>OZ012544.1:5007500-10007500 GCA_963935595.1 Schoenobius gigantellus | reverse complement strand
TCCCATTACACAGTTCGCTGCCCCACGTTGGGCGCCAAATTTTACCTTAGAGGCTAGAGCCAGCTAGAGGTCATTGAACTTTTGCAGTTATACATTTTCTATTCTTAGTCTGAATATGTAACTATGAAGACCGCCTCCATAGCCTAGTGGTTGAGACTACCTGGTGTTGATCTAGAGGTCTGGGGTTTGATTCCCCATGGAGACAGTTACAATTAGAGGTAAGATAGCCAGTTCCTCATCTGTTGAAGAGTACAAATGAAGCTCACTTCCACCATCAGCTTTATCGGCGCATAGCATCAGGTGAGGCTAATAGCTTTCCTGTCGTATATAAGAAAAACAAAAAAAAACGAACACACATATAATATAAAATGTCATATGGCCATAATCATATAAAATCCTATTTCCATTTGTCTAGTATTTACCGGAAATCTTTTGGAAGACGATCCGCGAGGATTATTGCCGAGTCACGCGTCTCATCCGAAGAGTAGACGGCGTTGTAAGCTGCATTGTCTTCATATCCTTCGCCAACAATCTATTCTTTATATGTCTACAGCTTTTTAACACCTTAGAGTAAGTATTACCCTCATTATTTATTTATTTTATTTTAATTTGTTAAACACATAACAGAATATAGTCACAAAAGCACAAACAGATGAATATAAATAGTTTTGTTCTAAACTATACT
This sequence comes from Schoenobius gigantellus, assembly GCA_963935595.1. Taxonomy (NCBI): domain Eukaryota; kingdom Metazoa; phylum Arthropoda; class Insecta; order Lepidoptera; family Crambidae; genus Schoenobius; species Schoenobius gigantellus. The sequence continues at coordinate 10,006,815 of OZ012544.1, read as the reverse complement.
TCAAAACCTGCATCCTTGATTTCAATTCAATTTCCTGTGAGTGTATTTTTACCACTAATTTAATAATGAAATAGACTGATTGATAGGAGAATGATTTCATATAAATTATTATATGAAATAGGGCTTACCTTTTATAATTTATTAAAAACAATGTTAAAATATTCACAAAAATTTTGTTTTGGGACTGTTCATTTTTACAAAAACACAACAAACTTCAACAGTTGCAGAGACTTTGAATGGTCTTGACAGACGGCGACAGTATTACTAGAAGGAAAATAATGTTTAACAATCTTGCCAAGATAGATTAAAATCCTCTGATCACTAATCGTCTAAAATTGACAAATTGTGAAGTATGTACAAAACGCACAGGAGGTGTTTGCGGCATCCTAATAAGGTTTCCGATAACGCATACGCTCCGTTGTCGGAGTTAAATGGGTTAAAAATAATATTTAATTACCGTCTAGTTGATCGAGCATTATGAATAATTTTGACTGTTGGCTTTCGTACACCAATGAATACTAATTTGTTAAAAGAGCTATTTTTTATTATTTAATTACAGCTATCATACATGTTTCATTTGCCTTGTTAATATTTTCTGACAACGGTATTAAAAACGCCGTTTGATATACACGTGGAACTGTCACTGAGCTTGGCGATTTTTACATGAGCATCGCCGACTAACGCAAAGAATGAACTATGACTATATTATTTACATACACCTACAAATTTATGTTTCAGAGGTGGAATCAAAGGTACAGGGAAATGCAATAGTCGTAAAATAACGTAAGTGTATTTTGAAAAAAATGCGTGTTTATATTTAATTACAAAGTGACTATTTCATATAACCGTTCTCCTCAGAACACATATCCTCGGTGGCTACGAAGAGGCTGTCTACTTCCTGTTCTCTCTCATATTCCTCATTAGCCGATCGGTGGCGGTGTCTCTGATTGCATCGCAGGTCCACACGGTGTCCGCTACACCGGCGTACGTGCTGTACGATGTACCGTCACCAGTCTATTGCATCGAGGTAAACCTTACCTAGCGCGCCCTTATGGCCAGGGAGAGCACCGGGGGGTTTTAGTGGGTAGGTCTGGCACTCTGCCCGGAGAGCCCCACACACGCTCGCCGTCTAGCCAACGGCGGGTACGGTGCGGTTACGCATTTCCCCCTGAGAAAAAAAAGGCCTGTACCAGCGGTGAGGGATTCGACTGCAGCTATGTTAAGCTGTTACCCGCTACTTCACTACATCACTACATGGAATTCAGTCACTTTCCGCGAGTTCAATCACGCATTTCCCAGGGAACTTTTTATAATTTATATAAAAAGTAGCCTAACTTTATACCAAATTTCATTAAAATTTGTTCAGCGGTTTATGCACGGAAGCGTCACAGACAAACACGAGTTACTATCGCATTTATTATTAATAGCGATGTGTGGATCCACACGTAACTGTGTGGATACTGTCTACAGAGTAAGAAGGTATTTCACAGATTATCGAATGTGTCTATGTCGATCTATTGCTAAGTTGGTATTACATTATCCAATTTGCAGGACACAATGCATTTGGGTACAATAATTGGGCGGTGTAGTGCCGGCTTAAGATGATATATTACTGAATGTTCGTATAGCACAATAACTAAAAGGAAAGCTCATTCACATCCTACTGCTCAAAGATGTTAATATGAGCTTTATTACAGTGCTCTGTTACTTACTGAAAAGACTTATTCGGTAGTGTATTTGAACAGAAATGAGTTGTAATATAATTTGTAACTTAAGGTCGATTGGCAGAAAATACTCCTGGCATTAAACTTTCGTACATGTTTACAGTGAAGATCCCTCGAATTTTAGACCTATTTCAATATTACCAATATTAAGTAACATTTTCGAAAAAATCATGTATAACCAGATATTAAGTCATTTATTAACAAATAAATTACTACATGGCAAACAGTTTGGCTTCACCAAAGGAAAATCCACTACTGACGCCGGGATCATCATCACAGCCCATATACGTCCCCACCGAGGGGCTCGAGCCTACCCTATATTAGGGTGATTAGGCCTTAGTCAACCACGCTGGCCCAGTGCGGATTGGTCGACTTCACATACACCATTGAATTTCTTCGCAGATGTATGCAGGTTGCCTCACGATGTTTTCCTTCACCGTAGGAGCGTCAGACAAATGTACATATGAAATTCGAAACGAAAAACACATTGGTACAGTCAGCGTCAGATATATCTCAGCCTACAGGATAATCAAAACCATGTTATTTCCTGTAATTCATTTTAATGTACGCATTCAAAACTACCATTATTATCTAAGCACTCAATGTGTTCTATAAATCTAAGCAATACGTTTCAGAAAAATGTAAGCTGTCAAGATGCTCATTATTATATACACCCCTGGGCTGATCATAGGTATCTAGGCACTTAAAGTAACCAAAAGTAAAAAAAATCTAATCATCTTCATAACTTTCTCTTTAAAGTACATGTTGTGGACTGTATGTTTTAGGTCGGCAAATTCTTAACGCTCCGTTCAGGGGTTCGGGGCTGGTTCAGGTACTGGTAGGCACTGGTACTAGTACAAGTCACTTTTAATTAAAACGCAAACTGGTTCACTATGCAATACTGAGCACACACACACATAATTTATTTGCAACTTACATTTCTTATAAGCCCCCGTTTAGGGTCACAAGTAGCGCGGGGTATAACACGTAACAATATGCAAATTCCTTATACTACTAAATCTAAGGGTCGCAAGTAGCGCGGGGTATAAGCGCGTACTATGCGTATCGCTATCCCTCTCGCACGCGTGTTTGTCGTCCCTTACAGTTCTCCCCCCGGTGTAGACTCTGTCGAAGCCTCTTCAACCGCTAGGACGACTAGCTTCGACGTCGGGCGGCGGAAGGTCCCTCCTTTGGTCCGAACGTCTGCACTGCGGACACGTCCATCGGGTCCCGTGTAGACTCGTTCGACTACTCCTCTCGGCCATACATTGCGCGGTAGTGATGAGTCGACGACCACCACTAGGTCGTTCACTTGCAATGGTCGTTCTGGTGCAGCGGCGGCTTGGCGGGGTGCGAGCGTTGGTAGGTACTCGCGCACCCACCTCTTCCAGAACTCATCGACGAGCGCTTGGCATGCTCTCCACGTTCTTCGATCAGCCAGATGACAGGGCCCAGTGCTCGGTAGTCCCGTTGATGATCCCAACAAAAAATGGTTCGGTGTAAGAGCCTCAGGATCCGCAGGGTCGACGGATACGTGAGTTAGGGGTCTTGCGTTGACCGCGTGTTCGACTTCGGCGAGTACTGTTTGTAGTACTTCTTCTCTGGGCGCTTTCTGATTCAGCACCGTCGTCAGTGCCGTCTTTACTGAGCGCACCAGCCTCTCCCATGCTCCTCCTTGGTTCGGTGCGCCTGGCGGGATGAAGCGCCAGGTCATCCGATGAAGGTGGCCCAGTTCCCGTAGAGCCGAGGTCCATTCTGCGTAGGCAGCTCGTAGTTCGGCGTCAGCTCCGCGGAAGTTGGTGGCGTTGTCGCTGATCATAAGTGACGGCCACCCGCGTTTCGCAGCCATTCTTCTCATTGCCATGATGGCGGAGTCAGTTGACAGCGAACTCACTATTTCCAGATGAATTGCGCGTGTTGTGAGACAGGTGAATAGGGCCACCCATCTCTTTTCGTGTCTTCTCCCCATGGTCACTATCAATGGCCCGAAGTAATCGACACCGCAGTTAGTGAAAGGTCGATGGTAGGGGTCCAAACGAGCTCGTGGTAAGTCTCCAAAGACAGGCACTCTCGGTCGCGTCTTTCTGAGGCGGCATAAGGCGCAGCTATTAGCTATAGCTCGCACAGTAGGTCTCAGGTTCAATATCCAGTATCTCTGGCGTAGGTCATTTACTACACGCTCTCGATTTCCGTGACCGGCGTTCTCGTGCTCTCTCTTCACTAACAGGCGCGTGTAAGGATGACGCCCGTCTAGTATGGCCGGTTCTTTCACGTCGTATGACACGTCGGCTGCCTTTATTCGCCCGTTCAGTCGTATAATGCCATCCTTGATCACCGGGTCTAGCTTGTAAAGTCGGCTTGACTTAGGTATCGGTTTCGCTTTCTCCAGCAGCTCGTATTCTTCATGAAAGCTGTCTAGCTGGCTCTCTCTTATCCAGCGTCTCTCTGCCTCTTGTAGATGTCGTACTTCTACTCTTTCGGTTTTGCCTCTGCACTTGTCGATGAATGCTAATACGACAGCTGTTGCCCTGATCAACCTCTCGTGTGAGGAAAAGCGGTCGATCTGAGGCAAACTAGTTTCAGCTCGTTTGATCGTGAGCGTTACGGTTTCTTCGTCTATCGCTTCATTACAGTTTATCTCCGCAGGCCAATTCTCCTCCAGCGCATATAAGAATTCGGGTCCCGTGAACCATCTATCTTCCATGGAGACGGTCTTGTAGGTCAATCTTGTTGCGTCGTCAGCCACGTTATGCTCTGTTGGTATCCTCGGCAGCACAGTGTTGAAGGCCAACTCGTCAGTCTGGGCGTCCCACAGAAGTCCCAGTGTCTTCCCTGGTGCCGATGCCAATTCCGTCATGGCTCGCGTTCTCCGATCTTCAGGGATATCTGCCAATGCGTCTTCTTCATTTGAGTTCCATCCTCGTAGGTTAAAATTAGCTTGCGCATGGACGTATGATACTTCACTGATGGTCTTTCTGGCGGTCTCTATGTTTTCGTAACTCTCTACTAGATCATCCATGTAGTGGTTCGTGGTAATCGATTGAAACGCAGCAGGATGCGTTTGCGCGTGGTCTTGTGCGTTCCGATCTCGCACGCTGTGGGCCAGGAACGGCGAGCTGGTGGCGCCAAAGATCAGTGACGTCATCTTGTAAGTTCTCGGTGATTCGCTCGCGTTGTCACGCCACAGGAACAATTGGGCTTCCTGGTCTTCAGGTCTGACTTTGATCCTCAAGAACATCTCTTCTATATCTGCCGTCACCGCCACTCGCCCTTCTCGGAATCGAAACATGATGCCCTGTAGTGACTGCAACAGGTCAGGCCCTTCTAGCAGAAGGTCGTTGAGGCTTGTACCGTACGACTTGGCGGCCGCGTCGAACACCAGCCGAAGTTTTCCCGGTTTGTTCGGGTTGAAAACCGGAAAATGCGGTAAATACCATTTTCTCTTACTGGTTTCCTCATCTTGCTCACATATCTCTGCATAGCCCTTGGCTAAGAGATCTTCTATGGCTTTCGTGTATCGCTGTGCGAAGGCCGGTTCTCGTTCCATTCTGCTTTCTACTGCCTGCAATCTTCTTAGTGCCATATTATAACTCGGCGGCGTGGTCATGTCGTCAACACGCCATGGCAATCCCACTTCAAATTGACAGTTCCTTTTCTTCACTGTTTTCTCGAATATGTCAATGGCGCGCTTCTCCGCTTCGTTCGGCTTGCTTTGAACGGCCACTCCCAGTGAATCTATCTTAAAGTGATCTTCCATCAACTTGTCTAAGTTGTCGTCGGGTGTGTACACGTGAAGTACGGACCCTTCGTCTCGTCTGAACATACAGCTCGGTGCTGTCCCATGGATGGTCCATCCCAATTCGGTCAGTGAGGCTGCGGGTTCTCTTTTCTTGCCCATCCTTAGTTCACGGGACACTATCAGGTGCCAGTGGTCTGCCCCGATGAGCAACTGTGGTCTAGCGCCCTCGTGACAAACATCTTCCGGTCGTAGATCTTTTAAGTGTTCGCACATGAGGAAGGCAGCTGGTATCGTTTGCTTGTGTAGCACCAGCTGTGGGATCGTGTGCAACTTGATTGCATGGAATTCTTCCATTCTTTCTCCTTTGATCTCTAGGTCAATAAGTCTGCTCAACGTTCGTTTCTGGCTGGCGGCTACCCCGTTGATTCGTAGGGGCTGTGCTTCTCCGTCAGCTCCCAGCTTCTTTGCCAGATCTTCTTCTATGAGGGATATTGTTGAGCCTTCATCCAGTAGGGCGAAAGTGTGTGCATCTCCCTCTGCACTGTGGGACATCCATAGGTCATAAATCTTAAAAACCTGCTTTCTTGTTTTACATTTTATTCCTTGTCGTTACATTGGATAGTTGCGGTACCTTCTGAAACTATAAATAGGTCAGTAATTAGAGTGCGCCTTCATTATCTATTGTGCATTCAAAGAGAGCGCATCGCCAATCGTAAATACTGTTATCAGTGAGTCATTAAAAAGCGTGACGTCATTTGTTGTCATTGCGGGACCTGTGAGTGCTGTGTGAGTTTTTTCTGAAATGGATATCCAAGAACAGGGTATGTAATAATTAATATTTTTATTTTAATTGTATCTTAGTATATATTTTCTTTAGTATGTCATTGCTACGAGGCGACTTTTCTTGGAGTATTATATTTTAATATTCAAAGTTTGAATAAACTTTTAAATATGTTCCCACTCGCTCCGACTATGGAGGTATATTGCACCATAATCTTTAGACTTTCTTATCTTAGGAAAATTAAAACTTGGCTGCCCTTATCTGCCCTTTTGGCGATGACAAGGGTGCTACGGTTGCCAGATTATCTCGTAGCATTTGCTACGAAATTAGTTTATTTAGTCTTAGTGCTTTGTGTAGGTTTTGTGACTGAATTTTAACCGTTTTTTTTTTGTTTTAGGTAATTTATATATATGCTCGTTTTCAAGAATGCATATTCTTGAAATATGGCTAACTGTCAATACCGATAATGACTCGGAAAAGTGTCGTCAAGTCCTACAAAGTTTGTTGACTACTCTGAACGACGATGCTGAGAACATTGATATTCATTATTTAGAGAAAATTGTTAATAATTTATGTAAAGCTATTGCTCGATTCTGGAAAAAATGTAATAGGGATAAAACCAAGCTTTTATATAAGAATTCCGATTGGTTTAATGTTATTGAAAAAATTCAACTTGTGAAAAACAATAAGCAATGTACTCCGTCTGAAACGTCGCCGTGTCATTCACGTGGTCGTCCTCGAAAACCTTTTACGCAATGTAGTAAAAGGACTAAACGTCGGAGAGTAGCTGATTTGTCAAAGTCTGATGATTCTACTGTGAGTGCATTGCTTGATGTTTCAGACTGTTTATTCGATTCGTGTATATCTAGAGTTAGCACTGATGATGTCTTGTCACTTGTGACTGATGCTCAGTTGACAAAACATCAGTATTTATTAATTAAAAACTTTGTTAATAGTAAGATTTCTCCTAATGTATTACCATGTTACCAACAAATTACTAAAGCGAAACAGAGATGTTACCCTTCTAATATAACTGTTTCCGAGTCTTCAGCTGAAGTTGAATTACAAAGTCTTTTTGATCACACAGCTTCTAGAATCCTTGAATCTCAAAAAGAGGTCTTAGATCAGATTCCTGATGATTGTTTGTCTAATATCTCTTTACTTGGGAAATGGGGATTCGATGGCAGCACTGGACATAGTGAATACAAACAATTTTTTTCAGATTCAACTTTAGAAGATAGTAGTTTGTTTGTAACATCTTATGTACCCCTTCAAATTATTGTAAAATTAGCTGAAGATAATTGTAAAATTTTATGGAAAAATCCTCGACCCTCTTCCACTAGGTACTGCCGTCCTATTCGATTTCAATTTTTGAAAGAAAGCACAGCAGTGTCTTTGCAAGAGGAAGCTTATTTTAAGGATAAAATTGAAAGTTTGCAACCTACTTTTATTCAGATCGACAATCGTGAATTGGTCGTTTCTCATAAGTTGCAGCTTTCAATGGTAGATGGTAAAATTTGTAGTGCTTTAAGTGAAACATCTACAAGTAGATGTTATATATGTAATGCTACCCCTAAAGAGATGAATAAAATAGACGAATGTTTGCAAAAACCTGTAATAGAGAGTAGATACCAATTTGGATTATCACCACTACATTCTTGGATACGTTTCTTCGAATATTTTATTCATCTTTCATATAGATTAGACATAAAAAAATGGCAAGTTAGGCTAGATAGTAATAAACAATTGTTATCAAATAAAAAACAATATGTACAGTCCCAGTTTAGGGAACGATTAGGTTTAATAGTTGACAAGCCGCGTAGTGGTGGAAGCGGGACGTCTAACGACGGAAACACGGCCAGGAAGTTTTTTTTGGAATCAGCTGTATCTGCTGAAATTACAGGTTTGAATAAGGATCTCATAGATCGTTGTTGTGTAATATTACAAACGTTATCTTCTGGACATAAAATTAATGAATGCAAGTTTAAAGACTATGCATTACAAACAGCATACAGCCTGGTCGAGGAATATCCGTGGTATAGTCTTCCTGCTTCTGTCCACAAGGTGCTCGTACATGGATTAGATATTATAAGTTATGCATTGTTATCTATAGGAGAACTTTCCGAAGAAGCTGCTGAAGCGACAAATAAGTATATCAAAATTTATAGACGAAGTCACACTCGAAAAATGTCACGTGAAGTTACCAATCAAGATTTAATACAACGACTATTATTACATTCAGATCCTTATATTACAAGTCTTCGGAAACTTCCCCCTAAAAAGAAAAATACTCCGTCACAAAGTGTAATAGAATTGTTACATGTTTAATATTGTTAGAATAAGAATAATTTATTTGTATTTTGTTAGTTGTTTTGTTTTTTTTTGTATTTAATTAATTTTAATTTATTTATTTCTATTATTTTATTATAATTAAATAATGTTATCAATGTTTTGACTCTTATTTTATTTAAAATATATGTTTTACATTCCAATTTTTAAGTGTTTGTTCATGATAAATTTAGGTAAAAGTATGTTATTGTTTATATTTGTTTTTTACTGAAGTAAACGTTTTTTATTCCGTAAATACATGTACTTCTTTCATTTTAATGTTCCTAAAACACTTTTACAACTATAAGTCACTAAAATAATACAATGTATTGATAGTAACAGGACTTTAACTATTTATGACCGCCCTTGTATGGAGCGTGTCCCTCCGTGCTCTGGTCCGGCAATATGAACAGGAACAACTTTCAGTAGCACTGTACCTCGCTCGTTTTTGTCTTCTGCTGCTATGGACATCACGGTCTCACTGGATCTCGCGTTCGTCGCTTCCGTGAGTCTCTCGCTTGTTGTTGGCGTTGCCGGCTCGGCGTGCAGCAATGCGTGGTGCGGCCGACGGCAATCGTTCACGCCACATGCCTTGGCTCTACAATTAAATCTTCGGTGTCGGCCCGTGATACATTTGAAGCAGAGTCCCGCCGACTTCACTATCTGCCACCGCTCGTCTGTGTTCATCTTCTTGAAGCTCCTGCAGTGAGGTAGCGTATGATTTTCTTCGCAGCCAACGCACTTGTACCCTTTGGGTGATACTGTGGTGGTATAAACATCTTCTCTGCCTTTCTTTCTGAGTGGAACGATGATTGGCTTCAAGTTTCGGTTAGTGGTCGATGTCTTCAGAGTTGAAGTTGCGTTTTGCGGCGCATAGGTGAAGCGAAGCGCCAGATCGGCTTCACGCATCAGAAATTGTGACAGTAAAACAATCTCCGGCTCCATAGAATGTTCCTTGCTTAGGGCGTAGTCGCACCATCGAGCTCGCAGGTGTGGACTCAGCTTCTCGGTCACCTCGCGTGTCAGCATGGGATGTCGTAGGTACCCTTGCCGATCCACGCTCTTCAGTACGCAGACGATGTTCTGTAGTCGAATGGCGAAAGTGTTCAGCTCGTTGGTCGAAGTACCGATTCGTGGTAGTCGCTTGATGTCTTCCATTGCTTGGTTAATGATGAATTCCGGTCGTCCGAAGCATTGCTCAAGAGTGCGCATGACTTGGTTCGGGTCGCCGGCGGTGTGTAACAGCGCCGCAACGGCTTCACGCGCTTCCCCTCGTAGACAATTGCGTAGTCTAGCCATGTTCTCGGTCGGTGTGAAATTGTACACGGCAGTGGATTCCTTCATCGCAGCCTTGAATGGTAACCACTCGCTGATGGCGCCACTGAACGTCGGAAGTTCGGTGACTTGTCGTGGCACTGGTCGGTTCCTCGCCATTTTCTCAATAGCTTCTGCCAGTTGTTCGATTCTCCTATTCCTGGTTCTGGTGGGTGTTGGCGATCGCGTATGATGTCGATTGCTTTCTTCAAATCTCACGGGTTCAGCTTCACGGCGTCGCATTGTTTGAGCGTTCGGTTCCCCCCGTTCGTTCCCTGGGGTGCGCGTGACTTGCGCTGGAACGGCGCCCTCTTCTTTATATCCCGTAGAGGTATGTCTCGGCGTCGTTGACTCCCCCCGTATATCGCTGGGTTGAGCTTGTTGAAGCCAATCGTCGACTCGTCCTGTGACGTCGACTATGCTCTTGGGTGCTTCATCTTCTTCTTCATCTCGAATGTTTTCAACTTGCACAGCTAGCCTTTTCTTAATTAGATCAGCTTCTATCTGGAGCTCCTTTCTTCTTATTTCTGCCAGACGTTCCTCGGCTTCTATGTGTGCGTTACGGATGCGGGCGATCGCACTACTCTTCGATTGTTGCGAAGTGCGTGACCGCGTCGGCGATGGTCGTCGTGGTTCAGCAGCCAGGTTCGTGGTGAGTGCAAGGTCCGCTTTAGTTCGTAGCGGCACTGCCTCGCTCGTTCTCTCACTATCCCCTTGACTACGGACGATGTTCTCGCTTCGTTCCTCCGTAATTCTTGCTTGTGCTGTTATCGCCGATGGTGATCGCGGTGGATTATGGAAAATTCGGATGCCAATCGGGCGTTCGTCCGCTTCTTCCTGACTTCTTGTTCGCACCATCTTGATACAGCGTTCTTGTACTGACTCGTACTAATTTACACGTTCCACGTTCCGGAATTACTTCTATCTATCCGGCGCTGCGACCAGCAAAGTTCACAATTCTGCTCCGACGGAACAACGAATGTTCTCAATCCGGCGCTCGACCAGCAAATCCTCGCAATCCGTGTCGAAGGACCAGCAAATGTTGTGGACTGTATGTTTTAGGTCGGCAAATTCTTAACGCTCCGTTCAGGGGTTCGGGGCTGGTTCAGGTGCTGGTAGGCACTGGTACTAGTACAAGTCACTTTTAATTAAAACGCAAACTGGTTCACTATGCAATACTGAGCACACACACACATAATTTATTTGCAACTTACATTTCTTATAAGCCCCCGTTTAGGGTCACAAGTAGCGCGGGGTATAACACGTAACAATATGCAAATTCCTTATACTACTAAATCTAAGGGTCGCAAGTAGCGCGGGGTATAAGCGCGTACTATGCGTATCGCTATCCCTCTCGCACGCGTGTTTGTCGTCCCTTACAGTACATATATTGTAATTTCTAGAAAAATACCCTAAAGTGACTTAAAATTAATTTCGTGAGCAATGAAATAATTTTTTAAATCTAACTCGCGGTGTAGGTTTTTTTCTGCCGAATCTATGTCTCATTTTTAGGGTTTCGTAGCCAAATGGCAAAAAACGGAACCCTTATAGATTCGTCATGTCTGTCTGTCTGTCTGTCCGTCCGTATGTCACAGCCACTTTTCTCCGAAACTACATATACGAACTACACTGTTGAAACTTGGTAAGTAGATGTATTTTGTGAACCGCATTACGATTTTCACACATAAATAGAAAAAAGCAATAAATTTTGGGGGTTTTCCATACATAGAACTGAAACTCAAAATTTTTTTTTCATTAAACCCATACGTGTGGGGAATGTATGGATAGGTCTTCAAAAATCATATTGAGGTTTCTAATATAATTTTTTTCTAAACTGAATAGTTAGCGCGAGAGACACGTCCAAAGTGGTAAAATGTGTGTCCCCCCCCCCCTGTAACTTCTAAAACAAGATAATGATAAAACTAAAAAAAAATATATGATGTACATTACCATGCAAACTTCCACCGAAAATTGGTTTGAACGAGATCTAGTAAGTAGTTTTCTTAATACGTCATAAATCCTACGGAACCCTTAATGGGCGAGTCCGACTCGCGCTTGGCCGGTTTTTCAAATCTTATCCCTTATTAATTACATAGTATATATAAGAAAAAATAACGTTGTTTGTAAATTCAATCCTTATGGGGGCAAAAAGGAATGTTTGTATTGAACATGACTATTTTAGGAACTAGAAGCAATGAACCTTTGTATTTGGGGCAATACCTAAATAGTAGCGTTAATATATCTTTTAGCTTTTTTCACAATTCCAACTTATTATTAATTGAAATTGCTAAAAGGGTGAAAAAGTGGTTGTGTTTGTTTATTTATCTATTTAAAACAACTAAAAGCTTCTGCTTATTGGTTTGTACAACGGGATCAAAGACATTATAAGAGATAGACCGACAATACGCGCGGCCTCTAAGAAACCCCCTTCAACCACAACAGCGGTCAGGCGGCCGCTACTCATACTGTATTTGTACTGGATTCGACTGTCGAGCGCGCGTCAAGTTATAAAAATACTTAAACATGCCCAAATAACTTCGTTTTGTAGTGTAAAAAACGAACAGTAATAAAAACTAAATCACATTGTAACATTATTTATTACCGATGAGTCTTAATTATGCTTATTTATTTAGCTATTATCATATCAAAATTGGTTGAAGGGGACTTCATACATTTCGTTTGCATTGTTGGTCTACTCTTATAATGTCTTTGAACGGGATAATAAAGAGTTTCTATGGAAAAACAACATTAACTCAAAAAAAAATTAAATATAGACCTTTACAGGCACTTATAAATAGCTCGTTACAAACAAAGATACACAAACATAACTCGATCTCTAATGAGATGAGCTGGAGGCATAACAATCACTCTATCAGACCGTCTCGGCGCGTATTGTCCTATTTCGAAATGTCCTTTTTACCGGAATTGAAAGTGGAGTTTTTTGGTTCATACTCAATACTGAGACTTCTAATCCAGGTCAGCCAATCGTAGCATAGGCTTATTAAGTGTACATAAGGCAAAAGTGTATGTCGCTATAGGAGAGTAATTCATCTGGGAGTCTGTTGCCTGCCTCCTTTTGCGAGGATATAATCTCGCAAAAGGAGGCAGGGAAGAGGGAGCGGGAAAATGATCCCCACGCCACTCCCCTCCGGCGCAGACGGTTGGGCGGTAGAAGGCGAGCCTTTGTAGCCCACCTTCCATGACCGCCCTAGGTGTGGCCTGCGCGCTAGGGTGGCTCCTGATGCGCGCGAACATAGGTCCCCCGTCTGGGTATTACCTCAATGTTCAGGGTAATACCCCACTGGCGTTAAGACCCGGCCCGTAGCTGGCCGGGCTGTTCCGGGGCGGTCCGGATAATTGGGGTTGCCCAGACCCCGGATCGCTCTGACCTATGGACAAGATGGACATCGAGGTTGGTTTAGTGGGTTTGTCCCGCGGGGAGAGTCCCACACACGCCTGTCGACTAGCCATCGGCAGGTACGGTGCGCAACAGTATTCCACCTCGTTAAAAAATAAAACCGGCCAAGCGCGTGAAGGGTTCCGTAGGATTTATGACGTATTAAAAAAACTACTTACTAGATCTCGTTCAAACTAATTTTCGGTGGAAGTTTGCATGGTAATGTACATCATATTTTTTTTTAGTTTTATCATTCTCTTATTTTAGAAGTTACAGGGGGGGGGGGGGGGGGGGGCAGACATTTTACCACTTTGGACGTGTCTCTCGCGCTAACTATTCAGTTTAGAAAAAAATTATATTAGAAACCTCAATATGATTTTTGAAAACCTATCCATAGATACCCCACACGTATGGGTTTGATGAAAAAAAAAATTTGAGTTTCAGTTCTATCTATGTATTTTATTGCTTTTTTCTATTTTTGTGTGAAAATATTAATGCGGTTCACAGAATAAATCTACTTACCAAGTTTCAATAGTGTAGTTCTTATAGTTTCGGAGAAAAGTGGCTGTGACATACGGACAGACAGACAGAGAGACAGACAGACATGACGAATCTATAAGGGTTCCGTGTTTTGCCATTTAGCTATGGAACCCTAAAAAGGGAGTAATTCATCTACCTATGTATTGTTTTGAGGAGCTTGGCGGCGCATTGACGCGTGCGCTCAGCGAACATTTGCTAAGGTCAAGCATCGTTCGTTATGGTCAGTCCTAAGATGGGTGACCAAAATACGGAACATCTCGAGCTCCTCCGTGATTCGGAAGACACGTTAAACAATGGGTCCTGCGCCTGGGGCTCGCCCCGGTCGTGTCGGCTAATCGTCCCATCGGACTATGCGAGTGAAGGAACAGAGAGTGCACTTACTTATGTTTGCGCAGACACTTGTGCACTATAATTTCCTGCGCAGATGGCTGGTTTTTGTTGAGATTGGCCGCCGTGACCGAATATCGGTTAGGAGGACATTTATAACTATTTTATATTGCATTACACAAAACACAGTCTGTGTTTTGTGTTTCATTCTGTGTTATATTACATATTATTTATCTACGATACATAATCAAAATCAACAAATATTTAAGGGTTATTTATTATTTAATATATACATATTATTATATACACAAAACATTTAATACAAGTCTGTAGGATACATATATAATGTGTTAATTAAATTGCGCAAAACCTGAATATAGTTTGTTCAGGATCGAGAATAGAATCAATTTTTTAATTGATGCACTCGTACTTAATTCTTGTATAAATAAAGTTGGGATGACTGAGGTTTTGCGCTATTTAATTAACACGTGTATACACACTTTAAAAACGCGTGTAGCCACCTTCGGCATTGATAACGTCCAAGAGTCGTTGGCGCATTGACCGAACAGTATTATGGCAGAAAACGTTTCCTCTCAACGAATCCCATATGTTGTACACATGTTGCCGTAAATTTTGTGTGCTGCGATGTTGATCGCGATCCCACAACTGAACCATACGCCCCCAAACATTCTCAATTGGATTGAGGTCTGGACTTTTAGGTGGCAATGTTATTAGGTTGAGCTCCCTGTTTTCGGCTATATATTCTTGGACAATTCTGCAGTTATGAAAGGAGCACCAGTCTTGTATAAATGTTATGGGCTCATCATCTGAATAGAAGACTCTGGCGGTGGGTAGCAAGACCTCTTCTAAAATTTCTTTATATTTAAGACCGTTTAAACGACCACCGACTTCAACAAGCTCGCCGGGCCCATTTTCAGACATCCATCCCCAAAATCCAAGAGTTATTTTACCGCTTCTGTTGTTGGCCAAGATATTTCCTTCGTCATATCGCGTTGCCATTCTTCGCCACAGGGAGAGACGACCATGAACACTGCTACAAAATACTTTTTCGTCGACAAATATGACTCTCTGAAAATTATAATTTAAATATCTTAAGGCAAATTGAAGTCTTAATGCTTTATGTCTGGGGGTCAAAAAAGGCTTTTTCGCCGGCACGCGATTTTGTAGTCCAGATTCTTTTAAGCGCCGGCGAACAGTGCTTTGCGATATGTTGTAAGTTGTCGCCAGCTGCGAAGAATTAACAAAACGATCTTCGTGTACCCGCTGAATTAAGGCACGATCCTGCTGTATACTTGATGTACGTGGACGGCCAAATGACACATGACGCAAAACATCTCCTGTATCTTGCCATCTTTTCACCCATAATGAAACGGTGTTTCTCTGAAATAATACAAGTACTATTAATAACAAATTTTACAAATTTTATTTTACAAATTTTAGCTAAGCAAAAAATCGCATCAAAACGTTACTCACGTTCAGACCAAGTTCGTCAGCTATATCCGTTATTGATACATTTTCTCTAAACAAATTAACGATACGGTTTTTAGTTTGCTCATCAATATGATAGCGAGACATTATTCGATATTATTAATTGGTTGTTTATAGTAATCAATAAAGCTCACAATTTTATAAGTAAATCTGAATAAAGCGAAATGACAGATGACAGCAATGAAACTCATGACCTCAGAAGAATCTCATGACTGATTTATTTTATTTTCTAATATGAGTTGACGTCTCCTACTAAAGTGTTTTTAATACATTTCAAGCATACTCATAATACCTACCTACTATTCTATATCTTCTTATATTATATATAAAAATGAATCGCAAAATGTGTTGGTAAGCGCAAATCTCAGAAACTACTGGTTCGAATTGAGAAACTCTTTTACCATTAGAATGCTACATTGTCCCTGATGGTTATAGGCTATATTATATTTTTTACCGCGGGAAAATATTTCTTTCCTACGGGAAAATTCGATAACTACTGGGCCGATTTTAACAATTATTTCACCATTAGAAAGCTACATCCTTTGTGAGTAACATAGGCTATATTTTCCACGGGAAAAATATGACGGGAATACCACGGGAAAAATGTGACGGGAAATCTATCGTTAGGCGAAACGAAGTTCGCGGGCACAGCTAGTATATAATTTTTACCGCGGGAAAATATTTCTTTCCTATGGGAAAATTCGATAAGTACTGGGCCGATTTTAAAATTTCTTTCACCATTAGAAAGCTACATCCTTCGTAAGTAACATAGGCTATATTTCCCACGGGAAAAATATGACGGGAATACCAATGGAAAAATATGACGGAAAATCTATCGTAAGGCGAAACGAAGTTCGCGGGCACAGCTAGTCTCATATATAAAAATGAATCGCAAAATGTGTTGGTAAGCGCAAATCTCAGAAACTACTGGTTCGAATTGAGAAACTCTTTTACCATTAGAATGCTACATTGTCCCTGATGGTTATAGGCTATATTATAATATATAAATAAAAATGGACCTTCGAAATGTATGTACGCCCATAACTTTCGAACGACTGCACCAAATTGGTTGATTCTTGGTTTTATTGATTGATTATTGGTTGATTCTTGGTTAGGACAAGGTTTGTATAAAAGAAAATATTTAGGTAGGTAGGTACCGTATGCGGTAGGTTTTTGGTATACCCGTGCGGGACCGGGGCGAGTAAGTAAATAAAATTAAACTCGGAACCTGTACGAGCGAACTTCTTCGATCGTCTTGCACTGACTTGGAGCTATTGAGGCGTTGTAAGAAAATACTCGCGCGTTACTTGTAATATTAATAATAGGGCTTACGTCTAATATTTTTCATAAATGCATTATTTTTAGCACAGACGTATAAAGAGAAGTTTAGTATCATTTTCTCTGATTGAGACTTTGAGAATGTGAGAATTTAATCACGGTACTGCCAAAGGCGCTACCCGTGATCCATTTTTATAGCAATTTTCTTAATTTTTCTTTTCGTAAGAACCTTCTACAAAGTATAACTTCTAGACTTGTCACAACAAATAGACTATCCAATAATAGTCTAATAAGAAAACTAAAGAAAAAAGTGAAATCGGTAAAATCGTTCTCAAGTTATGGCGTTACTAAGGAAATAGCGATTCATTTTTATTTAATTTCTAGCTTTCCGCCCGCAACTTCGCCCGCGTTATTTTAGTTTTTCCCATGGGAATTCTTTATTTTCCCGTAGTAAAATAATTCAACAGCTTTTGTTACTCAGTGATATGTTAGCATTCTATTATTGAAAGCATTTACATATAAAATCGGTCCAGTAGTTTTTGAGTTTATTCATTACAAACAAAAATACAAACATACAATTTTTCTATAAGTATAGATGCAGATGACATCAATGTTCAAAATCATTCGCAATGAACGTCAATTAAAAGACATATCACTGACGTCATGCACAAAATGAAAGAGAAAAACTCACATTAGAAGGAAAGGCACTATTTTACACATAAATTACAATTTATTAGTGTTTAGTAGCTCATGCACAATACACCATGACTTGACTGTATAAAGTTCACTTTTCCCATGTGCATAGATACATTTGACCACTTTTGTTACCTAGTTACCGATGAGCAGTTTGAATGTTTATATAATATTGAGCATATTGTCAGCTTACATTTTTATGGCAAGCTCCTTAACTTAGATTTTTTGAACAATTTGGATGCATACAACAATTTGGTCACTTTGACTGACAACGTCAATTTGAATTCTCGTCAATCAGATCTTTTTGATTATTTTGGACGCCTATATACTTATGGTGCTGACTGTACATGGCGGGTCTCGAACCCCGACCCCCCGATTGGAAGGCAAGTGCCGAGTCCACTGCGCCACTGACGCCGGGATAGCACTTCTTAAACATATTTTTGATGCTTGGGAGGGCAAACAGGATGTAATTGGAGTTTTTTGCGATCTCTCCAAAGCGTTTGACTGTGTAAGTCATGAAACGCTTATTCATAAACTTAAACATTATGGTTTTTCAAATGAAGCAGTAAGTCTTATTAAATCATATTTATCTGACAGATTGCAGAGAGTTGTCGTTAATAAATCGGAGTCTGCCAGTGCACCTATTCTTATGGGGGTACCCCAGGGATCAATATTGGGTAAATTACTCTTTTTAATTTACATCAATGACCTGCCCTATTACATTAAAGACTTATGTGAGACTGTATTATTTGCAGATGACACATCATTATTGTTTAAGGTTGACCGAGGGAAACAATGCTCTGACGATGTAAATAATGCTCTCTCTATAGTTCTGTTCTGGTTTACAACTAATAATTTGTCATTGAATTCTAAGAAAACGAAATGCATTAAATTCTCTTTGCCAAATGTAAGGCAAATTGATACCCACTTAAATATGAATAAGGATGTAGTTGACCTTGTAAATAACACGAAATTTTTAGACATTACTTTAGATTCACGGTTACAATGGGACCCACATATTGAATCCTTGGCTGGCAAACTAAGTTCGGCGGCGTACGCAGTAAAGAAAATCAGGCTTTTAACTAATGTTGAAACGGCGAGATTAATCTATTTTAGTTATTTTCATAGTATTATGTCATATGGATTATTGTTATGGGGTTCGGCGGCTCATATTGAAAGAATTTTTGTGTTACAGAAGAGAGCAATTCACGCCATTTATAATTTACGGGCTAGGGACTCACTTAGAGAATTGTTCAATGAAATTAATATCTTAACTTTAGCCGGTCAGTATATTTATGACAATTTAGTTAATATACACAAGCATTATGCTACATTCGTTAAAAATAGTGATTACCATAATATAAACACAAGAAATAAAAATAATCTTGCCGTTGCAACTTACAGGCTTCATAAAACTAGTGGCTCATTTCTAGGGAGATGTGTAGCTTTTTATAATAAGCTTCCACAAAGTATCACCGATTTACCAATTCATAAATTTAAAGTTCACGTTAAAAAGACTCTCATGAACAAAGGTTATTACAAAGTGAGTGATTATTTAAGTGACCACACGATATGGAATTAGCTAGACTAAGTTATCAGATGTCATGTTTGGTAACAACATAATTTATTGTATAATGCTTAGTGTTAAGCTTATCATGTTTTTCTGACATTTTAAGTGTATGTAAGCATACTTACTGAATGTATTTTATAACTTTCAATGACTATATAACAGAACCAATATTGTAAATGGCGATTTAAAAGAGGAGATAAAAAATTTGACCTTTCGAGTTTCTTGCCTGTTCTTCTCGAGAAGGCCTCCCAATTTCCGAACAGGTGTAGAATCAACTTTTTTTTTCATTCCTACTTGTATTTGCAGACATCCTGATTATATTCAGGATGTATGCACATACAAGGTTAATATGTTTCCTTTAAATTAGAATGTGTTGCTTTGTTTTGACGTCAATAAGTGCCTGTAAAGGCCTATGTTGAATAAAGATTTTTGAATTTGAATTTGATTGATTGTCTGTGTACCTAACACAGACAATCAACAAGTTAATTTTAATTTCATACAAGCATTTTTTAACATTTAATTAGTCGTATTTGCGAATTACGTTCTGAAATCGGTGGAAAGCTCAATCATTCAACACAACTTTTTACAACTATTATATTTTTGTTTAAATGCTGCTCCTGCCACTTGAGTAGGATTTCGTAGTGACTTAGGGTATTGTGGGACAAGTATCTTCCCTATTCTATGAGATCACTTTACATAAGCATATTTTATACCAATAAATTGAAAATACAAACTTTTTCCAAGTACTTTTATAATAACACTACCTATTTCTCTTCTCCGACTTATAAGAACTAAAATTAAATATTATCTTAATAACAGGTGCAGCGATTGTTGGAACAGGTGAACAGCGACAATATAGCTTTGACTGGACTTCAGTTCTTCAGTGTTACGAAAAGCCTACTTCTCACGGTAATTATTGATTTTCATATTTATGAAGCCCAGCGCTCACTGTTTATAAGCATGCCATACACGGGACTTTTTATACACCGGATAAAAATATAACTTAATAGAAGCTATAGAAATAACGCTGAATAATGAGTAAATTTCAATTGACATTCCTAACAACATTCGTTTTTTGAATTTTCACAAATATCAATGTAAATAAGGGATTATAATAATATACCTAGTCGCGATTTAAACACGCTTGGCCTCTTTCCAGCTAAGGAGAGACACTCACTGTTGGCCATAGGCCTCCTCCACGACGCTTCTCGTATCCAGAGGATTCCTATGCCCTTTCCCAGATCGTAGGTCCATATTGTTGGGGGGCCTACCAAGGCTGCGTCTCTTGCCACGTGGCCGCCAGTCGAGGACCGATAACGGCTAACAGTTCTGCGAGTGATGTGTCCTGCCCACTGCCACTTAAGGGCTCGCAATTTTTTGCGATATTTCTCATTGATTGTAAAATAAAATTACATTAACTACTGTTTGTAGCTTGTTATGCCTAGAAACAGTATAAATATGAGAGTACTTAATAAATGTGAAAAAAGTTACATTATCATGTTCTTTGCCGAGAACATCGTGTTCTTTTCTTTTAGAAGATTCTTCATTTATGTGAACAATCTCCTCGGTGCCTTTCAGGTTGCTGGCACCATAGTCACGTACGAGCTGGTCATGTTCCAGTTCAACTCATCGTCATCGCATCACACAAGCTTCAGAAATACTACAACGTAAAGTTACAAGAAAGTAATTATTTCCAATAAAAAAACTACATTGTGAAAGAGATCTAGGAATCTCTTTATTACGCAAAATGCAAAAAGTGTTTATATCCAGCACTCTTTTTCAGACAACCATAAGAGAATGATATTATCAAGAGGAAAAATTCAAATGAAAGATGAATCGTGCAATATAGTATGTGTGATAGATAATATAAGAAGTATAAATACATTTTTGAATTGAACCAACTTTCTATTGTAACGAGATTTCAGCTTTAGTATCTGGAGAATGAGCAAAGGGGCTTCCCTTGGGAATTTACAATCCTTCGTTTACTGGACCAGTGAGCTTGTAATATACTTATATTTGATACGATTGGGACAGTAAAAATTTTATCAAGTCACTAAGAGTCTTGGCATCGTATATTCATTGTTCTATTTGTAAATATATAATTTTTACACACAACAGGGGAGCTTTTAGCATGCATTTCAGCTGATGGTAAGTGACGATTAGGCCGAAGACGGGAGTGAGCTTCACCCGAGTTTCCAACAATTGAGCTATTGTATTCTTACCTCTATTTGTCGGACCACCAGAATGTTATTCACACTATTGTTATGGCGATAAACTTAGGTTAGACCGTGGTAACTAGCCAGGTGGGTTCAGAAGCCCTAACACCAACCAAATCAAGTTGGAAACTTCTTCTTCCATTGGAATCGCTCCCAGGACCTCCTATTCTAAACCGGGTGGTCTCAGCTACAAGACCATAGAGGAAGAAAATTACAATTAACCTATTGTTTATAAGATATCTCTGAATATCTGTATACGGATTCAGATTCAGATTCAGATATTTATTTGCCAAAAACATGTGTAAAAAAACATAGGTACCATACATTGAAGATTTAAGTACAAACGTTGTTGTTACAATATTATTGATGTCCATCATGTTTACTATTGTCAGTATGCAAATTTATAATAATACAAAAAAAAAACTACAAATACAATAAGGTCTATTATGTTACTACTTGTTTACTATTTTACTTATATTTATTTAGATTAGTTTTCACACAAACTGCCAGTAATTAAGTTGGCTCTGATCTAAAAATTTAATCATGATAATCTGATCTAATAATTAATGGTTACATATGTCAATGATTAATACCTTAAAATTTAAATAGTGTCACATAGTACAATGTCGAATTATATTATTATTTACTAATGTCATTTTTATTTCAAAGTCACATAATACAAATAGTTTTTTTTTTTTGAGATACAAAATTAATGATTTAGGTTAAAGCTTGTCATTTAGAAAATCTTGTACACTATAGTAACATTTCTCATGCAACATTTTTTTGAGTTTGGCACGAAATATATTAATGTTCAAAGATTTAAACTCGTTAGGAACTTTATTATAGATTTTTGGGGCCATGCACCTTATACTTTTAAGCAATAAAGTTTTTTTTACAAGTGGTATAATTATTTTGTCACCATGCCGTCGTCTACGATTTCCTGTATGTGACAGGAGTGAAAAAAGATGTAAATTTCTTTTAACAAATAGTGCTACCTCAATTATATATATTGACGGAAGTGTCAGAATTTTGTATTCTTTGAAAAATGGTTTGCATGAATCTGTTGTTTGCAGACCAAACATAGCTCGTATACATCTTTTCTGCATTTTGAATACAATTTCCTTATTTGTAGAATTTCCCCAAAATATAATACCGTATCTCAGTACTGACTCAACCATTCCGTGATATGCTGTAAGTAATGCATCAAGGTTAACAGATGACGAAAGTTTAAACATGACATAGGCTAAACTACTAACTTTTTTGCTTAAATCTGTTATATGGTTTTTCCAATCTAATTTTTGGTCAATTGTTAGGCCTAGGAATTTGGCTGTTTCCACTTTATTGATATCAACACCGTTATATGTTAGGTTAACGTTTGCTACGGGTGAGCCTCTTTGTTTAAAGTGCATTATATTCGTTTTAGTCAAGTTTATTTTTAAGTTATTATTATTTAACCAGTCAATTATTTGTGTCAGTGTATTATTTACATCTAAGTCATATAGCAAGAGATTGTTTGATTTTATGGAAACTGTGCTATCATCAGCAAACAGAGTCATGGGGTGTTTGGTTGCACTTGGGAAGTCATTTATATAAAGGATAAACAATAATGGCGCCATAACACTTCCCTGGGGTACACCATACTTTACATCACGTTCACATGATGTGTAGGCAACTAGGGTTTTTGTTTGGCTATTTACTCTAGATATTTCAGTTCTTTGTCGTCGATTACTCAAATACGATTCAATTAGTTTCAGAATATTGCCTCTTATTCCATATGCGAAAAGTTTTCTAATTAAAATATTATGGTCTACGTAGTCAAAAGCCTGAGTCATGTCACAAAATATAGAACATATTGGTGTGTTTTTATCAACTTGGTCCATTATATTATTAATAAAATCATAGATAGCCATATTTATTGATTTGTTTCTACGAAATCCTTTTTGTTCATTACATATGATATTGTTTTTATCCAAGAATGAATTGATTTCATTAACATAGAACTTTTCAAATATTTTTGAAAATATTGATATCATGGCAATAGGTCGGTAGAACTCCATCAGTTCTTTGTTTTCTTTTTTAAATATAGGTTTGATGATTGTTGTTTTAAGATCTTCGGGGAATGTGCCTGATTGTATAGTCAGGTTTACAATGTGGCATAAATGATGGCATATTAATTCATTGACTGATTTCACTATTTTGGTTGCAATACCATCGTAGCCTACACTGTTTCTATTTTTTAGTTGTTTTATTATTTCGTGAATATTCTGAGGTAGGCATGGTGCCATGAACATAGAATGTTGTGTTGGGTTAATGTGAGAGGTAACATTTATACCACTGTTCACTATTGGTTGTATTTTGTCTACAAAATGGTTATTAAAGGCATTTGCTATCTGTAAAGGTTCTAAGATATGATTATCATTTACTTTGATTTTTGTGATATAGTCTTTTGGTATGTTTGATTTTAATCTGTTTATAATTTGCCATGTAGTTTTAGATTTATTGTTAGATGTGTAAATTTTATGATTATTTTGTGATCGTTTTGTTAAGTTTATAATTCTTTTAAATAATTTAGTATAGCTTTTGTAGTTTCTTTTATTACTTTCTGTTGGTTTTTTCCTGTATAACCATAACAAGTTTCTCTTCTTTTTACTACATATTTTTAAACCTTTGGTGATCCATTTTGGCTTGTTTTTAGTTGTGATTGTGATATATTTCATTGGAAAGCACAAATCATAAAAAAGTTTAAATTCCTCAATAAATAGCTGATATGCAGTATTTGCATCATTTGACTCATACATTTCGGAAAATGTTAAAGTTTTTAAGCATAATTGAAATTTTTTTATGTTTTCATAGCTATAGTCACGTATAGATTTTCTCCAAGATTTTATGTTTGGTATCTTTTTTACTGGGAGCTTTATGAGTTGCGCTGTATGGTCTGATAGTCCAAATTCTAACACTTCAGTTTTACATTTCTTATTGAAGTTATGTGCAAAATTATCTATGCAAGTATTACTTTGTAGTCTTGTCGGTTTCTTAAGAGCTAATTTTAGATTATAGTTTAATAGAAGGCATTCAAAGTTTAGAGAGACATTATTGCTTTTTAAAATATCAATATTATAATCTCCGGCTACTAATATTTTGTTACATTTTATTCTGCATACTGATGTCAAAATACTATCTAATTTATTAAAAAATACATGTAAATACTTTGAATCCGGAGTTCTATAGATACAAATTATTACTATATTATAGTCAATAAGCAACACTGCACAACATTCAATATACAGATACAGATGTTAATGTTCATAGCATGTATAAAGTAGCTAGTAATCTTACTAATTTATACTTTTCAATTTAATTCATTTATTTATCTCATATAACACAAATCCATAATTACAAAGATAAGTATTCGTATATAATCAAATTTTAAACCATTACATTAAAAGAAAATTCAAAATGTCACGAATTAAAAAATAAAATTAGAAATAATGTCATTCAAAAATAAAAATAAAAAGTAAGATGTCATGAAAAATGTTAAATGTCATCAAAAGTAATTTATCCTTGACTTGAAATTTAATATACATGTATAACTCCATGTCTGTCATAATTTCATTTAAAACATATTTTATAAAAATTGCAATCGTCTGCCATTCAGTAAATATTGATAAGAATTTAATAAATATAAACATTAATTTGAAAAGTAATTAGTATACAACAAAATGATTAAAACAGCACTGCCATCGCCGTACACCCATTAGATAAGATACATCACCATATCACTTGATGTTTGGTAGAGAAATATGACTAAAGGGTGAATCTTGAAATCGGGCGTATTTAGTTGATTCCCTTGACAGATATTTTATTTTAACATTTATTACTTTTACTTACAAAACTCTAAATATTACATAATTATAAACACATTTATCAAATAGGCATCACTGTAACTAGTCTCGTTCCGAAGATATATTAATAAAAAAAAATTGTGACAGGGCAGTCAATAATAGGTGGCAAGGGAGTCCTAATTGAAACTATTATATAATACAATGTTTTATTTAAAAGTAAAGAATAACCAGTCTTTTGGTTTCAATTTTGGCACATTTCCTTAATAATTAACCATAATAAAATTAACAAAAAGTATACTTTTCTTGATTCATAAAATTCCATTGGTATTGTTTCCCATGGCATTTGACCAGGGTAATCATTTTTTTCTAATTTCTTTTACATTTATTTCTCAGAAATTAGAAAAAAAGTGATTACCCTGGTCAAACGCCAGGGGAATCAATACCAATGGAATCAAGAAAGGTATACTTTTTGTTAATTTTTTTTAAAGTTATGTGTTTAGGCTAATTAGCAATCAGACATTAATTAGTAGCCCTTTATGCAGTAATTTATACCCTAGTTATAAAATCTTAACTATTAAAATAACAATTTAAAATTTGGCAAGGGTAATCAATGACCTAGTGAAACAAAGCCAGGGAAATCAAATTGTTACCTACGTAAATCCGGTTTGATGCAAAGAATCGCACGACCTCCCCTCACAATGTTTAAAGTGCGACTAAAGCTTGCCCGACAGTGTGCGAGCGCATTTCCAAGACGTTCGTATAGTGATGTAGATGTAGTTTAGTTGCGCGCCAAGGGAATCAATGATTGCCTTCAGACAAACCTAAACTTTTTTTTTTTTTTCAAAACAACAATAAGTACAGACGTAATTTATTTTTTACTCATTTAACAACTAAGCCTTCAACGCTATGATCACAACAATTCTTAAATTTCCAACTATAAATTGGTGTAAATTTTATGGTTTGTTCTAAAAATGTAAAAGGGACAACTCAGGGGAATCAATTTTCAAAGCTTTTATTTTTTTTTCAATTGTTATCAGCTAAATTAAACACAGTAACTATCATGCCCCTTGTAAATCAAACATTAAACTTATAGAAAAAAAATAACTTACATTATAATTTATAAGAAATGGGTAGTTTTTTGCCTCAGACAGTGTTAATTTAGCCTTTCAAGATTCACCCTAAAACTCTGGCTGGTTTTAGTGTCACGCGGACCGTCAGTACGGGTCGCTCCGCGCAGACCGATCGTCCGCGTATGTCGTTTTAGTATCGACCTGACCGCCGCGATTTACAAACGCGCGCAATGCATCCAAATGTGGCGAGTGTTATTAGTTATTGCCCTATATTACACAAGAAAAAAAAATTGAAGCGAGGAAGGAGACTACATGTTCACCCTTTAATAGAGCAGAGAGCCGTCGCGGGGGAATTCGTCACATTATACGGCAATTTCAGGGCTGACGAAACAAATTTCTTCAACTACTTCCGTATGTCGACCAGAAGTTTTGACGAACTACTGTCAAAGACAAGAAATAATCTGGTTTTTTGCAGCTTACGAAGTCTGCCTATACCACCGATTGACTCGTGTCAACATTGCGATATTCACGACTCGCCATGATTGTACTGCGCTTACGCGTGCGCTTCGCACGATACTAAAACGCTCACAGGGTACTCTGTGCTGCAGGCAGAGGCGCGTGAGCAGCGGTCCGCGCGGATAGCTCTGCGGCACGGACGCGCCATGCGGACGGCTGCGGAGCTGTCCACGCGGACGGTCGTCCGTACGGACCCGTCCGCATTACTCTAAAACGCTCCTAGAAGCGTATACAAATCGGTATGTGCGGAGCGATCCGTACTGACGGTCCGCGTGACACTAAAACCAGCCTAAGCGATGGTTTACAAAAGGAACTTACTAGAAGTACTCGTATGTAGGTATTGTAGAAGATGACGTATCTAAACAGAATTCTCCTAATTATTGCTGCGTATAGCACCATCTCGTTTAAGTATTGTTTTGGGCGATCATGTATAGGGGGCAGATCCACAATTACAGCGGCTTCAGTAAGTGACGATTCGGTCGGGTATTCCGGAAGCTCAGGCAGCTGCATTTTGAAGTGGTAACAGATTGCGGCGATATGTGGCGTTGCCATAATTATGTATAAAACTAATACCAGCACCTTAAAGCCCCTAATTACAATTGCGGCCAAGTGTCCATATCCGTCATTTATTTTCTGATATAAGCTCATTTAAAAAACATTTCAGAACAACTGTGAAGTTATCTGACATTCAATATACGAATTTCATAAATATGAATTTTAATTTGTAAGGTAATTAATATACAACAAAATATACCCTAACCTTTATTATTCAGCTGCACAAAAATCACAGTACGCGTTACTCAATATTAAGGCTACCCAAAGATCACTTTAAATTGGGAGTCATTGCGATATCAACTCCCACTCTGTGACGACTTTCTTTTTTCTCTTGTTTAATAATGCAATAATTATCTCGTAATCCAAAAGAGCTCAATGACCGAGAGGTCAAGGCGTCAACATGGTATGTTGGGGACGCGGGTTCAAACCCCGTCCGTGACGAATTTTTTTCTATTTATTCAATTTATTTAACATTTTTAAATAAAGTGCAAAAATCTAAATAACATATATTTTGTAATCCATTGTAATGGATTACGAATATATTTTTTGAGATTGAAACTTTATACCAAGACCCAATGTGACGAGGCATAAGTTAGAATAGGACAGTGTGTATTGAATTTTAACTAGTCAAAATTGCAAAAACTATGTATAATATAATATAAGTGGAATTTATATTTTTTTATGACGATGACTATGCAACTTTTAACACAAATAATTTAATGGCCCTTCAATTTCATGAAGTTTTATTGTTAAAGTCAATGCGACTTTTCAACTGCATTGATTTTTTTTATTTATAAAGCCAAAATATTATTTACTATTCACTGTTAATATCTAGGTAGAGTGGGCGCTATATCAAGCTGTACATTTGCATTACGAAAGCTCCCACTATTACGAGCGGCAGCTGTCCAAATGTCAAACAGTATAGCTTATCATGGCGTCTACTGTACGACCTGTACGTAGCAATATGCTTAGCAAACTTGTATTTTGTTTAAGAATGCGAAATAAATTGAAAGAATTGAATTAGAAACATATAAAAATGCGTGTCCCTTTGAACAAAGCGAAACGACATACAGAAGTAAGTTTGTTTATTCGATCACACAGTTTGCTACTTGCACGAGCATTTCCGATTTCCTTAGCATCTACCCTCGTAAGTTGTGGTTTCTGTGCCTCAAGATACTCGATCCTTCCATTATTTAGGGATCTCGCCTGTTTGCTCTAGGTATCTTAAAACAGCTGTAAGACTTACATAACAGCGAATTCTCAGTATCATTGTTACCATTGTCACAGAATAAATAACAGTACTAAGTATTTTTTTTTTTTTTTTATGTAAGGCCCGGCAAATGACCTCCTCCCGCCTGATGTTAAGCGGTGAAAGAGGCCCAAATGAGTTGACAGATAGAGTAGGGACGACATCCACTATCCTACCTGCCCGCCCCTTGCCGGCCTAAAAGATGCTTTTTCACACCTCTTTTGAAGGAACCCATGTTGTAGGATGGAGAAAACACGTGCGCAGGTAGAGAATTCCAAGTATGGGATGAACGACAGAAGAAGGAATCTTGGAATTTCTTGGTACGGTGTGAAAAGGAGGACACAGTGTACGGATGACTCCGAAGGCCCTTACGCGTGTTTCTGTTAAGGAATGGAGAGGGAGGGATAAGGTTAAAGAGCTCCTCAGAGCATTCCCCATGGAACATTCGGTAAAAGGCGCTAAGAGAGGCGATGTCACGACGAAGTTGTAGAGGCTCGAGGGTGTTAGTTGCCTCTACATCGCCAATTATTCGAATAGCGCGACACTGCAATCTGTCCAGAGCATCGAGGAGGTACTGAGCGGAGCCGTCCCAAAGGTGCGAGCAATATTCCACGCAAGACCTAACCTGAGTTTTATACAACAGGCATAGTTGGTCCGGCGCAAAATACCTACGCACCTTGTTTAGGACACCGAGTTTCCGTGAGGCAGCAGTTATAACGGATTCGATGTAGTCTCTGGGGTTCAGATCGCAGCGAATGTTCATTCCCAGCAAGGTGATGTTACTCTGTGTGTGAAGGGTTGTGCCCTGAAGAGAAGGAGGGGGGAGGAAAGGTGACCTTTTCGCCGAGAACGCGCACACCTGTGTTATCTTAGCATTGAACTCGACAAGATTGTTGGAACCCCATTCGGAGATGAGGTCCAGCGTCCTGTTGAGCTCAATGATAAGATTCTGCCTCTCCCTATCAATATTGCCACGTGCAGCCCCTGAGCTTCCGTGATATCCCCCATGCACTGTACTGTCGTCTGCATAGCAATGTATACTTCCCAAGGAAAGCATGTCATTGATATGCAGAAGAAACAATGTTGGGGATAGAACGGAGCCTTGTGGAACACCAGCATTCACTGCCACGAACCGCGAAGCGCAGCCGTCAACGACAACGCGAATTCTACGCTCGTGGAGGAAGCTGGCAATCCACGTACAGAACTGAGCGGGCAATCCGTATGCCGGAAGCTTGGAAAGGAGAGCCTTGTGCCAGACTCTATCAAAAGCTTTGGCGATGTCGAGACTAATAGCCACAGACTCGCCGCGCTTATCGATAGATTCACCCCATTTGTGCAAAAGGAACGCTAGAAGGTCACCTGTTGACCGTTTAGGACGAAACCCATACTGACGGTCATTAAGCAACGAGTGACCTTCCAGGTAACGGATCAGCTGGGTGTTAAGGATCCTCTCCATGATTTTACACAAAATGGAAGTGACGGCTATAGGGCGATAGTTAGCCGGATCAGAACGATCTCCCTTTTTAGGAACCGGCTGGACATTGGCCTCTTTCCAAGATTTCGGCACACAACCAGCAGAGAACGACAGACGGTATAGACGCGTCAGGACCGGAGTCAACTCCGCTGCACACTTCTTAAGTACAATCGCAGGAATGCCGTCTGGTCCACTTGCTTTTCGAATATCAATCGACTGTAGCTCCGCTCGCACATCTCGCTGTCTGATGCGGATATCGGGCATAGTGCTGCCACAATGGGACAGTGTCGGAGGTTGTGCACCACAGTCATCGATACGGGAATGGGCCGCGAAGAGTTTTGCCAGGAGGTCGGCTTTCTCCTGCGGCTGATGAGCAAGTGAGCCATCGGCATGTCTCAGCTGTGGCAGCGAGGGTTGGCAGAAGTTTGATTGCACAGCTTTGGCCAGGCGCCAGAAAGAACGGCTACCCGTAGGGTGCGCTAGCAGTTCCTGACCCACTTGTGCAATGCGCTGAGCGTCCGCTCTAATGTAAGTCCTCTTACACAACTTGGTGGCATTATTATAGGCTGTTTTCAGTAGGTTAGTATTGGGATTCCTAGAAGCTCGACCTCTGATCCAAGCGCGGTAAGCTAGCTGTTTGTTTTCAACAGCAGAGGCACACTCGCGATTGAACCAGAGGTTACGTCTCCCTCTACTGACGAGATTGGAATGTGGAATATAATATTCCATTCCTAATCTGATCTCGTCAGCAACAGACGCAGCGCAGGAGTTCGGATCCATCCCACTAAAACAGCGCTGCCACCAAGGGACAGACGCGTAATAATCCCGCATACCGTCCTAATCTGCTGACGCATAGTGCCACAGACGGCGTGCTGCAACCACAGGCGACGGTCGCGACGCCTGAGGCACTGAGACGGATACCAGGCAGTGATCTGAAGATCCTAGTGGAGCTCGAATCACCACCTGATATCCGTCGGGGCGGTTTGTCAGCAGAAAGTCCAACAAAGAGGGCGCTTGACCGATAATATCTGGTACCCTGGTGTGCTGGGTAACCAATTGTGTCAGGTCGTGCGTGAGAGAGAATGCGTGGGCAGTCCTACCCGCATGGTCAGTTTTAGAGGAACTTAACCACAACTCGTGGTGAGCATTGAAGTCCCCTAAAAACACCAGCTCGGCGGAAGGAAATTGCTCCTGCGCGTCATCTGCCACCCGACTTAGGTGTTCAAAAAGTCGAGTTGTCTCCAAGTCACCACGGTGGGAACGATAGACGCACACGTAGACACTGCAATGAGTGCCAAAATCGACGTGTACCACAAGGAGGGAAAAGGAAGGTTCCTCCAAACAGCGCAGGCGACGACAACAAACGTCCGCCCGGACGAACAAGCAAACACCTGCCTTTGCCTTGAAGGACTCCTCAAGAGCGTAGCCGGGGTAATTAAGGTAGCTTGTATCGGCCGGGCAGATAATTTGCGTCTCTGTCAAAAACAGCATTGCTGGACGGGCTGTCTCGAGATGGTGGTGGACAGCCAAGAGGTTAGAATGGAGCCCGCGGATGTTAGCGAGCCCCACCTCGAATAGTGGTGTTTTGGTGGGATAGTGCACCGCTGTACGACCAGTCCTAATATTGTGCGCTGACATGTTTGTTGGAGTGAGAGGTGTGAAATTGAGGTGTCGTTGCAGCGATTAGCATAGTTAACGTGTGTAGGCCTGTTTCACCAGGGAACAGCCGACAGCTGATTTGCGCTGACTCTCCGCACGAAAGGGCCCCCGAACCCCCCCGGAAGTGGTCGCCGGGACCCACCGTCCGGTCACCAACCGGCACGACGGACCACCCCGAGATTATGCGTGGCATGGTGGGGCAGCCTCACGGACTGGTTAGGTCCGCTTGAGCCCCTGTACTGTACCACGGGCGGCCAGCGGAACAGCCGTTTCTTCGGGTCTTCCTGGGCGGAGGGTCAACGCAGTCAACCTGGCACTGGGTCGACGGAAGCCCACACAAACCACACGAATCGCAGCAACGACCCCTCAAGCTCTGGCTGTGCGATGACTGATCCCGAAACGCGGACACAAAATGCCCACTTGACGGGTTTTACGTCATGCGCACGGTGGTCGCTAGCCAGTCGGGTTTTTCAGGCCCTACCACCAGAAGTTGGTCACTCGATTAGCACCACCCGGGGATCACGTGTAGGGTCTCGAGGGTAAAACCTACGGACGTGAGCGACTCCAATCCCCAAAGTATGCTTGTTTCGTAGAAAAGATACAAGGTTAATACATAATATTAATAATTATATTTCTGCCAAAATAATGGTAGCTGTAAAATAAAAGGTTATGTGGTTTTTAAAGAAATATGTTTATGATGTAATCCTGCAATAATAAATTTAAAACCATATTAAAATCTAATGCCAAAAAATATTTTTAATTCAACGCTGGTGTACGAGCAAATCCGTACATTTGTAATTGTATAGTAAATAAGCTATGTCGACAGTTTACACCGGCGATATTGACCTTGTTAAGCATAAAATCAAATGCTATTTATTATTAGTTTCAGTGTTGAATAAAGACTACGACAAGTGACATTACATTTATTTCTTTCTGACAATATCATCAGCACTCACAGCATCCTAAAGTGTAGAGACATTTACTACATTTTACAGCTGGCTTTCCCAAAACTAACAAAAATAGCAAAGATTTGTTCGTTTTTAATTATATTTATTATTGGATACCGATTTTTTTTATCTATGCTCGACTTTGAAGCGAAACATAATGATGAAACTGGTATTGTATAAAAATCTGTATTAATAACATTAAATTGCAAATCTCAAATAATATGTTAATGTAAAGCCGCGCTGTACCCTTGTTGGCTGAATATGAAATTACTTTATTGCTTTTCAAACAATAATGCTGACGACATTATATACATCGTTTGACCGTAAAAACCAATTCAGCCAAACTTGATATTACCTAAAGAGCATTGCCCGTGTCATTTTAATTTTAGTAGTAACTGTCATTATATTTTTATGTTAATTAAAAACTTTATATCGATCGAGAGATATTATATCATTTTTGTATTTTACTTAATTTCTATGAATACTGGTAATAGAATCAAGTTAAGTCATAGTCAAGAGAGAGACAACTTAATGAATTTTTACGTAATACCTTTAGTCAGCTGCAGATTATTAAGAGATGAATGATACTCCTGAGGTGGTCCCAAGATCACTAAAGTCAGGATCTGATGATGGGATCTCATGAAAATCGAGTAAAAAGTCCCTAATTTAATAGTATTACATTAGGGTTCCTTCCACTAATAACATTGCATTCACTTAAAAGTTAAAATAAAAAATATTTTACAAAAAATAAAAACTGACTTCAAAAACACTGAAAAGTTTAAAATAATATAAGAATAGGTACAGACAACATCACACTGCCATATTGAAGTCAGTGACAAATTTTAGGAATTTCTAGGGGATTATCGTTTGGCACCGACTTCAATATAGAAGTGTGATGTTGTCGGTACCTATTCTTATATTATTTTAAACTTTTCATTATTAGTTTACAATATCTACTGCTAACTAATTAATAACTTAATGTAAAAATATATTTAAAATGGCTGTTCATGACATTCCAGGCTTATACTGTATGGATAATTGTTTATTCCTAAATTCCCTAGGGATCTTGAACAATGGTGAGATTGTGAAGAATCAACTTGTACTGAATAAACTAAACAAGTTTCACAAAAAAGAAAGATACAATATTTTATCTTGAATTTAGTCGTACAAATACATTTGGCGTAGTATGAAATAGTATAAAAAATAATGTGTGCTTATAAATACGCATACCTCGAAACTCCAGTTTTATACACAGACCCATTACTTAAATGCGGTGCATTTGTCTTGCTTATATTGCACTGAATTTATGAGCATAATCCGAATACACTGGCGAGTGAAAATAAGCAGTGACACACAAGTGAAAGAATTCGACACAAGGTACAGCTTTTAAATTTTATGACTGCGAAAGCATATGCAACACACTTTTTATCCTTGTTTTGTTTTGCCGTGTTTCTTTTTAGATTTACTTTGTGACTGATATTGTAAAATTAGAAAGAAATAGTTTTATAACGTTTTTTATTCTTTTAAAACTCATTTGCATTGTTTTATGTTTTACATTTTTATCGGAGTTCATGTTTCTTACATGAAATCATTTACTTTTTAAGACAACACGTACTGGCCTGCTTTGTCGAACGCGAACTTAGAAATTTGGCAACTCATTTCCATGGCATTTGCTAGGCTCTCCATGAAATAAATTAATGGTTGCTGATAATAAGTTCACAGCAACTAGTTTCACTTATCCCTTAGCTAAATTGTAGCTGTTCATCTCACCTCTAATTTCCACAACATGAAAACACATCCTTTCATTTGGATAGCATACTATGTATTGTGACTTAGAAATTATTCCACATTTATGGGTGACTTTATATTTTTGCTCGCCAGTGTACACCCATGCTGGGGTTGCAGTCTGAGTCATACTATCTCCAAAAGATAAAACGAAACTAAATTAAATCAGTGCGCTGCCTGTAGCTCTGTCGAGAAAAATCCACTCGCGCGATCGGCAATCGTGTCTGCAATCTTGTGGAGGATACTCTGTCGAATGCTAAGTAATTCACTGTGGCTTGAACACATGAGATATTAGAACGAAATGTTTCCTTAACATCAGTGGGAGGACTTCGTGAGTTTCATGTGACGAAGTAAGTTGGTCAAGAGTAGAGACGCTATAGTAACTATTGTCTAATCTGTGGCTATAGATTCAAACATAATTCAAACAGATGGGAAAGATAAGATGATCTGAAATTATAACCGAAAAATGTATATAAAGTAAGTTGACGATTTTCTTTTTTAATTGCGACTAAGTCGGCAAACAAGCAAACTGCCCACCTGATGGTAAATGGTAACAGTCACCTATAATACATGTGGCTCCTGTGAGATTCGCAGCAAAACTGCAACCCCCACAAGAACCACAGTGTACGTTGCCAACTTGTGACATCAGGGGGCTATTGTCTAAGAAAAAATCAATCGCGATCGCTTACAATTTGACAGTCGCCGTCCACCATCGTTCTTAAACGGATGTCGGCCCAGAGTCTTGTGTTCACGGTGCAATGGTTGTCAAATTAAAGGCGATCGTGATAGATTTTTTTCTCAGACAATAACCCACCAGATGTAAAGTCACGGTTTCACTGCTATATTCACTAAATCTGTACTAAATCTGCACTAAATCTGTATACGTCAGCGCTTGGAACTGTACTGGCCGTAATACTGGAACACCGTGCCGTAGTACTGGCCGCCGTGGACTGGTCTGAAAACACACGGGTGGGTAATAAGACTGTAAAAAGTTATGATTTTGATCTACTCACTAAATATTTAAAACAAATAGATTGGAAGCCTGCGAAACAGCTAACATGTTCTGACAAAATATATCAATATATATGTCAAAATATAAAAAAAATGTCATAATATGTCAGAAATTAATAAAATTCAAAATAAAAAAAGAATTAAAAATAATTGGATTAATAAGAAAATAATAGAGGCGTGCAAATATAGAGACAAATTATTTATGCAATGTATAGCAGATCCAACAAATTATTTATTGAGACAAAAATACAACTCACTAAGGAATTCTATAAATAAAACTATAATTAAAAGTAAAAATAAATCAATTCGTGATGAGATAATTGCTAATAAAAATAACCCAAGGGCGCTATGGAAAACCCTGAATAACATAACGGGTAGATCTAAAACATCTCCTGACAACATAATTTTAAACTCTCTACTAAAAAATAACATTCCGACAATTGATATAGCTAATAGCTTTTCTGCATATTTTGCTAATAGTGTTAAGTGTATTGCACCAAAATGCAGCATTAAACTCCTCAAGAAAGATACTTATCAGTATCCTATAGATGTATCCTGTAGATATCAACAAACTTCTGCTAAAATTGTTAGTAAGGAAATTAGATCTTTAAAGAGCCGCAAAGCTCCGGGTATAGATGGTATTACATTGCAAGATTGTAAAACAGAAGGCAAGAGATTGCTGATGTATTAGCTCACTTTATCAATACGTCCATAAAACAAGGCAAATACCCGCAAGACTTAAAAACGGGTATAATAAGGCCAATACATATAAACGGAAGCTACGATTCTTATGAAAATTATCGACCAATTACATTGCTATCTACTATTAACAAAGTTGTTGAAAGAATCGTATCTAAACAGATCCATACATTCTACAGAAATAATAAAGTAATAACAGATACGCAATATGACTTTCAGTATGGTAAAAGCACTACCCAATTACTATCCAAATTTAGCGACAGTATTTACAGATATCTCAATAATAGGGAACATGTATTAGTTTTATTTATAGATTATAGTAAGACATTCGATACCTAAGATAATAGTAAGATTATAGTAAGAGCGTCGGTGGCGCAGTGGACTCGGCACTTGCCTTCCAATCGGGGGGTCGGGGTTCGAGACCCGCCATGTACCAATGTGTTTTTCGTTTCGAATTTCATATGTACATTTGTCTGACGCTCCTACGGTGAAGGAAAACATCGTGAGGCAACCTGCATACATCTGCGAAGAAATTCAATGATGTATGTGAAGTCGACCAATCCGCACTGGGCCAGCGTGGTTGACTAAGGCCTAATCACCCTAATATAGGGTAGGCTCGAGCCCCTCGGTGGGGACGTATATGGGCTGTGATGATGATGATGATGATGATTCGATACCTTGAGACATAACACTCTTATAGAGAAGCTGGATGACTGTGGTATACGGGGACCACTTAAGAAATGGTGCGAAGACTATCTTAAGGATAGGTCAAATGTTGTTAAAATCGCAGATGCCACCAGCCAGAAGATTTTTGTTAGAGATGGCACAGCTCAAGGATCTGTACTGGGCCCATTACACTATATAACATTTGTAAATGACGTAGCCAATGTTGTTAAAAGATGCGAATTATATAAATATGCTGATGATACTTTGTCTTGTTGCCGCTAGTAGAAACATAGATTTAGCGTTAAAAGATCTTCAAGGCGATTTCACAGTACTAGCAAAATGGGCACACGATGCAGCTCTTGTACTCAACGCAAACAAAACTAAACTTATGTACATAAGCTCAAGTAATAATCGTATTAATACAAATCTCAATTTATTAGCACATAACCACATTTGTCTCCACGAGAACCAAACAAAATGTTCATGTGAACCCATAGAAATAGTAAATAAATATAAATATTTAGGTGTAATAATTGACGAACGTTTTAAATGGGACGAACATATTAACTATGTATGTGATAAACTGCGAGCGATTTTAGCAAAGTTCGCAAAAGTCAAGCAAAAAATCCTATATCTGACACTTCTGCAATTGTACAAGGCTTTGGGTGAAACCATAATTCATTATGACTTGAGCAGTTATGGACGAACTTCTAAGACTTACCTCGATTTAATATACAATCTTCAATATAGAATTTTAAAATGTATAGTTCCTACTAAAATAAGATCTCAATACCAAAACAATAACGACGAATTGTTTCATCATTGTAAGGTAATCCCGGTTATGAAACAGATACAATACGCTTTGCTTGTTGAGAATTACTTCGATAATAATTTTCAAAATATCAGACAAAATCCTAAATATACTCGTAGTTCTTCCAGGGTTATTCTGAACATCCCTTTGTACAGAAACCTTTATGGAAAACAACTGCTACATCACCAAATTCCAAAATTAATAAATAATATTCCTATAGAAATAAAAGAAGAAATAACAAAATTAAATATAAAATTTAGATTAAAAAAGTATTTTCTTTCTCAACTACATAAGCAAATTAAAATTTACAGATAAATGTTATTTTATTACTAAATAGTGTTGTAAAAACATAATATTTACTCAATAAATTAATTGGAATGACTGGATGAAATTAACTAAATAAAATAATATTAAATAGAAATAAGTACTAAAAAAAAATATTTGCAATAAAAATTATCATCTTATATTAAATATGTAACCTATAAATTAATAATAAAATTTAATTATGAGATGAGATTCAGGCAACGGTCATACTAAACGCAAAGTAAACAAAATGTAAAGTCTTATCCCGTGTGTTTTCAGCCATTGTGACATTGTTATTAAAGAACGGTCGGCGGTGGCCGCGCGATTGTGGTGGCCCGATAAAAAAAATATCATGTACCCTATTTATATTTGTTAGCGTATCTATACAAATACTAAAGATATTTTTGTGTCACAGATCTAAAAGTGTGATATGTTGGAGATATGTCTTGTTGTTAATATGTATGTATAATAATGTAATAATAATATTATTGTAAATGAGTGTGAGAACTGAATGAATGCAGTGTCCAGAAAAACCAAATTTGGTTTATGGATGCTGAAAAAAAAAGTTAAAATGTATTACTTGTTTTGTGAAATAAATAAATAAATAATAAATAAATATCTTACTCTCCAGACCGGAATACAGCAAATCAGCAATGCAAGCACAGCAGCTTCCAAGCAGACGACCCTGGTATAGAATAGACCTGGTATTTTCGCTCTAGCTAATGGGGAGCTAGGCTCTAAATTGACTAAAAGTAAGTTATAATTATCTATTGACATTGACCTACAAACAAATGGACTTCACGTCCGCGCTCCAAGTGGCCCAAGAAAATCAGATCCAAAATTCAAATTCAGTATGATTCAGATTCAATCGCTCTTCATATTTTTAAGAATTGGTGCAAGTGAAATCGAACACCACAGTAATGGCAATACGACTTTAATTAAATTGATTATACATACGAGTACATTGACGTTTCGGAATTTTTCGGACACATTTTTCTTGAAAGTGCCGACGTCCATTTTTTGTCGGGCTAGCCCTGGCGCGTTGGTAGTGGTAGTCGCAGTGTGGACCCTACCACGCGCGTCCATAAGGGCAGGGAGAACACCGGGGGGTTTATTGGGTAGGCTTGGCACTCTGCCGGGAGATCCACCCACACACGCTCGTCATCTAGCCAACGGCGAGTACGGTGCGGTCACGCATTCCACTCGAAAAAAAAAAACAAAAAAAAAAGGTCCTATTGATATTAAATGATTCTGATGTGCTATCAAAGCGTTGAGAAAGCAACTGATATCATATTTTGTGTAGCTTTTATAATATAAATAAAAAATATAATTTTTTTGTGCTATGATATGTATGGGTAAGCCTTCTCGAGAAGAACATCCGAAAATCTAATTATGTGCCTCCTCTTTTAAATTTGACAAAATTAAAATAATATAATAGTATTTCATAAACAAAAATATTGCAAAAAATGCATGTCAGAGATTCAAAAAATAACTGAAATCAAATGCATTTATACATTTAACGAAAATTGATACATTGTTTGCCGACCCAACGCGATTTCTGCCATAATATAATGACAATATTTTGTATAATACCTATTCCTTTTTTCATAAGCACCTTGATTGTAGCTTTACATTTTTTAAGCTAATAAAATATCAGTTTGTATAATCGTACACAAAAGATCCTAAATTAATTATATTTTTTTATGTCTAGTATTCACTAACATATTTTTGTGCCTAGAACAAATATTAAATATTAAATATATTTAATGAATGATATCACTGTTTCTACGGA
Organism: Schoenobius gigantellus; assembly: GCA_963935595.1. Classification (NCBI taxonomy): domain Eukaryota; kingdom Metazoa; phylum Arthropoda; class Insecta; order Lepidoptera; family Crambidae; genus Schoenobius; species Schoenobius gigantellus. Next base: position 9,967,020 of record OZ012544.1, on the reverse strand, counting down.
ACAAATGTATAAGTGACATAACAATTACAAGATTAATTATCTGCTAGAAGTATAACTGATTTTATATCAATTAAAAAGAATCTCAAATTAAATATAAAATAAATAAAACATAAATGAAACGCTGTTGAAATGGTCAACAGCGTTTTAGTTTTAAAAGACCAATTTATTCACTTGAAGAAGCATTACCGGACGTGCGCTCCTAAAATTTCAAATTGAGAATTCTTGCGCAAATGTAGAATAGTAAAATATTTTCCTGATCTCCTTTTATTTCCTTTCCCGAGCGATCAATGCGGTCTCCGCATTTGAAATATCTGACAAAAATTCTCTACGTTTGACCGGAAACCTGTGTTTTATTGGCAAAATAATTGCGTGCACACCCCAACCCGATTCCCGGCGGATCTCTTGTGCAGTGGATTGTAAAAATTAGCTTAGGTGAACTTTTTCAAAGAGTTGGAATGCTTTTGTCCGTGAAACTTCGGGGTGTTTTTAACTAGCTATCTAAATTCTGTTTCGGATGAGGTTTTCTCATAATTTATTTATAAAGTACTTACCTACTACCGCACTGTACGTTCTTAGTATGGATTCCTGGTGTTTTTTTTCTGCTGCGACACAATTTTTCTTTAAAGTTATTTTTTTCTTGAATCTAATGAAGAATAATGTCGCAGACATTACATCGCGAAGTGCTCCAGAATTTAGCCAAAATTAAATATAATAGATGATGCAACTTGGACGGAAGTGATTACTTCCTATTTTGGAAGCGCTCAGATTATCTTGCACTCTGGGTGGAAACTATCAGTCTGGTTTCCGCTCGGGGCCTGCAGTATTATCTCATCCTTTGCTCTCCTTCACAGAGTTACTGAACTAAAGGAACTAGTAGACTAGGTATTTGGAACGACGGTGAACTACTGAAGATATTGACATACGAAGTGAACTAGTCAAATTTCAGAGCTCATTGGAGAACTGCCAACTATAACCTGTCTAAGCATAAGCTCACCTCACATGTTTACCTGTAGAGATGGGTAATATCGATTTTGTAAGATATCAAAATGAAACATATTTTCGATATTCGATATCAGATTTTGGAACTATATAGGTGTTTTTTTTTGAAACTTCATATTATTGTAATACTTTAACGATTCGATACCAGATTCGTATGATTCACTGCATATGATTTAGGTATATCGGTTAATTAGGAACATTATTGCTCTATTGACAAACATCAACTGTTTTATTGGGGACATTAAATCGTAAGGTAAGTAAATTAACATTTTAAGGTAGAACTCGAAATCGATGCGAACTCAATCTGATTCACACGATATTATGAATATCAATATTGAACATTTAGTGATCCATTTTTGCTGCATATACTCTTTGCGCTATTGCTACGATATAAGGTTTCAAAAATCCGATACGATTCATATCGTCCACTTCTAATCCCCTGTATTACTGACAAAAACAAAATGACGTTGTTTTTGGCTGTGGACATTTCTGAGGTGGAGGTGACTGCCCAGGGCGTGAAAAAGGTTAGGTGGGTGATTTTGGAACTTATCGCCAATCGGCCATCGTATAGATTTGATAATTTTGTTTGATTGAAACTGTTTTTAATACGTTTTATATTCAAATTCAAATTCAAAAATCTTTATTGAACATAGGCCTTTACAGGCACTTATTGACGTCAAAACAAAGCAAAACATTCTAATTTAAAGAAAACATATTTAACCTTGTATGTGCATACATTCTGAAAATACTCAAGATGTCTGCAAATACAAGTAGGAATGAAAAAAAAAGTTGAATCTAAACCTGTTCGGAAATTGGGAGAGCCTTCTCGAGAAGAACAGGCAAGAAACTCGAAAGGTCATTTTTTTTTATCTCCTCTTTTAAATCGCCATTTACAATCTTGGTTTTGTTACGTAGTCATTACAAGTTACAAAAATGCAATCTGTATGCTTATATAACGGGTGTAACGGAATACCGAAATAATATTTTAATGTTGTTGATTTACAAAAAAAAATTCTATGGCTGTTCTTTGTATTTTTATTATATGCCTACTTTCGATTTAATACGCTTAACTGTTAAGCATATTAAATCGAAAGTAGGCGTATAATAAAAATACAAAGAATAGTCATAAAACATTTTTTTTTGTTAATCAACAACTTTAAATATTATTGCGGTATTCCGTTACACCCGGTATACTTAAAATGTAAAAAAACTTATACAATAATTTGTTATCACTAAAGATATGGTAAGTTGGTCTAATTCAAAATCGATTATTTGCATTATAACGAATAATAACTTCACATTGAATAATAATTTAATAACGTCGTCGTCTGAGTGGTCTTGGTATATTTATTAAATAAATCAACAAATATTTATAGCTAATGAACATAATTTCGCTTTTCTTCATTATGTCATCCAGTTTGATAACGATGCCGATTAATCGATGAGTTACAAAATTACCACTCTAATTGAAAGAAAGACATCGGTATAGCAGAGTATAACGCCACCTCGCTTTTCATGCGGTTTTAATACTGTTTTGATCGATCATTGTAAGGCTCGATCCCATTTCTGCTGCTCGTTTGAGCGAGAAACATTCCCTACCTCTTGAGGCTCATTACAGCTATAACATTTGGCACCCTTCTTCTACCCTTTTTAAGGTTCCGTAGTAAATAAGGAACCGTTATGTTTCGCCATGTCTGTCTGTCTGTCCGCGCTTTTACTCAGACTATTAGTACTAGAAAGCTGTAATTTGGCATGGGTATGTATATTAATCATGCCAAAAAGTGGTGGAAAAAACCTAGAATTTTTTTTTAGGGTAGCTCCCATTCAAGTAAAGTGGGAGTAATTTTTCTTTCTCAACTAACCCATCGTGTAGGGTATTGTTGAATAGGTCTTTAAAAAATTATGTAAGGTTCAGAACAGCATTTTTCGATTTAGGGATCCGTTTCTGAAATATTTGGTTTTAAAGTGCAAATTTTTGTTAGAGGTAAGTGTCCCCCCCCCCTTCTATCTGGTAAACGGTTACATATGGACACGTGAAAAAAATTACAACAGTAGTATATATAACGAAGTTTAAAGGAAAATTATCAGAGTTGAGTACTAAGTACAAACTAAAAAGTTTTAGACGACTAACTTATAAAATGTACTCGGAAAAGTAAAATTTCATAAAAAATTAGTACTGAATATAAATTTACGAACCACGTGAAGTTAAGGAAATATAAAATCATTGCAGCTTTAATTATAATAATGCCTAATTTAATAGCAACGTATTTAGTAATCTGTGGCAACGTGTTGTGAGGTGTGAGTGTGAACTCAAAGTAGGCATTTGCAACTACGGAACCCTACACTGCACGCGGCACGACACGCACTTGGCCGGTTTTTTTTAAAGGACACTCTTTTAACGATACACAGAGGAGAGAATTGATGACGTATGACTTTTGGATTCCGTGCCACTGATAAATAATTCACTAGCAACGTTTACTTTGCCTTTTGAGATCGGTAATTACCTTGGTCCCGCCCCACTGTTTGAAGTACTTCAAATCGCAAAAAATCATAATGAAACATTTTTGTATCAATATCGAATCATTTCCAAAGCCAGCTAATTCCTTACCTCTTCGACGAACTCGCGTCATCGAACTGGCTGTTATCCTTGTAAATTCAATTTTCCTTTATAGGTTCAATAAAAAGCTCTTAAGTAAGATTATGCGGCGGATTCCCATAATCTAAAGAGGCTTGGTGTGAAAATTTTGGGAAATGAACAATGTTGATTTACGTAAAGTAGAGCATATTGAAAGTGATAAAGTCTAGTCGACTGAGTTGTTTAGGGCTGTGTTGTAATATAAAATCAGTTTAAGAAATGATTTAGTCCTTTGTTTTCGTGATTTTTATTTCGATTTTGAGATACCTATAATTCAACCCTCGAAAAAAATGGCGGTCGATTTGAGCCAAGTCTGGCGAGTATAGATGACGGCTGGTTTCTGACTGCCTAACATAACCTGTAGCACGGTGATAGTATGTCGACTCGGCCCGTCTTTGGCGTATGCTAGACGTTCAATATTTATTCTTGGATCATGATCCAGGATCGCGATATTTATTGATCGTGTAGTCTATGATATTGATGGATCGCGAAACGGATCTCAGAATCTTTAGATATTTTGAAATCCAATTCCTTGATACGTATCGCGATATTTATTGATCGTGTAGCCCTGTCCTCAATATTTATCGCGATCCCCGTTTTCCATTTAATCGTCACCATTTTTTCACGCTAACATCAAATGTTAACCATGTTTTGCTTTTCTTCTAAGAAATTTTAACATTTTTAGTCGCACTATTTTTCACAAAGAGAACCTAACCTCAAAATGGAACGCATTACGTTAGCATATTATGATGCTATGCCCTGCAAGCGTCAAAATCTAATGAAACGCGATGATGCCAAAAATGTTGAAAATGCTGCAAATCTGCGCTTAAATGGAACACGTCTTACGTATATTTTCCGTATCTACACATCCACAGATTAGAGAGATACTGACAGTGATTATGTACTCTGTGATACTGACGCGATCCGAATTGAACGTGTAGGGTCGTCCGAGATCCACCAATAAATACTGAAATGGAATATGATAAATATCGTGGTAAATATTGAACGTCTAGCATACGCCTTTGAAATTTTATACCTACTACGGCTGTTGTTCGGCGTCGCTTGGTAAAGCTAGGCAAAAAAGAGTTTGGAGCGGTGACAGCTGGAACTAAAAAGCGATTGCCGTGGTAATACTAGTTTCAAAAATAGATTAATGAGACTGTAGTTACCTAAATTTCCAAATGACTTAACTTTTTTGAAAAAAATTACTTACTTAACTTTTTTGAAATGGTCTCTTTATTTTCGTGTTTCTTATGCGAAACTGTATCTTATTTATTACTTCCATGATTAGCTACGTTAATATACACCGAATGACCGTGCGCTTTGTTCGACTCGTATCCTGCGGCGAACTGCGTTCGTAACTGCCCTTGTAGATGCGATGCGATCCAGTTGCCAGTTCCCAGAGGCCCAATTCTGCTAATAATTTACAAACGCAACGGTTTAGTTTCGATTCGGCTGTAACTTATTAGCAGAAATTGGGCATAGCGTGTGCTTCGACCGTTTCTATGAAATCGGTCTACTGTATATTATTATATTTACCGTGGCTGTAGTATTAAAACGGTCTCGAGAAGTGTGAGGGCTTGCGTTGTCTAGTCTAGGTTCAATGTGGTTAAAATCGGTTGGGAATTCGAATGAAAAACTCATTCGAATTCCCTTTCGCAGAGAGAATGCCGAACTCGTATTCAAAAATTACTCAAATGTTTAATGATGAATTCATTAGAAATTAGAGCTTCATTTTAAACGTCAAGTGAAAAAACAATTGAATGGCGGTCCATCTTATACATTTTTCAAATCTAGAATGTTGCAGTGGGTATTGTGTAAAAAGTTTCACTTAGAAGTCTTACACCATGTAAGTTAATTTTAATTAAAAGCAGCGAGTATGTTAAAACAGCAATATCATATTTTATTTTAAACCCTTTTATTATTATAATAAGCTGCGCCGGCAAACTACGTTTCGCCATAATTTGTTAAAAAGAATTATCTAGAGGTACCCTTATCACCAAGAGGTATAAAAATAGTCTACGACCTATTCTAAGATCCATCAAATACACACAAAAAATGTCATTCAAACACTGTGACATGAGATTTTTATATATCTATACCTTTGTAAATATCAACTATTCCTTAAAAAGTCTTGCGCACAAATATGGCACAACTACCCCTCGCTAACAAAACACGAAGATCCTGCTGTCCATGATGTAATCCCAAAAATTTTAATATTAATTGAACAAAACTTAGTTCGAATCTAATAAAGAAATTGCACCTTCCGTGAAAGGGGTGCTTTATTTGGCTCGCCGTCTTTCTTCAATTCCCTTCATTGAAGTCGCACTTTGCTTGTAAATTAATGCGACTATGACAAATTAATTCCGAACCACCAACTAAAATAACAAGCGAACACCGGCTCGTTGTTGGAAAACTCTCATCTCAGCGTCCTTAATTCGACAGCGTTCAGCGTTTAGATTCACGGAGAGCGGATGTTGCCTCATAGCAATAAAACGCCTCGATAACAATAATTTAGAACTGTATTTACGTACAATGTGTTAATAGAATACCGCAATACCTCAGATACCCTAACTTATTACTATTATAAAACAATTATACAAGGTGAGTTTTTTTTTCCGGGTCAGTATGGGGAAATTCTAAACTATAAGAGATAGAGAAAAAGTCTCTAAGGAACCGTGATCTTAATTTTAGATAAAATAAAAATGGTATTTAAAAAAATGAAAATCTTAATAGATTTGGTGTTAGGAACCTTATTGATTTTGTATACTTTTATAAATTTATGTCACTATGAGTTGTCATGTTATGTTTGAAGTTTATGTAATGTCACGAAAATACAATGATTTGGTTTACGCACAAATGGTGGTTTAATTAATTTTAAACAATACAAATAAGCATTCACACACTTAAATACACGGTCCTTCGATTAGCTGAAAGTGAAATATTGGGTGAGAACGAAATAACGGAAGTTACGAGCTTTTATGAAGACAAAACTGTATGTATGAATTTTCTTATAAATTTCATGCGAATTGACGATTTTACTAACAAAAATGGAAACTACACGCGAAAATACGTTAGAGAATTTAAATGAAATCGCAAATAATATTTCTAAGCAGTTAGGAAATTTGAAAAAATGCCCTAAAGATCGTATGAATGAAGCATATTTAGAAGTTAGACTAGAGCTTTTAGAACAAAACTGGCTTTCATTTAGAAGTGAACATGATAAGATAAAGTCATTAATTTCGATAAAAGAGAGGCAACATGAAGAATATTTTAAAAACAGTGTTTTCGAGGATATACAAGAAAAATATTTAGATACTAAGACTTGGATAAGAGAGAAATTAGTTAATAGCCAATTTCAATTGGCGTCATGTTCTAATAGTGATAGCGGCAAAGATATTGCAAAAACGAAACTGCCGAGCATTACGATACCAAAATTTTCTGGAAGTTATCGAGATTGGATGTCGTTTAGAGATTTGTACGTTTCTCTAGTACACAAGGCGAACTTATCGGACGTAGAGAAATTTCATTATTTAAAAATAAGTTTAGTGGGAGAAGCGGCTCATTTATTGATTAATTTTTCTGTCACTGAAAGTAACTATAAGAAAGCTTGGGAAACATTAGTTCAACGATTTGAAAATAAGAGATGCATAGTTAATGAATTGTTGAATAAATTTTTATATCTGAAAAAATTGACATTCGAATCGGCTAGAGGCATTAAAGAGTTACTTGATACATTCAATGAAGTGTTGATGTCGCTCGACAATATGGATATTTGTACATCGCAATGGGATCCGATAGTTACACGGTATCGAAATTAGATTCAGAAACGCATAAACTATGGGAGCAGCACTTAGGAAATATGACAGAATTGCCTACAAAGATAATGTTAACAGAATTTTTAGAAAGTAGATTCCGATCTCTAGAAATGATAACTAATATAAATAGAAATAAGGATTTGCGAAATGTTCCTTTTCATGCACAATTAAAAAGTTTTAAGTTAAATGTTGACAATAAAAAATGTGCCTATTGCTCAGAAGATCATTATATAAGTCAATGTAAAGAGTTTTGGAAAAAGGACGTAAGTGATCGTAGAGAATTTGTACAGAAAGCGAGGTTATGTTTCAATTGCTTAGTACCAGGACATAGTGTACCACAATGTAGACAAACTAAATGTTGCCATGTTTGCCATAAGAAACATCATACTATGTTGCACAATACTAAGTTCACACCTGATAGTTCTGCACTTAATGAAACTACCCCTGTGGAAAAGACACAAACAAGTAATGTAACGACAATGAAAACTGAAACTAATGATACACATGTATTACTAGCTACTGCAATAGTAGATGTGGAGTCACCTACTGGCAAAATATTGAAACTCTGAGCTTTGATTGATTTAGGTTCACAAGCATCGTTTATAACTGAGAATGCGTGCCAGCTTCTAGGATTGAAAAGGACTCATGTTTATGGGACGATTATAGGAATTAATTAAACCACCATTTGTGCGTAAACCAAATCATTGTATTTTCGTGACATTACATAAACTTCAAACATAACATGACAACTCATAGTGACATAAATTTATAAAAGTATACAAAATCAATAAGGTTCCTAACATATTCCCGGCTTACTTATGCGATTGGTAGGGGACATATTTTTGTTATAGGTCGCTTCAAAACTTTACCCTCTGGTATTCTTACCGACACCACCCTCACCTTAGCATCCTTACCTGGATGGATTGCCAATATCCTTCCAATCAACCATTGAGCAGATGGCAATTGCTCGTCTTTCAAAAGAACCACATTTGGAGATATCGGATTTTTTGAAAAAAAAATTTTTTTCTTATTTCTATTGTATATCACCATACAAACCAAAAATTGTATTGAGACCATAGGTCTAAAGTTGCTAGAAGTTGTTGAAATTAACGTTTTAGTTTTCTTTATTAGTTAAACTTTAATAGTTTTCTTTAGTAGTAGAAACTAACTGGCCGATTTTCAATTGAAAAGTAAAGAAAATAAAAAGCAACATTGAGAAATGCAACTCGGGGTGTTCTTCGCCGAAGTCGACTGTGCTTAGGCGAAAGTGGAGGACATTTTGAACAATTTATAAGATAGAGTTTGTTTCGTGGGATTAAGGCAAGTGGCAGATTTTTGGTTTTGTTTTGTTCCAGTCATCAATATCAATTAGATAGTAAAATGTATCTCTATATATAATAAAATCGTAGGGGTACAAAAATCTGTAATTGCGAAATATTAAGAAAAAAAATACACAGGTCGCCTTAAAATCATTAGCAGAACACGATAGAATAGTTTTTTTTAAAATTGTTTGCTTTAATAAAATGTTAATTTCAAGCAATTTCAACAACTTCTAGCAACTTTAGACCTATGGTCTCCATACAATTTTTGGTTTGTATAGTGATATACAATCGAAATAACAAAAAAACATTTTTTCTCAAAAAATCCTATATCTCCAAATCTATTAAGATTTAAAAAAAATTAAATACCATTTTTATTTTATCTAAAATTAAGATCACGGTTCCTAAGAGAGTTTTTCTCTATCTCTTATAGTTTAGAATTTCCCCATACTGACCCGAAAAAAAAACTCACCGTGTATATCTAATATACATTGATTTACTACTTTGGTAGTAAATCAATGCTAATACATATATAAAATTCTCGTGTCACAGTGTTTGTAACCAAAGTCCTCCGAAACGGCATTACCGATTTTTTTGATTTTTTTTGTGTACATTCGTAGATCTGAGAATAGGTCGTAAACTAATTTTTGTACCGGTAAGTGATAAGATTTTTTTTGGACAATAATTATGGCGAAACGTAGTTCGCGGGCACAGCTAGTAGATTATAAAAATAAATTTTCGGGAATTATTTGCGAAGATAATTCCTTTTTTATTTTGTTGCATATATTGCAAATTTAAAACTCTATGGTCGTCTCGTGCACCTACTTTTACGAGTCGTCGCATCGTGCCGCCCGCGCGCCGAGCCGCCCCGGTAAGACTGACCCAAGCGCTGGAGCTTACTCAAACTCAAAAATCTTTATTTAACATAGACCTTTACAGGCACTTATTGACGTCAACAAATTACAAAACTCTATTTAATCAATAAATTAATTTAAAAAATGCAACAAGTCAAGATAAGCTATGTATTATTTAAACCTTGTATGTACATACATCTCAACCACAATTAAGATATATGCAAATACAAGTAAAATGAAAAAAAAAGTTGACTCTACACCTGTTCGGAAATTGGGAGAGCCTTCTCGAGAAGAACAGGCAAGAAACTCGGAAGATCTATTTTTTTTGTCTCCTCTTTTAAATTGCCAACATTACAATAATATATTATTTCACAAACATAACTTTGGTTATATTAAAATATATATATAGAAATGCCTGTCGGAGTGATTGGAACAGTTACTCAAATACATACATCCAACAATCACAAAGTGTACTTAATGAACGTCAAATTGATACATTTTTTGTCAATCCCAAGCAGTTTTATCTGTCAGATAGTCAGATACTTTATAATATGCTTTTTTCATAAGTACTTTCCTGACTGCAGTCTTAAATTTATTTAAGCTAAGTTCTTTAATATTGGTTGGGAGTTTGTTGTAGAAACGTACACAAAAGCCTCTAAAAGAGTTATTAATTTTTTTTAGTCTAGTATTAGGTAATGCTAACATATTCTTTTGTCTAGTATTTACTGAATGAATATCACTGTTTTTACAAAACAAATGTATATTTTTATGGACATATAATATATTCTCGTAAATATATTGCGACGCAACAGTCATAATATCAATTTCTTTAAACTTTTCTCTCAAAGAGTCTCTCATTTTAAGATTATAAATTGCTCGAATAGCCCTCTTCTGCAGCACAAAAATAGTCTGAATGTCGGCAGCATTTCCCCACAGCAACAAGCCATACGACATTACACTATGAAAATAAGCAAAGTATACAAGTCTTGCTGTATCAACATCGGTCAGCTGACGTATTTTCCATACAGCGTAGGCTGCAGAACTAAGTCTCTTCGACAATTTATCAATATGTGGGCCCCACTGAAGCTTAGAATCTAAAGTAATACCAAGAAATACAACGGTGTCCACAAGGCCCACATTTTTATCCTTAATGTTTACAGTGGTCTGAACCTCTCTAACATTAGGTAAGACAAATTTTATACATTTAGTTTTCCCTTCATTGAGGGACAAATTATTCATATTAAACCAGTGAACTATTCTTGAGATAGAATTATTTACATCGTCATTAATTTGCAATCCTCTTTTAATTTAAAATAAAAGTGAAGTATCGTCTGCAAATAATACTATCTCATGCCTGTCTTGAACATAATTAGGCAAGTTGTTAATATATATTAAAAATAGAAAAGGACCAAGAGTCGAACCCTGCGGAACTACCATTTTAACCGAGGAGCCCTGAGATCTCTTCCCATTGACATCTACTTTCTGAATCCTCTCAGTCAGATAGGAGATGAGTAGATCCAGAACAGTATCGTGAAATCCATAGTAGTGTAATTTCCTGATCAAAGTTTCATGATGGACGCAATCAAACGCCTTGGACAAGTCACAAAAAACGCCCAGCGCATCATGTGAGTCCTCCCAGGCCTTATATATATGTTGTACTAACTCAATACCAGCATCGGTTGTTGAGCGACCCCTCCTGAAACCAAATTGTTTACAGTGTAGAAGATTATTCCTGTTAAAATAGCTTTGCATTTGCTCCAACAGTTTACTCAGTTTAATTAAATCAGGAAATACACCACAGTCAATGCAATCATTAAAAATACTCGCCAGTATTGGATCTATTGTCTCAATTACAGATTTGGAGATATCAACAGAGTTGCCCCACAGATCCACGGTTTTCTTTTTATTCAGAGTTTTAAATGACTTTATTAAGTCGTTTGCACTAATATGATCAAATTTAAATGTATCACTACAAGTTTTTACATGATATTTTAAAATAGATTCAGCAACGGTAGGTGGTGGTGCCCCAAGTAGACTCCACCACGTCGGCGTTTCACCGACTTGTATTGCTGAATTTTATTTGACTACCAACTCATAGAAAGCTGGTATTACTTACCTTGGCTCCAATTGTCTCCTTCCGTCTCCTCCGTAGCCGGTGGACTTCCTGAGCTAGCTCGAAGGAAGTCGCGGCTCCTGAAGATCTGCAGTGGATCCACCGGTGGAGACCGGAGCACTACAAACGCCTAATAGGCCACCACGACTCACACTCGCGATTTTGACACACAAACACAAAGCGGGCTTTCGCACCCCGATATTAGGTGCGCCGCGCAAATCACTATTTGCTTGAATATTGTGTATTATATTTTATGGATGCCCGGACATCATCCTAACCACAAATTATGACATTTCGACTCGACTCAACTGACATATCACATGCGGCCGGCCGCCAAAAAAGCTGTCACTGCACAGACTAGAATGCAGTGCCGCCACTCGCTCTTCCTCGAGCGTGAACATCCCCCCGCTCCGGACAGTCCCGGACTGTCCGCCAAATCAGTCTAAGGGGAGGCGAGAAAGAGTAGCGACCGCGCGCTTCAAAACAGAGTCCCCAACTAGGACCTCGGCAAACCTGGGCACACCATCCGACCCTAGAGTAAGTTGGACAATGCGTCCGCGACGCCAACGTAAGGGTGGCAGGTTTGGGTCCTTCACTAACACGAGGTCTCCAACCCTCGGTGGGTTTGTCTTATCTGACCACTTAACGCGCTGTTGCAAAATGTGTAAATATTCAAGGTGCCAGCGGCGCCAGAAACTCTGGGTAAGCTGCTGGAGCAACTCAAACCGCGAAAGGCGTCCGGGATTGATATCTCTATAAGGATACTCGGGCAGGGCGTTAAGTGGTCTGCCTATCAAGAAATGGCCCGGCGTGAGGGCCTGCAAATCGTTCGCGTCGGTAGACAACGGACATAACGGACGCGAGTTGAGAACCGCCTCAATCTTATGAAACACCGTCGCGAGTTCCTCAAACGTGAGAATAGTCTCCCCAATAACGCGGCGAAGGTGAGTCTTGGCGGCCTTTACAACAGATTCAAAAATCCCTCCCCAGTGAGGGCAAGACGGCGGGGAGTATCGCCATGTTACCCCCCTACGGGAGAGTGTGGATCCGATCTCAATATTATTTTTATCTAAAAATTCACAAACTTCTCTTATATGTCTATCAGTGCCCTTGAAGTTCGTCCCACAATCGGACCGAATTAGAGAAGGCAGTCCCCGGCGGGAGACAAATCTGCCTAACGCTGCTAAGAAAGCGTCCATGGTGAGCGCACTCACCACCTCCAAATGAACGGCTTTAGTGGCCAAACAAACAAACACACACAAGTAAGCCTTTTCAGTCTTAGCATTACGGAGTCGCGACGTTTTTATAGTGAATGGTCCCGCAAAATCAGTTCCAACTCCTAAGAAGGTCATCGATTCATTCACACGATCAGCAGGCAAATCACCCATTTGGGGCTGCATCGTCTCGGGGCGTAAACGATAGCAGGGCAGACATCGAAAGATAACAGATCGGATTATTCTTCGCGCTGACAAAATCCAAAACTCCCGTTGGAGGAGCGCGGTCAATGCATTACATCCGGCATGAGCATTCTTCACATGGCGATCAATGATCAACAATCGCACCAATGGTCCGTCCTTGGGGAGCAACAGGGGATGACGTGATCTATAAGGCAAGTTAGCGTGCCTCAATCGGCCTCCTACACGCAACAATCCTTTATCATCCAGAAAGGGAGTCAAACGCACCAAGGGTCCCTTCAGTTTGGACGTCCCGGTACGGAAAATCTTAAGTTCCGGTTCAAACGCTCTAGACTGGGTCATACGCACCCAATGCACAAGAGCATCTTGGCGCTCCTGCGGTGAGAGGACCGGACACAAATCTTTGTCCTGAGGCCGGCGACAATTTCGTATAAATCTTCTTATCCAAGCGGTCACGCCGAGCAACTTGTCCAGAGAACTGTAGCGGTCTAATAAAAATTCCCGCTCTGGAGCCGCCATAGTCTCGACAGCGTGAACACGCAAGCCCGGATTTGGTACCTTCACCACAGCTGGTGTGGAAGGCCAAGATGGTTGTAACAACCAGTCGGGACCCCACCACAGAGTGTGGTCAATAAGCTGAGGGGCTTCGCTGCCACGTGATGCACAGTCAGCAGGCCCACAATACACGCGGCCTAGAACATCGGCACCGAGCAATAAGTGAATCGGACCGGTTCGGTGGAAGGAAGGGTCAGCCAAGGTCAATCCTGATGTCGCATCAACGACAGCGCGCGAAACGTGCTGTTACGGAAGCTGACCAACAACCTTCTCATAAACAATCGCGGTAGCGCCAATTTTGGGCGCTGAAGAGAAGTGGGGGGAGAAGGAGAACAAAACCTGACCGATCGGATCCGGGATCCGCAGGTCTCCGATTCCTCGTACCGATTCAAGGTATGGAGATGTGTTCAAACTCAACTGCCGGACCAGCCAGCTGGAGGCAATGCAACCCTGAGCTCCCGTATCCAAAAGGGCGCGAACTAAAACAAAGGTGCCCCTCGGGCCCCACACCTGTACGGAGGCTGTTGGTAACAGCACCTGCTCCTGTGGGGGGGTTGCAGCCGACAGTTGGTTTAGTGAAAATCCTCCCGCATTCCCCGCAACGGGGGGGAAGGGGGGTCCGAAGAAAAATGCGTGCGCGGCGGAGGAATAGGGCGCTCAAGGCGCTCGAGCGGGTCCCAATCCGGCACGTACACACCCCGACCAAAGCTGCATCGGGGGGCCGGGCGGTGCCCATGATGGGCGAAAGTTGGGGGAGCCCGTGACAACCGGGGTCTCTCCATCAGAGGGGGAGAGAAGCGTATTGTCTCCCGACGTGGCTCCCTAATAACCGCGGCCCAATCCCGCGGTGGCGCCTCATAAGCGGCGCGTCGATCCCCCCCGCCCGTAGGGGGGGTGGGGCGCCCAATCCTCTCACTGGAGGGGGGGCGCCTGTCCAATCTCCGCGGAGGGGTGGCACGCCCCTCCGATCTCCTCGGAGAGGTGGGTGACCTAGGAGGGCCCCCGCCCGTGTGCGAGTCCCTCTCTCTCACCACCTCACGAGTGTCTCTATTGTTGAAGCACAAAAGGGGGTGATGGGCCCCTCCACAACAGTGGCAATCTCGTGGGTGGGGGCAAGCCGATGCCATATGGGCCCCCAGGCAGCGGTAGCACCAATTCCGCTGCTTGGCCATATTCCTACGCCCCTCGGTGCGTAGGCCAACAAATTTGGGACAGGCCGGCAAACGATGGCCATCCCGCTTGCAACACTTGCAAGGCCTCGGCCTCTCCCCGTGTGGAGAGTTCTGCCGCACTGCAGTATACTGCTTGTGCGGGCGGCGCTCTCTCCGTGGCGCTGCCCGGGTCGCCTCAAAGCGGCCTGTACTCGGTCCCGGTATAGGAACCAGATCCAAGTGGTCGGTCATCCGACACTCATCCTCCAAAAATCTGAGGAGATCCGAGAAGGGGGGGAGGTACGAGGCACTATTGCCCCCATACCTTTGTTCAAAGCGCCCCTTCATCTCCATGGGAAGCTTATCGAGGATGAGGTGGAGCAAAATAAAGGACCACTGGTCCACCGGTAGATCAAGGCGTTTGAGCGCGTTAATAGCGCTTAGCAGCGGGTTCAAAATCTCCTTCCTCAATGAGGAGACCCGCGATACTCGTGGCAGCCCTAAAATGGCAGCCACATGTGTGTCCGCTAGCAAGCGAACATTCTGATACCGGGCGGTCAACAACGCCCTTGCAATATCATAACTGTCATCATTGACAGGTAGATGCTGGACAAGTACACCAGCCTCTCCCCGTAAGGCAGAGAGCAAATAGGCCAATTTCTGGCTAGGGAACAGGTCGTCCCTCGAGTGAACCAGGCTATCAAAGAGGTTAATGAACCCCATCCAAGAAGCCAGGTTCCCATCAAAGGTTGGGATGTCCAAAGTGGGCAGTCTGCCCAGCAAGCCGGCCGGGGTAGGCTTGACCTCCCCGGGCGTGCACGACTCACCCCTCCGGGCGGATAGGATTGCCTGAGCCTTGTTTATAATCACATCCGCCTGTTCAAAACACTGATCATAATCGGCATTAAATTGGTCGACTGCCCGCAACTCAGCGGCACCCTCGGCTGGGTGGTCGAGCAAATATTGTTGATGAAGAACGAAAAGCTGCTCCAATTCCTTCAAGCGAGCCGGTACTCCCTCATGCCGAATTAACAAGGCCTGTTCTCGGTCTGGTCGGTCTACCAAAGCGACGGCACTAGCAAACCATCTCAAAATCTTTTGTGCACCCGCGCGGGCACCACTAAGCGGGCTGACTGGCGGGACCATTTTGCACCAAAATTAATAAACACTATAATAATACACGGACAAACAGACCGACAACCGCAGACAACAAAACAGATCGGGAGGAACTTCAAAGGCAGAACAAAATATATAAACAAACCAAAATCAAGTATAAATGCTAGAACTTAACTAGAACAACAAGGCATTTAACAACAGAATTTTTCAAACAAATTAAATTCAAGCATTAAGTCAATAACTTAACAAACACAATATTCAAAGGCAAACAAAACAAAATCAAATGTAAATGCTAAAACTTAACACAGCAAAATAGTGTATTACAACAACAGCAAAGTCATTTAGCAGCAAAATCTTTTACACAAATTAAATTCAAGTATAAGTTTACAACTTAACAAACAAAATAGTCAAGGGCAAAACAAAGATATGAAAAAACAAACCAAAATTTAAATATAGGTAAATGCTAGAACTTAACTAGAACAACAAAAGACATTTAACCTCAATTTTTCATATACAATGACAATTAGTTAAGGAGATCGGTCCACAAATGAGCTGGTAGTCAGTTTAAAATCAGCAATCAAAACCAATTAATATGTATTGCCCGTTTGGACAACCAACAAGATTACAATATTAATTGTACAATACTAATCAAATACTCAAATCTAAGAACCACGCTCTGCTACCAAGAGATGGTGGTGCCCCAAGTAGACTCCACCACGTCGGCGTTTCACCGACTTGTATTGCTGAATTTTATTTGACTACCAACTCATAGGAAGCTGGTATTACTTACCTTGGCTCCAATTGTCTCCTTCCGTCTCCTCCGTAGCCGGTGGACTTCCTGAGCTAGCTCGAAGGAAGTCGCGGCTCCTGAAGATCTGCAGTGGATCCACCGGTGGAGACCGGAGCACTACAAACGCCTAATAGGCCACCACGACTCACACTCGCGATTTTGACACACAAACACAAAGCGGGCTTTCGCACCCCGATATTAGGTGCGCCGCGCAAATCACTATTTGCTTGAATATTGTGTATTATATTTTATGGATGCCCGGACATCATCCTAACCACAAATTATGACATTTCGACTCGACTCAACTGACATATCACATGCGGCCGGCCGCCAAAAAAGCTGTCACTGCACAGACTAGAATGCAGTGCCGCCACTCGCTCTTCCTCGAGCGTGAACAGTAGGGGATGAATCCAACGATTTTGTGATTGAAACTGGAATGTCAGTAAAGAACTTTTCAAATTCTGTAGCTACTTCAGTGTCTACTGTAATTTTGTTATTTTCAATATTTAAGCAAAAATCACCGTTATTATTTTTAACCCTTCTAGTTTCATTATTTATAATATTCCATGTTGTTTTATTACTACTATTTTGAATTTTTGAACTTAAATAATTAGATTTAGCAAGCTTGTAGTACTTTTTCTTGCTAAATTGTAGAAATATAGGGAAATCTTAAAGTTGAAAGAAAAAAAACAAACTTATTCCTTTAGTTCGATACAAAATGAAAAGCTTTATTAATTCACTTATGCATATGTCACTTAAGTAAATAAACTCCCTTAATGCAAAGCACTTAACTAAATGTTTAATCAATACAAGCCAAGAGCAGGATGGTTCAGGTTTGTTTGATCAATCTCGGCAGGTAAAAATCAGGTACAAATTGGGTACAAAACTATAAAATGAGGGGCAATAAAGTACACCAACAAATAGTTATAGGTTTTTTTTTATTAGTAGCTTTCCCCAGAGCGGTTGTTAGTAGATCGTACCTTCTATGCTAAGTCTCTGCGATCACGGGTCAGAGATATAATATTCCAGTTCCTTAGATTATTATCTGTTTCTAATTTTTCTAATATTACTTGTGTAATTCCACAGAATTCCTCCTTGATATCAGGTTAGTGCCCCTAGCTTAAAAGCCAAGCAGCGGAGCCCTTGGGCCTCCGGGAACTGCCCTGGAGATTCATAGCACAGTGTTATGTTAAAAATATAATTAAATATGCCTATAATCTTAGGGTCAGTGGGTTTAACACTGAGTTCTGAAGGAATCCCAGTCAATACATTTGAATTTCATGTAATAAACATTGCAAGTTAATTCCAAACATAATTTTCAATGAATTGTCAAAGTTTCTTATTGGTTAGTTAATAAAAAGGACATATGGAGGGGAGAGCACCTATTTTGTGTATAATTACTGCTATTAATATAAAGAAAACAGCTTAATTTGTGAGTTTTTTGCCAAAGAATGAGGTGAAACTTAATATTGTGAAAATTTAGAATTTAACATGGAATTCGCAAGTGTTACTCAATATATGCATTAATCCCACTAAGATGCCGCTTACTATCAGGTTTTTTAATGAAATAGGGGATGAAAAAGGCGAATTTTCACGAATGTCCACCACCACCTCGAGACAGTAAAGCCGGCCTTGCTCTTTTTGACCGAGACACAGATATCGTCTCCGGCGGACACTTCTTACCTTTCCTACCCAGGGTACGGACTGGAACACCTCTTCGCACCTAAGGCCGGTGTGTGCGTGTACGTCAGAGACGATATATGTTCTCGGCGCCTCGGTCACCTTGAAAGTAGGGACCTCTCCACCTTATGGCTCCGTGTAGACAGTGACGACCATCCCCGCGCCTATTCGTGCCTCTATAGGTCCCATAGCGGTGATACCGAAACCGACCGACTCATCGAGCACGTTCAAATGGCTGCAGACTTTGTGCAGCAGCAGATCCCACTCGCAGAGATCGTGATACTTGGCGATTTTAACGCTCACCACACTGATTGGCTCGGTTCAAGCAAGACCGATCATGCGGGGAGATCTGTTCACGCCTTCGCTCTTGCATATGGCTTGACACAATTGGTTACTAAGCCCACGCGAATACCTGATGTGGAGTGCCATGAACCTTCACTGTTGGATCTTCTGCTGACTTCTCATCCCGACGGCTACCTCATATCTGTCGGCGCCCCTCTTGGCTCCTCAGATCACTGCCTCATTAGGAGTTCGGTGCCACTCACGTGCTTGCAACGACCTCGAGTTGCACGTAGTCGCCGTGTGTGGCACTACAAGTCAGCAGACTGGGATGGGATGCGGTCCTTTTTTGCGTCCTACCCTTGGAGGCAGGTTTGCTTTATGCCGGATGATCCCAACTCCGCCGCTGAGTCTGTTGCTGATGTGGTGTTGCAAGGTATGGAAATTTTCATTCCATCCTCAGTTATCCCCATTGGTGGCAGATTCCAACCTTGGTTTGGTCAATCCTCCAAAAAGGCTTCTCGCTGGAAGCAGGAAACCTACCAAGCCTGGGTAAACGCGGTGACGTCTCGGGATGGAAATACCAGCGCTTTGAAAAAGCAGTATAACTATGCCTCCAAATCCTTCAAAAGGGACATTGCAAGAGCGAAGTCGGAGCACATCAGTAGAATTGGCGAGAGGCTAGAGCGTCTTCCTTCGGGGTCTCATGCGTTCTGGTCTCTCGCCAAAGCTATTCAGGGAAATTTCTGCATGCCATCTTTTCCACCACTGCACAAGGATAACACTTCGTTAGCCCATGATGCTAAAGAGAAAGCCGATCTTTTAGGGAAACTCTTTGCATCCAACTCGACCTTGGATGACGGGGGACAGGAACCACCGACCATACCACGGTGCACGAGCTTAATGCCGGATATTCGGTTCCACCAAAGCTCAGTGCGTCAAGCACTAATCACCCTAGATATCCACAAGTCGAGTGGGCCTGATGGTATTCCTCCTATCGTGCTAAAGACGTGTGCTCCAGAGTTGGCACCGGTTTTAACGCGACTATTTCGGCTCTCTTATTCATCTGGCGTAGTCCCAACCTCATGGAAGACAGCTTTAGTGCATCCGATCCCTAAGAAAGGTGACCGCTTGAATCCGTCCAACTACAGGCCGATAGCTATAACCCCTTTGTTTTCAAAGATAATGGAATCACTAATCAACCGCCAGCTTCTCCGGTACCTAGAGGATCACCAGCTGCTCAGTGGCCAACAATACGGCTTTCGTAGGGGTAGCTCTGCTGGTGATCTTCTAATTTACTTGACACATCATTGGGCAGATGCAATTGAAGCGAAGGGGGGGGGGGGGCACTGGCAGTTAGTTTAGACATCGCGAAGGCCTTCGATCGGGTATGGCACAAAGCGCTCCTCTCAAAACTTCCTTCATATGGGCTTCCCGAGAAATTATGTGGATCGGTCACTAGCTTTCTAGCAGACAGAAGCATTAAGGTCTTGATTGACGGTGAATGCTCAGACCCAATGTCTGTAAATGCTGGTGTCCCCCAAGGATGTGTGCTTTCACCTACACTATTCCTTCTGCATATCAATGATATGCTGCAAATCAGCAGCATTCATTGCTATGCAGACGACAGCACGAAAGACACCTTCTATAACGGCCGTGCGAACTCTTCTCGGGAAAACATCATTGAGTGCCGGAATAAAGTTGTGTCTGAAATCGAAACTTCATTAGAGAAAGTCTCTAACTGGGGTCGACTTAATTTTGTCCATTTCAACCCCTCAAAGACACAGGTTTGCGCGTTCACCTCAAAGAAAATGCCATTTGTCGTATCTCCTCGCTTTCAGGGCATTCCTCTAACTGCATCAGCCAATATTGGGATCCTTGGTGTCGACATATCGAGCGAAGTCCAGTTCCGTGGCCACTTAGAGGGTAAAGCTAAATTAGCTTCTAAGAAGATTGGTGTGCTCAATAGATCGAGACAGTATTTCACTCCGGCGCACCGCCTTCAGTTTTACAAGGCGCAGGTTCGGCCTCATATGGAATACTGTTCTCATCTTTGGGCTGGGGCACCCCAATACCAACTTCTCCCACTGGACCGCATTCAACGGAGAGCGACTCGAATCGTCGACTGCCAGGAAATTTCAAATCGGCTTGATACCTTGGCGCTGCGTAGAGATGTCGCTTCGCTATGCATCTTCTATCGTATTTATTACGGGGAATGCTCCGAGGAATTGTTCGGACTTATACCTGCCACCTCTTTCCGCCATCGTTCCACGCGGCAAAAAATCCATGCCCATCACTTAGATGGTTGGCAGTCCACAACTGTGCGTTTCTCTCGAAGTTTCCTGCCTCGCACAGTCAAACTTTGGAACAAATTGTCGCCTGCGGTATTTCCGGACCGATACGACCTTCAAACTTTCAAAAAAAGAGCGTATTCCCACCTCAAAGGCCGGCAACGCACTTGTAACTCCTCTGGTGTTGCGGGTGTCCATGGGCGATGGTAATTACTTACCATCAGGTGATACGTCTGCTCGCTTGCCCCCTATCCCATAAAAAAAAAGCTTTGCATTTGCTCCAACATTATTTTTTCAAAAATTTTACTAAAAGTAGGTAGCACAGAAATAGGTCTAAAATTACTGGGGTCTGATGTGCTACCAGATTTATGTAATGGAATAATTTTACTCAGTTTCATTAAATCAGGAAATACACCACAGTCAATGCAATAAAAATACTCGCCAGTATTGGAGCTATTGTCTCAATTACAGATTTGGAAATATCAACAGAGTTGCCCCACAGATCCACGGTTTTCTTTTTATTCGGAGTTTTAAATGACTTTATTAAGTCGTTTGCACTAATATGATCAAATTTAAATGTATCACTACAAGTTTTTACATGATCTTTTAAAATAGATTCAGCAACGGTAGGGGATGAATCCAACGATTTTGTGATTGAAACTGGAATGTCAGTAAAGAACTTTTCAAATTCTCTAGCTACTTCAGTGTCTACTGTAATTTTGTTATTTTCAATATTTAAGCAAAAATCACCGTTATTATTTTTAACCCTTCTAGTTTCATTATTTATAATATTCCATGTTGTTTTATTACTACTATTTTGAATTTTTGAACTTAAATAATTAGATTTAGCAAGCTTGTAGTACTTTTTCTTGCTAAATTGTAGAAATATAGGGAAATCTTAAAGTTGAAAGAAAAAAAACAAACTTATTCCTTTAGTTCGATACAAAATGAAAAGCTTTATTAATTCACTTATGCATATGTCACTTAAGTAAATAAACTCCCTTAATGCAAAGCACTTAACTAAATGTTTAATCAATACAAGCCAAGGGCAGGATGGTTCAGGTTTGTTTGATCAATCTCGGCAGGTAAAAATCAGGTACAAATTGGGTACAAAACAATAAAATGAGGGGCAATAAAGTACACCAACAAATAGTTATAGGTTGTTTTTTTAATTAGTAGCTTTCCCCGGAGCGGTTGTTAGTAGATCGTACCTTCTATGCTTAGTCTCTGCGATCACGGGTCAGAGATATAATATTCCAGTTCCTTAGATTATTATCTGTTTCTAATGTTTCTAATATTACTTGTGTAATTCCACAGAATTCCTCCTTGATATCAAGTTAGTGCCCCTAGCTTAAAAGCCAAGCAGCGGAGCCCTTGGGCCTCCGGGAACTGCCCTGGAGATTCATAGCACAGTGTTATGTTAAAAATATAATTAAATATGCCTATAATCTTAGGGTCAGTGGGTTTAACACTGAGTTCTGAAGGAATCCCAGTCAATACATTTGAATTTCATGTAATAAACATTGCAAGTTAATTCCAAACATAATTTTCAATGAATTGTCAAAGTTTCTTATTGGTTAGTTAATAAAAAGGACATATGGAGAGGAGAGCACCTATTTTGTGTACAATTACTGCTATTAATATAAAGAAAACAGCTTAATTTGTGAGTTTTTTGCCAAAGAATGAGGTGAAACTTAATATTGTGAAAATTTAGAATTTAACATGGAATTCGCAAGTGTTACTCAATAATTAATCCCACTAAGATGCCGCTTACTATCAGGTTTTTTAATGAAATAGGGGATGAAAAAGGCGAATTTTGGAAATGTAATATGTTTGATTTAATAATCAATTTACCCACTAATAAAAATAAAATTAACAAAATCTGATTTAAATCATGAAATATAATAAGTTAATTAGATACCTTATTGTGGGCGGAGTATTATCTATTGATAAAATTTATTTTTCTAATTAATTTAATGAATCGCGCCGGCGATTAAAAATATGATTGAGCTTTTACTCTTCAAGCTGAAAACAAAAATAACTGACTTTTGAAGTCTCACTGTAGCTTTTCAAATTAAATTCACACGGAAAACGGGAGAAATACCTATGGATTTTATTCGCAGAAATTAAGATTTAAAATGCTGTTCGCAAATCATAATCAATAACAAATTACTTCGGTCGATGTCTCACAGACTAGGTATCCAGTTCCGAGATCATAGCATAGACGCGTTCACAGACTACGGTGAGATAGTGCGTTCCATTTACGCACATACTAGAATCGAGGTCCGTTCACCGAATGTTAAGCGTCGTATTGGTGCCGGAACCTTCTTTAAAACCAAATTCATTTCATAACATGTGTGTCATGATGTGTCAAGTCAACATACGGATCTTTCGAAATTCTACAATATGCAATAAGTATTTCCAGCCAAAGTTATAAGTTTGGTTGAAAAACAAAACGTAATGTAAATTAACCATAAACAAACTGTGAATGCTTTCCAAATTCTATTCGACGAAGCCATAATTATATGATCTGTAGCTTTAAGTGTACTTTATTATGATATGTCTCTAAAAATGATCAAAACAAACGGTCTAAATGTCAAATTCCGAATTTTGAGAAAATCAACCCACCTAAAGGGGAGCACGGGATTTTGGGCGAAAAAAAACTATCTTTGTAAATAAGGCCAGGATAAACGCGAGATTTATTTTGTTTATGCAAAAAGTGAATAATGACCAAAGATAATTGCAAATGTCACTGACGTGACGTGAAACGACGTTGACGTTGACACTTGACATTGTGAAATTAAATGACAAATTTATTGTAATTATGATTTTAGTTGTGAAATTTGTGTTAAAACTACAGTGAAACCAAAGTGTTTTTGCAAAATTAGTGTTTTATGAAATTTTAAGAAAAAAGGGTATTACAAGCTTACAAACTTTTTTAAATAATTTGGAATAAGCTTTTACATACAATTTAAACTCATCACTAGTGTTAAATGTCCGTTCATAATAAAGGTCATAAAGTTTTATTCTACTTTTGTGAATACCTGTTGTAGCCCATTCACTAAAAGCTAAAGTATGTACCATTAACTGAAATGGTTTTTGGAACAAATATATTTTTAAATTCTGAACAAAATATGTTAAAAAACTTTTCATACAATATAGTTTTCATACAATATACTTGTTTCACACATACCACAACCACACGACAACCACAACCACACCACAACTACAACAGGGCAACTGGTCGGGCGCATATTTTGTATTGAAAATGAATAGTACAATTTACACGTACCACATTTTGCCGTCATTATCGACCACGTGAATGATACCGTCCGCATCGCAACCACAACGCAACCAACAGCGATATCGCGAACTAGCGACCGGCCACATCGCCGACACAACGTTGCGTCGATACAACGACAGTGCGCGCACGCCTGCGCTTCCTCTATAAAAGCTGGAGTCGAACTGTGTCTGCACACGCACGACGTCGTCGGACGTAACCACATCGCAACTACTAGCGACAACGCAACCACATTGATATTTTGTTGGCAACGTACCTGCAAAAATCTGCAGCGACACTATTCACACGGAACCACTGCTTGACCACATTTTGTCACTGCGATGTGGTGTGGTTGTACGTGTGAAATTTAAAAAGCGGCGTGGCTGAAAAATTTTTGGTCTGATGGCGATTGTTGACTGTTGGCGTGGTGACGCGTCGCCAAGGTATGCGTCGCTATCGCTACATGTATCGTACCAAGCGTAAATGCATATTACCTGTAGAAAGTAATTTTGATGTTTCACCTGTCAGGCGTCCCGCAACGGCTCACAATTTTTTTATAGTTTTTTTGATAAAATCTGACTTATATTTTTATTGATAGAATATTGATAGATTCTTAGAAGCGACTCTACTCTCGATTCTGAACAAACTAATTTCAGCTTTTGCACAATTTCATTAACACGTTCTATAGTTATTATGGCCCACTTGCAGCAATTTTAAGTCTCAATTTAACTACAACTAGAATTATCCCCAAGAATGTCAATAGATCGTCTATAGATGGGAACAAGCGTTGCAAACCCACAAACTTGGATTTAACTTTACACTTACCCCTCCTTGATATGAAGAGCGCATTGGATGGCACCTGCGCTGACCCGACGACGACGCTGTGTGGTCTGTGGCTTATTGAGTTGGATGCTCAACAATGGATAGCGAAGTAATAAATTAAAATATGTGAATGCGATCATTTGAAATAGAAATAACATTACACGGTATAATAATATAATAGTATTAGAACATTTTATTACTCAAATAGAAAACTCGGGTTTAATTATTTATTAAAAATGTTTATATGAAAACAGGGAACTCGTTTGCTCTAGCTACCTGTTTTGGAAAATGGTTCTTGGTTTTGTTAATTTTATTTTAAAAGCTAAGCTAATTTTAGAGATTGTGAGCCTTTAAAAATTTTTTCAGTGACTAATTTGTAGTTTATTATAGTATGATCAAACGAACTTACCTGAAGTGAAGTTCGATCTTAATTATCATGTCTTCGCCTCAAGATTTATTTATTTTAACGAAGGTAGTTGCCCTGCAACGTTCGGACCTATTCGCACTCAGTACAACGGTAACGTAGAAAGAGAAAGCTATAAATCCTCTCTTCTACGGCACCGGTCGCTCCAAGTCTCATTCTTTTAGAGTACATTATTATTTCAACATTGACTTTCAAAGGGGTTTCTGTGTAAAGGGAGGGAGGGAACTTAAATCTTTCGTCGAAGACATGACAATTAAGATCGAACTTCACTTCAGGTAAGTTCGTTTGATCATACAATTGTCATGACTTCGCCTCAAGATTTATTTATTTTAACGAAGGTAGATGTTTAGAGCAGGTCAGCGTTGAAATAAAAAAATAGTTATGAAAATCAACAAAAATGTATTTAATCAACATGTATATAACTTTTCCTTTGACTCATTCTTTAAACTCATAGATACATAAACTCTTAGTATAATATATTTTAATCAAATACAGCATTAACAAAGCTAGAATTAGATTCTACAATCGGCAGTTTATAAAATGCTGCGAATACTAATGATTGGTCAGACCATCCCGCTGTTCTTCTAATGGAGTCGACACTTACGCCAGCTCTATCAGCAGCTGACGTAGAAGCGTGTCGAGTGCTATGAGCACTAAAAATATTAGTGTCGACAACACTAGATGACATAGTTTGCTTAATCCATCGTGCAATGGTCTGCGATGTTACTCCATGATAAGGACTTTTTGATGTTATAATAAATTTGTCTTCATTATTTGGTCTTATTACTGATGTAATATTCATGTAATCGACTAAAGTTTTAGCTGGACATATACTCGGGCGTTGACGGAAAAAAGGTAAGTCCAAGGTAGGTTGTTTTCTACCTACTTTAGAAGTTTTAATCAAATCAGTTATGTGTATTAAAATTCTTTCACTGTATATATGTATATTGGATAGTTTAATTACAGATAATGTCTGACATCGCTGGCCGGTTGCCAAAGCTAGTAATACGACTAATTTTTTACTAATCACATCAAGGGCTAAAACTTCATTGGGGTAAAGATTACTAAGGTAATTAAGAACTGTAGTGGGATTCCACGTATGAGAATACTTGGGGAAAGATGGTTTTATTTTAAAGGCACCTTTAAAAAACCTTTTGATTCGATCGTCTTGACTCAGATTATTTTTAGAAATAAGTGATAAAGCCGAACGGTAGTTATTGAGTGTACCATATGAAGAACCTTTCCTCAAGCATTCCGACAGAAAATCTAACACGTAGTAAACTTGTACATCTAGTGTGTCAATGCCTTTTTCCTCTGCAATATTGCCACCAAAGTTTTAAACTCGAAGCATATTGAGATTTTGTATTCTGAGACAAAGATGATATAATAACTTCTAGAGTCGATTCAGGTACTTGCCGCCTGGTGAACGCTTGCCGGATAGCATGCTCGCAGCCAGGGAAAGACTTTGATTCATTGGATGTACTTCCCTGAAATTTGAAGAGAGTAATGATTTATTTGGTGTAAAGATTATGGTTTCACTGACAGTTAGAGATTTATATAAAGGAAACCATGTGGATGCGCCGTACATACCCAATTTTTTGAAGGTCGCTGGTTCCTTGGGGACGCTTCCACTTGAGTTCTTTTATTGAATTTCACTGAATTAATTATACATATAATCGTACAACACAACTTTGCACTTGGATCTTGAGTTTATTGCGGATTTTAGATATTTTTTCTAAAATTGTTTCGGGAGCGCGCTCACACGATGCGATAACAACAGACAGTCAACGAAGAATAGTTTTTGCACCTCACTTCATTTATTATTTTTTGTACGGCGCAGGTTGGATCGATAGGTATGGATAGGTATGATGCGGTATTGAGAATTGATGTGTGCATGTTAGTTTTTATGTGTTTTACATAAATATATATTATTATTGATTTTTTATATCTAAGCATTTATTAATTATTTTTAATTTTAAATTTATATTTTTATGATATATTGGAATATATGATCGGCGCAGCCAACTTCGGGGGGCCTAGAGGTTTCCTCTACATTGAATAAACAAGTTTTTCTTTTTTATATAGGTAATCAATTATACAAGAATTTAAAGTTCAAATCAATACAAGAGTTTAAAATTTATTGTGATAAAATGAATTAATACTAATTTTAATTTACACTGCGAATAATTATTGTAATGGTAAAGGACAAAGGCGAGTTACTGGACGCACATAAACTCCAGTTTTAGTTTTCACTTTAACAGTGCGAACGACGTTATCTTTTCCAGGGAAGATTTCTGAGACAACACCAAGCGGCCAATTCATAGGATGACAATTATCATCTTTGATAATGACTATTTTTCCTACAGTAACGGGTGTTGATGGTGTGTTCCACTTAGAACGTTGTTGGAGGGAAGAAAGGTACTCAAGGCTCCAACGTTTCCAGTAACTTTGTACGAGTTTATTTAGCAATTGATAACGCGTTAAACTATTTTCAGGAATATTTAAGTCAATCTTTTCAGCGGGTAAAAATTTAAGAGAAGTTAAATTTAATAAATGATTTGGGGTTAATGCGGATGGATCAGAAGGATCATTAGATAAAATACAAATAGGGCGACTATTTAATATATTATTTTCAATTTGTATTAGAATTGTATTGAATTCTTCATAGGTCAAAACTTGAGTGCCTACTGCCTTAAATAAATGATTTTTAACGCTTTTTACATTTGTTTCACTGAGACCGTTAAAATGAGGGCCATATGGAGGGCTATGCTTAAATTGTATTTTATATTGAGCGAGACTATTACCTAAGTAATTTTCGAAATCAGTGGACTGTATAAGGGAATAAATTTCGTTAAGTTTGCGTTTTGCACCCATAAAATTTGTGCCACCGTCACTATAGATGACAGACACTGGACCCCTGCGGCATATGAATCGTTTGAAAGCAGCTAGAAATAAGTCGGTACTAAGATCGGACACTAATTCTAGATGAAGTGCCTTCGTAGTGAGACACACAAATAAACAAATGTAAGCTTTGTGACTTCTAACTCCGCGGCGACGAATATGAGTTATAAAAAATGGGCCAGCATAATCAACTGCTGTGTGTACAAAAGATTTGACTTCAGTTAATCTGATTGCGGGAAGATCACCCATTTTAGGGTTAGTTGAACGAGGTTTAAATTTAAAACAAATGTTGCAATCATGAACAATTTTTCTTATTAAATTTCTGGCTGATAATATCCAAAATTTCTGTCTTAACAAAGATAATAATAAAGCGGGACCCGTGTGTAAATTAATTTTATGATAATGTTGAATTAACAATGTAACAATACGATTTTTAGTGGGTAATAATATTGGATATTTTTGATCAAATTCTAACTGAGACTGTGACAATCTGCCACCAACTCTGAGTATGCATTTATCGTCAATAAAGGGATTTAATTTTAAAATGATTTTATTTGAACATATTTTATTATTCTTTATACAATTTATTTCTTGTGAAAAATATTTATGTTGTAAATAGCGAATAATGTAAAGTTCTGCATACTCCAAATCATTAACTGTAATATTTCCACGTGAATTGAGTATTTTTAGAAATCTTAAAACATAAACTAATGAATTAATGAGTTTTTGCCATGTAGAAATACGTTGAGCCAAATGTTCTATTGGATAAGAGTACTCATTACTGTAAGTAGTATGTAGGGTTAGAGATGTTATTTTACTTTCTTGATTTGACTCAGCGTTGTGATTGACTTCAAATTTTTTAATAGGCCAATCAGAAATGGGAGCGATGAGCCACTGCGGGCCATGAAACCAGAAATTATTATTCACTAATCCTAATGGCGTTACAGGCCGAGACACAATGTCCGCGGGATTTTCTATTCCTCGGACATGAAACCAATGCGGAGCAGGTAAGATTTCATTAATTAGAGATATTCGATTACTTACAAATGTATGATATTTATATGGCGGTGAGTGTATCCAGGTAAGTGTTACCGTAGAATCGGAAAAACAATATATTTTATTAATATTACAGCGTTTCTTTAAGACACTGAAAGTTGAATCTATCAACTTAGCAAGTAAGACAGCAGCGCAAAGCTCCAAGCGAGCTAGAGTTTTAGTGGGTGAAGAAACTTTGGATTTTGCGGTAAGTAAATGCACTGTATTAGCTTGAGAATTTTCTGTGTCACTAATTCGAACATATACAGCAGCACCATAACATTTTTCGCTTGCGTCAGCAAATCCAATAAGCGTAACTGTCTGAGAAATATAAATACCTACATGTCGTGGTATTATAATCGTACTTAACTGTGGTAATTCCTTTTGAAATTTTTTCCACATTTTAAAAATTGATTCGGGTACTTCATCGTCCCAATCGATTTGTAATTTCCAGCATTCTTGAACTAATAACTTCATGTATGCAACTATTGGACTAATAAGTCCAAGTGGATCGAATAAGCTGGCAGTAACTGAGAGAATAAAGCGTTTAGTAACTCTTTCTACAACTTCTATAGAATTAATATTAGAAATGAAATAAAAATTATCATCTAAAGGTTGCCAATGCATACCAATAATTTTTGTTGCGTAATTAGATTCTGTATCTAAATTTATTATTTGAGGGCTTTTCTTATTAGTGGGAATGCGATTCATTAACTCAATATTATTAGACATCCATTTCACTAAATTAAATCCAGCTGAATTGAACATATCAACCATCTCTAGGTAAGTTTTATGAGCTATATTTAGACCATCTATGGAACATACGTAATCATCCATATACATATAATTTTCTGCTGTATAGGATGCAAGAGGGTGAGTATTGCGGCAGTCAAATGCGAGCTGGCGTACTACGCGCATGGCGAGATAGGGTGAGCTTGATACACCAAAACAAACTCTGTTGAATTGATAGATATCTATAGGTAAGGTTGAGTCAAAGCGATATAATATGCGCTGAAAT
This sequence comes from Schoenobius gigantellus, assembly GCA_963935595.1. NCBI lineage: Eukaryota > Metazoa > Arthropoda > Insecta > Lepidoptera > Crambidae > Schoenobius > Schoenobius gigantellus. The sequence continues at coordinate 9,936,525 of OZ012544.1, read as the reverse complement.
GAATGATGTTCCGGGGTAAGTAAAACTTGAAAATACATTTTTTCTATGTCTGCAGTTAGGGCTACGGAAAACATGCGGAAATTTAAAAGAAGATCAAAAATATTACTTTGTAAATTGGGCCCTACATGAAGTAAGTCATTAAGAGATTTTCCAGATGTTGTTTTGCAACCAGCATCTAATACTATACGAGTTTTTGAAGTTTCTTTATCTATTCTATAAACAGCCTTATGCGGCATGTAATAAGAGGAAGAACCTGGTAACGGATTTTCTACTTTCGACAAATATCCGTTATCTATATCATTTTGCATAGTATCATTATAATCTTTACGCAAATTGGATGAATCAAGTTTCTTCTCGAGACATAATAAACGGCGTTTAGCTATATTATATGAGTTACCTAACTGAGAGGGATCTTCCCTGAAGGGAAGCTTCACTATATATCTACCAGTTGAATCACGTTTATAAGATGACTGGAAGAGAATTTCACACTCCTCGTCATCTGGTTTTAAGTGAATTTTATTTGGAACACTTTCTATTTCCCAAAAACGGTGAACTAAATTTTCAAGCGACAGTGATTCAATCTGGTTGCTACAAATAAATACTTTATCTGAGTCTACATGTGTGTTTGAATCAAAATGAGACGGAATGCTTCGAGTTTGCGAGTTAAAATGCGTGTTTTGAGAGTTAAGAGCGTACTGAGATGGATTAAGCGTGCGAGTATTTTGAGAATGCGAATTATATGAGCGAGGGATAATTTGAGATTCTGTATTATTATATATTCGAATGTATGCGTGTGAGTTAGAGGAGATTTGAGCTTGTGAGTGAGCGGGCGCGTGAGCAAGCGTGTGAGCAGGCAAATGAGTGTGTGAATGAGCGGGTATATGAGAAAGCGGGTTAGCGTGCGTTTGAGTGGGTGCGGGAGCGTACATGTGGACAGGTGTAGTGGAGTGTAATTGAGCGCGCGTTTGAGTAGGCGTGTGAACATCAAAATGAGTTTCAGTGAAAGTGTGCGTAGCGGAATGAGTTTTCGTGTTAATATTTAAGCGAGCGGGCGTGTTATCGAGCGTATTAGCGTGCGGGTTAGTGAGCGTGTGAGCGTGCGTATTATCAGGTACATGAATGGGCGAGCGAGAGTATAAATTAGACAAATTCTGTGTTGCGTTTGAGAGGCATTGGGCTTTGCCCATAGCTACATAACCAAGAGTAGTCTGTATTCCTACCACTGACGAATGCGGAGCGGAGGCCTTACCTGGCCCTAATAAAAGAGGCACTATTTCGTTACCTAACAAACAATCAATTTGAGAGGGTACGTAAAATTGTTCATCAGCCATCGCAAGGTGATGCAAGTGAGTTAATTCTGATACATCTATCCTAGCGTTAGGTAAATAGTCGGTTATTTTTTCTATAACACGAGCATTAATAGTATAGTAACAGGGAGAATCAAAACGTGAATAAATGCAGAATTTTGTATAACCCAGAGATTGACTCTCAGTTTGACCGATCCCTTTTATGGTGGACGGCCCAGGAGTAATCTTTAAGTTTAATCGAGTACAACAATCTAAAGTGACAAAATTACTCATTGAACCTGTATCCAAAAATACACGAATACACGAGGGGATATTGTTTGAATAAACATAAACATTAGCGGTAGGTAACAAAACTGTAGTATTTATACTTAAATTACGGGACATTGCAGTTGCGGAAAGAGTACAATTATTGTCAACATTTTTAGAAAAATCTTGATTTTCATTTTGAATGAGTAGCGAAGTACTAGGGGTGGGCATCGTGCTTGGCTGATGTGGTGAAAAGTGAGCAGCGGTGCGCGGATGACCAGGTGAGCCAACAATACCGGGCGTGCTTGCAGTCGCCCTATTACGGCTGAACGAATTGTCACTAGTGTTGGAGCTGTTCCTACGTCCTTCCGGAGACGATATAGAAGAGGTTGAAGTGTTAAAATCAAGATGTAATAAGGAGTGGTGTTTACGATTACAAATTGAGCACCTATTATTAGATTTGCACATGTTTACATTATGAAAACCTAGACAGTTTTTACAGAATGAATGCTGATAAACAATTTTATTACGCGTTTGCGGGTCTTTATTTATAAAATGTTCACATTTAAATAAAGGATGAGATACAGAGTTGCACAACTTGCATAATTGAGATTGAGAATGAAAATCAATTCTGTTATGAGTAGGACTAACATTATTAGTATGAGCAATAAAGGTATGGGTCGATTTATTTTTCTGCGTAACTTTATTAGCCTGTTTGGTAAAATACTGAGAGTTAAAGGGTGAGCGAAGCGTTTGTATTTTATTTTGTTCAATTAAAAACTTCTTCAAGTCTTGAAATGAGGGAATGTCTGTCTGTCTATGAGCTTGTTCGAATAGGTTAAGCGTTTCTTTGTCTAATTTACTCAGTGCAACGTGAGTGATAATGAAATCAGATAAATTTTCAATATTTAAGCGTCTTAGTGGGGCTTCAGCGGAACAAAACTTATCTATAAATAAATCAATAGATTGATTGCACTTGTGTTGCAACATTTGTTCTAAATAAAATGAAGCCTGCACCCTGACATCTTGGTACTTGGTTACAAGAGCTTGCCATATAATTTCGTAGTTTTCAGATGTGGCTGAGATACCCGAGCAAACATTTAAGGCCTTACTAGAAAGGCAACCGATTAAATATTGTACCTTTTCAGCGTTTGTGAGTTTGTTATTGTTGTGTATGAGACTACAAAAATTTTCATAAAAAACTGGCCAACTTGTGGGAGCACCATCAAAACTCGCCAACTGTATGGGAGGTAACTTGCGATTGAGAAAGTCGTTATCTTTGTTTTTTGCGTCCAACTGTTGCCTCAGAGATGCTTCAGCTTGCTTAATATAGCAATATAATTCATCAAAACTACTAAGTGCGCTGTAATTCGGCTTTGCCTTGGGGTTTTCGCGCATGTACTCAATCATAAGCCTGTCTAAATTTTCTATATAATCGGAACGAGTTTTTTCAATAGAAAGCGTTTTTGCGAGAAATTGAATTTGAAAAACCGGGTCGGAAACCTTTAGGCTTAAGTTGTATAAATCCTGCGCAATCGCAAATAAACATTGTTTCTTTTCCTCCAAAATTTTAATATTGAAATTTTTTAATGAATCGCTATCCTCGGGTGAGGATTTGCTTTTACCAGCAGCGTTCATTGTTGCGTAGTTATTAACTAACTTCTAAAGCGATACTCGAGTGATCGTTATAAAAAACAAACAAATTTAGAACGTATTACATTCACGTTAAGACGATTATTGCGTGAGCTAATGAGCGGTAGGTTAAGAAATATGCGGAGAAATTAATTGAAAATTATTAAAATAAATTACCGTTTTGCGATAAATATGCGATTAAATAGATAATGTTATATATGTAGTTAAGATATAATGTGATAGTTTATAGAAATATACCAAAACAATTGCGATGTAATGCGATTAAGAACTGCACGTTATGTGCCAATAAGCAGGTATAACAAAAAAGTGTATTTATGCGTCATATAAGTTAAATTGCGAGTATTTATTTATTTGCGTATATTATTTATATTTAATATTATATTGTAGTGTGTAATTTGATAGGAAATATAGGAATCCGGCGAGATGGGATCAAGCAAATGGATGCGCCGTACATACCCAATTTTTTGAAGGTCGCTGGTTCCTTGGGGACGCTTCCACTTGAGTTCTTTTATTGAATTTCACTGAATTAATTATACATATAATCGTACAACACAACTTTGCACTTGGATCTTGAGTTTATTGCGGATTTTAGATATTTTTTCTAAAATTGTTTCGGGAGCGCGCTCACACGATGCGATAACAACAGACAGTCAACGAAGAATAGTTTTTGCACCTCACTTCATTTATTATTTTTTGTACGGCGCAGGTTGGATCGATAGGTATGGATAGGTATGATGCGGTATTGAGAATTGATGTGTGCATGTTAGTTTTTATGTGTTTTACATAAATATATATTATTATTGATTTTTTATATCTAAGCATTTATTAATTATTTTTAATTTTAAATTTATATTTTTATGATATATTGGAATATATGATCGGCGCAGCCACCATGGTTGTGATGGCCATAATGGCACCACAACAATACCAGTGGCTTCATCCAGTACAATCTTTTTCAAAACTTTATAATTAGAGAAAACGGCGGGAACGCGTAAAAATTTAATCTAGTCCATTTAATTGTAAATGCATCGATATTAATAGCAAAAGGATCTCTTTTCCAAGAAATATATTTAGAGCATTTACTCTTGACGCAAATAGGTCAATTTCAGGTCTGCCGAATTTTTGCACCATTTGCGTGAAGGCACTATCAGCCAGTTCCCATTCAATGTTTATGTTTCTAGATTCCCTGTCGGCATCAGTATTTTCGCAAGACTTAATATATGATGCAAATATGTGTATTCTCCTAGACTCGCACCAAGTCCAAATTTTATTCGCAATATCATTCAAATGGGTGTATTGAACTCCACCCGTTTCATTAATATATACAATGGCTGTGGTGTTGTCAATGCGTAATAAAATATTACAATTACTTAAATCTTGTGCAAATGATTTGAGGCCGAAAAATGCAGCTACCAATTCCAAATAGTTTATATGTTGGGTAGACTCATCATGACCGCAAGAGCCACCAATTTTTCTCCATTACAGGCTGCTCCCCAACCACTCTGAGAAGCATCAGTGAAAATTTCAAGGTGATAATCATTTATCTTTAAAGATTTATATGACGTGAGAATATTGTTCATCCACCAAAACAAGTCAGCATTTAAGTGACTCGAAATGTTCATAATAGCATCATAATTTTCCTCATTATTTAATAACGCGAGGTACCTAGCCCTTTCTAATGCTTTCGTATGTAACCAACCGTAAGCAACTGCAGGACATGCGGTAGTGAGTGTACCCAGGTAAGCAGCAAAACAACGTATCGACATTGTTTTACTGGCTAGCAAAAAGTTTGTACGCGATAGTATATCACGTTTCTTTTTTGCGGGTAGTTCCATAGTCATATTTTCGGAATTTAATATGAAACCTAAGAATTGACATGATTTTTTGGGATTCAACGAACTTTTCGAATAATTTATCACGAAACCTAAACTAGTTAAGCAATCAATCGTTTCTTTAAGATTGGTTAAACATTCTTTAAAAGTACTTTCAATCAATAAAGTGTCATCTAAATATTGAACTGAACTATAACCACGTGACCTCATAAAAGTAGACACCGGTTTCATAATTTTGGTAAAAATATACGGGGACGTGGATAAACCAAATGGTAAAACTTGAAACTCATACAGCTGGTCAATATAGCAAAATCGGAGATATTTTCAGTGATCTTCATGAATACGCACTGAAAAATGTGCTTCTTTCAAGTCCAGGTTTACCATGTAACAGTCAGGTGTTAACAGTTTAATCGCGGTCCTAATACCTTCCATCTTGAAATGGTTTGGTGTAATAAACATATTAATTTTTTTTAAGCTCAAAATGAGACGTTTTTCTCCGTTTCTTTTAGGAACAAGAAAAATACTAGATATGAATTGGTTAGGAACAGGATCTCAGCGCTTAATTGCATTTATTTTAATTAAGCGATTCAGTTCGTTTTCAATAAATTTTTTATCATTTTTTGACAGTGATAAACTAGGTCTAGTATTTGGACATTGGGACGGTTTGCTAACAAAGGGAATTTTATACCCTAAAATTGCATCAATCACAACCTTATCGTCAGTAATGGTTCTCCATTTATCGATAAAGTATGTCAAACAACCAGCGCGTACCTCAGTGTCTAGCGCCTGCGAGTCGCGTACGATCGGCGCGCCGGCGCCGGCGGCGGCGGTGCCGGCGGGGGCCCTGTCGGCGCCAGGCGCGGCGCGACTGGGGCCTGCGCCGCTGTCGCGCGCTGCCGCTCCATCGCTTGAACAGTTGATGTCGGTCGGTGCCCACCGCTGCGCTTCATCGGCATTCTCGCGCCGCGCTGAAATTGTCGAGGCGGTGGGCCTCTCCAGTTTAAATTAGTATTAGAGATTGCGGGAGCCTGAATTAACTGACCAGTTTTTTTAATCCCTCTGGAAGATTTTATGAATTCGCCAAGTTTATCACCAAATAGATGCGAATCTCGTTTGCGGTCTTTAAAGGAACCGACAAAACTCTTTTCAAGCATCGGTGTTATTAAGACACGCCTAGTTTCAGTTTCTGTGAAATGGGCATCTGCGACCAGTTTTGAAGCGTCGCTTAGTAATTTAATAGCCCCCTGCGTATCTAAAGATTTTTTAGCATACCCGAAATTATTTTTCCAAGTACCGACAAAACGCAACCTAATTGGTTTTGTTTTTTCAATAGTCGTAAATCCCTATTTTTGGAGTTATCTGTTAACACCGCCGTAATTTCAGGATTGAGGATAGGCGATTTTGATAGTGGGCAATTTTTGGGTAGCAAATATTGCCTAAAAAGTTCATATTTGGTTTCTTTTTTAAGCCCATCTTTTAAAATAGGACTCAAAATTTTTGCCAAATTATCATTAATGTCCTCGCCCCATTCTGTCGTCTCTGGAACGAGGTCACCCAACGCCTGGAGTAACTCAGGATCGATAAATTCAGGCTCCGGTTCCGCAGGTGCCGCCGATGCCGACGTCGCTGGTAACACCGGTTCCAAAGGTTCCGTTACTGCATTCGATTGTTTCGAAACTGGTTGATCGATTTGAGTGGTGGCAGATTGAGAGGCCTCAAGCGTAACCTCCTCCAATTGTTCGTCTAATTTTAATAAATTCGTCGATGGTGGCAAGGCATCTTGAACAAAGAAAAAAGGAACCGTTGTGAACATATTTTTCACAAATTTTTAAATAATAACGGATAACATCCCGTGTTAACTCACAAAAGTGCTACTGGTCATTATCTCGTAATGACTCGGAGCTATACAATTTCCACTGCCTAACATCACGTCTTAGATCGGGGATAAATAATCACTTTATAAGTAAAACGATAGTACACACTCACCTTGTTCAAATTCCTCATCAGTGGAATAAATTACTCGCGAGGATTTCTTTTTTAATTTTTTCTCATACTTTCGTATTTTTTTCTTCCTCAGCACTCGATTTCCTTTTGGACATTTTCAACAATTAGGAGTCAAATTCACTATTCACTTCTTTTCTAGACAGGTGCGATCGCCTCGCGCGCACGGACAAGAATGAGACTTGGAGCGATCGGTGCCGTAGAAGAGAGGATTTATAGCTTTCTCTTTCTACGTTACCGTTGTACTGGGTGCGAATAGGTCCGAACGTTGCAGGGCAACTACCTTCGTTAAAATAAATAAATCTTGAGGCGAAGACATGACAATCATTATAATAAATAATAATTCTTTATTTCAGGTAATGTCCACCCATACAATTAATAATAATAAATTGAAGAAATACAATTGCAATAATTTTGACATTAAATTAAATTGAGAAAAAAAAATAATACAATTAACTCTATCACTCGAGAAATGCCCTCTGTTGGCCAAGAGTTTTCCACAAGAATCCCCAGCTTATCGGTCCTAACTTCACCGGTCAGTACACCCTGCGGGGAGCCCACCAATGCGGCGTCTCTTGGTACGGGACTAGAAATATTTATGATTCACCAGAAGTGAAAGGTTGTCCAATCTTGTACAAACGTTTGCTGGAATCACCTGTCACATTGTCAAATAAACCATGGACGAGCCAAAACTGAATTGTTGCGTTCAAGTTTCAACCAATCAAAACGTATCATTATCACATCGTTGTACATTTGAATGTCGATTATTCCGCTTTTATTGGTTAAACGCAGGTTCAGCTTCGTTTCGGCTAAACCTTTTTTGTGGGACTGGCCCTCTGATAGCGCCCTCCCACCTAGCTACGGTTATTTAACTAATCTTTCTCGAATTTCATTTTACACCTAAAATTAAGTTATGCGAGCCTTCCTCACTGAAAAACAAATAACCGTTTCATTTTTATTCACAAAGCAAAGTTTCGACAGCCATGGCTGATCTTGATTACTTTTTTAATTGGGCTCTTCGACGGTATTATGTAAATTTATTTTGAACAAAATATACAGGAGGTGTTCAGATTTTTCCTGTTATTCGTAAAAGTTTTTTTTGCTATATTACAAGGTTGATTATATTACGTAATTAGTATTTGCTTTATTAGTACTGTCCATTATCCTGTCTTCGCCTCCGAGATTTATTCCTTAACCATGTAGTAGCCCTGCTACGCGCTAACCCTATCGCACAAGTTTTAAAGTCAGAGAAAGAAAACCACTATATCTTCCTCTGTCTAATCACACCTGACAAGCCTCCGCAGTACCGACCTCATTCTTGTCCGTGCGCGCGCGGCGCTCGCACGAGTGTAACAGTAATATAATTTGTGCATGAGTGTAGGTAACCTACGTAAAAAAAAAAAAAAAAAAGGTATAAATTTACGGTTATTTGCTTATTTGTTAAGTATGCCTAAACGAAAACACAGTGAATCCGAAGAAGATAGATGGCTAAGGAAGATGAAGAGATACGAAGAAAAACTGAATTCGGAAAAACGTAGGGGCAAGCCGGAGGCACATTTTGTACTCAGATGATGGCGAAAATGATGTGCAACCAGAAGAATACTTTTTTACATTCCCGTTGCATTCATCGGGAATCATTTTTATGTCCGTTGTATTCTTCGGATAATATTTTATTATGTTCTCGTTGTATTGAACGAGGAATCATTTTTATGTCCGTTGTATTCTTCGGATAATATTTTATTATGTTCTCGTTGTATTGAACGAGTAAGCGGGTGGACACCGCTCGCCTGGGCCGCCGAGTACGCGCGCGGCGCGACCACGTGCAGTAATACTGGTAATGGAAAATGTGGGTATCCTTTTTTCCCCGCTGCCTAAAAATTTCCGTTGCATTCATCGGAAATCACTTTTATGTCCGTTGTATTCTTCGGATCATATTGTTATTATGTTCTCGTTGCATTCAACGAGTGTACTTAATGGAAAATATAGGGGCTGTCCTTTTTTCCCCGCTGTTTTAAAAATTTCCGTTGCATTCATCGGAATTATTTAAAAATATTTTTTGTGTTGCCTAAATTCTCATTAAATATTTATTAGTATCTTTCACATACAAACCAATATGGTGATAACTGATGACTTACAAACCGATGTAGCGGCCAGGTTTCAAGTCCTATTGCAAAACGGTTTCCAAAAGTGACCAAAGACGAGCATTAAAAAAAAAAAAAAAAAAAAACAATGTATACTATAGTACCTATGGCGAAGGGCCGAACTCTAATTCGGAAGTAAGTGCTATGTTGGTAGACAACAGAATCAACTCGGTAAAGCACTTTCAGCACTGGGAAGGGCACAATCGTGTCTTTTAAAGAAAAATCTTAATATTCCAGATGTAGTTACGTTGAACGATGCAGACACCAATTTCATCTAAGAGTCATTTAAACTTGAAAGGCTCATCGTCCCGAACGCGACAGCAAAGCAGCGGCCAATCCTACCCTCATCGAGCCGGTGGGCCGGGACAGTCAAAGACGTCATACTAACAAGCGAATCGACGGCGAGCAGCCGCGTTCGCACCGCTGCCAGCTTGTCGCCTGCCAGCCCCGCCGCCGCCGCCGCTGCCGCTGGCACCGCCGAGGCACCAGCCAGTCGCGTCGCATCACAACGGTCATCGAACAATCGCGCTACCTGAGCGCGCAGCCGCAAGTACATGCCGGCCGCTTAAAATATTAATTTAGTCAATGAGTGGTGAACTATCACTAGCGATAGGTTTATATTAGACAATGTGTCCAGGATTTCATTTATTGAGGAACCTTATCAAATACCATACAGCCGTGCGCGGCGTTCTTTTTCAAAAAGTTAGTGAATAGCAATTTCTCTCGAATTAAATCATTTATTAGAAATAAAAGCTATTAGGAGATGTAACCCGACAGCAAAACAATTCGTTTATGATATCTTCGTTATTCCTAAAAGCGTGTGCTCTATATATATTAAATCTAAAAATCTGAATTCGAAGTCGAAGTAGGTATCTCATTTCAAAATGGAAGATATCAGAACGGCTACTCGATTTATGATCGAAGACTGATATGTGATAATATTGATATTTAGGAAGCTTAATTTTTGCTGCCGATTCACAAATCAAAAAAAAAAAAAAAAGAAAACATGTTTACGCTTTTATTTTCATGATATTTTGTACGAGTTTCTAGCACTCCCGTTTAGCCTATGTTCCGCGCGATATATTTCACAAAATATTACAGCCAGCTCCTACTCATTTAAGATCTTATGGTCTGCTATCAGTGAGATATCTATGATATGTTGTGTTTAGCAAACTCTGCTGGAGAGTACCTAGAGAACACAAAAAGAACTATTTAATGTCTGACACGATTAGGGTTAGTTATTAATTTAAAAAAAAAAAAACTAGTCTAATACCAGAAAAGCTTTGTAAATTTTTAGGTTTTATTTTAAACTCTAATAAAATAACATACAATTACCAGATTCAAGCCACAAAAATTTATTATACACATAAAAAATATATTTAAATCTAACAGAATTCGAATAAGGTTCTTTGAACGTTTTCTACGGCAGCATGTCGGCTGTAGTATATGGGTAGTATATACACACAAAATCACTAAAAGTGCTCTTCTTAGAAATACTAACAATTACGACGTTTTTATTACAATTACAGATATTTTATAATAATATGATGATCTCCATTGGTGGCAGATCAATATTCCATTGGCAGTCAATTGAATAAAAAGTCATAGGTACAATTTCGGAATTTTTACGGACGTTTCGACAGCAGGCTAGGGTGCAGCTTGTGCCAACGAAAAGACTGGTGGTTTCTGGACCAACATCGAGCGAACCAATCATATAAACTGACTGGAACTACTCGCTGTATATTGTGGGCTAATTTCATTTGCTAAAAATGTTGCTAATTGTGGTAGTCTTTTAAGTGTCGATAACACCACTGCCATATTCTATATAAATAGAATGGGGAGAGTGTAATACCAACACTTAAGTCAAGTTACTAAAATGATTTGGGACTGGTGTGAGAAAAGTAGGTATATTTATTTTCGCGTCTTATATTCGTTACTCGTTAAATATAGAAGCTAACAGTGAATCGAGAAAAATAAACTTCGACACAGAGTGGCAGTTGGGTATCAGACAACTTTTGAAAATAAAACATTTTTTTGGTGAACCATCTATTGACTTATTTGCATCTCGTCTTGCAAACATTTTTTTTTGGTGAACCATCTATTGACTTATTGCAAATGTCCCGCGTATATTTCATGGAAAAGGGATCCCTTTGCCTATGATATTGACGCGTTTAAACAGTAGATTAGTCGCAATTTTATTTTTACGCTTTAACACCGTTTGCACTAATTTTTAAAACTATAAACAAAATAGTTACTGATTAAGCCACCGGAATTATCGTTGTTCAACTATAGCCCTCTTAACCATGGTATCCCCTTTTCATATCCCTGGGTGTCACAGAGATTGTGATATTTCCTCCAAGAAAGATCTACTTACTTCCTTTCAGGATGGTACACCATCTGCGCCGTCACCTTTCCCTGCCAGCGTGTGTATTTTCCGGGAAAGCTTTCATGACGTGCCAGAAACAGCCTTAGATGTTGTTATCTTCGATATCACATAACACCGGGTCATAATATAATTCTAGTATAAAGTACTAAAGATATGGTGAGAATTTTGTAAAAAGAATACAACAGATTTTTTTAAATGTAAATACTACATTTTTGTTGGAATTTCTGTTAATGTGTTTTGAAATTTTGAAGTTTAGGTAGAACTATTGTTCTAATGTCACGATAGCAAGTGATCGTTATTTGTTAGGCAGTAGCCCCCTGGTATTATAGTATTAGACTATTAAACGATTTGAGAATTATACAATTAATCTTGAAAAAATGAGTAAGAAGTCAGTCATGTTATTAGCTGGACCAAGGACGCATACAATTTCTCTAACAAAAATACGAAATATTAATAAAGCATATGAAGATCGAGTAATTATAACACTTACAAATTTAATTAAAACATAAGCAATTGGCAAAGCTCAACCGGTTTTAAACTTACTTTTTTTTATCCCTTTAATATCCCGGTATTTGTCCAGCATCAGTGGTATTAAGTTAAGATATATTGCTGTATCATCTTCAATTCGCTCAGATTCAGAACAAACCTGATCCTCACACATAAGAAACCACGTAGACCTGCTTCATCTCAACCCATTGGGCGCTGGATAAAGCAGATCATGTGCGATAGTGGCATTGACATCTTAATATTCGGAGCGAGCGAGACACGCATCAACATCAGGCGGCGTCTCGTGCTGGCCTCAACGTCGATGTAATTAGAAAGACCGCAGGATGTTCGGAAAGATCAGCTGTATTTGCTGATTTTTATAACAGACCGGTATATTAGTTCTGAAACCAATTTTATTGAATCTTTGTCACAATTATAATTATTATTAAGTACTTAAAACAATACTGTCGGTTGATTAGTTTTTTGTTCACAATATTTTGTTGTTTTGAAATTTTTGCTAGAGAAAAAAAAAAAAAAAATGAAATACGTAATAATTATGTTTTGATGTTTTACTGTAATGTTGTTTATTTTTTATTGTCGCAACATTGATTTTATACTCTCTGAACATCTACATGGTTAAGGAATAAATCTCGGAGGCGAAGACAGGATAATTAAATGATCAAACGAACTTACCTGAAGTGAAGTTCGATCTTAATTATCCTGTCTTCGCCGAAGAGATTTAAGGTCCCTCCCTCCCTGAATCTTATCCCCCTATATATCAATGTTGCTCTATTTCTCTAAAAAGAATGAGGTCGGTACTGCGGAGGCTTGTCAGGTGTGATTAGACAGAGGAAGATATAGTGGTTTTCTTTCTCTGACTTTAAAACTTGTGCGATAGGGTTAGCGCGTAGCAGGGCTACTACATGGTTAAGGAATAAATCTCTTCGGCGAAGACAGGATAATTAAGATCGAACTTCACTTCAGGTAAGTTCGTTTGATCATTTAATTGAAGTTTTGTAGTTCGGGAACATCCCGAATTACAAAACTGCTTTTGGTAGTCCCTTTCTTCTCCGAATATCGATCGTCCGAAAATCATAATCCCGAAAATGCTTGCTATAATCATCATTTTACATAATGTTCGGGTATATGAAATTGTATATTACCTAATCGTCTTTAGTTCTAATGCTTTTGTGTCATAATATCGGGTGCTATAATAATAAGATATCCTAATTTTACTTGCTATAAAGTCACATGTCCTAAGTGTTATATTGTATAACATTGTTAGTCCGAATGATGGTTTATAATAATACTGTTAGTCCTAAAACATGTTTAAAAGTTGATTTATCTTGGTTATGTTATCAATATCATAAAGCTTGGACTTACTATCAATAATAACAAATTGAATTAAAATATCTTATGAACCTTAACAACCGTTACGTTTTAAAATTCAGTGACAGATATATATCGCTGTAAAACCGACACCACCACGTAGTCTTGTCTGCTCTACCCCAGAGTGTAATTCAAACCCGCGTAGGTGCGGAGGGGCGAGGCGGCCCGCGAGCTGAGGAGCAGGTGGTTTCAACGACCGCCGCCGCGGCTGAGGCTGGTGCCAGCAAGCCGAAGCTGCGATGGTGGGCGAAAACCATCTGCGACGATAAGGTCGCGTGGGACCGCCGGAGCCGTGACAGAAGCCATGCATGCTGCATGCTGCTTGCTTGCATGCTTTAAACTTGCTTGCATGCTGCATATTTGTGGTATTTCGATTTTAGGGCACGTTATATTATGAGATATTACGTTAGGACTTATGACTATTATAGAAAAGTTTTTTAAGAATTTTAAATGTGATATTTATAGAAAAAAATTAGGTCATATTATATTTGGAGATTTCGGGCAAGTGATATTATGAGAAATTAAGTTATGGGTGCTTATCATTCGGACATATGATGATTATGTCAAAAAATATTATGACACGTTAGATTATGGATAAAAAAGTTATGAGACAAAATAGAAAACTAAATGCTTTTACGTCCAGAGGAGCGATTTTATAATTCCAATGAAAAGAGTTCATACTTCTGCACAATATAAAGCGATATTTTACAACTCTTATAATTTTTTAACGTTATCGTCCGAAATGTTTTGATACATAATATATGGTTTGGTATATATATTTTGGTAGGTATATATATAAACAAAATGAAACACGTTTGACATGCCCAAGAATTTAAGGGTTCCTTCGATTTTCCTAGGATCTCGTCATCATTAACTTTGGTGACAATAGGACCAATCGGAAAGTAAACTCAAAAAAAAAACCAAATAGAAACACATAGTTTTGAGGTAACAAACATAAAAAAGAACACACAATCGAATTGATAACCTCCTCTTTGTGAAGTCGGTTATAGAACTTAGTAATCTATATTATTATTAGTATTAGTATTTACACTCGTAGATGAAGGTGTATGTACTCCACATACACCTTCATCTACGAGTGTAAATATCATCGACGGTGTTGGTCAAATGGTCAATGATACAACGAAACCGCGAGCTTGTGCAGTTTCGCACTTAGCAAAATTTTTAGATACCTAACCAAACCAAGCAGAAAATATGTTAAAGCCGCAAAATTATGCTACCGAGGCGTAGGATAAATGAGCTCTAACCGAAAGGTTTATGTCGAACATGTCGAACAAACTTCTTCGTTCTCCGGATTCTGGATGAATAATGATCTCATCGTTTCCGAGTACTTTAAACAGCGCAGAAGTCTATGTTAATCTGTTTGAAGTAATGCGTAAAAATGTAGTGTAAACAACAAGGAAAATGTTGACTTCGTAATATAATTTAGTTCACAATAGTCTTGAAATTAATCTCACTTGGTATGATAAAGTTCGAAGTATTCGGTCTTGAATACTATCAGATAAGTTTTATCTGGATACTGCATCAAAGATGAATTGTCTAATTTACTTGCAATTGCGAGAATGCAACTGATGCTGTACTGAAAAATCACCAGTGGAAAAATTCCTGTTCACGTAAATCTAATTCCCAAATAGCCGGGCGAAATAATTAAAACTAGGCTTAAAGATAATTAATTCTCTGTGTGCTGATGAATTTAGAACAAATATTTCGCCGTCCTCTTTTATTCCCGTGGGTGTCGTCAAAGCCGACTATGGGAGTATTAGATCTGTGCGAAGATATGAAAAGCTCGAGACAACCCACACAAACTCGAAATCGAAATCCTCTTCATCTCGGCTGACTCATGCCAATCGGTGGGACGATCGATGATGGGACGTAGGTATATAGGATGTAATAATAAATAAATAACTACAATTGAAGATGATTATTGAAACATTAATTTAATTCATAAAAAGTGCACTGGAACATTAATTGTAAACACTTTAAAATTAAAGTTGAGCACTGCTTCTGAATTAAACTTAACTAACTACTTATTGAACTGTAGTAACACCAATTCATATGTGACTATCGTTCCAAGAAGCTGAAACAAAACGAATTAAGTATTTTTATCTTGTTCTTTATATTTATCACTCATCAATATTTTAACATCATTATTATAACAAGTACGAGTACTAGCGGACCCACATATGTCCTGTCAAAGCGAGCAATCAAAAAACCAGAGCTTTGGTTTTAATGTTTGATTTCATTATCAAAGGAATAGTTTGTTTTATAAAAAGAAAATTGATTCGTTTCTTTTCCGTCTATCTGTTTCTACTTTCCAGTTTATTATCTAGAACCTTTTCCGGAATTCAAGAAGTACTCGAAAACAAAATAATTACCGAAATTTGTGTTTTGCAACTTATTGAGCGATCCATTTTTATTTATACCAGTATCGTTGTAAAAAAATATGCAAACGATCTTGAAAATAAAATGAAAATGCGAGTTTCAACTGTCAGTTCTCCAAACTCTCATTGAATCAAAGTGTTCCAGCGCCGGTACTCACAGTCAATATCGTGGTCCTGGTGACATAAAAGAAATCCAGCCCGCTCAAAGCCACTTTGATGTTGTTAATCTGCCCAATAAACCTTTCCACCTGAAATCAGCCATTTTTGAAGTGAATATTCTAGAAGAAAATGCCCAAGGTAACGCCAAAGTAAATCGAGTATAATAATTTATTGCATTAAGTGGTAGAAATTCAAGCCTCAAAATTTCGATAATAGATACGAGATAATTTTTAACTCTTGATTCTTGATGTGCTTTGTAGATTAAAAAATAGCTACTTTTTAGTAGTTATTATATTATAATTCTTTCTTGTACACTCAAATAACAGCTTAGTGGAAATGTTCAAAGGAACTTGTCTGTGAAAGTGATCTTTTCCAGGCAAACCAAGTACCTAGTATGTCGGTAAGAGCAGGAAGATTTTTAGTAAAATTATCATGTTGCTTAAGTAGCAAACATTCTTGGTCGACAACAGGCTACGGGGCCAATTTTTTACTTAGTTCAGATAAGTGGATATCATCCTAAAATGAATCAAACGTTATAACATATTCCCTATTTGCATTAAGGACCGGGCCACTGTAACTTAATTTACGCCGCATCAGCGGTCATATTACGATGTAAAACGAAATTCCAAGAACGCATCTTCGGCTAAATATGAACGGTTTGAGAGGTTGATATGGTTTACATTGCCGATGTAGAGCTTGAGACTTTGAAGATCTCATACCTGTTTGGATCGTATTTTCTAGTAAGCTTCTTCTATTTGATTAAATGAAGACTTCCTTTAAATACATAATCAACGTTTTGGCCCTTTTACGTCTATAACTTCAAAAAATATTTAAAGCAAAGTTCTTGGTTTTTAAACTAAATGCAACTTCTGTAACTTATGGCAATACTATATAATTTTTAATGAAAATGGATAATGATAATTTTATATAATTCCAAAATTGACATATCAGTTTCACACTATCTTATACTGCATTCTTTTATCCTTCTAATTGGCGATTTTGATCCATCACTGGACAGGAATGAATTCATGCGACTTGGAATTAAAATTTCAATAGTAATCTCCTCAAACACAAGTCTGATCGATGTAACACTAATTGTTGCGGTAATTGTATTTAAAAAAAATGTTTCCGTTATGCCGTAAAAGTGATCACGGACAAAAAGACAGATTTACATCAAATTGTATGTACTATTTCGTTTTTTTTTAACTAAGTTGCATTTGCATTGCGGCGGTGGCGCTGGTGCTGTGAACTTCTAATAGGGAGATCCGGGGTTCGATCCTACCATATGTACCAATGCGTTTTTAGTTTTTCGAATTTAATATGTACACACAGCAACACGCTTGCTTTACATTTTGACCTTAATACCGCCCTTATGTCGCTCTTAATAGCGGCGGCTTTCGTAATGTAAATGTAAAGCTTGACGTGTTGCTGACTGTACATTTGTCAGGCATTTGTGAGGCAACCTGCATACATCTGCGAAGAAATTCAAAGGTGTAGGTATGTGATGTCGACCAACCCGCACTAGGCCAGCGTGGTTGACTAAGACCTAAGCACCCTAACTTAGGTTAGGCTCGAGCTCATCGGTGGGGACGTATTACTGTTGGTCGTATAAGTTGCATTTACTTTTGCCACGAGTGTCATGGACTGTTATTGTTTTTTTTTGTAAATAGGGAAAAGAAAACACAAAGTTGCGTGTGTATAACGTGAATGAAATATATTGAATTAGACAGATTAGTGACAGTAAAAAGAATATAAAATACAAATATGCGTCAAAACATCTCAGGGTGTAGATATTAAAAAGTACAAAAAGGTTAGCTTCAACACCTCCCCGTAATATAAACATCCTGTATATGAATTACACACAGACCGTAGGAGATAATTTTCACCAAAAGTTCTTACCTATCATTTAACACCTAAACACTTCTCACACTTCATGTGCTTGATATTAGGTAAACACTTTGTAAGGACATCAGCGACTATATTACCAGTTGGAACATATTTGACAATAATTTCATTACTGGTTATAGAGTTTCTTAAGAAATGGTACCTCACGTCTATGTGTTTTGTGCGAGAATGATGTGTATTGTTTTTAGTAAGTTGAATTGCACTTTGATTGTCACAGTGTATAGTGATGGCCTTACTATAGCTAAATACTTCCTTTAATAGAGACTTTAAGTACAGGGCTTCTTTGGTTGCCTCACAAAGAGCCATGTATTCAGCTTCAGTGGTGGAGAGTGCGATTGTGCGTTGCTTCCTCGATTCCCAGGATATGGCAGAACCATTTAAGAGAAATGCATAGCCTGTATAGGATCTGTGATCAATGGGATTGGAGCCGTAATCTGAGTCAGCATACCCTACCAAATCAATATTTCCTGTAGAATACTTGAGCTTTCTATCTTTGGTTGCTTTTAAGTACCTTAGCACACGTTTAGCAGCTCTAAAGTGTACCTCCCCGTAATGTGCATTAAATTGACTCAGAACTGATACAGCATGTGAAATATCAGGTTTGGTGCCAATGGAGATGTACATTAAAGATCCTATCAACTATTGATCAGGTAGGTCTAAACATACTTCATCCTTTTTGGGCAAAATTAATTTGTGACCTGGTTTTAATGGCGTTGATACCGGAATAGCATTGGTAAGGTTAAATTTTTCAATAAGTTTTTCAATGTATTTGGTTTGATCAAGACTAATGCTACCGTTTTCATTACGAATCACCCTCATACCAAGACAATCTTTGACTTGCCCTAAATCTTTCACTATGAAAGATTCTTCTAATCCACTTTTAAATAACATTTTCATGTCGTTACAGTTGCTCATTAAGAAAAAATCATCAACAAAAATAGCAACGACTAAAAGTTTCTCATTGTTTCGTTTATAATAAATACAGTGTTCATTTTCTGCACGAGTAAGAGATAACTTTTCCATTACTTCACAAACTTTCTTATTCCATTGTCTAGGAGCTTGTTTGAGACCATAAAGGGATTTTTTTAGAAGACAGACTTTATTCTTGTCAATGACAAAACCTTGAGGTTGTTCCATATACATTTCTTCTTCCAAGTCACCGTTGAGGAACGTGGTTTCGACGTCTAAATGTTCAATTTGGAGATTAAACTTAGCAGCATACGCAAATAGAAGTCGAATCGAAGATAATCTTGTGACAGGGGAAAAGGTTTCACCATAGTCAATACCATAGACCTGAGTGAAGCCTTTTGCTACAAGTCTAGCTTTATACTTCACCACTTCTCCATTTGTATTTTTCTTAATTTTATAAACCCATTTACATTTAATGAGTTTTCTATCTTCAGGTCTATCGACTAATATCCAAGTCCCATGTTTCATTAAAGAATCGTATTCTGCATGCATGGCATTAATCCATTCCTCCTTATGGATATCATTTAGTGCTTCTTTATACGAATCAGGTTCTATATCAGGAGAAGTAAAGTAGACACCTGCTTCGAATTTTTCTGGAGGCTTATGCTCACGACGAGGATAGCGATGTTCTTCAATTTCATTGACATTTTGAATTTCTGCTTCACTTTGTGTTGGCTGTGAGTCACAAACTACAGCAGGACATTCATCAGAAGAGCTAGGATTTTCATACGTTATAGAAACTGACTCTAGGGGAGCGTAGGATGTTGAAGAAACAGGGTTAGAAATAGAGATTTCTATGTTAGTTGTTGTAGAAGTGTCAACATAAGAAGGCTCGAGGGACTTAGCATTAGAAAATCTCTTATCTTCTAAGAAATTTGCATCTCTGGCAACAATAATACTCCTTGGGTTACTAGGATTAACAAAACGATAACCTTTGCAACCGTAAGGATATCCTACAAATATACAAACTTGTGTTTTGGAATCTAATTTGTCACGCTTTTCTTTAGGAATTAAAACATGCGCAATACAACCAAAAACTCTTATATGAGACAGATTTATTCGTCTACCAGTCCAAATTTCCTCCGGAATTTTATTATTTAAAGATACTGTTGGAGAATGATTTTTTTAATAAATGGCTGTACTCACAGCTTCAGCCCAATAGGCTATTGGGAGATTGGCATCTTGAAGCATAGACCTCGTTTTTTCTATGACGGTTCTGTTGACCCTTTCTGCCAAACCATTTTGTTGAGGATTGTAGGGGACCTTCATGGTGAATGATGCCATTTTCCTTTAAAAATTAGTCATCTGACGATTAACAAACTCAGTACCATTGTCTGAACGTAATGCTTTTATTTTTAGGCCTGTTTGGTTCTCAACGAGACTTTTAAATTCGACGAACTTGTTAAAGACTTCACTTTTAGTTTTCAACAAATAGCCAAAAGTTTTAAGAGAGAAGTCGTCGGTAAAAGTTAAAAGGTAAAGAGAACCTCCCCATGAGTGCGAGTTTGTGAGTTACTCATTGGTCTGCAAAGATCAGTATATATTAATTCTAGTTTAGAATTAGACCTACTTGTTGAGTTTTTGAAAGGTTTCTTTGACAATTTACCTTGAAGACAAGGTTCACATTTTTGACTTTGCCTGTCAGAATAATCAACACCAACTTCTCTGTTTTTTAACATTTGTAGAGTTTCGTAATTTATGTGACCAAGGCATCTATGTCACAACATCAAAGATTCATTACTTTGTGTTAAGAATGCTTGAGAGGAAGTAGAATAATCTAACTTGTACATGCCTCTTGAATTTGATGCAGTAGCTAGAATAGTACCGGATACTTTACACCCTTCTTTTCTTATAATAGTTGCGCCTTTAGGAGAAAAAATAACTACTAAGCCCTTACCTACTAATTCCCTTACAGATAATAAATTAGTAGAAAGTTGTGGTATATATAAAACATCAGAAATTTTTACTACACTACCTGATATATTAACGTAAACAGAACCTTTACCTTCACTATATACCACTTCTTTATTCGCAACGGTAACTGGTTTACGGAGAGGTACATAATCAACACACCGACCCTTATAGCAACTCATATGGTTTGAAGCTCCTGAGTCAAGAAACCAATCCTGGGATAAGGAAGTGTAGCATGGAAGTCTGTAAATAAATGAAAGGATGATAAAAGTGTAATATCTGACGTATAATTAGCATAAGAATCGCCGATGCCCTTAACATTATTTTTGGACTTAAATTTACGCGCCCTGCATTTTGAGATATGATGGCCAGACTTCTTGCAGTAGGCACACACAATAGGAGACTTTGATGAAGTAGCAAGCGCATTGCTGTTGACCGTAGAACTTAAACGGCGATGATCTTCTTTAAGTAGCGTTGTTGCGACAAAATCTGACGTTATAGTAGCACCTGAGTGTTCAATTGCCATTACCATAGGTAGATACTCTTCTGGCAAACCATTAAGCATCACCACACCTACGAATTCATCCTCCACAGGCTTTCCAATAGCAGAGAGCTTCTGTTGGGTATCACGAATATCATTGATATAGGACTCCAAATTGGCGTAGCCATCGAGTTTTGAATTAAATAATTTCTTTAGTAATGACAGTCGTCTGCTTAAACTACTATCAGCGTACTCTTTCTTTAGAGCATTCCAAGTTTCTTCAGCAGTAGTACAGTTGACAATAACAGGATAAACACTTTCTGCTACGTTTAGACAAATTTTTGATCTTGCCTTTTGATCTCGTCGCTGGAACTCTTCCGATTTAAGTTTTTCCTTGCACAAAGATGGATTCGATACAAATTCCCATAATTCAGCATCTATAAGGATCATCTGCATTGCAAAACTCCATGACGCATAGTTAATTCTTCCACTTAATTTTGATATGGAGTTTTGAGAACTTACGGTCATAATTGGGGCACTGACAATTGAATTATTCATTAACTCTGGGCCCATAACCTTTTGTAAATAGGGAAAAGAAAACACAAAGTTGCGTGTGTATAACGTGAATGAAATATATTGAATTAGACAGATTAGTGACAGTAAAAAGAATATAAAATACAAATATGCGTCCAAACATCTCAGGGTGTAGATATTAAAAAGTACAAAAAGGTTAGCTTCAACAGTTTTTCTCTCATTTACGAAAGGGAAGCTCTTGACACTCATCTCTCCTGGTGGTAATGATAACAAGACCGAAAATGGAAATGAACTTCAATTGATTTCTAAACTATTAGAGGAAACGGCTATTTGATTTTGTAATCGCAATATTAATACATTATTATTTATAGCTCAGAACTAAGGCATGGGCAATGATAATATTAAATTTGAAAAAAAAGGGGAATGAATTAATAAATGGGAATTAATTTATGATCAGACCACGCCAAGATAATCATGCAGTACGATGTGAGATATGAGAGCTGAATATGTAATTAGTAATTTATTTATTTTTGAATCATACCTATAGTTGTACCAATTATGATTAAAAAATAGTAAATTACAAGGGATCTTATCTCACTTCATGCAATATATTTCAATTTGTTATACATTATGAGACAGTATAAGAGCCTTTTTGCAAAACTCTTTATGCCAAGGTAATTTTATGCTTAAACTAAGAATAGTTAAACTCGGTATAAGCTAAGAATAACGACAGAATAATATTGAACTAATAAACTCGGTGTAACGTCATCCTAACTATTCTATCGTTATGTCAGATGCACATGCGTTGCGTTTCATAGGAATACTTTGAAGAAGTTATGGCCAATTTCACCAACCTTTGCTTAGGAAACGCTAAGAAGTATGCTGTCATTTTTAGGGTTCCGTAGCCAAATGGCAAAAAAGGGAACCCTTATAGATTTGTCATGTCTGTCTGTCTGTCTATCCGTCTGTCCGTCCGTATGTCACAGCCACTTTTATCCGAAACTATAAGAACTACACTGTTGAAACTTGGTAAGTAGATGTATTCTGTGAACCGCATTAAGATTTTCACACAAAAATAGAAAAAAGCAATAAATTTTGGGGGTACATAGAACTGAAACTCAAATTTTTTTTCATCAAACCCATACGTGTGGGGTATCTATGGATAGGTCTTCAAAAATCATATTGAGGTTTCTAATATCATTTTTTTCTAAACTGAATAGTTTGCGCGAGAGACACGTCCAAAGTGGTAAAATGTGTGTCCCCGCCCCTATAACTTCTAAAATAAGAGAATGATAAAACTAAAAAAATATATGATGTACATTACCATGCAAACTTCTACCGAAAATTGGTTTGAACGAGATCTAGTAAGTAGTTTGTTTCATCATCATCATCACAGCCCATATACGTCCCCACCGAGGGGCTCGAGCCTACCCTATATTAGGGTGATTAGGCCTTAGTCAACCACGCTGGCCCAGTGCGGATTGGTCGACTTCACATACATCATTGAATTTCTTCGCAGATGTATGCAGGTTGCCTCACGATGTTTTCCTTCACCGTAGGAGCGTCAGACAAATGTACATATGAAATTCGAAACGAAAAACACATTGGTACATGGCGGGTCTCGAACCCCGACCCCCCGATTGGAAGGCAAGTGCCGAGTCCACTGCGCCACCGACGCTCTTCAAGTATCAAGATCAAGTAGTTTGTTTAATACGTCATAAATCCTACGGAACCCTTCATGGGCGAGTCCGACTCGCGCTTGGCCGGTTTTTTTACTTTAATTAAAAGAATGTGACAGCATGCCACCTAAGGCCTCGTTTACGGAGACGCGGGGCGTTGTGCGGCGCGGCCCGCACGGAATTCAAACATATGGCGTTGTATGAGTTCGTTTACGGAGAAGCGATTTTACACGCCTTTGCTTGAAATGGCGCGTTTTTTACAGCCGAGCCCGCGGATGGCACCGCTGCGTCTCACGCGGCGTTTATCGCGGCGGCGCATGCAGCGACAATTCTCGATGAAGCGATGCCCGCCGCGCCGCGGGTGCCGCGGCGGGCACCGCAGCGGTCGCCGCCACGCTTCCCGTCTCGCATCTCTATGAACAACACCGTATATTGCCATATGTTTGTGTTTACGCGTAGGATTATGAGTGCCGCTTCACGCGCCGCCCCACCGTAAACAGAAAAAACGTCGACGACGACGGCGACGCGCCGCGAGACGCTACGCCACACGCGACGCGCGACGCACCGCGTCTCCGTAAACGAGGCCTTAGAGTATCCTAAGCTAAGACAAGGCTTGTGAAATTTGGCTATAAATCTTGCAATCTAACCTCTGAAGTAAACTTCGAGTTGGGTATCCCATAAAGTAAAGCCAGTGGCATGAGCGAGGCAGTGTGTACACGAGCAGCCAGGAGCAGCACCAGAAAAGTCCTCACGACGAGAAATGAGAAGGAGTAAGCGAAGTACACAGTATGCTCTATTCCGTGGACAGGGCTGCAAATGTACAATCAATTAAGTACTTATTACAGATAAATATCGAATAGTACAAGAGATAATAATGTTATTTCGATCACTTACTTGTAAGCGTCTTCGTTTAGTTCGCACGACCCAAAATGTCCAGTGTAATTCTTGCTAAAATCGTAATGAACGCAATTATTGCTTGTTTATAGCTATAATTATGCTCAATGGAATAATAATATATGCTTAATGTTGGCAATAAGTGTCAGGCGCTTTATTTATTTTACTCAGATTAACCAACGTTTGTTTACATCAACTCTCACGATGATTCTATTTAAATGTTATAGTTAGATGTAACAAACGCTTACAGGACATGCTACTTAACAAATTTTAAGCTATTTTAACTTAACAAATTTTAAGCGCTCGAATTGGCCAAGTAGCAAACTTTTATTTCGACTAAGTTAGCAAAAAAATGTGTATTTTATGTTTTTTCTACTTAACGGATTAAATAATATATTTTTGCATATCACACTCACTTCAAGCAATAAAAGAGTTGGGTGCAGGTCCAGTACATATTACTCCCAAAACATATCAATATGTTTATGCCAATCGTTTCGTTAATCATCTTCACCAATTTCACTATGTTCAAATGTTGCGTCCGAAATTCGTCGCACGGGAAATTGCCCTGAGAACGGCAATCTCTTTATTATTTTCTTTCTTGTCACACAATTATATCAGAATTCGTCATTCGATTATTCATGTGCAATGGAAAGTAATTAAGAAGAATAAAAATATTCCGCATACCGTACCTACCCTTTTAAGAGCATCACTCAGTAATCTGTAGTGAGTTTTGAAGTGTTCCGTTAAATAAATGCTGATCAACATTATGAGTAAGTCACTGTAACTCCAAATAAACGTAGATTGGATGTTGATAAACTGAAACAAGATTTGTATAGTTCATCATCATCATCATCATCACAGCTCATATACGTCCCCACCGAGGGGTTCGAGCCTACCCTATGTTAGGGTGGTTAGGCCTTAGTCAACCACGCTGGCCCAGTGCGGATTGGTGATTTGTATAGTTACTTGAACCTAAATTTTCATTCATCGGCACCCGGGGCGGAAATTGTGATGTCATGTGGAAAACTGTTAAAACAATAAAAAATCGGTATTACATAACGTACGATTTACTAATTGAAATACAACTGAAGGCCGATTGCACTAACCATGTCTAAGCTTACGACGATCTTAAGTGGCATGCTGTCACATTCTTTTCATTAAAGACAAGAAGTGACAGTATGCTACTTAGGATTGTCTTAGCTAAGACAAGGTTAGTGAAATCGGTCATGAGTGTCGTAATAATTAAGTTGTATTTCAATTATACAAACGTATACATATCTGCTCAAAATCTTTTCTTCCTAGCTTTAACAGCTGCAAATATGTTGATAATGTCTTCAAAATTTTTCTTGACTCAAAATCAAATCGGTACTTGAGATAGCAAACATAGAAAACATACAATCGAATTGAGAACCCATCCTCGTTTTTGTAGAAGAGGTTAAAAATAAAATAGAAATACTTATCCGTTACTCACTTCAACCAGAATTCCTTTCCACGTGCTATACGTGGTGTAGGTAAAGATGCAAGGCTTGTCGTAGTGGAAAAATGTCTGAGCCGTGTTGTTGGGGTCGCACGCTTTCGCTACTGTCACGCCGAAGTACACGGAAAAAGCGTGCTCCACTGGAAACGAGGATAAATTATAACCCTCCAGACCCACCATACCCCTAGCACTACCCCTGGGGGTAGAATGGGACTTAATCATACCACCATAGAGATGTGACCTAATACATGAATATAAAATTCCTCGCACAAGTTCATGTGGTTTTAAATCATATATTGTGACATCCTCAACTGCCTCATCATTCTAGTTGCTCGTATGTCCGTCTACTAATCATAAGGTCCCTTGCCTTTTTTACTATGAAAGTTCAATACAGTATTAAATATAATAATTTATTTTATTTTCCAGAAAATTATAAATTATTTTAAATAACCTCATAAACGTGAGAAAATCTAGTATTTTGATCTTATATACTGAGCTACCTATTTTGATAGAAATAGGTAACTCAGTATATTACCTAATGCAGCTGCCAAAAAAGGATTTTCATTTATTTTTGATATTAGTAGGCAGCTTAGTATATTTACCTAATACAACTGCCAAAAACGATTCTCTATTTCTGAAATAAGAAGTTAGTAGGTCTATTTGCCTAACGCAGCTGCCAAAAACGATTCTATATTATTAATAGGTAAGTAGAGTTACCTAACGCATTTTTGATTAAACAACATAAATCATTGTTAATTTGTAGACAAACAAAATAATTGTATGAAAAAAAATCATTTGAACAGTCCGATGTCTTTTATATTACCTCTAGCTTTAAAAAAAAATATAGTACACTAGCTGTGCCCGCGACTTCGTCCGCGTGGAATAGTAACTCTTGGCAAAAAGTAGCCTATATTATACCTTATATAATTAGCTATCTATTAGTAAAAGCCCCGTCAAAATCGGTCCAGCCGTACCGGAGATTAGCGGGAACAAACAGACAGTCAGACAATTTTTTTAAAATTGTGTTTTTGTTATTGGTACCCGATATACATTCATACCCATTAAGTAAAAACTTGTTATTTTGACATTACAAACAGACACTTCAATTTTATTTATTTGTATAGATTATTTATTTGTATAGATTGTACAGATACGTCAAACAATGTTTGATGCATAAAAGTCTATTGAAAAAAATCGTGAAAATAAATGTTTATCTTATAATACTTATTACTTTTTCCTAATTTATTCAAATATTGTGATTATTTGAAAAAAAAACCACACCAAACTGCTAATCTCGCGAGATCTCGAAATTGGCGAGATCTCGCAGTATTGTTATTCATAATCTCGCGGGATCTCGCTTGAGCCCCAATCTCGCGAGATTTGCATTCCCTAGCAGCGGCTATGTTAAATTTATGTCAATGTTGCTAGGTTCATAGTGCTCTACTCATCAAGGACTTTCATTTGACACCCATATTGCTAGGTTTGAAAACAAACTTTTATCCTTTTTTTTGAGCGGCGGCCATATTGAATTTAGGTTGATTTTTCTAGGTTCCTAACGCTCTACTCTTTAAGGCCTTTTATTTGATACCCATATTGCTAGGTTTGGAAACGAATTTTTATCCACCTTTTTTGAGCAGCGGCTATGTTGAATTTATGTCAATGTTGCTAGGTTCATAGTGCTCTACTCATCAAGGCCTTTCATTTGATACCCACATTGCTGGGTTTGAAAACGAACTTTTATCCTTTTTTTTTGAGCGGCGGCCATGTTGAATTTAGGTCGATTTTCCTAGGTACCTAATGCTCTACTCTTCAAGGCCTTTCATTTGATACCCATATTGCTGGGTTAGAAAACGAACTTTTATCCATTTTTTTGAGCGGCGGGCATGTTTAATTTAGGGCAATTTTCCTAAGTTCATAATGCTCTACTCTTTGAGGCTTTTCATTTGATACCCATATTGCTAGGTTTGGAAACGAATTTTTATCCACCTTTTTTGAGCAACGGCTATGTTGAATTTATGTCAATGTTGCTAGGTACATAGTATTCTACTCATCAACTAAGCTATAAATGATCTAAGCTCATCAAGGCGTTTCATATTTTGATATCCATATTGCTGGGTTTGGAAACGAACTTTATCGGCAGTCATGTCGAATTAAGTCAACGTGGCTAGGTTCAATGTGTTCTACTATTTATGTCCTTCGTTCGATATCCATGTTCCTTGGGTGAATCCAAAAATATGATCCGTCATTTTACACATTAGGATCAAGAGTCCCGTCGCGTCCCTCTACGCGTAACCCAGAATCATTGCAGTCGGATATTTTTTTTTATTATCAATATTCATCTATTACTTTCAATAGTTTTAAATGGGTGAAAGAGTTTGATTCCTTAGTCATAATGTAAAAACATATAACACCTTTCAAACCCCTTTACCCTTGAAAAGGATATCTTCACTTTTCAACATTTGAAATATTTCAAAAATTGTACCTATTTTGTGAAAATTAGTCAAGAATTAATAATAATAATAAGCCTTTTTATTCTGAACTTCTTGGTTGTGTAAGTATAAATATTCTTGGTTGTGTATTGTATTATTAGTATTATATGTTTTTGTTATTATAATATATCCCGAAGCTCAGTTTGCCTCTTGGCATAGGCCTCCTCTAACAATTTCCACTGGCACCTGTCATGCGCTACCCTTCTCCAATAGCCGTGAGTTTTAGGTCGTCTTCCCATCTTGTTTGTTGGCGTCCTCTACTTCTCTTGCCATCTCGTGGATACCAGTCAGAGACGCTTTTGCACCATTTCTCTTGTGGATCTCGAATCATGTGACCCATCTCCATTTTTATTGGTCTATTCGGGAAATTATATCGGTAACTTTAGTTTTTTCCCTTATTGTGCTACATCTTACTCTGTCCTGTCTCCTTATTCCTATCAAACTTCTCTCCATAGCTCTCTGGCATCGTTCCAACTTTTCTCTGTGGTGTTTGGTGAGAGCCCAGGTTTCACATCCATAGGTGATGACCGGAAGTATACATGTGTTAAAGACTTTCCTTTTTATTTGCATACTTAGTTCTTTGGATTTAAAGACTTCTTTCAAGGACCAGTATTTCTTCCACCCGTTTGCTGTTCTTCGCTCGTCAAGAATTAAACCAACCTACAAATTTTATTGTGACGTGATATTGTCTTAAAAATGCTTTATACATTGGTTGTATGGCTTGATCCTTTTGCCTTACCACCACGGTACGACATAAGAAAAAGACAATTTAAACTTCTAATATTCTTAGTTGGCGAAATCCAGATGGGCACAGCCATTAACAGAAAATATTAAATTTTTCTTTGCACTATGTGACAGACTTGTCAAAATAATTTCACGTGCGCCATGTTGATTTTCTACATAAGCATTGTTCGAAAATTTTATATGGTATTTTTGAAACTATTTATTTAAAATGAACTATTTCAACCCCATTGCACCCCATCCAGGGATGATGGTATGTGGTGTTGAAATCGATGTTCTTTCGTAATCTACGACCCGAAAAACCATGAAAACGGCATCAATGTCGATTTTGACATTTTATCAGTTTATCACCCCATCTCACCCCGTTTGGGGATGAATTTCAATAAAATACGAAACACGTCTTTCATTAATTCTGTTAAAGAAAGTTTATGCAAAATTGGAAGTAGATTCGAGAACGGAATCACGATGTCCCATACAAACTTTTCCCCCCATTTTCAACCCCTTAGGGGTAGAATTTCGGAAAATCCTTTCTTAACGGACGCCTACATCATACAAAGAATACACCCTCCAAGTTTCAAGTCTCTACGATCAGCGGTTTAGGCTGTGCGTTGATCCGTCAGTCAGTCATTCAGGACAAAGCATTTTATAGGTATAGATTACTGGCGCGGCCGGCAAGTGCAGCATTGTCTGCCTCTGTGATGCGTGCCTCGGCTATAATACACGCGTGTTTTATGAGCTGCTGTAATTAGATCCACTTTACGAGCAAGTGTGTTGAAAATATTATTTAACCAATTTTTCTTTTTTACACCTAAGTATGATGTTACAACAACAACAAAATATTGTTAAGCTCGTATGCATTACTTTTAAAATGAGTGCATTAATTTCGCCAACAAACTGGTAAGCAGTTTGGCGATACATAAAATGTAAAAATTGTGTGTTATTATTGAATAAATAAAAAAATATATATTTACCTAACGCAGCTGCCAAAATGATTATCATGGTGACATTGCAGTACAGGGGGACGTTGTCAGATAGCGGCGGCAGCTTGCTCTCTATAGCCTCCACTCTTATGATCAGTTGCCGCCAGTTCCTGATGATGTTGGCCAGTATCGCAAACGATACTGCGCTTGACGTATAGAATAGAAAGTTTGCTGCAAACAATTAAGTTTTAATTTGATACTATAATGCTACTGCTTCATTTTTACCAATCGCCTCCATGGTCTAGAGCAGGGGTCTCCAAACTAAGAAGCCTTAGGGCCATAATGTTTACTTCAGTATGTTCCAAGGGCCAAAACAGTTTTAATTTTTCTGCCCTTAAACTATATTTGTAGACTAGTCGCAGAGTGCGCGACCTAAACAAATTAATATACGCCTTTTTCAATTTCAATTACTTGAGCTGTCGCGGGCCGCATTGATGGCACAGGCGGGCCGGATTCGGCCCGCGGCCGTAGTTTGGAGACCCTGGTCTAGAGCAGAGGTGCTCAAACGGTCGATCGCGAGATTCACGAGTGCTATTTGAGTCAAACTCGAAAAAAATGACCGATATAGATTCACAATAGAGTTGATTAACAATTAAGCCAGTATACCCCGTTCATCGCTTTTATCTATCGTATAAACACCTGCAAGCGGCGAAAGGCTGCTTTATCTAAGGAACGCGCGGTACTTATAAAAAAAAAACGATGTTTTTGATCAAGCCGATTTTTTTATAAACTTGGAGCGACGTGCTTAGCGATCCGCTTTTAAGCCATGTCGAAAACCTAGTCTAGCGTGAATAAGTATGAGTTTTTTCAGCAGATCTACACCTACCTTGATTACTTACTACGTTGATGCAGAGCCATGAAATTCTGCAACGTCCCTAATACTTATCACGGTGAACCTACCTACGTAGACGACAATCCTGCATCATATATACTTGCACCTCACACAGTCGATCGATTGGAGTCTAACAATATTGAAGTAGATCGCCAGCAGTTGCAACTTTGAGCACTCCTGGTAGAGAGGATAAGATTACCCAGTATCGATCTGGAGGTCCAAAATCAAGCCAAGCATATCTGCAACCCCCGCAAGACATAATATCTTACTATCACAGTGTACGTTGCCAACTTGTGACTTTTTTTAAAATTTTAGCTCTAGTGCAGTAGATGCACGGGTATATGGCACTGATCCGTGCACCGAACAGTGGGTGCACGGGTTATCACCAGTCATTTACCCTGTAAACTTGCTGGAATTCCATTAGTAGAGCACTATATTCAATAGCGACACCTACACTGGGTCAGTTAAGTTTTTGACACTGTACCCAGACTCATGCTGACACCTTTAGTACTGACAGCTTTAATTTCGTGCACTACCCACAAAAAAGACTCTAGTAATGATTATAATGTCCCTCTGGTATTCGATTAGATAAATTCGATTCCTCAACAACTACGTACCAATATTCGATTAAAATTTTACAGAAATCGTGGAAATTTGTTAAAAATAAAGAAAAGCAAAGTAACAATTTTTATCTTTGTGAGTTTGCATTTTCTTTAAGAGTTGGGTAAGTCCATAGCCTAAATAGTTATGACGTATTCAAATTCCGAAGTGAAGATTTAGGCAAAAATTTGGACGATTCAAAAGAGCTTTCTATCAAGTCATATTTTAATAAAGAATATTTTGATTTAATTTGATAAATTTTCATTTTTTTTGTATTTTAATGAAAATTCAAAGTCACAAATAATGTTTTACCATGCTTGATTTCATAGTAAAAAAATTGAGCAGAGCTCAAACCAATTCCAACGATTATCCCGTATAGAATCTAGCTACACAATATTTTATTTCAAAACAGATATGTTTCAAAATAGCTATAGGTACTCATTTAATGAAAATCACCACCTATTATGCTACCATGCATATAATATCAAGAATACACTCCAAGCAAGCGTGCGACATGAAATTATTTTTTTTTTAACTTTTTCCGAAAATAATGCGAAAGCAGACAGCCACTTTCCACCATAATTTGGCCACTTTCATAATAATAATGAACGTCTTTAGATATTAGCTGTGATATTAAATTCGAACGTGAGAAATAGGTAATTATAATAACACAAAAAAGGAAATGCCACATTATAAATTATTTGATGAAGAACGGTACGGTTGATATTTGACGGGCAAGCCATTGACTAGGGCCCTATTCTTAAATCATTTGTCTGTTGTCAAACGTTCACCGAGCGTAGTCTTTATCCAATTTGAGCGTGTCTAATAATTATAATAGCAAAGAAAAATGATGTACCACACAAAGTATAATGTTATGAAGCACGGTACGGTTAACATTTGTCAGGCATGCCACCGTCATGGGGGCTCATCGAGCGTAGTCTGCGCTCGATTTCTTTTGATTGTAGCTTTGCTTTTGATTAAAATACAAAAATATTGTTACGAAATTCAATGTTATTGTAATGTGCGTCGAAAACGTAACAAAACAGAGATAACGCTCGACTAGCGAATTTAGGAGGGTCTTCCAGACAAATCGTTTCTGGTTGTTCGTATCTTGCTTGCTTCGAAGTAGCACCGCGATCATAGTATGGCTCTTTGTTCAAACTATACTTTAATCATTGCTTTTATAAAAATACATTACTGCCTTTTTCTTAGTCTTTTTTTACATTCAAATGAAAATCAAACGAAAAAGGATTCGTACAGACAAAGCCTTAGACATGGTGACTAAGGTATGTAATGAAAATAATCTATTTTATCAGTCAGTAAAAGAATTATAATAATCAGTTATTACACACGTTTGTGGAACTAACAGAAAATGGGTACTGAGTTCAAATCAAAGTAAAGAAGTGGTGTCCGCTTGTGAAAAAAAAGTTTGTGTCAATATTTTTTTTAATTTATGCTCAATTTGAAACGGAATGTTACGTTTAATTAAGCGGAACGCATATCTTGTCCTGTGAATGATCAATGTTCGTTTGGTTTAACGTAATTTTCCTATTAAAATGTAAATTTCAAATTAGTCCAAATTAGGCTCAAATTTATCGGATTACGTATACTATACATGTATCCAGTGTGCAGAAGTAAACAGTGCTAATTTAATAGAAGTACTTACAGATGTTTGTGAGGGATAATTTGTTTTCAATTAGCCAGTAGAAGTTCATCACACACATCACCGTTTGGCCTACGGAGCTGATGAAGTATACAATGGCGTATGGGGACTTCAATTGAAATCTGAAACGATTTGGTAGTTGAATATTGTGACTGTTAATTGATAAACACTTTATGAAACATGTACGTATACACCTTTATTCATACATGATGAGACAGTAAAACACAAGAATAAAATGCTCGAGGTTGGACAGGATGGTAGTTCTTATTGTATTTCATTTCCAACGACTAAATACTCACTTGACGTCATGGCCCTTGAGGTTCATAAGTCCAGTCAGTGGCATGATCCCGAACATTCGGCCGACGAACAAAGTCAGCCTCAACCCTGAATGCAGACCATTGAACTCAGCTCTGGCCACGCTCAGCTTCTTCTCCAAGTCGAGTGATAGTTGACGCTTAAAAGACTGCAGGACCCACTTCATAATCGAAACCTGCTCCTTGGTGAGCTCTAATGAATTCGCTTCAGATCTGAAAAGAACTCTTAGGTATATATTGTCTATAATAAATATTGTCATGTTAATTTTGACAATATGATCCAGATTCTCGAAGAGCTCGATTATATTCTAGAGAATAGGTAGAAATCACTATTAACTTTTTATGGAACCATAAGTTAATGGTGGTAGGCATACCACCCCTAAAACCCATTTTGATTTTCTATTTGAATGGCGAGAATCTCGTTCCATTGATTTTTTTCACATAATGAAAATTAATTATCACTTGCTATTTTTGGGTTAAAAAAACGGAATTCTTATAGGATAGCTGCGTTGTCCGTGTGTTAGATCCTTTTTTAACCGACTTCAAAAAGGAGGAGGTTCTCAATTCGATGCGTATGTTTTTTTTCTTTCAGGAACGTTTGGAGGCATCAAGCTGAAATTAGTACCTACCAAATACGCAAGCCAGTCATTCCTTGCAACTGTAAACAAATCCTATCTTCAAGCAACATTTTTCAACTGTGGTTCGATCAATCACACGACGCGGATTGTAAAAGATATACTGTACGTATAATAAATCGCACTACGAGAACAACATTTTAAGTTCTTGTGGTGCGATTGATTACTCGAACAACGAGAATTTATAGTTTTCGAGTGATTTTACCTCCGTCGAATATAATATCGCAATTTTACCCCTATTTGTGGGAACAAAACAATGTCATGAACATTAATATGGCGACAAACATAGGTAAGACGACGGTAGCTCGCAGAAGCACTACCACCACTACAATCTACCTCCACAGGGAATCTAACCCTGAACCTCCAGCAGGCATATTTACTTACTACGTAACTAGAACTGTTAACTGCTCAAAGAAACTTCATATCCATTACCAGTTTGGTGATTATATGTGTTACGGTCGCGTTCTTAATAGCAGTAATGGATATTAAAGTTTCTTTTAAAAATGACAGTTATAGTGAGCAATCGAATTTAGAAAACAGGCCCGCAGATCTATACCGGGTAGACTTAACCACTAGACCACGCCGGTTAATTGAAACAAAGTCCTAAATAAACGAATTATTTTCTAAGATATTCGTACAAAATTTATAACTCCACGCAATTTTAAGACCGTATAACATTTCAGAAACTTACAACTACTCTCTAGCAAACCGTAAACAAGACTTAAGTAAACTCACTGAACAGCTATTCACGAAAGCCGTATGTTTACCTTTGCAATCCTCGCAAAGCCTTATAACTTCTAATCCTCCACGCAGAATAATAAGTGGGCCGATTTACGGCCCATTTCAAAACCAACGGCGATATTGTGACATCTATCAGGTGAAACTAAGACAATATGTCGAAACCAACTCTGTGCGCCAACAAATAGAGCCCGCTAGAACAATAGGATAGACAGAATGGGTTTGTTCAGTTTATGTTGTATCAATAAACGTGAGCGCCTGTCGTTTATCGACTCTATTCGTTTTGTGCGAGTGATAGTATAAACATTGTGTGGTCGGACATATTCCAAGTGTCGTTCTGATGGTATTAACTTTAATCTTTGTTTCAGTTTGAGGGACAAAAACAATAATAGCGTCCGTTGATGTTGTAGCTTTGGTGTTTAGGGTGTTTTTAACAGAGATTTAAATCGTCTAAATTTAAATCGATTTAAATCTCTGGTTTCTAACCGATAATGTGTTAAGAAAATTTCAATAAGTGAGAAAAAAAACTACTAGCTTTAATTTCATTCCTCGTTTCGCTCAGCGCAGATTTGAAGGAAAAGTGCTTAGCTTTTAAACTGGGACACAGAAATGCACTCACCGCTGTTTTGCGGCAGACGTAGGGAGGAGAAATTTAGCTGCTCAAACTTCAGTATAGTCTCTAGTAGCCTCACACATTTACTGGCCTTAGGGACAATATAATAGTCTCTGTATCGTCCGAAGCACTTTTTGGTTGGTGGAATATAGAAATTTGACCTTTCATATCGACAATGGTGATGATGACTATCTATCTATGGTGACTATCTCGACCTGAATGCAGATCCATTCAACATATTAGATCTTCTTCTGAATAATAATTGCATTCGATTAGTCTTGAATTCAAGAAAGTATGATCATGTCTCGTTCAACAGCTGCGTTTGAGATGGCTACCTTTATGTGAGCGTAGAAATATGACTTTACTCATCTGGTTATCTTATAGATCGTTTTAGTATTTTAGTACCTATCATGATGAATCCCTTCGCTCTTACTATAATGACCTCCTCAAATGCCCTTCTCGCTAGTCGGGGATCATACACCTCCCTTTTTTAGTCTAATCCATCCCTTATTTCCCATTGAAGATCGAAAGACATCAGGAAATTTAGATTTAAAAATGGATTGCGTAGAATTTCACTACAAAAATATATAGCTGAGACTTTAAACAGGTCTTAAATAAAGACAACAGGTACTACTACAATGCTCTTAGCTCTCATATTTTTAAAACTATTAGGATTTTATATTTAGATACATATAAAATCTTAAAGTCAAGCATGCATGTATATGTGACGTATTTATCTACGAGTATTTACATTTGGATAGGTATATATTTTTATTTTATATTTATATAGATATTCAATTCATAAATGGATATTTAAGCTGATTTATCCTCAACATTTCCTGTATTATCCACTTTATGGTCTCTAGTTATGTAAATTTAATATGTAACTCATCATCACCATCATCACAGCTCAAATAGGTCCCCACCGAGGGGCTCGAGCCTACCAGCTTTGGTCAACCACGCTGGCCCAGTGCGAATTGGTCGACTTCACAAACATCTTTGAATTTCTTCGCAGATGTATGCAGGTTTCCTCGCGACGTCGATTGATAAATGTACATATGAAATTCGAATAACAAAAAACACATTCATTCATATTGCTTTGTCATATGGTTTGGGTCCATCTATCTTGTTGTTCACATCGACACATTGTTTACAGGCACATAATGCACCAGGCATTAAATCTGCCTTGCTACACAAATATGTACAACGAAATAATAGAAAACAAGGGTCATTTTGTCAGTTACATCAATTAGATCTGCCTGAGGCCTAATTCAGCTAATAAGCTACAGTCGAATCGAAACTGAACCGTTGCGATCGACTAATCAGAACGCCACATTATCACGTCATCGAGCAGTTGAAAGGCAATATAAGCGCTCCGATTGGTTGACCGCATCGGTTCAGTTTCGATTCGGCTGTAGTTTATTAGCTGAATTGGGCCTCTAAGGAGGCTCCTATTGAAATTAAATCAAGTCGCGTTATACAGTTCCAGAGCGTTGATGGATCAAAGTTCATAGAAAATAATAGCTAGTCGACAGCGGGGCGAAGTTTATGTCAAAACTGCATATTTTCTGGTGAGTGCACAAGTAACTTGTAAAGAATGAAAAAATAAAAGTCTACGTTTCGAAGTCTCGCTACGCACCCTCGCACCGCTCACACAACAATGCTGGTGGTGGCAAAAGATTGTGGAATGTCTTCTCGTCGATTTAAAAAAAGCCGTTTGACTTATCATAATTCTCGAGACGTCACAGGTACAAATATTTAGTGGGGTCGGCACACTGTTCAGGCGATTGCGTCTTATGCTTTCATATAGGTCTGCGATGAAAACCCTTCATCGTATCAGTCTAGTCACGTCCCCGGCTCTACTCCACGCTCGAGACGCCTAAATATTCACCGAAAATTTGACGAGTAAACCGATGTAAATGTGATTTGGGGAATTCTTTGCATCCGCGTGCATTTCTTGTAACTTTATTAAAGTACTTTCAAAAATACATTAACATAAATACAGAATTGGCAATCCGCACTGGGCCAGCGTGGTTTGACTAAGGCCTAATCGTCCTAACTAGTTAGAGTAGGCTCGTGTCCCTCGGTGGGGACGTGTATGAGTATATGTGATGATGATATACAGAATGAATTTTTCAAATGGCAGTGGATGACCAAATCTGAAACCGTAAGGAATAGTTAAAAATGCTAAAAGGAATCGTTTTTGGTAAAATCTAAAACTGCGTCATCGGATTTTTTAAATATCAGTATTCCTAGCCAGAAATCATAGAAGTTAATTTTGAAAAAATACTACGGTAGGACTATTCTGCGAATTATTAGTTCTATGTAAATTTTTCTTTTACGGCAAACGACCGACTTTTTGTAAGCCCGGTAATCGGCTCAATTTTTCCGACCGACTCAACGAATATGTCTATCACTTTGTAGTAGCCGGTATTTTGTAGTTCGTGTGCGTTGCAACGTAGAACTCCACACCGTCAAAAAATTGTCACAGATAGTCGGTCGCACATATTGTTTCTAGAGGAGGTGCTAAAATGACAGTATTTATGACCACTAGCCCTGCGTTCCAGATAAAGCACTGCTACTTTCTGAGGCTAACATCTGATGTTAGCCTCGTTTTGCGTTTCT
This sequence comes from Schoenobius gigantellus, assembly GCA_963935595.1. Classification (NCBI taxonomy): domain Eukaryota; kingdom Metazoa; phylum Arthropoda; class Insecta; order Lepidoptera; family Crambidae; genus Schoenobius; species Schoenobius gigantellus. The sequence goes on along the minus strand of OZ012544.1, from coordinate 9,898,446 downwards.
TTTAAGAAATGTTGACATTTTTAGCCGCGCTAATTGTTACAAATGAAACGCAAGGTACTGATTTTTCGTGCTGAATTTTGACACCTCACTTAATTAGTCCAGCCACTTAAATTTTTTTATAATATAAATCAGAATTGGCTAATACTACAAATATCTTTCAATATTTTTTTTAAATCCGCTGAAAATCCTTTTTGATTCATGAAAAAAAGATTCCAAATGTCAAATTTGAAAGCTGTCAAAAAGTGGTATCAGAGGACCCATCTATTAGCATGGGTATTTGATGCTAGCATTTCGTGTTAAAAATGCTTAAATGAAACGCATGACAACCAGCAATAAAAACTAGCATCACCGGCTAATGGAACGCAGAGATGCTAAAAATGTTGGTATTTATGGCTAAAAATGCTTATCTGGAACGGGCCGTAGGAAACGGCGATTCTTAGAACCGTAGCGTACCGTTCAGACCGTTACCGTACCGTGAAATAGTCGTAGCGAGTGGCAGTCCATTCAAAAGGCTTATGTCCAACAGCTGGCGCCCAGATCACGACGACAATGACAAATATTGTCTACCTCAGCATCTATGAGGATATTAATAATGTATTTTTTTAAGTAACTAAGTTGGTAAGCGAGCAGGTTGATAGGTGGTTACAACTGCCTATAGTAGATCTGGTTCCTTTAAAGTTTGTAAGTCTACAAACTCTACAAGAAGTCCGATGTTCATCATTGTAACATAAGATATACCCAGTAATTCACTGTCTTCTCCATTAAACCGGAACACAGGTGTGCAAGCACTACTACTTGGCGACAGAAATAGGTAAAATATAGACAGACCCGCGCAGACTAGCAGTACTGAGTTTTCCCCTGGTTAATTAATTAACAGGCAATTTTCATCTATTACAAGCAGATATATTTACAAAAAAAAATTAAAAACATAAAAAAACCCCCGACCTATCACTCTAAAAACTATAAAAATAATCTTCGTTAGCTTCCTTTTATAACTTGATTAAAAGTACCTATTTATATTTTTAAGACGACGGGGACCGCTATGTAGGAATTATGAAGAATCACCGCGTCGGGGGACCGCTAATATAAATTCTTACCTCAATCAAGTTTAATATACCCAAAATACAAATTAATCAATCATCTATCAATTACTACGTTTAATGAACGGTTTCAAATTATTTCTTTATTTGTATTTTGGGTATATTAAACTTGATTGAGGTAAGAATTTAGCGGTCCCCCGACGCGGTGATTCTCATCTTAAAAATATAAATAGGTACTTTTAATCAAGTTATAAAAGGGAGCTCTAAAAAGATCATATTTATACTTTTTAGAGTGATTTTTTGGGTCGGGGCTTTTTTAAAATTTTTAATTTTTCTTTTTTTTTTTATTCTTTTCAAATTCCTAATTAATTCTGATAGATACCAATTGATCCAAAACGCAGCTAATAAAAAATAGCTACCTCGTCTTGGCAAAGTGCTTGTAGCTCTTGAACTACTAATCCGATTTTCATATAACCACCGCGATGAATAAGGCTATCGAATAAAAAAACCGCACTCAAATCGGTTCATTAATTCAGGAGCTACGGTGCTACAGACAGACACACACACAGAGACAAACAGGTCAAACTTATAATACCCCACTTGCGTCGGGGGTTAAAAATGATGAACTCGGTACTTGTTAAACATAACGTTCATTGACCATGTATTACAATCTGAGTATTCCGTCCCGATCTCAGAAGATCGCACCAGAAATTCCATTAACATCACAACTTAAGAACGCTAATTTAGGAAATCGGTCGCTATAATTTTCGTGCGATGTGTCGATCTCAAATTTTTTCGTGTTTCCTTCAGAGCTGCTCTTATAATTTATTTCTTTAGGGGACGGAATTTTATATTACAACCGACTTATCTCTTGAGTACAGTCGGCACTTAATAACGCTCTTGAGACGACTCCGGGGCTCCAACGAATCAATCTTGCGACGGGCTCTGCGTTTTTTTTAAGGTGTCTTGGTTTTTGCGCGGTTGTCTTTTGCTTATCAGCTGGTCAGCTTATTTTAATTGAGTTGCTTTCCCCCTTTTTACCGGAACAACAGAACAAGTAAGGCCAACATAATATTTTGGAGTAAATTAAGATGTACAGCCTGATTCAAAAGTAGATAAGCATTTTTAAGCATTTTCTTACCATGTCACACCAACTATTCCTTTTATTTAGTCTATATATAATGCAATATAGGTGTAACTATATATCTATATAGTTACACCTATATTGCATTGTTAATAGTTGGTGTGATACGGCAGTAAAATGTTTATCTACTTTTGAAGCCGGCTGTACATACATGTTTCTCTTTTTTTTTTATTAGAACCAAATTTTGTTTAACTTCTTCCAACTTCTTCTATATATGTATGCGTCGTCTGGAGCGTCAGTGGCGCTGTGGACTCGGCACTTGCCTTCCAACCGAAGGTCAGGGGCTCAAGACTGCCATGTACCGATGTGTTTCCCGTTTTTAGAATTTCATACGAGTATGTATATACATTTGTCTGACGAAGGAAAACATTGTGAGGCAACCTGCATACATCTGCGAAGAAACTCAATGGTGTATGTGAAATTTACCTATCCGCACTGGGCCAGCGTGGATGACTAAGGCCTAATTATCCTTACATAGTGTAGGCTCGAACCCCTAAGTGGGTACGTATATAAGCTGTGATGATGATATCTGTCTGCTGCCTACAAATTTACTGTAAAACATTGCACAGTTTAAAAATCAGTCAATGCAGAATTGATTATTCCTGCGCGTAGCTCTTTAAAATACGTACTTAATAGGGATAATGAGAGGTTAAGAAAAGGAAAATTCTATTTCGTACATCAGTTACATTATTACATACATCACACATGTATTTTTTGCTTTCTTTAAAAGTAGTGAAAAAAGCGATACAAGATTAAGAAGTGGAGGATCGTTACGTCGTCCCAACGTGCAAATGAGGAAAAAAGTTACTGTTGCATTCTGGGTACATTTCCAGTATTTGAGTTATAACGAGTTTGACAAATAATTTTGCTTATGTGTCAAGTTAATTTACTTGGGACTCCGCCTTAAGTAAATGATTGTCTAGTAACCGTAGAACAAAGTAAACTTAACTTAAGTAACTTTATAACTACTTCGCAAGTGTTCGCGATGACTGTACAATGACGAGTTAGGACTATAACCAATGAGGAATATGACGAGTTAGGAATATGACTAGTAAAGAAAGTGTCGAATAAGGAATATGACCAATCAGAAATATGACGAATCAGGAACAAATCGTACACAAGCTTGACGTCATGCGACATTTCAAATCAATGTCGAGTATCATTTGATGTCATTTCAAATCAATCAAGTTTTTGATCTTCCTTACAAAATGAGACTATTTTTTTAATTTCCACCTAATGGACATACCAAAAAGTATTTTGTCCTCATTTTTATTGTAGGAAGTGTAGTCAATTTTTCTGTAAAGTTTTAAGGAAACGGAACTAAGAGTACAATGTCTACAGCGGATGTCGAGACAGACCCCCGAGCTTTGTTTCCGAGATCTGAAGATTCAAAGCATTTTAGCTTTCCTCCTCCCAAACACAAAGAAATTGTTAGTATTGTATTAGTTGTAATTGTACTTTCTCCAAAGATGAAGTAAATAGATAACAAGTTTACCTAAGTAATACATAAAATTAAAATTTCAATAGATGATACCTAGTTACGTGTAAACAGTGTATCCAAATTCATCTAAGTAGCATTCGTAGTTATTATGGTACCATATTGCTTTAGGATGTTCAACCTTAGGTGCATTAAAATTAAATTCATAATCTTCAAACACGCACATATCATTTTATGGAATTTTGTGTATGAGTTTCATAGGTTACTTTCGCACCAATGCTTTAAGCAAGCAATGTGTGATCCTGAATCCTGATCACAGATCTGAGACGCAATGACATTGTTTTAACCTGAAATCCCATTATGGATCTTTACAATAGGCTAGATGAAAGAAAAAAAATAAAGCTTTAATAGAAGCTCATACATATAATAAACAGAAAAAGAAAATCGGTTTTCGAATAACTATTGTAATATATGGTAACTAGTATCAGGTTAGGGAATAAATTGGAAACATGTTGTTGGCTCCATCCGTTTATTGAATGAATTTCAGTACAATTTAATATGCTTAAGGCTAAAGTGCTTACTTAGCGAAACGTGCCTCGGCCATGCGCGGGCACTTGAATTTCTATATTTAAGTACATTTCACAACTCACTACAGCTCCCCTGGAAAAAATGAGCATACACACCCCCTTTCTCAAAAAAAATTGCATTTATTTAAAAAAAATTGCATTAATAATTCAAAAATTTGCATGCAAATATTTGAATTATTAACAATTACAATCAAATCAAATCAAATCAAAATCAAATCAAAATCAAAAATAAATTTATTAACTACACGTAGCTTTTAGAATGTGTGGGTCTCTTCTTTTAAGTTTAAAAAAACCTGTATTAGAAAAGACCCCTCTCTTTTATGTACAACAATATGACAATTATTTATAACATAGGAAGTTTCTAGTATATTTATAAGGTTTATAATTTAACTTAATTATAATAACTTAATAATAAGGGTACATACTTTATATAAAACGATTAATTTTCTTTAACATCGACAGAAGTTGTAAAAATAAATTAAAATAAACTTGTGTATTTTTTATACCTTTTCTAGTTTCCAAAAGTAAAAACAAAACAAAAAAACTTGTGTAATTGTATATTAACTAAGCTTGTGTAAATAAGATAACTATATTTTGTAAAATATTTTTATAATAAATTTGTGTAAATATTTTTCGTGTTCTGTAATACATTTCATTTTCATATTTTGAGTGAATCTAGTGTTTTTCTTATTATTATTTATTTATTATCAAAATATGTCTGTATAATGTGTATCTAATTTTAGTTGCTGCTTACCATATTTAATATATTGTATGCAACAACTAAAATCAGATCATTCTCTTTTTTTTTTAGATGTTAGTGGTCAGTTAAAAGTTTTTCTATGGTTTCGTAACTTTGCAATTTTAACCATTTGGTTACTTTCATTTTACAATTATAATAAGTTAGTGAATAGAATTTTAAACATTTAAAATTCTATTTATTTTATTATATATTGATGCCGATTGAACCGAGAATTGTTTTCTAGCAAATGCTGTTTTGGTAGCTTTAACGGGTACTACTGTGTTAACTTTACGTTTACTTAGCACTTTTGGGTCGAAAGAATAACTTTTATGTACATCAAGAATGCACTGTAGTACATATAATTTTCTAACTGTCAGAACATTAGCTTCTTTATACAATAAGTTTGTGCTAAACAATCTCTTTTTACGCAACATTACTTTAATAATCAGTCTTTGTACCCGTTCAATGTTTATAAATGTTGTCTTGTAGGTACCTCCCCATATGTTTATACAATATAACAATAAAGATTGAACAAGGCTCATATAAATATATATAATAAGTTCTTTGTCAGCTATCTCACGCAGGTATTTAAAAAGCCAAATAAGTTTACGTGCTCGATTACCAACCATTTCAAGCTGGGGATACCAGGATAAATTCTTATCTAACATGACTCCTAAATATTTTGTGTGATTAACACGTTCTAATTTATAACAATTGCAGCTATTAGAGACATTATCTCTTTTGCATGTATGTGCACTTATGGTGAGAGTATTATCCGGTTGCATTGAATTACGGATCGAAAAAGTTATATAATTAGTTTTAGACATATTTAGGGATAACAAATTCAAGTTTAACCAGTCCATAACGTTAGCAAGACCAGCCTCAGCCACTGCAAAAACAATTTAACACTAAATTAACTATAAAAATGTTTTGTATTGTTTTTATGAACTACACATTCTTTATTATTTTTTAATATCTTAACATTAGGAGATAAATAATTTAAACCTGACATGGCAATAGTCATCAGTCTAGAAAATACGCTAGCACTGGTTTTAACATTTACCCATAGGACAGCGCTTCATCTGGTATTGTTTTCTAGTGGTGAAGGCTGTACACTTACGTGAATTTTTATCTAATGAAATCTGATACATTTTATTTTCTTGACTCTTTATTTAATGATAATTGATAATAAGATTGAGAGAGGTCAAGCTTGGAGAAATAAATGCTACCAGAAAGAGAATCTAGAATTTCGGTAATATTTGGCAATGGAAATTTGTCGTCTTTAATTTTATTATTTAACTGCCTATAATCGATAACCAATCTCCACTTTTTTTCATTTGTTTTATCAGCCTTTTTGGGTACTAATAAAACTGGACTGGACCACTCGGATACAGCCTCTTCGATAATATCGTTGTCTAACATTTCTTGGATCTGTTTTTCTACTTCGCTTTTTAGGGCTTGAGGAATTCTATATGGTTTGACGTAGACAGGGGTAGTGTTATCCTGCAATGTAATATTATGTTTCATCAAGTTTGTGGTCGACAATTTGTCGCCGGGCAAGTGAAAAACGTCGGCATATATTGCACAAATTTCCTCAATGCTAAGCCTTTTTTCTTTGTTTAAATAATTTAAATCGAGAAAACTGAATAATGTGTTGACTCGTTCAACTGTTTCACTTGTCTCTTTATTAAAATGGCAAATATCAAAATGAGAAATAGGGTGAACAATTAAGTGGGATAAATCTATGTCAACTTCGGTGTCCTTGGTATTTAAAATTCGAATAGGTATGTGGCCATTTTCACACTTTGTAATCATACCTGCGACAAAGACACCATTCTCTATTTCTTTTGCCAATACAACACCGTCCTCGTGTAAAAGGTATGGAATGTATTTTATTATTTCACAACGGGGAGGGATCGTATGTAAATACTTATTTTTACTACACTTAAACTTAGCGTATACTATCCTACTCTGATTAGATAACCGCAGAAAATTATTTTCATAATCGATAACTGCCTTGTAATGCTTAAAAAAATCATCGCCTAATATTCCATTGGCTGAACAAGACATATTTTTAAATACATAAAATTTTTGTTTGAAAATAACACCTTGACATTCTAAATCTAAATACAAAAATCATTCTGATACTAATTTACCACTAACGCCTTTGACAACTGTTTGATAATGATTTAAATATTTCATATAGTCCCTATGATCGCATAACCACTCATATTTTAAAACACAAAGGCTCGCACCACTATCTACTAATAATTGTATGCTATCATTTAATCCTATGTTCATCGTTACTACGCTACTATTATTATAACTTAAAATTAAATGCTCGTTAATGTTAGGCACGAAAAAACTCACTGTCTGCGTTAGGTGCGTTTGCACTAGTTTGCTGTACAGTGTGTACTTGTCGTCGAAAAGGATTTCTTTTTCCACAGTATGGCTGTGAAAGTACATGCGCAGGCGTAGTTGCGGGGCGTCGCATGCATGCAGCGCGGCCGCGGCCTCGCGCTCGTGACGCGTTGCTGTAATACGACCTGTAACTTGGCCTGTAATTGTAAGCCTCTTCGTATTTATTAAAATTATTCCTATATTGCCTATTTTTGTGTGTATTATAATAATTAGGATATCGTTGAGACTGGCCTAATTTCATTACTTCTTGACTATTTTTTGGCAACAAGGTATTTTCGTCTACAGCCGATCGGATTGCTTCCAGGAGGGAATCAAATTGGCGGGACGCTATGATGGTGCTTAGACGGGAATTATTCAGACCGTCGGAGAATCGTTTAATAGCGATTTTTTCATTTATGGGACGTAAGATAGTATATTTATTTTCGTCTCCATCCGACTGTGCTAAAGTCAAGTTAACGAACAACTGTTCTAACTCGGACCCATAATTTTCTATTGACCTATGACCTTGGTTCGCGGCATGAAGCTGAGATAAAACTGCAACAGCCGATTTTTTGGGCAATAAATATTTTCGTATATCCGAAAGAAGACTCTCTATTGATGGATATGACGTTTTTAATCGAAGTTTCGCACCCGCTGACAGCCTAGTTTTGAGAACAAACTGAATTAATTGTTCTTTACCAGGTGTATTCAACATACTCTCGTACATCTCGATACCATCTAATAATTGAGATGTGACCTGTTCCTCTCCGGTCATAACAGGTAATAGGGATAGGGCTGTCTTAATATCGAAATTAGACGCCATTTTTACTGAGTCCCTGAGTGGGCTACTATTCTCTAAGCTAACTAATTCCTTAATTTTACTATATATAATTTTTATTCTATTAGATTTAAAAAAAAACTCTCCTTCTGAGCTACTTATCTTAGATTCCTTCAAATCAGAATTTACTGAGACACAATACTCTCCATTTTATAAATTTCTCGTTTTGCCTCGCTATATTTAGAGAATGCTAATTCACTCTGTCTCTTCTGATGTCCTAATTTTACTAAGTACTCCTTAATATATTGTAACTTATCCTTAATATCAATTAAATCTTGAGACATGACAAACAATATAAAAAAATATATCAAATTGTTATTTTACATTCAATTATAAATGAGAAAAAAAAACACACAAATAGGTTAAATTTTACTTTTTAAGGTGTAAAAGATACGCGGACATAACGATCGGGCCACGTGTTGGATCGAGGACGCGATGTCATCATTCTAGGCGGCAGGCTCACGTTGCTACGCGGCGGCGCACCACGTTGTCATCAGCATGAATCTCTTTTCTGCAACAAGTTATGGGCCGGGCTATACCCTGGACTCGGTGGGCCGGGAAATCCCCGGACTCCGCTGCTACTGGGCCGGGCTATACCCTGGACTCCATTCTTGACGTACTCTTGACACATTTGTTTCTTCTTTTCTAGTTTGTTCTGTTTTTCATATGGTTTTCTTTTATAATATTATTCTTCTAAATTCATCTTCTCTATGTATTTTTTTTTTGCTTGTCTTCTGAACTCCCGATAAAATTCTTCTTAATGTTCTTGGTCTCTTCTTAATGCTTGCCTCTTCATTTTTCCTTCTTCAAAAGTCCGGTTGGTAGGAATAGGCAGGGTCGCCATGTAATATATGGTAACTAGTATCAGGTTAAGGAATAAATTGGAAACATGTTGTTGGCTCCATGTCCGTTTATTGAATGAATTTCAGATCTTCAGTACAATTTAATATGCTTAAGGCTAAAGTGCTTACTTAGCGAAACGTGCCTCGGCCATGCGCGTGCACTTGAATTTCTATATTTAAGTACATTTCACAACTCACTACACTATAAAAACAACCAAGATATAAGGTAAGGTATAAAATATTTTTTTCCATCTCTTTCTAGCAAAACGACAACTTACATGGAGTTTATATGACCGTACTCAACGATAACGTCGCGGTTGATGTCGAATCTCTGTGTCTAATCGCTTCCAAATTAACTAACATTAAATAACAACTTAAAATGCGTGTATCTTATGGATTTCTAAGCCAATTTTAATTCTAATTTCACATGATTTCATGACGAGACGTGAAAATTAGAATTTAGTCATCATCCTAATTACTTTTTTAACAGTTACAGCTATTGACCAACCTGGAAAGCCAGACTTGTATCTCAACCATTTCGTTTTCTCTACAGTACTCTTACATACCTGTCCTTAAAAGTTTCTGGGCTTGTTGAACCCGAGATATTCGATTTCACTAAAACAGATTGATCGATGGCGATCCCTTACTTTGGTAATGATTCTGTAACATAATACAAATCTTCGGCTTTTAATCGTTACCACAGACATGCATTTAAATAGACGCCGCAATTGTATGTCCCCCTGTTCAAAACTGTTGTCGGCGCCAGCCGTCAATTGAAACTTGAAAAATGTCTAATTGTGCCGTATTGGGTGCAAATCTTGTGTAGGTCTCTAACCGCTGGGCGAGGAGAGCTATGTCTCATGGCGTCTTTTGATTTAAATTATAAACTGCAAAAACTCAAAAACATATAAGATCAAATATTTGAAATTAAATCTTTAAATTGCTTTATTGATGTCACATTCGGCAAAGAAAAATTGGCACGCTTGCTTTTTATACTGAAGGTATTGACGTTGTCTAGTTGGAATCATGTCTGTGATGTCTGCGATTGTTGCTTTATGAAGTTATTCAAAAAGATAATACTCCTTTACGTAAATAAACGTAGTTTTCCATTAATTAATAACAGCAAGACTGCTTCGTCGGTGTAACGAGTAACTTAAGATTTCTGCATTCGTTAACAGTTCACCACTTTCATTGAATATTAAAGTACTAAAGTAAAAGTTCAGTGAGTTTCTTGCGCAAATTCTTCTGCTTGTTTTTTTTGGAGTTCCGTACCTCGAACGAAAAAAAACGAAACCCCTATAGGATCACTTCGCTGTCCGTCAGTCTGCATGTCTATAGACCCTTTTTCTCAGGAACGCGTAGAGATGTCAATCTGAAGTTTATACTAAATATTCAGGTCTATGATCTCTTTCAGCTCTAAAAAAATCAAATATGTAAGTTTTACAAAGGAATCAAAACCTGCTACTCCCCATCATCACATCTCATATACGTCCCCACCGAAGGGCCTACCCTAAGTTGAGGTATCTAAGCCTTAACTCAACCACGCTGGCCCAGCGGATTGGTCGACCCCACACACACCTTTGAATTTATTCGCAGATGTATGCAGGTTGCCTAACGATGTTTTCTTTCGCCGTAGAAGCGTCGGAAAAAGTAACATATGAAATAAATATACATATGGAGCGTCGGTGGCGCTGTTGGTACTTCCCGTTGACCTAGAATCCTTAAATTTGTCAAGAAGCATGGTCTTTTAGTATATGTTGAGGAAATATCTGGAAACCGTAAATATGTAGTAAGGAATTTGTATACTTAGATAAATTTGTACGGAACCTTCAGTGCGCGAGTCCAAATCGGACATGGCCGTTATTTTGTTTCATTTTCACATTTTATTTTATGGTATGCAGTATTCTAGATGAATGTTTTTATTCTTTTTATATTTGTGACTTTTTCTTTTAAAAGAAAAACATCAACTTTATTTTTAAAAATAATTAGGTGCTTTATTAAAAGCCAATTTTCGTCATACTGTCAGGTTGTCTATTCCTGGTGGACTCGACACTTGCCTTCCAATACCAAGTAAGTACCAATTGACTTTTCGTTTTTGAATTTCATATATGTACATTTGTCAGACGCTCTTACGGTAAAGGAAAATATCGTGAGACAACCTGCATACATCTGCGAAGAAATTCAAAGGTGTATGTGACGTTAACAAATCCTCACTGAGCCAGCTTGGTTGACTAAGGCCTTTTTTTTTTTGTTTTTACGAGGGGAATGCGTGACGCACTGTACTCGCCGTTGGCTAGACGACGAGCGTGTGTGGGGCTCTCCCGGCAGAGTGCCAGGCCTACCCACTAAACCCCCCGGCGTTCTTCCTGCCCTTATGGACGCGCGTGGTAGGGTCCACACTGCGACTACCACTACCAACGCGCCCGGGCTAGCCCGACCTAGCTGGTCGGGCTATCGCCAAGGGGGGATTGCCCGAGAACACCAGGGCAATCCCCAGACGGAGGGCCTTACGGCGGCGTACACGGGGCCAACCGTGCACGCAGGCCTCCACAGCAGGGTCATTAGACGGGCATTGCTTGCGCGAATGCCCGCCTTCGCCTGCCTGTCCGTCTGCGGCGGATGGGAGCGGCTTGAGGATCATTCTCCCGCTCCCTCTCCGCGGCCTCCTTCTGCGAGATGACGTGGTTGACTAAGGCCTAAGCACCGTCGAGCCCCTCGGTGGTAATGTATATGAGCTGTTATGGTGAAGTTCTACTTTTGGAAATTGAAAGTAACATTGGGCAAGACACATCGCTCACAGGACTGGCGGCCGTTGAGGCGGAAAGATCCTCGAATGGCGGCCGCGGAAATCTGATGAAGGTTGCGGGAAGCCGCTGGATGCAGGAGGCGCAAGACTAATCGTTTTTGAGATCCCTGCCCTGGTAAAGCTTATGTCCAACAGTAGGCATCTCTTAGCTGAAATGATGATGATGATGAAACTCTACTTTAGCTTAACAAGGTAAAAAGAAATCAATACAGTTTAAATTTGGCTCGAGTTGAATAAGTCCTCGGCAGTCTAGTGACCATTGTGGCAGTACAGAATCTTGAAGATGCATGTTCAAATTCTGTCCGAGGTAAACTTATTTTGATTTCAAAGTATGTTATTTTTATTCCTAGTAAATTTCAACATGATTTCAGTGCGAATTCAGTCTAATTGTTGTTACTATACAGTGTATAGAAGTGCTAATTGCAAGTTTTAACGGCTAGCTCTCGCTGTCCTAACTGTAAAGCTTAGTACCCAACTCGGAGAAAAGCATCTAAGTAGTTCGCCAGTGCCATCTAAGTAGTTCTGTCTTTGTTTCGTTGCTTAAGTGGAGAAGAAACAATGTTGATTAAGAACGAGCCAATAAAGTTCGTTGCTGGGTTGAGTAGATGTAAACTTTGTAACTTTAAGGTTCCCCGTCCTGTACCTACAAAACGCACATCCTAAAAGAATTTTGGTTGGAATAGGGTTCTGAAACATTTCATTTAAAAAATCGAAAAAAAACTAAGATAAATAAAATTCATCATGTTTAAAGGCGATGTTTCACGGCGTACGTTATCGCTATTAGCTGTTTAGCCTCGAACGCTTAAGAACCTATCCACCCTAACGGCAGTCAGTTCATTTATATTATTGCTATATTTATTTTAATTTATATTATTGCCATACTTATTTTTTAAATAAAACTAAATAATTTATACGAGTTCATAGGGAATGCATATGATCATGGATGACACCGGACGTTTAACCATCTACTACCAAAATTGTCGAGGCATGAGAACGAAACTCCATAGCCTATATATGAATATAATATCTTTTTCTTATGATATTATTGTATTGACTGAAACCTGGTTAATGCCTTATATTGCTAACAGTGAATTAATAGATAATCGCTATACAGTGTTCAGATGTGATAGAGATCGAGATATCACTCTTAAGTGCGATGTTGGTGGTGTTCTGGTCGCGGTTCTCTCTAATCTTGGCCCTGCCTTACTTGACTGTTATGTTAACGTACACGTGAGACCGCTATAATAGATCACTTGATTGTAGGTATTCCCAGTAAAGACAAAACTAAATTGCATGCAATTAGTGCAGCATATATACCTCCAAAAGTCTCTGGTAATATATATAAAATGCACTTTGACTACCTTAGAAATGTGTTAATTTATCAAAATATGATAAATATGTATATAGCGGGAGACTATAATCTCCCAGATATTACATGGAATCTTCCTGACTCTTCTAACAATGACATTGCCCTTGGCATGATTTGTACTGGCTCTTCCACTATATCCTCTGAACTCCAGCAATTGATGTCTGAACTTGATGCTTATCAATATAATACTATAGTGAACAACATGGGTAAGATATTAGATTTGTTTATTTCAAGTAATGATAGCTGCTCTGTTCAAGATTCTAAGGACCCGCTGCATCCTATTGATCCATACCATCCTCCTCTTACAATCAATATCACAGCTTGCGTCACATCACATGTCGTTAAACAAAAACCAATAACAAAATATAATTTTCATAGGGCGAAATATGATCTTATAAATAAAGATATTAAACTAACTGGCTTGACTTGCTTAATAACTTACCTCCTAATGAGGCCCTGGATACTTTTTACAATACTCTTGATAAAATAATTAGCTCTCATACACCTCTTGCACGACATCGATCCTCTGATTATCCTATTTGGTTTACACAAAAACTTATCAAAATTCACCGCAATAAGAGGAGAGCATGGATTAATTGGAAGAAATTTGGCAATATCGTAGATTATAACACATTCTCAGAGTATAGGTCCTCCTTTAAGGACCTTTGCAATTCTTGTTATTTATCATATATGAACACAGTAGAGAATAATATTAAGAATAATGTTAAACATTTTTGGACCTTTGTTTCTAACCGTAAAAGTAAATCTGGTATTCCAACACCTATGCAGTATCGTGACTATAAGTCTAATGATTCTAATGTTGTTTGTGATCTATTCTCGAATTTTTTCGAATCGGTATTTGAACCAGCCGCAGTGAATTTGCCTAAATGGAGGGCTCCAGTGCAAATTATTGATAATAGTAATAATCTTATATCTAACTTATATATAGAAGAACACAAAATCAATAAGGAGCTAGAGCTGCTCGATCCTTCTAAAGGGGCTGGTCCCGATGGTCTCCCTCCTGTTTTCTTTAAGAACACTGCCAAAACCATTTGTGTACCGCTTTACTTAATTTATAATAATTGTTTATATAATGGTGTGTTCCCAGAGATTTGGAAACGAGCTAATATTGTACCGGTACATAAGGGTGGTTCAAAGCATGATGTGGAAAACTATCGGCGCATTTCAATCCTTTCTACCCTATCAAAACTGTTCGAAAAACTTGTGCAAAATGGAATTTATCCCATCCTACACCAAAATATAATTCCCGAACAGCACGGTTTCGTTAAGCGTCGTTCTACCACTACTAATTTACTTACGTTTGCAAATTTCCTTTTTGAAAATGTAGATAAAAGAATACAAGTGGATGCTATCTATACTGATTTTAAAAAGGCATTTGATAAGGTAGACCACGAAATACTCCTAAATAAAATAGCTTATAATGGCATCCGAGGCAATCTTCTCAGATGGTTCACCTCCTATATCTACAATAGGTCACAAAAGGTAGTGGTTAATGGGTGTCAGTCTGACAGCGTGAATATATCCTCGGGTGTTCCACAAGGCACAATATTAGGTCTATTATTCATACTGTATATCAACGATATTAAAAGTTGTTTTAAATATTCTGAATTTCTAATGTATGCAGATGATTTAAAAATATACAAGTGTATAAATTCGATTAACGACTGTCACTTGTTTCAAGAGGACCTTGAAAGACTGACTGCTTATTGTATTGTATTAGTAATAAACTTCAATTTAGTATTCCAAAATGTAATTTTATTCGATTTACAAAAAAATATTAATTTTATTCGATTTAGCTATCGCCTTTCTAACACTGTCTTGAATAATGTTTCTTTGATTAGGGATCTGGGAATATTATTTGACAGCAAACTAATTATGGATCAGCATATTCAAAATATAGTATGTAAGGCTTTCAAAATGTACGGATTCGTTATGAGATCTTCCGTCGAGTTCAAGCGACCATCTACTTTTCTCTATTTATACAAATCTCTTGTGCGTTCACAACTTGAATATGCGGCCGCGGTCTGGAATCCATTCTATAAAAAGTATGTGGAGGAGATTGAGAAAGTTCAGCAAAAATTCTTACGAACTATGCACTACAGATGTTATAAGCACTTTTTATCCTATTCACAGCTACTACAGCACAACAAGTATAACATGTTGACTCTGGAGGACAGACGTAAATACCTGGAAATGAACATTCTGTATGGAATTATTAATAATCAGTTTGACTGCATAGATCTAACTTGTAAAATTTATTATACTGTCCCAAGATCAGCTCTTAAGCGTAAGGTCCGTGCCGATCACTTATTCGCCACCGGCATATATCGCACTAATACCAGGCAGCGCTGTCCCCTAAATCGCATTGTTAAATGTTACAACTCTGTGTTTGGATCATTGGACATATTTAGTAACTGTAAACACAAATTTAAATATGAATTATTACAAATATTTGCGAAACCTCATCAGAAATTATGAGTGGAAATTAATGTAAGTATATTAGATGAGTATTTATTTATAGATCTGTTGTTCAATGTTAAAATTTATAGATGTAATTGTATATGTAGGTGTGTGTGTGTGTGTGTGTGTGTGTGTGTGTGTGTGTGTGTGTGTGTGTGGGTGGTGTGTGTGTTGTGTGTGTATTTACGTGTGTGTGCGTGTTAAAAGGGTAAATGTGAATGTGTATGTACATCGTGTGTATTGTATGGTGTCGAGGTCAAGTTGGGCAAACTGTTTTATATTAACCCGTGGATAATGTTGTGGGTTACAATATTGTATTGTAAAATATGTAATTTTATATATAACCTGTATACTGTAACTGTTTGTTATCCCTTAATAAATAAATAAAAAATTCCTGTTGCGATCACGTAGAGAAGCCCGAGCATAGCTTCATTGCCCTTTGAGTGATCTTGAGCCTTCTGACTTGGACTTTGAGTTGGACTTGCCGTGAGAGCCCCACACAAGTCGCCATCTAGTCGACATGATGAAGTCAATGTCATTTTTTGTCACACCAACTGGACTTTTCTAGGTCAATTTTCAATTCAGCCGCGTTTTGAAGAAAAAATTCATCATATCCAGTCCCTTTCTCTCCATGTAATCAGCTAGCATTTGACCAGAGTAATTGTGGTTTCTGGTGCGTCGGTGGCTCAGTGGACTCGGCACTGACCTTTAATCGGGAGGTTCGAGGTTCGATCCTGCCCTGTACCAATATGTTTTTCGTTTTTCAAATTTAATTTGTACATTTGTCGACACTCCCACGGTGAAGGAAAACATTGTGAAACCTGCATACATCTGCGAAGAAATTCAAAGGCGTATGTGACGTCAACCAAATCGCACGTGGCCAGCGTGGTTGACTAAGGCCTAAACAGGCAGTCAGTGATATTCGGAACACCTTACACCTCACACATTTAGGTTGTCTAAATCTATCACCCCACAGAAAATAGCTAATGTTACCATTCTCGACGTCCCGATTATATTTATACCGAAATTCACTCAATTCTATTCTGTGTACCAGATTAACAAATAAAAAAGAAAGAAAGAAAAGATATTTATTTATTTAACAACATACAAAAAGACACAACTTACATACAACTTACAACTTACATAAAAGAAAAAACAATAATACGTAGAGAAAAAAAAACTTATAATATTTAGTTGTTAAATGAAAAAGTCCCTGCTCAGCAAAAAGCTGGTTTAGAATTAAAAAACCAGCGCTGATCTTCCGCAGGGCCAATGGTGATGCCACGGCAGAACACACAACAACACACCTCTATTAAGTAAATTAGTTGAAGTAAATTTATAAGCTAAAAAAATAAGAGTTTCTTTTGCACTGTTTTATATAATATTGAGATTAGGATTCAAGTAGATATGTTAGAGGGTTTAAGCGTCCAAGTTTTAAAGTTATAGTGTCATATTTTCTTACTTTTGTTGTATTTTGATATACTTTTTTCATTATTACTTAAAAACAGTTTATATCAGTAGATTTTTTCATACTATCTATATTTTAAGGAAATTTTCACATACAAGAGTAATTTTCTAGAAAAGTATTCAGTAGAGTTTCTCATCGTGATAGCCCTATAAAAATTGAATATGTCGTAAAAGAAATCAAAGTCCCAATTTTATGTCGATCGTAAAAATACTTTCGGTTATTATAACGACATATTTCTGAAGCTTAAACATTATTAGGGAATGCAGTATTACTTTTGTGTCTTATGGCCGATTTCACCAAGCATTACTTAGCTTAGGAAGCCCCTAAGACGTATGCTGTCACTTTTTGTCTTTAATGAAAAGAATGTGACAGCATGCCACCTAAGTGTACCCTAAGAGGTTGGTGAAAATGGCCATTAATTGGGTGTATTCTTTTGATGGAACTTGGTTTTACCGTACAATGAGAATTTGAGAGGAAGCACACAATAATGACAAAAATATTGCGGTAGGATAGGTTTACTAAATTAAAAAGCGATTAGTAAAGTAAAAAATCGGTCCGAAATTAATTTGGCCTAAAGGAATGATTACAGAGTTTGAAAAATAAAAATCTAATGTGTTCACGCTCGAGGAAGAGCGAGTGGCGGCACTGCATTCTAGTCTGTGCAGTGACAGCTTTTTTGGCGGCCGGCCGCATGTGATATGTCAGTTGAGTCGAGTCGAAATGTCATAATTTGTGGTTAGGATGATGTCCGGGCATCCATAAAATATAATACACAATATTCAAGCAAATAGTGATTTGCGCGGCGCACCTAATATCGGGGTGCGAAAGCCCGCTTTGTGTTTGTGTGTCAAAATCGCGAGTGTGAGTCGTGGTGGCCTATTAGGCATTTGTAGTGCTCCGGTCTCCACCGGTGGATCCACTGCAGATCTTCAGGAGCCGCGACTTCCTTCGAGCTAGCTCAGGAAGTCCACCGGCTACGGAGGAGACGGAAGGAGACAATTGGAGCCAAGGTAAGTAATACCAGCTTTCTATGAGTTGGTAGTCAAATAAAATTCAGCAATACAAGTCGGTGAAACGCCGACGTGGTGGAGTCTACTTGGGGCACCACCATCTCTTGGTAGCAGAGCGTGGTTTTTAGATTTGAGTGGTTCTTAGATTTGAGTATTTGATTAGTATTGTACAATTGATATTGTAATCTTGTTGGTTGTCCAAACGGGCAATACATATTAATTGGTTTTGATTGCTGATTTTAAACCGACTACCAGCTCATTTGTGGACCGATCTCCTTAACTAATTGTCATTGTATATGAAAAATTGGGGTTAAATGCCTTTGTTGTTCTAGTTAAGTTCTAGCATTTACCTATATTTGATTTTGGTTTGTTTTTTCATATCTTTGTTTTGCCCTTGACTATTTTGTTTGTTAAGTTGTAAACTTATACTTGAATTTATTTTGTTTAAAAAATTTTGCTGCTAAATGACTTTGCTGTTGTTGTAATACACTATTTTGCTGTGTTAAGTTTTAGCATTTACATTTGATTTTGTTTTGTTTGCCTTTGAATATTATGTTTGTTAAGTTAATGACTTAATGCTTGAATTTAATTTGTTTGAAAAATTCTGTTGTTAAATGCCTTGTTGTTCTAGTTAAGTTCTAGCATTTATACTTGATTTTGGTTTGTTTATATATTTTGTTCTGCCTTTGAAGTTCCTCCCGATCTGTTTTATTGTCTGCGGTTGTCGGTCTGTTTGTCCGTGTATTATTATAGTGTTTATTAATTTTGGTGCAAAATGGTCCCGCCAGTCAGCCCGCTTAGTGGTGCCCGCGCGGGTGCACAAAAGATTTTGAGATGGTTTGCTAGTGCCGTCGCTTTGGTAGACCGACCAGACCGAGAACAGGCCTTGTTAATTCGGCATGAGGGAGTACCGGCTCGCTTGAAGGAATTGGAGCAGCTTTTCGTTGCTCATCAACAATATCTGCTCGACCACCCAGCCGAGGGTGCCGCTGAGTTGCGGGCAGTCGACCAATTTAATGCCGATTATGATCAGTGTTTTGAACAGGCGGATGTGATTATAAACAAGGCTCAGGCAATCCTATCCGTCCGGAGGGGTGAGTCGTGCACGCCCGGGGAGGTCAAGCCTACCCCGGCCGGCTTGCTGGGCAGACTGCCCACTTTAGACATCCCAACCTTTGATGGGAACTTGGCTTCTTGGATGGGGTTCATTAACCTCTTTGATAGCCTGGTTCACTCGAGGGACGACCTGTTCCCTAGCCAGAAATTGGCCTATTTGCTCTCTGCCTTACGGGGAGAGGCTGGTGTACTTGTCCAGCATCTACCTGTCAATGATGACAGTTATGATATTGCAAGGGCGTTGTTGACCGCCCGGTATCAGAATGTTCGCTTGCTAGCGGACACACATGTGGCTGCCATTTTAGGGCTGCCACGAGTATCGCGGGTCTCCTCATTGAGGAAGGAGATTTTGAACCCGCTGCTAAGCGCTATTAACGCGCTCAAACGCCTTGATCTACCGGTGGACCAGTGGTCCTTTATTTTGCTCCACCTCATCCTCGATAAGCTTCCCATGGAGATGAAGGGGCGCTTTGAACAAAGGTATGGGGGCAATAGTGCCTCGTACCTCCCCCCCTTCTCGGATCTCCTCAGATTTTTGGAGGATGAGTGTCGGATGACCGACCACTTGGATCTGGTTCCTGTACCGGGACCGAGTACAGGCCGCTTTGAGGCGACCCGGGCAGCGCCACGGAGAGAGCGCCGCCCGCACAAGCAGTATACTGCAGTGCGGCAGAACTCTCCACACGGGGAGAGTCCGAGGCCTTGCAAGTGTTGCAAGCGGGATGGCCATCGTTTGCCGGCCTGTCCCAAATTTGTTGGCCTACGCACCGAGGGGCGTAGGAATATGGCCAAGCAGCGGAATTGGTGCTACCGCTGCCTGGGGGCCCATATGGCATCGGCTTGCCCCCACCCACGAGATTGCCACTGTTGTGGAGGGGCTCATCACCCCCTTTTGTGCTTCAACAATAGAGACTCTCCTGAGGTGGTGAGAGAGAGGGACTCGCACACGGGCGGGGGCCCTCCTAGGTCACCCACCTCTCCGAGGAGATCGGAGGGGCGTGCCACCCCTCCGCGGAGATTGGACAGGCGCCCCCCCTCCAGTGAGAGGATTGGGCGCCCCACCCCCCCTACGGGCGGGGGGGATCGACGCGCCGCTTATGAGGCGCCACCGCGGGATTGGGCCGCGGTAATTAGGGAGCCACGCCGGGAGCCGATACGCTTCTCTCCCCCTCTGATGGAGAGACCTCGTTTATCGCGGGCTCCCCCAACTTTCGCCCATCATGGGCACCGCCCGGCCCCCCGATGCCGCTTTGATCGGGGCCAGTACGTGCCGGATTGGGACCCGCTCGAGCGCCTTGAGCGCCCTATTCCTCCGCCGCGCACGCATTTTTCTTCGGACCCCCCTTCCCCCCCGTTGCGGGGAATGCGGGAGGATTTTCACTAAACCAACTGTCGGCTGCAACCCCCCCACAGGAGCAGGTGCTGTTACCAACAGCCTCCGTACAGGTGTGGGGCCCGAGGGGCACCTTTGTTTTAGTTCGCGCCCTTTTGGATACGGGAGCTCAGGGTTGCATTGCCTCCAGCTGGCTGGTCCGGCAGTTGAGTTTGAACACATCTCCATACCTTGAATCGGTACGAGGAATCGGAGACCTGCGGATCCCGGATCCGATCGGTCAGGTTTTGTTCTCCTTCTCCCCCCACTTCTCTTCAGCGCCCAAAATTGGCGCTACCGCGATTGTTTATGAGAAGGTTGTTGGTCAGCTTCCGCAACAGCACGTTTCGCGCGCTGTCGTTGATGCGACATCAGGATTGACCTTGGCTGACCCTTCCTTCCACCGAACCGGTCCGATTCACTTATTGCTCGGTGCCGATGTTCTAGGCCGCGTGTATTGTGGGAAGAGGAGAGAGTTACAGAAGGGTGGGCTGGTAGCCTTATCTACATCGCTTGGGTTTGTAGTGATGGGACCAGTTAGGCATAACCCACCATCTCCATCGGTGGACAGTTACATAACTGTTAGCTCCACCTTATCGGATGTCCTTCAACGGTTTTGGGAGGTGGAAGAGCCACCTACCGTGAAGCGAGTGAACCCCTTAGACGAGGAGTGTGAGTTGTTCTACCAGAACAATACAGGTCGCCTTCACTCGGGACGGCTGATCACCTGTTTGCCCTTTTTGTCAGTTCGCCCCTCACTTGGCAGCTCCCGGCCGTTGGCCGAGAAGCGGCTGCTGTCCATGGAGCGTCGTATGAGTAGGAACTCCGACCTCAAACAGAAGTATGTCGACTTCATGCGAGAATATGAGCAACTGGGGCACATGTCGGTCTCGCGACTGGACTGGCGAAACGAGGAACATAATTTTCTTCCTCACCACGCAGTTTTGAAACCTTCCACTGGGAAGATACGCGTTGTTTTTGATGGGTCAGCTCCTACGTCTACCGGAGTTTCGCTGAATCAATGTCTGCATGCTGGACCGAAGTTGCACCACGAGGTGGGCGATGTATTGACCAACTTCCGTCGCCATGCCGTCGTCTTTGTGACCGATATCCGGATGATGTTTCGGCAGACTGTGATTCACCCGGACGATAGACGATATCAGCTCATATTATGGAGGGAGGATCCCAGAGATCCCATGCTGGTCTACGAGCTGAACACCAATACATACGGTTTGCGTTCGAGCCCCTTTGTGGCAATTCGCTCACTTGTGGAACTCGCTGAACGTGAACGATTACGATACCCTCGCGCATCCTTGGTTCTCAAGGAGGATGCATTTGTTGATGATATTTGTACGGGCTCCTCTAGTGTCGAGGAAGCCTTGATTTTGCGAGATGAACTAATTGCTCTTCTCGGGGCTGGTGGTTATGAACTGAGGAAGTGGATGTCCAACTCACCTCAGCTTTTGTGTGACTTGCCAGACGACCACCAGCAGGAGCCTCATATTTTTGAGAATGCCAACACTCCAGATTTACTGTCTGTTTTGGGAGTGCAATACAGACCTGTCCAGGACACGTTCACCTATCGATTGGAGCTGCCAAGCCCCAAGGTCTGGACGAAACGGTTGGTTTTGTCTACAGTAGCTCGTACCTTTGACCCAAATGGCTGGATTAGTCCCGTAGTGTTTTGGATGAAGTGCTTCCTACAGGAACTTTGGTCAGCTGAAGTGTCGTGGGATGAGCCCCTCTCGGGCCGTTTGCTGCGAGATTGGGAGTCCTTCATGTCGTCTCTCCCCGACATTAACCGTGTTAGTATCCCTAGACATATACTGCCTAAGGGACGGTTTACGGCCAGCCTTCATGGCTTTTGTGACGCGTCTGAGAGTGGATACGCAGCCGTCGTATATATCCGGACGGTCGATGATAGAGGAGCTGTTAAGCTCCACTTGCTAATTGCTAAGAGTAAGGTTGCTCCACTTCGGACTCGATTAACGATTCCGAAGTTAGAATTGTCTGGAGCTACTCTTCTGGTTCGGTTGATGAACCACGTTGTTGACACCCTGGGACGTAGTGTGGACTTTGAGTCGCTCTTTGCTTGGTCCGACAGTCAGGTTGTCCTGTGTTGGATTAAGAACTCCGTCCACTCCCTGGAAGTATTTGTGGCCAATCGGGTATCCCAAATACAGGCCTCGAAGGCCACGTTGATTTGGCGCCACGTGCCAGGTGAAATAAACCCTGCTGACTGTGCATCACGTGGCAGCGAAGCCCCTCAGCTTATTGACCACACTCTGTGGTGGGGTCCCGACTGGTTGTTACAACCGTCTTGGCCTTCCACACCAGCTGTGGTGAAGGTACCAAATCCGGGCTTGCGTGTTCACGCTGTCGAGACTATGGCGGCTCCAGAGCGGGAATTTTTATTAGACCGCTACAGTTCTCTGGACAAGTTGCTCGGCGTGACCGCTTGGATAAGAAGATTTATACGAAATTGTCGCCGGCCTCAGGACAAAGATTTGTGTCCGGTCCTCTCACCGCAGGAGCGCCAAGATGCTCTTCTGCATTGGGTGCGTATGACCCAGTCTAGAGCGTTTGAACCGGAACTTAAGATTTTCCGTACCGGGACGTCCAAATTGAAGGGACCCTTGGTGCGTTTGACTCCCTTTCTGGATGATAAAGGATTGTTGCGTGTAGGAGGCCGATTGAGGCACGCTAACTTGCCTTATAGATCACGTCATCCCCTGTTGCTCCCCAAGGACGGACCATTGGTGCGATTGTTGATCATTGATCGCCATGTGAAGAATGCTCATGCCGGATGTAATGCATTGACCGCGCTCCTCCAACGGGAGTTTTGGATTTTGTCAGCGCGAAGAATAATCCGATCTGTTATCTTTCGATGTCTGCCCTGCTATCGTTTACGCCCCGAGACGATGCAGCCCCAAATGGGTGATTTGCCTGCTGATCGTGTGAATGAATCGATGACCTTCTTAGGAGTTGGAACTGATTTCGCGGGACCGTTCACTATAAAAACGTCGCGACTCCGTAATGCTAAGACTGAAAAGGCTTACTTGTGTGTGTTTGTTTGTTTGGCCACTAAAGCCGTTCATTTGGAGGTGGTGAGTGCGCTCACCATGGACGCTTTCTTAGCAGCGTTAGGCAGATTTGTCTCCCGCCGGGGACTGCCTTCTCTAATTCGGTCCGATTGTGGGACGAACTTCAAGGGCACTGATAGACATATAAGAGAAGTTTGTGAATTTTTAGATAAAAATAATATTGAGATCGGATCCACACTCTCCCGTAGGGGGGTAACATGGCGATACTCCCCGCCGTCTTGCCCTCACTGGGGAGGGATTTTTGAATCTGTTGTAAAGGCCGCCAAGACTCACCTTCGCCGCGTTATTGGGGAGACTATTCTCACGTTTGAGGAACTCGCGACGGTGTTTCATAAGATTGAGGCGGTTCTCAACTCGCGTCCGTTATGTCCGTTGTCTACCGACGCGAACGATTTGCAGGCCCTCACGCCGGGCCATTTCTTGATAGGCAGACCACTTAACGCCCTGCCCGAGTATCCTTATAGAGATATCAATCCCGGACGCCTTTCGCGGTTTGAGTTGCTCCAGCAGCTTACCCAGAGCTTCTGGCGCCGCTGGCACCTTGAATATTTACACATTTTGCAACAGCGCGTTAAGTGGTCAGATAAGACAAACCCACCGAGGGTTGGAGACCTCGTGTTAGTGAAGGACCCAAACCTGCCACCCTTACGTTGGCGTCGCGGACGCATTGTCCAACTTACTCTAGGGTCTGATGGTGTGCCCAGGTTTGCCGAGGTCCTAGTTGGGGATTCTGTTTTGAAGCGCGCGGTCGCTACTCTTTCTCGCCTCCCCTTAGACTGATTTGGCGGACAGTCCGGGACTGTCCGGAGCGGGGGGATGTTCACGCTCGAGGAAGAGCGAGTGGCGGCACTGCATTCTAGTCTGTGCAGTGACAGCTTTTTTGGCGGCCGGCCGCATGTGATATGTCAGTTGAGTCGAGTCGAAATGTCATAATTTGTGGTTAGGATGATGTCCGGGCATCCATAAAATATAATACACAATATTCAAGCAAATAGTGATTTGCGCGGCGCACCTAATATCGGGGTGCGAAAGCCCGCTTTGTGTTTGTGTGTCAAAATCGCGAGTGTGAGTCGTGGTGGCCTATTAGGCATTTGTAGTGCTCCGGTCTCCACCGGTGGATCCACTGCAGATCTTCAGGAGCCGCGACTTCCTTCGAGCTAGCTCAGGAAGTCCACCGGCTACGGAGGAGACGGAAGGAGACAATTGGAGCCAAGGTAAGTAATACCAGCTTTCTATGAGTTGGTAGTCAAATAAAATTCAGCAATACAAGTCGGTGAAACGCCGACGTGGTGGAGTCTACTTGGGGCACCACCAAGTTCGATAGTTAGGTAATAAATATAAGTCATGTGTTATTTCCGAAATAACAAAAACTACTGGTATGTAAAGCAATTTAGAGGTAGAAAGAAAGAAAGAAGACATTTAATCACGTCACAAAATACACACACATACCTATAAATATTAGGTTTAAAATACCGAGAAGAAACAGGAGAACAGTACACATTATACAGATTTTTCTTAAATCAAATGCGGTGTGTCCCTATGCCGCAGCTCAGATATTGGCTCAGAGGGTTGCCACCTGCCACTTATTTATTGATTTAAGGGTTACTAATGAATAAAATACGGATTATGGTTATTATTTACGGGAGCGAGTGAAATAAAACAGCAGTTATAACAAGGTATGTATTTCTAGATAGATATACCCAATATTAGGCATACCCAATAATACATTCATGACCCACGGAATGCTATTCAAAATACATACATACTAATACGAAGGTGGATTGAAAAGTTCGCAGCCTCACACATAAACACTTATTTTTTTTTGATATTTGATGTTCATGATATTAACTTGTTATCTGGTTGTGAACGTGCAAAATTGTATTTAGGTAGTGTTTGTGGTTTTTAATTTAAAACAAGATAAAGTGTAGCTATACTTTTTCAAAAAAAGAACACCGAAAGAGATTCACGATGTCATGGAAACAACATTAAGGGAATCTGTTCCGTCGTATACTATGGTGAAAAAGTGGGCTGCAGAGTTCAAACGAGGGCGAGTGAACATCGACGACGACCCTCGCTCTGGAAGGCCTTTAACTTGCACGAGTAAAGAAGACATCGATAAAATGATGTGTGATCTTGTAATGGCATACCGAAGATTGACTGTCAGGGAGATTGCTAACATTACAATCATCTCCTGTGAATAAATACAAAGCATTATAATCAATGAACTTGGATTTTCTAAGGTTTCTTGTTCGGTGGGTCCCCAGGATTGCTTTCAGTTGAGCAAAAAAGAATTCGACTCACGATTTCATCGACTGTTTGGAGATGTTTGAGGCTGATCTGCAAGGTTTTTTCTTACAGATTGTGACAATGGATGAAACTCGGGTTCATCACGATACTCCGGGATCAAAACAACAATCAAAGAAACAATAAGCAATGTAAAAAAGGCATGAACAAGCACCAAAAAAGCGAAGACAATTTTGTCGGCTGGCAAGGTGATGGCGATGGCATCAGTTTTTTGGGATGCTAAGGGTGTCATCATGGTGGACTATCATGAAAAAGGAAAAACAATAAACTCTTGAGTATTATTGCACCCATTTACGCCGTTTACGTGAAAAATTAAAGAAAACGCCCCTGATTACAGAGAAAGAAAGTGTTGTTTCACCAAGACAATGCTCGCGTTCACACGTCTGTCGAAACCATGACTCAAATTCGTGATTTTGGTTTTGAGCTACTGCCTATTTCTGCTTATTCACCAGCTTTGGCACCTTTGAAATTTCACCTATTTCCAAACTTAAGAAAACACCTTGGCAGGCAAAAATTTCAATCAATTGAAGAGGTCGAATGTGCTGTAAATTATTTTTAAAATCTTAAAGAATCTTTTTTTTAAGAGTGGCATAGAAGCTTTGGAACGTAGGTGGAAAAAATGCATAAAGATAGACGGAGATTCTATCGAAAAATAAAAATATTTTTATTCATTTTATATTTTATTCGGGGCCTAGTCAGGGAAACTAGGCCGCAAACTTTTCAATCCACCCTAGTAGTTTAATTAAATAATATAATGTACTCACGAATAGTTTATAATAAATACCAGAAAATAACAAAGAAAAAATGCTAACTTATATATTGTAAATAGGTATACCCTAACCAGAAAATAAATACTACAGATTTTAAGGAGTAGGGGCACAGAATAAATAGTACTGTTGGGTTCGCGTCGTCACAGACGATACTTCGTCACAAGTAGAAATAATATTTGTGTCAGCAACAGTCATTTATTGTCATTTTATTTTCTTCACTTCACTTCTTTGTTAAATGGCAACCGGTCGTTTATAGCACAACCATTACTGCCAAACTCAAGTTTTGGATAAACCACGGTTATTTGAGTTTACTTTTGTAAGGTAGCCAAAAGTATAGCGAGATTGTTTTGGGTTACCTGAAAAAGGACACACAAAGTGCCATCTTTTCTAACGTTTATAAACTATCTCACAGCGCGTGACATTGTCATCAAGTTCTTGCTTTTCAGTTGAACAACTTACTTCCATTGGCGATCACAAGATGGCGTTGTTAGGAGCATTTGTTTTATGATATTCAAGGAAAATTCTTTTTGTTGTTGTAATGTCATGCCAACAAGCTTACGGCTGGGCTGCTTGAAACTTTATCTACGTTTTCCATTTTCGTAATCAGTGACGTATAAATCAAGTTAATGCGTAGGAATGGATTTTTTAACTTTTACCTTTACACAGTGTCATCATCATTATCATCATCACAACTCATATACGTCCCCACCGAGGGGCTCGAGCCTACCCCTAAATTAGGGTGTTTAGGCTTATGGTCGATTTCACCAACCATTACTTAGCTTAGGTAGACGCATGCTGTCACTTTTTGTCTTTAATGAAAAGAATGTGACAGCATGCCACCTAAGAGTCCCCTAAGCTAAGAAGAGGTTGGTGAAAATGGCCATTTTAGTCAACCACGCTGGCCCAGTGCGTATGCTTGACTTCACATACACCTTTGAATTTCTTCGCAGATGTATGCAGGTTGCCTCACGATTTTTCCTTCACCGTAAGAGCGTCAGACAAATGTACATATGAAATTCGTAAAACACAAAACACATTGGTACATGGTGGTCTCAAAACCCGGATCTCCCGATTGGAAGGCAAGTGCCGAATCCGCGGCGCCACCAACGCTGTACACAGTGTGTACATAGTCATAATGATTTTTGGAAATCATTATGACTCCTATCCTGAATACACAAAATTAAACAATAACACCTAGCCGCTTAGTGACAGGACATCATTTTTAGGGTTCCGTACCCTAAAAATGATGCTACTCAAAAGCAAATAGTAAAAAGCATTGACGATGTAAATAGTAGCTGGATAGATAGTTAATTGTTTTTTACTTATCTCATTTTTAATAATCTATATTAGGACTTTATTGGTAACTTGGAAACAGAGTCCAGTGAGTACGCGCTGGATCTTTTCAAAAATGTCTTTATAATTTAATGGACACTTCGAATGTCGGCATCTGATTTCTATGACCGTGCTTTTACTCGCTCAACATAAGATTCAGTTTCATAAATTGAACATCAAAGAGACATCCAGTCTTATGTCTGGATAAATCTTGTGTCCGTTAACGCGAACTCCATAATTGTACAATCTTTGTTTTGTCCTTCATATGTATACTGTAACTTTAGTCCGGAGTACTCCGCACCGACCTTGGCTATAACCAAGGATTATTGAGGTACTAGGTATAATAAATATTTACTGATGCCGTCACATCATACGCTTATGGATAACACATCGGCCTCAGCGCCTTAAGGCCCCTCAAGGCTCCTCAAAAGCAAAAAAATTGGAATAAAAGATTACTTCATTGTCCGTCTGTCGTAGGAACGCGTAGAAATACCAAACCGAAATGTATATCAAATACTAGAGTGTACGATCTCTTTGCGCTGTGAAAAAATTAAACTTTTAAGTCAACGTTGACGTCAAAAAAGATGTGACCGTTTATGGCGCATGTCGCAACTTTTACGATTTCACAAGGCAAAAGTAGTCAAAAACTATAGCGCGCTTATGGTATCATATCAGCCGAATACGTCGGAACGGGAAATTAAACCGAAATAATTGGCCAATTACTGTTGTTTTATCGATATAAGTTGTGTCTGTGAAAGCTACTTTTCACTAGTAATAATACTATGTTCGCTATTAAAAATGGAGGTTGGTGATATAAAGGTGAAAATTTAGGATTATTTATTTATTTATTCTTTAGTACATTGGTGTACAAGGCGGACTTAACAAAATGACCAAAAAAATCTGGAGAGGTGGTCGACCTTTACCTGTTATCTAGGGGTAGAAAAATAGCCTACTACCTTATCTCAGATCAACCAAATATACATAAAAAATTCTTAAAAATTGGTCAATCCGTTTCGGAGCAGTTCGATAACAAACTGTGCACTGTGTTATAAGTATTTTTTGATTCCAAATCATAAAAAAGTTGTAAAAAAATCTGGAGAGTGCCACCTTTATCACTTAGGGGTATAAAAAATAGCCTAAGACCTATTGTCTCACCTACCAAATATGTATACAAAAAAATCATAAAAACCGGCCAAGCCGCTTCGGAGGAGTTCAATAACAAACACTGTGACACGAGATTTTTATATATTAGATGAATGCGTACTATTTGGAATAGTTTAATAATAAGTAGGTACTTATATAATAAATTTTAACACAATACTGTTTATCTATCTATAATATAAATTCGAGAGAAAAATGAGCTTTTATTCTCGAACAATGTCATGCAAACGCTTTTACAACCAGCAGTGCATTTTCCATCCATAACATAAGTAGAGCAGAGCGAACTATAAAAGACTTGTGAAAGAAATTTCATTGGTACTGAAAAATATCAAGGACCGGGAAGGAGGGGGTGAAATCGGGGCCACAAATACTTAATTAGGAATCTGTGGATAATCGAGAATTTGGAATGCGAGATAAAGAATATCTATATCTTTGCGTTCACGGATACAGAGCCACTGAAGTTTCACTAAAGAATTATGCAACTGAGAATAAATTTATTAAAAACTTTTCGTATTGATCTCCTTTCATAGAGTACAGGACCCTTGCATTTGCTTCACTCTTGTCCGTGAATATGTTTGTGACGTAACCTCTCTTGTCTCCTGAAAGATATGGAAAACAGCGTGAGTTAAAAATTGTATTGTCATTTATTCCTTTGCTTTTACAATATAAATTTTCATATTACTGTAGTCAAATGATAATAATATTTACGAAAATAAAAACAATTTTATGAGAACTTATAACAGCATTTTTTATATTAAAAAAAACAGTTAGGCACCTACGAAAAGAGAGAACTGTTGTAGTCAAAAAGTGAAATAACGTTAAGTGAATGAAGAAAGTATGTAAAGTAAGGCTACGCAATATACAAAGGCCCATTAAGGCCCACAAATTGCTAATCGCTGAATTCTTGTCAAATTAATAGACACAACGTCATCTGCAAGAAAAAAGTAACTAAAGCTAACGATAAAGTAAAAATATGTATTTTTTGTTTAACACTTGTAGGTGTTAACGCGTATATTTGTGTAATGATTTATGGATTCAAATGTATTCATTTAGATAGATACACTTTATCAGGATAACGAGAAAGAACAAGAGCTCAAGAATTAGGCAAAGTGCATGACCTATTCGCCTGTGTTTGCTAGTAGTATAGTACGGTCCGTACGGTACGACAGTAGGTACTAAATGATACAAGATTACGCCAATAAGATGGCGGCTAGCAGCATTACCAATTTGCGAATGTATAAGGTTAATTTACCTAACGTAGCTTCAATTTTTGGGTAGCTAAATAAAAATAAATATTAGGAACATATTTTCTACGTCGCTCCTCTTTCCACACAGACTGTACCGTACATAATTATTTAGTTTTATTTTTTACTTACCACACATATTAATACTGTTGATGCTATATCTAAAATGTTCCACTAAATCTTCATTTAAAACAATGGCAACAGCCGCTGGGTCAAGTGATAACCATTGTTCACTTTGTTCTAGCGCTACTCTTTCAAATTTGTTAAGTGCTTTCATAATATCAGTCTCAATTCCTCCGAGAACCTTTTCTCTCCATTCCTGAAACGTTTTATTATACTTAAACGGCGTATGTGAATTGCAACAATCCTATTTTGTACTCATAAGAATAAAAGTTTATTAATGAAAGCAAACTGCCGGTCCAAAATGAGAACAGATCAACCTAAATACTCACACGCGTTAAATGTGATGGAACCTGTGAAAATGGAATGAACGTTACTCTCTCCGGATTGGCGTTGCTTGCTACAATTTGGTAAGCTTCCACGTCCATGTGTACATTGAATTCAACTTCTTCGTTCGTAGAATCTGCAAACACACAAATTTTATCATCACCACCAACATATTTTGAAGGTCTATCAGCACGTCCAATGTTTCCCTGCATTAAGACACCGCTTATTCAGTGCGTTTTTGAGATCTTTTAGTTGATTAATTAGATTTGTTGAAACCAAATACAAGATGTTCGGTATATACCCTATCAAGCTGAAAACTACCCATGTTAACATAGCTATATAAAAGTGATAGCAAAATTCGAAATCGTAAAATTCATTTTCTAATGTCCCATCCATTATTTTTTTTTCACATACCCAATGATTCGTATAGAAGATTTAAAAATTAATTTTACAATCCTGAATAGGCCCGCTGGTTAAGCAATACAGACAAAGTTACTTTCGCATTTATAGGGATAACTTATGACTACGACAACGTACGTAATGGATATTATTATTTTGAAGTGTAATCAGCTTTCAATTCCTTTTTTCTCAAACTTGTATTTGCACACATCTTAACATTTATTGTTGAGAAGTATGCACATAAGTAGCGCATTTATAATATTATCAATATGTTTTTGATGTCTCTAAATACTTGTCGAAGGTCGTATATTAAAAACAAATTATTAGAACTTGATTCTTACACAAAATGGAAACCAATGGAAACTTTACCATGTATATTTCCGGCGGCTACATACAAATGTTTCAATCTTCCCAAAAATTCTGGATCCACTTTGATTGCCAATGCTATATTCGTTAGTGCTCCTAAAGTAACCACAATGAGACTTCCTGGAATATAAATAATAATGATGGTACATTTGAAAAAAAATCGCAAAAACATTGAAACGACTATAAATAAAAGGTATTACAAAAAGTACAGTGATTGGATTGAGGTGGTTCTTATGCTCTAAGATAAACATATTAACTTCAATGATATAAATTTCTTTTCATTTCAAACACGTCATGGTTACAATTGTACAAGAAATTTTACTTGGTCGAATTTGGCAAACAGTGTAATGCTAAATACTCGTATATGTCCTTAAGATAGGGCAGTGCATACCTACTATTGGTGTTGACAGAATATACTGTAAATAATTATTCTTTAATTTATCTTGAAAAAAAAAACAAAATAAAAGAAACAATTTATCGTGTTTAGTGCAACATACCTAATAAACTGAAGAGTTACCTTTATGCGTTTTTGACAGCTCAATCAAAGCATGCACTGCACCAGTCGCTTGCGCTGGCACCAAATTAGCAGTGTACTCGTCTCCTGTATCACCCATACCGTCTTTACCAAAATACTCATTTGTATCTGGAGTAACCACTAGCGCCGAAGTTGATCCTCTATAAATAGGCACCTAAAATGATTTTACTTTTTACCTTTTGATTACGATATTATTCGTAAAAATGGAAAATGTTTGAATGAAAAAAACAACAAGACAAAATAGTTTTATGTTTTATTCGGATATTAGGAATAATAGTCTCGTCGCTTGCGTCCAGACAATGTACAAGTAAGGTCATTTTCACATTGCGACATCTTGCAGCGATGCAGTGACGCTGCATACGCGCTGCAGTCGTGTGTGATACAGTCACTTGTATCGCTGCATAGGCGCGCTTGCATTCAGACTGTATTTAAGTCCCAGTATTAAAAGGGTCAGAGTCTGTGACCTATGCTGTATCGCGTTTGAATTGTCACTGTTTAATGGCCTGTTTAACGACCTCGCTAATCGAAGTATAGCCACAAAATTACTGGGGGGTTCCGTCAAATTGCATTCTCGACACACAAAGAGGACTCTCTAAAGGCGTAAAAGTTAAGTTAAAGAATAAATATTTAGAAGATATAAATCGGTTATTTCCAGAAAAAAAACAACTGCATAAAATAAAAATCTAAGTGAAATCCAAGACGCACGTGTACTGCAGTGCCCAAAATATTAATTTTAACTTAAAAATTAACATCAAAAAATACTTACATCTTGTCTGTTGGCAACTTTCAAAATTCTTTGATTATTGAGATAAACCTTTTTTTCTAGCGTGTTACCGTTGACTGTAGTTAAAGCAATCAACTGCGGTCTACAAACAGTTTTATTCAGATCAGTTATGGAGAAAAAGTAATGTCATAATGTGAATTGGCTACCATTTTGTAAGAAATAAGAAAAATGCTCTGTTTTGCATGAAAAGTTAATTTAAAGATGTAAAATTGATGACATTAAGATGAAAAAATTATATTGCTCAAATGACTTGTTTGTTGATGCACAGTTTGCTTGTTTTACAGCATTTTGAGTTGTTGCTCGCAAAACAAAACTGGATAAATTGGCGATTTCTTCTTCAATGTTAGCTTTCAAGACAAGCAAGGTTTGTGGTTTGTTGTTGTAAACGGGAGATGTCAAAAAGCCTCAAAGGACATCTTCCTTTCTCTGAGAAGAGAAGAAGTCTGGCACCGTTAGATCTGGTGATCTGGATGGTCAGTTCAAATCTCCAAAACAGGAAATCACTCGACTCGGAAAGTAGCAAATAAGTAGTACCTAACAACAATTCTTCAGGTGTGTATTGCTCCATGGCTTAAATTCTGTTTCTGTCTACAACATCTAAACTAGACACATATTTAACATTTGATTCCTATTGCAAAACTTATGGCACAATTACATCATGACATTACTTTTGCGCCACCTTGTAGTAAGCCAGAAATTGAAAATGAAGAATTCAGATATGACCACAAAATAAAAAGGTTGAGATAATACGTTTAAACTATTGCAAGTAGTTTTGAATATGTAACGCAAAATTTATTGTTCTTTCTTTCAATGTCGTAATGCCTTAATAGCCTAAGCGGTATTAATTCCAAAACGGATCTCATATTTTAGTATCTTACTCGTTAGTTAAGAGGAGTGTGAAGTGCCAATCCATGGCTCGAGTATGCACTTTTAAAAAATGCAGTTTATTGCACACCGCTTAGTTAAAGTTGAAAGTCCGAGGCAAGTGCCTATATTTGTTATTGAAATATTGTTTCGGGCGATAACTGTTTTACACCCTTAAACTTTACGAAATTAGACACTATTGGTCTCATTAGATTCAGTATACTTTTTTCTATGTTTGTACGTGTTGCTTTTTTTGCAATTCAGTATAATTTAGTCAAAAAAGATAAAAATGCTCGAGGTAGTTTTTAAGTCTAAAATATGGATATTTATATGCAAATAATTTATATTTTGAGCAATATTACTTCAAAATCAAAACGTACAAACCTAGATCTTCAGTATATCTACAACATTTTAAAAAATTATGAAAATTGGATTATGTAAAGAGGGAGAAAAGCGGTATCGCTTTTTGTATGAAAATTTAAAGCTTCATAAGTATTCGTTAACTTACCCATTATAATGTTTTTCATATAGTAAAGCCATTATTATTGCCATTGCATCATCGCCTCCTGCATCATTGTCAATAACCAATTTGGGTCTATCATTTTCTAAGCTGTTGATCAAAATTAATAGAAGATAGTATATGAAATAAAATATGTTATATGAATTTTCCATGTATCGCTCGCTATTTTGTAGAATGCAACAATTTACAACGAACTATAAAATTGTATATTACATTACACTTGAACTAATATATGTCACAGTTGCATCGGTCACGGTATTATGCGAAACCTTATAATAATATTCACTACTTTTTGGATATTTGCTAACAGAAAGTCGAGGTGTGAAGTCTTTGTTTTAAAAAAATAATTTACAAGTCAATTCTACAGACGCGCGGTAAGTACTGGTACAATACGTTTTATTTTTCACATTGTCAATATTACTATTGACTTACCATTATCTTTCTCTGTTCTATATGGTATGGTAATATAATTTTATATTTATCTTAAAACGAACCACTTACATGTTATCAGCTGTAGCTAAAGCAACAAATATTAAAAACGTATAACTAAACATCGTAACCACAAACTATGCGAGAGCGTTGGCCGCTAGACTAGTACTCTATTGTTTATTATCTGCAGTTGAATGGAGGGTCATGCTCGCGCGCATCTTTGAACTGAAGAGATCGCGATAAAATATATCTAATTAAAACAATAGTACAATTACTAAGAAAAACATAGATAATAATGAGATTTTTGTCAAAGAGACTTGACATACTTACTCTACAATGTGTTCAGACATTAACAACATCATGGAATTCTAACAATTAATGTTTAATCTATCATTTTAAAGGTTTGTATTTTGCTTTTCTTAGTTTTGTAAGCAATAAGCAAATTCAGTTTTATAATAATGTAATTTAGTTATCATATTAATATTGAATAATAATATTGGACACATGAGAGAAAGTCTTGAATATCGAAGAATTTGAAGAAAGCAAGAAATGAAAATTAAGAAAAATTTTTGCAAGAAACTCGCTTAATTTAAATGTCGTTGTTATTTATGTAGGTACTCACTTTTCTGAATTCATATCACTTTCTTTGTCGGCACTAAATTAAAATCGGCACCTGTCTAACACTCTCACAACTATATTCGAATTAATAATTACACTGTCGATTCAAAATTAAATTGAATATCAGTTTTATGCTTAGCACAATGTATTCGAGACGTGTAACCGCATACGACTATTGCCGTGTATTAATCTAACAAAGAATCTTTAGAAGATGTCTTTACACACAAAAGAAAAGAATATCTGACACATGTGCTACTCGATCTTCGGTCTCTTTCTTATCTTGAAGTGTGACTAAGATCATGCGCGCTACACAACAAAGAAAATGGATACCTACACAAAAATAAACTCTATCACGATGACTTTAGAATCGTTTCGAGTTTTGCTGCTAATCGTTATCCATACTAATACAGTCAAACCTGAGTAAGTGAGAACTGGGCAAGCGAGAAAACTCTATTAACCTTTAAGTATGGACGTCATTTAATGAGAGTATTTGCCAGGTCCCGTCATTTTGCCCTTCTAAAGCCTCTATAAGTGAGAAACATAAAACCTGTATAAGTGACAGACAAATTTTCATGCGTGAACCTGTTTAAGGCGCATAGTAACGTCAATCATAAAAAATCACTGCAGAAAAAACCGGTTCTCTTCATAAATATTAAATAAAAAAATCTTTAAAAAAGATATGTTATTATTCAACGCATTCTTTAGAGGATGGTCTTTTTAATTTTTTGATAAATTAATTAAAACTTGGTTAAAATGTGACCCAAACATGCCTCGATTTTAAAACTATAAACCTAATCGCTTCGTAAATATTAGGTTAAATCACATACTTTCGATTTCAATAAATAAAGTGAACAATAATCTAGGGTATGGTCTTTTTAGATTTTTCTTATTCGCCTTTATTAATTTTTTATTGAAATAATTCATCTTACGCGTAAAGGTTTGCTTGAATATTCGCCTCACTCTCACTCACTCACTCCTATGTAATCAGTGCGGGACGATCGACGCAAGGTCATTGGGACCACTATGCGCCTTAAGTGAGATTGCTACTTACCTATACCTCTATAAGCGACAGTTTACTTTTGCTATTTTATGGCTCATTCTTAAATTTCAAGGTACTCTTATTTCATTCGAATGACCAAATGTGCGTCTGTTTTTAACCGACTTCAAAAAAGGAGGAGGTTCTCAATTCGATGCGTATGTTTTTTTTTTGTGTGTATGTTACGCGATTACGCCGCCAGTTGTGGACCGATTTTCAAAATTCTTTTTGTGTTCGATAGAGTATACTCCAAGGGTGGTCCCATGGTCACCAAAGTCAGGATCTAATGATGGGATCCCATGAAAATCGAGGAAAACCCTTAAATTTTAAGCTGGTATTAAATTAGGGTTTCTTTCACTAAAAAGATTTCATTCACTAAAACGTTAAAAATATTTTTTTACAAAAAATAAAACCGACTTCAAAAACACTGAAAACTTAAAAATAATATAAGAATAGGTACAGACAACATCACACTTCTATATTGAA
This sequence comes from Schoenobius gigantellus, assembly GCA_963935595.1. Classification (NCBI taxonomy): domain Eukaryota; kingdom Metazoa; phylum Arthropoda; class Insecta; order Lepidoptera; family Crambidae; genus Schoenobius; species Schoenobius gigantellus. The sequence continues at coordinate 9,861,397 of OZ012544.1, read as the reverse complement.
GTCGGTGACAAATTTTAACACTTTCTAGGAGATCATCGTTTGGCGCCGACTTCAATATAGAAGTGTGATGTTGTCTGTACCTATTCTTATATTATTTTTAAGTTTTCAGTGTTTTTGAAGTCGGTTTTATATTTTTTAACCGAATGTTTTTGGTGAGATTTCACTTCTTTTTGTAGAAACGTGAGCTTATTGATTTATTTTATTAGATTTTCTTATTTGACACAGTTTTTTTTTCTTTTTAGGAGTAGTTTTTTTATTATTACAAATCTTTCTTTTCTTTTTTTTCGGTAAAGTTAATCTTCCGACTATTTCTTCTTGTAAACTTGTAAGTATAAGTATAAAAGCCAGTCTAGTCTTATCCAGAGTTTTCCTTTAATTTTATTTATATGCGTATTAAAAGCAGAAGGGGAGGCATTCGCCCAGCAGTGGGATGCTATAGGCTAGATTAAATTAGAAGATGTGTCCCACTACGCTGGATTTTAGCAATGACAGTCGATTTTTTTATGTACCAATAGTAGAAGGGGGCATTACCATATCTCTAATACAGCTGAGACCAGCTGAGGGTTTTTCATCAGATACTTCAGACCTTCGATTTTTGACATCAAATGAAGCAGCCCACCAAGTTGAATATTTTTTGTAAAGGCGGTATGTCGATATCTTTAATAGTTTGGTTGGGCTCTTGTGTTTTCTAATCAAGGTCACCAGGGTACTCCAGATAGTTTTTACAGTTCTCCCTTTATGTGGCCATTCCCTAACTCTGTACCAAATTTCAGCTCTCTCCGTCTTATTAATAAACGTAGACCAAAGCTAGAGTAACTTTACTCCAATATTAAATCAGTAGTAAACAATTTTCATATTAATAAACACGGAGTAAGAAAGGAGTAAGCTAATCCAATTCTACTCTTGGATTAAAAGTTAAACCTGCCAGTTACCTAGTTTAAGGACGAATTAAGGATGGAGTAGCGTTATCTTTGCGTATAATATAATTTATAGGTAACAAAACTACTTACAACGAAATTAGAAAAAACCAAATTATGTATTGTTGCATTGGATATATTTATAACATACATAAAATAGCAATGCAAATAAAGCAAAACCAGCTTCTTGAAGTTAAGGTGATAATAGATGACGGAACATTTTCTTCTGGAACTAACTCGGTAAATAACTCTCTGAGGGGCAAAGTACCAAGGAAAGCATTTATTAATGACAATTTTTAATTTCACTCCTAAATATACATAATTGCGACGCGATCACAAATCACAACCAAAACAACCACAAATGACACCTCAGATGACAATGTCAAACTAAAAAACTGTGAAAACTGTCATCACATTTACTTCTGTTATTGTTAAATGATGTTCAAATCGTTCACCGACTCCTTCTTTCTTTCTTTCTTTTTTAAATTCTTTTTTGTTAGTCTGAGCTTACTCCGTGTTTATTAATAATGTCATAAGCACAAAGCTACTTTTAGCTTAAATTGGGAGTAACTACCCCAAGAGTAAGTTCGGATTAAGGCAGGAATAGGCGAGTGAGTGATGGCCATTTTCACCAACCTCTTCTTAGCTTAGGTGACTCTTAGGTGGCATGCTGTCACATTCTTTTCTTTAAAGACAAAAAGTGACGGTTTTTAAACATTATGAAGTAGGTATGTATACCTACTTCATAATGTTTACAAACCTTTTAGCAGGTACTAAACAATTTCTTTACTGTAGTTAAATCTTAGCTGAAAAGGTGGTTTTAGGATTATCTATAAAAGTGATATAATAAAAGTGTTATTTGGTTTAGCACAATATCTCTTCAAGTAGTGTAATATAAAGCATCAATAACGTCTTTCTTATAGCTGTTGTCCCTAACATTGATGAGTTGCAGGATTCTGGTGAAATCCATGAATATATTTCACATAAAACCTGTTTCATATTAGAACTCTATAAGACGTTTACATCTTGTGATCTGTAGTGATATTTTTCATAACAAATAACAGACACCAAAAAAATAAACAAAAGGGATTTGTTCCTGATTCGTTATATTCTTGATTGGTCATATTCCATATTCGAAACTTTCCTAACTGGTTTTATTTCTAACTCCTATGTGGTAAATGACAAGAATCTCTTTAGATAAATAATTAATAGATGAGTGTTACTTGTCTATCATGAAGTATCATTGTCACTTTATTATTTATATCAAGTCAATTATGGACTTAGAAAAAAAGTCCATGATGTCAATGATATATAATTTTAAGTGGAGATGTATTTGTAGACTTGTAATAATGGTGCGGACGAAGAAATACATTTTATCGCAAGTTAAAGAGAAGAAAGCTTACTGTTGCATTCTGGGTGCAAATAATACAGTTTTCACAAAAAAAAATCTTTGGTTTTAATTTGTACGAGCAGTAGCAGCTTACATTTTTATGGCTAAGCAATTTCTTAGGGTAAAAATATCTGTTATTTATTTTTTATTTAAGTTATAACTAGTTATAACGAGTTTGACAAAGAATTTTGCTTATATGCTAAGTCATACAAATTAGTTTACATGGTCCCACCGCCGTAAAAAAGTTATTGTCTGGTAATAGTACAACGTAAAACTACATCGCACGTGTTCGTGATTTCATTTGATTGTACAATGACAAGTTAGGAATATGACCAGTAAGGATAGTGTCGAATAAAGAATATGACCAATCAGGAATACTAATCAGGAACAAATCATAATCGGTTGGTGAAATAAAAGTCGTTTCTCACTCAGCCAAAAAGAATTAATTATTCAAACTCCTTGTTCGAAAAGGTCTACTAAATGGCTTCTGTATTCCTCTGTATGGTACGAGTAAATAACTCGGACGTTTGCATGATCCTTTGGTACAAATTCGTTGGTATTTATTCCTCTTTGATCACCTGCAAGAAGTAAACTATTAGTTGAATTTCACACGACTTAAACAATATTGGATTGCGCAACAATTATTTGTATGTCGCAGCAATTACTTGTATGTCCAATCTCCAAAGCTATTTAATTTTGTAAACCCTTCACTAAATATTATGTTACACAATATATTACTCGTATGTAACTCCTTCCACTATTTATTAACAAGCTAAGAATTTAATTGCGTTTCTGGACAGCTGGATATTTAGATTTCCACAAAGATGTGATATAAATTAGTAGCATCTGCATGTTACTGTCCTCCCTGTAATCCTAGTTGGGTTAATTTACTTTTAGATTGCTTTCGAATTTTGTGATGATAGGATTTCTTTAAATCTGTCAATCACGATTTCTTTGACATTTGTATATCACAAAAATAATGACTAGCAAGTCATTATTTTCCTGATTTACACAAATGCGTTCTGCTTATTAATCTCGGAATAAAGTTTTTTTTGATACCATCTAAAGAGTTTAACGTACAAACAGCCTGCATTAGTTATTCATCAATTTATATTCCCTATAATATTGATAATATATTAGACTCAGAGGTATACTTATTCACTAGCAGGAATCTCACATTCCCACATTGCACAAAATACTCTAATCTCCCTCATAGTCTACGCTAGGATGAGGTGGACTATAACAGAAAAATCTGAGCTTCTGCACTTACCGCAAAGAATGATGTCATTCTTTGAATATTTGATTTCCTTCACAAGATCAGGTCTCAACACGATGGATACTGCAGCCGGGTCTAACGCTGGCCAGATATTGCCTGGAACATGATGTGATAGTGATACCTGCTCATACTTATTTTGGTGCTTGATAATTTTACTGTCGATCGTGCCCAGAACTTCCTTTCTCCAAGTCTGAAAAGTTGTTTGTTTCAAATGTAATTTGATTTTATTGTAAAAAACTGAGATAGAACAGAGTCACTAGTATAATTTGGATTTAAATAGACTCATCAACTGAATCCATTTTACTCTTTAATTTTGTTATCTACAAAATTTATTGCGTCTTTCACACATTCGTAATTTACAGCGAGTAGTTTATTACCTATCTTGTATTATACCTTTGTAAAGTTCAAATGTATGACTGTTTGTGAAAAAGGTACGATTGTCACTTTGTCTGGTGTAGCGCTCTGCATCACAATATGGTACGCTTCTGCATCCATCCTTGCGTTAAATTCTGCCATATGGAATGTTTCACCTGGAAGGGGTTTTCATTTATTTATTAACGGGGACATAATATAGTCTTATGCTATTATAGAAATAGCGATAAGAGTTAGAAGTAGGCAGTAAAATTTGTTTTTAGTAGCAAATTTTATTTTTATTTTTAGGCGCACGCGATGTTTACCTCAAATTAGAGCTATAAGTATGTTAATTTTATATCAAAATATTGAGTACCTAGCAGCTAGTTAAAATGTTAAAGCTATTGGTGAACCAAATAAATAAAATTATAAGTGGTAAATAATAATGATTACAAATAGACCTACAGATATATCAGTAGAATGTTTTATAACAAATATTTAAAAAACTATCCATTTGCTGGTACACACACAGATAAACATAGACTGAATACATTAGAGAGATGATTGAGATTCAAATTAAAATTTAAGTTTATAGGACTACCTAACATTTAAACTAATTTATTTTTATACTGTGTTAAAAGTATATGACTAGGTTATATATTTTTGTTATTACAATTAAGTTGGCAAACAAGCAAACTGCCCACCTGATGGTAAGTGGTAATAGTCACCTTTAATACATGTGGTTCCTGTGAGATTCGCAGCAAAACTGCAACCCCCACAAGAACCACAGTGTACGTTGCCAACTTGTGACTTAAGATGTAAAGTCACGGTACCCAGTAATTTCAGTGCCATAATACTGGAAATAATACGGCCTTCAAACTGGAACACAGCTCATACTCGTAGCTTCTACATACTCGTATTATAGCTTTTATTTGAATACAAAAAGCAAAAAAATTGATCTAATTACTTTGGATGTGGCCGGCTGCGACATATAACTGAGATAGCCTTCTCAAAAAATCGGGATCCAACTTGATAGCTAGTGCCACGTTGGTTAGTGTGCCAACCGTCACAATGACTAGTTCACCTAAAAAACAAGTGTTTTATATTAAAGGGTACCTGAGTTAAGAAACCTCAGAATTTTTTTATGACTGTCTTTTAGAATTAGATGAGAATTACAAAGAAAAAATTGTATTAATCACAATTCAGATTATTTAAATGCTATACACAAAACGTGTATGTTACGATGAGTCAAGCAAAACAAATGTACTAAAATGTTCCTTTTCTTGTTTAATAATTTTATCAAAATAGTTTGAAATTCACCTTCATATAGTTTCGAAAGCTCTATTAGTCTTAAGACTGCGTTTTGATCCTGTACAGATTCTAAGTTGGAGATATCTTCACCGGTGTCACCGAGCCCATCGAAACCATAATATGCGCTTGTCGTTGGTGTATGTATCAATGATGACGTAGAACCTCTGTAAATTGGCACCTGTAAAAAAACAAAAAGTAATATTACTTGCTTGTTATTGTATTCACTGCGGACCCACCATACCACTGGCCATACCCCCTGGGGGTAGGGTGGGACTTAACCATATCACCAGAGAGATGTGACCTAATACAAGAAATTATGTCGTTTGAATATTAAATTTTCTACTCCATTAATTATTATGTATCCCACTTTTATTATTTATTAAAGATTTGGTTATTGTTTTGTTTTTTGGTTTTTGACGTTACTCTCTATGAAATGGTATTGTTGACACATATTAAATGATTAATTAAAGTTTCACGTTTAATCTTTTTATTTGTTTTTATTACATACATATTCAAGGTTATATTTTAATTACCAAAAAATGTTGTGTGATTGAAAAAAACTGAAAAAAATCAGCTGTTCCATAGATTTAGGTTCAGTGAATATTGAACATTTGTATGGAACAGCTGATTATTTTTTGCGATTTCAAAGTTGGTCCCATAGTGAAAGTTGTTCAGTTTGCTTGTCTGAACAAGAACACAAAATTTTTGTGCTAATTAAAAAATAAACTTGTATTTAAATAAAATATCGAGATTAAATTTATCGGAAAGGACATAATATATCTCGTTCTTTTTACTTTCTATATTGTCTATAATACTAATATTATAATGAGGAAAGATTTGATTGTTTATTTGTATTGAATAGGCTTCGAAACTACTGAACCGATTTTGATGAAAGTTGGTATAGGGATAGTTCGAGACCAGGGGTAATTTTTCTACAGGAAAAAAAAATCCCACGTTAAAACAACAATAACGCGGGCTGAAGTCGCGAGCGGAAAGCTAGTATGTCATCAAATTAATAAGTATGTGACTTAGATATATTTTACATTTTATGTTCACTTCCACTAACAAAAACTTTGAAAAACTAGAGAGATTCCAATAAAACTCCTCATTATTACATACTCTTGAGCCACTATATTGTCCAATGTGACAATGTGCTAAGCCAGCTAATAAGCTTAGATTGATATTCTCAAAGCTTTAAGGACCTTATAAGCGACTAAATCAATGATACAAATTGACGTTATCCTAAATCTATCTGTTGTTAACTCAATGGACTTCCTAAGAAATTGAAAAATTACAGCTGCATAACCGTGATTTTAATAGATTTTGCTAAAAGAGTATTGATAAGAAAAATTGTTAGACGCATTTTTTATATAAGAGCAAATGGTGACAAGATTAAAATATTTCACAACGAAACAAGCTTTCGGTTGTAATTTAATTTCTTCACAGGGAAAAGACGTAGACTCGTAAAAATGAAATAAAATAAATATTTTGAAATATTTTAGTATTTCGACAATAGAAGTGCATAAAAATCTTACATCTTGTCTGCCCGCTACATTTAAAATCCTCTGATTGTTTTTATAGACATTGTCTTCTTTGGTGTTCCCATTGCCTGTTGTCAGTGCTACTAACTTTGGGCTAAAAAAGTCGTAAATAAGTATCATGTTTATGATAATATTATTGACATTTCAAATATGTTATTACATACCCATTATAATATTTCTCATACAGTAGGCTGACGAAAATGGCCATGGCGTCATCTCCGCCTGCATCGTTGTCGATAACCAACTTTAGCTTGCCGTTTTTTAAACTGGAACCGAACGTGTTATGAATAGTGAATACAAGTACCTATATGTTAATGTTAAGTCAATCCCTCCATTGAAATTTAGGGCCGATTTTTCAATCGTCAGATAACCTTTAACTGTAGAATATGTATAGCGGTTTGACAGATTTTCTATATAAAAGCTGTTAAACTGTCATATTTATTTCGCAGATAACAATATCTGACTATTGAAAAATCGGCCCTTGATCAATTTCAGTACTATTAACAGACGTTACGATTTGGCCGAAACCAACCAAATCACACAGCCCCCTCGGGACTGTACAATTGTTATTAATTTATTTAAAAATCCCTGTCACTTGTAAAAGGTCGATATACGATCAAAGTATCGTTATATTTGCAGTCGACTCTACAATTGTACATAAACTGATAACATTTGAATCCGACGAGCTTGGAATCCGACAACATTGGAAACGGACGAGCTTGGAATCCGGCGAAGTATTGGAACCATTCCGCTGTGACTACCGCTTGAGAAATAATTTGTTTTCGAACTTTTTTTTGAATCCGTGAAAATTTCCTCTAGGGCAATTTTCAATGAGGGTTCAATGATAGCTGGGCAATGTTCACTGCTATCAGTTTGCTAGACACATAGGTAGGTAAGTCTGTGCTAGATATGTATAAGATATGATATGATATGTATAAGATATGATATGTGCTAGACACATAGGTAGGTATGTTTTTTTTCTTAGTTACTGGTTCTGCGATGGAAAAGTAAGTGGTACATAACCACGCAGCCTTTCAGTTGTAACTACCAATTGTTCTGATGTGTCGACTAGTGTTTTTGTATTATCTGTTGTTCTTGTAATGTTTATGTCTTTTCTTCTTTAATTAGTGTAATGACTATTGTTATTATTAGCTAATGTTTATAGGTAGAATGCCGGCAGGTGGAAAACCTTGTTTTTTTGTTATATTATCGCATATATTACACACGTATTGGTATTTATTTATTATTTACACCATTATAGGTTATTTTTTACACTACAATTTTTAAGGACTAAGTGACATACACCTATGAGCTCACCAAATGGTCAAGATGAGTTTTTTCTTTCCACGTCTAATATTTCCGGGGACTCTTCAAGTGATTTAAGCTTTCATTCTGCCTCTCTACCTCTGAGTGATTCTCTCGATAACATCTTTTCCGCTTTCTCGTTAAATTTTAATCTTGTTCATATACACGCTCAAAGCATTCCAGCTCATTATCCGGAACTTCTATCTAGCTTCGATTGTCAACATATCCATGGAATTTTTATTTCAGAAACATGGCTTAGACCGTGTCTTCCATCTACCTCATATTCTCTCCCGGGGTTTCAACTTCTTCGTAATGATCGTATAAATCGTGTGGGTGGTGGTGTGGGCTTATATATCCGTTCCCATATTCCTGTTAACATTGTTGCCAGCTCTTCTCCATCTTCTTCATCCGATGTTGCTCAGCACTTGTTTGTTGAAGTGAATCTTCAACACACAAAAGTTTTATTAGGAGTCGTCTATAGCCCATCATCAACAGTTAACTATTTCGCAACATTCAACAAGCTCCTCGAAGATCTTTGTCCCCTATATAATCATACAATAATCATGGGTGACTTTAACACATGCCTTTTGAAGGACGATCTTCGTTCCTCACGCTTAAGAGCTATAGTTGAGGCTAGCAATCTGCATATCCTACCTCTTGCTCCAACACACTCTCTTCCAAACTGCACTCCGTCTCTCCTGGACCTTAAGATTGTTTCATCTCCTAATAATATTCAGTCCCACGGCCAACTGAGTGCAGATGCCTTCTCCCATCATGACCTTATTTATCTTTCCTACAAAATCCGCCCTCCTAAGTATAAACCCAAGGTGGCTATGCGACGGAACTTTGGTGCTATTGACATAGAACGTCTACGTATTGATGCTCACAATATTGAATGGTGTTTGGTGGATTCAGCTGAGGGTATCGATGATAAAGTTAACACTTTCAATACTTTATTGGTCAAACTTTATGATAAGCACGCTCCCATAAGACCGGTTAAGTTGAAACATTGTCCTGCTCCTTGGTTGACTGATGAGTTAAAAACACTAATTAAGAAGAAATCTCGTGCAAAAACGAAATTTAAACTTGAGCCAAACGACGTTAACCATGATAAATACATCAAGATAAGAAATCACTGCAATAGATTGTGTAGAGACGCACAACGCCGCCACATTCACAGCTCCGTTGAAAATGGAAATCCCGCTAAGGTGTGGAGATTCCTCAGATCATTGGGGATCGGAAAATCTCGTCATGAATTGAATTCTCACGACATCAATGTCGACAGTCTCAATAAGCATTTCACAGGTGCACCGATTATAGATAGTGCAATTAAAAATCAAACCATAAATCTTCTTTCTGCTCAATCCACCCCTGATCATCCTCCATTTCATTTCAGCCATTTTACAGATTGTGATGTTAAGAAAAGTATCATGTCCATAACCTCAAATGCTGTCGGTACTGATGATATCAGTCGTCAAATGGTAATTCCCCTTATTGATATCCTAACTCCTATAATTTCCTCTATCTTTAATTACTCCATATCCACTGGTTCTTTTCCCTCTTTATGGAGAGACGCTCAAGTGATACCACTCCCTAAAAAGACATAATAACCCATCCATATCCGATTATAGACCCATATCTATTTTACCATTTCTATCAAAAGTCCTTGAGCGCCTTATACATCATCAATTTAATGCATTTTTGACTCAAATAAACTACTTGATAAATTTCAATCTAGCTTCCGTCCTAGTCATAGCACAGTTACAGCTCTTGTCAAAATATCTGACGACATCCGTTTTGCTATGGAAAACAAACAGCTTACGTTACTTGTATTGCTTGACTTCAGCAATGCATTTAACACTGTAGACTATGACATATTCCTCGCTCTCCTCAAGTCAGTTAACATATCTCCAACTGTAATGGCTTGGTTTCGAAGTTACCTTCATGGTCGCCGGCAGCGTGTATTAATCAATAATTCTGTATCAGAATGGAGTAATATCGCAGCCGGCGTGCCACAAGGTGGTGTGCTATCCCCGCTTCTTTTCTCGATATTTATTAACTCGATCACAAGTATACTTACTTCTCCCTACCATCTACATATATGCAGATGATCTTCAAATTTATTGTCATGGTACTTTAGATAACTTAAACTCTATGATTCTGCAGGCAAATGACAATCTTACAGCAATAGCTAATTGGAGTGTAAATTATGGCTTGAATGTAAACCCTTTAAAATCGCAAGCTATTGTTGTAGGAAACTCATTTTTTATTTCGAAAATTGATTGGGGATCGTTGCCTGCAGTGATTTTTGATGGTGTCGATATACCCTACAGTGAGAACGTTAAGAATTTGGGCGTTGTATTCGACAGAACGTTGTCATGGGTACCTCAGGTCAATCAGGTCAGCTGTAGGATGTTTGCAGCAGTGGGATCAATGCGTAGACTGCGCAACTTTCTACCTATTGCAACTAAGGTTTCTCTTGCTCAGTCACTCCTTTTCCCTATCCTTGACTATGCAGATTGTTGCTATTGTGACCTCAACGAAGTGCTCGTTGATAAGCTTGAGCGACTGCAGAATTTGTGTATCAGATTCATATTTGGGTTGCGGAAATATGATCATGTGTCAGAATATCGATCCGAACTGAAATGGCTAAGAATACGTCAACGTCGTGATGCACATATGTTATCCCTGCTTTACAATATATTGTTTAATCCAAAGACCCCTCTATACCTTAAAAAACGGTTTCAATTTCTTCATTCCTCTCACAATGTGAACACTCGATCCTCTGATAGCTTACTCTTACAATTGTCACATTCCACCGAATTTTTTGGTCAGTCCTTTACTGTACAGGCTATTCGCCTTTGGAATAGCCTGTCTTCTGCTATTAGGCGTAAACAATCTCTTTACACTTTTAATGGCAGCGTAAAGCAACATTTCCTTCAGGTCTGACACCACCACTCCCCCCCCACGGTCATTGATGTCAGTTTTATTATTATTATCTATTTATTTATTTTATATATATATATATCTATCTAACTATTTTATTATTATTTATTATCATTTTCTAGTACTTTTTTCTTTTTTTTAATTCTCGTTATATTAAGATTTTTATTATTATTTTTTTATTATATATTTATGTTCTGACCACCAACCAAAAACGTATGTTTTTTCCAACATAAAAGTTGCCTGGCAGAGATCGCCTACGGCGATAAGGCCGCCTATTTTGCTGTTCGTGTATGTATTCTGTTGTATTCTGTAAAAATTGTGCAAAATAAAGTGTTTCTATCTATCTATCTAAGTCACACAACTGCGACTTTGGCAGCTATACAATTAGGACGCCAACGTAAGGCACGGCGGAGGCGGATAGTCAAAGCAACACAATGTTGACGACAGTTCGATGTGCCGGGGACCCAACTCGTGGGGAACAGGTCAACTTCGTGCGCGCCCTATTCCCCACGAACCGCGTCATAATTCAATTCGGACCCTTTGATCGATCGAGGGATTGTCTATAAATATAGGGCGAAATATTGTAAAATTGTAGTCAGTTAGTTGAAGTCGTGTTGTGAACAAGTCAATAAAGATCCTAAGTGATCATCTAGAAACTAGTGTTTAAGCAACATCCCTAGCAAGTACCTACATACAGTCCACTCTAGACACACAATATAGGCCTTAGTGGTATGCAGCATAGCGTCCTTTACGTCTTAAGGAGAATTGCGTCTGCACCTCATGGCGACACCCTCGCCTGTCGGAGAAATTTATAAACGACGCAACGCTGCATACTATTAATAGTCTAAGAGGTCACGGGATTTTTCATAACGATCATAGATACGGTTAGATTTATTTTTATAATTTGTAGAGTAGTTCCCTAATGTGAATGATGTTGGTCTGCCTGCTTTCAGTGGTTGCAACTTCGAGTTATAGAGCTTACAAGAGGCTTCATTGTTGCGAAAAAAAAACGATCAGAGAAATGGTCAGTTTTAGTACATATTCAAAGTACGGCGTCTCCACAGATGAGACAACTTGGTCTGGCGGCTCTCAGTGGTTGCATTTCAGAGTTATGATGCGCGCAAGTCACTGCATTGTTGCGAAAAAAAAACGATAACAGAAATGGTCAGTTTTAGTACCTATTCGAAGTATGGTATCTCCACAGGTGAAACGAGTTGGTCTGCCTGCTCTCAGTGGTTGTATTTCAGAGCTATCGTTGTGTAGGCAATACCCTTATTTGTGGAGAAAGCCTAAAAAATATCGAAAAACGTGACAATCGGCGGATTTTTCAAATGCTCATTAACCGCTGCTGTTGTGTCTCGACGTGACACACACAGCGCACACTCCTCCCCCCGCGCCCGGCCCCTGTCTGTGAGCGAGGAACAATCGTTGTGGGAGGTTGCGCTTGGGCTCGTTTTTGGTGCTTTTAAATACAACTCAACCATTACTTGCATTTTTACAATAATGTCGAAAATAAATACTTTTTTTTTTTGTGGAACGCGTATGAACATCCCAAAGTACTATTACGATCTAGCCTCATTTTACAGCTAATAAGTACAGTAGGTACATAATTTAATTCAATCTTAATTTGCTAGAAATAAACATGTCTCTAAGAAGTGTCCATTCATCATCACAGCCCATATACGTCCCCACCAAGGGGCTCGAGCCTACCCTATATTAGGGTGATTAGGCCTTAGTCAACCACGCTGGTCCAGTGCGGATTGGTCGACTTCACATACATCATTGAATTTCTTCGCAGATGTATGCAGGTTGCCTCACGATGTTTTCCTTCACCGTAGGAGCGTCAGACAAATGTACATATGAAATTCGAAACGAAAAACACATTGGTACATGGCGGGTCTCGAACCCCGACCCCCCGATTGGAAGGCAAGTGCCGAGTCCACTGCGCCACCTACGCTCTCCATTAACATGTTTTTATTGTCTCTATTAAGGCGCCGCTACTAATTCACAGTTATAGTTGCAACACTGACCCTACATTGTACTAAATTAAAACTTATTTTTTATCACTCCACTTCATTACACTAGATCGGATGGCTTTATCCGTTTTAGTCTTCTTTTCTTATTTGTGTGGTCGAGAAGCTAGACAGCCAAGTTCACATGGTTTTGAAGACTTTTTTGGTGAGCTTCGGCGTATTTTTTTATGAATCTATTAACGAACTCTGTTTTAAGATCCCGAAGAAGGTCGTCATTTCTTACATACCAGAGAGCATTAGCGATGCCCCTCAGCACCTTATCTGAAATCTTTGGATGATACACCTGTTGGTCTGAGTGGTACAGCCCCGTAGCTGTATTCCACAAGTCCACACTGGCATGAGGACTTGACGATATAACAATAGTTTATTAGCTATTTTCAAGGGGGAGTCTCTTCCTATTAGCCAATACATGTCTCTATATCATAGATCAAGCTGTTCTCTCTTTTTCTTGACGTGCACCATCCAACCTAGTTTCACATCAAGACCCATGCCATGATATTTGGCAGTGTTCTCATATGGTATAATTCGTCTGTTAATAACCTAGGAGGTCCAGGATCGGCGTGCCGTCGACTGTATCACGGGGTGATACGGTCGATGGCACTTTACGAAGCCCCGGTATGGGCGGAGTGCCTCTCCCCCCGAACGGTGGCCCTCTTGCGACGTCCGCAGAGGGTCATTGCGACCCGGGCCGTGCGAGCTTATCGCACGGTTAGCCACGGCGCGGTCTGCGTTCTTGCGGGCCAAACACCGTGGCATGTCGATGCACGCGTTCTCGCGGAGGTGTATCGACATCGGGTTGCTACCCGTGAACGGGGGGAACGATCTGCTCCACAGGAGGTGGAGCGGACTCGTACCCTGGCGCAAAGGGAGGCTTTGCGTCAGTGGGGTCGCAAAGCCTCTCCAGCTGCCGGCCACTGGACGATCGACGCGATTCGTCCGGTGTTGGAGGAGTGGGTAGGGCGCCGGCAGGGCAGCCTCACGTTCCGCATGGTGCAGGTACTGACCGGGCATGGCTGCTTCGGTCACTACCTGCACCGGGTCGCCCGTCGGGAGGAAATGCCGCGGTGTCACCACTGCGACGCTTCCGACGCCATTGCCGAGCACACCCTATTGGTGTGCCCGGCCTGGCGACACCAGCGCAGCGAGCTTAACGCTGCGCTGGGAGACGGAGACCTCTCGCTACCGAGCATAGTCGTAGCCATGCTCCGCGGCGAGGCGGAATGGGGGGCTGTCGCCTCCTTCTGCGAGGACGTCATCTCGCAGAAGGAGGCTGCGGAGAGGGAGCGGGAGGAAGATCCACAAGCCGCTCCCCTCCGCCGCAGACGGATAGGCAGGCGAAGGCGGGCATTCGCACAAGCAATGCCCGTCTAGTGACCCTGCCGTGGAGGCCTGCGTGCACGGTTGGCCCCGTGCACGGCGCCGTAAGGCCCTCTGTCTGGGGATTGCCCTGGTGTTCTCGGGCAATCTCCCCTTGGCGATAGCCCGACCGACCTGATCGGGCTTGCCCGGACGCGCTGGTAGTGGTAGTCGCAGTGTGGACCCTACCATGCAACCGGGGGGTTTTAGTGGGTCGGCCTGACACTATGCCGGGCCAGCCCCACACACACCCGCCGTCTAGCTAACGGCGGGTACGGTGCGATCACGCATTTCCACTCGAAAAAAAAAAAAAAAGAGTGATATATATTTCTGTTTGTTACTAAAATCGATGTGTACAGACATGGATTCATTCAATTTCGTCCTCCATTTCTTTGTTCAGTCATAGATCTTCTCTACAGCATTTTGGACCTTTTCTGCTGCTTCCTCATGAGTATCACCGATACTCATGATTGCAGTGTCATCAGCAAAAGGTGCAATGATGTTATTTTCCGGTTCTGGTATATCACAAGTGTATAAAAGTTATAGGATCGGACTTAAAACACTATCGTGCGGAACACCAGCTTTTATATGTTTCAATTCTGAGAAGGCGTCTTCATGTTTGATTCTGAATACCCTATCTATAAAGCTCAGGGAGCATTTGTTGTAGTTTATGAATGAGTCCGTCATGCCATACTTTGTTAAAGTCCTGAGCGACATCCAGGAATACTGTTGTGTATACCTTTTTGTCCTCTAGGCATTTTTCGATTATGTTCGTGATTCTGTGCACTTGATCAATCGTCGAATGTTTCTCGCGAAAGCCTATTGAATTGAGAAATTGATATTAAATATTAAATCATAACCAAAGATTTTGGCGGGCTGATATTACTTTTGATTTCATTCCAAACTTCTCTCGGGGTAACTTGCTTAAGTTCCACTTGCAACGGCTTGAATTTCTCCTATTTCGCATTTGGAATCTTCATAGTGTCATAGCCTTTCTTTGACAATAACAGCACTTCCAACATGAGCTGTATTGTCTGGGTGAAGAGCATGATACACTTTGTACCCCCTGAACATGACAAGGAATGATTTGTAAAGTGTGTTAACCTATCTTAGGCAAAAGTACGTACGTGGAAAGTCGCAGAAAAGTCGGAAAAAATTTAATGATTCCAAGTCTGTACACATCGATTTTAGTAACAAACAGAAAATGTAACACCATATCTTCATTAAGAGACAAATTATACCATATGAGACCACTGCCAAATATCTTGGCATAACTCTTGATGTCAAACTACTTTGGAAGGTGCGCGTCAAGAAGAAGAGAGAACAGCTTGATCTACGATACAGAGACATGTATTGGCTAATAGGAAGAGAGTCCCCCTTAAAAATAGCTAACACACTATTGTTATATCGGCAAGTCCTCATGCCAGTGTGGACTAATGGAATACAGCTACGGGACTGTACAGCTCAGACCAACAGGTGTATTATCCAAAGATTTCAGAATAAGGTTCTGAGGGGCATCGCTAATGCTCTCTGGTATGTAAGAAATGACGACCTCCATCGGGACCTCAAAACAGAGTTTGTGAATAGCATCTTAAAAAAATACGCCGAAGCTCACCAAAAAAGACTTCAAAAACATGTAAACGTGGAGGCTGTCCAGCTACTCGACCACACAAAGAAAAAAAAGAAGACTAAAACGGATAAAGCCATCCGATCTAGTGTAATGAGGTGGAGTGATAAAAAATAAGTTTTAATTTAGTACAATGTAGAATCAGTGCTGCAACAATAACTGTGAACTAGTAGCGTCGCCTTAATAGAGACAATAAAAAACGTGTAAATGAACACTTCCTAGAGACATTTGTATCTCTAGCAAATTAAGATCCAATTAAGGGGCCGGGCGAGGGTGGGGGGTGGGGGGGGGGGTGCTGTGTGTGTCACGTCGAGACACGACAGCAGCGGTCAATGAGCATTTGAAAAATCCGCCGATTGTCACGTTTTTCGATATTTTTTAGGTTTTCTCCACAAATAAGGGTTATTGCGTACACAATGATAGCTCTGAAATACAACCACTGAGAGCAGGCAGACCAACTCGTTTCACCTGTGGAGATACCATACTTCGAATAGGTACTAAAACTGACCATTTCTGTTATCGTTTTTTTTTTCGCAACATGCAGTGACTTGCGCGCATCATAACTCTGAAATGCAACCACTGAGAGCCGCCAGACCAAGTTGTCTCATCTGTGGAGACGCCGTCCTTTGAATATGTACTAAAACTGACCATTTCTCTGATCGTTTTTTTTTCGCAACAATGAAGCCTCTTGTAAGCTCTATAACTCGAAGTTGCAACCACTGAAAGCAGGCAGACCAACATCATTCACATTAAGGGACTACTCTACAAACTATAAAAGTAAATTTAACCGTATCCATGATCGTTATGAAAAATCCTGTCACCTCTCAGTCTATAAGGTTTATATTGTGTTCCCGCTATATTGATAATCAAAGCCTAAACTAAGTAGGTACCAAAATTATGTTTGGTATCAAATAGTACCAAATGAGTACTAAATTACAGTGGGTTTTTAAATACAGGAAGTGATCCCGTCATCTTGACCCGTATCGCACAACCGTCACAAATACGAACCAAATACGTATGAGTGCACACGCCTATATACAATCACTAGGATGGCCAAGCCGGATCAAAAACGAAAACGAATCGAATACGAACCGAATACGTCTAAGTGTGCAAGTGCCCTAAGGCAGACACGTAACCATAAAGTCGTTTGCATCGACGCAAGCGCTTGTCTCCCGTTTGAATCGCGACTGTATCGCTGTAGGTAGCTAGACAGCGAGCTATATGTAGCTACTGCACTCAACAATCACATGTGCATTACGAAACTGTCGCTATTACGAGCGCCATTACAGGGTTTTCAAGGTCAACATGTTGAGTTTGGTGTGTTGCTGCATGTACATCCAAAAACTCGCACAGCCTGAACAGAAATCACATCTTAGGTAGGTACAGAGCACTATCAAACGGGCTGCAAATTATTGGGAAGACATTTAATTGTGATATGTGTATATTCATTGGCTGATATGATAATGATTCATCATCATCATCATCACACTGAGGGGCTAGAGCCTACCCTAAGTTAGTGTGTTTAGGCCTAGTCAACCACGCTGGTCCAGTGCGGATTGGTCGACTTCACATACACCTTTGAATTTATTCGCAGATGTATGGTTACTTCACGATGTTTTTCTTCACCATAGGAGTGTCGGATAAATGTACACATAAGTACATATGAAATTCTAAAAATGAAAAACACATTGGTACTTTGCAGGATCGAACCCCGGACCTTCCGATTAGAAGGCTAATGCTGAGTCCACAGCACCAATAATAATGATTATCATATATAAACTCCAAGTACTTACCTCTCTGTAGAAGCACTATCATAGATAAAAAGTATGAAAACTGTAAATAAAAATATCTTCTTTTTCATATTGTTTCTTTACAATTAAATAAATTTAAGTTGACGGTACAATGTACCGTACTCGTGACACAATGAGACTGATATATTTGTCACTGACTTATCTGAAAATGATTATTGTAATGAATACTGACCGGTGGACATACAGTATGATTTATTGGGAAACATGATTGAATGTCCTCGAGAATATATTTCGCTTACCCAGTAGAATAAAATCACAATTACATGATTGCCAACTTTACAGGAGAAAGGATTAAAGTTCTTGAAATTTTTTCATGTACAATTACCATCAAGTGAAATATTTCATAGTGCTCTTTTTTGCGAGTTTATTCCTCAAAGTCGACCTATAACTTACGGATATTATGACATCATTAACTCAATTTTCAATTGTGTTAATATTATTCTACCGGATGAGTGATTTATCATTTCCAAAATTTTTACAGTTATTTGTAATCCTTGGAGTATTGATAAGTTACTTGATCTATTGTAAGAAGGTAGATCGAAACAACAATATCGGTCATCTAATTTGCCCTTATATAATACAACGACAAAATCAAAAAATCTTCAATCTGCTAAGCATTTAAATTCCGTGACTGTCGATGGTGACATAAGCCGCAATAACATGATTTTGTTTCAATATTGTTCTATCCTTGCTCTAGCTCTAGTAAAGCCTCTCCATAAATAGTAGCATCCAGAAGCTGTTACGGAAGTGGTCAATAACATTTTTGGTCACTTATTTTAATTTAAGCATCCTATATAATGGTAATTATTAATTATTATGAGTTGACCTTTACAAGAGGCGAACAGTCCTCTTGTAGCTCTTTGCAGATAGCGTGTTATAAAAATGAGATATTAGAATTATATATACAAAAAAATATACGATATAAACTCCTTGTACAATGAACACTCGACATACAAACTCCTTGTGCAAATAACTCCCCGAGATTTGATTGGTCGACATTTTCTACAAGGAGTTTGACATTAGTAGTAATTGTTCCAATTTTAATGTGCGATATAATTAATTTAACCTTCCTTTTTTCTTCATTAAATGTCTATTTTCGCTTAAAACATTCTTTTTCTCGAAATCGCTCGCTACGATCGTGATTCATCTATGGCCCTCGCCTTATTCACTAGTTACATAATATACTATTATTATTATACATCGCTTTATCATATTGTGTTTTGGTGGTCATGCTACGGCGGCAGCTAGTGATTTGATAAAACTTAATAACAAAAGGATGTGTAAAAATCATCATTATTTTCTTTGAGTTAAAGCAATTTTATTTTTATTTCAAGTCTGCTGCGAAGGTATCTATTAAAAACTGTTTGTATTTCGACATAGATGTTGCCTTTATCACTTTCACGTTCGCGTTGTCGCTTGCGAAATCGTTTGTGACTATTCCTCTGTCCTTTCCTGAAAAATAAAATAGGGTTTTTATTCGTTTCCGATCGGTTTGGTTTTTTGCACTTAGCAATTATGCGAGTAGACGTTTTGCCGGATGTATACACAAGGCGTAGAAACGAATCAGAAAACATAGTCATTCAATAATAATAATAATAATTCATTTATTAAAGTAACACAGACTCATTTAGGTTAGGTGTTAAAAAGAACTTAAGCACTGTTGAGTATTGTTTTTGATTTCGGGTACTTAATTAATTATATTTATTACGCTTGTATGTGGGTACTTCCTACCCTCTCATCCTAATATCAACGTGCTGTCAAACTGATGGACTCAGAGAAGTTGTTCTTCAGCTAGTATATAGCCGCCATAGCAAAAAGGGCAAACATTAACGTGCGCGCACAAATCTCTTTATATCCTCGTAATCCATATATAAAAAAAAGCAATTATATAGTGCAAAGTTGTTTGTGATTCTGTGTGTCTAAGAGGAACTAAAATATTGGACGATCAATAACGTATTCGCAGGCCTGCATGCAAAATAATAAGTACTAGTGAAACGTGTTGTACTGCAAGAGTTTAGGCAGACAAGCCACCTGGATCCATCAAGAAATACCTATCTATTAGGTCATCAGTAAGTCCACAACCCTTTCATTACCATTTACAAGCGTATAGTTCGCGGATTTATTTCCTATTGTTTGTAACATATTTTGCCTAGGTCAAGGTCGTTGACTGGACGAGTGAATATTAAATTTAAACTTTACGAGCACCTTATACAGTCCACTCATTAAAAACTTAACGCAACATCATCTAAGCACTATGTTAATAAATTACAAACAAAAAGAAAGAAAGAAAATTATTGTTAACTCCGTGCCATGCCACCAGAAACTGTACAGCATCGATTGATATATATGCAATCCAGTCGGCTTGCTATCATGTTCAAGATGCTGTTGGCGCTGCCGCGCACCCCACGCACCAGGGAAGCACATCTCTTACGCATTGTTGCATAAAAGATGTGCAAAAGGCTCTGAACAATGTTATTTTGACATTACGTGAGCATCGTGCAAACCTGCGAGCTATCATATTGGCTCTTACTGACAATGCCCTTCGCTCCCTTTCTATGTCCTCGTCGTCCTTGAGGTCTGGAGTCAACATATGTCCAAGATATTTGAAGTTGAAGACTCTTTGTAAAACGTGACCGTTTAATAACAAATAGGGGATCTTTTCAGTTCGTTTTTTCCCGGCCTCAAAAACCATGACCTGACTCTTATTCACATTATAAATTAGACCATGAGATGTGGCGTATGCTTCACATATGCTAAGCTTTCGTAATCCACAGACAGACGCACTCAGCAGCACCATATCGTCCGCGTAACTGATGTTATTGACGCTTATACCATCTATATGACAACCAATTCTAGTGCTACTGAGTTGGCCTATCAACTCGTTCATGTACAAGTTAAAGAGTGTGGGCGAGCTCAACCCGCTCAATAAGTCTTTAATGTTGTAATAGTCAGTTTGTTGGGAGAGCACAACGTTTCAGATTTCATTGAAATTGACATTTGACCGTGCACGCGAAAGCTTGTCGATGAATTATCTTCAAAACCAAGGTGTCAAGTTTAGTAGCGGAACGGTGTGAACACTAAGGGTTGATATTCATAAATGTTCAGATCATTCAACTACTTACATTAAAAGCTTGATATTGTGCTTGCTTGTTTTGGTCGAAGTGATCAAAACCTTGAAAATGTAAGCCTTAACTTGCACTATGAAAATCACCGTCATTATGAGAAACTGTGAGTCTGGATGCCCTATGTACTCGTATATGTTGTGACACAGTCCCAACTTCTACAACGGTTCACTTTTTATACGACTCTACGAAAAATAGTCTTACCACACAGTCTGATGCTCTGGTTTGAAGACGCTGTTCCGACGATTATATCTTCATCTAGCGCCAAGCTCATTACAGCAGGGTCCAAAAGCTGCCAAAGCCCTTTACTTTTAGACAAGGACACAGTTTCATAGCTGTTTTGCGCTTTCATAATTTTAGTTTTGATCGATCCTAGTTTGCATGTTCGCCATTCCTGGTAAAATAAAACGGTTATTATATTGATATTCTGGTATATAACACTAAGTCTAGTGATTAGTTTTTAGATCATTGTTAAATTATTTATATACCATCAATTTAATCCTGAGGGCAAGGCATAATTTATTGAAAATACTATTTTATGCTTCGTGATAAAGGCAGCCGCGCCCGTATGCAGCCGAAGCGTACCGTAACTCTGCATTATATTTTTATATGAAAAAACGTCTTCCCGCTAACAGCTTCGTCTGTGTTATTTTCGTTTCCCGTGGGAATTTTAAATTTTTCCGTAGGAAATTCTATTCTATAGCGTATGCAACTCGGTGATAATGCAGCATTCTATCAGTGAAAGAATTTTTAAGTTCGGTGCATTAGTTTTTCAGTTTGCTCATTGCAAACAAAAATAATAACATAGTAAGTAAAACAAGTGGGAGCGTCAGAGGCGTTGTGGACTTGGCACTTGCCTTCCAATCGGGAGGTCCGGTGTTCGAGACCGCCATGTATGAATGTGTTTTTCATTAGTCTAATTCCATATGTACGTTTTTCTGACGCTCCTATGGTGAAGGAAAACATCGCGAGGCAATCTGCATACATCTGCGAAGAAATTCAAAGGTGTATGTGAAGTCGACCAATGCGCACTGGGCCAGCGTGGTTGACAAAGTTCTAAACACCCTAACTTAGGGTAGGCTCGAGCCCCTCGAGGCGGAGACCTCTAGCTGCCGAGCATAATCCTGGCCATGCTCCGCGGCGGGGCGGAATGGGGGGCTGTCGCCTCCTTTTGCGAGGACGTCATCTCGCAGAAGGAGGCCGCGGAGAGGGAGTGGGAGAATGATCCTCAAGCCGCTTCCATCCGCCGCAAACGGACAGGCAGGTGAAGGCGGGCATTTGCACAAGCGATACCGGTCTAATGACCCTGCCGTGGAGGCCTGCGGCGTGCACGGTCGACCCCGTGCACGCCGCCGCAAGGTCCTCCGTCTGGGGATTGCTCTGGTGTTTTCGAGAAATCCCCCTTGGCGATAGCCCAACCCCTGGTCGGGCTTGCCCGGGCGCGCTGGTAGTGGTAGTCACAGTGTGGATCTTACCATGCGCGCTCATAAGGGCAGGGAGAACCCCGGGAGGTTTTAGTGGGTCGGCCTAGCACTCTACCGGGTCAGCCCCACACAAGCCCACCGTCTAGCCATCGGCGGGTACCGTGAGGTTGCGCATTTCCCCCCGAAAAAAAAGGCTCAAGCCCCTCGGTAGGGACGTATATGAGCTGTTATGAGAGGTAACAAATGATAAATATTAATATTGGTGAAGTGATTATAACCAGTACGGTCTATATGTGCGTGGGAGCGGAGTGCGCTCGCCTTTCGAAGAACGAATTAAAAGAGGTTTGTAGGCAATAGCTCAACTACCTATTACGAATGATTTTCATCGATTACCGCAAGTAATTTGAGTTTATTCGAAATTACGAATACCTAAACAATCATGTCACATAAAGGAATAATACAGACACGCACACACTTACATCTGCACGTACAGACAGCGATACGTTGAGCTTTACATGGTCTCAAGGGTCAACATATATAGTCTGACACACATACACACACACACACACCATACACATACATACACTACCATACAGGTTGATTTGTCTACGCGTTCCTGAGAAAAAGGACTTGACAGACGGACGGACAGACTGACAGAAGGACAAGGAAGTGATCCCATAAGAGTTCCGTTTTTTCCTTTTGAGGTACGGAACCCTTAAAAGGTAAACAAATTAAATATTTACTAATATCATATTTGAAACTTACTTTTGGTATTAACGTAGAGTCTTTGATCTGTGAGAAAGGAACAATAGTCACTTTCTCAGGGCTCGCGTTCTGATCTACTACGTAGTACGCTTCTACGTCTAGTAGTGCATTAAATTCTGGCTTGGGATGCGCTTGACCTGTAATGGTAGGATCAATACAATTTTATTGTTTCCAATTAACCTTGTTCTGTGTAGCATTATCTCGCTCGCCTGATATTAAGTAAGGACAAAGTCCAAAATAAAAACAACTATCTTCGGAATTCTTACAAAACTCTATAATTATCCGAACACAATTAAGTTTCACGTATTGATAATATAGCGACAAGGATGGCGGCTGCTAGCAACACGCATCCAGAGGTCCTATCACCAACATATACATATCAAAAACTGTATGAAAAAGTTTTCAGTTCCCATTGGGCAATTCCAACAGACAAGACTAGATCGTCGTTTCTCAGAAAAGCATATTAATTATTGTATGTCGACAACATTGTGTTCATCACACAAACATTTGCACCGACGTTCCATGGGTTTGAGCCTTGTCACCTACTATTGGTGGATACAGGGCATGGGGCCATACCCCCCTCCCCAAATGACCCAGGAGTTCCATTATTTCGACTCAACTCTTAACGGCCCAAGGCGCGATAAACTTTATTTTGTAAGAATTCAAGCTAATTTGAAATAATTTATTTAAAAAATATGTATATTTTGTTTACTTGTGATTTTAATCCTAGCTCCGAACCTTGACAGAATGATCCCCCAAAAACGAAATCGTGGATCCGTTCCTGACACCTACCTACTAGTCAATAAATTGCCGTAAAACTTTAAGTAGTGAATATTTCAATGTTTTTAATATATTTATTTAGACCAGGCGAGCTCTTGGCTTTCATCTAATCTGATGGTAAGTGATAATAGGGCCGAAACGGAAGCGATCTTCACCTGTATACGCCTTATCACGATCAGCTGACTTTCTTATCTTACCTTATCATCGAAACACTGCTAAAATTACATAATGTTGAGAAGAATAAACAAATCAATACAAGAAAAAATCACGTCAGCAGGATTCTTTTTCTTGTTCAGTTTTTTATTTATTTAGCATTGTTTAGAGGAAATACAAAGTCACACACATAAAAATTACTATAATGTTAGTCAAATCGTTATTACGTCACACTAAACGTGGTCACGATTGCTATGCGTGACAAGGCAAATTACCACGCATAGTAAATTTAACTCTGAATTTATTGCATTTTTATCTCTTATTATTTTTGTCGCTTGCAACTATTGCAAGTGTAAACATGAAAATCCAAATCATCACTTACTGTAAATGTTGCCAGCTCCAATGTAAAGCTGCGACAGCCTTTCTATAAAATTTGGATCTAGTCTGATTGCTAAGGCGATATTCGTGAGTGGCCCTATCGCCACTATGATAAGTTTGCCTGAAATACACAGGTTTTATACTTAATTTTATAATGAATACAATCATTTGAATTATGGAGCCTCAGTGGTGCGTGGACTCGGCATTGAAGACCGGGGTTCGATCTTGCCGTGTGCCAATGTGTTTTTCGTTTTTCAAATTTTATAAGAAAACTAGCTGTGCCCGCGAACTACGTTTCGCCATACATTTTTCCCGTTTTTGTAACATTTTTGATTGATACTCAGCTCCTATTAATCGCAGCGTGATGTTGTATAGCCTAAATCCTTCCTTGATAAATAGACTATCCAACACAGGAACAATTTTTAAATTTGAATCGGTGGTTCCTGAGATTAGTGCGTCCAAACAGACAAACAAACTTTATATATTATAGATAAGTACATTTTGTTCAACGCTCCAACGGAAAATATCGTTAATTAACCTACATACATTTGTGAAGTAGTTCAAAGGTGATGTGAAGTCGACCAACCCGCAATGGGTCAGCGTGGTTATTTAAGGCCTAACTTGTGATATGTTAGAGCCCCTCGTTGGGGACATAATATGAGTTGTGGTAATGCTGAAGATGATGATTTGAATGATTGGAAATCGAATCGTTAGTTTGTGACATTACTTTGAAAATAGTCCCCTTCTTGGAATTTTGAGAGGTTTTAATGCTTAAGAGATTAAAACAAACTCCCATGGAGCTATAAGCTGAAAATCCATAAAGTAAAGATAATTTGATAAAATATCTCGAAATCCATCACTGGTTACTGGTAACGGGATTCTATAAGTTGGAACAGATGTAAATAATTTGAGGGAGTTGAACATGTGAAAAATGTGATTATGAGACCTAGTAAAAAAATTTAGCAAAATTCAAAAACGGTCAGGGTCCTAAGTGGCACGAACCTAGATATGTCTTACGGTTACCATACTTAGCATCAAAAATCCAGCTTAAGCTAAAAATATATCTATACATTATTTATTTCCAACAAAGGCAGTCCCTTGGCAATGGAAAGGAATAACTTTAAAAAAATTCTCTTCGATTAAAATGTCATGTATTTAAAAAAATGACAGAAAAAAAACAAGTAAAACAATTCAGTTTGGATTCAGAAGAATCAAGTTTTTACAATTCTTATTCAAGGTCAATATACCTATAACCTTTAATTAAACTTTATTTACAAGATACTTTTTATTTTACTTGCTGTATCCGCGAACCACGTTTCACCTTAATAATGTTTCACGCAATCATAAATATTAAGATCAAAAATCGAGATAAAAACTATGCTATCTTTAAGTTTGACTAAATTACATACTTAAGCCAAATTTTATTAAAATCGGTTAAGTTGTTTCGGAGTTTATTTCGGACAAACACTGTGTATCATACGCGATTTTTATATACATGATTACTTTTCATCACACCGGATAATTTAAGGGACGCTTCAAAATTTACCGGAATCACCTCAAGGTGACTAAAGCAATTTACCACCAGGTATGCAGCCTACTTTTCCTAACTTAGTTGTATAAAAAATTAAACAGGCAAAAGTACCTTCAAATTTTTTGGATAGCTCTATGAGTGCCAGAGCCGAATGTAGAGGTCGTGCCATCACGGCCCTGTATGGAGTTTCCCCGTTGTCGCCAAGACCATCTTCACCGAAGAATTTGTCTGTGGGATAGCCCATCACTAGAGCACGAGGACTTCCCCTGTAGATAGGAACCTGAAAGATTTGTATTCGTTATTTTATATTATTTATTTACATGTACCCAGCTTTATCACTTTTAATCCATATTACACCTAGTAGATCTAGGTGCAATGGATGTTAAAGGTTATTTGTGATCGAGCCATGAAAACCCCTACCTCCCTCGCCCTCCTATACTAGAGAGAAAATAAAAAAGAAGTTTCTTTATTTCACCATTTGTAATTCATAATTATACCCCAAAAATAACTTTACAGTTTTCGTGTTGCTGTAATGGACTTTTATACAAACTTTGAATTCTGTAGTTCACCAAAATCTACACAAATAAAATATATATATCTTAAGATAACATTATTAAATCCAATGAAATAATCACTTACATCCTGTCTATCTGCGACGTCTAAAACTTTTTGACTATTTATAAAAGCTTGACTTTCGTTCACGTTTCCATTAACAGTTGTAATTCCTATGACTTCAGGCCTGAAAATGTCAATCATTGTTAAAATTGTTTGATCTAAGGATTGTATGTAATAAGTTATTTTTTATTTAGTAAGGCTTACCAATTAAATAAATAGAAATACAATGCAAATATTAAGTAGTTACATGCAATGCACGACAATTACAATACATCGTTTATAGTTTTTCATTTATTTATTTTACTTTTTTATTAATTTATTTATAACGATAAACTTACTATTATCAAAATTACAGTTACATCATTTTAAAAGATCATTTAAAAGCATTTTATTGTCAGCATTAATTTAATACAGGTTTCTGCTTTTATATGCTAAATGCTATGAACATGTTTTATTTTATTTATTATATAATTAGCAATTCGCCACTGCTTCACTCGTGGAGTAGAGCATTATATTGAAGCAATTACGATCTCAATTGAAAACTCATTTTTACTATCATTTTAACTTATATATAACGTCGCAAATATAAGGTAATTTTCAATTAAAGTTTTAATATAAGAAATGGTTATTGTGAGCTAACCGTAATAGAGATAGGTTATTGCAGAGTTTTCTTTCATGGTTTAGAAGAACTACAATTATTCTTTAGTATATTATTTTAAAGTATCTCTTAAGATTTGGTCAGCGTAAAGCTATTTAAATTTTTTTTCGACTTGATATACAAAAAGGGACATTTCGACGACTTGATTGCAAAAAATATTTTATTCTACTTAATTAAAACACTTTATTAGGTTTCACTATACACACGTATCGTCTAGACAATTTTTTTTTATTGATGGTGACAACCGCATGAAAATCCGTTCTATGGTTTTTGGGATCATCGTGAACTTGTAGACAGACAGACGTGACGGGGGACTTTGTTTTATAATATGTACTGACTAGCTGAGCTTTTTTGGAATATGAACTTTTTGGAATGTTTTTTGGATGGAAATTTCTCAGCTTCATGCGGGAATTTTGAAAAATCCCTGCTTAGTGGATCAAACGAACGATGGGCGACGAAGCCAACGAACCTTTGTGCAGAATTTAATGATTATAGCGCCACTAATTGTTGGGCTCTATGTTGATTCCTGAGTCAGTCAGTGAGTTAAGCACCAAATTAAGTTAAACACTGATATGAGGTGGTGGTTAAAGGGTTCGTTCAGGACATCAACAACTTTCACAACACAAGCAACTGTCGAATTGTTAAAATTAAAAACAACCGTTTTATAATACTGTATATTACTTGCCCGAGTACTATCAACTTTAAATAAAACTACACTTTTCGGATTTACTCGCGTAAAACATTTTAATTATTTAGCGAACGCTGCAAAGCGTTGGAAACGTTGGGCTAAATAATTACAACGTGATTCAAATAAGAATAGGACAGCCAATGGCCTCCATTTGTCAAAATGTCGCTTGAAAAGTACGGTTTGCAAAAATAAAACTTATTCTCAAGAAGAACGGTGTATTTTACTTTGTTTAAAAATATGTCTTAAATAGTTTTTTTATTTTTAACTGACTCCAAAAAAGGAGGAGGTTCTCAATTCGATGCGTATGTTTTTTTTGTGTATGTTACGCGATTACGCCGCCGATTGTGGACTGATTTTAAAAAAATATTTTTGTATTCGATAAAGTATACTCAAAGGGTGGTCTCATGGTCACCGAAGTCAGGATTTGATGATGAGATCCCATGAAAATCGAGGGAAACGCTAATTAAATACCAGAGCTGGTATTTAATTAGGGTTTCTTTCACTAAAAAGTTAAAAAATAAACAATATTTTACAAAAAATTAAAAACCGACTTCAAAAACACTGAAAGGTACAAATAATATAAGAATAGGTACAGACAACATCACACTTATATATTGAAGTCGGTGACAAATTTTAAGACTTTCTAGGAGATCATCGTTTGGCACCGACTTCATTATAGAAGTGTGATGTTGTCTGTACCTATTCTTATATTATTTTTAACTTTTCAGTGTTTTTGAAGTCGGTTTTTATTTTCTGTATAATACTCGTATTTTTCTCACCCTACCTAACTGGTTTGAATTGAATGCTATGACGTCACAATATGGCGCCAAGTCAGTCCTATTCTTAGTTGAATCGCATAATAAAATGTAAAGCTAAATATACGCGAGTAAATCCGAAAAGTGTATTTTTATCTACTGTTTCATATTATAAAAGTTCAAGACCTACTCAAGACTCGTATCAAATACACAGAACAGGCATTTCCTTTTGCAGTTTGTCCCAACATAACAGCTGTGTAGTCTGAAGGTTTGAAGGCAAGTAACATTTTCTTGTTCTGTAGCAGTCCATAGAACGTATCTCAAACACCACCTTTGGCCCTATAAAAGACCAAAGAAGGTTGAGTAACGTCGATTTGGTGCAGTTATATCTCCATTTAGTGACATATTGGAAACGTAGCAGTTTTAGTTGTGACATTTTAGGTCTATAAAGTTCATGTGATGGTGACTCGTTAGACAATTTACTGACATACGGTACGGCACAGTAACGCTATTATAGTTTCTTTTTATACTGTAGTAGCGTTCATGATTCCATTATAGCGCTATTTAATTCTATAGTAGAGTCCGAGATTCCTATACTACACAATTCTTAATCATTTTCTCGGCAAAGATTGTGATTTTGCTGTGTGAATTACACTCAAAGAAAATAAAAACAAACCTACTTTGTTAAGGAATTGTATCATGATAAGTTTTTTATCTTATTTAGACATTGAATAATTCGGTCAATACTGCAAAAATCACGTGCGATCAAAGTTTTACCGATAGAATAGTATTAGGTTTACTGAGTATTTTTAATGCGCTCTCGATTTATTGAGTTTTGAATAAAATATATTCATAATATAAAATTAAATTCAACGTAGTTTCTACTTTACAGCCAAGAAGTAAATTCGTGGCTCCTATTGGCTAACTATAGCACTCGTGACATAGTTTTTGCCGCCATCATTGTAAAATTAGGGTTCCATAAGACTTTAGCCGGATTACACAAACCTTTATGTACCTTATTTATCCTTTAAAGGATATAAAAAGTCAGCTACATGCGCTGTGTGTTTTAAAAGAAAAACCAAAATCATTATAGAAAGCTTCAGCCATATAAAAGAGTCGTAGTGACGACTGCCACAATGAGATTATAATAGGGATTCACAAACAATTAAAACACTTTTTAGTGCTATAAAAATGTCTTGAAAATCTATTATAAAACAAAAACCGCTCTATTTCAGCGTTGTTATAACTATTAAGGTATCAATACTATAGCAGTGATTTGTAGAACCACAATATCATAAAATCCTTGTATTGTTGAGTGTCCATCACTGCTAAAACGCAATATTTATAGCGGTTATCAGGGAAACCTTAAAGCGCAAATTAGATACATAATAGTATTTTCAAACACTGTTATACAGTAATATTGCTCTGTACTTTCTATATTGGAGATTTTTATAGTACCTGACTATAATGGCTTTATAAAATGGTTATGTAAACCTTTACATCAAGAGCTAATAGGATAATTTGGCTATTTAAGCTTATAGAGCAAAAACGTGTCACCAAACGCTTTTATACAACGAGTAGTCACCGCTAAGACCTTTATACGACGTTTACTCAACCCTTTTGTGATGTAATCCTAAGTTATAGGTCCAAAATGTTACTTGGGGGGCTCTTTAAATATCATCATAACCTTTGAAACACCTCATATTATTTCAATTTTATTACTGCTGCAATTTCATACACAAGTCATACTTAGAAATAAATAACATCTCACAATTTGTGTTTAGAGAACAAAAGAAATCCTAAATAAAAATAAACCATTTTCTATGACGTCATTGCCTTTATAAACAAAGTGAATTGAAAATATTTACCTAAAAAGCCATATTATATATCATCCACTTACCCATCATAGTATTTTTCTCTGAGCAACGCAATGAATATCGCCATAGCATCATCGGCGCCACCGTCATGGTCTATTACAATTTTCGGCCGGTGGTCAAATACAAAACTGAAAAATACTAAAATTATATAAAACTGAAGAATCGCAGTTACGTTTACATACCAGATACTTTTCCTCCTGACCTTTTACTCATGTTACTTGCAGACCTCTCTAATAATTGTAAAAAGTAAGTAAAGATGGATACAGATATATATTCCAATATAAAAAAACTCGTGTCACAATGTTTGTTAGCAAACTTCTCCGAAACGGCTTGACCGAATGATTATGATTTTTTTTTGTGTATATTTGGTAGGTCTGAGAATAGGTCGAAGACTTTTTTTATACCCCTAGGTAATAAGGGTGGCCCTCTTCAGATTTTTTGGTATTTTTTTACGATTTGCTTTAAAAATACTTAAAACCCTACATTTTCACCCTTCTACCACCAACCCCCATTTTTAATTGTGATATTAGTATTTTAACTGGCAATACGTAATTTGCGCTATTCAAATACAAAGTAGACCTTTGTAAACATATACTGACAGAAACACTTACCCCCAAAATTATATTAATGCATTTTAAACTAACATAAATTATTTCATTTTTAGGCTTGCTGTACGATTGCTCGTACAATATTGTTTCATAATCAATTTTCAACATTAATTATTTCATCATTAATGGTTAATAATTATATCATAATTAATGAGTAATCAGTATAACATAATTAATAGTTAATAATTTTCATTACCGATCAGGGGGTATTTTATGGGGGTGCGATGTCAGAACACCTCCTCGTGGTGCACCCTGGGCAACCCGGCAGATTTACTGCCGCGGGCTAAGAGTCTGACAGCTGCCCCGTGGAGGGGGCGTGGTGTGGCCGGGCTTAACCCGGTGGGTCACTTCACGTGGCCATGTGGGCCGTCACCTCCCCTGCTTTTTGAAGATGGGGTTGTGTGTCGCCTGGGGACCCGCTCGCGGGTCATTGCGCGTTGCGCCTTGTGCGGTTGCCCATTTGGTCGGGTTGTTGCGGGTCCTTGTTGAGCTTCGGCATGTCGTTGTTCCGACGCTGGGAGACTCGTAGAGCTCCGGCGTGTCGTTGTTCCAAGGACTGAGGCTGACCCGATCACCGTGTGGCTTCGGCACACTTGTGCGGCCCCCATGAGGGGGGCGTGGGATGGCCGAGTGCTACTCGGCGGGCAACCTCGTGTGGCCACCGTGGCCGCTTTTGCGGTGGGTCGGCACTTTGGCGCCGCTGAGCTTCGGCTCGTGTGCGCGGCGGTGGGTCCAGTGGGGTCTACCGTCGGACAAGCCCGTTACCCCGCACTGAGCGGGGCCGGGGGCCTGGCGCACGGAGCGTCGGGCCGCGTGGAAGAAAACCACAGTAAAAAATTACCACCCGGAGTATGCCCCGGCAACTCCTCTCCATCTCCATCTTGGAGAGGGCGTGAGGGGCCCGCCATTGGTGGGCAGGTGCCGCGGACGGGGTTATGGTCGGTCCGTAAGGGTTCCCACGACCTCGTTCGGCAGCGGCGCGTCTCTGGTCGTGGCTGCGCTAGGCGCCAAAGAGGGCATATCGAGGGATTTAGTGGGTAGTTGCTCGCTGCGGAGTCCCACACACCCTTGCCCCTGCGGGGGCTTGGACGGTGCGCAAACGCATTCCCCTCATAAAAAAAGGGGGTATATTATGACGTCTTAATTCCAGCCAGTTTTCTGAATTGCTATCAGTGCCTTTCTTTTACTCATCATACAATAAGAAAGAAATGGCATTATAACCATTATAACAATTCAGAAAATTGCCTGGAATTAAAACGTCATAATATACCCCCTTGAATGTCACTTGAGTGTGAGCGCGTGAAAATACTCACTGTTAATTAAATTTATTGAATAAAAAGTGCAACGGTACTATACCTATTGTTTTTAAAGAAAACGTTGTTCCCATCCTATTGCAAATGTTTTTCATTTTCCACTGACCAAATAAATGTATTTTTTCAAAAAAGGATATTTTCGAATCATTTTTTTTTTGTAGGATAATATAAACAACTTGCTCTACAAAATATTCTACGAAATTAAAAACTGAAATTTAGAATATATTTTCGATTAATGTGTTTAATATAGGCCAATGTTTTTTATATTTACCATAAAAAGATTACCCGGGGATGCTAGTAAACCGAATAATACGGAATTGGGGCAAAGGAAAAATTTATAAATCAAATATTTGAACTATTTATTATACATGCTAAGTACAACTAAGACTTTCAATTTTAATTAGAATACTATGTTACTAAAAACAAATGCATCGTTAAGAATAACTGTGACGATCGATACCATAATTAAAAGTATGAGGAAATTTTTCATATATCAAGTTTTATCTGTTGAGGCAAGTGATTTATCGAAGATATTTGAATGCATGTACATAATTTTGAAACTTATGGAATGTTTCTTAAAAATTTCTATTAATATCAGATTACTTCCCTTCCGATGACCGTCTTTATTATCAACCCTAAATATAGGTAAGTACCTATAATTTCTTTTTTATTTGCATAATATTTCCGAAGAGAAATGGATTCCCTCAGAAGAGATTTTCCGCGATCGTCTCTCACTAGGCGCGTTATGTCATCGGCTCAAAGAAATTTGCTCGACATCAACCTTGAAACTATTTTCCTTAATGGATTTATTAATAGATTACGGTACATAATGCGAGTTTAATTGACCAATACCTTGTTAATATAAGAAACCGCTATTGACTGCTAACAAGAATATAAAGCCAGTTGCATTACTTATTAGTTATTAAGTACTTAAAATATAATTAATGAATAATCGCGTCGCGCGGTACTAAACAAACTGGTATCGCCGGCACGGCAAAATATATAGTACCTTCATAAAAAATAGAGTATCTATTTATAAATAATATAATAGTTTGAGCAAAGGTTTAAAAATATTTTGGCATAAAAGTTACGTTTAAACGATGGAAAACTGCGTACCAAATTATCTGACTTATTCCGACGCCCTTTCGTTAGAAAATTTGATTAGATTAAGAATTTCTTTCTTTACTTATATGGGAGCCATATAACAAATAGTACATTGTTCACCGCGGGACGAAAGTGACCGATTACTACCGAGGGAGAAGTTTGTGTACAATACTCTGGGGCTAGGATTTTTTACAAAGGGGGGGCACCCTTAAGGAATGATTTCGGGGATAACAACTATTCTTTATCCTTCCCTACAACTCAAACTATCTTCATACCAAATTTCATCTAAATCGGTTCAGCGGTTATTGGTCCTATCTATACAATCTTCAACCCCCCTTTTCTCCCTCTTAAGGGGTGATTTCTGCAATAAAAGCTATCCTATGTCCTTTCCTGGAACTCAAACTATGTCTATACTAATTTCATCTAAATCGTTTCAGTAGTTTTGACGTGAAAGCGCGACAGACAGACAGAGTTACTCTCGCATTTATAATTTGACGACACGGTTAGCGCAGAGGTCGAGTGATCGCCTAATGCGCAACGAGTCGCGGGTTCGATTCCCGTACGGAACAAATATTTTGTATGGCCTACAGAAATTTGTTCCGGTCTGGATGTATGTGCATGTGATATTCTATGTTTGTAACTGCACCCAAGACACAGGATAAAATCCTAGTGTGGGGCGACGTTTTTTTTAACTAAAACTAACTAAATAATATTAGTATGGATTGATAATGCATGCATTCGAATAACCAAACAAAAACTGACTCATACAAAAAGAAGCATGGTAACTTCGTAGTACCTATTTTAAGCGGAAAATATTGCTAATTTATAGCAGACAGGAAATCCTATACCTACTGAGGTTATTTTATGCATTTTTTCCGAAAAGAAAGACAATATTATTAGCCTTCAACTTGCCTGATGAAGCAATATGAGGACAAAAGTGAAATAAATCATCGAATTTATTACTAAATATCTTATTTTAAGCAGATAGGAAAACGAACCGGTGGCAACATTCAACATAGAACTCCACTGATCGTAAAGGCACCCTCTGTTGCAACTCTTATGGCCATTTTCACCAACCTCTTCTTAGCTTAGGGGACTCTTAGGTGGCATGCTGTCACATTCTTTTCACTAAAGACAAAAAGTGACAGCATGTGTCTTAGGGGCTACCTAAGCTAAGTAATGGTTGGTGAAATCGACCATTAGGCTCGTAATAATAGTCGGATCTCAAGTCAGAGCTCGATCTTGAATAGCAATTTTTTAATGTTTAATGTAAGGCACATCTGTCAAAAACAACAGCTCAAGATCGACCTCGTACTTGAGATACGACTATTTATACGAGCTTGAAACATTTTTCCAGCGGAGAATTCGATACTATAGTCGTTCGCCCAGGTACATCTATCTCACCTATTTCTGCCGCTAGGCAGCGGAAATTGCATCACTAAGTTCCGGTGTGAATGGTTAGGCAGGCAGTGAAATTACTGAGTACTGTGACTTGACATCTTATATCACCAATTGACAACGTCTGTTAAGTCCATGCAACGTACATAGGTACATCGGCGCGGCGGCTTCCTTGTAGGGGTTGAAGATTTGTAAAAATAACAGAATCCACATGAACTATAGATCACTGTCACCATCAGGTTAACAGCCTATTCTTGGTCACCAACTTAGTTGTATAAAAAGATTTTTGTAAATATAAACATAAAACAGCTAAAATCTAGCCTTTTTGAAGTGAGAACTTCTTTAGCGGCATTGTACACTTTTTTTGTAATGGGTAAAAAATGATAAACTCGCGTCAGGATCACGTGACACTGATCGAAAATGCGTAAGACCAATTAAAATTGAAATGGCCGCAGCTCGCAGGAACTGTCGAGGTGCGGTGAGGGGTCCACGTAAGCCGGCCGAGAACAATAAGGATCACGTGACACTGATCGAAAATGCGTAAGACCAATTAAAATTGAAATGGCCGCAGGAACTGTCGAGGTGCGGTGAGGGGTCCACGTAAGCCGGCCGAGAACAATAGCGGCTGGCAAAAGTATTGGAAGTCACACGTCACTTGAGACAGTTTTAATCAATTTATTTACTTTGTTAGGAAAAATCTAAATTGTGCTTTTATTTGATTTTGTTGTAACTGCTTGACGGATTTCAGCAAAAGACTAAATTCGTGAAGACCATGGGAGTAACAAAGACTTGTATCATTTTCATAAGAAACCAAAAAAGTAGGTTTCATATGGCAAAAAGTTTACAAATTTATTGGTGTATGAAGTTATTATTAGTATGTGAATAAATGCAATATTTTTATATTGCATTTATTCACATAGTATACATGTATAATTCTATATTTTATATTGGTTAATAGTATGTGAAGAAGCAGATGCACCCCCCTGAAATAATCCTGGCGGCGGCCATAGTGTTTACGTTCAGATATTTGGCAATGATAAACTTTCTTATGAACTTTTAAAAAATATAGAAAGTTTTCTTTATGTTTAAATCAGAGCAAATTTCTCTATCTCTCATAGTTATTTTTTCATTTCCACTTACTAACCTAATGTAGAGTGGTTTCTTTTATAATCGTATTCAAATCCCATTACTAGATGTTGGAGTTATACTTGAATAAAGACAAATTTTATACCTTTGTGAGTGACGACACGGTTAGCGCAGAGGTCGAGTGATCGCCTAATGCGCAACGAGTCGCGGGTTCGATTCCCGTACGGAACAAATATTTTGTATGGCCTACAGAAATTTGTTCCGGTCTGGATGTATGTGCATGTGATATTCTATGTTTGTAACTGCACCCAAGACACAGGATAAAATCCTAGTGTGGGGCGACGTTTTTTTTAACTAAAACTAACTAAATAATATTAGTATGGATTGATAATGCATGCATTCGAATAACCAAACAAAAACTGACTCATACAAAAAGAAGCATGGTAACTTCGTAGTACCTATTTTAAGCGGAAAATATTGCTAATTTATAGCAGACAGGAAATCCTATACCTACTGAGGTTATTTTATGCATTTTTTCCGAAAAGAAAGACAATATTATTAGCCTTCAACTTGCCTGATGAAGCAATATGAGGACAAAAGTGAAATAAATCATCGAATTTATTACTAAATATCTTATTTTAAGCAGATAGGAAAACGAACCGGTGGCAACATTCAACATAGAACTCCACTGATCGTAAAGGCACCCTCTGTTGCAACTCTTATGGCCATTTTCACCAACCTCTTCTTAGCTTAGGGGACTCTTAGGTGGCATGCTGTCACATTCTTTTCACTAAAGACAAAAAGTGACAGCATGTGTCTTAGGGGCTACCTAAGCTAAGTAATGGTTGGTGAAATCGACCATTAGGCTCGTAATAATAGTCGGATCTCAAGTCAGAGCTCGATCTTGAATAGCAATTTTTTAATGTTTAATGTAAGGCACATCTGTCAAAAACAACAGCTCAAGATCGACCTCGTACTTGAGATACGACTATTTATACGAGCTTGAAACATTTTTCCAGCGGAGAATTCGATACTATAGTCGTTCGCCCAGGTACATCTATCTCACCTATTTCTGCCGCTAGGCAGCGGAAATTGCATCACTAAGTTCCGGTGTGAATGGTTAGGCAGGCAGTGAAATTACTGAGTACTGTGACTTGACATCTTATATCACCAATTGACAACGTCTGTTAAGTCCATGCAACGTACATAGGTACATCGGCGCGGCGGCTTCCTTGTAGGGGTTGAAGATTTGTAAAAATAACAGAATCCACATGAACTATAGATCACTGTCACCATCAGGTTAACAGCCTATTCTTGGTCACCAACTTAGTTGTATAAAAAGATTTTTGTAAATATAAACATAAAACAGCTAAAATCTAGCCTTTTTGAAGTGAGAACTTCTTTAGCGGCATTGTACACTTTTTTTGTAATGGGTAAAAAATGATAAACTCGCGTCAGGATCACGTGACACTGATCGAAAATGCGTAAGACCAATTAAAATTGAAATGGCCGCAGCTCGCAGGAACTGTCGAGGTGCGGTGAGGGGTCCACGTAAGCCGGCCGAGAACAATAAGGATCACGTGACACTGATCGAAAATGCGTAAGACCAATTAAAATTGAAATGGCCGCAGGAACTGTCGAGGTGCGGTGAGGGGTCCACGTAAGCCGGCCGAGAACAATAGCGGCTGGCAAAAGTATTGGAAGTCACACGTCACTTGAGACAGTTTTAATCAATTTATTTACTTTGTTAGGAAAAATCTAAATTGTGCTTTTATTTGATTTTGTTGTAAATATTAATTAGGTAAGTTAGTATAAATTAAATATTATTTATTTGTTATAAAATTACGTTTTTAAGTAGTATATTAATGTCTGTTTTGATCATATTTTTAATTTAATTGTAAATATTTTGATTCATTATTACTAGTTATATAATTATGTACGCACAACGTTACAACAGGGAGTTGATTTTTCTGAGGGATAAACTTTTTAATGTAATATAAATTGTCATGTTTGTGTACGATAGCGCAATAAATAAATATTGTATTCTACCACATAAAAGATAGTACTTTTATTCTGATAATTAAAGCAATTTGTGCAAAATTATTCCATAACCATTCCAAAATATCCAAAACGCACAACGTTAATACTTAAGTTTTCACTTCTGCCGGCACTCCCGGAGTGCAACCCGTAATTTTTTATTGCAACCGTATTGTATTAATTGACAAGCGTAAAGTATTTATTTTCTGCGGTCACAGGTGTGATGGCCCATGTACAGCCGGCTTTAAAAGTATATAAGCATTTTAGCAGATTTAGTACCATGTCACACCAACTATTCCTTTTATTTAGTATGGTTTTTCTTATTTATTTATTTTATTTTATTCAGAAACCAACAGCATATTTATAATACAAAATTTACATATTATAATACATTTTAGGATGCCAATAACAGGTTTCACAAAAAAGTACTGTACGATAACTAAGAACAGACTAAAATTTACCAATTAGAGAAAAAACAGTGAAGTACAAAATTTTACATAATCCCATACAGGGTACGAATGTAAGTTGTGTGTTGAATGGTTACACCTATATTGCATTGTTAATATTTGGCATGACATGATACTAAAATGTTTATCTACTTTTGAAGCCAGCTGTACATCGCAAACAAAATTTCAAATAAGCATCATTATAATACTTAAAAGTCGTTTTCGTGTCATTCATCTAATTTCCATAGTTCATTAAACGAATGCAATAAATAACTCTATTCCGGAACAAAAAAATCCTTCAATATAAGTTAGTATTTTAGTAAATTAATTATACTGAAACAAAACTTACCTCTGTATTGGCAGCGTACAATAAAACAGTATTATCAACTTTCCACAAAAAGTTCTTTCTGAAGGCATAATTTTAAAGCACTAAATTTCTAATTCTATTCAAGATTCTTTTCTAGGAGTTTACTAACTAATCGTAATTCGTAATACAGACAAGAGCGTGCAATCAACTAAACACTTCGCGGATCTAGTTTGAAATAAAAGTGTCTCAAAAGTTTTCCTCTGTATTTATAGTACTTGAAATTTTTTACCTTATGACGCAGATTAATATTTACCGGAAACATCAACGACAAGTATCATCGTCTGGTTCGATTTCGATTCAAGGGGAATTTCTAAGTGACGCCATGCGTTATTCCAAATTTATGACCTGAACTGCTTTATTTTTTGACGTCAGGTCTGTATTAGATGACTAATTGGCTTTTTTATACTTTAAGGTAGCCAAACTTTAAATTACCTAGCTAATAGTATAAGACGAAAACAATGACTCGGAATCCTCCGTCACAAAGAGACTGGCTCTTTTTCAATCTAATTGGAAGATTACTGCATGCATCCCAAAATATCCCTGAATTCTGCTCCTGTTTAGAAATTGGAAGTCTTCACGACATAAGAAACTCACAAAGGTATAAAATTTGTCTTTATTCAAGTATAACTCCAACATCTAGTAATGGGATTTGAATACGATTATAAAAGAAACCACTCTACATTAGGTTAGTAAGTGGAAATGAAAAAATAACTATGAGAGATAGAGAAATTTGCTCTGATTTAAACATAAAGAAAACTTTCTATATTTTTTAAAAGTTCATAAGAAAGTTTATCATTGCCAAATATCTGAACGTAAACACTATGGCCGCCGCCAGGATTATTTCAGGGGGGTGCATCTGCTTCTTCACATACTATTAACCAATATAAAATATAGAATTATACATGTATACTATGTGAATAAATGCAATATAAAAATATTGCATTTATTCACATACTAATAATAACTTCATACACCAATAAATTTGTAAACTTTTTGCCATATGAAACCTACTTTTTTGGTTTCTTATGAAAATGATACAAGTCTTTGTTACTCCCATGGTCTTCACGAATTTAGTCTTTTGCTGAAATCCGTCAAGCCCTTAAGCCTTTTGGGTTGGCCCAGCGCGTGCTATCGAAATGGTACTCGCGCTGGTCGCTGCCGATCAGGTTCTTGTTCTTCTTCAGCGCGTCATGGCACCTGCGAGCAAACGCTACTTGTCAACCGCCAGAACTCTGTTACCTCGAGTAAATTTCATCAACTAAATATTGGACATATCCCATAATCAGCAACCGCCCTGCGATGTATCGTCAGCCAAAAATGTGATCTACTACCCCTACGGTAACCTATCTTAATTTCGAAACTTTCTTGTTCGAATTTCATTTGTTCGAAAACGGTTCACCGACGTCTTTTTTGCCATATTTATTGTTTGCCATATTTTTAAATCATCGAAATATCATTTGACGTAGGTGTTATTTTACCAAACAACGTATCACCGATTTTCAAAATATTTCTTTTACTATTGGTCGAAGTTTCTATTGAACTTTTTTC
This sequence comes from Schoenobius gigantellus, assembly GCA_963935595.1. Lineage (NCBI taxonomy): Eukaryota > Metazoa > Arthropoda > Insecta > Lepidoptera > Crambidae > Schoenobius > Schoenobius gigantellus. The sequence continues at coordinate 9,820,880 of OZ012544.1, read as the reverse complement.
ATTTGCCATAATATACTTCCACTTCACCAAAACAACATTTTACCGAATATTATTTGGCTACAAATGTTACATTATGTTGTGTATCTATCTACTTAACCTCTGTGCTATTACTTCAAAGGTAACGAATGAGTCAGGCCATGCAAAAAGTGCAAGGGGTGCAGGCTTGCTTGCATGCTGCATGCTTGCTTGCATGCTTGCTTGCATGCTGCATGCTTGCTTGCATGCTTGCTTGCTTCTTTGTTAGCATGTTTGGAAACACGATACTTTGAACAAATCTTATTTCGGTTAAGCATAACTTCGGCAAAAAAAAAAATCGACCAAATGAAACTTTGGAATCTGAAAAAAAGTACAAACGAAAATCGGAATTTTAGTAATATAGCAATCGTGTTTTAGTCAAATAAAAATATGAAAGATAAAAAAAATTACTAACGTTTTCGACAAAATAATATTCGAACTTTCGAAAAAAAAATCGGCTTTAAGATAAGTAACCAGTCCTACGTTGAAATTCAGTGTCGTTTAGTAATAGTACCTATATTATGCACCGAGCGAAATAGTAGATTGTACAACAAGGGCATAAAATGAGTCATTGTACCCCTTAACTTACTATCCACCCTCGCCGGTCTTACATACATACACTGAAAAAACATTACCCTCCCACAAGTGTAGTCGGGTAAAACATATGTAATATTCTCTATGTATTTTCTTTCCTGACAGGGAGGTGCAAGTGCATCCTATTGCACCCCCCTCCCGGCGCCCATGGTAAACACAATTTATTTTATTTTATTTATAAATTACTCTAAAAAGGCGAATGATAAAAATCCACCATCCATTTTGTATCTGTATTTCTTTCCGTTTAAATTATAGATGATTAAGATAAATCCAGTCTCAATTTTTCGGTACATCATTTCAAACTTTATTATTTCAAACTTAACTAATATTAGATTTAGGGTGGGCTGTTTCATAGTTAAATCAGTCAGGAATGATGAAAACTTATAGCCTCTTAAGGCGTCCTAGTGGATTTAGGTCGACTTAACTTGAAACCCTATGTAGGTATATCAATAATTAGATTTCACGAGCGCAATACTTTAAAAAGCAGTGTCTCGTGTTATTTACGAATTTCTGAGAATTTTTGTAAGTGTCAGTAACATGAAACAACGTGTTTAATTCACCTTCATCTACTAATGCATGTAATTAACAAAAACCATTGCCAAATGATTGTATGTATAGGCTTCACTTCAGAACAGTTGCACTAATTTGCGTCATTTTAATATGAAGTATTAGGGAATAGTTTGTATGAAAGAAAATGTTTCAAAATTGTAGAAACACTAAAGGAAAGTCAGAAAATCTCCATATACAAGGTGAGTGAACGAGAGACGCACAGTAGGAAGATCTTCAAAAACACTGACGGATGATGTTCAGCTGCTCAGTTCTTGATTTCAGTAGATTTTTTTAATTTGTCTTTTTTATTCAAACTCAAAACCAAATTTGGAAAAGTTTCAGGGAAAGATTATTTTACACCCATTATGCGAAGTCGGAATGAGCAGTGAGATTCAGATAAAAGACAGTCATCGTTTTATCTGCTGGCCAGAGTATTACCATATGTATAGTATACGCTTCCTTGTAACACTTAACAATTACTGCTGTGAATTTTCTATTCAAACTTATGTAAATGCCAGCTCATTTTAGTCAATTTCAGCAGTTGTTAATCTCAATGACAATACGTGTTTGCAAATAGCACCATTAGAATTAGCTTTTGAACAATACGAAATCGGTTTTGTTGCAATAAATTGACTCACTGAATAATGGGTTCCGGATAACCAGCGATAATTTTGAAAACTATTCGTATAATGTTTTTTCTACATATACATATTATAGGAGATAGTATGTTTTAAACTAACATAATTTTCTTGATAGATATGGTGACGTTAATATTTATGGATTTTTAAGACGTCTATCACCTAATTTTGAGTGAACCTTAAATTAAAGGAAAGGTTCAATCTACGAATGAGTTATTCAACGCGGAACACGAAGAAAAGCCAGCAATACAGAGTTATTTTTTAGTCACGAACCAAATGTTGTGTACTTGTTCAGACAAGTTAACTGAACAACACTCACAATGGTTACCTATCTTATTACCGAATTTTTCTAGTTCGAATTTCATTTTTCCGAAAACGTTTCGCCACTTTTATGTTTACCATATTTTCATTATACCGAAAAAACGTTTGACATATAGCTGACAATCCGATTTTCAAAAAAGCATTTTTTCAAATTCTATATGTTTCGGAATCTCACTCAACCTTTGATAACTATTTCATATTTTAAATGACTTATTTTCCAAAAAATTGATTTCTATAATACCAAAACACAAATAATTTAAAAAACAAACACATTTACAATCCATCAGTTTTACAAACGCTAACTCCTAGCCGAAAATATTTGCAATTTATTTTTCTGGCACAATTACTATGACAATGTCCATAACAATTTTAAACTTTAGATTATGTGGGTAGTCTTGATCATTTGTCAAGAATAATTGTTACAAGTTATTATCAACACGGGCTCCCGTAAGTTTTACACGAAAATGTCTGATATTGCGGAATTATTTAAATCCAATAAAGGTGCTGTTGTTTCATAAAGGTTTCTCTTATTATAAAAACAAAGTGTACATCAACAAGTTTTATTGGTGCTGTGATTTTAGAAAAGACGAGATTTACAAGTGTAATTCATCATTGGTGACAGAAATTAACAATGTAAATGATCAAGTACATAATGTTTTAAAGTCTAAACATGATCATAATCATGAACCAGATCCTCTCGGTAAAAAAGTCTCGGATTTCACCCAAAAACTTAAAGAAGATGCAAAAACTGGATTGAAGGTTTGCCAAATTCTACCTAGAACAACAAAAGCAGTTGCTCCCCAGAACTGTTAAGCAATTTACCAACAACATCATCTCTAAAACAAAGAATATACAGAGCAAAATTAAAAATTCCAAAGAAGAAGGAGCCAACTGATATTTTATTTGAGATTGATCATGATGAAATCCAAATTAGTGGTCAATGTTTTGTAATCAAAGAGCGTATTTACGATACAAACAAACGAATCATATTACTTTCAACAAAAAACTTAATGAAATTGTTACAACAAGCTGATTTTTGGATCCTTGATGGTACATTTAAAGTTGTACCAACTATATTTCAACAATTATACACCATGCATGGTAACATATCAGTTACAGGAAATAAATCGAAAACATTTCCCTTACTGTATTGTCTATGTACTAATAAAAACAGGAAAACCTATGACAATATTATGGAGTTAATACAAGAATACGGAGATGAAAATGACTAGATTTAACCCCAAAAATATGTATTTTGGATTTCGAAAAAGCGGCCATTCAAAGTTTAAAATCAAATTTTGAAAACGTAATTTTACATGGTTGCCACTTCCATCTTAGTCAAATTTTATACCGCCAAATACAAGAGCGGGGATTGACAGAACAATACGCTAAAGATATAACATTTAAAATGCTTGTTAAATGTCTATTGGCACTTAGTTTTCTACTTCCAGATCAAATACCTGTTTATTTCTATAAACTACTGGACACTTTTACAGGTAATAATCTTCAAAAGTCTATTTTACAGATATTCCTATTATATTCTGCAATAAGTGATATGGCTCAATTAAAATATATCATGCATGCAGCAGGCATGCAGGCATGCAAGCAGCAGGCATGCAGCATGCAAGCAAGCATGCACCGAGCAAGCAGGCATGCAACATGCAAGCAGGCATGCACCGAGCAAGCAGGCATGCAGCATGCAAGCATGCATGCAGCATGCAAGCAGGCATGCAACATGCAAGCAGGCATGCAGCATGCATGGCTTCTGTCACGGCTCCGGCGCTGCGGGGCTACGGCGGCCCCACGCTAGCTTAACGTCGCAGATGGCTTTCGCTCACCACCGCAGCTTCGGCTTGCTGGCCGGCTTACGCCGGCCAGCCTCAGCCGCGGCGGCGAGCTACAGCCACCTGCTCCTGAGCTAGCGGGCCGCCTCGCCCCTCCGCGCCTACGCGGGTTTGAATTACACTCTAGGGGTATGACAGACAAGACTGCTTGGAGTCGGATTTGCAGCGATTCGCTTCTGTCAATATGTAGGTAATTAAACTAATGTCTTTAATCTTAAATAATATGTTTTATTTACAGATAATGAAGAGCTTAAAGAACTGGGTCATTGGTTCGAAGAAAATTACGTCTGTGGTACTTGCAGCAGGCCCGCTAAATATAGTCCTGAATTTTGGAGTAGCGAAATTGTATCTGCTATGAATGTACCACGAACGCAAAAGCGTGGCATCACCACATAAATCAAATTATTGATAAAAAGAAACCAGGGTTTTACCTACTCATAAAAGAATTAATAAAGGAGACTATTATAAATGAATCAGAAATCGATAAAATGATATGTGGATCACCCCCAGAAAAAAAAAGAAAAAAATATGCAATTAAAGATGACAAAATAAAAAAACTGATCGAATTAAGAAATGATTTAAGTGAAGTTAAATATCTTAAAGAAATGGCAAAATTAATGTAATACTGTCCTCAGCCTATATATGTCCCACTACTGGGACAGGCCTTCCTCATGGACATATGAGGTGTATGGGCCGTAACACCATCACAATCAAAATCAAAAAAAATTATAATAGGATCAAATCGAATTAATAATCATCAAAATTGATTAATAATAGGATTAAAAACGATTATAATATGATGATTATAATGATTATGTTCGAATTTATTTTTAATAAAAATAAATCATACGATACATCAATAGTTGTTTTTTATTTCAATCAATAATGTTGGCAAATAAATAAGTGTGTTTGAAACAATATAGAATACGTTACTTTGATATTTGAAACATCTAGAATACAAAATTATTGCAAACAAAACATCTATAAAAGGAAAAAAAGAAGTTTTGAAAATCGGCAATTAGTTTTTCTGGAAAATGAAACAGTTGGAAAATAAATTTATTACATACAATATTATGTCAAGAAATATATCTGCGATTCAAAACTTCGGTCAACCGTTTTCGGAATTTTGATATTCGAACAATGAATTTTCGAAAATATGATAGGTTACCGTATTCAACAGCTGATTTTTTTGCGATTTCAAGATTGGTCCCGTAGTAAGAGTTTGTCTGAACAAGCACACAAAATTTGGCTCCTGCTTTAAAAGTAATCCAAAGACAATGTAACAATTTAATAAAAGAAATCTAAAGACAAAGCAACAATTCAATAAAAGTAATCCAAAAACAAAGTCATCATCATCATCATTTCAGCCAAGAGACGCCCACTGTTGGACATAGGCCTCCTCCAAGGATCCCCATACCGATCGGTCCTGCGCCTTCCGTATTCAGCGGCTTCCCGCGACCTTCACCAGATTGTCGGTCCACCTTGTGGGGGGCTTACCAACACTGCGTCTCCCGGTACGCCGCCACTTGAGGACCGTTCCCTCCCCAACGGCCGTCAGTCCTACGAGCGATGTGTCCTGCCCACTGCCACTTAAGGTTTGCAATTCTTTGGGCTATATTGGTAACTCTAGTTCTTTGGATCTCATCATTTCTGATGTAACAAAGAAAAACAAAGTAACAATTCAAAAATAAGCCCCTGTAGCTAGGGAGCCCCGTATCTTTGATACGGCTGATACGGCGGTAGCTACGCCCCTGCCTACGGGTGAATGTGGGACCTGCATAAACTCAAAGTAGGTGCTTATCTAATTTACTTTGTGCCTGCAATGTGTAGGATATACTAACCCAACTCGATGTCCAAATTGTCCACAGGCAGAATATACAAATCGGATTGACAACTTTGAAATAAATTAAACAAAGATAGACTTACAATAGACGCATCTAATTATGTAAGTGCTAGTAAATAAAATTTAAGCTATGAATAAAATCAAAACATCTTTTTGCCTACTTAACGCCATCTATCCATTGAGCTTGAAATTTCCAAGTCTCTGAGCACTTGCTCTACTAGCACAAGAACACAATAACTTGTGACTTGTTTCAAAAAGCATTGAAACCACGATAGGAACAATTTCTTTAATAATTCCAACACAGATGGCGCTTTTTATTCTATTAAGCTTAATAATTAATTTGGTATATTATTATCCTAGCTAGAGAGAATAATGAAACACAAAATTGCGTTATCAACGCAATCTTAATAATTAATATTAAAGTTAATGATCTGATAACGTTATACATTAAGTTGTTTTTATAATTACTTACTTGTCACTTATTATATTCATCTATTTATTTATGTAACAATTGCTTTTTTCATAAATTAAATTTCTTCCAGCGAAACTATATTATACTTCTATTATACGAAATTATATTAAACCTACTTGTTTCCGCTCGCGGCTTCCCTTGCGTTGATAACGCAATTTCAATTTTCTTATTGTCTCTAAGATGCTCTAGGATATACCTAAGTATCAAATTTTCGAATAAACTGTTCACATTATGGAGTGAGTACATTTTCATGCATCCAAATGAAGAAACGACGGATTTACTGATAAGTACCAAATAAAATTTCATCCCCTCATTTAACCTCCTTCGTTGATTGTTCCTAAATACTACCACATTATTATATCTTTCTGAGCAATCAAATGCCAAAGAACCAACTCCCACATTAAAAAAACTCAAAAATTATTATTTCCCTAAACAAATCTTTTGCCAATATCACCAAAAACATTTAATTTGCAATAAAATATTGAGGTCAAAAACGAAATAAAGACTATTCAATCTTTTATGTTGCACCAAATTAAACAAAATTTCATCAAGATCAGTGCAATAGTTTCAGAATTTCTGCAGAATAAACAGCGTGAGGTTGTCACATGCTAATGTCATCTCTATACATTTTTCTGCGGAACGACTGCGGAAAAATAAGCGTGTGGTTTTAGTCTAAGGCCTCGTTTACGGAGACGCGGGGCGTCGCGCGTCGCGATGGGCGGCGCGGCCCGCACTGAATTCAAATATATGGCGCTGTATGAGTGCCTTTACGGAGAAGCTATTTTACACGCCTTTGCTTCAAATGGCGCGTTTTTTGCTGCCGAGCCCGCGGATGGCACCGACGCGTCTCACGCGGCGTTTATCGCGGCGGCGCACGCAGCGACAATTCTCGATGAAGCGATGCCCGCCGCGTGTTCCGCTACACACTTGAGGATGCGCGGCGGGCACCGCGGCGGTCACCGCCGCGCTTCCCGTCTCGCATCTCTATGAACAACATCGTATATTGCCATATGTTTGTGTTTACGCGTGCGATTATGAGTGCCGCTTCACGCGCCGCCCCACCGTAAACAGAAAAAACGTCTGACACGCCGCGAGACGCCACGCCACACGCGACGCGCGACGCCTCGCGTCTCCGTAAACGAATAAGCGATTTACTTGCGCCGCGGCGGTTTCTGTGTGTCATGTCCCATAGCAACACGAACATTACAAAAAATTCTGCTCCCCTACTGTCCGGCTTGCCGCCTCTGTGTGTGGAGAGATTAAGACAGAGGTACAGTTGGCGTCACGTGAAGCTATACAATTTGATCTTTGGATCTCTTATATCGCTCATGACAGCGGCGGTTTTCGTAGTGCAAACGTAAAGCTTGAGGTGTCGCCCACTGTACCAGAGTAGACGACTCTCTCTCCCTCTCGTATAATTTTTTATACAACTAAATTGGCAAACAAGCACACTGCCCACATGATGGCAAGTGGTAACAGTCACCTGTAGTATATGTGGTTCTTGTGAGATTCGCAGCCAAGAACCACAGTGTACTTAAGTTGCCAACATAAGATAACATGTCGCGGTATTCAGTTGTTTCAATGCCATATCTTAACCTTCAAACCGGAATACAACAATGCTATTTTGAGGTAGAAACAGGTAAGACGGAGTTACCTAAGCAGGCGACGCTTTTTTTCGAGGGGAATGCGTGACCGCACCGTACTCGCCGTTGGCTAGACGACGAGCGAATGTGGGCTCTCCCGACAAAATGCCGGGCCTACCCACTAAACTCCCCGGTGTTCTTCCTGCCCTAATGGGCGCGCGTGATAAGCAGGTGATCCTGGTACAGAAACTCACTTATTTAGAGCATAAAGATAACATACCCCAAAATTTGTCGCCTAACGTTTTTAATAGTTATGAGACTATTCAAAATTCCAAATTGCCATTTTCAATAGTAACGTATTTTACATCTATTAAGCCTTAATCGTAATGAATAAAGCCAATAAATGATTCCCGTTAATATTTTATCATACCTATGCTGAGTTTCTATTTCGAAATACGCCAGTAATCAAAGCAATATAGGTACGTATGTACCTGTTTATTTTAATAGCATGTTTCATTTAATACAAGAAATGTTGCTACGGAAAATTTTACGGAAATAAAACAGAAAATGACCTGAGAGTAGGTACCTACTTTAATATTCCGTGTGCAATTCATAAAAAAAGACTGTTTCTAATTTCGATGTCGCGACATTTCGTGCACACCTGTTATGAGCGGAAATGAAAATATGGGGAAGGATGTGAGGCCCTCTGAATCTGACGCTCTCGGAGTCTAACGATGTGGGTGTAGAATTTGTTTTTATCAAAGCAAAAATACAAGTTTGTTCACGCTAGGTTTTGGTTTGATAAATTGGAAGACTGACATTGGATCAGTTACGGGCATTAAGGAAGGCTAATTTACATTTTGTTAAGTAGCAAGTGCGAGTGCGAAGCGTAGGTATGAAGTCACAAGTAAAAACAACGTGTAAACGGTCACGCTGTTAAGTGTTAAGTGCGAGTGCGACGTAGAGGTGTGAAGTAAACTGATTAGAAGTGAGCTCTAAATTTTACTGTTAAGTAGACACCCCGCTCACCCGCGCCCTTCCCGCACTCGCAGTTTCACCCGCACTAAACAGTGTGTAAACAGTACATAGTACATATGGACTTGCAAGAAACAAATACTATACACTGTGTGAACGCTTCCTTCGCACTTAACAATTATGCTGTTAAATTGTACGCACTCGCACTTGCTACTTAACAAAGTGTAAATTAGTCATTAGAGCTGACTCCAAAAACTGACTTGCACTGTTTACGTGGACTCAGTAGTCAAGTCAAGTTTGACAGCACTGCACATGACTTGATACCATTTCCTTAATAGGTACCGATATCTATTCTGATTGACAGCAGTACTTACCTAATGTATTAACCGTAAATCGCTTATGGTTAATACATTAGGTAAGTGGCTTGTAAGAGTCGAAATAAAATATATCAAAATTACTCATGCATAGTAATGTTCAAGCAACTTTGTCTGCCATATAAACAGACACGTCATAATAGGTACACTTTTTTATAAGTACATCTTTGATATAATGTTAAATTTGTTTAAGCTAAATACTTTAATATTAGTTGAGACTTTATCGTAGAAACGTATACTGAGCGCTCTTAAAGAATTTATAAATTTTTGGAGCCTATTAGTATTTCGTAAAACTATCTTATTCTTTCTTTGTATTTAATAAATAATGTTGTTATAATATAAATCTATATTTTTATGAACTATTAAATACAATGTCAATATTCACTCAAATAATTTTATTAAATTTAACATACAACCTTTCAACTTCTAACTACAAAAGCGCGGTTCACAGACTACAGGGTGGCGCGGTTGTTCTATGGCTAAAAATCTATGACACAGATCAATAGCGGATCTATGATGTCTATGACAGGTAGTGCGGGGCACATGACGCGGTGATAATAGAGATGTGCAAACACTCGATGGTTTTCCGTTTCAGAAAATTTATGGTACATCTTCGTAAATATATTGTGACGCAATCATGATATTATAATTCTCTTTAAAAATTTTATTTAACTATTCACTATGATCCCGCTAACTATATACATTTTATTTCAAATTATGCTAGGGTTGGCTGGAAGTGATCTCTTAAAGATATAAACTCGCCTTTGTACAAATGTTTATTGCTAGCTATCAATCATGAATTGTAACTGTGTACAATAAAGGAGATAACATTTTTCTTTCAAAGAGTCTCTTACTTTAAGGTTTTAATTCCTCGAATAGACCTCTTCCGAATATTTGAGACCCTTGGCAAATATCTGACGACAGAGCAAGAGACAGGATTAGTTGGAGTCAAGAATAATAAATCTAATTGAAACTCTAATAAAGTGTAATGAGTGTGCTAAGCTCGGCCTTATCGTTGGGAGCATCGAAGTAGTGACACTGCTAACTTAAATGCTACAACACATTGGCGCCGCATCCCGCTGCGGTGTACGGAGGGACGAAATTCGCATGCGGCTGCGGGGACACGGAACCGTTTGCTCCGTATCTCCGTTCGGAGCTGCGGTGCACGAAGACCCGTATCACCGCATTATTTATGTCGAGATCTATTACGCGTATGCACGTCCTTTCTACGGAAAAATCCGTACGATACTGCGGCACAGTGTGGCATATCCCGCGGACCGCACCGCATCACCGTCCGGGAGTGCAGTTCCGTCGCGCGCGCCGCACACCCGCTCGGATATGCGGTGTGAGTGTGTTATACACTGCGGTTTTTATATACAAATTAAGATTCTTCAGTCAATATTAAAAACCGCAGCACCGCACACCGGAGCGGTGTACGGTGCAATGTGCTATCCGCCTTACGCCACTGAACGGAACGAAAAAAGGCAGCGTCAAAATAATACCTACGAACATTAGTTCGCTACAAACACGTGCCTAGAGTGTTTTCTTTTCGAAGACGTGAATCCCTGAATTGTTTGTCAAGATTTAGTGAATGTAACTTTTGCAGAATGTTTTCAGAAAAGTAATTTTCTTGATTTATAACTCAACTGGTGCCATTTGTGAGCAGTTTATTCTTACTATAGTTACTTTTTGTACATCATTCGCACATTAGAATTTAAGTGGCATTGGATCTATGTTTATGAATATTTTTATCGTGTCTGTTTTCTTAATAAATAGGCATTTAAGTACTTCTTAGTGAGTATGAATATGAATCGAGATTTTATTTACGACGAATATAGATGATGACAGGGCATGAAATGGAAAGACGCGTTATTTTTGCTTTCTCGATGTGTTAAAAAAAACTATGTGGATGAAGCGATTACAACTCAATCATGCGACACTTCAAATCAATATAATATCATCTCATATTTCTAACCGCAACGCAAAGAAGGGTAAAACGTGTCTGAGCTGAAATGACATGGACTATGTGCGTGGGCCGATTTGATTAACTCATACATCAATCGATTTGTCTCAATTTTGCGACTGTTACTATGGACATGACAGTAATAAATATGGAATATGAATGGACTATTATGGATATATTAAAAATAAATGGACTCACTATGTTATATGGGGTAACATTGAATAGGTATTTCAAAATCAAAGTTGGTTTCTATAGGAACTTTCCTGAATAAGAAACTTTCTATTGTTACCTTTTAATTCGAACTAACATTGAAATTCTATATAACGATTTAAAGTAGTTTAGTTACCAGTAGCGTTTAATGTTTATCTATAGTAATGCGAAAAAGTTTTTATGAAATCGCTATTAAATATCTTAAAAGACTACATAAAAAGTTAACTTTGAATAGCCACCTCCGCGGGCTTTATCCGCCTCCGTGGTCTAGTTGTTGAGAATTGATCGGGAGGTCCGGGCCGGGGCTCGATTCCCTATGGGGGCAGAAGTTTTTTTACTATGTTTGCTCTTCTTCTAAGCCCGCCTGGGTTGCTACATCGGGTAGCGTCATCACACCTAAATTTGTCGCCATAATAACAATGTTAATAGCGTCATTGTGTTCCGACAATTATAGGTAAGATAACCAGTTCCTCAGCTGTTGAGGAGTCCAGAGGCCCAATTCTGCTAATAAGTTACAGCCGAATCGAAACTGAACCGTTGCGATCGACCAATCAGAGCGCCACATTATCACGTCATCGTACAGTTGCATGGTAATATGCGCGCTCCGATTGGTCGATCGCAACTGTTTAGTTTCGATTGGGCTGTAACATATTAGCAGAATTGGGCCCCAGGTGAAGCTCGCTTCCACCTTCGGTTTAATTGTCATTTACTTATAGGTGAGATAAAGGCCAAGAGCTTCCCTGTTGTATGTATATTAAAAATAAAGAATAAAATTCGGGACGGGACCCATTACTGGGAATATTTGAGCTTATCCAGATTAATGGGTCACGATTGCAAAAATTTTATACTATTGGGCTTGTTTTATATGTTGTAGGATTTATTAACCTCGAAAGATGTACCTAACAATGACAGAAGCAGACAATGATTACGTTAGAGCCTTGTCACACTGTTGAGTTCCAAGCGAATTCAAAGCGAGGCGAGAGAGTGCGATTTTTGCTTAAGATAGTTAATAACAGAATTAGGAAGACGAGAAAACATTATTGACAGGTTTCTTACTTCAAAGACGCAGTAAACGAAAACAACAGAAACACATCATCTGTGAAAATTTCAACCATCTAGTTAGCACGGTTCATGAGATACAGCCTGGTGACAGATAGACGGACGGACGGACGGACAGACGAGTATTAGTAATAGGGTCCCTTTGGTCCATGGGCGACGGTAATCACTTACCATCAGGTGATACGTCTGCTCGTTTGCCCCCTATACATTAAAAAAATCTGAGTGGGTTTATCTTCTACGCAACGTGCCCGCGGTGTCGTCGTGCTTCTCATTCGTTCGTAAAACGCGAGTGGGATAAGGTTTTTAATGTCTTTGTCTGTCTGATTGGGTTGTGTTTTGGTAAATATTCCGAAAAAAATAACATATTTTCTTAGTTAAATGTTGAATTACCTTTGAATATTACGTATTAGCATACAAATTCAAATAAATAAGATTATGCTTTGTGAAGGTAAGTACCTGTCTACCGCCTTCGTAACATATGAATATCATTTGATTACGGTGTGCAAATGAATTCTATTTTCTGTGTTTATATACCTTACTTTGCCGTATTGAACGAATACTTCACCTGTTCTGTATTTTGTATTACAAATGTTTGTTGTTTTTTTACCTACTAGGCCAAACTACCCCCCGAAACCTCACTGCCCCGCCCGATGGAAGTCATTCGGGATCGGAAGGCCAGTTCACTGAACGCACCTCTCGGTAACGGAGGAGATTAAAAGCTGGGACTTCGCATAGGGAAGTGGTACTCGTTTGTGACCCTCTAGACGAGACCTAGTTCGGGCTATAATATCCCCCAGTCAGATGGTGGTCCGACTGGCCTAACTCTTCCCCAGCTACTTAGGGTATTTAAGGAGCTAAGCGCTAAGGCGCTACTTAAATATCCTTAAATACTCCTTAAATACCCTTTCTACCTGTAACGATCCAACCTAACGTCAAACGGAACCCTAAATAGAAAACCCCGTTTACACAGTTTTATTCGTAGTTTTACTAACAATTTACGCCTTTTAAAAGAAACGCACAGAATTGCTTTAATTTGTATTAAGTTTGGCCAATGATCGACTAGTGATTTTATTAGGATCTACGTTGCAACCGCTTATGTAACCCAAGATCTTTTCCAAGTGGATAGATATAGAACTCCTATTGCCGAAACTATCCCTATACCTTATTTATTCTACCAAACATAATCGAACGCTTATTAAACTCGCTACCGTAGTAACGAAATAACAATCTGTTCTTTTGAGTGAATTTTACGATCTCAGTAATGAGAAAACAAATGTTTTGATTTTTAAGTATGTTACCGCCGCTGTCTTTACTTTCTGAAGCTAACATTGGGATTTTGATACCTTCAGGAAGGTAGTCCCTTAACCCTCAGGCTCCATAAGATTCCAAATGAACTTTACTTCGCCCTACCAACATACTTTATAAACTACAAAAATTCTCTACGTTTGAGAATTACATCCTTTCAGAACTTTAGTTTTGTAGAGAAGAAAGGAGCGAAACTGGAAAGAAACTCTACCAGTTCATATTCTCAATACATTTGAGATTAAACTCTAAGACATTTGATGTCTTAGTAAAATTAGCTTTACGTTAAAATAATGATGGTGAAACTTACATGAGATCTTTATCAAAAATTCCATTTTGCACAACACAAAGTAATCACTTCAAATAGCACGTATCACTTTAGTTTTAGTGAAGAGTTCAAGATTTCGGAAACCGTTTTCAATTAACTACTCAGGAAGGCACTTCTCGACTACTCGCTCAATGTAAGCGATAATAAGTCAATTTTCGGCACTAACACTGGCGTCTGTTTGACTAAATGCAAATCTTCATTAAAACTAAATGAAAAATTAAATAAAAATGCTTTGGCTTGGATAACAATACTATTTATTTTTCATCGTCATTTAGATCATGCCGTTAGTAGGTGCTTATGAAATGGTTAACGATCTTGAAATGGTTCGTAGTCTTCCTGAAAATTTAAATAAAACGGCAGTTATTATGACGTTAACGTAATATTTTTTCAGCTGTATTACTGAGGGCTGTTTTGTGTTAAGTAAGGCGATAAAAAATGTACTCTATCCTGACATGAATAATCGTATAATCGCCAGAAGAACAACATACGCTACTTTATTGAATATTTCACATTGAAAGTAAAAAATGTACATAAGACATAAAATATTATACAAGATGGAGCAAAAGTAATGTGGAGCACATGTTATAATGTGAATTGGCCACCATTTTGTTAAAAAATAGCTCTGTTTTCAGGAAAAGTTTATTTGAAGATGAAACATTGATATCATTACGATGAACAAATGATTTCGCTCAAATGATCACCTCCCGAGTTGATTGCACAAATTGTACTCGTTTCACAGCTCACAAAACAGCTGACTACAAATTAGCGATTTTTTCTTCAGTGTTAGCTTTCAAGACTTGCAAGGTTTGTGGTTTGTTGTGGTAAACGCGAGATTTCTCACAAAGGAAGAAGTCTGGTACCGTTAGATCTGGTGATCTGGATGGCCAGTTCAGGGCGGTGATTTTGTAACTCATCGATTGATCGGCAATCGCTTTTAAAGTAGATAACTTAATGAAGAAAAGCGGAATTATGTTCATTAGCCATAAGTATTGGTTGATTTATTCAACAAATATACCAAGGTCACTCAGACGACGACATTAGAGAATGTTAAACATATTAAAAATCAGTTTTAATCAAACAGAATTTTCAAATCTATACGATGGCCGATAGCTGATAAGTTACAGAATCAACCACCAGATCTCCAAAAGCGGAGATCGCTCGGCTCGGAAATTGGTGTCTCCATCGTTGCCAGAGCTGTGTGAGCGGTTGCTCTGTCTTGCATGAACCAACAATACTCGAGACTAATTCTGTATCTGTCTACAACATGTCAAAGCACATGACATTGATTTCATTTGCAAAAATTATGGCACATTCACATTATGACATCACTTTTACGCCACCTATGTTATAATAATAATAATAATTCACTTATTTCAGGTACCAAGTCCCATAGAAAAACAAAAAAAAAATACATTTTTAAAAAATCAAATCAAATTAAAATAATAATATTAATAATCCAATTATCTCGCTGCCGATAGACCCGCTAGATGTAGGTTTTTTATAATATTTATATTTTTATATTTATATATTTAAGAAAGAAGGTAAATAAAGATCATAATAATAATAAATAGTAGTATAATTATTGTTGTAAGTTGTCAATTTACGCAATAAAATTATTATCATACATGTTTTGTAGCAACCATCAGCAACGTCTCTCTGGTCAGCTCTGCCAACTGTTCCACGCCAGCATTCAGATATTAGAATGACATCACGGGCGTTAAGTATATAACTACACTCGTGTTACAATCGTAATAATACCAACCTCCTAATCATCATCGCTCAAAACAATATTAAAACAACACGGAGAGCGGGATGGTATTGCTTGCTATAAGCGATCATGGTAGGGCGCCAGGCCAGGTCTTCGCGGATACTTCTATCTAACCTATTTTGCCGCCAAGCAGCACTGTGTGTTTATGCATTGCTGTGTTTCACTTTAATGAAATCACTGGGTACTGTACTAGATCTTTGTCACAAGTTTATGTTCAACAGAATTTATTTCCTTGGTTTCCAACATCTTCGTGATCTAGTGGGTGAGACGATCTAGTATATCTTGGGAAGTCTGATTTCCCATGGGCTTCTGAGCCCACCTGGCTAGCTATCGTCTTACCTAAATTTGTTGACATAATAACATGTTGATATTGTTGTGTTTCCGCCGTTAAAGGTAAGATAGCTAGTTCCTCAGTTATTGAGGAGACCAGGCGATTCCCGCTTCTATCTTCGCTCTTATTGGCACTTACCATCAGGTGAGACGAAGCTAAATAGTCTTCTTGTTTTGTAGAAAAGATTCATCTAAATAACTGTTCAAATACAGGCTCTGGAAATTCTCGTTGTCGTCAAGCGATTAGTTTAAAATTTGTAGCAAATCAATTGCTCGGCATACGCGTTTAATAAAAATAAAATATAATTGAAATCACGAGAACCTCGTGCTGTTAATAATAATTACGTCAGTTCATTGTTTGTTTCTGCCTCCATCTCGTGACTTTTCACACTAAAAGCCACTCTTGAAACATTCCTATGTAAATTAAGGTAGCTTTCTAGCCTCGAGACCCATTCACAGTCTGATATAATGCGAGAAAAACGGAAGATTTACTTTCTTCGTGGAAAAGTCCAATAGAAATGAGTTTGTTAATATTTCTCGGGCTACTGTTTACAATTGCTGCTGTTGACTTTGATTTTGATTTTAATAATTCGAGAAATTAATTACAATTTTATAAAGTAACGTTTAGTTACATGTCTCTTTATATAACAATGTTGGCCAATAAGCAGACTACCCACCTGATAGTATGTAACTATAGTACATTTAGCTCCTTAGATTTGGTAATATAAAACCCAGACTTAGAGAATTTACGTTGCTAACTTGTGACTTAGGATACCAAGTCACAGTAGATACCTATCTGGTAATTTCTCTGCCTGTCTTATCCTTCAAACTGGAATATAGCAAGCAATAATAATAAATAAATAAAATTAATTTATTTCAGGCCAAAGGCCCATATATCATCATACAAATTATTATTAACAAGAATATTACTACATTAATACAATATTTGCATTAGAAGATTAGATTAGAAAGAAATACATTATTAAATTATATCAAATTAAATAAAATCAAATGAAATAAAATCAAAATAAACTAAATTAAATCAAATAAAATAAAATTAATAAGTAGGTATGAATACAATATGATTAAATTACACAAAAATTAATAAACATATAACTAACTCAGAACCTTCTCTCCGGCATGGGAACAGAGAGATGTCTCTCACCACAATGCCGAAGATAAGGGCAGTCAAACCGAGATCCGATCATTCTCAGAATACGATTGGGGCTGATTCGCACTCTGCGCATCAAAGACGCTGCTCGCGTGCGCATCACTGCATGGAAACATGCAGTGTGTGCGCACGCGAACATGCCGGAAGCGCTGCAGAACCGACGCAGCCCCAACAGCATCCTGAAGGCATTATTATACAGGACACGGAGGTCGCTATATTTTCGCTTCGTATAGTTGGCCCACAAGGTTCACGTATAAAGAGGCGTGCAGTATGCTCTAAACAATGTTAATTTCACTGCTACCGAGCAACGTGCAAATCTGCGAGCCAACATATTAGCTCTAACTGACAAGGCCCTCCGCTCCCTCTCGACATCAGCATCATCTTTGAGGTCGGTGGTTACTATGTGACCTAAATATTTAAACTGCGTCACAAATTCTAATAGCGCTCCATTGAGTCGAACCGGGGGTACCTCATCAGCGAGATTTTCACCGGCCTCAAAGACCATGCACTGACTTTTAGTCACGTTATATTTTAGACCGTGACCAGCCGCATACTCTTCACATATCTGTAACAGTCTTCTCAAACCACAGATCGATGCACTCAGAAAGACCATGTCATCTGCGTAACTTAAGTTATTAACACAGATCCCATCAACATGGCATCCGACATGTTGATTGCTGAGCGCTGCGATCAGTCCATTTATGTACAAATTAAAAAGAGTAGGAGATGTTAATCCACCCTGTCGGACACCACATTCAAGTTGATATGAGTCCGACATTGCCCCCGCCCAGCGTACACTGTTGGTCTGATTCGCATACCAGTACTGTAGCACATTAAGTATACCCTGTGGCAAATTTGTGTCCCTCAACTTATCCCACAAAAGGTCATATCGCACTAAATCAAACGCTTTGGATAAATCAAGGAAACACGCATATACCGGCGTCCTACGAGACTTATAGTAACCGACGGATGATTAAGACACAGTATTGCTCTTTCAGTGGAGAGTTGCGGCCGAAATCCGAACTGATTATCGTGCAGAGAAACATGCTTACATAGCTGTGTATTAAGCAAACCGTCAAACACTTTGGCTATCACCGTGGCAAGAGATATGGGCCTATAGCTCTTGTCGGTAAGATCCCCGGTCTTATTCTTAACCACAGGTACTACCACGGTCTTCATACATTCTCCCGGCAAGTAGGAGTGACTCACGCACAACGAGTAGAACATCGCTAGACTCTCGAGATATGCGGTCCGGCGTGTTGGAGATGCTCATCGCTGAGTCCATCGTGGCCAGGAGATTTGCCTCTTGATATATTTTTTATGGCTTTCGCAATATCTTTAGCTACAAACTGCACCCCCACCACCTGATCTTCCGCGTCAGCATTGAGCACCTCCACTACCGGTCAAAGCGGAGAATTCACAGAAAAGTGATCTTTAAAAATATTAGCGATTGCAGTAGGGTCATTCACTCCCGCAACGCTCACCGGAAGTCCAGGCCTTACGTTTAATTTAGCAGTCTCTCGCCAAAAACCGCGAAAATTGCCCTTGTCATGCTTTTCAGCAAGAGCATCCATTCTTATTTGGTCCTGGTGATTTTGGTACCATTTTAACCTACATTTGAACATTTTTCTACTGTTACACATGTCGAGGTAAACGTACCCAGACTTAGGCTTCTTAGGCAAGAAGCAATGCAAGCATTACTTCTTGGCGGCAGAATTGGGTAAAATAGAGGTACCCATGCAGACGACCTTTTTTTTTTTTTCTCGGGGTGGAAATGCGTAACCGCACCGTACCCGCCGTGGGCTAGACGGCGGGCGTGTGTGGGGCTCTCCTGGCAGAATACCAGGCCTACCCACTAAAACCCCCCGGTGTTCTCCCTGCCCTTATGGGCGCGCTAGGTAAGGTCCACAGTGCGACTCCACTACCCACGCGCCCGGGCAAGCCCGACCAATTGGTCGGGCTATCGCCAAGGGGGAATTGCCCGAGAACACCAGGGCAATCCCCAGACGGAGGGCCTTACGGCGGCGTGCACGGGGCCAACCGTGCACGCAGGCCTCCACGGCAGGGTCATTAGACGGGCATCGCTTGTGCGAATGCCCGTCTTCGCCTACCTATCCGTCTGCGGTGGATGGGAGCGGCTTGAGGATCTGCCTCCCGCTCCCTCTCCGACCGTCCGGGCCCTCGTAGAGAACTGACCTGCCTTCTAGGTAGTCCTCCACAAGGGCGCGGAGGTACGGAGGCACCCGGTGAAAACGGAGTGCCTCCTTAATGCACTCGTGGGGCAGGCTGTTAAAGGCGTTGCGGATGTCAAGAGACACCGCAACAACAGTCTCCCCACGAGCTGTGGCCTCCTCAGTCCACCTCTTGAGGAGGGCCACCGCGTCCATCGTGGACCGACCGGTGCGGAAGCCGAATTGGTTGACTGCCAAGTCCGGCCCCCGGTCCTCCAGGTGCTCGACGATGCGGGAAGCCAGAATTTTTTCTAGGAACTTCCCTGCCTCGTCGAGCAGCACCACCGGCCGGTAACCAGACGGGGAATCCGCCGGGCGACTCTCCTTCCTTGGTAGGCAGAGCCTGCCCACCTTCCACCGCCTGGGGAAGCGGCCCGAGGCGATGCACATATCGAGCACCGCCCGGAACCGCTCATCGAGGAGTCCCAGGGCGAGGGCCAGAACCCTACTTGGGACACCGTCCGGCCACGGCGCCTTCTTTTTGCGCCGGAACCGTTTCCTCACCGTGTCGAATTCCACGTTCGACACGGGAGGGATGGCGGCAGCCACTTCCACCGGAGGAGTGTCCGGGGGGCCATTCTGGGGGGCTGGAACGGACCGGGATCAGGAAACAGAGTTCCTAACACCCGGTCCAGAAATGGCTGCGGTGGGGGGAGCAGAAGCTTTAAATTTCCCCCTCACCATTCGGTACGGACGCCCCCACGGATCGTCGTCCAGGAGCCGAATAAAGTGCTCTCTGGACTCCTCCTTGGCCCTGCAGATTTCATTCCGCAGGGCTTTCTTGGCTGCCGCATACACCCTATGAAGCTCAGCTTCCTCGTCGGGTGTAGTTCTGGCGCGCCTACGACAACGCACGTAGGCGCGCCTGGCCCTCATACTGGTGGTACGCAAGTCCGCGATCTCCTGCGTCCACTTGCATTTGCATGTGTCTGTTCCTGTCGTTTTTTATTGATTTGCCTTGATACTTAAGTTTCCATATACCTAACATCTTCAAAATTAATATTACCATTACAAAAGTACATTAAGATCTAAAACACAAATATTATACGTGTCTTAGTTCATGATAAGAAATAGATAAATATATTATTACTACCATTATATAAAATGGATATTACTTCTTTAGTATCTGAAACCAGAATTAAAGAACAAGTATGTACTTATTATAACTGTTATGTGGTTAGATAGATGCATTTAGCACAAGATCACAAATATAAACGTGTCTTGTTCATTATCTATACCTATAAAATCCTTTGTCCTGAATGACTGACTGACTGACTGACTGACGGATCAACGCACAGCCTAAACCGCTGATCGTAGAGACTTGAAACTTGGAGGGTATGTTCTTTGTATGACGTAAGCGTCCGTTAATAGAGGATTTTCCGAAATTCTACCCCTAAGGGGGTGAAAAAGGGGGGCAAAGTTTGTATGGGACAACTAGATTTCTTGGTCCAATCTACATTAAATTTTGCATAAACATTCGTTAATAGAATCAATGGATAACATGTTTCAGATTTTATTGAAATTCATCCCCTAATAGGGTGAAATGGGGTGGTAAAATGTGATATCGACATTATTGTCGTTTTCATGGTTTTTTCGGTCGTAGATTACGAAAATAACATCGATATCAAAATCCAACATGGCGGTTGCAAAATACCATCATCCCTTGATGGGGTGCAATGGAGTTGAAGAGATACGATTCTGTATTAATTATCTTAATCGTATTTAACATATATAATAAAATCTTGCTCGCCGTGTAGCTGTTTGTTTGTCTGTTTGTCCGGAAAGATCTCCGAAACTACTGGACAGAATTTGATATGGCTTACACCACAATGCTTAGAATTTTCCGGAAGAACATTTAGGCATAATTTCATTTGTTTAAATTCACGTTTTATTTTTCGTGAAAAATACCATTTAAAATTTCCGCACAATGCTTAAGTAGAAAATCAACATGGCGCACGTGAAATTATTTCGACAAGTCTGTCACATAGTGCTAAGAAAAACTTAATCTTTTCTGTTATTGGCTGTGCCCATCTGGATTTCGCCAACTAAGAAGTTTAGGAAGTTTAAATTGTCGTTTTCTTATGTATTACCCTGGTGGTAAGGCAAAAGGATCAAGCCATACAACCAATGTATAAAGCATTTTTATGACAATATCACGTCACAAATATAAAATTTTAGGTTGGTTTAATTCTTGACCTATTTTCTCAAAATTGGTACATTTTTTGAAATGTTAAAGTATTTTGAAAGGTGTTATATGTTATATGTTATGACTAAGGAATCAAACTCTTTCATCCATTTAAAACTATTAAAAGTAATTAATTGATATTGATAATTAAAATAAAATATCTGACTGCAATGATTCTGGGTTACGCGTACGGGACTCTTATCCTAATATCTAAAATGACGGATCACATTTTTTTTGTATACACCTAAGGAACATGGATATCGAACCAAGGACCTAAAGAGTAGAACACATTGAACCTAGCCACGTTTACCTAATTCGACATGACTGCCAATAAAAGTTCGTTTCCAAACCCAGCAATATGGATATCAGATGAAAAGCCTTGATGAGTAGAGCACTATGAACCTGGCAACATTGACGTAAATTCAACATAGCTGCCGCTCAAGAAAGCGGATAAAAATTAGTTTCCAAACCTAGCAATATAGGTATCAAATGAAAGGCCTTGAAGAGTACAGCATTATGAATCTAGGAAAATCGCCCTAAATTCAACATGGCTGCCGCTCAAAAAAAACTGTTAAAGTTCGTTTCCAAATCCAGCAATGTGGGTATGAAATGAAAGGCCTTAATGAGTAGAGCACTATGAACCTAGCAACATTATATATATATATTCTTTATTGCACATAAAACATTCACTGGAAAACAAAAAACAGATAGGACATGTACAAAGGTGGACTTATCTCTGAAAGAGATCTCTTCCAGCCAACCTCACTGGGTGTTAGGTGATAAAATATAAAATGCGGGAAAGATAAAATGCAATGGATATACTTAATCAAATTCTAATGAAACAAATAAAAATAATATATGTATGTTCTACAAATAATATATGTATGTTCTAATAAAAAATTTAAATCACATTTTTAACAATATACAATATGTGACTTCAATCATTTTTTTTTATTTATAGTTAATTGTATTGATGACATAATGTTCTACAAATTCAACATAGCCGCCGCTCAAAAAAGGTGGATAAAAGTTCCAAACCTAGCAATAAGGGTATCAAATGAAAGGCCTTGGAGTAGTAGAGTATTAGGTACCTAGGAAAATCGACCTAAATTCAACATGACCGCCGCTCAAAAAACAAACTTTTATCCTTTATAAAAGTTTGTTTTCAAACCCAACAATATTGGTATCAAATGAAAAGCTTTAATGAGTAGAACACTATGAACCTAGCAACATAGACATAAATTTAACATAGCCGCTGCTCAAAAAAGGGTGGATATAAGTTTGTTTCCAAACCTAGCAATATGGGTATCAAATGAAAGGCCTTAAAGAGTACTATGAACCTAGGAAAATCGCACAAAATTCAATACGGCCGCCGCTCAAAAATAACGGATAAAAGTTCATTTCCAAACCCAGCAATATGGGTATCAAATGAAAGGCCTTGGTCAGTAGAGCACTATTAACGTACACTATAATCGTATTGACGTAAATTCAACATGGCTGCAGCTCAAAAAGGGCGGATAACAGTTGCTTTTCAAAGCCAGCAATATAGGTATTAAATGAAAGGCCCTGAAGAGTACCTTGAGTATTACGAACCTACGAAAATTGTCCTAATTTCGAAATGGCTGCTGCTCAAGAAAGGCACAATAAAGTTGAATCATTATGGAATAAAATGGAGGAAAAAACTAAACACTGTGTTAAGCATTTTGATGGCGAAACGTAGTTCGCGGGCACAGCTAGTTTTTTATATGTATTCTACTCTAATCAACAAAATTAATTTTGAATTCCTCACAGGAGCGGTTTGCAACTCTAGAAATAAGCCTTTGCTATATTCTTATAATGGAGGAAGTTACATCTAGCTGGAAACGTAGGAAAATCAATATCGACGATCAGGGGCAACGACACATGCAACTCATTTTTTTTATTATTTCCTTTTTTATCGTTTTTTTTACTTATTATTTGACGATTAGAGTCAAAATGTCTGTAATAACGACATCTACCGGTGGTTGTTGACATTACTTGCTATACTCTGTTAGTGTCAAGATATACTTATTTAACAACGCCATCTCGGCGTCAGTCCTGACACTACAGTTTTTCTTTATTACTTACTTATATTTGATGGGCATAGGATATAATGCCTTTTACCTATTTATCACAGCCATATAGGTGCTAGCAGAAGTGGTTTCGCTAGATTTTGCCACCTTATTGGTGAATATTTGTTTTACAACCATGTAGGTGCTAGCAGCAGTAGTTGCGCGCTAGATTTTGTCACCTTATTGGTGAATGTTGTTTTTTTATTACAATCTTTAACATACCATATTAATGGATTTACGTAGATTTAAGGTGCATGCATGTTAAATATTCTTTATTTACACACGTTTATATTTAAAGCTTTATTTTTTATCTTATACGAATAAATAAACTTATAAAAAAAAAATAACGTTAGGCGTAATTGGGTACAGAGTTTATCACGAATGAATAGTTTTTAAGTAGCTAATTGATTCTATTTATGATAATTCTGTTTGGTTGGTTAGGAGGTTTTGAGGCTGACGGGGCGTCAGACGAATTCCCTACGTGAATTCTATCGTGGTTGGGGGGATACTGTAACACCGTTTTTTCTTAACATTTCATAAAACACTAATTTTGCAAAAACACTTTGGTTTCACTGTAGTTTTAACACAAATTTCACAACTAAAATCATAATTACAATAACTTTGTCAATTAATTTCACAATGTCAAGTGTCAACGTCAACGTCGTTTCACGTCACGTCAGTGACATTTGCAATTATCTTTGGTCATTATTCACTTTTTGCATAAACAAAATAAATCTCGCGTTTATCCTGGCCTTATTTACAAAGATAGTTTTTTTTCGCCCAAAATCCCGTGCTTCCATTTAGGTGGGTTGATTTTCTCAAAATTCGGAATTTGACATTTAGACCGTTTGTTTTGATCATTTCTATAGACATATTATAATAAAATACACTTAAACTGATAGATCATATAATTATAGTTTCGTCGAATAGAATTTGGAAAGCATTCACAGTTTGTTTATGGTTAATTTTTCATTACGTTTCGTTTTTCAACCAAGCTTATAACTTTGGCTGGAAATACTTATAGCATATTGTAGAATTTCGATAGATCCGTATGTTGACTTGACACATCATGACACACATGCTATGAAATGAATTTGGTTTTAGGGAAGGTTCCGTCGCCGTCGTTGTACTTTTAAACCTTCCCTGGACCTATTCAAATACACATAACATTTCGTAAGAATCGGTCGAGCCGTTTTTGAGTTTTAGCTTAACTAACACACAACGTTAAAAAAAGAAAATTATTAAAGATACATACCGAGATGGATCAACACTATCTTAGCATTTGACCAGAATAATGGGCCATATAATGCCACAAAACCTGCTGTATATTCGGGCGCCAAATTGTAGTGCTTTTTCTTGCTAAATTGTAGAAATATAGGGAAATCTTAAAGTTGAAAGAAAAAAAACAAACTTATTCCTTTAGTCCGATACAAAATGAAAAGCTTTATTCTGGTAGGTACATGGTTGTAATTCACTTATGCATAATGTTACTGAAGTTAACAAAATCCCTCAATGCAAAGCACTTAACTAAATGTTTAATTAATACAAGCCAAGGGCAGGATGGTTCAGGTGTATTTGATCAATCTCGGCAGGTAAAAATCAGGTACAAATTGGGAACAAAACTACAAAATGAGGGGCAATAAAGTACACCAACAAATAGTTATAGGTTTCCTTTTTTTTCTAAAGAAATTAGTAGCCTTCCCCGGAGCGGTTGTTAGTAGATCATACCTTCGATGCTAAGTTTCTGCGATCACGGGTCAGAGATATAAAATTCCAGTTTCTTAGATTATTCTCTGTTTCTAATATTACTTGTGTAATTCCACAGAATTCCTCCTTGATACTAGGTTATTTTGTTATGGTTTCTAGCTGTAAGGTCAAGCAGCGGAGCCCTACGGCCTCCGGTATCTTATCTTCGGGTGGGGGCGGCCCAATTAAATTTGAGCCTTCGCACTTCGACCCACCATGGATCTTTTGTGCTTCCCCAAGTTTTAGTCCGTACAGCCATCGCCACCTACGGTCCAGTCTATTGTGCCCATGAGCTCAATGATGTCCTTCGGTGGTATGGCCCTGTAGTCTTCCGGTTTTGGGTATCCAATTCCCGTCAACCTTAATCTCCTGCAGGTTAGGGCATCGTAGTGGCACAGCAGGTGTTCCATGCTTTCCTCTACCTCCTTGCAGGCCCTACAGATTTTGGAACTGGTGTGTCCCATCCTGGTTAGCATGATCCTAGTGCCGAAGTGTCCGGTTAGAGCACCTAACAGTAGGCGAGTCTGGGATCTGCTTGAGCTCAGTGTAAACTTGAGCCAATTATCCATACCCATGAAGAGCTTGGCGTGAATCATTCCTTTCTGGTTGGCCCATTCTTCCGGTAACTGCCCTGGAGATTCATAGCACAGTGTTAGGTTAAAAAAATATAATTAAATATGCCTATGATCTTAGGGTCAGTGGGTCTAACACTGAGTTCTGAAGGAATCCCAGTCAATACATTTGAATTTCATGTAATAAACATTGCAAGTTACATAATTTTCAATGAATTGTCAAAGTTTCTTATTGATTACCTAGTTAATAAAAAGGACATATGGAGGGGAGAGCACCTATTTTGTGTATAATTATTGCTATTAATAAAAAGAAAACAGCTTAATTTGTGAGTTATTTGCCAAAGAAGGATGTGAAACTTAATATTGTGAAAATTTAGAATTTAACATGATATTCGCAAGTGTTACTCAATATATGCATTAATCCCACTAAGATGCCGCTTACTATCAGGTTTTTTTTAATGAAATATGGGATGAAAAAGGCGAAGTTTGGAAATGTTATATGTTTGATTTAATAATCAATATACCCACTAATAAAAATAAAATTAACAAAATCTGTTTTAAATCATGAAATATAATAAGTTAATTAGATACCTTAGTGTGCGCGGAGTATTATCTATTGATAAAATTTATTTCATTCAATTAATTTAATGAATCGCGCGCCGGCGATTAAAAATATGATTGAGCTTTTACTCTTCAAGCTGAAAACAAAAATAACTGACTTTTGAAAATTCACTGTAACTTTTCAAATTAAATTCACACGGAAAACGGGAGAAATACCTCTGGATTTTCTTCGCAGAAATTAAGATAATGTAGAAATTTAGATTTCGCAAGAAATCAATATTAAATTACTTCGGTCGATGTCTCACAGACT
The DNA here is from genome assembly GCA_963935595.1 of Schoenobius gigantellus. Taxonomy (NCBI): domain Eukaryota; kingdom Metazoa; phylum Arthropoda; class Insecta; order Lepidoptera; family Crambidae; genus Schoenobius; species Schoenobius gigantellus. Next base: position 9,793,846 of record OZ012544.1, on the reverse strand, counting down.
TATCATAACATAGACGATAGACGCGTTCAAAGACTAAGGTGAAAAATGGGCGCGTTCCATCTACGCGCATACTAGAATCGAGGTCCGTTCACCGAATGTTAAGCGTCGTATTGGCGACGGAACCTTCCCTAAAACCAAATTCATTTCATAGCATGTGTGTCATGATGTGTCAAGTCAACATACGCATCTATCGAAATTCTACAATATGCTATAAGTATTTCCAGCCAAAGTTATAAGCTTGGTTGAAAAACGAAACGTAATGAAAAATTAACCATAAACAAACTGTGAATGCTTTCCAAATTCTATTCGACGAAACTATAATTATATGATCTATCAGTTTAAGTGTATTTTATTATAATATGTCTATAGAAATGATCAAAACAAACGGTCTAAATGTCAAATTCCGAATTTTGAGAAAATCAACCCACCTAAATGGAAGCACGGGATTTTGGGCGAAAAAAAACTATCTTTGTAAATAAGGCCAGGATAAACGCGAGATTTATTTTGTTTATGCAAAAAGTGAATAATGACCAAAGATAATTGCAAATGTCACTGACGTGACGTGAAACGACGTTGACGTTGACACTTGACATTGTGAAATTAATTGACAAAGTTATTGTAATTATGATTTTAGTTGTGAAATTTGTGTTAAAACTACAGTGAAACCAAAGTGTTTTTGCAAAACTAGTGTTTTATGAAATGTTAAGAAAAAACGGTGTTACACAGTACACCTGTCCCTTTTCGGGGCAGGCCTGCGCCCTTGGCATGGCGGCTTGGCAGACGGCCTTCATATCGTCTGCGAAGAAATCCGCCATGCCATTGGCATCCCCGGCGAGGTGGGGTGGCACTTCCGAACACGCCCGCACCATCGCCGCCTCCTCCGCCACGTCCGGGCGGAGCTTGGTGAGCGCCCATCGAGGAAAGGCACTCACTGCGGAGCCCCTGCGGTTCGGGGCCCCTTGGGATGCCGTGGAGACCTCATAGCGGACATAAAGGTGGTCCGACAGGGTCTCCACATCTTCCTCAACTCGCCAGTCGTTGATTCGATTGGCGAGAGAGGGGGTGGCAAAGGACACGTCTACCACGGACGTGCCCTGCACCCGAACGCAGGTAGGGGTGGAGCCCCTATTCAGAGTCTGGAGCCCCAGGGACAGAACCCAGGACTCCAGATCTCCACCCCTCGCATTGGTGCGGGAGGACCCCCACGCGGTGGACCATGCATTAAAGTCCCCCGCAACTAGCATCGGTACCGGGGCCGTCCTACGGACGACCCCCTCTAACGCAGCCAAGAAGACTTGGAAGTCCGCCCGGCTGCGATTGGGGGAGAAGTGCGCTGAGACGATCAGCATTCTCCCCCACATGGCGGCAACGTAGCCAGTGCCCCTCTCTCTAAAAACGAGAGAGGGGGCTGTGCCACGCGCCACCCGCATTATGGCGGCGGAACCATCTGCCGCCACCAACCAATTTGACGACTGTGGCGGGACGTAATACGGCTCCGCCACAATCGCCAAACTTACTCCCCACTCCGCCGCGGTCTGACACAAGAGGTCTTGTGCCGCGGCGCAGTGGTTAATGTTCGCTTGGAGGAGCTTAATGGGACCACTAGGCATTGGTGGTCTCCATGGGCTCCTCCTGGACCGCGGCTGCGGCCGGTGCTAACTGTGGTGCCGGAGATGTCGGAGTTGCCGGTCTTCTCGGCGCCACGGTCACCTTTACCGGGGCCAAACGGCCCCTGACCGACGGGGGGTTGCAATTCATACCCCCCATCCTGTGGCTGGCCGGTCTCTTGGCGTCTGCACAGACGGCGCAATTTAGCGCCGCCGCGCAGTCCACCGCCTTATGTCCGTCGGAGCCGCAGCGGAAACACAATTCACTGCGGTCCTTTGCAGAGGGGCACCGCTGGATGGGGTGCCCCAAGCCCATACAGCGGAAGCACCGCATGGGCTTTTGCTCCAGAAGTTGGATGGACGCAGAACTCCATCCAACTTCGAGCCGACCAGCATCAGCCAGACGCCTCGCCGCCTCCACAGGCACCGAGGCGAAGGCCGCCCCGACACCCCGCAGCCCCGTATGCACGCGGCCCACCTTTATGTGGTGGGCCGGGCAGCCACCGGCCTGCGCCAAGATTTGACATAGTTCTTCAGCGGACACCGAGTCATCTAAATCGACGACACGAATGTCCGCTGTCTTCACAGGACGCGACACTTTTGCCGCATCCCCTAGCGCTTCCCCTAGCTTTGCGGCCAGCGTGTCGGCTTGGGACGGGGATGTCTCCTTAGGAAGCTCGATAATTCGAGCTCCGGTAATACCCGTCCTGAACTTGGCAGGTCCTATGCCTAGGGCGCCTAGGCTGACGGAGGCTTTGGCCTTGGCAATAGCCTCACTATAAGTGAGACCCTTCGCCACCGCCTCCGGTTTGAGGGCCAACACCACCGCCAGGGAACGTGGTGCCTTGGGCAGTTTTGGCATCTTTTGCGCCACGGTGGCCCTCTTGGGCACCGTCACCTCCGCTGCTGGCTTTTTCCGGCCAAGCTTGGTGACAACGGTCCAGGGATCCTCTATATTCGCCGTGCTTGCCACGACCCCAGAGGTAGACGGGACTGCCGCAGACTTCTTTTTTACCACTCTTGCTTCTTTCGGCATATTGGCCGGTGGGGCAAGAGTGGTATTGACCGTCAGCGTTTTCTCTGGCCGCTGCGGTTGTGGCTGCGGCTGCTTCACGCGATCCGACGCCAGCGGTGGCCTGCGAATCGGGGCCGGCATTAGGCGCCCAGCTATTTCGAGGCCCTCTAGTCGGACCGAAATCATTGTACCCACTTGGGCCAGCAACTGCCGCTGAAGGAATTCAATACTTTCCAAGAATTCCCTCTTGGAGATTCCCTCAGCGGGGACGGCCCTGGCCGGCTGGGCTGCCGGCTGCTCCACCTCCGGAAGCTCCTCTAAATCGTCTCCCTCGGAGTCGACAGCCTCCGGTTCGACGTTATCCACAATCGTGGGGGCCGCAACCACACAACGGCCCTTAAGGCGCTCGAGCCCCCGTTCCGAGAAGGCCCGACGAAGGGCTTTTAGCTCACCCTCAAAGACATCCAGCTGACCCCGGAGCATCTTGTTGTCAGCTTGAAGCCGACGCACCTCCTCCGAGGTTTTCCTGGACGCCAGGGTGCGGACAATCTCCAGGAGCGAGTCGGAGGCGTCCTTAATTTCTTTCACGTAAGTCCCTTTTAAGTTCCGGGACTTAGGTGTTACTCCTAACAGCGCATTTACACTTTCCTCGGCCTTGCCGCAAAGGAGCTCGGCAGTGGGCTCGGGAGAGCGCTTCCCCTTGCCTTTCCCCCTTTTCTCGGGGGCCTCTGCAATCACCGACTCCTGGTCAGACTCTGACTCAGTATCGGCCTCCAACATTTGTAACTCCCGCCTAGCCTGGGAGAGCCCGACACTATGTCCTAGGCCTCCTCTGCCCCTTTTAGTACGAGCGACCTTGGGAGCGTAAGGCGCCGTTACCACCTCTTCTGCCTCTGTCGTTATTTCCAGGTCCGTGGCTAAGGGATCCTGGAAGAAGCTATAACTTGGCCTCTTTCTACCACCAACTCGGGGTAGCGAGATATCCGCCTCCGACAAGCCTGCTTTCCCGCTAGTAATGTCCCGATAGACGGAACGAGATCTTCCCGCTTTATCGCAGCTCTGACGGGGCGCTGCCCCCCGCCGTTGGACAGCGACAAAACCGGGGACATTACACCATCAACTGGCTTCGCTGCACCGCCATTGACCGGTGAGCGGCTCTTCGCCACACGGATGGCAACCTTAACAGGCCCCCCCTCATCTGCACCGTCCGTCTCGGACATGATGTCCTAGTCGGACATGGTCCAATAGTGGGCCCAGCCCAGCAGAGATTCTGTAGGCGAAAACAGAGCAAGGTTGTCCTGTCTTCAGTCCAACAAAAATAATGACCGGGAACAAATCCCCGGCCCCGCGGAGAGTAACTCCTTTATATTAAAAAAAAAAGTAACTTGGCTAAATGGCACAGTACCTTTAACAAAAAACAACGATCAAAAAGAAAAGAAAACTAACCTATCTGAAATGAACCTAACCTAAACAAATAATGGCTTGATACGACAAAAAAAAATAGAACGAACAACAAACAACGAAATAGACAAATAAATAAACTACTACTGATGCCGGGGCAACGCCCCGCACACCAATATCGATCAACAACAAAATTAAATAAGGAAAAGAATGAAATCTATATCAAAAAAATAACAAAAGACACCCAAAAAACAAGACGTTAACAACGGAATAATTTGTGTGTTTGACTTCAAATATACAAATTATATTATTTTATATACGACACAATAACAGAAATTACGAAACAAAACTCAATAATAACAAACTGAAGCCAATTCAATTGGAAACGATATCGAAACAACAAAACAAATCGGGAATGCGCGCGCTCACTATTACAGCTAAGCCGCGACTTATGCAGACGACCCTAGTGCCGAGTCTCCCTCTGATGAGAGTGGTCCCTAATTGCCTACGCTCACACTAAATTAATCAATAATAATTTCTGTTATAAATACCTCTACATATTAATAAAATAACATATTGGCCCTTTGCAATACTTGGCTAGAGTTAGGTTCTTGATTTATTTCTCTAGGCTACATAAGACGAGTTGAAATGGTCAATATACCATCAAACTCAACGTTTGTCGTAGTTGTTATTAGGCAATATAAAAGCCCCTTATCTCTCTAAGCTTATTTCCCTATTAAATGTTTGAATTTTTTTTTGAAAATTTGAATTTGAATTTGTTACGATCAAATGATGTGCAAGGGCGAGCTTATCTCTTTAATAAATTTCTTCCAACTAATATATTATAATAAATAATATATTATATAACTAAATAATATATTATATACATAGATACGTATGAACGATATATAAAGTATCATATTACGATAAATTTAAGAGTAAGTGAGCTCTTAATCTAGTCTTAAACGTAGTTATGGAGGAACTTTCGCGGATGTTAGCTAGGATAGCATTCCACGTTAATACAGCGCGTACAGTAAAAGAGTTGTGAAAGAACTTCGTATTACATTGCGGGACATCAAGGGGTTTGGGAGTGACACAGGAACGCACAGGAAGAGGACCAGGTGGTAATACATGGAAAGAAGACCGCAAATAATCAGGGATCTGACGACAGTGAAGTATTTTGTAAGTAAGACAAAGGATGTGCATGGCCTTGCGTCGACGTATAGGGAGCTACTGAAGCTTAGACTCTTATAAAAATACCTGATGGTAAAACCACCAATTTCTTAAATTTTCCATGGTCTTCAATTCCTTAGTAAGCAGCTCTTCATAGTATGGGGCTCCGGGATTTATTTTGATATGATTGAATGTATCCTAAAATATTTAAATTTCCAGTATATATCGATATAATTATAATTATACGAAACCTATGCAACTATTTGGTTAAATAAAAAGAAACATGGGGGTGGCTCCAAGCCACCATCAAACCTAAAGTAGAGGAATCAAGTTGATTCCCAGAAGTTTGATTGTTATTTCTAAGTGATATGAATCAATGTAATATACTTTAAATTGAACCATTATAATAAAAACAATATGTTTATTTAGAATGGTTACCCGCGATAGCAAAACCAATTTCTTCGACTTCATTTCATTTTTGACATTTTTAGAAATAGTATCTTTTGTATTAACACCGCTGTCTTTGAAAGGCCCGCTATTTGAAGAGATCATGGAATCTTCTGAAGATGATTCTTCCGTCTGCTGCCTCAATATTATCCTTGCCCTGTTGATTCGAACAAATTTCTTGTATTGTGAAAAATAATTATTTATAGGAAAGCGCTTGACCTTCACTCGACATGGTGGTAGATTCATATATCAGATTGAACAAGTGAGTTCACCCGAATACCTTAATATGAGAGAAACTAGCTATTTTACCTTTACCGTTGAAACAATATAATAATCAAACATTATTATATTATCATCAATCGTAGGGAGACAATAGAACACAATACAAAAATAAAAAATAAAGATGTTTGTTTTTTAAATTCAAAAACTTTGCAATGTTTCCTACTTTTAATCTATTCTTGGATATATAAAATTATCACAACCATTAGAGTACTTTAAAGCTTGTGTAGTAATATTAAATACTTCAGTTTTACCGGTTTCAAGAGCGATGAAGCGAGCTACAGTTTGCGAGCTACATCGTGATTGCAGAAATGAGTACCTCTCTGATCTAACAAAGGAGCCGCATTTGATTGGTTCTGTTCTACTGAATCCATAATTCAAACTTTGATATTACGCAATATTGATTTGTGTTGATGTTGAGAGGTTGATCCCTGGTTGATATTTATTTTGATCTTATTGGATCACACAACGTATTGTCAACTATAATGTGTTTGCGTCATTTCATTGTAATTTTTCAATTAAGTAAAATTACTTACAAATTATGTCAATGTACGTACTTGTCTTTCAGAGGTTGTATGTGCCCTGAAGCCTAGTGAAAAATAGAAATATATAAATAAGTTTTAGAGCTTAAATAAATTCTTAGAATTCTTTATCTCTATTTTAAAAGTTCATTTTGAAATTATTGAAATTATTTTTTTCTATTTACTACAAGTTAATGTTCATGAACAAATACATTATCTGTAGAAAAGTCTAGGTTGATAGATGTCGCCTACTTTTAAATTTCTAAGCCTTTGTCTCTGAAGACAACTGATTTCCTTGTCACCAAAACAACATTGTAATTTAGACAAAATTAAATTTTGTGTCTGATAATACAATAATCGACACAAATCCAATTTAGCAGAACACAAATAAATTGTAAAATAATTTAATTGGAAGGTAACAACAAAGTCAACAAACAATATATCTTTCCTTCTTTTTTAATATTCAAGAGGCTTAAGTAGTTACGAATAACACCTAATGAGACTTGATACAACTACTCCTGCTTACAATGCATCCTGTCGATGAACTGAGGAGTCTCACGCATTAACTGCTAACCGTTATGGGACACCTAGGCCAGTGTTATGGGAGCCGGACGCCACCGCCGGTGCATTCGATTCTTGGGGAAGGCATATGCTCAGCAATGGAAGTGATAATGATAATTTGATGGAGATGATGGTTATGTGTCAGTTTCCTTTTCTTTTCCCTGTTTATTCCTATTCATAGCAAGCAAAAGGATTGCTGCCTATCACGATCGCAATTAATTTTACAGTCACTACGGCGCCAATACAACACTTTGTGCCTACGGTCTTTTATAATGCGGTGATGGATACTTTGATAGTCAAAGTTAACAGTGTTACAGCCGTACTCAGAGACGTTTTAATGATTACTTAAGGGTTTTTAATTAGACATTAAAATAAATACACTCTCAGAGACAGTTAATGTTTCATTAGTGATGTTTAATGACAATTAACTTTAATGACAGATGAACGCTTACTTAACTCTTAAATGGAGATTTTTGACATTTCAAAAGTAAGGTTATATTTGGTTGTAGTGGTTTTGTTGTTAAGAAAGTCAGCAGCGGAATAAGAATATTAATAGAAAAAAACAATGTCTGATCTAGAAGATTTTGTGGAATTCGTAAACCACGCACGGAGAGTTCGAGAAACAGGGCCACGATTGTATTTACGGGACTATTCAGATCCTTTTACAAAATATTCCGTGCGTGAATTTCATGCCAGGTACAGGTTTACACCTCATGCTGTGAAAAATAGTATATTACCCATGTTGGAACCTGACTTACGGCATCAAAATAAGAGAGGCTTGCCGTTTGCTCCAGAAGTAATGGTATTGATAACACTGAGGTACTTCGCTACCGGTAGTTTTCAGGTATTGTCAAATCAAATCTTTGTGTGTGTTTACCTAAAATTCCAAAATATTATATAATCTTCTTAATATATATTTTAATCCTTTACAGAAACTAGAAGGTGATGTCATGGATATCTGCCAACAGTCAGTTTCAAGAATTATACAAAAAGTAGCTACCTTGTTGGCTAGAAAAATGAAAGACTTTGTAAAATTCCCTAATACTGAAAATGAATTGAAAAAGGTCAAGCAAGCTTTTTATGAAATTGCTGGATTTCCTGGTGTCATAGGATGCATAGATTGCACACACATTAAAATAAGAAGTCCTGGTGGAATATCATCAGAAGTATACAGGAATCGAAAAGGATGGTTCTCAATCAATGTACAGGCTGTAACAGGTCCTAATTTGGAACTATATGATGTTGTAGCTCGGTGGCCTGGTAGCACACATGACAGTTTCATATATAACAGTAGCGCTCTGAAACAGCATTTAAATACAGGTGTACTACACGGTGTATTGCTCGGAGACAGTGGCTATGCGGTAAGCAATGTGCTTTTAACACCATTCTTATCACCCAACACAAACGGTCAAGAGCTATACAACAAAAGCCACATTAAAACCAGAAACACTGTAGAGAGAGTTTTTGGTATTTGGAAGAGGAAGTTTCCATGTCTTCAAGTGGGAATGGGAATTAAATTGGATACAGTTGTGGCAGTAATTTGTGCATGTGCAACATTGTATGAGATATCATTAAAACTAAATGAACTTTTGTTCAATTCTGCAGAGGATGAACATGATCATGACTCAATAGCAGAAAACATAGTCAATAATACCTCTTTACAAGAAAATCCCAATACTAATGGATTTTTGTTTCGACAATCCTTAGTAGACAGGTTTTTTAGTGATAACTAGTTGAGTTAGGTGTAAACTAATGGTAGATCTCAATATTTTATTCTCAGGTTGTCAGTTTTTTTGCGAGCAATAATTTAAAATGCTGTAAAACGAGCACAATAATTATGCATGAACTCGGGAGATGAGCATTTGAGTGATATCATTTTTTCATTTTAATATCCTCAATTTTACATCTTTCAATAAACTTTTCATAAAAAGAGAGCAAATTTATTTTCATTTCTAACAAAATGGGGGCCAATTCACATTATGACATTACTTTTGCACATCTGCACCACCTTATATATATATAAAAAGGTTACAAATATGTTTCCTGTGCAAATTGATCATTGACATATTGGTTGTAGAGCTTGATATTCTTATAATTTGTGTGTACAGACCTCCATCCTGGAAACTATACAGACTTTCAACTTTTGACTGTCTTACAAATTGTAATGTGTAGGAAATTAAAGTAACTTTAATGTCTTTTATTGAAATCATTTTATTTGCATTGCATATTTGCTACATTAGCTACTTGCTGAATAGTATTTTGTTGTTGTGGAGTATTTAGTACACTATGTAGATAATTTTGTTAGTGAAAGTTTGATTCTTTGAAGGTTTAATAAAACTAATATGTATATATTTTTATGTAAAATAAATATTTTTATTCCTGAAAATCAATTTTTTTCTTTAGCTCGGCTAACTCCAATTTTGCAATCTCTAGTAGAGTTCTGTTTTTTTCTTCCTCCATCTCAGCTGCTCTTTTTTTAATCTGTTGATTCTCCAGCTAAAACAAATATTTTATTTAAAAATTATGTTTCATAATAACCAATAAATTATTAATTCTTTATCGAAAACTAATTATTAAATTGTGTTTACCCGTAATGTCATTCAACTCAAAACTTTCATGTAAATCATAGACATGATGATGATACTATGATATACATTAAAATTTTGGGTTGAATGACATTACGTACACATTTTAATAATTAGTTTTAGATAATGCATTGATTATTTATTGGTTATCATGAAACACCGTGTATATGTTGTAATTATTGATACTTTTTAATAAAAATTATTACTACTATTAGTTAATACCTTTGCTTTCAATATTTGTATTTCAATTTTTTTCTTTGTTTCAAAATGTTTTATTCTTAAAACTGCTTCTCTTCTTATATAATCTGAAGTCTTCCTTTGCTCTGTCTGCTGCTCCATAGACTGCAAATTTTTGCTTTTTGTTGTGGCGCACAATTCAATGATCTCTTCACATACTGTAATTAAAGTAAACTTTATATATTGAGGGTTACAATTTATTTTATGCTATACAAAAAACAAACAAACAAGTCAACTAAAAGCTTGTAATTAATTTACCTGTATTCTGTTCAGAGTCATGGTCAATGCCAGTTGGAGTATTGATCTGAAAAGTAGTTGGCTGTTCGACGTCCAAGATATCTGAAAAGGTTTTTTGAAAAGTTTATGACACCTAAAATAATATATTTGATACCATAGAATGTTATAATTACATTTAAGAAACCAATACATACCTATAGAGCAGTAGTTTTTTGTGTCATTTTCTATTAATTCAACAGTCTGTGTATTTTCTATTGACGATAACACTGCCCCATCACTGTCAAATGAGTTTTTTACCTCACATATCATAACAGGAGCAGCCTAAATGGTAAATAAAATGATGAATTATTACAAGATTTATAATAAGATTCAGAACTAATGGTGCAATCCTTACTGCAACAGTATTTACAATTTAAATCAGTGACTAGTGTTTTTTATTCAAAATTAAGAGAATAGTTTAATAGTAGGTAATAATAAAATGTTACCTCTTCTACCATGCTTATTATAGCCCCTTGTTGTGGGGGTGGTGGAGGAATTGATGGTCCACCTCCAGTCTTTATCAAGTTTCCTCTCTCCGTAGATCTTGTTTTACGGGCCATTGCTTTAAGGTTGTCCCATGCTCTTTTTAAAGTAATTGTATCACGCTGCAAAGTTTTAAAAATATAAATACTAGGTTTTTTCCACTACACATCTATTGAACTGTAGAACCAACTGATAAAGACAATTTAGGACATCGTTACCTTGTGTACATGGGCATTACAATTAAACTCATCAGTAACTGAGCTCCAAGCTATTTTTTTCTTTGAAACCGATTTCCCATCAGTGAGTTTAGATTCAATGATGGGCCTTTTTTTTATTAATTGTGCAAGTAACGCTTTTTCGTCGGCGGTAAAGTTTGCAACTCTTTTGCGAGGGGTTTTGTTTTCGTCCTAAAATAAAAATAAAAACACGTTAAAACAAGGTTTAGATGTTTAAATTATGAACCTACTTGCCTACCGAAAGAATTCAATACTCACCATGGTAATTTTTCTCTTATTTTCGGTAATAGCGGTGTGTTTTTGGATTTCACCAGACTCAAGATGTAGGTACTGTTTCGATCTATATATTTCTAAATAACTCAGATAAACACTGTCCGTGGAAATCAACACAAGTTCAATATATTAAAATGATAAGTATCTTTTTCGCGAAACGCATATTGCTATGGCATTTGATCGACAATGACACAACAGCGTTTGGTGCTGCCGTATTGAAAAAAATATGGCGACTGAGGGTGACAGTCATGTTTTTCTTTGTTATGTCAATTATTTATAAGCAATTTTAATAAAAAACAATAGAAAACAATAAATATAGCGAATTTTAAAGAAAATCAATAATTTTAAACTATAAAAACTAACTTACGTAATGACATCGTAGAAATGATTTTATGCACGTGGCAATACTGCAATTTACCGATATACATTTCGATAAGACGGACTGCCCAACGCTTACTTAAAGTTGTCATTAACTAATGAAACATTAATTTTCGTCTCTGGGAGTAACGGCAAATTAGTCGTTTTAATTATAATTAGTTAAATACTAATTAGCACTAATTAAATGAACGTCTCTGAGTGCGGCAGTACTGCAAAAGTAGCGGGGTTCCCGCGCTTTTGGGTTTAATGCATACTCACAGTATACTCGTAAATTAACGTTTTGCCCGTTTTCTTGCGCGCGCTTGATTATTTACCATTAGCAACAACCCTACCTTTCGAGCTGGTAGCGACGTGACGCTTCAGAACTACTAGTAACTTACGGTAACGCTAGGCGTTAAGGTGTGATTCAGCGTGGATGCTCAAAGTTTAGTAATATAAAAAATTGTTTTTTTTTTCAAGATCAAACGAGTGCAACTTCTATACGTAGTACTATTATCTATTCTGTAATGACGTCTTTCAAATTTTTTGCGCGCGGCTTGTAATATTCGCTTACTATGTCAAGTGCAGCAGATGTAAGAATAAATCTGAAATCAAAAGAAAGCTTTGATTGTACATCTATATTTGACATTGTGAATATGTTGACATATACATGTATATGTATGTTTATTCATTCATACACAGAAAATATAATATCTTTCTAATACTGATCGAGTGCTTCAATATTTATTCCAGTATATCATTGACTCCCCAGTTATACGATATTTTTGGAACAGTGTTATGTTTTATTTACCTTGGACTTTCTGCGGGCGAAGCCTTCTTTACGGGTATTATCTGCAACAAAGATCTCAACAGTTTTATGTTGTCAGAACTCAATTAGACTTTTTGGTAAAAATATAAATATTTCAATTTGTGCAGTAATAATAGAATGCTGTAGAATTCGAGGCTAGCAAACAAAATTATTGTTACTGTGAAGGAAAAACTAAGTTTCCAGCAGAGTGGACCAATCTATGAAGATGTATATGGTCATTAAATAATACCCTAAATAATAAATAATACCCATTAATAAATAATTAAATAATAATATTTTAATAATGATGTTTTGATCAAAAATAATGCAAAGTAGAAAAACCAATGAAAAATGTATGCAACTCAACTAATGACGGCTAGAAAAAGATGATAATATATTATGTACCATTATGTAATCACCGAGGTTTCTGCGGAATCCAGAATACAAAACTCTCTTTTTTTGCCCAGCGTATCTGAAAATAAGAAATAAAATAAACCAAAAGAACAAGAACATTATTTGCCCGCTTGCTCACCGCTGTTTACAAAATGCATAGCATGGAAACTGAATTGGTTCTGATTTCTGTTAATGTTGAGGGCTTGTATATTTGTTAATTAGCAGACTATTTATCTTCAACATTTATTGATTTGCTGTCTGACAAGTTGTACAATACTCTCATTAGTAACATACTATTACGACCGATGACTAAAAGCATTCGTTTTCGCGCTCCGAGTCGTAAAAGGTTCTCGAAAATTCCTACGAAATCGCGAGACTTCTAGAAAATTACAGAAAGGCGTCGAACGTTCTAGAAAGTTCCTACTGGAAAATTTTGGAACTCAATACAAAAGTAGAGAAAACTTCCCATTAGGTTCCAGTGTAGAGACAGGTAAAGGTAAATACTAGAGTTGATTTATTTGCAACTTGCAATTAAATGAAATAGGAATTACCTTATGCCTAAATTATCAATGTTTCCATACACTCCCGCTCCATTATCAGGATCCTTATGAGGGAACTTCACGGCTGACTTGAGCATACCTAGAGCTGGCCTGATTAGCGTATGACCAGGTAGAATTGCTTCAGCTTCTGGAAGGTGTCCCGCCATATATGGGGCACCCAAAATTTCTGTCTCATCATTTAGCCGTCGCTATGAGAAATGTGACTGGCGCATTAGCTTAGTATTTACAAACATTTCGAAAGCATTGTCATATTTTTTTCTTGTATTGACTATTCGTTGTTCAACTAATTTGGCACTTTAATAATATTTATAATATTGTTTGTTAATTTTGAGGATTTTTTTAAAAACCGATATGTAAGCAATATTGCCCTTCGGGGTGTTATCACCCTTAGCATTTTAGATAAGCAAAATTATACTGGACGAAAAAATGTACAAAACTTACTTTTGGCGCGGAGCCTATGTAAAAACCACGGCTTTCACGTCTTCTGGCCTATAAATAAAATCATAGCATCAACGCCGAAAAAGATGCAAGGATTGCCAATGCAACTTATACTCCTTTATTATCTATACACGGTGTAAAAAAACTAAAAACAAAGCCCGCGGCTACGCATTCAGATCATTAAAATTAACTCATTTAAAATAATTTTGATAAAACTTGAGATTCATGCTCTTAAAAACATTTCATTAAACACGTGTTTCGTGGTTTAGTGGAATTCTGCCCCTTAGGGTGCAAAATAGGCGTTGAAAATCTCTATGGAAAATATTTAAAATCTGCTCCAATTTCTATGAAATTTGTTATTCGAGCTCCTGAATATAAATAACAGTATTCTATATAATAGGCTACAAAATTATTTTACGGGAAAATATAAAATTCCCACGGGAAAACAATAATAACGCGGGCGAAGCCGCGAGCGGAAAGTTAGTAATTAATATTATTAATATTTTAAATTATAATAAATGACATAAACGTGTTGTTTTCTATTAAAATACTTCCTCACACTTATTGTATACTTATCATTGATTGCCTAAAAATATTTATGCTTGGCTTACAGATTTTGTCAGGAGCTAAAAGTAAAACAAGTTGTATTTCTCCTCTTGTGGGACTGCTGCATGAATATTTATTTTTGAAGAAGCAACATTTGTTTTCTATGTTATTTGTGTGAGTCTAATTATGCGTGCCAAAATTGTTAAATTAATAAATGTTTAGAATTTGATTTCTCTGACCCTTTCTTAAAAATTTCCTATATTTTTCATAGTTCGACAAATACCATTTTAGAACTGAGTACGCTATCAGTAAAATACTGTCCGTTTTTCACACTGTCATGAGATCATCCCTCTCAGATAATATTCGAGTGGAGACTACTTTCTTTGTAGCAATTACGCGAAGAAACAGTCATGAATAGCATTAATGGATCATGAGATGACAGGTAATATATCAGCTCCTAAAAGTTCTTTGATCCTAGAATTTGGTGTATTACTTATCAAAGAGAACTATAAAATGTATCACAAGATTTGCGCTATAAGATAGCTTATATGATACGAAGATATCTTTATTTTTTTTAGTTCCTATAAATCTTTAAGAAATTGATGATGAACACGACATTTCTGTGCCACGAAATCAGTAACTTATTTATTTAGTGTTATTAACTATATCTTTTATTATCGCTTTTAATTTGACAGATCTTGCGTTTAAAGAACACATACTATGTAAACGAACAATATTTTCTTGCATAACATTAACATTTCATTTCATAGATTTGGGTGCGATCCTCAAAATATCATGACTCAATTATCTAAAATACGTTGGAACTCAAACAAGATATAATGTTCGGAACGTTGCCTAATAAGCCTTTTGTTTATGTTATGAATAATTAATCGACTTGTTTCCGACAAACGTATCTATCTATTGTTTTACTCACGGCGATGTGGTCCAATTGTTCCCGCAGGCTGACTCCGTGGCAGTAGTACATTATCTGTCAGCATAAATACATCCATGCATACATTTGTGCCACAATTTATTATGCATAACTATGACATATTTTATGATACCGGAAGCACATACATTAACAATCCACATGATTGTGCCGGTTACGGAAGATTGATAACTATTTTAATTGTGCTCATTTTAAGATAAAAATTATTTACAATAAAATTGTTTAAATAATAACCGAACTATTGCCACTCAAATGTATTGTTAGTTCCGTGCTTCTTACCGACCGAACTACTGCCACTGAAAGTTGCATTAGTTCGGTTAACCGGACTAACAACTGCCGCTTAAGGAAATAATCAAGTATTGTAAGCTTTAGATAGGCAAAACTCGACATTAAAGAACGATAAATCCAAAGACTGTTTTTTATTATACAGAAGCATAAAGGTCTTAATTGATGGTGAATGCTCAGACTCACTGTCTATAAATGCTGGTGTCCCCCAAGGATGTGTGCTATCACCGACACTATTCCTTTTGCATATTAATGATATGCTGCAAATCAGCGGCATTCATTGTTATGCAGATGACAGCACGAAAGACACCTCCTATAACGGCCGTGCGAACATTTCTCGGGAAAACGTCATTAAGTGCCGTTATAAACTTGTGTCTGAAATTGATACATCATTAGAGAAAGTCTCTAACTGGGGTCGACTTAATTTGGTCCGTTTTAACCCTATAAAGACACAGGTTTGCACGTTCACCGCCAAGAAAATTCCGTTTGTCGTATCTCCTCGCTTTCAGAGCATTCCCCTATCTGCCTCAGCCAATATTGAGATCCTTGGTGTCGACATATCGAGCGAAGTCCAGTTCCGTGGCCACTTGGAGGGTAAGGCTAAATTAGCCTCTAAGAAGCTTGGTGTGCTCAATAGATCGAGACGGTATTTCAGTCCAGCGCACCGCCTACAGCTTTACAAGGCGCAGGTTCGGCCTCATATGGAATACTGTTCTCATCTTTGGGCAGGGGCGCCCCAATACCAGCTTCTCCCTCTGGACCGCATTCAGCGGAGAGCGACTCGAATCGTCGACTGCCAGGAAATTTCTAATCGGCTTGATACCTTGGCGCTGCGTAGAGATGTCGCCTCACTATGCATCTTCTATCGCATATATTACCGCCTCTTTCCGCCATCGTTCCACGCGACAAAAATCCATACCCATCACTTAGATGGTTGGCAGTCCACAACTGTGCGTTTTTTTCGCAGTTTCCTGCCTCGTACAGTCAAACTTTGGAATGAATTGTCGCCTTCGGTATTTCTGAACCGATACATAAGAAGACATCAATGTAGACATCAATTTGAGTGGCAATGTAGACATCAATGTAGACTAAAAGTAGACATCAATGGAAAAAGGTCTCAAGGTTCTGCAGTTAAAATGGGAGTTCCGCAAGGTTCGATTCTTGGTCCTTTTCTATTTCTTATATATGTCAATGACCTCCCTGATTTTGTACAGGATAGACATGAGATGGTATTATTTGCAGATGATACTTTACTTTTATTTAAAATTAAAAGAGGTGTGCAAATTAATGACGATGTAAATAATTCTATCTCAAGAATTGTTCACTGGTTTAATGTGAACAACCTGTCACTTAATGAAGGGAAAACAAAATGTATAAAATTTGTTTTACCCAATGTCAAAGAGGTTCACACCACTGTAAAAATAAAGGATATAGGTGTTGACCCTGTGGACACCACAGTATTTCTTGGGATCACACTTGATTCTAAGCTGCAATGGGGCCCACATATCGATAAATTGTCAAAGAGACTTAGTTCTGCAGCTCACGCTGTATGGAAAATACGTCAACTGACTGATGTTGATACAGCAAGACTTGTATACTTTTCTTACTTTCATAGTGTGATGTCGTATGGTATTTTGTTGTGGGGAAATGCTGCCGACATTCAGATTGTTTTTGTACTGCAGAAAAGGGCTATTCGAGCAATCTATAACCTTAAAATGAGAGATTCTTTGCGAGAAAAGTTCAAAGAAATTGGTATTATGACAGTAGCGTCGCAATATATTTATGAGAATCTAATATATGTTCGTAAGAATATTCATGTGTTTTGTAAAAATAGTGATATTCATTCAGTTAATACTAGACAAAAGAATATGTTAGCTTTACCAAATACCAGGCTCCAAAAAATTAATAATTCTTTTAGAGGCCTGTGTATACGTTTCTACAATAAAATCCCAAGTTGTATACAAGAACTTAGCTTAAACAAATTTAAAGTTGCAATCAAAGATGTACTTATTAAAAAAGCATATTATAAAGTGTCTGATTACATGACGGACAAAAAAGCTTGGGTTTGAACTCTCAATTCTAATATTTAACAATGTATTGCGTTTTGTTTCAAAGAAACGTTCAGTGAGAGCAATTTATTTATAATCTAAGTTCACGCACTTCTCTCAGAGATAGCTTATATAATGTGAATTAACACATCTATTCTTGTAATGGAAGTTGAGCTCAAACTTTTGCTTTGAGGTCAGCTTCCAATTGACCACTCTGTAACAAACCAAAATTGTAAATGGCGATTTAAAAGAGGAGATAAAAAATTTAGACCTTTCGAGTTTCTTGCCTGTTCTTCTCGAGAAGGCTCTCCCAATTTCCGAACAGGTGTAGAATCAACTTTTTTTTTTTTCATTCCTACTTGTATTTGCAGACATCTTGAGTATATTTAGGATGTATGCACATACAAGGTTAATATAATTTCTTTAAATTAGATTGTTTTGCTTTGTTTTGACGTCAATAAGTGCCTGTAAAGGCCTATGTTGAATAAAGATTTTTGAATTTGAATTTTGAATTTGAATTTGAATACGACCTTCAAACTTTGAAGAAAAGAGCGTATTCCTACCTTAAAGGCCGGCAACGCACTTGTAACTCCTCTGGGGTTGCGGGTGTCTATGGGCGACGGTAATCACTTACCATCAGGTGATACGTTTGCTCGTTTGCCCCCTGTCCCTTAAAAAAAAAATATGGCTGGTGAGTCAAGAAATAAATCGTAACTGCAAGGTGGAACAATTTCTAAAGTGATTAAAACATAAAATAGGTATATATTGAAGAAGTTAGTAGAAATTTAACATATAAACTAAAAAGACACCATAAACAAAAATAATTCGAATGGACAAGTCTGAAAAATATAGAGCTTGACATTTTAGGTCACCAAGAGGAAAAAAACAAGGGCTAATTGAAAACAACAAAACAAACTGAAGTGTTTTTGTTTCTGAACTTTTTCTTTTACCACAATCGGAATATTGGCCTCAATACTTATTTACTATTGCGAATTAAATTGTTTATTAATTTTGTCAGTTTCATAAGATTCAGACAGATGGCGGTGTGAGTTAATTTTATCAACACAATACTTGGTTACCTAGGTTGGGTAACATAGTATTGTGCTATCATCATCACAGCTCATATACGTCCCAACCGAGGGGTTCGAGCCTACTCTATGTTAGGGTGATTAGGCCTTAGTCAACCACGCTGGCCCAGTGCAGATTGGTCGACTTCACATACATCATTGAATTTCTTCGCAGATGTATGCAGGTTGCCTCACGATGTTTTCCTTCACAGTAGGAGCGTCAGACAAATGTACATATGAAATTCAAAACTAAAAACACATTGGTACATGGCAGGTCTCGAACCCCGACCCCCCGATTGGAAGGCAAGTGCCGAGTCCACAGCGCCACCGACGAGTATAATTATAGTATTGTGCTATAACTATATAGTATAATTATAGTATTGTGCTATAATTATACTACACTGACCTTCGAAAGTAAGGCCTCGTTTACGGAGACGCGGGGCGTTGCGCGGCGCGGCCCGTGGCGCGGCCCGCCCAGAATTCAAACATATGGCGTTGTATGAGTGCGTTTACGGAGAAGCGATTTTACACGCCTTTGCTTGAAATAGCGCGTTTTTTACGGCCGAGCCCGCGGATGGCACCGCCGCGTCTCACGCGGCGTTTATCGCGGCGGCGCACGCAGCGACAATTCTCGATAGCCATGCCCGCCGCGTGCTTCGCTACACGCTTGAGGATGCGCCGCGGGTGCCGCAGCGGGCAACGCGGCGGGCACCGCGGCTGTCGCCACCACGCTTCCCGTCTCGCTTTTCCATGAACATCATCGTATATTGCCATATGTTTGTGTTTACGCGTGCGATTATGAGTGCCGCTTCACGCGCCGCCCCACCGTAAACAGAAAAAACGACGGACGCGCCGCGAGATGCCACGCCACACGCGACGCGCAACGCCCCGCGTCTCCGTAAACGAGGCCTAAGTACTACACTTTTAAAATTAAATTTTTCCCTAAACTACAAAAGATAAAGGATTCAAACAAAAAATGTTTTCAGCTAATTTCGTCGGGTTTCTCGAAAGTTATAGTTTTATATACATTTAGTCTTTTTAATACTTTTTATTTTCAAAATATATTTTACCTACTTTAAAAGTTATTGCAGTTTTAAAAGTGTGATACTTACTTTTGCAGGCCAGTGTATATTGTTGTGTATCGTTTTGTATGACAACGTGTTTGTCCTTATTAGTGAATATTAATTTAACTACTGTAGGAAGATAAGTATAAAATTGATCCAACGTTGGTGTTATAACTACTAAGCTAATGCAACGCATGGCTGGGTCAGTTAGCTAATTAGATTTATCTGTCTATCTACGACAATATACTACCACAATAATATAGGTAAAAGAAAAACGATTTTTTATTGATTTACTCTTGTAAATTATAAATGGAGTAAACGCAATTAGAAATCCTAAAAGCGAAAATTTTGCACACTCTTTTTGCATTTCCATATTTGAAAGGTCTCGATTCTGATTTGATAATTTTGATGGCAAAGGTAAGATTTCTAGGCAATAGTTAACCTAAGAATTTTAAGTTATTACTTACACACGTCAAGACAGCGTAAGCCAGCTTATTCATTCCTCCAGCGGTCCACGGCCTGTTAATTTCGAATGATAACTGAAAACCGAGAAGCAATCAAAGTTTTTCCATTAAATATAGCTGTGGTTTCGGAATGCCATGAAAACAATGAATGAAATAAATATTTTATTACCGCCCGAGCCAGCGGTATAGTCAGCTTATGAATTTAAAAGGCGGATTATATAACAGGAATACCGTGATGAATCGACATTCTAGTTAATGGATTTTTTCGGAAATGCTTAGAACGGTGTTCCAGACATGACAAATTATGTCAGAGAGGACGAATTAGAAAGATATTGTAACAAACAAAATGTTTCATAAATTATAAATATCATCAAAATTGAGTGGTACATTGCATCCAAGGTCGGAGGCTCACCATTCGATGATGACAATTGACGCCCAACGCGGGGCGTGAATAAAATAAAAACTCTTATAATTTGATTATATAAATATAATTTTAGATGCATTTTATAACTTATAGCAAGCCCATCATATGTCTCTGTGATATAAGTCGTTAAACAGGAACATCGTTGTAATAATTATGAAAAATCCATAAGAATAACAAATCTAAAACGACGTACCCGTTACACTCCAAGCAAACCACTCGGTCACTTAACGCTTAGCTGTAGAAGAATCCAGGATGGAGACAATTTCGACTGACTAGCGAATTATCCACGTACCGAGAAAATATCACTAGATTAGTTCTGAGAAAACACCAAACCATCGCGGTCATATCAGCCACAATACGCCCACTGTTGACCATAGGCCTCTTCCAATAACGGTGGGAGGTGGAAGGGGGAATGGGTCATCTTGTGGGACTTTAGCTGAATGCAGGTTAGGTGGGGGGTGCGAGAGCCTAGTCTGCAGGGTGACGATAGCCGTGAGTAACGAAAATGATTTGTTGGAAAGATTATGGCTGGAAAAGATTTTTCAATTCAGAAGATAGACTACAACACTTTGTTTATGTTGTAACGGAGCACATCTGTCTTTGTCGCAACTACTTCTGCTCAATGTACTGTACGAGCCAATCAAAGGAGCTCACCGCTAATAAATTTCTGCGAGATGTTAAACTCGAATCCAAACCCATTTTAAGGCGATACCAAGGAGCTAAGCTTACTAGACCACGCACTGGATATGCCGTTCATTTCAAGTCCACCGTTAGCTAATCTTCTGATGTCTCGACACCCAGCTCAGCCTCTCAGGTGGTGATCAGTCTTAAATAAGCGAACCACTCCCCAGCTGCTAAGAAAAGTTGAAGGGCGTCTGTGATCTACTAGATGAGCGAAGATCTGAAGGAGGCGAGTGCACCACATCATCATCATCATCATCACAGCTCATATACGTCCCCACCGAGGGGTTCAAGCCTACCCTATGTTAGGGTGATTAGGCCTTAGTCAACCACGCTGGCCCAGTGCGGATTGGTCGACTTCACATACACCATTGAATTTCTTCGCAGATGTATGCAGGTTGCCTCACGATGTTTTCCTTCGCCGTAGGAGCGTCAGACAAATGTACATATGAAATTCGAAACGAAAAACACATTGGTACATGGCGGGTCTCGAACCCCGACCTCCCGATTGGAAGGCAAGTGCCGAGTCCACAGCGCCACCGACGCTCCGTGCACCACATACCGCTGGGAAATCTTTCTAAAGATTTCGCCAAGCACGAGGGCTCCATTCACTGTGGCCCAGCGCGAGGACTTATAAAGTGAAGTTGAATATGGAGCCAAACTTCGCCTGAATTGAACTTGAACTTAATACTCTATTGTTACTTTTCTTCGACTGTCACGTTGATTGACAATCTTCGACTTCGTAACTTGTGCCCAGTTGTAGAAATAAGCTCACCTAAGGACTTGAAATCTTTGTGACAATAATTTCCGTACACCATCTGGAATCTACACATGGAACCTTCGTTAACTCCTTATAATAAATTTACACCAAGCCTTAATGCTCGTATAAAAATTTTCACTTAAAGCAATAATTCATCATATTCCAGTTCTGTCAGGTCGATCCATTTTATACGTATCAATTCTTGTCAAATGCAATAAATTACAGAGAGAGACCTCTCAGACGGAGCAAGAAATGTGTTTTATCGATATAATAATGAAAGCCCAAATGGTCCAAAATGATATTAAGAAATTATGACCGAAGGGAAAGCGTGGAAATAGTTTTTCTAGGCGTTAGAGAATAACGGACAAAGTGTTAAAATATTGGCTCCATTTTTCCACAGCCAAAAGCACTGATATCATATTGTGTTCGTAATTTAAAGGAATTCATATTGTTTTTAGAGTTCCGTACCCAAAGGGTAAAAACGGGACCCTATTACTAAGACTTCGCTGTCTGTCCGTCCGTCCATCTGTCTGTCACCAGGCTGTATCTCAAGAACCGCGATAGACAGTTGAAATTTTCACAAATTATGTATTTCTGTTGCCGCTATAACAACAAATACTAAAAACAAAATAAAATAAATAGTTAAGGGGGGCTCCCATACAACAAACGCGATTTTGATTGATTGCAATAATAATAATTGTATAGGTATGGACTATTTGTATTGCTCTAACGAATTAAAGTGTTACTTCAAGTAACCTCAAAATCTGATTCATTTTGTTATTTAATTCGATTTCGAAGCTTGTCCATAGTAATTGATGTGGGCGTACAGTATTTACTAATGTCAAATTATACGAAAAGCATTTTTTCACTGCTGTTGGTGTTGGGGCGAACAATGTATGGACGCAGAACAATGTCCTTTGTGTTCCTACTGTTGTTTACCTTTTTTTTTTTTTGGAGGGGGGGAAATGCATTTACGCATTCCTCGTGGTCGAGCCAAACCACGAGAATATGTGGGACTCCCCAGACTGTACACGGTCTGGGCCTACCCACTAAAAACCCCCCAGCAGCTCCTCCGTCCGTCACAAGACAGGGGGAAGGGGACAACAGCCAGGCCTTATTCCCGCTGTCCCCCTGCCTGTAACATGTCCGTTGCCGGACTCTCCACCTGGCTCAGCTACTTTGTGGAGCGGCACAGAATTGCGCCGCTCTACACCCCGGTTGGTTTTTTATTGTGGTTGTCTTCCACGCGGTCCGACGCTTAGTAAGCCGAACCCCCGGCCCGCTCAGTGTGGGTAACGGGTTGCCCGACGGCAGACCCCACTGGATCCACCGCCGCGTGGTGAGCCGAAGCTCAGGGAAAATCCCCAGAAGGTGCAAAGCACCATGGCGATAAGAATCGCCTCGCCTCTGCCATCAACAAAGGTAAACGCCGAAATCGGCTTCCAGCGAAAGCCACACCTCTTTTTAAGACAAGAAGAGGGGACTTCGCTCTTTCCCGCATAAAGCGGGTGGCCACACGAAGTGGCCCGCCAGGTTGAACCCGGCCATCCCACGCCTCCCCTCCATGGGGGTCCTCTCGTCAGAATATTAGCCCGCGGCAGAGAATCTGCCGGGTTGCCCAGGGTGCACCACAAGGAGGTTGTCTGACATCGCACCCCACTGTTGTTTACCTAGTCAATGGTACAAAACCCTTCGTGCGCGAGTCCGACTCGCACTTGGCCGTTTTTTTTAGAAATGCCATTATTTAAAGTGGTTACTCATTAATTTTACACACTAACCCACTCATTAAATTAAAATTAAAAAAAAACACCTGCGTGCCACTTAAAATTTGTGTTGATTACAATATAGGAAAAATACATATTTTAGTGTGTTTTTCTAAATAAATTAGCGTTCTCATTGGATTGTTTTATAATGTATTGTATTCTATTAGTTCAAGCCCTTTCATTTAATCTACATTGGAAAGTTTATTAATATGTAGTCCGCCATTTTATTGCAGCGGCCATTTTCGGCGGACTATTATTTCGATAAATGAAATCTTTTGGTTAGGTAAGATATTGTGACCACATACAGCGGAGCGAGCGAAACATCAAACTGCATTTTGCATGTTTGCTTTCACGCTGCAAACTTGTTTCATGCTTATTTGGGATTTTTATTAGGCCTTAACGATATGGCCAAACGTGGATGAACATATCCTTAAACGTTGACGTTTAAACGACATGGCCAGTTTTAGTCGGCCATTTCATGAAATCCAACCATTTCATGAAATGGCCGGCCACATCATGAAATGGTTAATTTTACGATCTGGCCATGACATATTAGCGTGTCAGAAGTTAAGATGTGTTCCAAATTTCAGCTCAGTCAAGAACTGGCAATTAAGTCAAATTTATTAAATAAACCTTAATTAGGTAAACATACATTCGTATATTATAGGTTAAATAAGAGTTTGTATCATATCCAATATGCATTATTGCTGGGTCATGTATTACTTCAACTTGTTTATAAAATTGTGTAAACTGTTAATTCTATTAGTGCTAACTAATGAACGATACCTATTTAAATAAATTATACTTATTATTTTATATTAATTTAGAAATAGTTTTTAAATGAATATATACATTTAATTGTTAATAAGAACTGTAATAGTACTTGGGCGGCCGTATGCATTTCGTTTCTTCACTCGGCTAGTCATTTCGACGAATCAAGTCTCGAAACGCGTTCGTGAGAAAACGAAAAGAATACGACCGCCGAGAAGGCTCATTCCGATTTGAGCTTCGATAGCGAACGGTTGTGTTAAGTGAAGTGCATAATTAGGATAACGCTAAGTGTTAAAAAGTGCCGGCTGTGTGAAAGACAATAAAGTGTTGAATATTCATGAACGACGTTTAATTTCCAACTCTCAAAATCTCAGAAGTGGGATTCATAAAATCTTGGAGATTTTATACCGACGTCCACCGATTTAAAACATGTCAAATAACAATGATGAATGGCATAAGGACCGGAATGATGAAACTCGATTGAGCAGTCGAAGCCGTCACCAGAACCGGCCAGTGGAGAGATACAAGGGGACCACATCTCGATCTGGACAGCGGAGCCGATCCCGATCGCCAATAATATCCAGACCAGAGAAGAGGCAGTCACGTAAGCGAACTCGTGCTGATTATTCTCCTGAACGTGGTGACCTTGGTTCGAAGGAGCCAGGGCGGAAGCGTGCTCTTATTACGCCTGATAGACGATCATCGAGGCGAGAATCCCCATCAGATACTGTTAGCGTTGCCTTGTTTGAAAAACTGTTAGATGTTATGAAAGATTACAAGGGTAATAACGATAAAGACAAGTTTCCTGTAATGAACGTAATTCCAGTTTTTGATCCCATGTCGAAGGAGCAGACGGTATATTCTTGGATACACAAGGTTGAAGAATGTGCTCAAATATATAACTGGAGCGATAAACAAATTATACATTATTCTTTGCCAAAACTTTGTGGTGTTGCGAAAACTTGGTACCAGGGTCTGCCTTCTGTTCTTTTCTCATGGGATGAGTGGAAAACTAAACTGATGGAATCCTTTCCTTCGAGAAAAAATTATGCAGAGCTGCTGACCGAAATGCTGCATAAGAAAGTTAAATTTGGAGAGCCTTTGGAGGTTTATTATTTCTCAAAATTTAATCTTTTGAACAGATGCAGCATTTTCGGCAAAAATGCAGTCGACTGCATAATTTTTGGCATCGAGGATCGTGGGATTAGGCTTAGTGCGCAAGCGGCTCAGCTTTCCGAACCGGAACAATTGTTGCAATTTTTTAAGACTGTAAAAGTGGGCCAAAGCAGAGACTTGGATACCCGGTATAGGAAGGCGACTCATAATTCAGGCTCTTCAGACGCAGGGAAAACGGTCAAATTAGACATCAGTTATGATACTAGTAAAGTTACCTGTTATAATTGCAAAGAACGGGGTCATACGTTTTATCGCTGTCCTAAACCTGCCCTTAAATGCACTAATTGTAGATGGAGGGGGCATACAGCTGGTAACTGTCCAAAATCCGTAAATAAATCCGACACTCAACCAACAAAGACAAGCGGTCATGGAAGTCCACGTAAACGAACATGTCAATGCTAAATATAAAATCCCCATCAAAATAAATGGTAGCACCATCATGTCGCACATTGATTTAGGGAGTGATTGTACTTTAATGCGTCGGAGCGATGCAGAGAAACTGAATGTCGTTTGGAAGGCCGTTAATTCACCTGTTCTGAAGGGTCTGGGTAATGTTCCATATTGCCCAGTGGGAGCGGCTAACGTCACTATAGACGTTCAAGGTGTCGTTGAAGATAATGTTAAAGTGCTGATTGTAGACGACCATATGATAAGTCATCCAATTCTTGTTGGTCACACGTATACTGAACGCCCAACCATTGAAATAATAAAAACTTCTACAGATTTAATTATAAAGCGTAGCAAAATTCAGCCAAATGATTTTAAAAATTCCACTAACTTCACTAACGAAGTCACTCTGCATCCTGAAGGTCTGTCAGCAATCGACGTACATTCTGACACAAATTATACAGGGAAAATTTATGTACATGGTACAGTTAGGGGGCCAATTAATAGGAAACATTTTCTATTGCCGGGAGAATACGAATTGATTAATGGAAAAGGCACATTACTTATTCAAAACCTTTGCGATTCTGAACTAAAAATTCCGGGAAAAACGATAATAACCCGTGCGCGGTCACTTGCTGTTGAGAATGAAGAAGTTGTTTCCATTTCAAATGTAGGCATTGCAGAAGATGAGGCATTTAAATGCGGTGAAATTACCGCGCAGCAAAAGATTGAGCTCAACAATCTGCTTAATAAATATAAAGAATGCTTCTCTTCTAATTTGCAAGATTTGGGATTCACAACAGTAGCCGGGATGGTAATAAATTTAAAAGATAACGAACCAGTTGTCTATAGACCCTATAGACTTTCTCAAGCTGACAGGCAACTTGTTCGAGACATGGTTCAGGAAATGGTAGATTGCGGTATTGTTCAAGAATCTTCTTCTCCATATGCCAGTCCAATCGTTCTAGTTCACAAAAAGACAGACGAAAAGCGTCTATGTGTGGATTTTAGGGCGCTCAACCACAAAACTGTTAAAGAACATTATCCGATTCTACGCATAGAAGATCAGCTTGATCTTTTGGCAGGAAACAATCTGTTTATTACTTTGGACTTGGCCTCGGGATATTACCAAATCCCAATAGCAGAAGGATCTCGAGACAAGACCGCCTTCGTTACACCCGATGGCCAATATGAGTATAACCGGATGCCGTTTGGCCTTGTTAATGCGCCATCGGTGTTCCAACGTGCCATTAACAAGATACTCAATAAGGCCCGGGTGAAATACGCCCTCGTCTACATGGACGATATTTTGATACCTGCGAAGTCATTCGAGGAAGGTCTGTCACGCTTAGATGAAGTTCTGTGTCTATTGAAGGAAGGAGGACTTACTTTGAAGTTAAGTAAATGCAAATTCTTCTTTGACAAAATCGACTATTTAGGCTTCGAAATAGGGTCCGATGGCATTAGACCCGGATCACTCAAAACCGATGCTGTTTCACAGTTTCCAACACCTCAAAATCAACACGACGTAAGGAGATTCATTGGCTTAGCTAGCTTCTTTCGCCGTTTTATTAAAGGTTTCGCTATTTTAGCAACACCACTGACATCGCTACTTAAAAAGGATGCTAATTGGCGATGGGGACTAGAAGAACAGGACTCATTCGATACTTTAAAAAGTAAACTTGTCCAGAGACCAGTACTTGCCTTGTACAACCACAAAGCAGAAACCCAGTTACATACTGATGCGAGCAAACTGGGCATTGCCAGTATTTTACTGCAAAAGAATGACTCCAGTGTGTTACAACCCGTAGCGTATTACAGTCGCCAGACAAACACTGACGAACAAAAATTGCACTCGTTCGAGCTGGAGACTCTGGCCGTGATAGCATTATTAAATAAATTTAGAGTTTATTTGTTGGGCATCCCATTTAAAATTGTTACGGATTGTAACGCGCTGCGTACAACCCTCACGAAACGCGACCTTGTTCCCAGAATCGCCAGCTGGTGAATACAATTTCAGGAGTTCGATTGTACCATTTAACACAAACCGGGGGACAGCATGAAACATGTCGATGCGTTAAGCAGACATGCTATACCTGACACGACCCCAGAAAATCGTGTTCTTGAAATTCTACCGGTGAATTCTGAGGACTGGATCGCAACCGTACAAGATGATGAC
This sequence comes from Schoenobius gigantellus, assembly GCA_963935595.1. Taxonomy (NCBI): domain Eukaryota; kingdom Metazoa; phylum Arthropoda; class Insecta; order Lepidoptera; family Crambidae; genus Schoenobius; species Schoenobius gigantellus. Next base: position 9,765,632 of record OZ012544.1, on the reverse strand, counting down.
GAAGAAATAAAACACATAAAAAGAGTGCTTTCAGACCCAGGGTCTGAAAAAGTAATGGAGATCATCAAGAACTATAAATTAAAAAATGGTCGAATTTATCGTATTGTAGGGTCAGATACATTGAGATGGGTGGTGCCAAAAGGAGCAAGGTGGCAAATACTAAAAGCTAATCACGATGGTATTGGCCACTTTGGTTTTGAGAAGACTTTGGACCGCATCAAGACTAACTACTGGTTCCCCAAAATGCGCAAATTCGTAAAGAAATATGTAAGTGCGTGTTTGGAATGCGCACATCACAAGGCTCCTGGAGGATCTAAGGTGGGTGAATTACATCCGATCCCAAAAATTTATGTGCCTTTCCACACTGTGCACGCAGACCATTTGGGTCCGTTTAACAAATGTAAGCGCAGAAACATGTACATATTGGTGATAGTTGATTCTTTTACGAAGTACGTTAATTTGACAGCCGTCCCCAATACGAAATCCTCTACTAGTGTTAGGGTTTTTAAGGACCATATTAGTTATTTCGGAACCCCGTCTAGATTGATCACCGATCAAGGAACAAGCTTTACCGGAAAAACGTTTAAGGATTTTATAAAATCCCACGGGATAAAGCATGTTCTTAATGCTGTTGCCACTCCTAGGGCGAACGGGCAAGTCGAGCGGTACAACCGCACGATACTAGCATCGCTCAGCTCGATGACTCACGACAAGCCCATTAATATCTGGGACGAATATTTACCTGATGTTCAACTTGGAATTAACACTACAGCACATGCGACCACGAAGAAAACTCCTACAGAATTACTTTTTGGTCGAAAAGTTACAAATCCATCCGAAGGGATCTCAAACGATGTCATTGATGATATAGGAAGTGGATTAATAGATTCTAATTTACAACAAATAAGAGATGACGCAAAGCAGCTGATTGAGACTCAACAAATCAAAGACAAGCAGCGTTATGACGCTTCCAAACGTACTAAATATTTCCAGGTTGGAGACCTTGTGAGAGTACTTAGGGCTATTCCGAGTCAAAATGGTCAATCTAGAAAGTTAGCGTCTAAATATCGCGGACCATATCGTATTAAGAAAGTGTTACCGAATGATAGGTATGTTGTCGAGGATACTCCGCTAACTAGGACAGGTGGTAGGCGTTATGAAGCTATTGTTGCAATCGATAAATTACATCCTTGGCTAAATTTTCAAAGTCCCTACGATGATAGCGATGACTTATCAGATGGTAAAGCAAGTGACATAGACAGTGAAGCTAGTAGTAAATATGAATGATTAATTAATAATTCGTAATGAATCTCGATGTTAAGCACATGAAATTCAGGGTGTGCTTATCGGATGTGTGTACATGATATTCAGGGTGTGCACACCGATCTCGATGTTCAGCACACGTTGTGCTTAAGATGACGTGTGTACATGATATTCAGGGTGTACATACTGCCCGGTCACCAAGCCATGCTATGAGCTGACTTAATTGTTGATTAATAATACCTATTCAGTATATCGTCTGATTGAGTAGCTTATATCATTGGATTGTGGGGTATATTATTTACAAAATTACGTGTTTACTTATGTGATAGATTTATGTATAAAAATGATTCACGATTAACTTTTGCATGGAGGGTAATAATACACCCTAGATCGAAGAAATAATATGTTAATCACGGTTAATAAATTCTTGAAATACTCTGTATAACATTTAAAAATGTAAAAGAAATTGTTTTCACAACGTAATTTACGAAACCATGTTAATTATTACGATTATTTTTTTTCTCGTGACAAACTGTGTATTATTTTCTTGTTTCTAAAAAAAAAATTAAACTAACATTAATGTAGATTTATCGGTTTAAATTTGTGTATTTTTCTCAATTCTCTTTTTCCGGCGTTGTATGTATATGTATAATTTAAAAACCTACGCATAAAACTACGACGAGAGGACTCGTGATATAACAGAATGGCCGAGTTGTAAACTGTTAATTCTATTAGTGCTAACTAATGAACGATACCTATTTAAATAAATTATACTTATTATTTTATATTAATTTAGAAATAGTTTTTAAATGAATATATACATTTAATTGTTAATAAGAACTGTAATAGTACTTGGGCGGCCGTATGCATTTCGTTTCTTCACTCGGCTAGTCATTTCGACGAATCAAGTCTCGAAACGCGTTCGTGAGAAAACGAAAAGAATACGACCGCCGAGAAGGCTCATTCCGATTTGAGCTTCGATAGCGAACGGTTGTGTTAAGTGAAGTGCATAATTAGGATAACGCTAAGTGTTAAAAAGTGCCGGCTGTGTGAAAGACAATAAAGTGTTGAATATTCATCAACGACGTTTAATTTCCAACTCTCAAAAATTGGTTGTCTTAAAATCAGTTTTTGCTTCCACCAAAACAGTGCTAACGCTTCCGTGGTCCATGAGTTAAGACGCCCGGTATTGAACTGGAGACCCGTGGTTCGATTCTAGATGGGGGCAGAAGCATTTCACTTAGTTTTGTTGGTAGCAGGGCATCTGAGACTATCTTGCTAGCTACCACCGCTAATTTCGCTGCCATATTAACAATGTTAATAACATTACTCTGTCTCGACAGTAGAGACGGTTAACGCTAGTAGTTTCAAATGGTTGAACGTGTGAAAGAACTTGAGTTAAGGTAACCAGTTCCTCAGTTATTGAGTAGTCCAGGTAAAGCTCGCTGCTATCTTTGATCTTCTCTGTTGCCAAGAGCTTTGCTATTGTTAAAAACACTTCACTCCTAGCAATACAATGTTGCTAACAGCTGTGCTGTTGTATGTAATAGGAATTCTTTGTTGGAGTGGCAGATACAAATACGATTCATCTGTGAAGTTTTCCATTAACAAGTTTTCTTGTTTCCACATTCACACGGCACACGCAAATTTGTTACACACTTTGACTGACAAATAAGGAATCCGGTATGTGAAGACGTACAAAGACATAGCACATAAGTTCTCACATCGCTTCTGTCTCCTTAGAAAACATTTAATGAATATGTTCCGAAGATGAAGTTGATGTCGTTAAATTTGAGTGTTTGTTCCCTGGAGGCATAGTTAAGTGTGCAAAAACACGTTGAGTTAAATCGGGTTTATCGATCGTGCTACGATTCTATTTTAAGAATAGAAGTGGTTTTAGTTGAGTAGCGATTGTGAAGGATAATTTGATTTTTTTATGATTAAAAATACGAGAACTATGGCTGCTCAAAACCGAATTTGTCATTCATCATATGAGCCAAGAGATGCTGGACATAGGCCTCCTCCAAAGATATCCAAAACGATCAGTCCTAGGCTTATCAAATCCTAGGCTTCCCGCGATCTTCACCAGATCGTCGGTTTACCTAGGGACCTATCAATACTCACGATGCGTCCTCGGTACGAGGCCGCCACTCCGATCCAGCGGCTGTCTGTGAGCGGTGTGTTTGGCCCATTGACACATAAGGTTCCCAGTTCTTTGGGTTTTGTCGGTGACTTCAGTTCTTTTTAACATAAACTAAGAATATTGTTACGGGTGGTGGTTTAAAATATGCTAACTTCCACAAAAGTAAACGTTTATTACGCCCTCGCCCTCGATAGCAAAAACTCTAATACTAAGCACGCAACACCACTTAAAACGCATTTCAATCCGTATAATGCAGTAGATCGCTTGTTGGCTTTGATCGCTTCGGGTCATCTGTGTCCAGGCGTCATACGCACAGTCTTTATACAACTTTGGCCAACCGTCACGCAGCGCTTCTCAAAACGTTCCAGAATGTTCGATACTTTGCTGTTAAGTTTCAGAAGTTTCCGGTACACTTGGAAACTGTCTAGAACGATTGACGCCTATCTGGGATTTTCTAAAAGTGTCGCGATCTCGCTGTAATGTTCGAAAACCTTTTACGACGTCATTCACGAAAACTACGACTCGGAGCTCATAAACAATTGTGTTTACGTGTCCGTCGGAACAATATTTCCTATTTTTAATCATATTCTGTTTGCGTTCAACATATCAATATAAGTATTTAAGTAGTTAATTAAAATCATTAATCTTAAAATCCTATTATGTTTGGTACGTATAGTGAAGGACTCAGAATACATGTGTCGCCGCTCCCTTTCTTCCCCTGGAAGTAAAAGCCGCCGAAAAAACCCTACATAAACCCATTTGTCCAGCGTGGACTAATGAAGGCCACTGGCATTTCAGGAACGGGTAAGGTTGGGCCTTTTACCGATCTCATTATACAGCGTTATTAGTATAACACCTGCAACCTCGCATATAATTCGTAAGATTTTACTTTCATACAAAAATAATTATTAATTTAATATATCTCTAGAATGTTTGTAGCTTTACTCGCTTCGTTGTCGAACGCTGTCTTCCGTCTTTGTTTATAAATGAAACATAGACTTACTTATCCATGTCACGACAGTGCAATAAAAACTTGAAAATTGATTTATGTTCAATTTATCGAGTTATCTTAAAACTCGTAAAACAAACGTTGTAGTTTAATGATGTTAGCTATCTAATCCTGCAAGGTTGCAGGTGTTTTACAATTAACCCTAGTATCTCTAACAGTGGGTGGTTGCGGGGATGATAAAAATGAAATCCTGTGATAGTATTTTTTTTATTTGAGGATATGAGGTTCAATTTTGAGTGAATTCTTCTACTTATAGTACTATCACAACGGCTTGAAATCTTTCTGCAAACAAAAAAAAATGCAATTAATTACTTCTGCTTAATTCCGATTTATTGTAACTGTTTTCTTGTATTGTAGTTTTGAGATTTTTGTTTACGTAATTACCTTAAAACTAAAATACTTAGGTACTCTAGAGTCTAGAAGCATAGATGGCAGCATACAATTAAAATTGTTATATGATAAAGTCTAAATCAGCGAACGATCAAGATACTTAGAACATTCGTCAAACATAACATACATATTACATATACCCATCAAAATCATAACCCCCCTTTTTGCTTTCCTGTATAGGGTTACCAGATGACAGGAATTTTCCTGATACATCCGGGATTTTAGCTATCTGTCAGGGTAACAGGGTAAATTGGAAATTGTCGGGAATTTTTCTAAAGAATGAGAAAAATGGTTTATTCCATCTAGTATTACCAATAGTTCAACTATCAAACTGTTTTGTTTGTACAAAAAATATTTATTTAACTGTTCAATCACAATATGCAAATATAATAGAAGAAACAAATGTAATATTTAAATCGTTTTATCCATCTGAACCGGCGCGTACTTTTTATTACTGGATATTGCTTTCAGAAACTTCTGGTCTTTCATAGCAATTTTATGAAACTCTTCACGTGATATGTTCTTCAGATTGAACTTGTCAACAGTAGAGCCTTAACAGAAGCTATGGACAGTCTATTTCTCTCATTTGTCCACTGCGCACCCATTAACGAGAACACTTGTTAAACGTTCGCATTTTGTCGCACCACACTGTATCTCACCCACGCATATTCAAGGTCGTATGGACGCAAAACCTCAGGAATTTTATTGCCAAGTTTGGGATTTTGCCAGGAAAAGTTATTTTCGTATCTGGTAACCCCACCCCCGTATTCGGGTAAAAATATCAATATACCTACACCAAGAGCCTTACCACAGTTTAACAATGGCCTTACTATGATGGCTTAGCGCATGGTTGAAATAGAATTAAAACAGACACTGTTAGCAGCAGCATATTGCGTCATCTAATTGCAATATGCTGCAATATATCTCGCAATATAACGCACTCAGTGCGACTGTACGTATTTTTCCTTCGTACTATGTGCTAGCCATCCACACTCTCGATTTATTCAGTTGCCCGCTTCGTCTACTACCTACAAGATGGATGTGATTGAAGTGACTGCGTTAGCTACTTTATGTGCCCACCAATATTATAATGTCTTGCGTCTATATCACCTTAAAAGAAGAAGAAAATTAAAACGGACCATAAAAGTCGAACACAAATCTTTACTCCACTCCGTCATTATAAGAAAAAGCGCGCGTCATTACTCTGCAGCAATTAACAACAAAGTGAGCGAGGCGAGAGTGTGGTTGATTCCCTTGCATCACCCCCTCGCGTCCTTTGACTCGCGTCCGAAAAACCGCCACAAAGCTGAGCGACAGCGAGGCGAGGCGAGGGAAGACGAGAGGACACCAGCGCATCGGCCTCACTCTCGTTCTCGCGTTCCCTCGTGTATCCAGACTCTCGCGAGGCGCCTCCTAGAGACTCTCGGCATGAGTCCTGGCAAGTGGACGCTGCAGGAGTGCTAGCCATCCACACTCTCGATTTATTCAGTGCCCGCTACGTCTACTACAAAATAATTTTGAACTTTAATGACTGCGTTAACTACTTTATGTGCCCACCAATATTATAATGTCTTGCGTCTATATCACCTAAATAAGGTTCCATAAAAATGGAACACAAATCGTTAATCCACTCCGTCATTATAAAAAAACGCGCGCGTCCTTACTCTGCAGCAGTTAACAACAAAGTGAGCGAGCGCGAGAGTGTGGTTGATACCCTCGCCTCACCCACTTGCGTCCAAAAAACCGACACAAAGCGAAGTTACAGCGAGGCGAGGCGAGGGAAGACGAGAGGACTCGAGCGCACCGTTCTCACTCTCGTTCTCGCGTTCCCTCGTGTAGCCTCGTGGAGAGTCTGGTAGGGGCATGAGGTGTGGAGGGGAGGCACACCCTGGCCGCGTTCCCCGCATCGCAGTCCATCCCCTGTACCATGACCAGCAAAACACGACATGATAATGCGGTTTATCGTGGTGAACTGTCAAAATATTCTTCTTCTTTTTTAATTTGTGGCAATATAAAAATGTGTGGTATTTTGACAGTTCACTACGATAATGCACTTTTATATCGTATTTTGATGACGGGGGCTGGTCTCAGTGTTTACATTACCCCCTCCACACCTTACATCGCCAACACTTATATAACTACTAGCTGTGTCCGCGAACTATGTTTGGCCATAATAATTGCCAAAAAAAATCTGGAGAATACAATCACCCAAACAATAGCCTACGCCCTATTCTCAGACCTACCAAATATACGGGGGTCTTCGGGGGAGTTCGATAACAAACACTATGACACAAAATTTTTATATATTAGATAACCGTGCCCGAGCACCCCGAGCTGACGCGTTTAGCTTACTTTAACAGGCTAACAGTAAAATTTAAAAAAATCTACATAAAATAATTATTACAGACACTGAGTCGCTTTTGTCAATGACATTATAATAAATAATATTGCTGTTTATTTAAATGAAACCTGTTCCTTACCTCGTGGAAATACCACCATTTTCTTCCAAAGAATAAGTCTCCCCCGGTAGGACCATCGTGGCCCTTAACTCCAAAATTAGGGGCATAGGGGTTCACATTCATGTGGTCACCATCCAACTAGAATAACCACCTTATATTTAGTTTATCACTATTTAACCTATTCTAATTCTATTGTATTATAAATAAATAATTTCTCGAATGATTGATAAAACGATGAATAATAATAATTTAAAGTGATATACTTGTGTAAATAAAATTGGTTTGTTCAGAATCGAGAGTTGAATCTATTCCACTAATAAAATATTTGGGTAAGATTTAATTTTTTTGTTCAACCACGTCGCTTTACGTTTTGCTTAGCTCTATCGCCTTTATCTCTTAAGGCCTTGGTCTCCTATAAAATGCTATATGCAGCGTCCGACTTCAGCGTAAACGTTTCGATCGACGTCTGTACGTCAGGCACAGCGTCAGCGGTCAATACGTCTCATACGCAAACAACGACGACAAACAGCGCTCACGCGTAGTCGTGTGATATAAAATGGATATAAATTCGACACTTTTGGCTGCGCTTGTGTTACTTGAAGAAGAGGTATAAAACAACCGCATACAAAGAAAACTCAGGGCAACAAGGCACCGATTATGTATAAAGAGAAAGAAAGAAGGATGTATCCAGATGTTAATAATGAAACACTTAAAAGACAACAATATTTTCGTATCAATCAAGAACAATTCAAACATATCGTAGAACTTTTGCAATAAAACTGCCATCAAAAAGGCATCTTAATCCCATATCACCTGACGAAAAAGCTGCTGTAAACACTTGTGTTTATAAATACTATTTTCATGTTCCTTGTCACTTTTATTGTATAACGTACTATAACATTGGACTGATTCAATCAATAATTCGTCTTTTTCTTTATCAAATTTCGACATTTTGTACTGACGCCAAATAAGACGTTTACGCTGCAATGGTTCGAAATAACTAGAGACGCGGCGTAAAGCGTTTCAATGTCGCCTACGGCGTCCACACGCCAACGTCAGCGTATGAAAGAGACCACAATAGTACATTTCTATAGTAAGCATCGTAACGCAGCGTACGACGTGACGCTGTACGCGGCCGATGGCGTTTATAGGAGACCATAGCCTTTTATCGGCGGCGCACGCTGCGGCGCATTGTAGTCGCAGGCGCCCGACCATAGAGTTTAAAAGAAAGATGCCCGGTTTTGCCCCACTATCAAGGTTGATGACCAATAAAGCGGTATTTCTAATTAAATATATTTTATCAAAACATGATTTTTCAGTGTAATATAAAACAGATAGAAGCTACGGTTTATTTCGGCAAAAAATTAAAGACTTACATGCATTTCCTGTTACAAAATGGCAACTACATATTTATGCATTTTTTCGTTGTAGCTACAATGACACCTTTTTCAATGTTATGCATTATTTCTTTCATTACATTTTAAAATGTTTATTTCTAATAAATTATAAAACATATTAATTGTGATTACATATCATAATTTCAATTAAAAAGCATTTTTTGAAGCAATGACAAAATGTTGACAGATCTCATAGAATATAAAACCCCGTTTTCGACCTAAGCAGGCAAGCTCTGACGATGCTCAAAAACCTTAGAGCATTTACCCTATAATAAAAAACTAATGAATCGCGATGATTTTGAATAGGCTGCAAATCTGTACTTAGGTGGAACGCGCCTAAAATAAGTCGCAGTTCCCTTTGTTGCTTGTCACGTTGCATTCTTTGCGATTTTTGTTACACATTTAATTCCTTATTGTTGATAATACTGGATATCAATAGGTAAGTATATTGATAGTATTATATATTGTAACTGACTTTTAAAGATCGAAAGTTCAGCATAACTTGTTTGACGTCTTGCAACTATATGAGTCGCTTAGGTTAGATTAGGAGCATTTTTATGAATATCTACGAAACTGCAGCTTTAATTAAAAAAACAATACTTGTTTTCTACTCAATTACAAAAAAAACGTTTAAAATAAGCCTTAAGTTGTTTCTGTTCATGGAAATTTGTAAGTAGGGCAAGTCTCCATACAAAAGTGAGCATCGTCCTTTGCAAGATATGCATGAAAAAATAAATATCTTCGTTAATATTAAAAAAAATACCAAATTTACATAATTCTTTTATAATAAAAATTATTTGGAAATCGTAATCGGAAAATTAAGCGAAAATAATTAAGGGTACTTAAACACTCGCTTAATTTTCCGTTTTTCATTAAAATACGACTCCTATTTAGCTGGTTCGATATCAATGATAAGACGAAGAGCTTTGACATTTGTATTCAGAGTTTGTGGCACACGAACAAACTGTCACCTTAATTACGTTTAGGTAATCTGAAACTGTGGAACCTCTCTTCACATTTAAGTTGATCCAACCTTTATGGGACTATGCCCCTACGCAACCAATGTAATCGAGTTTCAAGGAATTCGTTTGAATATTCAAATCGAGTAATAAACTTACGAAATGGTTCCACATCCAATTCTGTTTGTATTTCCCTTTGTGGAGCGTGTACGGGTTGCCTTCGTTCCTGTCGTAGTCTGAAGAGCTTGAGGAGTCAGAGCTAGAGCTGCTTGAGGAAGACTTGTTTGTAGAATAAAGATCGCTTCGATTTCTGTACTTAGTCCTGCGTTTGTGGTCTTTATATGTCGATCTTCTAATATCAGCGTTCTGGAGAAAGAAATTCAAAGTTACATATAACCTACCTACTTAAATACCTTCATACGGTCAAATACAACACTGACGACACAAACAAAATTTTAATCAATTAAAACACAAATAACTACTGGAATACTCAACTATTAAACTTTATACATACATTATACATCCCAACGATAATATACTCATCATAGAATAATTCGTGGTGTTGAACAAAAGAATCACCATCACCAGATATTTCTATAGGCCTAAATTGTACTAATGTTATAGAAATAACTAGCTATGCCCGCGAACTACGTTTCGCCTTAATTTATTTTTTCTCGACATCTTCAACAAATATCGTTAATGTGCACAGAAATAAATACAAAAACTTAACAAATTATATATTAAAACCTTTCTCGAGAATTACGCTATCGAGTGGTGGAAACCAATTGAAAATCGGTGCAGTAGTTTTTTAATTTATCGCGAACAGACAGACAAACAGACGGGGCGGGGAACTTTGTTTTATAATATGTAGGGATAAAGAGATACAATACTTATATTCCTTAAAAATATTAACGAAAATAACTGTTTTGGCATTTACTATACTCTTATATAATAAGTTGTGGATATTAGGTTTTTATTTTGACTTACAGCTACGATGACGAAAATTTCGTCATGCTTAATGTATAAGATTTTTAATTAGCTATATCTATATTTTTCCTAATTGATTGTAGTCTATTGACAAATCATAACTAATAACTCTACAACACATTAAGGTATCTTAGTATGGGTTCCGTACTGTCACAAACTCATTGCGCAAGAATAAATTACATCTTTATATTCATTTAAAAATTGCGCGAATTCTGTTCGGTCAAACAAAATTCAACAACTGAGTGTGAGCTACGAGTATGGTACCAGCTCTGATGAAATGGTGTTACAATGCCAATCATCTTATTTTTACACCTATGTCTTCAAAATAAAATCAAAAAAGAATATTAAGTCACATACAAACCTCACTTTTGTCAGAAGCGGATCTGCGAAACAATCGTCAAAGGATTTTTATATTATGAAACTGACAGAAACAGTAACATCAAGAAACAGAAACCAAAATAGAACTTTTTGAATACATATTTTAAAGCAAGCAATGATTAACTTCGCGCTCAATATTGGGAATGAGCTTACATGTCATGTACATCTAATATTTCGCTAGCATCGTTCTCATCCTTTGAAGTCTGAAACATTTAAAATATGAGTGAAACACAAGTGAAGAAATTATATGGACGTGAAGGCTTGAACACATGTAATCATTTTTAACCGACTTCGAAGAAAAAAGGAGGTTACTCAATTCGACCGTATATATGCTTGTTTTTTTTTATGTTTGTTCGCAGACAACTTCGTCGTTTATGGACCGATTTTGAGGATTCTTTTTGTATTCGATAGAGAATACTTCAAGAGTGGTCCCATGGTCACCAAATTTAGGATCTGATAATGGGATCCCATAAAAATCGAGGAAAACCATTAAATTTTTACGTGTGTCCAACGTGTTTTGTGTATATGTTACGCGATTACTCCGCCAATTGTTGTCCGATTTTCAAAATTCTTTTTGTATTCGATAGAGTATACTCCTGGGATGGTCTCAAGGTTACCAAAGTAAAGATCTGATGATGGAATCCCATGAAAAGCGAGGGAAACCCTAATTTAATTAAAGCGAGGGAAACCTTACTTATATTAGGGTTTCTTTCACTAAAAATACTTCATTCACTAAAAAGTTAAAAATAAAATATATTTTACAAAAAATAAAAACCGACTTCATAAACACTGAAAAGTTAAAAATAATATATGAATAGGTACAGACAACATCATACTTCTATATTGAAGTCGGTGACAAATTTTAAGACTTTCTAGGAGATCATCGTTTGGCACCGAATAGGTTATGCTGTATTAGACATAAAAAAAAGCTGAAAATTACCTCATGTGGAGAATTTTGCTTTTCTGAGAAGAATGTGTGGAAACTGAAAAGACAATGCTCTACTAATTGAGATTATTAACCAACCAATATAATTACATAGAATTTGGAAGCACCAGAAAATTTTGTAGTGATAATCGTGTTAAGAAATAATAAAACAATTATTGAAACACTAGAAAACGACAGAAGTGGTGACACTCTCCTGGTCAACGATGCCTAATGAGACCATAGCAAGACTGGATCAGGCAAGGTGGACCAAAAATGATTTGGAATGGCGATCAAGGGATGACACCTCAACGACTCGCAGACCCCATTACCCCAGATGGCCTACCCATCTGGGGTCATCCTCTGCGAGTCGTTGCGGTATAAATAAAAGAGTTGCCGGGTTAAATTGGATGAAGCTGGAAAGAAGCAGATAGTCTATGTCAGAAAATGGATAATCCAAAGGCCGTGATAGATGTTCCTCAAATTAAACTATTACAACAACAGAATATAATAATATATATTGTGATAAGTACCCAGAAGATGAAAATTATTAGATTTTATTATTAATTTAGCATTTGAATACTTAATAATTTTAAAACAGTATTTAGCATTTTGACAAAAAACCTTACGAATTGTCTGCAGGCGCTGACTGTATTAGAATCTATGTAATTAAAAACAATGCTTCAATGTAAAGGAATATTATCAAAAACAACGATTATTTTAGCATTATCTTCATTATTAACATTTTAACCCAAAAACGTACCACTACTGGGCACTGGACTTCTTACCTAGGAAAGCTTATCTATCAGGCTGCCTACACGGATTGGTATAATGTTTTATTTTGTGTATTCTATCTCTTCGCATATTATAATTGCGGAATTCCCTAAGTCGACACTTACGACACCCACGGAAAGAAAGAGAGCGGCAACATGCGTTTAAGTGTTTATACAACAAATTTGGCAAACAAGCAGTTTGCCCATCTGATGGTAAGTGGCTATTATAAAGTTATCTTTTTTATACTATAGTACATGTGGTTCCTCTAAGACTTGAAAATCTACAACCCCTCCAGGGACGCCAATGTACGTTGCCAACTGTGACACAAGAAGTCACAAGAATCTATTAGACGTCAAAACACAATACCCAGTAATTTCACCGCCTGTCTTACCCTTCAAACCAGAACACGCGCAATGTAAGTAATGTGCTTGTCGACAGAAGTAGGTAAGGCAGAGGTACAGAGCCTCCTTTTCTCTGGTAGAAATGTATTTGAAATCTGTTACCGGACGAATTATTGTAACGAAGTATTTTAGCTTATTACAACTTAATTAAGTAGCTAAATAAGTAGCTGTCCTACTAATTGATTTTCCGAGAGATTTATTTAAGGAAATTAATAATATATTGTTTTTAGCAGGACAGCACATTTATGAAAACTTGATTAAGGTCTATAAAAAGTCTAATATGTTTGATACCAATCAATTCATAATTAAAAGACAAGAAATAATAATTAACTTGTCGTTCCGGCTTCGATTAGAAGTTCGTTTATGGGGAAATGTATACCGTTTTAAAACAGAGCTCCACAAAATGTTATTGGTTTGCCTTTTAATAAGTTTAAAGCACACGTAAAATAGATTCTTATGAGTAAAGGTTATTATAAAGTCAACGATTATTTGAATAATGCTTGGTATTAATTTGTAAATATTACATATTACAATTTAAAGAAATGATATTGGTGACTATTAACTAATCTGTGGTATATTGTGTATAACTATGTATGTGAACCAATATTATTATTATGTTTAGTAACGCCATAGTTTATTGTAAATGTCGATACTTCTGATAAGCTGATAAGTTCTTTGTGCCCATCCGCTCAAAGATGTCTTGAATTTGTATAAACAACCCAAGTAACATTTTTTTCGGGTCTCGGTTGTAAACTTTACCTCAAGGTTTTAAAAGAGTCATAGAAAGGTTAAAGTTTTGCTATCTGGTCGTATTTAGTATTTCAGAAAGATTAATAAGTCCTAAAACTAATTGACTATTATTAAAACTTTGGAACCGCTGGCCAGAGTTTAAATTAACGTTATGTTTACTTAGGTTTTAGGAGCATATAGTCCTAAGATCTTAAAGTTGTCGTAGACTCCTGATTCAGTTCTAGAAAAGCTAGCATAATACTAAAGTGAGATCTAAAGGTTAATTTTTTAACTTATATACAACTATAAAGTTATGGAATTTTAAAATCACCTGTAAGTCATTTCTAAAACCTACTTGAAACCTTTAAGCTATATTAGAGTTATCTAGACAAACAAATTAGGATTATGTGGTTAAAACCCAAACTAGTAATGCTATTGAATAAGCTTACGGCATCATTTAAGTCCTACGAGAATATTTGAAAGCTTAAGAAACATCCTTAAGAAAAATTTCAGTTATCTCCGCGAGTTTTTAGCAACTGCAAAAATAGCCTAGTAATTTTAACTAGCTCCGCCAGATAATCTTTAGATCTTATTTTGGCAAACATAATTAGCTTTTAGCTGTTACAGTTCTGGAAAGGTTAATTTAAATTCTTTCTAGTAATTTCCTAACGGCAGCCATATTTTTTATTGAAATAAAAAAGCTATCGGAACAAAAATCAATATTTTGATAAATTAAATAAGGCAAAATTAAGTAATGTGTGCTATATATTTAAAATGTATGTTTTATATGGATAGAAGTTTCCTTTCTAATGCGATTTATCACCAACCATCGTATTTTATAATTTTAATTTTATTAAAATATCTTCAGAATTTTAACTTACGAAGGGCCCACCTCTTATACAGCTCTATTATCATGAAGTTTTACAATAAAGTGCCAGTCGCAGTATTTTTTAATTTTTCCGGACATCAGCAAGCTACTTATTATTTTTATGAATACAACACTTAACTTATATCGCCATTTTGAAACAAGGAATCGCCATTATAAATAAAGATTTGAAATTCACTTGTTTCTGTGTAAAAAATCTTAAATAGAAACATTTTAAAACCTGGGAGTCTCGGAAAAGCATTTATTCATGCCTAAAAACGGTTTTAAGTTATCATCAAGATACATCCAACAACATTTTAGAACGTTATATTAACCTTAAATGAAGGTATTGTGATTTAAACTATAGGTTTTGCTGTAGCTCTCAGAAAGGTTCTAAAACGTGGGCCCTTTTTGCACTCAGAGGGTTATTATAAGGTTAATATAACATTATTGAGTCTATTAAGACTTAGTAGCAGATATCCATATATAGGTTCTAGAACCTTTTCAAAACCATTCTAGAACCTAAAATGTTACTTGGGAAAGGACGGTTCAAAAGGGCTTTCTATCAAGTAATATTTGAATAAAGATAATTTTGATCTGAAATAAAATTACCTATATCAACTTAGCCCTAGTTTATCATTTTTGCTAATGTACCTACATTTCTCATCCGTGCCACATAATAAATAATAGTACTAAAATATCCGTGCTATAGCAAAAATAAAATTCGTGAATCTCATAAATTAAAAGTTTGAATTTGAGCTTAGTCATTTTTTTACACTACTACCTACGAAGCAAAAACAATGACAGAACATGATATTAGACCGTATATGAAATAATGAAGAACACTTACCACTTTGTCTTTACTGAAATTAAATTTTAAAATCTGCTATGATATTTCAATGTAGTATTCACCTATGTTTTCTCAGAGAAAAAATAAGTCAGCTCAAAAATATTAAGCAGTGATTGGGTTTGAATCTTGATGAAATTAGTTATAAAAGTTTTGCCTTTTAGTTGTTGTATTGGAAATTCAAAAAATAAAAGACAAAAATTCATTCACCTTGGGCAAGATTCCAGCCTATGTCTTCAACATACCGTGTTGACGCCATGAACCGACCGAGGCATTGGCACGGTAATAATATATACAGTAGAATGACTTCCATAGAAACGGTCGAAACACGCGCTATGCCTACGCGCGTCGATTTGGATCGCACTCGGATCGCATAGCTGTCAGGGCTGTTACGAATGCAGTTCGCCGCAGGGCATACGCCCGAGTCAAACGGAGCGCACGGTCGGTAAGCGAGCAGCCCTATCGCGGGCCACGCACCAAGCGATGCTAAGCGGCCGTAGGTATAAAATTTCAAAAAGGGACCGAGTTCACCTACTGTATATACTATTACCGTGGCATTGGCGTAGGTATGGGGGGGGGGGCTTGGGGGGTCCGGACACCCACCATTAAAAATCAATATACACTAGATAGAATGAACTTTTCCTTCCAAGTATCAGTATACACTAGGCAAATTGAAGTTTTAATCTGCACCCCCCCTATCGAAAAGTTATACCTACGCCTATGCACCGAGGACTTGTTCGACCCGAGCGACATTGCACCTGCATGTCGCTCGGGTTGAACAAGCGAGATACAGATTGCACTGATCACCTTTTACTTTGTTGTATTAGTGGACTTTATATCAACTTATATTGCATTTTTAAGAAAATACAGGCACAGATGAAGTAAATTTAAGATCATTGCTAACAGGAATTATGTCTGGGAATGTAAATAAAAACAAATTTATTGCTTTAAAAGTAAGAAAAACTACTTAAGTAAAGCGAATGTTTACGTACTCGGGGGTGGCGTCATATTTTTCTACGCTGGCTATTGTGGCTGACATGATTCTAATGATATTGCATTGAAATGTAGTCAATCTTGATATTACCTTTTATTTCTATTGCTATTAATAATATTCTTTACAGCTTGCCGTAACACATGGTCCTGAAAGATTATGAACAAAATAATCATCAGAGGAGCGTAATATGTAAAAGTAAATTAGCTTTGAGAAATTACCAAAAGGTTACTCTCGCGCCGAAAACCCGTGTACAGCACTCGATGACCCTTCTTGCCATATCTGTAAAATGTATTGTTGCCATATTAAAATCATTATAAATAGGAGTTCCGAAATCACGAAAAGAAATCTGTGGTCTTGTACAAAATTTCAAGACCGAAAATATAGAATAGGTCGCTTTTTCGCGATTCCAAAGTTAATCCCATGGTGACGGTTTGGTTTGATGGTCTTATTCAAACCATGAAGCCAAAATATCACATAACCATCAACTTCTTTTATATTATCACGACTTTTTTTAAACAAAGAATACAAAGTTATTTTTGCATACACAAAAACCGAAATACGTGTTAAATGTTTTCGATCATACCTGTAGGTGTATATACTAAAATACAGATATATTAAAGTACAGATTGGAGATATTGGTTTTTTAATTTTGCGGCATTGTCTCGGCCAACGCAACCTTATTAATTATGGACGACACTATGAAAGTGTACGAGCACAAAGTAAATACTTTGTGGTACGAGTGAGGTAAAGCATGACAGTAACATGCGCGTACACGAAGCAGTGTAAACGCTGCGCCGCGCCGCCAGCCATGCTGATTTATATTACTGTGACTACTTTACAAACGTTTTGGACAAAATAAGGCCCAGTTTCGAACTCTTCTGACCAGCCCCCCCAGACAAATGCCACATGCTAACTTTTCCGCAGTCGTTCCTCAGAAAAAATGTATGGAGATGACATTAGCTGCGGAAAAAATAGCGTGAGGTTGTCTTAGGTTATCTCATTTCCATACATTTTTTCTGCAGAACGACTGCGGAAAAGTAAGCGTGTGGTATTTGTCTAGGGCCTCTGGTGGTTCGACCGCATAGTTCGCTCAAACTTTTTGGTTACTGTTTGAACACTTTTAGATTTTGTGTATCCAAAAAATAACGTTGGCTTACTGCAGGCACTACTACTGATAATTGATTTAAGCACGCATTGCTAAAAGAGCGGACCAGACGGACTTACTGCCGTACTCAGATACGTCATTTAAATTCTAATTCTTTTTATACTCCATAACAATAGTATAAGACGACAAGCTACTTAATGATGCATTAAACTTAATTGACGTCTCTGAGTGCGGCTGTCTCTACTTTGCCTATTCCAGCCACAAAGCAACGGTGCTTACATTGCGTCGCCGTCGCGTCGTCTGGTTTTATGGACAGATTGTTAAATTCTGGTAGAACTGTGTTTTGGCATGTTATCTGGCAACGTGCACTGTGGTTGCAGATCTATCTCCCGAGAGCCTCATCAGGTACTATATTGCCGCGCTTACGAAAAACGCATCACTTAACTACCTTTTTAAGTCTGCACTAACTGTATATAAAATATTAACTGATATACACGGTTATTTTTTTATCACCCTGGAAAATTTAAGGGACGCTTCGCGACATGGTATTAGAATGATTCAAATATAAATAAAAAAAATAACCCCCCTCCTTAATTTTATATTAATTTTTTAAAAAATACAAAAAATGCTGCACTAGTTGAGAGCAGCATTTTTAGAGATTTTTTTAATTTTTTTTATATTTTTTTTTATTTTTTATTTCATTTTTTTTATTTTTTATATAGGTAATATTGGATGTGTCCTGAAGCGTCCCTAAAATTTTCCAGGGTGATAAAAAAATAACCGTGTATAAAATTTTATAAAAAACTGAAATAGTGGGTTTTAATAAAAATATTGAAATGGTCTCTATGGCAAAATTATAGAGCTCGTTTTCCTGATTTCAAATGTATATACCTCTATTTCGCCAAAATCGTACATAACGCGTTCTTCGTAAGCGCAGCAGTATAGATCATTGTAGCATTTGTAGCTTCTTACTATTTGGTCGACGCCCAAACGTTCGAAATACTTTGAACAAACGAAACGTTAAGCTAAACAGTACGTAGGTAATCGAATTCTCGTCGACGTTCGTTTCGACAAGTGGTTGCGGGTTTGCTGTTAAATAAATAATTTTGTTGTCATATTATTTATTAATAAATATTTTATTGCTAAACAATCTTGCACTCTATATAAATCATGATAAGATACACAGCATAACCACCATCTCGTTGTGAAAGAGATTTAAAAAAATCTCACTGTTTGATATTTGATATTTTTTACTCTATTTATTTGTGTTCCACTTTGTATTATTTTTTGGTAGATTTGATTAGTATTTTGTTTTGTGATTTTTGACATTCCGTTTTATAACGTTGTATGGTTTTTACATATTTAACCAGATTTAAATAAAATACAATCTCGGAGTTTATTTTAACTATTTTTGGTTGAGACCCGAAAAGCAATTTCAAGGAATCAGTTACACGATGCAGTGCTAAAAATAAAGCTATGCCTAACTTAAGGTTTATACCCGCAGTAGCACCATGTATAATGTCATTTGTGCTTAGAAAAAGTATTTAAAATTAGACCCTTTTACAAATTTAATCAGTTTGCAAGATATTTATAGAAACGCGTTGCTCACAACAAAGTGATGTTATAAAACTCTTATAATAACAGCTCGATCGAAAGTTGTTTTGATCAGAAAATTTCCGTAAACATCCGGTTTAAAGATGATGTATTGCAATGAGGCACATTAAGGCTTTCCAGAGCATCGATTGGTAGAACATTCTGATAGAGTATTTTTAAAAATAGATAGAGCATCGATTGTTCGAACATTCTGATAGAGTATTATTAAAAAACCTAACCGTAAAAAGACCGAACGCGAAGCCAAAACCCATGTATTGAATCGATCGTCAATATCATTTTTATCTTATAGAAATCTAGACCATACCTGGGAAATTAATAGTTACCGAGATATTTAAGTTCAAAATGGCAAATATTTTTTAGATTTTTTATACCAAAGTGTTTGGTACATTATTAATTAGTGTTAGTTTTTAATTTACAACCCGCAATGTTTTTACAACGGACGCTGTCTGTTGTCGCCACGAGCGCTGACTCACGCAGAGACGAGATCCGTGGCGCGCTCGCGCGCGTTACATTGTGTAGTACTTTTAGCAGTGGTTTTTAAAACCTAATAATATTTCATTCCCTATCAATTTTTTTTGTATAAGTAATTTTAATGGTCTTAATGCTTTGACGCGGGCTACGTTATATATCTTTTTACACCCTGTATATTGACTTCACTTATAGTTTGTGAGAATTTTGTTACATGCTCAGTATAAGTAGCAGACCAATAAAATCTTGCGGCTATTGATTTTATTTTTAGATTTGACTTTTATGTTATACACGGTGTTTCATAATAACCAATAAATAATCAATTCTTTATCGAAAACTAATTATTAGAATGTACATGAAAATTAATATTTTGAAACACCGTAATGTCATTCAACCCAAAATTTTCATGTATATCATAGTATCATCATCATGTCTATGATTTACATTAAACTTTTGGGTTAAATGACATTACGGGTAAACACATTTTAATAGTTAGTTTTCGATAAAGAATTGATTATTTATTGGTTATTTTGAAACACCGTGTATATATTTTTGGATCCAATACATTAAAGTACCTACTGTTACATCAAAAAGTACCGATTAATAAAAAAATTACAGCTGACCGATCAACTGTAGCAGATAATTATTTAATTGCTGAAAGTCTGGTCTATTTATTGTAGGATTTAAACTTAATTTGGTTCTCTCGTGCAAAACTTTGTTTAAAGAAACTAGAACTAGACCTTAACAATTTCACGAGTAAAACTTAAATATCTTTTAAAGGAGATCGCCGAAATTGGGCTTAGCTGTTATAGTAGTAATTATAGGCTTTGTCCAAAATTACTTAATAGTAACCTATTTTTTATGATTTGACTAAAATAGTTAATTTCTGATTCTATTGGGGAAACAATTGTTTGTATTAAACAATGGAATGAAGTTATCCTTCCTAAGAAAAAATGACAATACACTGTCAAAAGCAATTGTCGCCAGTAGAAAATGTATCGATTATTGTTTTTTCAAATATTAAATCACTTCTTTGTGTTAAGGCCACCGAGAGGGTAAGAGTTTTTACAATAGTGATATGAAATAAGGAGAAATAAATATTCAGATGAAAAAATCCATTAACAGTAAAGAACAGCTATTTACTTCCTCAAATGTAACTATTTTTTTAGGAACTTCTTGAGTGGTCAAACGCTTAAAAGCTAATATTTCGTGCCGCTTTTTGATTTTATTCCGAACCTATTCATGTAGCGATAGCTAGCTTAGGGTTGCTACACACTTAAGCGAGCCGGCATTGTCGTTTCGGCAGTATTTGTTGAAGAACAAAGACGACCCGAAGTTACTACACTTATTTAGATTCATTTAACAAGTGCCGATCGGGTAGTTCGATCAGGCGGTTATTATCTGAGAAAGAATCTGTACCGGGTATAAGTGACGGTCCCTTTTCTTTTAACAGTGAGTTCAGACCAATGTTAATATTTGTTACCGATGTTTATTTTTCCCGGTAAAGCTTTTAAAGCGAAAAAAAAGAGTTTTAATTTTTATTAATGTTACGCAACGTATGGCGCGCCGGCATCATTTTCTGTTCCGCTCACACCAGTGCGTTGACGTTCGATGACCCAAACAGCTGATGCCGTGCTCAGTATGATGGAAATGTTATACGATTTACATTGCAAAGTTAATTTTTTGTGTATTTATTATGGTTTTTTGACAGAATATGATTTGTAAATGTTAACTTAGTTATATTACACTGCAAAATTTAGAGAAAAAAAACGGAAAATTTATGAATTTTCCGGGAGAAAATTTCAGTGATTTTCAAATTAGGATTAATATACTCTGAACTCACTGTTAAAAGAAAAGGGACACCGTCACTTATACCCTATATATATTACTAGTCATTGCGGCGTTAATACGTGACTATGTGTCATCTGTCTAATAAAGAATGGTAATTGATGCACTTTGTCTGTCAAAATTGAAATTGTTATAGAATCAAGGGGCAGATCAGCACATCAATCGTTTCGTCAGTATTTGTTCAACCAAAAAAGCCTGGCCGGTTTTTTCCCGAACATTCATCTGTACATATTCGATTTTACCGCCCAGCTGTACCAAATTAATGCTGACCCGCTGCTGCCCGGTCTAGTGTAAAGATGCGGCACAGTTGAGTGACTTTTTTCCCAGGGGAAGACTCTGTACCAGGGTCGCCTGCTTGGGTATCTCCGTCTTACCTATTTCTGCCGCAAAGCAGCAGCGCTTGCATTGCTGTGTTCCTGTTTGAAGGGTAAGTTATGGCATTGAAATTACTGGGTACCGTGACTTTACATCCTTAGTCATAAGCTGGCAACGTACACTGTGGTTCTTGTGGGGATTGCAGTTTTGCTGCAAATCTCACAGGAGCCACATGTATTATAGGTGACTGTTACCCCTTACCATCAGTTGGGCAGTATGCTTGTTTGCCAACTTAGTTGTATAAAAAAAATAAAACATTCATCTACATACATTACATTTTACCGCCCGGCCAGCCTATGTGTGTAGCAACCCTTAACTATCCCTTAACTATCCCTTAACCCTAATACTATCTTGCTATCCTAGCTTGAAATTTAGCATTGCTGATTCCGGATCTCATTGTCATGTTTTATACTCACCGTATCCCTAGATTCCGAATATTTCCGTATACAGCTCCACCGGAATCCTTGTGAGGGAACTTCACCGCAGACTGTAGCATGCCAAATGATGGCCTCAGTAAGGTGTGTCCAGGTAATATAGGTTCTGCTTCAGGCAAGTCTTCAGGGTCCTTAGGCGCTCCTATTATCTGATCGAGGCCAGAGTTCCTTCTCTTCGGAAGCAATCAATAAGAAATAATATTAGTTAGATAACATTAACCTGTTCACTGTCTTTTTGCAAGTTTTTTTTTTAACTTGCACTGTATGTATGTCATCATCATCATCACAGCTCATATACGTCCCCACTGAGGGGCACGAGCCTACCCTAATTAGTAAGGGCGATTAGGCCTTAATGAAATCATTCCTTAAAGGTATCCCCGAAATCCTTCCTTAAGGGTGTAAAAAGGGGGGCGGGAATTTGTAAAGAGAATCAATAAAAAAGGATTTCCACGCGGACGAAGTCGCGGGCAAAAGCTACTAGGACTAAGGGGACTGATATGCTTGCGAGCGAGCGAGCGTCGGTGGCGCTGCGGCCTCGGCACTGGACTCTGCCCCGAGTAGAATCGGGAGGCCCGCGATCGATCCTGCCATGTACCAATGTGTTTTTCGTTTCCGAATTTCATATGTTGTACAGTTGTCTGACGTTTGTGCGGTTAAGGAAAACATCGTGAGGTAACCTGCATGACATCTGCGAAGAAATTCAAAGGTGTATGTGAAATCGACCAATCCGCACTGAGCCAGCGTGGTTGACTAAGGCCTAAGCACCCTAACATAGGGTAGGCTCGAGCCCCTCGGTGCGGACGTATATGAGATGTTATGATGAAACACCAACTAAAATCTTTTAAGTCCAAAGGCAACCAGTCGAATCAAAGTAGACAAACATAAAAATTTAGAAGAGTTTATTCGATAGGAAAAATAAGTTCCTTCGGAATATTTGTTAGTGCAGTATCGTGTTTCTTCTCAGAACACCTTTGGTAGCCGATAGCGGGTCGGCTGACTGGATATATCTCATTTCCGATGTTTCACATGACGCCCGTCGGTTTGTAGGTCATACGGCCAATACAGCCAATACAGATTGATTGGTAATGCCCTTTATTGTGCTTTGATTTATATGTTATTTGACGTATTTCTGATGTTTCTAGATTATTAGAGAAATCCTTAACCTAATAATAGTGTTATGAAAAGTGGGCACTATTTCGGTCAATGCCTAACACACACGCTACTGTAAGTACTCCACAGCTCCAAGAGGATTTCAATCTTTACTACCATTATTGTCATAAGTGACCAAATTCTGTTTTACTCAATGTGTGATCTCAATTTACGGCTAGTTCACACGAGCGCTTTTTCGACGTTTTAACGTGCGTTATTTCTGACGTCTCAAACTTTTATTGTGTATCAGCGGGTGCTTAATCGTACATGGGCCCTTTTAGTTTAATTATTTAAGAGGTCGAGTGGTCGGGTCGCCGGTTCGATTCCCATACGGGAAAAATATTTTGTATGGCCTACAAAAATTTGTTCTGGTCTGGGCGTATGTACGTTAGATTCTATGTTTGTGACTGCACCCACGACACAAGAGAAAAATCCTAGTATGGGGGCGACGTTTTTTTTTTAGTATTTAAGAGGAAATCGTACGGAACATTTTCCATACAAACGTAGTCCCCTCCCAACTAGCAAATTATGTGCTTATGATTATCTATAAGACAATTTTATAAGATACTTATAGTTAGTTACAACCCTGGATTTGGGCACACTTATAGGAGCATTTGCTTTTATAACAATCGTGAAACTTACAGAATGTTATTAAGTTCTATTATATAGTTGTAATAGCATTAGAGAAGTATAATGAGTCTAATAATCATAAGCACACAACCTTTATAAGTATGTTAACTTCTATAAGCGTCTCATATAATCTCTTTACTGAACAAATCTTGTTGAAAATATGCTAGTAATATACTTCGTAATTGGTTATAAGTATATTTTCTAAAACTTGTCTTATCCGTTTATGTTTATCATCATAAGCAATCGTTGAAATTGAAATTAAAATAAGTACAGGGTTCATTTAACATAACTTTAAATATTACCATTCATGACAGCATAGTTTATGAGAATGTCAATAGAAAAGTATAGGGTGTGAAATCATTGGGAAGTAATATTCAATGTTGATATATATGCTATTTTTATACTATTTTTAACGCGCCTCTATAAATCGAACGTTACACAACAATTGTTTAAATAAATTTATAAAAATATAATTTATCTAATATTCGCCATATTTAAAAAAGTTCTTGCCTGAGAGTGTGTTAGGACTATTATAAACAAAAAAGCGAACAAAAAACATCCAGCAAACAAATTTGACAAGATTATATGAAAAAAGCAAAACATAGAAACACAGCCAAAACCATTCTTTAACTTTAACTCGAAAAGTAATTAAATCGGTCATTTTAGCGGAGAAAACAGGGGACTACGAAATATTTATTCTATGTACTTTTTATAGGTATTTTCGGTCCGAGCTGCATTTGTCTCTGTCGCGCTCAAGACGCTTGTTTAGGCGCACAGCGCGACAGCAATACATTTTACAAATACCTATTTCTGAATTTTCTCGACCTTAGTGTTTCCTTTAAAAACGGTGGTCATGAGAGGTGCAGAGGCGCCGTTCCCTAATTCTCTAGTAGGCAATTCAATATAACCATAGTCAACAGGACAGAAATATGGGACACTGACATGCAGTCTATGTCCCATATTTTATCCTGTTGACGCAATATTGAAATATTTCTACGGATTCAAAATTCGCCGCATTTAATAAAGTAATAGGGAGAAAATATAAAACAGAATTTCATATGACAGCTGTGAAGTGCCGCTAGTAAGTCAGATTTTGGGCCACGACCTCAGTAGTTAATACTTGTACAGTACCTACTTCAAAATAAATAACGAGCATCGGCTATCTTATCTACGTGATCACATCAGAAATGATGAGATCCGTAGAAGAACTAGAGCTACCGACATAGCCCAAAGAATTGTAAACCTTAAGTGGCAGTGGGTAGGACACATCGCTCGTAGGACTGACGGCCGTTGGGGCGGAAAGGTCCTTGAGTGGCGGCCGCGTACCGGGAGACGCAGCGTTGGTAGGCCCCCCACAAGGTGGACCGACGATCTGGTGAAGGTCGCGGGAAGCAGCTGGATGCGGGAGCCGCAGGACCGGTCGGTATGGAGATCCTTTGAGGAGGCCTATGTCCAACAGTGGGCGTCTATCGGCTAATATAATATGATGATCGGCTATCTTCGCGTTTCCGAAGATGACCGACACATCTAGGCAGAGTAATGATATAGAGCTGCTATTGTGATTGAAAATGATTTTAGGGCCAAACTACGTTTTGTCAATTGTCTTTGATAAGTTAGACGATTGTTTCCGATATTTTCAGATGCCCATTATTTGTCTTGATGTTCTGTAACATGATCTAACATGGACTACGATAATCCACAGACCGTGGTTACACTCGACAGAAATAAATGATGCTTAAGTGTTCTTAACGGTATCTCCACCGCCGAGATTTAACGTTACAAAAAGAAAAATTGCCACTGATTGAGCGAATTCTCCTGTTTCTTACAATATAAAAGCATTTTCTGACACAATAATAGATACATTTAGCGACTGAATCGAATGAAACGGTTGCGGGATATATACCAGCCACTTACCTTTATTATTTCCAAAAGTCTGTTGATGTGAAGTCCGTTGTTGTGTTCAGACGATGACGCACTCTAAAGTGGGACATTTTGTGTAATTTCTTAGTATTATTATATTTTTCGATTTGAAATGAAACTCTATGCAGAGTTATTATCAATTTATGTCATTTCAACTAATTTCATTGTTGTAGCTGAACTTTGTTAGTAACATTACACATTTCGTTGTTTTATAAAATCATGGCATTTTTTGCTATACAAGAGATAAAAACCCCCATGCTCATGATGTGGGTATATTTTTTGAATAAAGGTGCAGCCTTATTTATTTAATTTAAAAAATGCAAAGCAAAGTACTACCATTATCTAGTAGGTCATAAAATACACAAAAAACTTAATGGGACCAGCTTATGAATTCTGTAAGAATTTCCAAATAAAAACATTTATTTTTGTTACTATTTTATCTTACTAGATGTTATAGATTGTGTGAATAATTGCTATTAGGCCTCAAGTTTCCGTGGCCTTGCCTTAGAAAGCCTCTTTCAAATTCGCAGACAACACGAATCAAATTTCCGCCAATCAAAAGTTCACTGGGAAAACTTTGGATATATTAAATTTAGTTTTTCTCTGGCCGAAATAATACATATTTCTCGTCTTGGTTCACAAGAAGAGGCCTGTTTGAGAAAGTAATCGGCAAAAGTTTATTATTGCTTTTTACTTTTAATATAAATTCGTTTGTTTTTGTTTAAATACAGTACTTACGTTAATTAATTAATTGCGCATTTTGTTTATCGCTACCTTTAGTAGTCATACAAATAAACATAATATTATCCTGATCATATAACCATTTTATTGAATTTTCCCCAAATAGGTACCTCATGTGATGGAATATTTGGATTGGACAGGATATTTTCAGATTATGTTTAGGTATTATTATCACAAAAAATCACTCACCAACAACAACGAAAACAGTAACATATCCAAGAACATTTTGAAATATTCAGTTAACGACTAATCCCTTCAATGGCCGCCCGAACAAGATTGAAAGTTTCACTGTAAAGTCAAGCCGTGAAATAAGATTGAGACGTATGTTTTGATTTTGTGAATGTAAAAATTTGAATTTCCGTATGGTTATGCATCGAGAATACACGTATCGTCCCGTGGATTTCAACTAACGGTTGGTTTTAATATTTTGTATCTCTCTGAGGATTTGGTTACCACCGATAGATATTTGACATTAGCTCCATACAAAATACGCTGCGCTCTTGGCCGCGCAACTGGGCTCCCTGTGAGCAGGGAGTCAGGGAGGTCAGTCGCCCTATTTAGGGACCCTGCCTTCCTGTTCCTTATTACACTACCCTGTCACTGCTGACAGGGTGCGAGAAATCGTGTAATGTAATAGGCCTTTTATTATTCAATGCCTCTGTTATTTTGGAAACAGGGATACTGTACTAAATTTTTTTGGCTCCCTAGAGTTTGAATTAATTTGTATTTGGAACAACAAAACTAATATTAAAGTTTTTAGACTTCCGCGATTTGTACACATTTTAAATACAATTAACTCGGGTCCTTAGACAGGATGTTGCCATTATTTTACGAAAATCGACGTTACCAAATCCGAACATTACTAAGGAAGAGCGTCAAGCATTGCAGGATTTGCGGGCCAACCGGGATATTTTAGTGCTTAAAGCTGACAAAGGAAACGCTACCGTAGTGATGAATTCGTTGGATTATTTGAGTAAAATGCAGAACCTTCTTAGTGATACCTCAGTTTACAAACCAGTGTCGTATAATCCGTCATCTAGAGTCACTAAGCGAATACGTGCTGTCATAAAAGATCATGAAAATCTTTTCGCGGATGATGTGTTCCAACGCCTTTTCAGACCCAAGAGCCTTCAACCTCCAAAGATGTATGGTCTGCCTAAGGTAGTCAGTCAAATTGACTCTCCCACCTATGATTTAGCGAAACATATTGCTTCTGTACTGCAGCCATTAGTAGGAAGGACGGCATCATTCGTGAGGGACTCTCGCCATTTTGTCGACATCATCAGGAGTCTTAAAGTCGAACCGGACGATGTGATGGTGAGTTTTGATGTTGAGTCACTTTTCACAA
Organism: Schoenobius gigantellus; assembly: GCA_963935595.1. NCBI lineage: Eukaryota > Metazoa > Arthropoda > Insecta > Lepidoptera > Crambidae > Schoenobius > Schoenobius gigantellus. Next base: position 9,737,483 of record OZ012544.1, on the reverse strand, counting down.
ATGTTCCAATTAAAGACTGCCTTGATGTCATCGAGACAATGCTAAGGGAGAATGGTCTCTCTAGTGAATACATTGTTCTACTACAGCAATGCTTGGATGGCAATTATTTCCTTCATCGTGGACAATACTACCTCCAGATAGATGGTGTGGCCATGGGTAGCCCCGTAGCACCGGTTATGGCTAACATCTGGATGGAACACTTTGAGAAACGCATAGATATGCAGTCAGCACACGTGAAGATATGGAAAAGATACGTAGATGATGTCTATTGCATCATGAAAGGTGGCCAGCTGGAAGTAGAACAATTTATAAAATACCTAAATTCCATACATCCGAATATAAGGTTCACTTATGAAATGGAGATGGAGAGATCGTTGGCCTTTCTTGATGTAAAAGTGAGAGTGAGAGAGGACGGAACATTGGGACACACGGTGTATCGAAAACCCACACACACTGACCGCTACCTCAATGCCAACTCGCATCACCACCCACGGCAACTGCAATCCGTAGTGACATCGCTGTCTAATCGAGCATATGACCTCTGTGACCCTGAACATTTGAATAGTGAGCTCGCACACGTTCAGGAAGTACTTCAGCGGAACGGATACAAGGGAAGGGAATTTTGAATCGATAACATATTATGCACATAAATTCTTGAAGACACTAAAATATTACAAAATCTAATAAGAATTGAATCTCGCTATGTTGTTTGCAATTTGTAGGTTTTTGTTTTCTAAGCTTAAAAAGCAAAGGAGTTCAATCAAGCATCCACATCCTCTGTGTAGTATTTTCAATACAGAAGTTTCGTGATTTTTTAAGTAAAATAATATTTTAATTAAATATTAAAATAATATGTTTATAAATAATTAATGTCGTATTTCTTTAGTATTTGTTTTTATTGTCTCGCAGGTGGTGCGAAAAATAAAATATTTTCTTTGGGGATAAAGCAATCTTAGTCTTAGGTGATCTTAAATCCTTCGCTGCACTCACGCCTCTAGTCTTAAATCTCTCGCTATATTTCGCCCGCGATTCAACTCTTCACCCGGAACCCTGACGTAAGACATTGCTTTACCCGCTTGGTTAATAATCTGCTGTTGTTCCTTAACAGTGTGTAACAAAAACCCTGTAAACTTTAAGGAGCATGTTCGGAATCGATATATGAAAGTTATGGCTGCATTGAAAATTCAACATTTTAAAATTATTTTTGAAGTCGCCCTAGGTAGGTCTGCAAAGAAAAAAATGTATGAGGAATTAGAAAATTAATGTTACAATTTCGAATTTTGAATGACGCCATATCTTTTATATATCGATTCTGATTATCTTCGAAGACCCAGGTTATCACATGGTCTTCGTTTTGCCCTGAAATCGTTTTGGTAAAAAAAACTGGAATATTAGATTAAAGCCCCGCACCACCTATCCGGAGAGAGACGATAACTTAGCATTCCATGGATTCGCCCTGCGGATGCCGGGTCCATCGCGTTGCAGAGAAAAGAGCCAAGAGCTGTGACTGGGGCTTACGACCCAGGTGCAGGTTTAAGTAGCTACTTTACCATGCATCAACATTCACCTTCACCACTCCGGCTCCTCTCTCTGTCTAACCATATTTGATACGATTCCGTCAGTGCCGCCTTTGTTACGCGGTTTAATATAGAGCTCACGGACGTTCTCGATAAGCCTAGATCTTTTAGCAATGTGTGTAAGGATTTTGCCGGAATACCTCTCGCGCCTACTTCTACCGCATATAAGTGAACATAATAACAGTTTTTTGTGATATCGTTGGTAAGATCGTAGTATCTATTCAATTTAAATGTGTGGTCTTTGGGAATGTTACTTTCCTACGGCACGGTGAGTTCCATGAGTAGCACGCGCTTTAGTATCCGAGAGTAAAGCAAAATGTCTAGCCTGGATGCAGTAATCGCTACGTCAGACGGAAACTTGTATTGTTTATCATACGTATCCTTCATAAGGGTCTAATCCGGTGCCGAGCCTATGATCGAATAGGGTTTAATTATTGGTTTTGTTTTAGAGCCCTCTTTGGTGAATTGGATGAGGCTTATGGTTGTTGTCATCCCTTTCTGGGCTCTTGCGACCGCTTGACTGACTGCTTCCCGTATGATTCCCAAAACCTTATCATGACGTCGCGAGTAATGACCCTTTTCTAAAAGAACTCTGCATCCCACCAGTGTGTGCCTGGCTGTTCCAGGTGCTTCGCCACACGTATAGCATGATTTTTTCTGTGGCTATTCCCCATCTTGTTAGATTACATTGGTCTGGGAGAGTCATCTGGAAGGCGTTAAGATAGAATTTCAGAATTGCAGGTGACCAATCATAAAGTAGAATTTTCCACTTCAGAGCTGGCGGAATATAGAATTCATCGATAGTTACCAGCCATTTTGCATCTCCAAGTTCGTTGCATGTACCCTATTTGTCATACACATCTTGACGAAGAAGGGATTTCAGTATGACTTTGTCTTCCGGTTTTTTGATCGAACCTAACCCTAATCGATTTGATTGCGCGCCTATCATGAATTTTTATGGAATTGAAGCCTTGACTCTAGTTCGGAACTGTTATTATCGTTCGGGAGAGATTTAACCGTATCATCTTTGGATTTGCTTAAGATATGTGTTTTAGTGACTCTACGGTGTTTATAGAGCTCTGATGGTCGTTTTAGTTTAAAGGCGAAATTATTGTGATCCCTAAATAGTGTTGAAGGATCAGCCGAATGCGCTAGACCTAGCTAAGACTTCAATATCTTAATGACATTGGTATCTATCTTTAAGAGAAGGGTTTTATTAAATTAAATTCGTATATAAGGTGTAACGCCTGGCGACCTTAGCCTAGCAAATCCTTATAAATTTCACATTTCTGATTCGATTTTGGTAGTAAATTGGTTGTGTGTATTTTTCTGTTACCAAAAATACATTATATTACAAATAAAACATAAATCTTAACATATAAATATATAATAAACTTAATACTAATCCTTAAAGAAGTAATTTGAATCTAATTTATATTTAAAATCTGCATTCTAACGAAATTGGTGTAACGAAACGCGCTTACTGAGTGACGTACGTCTCATTCAAGCAGTGGGGACTACGATGACGTTTCTCACTTTTGCCGCCGAGCCGAAGGTGAAAGCCTGCGCTAAAATAAAATAACGATTTCGGAATTTGAATACTTTATTTATTGCAAAATAATAGGATATAAATAATAACAATACTAATTGCAATTAAATACTCAGTGTGTGGTGTTATTCCCCAATTCGGGTGAGTGTTGCAAATATCTATTTGGTTTTAATAGTACTGCTACCCGGCTATTGTAATTTTATTTTGAAATATTGTAATGTAGATTATTTTAGTATGCAATTCTTGTTTATAATTGTAATTCAGAATTCAATATTATAATCACTCTATTCGAAGTCCTATTTATTTGTCGTTTCTTAGCCGAATTTTAAGTATCTAAATCAATAATTTTCACATCCACCTTACTGTAGTTAAAATAAATTCTAGCTTCATAATTATCGTTGTAAATGATTTTGCCTAAGACTGCCACATCATAATATCTATATATGCTTTACTCCACCCTGCTTTGGCAATGCCCAATTTCCGGGATTCCAGGGATCAAGCACCGGAGTGTCGTACGCGACTAGATCGCGATTCGACGAGTCTACCTACATTTACACAACCTGCTGTCCCTGCCTGACCGAGCACACATCCCGCCGGGTACCAGAGGGAGCGCAGAGGAGCTGCCACTGCCACTGCAGGGAAGTGGTATTCTGTAAGGGAGCAGTTAACGTACCCGCAACGCCCAATCCACGACCCACTACTACCACTAAGATCTAATCTACTCGCGATTTTTAAATTTATTAAATTATTTTTTCTAAATTTAATTCTAATTTTTTTTGTAACTTTCTTCACCCATTATTACTATCTACCCCTAACTAAAAACGTTACAAAGGAAAGACCAAGTAAGCCGCGACGTCAGATAGTTTTCGTATATCCAAGCCGTTTTTACATTGCTTATGGGCAATTCATCTACCTTATTTAAGTAATTTGTAAAGCTATCTACAACTACCTGTAGTGACTGTGTACTTCCCTTGTAATCTATTTTTCTTCCAAGAAACTTGACAGGTACTGTTTCGGCAACCATGGAAATACTCTGACCTCCTATCAGAAGTTCCGGGTCATAAGATGTAAATTTTGTATTTCGTCTACCCAGACACAGACAGTATCATTTGGAGGGTTTCGTTCTCATTCCCTTAGTCCACTCACATACAAAATTGGTCTATTTCGTGTAGTAGTAACTAGCATTGTTTTGGATTTCTTGTTATTATTAATAGGTCGTCAGCAAAGGCCAATATTGACTTAATGAATTTATTGTTGAATTTAAACCTATATCCCCATTTCTTTTCATGACTTAATAAGTTGTCTACTAATATGTTTATAACGACGTTAAATATTATTGGTGATAGACAACAACCTTAAAACAAACCTACATTGTAACGTAGAGGTTGAATAAAGTCGTTTTTTAATGTTATAACAAACTTGAGTTGTGCATAATATGATGCAATCATGTCTCTGATCTCCGAGAGAAAGTTATATCAGCTCAATGCAAACATCAGAGGTTCGTGCTGAATAGAACCAAATGCGTTTTCCAGGTCTACCCAGCACACTGTTATTTGTCTCTCATGGAGCCTGGCATCTTTCAAACTTTCCGATACTTAGTAAAGTATTGTGTTCTAGGCATCCAGATATACCGGGCAAAAACCCTTTCTGTTGGTTTGGCGTAAAATACCTACTTGTTGTTACTCATGAAATGCGTCATTCTGTAATATGTAATATGGAGAAAAAGATCTTAGATATTGTGTTAGTCAATGCTATTGGTCTTGTATCCTTTGGGTCAGTTACTTCGTTTTTCTTTGGAATGAGAACGAAAACCGCCTTGCCAAACGCCGTGGGTATCTGCTTTCTTAACGAGATCTTCTTATAGATGTTAAATATGTTTTTCCGTACTGTGGGGCACTTCTTATATATTATGTAAGGAATGCCATCAGGACCTGGAGCTGATGCAGATGCTTTCATTTTTATTTGTTTGTCAATCTCTTCCAAACTAGGTGGATTTGTTTGGAAGTCAACAAGAGAATTAATTATCCTTTTTTACGTAATCAGTGACATGCGACGATGCAAAGATTTGAAAAATACTTAATGACGTCATACATAGCAAAAATTTTCTACTAACTTGTAACGTAGCGAGTCCCCAGTCGAGAGAAGAGATTTTAATTTGCTTTATCTCAGTAGATATGTCTGATATTTTTAATCTGAACGATTTTTCGATTTTTCATAATCCGCACTCCTAAAGCGGTAAGTATAATCCTATACTCGGTTCTTACGATATCCACAGGAATTCTAAGTGTTCTATTCTATTCTAAAGTCCTATATCGAAAAACTTAAGATTAATTAATTAGGCTTAAAATTAATATGTTATACCAGATGTAACTGAACATCCAAATCATATTTAAAGGTCATATAGATATGTAGATCGATTTATGATAGACTCTTGGAGCTTGTCCTAGATCTGGAAATCTATACTTACCGAGTTAATTGACTTTAAACTAAAATCCAAGGACCTACAAAAAATACGGAAGTAGTCTTGCAGTAAACAAATGTGAAGCATGCAAGGTCCTATAATTTAATTTTTTTGTACACGACCTACACTCACATAGATGCACCAGGTCGGACAATCCGCCGTCATTTCTTGAAGAGCAAGGCACGCTCACATAAAAATGTGCTTTCATTTGCATGCTTTATCCTTGATTCAACAACGCTCCATCCGTCTTTTTTTAGGTCCGCACTGAAAGCAAAAACTTTAAAGCGACAACCATAGACCAGATGACTTTGGAATTAATACAAAAGAAATGTAAACACCGAAAAAAGAGACAAAGTAAGTACGCTTATGTAGGGCTGTCGACACTTGGGAATCAAAAATAATTTATTTAGTTTGTATAAAAAAGAGTAAATTGATTAGCCCCCATATTTTTTTCTATAGAATCTCCACTTTGGATGCTATATCAATCTATCCTTAAACTTTTTTTTAGGGTTTTGTTACATTCTGTATATAATATTATGTTGCGACATATTACTGTTTTGACATTCTATTGAGTAGTTGTTGACTGCGAACCTAGGTATTATATTTGCTGGTACGAACCTATGAAGATAATCAAAATGCTTATATCGAGTTGAAAGTCCTTCGAGTATGTTCGTGCTTAAAGCCCATTCGGCGTCGGTAACCAAGTTTCACTTTATCACCCCTTACAAAATTGCTTTTCAGAACTAATGATACGGTATAGCCGTTTAACACCACCGAAATAACTTGGTTACAGACTTATTAAGTAAATGTAAAGGTGTATTAAGTGGCAAGCGTATTAGCTAGGAAATTATTAATATTGAGATTTGTTGAACATCGTTATTAGAATGAGTACGTCTTCAGAGAGTGTTAAATCATCGTATTAACTGCGTCAAAAAGTGGAATAATGTGGCCATGAAGTAAAATTCTAAAGAAGTAAAGATAAGTCAATTTTCCTAATGGACTATTGACTATACTGAATTTTATAGTGACGATGAAGAATACGGGCTAGTAAAAGAAATTGTAAAAAGCAAATAAAAAGTCTTGATTTCCACTGCTGTGCATAGGTTTCCAGATTTACCAATGACACTATTAGTAGCGGCTTGAGAAATAGCTTGTCTGTGGTTGGAGTACCCAGGTGAAGCTCCGTTATCCTATAAATGAAATCCGAGAGATTGAGTGGAATATGCCATGTGCTTATATGGAGCTAGCTTTTAAATTGAATAATTCACATGAAGCTAAATTTAAAATTATTTTTCCTATTTTTTTTAAGATGATACCAGTTATATAACGGAGATGCTTATATCAACCCTTGCGCATGCCACCCGTGCATGCTCTATCTACATCAGTCCCCTTAGTCCTCTCAACTGAAGCAATTGAAGGCCGATTATGAGCACCCTTTAGTCTGGCCCTTTCGCGGTCTCAAATTATTTATTTTCGAACGATATTCTGATTGAAATATATCTGAAGAGTTCGGCTGGAAATATGTTTTAGTGAATGAATCTGAGAGAATTTCGTGTAAAATTTAAATGCAATGTCAAAATATTTGTGAAGCTTGAAACACATTTCTCAAGCAACTTTAGAAAACTGTTGGCAATGCCAACCCTCAAATATAAAATCATTATAATTTTGAGTACCATTTTTTTTAATTATGACGTTTTAAAAATCTGACCAAGTGAAAACACACAAAAATAAGGTTAATATATAAAAATGAAACATCAAAATAAATTAAAAATGTTTCATTTATTTGTAAAAGTAAAAATATTTGGAATGTATATTATCTTTGGCTGTATCTAAATTTAAATATCAATTAATCGGTGACCGAACTTTGGTTGAAAAACTGCCGATCATATTACCTGGAGGATAATAGTTTGCTACAACGTAAACCTGTCCCTCTTTGGATTTCGCCATACCGACACCAACTTCTTTGGTATCTTCCCAAATAACTTGAGTGAAATGTCCAGTGCCAAGGCTTGTCGGTTCTTTACCAAAAGTATGGTCCTTTATCTCTGAATACCATTTGTCTACAGGATCTTTACCAGACACGGCAAAGTTGGGATCTGAAGACCACGCGTAAAATATATTCTCTCCGTAATCATTTTGGTCTCTGTGTTCCATATTTCCCTTTTTAACTAATACCTTTGCCCACTCTTCGGCGTATTTGCTGAGCTTTTTACTCAGTTCAAGCGGGGGTACTCCGTGTTTTCTTCTATAATCATTATGCGCTTTTAGGAATTCATCTTCAAACTTATCACCAGATATTGAAGTCGACTTAAATTTGCTAACCAAATCCGAAGCGATGTTACCTATATTTTTACTATTCCTCGTATTCGGAGATGGTGGCGGTATAGTGTTATTGTTAGCTTCTAATTTGTCATTCACAAACTGCATCGCTCCGGGCGGGAGGACATTCGTGGAGAACTGCCCGCTGTAGTTTCCTGGTGGGCTGTAATTGGCGACGACGTAAAGTTTGCCAGATTTGCTTTTAGCACTCCCAACTCCAAGCTCTTTAGTGCCCTTCCAAACTATTTGCGTGAAGTGTCCGCACGTTAGGATTTCAGGCTCTCGGCCAAATGAGAAATCGTTTATTTCACTGTACCATTTGTCGATGCAGTCGCGTGCCCTGATTTTTGTATTCGTATCGGCTGACCATCCACAATAAACGCTTTCTCCATACGCCTGGTTGGTACTGTACGCCATCGCGTCCCTTTTGGCTAATTCTTCTGCCCATTTCTGTGCGATCTTACTGATCTCTTTGTTAATAATTAACGGCGGAACACCGTGTTCTCTTCTGTACTCATTGTGAACTTCGAGAGCCTCATTCTCAAAATCGCTAGTCTTCGACCCGAATAGCTTACTCTGTAAATTAAAAATAAAGATTTATTAAATAATTTGTTTTGGTTTGGTTTAGATCTATACTTTTAACTTAAATTAGGTTAACAAACATGTAATGACGATTTTTGTCGATTTGTTAGTTACGGTGGTTTTAGATTTGAAAGTTACGATTTGACGAAAACAAGTTAGACAGACTTAAATTGTTACCTACAAAACAATTTTAAATCGAAAACAGTTCCAAGACTACGAGTTTTTTAGAAGCTTACAATTTTAAGCTTCCATCAGACAAAGTTATATTGTGGTATTATTTTCAAAGTTATAAATGTGATTCTAAATCAAAAATTATCATCTTCCTGAAGGAGCATTAGGCGCCAGTCAAGTTTTCAATTCCACAAAACTTTGAGATTTCACAGAAGTAGTCACCTAAGAAATTTTAATGCGAATTTTCAAGCGCCGCTTCAAATATGATTCGGAAATCCATTAATTAATTTATAAGGCTACTAAATATTTAGAAGTCAAAACGCAATGTAAGGCTTACGGATTAGAATTCTTTGGGGTAGATTAAGGCAAATTTATGTCGTATCATTCGTTCAATATTGATACTGTTGACATAGTCCTTTTTTATATTAAAATCAAGTTGGCAAAGACGCATGGCAGACTAATTTATCCGATGGTAAAGGTGCAGTCGCATATAATATATGTGGTTCCAAATCAACAACCCCAACTAGAACCGCCACGTACGTTGCTAAGTGGTGACATAATATGTCAAATCAACAGCACCTACGCACCAGTACCCCCCATACGTTGTACTGTATCACCAGTACTCCCCATATGTTGTACAGTATCACCAGTATCTTCCATGCGTTGAGAGACTAGTGGAACAGTCGGCAATTTTACTGTTTGACCTTTTAAACCAGGAACTGCCCGCGGCTTCGGCATTGTTAATTTTCATTTTTCCTAAGGGAACTCGGTATTTAGCCATAGTATCCGGAGTGCAGAAGAAGACTTTAAAAAAAGTTCGGTTGAAATACGTTAAGAACTTCTAGTTTGATACGCAAATGAAGGATACATTCAACCGTTATTTCACCTCTTTGAGGTAAATATATAAGCATGTGTTCACTCCTTTCTATTTTTAGCCCAAATGTGATTTGTGCTTTTAACTTAAAAAGAAGTTAATCTCCATACAAACCCCTTAGCGATAAAATTTACAAAAACCCTTTATTAGTAGATGCTAACGTTATAAAAGGTAGCTGCTGACTAAGTTCATACATCTAGCATGAATAGTTTTGACTCGGCGATAATGAATCAGTCGGTCAGTCAGAACATTTAATTTTATATAGAGGTACTCGCATAGACAGCTCTCACAGTCTCCCTCTAGTTGCGTGCTGTTATCCTTTGTTAAACTAATCTGCTTATAGAATCTCGAATCTTCTGTACCGAATAATACTTGCATTACACATGTTCGCTCTGATTCTCGCGTGTAATATAGCATTGTTTATGCGACTTTTCCGGTGATAAGCCCCACCACGGTTGACTCACATTTTGACGGTCATCAAAATGTTACTAGCATAACGGTTTTATCATAGGTAAACTGAGTTTGAGATCAATTGTCACAATGACTAATTATGGTTATCTAGTTCCTAGTGGTGGTTTGCTGCAATAAAAGCAAGGCGGTCTTAGTCACTAATAAAATAAATTTAAGATTTATTATAGTAGAATATAGTCATTATAGCACGTTAAAAATTCACAAAAAAAAAACAAAATACAGATAAAATATGTACGCAAGTGAGCTTATCTCTAAAAGGAGTCTGACCCAGCAAACCCTACTAAATGATCAGGGAAAATACAGGCATGATAAAAAACAAAGGGTTTAATAATGAGACGATTAAATGCGATATATGTAATAAATTACAAACTGCATATTCAATAAATAAATAATACTCTCAATAAATATAATATATTTAACCAGTAACATAATGTTTATGCAGACAAATTTAATATAATGCACTTTTAATCTTGATTTTATTCGTAGTAGTAATAGTAATCTTTATTCATATGTATATAGATAGATTAGCAATAATATAGGGAGTTGAAGATAGAGTAGCAATTTCTTAATGATGTCATTTATTACGAGTCATTTGATTTTGACGATAACTTTTCAAATTAACCCTGACTCACTGACTGATAAAATTTCTGTATTATTCATTCATATTTATGCTAAATTAATCTATTTAATTTATTTTAAAATCAGTTGTTCAAAAGAAAGAAAGATAATCTAATTTATTTTATATTGTTTTACTCCAAATTATTTATGCACGCAAGCGCATAGTAAAGTAATTAGTTTTAGTTGTTTTTTTTCTGTGTTGCTTGTATGACCAGATTTGGGTGTTCATCTTGGATGAGGGGACTTACCACTTTAGTAAGTTCGCCACTCCTAAAACTACCTTAATTAAACTCGATATTGAATGAAAACGTGTTATCTTATGAAATAAGGAAATAACGCTAAAAATAGCGCCAATTTCAATGGAATTTAATCGTGGCGCTGCCCAGCCTGTCCAGTACTCATGTAATATTGACAACTTGTGTAGATAATCTACAATAACAACGTATATGATCGTTTCATGTTGAAAGCCGAATTTTTATTTGGACACACTCTCATTGAATTAGATGAGTAAAATTAGGTAAATTATTAATATCCATTTAGTAGGTATATTTACAGCATATTATTATGCTTGGTAGATATATTCGTTCTGTCACTACAACCGTAGGCAATGTCGAAAGTCGACATATAAGTCAGCCATAAATTTAAAAATTGGTCACGTGCTTGTCTGGCCACACGCAATGTAGGGTTCCGTATTATTATAATTCTTAAGACTGTAACGGCCTTATTAATAAAAATTTTACTCCTTGGATCATCCTTGGACTAGTTACTCCGTGTTTTGTCTTGTTTCCGCGTATGTCGGCTGTCATATGTTAAAACAAGACAAAACATGGAGTAACTAATCCGAGAATGATTCAAGCAGTAATTTTTTTATTAATAAGGCTGTTATGGTTTTATTTTTCCATAATTTCATATGATTCGTTAATCTACATTAACTACCTGTTTTACTAAATTAACGACTTTATCTAACCAATTTACAGTGGAATTTGTACGAAATTTTCCTTAAATTTTATGTATTTTAACAGTTGGTCGACTATAACTATTTAATTTGTATAAGTACTTAGCTGTGATAGTTTTGCTATTAATTTTGTTACTACAATCAATTTTTTCGTGTTTTAATAAATTATCATTTAACTGGGGGGTTACACTTGAGACTTAACAACAATATATCACTACTTTGTAGGCGTGACAATAATATTTATATCCATGGCAAATTACAGCTTTCTAGTACTAATAGTCCCTAAGCTAAGCCATGGACAGACAGACGGATGGACATGGCCAAACTGTAAAGGTTCCTTGTTGACAGCGAAACCCCAAAAATGATATTCTTTTATCGATTTGTGGCTTTGCATTTTCTTTAAAAATGCTTAACAGTTACATTGAAAAATTAATGATTAAATGAAAAAAAAAATCACCTCGGGCAGGGTTCGAACCCGCGTCTTAAAGGTGCTGTGTTGTTGCCATGATCAGACACGCCACCGAGGAATTATTCGAACGGAACGAAGTTTCAACTGTATTGATTTTACTTTGCTAAGTCAAAGTAAACTTTTTCCACTGTTCATTGCTACGTTGTACATCAACGTTGAATTTGAAAAAGAAAACTACAGATTACCACGACAGTTACTTCAAAAGAAAAACTCACAAATGTGATATTTGCAACTTTTTATTTTCCTTAGAAATTACAAATAAATTCAAAGATAAATAAACCGCCTTCAAAATACCGTATTGTTGACTAGGCATCAAAATATACAGGTTTATACTGGAAAGGTGACGTATTGCTGTTAAGATGTTATAGATGAGGTCAAATCAAATGATTTGGTCGTGCATGTTTTTATTGAAGTCTAAAAATTAACGATTTTTGAGTTATTTGAGTGTTGATTTCAAATTAAAAATAAACTAAACTACCATTTTTATTCCAGGTGATTGAGGGTTGTCTGATAGAAGACAATCTATGTTAACAATATTAACGACTATTTGGCCAGACACTACATCATAATAATAGTCTTTGTATATGTAATATTTTCCGTAAATTAAAAAAAATAACGCAAATATTCCCAAAAATTTTAGTATTACTATAAAACAATAATGATATCGTATAGCTCAAAAAGCATTAATTTTAGAGCACCGCATTACATGACAAAATCAATTGCTTGCGACCTAATCTATAACGTTCTAACAGGTGTATGTACGTCACATTTTCACCAACACTGTAATATATCATATCTTTTTTCTTCGGGGGGAAATGCATGACCCCACCGTACCCGCCTAGACAGTGAACGTGTATTCCGTTCTACCGGCAGAGTGCAGGGCCTACCCATTGAAACCACCCGGTGTTCTCCCGTTAGAGCGCGTGTGGTAGGGTCCACAATGCGATACCACTACTCACGCGCCCGGGCTAGTCAGATCTGACTGGTCGGACTATCGCTAAGGGGGGATTGCCCGAGAACACCAAGGCAATACTCAGACGAGGCCTAAGGCAAAGGCCACACCGGAGGTGGTAGGCTTAGAGGTTGGCTAGGAGGCACGCTTAGCGGTCAAAATGCTTCGATAGATAGTGGCAGCGCGCGCCTGGTGATCTAAAGTGTATTTATAGATATATATTTTGTAATAGTAAAATGTCTCTCTTAAATTTGTCTAGAAAATTGCTTCTTAATTTTCGAAGTAATCTTACATGTTGAGTAGGTAGGTACGTGATATTAATGACGATGTCTAATAAATGAGAATTTGACATTTTATACACAAAAAGTAAAACATAATAATAACATCACTGTAAAACAATTGTAAAATATCGGTTACTTCTTGCCACAATTTTTTAACACAAATTGTTTACGTAACGTGTGGGAAGGAGTTCACAGTGGCTCGTTTTATAAACAGAGCGCTATTATCAATCAATTCCTCCACAATGCATCCTAGTAATCTAAGCAAATAACAGCCGCTATCCAGGCGCCAAGCATCCCACCAAGCGAGCGGTGGGGCCGCGTGCATAGCGTGCAGTGTGTTGGTTCACTGGGATGAGTCATCGAAGCGACCAACTAACCTCTTGCCGCTAAGCGTGCCACCTGCGGTGTGGCTGTGGCCTTACGGCTGCGTGCACGGGGCCAACCGTGCACGCAGGCAATATATATCATATCCTAGTTTAACTGATACTTTATCAAGATTAATAGTGTCACATCTATTCAGCGTGTTATTTATCTTATCAATAGGTTTATAAGCCAGTTTGGTAACTTATTAGAATTTTAGGTGCGAATTTTATAAAGATATTAAAGTTGCGAATTTCATCACTTTTCACCGAAGTGATTTATGAGTTGCATGAAAATACGGCAGACATGTTTTCAACAGCTTACTACCTTCAATCGGTCGTCCCCAACTACCAATTTGAATGTGAGTGAGAGAATGAGGGGAAATTGTACAAAATTACTATTTCATAAAAAAGATATTTAAGCTAAACTGACAAAAAAATAGCACTCATAAAATTTTAGTACTGTATTGTGTATTTATTAAAAATGAAAGTGCTTGGTTTAATTCAAATTTCACTAAGCGATTTAGGTAAAGTTTAAAAATAGATACAAATTTGGTTTTGTTTGTGAGGTTTACACGCCACAAACGCGAAATACGTGACGAGGTTGATATCCGTGTAATAAACCTGTAACCATAGCATAAGCATGTCGTAGAATAATAATATCTATAATTTTATTAGATTTATTTTGAAATGACTTCGTCTGTGTACCCTAGGGAACTCATTAAAATTAGATATAAAAAGTAGCCTTTGTCCTTCCCAAGGGCTTAAGCTTTCCCTATACCAAATATAATTAGATTAAGATCAGCGGTTTAGGCGTGAAAGCGTAATAAACAAAAAAAAACAAACTATTTATAATAATAGTTAAGGATGTTTTGACATACGTAAGGGCTTGGCTTGGCTTTTATCTCACCTGAGGCCCTAGACAAATGCCACACGCTAACTTTTCCGTAGTCGTTCTGCAGAAAAAATGTATGGAAATGACATTAGCTTACGACCACTTCACACTATTTTTTCCGCAGCTAATGTCATCTCCATACATTTTTTCTGAGGAACGACTGCGGAAAAGTTAGCGTGTGGCATTTGTCTAGGGGGGCTGGTGGTAAGTGACGATAAGGCCAAACTGCACCAGGGTTTACTTTTGCATTTTAAAATTTGCGCTCACGAGAGTTTGTAAAGATTAAATCATAATTTATATCCTTAGCAAAAACATTGATAGAAGAAGCTCTATCGATTTCACGTTCACAAGGTTTCCTGACAATTTTTCAGCTCCATTATTTTCCTATTCTATTTTTTACGATTAACGTTCTTGTCTTCCATATCACTTTATCACATATTCAATCGCAATTCATTCTTTTTTTTAGAAATTATACCACATTCTTACACCAGAAGTTTAATAACGTAACGCAACACCGCTTGAATATCTAAACGTACGCAAAAATAATAGACTGAAAATTATGGTTCACTGCTTCTATAAACGTCTACAAAACAAAAGTAATATTCACCATTCTTAACTCGCTCACTCCAGGATTTCAAAATTATATCACTCCGCCCTATATTCTTGTAGCACTGGCGGTCCTGCCAATTGTATTTGATTATCCTGCGCTCGCGAGAGCTATATGCCAGTCGTTATCACGATATCATTCTATCTCTATCGGCATTACGCGGAATGAAAGAGAGACCGCAACTTGGAAATGTTTCGATCAAGTTGAATTGCGGATTAGCGATAACGGACTTGTATCGAAATAGAGCGATAAACGTTGTAAATAGTTACAAATCATTGATAGGATTTAATTCTCGAAAATTAGATAAGGGTTATCGCTTACGTTTTCGGGATTGGAATGACATTAGGATTTAACTATATTGACGTGCGATCGTGCGTTTTTATACTAGTGTGCTTGTCGTAAATAAATGTTTGGAGAAGGTATTTTTCCTCAATTATCAACGCCGATAATGATATTATTCGTTAGCTTGTACTTACGTGCGAGGTATAGAATGGAAATAATAAAT
The DNA here is from genome assembly GCA_963935595.1 of Schoenobius gigantellus. Taxonomy (NCBI): domain Eukaryota; kingdom Metazoa; phylum Arthropoda; class Insecta; order Lepidoptera; family Crambidae; genus Schoenobius; species Schoenobius gigantellus. The sequence goes on along the minus strand of OZ012544.1, from coordinate 9,721,838 downwards.
ACATATCCACGTGATGGTTGGATCGATAATTTCTGTTTTTTAAAATGAATGATTTATTGACGTAGATATGGTTACAAAATGATAGCGTAATTACAAAGTCGCAAAAATATTTTATAACATTTGTTATACAACATAATGAGGCAATCACTATTAAGTAATAATTTCCAGATATTCAAAGAAATCGCCCTAGTTTAGGGTAGGCTCGAGCCCCTCGGTGGAGACGTATATGAGCTGTTGATGATGATGATGATAAAAAAAATAATTTTAATAAAATCGTACGATACATACAAACAGTTTTCGTCGTTTGAAATATTCATTCAGTTCATCCGTAGTTTAAATTTTAGAATCTTGTTAAACGTACATTTGTTTTTATAGGCATGGCAGAAAAATGGCAAGCTAGCACTAATTTGACCCCAGAGCAACTTTTATGTAATTGGTACATTTTTAATTATAATTCTGTTTACATTCAAGCTTAATTTTCATCTCAGATCACAAATTACATAGATTGTCCCAAAAGTACTTTTTTTTGTCAAGGATTGTTTGTTTGAAGGAAGGGAGCTAAGGCTAAAACAGAAACAAGTGTAGAGGACTGGCAAAGAGTTCACACAGCCAGGTCACAAAATGTATATTTTGACGCGTCGTGGGTTACTCTTGAGGTGAGGCCTCTTTATAACACCCAGCTTCGGTGGCATACCTACACTACAGATAAGCGAAAGAAGCTGAAAGAAGAACCTATTTGGCCACAGATGTTAATTTTTAGTTTAGTGATTTGTTGATTTTTTATTAGGTATTGTTTTTTTTTTGATTCAGTACATTTTTGGTCTGATAAACGTAATTCGTCTACATCTATTCATTTCAATCTTTATAGCACTTTCACACTTTCTACTATTGAAAACAAAGAGCGGACTTAATGCAACAAGGCATTCTCTACCTGTCAACCGAACGTAATTTCTTTTATTTATGCACACATTAATAAAAATAAAAAAAAACATTATTAAATTATGTAAGATTTACTTGTGTAGATACTTGAATTCAAACACAATGTGTACCTATATGATACAAGTTATTTATAGATGATTTTTTTTCGTTTGTATTAATTGAAATTTAATTATCTTGAGAGATTAATTGATTAACTTTTAGTTTACTTGAAAACACAAAACTTAAAGGGAGGAGAAAAATACTATAATAATAGTCATTTCGACAATGGGATTTAGTAAAATCACTTACTTTAATGATAATATACGGCATCTTAACCCGGATTCCGTGCTCTCAATAATTTATGAACCACATTAAATTTTAACACACTTATCACTGAACGTATCAACCAAATGTACTAACAGACAAAAATGAGGTTACACACTGACTGGTCCACTTTTAACTGTATTTGGTAAATGCGTTCCGCTCAAGCACAGTTATAAACATTCGCAGACAAAGAATTTGCAAAAACAATTGATGATAAAAAAAATGCGCGGTGTCACGAAAGTTGATAGGCCACGTAATTTGCCATTGTGCGATATTCAGCTTTAGTAGTGTTGACGGAAAGGTGAAGATAAAAAAAGTGCAATTTCACAGGTGTCTTAGAATTTAAGGGAATCCAGAATGTTAATAGTTGTAATATGTATTATAATTTAGTATGTACTCGTAGGTAGGTAGGTTCTTTAGTAGGTACGTAAACATTCAAATCCAAACAAGAAAATTTTCACCTACCATATGTATTCAAAACTGTATCTTCAATTATACTGTGTTGAGGCACTTTTAAGCTTGTTAAGTGAAAATGGACCTTATTCACTGTAAACAAAATCTAGTTTTTGATTTTCCATGCAGCTTTGCCCGCGTTGTTTTTGTTTTCCCGTGGGAATTTTATATTCTCCCATAGGAAAAATTATTTGTAGCCTATGATAATCAGGGATAATGTAGCATTCTAATGGTGAAAGAATTTTTGAAATCGGTCCAGTAGTTTATGAGTTTATTCGTTACATACAAACCTATCTTCTTTATAATAATAGTGCAGATTAATTACTAAATAAATTTCCATCAAATTTTCTTGTATTGATTTTAATGTACACACAGCAACACGCCAGACTTTACATGTTGACCTTGAGATAGCTCTTATGCCGTTGGTAGTAGCGACGACTTTCATTATACAAATGTAACGCTTGACGTACTGCTAACTTTACATAATGATGAGGCCTAAGAAGTAAATCGAATTCAAATTCAATATAGGTAGTTTATTCGAACTGGATTACCTACAACATAAACACTTTTGCACGTTACGGAAGCTACGCCAATGGTTCACAAGTCTACGGCGGGAGACCTTGTACTGGAAAGAGAGACCAAGTTATTTGTGAGTTTTATGGATTTACTAACAATAAAATTTATCGTATTTATTTTCCTAAATATACACCAATTCTCCTTTTGCAACTATTCTCTTCCTCCAATAACCCGAGCCACTTAGACGGGTATGAAGCTTAGGTATGAAGCTTAGGTATGAAGGCATCTTGCAAGCCAAAAATCCGCGGTAATTGTCAGGCTTGCCCATCTATATCTGTATATCAACTTCTATTTCATTATTCGTGCAAAAAACTATTACAATGTTTCGAATAGGTACGAATTAATAAAACATAGTTCGCTAATTTAATTAATATGTAGCATTAATTTTACCTATACCAAATATTTTTGTGCGATAATAATGTCCGTTCAGAGTTGCGAAACGCTAACGGAGTATTCAGTCATATAACACAATCTACGTTTTACTATATTAATCTTTATTATTATTGTTTGTAAATTTTGCATAGGCCTTGTCAATTCATGCTTTATTCGCATATGCAAGGAATCAATCAGAACGTTAATATACATATAAAAAAAACAAATTTCACCGCGTCTGTTTGTCTGTATGTTACTAGGTTCATACATAATTATCAGTAAATTAATATGCCTAAAAGATAAGTATACTAAATACTCTAGTAGCTATATGCATCTCTTTATTGTTTATTTATAGGAAAGGAGAAGACTAAATTTCCAGCTGATAATGTGTTTTTTATATTTGAAGGACAATGTTTGTAAATAAAAAAATCGAGAACTGGACAATTTTTAAATAGGTTTACATTTAAATGTATTATAAGTGGGCAGTACTAATGCAAAAAAAATACAGTATTATGTACTTGGCAGTAGCTCGTCAAATTAGGTGCGTGGTCGCATGATTCTAAATGATCTTCACAAAAAAAATACCGTGCTTAAGATATGAGTTCACTTTAGGAAACCAAAGATTTTGGCTAGATCATTAAAATAGTTGCTTAAAACATAAATATTCATAGAGCTATATGACTATACTTTTGACTTAAGAAAAAAGTACCTATATATGTGAGTGTTAATTGAAAATCTAACGTTCCACTCTTAGTATAATTTACGAAGCACAATGAAAAGCAACGAGATGAGAGGCACTAATATAAGTGTTAACATGGTGTACCCATCAAGCGATGCAGTGTCACGCATGCATTGAACAAAGGAGGATGTTCTGTCTTCCAGGAGTCCTATTCTGCATTGCTCGTCTAGTCTCTAGGGCTTTATTTATACTAATCTTCGTATATTTAAGAGATGTAATGTAATAGCTCATCCAATTGCTGCTTGGTGAGTACCAAAGATGAATTTTAACTTAATATCACGCCCCGATATTTAAAGTGTAAGTCAAAATTTTTGACGTATAACATCTCGCTTTCTTGCAATCTGTGGTAGTGACCTCTGAAATGGAATGGAAGTGCGTAAAAGGAAGCCGGGGAATCGCGTGCTATTGTTGACTAATAAGCGCGTGAGGTCAATTCACTATGTAGCACAAATAAAAATAAATTTCATTGATTAGATTGTTTTTAATTGCCCTTCAAAATTAATTTATTCTTTAGTAACAATACATACAGTCTTTTGCATCAGCCCTTGTCGATTCTTGCGGCATTTCGGCAAACGTCCGGACTCCGGACCGGAGAATCGTGAATTAAAATGAAATTATAACGCAGTTTATGCCAGCTTAAAAGATTAGAGAGATTTAGTAAGTGCTAGAGTCGTTTGCGAGGATACCTCCATATTTTTGCCGCCAAGCAGCGGAGCTTGCATTGATTGTTGTGTTCCGGTTTGAAGGGTAAAACAGGCAGTGATATTACTGTGATTGACATCATATTGAACTAGTTAGCAAATCACATTGCGATATTTACTTACTAAGTAAAAAAAATCTGACACACTTCAATCGAAAAAGCCACCAGGAAACTAAGTATCTCGAGTATAAATAAAAATTAAGAAGATAATTAATATTCGGGCAAAATAAACAATTTAAAAATACTGCCGCAGCGCCAGCTGAAACTACTCATTGTAGTCGAGCGATTCAAAGATAAGGAATCTCTGATTTCGAACGAAATAAAGTAGCCGTAAAGATATCAGCACAAAACGAATAGTTTGAGAATTGAACCCCATTTGTTTGACAGGCTGGAGATGAGCAAACGACAGCTTTAATTAGGTCAGTGGGAAACATTACATTAGCTTGATTGACGCGAAGTATGTCGGGGCTGAATGACATCGCCTCTTACAATGAACGTGTGAATATTGTAAGTACTTCTACATCACTCCAACATTATGCATTCATCTTTTTTGTTCAGGCCATACCTCTCTCGAACGCTCCTCCTCTTAAAATTAAGAATTCTACTTGTGGGCTGAGCTTCAAAAACCAAGCTCGTAGATTTGTTTACCTTCAATTTGGGCAGTCACCTGGTTGATCTGATAGACATTGTGATATCTATTATTCAAATATTAATAATGATAATATGATATACCTATATATAACAAAATTAAGTAAGATAATATACCTATGTGAATTACATATAACCCACTTCCAGATGTAAAATAAAAATAATAAATAAATCAATTCGAACAAACCACCCCTATTCGCTCCTGGCGAACCGGAACCAAAGGATACTTACCTATAGCATTGTCTCTTTGTAAAATAATTATATACTATAGGTAGATACCGATTAGTTTATTTATTTTTGGTATTTGTGTATTAGGATATTATTCAATGTATTCAACTTTTTATTTACTTTCATATGTCCCGGTGTCTGTAATGAAATCTTGCAAGTTAAATTTCACCTACTTCCCGGTTTCCGATTAAGCTGAAATTTTGCATGCATACGTATATCGTGTGACAATGCAATATTATGATGACACTAGCATCTATCTACCTAACTACCTAGCTTCTATCTACCTAATCCCGCGAATTATGTTTCACCTCAAAGGTTCAAAGAAAAAACTGTAAATCTACTGTCCCGCGGGAACTACTTACTTTTCCTATATTTCGTAACCCGTTTACCTGCAAAATTTCATCCAAATCCATCCAGTAGTTTTTGCGTGAAAGAGTAACAAACATCCATACATACTCACAAACTTTCACGTTTATAATATTAGTTAAGTTACGATGATATAGACCTGATCTTATGCTGGAGTTGAAAGGTGGCCATAGGAACTCCGTAATAAAAAGACAGCCCCATCGATTCCATTTGTGATAGTGCTCGTAAAATACTTTCAGGATCACTAAATAGTTTTCTGATATCTTATATAGTGTATAAATAATCGATCATTTCATGCTTGAAGAACGACTCGACATATTTGACACAGTTTTAAATTGAGTAATCCGTAATACGGATTACCCAAATAAAAACTGTGACAGAGGGACGGACATAAAGTAACTATACGGATTTCGTGTATGTAGTTCCGTTCCATATTCTTTAACGGCCGGTTTGAATATTCTATCTATCTATGGATTTGGTTACTAGCGATAGGTATTTGACATTAGCTCCCTACAAAATACGTCAAAATTCTATCTCAAGTAAACAAATCCACCGATAGATAGGATATTGAAACCGGCCGTATATCCGTCCCTCTGTCAATAACGGACAGGTGAAAACAGAGACGTTTGACAAGCAAGATAAAAGACATTACTAGCATTTAGATGTTTGGTAAATTATTTAGACAATATCAAGACTCGACGAACACAAGATAAAAACACATTTGTCATTACAGCACAGTTTTATTTCTAGTAATAGTAATTTTTTTCATTTTTTATTTATTTTTCTTTTATTAATACGACATATTAATATAGTTATTTGAATAATACGAGTAATATTGTCATTTTTATTACGATCAGGTTAAAAGCTTATAACAATTTTTTGGATGGGGATTTCTCAGCTCCCGGTCAGAATTTTGAAAATTCATTTCTAAGTGGACGTCAACAGAAGCCAGCGAAGCGCGCGGTACCGAAATTAATGCTTCTAGTCCAGCCCCCCTAGCATGACCACTGAAACACGATATGATAAAACGATATATCGATATGAACTGTTAAATAAGTTGGATTTTTTAGTTATCTTGAAGTTTTGAGTATGTTTTGGATATTTATTGTTATCTAGGGCATTGTTCATATATTAATGTCGATAAAATTTTATGATACCCATTATATCCAACATATTTTGAGAGTTCATATCGTTTTATCATATCGTGTTTCGGTGTTCATGCTACAGGGGTAGTAGTTTGAGTTCTTTGTTAATACAATAGACCAATCAATCTCTTACCAAAGCCATGTAATAAATGCACAATCTATACTAATATTATAAAGCTGAAGAGTTTGTTTGTTTGAACGCGCTATTCTCAAGAACTACCGGTTCCAATTGAACAATTCTTTTTGTGTTGGATAGTCCATTTATTGAGAAAGGCTTTAAAGTATATAACATCACAATATTGTTATTTTCGGACATCCACGCGAACGAAGTTGCGGGCACAGCTAGTAATAAATATGTTTGTTTTGATATCAAATCGTATCTGTATGAGTGCGTCATTTTGCAGAAAATTCCTGTCACGATAGGTCTATTCTCATATAATTTGATCTATAATGTTATATGAAACTAGGCTATTAAGCGATCAAACTCTCAAATTGATGCAGTCTTAATGTACGGGTTCACAAAAACAGAAAAATATTACTGTTGAATGTAATAGCCTAATTCCCCCTAGTCCAAAAGAGACACCGGGAGGTATATGGGTTGAAGAAGAAGATTCTATTTGATTGAGGTCAGAGTTTATTATACATTTACCCATTCATGATTTCACACTAATATACACCGTTAAATCAAAATCAATATATAGACTTATCACTATAAGGATCTCTTTCAGCCAATCAATTCACCAAATGATAAAAGAACAACCTGAATTCTGTGCAAATATGTAGGTACTAAACGAAAATATCCTATTATGCAATGGAAACATAATTCGAATATGTACTGAGGTACTTACAATACATTGGCATCTTGGTATAACACACTCAATCTTCATAATTGTCTCAAACAAAATACCAAAAAGCAAAAATTATCTGAACATCGTGAACATGGCTGCTTGAATTGAAAACACGCGTTCATGGGCTCGAGGACAGCGAAAGATAACGATTGTGCAAAGAGATTATGATTGGTCCAACAAAGTGGTGTATGTCATAAGCGCAAAGCGGTCTTTCGTTAAATAACATCTCTCGGGTATCCTTACTAATATTTTAAAGGCGAAAGTTTGTGAGTATTGATGAATGAATGGATGTTTGTTACTCTTTCACGCAAAAACTACTGAATGAATTTGTAGGTAGACGGACTACGACAGACACATAGGCTACTTATTATCCCGGAAAAGTAAGTAGTTCTCGCGGGATTAGTTATGTTTTGCTTTAAAAGTTAAAAGAAAAACTGTAAAGTTAGATTTACAGTTTTTCTTTGAACTTTTAAAGCGAAACATAGTTCGCGGGAAAAGCCAGTTATGGCCATAATTCACTCACAACTCGGCATTGACCTCTCCCAAGAAGGAAGGATTTGACCTATCTCCCATCACGTTGACTGCGGATTGGAGTTTGATGCTGCAGGCATATTTCACTATAGCACACTTTTTAGAATATTTGAAAATGAATTAATATCTAATGTCCAGATATTAGAATACCACCGAATATCTTTTCACATTTTAATAAGAACATTTACACAAATAAAAAATTGAGTTTCCTTAGAGAAACAAAAACGCTACAGCTTATGACTTTTTACATAGTCATCAAATTACTATCGTCTAAGACCTGGTTTCAACATTATTAGCATATAATATCAAGGTATTGGTGGTAAAAATTGCATTAGGTTTTGCATTTCTAGGTGTTGGAATAAATTCGAGAATAAAAAAAGTTGTTAGAATGTCAGTTACTATATTGTACTTATAATATTTTTAATCTCTTACTCTCATCACGAGATCTGAAGTCTGACTCGAAAGATGAGACTATTGTTTCGATATCCTGTATTTTTGCCGTTGACTGCGACTGGAATTCATGAACCAAGTCAGAAAAATCAACATTATATACTATCATAAAATTATCGTTTAATGAGAATATAGTAGCTGTGGACTAGGCCCTTGCCTTCAAATTGGGAGGTCCGAGGTTCGAGACCGCCATGCACCAATGTGTTTTTCGTTTTTCGTACTTCATATCTACATTTTTCCGACGCTCCTACGATGAAGTAAAACATTGCGAGGCAACCTGCCTCATACGTATGCGAAGAAGTTTAAAGTTGTATGTCAAGTCGGCCAATCTGCAATGGGCCATCGTGGTTGACTAAGGCCTTAACACCCTAACTTAAAGTAAGTTCGAGGCTCTCGATGGGGACGTACTTATATGAGCTGTGGTAATGACGATAGTAGTAGTGTTAATTTTTGAGCGTTGAGGAAAATGGCGGATTAACATCTCTATGCAGTTTAGGGTTTCACATAGAAAGTACTGGAGAACTCAAAACGTACAGTTGACGTGGCCGGTAAGAAGATAAAGACAGATTTGCCTCTTCAATTGCGAGATCCAGACAAAATCAACAGTCATATTTTCCTTGATGTACCAGGTGATAGCTATGTTTCACCCTCACTTTTAAATTATTTTGAATGAAACTCTCTACTCTAGAAATAACTCTCTAGAAATTTCTTTTGAGCTTGTGAATGAGGACAGTGTGGCAAAGATTATTAGATCCCTGAAGTCGAACGCTGTGGGTTTTCACGAGATTTCACTAGGCATGCTTATTCTTACATTACCTGATAGTCTACGTTCCGTCACTGCAAATGTGAACCGCTCTCGTACTAGTGGCCTGGTTTTTCCTGAGGCATGGAGGGAAGCTGTAGTTACACCTTTACCCAACCACACAAACGTGAATAACTATAAAGATTTAAGACCCATCAGCATCCTTCCATGTATTTCAAAAATATTGGAAACAGTGGTTCACTCGCAACTGAGTGCTTTCATGGAAGATAATAACATACTTCCGTTATTACAGTATGGATTTAGAAGGTCACACAGTACCGTCATTGCCTTGCTGGACATAATATCTAATAACATTCTATCAGCGCGTGATGTTCTTCTGGACTACTCCAGAGCTTTCGATGCAATTAATATTTCATAACTTTTATCTAAAATGTGCTATTACTATTTCTGCTTCTGTTATTAATTGGTTCTTCAGCTATCTCAGTGAGCGAACACAAAAAGCCAAGCTGGTTGGTGGTGATGGTGCTTGTAGCCTCTCTTCCTCTTGTTCAGTTACCAGAGGTGTTCCTCAGGGTTCGATTCCGGGACCCTTGCTCTTCACAGTATACACATTAGACATCTGCAAGGTTATCAGGCACTGTCAATGCCACATGCATGCTAATGATACACAGCTGTATATGTCCTTTAATCCAAAAAATATAACTTCTGCTATGGCTAGCATACATGACGGTTTGGATAGAATTAGAGAATGGTCAGAGTTAAACACACTAGTATTAAATCCTCTTAAAACTAAATTATTCATACTCGGCTCACAAAAACAAAGAGACTATTATCGCTAACAAGTCAGGGTAAACATATTGAGCGTGTATCAGAAGCGCGCATTTTGGGAGTGTTAATGGACGAGGATCTATGTTTTGACCGACACGTTCTCGAAACGGCCAATGTCTGTTTTTATAGACTTAAAATTTTATATAGTGTGCGAACTATCTGACCAGGTCTTCGCATTGAACTGTGTGATACTCTTATACTATCTAAATGATCCTACGCTATCCTGCTGTATGGTCCGCGTCTTTTAACGTCCACGGATCGCGTTGTGCAGACAGAGCAGAATGCGTGCGCTCGGTTCTGCTTCAAGGTTCCTCCGCGTACTCACGTCACGTCTTACTTAAATTCCGCGGGTATCCTAAAGATGGCACTCCGAAGAGAACACCGCCTACTATGTCTGTTATTTGGCATTTTTAAAAACGGGCATCCGAAATATCTTTGTTTTGTAGTCTATTAAAAAGAATTTAACCTATAAACAGACTGAACGTTAGTGACTTAGTTATGGAACAGTTTCTGATGAAATTGAAATGTTACTGTTAATTACATACACATACCTAGACCATACAATATCACCAGTCAGGTTACACACAATCATATCTCTTTATTTGATTCATGTATTTTTCCATGCGTATATATATAATATTTATTTTATCATTTATGGTCCGCCATGCAGCGACAGGAAAAAAGCTGCGTCAGGTCACATCAGAAAACCAGCGCTGTGGCTTCGGCCCCAGCACATGCTGAGATGTGTCCTATTCCACAATCCACCACAGCACAGTAATGAAGTGTACGTGATAAAATTGTTTTTTTTTTGTTTTTATTAATATCTCATTGCTCTGTTTTCACCATTTTGTTTTGTATTGTATTTGCTACTTTGATTTGTTGTGCTTGTTTGTGCTTTTGTGGAATAAATGTTTTGAAACTTAACACTAGAAGGGTTCTGACCTACATCACTCTTTTTGTGTATAACAAATTACTAGGTATAACTTCATGGCGACTGTCTCTTGAGATGCACTTTCTACCAAATTAAAGAAAAATTATACATATTGAGTTGCACAAACAAAGGGCAAGCTTATTTTTTGGCGACCTTTGAAAAAAGAAATATATATCCACCAAATATACGAGTATACGCACTCTCTCTTTCCCTCGTCTAATAATCACGCGTATTAACCTTGAATAGAAAATGCAAAGATTTACGTAAACAAGGACCTTAAAGTGATATCAAGAAAAATTGGCTAGTCCAAAGTTTTCTAGTGTCATTTACATAATTATTGTCTGCGCTATCAGCTATAAAATGGCGTGAGCTTAGCTCGTTTACACGGGAAATTGTCAGAAATCCTTGGAGTCTAGCATTTTTTGACAATGTACGTAAATTAAAGGTAATAGGGTTCAGATTTACGGCAGCTGTTCTAAAAGACTGGTGATTTGCTTCGACCGTCATAAAACTGAGCAGCTTTCTCAGTCATCGTCAAAATTAGTATAGACGGGATAGTAATATAACTTCTTATTAAAAACCCGAAAGGTTTCGGCATACAATCGCCCGATTGTAACATGTCGAAGTTGATAACCAGCGTAATCAGAGCCTTTAAATAAAGATAGTAATATAAAAGATATAGGGCATAGCTTTAATGGATTTAGAACTTCGGATGACCATTGATCAATTGTCGCACTCTAATCATTTTATTGGTATAAGTGAGAGGTGATGAAGATGAATTTAAAAACAAAAACAGAACAACATAAAAAAATTAAATAATCACAACATTACTAATTTTATTAATTAAATACATATATAGTTCGTTTCTCATTTTGAAGTCAGTCAAAAAGAATTTACACTCTGCACAGACTCAAAATTCATGTTAGTGCCATATTATGGGACAATTTACTGATGAAATTGAAATAAATTTGTTCGTAAATTATTCGTGTATAAAAATATATTTAATCGTTCATATTAATTGTGAAGGATAACAGTTTCTTCTTGACTTGACTGATTTTCTGACACTGTGGGCAAGTAGAGTTTGGATTGGTAATGCGCATAAAACATGATTCGATTGTTAGAGATATATGCGGTGCAGATAGAATAATTTTTGATAGCGGGAGAATTGAGACAATCTAAAATAAATAACAGACACAAAATGTTAATAGGCGCAATGCCAGCAACGACTCACCAGTGCTTCTTCTATTATCTCTTCTTCAGGAGCGGGAAACTATTTTTACAGCACTACGATGAATAGGTTCAAAATTATTAGCGGATTAATTTATTTTTACATTAACGGAGCAGGAGCAGCGTATCGCGTGCGACGTGAATAAAAAGTGCTATTACCCGCCAAGTTAAAAAAAATGGCAAAGTGCATTTAAATCGATACACCGAACGCCATCTAGCGTCATCCGTCAGAATTGAGCCACGTATAACACCAAGAAAGCGCTGATGGACATACTGCCATAACAATTGTGCGGTGTTGCTTTAGTTATTTATATTTAAATAAATGAAATAACGTCAATAAATATATAGGGAAAAATAAAATTCAACCAGACCGTATGCTTATTTCTACCTCATGCAGCAGTATAAAAAACTAACCAAAATAACAGCTACTGCAATCCCTCAACAACAGAGAAACTGACTTATTTACCTCTGATTTCCTTCTAAGTTTGCGAGCTAGGCACTCTTTTCACTACAACTGAAAATGTTGGCAAAGGTCTTGGAGATCTTCACCTTGACCTTCTTTTACCAGAGGGAGACTCTGTATCTGAGTCGTCTGCACGAGTACCTCTATTTTACCTATTTCTGCCACCAAGCAGCAAAATCTAAAACTTGATATCTTATATCACAAGTTGGCAACGTCCATTGGCGTCCTTGTAGAGGTAGTAGACTTGCAAGTCTTACAGGCAATACATGTGCTATAGGCGACTGTAGCCACTTACCATCAGGCGGGTAGCCTGTTTGTTTGCCAGCTTTATCTGGGGCGTGCGCGCAGTGAACAATTGTTAAGGTTAAGCAACGTTGGCCGTGGTCAGTCCTATGATGGGTGACCAAAATTACGAAACATCTCAAGCTCCTCCGTGTTTCAGAAGGGACGTTAAACAGTGGGTCCTGCGCCTGATCTCGCCCCGGTCGCGTTGGCTAACCGTCCTCCCATCGGACTATGCGAGTGAAGGAACAGAGAGCGCACTTGCGTTTGCGCAGTCACTTGTGCACTATATATCCTGTGCAGATGGCCAGTCTCTGTGGAGATTGGCCGCCGTGACCGAATATCGATTAGGAGGATATTATTATTCATTTAGAGAAACAAACGCTCAAAAAGTCAAAAACATGACTTGAAATTAATGTCTTGAATATAACTGAACAACACAATTTGCACGGCAAATCTTTTCGTGAGCAACATTGATCGAAGATTGATCGCATACTCTATCGAGGCCATTTTTTCTCGGAGTAATCTATTTTCTTTAGCCCATCTACAGCGGATCAGGTTCACAAATACCGAACAGATTTTGCGGTTTTGTATAAATCGGACCCAGAATTCCCTTGCTAAGGACTGTCTTGGGGCGGGGCCATTAATTACGGTCATGTCCTGGAACGTAGTCCTTTTGCAAGCCTTTGTGCTAAGTAGACAGACAAAGAGGAAACATTGATTCGTTAAAGGTTAATTATTGTTCTTAAGTTTCATAATTCCCTTTAATTCAATTCATTTAATTTAAGTTTTATAAAATTCATAAAAAATAAAATTAAATCAAAAGTCATAGATAAATCACAAATTAGATAAATCGCTACTAAAAAAATCATAATACTCGTAAAATGTTAACAAATTAAAATTAAAACACTTAATCAAATACAAATTACATACTTATTAAAGTACAATATTACCCTAATAATTTCTCTTTGGATTTGGTACCGAGACATGTCTCTCCACAGAAAATGCAAGAGGTAGGTAAAAGCAATTCTGCCTAATATTGTATTCGACTCCAAATATGTATGTGGTTTGTTGTGAAGAAGCTAGTAGTTTCGGAGCCTATTCGATACAAACATACAAATCTTTCGTCTTCATAATATTAGTATAGATTTTTAAAGAAAATGCAAAGTTCTATATAAAATTTTAAGTTAGCTTTACATATTAAAATTGGGTGTTGATACGAAGTTATTAACAGGGAATGAAGTCTACTTTGGCTCAAAAAAGTTCAAAAAGAGATCAATAGGTTAAAGTTTTCGTCAGGGCTGGTAAGAACTCGGTGGCCGAAAGAGAGGTCTAGGCGATTTTTTTTTTCTTAATGATTTTATTCATATTTCAATTTATTCATTCATTCATTTTTCATTTTTAAAAGAATGCAAAGTTCAATTTAAAAAATAGGTTATTTTGAACCTCGTTTGCAGTCTTTGAAGAGATGACAAAAAAAAATTAAAACCTCTTTGAGCACATACTTTTTTGAAACCTAGACGGGTTTCAGTTATTGAACTTACTCTTTTGATTTTGTACACGGAAGTTAATACAAACAAAATCTATTATTACCCATCATTGGATTTGACCTTAGATTAGAGGTTTCATCAATTTCATAGGCCCGTCGAGCGAAATAAAATAATATCATCAATAATATCTTCCTTCGCCACTTTGTGTTGGAATAGGCTCAATCGTTTTCCGCTCCCTCGACCTAAATTGTTATAAGATAACCCTAGCCGACCCAATAATGTAAGCCCAAGTACTGTGGGATTTTGCCGATATAGCCCACCGGCCGGCTTTTTGTCGCCAGACCGTCGCATCTGGCTGAGACAGTCATCCTCCTTAGATTTGTCACTGTTCGACTCTACGCATAAACTTATGTGACAGATTTTTATGAAACTCATGGCCAATTTTACTAACCTTGTCTTAAAATCCTAAGAAGAATGCCATCACTTTTTTTTATTACAGAAAATTGGCAAACAAGCAAACTGCCCACCTGATGGTAAGTGGTAACAGTCGCCTATAATACATGCGGCTCTTATGAGATTCGCAGCAAAACTGCAACCCCCACATGAACCACAGTGTACGTTGCCAACTTGTGACACCAGATGTAAAATCACAGTACCCAGTAATTTCACTGCCATATCTTACCCTTCAAACCAGAACACAGCAATGCAAGCACTGCTGCTTTGCGGCAGAAATAGGTAAGACGGAGGTACCTAAGCAGACGACCCTGGTACAGAGTCTCTCTCCAGTAATATTTCACTTTTAGTCTTTAATAAAAATAATATGAAAGCATGCCATTTATGGTCGTCCTAAGCAAAGACAGGGTTTGTTGGTATTCTCACGGGATTAGTAGGTGCCATGGAACAAAAAACAGTGGAAGCGGCGTCTGGAGGTGTGACATGTATGTGTATTTCTTCATTATTGTGCTGTCTCCATTGAATTAAAAATAACCGGACACAAAAACCTCCAAAAAGTAAAAATTAAAATATTTTATTACTACTATATCTACCACTATAAATATATATATATTTATTTTATTATTTCCGACCGAACACTTAAGGCGTTACTAGATACATGCTTAGGTACAACAACAGTAAAGATAAGGGGCTGAGCAAGTAAAAAAGGCGAAAAGTTTTCTCTCAAATGAAATTTGGTTAAAAAATTATCGAACCTAAGATACAAGTAGGTAGCCCTTTAAGCTGTTCCGACAGACGCTGTTCTGTGAAAATCACTTGCTTTTGATTGACGTGAATAAAGTCATAACACAAGTGGGTTGATTATTAAGTCCATGGTCCCAACCATGGACTTAATAATCAACAACAAATATAACAGTTCGGAAATAGTGTAATGAATCGATCCACCCGGCCTCGCATTTTTGCGCTAACCATATTTAGCAATCGTGCGTGTATAATTTAATTTTGGTTTCTTTTTTATGCCGTTATTTCTGGGATATAAGAAATTTTCGTAAAATAAATATCAAACAAGGAAGTGGTTGTATTTATTACTAAATCAAGCAATAATGGATTTCCCAAATAAATCATCACTTACTTCCACAGTTTTTTCGGGATTGGTGACCTATAAATACTATATACCATATTATTTTACCTTTTTGAGTATTCAAATGCTTACAGCGCCCATATAATCAACAATAAAAAGAAATTGGCTATATAAACCGGTCCATATGATTATTAAAAAATAATATTTAATTAAAAATATTGAGGTCAGACCAAATTACACATTGAAATTAATTTCATCAAGATGTAAGGAGGCAAAAAGGAAATGTAAAAAAGTTAAAACACGATGCTCGGAAGGCAATCAACAATTATGTTTACAATGCTTTAATGAAAACCATTCAAAGTAAAATAAATAAATTACTATTTAGGACGGTGTTATTTTTTTTATTCCGTCTGCTGAGAAAATATTTGTGCGATGTCCATACAACCTTCTTTATTATTCTCACCCGGCAATATAGTGTCCCATCCCTAATATAGTATAAGTCGGTCAATTCAGTGCGGTGAGAGGTATAAATAAAATATCCCGTATTTTAATATTTTTTAATAATTGTTAATAGCAGCCCGAAGCCGGGGCGAACCTAAAACCATATTACTCAACCGGTGTAAATTGCATGTATAAATCTATAAGCAGTATTATAATCCTCCACGAAAAAAAATCAGTTTTTGTGTTAATGAGCGGTGGGGCACAATGGACCTAAAGCCGCACTGAAATTCAAATAAAGTAGGGCTTTTTAGACCTACTAACGCACTAGAATAACAAACATGTAAATCAGTCTCGCAGCCAACGTGTTAAGTAGTTTCAGAGTTAGAGATTTCGGAGTAAGAGATTTTTATATTATACTAGTTCTGCCCGCGTACTACGTTTCGGCATAATAAATGTCAAAGACATATCACCTAGGGGTATAAAAAATAGTTTACGATCTATTCCTAGACCTACCGAATATACACAAAAAATTCATAAAAATCGGTCAAGCCGTTTCGGAGGAGTTTGGTTACAAACACTGTAACTAGACAATTTCAAATATTTAACATAGATGTATAAGGCATTTTTTTTTTTAAAACGTCGCCCCACACTAGGATTTTCTCCTGTGTCGTGGGTGCAGTTACAAACATAGAATATCACAGGCACATACACCCAGACCGGAACAAATTTCTGTAGGCCATACAAAACATTTGTCCCGTACGGGAATCGAACCCGCGACCCGTTGCGCAGTAGGTGATCACTCGACCTCTGCGCTAAACGTGTCGTCGATTTACTCATAACTCAGAACTCAAAATCAGATTAAATGCCAGATCACGACAATATTTTCATTGTATTTTTGCCGAAAAATTTAATAGTTAATAAAGTGTTATTGACAAATATCACCGAAATACTTACTTTTAATATACAACTAATAAATGTTTAGCGTATTGACCACTAAGTGAAAGGCCGCAGCTAGCAACCATAAACTAGATCGAAAATGGAATGAATCGAACAATATATAACAATCAATATACACGGTTACTTTTTAACACCCCGGATAATTAGGACACGGTATAAGAATGATTTAAACATTAATAAAAAAATTAAACAATTAAAATAAAAATAGAAGAAAAAATACTGCACTAAATTAGTGCAGTATTTTTTTGATATTTTGGTTAAATAATATAGAAGTGTCCGTTAAATCATCCGGAGTGATAAACAAGTAAGTTATAGGAGAGGTGAATGAAAGGGGGATTACTCTCTGTCACACCATTTTGTCACACCAGTGTGACACAAAAGAATATTTTTTTCTCACAGTCATACCAGTATGACACGGCAGAATTTTTTTCCTCACAGTCACACCAGTGAAAGAGGCGTTAGGATAGTTAGTTGTAACTAACTCTCCTAACACCTTTACGAACACTAATAGTTTCGATATATTTATTTATTAGCTGTGCCCGCGAACTATTTTTCGCCTTAAAAGTTCAAAGAAAAAACTGTAAGTCTACTTTCCCGCGGGAACTATTTACGTTTCCGGGATAATAAGTAGCCTATATGTTGATCCCTGTCGTAATTCGTCTACCTACAAAATTTGATATAAAGCCATTCAGTAATTTTTGCGTAAAGAGTAACAAACATCCTCACGCGCTTATAATAATAGTCTATCACACACTTTACTACTTAACTTGCCGAAATTACCATAAGTACTGACTGCAACGCAAATAACGATTAGGCTAATTAACTGTTCGAGTCCGTTCACTGCAATTAACGCCCTAAAATACCTAGAACTAGAGACATTTGCGTCATAACGTTTGTCGGCGAACGTTTGCATTGTTAACACGATATAATGGTGAAGTTCTCGAAATAACTTGTAAGGTACGCTGTCGTTAGCCGCGTTTATTTTTCACCAAATTAATTTCAGTCTGAAGCTATATAAGTTTTAGTGCTAGAGAATTAAGGCTTACAATTGGAATAGGAACGGAGCATTTTTATGTCAAATATTTAGATAAATTTAATGAGATAGAAATAGAAATAGAAATAGAAAATTATTTATTCACAACACTTAAATCTAATATTACAGTTGAATTTAATTATATTACAGCTTATTGCGGTTGTGAAATGGTATCCACTCAGCACAATATCGGGACGATCGTAAGACGCCTCGACGCTGATCTTGCGTGTAGATGATACATCAAAAGGGTGCTACAATATCTAATATTTCAAATAATAATAAAAAATCTTACTTTTGTTTATGAGACCGTTGTTCATGCCAAGTGGACTTCAGAATAAAGTCATTGATCACAATTTACCTATTGCTGGGCACATGCCACCCCAAGAAGGGATTGAGTTTTGCAACACCACATCGCCTTAGTGTACTTTGAGTAGAGCCAGATGCCTGTCTTTTGATCAGCGGGGTACACCGCAAATAGGTGAGGTTTATTAAGAACCCTTTGTAGCCCTATAAAATCTTCACTGAGGTGAAAGTTGCCGTAACGTTATTTATGTAGCTACTGGATTTCTTTCGAAGTCGCTTGGCTAGTTTTACATTATTGAGTAACGAAGATCTCAGTTTTCGTTACTTAATCATGATTACAGGCCCCGGCAAACATCTTGAACAATTTCACAGATAAAAAATACATGCGCAGTTGCAGTATTTAGTACAAAAACTTTTAATGCGCAAGTATTTTTTATCTGTGAAATTGTTTAAGATGTTTGCCGGGGACTGTACCTATCTGCTTGAGAATAGAGAAAGTGTTAGGTCGGTCAGTTCGACATACAAAAAGTGTGACATAGCAACACAAAAAGTGTGCTTCTTAGATTTTTTAAAAAGATTACATACGTGGACTTTTCTTTTTCTTACCAAAAAGAACATCAACAGTTTGCAATTTTTGCTTAGGTCACTTTGTCCTATAAGATGTATAAGTTGAAAGAGATTTTCGTCCTAACGATTGGCCACCCGCCATTAAATAAATCGCAGCTGTTAATTTCCAAGCTTAGGGTTCGTTATGTCCACACAGTGCTCATCGTGTAATTAAGTTCTATTGGATCTGCAAACAAATCCAGTTTTGTATTTAATATTAGGATAAAGCAATAAAATATATATTATTTTTGTTATTTATTATTATCCTTTATTCATAACAATTCTTAAATATATATTTATACAACATAAGTATAAAATACTAACTGTACCCGGCATGCGTTGTAATGCAACGTAAATGCCTTTTTTTCTAGAAACCCATACGGGCGTCCCCAAAAGGCTCTAAATTTAATAATATTTATATAAATATATAGATTATATAGATATAGATTTATATAGATTATTATTATTATAAGTACAGATAGATGCATGTAGACCACAACACCTTTGAACAGTTCACGGTTTTACATATTATAAGTCATAAAACTCGTACAGTTTTCACAACGAGAGGGGAATATTTTAATAATTATAATTGCCATTTGCAGTAATTGAAAAGTGAATGAATAATGCCCAGAAACTAAGTGATTGTGGTGTATATTAGACGACAAAACAAAAAAACAGCCGTCTGACAATTAAAGTACAAAAAATATGCAAAGTGGTCATATGTAATAAATAGCCTAATAAAATTATACTGAAAGTTTAATGTTAAAAGGAAAAGTAATGTCAGTTTCACTGTATATTCCTGTTGCTTTAAAATTACTTTGGTAGATAAGCTATAGCATTTATTGGTCATACTTTTTGTCACTGAAAGCTACTGAAGGAATGAAAAAGAACAGAAAGTTTGTGTTATCAAAGATTTACTGCAACACAAAATATTGCTTCAAATAAATTTATCTACGCTCCGACTTAGTAAGATTTCGGAAGGATTTTTTCGCCTTATTCCAACAACGCAGCTCTCATCAGCTAATTACATTTCCCTTTGCAGTACAATAAATGTGAAAACATGACTCTTAACGAGGCTAATTTCCTTTATTTAATTATTCTTTCGGTCGGAAAAATCTTTGTGGGTTTACGAGTTCACTATGTTAAAGATTCACTGCGCTCTGCTATTAATATGGATTAAGGACAAATACTGGGTTTTCTCGCTTCTTATAGTAGATAATAACATATATTATTCGAAAACAACGTTATTTTCACATATTTTTTGAACAATATCGTTATAATATAATACTATGAAGTATCAAAATCTATAGAAAAGAGAAATATTTTAACCTCAGTTTTCGATTTTAAATTACGGAAAGATATATAATTTTTTAACGACTTTCTCACATAACTGGGAATCAAACACGTCTTTCAAAGGTTTCCCAGAAAATCTACTAATACGGCGACTGCTATATTGCAAGGCAATATAGTTGATAATTTTGCATAGCTTCTAATGTCGCTTACGAGCTGTGCCTAACTAAAAAGAAAACATAGGAACATGCTTATAGTGGCCATTGATTTTAATGGAAAAAATAGAGCAACTAGTACCATTATCCAGGAAGGAAGCAGGGGACTACGTTTGTGGGAAAAACGGCCTGTACGATTGCCTCTATATCGATTCGAAATTATTTATTTTCACACCTAAATTACACACCTTTTTCACTCCTGTGCTCTATACCTGGTACCTTTTTTTTTTTTTTTTTTTTTTTCTCGGGGGGAAATGCGTAACCGCACCGTACCCGCCGTTGGCTAGACAGCGAGCGTGTGTGGGGCTCTCCCGGCAGGGTGCCAGGCCTACCCACTAAAACCCCCCGGTGTTCTCCCTGCCCTTATGGGCGCGCTGGGTAAGGTCCACACTGCGACTCCACTACCCACGCGCCCGGGCAAGCCCGACCCACCGGTCGGGCTATCACCAAGGGGGGATTGCCCGAGAACACCAGGGCAATCCCCAGACGGAGGGCCTTACGGCGGCGTGCACGGGGCCAACCGTGCACGTAGGCCTCTACGGCAGGGTCATTAGATGGGCATCGCTTGTGCGAATGCCCGCCTTCGCCTGCACGTCTGCGGCGGATGGGAGCGGCTTGAGGATCTGCCTCCCGCTCCCTCTCCGCGGCCTCCTTCTGCGAGATTTCGTCCTCGCAGAAGGAGGCGACAGCCCCCCATTCCGCTTCGCCGCGGAGCATGGCCACGACCATGCTCGGCAGCGAGAGGTCTCCGCCTCCCAGCGCAGCGTTAAGCTCGCTACGCTGGAGTCGCCAGGCCGGGCACATCAATAGGGTGTGCTCGGCAGTGTCGTCGGGAGCGTCGCAGTGGTGACACCGCGGCGTTTCCTCCCGACGCGCGACTCGATGCAGGTAATGACCGAAGCAGCCATGCCCGGTCAGTACCTGCACCATGCGGAACGTGAGGCTGCCCTGCCGGCGCCCAACTCACTCCTCCAACACCGGACGAATCGCGTCGATCGTCCGATGGCCGGCAGCTGGGGAGGCGAGTGCCTCACTCCATCGACGCAGAGCCTCCCTCTGCACCTGGGTACGAATCCGCTCCACTTCCTCAAGAGCGGATCGCCCCCCCCGTTCACTAACGGCAACCCGATGTCGATACACCTCTGCATGTACGCTTGCATCGACATCCCACGGCGTTTGACCCGCTAGAACGCAGCCCGCGCCATGGCTGACCGTGCGATAAGCTCGCACGGCCCGGGTTGCTATGACCCTCTGCGGACGTCGCAAGAGGGCCACCGTTCGGGGGGAGAGGCACTCCGCCCATATCGGGGCTCCGTAGAGTGCCATCGACCGTATCACCCCGTGATACAGTCGACGGCACGCCGATCCTGGTCCTCCCACATTAGGGAGGACCCGTCCGAGTGCGGCTGCGGCGGCGCACAGCCGTGGAGCGAGGAGCTTAAAATGCTCCCCGAAACTCCATCGGGAGTCCAGAACCAAGCCGAGGTACTTGAGATGCGCCTCGACCGGTATACGGACCCCCTCCACCTGGACGCGGAGCCCCGGTGGGATCCTGCGACGGGGGGCGTGGAAAAGCATGGCCCTCGTTTTGTCGAGGGCCACGTCAAGGCCCAGGAGGCGGATGCGTCGGACGACTAGTGAGGTGCCGACCGACGCAAGGTGAGCCGCCTCCTCCCCCGTTTTCGCCCTCGCCGCGACGAGCGTGTCGTCAGCGAAGCAGACGACCTTCGTTCGTGGCGGAAGGTCGCCTCGCAGGACCCAGTTGTACCCCAGGTTCCATAACAGAGGACCTAGTATGGAACCCTGGGGTACACCCGCCGCCATTGTCCACGTGTGGACGCGCCCATCCGGCCCCTCGTAGAGGATGGATCTGCCTTGCAGGTAATCCTCCATGAGGGCGCGGAGATACGGAGGCACCCGGTGGAAGCGGAGTGCCTCCTTTATGCACTCGTGGGGCAGGCTGTTAAAAGCGTTGCGGATATCAAGAGACACCGCAACAACAGTCTCCCCACGAGCTGTGGCCTCCTCAGTCCACCTCTTGAGTAAGGCCACCGCGTCCATCGTGGACCGGCCGGTGCGGAAGCCGAACTGGTTGTTAGCCAAGTCCGGCCCCTGGTCCTCTAGGTGCTCGATGATGCGGGAAGCGAATATCTTCTCGAAAAACTTCCCGGCTTCATCGAGCAGCACCACCGGCCGATACCCAGTCGGGGAATCAGCGGGGCGGCTCTCCTTCCTTAACAGGCAGAGCCTACCCGCTTTCCAACGACTGGGGAAGCGGCCCGAGGCGATGCTTAAATTGAGCACCGCCCGGAACCGCTCCTCGAGGTGTCCCAGGGCGAGGGCCAGAACCCTGCTTGGGACACCGTCCGGTCCCGGCGCCTTCTTTTTGCGCCGGAACCATTCCCTCACCATGTCGAATTCCACGTTCGACACGGGAGGGATGGCGGCAACCACTTTCACCGGAGGAGTGTCCGGGGGGACCATTCTGGGGGGCTGGAAGGGACCGGGATCGGGAAACAGAGTCCCCAGCACCCGATTCAGCAGCCCTCTGTCCATAGCGGAGGCAGGGGGAGCGGAAGATTTAAACTTCCCCCTCACCATCCGGTACGGACGCCCCCACGGATCATCGTCCAGGAGCCGTATAAATTGCTCCCTGGACTTCTCCTTAGCCCTGCAGATTTCGTTCCGCAGGGCCTTCTTGGCTGCCGCATACACCCGACGAAGTTCAGCTTCCTCGTCGGGTGTAGTTCTGGCGCGCCTACGACAACGCACGTAGGCGCGCCTGGCCCTCATACTGGTGGTACGCAGATCCGCAATCTCCTGCGTCCACCAGTACACCTGCCCCCTTTCGGGGCAGGCCTGCGCCCTCGGCATGGCGGCTTGGCAGATGACCTTCATGTCGTCTGCGAAGAGATCCGCCATGCCGTCGACATCCCCGGCGAGATGGGGCGGTACTGCTGCCCATGCCCGCACCATCGCCGCCTCCTCCGCCACATCCGGGCGGAGCTTGGTGAGCGCCCATCGCGGGAAGGCACTCACCGCGGAGCCCCTGCGGAACGGGGTCCCTGGGGATGCCGTGGAGACCTCATATCGGATATATAGGTAGCTCCACTTCTTCCTCAACTCGCCAGTCATTAATTCGACTGGCGAGTGAGGGGGATGCAAAGGACACGTCCACCACGGACGTGCCCTGCACCCGGACGCAGGTAGGGATGGAGCCCCTATTTAAAATCTGGAGCCCCAGGGACAGAACCCAGGACTCCAGATCTCCACCCCTCGCGCTAGTGCGGGAGGACCCCCACGCTGTAGACCACGCATTGAAGTCCCCCGCAACTAGAACTGGTACCGGGGCCGTCCTACGGACGACCCCCTCTAGCGCAGCCAGGAAGACTGTGAAGTCCGCCCGGCTGCGATTGGGGGAGAAATAAGTTGAAACAACTAGAATTCCCCCCACATGGCGGCAACGTAGCCAGTGCCTCTCTCTCTTAAAATGAGAGAGGGGGCTGTGCCACGCGCCGCCCGCATTATGGCGGCGGAATTATCCGCCGCCACTAACCAATTTGACGATTGTGGCGGAGCGTAGTACGGCTCCGACACAATCGCCAAATCCACTCCCCACTCCGCCGCGGTCTGACATAGGAGATCCTGTGCCGCGGCGCAGTGGTTCAAATTAGCTTGGAGGAGCTTTATGGGACCACTAGACATTGGTGGTCTCCATGGGCTCCTCCTGGGCCGTTGCGGCGGCCGGTGCTGCCTGTGGTGCCGGACTCCTTGGGGCCACGGTCAGTTTCACTGGGGCCAAACGGCCCCTGACCGGCGGGGGGTTGCAGTTCATGCCCCCCATGCGGTGACAGGCTGGTCGTTTGGCATCCGCACAGACGGCACAGTTCAGCTCCGCCATGCAGTCAACCGCCTTGTGACCTTCCAATCCGCAGCGGAAACATAGTCCGCTGCGGTCCTTAGCGGAGGGGCACCGCTGTATGGGGTGGCCCATGCCCATACAGCGGAAACACCGCATGGGCTTCTGCTCAAGAAGTTGGATGGAGGCAGAACTCCATCCAACTTCAATGCGCCCGGCCTAAGCCAGGCGCTTAGCCGCCTCCACTGGCACGGAGGCGAATGCCGCCCCGACGCCACGCACCCCCGTGTGGACACGGCCCACCTTGATATGGTGGGCCGGGCACTCACCGGCCCGCGCCAGGATCTGCCCCAGCTCCTCAGCGGTCACCGAGTCGTCTAAACCAACGACCCGGCTATCCGCTGTTTTAACGGGACGCGTCACTTTCGCCGCGTCCCCTAGGGCTTCTCCCAGCTTTTCCGCCAGCGAATCAGCCTGAGACGGGGATGTCTCCTTTGGGAGCTCGATTATTCGAGCTCCGGTTATCCCCGTTCGGAATTTGGCGGGCCCTATGCCTAGGGCGCTGAGGCTGACGGAGGCCTTGGCCTTGGCTATTGCCTCACCATAGGTGAGGCCTTTCGCTACTGCCTCTGGCTTGAGGGCCAACACCACCGCCAAAGATCGCGGTGTCTTAGGCAGCTTTGGCGAAGGCTTGGAGGCATCAGCGGAAGCTCCTGCCTTCTTGGGCGTCGCCCCATCTACTGTCGGCTTCTTTCTACCTCGCCGCACAACCGTCGACCAACCGTCATCGCCCGGTGCCGCTACTGGCGCCGGGGCCCCCGACGAAGAGGGTACTACCACTGGCGCAGAAGGCGCTGTCTTCCTTTTGACCACTCTTGCTTCCTTCGGCATATTTGCCGGCGGGGCAAGAGTGGTGTTGACCATTGCAACTTTCGCAGTCCGTTGCTGTTGAGGCTGTGGCTGCGGCTCACTTGCACGGTCCACCGCAAGCGGTGGCCTTCGGACCTGAGCCGGCATCAACCGCCCGTCGACCTCTAGGCCTTCCAGGCGAGCTGAGACCATAAAGCCGACTTGCGCCAGCAGCTCCCGCTGGAGGAACTCCATACTTTCGAGGAACCCTATCCTGGAAATCCCTCCGGCGGGTGAGGCATCAGCTGGTACGGCCACGGCTGGGGCGGCCTCGGCTGATTGAGCCGTCGGGAGCTGCACCTCCGATAACTCTTCCTCCATTGCGTCGTCGGCGGTAGGATCCTCCGAATCGGCGCTCTCTACCATCGCAGGGGCCGCCTTTGCACCGCGGCCCCTTGGGCGTTCCACCTCCCGCTCCGAGAAGGCCCGGCGAAGGGCCTTCATTTCCCCCATTAGACCGTCTAGTTGAGTCCGGAGGCGTTTGTTGTCGGCTTGAAGCCGACGCACCTCCTCGGAGGTATTTTTGGACGCCAGAGCGCGCACAATTTCGAGTAAAGAGTCGGAGGACTCTCTAATTTCCCTCACGGACGTCCCCTTGAGGTGCTTCGATTTTTTCGCGACCTCCACTAACGACTTTGCGCTCTCCTCAGCCCTGCTGCAGAGTAGTTCAGCAGTGGGCTCGGGAGAGCGCTTCCCCTTTCCCTTCTTTTTGGCAGCCGCTACGGCTTCCGACTCCCGATCCGACTCCGACTCCTCAGAGTCGGCCTCTAACTGCCTGAGCTCTCGCATCGCCTGCGAGAGCCCAACCCCGTGCGATAGGCCTCCCCTACCCCTTCGGGTTCGGGGAACCTTTGGTGCGTACGGTGCCGTGACCTGCTCGGCCTCAGTCTCCAGATCCGTTGCCAGCGGATCCTTGAAGAATCGACCCAAAATGGACCTCTTCCTTTGAGCGGACTGCGACATCGCTGGGAAATCAGTTTCCGGCAACGCCACTGTCGTCCCGCTAATTATTTCCCTGTAAGAGGGACGAGACGCATTCAGGCGTATGCGAGAGCTGCGACGGGGCGCTACACTCCCGACGTCCGAGACTGACAGTACCGGAGACACTACCCCCTCGACAGCCTTAACCACAGCAGCATCCACCGGCGAGCGGCTTTTTTGCCTCCCGGATTCCACCGAGAGAATTAAGTTGCTCGGGTCCCTGATAGGCCCCCCCTCGCCAGCGGTGTCCGTCTCGGACATCATGTCCGATTCGGACATGACCCAGTCGTAGGCCCAGCCCAGCAACGAATTTGTTGGCGAAAACAGATTAAAAATCTATTCCTCGCACAACACAACCAGAAACAACCAATCCAAATCGTAAGCAAAACAGTCACACGAATCCGAAGCCAAGTCTTACACAAAAAAAAAATCGTGAGTGAAAAAAAAAAGAAACATATATACCTAAGTGTAACCTAATCCTACAAAAAACAACTAAAACCTACAAAAAAAACCCCCATAAAAAAAACAAAAATTCTTAATACTACCAAAATAATAAAAATAATAATAAAAAGAAAATAACACCATCAATTATAAGAAAATCAAAGACAACGCACAAAAAAAACAATACCAAGACGTAAGTACAAACTATTTATAGCCGGGCCGGGCCGAGGCAATGACCCCGCGCCACTAGCACAGACACTGACAAAAACGAATACCTTTTATAGGGACGCAAGTAATCTACAATTCAATACAACAAAGACGACGAAGTAATAATTTGTGTGTTTGACTTCAAACACAAAATTATTCAACAAACAAGACCGTATTAATAACGAAACAAGAACGACAACAAAGATACAACCATAATATAATGAAATAACAAAAGAAATTATTGGAAACAAAACCGAAACAACATAGGTAAGGCAGGGACGCGCGCGCTCGCTGTGATAGCTCGCTCGCGACTCTATACCTGGTACCTAATTTAATTAAAGTTGAGTACGAGCTCCATTCAGCAGTCGGATATTTTACGGCGCTTCCGGGGCCGGCCCATAAAATTTGATATTTGATATTAATCTTCTTTATTGCGAGCGCTAATCCGCGTACAATGTCAGCTAGTGTAGTCGTTTCACGCGGGACAATGTATTTTCATTTGTTATTAATTGAAAAGTTAAATATACCGTATAAACTTTGATCATTTCTCCATCCATCCATCCTTATGTATGTCTGCTGTTTGCCCATTCCATCGGCGAACGGCTTTTTTGGCAAACAAGCATACGGCCCACCCACGGATGGTAAGCGGTTAACGTATCCTATGGACGCTTGCAACACTGGAGCTATCGCTTGCGCGTTGCCGAGCCTTTAAAACTTTTTAATACCCTTCTTAAAGAACCCCATGCTGTAGTCTCTTGAGAAAACCTAGACAGGGAGTTCATTTCACATCCTGAGCGTACGCGGGAGGAAGTTCCTCTGTAACCGTACCGTACGGGACCATTTAGGTTCTAGGGTGTGAGGGTGAATTCCCTGCTCCTGGAGTCTAGATAAAGTGATAATTCAAAAACGCTAACGAAGCTCGATCAGAACAAAATGTATAGGATTGACATATGATATCGCTATATAACGTGGCGAATCGATCAAAGTCATCGATATGTAAGTTGGTAGACAAATTGTTTGGCGACGAATCGATGAAGTAGCAAATTGTTTTTTCGTAACTTACATATACTAATCAAAACAAGTAATTTTTCATTAAAATATTAATTTTAACGATTTATTTTACCATCTTTTTTTCAATTTCTTAATGTTGGGTGCTTAGATAACCAATATATTGATATAAGACAATAATACGGAAAGAACAATTTGCTATCACTACGTTGGCTAGGAATTTTCGCTATCTCAGATAAGATGACGAATTTAGTCATTGTTTCGCTATGAAACGATTGCCACTTGTCTATGCCCTTGGGCCACCTAGAAATTTCGGGTTTTCAAAGGCAAAAGCGTGTTAAATTTTTATTAAATAAAATAAAAAATAAGTGATAAATCAATAACAAAAAAGCGATAAAAGAAATAAAGAAAATGCATTATAAACCGAGCGCTCGCTGCATAAGGCGCGGGACAAACGTACATTGATATAGAATACTCGTATGAGATCCGTAGTTCTTCTACATTTACCGGCATAGCCTAAAGAATTGCGAAGGCAGTGGTGGCATTGGTGGCAGTGGGCAGCCAACATCGCTCTTTGGACTGACGGGAAGATCGTTGGGGCGAGAAAGGTCCTCGAGTGGTGGCTGCGTATGATCGATCATGTCGTGAAAGTAGCTGGAATCTGCTGGATTCTGGTGGGTGGGACGCTATGTCAAATCAGGTATCATCCTCAGATAAGTTACTCCGTGTTTTGTCTTATTTTAACATTATGACAGCCAACATGTGCGAAAACAAGAAGACAATAAATTTCTACAACACGGCAGTAAGGGTATATTTTTGACATAAGATATACATATAGCACAGCATACCAGGTGATTTTAGAAGACATAATAAAACTAATGTAGAATTAGATCACCCAGAATATTTAAGGAAACAAAATAAAAATGCCTATGAGATCTGTAAGATGTTTCAGTGATCCAAGGCATAATGCCTTGGATTATTGAAACAGCTGAAACAAAATACAACAACATCACAAAGAACCAATATTTGCAAAGAATACGAAGTAACAAAATAATATTGAGAAAATAATTTTGTTTAACATTTGAAACCAACTTCTAAATTCACCATTTAAACACAAGAAATAAAAATAAACATACCGTTCCAACGTGCAGGTACTAAAAAACCAGAGGTTCCTTTATGGGGAAATGTATAACTTTTTACAACAAAGTTCCACAAAGTGTAACTGACTTGCTTTTTGTTACGTTTAAAGCGCATGTAAAAAAGTCTAATGGATATTATAAAGTCAACGATTATTTCAATGATGGCAATGCCTGGTGTTAATTTGAAGATATTATTCGTAATAATGTAAATATATATTTTCACTAGCTGACCCGGCGTACTTTGTATCGCCACGTATTTTAACTAAATTACTGAAATGCTTGTTTAAATTATTGTAATTTTTATACTACACAAACCTTGTCCTAACAATAACGAATACATAAAACCAAGAATCATCAAATTTGGTGCAGTCGTCCAAAAGTTATGGGCGTACATACATTTCGAAGATCCATTTTTATTTACTAGCTGCCCGCCCCGGTCCCACACGGGTATACTAAAAAACCTATTGATATAATAATGTCCTCCTAACCGTTATTCGGTCACGGCGGCCAATCTCAACAGAGACTAGCCATCTGCGCAGGATATATTATAGTGCACAAGTGACTGCGCAAACGCAAGTGCACTCTCTGTTCCTTCACTCGCCTAGTCCGATGGGACGGTTAGCCGACACGACCGGCGCGAGATCAGGCGCAGGACCCACTGTTTAACGTGCCTTCCGAAGCACGGAGGAGCTTGAGATGTTTCTTATTTTGGTCACCCATCCTAGGACTGACCACAGCGAACGTTGCTTAACCTTAGCAATCGTTCGCTGAGCGCACACGCCAATGCGCCACTAAGCTCCTCCTATTGATTTAACAGTGTAAGAAACCATAGATTTGGAGTAGCCTGAATGTCAATCTGTCAAGTTCGTCACTTTTACGTAAACATATTTTAAATTCATTAATTTTTCAAATATTTTCTTTTATACAAACCTTATCGTAGCAATAACGAATACATAAAACTAAGAATCATCCAATTTGGTGCAGTCGTTCGAAAGTTATGGGCGTACATACCTTTAGAAGATCCATTTTTATTTATATATAGATAGATAGAGATAGATAAATAGTGGGCCTAGCAATCGTGTTGTTGTGTATAAATATTTATGTAGAGATATACCTATTGTTGTATTTGGAAACAAAACATACGGAAGAGAATTAATACATCTAATCTTGTATGGAAGTTGAGCTCAAGCTTTTGCTTTGAGGTCAGCTTCTAATTGTCGACCCTGTAACAATACAGGGAGAACAAAATAGCCCTTGCTGGTTCCTTCCAGTACAAGGTCTCCCGTCGAAGACTTGTGAACCATTGACGTAATCGTAGCTTCTTTAACGTGCAAAAGTGATTGTGTAATAATCCAATTTGAATATACTATATTGAATTTGAATACTTGTTATCGGATCAGCACCGAATTGGTAATAAACTAGCGTTACCAGTGACTAGTCCAATGTAAATGAACCCTAAAACACACTTAATATTTTATAAGTTGTAGAGTTTAACCAACGGAAACTGTGAAAGTGTAAAAAATTCGCTACGGCCAAAGTTTAGCTCGCCCCAGTGCATACCGGAACACAATACGGGTCGTTAGAAAGCTGTAATGGTGGGAAATTACCTGCACCGTGATTTATAACCGGCTTTGTGCCCCGCACAATGCGGCCACCTCGATAGATAGTTAATCTTTCCGAAACTTTCACCGCGAATGTGCACGGAATGCTATTGATTTCGCTCACCGCCCCTGGCAACACTGGTGTTTGTCAATTGTATTACTGTGGTATTGGGTCTCCATTAAGATAAATTCTATGGTCGAGGCGTTTTCCTCAGTTGAATAAGCCGGTGAAGCTTGGCTTCTTTTTGGCTGTGTCTATTCGGATTCCCTGCAGAAGTCGATTGCTATTCGGACCTGGAGAATGAAACATGCAGTTTGATTTCGGTTTCATCCTGTGTGTGTGGCTGTTAACCTAACCTACAGTCAGTTTTATCCTTTTATCGGGTCCGAATAGCAATGTACTTTTAAAGGGACCCGGGTCCGAATAGCCACTCCGTCTTTTTATAAACACAGGGAAGCTCTTGGCATTCATCTCATCTGGTGATAAATTACTATAAAGCCGTAGATGAAAGCGAACTTCACCTGGACTCTTCAACAACTGAGAAACTGGTTGGCTTACCTCTAACTCTCGAAACACGACAATGTTATCATCTTTGTTACTATTGCGATGAATATCACTTCATTTGTTTTAATTTTCAATTCTACTAATTTTAGGCTTGGGTTGCAACAGACAACAATGATTAGGTAATTTATAGGTAAATTATTTGTAATACTTTCATTATCCTCACAATATTGAACGTTCTTTATAAGTATCATTAATCACCACGATTTATAAAAAATCTGTAACCATATTATTTTGAAAGGAATGAAAGCTTTTTAAGGGAAATCTGAAAATTGACACATTTTTTACACTCGAAATGGGTTTCAACAATAGCTTTGCCACATCTGCCATCTGCTCGATACGGATAGGGATGCATTGTGTTAGGTAACAATAAAACTCCGTTTGATATACAAGAATATATGAGCAAGTAAGTAAATTATCTAGTTATCTTGCAAACTTGTCGGAGAACCATTGCTCTTCGAGCTTTTACAATGTTAAGATAAATGATTGATCCGACCATAATAAAATCAACAAGTTCTCGAAAAGAGAAGCAATATTGATTTAGAAGGGTCCGGCCCGTCTCCCCGCAACTATGGGTAACTACTCAATCGAAAAAGTCGAGGATACCAGTAGGTAATTTAACATTCTTGTAAGGTTTTGTGTAGCAACGAACCAATGCAATATACAGACAATTGATTGATAACATATTTAAGACTTAGAAATCATGAAAAATTTTATTACCTACAAATAAATAAAAAAAAGATTTTATAAACGAT
This sequence comes from Schoenobius gigantellus, assembly GCA_963935595.1. NCBI lineage: Eukaryota > Metazoa > Arthropoda > Insecta > Lepidoptera > Crambidae > Schoenobius > Schoenobius gigantellus. The sequence goes on along the minus strand of OZ012544.1, from coordinate 9,689,715 downwards.
GTTCTATACTATTATTTCGTTAGTAGAACAAATTGTATAATAAGTAATGTTTAAAATCCTATTGTAGAAATTTCATTACTTTACTATGTTCTTTCATAAATAAATTATTACCATTTTGACATTAACAATTAAATAATAAGTAATTGATGTAATATTAACATTATTAAATCTGTAAGCTGTAAACGCAATTCTTTTAATTATTTTCATTAAAGTAATAATTGAAGCCCCAAGTTTGTTAAGTATAACATTGATGTAACAAGATATATAGCTTTTATTCTAAGTACATCATTTATCGTTTTATTTTTTTTATTTACATCGAAACTAGGACTAAAACAGTCTATCTAGTTGCATCTATGTAACTAATGGAAGCATAGGGTTGATAAAGACTCCTTTGGGTATTATTGGTCTATATATATATATATATATATATGTGTATCTATAATATATAAAGCTGGATGTATATATAAAAATATATATACATCCATAGTATAGTATATAAAAATGTATGGGCTGTGAAGGTGCCATTTTGCAATGTGCCTTTGGATAACTTAGTGCGGACGCACACGACCGACTCTCGCCGACCGATTTTTTGACGGTAGTGAATGAAACTTAGGTAATTATGGAGTTTTACGTTGCAACGCACACGAACTTCAAATGTATAAATATAACATTCATATATGTATAAATATAACATAGATATTTTTTTACTACGGTAAGTATATTGAACAGATTTTTTTAAAAAAGTTTTAAGTGGGGCTCGATGAGCTCAGCTCAGTGTTGTCAGCCTCTTAAATCCATGACGTATACTTCTCACGATAGCTACCAACAGTGACAGCCGTGAGCGTGACAGTACGTCATAAGAGTCGGAGGATAAATCGTCCCGATTATCGGGACTCCAAAAGTCGGCCGTGCGTTTGCCGAATGCCCAATGCACTATGATAAATGTGATTTTATAAAATAACATGTTTTCAACATATTTTAAGCGACTCGAATCGTCGACTGCCAGGAAATTTCTAATCCGCTTGATACCTTGGCGCTGCGTAGAGATGTCGCTTCACTATGCATCTTCTATCGTATTAATTACGGGGAATGCTCCGAGGAATTGTTCGGACTTATACCTGCCGCCTCTTTCCGCCATCGTTCCACGCGGCAAAAAATCCATGCCCATCACTTAGATGGTTGGCAGTCCACAACTGTGTGTTTCTCTCGAAGTTTCCTGCCTCGCACAGTCAAACTTTGGAACGAATTGTCGCCTGCGGTATTTCCGGACCGATACGACCTTCAAACTTTCAAAAAAAGAGCGTATTCCCACCTCAAAGGCCGGCAACGCACTTGTAACTCCTCTGGGGTTGCGGGTGTCCATGGGCGACGGTAATTACTTACCATCAGGTGATACGTCTGCTCGCTTCAAAAAAAAAAAAGCCGACCTAACACAAGAAAATCGAATAACGTCACGAGGCCGTACAAACGCAAGATTATAAACGGTAATTGAAAGCAAATATTTTAGGACAGTCAATTTGCGCAAATAATTTTATTGGCACCGTGGAAGTTGGACCAAGCTTTAATAGCTGCGCAATTGCTCCCCCTTAATTGTTTTACTAAAGCAATTTAACTTTTTGCTGGTGCCGTAATTATAAGAAGAAAAAGGGACAAAAAATTTGATTGTAATTTTAGAATGAATGCTGAGAATAGTACTTCATCAGCATACTGACTAAAATCGATATTAATAACCAAATAAATTTGAGATTTAATATATCAAGAAATCCATAAAAAACAACCTATATTTCATTCGGTACATTGACAACCAAAGCCAATTAAAATGTACACACAGCAACACGAAAGTCTTTTGACAACGCTGTTTATTTTGAGACCGCCCGTGCGCCCTTCTGTCGCTTGTAATAGCGTCGACTTTCATAATGCAAATGTACTCATAAAGCTTGGTGTGATGCTGATTGTACATAACACATCTCTAAGTTACGTGCTAAGCTAAAATAAAGTTACAAATTTTTCCCGAGAGAACAGGAGTGGGAAAAGAGAACAATTATTAAGTAGTGATTTATTAATTTTTCAATAATTATATAAAAAAAATGTAGATAAATATAAAGTCGTGTTACTAAATTGTTAAAAATGTTTTTTAGACAAATTATCGTTAAAAGGTCAAATACACGTTATTATTAGATGTGTTTGTATAGATTTTTGACATGGCTGAATAGAAATGTCGGAAAAGAATGTGATTTTTTATGAATATTTATTAAGTCCATGGTTTTTTCATAATTTGACAGCAAGAAAATCATTTCTCCGGGAGGGAAATACTGATATCGTCCCTCTGTTCAGATAATTCGAAGCGTACTTTGGGAGCATGAGGAATGAAAATAAATATTTCATCAAATAATTATTTATTCATTTGTTATGCACTTTTATTTACTTATTATATTTTATTTAACTTGCACTGAGAATTATCGATTGATAAACAGAATCTCTATAAGAGATAAGTCCGCCCTTGCATACGTCATTACTGTACAAACTTTTTTTTCTTGTGTTTATGCAATAAAAATTATATATATCTTTTCGAGGTTGTGCGGTGAAATATTTATTTTCATTACTCATGCTCCCAAAGTACGCTTCGAATTATCTGAACAGAGGGACGATAAACATACATATTATGTATGTTATACTAATAATAATCTTAAATAATATACGTATCCCAAAAAAACTTAATCTAAATCAAACTAATCATAACATTTTGTTATAATTCATTTTAATAAATTAATGGATAAAAAATTTCTATTTAATAATAATAATAATTGTCAGAAAATTTTTGCAGGAGGATACTTCAATACCTGATATTCACTTGACACAAAGTCCGTGAATATTGGCTTTACCGAAATATTATATTTCGAGATAGATATTATAGGTTAAAATATAATAATAATAGTAATCCTTGGCACGGCACGAATTGTCAGGAGGTTCCTCACCCTGCAGCCCTAACCACCGGTAGTTTGGGCACTGTCTCGCTGCCGATGGACCCGCTAAGTGTAGGTTTTTTTAAATTATTTATATTTTTTATATTTATGTTGTAAAAAAAATTATATATAGGAAAAAAATTAATAAAGGACATAATAATAATAATAATTTTTTTTTTCCAAAAGGGGGTTACACAACATACGGATTTACCAATAGTCCCCAAACTAGGTAGTCCTGTATCTAAATTTGACTTTGGAATATTTATAAAATTCTATATTTATCAAGGGAATTAAGTCATCTATATTTATAAAAGGAATCAATAAGATGCCGGAAAAGTAATAAATCAACACCCAGATCATCTCAACTCAACCACTATTTTCATACTGCCTACATACTCGCCTATCGAGTTTCCGTTTTCACAAAAACCGTCTGTGAGTGGAAAGAGCCTTATGAAGAAACTTTCGCAATAATGGAATGATGTTTGTAAGTGTGCCCAAACTGAAGCGTTTCGCTATGTTAAGGGTTTAGTTTTGCATTGTTCTTGTAACTCTATCTGCTATGTGCCAAAATACTCCATTTCCGTGATAGCATGGCATCGGATAACCGGAGAAAGTATTCTAATAGAATAGTTTAGGCTTTTAAAATAAGGACTAATTTAGCTTAACAATGTTTGACAAGATATCAATTGGTTAAAGATTTTGTTGGGGCTAGGAGGTGCACGGTGGCTGAGAGGTTTAGGCGTTAACACGTGTTGGTGACGCGGGTTCAAATCCCGCCAGAGTGGAATTTCTTTCTTTATTGGTTTTGTTCACTTTTCAAATAGCTTAGGCATATATTATGCTATATTAGTCATACAAAAAAATGAAGTGAATAAGGATACTGTCCAAAGAATGTGCCAATTGGTTACACGATAGCTTGTACAGTAAGCACCGCGTCAAATTATACTCTTTGACTTTTGGACTTTCATTATACTGTTATGCCGCTCGTAACACTGGTGTTTTTCGTAATAAAAATGTAATAGTAGATTAGTAGCTAAGGGCTGTAAGGCATCAATTGCATTGCCCGAGATAATATTTCGAGGGTGCAATTGGTGCTTACACCCGAGCTAACTACTCTGCTTTACATCTCGATTGTGAGGTAAGTAGGTCCTTATTACACCCAATGGGGTTTGTAGGTGACCAATAAGCGCTCTAGGGTAATAATGTAGCTTGGAAAGCCCTAGGGCGGTAAGTAATAAAAAAAACATTTCTCTATTTCAAAAAGTTCGCGTACATCTAACGATCATACTGGCAATAAATTACTTGAAGCTCTAGGGCTTTTCTAGCTACATTATTACCCTAGAGCGCTTATCGGTCACCTACAAGCCCCATTTGGGGGTAATAAGGACCTACTTACCGAACGTGAGAGATGTAAAGGTTGATTACTGTACCTCAACCAATCATATTTTTTTAACGATTAAGTTGGAAAACAATCAGGCTGATGGTACCTGATGGTGACACAGTCACAGTGGCCACATGTGGTATCTGTAAAGACCCCCGTAGAAGATAGATAGATAGATAGATCGTTTATTTAAGCAACGATCAAACATGTTTGTCAAATTTACGTGTTTGAGAAACATGTTTGTTCGTGTAGGGCTGTGTTTGACGCGTTTGACAGACATACTACGTGTTTGATGATTTTGAAAAGAATCTGGAATGACGTCGTGTTTGATGACAACGTGAAGTTTGTCGAGCAAGTTTGACAAACATGTTTGATCGTTTACACGGCTCTTAAAAACTTGCAGATCTACAACTTCTACAAGGACGCCAATGTACGTAGCCAACTCTGACAGAAGATGTCAAGTCACAGTACCCAGTAATTTCACCGGCTGCCTTACCCTTCAAACCGGAACACAGCAATTCAAGCACTGCTGCTTGGCGGCAGAAATAGGTAAGACGGAGGTACCCAAGCAGGCGACCCTGCACAGACTGACCAGTAATTTTTATAAAATTCCAATAAGCTGTATACCGAACATTCACAGACAATTTGGTACACAGCTTATAATCTTGACTAATATGAGACGATAACTTAGCATTCCATGGATTCACCGTGCGGGTGCCGGGTCCATCGCGTTGCAGAGGAAAGAGCCAAGAGCAGTGCCTGGGGCTTACGACCCAGGTTCAGGTTTAAGTAGCTACTTTACAATGCATCAACATTCACCTTCACCACTTCGGCTTCTCTCTCTGTCTAACCATATTTGATACGATTCCGTCAGTGCCGCCAGTCAGTTACGCGATTTAATATTGAGCTCACGGACGTTCTCGATAAGCCTAGATCTTTTAGCAATGTGTATCAGGATTTTGCCGGAATACCTCTCGCGCCTACTTCTACCGCATATAAGTGAACATAATAACTGTTTTTGTGATATCGTTGGTAAGATCGTAGTATCTATTCAATATAAATGTTCAATAATCCTTAAAAATTACTGAAGCACACGCAAAGCTATGGAGAGATGTCTTATATAACCACTGCAGAAACGGTTACCGTCTCGAGTACATAATCTCAGCGTAAGTGGCAATAACGGCATCCCCTTATCCGCAGTAAGGTCATTATCAGTGGCAATCTGCCAGATTGACCGGCCCTTGTCAGGTCGGGCAAATAATAGGAGATTATTGGAGTCAAATCGACCCACCACGTTTAATAGGCGGCCGAAAGCGCAACCAGGGCAACGGGTCAAAGATACCGCCGATACGAATGCACTTTGGAAAATTTGATTTCGCGATATTAAGGGTTCGTGGTCCTTGTGGGGAGAAAGAGGGAACACATATTTACTTGACGTCACGGAAGCATTTACACAATTGTGTGATGAATGTGATGAGTGGTGAATTAGACGAATGATAATAAAACCGGCCAAGCGCGAGTCGGACTCGCCCATGAAGGGTTCCGTAGGATTTATGACGTATTAAAAAACTACTTACTAGATATCGTTCAAACCAATTTTCGGTGGAAGTTTGCATGGTAATGTACATCATATATTTTTTTTTAGTTTTATCATTCTCTTATTTTAGAAGTTACAGGGGGAGGGGGGAGGGGACACATATTTTACCACTTTGGACGTGTCTCTCGCGCAAATTATTCAGTTTAGAAAAAAATGATATTAGAAACCTCAATATAATTTTTGAAGACCTATCCATAGATAACCCACACGTATGGGTTTGATGAAAAAAAATTTTAGTTTCAGTTCTATGTATGGGGAACCCCAAAAATGTATTGCTTTTTTCTATTTTTGTGTAAAAATCTTAATGTGGTTCACAGATTACATCTACTTACCAAGTTTCAACAGTGTAGTTCTTATAGTTTCGGAGAAAAGTGGCTGTGACATACGGACGGACAGACAGACAGACAGACATGACGAATCTTTAAGGGTTCCGTTTTTTGCCATTTGGCTACGGAACAATATTATATTATAACCAAAATCAAATTAATTAAGGATGAATAATAATGGAGGGTTGGATTAATATTGTTATTTGATATTTCATTCAGTAGATAGTTTTATGCATGTGCAATGGTTGTGCAAAAATAAAAACGAGCGATGCATAATAATACCGAGTGAATATCCAGAGAAAGGGATAGCGGCTTCAAATATTTGCAATCGACGCTGCGGAAATATTTTTACGAGTGGAAAACTTTCAGCGTTTTCAGCGGTCAGATCTCTGCATTAATTAGTTTTTGCAGCGCTCACCGTTCACAGGATTGTTACAGAGCTACCTAATCTCAAAGCTAGGAACTATTAATATTCGCGCTAGAAATCCTGTTTGAAAAAAAAACACAAACAAAATGGTCTTCAAGTCAATAGTGTTGTTCCTCTTCATAAAATGTCACGTTATATTTCGAAAATTTTAAAAAATGTTTTTATTTTCCTAGCTTACTCTGTAGTAACGTTCTACGACTATTTTTTTTCATAACGATTGTGATAATATCACTAGTACCATTATCTTTACCATACTATTTATTGCGTTTCGATAAGGTTTTGAATTGTATATACTATAGAATAGAAGGAGATGTTGGCAACAACTATTTTAAATTCTACTTATTAAGCAATGAAATTATTTTATTGGAGACTAGCGACCGCTCGCGGCTTGGCCATCGTGATTTTTTATGTATATAAAAGTATTGCCCGTACGAAGCCGAGCCGGGACGCGCGTTAAGGCGCATAGTAACGTCAATCATAAAAAATCACTGCAGAAAAAACCGATTCTCTTCATAAATATTGAATAAAAAAATCTTTAAAAAAGATATGTTATTATTCAACGCATTCTTAAGAGGATGGTCTTCTTAATTTTTTGATAAATTACTTAAAACTTGGTTAAAATGTGACCCAAACATGCCTCGATTTTAAAACTGTAAACCTAATCGCTTCGTAAATATTAGGTTAAGTCATATACTTTCGATTTCAATAAATAAAGTGAACAATATTCTAGGGGACGGTCTTTTTAGATTTTTCTTATTCGCCTTTATTAATTTTTTATTGAAATAATTCATCTTACGTGTAAAGGTTTGCTTAAATATTCCCCTCGCTCTCACTCACTCACTCCTATGTTATCAGTGCGGGACGATCGACGCAAGGTCATTGGGAGCACTATGCGCCTTAAAAATTATTATTGATCACAATAAAATATATCCTATAAATATGTTAATTAGCACCCATGTCACTAAGGAATAATGTAGCTGTAATGTACTGGTAAAATAACATTCAAAATCAAGCCAGTTGTTCCAAAAATTACTTCTTACAAACTTTAATTATTTATAATATTATTAGAGATAATTTTGTTATGTGCCTATACTTGAACAGAAAAAATGTTTCGTAAAGTATTATATCATTGTTATTATGTAAACGCTATTATACTTACTCGTTATTTTGCCTTTACTCACAACTCAATTTCAACCCTTTGTAGGATTCAATTACGGAATAAAAAGAAGCCTATACCAAAAGTATTCGAAGTTGATTCCAATTTAAGACTTGATAACGCAACATTCAGATATATTTTTTTATCACATCTATTCGAAAAGAGCTAATTGGTTCCTCGTAAACAGGGACCAAAATAGCTCTTTTTTTACTGAGGGACTAAAAGTTATTTGAAATTAAAATGTGAATATTGTCAATAAAATTACAATTACAAAAGAAACTTACAATAACAATGACAACAACATGAAAATTAAAACAGTGTATTTTACAGAATGCATGTCACAATTTTTATAGATATCGAACAAACTCAATGTACTGATATTCACAAAATTTATTTTTATGAGCTGTAAAACCACCTGTCAGTCTGTTAGAAAATTAATTTTATAATTTCGAATTTTCAATGATGAATTTTCAATATCTTTTATTATGACTCTCTGAACATGGCTAGGTTCCGACTTAATAGTGTATAGGTATAGGGTACCTTGTTTAAAGGAGACAAAGGCGATTAGGACTGCACGACTAAGGTTTAAACTATCTTGACACTAAGGTTTTACCTTTCATAGCCTTATAGCATATTCAAATAATGAAAGTAGGTCTAGCCTGGCCAGGAGAGATAGTTTGTAGATAGTTGTCCAGTATGTGGAGGTAACAACTAGGGTTTTCGGAACCGGGTACCCGGGTCGGGTATACCCGGGTATTTGAGTGTTTTCAAACCCGGGTAATATTTGACGACAAACCCGGGTACCCGAGTATCACAACAAAACATTTTTTATTTACAATAAAAAACCGCCTAATGTTAATTAGAAAGCAAATACATCCTAACACTATTAGTTGCCCAAAAGCCTAGTAGTCAGGCCGTTAATAGTACATTGTTACCCTAGGGGTGAAAGTAACTTATTTAGTCCCGAGACGGTGTTTGGCGCCCGAGCGTAGCGAGGGCACCAATAGTTCGAGGGACTAAATAAGTCTTTAACCCGAGGTAAACACTGTGCTTTTCATTACGAATACAAGGAAAGTAAAAATAAAACAATGAAATAGCTAAAACTCAACAACTTCTGCTTAAGCCCGCTTTCTCTTATAAAATCAAGCGTTAACTCCATACATCAATCAGATGAACACATTGTGTTAATTATTAACACAATGTTATACAAATATAATTTACAGTTAATACAAACCTCTGTTATACGGAAGTATTAACAAAACTCTACAAATGGAAAAAACAAATGAAGATCGCATTGCAGCTTTCCCGCTTATTTTGATTTTTTTTCTGTGGCCGGCCATCTATTCAGCCATTATTTATATCATTTTCATAATTATAAAAATGGTAAATATTTGCTTAAATCTATGTTATTGTAAAGAAATAGTTGAAAATAAATTTCTTATAATAAAGTCATTTAAAAAATATATTCTTTAAATACTTAACATTATGTTATTTCAATTTTACACCGCGCTGTAATTGAGTGGCTGTATAGAAAGTCGGACCATAGTTCAATAAAAATGTCAAAAAAGAACTAGCTTCTTTTTTAAAATTTGACAGCAGCTGTCAGTTGAAAGTGATTCTCCCTAGGGCTGAAAAGTATTACTTTCAACCCGCTCCTCAGGCAATTTCAGACCTACTTTCAGAGTATGAGTAATGAAAATTTTATTACAACGTTGTCAATCAGCTGGCGAATTGAGGTTATGTTATCAATTTTGGTCGGCGACTATTAACAATAAAGCCCACATCGACAGAGAGCGAACGGGTTTTTTCAGTGGCGGGTGGATTTGTAACAAAAGCAAGAAATCGGCTGTCAGATCGCTCGCTTACCGCTTTAGTATTTTTAAAATCTTATTTTATAAATAGAAAATAATATTTAATGACAGTCACTTCACTAAAGTAAAAAAAATGTGATTTGAAACTTTGATCTCCTATTATTAAGTTCCTAGAATATTTCATTTTTAAGTTAATTGTTAATTTTTTCATACATTATTTTAAGTTCAACAAGGATGTTTTATTTTCTATTTGTTTTGATATTTATTTTCTAGTTGTAACTAGAAAATAAATAATGAACATAACGTACGTACGTTCAATAAAGTATGAACGTACGTACGTTATGTTCATTATTTTTATTGTTTTTTGCACTCACATCACAGAGCAACAAACAATATTGGTTGAAATAACCAAACTATGTTCGTTCTTTTGGTTTCATTCAATATTTTTACTTTGATTTTGTTTTTTTTTTCATTCCTAATAAAAATAAGCATACTGCGACAAGTTATGCGTTGTTTTACTTGAAAAAAAATGTAATAGCCGGGTACCCGGGTATACCCGAGTATCAAAAAAAAATAAAACCCGATACCCGGGTATGAAAAAAGTCAGGGTATCGGAAAACCCTAGTAACAACTAACACGGTAGCTCGACTGGGTAAGCACCAACGCCAACGGTAAGCTCAGCATATAACAGAACAGCAATGACACGTAGGTTTTGATAAAAATATTGAAGAATTGATAAAAGTATCCTCAAGAAAAAATGTAGTTTTGACGTTTTATGTATGAAACATTTATTCTATCAAAAACAACATCTAAAGATCAATCTCACTCATGAAATGCAATTATCTTATCGTCATGATGATAAACGTAATAAAATTAATTTAAAAAACTTTTTTTTAAATACAAGCTTTTAGTACTCGTCAATACGAATTCAACGAACCCAAACTCAATGGGGTTGTGTCATTTTATTTCGGAGTTCCTATAGCCACCTTGCAGCTCCAGCATTAGATCAGCTCTCTATATCCTCATAATATTGCATTGTCACGCGATATACAAATATGCATGCAAAATTTCAGCTCAATCGAAAAACCATTACAGACACCGGACACGTGAAAGAAAATAAAAGCTTGTAACAAGTTAAATTATATAAAAAAACTTTTTTAAATACAAGCGTTTAGTACTCGTCAATACGAACCAAGCGAGCTCAAACTTGATGGGGTTGTGTCGTTTTATTGCGGAGTTCCTATGGCCACCTTCCAGCTCCAGCGTTAGATGCAAAATTCCAGCTCAATTGAAAAACCGGGAAATGAGGCAGATTTAACTTGCAAGATTTCATTACAGACACCGGACACGTGGAAGTAAATAAAAGCTTGTAACAAGTTAAATTATTTAAAAAAACTTTTTTAAATAATAATAAAAATAGTAATAACTTTATTAACCAAACACTTGATTACAGTCGTGCATAAATTTAAATTGAGCTCTAGAACAAAACTTAGTTATAGCACACTGATTCATTATTTACTGGTGGAACCCGAACTTGGCAATAGCCTGTATCTTGAGTTCCGTAGGTAAGGAAAAGTTACGGCTATATTTTGTTACATGTTAGTGAGTTTCGTTATAGTAATTTGACAAAAAAAAATATGTATGAAAAACCCATTAAAGTGACAAACTATATAAACTAAAATTTTAAGGGTTTTGAAATGGTTAATTGACAAAAAGAATTAGAAAACGCATTAAAGTGACAAACTGTAAATAAAAACTAATAATAACTAATTAAAACTAAAATTAAAAAGGAAATAAAAGATATACAATGATTTCATTTAGATCAGCGAATGGTTAATTATTGTGTTGTTGTGTTGTGTTGAAAAGTGTATGCGTGTGTGTGTGTGTGTGTATATGTATGTGTGTACGCGTCGTTATACAAGCTTTTAGTACTCGTCAATACGAACCAAGCGAGCTCAAACTTGATGGGGTTGTGTCGTTTTATTGCGGAGTTCCTATGGCCATTTTCCAGCTCCAACATTAAATCAGCTCCACGTCATCACAATATTTCATTGTCACGCGATATACAAATATGCATGCAAAATTTCAGCTCAATCGAAAAACCGGGAAATGGGGCAGATTTAACTTGCAAGATTTCATTACAGACACCGGACACGTGGAAGTAAATAAAAGCTTGTAGAAATAGAGACAAGATACCGACTTCCTCAGTCGTGGAAAAATTAAGGTAAGGCTCTCTTTTATGTTCGACCTTATTGTCACTTGCCATTAGGTAAGATGAAGGCAGGGAGTAAAAAAACCGGCCAAGCGCGAGTCGGACTCGCCCATGAAGGGTTCCGTAGGATTTATGACGTATTAAAAAAACTACTTACTAGATATCGTTCAAACCAATTTTCGGTGGAAGTTTGCATGGTAATGTACATCATATGTTTTTTTTTTGTTTTATCATTCTCTTATTTTAGTAGTTACAGGGTGAGGGGAGGGGGGGAGGACACACATTTTACCACTTTGGACGTGTCTCTTGCGCAAACTAATCAGCTTAGGAAAAAAATGATATTAGAAACCTCAATATGATTTTTGAAGACCTATCCATAGATATCCTACACGTATTGGGTTTGATGAAAAAAAAATTTTTAGTTTCAGTTCTATGTATGGGGAACTCCCAAAATTTATTGCTTTTTCTATTTCTGTGTGAAAATCTTAATGCGGTACTCAGAATACATCTACTTACCACGTTTCAACAGTGTAGTTCTTATAGTTTCGGAGAAAAGTGGCTGTGACATACGGACGGACAGACAGACATGACGAATCTATAAGGGTTCCGTTTTTTGCCATTAGGCTACGGAACCCTAAAAACCTACCTACTAAACCCCGATGACATCATCACGATGGCATCTGTAATCAAATTCGAAGCTCTACACCTGACCATTACGTGTCGCCGTCAAAGCTTATTTAGGGGCAAACTATGCACGATACTGCGCCGGCCAAATCTTATTAGCTGAGTAATTCAATATCATAAACTACATCGCCATTTGCCCGGGAAGCTGAGCCCCTAGACAAGATGCCTTTCGATAATCGCTAACGCAATCGCTAGAAGGAAAATGTATGCGATTTGACATAAGCCCTCGTTTAGCTTTCGAGCGCAATTGTCAAATCTCATACATTATCCATTTAGCGATTGCGTTTGCGATTATCGAAAGGCATCTTGTCTAGGGGGGCTGAGCTGTTACTTTACGAACTCATCTATACCTACATGAAGTGTTGTCGAGCGAAATGTTAGAAAAACCAGGAAAAAATATAAACGAGGATTATTTTTATTGTTTTTGAGTTTGATTGTAATTGTTTTCTGCAAAAATACTCCAAGTTCATAGTGACACAAACCTTGAATCTCAATCGATTGGTGAGTTTTGAGTTAGAATTGAGTCATGCATTCTCTTTTTAGGTTTTATGTTTTTTTTTGCTCTTTTCTACGTTCCGTACCCAAAAGGGTAAAAATGGGACCCTATTACCTACTAAGCTATTACCTACTAAGACTTCGCTGTCCGCCTGTCTGTCACCAGGCTCTATCTCAAGAAACGTGATAGCTAGACAGTTGAAATTTTCCACAGATGATGTGGGTATTACTGTTGCCGCTATAACAACAAATACTAAAAACAGAATAAAATAAATATTTAAGGGCGGCTCCCATACAACAATCGTTTTATTTTTTCTGTTTTTTGCTCGATATTAATAACGACAACAGATAAACGCTTGAAATAGTCACACAACATTTAGTTGTAAGTATATTTACTTTAGAAATAAATAATTAAATAAAAGTAAATATTTCCCATAGAACAATCGTGAGTTTTTTGCCGTTTTTTGCTCGATATTAATAACGGCAATAGGTAGACGCCATTGGTATGGAATGGCACGGAACCCTTCGTGCGCGAGTCCAACTAGCATTTGGTCGGTTTTTAGGAAACAAAATTGACAATATTTGGGGTTTTCGTTATTTTTCGATTTTCTATTCGCGTTTATTTTTTTTTTGAATATCGGTCGGCAGACTTCTTGAAAGCATTTAGGATTGCCGGGCACAGCTGAAACAGTTTGAAAATATTGTCATTTCTTTGTGTGCGTGTTTTCATAATTTCTCTCCATAAGAATCTTCTCTGTCATCAAACATTATTTGAAAGAGGAAAAAAAACCAATTGGTTCCCTCTCGAACTTAACAAAATGCTTGCTATAAAAGCAATAAAAAAACACATACCTCTGGTGGGACTTAAACTGGTGATTTGAATATTCATAGTGGCCCGTTCATTACTCATATGCATATTCATGGCAGTAATCATAGTACAATTGAAACGCTTACGATGGTTAATAACTCAGTACAAACTATCAACGTCTATGCAAACATCAAAGTAGGTAATAATTAACAAAGTGACAAATTAGCGGATTATGTTGAAAAGAAAACAAAACCATGAAAACTACCTAATCACACGGTTTGCATTACACTGACTCAGTAGATTTTTTTTTTCATTTATTTAATCAAATAATGTATGTACACAAAAAACAAACATATTCTCGCCAAACTGACTCGCAGGTTGTTGGCGAGTACGCGCTTATTATCTACCATGCATACAAACTATGTGCACTTATTAAAATTATACAAGTATTTATATATTTATTGACCTATGCTACTCGTAAGTTAGTAGTTTGCAATAGTGTATCCTTGAGTTTACGTTTTAATGTATGTTTGCTTAAATTTGGTTCATGTCGTAACCAGGGTATTTTATTGAATATATCAGGCACAACATACCTATGCAGCCTCCGACCGTAACAGTTGTTATATTCAGGCATTATCAATTGTCCTTCCCTTACACGCCTAGTGTTATATTTATTCTTTACTGGATTTTAAACTCTTCATTTAGGTAAAATTCAATAGCTATTTGATAAGTGACCTTTAGGTTAGCAGGTAATATTTTTGTTAAAGCAAAAAGCTTTGTATAGTCTCCCTTACAGTTGTCCTTATCCTTTTTATTTATTAAGTATTTAAGAAATCTTGTTTGTAAGTTGTTTACTTCAGTAATTTAGGTAGCGTAGGTACGTCCATACAGACTAATGGCATAGCTTATCATTGAATCCACTAATGCGAAATACACTATACGAAGCGTTTGTTTATTTATTACATATTGTAATTTAAAAAATTTAGCTAAGAGAGGTTTCAATTTTATACATAATTGATTTATATGCAATTTCCAATGAAAGTTTGTATCTATTAATAACCCTAAATACTTATAATTCTGGACATATTCTATTACATCGCAGCTACACGAGACTTTATTTTTGTGGAGGCATTCATAAGTATGACCTAAAACACTTTAGTTCTTATAATTAATATTTTTTGCCTTTTTATGTTATATGGGGAAAACAAGTTTAACATGAGATTGTAAACGTGAAAGTCAATTATCAAAATATTTACATACGACACGATTTATTAATTAAAATGATTAATACGCGCATTTCCTATTCCACTTTACTTATACCATTTTCCTATTCTACGGTAACTGTCAATTTCAACTGACATTGCTGATTTGAATCTGACGTTTCTAATTTTAGACGGTCCATTCAATTTAGCTTTAGCCGTCCAGACGAGATTTTTACGCGTAAACTTCCTCAACGACTAATTTTAGCGGCGACTAAAATCATTCCTATTAAAATTAAAACAGTGCTAAAATCCGCCATTTTGGTAATTAAAAAATACAAATCGAAATAGAAATGAGCAACAAATTTTAATTTTGCCCAAACTGATTGTTTTTGCCTTAAATAAATGGGAAAAAAATACTAGTTAGAATGATATTGTTAAAAACAAGATAGAAATGTACAGTAAATGCATTAACTGTTATATAAACATAAACTCCTTTTATTTTCTTTCAAAACATCCATTCATTAATTCACTTTTAATATTTTTACCATAGAAACACAAGCACAATTAAACTTATCTTAGACATTTTAACACAAAAAAGATAACAAGAAACTTCTAAAAATTATCGACCTATTGCTCTTTTGTCCATGTTTTCCAAGATTTTTGAAAAGGTTATATATGACAAACTTTACAACTACTTCGAAACAAATAAAATTTTTACAAAGTACCAATATGGTTTTCGAAAAAATAGGTCTATCAATATGGCAATATACGAATTTTTAGAAAGAGTTATTAGTAATGTAGAAAAACGAAGTCCAACCGTAGCCATCTATATGGATATGACCAAAGCGTTTGACAGTGTTAATCATAAAACTCTGTTAAGCAAACTTGAAACGTATAGCATAAGAGGCAATGTCAATAAACTAATTGGATCTTATCTAAATAACCGAAGGCAAATTACCCACATAAATAGGATTAATCCTGAAACTGGTATCAATACCACTGGTGGTGCCCAAAGTAGACTCCACCACGTCGGCGTTTCACCGACTTATGTTGCTGAATTTTATTCACCGACTACCAGCCCTTAGAAAATTGGTATTACTTACCTTGGATCCGATTGGTCTCCGTATGTAGCCGGTGGACTTCCTGAGCTAGCTCGAAGGAAGTCGCGGCTCCTGAAGGGTTGGTGTTAATCCAACGATGGAGACCGGAGCCCTACATAGGCCTGTTAGGCCACCAATACCCGAACTTCGCCGACACTAAAACTTTGCCACTATTCACCGACACTAAAACTTGGCGGAACCTCGCACCAACAATCACTTGGTGCGCCGCGCAATACTATTTGTTAGATATTTTATATTATATTTTATTGCTGCCCGGTCCTAACCTATATCAATGTCATGACATTTCGACTCGACTGACATGTTACATGCGGCCGGCCGCCACAGGCTCTCACTGCACAGACTATAATGCAGTGTTGCCACTCGCTCTTCCTCGAGCGTAAACATCCCCCCGCTCCAGACAGTCCCGGACTGTCCGCCAAATCAGTCTAAGGGGAGGCGAGAAAGAGTAGCGACCGCGCGCTTCAAAACAGAATCCCCAACTAGGACCTCGGCAAACCTGGGCACACCATCAGCCCCTAGAGTAAGTTGGACAATGCGTCCGCGACGCCAACGTAAGGGTGGCAGGTTTGGGTCCTTCACTAACACGAGGTCTCCAACCCTCGGTGGGTTTGTCTTATCTGACCACTTAACGCGCTGTTGCAAAATGTGTAAGTATTCAAGGTGCCAGCGGCGCCAGAAGCTCTGGGTAAGCTGCTGGAGCAACTCAAACCGCGAAAGGCGTCCTAGATTGACATCTTTATAAGGATACTCGGGCAGAGCGTTAAGTGGTCTGCCTATCAAGAAATGGCCTAGCGTGAGGGCCTGCAAATCGTTCGCGTCGGTAGACAACGGACATAACGGACGCGAGTTGAGAACCGCCTCAATCTTATGAAACACCGTCGCGAGTTCCTCGAACGTGAGAATAGTCTCCCCAATAACGCGGCGAAGGTGAGTCTTGGCGGCCTTTACAACAGATTCAAAAATCCCTCCCCAGTGAGGGCAAGATGGCGGGGAGTATCGCCATGTTACCCCCCTACGGGAGAGTGTGGATCCGATCTCAATATTATTTTTATCTAAAAAATCACAAACTACTCTTATATGTCTATCAGTGCCCTTGAAGTTCGTCCCACAATCGGACCGAATTAGAGAAGGCAGTTCCCGGCGGGAGACAAATCTACCTAACGCTGCTAAGAAAGCGTCCATGGTGAGTGCACTCACCACCTCCAAATGAACGGCTTTAGTGGCCAAACAAACAAACACACACAAGTAAGCCTTTTCAGTCTTAGCATTACGGAGTCGCGACGTTTTTATAGTGAATGGTCCCGCAAAATCAGTTCCAACTCCTAAGAAGGTCATCGATTCATTCACACGATCAGCAGGCAAATCACCCATTTGGGGCTGCATCGTCTCGGGGCGTAAACGATAGCAGGGCAGACATCGAAAGATGACAGATCGGATTATTCTTCGCGCTGACAAAATCCAAAACTCCCGTTGGAGGAGCGCGGTCAATGCATTACATCCGGCATGAGCATTCTTCACATGGCGATCAATGATCAACAATCGCACCAATGGTCCGTCCTTGGGGAGCAACAGGGGATGACGTGATCTATAAGGCAAGTTAGCGTGCCTCAATCGGCCTCCTACACGCAACAATCCCTTATCATCCAGAAAGGGAGTCAAACGCACCAAGGGTCCCTTCAATTTGGACGTCCCGGTACGGAAAATCTTAAGTTCCGGTTCAAACGCTCTAGACTGGGTCATACGCACCAAATGCAAAAGAGCATCTTGGCGCTCCTGCGGTGAGAGGACCGGACACAAATCTTTGTCCTGAGGCCGGCGACAATTTCGTATAAATCTTCTTATCCAAGCGGTCACGCCGAGCAACTTGTCCAGAGAACTGTAGCGGTCTAATAAAAATTCCCGCTCTGGAGCCGCCATAGTCTCGACAGCGTGAACACGCAAGCCCGGATTTGGTACCTTCACCACAGCTGGTGTGCAAGGCCAAGACCGCTGTAACAACCATTCGGGACCCCACCACAGAGTGTGGTCAATAAGCTGAGGGGCTTCGCTGCCACGTGATGCACAGTCAGCAGGGTTTATTTCACCTGGCACGTGGCGCCAAATCAACGTGGCCTTCGAGGCCTGTATTTGGGATACCCGATTGGCCACAAATACCTCCAGGGAGTGGACAGAGTTCTTAATATAACACAGGACAACCTGACTGTCGGACCAAGCAAAGAGCGACTCAAAGTCCACACTACGTCCCAGGGTGTCAACAACGTGGTTCATCAAACGAACCAGAAGAGTAGCTCCAGACAATTCTAACTTCGGAATCGTTAATCGAGTCCGAAGTGGAGCAACCTTACTCTTAGCAATTAGCAAGTGGAGCTTTACAGCTCCTCTATCATCGACCGTCCGGATATATACGACGGCTGCGTATCCACTCTCAGACGCGTCACAAAAGCCATGAAGGCTGGCCGTAAACCGTCCCATAGGCAGTATATGTCTAGGGATACTAACACGGTTAATGTTGGGGAGAGACGACATGAAGGACTCCCAATCTCGCAGCAAACGGCCCGAGAGGGGCTCATCCCACGACACTTCTGCTGACCAAAGTTCCTGTAGGAAGCACTTCATCCAAAACACTACGGGACTAATCCAGCCATTTGGGTCAAAGGTACGAGCTACTGTAGATAAAACCAACCGTTTCGTCCAGACCTTGGGGCTTGGCAGCTCCAATCGATAGGTGAACGTGTCCTGGACAGGTCTGTATTGCACTCCCAAAACAGACAGTTAATCTGGAGTGTTGGCATTCTCAAAAATATGAGGCTCCTGTTGGTGGTCGTCTGGCAAGTCACACAAAAGCTGAGGTGAGTTGGACATCCACTTCCTCAGTTCATAACCACCAGCCCCGAGAAGAGCAATTAGTTTATCTCGCAAAATCAAGGCTACCTCGACACTAGAGGAGCCCGTACACATATCATCCACAAATGCATCCTCCTTGAGAACCAAGGATGCGCGAAGGTATCGTAACCGCTCACGTTCAGCGAGTTCCACAAGTGAGCGAATTGCCACAAAGGGGATCGAACGCAAACCGTATGTATTGGTGTTCAGCTCGTAGACTAGCATGGGATCTCTGGGATCCTCCCTCCATAATATGAGCTGATATCGTCTATCGTCCGGGTGAATCACAGTCTGCCGAAACAACATCCGGATATCGGTCACAAAGAAGACGGCATGGCGACGGAAGTTGGTCAATACATCGCCCACCTCGTGGTGCAACTTCGGTCCAGCATGCAGACATTGATTCAGCGAAACTCCGGTAGACGTAGGAGTTGACCCATCAAAAACAACGCGTATCTTCCCGGGGTGGAAGGTTTCAAAACCGCGTGGTGAGGAAGAAAATTATGTTCCTCGTTTCGCCAGTCCAGTCGCGAGACCGACGTGTGCCCCAGTTGCTCATATTCTCGCATGAAGTCGACGTACTTCTGTTTGAGGTCGGAGTTCCTACTCATACGACGCTCCATGGACAGCAGCCGCTTTTCGGCCAACGGCCGGGAGCTGCCAAGTGAGGGGCGAACTGACAAAAAGGGCAAACGAGTAATCAGCCGTCCCGAGTGAAGGCGACCTGTATTGTTCTGGTAGAACAACTCACACTCCTCGTCCAAGGGGTTCACTCGCTTCACGGTAGGTGGCTCTTCCACCTCCCAAAACCGTTGAAGGACATCCGATAAGGTAGAGCTAACAGTTATGTAACTGTCCACCGATGGAGATGGTGGGTTATGCCTAACTGGTCCCATCACTACAAACCCAAGCGATGTAGATAAGGCTACCAGCCCACCCTTCTGTAACTCTCTCCTCTTCCCACAATACACGCGGCCTAGAACATCGGCACCGAGCAATAAGTGAATCGGACCGGTTCGGTGGAAGGAAGGGTCAGCCAAGGTCAATCCTGATGTCGCATCAACGACAGCGCGCGAAACGTGCTGTTGCGGAAGCTGACCAACAACCTTCTCATAAACAATCGCGGTAGCGCCAATTTTGGGCGCTGAAGAGAAGTGGGGGGAAAAGGAGAACAAAACCTGACCGATCGGATCCGGGATCCGCAGGTCTCCGATTCCCCGTACCGATTCAAAGTATGGAGATGTGTTCAAACTCAACTGCCGGACCAGCCAGCTGGAGGCAATGCAACCCTGAGCTCCCGTATCCAAAAGGGCGCGAACTAAAACAAAGGTGCCCCTCGGGCCCCACACCTGTACTGAGGCTGTTGGTAACAGCACCTGCTCCTGTGCACTGTGGGACATCCATAGGTCATAAATGTTAAAAACCTGCTTTCTTGTTTTACATTTTATTCCTTGTCGTTACATTGGATAGTTGCGGTACCTTCTGAAACTATAAATAGGTCAGTAATTAGAGTGCGCCTTCATTATCTATTGTGCATTCAAAGAGAGCGCATCGCCAATCGTAAATACTGTTATCAGTGAGTCATTAAAAAGCGTGACGTCATTTGTTGTCATTGCGGGACCTGTGAGTGCTGTGTGAGTTTTTTTCTGAAATGGATATCCAAGAACAGGGTATGTAATAATTAATATTTTTATTTTAATTGTATCTTAGTATATATTTTCTTTAGTATGTCATTGCTACGAGGCGACTTTTCTTGGAGTATTATATTTTAATATTCAAAGTTTGAATAAACTTTTAAATATGTTCCCACTCGCTCCGACTATGGAGGTATGTTGCACCATAATCTTTAGACTTTCTTATCTTAGGAAAATTAAAACTTGGCTGCCCTTATCTGCCCTTTTGGCGATGACAAGGGTGCTACGGTTGCCAGATTATCTCGTAGCATTTGCTACGAAATTAGTTTATTTAGTCTTAGTGCTTTGTGTAGGTTTTGTGACTGAATTTTAACCATTTTTTTTTGTTTTAGGTAATTTATATATATGCTCGTTTTCAAGAATGCATATTCTTGAAATATGGCTAACTGTCAATACCGATAATGACTCGGAAAAGTGTCGTCAAGTCCTACAAAGTTTGTTGACTACTCTGAACGACGATGCTGAGAACATTGATATTCATTATTTAGAGAAAATTGTTAATAATTTATGTAAAGCTATTGCTCGATTCTGGAAAAAATGTAATAGGGATAAAACCAAGCTTTTATATAAGAATTCCGATTGGTTTAATGTTATTGAAAAAATTCAACTTGTGAAAAACAATAAGCAATGTACTCCGTCTGAAACGTCGCCGTGTCATTCACGTGGTCGTCCTCGAAAACCTTTTACGCAATGTAGTAAAAGGACTAAACGTCGGAGAGTAGCTGATTTGTCAAAGTCTGATGATTCTACTGTGAGTGCATTGCTTGATGTTTCAGACTGTTCATTCGATTCGTGTATATCTAGAGTTAGCACTGATGATGTCTTGTCACTTGTGACTGATGCTCAGTTGACAAAACATCAGTATTTATTAATTAAAAACTTTGTTAATAGTAAGATTTCTCCTAATGTATTACCATGTTACCAACAAATTACTAAAGCGAAACAGAGATGTTACCCTTCTAATATAACTGTTTCCGAGTCTTCAGCTGAAGTTGAATTACAAAGTCTTTTTGATCACACAGCTTCTCGAATCCTTGAATCTCAAAAAGAGGTCTTAGATCAGATTCCTGATGATTGTTTGTCTAATATCTCTTTACTTGGGAAATGGGGATTCGATGGCAGCACTGGACATAGTGAATACAAACAATTTTTTTCAGATTCAACTTTAGAAGATAGTAGTTTGTTTGTAACATCTTATGTACCCCTTCAAATTATTGTAAAATTAGCTGAAGATAATTGTAAAATTTTATGGAAAAATCCTCGACCCTCTTCCACTAGGTACTGCCGTCCTATTCGATTTCAATTTTTGAAAGAAAGCACAGCAGTGTCTTTGCAAGAGGAAGCTTATTTTAAGGATAAAATTGAAAGTTTGCAACCTACTTTTATTCAGATCGACAATCGTGAATTGGTCGTTTCTCATAAGTTGCAGCTTTCAATGGTAGATGGTAAAATGTGTAGTGCTTTAAGTGAAACATCTACAAGTAGATGTTATATATGTAATGCTACCCCTAAAGAGATGAATAAAATAGACGAATGTTTACAAAAACCTGTAATAGAGAGTAGATACCAATTTGGATTATCACAACTACATTCTTGGATACGTTTCTTCGAATATTTTATTCATCTTTCATATAGATTAGACATAAAAAAATGGCAAGTTAGGCTAGATAGTGATAAACAATTGTTATCAAATAAAAAACAATATGTACAGTCCCAGTTTAGGGAACGATTAGGTTTAATAGTTGACAAGCCGCGTAGTGGTGGAAGCGGGACGTCTAACGACGGAAACACGGCCAGGAAGTTTTTTTTGGAATCAGCTGTATCTGCTGAAATTACAGGTTTGAATAAGGATCTCATAGATCGTTGTTGTGTAATATTACAAACGTTATCTTCTGGACATAAAATTAATGAATGCAAGTTTAAAAACTATGCATTACAAACAGCATACAGCCTGGTCGAGGAATATCCGTGGTATAGTCTTCCTGCTTCTGTCCACAAGGTGCTCGTACATGGATCAGATATTATAAGTTATGCATTGTTATCTATAGGAGAACTTTCCGAAGAAGCTGCTGAAGCGACAAATAAGTATATCAAAATTTATAGACGAAGTCACACTCGAAAAATGTCACGTGAAGTTACCAATCAAGATTTAATACAACGACTATTATTACATTCAGATCCTTATATTACAAGTCTTCGGAAACTTCCCCCTAAAAAGAAAAATACTCTGTCACAAAGTGTAATAGAATTGTTACATGTTTAATATTGTTAGAATAAGAATAATTTATTTGTATTTTGTTAGTTGTTTTGTTTTTTTTTGTATTTAATTAATTTTAATTTATTTATTTCTATTATTTTATTATAATTAAATAATGTTATCAATGTTTTGACTCTTATTTTATTTAAAATATATGTTTTACATTCCAATTTTTAAGTGTTTGTTCATGATAAATTTAGGTAAAAGTATGTTATTGTTTATATTTGTTTTTTACTGAAGTAAACGTTTTTTATTCCGTAAATACATGTACTTCTTTCATTTTAATGTTCCTAAAACACTTTTACAACTATAAGTCACTAAAATAATACAATGTATTGATAGTAACAGGACTTTAACTATTTATGACCGCCCTTGTATGGAGCGTGTCCCTCTGTGCTGTGGGGGGATTGCAGCCGACAGTTGATTTAATGAAAATCCTCCCGCATTCCCCGCAACGGGGGGGAAGGGGGGTTCAAGGAAAAATGCGTGCGCGGCGGAGGAGTAGAGCGCTCAAGGCGCTCGAGCGGGTCCCAATCCGGCACGTACACGCCCCGACCAAAGCTGCATCGGGGGGCCGGGCGGTGCCCATGATGGGCGAAGGTTGGGGGAGCCCGTGATGAACGAGGTCTCTCCATCATAGGGGGAGAGAAGCGTATCGGCTCCCGGCGTGGCTCCCTAATAACCGCGGCCCAATCTCGCGGTGGCGCCTCAGAAGCGTCGCGTCGATCCCCCCCGCCCGTAGGGGGGTGGGGCGCCCAATCCTCTCACGGGAGGGGGGGCGCCTGTCCAATCTCCGCGGAGGGGTGGCACGCCCCTCCGGTCTCCTCGGAGATGTGGGTGACCTACGAGGGCCCCCGCCCGTGTGCGAGTCCCTCTCTCTCACCACCTCACGAGTGTCTTTATTATTAAAGCACAAGAGGGGATGGTGGGCCCCTCCACAACAGTGGCAATCTCGTGGGTGGGGGCAAGCCGATGCCCTATGAGCCCCCAGGCAGCGGTAGCACCAATTCCGCTGCTTGGCCATATTCCTACGCCCCTCGGTGCGTAGGCCAACAAATTTGGGACAGGCCGGCAAACGATGGCCATCCCGCTTGCAACACTTGCAAGGCATCGGCCTCTCCCCGTGTGGAGAGTTCTGTCGCACTGCAGTATACTGCTTGTACGGGCGGCGCTCTCTCCGTGGCGCTGCCCGGGTCACCTCATAGCGGCCTGTACTCGGTCCCGGTATAGAAGCCAGATCCAAGTGGTCGGTCATCCGACACTCATCCTCCAAAAATCTGAGGAGATCCGAGTAGGTGGGGATGTACGAGGCACTATTGCCCCCGCATCTTTGTTCAAAGCGCCCCTTCATCTTCATGGGAAGCTTATTGAGGATGAGGTGGAGCAATATGAAAGACCACTGGTCCACCGGTAGGTCAAGTCGTTTGAGCGCGTTAATAGCGCTTAGCAGCGGGTTCAAAATCTCCTTCCTCAATGAGGAGACCCGCGATACTCGTGGCAGCCCTAAAATGGCAGCCACATGTGTGTCCGCTAGCAAGCGAACATTCTGATACCGGGCGGTCAACAACGCCCTTGCAATATCATAACTGTCATCGTTGACAGGTAGATGCTGGGCAAGTACACCGCCTCTCCACGTAAGGCAGAGAGCAAATAGGCCAATTTCTGGCTAGGGAACAGGTCGTCCCTCGAGTTGACCAGGCTATCAAAGAGGTTAATGAACCCCATCCAAGCAACCAAGTTCCCATCAAAGGTTGGGATGTCTAAAGTGGGCAGTCTGCCCAGCAAGCCGGCCGGGGTAGGCTTGACCTCCCCGGGCGTGCACGACTCACCCCTCCGGGCGGATAGGATTGCCTGAGCCTTGTTTATAATCACATCCGCCTGTTCAAAACATTGATCATAATCGGCATTAAATTGGTCGACTGCCCGCAACTCAGCGGCACCCTCGGCTGGGTGGTCGAGCAGATATTGTTGATGAGCAACGAAAAGCTGCTCCAATTCCTTCAAGCGAGCAGGTACTCCCTCATGCCGAATTAACAAGGCCTGTTCTCGGTCTGGTCGGTCTACCAAAGCGACGGCACTAGCAAACCATCTCAAAATCTTTTGTGCACCCGCGCGGGCACCACTAAGCGGGCTGACTGGCGAGTAGTGTATTATTGTTCCTTCTATATCTCGTTCAATCGCAGACACGATTTCACTCCATCTAGAAGGAACAATAAAACACGTGGTAGCAGCGTCTAGTAAGTAAATTATCAGATAAGATTCAATTCAGGTCTGTAATTGGTTGTAAAATATTCCGCTATTTATAACGTTTTAACGCGACAATGCAGTCATCATTTTGTTGAAGTACACGCATCACATCGGTCACATTTAAGTGCAGATATGAAATTTATCAAACAAAAACAATCACTAAAATTAGAATGTATTTGTCCTACGTCAATGAATGAACCAAAGCGTCATGGCAACTTACTACCAAATACCATTCGCTGTGTTGTTTGTGGCCCATCGAATTGTGGAAAGACCAACTTAGTAATAAGTTTATTATTACATGAAGATGGTCCACGATTTCAAAATCTGTATGTTTATTCAAAGTCTTTGTATCAGCCTAAATATACATTCTTAGAAAAAGTTATGAGTATGGTTACGAACACGACTTATAATAAATATAATCATAATAGTGAAATTTTAAGCCCTCACGAAGCTTTGCCGAACTCGATCATTATATTTGACGATGTTGCTTGTGAGAATCAAAATAGCATCCGAGACTATTTTGCTATGGGACGTCATAAAAACATTGATTGTTTTTATATTAATCAAACTTATACTAAAATACCGAAACAATTAGTACGAGATAATTCTAACTTGATTATTTTATTTAAACTAGACGACATTAACTTAAGACATGTCTATGAGGAACATGTAGGGTCTGACATGTCTTGGGCTCAATTTCGAGAAATGTGCTCAACTGTTTGGAATCAACCATTCAGCTACATTGTTATCAATAAAGACTGCGAACGGAATAAGGGATGCTATAGAAAGGCATTTGACACATTTATTATGGTGGACTAGCATTCATAAAAAGGTGTTACATAAACATGGAATCAGTTTCATTTGTGATTTCATACCGAGAGGAAATATAAACAAAATGGAACAAAATTTGAAAGAACAAATTATAAAATCTGCCGCAGCTGTGAAAAGGAAGGTTAATATGATAAAAGATGCAAAAGACGCTAGCAATATGGCATTAGAAACAATATTTAAGCCTATTGTAGAACCACTTAATGTGTTAACAAGCAAAAATAACGAAAGTCTTCATAAAAATTTGGATATTGACCAAAACCACCCAGTAAAAAAAAATAAGTACAGCGAAAGTGAGTCATCAAATTCTGTAAGTGAAGATTTCGAGGAAGCTATGAACGAAGAAGATGAAAACTCTTATGGTGATGAGGCTTATAAATTATCTAACAAAACTCTTACGATATTACCCTCTGAAGATCACGATGAGCATGAAAACTCGTTTAAATCCATTCAATCATCTCCGAGTATTGCAAAAGAATCTTTCTCATGGCCTACGTCGTGTGATCTAATAAAAGATATACCTTATGGAGTCAGAAACGAGCGAGGTAAACTTTTGCTTGGCAAAACTCGCGTTTACGATGAAGGTTGTAGACTGAGGATTGGAAATCATGATCTGGAAAAAACACCCGGTTTAAAGGAATTATTGTTTAAAAAGATACCAAATTTAGACCTTGTCACTGACGACGACTTACAAAATTATAAACAGATACTAATAGATACTAATGCTCATAAACGTAATTACGATCCTTTAAAACCAGTGAACAGTAATAAAGGATTTAAATATATACGTATTATTAAACCACTGTTTAAATACACAAGAAATATTACAAGTAGTGTGGAAAGTATTCCTCGAGGAGAAGGTATAAACCTTTTAAAAAGGGTTAAAACAGATACTGATTTGGTTTACTGGGACGATCCAAATGAGTTAGTGGAACGATTAAAATTACTACTAGCATCAAAAGAAGCTGGTAATACCGGAGTGATAAATGAAATATATGCAATAATTGAAGAACTATATGAAGCTGGCATCATAAATGTAGAATATAAAAAGCATCCATCAGGAAAATTATTCAGTCTCGTTTCAATGAAGACTGCATCAAGACGACAATGAATGTAGACAAATTTGGACATCATGTACACAAGCGTTTAAGATTATCAGAATTCATTAACACTCTCAATGATACTTTAGTAAAATCTGAAACAGGTGACTTTGATTTAAAATCAACAAAGTTGAAGGGTTTGCAATTTCCTGAAAATAACGACGAAGCAGTAAATAAAGAATACGTGGATAAATGTATTGAAGAACTAAGACAAGAAATAAAAAATAATAATAGTGATGTTAAAAGATATTTAAGTAGTTTAGAAAAGGCGACAATTGTTAGTTTGAGTGCCTTATTTTACACAAAAAAAGAAATAGATTTTATGATTCAAGCAAATTCAACTAAGGATGAGTAAGCGAGACGTAGTTAACGAACTTCACAAAGCAGCACGAAGAAATTTTTCTCGTCGATGTACATTCATAAAAGGAATTGATGATCTATGGCAAGCAGACCTTATGGATTTACAAAAATATTCACAATTCAATAAAGGCCATAAATACGTTCTAGTAGTGATTGATGGCTTATCAAAATACGTTTGGGCTAAACCTTTAAAATCAAAAACAGCAAACTGTGTTATGAATGCTATGCAAAGTATATTAACCACTTCTTCGCGTAATCCTAAAAATTTACAAACCGATTTAGGAACTGAGTTTTATAATACGAGTTTTAAAAAATTGATGGAAACGTATAAAATAAATCATTATTCTACATATTCTGCAAAAAAAGCATCCATTGTCGAACGTGTCATTAGAACAATCAAGTCTCATCTTTACAAATTATTTAGTCTTCATGGACGATATCAATGGCTTGAACATAATTTGGATGACGTGATACAAAACTATAACAACACTAAACATCGAATTACTAAATTTAAGCCTGTTGATGTTACCAAGTCAAACGAAATTTTTGTTAAGTCAAACATTGTTAAAACGCAACAACCTAAAACAAAAAAGAGATTTGCGTTTCGAATAGGTGATTATGTTCGTATAAGTAAATACAAAGGAGATTTTCGTAAGGGCTATACTCCAAATTGGTCTACAGAAATTTTCCGCATAGTAAAAGTTAATGAAACCAATCCTCAAACATATCAAATAGAAGATAAACACAAACAAATTATTTTGGGATCTTTTTACGGGTATGAATTACAAAAAACTAAAGTTCCTGATCTTTGCCTTATTGAGAAAGTTTTAAAAAGAAAAGGAAACACACTATATGTAAAATGGTTAGGTCTAAATAATAAAGAGAACAGTTGGATTGACAAGAGTGAATTGGTTCAATAGTATAAATATTGCTACGCAATTCTGTATCTTCTATTCACTTTAGAATTATCAATGAAGGAAGGTGGTGGTATACTTAACACAATAATAGACAATTTACCGATTGAGTTACATTTACCTGGATATCAATTTTGTGGCCCTGGAACAAAACTTCATAAACGGTTGCTTAAAGGTGAACGAGGCATAAACAAATTAGATAATGCTTGTATGTACCACGATATAGCTTATACAAATAGAAATTTAGACGTTCGACATAAAGCTGATTTAGGACTTTTAAATATGGCGAAAAGAAGGTTAAAATCCAAGGATGCTGGAAGAGGAGAAAAGTTTGCCTCTTGGATAGTTAAAAATGCAATGAAAGCTAAACTCAAAGCAGGGAGTGGGCTCAAATCATTTATGACCGGTGTAAAAAAAATACGCTTACAATTAAAAAAACTTAAATCTAAAGACAGTCACTCTGCAATTAAATATGCCCACGCTGCTGCAAAAAAGATATTTACAAATAAAAAGGGAATACGTTTGCCGCGTCGCATTCCTATTCCAAAATGTGGAGGACTTTTACCACTTATTCCGATTTTTGCGGGATTGTCGGCTTTAGGTTCATTAGCCGGAGGAGCAGCAGGTATAGCAAAGGCTGTTAATGATTCTAAAGCTGCACAAAAAAGTCTTCAGGAATCTGAACGACACAACAGGATGATGGAAGCTGTGGCTCTTGGAAAAGGGCTGTATATAAAACCTCACAAAAAAGGAGCTGGACTGTATTTTAATCCATCAAAAAACTAAATAAGGGGCTACCCAGACGTGCACTTACCAATATTGATATATTAGAACACGCAAGTGACATTCCATTTTTTCGCGGTGTTTTCATGAGAGATACGTTACCTACGAAACCTAAAAAGATAGAATGTGCGATATTGAATTTGGATAGCTCCAAAAATCCTGGAACACATTGGGTAGCCTTCGTCAAGCAAAACAATTACGCTGAATATTTTGATAGTTTTGGTAATTTGAAACCTCCATTAGAATTAATTCAATATTTACACAACTTACCAATAAACTATAATTACGTACAACACCAAAAATTTGGTACTACTAACTGTGGTCATCTATGTTTAAAATTTTTAAGATGTTATTGGAAAAATCATTTATATAACGTGTAAAATAAATAAAATTGTCAGTATAAAAATGTCTTTCACTGTGTCTATAACTGGGAGAGGAGCCTCCTTGACAACGAACTATTCGCCAACATTGGAGTTACATGGCGACTATGAATGTGGTCTTTTATATTTTTCTACTTTTAATTCTATTCCTAATATTGATAAACGAAACAATAAATTTTATTATGGCGAAAATGAAGTCATCGAAATTCCTGAAGGGTCTTATGAACTTCAAGATATTTGTGATTACATAAAAAGTAATATTAAAAACACCGTATTAAAATTGACTTGTAACAACAATACTCTAAAGACAAATATATTTTGTTCCAAAAATGTTCACTTTAACAAAAGTGATTCACTAGGTCAAATTTTAGGGTTTCGAACTGAAACAATACATGCAAATATAAGTACTGAATCTCAGAATCCGGTCAGCATTTTATCAACAACCATCGTGAGGATTGAATGCGACGTAGTCAGCGGTTCATTTGTGAACGGAAAAGCTAGTCATATAATTTATGAATTTGTGCCTAATGTACCACCAGGATATCGGATCATTGAAATACCTAAAAATTTAATATATTTTCCAGTAAACCAAAGTTCTATAAGTGCGATTAGCATACGGTTACTAGACGCTGAAAACAAACAGGTAAATTTACGAGGTGAAGAAGTACAACTATATTTGCATTTCCGAAAAAAAAATGATTGATTTCAATAAAAAGCAAGAGGCATCGTGTACTCGAGTCAGTTTGAAAAGATCACCTCAAAAAGACGCACCGCTTCGGCTTAGAAAGAAGTTGACTAAAAGCAATAAGGATTTTTTGAAGTTAGTGGGCTTGTTAAAATGAATATATTAAATATAACTCAACCGACGTCAATAGATAACAGCATTGAAAGTTTTGAATATCACTCGTACAAACCATATGTAACAAGTTTCAACAAGAATGATGAAATACGAATACCTATCAATCAGCAAGATTTGTATGTGCTGCCCTCACTCAGCACTTTGTATATTGAGGGCACAATTAATGTTTATAACAGCAAAAAAGAAAAGGTGTCAAGTGTGCATTTCGTAAATAATCCGGTGTTATTTCTATTTCAAGACATTCGATATGAACTAAACGGAGTGGAAATAGACAAAATAAAAAATGCAGGAATTAGCACAACTATAAAATCTTATTTATCATTAAATGAAAATGAATCCAAAAGCGCAAGAGCTTGGGGCTGGTCGACTACAGGTACAACTAGTGTTGGTGATGGCGGATTCTCTGCTTCTATACCAATGAACAAAATATTGGGTTTTGCAGAAGACTATGAAAAAGTTATAATAAACTGCAAACATGAGTTAGTATTGTTGAGAAGCAACACAAATCTGAATGCTTTGATATTAAATAAAGGTGAAATAGTGGATGATATAATAATTACTAAAATTGCTTGGCGAGTTCCGCACATTAAAGTATCAGACCGTGAAAGAATTAACTTACTAAAACATTTAGAGAGAGATCGAGCAATCACTTTAGCTTTTCGTAATTGGGACTTATATGAATATCCATTATTACCGAAAACTCGTAAACATACTTGGTCTATCAAAACATCTTCACAAATAGAGAAACCTCGATTTGTTATAATTGCCTTACAAACTAATCGGAAACATAACGCTGAATTATCAATGGCAGAGTTCGATCATTGTCATGTACGTGACATACGAGTCTTTTTAAATTCGTCATATTATCCCTATGAAGGACTGAATGTAAATTTTTCAGATGATAAATTTACTTTATTATACGAACAGTACATTAGATTTCAACAGTCTTATCACGGACGTCGACCAGAGCCGTTGATGAGTCTAAAAGAATTCAGAGACGTCGCTCCTTTATTCATCATTAATTGTTCACGTCAGCATGAAACGTTAAAAGGATCTATTGACGTTAGAGTTGAAATTGAAACAGATCAAGAAATACCTGACCAAACAGCTGCATATTGTTTGATTCTGAACGATTGCATATTTGAATATAAACCTTTAAGCAATATTGTAAGGAAAATATCATGAACAACGATACGATAATTGTAGATTTGCAAGGATTTAAAAATAATAAAAATGAGTTTTTAGTAAAAGAATTTGTTATAGCAACTCTCGAGTTTACCCATATATTTTTAATTAAACCTCCTTATCCGTTTTCTACACTAACTGATGAAGAAAAAAAACAAGTTTGTTGGATAGAAAGAAACAGAGGTTACCAATGGAGTGAAGGATATATAGACTACAGAGAATTTAACAGAATTATTAAACCTTTCTTGAAAGACAGGAAAATAATTGTAAAAGGTGAAGAAAAAGTTAAATGGGTAGAGGATTTATGTGGTCATAATAATATCATAGACATAAGTTATACAGGTATACCAAATTTAAATACGTTAAATGATTTGTATAGTAATAATATGTTCCATTGTTTAACTCATAAAAAAAGATGTGCGTTAAGAAATTCATTGTGTATTAAAAAATGGTGTTTTCTCAATGGATACACATTATATAATTTTTGAATCTAAATTTAGAGAAACAATCTTGTTTAAAAATTAATATACAACTATATTAAAAATTTTTCAAATAAAATGTCATGTGTAATAAAAGTTGTTTTTATTATATTTGATACCCAAAAAGAAAAAAACTTAGTACTTGAAAATATTTTTTTATTAGGAAAACGTTTTAACAAAATTAAAAAGTTATCTATAAGTTATCACCACAAAGTTTTTTGGATATTTTTCTTATAACGGTTTCCGTAAGGTCCATGATTTCATCCACCGGTTCCTGCACCACATATTGAGCACTCAGCACTACGTTTTCTTCCGCATCAGCAATGTCAAAGCAGCTATTTGATGCACTTGAAGAATCGTTCACTAAGTCCAAGACCAGTATTTTAATTAATTTCACGCCTTTCTGCTCCTTAGTGATCACAAATGATTTTGTAGATTTACGAGCTCTTTTTCTTGTGATGTCCTTTCTTTGTCTTATTTTTCTCTCTCCCTGTCTTGATTCATTAGTTTGTTCTTCCCGACGTATCATGTTTTGATATTCTTGCGTGAAGCCTTCCAATGGATCTTGTGCATATTGGGAAAACAAGATATCCGACGAGTTTGACATTATCTGTAACAAGTGAATAATAATAATGAATAAGTTGATATCCATAATTACCTCAATAATCAATAATGATTAAAAAATGATATGAAAAGAGAATGATACTTACAATAATATTACAATATGGACTGCTTGTCACGAACAACGAGTTATGAATGAATATAATATCAAATAAAGTTGAGGCTTAGACTAAATTTGCTTATCTAGCATTGCATCACACTTGACCTCAATACAACACGTGGAAATATATGACATGTGTAAGTGCAGTAATTTATAGTGTAGGTATACAATAAAAAAACACAATACTATTTTAATGCTTATTTGGCATTGCATCATATTTAGCCTTAATATAACACGCGGAAATATGTAGCATGTATAAGTGCAGTAATTTATAGCATACTAGCTTTCCGCTCGCGACTTCGCCCGAGTTATTTTTGTTTCCTGGTCTCGAACTATCCCTATACCAACTTTTATCTAAATTGGTTCAGTAGTTTCGAATCCTATACAATACAAACAAACAAACAATCAAATCTTTCCTCTTTATAATATTAATATAGATGCAATAATAAATAAAACACATAATACTATTTTAATTGCATTTATTAACTATAAAAAATATTAACAGGTCAAAAACAATTATATTAACTAATTTAACACTATCTTAGATTAGATTTTCATGTCCCCAAGCCCAGGTTCTAATTTTATCGGATAAAATAAAACGTTTATCATCTTGATTAGATAAAGCTACTTTGTTAACACTCTGAGTAAAAATCTCATGCTTAATGCATCTAAACAAAATATTTTTTTTCCGTATTATTTTGTCGTGAAGCAGAACTGATTTATAATCATCTAATGTTAAGTCTCTTACTACATTTTTTTTCACACCTTTTGCTTTTTTAATAAATGCTGATTCCGTTTTTATACAGTACAACTTAGACCGGAGACCTACGAATTCTGTCATAATTTCACCTCCTAATTCATCTTTAAATAAGCCCGGTATCTTTTTGTTTTTTAAAGGCAGACCAAATATATTGTCACAACTATAGTTACTGGTGTCAAAGAAGCTTAAAAAGTTATCTTTCAAATCATGATAAAAATCTTTCGTTTCAATCTTATAAACAAAGCTATCAGTATCGGTGTAGCAAAGTTGTATTTTATTTCCATAGTAAGGTTTTATGACAGAATAATGGAATTGATACATATGACTTTTAGATAGTTCTAAAACAGTAAAACCAATATAAATTGGCTTATCCAAGATAACCCTTTCAGGTTTCATTTGAACCGCAACTAAATTATTGGAAAAAATAGTAGCGCTGTGAAAATTAGGTCTCGCTATTAATTTGTCCGCTGAAATGAAC
Source organism: Schoenobius gigantellus (assembly GCA_963935595.1). Classification (NCBI taxonomy): domain Eukaryota; kingdom Metazoa; phylum Arthropoda; class Insecta; order Lepidoptera; family Crambidae; genus Schoenobius; species Schoenobius gigantellus. The sequence goes on along the minus strand of OZ012544.1, from coordinate 9,655,604 downwards.
TTTTTTGTCTTGTTAGATTTATCACACCACTTATTAACCAAGCGAACATCGACTCTTTTTTCACTGTCTTCCAATGTTTTTCCAAACACTGAATTATTCATCAACTTAAAAAGGTCTTGCTGAAAAGTAGTTACAGCTTGTTTTCTCAGTTCTGTGTTTAAATTGATATATTTAGCCAAAAAAGGGCTTTGTTTAAAAATTAAGGCGCGATGAATTTTATTTAAAACAAGACCATTATTAATGCATGTTTTCAAATAAACATAATGGATTACATACTGATATTTAGAATACAGATTAGGACAGAGTTTAGAAGTTTTACCTCCGAGTGGTACAAATTTTTCGGGACAAAAAGGATAATCGTTATGGTCATTATGTAGCTCCTCGGGATATGTTAAGTCCACTTCAAGAATATATCCGAACTCAGCATCATCTGCTACGTTCATGATATTTAACAAATCTACTTCGCATTCGCTTAAAAGTCTAAAATCTGAAACAGGTAAGTACTGACACATACTATAACCATACAAGTTATTGCAATCGATGTAAACTAGAAAAGAATCTGGTTCTGTAAAATCATATTGTGGCATATATTTATTGTTTGCACGAGCATATCGCGTTGAGCACATACAGATACCTCCCCGTATCCCTTTCTGTATAAAACGTATAATTTCTAAGTCAGTTAATAATTCTAACTGAATGCCGGTCTTAAGTAACATAGCATCGAATGAAAGACTTGGAGCTGTTAAGTAAAAAGCAGGATCTAATTGATAGTTCAATTTACAAATTTCACGGAAATTTTCAAATACATCAGTCAATAGCAATACATCGGTTTTTAGATAAAGGTCTGTGTACCCACCCATATCTTGTATTCTAAATGTAGACCAAACTTCCTGAGCATGAGTGTAATCTTTATCACTTATATCTTCATCAGTTAAAGAATTATAGAAACCTTTTTTGTGTGGAAGTTGTTTCTCGGAAAATGATTTCCAATGTGTCATATGATCATACGGATATACTCCTTTGCGTGTTAATAATTTAAATTCAGTTGCGTTTGGAAAATATTTTTTTAAATGCTTAAAATCTGTTTTATCTAACCCACTCGCTAATTTTTCCAAACTGGTTCCTAAGAATTGAAACGAATCGACAAATCGTATTTGAGCATATTTTTCATTCTTTAACTGTAAAAATTTTGTAAATGATACGTATTTTTCCTTATTTTTAGGTATGACTTTAACAGGTCCTAAACTATCGGCTAATTCTTTGATGAACAGATGACAGTCATAGCCGGATAGGTTATGGAAAAAAACGGGAACTAATTTAGGAACGCTAAACCGTAAGTTACAGTATTGATGCGCAGCACCTCGATAACTTCCAGTGAGGTGACAATGATCTCTCACTTTGTCAAAAAATAATAATTGCTTACAAATATGACAAACATCGGTACGCGCATAGGCCTCTGCGTCATATTCATCGAATTCCATCGCAATTTCTTTATCTAAGATGTCATAAATCTTTTTAACGTCAAAATACAGTTTATCAAGAAATTTTTGGACACAGTCTTTTCCTCGATACTGTACAAAAGAATTCAGACTGGTATCGTACGAGCACACTATGTGATAAGCAAAAGCTGATGGAATGTGCTGTTGACGCTGAGAAGTAAAACTTAATGAAGGGTCAGGCTCACAGCCATCGAACGGTATAAGAAGAGTTTCAAAGTCAGCATAGACCACAAAAGGAACGTCTTGCTTCCGTTCGAAATTTTTGAATTGTAGATAAGTTCCTTTCTCAGGCAGTACTGTACAAACGCCGCTGCATGTATGATTATCAAGATTAACTTCAGAAGTAAAAAATAGCAAGCAATCATCACAAAAATATAGTTTCTTATGATTTTTCGTAATTTGACTTCTTACAAGTCGAGAAAGGTTTTTTATCAAAACAAAGTGACATAGAACATTATTTTCAAGTAGAAGCAAGTTAATTTTAGTTCTGGTTTTGGATTTATATCCAGACTTATAAATGGGACCTACAACTATCTGATTATTCTTTAATGAATATACGTTTACACTTAAATGTGGATTGTTTTGTTCGAATTTCGCGATATCCGTAAACGTTACTGGGAAAGATATATCGTCGGTGTTTAGGACCTGTTCAAAGTGCGGATACGACGACGTACGGTCACCGTTCTTTTTAGCCGGGTACAAAGCGGCAACGACGCTCCACAAAAAACAATATTCATCTTTATTCCTGATGTTAATACACGCCTTTTTCTTTTTTATCGCTAGTGGTAAATCTACATAAGTTGAACCAGACCCTCTTAGAGGATCATATCTATTAATGTTAACTTCTAAGGAAACATTACTTAAAAAAGTCCAACCACTGTCACGATCCTCAAATTCTTCAACTTTGTTCTTAATAGTATTTACGAGTGTTTCAAACAACTCGTTAAAATCAAAATTGCGATGAATCGTTAAATTTTTTGTAACAAACGACTTAATGTTATTTACCTCGTTCTTAAATAAAAGAAAATCGGCAAAATATTCAAAATTTACTTTTAAACATATATGCTTATTTAGAGACATTTGCAAAAGATTATAAATTTTAGAAAATATACTATGCAAGAATGAATCGGGTAAAGAGCATCGGTACTCATCTGTAGGAGTAATTCTGTATGTAACGATGCGACCTCTAAACGCACTCGCGAGTTCGACAACACCGGCGTCGTCGTGCGCCCGCGACACTGCGCACCTGCGCTTGTGCGCGCTGCTGCGCAGGTGTCCTACCCATTGTCTGCTGCCTACTTGCATCGAACACTCTGAGCAAAAAGGCATCGTAGCAATTCAGAAAAATAAAGTATACAACTTGTTACCTAACGCTAATCTATAGTCTTTTTAGTTAATTACTTATCCACTTAACTAAATGAATGATTACCGTACCTCATTAATACCTAAGTTACGACTGTAACTTTACCTGGACGTGGGCTCAAAAAAACCGGATTAAATATAAAAACCTATTGTAAAAAATATTTTACTTGCTTAGTTAATTTATTTATTTAATATTTGTTTTATTACTATAAAATACAGGCTTATCTTTAAACAACGACTTTGACCGCTTTAAAAACTGCTGCAAGTAGTCCCACTCGGGCTGGTCTGGCTCTAGCTGCACCTTGAGTGTGACAAGCGCCTTGGTGTACCGCTGGTCGGGCGCTACGGCCAACGCCTCGTCCGTGCTGTATACGCGCGTCTCCACGTAGTAGCGACCGTCGAGCGGAGTACGCCGCAGGAGCGTGCCGTGCGCGGTCTTGTTGGCGAGGCTGCTGTCGAGTCGTTTGCCCTGCCTGACGCGTGACGCACGCTCGGCTGTAACTTCTTCGTCGTCCGACACCAACCCGAACAAATTCAACGACTCCTTTGAGCTCGACTTAGCCTTTTTCGATGAACCAGACCTGTAAAAGACAAAAGAGATTGTATTATATCCTATGTTAGGACAATCAGCAAGAACGTGAAACAACTCAACAATAATTGATATTACTATGTTGTTGTAGAACGCAATGTTCCTATCCTACGATTGACACCTGCAATCTTCGAATTTATCTAACCCACTATGATCGATAAAGAAAACAACACTTCAATACAAAAAAAAACCCACTCTATCAGTGATGAACCTAAAACGAAATTACCACTTCACTTGCATAAATAACTCATATCTTACCTGATAGTATCGCGAGAGATTGGTTTTCTCTTAGGCTTAGGCTTCTGCGCTGGCTCGAACAGTTCTTGCTCGGAGTCAGACCTGAAAAGATAAATTTAATAATATTGTTAGTCTCCTAGCTAATACTGATCAGCAACAGCATACTAACACCGTTCACTCATTCATAATCATTTTAGTGTTCAATTGTTATCCACTTCAATCTAATTCATTAATATGTGTACTGTTGGCATACCCTAATAAATAAATATTGTGGTATTATCACATAAAATCTTCACTAACGATTCGAAGATTTAATAAATACTATGACGACAGCATAAATTAAACCTTACCTGATGTTATCTCGAGATGTTGGTTTTGTCTTAGGTTTGGTCTTCTGCACTGGTTGGAAGACTTCAAACTCGGAGTCAGACCTGAAAAAGTAACGCAAAATTGAGTATCGGAAAAAGACAATGCATACTTACACTGATCCTTCATTGTAAGTGTGACGATCTTTAAAACTATCTCATTGTTATTTTCTCCGTACGAAACTTGGAGGAAATAGTAATTACAACCAACTATCAGTAAACCTTTCAAAGTACTTACATAATGAACACTCACAAATAAAGTACTGTGGCTGAAGATCTGGGTGCTGGGGAGACTCCTCGACGACGACTGACGACACTGTTGCAGCTAGTTCCTTGGCTCGAAGCACTTTGAAGAACAGAATGAACCACTACTCGAAAATTTCGCATTATATAGGAACTTATTTAAAATTCATCAATTTTTACTAGGGTTGTCACAAATGTATCTGTTTTTGAAACCTGAATAAGAAAAACTACAACGAAAAATAGTATTAACTTTAAGTCTAACACAAAGAGATCAATACGAAGTGATAGTCGATGCACTGTGCTGGTGCAAAAGTTGATGAAGGTTGATGAGCTGTTGACTGTACGTGAAAAAATTATCCTGAATGTTGTTTCAGTAAATCTACGTTAGTGAAAAACGTAATCAACTTTCATTAGAAAAAACAATTTGTATTTTTTTTAAGTAAAGTAGTTTATAAGTATTTTGTTTCTAGTTATTCCTTTTTTCTTTGTATACTAGTTTTAGTAAGACATTTCTGTGACGTCATTATTATGTCATCAATAATTAAAAATATTTGTTATTAAATAGAAAAAAACAATACAATGTATAATATTTATACATTGTTATTACAGATTTTGACTATTGTAACATTAAGCAAACAATCAATACCTATATGTTTAACAGGTCAGTACACTAGGATTGTCCTAAAACTAATTGAATACTTTTACTACTAAAGTAAAATCTTACAGCAAAATCTTGTTGTCGACGTCCCACTACGACTGACTCTCTCTCGTCACTCGTGACAACCCTATCGAGAGTTGCGCGCTAGACATTTTTCGCCGTGGTGCCGTGTGCAATAACCTATTTAAATGACTTTACGTATTGACCTTTAATTTGCTCGTTAAAAACTTTCCATTCATTATTGAAATAATTCAATTTCAAAGATTTATTATTTAAACACAAATTAAACAAAACATCAATTAAATTTTATACATAAAATATATTTATTAGGGTAGTTTATTGACATAATTGTGTTTTAAACGAAAGAAATTCATTATTAGATTTTAAAATTAATGTAAATAAGATACATATATACCCACGTTTTTAACTAAGACGACATTTGTTACTAAAAAGTTTTAAAAAATGCAGTAATACCTTGTAAATGCATTTTTATAACTTTCAATGTATTTGAATTTTTTATATATTACTAGCTGTGCCGCGCGAACTACGTTTCGCCATAATAAAAATAGTTTACGACCTATTCTCAGACTTACTGAAAATATTCAAAAAATTTCATAAAGATCGGTCAAGCCGTTTCGGAGGTGTTTGATAACAAACACTGTGACACGAGAATTTTATATATTAGATTTATGTTTCAGTGTTATTAAAACAAACCAAAAAATAAGAATGAAACATTATTAAACACTGTAACACCGTTTTTTCTTAAAATTTCATAAAACACTAATTTTGCAAAAACACTTTGCTTTCACTGTAGTTTTAACGCAAATTTCCCAACTAAAATCGTAATTACAATAACTTTGTCAAGGAATTTCACAATGTCAATGTCAAGTGTCAACGTCAACGTCGTTTCACGTCACGTCAGTGACATTTGCAATTATCTTTGGTCATTATTCAATTTTTGCATAAACAAAATAAATCTCGCGTTTATCCTGGCCTTATTTACAAAGATAGTTTTTTTTCGCCCAAAATCCCGTGCTTCCATTTAGGTGGGTTGATTTTCTCAAAATTCGGAATTTGACATTTAGACCGTTTGTTTCGATCATTTCTATAGACATATTTTAATGAAATACACTTAAGCTTATAGATCATATAATTATAGTTTCGTCGAATAGAATTTGGGAAGCATTCACAGTTTGTTTATGGTTAATTTTTTCATTACGTTTCGTTTTTCAACCAAGCTTATAACTTGGGCTGGAAATACTTATAGCATATTGTAGAATTCCGATAGATCCGTACGTTGACTTGACACATCATGACACACATGCTATGAAATGAATTTGGTTTTAGGGAAGGTTCCGTCGCCAATACGACGCTTAACATTCGGTGAACGGACCTCGATTCTAGTATGCGCGTAGATGGAACGCGCCCATTTTTCACCTTAGTCTTTGAACGCGTCTATCGTCTATGTTATGATTTGTCTGTGAGACATCGACTGAAGAAATTTGTTATTGATTCGAAGATCATAAAGTATTTAAATTAATTTCAGCGAAGAAAATCCATAGGTATTTCTCTCGTTTTCCGTGTGAATTTAATTTGAAAAGAATTTACAAAATTCAGTTCTTTTTGTTTTCAGCTTGAAGAGTAAAGCTAAGAAAAAAATACTATATTTACTCGCCGGCACGCGATTTATTAAATTAAATGGATTTATTGTCTCAATAAGTGCAAAAAATCAATAAGGTATCTAATTAACTTATTATATTTCATGATTTAAAACAGATTTTGTTAATTTTATTTTTATTTGTGGGTAAATGGATTATTAAATCAAACATGTTACATTTCCAAAATTCGCCTTTTCCATCCCCTATTTCATTAAAAAAACCTGGTAGTGAGCGGCATCTTAGTGGGATTAAGGCATATATTGAGTAACACTTGCGAATTTCCTGTTAAATTCCAAATTTTTACAATATTAAGTTTCACATCCTTCTTTGGCAAATAACTCACAAATTAAGCTGTTTTCTTTTTATTAATAGCAGTAATTATACACAAAATAGGTGCTCTCCCCTCCATATGTCCTTTTTATTAACTAACCAATAAGACAATTTGTCAATTTATTAAAAATTATGTTTTAGAATTCATTTGCTATGTTTATTACATGAAGTGCAAATGTATTGACTGGGATTCCTTCAGAACTCAGTGTTAGACCCACTGACCCTAAGATCATAGGCATATCTAATTCTATTTTTAACCTAACACTGTGCTATGAATCTCCAGGGCAGTTACCGGAGGCCGTAGGGCTCCGCTGCTTGACCTTACAGCTAGAAACCATAACGAACTAACCTAACACAAGGAGGAATTCTGTGGAATTGTACATATATAGAGAGAATAATCTAAGGAATTGGAATATTATATCTCTGACCCGTGATCGCGGAAACTTAGCATCTAGCAGAAGGTACGCTCTACTAACAACCGCTCCGGGGAAGGCTACTAATCTCTTTTAAAAAAAAAAAGGAAACCTATAACTATTTGTTCGTGTACTTTATTGCCCCTCATTTTGTAGTTTTGTACCCAATTTGTACCTGATTTTTACCTGCCGAGATTGATCAAACAGACCTGAACCATCCTGCCCTTGGCTTGTATTAATTAAACATTATGTTAAGTGCTTTGCATTGAGGGATTTTGTGTACTTCAGTAACATATGCATATGTGTATTATAATTATGTACCTACAACAATAAAGCTTTTCATTTTGTATCGGACTAAAGGAATAAGTTTGTTTTTTTTCTTTCAACTAAGATTTCCCAATATTTCAACAATTCAGTGAGAAAAAGCTCGACAAGTTGGCGCCCGAATATACAGCAGGTTTTGTGGCATTTTATGGCCCATTATTCTGGTCAAATGCTCAGATAGTGTTGATCCATCTCGGTATGTATCTTTAATAAATTTTTTTTTATCGTTGTGTGTTAGTTAAGCTAAAACTCAAAAACGGCTCGACCGATTCTTACAAAATGTTATGTGTATTTGAATAGGTCCAGGGAAGGCTTAAAAGTACAACTGGACCCAGTAGGTGGCGCCGTAATCGGACAGGAGAACGTCTGCCGGTCTCACTAGTTAACTACACTTTAGTTATAAGATAAATAACAAGACTTCTATGCAGGTTTGGTTCAGATAGGTATAAATAAAAACAAATTTTAGTTACATTTGCAAAGGTGAATATATTTTAAGATTTTTTGTTCATAGTTTGAGTATATAACATAAATAATATTGTAAAATTAACTTCTCATATAGAATAGAGCGTAGCGTAGTATATTTTTACAAAAATGGAGCAAAGACCAATTAGTTTTAATTTACTTAACAAAGATGAACTAGAATATGAGGTGAAGATCAGGGGTTCGAAACCAGCTGACACGGTGATGGCTCTGAGAGCACAGATCCGTACTCTCAATAAAGATCTGCCTTCTGATGAAATACTGACTTGTGATCTTGATGTCAATATTGAATTAAAAGTAATTCAAAAGAAATTAGATGATCTTGAGAAACTTATCACAAGTACTTCAAGTAAACCGTCATCACTTAAGGTGTTAAATAGAATTCAAACTCTTGCACACCACTTATTCCACAGAATTGGTCGCTTGTCTTTATCGGAGTATGATGATAATAATCTTACTTCTTTAATTACTTCTCTGAATAATAGATTAGATAGCATTCTTGTTAAAATAGATAATATTTGTCATAATTTTAAAAGTAGCTTGGCACCTGAACAACCTATTGAGCACTCCACTGCAACTACACACAACACAGCTAATGATTGCTCCGTGCATAAACTAAATTTACGCTTCAATGGCAAGACATGCATTAAAGCTTTCTTACAACGCCTCGAGGAATTATGCTTGTCTCGTGGCCTTTCAGATTCAAAGCTTTTCTGTTCGGCGGCTGAACTTTTTACTGATGAAGCGCTGTGCTGGTATCGAGGAGTAAAGTCGGACGTTCACAATTGGTCTGAGCTGAAGACCTTGCTTCTCGAGGAATATCTTCCATCTGATTATGACCATCGCTTGATGCAGGAAATTAGAAGTCGTACTCAGGGCCCCGATGAAAGCATTGTGAATTATCTCAGCATTATGCAAAATTATTTTTCTCGATTATCAAAACCAATCTCTGATGATGATAAATTGAACATTATCATGTTTAATATAAGACCTTTTTATACTACTCAGCTTGCTCTAGCCCCAGTGGAATCTTGGACTGATTTAAAGAAAAAATGTAGGTTATTAGAAGGTGCAAAGGAGCGATCGGTGCATTTCAGTGAACCTCCTAGGGTCACCACTTCTTCTCTGGCTCCCGATTTGTGTTACAAAAATACTAGTGGTAATAGTAGTAGCAAGGCTCCACCAAAAGTCTCTTCAATTCAGCCAGTGAATAATACACAAAATAATCTTTTTTGTGTCCGCTGTCGTAAAAATGGCCACAGCTTGAGGTATTGCAAGGCGCCTTGGGTACTTATTTGTTATCGTTGTGGAGAAAAGGGGTTCAATGCAAATAATTGTCCAAAGTGCACTTCTTCAAAACCTTCAACCGCAGAGATTCCAAAAAACGCCAAGCAGTGAACCGATGGCATAAGACAGTATATTTTTATAATAAACATTGTAATTCTGAACAATCAAGGCAGAAATACAATGAATTCTATAATAATGTAAATAAAGCTAGTAACATACATACGCATAAAGGTAAGGTTACATCGGTTCACGCTACTACTAACGCCACCTATAATGATACCAGAGCTTATCTGAAGATTAATATTTTTGGCTTGGAATTCAGAGGATTACTGGATTCAGGATCACAGATCTCCATTGTGGGAGGGCAAGCATACAAATATTTTAAAGATTTCGCTACTTTACATAAGTCTGAGGACTTTGACTTTATAAAAACTGCAAATGGTTCTACTTCACGAGTAACTGGGTATTTATTTTTACCAGTATCGATAGAGAATAAAACTCGTGTTATTAAATTTTACGTCGTCCCTGGAGTTGCTACAGAGTTGTTATTTGGCTTAAATTTCTGGAAGGAATTTAATATTGCGCCAGATATTTTATCATTGTTAGAGGATAGCGGACATTTATATAAAAATAATAATCAGGTGTACACAGTTATGTCAGGCAGCCGTGCTTTACATGATTTTGAAACTTTATCTAAGCTTGAGCGTAGGCTGGTCAATGACGTCATAAAGCAATTTGATGACATTTCCGCAGAAAAGATAGGCCTAGGTAGGACACACTTAGTGAGCCATAAAATTGATACCGGTGACCACCCACCTATTAAACAACGGTATTATGTAGTCTCACCCGCTAAACTGGCAGAATTAAATAAACACCTAGACCAAATGCTGAAGGATGATGTTGTGGAGCCTAGCGGCAGTGCATGGAACAACCCCGTTACTTTGGCGGTTAAATCAGATGGGTCATCACGTTTCTGCTTGGACAGCCGAAAACTTAACGCCATATCAAAGCATGACGCTTACCCTATGCCTTATATTAGCCATATTCTAGACCAGCTCAAAAACGCTAAGTACTTATCTTCTATTGACCTTAAGTCTTCATATTATCAAGTTCCTTTGGACTCTATTGAGTCCAGAGAGAAAACTGCTTTTACTATTCCCTGCAGAGGCTTGTTTCACTTTAAGGTCATGTGCTTTGGACTTACTGCAGCTCCAGCTACGCAGCAGCGGTTGATGGACCGCCTCTTTGGGCCCGAGTTTGACAATAAGGTGTTCGTATATGTTGATGATTTAATTTTACTTACTCCTGAAGGCCCAACGGCCTTCCAGGATCACCTCCAGCTCCTACGTAGGGTAAAGGAGAGACTTAAACTAGCCAACCTTACTGTCAACATGGGTAAATGCCAGTTCTTCAGGAGACAGCTGAAATTCTTGGGTCATGTGGTTGACGAATATGGTCTGCGCACGGATCCTGACAAAATTAAGGCTATAGTAGACTTTCCTATTCCCACCTGCAGGAAAGACGTCAAACGTTTCTTGGGAACTGCATCTTATTATAGGCGTTTCATAAAAAATTTTAGTCATAGAGCTGGTCCCCTTAATGCTCTTACTTCTACCCGTAAGAGCGCGCCCCCTTTCAAATGGACGACCGAGGCAGACGAGGCGTTCAACGACCTAAAACTCGCACTGTCTACTTCTCCGGTTCTGGTATGTCCTGACTTCTCGAAAGATTTTGCTGTCCACTGTGACGCTTCTGATTTCGGGTTAGGAGGTACCTTAACCCAGGTTGTAGATGGACAAGAACATCCTGTTGCGTACTGTAGCCGTTCACTAACACCCGCTGAACGTAACTATTCCGCTACAGAGCGAGAGGCATTGGCCGTGGTACATGTCGTTGAACACTTCCGCCCTTACCTTGAAGGTGGTCGACAATTTAAAATTATTACCGATCATGCTAGTCTAAAGTGGTTTTTAAACCTTAAGAATCCGACAGGACGACTAGCGCGTTGGGGGTGTAGGCTATCGCCTTATAATTTCATTATTGAGCATCGTAGTGGATCTCAAAACGTCGTACCGGATGCACTATCACGTTCTGTACCAGTGGCAGCCGTAGACGCATTTACTTCCAGCGATGCTTGGTATAACAATATATTAAAACGTTGCACGGATAGGCCGCGCGCGTGTCCTAATTTTCAAATTATTGATGGTAGGCTTTTTAGATTTACAAAAAGCACTAACAAACTCTGTGGTGACTACCAGTGGAAAGAGGTTGTACCAAAGGAGCTTAGGGAGGATATTATTAAAAGTAACCATTCTGAACCAATTGCTGCGCACTTAGGCGTCGCAAAAACATATAAAAGATTAAAATTACGGTATTTTTGGCCCGGTATGCATAAAGATACCGAGGAATTTATTAAAAATTGTGCCACTTGCAACTCATATAAACATAGCTCACTAGCGCCACCTGGCTTTATGGGGGAACCCAAGGTCTGCTGTCGACCATTCCAGTGCATCAGCATTGATCTGGTTGGTCCACTGCCGATGTCTCGACAGCAAAACACCTTTTTACTAGTAGTTGTGTGTTGTTTTACAAAATATTGTTTATTATTTCCTATACGGCGTGCAACGGGCAAAGTTATAGCGCAAAGGTTAGAAGACCATGTATTTCTGGTTCACGGAATACCACAGACTGTGATGTCTGATAATGGCTCGCAATTTATAAGTCATGAGGTTCAGGCATTATATGAAAAATACAATATTCCGCAAGTACATTTGGGTCCAGTATATTGTCCACAAGTTAATACGGTGGAACGTTATAACCGCACAATAATCACAGCAGTTTCCTCGTTTGTTGAGAACGATCATAGAACGTGGGATATTAACATACATAAAATACAATTTGCCATGAACACCTCAGTAAATGAGTCTACTTCTTATACTCCTTTCATGCTAGTACACGGTAGGGAAGCTGTCACAGATGGTAGTATTTACCGTGGTTTCGAAGATCTCCAAGAGTTGGTTGTGGTACCACGCGATACTCATGCGTCTAATATTGGCCACCTCGGTGACATTTTCATCAAAGTCCGAGAGTCATTGCGTAAGGCCCATGAAAGGAATATAAAATACTATAACAACAAACGCAGAGATATCTCTTTTAATGTTGGTGATTTTGTGTGGAAGCGTACGTACAAGCAGAGTTCTGCTAATAAATATTTTACTGCTAAACTTGCCCCTAAATATGAACGTTGTAAAATTATACGTAAGCTTTCTCGCCTCGTCTATGAGCTCGAAGACGAGAACGGAAAATACATAGGAAAGTGGCACATAAAAGATTTTAAAAATTTAGATACTTCGAGTGACTAAATTACATACCTAGTAACATAATACCTACTTAATTTTCATTTTTATACTCTTATGAAAATAGCCATATTCTTATAAGCATTTAAACTATTTATGCACCGCGGGTGCGGCGGTCACAGAATACCCACCCCGCCATTCTTCCTGGCGTCTCGTAGAACCCGAGTGTAGGATAACGGGCCATATAACATCTGGCGGCGTTTTTGCATGTGTCTGTCCCTGTCGTTTTTTATTGATTTGCCTTGATACTTAAGTTTCCATATACCTAACATCTTCAAAATTGATATTACCATTACATAAGTACATTAAGATCTAAAACACAAATATTGTACGTGTCTTAGTTCATGATAATAAATAAATAAATATATCATTACTACCATTACATATATAAAATGGATATTACTTCTTTAGTATCTGATACCAGAATTAAAGAACAAGTATGTACTTAGTATAACTGTTATGTGGTTAGATAGATGCATTTAGCACAAGATCACAAATATAAACGTGTCTTGTTCATTATTTTTTATATGTATTCTACTCTAATCAACAAAATTAATTTTGAATTCCTCACAGGAGCGGTTTGCAACTCTAGAAATAAGCCTTTGCTATATTCTTATAATGGAGGAAGTTACATCTAGCTGGAAACATAGGAAAATCAATATCGACGATCAGGGGCAACGACACATGCGACTCATTTTTTATTATTTCCTTTTTTATTGTTTTTTTTACTTATTATTTGACGATTAGAGTCAAAATGTCTGTAATAGCGACATCTACCGGTGGTTGTTGACATTACATGCTATACTCTGTTAGTGTCAAGATATACTTATTTAACAACGCCATCTCGGCGTCAGTCCTGACACTACAGTTTTTTCTTTATTACTTACTTATATTTGATGGGCATAGGATATAATGCCTTTTACCTATTTATCACAGCCATATAGGTGCTAGCAGAAGTGGTTTCGCTAGATTTTGCCACCTTATGGGTGAATATTTTTTTTAAAACCATGTAGGTGCTAGCAGCAGTAGTTTCGCGCTAGATTTTGTCACCTTATTGGTGAATGTTGTTTTTTATTACAATCTTTAACATACCATATTAATGGATTTACGTAGATTTAAGGTACATGCATGTTAAATATTCTTTATTTACACACGTTTATATTTAAAGCTTTATTTTTTATATAATACAAATAAATAAACTTATAAAAAAAATAACGTTAGGCGTAATTGGGTACAGAGTTTATCACGAATGAATAGTTTTTAAGTACCTAATTGATTCTATTTATGATAATTCTGTTTGATTGGTTAGGGTTTTGAGGCTGACGGGGCGTCAGACGAATTCCCTACTTGAATTCTATCGTGGTTGGGGGGATACTGTAACACCGTTTTTTCTTAAAATTTCATAAAACACTAATTTTGCAAAAACACTTTGCTTTCACTGTAGTTTTAACGCAAATTTCCCAACTAAAATCGTAATTACAATAACTTTGTCAAGGAATTTCACAATGTCAATGTCAAGTGTCAACGTCAACGTCGTTTCACGTCACGTCAGTGACATTTGCAATTATCTTTGGTCATTATTCAATTTTTGCATAAACAAAATAAATCTCGCGTTTATCCTGGCCTTATTTACAAAGATAGTTTTTTTTCGCCCAAAATCCCGTGCTTCCATTTAGGTGGGTTGATTTTCTCAAAATTCGGAATTTGACATTTAGACCGTTTGTTTCGATCATTTCTATAGACATATTTTAATGAAATACACTTAAGCTTATAGATCATATAATTATAGTTTCGTCGAATAGAATTTGGGAAGCATTCACAGTTTGTTTATGGTTAATTTTTTCATTACGTTTCGTTTTTCAACCAAGCTTATAACTTGGGCTGGAAATACTTATAGCATATTGTAGAATTCCGATAGATCCGTACGTTGACTTGACACATCATGACACACATGCTATGAAATGAATTTGGTTTTAGGGAAGGTTCCGTCGCCAATACGACGCTTAACATTCGGTGAACGGACCTCGATTCTAGTATGCGCGTAGATGGAACGCGCCCATTTTTCACCTTAGTCTTTGAACGCGTCTATCGTCTATGTTATGATTTGTCTGTGAGACATCGACTGAAGAAATTTGTTATTGATTCGAAGATCATAAAGTATTTAAATTAATTTCAGCGAAGAAAATCCATAGGTATTTCTCTCGTTTTCCGTGTGAATTTAATTTGAAAAGAATTTACAAAATTCAGTTCTTTTTGTTTTCAGCTTGAAGAGTAAAGCTAAGAAAAAAATACTATATTTACTCGCCGGCACGCGATTTATTAAATTAAATGGATTTATTGTCTCAATAAGTGCAAAAAATCAATAAGGTATCTAATTAACTTATTATATTTCATGATTTAAAACAGATTTTGTTAATTTTATTTTTATTTGTGGGTAAATGGATTATTAAATCAAACATGTTACATTTCCAAAATTCGCCTTTTCCATCCCCTATTTCATTAAAAAAACCTGGTAGTGAGCGGCATCTTAGTGGGATTAAGGCATATATTGAGTAACACTTGCGAATTTCCTGTTAAATTCCAAATTTTTACAATATTAAGTTTCACATCCTTCTTTGGCAAATAACTCACAAATTAAGCTGTTTTCTTTTTATTAATAGCAGTAATTATACACAAAATAGGTGCTCTCCCCTCCATATGTCCTTTTTATTAACTAACCAATAAGACAATTTGTCAATTTATTAAAAATTATGTTTTAGAATTCATTTGCTATGTTTATTACATGAAGTGCAAATGTATTGACTGGGATTCCTTCAGAACTCAGTGTTAGACCCACTGACCCTAAGATCATAGGCATATCTAATTCTATTTTTAACCTAACACTGTGCTATGAATCTCCAGGGCAGTTACCGGAGGCCGTAGGGCTCCGCTGCTTGACCTTACAGCTAGAAACCATAACGAACTAACCTAACACAAGGAGGAATTCTGTGGAATTGTACATATATAGAGAGAATAATCTAAGGAATTGGAATATTATATCTCTGACCCGTGATCGCGGAAACTTAGCATCTAGCAGAAGGTACGCTCTACTAACAACCGCTCCGGGGAAGGCTACTAATCTCTTTTAAAAAAAAAAGGAAACCTATAACTATTTGTTCGTGTACTTTATTGCCCCTCATTTTGTAGTTTTGTACCCAATTTGTACCTGATTTTTACCTGCCGAGATTGATCAAACAGACCTGAACCATCCTGCCCTTGGCTTGTATTAATTAAACATTATGTTAAGTGCTTTGCATTGAGGGATTTTGTGTACTTCAGTAACATATGCATATGTGTATTATAATTATGTACCTACAACAATAAAGCTTTTCATTTTGTATCGGACTAAAGGAATAAGTTTGTTTTTTTTCTTTCAACTAAGATTTCCCAATATTTCAACAATTCAGTGAGAAAAAGCTCGACAACACGAAAACTTATTGCAATTTTAATTAAAGTACAATCAACAGCACATCAACCTACGATAAATATTTAATTGGGTCTTTGTTAATTAATATAATAATAGTTTCATTGATTGAAAATCAGTTGTTATGACCTTTAAGTTTTTGGATATGTCGAACTGCCTTTACCATTTTTTTGTCGAGGGGAACCGTACTCGCCGTTGGCTAGACGACGAGCGTGTATGGGGCTCCCAGCAGAGTGCCGGCCTAACCACTAAACCACCCCGGTATTCTCCCTGCCCTTATAGGCGCGCGTGATAGGGTCCACACTGCGACTACCACGTAGTTAAAATGTGCATACGCTCATTATGCTGCTATTTATTTATATGCTTTATTATGTTAAACCTTATACATATTTAATTCAGACAGTAAGTAGGCATGCCTCCTACCCGGTGGATAAGTGACCTGGTTAGGGTTGAAGGAGATTCATAGGGAGGCCTATGTCTTCTGAGCAGAAGACCTAATGGCTGATGATGATGTTGATATTTGATTCTAATCGCTAGTCCATATCCACTTATTTAACTTACATATATTAATATCTAGTGAATGCTAATAAATAAAACCAAATTCAGTAAGTTGTACATATATATTAACCTTGGGCGTTAATAATTGTAATAAATAAATAATTGGGTTTAACCATTATTTCTATATAGGTTTTCAAACGAATAATTTACATTTTCATATATACTTACATATAAAATTAAGTATTTTTGCTATCATTTGGGTCCGTTTCTTTACACTTATATCAAACAAAACTGACAAGGATTATAAACATAAAATAAAAATCCTACGTCATATGGAGTACATCTTTTTGTCTATTTTTAGTGCAAGCATAATATATAATATATTTCATCATAACGCTTTCTGTTTGTACGCTAATACTAGAAAAACCGCTAGTATAACATTTTTCACATTTAGGAATGTCGCAAAATCATTTAAACAAAGTGTCCTCTGTCCAAAGGTTCTCCGGAAGATATCACTCTTAGCGATAAGACTGTCGAAATTGTACATTTTAGCTTTGTAAAACTTCTGTAACTGTACTACTTTCGTGGTGAGTAATAAAGAGTATCTTTCTATCATCACTTCGTAGCCCAGGGTCTGATTTGCTTGGAATGACAATCACTCCAAAACATAGTTTTGACTGAGGTTTTTACAGCCGATCTGTCTGACGCCAACTTTCTTTGGATATAATAATAATAATGTCCTCCTAACCGATATTCGGTCACGGCGGACAATCTCCACAGAGACTAGCCATCTGCGCAGGAGATATTATAGGGCACAAGTGACTGCGCAAACGCAAGTGCACTCTCTGTTCCTTCACTCGCCTAGTCCGATGGGACGGTTAACCGACACGATCGGGGTGAGATCAGGCGCAGGACCCACTGTTTAACGTGCCTTCCGAAGCACGGAGGAGCTTGAGATGTTTCTTATTTTGGTCACCCATCCTAGGACTGACCACAGCGAACGTTGCTGTGGTCAGTCAAACAAAACCGTATTTCTAGCTGCAATATTCAATTCAATTTAAAATAATTATTTTTGAAGACAAAACAAGTGTAATTAGGTCGCGGACGCCGCGGTCACACCGGACGCGGCGAGCCATACGACACTAAGAATTTGCTGACAGTAAATACTTAACTACTTAATGGCGCAACGAGCCATATGACGCTAAACATTTGCTGACAGAAAATACTTAACTACTGAAATGGTTAGATTTGAAGTAAATTATTTTGAATGATAATTTATCAAAACATAACCAGCAATCGCTGGTTCGAATCATTAGGTGATTTTGTACTTAAACACGGAATAATACGAGCGTAAACTTCTAAACTGAAAATTTACTTTTGTAACTGTAAAAATCTGCTACCACGTGTTTTATTGTTCCTTATAGATGGAGTGAAATCGTGTCTGCGATTGAACGAGATATAGAAGGAACAATAATACACTACTCTGGCGGGACCATTTTGCACCAAAATTAATATACACTATAATAATACACGGACAAACAGATCGACAACCGCAGACAATAAAACAGATCGGGAGGAACTTCAAAGGCAGAACAAAATATATAAACAAACCAAAATCAAGTGTAAATGCTAGAACTTAACTAGAACAACAAAGGCATTTAACAACAGAATTTTTCAAACAAATTAAAATCAAGTATTAAGTCAATAACTTAACAAACATAATATTCAAAGGCAAACAAAACAAAATCAAATGTAAATGCTAAAACTTAACATAGCAAAATAGTGTATTACAACAACAGCAAAGTCATTTAGCAGCAAGATTTTTTAAACAAATTAAATTCAAGTATAAGTTTACAACTTAACAAACAAAATATTCAAGGGCAAAACAAAGATATGAAAAAACAAACCAAAATCAAATATAGGTAAATGCTAGAACTTAACTAGAACAACAAAAGGCATTTAACCCCAATTTTTCATATACAATGACAATGACAACTAGTTAGGGAGATCGGTCCACAAATGAGATTGTAGTCGGTTTAAAATCAGCAATCAAAAACAATTAATATGTATTGCCCGTTTGGACAACCAACAAGATTACAATATTATTGTACAATACTAATCAATCAATCAAATCTAACAACAACACGCTCTGCTACCAAAAGATGGTGGTGCCCAAAGTAGACTCCACCACGTCGGCGTTTCACCGACTTATGTTGCTGAATTTTATTCACCGACTACCAGCTCTTAGAAAATTGGTATTACTTACCTTGGATCCGATTGGTCTCCGTATGTAGCCGGTGGACTTCCTGAGCTAGCTCGAAGGAAGTCGCGGCTCCTGAAGGGTTGGTGTTAATCCAACGATGGAGACCGGAGCCCTACATAGGCCTATTAGGCCACAAATACCCGAACTTCGCCGACACTAAAACTTTGCCACTATTCACCGACACTAAAACTTGGTGGAACCTCGCATCAACAATCACTTGGTGCGCCGCGCAATACTATTTGTTAGATATTTTATATTATATTTTATTGCTGCCCGATCCTAACCTATATCAATGTCATGACATTTCGACTCGACTGACATGTTACATGCGGCCGGCCGCCACAGGCTCTCACTGCACAGACTATAATGCAGTGTTGCCACTCGCTCTTCCTCGAGCGTAAACAACCACTTATGTGTCGAAAGAAAGGTGTGTCTGCTTTGGTGTTCCACAAGGCAGTGTTTTAGGTCCACTGCTATTTAATATATATATTAACGACTTTCCTAGTGTGACTAATCACTTTATGACAATTTTTGCTGATGACAGTACTATATTATTTAAATTTGACAATTCGCATGACATCGAATATGACATTAATAACACTTTAAAATTAGTAATTAAATGGTTGACATTAAATAATTTGACAATAAACCTATCAAAGACATATGTGATGAATTTTAAACTACGGAATAATTCCCCATTAAATTTTGACATAAATTATTTAGGAAATTCAATAAAAGAAGTGGATATAACAAAATTTTTAGGAGTAACAATAGATAATAAGTTGACATGGAAACCTCACATTGACATTTTAGTAAAAAAATTAAACCAATTCTCTTACGCTTTGTATAAATTAAGACAAGTTACAAATATAAAAACACTTTTAACAGCATACTATGGATATGTTGCGTCCATTATAAAATATGGTATAATATTTTGGGGCAATAGTACTGATAAGCAAAGTGTATTCAGGGCACAGAAAAGATGTTTAAGAGCTATGTTTGGCCTGATGCAGGAAGATTCATGTGAACCCTTTTTCCGTGAACATAAAATATTGACTGTCACCTCTATTTATATTAGTGAGGTTGCAAATTTTGTGAGAAATAATATGCATTACTTTGAAGCATATCCCAACGGAAACCGTCAAGATGGCAAATTAAAAGTAACTCATAGTTGCAAGACAACCCTTCGCAAAGTTAGTGTTAACTGTATGGCACCTACTGTGTATAACAAAATTCCATTGTGCATTAGGTCTATATCTGACAATCATCAGTTTAAAACTACACTCAATTGTTTTCTTGCTACTAAAGCGTATTACAATCTTCAAGTCTTCTTAGATGATAAGACAACTCAGCAGTGGAAACCACAATAATTCTATCCATTTATTATATTGGTTTAATTTCTTATTTGACATCATAATTCCCTAATTTGACTACATAAATTATTTTGTACCTATAACATAACTTTCATTGACATTATAAATACTATTATTATTGTTTTATTTTTGTGATTTTAAATATTATTATGATCGTGGTTATCCTAATTTGACATTATATATTATTAATGTATTTAAGCTTGTTTAGAATAGATTAATTTCTTATTTGACATTGCAACTTATTTGACATTGTAACTTATTTGACATCATAATTCCCTAATTTTACTACAAAAATTATTAGTATCTATTTTATAATTAAGTTTTATTGACATTGACATTATAAATATTAATATTTTAGTGACTGTAATTATTATGAAGATCGTGGTTATCCCAATCTGACATTTATTTATTATTATTGTATTTAGAATCTTGTCATTTTAATTTTTAATTTACTTCTCATATGCCTATGGCGAATCATGGCTGTACTCTGTTTGTATTGCATTTAACACCTATGTATATACCCATGTTTTATGAGCAAATAAAATGATTGATTGATTGATTGATTTTAGAATTATGCTTAAACTCTGCCTAAATTTAGTTAACCTGTCATCGTAAAATAGCATTTGCCTAGCCGGCTATTTAAATTAAGTTTTAATTTAGAAATTTCAGCTTTAGGTTCTTTAGACGGCGAGCGCATAGAATTGAATCCATTATCAGCTTATTTAATTAGTCACAATCTTTGACCTACAAACAAATTACTTCGCGTCCGCACTTCAAAAGTGGCCCAACAAAATCAGTAGCAAAATTCTAGTGTATGATGCAGATCCAATCGCTCGTCGAAGAATTGGTGAAAACGCAATTGAATACCACAGTTATGTTCATACGACTTAAATTAAATTGTTTATACGTGCATTGACGTTTCGGAATTTTTCGGATACATTTTTAGGGTTCCGTAGCCAAATGGCAAAAAACGGAACCCTTATAGATTCGTCATGTCTGTCTGTCTGTCTGTCCGTCCGTATGTCACAGCCACTTTTCTCCGAAACTATAAGAACTACACTGTTGAAACTTGGAAAGTAGATGTATCCTGTGAACCGCATTAAGATTTTCACACAAAAATAGAAAAAAAACAATAAATTTTGGGGGTTCTCCATACATAGAACTGAAACCCAAAAATTTTTTTTTCATTAAACCCATACGCATCTATGGATAGGTCTTCAAAAATCATATTGAGGTTTCTAATATCATTTTTTCCTAAACCGAATAGTTTGCGCGAGAGACACTTCCAAAGTGGTAAAAGGTGTGTCCCTGTAAATTCTAAAATAAGCGAATGATAAAACTAAAAAAATATATGATATAAATTACCATGAAAACTTCCACCGAAAATTGGTTTGAACGAGATCTAGTAAGTAGTTTTTTTAATACATCATAAATCGTACGGAACCCTTCATGGGCGAGTCCGACTCGCACTTGGCCGGTTTTTCTTTAAATTTGTATTAAACTCGACGTTCATTTTGTTCATTTGTGACCATTGTACGTTAACAAATGAATCATAATGTTTTTTTAATGTTTTTGATTGACTAATGACATTACACACTATGGCGCCGTGTTCTTTAGACTTTTTGTTCTTGGTCTTTGTACTTATCGGACATGGTTGTTTCGATCACTGCCTACACTTTGTAATTGTAATATTTTTTATTGTTTTTCAATAATATCATCAGTGGGTTGTAGGAGTATATGAGTGTTTTGTCCATATTATATGGGCAAGTTCTTTGAGCTGCCTTTTATTCCGCTGCAACACACACGCACACACACACACGCACACACACACACTCACACACGCACACACACACACTCACTCACACATACACCTCGTGGAAATATCTATCACCATGTCACTGTGCAATCGTTAATTTTATTTGGGATGTTTGTATGTAATTGATGCAACAATAAATTGAATATCTATCTATTTATCTATTCGTGTATTTGAGTTATTTTATTATTCACTTAAATGTTATTTAAATTAGTCTGTTGCACATTTATTGATTAAATCATCTCGAACGTGGCGGAAATATTATAGGAATCCATTGAAAATTTATTAATACCGTGAACTGCAATTCAATTTCATCACAATGAGACAGTACATTAAAGATTGTGACTAAGAAACGACTGCAATATCTATACTATTAAAGAGCGATTATTATTTTAGTGGATATAAAATTGCATTTGATGACAGCGCAGTGTGTACGATCTCTTTAGATCTAGGAATTATGTAAGGCGAATGAAACAAAATAGCTATTTCTATATTGAGTTATTTATCCCTTCTGTAGACCAGATAAATATAGTTGAATAAATACTAGCTTTTATATTGAATCCGACGGAACCCAAGAGGCCCGATAAGCCAGTTAATTTTCTTCATTTACCGCCTCAGCGGTTTACTGATTAAGACCATTCGGTAATAACCCGGAGAACCGTGGTTTGATCTTTTGAGGTCAGAAGTTAGTGGTAAAGCTTCTAAATCCGCATGGCCTCGCTGCATATGCTGTCTCATTTGCGCCATTGGCCTGCACCAGCAACAGTGCGAACGAAACGACTCTGTATTGATTGCACCATTGATAATACAACTTCTTCCTTCATCCTTCTTCGCACCACCTTACCAAAATTTGTCGCCATAATAATATGACTAATAACTTTGTTCATCATCATCATCATATCAGCCAATAGACGCCCGCTGTTGGACATAGGCCTTTCCAAAGGATCTCCATACCGATTGGTCCTGCGCCACGCTGGCCCAGTGCCGATTAGTCGACTTCACACACACCATTGAATCTCTTCACACATATATGCAAGTTGCCTCACTATGTCTTACTTCATCGTAGGAAAGTCAGACAAATGTACATATGAAATTTGAAAAACGAAAAATACATTGGTACATGACGGTCTCGAACCCCGGACCTCCCGATTGGAAGGCAAGTGCCGAGTCCGCAGCGCCACCGACGCTCTTTAATTTACGTGAATGTAACACAAAAAAGTAGGTGTTAAGTTCTTGTGTTACATCGTAAGGTGGCAATTCACCCGCCTTCATCCTCCTGATGGTGCACAGCGGGACCTGGAACTGGGAAGCTCGACTTCTGCATTGCACAGGTCACTGTCAGTCGTCGACGCTCCAAATGCCCAGGAGCGTTACCAGTAAGACACTAAACCTAAGTAGTCTGCATGAGCACTTCTATGTAACTTATTTCTGCCGTCAAATAGCTGTGCTTGCATTGCTGTGTTCCGGTTTAAAGGATGAGATAGGCAGTTTAATTACTGGGTTCTTTGACTTGTGAGATAGGCAGTGTAATTACTGGGTACTGTGGCTTGACATCTTATGTCACAAGTTGGCGACGTATACTGACGTCCTTGTGAGGATTGTAAATTGGCAAGCCTCACAGGAACCACATGTACTATAGGTGACTGTAGTCACTTACCATTAGGTGATCAGACTGCTTTTTTGTCAACTGTGCTGTATAAAAAAAGTCTCTCCATTTTGGATAGATAAAAATGGAGTTTGACGTAGGCGAGCAGACGCTGATAAGATCACGTAAGTGACCCTAAGGGTTCCCATGGCTTTGGCTTCTGATGACGCGTCCCTTGCCGAAATATCCTCTTCATCTGATATGATAGGGAGAATGCGGTATGGACATGCTCGCGCCAGGACCTATTTGATGGGTATCGTTGGGTTTTAATCGGTAGACCACGGTGGTACTCTGCCCCCAGTGGCCACGGAGAGTCCAACATAACGGTAGATATGCGTAATGCATTTTCCAACGTTAAAAACAAAAGGTGTTACTTGTGTAAATTAGTTAGTTGGCAATCAGTATGCAAATGGCATAGAAATATTGACTGCCATGAAATCGATAGGGCCCGGCTTGCTCGAAGGTCACGGTGATAGCGTCACGGTCCGCTTTAAATTCCCTCGTTAAACTGTATACTTTTATTGGCAATTAAATTGGGGATCGACATAAAAACCTTTTATGGAGCTACCTGCTTTTTTATACATACTTATAGGCAGAATAAGCTTAAGCACATTTTCTCTCGAATTTGTCATAGTATCATGTTAATATTCATTATAAATAAACTTACTCGTACCCCTTACTAATGTGTAATGTGAACTATCACATCTAATCTTGTAATGGAAGTTGAGCTCAAACTTTTGCTTTGAGGTCAGCTTCCAATTGAGGACTCTGTAACAAAACTAAAATTATAAATGGCGATTTAAAAGAGGAGATAAAAAATTTTGACCTTTCGAGTTTCTTCTCGAGAAGGCTCTCCCAATTTCCGAACAGGTGTTAGAGTATTTTTTTTTTATTCCTACTTGTATTTGCACACATCTTGAGTATATTCAGGACATACAAGGTTAATATGTTTTCTTTAAATTAGAATGTTTTGCTTTATTTTGACGTCAATAAGTGCTTGTAAAGGCCTATGTTGAATAAAGATTTTTGAATTTGAATTATTAAAAGTTACACGCCCGTTGAACACTCACTTGTTTAAAATTACACTTTCTACGGAAACAAAATTTTAAACAAGTATTGTAACTCTTATTAGTAAGGGGATTATAGTGTATGTATGTGTGTATATATGTGTATCTTCTTTTTTTATTTCTTAATGTAGACTTCGTCCCCCTCCCCGTAGCATGACTACCAAAACACGATTTGATAAAGGTGGTTATCGCGGGGAACTGTCAAAATACAAAACGTTTTTATTGCATTTCAACAGTTCCCTGCGATAAATCGCTACATCATATCGTGTTTCTGTAGTCATGTTTCGGGGGCAAATCCACTTAGTTATCGTTCTCTGGGTTTTGCTGGAAGAGAACTCTCTAACAGATACGCTCGCCCTTGTACGTGTTTGTTACAAATTATGTCTATGTAAATTGTGTAGAAAAATAGGTACTACATAAAAAAAACTAAGAAGCACGCTTTTTTACGCGTAGAAAGTGCACTGAAATGGAGAAAATATACTTTTTTATTTGCTGTTGTATGGGATCCAAAATCTTTATGACTAAATATAAAGTTCTCTCATCATAAATTATGATGAGCGCCCCACGCTTTTATTTCAGTCATAAAGAGCAAAGAAAAAAATATTTTGTCCTAGTGCACTTTCTAAGCGTAAATTAAAACGTGCTTTTTAAAAAGTTTTTTTTACATAGTATTATATTCTTCTTTTTAGTCTTTTCAAATATTTAAATAGTGTACTATATTCTACAAGGCAAGCCCTTTCATTTGATACCCATATTGGGACAAAAATATGTAATCTGTCATTTAGTTGCGCGGCCATCTTGAATTTGTTTATTTTTCGTCAAGTACTGATTTCTGTAAGCCAAACCCTTTCTTTTGATACCCATATTGCAGGGGTTATACAAACAATTGTTATCCGCCATTTTGTTGTAGCCATTTTGGATTTACAGCAGTAATAATTATGCATAATTGCATTGGCATCAGAACTAAAGGTTCAGCTTAATCTGATATTGGCAAGTAGGTCAATTTTAACATGCAAGATTTGACGCATACAAACAGTAAAAATGATTTAATAAAAGCAAACAAGTTTAAATAAAAGCGAGTTATAATATTTTAGATTGTCACACATATAAAAGGTATTTTTTTCGAAACACCTTATACATATATTGTTTTATGAAAATCATTATTTCTTTTATCATTTGAGAATCTGAGTTCAAACGAGGCTAAATTGACAACAATCAGAGTGAAACACAAAAGAAAGTTAATAAGATTCGAAAGGGCGCTTTAAAATTAATTAAATTTTGAAGCAATGATAAAACATCATTATGAATGAGAAAACTTTATTCAATCGTATCAACTGCACACGAAGGCTGATTATGTTTTCAGTCTTAATTAAATTGCGTACCAACAATTTTTTAAATTCGTTGTTAACTTTTGTCTTTTGATTACCATCTTATAGATAGGTAGATAGATACATTTATTTAAACAAACAACACACAAACACATAACAAGAATACATTTAAAATACAATTGCTTCTATTACTTTCTATTGACAAAAAATACATATTTTACAAGAAATTAATTTCATGTGTGTGCTGCAATTCAAGAGGGACTTGACTTAGTGTTGATGCCCTGATGAGTAAAATGCAACACTGATTTTCAGCCAAATTCATATATTTTTCCTTCGCCGGGCAAACCGGAGGAATCATCATCATCATCACAGCTCATTTCAGTTAGGGTAGGCTCACGAGCCTACCCTCACTAGTTAGGGTAGGCTCACGAGCCTACCCTCACTAGTTAGGGTGTTGAGGCCTTAGTCAAACCACGCTGGCCCAGTGCGGATTGGTTGACTTCACATACACCTTTGAATTACTTCGCAGGTGAAATACCCATCTGATGCTAAATGGTTAGAGTCGTTTATAGTACATGTGGTGCCTATAAAACTGCAAATTTAGAACCCCTACAAGGACACTAATGCACAGTGACCCAACAGCACATCAGGCTACCATAAATTGGCATTTATTAATCAACTTGAACTTAACTGTTTAAGGTTCAAAGTTTTTTATAGAAATTTAATAATTTTGTTAAGGTTGACGTTCTGTCGACTGTACGTTGTCAGCTTGTGACATAAAATGTGAAGTCACAGTACCCAGTAATTTCACTGACTGTTTAACCCTTCAAACCGGAACACAGCAATGCAAGCACGCCACTTGATGACAGAAACAGGTAAGATAGAGTACCCATTATAGACGACTCTGGTACAGAGTCGTGGTGACTATTGCGGTATACTCCTGTTGTTGGCTCTTAGGAAGGAAGAAAGGGATGGTGACAGATGTTCTTCCCAAAATGTCAACGCACGGATGACATAGTCATAGCAGCCATTAAAAGCACTGCACTGCATTTAATGGCTGCTATGACTATGTCATCCGTGCGTTACCACTGCAGAGCAAAGATGTCGCACTCGAAGAGAGTGATATGGGCTAACTTCTTCCATGTTGGCCCAGTGCTAGTTAATGGAGGGTGACAGTCTTCGATATTAAGCAAGATGTACTAATGAGCAACTAAAAATGACCAGGATTCGTTGAAGTGTTCTTTGAAATCACGTATACTCTTAATTTTAAATATGATCTACACATAGAAACAAGGAGTAGTTTATTATTTTTGAATTAAAAAAAAAACAATATTTAAAGTGAACGAGTTATCACTGAATAGGATTAAAGGTAGGTTTATTGACATCGTTTAAGCAAATGGAATAATTTTCTAAAATAATGTTTTAGTTATTAAAAGTTACGTTCATAAAATATTCTATGAAAGTTGGAAAAATTAGTTGTCACATTATTGTTCTAGCTAGAGAACCATTATAATTACTCAAGCCGCTTAAAATGCATAATTCACTTTGATTTATTGTACCATTATTCATTGTACGCAGTCTAAATTTAAATTTTTGTTATTGTTGTTGTTGTGAGCTTGTAGATTATTCAGATATTTTAAGTTTCTTGATGAAGCAAACCTTAATTTTGTAGAATTAGTTTTATGAAAGTTGAATTATAGTCTCCTACCCAAGGGAAATTTAAAATTCCAAAACAACTATTAGGGATTTAAATCCAGTGAAAAATCAAGAAATCCCTGTTTCGAAATGTGCTTTTCAAAATGTATTGAATGAAAATCCTATGTGTATTTACCAGATAAAAGTTATTATTGCAAAGATTAATAAAAGCACAAATCTCCAAATTGCGTAGCGTCGTAGCGTCTGCAGAGCTACTTTTGACGCTACGATGGCTACGGGTAGCAAGCGTAGCAAATCGTAGCATTCGCTATGTAGGGGTAACAATTAAGAAGACAAAGTAACAATTAAGAAGTTAGAAAAGCACAACATGTATGAATATTTTACGAACAGTTTTTTATGTTTTTATGAACAGTTAAATACTCATACATGTTAACTTGTTAAAACTATCGTGAGACATACTTTCGATGGTCCGCAATGGACTCGAAACTGACAATAAGCGACACATCTACGTGAGTAAAGCCGTCTAGACTTAATGTATGAGTATGTTACTTTATGTGAAATCAATTTCATACATTTTGTTCTTATCTAATTGCGGTAACGTATTTGAATTGTTGCTTTGTCTAGTCCCTCTGAAATCAGATTATATTCAAATAAGTTTATTATTTTAGTACAATATTATATTTAAAAAACGATATCGACTTTAAACAGCATGTTTATAGTTTTCATTTGCTATATTATAGATTATTTGATTAAAAATTTATATTTTAATCTTATTTTTATATAACTTACTTGGCAAACAAGCATACTGGCCACCTGATGGTAAGTGGTAACAGTCACCTATAGTGCATGTGGTTCTTCTGAGATTCGCGGCAAATCTGCAACCCCCACAAGAACCACAGTGTACGGTGCCAACGTGAGACATAACATGTAAAGTTACGGTACTAGTAATTTCACTGCCATATCTTACCTATCAAACCGGAACACAGTAATGCAAGCACTGCTGCTTTGCGGCGGAAAAAGGTAGAAATTAGTAATCTGTTATTATAACATGTCATAGAGAAAAATCTCACAATATCATCTTATGATAATATTATACTAATATTTGTCATTTTACTGTTAAAATACTATTTCATTAAAATCTGATACAGCAATCGGTTCATTCTAACTATGACAACAATGTGTAAAAATCCGTTTTTTATGTGCCAATCGTTTTCATTTGTATTCCAAATTCTATTGTCTGAATGTAAGTTCATCAAGTTTATAAAGTGAAGTATATCATAGAGAATTTCGATCCTCGTCAGAAGTTCTTGAAGGAAAGAATAACTCTGGAAGAATAACTTTGAAATAACAACTCTGTAGTGATGCACACTACTAATAACAATATCAAGTTGGAATAACAATTCTGCAGACCTGCGAACTACTAATAACAAAATCAAGATGTGCTGTAAGTATATGCTTATCCCTGAGTCTATAACAGCATCCACCGCTTGAGTGTTCGTTATAATTAATATTTTGATTGGATGCTAAGCTGAACTTGCGACGTGGGTTCTGCTCCGCAGTAAATTATAATCGGGACCTTGTCATATGTATATTTAGATTGATTAACACTTACAGGTAGGGTAGCAGAAAAATATATGAGGTTTTCGGTAAACAATGACAGGTCGGCTCAATGAAACTCTAACACCTTTAGAACCATATTCTGGCAAATAAAGATTTCTATTATTCTATTGGTTCGGTGTCTACGGTAAGTTAAGTTAAGCAAAGTATGTAGAGGTCAAAACTTGGATGGGTGATCAAAATAGGATATATAAGTACCTTCTGTTATCGCAAGAACTAATGCTATGCTCCAAATTTTAATTTTATCATTTCTTTCTAGACGTCCTCGTTCCAATTCAAAAAATTGTGATCATTTTATTTGTAAATTCATTACTTGCAAAAATATATTCTTATTACAACGTTTCAACTTAATATATAATGAATATAAATATAAATATGAATATTCAGATATAATCAATCATGTAGTCGGATATACGATTGTCTCGAGGCTCGAGCCTTAAGGTCTCGTTTACGGAGACGCGGGGCGTTGCGCGGCGCGGCCCACACAGAATTCAAACATAATATGGCCTTGTATGAGTGCGTTTACGGAGAAGCGATTTTACACGCCTTTGCTTGAAATGGCGCGTTTTTTACGGCCGAGCCCGCGGATGGCACCGCCGCGTCTCACGCGGCGTTTATCGCGGCGGCGCACGCAGCGACAATTCTCGATGAAGCGATGCCCGCCGCGTGCTTCGCTACACGATTGAGGATGCGCCGCGGGTGCGGGGGTGGGTTTTCTGCTTGTAAGATAAAATACTTAATTGAGAATATAACATTAATTTAGATTAATAATAAAAAAACAATTATATTTTTTTATATAATTGAATTATTTGTCCAATATATTTAAGCTCTACATTTGCTATTAGATTCTGTTATATATTCTGTATTCTGGTTTGAATCATTAGAAATGAATCTTGAATTCGAACACGAATACAAATCACGTGCGGAATTATTTTCTTCTACTTCCAATTTGACAGATTTTTGAATCGCTCGAATTTAGTATTGTCATTAAAAACAAATTCTATATTAGAAACCGTTACACGCAGAAAAAAATGGAATCCGGTACGCAATGACATGGTAATTACTAATTGATTTAAAAAACCAGCTATGAATCGCATATAAAATGGAAGGAATATACGTTGCGTTTATTCACTAGTAGAAATCAAAAACGAGTGGGCGGGACCACTCGTTGCAGAATACACGAAATTAATATTCAAAAAACGTGAATTTGGAAATTCGTATGCGAATCTTACGATTTCGAATGCCAAATTGAATTTTATTGTTTCAAAAATGTGTCTCCTGTGCCCCCGCCCGCCGTAACAAAACGCAGGCACCGAGGGACGCGGAGCGGTTGAAGCTGGTCGCCGAGGGCGACCAGCTTCAACCGCTCCGCGACTGTGACTGGTAGGCAAGGGCGAAGGCGCTGTACTTTCCGTAGCGCCGTAGACGCGCATTTCCAATTTGCTTGCGGAAGCTATGCTAATTTTGAGGTTAGTTTTGTAAAATTTCAAATGCTCATATCTCTGGAGGTATATACTTCCTCACCCTGGGAGTCGGGGGGACGACAACCCTCCCCTCCCCCTCCCCCCTTCTGTTTAATGTGCATTCTGTGCTTACATCTAGTAGGGTAAATTATTTTAAGATTGCGTTAGGAAGGTACGTAAGTTAGTTTAAGCTTGTTGTTGTGATTGCGCCCAGTTTTGTAAGTCAAATAAAGAAAAGCGCAAGTGGGCCCAAGCATTAAGAGTACCGTAGTATGAAACATGAAAATATCCTTTGCCTAAGCATTTTTATAGTGGGCCACTTAATCGTGGTCTAGGGAGTAGTCCAGATTGAAGCCTTTGCCTAAGCTGTGAACCCAACAGGTGCGGCCAGGCATATTCATTCGGCGGCGATCGTCGCGGCAGCCGCACGCACCCGTATGAGTTCGGAGTTCGGCCGTCGAAACTTTTCCCCAGTCAAACTCCTCCGGAGGTTCAAACGGTTTGTTTGTTATTTCGCGCACTTAATTATTTTCGGTCGGTGATCTTTTTTTGAATTTATTTTGTTGAATTCTGACAGTGTGAAATTTGTAAACTGAACTGAATCGCCACGTGATTTTGTGTATGAGCTGCAGCTGAAATTGGACCCATTCAAAAAGGTATGATCGGTGTTACGTTGCATAATTTTGTTTTGTTGCATTTATTTGGAGATTTGCGCATGTTGTTGTTGGTGATGCATATATTGCGTTATTATCGGCGGTATTAATTTATTATTAAGGTATTGATTAGATACTTATAACAAGTTTGTATTTAAACAAAAACGCTCGCTTATTTATTTATGTTTATAAAAGTATAAATAAAATCGTTATTATAATAAGATGCCAAACAAAATAATATGTACGAGGAAAGATAGAATTATTGTATAGAATTATGCTTTTCAGAATGCATATCATTGAAATGCAATGCATTTTTACATTACAGCAAAAATTGTGCATCCAGAAGGGCACGAATAACATTTTATAATGCATTTTTTACTCCACAGACTCTTAATCCGTGCCCTTATTATAATTATAATATTTATCTCGTAGAGATAAATAATATATCGTCGGATTTTTTTATAATTTCGCATCTATTAAAATTAAATTGACTTAATATACAAACATTAATTAAAATTAAAATGCAATTCAAGCCAATTACAACCTCTCTCTACAACTAAATCCAGTATAAATTGTTATACTGGAACCACTTGTAGGAAAGTTATAGCAATCAACTAAGAAGCGTCTACTTACGATTCTATTCAAGAGATTATTATAGTTCAAACTTCTTGAGATGAGACAATTAGGACTATTCGACACAATTAGGACAATGAGACACTGGGCCCATACTAGTCCACTTTTTTCATTGAGGCTGAAACCTTCGGAAGTTCTTATTTATTGAATAACTTTAGCGATGCGTTAAGACTACTTGCGGCTGAAAATATTAATTTAGCACGAGAGATATTTTACTGAAAAAAAATGGAGGAAATTCTGCAATGCTGTAATGTAGGGTTATTTTTACAAATTTTATCTGTCATGAAGGCTAGATCACGCAAAATTACCATTGTCAGATTTTACTAATGCACGAAACATCACTATCATTTCAGCCAAGAGACGCCCAATGTTGGACATAAATCTCCCCTCAAGATATCAAATATTAATAAAATATGCATTGATTTTATTATAAATACTAAGAAAAATAAATGTAATAACACGAAATGTTCACATTTACTCGACATTTTGTGTCAAGTATTAACCGACTACGATATAAATACGAGAGAAACTTAAGTTTAGAAATACTCATTAAAAATTTTCCATGTACACGCAATATAAAATCACGCCTTTAAGATGCCATGTACGGCGAGAGAACTGCCGAGTGACCTGATCCTGATCCTGAACCTGATCCCTCGATACATTAATGACCTTCCCAAAAATTTTATGGAATCGTTATCACACCAAAGTGTTTAATATAAATTTAAGGCGCACTTCTTTTATAGTTGAATGAATGACATTTGGAGACGAACTCACTAAGATTCTAACAGAAGTTGGCGATGTAAATTTTTATACTTACATAGTGGAAAAAATCAATGGGTCCAGAAGAAAAACTACCTTTAAATAAAATAATCTATCTTATGGATTTTACCATAAGATAATTTTACTAGAACATTCATTTATTTTTTTAAAAAGAGAGGAAAAACTGCTTTCAAAAATGTTCTAAATTTCACTTGCCTCAATCGGTAATCGAAGCCGCTTATGAGACGATAACTTAGCATTCCATGGATTCACCGTGCGGGTGTCGGGTCCATCGCGTTGCAGAGGAAAGTGCCAAGAGCAGTGCCTGGGGCTTACGACCCAGGTGGAGGTTTAAGTAGTTTTTTTTAGTCTCCGTATGTTTGGCGATAACTCGAAAACCGATTTATGGGAAATTCTTTATTGTTTGAAAGGGTATACTTTTCAAGTATTCCCATTAACAAATTACATTAATGTTATATCTAGTTTTGGATTATAAGCTGGTTCGATTCCCGTGTAAGGCAAGTAAATTTAGAAAATCTTTGAATGCAGTTTTACATTACATGTTTGTATTAGTTTGTTTGTTTATTATATTTTAAAATGAAAGAAAAGAATAACGTGAATACTTTAGAGTACTTGAGACTAACTTTTATGAAAGCCTTAGGTAAAATTGCCTTTTGAGTTCTGTGTTCAACAATGGAGTATGGCCTAATAGTAGGCCATACCATGATTATAGTGCCATAATTAGCAATATAATCCTAGCAGATATGCGACTTAGCTATGACCACATAGGTTACTCAGTGGCGTGAATGGGGGGATTCCGATGAACTGACGAGCTTACGGGGATCTCTATGGGATCGGGATAGGGCATCCTGGTCGTAGTACCAAATGGTGCTTGGAGGACACAGGTTCGAATTCTGCCTGAGGCAATTTTTTCTTTTATTGACTTTAATATCGTTTAAGATGACTTATAATTAATTAAAACATAATTTTACTTATCAATTTTTATAAATATACCATTATTTATATTTATTAGGGGGTTGATTTTAATCTTCTTTTTCGGTAAAGGTAACAAGCAACCTTTAAGGTTTTATATTTGTGACTTTGCATTTTTTCAAAAATGTCAAATAAATAAAAAAATGTACCTGACGCGGAATCTTACCAGTGTCTTCAACTAAAATAAATTATTGTATGGAGTTATAAATTTTTCAGCCTTAGGATCTTGCCATGTCGATACTTTGCAATGGATCACCGGACTCACTGGAATAAACATCAACATCAAACAAATAAAATAACTTCTACGATTAAGCTTATAACGCAACTAAAACAGTATAATTTTAATGAAGATTAGAACAGCTCTATATATGTTATAGCTAAAAGTTGCGATGATCGCGCAGGACGCATGGATGCGGTGGTCAAACTTGGACATCACGAAAAAAAAATCAGCTCCATACATTTTGGTCAAGTAGTGGATGAAATTTTTACCAAATGCCTCTCTTTGTATGAGCAGTTGGTATTACAGCTCCTTTACTTCTACTTTTATTACCTGTATTAGCTGGGGCTAATTACTATGCTTCTAACAGATCGAAACTTAATAACCTCTTTAATGATTTATCATAACTTTTTGGAACATTTAAATGCATTTCATACGTGTCACAGAAATAACACACACTCTTACTGTGACTACCATTCCAACGAGTACAAAGAAATTTGGTAACTCATTTCTTATTCGCACAATTGAAAAATGGAATTCACTGCCAGCACACGTGTTCCCTCCCTTTTACAATCCCGGGTCCTTTAAAAGAGGCGTGAAGAAGCATCTTGCAGGTCGGCAAGGTGATGGTGGCTAGTGCAGCGTATTCTTTCTCCTGCACTAGCTATCTTCGCATTTGGACCCCATTTCCACTTACCATTAGGTGGAATGGAGTCATCTGCTAGGCCCAATATAAAAAATAAATACTCGTAATAAACACCCTGAAAGTAGTTTGCGAGAAATTTGCAAATGAATCAGTTTCAGTAGCGTCACCGCATTGTCTGTCTGTCACTTGGTCTGTCAAGGTCCATTTTCGAGAACCCGTAGAGATATCAGACTGAACTTTATATCAAATATACTCAGGTTTACGGACTTTTTCGCTCATGAAAAAACATACTTTTAATTCAACGCCGTCAAAAATATAAAAACGTTTATGTGACATAGTTTCGCAAATATCAAGGTTTCACAAGGGAATCTGAACCAAAAAATAGGGGAGTTCTCGTTGAACTAGAATCATTTAATTTGGCAGGAAGCAAAGTGTTATAAGGAAAATTGTGAAAACCGTTAATATACATCCTCCTGTATACACGCGTGCTATTGCTAAAGGTAGACTAATGACCAAGCAGGCCAGCAATGTTTACGGCGAGAGGACGGCCAGTTATATTGTGCCTAGATTTATTAACCAACTACCCACCCAATTAATTGCAAGTATTACTCCTAATAATGTTAAGTGTAAATTGAAAAAATATTTGTTGGACAGCATTAATGAATTAAATTAAGACCATCCTAATGTAGAACCCTAGCACATATTATAAACCTTTGTGGTTTCATTTGTGTTAGTTATATTGATGTTTTAAATTTGTACCCTTGATTTAATAAATAAATTTAAAAAAACATAGTTTGGAACTTGAACTATACTTGGATTGTGTACGGAACCCTCGTGCGTGAGTCCAACTCACACTTGGTCCGTTTTTTTTAATAACTAATTATCCTCGTTACAGTAGAAATGCACAATAGAAATGTGGCAAGAGCTCTTAATTGTGTGTTTTAAAATTGTGTGTGTTTTAAGTCAGTTTTTTATCTTAAAAATATATACTGAAATTATTAAAAAGAAACTTTTCCAGAAATTTCCTTTACTGTTCATGCTGTCCTACTGTGGAACAGACTGCTAGCTAATATACGTGAAAGCCGCACTATTGACAGCTTTAAAAAAGCATGTGTTATCAAACCTCAAAGCTTAAAGTTGTATCTATGTCCAGTCCCTGTGTATATTGTCTTTATTAAATACTAATTATGTCGCGGTTTAGTAGATATTGGACCTATTCGCGATATGACCTGCAGTCGTATTAAGACTTATTCGCGGAATATGCCCTATTCGTTAAATACCCTATTATACTTTGGACTCATTCACTGAAAGACGTATTCTTAAAGGGACGTATTCTTGAAATGGCCTTTATTTATGTAAGTGTTCGCTAATGGACATGGTTCGCGTGTTGTGTTAATGTTTTGTTCATTAGTTATGTGTTAATTTCTTTTTGTAATCTTTTCTTGTACATTCACCCGCTGCTACCATCTCTTCATACTTGCTGGGATCGGCTGGCAGAGATTTCTTGCAACAATAAGCTCCCCCTTCTACATTGTAATTATTTAATATTTGTTTATGTACAATTGTACAATCATCATCATCATCACAGTTCGGGCTATTGCCCGTGGTTCACCTGCGTAGTCCACCTATGTGTACCACGGGGAAAAAACACTTCTTTGGTTCACCCAGTTCTACCACAGGAAGAAATATACGTCCCCACCGAGGGGCTCGAGCCTACCCTATGTTAGGGTGATTAGGCTTTAGTCAACCACGCTGGCCCAGTGCGGATTATGTACAATATTTAAATATTAATCAGCTTTTTAGGGTGTGCCTTATTTCTGTTATAAGGTTCCTTGTTTATTCACTTCATAATTTTGTAATCGTTTACAAGATCAGCAGCGCAAACAAGATAATATTTATGCTACAAAACAACACGGCTATCCTTTCGCAAGAGCTAAATATTTGAGGAGAGATATTGTTGCTCGCGGAACTTATCTTGAAGCATCCAATCAATTAATTTCGCCTGAAAAGTAGAAAGGTTTTTCTTTTGTGTTCGCCACTTAATATTACGTGT
This sequence comes from Schoenobius gigantellus, assembly GCA_963935595.1. NCBI lineage: Eukaryota > Metazoa > Arthropoda > Insecta > Lepidoptera > Crambidae > Schoenobius > Schoenobius gigantellus. Next base: position 9,618,663 of record OZ012544.1, on the reverse strand, counting down.
TATATATTGCTGAATAATCTTTTCGTAATAAAATCTCAGATTGTTTTTCGATAAAACAACTCATAATTGATATGTGTTTCGCTAATATAGCATTCATTGAAAGAGTTATTAAGCAACGTCTACCTAGTTGACTTGGAAAAAATAAATTAGGTACATTATTTCTTTACATGTTTTTTTAGGTCGTTAGATTCATTAGTTTCAAAGAAAGCAGAAGAAACAGTTTTTTTATGTGGGAGTTCGTAATAGATATTATGGGCTGAGATAGTAGTAAAAACTTGATAAGACTTTTCAAAATTAAATTAAATAACATTCATGGAAAATTCGAAATTATAAAAATAATTATGAAATCTCCTATATTAATAATTGGATCTGTGAAAAAAAAAATGAATGGGGAATTAGAAATTCAATTTATTTCATTACTCATACTCGGAAAGTAGGTCTGAAGTTGCCTGAGGTGCGGGTTGAAAGTAATACTTTTCAGCCCTAGGGAGAATTGTTATCAATTGACATCTGCCAAACTATAAAAAAACTAGTTCTATTTTCATATTTCTATTGAATCATGTTCCAACTTTCTATACAGTCATCCAATTACAGCGCGATGTGAAATTAAAATAATATAAAGTTAAGTAGGTATTATTAAAAAATATATTTTTGTAAATGACTTTATTATAATTTACTTTCAACTATTTCTTTAAAATAACATAGATTTGGGCACAATATTTACCATTTTTTCAATGTTTTTATGAGTTGGAGTTTTGTTTATACTTCCGTAAAGCAGGGATTTCCGCCTGATTTACGAGTAATATGAGAAGAGGCTAAAGCAGTTGAAGTTATTGAGTTACATAAAATAAAATTCACTCATTTTTTTCATTAGCTAGGTAATTCTTGTTTTTATTTTTACTTTCCTTGTATTCGTAATGAAAAGCACAGTGTTTACCTCGGTTTGAAGAATTATGCAGTCCCTCGAGCAATATTGGCGCCCTCACTATGCTCGGGCGCCAAACCTGGTCTCGGCACTAAATAAGTTAGTTTCACCCCTAAGATAACAATGTACTATTACAATTTTTAATGATGCCATATCTTTTATATGACCATGTGAATATGGGTAGGTTTCGGCTTGATAAGGTATTGACCAAACACCTTGTTTAACACACGATCAATATCATACGACCAGACAATCCTCCGGTGGCACAAAATGCACTACAATAAATGACTGATATCATTGATATTACTGACCGTGTGTTCGGGTTGTTATTTCTGTAGCCTTTACAAAGTGCGATTGACCTTAATATTGCAGGTGTTCTTTAACGATTGTAGGGTCAGTTCGAATATAAATATCGATTCAAAGCGTTACTGTTTAGTAGGTTCAAGTTTTATCAGCAATCAGCATGCGTCGTCATCCCACCAGTAGCATTTCAACCCGTACATCTCTCTACTCGGAACGAGTCTTTCTTTATTGAAGTAAAAGGATGTAAATGAGAAGTAAGGCGTCTTTTTTATTGCATTTAAGTTGACCAACAAACAAAGTGCCCACCTGATAGTAAGTGGTAACAGTCACCTATAATATAGGCTCCTGTGAGATTCGCTGCAAAACTGTAACCCCCACAGGAACCACAGTGTACGTTGCCAACTTCTGACATGGGTTGATGGCGCCTAAAGTAGACGCCACCACCACGTCGGCGTTTCGCCGATTAATTTTATGTTTTGTTCGATTGCTGATGTCGCCAATACAATCTAATGAAGTATAATAATACTTACCTTGACTCCGGTTCGGTCTCTGTATGTAGCCGGTGGACTTCCTGAGCTAGCTCGAAGGAAGTCGCGGCTCCTGAAGGGCTGCTGTCAATCCACCGATGGAAACCGGATAACTACATAGGCCTATTAGGCCGCCGCTACTCACTTTGGTACACTCTCACAAGCGGACGTTCGCAACCAACATTATTTGGTGCGCCGCGCAAAAACACAATCAATTATATATTTCTCGAAAACGCGCCGCCCGGTAACCTCTCTCAATGTCATTACATTCGACTCGACTGACATGTCACATGCGGCCGGCCGCCACCGGCTCTCACATGCACAGACTATATGCAGTGTTGCCACTCGCTCTTCCTTTACTTTTTGTATAATAGAATGCAAAGCTTACTGTCAGGTGGACAACTCGCTTGTTTGCAATTTTAGCAGTATAATAAAACTCCTTTTTATTGTTAATAGGCTTGCGCTTGACCCAGAATCACCTTATGGTAAGCGAGACTGGGTCTAAGATTGAGTGCGCTTACCTAGTAAATGCTCATTCACCCTTTTTTAAAAAAGACCCAGGTTATAATGGTCTGGGAACACCGACGAAGGTAAGGAGATCCATCCCTTGGCGACACAAATAAGGAAAGAATTGCCGAATTGTTTAGTTCAGCACAATGGCATGTCCACACTGTAGGGATGAATCCCCGACTTGCGTCTTAGATCTCTAAAAAGGAATGGAGCAGGAGGTATAATACTCATACTATGTAGCTCTTGAGCGCACTCTCCAAAATGTATCTTATAAAATACCGACAGACAGGTCACTTTACGCCGATGCTCGAGGTTTTGGAGTTTGGTCACGAATAGATGACAATTATTTACCATTTACGTTCAACTGAGTCCATAGCAGCCAGCTGATATTTGGCAGAGCCGTATGTCAGTGGTTCCCAACCTTTTATCTCCAGGGACATTTCTTTGCCATGAGCCGGGACCAATATGTACTAAAAGCCTCAATAACTTTTAAAGTATATTATTTTAAATAACCTAATAGTAGCATGACATTTCATCTTCTATGCAATTTCGTAGGACTAATGTTAATGCTTGAAACAACCAGCAAATAATCACATACTCTCAGTCGGTTAGGACCTTGTTCTTGTTGAGAGTGGACTGTATGTAGGTACTTGTTGACTTAAACGCTGGTTTCTCGGTGATAACTATGGAGCTTTGTTTACTTCTTCACAAGACGACTACAACTAACTGACTACAACTGACTGCAATTATACAGTATTTGGCCCTATATTTATAAACTATCCCTTGGTCCGCGAGGGGAAATCCCGCCCGCGGATCAATCAAAGGGGCCGAATTAATTTATGACGCGGTTCGTGGGAAATGGGGCGCGCATAGGCTTCGCCGACGTCCGCTGGTTAGTTCCGGGTCCCCGGCACTTCAAACTGTCGTCAACAGGTTTAGTGTTGACTGTTGACTGTCGTCAACAGTCAACACTATTACCAACAAAAATCTGCTTCGTGAAGTGAGTTTGCATTAGCGGACCACTATCCTCTTTCGAAATAACAGCTGTGAAGAACAGACTTATTTTATTAGTTTATAGCAAAAAGCGTATCACGAGCCGATCCAATTATAGTCGGTATTTTTGAAAAGTTGTCCGCGTGACCCTCAATGTCAACACTTCCGTTTTGTAACGCGTACTTGTCCCAGCCACGATTACGGAGTATTGGGTGAGTCGCATAGCCCCAATATGACAGACAGTGGTCGTAAGAAACATAGGCGCCGGCCACGGTATTTTCTTTCAACTGCCGTCTACAATTGCTACAAAGTCGAGCAGCATTATCACGCGTGACGTGGTGCTTGTACACGTTATAATAAAAACTCTGTGACAAAAGACACGCAGTTCGATCCGGCGAAATATCACAAACGTGGACCCATCTTTAGGCCTTTGATTGAAGTCATTGCCTGTGTGTTACGCGTTGTCACTGGCGCGCAAACACAAACCGCACTCGCCGCGTATTTATGAAGTTCGCCTACTATGTATGACTTATACTATGGCATCAATAAGTACAAATCGTTTAGGTACATTAAGTACAAGTCGTGATAATCAATCAGGGACAAAAATCGCAATAGCGTAGAATCCCGTCGTTTCAAATCACGGCTCCATTCAGAGCCTGCTAATTGATGAGTGCAGGAGACCACTTCCAACGGTATGCCATTAGTGAACGTACCTACTTACTTAGGTACCTACCGTTGAAAAACTGCACGTCTACCGTCTCGGCGGCTAACGATGTCGATTTATTTAATTGAAATCTTATCTCAAAAGGTTCGAGAGCGAACGTTGGATCCGGACGCTTTTTTCTTAATATTTTGTTGAGGTTTTAAAATTAAGTTAATGCAGGTTTATGACCACATCAGACTCACCGTGCCCCTAAACTAAAACTAAATGTTGAAATTAATTTTTGTCACATATCAAATGTTAAAAATTTATTTAGTGAATAATTTTTAACCGACTTCAGTAAAGGATGAGGTTATATGTATAATTTTTTTATGTATGTTCACCGATTACTCCGCCCGACACATGCGGGTAATGAGAGTCCATTTAATGCTCATACGGGATATTGGAGCCATAATACTTACTTTTTCCTAAAGCTTGAACTAAACATACTTTAAATTAGATCTTAGTTATTAACACAAAGAACTATTTGTAATAACAATAGTGAAAAATCAACTTTAACAACAAAACAAAGAAACATTAATATTTCTTTGTTTTGTTTATGTTGAAGAAGGAGAAATTTTCAGCCTTTTTGTTTCTGGTTGTTGTCTTCTTGCTTTTAACCACTTCACCAAGTCGTAATCTGATAATGGGATCCCAGGAAAATCGAGGGAAACCTTTAAAATTCATAACAACGTGTTTCATGTTTTTATTCATGTGTTAAATTATTAAATCCTGAGCCTAGCGTGGGACTTACGACTAGAGCCCTAAGTGTAGCGCAGGATTTAAGCTCACCCAAGACTAAGACTGCTTTATCCCCGAGAAAAATCCTCTACTTTTTGCATTGCTTGAGAGTAAATAGAACCAAATACGAAAGAAATACAGCATTTATTCAAAATCATATTTTTATTTAATATTATATTATTTAGAAAAATCATTAAACTCTGCATTGAAAAAACTGTACGGAAGAAATGGATGCATGTGCTCAAATCCATTTGCTTTTTTAACTAAGAAAACTAAAAGCTAAAAACCTATATTTTTGTGTCTTCACTGATTTTTCAACGTATGCTATTTTTGAGGTGCGTTTCCACCAAAATCTTTTGTAGATAACACGTGTTGTCAACACATGTTGATAACAAAAGTTAATCCAAAGCAGAGTCTCCAGCGAATAAAAGTTGTCGGTGAACTTTTTTTGAAAATTCTTCTGAAAATTCTAAATTGTAACAATGAGAGCTTCTCTCATTGTTACAATTTACAATCCCCTCAAGGCATCTTCGTAGTTTTAAACCATTTTATGAACCTACCTCGAATACTCACTACAGAAGAAATTCATTTCTTCTACGTGCTGGTAGCAACTACAATAAGTTATGTGAAAAGATTGACATTGATGTGTTCGATCCATGCTTTAATTCTTCACGCGGTAGACTGCTCAAACTGTTTGAATAAGTATTAACAATAACAGCTTTACATAATATTAGTGTATTTTTCTTTGTTTGTTTGATGTAAATCTTTTTTTTTTTTTTTTTTTTTTTATGGATGGCCCGGCAAATGACCTCCTCCCGCCTGATGTTAAGCGGTGAAAGAGGCCCAAATGAGTTGACAGATAGAGTAGGGACGACATCCACTCTCCTACCTGCCCGCCCCTTGCCGGCCCAAAAGATGCTTTTTCACGCCTCTTTTGAAGGAACCCATGTTGTAGGATGGAGGAAACACGTGCGCAGGTAGAGAATTCCAAGTGTGGGATGAACGACAGAAGAAGGAATCTTGGAATTTCTTGGTACGGTGTGAAAAGGAGGACACAGTGTACGGATGACTCCGAAGGCCCTTACGCGTGTTTCTGTTAAGGAATGGAGAGGGAGGGATAAGGTTAAAGAGCTCCTCAGAGCATTCCCCATGGAACATTCGGTAAAAGGCGCTAAGAGAGGCGATGTCACGACGAAGTTGTAGAGGCTCGAGGGTGTTAGTTGCCTCTACATCGCCAATTATGCGAATAGCGCGACGCTGCAATCTGTCCAGAGCATCGAGGAGGTACTGAGCGGAGCCGTCCCAAAGGTGCGAGCAATATTCCACGCAAGACCTAACCTGAGTTTTATACAACAAGCATAGTTGGTCCGGCGCAAAATACCTACGCACCTTGTTCAGGACACCGAGTTTCCGTGAGGCAGTAGTTATAACGGATTCGATGTAGTCTCTGGGGTTCAGATCGCAGCGAATGTTCATTCCGAGCAAGGTGATGTTGCTCTGTGTGTGAAGGGTTGTGCCCTGAAGAGAAGGAAGGGGGAGGAAAGGCGACCTTTTCGCCGAGAACACGCACACCTGTGTTTTCTTAGCATTGAACTCAACAAGATTGTTGGAGCCCCATTCGGAGACGAGGTCCAGCGTCCTGTTGAGCTCAATGATAAGATTCTGCCTTTCCCTACCAATATCACCACGAGCAGCCCCCGAGGCTCCGTGATATCCCCCATGCACTGTACTGTCGTCTGCATAGCAATGTATAGCTCCCAAGGAAAGCATATCATTGATATGCAGAAGAAACAATGTGGGGGATAGAACGGAGCCCTGCGGAACTCCAGCGTTCACTGCCACGAACCGCGAAGCGCAGCCGTCAACGACAACGCGAATTCTACGCTCGTGGAGGAAGCTGGCAATCCACGTACAGAACTGCGCGGGTAACAGAACTGCTTATGTTCTCTTAAGCTTAATATGATAATAATATGAATAGTGTCTGTTTAACTAAGCGTCAAACTATTACTCTGTCTTTACTTGTGTAGATCTATAATTAGTTTATTGTTGTATAATTTTGTTACTATATTAGTCATAATAACTGTTGATCTACCATTAAAACAAAAAAAAAAAAATTTTTTTTCGGTGGAGAACCAACTTTAGATAACCTTTTGTTGATAACACGTGTTTAAATTACACAAGCTTATTTCTCTCGCCATACCCAGGACTCTAGTATTAAATCCCTCGCTACGCTCAGGATTTAAGCATAGAGTCCTCGTAACGCTCGCGATTCAAGCCTACTCCCGTGACATAAGACACTGCTTTATACCCTTGGTTAATAATCTACTATTATTTACCACAGCGTTTAACGGTAGGTTTCAATATCCTATCCATCCAGGGATAGAAGTAAGCTTAGGTATCATAGTTTAGTTGCCTGGCATTTTTTATTATTTTACAAAAAATAAGAAGTGTTACTTAGTAACTAAACTACGGTAAGCCTATCTCTATTTGTGGATAGAATATTGAAACCGAACGCTAATCGATTCTGACAAAAAAAATACTGAAATCTAATACATAAATATAAAAATCTCGTGTCACAGTGTTTATTGTTATCGAACTCCACCGAAACGGGTTGACCGATTTTCTTGAAATTTTTGTATATATTTGGTAGGTCTGAAAAAAGGTCCTAGGATATGTGTTAAGGGTGTCCTCCAGATTTTTTTTGACAATTATTATAGCGAAACGTAGTTCGCGGACACAGCTAGTAATTTATAACCAGCATCATTTCAACCCACACACGTCTTACTGCCGAACACGTTTCTCGTCAGACGCGGAGAAATGCGAGTACTACTCGTACATCACGCTAGTCAGACGGACTGTTGAAGGGTTCTCCTATTTGCGTTTCTCAGTTAAGGATTTAATTTCTACTCTTGTTTCTATTACTTGTTATTAATTTCTTGCCGCTGCCATTAATATCAGGTGTTTATGTTTTTTTCCTGTAAAAGGCTGACGAACAGACGGCCTAACAGATGGTTTGTGGTAACCGCTGCCCATGGACTTTGCCAGTATCAGGGACATAGCCAAGCCGCTGCGCTGCTTACTTTGAGTAAATACTCTCCTTAAACCTCGCTCGAAGAAGTATGGCGCTCGGAAAACACAGCAGCAGAAAGTTAATTCCAAAGCCGCGCTGTGCGTAGTAAGAATGCGCGCTAAAACGAACCGTTTATCTTGACTTTTGGTTATATCACAAGTTGCCTGCGAATCTCATTAAAATTCGGGCTTGAAAGTAGCCTATTTATTCTTCGGATTTTAAGCTATCTTTTTCCGAATCTTATTGAAGTTAGTTCCATAGTTTTGTCGTAAAAACGTAACGGACAAATTTACTTTTGCATTGGTATATAATTACCAGAGGGAGACTCTGTACCAGGGTCGCCTGCTTGGGTACCTCCGTCTCGCTTGCATTGCTGTGTTTCGGTTTGAAGATATGGCAGTGAAATTACTGGATACCGTGACTTGGCATCTTAAGTGGCCTGTAAACGATCAGACATGTTTGTCAAACTTGCTTGACAAACTTCACGTTTTCATCAAACACGACGTCAATCCAGATTCTTTTTAAACGCATCGAACACGTAGTTCGTTTGTCAAACGCGTCAAACACAGCCCTACACGTACAAACAAGTTTGTCAGAGTCAGCTAGTGAGGGGTCCATATTCACTGCTTCTATATTAAATTTAAAAGTCTTTATAAAATCCGACCACTTTGCTTTAGCAGTGTTGTAAATCCGGGTGGTAATGGGTTTTAAACTGCCTATAGGGTTTGTTAGGCCTACGGTAAAGGTAATTGCATTGTGAAGAGGATCTGAATGCTATAGTAACTGATTACATCAAGCTGATAAAGGACACCTGCGATCAGGTTATCCCAAAAATAGCAATAAAAAATGGGAAACCAACCCCTCCTTGGTGGACAAAAGAATTGGAATCAAAAAAGAGGGAGGTACTTCGGATGAAACGCAAAATAAGGAACGCAGCCCCTCACCGAAAAAACCAGGTCTGGCAAGACTACCATAGATCAAAGACCGAATACGCAGAAATGGTCAGTTGCGAACAGACTACAAATTGGAGGGAGTTCTGCACAACGCAAGAAAAAGAGACGATGTGGGACAAAGTGTACAGAATCTTAAGGAAAACATCGGGAAGGCAAGAGGATGTACTCCTAAAAGACCATAACGGTAGCGCATTGACCCCGCTGACGTCCGCTGAACTCCTTACAACAACTTTCTATGCAGACGACACACCTGAGACCGACACAGCGTACCACACAAAAATCCGGGCAGTGACAGAGAGCCAAAGCTGGAGGGATGATCGGCTAGGGCCGGATGAACCACCGTTTACTACTGCCGAACTGGAGTCAGTATTAAGGAATTTAAACCCTAAGAAGGCACCAGGGCCGGACGGACTAACAGCCGATGTGTGCACAGCCGCAATCCGAAACGACGGGGGAGTGTTCCTGGGCATAGCGAATAAATGCTTGTCCCTGAGACACTTTCCCGCCCAATGGAAGGTGGCACACGTTATCATCCTAAGAAAACCGGGAAAGGACGATTATACGCATCCTAAGTCATACCGACCAATTGGCTTGCTGTCGGTGCTTGGAAAAATACTGGAAAAACTAGTAATCGCCAGACTGCAGTGGCATATTCTCCCTACACTGAGCGCGAACCAATACGGTTTCATGCCGCAACGCGGAACTGAAGACGCCCTCTGTGACTTGGTCGAGCACATAAGGATGAAGCTCAAAGAAAAAAGGTTAATCCTAATGGTGTCACTTGACATAGAGGGCGCCTTTGATAATGCTTGGTGGCCAGCGCTCAAAAAACAGCTGATAATTAAACAATGTCCCCGAAACCTCTACTTCATGATCGAATCATACCTACGAGATCGAAAAGTGGAGGTTAACTACATGAGGGAAAAAGCAGGGAAAGAGACCACCAAGGGATGTGTCCAGGGATCAATAGGAGGTCCCACATTTTGGAACATAATCCTGGATTCCCTGCTCAAACAGTTACAGGGGAGGGATGTACACTGCCAGGCCTTCGCAGATGATGTGGTTCTGGTTTTCACTGGTGAAACAGGCGAACAAGTGGAGGAGACCGCAAATGAGATCCTGGACAGAGTGGTGAAATGGGGAGGACGTAATAAACTTAACTTCGCGCCGCACAAAACCAAGGCCATGGTGATAACGAAGAAATTGAAGTACGACCCCCCCATCGTGACGATGTCCGGAGTGAATATCGAACTGGTGACAGCAATTAAAGTGCTTGGACTCACGATCGACAGAAACCTGAACTTCGCCGAGCATGTGTCAGAGCAGTGTAGAAAGGTAACTAATATATATAAACAACTAGCACGCACGGCGAAAGTAACATGGGGTCTAAATAGTGAAATCATCAGGACGATATATCTAGCGGTCATTGAACCTATTATCCTATACGCCAGTGGAGCATGGAGCCAGGCCACGGATTTGGAACTCGTCAAAAAGCAGCTAGAGTCGGTACAACGGAACTTTGCAATAAAAGTCTGCAAAGCTTATAGAACAGTGTCCTTGACGTCCGCTCTTACATTGTCTGGACTGCTCCCGATTGACCTGCGAGTACATGAAACAGCATCCCTCTATAGAACAAAAAAAAGGGACTGCCGAGACCACCTACCACCAGGCAGTATACTGGAAAAGGAAACATCATTTTCTGGGAGACCTCATCCATCCGAGCGGGTTCTGATAGAATATGAATGTGTAGAGGATACATCCGTAGAGACCATACGGAAGCACAAAATCCAAGACCCACAAATATACACAGATGGCAGTAAAATTGATGAGGGGGTTGGAGCCGCCGTCTCGTGGTGGGTAGAGGGAAAAGAAACCGCCAGTTACACATTTAGTCTCGATCCCGCCTGTACGGTCTTCCAGTCTGAACTGTATGCTCTGCATAGGGCGATAGAGATGGTCCGGAGAGAGGGTGTCACCTCAGCAACAATACTGAGTGACTCCAGATCCTCATTGGAGATCATCACGAACCCCAAAGCAGGCCATCATCTAGTGCAGAGGATACATGAAGACATCAGAACTATCAGAAGGAACGGTGGAGAGGTCAAACTGTTCTGGCTGAGAGCACACGTAGGCACAGCGGGAAACGAAAGAGCAGATGAATTAGCCAAAAAAGCAGCGCGGGTGGTAAACGGAACGCGGGACTACTGTGAGATCCCCGTGTCGTTCGTGAAGAATAAGATAAGGGAAGAGACGATCCGAAAATGGCAGGATAGGTACGTTACCTCCTCTACAGGAGGAGTGACCAAATGGTTCTTTCCAGATCAGGCGAAAGCCTATAGCTGGGTCAGGAAAGAAAAACCATCACCTCGTCTGATACAAGTCTTCACGGGGCACGGGGGGTTCGCAGAATATCTGTACCGATTCAAACTCAAGGACAATCCATATTGTGAATGTGACCCCGGGGAGATTGAATCGGTATGGCACGTGATCCTGGACTGTCCCAGATTTGCCAGTGCCCGCCATGACTTAGAACATAGACTAGGCAAGATAGTGATAAGGAAAGAGAATATCCATGCGCTACTGATGGATAAAAAGGCAAAACCACCCTTAGTGCAGTTTATACAAATAGCAGCCGATCTGGCAACACAGCGAAACAAGAACTGTACTCCACCAGCGCAGGGGGGTGATGATGGGTCGGTAAATATGGCACCACGAACGCGGGAACCTTACGTGGCCCCAACGATAACGCAAATGCAGTGGTTGAGCGACGGAGAAAAAGGAACAGTAGGTCTCCTCACAAGGGCTGTGGCGTTGTTCATGGATAGTGCAGGAGAAAGGATTGGCATTAGTTTCTGTATGTCCAGAACAAGGAAGCACGTTGCCATATCGCCTGGCCTAGCAGTCCTGCTAAAAGGCAGCACTACCAGGGCGACCATTAAAAGAAAAGTGTTTGATGCAATGCCTGAGGTGATGCTCGCAGGGCAAAAATGCCGGATCGTACGTTTCAGGAATAAGTCGATCCTGCTCCTGGACTGGCACACTGACAAGTCGTCCTTTACTATAGCGGGGGAACTGCTGTTAAACATGGACGGAGACCCAAGAGTCATCAGCGTGGATGTCATGAAGGTAGATCTCGAGAAAGGGAAAGTGTCCGATTACACTCCCTTATTGGAGGCCTCCCGAAAACACAAAATTATCGTGTACGAGGGAAGAGGCCAAAACCTCGACTTTCTGCTCAAAGACCACGAGCAGACTCCACGCAATGAACTAACAGAAAGTGGCTCAGCCCGGGCACAAAGGCAACACGAGGAGGCGATGCAAGAAGCAAACGAAAGAAGACGCCTCCAATCACAAAGACAATCCCCGACAGACGACCTCGTCAGGGGCATATCTGTTGCCCTGGGCCACGCTCGTCCTCGTAGAACAAGCAGTGAGACAGTACTGGACTCGGTCCCCAAACATAGAACGGTCTCCTCACCCAAAACCACACTGGCAGACATGGGAAGGGTGAGACCGCCATCCAGAATAGTCACTGACCGGGACGGAGATGACCTAGTCAACGCCTATCTAGAGTACCTGGGGACACTGCGGGCGACGCTGCAGGTAAAACACACCACCTGCAGCAAGATACTTGAGGCATTTCAGATAAACGCCCGCATGTTACTACAGGAACTCCTGGACGGGGCGAGGGCGGTGGTCTATAACAACGACACCGGGACTGTGGTGGCGGGAACTCGCCCTATAGATAAAAAGCAGATGGCGGCGTACAGTGGCACGTCAGGCATGGTGCTGGTGGATCATGAAGCAACTGACGAAAGGGGAGCAATCACATTCTGCACACCGATCGAGGACCCAATAGTGGTAATTGCCAAGTGCACCCGCTTCATGCTGGAGGACCGAATTCTAAAAACGGCGGAATCCGTGAGTGGAACTTGGATCTCCGAACCATGGGGTAAACTGGCAATCAGATGGGTTGACGGTGTGCCGGGTTGCGGGAAGACCACGTGGCTCCTCAATAACTTCCAAATGAAGGAAGATATGATCATCACTAGCACACTCGAGACGGCAAAAGAACTGTTGGACAAAGTGACGACTCGATTCGGGGCGGTCGTGAAGGGGAAAATAAGAACCATTGCCTCAGTTCTCATCAATGGTGTGGAAGCATCAAAACGCCTTTTGGTGGACGAAGCTCTCCTAGTCCATTTTGGAGCTATCATCATGGCAACAAGGCTGACCGGGGCAAGAGAATTGGTACTAATGACCGATACAAATCAGATCCCCTTCATAGACAGAGACAACCTGTTCGAGATGCGTTACGGAAGCCCCGCCGCCATCACGTCGGTAACAGAAAAGCTCCTCTGCACACACCGAAGTCCGATGGATGTGGTGTATGCCCTCCAAAACATCTACAAGGGTATTTACACATCACGGCAAGTGCTGAGGTCCATGACATGCAGAATGGCATCGGAGGCGATGTTACGAAGGGGTAACCCAAATACTCTCTTCCTTACCTTTACTCAAGACGAGAAAGAAGCGTATGGGAGGGAAGGGTTCGGCACCGGAGAACAATCTAGACTGCTGACGATCCACGAAGCACAGGGACTAACGTACGATCACGTGGTTGTGCTCAGAGGAGCAGAAAGGAAGAACCCTGTCCACGATAGTGTTCCTCACGCGGTGGTTGCCATTACCAGACACATGGTATCCTGCACCTATTTCTACCGGGAGTTGAAGGAGGACGACGCAATTAGACGTCTCATTGCCCTTCCCAGCATAGCAACAGATGAAGTGGTCATGGAATACAATAAAAAAATGGTACTCAGGGCCCTATCAAGCGGAGCAACCTTGGTGTAACTAAAATAAAAAAAAAAAAAAAAAAAACACGCAACATATATTATGCCAAATACGAGTATATTAACTGACCAAATCTTGTTAGCATAAGTTACCCAGGAATACTGGCATAATAATTATAATGATCCAAAAATTGTGAAATAGTCCATACATAAATTATTAACATATAGTATAATATTATTAAGATATATATTTGAGTATAATTAAGTATATATAAGTATAAATAGATATTATTAAGATATATATTTAAATTTTTTAAATTGATTGAGTTGCGCAACTCACCTTAGATTAGGAGTAAAAAGTAGTCGTTAGTCTTAATATAATAATTATAATAAAATAGATCACAATGAGAAGATTCCATGAAAAGAGCACGGACCACGAGTCTGTGGAGTGTTAAATTAGTAATAAAAAAAAAAAAAAAAAAAAAAAAAAACAAGTTTGTCAAACACGTAAATTTGACAAACATCTCTGATCATTCACAGGGCCCCTTATGTCACAAGTTGGCAACGTACACTGTGGTTCTTGTTTTGCCACTTGAGCCACATGTATTAAAGGTGACTGTTACCACTTCTTGAGCCACATGTATTAAAGGTGACTGTTACCACTTACCATCAGTGGGCAGTATGCTTATTTGCCAACTTTGTTGTATAAATAAATATAATAAAGAAGGGATTGATTCACCTATCTCTAGGGCTTAAGACGTCGCCGTAATCTAAAATGCCGCTCACTCATAGCCGCCGTTCACTTCATAACGATTTAATCCACAAGTTGTCACAGACAGCGGCTCATTGTTTGAAGGAGGTAATTAATAAATCACGTCCCTCAAGAGCATACAATGTATTCCGTTTTATTAATGAAGTCTCTCGGATAGTACGCATGGAGCGTTTAAGGGATTTAACCGTAGGCTCGTGGTCGAGGCCACCTCGATGTGATCTGAAGGTTCGGGGCTCGTTTCCCCGTGGGACAGAAGATTTTCTGCACGAGTAACGATCCGAAGTTCTCGCGGTCCCACTACTTTGCCCCACTGGTGGGATCACGAGGAAATGTGATTCCTCGTGGTCCCATGGCCAATGAGACCACGCGGTATACCATTAATCGTTCCTCGTTTACCGTACAACAAAAAAATCCTTTTTGTTGTACGAATTAAAGCTGAAATGTTAATGAAAAGTCAAAATAAAAGTTAATTATGTATAACTAAAATAATTAGCGAGAAAAGGCCCACATAGTCTAAAAATGGATGAAAAATGGGAAATGTGCGTTTTGCATTTTTTTAAAAACGAGGAGCTTAATAATTTTAATACAACTAGAAAAAAATAGTGTTTTAAATCAGCTTTCCAACCATGTATAACGTAAGGCTATCCAAATTCTGGGCCCACTAATTATTATCGTCTCCTTTCACCTGAAATCGGTTTACTGGTTTAGGCGTGAAGAGGTAACAGAGGGACAGACAGACACACTTTCGTATTTATAATATTAGTAAACTGTCCACCTGATGATAAATGGTTGCAGTTACCTATTGCTTGTGTGCACGACTTCAGCGAAACCTAGCGTCCGCAACTTTGTTGGCTCTGATATTTAATTACGACATTTTGACATAATATTTAATTCAAAAACTACCTTTTAATTTATGTTACAAAATTATTTGATACCGACGTAATATATTTATTCATTATTCGCCAATTGGTGGTGCCCAAGGTAGACACCACCACGTCGGCGATTCACCGACTTCTGGGTTGCTGATTTTTATTCACCGAATACCAGCTCTTAGAAAATTGGTATTACTTACCTTGGATCCGATTGGTCTCCGTATGTAGCCGGTGGACTTCCTGAGCTAGCTCGAAGGAAGTCGCGGCTCCTGAAGTTCTGCGGTGGATCCACCGGTGGAGACCGGAGCACTACAAATGCCTATTAGGCCACCACGGCTCACACACGCGACGATAATACTTTTGCACAACACCAAGCGGGCTTTCGCACCCCGATATTAGGTGCGCCGCGCAAAACACAATTTGTTAGTTAACTTCTATTACATTTTATTTCGGCCCGGACATAACCTCTAACAATGTTATTCCGTATTCGACTCGACTGACATGACATGTTACATGCGGCCGGCCGCCAAAAAGGCTCTTACTGCACAGACTATAATGCAGTGTTGCCACTCGCTCTTCCTCGAGCGTGAACATCTCCCGCTCCGGACAGTCCCGGACTGTCCGCCAAATCAGTCTAAGGGGAGGCGAGAAAGAGTAGCGACCGCGCGCTTCAAAACAGAATCCCCAACTAGGACCTCGGCAAACCTGCGCACACCATCAGACCCTAGAGTAAGTTGGACAATGCGTCCGCGACGCCAACGTAAGGGTGGCAGGTTTGGGTCCTTCACTAACACGAGGTCTCCAACCCTCGGTGGGTTTGTCTTATCTGACCACTTAACGCGCTGTTGCAAAATGTGTAAATATTCAAGGTGCCAGCGGCGCCAGAAGCTCTGGGTAAGCTGCTGGAGCAACTCAAACCGCGAAAGGCGTCCGGGATTGATATCTCTATAAGGATACTCGGGCAGGGCGTTAAGTGGTCTGCCTATCAAGAAATGGCCCGGCGTGAGGGCCTGCAAATCGTTCGCGTCGGTAGACAACGGACATAACGGACGCGAGTTGAGAACCGCCTCAATCTTATGAAACACCGTCGCGAGTTCCTCAAACGTGAGAATAGTCTCCCCAATAACGCGGCGAAGGTAAGTCTTGGCGGCCTTTACAACAGATTCAAAAATCCCTCCCCAGTGAGGGCAAGACGGCGGGGAGTATCGCCATGTTACCCCCCTACGGGAGAGTGTGGATCCGATCTCAATATTATTTTTATCTAAAAATTCACAAACTTCTCTTATATGTCTATCAGTGCCCTTGAAGTTCGTCCCACAATCGGACCGAATTAGAGAAGGCAGTCCCCGGCGGGAGACAAATCTGCCTAACGCTGCTAAGAAAGCGTCCATGGTGAGTGCACTCACCACCTCCAAATGAACGGCTTTAGTGGCCAAACAAACAAACACACACAAGTAAGCCTTTTCAGTCTTAGCATTACGGAGTCGCTACGTTTTTATAGTGAATGGTCCCGCGAAATCAGTTCCAACTCCTAAGAAGGTCATCGATTCATTCACACGATCAGCAGGCAAATCACCCATTTGGGGCTGCATCGTCGCGGGGCGTAAACGATAGCAGGGCAGACAACGAAAGATAACAGATCGGTTTATTCTTCGCGCTGACAAAATCCAAAACTCCCGTTGGAGGAGCGCGGTCAATGCATTACATCCGGCATGAGCATTCTTCACATGGCGATCAATGATCAACAATCGCACCAATGGTCCGTCCTTGGGGAGCAACAGGGGATGACGAGATCTATAAGGCAAGTTAGCGTGCCTCAATCGGCCTCCTACACGCAACAATCCCTTATCATCCAGAAAGGGAGTCAAACGCACCAAGGGTCCCTTCAATTTGGACGTCCCGGTACGGAAAATCTTAAGTTCTGGTTCAAACGCTCTTGACTGGGTCATACGCACCCAATGCAAAAGAGCATCTTGGCGCTCCTGCGGTGAGAGGACCGGACACAAATCTTTGTCCTGAGGCCGGCGACAATTTCGAATAAATCTTCTTATCCAAGCGGTCACGCCGAGCAACTTGTCCAGAGAACTGTAGCGGTCTAATAAAAATTCCCGCTCTGGAGCCGCCATAGTCTCGACAGCGTGAACACGCAAGCCCGGATTTGGTACCTTCACCACAGCTGGTGTGGAAGGCCAAGACGGCTGTAACAACCATTCGGGACCCCACCACAGAGTGTGGTCAATAAGCTGAGGGGCTTCGCTGCCACGTGATGCACAGTCAGCAGGGTTTATTTCACCTGGCACGTGGCGCCAAATCAACGTGGCCTTCGAGGCCTGTATTTGGGATACCCGATTGGCCACAAATACTTCCAGGGAGTGGACGGAGTTCTTAATCCAACACAGGACAACCTGACTGTCGGACCAAGCAAAGAGCGACTCAAAGTCCACACTACGTCCCAGGGTGTCAACATCGTGGTTCATCAACCGAACCAGAAGAGTAGCTCCAGACAATTCTAACTTCGGAATCGTTAATCGAGTCCGAAGTGGAGCAACCTTACTCTTAGCAATTAACAAGTGGAGCTTAAGAGCTCCTCTATCATCGACCGTCCGGATATATACGACGGCTGCGTATCCACTCTCAGACGCGTCACAAAAGCCATGAAGGCTGGCCGTAAACCGTCCCTTAGGCAGTATATGTCTAGGGATACTAACCCGGTTAATGTCGGGGAGAGACGACATGAAGGACTCCCAATCTCGCAGCAAACGGCCCGAGAGGGGCTCATCCCACGACACTTCGGCTGACCAAAGTTCCTGTAGAAAGCACTTCATCCAAAACACTACGGGACTAATCCATCCGTTTGGGTCAAAGGTACGAGCTACTGTAGATAAAACCAACCGTTTCGTCCAGACCTTGGGGCTTGGCAGCTCCAATCGATAGGTGAACGTGTCCTGGACAGGCCTGTATTGCACTCCCAAAACAGATAGTAAATCTGGAGTGTTGGCATTCTCAAAAATATGAGGCTCCTGCTGGTGGTCGTCTGGCAAGTCACACAAAAGCTGAGGTGAGTTGGACATCCACTTCCTCAGTTCATAACCACCAGCCCCGAGAAGAGCAATTAGTTCATCTCGCAAAATCAAGGCTTCCTCGACACTAGAGGAGCCCGTACAAATATCATCCACAAATGCATCCTCCTTGAGAACCAAGGATGCGCGAGGGTATCGTAACCGCTCACGTTCAGCGAGTTCCACAAGTGAGCGAATTGCTACAAAGGGGCTCGAACGCAAACCGTATGTATTGGTGTTCAGCTCGTAGACCAGCATGGGATCTCTGGGATCCTCCCTCCATAATATGAGCTGATATCGTCTATCGTCCGGGTGAATCACAGTCTGCCGAAACATCATCCGGATATCGGTCACAAAGACGACGGCATGGCGACGGAAGTTGGTCAATACATCGCCCACCTCGTAGTGCAACTTCGGTCCAGCATGCAGACATTGATTCAGCGAAACTCCGGTAGACGTGGGAGCTGACCCATCAAAAACAACGCGTATCTTCCCGGTGGAAGGTTTCAAAACCGCGTGGTGAGGAAGAAAATTATGTTCCTCGTTTCGCCAGTCCAGTCGCGAGACCGACATGTGCCCCAGTAGCTCATATTCTCGCATGAAGTCGACATACTTCTGTTTGAGGTCGGAGTTCCTACTCATACGACGCTCCATGGACAGCAGCCGCTTCTCGGCCAACGGCCGGGAGCTGCCAAGTGAGGGGCGAACTGACAAAAAGGGCAAACGAGTGATCAGCCGTCCCGAGTGAAGGCGACCTGTATTGTTCTGGTAGAACAACTCACACTCCTCATCTAAGGGGTTCACTCGCTTCACGGTAGGTGGCTCTTTCACCTCCCAAAACCGTTGAAGGACATCCGATAAGGTGGAGCTAACAGTTATGTAACTGTCCACCGATGGAGATGGTGGGTTATGCCTAACCGGTCCCATCACTACAAACCAAAGCGATGTAGATAAGGCTACCAGCCCACCCTTCTGTAACTCTCTCCTCTTCCCACAATACACGCGGCCTAGAACATCGGCACCGAGCAATAAGTGAATCGGACCGGTTCGGTGGAAGGAAGGGTCAGCCAAGATCAATCCTGATGTCGCATCAACGACAGCGCGCGAAACGTGCTATTGCGGAAGCTGACCAACAATCTTCTCATAAACAATCGCGGTAGCGCCAATTTTGGGCGCTGAAGAGAAGTGGGGGGAGAAGGAGAACAAAACCTGACCGATCGGATCCGGGATCCGCAGGTCTCCGATTCCTCGTACCGATTCAAGGTATGGAGATGTGTTCAAACTCAACTGCCGGACCAGCCAGCTGGAGGCAATGCAACTCTGAGCTCCCGTATCCAAAAGGGCGCGAACTAAAACAAAGGTGCCCCTCGGGCCCCACACCTGTACGGAGGCTGTTGGTAACAGCACCTGCTCCTGTGGGGGGGTTACAGCCGACAGTTGGTTTAATGAAAATCCTCCCGCATTCCCCGCAACGGGGGGGAAGGGGGGTTCAAGGAAAAATGCGTGCGCGGCGGAGGAATAGGGCGCTCAAGGCGCTCGAGCGGGTCCCAATCCGGCACGTACTGGCCCCGATCAAAGCGGCATCGGGGGGCCGGGCGGTGCCCATGATGGGCGAAAGTTGGGGGAGCCCGTGATAAACGGGGTCTCTCCATCAGAGGGGGAGAGAAGCGTATCGGCTCCCGGCGTGGCTCCCTAATAACCGCGGCCCAATCCCGCGGTGGCGCCTCAGAAGCGGCGCGTCAATCCCCCCCGCCCGTAGGGGGGTGGAGCGCCCAATCCTCTCACGGGAAGGGGGGCGCCTGTCCAATCTCCGCGGAGGGGTGGCACGCCTCTCCGATCTCCTCGGAGATGTGGGTGACCTACGAGGGCCCCCGCCCGTTTGCGAGTCCCTCTCTCTCACCACCTCACGAGTGTCTTTATTATTAAAGCACAAGAGGGGGTGATGGGCCCCTCCACAACAGTGGCAATCTCGTGGGTGGAGGCAAGCCGATGCCTTATGAGCCCCCAGGCAGCGGTAGCACCAATTCCGCTGCTTGGCGATATTCCTACGCCCCTCGGTGCGTAGGCCAACAAATTTGGGACAGGCCGGCAAACGATGGCCATCCCGCTTGCAACACTTGCAAGGCATCGGCCTCTCCCCGTGTGGAGAGTTCTGCCGCACTGCAGTATACTGCTTGTGCGGGCGGCGTTCTCTCCGTGGCGCTGCCCGGATTGCCTCATAGCGGCCTGTATTCGGTCCCGGTATAGGAGCCAGATCCAAGTGGTCGGTCATCCGACACTCATCCTCCAAAAATCTGAGGAGATCCGAGAAGGGGGGTAGGTACGAGGCACTATTGCCCCCATACCTTTGTTCAAAGCGCCCCTTCATCTCCATGGGAAGCTTATCGAGGATGAGGTGGAGCAAAATAAAGGACCACTGGTCCACCGGTAGATCAAGTCGTTTGAGCGCGTTAATAGCGCTTAGCAGCGGGTTCAAAATCTCCTTCCTCAATGAGGAGACCCGCGATACTCGTGGCAGCCCTAACATGGCAGCCACATGTGTGTCCGCTAGCAAGCGAACATTCTGATACCGGGCGGTCAACAACGCCCTTGCAATCTCATACCTGTCATCGTTGACAGGTAGATGCTGGACAAGCACACCAGCCTCTCCACGTAAGGCAGAGAGCAAATAGGCCAATTTCTGGCTAGGGAACAGGTCGTCCCTCGAGTGAACCAGGCTATCAAAGAGGTTAATGAACCCCATCCAAGAAGCCAGGTTCCCATCAAAGGTTGGGATGTCTAAAGTGGGCAGTCTGCCCAGCAAGCCGGCCGGGGTAGGCTTGACCTCCCCGGTCGTGCACGACTCACCCCTCCGGGCGAATAGGATAGCCTGAGCCTTGTTTATGATCACATCCGCCTGTTCAAAACATTGATCATAATCGGCATTAAATTGGTCGACTGCCCGCAACTCAGCGGCACCCTCGGCTGGGTGGTCGAGCAGATATTGTTGATGAGCAACGAAAAGCTGCTCCAATTCCTTCAAGCGAGCAGGTACTCCCTCATGCCGAATTAACAAGGCCTGTTCTCGGTCTGGTCGGTCTACCAAAGCGACGGCACTAGCAAACCATCTCAAAATCTTTTGTGCACCCGCGCGGGCACCACTAAGCGGGCTGACTGGCGGGACCATTTTGCACCAAAATTAATAAACACTATAATAATACACGGACAAACAGACCGACAACCGCAGACAATAAAACAGATCGGGAGGAACTTCAAAGGCAGAACAAAATATATAAACAAACCAAAATCAAGTGTAAATGCTAGAACTTAACTAGAACAACAAAGGCATTTAACAACAGAATTTTTCAAACAAATTAAATTCAAGTATTAAGTCAATAACTTAACAAACATAATATTCAAAGGCAAACAAAACAAAATCAAATGTAAATGCTAAAACTTAACACAGCAAAATAGTGTATTACAACAACAGCAAAGTCATTTAGCAGCAAAATTTTTTAAACAAACTAAATTCAAGTATAAGTTTACAACTTAACAAACAAAATATTCAAGGGCAAAACAAAGATATGAAAAAACAAACCAAAATCAAATATAGGTAAATGCTAGAACTTAACTAGAACAACAAAGGCATTTAACCACAATTTTTCATATACAATGACAACTAGTTAGGGAGATCAGTCCACAAATGAGATGGTAGTCGGTTTAAAATCAGCAATCAAAAAACAATTAATATGTATTGCCCGTTTGGACAACCAACAAGATTACAATATTAATTGTACAATACTAATCAAATCAATCAATAAAATCTAACAACAACACGCTCTGCTACCAAAAGATGGTGGTGCCCAAGGTAGACACCACCACGTCGGCGATTCACCGACTTCTGGGTTGCTGATTTTTATTCACCGAATACCAGCTCTTAGAAAATTGGTATTACTTACCTTGGATCCGATTGGTCTCCGTATGTAGCCGGTGGACTTCCTGAGCTAGCTCGAAGGAAGTCGCGGCTCCTGAAGTTCTGCGGTGGATCCACCGGTGGAGACCGGAGCACTACAAATGCCTATTAGGCCACCACGGCTCACACACGCGACGATAATACTTTTGCACAACACCAAGCGGGCTTTCGCACCCCGATATTAGGTGCGCCGCGCAAAACACAATTTGTTAGTTAACTTCTATTACATTTTATTTCGGCCCGGACATAACCTCTAACAATGTCATTCCGTATTCGACTTGACTGACATGACATGTTACATGCGGCCGGCCGCCAAAAAGGCTCTTACTGCACAGACTATAATGCAGTGTTGCCACTCGCTCTTCCTCGAGCGTGAACACCAATATTCATTTAATTGCAAGTGTGAAATGTAATTGTGTTTATAGATCATGACAGATGACAGAGCTCTCATTATTTCTACTTTTAGCCTCCATGAGAGCTGCGATAGATGTAATTACCCCCACCTTTTACTATACCCAGCGAATATATTGTATACTACTGTGGTTCCTGTGAGTTTTGCAAATTCCCCAAAAAACTATATCCTCTACAAGGATTCCAATGTACGTTGCCAACTTGTAGTGCCAAGTCACAGTACCTATCCACCCAGTAATTTAATTGCCTGTATTATACAACGATGCAAGCACTGCTGCAACACTTAGGTATTATTCATTTTGATTTCAACTGCAACCCCCTACAGTTGTCTATTTGCAATATTACAGGAACCACGTGTAATACAGGTGTTATGCTTACCAAAAAATTAAACATTTATGTCTTGATATTATTAATTTTGATTTCAACTATGACCTCCTGCAGTTATCAAGTCTCACAGGAACCACGTGTAATACAGGCGCTTGTAACCTCTTATCGTCAGCTGGCCAATTTTGCTAGTCTTGTGTAACAAAATTTAAATTATGTTCAGCCATTGTCACCAGCCAGGTGGACCCATGACCAAAAGAAGGAAGCGGGGATGGACTGGATGCGGAAGGCGGAGGACAGAGTGTTGTGGCGCAGACTGGGAGAGGCCTATGTCTAGTAGTGGACTGCGATTGGCTGATTGATTGATTGATTGTCACTGATTGAGTCAAGATATTTTATATGCAAGCTTTCTTCTTCTATATTTATATGTGTAGGATAAGTCAATCACGAATCGTATATTTTTATGACTTCATAATATCAAATGCCTAAGAGACAGTAAAACAAAGTAGCAGATGGCCGTTGTTCAGTCGAAAACTTTTTACGATTGCTTATCATGCCATCCGCGCGTCCATAAATTACGATGCAATCCTCAGTCTAGCGTGAATGATAAAATTGGGAATAGACTTTGTCGGAGAATGCCGTGTTTTTGTTTCGCGCGATTCGTGAGATAAGGCAACTTGACGTTTGAATATTCACCCGCATAAATTATTCTGCAAAACGCGTTCGATTTATTGTTTTCGATAAGTTTGAACGTTTCAGGCGGAATTCTTTAAAAATACTGGGAGATAGCTAGATTTTTAGGACGCCCGCTGTGTTGAGCGGACGTCCGCCCGTTCTTACCCACGGCCCACCTCTTGTGACCTTCTGCGTGAACTGGGGAATATTTCTTTACGACGGCGAGTTATGCTGTTTTATGAAAATTTATAGAGCAATACTCCGTAGGGCAGGTCACTCGTCACAGATTCGTAGTAATTTTACCACGCGCGCCTTTTTGACATATCTGACTCCTTTGCGTTACCCAAAATTTGTTTGTAAACGCTTATGTTTTATTTATACAACTATATTGGCAAACAAGCATACTGCCCACCTGATGGTAAATGGTAACAGTCACCTATAAGTACATGTGCTTCTTGTGAGATTCGCGGCGAATTCGCAACCCCCCAAGTACCACAGTGTGCGTTGTCAACTTGTGTCATAAGATGTAAAGTCATGGTACCCAGTAATGTCACGCCATATCTGACCCTTCAAACCTGAACAGCAATGCAAGCACTGCTACTTTGCGGCAGAAATAGATAAGACGGGGATCCCCAAGCAGGCGACTCTGGTACAGTCTCCCTCTGATCTTGTGTTTTCGTCCATCTGTTCCATGGAGATCGTATCGCCAATTTCACCAACCTTAGCTTAGGGAACTCCTAAAGACGTATGCTGTAACTTTTTGGCTTTAATGAAAAGAATGTGATACTTAGCTTGCCACTTAGAGTATCCTAAGCGAAGACCAGGGGCCTTATTCTGATAGCGTTAACGCATTTGTGGCGTCTCAATCACGCTTCAATAGTATCGCTTTTTGAGACAGTTATTGTTGGTTAACCGATTATTAACTAAAACATTTGTCACTATTGACTTATCAGGAAATTGTAGTAAGACTAATTTGTGCCAGGAAATGTGTATAAAAGCGACAAAAACAGTTTTATTGAAAAGCTATTGAGACACGAAAACGACGTTAAAGTTAGGCGAATTAGACCCCTGGTTGATGAAATTGTTCCTTTTTTTTTTTTTTTTTTTTTTTTTTTATCGCGGGGAAATGCGCAACCGCACCGTACCCACCGTTGGCTAAACGGTGAGCGTGTGTGGGGCTCACCTGGCACAGTGCCAGGCCTACCCACTAAAACCCCTCGGTGTTCTTCCTGCCCTTATGGGCGCGCTAGGTAAGGTCCACACTGCGACTCCACTACCTACGCGCCCGGGCAAGCCCGACCACCCGGTCGGGCTCTCGCCAAGGGGGGATTGCCCGAGAACACCAGGGCAATCCCCAGACGGAGGGCCTTACGGCGGCGTGCACGGGGCCAACCGTGCACGCAGGCCACACGGCAGGGTCATCGGACAGGCATTGCTTGAGCGAATGCCCGCCTTCTCCTGCCTATCCGTCTGCGGCGGATGGGAGCGGCCTGAGGATCTACCTCCCGCTCCCTCTCCGCAGCCTCCTTCTGCGAGATGACATTTTCGCAGAAGGAGGCGACAGCCCCCCATTCCGCTTCGCCGCGGAGCATGGCCACGACCATGCTCGGCAGCGAAAGGTCGCCGCCTCCCAGCGCAACGTTTAATTCGCTGCGCTGGCGTCGCCAGGCCGGGCACACCAACAGGGTGTGCTCGGCCGTGTCGTCGGGAGCGTCGCAGTGATGACACTGCGGCGTTTCCTCCCGACGTGCAACTCGGTGCAGGTAGTGACCGAAACAACCATGTCCGGTCAGTACCTGCACCATGCGGAATGAGAGGCTGCCTTGCCGGCGCCCAACCCACTCCTCCAACACCGGACGGATCGCTTCGATCGTCCGGTGGCCGGCAGCTGGGAAGACGAGTGCCTCACCCCACCGGCGCAGAGCCTCCCTCTGCGCCTGGGTACGAACCACCTCCACCTCCTGTGGGGCAGATCGTCCCCCCCGTTCTCGGACGGCAACCCGATGCCGATACACCTCCGACTGGACGCGTGCATCGACATCCCACGGCGTTTGGCCCGCAAGTACGCAGGCCGCGCCGTGGCTGACCGTGCGATAAGCTCGCACGGCCCGGGTTGCTATGACCCTCTGCGGACGTCGCAAGAGGGCCACCGTCCGGGGGGAGAGGCACTCTGCCCATACCGGGGCTCCGTAGAGTGCCATTGACCGTATTACCCCATGATACAGTCGCCGGCACGCCGATCCTGGCCCTCCCACGTTAGGAAGGACCCGTCCGAGTGCGGCTGCGGCGGCACACAGCCGTGGAATGAGGAGCTTAAAATGCTCCTCGAAGTTCCATCGGGGATCCAAAACCAGGCCGAGGTACTTGAAGTGTGCCTCGACCGGTATGCGGACCCCCTCCACTCGGACACGCAGCCCCGGTGGGATCCTGCGACGGGAGGCATGGAACATCATGGCCCTCGTTTTGTCGAGGGCCACGTCCAGGCCTAGGAGGCGGATGCGTCGGACGACGAGTGAAGCGCCGACCGACGCAAGGTGGGCCGCCTCCTCCCCCGTATTTGCTTTCGCCGCAACAAGTGTGTCGTCGGCGAAGCAGACGACCTCTATTCGTGGAAGGAGGTTGCCTCGCAGGACCCAGTTGTACCCCAGGTTCCATAATAGAGGACCTAGTACGGAACCATGGGGCACGCCCGCCGCCATTGCCCACGAATGGACGCGACCATCCGGACCCTCGTAGAGGATTGTCCTATCATCCAGGTAGTCCTCCACAAGGGTGCGGAGGTACGGAGGCACCCGGTGGAAGCGGAGTGCCTCCTTTATGCACTCATGAGGCAGGCTGTTAAAGGCGTTGCGGATGTCCAGCGACACCGCAACTACAGCCTCCCCACGAGCCGTGGCCTCCTCAGTCCACCTCTTAAGGAGGGCCACCGCGTCCACCGTGGACCGGCCAGTGCGGAAGCCGAACTGGTTGGCAGCCAAGTCCGGCCCCCGGTCCTCCAGATGCTCGATGATTCGGGAAGCCAGAATTTTCTCCAGGAACTTCCCAGCCTCATCGAGCAGCACCACCGGCCGATACCCAGTCGGGGAATCGGCGGGGCGGCTCTCCTTCCTTAACAGGCAGAGCTTGCCCACTTTCCACCGACTGGGGAAGCGGCCCGAGGCGATACTCAGGTCCAGCACCGCCCGGAACCGTTCCTCGAGGTGTCTCAGGGCGAGGACCAGAACCCTGGATGGGACACCGTCCGGTCCCGGCGCCTTCTTCTTTCGCCGGAACCGTTCCCTCACCGTGTCGAATTCCACGTTCGACACGGGAGGGATTACGACAGCCACTTCCTCCGGAGGAGTGTCCGGGGGGTCCATTCTGGGGGGCTGAAACGGACCAGGAATAGGGAACAGAGTATTCAGCACCCGGTCCAACAGCCCCCTGTCCATAGCGGAGGTGGGTGGAGCACAAGCTTTGAACTTGCCCCTCACCATCCGATACGGACGCCCCCACGGATCATCGTCCAGGAGCCGCAAAAACTGCTCCCTGGACTCCTCCTTGGCCCTGCAGATTTCGTTACGCAGGGCCTTCTTGGCTCGCCGTCATCGGCGATGACCTCTCCCTCCAGAACGTGGTCCGCGCAATGCTGGAGGGAGAGAGGACGTGGGACACGGTAAACTCCTTCTGCGTGGACGTGATGACGCAGAAGGAGTCGGCGGAGAGGGCCAGGGAGGAGGATCCCTTGGCCGATCCATGCCGCCGCAGAAGGCTGGGGCGAAGGAGGCGGAATTACGCCCGCCTTCTTCCTCCTGACGGCAACCAGCGGGGCCCAGGGTTGGGAAGCCCGGGTCCTGCATTGCACAGGTTGCCGCCAGTCGCTGATCCCCTGGATGCCCCGGGGGATCACCGGCCTCCCCCTTCTGGGGGGGTGAGAGGGGCTCGCCCTAGGCGAGCAGACGCTGACGAGGTCGTGGATGTGTTCATCCGAGTTCCCATGACCTTGTCAGGCAGCGACGCGTCCCTTCTCGGCGTATCCTCCTCAGATGAGGAGGATGCGGCGATGATGGACGTGCTCGCGCCAAGGCGTATGTGAGGGGCACCGGTGGGTTTTAGTCGGTAGGCCGCGGTTCCTGGCTGACACTTTGTCCCCAGGGACCGCGGAGAGTCCGACATAACTCTGCGCCTTCCCAAGCGCGGGGTATGCGTCATGCATTTCCCACCGTTAAAAAAAAAAAAAAAAAAAAAGGGCCTTCTTGGCTGCCGCATACACCCGACGGAGCTCAGCTTCCTCGTCGGGTGTAGTTCTGTTGCGCCTACGACATCGCACGTAAGCGCGCCGAGCCCTCATGCTGGTGGTACGCAGGTCCGCAATCTCCTGCGTCCACCAGTACACCTGTCCCCTTTCGGGGCAAGCCTGCGCCCTCGGCATGGCAGCTTGGCAGACGACTTTCATATCGTCCGCGAAGAGATCCGCCATGCCGTCGACATCCCTGGTGAGGTGGGGCGGCACTTCCGCCCACGCCCGCACCATCGCCGCCTTCTCCGCCACATCCGGGCGGAGCTTGGTGAGCGCCCATTTTGGAAAGGCGCTCACCGCCGAGCCCCTGCGGTTCGGGACCCCATGGGATGCCGTGGAGACCTCATATCGGACATATAAATGATCCGACAGGGTCTCCACATCTTCCTCGACTCGCCAGTCGTTGATTCGACGGGCGAGTGAGGGGGTGGCAAAGGACACGTCCACAATGGACGTGCCTTGCACCCGGACGCAGGTAGGGGTGGTGCCCCTATTCAAGATCTGGAGCCCCAGGGATAGAACCCAGGACTCCAAATCTCCACCCCTCGGACTGGTTCTGGAGGACCCCCACGCAGTAGACCATGCGTTGAGGTCCCCCGCGATCAGCACCGGTACCGGGGCCGTCCTCCGGACGACCCCTTCTAACGCAGCCAGGTAGACCGCGAAGTCCGCCCGGCTGCGATTGGGGGAGAAGTAGGTCGACACGACCAACATTCCCCCCCACATGGCGGCTACGTAGCCAGTACCCCTTTCTCTTAAAATGAGAGAGGGGGCTGTACCACGCGCCGCCCGCATTATAGCGGCGGAACCATCCGCCGCCACCAACCAATTGGGCGACTGCGGCGGAACGTAATACGGCTCCACCACAGTCGCCAAATCTACACCCCACTCCGCCGCGGTCTGACACAGGAGGTCCTGTGCCGCGGCGCAGTGGTTCACATTTGCCTGGAGAAGCTTTACGGGACCACTAAACATTGGTGGTCTCCATTTGCTCCTCCTGGACCGCGGCGGCGGCCGGTGCTAGCGGTGGTGCCAGTTGTGACAGGCTCTTAGGGGCTACGGTCACCCTTACCGGGGCCAAACGGCCCCTGACCGGCGGGGGGTTGCAATTAATGCCCCCCATGCGGTGGTCGGCTGGCCGCTTTGCGTCCGCACAGACGGCGCATTTTAGCGCCTCTATGCAGTCCACCGCCTTGTGCCCTTCAGACCCGCAGCGGAAACAGAGTCCACTGCGATCCTTGGCGGAGGGGCACCGCTGTATGGGGTGGCCCATGCCCATACAGCGAAAACACCGCATGGGTTTCTGTTCCAGAAGTTGGATGGAGGCAGAGCTCCATCCAACCTCGATGCGCCCGGCGTTAGCAAGGCGCTTTGCCGCCTCCACGGGAACAGAGGCGAAGGCCGCCCCGACACCCCTCACCCCCGTGTGTACCCTGCCCACCTTAATGTGGTGGGCTGGGCATTCACCGACCCGGGCCAAAATTTGGCCGAGCTCCTCTGCGGACACCGAGTCGTCGATGCCGACTACCCGGATGTCCGCCGTCTTGACGGGACGCGTAACTTTGGCCGCGTCCCCTAGGGCCTCCCCTAATTTGGCGGCCAGCGTGTCCGCCTGAGACGGGGATGTCTCTTTCGGGAGCTCGATTATACGAGCCCCTGTTATTCCCGTCCGGAACTTGGCAGGCCCGATCCCTAGGGCGCCCAGGCTCACTGAGGCTTTGGCCTTAGCAATAGCTTCACCGTAGGTGAGGCCCTTTGCCACCGCCTCCGGCTTAAGGGCCACCACCACTGCAAGGGAACGTGGCGCCTTTGGCAGTTTAGGCGCCTTTTGCGCCATGGTAGCCCCAGCAGTTCCAGCCTTCTTGGGCACCACCCCATCTACCGCCATTTTTTTGCGGCTCCGCCTAACTACTGTCCAGGGAGCCTCGACGGGTGCCGTGGCCCCCGATGAGGAGGGAACCGCCGTGGACGTAGAAGGCGCAGCCTTCTTTCTGACCAGTCTTGCCTCTTTTGGCATATTGGCCGGCGGGGCAAGAGTGGTGTTAGCCGTTGCAGCCTTTGTTGGCTGCTGCTGCTGAGGCTGTGGCTGCGCCACACGGTCCGACGCCAATGGTGGCCTCCGGACCTGAGCCGGCATCAAGCGCCCATCTACCTCTAGACCCTCCAATCGGGCCGAAACCATTGTGCCTAATTGGGCTAATAGCTCCCGCTGAAGGAACTCAATAGACTCCAAGAATTCTCTCTTGGAGATCCCTTCAGCGGTGGCGGTCTTCGGCGCTTGGGCCATCGGTAGCTCCACCTCCGGCAGTTCCTCCTCTATGGCGTCATCGGAGACGACAGCCTCCGACTCAACCATGTCTAAAATCTCAGGGGCCGCCACGACCCCACGGCCTCTCGGGCGTTGCGCCGTCCTCTCCGAAAAGTCCCGACGGAGGGCCTTCATTTCGCCTTCTATGGCGTCCAGCTGACCTCGTAGGCGCTTATTGTCAGCTTGAAGCCGACGCACCTCCTCCGAGGTCTTCCTGGACGCCAGAGTGCGGACAATCTCGAGGAGAGATTCCGAGGCGTCTTTTATTTCTTTCACGCAAGTCCCCTTTAAGTTACGGGACTTGCGTGCCACTCCCACTAGCGCTTTCGCGCTCTCCTCGGCCTTGCTACACAAGAGCTCGGCAGAGGGCTCGGGGGAACTCTTCCCCTTGCCTTTACCCTTATTAACGGGGGCATCTGTAGCCTCCGACTCCTTTTCAGACTCCTCGGAGTCAGTGTCGGCCTCCAGCTGTTCGAATTCTCGCCTCGCCTGCGACAGCCCAATACCGTGCGTCAGTCCTCCTCTACCCCTTCTAGTCCGGGGGACCTTAGGGGCGTATGGCGCCGTAGTTTCCTCTTCTTCAGTTTCCAGGTCTGTAACGAGCGGATCCTGAAAAAAACGACCCTGAACCGACCTCTTCCTCGGCGCTGGTTCCGTCCCACTAGCGATTTCTCTGTAAGCGGGACTAGCCGTGCTTACACGTACACGTGAGCTCCGACGGAGCACTACCCCCCCGGCGCTTGCCAGCGGCAAAACTGGGGATACCCCCCCACGACGAGCTTTTGCCGCGCCACCGTTGACCGACGAGCGGCTCTTTTCCCTAACGGGCTCCGCGGGCACTTTAAAGAATTTGGAGGCTTTAGCAGCCCCCCCGTCATCAGCACCATCCGTTTCGGACATATTGTCCGATTCGGACATGCTCCAGTTGTGGGCCCTGCCCACCACAGACTCCGTTGGAGAGAGCAGAATTAAATCTGTCTTCCACCCAACGGAACACAACACAACACCAAGCGGTCAAACACAACACGTTTATATAGAACAAAAATAATAATAATATGTACAACAAGCTTAATACCTACTTAATATGAACGTTTAACTACTAGGTACTTAAAGTTCTTAACTTAGCACTAATAAAGTCAATGTCTTATTCCTAACTTATTACTATCACGCACTTATCTTGTCTTTAATGTGGTACTCCTCGTCAATCCAGTCTTCGTGCTGTGCTCCCGCACAGCTTAGGGATCTCGACGCCGCGCGCCGCAGCGCCAGAGTGGCGCAATATCGGATGACAAACGGCAGCGTCGATGTCAATCAGATACGCCACAGGATTTTTATTTGCAAGTCGCAACAACAAAACCAAAGCCACAACCACTTTAACAGCGTCACTTTCGCGATTATAACATCCTGACCCGAATATCGGATATGTTGTGTAAACAAACAATAGCTAAGTATGAGATCGCACACTGACCGAACGACAAAAACAACACGATCACGCGGAGCTCACGTGAACGCGTGCGCACTCGACGGCGGCTCGCACCGGGCTGATGAAATTGTTCCTGGATCACCTAGTCTTTGGGTTTTCATTATGTGGTAGGAGATTACCTCTAGTTTACTTATATAATACTTTATTGTACAATAGAACTTCGACAATAGTACAAAGGAAACATGATGTATAAGGGCGGACTTATCTCTACAAGAGATCTCTTCTAGTCAACCCAAGCATTAGTGCGAAGGTTAAAAAGTGCAGGGCCTGAGTGTAAAAGTCATATAAAATAAACTAGCTGTGCGCAAAAATGATCTTAGGAGACCTGGTCGCTTCCCTTAATGTCCCATCTCAACTCTCAAATTCAAATTAAAAAATCTTTATTCAACATAGGCCTTTACAGACACTTATTGACGTCAAAACAAAGCAAAACAATCTAATTTAATGAAATCATATTAACCTTGTATGTGCATACATCTTGAATATACTCAAGATGTCTGCAAATACAAGTAGGAATGAAAAAAAAAGTTGACTACATCCTGTATAAGGAGATATACAAATAATAAATACATATACATATACTATATCATCATCATCATCATCACAGCTCATATACGTCCCCACCGAGGGGTTCGAGCCTACCCTATGTTAGGGTGATTAGGCCTTAGTCAACCACGCTGGCCCAGTGCGGATTGGTCGACTTCACATACATCATTGAATTTCTTCGCAGATGTATGCAGGTTGCCTCACGATGTTTTCCTTCACCGTAGGAGCGTCAGACAAATGTACATATGAAATTCAAAACGAAAAACACATTGGTACATGGCGGGTCTCGAACCCCGACCCCCCGATTGGAAGGCAAGTACCGAAACCACAGCGCCACCGACGCTCTCAATACTATATACATCTTAATTAATTAGAGAGGTAGTACTATTTCAAATGACGTTTGAAAGATGTAAAAGATGATCTCCCACGGATTGAAGCCGATAATCCGTTCCACAGCTTAGCAGCACGGACGGGAAAGGACTTGAGTATATGAAAAAATCTGGAATTGAAATTAGAAATTTCAAGGACACGAGAACGTTTGGGATGGGAATTGCGAAAACAAACCCATTTTGATTATTTTTAGCTCAAGCCCTAAGGGTTCGGAGGAACTTGTTGAACTGAAGCAATCCTTAGGAACTAGATCTGGGACATACTGCTTTATGTATTATAGATTTCGTTCCCAACCCCAGCAGTATGGGTATTGAATGAAAGGGCCTGATGAGTAGAGTACTATAAACCATCATTACCCTGAACTCATCACGGTTGCTGCTCAAAAATGGCGGATAAAGATTGAAAAAAAGGGTTTGAAGAGTTAACCCAGTACCATCGCTCTAAATTCAATATAGTTGAAATATGGGTATCGAATGAAAGGGCTCGAAGCACTATGAATGTAGGTAACAACATACCCTGAATTAAACATGGCCGCCACATAAAAATTGCGGATTGAACTTGGTCAAGCGGCAACTCCCATATTATGGGTTTTGAGACATTGTTTGAGTACAAATTCACTGCCGTAACTTAAAACTCACTCGATCGCCATTTCATTTAGATGTTACTGCATGATTAGGTTGCTTATTTCCTATATAAACTACCTACAAAAGTAGGAAATTACTTTCGCCGGCGTAGGTTCATCTTAAAATCGATAAAGCTATTTGTTATTTATGCAGCCTTACAAGTTGTTTACATCAAGCAATGACGTGTTGGTTAGTGTCTGTTTACGTTCAGCTTTAGACCTTCAGGCGCCAGGCAGGCGTCGTAATGTGATAAACCTTTCAACAAGTAAACATTTCTAGGGTTATATCGGTAGTCATAATTTATTCTTACACCTCATATATTTCTAGATTTTAGATTGTTATAGTAGGTCATGGCTTAGAAAACCGACTTCGAAAACACTGAGAAGTCAAAAATAATACAAGAAAATAAACAACATCATATTTTTTATTTTGAAGTCAGTGCCAAATTTTAACGTGGTTATCGATCACCAACTTCAATATAAATATATATCATATACTAGCTGTGCCCACAAATTATGTTTCGCTATAATAATCGTCAAAAAAACACCTATGGATATAAAAATATACACAAAAAATTTCATAAAGATCGGTCAAGCCGTTTCGGAGGAGTTTGGTAACAAACACTGTGACACGAAAATTTTATATATTAGAAGATTATTAGACTAGCTGTGTCCGCGAACTACGTTTCGCCTTAATAATTGTAAAAAAACCGTGACGTAACGTGGTTATCGATCACCGAGTTCAATATAATTAAATATCATATAATAGCTGTGCCCACAAATTATGTTTCTCCATAATAATTGTCAAAAAAAAACACCAATGGATATAAAAAATAGTTTACAACCTATTCTCAGACCTACTGAATATACACAAAATTTCATAGGGATCGGTCAAGCCGATTCGGAGGAGTTTGGTAACAAACACTGTGACACGAGAATTTTATATATTAGATTAGAAGATTAAGATATACAATAAAATAATATTTCTGTAATAAAATGTATTAATTCTAAGTCATCTATGAAGTGTTCCCCCGCTGAATCACCGCAGTTGAATGCAGTGCTCAAATAGAACTAGAGAGGCATCGCCAAAGCCATCCTATTGGACGACCCACCCACGATCACTCCGTCAAAAGGGCACCATAATAAAGAAAGAATAAAACTTATTACATTGCTTTACTTTTATTGTGGCGGGAATATGTCGCACTCTAGGCTCGATTTCACCAAAGTCAGATAAGTTTTATACCAAGGACAAAATCATGGGTTACTCTCAGATAAGTCAATTTTAATTTCGCCAAATACTTAGATTTAAAACAAAGCCTTTATTCGAGAATAGAATTTATACCGTCAAACTGATTTAATACTAGGATAACTAAGAAAGATGGCATCTAATGAACAGCTGATCGGCAAGCTGTCTAAAGTGACAGTTATCGTAACTGACGTATAATCTTATTTATTTAAAAAACAGCTTGGTATTAGGCTTTGGGATTTACGGAGAGAATGGACTATTTAATTATAAATATAGAGTATAAATTTATCCATGGTTAAATGTATAATAATATGTTATAATGGTTATGAATAAATATAGAGTATAAGTTTTTCCGGTTTTGCGTTACTGTTGGTGAAATCCGGCCTAAGAGTGCGGTGTTACGATGCCAAGGGGCTAGGTTGACTGGGCACTCTGTAGGGCTCTCGATCACCAGCGGTTATTTCTCCGGTGTCCTCATACCCGGCTGAACCGCCCTCCGTAACCTCTCCGCCCCCGATATACGTACATTAGGGATTTCATTTCATTTATACATTAGGGATCGGATAGGCCAATTCACCGAACGCACCATATTCTAGACACAGGCAATATTAACAAGCTGGGACTTTGCCTAGGGAGTGGTTACCAGGTTCAACTCGTTCGTGACCCTCCAGACAGGCACCTAGGTTAGAACTATAATATTTTCTATTCAGACGTCGATCCATTGTACATTTGCCGATGCTACTGCGGTGAAGGAAAACGACGTGAGACAACTTGCATACATCTGCGAAGAAATTCAAAGGTGTATATGAAGTCGACCAATCCGCACTGGGCCATCGTGGTTGACTAAGGCCTAATCACCCTCATAAGGTAAGCTCGAGCCCATAGGTGGGGACGTATATGAGCTGTGATAATGAGACGTCGATCCGATTGGGTTACCTCCTTCCTAGCTTAGAATATTTGAAGTGCCTCTAAAATACCTAATAATAAAGAGGCTTAAAAAATATTTGGCAAAGCCTGTAACGCATCCCTCTTTTCCATTTGTCTGAAATAAAATTACCCCGTCTGTTTACCCCAAGGTATAAGTAAATGTACACGAATAAATCCCTCACTCAAGAATGATTCGCATGTGATATATGTGGAGTAATTTAATTTTCCGTTTCTCGTCACGCACGGAATATCACTTAATCATAAAAACAAGACATATTTATTTATGACAGCCTTAGGTGTACGAGTATATAGGATTGCGTGCGCGAGGATGTGAAATATTAAGTCGCAACGTAGAATGTTGATGATGTAGATGTAGATGTATGACTAACTAAATTCATTATCACCTAGCTAGCGTCTGCCTATACCTAGACATTATGAAACATGTCCAACAGGTGGACTCGACACTTGCTTTTAGTCGGGAGTTCCGCGGCTCGATACTGCCATATCCAATGTGTTTTTCGTTTATCGAATTTTATATGTACATTTATCTGACGCTTTTTCGATGAAGGATAACTTAAGGTAGGCTCAAGCCCCTCAATGGGGACGTATATGAGCTGTTATGATGATGATGATAAAAGTAAAATCTAACGAACTATCAAAAGTCGTAGAACAACCGTTGTAGTTAATGATACTAGCTATCTAATGCTGCGAGGTTGCAGGTGCTTTAAAATTAACCTGTATATGAGATGTGATGAAGAAGGTTCCTTTTATACTAGGTTACTTTTGAAGCAGGACACAAATTTTGCGTGCTTCTTCAGACAGGTAAACTGAACCACTTTTATTGTGGGAGCAATTTGAAATCCATACATCTAGGTCAACATGAGCGTATGTTGAATACTGAAATGCTGAATTATTGTTTGCTTCAAAATTAGCCTGTATTGCTAAAGCCGGCACCAAACAATGCTTCATATGAAAGGCTTTATCAAAAGTCTTTCAGTGTGCAAAGGTTTGAAGCATTCTTTGGCTTGATACTTGTTGCAGCAACCTGCCACACCTGCTCAAAGTTGAACAATGAACGCTTTGACGTTTCAAGGCACACTCAACGATTTGCCTTAGCGCGAACGCACACGGCCGATTATCGGTGACCGACTTTTTGACGGTGGAAAATGAAACATATGGAGTTGTACGTTGCAACGCACACGAACTACAAAAAGTCGGCCGTAAAATAAGTCGGTGAGTCCCGGCCGGCCCGATCGACCGACACTGACCGACAGTCAGCCGCGTGCACTGGCACTGGCTTGGTAGGTTTGTCAATATCGATGTCGCTCTTTTAAAATTCCTTGGCAAAAGTTTTGTTTATTTATCAAGGATTAAGTTTAAACGTTTGATGTTTGTTACATTAAATTGTACGAAACTGTTATTAATTTTAATCTCTTCTCTATATACATATAATAAAATCGTACAAAAATCTGTAATTGCGAAATATTAAGAAAAAAAATACACAGGTTGCCTTAAAATCATTAGCAGAACACGATAGAATAGTTTTTAATAAAATTGTTTGTTTGTTGGTTTGTTTGTTTGTTTGTTTGTCTGTTTGTCCGGAAAGATCTCCGAAACACAATGCTTAGAATTTTCCGGAAGAACATTTAGGCATAATTTCGTTTGTTTAAATTCACTTTTTATTTTTAGTGAAAAAATACCATATAAAATTTTCGAATTGGCTTTAGGTAGAAAAACAACATGGCGCACGTGAAATTATTTTGACAAGTCTGTCACATAGTACAGAGAGAAGGTATTTTCTTCCACGAAGGAAAGGCAATGGAACTACGCCATACAGCCTGATCTTAAGTAATTGGATTTCGAAAATTAAGGCAGGAATGAAGTGTTTCACATAGTACAAATAAAATTTAATATTTTCTGTTAATGGCTGTGCCCAACTGGATTTCGCCAACCAAATTGTCTTTTTCTTATGTCGTACCGTGGTGGTAAGGCAAAAAGATCAAGCCATACAACCAATGTATTAAGCATTTTTTATGATAATACTTATCGAGTGACCATAAAATTTGTAGATTGGTTTAATTCTTGACTAATTTTCACAAAATCGGTACAATTTTTGAAATATTTGAAATGTTGAAAAATGAAGACACTCTTTTCAAGGTATTTTGAAAGGTGTTATACGTTTTTACATTAGGACTAAGGAATCAAACTCTTTCATCCATTTAAAACTATTAAAAGTAATAGATTAATATTGATAATTAAAAAAAATATCTGACTGCAATGTTCTGGGTTACGCGTAGAGGGACGGAACGGGACTCTTGATCCTAATGTCTAAAATGACGGATCACATTTTTTTTGGATCCACCCAAGGAACATGGATATCGAACGAAGAACCTAAAGAGTAGAACACATTGAACCTAGCCACGTTGACTTAATTTGACATGACTGCCGATAAAGTTCGTTTCCAAACCCAGCGATATGCATATCAAATGAAAGGCCTTGATGAGTAGACCACTATGAACATAGGAAAATCGCCCTAAATTCAACATGGCCGCCGCTCAAATAAAACGGATAAAAGTTCGTTTCCGAACCCAGCAATATGGGTATCAAAATAATTGATGAGTAGAGCACTATGAACCTAGCAACATTGACATAAATTCAACATGGCCGCCGCTCAAAAAAGGTGGATAAAAGTTAGTTTCTAAACCTAGCAATATGGGTATCAAATGAAAGGCATTGATGAGTAGAGCACTATGAACCTAGCAACATTGACATAAATTCAACATGGCCGCCGTTAAAAAAAGGTGGATAAAAGTTAGTTTCCAAACCTAGCAATCATCATCATCATCACAGCTCATATACGTCCCCCACCGAGGGGTTCGAGCCCACTCTATGTTAGGGTGATTAGGCCTTAGTCAACCACGCTGGCCCAGTGCGGATTGGTCGACTTCACATACATCATTGAATTTCTTCGCAGATGTATGCAGGTTGCCTCACGATGTTTTCCTTCACCGCCGTAGGAGCGTCAGACAAATGTACATATGAAATTCGAAACGAAAAACACATTGGTACATGGCGGGTCTCGAACCCCGACCCCCCGATTGGAAGGCAAGTGCCGAGTCCACAGCGCCACCGACGCTAGCAATATGGGTGTCAAATAAAAGGCCTTGAAGAGTAGAGCATTAGGTACCTAGGAAAATCGACCTAAATTCAAAATGGCCGCCGCTCAAAAAAAAAGGATAAAAGTTCGTTTTCAAACCCAGCAATATGGGTATCAAATGAAAGTCCCTGATGAGTAGAGCACTATGAACCTAGCAACATTGACATAAATTCAACATAGCCGCCGCTCTACAAAGAAGAATAATAGTTCGTTTCCAAACCTAGCAATATGGGTATCAACTGAAAGGCCTAAAAGAGTAGAGCATTATGAACTAAGGAAAATCGACCTAAATTCAACATGGTCGCCGCTCAAAAAATGGATAAAAGTTCGTTTCCAAACCCAGCAATATGGGTATCAAATGAAAGGCCCTGATGAGTAGAACACTATGAACCTAGCAACATTGACATAAATTCAACATAGCCACCGCTCTAAAAAGAAGAATAATAGTTCGTTTCCAAACCTAGCAATATAGGTATCAAATTAAAGGCCTTGAAGAGTAGAGCACTATGAACCTAGGAAAATAGCACAAAATTCAATATGGCCGCTGCTCAAAAAAACTGATAAAAGTTCGTTTCTAAGCCCAGCAATATGGGTATCATATGAAAGGCCTTGATCAGTAGAGCACTATGAACGTAGCAACATTGACGTAAATTCAACATGACTGCCGCTCAAAAAAGACGGATAACAGTTGCTTTTCAAACCCAGCAATAGGGGTATTAAAGGAAAGTAGGCCCTGAAGGGTAGAGCAGCCATGCTCTAAGTGTGTTCCGCGGAACCCTAAAGCTCCACACTACCCCCCTAAGGGGTTCCGCAATCATTTAGAAAAATCAAAACACCCTCTCTGGTCGTACTTTCATAATGCTTATTAGTAAAGAATACACTTTTAAAAATATTGTTTTATTTTAGGATTCCGTCAAGTATTTCGCTTTCCAAAAGGGTTCCGTCACCAAAAAAGTTTGAGAACCGCTTCGGGGCCTATTGGATGTTCAATGTTAGATGTTACCTGTGTTTAGTGTCCTTCGAGACCGTGATAATGCAACGATCGTGAACTAACTAACGAGAACTCCAAGTTTGTGTGTTGGATGTTAGTCATCACAGCGAGTTTGCTAACCGAACTATGCCAGCAACACTATATTGCACAGTACACGTTACAAAAACGGAAGTCTCAATATATTTTAAGGCTAGACGCATAAATACGTTTTATCGCATTCTTTTTCTGAATGCGGGCATCCGAATGCATCAAATCTATACAAAATACTCATTGACTGCCGCACACGTTCGTTTTTATTACGAACGGAACACGTTCTATGCGTACGTTTAGGTAGAATGGTAGAAATCCCGAATGAGAAGAAACGAACGTCTGCGCTACGTTCACGAAACTCCGTGTCTGTATTCCGTGATCGGATATCGAATACGGAAAACGTATTTGTACAGTAACCCTCCCATTCATGCTATACAATAACTCTACGAAAACCGCCAGTATTACGAGCGACATAAGAACGGTTCAAAGGTCAAACAGTATAGCTTGACAAGGAGCTTATTGTACGACCAGTCAAAATTGGCCAAGTTGTCATATCCAAAAAATATATTTTGTTGGTGTTACCAACACCCATTATAAAATCTAAACTTTATTCGTATACAGTTCTAATTTATTAACAATTGCTTATTTTAATTCGAAACATGAATACGCTAAAGACTATTCTTGCAACTGTGTAGTTCTTTCTACTGAAGAAGAATTTATTAATATCAATAATGTCTCTAAAACAATAATAATACTTAGTGTTTATAGTAATATGTAATGTATTTAATTTTGTGGAATGTTAGAAAACGAGCATTATGAACCTACGAAAATTGTCCTAATTTCGAAATGGCCGATGCTCAAGAAAGGCAGAATAAAGTTGAATCATTATGGAATAAAATGGAGGAAAAAACTAAACACTGTGTTAAGTATTTTGATGGCGAAACGTAGTTCGCGGGCACAGCTAGTTATATAATAAAATCGTAGGGGTACAAAAATCTGTATTTGCGAAATATTAAGAAAAAAATACACAGGTCGCCTTAAAATCATTAGCAGAACACGATAGAATAGCTTAAAAAATTTTTTTTTGTTTGTCTGTTTGTCCGGAAAGATCTCCGAAACTACTGGACAGAATTTGAGATGGCTTACACCACAATGCTTAGAATTTTCCGAAAGAACATTTTAGGCATAATTTCATTTGTTTAAGTTCACTTTTTATTTTTAGTGAAAAAATACCATATAAAAATTTCGAACAATGCTTATGTAGAAAATCAACATGGCGCACGTGAAATTATTTTGACTAGTCTGTTACATAGTGCAAAAAAATAAATCTTTTCTGTTATTGGCTGTGCCCATCTGCTTGATTCCTCTGTTACTCCATGATTAACCCTAGATGTGCACGTATCTCGATTGCCACCGACGAAATGACTGCCGTGCCGTGTGCGTTGAGTCGGTGACAAAATCGGTGGAAAAAAGTCGGTGAAAAAGTCGGCCTATAAAAAGTCGGCCGCTTGCGTTCGCGCTTATGGTGTTAAAAATGTTTTGACAGGTAGGGTTACTATATATTATTTTTGCGAACATGGAATAAAATATTGACTTGTATTTGTTGAAAACAATTAAGAGTTAATACACAATACATTACATCGGCGTCAAACATGATAAAATTGAAATTGCTCAGCAAGGAAAACCGTACATTTGATTCGATGTTGGTAAACATCCCACTTTATTGACATTCCATCCGCTCAAATGCTGTTAAGACGCAAAAAATAGCGGTGTGATTCGGAAGAGAATACTGTGTAATTCTACGATCGGATTTTTGAGAACAGATACGTAATTGCTTATGTTGCTGTACGAAAATAGCATTTATCGCGTTAACAAAAGGGCGCTCCGAAAACGTTTTGCTCTTCGCAAAAACACCAAAGGGATATTTTCTTTGTGTCTATCGCTTTCCCTTGCTATTATTTTCCCGGTGGGGCGATAAAATCTATGACTTATGTATGTGGGTCAACGTTTAACATTGTAATACAATTTGGTGACTGCTGATTTTTCTAGGTCACTTTTTTGAATGCAACATTACGTATTTTGATTGTCTTTGGTTTAGAGTTCTTAGAATTAATAAAGTTTGTATTTTATATTTGTGACTTTCCATGTTCTTTAAGAGTGTATGAATAAATTGAAAAATTCATAAATTAATACTATGAAAATTACCTCGGACAGAATTCGAATCTGCATCTTCAACGTCATATCCTGTTGACTTCGTGACCTATTAGTCCATCAACTCCGTTTTTAATGACGTGAACTGCTTTTTCGCACTGTGCCTGTCGATTGCTAGTCGAAAGTTGCTAGTCGTCCCGTAGTGTGCATAGCATACCTAACAAACCAGCTTCGATGTCAGTCATGTCCAATGTCGATGTGACCCAGGGACTGGGAAAACCCAATTATCCGGACCACCCAGGAACAGCCCCACCAGCTACCGTTCGGGTCTTAACGCCTGTAGAGGAGCACCCTGGATATTTGGGTAATCCCTATACGGGGGGTGGGAGTATAGTCACGCGTATCAGGTGCCACCCTAGCGCGCAGATCACACCGAGGGGGGTCATGAATGGCGGGCTACATAGTCCTGTCTTCTACTACTCAACCGTCTGCATCGGAGAGGAACAGCGTGGAGGTTATTTTCCCATTCCCTCTCCGCTGCCTTCTTCTGCGTCATTACATCCTCTCAGAAGTAGACGACAGCCTTCTGGATTCACTCAATTCAATTTTAGCTGTAGTGATTTCTCTTTAATTAACTCTTATCTTTAACTTTAATCACTGTCAATAGCTACGAATCTACATGCAATTTAGAAATTTTAACAGATTTAGCGAAACATAAATTTATGAATAAATCAAACCTACCAATTTCATATCTGTAACTTTGCATTTTCTTTAAAAATACTAAATAAATCGAAATATGAATAAATGATTGCAAGAAATTAATATAAAATACCTACAGTGTTTAATCTTTCCGTTTTAGGAATGTCGAAAATATTCACGAAAAGCTTCACGGTATTCAGTCAACAAAGCCTTAATATTAAATACCCTTACTTCAGGTAGCCATTAACGAGATCATACAAATCAGAAATACGAATTTGGCAGAAAAAACTTCCTACTGGAATCACTTCATACCGCAGTAACTACGAGTAGTGTGCGTGCAAAACCAATTTGCAAAACAATAGAATGTAACATTTTTGTTGGTTCGATGTCAATCAGTTTCAACTCTCGACAAATGCTGACGGGAACTCTGTTTGCATCGAGCACACCAGCAGTGCAATATTAAGCTAGAGAGCTTACTGTCTAGCTCAGTTCGTTGACACACTTTTGTTATTAAGTTTGAAATTCTATGATCATTCTACGATCTCATTGTGAATGAACATTTATCTACTTATAATGTACGTATGATTTAGCATCTCATTGGTAATCCTATTATAATAAATGATGGAAGGAGTTAAGTTGAAGGGTGGATGACGACGCCGCATAAGCCCGGATTTGCCAACTACAAAGGATGTTTTCAATGCGAAGCATTAGCAAGGAGCTATCTTGCAGGCAGCTTCAAATTATTGAACCACATTTAAGCTGTGAATTTAGTTTTTAATATTGTTCACATAAAAAAAAACAAAAGATTATGACATTTAATTCTGTGATGTTAAAAACAGTAAAGTTTTAATTGTTTTAATTTTATATTTCTTTTTGCCAAACACAATTTCATTATAACTTGCGGCTCGATTGACTGACAAATGCTCTGTCGCATAAAGTCCGTCCTTTGTACTTAATATAAATGCAATAATAATTGAAATAAATAAATAAATATAAATTTCATTAACTTCCATCTGGTCTTTGTCCTGTGTGTTTCTATGTCACTAATACGTTCTTTAATATTCCACAGCTTAAGTCGAAGTTAAATCTCATTTACTGTGCGCGGATATGGAATTTATTCGTGAAAGCACTTGAATAGGAACCATTAACTGTAACTTAAAAAGCTCATTTATTCTCAAGGTTATCTGGAAGAAATCTCTCAAACAAGTAAGCTCTTCTTTCTCCTTAATTATATCTGTGTTACTTATGTACAATAAACAATCTTCTTATTTTTCCTTAAAGCTCAAAAACAATTTAACCGATCTGAATATTTCTTTTTTCTTCTATTCGCTTTAATGCAGGGGTGGTTTTAAAAGAAAAATAA
This sequence comes from Schoenobius gigantellus, assembly GCA_963935595.1. Taxonomy (NCBI): domain Eukaryota; kingdom Metazoa; phylum Arthropoda; class Insecta; order Lepidoptera; family Crambidae; genus Schoenobius; species Schoenobius gigantellus. Next base: position 9,574,891 of record OZ012544.1, on the reverse strand, counting down.
TAGAAAAAATGCTCAAAAAAAGTCTAAATAAATTATTATTTAAAAAACTTCTTTAAATACAAGCCTTTAGTACCTACTCGTGAATTTGAATCAAACGAGCCCAAACTCGTTGGGGTTGTGTCGTTTTAATGCGGAGTTTCTATGGCCACCTTCCAGCTCCAGCATTAGATCAGCTCCATATCATCATAATATTGCATTGTCACGCGATATACTCGTACATAATGCTTATAAAATCTCAACTCAATCGGAAACCGGGAACTAGGTCAAATTTAACTTGCAAGATTTTCATTATAAACACCGGGACAGGTGAAAGTAAATAAAAGCTTGTAAAAATAAAATAATATAAAGTAATAAGGTTGATTTTTAATGGAAAATTACTGACACTTCGTTATTATTTATTTAGATCTGTCATCTGTCACTATATATTTTAGGGACTGTTATCTATCAGTTAACACTCTATTGTAGATGCTACAAAGTTCACCGTTTCCGCTAAAACGAGCTTTCAACATTACGTACCTATCGGAAGTGTTAACGGTAAGGGAATAGGTAGCTAAAATCTGGACAAGCTTACGAGAGTAATCATTTGAGGTCGAGCGAATGAGCCGCCATTTTGTGTCGGACATATCTGGTGCATGCAAACAATATGAAAAGCTTGGGTATTTATGAGCTTGGAGACTGACAGCGATGGAGACAGTTTCGAAACATTTCGGGCTACTTTGCTACGGTCGATTAAAAATAAACAAGGGACTAAGCTTTCTGTGTGAAATTTCACATTCAAAAACCTACCTTGTGTTTCTCAAAATAATAAGTAAATGCACAAATCGTGTTGATGCAATACATATTTACAGTATAACTTTTTATATGTTGAATGTATCTTTAAGTATATAAAAAGAAGTTGAAAATGTAGTCCGACATAGTATTTTTTATCGCATGTACAGTCGGCAACATGTCAAACTTTACATTTGCATTACGAAAGCCCTCGCTATTATGAGCAGCATAAGAGCGGTCTTGAGGTAATCATGTAAAGCCATTTTTTTTTCTTCGACGACGAGCGTGTGTGGGGCTCTCTCGGCAGAGTGCCAGGCCTACCCACTAAACCCCCCGGTGTTCTTCCTGCCCTTATGGACGCGCGTGGTAGGGTCCACAATGCGACTACCACTACCAACGCGCCCGGGCTAGCCCGACCTGGGTGGTCGGGCTATCGCCAAGGGGGGATTGTCCGAGAACACCAAGGCAATCCCCAGACGGAGGGCCTTACGGCGGCGTACACGGGGCCAACCGTGCACGCAGGCCTCAACGGCAGGGTCATTAGACGGGCATTGCTTGCGCGAATGCCCGCCTTCGCCTGCCTGTCCGTCTGCGGCGGATGGGAGCGGCTTGAGGATAATTCTCCCGCTCCCTCTCCGCAGCCTCCTTCTGCGAGATGACGTCCTCGCAGAAGGAGGCAACAGCCTCCCATTCCGCCTCGCCGCGGAGCATGGCCACGACCATGCTCGGCAGCGAGAGGTCTCCGCCTCCCAGCGCAGCGTGAAGTTCGCTGCGCTGGCGTCGCCAGGCCGGGCACACCAACAATGTGTGCTCGGCAGTATCGTCGGGAGCGTCGCAGTGATGGCACTGCGGCGTTTCCTCCCGACGCGCGACCCGATGCAGGTAGTGACCGAAACAACCATGTCCGGTCAATACCTGCACCATGCGGAACGAGAGACTGCCCTGCCGGCGCCCTACCCACTCCTCCAACACCGGACGTATCGCTTCGATCGTCTGGTGGCCGGCAGCTGGGAAGGCGAGTGCCTCACCCCATTGACGCAGAGCCTCCCTCTGCGCTTGGGTACGAACCCGCTCCACTTCCTCGGGAGCGGATCGTTCCCCCCGTTCTCTAACGGCAACCCGATGTCGATACACCTCTGCATGTATGCGTGCATCGACATCCCACGGCGTTTGGCCCGCAAGAACGCAGGCCGCGCCGTGGCTGACCGTGCGATAAGCTCGCACGGCCCGGGTTGCTATGACCCTCTGCGGACGTCGCAAGAGGGCCACCGTTAGGGGGGAAAGGCACTTCGCCCATACCGGGGCTCCGTAGAGTGCCATCGACCGTATCACCCCGTGATACAGTCGACGGCACGCCGATCCTGGCCCTCCTACATTAGGGAGGACCCGTCCGAGTGCGGCTGCGGCGGCACATAGCCGTGGAGTGAGGAGTTTGAAGTGCTCCTCAAAGCTCCATCGGGGATCCAAAACCAGGCCGAGGTACTTAAGGTGTGCCTCGACTGGTATGCGGACCCCCTCCACTCGGACTCGAAGCCCCGGTGGGATCCTGCGACGAGAGGCGTGGAACATCATGGCCCTCGTTTTATCGAGGGCGACGTCCAGGCCCAGGAGGCGGATGCGTCGAACGACAAGTGAAGCGCCGACCGACGCAAGGTGGGCCGCCTCCTCCCCCGTTTTTGCTCTCGCCGCGACAAGCGTGTCGTCGACGAAGCAGACGACTTCCATTCGTGGAAGGAGGTCGCCTCGCAGGACCCAGTTGTACCCCAGGTTCCATAGTAGAGGACCTAGTACGGAACCCTGGGGCACACCTGCCGCCATTGCCCACGTATGGACGCACCCATCCGGCCCCTCGTAGAGGATGGACCTGCCTTGCAGATAGTCCTCCACGAGGGCGCGGAGGTACGGAGGCACCCAGTGGAGGCGAAGTGCCTCCTTTATGCACTCGTGGGGCAGGCTGTTGAAAGCATTGCGGATGTCAAGAGACACCGCAACAACAGTCTTCCCACGAGCTGTGGCCCCCTCAGTCCACCCCTTGAGGAGGGCCACTGCATCCATCGTGGACCGGCCGGTGCGGAAGCCGAACTGGTTATTTGCTAAATCCGGCCCCCGGTCCTCTAGGTGCTCGACGATGCGGGAAGCGAGAATCTTCTCGAAAAACTTCCCGGCCTCGTCGAGCAGTACCACCGGCTGATACCCAGTCGGGGAATCCGCGGGGCGGTTCTCCTTCCTTAACAGGCAGAGCCTGCCCGCTTTCCACCGACTGGGGAAGCGGCCCGAGGCGATGCATAGGTCAAGCACCGCTCGGAACCGCTCCTCGAGGTGTCCCAGGGCGAGGGCCAGAACCCTGCTTGGGACACCGTCTGGTCCCGGCGCCTTCTTTTTCCGCCGGAGCCGTTCCCTAACCGTGTCAAATTCCACGTTTGACACGGGAGGGATAGCGACAGCCACTTCCTCTGGAGAAGCATCCGGGGGGACCATTCTGGGGGGCTGGAACGGACCGGGATCGGGGAACAGAGTCCTCAGCACCCGGTCCAGCAGCCCGCTGTCCATAGCGGAGGTAGAGGGAGCAGAAGCTTTAAATTTTCCCCTCGCCACCCAGTACGGACGCCCCCACGGATCGTCGTCCAGAAGCCGTATAAACTGCTGTCTGGACTTCTCCTTGGCCCTGCAGATTTCGTTTCGCAGGGCCTTCTTGGCTGCCGCATACACCCGACGAAGCTCAGCTTCCTCGTCGGGTGTAGTTCCGGCGCGCCTACGACAGCGCACGTAGGCGCGCCTGGCCCTCATACTGGTGGTACGCAGGTCCGCAATCTCCTGCGTCCACCAGTACACCTGCCCCCTTTCGGGGCAAGCCTGCGCCCTAGGCATGGCGGCTTGGCAGACGACCTTCATGTCATCTGCGAAGAGCTCCGCCATGCCGTCGACATCCCCGGCAAGGTGGGGCGGCACTTCTGCCCACGCCCGAATCATGTAAAGCCTGCCCCTGTAGCATGAATACCGAAACACGACATGATAAAACGATAAATACTATGAAAATATTTTGGATATAATGACTTCCTTGAAATTATCTCGAATTTTTTTTTATAAACAATACCAAAAATAACAATACCAATATCCAAAACATACTCAAAACTTTAAGGTAGCTGAGAAATCCAACTTTTTAACAGTTCATATCGACATATCGTTTTATCATATCGTGTTTCGGTGTTCATGCTACGGGGAAAGACCTTATAATATGTTCACCTCCAGACCACTCTTAGCCATGCTCCCTAACATGACCACCGGTCATGTTAGGGTGGCTGGCGTGTTGCTGTGTGTACCATTGATACTGCAGTGGGGTTCATCAATATTACGTGGAAGCGATATCTTCCCATACGGTTGGTTTTCAGCGCTCATTTTTACCACGAAAGTGCTGGCTCCGGTACAAACTGCTATCTGCTGGTTGTAACTACGGAACCTGCTGAATTTCTCGAACGCTACGATATGTTCCTGTTCAAAAGAGGTTTGGAATGAGAATTATATGTACTCAAGAGAGGCAGTGATTTAGCTGTTTCCGATATCAACGAAGTCCACGGGTAGCGCTTACTTACCATCAGTCGGACCGTCTGTTCGTCTGCCACTTTTTTAATTAACCTACATTGTCCCAAAGCTGGGCAAAGGTCTCCCTTAATCCACTTAACATATCACGATCCCTATCACTCTGGCAATTACAGCAATAAAGAAGTATTGCAGAATGAAATAGGTAGGTTTACACGTTCGTTTGGGCATTTATTTTACACATTCAGTTTTCTGTGAACGAAATAAAACAATATCCTCATTTTGGGGATGTGAACTTTAGCGCCATAAATGGCGCGATATGGCTTCAGCGTCCTGTCAGGCTATGAATTTGATCACTATTACTTCCTGTGACACCATTCCGACATACAATATTTAACAACGCATACCGGTAAACGCAATAGATGTTTTCTACTGGCTTCGGTCCGACCTAGCAAGGCTGGCGACGCCGGCAAAATATATGAATAAGAATAAGACGTTGCCGGCGCCGGAGCGTGGAAGAACGTGACATATGATATATAATTTTGCTTGGCCATTAGCAATGCCGTTGGCAGCGCCGGCGAGTAAAAAACGTGACATATAGTTGACATATTTTTGCTTTGCCGGCAGCAGAGCCGATGCCGTCATTGGCGCCGTACAAGGCCGTTCAATTGCAATGGAAAAACTGGAAAAACTTGTACAACTAAAGTTACTCGCACCTGCTATTTCGGCGATTCGTGTTAGGCAATAAGCTGAGAAGATCAATTCAGAAACAAAAAAAACTTTTTGTTCATTTTGTTCATATAACATTTTATTATTATGTTACTTACATATTTTTCTTACTTATTATAAAATAATTAACACGCACTAATTCTTAAAAAGAATTAGTGCGTGTTGAGTGCAGCCAATGAAATATAACGTACTATAAAAACATAAATTACAATATTATATACTACTTACTACAAACATACTACATAATTACAATGTGTTTAATACCTACCTTACTGTTGCAATAGCTTTCTTTACATACGACAAGGAAACACTTGGCCTTTATTTCACCTGATAGTAAGTGACGATAAGGCGGCAGCGAGCTTCACCTGGACTCCTCAATAACTCAGGAACTGGCTATCTCAGCTCTAATTGTCGGAATACAACAATGCTATAAACTTTGTTATTATACCACTAATATAACCGAGCAAAACAATTTCTGCCCCCTCGGAGCAGAAATTCGAAACCCATTGCACCCTGGACCTCCCAATTAACACCCAACAACAGCTTGCGAAGAAGGTTGAACCAATTACCTTATAATTCCTTTTATCTCAACAACAGCAGCTATTATGCAATGTAATTTAGGAGCTGACTAGCTCGCCGGCACACAGCGTCCTCTCCTAATCAAAGCTGGTTTGAGTGGGGGATTATTCTACTCAGGCGCCCCGACTACGTCAGCCTGTATCTCCAAAGCCTCCACTGGAATTACTTAGGAATTCGGGCAATTAAGCCCACCTGACCTGCGCGATAACAAATATGATTGAGGTTTATCTTGTGGCCGAAAACTCTTGCCTTAACTAATATTAGATATGTTAAGTTGGGCGGATGCGAGTCATGAATTCGCCAGGGTTACCTTACCCTAGTTAATTCTCGTTTACATCCTTATATATTATATAAAATAAAACAAAGTCCCCCGCCGCATCTGTCTGTCTGTCTGTTCGCGATAAACTCAAAAACTACTGCACCGATTTTCAAGCGGTTTTCACTATTCGATAGCGTGATTCTCGAGGAAGGTTTTAGTATATAATTTGTTAAGTTTATGTATTTAATTCTGTGTACATTAACGATATTTGTTGAAGATGTGGGAAAAAATAAATTAAGGTGAAACGTAGTTCGCGGGCACAGCTAGTATATAATAAATCGGAAAGTTTGTTCGATTGTTTAAGGTCTTTGAACTATTAAAATCACACAAAAACAGCCGAAAAAATATGCATAATTTTTTTTTATACAAGTGGCAAGTGTGTAGTTACGTAATTTTGATATAATTATATATTTAATTTAGGCGCCATGCGATAATTACCAAATTTGCAAACACCTGAGAGGCAATCGCACTATTTAGGTCAAAACAGAGAGACGATAACTTAGCATTCCATGGATTCACCGTGCGGGCGCCGGGTCCATCGCGTTGCAGAGGAAAGAGGCAAGAACAGTGCCTGGGGCTTACGACCCAGGTTCAGGTTTAAGTAGCTACTTTACAATGCATCAACATCGAACTGCCGTAAAGTCCCCTTATCGTCTTTAAAGAACTCCATGCCGAGGTTCATATGGGAAACAGAAGGGAACTCGGTTCACAGCCTGAGCGTACGCGGGCGATAATATATTGAAAACTCACAGTAAAATACTCGTAATACGGTTAGCATAAACATACCAGATAACACAATTCTAACAAACGACCAACCCGATTATTAATACCCATCATAATTGTACGATACAACGATTGCAGATTGACAGAGATTAATACAGTTCCAGATTGCAATCAGAAACGGTTCATACCGAGTATTATATCGCAATCGCCTTATTTGTTATTGCTGCGAAATATCAAACCAATATTTCGGACGTTCGGCGCGAAAGTTACGACTCAGTTGGCCTCGGCAGCCACATTTATAGTACCCTCATAATTTGTGGACGGGGTGGAAGAAACTACGCACTCTCTATCAGACGAAGCGGAGCTACTCTCTAAGTCATACAGACTCATCATTATTTGTGTTCTGCAAGGCTACTCAAAGCCCTGAGTTCTGAAAGGCTGATAACCGATAAAATTACATACAAGCTGTTAAATTTCAATTGACTTTTTAAATGCCAATTCAAAGCCCCCAAGGCTAATTCAACCTTAGATCAACTTATCACTGTGTCAGTTGACAGAGCTGTCAAACTTATTTCAAAATCAGTAAGGCAAGATCCGTTTTCGATTTCTAAAACATTTGTTAAGCCGTAATCATATATTGAAGTATTGTCAAAAGCTATGTCATGTTATCGGTGCTCGTGGATGGAAAAACTTTGATTACGAACTTGACAATAGTCAGTGGGTAACACGGCGAGTTTTACACTAGAACCATGAAAACCACCGGCGTCGTTATACGAGCGTCATAATTTTCCAACTGTACGTCAAAACCCGACCAAGAAACTGTTAACGTAGAGAGTAGGCCAACGCAAGAAAGACGTTACGAGAAGTGTTCTTTATTGGATCCAAATCGAGCTGGTAGTTAGAAAACTACCCGTGATAGTAGACATTTAATCAACGTCATTAAAATCAATAAATACAAGAATACATTGTCCGGGGCAGAATTCAAACCTGCGTCTTCAACGAACCGTTGACGCCTTAACCACTCGACAACCGAGAGTTATCCATCCCATGCAAAATTTCAAAAGTATTCATGAATCTCTTTTTATCTTGTTGAGTCAAAGTAGTCATTACTCCAATGATATCTACACCCTGTTTGGTTAATATACTATAAAGCCGAAACCTACCCACGTTAACATTATAGTATATTGCTTCATGGTATATAGTCATATAAAAGTAATAAAAAATAAAATAAATAATGGCATTGAAAATTCGAAATTGGAAAATTTGTTGGGTCTGTGAAAATATGTATGGGAAATAAGAGAATTAATTATATAACTTCGAATGTTGAATGACGCCATAGTTTTTATGTTAGGTTTCGGCTTGATAAAGGGTATGTACCAATACATTGAATATCTATAGAGATCAAACACAGGATTTTTTTGTTAATTTTTTTTATGAATCATTAAAGACGTAGGTTGGATTATTTATACAAATAAATAAACCTGAAGTGTCTGTTTGTAATGTCAAAATAACAAGTTTTTACTGAATGGGTATGAATGTATATCGGGTACCAATAACAAAAAGACAATTTAAAAAAAATATCTGTCTGTCTGTCTGTCTGTTCGTTCCCGCCAATCTCCGGAACGGTTAGACCGATTTTGATGGGATTTTCACTAATAGATAGCTAATTAAATAAGATATAATATAGACTTTATCAAGATCTTTAAAAAAATGCCTATAAAAATCAAAATGCTGCCAAAAGTTATAATAATATGGCCACTCCCCAAGGTGAAGGCTATTACAACGAAATTCGGAATCATAGAATAAAGTGCAAAAAGATCCATCAATGCATCTTTTCAATGGATCTTTTTTTACTAATAATTATAATGTTGTTGGAAAATCGTTTAGCATCTTAAAGAAAATGCAAGGTTCATTTTTATATTTGCGACCTTGCATTTTCTTTGAAAATGCTAGGTCACAGATATAAAAACAGACATAATTATAATTTAAAATACATGATTCCCATATAGCTTGAACGTTGTGGACTTGTGATTTATTTGTAGTCAATGATTCCATTAGCGATTAGCTTTATGCTTCGGGTACAATGTATTACAGGTCAAACTTAAGTTATATTGAAAAATCCACAAGCTGTGTGTAGAGCTGTATTGTAAAATCTATTTTCTGATATTTTATTCTATTTAATAATTTATCAGAGGCTCGAAGTCTACAATTAGTGCCCGTAAAGTGGTAATAGGATCGCCTCCTATTACATGGGACTAGAAAACTGGTACACTTACAACTAGAAAGAAACCTGCCTAGTCTTTCGTAGAGAACGCTTCGCTTTTTGTTGCTTGTAAAAAGTTTTCATTAGCCGAGAAGAATTTATATGAACAGAAGACATTCCGAAATATGATTTTAAAACTGCACAATAAAATGAAGAAAATTATTTGAAGAAATGGATTGGCTTTTTAAATCAAATACGAGTTAGTCGTGAAATGTTTTATTCATTTGGTTGATATGCATTTATATCTAATATATAAAAATCTCGTGTCACAATGTTTGTTGTCAAACTTCTCCGAAACGACTTCACCGATTTTTATGAAATGTTTTGTGTATATTTGGTAGGTCTGAGAATAGGTCGAAGGCTATTTTTATACTCCTAGGTGATAAGGGTAGCCATGTCTAGATTCTTTTGACAATTATTATGGCGACAAATAGTCCGTGGGCACGCTAGTAATTTCATAATATGACGCAAACCACGTAACTTTACGATTTCGTATTTTTATCAAATATTCAAACTATTTTCACCGTTCATAACAATGTTAATTATAATGCATAGTAATTATTATAAAAATAATGAATATTTACTCTTACTTATTATAACCAAAAACGGTTAAATATAAATATTTATGGTACCTAAGTCACTGGTAAATGGGGTAGTTATATAAAGTTATACGCAAATCAGAAATTTCTCAAAGGCTGAACACTAACCGGCCGAGTAATAAGACGCTAGTGGTGTCGTTTAGCGAATTGCCTCAACTAACGAGTTCCACTATAACTTGGACTTGGTTTCTCGCAATCAGCCCGACTACCACAGGACCGTTCGCCGTTGGCTAACTAGGATTCTTGGCACCATTTCAAAAACTAATGTTGAAGTAAAATTTTATATGAGCAATTTTTTTGTACAAGTACTTAATTAACAAATGTATTGTTTTAAATCTTTTATTGATTTTTTTATTTTTTCGTCGTTAATATATTCTCATGTGACGGATTCTTTGTTATTAATGATATATTGCTTTATAACAGTGGTTATTCGCGACTCTAACACATCACCTTGAAAAAAATGTTTTTTTTATTGCAATTATGTTGGCAAACAAGCAAACTGCCCACCTGATGGTAAGTGGTAACAGTCACATATAATACATGTGGCTCCTGTGAGATTCGCAGCAAAACTGCAACCCCCACAAGAACCACAGTGTACGTTGCCAACTTGCGACATAAGATGTAAAGTCACGGTACCCAGTAATTTCAGTGCCATATCTTACCCTTCAAACCGGAGCACTGCTGCTTTGCGGCAGAAATAGGTAAGACGGAGGTACCCATGCACACGACCCAGGTACAGAGTCTCCCGCCGATAAAATGTCGAATACAATAATACATGCATGATGGGCTTCCTCCCAAAAAGGGGAGATTGGGGTCAGCACGCAACAAAAAATGCCTAATGCTATTGTTTCTTTACTGTGGAAGATATATTGCTCCATCCTATTGGTAGTTCATGATCCGAAATCTTCATCTTCATCATCATGTCGTACTGATTATCACCATTGTAAGTGTAACTGCACGCGTAAGATTTGAGTCAATAAATATTAATAATAGCTTATATTATGCACTTCAAGTAATATTTGTATTTGATTATGCAAATTATACAGAGTGCTACAAAAACCATGTGAACCCTTAGAGAGGGCGCATAAAGAGATAAGTAAACGGTGTTACTGTTAAAATATTAATGATTAAATATTTATTTATTAAAATCATAAAAACCATCCTACATCGATTCAAACTCAAACTCAACTCAAACTCAAAAATCTTTATTCAATATAGACCTTTACAGGCGTTTATTGACGTCAAAAAAAACATAAAAATCTAATCAAACAAGAATCTTATTAACTTATTATTTAATCCTTGTATGTTCATACATCCCAACCATAATTAAGATGTATGCAAAAACAAGTAAAATGAAAAAAAAGTTGACTCTACACCTGTTCGGAAATCGGGAGAACCTTCTCGAGAACAGGCAAGAAACTCGGAAGGTCTTGAATTTTTTTTGTCTCCTCTTTTAAATTGCCAACATTACAAATATAATATTTCACAAACATTTTATTTAATAAAAATAATTTAGATTCTGAACATGCTCCTAAAAGAGAGATTATTCATTAATCTTTCTTATGGCTCTTAGACCACATCTACTGATGAACGCTTTACTGAGTTTTTTATCATCTATATCTATACAAATAAATAAAATTGAAGTGTCTGTTTGTAATGTCAAAATAACAAGTTTTTAATAAATGGGTATTAATGTATATCGGGTACCAATAACAAAAACACAATTTTTTTTGTCTGTCTGTCTGTTTGTTACCGCTAATCTCCGGAACGGCTAGACCGATTTTGACAAGACTTTCACTAATAGATAGCTAATTAATACTTTTTATTAAGATCGCATCAGCCGTTACTATTCCACGCGGACGAAGTCGCGGGCACAGCTAGTACATTAATAATTTTTTTGATAACCTAATAAGAAAACGTCTGGTGTACATTCGTCAAATTCAATTTGTAAATAGCTGTGGAGCTGAGTATTTGTGAGTCACTCCAGCATCCGACGACTTTATCAGTTTATTTACACAGTGCAGGAGCTGTCAAAATAATTTTCTATTCAAATAAATCCAAAGCTTGGGAGTTAAAAGTGCAGTGAACTTCGGGAGATTGGTTTTAATAAAAACACTGAATCTATCTCAAGGACTGTGAACCTAAAGCGAGATAAAGCTTTTGTCTACGCTTACTTTAAATATAAGATGTTTTGTTTGTTTGTTACTTTAAATATAAGTTAATTTTGAAATATCTCTTTCTGTGAAAATACTATATTGTCAATAACGATCATTTATATTAGTCTTTGTATGTGACAAGCTGTACCCTACATGTGTTATAATGCTACATAGCTTTTTTATTACGACTAACAAGTGGAACATCATAATACTAATTCAGTAACATTGTTTATTACAGCGGTCAAATTGACCATACACTGAGATCCTGTCTCTCTCTCTGTGAACAATTTAAATTTTATGCTCTCACAATTTTTTTCTACGAATACTTTGATTTACGCTTGCCCAGGCAAAACTAATCTCATAAGTAAATTTTCTTAGCAAGAATTTTATCAAGAACGTTCATTTTGCTAGAGTAAGCCGTTTTGATTGCTATATGCTGTGGATTGTAGAATAATGAAATCGAAAAAAGTTCTTAAGAAGCTTATCGAAATTTATCTCTGGATTTTATATCAAAAACAGCTATACATTCAGTGCAGCGTGTTACTCCAAACTCATTATGTAGCATACTCAGATCACTGAACTCGTTGAGCGAAATGAGAGAGAATTCATTTTAAGCTAGCTATATGCGAAGAACGAAATTAGGATTTTTATATCGAAAAATTTAATTTTGTGCTGCTATTATTTCGAATTGTCTCATTTCGAATGTCATATTATTCACTCTTTGAACTGCATCACCACCAATACCGTAGTGCTTGTTGAGTCCCCAGCATGGCGGACTAAAGTGGAATAGTGAGAACTGTACAGTCCCCTGGGGAATTGGGCTAGGGGATTCTAGTAGATTACCCCGTTTTGAACCACCATCGCGTTCTAGTGGTTGAAACCAAGCTTAGACCTGGAGGTTCAGAGCTCCATTTTCCATGGGGGAGAATTTTTCCCGCTCTGTTTGTTTGTAACATAACCTTGACGCAATAATGATAATGTTGAGACAGTATTTGCTATATCCAGTTCCTCTATTCATGAGGATGGAGTCCAAGTATTTCTATTAATACTTTATCATTAATAATAATAATAACTCTTTATTGCACACAAAGACAAAATACATCAGAAATAATAAATGAAAGAAAAACAGAAATGTGACAATAGGCGGCTTTATTGCTAAAGAGCAATCTCTTCCAGGCAACCTCGGAAGTTGGATATATATTATGTACACAGAGGAGATTCAAATGGGGGAAGGGTGCAGAAACAGGAATGAGGAATATACACGGTTATTTTTTTATCACCTTGGAAAATTTTAGGGACGCTTCAGGACACATACAATATTATATAAAAAATAAAAAAAATGAAATAAAAAATTAAAAAAAAAATAAAATAAATAAAAAATCTCTAAAAATGCTGCTCTCAACTAGTGCAGCATTTTTTGTATTTTTTTAAAAATTAATATAAAATTAAGGAGGGTTTATTATTGGTTTATTATTGGTTATTTTTTTTATTTATATTTAAATCATTCTAATACCATGTCGTGAAGCGTCCCTTAAATTTTCCAGGGTGATAAAAAAATAACCGTGTATATGTGATAGGGAAAGGAACTCAGTGTCACCAAAGCAACTAAGGATTCAAGGATAGAAAGTGACTACTTACTTGGTTTTTAAAAGACTCGAGCATGCGTGCTTCGAATACTCTCAGGGAGAGAGTTCCATAAGCGGACAGCGTAGGACGGGAATGAGCATGACAAGAATTGAGTCGTGTGGGGTGGGATATCAAGAATTAAGTTGAAATAACTATTACGTCTTATCAGATGTCCTAGTACTTATCATTCAATCGGTTTTAAATGGAAGTCATACAAACCTGCTTACAAACGTGCATATCTGAAAAGCCTACTTAGATTTCAACCATTTTTCTAAATGGCCTATATCAAAAAAATATTCTGTACTCGCTCGTAAGTAGCTACTGTAGTCTGAGGTATAAATAACAAAACTGAAAGCTTTCAGTCCATTGGCCCGATGAGATCGCTGTCAGTGATAGTCTTTTGTTCGTCTATCTGATGACAGCGAGCTAACAGAGTATATTTCATTTTGATCAATATTTGATACACGTAGTTATCCGACAATAGTTAACAGATATGTTACAGAAAAACAAAACCGATATCAATTTATTTTTCTATCAAATATAATCCTAATAGAATGCCAAGTGTGAGTTGGACTTGCGCTCAAACTTATCTAGGTTCTATCTAAGTTTCTAACTATGTCCCTACATATTTCAGTTTTTAGATTTTTTCATAATCATCATTACAGCTCGTATGTATACGAGCTGTTATGATGATACGCCACCGAGGAGCTCGAGTCTACCCTATGTTGGGGTGTTTAGGCTTTAGTCAATCACGCTGGCCCAGTGCGGATAGATCGACTTCACATACACCGTTGAATTTCTTCGCAGATGTGTGAAGGTTGCCTCACGACGTTTTCCTTCACCGTAGGAGCGTAAGGCAAATGAACATATGAAATTCGAAAATTAAAAACACATTGGTACATGGCGGTCTCGATCCCCAGACCTCCCAATTGGAAGGCAAGTGCCAAGTCCACAGCTTCTTGCCAGATTTTATGATTCTAGATCAACGGGAAGTACCCTATACGTTTCCCCTTATGAGATCGCAGAATTTGCGAAAATATGCGACAAATAATTATATATTTTCATCGCGTTGACTTACAAATATGATTTTTTCATAGCTGAAAGAAACCACAGATACGAGTAGGTATATGATATAAACTTCAATTTGAAATTTTTACGCGTTCCCGAGAAAATAAGTCTTGACAGACAGACGAAAAGATGGACAACAAAGTGATCCTATAAGTGTTCCGTTTCTTCTTTTTCAAGTGCGAAACCCTTTTTGCGTTGGGAAAATGCGTTACGCATACCGTTGTCACGTTGGGAGAACGTGAGGTTACGTCGGACTCTTCGCGGGTACTGAAGGAAATGTGCCATCCAGCTTCAACTGCCTATGCTTTAAGCCCAACGATGGCCCTCAGAGACGCCTTGGGGCAGCCACGCCTATCACCGCCGCAACCTCTTCGTCATCAGACAAAGAAGACGCGTCACCGAGAAGGGACGCACAAGGTCATGGGAACTTTTGCCAACACTTCCACAACCACGTTGGCGTGCTTCCGTTCCTCCCCTGGGGCGAGTCTCTCTCACCCCCCAGAATGATGTAGCTGAAGATCCCCTGGGCGTCCGGGAGATCCACGACTGGCGGCAATCGGTGCAATGGTGAGTGGCCAAAGGATTATTCTGCCTAGCCCTCTCGGCTGTCTCCTTCTGCGCAATGACTTCGACGCCAAAGTAATCCGCGTCCACGTCTGCTCTCCCTCCATCATAGCGCTGACCACGTTCTGGATGGAGAGGTCTTCGCCGATGAAGGCGACCAACTCCCAGCGCTCCAATGAAAAGGCAGGGTACATCTCTAAGATTTAATGCGCGGTGACCTTGTTTGGTCTACAGTGGTTGCACTCGTGGATCGACCATCTCCGTCATGACTTCGACACAAAAGTAATCCGCATCCCACGTCTGCTCTCCTTCCATCATAGCGCTGATCACGTTCTGGAGAGAGAGGTCTTCGTCGATGAAGGCGACTAACTCCCAGCGCTCGAAGGAAAAGGCAGGGCACATCTCTAAGATTTAATGCGCGGTGACCTTGTTTGGGCTATAGTGGTTGTACTCCTGGATCGACTCTCGCCCAATGCGGTGCAGATAGCGGCCAAAAGAACCATGGCTGTTAAGGATTTGCACTAGACGGTATGAGAGCGATCCATGCTATCTGTTCGCCCATGTAAAAGAGGGGTGCATGGCGTCCAAGGTGCTGGAGTAAGTGCCGGAGATTGCGGCCGAACCCCTTTGCTCCTCGAGTTTTTCAAACCACAAGCGAAACGCCTCCACTGTGGCTTCCTCTAAGGCGGAAGCCCTCTCTCTAGGTGTCAAGTATTCAAGTTAAGTCCCTTGCAATACACGTACAGCAAAGATGAGGCGGGGTTTTCGAGATGACGGAAATGCTTATCGAACTCCCAATGGCCGACAATGATCAGACCCAAATATTTTTTCAAATTACTAGCTTTATTATCTTCCTAATCAAGGCAGAGCGCTATGGACTATGCTCAAACTTACACAGTGTACTTTATGTTGTTTATAAGACGTTTTGGTTTTATTTGATTTATTGTATTTCGTTGCATACATTTCAGTTTTTAATGACCCAAATATCTGAGGTGGGGTCTAAGTGGCACGTTGACGACGGCTACGGTAACCTACCTATTCCGTGGGTGCCGGAGTACGTCTCCGAGCTCCGAGAAACAAAAGGTCTTCGGTCTTTCAGAACGCCATCTTGAGGCCTAACATATCGATTCGCCAACTACAGAACCCTTAAAATAATATGTGTTTACTCAACATTCCGTTAGTCTTGTAAAAAACATTTTTACGTATTTATTAGCAACAAAACATTAATTTTACTGGAAAGCTTCTAAGAAATAATCTGTATGCCTTTACTTTGTGTCCGTTAAGTCTATAAATATAAATATAACGGCTACGACTTCTCTTTATTTATATTGCACAATGAAAAAAATGTCTCGTCATAAACGTTTTCATTTACACCGGGTTGTAATTTCCTCCAGGGGTGGATTATAAGAGGGTAAAAGGCACATCCATTATGAAAATTAAGATATCTTTTTCGACCTTTTAATATCTGGGAGTTGCGACATTTTTTTGTATTAAAATTAGGCGGTTGCGCCGTTAGCGTTTAAGTTAAAAATTAACTGCTACTTTTATAAATGTTGAGAAACATTTCAACTTACTTATTAATTTTATCGCCTTCTTAATGTCAGTAATGAGCGTTAAGCATCGATAACTTTGCAAATAAACGCGAAACGGTTTGCAAATAAAACAATATTTTAACTTTTCTAGCTGCTTATAACAATTAAAAGTTTCTTACAGCCACCAATGAACTAGCGTGGTAAGAGATGGCCGGATATTCCTCCTTTCGAGGGGCTCACGCCCAACAGTCGTGATGATGATGATAATGATAATGAATATAATCATCCCTGTTCATCTATTGATAGTTTTTATCCTTGTTTTGTATGCATATCTTAATAAAGTTTAGAATGTCTACAATTGTTTAACATCTATTTAATTCGAATTTATTTTGTTTTTTTTTTCATGTTACGTTACGTTTAAATTAGTATAAAAAATAATATGTATGTTTAATTATCATCAATATAAAGAATAAAATTGACGTTTTCAAGTATGTGCTGTATACCTACGAAGAAAAATATTTTTTATTTTGTTTCAAGAGATTCTGACTTCGCAACATACAGACTTGTCAACCAGGCGGTGCATCGGGCCCCTCTGATCCGCAGGACTTGATTAGGATCGAGCGGGGCATCTTCCAGGGTGACAGCTTGAGCCCTTTGTGGTTTTGCCTAGCCCTGAACCCTCTCAGCACTTTGCTGAAACAAAGGAGTCAGGACTGGGCTATCGATTTCGCAGAGGCGGTGAGGTTATTTCTCACCTACTTTATATGGATGACCTTAAATTATTTGCATATAAGCGCCAGGATCTAATAGGATTGTTAAAAACAACAGAAGTCTTCAGCAATGCTACCAAGATGGAGTTAGGTGTAGATAAATATGCGGTCATGCAGGTACAGCGAGGGAAGGTTGTAAATTCTGAAAATTTACAACTCTCAGAGACAATCACACTCAGATCCCTCTCCGAAGTCGAGACCTACAAGTACCTTGGTATGTCAAAGTCCTTGGGTATATCGGAAGTTGATATCAAGAAATCCCTGAAGGAGGGCTTTTTTGGCGCCTGACAAAAGTTTTTAGCAGCCTTCTGTCAGATGGCAATAAAACGCGTGCCTTCAACGGATGGGTGATGCCTCTACTGATATACTCCTTTGGCATACTGAGATGGACTCAAACTGAGTTAGACGCTCTGGATAGGAAGGTTCGTCAACTGCTAACATCTCATCGCATGCTTCATACCTACAACATACCTAGGCATTATCAGAACACGAACTGTCGAACGACACTGACTACCAACCCTTACAGGCTAGGGAACTTTGCATGAGTGATAAGTAGTACTTGACCTTGAATTTATCGATCGCGTCTTATCCTAAGTGTTTACTTCGGATGAAACGTGATCGATAAATTTAACCCTTGACGGGTCAGCTTAAGCTGTAAAAGACATTTGTCGTAATTAACTCTTTTTTAATCGCTTCAATGAAAGAAAAATGAAAGGAATCAAAATAAATGATGCCTTGAGCTAGACGTTCTGTATAATGTCATATCACTTTATTCATCTCGACATGGGAAAGTATACAGACAAACATTAAAATAGACATTTTAAAGGTCACGATTAAAATTACAATTATATTATATTATTAAAATATTGTAATTAAGTCTTTGTAATTACGTATTTTTTATACGACGCCTTAATAATTTATACAATCTTTTCATCATACATTCCTGTGTTTATATTCTTCCTTTTAAAAAATACCTACATAGTAAATAATTGACACGTAAAAAAAACTAAAATAGTCATGTTTCTCAAACTATGAGCGCATTGTCACACTACTAAATTATAAAGTACAGTCAATGGTAACAATTGACATTGATCGATGACGTTTTGTAATCATTCGAGTTAAAGTTTGAGAAATCTTATTTTTTTTGTGTATACATACTTTCTTATGCCTAAATGAATATGGTATAGGGTATACTTTTTTTGAATGGTGTATGATTAAGCCTACGTCCGTGGCCTGCTTTTATAAAATACATACTGCATAAAACTATAGACTCGCCCTTACTCATTAATATTAATACTTACTACAGATCCAGGAACCCTCAAACATTGTGCTAGATGCACTGCTTTTTAGGTTGAAGTCTAGTGTAAACTATAATATAAATTAATACTGTTCGTGTTACAATCTGTATGTGTACCTTTGTTAAATAAATAAACTGACTGGCCTCCCCCTTCCCACTTGTGCATGCCGTAGGACTCCACTACACTCCTTGCTAACCCATTGGCCTCCCGATACCCAACTGATCTTCCCTCTGGAACCCGGAGTTCCTGTTCGGTGTGAGGAATTCCCGATTCATTGAACGAACTCCCTTAAACAAGCGAATACCTACGCTACCTCATTCATTTTAATAAATAATTTCAAAATCAATCAAATCTTTTCTAAGTACCTATTAGAAGATTTTTTTGAGCTCGTATCAGATTCATAATGACGATGCTTGCTTTGCTTTACATATCTTTGCTTTACATTGTTATGTTCCGACATTTACAGGTAAGATAGCAAGTTTCTTAGTTGACGAAGAGTCTAGATAAGACTCGCTTTCATCTTCAGCCTTATTGTCGCTTCCCATCAGTGCGATGAAGCGCAAGAGATTCCGTATCATTGGAAAAAAATGTTTATGCGTTGAGTCCTTAGTCATATTTAAGCGCTCCACCCACATAAGCGG
The DNA here is from genome assembly GCA_963935595.1 of Schoenobius gigantellus. Classification (NCBI taxonomy): domain Eukaryota; kingdom Metazoa; phylum Arthropoda; class Insecta; order Lepidoptera; family Crambidae; genus Schoenobius; species Schoenobius gigantellus. The sequence continues at coordinate 9,555,719 of OZ012544.1, read as the reverse complement.
CAAGCGGGACGTTAGCGGAGCGGAATTTCTTGTAATGTTCGTGTTGCTACGCACCATGCCACACAGAAATCGCCAGTGGAATCGGCGCGTCGCAAGTAAATCGCTTACCGCAGTTCGGCTGCCGTACCGCTTCCCCCTGTGTGTGGAGCGCTTTAGTAAATGCAGTGCAAGTCGCCTTGAATTTTAAGATTCAGCTAATTAAACTCATATCAAAAACGCATTTGATGTGCTCCTAAAATTCAGTCTGAAAATGTGATAAGATCCTGAGAGATGTTCATGTCGTAAGATTTCCTAGAAAGACCACAGTGTATGCTGCCAGCTTGTGACATAAGACATTAATCATTGTGCCCCTTCTTACCGTTTTGAACCAGAACACATCGCACGTTTAATCAAACAAAGAAATAAGTCAATAATCGTGTTTTTTGAGATTTAATCATAAAACGAAATATTATGACGATAAGAATAGGTATGCTCCGACTCCCGCTCGATTTGAACGAATAAAGCGAAATAAAAGATCCGTCCCTCTTTTTCTTACTAACTCAAGCGAACAAGTAGAAACCAATAAAGCGATACATTCAGTGATGTGCCAGCGCTGACTCTAAGAATCTAATTCGAAGAACGAATTAAAGTGAATTAAATCTGTTTATTAATAACAGGTAAATCGCATTTCTTGTTATATTTTTCTCCAAAAGTGATTATTCTTAGTTTTATTACGCTATAGAATCAAAATATTGTCGCGGATTATTGACACATTTCGACTCAGTGCAGTTTAGTTTTAATTTTTGTAATAATCCATATGTATCAATTTCAGTTAATTCAGTTTACTTTTAAAACATATTTTTGATTTATAGCATAGATAGACTTATTTCAGCTTATTACTAATTTATACGCAAAATATTAACATCAATTATATTTATTACTCTTTAACATTAAAAGTATTTTTTTTAGTAAATACTTTATACTTAATTTTTCATAGACTAGCTTTAAATTTTTAATGCCGATTTACTCGTGTGTGCATGGTCATTAGCTAATTATAAGTACTAGTAATTATGTTTGAGGTCTCACCATTCGTTCTAACCCTTATTTTGAAGGAATTGAATGTCAATTCTCATCCATCATACATGGCTATTAGCACTTGCAATAAAAAGATTTTCCAATCGTTTTAATTATTGATTTTAGTATGGCGTCATCGAGAACACTTCAAATCCTCAGTATGGGATCAAACACGTCTCATCGTCCTGAAGATGAAGAATCTTATTCTTTATCTCTAAATGATAATATAATTATGAAGACTAGATGTGAAGATAAGAACTATACACTAAAATGGCAATGAAAATATTGTTGTCTTTTTAAACTATTTTGTAGTTCATTTACTTTTACTGATGGTGCTCATAGTGCAAAGGATAAAGCTGATCTCGTGGCACATCTCGTTGCCTCAAACTCGACTTTGGACGATTGAGGAGCTACCTCAATCGTCTAAAGCTATCCCACCAATAATCGAACGATGTGAAAGCTTTATGCCAGAAATTCACATAACGTGCAGTAAGGCGAGAGCTTAGCTTTCTTGATTTCCATAAGTTAAGTGGGCAAGACGGCATCCCTGCAGTGCACAGTGGTGCTAAAGACGTGCGCCCTAGAGTCGGTCCCAATTTTCACGCGCCTCTACCGTCTCTCCTACAAATCCCACAGGGTTTCATCTTCCTGGATGATAGCTCTTGTCCACCCGATCCCTAAGAAGAGTCAGACCCGTCAAAATACAGGCCCATAGCGGTAACATCCTTGCTCTGCAAGATATTAGAGCATGTCATCAACAGCAAACTATTAAAATACCTAGAGGACAGCCGGCTAATCAGTGACCACCAGTACCGGTTTCCGTCATGGTCGCTCGGCTGGTGATCTTCTGGTATATTTGACACACCGCTGAGCGGAGGCCTTAGAAAACAATGGAGAAGTTCTAGCTGTCAGTCTTAATATCGCTAAGGCATTTGACAGGGTCTGGCATAGAGCTCTTCTAGCGAAGTTACCTTCCTATGGAATCCCCGGGGGACTTTGCAGATGGATTGCCAGCTTTCTGGACAGTCGGAGCATAGAATCGTCGTCGGTGTCTCATCCTCCGAGACCAAAACCATTAATGCTGGTGTCCCAAAAGGCTCGGTGCGCTCCACAGCGTTGTTCATTCTGCATATCAGACTTATTGTCTATAGAGAACATTCATTGCTATGCGGATGACAGCACGGGTGATGCGCGATATACGAGCTATCGGAAGGTCTCCAGGAGCTCTGTATTAAAGAGACGATTAGAACTTGTGTCCGAAGATGAGAATTTTTTAGGGCGGGCCTCAGAATGGGGAGAATTGAATTCAGTTCAGTTCAACCACACAAAGACACAATTTTGGGCTTTTACTGCCAAGAAGGTCCCCTTTTGTATAGCGTTTCAGTTCCAAGGAGTACCCCTTCAAATCTCTGACAGTATCGGAATCCTCGGTGTTGATATCTTGAGCAAAGTCCAGTTCGGGAGTAACTTGGAAAGCAAGGCTATACTAGCTAGCAAAAAGCTCGGTGTCCTGAACAGAGCAAAGCGGTACTTCACTCCACATCTTCGTCTTGTGCTTTACAAATCTTAAGTTCGTCCGCATGTGGAGTACTACTCACATCTCTGGGCAGGAGCCCCAAAATACCAACTTGAACCATTTCTGACTCCCTGCTAAGACGGGCGGCTCGAATCATCGGTGATTCTGGTCTGCTGGACTCTTAGAGTCGCTGGAGTCACAGAGGGACTTCTCTGTGTCTTCTATCGAATTTTCAACGGCAAGTGCTCCGAGTAACTGTTCGACTCGGTACCAACTGCACCTTTTTATCACCGTACCACTCGGCACTGCAGTACAGTACATCCTTACTACCTGGAACCAGAATCATTTAGCACGGTTCGCTTTCAGCGCTAACTTTTACCACGTACGGTCCGGCTTCGGAATGAACTTCCTGCTGCTGTGTTTTCCCAGCGCTATAAAATGTCCATTTTAAGCGAGGTTTAAGAAGAGTATTACATTCAAAGTAGGCAGCGGCTTGGTTATATCCCTGATATTGGCAACGTCCATGGGCAGCGGTTACCACTTACCATTAGGTGGCCCGTCTGCTCGTCTGCCTTCGAAAGCAATAAAAAAATGTTCTGACAGTTTAATACTAATTATTGGATCTATGTATAAACAGACTTGTTTTATAAGGATAATTTTTATTTTACGTAATATTTTGACATTGTTGAGCCTCAGTATAAACAAAGTTTCGTTTTTTTATAGAAGACTTTATTTTTGTTACAGTTCAATACTGATTATTAAAACTAAGTATAAACAGAATTTTGTTTCTTTAAGAAGATTTAATTTGTGTTATCAAAACCTAATTATGTGGAAAGTTTTTATTTGATATTATAAATAATAAATATGAAAAGGCGTTTTATTTCTAAGGCAATATAATATTTTCAGCATTACCTCATTAAACAAACGCAATAATTATTAGAGAACTTCTTGTGAGAAACTATCAAAGTTAATAGTAATAAACTGAAATAACAGTGATCAATGTCATGTTTTTTTATATTTTGTTATTGATAAACTGGATTTTTTGTATTTACGTCAGTTGTTATTTGAATCATTAAGCTAAAATTTAATGATAAAGTGAAATAAGTCAAAACTTTTTTTTTCTTTCATGATTACTTAATGATTTATCCCGGCAAAGTTATTTGTCGTTATGTGATAACATTGCCTATATATCAAACTTTATCCTAAATACATTTTGTTTTATCAAAATTAAACCAATTCATATTTATACAATATTAAAGTTGACGCGGAAGAAAAGAAAAACTTGAACTTGAAACGGTGATTCCCAAAAATCTGCGATTTTGTGTTATTTCTTTGTTTGATTAAGCGTGCAACATAAATACGAGCACAGTTTTGTGAAACTTTATATCGTAGAAATATCTAAAATCGCACCGTACTAAATTTTTATCAATATCGATATTATTCTAATATCGAGCGAATCGGGCAGCAGCGAGTTGATATAGCACTAAGTCACCATGTAGATATAGATGGAGTGAGATATGTAGGGCGCCGACAGGGCAGCCTCTCGTTCCGCATGGTGCTGCAGGTACTGACCGGACATGGTTGTTTTGGTCACTACCTGCACCGGGTCGCCGGTCGGGAGGAAACGCCGCAGTGTCATCACTGCGACGCTCCCGACGACACTGCCGAGCACACCCTGTTGGTGTTACCGGCCTGGCGACGCCAGCGCAGCCAACTCAACGCTGCGCTGGGAGGCGGAGACCTCTCGCTGCCGAACATGATCGCGGCCATGCTCCGCGGTGAGGCGGAATGGGGAGCTGTCACCTCTTTCTGCGAGGACGTCATCTCGCAGAAGGACACCACGGAGAGGGAGCGGAAGGATGATCCTCAAGCCGCTCCCCTCCGCCGCAGACGGATAGGAAGGAGAAGGGGGGCATTCGCGCAAACTATGTCCATCTAATGCCCCGCCTTGGATGCCCGCGTGCATGGTTGGCCCCGTGAACTTCATGGTAAGGCTCCTCTGTCTGGGGGAATGTCCTAGTGTTCTCGGACAATCACCCCCTTTGCGATAGCTCGACCACTGCTCGAGCTTGCCCGGGCACGTGGGTATAGTGGTGTCGCATTGTGGACCCTACCACGAGCGCCTACGAGGGCAGGGAGAACACCGGAAGACTTTAGTGGATATGCCTGGCACTCTACCGGGAGAGCCCCACACACGCTCGCCTTCTAGCCAACGGCGGGTACGGTGCGGTCAACCAATTCCCCCCGAAAAAAAAGTTCGCATGGATATCAATTAAACCTTTATACGTTAACATATGGATTAAACTGTCATATGTTCAAATTCAAAATATTTTATTCAAGTTGGATTTTTCAATCACTTTTGCACGTCAATGATGCTACGCCATTGGTTCAGAAAACTTGGTCTACGGTGGGAGACCTTGTACTGGAAAGAACCAGCAAGAAAACCAGCAAGGGTTATTTTTTTCTCCCTGTATTGTTACAGAGTCGTTGATTTGAAACTGACCTCAAAGCATTTGAGCTCAACTTACTTTACAAGATTAGATGTGTCAGTTCTCTTCATACTGTGTCATTACCAAATACAACAATATTTGTTTAAATAAAGAGTTATACACAACAACACGATTCGTTATCTTCAAATTAACAACAGGAATTGGCATCATTTAAATAATCGTTGATTTTATAGCAACCTTTACTCATAAGAGTTTTTTTTTTACATTAGCTTTAGAGTTATGAAACGGCAAATTAGTAATACTTTGTGGAAGCTTATTATAAAAGGTTATACATTTCCCAATAAACGAGCCTCTAGTTTTTTGAAACCTATACGTTGGAACGGCGAGTTTATTTTTGTATCTTGTATTTAAATGGTGAATTTGGAAATTGGTTTCAAATGTATTATAATTTTTATGGACATAAATCAAATTTTCATAAATGCTAGCCATCCGGTCTCATGAGACCGGTGTGGCTTTACGCTATGTAACAATTGAAAAATAGCCTGACGAAAGGAAATTTAACATAAGTATTTATAAATTAATACATTGCTTTTTACGTCACACCGGTCGTATGCGACCGCCAGGAAGGTGAGTGAGGTTTTCTCTAAATAAGTCTCTTAGAGCAGGGGTTCCCAAACTTTTCCACACTATTTCTTCATTGAGCGATTCTTTTGTTAGATACAAGTATCCCCCCCCCCCCCCTAATAGTTGTTTATGGTTACGTGAAAAAACTTACGGTACTAGTTTATATAGCGAAATTAAAACGAAAACTATCACAACTAAGTGGGGCTTACAAATTAAAAAGTTATTATAGCTGAGTAACTTATTAAATGTACTTGCCGGAAGAAAGTTTCGTACAAATCCCGTTGAAAATTAGTCTGATAAATTTATTAATTAAGTAAAACAAGTAATAAATATAGATGAAATTATCATATGATATTTTGAAAAATAAAACTATACCAGCCTTAATTGTAATAATGATAGGACTAACAAGAACTTAATAATAATAAAATTATTATTACAGATTAGAGGTAGGTAAGTATTCTTACCTAATCTACGAGTGTACGCTATAGCTTGGTGATTATTATAGACTAGCTGTGCCCGCGAACTACGTTTCGCCATATACTCTTATTTTTATCCCGCTTTTGCAAATTTTTTTATTGATGCTCAGCTCCTATTAGTCGTAGCGTGATGTTATATTTAGCCTAAAGCCTTTCTCGATAGCTGGACTATCCAACACAAAAATATTTTTTTAATTTGAATCAGTAGTTCCTGAGATTAGCGCGTTCAACCAACCAAACAAACAAACTCTTCAGCTTTATAATATTAGTATAGATAACAAAAACCAGCATTTCTGGCCAATCGCAATGTAGAATTTTATTATTATTAGTTCTATTATTAAGTTCTTTTATATGTACGTACAATATAGCGATCAGCCCCAGAATGTCTATTTTAAATTGGTCACGTATGAGATAAAAATCCGATCTTCGTTTCCGACCGTTCTCCCTCGCTTCGATGTGAAATTAATTTTCTGCAACGCCATCGTAAATGCTTTTTATAAAGTCTATAATTCATTGCGTGCCATTTTTAGATTTCATTGATAGGAAATATTATTAGCAGACCAAATCTCTTTGCGTATCAGTTTACGTAGCTGAATCAATTTTAAGGTGACTTGTAGAACACTTCCATACAAATAAATAAAATTGAAGTGTCTGCTTGTAATGTCAAAATAACAAGTTTTTACTTTTGAAAAATTTTTGTCTGTCTGTTTGTTCCTGCTAATCTCCGAAACAGCTGGACCAATTTTGACGGGACTTTCACTAATAGATAGCTTATTATAAAAGGTATAACATAGGTATAACATATTTTATCACGATCTTAGAAAAATGGCCTACAAAAATCAAAATGCTGCCAAAAGTTACTGATCCACGCGGACGAAGTCGCGGGCACAGCTAGTACTAAATATGCCCTATGGCCTAATTCATTTTAACATTTTTTTACAAGCTTTTATTACATGCTTTTATTTATTACAATTACTTTTATTTCCTTTCACCTGTCCCGTGTCTGTAATAAAATCTTGCAAGCTAAATTTGACCCATTTCCCGGTTTCCGATTGAGCTGAAATTTTGCATGCATATGTATATCGCGTGAGAATGCAATATTATGGAGCTGATCTAACGCTGGCGCAGGAAGGTGGCCATAGGAACTCCACAATAAACGACGCAACCCCATTGAGTTTGGGCTCGCTTGATTTGTATTGACGAGTACTAAAAGCTTGTGTTTAAAAAAGAAAATTATTTTTACTTATGACAATCTCTTGGCCTTCATGTCACCAGCCTTCGTAGCATGACCACCAAAACAAGAATATATCGCGGTGAACTGTTAAATATACAATACGTTTTTATCGTATCATGGTCAATGACCATGGGTCATGCTATGGGGGCTGATGGTAAGGGACGTTAAAGTTGAAAATGGGGGCGAGCTTCACCAGGGGGCCTAGACAAGTTGCAATAGTTTCATAGCGAAACGATATCTAAATTCGTCATCGTCTCTGTGATAACGAAAACTAATTCCTAGCCAACGTAAGGATTAGCGATAGCTGTGTCGAATTGTTCTATCTGGAGGAAAACAACAAAAGTGAAAAATGGAAAAGAAATGGTAAAATTAATGCTTATATTTTCTTTTTTCACCTTATTTAGCGATGGCATAATATTATGCCAATCTGTCATATAATCAGACACTATATAATATGCTTTTTTTATAAGTACGCCCTTGATAGTGACTTTAAATTTATTCAAGCTAAGTGCTTTGATATTATTATATAAAATTATAGTATTGTTACTTTTTCTTGATATTTTACATCAAAGCCGGTTTGTAGTATGCCGGCCTATGTAGGTTTCCTACAAATACTCGCGTTTGCTTTCCGCTTCCTGTGCGTCGAACAATACGGTATCCGGCGCTGACAAATTGAATCTATAGCCATAGCCGAGGCGAGGGTGGCACAAGGAAAGGTATTTTCGGTGAAGGAATTTGGCCGATATTGTTAAGACAAAATGTATTTGCACGCACTTTACGCTTACAAAACGACAGTGTGCTATATTATGCTATTTAGTGAATAATAGTACATTATGATACGAGCGCGCTATGTCGGTCATTGCGTACGAGGCGATATTGTGCGCGAGCCGCAGGCGAGCCCAACAAGAAAGCAGAGTACGTAATGACCAATGCGCGCGTATATCATATGACGTTTTTCAACACACACTTGTGAGGAAAATAAAAGATCTTGTGTTATTAATATTTTTCTGAAAATGACTGCGCTTTTTTATCAATCTTCCACTGCAAAAGTATCGTATGCCGCCAAGTATTTATCCTTTGACTTTGGCGGCAACAAACTATTACTCGCGCTTTGCGCCTCCATAATTATTTCCGGCGGAGTTAATAATATGGATTCTTCTTCACTTGGACTCGACATATTTTTACATAAACAATTATCAATTACAACAAAAAGGCAAAAAAATTCAATAGCGGGAAAATACCGCGCGCCTTTTTTTTTCGCGCGCAGTCCGGGCATGGCTAACTCTTCATTCAGTCAACATTTAAAAAAGGGCCAAACAGCCAAAATTCAAAACATAAACCGAATATTTCGTTTTTAAAAACCAAGTATGTGTGAATTTTTAATAATTTATTTTGGTTATAGTTATTAATTATTGTTTTTTTTAAATTTCGTTGTTAATGTAATATTTAAGTAACCAGTAGTCGGCTGTTCATTTGTTTCCAATTGGCAGCCGCATAAAGTCATGTTAAAAAAAAGTGTATTAAGCGACATATTTAGGAATGCGTACTGGACATATACATTTACTTTGTAATCTTGAGCAAATTAGAATTTGTCGTGTTAAGATTACCGCACTTAAGCGATTATGTAAAGTGAAAAGCACTCGTGTTTAATATACTTTAAAATACTTTAATATACTGAATAACGGGTCTAAATGCAAGGTAATAAGACCCACTTTACGAGCAAGTGTGTTGAAAAAACATTTATTATATAAATTCAAATTATATAAATATGTCAAAGACATAATATGTATTGGTGAACATAAGGAACATTTATTGCTATCATGTGCTTAAAAAGGTATTAAAAATAGTGTATTTGTCACTTAACATATGACAGAGTGATTGCACTGCAATATACATATTATAATTCCCTATAACATATTATATCCACAATTTATATAAATTTGCTAAATACCATAATTTTTGTAAATGTAATTACAAATAGCACATACCTAACATAAGTAATCAATTCATTCGTATCATTGTATTTTTTATAAAGCTTTATTTTTTGCCAAAATATTTAAGTTAGGAGGACATTATTATTATTACAATTTAAACACTAATTTCTTCTACGTAGGTACAACTTTATTGTAATTTATTGTAATTTTTATCATAATTACATTAATTTCATTCCTACCTGCAAGATTTTCAAATTCGTAAAAATTAATAACATACATTTTGTTTTAATAAGACGGAAAGATGTCATCTATACTAATATTATAAAGAGGAAAGATTTGTATTTTTGTATGTTTGTATTGAATAGGCTCCGAAACTACTGGACCGATTTGAATTTTTTTTTCACTTATAGAATGCTAAAATATCACTGAGTAACATAGGCTATAAAATATTTTCCTACGGGAAAATATGGAATTCCCAAGGGAAAAACGAAGATAACGAGGGCGAAGCTGCGAGCGGAAAGCTAGTATCTAATACTATTACAAGCTTACGACGGCCTTGGTTGTTTTGCATTTTTTTGTGTCGGCATTAACATACATAGTAAAATAAAATAAACAAAAGCAAATTAATAATTTTTATCCAGACCTTTCTTACATTTTAGCCCTTTTTTAATTCCGAAAAACAATTTACGCCATAACTTTCGTTATAACTTATTAGGGGTGCAAAATAAAAAAAAAATTTTTATTCCAACCAGTATTTAAAAGAATACATTCCAAAGAGATTTACTATCAATTAGGAAATATAAATGATAACAGGAAAACACTACTCACTAACGTGAGTACTAACTCTTAGTAATAATTCTTCGAGGGCTTCAAGTGTAATTAATTATTTCATTTTAATTATTTTAAAAATATAAAAGTTGTGCCTGCGAACCCGGTTTTGCCTTAATGAAGTTTTAAATTAATTCAACGCTTACTTTTTACCGGTCATGAATCTCGAGAAACGTTGAAAAACTTGTTGCATTAGTTTAATTTTTGAGTGCTTCTACAAATTTTGAAGAAAATTTGATCCCAAAGCAAACAGCCTTGAGTGGAGTCTTATGAACTTCATGAGGTTAGTGTGATTTAAGTTCAGCTGGTAAAGGCAAATCATTAATTTGACACTACTATCATTCATCATCATCATCATCATTTCAACCAAGAGACGCCCACTGCTGGACATAGGCCTCCCCCAGGGATCTCCAAACCGATCGGTCCTGCGCCTCCCGCATCCAGCGGCTTCCCGCGACCTTTACCAGATCGTCGGTCCACCTTGTGGACCTACCCTACCAACGCTGCGTCTCCCGGTACGCGGCCGCCACTCAAGGACCTTTCCGCCCCAACGGCCGTCAGTCCCGCGAGCTATGTGTCCTGCCCACTGCCACTTAAGGTTTGCAATTCTTTGGGCTATGTCGGTGACTCTAGTTCTTCTACGGATCTCTTCATTTCTGATGCGATCGCGTAGAGAAACCCCGAGCATAGCCCTCTCTATTGCTCTTTGAGTGACATTGAGCCTTCTGATGAGACCTATTGTAAACGGCCACGTCTCAGTTCCGTACGTCATATCTTACACTACTAAGCATATCTTAAATTTCGCAAGCGTATCGTCAAACGAACTAATGATTGCACCACTCAGCATCTTAACCCGATCAACGTTACAAAGATACGCCGTAACGTATTCAAAACTAGCACAAAGGCTTATAACGGCGCAGCGTTTCAAAGCAAAAAGGCCGCTTTTGAATGAACTTTATTAAGGCCTTTGTGCGTCAGCAGCCAACGCTGCCGGTGATAAATGAACTGGTCGCTAATCCTTCCAACTTGAGTCCCAGGGGCAAGCCGGAAATTTGTTGACGATGGATGATGTTAATATTTTCAACGGGACTTTTTCCTTATTATACATTTTTTTGCCGATTCAATTAGCTAACGTAATTTGTTTTCTGCTAATCCTATTAGAAAGTTCATTCGTTGTCAAATAACAACATTTTGTGAACTTTTTCTACTTCTCGCTTCCACTAAGCGTGTTCAACAACATGTTTTCGCGAATTTATCTTCTCTTATTTGCGAAAACATACTTGTAATGATATGCAAAATCGATAACCCTGATCTTCTCAATAGGATAAGTTTTTCTATACCTAGAACTGGTAGTCGCCTACATAACCGTGTTGTCTTTTACTTGCCTCCATGTCGTACTAACTATCGTCAATTCTCGCCATTACTTTGCGTGTGTTCTCAACATAATAAAATTTGTCTTGATTTCGATATTTTCAATGCATCAGCCAATGTTATAAAAAAGTCATTGATGTTGATACAATGATTTTCTGTAAGTGTTTATAGGTTAATTTTCTTTTCTCTTTCTCTGTTTATGTAATTTGTAAATTGTTTACTGAGTGTCATTATCGTATTGTATGCGCATGCTGTGTTCACTCTTAGAAGGTTGTTAAATTCACGGGGACCTTTCATTTGGCATAATGTTGTTGGTCATAAAGGCGCTTGGCATAAACCACTAAGCATAATAATCGAAAAGCATAACATTAACGTCACATAATTTTTTCTTTGCATAATTTGTATAAGGCACAATTATCCAAAGGCATAATTTCATTTTTCTTTTGACATAATATTGGTAGTCCTAAAATGTTTTGCCATAATTTTAAGTGTCATAATTAATGATATCCCTAATATTTTGGGGCATTTCTTATAATTAGAAATGATTTTATTTTATGGGATATCACGTTCATTAGATACAATATTTACTCTCTGTTTTATAATACTAAAACTGTACTAAACTTTTTATAATAACATTTCATATATTATTTTATTCAAATATGATACTCGAATATTCTATATTTTCATTTGATATATTTTTTTTCATAGTATATATTGATTTTTTATTTGACAAAGTAATTCATTCATGCTACTAGTGACAGAAACCATGCATGTGCATGCTTGCTTGCAAGGTGCATGCTTGCTTGCGTGGTACATGCTTGCTTATACTGTGCATACTTGCTTGCATGTTGCATGCTTGCTTGCATGCATAATGCTTGCTTGCATGCATACTGCATGCTTGCTTACATTGCTGCATGCTTGCGCGCCTTTTATGCCTAGAGAAATTCTGCGTAATTGTATTGTTCGTTGTGATTAATATGCTAAACATTAATTATGCTTTGAAAAATTATGCGTCAAGTTTCGAGTTTATGGGTTTTAATACTTATGACAAATGATTTTCTGCCACACAATATTATGCTTATTACTATTCTGCTTCCTGATTATTATGCGTCTTGACGATTATTACAATCGACATTATGGAATATGATTTTATGACAATAATTTTTATGCCTAGAAATAGAGAGCCTAAATTCACATGTTCTCTATTGTAAATCTTTATTTTTATGTTTGCAATGCTTGTAACAACCAGTTTGTGAACCAAATAAAAAAATGTTTTCTATTATTGTGGATGAGAATGTTTAACCGAAAATTCGCGGATAGTCCAGACGCTTAAGGAAAAAAATGGGTTAAATCTCAGAAGAAATGGAATAACTACAATAAAAACTAAGATTCGCGATTGACCTTGACCTGACATGTATTATTTCATTTATTCGTTCCATCTCCAGAACGTTTAAAAAATGCTTTAGAAACAACTACAACTTTTATAATGAATGTGATAACAATTTGCATTACAGAATAGGAGGAATTTCAAAAAAAAAATTAATATCTCCATAGCCTTTCACGTCATCTTGTGTGAAAAGTGCAACAATATTTAGATTGCAGAAAGATTTCGACAAAACTTAGTTTCTTCTGTTTAATTCCCCAGGTGACTGAAATCCTTAAGTGACTGGACTAGAAGACGGGGAAAATGCTTAGCAATCTTACCTTTTTCTACTGTAGAACCATACTTACTTTTCGAACACTCCTAAATTATATACCCTAGCAAGAGTTCAAAGCTAGCACAGATGCCTCCATGATCTGGTGAAGGTTACGGGAAGTGCTAGACGCAAACGGTACTGGAACGGTCTAATTTAATTCAGTGGACATCTATCGACGTCTGTCTACAACACAGAACACAGAAAGAGGTGTCTACAAGCAAATAAATGCATACAAGATTAAAAAAGAATACAGTAAACTATCTCCCACTATTATAACGTTTTATAAAGTTAAGCTGCTACGAAACTAACATGACTACGTACATACACTTAAGTTAGAGTGGCATGCTGCTACGAAACATTGTAGCAAGACTACGGCCGCGCATAGCGTAGTGGCGTAGGTGCGCCATTTCCTACAATTTCATACACTAATTATAACATTGACGTTGTTTGCGATATAATAATTGCGCTGCAGTTAACCGCTCCCGCATACAATATTGCTTCATCCACTGATTCTTGTGATTACAATCACATACAAAAGTAATTTTATGATGTTGTGTATATTGGTTGCAGATTTTGGAAAGCTTATGTCTATAGTAATTTTGTTTAAATTGATCAACTTACTCAATTATACGACTAATCACAATTGCTTATATTCTAACAACATTCATTAAACATTATAAGCCCTATGCGTAATTTGTCTATCCAGCTTTCACTGCCTTTTTACATTTGATAGATGTTTTTAGCCTTTATTTATCTCATATAAGATGGAAGCAATCTTCGCCTGAATTCCTTAACAGCTGAGAAACAAACTATCTATTAATGTTTTTAAATTTTTATGATGTTAACTAACATATGAAATCTTTATTCCCTCTTTTATCAAATTGTATTACAAAATATTATGAATCGTAAATGCAAAAGATTATCGATATGCTCTCAAGTGTCTAACACAAAAAGATGATTCAGGATAGCAGTGTCCCAAATACTTACAAATAATAATTAGTTCCGGACTCGTCGTGATCCTGCCTCGCCATATTTCAAATAGTCATAGTACAGTCGTTTTTTATACAACAATTGGCTATAGCAGCCTAGTACGATTCCTGTGAGTAACAACTTTTAACAAAAAGTCAAGTCACAATATTCAGTACTTTGACTGCCTGACTTTTTCCTGAAACCAGAGCAAAAAAAATTAGATAAGAGGTACCCGCAGACTCTAGACAAAGTCTTCTCCTGATAAAAGTCGACGTCATATTTTAATCAACATTAAACATATTTGCCAAAAAATATTAATCAAATACAAATTGTTACTAAGTTTAATTAATAATAACAAAAAAAATTGTCCCTTAACATAGAAAACGAAAGAATGAATCAAAAAGTTCTTCACGACAGAACACATCTGCACTATACAGATAGATGTTGACGTGATTAAAAAAGCCTTTGACATCATCTACAACATTATAATCACGTGACGGAACTGGAATACAAAAATCAGGAACTTTACGAATCCGGAACAAATCCACACAAAGGCACAGATTAGATAATAGTTACTACAAAGGTCCCACATAAAGTTTACTGCTTTGTTGACAGAAGTTCGACAAACACGCAACACGTAAAATGCAATATGAGAAACGTAACGACGATCTTGTCACATGTCACTCTACATCACCTTCGCCGACGCCAGATTATATGGGGCCGTAAATCCCATAGCCCTTTGTTTGCTCATGCCCCCTGCTATGCCGACGAGACCAGCTAAATTGCTCTACATAATAAAACTGAGGGCGCCTTAGCAAAAGATAGGACCGCGAGATATGGCATTATAAATTTGACAATAAATCAAGGTAGTGTATAAATCAAAGGAGCTGGACTTCCTACCATTTTTACGTCCATGATTTTTGAATGTTAAATAAATTGCAATCTTTTTTCAAATTGCGACTTGACCTATATGTGGTTATGCGTTTGTTTTACATATGACTGATCGCACTGCAAAATGGTATATGATGCAACTAGTGAATAAAGGATGGATTTAAAGCGAGGGCCGTAAATGAATCACGAGCAAGCGAAGGAGTCTAACGACTCAATCACGACCATAGGAGTGATCCAAGTATTAGAATTATGAGCGACCCGAGTCATTCATGGCCTTCGGTATAAATCCGTTTTATTCAAGAGTTGCATACTATACTTTCTACCATGACTACGAAAAAAATAGTATATATTTTTTTATATTCCGCATTCCAATCTTGTCATTAGAGGCAGACGTAACCTCTGGTTCAATCGCGAGTGCGCCACTGCTGTTGAAAACAAACAGCTGGCCTACCGCGCTTGGATCAGAGGCCGAGCTTCTAGGGATCCCAATACTAGCCTACTGAAAACAGCCTACAATAATGCCACCAAGTTGTGTAAGAGGGCTTACATTAGAGCGGATGCTCAGCGCATTGCACAAGTGGGCCAGGAACTGCTTGCGCACCCTACGGGTAGCCGTTCTTTCTGGCGCCTGGCCAAAGCTGTGCAATCAAACTTCTGCCAACCCTCGCTGCCACCGCTGAGACATGCCGATGGTTCACTTGCTCATCAGCCGCAGGAGAAAGCCGACCTCCTGGCAAAACTCTTCGCGGCTCATTCCCGTGTCGATGACTGTGGTGCACAACTTCCGAAACTGTCCCATTGTGGCAGCACCATGCCCGATATCCGTATCAGACAGCGTAATGTGCGGGCGGAGCTCCAGTCGATCGATATTCGAAAAGCAAGTGGACCAGACGGCATTCCTGCGATTGTCCTTAAGAAGTTTGCAGCGGAGTTGACTCCGGTCCTGTCGCGTCTATACCGTCTGTCGTTCTCTGCTGGTTGTGTGCCGAAATCTTGGAAAGAGGCCAATGTCCAGCCGGTTCCCAAAAAGGGAGATCGTTCTGACCCGGCTAACTATCGTCCTATAGCCGTCACTTCCATTTTGTGCAAAATCATGGAGAGGATCCTAAATACCCAGCTGATCCGTTATCTGGAAGGTCACTCGTTACTTAATGACCGACAGTATGGATTTCGTCCTAAACGGTCAACAGGTGACCTTCTAGCGTTCCTTTTGCACAAATGGGGTGAATCTATCGATATCAGCGGCGAATCGGTGGCTATTAGTCTCGACATAGCCAAAGCTTTTGATAGAGTCTGGCACAAGGCTCTTCTTTCCAAGCTTCCGGCATACGGATTACCCGCGCAGTTCTGTACGTGGATTGCCAGCTTCCTCCACGAGCGTAGAATTCGCGTTGTCGTTGACGGCTGCGCTTCGCGGTTCGTGGCAGTGAACGCTGGAGTTCCGCAAGGCTCCGTTCTATCCCCAACATTGTTTCTTCTGCATATCAATGACATGCTTTCCTTGGGAGCTATACATTGCTATGCAGACGACAGTACAGTGCATGGGGGATATCACGGAAGCTCAGGGGCTGCTCCTGGTGATATTGATAGGGAGCGGCAGAATCTTATCATTGAGCTCAACAGGACGCTGGACCTCGTCTCCGAATGGAGCTCCAACAATCTTGTTGAGTTCAATGCTAAGAAAACACAGGTGTGCGCGTTTTCGGCGAAACGGTCACCTTTCCTCCCCCTTCCTTCTCTTCAGGGCACAACCCTTCACACACAGAGCAACATCACCTTGCTCGGAATGAACATTCGCTGCGATCTGAACCCCAGAGACTACATCGAATCCGTAACTACTGCCTCACGGAAACTCGGTGTCCTGAACAAGGTGCGTAGGTATTTTGCGCCGGACCAACTATGCTTGTTGTATAAAACTCAGGTTAGGTCTTGCGTGGAATATTGCTCGCACCTTTGGGACGGCTCCGCTCAGTACCCTACTCGATGCTCTGGACAGATTGCAGCGTCGCGCTATTCGCATTATTGGCGATGTAGAGGTAACTAACACCCTCGAGCCTCTATAACTTTGTCATGACATCGCCTCTCTTAGCGCCTTTTACCGAATGTTCCATGGGGAATGCTCCGAGGAGCTCTTTAACCTTATCCCTCCCTCTCCATTTCTTAACAGAAACACGCGTAAGGGCCTTCGGAGTCATCCGTACACTGTGTCCACCTTCTCACACCGTACCAAGAAATTCCAAGATTCCTTCTTCTGTCGTTCATCCCACACTTGGAATTCTCTACCTGCGCACGTGTTTCCTCCATCCTACAACATGGGTTCCTTCAAAAGAGGCGTGAAAAAGCATCTTTTGGGCCGGCAAGGGGCGGGCAGGTAGGATAGTCGATGTCGTCCCTACTCTATCAGTCAACTCATTTGGGCCTCTTTCACCGCTTAACATCAGGCGGGAGGAGGTCATTTGCCGGGTCCTACATAAAAAAAAGAAAGATTTAAGCGAAAACAAACATTTAATATCGAGGATTTTTGGTGCAAGTAGGTTGTACAGCATTGAGATGGAGGTCCAAAATAGTGCATAAAAGTGATTTTTCTTCACTATTTTCAGTGAATAAAATAAGCTTTTTAGAGGGGGGATGGAATAAAATATCTTACGTATTACGTCGACTGTATTGTTGTTACTTTTTACGAAATCATAAAACATAAAACTTGGCGCAATCGATCGTAAAACTGTGGCAAAAAACTCTGTTCTATTTTCAACTAATACTTTAAATTAAAGATTAGCTTACTAAAGCGTCATCGTTGTCGCTATATTAATTTTTACACTATACATACAAATACATATATAACTGTCTCCATATGCTCATTTGAGCGTCGTGTCAAGGAGCACTGCATTTCATCGTGCTATACAAAGTAAAATATTCCACAATTTATTATTTGCATGTTTAAGTTATTTTAGTTTTATTGTTATTGTAATTGTAGTTAATATTAATTTTATTTTGTACACTGTGTTAACCGTATTTTACGTTTACCACCTGTCGAGGGTCTGCTGGCCGAAATTTCTTTAGAAAGAAGCAGCACATACTCGTATTATTTTGTACCATCTTTGGTTTGTTTCTCTTTATATTTTATCCTTGTCCTGTTATTTTTGTGTACGTAAATTATAAATGAATAAGTCTTTATTTCGGAGATCAAAATCATAAAATAAGTGACTAATTGGGATTAAAATTTTACTGAATACCTATTGCCAATTAAATTCTATTAGAAATAGTTAACGATAAATATTACGAATACTGTTTCATAGTATAATTACTTGTAAACTGGCGAACACAGTGAGAATTTCTAGGTTTTGTAATAAAACTGGAGTATTAAATAAGTTCAGTATAACTCATTACAAACAGAGATACTTTTAATGAATATACAACAACGAAACATGTGACTTTTAGAAATACATTGAAGTTTCTCATTTCCTTCACATTATTAGATTTTGAGGATACCTAAGCATTGGGTGATAAAGATTTTACTCTCTGTAGTAACAATTATATATTAGGAAATAATATACTTTTGCGAAATATTATATACTTATTTGCGGCATAACAACAAAAAAGGCATTGAGGGATATAGCGTTGAAGGTGGAATAAAATCACAACGAATAGGTTATGTTTCCGCGAATCTATGATTAAAAAGTAGGTTTTCTCATCTTTTTTGATCTGTGTTGCTTACATTTATTATTTATTAAAAACTCATTTGATTGGTATATTATGTAGATTACAGTCTACATATATCTAGTTGATTTCATTTACATTTTGATTTATTTTTATCAAACTATGACTATGTAAAGATTTTTATCACGCTGGGTTACACTCAAACGGCCTTATAAATAAAAGTGTCACTCCTTGGATCATCCTCGGATTAGTTAATCCGTGTTTTGTCTTTTTGACATATGACAATCTACATATGCGGAAACAAGACAAAACACGGAGTAGGTATGTAACTAATCCGAGGATGATCCAAGGAATAAAATTTTTGTTCATCATCATCATAATTAGCCCGTATTCGGCCTCTCTCATGGCACGCCACTTATCCCTATCTCCGGTCATCCTCATCCAGCCGCCACCAGCCACTTTTCATATTTTTTTTATTGCAGAAAGTTGGTAAGCAAGCAAACTACCCACCTGATGGTAAGTGGCAACACCTATAATAGATGTGGCTCTTGTGAGATTTGCAGCAAAACTGCAACCCCCACAAGAACCACAGTGTACGATGAAAACTTGTGACACCAGATGTAAAGTCACAGTACCCAGTAATTTCACTGCCATATCTTACCCTTCAAACTGGAACACAGCAATGCAAGCACTGCTGCTTTGCGGCAGAAATAGATAAGACGGAGGTACCTAAGCAGACGACCCTGGTACAGGTCTCCCTCTAGTAATGTATGACTATGTCGTCGCTCCATCTTGCCGGAGGGCATCCTACACGTTTGCCAAGACGCGGTCGCCACTCTAAAACCCGCTTGCTCCACTGGTCGTCGGCTCGTCGACAGATGTCACCAGCCCATTGCCACTTCAACTTGCTAATGCGGTGCGCTATGTTGGTAACCTTAGTTCTTTGTTGGATCACCTGGTTCTGGATGCAATCCTTCAAAGAAACCCCAAGCATAGCCCGTTCCATAGCTCGCTAGGCGACCTTAAGCTGATGGACTACCCCCACCGTTAGCGTCCACGTCTCGGCACCGTAAGTTATGGTAGGCAAGACGCACTGATCATAAACTTTAGTTTTGAGACTCTGAGGTATAGGCGACGAAAAGACTCGATGTAATTTTCTAAATGCTACCCAGGCAAGACGTATCCTTCTATTAATCTCTCGCTCGATGTTGGCTCTACCTAATTGGACAGACAGAAATTTTAGACAGTAATGTCCGATATACATTATTAATATTAACAATGTATATCGGACATTACTGTTTCAGTGCATATGTGTTAATTGCAATCAATTACTATTTTTTCTTTATCCGCGTAATTATAAAGTACATTTTTTGAGGTTTTATGCTTCATTGTATATTTATTTGACACCAATAACACAAATTTAATTAATACAAAAACATATTATAATATTATAAATTTAGCTGTAGGTAATT
The DNA here is from genome assembly GCA_963935595.1 of Schoenobius gigantellus. NCBI lineage: Eukaryota > Metazoa > Arthropoda > Insecta > Lepidoptera > Crambidae > Schoenobius > Schoenobius gigantellus. The sequence continues at coordinate 9,535,547 of OZ012544.1, read as the reverse complement.
CACCTGCAAATATTTCTAGTTCTCTATTCCACCAGATTCTAAAGGGCTTTCCTAACAACCTTACCTCAAGTATTAACGCTGTGCCGGAAAAATGATAGGTAGTTATGACTTCTGTAATCCCAACTCGACATTCGCAACATCCCCACAACAAAATATATCAGTGACATATTGGATTCCCGATCCATCATCATACACGCACGGCACTAAAACACACGAGAATGCCTTATAAAATTCGTAATAATGTCACGAGTAGTCACGACGAAAATAAACGCAAGCAAATAGCCGAAATAGATGGGGCGTGGAAACGTCTTGTTTAATCAATTATTTGTCAAATCGATTAATACGGACGGACCCATTATTTGCCCTCTAGGGTTAATAGTACATGAAATTAAGTAGCCACTGGACGCACAGTGGTGGATATGTTGGCGTCTGACACAGACAAATTGTGGCTAGTTGCTATGTACAAGATTGTATTGTGTGTCCTTATAAATAATGAACTTGATCGCTCAATTCAAGGCTTTGCCGTGGAAGCATTACCAAGGCATTTGTCCTTAAGTAATTTCTAAAGCATTAGGTTAAATAAGCAGGGTGCTTGATTAATGAGCAGGTATCTATATGCTTAAATGTATTAGGTTCTACATTTTAGAAAACTTTCTTGTCATGCTAAAGTTTGTTTTAAATTTCTTTACACATCGTAACAGGAATATTGCCAGTCAGCTATCTGGTGATAAATGGTTACTGTAGTGAAATTGTTTATTATTTTTTTCGAGGTTGAATGCTGTTGCGCATCTGCCGTTGGCTCATCGACAAGCGTATGTGGGACTCTCTCCGCGGAGTGTGGGACGTATCCTCTAAACACACATATTGGACCCCTTTATAACTTTGCGGGTCAATTAACGAGGTCTGAAAATCGACCTCTGTTCGCTGTCTTCTTCTTGTAATATCACATCCTCGCAAACGGGGGCAAAGCCTCCCATTCCCTCTCACCATCCAGCATCTTACTAACGATGTCTGACAGCGAGAGGTCACCGCCGCCTAACGCCGCGTAACTCGCGACATTGGGATTGCAAAACCGAACACTCCAATAATGTGTACTCGGTCGTATCGTCAGGAGCGATGCAGTGGTGAGTTTGCGGCGTTTAAGCGACCTTGTGCCTTGTTCAAAGCACCCATGTCCAGTCAATACTTGCACCATGCGGTATGTGAGGCTACCATACCGGCGCCTAACCCACTCCTCTAAGACCGAACTAACCGCATCAATCGTTCGGCAGCCGGTAGCGGAAGGTTTTCTTCCATCGGCGCAAAACCTCCCTCTGCGCTCGCGTTAATCGCACTTCTTTTGCGATTAATCGCTCTTCCCGATTCCTTGTGCAACCAGATATCCATGCACATCTTAATGGACGCATGCATCGACATCCCACAGTAGCGAGCCTGCTAAAACCGCCGCCGCACCGCCGGCGCCGCCTTGCTGGGTTCGATTATTATCCATAGGGGCAGAAGATTATTTGCTCAGTTTGTTTGGTGGTAACGCTTTTGAGCCCACCTAGCTAACTACCATCTTCGTCGTTCATCGTCACCACGATAACAATGTTAATAACATTATTTTGTTCCTATAATTAGAGGTTAGATAGCCAGGTCCTCAGGGAGCGTCGGTAGCGCTGTGGACTCGGCACCTGCCTTCCAATCGGGAGGTCGGGGCTCGAGAACGCCATGTACCAATGAGTTTTTCGTTTCAAATTTCATATGTACATTTGTCTGATGCTCCTACGGTGAAGGAAAATATCGTGAAGCAATTTGCATACATCTGCGAAGAAATTCAATGGTGTATGTGATGTCGACTAATCCGCACTGGGCCAGCGTGGTTGACTGAGGCCTAATCATCGTAACATAAGGTAGGCTCGAGCCCCTTTGGAGGGGACGTATATAAGCTGTGTTGATGAACTAGGTCCTCACCTGTCGAGGAGACCAGCTGAAGATTGCTTCTGCCTTCTCTTCTCTTAATATCCGGTGAGATGAAGGCCAAGAGCTTCCCTGCAGTATGTAAAAAAAACGCAGGGTCATCGTACTGGGGGAGAGACACTTCGCCCAAGCCAGAGCTCCGGAAAGTGTGACCGACGGCATCTATATTTTAATTCGGTCTTCCTAGATTCTAGAGTACCGTTCGTGTATTGCCGTTACAGTAGCACACAGCTGTAGAGTCAGCAGTTTAAAATACTCCTTAAAATTTCATCAAGGATCAATACCAGGCCGAGGTACTTCAATTTGGCCTTAATTGGTATAGAAATCTCCACTCGGACATGGAGCCTATGTTGTTATACCAACCAGGACCAACTATGCTTGTTATATAAAACTCAGGTTAGGTCTTGCGTGGAATATTGCTCGCACCTTTGGGACGGCTCCGCTCAGTACCTGCTCGATGCTCTGGACAGATTGCAGCGTCGCGCTATTCGCATTATTGGCGATGTAGAGGTAACTAACACCCTCGAGCCTCTACAACTTCGTCGTGACATCGCCTCTCTTAGCGCCTTTTATCGAATGTTCCATGGGGAATGCTCTGAGGAGCTCTTTAACCTTATCCCTCCCTCTCCATTCCAGAAACACGCGTAAGGGTCTTCGGAGTCATCCGTACACTGTGTCCTCCTTTTCACACCGTACCAAGAAATTCCAAGATTCCTTCTTCTGTCGTTCATCCCACACTTGGAATTCTCTACCTGCGCACGTGTTTCCTCCATCCTACAACATGGGTTCCTTCAAAAGAGGCGTGAAAAAGCATCTTTTGGGCCGGCAAGGGGCGGGCAGGTAGGATAGTGGATGTCGTCCCTACCTGTCAACTCATTTGGGCCTCTTTCACCGCTTAACATCAGGCGGGAGGAGGTCATTTGCCGGGTCATACATAAAAAAAAGGTCCTGCGACGGAAAGTCTTCTCAACGGTCACTCACGTCCGACACTAGGAGGCCAAGGTTACTCTATTGCTGAGGTGGCTAGCATTTCGCGCCATTCGAATTAAGAAACCATTGAGCGAAATAATAAAATAAAGGTCTCGTAAAAGTACCACGGCGTCCCAAAAATGGCAAACGGAAACGTGAGCCGCAACATGATATTTTGTTAAGCTTTAAAAAAAAATGACCAACCTCGTAAAATCTGTCGAGGAAGGGTACTAAAGCGATTTAAAAGTTTTGAAATACGTGACACTAGGGACCGAGATAAAAGACTCTTTACTGAGACACAGCGTGAGACCGTCATTAAGGCAGTAATGGAATTGTCTTTGCACAATTCTCGAATTCCGGTACACAACAAAAAATTAAGATGAGGAGAGCGTGCGGTGGCGCAGCGGAGACACAGTTCGAGTTGAGGGCGCGAAGCGGATAGGTTGAATAATCTCCTGAAAAATAGATTAATAGAGTCAGTTTGTACCAATATAATAGAGCCAGCCGCAGCTGAGCTTATACATAGTTCTAGTTTGTTTAAGTTTGTAAAGTAAATATTAAAAATAAAATCAGTGCAACTCCGAGTCACCGAGGGGAATCTGGTAACGTACATTAACTTGTAGTAGTATAGGGGCTAGAGCTGGAGCGATTTCATACCGGGATGATCTAAACGCCTTGGTCTAAGGGCGCGCTTAGTGAAATAACGACTAACATGTCTTCATAAATTGGACCCATGTTACTCGCTAATTTAGTAAAGGAGACCTTCTAAATATGGAGTCAAGGCGCTCTTTGCAATTTTCATCTTTGCTTTTGGGTATTGTTAACGTAAAATCTTCCCCATGTTTAATTGATTAATTCTTAGTTCCGAATCGCAGAATTAGAAGCGCTTCACGCTTAAATCTCTCAGCAAACAACACAGCGGTGTGCCGTGGCAGTTTTCCGATGTACAACACGAAGTGTTGGGACAACGTACCGCCTCCGTTAAGAAACTGTTGTTATGTTGATTTGTTGTAAATCGTGTGAAACTTATTTACTAATAAAGCTAAAAGGTATTGGGTTCGAATCCCGACCTGGGCAGCCGATTTCCCCATTATATTCTCCATTGTGCAAGGAGCCGGATTCGATTTCCGCTCGGGACGGTCGATTTGTCCGACATATTTTAATAACTGGTGTTATCTAACTCATACTGACAGGCGTGGTGGGATGTGTAGCCGAATATTACTTGGAGCTCTACGCGATCCTTTAGGGATTTGTGAGCATTGCATTCTGTATGTATTAATTGGAGAAGGTGCCGGGTTCGACTCCCGTGACGAACATAATATTTTTCTATTGTATCCCCTAACATTCTAAACTAAAGGGTATATAAATATTTACAACCTATAGAGGTCTGTTAATGAGAGGTAAAAGTAAAATAGTTTGGCTCTCAATATCTTTGATTTTTACTATGTATAACGTACTTGTATTAAGGAGGTGGATCTACCGTGATGAATCGGAGACTCCCCATTTGATTGTAGACAGTGGATGTTGAGATGTTCTCATAATAAAGTTGATAGAGGGTCATAATATAATGAAGTGAAAGTGGATCTGACTATATTTTATTTGACTGTAGTATTATGTAATTTTGTTGAAATTTGTAGTTAAGTGTGTTTGTGCTTTGTATTATTGCTATATTTGTTAGATAATAAGTTTACGCCGATCAAGTGTTTTTAATTTGAATGTTCTGTTTTCTCTTGATCATTATGGCTAGGAATGGAACATTCGGTTAATCACAAATCGTGATTAATCTAAATAATTAACCAGTTTCTAACATTTTGCATAGTATCAAGGGGTAAAATTGCTAAAACCCCAAATAAATCATATTATTTTAAATTTAATACTGAGTTTTCTTTGTTGTATTTATATGTCCCTAACTTGAAGGTATAGATAAGTGATTCTTCGAGACTATCCGTTAAAAGATGTGTCTATTTACAATATGTTACCGCCAGAATTAATAAACTCATTACCGGGGCCGGGCATCTATCTAGGCCAACCAGTACTCGATAATTAGAAACTTTTAGTACATTTACACAAACTTATAAACACTATATATATATTAGATTGAGTAAATTCAATTCAGTTCAATCCAATACTTTATTGCTATCCCACAATGGCTGTGTGATCTTAATCATAACTTAAGTAGTAGTCATGAATCCTGGGGGGGGGGGGGGCATAACAAATAATAACTTAATAAATTCACATACAATAAGACAACATATTACGACCTACACTCATAGTACTTAAATAGAGCACTAGATGGTAAGCTCATAGTGCTTTACCAGAACGCCAGGTGACAAGCTATAGAATTCAGGTCTAGGATTTAGCTAGGAGGAAACTAGGCCAGATAATTACTGAATAGTACGAGCAGCAGAGAGGAGCGCTGGGCATCCATGCAGAGTATCTCTTCATAGGGTATTGGTTTGTATAGTAAAGCATATTTCATTGATGAGAGAATAGGACAGGGTTTTGAGTGTTGAGAGTATTTAGTGCTTTGAGTCCGACTGAATTTGCATTTAGATTCAGGGGTAGTGCTCTTTGGAATGTCAGTCATGCTTGTATCGTGGTAGGCTGGTTCCGTGAGTCTTAAGGGATCGGTTCTGGCTGGATCGATCGTAGGCCGGTTCTGAGCACTTTCTCCAAGGGGACAGGTTTGCTCGCATCGCGGAGGTCAATTTTCCGAGAGTGGAATCGGAGCCGACTCCATCGATCGTACACCTGTTTCCCTGACCTAATCAGGTCATCGGTACATAGTTTGTGACGGGTTGCAGCAATTCTGAGCGTTCTATTGACACGTCCCGTCTTGACAACTGACCTCCGACCTTAGTTTGGCCAAACTAAAAGCACAATTATGATATAAATAATATAACAAAACCATGGTTCTGGGCGAGGTAGCTTTAAGCACCTATAATAACTCCATGTCTTCGGATGTGTTGAGATTGGAAAGCTTCTCAGCTTATAGGAGGTCATTGTCCGCCCAATAACCTGATAACAGGGCCGGATACCGGCGTAGGGTTCCCCCACGCTAGAGTGAATTGGTAACTGACTGGTGGCTAAGCCGCACACCTTCTAAACACCTTTTGTTCACGCCATCCGACCACTTACTAGGCACATGCAATGCCTATTCGTATTAAAGGCCGACGATTAACTACACACACAAATAATGGGCCTCAGTATCGGAGAAGAAGTATGTACAAATACTCACAAAGTAAGCTCGGTGGAATGGGCAGGTGTCTGAAGCGTGGTCATTCGGCAATGTACCGACGGAAAAAAAAAATAACTTGCTGTAAATACTTAAACTTGCTGACTCGCACAATGAAAATACTCTCTTTCGCTCCATAACCTCTAAGCTAATAGATGTACTCGATATATTCAGATTATAGGGTTAAACGAAGTCTAGACGACGCGTACCACCACATTGCCCCTGAATACCATCCAAGGACCTGGCCAGCCCGAAATTCCACGCCTCCAGTACAGAATGAAAACGCGGCCGTGAGATGTGAATTATTTATTAATTAAAATTTGTTATTAATAAAAAAAACATATTCAAGTTCCTCAAACTGTAACATCGTTATTTTATTGTGTACCGGGAACATCGTTATAGATTTCACTAGCTTATTAATTATATAAAAATTATTAAAATGACCTCAAAAAAAATGTTTTCGCTATGAAAAGTTTTGTCCGAGATATAACAATGACAAGTTATTTAGGAGTTGTAAAATTATTTCAAAATAAAATGATACTTGTATAATAATATCAACAAAATTACTCATTGCTGCCGAGAAAAACTTGTTGGAAGCTCACCAATCGAGACTGACAAAACCACTATTTTATTATAGTTTTGTTATCGCAAAGGAGTTGCCATATGGCTAAAAGTAACCACATTCTAAGAAGTGTGTTTCGACAGATGTCATCCCCATAGCGTTTCGTTTTGACAGAAGTCAGCTGTCAAAACAGGCTTCTTAAAAATGAAATGCGAAGTCCTAAGCAGTGTTACGATAACATTTTTGTTTGTTTCATATTTCCTAACTGCATTTTTTAAAGTATATGTAGGTATATGTTCTTTTTATTGCAATTAAGTAAGAAAACAAGCAAACTGCCCACCTGATGGTAAGTTAAGTGGTAACAGTCACCTATAATACATGTGGTTCCTCTGAGATTCGCAGCAAAACTGCAACTCTCACAAGAACCAGAGTGTAAGTTGCTAACTTGTGACTTAAGATGTAAAGTCACGGTACCTAGTAATTTTAGTGCCATATCTTAACCTTCAAACCAGAACACAGCAATGCAAGCACTGCTGCTTTACGGTAGAAATAGGTAAGACGTAGGTACCCATGCACACATCATTAAAATCAACGTACATTTCACAATGTACATTTTATACATCATTAAAATCAATTCAAGAAAAACTTTACCCTTTAGTTCTATCTGTCCGACTGCGCGAAGAAAAACTGTTTTAAGCCAAGGCCCAGGTATTTAAGTCCCCCGTTGCCGCTATCTTACGATATTACCTAGTAACAAAATTACAAAATAAACAATAGCCCTGAGAGGCTGAGAAGTTTCGCAAAAGTGATAAAAGTTTTCATACCTGATAAAAAGAAAGATTATAATGAATTTTGTCGAAAACGCCAAAGTTTTCAAGTCCGAAAAATGTTCGAATACATTTTACTCTAACCTCTCGAGCTCAATAAATGTTAGGAAAAGTTAATGAGTGCCTTAATAAAAATCAAGTTGGAATACTATTAATTCATTAGAAAAGGTACTGAGTGAAATTTGATTACTCTCGAAATTTCAATAAATGTTATCAAAAGCAAATAAAAAGTTAGCAAGTACAAAGTTGTTAAAAAATGTTATTAATGGTTTATCAAAGAAAGGATGTTTTTTAACAAACATTTACTTAGAAGTAAGTACCTTATTATTTGTGAAGATAAAGTTCGTAATAACCTTAATAAAGATGTTAATAACCAATATATAGTGATTAAAACCAATGATTAGAGACGCCCAAAGACGCCACATACATAAGTCAGTTCAGGATGAAGATACAGCAAAAGTTTGGAAGTTCCTTAAATCTCTTGTTATTGGCAAATCTCGAATGCATAGTAACGACTTCAATTTAGACATTAATGCTCTTAATTCACACTTCACTTCAACGACACCTTTCATCGGTACTCGTAAATCTGAGACTTTAAACAATCTTTCTTCCTTGCCTATACCTTGTATTAAAGCAAACAAAAGAAAAAATAAATTTTCGAATCGGTCAAGCCGTTTTGGAGCTAGCGAGACTAACGGCAATTCATTTTTATGAAGATGAGTTTCTATTAATATAAGTATTAGAACAATTAGCTGTTAAACAAAGGAAAACCTGCATTACAACTCTGCAGCTTTGGTTCTGATAGTACCGTTTAATGATCGAATGATGGCCTTGTGTTGAATGAAACTAATTGATCTTTAAAGACAGTTACGTAAACACCCAGTCTTTATTTAACAGCTCAAGTTAAGCTTACTTACTTGTCAACTTATATATTTATGTCTTCATAACTGTTTTATGACTACGCCCGTAGAAATGAATTGTTATAAGAATAGATAGTAATGAAGATTGCAGTTTATTGTAATCAATAACATTCTTTTTCGTTGATATTCTTTTTACATCCGATGCTCTTTATATATGTATACAATAATTTCTCGTCGTGTTCTATTTGTAATATATTTAATACAAAAATATATTTAATTATATCTATCCCGGTCATAATTTATTCATTTCGTTTGAAGGTATAATCCCCGCCTGAAAGGACCTCCGGATTTGGGGCGTATCCTTCCTAAGTTAACCCAAAATCACAATATTTGAATCTGCACGCCGACCCATTAGCCCAATATATAAAACACCGCTGTCAATACCAGGTGGTTTGTATTTCTACGCTAATATTTGTTGACACAAGAACTTCGCAGTTATTCGATTTAATAACGTGATTTTTTTTATATACTAGCTTTTCGCCCCATAGTTACCCCTCGCTATTTCGTTTTTCCAATGGGAATTTCTTGCCGTGGTATAATCTAATCCAACAGTTGAATATACTCAAGCAAAAAACAAAATTTCAACTCCTATTTTACATTTCTAAGGGGGGCTAAAAGATTGTTATAAACTAAATCAGAAAACAAATTTAAAATAAACATGAATCGCCGAGATGTATATGTATGTATACGCGCTTATCTTCCGAATGACTGCACCAAATTGGATAATTCTTTTTTTTTTTGTATTCGTTATTACCGTTTTTTGTTAAGTCTCATAATAATGAAAAGTAAGTTAGTGAATGAGATAGAAGACTGTGGATGATTCTCTTCAATATACTCGTATTGACAAAACATTGACAAATTGACGTTCAGTGACGTACAGTACATCACACGTTACTATTAATAAATCCATGATCAGATCACACATCACCCGTGTGAAGCCGAGGCAGGCATAAATAGTAATGCTCATGTCTTGTCAAAAAAATGTGCTTTATTTTTGACCGATTTCCGACTATTACTTACTATGTAAATAAAAGGTAGTAAAAAAATTTTTACTCGTATTTGAGACTGCATTTTCTTCATAAATGCCAAATCAATTAAAAATAAATAAATCAATAAAAAATATCGCCCCGGCGGATATCGAACTCGAGTCTTCAACATACCGTGTTGATGACATCACCACTCGGCCACTGAGCTCTTACCAGCCCGACGAAATTTCAAGTGTATTGATCTCTTTTATTGTACTTTGTTGAGCCAAAGCAAACTTTATTCATTAAATAACTACGTATCAACATCCATATTAGAAATGTTTACAGATTTCTTGAAAATTGGTTAGGAATAAAGCAAACTTACAAAATACACTCAGGGACAAATTTAGAGGAACGATAAAAATTCACTTCTAGTTTGATAACGCTGTGTATTTCAGCATACGAAACCATAATATTTAGTTTTACCAGCTTTCCAGCCATCGGATTCGCTACAAAAAAAAACATTCACCGCGGAAACCTGTTGTACGATTGTGATAAAAAAGACCACCATTAAAAGTTACCGTTCTTCTCCAGGTCACAAATAGGGAAATTTTGTCATTATCCGTTATGGCCTTGGTCATGAATCCTGGATAACAATCAAACAAACGCATTAAACGTCAATCACATATCGATATGATGTGGTAAAAGTAGCTTGAATCTATGTAAAAAGTGTAGTGTTCCTCTAAATTTGTCCCTGAGAGTATATATACGAGTATATTTCAGACTTTGCAATTCCTTTAAGAATGCTAAATAAACAGGGAAATGAATAAATCAATAAAGAAAAAAATGTGATTTATTGATATTTTTTTCATTTTTCAAGTACTCATTAAAAATGTACTGCCCGCTACTATATTATTTACCCGAGAGATTATGAATTCAAGATATTTGTGATGATTGAGACATTTTGCATTTTTATGCGTTTATTGTAATCTTTCGAGAACAAGCCTGTATTATTATGCAATTATGTTATAAATTGCTTTAAGTGCTCGCAAAGAGAAGGTAGTTGCAATGCAGTTATTCACTGCAAAGTCCATTTGCATGAACCCACTACGTCGTTATAGTCGTAATCAAAGGCCGACCTCGCCTCAAGAACTAAATGAATTGCGTAGATTCTTGAAAATGTAGCTGTATATAGTAAAGCCTTCAACCAAGGCTGGAAATAAGGCAGAAATTGTAAATATAGATCTTTTATTTGTTATGTGACTGACTGATCAAACACATAAAGGTATATAATAGATCTATAAGTTCTTATTGATATGATTAATTTTAGAGCAAGCAAACAATACTGAAATCACTCTGACAAACTCATAATTATATTGTACATCCGTCCTGTTAACCCGGCGTCAATGACGCTGGGTCATATTGACCCGAGGCAATTTTTAACGGACATATTTTATTTTTGCGCTAGTCGTGTGCTGTGAATCTTTATGTAGCTGGAGATATAGCACCCCTCTACCCGTCTCGTTAGTATTCTCAATGCGACACCGCCTGTGCCGTAAGATACACTTGTTTCAAGTAAAAACGAGTCATTATGACCCAGCGTCATCGCTGGCGTGGTAATTTTATGACTAACATTTTTTCTTTTTTTGGATGTTATAAGTAAATATACCTTTTATTGTTAGGGTTTTTAATAAAATTGTAACTATCCAACGAACCGGAGAGCATTATAACGTTGTTAGATGAGTCAGATTCCGACAATAAAGATTCGCAGTCTGTTTCGGATTTTTATATTGACCACCACTTATATTGTATATATCCGGCATAAATGCGAACATAATACATTGGGCTAATAACAACGAGGAACTCCCAAGAGATGTCAAATATGTCCGACAAAAAGGACAAAAAACATCTCATACTTGTCATGTATATGACATTTACGTAAGCCCAGATCATTTGATTCCATTCTGCAATAACTGCAGTAGTTCCATGACTCTGAATGATGAATTAGAAGAGTGATTCCTTATAATTTTAATTATAAAAATTTTGTTTGGACTCCCTTTTAATCTGTAAGATTATTGATTCCTATTATTACTAAGAATAATTTACCAAATATCAAAAATTTTAATATGTTTTCAACGTTTATTTTAAATTTCAATAAATCTTTAAAAAAAAATATTTATAAAATTTATAAGCATTATTTTTATTTTACTACCTAAGTAAAGTACCCTTTTTAGATAAACAGTAATTAAAATTAAAGTGACTTCCAAAATTTCGTGTAACAGTTATTAATAAAAATTGGGTCATGATGACCCGGTGTCATCGGTCTTGTAATTATTGTCACGTCATTGGCGCTGGGTTAAAGAGACTTCATATTCAACCTCCAAAATAAATGACTTTGACAATTTTAATAAATTTTAATCACGGGACGAGGAAGTGAATAAGAGAATGATCTTCATTCCAACTTGGCGAGTTTGCTATCAGGACTTTCATAAGTTGTAATTCAACTTTGAAACTGGGTGTAGATGGAGTGAGAGTATATGATTAGTCAAATACAAAAAGCTGATATAACCAATATAACGGCCTTATTAAAAAAAATATACTCATTAGATCCTCGTCGGATTAGTTACTCCGTGTTTAGTCTTATTTTGACATTTGACAGCCGACATGTGCGGAAACAAGACAAAACATGGAGTATCTAATCGGAGGATGATCCCAGGAGTAAAATTTTTATTAATAAGGCAGTTAATGTTTGAGGAAATAAACAAAACACTCCTCTATGTTTGTTTATACCTATTCTTCTGTCATTTGTCCAGACTGATTAACCCTATGACCGATATAATAAAAAAAAAAACAATATTATCTACTATTGCCATCATTTATACTGTATTTTATATCTAAACTAGCTGTGCCTGCGAACTATGTTTCGCCGTAATAATTGTCAAAAAAATCTGGAGAGGGCCATCTCTATCACCTAGGGGTCCTAGGGGTATAAGAAATAGCCTAGTACCGATACTCAAATCTACCAAATATACACGAAAAATTTCATAAAAATCGGTCGAGCTGTTTCAGATGAGTTAAATAACAAACCCTATGACAGCAGATTTTCATATATTAGATAATATTTTCAATGTGATAATGGTGTTTTTGAAAATTTACATAATTTTAATTTTTGTTGCACACGTAGCTATTGTAAAAAAAAAGAATGATTTTATTTGGTTTCATGAATCAATGTCTAAAGCGGACAGAAATTATGACAATAAGCTTTGTTTAATGTATCCTGATGAGTAAATCTTGTATAATGTTTTGTTATTTTACTTCACAATTATTCTTGTTTGCTATTGATTACTTGAGATTATTTAAATGATATTATTATGATTTGAAAGATTTAAAGACTTTATAAATATTTCAACTAACTATACCACTGTCAATTTGTTAAGATAATGTCATCGGTGACTCTTTAAATATCCAGCTAAAAATATAAGATAATAACGTCAGAAAAACAAATCAGTCTTCCAATCTTCCATAACATAGATCTTTCTTTACCTATTTACAACCTAAAGGATTGTCATCTCGATAAATAAGAATACTAACAAAAAATAGAATTTGAACAACGCTGAAAGGGCGAAAATAACGTTTCCTATTGTGTCACGTAAGAGCGTAGAACATATCCATGAAAATACGAAGATAGATAGAACAGACAATGATAAGAATTTAATATACGAATATTCCAAGATGAGTGGATGGTAGGTATACGGGCGAGGCAGAATTTACCGATAGTATCTAAAACATCGAGGTCTGGGGTGCTGTTTTTATAGACGAATAAACCTATAAAGAAACATTTTATTTTATTGTTTTAATTACTATAATTTAAGGATGATACTAGTGATACAATAATAAAAACAACATACAAAGCTTCGATCTCTACATCGATTTAAAAGGACTGAAAAAAAAATTATACGTTTATTTTCCTAAATTTTTAGTTCGCCTACGTTTGACATGTTAAATTATTTCGTAATTTTTGTATTTACGTATATAATTTTAATACTGAAACCTCTCTAATTTTATTCAGAAAATACGATCCTATTTCGGGAAATCAAATACACTTAAGAGCAATGAATCGGGATCACATAATGATACCTAAAACTCCCTAAAACTAAAACTTAACACTTTAATAAAATACTCCTAAATCAAAGTAATAATACTTAAAATAAAATAAATAAATATTATACTTACATCCTAGTAAATTAAACTGTACCATAAACTCTACTCGACAGTGAACTATCCAGGAAATGGCGTTATCAACCTAGATAACCGAGTGTTGTATCGATAAATTCAACTCACAGCGGCATCTGTTAGAATCATACAGAACTTATAAATATTTACAAATGAAATGAAATAAATGAAATATGATTTATTTGCTATGAAACACACAAACCATTTAATTCGAAATAATAAATTTTGAGGTCAATAAAAACTATCTTATCTTTTAAGTTGGAGCAAAATACATACAGTAATTTTAATTTTATCAAAATCAGTTGAGTAGTTTCGGAATTTATCCCGGACAAACATCGTGACATAAAATGTTTATACTCGTATATAATGATTCTTAAATACTTATATTTTGATTATTACCTTCCATTTATTGAGTTGAGTTAAATATATTACTTTTTTTGTTTATAATTCGGCCGTTCCACGTGAAAATTGGTTAACAAAACGCAAGTGATTCAGATTTTCTAAAGATGTGTCGATATGTGTCGATATATACGTCGATAACGTCGAATACGTCGAATACTTCTAGACTTGAGTCACAAAAGGATTTACTTTCGTAGGATAAACGGCCGCCATTCGCATAAACGAAAGGTAAAGAAGGACATATTAAAGCCTTTACCTTAAAGTTTAATGGAATCCTGGACTGCTTTGTCCCGATACGGAAATTTGAATTTTCATTTGCTACGGAAAGAGAGTAAAGTCGGTGGGAAAGGCAAAAGTATTGGACTGACTTTATGGTTTGAATAAATTTCAGGTGGCACGTTTGAAGGTTTATTGTATTCATTTCAAAGTGATATTGTGGAGTTGAAATTGTGTGGGATATTGTATGAAAACACTACAGATAGGACCATGCCTTAGCCATTGTTTTCCATGGTCAATTGGTTAAGAAAACCCGTGATGATCGGGAGGTCCGGAGCTCGATTCCCCATAGGGGCAGAAGTTTTTATGCTCGGATTGATTGTTAGTAAGGCTTCTGAGCCCCCATTAACGTACCTTAGTTTGTCGCCATAATAACTATGTTAGTAGCATTGTGTTCCGACAATAAGGGGTAAGATAGCCAGGTCCTCAGATGTTGAGGAGTCCAGGTGAAGCTCGCTTCCACATTCGGCCTTATCGTCACTTACCATCTGCTGAGATGAAGGCCAAAAGCTTCACCTGTCGAATGTTAAAAAAATATATTGTTTCATCCTTCATGCAATGAGTAAAGTAAGATCTGATATTGTGATGAATTTTGAAGACGATGTGAAAATTATAGATAATTATTTGTTCCCACAATTTTTTTTTCAAAAAAAAATTTAATAGCCGCAAAAACCTCAAAAAAGTTATTAATAAAACGTCTAATATGCATTTTCATACATTCAGTTACGGTTTATCACTTTGATAGTTTGGAAAAGAAAATAAACATAAAAAACAATAAATTAAAAATTAAAATAACCCCAGAAACAAAAACCTTAAAAAAGTAAATAATGAAATGTGTTGGTTAGCTCTTTAACATTGATATAATCTAGTAATATTTTGATTCAAGCGTCGTCACGTTGTCGGGGGACCACTATCAATATATCTGTTTATTTAATTACTTCCGACCGAAAACTTAAGCGTTATTAGATATATCTTAAAGTTAAAGATATCATAAACAAATCATATCAAAAACTTTTCTGTAAGCATATTTGTCAAAATAGATAAAAAAATGAAAATAATAAATATGAAAATTAACTATATAAAATAAAGTGAAAAAAGATTATATAGAGCATGCTTACGAGAAAAAGCTTATTTTCTTAATATTTACAAAGTTATAGGCCGAAAACAAATATTATAAACTAATTTAAAATCTAGCTTAAAACAAAGTATAGGGACGGCAGGCAGGACGCTACAGTTTATATCAGTACGTCTAGTATGAGTTTTGATAATTCGAACGATCGAATAGTTTTGTTTCCATACATTTCACACCAGCGCCTCTATCGGAAACTATAATGAACTAGAATTGACAGTGTGAGTTACAAAGTAATAAACTACTCGATCAATAACTACGTATTCGAATAGTGTGGCAGTATGAGTTACATGTTTGACATTTGTTTGACAGTTTACTCGAAAACTATTGTAGTTTAGGTTCTCACCTTACATTTTTATGTGAGTTTGGTACATAAATACGTTTTTTTGTGTTTCTAAACACTAAAATTATGTCTGCACGATGGTACTTTGCATGGAGGGCCATGCAAGACGAAATAGCGCATGAAGAGAGCTGTGACAATCATTTTTAAGCCGTATCTCCGATACACACTTTACTCAGCGCTACCGCCTTAAATCACCATTCCTTAAAAAAGTTTTAATAAATACCCATAATTTAACCGAGATTTTTAATTCTATTTTCATTCCTAAAGTGTTTAACGCAATTTATTATCTTTGAAATAAATTGCGACTGACTTGTCCGTGACATTATAAAATAATATAATTTACAACAAATAAAAACTTTAATGTTTTTCTTTCATTCAACTCGCTTTAAAAATAATAAAAACGGCTAAGAAAACGTCACAGTGACAGAATCGCGTGTCTCTTTCCATTCGCATGTGTGTAAGAGAGATATAAATATATAATGTGAAGTTCGTCTAATCGAGTAAAACTAACTCGCTATCGTTTAAACGTGAATTCGAAACGAGCAACTCATACTACCGTTTACATCGTAAACTGACAGTTTGGCGAGCTAACGAAAACTATTGTAGTTTACTTTAGATTTAAAAACTCGTACTAGACGTACTGTTATCGAATTAAATATTTAGCGTGTATTCATAAATGTGGCTATTTTATTGAAGTTCTATAATAAAATAGTCAAATACTAATTTACATTTTTTTTGTTACAGGTTGACAATCGCTGAGTGATCACGAGCTTTTCAATCAACAGTATGTTGAGTAATAATATGTGAATGTAACTTAGTGCGTATGGTATAAAATTATAGATAATTAGACAAGCATTCAACATCATCATTGATATTTATTTCAGTGGGTCGAATTTATCTATAAATCGAAACCAAATTAAATAAACGTAATAACACGGCGACAGCATGTTTCATCTTACCTTTTTTTAACATAGTTAAAAAGATGTTACATCTATCGCAGTGGGAGTGGAGCCCGACTGGTACTCTCCCCTAATTAGGTCTACCCACTTAAAAACTAGAAGGTTCCGTCAAATCGCATTATCGTCACACAAAGGGAACTTTTCGCAATTGCTTTGTGTTCTCCCTTCATGTTCCATTTTACTCCAGGATACATAGATCTACCATACTCTTGGCCATACCTTACAATCGGTTGGACATAACAGTTGTACCAAGGGCTAGTAGCGTGCGCGCATGCTTGCATAGACCAAGTGCATGTTGATGACAAGACAGTAGCAAAATGTTTCACAAAATCTGCAGCATATGACTGCGCAGTTATGAACTGCACGGATGAGGTGGAGCGTGTGGCCGGACCTTTGGTTCGATCATTTCGGAACCATATTCCTTCAAATTTTCGGTGACATGATACATTCAAAGAAGAAGAATGCCCATTCTTCTTCTTTGAATGATTCAGCGATTCAATTCTAGTTCAGCATTATTTTTTTGTGGAATCGGTCTCTAGTTCTACGTGCACTCAGTTTTCAGGTTGTTGATTTTGGAATAATGTTAATCAACTAGCATATGCAGTAAGCCGAGTTGCATGACATTGGATCACAAAATATTCAGTCATCGTATTGGAAATAGTTGATCCTAGATATTCAAAGCAATTTGCACACCTTCTTATTAAAAAAAACTGGACATGTGCAAGTTGAAAAAGCGCACCGAGGATTCCGTATAAGCATACCTAAGCCTAAACATATTATAAATTCCTAACTACTTACATATTTACAGTATTTAGATTTTTCCTTAATATGTGCTGTAAGACATTCCTTATTGACAAATATTATGTTTCTAGGTTAACAGGAAGAAGGTTTTGATTCCCTTGTGAAAACGCAAAATATGCAAAAATACACTACAATACAATATTCATATCTGTTGATAGCGTTGACAAGTTTGATTGTTTCACAGCTGATAGAGAGATAGATCCGAGTATAAATTTCTTATGAATTTCAATTTGATATCTCGACGCGTTCCTCAGAAAGGGGTTTTGACAGACAGACAGATGGACAGATAGAAGACGGACATATGGACATGTGATCCTATAAGGTTTCTGTTTTTTTTTCCTTTTGAGGTACGGAGGAGCTCTAAAAATTATGATTATTTTCTTAATAGATTTTGAACTTGTACCTACTCGTGTGATTAAGGGCGAACGCACACGAGCGACTACGAGCATCCACCGGTGGTCGATTTTCCCTTTTAAGGTATAGAACTCTAAAAATTACGATTATTTTCTTAAAAGATTTTGAACTTATACCTACTCATGTGATTTCTGCGAACGCACACGACCGTCTATCTACCGGTGGCCGATTTTTTGACGTTGAAAAATGAAACTTATGGAGTTCTACGTTGCAACTCACGAGAAATACAATAAGTCAATCAAAATTAATATCGATGTATCTGGGCCGACTTGATTATCGGTGAAAAATGGTTCGCTCGTCAATGTATAAAAGTTACCTACCGTACAAAAAATAGGTCTAAAAATCGTTGGCCGATTGTAGGTCGATGGCGCTCGCGCTTATGTGCCAGTGTTAATGGTCGATAGAATTAATTGAGTGTTATCTTTAATATGTTTGTAAACTTTTAGTTTTCTATACACGATTATTTTTTATCACCCTGGAAAATTTAAGGGACGCTTCACGACATGGTATTACAATGATTTAAATATGAATAACAAAAATAACTCACTTAATTTTATATTAATTTTCAAAAATATCAAAAAATGGTGCACTAGTTGAGAGCAGCATTTTTAGAGATTTTATTTCTTTTAATTTTTTATTTCATTTTTTTATTTTCGTATAATAATGGATGTGTCCTGAAGCGTCCCCAACATTTTCCAGGGTGATAAAAAAATTACCGTGTATACACAGTGTTTCATAATAACCAATGAATAAATGAATGCGTTATCTAAAACTAATTATTAAATTGTGTTTACCCGTAATGTCATTCAACCCAAAATGTTCATGTAAATCATAGACATAATGATGATACTATGATATACGAGTACATGAAAATTTTGGGTTGAATAACATTACGTGTAAACACATTTTAATAATTAGTTTTAGATAACGCATTGATTATTTATTGGTTATTATGAAACACCGGTTATAGTAGCGTTTATTAACAATCAAATTTGGCATATGAATAAAACATTGCCAGAAACTACAGTTATGCTATAGTTTATTCAACATAATTCAAATCACCTGTTATTTTCTGTGTCACCTTTCAGCTGGGTATATGCTCTGAGTTGTACGTGTCTAGAATTAAGAAGATCACATAATAACGTGACCGCCTCACAATTTAAACTTCGGCAATCGGGACAGACCATTGTCCCTATAATAAAGGCAGTGCATTCAACCCATCACTTGATCGTATCATCAAACTCAACTTAAGGTAGTTTCCACGAAAACCATGGGGGTTAACAGTGAGAAGAAAGCCTTTCAACAGTAAAGCTGGTAAGTTCTAACCATTTGAACTGTTGGAAATAGGCCTAAGTAATGTGAACGGACCACGGAAAGGTCCTATTTTATGAAGGGTCACTAATGTTTCGGCACATATTGGACTTATAGTTATTGGTTCAAATAAAATACCTTAGTTCACTGTACAGAGAAATTATCAGCTGTATAATATAAAAAACATTATCGGTTAGATTTTCATTAGTTTTTCACCCCTTAACGCACTAATACCAACGGCCAGTTACACCAAGTCTTACGTTTTAAAGTTTTGTAAAAAATAAAAGTCAAAGTACTTATATTAAGATTAAGTTAAAGTAAATAAAGTAACAGTAAAAGTTATCAAAGTACTTATATTAAGATTAAGTTGATATTAAAGTAACAGTAAAAGTTAAAGTCAATGAATCAATACTTAAGATGGGTTTAAATGTACGATTCTCACCATACATTTCACGTTTTTTAACGTTTAAAATGTAAAGGGTAGGTAAAGTACAAGTGAAATAATAAGACACGTTGATGCAACAGGTTGTAACTGGTGTATGTAATGTTGGAAAGCGACATACACTATGTTTTTAATTTACATCTCGAAACACGGCTAAACATTTTATTTTACATTGTTTTTTAATTGCAACTAAGTTCACAAACCAGCAAACTGCCCACCCGATGGTAAGTGGCGATAGTCACCTATTATAATACATGTGGCTCTTGTGAGATTCGCAGCAAAACTGCAACCCCAACAAGAACCACAGTGTACGTTGCCAACACTTGTGGCATCAGATGTAAAGTCACGGTACCCAGTAATTTGATATAAATTT
This sequence comes from Schoenobius gigantellus, assembly GCA_963935595.1. Lineage (NCBI taxonomy): Eukaryota > Metazoa > Arthropoda > Insecta > Lepidoptera > Crambidae > Schoenobius > Schoenobius gigantellus. The sequence continues at coordinate 9,515,430 of OZ012544.1, read as the reverse complement.
CAGTTTGATATCTCTATGCGTTACTGAGAAAAGGGGTCTTGACAGACAGACAGACAGACAGATGAGCAGACGGACAATGGTTCTGTTTCTTCCTTTTGAAAGAAAGAAAGAAATATTTTATTCTGCCGTCGACACCTACAAAAATACAATGATGGAGTCACAATAAATCACATTTAACAATCGTCGGTGGCGCTGTGGAATCGGCATTGGCCTTTTATCGAGAACCTTGTCCCGGATTGGAGACTGCCATGTGCCAATGTGTGTTTCGTTTTTCGAATTAAATATGTACTTTTATCCGACGCTCCTACGGTGAAGGAAAACATCGTGAGGCAGTCTGCATACACCTGCGAAGAAATTCTAAGCTGTACTGTGAAGTCAACCTATCCGCACTGGGCCAGCGTGATTGACTAAGGCCTAAGCACCCTAACTTAGGGAAGGGTCGATCTCTTCGGTGGGGACGTATATGAGCTGATAATGATGCTTAAGAATAGAGAAAGTACAAGACAAAATAAGAAATAAAATGAGAGCTTATGCCAGGCCAAAAAGGTCCCTGTTTCATCTAAGCCGCATATAGACAGAGGAACAGTCATAGCCTTTCTCCGTGGCTATGTGATTTTGAGGTGAGGAACCGTAAAAATGACCTTGTATTGCAACATGGATATTTTATGCATAGTAAGTCAAATATACAGTTCACCATCAACGATTTGATTTACTCAGTTTGGCATATTCGCGTTAATACTCAGTTTAGCATACTGTCATGACCGCATATTCGCGTCATTACTCAGTTTGGCATATTGTCATGACCGCAAATTCGCGTCAATACTCAGTTTGGCATATTGTCATGACCGCAAATTCGCGTCATTACTCAGTTTGGCATATTGTCATGACCGCCATTTGTTATCATCGCAATTCGTCTTAAACGTGATCTGTCACCATTTGCATTATGTAAATTAAATACACATAATATTGTTGACTACGAACCCAGCCATCGAATCATAAAGTATTGAGCTCTTACCCATTTCCCGATAGGTCCGCACTCTAGGCAGTCGAGGCGAACGACAAAGGCAATTACGCTTCTTCCTCCTAGCTACCTTCCGCCTTCACTCCAGAAACAATTACTGGAATTCTTTTGCACTATTAGCCGCTTTATTTGACGTCCCAATCCACCTGTTCGTAACTGTTAACCGCAAGTCCAGTTTCATTTGGCTTATCTAATTGAGAATATTGGCTGGAGTGTTGATATTTGTCGTAGTTTTTTTCCTCAGCTATTGAGGCTTTATATGTTCGTGCAAATAGAAAACGTGATTGGTAGATGTTTTTTCAATACTGCCCTTTATTCGCTCGAGTACTACACATACTAACTTTATCTCAAGATACAGTGAACACGAATGCATCGCACATGAGATAACGGTAATAAAATATTTTTTTAGTTTATATCATATTTACATACATATAATTAAGTCCGTTTGCCTTATAAGCTTAGATAGAGGTATGCTAAGCATTTTCACAATTTTTTTAGGTCCCGTGTAATAGGGAGCGAGCCTATTGCCACTATCCAGGCACCAATACCAGACTCCGAGCTGCTTCTGAGAATTTCTTATGTAGAAAAATACAAGATTTGCCCGACCTGATTATCGAACATGGGACCTCCGATTAGCAGTCTCTCTTGTGGCTACAACAAAGCAGTTGAGACAATGAGGCATTTTTATCTTCATCATCATCATCATCATCACAGCTCATATACGTCCCCACCGAGAAGCACGAGCCTACCCTTATTAGCTAGGGCGATTAGGCCTTAGTCAAACCGCGCTGGCCTAGTGGGGATCGGTTGACTTCACATACACCTTTGAATTACTTCGCAGGTGTATGCAGGTTTCCTCATGATGTTTTCCTTCACCGCAGGGGCGTCAGATAAATGTACATATGAAATTCGTGAAACGAAAAACACATTGGTATATGGCAGGATCGATCGCGGGCCTCCAGATTCTACTCGGGGCACAGTCGAGTGCCGAGCCCATAGCGCCACCGACGCTTCTTATCTTCACTCTATGTTAACCACCACCTTCACTAGCTTAGTGCAGTATTTTTTTAAATAAAAAAAGGATGTACCCTGAAGCATCAATTCACATCAATCAATACAACCCTCATATATGTGAGTTCCAAAAGTACACAGATATATAGATAGAATAGGTCAACATTCGAAACACACCCCAAAGCTATTCCTTTATATTCTCCGCCAATACTACTCGGCCTATTATAAGCGGCCCAGACGCTAATGAAACGGTTTTCCCAACGAAGACGTTGATAAATAATTAGCTATTCTTCAAATGAAATTGAAGAGTGAGCGGGTCATTCATTTCCTCGCTTCGGAAAGGGGGCCATGACTGCGTGTATTGCAATATTCACCTGAAGCAATTGTAAGCCTCAATGGGAACCGGGAACTTGGATTTTTTTTTGTCATTAATTTAACGGAAGTTGTAAGAATGACGTTGATTGACGAAACGATTAAGTTCTTGTTAGCCGGTGGGTTCATTCGAATTTTGTTACAAAGCGATGTCATATTAAGGTTCAATTTCACCAATATTTTAAAAGGTGGTTAGTTAACTAACAAACAAGTTTTTGACATTTCACTCATACAATAAGTGTCAAAAAAACGGTTGTTTGTTAACTATAACCGCCTGTTAAATGTTGGTGAAATTCGACCTAAAGCGTGTTTGGCTGTCTCGTTTCTAATCGGTTCAACAATATAATAATATGTGATCAGCATCTTTCCCCGTCAACCTCAAAATTTAAATATTTCTTATAATTTGTAAATCCTAATTGTCCTCTTTGAAATTCTAATGGACAGGTAATAAGATGATTGTAAAAAAACTAAAGTGGCACTCGGGGACTGCCGCGGTAAAGCTATTGCATAGCATTTTTTATCAACTTATGCAATTATAATTATTTATTTATTTTATTTATGCAGTATTATTTTTTCTTTGATATTATTTCTATTAATTCATGTTACACTTTTTGAGCGTGGTGACCGATAAGAAAACATTTTTTTTCTTTTATTGAATAAATGAGAAGTTAATATTGTTTAAAATATTTTTATTATCTTACAATACATGTAGGTTATTCGGGATTTTTTATCATTGAAACTATAGGTTTATGGTATAAAATAAGAAACATAAGTTTGAGACTTGATATCCTCTAAATATCTGGAAAATACCGCGTCAAAACACCGTGCCGAAGTCTGCCGAACTGAAACGACGTTAGACGATGCACGGCTTTCAACGCCGCACCGCTGTACCGCAGGCCTATTCTCTAACTTCGGTTGCTAACTAGTACCACTTCCCCGTGGCCTGGAAGATGGGGCGTATCATCGTCCTACCCAAGCCGGGTAAGGACAGGCGCCTCACGTGCAGCTACCGACCCATTACGCTGCTGTCTCACGTGGCCAAGCTGTTCGAGCCACTGCTGCTGCGGAGGATCCGCCCGTTGGTCCCACTCCGGGATGAGCAATTCGGATTCCGCAGCGGCCACTCCACCACGCTCCAGCTGGCGCGCGTGCTCCACCACCTCGCGGCCGCCATGAACTGGGACAACCACACCGTTGGGGTCTTCTTGGACATCGAGAAGGCCTTCGATCGTGTGTGGCATCCCGGTCTCCTCTATAAGCTGGCCGCCGCCAGCATGCCGCCCACGTGAGACTGCTGGCGTCGTTTCTCCACGGTCGGAGCTTCGTGGTTTCGGTCGAGGACTCCACCTCCCAGCCACGCCCCATCCTCGCAGGAGTGCCCCAGAGCAGCTGCCTCTCGCCGTGCCTCTACGCCGCCTACACCGACGACATCCCCACCCTCCAAGACCAGCTCCAGGAGGGGCAGCGGGACGTGGTGTTGGCACTATTCGCCGACGACAGCGCCTTCTCGCGGAAGGTGAGATTCGCCTCCGCCCGGATGCAGCAACTGCTCGACCGCCTGCCGACATGGCTGGACAACTGGAGGATGGCCGTCAACGTGGGTAAGACGGCCGCCATCCTGGTCGGGTCACAGCGCCGCATGCCACTGCCGCTGACACTCCGCGGACAGGACGTAGCTTGGCAGACCACAGTTACGTACCTTGGGTGCCGCATCGACCGCCAACTGCGCATGGTGCCCCAGGTTGACCATGTCGTCAACCAGGCCAAGATGGCCCGTGGCATCCTGCGCCCGGTGTTGGCATCCCGGCTGCCACTGCGTACGAAACTGATGGTCTACAAGTGCTACGTTCATTCGCGGCTCACCTACGCCGCCCCAGCATGGTATGCGTTGAGCTCCCCGACCCAGTGTTCCAGACTGCAGGTGGTCCAGAACGTCTCTCTCCGTGTCGTGACGAACGCGGGGCGATACGTCAGGAATGACGTCATTGCTCGGGACGTTCGGATGCCGACGGTGGAGGAGTTCGTCGCCCGTCTGGCGCGTCGAATGTTCGACAGCGCCGACAACGGGCCCCACCTCCACCTCCACAACATTGCTCCTTCTGTTCCCAGGCCTCCAGACTCTTCCGGACGAGCGCTGCCCCGCGACCTGTTGTCGCCCAGGGCGGAGAGAGACAGTGACCTACCATCGTCACCACCACCATCACCAGCTGCATCCCCACGACGAGGAGACCCACCCCGGCCTAGACTCCGCTTCGTCAGCGACTTCGCTGACGACGCCATCACCTGACCAGACCTCGTGTCGCTTACGGCTTGCAGTCTGCCGCGGGACCCCACTGCTCGCGCGCGTGACTCGCTTAAGCGACACCACCACCGGATTTGACCACCACCACCCAACAAGACCAATGGCCCCCTCCTCCCCCCACCGCTCCTACGGGCGCAGAGTAAGCCGCGGCCTGCTCGCCGGCGCTCGCTGGGCTTGGGACAAGCCCCTCTAACGCGGTGTGCTTGACCGTGGAGGGCCGTGCCTCGATCCCGGAGTCGCAGCACAGGGGGATGGCGAAGAGGAGCCCGTCACTACGTGACGTGCCCAACACCGGCGAGCTACTGCTCGCCGAGAAGATGCCCGGGCAAAGGGCGATCAAATGCCCGAAGCCCGCACCCGCCCATGGCGGAAGAAACTCTGACTGACTGACTGCTAACTAGTACTGTCATTTTTGAAAGGAACTTATCAGCCGTTACTGCTATCATGAACGCTGCCGTAAGACATAAGATCACTTAACTAGTAATGGATATAAAATGTCTTTCAAAAATGACAGTTCTAGTTACCAACCGTAGTTAGCGAATAGGCCTGCCGCCGGTCGGAGTGGGAGGTGTTAGGTTTTTTTCGTTACGGAATTTCTTGATTCGGTCGCCGCGCTCAAAGCCGGCGAAAAAACTGTGCAATAGCTTAAAAAAATTATACAACTAAGTTAGCAAACAAGCACCTACGCTAGCCTTAAATGGCTACAGTTGCCCAGAGCACAGTTGGCCACAAAAGTGGTTTACCATCTTAAGGTTCAAAAATCAGTTTCATATCATAGAAATACACAGTTCTTTCCTTTGCAATAACATACTGACAGCTATCAAGGCAACCTTGACGTTATTTTGTTTATATGCGAATTTTTGTCACACCTGCAACATCACTTTCTTGCGCGACCGTACATTAATTTAACGATCTGGCCACGACATAATATACGTGTTTTTGTAACTTTGACTGAATCCTGTCTGTTTCATTCAAAGCGAAACATTACAATCCAATTATTACTTGTTGGCACTTGATCACCCGTACCTAGTACCGAATCTCCTTCAGGTATAAATAACAGAAAATTAGTTAAATGTGTGATTATTTATACAGTTATTTTATGCATATCTACCGTAAGTCGGTATAAATAACCGCGGTTCATAAGAAACGTCAAATGGCTTAAGGTATTTTTCCGAACTCAAATGAAACCATTCTCAAATATTCAAGAGTTAAATGTTCCGTTGTATCCCCGTTAACCTCGTTTTTATTGGTACAAGATTGTTGAATTGTTAGTCTTCTTCAAACTTGAGTAGTGTTTATCAGACAGATTCGTTTTTTACGACTGACCCTTTCAATCGAAATCACAAAAACCGCCAAGTGTGAGTTGCACCAAGGGTTCCGTATAAACTTATCTTAAGTATAATATCTATACTAATATTATAAAGAGGAAAGATTATTTTGTATTTTTGAATTTTTGTATGTTTGTATTGAATAGGCTCCGAAACTACTAAGCCGATTTGAAAAATTCCTATACTAAAAGAATGCTACAATATCACTGAGTAATATAGGCTATAGAATATTTCCTAAGGGAAAATATGGAATTCCCACAGGAAAAACGAAGATAACGCGGGCGAAGCTGCATAAACGGAAAGCTAGTAAGTTATATTATGTATAACTGTGCACAATTTTACGGTTTTCATATTATTTCCATAACTTGTGCTATAAGAGACCTTGCTTCTTATCAAATTTCAAGATTCGAGTTCAGCGGGAAATACCTTGTAATTACCTTGAGAAATCGCAAAATATGCGACATAAACGGTTATAATTATTTTTTAATCGACTTCAAAATAGGAGGAGCTTCTCAATTCGACGCGTACGTTTTTTTGTGTGTATGCTACGCGATTGCTCCGCCAATTATGTAATCGATAGAGTATACTGTTGCGGTGGTTTCATTGTTACCAACGTCAGGATCTGATGATGGAATCCTAGGAAAATTGTAGCAAATACTGAAATTTTATAGGTACGTTCAACGTCTTTCATGTTTTATCCGAAGCTATTCAGTTATTTGCGTCTAGTATTCATGAATCGAGCTGATTATGGAAGGATCCTTAACTTTTAGGAGCTAGAGATTAGTTTCTTAAATACAATAGGCACGTACAAACTCTTTGTCGTATTATTTCAAGTTACTTCGGTGAGCTGGTATTAAATTCACTAAAAAGATAAAATAAAAATATTTTACAAAATAAAAACCGACTTCAAAAACACTTAAAACTTTAAAATAATATAAGAGTACAGATAACGCGGTAGCGTCGGTGGCGCTGTGGACTCGGCACTTGCCTTCCAATCGGGAGGTCCGGGGCTCGAGACCGCCATGTACCAATGTGTTATTCGATTTTCGAATTTCATATGTACATTTGTCTGACGCTCCTACGGTGCAGAAAAACATCGTGAGGCAACCTGTATACATCTGCGAAGAAACTCAAAGGTGTATGTGAAGTCGACCAATCCGCACTGAGCCAGCGTGGTTGACTAAGACCTAAGCATCCTAACTTAGGGTAGGCTCAAGTCCCTCGACGGGGACGTATATGGGATGTTATGATGATGATAATGATAACAGATAAAGATACATTTCTATATTGAAGCCGGTGCCAAACGATGATCTCATAGGAAATCTTAAAATTTGGCACCGACTTCAATATAAAAATGAAACGTTATCTGTATTGTTATATTATTTTTATCGTTTGAGTGTTTTTGAAGTCTGTTTTTATTTATTGAAAAAAAAACATCGTGTTGACTTACAAGTATTTTCTTTTACAGCTGAAGGAGACCGCAGATCCGAGTATTTGATATAAATTTCAATTTGACATATCTACATGCTCCCGAGAAAAATGGTATTGGCACACAGGCAGATAGATAGATAATCCCATAAGGGTTTCGTTTTTTTCCTTTTGACATACGAAACCGAAAAATGATTGTTTACATTCAACATTTGACAGTTTCCGCTCATTGCTTCTGTTAAGAGTTTAAAAAAAAATTGGAAGTAATTTATTTTTATTTCCAAAAATAAAGTTACAACTTGTTGCTAACTTCTGTATTGAGGATGATATCCCTTCAGGGGACATTGGTTTAACTCATCCTGCCTGTATAACAATTAAAATATTTGAAACAAATTCAAACATTGCCTTCTAGGTATTTTGAGTGCGACTGAGCTGAGTAACTTCACAAAGAGGTAATAGAGTTGTAACTGTGCAAATAACTCAAAGGCGCGAGTTGACTCACAGCGGCGGCGTGTGGAGTTTCTTCAATTTAATTACAACAGTAGAATACTAACACCGGTTATTATTGCAAGTAATCAGCACTTCTGGGGAACTCGTCTTCATTCGCGTTTTGTAGCTTAGAATCGAGTTGGAGACATTCAGTATGCAATCACGACAAAGTTAAGGCGTAATCAGCTATAGGGTGACATTGAAATCATTCGACAAACTTCAAGGGTAAGTTGTAAATGCAATGAGAATTCATACAAAAGAATATTATTGTTTTAATATTTAAATAGATACATTGTTATATCTTTTTGTCACGGTCGATATTATAGCGCGCGACTGTACGCGAAACTGAACTCAATGACCGATAAAAGACGCCTAGTTGACACTCAAATAATCGTAATTATGTACACTCGTAAACAAAACTGGCAATGTAATATTTTATGTACATTTATTTATCCCTTCAGAGTATACAGATAGTGTGTAGAAAATATATATTTTTGTTAACTCATTCATCTCTGTGTCTTAAAGAGTAGCATGGTGGCGTGTATTATGTGGGACTGACGTGATAAAAATTTGTTGACGTTCGTCAAGGGACACGTGTGGTGTGACTGAGTTTTATCACAATTTTTTTGTTTTTTGGACTGCTGCTATATCTTCTTTTTTTTTCATTTACTATCCAACATCACAATGTCTATTATATTTTTTTCTATTTAGCAGTTACTTAAGCTAGTTTGCTTATATCTAACAGCGAGTTGTACATACAAAAGAATGCTTTTATATGTATAAATTTTGCTTTGTGCTATAATAGGTATAGAGAGTTTGCTTTTATATAAGGCTTAGCTTCTAAAGTATTAAAGCCCTTGCTACAAACACAGCAGTCGGCGCATAGGCACGCTTAGAAATTTGTGATAAAACTCAGTCACAGGTGTCCATTGACGAGCGTCAAGAAAATTTATCACGTCAGTCACACTAAATACGCGCCACCAAGCTACTCTTTAAGACATAAGATTATGTCACTGAAATTGTGAGATAATGCGTGACTCGAGTCCAGTCTTGGCAGCCCGTGCTGTGCCTGCTGGACGTCCGGTCTTCCATTACCCACAAGGGCAGTAAATTTTTTGCTTGGTTTGGTTGGTGGAAGAGCTATTGAGCTGTGACACTTGACTAGCTATCACCTCCTGACGTCAGTTTGTCGCCATAGCAACAATAATAAACATTATTATGATCCGACAATTAGAGATAAAGATAGCCTGTTCCTCAGTTTCAAAGGAGTCCAGCTCGCTTCCATCTTCGGCTTGTCGTCACTTACCATCAAGTGATTGGTGTTGTGTGTAAAAAAATGCATATAAAATATAATATTCCTCCATAATGATCGATTATCAGTCATTCTTGACCAGACCGGGCCTGCTATGTCCCTGATGTCGTCGGCCCATCGGGCAGGTGGTCTGCCTACGCTTCTCCTGCCTAATCTGGGTTTCCACTCCAGAGCGCGCTTGCTCCATCGGTCGTCGTGTCGTCTGCACACGTGTCCTGCCCAAGCCCAGTCCAGTTTTTTGAATATATCCATAGAATTGGTGAATACTTTGGGAGATATAACGTCACCTTGTCGAACTCCTCTTTGGACTGGTATGGGGTCTGTAGGCTCTTTCAGCTGTACAACCATTGTCGCAGATTTGTACAAGTTTTTCAGGATCTGTATGTATTGTTCTATATTTATTGTCTATGTGGCATCGATGTAGAGAGTTAGTTATTGACCAGTGTTCAATGGAGTCAAAAGCCTTTTCATAATCGACGTAGGCTAGATAGAGAGGCCTGTTGTATTCTTCAGACTTTTGAATGATCTGCCGAAGTGTGAATATTATGGTCAATGGTTCTAAAGCCTTTTCTGAATCCTGCCTGTTCTATGGGTTGGTGTTCATCCAGCCTTCGTGTCAAGCGTATGGTCAGGATTCTGGAAAACACTTTGTAGACCTGGCTTAAGAGTGAGATGGGGCGGTAATTTTTAAGTAAGGTCTTATCACCTTTTTTGTGGAAGAGCACAACAATGCTGTTCGTCCAGTCCTTGGGTACTTCGCCAGTGAACAGGACATCGTTGAACAGCAGACTCAGCTCCTTTATAACAGCACTGCCTCCAGCTTTAAGTAGTTCCACAGTGATAACATCCTCTCCTGGTGCCTTGAACTTCTTGATATGCTGCAGTGCTTGCTTCACTTCCAACGTACTAATTTTAGGCATATCTTCCGTATAGTGTCGCTTAATAGGAGCACGCTTGTCGCACGTAATCTCTCAGGGTGTTAAGATTGTTTCTTCCGTTGTTTCGCTGGAACACTTTCAAACCTCGATTTTTCTCAATGAGTTCCTGGATTTTTAAAGTGTTCTTCTCACGTTTGAGAGTCTTGTGTATTATGCTGTTCAGCTTACGGTGCGCATCACTGTTAAAATTGTCTTCTGCTATCTTACGGCGCTCTTGCATCATGGTCTTATCACTTTCTGGAATTGCTCTTTTGCCGTATCCATCAATGTCTTTGTGAAAGAGTTGTATTTCGTCTGAAGGTCATTTTCAAAATGTTCCATCGCACTTCTCTTTAGGGACTTTCCAAGGGATGTCTCAAACTTTTCGTTAATGCCCTCTGGGATATATAGCTTTCCTAGCTTCTTCCTTACGAGTTTAGCTCTCTCCAGTCTTATGTTCAGTAAGATCGTAACTCGTACGAGTCTATGGTCGCTGCCTGTTTGGAATCGGTTGAGCACCGTGTCATCTGTGACAATATGCTTGTTGTTGGATATGATGAAATCTATTTCATTCTTCGAGGTTCCTCCCGGGCTTACCCAAGTCCACTTTCTTTTAGATTTTTTCTGGAAGTAAGAGTTCATGGCAAATAGATTGTTTGCTGCGAGAAAGTGAAGAAGAGTTTCTTCCCGCGTGTTCCGGCAGCCGATGCCGTGAGGACCCATACAGGTTTCTGACTCCTTTCTTGTTCCGATTTTGGCGTTAAAATCCCCCATGATTAGTATATCCCCCATGGTAATGAGAGCATCCTTTTCTCATAGCTTTGGATATATCTTTTAAGAACGACTCTACTTCCTCATCATTATGCGAGCTGGTAGGTGCATATACCTGGATGATTTTGTTAATCCTAATGACAGTATAGGCTACGCGCGATGATACGCTGCTGAGTTCAGTTATGTGTTCCACAAGGTTGTGTCTTATTATGAAGCCTACACCGCCATATGATGAATTTTCCTCACCTTTGTAGTAGAATAAGTCACCAGATTGGAGCCTATCGCCTGTCGCCTAGTTTCACTTAGTCCGATTATATCGTAGTTTATTTATGCCAGTTCCTTTTGAAGCTCCGCTAATCTTGCTTCATCTCTATGAGTCCTTGTATTATACGTAGCCAGAGTCAGTTTGGTTTGGCAGCCGGATCGTGCCAGAGATTCTTAGCACCCCCTGCTCCACCGTTACCGCAACCGCTGCCGTAGTTCGGGCTAGCGGGGCTGCTGGGGACTGGGGGCCGTGGTGAGGTTGTACTGTTCATTGGAGGTACTTAGCCCGATACTCGCCACGTCGGCCACACGTCTTGGCGGGTTCCACCTTTTTAGAAAACATTTCCGTTCTCGAGGCCTGTGATGGCCAATTGGTCGGGTTACTTAACCGCCGCCCGCGGCGGTTAAGTCCGCCCGATATTCGGCGTTCTCTTTCGATTGGCGCCACCCAGGGGGCACGTGTAGAAATTCTAAGCGCTTACACCTACGGACGCGAAAGACTGCTACCCCCCAATTATATTACATTATTTGACGTTATATAATACGACATTTATACTAATTGTTGTTAAATCATATACACAACCGTTATTCATTATTGTTGAAACTATTAGTAGTCTAAATATTATATTATTTAGAATGTAGTATTTATTTACTGAGTTTATTATAAATTACAATATGTTATTAAAATTTATGGTAACCCGTCAAATATAATTGGTTAAGTTAACTTCCCCCTATGCACAGGTTGCTTGGTAGATATTGCCGCTTTGGCAATATGCCGCCTTTTGTTTATATATATTTTTCTAGGCTAATGTTAGCTTTTATTTTATAAGCAATAAAAACATCATTCATTCATTAATTCAGTATCGCATACGTTCAATTTTTTTATTAAGGTTAAGAGTGAACATTAAATTTTGTTAATCGTATCACTCCCAGTTCCCGGAAATTTCCACAGGTTTTCAATAGCAGTTAATAAACTAGTACCATGTCATATTGACAGCCGTTGGCAGTTTAAAATTACGGCAAATTAATAAGGGTGCGTTTGAAAACGAGTAATATTTACTCTGGGTAGAGTGAATTTCACCCGATAGCGTTCGAGAACCACCCGAGTGAAACCGAGGTTAACCGACGAATTACTCCGCTCGTATTTCTGAACGCATTAGTGCAGAGTAATTTTCGCCTGACAGGAGTGAATTTCTCACGGCTCCCAGTCAGCGTTAAATTTTACCTGACATTGACAGTTGACTGTTCTGTGATCTGTGGCTACTGATTTCGTTTTTATGTTGAAGTTAAAGTTTACAAATGTTAAGTAAAGCTTTGTGCAGTTGTAAAATAAAGCTAGTTTGCGTTGCAAAACACAAGAACTCTTCTTTTCGTTTTTAACTGACAGAACCCGTTTGAAAACTCGTGAAGTGCGAAAATCACTCGCTAGTGTTTGAAAACCAGTTAAACTTCTCTTTCTCGCAATATATCTATCCTTTTCTTTTTTACCGAGTGAAAACTTCACGGGTTTTCGAACGGCCCCTCAGTAGCTTATAATAAAGTCTCTTTGTCGAAGAGTTCGTGGAAAGACGCACAATGAAACAAGCTGCATTTCATAAAATTTTAATACAACTTTAGCAAGATTTCCTACCACAATTTCCTTTTAAAGTCAGGAATAGATGATATCGAATCATGCCATCTATATAAATAAAAATCAATGTATTACTATGTTTGTTTGTCCTCTATGCGTTCCGAAACCATTCATCAGATTGTGATGAAACTTTGGTAGGGTGTTATTTTATTTTATTTTATTTTATTAGGAAAACAAACAGTACTTAATAACTATTTAACATCTAATTAAATAAACTACAGACTATTAATAAGTTTTCGCATAAAAATAACTATAACGCTTTTATGTTGAATGTAATACTAAAGAAAACATAAGGATTGAAGTCTACGACACTATTTTCTGACAATCAGAGAACCGATTCGAACCATTGTGCATTGCCGCGAGACAACCAAAGCAAATTTGGAAGGGCTTGTGTTAAACAAGTCTAAATTGAGGACGTCTCCCAGTTCATTGACAGAGTTAGCAGCTCTTTCAAATAATGAACTTTTGCGGTAGTTAGTATCACTTCGTGGTACAAAAAGTGGGTATTGTATCCTAACAGACCTACCGGGGACCCTAAAGTGTAGCTTGTCAAGGAGATAAGGGGAGTCTACTCTTGACTGCGCTATTTTGACTAAGAATGTAATGTCGGCGGCTTTTCTGCGTACACAAAGAGGTAACAGGTGCTGTCTTTTACATCTAGCTTTCGTAAATATTATCGTTCTTCTTACATCTAAACTGCAAGTATCTTGTAAATTTGCGTTGTATAGATTCCAATCTATTTATATAAATTTTGTACTGTGGGTTCCAAACCTGTGAACAATATTCGAGGATGCTGCGAACATATGAACAATAAAGTATTTTGAGTACTTTTATATTTGTGAATTGAGTACATGACCTCACAACTAAACCTAGCATTTTGTTGGCCTTTTTGGCGATATAATCTATGTGCTTCTCATACGACAGTTTCGTGTCATGCAACACACCTAGATCACGGATTTCGTTCACTCTTTTCAGTGTGACTGCTTTTAACTTGTATTTAAAGTCTATTATATTTGGCTTCCGTGAAAAAGACATGGAGTAACATTTTAGTACATTAAGATCCAATTTGTAACGTTGACAGTATGATTCGAATCGTGCGAGGTCTTGTTGTAATAAAATGCAATCAGAGTGATTAATTATTTGCTTAAAGATCTTCATGTCGTCGGCATACATTAAAAAGTGTGAATGGTGAAAACAAGTACTAATATCGTTAGTAAAGATGTTAAAAAGTAAAGGGCCTAATAGAGATCCTTGTGGGACACCAGAAGGTGCAATTTTCCATTCAGAAACACAACCATTCACCGCAACTGCCTGAGACCTGTTTTCAATATATGAGGAAAACCATCTATACAAATTAAATTTCTGGAAAAGCATTTTATGATCAATACGGTCAAATGCTTTGCTATAATCAGTAAATATAGCATCCACCTGTCCACCCGATACCATTTTTGATGTTGTAAAATCTATAAATGATAGTAAATTAGATGTAGTTGATTTGTTTTTAATGAAACCATGCTGCTCCGGTATAAAAAAAAATCAAACTGTTGTATACTTGTGCGTGAACTATTCGTTCTAATATTTTTGCAAAGATACATAATTTCGATATGGATCTGTAATTTTTACGTCTCCTTTGTCGCTGCTTTTATGGATGGGGGTAATATAGGCAGACTTCCAAATAGTAGGAACTGAACTCTCTTTGACAGAACGCTGAAACAGGATGGTAAGTGGCTTCGTTAATTGTTCTGCGCATTTAACAATTAAAAGAGGAGATATGTGGTCGGGCCCAGCTCCTTTTGCTATATCCACTGATTTCAGAAACTTATGCACATTGTCAGGCAGTACCTCAATATCACTTATAGTGTGTGTACTGATAGCGCGTTCGCTGATGCCAGACGCTATAGCACTATTGTGATCAGAAGTGGATGGATTAAGAAATGTCGACTGAAAAAAATCTGAAAACATTGTACAAATCCCCTCGTTTGAATCAGCATATAGGGACACCCGTAAGGGTTCCTAGCAAAAAAAAGCATTTACGTGGCATTGTAATGCATGCCGGGTACAGCTAGTATCTTCTTCTTCTTCTTACTCGTATATATAAAAATGAAACGCTGTGTGTTGGTCTCGCAAAAACTCTGAAACGGCTCGACAGATTCTTACGAAACTGTCTGTGTGTATTTAAATAGGTCCAAGGAAGGTTTAAACGTACAGTTGGACCCGGTAGGTGGCGCTGTAATCGGGCGGGACAACGTCCGCCGGGTCCACTAGTCTAATATATAAAAATCTCGTGTCACACTGTTTGTTTTTGAATTCCTCCGAAATGGCTTGACCGATTTTTATGATTTTTTTTTTGTGTATATTTGGTGGGTCTGTTGCTATTTTTTATACCGCTAGGTGATAAAGGTTGCCCTCTCCAGATTATTTTTGGCAATTTTTTATGGTTTGGCATCAAAAGATACTTATAAACCTAAATGTCCACCCTTCTACCACCGACCCCCATTTCTTAATAGCGATATTATTATTTACACTTGCGATACTCACGTCGTAGTTTGCGGGCACAGTTGCTAGTAATAATACTATTATAATGTTAGTCACCTCTATATTAAATGCAGAAGTTCTCCTGCTTCATTTGGTAGGGCTTCTGAAGTTCTGAGCTACCGCTGTCTTAATTTTTCGCCATAATATAAATGTTAATAATATTGTTGAGGCAGATAGCTCTCAATATCGGAAGTTCTTGGCTTTCATCTCTTCTGATGAAAGTGGAAGGTAACAGCTAACCGAAGTAACTTGAAACAATACGACGAAAGGTGCCTATTGTATTCAAAAACTAACCTATAAATCCTGAACGTTAAGGATCCTTCCATCATCAGCTCGGATTACACAGTTAAGACGTAGTAACTATTAAGTAATCTGTGGTTAAGGGGCAGGCTAGTAGAAAATGTGGTAGCTATCAAAGAAAACGAACCTACTACAATGTTTGTGAGAGTAGTGCGCTCAGTTATAATTAACGGTGCTCATGCCAAAAAGGAATCTTGTGTTATTAGTCATTTTAATTGCAGCATATCTTGAAAGTTTGGTTGCATAGCCACTTTTATTGTTGATTGTACTAGTTGTCGCCATATTGAAAGGTAGAGAGTGGTCTGGTTTCAGTGTAGCGCTTAAAGGCGCTAGGTAATGTAAAATTGAAAATCCCAAACTCTTAGTTCCCTTTAATTAATTAGATGCTCGAGTTTTCTGAAATGGCGCTATTTTCCTCTTGTTAAAAGGCTTAATTTAATATTCTCACACGAGAAAAAGCATGGTAGTTTGCAAAGTGAAGTCGTTAGTTCTCATGTTTAAAATCTATAATTATATTTTATATGACAGCGAAAGGAATAATTCATTTACGGGCTGATCACAAAGGCTCAAAAACTAATTGACCTATAGAGGTGAAAAATGGCATCCGATAATATTTGGGAAATACCAAATGAACCACTTCGTTACTTCTTTATCTCAAAATGTATCATGTCATACGATGAAAGATCCATAATAGGCCTGCATATCTGTCATAATCATATCTGTCATACTCATCAACATAGGGGACGTTATTTTATTACACTGTCTTGATCTCCCCGAAAGGTAAAGTGAGGTGTACTTTTAAACCAACCTCCGCAATTTTTTTGCTAAGTAAGTATGTTTGTTATAGGGGATGACCCTCTTGCCACTTTCTGGACATTAATTCCAGACTCTGATCAGGGTGGTCATTTTGTAACTCAATGATTGATCGGCAATCGGTATCAAACTGGATGACTTAATGAAGAAAAGCGGAAATATGTATGTTCATTAGCTAATATACCAAGATCACTCAGACGACGACGTTACAGACTGGTAAACATAATTAGAAGTCAGTTTCAATCAAACAGAATTATCAAATCTATACGATAGCCGATTGCCGATGAGTTACAAAATCACCCTCCTGATCCTGGGAATTCCCTATTTAGAAAAAATATAAATAAACTTTTTGCCCAACCCGAGAAGTTGCAGATTCGCTGCGACCTCAGCTTAGTAGTCGCACTTGCGATTAACTAGACGACGAGGCAGCCTGTACTCAATACCTTTAATGTCAATTTATGTAAATCATTTATTATCTATTTAATGTTACGTCCAAAAAATACTTGACTGTCGTATTTATGTGGAATAATCACTTGTTACAGTTTATTTAAAACCTTGAACTTTTCATATATTGTATGTGTGATCTGAATTCTTTACGCGTGGGTTAACGCGTGGGTTGTTTGAATAGGCTAATTTGCGAAAGCCTGCCTACACACGAGATAGTTGCAGAAATCTTGATTTGTAAGGGCTAATTGAAATACGTAAATACAAGCTTAAATCGGACTTAATCTTTTGTGTAACGTTGCGTTACTTTGAAACTTTGGGGAACTTTCAAATGTTAGTCTTCAAAATGTTAGTCTGCTAATTTCTTGAGAGATCGAATAGTTAACTATTTACATAAAATATCAATGGAGTTTGGTGTGCTATCTGAGAATTTAAATGGTTTAGTTATTATAAGCAATTATATAATTATAAACTATGTGTCATTATAAAAAGGTAGTTCAATTTGCAATTAAGTTACTCAGGTCCTCCTTCCATCCTTTACATCCTTTAGAATTATACGTGAAGAAAAATGCTTAAATGCCAAAATACTTTGATACATAAATATGTTAATAAAATATATATTATTTTACACATAAATATCCAGATACACAGTTTCAAATCTTATGCTATTAAGCGTACCTTATAATTAATTTTGTTATTAATTAATTATAATATTATTATGTAGTAATTGTTAAATATGACTTAAATTCTTCTTAATATATGTTGTAAAGTTTTATCACCACTATATTGTAATACTAATTAACCTGGAACCACATTTGGAGAGGAGAGTACGGGTGCAGTGAGACACAGGCCTGGCCTAAGTTCAGGCACCAGTCTCTCGTAATCTTCATATTGCATTAGCTTAAAAATGCTTTCCTTAAGGTGTAAATTATTATTATTATTAAATAAACATTCTGTACACGGTAATATTTTAACTTACACTACCCCCGCTTAAGGGAATTACCTACGCGATTTTTAAATCTTCTCGATTTCCTTTGTTCGCATAAGGACAGATTCTCAAAAAGACAGATTCTCAAAAGGACAAATTCTGAAATTCTCGTTAAACTACTTTGTTAGATTTCATCAAAATAACTTTAGTTGACAATGTTATCTGAATTTATATAAAATGCAACCGTTACTGACTGACTGATCTATCAACGCACAGCTCAAACCACTAAACGGATTGCGGTGAAATATAGTGTAGGCGTGCGCTAAGAAAGGATTTTCTAAAACTCACCCCTAAAGGGGTTAAAGTTTGTATGGAGCAAGAAACTAATTGACTAACACAACGCACAGCCCAAACCACTGGGTATAGAGATTCCAAATTTGGCACGTAGGTTTCTAATGAGGCGTAGGGGTGCATTTTCCAAAACCGGACTCCGAAATTTGTATGGGGTAAGAAGATTAGTTGGACTATTTTATTCGAAACTTCACAGGAGTACTCCTATCGATAAATGAGTTAACACGTGTTTCAAAGTTTTTCAGAATTCACCCCCTAAAAGGCGGATTATGGAAAGTGAAAGGGTAAAAATTAACATGAGTATCCTTTGTGTAGTTTAGTGGGTCGCTGATTATGAAAATAACAAAGGTTTTAAAATCCAACGTGCCGGACGCAAACTACCATCGTCTTTTTCTATCTTTTTTTAAATATGGAAAAGAAGAAAATGAGGTGACTGACTCACATATCAACGTACAGCCCAAACCGCTGGGTCTAAAGATGCAAAATTTGGCATGTAGGTTCGTTATGAGGTCTAGGGGTGCACTAAGAATGGATTTTTCAAAGGCTACCCTCTAAGGGATTGATACGGAAGTCCAAAATTTGTATAGGGGAACAAAATTAGACTAATTGTTTATAGTAGCAGGTATATAGCAAAACTTCCGACAAAAAAATGACCGAAAAACGTTTGAAATATATACCTACTCCTTAACAATTAGTAATGGACTTCTGAAAAATAACGCCTAACACCATCATTAATTAAAATTAGACTATTTCATTTGAAATTTCACAGGATTACCTACTGCTATCGATAATTGCGAAAACGCGTGTTTTAAGTTTTCACAGAATGCAACCCCTAAAAAGGGAAATAGGGCGAGAAAGTCTGAAAATCGACATGGGTATTCTTTTTGCCCAGCGTTACAATATTTATATTTATTTGTTACAATATTTCGTATCGATAATATAGAATCATTCAAAAGGAAATGTTCAATCAAGGGTTTCCTACCTTTATTAAATCGTAATAAGCTTACTACAATTCATTGACGATATTAATTATATTTCTCGGAAGCTCCGATTACCGTGCTGATGGCCATTTTCAATGGGATACTGTAGAGGAATTTTAATTAGACTGTCTTCGTCCAAGCCGCTCTGTTCGAAGTATAAGAGTATTTGTTATGTACAATGTACATCGTTGTAAATGTTTCTGTAAATTTCCCGAAGGACACTTTGTACCTGTCGCCTGCTTGGCTACCTTCGTCCTTCCTATTTCTTCCGCAAAG
The DNA here is from genome assembly GCA_963935595.1 of Schoenobius gigantellus. Classification (NCBI taxonomy): domain Eukaryota; kingdom Metazoa; phylum Arthropoda; class Insecta; order Lepidoptera; family Crambidae; genus Schoenobius; species Schoenobius gigantellus. The sequence continues at coordinate 9,495,958 of OZ012544.1, read as the reverse complement.
CATCCGTGGACCTTCCGATCACCCCCCTAGACAAATGCCACACGCTAAATTTTCCGCAGTCGTTCCTCAGAAAAAATGTATGGAAATGACATTAGCTGCGGAAAAATTAGCGTGAGGTTGTCGTAAGCTAATGTCATTTCCATAATTTTTTTCCGCAGAATGACTGCGGAAAACTAAGCCTGTGGCATTTGCCTAGGGCCTCTGAAGGCCAGTGCCAAGTCCACAACGCCACCAACGCCTCTGAGTCTTCACAATGTGCACATATTAAATGGCGGACACGATGGTTAATTTTATCGACAGCAAAAGGCATAAAAAATTATCTCTACTAACTGGGATTTACTAACATAAATATCAATTGAAAGTACCCTTGGGAGGTTACTCTTTCGATTACAAAAAAAAAGAAAATCGGTCCACAAATAGCGAGGTAATCTGTAAACATTCATAAAAAAATTGATACAATGAAATATAGAACCTCTTCCTTTTTCGAAGTCGGTTAAAAAGAATGAAATAGTATTTGCGCCAGTAAGAGGATAAATCATTTATCAATTCATCCTCGTTAATTCGCACGAGTTAATTTAATGTAACGTATAATGCTCTCCGATTTCCCAGTGGCGTAATTAAAGCAACAATCTAATTTAAATTAACCGGTACGTAACTGATATCCTATTAATTTTGGCAACATAATAATCATATCCGAAATGATGTCAAAATTAGTGGCTAATTACTGTGTACTTAAATCGTACAGGTTTTCTTTGGTGTTACTCATCTAAATTTTACACATTTTTAAAGGTTTTACTGTCAAAGTAATATTTTTTATACGACAAAGTTGGCAAACAAATAGGATGCCCACCTGAAGGTGAGTGATATCAAAGTGCCTAGTGCGAGTTTTATCGAGCTCTACTCGATCGTACGCATCGAACGCGTTAACGCGAATTTGTACGGAATTAGAGCAGCGCCATCTAGTAGCTGCTATGGAATGAGACAGCTTCATCTAGTGACTACTAGATGGCACTGCTATAATTCCATACAAATTCGCGTTTACGCGTTCGATGCGTGTGATCGAGTAAAGCTCGATAAAACTCGCACTCCGCACACTGTCACCTTTTTCGCGGTGTATGCGTGACCGCATCGTATCTGCCGTTGGCTAGATAGCGGGCGTGTGTGGGGGTAGAGTGGGCTCCCGGCAGAGTGCCGGGCCTACCCACTAAGTCCCCCGGTATTCTCCCTACCGTTATGGGTGCGCGTGTAGGGTCCTCAGTGCGATACCACTACCCACGCGCCCAGGCTATCTCAACGACACTGGTCAAGCTATCGCCAAGGAGGGATTGTCCGAGAATACCAGGATAATCCCCCAGACGGAGAAGCCGGTGGCTTCACGGGGCCAACCATGCAGGGTCACTAGACGAGCATTACTTGAGCAAATATCCGCGTGCTACAGCCATCTATGGTATATGTGGTTCCTATAATAATAATTAGCAAATTTACAACCCCTACATGACCCCAATCTATGAAACCAACTTGTGACAAAGCAATTACCGTTCAGACCCCAAGCTTACTCTTGAGATTCCTACTCACAGTTCAGGTTTTTTTATCTGATTCCCACTCGGTTTCCGCAATTCGACAGTGGAATAACATGCCTCCGAACACCGACTCCGACTTAAAATATAACCACTCTTATACATTATTGCTTATTTACATTCATTTTTCTATTGTATTAGAATTATTTTCCTATCATATGTTATTATTTATTATAAAATATTTATTTATTCTCATTCCAATAAGTATCTCTGTGTTGTATTGTCCTTTCTGTAGAATGTAGTTGTTGCCGCCATGCCATATTCATAAAATCATCGCTGCTTGGTGGCTGAAATATGTAGCAGGAGTTTAAACGAGTGACTGTAAATTTTAATTTTAAGAAACAAAAGCTGCTGAGCTGCTCCCCCCCCCCCCCGGCCCCCCTGCTCTTTAGTCTTTTATACAAAAAGATGCCCTCTCTGTATTTCTAGTCGCTGACATAGTAATTTAGTTGCACGTTTAAAATTTGAATATCCAAAAAGATTATTCATAACTCACATTTTGTAAGCTCGTTCTGGATTTTATTATTATTTTAATATTCGTCGTCAGTTTAGTTAATTTTTCGCTTACTCAAATTCATACTGCTCAAGTTATTATAATAGTATCTCATCATCAGTCGCTACCTGGTTTTTTATTCGATCGTTTTATTATTTCCTTTTTAGAAGTTCCCCATGTAGTTATTTTTCTGTTACGGTGAGCTGGTAAGAAGTCTCAGGCGACATTTTAATTATTGACACCTGCAATAAGAAATTAAAAACAACGTCCATTCAAGGGCTTAGATTATGTTGTTAATTCAATTATTTAATTATCAACCTAGCACATAAGAATATATGCATCTTATCATAAGATGCATAAGATGAAGTATAGACTCAGTCAGCATGACTTGCGTCCAACGAGTGCGAGTCAGCGAAAAATAATTAAAATACCAAAGACTTGTAGGCGCATCACTATTCATACATCAGTGTCAGTGACACGCCACCGTCAATGGCTAAAAAAATAAATGATTGTTGTTAACAATTAATTATTCAAAAGACCAATAAATAATCCCAACCAATTTTGTAATAATATATTTGACTAGCTTCCGCCCGCGACTTCGTCCTCGTGGAATAGTTAATTTGGGCTAACGCTAACTTTAACCCGCGACTTCGTTTATATAGGTGAGTAAGTACTGGGTGTTATAATCTTATATCATATATATCATCATATGGATTGTAGGTTATTCTCAAAAAAACTAATGTTATTTTAAAGTACTTCTGCGTACACTATATTTTTAGTTTTGTTTTCTTCCGGCAGAAGTAGATATCTAACTGGGCCCACCACCCCTCCCCCTCATGACTGCCCACCGGCTTTGCACATTGTGCGCGGAGTACTCGATCATTATTTTGCTGTGATGTTATTTTAAAACTGCGATATCTCCTAAGATATTCATTTAAATCGAATGATGTAAAGGGCAATTTTGTTTTAAATTAAATACTTCTGATGATTAACTAATTTATTTGGATAAGGATTAATATCATGTTTATAAAAACAGCTTCGCACATAATGCATTTTTTAGAACAAATTTGGTTATCATAAAAAAGGTTATAGTGAGCTAACCTTAAAAGATAGACAAATGCTGTCGCAGACTTTTTTTTAGAACTTTTAAAGGGGTACTTAGGGTAATTCTGTCGTACATGATTTTTGCGAAACTTTAACCGTTTACGCAGCGCACGCAGCGGAAGCTCTCAGGAAAAAAATCCCCCGATTTTGAAACATTCTTCATTGGTGCTCCGCTCCTATTGGTCTTAGCGTGATGATATATAGCCTATAGCCTTTCTCGATAAATGGGCTATCTAACACTGAAAGAATTTTTCAAATCGGACCAGTAGTTTCTGAGATTAGCGCGTTCAAGCAAACAAACAAACTCTTCAGCTTTATAATATTAGTATAGTATAGATTAAAATTTTCACACAAAAAAAATACAAAAAATAAGTACATGTGAAAACTATATACAATTTACAACCAAATTATTTTTTTCATAGCAAATAAAATACAACCTTCATCATAACCCCCACCGAAGGGCTCGAGCCTACCCTAAGTTAGGGTGCTTAGGCCATAGTCCACCACGCTAGCCCAGTGCGGATTGGTTGACTTCATATACACCTTTAAATTTCTTCGCAGATGTATGCAGGTTGCCTCACAATGTTTCCATCGCCATAGGAACGTCAGATAAATGTACATAAATTAAAATTCGAAATACGAAAAACACATTAGTAAATGGCGGAATCGAACCCCGGACCCCCCGATTGGAAGGCAAGTGCCGAGTCCACAGCGCCACCGACGCTCCCTCCACTTTAATATACTCTTTAATATTTTTATATAATCTTTAATATAATTTGATTGTTGATAAACTAATATTGACATTTTCTGTACAATTATATTAACATTAGTTTTATTTTCATTCTTCCCCGGAGCCAAATATTTAATTTCGTTTTATTTTTTATTCTTAATTATTTTGGAGAGGGTTTACCTTTTAAAAGGAATGTCACCCTCATTGGATTACAATAATAATTTATCTGCGTCTGATGGCATAATCAACCAATTTATATAACATAATTGCTGTACCCGATGTTGGATCAGCCAGTATGCTATTACAATAACCAACTTCTCCTATATATTCGTTTAGTAGCCTCTCAGCCCCGTTCCTTACACATTTCATCATAACATGATGTACATCTTCAATTACATCACATTCCTCACAGTTAGGTGACTGAGTTTTTTTCATTAAATAACCAAAGTTGTTTAAGGGTATGTGACCGGAACGGAGTCTGTGCGCGATTACAAATATTGAATTGCTAACAGCTTTGTAACATTGACCAACTTTCGTAGGAAGAAGTCCTGAATTTACTTCATCAATGAGCTTCAAATTAATGAAACTCGTCAAATAGACTTGTGAATAAAAACAATAAAGTGACTTTTCTTATCTGAAACGTCGCTTCAGATTTTCTACTCATCGGAGGCAGTCAAGTAAAGACGTTACGAACCGACTTCATGTCTCACCAAGCCCGAAACAAAATACGAGAGCGTAGAATGTTCCGCCGTAAATCAATTTGGACAGCAACAGTGGCATAAATCTCAATTCGAAATCCTCAATCAAAGGTGGAATCCTCCCGAAAAGGTTTGCGAAGGGCCCCGTGTTACAGACAAGGAAATGACTGGCCAAAGCTCCACAGTTTCTGTGTTTCCGCCGCTGAATTATACGTCATTCTTGTGAAGCGAAGATCCCCTATTGTTGTTCGTTGTATAATGAAACAAATTTTCTTCATTGAGCTGTTATTGTGATGATTGGTGATTCAAGGAGACTTCAAAAGCTAACAAGAATATTATTTTATGCGCTTATCTATATTATATATATATAATATTATAAAGCTGAAGAAATTGTTTGGTTGAACGCGCTAATCTCAGGAACAGGATTCAAATTGAAAAATTATTTTTGTGCTAGATAGTCCATTTATCGAGGAAGGCTTTAGGCTACATAACATCACGCTACGAGTAATAGGAGCTGAGCATCAATGAAAAATGTTGCAAAAACGGAAAAAAAATATTATGCCGAAACGTAGTTTGCAGGCACAGCTAGTAAGATATAAGCTACAAGTATGCTGGAAGTTTGGATATGGGCGTCATCGGTGGACTCGGGACTGGCCTTCCAATCGGAAGGTCTGGGGTTCGATTCTGCCATGTACCAATATCTTTTCTGTTTTTCGAATTTCAAATCCGACGCTGCTACGTGACGAAATGAAGGAAAACATCGTAAGGCAACCTGCATACGTTATCTGTCACTGTTTGTTTGACACTTGTTACTTATAAAGAATTTATTGTCAGTTTCATAACTAGTTATTAAAGGAGAAACCTTTTCCATATTCTTAACTAATGTAAGTCGACGGTTACATCATCAGTCTTTCATCAGTCTGATCTATCAGTCTGGTAAAACTTTGAATGATGGGAGACTGATGGATTTTTGAACACGGTTACACGATCAGTCACGACTGATGAAATACTGCTGAAAAATAGTCGCTGCTCGTATATCAAAGAAGCCAGTCAATTGCTGGATATTATAAAGAAAAAAAAACAAGATATGAATTTTCTTTTTTTCATCTTTGATAGTTGTCCCCGATTTATTTTCTTTAAAATTGGTGATAATTTACGTATCTAGAGCCTCGTTTCTTTTATATTTATTGTTGTACAGCATGTGAAATTTTTTGTATAATTTTTTTTAACAAAAAAAACCGACCTCAAAAACACCAAAACGTCATAAATAATATAAGAATACATTCAATATCACAGTTTTATATTGTAGTTGGTGCCAAATTTTAACTAACTACATTTATTTTAATTGTTCTTATATTTTTTAGTCTTTCCAGGTGATCATTGCTTGGCACCGAATTCAGTATAAAACTGTGATGTTGAATGTGTTTTTATATTATTTATGACTTTTTGGTGTTTGGTTAGGTTAAATGTATTTCTAACTGACCAACCGAAAGAGCGTCGGTGGCGCTGATGGGGACTCGGCACTGGCCTTCTTATTAGGAGGTTCGAGGTTCGATACTGCCATGTACTAATGTGTTTTTCGTTTTTGAAATTTTATATGTACATTTGTCGGATGCTACTACGGTAAAGGAAAACATCGTGAGGCAACCTGCATACATCTACGAAGAAATTCAAAGGTTTATGTGAAATTGACCAATCCGCAATGAGCCAGCGTGGTTGCATTAAGGCCTAAAACACCCTAAATTTGGTTAGGCTCCACGCCCTCGGTGGGGACGTATATGAGCTGTTATGATGATGATGACTAATTGGATGGACAACTCAGATGATTCATTAAAAATGACCCTTACCATGATGTATTATTTTATTTCTCAACAAATCTCTTGCAAACATAAAAAGGTATAGCCGTAAAAGTAAAGTATACCTTTCTGTAGCTAGAGGAACTTTAAAAATTCATGTTAGAAACGAAAATAAACAAAATATTCCAAAATACCATTCGACGGAACTGCGTTCACAGACAGTTTTGTCTATTTATTACATTTGTGTGTACAAAAATTGTCTTCACTTTACAATCGTTTAGTTTCGCGAAATACCTATGCCGCTAACAAATTTCGCTGAACAGTGTTTGGCAACGTTGGCTGCGTGCCAACCTGTAACATGAAAACGGCACACCAAAATCGATTCCCAAACTGACATACTTCCATAAAAATAAGTCAACCCTCGCTCAGATTTATCAAGTAAAGACGCCGCGAACACGTCAGATCTTCTTTATCCCTTCTGTGTTTTACCCAAATTTCATTAATCTGGAGTGGGCCTAAATTGGATATCGATTTCATTGACCGACTCCGATTACCGGCAAGCTTCGTGCGGCGTCTCCTTTCGAGCAGGTCCAATTCTACTAATAAGTTTCAACCGAATCGAAACTAAACCGTTGCGATCGACCAATTAGAGCGCGTATATTGTGTTTCGACTGTTCGATGACGTGATAATGTAGCGTTCTGATTGGTCGAACGCAACGGTTTAGTTTCGATTCGGCTGTAACTTATTAGTAGAATTGGGCCTCTGCTCGTGTAACAAGTAGAATTAAATACAATTGGTCCTTAGTCTCTGTGATAACGAATTTAGAACGGGAATTGAATGCACATCAAAGAACTTATCACTAATGAATTTATATTCATCAACTAAATAATTTTTACATGAAATAAATAATTTCCACTGCAAATATACAAATTGTTTAACAAAACTAACAAGTAGGTAAGCACTAGAAATATTTCGAAGATATAAAAAGACAATATCATATGTCTTCCTCAAATGTGCAACAATAAAGTTGTTTAATGTAGAAAAATATGATTTCCATATCAAATATATAGCGATTGCACATCGAATTTATTTTTAACCGATTTCGAAGACTACTGTGACTTAACAAAGAATAATAGGAGATCATTACAGCTAAGAGTTTCGTCGGAGCGGGTAAGAGCTCGGTGGCCTAGTTGGTCAAGGCGTCAACGCGGTATGTTGGAGACGCGAGTTCAAATTATGCCCGAGACGATTTTTTTATCTTTATCGATTTATTCATCATTTTCCAATTTATTTAGCATTTTTAATGAAAATGCAGTCACATTTAAAAAAATTGTAAGTTTGTTGTATTCCTAACCAGTTTTCAAGAAATCTGTAAATACTTCTAAATGGGATGTTGATACGTAGTTATTAACAGTGAATAAAGACTCCTGTGACTTTACAAAGAATAAAGGAGATCAATACAGCTAAGAATTTCGTCGGGGCGGGTAAGAGCTCGGTGGCCTAGTTGGTGAAGGCGTCAACACGGTATATTGGAGACGCGGGTTCAAATCCCGCCCGAGACGAATTTTTTTTCTTAATTGATTTATTCATCACTAGTGGGTCAGCGGACGTCGTCCCGCTTGATTACAGTGCCACCTACTGGGTCCAACCAACCTTCCTTGGACCTATTCAAATACACACAGAAAATTTCGTAAGAATCTGTCGAGCCGTTTCAGAGTTTTTGCGAGACTAACACACAGCGTTTCATTTTTATATATGTAAGGAATCATACATATGTTTCCTTAGATCAATTCCTTCTTGAGTGTTTATGTTTGTCTGTGAAATACTATAAGAAGATACGAAGACACTTGAAGGATGTCAATTGTCATGAGAAAGAATTGTTTAATTTTATTATAAATTAATTTTGTGATTATTTTTCAAGATAGAAATTGTTATTGGCGAATTTATAAGCTTAAAATGTTGTTTCTTTAATTTTTCAGGTATGTATTTTTGTTATTAATAGTGTGTTTTTAAGTTGTTGTAAAAAATGATACCGAAATAAAAATCTTTAATTTTTCAGCAACACATTTTTGTTTATTCTGAACGCCGATACAATATTATATATATAAGAAGAAGAAGAAGAAGATATAACAAATCTGTTCAGAACGGCTATCCTTCATAATATATGTATATTTTAACACAAAAAATATTTGCGGACAACTGTGCTGACACAACTAAACGACACTAATGCAAAATTTCACAGCTACTCAAATCACCGAACCCAATTCTCTAAAAGCAAAGTGAACGATTTATTGTCACTACCGCAATTTTCCTATTGCATCCATAGAAGATCGTTCAATTACCCGTATTGTTATAGAAACTTATTGAAGAGTAAAATGATGCAATCCCGAATTCAACCGACCATTAGGATTAAGAAAATAAGAGGTCCATTGAAATGAAATAACATTATGGTTGGGCTCTATTAAATAGGACCAATGACATCACAAAAAGGTTAGACGTCGAACCTATTTCAAATAATGTTCCTTTTCGTGACAAGTGGAAAATACTGGCTTACCTAGTGATAAGTTTGCTGTGAAAATGTTTCGTGCAAGGTAAATAGTATGTGGAAAATGTTTTGTTGCTGTTGGCATTGTTATTACAATGTCTATCGTAACGTATTTGCTAGAAGACAGAAAAGATAATTATATTACGATGACCTACCCTTAATTTTTCCAATTCTTTCCTGAAACATTGACTGTTGATTGTTACTGACAGAATAAAAAAGTATTTTTATAAATAATATTTCTGTAAGTATATTGATAAAAGAAAGATATGGGTTAAATTGACAATGATTTTGCTAAATGATCTCTGTCAAATATTTGAACTTGGCAACGTGCTTGGCAACTGAAGATTAAGTAGTTAAAGAACTTGTTGGCTACACAAGTTAAGCTTTAAATAGTTTCAAGAAAAATTGCATTATTATATATCTATAGTCATTTAAACAAAAAACAGAAAACAGTAAAATATTATATAAGAATACACACAACACATATTTTTCGAAGTCAGTGCGGATGATTTATAAAGTTTGGCACCAGCTTCAAAATAAGAAATGTAATGTTGTGTTTATTATTATCTTACTTTTTATGATTTGTTTTTATTTTTTTTATTTTAATCTTTTTAGTGAATTTAATACCAGCTCACCGAATTACCTTGAAAGAAAACAACTGAGGGTCAATATTTGCACGTTATATTTCAAATCTAGCATCTTATTCCTAAAAGTCAAGGATCCATGCATCATCAGCTCCGCTCATGACTACAGACGCAAATACGCATGAAAAGCTTGATAAAAATATGAAACAATCTGGACGTGCCTATAAATTTAAGGGTTTCCTCGATTTTCCTGGGATTACCAGATCCTGACTTTTGAGATAAGGGGACAGATTGAGAAATGTGCCCTCTCTAAAATAATAATTTTCCAAATCGATTAATAAAATTAAATGACTGAGTTATGACTATGAGGTAACAAACAAAAAAACCTACTGTAAAATTGAGAAACCTCCTCTTATTTCTGAGGACCGGACAATCCCCTTTGTTAGCAATTCGCCACTCAAACATTCCTTATTATCTAAAATGTGCCGTGCTTCGGAAGGCACGTTAAACAGTGGGTCCTGCGCCTGATCTCGCTTCGGTCGTGCGTGTCAGCTAACCATCCCATCGGACTTTTCGAGCGAAGGTACAGAGAGTGCACTTGAGTTTACGCAGTCACTCGTGGACTATATTGTCTCCTACGCAGATATATGAGCTTCGGAATATCGGCTAGGACGACATTAATATGTATACAAAGCAACTACCACCAACAATACCATAATATTAATTAATACCACAATATTAATCTAAGAGATCCGGTTCCTAGTTCATGAAATCTATTCTTTCGCTAAGGTTGATTATTGCATTGCAATTTAGCTGACTATTAATAGTTAGTAATAAGACTACATTACTATTTAGTACGCCATGTTGACCTTGAGACCTTGAGGCTATCGTACTTTTTTATTGCTCTTTGAAATACTGGATCAGTTATTATTAAACATTTAGGCTGCACAAAATCGAATTTTGTGCACAAATGCATTAACGTATCTACTCGTACATAAATGTATCTATATTATGGCAAATAAAATGAGCCATACAGCCAAACACAATAAGAAGTTCATTGATAGAATTTGTTATTTAATTTATTTGCCTTATGTGTCTTTTAAGACATAAAACAATTTCCTTTGGTATTCAAAACTGTACTAATTTTACTTTTAGTTTTAATTAAAGAAATGTTATGTTATACTACTGTTTTATTTCCTCGCAATCGAAGTGAAAAGCAGAGTTTATAACTCGTCCACAAAACCATTTTATCCTCGACATTACTATCCGCCCTCGACATTACAAAAGTCTCGGAAAAAATGGTTCGTTTTGTGCACTTGTTGTTATTTTTATAACAAAATATCAGGTCACATTTGTTAATATGGAATCTGTTTGTATGATTTTTATATTATTTGACTTTGAACTTTCTTTAAAATGCTAAATTAATTCAAATATCGATTAATTGATAAATGGATGTTGATAATATAGCTATTAACAATGAATAAAGACTACTTTGGCTTAAAAAGAAATAAAAGAGATCAAATAGCTAAGTATTTAGTCGGAGCTGGTAAGAGCTCTGTGACCTAGTGGTGAAGGCATCAGAACAGTAGTTGGAGATACGGGTTCAAATCGATTTTTTTTTCTTTATTGATTTATTCATCATTTTTCAATTTGTTTCTATGATGCTATTTTGGTATTTATCAATTTACCAAGTCATGTTTCAACATTCTTTTCTGCTGTTCTGTTTCATTGTGTATGTTTCAGTCTACTGTAATTTTGGGGTTATTTAATTAATTCAGTTAATTTCTGGGTTATATTATCTCATAAAACTGGAAGCCTAATCTTAACATCGATCTTTTGGACGGATTACGTGAACCCTTCATTTGACTCTGAGCATCAATGAGCCTATCAGTAGATCCACCTGTTACATAATTCAGGGAAGCATGTTCGCGCACTTACCTTGCACTCATAACTTTGACATCGACAGGGTGTGCTCGCTCACACGTGGCATATGCAAATTGAATATTAACATAATATCAAACATCACACATGTCGCCGGATCACCACGCCGCGGGATTACAGAGATACGCAGGAGAATCACTTGAATATACACACGAATAAATATAAAGTCATTCGTATTGGTTTGTTTTGGTGGTGAAAATTGGATGCAGTACGAATATGGGGGAAAGATGAGTAAATAAAAGTAATGTTGTTATTAATGAGTTGAATGTTTAAGCGAATAATATCACAGATAAATATTACAGAATAGTTAGTTATATAGTTTTAGTGTTTGCAAGCGAATTATATAGTTTTGGATGTTTTTGGATTCTATTAGTCGTGTCATGTGTTTTTATAAGGGAAGTGGACATAAACAATGCGTTCTTTTTGATGTCCCAAAACGTTAAGGTACCTAATGTTCTTTGAATAATGTACCTAAAACGTCCAAAAACATTTTTTTTTACTATATACTAAGAGAGCGTTTGACCACTATTTCGCCTGATAGTAAGCATAGTAAATCTGCAACCCCCAGAAGAACCACAGTGTACGTAGCCAACTTGTGACATCAGATGTATAGTCATAGTACCCAGTAATTTCACTGCCATATCTTACCCTTCAAACCGGAACACAGCAATGCAAGCACTGCTGTTTGCGGCAGAACTAGGTAAGACGGAGGTACCCATGCAGACGACTCTGGTACAGAGTCTACCTCCGGTAAGTTCGGTAAATTGCATTGCTGTATTCAGTTTGAACGATAAGATAAGATATATGCGGTGAAATTACTGGGTACTGTAACTTGGCATCTTAAGCTACAAGTTGGCAACGTACATTGCATCGTGCATCGTGCTTGTAGATGTACAATTCTTACAGGAACCACATGCACTATAGCTGTAGCCACTTGCCATCAGGTGAGCTGAGCAGTCTGCTTGTTTGCCAACTTTGTTGTATATAAAAAAAGTTTGTCGTTATTTTAACAAAGAAAAAATAAGTGTTTGATATTTTTTTATTTTTTTTTATACAACTAAGTTGGCAAACAAGCAAACTGCCCACCTGATGGTAAGTACCACTTACCGTATCCTTTCAGTCACCTATATAGTACATGTGTTTCTTGTGAGATTCGCAGCAAAACTGCAACCCCCACAAGTGTACGTTGCCAACTTGTGACATCAGATGTAAAGTCCATATAATATTGAGCCCTTCCAACTGGATGTTTACGCTCGAGGAAGAACGAGTGGCAACACTGCCCTGATGGTTGTATATAATTTTTGTTCTTGACATTTTTGTTTGTATGCTGTATGACTGCATTTTGCTGAGATATCGACCAAAAATAATATCTGCTGTACCAAAATTCTTGGAAACAAATAATTTCATTTCATTTAAAAAATGATCAAAGAATAAACAACACTTAATTCGAATAAGACCCAAGAATGCTGACTGCGTTGCCGTAATTGTTCCACCCAATTAGAACAATTTAATCTACCTTCAAGTCAATTTTAGCCAATTTTTTTGCGACAGAAATAGGCAAGATCAAGGTACCCGCGCAGACAGCTCAGTACAAAAAAAAACACAAATATATGTTACTTCCAACCTAGTTTAATATTTGTAAATTTATAAATTTTGCATACGATATTTCTAAAAAAAATGACAGAAAAACATACTGCAACGATATTATCTATACGACAAAAACACGACATAAAATTAAAACAATATGACACAATTATTTATTTATTTATTTTTTATCAGGCAACTTAGGCCCATAGATATATACCTTACAAAGCTAACATCCATAATATATACGAGTACATGTATTTAACAATTTGGTTAGTGTAATAGAACTTATAAGCTATGTTAGTAAAGAAAATTAATAGTTTATTTAACGAAAACGTTTTAATATACCTAACATTGCACGAATCCCCAACGTGCCATAGCAACTCGAGGGAAATCTCAATTCACAGGATTTTCTCTCGGGCGTTTTGCATATCGTCCGCGAAAACATTCGTTGTATTTCGAATATTGTGAAGAATTCGCCATTTTGATTCAATTGAGGTTTTAAAATACATTACTTAGGTACAGCCGGCTTCAAAAGTAGATAGATAACATGTTTCGCTTTTTTTTCTAAGCTATTCACGTAGGTCACGTAGGTCTGGTAGTCACAAACCGTGCTGATGATGGTAGGATACTTAACTTTTGGACTTGACCTGAACTGACCTGACCTTGGGTCTAAATAAAAAATATTTTGGGCCTAGATAAAAATAAAAAAAATATTTTACACAACACAAAACCCGATTTCAAAAACACTGAAAAGTTAAAAATAATATAATAAGAATAGGTACAGACAACGTTACACTTCTATTATGAAGTCAGTGCCAAATTTTAAGACTTTCTAGGAGATCATCGTTTAGCACCGACTTCAATATAGTAGTGTGATATTGTCTGTGCCTATTCTTATATAATTTTCAACTTTCAGTGTTTTTGAAATCGGTTTTTATTCTAGTAATCTTCATACTTGAACCATGCAGGACTGGCTGCATCGATTCTGTTGTTTTTACAAAATTAAAAACTGTTGGCAAATTACCTATTAATTTATGGTTGAAAAAACTAATATGAATGGTATGAAATAACTAATATAATCAATGCAGGTGAAATTAAAAGTTCATTAGTTATTATTCATTGCAGTTTGATCTGTAAATTAATATTATCGGCACCTGATTCGCACGATATTTGAAAATATCGATATCAGAAATATGAAGTTTCATCTTAGACACATATCCGATTTGAGATTGCTACGATTTAGTTTCAAAAATCCGATACTATTGATATCGCCCTCTCCTATGTCGCAGCCTTCACCTGTGCATTGCCGATTCATATTTCTCACGTCGCCCCAGGAACGGCATTCCCCCACCGAGATCTAATGATGTCACACGTCTGGGAACACGACACACAATTTACATCTCAGGCTGCAAATCTACAGCTAGCTTGAAAATCAGCTTGAAGTGTAGATATTATTATATGCGAAAGTAACTTTTCAACGATCTTTGTTTAGCACTAAGTTACTCAATTTTCAAAGGACAATGGCACATACTCGTATGTAGCACTGTTCGGAATCAAGGGCATGCACTAGATCCCCCTCCCGAAAAAAAACGCCTTTGAGCTCGCGTATTGAGAGGTCGTGTCAGTGACGTGAGTGAAATGCGCCCTCGCGAAGTTGATTATTACCTTAATTAATCAGGCGTCTTGGTTACCTGCAGTAGTGTCGTGCTGTATTTCCTGTGAAGTGTATTTGTCACGTCCACTATTTGTGAGCTAGTGTTCCTGGAAGAGAAGACTAGAGTTTTGTTTGTCCATGAGTAGCTTTCACCACAGAGGGGCGCCCCTTTCTCCGCTGCTGGTCAGGTGTTGTACGGACACTAGCTCAAGTGAGTGTTTTGATATTCAGAAGTTTTTGTTATAGTTAATTATAAGGTAATTCTAATGAGCAATACTAGCTCCGTGTATCACGGACGAAAGTGCACCCCCAGAGTTTTGGTTACTGTTAAGGGCGAGGGTTTTTCGTCCCAAAAATGATCCGGCCGTGTACAAAACAAGCACTGTCTACTCATTTTTAACGTTTCTGCACTTATTTTCTCTGTATTTAAATTAAAATTAATAATTGGTAGAAAAGGTGTACTTAACACCTTTTCAATATCTCTCTGCATATCTTTTGTCAATATTTACATGTTCCACAATTGGCAGTTTGGAGAATATTTTGGGACAAAAGAATTTTGTGATCAGAATTATTTCAAAAATTGATATTTATTCCGATTTATAAGGAAGAAGGAAGCAATTTTTAGCGTAAGTGTAATAAACGATTCCCTGCTAGTAGCCAGGGCATACGGCAGACAGGGTAAAACAAATCGTGTAATATACCTATAATGCACATCACTGAGGGCGTCCTCTGCGTTGAGCAGGCGTCTGTGCCGGACTGTTCATGCAAATTCACAAAGCAACACTGCGTAATACGGGTCGCCCGTCACACACTGTGCGGGCGACGAAGCCCGCCACACGGGGGACGGGACGGAGCACGTTGGTACGTCCACGCGACGGCACATGCGAGCAGAGGTGTTTTTTGAAAATCTGTGACGTATGCTCTAATTGGCTGTCTTTATTTCTCTTGACTACGTCGTCTTTTGACTAGGTACGAGTACCTAGTAAATCAACAAATAATTGTTTATCCAAAAAAAATGTAACGAATCAAATGAAAAAAATAAGAAATACTAGAAAAAAAAATAATAATAGATTTTTTTGTCCCGGGCGGGACTCGTCACCCAAATCTATTTCTATCGATATATCTATATATTTCCATCGATATATATATTTAGTATTTTTAAAGAAAATGCAAAGTCGCCCTGAACATGAACTCAGCAATGTATGCAGGAACGCGACAGGTGTGTGGGACCCCCTCCGCAACCTCCGCACCTTATACGTCGCCCGCACTCCCGAGTTGTCGCGCACTGTAGTGTTGGTACTTTATAAAAGTGACTCATTCACTTCAACCGCTATACATCCAACTACTGGGCAAGGGTCACTTTTTAGACAAAGGTGATTTGACCCAATAAGTTGACCAGTGTAAGATTTTGTTTTGAGTGTTTCAACCCTTCGCAAATATGGCATTGTGTTAAGCTCTCTTAGTCAGCTCCAGCTAAGACGACCTATATTTTTAGGATCCGTCACCACATGCACAATAAGAGTTTTCAAGACTGCAGATTAAAAATAAAAACTTTATCATAAAATATACCTACCTACTAAGTACAAGCATGCTGATATTACAATATTGAGGACCGCTCCACACAAAAACACTTTCAAATCCAATATATTCGTACCCGGTTGTATCCATAGATTTGGTCCATGCATAATTTATGCCCGAAATCCATAGAGAGTGAAGATGGGTAAAGTTACAACACTTTACAAAAGAGTTTCACCCAAAGGAATGCGCGTATTTGATCTTTTGGATGTGATCTGTTTATATTGAAAACATAAAGAGAATTTCTAATGTTGTAGAAAGGATTGGTTCTAATGGTTCGGGTATTGAATGCTGAGTTTGGAAATGCAGTTTTGTGATAAGAAGAAGTTTTGCATCTATGGCGTTTATTTTTAAACCGTAACTTAGATCTTGAATAGTTAGCCATTGGCATTAGTTCTCGCGTCTGGAAAGATATCCTTAGATCGTGGACGCGATTTAAATCAAGCTAGTAAGAAATACCTCACATGCGATTGCAACGGTGTTTGCAATCACAAGTGAAGTCTCTATTCCTTCATTCGCATTATCTTACAGGATAATGCGAGTCAGGAATAGAGATATAGGACAGTTAGGAGCGAGCTCAAGGTTTTGTATATTTTTGATCACCCATCTTAGACCTCACCAAGTTGAATGTTGCTTTACAGCCACAGAGCCATCGAACTCCTCATGTCGAATGAATATCTAAAAATTATATAGCTATATAGCTATACCTATATAATTGTCGCTGACCATAGCTAGCAATTTTTTTTTTCATTTTATTAAAATATGTACATAATTTTTCATGACTTTAGTTAGCATTTTTTTATTTTATTAAAATATAATCAGAATACTGTGTAACTACATGATCACACCGACCCTTATACGTCCGCACTACTGGGCATGGGTTTCTCCTCAGACAAGGAGCAATTACCCACGCTGGCTAGACGATTGGTGAAGGGTTATGTATTGAGTTTTCCATCTTTTTGCAGAAAGAGTTGATTCTTACGAATTCGAAAAAAATCGAATTCAATTTTATAAGAGTGGTATTTACAGTTCAGCCAATCAGAACACTGGACAAGACGAGCTCCACTATTTTTTTGAAGGAACGTCCCTCGACTTATCTTGAGTAGTGGGATCGGTTTTTCACTTCTTTATCTTTAATGTGATATATTTATTTTAAAACTGCAATACATTTTTTTTTAATTTGAATAAAACATATTTGAAGTGTTTATCTAGAAAAAACAAAATGCGAAGTTGAATTCAATGAACATTTAATGTAGGTAATTGAAAAAAATATATACTTCGCCCGCGTTTTTTTATGTTTTCCCGTGGGAATTTTTTTCCCGTAGGAAAATTACCCTATGTCCTTCCCCTGGTCTCAAACTATACCAACTTTCATCAAAATCGATTTAGTGGTTTCGAAGCCTATTCAATACAAACAAACAATCAAATCTTTCCTCTTTTATTAGCAAGTATAGATATGGTAATCAAAAAAGAAATAAACCCATACTCAAAATTACCTTCTCGACAACTCCTGAGTACTCGAGACAATACACGCGACTTTCTATAAGAAAATGGCGGAGCTAGACATGTCCAACAAAACATAAATGCGTATTTAACAGAGAAGAAATTACCACAGCAGGTAATCAATCACAGAGAGAAGACATCACCACAGTCTTCTTTGCGGGGCACACGCATTTGTTTCTTAGGGGAGCGTACGAATACCTAACATTGATAATGCAGCGACCTTCCGCTGGGCTGGGCGCAATAAACAAACAAGGTGACCATCACCTTAGTTTCCGTACCTACGGAAAAATTTAAACAAAAATGTAAAAAAAAATTGCGAGGGGTCCGAGAATAGCCCTGTATAAAGCAATTTCGATATCTACTGATTAAGCCTATATACAGTTGTAGCTTTGTCACGGCGTCAGAATTTAGCAAGAAAATACGCCTTCTAGAAATTCCGATAGACGTAATCCCCCAATTTGTATTGTTACTCGTATATTGTCCGGCAATCATTAGAAGTCTACAAACTTTAGTTTTATTTCGACAACTCAAACGAGAGACTTTCCTAGGGACTTAGTTACTGAATAATATGTTCGTAGAGCCAATTTATTACGAATCAATGAAGCAGCATGTCTGGCACTAGTAGGTAATTTCTTGTAAGTCTGAATTTTATACATTGATTCAATTCACATCACTTTATACATGCTTTATAACGTTATTGTCTGCGTTTCACTATTATCGAAAGGTTTTCAATTGCACAGAATGCCAATATTCCGAGCGAGGTATTTTTGTTAATGTCACCTGGCTGATTGATGTATAAAGGTAGTTTGATTTCGCTCGTTTGAATGTCCGATGGCCAATTGAGTTTTAAAGCTAAATTGAGTTCAAAATCAAATAGATTACTTGGAAGACTAAATGATGTGTATGGGATAAGGATTGTGTAACTTACCTAGATAAGTTTAAAAGGGTTCTATACGCTATTACATTATTTTGTCTTTCCCGCAAAAAATTGCGGTCTCCTTGCACCCGCTAATGATGATCAGTAGAAATCTATTGTTGAGATAAGCTCAATTATGCACATTTTTTCATTGCAAAGAAATATTATTTGCTTGCGTACAAAAAAAAATAAAAAAAATAGGACCCACTTGAAAAACACCAAAAAGTCATAAATAATATAAGAATACCAACAACATCACAGTTTTATATTGAAGTTGGTGCATTCATGTAACTAAAACTATCATTACTTTTTCAATATTTAACTGTCCATTTCTGGGCCAGGTGTAGTATAGTATGGCAAATGGGCATTGCTCTTTCAAAAACACTTTTCAATGCGACTGTACAAATTGCTAAATCATCACAGTAGCAGTGGGACGAATCGACCGGCCTTAAACATGCATTAGGGCGATTGGGCCCGCGGGCCGAACATCGTACGCCGAAACGACCAACGAGCCCAAATTTTAACCAAGTGCCTACTTACATTAATAAATTGTTCTTGTTTTTTTTTTAGACTTTCCAGGTGATCTTTGCTTGGCACCTTATGCTCTAAGCTTTGCACCGACTTCAATATAATAGCGTGATGTTGTTTGTATTCTTATATTATTTATGACTTTTTGGAGTTTTTGAAGTCGGTTTTATTTTTCGTAAAAAGATTTATTTTTTCATCTTTTTAGTTTATTTAAAATACCAAAAAAAATTACCTAATTCATACCAAAAACTTCTCTCTTAAATGTAACAAATACTTTTCTGAAAATCGCATCAAAATCGATTCAGTCAAACGCGAGATAATCGCGGACAAACATACATACAAACATACAGGTCAAATAGAGAACCTCCTTTTTTTGAAGTCGGTTAAAAAGGTCTTGCTTACAAAAAGGGAGCTATGATAAGTGATAACTGATCGCCCTTTACCCTATATAACATATTGCCCATAAAAGGTGTATGTTACTGTAAAAATCCAAACTACGGTAAATTCTAACATTTTCCAGTAAAACCTAAGATTTACCAACTCTTAATGGTGAAAGTCGAAACTGTTCTATGATCCTTGTTTATTTTGAACTTTTACTTATATACCCGGTAAATCTTAGAACTTACCTCCAAGACGCGGTAAATGTTGAAAATATTCTTAAGAGGCACACGGGCTGTTTTTCCATATAAATTTAGTCCCCTGTTTCCTTCCTCGATAGTGGCAATAGTTGCTCTATTTTTACAAAAAAATGCTATGCATTGTCCTAAGTTTTCCTTTATTAAGTTAAATATTAAAAGAGATAATCCTTCAAAATATCTAAAAATTTGCCAATTTTCTGCTGTATTCAAATATCCAGCAAAAAAATTGGACGAGATTATATGAAAAAAGTAAAACACAGAAACGTAACCAAAACCTTTCCTTAATGCAAAAATTAATTAAATCGTTCAAGGTACAGAGGAGAAAACAGGGGACTACGAAACGTCTACTTTGTGTACTTTTCACTTGT
This sequence comes from Schoenobius gigantellus, assembly GCA_963935595.1. Lineage (NCBI taxonomy): Eukaryota > Metazoa > Arthropoda > Insecta > Lepidoptera > Crambidae > Schoenobius > Schoenobius gigantellus. Next base: position 9,475,720 of record OZ012544.1, on the reverse strand, counting down.
CTTTATCGCGCTCGTTTGTTTGGGGGTACAGCGCGACAGCAATATTTGCATTTGTAGGTAATTGTTATGATAGTAATGTTATTAAATGTAGAATTGTTTCACCGAGACTTTGTTAGAGTCTCGATGTTGTTAATTTACTGACGGGAGAAAGAAATGATAACATGACAAACAAAAAATCCAAAAATTAGCCTTCGCCCTTAACCGTAACCAAACTCCGGGTTGTACTTTCGTGCATGATACACAGAGCCAGAATCGCACGTTAGAAGTACCTTAACCTAAGTAATAAACAAACAAACTCATTATAGCAAGTGTCCCATACAGCACCTGAACAGCAGAGGAGAGAGGAGGGCTCCTCCGTGGTCAAAGCCCACCCATGGCCCCTGAATAACTTCTAGGAACACTTGCTCACAACAAAGTGGACGTGACAAACAACTACACATATACACAGGGACCCTAATTAAGTTACCAAAATACATGATTACTTAAATGAGGTAATCATTAAATTCGCGAGTAGGGAGCATTTCACTCGTGCGCACTGTCACCGACCTATCAATACGCGAGATATTATGCGACTACTTAACGGAAGTGAATCTAGCGCGTGCGTTTAGATTTCCGAACAGGTTTATTATGCTACACTTGCATCTTAACACATTATCATTGTACAGAATTAAAAAGTCTATTTCAAGACTAAAAATATAGCGCCTGGAGGCATTGCCGAATAATCCACTAAAGAGGTGAAATTTAATAGGAGCAATAGAACGTACTCGTAAAGGAACCTAGGGAAATCCTTATTTCGCATTCGTAACATAATACGGCTGGCAAAACGTCCCTACTCCGGAATATTAAGTGGAAATTAGATTGTTTATTTTACAAAGAAAACAACCTTAATTGATTCTTGTTTTTTCCTTGAGAGTCCATTAGGCGGACTCACCTATGTAGGTCTCTCGTAACTTTGTCAGCGAGCAGGCAAATGAAAATTGACGCTACTTTTTGGAATTTGCAGGAACGTCTCGCAACCATTACGATTTATAAAACACGCTCGTGTAGCTACTTTGGAAAGTCGAGGTAGGCTTAAATTACTTATGAAAAAAAGGAGCGTGCTCCGAATTCAGTCGTGAAAAATTGAAGAATATTCAACGAGGGATTTTATTTTTATTCTATAGCTACATTACAGCCAAAGCCCGAAAATGAACATAACAGCTTACCATGTAGGCCAACGCTAATATTTTTATTTATGGAATGTAAATTCGTTTGTATATTCAGGTAAGTTAGCACTGAAAAACTACTCAAACGTACACGAATAAAAAGCTTTAATATTTTTTTTCTCTTATATTTGATTTATTTTCATCATTTCTTCAAACTATTTAGCATTCTCAACGAAAATGCAAAGTCACAAATATAAAATTTGAGTTTCTTTATTCATAACCAATTTTCAAGAAATCTGTAAAGATTTTTAAAAAGGATACTTTAGCTAAGAGTTGAAAATATCGTCGCCCCCGGTAAGTTCTCGGTGGTTAAGGCTTCAACACGGTATGTTAGAGACGCGAGGTCATGTCCCGCCTGAGACGATTTTTTTCTTATATTTGTTATATTTTCATCATTTTTTCAAATTATTTAGCATGAAAATGCAAAGTTACAAATATAGAAAAAGCTTTAATAATATTTTTCTACTGCAGCATTTGTAATATGCCAATTATATCGCTGACGACAATATAAAAATATACACTTTTCGTGATTGTACTAAAGTCTGTGATCTACGGATTTCGTAAGAGCACTCCTATGAATCCTAAGAGCGTCGGTGGCGCTGTGGCCTCGCCACTGGACTGTGCCTGGAGTAGAATCGGGAGGCCCGCGAGCGATCCTGCCATGTACCAATGTGTTCAATCAAATTAGTATTACTGCAAAAGTTGTTAAGTTATACATAAATTAATAACCCACATGAAATACACATCTTATTTTATCAATGTTATTTTAGGTAAGATATGTTTATTAGCTTAACACTCACCGTGAATTGCTCTTAAACACAATAAACATTACACACTGCTCTTAAACATTGCTCTTAAACACAACAAACATTAAAACACTCACCGTGAATTGCTCTTAAACACAATAAAACATTCCGATTAAATTAGTGATTTTTCACCAGTTCAATTGTTACCAAGTATCAACATCGCAGCGAATTATTGAGATGGCAGCATAAAAATCGATTTATTATTGGTGCACAACAGGATATTTTCGGCCTAGAAGACACAGTAATTATCTGTTACTTTTAAAATTGTGCTTTATATGTACTCAAGATATTTTACACTGCTTTAATTCGCCCCATGGAACTGTGACGCGCTGGATCTACACACAGCTGATTGGTACGTGTTTCTTGACAGCATCATGTTACCAACATTACGCTGACGAATCGGACAAACTTCACTTTGGTGCCAATACAATATTTGAGAGCAAAGGGAGTAAAATACTTACAGCTTTTGCTTTTGTCTCTCTTTTTATTGCAATTTTCTGATGCGAGTCTCATCGACTAATATTAGTCAATGAAATCGTGGTTCAAACCCTGACGAGTACAATTTCTTTAATATACTGGTTTTTGTGTTTTAAAAATTTCTATCTGTCAATGGATTTTTCTGAGAATATTACATTCCGTAAGGGAAGACCACGATCCTACTCTGACACAATGGAGGATATGGAATCGGATTGTCTAGATGATAAAACTTTAGATGATACATACAACAGTTTACCAAACTTAAGTGACCACAGCGGTGACAAGGCACATATTCTAGAATTGAAAACTCAAATAGAAAAAATATCTACCGATCTAAAATCTGCTCATGAAGAAGTAAATAAGCTATCACTTGAAAATACAGAATTAAAAAGAACAATAGAAAAACTAACTAAAACACGAAATATTTACGAAAAGTTAGCTGGCACTTTAGGTGAACGTACTAATTCTCCGCTCAAACGCTCCGTAAGAACATCCACACCACAGAGGATTATAAAAAAGAACAAATTATATAATACTAATATAACCAACGATAAAGGTATCGGGAGCTTACAGAATACGACACAATTTGCGAATAACGAAAACACGTTAACATTGAGTTTTACAAAAACACACGACGAGAAGGAAGCGGATAAAAAATATTTACAAACAACGAAAATTGTTAGAAATCTATGTGTAATTAGCAACACGTCTCAAAATAAAATTTCTAGAATACTTAGACAACGATTTGATGACTTTAACTACTGCCATTATCGAATACCTGGCGGAGGACTAACGCAAATTTTGAACAGACTACCTGAAAAATTGAAGAACTTCACATATGAAGATTTTTGCTTAATAGTGCTTGGGGAACTCGATTTTGATGTTTCCAATGACTATGCTAACCTTGTTGAAAACACTAAACAGGCCCTGCTAAGCGTAAGTCACACTAACGTCATATTTTGCCTACCAACTTTTAAATACTGCCAACATTCAAATATATTTAATAGGAGAGTAGAAATTTTTAATGACCTATTGTATCATGAAAATAGCAGGCACAACTTTTGTTACATACTAGACTCAAATAAAAATCTTTCGTACTCCTATGACATGTTTTCGAGATACAATGGGAAAATCAATGGTCGTGGAATGTATATTGTGACTTACGACATCTCTCAACTAATGTGTGACATAGATATTGACATGAATAGTAAGCAAATAACTATACTAAAAGTTGACAAAAGCACTCAGACAACAGGACTTGTAGAAGAATGTAGTAACCAAGATTGTTTTCGTGTATAATCATATAAATATACTACACCAGAATATAAATGGAGCTATAAATAAATCCGAACTATTAACAGTGAATCTGCATTGGCTTTTCGATCGTAATAATTTTATTGATGTCTTATGTCTTACTGAGCATAATATGCTAAAAGATGACGCAAACTTACTGAATATACCAAACTTTTCGTTGGTTACATCATACAATCGTAACAATAGACGTGGTGGTACGTGTATATTGATTCATAATAAACATGACTACAAAATAGTTTCAGTGGAGAAATATAATATGCCTGGTATTCTCGAATGCTGCGCTGCAGAGCTCACTAAACATAATATAATTATAATTTGTATATATAGACCACCGAGAAATGACAATAAAAATATTAATAATTTTTTCTTAAATGCGGAACAAATGTTTCACGAATTTTGCCTAAAAAAAAAGAAAATTATAATTTGTGGTGACATTAATATTAATACCTTAAAAAAATGTAAAGAGACTGAAACATTATTTCATCTTATATCTAGCTTCAATCTTAAAATATGCATTAATGAACCGACACGACTAAAAAGCGGCACTTGTATTGACAATTTTATACATAATATTAAGGGATGCAAATATGAAATCTACGAATTTGCTCTTTCTGACCACACAGCTCAAATGTTATCATGCCCAGTTAAGAAAACATACTCTATTACTCACTGGTTTACCGAAAAAAGAGACTACAGCGAAGAAAACTTGGTAAAATTTAAGAATTGCCTGCAAGCTTTAAGTTTCTGTGAGGTTTATGAGGAACTCGATCCGAATACAGCATTCCAAAGTTTTTACGATTTGTTTAGATTGTTTTACGACTTATGTTTTCCATTAAACCTATTTAAGAGAAAATTATGTAAAGCTCCGAAATGGATGACCTCAGGTATACGTAAATGTTCTAAACGTAAACGAAATCTACTTTGGTGTTACAGGAATAATCCAACAGAAAAAAATAAGAACGTTTTTAAATCCTACTCAAAGCGCTTAAATAAAATTGTAAAACTTACTCAAAGGGCGCAAAACGATTATGTGATAAAAAATTCGCAGAATAAAAGTAAAGCCACCTGGTCCATTATAAATAATAATAATAAAATATTTAAGCCGAAGGAAGGCATCAAACAAATTGTTTTCAAGGGGGAAACCGTTACAGATCCATACAGCATTGCTGAGGCGTTTAATGATTTTTTTTACAAATAATAGTGGCGGAAAAGCTGCAGTTATAAATAGTTATAAAATAAAAAATGCTTGTGCAAAGTCTGTATTCATGCCACCGACAATGCCTTATGAAATTGATAAATTTATTAAATCATTAAAAAATACAAATAGCACCGGCTATGATAACATTAACTCGACAGTTTTGAAACGAGTATCAAGTGTTATATCTCCTGTATTAAGTCACATTATCAATCTATGCATTTCATCGGGTATATTTCCTGAAAGTCTCAAAATAACAATAATTAAACCACTATTTAAGAAAAGAGACAAACAAGATATCAGCTGTTACAGACCAATAGCTCTAATACCAATATTTTCTAAATTGTTCGAAAAAGTTATAAAAACCAGTCTGTACACATTTTTTGAAAATAACAGCATCTTCGATGACGCACAGGTTGGTTTTAGAAAGAATAAAACCACAAATCTAGCTACATACAAATTTTTACAAACTGTAATGAAATATTTAAACAATAAAGAGCCCGTTGTAGCATTATATATGGATCTAACTAAAGCTTTTGACTATGTAAATCATGAACTATTGCTTTATAAATTGGAGGCCTGTGGGGCAAGAGGTAACGTTCTCAATCTTTTGAAATCGTATCTGAGTGACAGAGTCCAATGTACTCAAATAACTCGAATATGCCCAAAAACAAAAAAAGAGATTATTTTCTCATCTCAATATCAAAAAGTGACCCAAGGAGTACCACAAGGTAGCGTACTAGCTCCCTTGCTTTTTAATATTTACATAAATGATTTACCTAAAGTAGTTAAAGATGACATGGTTTTATTTGCCGATGACAGTACAGTGATTTTTAGTGGTAAGAACAAACCTGACATTGAAAGGAAAATTATTATCACATTGGACATTATTATTAATTGGCTGACATATAACAATTTAATTTTAAATCTTGATAAAACAAATATTATGACATTTAAAAACAGAACTAATGACAAAATGACCGACATGAGCATTAATTTTGATGGACATATAATTAATGAAGTAACTGATACAAAATTTTTGGGTATGAATCTTGATTGTCACTTAAATTGGAAATCTCATATAGATAGTGTTACGACCAAACTGAGTCAGTTTTCCTATGCTCTGCACATGCTCCAAAAAATTGTGAATCAGAATGCTGTGCTCACTGCCTACCATGGTTATGTCGAATCTGTATTAAGATATGGCGTTATTTTTTGGGGAAACTCGGTAAACAATGAAATTGTATTCAAGGCTCAAAAAAGATGTATAAGGGCAATTTGTAAACTTAAATATACAGACAGTTGTAAGTCCTTTTTTATTGATCTTAAGCTATTAACCCTCTCTTGTATTTACATATATGAGATTGTAATATTTGTAGCAACGAATAGGTCTATGTTTGAGCAGTTAAGATCAAAACGTAATAACCATAAAATTTGTTTCCCACCGAGTTTTACTGCACAATATGGAAAAAGTGTATTTTGTATGGCTCCACGTCTTTATAACCATCTCCCTAAACACTTACTAGATTATTCTAACATTGACGTATTTAAATTCAGATTAAAGCAGTTTCTTATAAGCAAAGCATACTATAGTGTCAAGGAATATCTCAATGATACTTTCAAATAATATATTAATAAATGTACTTACTATTCTTAATCTAATTTCATTGACATGTATATTTGACAATAATTATTTTTATATCTCATTGACTTACCATATTAATTGTAATGATTTGTATGTAATTGTAAAAAAACAAGACATTTGCATCCCCTTGAGGGTAGAATACTGTACCAGACAATGTATAACACCTTAATATCACTGTATTTTGCAAATAAAGCATTTGATTTGATTTGATTTGATTAGCTTGAACCCGGTTTTTTTTCAGAATAGTCTTTGATGAATAACTAAAAAAAACGAAGCGCGGCCTTTCACATTTTGTTTTGAATGTCAGTTGTTTTATCGGCGCGAACTTGTAAGACATAATTTATTTTTACTCAAAAATGCATGTAATGTGGTAATTATTTTGACAACCTTGTTTGAGCAAAGTCGACCTTGCCGTTCTGTTTCAAGGAGCGGCCGGCAAAGTTTTGCTTCTAGTTAATTAATATATTTTTTATTTAAATTACTTGCTAGTTTTATTTAGATTAGGTACTTGCATTTTTGAGCAAAAAACTCTACAAGCCTTGGCCCACAATGACTGCTTCGCTGGTCACGCTATAATTGCCTCGAGCTAGCCTAGCTACGCTCTAGGCCTTCCAGCTTGGCCATCATTGCAGCCCTTGCTGTCCTCACTGTAAAGGCCTCGACCTACGGTCTAGGCCTTTATCTCCGCTCGTCCATCAAGTGCTGCACGCAGCACGCTGACCGCGTGTGTGTCGGCCTGGAGCTGCGCTACGCTGTGCTGTCGGCCATCATCAGCGCGACCAGCAAAGTAGTCATTATAGACCGCGGCAGTAATGTACTATTAAATGCCTGTATTTTTATTTGTGGCATAAAGTTCTAGCTATCGTACTATATGCAACGGTACATAATTAAGTCTTAAAATTCTCGGGCCTTTCATTACAAAACTTGGCAAGCCTTGTTTTCTAACTTTCACCCTCGACTTTTAAGAACCCTTATTATGTAACTTGACTATAATACTATATTTATTACGCTAACAGTTTTAATTACAATTGCGTTACGTAACCGCTTAAAAACCACAGTCTCTCCAAAGAATAGTGAAAATGTTTAAAAAGCTTTTCCAGTTGAAATACGCGATGGACTGTATGTACCATCAGAAGAATGAGTGCTTAAAGATTTTTTTTCTTAGGAAAGGGGATCAGTGCCTCTGACAGCCATTTTAAGTTGTGAATCCGAGTGTAATGGATGCAATAAATCCTCAAACGTTGTTACGATAAAAAGTTAAACGTATTATCCTCGTGAATTCCTTGAGCCTTTCTGTGTGAATGCTCTGAATTCAAATTGTTATTTTTTACAATAATCTTCTTTCTTTTCTTTTTTTTTTTTTTTTTAAAAATACGTCGCTCCACATTAGGATCGTGGGTGCAGTTACAAACATAGAATATGACATGCACATACGCCCAGACCGGAACAAATTTCTGTAGGCCATACAAAATATTTGTTCCGTATGGGAATCAAACCCGCGACCCGTTGCGCAGTAGGCGATCACTCGACCTCTGCGCTAACCGTGTCGTCAATGGTGCCAATGGATTCAGGTTTTTTTTCGGATAATTTGTCCACTCTAATATAAAGCAGTACAATAGTTAGTATTTTGAGGTGAGACAAAGATAATGAATGTTCAACAACACTACCACCCTCTATATCAAAATTGTTGAAAAATTTCAAGATTTAAAAATAAATATGGTAGTTCTCTCTTGATCACTTGATTTATATTAATTTGGCTCCAGATTTAAATGTAGCTCAGTGTCTATGAATTTAGCCCTTCGCTTTCAGAAGTTTTGTAACCGCTCTTTTAATAGCAAATTGGGTAAAATAAAAAAATAGGGTCCTACGTGGATGGACCACATCTTAACTGCATACCGACTACAAAATTGTAATTTAAATGCGGTTGTATGTGTCGCGTCAAGAGTGTGTTAAAGGATGTCTTGAATATGACACTGTCAATAAATTAACTATTGTAAAAAATACAATTATCATCACAGCTCATATACGTCCCTACCGAGGGGTTCGAGCCTACCCTATGTTAGGGTGATTAGGCCTTAGTCAATCACGCTGGCCCAGTGCCGATTGGTCAACTTCACATACATCATTGAATTTCTTCGCAGATGTATGCAGGTTGCCTCACGATGTTTTCCTTCACCGTAGGAACGTCAGATAAATGTACATATGAAATTCGTGAAACGAAAAACACATTGGTACATGGCAGGATCGATTGCGGGCCTCCCGATTCAACTCGGATCACAGTCCAGTGCCGAGGCCACAGCGCCAGACGTACAAAATATAATGTTACGCCGATGGTATAAGAAACTTCCGGCGTGGTTTTCTTGGCCTTAGAAGCGTTTTCAGTGACCTGAAAACGCAGTTCAGCGCGTTTCAGGAGGTGCTCTATCACATACTAGAATATCGAAATTTTACCCAAGTTGCCGTTGTTTTCAGGCGCATGAAACATGTTTTCAGTCCGTTTCAGGCTACCCTCTATCGAACCACATCATAACCTGAAAACCCGTTTTCAGGCGTTTTCAGGACCCCTTATGGGCCTTTGAACCACACTTCGATATATGACTAAATTTTCAATAGGAGTGAGTGAGATAGCACGATAAGAAAGAGACAACAATAGTGGGCACCTTCCAGAGATAAAAGATAGATCGAGATGCATCTAGAAACTTCTAAACGGCTGACAGACAGAGATAGAACATGCTCATAAAGACAAACATAATCGGGAATGCGATGGAACTTTCTAGACAGACAAACAATCGATCGGGTATGGAATGTTCTAGAATAGAACATTCTCGAATGTCTCGGAAGTTCACCGGTTCTACTGTAGAAGCGCGAAGGCATACACGGAACTTTCTAGAAGACTAACGATCGATCGGGTATGGAATGTTCCAGAATAGGACCTTCTCGAATGTCTCGAAAGTTCACCGGTCCTACTACATAAGCGCGAAGGATACCACGGAACTTTCGAGAAGAGAAGATAAATAATCGATTGGGTACGGAATATTCGAGAATGGAACATTCTCGAATGCCCCGAATGTTCGTCGGCCCTACTATATAAGTGCGTAGGCGAATGCATAGTGAAGAATTCTGTGTGTTCAGTGCTTAGTAACGACTTACAGTGAAGTGATTTGTGTCCATAGTGTTACTGTAAAGTTTTCAGTGATTGTAAAGTAGTTTTCAGTGTAAAGTAAAGTTGCTTAATTGGTGCTTAATTAAATCTTATCTCTAATTGTCGGTGTTTCGCGATTTTCTATTGAACACCCACCCCACAAACGTAATATGATAATATGAAATCGGTAGGTTACCTATGTTATGAATATATTATGTTCATCGCCGGTCAAATGCGGAAGTTAAAAATGGCGTCAACCGACTGTTTAAAAGTCGGTTGATGAATGAGTTGAAGACGTTCCGTATTACGTTGCTCTCGAATGGTCGTGCGCAGCATCACGGTATGTACAGCATTGTCTTTAAAGTTTTAGTAAGTAATAAGCGTGAAGTCTGAACACACATTGAAACTTCCAACCATCTGCATTAGGACTGCATGTCGACTGTGCGGAGTCATCGTTAGAACTGCAGTTCAGTCGCATTCCAGCTGCAATTAGACTTCACGATTGCTTCCTGCATTTAAGCTGCAAATTTGGAGCTAAAGTACCGTTGAAATGCAGCCCATCTGTACTGAGCCGAAAGCATTTATAAAAATTCGCGTTAATATAAGATTTATTTCACTCCCATACTTAATGCGTCATGTTTTTGATTCTCTTCCGACGTTACGTCCGGCCCTTTCGTCTGGACAAAGACTGACCTAATTTCTAACTCATTACATTAACATTTTGACGGGACAAGCAAATACAATATTTGCATTGAAAACATGGCTGCGTCAAAATTTGAACGCAATATAAACGAAAACAAAATGATTTTATGAGCTTCCATGAATCGTATTCGGGAATAGGTAAACGTCTGACTGTCTAATTTTGTGTGTATTCTCGGCAATTCCCAAAATTATTATCAAATATATTCCTTTTTCTACTTATATTTTTGTAACCTCTCCATTTTGTACTTTGTACAATATATTATTCACTATTCGCACAAACAATGGATTATTTATTTAAAAACATTAGACGCTAAAATGTAGTATCGACATTTATTGGGTGCTATAGCTGTTTCTAACCACGCTGACCCAGTCCACTAAAGCATCTCCTGTTAGACAGCAGGATACGCCGCAATGAAGAAATGTTGACTTGCCAAGAACCCGTAAGATGATACCTGTCTTACCTCTCTACACACTACGAGCATTTTGACTTGTTTAACTATAGCAACTTCCGGGCTCTCTTGTGAATAACCGTAACCAGAAATCTCTTAAGATATTCTTGATGTTCAGGTTCTCACTACCCGTTAGAATAGAAGTTATCTGTTTCCTTTAAAAAATAAAGCTTTATATAAATCTAAAGAACCGCTTGTACTATCACCAATTAATGCGGAAATAAAATTTCTGGAAGAGGATTCAATAGATAACAATATATATTTTATTATATTTTATTCAGTATATTAACATTCCACTTGATTCCATTGTAAATTTTACAGTCCACCTTTGTGTACATAGTTGTAAAAATTGTAATTTTTGCGCAATAGAGAGCTTATCAACAGGCTGACAGAGATTTTTAACTCGAGAAAACAGTGTCGCGTCGAGTGTTAAACAACGTGCGTGTGTGTGTGTGTGTATGTGTGTGTGATGCGTGCGAGTGTGTGCTCGTGTTGGGCTCTTGGAGCGTCCATAAAAGTCATAAGAAATAAGTACTTCTAACGCTACGCTTTAATTGCCTTAATAATTCGATATCACTACACTATGTATTACTAGTCGATAGGAACAACCTCGTGAAGAGATTTTTCATAAATATCAATTGTTGGACAAAAAAGAAAAACATTTCCGGAATTTAATTCATTCTGAAAAATGAAAAGATATTTACCTCTTTACCGAAGCGTAGTGGAGTGCTGTCTGTATTAAACATTTAGCGCACCGTTATTATCGGAGAAACTTCTCGCTTTTAGCAGATTAATTTCAAATTTCGATTTCGCGTAGACGAGTCTGCCGTCACGTCAGTCAATTTAATATTTGAAGAATGGTTTTAATCTGTAGGTGATGGAAGATGCTCCCCGCACTTTTTAATTTTAATGGTATAAAAAAATAACTTGAGTGCTCTGTAAAATCTAGTTTCTGTCTGTAACTTAATCTGCGTGGGATATCTACGCTTCTTCTGTTCAGTGCTGAAGGTCATATGCTACACAAAATTATGGTCTTCCATCTACTCCGATCTCTTGCTCCTATATCAACGTAAGATTGTTATTTTTCTTAGCCAATCTGAACTAAAATGAAACGCTGAGAGCAAAATGAGGACACCGGAAACTCTATAACATGGGTACGTTGCTGTCATAATTTTATATCCTGCCCTTAAATTGTCTAAGGGCTTCATTCACTCATTATCCAGGGACGCCTAGCTAATGCTGACGTCAGTGCAGCGCAAGGATTGCAAGCAAAGTTTTAAGTTTTAAATTGCCGGCTATAGAAGTGGACGGTTCACTGCAACGTGAATGCCACATTAATTATTGCATCTATTAGTAATTGGACATTGAGAGTTAAGCATAAAAAAATTGTTGTGATGCGAAAAATGTTTAAGGAAATGCTTTTAAATCTAGTTTATCATTATTTTTGCACGAGGATCGCTCAAATTAGTTTTTTAACATTAAATTCCGTCACTCTCCGTACTCGCTCTTTACGTTGTATTACCACTTTGTAACAAGCGGCGACATCGAGCCACGCATCGCCCGCGTGATACCAACGTACGAAGTGCCCGCGCCGACCGGCTGACTGCACCGCGCACCGCACCGCACCCCGCGCTCGCCTTCTCGCGCGCGCCGTCGCCGCCGGCCATATAACGCGGCCGGAACACCCAGTGTTGCCAAATTCAGAGGATTTCCCTAAATCCTAGGGGTTTTTGCAGGTCTTTGAGGTTTTTTGGAGGTTTTGATATCACGAAATTTATCTAGGGGATTTTCTGAAGGTTTTCTACTATTCTAACCAAATAGCAAATTCCTTTTTATATCAGACAAGACCGACAATTTATTCACCAAATAGAATGAATGGGACACTAAAACTTACGAATATTAGCTGACAACACATTATGTTACCATTGACTGTCTTGTTTATCATAATTCCGGCTAAAAGACTGTTTTCCACAGCCTCACACAGACATTTATAACGAAAAATCCGAATCGACAGACACACGGCTATGTATGTGAAATAAATTAAAATAGGTAATTTGAAGAAAACTTCTAAGTTTTTTATTGTCAATATTAGAAAGCTTATGTATATGACATGACCAAAATAGTCAGAGCTTTTAATCAACCAAACTGGAGAAACTAGGGGTTTTTTAAATGTATTTGGGGGGGAAGGTGGAAAAAATCTGGCAACACTGGGAACACCGACCGCCAGCACTCTTGCCAGCGCTCTCGAGCGAGAAGGTTGGCACGGGTGCCTCCCCCCTTACTCCCGAAACAGCACTCCGCGGTCGAGGGCGGATTTCCGGATCGTGGATGTGCTTTCGGTTCCCTATCCTTGGTGTTCTTCCGCGGCCGAGGGCGGATTTCCGGGTCGTGGAGTTCACCATCCTTTCCTACAGTACGCCGCCGCGGTCGAGGGCGGATTACCGGATCGTGGCCGTACTGTAGAACCGTATAACCAAGGTTACATTGCCGCGGCCTGGGTTCCTCCGGGACGTGGCGGTAATCTTCCGTTCCGACACTGTCCTGCCGCGGCCTGGGTTTATCCGGGACGTGGCGACAGCGTTACCTTTCCGGTTGGTGGAGCTGAACGCGTCTGCCTGGGAATATCCGGGTCGTGTGAGGCACACCAACATCCGAACCTACACCGCACCATTCCGGCATACCGATGCCCATGCGCGTAGGTCATAATTAGCTTTGCCCGTAGATATAAGATAGACCGTATTCCGTGACATTGTAATTGTTTAGTAATAAATATCCGTGTGATAGATTCCGTTCATATCGGTGTTTCCTTTGACACGCCCCGATAGTCGGTAAATCTACCCAACCGAGCTAGGTCAGGTACTCAACCCTTCATCGCAACACGCGCAAGGGGTTGTAAATGCTAGCGTAGCGCCGAGGCCACCCCGCCGACAGAAGCGCTACGTTACAACTTCAATCACCGCAATCAGAATACGAGTGTCTTCTATTGGTCCTGTCAGTTGCTTTGACCCTGAACTACCTACATGTAACAAAAATTTTCTATTATCTACCTAATTGCCTTAAAAAACGTCTTTTGTGTTGTCATTTCAATTATTTCCTATTTATGTAACATAAATAGATTGATTTACTTTACTGAAACACATCAGATCAAAAATTATGTATATAATTAAGCTGTAGCGATAAGTGGTCTCGATTTAATAACAAAAACTCATATTGTAGCACGGCGGGTAGGTCTGTGAGTGTATTCCAATAAGACACGCGTAAAACTTCTTTAACTGAGTTTAATGAGTTAAGAGGAAACACCAAGGTCGAGAGAATTCAAAAATAGGTATTTGTAAAATGTATTACCGTCGCGTTGTTTGTCCGAACAACTTAACTGAGCGCGACAGGGACAACTGCAGCTGGGGCCGAAAATACCTACGAAAAGTAGACAAAATATCCGTTTCGTAGTCCCTTGTTTTCTCCGCGAAAAATTGACCAATTTAATTATTTTTGCGTTAAAAATTAGAGCAAGGCTTTCTCTGTGTTTCTATGTTTTGCTTTTTTCGGATAATCCTCTTCAATTTGTTTGCTGGACGTTTCAATACAGTAGAAAATTAGGTCGACTTTTTAGGTTTTTGAAGGTTTAAAATCTCTGTTTTTTTTTTTTTTTTTATTGGTCAAATTATTTCAACATACATATTTTTTACACATAATACCCTCGCTTAAACCACTGGGGTTTTTATGCGGGTGGGAGTTCGCATCTCTATATATATACACGGTTATTTTTTTATCATACTGGAAAATTTTAGAGGCAGCTCGGTAGACGCTAGACGACTCATATCAATAAAAAAAACATGTGGTTATATTTTTTAAATTTTATCCGCCAATAATATTAAATTATAGACATTGTTCTTGTTTACTACAAGATAAGGTAAGATTATGAATGAATAAAGCATTTACTACTACGGGCTTAGGAAAATGCGGCAACGTCGCATTATTAATTCAAGCAAGATCAATCTACAACTCGTTTGAAATAAGAGTTATTATTGCACTAGACACTACAATAGTGAAAGACAGAGACAGTCGGCGCCGGCGGCGGCGTTTTGTTGTTTGTTGTCGCTTGTCGGCACGAGCCGGCCGGCTTTAGTTCGCCTTTGACCCTGGCGCGTGTGACCGTATCGCGATGTCGCGCCCGCGCCTGACGCGCGGCAATCGGGCGCATTCGGAATTTTAGTTTCAAGTTAACACATCTCGCGAATACACAGACCTTACTCCGGTAGACCGTAGACTTTACTTGTGAAGTGAAATTAAGTGTTTGGTGTAAGAAAGTGAACCCACAAACGTAAGACTTGGAAGCGAAAACTGCATTTCGAGACGTTAAACACTAACCAAAGTGATATGTTGTTGTGGTCATGTATAGTTTTAAACGTGCACGACTATGTATGAGTTAGAGGACTTCCTTTAAATTTAGAACTCTTTTGTTATTAGAACTAAAGTTGATTTAAATTGTTTCTTAGGTAGGTAAGTATTTAAAGTTGATTCCAATTTTTTAACTACGCCAAAACAACCTACCATAACCGTAATACCTACCTAGTACTGTTTGTTTTCTTTGAAAACTTTGTTTTGCCGGTCCTAAGCCCGTAAAGTAGGAAGGTGAAATTGTGATCAACTCAGTGATGACTTTGAATCGGCGACGTTGTTGCCAGTTCCAGAGATTTAAATCGTAGATGCGCCCTTCCCATACATAAGGCGCTCGAAAATGTGTCATCGTTGGGAAGAGTGAGCTCACTCATTCCGTCGTAGTCTGTGGCAGAAAGCACCAAGCGTTGGACGTCAAATGCATTTTTTCTTTTCCCTAATTTCAAGTGTAAAATTATAAAATATGCCTTCCTGTGCCTTTAGAAAGTGTTTTAATAACTCGAGGAATACCCACAAATCTAAGAGAATTACATTTTAAGCGTAACTACCTATTTATTAATTATTTTCATCATTTCCCAAATAAATCACTTACTTAATTTGGCGTCCGGCACGTGTTTGTACGAGCGAGACCGAACAATACGTGCGTGAGCGAGATCGATATACGTGCCATTGCTTTGTCGTTTAAACCAAATTAGTTTGATCCCTTGCATAATACACCGTTAGCGATTTTAGGTGTCAAAGTTTTATGGCGCGTCGCGTTGTTGTGTGAATTTGTCATGTAACGCACACAGACATAAAATGTAGTCACTTTTTGGAAGCGCAAGGCGCATCTAACGATTTAAATCTCTGGCCAGTTCGCGTTCGTTCAATGTTTTGCCTACAACTTCACTCAGTGTCCATACCAGTGCAGTATTTTTTGGATATTTTAGATAATAAATATCTAATTAAACAGGTGAGTAAATTTTATTATTAATGGTTAAATAATTCTTCTACCGTGTCCTGAAGCCACCCTTAAAATAACCAGGGTGATAAAAAAATAACCGTGTATAATAAAATCGTAGGGGTACAAAAATCTGTAATTGCGAAATATTAAGAAAAAAAATGCACAGGTCGCCTTAAAATCATTAGCAGAACACAATAGAATAGTTTTTAAAAAAATTGTTTGTTTGTTGGTTTGTTTGTTTGTTTGTTTGTCTGTTTGTCCGGAAAGATCTCCGAAACTACTGGACAGAATTTGATATGGCTTACACCACAATGCTTAGAATTTTCCGGAAGAACATTTAGGCATAATTTCGTTTGTTTAAATTCACTTTTTATTTTTAGTGAAAAAATATCATATAACATTTTCGAATTGGCTTTAGGGTAGAAAAACAACATGGCGCACGTGAAAATATTTTGACAAGTCTGCCACATAGTACAGAGAGAAGGTATTTTCTTCCACGAAGGAAAGGCAATGGAACTACGCCATACAGCCTGATCTTAATGGTGATGGCTGAAAATCAGTGTTTTGTCCTTTTAGGGCAAAAATCCCCACTGAACCTTGACCCTTTTAGGCACTGCAGCACACATGTACGTACATTCTACTCAATTTTTGTTATTGTTCTTAATCTTTGTTGATTTTTATATTGTATGCTATGTGTGTGTTTTTGCGTCTAAATAAACGATCTATCTATCTATCTATCTTAAGTAATTGGATTTCGAAAATTGAAAGGCAGGAATGAAGTGTTTCACATAGTACAAATAAAATTTAATATTTTCTGTTAATGGCTGTGCCCAACTGGATTTCGCCAACCAAATTGTTTTTTTCTTATGTCGTACCGTGGTGGTAAGGCAAAAAGATCAAGCCATACAACGAATGTATAAAGCATTTTTTATGATAATACTTATCGAGTGACCATAAAATTTATAGATTGGTTTAATTCTTGACTAATTTTCACAAAATCGGTACAATTTTTGAAATATTTGAAATGTTGAAAAATGAAGATACTCTTTTCAAGGTATTTTGAAAGGTGTTATATGTTTTTACATTAGGACTCAGGAATCAAACTCTTTCATCCATTTAAAACTATTAAAAGTAATAGATTAATATTGATAATTAAAAAAAATATCTCACTGCAATGTTCTGGGTTACGCGTTGAGGGACGGGACGGGACTCTTGATCCTAATGTCTAAAATGACGGATCACATTTTTTTGGATCCACCGAAGGAACATGGATATCGAACGAAGAACCTAAAGAGTAGAACACATTGAACCACGTTGATTTAATTTGACATGACTGCCGATAAAGTTCATTTCCAAACCCAGCGATATGCATATCAAATGAAAGGCCTTGATGAGTAGAGCACTATGAACATAGGAAAATCGCCCTAAATTCATCATGACCGCCGCTCAAATAAAACGGATAAAAGTTCGTTTCCAAACCCAGCAATATGGGTATCAAATGAAAGGCATTGATGAGTAGAGCACTATGAACCTAGCAACATTGACATAAATTCAACATGGCCGCCGCTCAAAAAAGGTGGAATAGAGTTAGTTTCCAAACCTAGCAATATGGGTATCAAATGAAAGGCCTTGAAGAGTAGAGCACTATGAACCTAGCAACATTGACATAAATTTAACATGGCCGCCGCTCAAAAAAGGTGGATAAAAGTTAGTATCCAAGCCTAGCAAAATGGGTATCAAATGAAAGGCCTTGAAGAGTAGAGCACTATGAACCTAGGAAAATAGCACAAAATTCAATATGGCCGCTGCTCAAAAAAAAACTGATAAAAGTTTGTTTCTAAGCCCAGCAATATGGGTATCAAATGAAAGGCCTTCATCAGTAGAGCACTATTAACGTAGCAACATTGACGTAAATTCAACATGGCCGCCGCTCAAAAAAGACGGATAACAGTTCCTCTAAGTGTGTTCCGCGGAACCCTAGGGCTCCACGATATAAGGGTAAGGGTAAGGGTGGGTATAGGCTATAAGGGTTTCGCAATAATTTAGAAAAATCAAAACACCCTCTCTGGTCGTACTTTTATTATGCTTATTAATAAATAATACACTTTTAAAAACTATTGTTTTATTTTAGGGTTCCGTCAAGTATTTCGCTTTCCAAAAGGGTTCCGTCACCAAAAAAGTTTGAGAACCGCTTCGGGGCCTATTTGATGTTCGATGTTAGATGTTACCTGTGTTTAGTGTCCTTCGAGACCGTGATAATGCAACGATCGTGAACTAACTAACGATAACTCCAAGTTTGTGTGTTGGATGTTAGTCATCACGGCGAGTTTGCTAACCGAACTATGCCAGCAACACTATATCGCACAGTACACGTTACAAAAACGGAAGTCTCAATACATTTTAAGGCTAACCGCATAAATACGTTTTTTCGCATTCGTTTTCTGAATGCGGGCATCCGAATGCATCAAATCTATACAAAATACTGATTGACTGCCGCACACGTTCGTTTTTATTACGAACGGAACACGTTCTGTACGTACGTTTAGGTAGAATGGTAGAAATCCCGAATGAGAAGAAACGAACGTCTGCGCTACGTTCACGAAACTCCGTGTCTGTATTCCGTGATCGGATATCGAATACGGAAAACGTATTTGTACAGTAACCCCCCCATTCATGTTATACATAAACTCTACGAAAACCGCCAGTATTACGAGCGACATAAGAACGGTTCAAAGGTCAAACAGTATAGCTTGACAAGTAGCTTACTGTACGACCAGTCAAAATTGGCCAAGTTGTCATATCTAAAAAATATATTTTGTTGGTGTTACCAACACCCATTATAAAATCTAAACTTTATTCGTATACAGTTCTAATTTATTAACAATTGTTTATTTTAATTCGAAACATGAATACGATAAAGATTATTCTTGCAACTGTGTAGTTCTTTCTACTGAAGAAGAATTTATTAATATCAATAATGTCTCTAAAACAATAATTATACTTAGTGTTTATAGTAATATGTAATGTATTTAATTTTGTGGACTGTTAGAAAAAGAGCATTACGAACCTACGAAAATTGTCCTAATTTCGAAATGGCCGATGCTCAAGAAAGGCAGAATAAAGTTGAATCATTATGGAATAAAATGGAGGAAAAAACTAAACACTGTGTTAAGTATTTTGATAGCGAAACGTAGTTCGCGGGCACAGCTAGTACTTAATAAATATCTTAGTTATTATACAAAATAATTTTCATATTTCAATATGATCTAATAGGTATTTTTGCAACATTCTACTGTATTGTTGTTTGCTAAAATATTTATTCACAATATCTTCTGGAAGGCTGTTTAAAACATTGGGTAGTATATATCGACATAATCTAGTTCCAAATAAATTCTTATACATTGGTAATTCATATTTTTTTAAAATTGACAGTTGTCTTAGTTTAACATTGCGTTTCTGCTTACGAAGTACATGAATGTTTACAAATTCCTCCTTCATGATTGCCATTTTAAGCTTGGATTGAATCGGCAGTACCTTACAATATTTAAATAGTTCATTGTAATTATCTCTATACATACATTTTATGTTGTGAGGAACAATAGTTTTTAATATTCGAATTTGTAGTATAAGTATTTTATCTATATATGATTTGTATGTACGGCCGTAGCTACATAGCCCATAACCTATAACAGAGTCTGCTAGTGCTAAATACAATAGCCTTAAAGTTTTATATGGCATTTTATACTTTAATATGTATAGTTTGCTAAGTATAGCTCTTAATTTTTTACAGACATATTCTATATGGGCGGACCAATTAAATCGCACATCTATTATGAGTCCAATATACATATGCTCTTTAACTATGTCTAGGTTGGAACACGTACTGTTATGCTTGCATATAAAATTATTATGTAGGCATTTATGATCGTGCGCTACTATGCTAGGGGTGTAGATATCCCTGTTTTGAGCTGATTCTATACACATATGTTTTGTTTTTTGTGCATTCAGCACCAAGCCGACATCATGCGCCCACTGACATAATACTTATATTGAAATTTTTTTGTAAGGTGCGTTCAGCATTTTTTAGGTCTGCATCACCGACTACCAAACAGGTGTCGTCAGCAAACTGGTATACGGCGCATCCGTTTGTAAATAACTCACACATTTGGTTGACATATATGAGGTATTCGTACGGTCCTATTATAGAAAAGGTGTTAATAATTAACTCAATAAAAAAAGGTAAACATAGAAACATGCTTATAGTGGCCATTGATTATATTGGAAAAAAGAGACTAACTAGTGCCATTATCCAGGAAGGAAACAGGGGACTACTTTTGTATGGAAAAACGGACTGTACGATTTCCTCTTAAGGCACTAGGAAAAGGAGGGAATAGTCCTGGCACAAGTGCACGGGCACGGCTTCGCTTCCCAGTCCGAACTAACTAGCGGACGTTGTTGCATGGCGTTCTCTCGCAACGTCCCGCCGCCCGCGTACCCCGCAAGCCTCATCGCCGTGAGGTCCGCGATGAGGTATCAACAAAGGTGCGAATAATGCTTCACTCGCCACAATATTTTTAAAAAATCATGATAAATTGGGATACTATTTTGATAGCCCATTTTTTTATTTCAATAAACGGTGCCGGTGTAGATACACCGTCGCATTTCATTTAGCTCTATAAAGTGAGCGCCGCTCTGCTCATGAGCATGTAAGCTGTTACGTCAAAAGGATACTTTCGTCAAAGTTTCTTTCCATGCCAAAAGTTTTTGGAATTGATACAGCGAAGGATTTGGTAGGGATAGACTTAATTTTGATTTCCCTAAATAATTAAATCACATTTCTCTTCTTTCCAGATGCACTCTTGGAACGAGAAGTACTGAAACCGATAAAAATGGAGCTGTCAATCACGATACACATTTACGAAATAAGATGAATCGTGCTAGAGCGAAGATGGTCCTGGGAGAGCACTTAACACACCACAATGCATGAGCTCGTGTTCCAACCATTCTCGAATTCACCAGACACATATCTGCCAGACCAAGAATTATACAGATGGAGCGTGCCCGTAAACTATTCAATAGAGAATTTCAACTTTTCCGAACTCGTTTACAATGTGACGAATGAGACGACTGGCTTGGGCACGGAGGTTCTTGTCAACAATTGGTGGGCGTTGGTCGCGCTGATGCTGGTGGTGTGTACGGCGGCCGGGAATGTGCTCGTGTGCCTGGCCATCTATTTGGAGAGGAGGCTGCAGAACGTGACGAACTACTTTCTGATGTCGTTGGCGATTACCGATCTATTGGTCGCGATACTGGTGATGCCTTTAGGAATACTCACCTTAGTTAGAGGTAAGTGTTAGTGTTTAATTACTTTTATGATGTTGGATTTGTGCCTTGAAAAACTGAGCCACAGTCATTATAAAAAGTTTGGAAATTACTTGCTGGTCAGACAGCTCATACTAAATGGCCATACGTGAAAAATGGCCATACGTGGAATCGAGTCTGTTTATGCTCATCATCTATTACCAAAATTGCTTTATTTGTTTGAAATCATTCTACCAAACGAGTTTCAAGTGACTCTACTAAAATCTAGATTGAGATTTTGTAGTCTTATTTTGTAATATTGCTGAATGAAAATAGATCAATCTATTTATTTAATATTCGTAACTTCGCATTTGCTTGAAAAATGCAAAATATGTTGAAAAATGTATTTAAGAAAATACTTCGTCTCGGGCTGGATTTGAACCCGCGTCGTCGTTTGATCCCGGCTTACAACCCACTTTTACTTGCTTTTTTTCCCACGGCATGTTTACCGTGTTGTCGCCTGACCAATATGCCTACTTACCAGCCCTGACGAAGTTTCAACAACAGTATGAGATCAATTCATTTGAATTTTGTTAAGCCAAAAAGACTTTCTTCGCTGTTAATAGGGTATATGCACGTGACTCCAAAATAAATAAATATATGCGTTTCATATTAAGTTATTAGTTTTTGTGTTAAAGTAAACCCTTGTGAAGAAAGACGGAACACATTGACTGAAACCGGCACAGTCAGAAAATTTTCTAAAATAAACGACTCTTTGATGGCCTCGTATTTCGCACCCGTGCTACTGCTCAACGTTTTGTTTTTTAGGTCATGAATTGCCTTCGAAATGATGCTTAACATACACAAAACGTGCAAAGAATTCGGTAGCTCAGAAAATGGCAATCATCTCTCAAGCAATTTCACTAAAATACTATATAGTTGTGTCCGCGAACTACGTTTCGCCTTAGCAAAGCTTAACACAGTAGTTTCTTTATTTTTTTAATGAGAAATTCCTTAATCCTTTCTTATTGAGCACCTACACTATCCAACAAACCCGTGTACTGAATTAAATGCTTCTACCCTCAGTCGTTAGGTAGTTTGACCTCTACGTTGATACCTCAGATAGTCGCTCACCAAAGCTTTTTATAAATACAGAAGACAGAATCATCATCCTCCTTTCAGCCAATAGACGTCCACTGTTGGCCAAAGGCCTCCCCAAGGGATCTCCAAACCTTCTTCGGTCTTGCATCTCTCGCATCCAGCGGCCTCCTGCGACCTTTACCAGATCGTCGGTCCACCTTGTGGGGGGCCTACCAACGCTGCTTCTCCCGGTACGCGACCGTCACTCGAGGACCTTTCCGCCCTAATGGCCGTCAGTCCTGCGAGCGATGTGTCCTACCTAGCCCACTGCCACTTAAGATTAACTGCCAGAAGAGAGATGATTCAAATGAAATCAATTACCTTGACGGTGTCAATTTTGAATGCCTCACAAATGGTAAACGGTTTTAATTTGCATTGTGAAGTAAAAATAACTTTAGCCACGTCTTGTTTGACAAATCGCTTTTGAGTTGTTTTAATTAGTTTACACAGGCCTCGAGCGAGACAGAACTTTGAAGGTGTTAAAATAAATATTACGTTTGCGAAACAACTCCAAAAAATTTACTTAAAAGATTTTGCGTACCCTTACAATACATAATTAAAAATCGCTTAAATATTGTAGTTAAAAATTTGTTGTCTGCTATAACGACTTGTTGCTTACCAAGATATAGACCTATTTGTTTGATGACATTCAACATTTATAATTAACGTATTTATCGAATTCAAGTAAATTACCAGAGAACCCAAATTGTCATGTGCTCATTTGGCAAGGACATTCTCGGTCGCTGATTTTGTATCTATTTTTTTAATGATCGAAGATTCACGTAAGGGATACAAAATGTTGAATCAATTATATCAATTGTTCACGTATAATTTATCAACATTACAAAAAGTCGTGAATTTCATGCGTGTAAATTGTGAAAGTCATGGTCGGGAATACTTTGGACTATAATTCACCGGATTAATATCTACGATGCCACAAAATAAAATACATAGACATAGATAAAAAGACAAAAAAAATAAACCCACTTTAGGCTATGAAATTCTTTTGCAGTAAATGTACATATTCTGCACTGAAACACAAAATTGGAACCAAAACATTTTATCAATAGTAGCACGAATAATAATTGTTTTAATCCCCAGTATTTCAGACGCATTCAGACACAATATATTTTGGATTACAAAGGGATAACTCATACTCCGGGTAAACAAACTGGCCTGAATCATGCTTGTTATAACGTCACAAGTGTGGATACTGGAGTTCTTTTAGCATAGGTATTCAAATGAATGGAAAAACTTATAATACTAACTGCATAGCTACATCTAAAAGATCTAAAATCTAACCTACATAAAAATCTCGCGTCAGACGTTTTTCCGAGATAAACTCCGAATACTTAACACCAATTTTGGTGAAATTTAGTTTACTGTATGTAATTTGATCCAACTTAAAATATCGGATAGTATTTACATTTATGACCTGAATATTATCATTGCGAATTAAATTGTTTCTTATTACTTGTTGATAACATAAGCTTCATAAAGTTGGCCATGTGTGTATCGTATATGTGTATCGACACAGCACTTAGTTATCTTAGTTGGGGAACCCAAACAACCATCTATTCCAGTATCTTCACTCTCATCATCATAATCTCAGCCGCGCGAAGCTCATTGCTGGGTTTGGGCCTTCCCAATGGATCTCCACAGCGATCGGCCCTGTGCTGCCCGCATCCAGTGGCTTCCCGCGACCTTTGCCAGATCGTCGGACCCCCTGTAGGCCTACTCTAGAACCATTTCCAATCGATCGACATTGAGATTGTGATTTTTTGTACGCTTGGTTTTCCACATTGGCACAAAATTGGAACCGTATTGTGGTGATTTTGAGTGAAACAAACTCGTTGCTATCTAATTTTCTCAAAATACAGATCCACTTTGTCGCTAGTGTTGCTAAATAGGCGTACGAAAAATCACAATCTCAATGCCGATCGATTGGAGTTGGTTCAAGAGTAACCCTACTGGTCGGCGGCCTACCCACTGAGCGTCGTCCGGTACGTGGTCGCCATCCAAGTACCATTCGGCCCCAACGGCCGTCGATTCTCCTCGCTATGTGTCCCGCCCACTGCCACATCAGCTGAGCAATCCTTCGAGCAACGTCGGTTACTTTGTTCTCCTGCGGATCTCCTCATTTCGGGTCCGATAACGCAGGGAGTCGCCAAGCATTGCTCTCTCCGTTGTTGAGTGACCTAGAGCCTTCGGACGAGGCTCATAGTGAATGGGCCCACTCTATTCCACTTATATATGTTTATGATAACACAACATAATTAGCTTTGTGTTATAGTTATACTATATTGTTGTGTATCGGTTTCTATGAAAACATTTTTATCTTAATTAGTGAATATTAAATTTGGCCTACATAAAGTTAAATAATAACATTGATCCAACATACTAAAACTACTAAGCCAATGCGACTCGTGGCCGGGTCAGCTAGTGTGATTGTAATATGTACAAAAGAGTGTCATTATTATTCATGGTGTATGTTTGATGTTAAAAGGACAATGTCAAAAATCACCAAGAAAGATTTGATTTACGGCATAATTATAATAACATGCATATTTTATAACACTCATAACAAATATATGTATTGGACGGACAAATCAAAAGTATTTAAAAGTACTTTCAGAAACAAAACCAAATGAATTAAAATATACGAATGGTTATTGTTACCTTTGCTCTATTATATAGAATAGGCTAGATGACTAAAATTTTTTTTTTGCTTTAATAGAAGCTCATTCATATGATAAACTAAAAGAAAAAATCGGTTTTCGAATAACTAAAAAAACAACCAAGATATAAGGTATTAAAGATTTTTCTCCATCTCTTTCTAGCAAAACGGCAATTTACATGGAGTTTATATGGCCGTACTAAACAGTGACGTCACGGTTCATATCGGATCTCTCTGTCTAATCGCTTCCAAAACAACTTGAAATGCTTGTATCTAATGTATTTCTAAGCCGATTTTAATTCTAATTTCACAGGATTGTATCTTTTTCTACGGTATTTTAATATTTTATGACGAGACGTGAAAATTAGAATTCAGTCATCATCCCTATTGAGTTGATTTTATGAAGGTATGGACATTTATTTATTCGTATAAATTATGTTTTGCATAACTTCCTTCACAATTTACAACACACGTCAATTGACTACTTACACGCTGTCGCTTTTTAGTTCGTTGTGTTTTTGATTTGCATTATAATTTCGAAATTTCTTGTTTTCTTACTACATGGCTATAATAACGTTCTTTGATTGATTGTAATTATTATTATTTTAATAATTGTATAGGTATGGACTATGTGTAGGATTGCTCGAACGAAATAACGTGATACTTTAACTAACCTCAATATCTCATTTATTTATTTTGATATATAATTCGATTCCGAAGCTTGTCCATAGTAATTGATGTGGACGTACAGTATTAACTAATGTCTAATTATACGAAAACCTTTTTTTCACTGCTGTTGGTGTTGGGGCGAACAATGTATGGACGCAGAACAATGTCCTTTTTCTTAGTGACATAATTATTCTTTTTCTTCGACCACCCACGTACGTGCCACTACCAGACACGGCTCTCTTCTTTGATGAGGACCAATTGGTCTAATGGATCACTCTACTAGATAGGTTTGTGTAGGGTTTTATTTCCTTCTGCGAAGATGGAATCTCGCAGAGGTAGGCCCCGTATAGGGAGCTGGAAGAATATCTCCTCCGCCGTAGGCAGCAGAGTAGAAGGAGGTGTGGTTTCGTAGGTGATCTCAAATTATTCTACCTAAGCAGCTGGGGATGGGTTAGCCCAGTCGGATCGACATCTAGCTGGGAAAATTGGCCCATCTATCAATCCATCTATCGCTTAAAAGAGTAACTTAACTAGAAAAATACCTACATAATAATATCATAAATGTTACACTACAAAAGACTCGCTCAAAACAGATCCTAATTATGTATTTGGCCATAAATTCCCCTTACATAATACTTTAACACTTTTTTTACATTTTTTGGTACAGTTTCACCCTACAGAAGGGCTATTCTCTAAGCCCACAATAAAAGTTTTGATCTTGAGTTAATTATACGGTCAAGGAATTTAATTCCCGGCCCATTTCGTTGTCATATTGTTAGACATTGACAATGAATGGTCGAAAATTCTAATAGATATCTCAAATGATGCCTAGTTACGTGTAAACAGTGTACGCAAAGTCGTTATTCATATAGCAACATCGTAGCTCTTATGGTGCCATATTGCTTTACGACATTCCACTTTAGGTAGGTCGCAAATTAAATTGCTTGACTGGTACAACGCAACGAGAGCCCGCAAGTTTCGGTGACGTAGATGACAACACGCAGAAATGTACGGCGATTTTGACGATCAAAACGAAATTGAAAGGCCCGAGATAGCGACACATAATTTACAATGGCTGGCTTTAGTTATTCTTCTGAGAGCTGCCTGTTCACCATATGCCCGTCGCCCAAGCTTGATCTTGACCAGAAATAATAGCGTTCTCGATGACAGCGGCGGTGGACAAAGGCCTTAAAGAGTAGTGCATCAGGTGTTCTCAATCGCTTGACAGCGGAACCAGCTCTAAAAATACAAAGTATTTTTTTTTATGTAACATTCTGCTAGTGGTCCCATCGCATATCGGATAATTAATCGTAAACATATAAACTTAGAGGCGCATAGCGACGTGTCGTTCGCGGCGTGATGTCACAGCTATTCTTCGTGCGCCAACTATCATCTATCAACGCCATCAGGCGTTCGCGGAACGGCGCTTCGTGACTATGAATTAAATTGCGGACTTAGACCGATGATGAACTAATGACGAAATATTACTTTTGTGACAGTTTCATTTTTATTAGCATAAAAATAGATTTCACCGTTAGCTCCATCAATCTTCCATTGTTTGGTTTGCAGTCTCAGGGATTGGTGTATGGCTGTAGTGCCGTATTGATTTTTAAAATATAACCTTAATTTCGTTCTTAACTCTGAAAAATTGGTGAGATCCTAGCGAAGCTTTTTATTTGGCAAAAGGACATTGCTCTGCCTCCATACATTGTTCGCCCCAATACCAACAGTAGTGAAAAAATGCTTTTCGTATAATAAGACATTAGTAAATACTGTACATCCACATCAACTACTACGGACAAGCTTTGAAATCGAATTATATATCAAAATGAATCAGATTTTTAAGGTTACTCAAAGTAACACTTTATTTCGTTAGAGCAATACACATAGTCCATACCTATATAATAATTAAAATAATAATCATTGCAATCAATGAAAAAATGTTATTATAGCCATGTAGTAAAGAACAAGAAATCTCGAAATTATAAAGCAAGTCAAAAACACAAGGAACCATCAACGATCTAACAAGCGACACCGCGTGAGTAGTCAATTGACGTATGTTTTAATTTAATTTACGTTGTAAATTGTGAAAGAAGTTATGAAAAATATAATTTATACAAATAAATAAATGTCTGTACCTACATAAAATCGACTCAATTCTATTCAGTCGAGCAAAGGTAACAATAACCATTCGTATATTTAACTTCATTTGGTTTTGTTTCTGAAAGTACTTTTATATATTTTTGATTTGTCCCTCAAATACATATATTTGTTATGAGTGTTATAAAATATGCATATAATTATGACGTAAATGAAATCTTTGTTGGTCGTGGGGCGATTTTCGACATTGTCCTTTACGAAGCTTTACGCAATGCTTAGGTCTCGTCCAGCACTGACATAGTAACTGATTGTGCCTGGCTGATTTATGCTACAAACTTGCATTGAACTGGACTACTTTAACCAACAAATCTGTAAAAAACCGAGCATGCCATTTTTTTGTACCCAACGTGACATCAAAAGGGACGTCAAAAAAGGTTAAAATGTTTATGTCTCATTTTTGTTTTTTCATTAACAAACGGTTGATCCAAATACTTGCCTACTAC
Organism: Schoenobius gigantellus; assembly: GCA_963935595.1. Taxonomy (NCBI): domain Eukaryota; kingdom Metazoa; phylum Arthropoda; class Insecta; order Lepidoptera; family Crambidae; genus Schoenobius; species Schoenobius gigantellus. The sequence goes on along the minus strand of OZ012544.1, from coordinate 9,447,054 downwards.
ACTCAATCTTACCAATTTCTGCCGCCAAGTGGTGGTGCTTGCATATGATTGTGTTCCGGTTTGAAGGGTGAGACAGGCAGTAAAATTACAGGAACTGTGACTTGACATGTTATGTCACAAGTGGCAACGTCCATTGAGGCCCTTGTTGTAAGTGTTACAAGAATTGAATACATGTACTATAAGCGACTGAAGTCATCGGGAAGACAGTTTGCTTGTTTGCCAACTTAGTTATATAAAAAAAGATACGAAAGTTAAGTTTCCTAATATTGAGATCGCATTCGACAATGATTACAGCTTAAAAGCAAAACAACAAAGCTGACAGACAAGCAAAAACGGTACTAATGTTGTACATTCTCTTCGCAAGGTATAGAAACCCCGACACGTTTCACACATCCACAGACCTTTAAGCATTGTACCTTGACCGGAACTGTCTCAAGTTGGAATAGTAAATATAGCGGCCCTATTTCAGTGAGTGTTACCTCGTCTGCTGACCGTGACTTTATTTCAGCGGACCTATCGATTGAGTTGGAAACTTGAAGAAGTTCCGCCTTGGCTGATTTCAACAACACTATGAAACGAACTTTGTGATTCGCCGATAGCGATGTGTCTGCGTTCTAAACTTTTTGACACGGTTATCTACTAACAATTTGTTAATTTTGCTGATAGAAATAGTGGCCCTGTGTTTCCAAATTATTGCTTGTCAGACGTAGTAGGAATTTTTCTCATGATTTTCTGAAGAGACTACAGCATAATGTTTTCAAAAAGGTTAATTAAAAAAAGTTTTTAAACGCACGGCGACGCGCAAGCAATACCAACAATATTGCAAGCGTCCATAGGTTGCAGAAACTACACTTACGTGCAATGAAATCGACCCACCTGTACACTTTGGTTCAGAGCTCAACAATTAAAAAACAACCATCAATAAATTATATCTTTTAACCCAGTTTTAGCTCTTGTTTAGCCTTAGCTTACATTATACCAGCTTTTACTCTGACAGATTTAGATTTATTGATTTTACAAACTTAAAACTAAAATTGTTTAAAAATACCTTTTTTTTGGAAAAATCAGCTCAATTTAGAGGATCAATAAATCTGCAGCAATAATGAATTTTTTATAAATCGATATATCGAAACCCAAGAGGTGGTTTGATTTCATTGCACGTAAGTGTACTTATATACTTACCTTGCCAGGTGGTAAGCTTGTTTGCCACCTATGTAAATAATATACAACGAAATAAAAAAAATTTAAAACCAATAAAATCTGGGAAGGAGTCAGGTGCTGAAGGAGGATCAGGAGTCTTCCTTTCACTTCCCTTTGATATTATACATGCAATCGATTTTATACAGCATATTATATTATTTAATTATTTTACATTTTTGGGATAGCTAACAGCGTTTCTTGAAGCTATTGATAAGCTACCTAATAGAGAAAGCAAAAGTTGAAAAAGTTGTATACCAGCTATTTGGTAGTTTTAGATAGTGCTTCGGTAAGAAATTTGATTGAACCAAAAAATATGTCGGCATTTGCTTCAGCATCGTTAACGCTTAATCGCAACTTCTAATAAGAAAGCTTTTTCGTCTATAATTAGTTCGCGCAACGGGAATGTTGTGTGGTACATATCTGATGCCGCGAGTTGCCCTACTAGGTATTTTAAAAGTTATTTTGGTCAACAGACCGGGACAGTCTATAAAATATACAATTTTGAGTAGCAATACAATATCTTCAGTATTACGTCTAAGAGAAAGCTGCAATAGGTGAAATTTAGACCAAGGATTAGAATATGGCATTTTAAAAATTTTAAATTTAGAAGACGCGTGCATTTTTCAGATTTTTTTAATTACTTAAATAATGACAATCATACTGAAATATTATACCATACACTTGCAGAATTAGAATCAAGTGTGAGGCTATGGCTTGAACCACATTATCTATATATACTAATTATAAAGCTGAAGAGTTTGTTTGTTTGTTTGTTTGAACGCGCTAATCTCAGAAACTACTAGTTCGAATTGAAAAATTCTTTTTGTGTTGGATAGTCCATTTATCGAGGAAGGGTTGAGGCTTTATAAAATCACGATATTATTATTTTCGGACATCCACGCGAACGAAGTCGCAAGCACACCTAGTTAATAACATAAAATTCGGATTAGTTGTCACACAGCTACCGTAAGTTTTTGTCGTCGTCCGCTTGGAAATCCGAAGGTATAAAAAAATGTTCCCTTACACAATCAAAGAGCTGGAGATACAAATGCCTGGATGAAATTCGGATACCTGCCGGTAGAACGGCTTTCAATGCTGCGTTCTATGGCGACCCATGTCAATTGGACTTTCCACGGTACATCTGAATGAAATATCCTCGAACGAGATTTGTGAAAATCTGATATTTAAACGTAGACGAATTCTATAAATATTTGGATAAATGTTTACTATTATAACGCGTTATGAATAGTTAGTGTTCAGGGTGAATTTCCCGGGACCAAAAATTTCGTGGCATCGATGAAATCGGTAATAAAAAACATAGTTATAATGTTCTAACATTTTTTTCTAGTAAAGTGAAATAGTTATCTATGTGTAGCACTAAATATTTTAATAATAGGAATAATAGATACTTCAAAAAAATTAATTAAACCTCGAAATCTTTCATTGCCGTGTTTGTCCGCACGTCACCTTGATGTATATTATACCACATTGATAAAAATATATTGATTATTTATATTGAAACTTCGTTTTATTTGATACGTGAATAGTTAAAGTATTGTTACGGAATACATTTATTGAAATATTTAAACAATACAACGAATGGTTAATAAAAATTTATTTGTCCCAGAACTACCTTTCATCGCCGTGTCCTAAACATGTTTAAGAATACTGTTTTATCTAACGACTTGCGGCCCCCCATTTATGTGCTAAACGTTGCATATTAGTGTCGCCTAAGTGCTCGACATGTAAGGACGTACATTCGTGCATGCGTTTTCGCACCATAACGTGGATAGGTATAACTTCTATTTGAATAGGTGTGTCCTCTTGATTGAGCATTCAATAGAAGGCCATTTCTTTTATGCTTATTTGTGAAGTGTTTATTACTTAAAATAATTAATAGATTTTTTGTTATTTTATATTTTTGCCTTAATTTTAATCGCCACGCTTTCATTGCCGTGGTTTACGTGCCCAAAATTTGCAATGGCAATGAAAAAAAAAAGACACGACAATGAAAAAAATTCATTGCCATGCCTTGAAACACAATTTAATTTTATTGCCGTGGCCAGGTGTTTCATTTCCGTGACTTATGTTTTGATTGCCATGGTAAGATTAGGCAAAAAAAACATCTACCTGTAATACAGGTAGTGCCGAATATTCATAGTTCAGGACACGTCAAGGTAACCCTCTGCAATACGATAAAAGACTTAAGGATAGAATTGATGAGATTTTACTGTATAGTCAACTACAAAAAAATCCATGTTAACCTTACATACACACACACATACACGTACACACGCGCATCCACATACATGCACGCAAGCACACACAGATACTACAGTCTGATTTTAATAATGCCGTGGATGCTTGTTTCATTGCCGTGGACGCTTGTTTCATTGCCATGCACGCATGTTTCATCGCCGTGGTACGAAATTTAGAATCTTGTATATCTCGTTTGTTTTTTAAGTTATCTGCTAGATATAAATCAAGTCTACATACATATCTTAAACTTTAAAAACCGCCAATATATATTTTTTTAACTTTAAGATAAAAAAATCCACGGGAATGAACATTTTAATGAACCTGTTGAAATTTACCCTTCAGTGCGATAGTAAGGTGTTGGAATGCTATAGTATGTTTTTTTTTTCATAATATTGGATGCATTTTTTTATATAGAATTGTTTTATTTTCCATGTAACTTGTACTTATAAAACATGAACAGTGGTGCTACAAAGCCTTGTGTAACAGTTGTCTGACGTTTGACATGGTATATAAGATGACGCTGTCTTGTCTATATCTTACTTTTTAACAAAAATGAAACATCATCATGTTCAAGCCATATGTTATTTAAGACAATATTTTATTACAGTAGCCATCTGCTTTTTTTTCATAATGGCGGCTACGCATAAAACCTTCATTAATCGATAGATCGTATTTATATCTAATTATTTTATTAATAATTATCCCACCAAAAACATTCTTTAAAAAACTAGCCAAGTCTCGATGGAGCTGCTTGTTTATCTCTAAAAAGTAATGAAATCTAGACAAAGTCGTGCCAAGTCTAAGGTTCGTTACTGCGATTTCTTTATTATTATAGTTAATGTTGTGTGACTTGGCCGATGACTTACCCACTAACGTATAAAGAATGTTCAACGGCCAAGTCACACAACATTAACTAAAAGAAATTGGCATTTGCCCAGCAGTGGAACGCTATAAGGCTAGATTAAATTAAAAGATGTGTCCCACTACGCTGGATTTTTGCAATGACAGTCGATTTTTTTAGGTACCAATAGTAGAAAGGGGCATTACCATATCTCTAATACAGCTGAGACCAGCTGAGGGTTCTTCATCAGATACTTCAGACCTTCGATTTTTAACATCAAATGAAGTGGCCCACCAAGTTTAATATTTTTTGTAAAGGCGGTATGTCGATATCTCTAATAGTTTAGTTGGGCTCTTGTGTTTTCTAATCAGGGTCACCAGGTACTCCAGATCTTCGATTATCCTAGTTTTTATAGTTTTCCCTTTATGTGGCCTTTAAACCCTAACTCTTTACCAAATTTCAGCTCTCTGAGTTTATGGGAAATACTAGTTCTATTTTGATGACCATGAGTGAGTGAGTGAGTGTCATAAATGCGAAACTTTGCTTTCACTTAACTTCGGAACTAAATGACCTACAGACTTGAAATTTTGGATTTTAAGTATGTGATTATAGCTTACTGGATGACAAAAATTTCTGCAATCTGGTTTCATCCAGAGGTTCTCAAATAGGGGCCTGAAAATGCGGCGAAATGGTTCCAGTAAAGGACGACGGTTCGACTTGGCAGATTTACTCATTGTGAACTATATGATATATGATGTAACTAATTATTAGTATTATTTACAACAAGCTGTGCCCGCGACTTCGTCCGCGTTGAATAATAATTTTAGCCTATGTTATAAAAAGTAGCCTCTGTTATACCTTATATAATTAGCTATCCATTAGTGAAAGTCTCGTCAAAATCGGTCCAGCCATTCCGGAGATTAGCGGGAACAAACAGACAGACAGACAGTCAGACATATATTTTTTTTTAAATTGTGTTTTTGTTATTGGTACCCGATATACATTTATACCCATTTAGTAATGACTTGTTATTTTGACATTACAAACAGACACTTCAATTTTATTTATTTGTATAGATGAATGAAACATTCCTTGTTTCAAATCAATTTTCATCTTGTGCTCAAACTTTACTAACATTGCAACTCGCTCTCGAAGATAAAAAAAAATTGGCCAGTAGGCACAGAAAATAGCGTCATAGTGAATGGGTTATGCAATCTTTTGATTGTTAATGTCTGCGTGACCTTAAAAAGTCAAGGGCGCCACGTCCCACTATAGGCGTGATAGACACTGTCAACACCGCGAAAATATTAAAAAAGTACGTTTGTGTTTGCACTGTGTAAAATATCAGTGAGCAATCGATTGCGACCTTGATATCTAAAGAATAAGGGTCGATTTCTGTGAGCCACCCCAAATGTGCTGATATTTTAAGGCACAAACAAAACATGTTTTATCGGCCTATAAAACGCACATAGCCGAACAGTTACGTCGAAGGTGTAAGGCATGATATTTACTCAATAGAGTAGAAAGCACTAAATTTGTGTTTTAATACAAACCCCTATAATCTTTTATATATATTTACATAAAAATCACAGCTCGACATGTTGTTTGCAAAGGATTATTTTTCAAGTGACACGTTGAAAAGTGTAGGTCAAAAACTATCAAGCAATGAATTGTTACAATTGAAAACACGATTGTTACAATATTAAACGTTGCAATAAGTTAACATGTTTATTAATATAAATTCCATATCACTGAAAACAATCTCATATGAAAACAATCTATTCTTGTTTTATAACGCTATTATCCATACTAATATTATAAATGGGAAAGTGTATGTGTGTGTCTGTTTGTTTGTCCGTCTTTCACGGCAAAACGGAGTGACGAATTGACGTGATTTTTTAAGTGGAGATAGTTGAAGGGATGGAGAGTTTCATAGGCTTTCTAACCCCCCACTTCCCTAAAATGGAGGGTTGAAATTTATATGGAACATTCCACAATTTTCAAGGTAGAAAGCTAAAAATTAGACTAACTAAACAAAAACTACCAAAAAAATCGTGCATCTTATTTTTTTAAACTGGCTCTAACCACTTAAAAGAGGGGGTGAAATTTTATATAGGACTTTTCGCAGTTTTCAGGGTAGGAAGCTAAAAATCGGTACACAGACTTTTTGTTACCTGTTTTTGTTGCCTTATTTTTTTTGGAAATCTTCCGTCTTACCCCGAATTAAACGCGAGCGAAGCCACGGGCAAAAGCTACTAATTTATAAATAACAATATTTTTATTGTTTAGTTTATAAGTGCCTTATAAACAAAACAATAAGCAATACAATTAGAAGTATTTTTTTGTTGTTTTTAGGTCAATTTCAAACAACACACAAACTTATATTGACTTATTAACGCAGTGAATATTGAACTTAGGTAATACTAATTTGAAACCTTAAATCCATTCACTGATTTCATCACACTAAAAATGTTTTTAAAGGACTTTCAATTTATAGTTTCAATTTACATATTAAAATATAATGGTTTCACGCGAATTATCTATGTGACAAGATATTTGTTTTGTTTAGCAAAGAAATGTGACTTGAGTATGACTGATGAAGGAAATTCCACTGACACATCGTCTAATTAGACACATACAGTGACGTAATATTAACCGCGTGCCAATTAATTAGTGAAATTACGTACGACGTATCCCAGCTTTTCTAGTCTGTAAAGAATTTTCATTTTATTTTCATCGCTCTACAGACTCTACACGAGAAAAAATAGTAGCTATTCCGTGTTTCTTGCCTGTCCTCGTAAAGGCTTTTTCAATTTCAGAGGTATTAAGTAATCAATAAAGTGAACTTTTTCTTTTATTTTTCTTTTTGTATTTGCAAATAATCTTGATGTTGTATATACATATAAAATGAAATAATTATCTTTTAGTTTAATTTTTTTGTTGATTTTAACCTCAATAAGTACATGTAATGACCTATGTTGAACTAGCTGTTCCCGCGAATTACATTTTTCGTTCAAAAAAAACACTGCAGTTTTCTCATTTTTTGGATGGGAATTTCTCAGCCTCCCATGGGAATTTTGAAAATCCTTCCTTAGTGGGCGCCTACATAAGCCAACGAATCTATGTCCAGAAATTCATGCTTCTAGCTCCAGTAGTTTGGGCTCTAGGTTGATAACTCAGTCAGTCACTCTACAAAGCTTACTATAATGTTTTGAATAAATAAAGTTGGTTTTCTATGATTTGGAATTGCAGAGCATTTAAATCAAAGCAGCGCTACGTGCAGCAACTAGTTAATTGTCGATTGACCCTAATATTATCATAAAAAAAATAAAACCGACTACAAAAACACCAAAAAGTCATCTACGAGTATACTAATATTATAAAGGGGAAAGATTTGATTGTTTGTTTGTATTGAATAGGCTTTGAAACTACTGAACCGATTTTGATGAAAGTTGGTATAGGGATAGCATAGAAGAATGCTGATATGTCTTAAATCTTTATTTATTTATTGCTTACATGTACGTGTAATGATGTGAGTTTATCTTTATAGTCATTCACATTTGCGTGCTTGGGTAAAGGTGTAACTACAGCTTCCCTCCATGCCTCAGGAAAAACCCCACTAGTGAGAGAGCGGTTCACAATAGCAGTTATGGAGCGTAGACTGTTTACAATAAACTGGCATCTGGCGCCATCTTTGCGTCGCCTCGCGACTTTTCTTAGCGAAAGACCGCGAGCCTTGCCGACGGCGCACGGACTCTGCTTTGTAAATAAAAAAACGGTGTGCTCGGGCGATTGCTGCGACGCTTGGGTCAATGATAATAGCATAGAATTGTTGATTTGTGAATTTTGTTGTGTTTTCGTTTGATAATTACGCGTGGAGTGTTCAAAAGGGAAATTGGGTTTTGATTTCGCGTGGAGCATTCAATAGAATAAGTATTTGGACCGTTTGTAATTATTAACGTCAACGTTAACGTCACGTGTGTAAAAGAACAAAGTGTGTCGCATAAATGAAATGGCGGATTGGCTATGAACTAAAACTGAATATTGGTTTGTCGCTGCGGAACGTGAGATTCTTCAAATTCATATCTGGGTGTGGTACCACAGGGGTTAGTCTGGGTGATTAGGAATCGCAATAGTAATCGGTGAACATACAGTGGAACATAGAACCTTCTTCTTTTTCGATGTCGGTTAATAAAGGGTGATCGAAATTGAGTTTCCTATATTGGCAACACTGAAAAAAAAATTGACGATAATGGCGAGTATTAGAAACGTCAAATGCTAGTTTAAAACATAACATTTACGATATGAATCGCTTAACTACGGCTCAAAGTGATGAAATTGTTGAGTTATTCTACAGAAATAACAATTCTGTAAGAACAGTGTATAGACTTTTACGAGAAGATTATGGTCAAAACAATCGTCCTACTGAGCGAACAATTCGCAACATTCTGAAAAAAATTGAAGAAACTGGAAGCATTGGAGACAGGGTGAGCCGTGTACATCATCGTGGCGTGCGTTCAGCCAAGAATATTGCTGCTGTGACCCAGATTTATCAATTCGTCGCCGTTCGCAGAATTTGGGCCTTTCCTATGGCTCCCTTTGGCGTATTTTGCATAATGACTTGCACCTGCACCCGTATAAAATACAGATAACTCAAGAACTGAAACCCAGAGACCATGAGCAGCGAAGAAGTTACGCGGATTGGGTGTTAGCGCAGCAGGAAGTCGATGCAAATTTATCAAAGAAATTTTTTTTTCTGATGAAGCACATTACCTACTCACTGGGTATGTTAACAAACAAAACTGCCGCATTTGAGGGGAGGAAAATCCTCACGTGATACACGAAACACAGTTGCATGCCAAAAAAGTTACTGTGTGGTGCGCGTTGTGGTCAGATGGTGTGATAGGGCCTTACTTCTTTGCAAGCAACGAAGGTCAGGCGGAAACAGTGAGCGATATAGGCGTATGATTACCGATTTTTTTTGACACCAAATTGAGGATATCCATGTGGAAGATAAATGGTATCAGCAAGACGGCGAAACATGCCACACATCAAGAGAAACGTTGGATGTTTTGCGGGACAAGTTCAGAGGTCGCTTTATTTTTCGTCATGGTGACAATTACTGGCCACCAAGATCATATATATCACATAACGCCTTTAGACTTTTTTCTATGGGGTTTTCTTAAGAGTCGGGTATATATCGACAAACCTGCAACGTTGGAGCACCTAAAAACTAACATCCAATGAGTTTTAGCTGAAATAACACCTGAAACTTGTGACAATGTCATAGAAAACTACCTCAAACGAATCGACTGCTGTAAAATGTCCAGGGGCGGCCATTTGACCGATGTAATTTTCATATTTAATGAAAAATACTAAATATTTCGTTAGTAAATAAATAACTAATAAAGTTTTGCATAGTACAAGTTTTTCTTTTAATGAAAGTTAGGAAACTAAATTTGGATCACCTTTTAGTAATTATTGTAATCACTTTTACCTACATACGTTCGATTACTGGGCACGGGAATCTCCTCAGACTAGGAGGAAATGGCTTACGACGCCACGCTTAACAGACGGATTGGTTTCGTCTCCACATAAAATACAGTTGCATAGTAAATTATGTACATACACTCCAATCATAATTAAAATGTATGCAATTACAAGTAAAATGAAAAAAAAACGTTTACTCTAAACCTATTTGGAAATTGAGAGAGCCTTTTCGAGAAGAATATGCTAGAAACTCGAAAAGTCTAACGTAGAAAGAATACATTCTTTTCATGTAAGCAGTATACCAAATCGACCATATTTTTATTTTCTATTCATCGAGAATATGGTCAATTTTTCCTATTACATACCATAAAAGTTTCACATTCAGACCCACTTTCAAAGTTTTGGTTAATTTTATATGAGAAAATAAATTAATTTGTTATTCTTAAACGAACAAAACAAGCATTAATTACATTTTGCGTAAAGAGATTCAGTCGGATGTAATCGTACAATTTCATATCCAACCAACCCTTAATGATGTCGCCAATCTGTTTTTATTCGAAACATAATTTGTCGTTCCAGATCCTGGGATTTCATGGACGTCGATAAATGCTTAAGCAAGGCTTTCAGAAACCTACAGTTTTTACGTGTCTTTCCGTTAACCTTTAGAAAACATAATGTTGTTTTCAGCAACAAGATTTATTATGTACAATTGTTGCGAATCAACTGCATAACTAATTTTGCAGTAGCATAAAAAATAAGACTAGAAAAATAAGACTAGAAAAATAAGACTTAAAAAAGTATATTTTATAGGGTTATTTTTGATGCTTATTTAAACATATTGATAACATAAAATCATCACTCTAACGCGGACAAGGTTATTTCCAGATAATTTATTTCCTTTATTCGCATAAGGACAGACTCTCATAAAGATAGATTCTCAAAAGGACAGATTCTTATGCGGACAGATTCTCAAAAAGTCAAAAGTATTGTGAAAACGATGAGATGCTATAATAAACGATTATTTTAAAAATAGGAACAGATAATTAGCTTCACGATAGGTTGGTACTGTTGGTAGTGCCATACGGTAGTGCTGTACTACTGTAATTCCCGGGATGAAAAATAATATTTTACACTCTGTATGTTTACAATTTAATGTAGATAATTTACTCAGACATAATTCTTTCGCGATAAAGAGTTTCTTCTATCATGTATAACATGCGAACCTACGAGTAATATCATAAATACGCGTACTTCTGTATAATGTGTTATTTATGACCTCATATAGAGACCCGGAGAGTCATTGGATGCAGGTGGCATTTGGACGGTCACTGAAGAACTGTTCTGTGAAACTCTTTGTTCCACTAACGTTTTCAAAGAGAATTTATGTTTACGCTATTTTCGCTTTTTGCGTTTCATTTTCTTTCTCGTAAAAACATGACCAATTTCTTTGTATAATTGTTTAGACCGCATGGTTAAGGTTTTGATACCTAATGGGGATTTGGGGATGATTTCGCTGCTGGTTTTGTTGGTTAGAGCTATACATATAGGACTTCCTTTCGCTTGTTTAGCAGATTCTCATAATAGTAATGTGCTTGATGAATTTACACTCCAAAAACTGTCGCTTTTGACCATCTTCGTGGTTAAGACTACCAGTTGCTCATTCTTTTAAATGCGACAAGGAAGCTCTGGCCTTCATCTCACCTAATGGTAATATCAAGCTTAAATTTATATCAAGTATTCGCTTAAATTTATATGTATTCGGGTCTTTGGTATCTTTCAGCTGTGAAAGTATCAAACTTGTAAGTCAACGCAATCAAAAGATAAGACCGTTTGTGTCGCATATTTTGCGATTTCACAAGAGAATCAAAACCTATACGGTCTTATTACAAAACCTGGTTTAAACGCCTAAGAAATAATTTACTAACCTATTAAGTACTATACACTAACAAAATTGTATTTTATATATGTATGTTAGCTTATAAGGTATGTAAATAAAAAATAAAAATAAAATAAACCTGGTCTAAAGTTAGTCTTGGTTTAAACGTAGTGCGCTTTCCCTTGTGTCAATATACATAGATAGAGACAGCGTCAACTTAGTCCTGGTTTGAACCAGGACTAACTTTAGTCCATGTTTTATAATAAGACGGATACTGTCTTATTACAAAACCTGGCCTAACCTGGCCTGAACAAAAGCTAAAGTTAAGTTAGTATTGGTTTAAGACTGGCAATGTCTCGTTCTATGTGTATTAACACAAGTGAAAGCGCATCAGGCTTAAACCAAGACTAAGTTTAGACCAGGTTTTGACCGATAAGATACTTCCCGTTGACCTATAGGAGCATGAACTTTAGCAAGAATATAGCACATCAATCAATCATCATCATCACAGCTCATATACGTCCCCACCGAGGGGCACGAGCCTACCCTAACTAGTTATGTTAAGGCGATTAGGCCTTAGTCAAACCACGCTGGCCCAGTGCGGATTGGTTGACTTCACATACACCTTTGAATTACTTCGCAGGTGTATGCAGGTTTCCTCACGATGTTTTCCTTCACCGTAGGAGCGTCAGATAAATGTACGAGTACATATGAAATTCGTGAAACGAAACACACATCAGTACATGGCAGGATTGATCGCGGGCCTCCCGATTCTCAACTCTACTCGGGGCACAGTCCAATGCCGAGGCCACAGCGCCACCGACGCTTCATATATAACATATGTTAAGGACTAAATCTGAAAACTTGTTAAGCACTTATATACATACTTAGATAAGTTTGCACAGAACCCTTAGTGCACGAGTCTAACTTGCACTTAGTAGTTTTTTTTATAAAAGAAAAGAAAACTACTTTTTTCTCACTGAATCTCATCCCAATATGCTAGAAAGCCGAAGATGGCTCTTCTATTATTAATAGTCTTTGACCCATTCAACACTATGAAAGTAATTTGCTTTGACAGCTGATAATGGACTCGATTGAAACGCTGTGTAGAGGAAAATGGAATATTGTATCGCGTTGTTCGCATTAGGGGAGTGCTAGGACTGATGAACCGATAAAAGAATAAAGATTTCATAAAGTCTTATGGCTACTGTGAATTCGTTAATTTCCCTGGCTTCGTGGCATAAAGCATTTGCTTTAATTGTAAATATTTTGAAATTATAGATTTGCAGAAATTTATCGCAGGCCAAGTTAAACGTATCATTAAATGACGAGTATGTATAAAATAAAGTTATCCTTAAAAGCAGATGAATCTACAGAAGCACATATGTTTGAGTCGTTGCAAGTGGTAATGTGTTATGTTAGTGTAATTCCATTGAAAAGAGGCGTGGATGTCGTTATGTATGTATATTACTACTTTCTCTATAAAACAACTTCGTGTTCACAATACTGTGGCGGCCGCTAACAATTGACAATTAACTTCACAAATAATCTTAATAAGAGATTCAAATTAGACTTACACAAGACTCACTCCACGAATCTAACAATACACTGAACGTGAAAAATCCAGTGTTACATAAGCCCTCGTCTTTATAAATACACACCACAACACGGCTCTTAATAGACTAGAAAACGACTGAGCCAAAACCGATACTATATTAGCTACTGTAATTCAATGTCTTTATTTTAAACTAGTGGGCCCGGCAGACGTTGTCCTGCCCGATTGTTGTACATATAAACCTTCCCTGAACCTATTCAAACACACAGAAAATTTCGTAACAATCCGTCGAGCCGTTTTTGAGTTTTAGCGAGACTAACACACAGCGTTTCATTTTTATATATAAGAAGAAGAAGATGAAAGTTGTTTTTTATGTAAAAATCATAAATTTTGTAAGATAAATATGTTGGAGCGTTAAGCCCGTTATTTCAAATTTTGGGTCATGCCATCAACATATCTTCAGAATAAATTTAGTAAACTGCAATTTTTTTTGCAGAGTCGCTTATTTTAAGTGAATTTAAACAAAATGGTAAACATGGCAGAAAAATTTTGATTTTGGGGTTAGTATGGCTGTCATCGCCCCAACATGGAGGGAATGGTCTCAAAGCAAAAAGCGCCACGCTACCCAGCTCTCTCGCTATTACAACACTGTACTGTACAACTTTGTCAGAGTCAGCAAAAACAACGAATACACGAATTGTATCAACGATGTAATGTCTTTTTTTTCAGTCGTGGGCCCACGGACTGTAAAATAAATGTCAAACATATCGCTGCTACAGCAAAAACTTCTGCGTTACGAGTCTACGCCACGAGATTTGTGTCAATTTTATTTTCAGTGTTTACGTGACAGCCGATCCATCAAAGTTTTTGTGCCGCATCGCTAGGCCATTCGAACTCACAAAACTCTCACTTTTATTATCTAGTTATCAATCCCAAACAGGAAAAATAGAGGTTTTTTAATAACCGCCATATAAATCAATAAAATATATTGGGCATGTATTTTTTTACACAATAAAAAACTTTCTGTATAAGACAATAACTTTAATGGTATAGGTACATAATAAAAATCTTAATAAATATGCTGATTCTAACTTTTTAATACACTAAAATTACTCGTGAACTCTCGTGACCTTTCGTGAACAATGACCTACTTATTTGCATTTTGGTTAATAAAATTGATGTGCTATTACACTTTGGTATGTTAACGTAATACCTGTCTACGATTTCAAGGATGACAGGACCCATATTGACTGATTAAAATATGGCAGTGTTTAACTTTACCTCAATTTATTCCCGTTTTCTACAAAAAAAAAATACCTTATTTCAACAAACATACTAATTGTACACTAAAATATGGTTCGTAAAATATTTTATACTTTACTGCAAATCAAAAAAAAAACAAAAAATCCTCGTTTTGAATAATAAACTATTTTCCATGGGTAGAATTAGGTTCTGGCAATGTAGTCAGTTCTAACCTAACCTAACTAGCCATTTCGAACAATTCACTAGTTTTCCTTCTTTATTATTAGACTTCCAGTTCCATACCTTTATACTAAAAAATAAATGCCATAAAAATTTAAATGGAAAATTGAGGAAAGGGGCTTTATTAATAAATATGCAACAAATTTTTTTTGCAGCATATTTAAGTTATTCAGTTTTTAAAATTGCGGATAATATCGACAATTTCATGGACATGATGCATTATTGTCAATGAAATTGGTCAATGAAAATGTCTCAACTGAAAATGAACTTAGTGCCTATTTAATAGGGTAGAATATACGCTAGCAAGCCGCCCCACTCCCACCTGCGCAGCTGGGTGAGGGTGGCTTTTATTCATGATAAAAATGCACTGATAGGTAGGTAAAACTCAATTAAAGCACTGATTTCTGAAACTAACTTTTAATTGATACTTTATCATTATTATTTCGTAGACAGGTATTACGTTAACATACCACATCAATTTTATTAACCAAAATGCAAATAAGTAGGTCATTGTTCACGAAAGGTCACGAGAGTTCACGAGTAATTTTTAACCGACTTCAAAAAAGGAGGAGGTTATCAATACGGTTGTATTTTTTTATGTTTGTTACCTCATAACTCCGTCATTTTTAAACCGATTTCCAAAATTATTTTTGTATTTGATAGATTATACTGCAAGGGTGGTCCCATGGTCACCAAAGTCAGGATCGGATGATGGGACCCCATAGAAAATCGAGGGTATTAAATTAGGGTTTCTTTCACTAAAAAGTTAAAAATAATTTTCTTTTACAAAAAATAGAACCGACTTCAGAAACACTGAAAACTTAAAAAATAATCTTCTTCTATATTGAAGTCGGTGACAAATTTTAACACTTTCTTGGAGATCATCGTTTGGCGCCGACTTCAATATAGAAGAAGATTATTTTTAAGTTTTCAGTGTTTTAGTGTATTAAAAAGCTAGAATCAGCATATTTATTAAGATTTTTATTATGTACCTACACTATCTGTTCACATTAAAGTTATTGTCTTATACTAACTGTTTTAATAACTTAAGTGTTCTCCTTCATTGTCAATGCTCACTCGCGCCCGTTTAAACTAATTTTCTTTTAAGTAATCAGAATGTTTCTTTGTAGTTTCACGTTATTAAAAGCGTCTATTTACTATTCGCTGTTTAGCACTTCAATAGTGTCAAGTTCACTCACATACACCCTATGCTTTATTTTGCTCCACGAGAAAAATGTAAAGACGTAAGATCTTGCGAGTGCGCGGGCTACGGCACGGCTACGTCACCGGGCCGAAGCGCGCCTCAGCGGGCGGCGCCGCAGCTGGTCCACTGGTCATCGAACTCTTCGGTGAGGTATTCCCTTACATCATGATGGTAGTGCGTCGTCTTGCTGAAACCACAGTCCTCTCATGTTCACCAGCAGAATGGCATTCAGCATTGTCGAAAGCGTCGATGGCGTAGTGCGTAAGGCTGTCGCCTTCCAATCGGGAGGTAGCGATTCGAACCCCGCCACGTACCAATGTGTTTTCAAATGTTGAATTCATATGTACGTTTATTCGACGCTCTTACGGTGAAGGAAAACATCGTGAGGAAAGAATTTCTTTACAGGTTGTGTGTGAAGTTGACCAACCCGTACTTGGCCAGCGTGGTTGACTAAGGCCTAATCACCCTAGTTTAGGGTAGGCTCGAGCCCCTCGGTGGGGACGTATATATGAGATGATGATTGTCGAAATTATCATGCGAAGTATATTCAAATAGGTTTCGCTCGTGAGTCAGACTTCAAACGTATACACTGAATCAATGTTGAAACGTCGTTGTCGTCGAGATCGCCGGTCTCTCTCGTCCTTGCGCATGTGATAGCACGTAAAATAAGCCATGGTCTAGGAGTCATTAATAAGCACTTGACACTGTGCTGTAGTTTGGCTGTACAGCTCTCGGTACACCCTTTACAGGTGTACCGAGAGCTGTTGCCCCGTTGTCAGCTGTTGCCCGCGACACGTTTTCACCGCAAAATATGCACGAACTAAGACTACATACTATTCACGAGATGTAAATTGATAAGCCATGACTATATTATGATTAAGTGACGGGTCTAATTGATCTATCGCTTAAAGCGCACGCGCGCGAATCTCCTGTAACGAGTACTATTCTAGTCGCAGTCAAATTGCTACTGCGGAGTGCGGGGCGGCGCTGCTTCGGCCAGCACGGCGCCCCGGACATGGCGTTCCAACGCCTCAGGCCTCACCCCGCTCCCCCATTATTAATGATTGTGTGCAGGCGCATATCGATATTAGGTATGACTGTGTGAGTTACTTTTTAATGAAACTTAAATAGTTTGCTACCAGACGTGCGTGAAGTCGACCAATCCGCACTGGGCCAGCGTGGTTGACTAAGGCCTAATCACCCTAACATAGGATCGGCTCGAGCCTCTCGGTGGGGACGTATATGACCTGTGATGATGATCGCCTCGGTGCGGATAATCGATGATCATGAGTTAAAATTTGGCACCGACTTCAAAATAAATATAACGTTAATTTATGTTGTGTTTATTTCTATATTATTTTTTAATTTTTTTGTATTTTTGAAGTCAGTTTTTTAATTTTTAGGGTTCCGTAGTAAACAAGGTACTCTTAAGTTTCGCCATGTCTGTCTGTCTGTCTGTCCGCGGTTTGCGTGACTATTAGTACTAGAAAGCTGTAATTTGGTATGGGTATATATATTAATCAAGGCAAAAATGTGGTAGAAAAAAATATAAAAAAAATTATTGGGGTAAGTAAAATGGGAGTAATTGTTTTTTTTCTCGACTAACCCATCGTGTAGGGTATCGTTGAATAGGTATTTAAAAAATAGTGTAAGGTTCAGAACACCATTTTTCGATTTAGGGATCCGTTTCTGAAATATTTGGTGCAAATTTTTGTTAAAGGTAAGTGCCCCCCCCCCCCTCCCCCTCTATCTGCTAAACGGTTATATATGGACACGTGAAAAAAATTACAACAGTACTATATATATCGAAGTTTTAAGGAAAACTATCAGAGTTGAATACTAAGTACAAACTAAAAAGTTATAGACGACCATCTTATAAAATGTACTCGGAAAAGTAAAATTTCATTGAAAATTAGTGCTGAATATATATTTACGAACCACGTGAAGTTAAGGAAATATAAAATCATTGCAGCTTTAATAAAAATAATAATGCCTCTAATTTAATAGCAACGTGTTGTGAGGTGTGAGTGTGAACTGAAAGTTGGCATTTGCAACTAAACATACACTGCGCGTGGCCCGACACGCACTTGGCCGGTTTTTGCAACATATTTCTTTTATTCTTTATTTTGAATTTTATAACAGCTCAACGAAGTACTAGTAACTTG
Source organism: Schoenobius gigantellus (assembly GCA_963935595.1). Lineage (NCBI taxonomy): Eukaryota > Metazoa > Arthropoda > Insecta > Lepidoptera > Crambidae > Schoenobius > Schoenobius gigantellus. Next base: position 9,428,982 of record OZ012544.1, on the reverse strand, counting down.
ATAGAATAACGCGTCAAACTGTTTAAAAAATCATCTGCAGTAACAAAAATCTCATGAAACAAAAGGATTTCACGCTACCCAAAAAAATGAAGGTTCTCATAAAAAATTCGACCAACCCGTACCTCGCACGAACGCAACGGCCCAAATTTATCCCAAGCTAACAGTTTCTTCGGCTGGACTTTTTATACAATGGCTCGCGGTCTCTTGCTAACTACGTAGTCAAGCCTGCTTTATGGCGCCTCTGGTACTTCAAACTACATTTATTCTCGAACAGGATCGGCCCCGAGTCGATACTTCACACCTCTCCACCAAATGGAGCGTCAAATTGAATCCGAACGTTATGTATCCTCGAGTATCGGCTCTCGGAATGTCTACGTTTATCTAAACGTTTATTGTATTGACGCACTTATGTCTCGTGAAATATTTGCACGTTTTCATGAATAATTTGCTGGCAATTTCATTCGGTATTGTTTGAGGTAGGTCGTGGTTTACACAGTTTTTATATTGTTACCTATTATTCTCTGACGTTCTCTAGGATACTCTATAAAATGCGTGAGGGTTGTGTTCTTAGCACATATATTTATGTATGTTTTCTAATGCCTCCTGAAAATGGCTAGTTCAATCTGAATTATGTCCTGCTATCTATCTTATACTATCCTGGCTATACCTTTTCACTCACACAGTTCTTTTCCCAATCCTTTTCTGTATAGACTGTTACATTAGAGAATGCCTGTCAACATAATATGGACTAGTGAAGAAGCACTATTTATATCTAACCTTTGTTTCAATATTCCTGTATATTTCTTATTTATTTTGTTTATATGAACTCCTTTTATTATCTCTTTTGTACCACCATACAGGAAAGTTTTGCACCATCCCTTCCTTCTGTTTTCTTCCTTTTAATAACCTTTTTCTATGGTTCATCATGATCATCACCACTGCTCATATACGTCCCCACCGCTCATATATCTCCCCACCGAGGGGCACGAGCCTACCCTAACCACGCTGGCCCAGTGCGGATTGGTTGACTTCACATACACCTTTGAGTTACTTCGCAGGTGTATGCAAGTTTCCTCACGACATTTTCCTTCATCGTAGGAGCATCAGCTAAATGTACGTATGAAATTCGTGAAACGAAAAACACATTGGTACACGGCAGGATCAATCGTGGGCCCTCCGATTCTACTCGGGACACAGTCGAATGCCGGCCTCAAAGAAATTGCTGTGCAGCAATACGACTGCTTTTTCTTCTTTGCTTTGTTATGTGATAGTGTTTTTTTATGCAAAAAAGTAGCTGTGTATGTAAAAATCAACACGAACACAAAATACATCAACATAAAAAATTACCGGCAATATAGCGGAAACTACGCAGCGCTGCTGAACTCAACCGGATCCACGTTGCTTAAAATGACAGATGAACGCGCTCCTGCGGTCCGCTCCCTTTTCACTTAGGATTATATTACGTCCAATTTGCTGGACTTGGCAAACATCGATTGGGCTCTAATGATAGCTGGCTGGTAGGTAGCTTGTTTATTCTGTTCGGCGTGTTAGGCTGCGAAATTAGTTTGTTTATTGGCCGCCAAGACCCTACGCTACAATGTGCGACATGTCACGAATTCCGATTCGTAAGCCGCTTAATTTATCATACGTGAAAATTTTCGCATGCACGACAGAAGCTGGGGGCCGATTCTCGCACAATTCGTAAAAATGTTCGAATCCGAGATTTTTCTCGAGCGTTAATCAGAATTGAGCCAATGAGAACACAAGACATGTCGAGCTCCGCCATTTCTTCATGGAAAGTCGCTTGTATTGTTTCGAGTGCTCGAGAGTAGTCGAGACGTCAATTACAAATTTATGGTATGGTGTTTATATTTTTTTTTCCGTTTTTGATTATCCCATTGTATATTTTTTAATTTATTTTCAATTACATTATGTATATATTGTAGAATTTACCTTGGCATTTTGTTTCTCTAAATAAATACTTAAAAATATAATTTATGCCAAAAAAAATAATTTCATTGCATGTTTATTTATCTAAAATAAATAATTATATAATAGAAAAATCGATCTTACTACTCGAGATAAGTCAAGCGACGTTCCCTCAATTAATGGCGGACTTCGACGTGTCTAATCCTCTGTTTGGCTGAGCTGTGTTCGAATTCGAACTTTTTTCGAATCCGTGAGAATCAGCCCCCTGGAGTCGTTTGTACTATTTCGGACGAGGCGTGGGCTGTTGGAAATGATCGTTTAGCTATTGTTGGTAATACATAAGCGAGTTCATGTGAAGTAACATTTTTAAAGCTATAAATAAAAATCATCGCAACATAAAACAAGAAGACTATGGAGTAATATATGTAACAATGCAAATTATGAATGTTATCTAAATAAGTTGAACAACTACTCACAACATATCTTGGGGAGAAGGGGGGGGGGGGGGGGGGGGCAAGTCGACCATTAGTCTTAGGCTAATATAGAACAACGAAAAACACATTGGTATATGGCGGTCTCGAACCCCGGACCTCACGATTGGAAGGCAGTGCCGAGTCCACAGCGCCACCGACCGACGCTTTTTGATTTACCATCAGATGATAATAATATGAAGAACAAGACATTGATGTTGTGACAAGGCAAGGCGTCGGTGGCGCTGTGGACTCGGCACTTGCCTTCCAATCGGGAGGTCGGAGTTCGAGACCCGCCATGTACCAATGTGTTTTTCGTTTCGAATTTCATATGTACATTTGTCTGACGCTCCTACGGTGAAGGAAAACATCGTGAGGCAACCTGCATACATCTGCGAAGAAATTCAATGGTGTATGTGAAGTCGACCAATCCGCACTGGGCCAGCGTGGTTGACTAAGGCCTAATCACCCTAACATAGGGTAGGCTCGAGCCCCTCGGTGGGGACGTGTATGAGCTGTGATGATGAATTGGGATGATGACTGAATTCTAATTTTCACGCCTCGTCATAAAATATTAAAATACCGTAGAAAAAGATGCAATCACGTGAAATCAGAATTAAAATCGGCTTAGAAATACATTAGATACAAGCATTTTAAGTTGTTAATTTGAAGGCGATTAGACAGAGAGATCCGACATCAACCGTGACGTCATTGTTGAGTACGGCCATATAAACTCCTTGAAAATTGCCGTTTTGCTAGAAAGAGATAGAGAAAAATCTTTAATACCTTATATCTTGGTTGTTTTTATAGTTATTCGAAAACCGATTTTTTCTTTCTGTTTATTATATGAATGAGCTTCTATTAAAGCAAAAAAAAATTTTTTGTCATCTAGCCTATTCTCGACATAGCTAAATTTCACCGTGTACTTATCCATGAGTGTCGAATGGAAGTGCCTGTGATGAAATTCACATGATTATCAGAGGGCGACACATCTTATTGCCCGGCCGTTAAAATTCGTTTCGTGATTAATGGCGTGCCCTCCTAATTGCCATCAAAGGCTGCTGTAAAACACGAGTTACGCTATCGAAACGATATTTTTGGCGTGATCTAAACTTTGTTTGTTAATGCTATAATATGCTCATGATTCGGTCCGTCCGTCCGTCCTACCATCCTTCCGTTCGTCCGTTCCATCGTTATCTCAGTACCTGGGTCACTTAGAGACTTCAGGTTTTCACTACTTGATTTTTGTAACTGAGTATGAAAATCCTGATACTAGTACCCTGAGACCTAGACCGAGGGTCATTCCACTAGGAAATTAGGGCCAGAAACTATGTAATAAACTTTCGTTTCCAACCCCCGTAATATGGGTATCAAATGAAAGAGTTTGAAAAGTAAAGTAATATATATTTAGTAACATTACCCTAAATGCATCATGGCCGACGCTCAAAAATGACGGATAAAATTTCGATTCCAATCCTCGTAATATAGGTATCAACAAAATCGTTTTTTCCTACGGCCCACCTCTTGAGACCACCTGGGTGAACCGTGTATAATAGTAACCACTAGCATATGGACCGCAACTCAAATGGTAGATAAAATTTCATTTTCAACCCAAGAAATATGGATATTAAATGAAAGGGCTTGAAGTGTAAAATACTAAGTATAGCGTAAAGTATACTATGAACCTAGCAACAATGCCTAAAATTCAATCTGGCCGCTGCTCGAAAATGGCGTATTAAATTGGGTCATTCGACAACACCCATTTTAGGATTTGAAATTTGAAATATTATTAGGATTTGAAATATTTTATTTAAATTATTCTTTTTACGTAACAGAATCATGTTTGCAGCTGGTTATGAGAGCGTTTAGTGCGGCGTGTACACCCTCTCCTACCCTAAATTTCACTGTTTTTCCTGAACTCCACTTTCCCTTACCATCAGGAGCACAGAACACAGAAAGACTGTGTTCTGTGATCAGGAGGGATGGAGTCATTTGCTAGGATCACTATAAGAAAACATCAATCAATTTGGAATCATATTTCTTAAGAAATAAAGTTTACATTCTATGGAATCCAACAGTTTCGGCCATCTAATTAAAATATTCTTGAAATACACCCGAAACTGTTGTAACTAAAATACCTCTCTATTGTTCCAGGTTATTTTCCCCTGCCAGCCGTCTATTGCCTGACGTGGATCTGCCTTGACGTTCTTCTGTGCACTGCGTCCATTATGCATCTATGCACTATCAGCGTGGACAGGTACTCACATTCACATATGACCAATTGTATCTCGATGACGTTATGAGAGAAAATCGTTCTTTGTATTAACCATTGCAACATTTGCAACTGTCCACTAACAGCAGAGAAGTTCTAATTTTTAAGTTGTAGCAAGTTCTAGGAAGTTCGAGCTTCATCTGGATTCCTCGACATCAGAGCAACTATCTTACCCTAATTCATAATACATAATATCTACATTTTGATTACACCAAAAAGTTATAAAAAGAGAGATATATTAGTCATATAGAAACGGTGATGTCCACTCAGATCCACTGGAAAGATCAAACCATAATCAAACCTAACAAGAACTTCTGCTCCAAGAGTAATCATACCCCGAACCTTAGGATTTGAACCACGTGCTCTCAGTCGTCTCAGCCTAACAACCACAGATGTACTAAAACTTTTTCAGTTAAATTGTTTAGTTTTCTTTAAGTTGCGCCTAAATTATTCTACTATTTCCCATTCTTTTTTCTCATTCTTTTAACTTTAGCCGTATCATTACGCAATACTTATTAAATTGTATACTTTATGCTTATTCATGTATTTCTTTGGCTCCCTCGAAGCGCACATCGGAGTGTGTTCATTAAATTTTTACACTTCACTGTTACAGACCCTCGACAGGTTCTAAGATGTGCTCGCACCGACAAGATCCAAGTAGACTTATCGACAAGACAAACCCCTTGTAAAAAAATCTCGCAATACCTAAACGAAGGTTCACTGAGGACGTCATTATTTTTGTGAACGTATACCGATAAATAAAATGTTAATCTCAAGAACTTCTTTGCTTTTATAGAGAATTTTGGCAGCAATTTTAATTTGTGTCTTCGATGCTTATTTAGCCCTAAGAATGTATAGATAAATTGCATAAAGAACTATACATACATGTGAAGAATGTCAATTCTGAGATGACGTATGATAATGAATGGAAGGAGAAAACGTGTTGTGCCGACCCCACAAAAGAGTAGAATAAGGACAGGATAATTTGACCTCAGTTCATATGATTCTATGAGACTCCCTTAAACAAAATACAAACAGATACTTTTATTCTTCTATCGAAAAATCCTTATTTCTAAATTGTGAAAATATATCAGCTGATCATGCTTTTTATTTCCTTGCTGCCGAAGTTGTAGTTTCTAGCTGCAGTTAAATTCTATTTAATAAGTTCTCACGATTGTCACAGAAAGTGAGGGAGCTGCGACAAATATTTCTAAATCCGTCATCCCACGGAAAATATTGATAGGTATCCAATGCGATATAAATAGCACTGTTCATTCATCAAAATACGGAGTTTGTACGCTGACGCGTAAATACATGCCGGCTTATGCCTAATCCCGGCGAATTGCCAATTACTTATACAATATTTTTACCGTTTCTACACTACAGAGTATGCTCTAACAATTTTGTTCCTCCTTGCTAAAATTTCACTTGGTGCCTTGATACTTACCTTGCCTTGGTAGAATTATTTGTACCTAAACATGAGATTGATTACGAACAGCATAGATGTATTGCGATAGTGACTGCTTGTGATCCTTATAACTACGATGCTTTAGCACTGTCATGTTCCAACAAGCCAGCGGCCCCTTAACGGTGTATTTAACTGACACACCCCGCACAATCATTTTCGCAACTTTTTAGACTCACCCAATTAGGGTTTGGTTAATTCTAATAATTAACATCCACAAGAAGAAAGTAAGCGACGACATGTATATTCTAGATCCACTAAGAAGACGACTTCCCTTTAATGTTAACTCAAAATCGGTAGCGATGTACACACTCCAGCACATGAGACTAATCATTTGTGTTTTAAAATGTTACTAATTACGTACATAAGATGCCACAGATTTTACCTTGATGTGCTGTCGTCCGTACTCCAATGTTGATAATAAATGGACGTCCACCATCATCATCATTTTATGTTTGTTTGAGCTAAGGTCTCCCCAAAATATATAGATTGGAAATCCAGCTGCGATAGCCCAATGCAGTATAGTTGGGATCGCAGAAGCCTTGTACTTTGGTTAGCATTAGCATGAATCCATTGTAACGGGAACACCGATATACGTGGCCATTCGCTAGATTACCGTTTTTTTTGGAAATTATTAGAACGCTGTTACTGTAATGACACCACTTCGAGGATAGCCAAGGCAGGTCAACATTTGCACAGCTGTTTCCGATATCGCAGTCTAGAAAGTTGTCGTGAAAGGCGATGTTAAAAATCTTTCATTTCAACATCAAATCTGTCCTGCTTTATGGATGCGAAATATAGGGGGTTGCAATATACTCGTACATTACGCAGAAGGTTCAAGTCTGTTTAAAATAGATACTAGGAAATTTTGGCCACGAAAAGATATCAAATGATATCCCATATGATCTCAGTCACGAAACACCGATCCGTTACCAGATCAAGCCTCGAAAGTGGAAGTGGAGCGGTTCTAGGCATGCTCTAGGCATTAACTCTATAAGGGATGAGGAAATTAGTAGAGGAGTTAAAGACTACTGGACTAACATGGTCCAAGACAAAAAATGTAGCCCAGGATAGACCGCGATAGACCACACAGAGTCATAGAGCATAGCGTCAAGTCCTTGAATAAAAAGTTATGTCAGAGGGATGTTTAAAGATATGTTTCGATTGATATTGTAAAATACAAAATGTTTAATAAATTTATATAGAAAATATTAAAGTCTATTAATTGTACCGAGAAGAGCTAGTCGGGCGTTTATAAACCGAAGGTGAAAATTGGCGCCCAACGTGGGCCACCACTCGTCATTAATCGACGGTGATACCGTATGGTGCTATTCACAATCCCCTGTAACCTCCACCGCTGTACTACATCACTCTTAATAATTTTTTATTAGCAAAAAATATTTAACAAAACCTAAAAGGGCAGCAAAGAACTGACACTGATTTTGAATTAGACTAAGTTATCAAATGTTTGGTAACAACATAATTTATTGTATTATGATTAATGTATACGTCTATAACTTATTTTTTGACATTTTAAGTGTATGTAAGCATACCGATTGTATTTTTTTTTAAAACTTTCAATGACTATGTAACAAAACCAAAATTGTAAATGGCGATTTAAAAGAGGAGATAAAAAATTTGACCTTCCGAGTTTCTTGCCTGTTCTTCTCGAGAAGGCTCTCCCAATTTCCGAACAGGTGTAGATTCAACTTTTTTTTTCATTACTACTTGTATTTGCAGACATCTTGAGTAGGTATATTCAGGATGTATGCACATACAAGGTTAAATTTATGTTTCCTTTAAATTAGAATGTTTTGCTTTGTTTTGACGTCAATAAGTGCCTGTAAAGGCCTAAGTTGAATAAAGATTTTTGAATTTGAATTTGAATTTAAAAAACACACAAAGTCAAAAATAATATAGGAATACGGAACGGACGACATGTAATCACCATGAGCTAAAAAAAATTAATAATCCCTTCATCATCAGCCCGGTTCATGACGTACCAGACGGAAATACCTAAATAGCTTCAGAAAACAATAATAAAACACGATGGACGTGCTTATAATAATTTAAGGGTTTCCCACATTTTCCTCAGATCCCATCATCAGATCCTGACTTTGAAGGCAATGGTACCAATCGAGAAGTATATACCCTTTCGAACAAAAAAACGAATTTTTCAAATCCTTTAATAATGAGAGAGTTATGAGCTAACAAACAAAAAAGAACATACAATATAATTTATGATTTTGTTGATTTACAAATATAAGCGAATTCATTGTACCGAGGAGAGCTCGTCGTACGCTCACCAATCGACAGTGCCATTGGCGCCTATTGTGGGACACCACTTGTCACCAATCGACGGTGACACCATTTGCGTTTATTGACAACCCCCTACGCCCCCTAGTGTTATACTTCCATCACTGCGTCATTAAAAGACAGACGACACGGAGTCTTTGTACTGAAGCCACAATTACTGTCTTAATAAGCGATCTTTACAGATTTGTCTTACATAATTAGCCACTAACTGTTCTGCTGTTGTTTGAGGAGTCCAGATGAACACGATATTGCTATTGAGTTTGAATAAATTTGACAAAAATTTGAGATTGAATTTAAAAATAGCGTGTTTATTTTATAAGGACACTTTGAAACGCATACTGTTAATTGTCATAATTTCGATTGGCATACATCATATGGCATAAAAATAAAAAAGCATAATAATATTTGGCATAACACATCAATAAGCATGAACATTATTATGCAGAGTTGTCGAAAGGCATAATATTAAAAATCATAATCTTTGAAAGGTATTATATGGTATGCCATAATTTTATTAAGCATACTTTAAAACGCTTAATTTTACTACGCAAAACTGTTATTAGCCATAATTTTGTTTGACATAATTTAACTATGTATAACTCACTAAAGACATAGTTTTATAAAGAATACTAACTGTAAATAGGTATTCATAAATCTTCTTTGACATAATTCGGAATGTATTTTTCTCCATACGAGGTTTACTAATTATTAAAAAAACTAATGCTATTTAAAACCGACTCAGTCAAACTCGACTCCACGTAGTCTTGTCTGCCCTACCCCTAGAGTGTTATTGAGAATCGCGAAGGCACGGAGGGGTGAGGCGGCCCGCATGCTGAGGAGCAGGTGGCTATGAGCGAGCCGGTGGTGAGCGAAAGCCATCTGCGACGATTAGCATGCGTGGGACCGCCAGAACCTCGCAGTGCCGGAGCTATGGCAGAAGTCTTGTATGTTGCATGCCTGCTTGCATGCCAGCTTGTGTGCCTGCATGCATTCTGCATGTCTGCATGCATGCTGCATGCATGCTGCATGCATGCATGTATGCAAAATGATATAATATATTAATATTATTACGTGATTTCTTAACATTAATCGTAAATAAGAGTTTTTTTATTTAGTATTTGTAACTATTTCTTTATAAATAAGGTTAAAAAACAATCGTAAATAATTTAAACATAAGACAATAAATTTAATATATTATGTATAGCAATAAGACAATAAATTTTATCCATATGGTGAATGAGTTCGCAATGCATTTATGGATTTTATCAGTTATGCTTTTCAAATGTATGTCTTTTGAATATTATGCCTTTGAAATATTATGGCAAACATAAATTATGCCTTTTGTTACTTATGCTTATTCATTATGCCTTTTCATGGTTACGCCTTACATATTTCGGCCTTATAATATTATGCGTTATGAAGTTATGATATAAAGACTTATGGCAAGTGACGATTATGGCAATTAACATTATGTATTTTTAGTTTATGACGAAAAACGTTATGCGTTTCAATAGGTAACCATTTTATAAGTTTGTAAGTTCTAGTAATTATACACTGCTTTATTTTTAACAAATTTTCGTGAAATCTGCAAAGATTTCTAAATTAGATATGGATACGTAGCTATTAACAGTCAGTCAAATCATTTTTGACTTAAATTATAGCGACTGATACAATTAAAATTGCGTTCGGGTGTGATAATTCCTCAGAGGCAATATTGGTCAAGGCGTCCTGTCTATGGTGAAATTCTCTCTTATATTATTTTAATCATTTTGAACTTTATAATAATATATTTTTTATATCAGTAACCATATTTTGAGTGTAAATTCAGCTCACCTGACTTGTGTATGATATGAAAACTTTTTTCGCATAATTTCCTGCGTGACCCGGTACACGCTCATCTCTTTTAAGGGTGCACTTGACCTGGGGCTTCTTGAGGACGTTCTTTTATTTAAAATACGTTCACTTAGATCGTCCCTTGCCCGTTTGCATTCACTTTATTAAGTTATTGTGTCGTCTTCCTTTCATCCACGCCCTTAATGCCCAAGGTATCTTATTTTAGCGTCCCTTACACAGTCCTTGTCAACAAATCATTCACCTTGCACATTCCTCTAGCACACTAGTAGGCATTTTGTCGATCGGTCATTGGCAAGTAAAGAAAAAAAAACTAAAGCAGAAAAGAAAGGTCTTTTCATTTGGTAATTTTATTTTCACTTCATAAATTCTCTTTGCATTAGTTTTTTTTTCTTCTTTACTTTCCTTGCAAAACCTAAGAAAACATAATTGAGACTTAAATGAGATCCTATTTTTTTAAGAATAAATGAAACAATTAATAACATTTTGTTCATAATTTTAGTGAAGTATTTTCTTGTAACATAAAGACAGGAACAGACAGCAATTAACTTTCATATGAATAACATGAGAAGCCAAATTAATATTAATATTTATTTATTTTATGTATTTTTAAAGTATTAATTTACTTTTCTTATTGGAACGAGAATAAGAGATACTGGTTTTAAGATTTTTGATTGTAAAACATTTCTTCAATATTCAATGCCGCGAGTCTGTAGGTAATAAAAATCGAGATTAACATTTTTCATACGCACATTAGCATTTTTGTAATATCTAATATCGCGAGTACAAAATTGCTCCTGGACCGTCAATGGCTCACCGGGACCGCGGAAGAGGCTCCAGTTAGACGCTTTCTAATAAATACTCTCATTTCAGATACCTATCTCTTCGTTACCCCATGAGGTTCGGGAGGAACAAGACGAGAAAACGAGTTACAATCAAGATCGTCTTCGTGTGGATACTGTCAACTGCGATGAGTCTTCCGCTGAGTCTCATGTATTCGAAGGTATGTAATAATATTTTGTAGAAGTAGGTAACTTTAATTAAAGGGGGTGCCGAACAAAACCCACGGTTGAGGTTGGTTAGTGTTCCTTAACCTATTAACCAACCTTATGACATTAGCTGCGTAGAAAAACTGCTTGCAATTGACAAACAATGTGATAATTGACGATCAATGTGTATTAACACTGTGATAATTATTGGGATAAATATCATTCACTTGAGTAACTGTTCCACTCACTCCGACAGGCATTTTTAAATTATTTTTATGAAATAAAACTGTTTGTGAAATCTTTGTAATGTTGGCAATTTAAAAGAGGAGAAAAAAAAATTACAAGACCTTCCGAGTTTCTTGCCTGTTCTTCTCGAGAAGGCTCTCCCAATTTCCGAACAGGTGTAGAGTCAACTTTTTTTTTCATTTCACTTGTATTTGCATACATCGTAATTATGGTTGGGGTGTATGCACATACAAGGATTAAATAATTAGTAAACTAGATTCTTGTTTAATAAGATTTTTATGTTTTGTTTGACGTCAATAAGTGCCTGTAAAGGTTAATATTGAATAAAGATTTTTGAGTTTCAGTTTGAGTTTGAAAATAATCGAATGTCCTCCTAACCCATATTCGGTCATGGCGCCTATCTCAACGGTAACTCACTATGCACGAGAGATATTATTATATCGCACAAGTGTCTGCGTGGCCACAGTGGACGTTGCGTAGCCTTAGCAATTGGGATGATGACTGAATTCTAATTTTTACGTCTCGTCATTAAATATTAAAATACCGTGGAAAAAGATGCAGTCCTATGAAATCAGAGTTAAAATCGGCTTAGAAATACATTAGATACAAGCATTTTAAGTTGTTAATTTGAAGGCGATTAGACAGAGAGATCCGACATCAACCGTGACGTCATAGTTGAGTACGGCCATATAAACTTATAAATTGCTGTTTTGCTAGAAAGAGATGGAGAAAAATCTTTAATACCTTATATCTTGGTTGTTTTTATAGTTATTCGAAAACCGATTTTTTCTTTCTGTTTATTATATGAATGAGCTTCTATTAAAGCAAGAAAATTTTTTTAGTCATTTAGCCTATTGTTATCCGAGCGCCCAAGTCAATGCGTCACCCAAATCCTCAAAGAGCTGATAAATAGCTTAAGGTAGTCGCAAGCTAATGTCATTTTCATGAAATTTTTCTGCGAATCGCCAGCGGAGATATAGGTGTGTGTCTAAAGGAGGACGTTACTGATCCACGCTGGGTCGCACTAGGAGATCGAAATCTTTTCAACTTGCCGCAAGACCTGTGATAAGTATTGATAGAATTGTGACCAGTATGACAGGGAGTGATCAGCCGTTAAAGGGGTTAGAAACTAAAATGCTTAAGCGGACATGACTTGCTAGGCATGATTGTAGGTATTTAAATGCAAACAGTTTACAACTTTACTAGAGGGAGTCTCACTACTACAGTCTTGTATTGCTGGCTCCAGCTTGAATGTTTAGAGGAAACCCTAACAGCCGGTTGTACCAAGTTTTACGTTTTACGATTTCGTAAAAAGTAACAACTTAATACCTAAAAATAGGTCGTTTCACTATTAAATATATGATTCGCGCCTTACATTTAACCTTTTTAAACGTAAAGGAATTAATAAAACTAATAAAACTACAAAAAAAAGGTGCAGTTCTTACGTATTGTTACTTTTACGAAATCGTAAAACGTAAATTTGGTGCAACCGGCCGTTAGATCGAGAGAATACAAAAATCGGTATTTGTAAAATATATTCCAGTTGCGCTGTGCCCCCGAAGAAAACAGTTTAACCCGATAGAGACAACTGCAGCTCGGAACGAAGATACCTAAAGTATACAAAATATACCTTTTCTTATCCTCTGTTTTCTCCTCTAAAACTAGACATATTTTATTTCTTAATTTTGCATTAAAACTTAAAGAAATGTGTTTCTAGGTTTTCCTTTCTCTCTTTTCTATAATGACGTCAAATTTGCTTGCTGGATTTTTGAATATAGCAGAAAATCTGGTAAATTTTTAGGTTTTTCCAGATTTAAGTCTCCTTCAATAATTGACTTAATAAAAAGGTAAAACATAGGAACACAGCCAAAGGAACAAACGTAGTCTCAACGTTTGCATGGAAAAATGGCCTGTACGATTTCCTCTTGAAACAGAAAGTGAAATTACTGTGTAAAGTACACTTGACATCTTATGTCACAAGTCGACAATGTACATTGAGGTCTCCCTTTACTAAGTAAAAACTTTTTACTGAGTAAAAAATAAAAGTTATATAATGTACACTTGACATCTTACGAGTATGTCACAAGTCGACTATACAACGCCCACAAAGATCTCAATGTATGTTACATTGAGGTCTTTGTGGGCGTTGTATAGTTGTAAATCTTACAGGAACCACATGTACTATAGCCGACTGCAGCCACTCGCCATCAGGTGGGCAGCGTGCATGTTTGCCAACTTTGTTGAATAAAAGTACCGCAATGAAAGGTAAATTATTATATAAAACAAAGTAATAGAAAGTTTTTACCACTGCACGGTGGTTCAAAATTTGTCCTAAAATTGTTTTTAATCATTCTTTTTTATTTTGAATGATGTAAAATATTAACTAAAGACGTTTTTGATTAAATAAAATTAATAAAAATTATAATTAATAATATACAAGCATCAGAAGAACTTTTAAAAATTAATATAAATAGTATGCAGTTTATTATCACAATTTAGTATTAAATATTAATATAATCCACAAAAACCACAACTCAAATAAATGCCTCCTTGAAAAGGAACATTAGAGTTTAGTACCTGAAAATAAAATATTAAATTAATATCGAGTTTCGTAGAAAAAGCTACATTACGTCTACGGCATCGTAGCAGATATGTTATGGTCCCGCGGGCAAATCGAGGCAAAAAAAATATGTTCCCCATTGTACGGTGCAGCCACGCACCCATAAATAGACACATGTACCAACATTTTAAACTATATCAGAATGGGGCCCATCGGGACCAACATTTTGTAGCTCTGGATAAAGTTACAGTAACGGAAAAATAATCTAAGAAAAATAGGTAGGCGTAGCACCCACATAAATCGAAAAATATAATAAGTAGGTGCTAAAAACTTAATTATTTATAAAACACTTAGCCTGTTCTTGGAATTTCATTGTACACAAACAACAACATAATTAACGTATCTTAGAAATCGCCAAAGACAAATACCGCACGGATAGGTCACCGACAAGCAGCAAGCAATAACAATGACATGTTTTCATTTCCGAGGTAGATTAATAAGCGATGACCGGATTTTTTTTTGAGGGAACTATGCTGTTAGCCGCAGATGGCTGTTACAGCTTCACTTTAATTATTTATAAGAAGGCGAGAACTTGGTGGGTCCTCAAGCCTCGTTTGGGAAACCTATCCTGATGGATTTCTAGCTCAGAGACGCATCACCACGGGGGTGTCCCGCTCTCTGAGTAGAGTCACCAGGCGGTTATAGCCGGTGCGGTGAGCGGCTGCAACACGAGCGCGCCTCTAAGGCTCGGACGCTCGAGTTCGCCGTATAGTGGAGGGTGGAGAGAAGCGACCAGGCACATAATCTGTACCTGGTTTATCGCAAACTGTGTAGACCGGGCCTTCGCAGTCTTGTTCTACGAGTGCGGTGTGTGGGACTAGTGCGTGGGTGTGCAGTGCTTGACAGTAGGTTGGAATGCGGAGGGAGAAGGTCGTTCGCTTGTATGACGATTTTTGGCCGCTACACTACGTAATGGGGTGTAATCGGCCGCCTGTCTGACAAGGGAGTTAGGCAGTGTGGACCTTACCTAGCGCGCCCATAAGGGCAGGAAGAACACCGGGGGGTTTTAGTAGGTAGGCCTGGCACTCTGCCGGGAGAGCCCCGCCCCACACACGCTCACCGTCTAGCCAACGGCGGGTACGTTGCGGTTACGCATTTCCCCCCGAGAAAAAAAAGGGTAGACGGTGGCGCTAGCGAAATAGCGTTGGGACAGATCATGAATGTGGAAGTAAATAGCCCTGATATGTATACTCCTAGATGGCTACGGAAGTAGTGAGGGCATCGTACTATATGGTGTGACTATAGTTGTAAGGTCGGTTTAAAATGAATCAAACCATGCCGTTTAAAACCAAAATTTTGGTTTAAAACGGAGTTTTAGGGTTGTAATGGTTAGAAACAGTGTTTTTTTATATGAACTCAGAATGCATTACAATATCAAATTCGCCATGCAACGGAGTACCAAACTGTGTATTTTCATATTTGTTAGATTTTTTACTAATAATTATTATAAGTGAAAAACAATTAAAAAAATGCCGACCCCAGGAGAGACTCGAACATTGCTTTGCTTTTCACTTTTTTTAACTAAATTTTAACACACATTTTAACAGCCTTTTAGAAATTTTATGTGAGTCTTGTTGGCAACACTGCATGTAGCTGAGTCGGACGATGCGCGGCGCGCGTCGTGTATTGGATCGCTATGTTCTCAGAAGAATATGCTGTAGTGATTGTTCTGAGGCTATGTTAGTTTGTCGCGGTCTGTAGGTAGGAAGTTAAATATTTTTTCGTTTGAAGCGCCAAAAGAACAATTATTTAAAGTAACCAATAATATAACAAGTAGTAATATTCTTTTTTACTTGTAAATATTTTATTTCAACAAATAAAACCATTCATGTAACTAGCTTGTAAAATGCTACTACTTTATTTTATGCCTTTACAATTCTAAATACATCTCTCTTTTGTCTCCGCAGTCGGGTATTACACCGTTTAAAACGGTGGCTTTCGGGATTTAAACGGTGCGTTTTAGTTTTAAACGTTTTAAATTTTTTTTTTACAACTCTAGGTGTGACAGTACATTTTTGGAATTTTGTCCTATGGCGGAACCACTGTGCATTGCCACTCAAACAGAGGCATTGATTCATCAAAAGCAGTGAATAAAGCTCTTTTTTACTCACTGAGTGAATAAAAACAAAATGGAACAAGCACGAATTATAAAAAAAACAAATCAAACGTGCTGAAACGACCTACTACTGGTTGGCTAAATAGAGTTATTCCATGGGCTTATTCAAGTTAAAAAAATCCCGCCAATTTTAGTAAATGAGTTCTTCCATTGACAAAATGAGACACTGTCTCCGGAATCATTTCATACCTACTAAAGAAGCAATTATAGTCAATAATTGGTTGCCGGCAAAATCTTGGGAGTTGTGCCTGAAATGATACAATTTGTTCTGCGACTGGAAAATGGCATGAAAATGGCGCCAATTCCTTCTCACAGTCCGTATTTTTTAGCTATTTCAAGGATTAACCAATAGAATTAATTTCTAATGTTTATATTATAGATGTGACAGACAACTATGAATATACTAATATTTATTTTCTTGTAACCAATGGTAGGTACACAGCTCGTGAAAAAAAAATCATCTCAGTCCTTGTATCCTTCGTTCCGCTCAAGATTCTACTCTAGAATCCCGCCCTTCGCTCGTGATTAGATCTAGAATCCTTCGCTGCTCCCGGGATCCAACTTAGTCCCTCGAACAATTTTTTTCCCCTTTTTGCATAATCTACTATTAACGAGTGTATTGGATTTTAAGGCAATTTTAGCACAGATTTAATTTTAGTCATCGTGTTACGTTTCAATTATTTCAGTACCCGAAGAAACAGTTTCAGAACTTTTCAATATTTATTTTTTCTTTGTCTAAATACATATTCTGAGTATGCCATTTATTTACTAGTGTATACAAATATTTGGCCGTTACCATTCTGGTCGGCCGTAACCGATCGGCTTTCGTAATTGAGTAAATCGTTGATAACTTTATACATTGCGTACTTAATTGTTTTAATTCGTTCGATTCACCGGCTCCATTTCACCCAAAAGAACACGATACCTCAAACGAAACCAATTAATTTCTTCGAACTCGTTACAATTTGACAGCTCAAAGGCTTCGAAAATAAAAAGCTGGTAAAAGCAATCAACTATCTCACAAGTCATTAATTTTGAGTGACGTAATTGGCAAATCACGTTGAAGTGTCGTCACGAAAAAATTGTGTTATTGTTTTGAAATATTCTTTTATCTTTTTTTCGCAACCATGTTGTAGATTCTAGGAAACGCGCTATAATTTTAACTGTGTTAGGTTTATGATTTCTTTATGAAAACATCTAAGCTGAGTACGGGATGGTTGTTAAAATCACCATTTGTTGAGGAGTACAACATCCTCAACATCCTCGGGATGTTGTCGCAGCGAAGGCGATAACATCCTGAGGATGCCACGTGGATTGGCGAAACGCGTCGAATCTAAGTATTTGAATGTTGGTGTGGTACTAATTAGTGATATTCCTTTGTCGCATGCGATTGAGATAGGGCGGGCAGTACACTATTGGCCTGCGTAGTTAAGTACCAACTACCGATATTTTTGTCGGAAGTTTTGCTGTATACCTACTCCTTAACAATTAGTAATGGACTTCCAAAAATAACGCCTGACCCCATTAACATCACCAGCTTTATAATTTACAAGGCCATATGTCTATATTTTTAGTCTTAAAATGTCTACATCGATTTATTGATTTATTACAAACATAACCGCCACTTTCACAATAATTGATTGGCGTATTTTAGACATCATTTACTCCATTGAAATTCAATCCGTCAATTAATGTGACGTAAAATGCGTCATATTAATTCAGTTAGTTTAAAGTCTCATATGTTATACATACTACTTTATCTAGATATATAAAGAAGTAAAGTGAAGTAGTATAAGATGCGTAATAGATTAATAATATAATTAAATGAAAAAAAAATATGTTAACAAATGTAACATAGATAAGTTGCCTATTGAAATTTGTTAAAAAAAAAACAAATGGAAACTATTAATACATAAAACATTGCCAGTATATCTTTATAATATTTATATTTAAAACTTGTTACTGAGAAAATGTAAACAGTTCAGATGATATCGTTGAATGCACGAATTAAAACCGGCGAAATCGTTCAATCGCATTGGTACCTTTCTATCCGACCTAAGTTCTAGTCCTAGATTGTAATGTACCTAAATTAGTTAAGTGGCTCCGAGTCTCGGCTTAGCCCTCGAGCAATATCGCTCTTTCACCCAATATTACTTACGCTTGTAATGTGCCGAATTAGGGCAAAATAGATGAAATCGGGGAACAAAAACGGCCGATAATAGTGTCCGAAATCGTTCCAGCTAAACAAGAAAGTGACCTGTCTCTGGAGGTAAGACATTGACATAATGTTTGACATTAACAATCTTAGCTTTTCTGTTGAACTCAACAACACTAAACGTTAAAGTAGTTTTCGCTCGTGGCTCAAGCTTTGAAAACGCTCAATTTGTTCCATACATAGTATAGCTCAGTATGCTTCTGGAATTAAGATAATGTTTAAGTTTATTCAATTGTTAACTTAAACATTATGCCTTATGATTTCTGTTGGACTCAATAAAATTGAACATGAATAAATGTTAATTGTGGTTAGTTTTCGCTCGTGGCTCAAGCTTTAAATACACTCAGTATTGTTCATACCTTAACAAGGCCTTCATAAGTATTAATAATAATAATAAATCCTTTATTTGCCCAAAAAATACAAGACTGGGGAGGAATCGAAAACTCCCACACTAGGCTGTGCCTGTCCGGTGGGAATTTGAACAGTCTGGTTAAATAGGGCACTTAGAATGCGTAACATCTCAGTAAAAGTTAAGATAAAAAAAATGTTTTATTTTTTGAGAAACATTTTTTTTTCAATGTTTTTTGTTAATTTAAATTACCAAAACCTTTCCCTAAATGTAGCAAATATTTTTCTGAAAACCGCATCAGAATCGATTCAGCCAAACGCGAGATAATCGCGGACAAACATACAGGTCAAACTGAGAACCTCCTTTTATTTGAATTCGGTTAAAAATAACCCTTATTTTTCTCGAGTACAATCGAAGATATAACTGTGCGAAGCATAAAATAATTGTGATCCCACCTCGCTCCTCTATTAGGTCGATTGATAGATGTCGACCTAGCTATATTTGAATTGCCGAAATGCCGCAGAGCATTCCTGAGCCAATTTATTCTGTACCGAATTGGTAGGTTCAGGTATCGTTCGGCAGAGTGCCAGCGTTTCAGATGTTCACATTTGTCTTGTGTGCCTAGTATTACTTCAAAGTAGGCTTAGACTGTGCATCAAGTTGAACGGTTATGTAATATCAATATATTAAAATACTGATCTATATAATGCTGAAGAGTTTGTTTATTTGGCTGAACGTGCTAATCTCAGGAACTACTAAAGGGTCTTCCAATAGGGACTTCCGAACTTTGACAGTTGATAGCGGCCATCTTGTTAAAGCTACATCTGTCAAATTGGCTGTCAAATCATCAGTCTGTTTTGCCAAATCACCATCGACAGACATAGCATTCAACAATACGTGCAAATAATTTTTTATCAAAATGGGTGTTCTGTTCGGGCAACGTTCCGCGCGTTTTGCCTTTTTACGGTCGCCATAATCGTCCTACCGAGAGGACTATTCGCGGTGTGGTGGGTAAATTTGAGTCCACTGGTTAAGTAAACGATCCATGAGCTTCCAATGCATGCCGAAAAAGTTACTGTTTGGTGTGCATTTTGGGCTGGCGGCGCCATCGGTCCATACGACGTTGGTCAAGTCATTACTGTTAACGGCGAGTGCTATAGGTAAATAATCAATTCTTTTGGCCTGAATTGGATGATATGGACATCAACGACATGTGGTTTTGAAAAGACGATGCTACGTGCCACACAGCTCATGCCACATTAGATATTCTGCACGAGCGATGTAAGGGCACGGTCCATTAGACTTTTTTGTGGAGTTTTCTTAAGTTTAAGGTCTATGCAAATAAGCCACAAACCACAATGGCCCTCAAAGCCAACATAACCCATGCTATCGGTCAAATTCTGCCTGATTTATGCGCCGAGTCATGGAAAATTGGACATCTCGGATGCGCGCCACCCAGAGAAGCCGCGGCGGACATTTGAACGATGTTATATTCCACACATAATGACATCGATAGGTCTTTCAAAGGAATAAAAAAATTCAATGATATCACACACATTTTGTTTTATTTAAAGTTAAAGATAGGAAGCGCTTAATGAAAGACCCTTTATTTATCAAGAAATGCTATAATAATTTGCGCTATAACCAAGCTAAATTTCATACAAGCCAAGCTGCGGGCACAGCTGTGCAGCTAGTCTCTGATATAATGCAGTTAAGAATTTCCCTTGTGGTCATATTAACGAACTATTTTACTGTCTAGAAAAGTGATTGCCAACGAGTTAGTTGTCTTTCCAAGTCAGTTACCCATTTATGGATCAACACTATTTCTAAATTTTAAAATAATATTTTATAAAAAATCCTATAGTTAAAATGAGTGTTTTAGGCCAGGCCAGTTTGCACTCGGGGAATGGCTAGCGCCGATCCCGAGTGTGTCTCTACGGAGGTAGAAGTTGCTCTGGAGGGTGGTTTAGCCAGGTATGGGGTTAATACCCGAGTCCAATGGCATATCCTTGGGGCGGCCTTGTCAGCTTTCAGCCCCTTGTTGAATCGTAAAGAGATTCCCCCGCCTCAAAAAAAAAAAAAGGCCAGGCCAGTTTACAATCTGACAGAAAGATGTTAGAGCTTACAGTATAAAGTAACCGTGTAGACGTCTTCTGCTATACCTACAAAAATTACTGTAGATTTAATACGAATCATAGAAACAATTATACCGAATATTTAAAAAACGACTTGATATCAGTTAAGTATCTGTGGTTAACGTTCGAGTTTTGTTTATTTAATATTTTTTAGGTCGAGAGAATTCAAAAATTATATTTGCAAATTATATTGCTGTCGCGCTGTGTGCCCGAACAACCGACCTTAATATATGCGCGACTAGCTGACCGTATGCAACTTTGTTTGCATTATAACTTTTCCCGTCAGATTTTTCCCATAGGAAAATTACCCTATGTCCTTCTCCTGGTCTCGAACTATCCGTATTCAATACAAACAAACAAACAATCAAATCTTTCCTCTTTATAATATTAGTATAAATATAGATAGAGATAACTGCAGCTCGTACCGAAAATATCCCTTTGGAGCATAATGTACAATACGCAAAATGTGCACGACACGCAAAATGAGCAAAACGCAAAATGTACAATACGCAGAATGTACAACTCGCAGAATGAGCACCACACGCAAAATGTACAAGAGGAGCTGTGTTCACATCCTCTCGGCAGTTGGCACAGTTCCAATTCACAACCCTTGGATATACAAAACCCGAATTAACTTCAAAAAAAAATTTATTGAATTAATTTTTATCTTATGTAAGTACCAACTTAACAAAAAAAATCTATTTTAGCTTAAAGTTAAATAAAATTTGATACGTTGTCCGCCCTGTTTTCTACAAAAAAAACTAAAAATCAATTCTAGTAGTGTGTAGTATAGTTGACACTTGTATTATTTAAATATAGATGACGGAAAATCTAAAGTGCCAGTATTAGATATAAAGAAGAGAGAAGCCCTTCAAAAATCTTATCGGACTCCATTGTTTAATATTCATTAGTGTATAGAATATACAATATCTGCAATTATGTTTGTAATCCCTTTCGGGGTAAAGCAGAGGCAGTTACTCATACTCAAGAGCACACAAATTCAAATTCAAATATCTTTATTTAACATAGGCCTTTATAGGCACTTATTGACGTCAAAACAAAGCAAAACATAATCATATATCAAAATAAAGCAAAACATAATCTAATTTAAAGAAATCATATTAACCTTGTATGTGCATACAACCTGAATATACTCAAGATGTCTGCAAATACAAGTAGGAATGAAAAAAAAAAGTTGACTCTACACTCTACATCTATACAAACGCTCCTATCAAATAAAACAGAGAACAAACATGAAAATAAAACCCCTTTGTCTTGCGTCGTCATCGTCGCCGTGAATAAGGCCTTAGGCCCGTCTCTTACATTTTGCGTTTTGCTCATTTTGCGTGTGGTGCTCATTCTGCGAGTTGTACATTCTGCGTATTGTACATTTTGCGTTTTGCTCATTTTGCGTGTCGTGCACATTTTGCGTATTGTACATTATGCTCCGAAGGGGAAAATATCTATGAAAAGAATACAAAATATAAGTTTCGTAGTCCCCTACTATCTCGGGTAAATCTAAACTGATTAAATTACTTTTTGTATAAAAGATTAAACAAAGGCTTTAGCTGTGTTTCTATGTTATGCCTATTTCACATCTAGTCAAATTTGTTTGGTGGATGGTCGAATATAGCAGAAAATCAGGCCAATTTCTTTTAACAATTGACCTAATAAAATAAGGGAAACATAAAAACACCCTCATAGTGGCCACTGGATTTTCTAAAGTGCAACTATTGCCATTATTCTGGAAGGAAACAGGTGACTACGTTTGTATGGAAAAGGGGCCCGTATAATTCTGCAGGTTGAAGACGAGACTAAGCAATAAAAATTTCATTAAACTCCCTACAGACATACCTCCAACCGATATCTTTTCGCGGATCTGAATTTCAAGCTGTAATGGGCTTATGTTCAGAATAAATAAATTCATTCGCCCAATTTTACATCAGAGGCTCCCTTCACTCTCGTGTTTCGGATTCCCGTCTCCCGATAATATTGTTCTTTGATGCGGTGTTAATATGAAGAAGACATTATGCTGTTTCATATGTATACCTTATTACCATATAATTCACTAGCATTCCGCTCGCGGCTGCGCCCGCGTTATTATTGTTTTCCCGTGGGAATTTTAATATTTTCCCGTAAAATAATTTTGTAGCCTATTATATAGAAGGGTGTTATTTATATTTAGGAGCTCGGATAATAAATTTCATAGAAATTGGAGCAGATTTTTAATATTTTCCATAGAAACTTTCAACCCCTATTTTGCACCCTTAGGGGGTGAATTCCAATAAACCATGAAACACGTGTTCAATAAAATGTTTTTAAAAGCATTAATCTCATTTTTTTTCAAAATCGTTGCTAATAACACAAAATCCATACAAACTTTCAACCCCTATTTCATCCCTTTAGGGTTGAATTTTTTTAAAATTCTTCTTAGTGTGCGTTTTAGTATGCATTTTGAATTTAAACAACTGACCAAATTTAATGTTTCTATCATTAGCGGTTACGGCTGTGCGTGCGTCTATAGATGGGAACTTCTCCTTTATACATATATATATATATATATATATATATATATATATATATATATATATATATATATATATATATATATATATATATATATATATATATATATAGATTGATTGTGATATATTATATGAGACGAAATAAATCCGAAATAAGTCGAAGGGGGTGTGGACTATGCATAGAAAATCGAAATAATAAGTCCGTCAGTGAAATAAAAAAAATCACACTCACGAACTTCTAACGAAATACTCTTAACTACGGAAACGAAGCGATCGAGTTATGGAGTGGTAGCTGAATAGATTACAAGTTGATTAAAAATTTCCGCTGTTCCTAGTAGTTGTAGTTTTACCGTGTCGCCTTACTGTAGTACTACAGGGAGTATCCTTCCCAATAGACTTACTCATAGTAAGACTTCGCTGGTGTTATATTTTCGTATTTGTACTACTGAACAGTACGTATTGTAACTACTTACTTTATGACGTCATGCGATATTTGAAATCACTATGTATCATACATGCCATGAATACACACATCTCATTATTATTGGCATTTGCCTACTCCTATCTTTGAGTTTATTAATGTTACCTTTAGCATATTTGTTTCAGCATTTAAGTTAGCGTTAGTTTATTGGCTTCGGCTGTCAATGTACTGATTAAATAAAATAAAAAATAAAGATTTTGATAACATAATAGAACCGGCCAAGTGCAAGTTAGACTTTCAAACTGTGGGTTCCGTACAAACTTATCTAAGTATGTACGTTCTTGACTAGGTATTTACGGGTTGAGTCCGGCAACGGACATGTCACGGGCAGGGGGTCAGCGGGAATAAGGCCTGGCTGTTGTCCCCTTCCCTCTGTCTTGTGACGGACGGAGGAGATGCTGGGGGGGTTTTTAGTGGGTAGGCCCGGGCCGGGTACGGTCTGGGGAGTCCCACATATCCTCGTGGTTTGGCTCGACCACGAGGAATGCGTAAATGCATTTTCCCCCCTCCCAAAAAAAAAAAAAAAGGTATTTACGGGTTTCCGTTTTTTTATTCCGTGTGCTATAAGACCTTGCTTCTTGCCAAATTTCATGATTCTAGGTCAACCGGAAGTACCCTATAGATTTCAATTCCCTTGCAAATGGAACAATTTTAGAAAATATTCGACATAAACTGCCATATCTTTTGATCACGTTGACCTACAAGTTTGTTGATTTCCTAGCTGCAAGAGACCTTACACTCGATTATCTATATAAATAAAAATCAATGTATGTATGTTTGTCCTCTATGGGTTCCAAAACCATTCATCAGATTGTAATAAAACTTAGGTAGGGTGTTCTGGGGATGCCCAGAACTTTATTTTGCTAGGAAGAGTTCCTAGCAAAAAAAGGTATTTACGTGGCATTGCAACGCATGCCGGGTACAGCAAGCTTGATATAATATCTCTACGCGTTCCTGAGGAAAGGGGTCGTAACAGACTGATGGACAGACGCACAATAAACTGATCCTACAAGGGTCCCTTTTTTCATTTTGAGTTACGTAACTCCAGAAAGGAAACATACGTATACAGTGATTTTTGTGATTTGCCAGATGGACATTTTAAATAATGTTCCGCCTCTATATTATGTAGAGCCCCTTTATACTGTAAACGGATTCCTATGAACATTTTACAAATTTCCCTTTATTTCTATCTTCATCCATTTCAAGATTGTCTCTACTCCACCAGTTTCTTTTTTTTTATACAACTAAGTTAGCAAACAAGCAAACTGCCCAGCTAATGGTGAGAGGTAACAACCATGCGCCTCTTGCAGGATTCGCAGCAAAACTGCTACCCCCCAAGAACCACGAGTACGTTGCCAACTTGTGACATCAGATGTAAGGTCACGGTACCCAGTAATTTCATTGCCACATCTTACCCTTCAATCCGAAACACAGCAATGCAAGCACTGCCGCTTTGCGGCAGGTATAGGTAAGACGGAGGCACCCAAGCAAACGACCTTGTACAGAGCCTCCATTCACTTTCTTGTTCATCGTCTCAATCTCTGTTACAAATAATTTAAAGAATACTAAAAGACCCGAAGTCTCATTGAGAAAAACAACAAAAAGAAATAGCTAAAAGTTTGATCAAACACTCGCCTTTAATTCGTATAAAATATTCCTCGCCTCCAAAACCGTGTTAACTCGAATTATTTCGAATAAAAGCAGGAAATGTCATCGTTTCAAACAGTTCTCGTTTTAGGGCCCGTTAGCCCTTGATTGCTATCATCAGACAGCTATCCTTTAACACTTAATTATAGCCATTTACTGGGTTTTTCACAAAAGCGAGCCCCAAAATAAGCGGCGCGAACATTTTCACCCTTTTGATTCTTTATTTCGGTGAATTGAAGCACATGTACTACTTTTTTGTTTTGAGACTACTAGCTGTTCCGATATTATAGATATTAGAGCTACTATTAGCTGTTCTCGCAGCTTTGCTTGGATTAAATATACTTTGTGCGTAGCATGATGCCATATTATTTTATCCTACGGCTCTCCAACACTAAAATATTTTTTCACTTCGAACCAGAGTTACTGCCTTTTTTTTTTTTGGGAGGGGGGAAAATGCATTTACGCATTCCTCGTGGTCGAGCCAACCACGAGGATATGTGGGACTCCCTAGACCGTACACGGCTCAGGCCTACCCACTAAAAACCCCCCAGCAGCTACTCCGTCCGTCACAAGACAGGGGGAAGGGGACAACAGCCAGGCCTTATTCCCGCTGACCCCCTGCCTGTGACATGTCCGTTGCCGGACTCTCCATCTGGCTCAGCTACTTTGTGGAGCGGCACAGAATTGCGCCGCTCTACACCCCGGTTGGTTTTTTATTGTGGTTGTCTTCCACGCGGTCCGACACTCAGTGCGCCGAACCCCCGGCCCGCTCAGTGCGGGTAACGGGTTGCCCGACGGCAGATCCCACTGGATCCACCGCCGCGCGGGTGAGCCGAAGCTCGGGGAAATCCCCAACAGGCGCGAAGCGCCATGGCGAGAAACTCGCCTCGACTCTACTACCACCAGAGGTAGCCGCCGGGATCGGCTTCCAGCGAGAGTCACACCTCTTCTTAACATAAGAAGAGGGGACTTCGCCCTTCTCCGCATAAAGCGGGTAGCCACACGAAGTGGCCCGCCGGGTTGAACCCGGCCATCCCACGCCCCATATGGGGGTCCTCTCGTCAGACTTTTAGCCCGCGGCAGAGAATCTGCCGGGTTGCCCAGGGTGCACCACAAGGAGGTTGTCTGACATCGCACCCCAACCAGAGTTCCTGCCTGAGATATGCGCGTTCAACCAAACAAACATTCAGCTTCGTACGTTTATAAAGTAGATTTTGTATTCAAATATCAATAAAATATTGTTTTTATATTTGCTTTGTTCTATTATGTTGAGATATTACAAGTATATTGCTACAGTGTTTGTTTATACATCCATCTCAAAACTTATTTCTCGCATTCTGTTTTAGCTTATAGTTGCCAATCGCCACACTATTGATTTCGTGTAACTTCTTTCCACGTAGCAATCCTCTTTGGACTTTCATTAGTAACCGTTTGATTTGGGGAAATATAAAAAATGTATGAACCACACTATTATTCAAAAAAAAAGAACCCGGCCAAGTGAGAGCGGCACTCGCGCTCCGACGGTCCCGGACAAACTTATCTAAGTATAAAACTTCCTAAATATGTTCGTATTTGCTATATTTGTGAATTTCCATTTTAAAAAAACATATTTAAGGGTTTCAGATTTTTTTCTTGCCATGTGCTATAGGACCTTGCTATTATAAGATCTTGCTATTATAGGACCTTGCTATTATAGCTATTATAAACGACCGTAGTGGCGCTGCTATAGTTTTCATACAACATAATACGATTACCATAACCAAAACTATAGTGATTCGTAAACTAAAGTAAATAACAAATTTAACTGGATCTACAAAATTGAATTGAAATAAACATTCCGGACTTAGCTCGCGTATATTTCACCTTAAATGTTTTAATTTATTTTGCTCACAGACTGTATATACATTAAAATATTGTTAACTCTCTATGCGTGAAACGGGATATGAAATGACCGCAGCAACAACGTAAGGTCCTAACCACTAGACAATCATGGTCAGGTACCATAATGTTTACCAAGGGACGTCGGTAGCATTGTGGATTAGGCATCCTAATCGGGAGGTTCGTGGTTCAATCGTGCCATGTACTAGTGTGCTTTTCATTTTTCGAATTTCAAAATAATATATTCATTTGTCCGACGACACGCAGTGATGGAAAACATCTTGAGCCAACCTGTATACATCTGCGAAAAAGTTCAAAGGTGTATGTGAAGTCGACCAATCCGCTCTGGGCCAGCGTGGTTGATTAAGGCCTTATAACAGCCTACTTTATGGGAGGCTCAAACTCCTCCCGGTAGGGACGTATACGTGTTGTAGTGACCGTAGCAAAATAAATAATTTGTAGTTATATCTTTAATCTATGATACACACGTATATAATATTCTACACATCAAAGCTAGCAGACACACAGGCTGCCCCTGACGTCATTCTTGTACGTTCAAAAATATGGAATCCACACAAGAAGCTCAGTGTACGTCGCTAATTTTTAAATAAACATAGTATTATACTAATTATGAAATAGTGACAAGTATCAGTTCCCACTGATTTCACTCACTACCTTTCGAACTGGGACAGCAAAAAATCTTTTCTGCTTTACCGGCGCAAAAGACATACGTACAAAGTCTTCCTCGAGTAGAGCTCATCTAAGCTGAAATGACGTGCCCCACTACCTAATTAGTTGATTTAGTTGTGTGAGTGCAAGTATTAAAAACTACACATAATCTGTGTGAGAGCGTTGACTATTCCGCGAACTATGGATCAGCCCCTCTAGAGAAATGCCACACGCTAACTTTTCCGCAGTCGTTCCGCAGAAAAAAATTATAAAGATGACATTAGCTGCGGAAAAAATAGCGTGACGTTGTCACAGGCTAATGTCATTTCCATACATTTCTGCGGAACGACTGCGGAAAAGTTAGCGTGTGATATTTGTCTAGGGGGCTGAACGAGTGGACGGTCGACTGGAAATTGTTCAAAAACGAGACAGTAATGCCTTAAATCTAGCCGGCAACTGAACGACGTGCGTCCACATTCATAAGAACAATGGCAGAATAATATCTAAAAGAATCATTTAGCGTCCACAAATTCCATCACTACAAATGTGTTTAAAAATTTTAATGATTTCTTATGATTTTTTGCAAATACAGAAAAAAGTGATAAAGTCTGGAAAAAAGTAACATTTTTATGTCAGCTAAATGACTAAAAATTAGTTATGAGTTCCTCAATAATCACCGGGGTTCGATTTGCCGATTACTCTTCAATGCCGCCGGTTTGAATAAGCATTGCGCTGAGAATACTTAATGTCACTGTACTGTCTTGTCATCACAATTACAGCGATTTCGCATTGCAATAACATCACTGTACCTGAAAAAAAATATGGTGGCGATAACGTAAGTCACAGTGGCTAGCGTGAGCGCGCTCATACCTGATTCGAGACGTGTAATATCAATTCGGACCGCAGGGTCTATTTGACATTGACCATTAATCGTTCTCACTCATTCCGTCCGAACTTCGCTGTTGTGTTTTGTTTGTGCTTTGCTTTGCGTCATCGAGCACTGAAGTATTTGCTTTTGATTTTTCGTGCTTTTGAGTAACCCTAAACTGCTGCTGGATTTCCGAGATCTCCCAGCATGACTGCTAAATAATGCTAGCCATAGGATTCCGATTATCTTCTATTCATGATGACGTTATTTAGGGTTTTCAGAAATAACCTGTAAAAGTTTACGTGTCCATAACTTTTTGTCCAAACTTCGTAGAATATTAATTTTGCTATCATTTTAATTAATAACTAAACCTCTATAGTTTGGCATATTGGTCATGTATGTATACGAAAAAAATATATAATTTGAGTGTGTTAATACGGTAGTGGGGCGCGTCATTTCAACTTAGGCGAACTCTGCTACTATGCTAGTTTTTTTTTCATTGCAAGTAAACTAAAATACTAGATACCTTACCTACAGCAACATGTATTACACACTCAGGCTCCTAAGTAAACGTATCCGTGTGTCGTAACGGCCTTAATTTAATAATCGAACATATTAAATATTCACACTGAATTTAACATTGAACTCGGAACATTGTTCTCCTCCCGGTGTGTTTACCCATGACAGTGTTGCCAAATACTTTGGATTCGCCGAGAACATTCCATGACAGATATTGGGATTCAACTTTCGCCTATTAAAGCGGGATACATCACTGTTGAAGTCTCTTAAGACACTCTCACGGAGGTCGGTTATTAAATTGCAGCTTAGTTGATTATTCGACTATTCGATTTCGTCGTGAATTTATTTTAAGAATGCTGTATAAGCATTAATAATCGAACTAACTGTTGTGTTAGAGCAATACAGAATGCAATTTTATAAGAAAAAAAAAACATACTACTACCGTTGAGAATAACATAATTCGCCTTTAACGGAAGTTTAAATGTTTTTTTTGTTTAAATTTAATGTTAAATCTAATTAGCAAAAAACATTGCACTACAAAGTGTTCATGTGCTTTGGTAACAGTTTAACATCAGGGCCTGAGGCCCAATTCTGCTAATAAGTTACAGCCGAAGCGAAACTGAACCGTTGCGTTCGACCAATCAGAACGCCACAATATCACGTCATCGACAGTTGAATGGCAATATCCGCGCTCCGATTGGTCGATCGCAACGGTTTAGTTTCGATTCAGCTGTAACTATTAGCAGAATTGGGCCGCTGCGCCTGTAGCGAAAGTATTATCGTCTAATTAGAATGTATGAGAATGATTGGTAATGTGGTATCAATCCCATACATTGAAAGAATATATTCAGGTGAATATATTCAGGTTCACCTTTTATTTTGTAAAAAAAAAACTTAATCGGCCCAGCAAAGTATAAATTAAATATAAAGATTTTCCATCAGAGGCCATATTGCAATTGGCAGTTTCATACAGGGAACATTGTACAAAAATAAAAAATTGTGTTATCACATTATTATGTCATTCATTACACATAGGGACAATAAATAAAATTATTAAGTACATTATACAGCGTGTAAAAAAATCAAACGCGAACCTCGGAAATCAATAGTTAGGTACCGAGATTGTTAAGTTTAAAGTGATAATTATTTCGACTCGTGACTCTCAGAATCATCCTAAGGTCGATTGGCAGAAAATGCATATGGCATTAAGTCCGCCTTGTACACAATTGTGCTAAACAATAAATAAATATATATTTTTGGGGTTTTTATATCAAACTTTTTGGAATATTATTTGTTAATTTTCATCTTAAGTGACATCAAAGGAAAAATCTGTATTTACGAGTATTAACTAATAAAACTTTTTATCTACAACGCGTAATATACTTACAACAGACGCTGCATTTGGTCGCCACGAGCTGGTGACTCAAGCAGAGACTATATAGGTATAGGTATAGGCGCCGGCAAACATCTTGAACAATTTCACAGATAAAAAATACATGCGCAATTGCAGTATTTAGTACAAAAACTTTTACTGCGCATGAATTTTTTATCTGTGAAATTGTTCAAGATGTTTGCCGGGGCCTGTAGCGTGCGAGTGTGCATTACATTGCGTAGTACTTTTTGCAGTTGTCTTAAAACCTAAGGATAAATTGCGTTTCTTATCAATATTTTTTATATAACTTTATTTTAATGGTCTGAATGTGTAGACGCAGGCTTCGTTATAGCTTTTTACATTCTGTATAATACTGTTATATCCATACCCAAACGGAAAGGTCCTTGAGTGATGGCCACATATTTAAAGCAGTGTAAGCAGGCTTTCCACAAGGTAAACTGATGATTTGGTTAAGATCACTGCATCCTGGATATGAGCATAGCAAGACATATCACATTGAAATCTGGAGATCCTCAAATATGGGTGGACTTATTATGAAATAGTATCATAGAAGCAAAACGAATTCCATGTCCCATTTTCAAGCCATGAAACACAGACACATTAGCCCGTACCTTTGGGGATATTGATCTACTGGAGTGAGTTAGGAGCAAATTTAATTATTGAGCAGAATAGTCCCCGATGTCTGTGTGGTTATCCTATGTGCATGTTGAATGACTGTATTCATTACTTTGATTGATTCGATTGACTGGATATGGACATTAAATTTAATATAAACTGTTCTATTCTCAATATCGATTAAACGCCTGTACGTATATGTTGTAAAGGATTTTTGGTGTATATCGGTAATTACCAATTTCTCTCAAAATTTGAAGACCAATTTCGGTTACACCACTTTGAATTTATTTGCAACAATAAGTAAACAAATGCAATCCATAATTACGAAAACAACTTAACAAGTAAGTGCTAAGTTGCAGTGATATTGACTATGTTTATTTTATTATTGTTATCAAAACTTACTTAAATAAAATTAACTTGGAATCTGTTTTTTTAATTATATGCTCATAAAAACACATTTAAGTGTTTTTGCATAAATATCAAAACTTATTTTGAATTGTTTTAATAATAACAAACAATATTATTTACAATACTTATTATTCATATATTGTAATTGTAGACCTTCCGCTTTAACGTTTTACAGACTAACGCTCATCGGGTAATAAGTAGATAACTGGCCTCACTTTACTGCGTTCAATGTGCATCTAACTATGGTTGATTTATTGCTACATAGTTTGCTTTTCCGTAGCATTCGTAGCAGCTGTCGTAGTCGCTACATTTATTTTTCTTTTCCGTAGTACTTGTAACACATTTTACTCGTAGCACTCTTCTACTTTTGAAGTAGCACGTAGCACTGTATTGCAAGTCAAAGAAAACAGCTTGTCATTATTTATTTATTGGCTTGTCTGCTGTTTCCCGGGAAGCATCTATAAGGTTATTTGAATTCAATCTGAGTGTGTTTTTGAAATACCGAATATAATAGTATACTCACTTTGGAGGCTTGAAATTAATTTTTTTCATCATCACAGCTCATATACGTCCCCACCGAGGGGTTCGAGCCTACCCTATGTTAGGGTGATTAGGCCTTAGTCAACCACGCTGGCCCATTGCGGATTGGTCGACTTCACATACATAATTGAATTTCTTCGCAGATGTATGCAGGTTGCCTCACGATGTTTTCCTTCACCGTAGGAGCGTCAGACAAATGTACATATGAAATTCGAAACGAAAAACACATTGGTACATGGCGGGTCTCGAACTCCGACCTCCCGATTGGAAGGCGAGGGCGAGTTAATTTTTTTATCGAGTCATAACTATTTGACTTAAAGACTATTTTTTATTATTTGACGTTATCTAGCACTATTATATAGCCCTAATGACCGAAATATTTTTGGTCATAGAATTTCATTATTTTTTGAAATTTTATGTTAAGAGTTTATTTAGAGTCAGTAACTTTTTTCATTATATTTTCACTTAGAATTATTCAACTTTATCGCTGCACTTCGTTGCCTAACAATAAACTTCCAATAGTTATCCTTGACAAATTAATGAATCCTACAACACTACTATTACTTATTATTTGCAAATAAATACATTAGTCGATGACACAAAGTTGTATGTAACCAAATTTGTTCGTAATCGATATAACGGCACTACAAATACGTACGTGCTTTCCGTCTTCAATAAGTACTATGGATTCGTGACGGGATAATAATCGTCAAGTGTGTTCTAAACCGTGAAATACGGTCCACCTAATGGAATTGGATCCATCGCGCGGTTGATAGCGAACGATAATTTAGCAGTATTCCTTATTCGATCCCATAGATGAGGTAACGAATTTATAAATTGGGTTTTCAGCTTTCGTGATAAAAACGAAGAAAACTTACTTTTATTTCTTAAAACTTATGGCGTAACCAGGAGAAAATATAGAAAAATCTAAATTTCACTGTCGAAACTCATATAAGAAATAAAAAGTCATTCAATTGTCATTTATTGACTTATTAATTTATGTAACTGGTTCCAAAAACTTACATTATGATGAAACAGTGAATCTTCTACATCCAACTAAATAACAAATACTACATCTAACTAGCTACATAGTTAAACTGTGATTAATTGTAAAAATTACGTGTCAGATTTAATCCAAAATTAATTTTTGAACTGCGCCGCTACTTAAATTTACTTAACTCTGTCGTCATTACCTCTTGTCGGCGGACGCGACAGCCAAGCGGCAACATCGTATTGGCAGGCGCGCGACCATAGAGTTTTAAATTTGCAAGATATGCAACAAAATAGAAAGATAGACATGGACTTCGTAAATAATATGCGAGAATTTAATTCAATAATTTTTATAATACTTACTATAATTGTTTTGACATGTTAAATGATATTTATTATTTGGAATTAAGTATTAGATTTTATTTTATTGAAAAAATGTGATTCTATTTACTATAATTGTTTTGACATGTTAAATGATATTGATTATTTTGAATTAAGTCTTAGATTTTATTTTATTGAAAAATGTGCATACCACACAGTGGTAAAATTTGAGAACTCATTAGATGTAAGACCTTATGTACCAAATTTATATGCAAATAAACTCATTCATTCATTAATAATAAAAATGCACGGTAATCTATACAGGGTTATTTTTTATCACCCTGGAAAATTTAAGGGACGCTTCACGACATGGTAGTAGAATGATTTAAATATGAATAAAAAAATTACT
This sequence comes from Schoenobius gigantellus, assembly GCA_963935595.1. NCBI lineage: Eukaryota > Metazoa > Arthropoda > Insecta > Lepidoptera > Crambidae > Schoenobius > Schoenobius gigantellus. The sequence goes on along the minus strand of OZ012544.1, from coordinate 9,394,746 downwards.
CACCTAGTTAATTTTATATTAATTTTCTAAAATATCAAAAAAATGCTGCACTAGTTGAGAGCAGTATTTTTAGAGATTTCTTTTATTTTTTTACTTTTTTTAATATTTTTTTTTTGTATAATAATGGATGTGTCCTGAAGCGTCCCTTAAATTTTCCGGGGTGATAAAAAAATAACCGTGTATATACACGGTGTTTCATAATAACTAATAAATAATTAATGCGTTATCTAAAACTAATTATTAAAATATGTTTACACGTAATGTCATACAACCCAAAATTTTCATGTAAGTATATTATAGGCAATGTCTATGATTTACATGAAATTTTGGGTAGAATAACATTACGGGTAAACACAATTTAATAATTAGTTTGAGATAACGCATTGATTATTTACGGTTATTATGCAACACCGTGTATAAAATGAGAAGTTCCCATGTATAGACGCACGCACAGCGGTAACCGCTAATGCTAGAAACGTGAAATTTGGACGGTTGTTTTCAAAATATGGACGCCCACTAAGAAGGGACTTAAAAAAATGTAACCCTGAAGGGATGAAATAGGGGTTGCAAGTTTGTATGGAAAAATCTTTAAATTAGCAACGATTTTGATAAAACTTGAGATTTATGCTCTAAAAAACATTTCATTGAATACGTATTTCATGGTTCATTGGATTTCACCCCCTTAGGGTGCAAAATAGGGGTTTAATGTTTCTATGGAAAATATTTAAAATCTTCTCCAATTTCTATGAAATTTATTATCCGAGTTTCTAAATATACAGGTTGTAACTGAACACCCCAATAACATTTAAGGGTATGTATCCATCAGAAGTAGAGATTCTGTAGAAAAAATATTAGGGCTAACAAACCTACTTTTCTTTCTCATACAAACTAAATAAATTATTGTTTGGTATTAAGTGCCGACAGCCCTACGTAAGCGTACGAGGAATACTACGCTCACGTCATACAAACTTTATAAATTATTTTTTGGTATTAAGTGCCGAAAGCCCTATGTAAGTGTATGAGAAATACTACGCTCACGTCTGTCACGTGTCATTTTGTGTTTAAATTTCTTTTGTGTTAAGAGCTGATTATGGTTGTCACTTGAAAGTTTTTGCTTTCAGTTTAAAATCAAATAACTCTGAAAGTATTGGGGTTCTAGGTCTCAGACAAGCACCGAAGGTCCATTTAGTATCTAACTTATATGCCCCTTAAATGTTATTGGGGTGTTCAGTTACACGCGGTATATAACAGTCTTCTATATTATAGGCTGCAAAATTATTTTTCCTACGGGAAAATTTAAAATTCCCACGGGAAAACAACAATAACGCGGGCAAAGCCTCGAGCGGTAAGCTAGTAACATAAACTAGGTAATTTTTTAATTACCACAAAAAATTTGTGTGCTTGTTGAGACAAGCAAAGTGAACAACTTTCACTATGGGACCAACTTTGAAATCGCAAAAAATCAGCTGTCAAAATCACCATACATCTAGGTTCAGTGAATGTTGAATATTTTAACAGAAGTTAACCCAAAATATCTGACAGAAAGAAAAAGACCTGAAAATTTAAGGAATTTCACTGACAAAAGTAAATATACAGGATGTCCCAAAACCAATGGATAAACCTGTAACTATAGATGGACTTCACTATGGCCTCTCTTACCACACATTTTGACCTTAGTGAAAATATAACGGTTTCAGAGATATTTATTGTTTTTTGAATTTTTCTATCACTTGTGAAATGGTAAAAAACGAAATTGAAAAACCTCTCCATTTGTAGAAATGGCACTATAAAAACTAATCGCACTTGGAAATTTTTGAAAAATTCATAAACAATAAATATCTTTGAAACTGTGATATTTTCACAAAGGTCAAAATTTGTGTTAAGGGAGGCCATGATGAAGTCCATCTATAGTTACAGGTTTGACTATTATTTTAGGGACATCCTGTATATTACCTAAAATAAATAATTTTTATGAGAGTAGAATGTTAAGCTTCATGATACCATACTTTTTAAATGAATTGACGGAGGAACTTCAAAATATGTATGCTAATGAAAGCAACTATAAAAATAAGCTTAAATTATATGACATATTTAATCAACCAGGATGTATCACATAGTAATTATATAATATACGAGTATAGTGGTAGATGAGTATATTTTATAAGGACTTAAATGTTTTAAAAGTTATTCTAAGTATATGTATTTTTTGTGTTTTATGGTTGTAATATTGTAAGACGACCCGCAGGCAAAGATAAACCCTGGTTTACGTGCCTATGTTATGTAAAAAAATGGATTTTTGCATTTTTTCATTTTCATTTTAATAGATAATGCTGTAGTTCTATTGTTTTGTCATTAATACAAAAATTGGAACGTGATACTTATAAAAATAAATTTCAATCAGAGAAAAAATCGATTAGAGCTTTATTGTTAGCCGGTGGGGCGATGATATTAAAATTTATGGAGGTTGACACCACGAATTGACAGCTGACGGATGTGAGCCATGTTGGGTGGCTGGCTACGTGCCGCCGAAAATGGTTCATGGCTTTGAATCTATTATTAAACTGATTCTGAAAAGGGCACACATAGAGATGTCTGGTCTTTTCTCCATTCCACGGACCTTTTATTCAACGACACCGACGCCCTTCAGTTACAAGAAGTGATCGTGTTTGAATTCTTAAGGATTGCATATGATTCGAATTGAGTTTTCATGGATTCAATTTCGTTTTTAGTATTAAGGGACGAGAAATTTCAGAAATTGTAGTAAACTAGCCAACTCAAATCCTGAGCTTGCATTACATCCCAGATGTAATAAATGCATTGTATGAATAATTGTCTGTAAATGATTAGTCTGAATTTGGTACCCAAATAGATATCAATTCTTTTGTCGGCGAAGTCAACAGCAACGCATATTTTATATGTTGAATTTGGCTTTCATTTCACATTTATGTTTTTGATGGGATCGGTAAATACAAGATACATTTGTATAACGGCGAACTTATCTCTTACTACTTACCACCGGCAGCCAGCTTGTTTATCAATTTGTTTGTTTAAAAAAAAGAAAAATCCTCATACTTATAGAAGTAGCGTCAAAGACGTTAGTTACTCTTTTAAGATGACCAAAACAACTAAGTTTTTTATTACTTCAAACAAATTACACACGAACATGGCGCTAAAGTTTGTCTTTTCCCAACAGAACGAAGAGTCCGTTCTCATCGGCGGCTCCTGTCAGATCCCCGACCCACTCTACAAGGCCATCGGGTCGATCATCTCCTTCTACATACCCCTGGGGGTGATGCTGCTGACGTACGCGCTGACAGTCCAGCTCCTGGCCAGGCAGCGGAAGGGGCTCGGTGCTGGCTGGGCGGCAGGCTGGCTCGGTGCGCCTCCAATCGGTATTTATATGGCTATGACGCGAGCTTTCGGTGTATTCGCTGCATAGCCCAGAAGTTTTTTGGCTGCAAACTGGACGCTGCGACCCAAAAATAGGCTGCACTTTTAGTTAAGGATCTCGCCCATTAGGTGGCCAATACCACGACCAGTGGCCACATGTGACCTGGGGTCTAATACTGTGTCAATAACTCTTCAATAGCATTGCTTTTTGAGACAGTTGTTGTTGGTTAACTAAAACATCTGGCTGGCTCGGTGCACCTCCAATCGGAATTTATACGGCTATGACGCGAATTTTCGGTGTATTCGCTGCATAGCCCAACAATTTTTGGCTGCAAACTGGACGCTGCGAACCAAAAATATGCTGCACTAGGGATCTCGCTCACTAGGTGGCTAAGACCACGATAAGTGGCCGCGTGTGACCTGGGGTCTAATACTGTGTTAATAACGCTTCAATAGCATGCTTTTTGAGATAGTTATTGTTGGTTAATTAAAACATTTGTACTGACATCAAAAAATTAAAGTACTAATAAAATGGATCACGAAAAGCGTAAAAATGTGAAAGCAGTTTTAGTGCGAACGCACACGACCGACTATCGGTGATCGATTTTATGACGGTGGAAAATGAAACAGATGAAGTTCTACGTTGCAACGCACACGAACTAAAATGAGTCGGAGAAAAAAGATATCGGTGAATCCTGGTCGACCCGATTATCGATGAAAAATGTAACGTTCGTAAATTAATGTATACGTTACCGCACAAATAATCGGTCAAAATCGGACACCGATTGTCGGTCGTGTGCGCTTGCGCTAATAGAAACAATATCATGTACGATAACAACGTTAAGATTAGCAGAATTAAGCTCGATCCACACATTTCCGTGCTGTGCCCGGGACGTGAGCGGGACGTGTTCCGTCAGAGGCTTGAAAAATAAAAAGTACGCAATATCATTGCGTACTTTTTATATGAACTGGTTTACACACGCCCGTGTCCGGGCGATGGAGCTTCAGTGCCCGAGCCGATACCTACCGTGACGTGCGCCCGTACACCAATATTACCAGTGCATGTCCGGATTTTATAAATAAAATCAATGACAAGTTATTAATAGAAGTGTTATACATCTGATAGAAATTAAACGCGGCAGGTAAAATAAACACTTATAATTTTGATATTTACAGAAAGAAATGGCAAAATAACAAAGCCGGATAACATCTGATAAGAACACATCAAGTTGGCATGAAATACAAAACTGTTTACAAACTTGTCAATATTTTCAAAAGTGACATTTTTATATTTTATTTAGTATAGATATCGGCCTGTTGCCAACAGCATCTCTTTTGTATTTAACAAAGTCATAGTGCATACTGTTTTCCGTAAATGGTGCTTAAGGGGTACAGTTTGAAATCGGTGGCCCTGACGTGAAACGGATTAACGGTCGTGCCACAGATACGGCCCGATCACGTCCCGGGTACGGCCCTGATGTGTGTGAATAAACCTTTAAGACCCAAATTAACAACTATAGATTTATAGAACCATATAAACGGTAGCACATTTGGTCGCAGCGACCAATGGCCAATGGGTCGTCAAGACTATGGTCGTGGTCGTGGCCGACTAGTGTGCGAGGTCCCTTATTGTGTTACCTGAAATCTTTCCTTTGGCTTATTTTAATAGTCAATGTAAATCTATTGTTACGTTTGTGGGGTGGGTGTTTAATAGAAAATCGCGAAACACCGACAATTAGAGATAAGATTTATTTAAGCACCAATTAAGCAACTTTACTTAACACTGAAAACTACTTTACAATCACTGAAAACTTTACAGTAACACTATGGACACAAATCACTTCACTGTAAGACGTTACTAAGCACTGAAAACACAGAATTCTGCACTATGTATCGCTTGATCCGTTCGGTTCGCTATCTTGAAAAGAACTGTCCGGCTGCATTCGCCTACGCGCTTATATAATAGGGCCGACGAACATTCTGGGTATTCGAGAATGTTCCATTATCGAATATTCCGTACCCAATCGATTATTTATCTTCTCTTCTCGAAAGTTCCGTTTTACCCTTCGCGCTTATGTAGTAGGACCGGTGAACTTTCGAGACATTCGAGAAGGTCCTATTCTAGAACATTCCATACCCGATCGATCGTTAGTCTTCTAGAAAGTTCCGTGTATGCCTTCGCGCTTCTACAGTAGAACCGGTGAACTTCCGAGACATTCGAGAATGTTCTATTCTAGAACATTCCATACCCGATCGATTGTTTGTCTGTCTAGAAAGTTCCATCGCATTCCCGATTATGTTTGTCTTTATGAGCATGTTCTATCTCTGTCTGTCAGCACGTTTAGAAGTTTCTAGATGCATCTCGATCTATCTTTTATCTCTGGAAGGTGCCCACTATTGATGTCTCTTTCTTATCGTGCTATGTCACTCACTCCTATTGAAAATTTAGTCATATATCGAAGTGTGGTTCAAAGACCCATAAGGGGTCCTGAAAACGCCTGAAAACGGGTTTTCAGGTTATGATGTGGATCGATAGAGGGTAGCCTGAAACGGACTGAAAACATGTTTCAGGCGCCTGAAAACAACGGCAACTTGGGTAAAATTTCGATATTCTAGTATGTGATAGAGCACCTCCTGAAACGCGCTGAACTGCGTTTTCAGGCCGCTGAAAACGCTTCTAAGGCCAAGAAAACCACGCCGGAAGTTTCTTATACTATCGGCGCAACACTACCCCCCTCTAAAACATGCTCGTCCCGAGCATCGTTAGAACCGTGATACATGGCCAGTCGATCAACATGGACAATCTTGCCTGGACTGCGCTGATTCCGTTGTATGCGGTAAGTGACGTCGTTGATTCTGGTTACAACCTTATATGGGCCTTCCCAATCTGGAGACAATTTCGGGGATTTCCCTTTACGTCGCATCGGATTGTGCAACCACACCAACGAACCTTCATCAAATCCCGCATGATTAGAATTCCGGTCATATCGCGACTTCATTTTTTCACTAGCCTGAAGTCCATGTTCACGAATGTGATTGTAAACACCTTCCATTCGGTTTCTCAAGTCACTCACGTACTCCGTGATGCATTGTGGGGTATCCGGAGGTCGCCCTGTTAACAGGTCAGCAGGTAAACGAAGTTCTCTTCCGAAATTCGCACTTGCTGGCGTGGCAGCTGTGCTCTCATGAGTTGCCGATCTATATGACATCAGGAAAAGGGGAATATGTCTATCCCAGTCTTTTTGGTGGTTCTCCACAACCTTCGCCAGGTGTCTCTCCAATGTCTGGTTGAATCTCTCAACCATTCCATCTGACTGTGGGTGATATGGTGTAGTTCTCGTCTTATGAATCCCCATGATTCGGCATGTTTCTTGAAATACCTGGGATTCGAAGTTTCTGCCTTGATCGCTGTGAATTTCGAGTGGCACCCCAAATCGACTGAACACCTCCATTACCAACTTCTCTGCCACTGTCACAGCTTCCTGGTTAGGAATGGCAAACGCTTCAGGCCATTTGGTGAAATAATCCATCACTACCAAGATGTACTTGTTTCCAGACTCTGATGTTGGAAATGGGCCTGCAACATCTAAGGCAATCCTTTCCCAAGGTGCTCCAATGTTGTACAACTTAAGCGCTCCTCTGCTGCGTGTATGAGGACCTTTGACTGACGAGCAGCTTGTGCATTTCTTACACCAGTCTTCCACATCTTCACGGCAGTGAATCCAATAGAATCTTTTCCGAATTTTCAGCAAGGTCCTTTTCACTCCAAGGTGCCCACCGGATATTCCATCGTGATAAAGTCTCAGCACTTTACTGACCTTCTTCTTTGGGACTATTATTTGCAAGTGCGCATCCTTGCCATTTGTCGACTCCCACTTTCTGCAGAGTACCCCGTTATGCATGACTAAGCTTTCCCACTGAGCCCAGTAACTCTTCGTGACTGTACTCATCGGAGCTACTTCATACCACCTTGGCTTGGGTACTCCCGCCTGGATCCAATCGAAAATGGGTTTGATGTCAAGGTCCTCCTGTTGCGCTTGCTGCATGACTTCATCACTCCACTCTCCGCTAACAGTGTCGGTTCTCAACATCCTTACGCAGTCTTTGGCCTCTTGTCTCTGACAATGTTTACAGTACTCCTGGCACGGTCTTCGGGAAAGGGCATCAGCGTTGCCATGTGATTTCCCACTGCGATGTTCAATGATGAAATCATATTCCTGGAGTTGTTCAATCCATCGCGCCACTTGACCTTCAGGGTTTTTAAACTCTAATAACCACTTGAGAGCAGCGTGGTCAGTCCTGATACGAAACTTGCGTCCCAACAAATACTTGCTGAAGTTTTGCAATGTTTTGACAACCGCCAGCAACTCTCTTCGAGTGACACAGTAATTCCTCTCCGGTTTTGACAGCGATTTACTGAAGTAAGCTATCACGATTTCCTGGTCCCCTTTCCTTTGCGATAATACTCCCCCAATGCCAGTATTACTTGCGTCTGTGTCAACAATAAAGTCATTCTCTGGATCTGGGTATCCCAATATAGGTGTCTCACAAAGTCTTTGCTTGAGCTCGGTGAAAGACGTTGCACACTGATCATTCCAGATGAATGGTCGTTTTTCTTCCGTCAATTGATGCAAAGGCTTTGCTATATCCGAAAAGTTTTTCACAAACCGTCGATAGTATGAGCAAAGTCCCAAAAAGGCACGAACTGCAGTCTTATCTTTTGGCGTTGGCCAGTCCTTAACAGCGCTAATCTTCTCTGTGTCTGTTTGAACACCATCCATTGAAATGACATGTCCCAAATAGTTAACTTTGCGCTTAAAAAGCGAGCACTTCTTCGGACTTAGTTTGAGATTGGCAGCTTTTAGTTTGGATAAAACTTGCTCCAATTCCTGAGGTGGTCATCAAAGTTTTTCCCAACTATGATAATGTCATCCAGGTATACCAGGCAGGTGTCTCCCAACAGGCCCGCTAGGATCTGCTCCATCAGTCGCTCAAATGTCGCAGGAGCGTTGCACAACCCAAATGGCATTACGTTGAACTGCCAAAGACCCTTTCCAGTAGAAAATGCAGTTTTCTCTTTATCCTGGTCCTTGATTTCCACTTGCCAGTAACCACTCTTCAAGTCCAGCGTTGAAAACCATTTCATACCGTTCAACGTATCCAAAGTGTCATCAATTCGTGGCAGTGGATAGCTGTCCTTTTTGGTAACGTCATTGAGTCGACGGTAATCGACGCAAAATCTCATGGATCCGTCCTTCTTCTTAACTAAAACCACCGGTGAACACCATGGACTCGTCGAAGGCTCAATTACATTACACCTTTTCATTTCTGTGATCATGTCTTCAACTTCCTTCTCCCTAGCTACTGGTACTCGTCGAGGTCGTTGACGAATTGGCGTAACATCACCAGTGTTAATTTCATGCCGCACTACCCCAGTTCTTCCGATGTCACCATCCTCCATAGAGAAGACGTTAATAAACCGCATCAGAGAATGGCGTGCCTTGAGAAGTTCATCTTTGGTGAGGTCACCCTTGCAGTCACCGAGTAACCTTTCGATGTCCAAATCCGTGCGTACCGGTTTATCATTCGTTTTGGGTCCTTTACAGCTCCGTATCCAAGAGATTTCCTCACAAGACCCGATAGGCGTTCCTTTGTTAAGGTCGTGCTTGGTATCACTTAAATTGAGAACCCGTACAAATGCTGCGGATGACGTTGTCACGATCGTGCGAGCTGTTATCCACGGTTTGTTTCCAGCTAATTTTTCTACTAACACGCAGCGACGAGATCCTCGCCCCGTATTGCATGGTAATGTTACCGGGACTAGGGCTTGTGACCTTGGTTGGAGAATAGTCCTTCTTGCACAGTAGACTTTTCCATTCACTCCACCTTCCATAGGGACTTCTTCAACTCCAAAATTTAGGACACCACCCTTTAAATCGATGTTACAGCCGAATCTTCTCATGAAGTCCAACCCGATGATGCAATCGTCGATGATGTTCGCAACGATGACGTCGTGCCAGTATTTCTTCTCTCCAATTCTTACTGCCACCTCTCGCTCCCCCAGGACGGAAATGTGCTGGCCGGTAGCCGTTTGCAGCTGGAGATGCTTAGGTCGGACTAGATGATCTCTAGACAGGTGTTTCAATAGCCGAGGACTGATCACGGTACGAGAGGCTCCAGTGTCGATTGTGAGGTGGCATGGTATTCCTTCAACACTTCCTCTGATGACCAGACTATTTCCATCACTCGCCTGTGAGATCATAACTGGGACATTTTGACTACTAGCCAGCACTCGTCCCGCAGCCCTGGCTTTTACTCGTTTCCCTGCTGCGGCTCCGGTTCATCACAAGCTATTTGCCGTACCGTTGAGCCCGTGTCTTGCCTCTTGTTCCTTTTCGGGCAACTAGATTGTAAATGGCCGCGTTCTCCACAGTGGTAACATCTCGGGCCAAATTCGCGGCGGGGTGCAGCCGGTTCCTTGGTGGAAACTTCCCGTAACCTATATGTCCTAGAGTCCTGACGTACAGCTTCTACCTCCAGGGCATGGGCAACTGCGTCCTTCAGACTCCCATGGTGACCCAACCTGACAGAAGCTCTCACTTCCAAGTCCCGAATCCCGTCCATAAAGGCCTGCACCAGCATGCTGTCCACGAATGAGGCCGATGCAGATTGATATGCCTTCCTGACCAACTTTTCTATCTCCAGGGCCCACTGTTGTAATGATTCATTACGACCCTGGGTTCTGTCCTTCAGCTGGGCTCTGAAGACGTGCTCTAAATGGCTGTCACCGTAACGGGCTTCCAGAGCTTCTAAAAGGCGGTCATAAGTCCTGTCATTTCCAAGAGCCTCCAGGACTGTGAGAGCTCCTTCTCGCAGCGCCAACGTCAGTGCCGTTTTGGCCTGCTCCTTATTCCATCCATTCGCCTTAGAAACGGACTCGAACTGAAGTTTGTATGCGGTCCATGACGAGGTACCATCAAATGGAGGCACCTTAAATCTCCCACCCACTGGTGCTGGTGCCTCTACTCCACCGGCCACTCCGTTGGTTACTTTTATTTCGAGCTTCTTCATGTCGTTACTTATGGCCTGAAGGCGGTTCTCATGTTCCTCAATCTTTTCATTGGAATCATGAAGGCGAGTCTCGAACTTGTTCTCCAAATTGGAGAGATCCTCACGGACCTCTGACAATTCCCTCTTCCATTGCTTGGCGGCCTCTTGAACTTCTCGGAGGACGCTCAGTTGCTCATCCTGTTTCTTTACCTGCTCTTCCTGCCTCCTGGCCTGCTCTTCCCGGAGGGCCTGGAGTTGTTCCGCCTGCTGTCTGGTTTGTTCTTCCTGCCTCTTGGCCTGCTCCTCCCGAAGGGCGCACAGTTGTTCTGCCTGTTGTTGGGCTTGTTCTTCCTGCCACTTGCCCTGTGATTTTATCAGGAGCAGGATTGTATTTAAGTCTACTTGCGGCGTTGGGGGAGTCACTGTAGACGTACTTGCAGCACCTGCTTCGGCAGCAGCCTGGCTTCGCGTCTGAACCCTCTCCGGCTCCTTATCTCGCGGCGTAATCGGCATTTTCTATCCCACTTCTGACACCAAATGTTACGTTTGTGGGGTGGGTGTTTAATAGAAAATCGCGAAACACCGACAATTAGAGATAAGATTTATTTAAGCACCAATTAAGCAACTTTACTTAACACTGAAAACTACTTTACAATCACTGAAAACTTTACAGTAACACTATGGACACAAATCACTTCACTGTAAGACGTTACTAAGCACTGAAAACACAGAATTCTGCACTATGTATCGCTTGATCCGTTCGGTTCGCTATCTTGAAAAGAACTGTCCGGCTGCATTCGCCTACGCGCTTATATAATAGGGCCGACGAACATTCTGGGTATTCGAGAATGTTCCATTATCGAATATTCCGTACCCAATCGATTATTTATCTTCTCTTCTCGAAAGTTCCGTTTTACCCTTCGCGCTTATGTAGTAGGACCGGTGAACTTTCGAGACATTCGAGAAGGTCCTATTCTAGAACATTCCATACCCGATCGATCGTTAGTCTTCTAGAAAGTTCCGTGTATGCCTTCGCGCTTCTACAGTAGAACCGGTGAACTTCCGAGACATTCGAGAATGTTCTATTCTAGAACATTCCATACCCGATCGATTGTTTGTCTGTCTAGAAAGTTCCATCGCATTCCCGATTATGTTTGTCTTTATGAGCATGTTCTATCTCTGTCTGTCAGCACGTTTAGAAGTTTCTAGATGCATCTCGATCTATCTTTTATCTCTGGAAGGTGCCCACTATTGATGTCTCTTTCTTATCGTGCTATGTCACTCACTCCTATTGAAAATTTAGTCATATATCGAAGTGTGGTTCAAAGACCCATAAGGGGTCCTGAAAACGCCTGAAAACGGGTTTTCAGGTTATGATGTGGATCGATAGAGGGTAGCCTGAAACGGACTGAAAACATGTTTCAGGCGCCTGAAAACAACGGCAACTTGGGTAAAATTTCGATATTCTAGTATGTGATAGAGCACCTCCTGAAACGCGCTGAACTGCGTTTTCAGGCCGCTGAAAACGCTTCTAAGGCCAAGAAAACCACGCCGGAAGTTTCTTATACTATCGGCGCAACACTATCATCATCGTCACTTCCGCCGCCACCGCTTCGTGCTAACTAGACGAAGACTTTCCTCCCCTTTTAAAGAAAGCCTAGTGCTTTTACCTATTTTTTTTTGTTTGGTCGTTTCGGCACACGCGCTTTCACACAGGGATAATTTCTCGCTTCAAAAAGCCAAACGCGCATACCGTCGGATCTTACAACACTCATTGGAAAAAAAAGGAGTACATGAATTCTAAATCTGACACCGCGTGGATAATTATAGTACATCCATTACTACTTTATAACATTACAGACAATACTTACAGTATTTTAATATCGCCGCAAAACCTTACGAAATCGAAAGGAATTGTGATTTTGAGTTACACAATAGTCTTTGCCGCCTGCGAATAGATGTTTTAATCATTCGTCTGCCGATAAGCGCTCGTAGCGTCGTCTCTATTCATTCGCCTGGCATCGAGCGTTCGTCGAGATTCATCTGCGCTCGATTTGTATAGATTTTTTTTCTTCCTTTGAAAATCAATAGAATATTACGACAAAAATGAAGATTGTTTTGATTTCGTCCAAATGAAAAATCAGAAAAACACCCACTGAGCGCTCGTCTGTGCAATACAAATGATTTTCGTTTAAATTTCTATAAAAATTTATAGAAATATTATTTATATTACTACAAAAATTAATGATTTTGATTTACGTCAAAATGAAATGAAAATCATAAATAAAACCCGTAGATATATTCGTGAATCATTTGTCTGGCACCGAGCGCTCATCGAGCGTCGTATGCACTTGATTTCTACTGAATTTCGTTTCGTTTTCGAAATATTTTGTTCCCTTGTAAATCGATATTTATCGAAAACGAAACTAAAATCAAAAGAATCGAGAGCAAAAATCGCTCAATGAGTACTCGATGACAGACGAATGATTATAACTTGAACTCCTGGCATCTTTTTTTTATAGTTTATGGGTAGTCACTTGTCCTCATCTTGCCTGATGGTAAGCAAAGGTGGGAACTAAGGTGGAGCGTGCCTACTCATTAGGTGCCGATTCACTCTCGTCCTGAAAAGACCCGGGTTGTAGTGAGGTGGGAACACAGAGGACGGCAAAGAATTTCATTTCCTCGCATCATCTGTCGAGAACAGTAGGGCTAGCACGAACATTTGCGTCAAAGTATTCGTATCGTCATCGTGAAATATTTGTATGAGAATTGTACAGGGCGTAGTTCAGTTAGGTCGTAGAATGCATAGGTATGCTGTGCCTGATATATTCAATAAAATACCCTTGTTAAGAGAGGAACCAAATTTAAGCAAACATACATTAAAACTTAAGCTCAAGGATACACTATTGCAAACTACTTACGAGTAACATAGGTCAATAAATATATAAATACTTGTATAATTTTAATAAGTGCACATAATTTTTAATGTCGCATTTACACATGCGTGTTCGCCATTCGACGAAACATTCGACGAAATATTCGACGAAACATTCGACGAAACATTCGACGAAACATTCGTGTGGCGTTTACACATTCGTGTTCGCTATTCGCCTCGTCATTCGACGAAACATTCGTACCTACGAGTGCCACCGCGAACTACTGTTCACACATTCGCGGGTGATTCATTTTGATATTAGCACACGAACACGGAGGACGTGAAAATAATGGCGGCATGCGTGCTACATTTTAGTTTTTAATAACTTAAGCTTTAATGTTACAAACATATGGCGGACTTAGCGATAAACATCGCTCTCTACCAGTCAACCATTAGGCTAAGGAGAGAAAGTAAATGACTGCATAAGAAAATAAATGTAATAAATGACAATAATTGTTATATTCAAATAATATGATATTAAGAAAAAAACATACATACACGCACATAACACTCACATATACCTATTGTATATGTGTGTGTGTGTAAGTGTTATGTAAGTAATGTGTATGAATGTGTTTATATATACACATACATACTTGCATATACAGCGCGCGACAGAGCGTCGGTGGCGCAGTGGACTCGGCACTTGCCTTCCAATCGGGGTTCGAGACCCGCCATGTACCAATGTGTTTTTCGTTTCGAATTTCATATGTACATTTGTCTGACGCTCGTACGGTGAAGGAAAACATCGTGAGGCAACCTGCATACATCTGCGAAGAAGTTCAATGATGTATGTGAAGTCGACCAATCCGCACTGGGCCAGCGTGGTTGACTAAGGCCTAATCACCCTAATATAGGGTAGGCTCGAGCCCCTCGGTGGGGACGTATATGGGCTGTGATGATGATGATGATGATGATATTGAAGTCGGTACGAAACGATGATCTCTTATAAAGTCTTAAAATTGACACCGACTTCAAAATAGAAGTGTGATGTTGTCAGTACCTATTCTTATATTATTTTTACCTTTTCAGTGTTTTTGAAGTCGGTTTTTATTTTTAACCGACTTCAAAAAGGGAGGAGGTTCTTAATTCGATGCGAATGTTTTTTTTGTGTGTATGTTATGCGATTACACCGCCAATTGTGGACTGATTTTCAACATTCTTTTTGTATTCTCTGATAATGGGATCCCATGAAAATCGATGGAAACGCTAATGAAATACCAGCTCACTGATGAGCTGGTATTAAATTAGGGTTTTTGTTTTTACTAAAAAGATTTCATTCACTAAAAAGTTAAAAATAAAAAATATTTAACAAAAAATAAAAACCGACTTCAAAAACGCTGAAAAGTTTAAAATAATATAAGAATAGGTACAGACAACATCACACTTCTATATTGAAGTCGGTGACAAATTTTAAGACTTTCGAGGAGATATCGTTTGGCACCGACTTCAATATAGAAGTGTGATGTTGTCTGTACCTATTTCTTATATTATTTTTAACTTTTCAGTGTTTTTGAAGTCGGTTTTTATTTTTTGTAAAATATTTTTTATGTGTAATTATGATTGCGATGTTTTGGGTTCCAAATGAGCTCTTCTCTATAATAAAGTTCTAGGAATTCTAAAATTCGCACTTTACTCCACTCTAATTTGTCTACACGTTCGGTTGGGTCGGGCGCTAGCAGTCAACTAAATGCATGCGAATGTGTAAACAGTAAGTTCGTGTTCGCCATTCGTGCCCTTTGATTCGCGTCCAAAAAACCGCTCCCGACGCGAACTCACGAATCGCGAGGCGAATGGCGAGGCGAATAGCGAACTTACTGTTTACACATGCGTGTTCGTTATTCGCCTCGCGATTCGCGCGAATGTGTAAACGCGCTATTTCGCGCGAATCTCGAGGCGAATTGCTAGGCGAATAGCGAGGCGAATAACGAACACGCATGTGTAAACAGCTAGTTCGTTATTCGCCTCGCTATTCGCCTCGCGATTCGCGCGAATGTGTAAACGCGGTGTTAGATAATAAGCGTGTACTCGCCAACGAACTGCGAGTCTGTTTGGCGAGAATATGTTTGTGGTTCCGTGTACATTATTTGATTAAATAAATGAAAAAAGGAAAACTTGGAACTTAATTCTCATACAAATATTTCATGATGATGATAATTAATAATAATTAAGTAATTTCATTCAACCCAAAATTTTCATGTAAATCATAGACATGATTTACATGAAAATTTTGGGTTGAACGACATTACGTGTAAACACATTTTAATAATTAGTTTTGGATAACGCATTGATTATTATGAAACACCGTGTATATACTTTACTATTATTGTTTTGAGGTTTTTTTCTCTTTGATGTTTTTGCTTGTCAGTCGATTTTTTGTAATATTGTATTAGTGTTTTGGTTTTCTTTGATTTCTCAATATATATCATTTAAACCCTAAACGGAGCGTGTTTTCCTGCTAAGCCAGCCCCCACTAGCTCTCAGTTGCTCACAGCCCCAAATGGTCACTGCCGTCCAGACAGATATTAACTAGACTTCTGATGTCACATTTTATGCAACAATAAATAAAAGTCTGGAAAGAATTGCGCGTTTTTGAATTTAATGTTAATGCATGAGCTTGTCGACTTCTTAATGCCAAATTAGTACATGCTATTTATTATTTTGCCGCGCATGGTGCCTCATTGAGTCTGTAGGTATAGGTTTAATACAGTTGTCATGTAAATCACAAATAATGGTGATTGGTTGGTGATATGGTTTCTTTTAATTTTGGTAAATATATAAAAAACAGATAACATAACACCAATTACAAGTATTCGCATATAAATTTTTAGCTTAAATTATAAACATTCAATTATTTTAAACTTCTAAATGTAATTCACAAGGTTTTCGATTTACTAATGTTCGATTTTACTATTAAATAGGTAAAACTTATTATGATAATTCTAAGTTTAATTTATTAGATTATCCTTAAACAATATTTTTAAGTACCTAACAGTTACCACGATACAGTACGCATTGAAAGCTGTCAAAAAGTGATATAAGAGGACTGTTAACATCAAAGGTTAATGTCACGCGTTGATGCTAAAAATGTTGCAAATCCGTGTATATCTGGAACGCGCCTTTAGAGTGGATAGCAAGCGTCGCGTCACGTCAATCTACCCACTGCCCTCGGTAAGAAGTGCGTGCATCATATTCGTACGGAGCTTGATGACAAAGAAATGAGCGTAGCGCCGCGCCGTTCAAATGCGAACCGCTTTTTTATCTCTCGGGGGGAAACGCGTAACCGCACCGTACCCGCCGTTGGCTAGACGGCGATCGTGTCTCTCCCGGCAGAGTACCAGGCCTAACCACTAAAACCCTCCGGTGTTCTGCCTGCCCTTATGAGCGCGCCAGGTAAGGTCCACACTGCGACTCCACTACCCACGCGCCCGGACTTGCCCGACCAGCTGTTTGGGCTATCGCCAAGGGGGGATTGCCCGAGAACACCAGGGCAATCCCCAGACGGGCCTTACGGCGGCGTGCACAGGGCCAACCGTGCACGCAGGCCTCCACGGCACCTGCAGTACGGTTCAGTGTGCAGATGCATAATATTACCTGCGTAACAAAAAATAACTTATACAAAAGATGTTTCGCTTTTCGTAGTTAATATAAGCCTTTTTTTCAACAAAAAACAACAGTTGCTCTGTTCAGAATTTTAATATTCATCGAATCCCATCAACCAGAACACACTTGCAATGCATTTTTTGTCGCCCAGGGCATTGGTTGAGCGGACAAGCGAAAATGAACCTTAAAAATTTAACATTAAAAGCATCGTCCGCCATTATTGCTCCGGGCGCAATTAAATTTCGACAGGGAATTTCAACACAGCAATACGAATCAACAGGAGAAAATTGATATTTATTGAAAAACGTAATGATTTTACCCGAATTGGATATCGCTGCAACAAATGGAACATTACATTATTGGGTTACGGTAGAATTTTTTAACAATGACTTTTAATACTTTTTTTTAACAATGACAACAATTTATGTGGTTCTTATAGTTTTTCGGTTTGACATCAAATTATATCTAATGTGACGCGAATTTATATATTTTCTTTTTCTATTCTTTTAATATCTGGCAAAGTCAAAAGTAATAACCCCCTAAACAATTTTCAGTGATGACGGTCCGTCCCAACTCATATGAACCCTTGCGTACCTGATGAACTAAAATCACACAATTTATCTCATGAAATCTATGAGACCTATGACTTTATTAAATGAAGAAAGAATTTTCGAAATTATTTTCATAGTTCATTCTTAAATATTATTAACTTTTAGAAACTATACCATAACTAAAGCTGCGCCCTCGAGCCGCGTTTTGCCATAATAAAGTTTGACGCAATAATAAACATTGGAGTCAATAGAATAACAAGATAAAAATTATCCTATCTTTTAAGTTGGACCAAATTACATACAGTAACCCAAATTTCATACAAATCAGTTAATTAGTTTTTGAGTTTGTCCCGGACGAACATCGTGAACCAGATTTTTATATTATATCTCATAGATGACACCTCTTCATAATTACAATGCTGATGCTTGCTATACTAATCTACGTGTCACTTTATAACACAAAATGCAACGTCTTTAAAATGTAAACGTAAGGTTCATTTTTCATCTGCGAAAGTTTGACCATGCCTCTAAATAACGTGCTAAATTTCAATGGCTGCCAATTTTCCGGCGGAGGGACTATCATATCCTGTCTCTTCTATACTCAATCCTTTTTAATCCCAATGCCTGGTGCATTGGGATTAAAAAGGATTGAGTAACCTTAAGAAATATTTTGAGTATAACTCCTCTATAAAAAACCGAGACCAGCGATCCTCTCACTCCCTATCCCTTTATCTCCCTGCACATTGCTCGTGTTATTCCAACTCTTGTACTAAGACAGCTCTTAAACTGTGGAACTCTTTACCTGAGGCCATAGGGTGAGCACCCTCTCAAAATGTGTTTAAAACAAAATTGGAAATATATTTTCTTGAGCTGGAGAATGTGTAATAAATGTTATTTATTGTCCTTAAAATATTCTTCTGTAAGATATTATTTATTATATCTATTATAGTTTGTAAAATATGTATATGTTTATTAATTTATAATTATGTATATATTAGTTTGTATTATGTTAAGTCTGTATTTATAATGCACTTTCCGCTCCATTATTTACTTTCACAATCTATTTAGCCCTAAGTTTGCCTGGCAGAAATTGCTATTTAAAAATAAGGCGGCCTTTTGTGTTTATGTCTCTATAGTTTGTTGTTCTTTGTGCGATAAAGTATATATTAATTCATTTAAAAACAAAACCTGCAAGGACTTTCCTTATTTCTGTTTATACATTAGATACAGTAAATATGTATAATAATTTAGATTTGAGATTATACTCTACTAGCTGTGCCCGCGAACTACGTTTCGCCTCAATTTATTTTTTCCCGACATCTTCAACAAATATCGTTAATGTACACAGAAATAAATACAAAAACTTAACAAATCTATACAAATAAATAAAATTGAAGTGTCTGTTTGTAATGTCAAAATAACAAGTTTTTACTAAATGGGTATGAATGTTTATCTGGTACTAATAACAAAAACATAATAAAAAATTTTTTGTCTGTCTGTCTGTTTGTTTGTTCCCGCTAATCTCCGGAACGGCTGGACCGATTTTGACGGGATTTTCACTAATAGATAGCTAATTATATAAGGTATAATATAGGCTACAAAAATCAAAATACTGCTAAAAGTTACTATTCCACGCGGACGAAGTCGCGGGCACAGCTGGTTATATACTAAAACCTTCCTCGAGAATTACGCCATCGAGTGGTGAAAACTGCTTGAAAATCGGTGCAGTAGTTTTTAAGTTTATCGCGAACAGACAGACAGACAGACGTAATGTAAGGATTAGTGAGGTATTTCAAGTAGGGTAGTTTGTTTCTAAATCGTTCTTATTACAAGCTTTACAAATCAGTCTCGATCTTATTACAAGCTTTTATTTACTTTCACCTGTCTCGGTGTTTGTAATGAAACCTTGCAAGTTAAATTTGACCCACTACCCGGTTTCCGACTGAGCTGAAATTTAACATGCAAATTATGTATATCGCGTGACAATGCAATATAATGATGACATGGAGCTGATCTGATGCTGGAGCTGGAAGGTGGCCATAAGAACTTCTTAATAAAACGACACAACCCCAGCGAGTTCGGGCTCGTTTGGTTCGTATTGAATTTTTTTTAAAAACGTCGCCCCACTCTAGGATTTTCTCCTGTGTCGTGGGTGCAGTTACAAACATAGAATATCACATGCAGACCGGAACAAATTTCTGTAGGCCATACAAAACATTTGTCCCGTACGGGAATCGAACCCGCGACCCGTTGCGCAGTAGGTGATCACTCGACCTCTGCGCTAAACGTGTCGTCAAATAATAATAATGAATAATAAATAGCTTGTATTTTTTTATAATTTATCTTGTAACTAATCTAGCGTCAAATATCGAAATATACAATGCATCAAGTCATTTGTCACACATATAGTCTTATGGATTCGAGTGGATTGTTTTTTCGGTTGAGCAGTAAATTGAGAGAATGACGCTGTCTAGTTGAATACATGTCTGTGATAGTATATGTAGTGAAGTGGCTCGCGAACGACCACGGTCCCTTGGCGGATCCTTAAAATAAGCCGACGGAGCGTGACGTAATATGTTGATTGATTGCAAGTGTGGATTTTCCCGGAACGTTATATTTTTTGTCTCAGGTATTTCCGAATCATTTCTACCTAGCCCACTGATACTTAAGGTGCTACTTTCACGTTTTTGAACAATTTCAATTTACTGTACCACTACAATAGAACGTTCAGTTTCGAAATTCATACCTATATTATGTTGTTGAACATATTTTCTAAGCGTTCTTACAGGCATAAACATGATTAATGATATTCCACTCGATAGCAAGAAATCCAAATATTAATTTTTTTGAAATAGCAGTGAATCATCAAATTTAATGACAAAAATTTTATCAATAGACGTGCATTTTACTATCTAGAAAATTGTTAAAAATATATTTTTCAATGGCGTCAAACAATGAATATAATTTAAAATAAAACCAATATAATAAAAATAACGTCTATATGATAAGTATGTTTAGAGTATCATTATTTATCACTTCGAGCGTCGGTGACGCTGAGGACTCGACACTGGCCTTTTAATCGGGAGGTCCGAGGTTCGAACCTGCCAAGTATCAATGTGTTTGTGTTTTGTTGTATTTGGATTTCATATGTATACATTTTTCCAACGCTTCTGCGGTGAAGGAAACATCGGTAACCAGCATACATCCGCGTAGAAATTCAAAGGTGTCGACCTATCCGCACTGGGCCAGCGTGGTTGATTAAGGCCTAAACACCCTAACCTAATGATTTATTACTTCACTTCAAATAGGTCCCACTACTAGACATGGATTTACCGAAGGGAGACTCTGTACCAAGGTTGTGTGCATGGGTACCTCCGTCTTACCTATTTCTGCCGCAAAACAGCAGTGCTTGCATTGCTGTGTTCCGGTGTGAAGGGTAAGGCATTGAAATTACTGGGTACCGTGACTTTACATCTTACGAGTATGTCACAAGTTGGCAACATACACTACGGTTTTAGGGGGGTTGCAGTTTTGCAGAGAGTCTCACAAGAGCCACATGTAGGTATTATAGGTGACTGATACCACTTACCATCAGCAGACGTAGCACGGACTGCCAAGAATGGACTCGAGTCGCGCATTATCTCACAGTTTCAGTGACATAGTCTCTGTCTTAAAGAGCAGCACGATGGTGCTAGTTTGCTTGTTTGTCAACTTAGTTGTATAAAAAAAAAGAAAACCGTACGGTATCAACCTCAGAACAATCACTACAGCTACAGCTGGAATGGAACAAACACTTACTGGAATTTTAAGGACCCTTTACCGCCTAAAGAATTTCTTACCGAGCGACATTAAAAAAATGCTTGTACAGACCTTAATCTTTCCTATCATAGACTATGGTGATGTGTGCTATTTCGACCTGAATGCAGATCTACTCAATAAACTAGACCGACTTCTAAACAACTGCATTCGATTCGTCTTTAATTTAAGGAAATTCGATCATGTGTCTGCGTTCCGACAGCGCTTAAAATGGTTACCTGTACGACAGCGTAGGGACATCAGAGCCTTATTGACTCTGTACTCCTTACTCAATAACCCCGATACCCCTAAATACCTCAATACGCATTTTCAGTACTTATGTACCTCTCATAATAGGACTCTTCGTTCTGCCTCTAATGGTCTTCTCAAATGTCCCCCTCACCATTCTGATACAGTTCATTCTTCGTTTTTTGTTCAGTCTATTCTTTTATGGAATTCCCTCCTTCAAGAAGTGAGAAACTCCCCAAGCAGGCTTAGCTTTAAAAATAAGTTGCGCAAGCTGTTCATTGAGCAGTCATAGCCAAAAAATCTTAGGTTCTTCTAGGATAAGCTTAAACTATTGTAAAAATTTTGTAAAGTGAATGTAGGCCATTGATTTACTACCAAACGTAGATAACGCATGAACGTTCGAAAAGTGGGCCGGTGAAGAACTGCCCAATCGGGCCTCGTGCAGTTCTTTTCCATGCGTTGGAGCGACAACGCGATAAGCAATTTTGAGCATTATGTTTGAGAGTATAAAGTTGATATTTTCTTGTAGCAATTACTTATACGTCAAATTTAATGTGGCTAGGTATGAAATGATGTAACTGCACACGGTTGTACTTCAAATAGTTGACGTAATGATAAAGAATAAGGTTGAATTCCATAAATACGTTCTTTATGGTAATTATAATTCGGGTGTGCATATTCAACTACCTATTTAACAGCGTACAAATGTATAGTCGATTAGGTGACAGATTTCAAGCGCGTTTTTGTATGAAGTGCTCTATCTACGTTTGGTAGTAAATCAATGATGTAGGCAAATATATATTAGTGTATTTTATATATTGCATTTATGTATTGGGATTTTATCTTATTTTATATATATCAATATATAACTATTTTAAAATATGTTTTTTTTTATTATTTCGGTACATCTACCACATTGTTTCTCTGCATCACCCAAAGGTTGACTGGCAGAAAATGCCTCAGGCATTAAGTCCGCCTCTGTACTGCAATAATTGTACAAAAGTCTTAATAAAATAAATAAATACAGCATAGAAGGAAGATCACAACAATAATTAATTGTCTGCTATTTGTCTCTTTCTAACATACGGCACAAAACTGTGTAAATGTAAGAGATGAGTAATATTTGTCTTTTGGCATATCACAACATTTTGGTTAAAATTGGTTAAAATTTAATATGGCTAAATTCTAATTCGGCGAACTAAAAATGCACGGTGTACCTTGTATCGAAGATAGACCATCCGAGTTTGAGTTATTTGAATTGTTCGCATACTTACTCATACTCAAGAGCACACAGACTCTCCCATTAAATAAAACGGAGAACAAACATGAAAATAAAACCCTTTGTCTTGTGTCGTCATCGTCGCCGTGAATAAGGCCTTAGGCCCGTCTCGTACATTTTGCGTTTTGCTCATTTTGCGTGTGGTGCTCATTCTGCGTGTTGCACATTCTGCGTATTGTACATTATGCTCCGAAGGGTAATATTTGTTTGTGCGTCCCGTGGCTAGTAATATTTTGATTATATTTTATTAATATTTAAGTGATAAGAATGCAAGAATTCTTTAGGTATTTACAAATAGTGTGTGTTTGTGCACTCTGTAACACAATGTCTTGTGTAGCTTGGGGCTGCAAGTTTCATTTATCGCCAAAGGAAAATAATCAAAATTTATTGACCTAAAATCGGTATGTTTTCTCATATTGTTACTTGAATGTGAGCCAATAAGTCAATATAAATATATATAAAATATCGCTGAATCATTTTGTAGAAAGACAATATGTAATATCAATTTTACTTTTATGTTTTAGCGATTATTAGAAAATTACTTTAAGGTTATCTTGATCATGCGTAGTGTTGTAAAATTTTGTCGATATTTTTATTTTACAGATTTCCTAAAGACAATGTATAAAAAAACATATGGATAAAGTGTATTGTCAGACGAAATCGGGGTCCAAGAAAGCATAGTAACATTTGCTCCAGATATTTTCCATCCGATTAATTTGTATGTACTTAGTGTTAAAACTATGAAATGGAGACGTCATGACGTAAGTCATGTTATTTAATGAAAAGAAATCTTTAAACTAAAATATTATTTATGAAAATAAAAACATATTTAATTTCTTAACTATTTCTTTAAGGAATCCTTGACACGGATGCCAAGAGAAACCAGTTCAGATATTTTTTTCTAAGAATAAATATATTAGAGAAAGAAAAGAACTTGAAAGAGTCAAAAAGATAAAATATCAAAACACCGCCTTCGGAAAATTTACATTCTGACTAAACCCGGCCGCACATCAAGCGTAATAAGTCTATCGAAAAATGTCTTAACAATAAATTATGGTCAAATGTTAATGTTTTTAGTTTAATTTCCAGGCATATGTACAAATAGTAGTTTTAGCATTCACGAATTTATCCAAGGTTCAAAATCCCTGAGGGTTAAATTTTCGGGTAAATTAAATATGAGATTAACCTCAAGTACTTACCTCTGAGCGATGAAATAAAAGCAGTGTGTCTTCGATTTCCTTCCCATAGAATTTGTGAATCTATATAGATAACGGGAAATACCCGTCACCTAAAAAATCCAAATTTTAGGGTTTCGTACCTCAAAAGGAACACTGAACCATTATAGGATCACTTTATTGTCCGTTTGTCTGCCAAGACCCTTTATCTTGGAAACGCGTGAAGGTAACGAGTTGTAATTAAAACCATATAATTACTCAGGTTTACAGTCCCTTGAAGTTGTGAAAAAATCAAACTTCTAAGTTAACATAAAAAAGGTACGGCCGTTATGTCGCCAAAAACGTATATTTCGACATTCTCACACACACGCTCGCCGTCTAGCCAACGGCGGGTACGGTGCGGTTACGCATTTCCCCCCGAGAATAAAAAAAGGCATCAAAATGTATGTCTAGCTAGAACTATGAAATTTGTGAAGTTATATAGTCTTACATTACAAGTACAGGGAAAAATCTCAAACTCCACATTTGTATTTAAATCATAAAACGTTTAGTCTCTATTTAAAGTATAGCCTACAATTTTATACGGGACCCTCGGTGGGCGAGTCCGACTCGCACTTCCCGCTTTTAGTCTCATGAACGGCCAGCCTGACCATACCAAAGAGACACAGCAGCTATTAGCTGGATAAGTTACATAAGAAAATCTACCCTTAATTATTTATATTATATTTCTCGTAATAAATACATTTTTAACCGACTTCAAAAAAAAGGAGGTTATCAATTCGACCCGTATGTATCTAATATTTCCAAAACTGCCCAGTTTTCGTATATGTTAGTCTATATCAGCGCAAAACAAATGTACCAAATTTCTAAAGTGTATGTATGTATGTATGTTTTTATGTTTGTGTTCGCATATCTCCGGAACTACAAGTCTGATTTAAGAATTCCTTTTGTGTTGTACTATTTATTGTTCAACTTAGGGAATACTGCAAGTTTCATCAAAATCGGTTCAGTAGTTTTTGAGATAGGGTATTTTAACCGACTTTTTAACCGACTACAAAAAAAAAGTTACAAATAAAAAAATATTTTTCAAAAAATAAAAACCGACTTCAAAAAAGTTAAAAATAATATAAGAATAGGCACAGACAACATCACACTTTTATATTGAAGTCGGTGACAAATTTTACGATTTTCTAGGGATCATCGTTTGGCACCGACTTCGATATAATATATAAGTGTGATGTTGTCTGTGCCTATTCTTATATTATTTTTAACTTTTTTGAAGTCGGTTTTTATTTTTTGTTAAATATTTTTTTAGTATTAGTGATCTATTAAATACCTACATAATATAATTATCGACGTTGAAACTAGGTGAGTGATGAGCACGACATCACTGGGAGAAGAACTGACGCAAGCGAGAATTAGTGACGACCAACAAAATTTCGAAACATCTTGCATATACGTGTCTCTGTCTAACTTCTATTAGCAGCGCCTAATGTCAAAGTGAGTCAAATATGTTAAGTTCAGTAGCTATTTTTGCTAGGTTTCTATGCTTTAGTTATTCTTCTGAGGTATCAACATTACAGCTGTAATGACATCATACAATTGTCAAGTGTAAAAAAATATCTCCTAGTTAGACACCCAAACAAAAGGCGTCCCTGTTCAAAATTGTTAGTGAAGAAAAACCTCGGAAAGCCATTACTCACATTATAAAGTTAAATAGGTATGAGATGAAGATAATCCTCCGCGCCAACTTTGAAGCTAGCAGCTGACACGAGGTTATGAAAAGCAATGAAATGCTGAAATGAACATTCAAAGTGCTTACTATTAAAGTTTATTTTGAAACCAAGATTAACCCTTCACCAAAATTGGTGCTAGTAATAGTTATTTTGGTAATTGTAGTGAAACAACTTCTGAGCACGTTGAACGAAGTTACCCAAGTTAGATATGTATTACGGCTGCTTGGTCTAGTGGTTGGGGTACCTGAGGTCGAAAAACAAGAGGGTTCTATCTAACTATCTATTCAAATTTTATGGGATAAAACTGGTGTTAACTATTTAATACTATAAAATTTAATTATACGGAAAGTTGGTATGTACATACATTATAATAATTACTGTTTATTTGTAAAATATGCTTGTGCATTAACACTTCTGCTCATTTTATGAATCGCTTATAGCATGTTCGTTCATAGATTCAATAAAAATATTTCAGTATGAAACTTCGGTGGCGGAGCGTTGGTGGCCTTATAATCGTGAGGTCTGTGGTTCCTGCCAGGTATACCAATGTGTTTTGCGCTTTTCGAATTTCATATACATATTTACATTTGCCAACGCTCCTACGGTGAAGGCAAACATCGTGAATTGCATGCATCTGCGAAGAAATTCAAAGGTGTATATGAGTGAAGTCGACCATTCCGCACTGGGCCAGCGTGGTTGACTAAGGCCTTAATACCCCAAACTTAAACTTTATTAATATCTATTTACTTTCTTAAGCCATAGTAAACTTTACTTACCGTTACTAGCTACGTATTACATGTTGAAATATATTTATTATTATATGTTGAAGAAGTAACTTTTTCTTGTATTGAATTATCAATTTTTAAGGCTCCTTGCTTCAAAAGCAAAAAACAGAACTCATATAAGATCACTTCGTTGTCCGTCTGTCGGTGAAAAACTCTGTACTTATCTGTAACCGTAAATATGTAGTTAGGAAACCGCACTTGGCCGGGTTTTTCAATTACTTAAGAAAATGCAAAGCCACAAATAATCTGTAGGTACCAGTATTTTCATATCTAACGCTAGAGTCCATTGAGGCTTCAAAATACAAACTTTACACATTTCCACAATTAAACTCTGTCCTAAGTCCAATAAAATCTGTACCTTTTCTGGAATTAAGTGAGTGATAATCGGTTCAGCGGGGAAATATTCACGCCTCGACAAATCGGCTAGGCATTCCGAGCGATCTGCGTCGGATGCTTCGAGATAACTGTGAATTTTGCGTAGATATTTACTGTATTTAATACTGGACGATGGAGTAACTCGACATTTTATCAAAAATAACAATTTATTTGTCCATTTTATTGTCCATGTACACACAATAGATGACAGTACTACATATAAGGAAATACAAGTACAATGGTGTTGCTTGCAGCAGACAGTAAACCTGCGACAGTTGAATTATGTAAATAATAATAGTAAATCTTGTTATTAAAACACTAATTTCACAAGTTCCACTTGAATCTTTATTATATTTAAATTATTGCGACCGGTTTCGCCTGACGATGATGTATCGAAACCGGTCGCAATAATTTAAATATAATAAAGATTCAAGTAGAACTTGTGAAATTAGTGTTTTAATAACAAGATACCATTGAGTTCCATCAAGAAATTACAACACAAAGCTTTAACTATAATAGTAAATAGTTTCACGCAGTGAACACCTTTAAAAAAACAAAGGAATTTAAAGTTATTATACAAGGTTAATTGTAAAACACCTGCAGCCTTGCAGGATTATATAGCTAACATCATTAACTACAACGTTTGTTTTACGAGTTTTAAGATAACTCAATACATTGAACAAAAATCAATTTTCAAGTTTTTATTGCACTGTCGTGACATTGATAAGTCTATGTTTCATTTGTAAACAACGACGGAAGACGACGCTACCGCGCGCGCTGTGCGCGGAGAGTTACAAACATTCTAGGGGTGTAATTAATTAATATTTAGGTTTTCTTAAGAGAATAAATTTATTTTTATATGAAAGTAAAATCTAACGAATTATCAAAAGTCCTAGAACAAACTTTGTTGTTTATGATGTTAGCTATCTAATCCTAGGAGGTTGCAAAAAAAGATTCATAACGCAGCCCGCGTCTACGCATTGAGACCGTTAAAACTAACCAATATAAAAAAATTGAAGCGAAACGAAATTTATTTTTAGGTTTTACTGCAAAAAGTACTACGTAATGTAACGCGCGCTCGCGCGCTACGAATATCGTCAATGTGTGAATCAGCGCTGCGGCTCGTGGAGGCAAAAGACAGCGTCCGCTGTAATTACATTGTAAATTACATTATACATTACGCGTTGTAAACTAAAACTTTTACTTGTTACCAAATACTGGTTTTCTTCTTTGATGTTTCTTCGGACGAAAATTGACAAATAATGTTCCAAACAGATTGTTATAAAACACTGAAAAAAATAATTGTCACTCTAAACTTAAACATCTCGGTAACTATTAATTTCCCAAATATGGTCTAGAAGGCAAAAAACTATATTGACAATGAGTTTAATACGTGAGTTTCGACTTCGCGTTCGGTCTTTTCACACCTGTATACATACATATATATATCTATATTATGGTATGGTATTTACTTCCAGCGAAAGCCACACCTCCGAGGAGATTGTCTGACATCGCACCCCGTGTTAGTTAATACCTTTTTTTTTTTGGGAGAAGGGAAAATGCATTTTCGCATTCCTCGTGGTCGAGCCAAACCACGAGGATATGTGGGACTCCCCAGACCGTACACGGCCCGGGCCTACCCACTAAAAACCCCCCCAGCAGCTCCTCCGTCCGTCACAAGACAAGGGGAAGGGGACAACAGCCAGGCCTTATTCCCGCTGACCCCCTGCCAGTGACATGTCTGTAGCCGGACTCTCCTCCTGGCTCTGCTACTTTATGGAGCGGTTCTGCGCCGCTCTACACCCCGGGACTGGTTTTTTATTGTGGTTGTCTTCCACGCAGCCCGACGCTCAGTGCGCCGGGCCCCCGGCCCGCTCAGTGCGGGTAACGGGTTGCCCGACGGCAGATCCCACTGGATCCACCGCCGCGCGGGTGAGCCGAAGCTCGAGAAAACCCCCGGCAGGCGCGAAGCGCCGTGGCAAGAAGTCGCCTCCACTCTGCTACCTTCAAGGTAGCCGCCCAAATCAGGCTTCCGGCGAAAGCCACACCTCTTCTTAACATAAAAAGAGGGGACTTCGCCCTTCCCCGCATGAAGCGGATGGCCAAACGAAGTGGCCCGCCGAGTTAAACCTGGCCATCCCACACCCCCCCTCTATGGGGGTCCTCTCGTCAGACTATTAGCCCGCGGCAGAGAATCTTTGGGTTGTTCAGGGTGCACCACAAGGAGATTGTCTGACATCGCACCCCGTGTTAGTTAATACCTTATCGAGCTGAAACCTACCCATGTTAACATATTGTCATATAAAAGATAAAGATATTAAAAATTTGAAATTATAAAATTAATTTTCTGATTCCTCATATTTATTAATAGACCCAACTATTTGCTGGGCTTTTTTTTTATATTGTGTGTAGTTTTAAGTAATTACCCGTTATTGTTTGTCGTCTAGGGTATATAGATCGATTATAAAAATATGTTCGTTTATATTTTAAGGGTACAATAATTATATAATAAAAAAAATATTTATATTTAAAAGGTATTTGTAATATTTTGTTTATTTATTTGGACGGTATATTTGTAAATGTTGTGCAATTTGTTATGAGTAGTCGTTTTTTAAAATTAATGTTGCTTTCGATTCATCTACCGACTGTGCTATACGTGTGTCTCGAAACAAATAAACTTAATTTGATTTGCTTTCCGTGAACTCTCGTTTCATCAACCGCATCTGTTACAGGGGATTTCAAAATTAATTTCACGATTTCGAATTTTCAATGACGCCATAACTTTTATATGACTATGTTAACAAGGAAAGGTTTCGGCTTGATAGGGTATTGACCAAAAACGGTGCATATAAAAGAAACAAAGATGCATGATGTTTGATATGACGGCGATCGTTTGAAAAATCATTGTGATTATTAAAAAGATAGTGCGGTGATAGATATATAACGATATTTGCGTTATACTACACGCGTGTTTTATGAGCTGCTTCATGTATCTAAAACCGGTGAAATTAGATACACTTTGCGAGCAAGTGTGTTGAAATAGTTCGATGCGATATGTTTGCGTTATGGTGATTATTACTTACGAGGCGTAATAGAGCCGAATGTGTGTAAACAGTATACGCACGTGTGTCGTGCGACGTCTTTTAACGCATTTGTGATGAATAATACCTAATAAACCGATTTTTTTATTAAATAACACAAATTGTTAATTTGTAGACAAAATAAAATTATGGTATGAAATTAAGCGTTTATTTATTATATTTTAAGTCATAGAGTTTATTTATTAACAAAAATATTCACTTACTGTACAATAATGACGCTGTAACTCAAATGGTGTGGTTATGGATATATAGCCGCAATGTTTGCGTTATACATTAAGCAATTCATTAACACACGCGTGTTTTTATGAGCTGCTTAATGTTTCTTAAACCGGTGAAATTAGATCCACTTTACGAGCAAGTGTGTTGGAAATTATATAATTATTAATCTATACTAATATTATAAAGCTGAAGAGTTTGTTTGTTTGTTTGTTTGCTTGAACGCGCTAATCTCAGGAACTACTGATTCAAATTGAAAAATTATTTTTGTGTTGGATAGTCCATTTATCGAGGAAGGCTTTAGACTATATAACATCACGCTACGACTAATAGGAGCTGATCATCAATGACAAATGTTGCAAAAACGGGTAAAAAATATACGGCGAAACGTAGTTCGCTGGCACAGCTAGTGTACAAATAAAATTTAACCGGTTTAAGATACAAGAGTAACTCCCCAGAAAATACAATATTCTTTAATATTAAGATATCTTCACCGTGTCCAATAATGTTCTTTTCATGTTTTTTTCAATGAAATAAACAGATTTAATTTTTTTATGAAATAGATAAAACTTCAATGCTATCTCAAGAAAATGCAGAATTGCTGCTTTTGCCATCAGATTTTTTGAGATGTCTCTATTTCAGCGATATCTACCTCTTTTAGCACGGCAGCCATCCCGTTGACGCTATAAATAGATTCAAGACCCGATACCGTACCTGGATAGTGATTCAGCTAATGGAATAGTTCTTCTCGTCTAGCTACTGAAATGTCAAATTATATGAGACTTTCGGAGCGACGAGTTTTATGAATTCAAATTATCTCCAAAGCTTTGTATTTTTGAAGTACAGAATGGTGTCTATGTAATGTTGGTGCGTTGGTTGCATTAATTTTAGTATCCAGCTTGTGAGTTTTCTTTGCGGTAATTAAACTGTGAATATTGTGTTAAATATCTACTAAATTCTTCAATGACTTTAACGTGATTATATCAACCATTTAAATTCGTAATCATATAAACTTTCACATTAATTATAGTATAATGTAACTTGTTTTAAAAACAATATACAAATTATGTTTAAAGACTTTGAAGAACATGTTTCTAGTTTTCATAAAATATTTATCAACAATGATTAATCAAACAAACAAAGAAACACAATACAGGTAAGTATCACGTGCATTGTTTGCGCTGTTAATTTTAACAGATGTCATTTAAAATGAAAATCACATCGAGGTCTATTCTATATATCAACTTGACAAAACAACATTAGTTTAAGTTTAGTAGTTTGCGAAATATTCGCCTGTTAATTTTGACAGCTGCTGTCATCCAAAATTACGAACGTCACCTTTTTCATTTTTCCAGACACATTTATCTAAAGTTTACGAGATAAGAGCGTTCTAATTTTGATACCTGTAATCCGAAAAATCGTCTCGGGCTACAATGTCTCATTCTATGCTCTTGTTGTACAATCTACTATTTCATATTGCATGAAAATAATAGTAATTTCTTGTGTTATAATATCTATAAACGATAGTTGATCTCTATCGTTTTGTAGTATGTGTGTGTCTGTGGGTCTTCATTTGTGAAAGGTATTCGAGAAACATATTTCGTTCGCTCACTTTTTGCCATCGTCATTACATACAACCAAACCCAAAAGTTGTTATTAAATCAATACTACCCTTACAAATTCTATTGACGCCAAATAAAAATTATACAAAATAACATTTTAATTAATTAAAAATATAATGTCTAAGATATTTGACAATTAATGTTTTAAGTTCTGTATCATATTCCAAATTTGGTTTTCGACCCGAAATATGATTCAAGAGTATGCTAATATAAGAAGAATATATAAAAAAAATATATATTCTTCACCTGGACGGTCAAATTTTTTCTGCCCTTTCAATTTCCCTACCCAGAGAAGGGTAAGACAGACAGTGAAAATGGATACTATCACTTGACATCGTATGTCACAAGTTGGCAATGTACACATTGCCGCCCTTATAGGGGTTGGAGATTTACAAACCTTATGGGAACCACATGTACTAAAGGCGACTGTTTTTTATACAACTTAGATGGCAAACAAGCATACTGCCCACCTGATGGTAAGTGGTAACAGTCACCTATAATACATGTGGCTCCTGTGAGATTCGCAGCAAATCTGCAACCCCCACAAAACCACAGTATTCGTTGCCAACGTGTGACATAAGATGTAAAGTCACGGTACCCAGTAATTTCACTGCCATATCTCACCCTTCAAACTGAAACACATCAATGCAAGCTCATCTGCTTATTTGCCAACTTTTTTGTATATAAAAATCGACAGCATCTTAATGTTAATAATACTATAGCAACAAAAAACTGACATTAACATAATTGGTTGTGTCTGTCTTTAAACATAATGCTTATACTAGGTACTTTCCTCGTGGTACGAATAGACGTGTTATGATAATAGCTGCTATTATGACCGCTAAGCGGGTGATCTCAATTCGCAGAGTGCCATTTCGGGAAATTCCCATTTCGCGGATAACCATATCTCTCTCTTCTCGACTGTTAATCTCACTTAATAGGAGTTAGCCTTGCGTATTGGATCGCTATGATTAAATCAAACTTCGCTTATGCATTTCTTCTCCCCTTCGCTCTGTTCTTAACATTCAGACCCTAAGCATAATGATTATCTTTCCAATATCTCCGTGCATGTAGCTTAATCCATCTGAAAGCTTTTGGTGCTCCCATGGAAACTTGCATTGAACACGGAAAGATGTAGTTCTAAATTGAATTTTTTGGTGGTTTTGTAATTTGACGGCGATGTCGCGGATACCAACGCTTCTCCTCATGCACTTATGTTGGATCATATCATATCGCGCCTAATTACCTTGCATTCACGGATATTATATATATTTCTTATAAATATGAGACGATACAATAACACTGGATTCACTGTGCGGATATAATGCGTTGCAGAGAAGGGAGCCATCAGCATTTGAGCAATGCCTAGGACTTACGACCCAGCTGTAGGTTTAAGAGGCTGACAACTCTGAGCTGAGCTCATCGAGCCCCACTTAAAACTGTTTTTTTAGCAAAACCTGTTTAATATACCGTAGTAAAAAAAATATGTATGTTACTCTTGAAAATATTTCTGAGAATATTCATGACCCAAAACAAATTTTAATCAACATTTTTCGTTAAAAAAATGCAAAAAAAAACACCAATTAAAAACAGCTTCCAGAAGAAAATCCGTATTATTTAACAAAGGTTATTTAATGATTTTCAGATAATAAACTCGTTACACTTAATTTGATTATATTGATGTTTCAAATTATGATTTTTTCGCTCAATTTCAATAACGCACCGCGCCCGTAATCCAGTAGAAACTCAGTCTCAAGGTCGTTGGCGTTACTCAGCCTCTTAAGTAGCTACTTTACCATGTATCGACATTCACCTCCATTTGATACAATTCTATAAAGTCACGATGATAATTAGAAAGGTGGTTCATTGCATTGAACTAAACACTTTTCACTATGAGGCCGGCTCCGAAATCGTGAAAAAGTCGGATGGTGATGTAAGGTTCACGCATTTCGGTTTAGGATCTTGAAGTTTTGTAAGAAACAGCGGTTTTTTTTTCGTTTTTTGTTCCGTAAATTGTGAATAATTTATTCAAAACATTTTTCACAAACTTTTTGTTTATTACGGACAAGCTTAAATTATAATTTAAAACATAAAATTGTTAGTGTGTTTATGGTTTTATAAAATTTGAAAGCTTGTGTCTGAAATGCTTTTAGTGTAATGGTGGTGATTTAAAAGAGAAAGCAAAATATGAGTCCTGACTTCTTGCCTGCCCAAGTAGCACATTTTGGAAATCTTAATTCTATTTCAACTATGGAGAGTTAAGTTGTAGTAAGATTAAGACAGTGTCTCTCTAGAGACCAGCTTTAGGCAAGAGAAAATATTCTACTAGAAAGCGCACTGTCACATGCCAACTTTTTAAAACTTTCTTAATACTAATTAACTTGAATAAGAGTAAATTATAAGAGTTCTAATAAGTTGTTTTAAATCTTTCGATAGAACGACCGGCTGGCTTAAGATAAATTGTTCCATTCATATTCAAAATAGTCTATTTAAATTCTAAAGAATATTTAAAGTTCTAGAAATAGGTAATTCTTCTTTTCTAGTTTTTAGTTCAGTATCTGAATGTAATCCGTAAAGAGACGATCTCTAGTTAATTTCGCTCTAAAAATAGTACTCGTAAGTTCTAAATGATGAATCGATAGATAAAAAGTTCTTAACGGTGTCTTCAATAAAACTTTTAAACCTTATCGCCATGTTTTATAAATTTAAATTGGCTCTGACCAAATAACATAACATAATATAGACACATAAGAAAATCCAGCAAAATACAATACGATGAAATATCCACTGCTTTGCTTGTAATGTAATATTTATTTATAGAGGGTTCTCCTGATTTCCAAACAAGTGGTAGAGCCATATTTCACCTTCCTTTTCCAAAACTATTTTCAAATGTCTTTGATGTCAATAAGTGGCTATGTTAAACAAAGTTTTTTGAATTTGATTTAAGTCGTCTTGTGCTGGCGGCGGTGTTGGGTATTAGTTTAGCAACGCGCAAGCGTGACCACGGGCCTCGATAGGCTACCGTAACCGCTTAATACTAATGCTTATTGATTTATTTCAATGTCTATTGCATTCATAAAAAGTACAGAGGGCGCACTTAATGCGACAATGCATTCTCTATTAATCTCTACCAGTCCACCGAACGGCATATTGTAATTTTAATTGTGTTTGGCGCAGATAAATAGAAAATGAAACTTACCAATATACATATAAACTTACTACCTCATACATATATATACATACATATTATTTATTATTATTTATTTATTTCAAATACAAGATATCTTAAAAGTAAACAATGTCCCACAAAACTGTTTACACAGTTTGTCTGTGGGATCAAATGAGTCTCTTATTCTATGTTAGTAAACCAATGGCTAACTTACTAAACTTATGACAAACTGCTAAGCAGGTGCTTTTTTAGGGAATTTTAATTTTTTTTTATTGAACTCCCGTCGGATGTTCTCAGGAAGACCATTGAGCAAATACGGTAATTGCTTTTTTAAGGTTCTGTCGCCAAAATAGTTTTTGACTCTTGGTACCTCAAATCTACCCAAGGTTACCGCTCGTGTGCCCTGATTATGACTGACAACTTTTAAGTCATGCTCCCGATAATCATGGTTATAAACATACATATATCTATAAATATACATATATAAATATAATTCAAAACATCACTTTAGCTCAAGACTAACGTCAAGTGACTCCAGATAGTGCTTACGAATCAGCCTCATAAACGTGTATGTTTGTTTGCCCAACAGGTCATAAACAAACTCGGTTCTTTATTCGGTATTCTTTATTATTTATCTTAAATGCTTCAGACACAGGCAGACTCGAGAACTTCTTCACCCTTCTGCCTCCATCTGCATAAACATTTCGGATTTCATAAAAATATCCAGATCCACCGCTGTTTTTTTCATCTCTGAAGCATTTCATGCGAATATTCCTTCAATAAATCAAGTTTCTGTTCAAGCTCAGGTTAGGGCTGACCCGTAAGCCGTGTTCCTAAATTAATTCAATTAACTTCATTAGCATCAATTATCTTAGCCGGGCTTAATTTATATTTCTATACGAGGATTAATAGGAGTAGAATGTGCTAGTTATATACTTTAGGTTTGAAATGGTTTGTGTTGATTAAATTTCTTTTTACAAATAATAATATTACGATGAGTTTCGATATATTAAATCTCTCTTTAATCCCTTATCGATAAAATAACCTGATCGCCAATTATACAAATGTATATTATAGTTATGTACGTACTTGTTAACAATAACACCCAGGAGATATAAATAGAAACGATTTCCCCTTGTCCCCATCTAGAATAAGTGGAAATAAAAAAACCGGTATTTTTTTGTACAGAACACACTAGCCTCAGCTTTCGTAACATGTGCTAAACGATAACCACGTCCACGCTATATCGGGTCTCAAGTCCTTTGTCCCTTCTGCGGTTATGTGGCGGCGCGTAGCATAGTGACAAACAATTTTGTGATAAACTTTGAGCCTGGAGCTAGGTTTGCAGGAATAGATGGAATTAAATTAGATAAAAAAAAAGATTATATAAACTGTAAGCCAAATAAATTCGTTTTCAGCTACATAGCGCGCTAAGACCTCTGTGGCAGCTTAATAACTGCACCAAAAATCACTTTTGCGTTGCATAAGTAATTCATTTTTTTTTCTCAAACATGCTACGATAATACGACCATATCTTACACACGAACTTCATTGGGATAAATCGTAATTAAAACGATCTCTGAAAACGTTTCATTAATTTTTATAGGTAAAAATGGCTACAAAGGTAAAACCTGTACTCTTTATGTAATCTTAAAACAATCACTATTTGTTTGACGTCAAGATGTGTTAAGAATTAAGATTTCGAGTTTGAGTTTAAGAGGAAACACCAAGGTCGAGAGTATACAAAAATAGGTATTTGTAAAATGTATTGCTGTCGCCCTGTATGTCCGAACAACTGAACTGAGCGCGATAGGGACAACTGCAGCTGGGACCGAAAATATCTATGAAAATTAATAATGTCCTCCTAACCGATATTCGGTCACGGCGGCCAATCTCCACAGAGACTAGCCATCTGCGCGGGAGATATTATAGTGCACAAGTGACTGCGCAAACGCAAGTGCACTCTCTGTTCCTTCACTCGCCTAGTCCGATGGGACGGTTAACCGACACGACCGGGGCGGGATCAGGCGCAGGACCTACTGTATAACGTGCCTTCCGAAGCACGGAGGAGCTTGAGCTGTTTCTTATTTTGATCACCCATCCTAGGACTGACCACAGCGAACGTTGCTTAACCTTAGCAATCGTTCGCTGAGCGCACGCGCCAATGCGCCACCAAGCTCCTCCTATGAAAAGTACACAAAATATAAAGGGTCTTCCAATAGGGACTTCCGAAATTTGACAGTTGATAGCGGCCATCTTGTTAAAGCTACATCAGTCAAATTGGCTGTCAAATCATCAGTCTGTTTTGCCAAATCACCGATAGATATCTAAGACAGATATAGCATTCAACAACACGTGCAAATATTTTTTTATCAAAATCGGTGTTCCGTTCTGGCAACGTTCCGCGCGCTTCGCCTTTTTACGGTCGCCATAATCGTCCTACCAAGAGGACTATTCGCAGTGTGGTGGATAAATTTGAGTTTACTGGTTCAGTAAACAATCCATGAGCTTCTAATGCATTCCGAAAAAGTCAGTGTTTGGTGTCCATTTTGGGCTGGCGGCGCCATCGGACAATACTTCTTTAAGAACGACGTTGATCAAGCCATTACTGTTAACGGCGAGCGCCATAGGTCCATTACCAACTTCTTTTGCCCTGAATTGGATGATATGGACACCAACGACATGTGGTTTCAACAAGACGGCGCTACGTGCCACGCAGCTCATGCCACATTAGATATTCTGCATGAGCGATTTAAGGGCACGGTCATCTCACGTGGAGGTGATGTGAACTGGCCACCGAGATCGTGCGATTTGACCCAATTAGACTTTTTTGTGGAGTTTTCTTAAGTCTAAGATCTATGCAAATAAGCCACAAACCACAATGGCCCTCAAAGCTAACATAACCCATGCCACCGGTCAAATTCAGTCTGATTTATGCGCCAGAGTCATGGAAAATTGGACATCTCGGATGCGCGCCACCTAGAGAAACCGCGACGGACATCTGAAAGATGTTATATTCCACACATAATGGCATCAATAGGTCTTTCAAAGACACTTTTTTTTATTTAAAGATAGGAAGCGCTTAATGAAAGACCCTTTACGTTTCGTAGTCCCCTGTTTTCTCCGCGAAAAATTGACCGATTTAATTACATTTTGCATTAAAAATTAAAGCAAGGCTTTCTCTGTGTTTCTATGTTTTGCTTTTTTAATATAATCTTCTTTAATTTGTTTCCTGGACGTTTGAATACAGCAGAAAATTAGGTCTTTGAAGGTTTAAAATCTATTTTAATAATTAACTTAATAAAAAAGGAAAACATAGGAACTTGCTTCTTATAGTTCCTTCAGACGACAGCACGAAAGACACCTTCTATAACGGCCGTGCGAACTTTTCTCGAGAAAACGTCATTGAGTGTCGGAATAAACTTGTGTCTGAAATTGAAACTTCATTAGAGAAAGTCTCTAACTGGTGTCAACTTAATTTAGTCCTGTTCAACCCCTCGAAGACACAGGTTTGCGCGTTCACCGCAAACAAAATGCCATTTGTCGTATCTCCTCGCTTTCAGGGCATTCCCCTAACTGCCTCAGCGAATATTGGGATCCTTGGTATCGACATATCGAGCAAAGTCTAGTTCCGTGGCCACTTAGAGGGTAATCGTCGACTCGAATCATCGACTGCCAGGAAATTTCAAATCGGCTTGATTCCTTGGCGCTGCGAAGAGATGTCGCTTTGCTATGCATCTTCTATCGTATTTATTACGGGGAATGCTCCGAGGAATTGTTCGGACTTATACCTGCCGCCTCTTTCCGCCATCGTTCCAAGCGGCAAATATCCATGCCCATCACTTAGATGGTTGGCAGTCCACAACTGTGCGTTTTTCTCGAAGTTTCCTGCCTCGCACAGTCAAACTTTGGAACGAACTGTCGCCTACGGTATTTCCGGACCGATACGACCTTCAAACTTTCAAAAAAAGAGCGTATTCCCACCTCAAAGGCCGGCAACGCACTTGTAACTCCTCTGGGGTTGCGGGTGTCCATGGGCGACGATAATTACTTACCATCAGGTGATACGTCTGCTCGCTTGCCCCCTATCCCATAAAAAAAAAATAACCATTGATTTTTTTTGGGAAAAAATAAAGCAAATATAGTGCCATTATCCAGGAAGGAAACAGGGGACTACTTTTAATGGAAAAACGGACTGTACAATTTCCTCTTAATAAAGCATTATCACATTATATTATTCTTGTACTTTATAGTCCCATGTTTGAGAAAAGCAGTATACAAGGCTTGGTCATAGTCATTATTCATATTGTTAGTGATGTTGTGCGAATAACGTCTTTAAAATATCAATAAAATATCTTAAAACCGGTTCAAGTTTATTTTTGTGCATTTTTATGAGTATTCCGTTGAACTGAGTAATTGCTTTTATTGCAACTAATTTGGCAAACAAGTAAACTGCCCACCAAATGGTAAGTGGTAACAGTCACCTATAATCCATGTGACTTCTGTGAGATTCGCAGCAAAATTGCAACCCCCACAGGAACCACAGTGTACGTTGCCAACTTGTGACTTACGAGTA
Organism: Schoenobius gigantellus; assembly: GCA_963935595.1. NCBI lineage: Eukaryota > Metazoa > Arthropoda > Insecta > Lepidoptera > Crambidae > Schoenobius > Schoenobius gigantellus. Next base: position 9,355,139 of record OZ012544.1, on the reverse strand, counting down.
GGATGTAAAGTCACAGTATCCAGTAATTTCAATGCCATATATTACCCTTCAAACCGGAACACAGCAATGCAAGCACTGCTGCTTTGCGGCAGAAATAGGTAAGATGGAGGAGAGAACCCAAGCACACGACCCTGTTACAGAGTCTCCCTCCGGTAAAACTTCTACTATATTCTAGCGTATTTTTATTTTATTTATAATGTTATTTACATTGTTATTATGGCGGCAAAGCTGAATACGACGACGTGTTCAGTAATAGTTAGCCAGAAGCCCTACCACCAACTTAACCTCCAGATTAAAACACGGTGGGTCTCAACTACTAGCCGGTGAAAATCTGTGAAAATTTAGAAATTAGCTTATATCTATGATTTCTTTTTTTGACAGCGTATGAAAATAATTAAGTTTTGAAAAAAGAAAAATCTCTTTCGTGCTAAGTACAAGTTTAATCTCTAAATTTAGCTCCGTATATAGTTATTTTTTTACTTTACACGCGTATTCTTTATTTTGATTCTGAGATCGACTTTTGAAAGGAAGTTCTATGTTCGTCTGTATCTAACCTTTTTTATGTATGTTCATCGATTTCACCGCCGATTGTGAACAGGTTTTCAAAATTCTCTTTGTATTCGAAAGAGTATACTTCATTATAAAGATGATGTCGTGTGTATTTTAATATTATTTTTAACTTTTTAGTGTTTTCAAAGTCTGTTTTTGACTACTGCAAAATAATTTTTATAACTCCGTATAACGAGAATTTACTGAAAACATCAACAATGTGCTAGAATATGCTACTTATTTTTTTCGCATTCTAGTAACGATAAGCCTGCGTTAACTATGATTTCATAGTTATCAACTTATTAGCATATGATTTTGTGTCGAGTTGATTCAGTTATTTTGTCACGTGTCAGTTTTAACGACAGTTTGAGCCTCGCAGATTAACAACAAACAAAGATTAAATGCGTTCACGTATTAAATGAATTCTCCATCCAGAATAATGAAATCGCGTTTATTGTTGTGGGGTTTGGTATGACATTGTTGTGTTACGGCTACAGAGACAATTTAAGCCGTGCAAGCGGGCTAGGTAATTTTGCCGGCAGAATCGTAGTTTGTGATGAGTATTCCATGTTATTCCACTGGCAAAACAAGATAAAATAGTCATGTATTCATATATTGATTATTCGAATGACAATAAGGTATATTCGTACGGGGTTGGAGCGTCGTCGGTGGCGCTTTGGAGTCGGCACTGGCACGGTAATAGTATACTACTACTAACTTTCCAATCGCGGCTTGGGCAGGCGTTATTATTGTTTTCCCGTGGGAATTTTATATATTCCCATTGGAAAAATTATTTTGTAGCCTTTTATATAGAAGGCTGTTATTTATATTTAGGAGCTCGGATAATAAATTCCATAGAAATTGGAGCAGATTTTAAATATTTTCCATTGAAACTTTCAACCCCTATTCTGCACCACAAGGGGGCGAATTCCCTCGGTGGGGACGTATATGAGCTGTGATGATGATGATGATGAAGCTAGTTATACACTTAAATTATCCGGGGGTGATAAAAAGTAATCCTGTATTTACTTCTTGAAATATTAAAGTCTACCTGTCTCTTTACATTAAAATTTTATTATTATAATATTAAAATTTTTAAAGGTCTATAGTCCTAATAATAAAATTAAAATAAATCAATAAAATTAATTAAGGAGTATTTGTACTTATACATATACGCGATCGACGGGTTGGCCAGCTCTGGCTTAGAGCAATATCAAAGCATTATTCAAACAGAAACAAGGTTATTACAGCGTTTAGAGCTATCCCGTTCTGGTTGCGGTTTAATACGGTTTTAAACTATCATGGTAAGGGAATTTGAAACCATTTTACACGAAACCAGTCTTAAATGAGTAATGATATCTAGAATGCTATATTAACGTAGTTAGTCCCCTGTTTCCTTTCTGGAGAATGGCAATAGTTGCTCTTTTTTCAAAAAAAATCAATGGCCACTATAAGCACGTTTCTATGATTTCCTATTTTATCAAGTTAATTATTAAAAAAGGTTTACCTTTAAAAACCTAAAAAAATGGTCTGATATTTTTGCCATATTCAAACAAGCAGCAAACGAATTTGACGAGATTATATGAAAAATGCAAAACATAAAAACACGGCCAACGCCTTTCTATAATTTTGAATGTAAAAAGTAATTAAACTGGTCTAGTTTTGGCGGAGAAAACGGGGGACTACGAAACGTATAAATTTTGTGAACTTTTCAAGGATATTTTCGGTCCGAGCTGGCAGTTGTCTATCGCGCTCTGCTCGGTGAATCCGGCGGGTTATTGTCTATGAAAAAATCTATCACGATCGCTTACAAATTGACACCCATTGCGCCGTGAACACAAGACTCTGTGCCGACATCTTTAATAAAGGAGCGATTAGGACACGGTTAGCGCAGAGGTCGAGTGATCGCCTACTGCGCAACGGGTCGCCTACAGAAATTTGTTCCGGTCTGGGCGTATGTGCATGTTATATTTCTATGTTTGTAACTGCACCCACGACACAGGAGAAAATCCTGGTGTGGGGCGACGTTTATAAAAAAAAAAATTACTGCCACTGTCAATTTGTAAGCTATCGCGATAGTTTTTTACAGACAATAACCCCACGGGGCACAGCGCGACAGCAATATATTTTACAAAAACCTATTTTTGAATTTTTTCGACCTTAGTGTTTCCACTTAAACATAGAGTTTGCTTTTGAAACATCTTCATGCTTCAAGTTCTTATACTATGATCCTGTAATTCGCATGTGTCGCTTGCACAATGACTTTGCTAAAGATAATGAATATATAGACATTATCTCGAAAAGCTCGACTTTTGAGATGTGTTGCAAAGATACTCAGTCAGTAACTTATTACAATCCTCCCTTTTTTATTCCTGTATCCTTTCTCGTCTTTATTTAATATAATCTTTTGAATATTAGCGTTAAGCTCATCTTGCATTAAAAATATTAAGTAATGTTAGTCACGATTAGGATACATGGTCGAAATGTAATCAAGCAAGAAAAAAACAATAATTGTTTTTTTTGTGTATCATTTATTGTTTATAAAATAAAATCGATTGACGCCAGATTACCCAAAATAAACCAGTCTTTAGTTTTCTATGAATCTGAAATAGTTTTTTGTGAAACTTAACACTGTGAAAAGTGATACAAGTCGACTTGTAGCGGTATTTACGTTAGCCACATTTTAATAATCTCCCAAAAATCCTTTATTCTTCTGTCTAATCCCTGTGCCTAGATGCCGTTCAAAATGGCGAACTTTTTCCACGAAGTGATTCAAAACTCTTTGTATTGAGGTATTTGTAGATATTTTTCTATAATTTTTGTATAAGGTAATTCTTTTCAATTTAAAATATAGTGAACCGAATCGGTGGTTTGGTTTTTGAACTGTTTATTGTTATAAGTCAATTTAACACATTTTACACAATATTATTTTGTACAAGGACTTTGGTGAATGCTGATTAAATTCAACTTAAAGCATTAAATACAAATCAGATCAAAAAATGTATGTTGGTAAAAAGTCATAAAAATCTAATTGTATAAGCAGGAAATTAGTAATGTCCTAATAAAATGTCACGCGGCGTATCTGGATGCCTTGCAAGTAGTCGAGGTTCTATATGTATCTTTATCGATAAATCATAGGCAAAATTATAATGGCCAAGAATGATCAATTTATTCAAGGCGATATTATCTTTGGTCACACCAGAGGTACCAAAGGTGACTTTTTATTGTCGAAACTGTATTGAATCTATATTGAAGTCGGTGCCAAACAATGGTCTCCTAGAAAGTCTTAAAATTTGTCACCGACTTTAATATAGAAGTGTGATGTTGTCTGTACCTATTCTTATATTATTTTTAACTTTTCAGTGTTTTTGAAGTCGGTTTTTATTTTTTGTAAAATATTTTTTATTTTTAACTTTTTAGAGAAGGAAACCCTTATTAGCATTTCCCTGATTTTCATGGGATCCCATCATCAGATCCTGACTTTGATGACCTTGGGGAGGAAATGCGCAACCGCACCGTACCTGCCGTTGGCTAAACGGCGAGCGTGTGTAGGGCTGGCCCGGCAGAGTCCCAGGCCGACCCACTAAAACCCCCCTGTGTTCTCCCTGCCCTTGAAGGCGCGCATGGTAGGGTCCACAATGCGACTACCACTACCAGCTACCTTGGGACTACCCTAGGAGTATACTCTACCGAATACAAAAAGAATTTTGAAAATCGGTCCACAATTGGCGGCGTAATCGCGTAACATACACACAAAAAAATCATACGCAACGAATTGAGAACCTCCTCCTTTTTTGAAATCGGTTAAAAATGACAGATGCTTTTGTCGATCGATATATAATTACGTCGATCGACAAGTCCATGCTCGCAGGGCAGCGCAGCTGCGCTGGAATGTGTCTTCATTCTTTTGAACTGGTAAAGACTCGGAATCAAAATAAACGCAAAGTACTGTAGTGTTTTTCTTGCTGAATTGTAGAAATATAGGGAAATCTTAAAGTTGAAAGAAAAAAAGCAAACTTATTCCTTTAGTTCGATACAAAATGAAAAGCTTTATTCTTGTAGGTACATAATTCACTTATGCATATGTTACTAAAGTAAATAAAATCCCTTAATGCAAAGCACTTAACTAAATGTTTAATCAATACAAGCCAAGGGCAGGATGGTTCAGGTTTATTTGATCAATCTCGGCAGGTAAAAATCAGGTACAAATTGGGTATAAAACTATAAAATAAGGGGCAATAAAGTACACCAACAAATAGTTATAGGTTTCTTTTTTTTTTAAATTAGTAGCCTTCCCCGGAGCGGTTGTTAGTAGATCGTACCTTCGATGCTAAGTTTCTGCGATCACGGGTCAGAGATATAATATTCCAGTTCCTTAGATTCTATGTATTATATTTGGACAATTCCTCAGAATTCCTCCTTGATATCAGGTTATTTTGTTATATTTTCTAGCTGAAAAGCCAAGCAGCGGAGCCCTACGGCCTCCGGTAACTGCCCTGGAGATTCATAGCACAGTGTTAGGTTAAAAAATATAATTAAATATGCCTATGATCTTAGGGTCAGGGGGTCTAACACTGAGTTCTGAAGGAATCCCAGCCAATACATTTGAATTTCATGTAATAAACATAGCAAATGAATTCCAAACATAATTTTTAATAAATTGACAAATTGTCTTAATAGTTGATTTATAAAAAGGACACATGGAGGGGAGAGCACATATTTTATGTATAATTATTGCTACTATTAGAAAGAAATCAGCTTAATTTGTGAGTTATTTGCCAAAGTATGATGTGAAACTCAATATAGTGAAAATCTAGAATTTATCACTAAATGTGTAATTGTTATTCAATACATTCATTAATCCCACTAAGATGCCGCTTACTATCAGGTTTTTTAATGAAATAGGGGATGAAAATGGCGAATTTTGGAAATGTAATATGTTTGATTTAATAATCAATTTACCCACTAATAACAAAAAATTAACAAACTCTGTTTTAAATCATGAAATATAGTAAGATAATTAGATACCTTATTGATTTTTTGCACTTATTGATACAATTTATCCATTTAATTTAATGAATCGCGTGCCGGCTGAAACTCTTCAAGCTGAAAACAAAAATAACTGACTTTTGAAAATTCACTGTAGCTAACCATTTTTAATAATAATAAACACTTTATTGCACACAAAATAAACATATAAAAAAATTTCAAAAATAATGCACATGTACAACACAGGCGGCCTTATTGCTAATGAGCAATCTCTTCCAGGCAACATTGGACTAGGGAAATACTCAGAGGAAATTTAAACGGGGATTGGTGCAGTAGTAGTGAAGGACACAATGAAGGACTATTTTAGCTAAGGATTTAAGGATAGGAAGTGATTTCGAACTTGATTCTTAAAGGACTCCAGAGTGCGAGCTCTCTTAATACTCTCAGGGAGAGAGTTCCATAGCCGGACGGCATATGCTGGAAAAGAGTATGAAAGGAAATCCGTGCTGTGGGGTGGGATATCAAGAGTTAAATTAAAGTTCGACCGTAAAGTACGACTTGAAGAAGAGGACCGGAAAGAGAACTGAGACTGAAGATATGATGGGAAAGGTCGGAAGAAACAAAACATTGTAAAGTAGGGATAAAACATGTAAATCTCTGCGCTGGCGAATTTGCAGCCATTTAAGTTGAGAGCGATAGTAAGAAACATGGTCAAATTTACGAAGATTAAAAATAAACCGTATTGCCACATTTTGTAGACGCTCCAACTGGTTCAATAGCTCTTCGGATAAACCAGCCCAGGCAGCGTCAGCGTAGTCAATTAAAGAAAGTAAAAGTGATTGAGCTAACACTGTTTTTGTAGCCATTGGAAGAAAGTTTCGAAATCTGTTGAGATAACCATATGCGGCAAACAGTTTTTTTTCCGAACTGCTTCGACTTGAGGCCGCCAGGAAAGGCATTGATCAAAAACAATACCTAGATTCTTAACAGATTTGCTAAATGGGATAATAGTTCCGACAAAGATCACTGCCGGCAACAGACTGTAGTCGGTGCGTGATACGAAATGGGAACTGCCGATAATAATTGTCTGCGTTTTGTTAGGATTAATAACAAGACCGAAAGACTTAGTTATCTATTATATTAAGGTCACTGTTAGTTGTCAAAATAGCTTGTGAAAAATCAGATAGAGGGGGGCTTGCGTGTAGATTTGCAAGTCATCGGCCTACAAGTGATAGAAACATGAAAGGCACGCGGAAAACTTGAAAAATACCTATGGATTTTATTCGCAAAAATTAAGATAAATACTTTTTAGTTCGCAAATCAATAACAAATTACTTCGGTCGATGTCTCACAGACTGGGTACCCAGTTCCGAGATCATAGCATAGACGCGTTCACAGAATACGGTGAGATAGGGCGCGTTCCATTTAAGCACAGATTTGCATTTATGCAGAAGCGACGGAGCCGAGGTCCGTTTGCCGAATGTTAAGCGCCGTATTGGCGACGGAACCTTCCCTAAAACCAAATTCATTTCATAACACTCGTAAGATTCTTAACTTGCTTCAAGATGTGCCAAGTCAACATACGGATCTTTCGAAATTCTACAATATGCAATAAGTTTTCCAGCTAAAGTTATAAGTTTGGTTGGAAAACAAAATGTAATGAAAAATGAACCATAAACAAACTGCAAATGCTTTCCAAATTCTATTCGACGAAACTAATAATTATATGATCTATAACTTTAAGTGTATTTTATTATAATATATCTCTAAAAATTATCAAAACAATCGGTCTAACTGTCAAATTCCGAATTTTGAGAAAATCAACCCACCTAAAGGGGAGCACGGGATTTTGGGCGAAAAAAAACTATCTTTGTAAATAAGGCCAGGATAAACGCGAGATTTATTTTGTTTATGCAAAAATTGAATAATGACCAAAGATAATTGCAAATGTCACTGACGTGACGTGAAACGACGTTGGCGTTGACACTTGACATTGATATTGTGAAATTAATTGACAAAGTTATTGTAATTATGATTTTAGTTGTGAAATTTGTGTTAAAACTACAGTGAAACCAAAGTGTTTTTGCAAAATTAGTGTTTTATGAAATTTTAAGAAAAAACGGTGTCACAGTACTCACTTTCGTTCATTTTCCTTCACCGTAGGAGCGTTGGAAAAATGTAACTACATATGAAGTTAATTCGAAAAACGAAAAACACATTGGTACATATGACATGATCGAACCCCGGACCTTTCGAATCGAAGGATAGTGCCGAGTCCACAGCGCCACCGACGGCTGACTAAAACTTTATCATCAAGCAACTCCGAGATGTGCATACGCATATCTATATTATACTTACTTACTAATATTATAAAACTGAAGAGTTTTTTTGATTGTTTGTTTGTTTGGTTGACCGCGCTAATCTCAGAAACTACTGATTCGAATTGAAAAAATATTTTTGTGTTGGTTAATCCATTTATCGAGGAAGGCTTTAGGCTATATGTAGCATCACACTACGACTAATAGGAGCTGAGCATCAATGAAAAGATATATGGCGATTTTTGCAATGTTGCAAAAATGGGAAAAGATATATGGCGAAACGTAGTTCGCGGGCACAGCTAGTAATATACTAATTATATGCATTAGCTGTGCCCTCAAACTACGTTTCGCCTTATAAAAGACTTCAACGCGTTCTTAGTTATATATTAGTATCTTAGTATATATTCTATATTTTTTACCGTTTTAGCAACATTTTTTATTGTTTCCCCTATCCTATTGGTCATAGCGTGATATTACATAGCCTAAAGCCTCCTCGATAAATGGACTATCCAACACAAAAATATTTTTCCAATCCGGACCAGTAGCTCCAGAGATTAGCGCGTTCAACCAAACAAACAAACAAACAATCAAACTCTTCAGCTTTATAGTGTTAGTATAGATATGTATATATAACCCATTCATGCATACGCAAGTATGCAAAATGCGTAAGTAATTTCAATAAAGCGTAACCTGTCTTTTTTTACCAGAGCGAAGGTGTACATGGAAGAGGTTTCTGGGTCCAAGGGGTGGAACTCCTCAGCACTCTGCTGCCTCCACCGAGACTGAACTACCGCCGTTGGACACGAGAGACCTTTGGATTCAAGATTCCAGGTACTTTTTGGTACAGGTCTTTATTGTGTGGTGTCGCTTACACTGTGTCCAACAGCTTTATCTTCGTGCTAACTAAAATAAGGTATTTGATTTTGCTTGACGTGTTAATGAATTTGCGCAAAACCTAAATTAGTTTGTTCAGAATCGAGAGTGGAACTACAATAAAAAAAAATATGGGTCAGAATTTATTTCAAGATGAATTCTACGACGCAGCTTTCTTCGTCCCTTATCGGCGGCACGACGGCTTATGCCCGGTATATTATACTAGCTGTGTCCGCGAACTACGTTTCGCCATACATTTTTTACCATTTTTGCAAAATTTTTCATTGATGCACAAACCCTATTAGTCGTAGCGTGATGTTATATAACCTATAGCCTTTCTCATTAAATGGACTATCCAATACAAAAATAATTTTTCAATTTGAATCTGTAGTTCCTGAGATTAGCGCGTTCAACCAAACAAACAAACAATCAAACAAACTCTTTTATATAGTATAGATTATTGTTATAGTATAGATTCAAAAAACTATTTGTTTTTGCTACGAACAGTTAAATTTTGATGTTTATTTTATGGAAAATATGTCAAAATAAAACTGTCCGTAGCAAAAACGGACCGTTTTTTGAATATAGAAACCGGGCATTACTCGAGTTGAGACATCGAGTTTTAAATTTGCAGTATATGCACACAAAAAAAAACAAATATCTTCGTTAATCAATATAATTATTCTATGATAAAAATAAGTTGGGGTTGTTTGAGGATTTACGCTATTTTATTGACACGTTGTAGGTTCTATACAATGTTCTAGATTCTCTAGGATACTCAATAAAAATACCTAGTCATTTTCTTGAAAATAATACCTATCTTGAAAACACACCAAGTTTAATTGTAAGAATGCCATAATTTCGTTACATAAATACTTAAGTTTCTTTTCAAAAATGTATTATCATTAAGAACCTTTTACAGTACAAGCTTAGCAGTGACATAGTCGCGATGAAAATTCGCTGCAGTTATGATTCAGCGGTTCGCATCACTACCTACTAAAGCACGTTTGCATCGTACTGACTCAGGACTGAGTTTGTGATAAAAATGTTGTATAAAGAAAAAGAATACTTACTATCCACTACAACATAAACTTCATTACAACGGTCTCACATAATAGTGGCAGCATTCCTATGTTACATTAGGTACGCGTTTATTATAGCAATCCAGAATTAAGCTCAAGCTGGCACAGAAGTAGCTGTTTACGACCGTGCGTTTACGACTTGGCGCATCGCGGCGTGATAGTTACAAATCTAAGAGTACTATCTATCACTTACACGCTGAGAATTTTTATTTTTTTTTGCTATGCAAACGATTATAGCAGTGTGTAAGGAGCCTAAGGACTGGACCACTCTAACTTCTGTCTCATGGCTCTGTAATATAAAGCTAAAACACGTCTTACGCTGTTAACATTATACCAACCGCTTTTAGATGCGCTGTTGCCAGTGAAGACGTACGGAACGTACGGAACGGTGCGGACGTGGCCGCTTATAACGGGTCTCATTAGAAGATTCAAGGTTACTCAAAGGGCAATATAGAGGGCTTCTAGTCTTCAGACACTGCGGTAGATACACCGAGAATATGCTGCTCAGCTTACCCAACGCTTCCCAGCTGAGTTAGTTTCGTTGATTTACCTCTTTCTGGACGTATGGTAATCTACGACTTGAGAATGAAAAGCCCTAGAATTACGCCAATGTACGTTTCCAATTCAAGTAATTTCACTACCAGCCTTACCCTTCACACCGGAACATAGCAATGCAAGCCCCGCTACTTGGTGGCAGAAATAGCTCATATGGAGGTACCCATGCAGACGATTCTGGTATAGAGTCTCTCTCTGGTAACTACTGTAGCTTTAAAAATGATTTGTTATTGAATAAAGGTGCAGTACATTTTATTATTTTTGTTACGTGCCAAACTGTTAAAACTGTTGGCAAAGGACATGCTCATAAATAGAGTTTGCTTATACCTATTCTATTTACTATAATATATTACTATGTTATTATCTATTATTTATTTATGGCACTGTTACTGGTATACAAGAAAAGATTAGGTTAGGTTCATTAGATTACGGTTAGCTTAGAGCAGGGGTTTCCAACCTTTTACCCTATGCGCCTCATCTAACATTATGCTAAAATACTACGCCCCCCTAGGGGCCGAAATGGGTGGTCAAAATATGAACATTAAAAAAACTATGAAAATATTGGCGTGTTTAGTTTTATTCAAAAGTAAGTAATAAACTAAGAAAAGTAAAACATACAATTAATGAGGGCACTGTGGCTGCACTTTATTAACCAATTGGTGAATCCTTGGCTTCATAGTAGTCAGTGTACAGCGAAGATCATTTTCCTAAATATACTTTATACAATTTAATTCTGGAGCCGCTCGCTGCGCCCCAGTGGTTCACTCTACGCCCCCCAAGTGGGGCGCGCCTCACTGGTTGGGAAAGCCTGGCTTAGAGTAATGTTTATAGATTAACGTAAGAACTAACAAAGCATTTTTTAATAATTTACATTGATTACTAATTTACTAAATTTATATTGTTGCCTTCAAACATATTACATATTTTTGGAACAAGACACTTAGTTGTTCTTTGTCCATAATAGTTAACAGCTTTTGGATGCACTCATTCGCCAAGACTTTGACGCCTAATTATATTATTATTATTATTTTTTTTATATTGTTCCACCAACGTATACAACAAAAATGTTATAATATAGATTTATTTAAGATGTCTCTCAACAGCATAAAGTTGCAACTGAAACGGTTGTTTAGCAGTTAATTTTTAATTTTTATACCTTTTGTAAAACACTAGAAAGTATTATAATTATAAAACTCATTTGCATGTTATGAATGTCTTTTGGAATGTTTTCGCGTCATTCCATATCAGGACTCGTTTTTTGATATTTTATAAAACTAAATACTTTTCGGCACTATAGGTCTTTTATATAACTTTGTAACTTTTATTATTTGTGTATATTGATGACTGTTTGATGCCATAATAAAAAAAAATATATATATATTTTCACTTTGTCATCATCAGTATAGTACTGCTCAAGGGGCTAACATTTATATTAGGATTCACAATGTACTGAAAGCACTTTGCAAATTCCAAATAATTTTTCATAATCCCCTTTACAGTCATCTTTTGTTTTCTTGTCAACTAAGTATTTCAGTCACCTCATCTGTATTTTCTTTATATCATATAAATAAGTTAGAAAGGAAGGAATGCTCTGAGGAGCTCTTTAACCTTATCCCTCCCTCTCCATTTCTTAACAGAAACACGCGTAAGGGCCTTCGGAGTCATCCGTACACTGTGTCCTCCTTCTCACACCGTACCAAGAAATTCCAAGATTCCTTCTTCTGTCGTTCATTCCCACACTTGGAATTCTCTACCTGCACACGTGTTTCCTCCATCCTACAACATGGGTTCCTTTAAAAGAGGCGTGAAAAAGCATCTTTTGGGCCGGCAAGGGGCGGGCAGGTAGGATAGTGGATGTCGTCCCTACTCTATCTGCCAACTCATTTGGGCCTCTTTCACCACTTAACATCAGGCGGGAGGAGGTCATTTGCCGGGTCATACATAAAAAAAAAGGTACGTCCGTATGCACTGAGCCCATAGCTAATCAGTGAGTCCATAAGATGATGGTGAAAGCTCATAATAATATTGCGACAGAGAAATATACATAACATATAAAATTAGTACATTCATTATTAATATCGAAACCTAGTAAGGAATTTGCTTTAAAATAATTTAAAAAAAACTGATTCTTTTTTATAAGATTAACCCACTACTTTGAGAGAACCGAAACTTTTGTAAGGAAATTATTTGGAAAAGTTAGAGAAAAGAAATATCTTTCTTTTTTACGAGTTTTGTAATTAATTTCGGCTAATAGGATTTCTTATTTGCAAACAAAAAGCTTGATACCAAACGAGAGGAAGTAGAGCAAACATTTACTTTAAAATTTTATCTCTTTTTTTCATTTTCGTATTCCTCTCGGAAGTTAATTTTGTCTAATATTTATTTAGGTATCGTTAATACAAGCAACTTAACAAATTCTTAAGCGGAAACAGAGATGGGCAAAGACGAAAGATGGAAAAAATTAACACGATCACACCATAAACAAAACGCCCCATAGAAGCCTTATAGAAGCCGACCTTACAAGAGATAACTAATATGGCGAGGAAAATCAACGGAGGAATCAGTAACTTCACAAACATACTAATCAAAATTAATACCTTTTTTACTTACGAAATTCAACAAAGTATTTATAGGTACTAAATAATAATTTTGTAGTAATAATTAAATATAATAATGAATGGAGATTTAATAATTTTCAACTTAATCAAACATAAGTATTCAACTTATATAATTCTTATGATAGGATATTAATAAAAGCGTAATACTTATTCTATTTTAAATCGATATAAAAGCTTGTAATAATACGTCAAATGAATTTAATGTAATAATGAACTTTATCGAACGTGTTAACAGGTTGAATACTTACAAACATTGGTTGTATCTTATAACAACACTCGTGTCGTTGACACTATGTTAATATATCTATCTTGTCATGATTGTAAAATGTTTGGGTATCGATAAATTGTGTTTTAAATAATGAATTGCTTTTAATCTTAAACATGGTAGCAAACACTTCGGTCTGGGTTCTATATTATGACATAACCTTATAATGTGTAAGGATTCCGATTCACGGACCTCTGGGTTATGGCCCTAGCGCGCTACTATAGGTAATTTAATTAATCGTAAGTAGGTACATTATGGCAATACTTAATTAATACTTGTGCGACGGGGTGACTTGGATATTAAATAACGCACCAATAGTCACTTACGTATTTAATGATAATAATTAAAAGGCACACCTGGTAATGATAACGGAATATTCAATCAAAGATTCAACACAATAAAATACGGCAAATACAGAACATTACAAAAACTAAACAAATTGGCTACTTACATGTGCCTTTAACTTTAGAATATTAATTATCATACTGTGAGTCCATGAAAATATATTGGCTTGAAGGCACACTTCTTCAATAGATAGATTTAGTACAGATTTATATTATTGATAAATTACATATGAAATGCTCAGAAAATAATTGTTGGAAATGATGTGACAATAAATGTACACATGACATAAGCCTTTAAAAATTATCAAGGCGGCCAGCTACGAGCCAAAGAGTAGAGGTCTAGCGCCTTGTTACACTTGTAAGCAAAAAAATAGTCCGTATTATACTGCTTTGTCTGCATAGCCAGATTATAATAAGAAACATCATCACTAACAAGAAAATATGTTTTAACTAGCTTTTGCCCGCGGCTTCGCTCGCGTTAAATTCGAGGTAACAAGGAAGATTTAAAAAAAAATATAAGGCAGATATTTTTTGATGGTAACAAAGAGTTTGTGTACCGATTTTAGCTTCCTACCTTGAAAACTGCGAAAAGCCCCATATAAAATTTCACCCTCTCTTTTAAGGGGTTGGGGGCAGATGTCAAAAAAAAATTATGCACGATTTTTTTGTTAGTCACAAATAGTCCGCATACCAATTTTTAGCTTTCTACCTTGAAAATTATGGAATGCTCCATACAAATTTCCACCCCCCATTTTAGGGAAGTGGGAGGTTGGAAAGAGACAAAAAGTAGCCTATGTCATTCTCTTTCCCTTTAACTATCTCCACTTAAAAAATCACGTTAATTTGTCGCTCCGTGTTGCCGTGAAAGACGGACAAACAAACACACACATACACTTTCCCATTTATAATATCGACGCTTGAAAGGCAAAATTGACTAAGCGCCATTTTTGGGCAAATTGAGTTAAATATACAGTTCGAACCGCCAGATTTTTCTGCGTCGATTGGTCGTACTCACGTGTTTCTACGACGACTTTTGATGTCGCTTATGCATAACGGATTTTATGAATTTTCACTTTTTATTGTCTCTAAGCGACAAAACATTTGGCATTTTTTAATAAAATGTCGGTTATCATATTTATTACAAGTAAGATTTGTCCTTGGTAATTTTTTGCATGATGTTGGTGCGATAATTCCATTACTTAGCTTATTTTGCCTAAATGTGGAAATATAGTTTTATGCGTATGATACATTTCTTCCCGACAAAGAATATTTTTTGTGATCTCTTATCCAAAATTAACGGAAATCAAATTGCTCCTTAATGGCGCTTAGTTAAAAATGCCTATTTTATTTTCAATGCTACATTATGTTTATCCTTGATTTACTGATCCTAAGGACACTACCTTCGGTCGGTTAGTACATTTTTACCTGCCGTTGTACAATACAGTTTTTATGTTTAGGTAGGTTTTACTTGAAGTTCCGTCAATATTAAATGACGGTTATATACTACGGGCACATCATGCACAGGTTTTTGTACTATTTTTACTTGTATTAATACATTGACAAAATGTTGTTTATACTTACAAGTGGCTCGTGCACTGTCACTTGAGCAAACTGTGAAGTTACTTTAAATGTAACAAGGATAATACAGTATGCGACGAGATGGCGCTTCGGTAACACGCGCATGTTGCAAACACGCTATTTTTACCACTCACGTCGCTCGCGCCCGACTCAAAATACAAGAAAATTGTAAGTTTACTTCACGAGCCTTTATTTTGATGCTTAAGATTTTGATTTTTGCTCTACTTAAAATACAGCATTATGTGTGTTTCAGTCACAGATCAATGCAATGGATATAATATTTTGGAAGAAGCTCTCGAATGTTCGGGAATTAAAGTCAATGAACAGTTATTGGTATGTTCTTATACACATTTTCCAGTCATTATACTCACGATTTGAAAGTAATCCTGTCTATTTTGGCGAGGGTCTTGCTTGGGTTCGATTTCTTATCCGTGACAAACAGTCACATATAGAATACAATTTGTGTTTGTTTTGTGTCCTAGGTGTTTATACCTATAATGAGTATGTCTATATTTTGTGGTATCTACCTTTGTTGATCCTGGTAACAATCCCTCACAGAATGACGAAACAGTCCCTCCATACTCACCTTTGAAGAATGATGCCGCTGTAGATACTCACCCCCCGCAGAATGAAGAAACTGTTCCACCATACTCACCTTCGAAGAATGATGCCACCCTAGATCTTGACCCCTCGCAGAATGACGAAACTGTGCCACCATACTCACCTTCGAAGAATGATTCCGCTCCAGATTTTGACCCCTCGCAAAGTGACGTAACTGTCCCCCCATACTCACCTTCGAAGGATGATACCGCCGCAGATCCTGACCCTTTGCAGAATGACGAAATTGTCTTACCATACTCACCTTCAAAGAATGATAAAGCCCCAGATCTTGACCCCCCGCAGAATGACAAAACTGTCCAATCATACTCACTTTCGAAAGAATGATGCTGCTGGAGATAATAAACCCTCTAGAGTGATGAAACTGTCCCTTCATACTCACCTTCGAAAGATGATACCGCCGCAGATCCTGACCCTTTGCAGAATGACGAAACTGTTTCACCAAACTCACCTTCGATGGATAATGTCGCTGTAGGTGGTTTGCAGAATGACGCAAAAATCTCATGCAGTAAGAACTTACGTCAGACTGACATTGCTACTCCAGGTAGAGTGGAAGTGGACGTAAACGAAAAGCCAAGACTAGTACCCGATATACACGGTTATTTTTTTATCACCCTGGAAAATTTTAGGGAAGCTTCAGGACACATCCATTATTATATAAAAAAATTAAAAAAAATCTCTAAAAATGCTGCTCTCAACTAGTGCAGCATTTTTTGGATTTTATAGAAAATTTATATAAAACTAGCTGGCCCGGCGTACTTTGTATCGCCATGTTTATGTTTGTTTAAATTATTGTAATTTTTATATTACCCAAACCTTGTCCTAACAATAACGAATACATAAAAGCAAGAATCATCCAATTTGGCGCAGTCGTTCGAAAGTTATGGGCGTACATACATTTCGAAGATCCATTTTTATTTGTATAGATTAAGTGAGTAATTTTATTTATTCATATTTAAATCATTCTAATACCATGTCGTGAAGCGTCACTTAAATTTTCCAGGGCGATAAAAAAATAACCGTGTATATCAGATTACATGTCTGATGAAGATTTCTCTGCAGTGTTTGGCTCGGCTGGAACTGATTCTGATGAATGGGTAGGATCGGAAGCGACAGATAGTAGTGAAGAACAAGGCCAGACAAAAAAGAGGAAAACACAAAATAAGAAACAAAATAGACGAAAACTGTCAAGTAAGAAAGGTTGTAACCATTACAAATGAAAACTTGAATGTGGACAAAGAAAATCTTAAGAACAGCATGATTTATGCACCATCGCAATGGTACACTGTATTTACTACAGCCCGAAGAGAACCCTTTCCATGTGAAGTTCAACAAATGACCTTTAAAGACTTTTTAAAATTGGATGTTATCGGCGACAAATACTTTAAAGGAAATTTGACTGGTAAAATCAGTAAAGTTCGCATCGTAACATTCAAGAAAAATAGACCTTTGACAATTTCCGTAAAATATTTAATGAATGTGTCTACAAAATCTTTTGACGTTGAAGTTCAATTCAAAACTAAGGGCCCACTAATTCTTTTGTACCGATCACAGTTGCCCATATCAAAAGCTAAACACGACCAAGTCATACCCACTCAATTCCATCAAGAGTACTTCAATATACCAAAGGCGAATAATGTTAAAGATTCTTTACTTGAATGAGATGTAGAAGATTACGAGATTTTGACTGATTAGATGAATATTAAAAACACGATATATTATCAAATAAGTTTGATTTTTTTAAAAGTGTTTTTTTTGTGTTAAGCATCTACAACTTTAACTCTAATTAAATTTATATTTAATTTTGTACCTGTTAATTAGTAGTATTTCTTAAATGTGAATAGATAAACGTCATTGTCGTGTCATTAATTTCTAATCGCGAAGGCGTGTGCACATATTTTTATGAATGTGATAAATAAGAGTAAAATTTGTATTGTCCTAATGACTGATTCATTTATTATTTTTAATAAGTAGTGTTCCAATAAATAATGTGCAGAAAGGTAAGGTATAAAGCTGGATTATGATTGTGTTGACAAGTGTTATATGGCCAAGTGACCACCAATTGATTTACTTTTATTAGGTACTTCTAAACCAGATCAATGTTCGTAAAAGTAGGTAATATTATCTGGAAACATAGCCGTTTATACCGGGTGTAACTGAACACCCCAATAACATTTAAGGGGCATATAAGTTAGATACTAAATGGACCTTCGGTGCTTGTCTGAGACCTGGTACCCCAATACTTTCAGAGTTATTTGATTTTAAACTGAAAGCAAAAACTTTCAAGTGACAACCATAATCAGCTCTTAAACACAAAATGACACGTGACAGACGTGAGCGTAGTATCCTCGTACGCTTACGTAGGGCTGTCGGCACTTAATACCAAAAAATAATTTATTTGGTTTGTATGACGTGAGCGTAGTATTCCTCGTACGCTTACGTAGGACTGTTGGCACTGAATACCAAAAATAATTTATTTAGTTTGTATGGGGAAAAAGTAGATTTGTTAGCCCTAATTTTTTCTACAGAATCTCTACTTCTGATGGATAGTTATACCCTTAAATGTTATTGGGGTGTTCAGTTACATCCTGTATTTACTTTTCGTTTTGTGGTTTACCTACTCGTATAACGTCAAACATAGGTATTACTAAGATAATAGTGTTAATGTTGATTTATTTGGATTATATTTGATTTTATCTAGAAGTGCTTTTTTTATTTTCCAAGTACAAGAAATGTTCCTACTAAATAAAGCTCAATATTGTTTATAACTGTTATTTTCTTTATTTTAATAATGATCCTAATTTCGATGACAAGTGTTACTAAGTTGAATATGCCGAGAAAAAACCATAATTTAAATATAGTTTAAGCTAATTTGTCTCCATTTTCCGGCACTTGTGATTTTGGTTAGTTAAATTTTGCTCTGATATCATTCGTTACAATTCCTCTATATTACATTTTACTTTACGTTACTAGATCATTGTTTGTCGGTTGGTAAATTTTTCCCGTCTGTATCTTTAGGTAAAAATTTACTAAGCGACACTTAACTTTTGAACCAATAACGTTCTTGAATAGTGTTTTAAGCTACAATTAAGACCATAAAATAAGATTTCCGAATCAGTAAGAATTGCTCTTACTGATCATATAGCAGAAGCTATATGATTTTTTTTCTAAAAATCCAAACTTTAAACGTCTCTCCTGTAAAATTAGGTTAATGGCGGTTAGTCAATGTTGCCTTTCAAGCGTCGATATTAAGTATGGATATTAAACAATTTTGGTTGTAACTTTTAATTTCCAATAATTAATTTTTACCATTGCAAATTCATCAGACGGGGATTTCTGGTGAATTTGATGAAGTTGAAATAGTGAACCCTTTGTCACGCACAGTCCAACTTCAGCACTGCACAGTCACGACCAAACTCCGAGATATTAATTGCTTTCGCTAAAAAATTTATGGCGTCATCCCCCAAAGTTCGGATTTGGTTTTGTCTAGCTAAATTGATAAGGGTCGCGGGTTGACAATGGAATGGAAAATATAATATTAAGGGTGCCTGGTCATAAAGACACAGTGAGGATTAGTGTCACTGCTAATTATCGTTCCGGTCTCATTGTAGCTACTTGTAAGATAATATAACATTATACAATTTTTTATTAATATCGTTTATTTGACGTTTTTATTTTGTCTCTAAGTTAGATAAAAAGTAACTCCAATATATAGAACTATTAGACCAATGAATTATAATAACATTTTGTACGTGATCTCGCCACAGCTCATATATGTCCCCACCGAGGGGCTCGATCCTACCCTAAGTTAGGGTGTTTAGGTCTTAGTCAACCAGTGCGGATTGGTCGACTTCACATACACCTTTCATTTCTTCGCAGATGTATGCAGGTTGCCTCATGATGCTTTCCTTCACCGTAGAAATGTCGAAAAATGTACAGCCGGCTTCAAAAGGAAATAAGCATTTTTAGCAGATTTAGTACCATGTCACACCAACTATTCCTTTTATTTAGTATGGTTACACCTATATTGCATTGTTAATAGTTGGTGTGACATGGTACTAAAATGTTTATCTGCTTTTGAAGCCGACTGCACATATAAAATTTGAAAACCTTCAGGTTCAAATTAAACACTGCTAAAACAAATAAAATAACCAACAAATGAAATACTTGTCAATATCTTCTACGTAATGCTTCTGTAATATTTCGACATGTTATATATTTTTACTAAGATTATAATTCGTGGACTTAATGAAATTATCTCTCCTTACCGGCAGCGTTGTTATAAAGAACCACAAAATTCATTTCCTCATTATACCTTATCTTGATAACGTGAAATATTTACAGCCACTTCACGTACATTGCATGTCCATTAAATATTCACGGCACGCATTTAACTCGAGCTTATAGTGACGACAGCAACTGAATTTACTATCCTATTAATACGCAATATAATTGTCGGAACACAACACTGTTATTATCATTGCTATTATGGCGACAAACTTAGGTGGGATGGTGGTAGATAGACAGGCGGACTCCGAAGTAGGATTGCCAGGTGTCCTGATTTGAGCGGGACGTCCCGAAAGCAGACTAAACGTATCTTTCAAAAGCGCGGCAACTTTACCACATGTAAACATTACTCACACACAAACAATATTAATTTAATTTTATTGTAATTTCTGGAGTTTTATTATATGATGCGCTAGAACACTTCGGAGTACAGCACTTTACATACATTTGGACTCCGTTCACTTTGCCTTTCCACACGGAAAAAGAAAACAAAAAATAAGCATACGCAGCTTAAATCAATTGGTGAATCAAACATAAAATCTAGTTTTGTTTTTTGCTGTCCCGTCTTGAAAGTGATGATCTCGATTTTTACAAGCTTCTGTCGCGAAATTTCGCTTTCTAGACCTGGCAACCCTACTCAGAAGCCCCACCACCAACCAAATAACACTGACTTGCCGTGGTATTAACGTAGAACTCAAACCATAGGAGCTAGTAGCATAAAAGCATAAAATTCAGTACAGGGGTCATGGACCTACAAAAAAATTCGGACGTAGTGTTGTATTAAACAAATGTGAAGCATGCGAGGTCCTACAATTGTTTGTAAACGACCTACACTCAACAGGTGCACCAGGTCAGACAATCCGCTTTCATTTCTTGACATACAAATGTGCTGTCATTTGCATGCTTCACACATACAAATGTGCTGTCATTTGCATGCTTCACACTTTTTTTTTATTGCAGAAAGTTGGCAAACAAGCAAACTGCCCACCTGATGGTAAGTGGTAACAGTCACCTATAATACATGTGGCTCTTGTGAGATTCACAGCAAAACTGCAACCCCCACAAGAACCACAGTGTACGTTGCCAACTTGTGACACAAGATGTAAAGTCACAGTACCCAGTAATTTCACTGCCATATCTTACGCTTCAAACCAGAACACAGCAATGCAAGCACTGCTGCTTTGCGGCAGAAATAGGTAAGACGGAGGTACCTAAGCAGACGACCCTGGTACAGAGTCCTTGATTCAACAACGCTCCGTCCGTCTTTTTTTCAGGTCCGTGAAACTGGTTCGTTGGCTTATGTAGACGCCCACTAAGGTAGTATTTTTTAAAATGTCCACAGGAAGCAAAGAATTCCCCATCCAAGAAAATAATGAAATTACAGTGTAAGCTTTATAAAAGCGAAGATTGCGGGCACAGCTAGTTAATAATAATATTTCAAATAATATATACTTTTTATATGGGTTCCGTTGCGCTGCTAACAACACAATATAGGTCAATCTCAGATGCTCTCGTGCCCTTGTCGAATAACCGACTGAAGTCTGGGGCTTTCCATCAACTCTCACCGGGGCCATTTGCTATGAGATCTCCTCAGAGGAGGCTTAAGAGCAACCTATTGCCATTGTGATAATGATAGCGTTACTCTTAATCTCTGCATCTTATGTAATCTCAAGTGATGACTGATAAGTGAACGTGCACTTTACATGGTTATATTATTGTTTCTCTCATCTGTGCTTTATTTTATCGCCAACACGTCTAATAATATTGTCCCCCTAACCGATATGCGGTTACGGCGGCCAATCTCAACAGAGACTAGCCATTATAGTGCACAAATGACTGCTCAAACGAAAGTGCAGTTGGCTGGATGATCTCAAAAACTACTGAACGGATTTTGAAATAAAATATATTACAAGTTCTCCAAGTAGCGTAGAAATATCTTAAAATTAATTATTTATACTCGATGCATGAAGTTTTGCACCAATGTGAAGCTGGGCGTGTCGCTAGCTAATTATATTCTAGTGTACGTAAATAAAATTACTAATAATAGAATAATTATGATAAAATTCTTTAGATTGTTCGGTTTCTCGGTGTTCGGCTAGAACACTTAATTTTCCAGAACACAGAGGGATGAGAAGTTATTTTATCGCTTGAGCAATAAAGCGCCCTGTGCGACCTCATTTAAAGACTCCTGCTAGGTCAAAAATATTCGCGAACTTTGTTCAATGTTAACAAAACTCAAACTAATTCAGCTACAAGTTAAAACACTCTGAGTACTTACAAAGTTGCGATACTTAAAAATCATAAAATTAAAATTGCCGGCGTGCCTATTCGGAGAAGTGAATTTGTTTTTAGTTTGTTATACTTGTTAACCTAAAATACGTAGTGTGTGTAGACAACAGTTCATTGTGTAGCATTTTGTAAAAGGCTAAACTTAATTTGCATGTTTGCTCTGTGGCTTTGTGGTGAAGTCAAGTTAATGTTTTTTTTTGTAGATTGAGCTCCTCACCCATAAAGCGTACAACAATTTCATGCTAAAGTCAAATATAAGTATTAATATTTATAAGGTTATTTGAACTCAAAACATGGGATTGGTGACAAAATCAAAAATGATTTATTCAAATATGATTTAATTGAAAGCTCTTTGGAATGAACTAAAAATACCGTTTACGCAAAAAAAATGAATCATTAATATCATAGGTGATTTTAGGATAGAAAGTAAAACTTATGTGAAATTAGATCACCCAGGAGATTTAAGGAAACAAAATAAGTAAATTAAAATCATGTGGAATTTGATCACCCAGGTGATTTGGTGCCGGGTGATTTATTACACAAAAATTGTGAATTTGATCACCTGGGTGATATCACCCAGGAGCTCAAAGTGAAATAATGCCAATATTTCACCTACCACTGACAATTTATCAATCTAAAGAAAATATTATCTAAAAGCGTTTCTCTTAGGTAAAAGTTTAAAGTTTCGTGTTTTAAATAGATTGAATAAGTTGTCTTAGATTAATGTGGTTCAAGTGAATTCTGTTGTGAAAGTTTGCATAGAAAATCTTTGGTCAAAAATAATGCGTAGATCTATAAGTTTATAAATCAGAGAGATGCTTCTCTATCGTTGTGATTTTGATGTATCTTTTGCCGTGGTCAAGTCATTAATATTATAGGTGTCCAAAAATGGGATATTTAGATTCATTATATCATTTCCTAAAGTAGAATATGTCTTCGTTCTAGTGTATGAATCTAGTATATGTAAATTTAATAAATAAATTCATTGTTTGTGTATGTACCTATTGATTACAAATTGCAAGACTTTGTCACGGTAATAGTATATACAGTAGAGTGACTTCATAGAAACGGTCAAAACACGCGCTATGCCTACGTGCCTCGATCTGGGATCGCACTCGGATCGCATAGCTACAAGGGCTGTCACGAATGCAGTTCGCCGCAGGGCGTATGCCCGAGTCAAACGGAGTGCACGGTCGGTAAGCGGGCAGCCCTATCGCGGGCCATGCACCAAGCAATGCCGAGCGGCCGTAGGTATACAAAGAGGGACCGAGTCCACTTACTGTATTATACTATTACCGTGACTTTGTCACGTCGTTATCAGTTTTCACACATCAAAGGTCAATTTTCTTCTATCCGTAGCCTTTCCCTGGTAGAGATTGCAGCCCTAACTGAAAGGCTGCCTTTCGTAAACTTTTCAAATTTATTCGTAAGCGATATATTTGTTAACAATTAAGCATTCTTTAATTCTAAAATATAACAACATCTCGACCTCTTCCGTACTTCAACACGCCTCATGTTAAGTAGCGGGCGTCCTACACCCGTCCTACGCCTGTGTGCAGCGGTTTAAATACATTTAATATAATTATAATGAAGTTCGTCGCTGACTGCAAGCTACCTATCGGCATGGTGTCATCGAAAGTATACGCAAATATTGCCAACCGTATACCGGGCGCCATCGGGATTCACCGATGATAGCAGTTTCAGTGCAGTCGTGCCTGTAGTTAAACTGCAACCGGGAGTCGTCGTGCAGTTAGAACGCAGTCTATCTATACATAGCCTAAGACAACGCAAAGTTGATTGGTTGTGCCTTCTTTGTGATATTTAATAAGAAAAAAGATTTTTAACCGCCACCGTGGTCTAGCGGCTTGGTCTAGTGTTTATCGGGAGGTCCTGGGCTCGATTCTCCATGAGGCCAGACATTGGTGGTAGGGCTTCAGAGCCCGCCTGACTAGCTACCACCATCTTACCTAAGTTTATAGCCATAATAACAATGTTAATATCATTGTTGTGTACTGACAATTAGCTAAGATAGCCAGCAGCTCGCTTCCACCTTCGGCCTTATCGTCACTTACCATCAAGTGAAATGAAGGTCAAAAGGTTCACTGTCGTATGTAAAAAAAATTAAGAGGATTGTTTGTGGTCTAGTGGTTGAGACCATCCAATATTATTCTGGAGATACGGACGTACGGTTATATATTTATATATCTATATTTATGTATATATCCATTTATATTTATACTTATTTATATATTTGCATATTTAGTAAACATTTATCACTATTTTGTATATCTTATTTAATAGTAACAAAGAGTTTGTAGCTTTTATTATTATTTTTCCCAATTCGCACACCGTCAACAAACATTCTCACATTTTACGGGTTGACTTGTAGAGAATGCCTCAGGCATTAAGTCCGCTTTTTGTACACTTGTTCATATGTTGTATGAAAAGCTCAAATAAATAAATACGGTTGTTCTTTTTTGCTTGTTCTGGATGCTGGTAGGCTTCTGAGTGCCCTTGGATAGCTCCAACGCCTTACCAAAGTTTGTTACTAATATCATAGATGATTTATATCATCCTTGCTAATATCAATGTTAATAGCTTTGTTGTTCCGACGGTTCGAGATGACACAGCTAATTCCCCAGTTAAGGAGTCCAGCTGAAGTTAATTTGCGTCTTTGGCCATCGTTTCTTATCACCAGGTGAAATGAACAGCAACATCGCTGCTGTCTGTAAAAATGGAGGAAGGTAACCGTAGTAATAACATTTTCATTCTTCAGTCAGGTGGTTAGAGAGTTGATATTAAAAAACTACCAGGAAAGTTCGAAAGATTTGCACACGGTCTTTTCGAAGTTATTATATGCACCAACTTTGAAACTGCTACTAACTTTATACTCTGGCCTCAAGTTTAGAGAGGTTTATTAAAATAGTATAGGAGCCAAGTTTACAGTTTGTTTACTATTTATTTTAAAGCTGACTTTTTTTGTAATAAACATGGGTTCTATAAGCAAGTAGATTGTTGAGTTGAAATATGGAAGCCATTTTTAAGTGAGATTATATAACGTACAAATAACTTAGAACTAACTTAGATTTGTTGGGTACCATCTCCATAGGCTTAATGGCCTATGGAGATGGTACCTACGCAACAAATCGCAGTAGACATTTTTTTGCCACATTTGGCGGGAGGCGAGGGAAACACGCATGGCACACTACGAAAATCTAGAGTTCAATTACAGATACGCACACTATGAAATTATTACCTTACAATAAAGAGATACACACACATCGACAAATTAACGTTAAACTGCGCAATCGCCCGCAAATCATACCCGTGTACTGTGTTTGAGCTACCAACGTACCATTGTATTTTTCTATCGTATCTGCATAAAAAATATGTCAAAATTGTACATAAATAAAACAAATTGTTGTAGGATATTTTATGCCAACATGTGATATGAAACGCGATGGTCTCGAAGATTTGAGTAACTGGATTGCTTTTTTGGAAGAGGAACGGCACAATTAATCATTTTTTACGAGCCCTTAATTGTAACACGAAATGACACCAAATGGCAGCGGCCGCGCGTCAACTAGTTTTATATAACGCGCATAGTCATAATATGGTCAACGTACTTTGGCAGAGGGGTTCGCCCAGCTACGGTAATAGTATTACCGTTACCCAACCTTACCGTAGGCACGGTAATGTGCCGTAGGCTAAATGCTCTAAGACAAATAATCGATTACACAGTATAAATATACCAAAGGGAGATAGATGCGTTACTAGAGTCGTCTATCTTACCAATTTCTGCCTCCAAGCAGTGGTGCTTGCATTGCTGTGTTCCATTTGAAGGGCAAGACAGGCAATAAAATTAAAATATTAATAATTAATTCATTTATTCGACCAACTAGGATCATGACAATACACACATATTTTTAATGTAGACATCACTGACATAAACAAGGGCGCGCGCGATCGCTCGGGCGAGTAGACGCGAGCGCCGGCCGATAACAGAGACAGCACTATGCGGGTAAAAGAGAAGGCAGTCGCTGCACTTCTCGCGTCATTTCGATTGATAACCGCGCACTCAGCCCTACTTGATTCCACGCACACATTTGCGCGTGTACAAACATCATTTGCTTAAGTAGTAGTAATAGGTAATTGATTTGCGAACGTTATATATGGTGTCCGGGGTGTGCTAAAAGTGCGACGTGTGCTATAGGGGAATGTAACCTCTTACCATCAGATGGGCAGTCTGTTTGTTTGCTATCTTATCTACGAGTATGTACTTTATATAAAAATCTCGTGTCACAGTGTTTGTCGGGGATAAGCTTCAAAAACTACTTAACCGATTTTGATGAAATTTGGTTTAATACATGTAATTTGGTCCAACTTAAAAGATAGAATAGTTTCATCTCGATTATTCACCTCAATATTAATTATTGCGAATTAAATAGTTTGTTATTATTTGTTAGTTCCACAAGTTTCTCACAGATGGCGGTGTGAGCTAATTTACCGCCACAACACTTTATCTAGGTTGGGTAGCCATCCAATAGATGGCGTTGTGTACTATAACTACCACAGGTCTATGCGTGGCTAGGTCAGCTAGAAGTTGTATAAAAAAATGACAGCTCTGTTCGATCGAAACGATACTTACTAGTTACCTACTACACCTGGGAGTTAACATGACACCTGGCTCGTCAGGTGTTTAAGTTTTTTTTTATTCATCATTTCAGCCAAGAGACGCCCACTGTTGGATATAGGCCTTTTTTATTATTTCTATTAAATTCTACATTTCTATTTCCATTTAATTACAACTCATTTTTGAATAATATTTTAGTAAGATGTAATAAATAAAAAAAGGAATCGTCGAAATGTATGTACGCGCATAGCTTTAAAACGACTGCACCAAATTGGTTTATTTTTATTTTCTTGTGTTCGTTATTGTCAGGACAAGCTGTTTGAAAAATTATTCAAAAAAAGTAAAATTTGTGAATTCAAACATTTTCATATAGAAGTGACGAAATTGACAGATCAACAACCATGTCATTCCAAAAATCTATGGTTTCATATATTGTTGTATTGTCAAAAGGTTTTACGATACCCGTGCGAGGCCGGGGCGGGCAGCTAGTTTTGATAAACCTGGAACTTGGATAACTTTATTAAGATTTGACTTTGGTCAGGTGTCGCCGTATTCATGGCGTGATTCGACAAATAGGTACTTTTAACTGAAAAAATAGCAACCTGCATGCAAAATCCACTGCAATGGAACCCGTTAATTGCGTGATAGTCTTTCTAGCCCATCGAACTACTTAAGCATAAATACATCTCGACAATTTTTCTTCTTTAATCGTAATCCATATAATTTTACGTGCTTAATACAAGTGGGGTTTGAGAAACTTGTACACCACATATGACGTATATAAATCAAACTAGATTAACTTAATATTGTTGCTTCAAATGTGCCCTAAATGTTTTGCGGTGAAAGCTTGAACTTTCAAATATATATCCTTTTGCATTCTATTAAGGTTGAAATCACGTTACTCTCCAACGTAAACATGCAATTTAACTTGGTAGTTTCATTTTGTTACTCGGCAACTTTCTTAATATTTTAAGGGAATCTTGAATTGTTATACCTGTGGCAGTAAAATCTGAGTATTGAGGATCGTTGTTGTACTTTTTTGTTTTGCAATTTAATAATGTCCCTTGTAGTGAAAATAAATAACAGCCTGGATGCAAAATGTTGGTTTTTTTCCGGAAGGACAATTTTTTTTAAATATAAGCTGCGTATGTCGTACCCTATTCAAGTGCAAATAAAATATTTTTATAGGTGTATATATATTTGCAACGTAATTTTAGGATAGGGAATTTTAGAATACAAAGTAAGAATAACATCTATAGGTCTAGGGAATTCATCCAATCATCTAAGAGTTTGACAGTAATAAACGACAGAGCATTTTTAACCCTCAAATTAGATGGTTAACGCGATACCGTATCAATGAAAGCGCGCGGGTGTGTCAATACAAATGAAAAATGAAAGCGCGTAGGTGTATCAATTCAAACGCGATACCGTAGCAATAAAAGCGCGCGGGTGTGTCGATGTAAACGCGATACCGTAGCAATGAAAGTGCGCGGGTGTGTCGATGTAAACGCGATACCGTAGCAATGATAGCACGCGGGTTTGTCAATTCAAACGCGATACCGTAGTAATGACAGCGCGCGGGTGTCCCGATTCAAACGCGATACGATAGCAATAAAAGCGCGCGGGGTGTGTCGATGCAAACGACTGCAGCACATTTGCATCGCAACTAATATAGTTGCGCTGCAACAAGTCGCCTTACTTCACTACAATGAAATATATTTTGTGCTTTTGATTTTGACGCAAATTTTTCGTAAATAATATTTAAATTTCAAAGAGAGAAATTCCACCCCTGTATTCAAGTAATAACTTTGAAACGGCTTAAGTAATTTAGTCACATGTTAGTTTATATATATTCCAAACAATCTGTTTCGTTGTTCCTGTTAGATAAATACTAATCTGTTTTTACTTAAGTCAAAGTTCTATATTAAAAGTAGATCTCATTCACTTATATCACATCACTCACTCAGTGACAAATTCAAAATCAAAAATACAAGAAAATAGTCGTCTTTGAACCTGTTCAGAAGTTGTGAAAGACTTTACAAGAAATTCAGGTCAAATCATAACTTGCATAGCCTACTAACTACATATTGATGTGATAGAACTTACATATAAATACTTGAATTGAATTTCTGTTGTGTATAATATTTACCGACCATCAGACAGATATAACACAATTATCAAGTCTTTCCCCTTTGGTTGTATTCACGCTCTCGTAGCTAGCAGAATTAAAAAACGTGTGTCTATAGACTTAAGGTCGCGATTTGGTTGCTCGATCATAATCACGGCTTAAGGTTGACCACTGAACTTAAAGGGATTATCGGGAAAGTTCAGATTTATGTTTTCTGCTTTATGGCCCTTTCCAAATTTCTTGCTCGTGAGATAGTTGTGGTTCGGGACAGATAATGGACTGTAGGGGACAGTTTACAGCCGTAAGAAAAGGTTAATTATATTTTTTGATTCATCTTCAACAACATATGCTGCAGTTAACAATTATGTACGATACTTTTAATTTAACTAATAAATAAAATTGGATTGGTTAGATGTAACTTGTTCTTATGAAACGAAACTATATTTTATTTATGCTACTGCAGCTACACTTAAATACTCCAAATGTCCGTTGTTAAGTCAAAAATACTCCAATATACGATTCCTTATATTATTATAAACTAGTTGTAAGCGACCTTATTACATAATAAAAAATTTGATTTATCATTATTTTATGTAGGTATGCATTAAAGTTTTTAAGTAATTGTAAGAGCATGTAGTGTTTTATGTTCACGTTTGTGATTTTCGTGGACGCTTTATGTTACACGAATGTTATGTTTTTGCTGTGCTATGTGTTGTTCTATGTTCACTAAGTTCCCCAGTAACCTGTTTTTAACAAATGATATCTGTTATTAGACTTTTCTTCGAAATTATATTAAAATTAAAGAGACTGTTGCATAGTGCATACTAAGTAAAACAGAAACAAAAATATATTTTTTTGGTTTCCACGATAATATTTTAAAAAATCAGTGGATTTCTAAATTTTATTATTAATATTGTACTTCATATTTTTACTAACACGTGGCTGACTGTCACAGAAAATTATTAAACAAAATTTGTTAAATAATTTTTTGTATAATTTAAATCAAAGTAATGGTCTTAAAGCACTTGTTTGTGTATTGGCATTAAGGGTCTATACTACATACCACAATTTACGCCATCGTCCTATTCTATTTTATCATTTTGCTTTATATGTATAATTATACTAAATTTCACACAAATGCATTAAACTATAAAAATAATTAACTTATTAAAGATATGAAAATTATTGCAACAATGTGATGGCGTATTTTAAGAGCTAATGCGTAGTAAATAGTGGTAAGTTTGTGTAGCCTCTTATAATTTAAGCCTGCTACGTGCTGCTGTCTTGCTCGTTGTGTAGTCCTTATTGTATGTGTGTTGCACAGTGAGCCTGCGCCGTCCGCCATGACTGCACTGCATCAGTTCGGCGCCGAGATGTTGCGTCTCTCTCGAGGCTTGGAAGCTTCCGCTGCGAACAAACCACAATGCAGAGGGTATATCAATTGGCTCAATGTTTGCTTCCAAATTCGCTCTCAATCAGCAATGTTTAGGTCCGGAGCGTCTTCAACGGGACAGTTTTACGACGAGCCCTCGAAATGAGCTTTGAAAGCACGTAAAGTAAAAAGATGTTTATGATGTTTTAACAATAATGACTATTACTCATAAAAATGTCCTGATGGTAATGTTTTTGCCTATATATGTTTTCTTTTTAAACACATACTTTGCTACAGTGACTGACGCTGTGAATAATATCATAGCGAAACAATTGTTCATTCATTGTTCTCGGCATTTAATTTATATTGAACAAACAAGTGGATATCTGTTATTTACCACCAAAACATTGCTGACAAGCACGTGAACAATTCATCAGAAGTTAATTATTAATCGCTCGTTGGATTAACACTCAGTGTGGATCGGTCGCCTGATTAAAGATTTTTAATTAATTGTGTTCAGTGGTGTAGAATCATTCACGAGCTTCTGTCTCTTTTTACTTCTCTTCTTTTTATAGATAGAATTTATGCACGTGTGAAACATATTTAATGTTCAAATTTCTTCACAGAACTAACGTGTCGGAGCGAGGTGGTATGCTGACGCCGGGGTCTCTTAGCGTTTCATCAAGCTCACCATCTTCGATGCTTCAAGACAGGCGTCGGCCTTCATCCACTTGCGACCCAAACACTCCAATACATAGACCAAGAAGTGCTTCAGACGATGAGAGCAATGATGGTCTTCTCGCTCCGGCAACATTGACCGCTAAGTCCAGAAGCTCAGAAGACGGTCTACTATTACCCCCACCCTGCACTTGTCCTTACTTCGGCACTGAATCTACTCCCCCCAGGAGAACTACGGAAGTGATTATCGTCCCGGGTGGTGATATTAATGGTTGTAACGGGTATTCTAGGAACGGTAACTTGAAAAGTGATGAACCGCAATACTTTAGGAGGTCCAGTCGAGGTGCATCCTCAATGGTTACTTGGGATGAAGCTCGGAGATTCAGAAGGGGCTCTAGTTTTGGGGGAGCTCGGACTACCTTATCAACACCTGTCCGAAGTATAAGAGCTCAAAGGTCAATTAATGCGAGATCCCAGCAGCCAGTGACACCCAGTCCCCAACGTCAAACGCCAAGAGCCCATCATTCGAGAAATTCCAGCGTCATCTCCAGAAATTCCTCTCGCCACGGCAGAATACTGCGCCTGGAACAAAAAGCGACCAAGGTCCTCGGTGTGGTATTTTTCACTTTTGTGGTGCTCTGGGCTCCATTTTTCATTTTGAATATGGTGCCTGCGGTATGTGTGGAATGCGAAAGAAGGATACCACCCTGGGTATTCGATTTTGTTCTATGGTTGGGCTATGCTAGTTCGATGGTGAATCCAATCTTCTATACTATTTTCAATAAGGTGTTTAGACAAGCTTTTAAGAAAGTGCTGCTTTGTCAGTATTGTAGGTCTAGGAGGTAGCCAGCACCCTGGGAGCGCGTTCGGCCCTCCTCGGATCCTGGTATCGGCGCGCTCTCAGTGAACAGACCTCACGTGCGTTCTCAATTTGTGTAATAGTCAAAATGAGCTTTAATGCTTTGTACTCAATCGGCTTACTAGTAAATAGATTGTAGCATTAATAGTTTCTTCACGACGAAGTGTAATATATTTAATTTCTACTGAGCTGTATCCACTCGTTAAGTACAGCGCACAATCATTAAGTATATACCTTCAATATGATCTCAAAGCTTTTGTCTGTGAATCCAAACACAATACGCTTTGCATTTAGGAAGTTATTACTAAAACTCCCTACTTAATTTGATAAGACTGAATAATTTCGTTCATAACAGCTACGATAATTGTTAAAAAGTATTTGTTTTGTAATTAGCCATTAGCCCTTCTAATTCGACGCCACCGCATGTCGTAAGCAATTTCAAATTGCCTAAAGGTCTGAAGTAATTCTTGTAACGCAATTCAATTAGGGAAAGTGAATAGGTTAATGAAACATTTAAAAGTCAATTTGGATCTTGCCTCAAATACCCTAATGATGCTAATAGCAAAAAGCTGAGGCAACTTTAACTCGATTAGCCAAAAACTTCTCTTTCAGATATTTGCCGTGTGATGTGATATTTGGTGATTTTCATCTTTTTCCAATTATTGTCGTTGTCTCCGATTATTTGTTTTTTTTTGTTATGTAAGTAAGCTGTAAGTTTTATTCAATATAAAGTTTAAGATTAACAAACAATATTTTTGTTAAAGTTGATAATCACTTTGATATTAATAAAAATAAAAATGTTTAATTTATTTATCTTGACAAATATACATTAACATTTTTTATCAGCCAAACTGCAAAGTTTGTTTGCAGTAGCACCCGTCTGTTTAAATATTATTTCTAATGTGAAAACCATTAAGAAGGGAGTCTAAATAAGATTTAAGCAATGAAAATCTGAGAGTTTTCATCAATCCATTAAGTCTTAAGAGGGCACAGTACCTACTACTAGCGCCGCCATTCGTTTTTTATTAATTATGATGAATTAAAGACGTTTCTACAAAAAATAGCACAGTCAGGAAATCAATATAGATACTTCAGATTTATATTTACGTATTTTGTATACATTAACCGTATAGAATAGTCGAAATCATAATTATTGCTTAAAGTGGCCACTTTTAGCAATAATTCTGATTATGATTACTCCTTACTTTTAATCTATGCCTGAATAGCTCCCAAAAATCTAAAATATGTATATTGAGTTCATGACTGTTCTATTTTTTGTAGAAACGTTTTTAATTCATCATAATTAATAAAAAACGAATGGCGGCGCTAGTAGTAGGTACTGTGCCCTCTTAAATGTTGTGAATAGGTATTCGCTCTCTAAGATTGTTTTATTAGTAATCTCCCTTTTAATGTTTCCGAATTATCTATTTAACAACATAACCCTAAGCAATAACTTCAATCAATTCATTTGAAGTGGTAGTTTTGAGTAGTTCACATCGAGCTCGATTATATGTATATTATGTATATAGCTAAGCCATTATTCAGATATATCTATTGATTACCTCTACTAATTTCTTGGGCTGTGTGAAAACTGTGAATTTATTCTAACACGGGTAAATATTCTATGAGAACATTTTTTTTTATTTGGTTTCGTTGAACCATTGTCCTTTAAATTACACTTTTCTGTCTTGAAAGTCTGCCTTTGTCAAACAAAATACAAAGAAAATGTAGAAACAAATAAATCATATTTTATCTTATTTTACGCTGACTTCTCTAAATATCTTTTCAATTTTCTATATCAAATTAGATGCTCACATTATACGCTCTTTGGAGCAATTGTCAATAATACCGGTTTAATTTCCTTAACATTTTCTGTTGCTTTGTCTCCGTTTCAACAAGTTTTATGGCTTTAATGAAAATCACGAAATGCGGGCTCTATTTACATACGCTTATCTACGCTTGAAACCATATCGAACCATCTGATACCATGTCGTTTATCTAAATGTAGTTTATATAGATAGATTTTTTAGGTGCACATTACGCGGTTACATTGTACTCGGCAGAATCCCAACACACAAATAATTTTGGTCTTAACATAAATTTTGGTCTTATGAATTATACCCGTGGTCGATACAAAAACACAAAGTTCTAGCACTTGTATCATCAATGGTATTAGTCAATGGTACTACTGACATAAAGGCGAGTTTTATTTATAGAACTCTTGTGATAGATAAATGAATGCTATGAGCAATGATAGTACTTACTAAAGTTTAAATGCTAATTATTGAATTTAGCAATAATAATCCTTGTTTGCTGGTATGCTTACGTTAATGCCTTTCCTTGCTGGCTTTAGTGATAGAATAAGTTTAAAGTACTTGTTAAATATATCGAAACCAATATAATCAAGGACCTTTACTAACTCAAGTGACGTCAAAAAATTGGTTTAATTGTATTTAGTCACGTTAAGTGCATCACATAATTGTTTATTGTAAGATAGAACAAATCTTAAATTTTAATCACCTTTACTATTCTGCCGCGCTTACGAAGAACGCATTTGTACTTACGACTTTTTCGGAGTAGAGTTAAGTATATACATTTGAAATCAGGTAAACGAGCTCTATAACTTTCCCATAGAGACCATTTCAATATTTTTATTAAAACCCGCTATTTCAGTTTTTATAAACGCATTTAACTTAGATATATCAATTAATATTTTATTTACCAAAAATGCATCATTCATCTACAGTTAGAGCAGACTTAAAAAGGTAGTTAATGCGTTTTTCCTAAGCGCGGCAGTAGGATTAATTACAATTTGTTCTGCATTTAAATCATCATTTTAGTAGGTTTTAGTGGACACTTTTCTTCAACAAGATACTATATGGCAGTAACAGTAATATTTAAGGTACAGTAAGTAACAGTAAACAATACAATAATGGGAACAGTCATAATTATGGTTAATATATTGAATTTATTTTATTATTTTGCTGTTAATGTATTTGAAATCGCGCAAGTGAAAAACATTGTGAGTATTTTCATTGAATTTTAAATTTAGTGTTTTTTTTATTGCGGTTTTTTTGTTCCCGCCTGCAATAGGAATCACATATGGAAACATTCGCTAGGCCCACTATAAAAAAAAACATTTTTTATAGTGATGGAATATAGGGTACGGATTTTTTTTACATCCGACAGGGAAGCTCTTGGCCTTCATCTCACTTGATGGTAAGTGATGATAAGACTCCTCAACATCTGAGGAATTGGCTATCTTGCCTATAAATTGTCGGAACACAACAATGCTATAAACATTGTTATTATATGGCGACAAACTTAGGCTCAGAAGCCCTACCACCAACCAAACCGAGTAGAAAAATGTTTGCCTCCATGGGGAATCGAACCCCGGACTTCCCGATCAACATCCGGTCTCAACCACTAGACCACGGAGGCGGTAAAAGTAACTAACTGTAATTCTTTCGTCAAATTATCCGCATATTGTATCTAAGACGGCTGTCAGGTTGTCGGAACTCCGTACTCACATAATAATTATGGTATAAGGACTGATCTATTGACCTAATTATGTAGTATTAAAAATGCGGCTACGTTACAATCGTATCCAAAATAAGACAGAATAGTCGCTCTTATCTGTGTCAACTGTATATACGGGAGGGTACCGTAACTACGAGACAAAGAAAAACAAACAAGTTCCGTGAAATTACAGTCATAATATCGTGATAATGTATGTAATTACCTACAGTGAGACAAAATTATTCCTTTTTTTGTTAGAGTCTTTGTTACGGCCATGATAACGTACGTAACCTTTATCAAGGTCAAAATAAATGAAGAATATTAATTGTATACAAATCACCTATATAAAGTAATCAAACTAATAAAGGTGGTGTTTTTGTGAAAAAAACCTGTGTGTAGGTCATTACAATAAAATGTGATATAATTTATTGAATTTGATTATTTAAACACAGTAAGAAAAATACATTGGCGAAAGATCCTACATCAGATTCAACTTGAGTTGAAGAGTTTTGAGTTCAACCGCGCTTTCTGTCTTTATCCCTCAAAGACTGTTTTTGTCTTTGAGAGATTTAGCGCGCATGTAAAATGTGCAATAATGTGCGGAAAATATGCATAAAGTACATACATATTTGCATATGCATATTTTACTCAAACATATTTTAGAATGCATATACACGGTTATTTTTTTATCACCCTGGAAAATTTAAGGGACGCTTCACGACATGATATTAGAATGATTTAAATATGAATGAAAAAAATCAAAAAAATGCCGCATTAGTGGAGAGCAGCATTTTTAGAGATTTTGTTATTTTTTTTATTTTTTTTTATATAATAATAAATGTGTCCTGAAGCGTTCCTAAAATTTTCCAGGGTGATAAAAAAATAGCCGTGTATATCAGCATTTGAAACATATTTCTGCAATTCGAAACACATTTCTGTAGCATTTGGAACATACTCGTATTTCGGCAGCATTTGGAACATAATATATCCGTCTATGTTGTAAGCGTGTAATTACGTATATCTATACAAAAACACATCATCATTATAGCGAAACAGTTGGAGCGCTGTAACTGTCGCGGACTCGTGCGACTGCCGAACGCACGCACGCTTCCTACAACGGGCGCCCGTTCTCCCGCGCTAGTATGAACGCGCCCTTATAGAATTTTAGTGTCGAGTTTGATATTCAATGATATTGCTGGCACCATTTTCGGTGAATCACGCGATATTGCGAAGGGCTAAACGTAGCATGCACATTTAATGATGTATGTAGGTATCTAAAACTATTTACATAAGGTTTGACGTATTCGGGTCGTATCTGTCGCGAACTCGTCGTGTAATTAATAGACTTCAAAATTTATATCGGCCTGTGTTACGCATTAGTTGAGTAATGCGTATATTTTATCGCATATACCTAAAATATGCGTCACAATTCTTAATCGGTCAAGAGTTTTGACTGAACAGCCCTGCGAGCATGGAACTCTCGATAAACAAAATTTGACAGCTAAGATCGACATAGTCGACAAAATTCGATAAATTTGACAGATATTCCTTAGGAGTGAAAAGGACAGATGCTTTTGTCGATCGATATATTATGTTGATCGACAAGTCTATGCTCGCAGGGCAGGTTCGTCAATGTAGTTTTCACCGAAAATCGATAGTGTAATGTAATAATTGTCATCATAAATGTAATTTACTTACTCTAATTTACTACATGGCACATGTAATTTTCGCTTATCTACGTTTGAAAACCCGACTAAACCATAGACTAAACCACAATCATAAACTTTTACCTACGTGAAACAAAAAAGGAAAAAATAGTTTTAACTTAACAGTTTAGTCAATGTATTTTTGTCCGAAAATCATTAGTTAATAATGTAAATAATTGTCATTATAAATGTATTTCTACGTGGTACATGTAATTTCCGCTTAAAAACCCGACTAATGGCCGCTATACACTTTGATTAGTGCAAGTGGCTTGTTTAGTTTTTAGTAAAAAACACGTTCGGACAGTGCGAGCGCGTTCTATTTTTCTGCGAGTCGCCCCTCCCGCGCATCTCGTCTTCACCCCTCACTTGTAGCTTAAAGGTGCAAACAAACCGGGCTTAAGTGATGCCACGCCACGTTATGTGATTGGTCGCGTTAACGACGTCATGTAAGCTAAGTGTAGTTCTAAATAATGATTTTTCATACATTTTCTATTAAGACCGATGTCTTCTGATAGACGTAACGTCACATACGTGGCATCACATAAGCCCAGTTTGTTTGCACCTTATTTTTTTTGTGCGTGAATGAATTTAAATAAACTAAACACCGTATAATATACAGTGTTTGACTGTGTATGCAGTCGTGACATTTACGATCCGAATATGACCTGAAAATAATCTAGTCAATGTAAATATCTTCGTCGAGTCGCGTTTGATTATGAATACTGTAACTGAGGAATGATTTTCTAATTCCCATACTTAATCTGTGTAATTTATCTCGTGTAAATGTTGCAATTCATTAATTACATAATATTATGATTATTAAAATGATTATCATTATTATTACGGAGAACTAATCTTATTATAATATACACATAAAAATTTGGACGGTAGTATAATTTCAAGAATGTTTTTTGTTTTATTCTTCATAATTTATTATTTTGTTTAAATATAAGACTAGTCATAGCATAGCGAC
The DNA here is from genome assembly GCA_963935595.1 of Schoenobius gigantellus. Taxonomy (NCBI): domain Eukaryota; kingdom Metazoa; phylum Arthropoda; class Insecta; order Lepidoptera; family Crambidae; genus Schoenobius; species Schoenobius gigantellus. The sequence goes on along the minus strand of OZ012544.1, from coordinate 9,316,906 downwards.
AAAACACTTTCAAATATTTTATGTAGATATTTATTAATAAAAGTTTTATATTTTGTCGTAATATGGTATTTAAGGAACTGGTAAATAAAGATTGATTTTTTACCTGTTACCTTTGCTTACACTTCGATTACGTCCTTTTTCGTTTTTCTAGTGATAATTTTGTAGTTATATTTTATCCTATACTAACGTATTAGATAGAATCATCGTTTCCTACGTTAAGCTAATTTAGAAAATAAAAAATATGTATTGTACAGAAATATGCAATAATGCTTAGGTAAGTATTTTTAAATATCAGTGTTAATAAGAGATGCCATTTCGTATTGTGTGAAAATGAATAGTTTGAAATATATAAAAAGCGATATGATCGTAAAAAAACTTGTTTTATTAAACATCCTCCCAAACCCAATATAGCATATTGAGTAGAATACTTTTAAATAACGACACAGGAAATGTACGTAATTATATCAATCCAAGAAAAGAACCCAGGGCCGATTTTTTAACTGTCAGACAGCTCTTAACTGTAGATTAAATATGGCGATCTGATTATCTGACAGATTTTCTATACGAAAGCTCAAACAAACTGTCATATTTTTTCGTCGGATACAAGTTAACTTACGATTGAAAAATCGGCCCTAAGTAAAGTATGTGAGATTAAGAGTCTGTTTCACAATCAATAAGTATGTTTTGAATAGCTTTCTTGACAGATTCTTTGACATATTTTTCATATAACAACCGTCAAATCATCTGTCAAGTAAGCTATTCAATACTTACTTTTCGACTGTGAAACAAGCCCTAAAGTTAAAAGCGGTAAAAGCTAAAAATAGAGTTTGAAGTACAGTCAGCAACACGTGCAGCTTTACATTTGCATGACGAAACTTGTATTATGAGCGATACAAGAGCGATATCAAGGTAAGTATGGCGTGTTGCTGTGTGTACTCAATTCTTTAATACGTGGATTCTCATGAGAACTTGCAATTAAGTTAATTAGACCCTCTTTTCAGAAGTAAGTTAAAACCTATAGGAGCATTTTATTTTCTTTTTTTAGGAAATATATCAAAAGCTAATCTTTTTAAACGTACTTGTGTATTGAAAAATATATAGGTGATTTCATTTGTGAATAAATCAAAAAGTAAGTACCTACCTACTTTACCTACTAAGTTTTTCAAAAAACTTTTAACGGAAAAAAGTGTCTTAGAATTATCAATCTATCGATTTCCCAACTCAATTTTGGTAAAGCATTTTCACTCTCGAGAAGGGGTGGTATCTACAGGGTAAACGCTCCTATCGTCTCTAACTTACTTTTGTTCTTTATTTTTCCCCGCTTACTGTCAGTATGGCCAGAGTCATGAGCGAAAAACAACTAGCGATCGATTGAACTAGCTGAGCCACAAAGACGGGTACAAAGTAATCTAGGCATTTTATTTATTCACAAACTAACATACATATATATATATATATATATATATATATATGTATTTTATTATTAATTTTTAAGTTATATATATATATATATATATATATATATATATATAACTTAAAAATTAATAATAAAATAAATTATACTAACTTTAAAACTAAATACAGACTAAAAACACTTATAAACTAAATCTTAAATAAAAATATGATAAAACTATAAATAAAAAATGTCCTGCAACTGCGGACCCATGGGAACGGTACCTAGAACGCTGGCAACGTTACCTCTTTGAATTGCCAAACTAATACGTTGACAGAGGTAACTACCAGCCCTCTGGTCACCGGAGTCTTCTATCAGGAGTTGCTGACAGTTCTTTTACTATTTTATTTTGCCTCTGGTCCCCAAGCACCCATCGTTTCTACCGCAAACGGGACAAATACGTAATTTGTTCCAATATTTATGCCGTTTTCAGTCCCCAGCACAGATCGCAGCAGCCCCCGCGTGTAGAGACGTACTGCGGACATGCGAGGAAGCAAGGTGTCTGTACAGGTTGCGTCCCAGACAAGCGGCCGCCCCAACTACCAAGGGCCGACAGACATACCATCAGATCTTTTGCCATCGCTGCGGGAAATGCCAACAGGCTCTAATAAAGATGGTATACCAGCGGTGCTAAAAGATCTATGTATGATGCTGTTCAGACTTGCATGGCGAGACATGCGTCCTGCACTGCGCATACAAGAAAGTCCATGCTAGCCACGCTCGTCAACAGCATCGTCGCACACGCACTGGCGTGGATAGACGATCCTGGTACCTAAACGTAGGCAGACCGCTACACTGAGAGACAATCTGTCCAGCAACGAACCGTTATTGGCTGATAGTATGACTTGAAGCCATTGCCCCGACTCTTTTTTAGAAACAGCAATGAGACGAGGGTCGATCTAAGTTGAAATAAGCGACTCCAAAACATTTTTACAGACGGGCTCATCCCATTGCTTATGACTCTGGTACCGAAGGGAAACTCATGTCTGGGCATTTTCATATGTCATGTACTGGGCAATTTAAAATTTTGTTTAGTATATCTTGGATAAGATTATCAGGGTAGGAAAGTTCTGAAGTAAAACGCCAAAGGTTTAAATTTGGGCACGAAAAGACAATATCGAATAATAAATAAAGCTATATGAGGATTAATTAAATAAAAGCGGAGTAAAGTATTCTGAAAAATTTTTTGATTGCGTCATTAATTAACAAAATGGGGAATGGCATCATCTAGTACTGGGACCCCTTACAGACGAAGTGAATCATAATGGACCACTGTGATATTTGAAGCCCAAGTCTGAGAGAATTTTTTCCCCTCAGGCCATTCACTGATTTAGCAATATATAATAAAATGGTAGGGGTACAAAAATCTGCAATTGCGAAAAATTAAGAAACAAATACACAAGTCGCCTTAAAATCATTAGCAGAATACGATAGAATAGTTTTTTTTAATTGTTTGTTTGTTTGTCTGTTTGTCTGGAAAGATCTCCGAAACTACTGGACAGAATTTGATATGGCTTACACCATAATGCCTAGAATTTTCCGAAAGAACATTAAGGCATAATTTCATTTGTTTAAATTCACTTTTTATTTTTATTGAAAAAATACCATACCAAATTTTCGAACAATGCATATGTAAAAAATCAACATGGCGCACGTGAGATTATTTTGACAAGTCTGTCACATAGGTACATAGTGCTGAGCTCAGAAGATGATTGTTCTGTAAATGGCCGTGCCCATCTGGATTTCGCCAACCAAAGAAGTTTAAATTGTCTTTTTCTTATGTATTACCGTGGTGGTGAGGCAAAAGGATCAAACTATACAACCTATGTATAAAGCATTTTTATGACAATACCACGTCACAAATATAATATTTGTAGGTTGGTTTAATTCTTAACCAATTTTTACAAAATCGATACATTTTTTGAAGTGTTGAAAAGTGAAGGTACCCTTTTCAAGATATTTTGAAAGGTGTTATAATTATGTTTTGACACTATGACTAAGGAATCCAACTCTTTCAGCCATTTAAAACTATTAAAAGAAATTGATTAATATTGATAATAAAAAAAAATATCTCACTGCAATGATTGGTTACGCGTAGAAGGAGTACGGTACACTTGATCCTAATGTCTAAAATGACGGATCACATTTTTTTGGGTCCACCCAAGGAACATGGATATCAAACGAAGGCCCTAAAGAGTAGAACACATTGAACCTAGCCACGTTAACCTAATTCGACATGACTGCCGATAAAAATTCGTTTCCAAACTCAGCAATATGGATATCAAATGAAAGGCCTTGATGAGTAGAGCACTATGAACCAACATTGACGTAAATTCAACATAGCTGCCGCTCAAAAAGGCGGATAAAAGTTCGTTTCCAAACTTAGCAATATAGGTTTCAAATTAAAGGCCTAGAAGAGTAGAGCATTATGAACCTAGGAAAATCACCCTTATTTCAACATGGCCGCCGCTCAAAAAAAACGGATAAAAGTTCGTTTCCAAACCCAGCAATATGGATATCAAATGAAAGTCCTTGATGAGTAGAGCACTATGAATCTATTGACATAAATTCAACATGGCCGCCGCTCAAAAAAAACGAATATAACTTCGTCTCCAAACCTAGCAATATGGGTATCAAATGTAAGGCCTCAAATAGTAGAGCATTATGAACCTAGGAAAATTGCCCTTAATTAAACATGGCCGCCGCTCAAAAAAGATGGATAACAGTTCATTTCTAAACCTAGCAATATGGGTATCAAATGAAAGGTCTTGAAGAGTAGAGCACCTAAATTCAACATAGCCGCCGCTCTAAAAAAGGATAAAAGTTTGTTTCTAATCCCAGCAATATGGGTGTCAAATGAAAGGCCTTGATGAGTAGAGCACTCTGAACCTAGCAACATTGACATAAAATTAACACAGCCGCCGCTCAAAAAAGGTGGATAAAAGTTTGTTTCCAAACCTAGCAATATGGGTATCAAATGAAAGGCCTCGAAGAGTAGAGCATTATGAACTTGAGATAATTGCCATAAATTCAACATGGCCGCCGCTCAAAAAAGGTGGATAAAAATTTCATAAAAAAAATTGAGAAGAGTAGAGCACTATGAATCTAGGAAAATTGCCCTTTATTCAACATGGCCGCGGCGGCCAGAATGAAAAGCCTTCAAGAGTAGAGCACTATGAACTTTAGAAAATCACCCTAAATTCATCATGGCCGTTGTTAAAAAAAACGGATAAAAGTTAGTTTCCAAGCCCAGCAATATGGGTATAAAATGAAAGGCCTTGAAAAGTAGAGTTCTAGGAATCTAGCAAAATTGGTGGAAATTCAACATAGCCGCCGCTCTAAAAAGGCGGAGAAAAGTTCGTTACCAAACCCAACAATATGGGTACCAAATGAAAGGCCTTGATTAGTAGAGTAATATGAACCTAGCAGTAGCAATATTGACGGAAATTCGACATGGCCATCGCTTAAAAAAGGTGGATTAGAGTTCGTTTCCAAACCCACCAATACGGGCATTAAATGAAAAGCCTTAAAGAGTAGAGCACTATGAACTTAGAAAAACGCACAAAATTAAATATGGCCGCCGCTCAAAAAAAACTGATAAAAGTTCGTTTCCAAACCCAGCAATATGGGTATCAAAGGAAAGGCCTTGAGCACTATGAACGTAGCAACATTGACGTAAATTCAACATGGCCTCCGCTTAAAAAAGGCGGATAAATGTTCCTTTTCAAACCCAGCAATATGGGTATTAAATGAAAGGTGCTGAAAAGTACCTAGAGCATTACGAACCTACGAAAATTATCCTAATTTCGAAATGGCCGCTGCTCAAGAAAGGCAGAATAAAGTTCAAAAGAATCATTATGGAATAAAATGGAGGAAAAAATTAAACACTGTGTTAAGCATTTTGATGGCGAAACGTAGTTCGCGGGCACAGCTAGTAACGGAATAAAAGCTTTTTTAACTTTTTTTAAAGTTTAGTTTTTAAACTTTTTTTATTTCTGTCAGCAAGGCGCAAAGAGTTAAAAGCATACTTCACATACTACCTTCAACAATACTTCGCCGCCGTTATTCAAATAGGCACGAGCTGAGTGTACTGCTGCTTCACAACCAGACTTTGAAAAAAGCCAAAGCCAAGTTGAATTGACTGGAATTTGGAAGTAAGACTTGGAATATTTTTTTTACACATATTTTTGAAACAATGTTCCGAATTATGCACCCAACTGCTCTCCAATCGGTCTTGGTCTCCCATCTTTTTTTTAACGCACAAAGGTTAGCGCCATAGACAATGCTAGTAATATCATGATGAGGCACCTTTCCGTCAAACATTAAATTGCAGAGCAGTGTAATTTTGGTCAGAAGGACTTTGCTGGAGTCTCCATTTGAGCAACATAATACATCTTTTAAGTGATGTGGCGAGATACCATCGAGTCCTCCAGCAGAACCATTTCTAAAAGAAAAAAAATGCTTCTTTTTCATTGCTTGATGGCGATGGATTGCTAGGTTCAGGTGGGTCAGGAAGCTAAAGTGTTGTTGCCGGTGCTTTGACTATAAATTAAGAAGTGTTTCTGTTGAGTCAAGGGCAATGGTATCATTGGAAAAAATTTATTGGCACCTTTAATATCTCCTTGTAGATTTTCGATTGTATTTTAGAAATATTAAAACAGGGCTCTGTTCCATTTGTCTTAATTTGAAAGTTATCAGGATAACGCAGGGGATGGTATTTCAAATCGCACGATGCTTATTCACCCGAAAAGGGACTTAAAACTTCCTAACAAAAATTGAACACGGCCTATCGCAGATCTGAGAATACGACATTTCGAATCTCCCAAGCAATTGTGCCAGAAACACATTTTCGGGAGAGAGTAAACATTAGGACTGGGGGTAAACAGGACCGAGGCGGCAAAACGGCTTTATTATAATTTCCTTGAAAAAATGAGGACCACGAACTCCGCGAACATTCACATTAAGCTCATTTCCTAACGTGATTGTCCGTCCAATTGCGATTTCGATGTAGCTCACGGCGGCGTTCAAATTACAATTTTGGCTCGGCAATGAAACTTTTAATCACGATGTTGGGATCTGGCGACACTCAGCTGTAAAGCTAATATAAATCATGATTGCATTGTCATCACGCCTATTTTCCCCAGACGGCTAGACAGGCAGAGGTGTATAGCACATAGTTCTCCATTTTTTCATAATTTCAGCCAAAGGCGCTCATTGTTGAACTTAAGCCTCCCCCAACGACCTTCACCAGATTGCCGGAATGCAGCGTCTACGTATTCCACCCCAACGTCAGTAAGTCCTGCGTGCAATGTGTCCTGCCCAGTGCCACTAAGATTCACAATTCTTTGGCTTATGTGACTTTAATTCTTGTATGGATTCCATCATTTTTGATTCAATCACGTAAAAATCCAATTTTTAAGTCACATGTCAAAGGAGGCGGATCCATTGCCATTTTCCAGAGATACGTACTAATTCCAGACTCCGAGCTGCTTTTGAGAATTTCCTATACAGAAAATACTCAATAAACTTTAACTCGACCCGGGAATCGAATCCGGGACCACGGATCAGCAGTCGCACTAATGACTAATTAGATTAATCAGGCAGTCATACAAATATTGGTAGCAAGTTAAATTATATAAAATTTGGATATAATAATATTTTTACCGACTTCAAAAAAGGAGGATGTTCTCTAAGTTCGACTGCATCTATTTTTTATGTATGTTCACCGAGTACTCCGCCATTTGTGGGCCGATTTTCATATGTTTTTGTAATGAAAGAATATACTCCTGAGGTGGTCCCATTGTCACCAAAGTTAGTATCTGATTATAGTATCCCAGGAAAATCGAGGGAAACCTTTAAATTTCATAGACACGTCCATCGTGTTTCATGTTTTTCTGAAAATATTTATGTATTTGGTAGTCACCATATCATGTTACTGAGCTGATAATGAAAGGTTTGTAGTCGTAAGTGTTAATATAATTTAATATTACGAGTATATAGAATGGATCACAAAGAAACTTATAAATGAAAAAGGCACGGACCACGAATCTATGGATAGTTAACTTTGTCTATACAAATAAATAAAATTAAAGTGTCTGTTTGTAATGTCAAAATAACAAGGTTTTACTAAATGGGTATGAATTTATATCGGGTACCAATAACAAAACTATAATTTTAAAAAAAATTGTCTGTCTGTCTGTTTGTTCCCGCTAATCTCCGGAACGGCTGCACCGATTTTGACGGGACTTTCACTAGTAAATAGCTAATTATATAAGGTATAACATAGGCTACTTTTTGCCACAAGCTATTATTCCACGCGGACGAGGGCACAGGGTGACAGTCGCGGGCACAGCTCGTAAATAATAAAAAAACATTGCTTGGAATTTCAATAATACGAATACAACTCAAAATTACTCCAATTATTTATAGTGTGCACGTGCGCTCTGCTGGCAATGCTTTGCCCTTGCTCAATAAAGGGGGCATCAGTCGCCATCTAGCGTAGAGTAATGGAGATATCTATAAATTTGTTTTATTTTATTTTATTATTTTTGGAAAGCTAACAGCATTGTTTACAATAACAGCATTATTGGTCGGTAAGTGTTGAGATAAGGGATTAGATGGTATACATAACTCAAAAATGGGTATTGTTGAGTTACCTCCCTTTAGATCTAGGTGTGCGATATGTTCGGGGAATGGCTAACGCCGATCCCGAGCGTGTCTCTACGGAGGTAGAAGTTGCTCTGGAGGGTGGTTTAGCCAGGTATGGGGTTACCCAGATAACCCGAGTCCAATGGCATATCCTTGGGGCGGCTTTGTCAGCTTTCAGCCCCTTGTTGAATCTTAAAGAGATTCCCCCGCCTCAAAAAAAAAAAAAAAGGTGTGCGATATGTATTTGCGCTTTTGCCTCTTGATTTGTAACTGGTGGCTGCGGTCTGTTTTCTGCCGTGATGATGAGTGACCTCCATGACTCAATGCCTCTTGATATGTTATTCGGCGAGATCTTCTCGTGGAGGGTTAATTAAAATGTGCAGTCACGGAGAATCACGTCGTTGATGCAGGGTCACGTCGGGGTCGCCAATTTAGCTCTTAGCCGGGAAGATGGAAATGAAACAGGCAGAGTACGTTGTTATTGCCAAGAGTAATCGTTTAATGAGGTTGTCTTTTGTATATTAATATTTTGTGATGTACGTCAGCGAATGAGCATCGGTGGCGCTGTGGACTCGGTACTTACCTACTAATCGGGAGGTCCGGGGCTCGAGACTGCTATGTATATGTAAAGATGATTGTCGGACGCTCCTACGTTGAAGAAAAACATCGCGAGGCAACCTGCATACATCTGCGAAGAAATTAAAAGTGTATGTGAAGTTGACCAGTTGACTGGGCCAGCGTGGTTGACTAAGGCCTAAACACCTTAACTTAGGGTAAGCTCGAGTCCCTCGGTGGGGACGTATATGAGCTGTTGTGATGATGATGATGATGATGTATGTCAGAATAAATCGCGAGCATGTGTCGCTCTAAATTATTCTTGATAGAAAATGCATATGCTGACGTTACAACGATGCCTTTGGTAGTCGTATAGAAAGATTTAAGGTGTTCCTTGTTTTTTGCGTGAGAAATAAATGATACGCCACCTTTTTCTACTCAAGGAAAACAGCACGAAACATCGGATTTCACCGGGCGTGGCGTGAGCACATACAAACGTACCACGTTAAAATTTATGATCGTGTTATCGTAAAAGTTCCTACTTTGTTCTGCCCTACTTGTGCCGATCTTCTGGCCTACTTTATACTTTACTATCATATACCGGTAGTCCGATAAGAAACGATTATAATCTAAAAACGACATAATGTTGCCCGGACGATTGTTGATCAAAAGAGGCTGCTGTGTGTGTAATGGAAACTATTTGAAAGGTAAGTTTTGACGACTCTCTCTGTTATAGATTCGGGTGTAAGAAACACAAGATTTGATTTAACTTGCAGTATTTGTACGTATGTTTTTAAATGCCACATATTTTTTCTTTTTAATTTAGATCCTCAACTGAAATATTGGATGCAGTTAGTTTGGATGACAATGCATCTATAGATATGCGATGTCATTTTCTAAATCCAATATGGGGGACCGTCCAAAGTTTAACTGTTTGGATCCAGATTCAACTGTGTAGATAAACAAAAATACAATATACGTGTATTTTTGTTTATCTAAGACTTGATATTGGCATAAGTAATTCTGGGGAAAAATTCGTGGAACGTAGCGTAACTTGAGTAATGTCAATAGCATTTTATAACGATATGATCAGTTGACTATTGATAGAAATTTGATGCGTTCCACGAATTTATTTTTGTGTCTGATCAATGCCCTACATTGATGAGGAGAGTAGTGTTATGACTGGTGCCTAGGACCTACCTACCTATTTTTTTTATTACATTATCATCATTTTATTTCAATAAACCACTTTACTTAAAAATATCTGTTTCTTTAAATCCTAGTTATTTTAAATAGATTAGTTACATACATAAATGGTAAAAGACTGAAGAAGAAAATTATTTTCTCAAAAATATAGGAGGAAATGGATTCATCAAAGCTTTATAAAGAACACTTTAGTTTATCTGACCCACTTCTTCTGACTTCTGCATATCAATGACATGTTGTCAATTGAGAACATACATTGCTATGCAGATGACAGTACGGGTGATGCGCGGTATACCGACCACCAGAATGTCCCTCGGAGTTCGTTGCTAGAAAGGCGGTTACAACTTGTGTCTGAAGTCGAAGACTCTCTAGGGCGAGTCTCCGAATGGGGTGCAAAGAACTTGGTTAAGTTCAACCCCACGAAGACACAAGTGTGCGCATTTACTGCGAAGAAGGACTCATTTATCGTAGTGCCTCAGTTCCAGGGAGTTACTCTTCGTATGTCCGATGGTATTGGAATCCTCGGTGTGGAAATTTCTGCTAAAGTGCAGTTTGGGAGTCATTTGGAGGACAAAGCCAAATTGGGGAGCAAAAAGCTGGGCGTCCTGAACAGAGCCAAGCGATACTTCACTCCAAGCCAGCGGCTAATGCTCTATAAAGCACAAATTCGGCCGCATATGGAGTACTGTTCACACCTCTAGGCGGGAGCTCCCAAATATCAGCTCGACCCTTTTGACTCCCTGCAAAGGCGTGCATTCCGTATCGTCGGTGATCCCAATATCACGGCCTCAATGGAGACGCTGGAGCAAAGGAGAGACTTTGATTCTCTCTGCGTGCTCTATCGGCTCTTTAACGGAGAGTGCTCTGAGGAACTATTTGCAATGGTGCCCTCTTCACCTTTTTACCATCGCACCACCCGCCATCGCAGTAGAGTTCATCCATATTACCTGGAACCAATCTCGTCTAGTACAGTTCGGTTTCAGCGTTCATTCCTTCCACGTACGTGTAGGCTCTGGAATGAACTCCCAGCTGCGGTGTTTCCTCAGCGCTACGATATGTCCTTTTTCAAACGAGGCTTAAGAAGAGCATTTCTCTCCAGGTAGGCAGTGACAGAACTGTGCCCCTGGCATTGCAGATGTCCATGAGCGGTGGTTACCACTTAACATCAGGTGGGCCACTGGCTCGTCTGCCACCGTTAGCAATAAAAAAAAAAAGAAATAAACTATAGTATTCTAATAGTATTGCAAGGTCAAAGAACGCTATGTTTATCTGTCTTGATATCTCCTAAGATTAGGTAGCAAGAACGCACCACTAAGGTACGATTCCACCAATAGTAATGTAAAATAACTATACCATGGATAAATTATTTATACTCTACATTTATTCTCGAATAGCCCACATTTGGTTTAACTATTCTTCCGAATAGAGTTTTATTTTATCTATCGCAAATTAAATTTAAACTAAATAAACGAATGAATGATAATACTGTGGAATTAAATAGTCCATTCTCTCCGTAAATCACATAGCTAATAGCTGTTTTAAACAAGTAAGATTATACGTTAGTTACGACAACTGTCACTTTAAATTCCTTGCCAATCAGCTGTTAATTAGACGTCATCTTTCTTATTTAACCTAGTACTAAGGCCCGATTTCACCAAAGTCAGATAAGTTTAGTTTAATACCAAGGAAATAAAGTCATGAGTTATTCTCAGATAATCCAATTTTAATTTCACCAAATATTTATACCTAGAATAAAGCGGTTATACGAGAATAGGTTTTATACCGCCGAATTTGATGGTATAACAGATTTAATACTAGGATAAATAAGAAAGATGGCATCTAATTAACAGCTGATTGGCAAGCTATCAAAAGTGATAGTTGTCGTAACTGACTTGTTTAAAAAACAACTAATAGGCTATAAGAATCACGGCGAGAATGGACTATTTAATTTCGCAGCATGATCATTCATTCGTTCATTTGGTTCAATTTTAATTTGCCACAGATAGAATAAAACTGTATTCGGAAGAATGAAACGTAAAATGGGTTATACGAGAATAAATGTAGAGTATAAATTTATCCATGACTAGCTGTGCCCGCGACTTCGTCCGCGTGGAATAGTAACTTTTGGCAGCATTTTTATTTTTGTAGCCTATGTTATACCTTATACACGGTGTTTCATAATAACCAATAAATAAATCAATGAGTGATCTAAAACTAATTATTAAATTGTTTACACGTAATGTCATTCAACCCAAAATTTTCATGTATATCATAGTATCATCACCATGTCTATGATTATCTATTAATGAGCTATCTATTAGTGAAAGTCCCGTCAAAATCGGTCCAGCCGTTCCGGAGATTAGCGGGAACAAACAGACAGACAGACAATTATTTTTAAATTGTGTTTTTGTTATTGGTACCCGATTTTTATTCATACCCATTTAGTAAAAACTTGTTATTTTGACATTACAAACAGACACTTCAATTTTATGTATTTGTATACTTCAATTTTATTTATTTGTATAGATATAGTTATTCCAGTTTTGCGTTACTGTTGGTGAAATTGAGCCTAACTAAAGTCTGTTAGGCCTCGTTTACGGAGACGCGGGGCGTTGCGCGGCGCGGCCCGCACAGAATTCAAACATATGGCGTTTACGGAGAAGCGATTTTACACGCCTTTGCTTGAAATGGCGCGTTTTTTACGGCCCAGCCCGCGGATGGCACCGCCGCGTCTCACGCGGCGTTTGTCGCGGCGGCGCACGCAGCGACAATTCTCGATGAAGCGATGCCCGCCGCGTGCTTCGCTACACGCTTGAGGATGCGCCGCGGGTGGTGCGGCGGGCATCCGGGCGGGCAACGCGGCGGTCGCCGCCACGCTTCCCGTCTCGCCCCTCTGAACAACATCGTATATTGCCATATGTTTGTGTTTACGCGTGCGATTATGCGTGCCGCTTCACGCGCCGCCCCACCGTAAACAGAAAAAACGTCTGACGCGCCGCGAGACGCCACGCCACACGCGACGCGCGACGCCCCGCGTCTCCGTTAACGAGGCCTTATACCGTCAAATTCGACCGTATAAAACCTATTCTCAAATAAAGGCTTTATTCTAAGTATAAGTATTTGGCGAAATTAAAATGACTATCCTTGGTATAAAACTTATCTAACTTTGGTGAGATTGGGTCTAAGTCGGACCGAATCGAAACGACTGCTAAGGAGGCTGCAATACTAGCCATCACCCCGCGCGGCACCAAAAAAGAATTTCAAATATAGAACTTGTGAAGATAACGCCATTCCCATTTTATAAATATAATTATTATAAATTATAAATATACGTCATTACATAAACGTTACTGAAAACAATTCCTGTAGGAAGCCTTAAGCTACACTGACACGCAGAACAGCATTTTTACAATACTGACGAGGAGGAATGATCTGGTGAGTGTCTACTGCTGTTTATTCTGGGTGTTTATAAAGGCAGAAATATTTTCCGAGAGCTATCTTTATTTTTTATTTCCAAATTTGCATACAGTCCATTTCGATTTTTCAATAAAGAACCATAAGGCGCATACTTTTACCCATCCTAACATAAAGTATCTTCTTTTCGTCATTAGTGGTAATAAATGTAGGCAATAGTAAGAAAGAAATTCAGTCAAATCCAAATCCCATCTAGACCGCAATCCAACCAATCCTTTAACCTGCGGCTTAATTAACTTCGACCCTTCGAAGATTTCAATTAGATTCCTGCAACTAAATGATTATATTATCATGAACTATGCCGGGATAAGGCCTAATCGCCTTAGTTTAGGGTAGGCTCGAGCCCCTCGGTGGGGACGTATATGAGCTGTTGATGATGTTGATGATGATGATGATGATGCCGGGATATGGAATACTGCTAATCACAAACCTCAATAGCTCAGAAAGTATTTTGTTATTCGCTAAATCATCTGAACGGGTGGAATATACATACGAGTATAATAAGATTCGTCTGTTCTTCTTCTTTTCTTTTCTTCATAGCCTACTCTACTACTTTGATGTAAACTACCTTCAGATTGCACCATATACAGTTTGGAGCTGTTTCCAGTCAATTCGACCCTGCAGATCTTCCACTAGGTCTCTCAGCACCCTAAGATCTCCATTTCAAGACCGTTTTGTCTCACGAGACACGTTTAGCGGCGCACTGCCACTTTAGAATTGCCATTCACTTAAGGGCCTGTTCTCGTAATAATCGGTGTTCTAGCAGAATAATCAGAGAATTAATATTTTTTTTAGTTATTAAAAATGTAATGAAGAAAAAACATTTTACGTTAATTTAGAGAGTGTAGGACTTGAAGTTTCCATAACACATTTTTACTATTTACTTAAATGCTATTTTAATGTCTTTTTAAAGGCTTTAAACATACCCATATTTACATTCCACGCGTTTAAGGACTCATTCATGCACTGGTCACGTAAAAAATATGACCAAAACATAAAATATATTCAGGTAACATTTATTCTCAAATCTTTTACAATAATCTTTACTGGTTACTTTTTTCGAAAATTTTTAGTTTCCTTATTTAAAGCAGTTTAAATAGTTCTAATTTTATGAATTTTACCACTGTTAAAATATCACTTTAACCACTTAGAAACGAGCTATTATTAAGGCAAATAATAAAAAAATCTGTATTTATAAAATCATTATAGGTAAATTTTATACAATCAAAACTTATCGAGTGTTTATAACGTTACTGTTGGTAAAATTGGGCTTAAGTATAGTACAAATTCCTAACTATGAACATATTTTCGGATTTCAGGGCGGTGATTTTGTAACTCGTCGATTGATCGGCAGTCGTTTTCAAACTGGAGTACTTAATGAAGAAAAGCGGAAATGTGTCCATTACCTATAAGTATTGGTTGATTTATTCAACAAATATACGAAGATCACTCAGACGATGACGTTACAGCGTGTTAAACATATTAAAAATCAGTTTTCATCATCATCATCACAGCTCATATACGTCCCCACCGAGGGGTTCGAGCCTACCCTATGTTAGGGTGATTAGGCTTTAGTCAACCACGCTAGCCCAGTGCGGATTGGTCGACTTCACATACACCATTGAATTTCTTCGCAGATGTATGCAGGTTGCCTCACGATGTTTTTCTTCACCGTAGGAGCGTCAGACAAATGTACACATGAAATTCGAAACAAAAAACACATTGGTACATGGCGGGTCTCGAACCCCGACCTCCCGATTGGAAGGCAAGTGCAGAGTCCACAGCGCCACCGACGCTCTCAGTTTTAGTCAAACAGAATTGGGATGATGACTGAATTCTATTTTTTACGTCTCGTCATTAAATATTAAAATGCCGTGGAAAAAGATGCAGTCCTGTGAAATCAGAATTTAAATCGGCTTCGAAATACATTAGATACAAGCATTTTAAGTTGTTAATTTGAAGGCGATTAGACAGAGAGATCCGACATCAGCCGTGACGTCATTGTTGAGTACGGCCATATAAACTCCTTGTAAATTGCCGTTTTGCTAGGAAGAGATGGAGAAAAATCTTTAATACCTTATATCTTGGTTGTTTTTATAGTTATTCGAAAACCGAATAACTATAATTTTTGTTTCTGTTTATTATATGAAAGAGCTTCTATTAAAGCAAAAAAAAATTTTTGTCATCTAGCCTATTATCAAATCTATACGATGGCCGAGTGCCGATGAGTTACATAATCACCCGTCTGTAGGGTTACTCTTGAACCATTTCAGATGGATCGTCATTGCGATTGTGATTTTTCATACGCCTGAGTAACAACACTAGCGCCAAATTGGATCCGTATTTTGAGAAAATTTAATAATACTGAGTTTGGTTCACCCAAAATCCGCACAATACGGGGTCAATTTGGTGCCAATGCGCAAAAATAAGCGTACGAATCATCATAATCTCAGTGCCGATCGATCGGATTCGGTTCGAGAGTAACCCTACTGATCCTTGACAAAAGTGCTCGCGCTTCTTACCAAATTCTATGATTGTAGGTCATTTTGGTTCCCTGTGAAATCGCAAAAATTACGTTAATATACGACACAAACGGTCATGTCTTTTGATCGCATTAAGTTACAAGTATAATTTTGTCACAGTGAACAAACCGTAGACTCAAATATCTATATATATATATATATGTATATATATAAAAGAAAGTCGTGTTAGTTACACTATTTATAACTCAAGAACGGCTGAACCGATTTGGTTTAAAATTGGTGGGGAGGTAGCTTAGATCCAGTAGACGGACATAGGATGGCTTCTATCGCAGAAATCACCCCTAAGAAGGAGAAAAAGGGGGTGGGAGTTTGTATGGGGAATCAATAACCGCTGCACGATTTAAATGAAATTTGGTATTGAGATAGTTTGAGTTGTGGGGAAGAATAAAGGATAGTTTTATCACCGAAATCATTCCTTAAGGGTATGATTGCCGTTCCAACGTACAGGCTCCAAAAAACTAGAGGCTCATTTATGGGGAAATGTATATCTTTTTACAACAAAGTTCCACAGAGTGTTACTGACTTACCTTTTCATAAGTTTAAAGCGCATGTAAAAAAGACTCTAATGAGTAAAGGATATTATACTCGTGCTTCGTCCGAAGAGATTCTGAAATAGAATATAGGTAATAATTTCACTTGTAGTAGCACGTTTAGTTGCCACCACTATCGCACTGTAGTTGAGGGTAAATGTGAATAGAAAAAAAAATAATCACGTCTCACCGCCGTGGCGCCGCCTCTCGTCGCCTGCGTTCGTCATTCACGATTTAAGTGTCGAACCACTTCGCCCGCTATTCAATATTTTTAAAATTTTTCAACATTTAAGCAAGTTTCTTTTAGCAATATGCCAAAAAGAAAGCATGGTGATTCGGATTTAAGTAATATATCGAAAAAATTGAGGAAAATCGAGAAACAACTAAAGCGGAGCAAGTCTCGTAAAAAACGAATCGTGTCATCAACATCTGAAGAATCTATACATTTTCCGAAGGAAACAAACGGTACGTACATTTTAATTACATATTTAAATTTTTAATAACTAGTGGTATGCTCCCAATTACATATGTATGTACCAGGACAGTTTTAGGACTGCTTCGACGCATACCTACTTACATACTACATGTATGAATAATGTGCAACAGGATAGCTTTTGGGGCTACTTCGCCGCACATAGTTTATGAAAATGCTACCAGGATGGCTCGTGGGCCTTTCCCGGCATATTCACATGTACTTGCAAACAAATTATGCTTAGTAATCCTATAAATAAAATATGTAAAATAGACAGTTTTTATAAGGCTTCTATTAAACACAAGATTTAGATTTCGCCGATAAAACTAAAGTATTATACAAATATATACTTATACCTATTTTTTTTGAATTGTCTATTTTACCATAACTACATTTATTTTTAAAAAAAATGCTATAAAAGCTTAATGTTATTAACGATGGTCAAACTCATTTTAGTTTAAACGTATAACAAGATTATCCAATTAGCTAAAGAATAAAAATCAACTTTGCAGTTGGAGAAAATTGGGATTCGAACACGACACAAGTACATGATGACAATATCGATTCAATGCCATTGAATATGATGTCGGAGGGTATCACAACGGCCCTGCCGCCCGTAGCCACTACCTCGGGTGCCGAAGTTGATAATATCATCACGGAAATCGTAGAAGACCCGGGAATAGAAGGATTACAAGACAGCCTCACCCTGGACAGTGACCTGCTCGATATACTAGGGGACGATCCTACAACGGTAGTTGAATTCGGCAAAGACGTACGTTGTGAGCTAGCAAATCGCTTCGAATACATATCCACATGTGGTTTAAATAAAGAAAATCGCAAAGAACTCTGCGATAAATACCTTCTGCCAGGAAATTGTACGAAATTCGGAGCTCCAACATTGAACCCTGAAATTAAAGTGGCCCTCTCTGAGACAGTCATTAAACGAGATAAATTTTTGGAAGGTCGACAAAAAAGAATAGGTGCTGCTATATCTTGCCTGGCATCGGCCCTCTATGGAGCTCGAAGCCAAGGAAAAGAACAGTGGCCTATTAAAACAACTCATGGACGCGGGCCGACTTCTATGTGACGTACAACATGACGAATCTCTAGTACGACGTAATTTTGCAATCTCTTCTCTTAAAAGAGAAATGAAAGATTCCCTATACAACACAAAAATAGCCAAGTTTCTCTTCGGGGAAGCCCTAGCAGAGTCATTGAAGGCGGCAAAAGCAGTCAATAAATCAGGATTAGAGCTGAAAGGGATAAATAACAGAAATTTCACCCCAAAAACACAGAAAAATAATTTAAACTGGAAAGCTCCAGTCGCAGCGCGCAGGCATCTGGCGACACCGAGGAGCAGGGGGCCTGCAGCGGCAACAGCGCCGGCACCGTACCCATACCCATACCCAACCCTGCCGCCGCCGCCGCTGCCGCCGCCGCCGCCGCCACGCGGCTCACGCGCCGGACCGTCGAGGCCGCCGCAGCCGCCGCAGAGGTCGACGCGCAGGCGCTAGATCCGGTAAGATACGCTGGCAGACTAATTTTATTTAAACGAGCATGGTCTTTAATAACTAATGACCACACCATACTCTCTTGGATTGACGGTTATAAACTATGTTTTTCTAAGCCGATCAAACAAAAGTATATCCCTCCTATACGTAGGTACTCAGATAACGAGAGATACAATTTTCTTGAAGCTATACGTTCCCTAGAATTAATTGGAGCTATTTCTGCTTGCGAGCCGTGTGAAAATCAATATATTTCGAGTATATTTTTACGTCCTAAACCAAATGGTAAGATGAGATTTATTTTAAATTTAAAAAACTTAAACAAATTTTTAAACACGCAACATTTTAAAATTAAAGATTTTCGCACGGCTCTAAAGATGATATCACGTAATTTTTATATGGCTACGATCGATATCAAAGACGCTTATTACTTCATCCCTATACACACAGATAGCAGAAAATATTTAAGATTTTATTTTGAGAAAACATTATACGAATTTAATGTATTACCTTTTGGGTTATGCACAGCCCCATACATATTCACTAAAATTATGAAACCAGTGGTAAAATTGCTAAGATCGGGAGGATTTATGTCAACCATTTACTTAGATGACATTCATTTAGTTGGTAATTCATTTAAAGAATGCATGGACAATATTCTAATAACGAAAAAACTACTGTTGTCGCTCGGCTTCATAATTAATGAAGAAAAGAGCAGTTTAACACCATCCATGACCAGCAAATTTCTAGGATATGTTATTGACTCTGAAAGATATGAAATTTCCTTACCCGCTGATAAAAGAATATATATAAAATCAGAATTACAATATTTCATGAACATCAAAAGATGTAAAATTAGGCAATTCGCTCATCTCGTTGGGTTGTTGGTATCTGCCTGCCCCGCAATTGAATATGGTTGGCTATATACTAAAGAGTTCGAAAGATGTAAATATCTTAATTTATACAATAACGATTATGAGAAATACATGTACATTCCAGAATCATTGCAAACTGATTTCTACTGGTGGTTAAACAAAATAGATAACAACGTTCATAGAATTCTCGAAGACAACTATTCTTTAGAAATTTATTCTGACGCCTCAACTACGGGGTGGGGCGCAGCTTGCAACGGTGAGGTAGCTAGCGGCCAATGGTCCAACGATGAACACCAGCATCATATCAATTACCTTGAGTTACTCGCGGCATACTTTGCTCTTAAAATATTCGGTAAAAATTACTTTAAGTGTCAAATATTGCTTAGAATTGACAATGTTACGGCCGTATCATATATAAACCGTATGGGTGGCATACAGTTTCCTCACCTTACCAAAGTGACAAAAGACATTTGGCAATGGTGTGAATCTCGCAAAATTATGATTTACGCCTCATATATTAGGTCGAGAGACAACAACATAGCTGATGCTGAATCTCGACGCGTCCACCCTGACATCGAATGGGAATTAAATAATCATGCATATCAGCTAATAACTGCTAAATTTAATGTACCCAATATCGACTTGTTTGCCAGTCGTATTAATAAAAAATGCCCCAAGTACGTTTCATGGCAAAGAGACCCAGACGCTTTTACAACTAATGCATTTACACTCAACTGGTTACAACATTACTTTTACGCTTTTCCTCCTTTTTCGGTTATCCTGAAATGTCTAAAAAAGATTATTTTAGATAAAGCTATAGGCATAGTAGTTGTACCACAATGGGAATCTCAACCATGGTACCCTATTTTTCAGCGGTTGCTGGTGACCGACATGATAACTTTTACACCATCTGACAACGCGATTATATCTCATTCCAGTCGCGGCAACATCCAGTCGAATCTTACCCTGGTTGCCGGTGTGTTATGCGGGAGGCGCTACGGCGACGCGGCGCCCCTTCTGACGCTCTAGACATCATGGTAGCATCACTGGCGCCCAACTCCCTCAAACAGTATGACGTTTGCCTAAAACGCTGGTTCATTTACAGCAAAGAACACAACACAGATATGTACGAAGGTGATGTTTCCTCTATTCTTTCATTTCTTACTAGTCTTTTCCACGACGGGTCTCAATATGGATCATTAAACAGTTATAGAGCTGCATTATCGCTAGTTCTTGGCCCTACAATATCTAATGACGATAGAGTGAAACGATTTTTTAAAGGCGTTTACCGGTTAAGACCTCCATTGCCAAAGTATGATGTCACCTGGGATCCATCAGTTGTTCTAGAAACAATTGCTACATGGTATCCTAACGAAACTCTTACGCTTGAGCACTTATCTAAAAAATGTGTAACTTTACTGGCACTAACAACAGCACAGCGGGTGCAAACAATATCAAAAATAAATATATTGAATATTGAAATATCAGAACAAGACATAAAAATTAAGATACCGGATCTAATAAAAACATCCAGATTGCATACTCATCAACCAATGCTTTGTTTACCGTTTTTTAGACTCAAGCCGGAAATATGCCCGGCCCAAACACTAATTTCTTACATAGAGAAAACGAAATCATTACGCAAATTACAGAACAATAATCTCCTTATTAGTTATAGAAAACCACATGGCATAGTAAGTGGTCAGACAATCAGTCGGTGGATTAAAGATACCCTGGCGGCTTCTGGTCTAGACGTGTCAATATTTAGTGCACACAGCACACGCCACGCAAGTACATCTCATGCACGCCGCCTCGGTCTGAACCTAGATATTATTCGGAAGACCGCTGGCTGGAGCGGATCTTCCACAACTTTTGCCAGGTTTTATAACCGAACCATTATAAGCAATGATGTTAACGGATCTTTAGCTAGACTTGTTATAGATGATTAACATAATTAAAATCCTACACTACTAATTGTATACTTAATCTTATTGATTGTATATTTTTAACTTATCTATGTTTGATTTGTTGATTGTTACGAGGAAAACTAATGTTAGTAATAATAATATGAATACCTAAATAAATGATTAAATAATTACTGGCTTGTTGATATTTACTCGCCTCTCTAACTCTCAAACTCTACAAGTGAAATTATTACCTATATTCTATTTCAGAATCTCTTCGGACGAAGCACGAGTATAATTTATGATTAAACGAACTTACCTGTACGTGAAGTTCTATCATAATTATACGAAGTGCTTCGTCCGAAGAGATTAATAATAAACACCTACCCAACCCTAACAGACCCCGATCGTCTCGCAAATATCTAAGTAAATTCTATCGGACACTCTAAACTAAATGACGAACGCAGGCGACGAGAGGCGGCGCCACGGCGGTGAGACGTGATTTTTTTTTCTATTCACATTTACCCTCAACTACAGTGCGATAGTGGTGGCAACTAAACGTGCTACTACAAGTGAAATTATTACCTATATTCTATTTCAGAATCTCTTCGGACGAAGCACTTCGTATAATTATGATAGAACTTCACGTACAGGTAAGTTCGTTTAATCATAAATTATAAAGTCAATGATTATCTGAATGATGTCAATGTAGATTGTAGACTTAATTTATAGATTTAAATGTATAATGTACACTGACACATCTAATCTTGTAATGGAAGTTGAACACAATCTTTACTTTTGAGTTCTGCTTCCAATTGACGACTCTGTAACAATAGAGGGAGAAAAAAATTGCCCTTGCTGGTTCTTTCCAGTACAAGGTCTCCCGCCGTAGACTTGTGAACCAATATTGAGCTTAGCGTAGCTTCTTTGACGTTCAAAAGTGATTGTAAAATCCCAATTGAATAAAGGATATTGAATTTGAATTTAAATTTGAAAGGGAATCAATAAAAAAGGATTTCCTAGTCGCGGGCAATAGCTATTTTTTGATATAAATTTCACTTTGATATCTCCACGCGTTCCTCATCCACAATGAGCTGAAGCCTGTTGCAGTCATCAGTTGCATCAACATATTGTTGATGCAGCTGTGTCATTTTGTCTTTCAACTTTTTGTTGGTGTTCCACATTTCCGACAGTTCCCTTTCATTATCATCTCTTTCTTTGTTCAATTGTTCACACAACTCTTTAGATGCCTTTAATTCTAATAATGTCAGTTGGAGTTTGGACTCCTCTTGACGAGACAAAGCTCTGCGTGTCATCATGATTATAAATTAGATGTAAAAGAATATGCAATATATGAAATTATCAACAAAATAAGGCAAATAAGACGCACTTTTAGATTTTATGTGAACAATTATGGTGGAGGTTAGTTATAAAAAAAAACTCCAGTAAATTAATTTAAGATAAACAATAGTTACTTGTTTTTGTAAAGTAATTTTTACACTCCAACAAAAGCAAAAAGTGTTTAATAAAATAAGGAACAGAACCTTAAATCCAATGATAACGACTCACAATACTTGCCGACAAACGTTACTGAATTCTTGCAAAAATACACACTGTACGTTTACGATAATACATGAACTACAAGTTAATCAATAATTACTAAAATATTTAAGCGTTTTTACAGTACTTTATGCAATTTTACAATTTCATTCATTCATCAATTCACAGAGCAGCCTGAATTCTGTGTTTCGTTTTCCTATCCCTAAATTCGATTCCGGTAATTAACTCTTCTAGTTGCCTTAAAGTTTCATACAGAGCCGAATGCACTCAGCCCGCGCTCACTAGACAGCCTGAAACCTGCAACTGAATCTAAACTTTAGCCGCAAAGAGATGTTGAGCTTTTATCCACTTAGGCCTCGACTTGAATTGCTTTGGAGTTTCAAAGCAACAGTACTTACCTATTCAGAGTGTAGGCCGCAAATTACTACTTCCATCTTTTATAATTCTACCTCAAAACAAGCAATTCTTGTTTTAGAAATTCATAAAGAACTATCATTATGATGTCTGTATTATTATCCCACCTGTTTCTTTCGAAATATTGGGCAGAGATATATAATTTACTAGCTTTCCGGTCGCGCTATGTTTTGGTTAAAAATAACGCAACCTCAAACTTTGCATTTTAAAAATGCTAAATAAATTGTTAGATAAATTAATCAATACAACAAAAAACGATTCAATAATGGATTTTGAATATATTTTCCAAAAAGGTTTGCATTCACATGGTACTTGGGGTCACAACCCGTCCACCCACTGAACTTTCCTTCCCCACTGGTGGGTGGATGAGTAATTCACGATTATCCACTACGCTGGTGTGAACAGAAATAAGTATAAGTACGTAGTAATCAATAAAATTAAAAATTTTATAAATTTAAAAAAAATCTACTAATACCGTTCTAAATACCCGCCTTTTTAGCGTGGTCACACTGCTTTTATCTGAAATCGATTAATATTTAAAAAACCTCCACAGCATGGGTGTTGCTGCGATATCCATATTTACCTTAGAGAGACTAAGATATTTACGGGTCTGTGTAGAAGGAAATAGTATGAGAAAGTTTAATATGAGTGCGACAATGATGAATTTAGGGTCAACCTCAGTGGCATGACCCTAGCGCGAGGCTCTGGATGCTAGGATTAGTATTTTCATATTCAGCATCAAAAGACGAACTCAGTGAGGTACTAAATCTTAGGGTCAGGGCCCCGGTGTAGGTCTTAAGGTATTCGTTTCAGCATTTTCAAACATAGCATCAAAAATTCAGTTCAATGAGGTACTTTAAACCATCTATTGAATTTACATATCAATATTTGGACTCGGCACTTGCCTTCCAATCGGGAGGTCCGGGGTTCGAGACCACCGAGTACCAATGTGTTTTTCGTTTTTCGAATTTCAGATGTATATTTGTCTGATGCTCCTACGGTGAAGGAAAACATCGTGAGGCAACCTGCATACATCTGCGAAGAAATTCAGTGGTGATTGTGAAGTCGACCAATCCGCACTGGGCCAGCGTGATTGACTGAGACCTAATCACCCTACATAGGGTAGGCTCGAGCCCCTC
The DNA here is from genome assembly GCA_963935595.1 of Schoenobius gigantellus. Lineage (NCBI taxonomy): Eukaryota > Metazoa > Arthropoda > Insecta > Lepidoptera > Crambidae > Schoenobius > Schoenobius gigantellus. Next base: position 9,292,625 of record OZ012544.1, on the reverse strand, counting down.
GGTAGGGACGTGTACGGGCAGTGATAATGGTAATAAGGGTTTAGGCTCCAGGAAATATTACCCTAGGGTAAGGCTTAAATATTCTAGAATGGGCTACTCTAGAATTAATTATTTTATCTAGTAAAAAGCCGTAGTTTGTAGATGGACCAGGAGCCCAGACCTCGATGGAATGGAGAGACAGACAGATGCTACCCAAAGTTTGGGTTTTGCAAAAACTTAAGGAAGTCATACCTGTAGTACGAGTATAATGGGAATGGGATCTTCGTTGCTAAATTTATTTTACTGAATGATACATACAAGCCAAAACACAGATCCTTGCTAAGTTGTTTTTTATGAATAAAATAATGTAAACAACAACAAAGCTACTGCAATGCCAACATGAGGATTAAGTTATTATGCTTAGCTTAATTACGCTGACGGCCGCGTAATTACTAAGAGGCACGACCCTCATCCTTCAGGCTGGAACAATTCGTGCGGCAGAGATAGATGGGCAGGAGCTTTCTCGCCGAACGCGGCGGCGCGCGGCTATTTATTAATTTGATGCAAAAATCCTGTAGCTGTGGTTGCGCTGACATGTCACTGTGTCAAAACAGTAACTATTGCTTTTTCTCAACAAGAAGCTTCCAGTGTTGCATACAAGCTTTTTGTTTCTCAAATACAAAGCAATGGAAAGAGAGCTAGGCGAAATGATACCTAGTCATTTCTATGATGTAGTTGTTAGTGTAGTGTAGTCAATGCTACTCGTATCTAGACAACCTGAGAACGAGCCATACTTTTATCAATACTCGTAAGGTTTGCTTTTCTAAGGGCACATATTCACTTGTACGACTTATTTTTTTACAATTCAGTCAGCAAACAAGCGGCGTTTCCAAATTGTACAACAAGTTATATATGCATACTACTACTATTCCAAATATAGACTTATTCACCAGTCCTGTACGCAAATTAAAGAAAATAAAAACCCATAACCAGAGCGTTGCTACGTGACCCATATTTTATCTTTTGAACATAGAGCGATGTTGCTGGATTTAAACTACTTTACTCTACAAGCTTTTTAATTTGATACCCATCTTACTGGGGCTAAAAACGAAATTTTGTACGCCATTTTTGGGCGACACCTTTATTAAATTTAAGTCAATAATGCTATAAATCATGGTGCTTCTTTTTCAAACCCTTACACTGAAAAAATATTATTTTAGCAGAGTACCTTTTTGGCTCGGTTACAATCACATCGGTAAATTTTAACTAAGACTTAACTAAAAATATTTAAGTGAACTTGGTATAAAGCAGACCTGTGTGTATTGCTAAATATTCTTGTCTAATAACAAATAAAACATTAATTATTAACAAATACCTTAATTGGTAAATTTTAACACTTTCAAACATGATCCAAAACTATTAAGTGATTTTGTCAACACTTAATAAGTATGCTGTTGTTTTTAAACAAGTTATTTCAATTGGTTGATTTTTACAAACATTTTTATTTAATAATAGATGAGTAGAACTTATTTGATTCCAACCTAATTGTTTATTGATTTTAATCGAGTAATTTTTGGTTGATTTTAAGACATCAACTGATCTATTGATATATAAGATGAATTCATTAATTCGAGTCATGTTACTTATTTACTTTAAATGAGTAAATATAATCGGTTAGTTATAGCAAACTACATTATTGCTAAACTATGTAACAACCGAGTTACCTAATTGGGAATAACCTTTAGAGAAATCAAAAAGAGGAATAACCGCTCTGCTCAGCTAAAACAACAACACAACCACGGTAAATCGATCTCGCACCCACTCATAACCAGAAACTTACTCGCGCTAGTCACTAGTGTTTTGTGAAAGAAGATCTGTAAACATCAACATATCTGAGTCATCGCTGCATTACACGAAATTGGAACATCGTGCCGTCATAAAATTCCTCGTAAAAAAGGGGAAAACGGCAAAGGAGATTTTTGAAGAAAAGTCTGCAGTTTATCCAGAATCTGGACCATCGTCCTGCCACATTCAAACGTTGGACAAGTTGAAAGAACACCCCCCCCCCCCGCACCGCAACGCCGTCTGGAGGACCGTCGAATAAAAATGTGGCAGATAGCAGAAGAGTTGGGCATCAGTAACCCTTTGCACATGAATAAAATTAGAGCACGTTGGGTTCCAAAAATGCTCACGCCGCTCGATAAACAGCGTCGAGTTGAAACTTCTATGGAGCTTATCGACTTATGCAATGACAATTTGGACGCAAGCCCTTTGAGAAACTGGCTTTGATGAAGTGAATCACCCATCCTACAGTCCAGGCCTAACTCCCAGCGACTTTTTTCTCTTGAAAAATTTGAAAAAAGACCTTCGGGGAGAAAACTTGGGGATGATGAAGAAATTAAAGCTGTCGTGAACGAGCATTTTGACTTCAATGATTCATCTTATCTTTTTAGTGTTACCGAGTGAACTGGTTGTAGCAATCCAATAAATTGTTTGAAAAAACCGAGTAACTTTGCAGCAGTTACCTAGTGAACCGTTAGTATGTTCACGCTCGAGGAAGAGCGAGTGGCGGCACTGCATTCTAGTCTGTGCAGTGACAGCTTTTTTGGCGGCCGGCCGCATGTGATAGGTCAGTTGAGTCGGGTCGAAATGTCATAATTTGTGGTTAGGATGATGTCCGGGCATCCATAAAATATAATACACAATATTCAAGCAAATAGTGATTTGCGCGGCGCACCTAATATCGGGGTGCGAAAGCCCGCTTTGTGTTTGTGTGTCAAAATCGCGAGTGTGAGTCGTGGTGGCCTATTAGGCATTTGTAGTGCTCCGGTCTCCACCGGTGGATCCACTGCAGATCTTCAGGAGCCGCGACTTCCTTCGAGCTAGCTCAGGAAGTCCACCGGCTACGGAGGAGACGGAAGGAGACAATTGGAGCCAAGGTAAGTAATACCAGCTTTCTATGAGTTGGTAGTCAAATAAAATTCAGCAATACAAGTCGGTGAAACGCCGACGTGGTGGAGTCTACTTGGGGCACCACCATCTCTTGGTAGCAGAGCGTGGTTCTTAGATTTGAGCATTTGATTAGTATTGTACAATTAATATTGTAATCTTGTTGGTTGTCCAAACGGGCAATACATATTAATTGGTTTTGATTGCTGATTTTAAACCGACTACCAGCTCATTTGTGGACCGATCTCCTTAACTAATTGTCATTGTATATGAAAAATTGAGGTTAAATGTCTTTTGTTGTTCTAGTTAAGTTCTAGCATTTACCTATATTTAAATTTTGGTTTGTTTTTTCATATCTTTGTTTTGCCCTTGACTATTTTGTTTGTTAAGTAGTAAACTTATACTTGAATTTAATTTGTGTAAAAGATTTTGCTGCTAAATGACTTTGCTGTTGTTGTAATACACTATTTTGCTGTGTTAAGTTTTAGCATTTACATTTGATTTTGTTTTGTTTGCCTTTGAATATTGTGTTTGTTAAGTTATCGACTTAATGCTTGAATTTAATTTGTTTGAAAAATTCTGTTGTTAAATGCCTTTGTTGTTCTAGTTAAGTTCTAGCATTTACACTTGATTTTGGTTTGTTTATATATTTTGTTCTGCCTTTGAAGTTCCTCCCGATCTGTTTTATTGTCTGCGGTTGTCGGTCTGTTTGTCCGTGTATTATTATAGTGTTTATTAATTTTGGTGCAAAATGGTCCCGCCAGTCAGCCCGCTTAGTGGTGCCCGCGCGGGTGCACAAAAGATTTTGAGATGGTTTGCTAGTGCCGTCGCTTTGGTAGACCGACCAGACCGAGAACAGGCCTTGTTAATTCGGCATGAGGGAGTACCGGCTCGCTTGAAGGAATTGGAGCAGCTTTTCGTTGCTCATCAACAATATCTGCTCGACCACCCAGCCGAGGGTGCCGCTGAGTTGCGGGCAGTCGACCAATTTAATGCCGATTATGATCAGTGTTTTGAACAGGCGGATGTGATTATAAACAAGGCTCAGGCAATCCTATCCGCCCGGAGGGGTGAGTCGTGCACGCCCGGGGAGGTCAAGCCTACCCCGGCCGGCTTGCTGGGCAGACTGCCCACTTTAGACATCCCAACCTTTGATGGGAACTTGGCTTCTTGGATGGGGTTCATTAACCTCTTTGATAGCCTGGTTCACTCGAGGGACGACCTGTTCCCTAGCCAGAAATTGGCCTATTTGCTCTCTGCCTTACGGGGAGAGGCTGGTGTACTTGTCCAGCATCTACCTGTCAATGATGACAGTTATGATATTGCAAGGGCGTTGTTGACCGCCCGGTATCAGAATGTTCGCTTGCTAGCGGACACACATGTGGCTGCCATTTTAGGGCTGCCACGAGTATCGCGGGTCTCCTCATTAAGGAAGGAGATTTTGAACCCGCTGCTGAGCGCTATTAACGCGCTCAAACGACTTGATCTACCGGTGGACCAGTGGTCCTTTATTTTGCTCCACCTCATCCTCGATAAGCTTCCCATGGAGATGAAGGGACGCTTCGAACAAAGGTACGGGGGCAATAGTGCCTCGTACCTCCCCCCCTTCTCGGATCTCCTCAGATTTTTGGAGGATGAGTGTCGGATGACCGACCACTTGGATCTGGCTCCTATACCGGGACCGAGTACAGGCCGCTTTGAGGCGACCCGGGCAGCGCCACGGAGAGAGCGCCGCCCGCACAAGCAGTATACTGCAGTGCGGCAGAACTCTCCACACGGGGAGAGGCCGAGGCCTTGCAAGTGTTGCAAGCGGGATGGCCATCGTTTGCCGGCCTGTCCCAAATTTGTTGGCCTACGCACCGAGGGGCGTAGGAATATGGCCAAGCAGCGGAATTGGTGCTACCGCTGCCTGGGGGCCCATATGGCATCGGCTTGCCCCCACCCACGAGATTGCCACTGTTGTGGAGGGGCCCATCACCCCCTTTTGTGCTTCAACAATAGAGACACTCGTGAGGTGGTGAGAGAGAGGGACTCGCACACGGGCGGGGGCCCTCCTAGGTCACCCACCTCTCCGAGGAGATCGGAGGGGCGTGCCACCCCTCCGCGGAGATTGGACAGGCGCCCCCCCTCCAGTGAGAGGATTGGGCGCTCCACCCCCCCTACGGGCGGGGGGGATCGACGCGCCGCTTATGAGGCGCCACCGCGGGATTGGGCCGCGGTTATTAGGGAGCCACGTCGGGAGACAATACGCTTCTCTCCCCCTCTGATGGAGAGACCCCGGTTGTCACGGGCTCCCCCAACTTTCGCCCATCATGGGCACCGCCCGGCCCCCCGATGCAGCTTTGGTCGGGGTGTGTACGTGCCGGATTGGGACCCGCTCGAGCGCCTTGAGCGCCCTATTCCTCCGCCGCACACGCATTTTTCTTCGGACCCCCCTTCCCCCCCGTTGCGGGGAATGCGGGAGGATTTTCACTAAACCAACTGTCGGCTGCAACCCCCCCACAGGAGCAGGTGCTGTTACCAACAGCCTCCGTACAGGTGTGGGGCCCGAGGGGCACCTTTGTTTTAGTTCGCGCCCTTTTGGATACGGGAGCTCAGGGTTGCATTGCCTCCAGCTGGCTGGTCCGGCAGTTGAGTTTGAACACATCTCCATACCTTGAATCGGTACGAGGAATCGGAGACCTGCGGATCCCGGATCCGATCGGTCAGGTTTTGTTCTCCTTCTCCCCCCACTTCTCTTCAGCGCCCAAAATTGGCGCTACCGCGATTGTTTATGAGAAGGTTGTTGGTCAGCTCCCGCAACAGCACGTTTCCCGCGCTGTCGTTGATGCGACATCAGGATTGACCTTGGCTGACCCTTCCTTCCACCGAACCGGTCCGATTCACTTATTGCTCGGTGCCGATGTTCTAGGCCGCGTGTATTGTGGGAAGAGGAGAGAGTTACAGGAGGGTGGGCTGGTAGCCTTATCTACATCGCTTGGGTTTGTAGTGATGGGACCAGTTAGGCATAACCCACCATCTCCATCGGTGGACAGTTACATAACTGTTAGCTCCACCTTATCGGATGTCCTTCAACGGTTTTGGGAGGTGGAAGAGCCACCTACCGTGAAGCGAGTGAACCCCTTAGACGAGGAGTGTGAGTTGTTCTACCAGAACAATACAGGTCGCCTTCACTCGGGACGGCTGATCACTCGTTTGCCCTTTTTGTCAGTTCGCCCCTCACTTGGCAGCTCCCGGCCGTTGGCCGAGAAGCGGCTGCTGTCCATGGAGCGTCGTATGAGTAGGAACTCCGACCTCAAACAGAAGTATGTCGACTTCATGCGAGAATATGAGCAACTGGGGCACATGTCGGTCTCGCGACTGGACTGGCGAAACGAGGAACATAATTTTCTTCCTCACCACGCGGTTTTGAAACCTTCCACCGGGAAGATACGCGTTGTTTTTGATGGGTCAGCTCCTACGTCTACCGGAGTTTCGCTGAATCAATGTCTGCATGCTGGACCGAAGTTGCACCACGAGGTGGGTGATGTATTGACCAACTTCCGTCGCCATGCCGTCGTCTTTGTGACCGATATCCGGATGATGTTTCGGCAGACTGTGATTCACCCGGACGATAGACGATATCAGCTCATATTATGGAGGGAGGATCCCAGGGATCCCATGCTGGTCTACGAGCTGAACACCAATACATACGGTTTGCGTTCGAGCCCCTTTGTGGCAATTCGCTCACTTGTGGAACTCGCTGAACGTGAACGATTACGATACCCTCGCGCATCCTTGGTTCTCAAGGAGGATGCATTTGTTGATGATATTTGTACGGGCTCCTCTAGTGTCGAGGAAGCCTTGATTTTGCGAGATGAACTAATTGCTCTTCTCGGGGCTGGTGGTTATGAACTGAGGAAGTGGATGTCCAACTCACCTCAGCTTTTGTGTGACTTGCCAGACGACCACCAGCAGGAGCCTCATATTTTTGAGAATGCCAACACTCCAGATTTACTGTCTGTTTTGGGAGTACAATACAGACCTGTCCAGGACACGTTCACCTATCGATTGGAGCTGCCAAGCCCCAAGGTCTGGACGAAACGGTTGGTTTTGTCTACAGTAGCTCGTACCTTTGACCCAAATGGCTGGATTAGTCCCGTAGTGTTTTGGATGAAGTGCTTCCTACAGGAACTTTGGTCAGCCGAAGTGTCGTGGGATGAGCCCCTCTCGGGCCGTTTGCTGCGAGATTGGGAGTCCTTCATGTTGTCTCTCCCCGACATTAACCGTGTTAGTATCCCTAGACATATACTGCCTAAGGGACGGTTTACGGCCAGCCTTCATGGCTTTTGTGACGCGTCTGAGAGTGGATACGCAGCCGTCGTATATATCCGGACGGTCGATGATAGAGGAGCTGTTAAGCTCCACTTGCTAATTGCTAAGAGTAAGGTTGCTCCACTTCGGACTCGATTAACGATTCCGAAGTTAGAATTGTCTGGAGCTACTCTTCTGGTTCGGTTGATGAACCACGTTGTTGACACCCTGGGACGTAGTGTGGACTTTGAGTCGCTCTTTGCTTGGTCCGACAGTCAGGTTGTCCTGTGTTGGATTAAGAACTCTGTCCACTCCCTGGAAGTATTTGTGGCCAATCGGGTATCCCAAATACAGGCCTCGAAGGCCACGTTGATTTGGCGCCACGTGCCAGGTGAAATAAACCCTGCTGACTGTGCATCACGTGGCAGCGAAGCCCCTCAGCTTATTGACCACACTCTGTGGTGGGGTCCCGACTGGTTGTTACAACCGTCTTGGCCTTCCACACCAGCTGTGGTGAAGGTACCAAATCCGGGCTTGCGTGTTCACGCTGTCGAGACTATGGCGGCTCCAGAGCGGGAATTTTTATTAGACCGCTACAGTTCTCTGGACAAGTTGCTCGGCGTGACCGCTTGGATAAGAAGATTTATACGAAATTGTCGCCGGCCTCAGGACAAAGATTTGTGTCCGGTCCTCTCACCGCAGGAGCGCCAAGATGCTCTTCTGCATTGGGTGCGTATGACCCAGTCTAGAGCGTTTGAACCGGAACTTAAGATTTTCCGTACCGGGACGTCCAAACTGAAGGGACCCTTGGTGCGTTTGACTCCCTTTCTGGATGATAAAGGATTGTTGCGTGTAGGAGGCCGATTGAGGCACGCTAACTTGCCTTATAGATCACGTCATCCCCTGTTGCTCCCCAAGAACGGACCATTGGTGCGATTGTTGATCATTGATCGCCATGTGAAGAATGCTCATGCCGGATGTAATGCATTGACCGCGCTCCTCCAACGGGAGTTTTGGATTTTGTCAGCGCGAAGAATAATCCGATCTGTTATCTTTCGATGTCTGCCCTGCTATCGTTTACGCCCCGAGACGATGCAGCCCCAAATGGGTGATTTGCCTGCTGATCGTGTGAATGAATCGATGACCTTCTTAGGAGTTGGAACTGATTTTGCGGGACCATTCACTATAAAAACGTCGCGACTCCGTAATGCTAAGACTGAAAAGGCTTACTTGTGTGTGTTTGTTTGTTTGGCCACTAAAGCCGTTCATTTGGAGGTGGTGAGTGCGCTCACCATGGACGCTTTCTTAGCAGCGTTAGGCAGATTTGTCTCCCGCCGGGGACTGCCTTCTCTAATTCGGTCCGATTGTGGGACGAACTTCAAGGGCACTGATAGACATATAAGAGAAGTTTGTGAATTTTTAGATAAAAATAATATTGAGATCGGATCCACACTCTCCCGTAGGGGGGTAACATGGCGATACTCCCCGCCGTCTTGCCCTCACTGGGGAGGGATTTTTGAATCTGTTGTAAAGGCCGCCAAGACTCACCTTCGCCGCGTTATTGGGGAGACTATTCTCACGTTTGAGGAACTCGCGACGGTGTTTCATAAGATTGAGGCGGTTCTCAACTCGCGTCCGTTATGTCCGTTGTCTACCGACGCGAACGATTTGCAGGCCCTCACGCCGGGCCATTTCTTGATAGGCAGACCACTTAACGCCCTGCCCGAGTATCCTTATAGAGATATCAATCCCGGACGCCTTTCGCGGTTTGAGTTGCTCCAGCAGCTTACCCAGAGCTTCTGGCGCCGCTGGCACCTTGAATATTTACACATTTTGCAACAGCGCGTTAAGTGGTCAGATAAGACAAACCCACCGAGGGTTGGAGACCTCGTGTTAGTGAAGGACCCAAACCTGCCACCCTTACGTTGGCGTCGCGGACGCATTGTCCAACTTACTCTAGGGTCTGATGGTGTGCCCAGGTTTGCCGAGGTCCTAGTTGGGGATTCTGTTTTGAAGCGCGCGGTCGCTACTCTTTCTCGCCTCCCCTTAGACTGATTTGGCGGACAGTCCGGGACTGTCCGGAGCGGGGGGATGTTCACGCTCGAGGAAGAGCGAGTGGCGGCACTGCATTCTAGTCTGTGCAGTGACAGCTTTTTTGGCGGCCGGCCGCATGTGATAGGTCAGTTGAGTCGGGTCGAAATGTCATAATTTGTGGTTAGGATGATGTCCGGGCATCCATAAAATATAATACACAATATTCAAGCAAATAGTGATTTGCGCGGCGCACCTAATATCGGGGTGCGAAAGCCCGCTTTGTGTTTGTGTGTCAAAATCGCGAGTGTGAGTCGTGGTGGCCTATTAGGCATTTGTAGTGCTCCGGTCTCCACCGGTGGATCCACTGCAGATCTTCAGGAGCCGCGACTTCCTTCGAGCTAGCTCAGGAAGTCCACCGGCTACGGAGGAGACGGAAGGAGACAATTGGAGCCAAGGTAAGTAATACCAGCTTTCTATGAGTTGGTAGTCAAATAAAATTCAGCAATACAAGTCGGTGAAACGCCGACGTGGTGGAGTCTACTTGGGGCACCACCAATAAATTGGCTGAGAAAACCGAGTAACTATGCAGCCGTTACCGAGTGAACCGGTTGTAGCAACCCAATAAATTGTTTGAGAAAACCGAGTAACTTTGCAGCTGTTACCGAGTGAACCGGTTGTAGTAGCCTAATAAGTTGTTTGAGAAAACCGAGTAACTTTGCTGCAGTTACCGAGTTAACCGGTTGTAGTAACCTAGTAAAATTGGCTAAATGCAGTCGATTTTACTTTGTTGTTACTAATGAATGCTACTATGTTATCAATAAAGAAGTGTTATTAACAAATTGTAACGGTTAATACTTATCAAGTAATGATAACAAAGTTGACATATTTGATTTTAGCTACAAACTTTGCAGGCGTTATATTGACAAACATGCTGGGTTATTTTCAACAGTATTTTATTTATTTTTAGCCCTTACGTTTTTTCCGTGTACATTTAATACTCATATAACTGAGGTTGAAAAATAAATTTTATTATAAATATAGTCCCTTTCTCTAATTTTCTAGTGGCATGAACCTAGGCTTAGGTCCTTTTTTTTTTTTTTTACGAGGGGAATGCGTTTGCGCTCCGTTCAAGCCCCCACAGGGGCAAGGGTGTGTGGGACTCCGCAGCGAGCGACTACCCACTAAACCCCTCGATATGCCCTCTTTGGCGCCTAGCGCAGCCACGTCCAAAGGACGCGCCGCTGCCGAACGAGGTCGTGGGAACCCTTACAGACCGACCATAACCTCGTCCGCGGCACCTGCCCACCAATGGCGGGCCCCTCACGCCCTCTCCAAGATGGAGATGGAGAGGAGTTCCCGGGGCATACTCCGGGTGGTAATTTTTTACTGTGGTTTTCTTCCACACGGCCCGACGCTCAGTGCGCCAGGCCCCCGGCCCCGCTCAGTGCGGGGTAACGGGCTTGCCCGACGGCAGACTCCACTGGATCCATCGCCGCGCACACGAGCCGAAGCTCAGCGGCGCCAAAGCGCCGACCCACCGCAAAAAGCGGCCACGGTGGCCACACGAGGTGGCCCGCCGAGTAGCACTCGGCCATCCCACGCCCCCCACGGCCGCACAAGTGTGCCGAAGCCACACGTTGATCGGGTCAGCCTCAGTCCTTGGAACAACGACACGCCGGAGCTCTACGAGTCTCCGAGTCTCGGAACAACGACATGCCGAAGCTCAAAAAGCACCCGCACCAACCCGATCAAAGGGGCAACGGCACAAGGCGCAACGAGCCATGACCCGCGAGCGGGTCCCCAGGCGACACACAACCCCATCTTCAAAAAGAAGGGGAGGTGACGCCCCACATGGCCACGTGAAGTGGCCCGCCGGGTTAAACCCGGCCACACCACGCCCCCTCCACGGGGCAGCTGTCAGACTCTTAGCCAGCGGCAGAAAATCTGCCGGGTTGCCCAGGGTGCACCACGAGGAGGTGTTCTGACATCGAACCCCGCTAGGTTTAGGTTCTAGGGTGCTAGTATCAGCATATCCAAACTCAGCATCGTGCACCACGAGGAGGTGTTCTGACATCGAACCCCGCTAGGTTTAGGTTCTAGGGTGCTAGTATCAGCATATCCAAACTCAGCATCAAAACCCAGTTCAACGGGTTGCTACCATCATAATTATTAATTTTTTCAAATGTTTTTAATTAAAAAATCACATTTGCGTCATCATATCATAAAGTGAAGATAAGGAAACAGATGGAATCGAATTTCACCTGGTAAGACGGCTAGGCCCACACTGCGACTTTTTGGAACGGTACAGTCGTGATGCAATACAAATGCCATTTGCATCGCGACTAAAATGATCGACGATAGCTAGCCACCTAGCTGCAGCGTAACAAGCCATTATTTGTATCGACTTGTATCATGACTGCAGCCTAGCCACCTTTTTTTTTTTTTTTTTCTCGGGGGGAAATGCGTAACCGCACCGTACCCGCCGTTGGCTAGACGGCGAGCGTATGTGGGGCTCTCCCGGCAGAGTGCCAGGCCTACCCACTAAAACCCCCCGGTGTTCTCCCTGCCCTTATGAGCGCGCTAGGTAAGGTCCACACTGCGACTCCACTACCCACGCGCCCGGGCAAGCCCGACCACCTGGTCGGGCTATCGCCAAGGGGGGATTGCCCGAGAACACCAGGGCAATCCCCAGATGGAGGGCCTTACGGCGGCGTGCACGGGGCCAACCGTGCACGCAGGCCTCCACGGCAGGGTCATTAGACGGGCATCGCTTGTGCGAATGCCCGCCTTCTCCTGCCTATTCGTCTGCGACGGATGGGAGCGGCTTGAGGATCTGCCTCCCGCTCCCTCTCCGCGGCCTCCTTCTGCGATATTACGTCCTCGCAGAAGGAGGCGACAGCCCCCCATTCCGCCTCGCCGCGGAGCATGGCCACGACCATGCTCGGCACTGAGAGGTTTCCGCCTCCCAGCGCAGCGTTGAGTTCGCTGCGCTGGTATCGCCAAGCCGGGCACACCAATAGTGTGTGCTCGGCAGTGTCATCGGGAGCGTCGCAGTGATGACACTGCGGCGTTTCCTCCCGATGGGCGACTCGGTGCAGGTAGTGACCGAAGCAGCCATGCCCGGTAAGTACCTGCACCATGCGGAATGTAAGGCTGCCGCAGCCTAGCCACCTAGCTGCAGCGTAACAACGCCATTATTTGGATCGACTTGTATCATGACTGCAGCCTAGCCACCTAGCTGCAGCGTAACAACGCCATTATTTGGATCGACGTATCCCGACTGCAGCGCTGCAATAAATCGCGGTATGTAAGGGGTCTGAGACTGATTTGTTTTTTATTTGCCGATTTCTAAATTCCAATTAAGACAGCACTCAGCTAACCACCTAGCTGCAGCGTAACAACGCCATTATTTGGATCGACTTGTATCATGACTGCAGCCTAGCCACCTAGCTGCAGCGTAACAACGCCATTATTTGGATCGACGTATCCCGACTGCAGCGCTGCAATAAATCGCGGTATGTAAGGGGTCTGAGACTGATTTGTTTTTTATTTGCCGATTTCTAAATTCCAATTAAGACAGCACTCAGCTAACCACCTAGCTGCAGCGTAACAACGCCATTATTTGGATCGACTTGTATCATGACTGCAGCCTAGCCACCTAGCTGCAGCGTAACAACGCCATTATTTGGATCGACGTATCCCGACTGCAGCGCTGCAATAAATCGCGGTATGTAAGGGGCCTGAGACTGATTTGTTTTTTATTTGCCGATTTCTTAATTCCAATTAAGACAGCACTCAGCATGTCTTAATGAGAATAGTGTGTGTCTGTCTTGTCGGTTATCCTTCATAAATCAAATAAAATAATTATGCTTGATTTCATCACGATACATTTCGTGAAGTCATTGTTATTAAACACTATTCTACTTCTATTATAAGTTAAGAAATAACAGCCATATGTAAAACTTCTTAATAACAAATAAACGCCAACGTAACTTTTAATTGACATTTCGTTTCAACACATTATATCCAGCAGAAATACAATTAAAATAGCAAAGCAATAAAAGTATAATATTATGTTATGCAAATTTTGTCTTGGAAAAACAGAATTTGCATTCTACGAACCAACTGCTTTCGCGCCACCCACACAATGGCCCATAACCTTTACAAGTGTAAGCACTTCATCGCCTATGTCCAATGCATAACAATCGAACTAATGATTTCGTTCTTAGAAAATGTCGGCGTGGATCGGTAATTCAGTAACTATACTATTATAGTACGTTTAGAATGTTATCGAAGGAATTATAAATTTGCTCCGAGAGTTCTCCACACGGAAGCTACACACATAAGCGGGTCGGCATAGTCGGTTCGGCAGCATTTGTCGAACAACAAAGCCGACCCGAAGTAATTACTGCACTTGTTCGGCTTGTGCCGATTGGTTAGTTCGTTCGGGTCGAGAAATCAATCGATTCGGCATTACTTGTGGAACGAAAAAGCCGATCCATAGCAACTACTACATACGTTCGGCCCACATTCTTAACTGAACTAAAATTTAAGCCGAGCGGGTTGTGATTCCCCAACACTCAACTACATATATTCAGTTTTACCGCCCGGCTTTGCCGATAATTGCCAGCCCGCTAATGCTGCCCATCTAGTGAAAGCCGAATGGCCTTTTCTCGAACATACATCTATTCGATTTTACCGCCCGGTTGTGCCGATTAATGCCGGCCAGCTTGTGTGTAGCTACCCTGCATTACTAAAAACAAAGTTGATAGAGACACTAATTATTTTACAGGGGGGCTATTTTCTAATTATTTGTCTAGCATCAAGCGTTCGATTTCAACTCATTTTCATTCGATATAAGAAATTCTCTATTTTTCTTCGGAAAAACATGAAAAGCTTTGGACGTGCTTTCATTGATTTTCCTGGGATCTTCTCATTAGATCCTGACTTTGGTGACAAGGAGGCCACCTCAGGAGTACAATATTGGCGAAGAAATTGCGTAAAATAAAATTTATTGCTTCAAGTTACAAAAACTCAAATATTACCAATGTCCGCACGAGTATATTATGTTCAAACGTGATAGTTTTAAAATAGCATGCATTCCAGCATATTTATGAGATTAACAGATTCTTTAGATTAACTTATGTCTAGAAGTTCTTTATTTGACGGTGCGTAGAAACAATTAAACAGGCGATATTTTTACTACATCAGGTATGTAAATATCAAAATCAGAAATTGTAAATTTAGCTTCTATTTGAATATTAACCTGGTATAAGGCAATCAGAAAGCTTCGAACTCGATCAAACCACGAAAAATTTTATGAATCTCCTGAACTGAATTAAAGCGAAGCTCAGTTTTAGCTGAACATGATTTATGTTGGAAAAGGCTCGCCGTGCCCCATACCCGGGACTGCAGTGTGGCCTAAATACTCGTACCAGTCCTTGTTACAGCGTAATACAGTTCAAATCAAGTGCGGTTGTATCTCAAACTGACGTTTATTACTTTTTAAGTTTTCACTAGTGACCGCTTGTGACTTTGTTTGTTCGAAATTCTGCCAAAAGAGTTAGGTACTTTTATCCAATTTCCTCCGGCTTTCTATCGAAGCGAACCAATTTGATATTTATTGGTTGATTTTGAAAATGTGAGTTTGCTTCTCTATCAATCCATAGCTTGACATCAACTAGCGAACACCGACCTCATTTTTGGCTGTATTATTGTTGCAACTTGTTAATGTTGGTGAATAAAAATTTCTAAATAATTTTTTTATTTATTTTATTTTTAGAGACACCTACCACATTTGCTTTCTGCATCACCTGAAAGTCGACAAACCTGACAAAATATGTCAGGTATTGAGTCCGCCGTTGTACACAATGTGCATAATGTATAAATAAAAAAAACCTCGATACATTTTAAATTCTCACAAGAAAAGTTTATATTTTCAAATTTTCTTTTTTAAATAAGCATGACTTCGGAAAAACAACAAATTATGAAGAATACAACTAAAGTAAATTTATTAGTCGCTTTTTCTCAAAAATGGTTAATGCTTTGAAAAAAGGTGTAAGGACAATTATTGTAAATAATTGTGTGATCTAGAATTTGTTTCTAAGATATTTTTATCATAAAAGTAACCGTTTCTCTGTAAAATCCCAAAAACCCATTTTTGCGAACTTTGACCTTGAATAATTTTTTTACAGACATGAGATTGATGGTGACTTTTCATAATTTCATTACAATGTGTGTCCCTCACGTCCATGCAAATTTTCAGCTTTCTGGGAATATATGCAAGGGTAACCCCTATTCTGTCGGCTAAATTGACCGGACTAGTTATACTCCTTATATTGTCATTGAAAACGACCAGTAAATTAATAGGAAATGAGTGCAGAGTATGTTTGATGACCGCCCGATGGCAGACTATTCAAAAATACTTGTATCAAAAATACCCTGGGACCCCTTTTTTCGATTATTTGTCTGGCATCAAGCGCTCGTGGAGCTTCGTCTAGGCTCGATTTCGTTTGATTTTCGTTTCTTTTACGATGAAATTCAATAAAACTACTATCAAAATTAATATTATTTTCATTGTTTTCAAAGTAAAATGAAATCCAGTAGAAATCAAGCACATACGAAGCTCAACAAGCACTCGATGCCAAACGAATGGTTCAAATATAGAGCCCCTTCAATAGGATTCTATTTTTGAAAACTGAGCTTTACCATAATTCAGTTCAGGAGATTCATCAAATTTTTCGTAGGTTGATTGAGTTCAAAGCTTTCTGATTACCTAATACCAGGTTAATTTTCAACCAGGAGCTTAATTTACAATATCTAATGTTGTTTTTTTACATACCCGATGTAGTCAAAAATATCGTTTTCATCTCCCCATCTCGGAAAGAGTATTTTTGCTATTCGATAACTGACCGCCAAAGTCGTTTTTATCCGCTTGAGGTTAAAGTAAATTTGAATTTAGAACATCGCGTGCACTAGGTATGTGATTTCAAAACATCATTAAACCTATTTACTTCCATCTCCATGGTGCCGAATTCATCATAAACTCAAGACTCTGAACCTCCTTGATGTACTTTTGTTTTTAATTGCTTTGCGCGCGCCATTTGTTTTGACGTCGTTTTGTTATAAATAAGAAACTTGAAAACAAGTAAAAAAAGCGTATTATTTGTTAAACATACATAATATAAATATTTTTGTGTAATACTTACCTATCATTCAAAAAAGAATTGCGTATTATGTGTGTAAGCAGAATACCAGTGTAGCAAGCCCGCCACTTGCTGCTTATACTGAGCACAGTTTTGGCATCACACGACGACTAACACCAAAATAATTGTTTGTATTTGTTTTTAATATTGTTTTGTTCATTTTTTGTGTTTTTGTCGTGTGGTGGCAAAATAAAAGGTTTTCTTTCTTTCTTTCTTTTCTTTTCATAATTTTGTAGTAAATATGTACCTAAACTGAAATAAAAGTATCTTGTGATTGTAAATGTTTTACGAGTATTTTGCATTTAGTCATTTCCTCGTTGAGGCGGGATAAAAAGTTACGTGTTGCACTCGAGTGCAAAGATTTTTCACCTTGTGCTCTTTTGATTCCCTCGCTAACGCTCAGGATTCCAATTTTTGAATCACTCGCCACGCTCGTGATTCAATTTTAGAATCCTTCGCTTGCTCGGTCATCAAAGTTGAGCACGCGGTTAAAAAGCAACTTTGCACTCATGTATAACAAATAACTATTTTTTTTGTTAATCGTTTAATTGTTTCTCCATGCCGTCAAAAATAGAACTCTAAGACATAATCTGATTAATATTTAATGTCATTAATTTGTTATTCTCATTAGTATGCTGGACTGCGTGTTATTCGAAAAATATCGCGTTTGGACATTGTATACCGACTTAATATTGAGTTTTTTGTAACTTGAAGCAATAAATAAAAGAGAAGGTTCTCAATTCGTTGCGTATGTTTTTTGTGTGTATGTTACGCGAATAATCCGCCAATTATGGACGGAATGGTTTAAAAATAGAGCCCCTGGGGACTTTATTTTTCAATCATTCGCCTAGCGTCGAGCGCTTGTCAAGCGTCATCTTCGCTCGATTTACTTATTTTCTATTTCGTTTTACATTAAAGTCAAAATTTTATTGCTATTCATTGTTACATTACACAAGTCACTGCTATCGCTAATAGTTAATAATAGCGAATAGTTCACTCGACTCTCAATTCGCTTCAGAGGAATAACAAGCTCAGACATAAAAATACGTTGTGGGCGAGCTCTAACATTTCATTCCGAAATAGCAGAGTTCCGAGAAATTGTTATGTATGTAATACTAATATTATAAAGAGGAAAGCTTTGATTGTTTGTTTGTTTGTTTGTACTGAATAGGCTTCGAAATTACTAAGCCGATTTTGATTAAAGTTGGTATAGGGATAGTTCGAGACCAGGGACATAGGGTAATTTTCCTACGGGAAAAAATCCCACGGGAAAACAAAAATAACGAGGGTGAAGTCACGAGCGGAAAGCTAGTAACATATAAAGAGGAAAGATTTGATTGTTTGTTTGTATTAAATAGGCTTCGAAACTACTGAACCGATTTTGATGAAAGTTGGTACAGGGATAGTTCGAGACCAGGGAAAGGACATAGGGTAATTTTCCTACGGGAAAAATTTTCTCACGGGAAAACAAAAATAACGCGGGCGAAGTCGCGAGCGGAAAGTTAGTGTATGTATAACATAATAGATACCGTCGAACATAAAACCTCCTCCTTTTTGAACTCGGTTAAAACTTTCTTGTGTTACGATAATAAGATAGCTAGTTCACCAGGAATTAAGGTGTAGCTCGCTCATCACTTATCATCAGGTGAGATGAAGGCCAAGAGCTTCTGTTTAGTTTAAGCCTGTAGGCTAGATGAACTTTTACCAAACTAAAAAAAAAAAATATATATATAAAAATGGAGGCAATTTTGACAGATCTGTGTAACAATTGGTGATTGAGGAAAAAACTGGTACATATCCATTAATGTAAAATAACGCGAAATATAACAATTTAAAGAATAAAACAGTGGCATTTTTAATCAATAGATAGTCAACAAAACATTTGGTCCATTCGAAGTCGGATTGTCAGTAAGTACAAGTGCAAATATTGTGATCAGTGAAATACGGTGGCAGTCGGAGACGGTGTGGTAAGAACATAAAATAATTTACTTTGATTCTGAAAATAAGAATAAATATTCTTCTCTGTACTACGAAGTACGGTTTTGAGATCATTTTTACCCTTTATCTTACACTATTTAAACATAATGACTGAAAGTGATGTGATAAAATCTGCTATCATTAATATTACCGATAGTTCGACGAAAATTCTCAAATTATATACAAATACAAAGAAATGTGCAAAACAGAAAATCACAAAGGGTTATTTAGATACTCGGTTAGAGACATTAAACCAGTATTGGAACAATTATCAAAGATTACATGAACAAATTATTACAAATTTTGCTAAGTCATTGTTACAAGCTGCAGGGTATTCCTCTGAACAGAATTACGACATCACTGAGGAAGCATATATGGACTTAAAATCATTAATAACTGACTTATTATATGAATATAAAGAATCAAAAAGTCAGCAATTTGATGATTTAAAGAGTAACAACCCTCATCCCGAAGGAAGGAAATTGAGACTACAACCTATTCCTATACCAACCTTTTCTGGGGATTACAATGAATGGATAAGCTTTAGAGACTTATTTCGATCACTTATTCATGCTGATGACAGTCTAACAAAAATAAAAAAACATCATTATCTAAAGTCAAGCTTGTCCGGGGAAGCTGAACAATTATTAAAAAACATACCTCTTTCAGAAGCTAATTATGAGGATGCTTGGAGAAAACTTGAGGACAGATTTGATAATAAAAGGGTTATTGTAAACAACATACTCAACCGGTTTTTAAGTCAAAGAAAAATTACCACTGAATCTGCAAAAAACATAAAAGAATTATTAGATAATACCACTCAAAGTCTCACATCACTTAAGAATCTAAATATAGATACTTCCACATGGGATGCTATTATTGTATATATTGTTGTTTCAAAGTTAGACTTGGAATCGCACAAACTTTGGGAACAATCACTTGGAAACTCCACAAATATCCCTACTATTAATGAATTGATTTCATATCTAGAAAATAGATTCAGAACGATGGAAATGATTCATGTTACACCTATAAGAGAATCACAAAGAAAAGATAAAAGCAAGAATGCATTGAATAATAGTAATAAAATTTCATTGAAAACATTTACTACCGAAATGAATACTGTTTATAGTTACTGCTCACAAAATCATTATATCTGCCACTGCAAGGATTTTGCTTCACTGGATATTCCTCAGCGCCAAGAATTTATAAAAAAGAATAACATTTGTTTTAACTGCCTAGTCAAAGGTCATTCAGTAAATCAATGTAGACAAAGCACAACATGCAAAAAATGTAGACGTCGTCATCACACATTGCTACATAATACAAATTTCAATAAGCCCGATTCAGTAAAAGAACAACAAGTGCAATTACCTTCTGAACCTGGAACCACTAATGCTGTTTGTAATTTTTCAACTATAAAACTGAAATAAAAAACACAAATAATATTAGCTACAGCTCAAATTGCAGTAAAGGGAAATAATGGTCATACTTACATATTCCGAGCCCTTATTGATCAAGGTTCTCAGGCATCATTCATCACAGAAGCTGCTTCACAAATGCTGAATTTAGCACGTACTGCGATTCATGGCAAAATCACTGGAATAACAGATTCATCAGTGGTTATTGCAAAATCTATAGTTACACTTACAGTCCATTCCACAAAAGATAGCTCATCATCTATTGAGGTAAATGCATATGTTTTGAAGAAACTCACCTCCTTGTTACCTTCACAACAAATTTCACAAGATTCCTGGCCCCCTTCTATGCAACTTGATCTTGCTGATCCCTATTTTCACAAGCCAGGGTCTGTAGACTTTCTACTTGGAGCTGATGTGCATGCACAAATTGTTAGGGAAGGTATACACAAATACAAGTCTCTTATTGCTGTAAATTCCTGTCTGGGCTGGTTGATTTCTGGAAAAGTCACACAACCGGAAACGCACAAACATAATGTTATTGTTATGCACACAAAATTAGAAGTGGATCAGTTGTTAAGACAGTTTTGGGAGATTGAAGAATACACTACACATAAAAGGCATATGACAGATATCGAGACACAATGTGAGGAATACTTTAAAGCTACCTATACACGCAATAAGGAAGGGCGTTACATTGTACGCTTACCTTTCAGTAATGACTCACTGACACAGCTTGGAGATTCACGATCGATTGCAGAACAACGATTACATTACATGGAGAAACGTTTCACAAAAAAACCCGAGTTCCGCTATGATTACACAAATTTTATGAAGGAATATGAATTACAAAGTCACATGATGAAAATACCTGAAAAAGAAAGAAGTATAAATATGTCACAAATTTATTACTTACCTCATCATGCAGTACTCCGGCCGACGAGCCTGAGTACTAAGCTGCGTGTGGTTTTTGATGGAAGTGCTCTACCTACAAAAGGAAAAGCGATAAATAATGTGTTACTAACTGGGTATCCTTTACAACAAGACATTAGAGATTTAATAACACGTTGGAGACAACACAAAGTTTGTTTGGTGGCCGACATACAGAAGATGTACAGACAAATTCTTATAGCCAAAGAGGATGTTGACTACCAAAGAATCTTGTGGCGGGAAGACGTTACACAAGAAATACAAGAATATAGATTACTCACTGTCACATATGGTACCTCATGTGCACCTTTTTTAGCTATTCGCACCCTTCATCAGCTTGCTGAAGATGAGCAACATGATTTCCCTGCAGAGTCACAAATATTAAAGAGAGATCTGTATATGGATGACTTGCTGAGTGGAGCGGCAACTGAAGAAGAAGCGTCCCACCTGCAACGCCGCCTAACAGAGTTACTGGCGCGTGGTGGATTTCCCCTACATAAGTGGTCTTCTAATTGTGAATCCGTGTTAAGTCACATTCCTGAAAAGGATAAAGAAACAATTAGTGCAGTGAATATAAAAATTAATGATACAGTGAAAACCTTAGGTATTACTTAAAACTCGCAATCTGATAATTTTGAACTCAAACTTACCTTAGATTTTAACTATAAACTTATTACTAAGCGAAATGTATTATCTTCCATTGCTAGAACCTTTGACCCACTGGGTTGGCTAGCTCCTGCAATTATTGTCCTTAAAATTTTCATGCAGAAATTATGGCTAGCTGGCTTAGACTGGGACGAAGAATTACCTGATAATTTGAAAGATGATTGGGTTGCTTACCTTAACAACTTTGCACATCCTGAAGTCATTCAGCTCCCACGCTGGCTTGGTTTTTCTCAATTCACAAATAAAGTTGAGTTGCATGGTTTCAGTGATGCATCTTGTGCTGCTTATGCAGGTGTAGTGTACCTTAGAGTTCGGACCCACAATGAGGTAACAGTTCAGTTAATTATGGCTAAGTCCAAAGTAGCTCCTGTTAAGCAGGTTTCACTTCCACGGCTTGAGCTCTGTGGTGCAGTGTTACTGGCCAAGTTAATGTATGATGTTAAGACATCTTAAAATTCCTAATGAATGTGTATATGCATGGACAGACTCTACCATAGTTTTAGCATGGTTGCACAAGACTCCCAGCACGTGGTCTACATTTGTGGCTAACAGAACATCTGAAATTTTATCAATGACTAATAGTAATCAGTGGCATCATATTAATTCTGCTAACAATCCAGCCGATGTAGCCTCACGTGGTTTGAGTCCAGCTGAATTATTAAATTCTGAACTTTGGTGGGAAGGCCCACACTTTCTTAAGGAAAATAAGGACCTCACATTTAATAATTCAATCTTACCAGATACTATATTGGAATCTAAAGTGAAAATTCATTGTAATTTAAATTGCGACAATAATTATGTTATTTCACATTTAAATAGATTTTCTAGTTTATTGAAATTGGTTCGTGTTACTGCTTATTGTTATCGATTTGTAAATAAATGTAAGAATAAGATAGGTAGCCAAACTACAGACTACAGCATCTATACCACCATATTTAACTTCTTTTGAAATTAAATTTGCCTTCAGTGTTTGTATTCGTTTAGCACAATCACTCAGTTTCAGGGATGAAATTCAACTGTTAGCAAAGGGCAAGTGTGTTCACAAAACAAGTAAAATTTATGTTTTAAATCCCTTTTTGGATGATAATGAAATTGTTCGTGTTGGTGGCCGGTTGGCTAATGCAGATATTCCTAATTATACAAAATGTCCCATACTGTTAGATTATAATTGTACTTTATCAAAGTTATTAGTATCCG
This sequence comes from Schoenobius gigantellus, assembly GCA_963935595.1. Lineage (NCBI taxonomy): Eukaryota > Metazoa > Arthropoda > Insecta > Lepidoptera > Crambidae > Schoenobius > Schoenobius gigantellus. Next base: position 9,269,977 of record OZ012544.1, on the reverse strand, counting down.
ATGCTCATTTGAAAACATTACATGGTGGTCCCCAGCTTACTTTAAATTACATTAGACAGAAATACTGGATTGTGCGAGTTAAGAATCTTGTGAGAATTGCAATTAAAAAATGTATTGTTTGTTTTAAGCAAAGAGCTAACTCCTTTTATGGGAAATTTACCTAGCTTTAGAGTAAAGCCTACACGTCCTTTTTTGACTAGTGGTTTAGATTTTGCTGGACCGTTTAGTCTTAAGTTATATAGTGGTAGATGTAAGAAGTTTTCAAAAGCTTATGTAAGCTTATTTGTATGTACCGTCACTAAGGCCATCCACCTGGAATTAGTCTCAAATCTTACTTCTGCAGCGTTTATTGCTGCGTTTTAAGCGTTTCACTTCTCGACGTGGTCACTGTAAGGATTTATGGAGTGACTGTGGCACGAATTTTGTGGGTGCCGCACGTGATTTAGACAAAGCTTTTAAAACCCTTATATCTCAAACAGTCACCGAAATATCGGAGTTGTTATCCAATGATCAGACTACCTGGCATTTCATACCGCCTGGTGCCCCCCACTTTGGAGGTCTCTGGGAATCGGGAGTAAAGTCTGTAAAGGGACACCTGAAACGTGTAATTGGACAGACAAGTCTTACTTTTGAAGAGTTTGCCACACTATTATACCAAGTTGAAGCTTGTGTAAATTCACGACCACTTACCTTAATAAATAATTCTCCTGATGCACCTCCTTTAACACCCGGACATTTTCTTATTAGAGAACCTTTATTAGCAGTACCTGAAGAGCCACTGATTAATGCTCAAGTTTCACCTTTGGACAGATGGCACATTGTACAACGTATGGTTCAATGCTTGTGGAAGCGTTGGCAAATCGAATACCTTACTACACTGCAACAACGTTATAAATGGACTAAACATTGTCAAAATATTGAACTGGGTACTGTAGTCCTTGTGAAAGATGACAGATTACCACCAGGAAAATGGCTTATGGGTCGAGTTGTGCAGAAGCATCCAGGGTCTGATGGTATATGTAGGGTAGTAACTTTACAATATAAAAATAATCTATTCAAACGACCTGTAGTAAAATTATGCCCTTTCCCCTTGGATGATTCTAACTAAGTTCATAGTTAAGTGATATTCATTAATATGTGTAAGTTACATTGTTGTATTGTACTTTGAGTAAGTTACATTTTGTGCTGTTTAAGGACTCATACAGTCCTTGGGCCGCTGGATGTTTAGTTTAAGCCTGTAGGCTAGATGAACTTTTACAAAAACTAAAAAAAAAAATATATATATAAAAATGGAGGCAATTTTGACAGATCTGTGTAACAATTGGTGATTGAGGAAAAAACTGGTACATATCCATTAATGTAAAATAACGCGAAATATAACAATTTAAAGAATAAAACAGTGGCATTTTTAAACAATAGATAGTCAACAAGTTCTGTGTGAAAGAAGACACACATACAGACCACGAGACAGACAAACTCGCATCAAAATAATATGTTAATTCGTCTAGTGATTCGTGGAGAAACTTACCTACCTGAAGAAGTTCTAACCTATTCAGATTTACATTTTGATAGTTCCACCATACATAATGCATAAGGTGCCTTTCGCCTTGAGTTCAATCCGATTCCACGGCTATTTTTCCCTCCATCCCGTTTAGTGAAAAGTTGAATTTCAGTTACGATATTCTTTTGTAGAGCCCATCTGAGACTTTCTCGAGTTAGGGATCTCGGATATTATCTGTGGTTTTTTGGAGATGCCATTTGGGTTACGATATCGGTGCTCAACGTATTTTACGTAGTGTATCTCAACGTATTTTACGTCCAACTACTCCACTATGATGGCAATCACGTTCCGATCCCCGCCCAAACCATATCGAATAAGGTTGTAAAAGGGGTTTGTTGATTGGATTTTACAAATTTCGTTACAAACATATTGTGCCGGAGGAGAATTTGCCGCCACAAATAATATGGCGGTCACGTACAAAGGCGGGGATACGATCATGAACGTTACAAAAGATTCATACACGGGTCAGTTGGCTGAAAATAGTTGCGCAATATTGTAGATATTGACTATTGCTAGATTGAAGATGTGATCCTGTTTCTTAGTAGTTTGGGATGTGAATTGTTAGCTTAGATAACAAATTTGACTCAATAAAAGGTTTCACTCCTTAGTATTCAAAAAACCCGAATTTAACATTGAATTATTACTGAAAAGAAAAAATACAAGCCCAGTACTATAAAATTCTAGTATTTGGGACCCATTATTAGGAATATTTGAGGTTATCTAGATTAATCCAGACCACTAGAATATTATACTTCAGGACTTGTTTACTTTTATCGAAATCCATTACGGCGCCTGATGGTCGCCATTTTGGATTTTTGTCTTTATTACACACAGGATTAACGATCATGAACGTTACAAAAGATTCATACACGGGTCAGTTGGCTGAAAATAGTTGCGCAATATTGTAGTTATTGACTATTGCTAGATTGTAGATGTGATCCTGTTTCTTAGTAGTTTGGGATGTGAATTGTTAGCTTAGATAACAAATTTGACTCAATAAAAGGTTTCACTCCTTAGTATTCAAAAAACCTGACTGCATAATTTAACATTGAATTATTACTGAAAAGAAAAAATACAAGCCCAGTACAATAAAATTCTAGTATTTGGGACCCATTATTAGGAATATTTGAGGTTATCTAGATTAATCCAGACCACTAGAATATTATACTTCAGAACTTGTTTACTTTTATCGAAATCCATTATGGCGCCTGATGGTCGCCATTTTGGATTTTTGTCTTTATTACTCACAGCATTAAAAATTATCGATTGACATAAGAATCATAAAAATCGGTCCACGCGTTTGGCCAATATAGCGCTAGAAATGAACAAACATACATACATATTATTTATTCATCAGTCTATGTATGCACCTACATACATAAACTGATGAACAAATTACCCTCCTTTGCGTTGCGAAGTCGGGTAATAAGTGAAACCAGTTTCAATGATTTTAGATAAATCATTTGAACCGGGAATCTTAAAAAATAACGCCCTAGGCAATTTTAATGCTTGTCTTCCATTTTGGATACAACTGTGGCTCGGCTCCTACACATCAACTTTTAACTCATTTTCCTTTTACGAAACCTCAATAATATTAATGTGATTGCGATAAGTACCTACACCTTTGCTACAAAATCCATACAACGCGCACAATACAGAATCCAAGATAGGTTTTTTCAACTGGAATTATTTGATTTCAGTTTATTCCGACCTTTTAGGAAAAGTTTAAGCACGCACTTCCAGTAAAAAGTGTGAAACGACCCGCATTCGGCCGTTATCCCGAAGCTTATTTTTGTTTCTTGCGACAATACTCCCGAATTTTCGTAAAAGCTTTTTTCCGACAACTATCTGTGTCTTTTAACCACCGCTTTAGACTACGTAGATAGGTTCGAAGCTCTTCATCTGTTATTGGTATCTTTTTCTTTATGTATAAGAAAGAATTATTCGATTACCTCACTTATACTTATTTTCTTCGTTTTCTAATGTTTTCTTCGCATAATCTTCATTTTTGACAACTAGCAAATTATCTATTCAGGCAGGCATCAGGCAAACCTCTTCAAAAATAGGTTTCAGTTGTCTCCTATTACGTTAACCCAGTGCAGATTTGTGGTAATTTATATTCTTTGTCATTCTATGCTGTCTCTTAATCCAAATAATATTTTTCTGCATCCCTTGGTTACTGGTGAACCTTCTTCTAACATAGAATAGTGACACTGCAGACCCACCATACCACTGGCCATACCCCTGGGGTTAGGGTAGGACTTAACCATACCACCACAGTAGTGATGGGATTTGAATGTTTCTAAATCGATATAGGTAATAGGCTTCACATAGAATATGGTCAAATAAGGATCAAATAGTGAATGAAATACTTTCCCTTCTCGCATATAGCACTGGCACGAGATGCTACGAGTGACGTCTTCTTTGTTCTAATGTCGACTATTATTTATCATTATGTATGTCCCGAAATAGATCGTAATGATGATGTTAACATTACTTATATGTTTCAACAGTTAAAGTTCATGCCAGTTCATCTGTGAACATTATTCAAGATTCATTATTCATTAGACAGGTTGACAAACAAGTAGGTTGACCAAGTGGCTACAATCGCTTATACCATTATCAACCAACCACATAATGTACTATTGTGGTTCCTGTAAAATTAACAAATATGCAACTCTTAAAAGGATAAGTGATATAAAATGGCAAGTAGGTAACAGTATCCAGAAATTCAACTGCCTGCCTTTCCCTTCAAATCGGAACACAGCAATATGTAAGCACTGCTGCTTGGCGGTTGAAGTGATAAGAGACTTTCGTCGCCGTTCGTTCGTTCGAGACCTGTCACTAAGATTACTCTTTATAATTGCCTAGTGAGAACCATACTTGAATATGGATCTACAATTTAGCGACCTCATTATGCTTCACACATGCTCAGAGTTGAGAGAATACAAAATCCGTTGTATATTTCTCTATTATGTCTTTAGTTTGATATTAATATGATTTTATTACGATTGGCCCCTCTATTGCACCTGCGATGCTTTCTCCAAGGTATGTGTTCATTTCTTCTGATATTGAGGGAGTGTTTTGGGAGTAATGGACGAACTAACCTCTACTGCATCGTATATATACTAATACAAGCTGTGTTCGTCTATAATTGATTGTGCATTAAGATAGTGTCACCTTAGTATTATCTGTATGTTATTCTCATGTATCTATGTAACAGTCGTTGATGAACCTAATAAATAAATAAATATGTAAAATATGACGCCCGCACAGATGAGTCTGCCTCTGGTAAATCCTTGTCAAAATTTGTTTGTTCCATACATCTTTACCACAGCCCATAAATATCCCCACCGAGGGGCTCGAGCCTACTCTTAGTAAGGGTACTTAGGCCTTAGTCAACCACGCTGGCTCAGTGCGGATTGGTCGACTTCACATACACCTTGAATTTCTTCGCCGATGTATGCAGGTTGCCTCACGATGTTTTCCTTTACCGTAGAAGCGTCGGAAAAATGTACAAATACATTGGTACATGGCAGGATTGTACCCTGGACCTCCCAATTAGAAGGCCATCGCCGAGTCCACAGCACCACCGACGCTCGCTCCATACATAACAAATTTAAATAATAATGCAGTAACCTACTAGGAAAAAAACTCAATTCCTCTTTTACAAGAAAGATTTTTATACACAATAATTATTGAATTGACTGCGGTTTTGCAAATAAAATATTGTTATAAATTTCACCCACTAAACATTTACTGGCTAACTTAAGGGATCATCAGTAAAACTGGCAATTAGTTTAATACAAAGACAATGCAAAAACAGGTCGTTTTATAGTTTTCATTCAATTAACCGCGATAAAGATAATGTAGGTAATAGGCAATTTGCAGCTGATATGAACTCTCGTTGACTACACAATAGCTTTTGGGTGGAAACTAAATTACCTTAGAATAGCGATGTGCTGAAGGGACAGACGGAGAGGCCCCTCTGAGGTTGAAGTGGCGAATGGATTTCCAATCGATTTCAGCTTATTGAAATCCACTTAGTTCCGTCCTAACTGGCTTAGGAATGTTAAGCGACTTGGCGGAATGCATTAAGCGTTAGGTGCCCGAAATGATCTTGTTATTTGTAACGTTTTAAAAGTTTGTAGCTAAAAATCATTAAAGGCCTTGTAAAGACCGTATGTATTACGTTACAGTTTTTATGTTTCCTCTTGGAGTTCCGTACGTTGAACGAAAATGTTATATAATCTGTTTATCTTTCAATTTTCTAAGCCGTATTGTGAAAGTTGCAAAAAAGGCGAAAAATCTCGTTTAAAAGTAAAGGTCTCTGCATACGTAACGTGCTTAGAACGTGGACGCAGCGAGGACGGCGCGGAGACGGGACGTGGTTTAGAAAACCCTGACGTGGAGTTTAATGCATACGCAACGTGACAGTGACTCGCAACTAACGTGCTAGTGTTGTGAATAGGAAAGGTGGACTTTTCATTTGAAGAATTGGCTATAATTGCTATTGCTTTAGATGACGAAAAAGCTATGGCTGCCAAGAGGAAAAGCAGATTTCCTGTACATCTTACATGGCAAACAAGAGAACAAGAAGAATTTCACAAATTTTTGATGTTGTCGAATCTGAATCATTATTTTTTTCGCTTAACAATATAAGATGGGTTTCTATCAAAATTTAAGTATTTTTTGTGTTCTAAATAGTAATTAATTTAATTATATTTCCAAATGAAATTAAGTATAATATTATATCCCTGTTTTACATTGAGTTTACATGACCTATAATTTATCAATCTTGAGTAGGCGGTGCGAAAATATTGTAAATAAAGTTATGAATGCAGTAAAAAAATTAAATGAAACTTATCGTTTTCAGTGAATTATAATTCGACTGCAATTTTACGCCACAGAAAATTTTTATGATTCGTGTGTAAATACTTTGCGTCTGCAAAATTATACAAAGCTGGATATAAACGTACACACTCTGTTAGTTTTTCGTCGTCCATTTTCAATTCTTGTGGCATCACTATATAGGTATCTGAAGCGAGCGGAGTGAGTGTGCATACGCAGCAAAACCACGGACGGGACGGGGCACGTGCGGGGAGGGACGTGCTAAACATCGTCGCCGACGATATTTTTCCCGTCACGTGGGCGCCACGTTCCCGTCCCGTCCGTGTGTTCGTGACGTATACACTATCGGATACATTTCCTATAAAACGTCCGAGTAAAAACACGTTACGTATGCAGAGGCCTTAGGTAAGCAGCGAACGAACGGGAATTTTTCAAAAACGGGGAAATAATATATAGTGAAACGTAGTTCGCGGGCACAGCTAGTGCAGTATAAAAACTGCTTAATTTACGTTTTTATATACAACCAAGTTGGCAAACAAGCCTTCTACCCACCTTATGGAAAGGGACATCAGTCTACAACCCCCACTTTTTTTTCTTTTTCACGCTAAAGCCGCTGAACCGATTAAGATGTTGGTAAAGAGATGGTTTAAGTTCCGAGAAAGGACGTAGGATAGTTTTTATACCAGAAATTATCCTTCAAGGGTGTAAAAGGGGGAGAGGGAGAGTTTGTATAGGGAATCAATAACCACTGAACTGATTTAGATGAAATATTGTATGGATAAAAAATAAGCTACCCAAATTACTAATTTCACGCGGACGTAGTCGCGGGCAAAAGCTAGTACGATACAACTACACTTCACCTCAAAAAGCGTTCGCTGGGTATTGAATATGTTTAACAATTTTTATATTTTTCTATACACGATGAATCACTTCTTCAATATACTTATTCCGTTTACTACAACGATCCATTTCACAGGACCTCCTGCTCACATCGCTGCTTGAACAAAGAAGTATCTCGCAGTGTAAGTTTTAAGGCAAACGTCGGAGGCTGCGTGTACTACCGTAACATCTGAGATCTCGAGAGGCGTGTTTATTTCCGGCGAGTGCAGCGCACACAAGGGCTACACAAACAAAACGTTGCGAGTTTCAAGCACCCTAAGCTCCCAACTACGGGTTCCGTGTATATTTGCCATCTTGGCGGTGGCCTTGTACATATTTAAGGAGCGTTAGTAATATTATTTTTTGCGCGACTTAGACCCTTTACACGTTGCGACTTTTTGCAACGATACATTACATACTCGTATTAATCATTCTTCTTCTTCTTCTTTTTTAATATGTGGCAATTGGTCGTTGGAGAGAACAACCATTACTGCCAGTGTCAAGTATTAATCATTCAATATTTGACATGAAACTGACATTATAATAAAAATAGACTACTTGACATTGAAAATTGTAAAGGCGCCTCTTCACAATGGCCCATGATGGCCCATCAAATGATCGTCCATCAATGCCGCCATGATCGAGGCGCCTCTTCACAATGGGCCATGATGGCCCATCAAATGATCGTCCATCAATTCCGCCATGATCGAGCAATTCTCCACACAATCGTGAATATTAATTTACTAACTGTTTACTGTTATGATAAGACGTCTATCAAAAATATTTTACAAAAACTAAAAACCGACTTCAAAACCCTGAAAAGTTAAAAATAATATAAGAATAGGTACAAACAACATCAACACTTCTATATTGAAGTCGGTGCCAAACGATGATCTCCTAGAAAATATAGAAGTGTGATGTTGTTTATATGTACCTATTCTTATATTATTTTTAACTTTTCAGTGTTTTTGAAGTCGGTTATTATTTTTTGTAAAATATTTTTTAGTGAATGCTATCTTTTTAGTGAAAGAAACCCTAATTTAAAAAATCGAGGAAAACGCTACTTTTAAGTAAATTAGCGTTTTCCTCGATTTTCTTGGGATCCTATCATCAGATCCTGATTTTGGTGACCTTGGAACCACCCCAGGAGTATACTCTACCAAATACAAAAAAAATATGAAAATCGGTCCACAATTGGCGGAGTAATCGCGGAACATACACACAAAAAAAAACATAAGCATCGAATTGAGAATCTCCTCCTTTTTTGAAGTCGGTTAAAAATGGACATCGAAGAGATTATCGCGGTAGCGGCAATATTTTTACTTAGCTCTTATAATGTGCGTGAAAAAAGAAACATCATACAGTAAACTTTATTTACCGAGAAGTCTACACTGTACTCGAGACAAATACGTACTGAATAGTCGGCGATTGTGTGGACGCGTATGCCATCATGGGCCATAATTCCTTTGATGTACCGACAATTCGCCGATTGCTCACGATTACCGGCGATGATGGCCGATCATAGACAATCATGCCCTCTACACAATCGTGATTGTGTATACTTGGCCATCATGGGCCATTGTGAAGAGGCGCCATCAAACTTTGATAATTGACAGTATAATTGTTGTTGATGAATGTGAAGGATAAGTTTTAACATGAGTTGGAAAAGTGATTTGCATGCGATGAATAGCAAAACATTGTAAACAGGACGTTACAAACATAACAACAATAATTTATTTCATTTCATTTCATTTCATACAGTTGCGATGGAGACAGGATGAAGTCGCGATACAGTTGTTTATGTTGCATCGCGACTGCATCGCTGCAGAAGTCATAGTATGCAAAAGTCCTTAGGTGGTCAACGTACCTTTCGACGAATTGAGCCTGCCTGGTTCGAAATGGACCCTTCAAAGTAGCAGAGAGTTTCTGGAGGTTTAGGTTTAGGAGATGGGACACCAGTGGATCAGGCGTACTATAATGTTATGACTTACGCAAGCTGGTTTCGACAAACTATGATAAAAGATTTCGTAAGCTAGGTACATCTGAAACTTTCTAAAAAAATTCGATCAAGTAATGACATTGTAAATAGTGTTTGTTTTGTACACTCAATGCACACTAGCTAGAATGTAAATTTTTAAGTGCTAAATGGAAAAAAAACAGAGTAAAACAACATATTTCTCAAATAAAAATATTTATTAATTATCATCACTTATATCATTATTGTCGTCATCATCATCAACTCGGATTATAAAAGCATCACACACACTATCCAGCAGATCATTAAGAGGGCACATTTTATCCTCATCTTTAATAATTATGGTATATGCATTCTTGCCATTTTTCAGCTGTGATATTATATGCCCTCTAATATTAAATGTTTTACTTTGCGCAACTCGGACCGCGGTGAATAGTTTTTTAATTTTAGATTTGACATCTTGTTATATTGGCTCTTAGAAGAAGCAAAAATTTTACAAACGAACAGATTTTTCTAAAAAAGGTTGGCAACCTATGGACTATTGAACAGGGATCCCAGTAATAGAAAAATAATTTCCTTGACAATTATTGTAACTTCAATAATATGATATTAAATAATGTAATTACAATTTTTTTTTAATTATCAGTATTTTTTTAAGTCTTAGTTTTTTTAATTAAAACCTTAAAATCCATAAAGATTTATTTTTTATTTTGCTAAAATGCTTTTCCCTTTTTAGGAAGAGTTTTTCAATGTTGGCAACACTTCTGAAATGTTAGAATTCCGTCGAATTAAAAATCAGACTGTAGGTGTAATTAGAGATGGATAGTCAAGCAACGGACAAGAATTTATGACAATTCCTTATCTTTAATTTGAATAAATATAATAATTTGTCAGAATAAAGGGGAATAATAAAACGATCGAATAAAAATTACGTAGCAACTGATGAGATACTATTTTAATCACTTGAGCGGTATGAGTTTGAGTAAGCGAAAAATTAACTAAACTGACGACGAATATTAATTAATAATAAAATACAGAACAAGCTTACAAAAGTGGGGTATGCTTAATCAATTTTGGATATTAAAATTTTAAACGTGTGACTGAATACCTACTCTTTACCTACTATTCTATGGGAACCTATACCACAGATTAGATAATAGTTACTACGTACCTTATACCACTGCTCATTATGGTATTTTTCAAAGTGGTTTTTCTATTCGAAACACTTCTTTAAGATAAAATGCTGCTCACCATAAATAAATGCCAAATATTGAAAAAAAAACGCGGTACGTAACGTTGACACTCATATAAATATTAGGTCGCTCAAATATTATGAAGCTTCTCATTTTGTATTTGAAGTAACTCGAATGAATGTTTATAAGTTACTGTTCTGTTGATTTATCGTCATTCGCAGTCAGTCGCTCACTTAGTAATACAATAATCCAAATTAATTATTTTCGCCTCTTAAAATTTTAATTTACAGTCACTCGTTTAAATACTACCCAAATATAAATAACAGAGTTTGCTCAAACGCCCAAAGCAGGCACATACTTAACAGTAATTAATGTTCCGTTATCTGATCGGCGGCGTCGCCATTGAGTAGGGAAAATAAGGAAAAGGTAAATATTTGTTTAAATTGGCGTCGCCCTTTAATAAGATTGTCATGCCCTATTTCCATTTTGTTGCTTGCTACCGATAACAAATGAAAGAAGATACATGTGCAATCACACACAAAAAGGCCTGATTTTAAAACGTTCGCTTTAAATCGTTCACATCTGTGCGAACTCACTCATACTCGTATATCCTCATATATACTTGTTAGAAAACATGTGATGTCTCTTTGTTGCAGTCAATCGAGTAACAAAGAGAATTTTTGATATCGAATGAATATCGGCAGAAATCGAGCACTTGACAGCAGACGAATGATTAAAATAGGGCCCTTAATTAAATTTATTAATGAAAATCGTTATTGCAGGGAATTTATGTTAAGGGGGAAGTTAACTTAATCTCTTGTTATGACGAGCATAAACAAATAAAATATTGTAATATATAATTAAATCAGTAAATATATACTACTATATATATTATATTAATCCATAAATATATATCTATACCAAAATAAATACATATACTCGTATCTTAAACAGTAATAGAACATTAAATTTCCAGCTGCAGAAAATGCGGTTAGATTGCTCGCCTGAAAGAGTCATGCGAAAATGCACGCCATAAGGCCTCTGGGAAGGAATCACAGACGGCATCGGCCGCAAAGGATTTGTCATAAAATATCGTGGCGTGAAGTTGGACAACTATAGACAGATCGATTATGGAACAAAGAACTACTAGGGAACAAAGTTTTTATTTTATTTTTCAGAAGTGTAGGACAAAACTGGCTTTTAGGATCTTATTAGCTAGATCTGGCGTTAACTGTTGGGCAAATGAGTCCATCTGTTTTCCTATTTGCTTAAAAATATATTTCACACCGTTCATCGTTACTGAATATAATAAAAAATTAGAACGATTGAAAAACGTTTTTAGGGTTTCGTATCTCAAAAGGGACAACGGAACCCTAGCTGGATTACTACGTTTTCCGTCTGTCAACCTGTCCGCCTGTCTGTCAATAAGACACTTTTTCTCAGGATCCATTATTCCTATGCACCAATCAAAGTATATTTAAAATGTGTATATCTCTAGATTGTTATTTTTTGTACGCCAAAATTGGCAAACAAATTGGCTGCCCATCTGATGGTAAGTGACTACAGTCGCCTATGGTTCTTGTAAAGACTTGTACAATCCACAACCCCTACAAGGACGCCAATGATCATTGTCAAATTGTGACATAAGGTGACATAAGACGTCAAGTCACAGTACCCAGTAATTTCACTGTCTATCTTATGGCCGATATACACTTTGTTTAGTGAAGTGTTTTGGTGTTTAGTGTATCACATAACACTATACTGTGTACTAAACACTGTATAGTGTTATATGATTAGTAGGTGCTGTCCTACACTGTATAGTAAACGGTGTTTAGTTTGTTTATTATATGGACTAAACACTAAACGTGCGTCGAAACTAAAGCTTCTTCCTTTCTTTCACTCCATTGAAATATTTCCTATTTTATTTTCAAGACGTACGATAATTAATAGCGAATTATAATGAAACATGGCGTCGATGACGGTCATACTTCTTGAGTTGTTCGCCCGTGAACAAAGCGGCCACAATCGAGACTCTGCTCGGCTGAGCAAAAACCGATTGTAGTGTTTAATTAAATATCTTAGTCCTTCCGGTAGACTACAAACGTGCAGATGTTCAGATGATATTTAGAGAATTATTCTCTGTATAGCATAGGTACTAGATGCAGCAAATACCGTATGTTACATTACCTGTGTAAATTGGTTTAAATGTTAGTGGTGGTTGAAAATAAATTAAAAGTGGAATGTGTTTCACACCTCGTCGTATTTTGTTTAAAGTAAGACACTATTCGAGATTATTCAGCAGCATTATTCAGCTTAGCTCAACTTCATAGATAAAAGGTGAGACAGAAATGCATCATACACATACTCGTAGCTTTTTGCTTTAACAAAAATATTACCTGCTAATCTAAAGGTCACTTATCAAATAGCTATTGAATTTTACCTAAATGAAGAGTTTAAAAACGCAGTAAAGAAGTGTAAGGGAAGGACAATTAATAATGCCTGAATATAACAACAGCTACGGTCGGAGGTTGCATTGGTATGTTGTGCCTGATATATTCAATAAAATACCCTGGTTAAGAGAGGAACCAACGTTATGCAAACATAAATTAAAACTCAAGAATACACTATTGCAAACTATTAACTTACGAGTAACATAGGTTAATAAATATATAAATACTTGTATAATTTTAATAAGTGCACATAATTTGTATGCATGGTAGTATGTCAGTTTGGCGAGAATATGTTTGTGTGTTCGTGTACATTATTTGATTAAATAAATGAAGAAAAAAAATTTTAGTACTTATAAAAAAAACTTCTCAGTCCGCCTGGCTAACTAACATCGTCTTATCTAAACTTGTCGCCATAGTAATAATCTGGATTATATTTTTGTGTCCTGGCAATGCTCGATTGTTGAGGAGTTCAGGTGACGCTCCATCTTTAGCCTTATTCCATCTTCAAGAGCCTGTTGCTTGTAAAAAAAAAGTATTTTGGTTAATTTGAGTGAAGTTGAGTTCAATGATCTTACGAGTTACTGTCCAGTAATTATAAAAATGGTTTAAGTGAATATGTTGAAAAAAATATAACCCTTATTGGTAATGTCAATGATACAAAGTGAACCAGCTGTTATTGCTACACTGTCTTGAGACAAATCGACAATTAGCGAATAAATAGATTTACAAGACAAAACGAAGACGGAAGCTACGAGGGGATTGGAATAGTTAATTTGCAGAGAAATTTGAATGGGATGAGTTTTTTTTCCTTTTGTGAATTTGTGCAGTTATTTTGTTAAATCATTTACGTAAGATTCATCGTCTCACCTAAGTTTGTCGCCATAATTACATTAATATTATGCATAAAAATATAAAATATTTTCATCTTCGCGATACTATCAAAAAGTCAATTCAATTTAAAACCTGACCACAGAAAAATCACGCTCTTAAATTAATTATGAAACAAGAATATCACGTACAACAACATTTGCAGAGACGCTCTATCAAAATTTTTGAACCTCCACATTACAGACGTAAAAATTAGTTTTAATTATTACGTAAAAAATAGTTTTAGTTTTAATTAAGTATCAGAAAAAAATAGTTTTAGTTTTAGAAATTATACAGGTAACAAACTTTTATTCATTACTGTCAAAAATTATATTTAATCACTGCGTCTTATTACTGACATAATGAGAGCATTTACCCTACATAAGTCCTTTGACATGAAGCCTAGTCATCTAGACCAGTGGTCCCCAACCGGGCCGCAGACTGGTACCAGGCCACGAAACAAATGGTACCGGGCCGCCAAAGGAACATTAAATTATTAATACTTTACTAACAGTGTCCTCTCGAAATTGTGCGTCTTTCCACAAACAAGAAACGAAAAGTAATCCGCGGCCCTACCGCCTAATTCATAGCGATGCACTCGGTATATCGTTTTAATATCACAGGTGACATTAGAATCATAGTTCTTATGGCACAGGTGATATTAGAAGGATAGCGAGTGGAGTTACAATGGAACAGAACATACATACAATCCACATACAAGTACGTACAAACCACAAAATCTATTGAAACACATTTTTTTTTAAAAGAACGTCGCCCCTCCCTATTACTTTTTCCTGTGTCGTGAGTGCAGTTAGAAACATAGAATATCACATGCACATACGCCCAGACCGGAACGAATTTCTGTAGGCCATACAAAATATTTGTCCCGTACGGGAATCGAACCCGCGACCCGTTGCGCAGTAGGCGATCACTCGATCTCTGCGCTAACCGTGTCGTAATTGATGATGTCGACCTTTTTTTTAAAAATGGAACAAAGGCAAACAATAAAATGGTGAAAAAGTTGGGTACTTAGAGAATTCTTTTAATACTTATTTACTTTATTTTTACTTTTTTCTTTTAATATTCTTAGTCTTACAAGTTTTTGAGTTACTTTTCAACGTAGGCGGTTTCGCCTTACAGCAAGGCTCACTTAAAGTTGTTATTAGTCCCAAAAATAGAAACACGTTTAGAATAGTCATAAGCCACTATTAATTGAATATGTAAAATGAATGTTTGCGTCATCTATTAGTTGTTCGTAGATTTCATAAAGGGAAATGTATATTTCCATAGGTAATTAGTTGATTAATATATTGAACCGTGTATCAAATGATGACGTAATGCTTGTTTGATTATTGGAACGAAGTTCCTCATAGAACGTTGTAGAGACAGGGGCTAGCCGGCAAAAACTGTACGTTACAAAAAAAGTTAGTTATAGTGCATTTATTATTCAACTAGCTGTACCCGCGACTTCGTTCGCGTTTAAATTTCGGAAAATAACAACATGTAGATTTTTTCCCGTTTTTGCAACATTTTTCATTGATGCTCAGCTCCTATTGGTCGTACGTGATGTTATACGATGTTATACACGGTTATTTTTTTATCACCCTGGAAAATTTTAGGGACGCTTCAGGACACATCCAATATTATATAAAAAATGCTGCTCTCAAATAGTGCAGCATTTTTTGTATTTTTTAAAAAAATTATATAAAATTAAGGAGGGGTTATTTTTTTTATTTATATTTAAATCATTCTAATACCATGTCGTGAAGCGTCCCTTAAATTTTCCAGGGTGATTAAAAAATAACCGTGTATAGCCTATAGACTATCCAACACAAAAAGATTTTTTTAATTTAAATCAGTAGTAGCGTTCAATCAAACTAAGAAACTAACTCTTCAGTTTTATAATATTAGTACCTATACATAACTCAAAAACAACTTTATTTGTATGATATTTGGAGAATTTTCGAGAATCGATTAAGATTTTTAAATGAAAGACATATTGATCCTAAAAAAGTAAAAGTTGTATTCTTTAAATATAATAAATATAAACTATTTGTCGAATAGCATAAAGAAGTTCGTTCCTATCGGGTGTCCCACGACACCACACGGCTTTTCTTTAGCTGGTTGGCTAGACGACGAGCGTGTGTGGGGCTCTCCCGGCAGAGTGCCAGGCCTACCCACGAAGCCCCCCGGTGTTCTTCCTGCCCTTATGAACGCGCGTGGTAGGGTCCACACTGTGACTACCACTACCAACGAACCCGGGCTAGCCCAACCTCAGTATTCGGGCTATCGCCAAGGGGGGATTGCCCGAGAACACCAGGGCAATCTCCAGACGGAGGGCCTTACGGCGGCATACAAGGGGCCACCGTACGTGCACTGTGGTTCTTGGGGGGGTTTCAGTTTTGCTGCGAATCTCACAGGAGCCACATGTAGGTATCATAGGTGACTGTTACCACTTACCATCAGGTGGGCAGTTTGCTCGTTTGCTAACTTAGTTGCAATTCAAAAAAAGCTCGGTATTTTTCCGGGGTAAAAAGTTGCCAATGCATTATTGTGCGTAAAAATGCTGCCAATACAAAAATAACCCCGAAAGTAGCATGGGGGTAATCCAAACGTGCTAACGTCCATACTATGTGACTCCCCATACTAAAGGGAGTACTTTTTCAAATAAACTATATCTAATATATGGCAGTGAAATTACTGGGTACCGTGACTTTACATGTGATGTCTCAAGTTGGCAACGTGCACTGTGGTTCTTGTTGGGGTTGCAGTTTTGCTGCGAATCTAACAGGAGCCACATGTAGGTATCATAGGTGACTGTTACCACTTACCATCAGATGGGCAGTTTGCTCGTTTGCCAACTTAGTTGCAATTAAAAAAAGCTCGGTATTTTTCCGGGGTAAAAAGTTGCCAATGCATTATGTACGTAAAAATGTTGCCAATACAAAAAATAACCCTGAAAGTAGTATGGGGGTCGAATACAAAAAATAGCCCTGAAAGTAGCATGGGCATCCATACGTGCTAACGTCCATACTACGTAACTCCCCATACTAAAGGGAGTACTTTTTTCACCGAGTCAAATAAACTATATCTCTTTGAAGAGCGGTGTATGTTCGATGTATAATACGCGTATTTCATTAAGGTTAGTTTTTACTAAAATAATCACAAAAATACGACAAATGAAATGTAGGTATTCTAGTGGTAGAATTTTGTATTTGTTTTGTATGAGAGTTCGGCGACAGAAGACCCCATAGTATTCTTCCATTCGATACTTTCATAGATTTTCAGCACCAACAAATACGAGTAGCTATGTACTATTTTTGATTACAACCGCGAATTATTCATGCGCAAAATCTCACTCTTACTTATTTCAGCTCTATATTGTGTCAGATGTCAATTCCTATTGTGTAAAGAATAACTGATTAATACAGTGATTTGAAATTCAATTTAGCAGTTTTGTTCAGGCTCACGTATCGGCTCTAGGACCTTCAGTCCACACAATTATCGGGAGGTCCCCAACAGTAATCAATTCTACAATCTGCCTACGGCATATAGATTTCACCCGTTGCTACCAACGTTACAAACACAATTACCCGATACGAATGTAAACTCGGCTTATCTTCTCATCCGCATTACACAAGATACAAGATATAGAACAAAGGCAGAGCGGGCGGAGTTAAGATTGATTTGAACCTTATTCCTTTGTAATAGGTAAATCTCTGCATCTGGCTTATTTAATAATGAGTAATAACGTCCACGTAATGAAACTTGTCCTACATAGCTAAGTCATTCGGAGGTTCCCATTGAATGGAATCTGCTGAATCGTGAATTCAAAACTTGGAATTTGAAACGTTCGTCGTAGCGTGCCGTAAAACTGATTATAGCACCAAACTTTAAAAACTTTTATTGAACAACTTACCTTTATAGAGCGTAGTGTTGTCAAACATAAAAAAAACCTTTAGTTATCTTTAACGTAGTATATAATCTATACTAAAATTATAAAGCTGAAGAGTTTGTTTGTTTGTTTGCTTGAACGCGCTAATCTCAGGAACTACTGATTCAAATTGAAAAATTCTTTTTGTGTTGGATAGTCCATTTATCGAGGAAGGCTTTAGGCTATATAACATCACGCTACGACTAATAGGATCAATGACAAATGTTGCAAAAACGGGTAAAAAATATACAGCGAAACGTAGTTCGCTGGCACAGCTAGTAATTTTATAAAGAGGAAAGATTTGATTGTTTGTTTGTTTGTATTGAATAGGCTTCGAAAGTAATGAACCGATTTTGGTGAAAGTTGGTATAGGGATAGTTCGAGACCAGGGGAAGGACATAGGGTAATTTTTCTACGGAAAAAAATCCCACGGGAAAACAAAGAAAAACGCGGGCGAAGTCGCGAGCGGAAAACTAGTCTAAGATATTAAACAATTACTCGATGTATGTAAAGTACTTATCGTCGCTTGCCTTACTATGTGGCGTATCTGACATTTCATGAATTGTTGAGGGCAAGGTTGTTGTTCCAATTGACGACTCTGTACCAATACAGGGAGAAAAAAATAGCCCTTGCTGGTTTTCTTGCTGGTTCTTTCCAGTACAAGGTCTCCCGCCGTAGACTTGTGAACCAATTATCTACATGGGAATAAAATCAATGTGGAACTACACTTTAGTAGGGACAATCATCATCATCACTTCAATTAATTTATGCCCCACTGTTGGGAACAATTCACTCTTAAAAAAAGAGGCAGACGCAAGTACAATAAGGCG
Source organism: Schoenobius gigantellus (assembly GCA_963935595.1). Classification (NCBI taxonomy): domain Eukaryota; kingdom Metazoa; phylum Arthropoda; class Insecta; order Lepidoptera; family Crambidae; genus Schoenobius; species Schoenobius gigantellus. The sequence goes on along the minus strand of OZ012544.1, from coordinate 9,251,437 downwards.
ATTAATTCGCATTATTGTACTTGCCTCTATGGGAATATCTCTCAGGGAGTATAACTACTGTTATATTCCCTGTCTAATGTTGTTAACGCAAAAACTAACAATTTGTGAGTAGAAGCATTTTCGATCCAGTAGTAGGGTATTCTACATAAAAAAAAATTAAAGAATAAATCCTGAGGTTTAAAAGACACTTAATTTGAGCATTGTTCCTTCGAAGCGAATGGGATTGAAATGCTTAAACAATCGTTATTTCGAGTCCCCAGAAGCGACGTCAAAGGAAACTGGAGCATCTGTCTTACGGTACAGTGCAACTAGGCTTTTAAATGAAATCGCGAGGCTTTGAGTTTCAATGAAGCTTAGAAATTATAGCAAACAGGCTATTATTATTGTTAGGCTATTGTTATTACACTTTTCACTATTATTTTTTTTCAAATTTGTGTCTGTTTATGTAACGCTCTCCCAAATAAGTGTAGAGTCGTTTTGTTTTTCCTATAGTACATGTATTTGTTTACATCTATACAGCTGGGTTTGAAGGCACATTCGTGACTTAAAAGTTGAATATTTTATACCTTTTATTCTTGTTTACTGTCCGCTTTGTTTTAGTGGCAATACGTAGGTGCTAAAGTGAGCTTGAAAATTGAAGGCATAATTGATTAAAACGACTTCATAAGCATTTTAGAATGCAAGTTGAATGAATTGTTACTTCTAGCTAAAACCGTATGTAAATTCAAGTGGGTCTCATGACCTTAATCAAGTTCGGGTTTCGTATTTTTTTGTCAGGTCTGTTTTTTGTAGATGATTAATTTATTATTTCGATTTATTGTTATTAATGTGTGATTGTGCTTCTACTTACAACGACACAAACATTGTCGTTTTTAGTAATTGCTAAAGAATATATATTTACATATATTCTTTATATACAACAGGAAAGCTTTGCCTTCATCTCGCCTGACCGTAAGTGACAACAAAGCTGAAGGTGGAGGACTCTTCAACAGCTGAGGAACTGGCTGTCTTACCTCTATGTTGGAACACGGCAATGCTATTATTTATTTAGTTATTCTTTATGTACATATTTATCGTACAAAAGCGGACTTAATGCTATTACCATTGTTATTGTGCGAACAAACTTAGGATATAATGTTAAACAAAGGCACTTTGTTGATTTACCAATTTTGATAAACTTTATATTATTATTACTAATATATTTCACGTATCTATATAACCGTTTAGAGCGTCGGTGACACTGTGGACTCGGCACTTGCCTTCCAATCGGGAGGTTCGGGTGTGAGACCACCATGTACCAATGTGTTTTTCGTTTTTAGAATTTCATATGTACATTTGTCTGACGCTCCTACGGTGAAGGAAAACATCGTGAGGCAACCTGCATACATCTGCAAAGAAATTCAATGGTGTATGTGAAATCGACCAATCCGCACTGGGCCAGCGTGGTTTACTAACGCCTAATCACCCTAACATGGGGTAGCCTCGAGCCTCTCGGTGGGGTGCTGTGATGCTGATCTTTAGAACGACCTATATTAATGTGCGTTTATCTATCTGATAACGATTCAGTCACAAGTTTGATATTTTCACTGCGGACCCACGATACCCCTGGCGATACCCCTGGCGATACCCCTGGTGGTATCGTGGGTCTTTTAAAATCAAACGATACCCCCAACAAATAGTGTTGCGATATTAATTAATAAGAGCTTTATCATCTCTTGAATTTTATATTTACAAAAAATATCAAATTATAGTCTTAATCTTCTTCCAGTTAAACTTCCTTTTTGCCTGTTCGGAGAATAATTATGCGTTATAGTTATAAATACATTAGTTATTTACATACAAGAGATAAATGCATTCCACACCGCAACACTACGGTCATTTGTTGGGGGTATCGTTTGATTTTAAAAGACCCACGATACCACCAGGGGTATCGTGGGTCCGCAGTGGATATTTTCAATATTACATCAACCACATCTCAGTTAAGAGCAAATATGGCAGTGTTTGTAAAAAGATGTGTATTCGTAACAGAACAAACTTATCAATTGGTATCTATAATTGCAAAGTAACTGGAGTAAAGATTTCTTTACATTTTTTTTTTTTGGAACGTGGAGTTACTCAATAAAAAGGATTTTATAAATTTCAACCTATACGTAACTAAATTGAATTATAACAGGCTGTATGAAACTACACACACAATTTCAAAAATTATTTGTCGCAGAAGGCTATCGCGTTTTTCTAAATTCGAACTAGTAGCTTCTAGTTAAATGAAAAAATATAAGATATTGCTTTGACATCTATTTTAAACTGTACAGAGAAACTCTTCGTTTTCGCCCCAATCTACATTAATATTATATAGAGATAAAGTTTTTTTTATTTATTTAATTAATCCAACAGTGTTACAATGAACATAGGTTAATAAATATGTGTGTGCATGCATGTACGTGTGTGTATGTGCGCGCGTGTGTTTGTGTGAGCGCGCGTGTGTTTGTGTGAGCGCGCCCGCGTTTGTGTGTGTGTGTGAGCGTGTGTGTGCGTGTGTGTAAAATGCTGCTTCACGATGGCTGACATAAAGCTTTTAGGTGAATTTTTCTGATCTCATTTTTTAAAGCATTTTTAGCTTAATTAAACAGATGCAATTCAGAATATTGGCTATTGTAAGTTTGGATGACTCGACTTAAAACAGAGATTTTAGCGTATTTCGTGTGGGAGTCAGGAACCTGGAAAGTGTAGTATGTCGAGTTCGACGAAAAGGTACACATATTTGAATGTTAGATAATACTTCCGAGCAGTTCACTTTTCCTGATAAAATATCATGCAAAAGTACAATATCGTATTGTTTACACCTCAGTGATAATGGGTCTATACCAAAGTAGTTGTATGCTTCTAAGTAGGAATCAAAGCTTTTGTATGCTTTGAAGCTGAAAAATTTAATAATTTGAATGAATTCCAGTTTTTTGATATGACTGATATAACACGGAGACCATATACTACAGGCATATTCTAGTATGCTTCGCACATAGGCAAAATATAGAACTTTAATACAGCTAATATCTTTAAAGGAATGGCAGGTACGCTTTATGAAACCAAGTTGTTTGTAGGCTTTATCCACTAAGCAATCAATATGTTCCATTAGCATCATTTTCGAATATAGTTTAATACTCGTCTCGTGCTGTATCTACCTTTTTGATAGCCACATTATTTAAAGAATATGTATTTAGGATAGTTTTATGTTTGATGTGAATACATTTAGTGGTGTTTACTGAAATTCTACTGCGTTTGTAGTAGTCAAAGAGACTTAAGCAGTCAGCGACAGTATTAACTTTGGAGTAGATTTTTTTGTCGTCCGCAAACATAATAAATTTCGAATGATTAAAGCAAGAGATAAGCGTTATACAGCAAAGGCCCAAGCAGTGATCACTGCGATGTGTGTTTGGAACGAATGAGCCAATTATTTAAATTCTGTTACCAGTAGAAAGCTACGTTATTCCTAAGTGACAATGGCTATATTTGATTGATCAACAGAAATAATAGACGATCAAACGAACTTCTCAAGTAAAGTTCGATCATTATTATAACAACTAGCTGTGCCAGCGAACTACGTTTCGCCGTATATTTTTTACCCGTTTTTGCAACATTTGTCATTGATGCTCAGCTCCTATTAGTCGTAGCGTGATGTTATATAGCCTAAAGCCTTCCTCGATAAATGGACTATCCAACACAAAAATATTTTTTCAATTTGAATCAGTAGTTCCTGAGATTAGCGCGTTCAAGCAAACAAACAAACAAACTCTTCAGCTTTATAATATTAGCTTTATAGATATGATTTGATTCATTCGAGATATAATTTGTAAAAAATTCGAGAGAGAAACGGGCGTATGCGTTGATCTGTCGACTTGCTGACTAAACAGTTTGTAAAAGGAGAATATAACGTTCAACGTAAATATTTTTAAATTAATATCAAAACTTGTCCTTTACATAAGAATCAAACAAATTGTAAACTAATTTATTCATGCTAAGCATCATCAAATTATTTCACCAATTTATCCTGAATCACACTTGCGATAATAATTCTAATAGTTACACCGAATGGCACGAAATAACTAAAATACTTAATGATATTATTAACTGGCAGTTATTCGTTCACTTTGTGGTGCCTCGTACGAACTAATAAAATATAATGAACAGCGGCGTTCGGGCAGCAATGCCTCGAGAATTTGTAGTTATGGTTGCTGTAATTTCTTATTAGTGTATAATTTGTAGATTGCATAGCAGAGGCATTTTCATAGTGTAGTTTTAGTGTTATAACGTTTCGCGATATGGCCGCATTATAAGAAGCGATGGTGAACACGTGACGAGAAGATTAAAATTTATAGATATAATGTCCTCATAAGAAGAATGAAAGAAAATATAGCGGGATTGTGTGAAATGTGATGCTTCGAACCAAACAAAAAGGAAATGGCCCGCCTATTGTTGAGAAGCTATTGCATGTGATGTAGTCGCTTGCAACAAACCACGTTATTATAAAAATATATTGATTAGCATTACCCCTGGAATAAGGTTGTAGCAGTTAGTCTAAAAAAGCGGAAAATACCACTGACTCAGACGATTAAATTAATGTTAGTGTTAAGAATTCACAGTTTCTGGGTTATTAACCGACTTCACAGAATTAGACTTTATGTTTTGTAGAGAGTGCCAACCAATTTTGTTATTTCTAGTATGCCTTTTCGTACTAACAACAATACCTCGGTCTGTTTAGTTAAACGAATAAAGAATCCTTTCCAATCGGGGGTAATGGTTCCAGACATTTCCATTATATCATCAAATGAACCATGGAATACAAAACACTTCCGAAAATAAACGAACACGGAACGCCAAGATGAAAGGCAATCCTTTGGTCAATAAATTGAGTTGTTGAGGCTTTGAACTTGACCCAACAAACAAAGGGTACTTTTTACTAGGGAAATCCTGAACCTTAAACAATTATCTTTTACGCGTGATTTAAGAATTGCAACCGTCCCATCTGGGTCTTGTGGTAATGATCTTGGGCTTGCTTACCTATTAATAAATATTTGTTCTTGTTTTATTTTACGACTTTTATCGGGTTTATAATTATTGCCCCGTCCCAATCCCTTTGGGAGAAAAGGTAATTATTCCCTATTAAAAGTGTAATCCTGTGGTGTTTATGGCGTGGATTTGGATGTCTGTGTGTTTGGTCTGTGATCGTCTTGTGTGCTATGAACAAAAATAGTATCTCTGAGTACTTTACTGAGGGTGATAGATATGTATGGTTGCTTGTTTCTGTAGTATAGTAATGTACACGAATAAGTCTAATATACTCGTATTTACGAGTATTTATATTTTAATGCTTTTAGCAACTACGCCTGTAGCGTCAATTACAATTGGCATGATAGCCGCTTGTGTATTCCACAGGCGACTTACTTCAGTTTTTATAAGGTGTTGCTTACATAGTATTACGATTTCTTTTCCTCCTATTTTGTAACCTGATGGTACTGTTACGTCTATTAATGTATGTTTCATTGCTAGTTTTATCCATAAAATTCTTTTAAATCTGGTCTAGTGGGAGTGGCAGTGATATCGCTTGGTATTTCCCATAGGGAGTTTTGCCGTGTTATTTTTTTTCACGCTCGGTTGGATAAGAGTTTCCTTCCACCAGAATTTGGAGACTTCTACATTTTTTGTATGTTTGACCAGGTACTAGTAGATTTTCTTTACATACAACAGGGAAGCTCTTGGCCTTCATCTCACCTGATGGGAAGTGGCGATAAGGCGGAAGATGGAAGCGAGCTTCACCTTGGCTCCTCACCAACTCAGGAACTGACTATCTTACCTCTAATTAGAGTCTGGCACACGAAACATGAGCTTGGAAAAAAGCGGCAAATTCAAAAATCTAGAATTTTTGAATTTGCCGCTTTTCCAAGCTCATGTTTCGTGTGCCAGACTCTGGTAATACTGTCTACAGAAGGTAAAATACATTTTGATACTTGAAATATTCAAATATTTGTTTAAGTAGTAGGTAATTTAGAATGTTAAATTTGTGAAAGGATTGTCTTTTTTTCCTTTTTTTTTCCTACTATATTCTACTGAATATAGTAGGAAAAAAGGAGTTAATACTTTTTTAAAATTAAATATTAGGTAATGTTTAGTTTCAATGAACTTCCAACAATTAACCTTTTATAAGAAATTACTGTATTTGGATTTCATGAATGTTAAAATTACTTAATATCTGTAATATTTTGACAGATTAAGAAAAAAATATTATGAAATTGTTTATTACAAAGTAGCAAAATCACCATGTTGGACTAAACTACATGGCAACATTGTATCAGTGTTGCTACTTGAAAAAATGTCAGGTTCATCTTTCATTAGCCAGACTCTATCGAGACACAACAATGTTCTCAACATTGTAGTTATGTCAACAAACTTAGGCAAGACGGTGATATAGCTAGCCAGGTGGGCTCAGAAGCCCTACCACCAATCAAACCGAACAGAAAAATTTCTTCCTCAGGAGAAATCGAACCCTGGACTTCCCGATCAACACCCGGTGGTCTCGACCACTAGACATATTTGTACCGCCTCCGTAGTCTAGTGGTCGAGACCACCAAGGCGGTTTAAATATTTAACAAAAAATTGTGAGCCGTCGCGGGACGCCTGGCAGATGTGAAACATCGCAATTATTTTCTACAAGATGATAAATCTACGAGTAGGTGTGGGGCAACTTTTTTTTTAAAGATTTTCTACATGTATAAGTCGCTTACGCTTGGTATTATACATGTGGCGACGCATGGCATGGCGACGCGTCGCCACGCCAACAGTCGGTCTGACCCGCCGCTAAAGATGTTTTACATCTATACATCTATATCTATACAAATATCTTCTATACAAATAAATAAAATTGAAGTGTCTGTTTGTAATGTCAAAATAACAAGTTTTTACTAAATGGGTATGAATGTATATCGGGTACCAATAACAAAAACACATTTTTTTTTGTCTGTCTGTCTGTTTGCTCCCGCTAATCTCCGGAACGACTGGATCGATTTTGACGGGACTTTCACCATTCGATAGCTAATTATATAAGGTATAACATAGGCTACTTTTTATCAACTTCAACAAAAGTTACTTTTCCACGCAGACAAAGTCGCGGGCACAGCTACTCAAAAATAAAAAAGGAGCCGTCACGGGACGCCTGATGGCAAATGTGAAACATCAAAATTCATACTAGCATATGGCGTGGCGACGCGTCGCCACGCCAACAGTCGGTCTCACTCACCCGCCTCTAAAGATGTTTCACATCAAAACTGACTTCAAAAACACCAAATTGTTGAAAATAATACAAGAATACACCCAATATCACATTTTGATGTGAAACACGGCGGGTCAGACCGACTGTTGGCGTGGCGACGCATGCCGTGGCGACGACGCGTCTCGCCACGCTTAATGATATATGGCGAAGGCTGAATAATTTCCAAGTGGCAGTCGGAACTTTTGTATTTAATGAATATATGTTTACTTAATAAACAGTCATATTTTTCTTGAAAAATTTGTTCATACTTTATTATTCATTATGCCATATTTTTTTATGTATGTTCACTGATTACTCCGCCATTTGTAGACCGATTTTCAAAAGATATTATCTTATATATCTTTGAAAGCTGTTTAGAGAGAAACACGTTTTATTTTAAGTTATTGTGGTGTTTGCCTTGGCTCAAATTCTAATACGCATATAATAACTTAAGTAAAAAGATTGAAAAAAAAAATTTTTTTTCACAAAAAAAATTAAACCGACTTCATAAACACCAAAAAGTCATAAATAATGTAAGAATGCATACAACACCACAGTTTTATATTGAAGTCGGTGCCAAGCAAAGATCACCTTCAAAGTCTTAAAAAATATAAGAACAATTAGGTAATATGGCTACTTATAAGGCACCCACTTTCAATACAAAACTGTGATGTTGTATTATTCTTAATATTCTAGTCAAATAAGACCAAAAAAGTGGCAAACCTCGAAATGGAAGCGACTAAGCTGTAAATTGGCAAAAACCTTTGTTTTGGTATTCTAAAGACTGGGACAAAAGTTTCATATAATCTCGTGTCCGCGTCTCAAGATATTCAATGTCAAAGGTCAGGATAATCAGTATTTTGCAATATATATCAATTTCTATGGACAATACGTCATTTGAGTATATTATAAGTCTTGTAGATTATAAAATTGTCTGCAATATTCATAAAATGTTTTTTTTTTGTATCTATAACCGTTCTCGAGGTACAGCGCGGAGAGAGCAAGCGCACATCAATTGCATATAACGCTGTTATGTATACGCGGGGCCAAGAATATAGTTAGTAATTTAAAGCTAATTATTTAATTAAAATGTTATTATGTAGACTGTTATGATTATTATTTATTAATTTAATTGATAAATCCATATATTATTCAACAAATATTATTTTATTTATGAATAAGAAATTCATTCATATAATAACGTTATGTAAACTTCGAGGCTAGGTATATGGTTTGGCATGCTAAGTAATAATAATCTATTAAAATATGATTATAATTATAATAAATAAAAAAAATATTTATAGATTGTGCATATAGATGAAGATTTCACTAAAAGTTTCCGGAATCAATAATAAAAAAATACTATTAATGTATAACTCAAAATATTCTCCCTTTGCGTCAATGCACTTTTTCATACGATTGAACCAATTATTTTCTATTTCACTCCTTCGTGGTGACATCAGATAAGTACATGTTTTTCATACTCTTCGACAGCCTCTTCTGGTGATGAAAGTCGTTGATCGCGTAATTGGTTCTTGATTTTTGGGAGCAAAAAGAAGTCACAAAGTGCCAGGGCAGGTCTGTATGCAGAATGACTCATAAGTCGTACGTTTTTCGCCTCCAAATACTCATTTGTCTGTCTAGCCGTGTGGGAACTTGCATTTGCCGTTGTGCAAAATGATACGGCGTTTAACGTTATTTTCACGAAGTTTGTCAATAATTTTCGGTAAACAAATGGTCATATACCAGTCACTATTCACGACACGACGATCTTCTAAAATCTAAAGCAACAGTAGCCACGTGTACAGTTTTGTAAAAAAAAAAGCAATCATCCGCTTCGAGGCACTTTTCACGCGCGCCACTTTGGTTGGTTTCGGCTCATTATGAAAGACCCATACGCTCGATTGCTGCTTTGTTTTGGGTTCGTAGCTATAAATCCATATTTCGTCGCCTGTTACTATATCGCACATCAAATTTGAAGTCCTTTCGTTGTATCTGGCAAGCATAGCATTGCGCCAAGTGATGCGCTCCGTTTTTTGAGCATCAGTCAAATTGTGTGGGATTCATAGAGAACTCAACTTTCTCACACCCAAATGTTTGTGTAGGATTGACTGTATTTGACTCGTACCTATGTCGAAAGATGTCCGGATCTCATGATAGATCATATTCCTGTCTGTTTCGATCATACGGCGCACAACATCAATGTTTTTGTTCTTCACAGCTGTGTACGGCCTTTATGAATTTCATCATGAAGATTAACACGACCACGTTTGATTGAAGTCGAATACGAGGCTCTTCTGAGCTGTCTGAATCTGAATTACACTTAAACTCGTAAAAATCATGCAACGAAAATCCATTCCCGAGTTAAATCCATTTTAACTCGGGAATGGATTTTTATCCTCTACACCGTTCTGAAACAGCATCAACACATTGACCTACCCCAAAATACTACACATTCCCGCCGTAACCATATTGTTGCTACCACTAAATTGTTCCAAACCCGGTATTCTCGTCACTTCTTCTGCTTTCTGGGTCCATTTCTTTATAATAGACTCCACAAAAAACTCACTTTTTCTAGCCTCACTAGGTACCACTGCAAACGAATCATAACATCATATTTGCAAAGCTTGAATTGTGATGAAACAGAATATAAACTCTTAACGGCAATTTCATAAGACACCTAATTCTGATATGAAGTCCATAAATATCTATACATAATCATAGAATATACTCCAAATTGTTAGTGTTATTACATAATTAAATTCTAGTAAGACATTAGTCTAAAGTCCTAAAATTGTTACTCAACTAACTTTTACGTTATTATCAGACAAACATTTTATATCTGCTCCTAACCTGCCATTGATCTGTTGTTTTGTGTTATTTGTTAATAGCTATGTATGTATGACCATCTTGCAGGAGAGAGGGCACTGGTGCACTGAGACACAAGCTTTTGCTTAGTTCAGGCACCAGTCTCTCACAATCTTAAATGTTAATTCTAATGTCTAGTTAAGTTAGTGTGTAAGATTGTATTGAGAAAAAATAAACTTTATTATTTATTTATTTAGTATCACCCTTGGAGTATACTCTATCGAATACAAAAATAATTTTGAAAATCGGTCCACACTTGGGGCCGTAATCGCGTAACATACACATAAATAAAAAAAACATACGCATCGAATTGAGAACCTCCTCCTTTTTTGAACTCTGTTAAAAATACTGTCAGTTTTGAATGTAATTCCTAAACTAAATTTAATAAACTAAACTAAATCTAAATATAATGTGGGTTATTATAGTGTCATAGGTTTTAAAATATAGAGATTAATGATAAGCCGTCACGACTTTTTTCTTTCTTGTCCTCCGACTACGTTCGTAACTAAAGTTTTGTAACCAGTTATTACTTATTTGTTCCTCTGGTTTACAGGGCTCTACTCCATTATCGTCTAATAGGTTTATTGACGTAATAGTAAACGTCAATGTCTAGGTCCGCAGTACTTGGATGGGTGACTGCCTGGGACCACCGCGTTATATTGGCTCTTTTGGTTTTTCTTTTCGTGTGACGAAGTAATTACCTACTTTTTTCTAATATGAAGTGCATTTTAGCTTCTATTTGAGCAAAAGAAAAGGTTACATAATGTTTTTTAATAGTCATACTTTTATGAAAAAAATATACAATGTAAGAAGGCAAGGAGGATAAAAGTTATTTTTAGTAACCCTTCGAGCCCTCCAAATATCAAAGTGGTTTGGGTTTTCTACGGAGACTATTTTTCAAAGCGACCACTGAAATTCAAATAATAATGGTAACTTGTTGGGAAAATAGATTTGTCGCGATATCGAAACTGAAATACGACAATTTAAATACGAAGTTTGTCATAAACTATGCTTTTATGCATATTACCTGTACAAAATAATTTCGATGTTTCACATCTATCAAGCGGCCCGGGACGGCTCACATTTTTTTAAATACTAATGTCAGTGCCAAGTTATGGCCGATAATTTCCTGGAAAATCATAAAAAATGTAAGTTCATGACCAGATTAACTAGGTAATGTATTAAGTTAATGTTTGGCACCCACCTAAAAATAAAATGTGATGGATACTGTAGAAATGAATAATCAAGTTGTCGATGAATTCAACAACTTTATTATTCATTTCTACAGTATCCATTATCCTTACATTTGACAATGAAAACTTATTACATTTAGTGTTATTTGAGTTTGATGATAAATTATTCATTTTGAACCAATGCAATACTCTAGAGAGAGTACAATTTACACGTCAATATTTTCGTTTCCTCTGTCAATCTTAAATATTAAAGAAGTATCATCTGAAAATAGTACTGTATCACAAAGATTATTATTGAAATCTGGATGGTCATTAATGTAAATTAGGAAAAGCAAAGGTCGCAATATAGATCCTTGAGGTACGCCCATAGTGCACCAGCAGACTCAGTTTTGTCAATAACAACTTTTTGGACCCCATTCGATAAATAAGACTCAGTAAGTCTAATTACCTCTTCGGAGACACCATAATGCATGAGTTCATTTAAAATAGTCTCATGATGACCAACGCAGTCAAAAGCCTTTAACAAGTCCCATAAAATACCAATTACACCTTGTTTGTAAAAATGTGCTGCAAAAATGTGTTGGAGAAGTACAACATCAGCATCTGTAGTGCAACGACTTTTAGTAAAAGCAAATTGGTTATTAAGTAAAATGTTATTACTTGTGAAATGATCTGTTAACTGAATAGATATAACACACCTGTAAATTCACATGAATGCAATAAATTTGATTTGATTTGAATCGAACTTAGTCTATAATTTGAGGGATCATTTTTATTTTGAGATTTAAATAATGGTATTGACTTGCTATTCTTCATAAGGTCGGGAGAAACACCTTCATCAACACATTTATTAAATATCAACGCAAGTTGCGGGGCAAGTTTTATTATTACAGATTTCATTATGTGGACCGAAACACCTCAAAAGTCCTCATATGTTGATAGCACTTGCGACATGATCAAAAGTCTTGAACTACTGTACGGTTTACTGGGCGTCGTCAAGTAGAGGACTGTGTTACACCGACCTACATATTTTGTGCGGTGCAAGGACCTCCACTCATTAAGACTTTTTGGTACCTAGAAGTCAAATGCTATGAAGACATACGACTGTCACCGCATTGTTGAATCACTATTATAGCGATCCCCTATATGTCTTCATAGGAATGGCTTCGGTAGCAAAAATCCCCGTGACATAAACCGTGTATCGTGAGAATGGATGACTGTTGGTTTGTTGGAAGTTTTGTAAAAGACAACGAAAGAATCGTATTAAACTTGGTATACAAGTGCAGCCAAGAGCCCATATTTACATAAATAGCTTTTTATCAAAACAGCTTAGTAGTCATGAAGTCCACATACTCAAAATAATAGATATGTACTATCCCTCTTACCTTTCGAAGATCGCGCTGAAATTTCACAGCCACCCTATTTATGTAGCCCACAATTTTATTTCACCATAAAAATTTAATGGCTGGATGAAGGAAGGCCCAATTTCGCGACGACTAAGAGCCACTTTTGTTGCGGTCGAGAAATGCTTTGTACTTGATTTGTATTATGCTTTTGATGAGAAGTCCATTGTGACGCCGTTGAACACTAATTTCACATAACTCAAAAGCTCATTGTTTCCCTGAAAATGTAGAATATTATTTTTAGCCTTAAAAAAAAAGCAAAGTTAGTTGAATAATTAACTATGAAATATTAGTGGCAAACAAGGCAAGGCCTAATTACCCGCGTGTTCTCGTCCAACTAGAAACTGATACGTTTTATACAAATACCGATTATTTCTTTGCACAGTATACATATATCTACAGAGGAATTCAAATTGTTTGTTATTGCTTCCAATTGCAAATAGCTAGTAGATTTCTTGATAGGACAATGATAACAGATAGATCATTCAACAGTAGCAGATGGATCATTGCGTCGATCCATCTGCTACTGTCTATCTGTTGAAGAAGTTTTTTTTAGCATACATACAAGCAGCATACAAGCATGCGGCCTGCCTGTTGCTGAGCGATCACATGTACCTGTTATCAAGAAAGGTATCTTAAGCTGATGGTGGCCAGCGTATCCAATCACAATAAAAGCACCGGAAGTAGGATACATTACCATTGAAAGAGTCAGTCTGCGCGGGTATCTATTGGATGGTACCTCTACTGGTTGGAAAGGTAAGACCAGACAAAAGTGAAATTACTGGGAACTGTGTGATTTGACATCTTAAGTCACAAGTTTGCAACGTAAGAGTTCTTGTAGGTTAGAGGTTTCACCAGGTGGTAAGGGTCCCTCTACAAGAATACGGCTAAGTGGGTACCACCGCAGTGTCAGATATTCTCCCGTAAAATATTAGTGACTAGTGCTCGCTTATGCATTATTGTGTTTCGGGAAAAGGAGCTAGTAAAATTACTGGGTATTTGAAGACTTACGTCTATTTTGCTGTTCGCGTATGTATTGTGATGTAGCCTGTAAGAAATTGTGCAAAATAAAGTTTTTCTATCTATCTATCTAACGTCTCGTGTAACGGGCGCAGGCCTGACAGTAGCGATAAGCTGTTTATAGTTACCTACTCTGGTCACTTTCTGTTTTGAGCAGACGTGGCACTTACCATCAGGTGCCCGATTTGCTCGACCGATCACTTCCTTTTATAAAAAAAAGTTGTAGATCCAACAGAAACGACATGTGCAGTCGTCGACATAGCAAGCTTTACATTTGCCGCTTTACAAAAGCTGCCGTTACGAACGACATAAGAGAGCTCTCAAGGTCAACATGTAAAGTCTGACGTGTTGTTGTGAGTACGATAGATGACTGTAGCTACTTCATTATAACAGCTCAACATTTCATGGCAAATTGCATTACAATTTCAGCAGTAGGCTGTGCAGGATGGTGTCATTAATGGTGCAAATGAGACAAAGAAGTTTCGTTTGCACCATTAATGGTGCAGGCCAATGGTGCAAATGAGACATCGGGTAGGTAAGCGTTATTATGTGCAACGTGCGAACTATTTAGCGATTTTATTATTATATTTAGATTATTTTATATTATTAGCGAAATATTTTAGATAGTCAGCTACATAACAAAGCTTAAAGCTTTTATTTCCATCCTACATCGTTGCGTTCATAAAGTACTTAATGAAGTTTACGTTTAGCAGTAGACGATGATAAATAATAATATCAGAAGCATGGACCTACAAAAAATACGGACGTAGTGTTGCATATAAACAAATGTGAAGCATGCAAGGTAAGACAATTTCATGTGTTTGTACACGACCTACACTCACACAGGCGCACCAGGTAAGACAAACCGCCCTCATTTATTGATGAGCGACAGTGACAGACTGACATAAAATTTACGTCAAGAAAATTAATAAATAACACCGCATTGTGTAGTAAAATCATGTGGAAATTACACGAAGAAACATAAAAAATCACAAGGAATTACATACCAAGCGTAAGCTATTTCTATTCATGATTTTTATATTTATTTTTACTTTGATGTCAATTTCAAACTAAAATAATAGTATGATACCATTTTTTTGCACGGGAAAATTTCCCAAAAATGGGGAAATCTGTACTTGTTACAACTATAGTCGGCTAACAGTTAGATTAGTCATTGTAGAGTTTTGAGTAGGTACTCTATCTGTTTGTTCACATTTTGTTTATGTGCAATGCAATAAATATAATAATTATAAGTTTCCTAGAAATGAAAATCGTAAAGATGATTAATGGCCGATTTCACCAACCATAACTTAGTTTAGGAAGCCCCTAAGTGACAGCATGCCACCTAAGAGTACCCTAAGCTAAGAAGAGGTTGGTGAAAATGGTCATAAGTCCAAATAATTAGAAACTGTAGAGGACAAAACAATTGAAGCCCATCATCTGCCAGCACTACTCGTAAATGCAGTGCACATTATAAGGAGGCAGATTTTATAACAACAGTCAAGGGACTATAATACGTTGCTTGATTCCGTATGCAATTCCGAAAATGGTACGGTGTAGTTTTAGTTATTACATAAGTTTATTTTTTCTTATATTTTTAACAATTTACAGTTACTATCAAACCCCCGCAAAAACAATTAGAAGACACTACTACGACAACAGTGTAGGTAATAGGTAATATTTATTTTTTGTAATTTTTGTTATGGTTTTTCAATACATTTTTTAATTCGTTAAAACTCTTATTAAGATGAAAAGAACAAGTAGCAAAAATCAATAGCCGACATATGGGCGCGCTACCATCTCTGTCGCAGGTTATGTTAAGAAATATTTCTGTGTCGACATATTTTATTGTAAATGTCGGTACATTTCTGATAAAGCTGATAAGTTTCTTGCGGCCATTCTTCTTATTGTAAAAGATGTTCTGAACGGTTTAAAATTTGGATGATTCAAAAGAGCTTTTTATCAAGTCATACTTATTTGAATACAATATTTTGATTTTTGATTTTATATAACATTGAAATTTACCTTTAATGTACGACTTTATATACTGTTCTAGATGTTCTGTAGACAAATTGTGTTTACGATCCCTTTTTTCAATACTGATAATAATATTAACCGTATACCTACATTTTTAGGCGAAAAATTTACTTAGCGATCGGATTTCTCTTGTCATTATGTAAGTCATCCAAACGATGAACGAGATCGAACTTAAGATGCATGATTTCAAAAATTGTTGCTAAAATATTCATGTCCGTATCGGACATGAATATTTTAGCAACAATTTTAAAACCTAAACACAAATTGCCTAATAACGTTTGGCCTAAAGGGACATGTAAATGCATTATGCAGTCATTATTTATTACTATTACTAGAAAATATTTTTTTTTTGCATCGCTAAAGAAGAACATTTTACATCCTCGTTATTTTAACGTAAGTGGAATTAAATTCACTTATAGCCACGTGCCTCGTCAAATCACATTCTTATTCTCAACCCCTTATATTTAACCTATTTGAAAAGTATCTAATACTGCTACATCTTATAATCTAACAAAAACAAAGCCATGTAGTAGTAAATATAAAAATAGCATTATTTGAATGCATTGAATCTAAAAATGGGCAAATTTATAATGTATATGGCATCTCTTAAAACACGCACACATAACAATGTGCTGTCATTAGAATGCTTCACTCTTGATTCAACAACGCTCCGTCCGTCTTTTCTTCAGGTCCGTGATCAGAAGACTAATTTGATCATCGAGTATAAGAAAATCTTTAGAAAGTAATGTACTTAAGTTTTTGTCTGGA
This sequence comes from Schoenobius gigantellus, assembly GCA_963935595.1. NCBI lineage: Eukaryota > Metazoa > Arthropoda > Insecta > Lepidoptera > Crambidae > Schoenobius > Schoenobius gigantellus. The sequence continues at coordinate 9,234,848 of OZ012544.1, read as the reverse complement.
TTTTTACTCCATCGCATCAAAACTGCTGAAGGAATATGGATGTAACGCAGAGTTTTAAAAATGGAATAACTGAAGAGGCTACGAAGTTTTATATATTTTAATTGCACGTAAGCATACACCTTACAACATACATACACAAGTCAACATACCTACACTGTAATCAAACATGAAAAATTACTGAAAATATTAACTTCTTATGATTGTAAAATATGTAAATATCCCATCAATATCTAATTATCTACAATTATTACCTAAATATCTTAATAAGATATCTGCAAATATGGTCTATACTTGTTCGAAAATTGGGACAGCTTTCACGAGACAAACACACAATTGAGTTAAGTGCCCTCACCACAAAAATCACACAGCATACAAGCAGATTACAAGCTGTTGACGCGATTTGTCAAATCGTTCGCGATGTTTTAACCAAAACGCGGCTTACCATTTTTCAGTACGGCTCATACTTTGGCAAATTTCCCCTGTCATAAATCCAATCCCACAAGCCGTGTTATGCGAGGTCATGTTGCCGTCTCCCGTGATGAATCGCCACCCGTGGAACTGCGTTCCGGTCGCGGAATATATTTGTTTATTATAAAGGATCTTGGGATCCGATATAGGATTACGTTACGATTGAAAGTGACCCCTACGAAAAAAAAATATGTTCTTTTCCCTACGACTAATAATTATGGATTCAAAATCAATTAAGCAGCTTAGTTACATCAACAAACGTTAAAATCTGATTTGTGTAATAATTAAGTTAGTTTTCTTTTAGTTACTAAAATGTTAGCGCATCAAGACAATAATACTTCTGTATGAAATATGATACGATTAGTATAAAGGTTCGCTATCTCTGCTATACGTTAAATGCTCTAAGGCTATACGACATAAGCGGTGATTTGTGTAATAATTAAGTTAGTTTTCTTTTAGTTACTAAAATGTTAGCGCATCAAGACAATAATACTTCTGTATGAAATATGATACGATTAGTATAAAGGTTCGCTATCTCTGCTATACGTTAAATTCTCTAAGGCTATACGACATAAGCGGTAGGTAAGTATACGATTCAGCTGTTGTAAAGCCTTTTGATGAATCAAAAGCTTCCGTCGTTTTTGTCATGTTTCTCTATCTTTGTATGCGCATTTATAGCGATCTATAACATTTTTCCCACATTTAATGATCATCATTTCTAGTATCGCTATTCTTGATGCAAAATTATTCATCAACATTATTTCAGCCTATCGCCGTCCACTGCTGAATGTAGGCCTCCCCTAAAGAGCGCCAACCATTCCGATCGTCAGCAGCCCGCATCCATCCGCCAGCAGCCACTTCTTCAGATCGTCGGTCCATCGTACCGCAGGGCGTCCCACAGTACGCTTTCCTCTTGGTCTCTACTCTAACACGTGTCTGCTCCGTATGTACCATCCGTCCGTCTTCAGTCATGACCGGCCCACTTCCTCTTCAGCACAGCGTGCTGATCCTGCGAGCAATGTCGGTGACTTTAGTACGCTGGCGAATGACTTTATTGCGAATTATGTCCACCAATGATACCCCGAGTATAGTTCTCTCCACCGCATGCAGAGTGACTGTGAATTTGTAGACCAAGCTAACGGTGAGTGTCCAAGTTGCGGCTCCGTAAATCATACGGGTAGGACTACAAAGACTGTACCAGGGTCGCCTGCTTAGATACCTCCGTCTTATCTGCGACGAGTCGGAATGGGGGGCTGTCGCCTCCTTCTGCGAAGACGTCATCTAGCAGAAGGAGGCCTCGGAGAGGGAGCGGGAGGATAATCCTCAGCCGCTCCCATCCACCGCAGACGGATGGGCAGGCGAAGGCGTGCATACGCATAAGCGATGCCCGTCTAATGGCCCTGCCGTGGAAGCCTGCGTGCTTGGTTGGCCCCGTGTACGCCACCGTAAGGCCCTCCGCTTGGGGATTACCCTGGTGTTGGCATTAAGTCCGCCTTGTACACAATTGTACTAAAGAATTAATAAATAAATAAATACCCTGGTGTAGAAGGGCAATCCGCCCTTGGTGATAGCCCGAACAGTCAGGTCGGCTAGCCCGGGTGCGTTGGTAGTGGTAGTCGCAGTGTGCACCCCTACCATGCGCGCTCATAAGGACAGGGAGAACACCGGGGGTTTAGTGGATAGAGCCGGCACTCTGCCGGGAAAGCCCCACATACGCTCGCCGTCTAGCCAACGACGGTGCGGTCACGCATTCCCCTCGAAAAAAATGGTACCTTCATCTTACCTATTTATACCGCAAAGCAGCAGTGCTTGCATTGCTGTATTCCGGTTTGAGAGGTAAGATAGGATATTACTAGGTACTTTACATCTCATGTTACAAGTTGGCGACGTATACTGTGGTTCTTGTGGGGGTTGCAGATTTGCGGCGAATGTCACAAGAACCACATGTAGTATAAGTGGCTATTACCACTTACTATCTGGTGGGAGTATGCTTGTTTGCCAACTTAGTAGTATAAAAAAGGACGTACTAGTCGAAGATCCTGGTTTTTAGGGATTGTGAGATCGACGAGCCCAAGCAAGCCCTTTGTACGCTTATAAGTATATTTCGGCAATGAAATGGAATCGATGCACCCTATCGCTTCGAATAGAAACAGCAACTCATCAGCAGCAGTTATTAATGAAGGACCAGCCCCGACCAGACAGCCAGCCGAGACAGCGATGTGGAACTTTTCTAACGAGCTGGGAACGTAAAGATTCACAAGAAATTGTAGCGCGTCACGCCACGATTACAGAATAAAGGGACTAGAGTACAGCAAAGAAAAATAAAAAAAATGTGATATGTGTGTTTTCTTATAGTACTTGTTACTTATGTGTTTTTGAATTCGGGATTTGATTTAAAAAATATATTTTATTCTTTTCAGTTACCGATGAAACTTTAAAGATGAGAAACGCGGATCAATTCATAATTATAATGTTAAAAGAACTATCCCTAATCCTAAAGGAACCTTCCATCATCAGCTCGGCTTCATGAAATGCAAAGACTACCAGACGCAAACACTAAAATAGTTTTTGATAAAATGTAAAAAAATATGATATGTGCCAAAAAATAAAATGCGAGTCTCCCTTCAATTACACACACAAAAAGAAACATTCATGTCGAATTGAAAACCTCCTCCTTTTTGAAGTCGATTAAATGAAAACACACATGAAAACATTTGTAGGTGGCATTTATCAAAGTGATACTTAACTGTGCCTGAGAACTACGTTTCGCCATATTGTCCCAAAAAATCTGCAGAGGGCTACTCTTTTCACATAGGGATATAAAAATACTCGTAGCATATGATCTATTCTCAGCCCAACCAAATATAGAAAAATTTCGTTCAAGCGTTGTGTAACAAAAACCCTGTGAACCCTTTTAGGAGCATGTTCAGAATCGATGTATAAAAATTATGGAGTCATTGAAAATTCTAAATTGCAAAGTTAATTTTGAAATCTCCGATACAAATAGTTGGGTCTGTGAATAAAATGTATGAGGAATTAAAAAAATAATTTTTCAACACATCTGCTCGTAAGCTGGATCTAATTACAGCGGCTTTAGATACATAAAGCAGCTCATAAAACACGTGTGTGTTATAGTCGAGGCACCCACCACAGAGGCCAGCAATGTTGCACTTGCCGACCGCGGCAGTAATGTACTATATATTTTAAAAGCTAGAGGTAATATAAAAGACATCAACTAACTACATGCTTTTTCAAATGATTATTTTAATACCATTATTTAGTTTGTCTACAAATTAACAATAATTTGTGTTATTTAATCAATAGAATCAGTTTATTAGGCATTTTCCTCACAAGTGTGTTGAAAAACGTCGTACGATATACGTGCGTATATTGGCTCTTCTAAATAAACTCAAGCATTATGGTGTGTCTGAAGAGGCGATTAAACTTATTGAGTCTTATTTGTCCAATAGGCTCCAAAAAGTTGTAATTAACAGAACTGAGTCTTCTGGTGCACTTATTATTATAGGCGTGCATCAAGTATCAATACTGGGACCTCTGATCTTCGTAATTTATATTAATGACCTCCCACACTTCACCAATATTCTGTGCGATACAATACTATTTGCATATGACACTTCTTTAATATTTGAGGTTGACAGACAACAAAGTTCCACAGAGTGTTTCTGACTTACATAAGTTTTCATAAGCTTAAAGCGGATGTAAAAAGGACTCCAATTAGTAAAGAATATTATAAAGTCAATGATTATTTGACTGGTGTCAATGCTTGGTCTTAATTGTTGACTTAATTTATACATTTAAATGTATAATGTACACTGACACATTTAATCTTGTAATGGAAGTTGAGCTCAACCTTTTACTTTGAGTTCTGCTTCCAATTGACGACTCTGTAACAATACAGGGAGAAAAAAATAGCCCTTGCTGGTTTTCTTGCTGATTCTTTCCAGTACAAGGTCTCCCGCCGTAAACTTGTGAACCAATGGCGTAGCTTCTCTGGCATTCAAAAGCAATTGTATAATCCTAACTGAATAAAGGATATTGAATTTGAATTTGAATTATACAAACTTGGCTTTATTACGCCCTGGCCTTCGGCTCGGGCTGAAATTCCGCCTCATGAGTTATAACCAACATACCGCACTTAAATCGTAATGTACTATTACAATTTCGAATTTTCAATGACGCCTTAAATATCTTTTATGTGTCGATTTGAACATGCTCCTAAAAGGGTTCACAGGGTTTAGATATCGGAAAGGTATTTAATACACGGTGCAAAAAAGCGATATATTATTGGTCAAGGAAGCAGTGTAGTAACTAACATCATTCATCTGACCTGTTCGATGCATTCGCGGATGTAAAAATCCCAACATTATATTACATCACTACAGCCTACTACTATTATAGTTGATATACTCCCTGGAACTTGGCCCGGGTGAATACCAAATGAGGTTACTAACTGCCATAAATAATACAAATTTTGCAAGCGGAGTTAGATGGTCGGGTGCTCCCTCCAGTAACATATTACACGGCTATGCAGTCCGCCTCAACATAGCCACATTATGTATTATTAATAAGGATTAAGAATTTATGGGGGATAAATTGTAGAAATATTCCTAATCGGTGCCACGGGATAACAAAAATTTGTGGCATATCTCTCTTTGGAAGGCATCACTTGTTATTCATAAGAACCGTTTTATGACATTTACGAGTATTTATCATTCTAGGATGTATTCCGACCTCTCATTTCTAGGCCGCCTTACTGCATTGTTTATTTTTTCAAGTTTTTAAATTAACTCGCAATGTTTGTATATGCGTATAGCTATCCTCAACCGATTTTGCATACACGTTTAGTTTGGATGACAATGCAAAGTAAGTTAAATGACGTCATTCTAAGTCCAATATGGCGGATGGCCCAAGATGGCGAAATAGTTATTTATTGTGCACTCCCATGATGTGGGTATCATATGAAAGGATTTGCTGAGAAGAATATGAAAATAAAATGAGTTTACTCTAAATTCAATATGGCGCACGACCCATGATGATGGACTGTAACTAGTCTATTTTTAGGTAAGCCCATCATTTGGGTATCAAATTAAAGGGAAGAATACGAACCATCAATTTTAATAAATTGAATGTAGCACAATACGCATTTAATCTTCTTATATAAAATTCTTGTGTCAGTGTTTGTAACCAAACTCCTCCGAAACGGCTTCACCGATTCATTTTTTGTGTATATTTGGTAGGTCTGAGAATAGGTCGAAAATGATTTTTATACCCCTATGTGCTAAGGATGTTTTTTTTAAATAATTATGGCGAAACGTAGTTCGCGAGCACAGCTAGTATGATATAAAAGCTTGTCGCGACTTCGTGAGATTACTATGTAGATAAACAATAAAACAATAAAAGATACAGTTGACTGCAATAAGATCGATGCGGTCAAAGTTACAAAAATATGGATACTCTACCAACTCTTCCTTTATTAAGTCCTTTGACCGTATCGATCTTTTTGTGGTCAACTGCACTTAACTGATCGTTTATAAGTAAATCTAAGCTAAAATAGGTAAATACAGCTAGGTATCAGTTAACCTCGTGACTAGCTTTTATATCATTCTAACCATGTATTGAATTAATTTATCAGTTTGATTAAATTTATAGTATTTTTGAGATTTGAATTCATAAATTAAATAAAAGCTTGCTCCCAATTTTTTTGTTATTAATTTACGATCTATTTACAGTTACACAGAAAGCAAATGCATTTATAATTTCGTTTTACTTCATCTATCTAGAGAAATACAAGTAATTGTTATAAATATTTTACTTACAAGGATTTATCCCTAGTGAAACGCTAAAACCCTCCTTCTATTTCAACTGCTAACTAAATCACAGTAACATGGTGATCAGGAAATCCAGTTACGCCGGTAAATATAGTTACAAGTGAAGGCTGTACACCTGTTCCAAACGATATTGCCTTTAAGCTCGAAATAAACTGCGACAGAATATTCGTTGAGGGATGCTTTTGCAATAATCGATGAGTCGTAGTTATTTATCGTACATTGCTGCTTGCGCTATTCACGCGTCACTGAAAAGCTTGTGGTCCCAAAATAAGTATTCACGATGGAAGAAAATACGCACACACAGCTGTTACTATATTTAAGCTTTTTGCGGTTAGCCCGAAAAATAACTTCACATCGCGTTAAGGCCTGTAAAGTTAGTAGTCCTAGTCATTGTGAAAGAATTAAATGAGATTTTTATAAGAACCTTGAAATCGCAATAGTAAAAAATAACACAGCAATATTATCATAAGCATGTCCCAAATGCTTTAGAAAGCTTGGAAAAAAATAGGCAAAATGAATAAGGATTTGTGGTGTCATAGAATTGTGTTCAGCTATGAAAGAAATAGGTAGGTAATTTACCGGAGGGAGACACTGTACCAGGGTCGTCTGCATGGGTACCTACGTCTAACCTATTTCTCCCGCAAAGCAGCAGTGCTTGCATTGCTGTGTTCCGGTAAGATATGGCAGTGAAATTACTGGGTATCGTGACTTTACATCTGATGTCACAAGTTGGCAACGTGTATACACGGTGGTTCTTGTGGGGGTTGCTGTTAGTTTTACTGCGAATCTCACAGGAGCCACATGTATTATAGGTAACTGTTGCCACTTAACCATCAGGTGGGCAGTTTACTTGTTTTCCAACTTAGTAGCAATAAAAAAAAGGTCAATTACCTTAGCCCATATTTAACGCTGTTGAAAAACTAGTCTACTCTCTATGTTGAGTTCAGTTCTTATATGTGAATATTTTTTTTAATATTTAATCTGCCTTCAAAACAAAAATTTACAAACAAGTACAACATAGGAGCGCTCGGTGGCGCTGAGGACTTGGCACTTACCTTCCAATCGGGAGGTCCGGTGTTCGAGACCGCCATGTGCCAATGTGTTTTTCGTTTTTCGAATTTCATATATAGGTACATTTGTCTGACGTTTCTACGGTGTAGGAAAACATCGTGAGGCAACCTGCATACATCTGCGAAGAAATTTAAAGGTGTATGTGAAAGTCGACCATTCAGCACTGGGCCAGCGTGGTTAACTAAGGCATAAGCACCCTAACTTAGGGTAGGCTCGAACTCCTCAGTGGGGACGTATATGAGCTGTTATAATGAAGTAAAACATGTTTTCACTACAATCATAACGACTATTGCCACTGAGTTTAGCTGTTTTTGTCATAACCTTCTAGACAGGACTTTACCCTGTATGATTCCTTTTCAGAATCAAGCTTGTTCGGAAGATTGGAAATCGTGAAGCCTATTTGCCAGACAATCATGATGAACCTCGAGAATAACCTGCAAACATGACTTAGGAGCATCATGTGTCTGTAGTTCTTTAACTGGGCACTTTTTGAACACCACACGCTCACACACACCCTTTTGAAAGATAAGTGCCACCTCACTTCCTTAACCATACTTTAGGCGTTTACTCACGGGTACTAGAGAGTTAATTAATTTAATACTATAAAATAAAATTCAAGCTTCAAAAACCTAGAGGTTCAGCTGTAAATACTTTCTACGAAGATTTGCTGATTAGTCTCTTCATAAGTTTAAAGAGCATGTAAAAAGACTATTTTGACAAAAGATTATGACCAGGTTAAAAAGATGTCCTCAAGGGGCGTGACGTAAAAATTTGGACGATTCAATAGAGCTTTTTATCAAGTCATATTTAAATAATATCGTGTGTTAATTAGAGTGTCTTATTTAATTTAATCTTCTTCTTATAAATAAAAATGAAACGCTGTGTGTTAGTCTCGCTAAAACTTTTAAACGAGTAGGTGTATATTGGGCATTCTAAAACACATTCAACGTGATCTCACCTCCGTTCGATCACTGTCGTTGAATGTGTTCTAGAATTCCCAATCACTATTGAGCAAATGTGGATCGGTTTAACATGTTGTGCAAATTCTGTTCTAGAACGCCCAATCACCATTCTGTTCTAGAATTCCCAATCACTATTGAGCAAATGTGGATCGGTTTAACATGTTGTGCAAATTCTGTTCCAGAATTCCCAGTCACCATTCTGGAATGCCCATGAATTATTTTTTTGATCTCACGTCCGTTCGATCACTGTCGTTGAAAGTGTTCTAGAGTGCCCATGAATTATTTTTTGATCTCATGTCCGTTCGATCACTATCGTAGAACGTGTTCTAAAATGACAAGAATCATTACTCTATTGATCTCTCGTCCGTTCGATCACTGTCTAATTACTAACAACTCATCACTCCATTGATCTCACGTCCGTTCGATCAATATATCGTTGAAAGTGTTCTAAAATGACAAGAATCATCACTCTTTTGATCTCTCGTCCATTCGATCGCTGTCTAATTACTAACCACTCATCACTCCATTGATCTCACGTCCTTTCGATCACTCCATTGATCTCTCGTCCGTTCGATCACTATTTATCAATAAATAAACAATCTAAGTATTAATATTTCTGCGTTTTATTTATAAAATAAATTTGTGAAGAAATGAAAACACGATTTCGATTCAACATATAGCTTTTTATTTTTTGCAATCCATTAATTACAGATTCTATGTATTCTTACTTGTTATAATTATACATTGCAATATATTAATATTATTAAGGGTGTGAATATAATGTATCCCAGACGAATGAACACGTTACTAACTAATGTTATGCGTTACAATCACTAGAGAATTTTCATTCAAAATATTATATAATGTGCCATAAGTCACTTAAATACCATGGTTATATGTATTATTTTTTTGGTAATTTATTAACAATAATAGAAACTAAAACATGTATCTCATTCATTAGCATTTGTAATGGAGATCATTTTGTACGTCACAAATTTCTAATTTACTAAAGCAATGACAATCATCGTTCTAGGCAGGTTGCTCGTATCCGTCGCCCACGAATAATATTTTGCGGTAACGAATAGATAATAGTACTGGTAACGGTCCAAAAGTATGTAATCGATAAGTAGTTCCTCTATTCACCACTAGATGGGTCTTTTACTATAACTAATTTAAATTTGACTCGATATATTATATTTTTGATTTTATTACACGTTTTATTTGTAATAATGCTTTTTTAAAGTTCAATAAGCTATTAAAATCAATTTCAGGTAAGGAAATATGATAATTCGTTATTTAGCTGTTGATCGCTAGAAAAAATAGTTCCTCTACTTGCTACTAGATGGTATTTTAAAGATAACTAATTTAAGATATATTTTATTCTGATTTTATTACATGTTTTATTTGTCATAATGGTTTTTCAAAGTTCAATAAGCTATCAAAAACAATTTCGATAAAGAAACATGATAATTCGTTATGTAGCTGTTGAACGCTATCAAAATCAATTTCAGATAAGAAATATGATAATTCGTTAAAGGCTGATTTCACCACAGTAATTAAACGCGATCAGTTCAAGTTAAACTCGGCTTATGCTCTAAACTGAATTCCTCTACCAAGTTTGCGGTTCACTGGCCTAAAGTAATCGTCGTTCATGTTGAACTTGGTTAAGTTTCTGAACGGCCGATTCTCGACGTTTTGAGTATATAAACGCGTTTCAGAACGGTCATTGTCCTGATTTTTGGAAGTAATTAATTATTGTGTTAAAGAAAGAAACTATCTTGTTGTTTGAGATTTGTTTTTAAAACACACATGAGAGGAGCCTTGGCACTAGTTTTTGACGAAAATTTTGATGTTAATACGACATTAAGAAAATGTTAAGAAATAAGAAGAATATTTTCTTAGAAAACATCTCACTGAAATAGTTAAATTTTAGTAATAAAAGCAATCATTCATTCGTTCATTCTTTGTCAAAGATAAAATAGGTTTTAATAAACGAGTTCAAGTCGAAGCCGGTGAAATCGGTGCGATGATATGATTGCATACAATCGTTTTAACCATATAAAATATTGTGCCTTTGAAAAATGTTATTTGTATAAGAAAATGGTTATTAGAGAATCAAATATCAATGTATGATTCTTTCAATAAATAAATTAGTGTACATTCAAATTATTTTTCATTTACCTACCTGAATACCTTGAATTGGATAATAAAAAGACATAATTAATTTCCCTCAAGTTTAATTATTAAAAAGACATTCTTATTTAATATACCCTTAATTAATATAGTAAAAAAACGTTTTTACATTTGTACATAATATCAAAAATTATAATTATGTAAGTATAAAGGTATTATACTTAAATGTATCTCTCTATAGGTTTATAAGTAACAAGAAATATTAATTATAAAACCTACATGAGAACTTTAATTTACAAAAATAAGATGATTCATAGCTTTAAAAACTATAGCTATAACCACATATTTTTTTTGATATATTATTTATGAGACTTTCTGCCTGGTCCATAATCTGGTCCATATCTTCCGACACCACATATTGTGCAGACAGAAGGGAATCCTCTGACGAGTCACCTTCACCTAGCGCTTCATGCTCGAGGTCTATTATCTCAATTTTGATGAGACGTTGTCCTTTCTTCGGCGGACTTTTTATTACAAAAGACTGCTGCGTGCTGTGTAGGTGCTTGAGAAAGGACGATTTTTTCTTACGTTTCCTCTTCTGCGTGTTATTTATCGCCTTTCGGATTTTAAGTTCTAACGGCGTTTCTTCGTGTCGTGGCTCTACAACCTGTGGAGGGAACATCTGTGTCCATCCTTCTAGCGGGTCCTGCGCGTCTTGAAAGACCGGAGATGGTGAGCGTAAGTCTTCGACGAGATTTTCGGTGTTCCCTGACATATTCTGAAATAAGTAATGAGTTATAATATGTTAAAGCGAACAAAATCCTATAATTAATTAGTAAATACATTCAATTTATGTTTAAAAAGTAACTTACCACTTTGATATTCTTATGAAAATAAATTTAGATTTGCAATTGACACGAATATTTATACCTTTGCTTTGTGATCGTGTGAGTATGTAAACCTATAGCTGACACAGCTCCTGGTGTCGCTACCTTATTATGTAATGGTCTGATTTTTGTGTAAGTGGAAACGTATTGCCGACAAAGCGGCAAACACGTACCACGATGCATATAGAATCAGACAAGTTAGGACTTGTTTTGTGGCTATGAAATAAGATGGTCAAAGGTAATTAGATTCAGAATAAAACAACAACTTACATACATATTATTTATTTTAAGTAGATATTATTTACCTCTTAGTACTAAAATATACATTATTAAAAACAAACTTTCTTGTTATAATTAAGTAGGTACGTGCCTACATTTTTATTTATTTATTTAATAACTACAAGGATACATAATATATATTTTGGGTTGTACAGTAATACAAAAATCCGCATTGATTTACTAAACACTGCCATTCACCATCTATGTAAACGTTACAAAATAAACTACATTTATGAAACTAATCAATAATCATACATATTTATTTATTTATTTAAATGGCTCAACTACAGAATACAATTTACTACATTGTCAACAAGGTAATATATAATTGGTCTCACATTAAAATTGAATTCCGGTGATTGTTGCGCACAGCATTCAAATGAAATAGTTATATATAAAAGAGGAAAAGAAACAGTACCTAACTTACAATAAATCTAGGTTATACTCCTATACTTTTATCAATCAATTACGGTTTACAACTACAATAAAACTGGGTAACATTTATTCTACAATTATAGTAGATAGTACTATACTACAATTTTCATTCAAAATATTATACATGTGCCAAAAGTCACTTAAATACCATGGCTATATGTATTATTTTTTTGTAGTTTATTAACAATAATAGAAACTAAAACATGTACCTCATTCATTAGCATTTGTCATGGAGATCATTTTGTACGTCACAAATTTCCAATTTACTAAAGCAATGACAATCATCGTTCTAGGCAGGTTGCTCGTGCCCGTCGCCCACGAATAATATTTTGCGGTAACGGTTTACTTTTATACATAAATTAGATGGAATCTGTTATTTAGGGGTTACAAAACAAGATTAAATTGTATTTCATTATTACCATTAATTTGTAATTTATGATAAATAAAGAGTTATACGTGTATATTGAATCATCATATTCGTTTTCGCTATTAAGTTTCATTAATAAAACGCAGAAATTTTTGTTAAACATATTTTTTTTTTATTATAAAGCAAGTGAACAAATATCATAATACCTAAACTTGAACAATACTTTTTCAAGTACAATTACTAAAGTCATAAATTAAATGTGCTTAAGTACCACTTTTTTATGAATAAAACATTCCTTAGAGCGCACTCTTTTTTATGACTTAAACAATTGAAGGTAACTCCACCTTTAGCATAACTATTACGCAATGTTGTGAAATTAGGACAACCTTTGCCTTCAACATTTATCAAAAAGCAGTCAGAACATAAATCTTTAATCCATTTCTGCTTTTCAACACCTTTCATTATTATAGTTTGGTCCTTTAAAATTGGAATAACTAATCTCTTAAATTCTCTGAAATCTATATTGCCTTGACTCCAGTATATTCCTCTGTTGCGTTCAATCCAATCCACTGCTCTTTTTTCTTCAGCAGATAATTTTAGATAGGAATATGGAGGTTTTATTAAAAAGACTTGCGTAAACTCTTTTGTGGCTAACGCAAATTCCTTAATAAAAAAATTATTTTTGCAGTCTTTGAATCCTTGTACATCAACAAAAAGTATCGAACTCTTATCAGCACTCATTGTTTTGTTGTATTCTGTTAATTTATAATAAGTATTTTTTTATTCATATATTTATTTCATTTATTCGTTTAGTAAATTAATTATAATGATTATACGATGACATTGAAGTTATGTTTAAAATATAATAATCACCTTAATACAAAAAATATTATAAAATATAATAAAAATAGTCCCACTACCTACTAAGTATTGGTTTGTTAATGCTAAAAAATTATCCCTCACCCGTTAAATTTTTTTGCAGAGCTTCAGCGTCTCCTTAAGTGGAATCAGTTCTGGAGCATCGAAATCTGTTTGATATTTCAATGACATTACCGCCTGATGTTTAAAATATAATAATCACCTTAATACAAAAAATATTATAAAATATAATAAAAATAGTCCCACTACCTACTAAGTATTGGTTTGTTAATGCTAAAAAAAATTCCCTCACCCGTGATTTTTTTTTTTGCAGAGCTTCAGCGTCTCCTTAAGTGGAATAAGTTCTGGAGCATCGAAATCTGTTTGATATTTCAATGAGATTACCGCCTGTTCCCAGCGATCTTTGGGCTCTACCTTCAATATCTCTTTGGTGTTGTATACCTTTATTTCGATGTAAACATCACCGTCTCTGTGGGCGGTGCGGCGCAGGACTCCGTCGGCGACACGCCGCGACAAAGACGACTGCAAGGGCTGAGTCTCACTGCCTCGTCGCGAGCCACCGCCTCTTCCTCACTATCTGAGTCAATTCGCCACCCAGTTGACTTTGTAGCAGCCGATTTTTTTGATGTTGGCGCCTTCCTTTTTACTGCTTTGACAGATTTCGGCTCTTTCTTGGTACTAAAAAAGAAAATTAAGAAAACTAATTATTAAACGGTTAACGATACTACATATATCCTAATATAACTCTTAAAATTTAATGTAAGTACATAAATCAAGATTACATTTTGAAAAAACTAGTCATAAAAGTGTAAAGGACAAAAAATATATAAGTAATTGTTGTAAATGTAACTCATTACTTATATAAATGACTAGCTGTGCCCGCGAACTACGTTTCGCCATCATATTTTTTCCCGTTTTGTAACATTTCTCATTGATGCTCGGCTCCTATTAGCCGTAGCGTGATATTATACAGTCTAAAGCCTTCCTCGATTGAAGGACTATCCAACACAAAAATAATTTTTCAATTTGAATCAGTAGTTCCTGAGATTAGCGCGTTCAAACAAACTCTTCAGCTTTATATAAAAGCTTTATATAGTATAGATATATATAATATATAATCTTTAAAAAGTTAAAACTCTAGTTTGTTATCTAAGACTAAAATGCAAGTGTGTTTAATTAATACTTACGTTACTTTGGAAGTAGTTTCCTTTTCGCCGTCCGAATCGACAAAATCTTCCACGACCTGTTTTCTGACGCCCTTGCTGCGCTTATGGTTAGAGTATTCTGAGTCCGACCTGGAAGTAATTATTACAAACATTAGATAACGCTAAAAATTGTATTTAAGATAAAATAATATTTACTTTTTATGTTTGAAACTTAAATAGAACTTTTTATGTTTGAAACTTAAATAAAACAGACTTAAATAGCAGTAAATATTATGCAAACGTTACCATCTCGTTTGAGTTATATATGTCTTGACAGATATATCATGATGGTAAAGATATAAGAGCAAGATTTAAAACTATTGACGCAAACACGATAGTAACCTTAGCACATTTACAAACATACCTTTATCGGATAAGTTAGTATTCACCACTTTAGAGAATAATTTAGTAAAATAACAACTTACGAACATTATTGTAATAGCTCGGATCCTCGTTTTGCTTGTGTGAGTTGTACGGTGAGCTTGCGGTTGATGAGCAGCGTAAACTCCTCAGTTGAGATTGTGATGAATAGCGACGGTTCTCTCACGTTCACGAATACAGTTGCACAGATGGAGACTTGAACTGAAGGGTGATGGATCAACACAGTAATGTTTTTTGGAACGATCTCAGGCTTAAATAGCTCTTTTTTGCTGAATATTCAGTTATATCGTAGTCAGAAGTTAAGAACATTCTATTATTGTAACATAAAATAAAAATAAACTACAAATCAGAGTCAGATATGTAAATACTGTCTTTCTAGCCCATTTTCGGTCACAGCACTCAATGAGAGTTGCTTAGATGTTGACAATCATTTAAAATTTGAAAGCCATGTGGTCAACGCTGTCAAACAATGTTTTTATAGGTTGAGGGTATTGTACCGGGTGCAAAGATATTTGAGTGTGGACCTGAGAATTCACTTATGCGAAACATTGATCTTGTCCAAATTGAACTATGCAGACACTGTCATAGGTGAATGTCTTCTAGCAAGATCAAAGAAGCTCACGCAGAGAGTTCAGAATGCCTGTGCCAGATACTGTTTCCCGATACCTCGTAGAGGCCACGTTACTCCTTACCTAAACAGAAATGATATGTTGAATATGACTAATCGCCGTCAATTACACTTTGCATCTTTACTCTTCGGTATAATAAAAAACAGGACTCCGTCATATTTATATAGAAAATTATGTTTTAGTAAGCGACAAGATAGGATTAAAGACC
The DNA here is from genome assembly GCA_963935595.1 of Schoenobius gigantellus. Classification (NCBI taxonomy): domain Eukaryota; kingdom Metazoa; phylum Arthropoda; class Insecta; order Lepidoptera; family Crambidae; genus Schoenobius; species Schoenobius gigantellus. Next base: position 9,219,095 of record OZ012544.1, on the reverse strand, counting down.
TTTTAATGTTCCCTAAGCATGGCACCTCCGCGTTTCGAGGTAGTTTTAGATATTTGTCAACAAAGTGTTGGAACAATATTCCTCCGCCTATTAAACAGTGTGCCACCGTAAAAACTTTTAAAGTAAAGCTTCGGAAATATTTGTTAAGCGAACAAAAGATTTTATAATTTACTAGCTTCTGCCAGCGACTTCGTCTGCGTGGACTTCAGAATTGGGTCTAAAGCTTCGCTCGTTAACAATTTTAAATTTTCCCTCGGGAACTATGTACTTAAGGAATCGGGATAAAAGGTTATAAAAGGTTAAAGCCTATGTTCTTTTCCATGTCAAAGGCTACATACATGTCAAATTTCATCCAAATCCGTTCAGCCGTTTTTGCGTGATTTAGTAACAAACATCCACACTTTCACATTTATAATGTTAAGTAGGATTTTCAGAGGAATGTGCCCCATGTCGCAATTGCAGTAGTCATGTTGCAAGCGTTTAGTTTGTAAGTTGTCATGTCAGTTTGTATATAAATATCGTGTAGTTATGTGTATATTGTGTGGTGAATTATTTTTGTTTTATGTCTTTACTTATGTTGACTGCTTATGTTTACCATTCCAGCGCTTTTCTATTGATGTTACATCGGTAAAAGTACACAGAATATCAGTGTCGTGGCACTCTTTGTTACGAGTGTCACGGCGTACGCTGAGTGTAGACCTTTTTGGTACATTACCTACTTATATTTTGAATTTAGTGTATAAGACCTGTTGTATCCTAATGTATCAAATAAAAGTTCTATCTATCTATCTAGATGTGTAGGAGGAATTATACTCGCATAGTCCTATAGAACAAGATTAGACCTATCAAACTTAGTGGTTTGCTCTACAATTTTATGATATTTAGTAATCATATACAGAACGCATACACTACCGCACCATCGAGTCCAAAATAAATTAAAATGTTTTCAATGAAATAAACTTTTTTGAAAGAAATATTTTGATATTAATCATGTAATGGTTTACGATCTCTGATAGTAGAACGTCAGCACTTTAATTAATTTATCACTAATTTATTGACTGAAAAACAAATGTTTCATATTGCATTCCAGTTATGAAATCCATCTATTCAAATTCGCCGACAAAGGTGCGGGCCGACACAGACTCAATGTTACTATGTAGCGTTTAGTAAGGTCTAATGCACTTATTTTGAGAAACTCGGTTTTGCAATGGCACGTGACCTCGGTGTTCCAGTTCCAGTTTTACTTTAGTTTTAAGCAACATTGCGTCAAAACTTAGACCCGAGCCGTCATGTAAAATGCAGGATCTAAGCTATAGATCTAAGCTATAATTAAACAAAGTTTTTGACAGCTTTCAAAAACGGCAGCAAGTAAAATAACGTCTGTAAAAGTAAAATATTTTTTTTTCAAATTAAATGTTTTCCAAATACATTGACCATGAGAATAATCAGATTCGGAAATGGCTTCATTAACCAAAGTGCTATAAAAGCATTTTCTTGGCGGTAAATTTAATTCTTCAAAACAACTGCAATTTATCATATATTCATAAGAGTACACACCTTTGCGTCTAAGTAAGTTGAAATGATTTGCTTTTGAAAAAGATCGAGACAAATGCAAAAAATCACTGTTGTTTATGTTTCCCACGAGCTTTTCTAAGCTAGTGCCCAAAAACTTGAAACAATCGACAAATCGAACTGCCATATATTCCTGACGCCCTGTTCAAAAAAACTTCGTGAACGATACCTATGTAGTTTTCCTTAATTTTCGCTCTCACTTTGATTTTGCCCGTCATGATTCCCAGTTGACGTATAAACAAGTGACAATCATAACCTGATAAGTTATGAAAAAATACTGGTATGAACTTAGGCAAACAAAACTGTAAAATGCAATAAGAATGCGCCGCGCCACGATATTTCCCTGTCATGTGACAATGATCTCGAACTTTATCATCTTTTTTTTTTTTTTTTTTTTCGTGGGGAATGCCTTTACGCACCGTCCAAGCCCGCGGGCTAGGGGCAAGGGTGTGTGGGACTCCACGGCAGAGTGCCGCAACTACCCACTAAACCCCACGGGAACACCTCGCTGGCCATGGTGAGCGACCACAAGCATGCGCAGAGCGCTGAGCTCGCGTGGGTCGCTCGGCCGGGCCCGTACCGAAACACGATACGGGCACACCTCGCTGCCGGAAGCATGGGAGCAGCTAGTGTCCCCTAGCTGCCCCTACCATCGCAGGGGTCGAGTGCAATGCAGGCGACACGATACCCATCCGCGTCGCCCACCGATCCCCCACGAACTTTATCATCTTACAATAAGTGACCGTGAGTATAGAAAGCAATATTGTGAATTTGATAACTTTCTTGCTCGTCAGGTGTTATGGAAATATTTTGTCTTACATTTTTTGTATTCTTGTTACATCTTCATAAAGGTATTTATAAAATTTGCAACGCAGTCCTGACCCCGATAAGATACGTATTTATTTTGAGAGCTATCATAAGAACAAACAATGTAATATGCGGAAGGTATGTGCTTTTGTAGAATAATTGTTTTATTTTATTGCAGCTTATCACTACTAGATGTGGGCTCTAATAACGATTCAAAATCAGCATATATGACGAATGGCATAGTTTGCATTCTTTCGAAATGTTTAAACTGGATTAGAGTTCCTTGTCCAGGCATAAAAGTCCTAACACCGCTACATATATGTTTATTTAGATTCTGTTGAGTATAAAAAAATCAAGCACTCGTCCCAAAAATATTTACCGTGATATTTTGTTAGCAGAGGTCTTAGTAACCTATTCAAATTTTTTATCAAACAAAAATGTTTATATTTACCTTTTTTCTAATAGTAGCAGTTTGACAGCTAGCGTCGGGTTGGTTTTTTCTTTTTGTTTTGCATGTTATAAAGAGGGCCTACAATATTGCTGTTTGCAAGACCATACACATTAACACTAATGTTTCGATTATTTTTCTCAAATATCATTATGTCCGTAAATCCGACTGGAAATGTCATACTCTGAATATTGAGAATATTTTCAAAAGGATACGAGGATATTCGATGTGCATTATTACTTGTTGGAAATAAAGAGGCCATTATACACCATAAGAAACAGAATGTGTCATTATTTTGAATATTAATACAGGCGTGTTTTAACTTAAAATGTTTCGGCAATTCAATAAACCGTGCGGCTCTCAATGGATTAAGTATTTATAGACTCAATGTTACTATGTAGCGTCTAATAAGGGGCCTAATTCCGCTAATTTTAACGTCGATGTCGCGTCGTGATAGCGTTTTAATAAAACTGCTTTGTCGCCCTTATGCGCATTTTCTAGTGCAATTTATTTCTACTACAATTTCTTGATAAGTCAATAGTGACATATGTTATAGTTACGTTATCAAGATGCCTAATGCATTCACTTCCACTTCCATGGTCAGTGTTCGTTTTTCAAACACTAAAGAACTGGCACTTTATTTAGAGAAAATATATTTTTTTTCGTGATTTTTTTATCACACCGCGCGTTTTAGGCAAAGGAAACGCGAAGCGCTCTGGGTACTATGGTACCCGGGACGGTTTACATAATTTGCGCTTGTGGACCATAGTCCCGCGGACGTGTGAGTGGAGCAGTTCTCAGGTCTGCAACAAAATTTTTGATCCGCAGTTGCGTATGATCCAAAAACGGTCCGATCAGCGGCTGAACTTCGTCAGCTATATAAAAAAAAGTATTTACGTAGCAAGAAAGAAACAAAACGACGAACTGACGCAATTATGTGTATTGGATTTTTATTTTCGAGGTAGTAGTAGATCGTTATTCAGCATCACAACATCTAAGAGAAGATTATAGTTTGGTAGTTTACTTTCAAAAAGTCGGTCCCATACTCAAAATATAAAACCTAATAACGTTTTGCACCTCTAACTTTCATGATATTTAGCAAAATTTGATATTTACCCATAATTCTACCAATGTGCAATATGACGCGGAAATAATCAGCAAATTAATTGTTTGTCGTTTATTTCCACAAACTTGCAATACAATACTGTGCATATACAGCAAAATAGTTGTTTACCGTTTAATTCTGCTGATGCAGAAATCTCGTGTAAGGCTGCATGCTCCAAATTTTTTTTTCATTTCGGGTTTATTATATTTATTTAAATTATACATGTACATACATATTTACAATTACTAACGAATATTATTAATTAAAAAGTCTTCTTTATAATAACGGATGCGATTTCTAATTTTCATTTTTCGATACTACTATTTAAAACAGATAAACAATAGGTATATCGTTCTATTAGGCGAACCGAATGTATCTATAGCATAACGATATTGATACGACATAACGACAGAACCATAGAAGTTTAAGAAAATTATTGTAATAATACATAGGTGGTATTCATCGGCAGCATCTCATACACGTTCCCACCGCACTACCCTATTTAATTAGGATGTTAAGACCTTAGTCAGCCATGTTGACCCAAGGTAGGTAGTTAAAATGTTCTTAATATTTTTTATATTTTCATTTTTTAAATTATTGGAATATTTATTTTCTATTTTTTATTCGTGTGATGACTGGAACACATCTTTCAGTCGCAAAAATCATCAATTTTATACTTTGTTTTATAATAAAGAATATATTTAATTGAAGTAATTTAATAAACAAATAAAAGTATTAACGTGTGAAAGAAGCCTTATTATTTGAGTAAGCACTCGTAACTGGATATATGAATAATGTGCAATAAATTTATTGCTGATAAATGAATTTCGTGGGAATGCTTTGAAACTGTATGGCAGGCTTATTATATATAAACCGTGTATTTATCTTTGCATTCAGAGCGTGTCTTGGTGGCGATCTAAAAACACAAGTGTTTTTCTCTGAAATAAGGTTTCACGTTTAACGAAGGCAGAGTGTATAACGGTACAGATACTTATTCGGAATTGAGTCCTGAAGCCAGGAAACCTCAACCAGTTTAAGTTCTGTTGTTATTGCACTGCTACCTAGTTAAATGCCTTAATATTCTGAGCTAGAAAACCTTGAAAATGTGTCTAGTAAATCGCAATCAAGCAACGCCAAAAGTATACTGTTTACAGTCAAACAACACAAGTATTTTCATCTGAAATAAGGGTTCACGTTTGACGAAGGCAGAGTGTAGAACGGTACAGATACTTATTCGGAATTGAGTCCTGAAGCCAGGAAACCTCAACCAGTTTAAGTTCTGTTGTTATTGCACTGCTACCTAGTTAAATGCCTTAATATTTTAAGAAAGAAAACCTTGAAAACGTGTCTAGTAGACTGAATTCAAGTATGCCGAATAAATCGATTGCGATCCAACCACACAAGTGTTTTCCTTTGAAATAAGGGTTCACGTTTGACGAAGGCAGAGTGTATAATGGTACAGATACTTATTCGGAATTGAGTCCTGAAGCCAGGAAACCTCAACCAGTTTAAGTTCTGTTGTTATTGCACTGCTACCTAGTTAAATGCCTTAATATTCTGAGATAGAAAACCTTGAAAATGTGTCTAGTAAATCGCAATCAAGCAACGCCAAAAGTATACTGTTTACAGTCAAACAACACAAGTGTTTTCATCTGAAATAAGGGTTCACGTTTGACGAAGGCAGAGTGTAGAACGGTACAGATACTTATTCGGAATTGAGTCCTGAAGCCAGGAAACCTCAACCAGTTTAAGTTCTGTTGTTATTGCACTGCTACCTAGTTAAATGCCTTAATATTTTAAGAAAGAAAACCTTGAAAACGTGTCTAGTAGACTGAATTCAAGTATGCCGAATAAATCGATTGCGATCCAACCACACAAGTGTTTTCCTTTGAAATAAGGGTTCACGTTTGACGAAGGCAGAGTGTATAATGGTACAGATACTTATTCGGAATTGAGTCCTGAAGCCAGGAAACCTCAACCAGTTTAAGTTCTGTTGTTATTGCACTGCTACCTAGTTAAATGCCTTAATATTCTGAGATAGAAAACCTTGAAAATGTGTCTAGTAAATCGCAATCAAGCAACGCCAAAAGTATACTGTTTACAGTCAAACAACACAAGTGTTTTCATCTGAAATAAGGGTTCACGTTTGACGAAGGCAGAGTGTAGAACGGTACAGATACTTATTCGAGAGTTGAGTCCTGAAGCTACGAAACCTCAACCTGTTTAATTTCTGTTGTTAATGCACTGCTACCTAGTTAAATGCCTTAATATTTTAAGAAAGAAAACCTTGAAAACGTGTCTAGTAGACTGAATTCAAGTATGCCGAATAAATCGATTGCGATCCAACCACACAAGTGTTTTCCTTTGAAATAAGGGTACACGTTTAACGAAGGTAGAGTGTATAACCGTACAGATACTTATTCGATTATTGAGACCTGAAGCCAGGAAACCTCAACCAGTTTAAGTTCTGTTGTTATTGCACTGCTACCTAGTTGAATGCCTTAATATTCTGAGATAGAAAACCTTGAAAATGTGTCAAGTAAATCGCAATCAAGCAAAACCAAAAGTATACTGTTTACAGTCAAACAACACAAGTGTTTTCCTTTGGGATGAAGTTTTGGCTGGGTTAGTGTATATAATATACGGAGAAACTTGTAAGGGGAACCAGTACTGATACTCAGGAAGCCCACATACAGTTTAAGCTCTGTAATTATTACGCTCTTCCCTTGCTAAAATCTAGCCTGAGGTTGAAGACCACGAAAACGTGCCTAGTAGACTGAAAACGTGTGTACTGAAAAACGAAATATACTGAAAAATGAAATGAAATATACTGAAAAATGAAATGATATGAAATATACTGAAAAATGAAATGATATGAAATATACTGAAAAATGAAATGAAATATACTGAAAAATGAAATGCAATATGTTGAAATAATGAAATTAAATATACTGAAAAATTCAATGAAATATACTGAAAAATGAAATGAAATATACTGAAAAATGAAATTAAATATACTGAAAAATGAAATGAAATATATGCGATCCAACCACACAAGTGTTTTCCTTTGAAATAAGGGTACACGTTTAACGAAGGCAGAGTGTATAACCGTACAGATACTTATTCGATTATTGAGACCTGAAGCCAGGAAACCTCAACCAGTTTAAGTTCTGTTGTTATTGCACTGCTACCTAGTTGAATGCCTTAATATTCTGAGATAGAAAACCTTGAAAATGTGTCAAGTAAATCGCAATCAAGCAAAACCAAAAGTATACTGTTTACAGTCAAACAACACATGTGTTTTCCTTTGGGATGAAGTTTTGGCTGGGTTAGTGTATATAATATACGGAGAAACTTGTAAGGGGAACCAGTACTGATACTCGGGAAGCCCACATACAGTTTAAGCTCTGTAATTATTACGCTCTTCCCTTGCTAAAATCTAGCCTGAGGTTGAAGACCACGAAAACGTGCCTAGTAGACTGAAAACGTGTGTACTGAAAAACGAAATATACTGAAAAATGAAATGAAATATACTGAAAAATGAAATGCAATATGTTGAAACAATGAAATTAAATATACTGAAAAATTCAATGAAATATACTGAAAAATGAAATGAAATATACTGAAAAATGAAATTAAATATACTGAAAAATGAAATGAAATATACTGAAATATGAAATATGGGGTGCAGGAAAGGAGCCTCCCAGTGTGGCGCAGTTTCATATGCGTCCGGCGCACCCCGGGCAACAGACTGCGTGGATGACGACTCGGTAACGCAGACTGGCTGATCCTTTCACTACGGCTCGATGGCAAGTAAAAAATTTCTTACCTGCCCACCCCAAGCGTATCCTAATACCTGCACACGCGAAAACCTGCAAAGCTACAGACAACATAATATCCGTGGCGGAGTACTGTATCTGAATCAACACGGAAGAATAGAAACATTATGAAATGAAATAAAAAATCTTCTTTTCCATTTAACCCTATATAATGTATATTGGGCAATCTTAAACTGTTTTCATCAAATCACCGTAAACGAACGCAGTGAGATTTGCGGAGCGTAGCGGAGCTAGAGCGCAGCGAAGCGTAGCTCAAATCTCACTCCGTTCGTTTGCGGTGTTTTGATGAAAACTGTTTTAGAATGCCCACAACATGTTAAACCGATCCACATTTGCTCAATAGTGATTGGGAATTCTAGAACAGAATGGTGATTGGGCGTTCTAGAACAGAATTTGCACAACATGTTAAACCGATCCACATTTGCTCAATAGTGATTGGGAATTCTAGAACAGAATGGTGATTGGGCGTTCTAGAACAGAATTTGCACAACATGTTAAACCGATCCACATTTGCTCAATAATGATTGGGAATTCTAGAACAGAATGGTGATTGGGCGTTCTAGAACAGAATTTGCACAACATGTTAAACCGATCCACATTTGCTCAATAGTGATTGGGAATTCTAGAACACATTCAACGACAGTGATCGAACGGAGGTGAGATCACGTTGAATGTGTTTTAGAATGCCCAATATACACCTACTTAAACGGCTCGACCGATTCTTACGAAATTTTCTGTGTATGTTTGAATAGGTCGAAGAAAGGTTAAAACGTAAAGTTGGAGCCGGTAGGTGGCGCTGTAATCGGGCATGACAATGTCTGCCGGGCCCACTAGTTTATAACTATGTTTTGAAGTTACACGTGCATCAGTTTCTTCATATCGCTTAAATCGTGTAATCTATCCATTTAATGTGGCAACCGCGGAAACGCAATCCACCGTGTAAACATACGTGTACTCGCATTTGCATAATTCAGGACGTCCTCCAAACTTTGTCCCGAGCTCCACCAATGGCATCTGTCGCGAAATTTTTCCATCCCAAACTCGTGCGACACTTATGCGATCATAAAATTACTCAGCACAAGTTCGCTGGGGCCGACTAAATAGGGACGTTTGCGGTAAGATGGATCTTGTCACGTTTGCAATGATGGCATTAACATAGGCGCGTTCCAGATAAGAACGGATTTGCGACATTTTCAGCATCAACTCATTTTCGTGCTGGTTTCTTTTGCCACGAAAAGTTAACATCAAATACCCAGGCTATTAGATGGGTTCTCTGATACCATTTTTGACTGCTTTGATATTTGAAACCTTTTTTTCGTGAATCAAAAAGTGTTTCGGGGGATTTAAAAAATAAATTTAAAGAAGTTTATAGTTTTAGCCGATTCTGACTTGTATTTATTTGAAATGTTGAGTAACTGTACAAATTAGGTGAAGCAAGAAAGCAGCAAGAAAACTCAATTCCTTACGTTTCATTTGCAACAATTAGCGTGGCCAAAAATGTTAACATTTCTTAAAAGAAACTCAAGACAAAGCTAACATCAGGTGTTAGCACCAGCAAAGTGGTGAATTTTTATCTGGAAAGCACCTAACAGGTGAGTCGGTTCTGATATCAGTTTCTTAGAAATTACTGACACTTCTATTTTTACAAATTTTACATTACCAATCTCCCATTGTAGTATTCATAGAACTGTTTGGTAGTTTACCGTAAGACAAAGATATAAAGGTGAGCCATTTTCGAATGTCGCTATAACTCGGGCCGTATCAGACGTTATAAAGCGGAGGTCAAACAATCGATCAGATCCGACAGATTGCAGGCTCGAGCCTTTTATTGGGTGGCTCGAAAAGGATTTTATGCTTTGAAACCATTTAAGCCACATTATCGCGATGAAACTCGAAACGGGATACAGGCATTAGTTTCGAAACGAACAGAAATGTCTGCTAATTAAAGAAAACTATTGTTGTCTTAAATGTCTGTATTATGGAGTTGTTCTTTTCGTGTTCATTAATAAAGATAGGATGACAAACGTAGAGCAGTTACAATGTACCCTCATAGTCCGAAAAAGTGTACCGAAAAGCTGGAACACATTTTGAGTTTCGGAACGAAATTGTCAACTAAGCACGTACACAATTTTGGGGTGTCTGGGAGATCTATGACTTATTGTTTTAGTTAAACGTGACAAACGTGATAAAATGTCAAAACAGGATTTGCAGTTACAACATCATTCTAAGGCGCATAACACATTGCACCGGACACCGCTGCGTTGTACGGAGGGACGAAAACCGCATGCGGCTGCGGCGGCACGGAACCATGCCACCGTACGGTTTGCTCCGTATCACCGTCCGGAGTTGCGGTGCACGACGCCCCGCATCGCCGCATTATCTATGTCGAGATCTTTACGCGTATGCACGTCCTTTCTAGGCAAAAATCCGTACGATACTGCGGCTCAGTGTGGCATACCCCGCGGACCACACCGCATCACCGTCCGGGAGTGCGGTGCCGTCGCGCGCGCCGCACAACCGCACGGGCATGCGGTGTGAGTGTGTTATACCCTGCGGTTTTTGTATACAAATTAAGATTCTTCAGTCAAAATTAAAAACCGCAGCGCCGCACACCGGAGCGGTGTCCGGTGCAATGTGTTATGCGCCTTAGAGTCAGAGAGAAAAAATGTACTTGGTCTACTACTAACTCTTTAGCTGGCTCTTTTGTGTTGGTATACATTATCACCAGTTCACTGCGTGTTTTAACGTTAACTCTACACGTGAAGGTCGTCTTGCGGCATGCTAGCCCAACTTAAAAGTACCAGAGCATCGTTCACTGATCAGCAAAGCGCAATGCGTGCAGGACTACTCTGTTTTGATTTGGTGCAACCCAAACTATTCTCTGCTACCACTCGAAGTCAATTTGGGCTTCGAGCCCCTATTTATTTGTTTTGATATATATATAATACTAACTTACGGTTCTTTTGGAGTCCGCCCTGGAGATCACCCGCCACGGGTCACAACTTGACGGTTTATTCACAACTTCCTTTTGCGATTCCTAATCACCCCGACTACCTCGTGGTACCACCACCCCGACATGAATTCGAAGAATCTCACATTCCGCAGCCACAAACCAATATTCAGCTTCAGTTCATAGCCGATCCGCCATTTCATATGCGACACTTAGCACTGAAGTTAACAATTACAAACGGTCCAAACACTTTTTCTATTGAATGCTCCACGCGAAATCAAGACATAATTTTCTTCTTTGGAACAACAACACTCCACGTGTAATTATCAAACGAAAAACAACAAAATTCACAAAAATCCAAAATTCTATGCTAATACCATTGACCCAAGCGTCACAGCAAACTGTCAAAAGCCCACCGTTCCTTTACACACAAAACAGAGTCCGTGCGCCGCCGGCAAGGCTCGCGCTCTTTCGCCAAGAAAAGTCGCGAGGCGACGCAAGATGGCGCCAGGTGCCAGTTTATTGTAAACATACTCTTAGGCTCGTATTAATAAACGCGTCTCAAAGTTGACATCGACCTTAAGCTGCAGTTTTGACGTTTAATGTATGGAAAATCAATATAAATAGGGTTGAAAATAGTCAAATTATTTTTACCATCACTTACCATCAGGTGGGCAGTATGCTTGCTTGCCAACTTAGTCGTATAAAAAAGTGAACTTCTTTTTTTTAATTACTTGTCAGCCCTAGGGTCGCGATGTAAACACAGACCTATACTCGCTACTTTCAGAGTATGAGAAATGAAAAAAAAAATAGGGAGTACCTATGCATGATTCTTTTTTATTTCATAAATTAATCATTTACATCTTTATGACATAGAAAAAAAAACATAAATAGGGTTGAAAATAGTCAAATCATACACTACAGAATAAACCCACAGAAATATTGAAGTCAACTTGCCAGGAAGCAGCTCTAGTTCAATTCATGACATTGATAGCCAACCAAGTTCTGAAGTTGAACCAGACCCAAGAATTGAACAACAAAATGTTATATTTCCAGGTTACAGTCACACTTCTGATACAACTTCTCATTTTTTATGTACCAGAGTGCTATAATTTGGAATTTCAAAGAGTACCATTATATTTAAGAAAGAAGATCCTCGGGGATTATAAAATATTCGTAAAGTAATGCCAGAGTCTATGAAAATCACATTAGTCAATATGATTTTGCATTTTTACGTTCACTGTATAGTTTACACCAAATAATTCATGCTTGACTTACTAACAATAAAATCAAAGAACAGAAACTAATTGAATTTGAAAATATAGAAAATTCCACTGATATAGTATGTAAATACTGGACAGGTTTAACAGTCACACAATTTGTTTCTCTTGCTTAACTCAATTAGGTGAGGTTTGTTCAAAGCCTAAAAAGGCCTTAGGTTTAGATTTAGTCAGACTAAGGGCTGGGAAATCCCTTTGCAGAATTGCTTCTCGGGTGTGCATTTCAAAAACTCATGTTTACTTATATAAAAAAGTGTTATTGCTTCAAAAATCAATATGCAACTTTACATTAAGGTATAGCCCATATAAGCAGGGAAAACCTTTCCAGTAGAAATCTAACTATACCCTAGGGTCTCTTTGGGTCTGATTCAAACAATTCCATTGTTTTATTAGAGGGTACTAACATTTACTTACAAAAGACCTCTAATTACCTATTTCAAAAGAAATCTTATAACTTACATTGCTAGCCGCAGTAAGTGACAAACCGACCTGGTGGTCAATCTATTTTAAACAGGGCATTAAAAAGCTAATATACCAAATTACTTAGGTGATCATAATATTGAGCATCAGTTAAATAGATGCCAAGCCATCTTTATACATATTGATGCTTAAATTCCACACTTGAATATGTTCCCCAGAATAAAAATATTCGATTTAATTTTGATCACTCTTGGAACGTATTCAATTAAACAAGCTAAGTCATATTTTGGGGAACATATTAAGGAAAATGATCCATCACATGAGACTTTGCTGATAAGAGGAAGAACCAAATAAAATCCATGAATTTATGATGGGCTCCGCACCAAACTAATATAACACCATTGCCTGGCACAATTTTGAAATGACATACTAATGAGGGAAGATGTTGAAATTGAATAAATAAAAACTACATCATTTCTGGGTTTTATTTCATACCTGCAACCTGTTTATACATTACAACACTTTCACATAGTTACCACTATTATAATAAATCGAGGGTATTTAGTCATATAAAAGTAAATATTTACATTTTTAATTAGCATTATAGTAATCTTAGAGAATTTTACACTTAGTTCATTATAATGACTTTATTAATTAGCATTTGTTTTGTAAAAAACGTTATTGAAATAGTAAAACTGTAGCATTCTTAACTAGTGGTATGTTAGACCAGTATCTTTTATTTATGTTGATATTTCATTAGTGTGAGGTAGGTGCTTATCCTAAGAGTAGGCAGAGTAAAGCAGGTATCACACACTACAGCCAGGGGCTCATCCTAACAAACGCTGCACAAACACACTGCTACGAAAAATCTATAACGTCTGCTGCCTTTAATTTGACAGTCACTACGGCATCAAAACAAGATTCTGCACTTCCAGATCCAGTATTGTGATTGCATAATAAAAGCGATCACGCATCAATCTATCTATTCACAAAAATAAAAAAACAACCACAAAGTACAATACAAAGAGATACTAACAAGGGGCTTTTTTTGACGCTGTCACTTCTTCAAGAGATGGCAAAGGGACCTAAATTCATACAGCCATGTTTTTCGTAAATCTTGATGAAATATTAAAAATGTAGTTTATGTGAATTTTAGTCAGAAAGTCACTCACTATCACATCGTTTGTTTGCGTTTGTTACTTATTTATTCGTTTGTGACACGTTTCCGTAACTTGTCCTTGGTTTCCATACAAAAATCGCTTGGTTTTACATACTATGAGAGTCAATTAGAAAATTGCTGATTTTTTGATTTTGCAGGCCTAAAAAAGCCTAGATTTTATTCTAAACCCTAAATTTTTGAGTACTCTTTACAAAAATACCTGAAACATGTTGCTTAATTAATGATGATATTTTTAGCCCAATCGAGGACATGTCCTTTATGTACATTCGCGTTTCGCAAATGACAATCTAAACACGTGCGCCGACAAATGAAAGTGTGTTCAATATTGTAATGGTTTCATTTTAATAATGCGCGGGTTTTCACGAACAAAGCAATGACAGCTGCTGGCTGCGTGTTGCCGATTGTATCGAGTAAGTATTCATGCGGTCTGAATGTATCCACCAAATCAAGGTTCATAATTTGGCCTGTAAATTGGTACGTAGCCGACTTATTTATGATAATTAACCTTTAAGTATGGACGTGTAGCCTCACAGGCTCCGGGTGAATGTTAGTTTCTAAGTTTTGTGTACTTCCCTCCACTCCCCACACTTGAGTAGCTCAGTAGCTTCAGTTTTAGTATCAAAACGACCAGCGAAGTAGGAAATTACATCATTGAATGAAAAATACGTGAGTAATACTTATCTAAAAATCTTTTGGAGCCTGTCAGGCTACACGTCCATAGTTGTGTTATAAAAATATTTGTTAGCAACTTTGTTCTCTTTTTAGATTTTCTTGTAAATTTTAACTTATTTATGTTGGAATAGTAAAAAAATAAAAAGGAGTATGGTAAATATTCATTTTTTATAATTTCTAGTTAATTTTACGGCTGAAAACGTAGTTGTACTTAAAATTACCCAAAATGTGCCATTATATTTTAATTTTGAATGTTTCTAGAATTATTATGAAAAAATGGCTTATATATTCACGTATTTTTACTATTACTAAACCATACTTTAAGTTAAATATAGTATTCAAGCTATTTAAAATAATTTTGTTAAAAAAAACACTAGTTAATATAGGAGCCTGTGAGACTACACGTCCAGGATAGTGTTATGAAAAAATGACGTCCATACTTAAAGGTTAAATTTATGTTTATAGGAATCATAACACATTTGATGCAAAATTTTCTAATTTATCAATTAAGCACTTTACATAATAAAAATAAACATGCCGTTCCAACGTTGTGGCTTTAAGAACTAGAGGCTCATTTGTGGGGAAATGTATAGCTTTCCACAAGAAAGTTCCACAAAGTGTTGCTGATTTACTTTTTCATGACTTTAGAGAGCACGACTGTAAGAAATACTATTATGACAAAAACTTATTTCAGAGCTATTTCAACGTTCTTTAGAATATATCTCTTAACGGGGTTATAATAACAGTTTAAATAACATTACTTTTTTATTACATTCTTAAATGGTAAATAATTAGACTTCTGATACAAGAAAATTAGTACACAGTGGTATTTTTGGAACTCTGATAGATGAACTGGTGGAAACGGAGGATGAAAGTTTGATTGAGGAATGTGTTATTACTGTGTTTAGAAGTATGAAACTGACCACTTTTTAAAAACCTTAATAGGTAACACGGATGTACCCAAGCGGACTGACCAAGTTGGCATTTTTTTATATTATTCAATATTCGTGGAAAATAATATTTAGATAATTTGCTCTATTTTTAACGTAACAGTTGACGAATCAAGCTGCCCATCTGTTGGTAAGTGGATACAATCGCTAGCGCTTGTAAGATCTGTGAATATAATTATAACTTCTACAAGTACCCAGTAAGTTCACTGCATGTCTTACCCTTCAAACCGGAACACAGCGACGCAAGCACCACTGCTTGACGGCAGAAACAGGTAAAATAAGGTACCCATGCAGGCAATCTATTATCCAGTTTGCCTCTAGTGCTATTGAAGACTCCTAGCTTCAAATTCAAACATTTTAATCAGTCACACACCAATCAGGATTGAAAGCTAAGTTTTACCAGACGAATGTCAGGTCGAACCTTTAAGTCAACTTGTGAAAAAAGTAACAAAAAATTTACCTCTAAGCCTCTAGATAGAAGCAACTATAACATGCATGTTTTTCGCAATACGCTTGAAATTATTTGCACAGAACCCTACGTATGCGACCCTGGCTCACTCTTTGCCGGTTTTAGGGCTCCGTACTTCAAAATGAAAAAAAACGGAACATTTTAACTTCGTTTTCCATCTGTCCGTCCGTCTGACAAACCCCGTTTCCGGGGAATGCAAATATCAAGCTAAATTTTTTTAAAAATATTCGGATCTAAAGTCTCTTTCAGATGGGCAAAAATCAAACACCTAACGTGTTTGATTTTTCAACGCTATCAAAAGACATCACCGTTTATGTCCCGTATTTTCGCTAATTTTGCGATTTTAAAAGGAAATCAAAACCTATAGGATACTTCCGGTTGACATAGAATCACGAAATTTAGCAAAAAACAAGGTCTTATTGCACAGGTTAAGAAAACAATCTGAAAACTGTAAATATGCACAGTATACGACAGATCGACATGGCAATCCAATGTAGATTTTGAATACAAAACTATAAGCAACTACGTGAGTGATATCGAAATTAATAAGCGCGATTCGCTCAGTCTCTAAATCGATTGATACTGACACTAGCTGTGCCCGCGAACTACGTTTCGCCATACATGTTTTCCCATTTTTGCAACATTTTTCATTGACGCTCAGCTCCTTTTAATCGTAGCGTGATATTATATTATACTAGTGGGCCCAGCAGACGTTGTCCTGCCCGGCGATTACAGCGCCACCTACCGGGTCCAACTTTACGTTTAAACCTTCCTTGGATCTATTCAAACACACACAGTCAATTTTGTAAGAATCTGTCGAGCCGTTTCAGAGTTTTTGCGAGACAAACACACAGCGTTTCATTTTTATATTTAAAGAAGAAGACTAGTGGGCCCGGCAGACGTTGTCCTGTCAGGCGATTACAGCGCCACCTACCGGATCCAATTAAATTACGTATAAACCTTCCTTGAACCTATTCAAATACACACAGAAAATTTCGTAAGAATCTGTCGAGCCGTTTCAGAGTTTTTGCGAGACAAACACACAGCGTTTCATTTTTATATATGAAGATGGCCTATTCGATAAATGGACTATCCAACACAAAAATAATTTTTCGATTTGAATCAGTAGTTTCTGAGATTAGCGCGTTCAACCAAACAAACAATCAAACAAACTCAAAAAACTTTATAATATTAGTTTAGTTTAGTTTAGTTTATAATATTAGTTTAGTTAGTTAAAGCTTTATAATATTAGTATAGATGTGCAGCACTCATACTAAGATGGCACGAGTGCGTACCTATTGCGTACTTTTATAGTTTGTAAATTAGTTGGTATGGAACTCTCGGTGTGCGAATCCAGCTCGCACTTAGCCGGTTTTTTATACCAAATAGTGGAGACAGCAGACAAGTGAAGCGGGGAAATAATAGGCGGCTGTGTCAATGGGCGCGGGTACCGACTTGCAAACCAACAGGGCAAAAAGGTCGCCCTTAGATACACTTGTAAGTTTACGGCTTTCTAGATTGGGAAAGATACCATGTGATTTGTTAGTGCGGCATATCTGTGCTTTAATGGATATAGACGAATCAATCTCGCTGAATCTCGATTGATTGATTGAAGATTCTCGGCATGCTTGTTTTAGGATAGGAGATTCGGTAAACTAAGTTTAAAGTAGTAAGTAAATATCTCCTCCTCACACCGAACTGATGACGGAAGTCAGTAGTATTGATAAGATACTTCAAAAAACCTAAGAGTGCGGTTCCTTTGTTTATTTGTATTTATTTCTTGACAATTTTTGTACACCCAAAAACAGCAACATCAACTTATATACACGGCAACGCTGTACAAATTACTGCTTATTTCTTAGTGAAATATCTTCTAGTAACCCTATCACTAAGATAAATAGTATTTAATATAATAGTTGAGTGTGTAAATACAAACAAACAAGATAATAATGATTAAAAAAATGAAAACTATATGTTTTTATTTTAAGGTTTGCAAATAAATACCTACTATTTATTAAAAACTAGCTGTGCCCGCGAACTACGTTTCGCCTTAATTTATTTTTTCCCGACATCTTTAACAAATATCGTTAATGTACACAGAAAGAAATACAAAAACTTAACGAATTATACATATACTAAAACCTTCCTCGAGAATCACGCTATATCGGGTGGTGAAAACCGCATGAAAATCGGTGCAGTAGTTTTTGGGTTTATCGCGAACAGACAGACAGACGCGGCGGGGGACTTTGTTTTATAAATTATGTAAGGAAGGTCACTGATGAAGGCACCTTGCGTAGGTACAGTAAGCTCCTTATCAAGCTATACTGTTTGACCTTTGGACCGTTCTTATGCCGCTCTTAATAGCGACGGTTTTCGCAGTGTAAATGTATAGCTTGAATGGGAGCTTACTGTACTAGACGGCCACGTTCACGACCAGCAGGCCTATTCGCTAACTACGGTTGGTAACTAGAACTCTCATTTTGGAAAGAAACTTTATATCCATTACTGGTTTAGTGATCTTATGTATTACGGTGGCGTTCATGATAGCAGTAATGGATGTTAGTTTCTTTCAAAAATAACAGTTCTAGTTAGCAACCGAAGTTAGAGAATAGGCCTGCTGGAGACGCATTTTTGAATCATTAGAAATAAATATTAAATTCAAACACGAATACAAATCACGTGCGAAATTATTTTCTACAGCTCCCAATTTTAAAGATTTTTGAATCACTCGAATTCAGCATTGTCATTAAAAACAAATTCTATATTAGCAATCGTTACACGCAAAAATAATAATATCCGGTACGTAATAACATGTCAATAATTCATTAATTCAAAAACCAACGACGAATCGCATGTAAAACGGAACGTATATCATCATCATCATCACAGCTCATATACGTCTCCACCGAAGGGCACGAGCCTACCCTAAATAGTTAGGGCGATTAGGCCTTAGTCAAACCACGCTGGCCCAGTGCATGCCTACAACCCTAATAAACTATGACATCACACTTTTATGGTCTATCGAGATCAATAGGCTGATGATATTATATACCTTAATAAAAAAACAATGAATCTTGGTCACGGCGTGTCCTTGTTTTGTAACCATCTCCTTTGAAGTAATGTTCTATATCGATCATGAGCATAATGTTCATAGTCCGACTCGCACTTGGCCGATTTTCGGGTGACTGTGACCCATCTGTGATCACAACTTTCTTTGAGGGCTGTATCCGTGCCTGTTCGCTAGCGCCTTCGCGTATCGCTATGTGGTAGGGTCGCAGGTTAATTATGATGTATAATCATTTCCCAGTCTGTCTCCACCTTCAACCTAATTATCAATTGTGATTTAACATCACATTATAATAAGAAGTGACAGAGATAACAAATATTGAATGTGAAAATGCCAAAACAAAATGGAACTACGATATTGTATATTGCCATACTTTAACATGATATAATATAACATCCAAACCTTCGTATTCGGTCTCTCGCTCAGCTTGAAAGTAACCGACATTAACTCCGCAAGGAATAAATACACTTATTATCTCCCAAAAGCAATTTCTTTATTTATAGTGTCTACTGTCGTTGCTGTAAAGAGAGGAGTCGGCATTCCGATCACGTCCCGGAGAAAAATGTGATAGCTCGGTCCGTGTGATCCGCTGAGCCGTCTATAGGGATATAGTATCGATATTTTTTTTCTATTAAGCCAATATTAGTTATAAGGACATGATACCTACCTAGGCGAAGAAGGTATACCGGAATAACTGTAATATTGGGATGTTATTGTGATATTAGGAGATACCGAAATAATTACAATGTTAGGCATTTTAGGGGCCCGTACATCAAAATAAAATAGAACCCTTATAGAGTCATTGTTGCCTCTCCGCCTGTCCTTCTGTGTTTCTGTCAGTCTGTCTGTCAAGACCCTTTTGTAGGTGATGCGTAGAGATATCACACTAAAATTTATATCAAATACTCGGATCTATGATCTGTCTCAGCTGTAAAAAAAAACATATTTGTAAGTCAACGCAATTAAAAGATATGACCGTATAAATGTCGCATAATTTCGCAAATGGTGCAATCCAGAAGGGAATCAAAACCTATAGGGTACATGCTGTTGACCAAGAATCAGGAAATTTGACAATTGCTTAAAAAAATAGGAAACCGTAAATATGTACATAGTTGGGAATTTATACACTTACATACGCTTGTACGGAACCCTCGCTGCACGAGTCCAACTCGCACTTGGGTGGTTTTTCTCGTGATTTTCTCGGATCATCGTTTGGCACCGACTTCAAAATAGAAGTGTGATGTTGTCTGTACCTATTCTTATATTATTTTTAAATTTTCAGTGTTTTTGAAGTCGGTTTTTATTTTTTGTAAAATATTTTTTTCTAAGCTCATAGCATACCCACAGCCTTATCTACATAACCAATAAAGTCTTATTAATTACTGCAATAGGGATTTCGACATGGAATAGAAAACCAGAGGGTACTGAGGCATCGTTGAGAGATATCCCTCTATCTTATCTCTTTCTGTCGCATATATCTCTATCCTACCTCTTTCTCCTATCTTACCTCTTCCCGCGGTTCCAGTATGAAGCGTTAAACAGGCAAGAAAACTGTTACGTAGTGACTAGACTAAGCTCACAAGTTGGCAACGTATCAGAAGAGCTACTCTCCAAGTCCGTAATCAAAGTTTTGATGTCGAAGTAAACTGAATACAGACTACTAAGTAACTAAACTGAATAACACAACGAGAGTGCGCATGCTTTCGTGACGTCGATGACAGCATGCAGTTATGAACGGCGATTTTGACACTCAACAATTTGATAATGGACTTAGAGAGTTACAATTCTGTAGCGTCGGTGGTTTTTGTGTGTTTCGGCACTTGCCTTCCAATCGGGGGGTCGGGGTTCGAGACCCGCCATGTACCAATGTGTTTTTCGTTTCGAATTTCATATGTACATTTGTCTGACGCTCCTACGGTGAAGGAAAACATCGTGAGGCAACCTGCATACATCTGCGAAGAAATTCAATGATGTATGTGAAGTCGACCAATCCGCACTGGGCCAGCGTGGTTGACTAAGGCCTAATCACCCTAAAATAGGGTAGGCTCGAGCCCCTCGGTGGGGACGTATATGAGCTGTGATGATGAATTCTGTGGCGGTTGCAAGTTCGCAAATCTTATCAAAGCCACATATACTATAGGCGACTTTTAGCCCTTTACCATTAGCTAAGCAATCAGCTTGCTAAGCAACTTTGCTGTTATGATCATACAGCACTACTTGCGGCAATTATTGGAACTAAACTAACTGTTAAGGAGTAGCTATATAGCAAAACCTCCGTCAAAAAATGTCGGTTGTTAGTATTAATTACGCAGGCCAATGGTGAACCGCTTCGCAGCGACGGCGACAACATCCCGAGGATGCCACGTGGAGTGGCGAAACGCGTCGAATCTGAGTATTTGCATGTTCGTGTGGTACTAATTAGTGATATTCCTTTGTAGCGTGCGACTGATGGAGGGCGGGCGGTGCACCATCGGCATGCGTAGTTAGTACCAACTACCGACATTTTTTGTCGGAAGTTTTGCTATGTATACAGGGTGTAACTGAACACCCCAATAACATTTAAGGGTATGTATCCATCAGAACTAGAGATTCTGTAGGAAAAATATTTGGGCTAACAAACCTACTTTTTTTCCCATACAAACTAAATAAATTATTTTTTGGTATTAAGTGCCGACAACCCTACGTAAGCGTACGAGGAATACTACGATCACGTCATACAAACTAAATAAATTATTTTATGGCAATTAGTGCCGACAGCCCTACGCAAACGTAGGAGGAATACTACGCTCACGTCTGCCACGTGTCATTTTTTAAATTTCTTTTGTGTTAAGATCTGATTATGGTTGTCACTTGAAAGTTTTTGCTTTCAGTTTAAAATCAAATAACTCTGAAAGTATTGGGGTTCCAGGTCTCAGACAAGCACCGAAGGTCCATTTAATATCTAACTTATATGCCCCTTACATATTATTGGGGTGTTCAGTTACACCCGGTATATTTGCTATAATCTCCTTAACAATTAGCAATGGACTTCCGAAAAATAACACCTGACACCATTAATTGGAACTAAACTTCCGAAGCGGCGTATCGACGATGACGCCGGTTTGTGTGTGGGCTGCACGTTACAAAGTCGCTTTGACGACCGCGAAGATACAATGTAGCGTACTTTATTTCAGTCGAATTTAAAACCGCCGAATGTGAGGTAGCCGCATTACATTAAAGCGAAGCTTTTCAATCCGGCGCGCGTAATACGGCATGTTATACGATATGGCTGCGAAATACACATACTCTTATGATAAAAAAACGTCAAAAAACCATACCACAACATACGAAAACGAATCCGGGTCAATAAGAAGTCATAATATTATTTATTTTTATTTTCTTTATTTCCTTAAGTCAACAGCGCAATATACAAAAAATTATATTTTGAAGAATGATATAAAGAACTTTCGTCTAACTCCTAATCTAAAGAGACCTTCCATCATCAGCTCAGCATCATGTGATGAAAACTACCAGACTCAAATATTGAAATAGTAGCTAATCTAAATAGCTATAACTTAAATAGTTTGAGTGTTTCCCTCGATTTACCTGGGATCCCATCATCAGATACTGATTTTGAAGACAATGTTTTCTCATACTCTTAAAATTAACGGCTAGCTTCTAAAAGTTATAGATCCTTCTATCATCAGCTCGGTTCATGTCTACAAATACCTGAATAGCGTCGGAAAAACGTGAAACACGTTGGACCCTTATTTTATAGGTACAATTTAAGGGTTTCCCTCGATTTTCCTGGGATTCCATCATCAGATCCTGACTTTAGTGACAATGGGATCACCACAGAGGTATTGCTTATCGAATACAAAAAGAATTTTGAATATCGGTCCACAATTGGCGGAGTAATCGCGTAACATACACACAGAAAAAGCATACGCGTCGAATTTAGAACCTTTTTGAAGTTAAAAAAACATACCGCGATCATTTGAAATATGACCGCTGAATTATAAATGTCAATGCGGGAGGCACGTAGCATTCCTATTTTCTGTTGCCTCGTGAAATCTTAATAAATATCGTCGTTTAAATTTTAAGTGGCCCTTCCTATACAAGCACGGGACGCTGACGAAACAGAGACATTTTGGAGGCACTGTAATCATGTCGTTTGTAAGCACTCGAAATTGATGGGTACGTTTTTAGACTTGGCGTTTGCACTCCGGCCCGAAACACGTTATGTTGTGTAAATAACTTGGCGGCTTTTTAACTTAGCGGCCTGCTAATGGAATATTTGATTGCTTGTCGTTTTAACCTTGTGACGTTATTAGTGTCAGTCAGTCAATCTGTTTTGTTAATATAAATTAAAACGGCACTTTCTTGGCATTCTGCGAATAGTGCATCAGTGCCGTAGTGTTGTGGTTTCGAGCATTTGTGGTTTGATTCTGGATAAGTGGATGGAGTTATATTTTCTTAGGTCTACTTAATGATTATAGAACATCTTCTGCTCGTGTTTATAGTTGAGCTATTAACTCTTCACCCCCGTCTTCTACAAACCCTAAAGCCAAAATTCGCTAATATTTAAACAGGCTGTTATGTAGTTAACTAACAAACAAGTTTTTCACATTTTATTCATACAATAAAAACAGTTAAAAAACGGTTGTTAGTTAATTAACCGCATGTATTAATGTTGTTGAAAATGCACATTAAAGGCTGTCACAGTAGCGAGTACTCACTACAAGTTCGATCGCCGCGAGTGAAATCGCTGTGTGTGACAACCTACTCGCTGCGACTATAATCGACTCGCCGCGAGTAAATCGCAGCGAGCAGAATTGAACATATTCAATTATACTCGCCGCGAGTGCGCTACTCGCGGCGAGTGAAACGTACGCGCGAGTCGTGGGACAAGGCACTCACTGCTAGTCGTCATTCGCGCACCGCGCCGCTCGCGTCGTGACGTGTCGTCGTGCGTATTAGCATAAGAATAACTAATATTACGAGTATAGAAGCGAATCTCCTTTGTTGGTGCGTCAAATGCCGCTATTTGCATACCTACAGCGCCCTTCCCCCTGTAACGCCCCGCAGTAGTCTGCGGACGCCGCTAGGGTCACCACATGGACGTATGGTTACCACTACAATATTTTTTATATAGGTACCTCCATATTTTACATTAAATGAGAAACTGAGCATACACCGAGACTTATTGATTTTGTACTTCAAGTGTAGCGAGCGAGCGACTATCTTTAGCAATAGTACGCACATTTTTAGTTTTTTTGATTCCGCAGTTATAAGAACCTGCCTATTTTTGATTAATTGAGCTTAATCGCTTACTTCGAGAACAAAATCATTAAAATGTTTCGAATTTCGATGTACAAAAATGGTTTGTAATTTAGGTATCGTACCTACGTTTATAGTCCAAGAGTTGAAGTTATGAATGTACTAATGGATAAAACCTAAGCTAACTTTTTACTATCAGACCAACATTTTCACTTGAAAAAAAATCTGTTGTTTCATAATTTTAATCAAGTATTGATTTTTTTTTTCTTTTTTTAAAAACGTCGCCCCACACTAGGATTTTCTCCTGTGTCGTGGGTCCAGTTACAAACATAGAATATCACATGCACATACGCCCAGACCGGAACAAATTTCTGTAGGCCATACAAAATATCTGCCCCATGCGGGAATCGAACCCGCGACCCGTTGCACAGTAGGCGATCACTCGACCTCTGCGCTAACCGTGTCGTCGAGTCGTCGTGTCGTCGATTGTATTTAAATTTTATATGGAACAGTGACAAAGGTCGATAAAAATATATATAGCAGTACCAAAGTTTCTCATAATTCAAATTATTCCCGACTTGACAAAAAAAAATCCCATACTTACAGAGTTTCAAAATTGCACTACGAGTACAATGACAGCTTTAGAAACTCGATACATTATATTGTATTAGCTTTGACATGTAATGAATATTACGAATAAAACGGTATCTGTATCTAGGGTAGGTATAATAAAAATAATTTTAAAGTATTCAATCATTTTTATTTAAAAGGTTTCAATTCAACAGAAATATTTACAAATGTCTGATATTTATAAAAGATGGCGTTTTTGTAGATGATTTGAAGTTTCGGTTATTAAACTTCAGCGCGTAGTAAATACGCATTCTTATAAAAAGCTTAATCAGGTAATCAATAGGAAAACATTCACAAGGTACCTGAATGAAACACACGGTGCGCGCCTTGACTGGCGATTCCGTTCAACGGAAATCAAACGGTAGGTAAATAACGTGGCCTTGAGCGCTCGACGGCCGGGAGTTTCGCTTCTATACTCGTATTATTAGTTATTCTTATGGTATGTAGTACTTTTTCTTGCTAAATTGTGGTAATATAGGGAAATCTTAAAGTGGAAAAAAAACCAAACTTATTCCTTTAGTCCGATACAAAATGTAAAGCTTTATTCTTGTAGGTACATAATTCACTTATGCATATGTTACTTAAGTAAATAAACTCCCTTAATGCAAAGCACTTAACTAAATGTTTAATTAATACAAGCCAAGGGCAGGATGGTTCAGGTTTGTTTGATCAATCTCGGCAGGTAAAAATCAGGTACAAATTGGGTACAAAACTACAAAATGAGGGGCAATAAAGTACACCAACAAATAGTTATAGGTTTCCTTTTTTTTAAAAAAGAAATTAGTAGCCTTCCCCGGAGCGGTTGTTAGTGGATCGTACCTTCTATGCTAAGTCTTGCAATCACGGGTCAGAGATATGATATTCCAGTTTCTTAACTTATTCTTTCTGTATATATATTTCTTACTGGTGTAATTCCACAGAATTCCTCCTTGATATCAGGTTATTTTGTTATGCTAAGCAGCGGAGCCCTATGGCCTCCGGGAACTGCCCTGGAGATTCATAGCACAGTGTTATGTTAAAAATATAATTAAATATGCCTATAATCTTAGGGTCAGTGGGTCTAACACTGAGTTCTGAAGGAATCCCAGTCAATACATTTGAATTTCATGTAATAAACATTGCAAGTTAATTCCAAACACAATTTTCAATGAATTGTCAAAGTTTCTTATTGGTTAGTTAATAAAAGGACATATGGAGGGGAGAGCACCTATTTTGTGTATAATTATTGCTATTAATAAAAAGAAAACAGCTTAATTTGTGAGTTATCTGCCAAAGAAGGATGTGAAACTTAATATTGTGAAAATTTAGAATTTAACATGAAATTCGCAAGTGTTACTCAATATATGCCTTAATCCCACTAAGATGCCGTTTACTATCAGGGTTTTTTAATGAAATAGGGGATGAAAAAGGCGAATTTTGGAAATGTAATATGTTTGATTTAATAATCAATTTACCCACAAATAAAAATAAAATTAACAAAATCTGCTTTAAATCATGAAATATAATAAGTTAATTAGATACCTTATTGTGGGCGGAGTATTATCTATCGATATAATTTATTTATTCAACTAATTCAATGAATCGCGCGCCGGCGATTATAAATATGATTGAGCTTTTACTCTTCAAGCTGAAAACAAAAATAACTGACTTTGGAAATAGCTTTTCAAATTAAATTCACACGGAAAACGAGAGAAATACCTATGGATTTTCTTCGCAGAAATTAAGATAATGTAGAAATTAAGATTTCGCAAGAAATCAATATTAAATTACTTCGGTCGATGTCTCACAGACTAATCATAACATAGACGATAGACGCGTTCAAAGACTAAGGTGAAAAATGGGCGCGTTCCATCTACGCGCATACTAGAATCGAGGTCCGTTCACCGAATGTTAAGCGTCGTATTGGCGACGGAACCTTCCCTAAAACCAAATTCATTTCATAGCATGTGTGTCATGATGTGTCAAGTCAACATACGGATCTATCGGAATTCTACAATATGCTATAAGTATTTCCAGCCAAAGTTATAAGCTTGGTTGAAAAACGAAACGTAATGAAAAATTAACCATAAACAAACTGTGAATGCTTTCCAAATTCTATTCGACGAAACTATAATTATATGATCTATAAGTTTAAGTGTATTTTATTAAAATATGTCTATAGAAATGATCAAAACAAACGGTCTAAATGTCAAATTCCGAATTTTGAGAAAATCAACCCACCTAAATGGAAGCACGGGATTTTGGGCGAAAAAAAACTATCTTTGTAAATAAGGCCAGGATAAACGCGAGATTTATTTTGTTTATGCAAAAATTGAATAATGACCAAAGATAATTGCAAATGTCACTGACGTGACGTGAAACGACGTTGACGTTGACACTTGACATTGATATTGTGAAATTAATTGACAAAGTTATTGTAATTATGATTTTAGTTGTGAAATTTGTGTTAAAACTACAGTGAAACCAAAATGTTTTTGCAAAATTAGTGTTTTATGAAATTTTAAGAAAAAACGGTGTTACAGGTATTAGTTAAAGTAATTCCTCAAATTTATCTTTCGTTATGCGTAGAATATTTCTGTTATCTACTGGTTCTTCGGCTGCTAACTCTTTCATTAGAGTATTAGAAGCGCCATATTTATCTCTTCGTTCAATCCACTTACGAACCCATTTCCTTCTCTTCTTCTGATTCAGCTTTTTCAGCGTTTGCTGCGCTAATTCCGCGCATGCCAAACGAATCAATTCTCTGAGACGTGCACGACGAGGTCCGACGGACGACATTTTTCCGCGGTAAAGCCAACCGACTGTAAAAACTCGCGCGGAGCACTCGAGTCTACTAGCTGCATGTGACTGTAATAGCGAGCTCAGATCGCTGCGAGCAAACTTGCTGCGTGTGACTTAGCCTTAAAAGTGTCGCTAAAGTGTTTCGTGACTTCAGAACAATTAGCACGAAACTAACGACATATTAATTTTTATTGTAGAGAAATCATGAACAGGAAGTACCACAAAAGTCTTTAAGCATCATAGTGTCATGATTTTCTAAAATTATAAGTTATTGTTATTAAGTCAAGACTATCCCTACAACATTATTAAAAATACTATACCAATTTAATTACATTCATTCCTAATCCATCAATACTAATAATTTTACATTAATAGGAAATAATTAAAATGGCAACACAGTTAAGGCAATGAGTTAGGCAATAGAAAAATATTGTTAGATGTGGGTATTCCATGATCAAAGCAACTGATAGTAGCTAGAGGGGAGACTCGCACATTCTGCAACCAAAGTGATCATACAACGAGGAAAGCCAGTAAGGAGCGTGACGGAGTTTCATCATAACAATAGGGAGTTTCGGGAATTCTGTAGGTACATCATTAAAATGTAACTTACAATCTTGACACTACTTACATAATCATTACTTATTCGTATTTTGTGGGAATATTAACTTCTTAGCATCATTCAAACCGAAACTAAGAGATTTTTAGGGAGGGAGTTTAGCCGGGTAGTCGAGCCTAGTGAATAAGCCACAACGCACAGTGGTTCCGTGTTCAAGGCAGCGCGATCAAAATTCCCTAAAATTGATTTTAATTATTCATGTTTAATTTGGATGATGTAAAATATTAACTTAAGACCTTTTGATTTAATAAAAACAATTTATTGAAATAAAAATTATAATTAATAATAAACAAGCATCAGAAGAACTTTTAAAAATTGACGTAAATCGTATGCAGTTTTGTTATCACAATTTGGTATTGAAACATAATTATTTGTTATACAATTACTAAATTCTTAATAACTAAAGCTAAATGCATTATTTTAGTAAATAAAAATATTATAATAACTTATAGTTAAATAAAAATTGTGCTATGAAATGACAGTTCTACACAAAAAATATTTACAGCTTACACAATAAAAAGTACAAAATAATCATGCAACTTCAAATTTTAATAATTTTAAAACTTCTATAGATAAAAGATTCTACCTATTTAAAAAAAAATTCAAAGAGCGAGAAATTTTTTGAGAAGAAGAGATCGGAACTCAGTAAAAGGCGATTAATTTAGTCTGTATTTGTAATTTCGCGTGACATTTTTCGGGTAAAATCTCGTGTGAACTATTTCAATTGAAATATATATTGAAATTCAGCTGCTTCTTCGGAAAGATCCACGATATATAAAAAAGCATATTCTGATACATCAGCACTGTGCACATGAGAATATTGTGAACGGAAACAAAGAGATTGAACCATGGATATTCTTAAACTAGTTGACGTGCAGTTATCAAATCATATTCTTTAAACTTATTACAATAAATATTAAATCCCGATAACAAAGCCTGTAAAACTATACTATAACAATTAAGTAATTCTTTTCGCAAGCCTGTAATTTCAAATGAGACTGCAGAGTATATAATACTTCTTGTTAGTTCTACACATTCGTTTTGTCTAACCAATTTGAATAATTATTTAAAACTCTATTTTTTCTATTAACATAGAATTTGTCAAGACTTCTATATAATCTAGCAATTCCATTTGATATAGGTGCAATATCTACATTCTGCATCTTTAAGAGACGTTAAAAAAGCTTCTAAAATATTTTTTTACGATCTGAAGTTTCTTGCAAACACGACAATTTAATTAAATGCCTCCTTGAAAAAGAACATTCAATTTTAATACCCGAAATTAAAATATAAAATGAATATCAAGTTTCGTAGACAATGCTACGAGGCGTCTACAGCACCGTAACAGACATGTTATGGTTCCGCGGGCAAATCGGGGCAAAAAAAATATTTTCTCCATAAAACAGACAGATGTACCAACATTTTAAACAAACTCAGATAGTGGCCAACAGGGGCCAAAATTTGTAGCTCTTAATAAAGTTACAGTAACGGAAAAATAAACTAAAAAAATTAGGTTGGCGTAGCACCCTTATAAAACAAAAAGTATAATTAATAGGTGCTATAAACTTCATCATTTATAAAACACTTATTCTGTTCTTGGAACTCTATTGTACACAAACAACAAAATAATTAACGTTTCTTAGAAATCACCAAAAACTGACACCGGGCGGATAGGTCACCGATAAGCAGCAAGCGACAACAATGAGATGTCGCTTTTACTTTCGAGGTCGATTAATAAATGATAATTGAAATAAATAACCTTGATATTTATACTTCTAGATAGGTACGGAGGTAGTGATGACATCGTGCTATACGGATTGCCAATATTCGACAGTGATTTTTTTTAATTTTGTCCTATGACAGGATCACTGTGCAACGGTCCTACCAACCAAACAGGTGGTTTCGACAACTTGTCCTTTTGTGGTTTTTTTTACTAAATCACCAGATTATAATACAGACTAATTGTTTTATAATAACAAAAAAAATCTTAGGTTAGTAGTTAAAGCTACAACAGTCTACAAAATTAAATGGCAAAACAAAAAACAAGTTCATAATACAAAAAAAAACCGGCCAATCGCGAGTCGGACTCGCCCATGAAGGGTTCCGTAGGATTTATGACGTATTAAAAAACTACTTACTTGATCTCGTTCAAACCAATTTTCGGTGGAAGTTTGCATGGTAATGTACATCATATATTTTTAAAGTTTTATCATTTTCTTATTTTAGAAGTTACAGGGGTGAGGACACACATTTTACCACTTTGGACGTGTCTCTCGCGCAAACTATTTAGTTTAGAATAAAATAATATTAGAAACCTCAATATGATTTTTGAAGACCTATCCATAGAGACACGTATGGGATTTATGGAAAAAATTTTGAGTTTCAGATCTATGTACAAAATTTATTGCTTTTTTCTATTTTTGTGTGAAAATCTTAATGCGGTTCACAGAATACATCTACTTACCAAGTTTCAATAGTGTAGTTCTTATAGTTTCGGAGAAGTGGCTGTGACATACGGACGGACAGACAGACAGACATGACGAATCTATAAGGGTTTCGTTTTTTGCCATTTGGCTGACGGAACCCTAAAAACAATAAATACCTACTCAGCAAATAGGTAAGTAAACTAATTTGATGGAATTAACAGAAGCATTACTCGGTTTCCATGTTCTGGAGAAAGTAAGACTTCAGCTTAAATTTAATATTTAATGGGGTATATTTTGCGAATCGGGGATTAGATTGTTCATATGTTGGGGAACCTGTTAGGCCTATGTACGGTCGCCATATGTATTACGCAACTGGCCTTAAACTATTAGGTACAAATCACGTTTGGTAACAACATCATTTATTGTATAAAAATCGTAAGTTTGTTTTAAGACGTGTCTCCTGCGCTTGTTTTGTGTAGAAAAACATTGAAACATTACACAAAATCACCGATAATTTTCGAAGGTATGTATGGGAATTTTCGAATATTTTCTGTGATTTCGTATAAATGTTTCGATGTTTTTCTACATAAAATAAGAGCAGGAGATACGGCTTTACACCCAAAGTGTGTGTAAGCATTTTTTGATAATCAATCAATAGCGATTAAAAGGAGGAAATAAAAAGAAGACTTTCCGAGTTTTCTGCTTGTTATTCTCGTGAAGGTTCTCCCAATTTCCAAACAAATTTAAAGTCAACTTTTTTTCTTCCACTTGTATTTTCAGACATCTTGGGATGTGTGCACATACAAGGTTAAATAAGACTGTGATTAAACTTATGAGTATCATCTAGTAATGGTGTGTCATTTTAGCTCTATGACTTTTTTATTCGACTGTACTTAAACACGAAATTTTCTATTCATTTGTGGAATGGGCCGAAACGACCAATAGAAAATAATAAAAATAATCGAACTGTCGTTACGTCCCGCGGGCCGAACTTCGCGTAGGCCGAAACGACCAACGAGCCTAAGCGCGGCCGCACATTATAAGAGATTTCTAACAGAAAAATTACCACGCATACTATCAGACATTTTGATCTGGCAACTTTTGAGCCCAGTCGTGTATCATCTGTATACTTATGTAAACGCACATCGACCAACAAGGATGAAGATACGCTATTGCTCTTAGCACTATTGTTTTGTTTAATTAAAAACAGAAATTAAAATGTTGATGTTCGGTTCACCCTCTTAATATGACAAGATTACAAGACGGTCAATTTTACTTAAAACATGCCAGATTGAGAGTCTACCCAAGTAAATTTTTTGCTTTCTACAGATTTATTCTGATAATTTTCATGCTCAAGATTCCAAACACATGGATATTTTTCCACCTGTGCAATTAAATCTTGAATTTCGCTCATTTTCATCAAGAAAGAAACAACAACGGGAAAAAAAACACGTGTACAGCTTGCGCCGGCGTGCCTGAACTGACGTGAATATCTAATAGTCTGCTGGGACTAGTGCAAAATCTGCAAACACGCCTTCCGCCATTTCTAACAGAAAAATTCTTACGTCCGGCTGAGGTGTCATCCGGTGTGCATCAGAAACGGATGATCGGTCAGAATTTTTCTAACAGTGTGCGGGATCTAATTCATAATATATGCACCGAGTACCTTCCGGCGAGCGTCAGAATTTTTTTCTGTTTGATTTTTTTTATAATGTGCGGCCGCGCTAAATGTTAATCTTCTTAGTAGACATTTTATATTGTTTTTGAAGTCAATAAGGGCTTTATTTTTGACTGACCCGGTGAACTTCGTATCCCCTTGACAGAAGAGTGAATCTCCATTTTCCATACAAAATCACCATTGTTACTCTCCGATAGGATAATAATTATCAAAATATGTAGGTAGATAGATAGATAGATAGATAGACATTTATTGCAATTCTCCATCACACACATGCGTTACAATCACAACTTAAATAAAATATAACAATAAATAGAGATACCTACATATACCGTGGCAGTATGTGTGTGCTGTAGAAGTGCAAAAGGTCATGGCTCAGTAATCGCTATCGTACACATCAAAAATGTGTACAAAGCACTGATATTCTGCCATAACCTAAGGGTGGCAGGCAATAAAAAAAATGGGAGTAAACAAAAAATCGAGCTTATATATTATAGCTTATTACCTAGAGGTGCTGTTAGGAATTTGGGCTATGTTTGTGTGTGTGTGTGTGGTAGCACTCGTGTACACTCCAACCATGTACCCACCAGACTGCGAGCGAAACAACAAAATCACCAATCTAGATTACAAAGTCCGCCACCAAGTAACCCCTTGGTATACCCTCAACTTGTTTATTTAAAAGAAATTCTTTAAAATGTTTTTTAAAAGTAAACTTTGATTGTAACTGTTTCAAAGGTGGGGGTATATTATTCCAGCATTTGGTAGCTAGGTAGCGGAAACTGCCAGTAAAAGCGACGGTCCTGTGTGGGTGAGTTTCTAGAAGACCTCTTGCAGAACGTGGGCCGTATTTATAATGAAGCGGAGATATCTTCAATTTAGAAAACAAGTACAATGGTGCCTTGAACTTAATAATGTCAAACAAAAGACAGGCTAGGTGCAAATGTCTTCGAGAGGTCATATTGAGTGTTGCCGACTTGTTTAAATAGGGCGTGATGTGACTCCTTGGCGGTATGTCATAGCAAAAGCGACAACATGCGTTCTGCACTCTCTGCACCAGGTGACGCGTCTTTGATTGCAAACGAGGACCATATATCAAGTCTCCGTAATTTAATTTGGACAAAATTAAGGATTCACAAAGCATGACTCGCATCCATTCACTAAGTAGATTTCTTATTCTGTACAAAACTTGCAATCGATAAAAACAAGCTCTTACCAAGTTAACTACATGAGACTCAAAGCGCAGGTGACTATCCATCAATATGCCCAGATTCCGAGCCTCGTCTACACGCTTAATTTGCTGATCGTGGATTTTTACAATAGGATTACTATTTGTCGTTTTAGAGATCTGACTTTTGGAACCCATTATTAAATATTTGGATTTGAGTGGGTTAAGAACAAGGCCATTGCGCGCAGATCATAAAGCAACACTCTGGAGGTCCTCATTGAGTTTAGTTACGGCCAACTCACTCCTCTCCGAAATGGCTGACGTGTATAGTTGGATATCATCAGCATAAAGATGATAACTGGAGTGCCTTATTGTCTTGACAACGTCTGCGGTGTAAATAATAAACAATAAAGGGCCAAGGATAGAACCTTGAGGAACACCACGCTCAAGGGGCTTTGATGCTGATGTTAGTGATTTTCCATCCTCCAAAGTCAGTTTGGTCGACTGAGAACGATCTTTGAAGTAACTTACGAACCACAGTAGCGAATTCGGATCAACCCCATAGTACCGTAATTTTGCCAGCAACAATGGTATACTTAAGCAGTCAAACGCACGCGTGTAATCCAAGAGAACCAGAAACGAACTGGCACCAGCATCCTGCTGCGAAAGCACACCATCGACAACATCGAGCAGAGCGGTTACTGTACCCATCCCCTTCCGGAAGCCCGACTGAACACATGGCAATATATCGTTTGACTCCACAAAATTACTAAGTTGATTGTACACCGCTTTCTCCAGTAGCTTAGATAAGAAAGACAGAATGCTTATTGGCCTGAGATCTTTAAAGCTTGTGGGGGTATGTTGCTTGGGCAGAGGTGTAACAACAGCGAATTTCCAGATTGATGGGACTACACCACTTTCGATAGATTTATTAATTATAGCGGTGATGACTGCAAGAGACTGCGGTAGCGTTAATAATATCATATCCCTACTAATGCTATCTGCGCCGACAGCGTTGCTCGTGGTGGACATGATATATTTCGCAATGTCTGTCTCCTGAACTGGCCTTAAGATGAATTCGGTTTGACCATGCTTGTGCGATTCAAAGTACTCTATATCAGGTTGCAGGCTGATACTGTCACCAGGGACATCAAGAAAATAATCATTTATTTTGTCTGGGTCATTAAAGCCATCTGGCAGGCAACTATTACTGGCAGGATCTGGCAGAATATTACTTTTTAAGTTTCTCCAGAGAGCTTTTGGACTGTTGTGCTTCGAATTTATATGGTGATTGAAATAAGCCTGCTTCTCCGACAAGATGCAGCGCTCAACCATCTTCTTCAAATTAATATAATATTTTTTGTCATCATCTTTCTTTGTCCGTCTGAACTTTTCATGAGCGTCATTACGAGACTTTATCATAAGCTTTATGACATTGGTGATCCACGGTAAAGCTTCGTTTTCTTTTATTTTAACAGTTTTGAGCGGCGCATGCTTGTCAAATAGAAACAGGACAGTTTTATTGAATGCATCAACCATACAATCAATCGAGCTCAAATTCAGTATCGAATCCCAAGGAACCTTGTCCAGATCACTATTAAATGCATTGATGTCAATGTACTTAATAGGCCTGTATGAAACTACGCGAGGCGGGATTTTCGTCCGTTTTATAGAAAGTGTAACATTTATCATTGCATGACCCAGAGACCCAGTGATGTTAGTTACCGATAGATCAATAATAGGCGCATTTGACAAACCACGTCCAACAGAGTCTCATTTTCCGAAGAAACGTGCGTTGGTTCGGACACTATTTGTTTTAATCCCATATAGTTTAAAAATGTATTCATTTTAATAGTTTTCTCATTCGAGACATCCAACATATTTATATTAAAATCTCCCAACAAAACAATATAATCGTGATAAGAGAAGTGGGACACAGAGTCGGTGATAGCATCCAAAAATGTATCAACGTTCACCCAATTTGGACGATAAGCTGTGCCTATTATGATTTTTTTGCCCATAGCAGTTGTAGATAGCCACATTTGTTCAATAGGCGCTGCGGGATGTGAAACATAACGTACGCGAACGCCACGCCTCAGGTAAAACGCGACACCTCCTCCCCGTCCCCGACGCATGTCGGTCGGCCGCGGGGTATTCCGAAAGCGATAGCCGGGTACGACAGGCGCGCGCTGGTCTTGTCCGTCACGTATCCATGTTTCGTTTATGGCCACCATATCAGCGTTAAACTGGTTCATTGCGATAAGAAGGTCGTCATGACCTGTGCCCAAGGAGCCCGCATTGTATAATCCTAATTTAAGAAATTTTGTCCTGGGTGGAGCCATAACATTTATTAAATAAGAGTATTAATAAGCTATATAATAGAAAGTGAGTATGGTAACCACTCGCGAACGGGCAATAATTATTGGATATTAATATAACTGGTGACGGGGGCTGTAAGTGAAAATGTAACACACAACAAAATGTGAAGTATATATTTAAAGATCGGTGTAGCATAGTTGTATAAGTGCAGAAACTACTGTATATAAGGGGAAATAATTTTGAGAGTATGAATTCAAAAAACTGATGCATCAGTGGTGGTGGTAGGTAATATATTTCATATATTTTTTGACAATTCTCGCACCTGTCAAATATGGTAAAATAGAGGCAAGGTCACACGGTTCCCCTAGATTAAATTATATATCTAGTATATCTACGAGCAGGTTCCTACTACTAAATCGATAAACAATACTCTGACCTTGGATCCTAAAATAGAAGCAGCGATCAATTTAACTGAGATGAAGGGATGTGAAAGTATTGGCACGCACAACTTACGAAGAAATCTTGTTAAGCCTAAACGCTCCGTCACTACAGCCTTAGTAAGGAGCCTTATATCGCTCACCCTTTAAACTATTAAAAGGAGGAATGTGTTTATTTATACATTTCTTTGCAACTATTTAGGGGCCACTAGAATGATGACAGCATTTTTAAAAATATCAAAATATTATCATTAATTAAATTTATATTAATACCGTTTCTGGGGCGTTCAATAACAAAAGTAGTTAAGGCGATGGTGTTGCAGGAAATCTAACTCATGCACGGCGACTGCTGTATTGCAAAGTAATATAGTTGATAATTGCATAGCTTCTAATGCCGCTTACGCGCGGTGACCGAACTAAAACGTTACTTTTTAAACATTTTAATCGATTTTTGGAAAACAGGGGTTGTAAAAAAATTACTTTTGCAATTTTCTAGAAAATAAAAATGCACGTCTACTGGTAAAACTTTTGTGTCATTTATTATTATATTTTCTGATTCACAGCAGTTTTAAGTAACTCGCGTGACCGCACCTCCGTGGTGTTATGGTTGAGGCAGTAATTTATTTGGAGATCCCCGGATCTCTAAAGTTTTTCTGCTTCGTTCGGTTGGTGATAAAGCTTCTGAGCCCGCCTGGCTAGCTATCACCGCCTTACATAAGTTTTTTGCCTTATAATAATATAACATTGTTGTATTCCAACAATTAAAGGTAATGCCTTATAATAATATAACATTGTTGTATTCCAACAATTAAAGGTAAGTGCCAGGTACACAGTTGTTGAGGAGTCCAGGTGAAGCTCGTTTCTGTCTTCGATCGGGCGTCGGCCTCATCGTCACTTACCATCAAGTCGTGACTTGTGAAAGTGCCTTTTTAGTCCGAGCTGCAAAGAGCCATATATTTTATTTATGGTACCTACCTATTTAACACAAACACCAATTTCTTACTGGTTTTTGTAAAATGCGATTATTCTTATTGTATTTTTTTCATAATGCTCCAATATTTGAGAAGATGCAGAGGTTATTGTCTAGTGCGTTTAACCATTTAAAAAGATCGTTAAAAGATATACTTGACAGCATCTTGACAGATACTTAATAAAAAAATGGCATAATTAATGTGGATGTCGACAATAAAGGGCGCAACAGTTTGGTAAAAACTTTTTAACTTCAGGAGCCACATCACGAAATCAGTCGAAGTTCACGCCCTGATTTAGTGGCTATTTAACAGGTTTTATGAGTGATGTTCTGAAATTTGTAGTACACTATATGAAAAGCTACGATGTGTAAGTGGCGCCTTAATCCAGATGTGTGGATTGAGAGGGAGAGAGAGAAAAGAGACATTATCACGACAACACAAATCAAACTCTATAAAGCCACTTCACAAAAATAAAGAAAAAAATATACAATTAAACCAAACGCCAACAATTCTGTTTGACGTGGAGGAGAATCGTACAATATTGCAGAAAAGAAAAGTCAAAGCGAGCAGATAAGCTGTATAACTACATAAATTTGCACGTTTCAGTCACTGCTGAAAATGAGAAACAATTTTCTGAGCGAGTCTCGCGTTAATTGAAATCGGCGTGAATTGCTTTTTTTGGGGCCAAAAAATAGTTTCGATAAATGTTGAGACAACAATTAAGGTCGCAGGCAAAGGGCGTGAGGTCAGGATCAGTTGATTCAGTTGAGAGGTCTGAAGGGCTACTCTCTAAGTCCATAGTCCGCGATAATGAACGGCGATTTTCACACCCATAGGCAGTTGCAGAAACGACCATTATTTTTATTGCTCCCTTAATGCTGTCTTTTACTGTCAATAAGTGAAAGAACGAGACACCATAAGATAATATGAAACATTAAACGTAAACCTCTGTGCAAGTAACGGTCAATATTTTGATTACGGTCTTCAGGGTTGGACGATAAGATTGCCCTTTCAAAATATTGTCATTCAAAATTCATTCATACATAATTTTAGAATTCCAGTGCAAAGCAAAATCACTTCCAAGTTCCATAATAATATTAATATAAAATAAATGGCAAATTAGCAGGCTGTCTACCTGATGGTAAGTGGCTTTAGTCTCCGTGGTACGTGGTTCCTGTAAGATAAGCAAACCTTACAACGCCTTCAATAATGCAATAGGAGTGTATGTGTGCATGTGTGTGTGTGTAAATTATATATAGAACATAATAGGATAGTTATATTAGAGTAGAGTAGATATAAGAGTAGAGTAGTCCGACTTATTTACCTAATAAATAGACCAAAAAGAAAATACAGTATAATAAGGGCACGGACCACGAGTCTGTGGTGATATAATTATTAAATAAAAAAAGCCTTCAAGGACACCAATATGTACGCGTGCGTAAATGTTGATTACCCATTTATTTCACTGCCTATTTACCCTTCAAACCGGAACTTAGCAATGCAAGCATAGTTGCGTATAGCGGCAGAAATAGGTAAAATAGAGACACGCTCAGACGACTCTAATATGAGTCTTCTAGTAAAAATAAAAATACTGTTTAATTCCTCGAAAATATTTAGTA
The DNA here is from genome assembly GCA_963935595.1 of Schoenobius gigantellus. NCBI lineage: Eukaryota > Metazoa > Arthropoda > Insecta > Lepidoptera > Crambidae > Schoenobius > Schoenobius gigantellus. Next base: position 9,180,435 of record OZ012544.1, on the reverse strand, counting down.
ATCAAATATTATCGACCAATACCTCTTAAAGTGATTGATGGACTCAATATAATTAAAACGAATACCAATGAAGAGCAAAGCGGAATTTGCGATAATCACTTTACTGTTTGATTAATCCATCCGTAATAACGGAATGACAACTATTAATTGCTAGTTTTCGAAACAGCAATTTGTCGGAGTTTGAAGCTCTACCAGATAAATTACAACAATAATTACACATGTTAGCATTTTTTCTGTTGCAAATTATTACTTCAGTTCTTTTGCACTAATACAGACGTACTTTGTTATGTTTTTCGTGATTACAGCAAAGGCGTAGCTCGTAGCATTGCTACATTTTGCTACGGCCATACTACGGCTTGTCTACGAACTTCATCGAGTCCTGCGTCATCAAGGCTAAAATTACTCGTACATTCCGAATGTGTACTGTAATGAGGAAATCAAGTAAGGTTGTAATAGTAGACTGTTTACGAAAGGAGCAAAGAACTACTTTTAAGACGAGTGTTTTGGGATCCAGAGCGGAGCGAAGGATTCTAGAGTAGAATCCCGAGCGAGGGATTCAAAGTTCTTCACTCGAGCTTAAAATAGTGTTGCTCCTGAGGTGGATCGTAATAATTAAGTTCATCGTAATAATCTTTTTACTACAGACTGTAGATTTTAACATTGAATAAGTACTCCAAAGAGTTGCAGATTGCTTAGATTTGGCTAAACCTTGAAAATAGTCCAAAAAGACATATTCTGAAAAAGATTTCGCTTTTCTTGCATTTTTCCAAAGGATGAAATTGTCATTTGCTTTCATATACTGTTCAAGGGATTTTGTAGATAAAAATACTTTGTATCACATTTTTTGCGTCTGATAAAATACTTTCATCGTCATTAATACACACTATTTTTTTATAAAATATCACATCTCAATTTGTATGCAATCACTAACGAACTATAAAAGCGGAATGAATTTCGCGCGTTTTCAATTTTTTCACAAACTTCTTTTTTAAATTACGCCCACGCGCTTCTTTCTTAATATGCTGCCAGTAACTATTTCATACAATGTTCGCGATCGATCTCTTTGATGACTGAAAGTTTTACTCACAATATCCATATTCTAAATTCAAATCACTTTAAGTCCCTGAGAGATTAAAAAGGTATGTTGGTCTCTGTTTACACGGAGAGCCAAGTAACTATTTTCGAATAGATGTGATAAAAAACTATTTTTAGGTGTGCCCGAACTTAAATTCAATATTTTGTTGTATATAAGGTTTTTCGCAACTCGTTGAATAAAATGTTTGATACTGATTATGGAAATGTTAATACTAGCACCCTAACATGTGCTAGTAGCATTCATTCAAGACCTACACCTAGGGTCATGCGATAGGATCCCTAATTGCGCCCAAATTTGATATATGGCTTGTACTTTATGAACTTGTCTTTCGATGCTGAATATGGAAACACTAATTCGACATAGCGCGCCCAATCCCTCACCCAATAGGGTCATGCCACTAAGGTCGTTAACCCTCAACTTTACCAAATTGAATATATCATATATTTTTAATAGATTCCCCATTCTCACATAGGTACCTATTCAACTCTCTTCTTAAATTCTTTTTATTCTTTTATTCACTCATAAGCATGGGTATATTGGTATTACCCATGCTTGGTATTTTTGTGTGAAAATCTTAATGCGGTTCACAGAATACATCTACTTACCAAGTTTCAACAGTGTAGTTCTTATAGTTTCGGAGAAAAGTGGCTGTGACATACGGACGGACAGACAGACAGACAGACACAGACAGACAGACATGACGAATCTATAGGGGTTTCGTTTTTTGCCATTTGGCTACGGAACCCTAAAAACAATAAATCAGCCTAACCTACTCAGCAAATAGGTAAGTAAACTAATTTGATGGAATTAACAGAAGCATTACTCGGTTTCCATGTTCTGGAGAAAGTAAGACTTCAGCTTAAATTTAATATTTAATGGGTTATATTTTGCGAATCGGGGATTAGATTGTTCATAAGTCGGGGAACCTGTTAGGCCTATGTACGGTCGCCATATGTATTACGCAACTAGCCTTAAACTATTAGGTACAAATCACGTTTGGTAACAACATCATTTATTGTATAAAAATCGTAAGTTTGTTTTAAGACATGTCTCCTGTGCTTGTTTTGTATAGAAAAACATTGAAACATTACACAAAATCACCGATAATTTTCGAAGGTATGTATGGGAATTTTCGAATATTTTCTGTGATTTCGTATAAATGTTGCGATGTTTTTCTACATAAAATAAGAGCAGGAGATACGGCTTTACACCCAAAGTGTGTGTAAGCATTTTTTGATAATCAATCAATAGCGATAAAAAGGAGGAAATAAAAAGAAGACTTTCCGAGTTTTCTGCTTGTTATTCTCGTGAAGGTTCTCCCAATTTCCAAACAAATGTAAAGTCAACTTTTTTCTTCCACTTGTATTTTCAGACATCTTGGGATGTGTGCACATACAAGGTTAAATAAGACATTTGTAAGACTGTGATTAAACTTATGAGAATCATGTAGTAATGTTGTGTCATTTTAGCTCTAAGACTTTTTTATTCGACTGTACTTAAACATCCGCGATTTGTACACATTTTAAATACAATTAACTCGGGTCTATTTCGCGGTAAACAATAACTATATTGACTTACTGTTTCCCGACGTTTTGGCCGAATTACATCAGGCCGTGGTCACGGGATGACTGCCGAGGCTCAGCGACGTCTTCGCAAAGCGCGGGTTTCACGACTACCCTCCGCTTGATCTTCAGAATTTTTATCAGTATCGTCGGTACCTCGACATACCACACTCACGACATCTACACACTGACGTTTTTTACAAGTACCGCACTGCCTAAACTTGCTAATAACAGGGTTCCAGGTAGTTGATAAACGGTATCCATCTTCCCGGTTGAAGTTTTTATGTTTTTTAATTTCAACCGCTTCTCGTGCTATTCTGGAATAATAGTGACGATCGGTGGAGAGGACCTGAGGTTTGTGCAGTTCTATCCAGTGGTTGGTTCCTGAATCCAGCAAATGTTCAGCAATGGCAGACTTACACTTTTGCAGGTTTTTGACAGCTGCGATATGTTCCTTGACCCTTTCAGCTATTGTCCTTTTGGTCTGCCCGATGTAGGAACTACCACAACTGCAATCAACCTTGTATACGCCAGGGGTTCGCAAGGGAACGATATCTTTTGGTGTCCGCAATAGTTGGGATACTTTGGAGAACGGACTATATACAGTCTTAATGGAGTAATGCTTCAGTACTGTTCCAATTTTGTCCGTAACACCTTTAAGATAAGGCAAAAAGGCGGGAACTCTGCAAACGTCCACTTGCCTTTGCCTTTTGTTCTTCAGACGTCGTATGCTTGCCTTGTATCCGTTCCGCTGAAGTACTTCCTGAACGTGTGCGAGCTCACTATTCAAATGTTCAGGGTCACAGAGGTCATATGCTCGATTAGACAGCGATGTCACTACGGATTGCAGTTGCCGTGGGTGGTGATGCGAGTTGGCATTGAGGTAGCGGTCAGTGTGTGTGGGTTTTCGATACACCGTGTGTCCCAATGTTCCGTCCTCTCTCACTCTCACTTTTACATCGAGAAAGGCCAACGATCTCTCCATCTCCATTTCATAAGTGAACCTTATATTCGGATGTATGGAATTTAGGTATTTTATAAATTGTTCTACTTCCATGATCATGAAAGGTGGCCAGCTGGAAGTAGAACAATTTATAAAATACCTAAATTCCATTCCATGGGTGTGAAAATCGCCGTTCATTATCGCGGACTATGGACTTAGAGAGTAGCCCTTCAGACCTCTCAACTGATTCAACTGATCCTGACCTCACGCCCTTTGCCTGCGACCTTAATTGTTGTCTCAACATTTATCGAAACTATTTTTTGGTCCCAAAAAAAGCAATTCACGCCGATTTCAATTAACGCGAGACTCGCTCAGAAAATTGTTTCTCATTTTCAGCAGTGGCTGAAACGTGCAAATTTATGTAGTTATACAGCTTATCTGCTCGCTTTGACTTTTTCTTTTCTGCAATATTGTACTTATGTTTCAATTCCATAATCCTAGTGCCAACAAATCCTAAAAAGGCCGCATCGTCCTTACAATTTGCGAGTGAGAATTATTAAAAATAATTTGTTATAATACATGGCACGTCTGTGAGTGTTGGTAATAAAATCTATTCAAAATATAACTGTGAAAGTACGGAAATATTGAGAGTGATCTTTTACCAGTGAATATCATTATGAATGCGTTAAATAATCATCAAAACATCGAAATGATATCTTGATAGGGAGTAAATACGCATATTTATTAAATCATAAGGGCTAAATAAGGAATATTTAAGATATGTGCTGAATTGCTCAACCGTTACCCAGTTCAAAACATCAGCTGACCAGTGAGTACCTAGAACAGCTGTTCTACTATTATTATTTGTGTATTTGTGAATCGTAAAAGTCAAATACCGACAACAAGACAAATAGTTGAATAACAACAGTTACTGTTGCATTTATTTGGCTTATAGTTAAAAAGATAAAATATGGAAAATATCACAATACGCCATAAACTGCCTAGAGCAAAATCAGACCTAGATTTGTCTATACTCACATAAGATGCATTAAATTCAACAATTCTGGACTCTACTATGCTAAGCACATACAGTGAAATACAACAAAACACAAGTTATAATAGCCAGGAATATTTGCAGGAAATCGATAACCTCAAAATTAAACTCGAACAGGCAGAACAAGAAATAGAAAACTTGAATGCAGAAAATACTTGTCTAAAAAATACTAACGAAAGACAAAAAAAGCAAATCGACACATTGAAAAGGCTTACCTGTGTAATAGGCAAGAAAATAAATACCATGACGCCACTTAGACATGAAATAACTAACATAAATACACAATTAACAACCAGAGTATCTCCTCTGAATATGTATAAATCAGTGTTGTTTAATACGCCGCAGAGATATCTCAATAAACACAGTAATTTGGAAAATTCACACGATTTGTTACAAAGTGAAAATAAGAATTACACATCTTCACAGTGCATGGATACTTTATCGCCATCGAAGGATATTTTCACCACTTCGTTAGACCACAACAAAAACACACGACGCACGACTGAATCAACAAGATCGCAAGATGTTATCCCTGACACCTCAAAAGATGGAGCTACTGGTCTTCAATGTAACGCATCAAAATCTAAAGTAGTAATATTGGGAGATGAACAAATACAAAATTTATCAGAAAAAATTCATGTTAATAGGAAACATTTAATAAGCGACTCATTTTGCTTTACGACTATAGTAAAAACGGGAGCTTCATGTTCTCAAATTTTGACTAGTTGTAGTGATTTAGAAAATAAGTTGAATAAAGATGACATAGTTATTTTAGCATTAGGTATGAATGACAAAAACCCCTACTTATTGTTTTCAGAGTTAGGGACTGCACTGTACAAATTAAGACATTTTATGGTTTTCATAATTAATGTGCAATACAATTCTTACTTAAATTTAGATTTATTGAATTATAATATAAAGTTGTTGACTAAATCCTACCCAAATTGTAATTTCATAGAATTCCATTCTCAATACTTTTTGACAAACAAAGACCAATATTTAAATGAATTATGTTTAAAGATTAGCTTAGAAATGGACTTTATTACTTACTTTAAAAAATACCTTGCACCAAAACAAATCAAATATATTTTGCTAAATAGTAAACAACCAAATTATGTAAAAAATACAGCTCTAAACAAACTTTAACCCAAAAAACCATCCCATTTTATTTTAAACGTTGTGATCCTAATTTAGTTCTTGATAAGTCAAATGTGATCAATACAGAAAGTACGTTTTTTCGTATTAAGAAAACGAATAACCCTGGTTCATCAAAACATAGCGAGTATTCTCAGTAAATGTGATCTATTTCAACAAGCACTGAATGAACTAGGAAATATTGATATAATATGTTTAACTGAAACATTTATAAAAAAAGGCTCTCAAAGTAGTTTACATCTAAATGGTTATAATGTTGCCTCAACGTTTTGTAGAACAGAGCGAAGAGGTGGCACCTGCATATTGTTGAGGAATACGTTGGACTTTAGGGCTTATGATATAAAAGAATCTATACCATTTGCATTTGAATGCTGTGCTGTAGAAATACTGCAATTCAACTTAATTATAGTTTGTATATATAGAACACCATCATCTAAAATTTACATATTTTTACAAAATTTAGATTCTTTGTTAAGTAGACTTTCACGAAAACGCAATAAAAATATAGTATTATGTGGTGATTGGAACATCGATATGATTCAGTCAAACAAAAATTCTCAGGAACTGACAAGTTTCTTAAGCAACCACAATATGGTTAACCATATCAAGCAACCTACTCGTAAAAAAGCTTGTTTAGATCTCATAGTTAGCAATATAAAAACTGAGGTTGATCCAAAAGTACATTATATGTGTTTATCGGATCACGAGACATGCCAGACTATTACGTTTGAACTCCAGACTGCTTCAAAATACAAAATAAAACCGAAGGTATGGTTTGAAAAGAGGCGGGATATGAACCCAAATAATATAAAAAAATTTATGGATTCCGTTTCAGCATTGTCCTTCAATGAAGTCTTACAAGAGGACGACACTGAGAGAGCATTTAGTAAATTTTATGAGTTGTTCAAATTATTTTATTATCTATGTTTTCCATTAATTAGGATAAAAAAAGTTAACAAACCTATTAAAAACACTTGGTTGACTAAAGGCATAAAGAGATGCTGTGTTAACAAGAGACGTCTTTACCTTCAATACAGACTTAACTCATCAAATAAAAATAAAAAAGTAATTATATAAACTATACAAAAATACTGAAGAAGTGTATTTAACAGGCACAACGAAATACTAATACTAAATACATTTCTCAAGCTAAAAATACTTGCAAATCAGCTTGAGAGGTAATAAAATATAATATAAATAGGAAGGACATTAGGAATGATATTGATGAAATTAAATTAAGTGACAATTTATATATTAATGATCCAATAAAAATAAGTGAAAGTTTTAATGAATATTTTATAAATGAAACTAACAAACTTAATTTTGACCAAAAAACTGACTTATCTAATGCTGTTCGTGATATACCTTATCACCCGAATAGTTTATATCTGACACCCATTAATGAAAACGATAATTATAAGATAATTATGAATTTAAATAATACCTATTCTACTGGTTACGATGAGATAAATACGAATATAATAAAAAAAACTGCAAAGTTTATTGTTAAGCCACTTACTCATATAATTAATGTGTCCTTTGTTCAGGGTCATTTTCCTAAATGTCTGAAACGATCGTTAATTAAACCACTACATAAAAAAGGTTCTGTCAATGAAATGTGTAACTATAGACCTATAACCCTAATTCCAGTACTATCCAAAATTTTTGAAAAAGTCATGTATGATAAAATCTACACATTTATTACATTTAACAAGATTCTTAAGGATGAACAATATGGATTTCGAAAAAACAGTAGTACAACTCTTGCATGCTTCAACCTTGTTAGGGGTATTACACAGAGCCTTGAATCTAGAATGAAGACTCTTGCAATATATCTTGACATGAGCAAAGCATTCGATATCGTATCGCATAGACTCCTCTTGAATAAATTAGAAAGATATGGTATAAGAGGTAATGCTTTGGACTGGTTGAAAAGCTACCTTGAAAGTCGTTTACAATGTGTTGAAATATCTTACATACAAGGTAAAGATAGGAAATCTGTTACATCAAAATATAGACAAAATCTATGCGGTGTACCACAAGGGAGCGTTCTGGGACCTCTACTTTTTCTGCTTTATATTAACGACTTGCCAAATATTACCGACCAAAAATGTATTTTATTCGCCGATGATATTACCCTAATTATAAGTGATAAAGACGGAAAAATAGAACATAAAGCAAATACAGAATTACAGAAAATAGCACAGTGGTTGAAAAATAATAATCTTATAATAAATGCAAATAAAACAAAATTTATTCATTTTAAAACAATAAATAGCAAAAATGATAAAATTAATATAAGTGTGAATAACCAACCTATAGAAGAAGTAAATGACACAAAATTTTTAGGAATAACCTTAGACAAATTCCGTAACTGGAAAGCTCATATTGACACTGTAACGAATAAGCTTGACAGATTTATATATGCTTTGAATAGGATAAGAGAGATAGCATCGCAACAATCGGCACTCATAGCTTACCATGGTTATGTTTCATCTGTGTTGCGTTATGGTATAATACTGTGGGGAAATTCAGTAGATGCAATTAAAGTCTTTAAAATTAAAAAAAAAAATGTATACGGTCACTTTGTGGTGCAGGTTATTTGGACTCGTGTAAGCCCTTATTCAAATTGCTTGGAATACTGCCAGTTCCATGTTTATATATTCTTGAAATGACAATGTTTGTTAAAAGGTATTTTCACTTATATAAGCAAAAAAAAGATCTTGAATATAGAGGTAGAAAAGGGGATGATTTATGTGTTCCAATCCAAAGACTAATGCTATTTTCTATGTTCATTCGTATATTTAATAAGTTACCCTCAAATATAAAAAAACTGACTTTAACCAAATTTAGGACTGAATTATTTACATTTTTAATTAACAAAATGTACTATACAATTAATGATTTTTTAAATGATAAAATACCCTAATATATATTTGGTTGACATTCGTGTGTATTTAATTTAATAGTATAAATTTTTACTAAAGTACTTTTTTTTGTGACATTGCGAATAACTATTATCTTTAAATTAATTTTATTTATTTTGACGTCACTGAACCTCATTAATTTAATTATTTTCTATAATATGTAATATTTGCACGTTGATATTCAACAAAATATGCTGGAAACTGAAGAGCTAACAACTATTGTAACCATATTTTGGCAAATAAATGATGATTGATTGATTGATTGATTTATATAAAAAAATGTACTTTATATTTATATATCTTCTTCATATTTTTTTTCAATTTTAATAGTTATTCTACTCTTCGGGCGGAGACGAATCCAACAAATCATAGATCATTAAGATTGGTCCAGCCGTTCTTGAGCTATTAAATGGTGTAACTAACCTGACCTTGTTTTTAATACAGTTTGTTTCTGCATCAAGTGCACACACGAGTCAGGGGGCAAAAGGGGGTCATTTTAGCGATGAAAAAATAGAAAAAAACATCCCACAATTTTTTTTTTGTATTTTTAGGGGCCGTTTAATTTTTTTATCTTCTGTTGTGAACCTGACTTTCATAAACCGTTATAACGTTATAACCGGACACTGCGGGCGACGCTGCAGGTAAAACACACCACCTGCAGCAAGATACTTGAGGCATTTCAGATAAACGCCCGCATGTTACTACGAGAACTCCTGGACGGGGCGAGGGCGGTAGTCTATAACAACGACACCGGGACTGTGGTGGCGGGAACTCGCCCTATAGATAAAAAGCAGATGGCGGCGTACAGTGGCACGTCAGGCATGGTGCTGGTGGATCATGAAGCAACTGACGAAAGGGGAGCAATCACATTCTGCACACCGATCGAGGACCCAATAGTGGTAATTGCCAAGTGCACCCGCTTCATGTTGGAGGACCGAATTCCAAAAACGGCGGAATCCGTGAGTGGAACTGGGATCTCCGAACCATGGGGTAAACTGGCAATCAGATGGGTTGACGGTGTGCCGGGTTGCGGGAAGACCACATGGCTCCTCGACAACTTCCAAATGAAGGAAGATATGATCATCACTAGCACACTCGAGACGGCAAAAGAACTGTTGGAGAAAGTGACGACTCGATTCGGGGCGGTCGTGAAGGGGAAAACAAGAACCATTGCCTCAGTTCTCATCAATGGTGTGAAAGCATCAAAACGCCTTTTGGTGGACGAAACTCTCCTAGTCCATTTTGGAGCTATCATCATGACAACAAGGCTGACCGGGGCAAGAGAATTGGTACTAATGACCGATACAAATCAGATCCCCTTCATAGACAGAGACAACCTGTTCGAGATGCGTTACGGAAGCCCCGCCGCCATCACGTCGGTAACAGAAAAGCTCCTCTGCACACACCGAAGTCCGTTGGATGTGGTGTATGCCCTCCAAAACATCTACAAGGGTATTTACACATCACGGCAAGTGTTGAGGTCCATGACATGCAGAATGGCATCGGAGGCGGTGTTACGAAGGGGCAACCCAAATACTCTCTTCCTTACCTTTACTCAAGACGAGAAAGAAGCGTATGGGAGGGAAGGGTTCGGCACCGGAGAACAATCTAGACTGCTGACGATCCACGAAGCACAGGGACTAACGTAAGATCACGTGGTTGTGCTCAGAGGAGCAGAAAGGAAGAACCCTGTCCATGATAGTGTCCCTCACGCGGTGGTTGCCATTACCAGACACACGGTATCCTGCACCTACTTCTACCGGGAGTTGAAGGAGGACGAAGCAATTAGACGTCTCATTGCCCAATCAATCTTGTGCATCAATCTTGTGAAATAGTCCATACATAAATTATTAACATATAGTATAATATTATTAAAATATATATTTGAGTATAATTAAGTATATATAAGTATAATATTATTAAGATATATATTAAAATTTTTAAATTGATTGAGTTGCGCAACTCACCTTAGATTAGGAGTAAAAAGTAGTCGTAAGTCTTAATATAATAATTATAATAACAAAATGGATCACAATGAGAAGATTCCATGAAAAGAGCACGGACCACGAGTCTGTGGAGTGTTAAATTAGTAAAAAAAACCGTTATAGCTCTTGAATGAATAGACAAATATCAATGAAATAAACGCCAACGTGATCCTTAAAGAACAATAGTGCTGTCAAAATACAAATTCGCCCACTTGTATTTCGCTCAAATACAGGGGTCGGCGCTCGAAGTGTTACCAAATTCACGCTGGTGCAGTAACCAAACGGCCAATCACAGCGCTCTCATATTTCGACAAACGTCAGTTAGTAATGTTGATTTCAAGTCTACAAAACCATATCGTTTAACGCCGAATTTTAAAAAAGTTATCGTAATGGAATTTAAACGCAGTAGTGTTATTGGTTTGTATTTGGCTGGGAAATCGCAATCAACCATTGAAAATGAGCTACGAAATTTACATGTAAACACAATGTTTGTGTATCGGACCATTACACATTATAATAATACCGGTAGCATCAAAAAACGTTATGGAGGTGGACATCCAATAACAGCAACATCGTCAGAAATGGTTCGAAAGGTGAAAGCCAGAATTTGACGTATTTCGCGACAAAGCGCAGTTCAATTGGCGAAAAACCTCAATGTGTCTGCTCGCAGTATGGGGCGCATATTAAAAAATGAACTACGATTGATGCTCTACAAAATACAAAAAGTGCAAGATTTAACACCTGCACAAAAAGCAGTTCGCCTAACAAGAGCAAAAGTGATAAATCGCTTGAACCTTGGTTGCAAGCTTGAAAATTTAGTCTTTTATGATAAAAAAATTTTTACGGTTCATCAATTGTAAATAAACAAAAGGGTCGTGTATGGTTAAAGTGCAAATCGCAAGACAATTTAGACCAACGAATTGCTCTGAGAAAACAAGCGTCTACATCAGTAATGGTTTGGGCCGCGGTAACTGCCACAGGACGCTCCCCGCTCGTATTCATCGAACAAGGCGTCAAGGTAAATCAACAAATCTACCTTGAAAAGATTTTAAAGAATACATAATTACCTTGGGCACGTAAACAGTTCGGTAGAAACCACTGGACGTTTCAACAAGACTCAGCACCATCCAATAAAACTCGTGAAACACAAGATTTTTTACAAGAACAAGTTCCCGGCTTCATTTCTTCAGAACAATGGCCTCCATATTCCCCGGACTTAAACCCAATGGATATTTCCATATGGTCCATTCTGGAGGCCAAAGTATCAACTAAAAAATATGAGACGGTTGACGCATTAAAGATTGCTCTTCGCCGAGAATAATAATAAATGAGCATGAAGCTTAATTTTTGGTCATCGTTGTTTCTTTGACCGCCCTTGTCCTTCGATCCCCTAGGTTGGAGACTGACCTACATTTCGCGGAAACACAAGAGGCGGTAAAGTAATCTGCCTCGTAGATTCATTTTATGCTTCCCACGGCTACTGTTCAGTATGGCTTAAACTTACCTATATGCTATATGTAATTAGTTTTGGGAACATTTTACTTTTGAATTAATGAAATGAAGCTTGCATTAGAAATTAAAACAATCACTTTTCTTTTCTGACCGAACAATCACTTTCTTTTCTGATGCATCATCACAGCCCAAATTAAAGTAAATATAAAAAAATTAACCTCATTTTTGAAGTTGCTTGATAAGCCTTGTTGAAGCTTGTATGGATAAATTCCCCCTGCCCTGAGTAATTTTTTTTTCTGTGCGCGTCCACGCCTCTTGTCAATTTCAGTGTGTGTCTCAAAACACCCGGGCGACCTCTTCCCGGAGTCAAAAGCATAACAACATCCCTGTGGCCAGGAGGTGGCCATGGGAACTCCGCAATAACACGACATAACCCCATCGAGCTTGGGCTCATTTGATTCGTATTGCCGAGTACTTTGATTCGAGCATTAAAATAAAAGCTTGTGTTTTAAAAATATTTTTAAAACAAAAGCTTGTTTTGACTTAGTTATCACGGGTAGCTCTCTCTGCAGAGCATGCATGGAGGCAGAAGAGATAACCGCCCACGTGCTGTTAGAACTGAGCGTAGTGCAAAAGGTTCTGAGATCTTATTCGTGAATCATTCGTCTGGCATTAAAAATGAAAGGAAAATCAGTAGAAATCGAGTGCAGAAGATGATCAACCCTTTGAACGAAAGTCTAATTTAACAACCCCTTTATTCGCTAACATCGGTTGCCAACTCAAAACTGTCATTTAAATACACTTTACCCTGCTATAATTTTATTAAGTATAATTCCAAGATTTGGGAGTAATTTTATTATAGCATTGTTCATTTAAGCAGTAATGGACATGTCGTGTACAAAAATTGCAGTTTTGTGCTGGCAACCGAAGTTAAGAGGCTGAGTAACGCCAACGGCTTTGATACATGATTTGTACTGGATTACGGGAGCAGTGCGTTATTGAAATTGAGCGAAAAAACCAAAATATACATTTTTTTAAAGAAACTAGTAACTTATTTAAAGATATGAAACACGTTACACAATACACGTAACACGTTACACAAGTTAATTCCCTGAAAATTATTGAATAACCTTTGTTAAATAACTCGGAATTTCTTCTGGAAGCTGTTTTTGATTGGTGTCTTTGCCATTTTTTTATCGAGAAATTTTGATTATAATTTGCTTTGGGGACATGAATATTTTCAAGAGTAACATATATTTTTTTACATGTATGAAACAGGTTTTGCTAAAACAAGTTTAAGTGGGGCTCGATGAGCTCTCAGCTCAGAGTTGTCAGCCTCTTAACGAATAGAGGAGAAATGTCATCCATAGTCATGCTTATTTGCCACGCATGTTGAATAAAAAATTCACTACTGTAATCTCCAGTACACTTTTTACATCTATCTAGTTAAAAAAATAGCAATTTTATTCTACAAGTACCTACGTATCAAAGCCACAGGCGAAGGCACAACAGGACGTCTTGATACAATTCGCTCTCTCCATAAAAAAATATCACGAATATGGCGCATCAACGCAAAGTGTCCGAGCACAAAAGGAATTTAATCTGCGAGTTCCTATGCGGACGGCACGTTGAGCAAACTGCCGCTGCTGGCGCTAGTTCCGCCTAAGGGCTTCCGTACACGCTACGAAAAGTCGCCGTGGCATGCCGCTGAACAAGAACACAATGTACACGAAGCGATTTGTTACAATGAGGATGATGACCAAAAATTGTTAATATCGGTCATGTTGATACTGTTTTTTTTCTCTTTTTTTTACTTTATCAAAATCTTTCAACTTGATACTTACATTGATTTGAAATATTGCATGACGTTACGCCTTTTTACATTATGTAGCATGCTATGACGTAGTGAGTCCCTTTAAATCGCTTTATCTTAATATTTTCTATTATTTCTACAAAAGAAAAAATACGTATCTAATGTTTTTTCGTAATCTGTCTGACGGACGAAATAGTTTTTCTTTTTATACCCTGTCATCACCCCTATTACGATAATTTTGAAACCATACATTTAAAGCCTTAAACGAAATACCATATTTAATAATTTTGAACCTAGTTCTGACGTGCGCGATCGTTATCCGGCGACGAAATCGCATCCGCCGCACAGTCGTGCTGCGTGCACCAATTAGGAGATCGCCTTACATTATTGTTATAACGGACCTCTTTGAATTCCTTAGCGAGCTCAATCGCCCTTAGGAGTGCTGTTGTGATAAGACTAACGACACAATAACATAAGGATTGTCGTCAAGAAGCCCGAGATTTCCTCGCATCGCTCGTAGTGAATTTTCATTTACAGTTTTTATACAACGAATAATGTATATTGCCTTTGTAGATCAATTTGGAGACTTGCTACAACTTAAATTTTATTTATTAATTCACTTTCATTCATATACGTCCTAGCAAGGGAGCGGTGACAGAGGTATGTATTCTAATTTTTAAAGCAGTCATTGCAAGGATTGTATAGTGTTGTCATTTTCAACCCTTTTCAACCCATATTGGTTGATTCTTAAAGAACGTTAAACACATACTATGGTTTTAATCAAAACACGGGTCTGATTGTTTTCTAACTATGCACTTTTACAATTACAACAAATAGTGAAAAATAAAATTTGCACCGTTGCTGTATATTCAATTCAATTCAAAAATCTTTATCCAACATAGGCCTTTACAGGCACTTATTGACGGCAAAACAAAGTAAAATATTCTAATCTAAAGGAAAGATGCACACACCTTGTATAAGCATACATCCTGAATATAATCAGGATGTCTGCAAATACAAGTAGGAATGAAAAAAAAAGTTGACTATACACCTGTTCGGAAATTGGGGAGGCCTTCTCGAGAAGAACAGGCAAGAAACTCGAAAGGTCAATTTTTTTGCTCCTCTTTACAATTTTGGTTTTGTTACTAGTCATTGAAAGTTAAAAAATACAATCAGTAGGTATGCTTACATACACTTACAATGTTAGAATAACGAATTAAGCATCATACAATAAATTTTGTTGTTACCAAACATGACATCTGATAACTTCGTATAGCTAGTTCCATATCGTGTGGTCACTTAAATAATCACTCACTTTGTAATAACCTTTGTTCGTGAGAGTCTTTTTAACGTGAACTTTAAATTTATGAATTGTTAAGTCGGTGACACTTTGTGGAAGCTTATTATAAAAAGCTGAACATCTCCCTAGAAACGAGCCACTAGTTTTATGAAGCCTTAGTATGTAATCTTACATACTCGTACGTCAATGGCTTTCACTGAATCTTTTAAGCCGAAAGTTATAACTGAATGTTCACGATATTAACAGCTAAATCGGTAACATTCCGTAAAAACTTTCAACTCTACATTAAATAAAGCTAGGCGTTACCTATTCCAAATTCCATCGGTCCACTAACGTTAGGAATATTAAGAATGAATTGATCTGCAAAACTTCAAGAACTATTTTTGAAATGTGACATTGATTGTACATACATTGATATAATTATTGAAGAGTCAGTAATATGTTATAAAGTTAAATAGATCTTCTTCTTCTTCATCGTTCTCTCAATGCTGAGGATCGCGACCACAGACAATACGTCTCCAAGCTATGCGATTTTTAGACGTGTGTACCGTGTTTTGCATGCTTCCACCGGCGGCCCTCTTAATAATATCCGACTATCTCGCTGGTGCTTTGCCTCTGGCTCGTCTGCCTTCAATTTGGCCAACTATTAATAATTTTTCAAGACCATGCAATGGCGACCGCATTATGTGTCCGAAGAAGGCAGTTGCACGCTCCTGGCATATGGTGGAAAGCCGAGTTGTGATGTTTAGCTCCTGGAGTATTGACTCATTGATTCTCATAGCTGTCCATGGTATCCTTAACAGTCTTCGCCAACACCACATTTCGAAAGCATCGATCTTACTGCTGTCTCGGCTCTTCACGCACCAAGTCTCTTAAATAGATAGATAAAACGTTTATTATGTACACTCAGCAACACGCCAGACTTTACATGTTGACCTTGAGACCACCCGTTAGTCACCCGTAATAGCGACGGCTACCATAACGCAAATGTAAAGCTTGATGTGCTGCTGATTGTATAAACACACTTACAACAATTAAATCAGGAGTAAAATTGAAAAATCAATAAAGAAGAAACTTCGTCTCGGGCGAGATTTGAACCCGCGTCTCCAACATACCGTGTTGACGCCTTGACCAACTAGGCCACCGAGCTCTTACCAGCCCAGACAAAATTCTTAGCCTTATTGATCTCCTTTATTCATTGTTAATCCAAAGTAGTCTTTATTCACTGTTAATAACTTCGTATCAACAAACAAAGCAAAATTACTGTGACCTGTGACAAAAGAAATAACGTAGCTCAAAGTAGTTAATCACCTTGTATTATGTAGGTAGGTATTACATTCTTTTGCTTAGAATGTTGACCGACCGGGTGACTGTATTTAAATTAATATTATTATTCTTTGTATATGTTTTTGATATAAGTTTTTTTTTATTGAAGTCGATTCAGTAGCCAAATCCAAGCAAACTCCTTTAATGGTGTGCGTTATTTCTGTTACAAGTTGTATATGTTATGTCACAAGTTGGCAATATAGACTATTGGTACACTTGTATTTGTATATGTGGGTTGCTACTTTGCAAATCTTACAGTTACTACATTGTAAATACTAATGGTGACTGTAGCTAGTGAACATGAGATATGGACAATTTTGTTGTTTGGTACCTAGTGGCTGCTTCAGATTTTCTATAATCGCTATTGTTTGTCCCTTTTAATAACACTTAAGTGCTTAAGTGTTTTCAAGTTTTACTTCGGAATAAAATACTCGTGCGTCGAAATTCACGACAAATATTCTTACGACTAAAGGTGCAAACAAACTGGGCTTATGTGATGCCACGTATGTGATGTTATGTCCATCAGAAGACATCGGTCTTAATAGAAAATGTATGAAAAATCATTATTTAGAACTACACTTAGTTTATGTGACGTCGTTAACGCGACCAAACACATAACATGGCGTGGCATCACTTAAGCCCAGTTTGTTTGCACCTTAAAGGTTCAAGTTCGTCTTTTGCGACCAATTGTAGCCGGCTGCCGCCGATGCGACAATAGTCGCCGTATGAAAATGTATGGCGCCGCTTACCGAGCTCTGTGACTAACGGGTGTGGCTGGCAACTGACACTCGCCAATCAAACTTGACGCGTCAATCGCGCGTTAAATTTCAGACGAATAGCGTTAAAGCTAGCGGTTTATCAGTTTTCTATCTTTCCTAACTATGATATCGTCTGGCACATAGTTGCAGCCGTCTAAATAAGTTGTCATTTTGTTTAACGCTTAAACATGGAAATTGAAGCATAATAAAATTGCAACCTTGTGGATTTTAAATTAATAATGAGTGAGTGCGAGCTCGTTAATTCTGTGTATAACGGAAAATGAGCAATGTTTAATCGTAACGGAATATTATGTTGGTATTACTGGTGGCGAACCTATTAAAAAATTAGAACCGCATCATGCGATGAAAAAACCGAGACGACGATTTATGCTATGTCGCATGTGATTTATGCGATTTCAAGCGAATGCTGGTTTAGAAATAGATCTCATGGTCATGTTGGCAGAAGACTGTTAAATCAAACAAAGACACTTTCAAAAATAACGCTCTTTCATGCTATACATATTAAGTTTTTTGGAATGCGTTCTAGGTTTAAACCTATAAATTGATGTGTTTTTCTTTGTGGCAATTATATTCTGTTTTGTGTATTTTATAATAAATATATAAATTAGACGCATGTGTACATTTTCATAAGTATTTTTAACCTCTTCTCGCTACTAACGAGAAGCTTGTGTTACACCGCCATCATAGGTAGGCTGAAAGAGATCACATATTCAGATAACTAAACATTTATATGCTTAATTCTAATAGTTACTGTGTTATATTTCTCTTTGCTGTAAAGAGCATATCTACAACTGAGTTATGAGTGAAAGCAATTAACAATTAAAACTCATTTCTTTCGCTTTATGATCAAGAGGCGTCTAGATATTAATCTGGCGGCAAAAACACTGCTCCACGACAAATAGCAAGCGTTCAGCCAACCTTCTCCTTCATTAGCCTAGCAACGTAGCAACTACGAACTGCATTGTTATGGTACAAAAGCTGTAAGGTGAACACAGCATGTCTGCCTGCATTGTTTATTTTCCGCGGCCATTAGGGTGCGGTCAGACCAAAGAGCTGTAAGCTGTACAGCTATGAACAATTTGGGGCATAAACGTGTGAGCATAGCTAGGGCACTTTGCGTGCTCTTGTATGAAAAATTAAACAATATTGTTACCATAAAGCAAAATGATGTAAACGAGCTTTTCTATATTAGGTGCTGAAAATCACCACCAAACTCATTTGCTTATAGACCGTCGTCGTGAGGTACAGTTATCGGATATTTAGTGTCATTTATAGGTTAACTAGGACTGAAAACTAAATAACCAATGTCAAATATTTAGAGACTCATACGGCTAAGAAGTATGTGTATAAACGGTTATAATATTTTATTATAATCGGGTTATTGCAAAATATCGTTTATTAAACTGCCGTCAGCTGCACACCAGCCAAGTTAACAGCTCCATAGTAGTGACAGCGAAGAAAAAGTTTTACAAACTGAGCTAGAATCTCTGTAGCTTGCAATATGACCAACTAATCAGCTATTATGTAATCTCAGTTTCACTCATCAAATTACTACTGGACTCTTCTAAAACTAGAAAAAATAAGTAGGTACCAACTACTAATTACCGTTAACAGTAAATCGCCTTTGGTCTGGCCGCGCCCTCATTGTTCTGCAAAGTCAAAGCCGATAGCTATCGCACAGTGAATCCGCGCTTTTGACGTTAATGATAACAAATCGGCCTCAGAGTTTGTTTTGTTAACTGTTATCGCCACAGTCCTGTTTGTTTGGTTCCCACCTGCGTCTCGTGACTTTTAATCTCCCTTTAGCAAAAAAAATGTTTCGAAGTTTGCCGGCTTTGGTCTTGTTGGGGGTAGTGATACCTACATTTTGACCGTCTCCGTGATCTAGTGATTCAGATCACCTGATTTAGATGATTTTTTGTTTGTTTGGTAATCGAGCTTTAACCCTCCAGATATTTATCTTGTACTGTCTCTCTTACCAATGTTTCTCGGTATTTTACGGAAAGCAGTGCCTTCACATCCACAATGATTCCGGTGAACTCTACCAACATTCACAGCGAAAAGAAAAGAAATTAAATTCGAATTTTACCGGAGGGAGATTCTGTATCAGGGTCGTGTGCATGGGTACCTCCGTCTTACCTATTTCTGCCGCAAAGCAGCAGTGCTTACATTGATGTGTTCCGGTTGGAAGGGCATATAGCATTGAAATTACTGGGTACCGTGACTTTACATCTTAAGTCACAAGTTGGCAACGTACACTGTGGTTCTTGTGGGGGTTGCAGTTTTGCTGCGAATGTCACAGGTACCACATGTATTATGGGTGACTGTTACCACTTACCATCAGGTGGGCGGTTTGCTTGTTTGCCAACTTAATTGCAATAAAAAAATATAAAAAAAACATGACCATCTCAATATTATCACTTCAACCAAGAGAAAAGTTCAACCAGGACCGAATTCAATGACATGTTGTTGTCAAACAAAATCTGCAGTTTGTGTTTGCAATTAATTAAGGTTTGATACCCACAGATCCTGGCCAAAGAACATCGATTCATCCCAATGATGCTATAAACGCGAGGCTATTGAGATTCAAAAACATCTGAATTTCAATAGAGATAATGATTGGAGTATTCCAACTGCTTGCTATCATGAAAATAATCAAATCGCATGCCCATCCATAGACTGCTAAAACAATAGATACCGTGAGTTCTGATTGCGTGAAACGTATCACATAAATATATGAGATGACGGTAGTAAAATAATAAATCTGATGTTACTCTATGACACCCACTAGCTTGAGTCATCCCGTGACCACGAATGCTGCAAAGCGTTCGAAACGTCGGACTAAATAATTAAAATGTTTTAAAGTTAAATATACGCGAGTATATATGTGTAAAAAGTGTAGTTTTATTTAAAAGGTATATTCAGCCTTCAGTTTAGGGTGATCCGGTGGTGATATAGATGCTCTCGATCCCGTATCACCCCGCCAGTGATAAAATGAATATTGGGGTTGATTTAGTGGCTAAGCCCGGAAGAAATAGGTAAGAAAGACGTACCCTTGCAGACTTTCCTCTAGTATACTATAGCTTGAGTAAGCTACCTCCACCTTTTAACCATGGTCCCACCTCTAAGCCCCACTGGTGGGTCGATAGTTAATTTTCGCAGAAATATTACATGGTGTTGTTTGACTGCTGTGTTTTGTGGAGTCAAGGTATACCAAGACCAATGGTGAATCACAGGAACTTCAAAGCGCTATTCGATTCACTGGTGGATCGAGACGGTGGATCTTTATTTGTTTATTAATAAAGGTACACCAACAGCTTCTGCATACAAAATATTAATTAATAGTTTACAATTTGTAATGGTCTTATACAGTTGCCAATTACAGATGAACCAACATTCTTAATGTAAGTGACAACGTTAGCTAAAACATAACAAAAACAAATTTTTTGAATTGAGTGGTAACAAGTTTTATGAGCAATAATAAAAAACATTATTGAAATTTTGCGAAATTAAAGTTAATAAAAGACAAAATGAAATGAGATCAGAAACAAGCTTATTTACATCAAAATGAAATAAAAAAAGTAACACTAGTTATAAACGAATAATTAACAGAGGTTGCAAGATATACCTACATACTAACATAAGAATCTCAAAGCTGTGCACTCAGAGACCTCAAAATTTGGGTTCTAAAGACATGTATGGAGTCATATATATACAGGGTGTCTCAGAAACAATGGATAAACCTTTAACTGTTGATAGGTTTCGTCGAGACCTCTCTAATCTCAAATTTTGACTTTAGTAAAAATATCTCGGTTGTCAAGATATTTGATAGTTTATGATTTTTTTTAAAAATGCCACTTTTGGTTGGTTTTTAATGTGCCATTTTTACAAATACGGACTTTTTCTGATTCAGGTTTTTTTAGCTTCTAACGGAATAGTTCAGCTATCAATAACAGTGGTTAAAATTGAGCTAGCTAATCACGAAGTGCTTGGAAAAAACAATGTTCCAAAAAAAATTAAACAAGAAATTATTTTTCTTCGTGTTTGGTCTGCTACCATGTAAAAAAAATGTATGACGCTCATCCTGCCCATTATCTTAAAAAAATGCTTAGTTATTCTAGTTTCAAAAAAGGTATGATAAACTTATGCTTAATGTATCTCTGAACTTTTATTACTGCTTGAATAGCAAATGGTATGAAAATTTTAAAAAGATTGTTTGTCGGATTAATTATTTTTCAGATTAATTTTATTCGGTTAATTTAGTTTTCCAGTATTAAGTTTATGCTTTCTTGACTTTCTGACTGGTTGAATAGCAAATAAAATGAAAATTTGAAAAAAAAAAGGTTTTTTTTTCCACTAATAAGCACTTAAAGCTTATTTGTAAACATTCGTTTGCGAGTCACAGAGTTGAGAAACGTGTTTTTTTTGTGGCCCCTGCCTGCCACATGTCTCATCCACTATGCGCAATCAAAAAGGAGCCTTATCATTAACAGCACATGAGTCATAAGCATTTGCAACCTTACCTGCTATCGAATTTCCTGGAAGGACTTTTTTTACCTGCGTCTGATCATTGGGTTCCTTGTTACGATTGTTAGTGTCCTTCTGAACTCCGGTTGTGACCCACGCGTGTTTTCTGTATTCGAGAGATTCGATAGAGCTTCGATGATTTTAAACGACATTTTGCTGTGATTTTGGACTTGACTAGCTTTGCGATTCGGATATTGTTTGTGCTGTGAAACCTATTGACAACTGGTGATCATATGGACTTGGCTAGCTTTACGATTTGGATATTGTTTGTGCTGTGAAACCTAACTGACAACCAATACATAACACTGAACATGCCTAGACATCAGTACACGTCGCGCGAATATGCAAACATGCATTTCGTTTATGGCGAATGTCGAGGAAATGCTAACGCTGCTGCTCGTCTGTACGCAGAGAGGTAAGATTATTTATTTTCTCTTTAATTCAATCAATCTTATTTTTTTTTAAATCACACACATTTATTGCAACTTTAGTTAAACGTATCAGGATGGGTCTTACATTATGTTATCCTTCTAAAAATAGTCACACGCCGTGTTTAATTAGATTTTAAAATTAAATGAATTAGTAAATTTAATAACGTCATTTTTTGTATTAGGTACCCCAACACACGTCACCCGGACTATCGAGTTTTTGCTCGTTTACATAATTCGTACTGCGAAGGGAGGCTTCCAGGAAGAGGCATTGGTGGTGCAGGGCCAGGAAGACCAGAAAGAAACGACGATGAAGAAGTAGTAGTCCTCGACGAAATAGAAGAAGATTCAACACGTTCTGTGCGTGAAATTGCACGTCGAACCGGCATTAATAGAAGCAAAGTGCATCGCATATTGAAAAAATACCTTTTGCACCCTTTCCATATTCAAAGGGTCCAAACTCTACAGCCTGCTGACTATCCGCGCAGGATTGCATTCTGCAGAATCATGTTAAATAAAATAAGGGAGGACCCGCAATTTTTCAATAAAATTTTATGGACGGATGAATCCTCATGCCGGAGAGATGGATATTTCAACATCCACAATCTACATAGCTGGCAAGTTGAAAACCCACATTTGATGAGGGAAGATCGGTTCCAAGTTCAATTTAAAGTTAACTTGTGGACTGGGATTATTGACGGACAGGTGATCGGGCCATATGAACTTCCAGCTACACTGAATAGTGAAATTTACCTTAATTTTTTACAAAATGATTTACCCGGCATGCTAGAAGATGTCAATTTAGAAGTGAGGCGGAGAATGTGGCTTCAAAATGATGGGTGCCCAGCTCACTACGCAATAGTAGTAAGAAATTATTTAAATCAACACTTCCCACAAAGGTGGATAGGCCGGCTCGGCCCTATTTTATGGCCGCCCAGATCGCCGGATCTAAATCCCTTGGATTTTTTTTATTGGGGATGTCTGAAAGACTTTGTCTACGCGAGGCCAGTATCCTCAATAACAGAGTTGCGTACTTGCATACAAAATGCAGCTGCACATATAAAAACGTCTGGTTACGCGCGCCGCATCAAACTTTCTTTTATAAAAAGATGTAGGGCGTGTATCAGAGCGCAAGGACGCCAATTCGAACATTTATTGTAAATTTAATAAAAAATTAAAATTTCATGTTGTTTTATTTCAAATTCTTTATTCAAACTAAGAATTAATAAATATTCCGAAAAAATCTTTTTCAAATTTCATACCATTTGCTATTCAAGCAGTAATAAAATTTAAGAGATACATTAAGCATAGGTTATCATACCTTTTTTGAAACTAGAATAACTAAGCATTTTTTTAAGATAATGGGCACGATGAGCGTCATACATTTTTTTTACATGGTAGCTGACCAAACACGAAGAAAAATAATTTCTTGTTTAATTTTTTTTGGAACATTGTTTTTTCCAAGCACTTCGTGATTAGCTAGCTCAATTTTAACCACTGTTATTGATAGCTGAACTATTCCGTTAGAAGTTAAAAAAAACTGAATCAGAAAAAGTCCGTATTTGTAAAAATGGCACATTAAAAACCAACCAAAAGTGGCATTTTAAAAAAAAATCATAAACTATCAAATATCTTGAAAACCGAGATATTTTTACTAAAGTCAAAATTTGAGATTAGAGAGGTCTCGACGAAACCTATCAACAGTTAAAGGTTTATCCATTGTTTCTGACACCCTGTATATCGACATCTGGAGTGAATGTTCATCTCTCGACTGATTTTATTAAGAGGTGAGTTTTAGATATTTGTGTTGGATGCTTTGGTGTGGAATAAATGGGTAATGGGATATCTGGGTATATTATAGGGAACTGTTAGCCCAATTTGTCCTATTAATTTTTGGAAGTCTAATATATTGTTCACTAACTTGTACAAGAACATAAGATCTTGTACCCATCGACGGTTGCGTAAAGTAATCAAGTTGTAACATTGAAGACGATGTTCGTATGGACACCGAGGAGATATATCACAGAAGCTGTCCTTCCACTCTGACCAACTAAACTAACCAACTGAAACGGATTAACTATTTTTTTTTCTCAACGATACGCTAGGTATATGCTAGGTGTTTTGTGAAGGCCCTTTGTATACTTTCTACTCTTTGTGAGTGAACTGTGTAGTGCGGGTTCCAAACCACACTGGCAAATTCAAGGTGGCTCCGAACTAAGGCGTTATATGGCAATTTTTGTTCTGGCAAGCATAAACCCTTTAGTGCTCCGCCTCAAAAATCCCAACAGCCGTGCTGATTTTGTTACAATGTTATCACTATAGCTTTGAAGTTCACTTTACTATCCATAATGATGCCAAGATCACGAACCTCATTTACGGTTTCCAATATTGCGCCCTTTATATTATAAGAGATAGTATTGGATTGCTTTTTCCTCGTGAATCGTATATGAATACATTTTTGTACGTTAAGTTTCATCTTATTAAGGTTACACCAATTTTCAATCCTGTCCAAATCCTCCTGTATTAGCATAGCATCATCATTTGAAGTATTAGTTTTATACATTTTTAGATCGTCGGCAAACATAGTATTTACAATTATGTAATAGATAGAGGGATATTTTACGCAGATCGTTGAAGCAGTAAACGCTAAATACTCTACTAAAATTGAGGAGAACAAACTGGAAAGAATCGATTATAATATAACAATTTAATTAAATAAATATTTGGGATCCAGTTCAGTGGTCAACAAGCTTAGCTATTCCAATAACATCAATTATATCAACGAGCCACGAAGGTATTCTAAACAATGTCAATCCACTTGCGGCTAGGAATGCACACGATCTCGTTAGCGTAATGGATGTCATCACTGTTTGCTCACGCCATCTGCATGATTAATGACACGTATACACGGAACCAAGAGAAAATAATGCACTTTTCATCGATACGCCTGGCTTTGAGCTTTGACTTAGAACTCTTGATATTTTGCCTTTGAAAGGAAGTCAAGAAGATTAAGAGATGAACAACATTTTTCGAAACTGCACAGCTTCATTTTCCATGACCAAGGTACTCTTGCAATAATAATTTTCAGACACAGCCCAAGATGGAGGGTTTAGGTCACCCTAATTTAACGCTGACAGAGTGGAGTCAGTTGGTAACGCCAGAGCTTCGTCCGTTGATGACCAGATGAGGATGACTATGACTGGGTGGTCGGTGAATTCGGATTCCCCAGCCGCAGGACCGCCCCGATAATGGATAAGATAGACGTAGAGCTTGGTTTTACAGATTTTTTTTTTAGTTTATTTAAAACTCCACAGACTCGTGGTCCGTGCCTTCGGAATTCTTGGGTACAATATTATGTGATCTATAAAACGCTTACTACTAAGTACTCTTCACTTAATCTAGGGTGAGTTGCGCATTAACAATTTTATAGTTGCCTATATAAAGATAATCTAATATTAATAAAATAATAATTATTTGCAATAAAGTGTATTATTATTATTATTATAATCTATGTATTATTATTTTCGTACGTGCATTATTATACTAACTATATAATACTATTCATATGTTACAATCTACTGATAGGACTAGTTCTGGATAGGGTTCGGGATGATATATTTATTGGTGGCTGGTCTTGCACCCAGATTGCTGCCCGTGTAAGGGCTCTGAACGCCATCTTTTCATTATGGTCTTTGATCTCCTCATCCGTTGCCGTATTGGAAGGGGCAATGAGGCGTCTTATGGCGTCGTCCTCCTTCAGTTGACGATAGAAATAAGTGCAGGACACCGTGTGCCTAGTTATGGCGACCACCGCATGAGGGACACTATCGTGGACCGGGTTGTATCTTTCAGCTCCTCTGAGCACTATGACGTGTTCGTACGTTAGTCCCTGTGCTTCGTGGATCGTCAGTATTCTGGACTTATCTTCGATGCCAAACCCATTTCTCCTATTCTCTTCTTTCTCTTCTTGAGTGAAGGTGAGGAAGAGGGTATTTGGGTCGCATCTTCGTTGTCTCGCTTCCGAAGCCATTCTGCATGTTAGGGACCTTAGCACTTGCCGAGATGTATAAATACCCTCGTAGATATTTTGAAGGGCGTACACCACATCCATCGGACTTCGGTGTGTGCAGAGGAGCTTTTCAGTAACTGAGGTTATGGCGGCAGGACTTCCGTAACGCATTTCGAATAGGTTGTCTCTGTCGATAAAGGGAATTTGGTTTGTCTCCGACATAAGTATCAAATCTTTTGCCCCGGTCAACCTTGATGCCATGATGATGGCTCCAAAGTGGACCAGGAGAGCTTCATCCACCATAAGGCGTTTTGATGCTCCCGCTCCATTTATAAGGACCGAGGCAATGGTTCTTACTTTCCCTTTTGCGACTGCCCCCAATCGACTCGTCACTTCGTCCGACAGTTCTTTTGCAGTCTCGCGTGTGCTGGTGATGATCATGTCTTCCTTGATTTGGAAGTTTTTGAGGAGCCACGTGGTCTTCCCACATCCTGGCACTCCATTCACCTACCTTATCGCCAGTTTACCCCATGGTTCTGAGACCCAGGTTCCGGTCACGGCATTCGCTGATTCCAGAATCCGGTCCTCCAGCATGAAGCGGGTGCATTTGGCGATCACCACTATTGGGTCTTCGATCGGTGTGCAGAACGTGAGTGCTCCTCTTTCCTCAGTTGCTTCGTGATCCACCAGCACCATACCAGAGGTGCCACTGTACGCCGCAATTTGTCTTTGGCAATCGGGTGATTTCCCGCCACCACTGTTCCGTTGTCGTTATTGTAGACCACAGCCTTCGCCCCATCCAATAGTTCCCGTAGTAACACTCGGGTGTTTGCCTGAAATGCTTCAAGAATTTTGCTGCAGGTCGTGTGTTTAACCTTTGGTTTTAGAGATTCACTCACGCCCATTGGTTAGCCATCGGAAGGTATGGTGCGCAACGGTATCCCGACTCATAAAAATGGCCCGTCAGATGTAATTCGGTACCGCTATCTTCCACCGCCAGCAATTACCTAGCAACAGATAGTATTCCGAAGAAGACGCCTCTAACTTCCTCAGTATCCGTCTTTTTGCGGGATGTAATTATTATCGATCGTGTTACTATATGTTAAATACACGCCAGCTTCCATCCTTGTCGTCGTCTTTTTTGCTTATTTAAAAAAAAAATATTTGAGTTCTTGGAAGTGACTAATTCGGATTTATACACTAAAATAGATACTCTCTCTCTCTCACACACACACATACACACACACACACACACTGACACAGACGTATGCTTTCACTTTTTTCTTTAATGAAAAGAATGTGACAGCTTGCTACTTAAGACTATCCTAAGCTAAGACAAGGTTGGTGAAACTGGCCATAAATATATTTTTTCTCGAGTTATTTATCCTGTAAATAGTGTAGGTTACTTTTTTACGTTTAAACTTTCCTCCACCTATCGGTTGCCTGGTAGAGATTGCTGCTTTGACGATAAGCCGCCTATTGTTCTACCATCACGTTTCTTTTTTGCATATTTTAATGTTAGATCTTGCCCAAGACCGTGAAGAATGGAGAAAGGAAGGGCAGATCTTTGCCCAGCAGTGGGATAATATAGGCTAATTAAGAAGAAGAAGAATGTTAGATCTACGAGTATGTCGTTTACTTTATAAACCACTAGCTTTACTTTACGCAGCCTCGCCCGTGTTGGTTTTGTTTTCCCGTGGGAATGTTATATTTTTCCGTAAGAAAAATAATTTTGTAGCCTATGTTAATCAGAGATAATGTAGCATTCTAATGGTAAAATAATTTTTGAAATCAATTTAGTAGTTTTAAAGTTTATTCGTTACATACATACAAATCTTTCCTTTTTAAAATAAAAACCGACTTCAAAAACACTAAAAAGTTGAAAATAATATAAGAATAGGTACAGACAACATCACAGTTCTATATTGAAGTCGGTGCCAAACGGTGATCTCCTAGAAAGTGTTAAAATTTGTCACCGACTTCAATATAGAATTGTGATGTTGTCTATACCTATTCTTATATCAACACAAATACAAAAAGAATTTTGAAAATCGGTCCACAATTGGCGGCGTAATCGCGTATCATACATAAAAAAAAACATACGCATCGAATTGAAAACCTCCTCCTTTTTTGAAGTCGGTTAATAAAAATAGTGTAGATTTTTAATCTTACTATTGATAGAGCAGTACTTTTGGGATCAGTAATCCGTTTTCCGGTTTTTCAAGAGTTATTTATTATCACCGAGTACCTAATAAGAAGAGAAGTGATAAATAAACTTTGGAAAAAAAATGAATGAGATCACTTGTCGTTTCCACCTTGTATACCTAATCAAAGAGCTTAATTATATATAGATAAGACTATAATAGATCCATATTTGAGCAATTGTTTCGAAACTCAATAAACCAATTGCTTTTGTCTGTCACAGCCATTGAATATCAATTACTCCACAAATAGCTGAATGGTGTCTGTGTAACACATTCTATAGAGATTCAGTCGTATTTCTCGAAGCATCCTCTCTATCGAATTTAACATCGATACTAAATTTAGTTTGAGACAAGGATTATAAGGGATTACGGATTTATTCAATTGGGATATTGAGTGTTCTAATGTTTTCTGTATCTTTATTATTAGGGCAAGCGCAGTTCTCGTAATCTAAAAAAAGTAAAACCATTTTAAAACACTGTTATGTTCTAAAAAGAGAATAATAAAAGTATGACACAAATTTTATGATATTATAAATTTTATGCTTGTAACGAGATTTATAAAAAACCGGCCAAGTGCGAGTCGGACTCGCGCACGAAGGGTTCCGTACCATTGACTAGATAAATTAACATTGTTCTCCCACACATTCCACCTGCAAACGTAAGTTGGTACGCACAATATTGAGTGATTTACCATGTTATTTTAATATCATGGATATAATTGACTGTGACCGACAGACAGACGGACACACGAGTAATCCTATAAGGGTTCTGTTTTTTATTCGGACGTACGGAACCCTAAAAACATATTATTTTAGAGATACCAATATCAAGATCAAGTTGTATTTTTGTATATCTACATAAAAATTGTGTCATACTTTTATTTTCCTCTTTTTGGAGCATAAAATCTTGTTTTTAAAAACTTTTTTACTTTATTTTATATTTTTTTAATAGTCAGATTTTCAATAATATAAGATCAAAGCACTCGTCAATATGAATCAAACGAGTCCAAACTAGATGGAGTTGTGTCGTTTTATTGCGAAGTTCCTATGGTCCAGTTCCTACCTTCCAGCACCAGCATTAGATCAGCTCCATGTCATCATAATATTGCATTTTCACACGATATACGTATGCACGCAAAATTTCAGCTGAATCCAACAGCCCGGCCAGCTACGGGCCGGGTCCTTAACGCCTGTGGGGTTATTTCTCTGACATGAGACACCCAAACGGAAGGGCCTATAATCGCGCGCATCAGGAGCCAAGCTAGCGCGCAGGCTGTCATGGAGATGGGCTGCGAAAGCCCGCCTTCTACCGGCCAATCGTCTGCGTGGGGGGGAATGGCTCATTTTCCCGCCCCATCTTCGCTGCTTGCTTCACTCCTACGCTTCTCGTGTCTAATAACGGGTCAGACTTTTTTAAATAAAAGTGATTCAGTATATAAAAAAATTATAGAAAGAAGAAAGAAAGAAAAAATATTTATTCATTTAACAACATACAGCCAACATACAACATACAAAAAGACACAACTTACATACAACATACAACTTACATAAAATAAAAAAACAATAATACGTAGAAAAAAAACTTATATTTAGTTGATAAATTAAAAGGTCCCTGCTCAGCAAAAAGCTGGTTTAGAATTATAGAACCAGCGCTGATCTTCCGCAAGGGCAATGGTGATCCCATGGGAGCTCGCAGCCCACGTCCTCGCAGCGGCTTACCGCGTCCGTGTGGACGCTCGGGACGGCGACCGGCGTTTGGCGCCGAGAGAGAGGGCCTCCGTCTTGGAGGAGGCCACAGTGGAGGCGTTTCGCCTGTGGTTTGAGCAGCTCGAGGAGCTAACGGGTTCGGCCTCGGTCTCGGACACTGTCCAGGACCGTCAGGGCCATGCACTCGTTCCTCACCACATGGGCGAACAGGCACCACGGGTCACTCTCGTACCACTTGGTGCAAATCCTTAGCGGCTATGGTTGCTTTGGCCGCTACTTGCACCGCATCGGACGAGAAGCGACCCCCAAGTGCCACCACTGTGGCGCCCAAGAGGACACCGCGCAGCACACCTTACCGGTGTGCCCCGCCTTCTCCTCTAAGCGCCGTGAGTTGGTCGCCGTCATTGGCGGTGACCTCCCCCTCCAGAACGTGGTCTGTGCGATGCTGGAGGGAGAAGGGACATGGGAAGCGGTAAACTCTTTCTGCGTGGACGTGATGGCGCAGAAGGAGTCGGCGGAGAGGGCCAGGGAGGAGGATCCCAGGGCTGATCCGTGCCGCCGTAGGACGGGGCGGAGGAGGCGGAACTAGGCCTCCTTTTTCCTCCTGACGGCAACCAGCGGGGCCCTGGGTTGGGAAGCCCGGGCCCTGCATTGCATCGGTTGCCGCCAGTCGCTGATCCCCTGGATGCCCCGGGGGATCACCGGCCTCCCTCTTTTGGGGGGGTGAGAGGGGCTCGCACTAGGCGAGCAGACGCCGACGAGGTCATAGATGTGTTCATCTGAGTTCCCATGACCTTGTCAGGCAGCGACGCGGCCCTCCTCGACGTGTCCTCTTCGTCCGATGACGAGGAGGATGCGGCGATGATGGACGTGCTCGCGCCAAGGCGTATGTGAGGGGCATCGGTGGGTTTTAGTCGGTAGGCCGCGGTTCCTGGTTGGCACTCTGCACCCAGGGGCCGCGGAGAGTCCGACATAACCCCGCGCCCTCCCAAGCGCGGGGTATGCGTAACGTATTTCCCACCGTAAAAAAAAAGGGGCAATGGTGATGCCACGGCAGAACACACAACAATACACCTCTACTGGGTGAAGTAAATTTATAAGCTAAAAAAGGGACAAAAACAATTCTAAATTAGTTGCCGTGTGCAGTATATGGTGTAAATAGCAACCATATAGCAACATAATTTAGCGCAAATACATTATTATTCGTTGTGACATATGCTACAATCTGTGAAAATAGACTGGTCTAATAACGTATATTTATTAACCTGAAACCGCATGGAAGAGCAGATTTCGTGAGCTGGTCTGACCTAATTATTAAAATATGTAAGTAAACATGCACGAAATTATTATATAATTGGAAACTGTTAAATATTGTTATATAATATCCTATCACAATACATGTTTAGGTTGGAACGGCCTAAACAGTGAATCTACACGGACACACTTCAATCCATCATGGATCTTATATGATTCCCTGGCTTTAGTCCGTGCGGCCATCGCCACTTACGGTCCAGTCCATTGCCATTAGCAAGATGATGTCGTTCGGTGGCATGGCTCAGTAATCTTTCAATTTTGGGTATCGAACTTCCGTCAGCTTTAGTCTCCTGCAGGCTTCGCAATGTCTTCTCTTGTGTGTCTTGTAATTCTGATATTAAAGTTATCGGTATTCCGATAAGGCTGTGATCAACATTGGCAGTCAATTCTTTATGTTAAAGGTCCATTGACGTTTGGCGGTCAAAGATAGTTATGTTGAACGTAAATAAAGCTACAAATGAAGCGCTCACCCTCGCAAGAAAGGCACGAAGACGTATTACCGAAGGCGGGTCAATCTGGTCGGGTCACCGATTTATTGCCGGTAATTTTCCGGACAAATACACTGGTCCGATCTGATAGTGTTACACATTAGTTTTGGATTTCAATCCAAAACTAATGTGGAACACTCTCAATCCAAAACCAAGCACTAACATTCATTGTTAGTGCTTTGTTTTTTATGTATAGTTTACTAGCTATGCCCGCGAACTGCGTTCAGCCATAATAGTAAAAAAAAGTTCTGGATAGGGGCATCCTTATCACCTAGGGGTATAAAAAATAACCCCCCCCCCCTTCCTTTTTATACCCTTAAGGAAAGATTTCTGGGATAAAAACTATCCTTTATCCTTCCTTACAACTCAAACTGTCTCCATACCAAATTTCATCTAAATCAGTTCAGCGATTATTGATTCCCCATTCAGACTTCCACCCCCCTTTTCTCCCCCTTAAGGGGTGATCTGCGATAAAAGCTATGTAAGGATTGAAAATCGCCTCCGTGGTCAGGTGGTTGAGATCTCCTGGCATGGACTTGGAAATCTGGGGTGCGATTCGCTATAGGGCAGCTCTTCTGCTTGATTTTGATTGGTGGTAGATAGCTACAGCATCTATGCCTGTTTGGCTAGCTACCACCATCTTATCTAAGTTTGTCGCATTAGAGAGTTAGAGGTAAGATGGCCGAGTTCTTCAGTTCCCTATGTCAACTAAGATACTTGAAAAGATCCATTGATGGATTTTTTTGCACTCTTATAACCACTACAGTTCATAAAAACAGTACAATGTTAAACAAAAATCTGAATCGTGGATTAACCATGATTCAGGTATTTTCTTGAACAAAAGTGTATCTGAGAATCCATTGTAATTATAAATAATCGTCACGCAATAGGAAAACAAGTGAGCGTCGAAAAACAAATTAACATAGAAAAACCGGTGAACTTCGGACACATAATAATTGAAGTTCAGAAACAACTTTGGAAAATACGTAAATGTCGGGAAAAAAGAGAACTTTATAAAAACGATTCAACGTCGGTTATTGTATACTTATTCTGTAATACTCCTTCGATTTTTACGGTTGTATTTTGTTGGAAAGGAATTCCTCCCTTCACTGAAATCGAGAGAATGCGTTTTTCAGGTCCTGTCAGATGAGCCTTGAACAAGCGTTATTATTTTTTTTTTATAATGTTTATTAATCTTATTTAATCCATTTTGTTACATAACATAGGCACGTAAACCTCTAGGGTTTATCTGTGCATGCGGGTCGTCTTACAATATTACAACCATAAAACACAAAAAATACATATACATACAATAACTTTGAAAACATTTAAGTCCTTATATAATATATATATAAGTACCATGTGATACATCCTGGTTGATTTAATATGTAATTTAGCTTATTTTTATAGTTGCTTTCATTAGCATACATATTTTGAAGTTCCTCCGTCAATTCATTTTGAAAGTATGGTATAATGAAGTTTAACATTCTACTCCCACAAAAATTATTTATTTTAGGTAATATTTATTTACTTTTGTCAGTTAAATTCCTTAAATTTTCAGGCCTTTTTCTTTCTATCAAATATTTTGGGTTGTTAACTTCTGTTAAAATATTATATTTAATTTTATCATAAACATTTATTACTCTGCAATATCTAAACAGTTCTTTGTCATTATTCTTATATCGATTCCTTATATATCTAGGCACAATATTTTTAATTATTTTACGTTGCATTTTATATATTATGTCGTGAATGTATGTTGGAAAAGTTCTTCCGTAGCGACTGAGTCCGTAATTGATAACGGAGTCTGCTAGGGCCATATACAGGGTGTAACTGAACACCCCAATAACATTTAAGGGTATGTATCCATCAGAAGTAGAGATTCTGTAGGAAAAACATTAGCGCTAACAAACCTTCTTTTTTTTCCCATACAAACTAAATAAATCATTTTTTGGTATTAAGTGCCGACGACAACCCTACGTAAGCGTACGAGGAATACTACGCTCACGTCATTAAAACTAAATTAATTATTTTTTGGTATTAAGTGCCGACAGCCCTACGTATACGTAGGAGGAATACTACGCTCACGTCTGTCACGTGGCATTTTGTGTTTAAAGGTCTCTGTATACGTAACGTGCTTAGAACGTGAACGGAGCGAGGACGGGACGGAGACGGGACGTGGTTTAGAAAACCCTGACGTGGAGTTGATTGCATACGCAACGTCACAGGGACTCGTAACTAACGTGCTAGTGTTGTGAATAGGAAAGATAGACTTTTCATTTGAAGAATTTGCTTTAAATTACGAAAAAGCTATGGCCGCCAAGAGGAAAGGGAGATTTTCTGTACATCTTACATGGCAAACAAGAGAACAAGAAGAATTTAACAAATTTTTGAGCATAATTGTTGTCGAATCAGCCCTGCGAGCATGGACTTGTCGATCGACATATATTGATCTACAAAAGCATCTGTCCTTTTCACTCCTTAGGAATATCTGTCAAATTTTGTTTATCTAAAGTTCCATGCTCGAAAGGCTGAATCATTATTTTTTTCGCTTAACAATATTAGACGCGTTTCTATCAAAATTTAAGTATTTTTTGTGTTCCAAATAGAAATTAATTTAATTACTAGGGAAATAATGAAATTGAGTATAATATTATATCCCTATTTTTTAGAAGCTCGAAATGAATCACTTCACATTGAGTTTACATGACCTAGAATTTATCAATCTTGAGTGGGTGGTGCGAAAATATAATAAATAAAGTTATGAATGCAGTAAAAAAATTAA
Source organism: Schoenobius gigantellus (assembly GCA_963935595.1). NCBI lineage: Eukaryota > Metazoa > Arthropoda > Insecta > Lepidoptera > Crambidae > Schoenobius > Schoenobius gigantellus. Next base: position 9,145,582 of record OZ012544.1, on the reverse strand, counting down.
ATGAAACATCATTTTCAGTGAGTGATACCTAATTCGACTGCAATTTTACGCCACAGAAAATTTTTATGCTTCGTCGCTAAATACTTTGCGTCTGCAAAATTATACAAAGCTGGATATGAACGTACACACACGATTAGTGTTTCGTTGTTCATTTTCAATTCTTGTGGCATCACTATATGGGTATCTGAAGCGAGCGGAGTGAGTGTGCATACGCAGCGAAACCACGGACGGGACGTTTTTTTTTTTTTTTTTTATGTAAGGCCCGGCAAATGACTTCCTCCCGCCTGATGTTAAGCGGTGAAAGAGGCCCAAATGAGTTGACAGCTAGAGTAGGGACGACATCCACTATCCTACCTGTCCGCCCCTTGCCGGCCTAAAAGATGCTTTTTCACACCTCTTTTGAAGGAACCCATGTTGTAGGATGAAGGAAACACGTGCGCAGGTAGAGAATTCCAAGTGTGGGATTAACGACAGAAGAAGGAATCTTGGAATTTCTTGGTACGGTGTGAAAAGGAAGATACTGTGTAAGGATGACTCCGAAGGCCCTTACGCGTGTTTCTGTTAAGGAATGGAGAGGGAGGGATAAGGTTAAAGAGCTCCTCAGAGCATTCCCCATGGAACATTCGGTAAAAGGCGCTAAGAGAGGCGATGTCACGACGAAGTTGTAGAGGCTCGAGGGTGTTAGTTGCCTCTACATCGCCAATTATTCGAATAGCGCGACGCTGCAATCTGTCCAGAGCATCGAGGAGGTACTGAACGGAGCCGTCCCAAAGGTGCGAGCAATATTCTACGCAAGACCTAACCTGAGTTTTATACAACAGGCATAGTTGGTCCGGCGCAAAATACCTACGCACCTTGTTTAGGACACCGAGTTTCCGTGAGGCAGCAGTTATAACGGATTCGATGTAGTCTCTGGGGTTCAGATCGCAGCGAATGTTCATTCCGAGCAAGGTGATGTTACTCTGTGTGTGAAGGGTTGTGCCCTGAAGAGAAGGAGGGGGGAGGAAAGGTGACCTTTTCGCCGTGAACGCGCACACCTGTGTTTTCTTAGCATTGAACTCGACAAGATTGTTGGAACCCCATTCGGAGATGAGGTCCAGCGTCTTGTTGAGCTCAATGATAAGATTCTGCCTCTCCCTATCAATATTGCCACCAGCAGCCCCTGAGCTTCCGTGATATCCCCCATGCACTGTACTGTCGTCTGCATAGCAATGTATACTTCCCAAGGAAAGCATATCATTGATATGCAGAAGAAACAATGTTGGGGATAGAACGGAGCCTTGTGGAACACCAGCATTCACTGCCACGAACCGCGAAGCGCAGCCGTCAACGACAACGCGAATTCTACGCTCGTGAAGGAAGCTTGCAATCCACGTACAGAACTGAGCGGGCAATCCGTATGCCGGAAGCTTGGAAAGGAGAGCCAGACTCTATCAAAAGCTTTGGCGATGTCGAGACTAATAGCCACAGACTCGCCGCGCTTATCGATAGATTCACCCCATTTGTGCAAAAGGAACGCTAGAAGGTCACCTGTTGACCGTTTAGGACGAAATCCATACTGACGGTCATTAAGCAACGAGTGACCTTCCAGGTAACGGATCAGCTGGGTGTTAAGGATCCTCTCCATGATTTTACACAAAATGGAAGTGACGGCTATAGGGCGATAGTTAGCCGGATCAGAACGATCTCCCTTTTTGGGAACCGGCTGGACATTGGCCTCTTTCCAAGATTTCGGCACACAACCAGCAGAGAACGACAGACGGTATAGACGCGTCAGGACCGGAGTCAACTCCGCTGCACACTTCTTAAGTACAATCGCAGGAATGCCGTCTGGTCCACTTGCTTTTCGAATATCAATCGACTGTAGCTCCGCCCGCACATCTCGCTGTCTGATGCGGATATCGGGCATAGTGCTGCCACAATGGGACAGTGTCGGAGGTTGTGCACCACAGTCATCGATACGGGAATGGGCCGCGAAGAGTTTTGCCAGGAGGTCGGCTTTCTCCTGCGGCTGATGAGCAAGTGAGCCATCGGCATGTCTCAGCGGTGGCAGCGATGGTTGGCAGAAGTTTGATTGCACAGCTTTGGCCAGGCGCCAGAAAGAACGGCTACCCGTAGGGTGCGCTAGCAGTTCCTGACCCACTTGTGCAATGCGCTGAGCATCCGCTCTAATGTAAGCCCTCTTACACAACTTGGTGGCATTTACGTGCGGGGCGGGACGTGCTAAGCATCGTCGCCGACGACATTTTTCCCGTCACGTGGGCGCCACGTTCCCGTCCCGTCCGTGTGCTCGTGACGTATACACTCAGATACATTTTCTATAAAACGATATTTCCAAACTTTCCCGTCCCGTTCCGTCCGAGTAAAAACACGTTACGTATGCAGAGGCCTTAAATTTCTTTTGTGTTAAGAGCTGATTATGGTTGTCACTTGAAACTTTTTGCTTTCCGTTTAAAATCAAATAACTCTGAAAGTATTGGGGTTCCAGGTCTCAGACAAGCACCGAAGGTCCATTTAGTATCTAACTTATATATCCCTTAAATGTTATTGGGGTGTTCAGTTACACCCGGTATAGAAGTCTAAGCGTTTTATATGGTAATTTATATTTTAAGACCATTAACTAACTCATAACTGAACGTAGCTTGGAACAGACATGTTCCTTGTGTGGTCTCCAGCATAATCTGTTATCAATAATAAGCCCAACATAAGTATGACTATCCACAGCGTCTATCTGCTGACATGTACATGGAGATGTCTTTTTATGCAGGCAACTGTGGCTATGGGACACGATCGTCGGTCTGGTGAGGGCCATGTTATGAGAAGAGTGCATATGAATAAGCTTTGTTTTTTGTGCATTCACCACCAGTCCGACGTCGTGCGCCCATTTACACAACATGTCGTAACTACTCTGGATATCAGCTTGCGCTTCCTCTACATTATTGCGAGCAACAACTAGGCAGCTGTCATCAGCGAACTGATAAACAGTGCCTTTAGTTATAACATTTGCCATGTCATTAACATACAACAGGTATTCTGTAGGTCCTATTAGAGAACCTTGAGCCGTACCTCTGACTGTTTCAATCATATTTCCGACCGTATTGGCAATCTTAACAGCCGTAAATCGGTTTGTATGATAATTTTTTAATAATTCTAAAAAGGGCCCTTGTATACCACATCGCCACAGTTTGTCATATAAGGTGTCAAAATTCAAAATATCGAATGCTTTGCTGAAATCAATGCAAATAACTAATACATGTTTTCTGATATTTAAATGGTAATTGATTTCGTCTGTGAACATTTGCAAAAGCTGTGTGGTACTTTTTTTTTCTGGAAGCCAAATTGTGTTTTATTTATTAATTGATTATGATTGAGATAGTTTTTTAACTCGTTACTAATATATCGTTTCATTATTTTGTCCAGACATGATAGTATAGTAATTGGACGGTAGTTATTATAGTCAGAGTGTTTTCCCTTTTTATAAATTGGTCGGATTATGCCTATTTTTAACAAGTCTGGGTATTTGCAAGTACTTAAACATCTGTTAATTAAGTGAGTAACTATTGGAACAAAAAAATTTGAATTATGTTTTATATCACAGGCTCGAATTGCATCATAACCTGGGCTTTTGTTATTATCTATTGCTTTTATAATTTTTTCAATGTTTTTTTCAGTTGCTTTCCTTAACCTTATAGCTGTAAGTGGTATATTTTCATAGTTTGAAGCGGTGAGTAATGGTTTATTGCAAGACATACAATTTTTTTTAAAGTTTTTTAACGTAGTATGATGGTGCCATCTCGCTCTCAGCGCTTCTTCATTGCCAAACTTTAACTTTCAGTGTAACGCCGGCGGTGCATTTTTTATTTATAGCATTACTATTTATATTACTATTCATTTTTCATGCTCGGAAAGTACGCTTGAAGTTATATGAACAGAGGGACTACACTTTGATCTTAGCCAAACGGCCGAGAAGCGATAAAAACAGAGGGACAAAAGTACGGTATTTCCCTCCCGGGCAAACGATTTTCCCTGCTTTCAAATTATTAAAATAAAATCTATTCTCACATTTTTATTCAGCCCTAACGAAATTATTTTTATCGATATTAATTAATTAGCCTCTACAGAAACCAAAGGTCGTTGATTTAACTTAAACGCAAACAACACAATAATAGCTATAATTCATCGCCCGCGAAATCCCAATAATAATGGCCTAGCTAGACCGCTTGGAATGTGAAATTCGAATATTAATGTAAGATAATACATTCAAAAACCCAATAATTTGCCTCCAGATTACAGGAATGTCTAGCGCGAATACAGATTAGCATATTCGAAAGAATTGATTTCTTTTTTCGGCAATTTTGCAATTTTCCTTTCGGCATTTCTGATAGCGGTTTTTAGTCGGCCCCGAGGGGAGACTAATCTAATCAATTATTCAAATCTCGTATTTTGAATCGGAATCGGAGAAAAAGCCGCGATTTAATGGCTGTTGTTATTGTTGGCGGTCCTCCTAACGTTTTATGTTACGCTTAGGTTCCCGCTCGATTGCTTCGGGAATATTCCCGAAGAGAAATGCTAGGACTCCTGTTGATTTTGCTTAACTATCGCTTATTCTGTTCTAACCTTTTACGCGGGAAAATATTGAGTGTTGGTTAACTATTTTCGTCTTTAATTTTTTTCACTCAATTCTGAATTTTAAACGTTTCTACTTTATCATTATTCAATGAGTTACTGACGTTGAAACATTCGGGTTAAAACGCTAAGTGTGTTCAATGTTTCCGCTGAACCGACGAAAGTTTGATGTACCCACAAATTAATTACAATCTAAAGACAAGATTAAGTTTCCTAAATAGTGAAATTGGAGTTAAGAAACAATAACCTCCTTACCGATATTCAGTTACGGCCGCCAATCTCAATAGAAACTAGCCATCTGCGCGGGAGACATTATAGTGCACAAGCGTCTGCGCACACGCAAGTGCACTTTGATCCTTCTCTACGTTCGTTTGCGTTACTACTCGCATATAAATCAAATCAAATCAAAATCAAATTTATTTGCATGAAACATGGTTATTACAAGATGATATGTCGTTAATTTAAGTGCAGCACATTTCGCTGTTTTATACAACATGCAAATATTAAAGCTACAATTATGTTACAATAATGAACTTATTAACTAGAAATTAATTGTTACGTTATTTTATACATGTCACATAAAATTGAAATTATTATTAAATTGTAATACCATTATCCTAAATCATTATTATTATCAATTATTTATCAATTACAGTATTTATTGTATTTTATTAATATAAGCATATTTTAATTATTATTGCATTAGATTCGTATTTATTTGTCACGGAAATTCATAAAATCATTAATAGAGTAAAAAATTTTTCGCTGAGCCACTTTCTTAAGCTGATTCTAAATCGACTTAGTGGCAGCTCTCTTATATTTTTTGGAATTTTATTAAAAAATCGAATCGTTGCACAATAGCAATTTCTTTTATATACTTGTGTTGACATCATTGGAAGCTCTAGCTTAGTTTGATCCCGTGACGAGTATTTTTTAATTGTACTAGATTTGGTAAATAATTCTGGATGTTTTTTAACAAACATACCTACCTCTAAAATATAAAGCGATGTTAATGTTAGTATGTTGAGTTTCCTAAAAAGAGGCTTACAAGAATCTAATGGACCAGCACCACATATTGCTCTCACACATTTCTTCTGTAATAAAAAAGCCTTATCAATATGACAGGAATTACCCCATAATAGTAATCCGTACCTTAAAACTGAGCCCACATAACCATGATAAGCCATCTTAGAAGTTTTTTCATCTGTAACTTTCCTTATTTTTTTAAGCGCAAACACAAATTTATTTACCCGACTACACACAGTTTTGATTTGTTCTAACCAATTACAATTTTTATCTAATGTTATACCTAGAAATTTTGCAGTGTCTATTTGTTCAATGTCATGGCCGTTATAGTTGATTGTGAGATTTTTTTCTGTGCTATTATAATTTCCAAATTGCAAATATTTTGTTTTTGTTAGATTTACAGATAGATTATTACTGCTGAGCCAATGTGTAACATCCTCAACCATGCTATTTATTGATCTTTCATAACTGGTATTTTCTGGTATAACTATGGAAATGTCGTCTGCAAACAATGTACATTTATGATTGGTGATTTTTGGTATGTCGTTTATATATATCAAGAAAAGGAGAGGTCCCAAGACGCTTCCCTGTGGAACACCGAATCTATTTATTTTGTAAGCAGATCTGTACGTGGATAAGGTTTGAGTATCATCGACACGATTTATTTCTACGCATTGTTTCCTATTATTTAAATAACTGTCGATCCAATTTATTGCTTGACCTCAAATGCCATATCGCTCACATTTTTTCAATAAGATATTGTGGTCCACAAAATCATATGCGCTGGACATATCGAAAAATATTGATGAAACTTGTTTCCTTTTATCTAGGATTTCAGTAATACGTTTAATCAAAGTAAAAGCAGCTAGAGTAGTAGACTTATTTTTCTGGAATCCATTTTGATCATTACTTAATATATTATTTTTGTTTAGAAAGCTAGTGAGACGACTGTGCATTAGCTTTTCATAAATTTTTGAAATTATTGGTATTAGCGTAACTGGCCGATAGTTACCGATTTCTTTTTTGTCATCTTTTTTATGTATCGGCTTAATAATAGATTTTTTGAGCTCGTTTGGAAAGACACCGTGACTAAAGGACATGTTTACTAAATGACTCAGTACTGGTGCAAGTTCCTGACTACACATTTTTAGTATTTTGGTCGATATATTGTCATAACCTACAGAATTTGTGTTATTTAATAAATTAATTGCTTTTACAACTTCACTTACCGTACAAGGTCTTAAAAATATTTAAGAATTAATTGAATCTATTTGTTTATAATTTGGATATTTGTCATTAAATTTATTAGTTTTATTTATGTAATAATCATTAAATATGTTTGCAATATTAGTTGGATCACTTATTGTATTATTGTTAAATTGAATCGTTTTAATGTCGTAGCACATATTTTTATTTTGTTTATTACTAATAATGTCCCATGACGCTTTACATTTATTTTTCGCTTTCATGATGTACTTGCTATTTTCTATTCTCTTAGACAAAGTAATACATTTTTTAAGTTGTCTATCATATTTCATATAATTTAACTTAATATTATTATTTTTACGATTATTATAGCATGCATATCTGAGTTTTCTCTTAGTTTGCGTAGATGTTTTTATGCCTTTTGTCAACCACTTACGGCCACCACCAACTTTAGTTCTAATCTTTATCCGCTTTAATGGAAAGCATAATTCATACAGTAATACTAAGTCTTCGTGAAATATGTTAAAGGCTTTATTACAGTCCTCGTCGGTAAATACATTAGACCATGACAAGCTTGAAATATATTCCTTAAATTTTAAGGAATATATTTACAGCTTAACGTGCCTTCCGAAGCACGGAGGAGCTCGAGAAGTTTCGTAATCTTGTCACCCATCATAGACCTAACCACGGCCAACGTTGCTCGACTTTAGCGATCGTTAGCCAAGCGCATACGTTACTGCACTACCGAGCTCCTCAACTTTTTCAACATACCGTGCTGTCAACACGCCATGACCAATCAGACTGACGATGAAGAGTTATCCAACCCAAGATTTTATTTTCATCATCATCATCATCACAGCCCATATACGTCCCCACCGAGGGGTTGGAGCCTACCCTATGTTAGGGTGATTAGGTCTTAGTCAACCACACTGGCCCAGTGCGGATTGGTCGACTTCATGTACACCATTGAATTTCTTCGCAGATGTATGCAGGTTGCGTCACGATGTTTTCCTTCGCCGTAGGATAATAAGATTTTATTTTACTCGCTGTTAATACGAGTACCTAGCTACATACAGAACTTCAAGATAAATAATGGACATCGGCTAACTTCGTATTTCCGAAGATTACCGACGCATCTAGGCAGTGTAACGAATGATATAGAGCTGCTCCTGTGATTGTGAATGATTTTTAGAGTCAAACTACTTTTTGTCAATTGTTGGGTACAGATTATTTGTTGTTTTAATTATGCGTGTACTTGTGTGTAGTTTTAAATTTATGTAATTGTATTCGCGGGTACAATTACTATAAAAATGTGTTTGTTAATTATATTTAGGGGGTAATTTGTATATAAAATATTTTGTTTATTAATTTTGACGGTAATTTCCAAAATGATGTGTGATTGGTTACATAATAAGTAGCCGTATTTTGAGATAAAGGTCGCTTTCGATTCGGTTCGGTATATTAAATGAATATTTATTTTTGTATGAAAGTAAAATCTAGCGAATTATCAAAATTCGTAAAACAAACGTTGTAGTTAATGATGTTAGCTATCTAATCCTGCGGGGTTGCCGGTACCTCAAAATTTACCCTGTATAATAAACAGAAAGAAAAAATCGGTTTTCGAATAACAATAAAAACAAACAAGATATAAGGTATTAAAGATTTTTCTCCATCTCTTTCTAGCAAAACGGCAATTTACATGGAGTTTTTTTTTATTTTTTTAAAAAAAAACGTCGCCCCACACTAGGACACAAGGGGCTCTAGACAGACCTCCAAGACACAATAGTAGATTAGTAGCTAAGGGCTGTAAGGCATCAATTGCAGCCCGAGATAATTATATTTCGAGGGTGCAATTGGTGCTTACACCCGAGCTAACTACTCTGCTTTACATCTCGATTGTGAGGTAAGTAGGTCTTACTACTACCCCCAAATAGGGCTTGTAGGTGACCAATTAGCGCTCTAGGGTAATAATGTAGCTTGGAAAGCCCTAGGGCGGTAAGTAATTTAAAAAAACACTTCACTATTTCAAAAGGTTCGCGTACATCTAACCATCATACAGGCAATAAATTACTTACTAGCTACATTATTACCCTAGAGCGCTAATTGGTCACCTACAAGCCCCATTTGGGGGTAATAAGGACCTACTTACCGAACATGAGAGATGTAAAATAAATAATTATACAGATACCGGGTCGCTAATCAGCGAACAAAACCACGGTCAATAGCAAGGGTGCTCAATGCTGACTCCGATCGGCGACTCCTCTTTCTTCACCGCACACACCGCGGCCGGCCATCATGTCGCAATCCAGCGCTGCCTCGCGCTGCCTCGCGAAATCGCGACTCGAGCGTAATAATAACTAACATAGCTTTGCTTGCGAAGCAAAGGAAATTAACTACAAAAACAATGTTGCTTTGCTAGTAAAGTAATGGATCTTAGCTATAACAACAATGTTGCTTCGTTGAGATTGCAAGTGGAAATATTGCTTTGTAGACAACTCTTACTCAAGAATAAAAATATTACATTTGAGACTATTCACTATTGACGGCTTTCTCCTGTTAAAGTTTTGTTGTTGCACCAAAATTTTTTTTATAAATATAGTTAAGTAACAAACTAGTTTCGGAATTTCACTCATAAAATAAGTGCCAAAGAATGGTTATTGGTTAACTTTAACCGCCTGTTTAATTGTTAGTGAAATTCGACAAGCTAATATAGACCTTATTCACTGTTTGGGATATTTTTGGTGGGTGAATAACAACGACGCAGTCTCAAACAATAAAAATATATTTCTATTTACAACAGTAAATAATTACGACCGAAAAAATATTCAGAGTGACATTTTTGACCAAACTATCGTCATTTGTTTTTCTATGCCTAGTTACCTACGTTATCACAACTAAAAAGGTTTTATACTGAAGAGAGCTTGAATACAATTTATGTACAAATAAAACCGCCACACCACCCCCCCCCCCACGGAGAACTACTTTTTAAACACAGAAGAGTCTTTAAACCTAACGCGTCTGCCGTAGCGAGTAGTGTATGGTACTACATCGGTTATATTGGTATCAGCAAATGCAGGTTCTAAAGAGTGAATCGATTCAGAAGGGTCAGAAGAAATTTCAGTGTGGTCTACAAATGCTGGTTTAACGCGGTCAACGCTAACGTTAACTTTTTTACCTTTGATAAGTAGCGTCATGGTTTTACCATCACTGGCGTGATGAATAACCAAATACGAACCCGTGTAAGGTGGTTGGAGAGGTCGCCTGACGGTGTCGTCTCTTAAAAAAACATGAGTAGCAGAAGCCAAATCTTAAAAAAATGGATGGTGTTGAATGGCGAGACGCAGAAATTGGGCGAACAGCTGACATTTTACGACGGAGTTGCACTACAAAATCTGCTGGGTCATCAGTAACGTTTAAATGGGGTTCGACTATCAACTCCCCTGGTAAGCGAAGAGGCTCTCCGTATACCATTTCTGCTGCCGTGGCCTTTACCTGTAGATAAATCACAGGTAATGGTAATGGCAGTTCCAGGAATGACAACATCGGACAATTGAAGACTGGAACCTTTTTGTCGTAAGTCAGACAATTCCTTATCCGTCACCTGTGATTTGGCAAGTGCTTCATACTCTTGCTCGAGAGAAATGGCGTCAACACGAGACATTGCATCAGCAACGATATTGCTATCTCCTTGAACATATTTAATATCAGTGGTGAACTGGCTAACGAATGAAAGTTGGTTTAGTTGAACAGGTGGAAGTTTATCCCGACGCTGTATGAAAGCGTACAGCAAGGGCTTATATTCGGTAAATATGGTCACACACTGAACTTCTAAAATATGGCGGAAGTGCTGTACACTTTCATACACCGCCAGAAGCGCGACCGGCGTTGACGAGGATGGCAGCGATAGCAGGCGACAGCGGCGACAACGAGCGGCAGCAGCTGCAATGGCGGCGCAACGGACGTCGTCGACCGACAGCAATGTCAGCCAATGACTAATGTATATAATAGTTTTATATTCTTATCTGAATGTTGCGGGCGACGACAACAGCAGGCATGACATGTGGGCTATATATGTCGTCGTTATAGCTTGAGCGACGTGCGTCTTCTTCAGCTACAACCAGTAAGGCGGCATCCCAAACCGCGTCGGTCAGCAGCAACAATTGTTTTACCCAAATCAATATCTCTCTTATCACGTCGGGGTCACCAATTTGGGATATTTTTGGTGGGTGAATAACAACGACGCAGTCTCAAACAATAAAAATATATTTCTATTTACAACAGTAAATAATTACGACCGAAAAAATATTCAGAGTGACATTTTTGACCAAACTATCGTCATTTGTTTTTCTATGCCTAGTTACCTACGTTATCACAACTAAAAAGGTTTTATACTGAAAAGAGCTTGAATACAGTTTATGTACAAATAAAACCGCCACAACTGTAATCCAATTCCGACATCGTAACAGGGACCTTATTCTGTTAACGTTAATGTATTTATGGCGTATTAATAACGTTTCAATAGCATTGCTTTTTGGGACAGTTATTGTTGGTTAACCCACAACTAAGTAAAATATTTGTACTATTGACTTATCGAGAAATTGTAGTTCGAATAAATAGCGTCAGAAAAGGCGTATAAAAGTCACAAAAGAAAAAAGAAACCATTTATTGGACATGCACACAAAAAACAATAAGAACGAATGAATATAACACGAGTACAATGAAAGAAAAAACAAAAAAAAACAATAATTAAATAAGATAATAATCTTAGAAAGTGTGCAAGGCCAACAAAGGACCCCGTTTCAGCACAATGCTTCCAAGTGACACACAGGAGGGCGGAGTGACAAGAAAGCGCTGTTCTGACAGAGTCGAAAAGCACTTTAATAGAAATGCTATCAAGACACGATAACAACGGTATTAGCAGAATAAGTCCCAAAGAAAAAATGATTTTTTCTCAAAAATACTAAATAAATTAAACAACATTGTTTATTTCACAATGTAACGTAAATGCTGAATAAAAATAATAACAAATGTATAATTTGTGTCGGACAAAACTCACAAAGGTTGTTTTAGAACCTATGATTCGCCGTTCCTCTGCAGCAGCCGGCTATATATCTGATCTTCTTACTTTTCTTATATTCTCTACGTAGTAATATTGTATTTTGTCTTTTACTGTTGTAATTATTATAATAATTATATTGTTTTGTGTTCATGGTGTTCAGAATATATACTTAAATAACAATAAGCAACGCATGACGTCATTAAATTTTGCTGTGTCTCAGAATAAATATTGTTTTGAGGTCTGTATGCATATTGTTACTTGACGTTCCATTTTCTTAATTCAAAAAGGGCGCGCTTCCACGCAGCCGCGTTAATAGCGCAACGCGCTGACGTTTGCCGTAGGCAGTGGGTTGCGAAATCAACAAACTGAGCAATGAGCATCAGTCAGTTCCATAAACGTAAGCAAACCTCTTTACAAGAAAATATCCGAAATGGCTTGGTTCGCAAACAAAACAAAAAAAAATTTCAAGTTCACTAGATTTTACAAAAATATGAACTCGTAAAAAGGTAATTATAGGTATAAACATGTGGATAACGAGTAATATTTTACATAGGCGAATGCCAATAAAAATGTACGATAAACCAAAAATATATATCAAAGTAGTGTCTTGAAAACTTTACGAGAGAGTTCAAAGTTTTCACAAAGTTTCTATAGAGAAGCTCATAAAATGCTTATCATTTTTCTGCGACTAGTTGGGGAAGTGCATTCTTTCCAAGTTCGCGGCATAGCATAATGGGTCGGAGCGTGTTTCATTTCAACGGACCTCAGGCAGTATTCATGGAATGGTGACCACGAAACCTGGTTAACAGTTCACGGGAAAAGTGCGGCAAGCTCCATTTCACATAGTTTGCAAAAAAAACGAAAACAGTAAAGTACAAACACTTAGCTACTCCCTAAAAACGCTATTGTAGATAGATGCTGAAGGAATGATGTAAAATATGCATTATCAAATCATTTAATAAGTTCTTAATCGAAATGTCACTTATTAATTTTTATTTATTTATTTATTTAAACTTTATTGCACAATAAAAACAAATGTACAATTGGCGGACTTAATGCCATATGGCATTCTCTACCAGTCAACCATTGGATCCAACAGAGAGTTCGTGGCGGTGCTTCTAACAACATATAAGTATTGGATTTATAATAAATATATATATATATATATATATAATATACAATAAATGAATATAAAATAATTACAATAAATATATGTATAAATAAATATAAAACTAACATACATGGACAATATCGTTAGATGATGATGAATTGAGCTATGAGTATTGAGCTGCACAAAACATTATGTAGGTACAGTAAGCTCCTTATCAGGCTATATTGTTTGACCTTTGAACCGTTCTTTTGTCGCGCGTTATTATTCTAAAGTCGCTCGTAATAGTGGCGGTTTTCGTAGTGTACTTAATGTATAGGTTGAATGGGAGCTCACTGTACGTTGAGGCTTGTGTGTGGAAACAAAAATTTTTGTATTGTGTTTTCTGTGTAGTGTTTCGAGAATCAGGCGCAGAAGACACACTCCTTTGAAACGTTTAAAAAGCAAGTAGAAACCATCACATTTAACTCAATTAGAAAATTATGTGCTTCTTTCAGATCTTAACAATCTTACGAATATCGAGTAGCGACAAATTAATAAGTTCTAGCAGTGTATTAATGCTTGACCGGTGATGCCACCTGTGGGCATGAATGCAAATTATGAGATAAGAAATCGAGTGTTTGGAACATTTTTTGGCGCCTGAAGCAGCTTTGGGTACCATAAATGAATTTGTAACAAAATCATGAATCGGGCGGTAAGTAATTAGTCACATGTAAAATGTCAAATTAAGTTTTTGTGCGAATATAACATTGACTTAAAATACACACACACATACCAGACAAACACATACACTCACACACATCCACACACCTGTTGTTTTTTTTCTTTTACACTGTAAGTTATGAAATATTAGTTTTTGTATTATATCGCTTTAAGCATATTTCTTGGCAAACGCAAGTGTCCTGTTTGAGGTGGGCGCTAATATCTGCGACATAGTCTCTTGACTAATGCAAATACTATACATATTTGTAAATGGTCGATTAGTTGTATTTAAAGTAAAATCATTATTATTATGTTATGATAAAATACTTGCCTAAGCCGGGAATCTTAAACTAAATAAGGTTCGTCGATTTTAACGATCATTTCCTCCGATTGACTAAACTTAATTCTGAAATTAAAAGCACCCAAACTGTACCATTTATAAATTAAATCTATGTTTGTTATGTACTCACATGAAAGCAAAAAAAAATCACTTAAGGATATTTACGTATTTAGCTTACTAGTCTATTTGAACAAACTAATGAATGGATAATATGAACGATACATAAAATCTTAATTAAATATACGAATTTCTTGGGATACATTTAAGTGACACAAAGCAATCTGTTTTTGTGGCTATATACGAGTACAAGCTCTACCAAAATAGAGTCATTATGAGAACGCCTCTGTTTCAACATTCACAATGGAAATTCTAATGAAATAATACTGCAATGATTCAAGTTTAAGGTCACGAAGATATAAATCCATTATAAACTGTACGCCAACTAAAGAAAACATGATATTTTAGGCACCCCTAGGATATTATCAAATCAATTTTAAGTTTCTAATACCTATATGGATATCATAAAGTATGATATCTTGCAAGCTCTAACTCTAACTTGCATGATATGATTTAAATTTAATAGTCATATCGTATATATGTAATGAAACGCGGGTAGCGCTGTGGACTCGACAATGGCCTTCTAATTTTGAGGCCCGGAGTCGATCCTCCAAAACCAATGTGCTTTTCGTTTTTCAAATTTCATATGTACTTTTATCAGACACTCCTACGGTGAATAAAATATCGTAAGGCAGCCTACATACATCTGCGAAGTAATTTAAAGGTGTATGTGAAGTCGACCGACCCGCACTGGGCCAGCGTGATTAAGGCCTAAAACATCCTAACTTAGGCAGACTCGAACCCCTCGGTGTTCACATATATGAGCTGTAGTGATAATTGTATATGTCACTGCAAATTCTATATTATGAATTGTCAATAAATAGAAAAATGTATTACAGTTTGGTGCTCGTATTTTTGTTACAAACCATCAGATAACATCAGCCTCGTAGCTTATATTTGCCTAACCTACGAGACACAATACTCAACACAAGTATTGCACAATAGCAAAGTAGAAGATAATTTAAGTGACTCTTCGAGTAGCAGATATTCCTAGTCTACCGCAGGTTACCTAATATATTTATATCGCGACCTTTTCTAAAAAGAACGCCTCCCCCGTCCTTACTTAGATAATACCTTATAATGATTTTAGGTTTGTAAGAATAAAGTCAAAAAAAAAACTCAAATTCAAAGTAAGCATTTTGATTGTTTATTTTTATACAAAAATCTGCCTACCTATTTGAATGTAATGGATGTTCTTATATGTTTTTAACAAGTTTTTCGATTCTCAGCTTACCCACAGAAATGGCACAGCGTAAATCACTACTAATGTCAAATTTATTTTTACTAGATTTTTAATCGCAACTATAACACAAAATCCTCTCTAACCATACTAATTGCCCACACCCCCTGTTAGCTAGGAGCGTGAACTGGATGATGAAAACACGTAATATTCGCAATAAAATATAATATTATGGTTATAAAGAGAATAGTAATACAATACATTCGGTTACAGATAGACAATAAAATTAATTTAGAATTTAGTGACAACGTCTATCAAATATAACAAGCCAAAAGAAAATATACCGGGTGTAACAGAATACCGCAATAATATTTAAGGTTGTTGATTAACAAAAAAAATGTTTTATGACTATTCTTTTTATTTTTATTATATGCCTACTTTCGATTTAATACGCTTAACAGTTTAGGGTATTAAATCGAAAGTAGGCATATAATAAAAATACAAAGAATAGTCAGAAAATATTTTTTTTGTTAATCAATAACCTTAAATATTATTGCGGTATTCCGTTACACCCGGTATATAAAACTCGATACTTATCTATGACCGCCAGCCAGTTTCCAACACCCCCCTTTACGAGTCCCTCCTACATCGATAACCGCCGATCTCAAACTCTAAAACTCAAAAATCTTTATTCAATATAGACCGTTACAGGCACTTATTGACGTCAAACAAAACATTACGGCTCGTATTAATAAACACGTCCCAAAGTTGAGATCGATCCTAAGCTGCAATTTTGACGTTTAATGTATGGAGCATCTGTCAAAAATAGTATCTTAAGATCGATCTCATACTTGAGATTCAATTATTAATACGAGCCTAAAACCTTCAAACAAGGTCTACTAAGCAATTACCCACTTAACGCCATGGTAGCGGAAAAGGTAATTAAATGATTGAACATATTAAAATGATGGTATGTAAGCTTAGTTTTATCGACCAAACCGTATATTTTTATTTACATTTTATACTTATATCATATTTTTTTGTTCGATCAGGTATTATCATTAGGTAATTATTACCAAATGTAATAATTTTCAACTGCACTCCGCCTCTGACTTGCATTCAAATTGTAATTTGGCACTCGGAGCACAGTCGAAATGCCTTTGAGTTTCTTTGGCTTCTATAATAATTAAATACCTTGATGTAGAACTCCGAAGACTTTCATATTTCACTCGTTGCTATGAGATTCGCTGAAATGCAACGAACGACGTTAAGTTTTAATAAAGTTTCTGAGTATGCCTATGAAATGTGCCCGGAGTAACGCACTAAACTTTACAGCGCGTACATATGAGTTATTTTGTAACATTCTTGGAAATGTTTCTGTTGGGAAACGCGCCAAGTTTTCCAGTAAAATTGCATACATGATACTTGTGAAACGTATCCTTTTGAAATAGGGGTGCGGACTCAGTATAAAAAATCGATATCCAATTAGTCTGTCAATTAGACAATAAAAAATATTAGATACATGTCTTTTTTTCTTTGTCAAAATAAAAACAAACTACTGGAATAAAGCGCTTCGCTAAAAGTTAAGATAGTCCCCAAAATCTCGATCTTCTCGATCGACCTGGGTACTATGGTACCCAGTTCCCTTTGCGTAAAACCGCGCGGTGTGACAAAAAAATCGCGAAAAATAAAATATTTTCTCTATGGCTTTATTCCTTTGTCAATAGTCTCTTTCATAAGTTGACAGGTCATGTCCAATTTATTTTTAGTCTTAGATTGAAATAAATTTGTCATAGTCTGCGGTTTAACTTACTTGGCCGTATCCATACGTTTCTTACTCCATGACCGATGAGATTTATTGCGTACTTACTTAGTCTGTATTAGTATTTTCGTAGAGTGTTCTATATCAAAATAAACTAGAAGAATTGGGCTACATTATTATGTATGGTTTATGATAGTTTATAGTGTTATATTGCCACACTAAACGTTTTTTTCAAAAAGTGAGTATTTTTGAAATTTTAAGCACTTTAGTTACTATTCTCGTCATTATTCATTCAATTATGAATCCTTATCTAATTAACTATTATAAGTTCATTCCTTATTAAATTAGCTTTCCATACGTATTTTTTATTTAATTTTAGACACAATAATTTATTTTTTGCATTTTTTTTAAATTTGAGGTCGCGCGTGCGCATCTCGCGTATATAATTACGTAATTAATCGTTTTTATTATTTTTTTCTTTTTTCATTAAAAATATTACCCAAAACTATTATATATCAAAATAATCTTCAAGAATAGGGCTATAATAATATATATGGTTATTTAAAGTTTTATAAAATAGTTTTTGTGCAAAAAATTTTTTAAAAAAATCGGGTCTTCCGCGACCTTCCGAACATTTTCGCGCTTCATTCATTTAATTATTAATCCTTATCTAATTAATTGTTATAAGTTCCTTCTATATTAAATTACCTTTCCATACGTATTTTTTGTTCTCTTGTAGACAGTATATGTCACTCTCCGCAATTTTTTGAACACTCCGTACGCGCCGGGGTGAGTCATTCCGCAATGGCGGCACCTTTGATATTTGAGATATACTACTTTTTGCTTTTGAAACCCACCACGCTTCGCGTTACGAGCGTTCGAGTGGTTAGGGGATTTTAAGTTAAGGTGTCTAACTACTCACAAGTAAATGAAAAATTAACCTACGTATGACGTCGTGCGAAATGTGAAATCAATATATTATCGTCAAAAGCTTTTGATTGTGTGAAAAATGAAAAATACTCGTCCAATATCTTTTAAGACCCACGTCTATCTGGTTTGTCATCGTGTCCCTAGTTCATAATCCACATGTCGGAAATTTAGAAAAAAAACCGGCCAAGCGCGAGTCGGACTCGCCCACGAAGGGTTCCGTAGGATTTATGACGTATTAAAAAAACTACTTACTAGATCTCGTTCAAACCAATTTTCGGTGGAAGTTTGCATGGCAATGTACATCATATATTTTTTTTAGTTTTATCATTTTCTTATTTTAGAAGTTACAGGGGGGGGGGGGGCACACATTTTACCTCAGAACAATCACTACAGCATAGAAGGAAGATTAAAACAAGAATTAATTGTGTGCTATTTGTCTCTTTCTAACATACGGCACAAAACTGTGTAAATGTAAAAGATGAGTAATATTTGTCTTTTGGCATATCACAAGGTGGTCAGTATATGAATTGATTGAATTGTCATTTTGGTTAAAAATTAAAATTGGTTAAAAATATATAACACGGCTAAATTCTATAGTACCTTGTATTGAAGATAGACCATCCGAGTTTGAACTATTTGAATTGTTCGTATAATATTTGTTTGTGCGTCCCGTGGCTAGTAATATTTTGATGATATTTTATTAATATTTAAGTGATTAGAAAGCAAGAATTCTTTAGGTATTTACAAATAGTGTGTGTTTGTGCACTCCGTAACACAATGTCTTGTGTAGTTTGGGGCTGCAAGTCTCATTCGTCGCGAAAGGAAAACAATCAAAATTTATTGACCTTAAATTGGCATGTTTTCTCATATTGTTACTTGAATGTGAGCTAATAAGTACACTTATATACATATGAAATATCGCTGAATCATTTTGTAGAAAAACAATACGTAATATTAACTTCACTTTTATGTTTTAGCGATTTTTAGAAAATTACTTTGAGGTTTTCTTGATCATGCGTAGTGTTGTAAAATTTTGTCGATATTTTTATTTTACAGATTTCCTAAAGACAATGTATAAAAAACATATGGATAAAGTGTATTGTGAGACGAAATTGGAGTCCAAGAAAGCATAGTCAAATTTGCTCCAGATATTTTCCATCAGATTAATTTTGTATGTACTTAGTAGTAAAACTATGAAATGGAGACGTCATGACGTAAGTCAAGTTATTTAATGAAAGGAAATCTTTAAACTAAAATATTACTTATGAAAATAAAAACGTATTTAATTTCTTAACTATTTCTTTTAAGGAATCCTTGACACGGATGCCAAGAACAACCAGTTCAGATGATTTTTTTCTAAGAATTAAGATCAAGAAAAGAACAGAAAGAGTCAAAAAGGTAAAATATCAAAACGCCGCCTTCGGAAAATTTACATTCTAACTAAGCCCGGCCGCACATCAAGCGTAATAAATCTATCGAAAAATGTCTTAACAATAAATTATGGTCAAATGTTAATGTTTTCAGTTTAATTTCCAAGCATATGTACAAATAGTAGTTTTAGCATTCACGAATTTATCCAAGGTTCAAAATCCATGAGGGTTAAATTTTCGGGTAAGTAAATTAAATATGAGATTAACCTCAAGTACCTCTAAGCGATGCGATAAAAAATGAATTAAATCTAAGCGATGAAATAAAAGCAGTGTGTCTTCGATTTCCTTCCTATAGAATTTGTGAATCTCTGCAATAGAAAAATTCCAACATTTTAGATAACGGGAAATACCCGTCACTTAAATAGTCCAAATTTTAGGGTTCCGTACCTCAAAAGAAACACTGAACCCTTATAGGATCACTTTATTGTCCGTTTGTCTGTCAAGACTATCTTAGAAACGCGTGAAGGTATCGAGTTGAAATTAAAACCATATAATTACTCAGTTCTACACTAACAAGTTCTAGTCCCTTAAAGATGTGAAAAAATCAAACTTCCAAGTTAACAAAAAAAGGTGCGGCCGTTTATGTCGCCAAAAACGTATATTTCGACATTCTCACGGGCATCAAAATGTATAGGGTACTTTTCGTTGATCTAGCTAGAACTATGAAATTTGTGAAGTTATATAGTCTTACACTACAAGTCAGGGAAAATCTCAAACTCCACATTTGTAATTAAATCATAAAAAAAAATTCTATTTAAAGTATAACCTACAATTTTATACGGGACCCTCGGTGGGCGAGTCCGACTCGCACTTCCCGCTTTTAGTCTTATGAACGGCCAGCCTGACCATACCAAAGAGACACAGCAGCTATTAGCTGGATAAGTTACATAAGAAAATCTACCCTTAATTATTTATGTTATATTTCTCATAATAAAGACATTTTAGTATTAGGGATCTATTAAATACCTACATAATATAATTATCGACCTTGAAACTAGGTGAGTAATGAGCACGACATCACTGGGAGAAGAACTGACAAGTGAGCATTAGTGACGACCTACAAAATTTCGAAACATCTTGCATATACGTGTCTCTGTCTAACTTCTATTAGCAGCGCCTAATGTGAAAGTGAGTCAAATATATTAAGTTCAGTAGCTATTTTTGCTAGGTTTCTATGCTTTAGTTATTCTTCTGAGCATTTTACCACTTTGGTCGTGTCTCTCGCGCAAACTATTCAGTTTAGAAAAAAATGATATTAGAAACCTCAATATGATTTTTGAAGACCTATCCATAGATACCCCACACGTATGGGTTTGATGAAAAAAAAATCCAGGTCCAGTGGGAGAAGCATACGTCTGTCACTTTGTTGGCGGTGGTCGACTTTTTGTAGTTCGCGTGCGTTGCAACGTAGAACTTCATATGTTTTATTTTCAAAAAAATCGGTCGTCGGTCGTGTGCGTTCTCACTTAACGAGGAAAAACATAAGTCCTCGATAGCCCAGGGATCATGCTAAACCAAAGTGCAATTTATCTCGAATTTTATTTTATGGACCAAAAAATCTGGTAGAATATTAGGGGGAAACAAGTGACGAGATATTAACGTTTTATTAATGTTCCTCTTTGCATTTGGCATAGCTCGAACACATTCAACCAAATCGTTTATATTTCCCCCTTCTATTAAACTGAGTTTTAATTTGATTTTCTGCGATTTGAATCACTAAACACCTTTCCTAATACTATGAATACAAAAGGCAGCCAGCGAATATTACACGTTCCGAACTTAAATCGCATTCTCCACAGTTTGATAATGACCGTGTATTAAACGCAGTTGAAGTGCAATTCGAGGCCATTTATTTCAGGAAATAACATACACTGGGCTTTCTCTGGCTACCGGCAACCCATCATTTCTGTGTAATCGTGATAGCGCTCACGAACCTTCTATGCGCTGACGCCATTATTAAAATAGACATACTATCCTCAAATTCGAATTTTAAAGGTTGGCGAACTACGATGTTATGTTCTGGAAAATCAATTAAACTTAAGGGCCACCCGTACCTTAAACATATTAAAGGATACGGTAAACAAAAACCTTCACTTATCTGTATAATGGATGAAAAGTATTTATCAAATTGAGTGGGTATGGTAAAAAATATATCGCAAATGAGTTGGTTAAACATTCATGGGTAAACTATGCTTACTTAAAAATTCTATGATTACCATAAAACCAGGGTCTTCTGCTTGGGTACCTCCGTCTTACCTATTTCTGGCACAAAGCAGCAGTGCTTGCATTGCTGTGTTCCGGTTTGAAGGGTAAGATATGGCAGTGAAATTACTGGGTACCGTGACTTTACATCTAATGTCACGAGTTGGTAACGTACACTGTGGTTCTTGTGGGCGATGCAGTTTTGCTGCGAATCTCATAAGAGCCACATGTATTATAGGCGACTGTTACCACTTACTATCAGGTGGAGAGTTTGCTTGTTTGCCAACTTAGTTGTATAAAAGAAACCTTTCTACAAACATTGTAAACAGAGCAACACAGCGTATTTTACATGTTGACCCTGAGACCGCTCTTATGTCAATTGTAATAGCGAACGACTTCCGCAATGCAAATAACTGTAGAGCCTGACGTGTTGCTGACTGTACTCAGGAGCTTAACGAATAATTTAAATACCAACCGAAACTTAGCCTATTAAATACATACAAACGTTGGGTTATTTATTTATTCCTATGAAATAACAACTGGGTTGGCAGTTAGAAACAAGTAAGCTATTACTAGTTATTTTTAGCCATTTGTTCAATAAATAACCTAGTAAGTAGTTATCAAAATAAACACAATTTCGTTGTGAACGCGATTATAATTATAGGGTCGTCTGCAAAAAATCTGGTTTGAGTGAGGGTTGTTGGAATTAGTGTCGAGAGTAAGCCTGCTGAGAGCCAGTTCTACTAATAAACCACCGCTGAACAGAACTACCTTTCGACCAATCAGAACGTTACATTGTCATCAAACATTAGAAAGGCAATCTTTACGCTTTTATTGGTGGAACGCAACGACTCTTTTCCGGTCAGACTGCGGCTTATTAGTTAAGCTTACCCTGCCCTTGGTCGCAGTTTGGTCGCAGATAGAGTAAACCAAGGCCCAGTTTCACAAGTAGGTATTGTTAAACTGTGCCTTGGCTTACACTATCCACCAATGGACAAGACTGTTGCTCCCGATCAATCCGCACTACAATATGGCATTAGAGAAAGTGTTGCGTTAAAGTTTTTGCATGTTAAAGTTGAAATTTGGTTGAAAGAGAATAAACGCAATGACATTAATTCTGGTAAATATACAACTTTCCAGACGGTACGTTTGTTGTATAGACAAAAAAAAAACTACAGCCATCAAATCACGGAGGCGTCTCTATATTACGACAAAATGATAAAAAAAAATTGAAAATAAAATAGAAAGTTTCTTGGGGGCGTCGTCCAAACCATAAATAGGCACCTCTAGTTACTAAAGTTATACTGTTAAATTTTCAAAGTTATGTCTCTATAAATAAAAATGCCCACTATTTGCACATTACCAAATAACCATTAACCTAAATGCGCAATATTTATTTTCTATTGGTCTAATAGTTATACGCCTGTGGTTACGTACCATTGGCAACGGGTAATTGTCGGTTTATGCTGCTCCGCGCATAATAACATGGCGGTTACCGAAACACGTGACAGCTTTAACGCCACAATTACGTGAACAATATCAAGTTACGTAAGTACAGAGCCTGTATTTGGGTAGGGTCAATATACTAGTATTAAATTGGGTACGGTGAATTTGGGTGATTTTTGATATTTCTCTCTGTAGTTTAGTCTGTAAAACTCTGTAATTTTACGTGGATTTATGTCAAATTCAAATTCAAATTTTTCAAATTCAATATCTTTTATTCAAATTGGATTGTTACAATCTCTTTTGAACGTCAAAGCAGCTACGCCATTGGTTCACAAGTCTACGGCGGGAGACCTTGTACTGGAAAGAACCAGCAAGAAAACCAGCAAGGGCTATTTTTTTCTCCCTGTATTGTTACAGAGTCGTCAATTGGAAGCTGACCTCACAGCAGAAGTTTGAGCTCAACTTCTATTACAAGATTAGATGTGTCAGTTCTCTTCTTACTACTTATTACCAAAAATAATATTTGTTTAAACAAATGGTTATACATAACAAGACGATTCAATATCTGAAAAATTAACACCAGGCATTGGCATCATTCAAATAATCGTTGACTTTATAATATCCTTTACTCATAAGAGTCTTTTTTACATGCGCTTTATACTTATGAAAAGGCAAGTCGGTAACACTTTGTGGAAGCTTATTATAAAAGGTTATACATTTCCCCATAAACGAGCCTCTAGTTTTTTGAAGCCTGAATGTTGGAACGGCAAGTTTATTTTTGTATCTTGTGTTTAGATGATGAATTTGGAAATTGGTTTCAAATGTATTATAATTCTTATAGACATAAATCAAATTTTCATAAATGTACTGTCCTGCTAAAGTCAATATATTAATTTCTCTAAATAAGTGTTGCAGACCAACATAAATTGTCCGTGGGGGACGCATACGTTTGTTTTGGTCTGTGGGCCATACCCTTTATCTATACATAATTTGTGACTCTGTGACATTTAGTTATTAGTCTGCTTTCCTTATCGCTACCGCTACAACAAGTTAACTGTAATGTGCGCCTTGCCGGCAATAAAATATAATTAACGTGGATTGAAGAAGTTTACTCTCAACTCCCAACAATTTGGTGCCGAAACTTTAATTCATATAGTTCTTCCACTACAGTGCCGTGTACTTCGCTTCGAAATTCGCGATCGTGAATTGTGCCGGCCGCGTGGGCTTCGCATTGCGTACGAGTTCAAGTACCGCGCGTGTGTTCCCAGAATCAGTGCTATTCGTCAAAATATACAAAAACATAAACAAAAAGTCGGCAAGGCGCACCAAAGAAATAATACAAAAATCAAAGTAATATATTTCATATAAAAAAGCTGCAATTAAAGGAAGCCATCTTTGTAGCTCGCAAGTCGCATTTCACGAAGTCTATAGCGCGCTCTTTCACGCCTATCAAAAAAGAAGGCTATCTCTCTCCGTTTCGTGCTTCATTTGCCTACGCGCCAATCGCGCCATACATTCCAGTGCAAGGGATCGTACTACTCGGGAAACGTCGGCCACGATCGGAAATAATCGACGTCGTTGACAGTGACAATCGACGACTAACTTCACCTCATACTTTACGATTGTTGATGTTCTAAAAATAGATTGCCGAGCCGACGGAAATTCAGACAAAGGCTAAAAATTACTGAAGTTAAAATAAATGTCAAAGGATTCGGAGAGCGATAAGGATTTAATTTGGCACGAAGCGGACAAAATGCCAAACACTTCAGATAAAATCTTGCCAAATAATATAGAGGAGCTCAAAAAATTGAGAGCAGCGCGCGGGCAATGCAAAGGATTTATCACGAGACTGGAATGTTATTTCGAGTCCAACAAAGAATTTGACCTTCAGGAACTAGAAGTCCGAGAAGGGTGCTTAAAGGAGCAGTATGCGAAACTGCAAGACATTCAACTTCAAATTTCCTGCATTGATGAGAACGATGACGAATCTGAGCAATTGGAGAATCGGTTCTTTCGACTTTGTGCCTTAATATCCAAATCAAAGAAGAGTGCTAATGCCACTTCTACCAATGCCAGTGCTAGTGCTAAAAGTGAATATTTAAGTAGCAAAAGGTGTGCAAATCTCCCATCTCTTAGCATTCAACCATTTGATGGACGTGATATTACTGGGTTTAAGCCATTTATGGATCTTTTCACGGCAATGATAGATAAGGACTGCAATTTATCTTGTATTGAAAAAATGTATTATTTAAGAACCCTGCTTAAGGGTGAACCATTGCAAATAATTGAAGGGCTGCCAATCAGCAATGAATCATACAGGCCTGCTCTTGAATTACTGAACAAAAGGAGAAATTGACCTGCTGCTGGGCGCGGACATCTTCTTCCGTGTAATTCAGGATGGAAAAATAGAAGGAGGTCCATCAGATCCAATCATGCTCAACACCCGGTTTGGATACGTCATCTCAGGTGATTCCTTTCCTTATTGTAACGTAGCAATTAGTTTGCATGCAGTAACAGAGTGTCTTGATTTGGATCATGCTGTGAAAAAATTTTGGGAGATTGAAAGTGTCCCTGAAGTCTTCCCAGAGTCATTACCCGAGCATGCTCATAGTGAGAGGGTGTTTCAGGAGTCTGTGACTTTAAAAAATAACCGTTTTGAAGTAGCGCTGCCACTCAAAATGTGTATGAGTGACATTAATACATCAAATTCTTTTGCCATTGCTTTGCAGCGTTTTTACAACTTAGAGAAACGTTTTTCTAGGGATCCATTATACCATAAATTATATGTTGAATTTATACATGAATATTTGGATTCACATCATGCAAAAATAATTAACATAGATGACAATTCACCAAATATTCAACCTTTATATTTCCTACCACATCATGCAGTCTTACGCACAGATAAGCTTACAAACAAATTGCGTGTAGTGTTTGACGCCAGCGCCAAAAGTCATGATAATTTAAGTTTAAATGACATACAATGCAATGGACCTGTCGTGCAGGACCAGTTATTCAATATTCTAATACAATTTCGTTCTTTCAATATCACGTTAATGTGTGACGTACGTCACATGTTTCGTCAAATTTCTGTGCTGCCACAGCACAGAGTACTTCAAAACATCCTGTGGAGAGATAATCCAGAACACCCTCTACAATGTTTACAACTGCAAACAGTAACCTATGGTCTCAAAAGCTCGACCTTTCTAGCAACAAGATGTCTCATTGAGCTAGCTAGAAGGCATCAGAGCGAATACCCACTGGCAAGCAGAGCTATTTTGACATCAAGTTATGTTGATGACATTTTATGCTCAGTCTCATGTTATGAAGAAGCTGTACAATTAAAAAATGAGCTTGTTTGGTTAATGAGTCTGGGCAGCTTCGAACTACATAAGTGGTCATCTAATAATAGTCAGCTCCTTAAAGATGTACCAAAAAACAAATTAGGTTTCTCTCAGCGTGATCTCGATCAGGACAAACCAGTTGTAAAAACATTAGGTCTCTCATATGATACAAGAGATGACGTATTCAAATTGAGTGGAAGTATGGTGACCTCACCTAAAACACCCACCAAACGAAGTGTCCTTAGCGCAGTCAGCAGGTTTTTTGATCCATTAGGATTTGCAGGCCCAATTACAGCCAGGGCAAAAATTATAATTCAGCAGATTTGGCAACAAAACCTTGAGTGGGATACGCCCTTACCACCTACATTGTGTAAAATTTGGACAGAATTTCAAAATGACATTTCCAGTATGCCTGATCTTGTAATACCGCGCAACTTGCACCTTTCGGAGGCAGATGAATGCTCGCTTTATGGTTACTGTGATGCTTCTACAGAGGCCTATGGTTGTTGTATTTATGTTAAGATCAAAATCGCTGGTGAATACTATGTATACTTATTGTGCTCCAAATCAAGGGTCACTCCTTTAAATTCTAATATAACTATTCCAAAACTTGAGTTAAATGGAGCATTGTTGTTAGCCAAATTAATGTTTAAAGTGTCTCAAAAATTATCTAACATAAAAATTATTCATTTGTTTTCTGATTCCAAAATTGTATTAGGATGGTTAAACTCTAATTTAATAAAACAGTCCGCTTATGTAGCCAATAGGGTCAGAGAAATTTTAGAAAAAACAAAGGGCATGACATGGTTCCACACACCAGGTATTTTTAATCCAGCAGATATATTATCCAGAGGGATCAGCCCTCATGAGTTACATAATACAAAGTTGTGGTGGCAAGGACCAGATTGTATGAGAGGTGAAATTAATTATAATTTATACAGTTTGAAATTAGAGTTTCCCATTCAATATTATACAGAAAATTCATGTCATACAGTTGATAATCAAGAACATAATATTTTGCCATTGTTTACAAAATTTTCAAGTCTTTATAAAATGCAGAGAATAATCTGTTATGTGCTAAGATTCATAAATAAATGCAAGTGTAATGCAACAAATTTGGGGAGTTTTTCTGCAA
The DNA here is from genome assembly GCA_963935595.1 of Schoenobius gigantellus. Taxonomy (NCBI): domain Eukaryota; kingdom Metazoa; phylum Arthropoda; class Insecta; order Lepidoptera; family Crambidae; genus Schoenobius; species Schoenobius gigantellus. The sequence continues at coordinate 9,117,969 of OZ012544.1, read as the reverse complement.
AGGAACTAAAGATCGCCTTACATCTAGCTATTAAAAATGTTCAGGCTTTTCATTTTCGTGATGAAATCAATATTCTAAAAAATAATAAACAAATTAATTCTAATTTAAAATCATTACACCCTTTCATAGATGAAGAAGGCCTAATACGCGTCGGCGGTAGACTTCACAATTCAAATCTTCCCTTTGCAAGAAAATTCCCTATAATATTGCCTAGCAAATGCCATTTGACTAGAATAATAATACAAAACCAGCATATATTATTGATGCATGGTGGATTGAAACTTTTGTTCAGTAATTTATCACAGACATACCACATTGTTAATGGTGTACGTGAAATTAAAAGTGTCATACATAAGTGCCTTACCTGTCTCAGATACAAAGCCGAGAGCGCTAAGCAGCTTATGGGCTCTCTGCCACGCGATAGAGTAACGCCTGCCAGGGCCTTTGAACGGGTCGGTTTGGACTACTGCGGGCCGTTTGATGTCAAGGCTTCTACAGTGAGACGCAGCTTCGTATCTAAAGGTTACGTTGTCGTATTTGTTTGCTTCACCACCAAGGCCCTCCATCTTGAAATAGTCTCAGACCTAACCACAGACACCTTCCTGGCAGCTCTAAAGCGTTTTTGTTCCCGCAGAGGATTACCCTCTGTAATCCACTGTGACAATGCCTCTACATTTAAAGGAGCGAATAATAAACTACGCCAGCTCTATTTATTACATAAAGAAACTAAATTTCAGAATGATATTCTAGGATTTGCTTCAGTCAAAGGCATTCAATTTAAATTTATTCCTGCCTACAGTCCTAATCATGGAGGGCTGTGGGAGGCAGCTGTCAAGTCAGCAAAATATCACTTAAAAAGAATTACTGGTTCCAAAATATTCACTTATGAACAGTTCAATACCATTTTGTGTGAAATAGAGTCTATATTAAATTCAAGACCATTAGTTCCATTGTCCCAGGATACCTCTGATTACTCCTATCTAACTCCAGGCCATTTTCTCATCAATTGTGTGCCAGTCTCTTATCCTGAACAAGATTATACAGACACTCCACCTAATAGACTTCGCCTTTGGAGGTCCTGCGAGCAAATACGACAGCATTTTTGGAAGTTATGGTCCAATGAATATCTATCATTACTAAATAAACGCAGTAAGTGGTCAAAGGAATATCCAAACTTAAAAGAAGGCACGCTGGTGTTACTGCGTAATCCAAATACACCACCCCTTCATTGGCCTTTAGGTAGAGTATCTAAGATCTTCCCTGGCCTGGACTCGTTGGTTCGGGTTGTAGAAATAAAAACAGCCGATGGCAAATATCACACGCGAGCTGTTTCTAAAGTTGTTCCCTTGCCCATAGATGAATAAAATTTTCAAAATTTTGGCCGTATACAAAATTTATTAATTTACTAATTTAAAGGTAAACCATTTGTAATGGACATGTGTCTTTAATTATTTAAAGATACATGTTCATTGCAAATGCATAAAGAAAAGAATATTAAACATAAGTGGTGTCACGATTAACACACTTATGACATACAAGCTATAGCCCGCGGCTTTGTCCGCATGTAACTTAGTTCTTATATTCTTGTGTAGTTTTTAAGAATAACTTAGTTTTTTGTTTACTTCATATTACCATTTTGTGATGGTTATTAATGCATGCCGTTGATATACACATTTAGATACTTACCAAACCTACCAGTTTTTTCATTATTATATAGAGTCAACCGTTTGGGTGGCCCAACTTATGTTGCAGACCAACATAAATTGTCCGTGGGGGACGCATACGTTTGTTTTGGTCTGTGGGCCATACCCTTTATCTATACATAATTTGTGACTCTGTGACATTTAGTTATTAGTCTGCTTTCCTTATCGCTACCGCTACAACAAGTTAACTGTAATGTGCGCCTTGCCGGCAATAAAATATAATTAACGTGGATTGAAGAAGTTTTACTCTCAACTCCCAACAATAAGTCCCTTAAAGAATCTCTTGCTCGTAAATTATAAATAGCGCGAACCGCTCTTTTTTGAAGTACAAAAACACTTTCAATACTAGCAGCCGATCCCCACAGTAGTATTCCATATGACATGACACTATGAAAATAACTAAAGTAAATCAATCTTGCCGTTTCAACATCAGTAAGTTTTCTTATTTTTTTAACTGCATATGCTGCAGAACTAAGTCTGTTAGCCAAGGACTCAATATGTGGATCCCACTGCAATCTAGAATCTAGTGTTATACCCAAAAATTTAGTAAAGTCGATGAATTCAACAATTTCATTATTCATTTCCACTATGGTATCCACTTTTCTTACATTTGGCAATGAGAATTTAATACATTTAGTTTTACGTGAATTTAAAGATAAATTATTTATAGTGAACCAATGCAATACTTTAGAGAGAGTACTATTTACAACGTCAGTATTGCCATTTCCTCTGTCAACCTTAAATATTAAAGAAGTATCATCTGCAAATAGTACTGTATCGCACAGATTCTTAGTGAAGTGTGGGAGGTCATTAATATTAATTAAGAAAAGCAAGGGTCCCAATATCGATCCTTGTGGCACGCCCATAACTATAGGTGCACCAACAGACTCAGTTTTGTTAATAACAACTTTCTGAACCCTATTGGATAAATAAGACTCAATAAGTCTCATTGCTTCTTCAGAGACACCATAATGTTTGAGTTTATTTAAAAGAGTTTGGTGACCAACGCAATCAAAAGCTTTTGATAGGTCACAAAATATACCAATTACATCTTGTTTACACTCCCAAGCAGCAAAAATGTGTTTCAGAAGTGCAACACCGGCATCAGTAGTGCAACGACCTTTGGTAAAACCAAATTGGTTCATATGTAAAATGTTGTTACTTGAGAAATGATCAGTTAACTGATTAGATATAATTTTTTCAAATATTTTACTAAGAGCTGGTAGAATCGAAATTGGTCGATAATTTGAAGGGCCATTTTTATTCCCAGACTTAAAAAGAGGTATCAACTTGCTATTTTTCATGAGGTCGGGGAAGACACCTTCATCGACACATTTATTGAATATCAACGCAAGTTACGGTGCAAGTTCTTTAATTACAGATTTAATTATATGGGTCGAAATACCCCAAAGATCTTCAGTTTTTTTGGTACTGATCATACGAAATGTTTTCAAAACAGTGTTAGCATCAATGTGACAAAAGTTGAACACCTTGTTGCACCTCTCCACACTCCGTCCCAAAAGAGCTACAGCCTCATTGGGACATGAGTTGAGACTACTTGTAGTTTCTATGGGTATATGAGAGAAGAAGTCTTCAAATGCTTTAGCAACCGCATTGTCTGATTTAATAGTTTGGTTATTGATTTCTAAAGAGAAAGAATTCACAGTACTTTTGGGTTTACCTGTTTCCTGGTTAATGATATTCCAGGTGGTTTTTATTTTATTTTTAAATGAACAGATTTTGTTACTTATGTACATAGCTTTTGCGCACATGTACACTTTCTTGAATGTTTTAGAGTAATTTCTGACATAATTTATGAAAGCGGGGTCATTGGATGTTCCTTTTAAAGCATATAGTTCATATAGTTTTCTGCGACTTTTATATATACCAGGCGTAGCCCAATCACTAAATTTCTTTCTCCCATTTTTGATTTTAATTACTTTTTCTTTGAATATATCATTGCACTCATTTTTAACTACATTTTTACCCTCGATCGGTAAATTTGCAGTTTGACTAGTAACATTTCTTGTAAATTTCTCTAGACCACGTTTTGTTATAGGTCTACAAGTAGTCTCACGTATAGAACAAACATGATGGTGCTCAAACGAGGCTAATTGTCCGCTATGGTCAGAGTTAATACAATTTATAATCAACTTATCTTGTACATTACAATTACAGAAGATGTTATCTATGCAAGTAGCAGATGTTGCTGTTATTCGGGTTGGTTCTTTAAATACATTATTCATGTTAAATGATTTGAATAAGTTAATAAATCTACTAGATATTTGGGATTGTTCTAAAATATTTACATTAAAATCCCCACAGACAACAATTTTTTTACTTTTTCTGCATACTATTCTTAAGGCATCTTCCATAGCAGACTCGAATTCTGAAAAATTTCCAGAGGGGGGTCTGTATACACAAGTTATAATGAAATTATCAAGTTCCACACAAGACAACTCAATGGTTCGTTCAACAGAGAGTGAAACTATGTCCTGTCTTTCCTTAAATTGGATGTCATTATGCAAAATTATTAAGGATCCGCCTCTGATTGCAGATTTTCTAGTGAACGAACTTACAATCTTGTAATTATCTAAACTTATTAACAATTCATGATTTTTTAGCCAATGCTCTGTGATACAGAGTACATCTATGTTTTCAAAATCTAAAAATAAATTTATTTCTAAGTCTTTACCAGAAAAGCCTTGAATGTTGATAGATTCGGAGTGTTTGGTACAATCACTTGAATACATTTTATTTTATATGAGTTATTTTAGTTTTATATTCGTTTTCCACAAACCCATGTAAGGTCACAAACGGGTTAGAATTGAAATATCAAGGAATTTTCAGCTTTTGAGACCAGCCCCTTATCTTGAATTTTTTCGAGGCGGGGCAAAAATTTAAAATTTGCCGCCCCCGCCCGCCTACATTTACACCTTTATCATCATTATCATTTCAATCATTAGACGCGCACTGATCGACTTGGGCCAATTTATGTACTTAAAGTACTGGATGTCTCAGTGGCCAAATATGCGTTAGTGATGATATATTCGTCTCCCAAGTTTGAATTTGCCGCCCATGGCATGGACCCCGGCCTGCCCCCACTAGATCCGGGGCTATTTGTGACCGTACATCATTTATTTATTTATGGAAAACGTACACCAACAGTATATATATGATACATTGCCCATGATTTAAAGTACAAATATATACCAATAACAGGCGTACACACCGTTGGCCGAACAGTATTGCGTTTACAACACTATACATCATACACTATCATTTCAGCCAAGAGACGCCCATCGTTGGATATAGGCCTTCCCCTGGGATCTCCAAACCGATCTGTCCCGTACCTCTCATACCACATACCCATCCAAATAAATTAATAAGTTAGATAATGGACATTTTTCTATCGGTAAAAAAAAATTTTCACGAAAATTATTACGTTTTGAAATGAATACTTAATTGCAATATCACAACTAAAGTTAAATTGGAGCAACTATAGTTTTTGCTGCCCGGGCTTAGCGTGTAAGGGTATATCAAAACAATTACTCCTGCTCGGGGCCGGCTTAATGAAGATGGGGAGCATGAAAGTTCATCAAAAAAAAATTCACTTTTGCTTTACTTTTTTAAATCTTTATTGAAGAGGTTTTTGTCTCATTCATCACCACAGCTCATATACGTCCCCACAGAGGGGCTCGAGCCTACCCTATGTAAGGGTGATTAGGCCTTAGTCAACCACGCTGGCCCAGTGCGGATTGGTCGACTTCACATACACCATTGAATTTCTTCGCAGATGTATGCAGGTTGCCTCACGATATTTTCCTTCACCGTAGGAGCGTCAGACAAATGTACATATGAAATTCTAAACGAAAAACACATTGGTACATGGCGGTCTCGAACTCCGACCTCCCGATTGGAAGGCAAGTGCCGAGTCCACAGCGCCACCGACGCTCTCCCACAGTTTTAACATATATACTGATTGTGTTTATAGTAGGGTAGAAACAAAGCCCTACGCCAACCTGTCTGGTCTAACATGGTTCCCCAAAAGTGATTTAATTTAAGTTTCACCATCTGGACACGCGTCAAAATTTAGGCGTGTCCAGATGACGAAATAATAAGTGATACTAATTTTAAGTTTCACCAACTGGGCACACGTCTGTCCAGTCTCTCGTGTCGAGTTGGTGAATAACCCAAATCTACAACCCCCACAAGGACGTCAAGGAGGTTAATTCCCGACCCATTTTGTTGACCCATTGTTAGACAGAGACAGTGCATTAAGGTCAAAAATTTCAATATATATGTCAAATGATGCCTAGTTACATGTGAACAATGTAAGCAGAGTCGTCATAGTCCAATATTCGTAATTGCTTTACGATATTCAATCTTAGGTGAGTCGCAAATTAAATTCCTTGACTGTACGTCGCTAACTTGTGACATAAGACATCAACTCACAGTACCCAGTAATTTCACTGCCTGTCTTGCACTTCAAACCGGAGCAAGCAATGCAATCACCGCTGCTTCCGGCGGAAACAGGTAAAAGAGAGGCACAGTAAGCTCCTTGTCAAGCTGTACTGATTGACCTTTGGGCCGTTCTTATGGCGCTCGTAATAGTGTGAATGCAAAACTTGAATAGGACCTTAATGCAAACGACTCTGGTAGTTATTGTATGTTTGGTGGTTCACCGAGGGACTCGAGCCTACCCTATGTTAGGGTGATTACGCCTTAGTCAACCACGTTGGCCCAGTGTGGATTGATCGATTTCACATACACCATTTAATTTCTTCGCAGATGTATGCAGGTTGCCTCACGATGTTTTCCTTCGCCGTAGGAGCGTCAGACAATTTATAAATTAATGTACACATGAAACTCGAAAAACGAGGTACATGGCAGTCTCAAACCCGGACCTCTCCTTTGGAAGGCAAGTACCGAGTCCACAGCGCCACCGACGCTTGTTGCTTTGGTGATTGTTTTATTAAAATAAAACGTAGGCTTAGTCGTTTTCTACTTTGATAACGACCGTCTTTAGTCTACTCCTGATATCAAACAATTTATATGCATTTTATTAAAATGTGTTAATTTCGCTTCCTGTACTATACAAGTACCTGTATAAAACAAGCCAAATAATATTCAGCGTCCAGAATACAATAAGCTTCATGCTTAAATATCCTAGCCTCTTATTTCATATCGTTGGAGCCATGCAATACCCCTGAGGCATCCCTCGTCTCGTCTAACAGCTCATTAGGTTGCCCAAAAATTGCGAAGTACAATATAATAGAAACTGGACTTCAATTTTCCACTTCGCTCGGATCTATTATGACGTGGGACGTTCAAAATTTATTTATTTTTGTTACATTAATTTCTTTTCTTGGCTTCGTCTGCGTGGGCAGTATTACGTAGGAATTGGGTAATTGTAGGTTACAAAAGGTTCATAAATTCAGCTATACAGGTTGGAAACGATAAGTGATCTCACCCGTGTATTTCTAATATCGGAAAACTGATTACTGATCCTGATGTGCTTTAGTAGGTCTATCACATGATATCAATAATGGTTTATGAAATAACCTGAATCTATCCCAAAAACCGATGGCCACATAGCGCTCATCGCGTTATACTATCATAGCGGGTTAAATATAACCAATAAATAATTTTAAATAAACATATTGTTACCGACTCCAAGAATATGCTGTTACCGACTCTGAGGCTGCTGTTATCGACTCTGAGACTATGCTATCATGGTAAAAGCAGTGTACAAGTCTCTTGTAGGAGCCGCACCGACACCGTAGGCTCACTTTTCGTTTCTCTGCGGCGGCGAGTAGGTACTCGGTTATCGCGCAGAGTTATAATAATTAGTAGTGCTATTTTTGTCTTCTTTATTTTGATCAGTAATTAAATAATTGTGTGGATAGTGTGATCACTAGTTTCCTTTTTAAAAAAATTACCTAGCCTCCAATATTTAAAAATATATTTATATACTTTTTTACAGTTTTACTTAAATGACGTCCTCGCCACTTAAAAACCGACCAATATAATATGGCCAGAGATTTAAATCGTGACCTCATCAACGCAACATGTATATGCTGGAAACGTCGATTTGTTGGATAGATGCGGTTTATAACCATTATTATTAATACCGTTTGATAGAGTTAGTATATAGGTAAAGCACTTTCAGGATCTTCAATAAGTTTCCGATATTTGAAATAGTTTAGCAAAAATGGAATGAGATCACTCATCGTTTCCATCCTGTATATGTCCCAATGCTGGGTTCGGCTCTCCTTAGTCGGGGAGGAATTAACCTGTATACCAGGCTGACTAAACGGGTTGGCTTGGATCACTTCGTAGATTATTGCGATCAACTCTTACGATACTTGTGATATCCACAGAAAGAAAATTCTGACCTCCCATCCCATCTGTGATCAAATACAATAAAAATCACAGTAAACAAAGATTGACTTAGTCTCTTGAAAACGGTTTAAATTGAACGATAATAACGTGTCGTTAGAGGTTAACTACATGGCGCCTTCAACATACGAGTATCTCCCCTGTAATTGGGTAACGTCAAATTATCGTACTTTCCCGTGACCTATTACGTAAGAATTGTGTGATCCTGCAAATTTAGATTTAGAAACTTTGGGTGGCTAATCGATAGCTTGACCTTAAAAATTATGGACTTTAAACCTTTTAATTTGTGTTACAGTCTATAATTCACATTGGTATTCTAACAAATATACGATAAGAAGAGATGATTCTCAAGCCAATGAATTAACTAGAATAAAAATTAAGAGAAAAAATTTAATGTAAAAAAACCTTTTTAAAAACAAGCTTTTATTTTAATGCGCTAAAAATTAAAAATAAACTTTTACACTAAAACTTTTACTTATAACGTCATTTCACATTTGACACATATAAAATATAATCTCGCGACAAGCTTTTATGTCATATAAATTGTGTCAAATGTGAAATGACGTTATAAGTAAAAGTTTTAGTGTAATAGTTTTTTTTTAGTTTTAGCGCATTAAAATAAAAGCTTGTTTTTAAAAAGGTTTTTTTTACATTAAATTTATTTTTTACTTTTTAGTTATCACTGGACACGTGTCAGGTTGCTTTGCGCTGACGGAAAGTCGCGAGACTTACGAATAAAATGTTCACTTCATAAATGTAAATAAAAAGACAAAACTATCATACTCTACACTAACTACATTTAAGTCTACTAATTCTTTATTGTAACTAGGTATGAAAGTATAATATTATTACCTTGTCTTTTCACATGTCGATCTTGTAAATATACACAAATTCTTGTAACATTTATTGATTTACGAATGTTTGTAAAGCACTAACTGATTATTTATTTGAACTTCACTTTGTATAACGCTATTATTCACAAGCGATAAATATTTGTAATATTTCTTAGTCCTTTATTGTATTTTTCTATATTTTCTTATTATAATTGTTAGCGTTCGACATTTGATCTCAATATTGTAGTTCAATGCCTACGTGACTGACAAATGTCATATAATTATTTTATTTTTCAAAAATCTTTCGCTTGACAGCTATATAGTTGTCTATTGTTATGGCCAGTATAAAAGCGGACCAGGGTCATTAGGAAGCCAGTCTACTACCAGCTCCGGTAGCAAATACAATCAACTCAAGAAGTAGCTAAGCTCCTTTGAACCTGCTGGTCACAACCTGCTGGTCACCAGCGCTTAAGAAGAGTGCCAGAGGAGTAGCTAGGCTCCCCAAGCTCCTACACGTCGGGACCACGTATCTCCGCCGGGACTTCTACGGGTCCCTGCTGCCGCCTGTCCTACGGAACGCTGTTGGGGTGCTCCGGCCCTCCTACCTACTTGTCGCTGCCGCCGGGTGTTCCTGAGCCTACAGAGTGTCGTTGGGACGCTCCTGTGCTGCCTACCTGACCTGCGCAACCTATCCTGCCAGCTGTGTTGCCGTGCCTGCTCCTGCTCCGGCTATCCGGCTGAGCTGCTACTCGCCCCCGCGTCCTACCCTGGCCAGGCTAGATTTGTATATATTATTTATTATAAATAGTTTGTTATTAAGTTAGATACGTAAGTCCGGTCGTGCCCTCCCAATTGTCATTCCTCCCTTATTTATTTTTAAATACACTGTGTTTATGTTAATACCTTGTTTTCTTTTAGCTTCCTCCTTTTTTTTGCACGAAGCCTTCCGCTTCGCGACACACGTTTCTCAGTCTGTTCATCTCATTCAACGCATCATTGTTGCAAGATCATTTGCTGGAACGTCTATACAGAATTTCAGCTCAATCGGTTAAAAATATCTACTTCAAAATTGATTTTTTAAATTTAGTAGTACGCCATATTGGATAAATAGTGACATCACTTTTTTTTCAAATTATTCTTAGCAAGACCTTTTATTTGATACCCATATTGTAGGAGTGCATTAAAAATAATTGGTCCGCCATCTTGGGTATGCCGCCATCTTGGATTTAGAATGACGTTCAAATCAAATCAATCAAAATAATATTTATTCAAATATGGATTTACAAAAGCTCTTTTGAATCGTCAATATTTCTTATTTACCACCCATTCAACATGTTTTTTTAGCTGATAAGAAGATTGGGCGCAAGAAACTTATCAGCTTTATCAGAAGTATACATGCTTAAAATATATTTTAAAATTTTACAACTTAACAATGCATATTATCGTCATTAGCATAAACAGATACTACAAATGTACATTTACAAATTATGTGTCCTTATTTACAAATATTACAATTATTGTGTTATATCTAAGTAGATATGCATGTATTTTAACTGTGTAATTCATTCCCAAGGCTTAGTATCATTGATATAATCATTTATTCTATGGTAAGCTTTTTTACACAGCTTTGTTTTTATAGTAGTTTTAAATTTGTTAAGGGGTAATTGTCTAATATCGGCTGGAAGCCTGTTATAAAAGCGTGTACATTGCCCTATAAAAGTATCGCTTATTTTATGCAGACGAGTAGTGTGACCAACAAGATTATGTTTATTTCGTGTATTTACTTTATGAGTACTTATCACATCTTTCTTTAAATTCTGTGATGTTTTTTTTTAACATACATTAGATTTTCAAATATATATTGTGATGGTACGGTTAGAATATTCACCTCCCTGAACTTTTCTCTGAGTGAAAATCGAGGGCCTAGTTGGTAAATAGCTCTCACGGCCATTTTTGCAAAATAAAAATAGTATTAATATCTGCCGCATTACCCCAGAGAAGAATCCCATAGGACATAATACGTTACACAGTTAACCGTGCATTTTCATCCAAACTGTGTGTGTATACAAAATTTCAGCACAATCGTTTAAAAATATCTACTTCAAAATTGATTATCAAGCTTTAGAAGTCCGCCATATTGGATTAATAGTGACGTCACATTATTTTTCGAGTTACTCTTAGCAAGACCTTTTATTTGATACCCATATTGTAGGGGTGCATTAAAAATAAATGGTCCGCCATCTTGGGTATGCCACCATCTTGGATTTAGAATGACGTCACACAGTCAACCATGCATTTTCATCCAAACTGAACGTGTAGGTATACAAAATTTCAGCTCAATCGATTAAAGATATCTGCTTCAAAATTGAGTTGCAAGATTTCACCCGAACATACATACTTACATACTTACATTGCAAGTTAAATAAAAGCTTGTAAAAACATCTAGCTCAATAAATATTTTGCATGGATACACGTTACGCATAAAAATCATTAAAACTTCTACCAAACTCGATCTTAATATTCACACTCTATATACTTCAAAGATTATTCTCGATAAAAAACTTTTTTATAGTTGTTTAATGGGCAGTAAAAAACACTCCGGTCGAAAGAGATAAAGTGGGGAATATTAACAATTCACCCCAGAAATTCTAGACTGTCCGCGGCATCATTAAACTTGGTAATTGCCCACAAAGGGTGCAGAATGAGGTATAGCAACAAGCTACTTAATGATCTCGCAGGAGCGCTGTTAGCGGGGTCTCAAAAGCTTAAGATTTTGCACGTGCCAACATTTTTCGCAACAATGCGATTGAGCAACAGATTGCTTGTGTTAGGCTGACATTCCTTATTTCGTATAAGCAGTGAAATTGCGGCAATCACGTGTGACCTGACCCCTTATACAAATGCCACACGCTAAGTTTTCCGCAGTCATTCCGCAGAAAAAATGTATGGAAATGACATAAGCTTGTGACAACCTCACGTTATTTTTTCCGCAGCTAATGTCATCTCCATACATTTTTTTCGGCGGTACGACAGCGGAAAACTTAGCATGTGGGTTTTGTTTTAATTTGACAGCCGTTAGGGTGGGAAGGTCCTCTAGTGGTGGCCGCGTACTGATATAGACGCAGCATTGAAAGATCCCCACAAGGTGGACCGACGATCTGGTGCAGTTCACAGGTAGTCACTATATACGAGATGTGCAGGACTATGTTCAGCATTAGGCGTATATTTTAGAAATGATGATTACTAAAATAGACATCTTGACACATCGTTATAAAGGATTTTTTTATATATAAAAAATCTTAAAAAGTACTGCACTAAACTAGTGCAGTATTCTTTGGATATTTTATAAAATTGAGTTAATTAATAATAATTAAAAGTGAGTTAATTTTGCTATTGTTATTATTTAGATCTTTCTACTACCGTGTCCTGAAGCGTCCCTTAAATTTTTCGGGGTGATAAAAAGTAATCCTGTAACGTACATCACACCCTGTAAAAGGATAGAAATCTCTGAACAAAACTCCATGCTAACCCATCTAACCAATACAAAATTATAAAATAGGCCTAATTCTCCATCTCCAAAGAGAGTCCAAAGAAAATGTAGTGAGTTGGAGTGATGAAGGCTCACAAAGATTTCTAGTACATCAATCTCTAATGATGTTATGACGGCACATAAGGAACCTCTTCATGTCGCCGTAAACGTTCCCCTGTTGCCGACAAATAACATCCATTACCATCAAAAACCACCACTTAATTGTGTAACTTGAAATCTATAATGATTGCTCCCGATTTCGACGAGCAATATGCAACCATTACAGCTTTATAAGGAGACAGCAATCACGGTCTGGTATTGACGCTGCAATGTCGGTCGACGAAGAAGAATCGATAGTTTATTAGTTACACAATAGGTTCCTGTTCTACGCCGCTAGCTCCCTTTGTAGGTCAGTCAGGTAGCGAAGTATGAGGTCGCATTGATCCTTCTCGTTAATTTTCAATGAGCCCATTTTAATTGCTAATAGCATTTCCACCTGTTTACGTGAGAAGAACATCATAACTATAACTACAGTACTGTTCGAAGAGATCTGATACAAGGTTTTGGAGCGAAATTCATATTTTAATCCAAGACAACAGATGAATTTCGCTATTATACTCCAAAACCATAGTCTTTGTTGTTTTTTTATACAGAGTGGAAAAAATCTGTGGACCCTGGGAGGAAACTACATAATATCCTAAAATAGCTCATTTTATCTAAAGAAAACATTAATTTATTTCAAAAAGAAACAAATCTGTATTCAAAGATATTCTAAAATTCGCTAGCCTCACCCGGGATTACCTAACACCTAAAAATAAAAAACTAAGCATTCGCTATTTTATTCTACTAATCACTAAGATTAGAATCTCTGTAGGTATATCTATGATAAAATCTCTATAATAAACACTGACATTAATTTTATTTTATCGTCAATTCTAATTCTCGCTCTGTGCTGTCTGAGTTTCGAAGAGGCATTTTGGAATTAGAATCCATGTCCTAACATTCCCAATTCACATTTATAAGTATAGCTGTATGCAATGTGTTTGGTACAATTTACCCTATCGGGCCGCAAACTAACCACGCTACCACAGTCGTATGGGAGTTGTGGTGTGGTTGGGGGTTTGTTGTTGTGGGATTAATTTTGAAATTCCCCATACAATTAGTTTGGTCTGTGAAAATGAATGTGCGGGGAGTTGGAGAAAGTACTATTATCTATTCTGTGGTTGCAGAGTTGATTTCGTAATTTCGAGCTTTCAGTGGCGCCATGGCTATTGCGTAATTGTGTTGGCGTGGTTAGGTTTCGGTATGGCGAGGTGTGTGTCATTCGCCTCGTATGATTGTACGTGTATATAGGTATATTTATGTACGCATGTGTTTCCTTTTATTGTTTTTTTTATTCTCTTAGCAAAACATATATATTTTTTTAAATTTACAAAAAATAAAACCGACTTCAAAAACACTAAAAGCTTAAAAATAATATAAGAATAGATACAGACAACATCACACCACACCAAGTCGGCGCCAAACGATGATCTCTTAGAAAGTGTTAAAATTTTTCACCGACTTCAATATAGAGGTGTGATGTTGTGTATACCTATTCTTATATTATTTTTAAGTTTTTAGTGTTTTTGAAGTCGGTTTTATTTTTTGTAAAAAATAAATTATTTTGAACTTTTTAGTGAATGAAATCTTTTCAGTTAAAGAAACCCTAATTTAAATTAGTGTTTTCCTCTATTTTCTATGGGATCCCATCATCAGATCCTGACTTTGGTGACCATGGGACCACCCTTGCAGTATACTCTATCGAATACAAAAAGAATTTTGGAAATCGGTTTACAAATGACGGAGTTATGAGGTAACAAACATAAAAAAAATACAACCGAATTGATAACTTCCTCCTTTTTTGAAGTCGGTTAAAAAGTTAACACAACTTATCAACAACAACAGTCTCGGATACTTCTTTTTGCAGTGTTGTTTTTAATATAGAACCATCTATGTTGCGGAAACTTTATTGGCCTTCGTATATTACATATTTATTTCGATATAAGAACTACACATTGTTGGTTTTCCTTAAAATAAAATTAATAAATCTTAATTATTTTTTTAAATGTACTACAACTAATAAAGTCGATCGGATATTAAAAATATATAACGTTTTACACGTGAGAACAACGCGTCTTAGTGACAATGTAACACTAGCTGTCTTTGTTTATGAATATTTATGCATATTATAAGGGAAGGCCTCCATTACTACACGTTTAGGGTTCTCTATTTTGTCTCATAATTTTTTTATCCATAATCTAACGTGTCATAACGTTTTTTGACATAATCATCATATGTCAGAATGATAAGCACCCCTAACTTAATTTCTCATAATATCACTTGCCCGAAAACCGAAATCTCTAAATATAATATGACCTAAATTTTTTTAGCTATAAATATCACTCTGAGACTATGCTATCATGGTAAAAGCAGTGTACAAGTCTCTTGTAGGAGCCGCACCGACACCGTAGGCTCACTTTTCGTTTCTCTGCGGCGGCGAGTAGGTACTCGGTTATCGCGCAGAGTTATAATAATTAGTAGTGCTATTTTTGTCTTCTTTATTTTGATCAGTAATTAAATAATTGTGTGGATAGTGTGATCACTAGTTTCCTTTTTAAAAAAATTACCTAGCCTCCAATATTTAAAAATATATTTATATACTTTTTTACAGTTTTACTTAAATGACGTCCTCGCCACTTAAAAACCGACCAATATAATATGGCCAGAGATTTAAATCGTGACCTCATCAACGCAACATGTATATGCTGGAAACGTCGATTTGTTGGATAGATGCGGTTTATAACCATTATTATTAATACCGTTTGATAGAGTTAGTATATAGGTAAAGCACTTTCAGGATCTTCAATAAGTTTCCGATATTTGAAATAGTTTAGCAAAAATGGAATGAGATCACTCATCGTTTCCATCCTGTATATGTCCCAATGCTGGGTTCGGCTCTCCTTAGTCGGGGAGGAATTAACCTGTATACCAGGCTGACTAAACGGGTTGGCTTGGATCACTTCGTAGATTATTGCGATCAACTCTTACGACACTTGTGATATCCACAGAAAGAAAATTCTGACCTCCCATCCCATCTGTGATCAAATACAATAAAAATCACAGTAAACAAAGATTGACTTAGTCTCTTGAAAACGGTTTAAATTGAACGATAATAACGTGTCGTTAGAGGTTAACTACATGGCGCCTTCAACATACGAGTATCTCCCCTGTAATTGGGTAACGTCAAATTATCGTACTTTCCCGTGACCTATTACGTAAGAATTGTGTGATCCTGCAAATTTAGATTTAGAAACTTTGGGTGGCTAATCGATAGCTTGACCTTAAAAATTATGGACTTTAAACCTTTTAATTTGTGTTACAGTCTATAATTCACATTGGTATTCTAACAAATATACGATAAGAAGAGATGATTCTCAAGCCAATGAATTAACTAGAATAAAAATTAAGAGAAAAAATTTAATGTAAAAAAACCTTTTTAAAAACAAGCTTTTATTTTAATGCGCTAAAAATTAAAAATAAACTTTTACACTAAAACTTTTACTTATAACGTCATTTCACATTTGACACATATAAAATATAATCTCGCGACAAGCTTTTATGTCATATAAATTGTGTCAAATGTGAAATGACGTTATAAGTAAAAGTTTTAGTGTAATAGTTTTTTTTTAGTTTTAGCGCATTAAAATAAAAGCTTGTTTTTAAAAAGGTTTTTTTTACATTAAATTTATTTTTTACTTTTTAGTTATCACTGGACACGTGTCAGGTTGCTTTGCGCTGACGGAAAGTCGCGAGACTTACGAATAAAATGTTCACTTCATAAATGTAAATAAAAAGACAAAACTATCATACTCTACACTAACTACATTTAAGTCTACTAATTCTTTATTGTAACTAGGTATGAAAGTATAATATTATTACCTTGTCTTTTCACATGTCGATCTTGTAAATATACACAAATTCTTGTAACATTTATTGATTTACGAATGTTTGTAAAGCACTAACTGATTATTTATTTGAACTTCACTTTGTATAACGCTATTATTCACAAGCGATAAATATTTGTAATATTTCTTAGTCCTTTATTGTATTTTTCTATATTTTCTTATTATAATTGTTAGCGTTCGACATTTGATCTCAATATTGTAGTTCAATGCCTACGTGACTGACAAATGTCATATAATTATTTTATTTTTCAAAAATCTTTCGCTTGACAGCTATATAGTTGTCTATTGTTATGGCCAGTATAAAAGCGGACCAGGGTCATTAGGAAGCCAGTCTACTACCAGCTCCGGTAGCAAATACAATCAACTCAAGAAGTAGCTAAGCTCCTTTGAACCTGCTGGTCACAACCTGCTGGTCACCAGCGCTTAAGAAGAGTGCCAGAGGAGTAGCTAGGCTCCCCAAGCTCCTACACGTCGGGACCACGTATCTCCGCCGGGACTTCTACGGGTCCCTGCTGCCGCCTGTCCTACGGAACGCTGTTGGGGTGCTCCGGCCCTCCTACCTACTTGTCGCTGCCGCCGGGTGTTCCTGAGCCTACAGAGTGTCGTTGGGACGCTCCTGTGCTGCCTACCTGACCTGCGCAACCTATCCTGCCAGCTGTGTTGCCGTGCCTGCTCCTGCTCCGGCTATCCGGCTGAGCTGCTACTCGCCCCCGCGTCCTACCCTGGCCAGGCTAGATTTGTATATATTATTTATTATAAATAGTTTGTTATTAAGTTAGATACGTAAGTCCGGTCGTGCCCTCCCAATTGTCATTCCTCCCTTATTTATTTTTAAATACACTGTGTTTATGTTAATACCTTGTTTTCTTTTAGCTTCCTCCTTTTTTTTGCACGAAGCCTTCCGCTTCGCGACACACGTTTCTCAGTCTGTTCATCTCATTCAACGCATCATTGTTGCAAGATCATTTGCTGGAACGTCTATACAGAATTTCAGCTCAATCGGTTAAAAATATCTACTTCAAAATTGATTTTTTAAATTTAGTAGTACGCCATATTGGATAAATAGTGACATCACTTTTTTTTCAAATTATTCTTAGCAAGACCTTTTATTTGATACCCATATTGTAGGAGTGCATTAAAAATAATTGGTCCGCCATCTTGGGTATGCCGCCATCTTGGATTTAGAATGACGTTCAAATCAAATCAATCAAAATAATATTTATTCAAATATGGATTTACAAAAGCTCTTTTGAATCGTCAATATTTCTTATTTACCACCCATTCAACATGTTTTTTTAGCTGATAAGAAGATTGGGCGCAAGAAACTTATCAGCTTTATCAGAAGTATACATGCTTAAAATATATTTTAAAATTTTACAACTTAACAATGCATATTATCGTCATTAGCATAAACAGATACTACAAATGTACATTTACAAATTATGTGTCCTTATTTACAAATATTACAATTATTGTGTTATATCTAAGTAGATATGCATGTATTTTAACTGTGTAATTCATTCCCAAGGCTTAGTATCATTGATATAATCATTTATTCTATGGTAAGCTTTTTTACACAGCTTTGTTTTTATAGTAGTTTTAAATTTGTTAAGGGGTAATTGTCTAATATCGGCTGGAAGCCTGTTATAAAAGCGTGTACATTGCCCTATAAAAGTATCGCTTATTTTATGCAGACGAGTAGTGTGACCAACAAGATTATGTTTATTTCGTGTATTTACTTTATGAGTACTTATCACATCTTTCTTTAAATTCTGTGATGTTTTTTTTTAACATACATTAGATTTTCAAATATATATTGTGATGGTACGGTTAGAATATTCACCTCCCTGAACTTTTCTCTGAGTGAAAATCGAGGGCCTAGTTGGTAAATAGCTCTCACGGCCATTTTTGCAAAATAAAAATAGTATTAATATCTGCCGCATTACCCCAGAGAAGAATCCCATAGGACATAATACGTTACACAGTTAACCGTGCATTTTCATCCAAACTGTGTGTGTATACAAAATTTCAGCACAATCGTTTAAAAATATCTACTTCAAAATTGATTATCAAGCTTTAGAAGTCCGCCATATTGGATTAATAGTGACGTCACATTATTTTTCGAGTTACTCTTAGCAAGACCTTTTATTTGATACCCATATTGTAGGGGTGCATTAAAAATAAATGGTCCGCCATCTTGGGTATGCCACCATCTTGGATTTAGAATGACGTCACACAGTCAACCATGCATTTTCATCCAAACTGAACGTGTAGGTATACAAAATTTCAGCTCAATCGATTAAAGATATCTGCTTCAAAATTGAGTTGCAAGATTTCACCCGAACATACATACTTACATACTTACATTGCAAGTTAAATAAAAGCTTGTAAAAACATCTAGCTCAATAAATATTTTGCATGGATACACGTTACGCATAAAAATCATTAAAACTTCTACCAAACTCGATCTTAATATTCACACTCTATATACTTCAAAGATTATTCTCGATAAAAAACTTTTTTATAGTTGTTTAATGGGCAGTAAAAAACACTCCGGTCGAAAGAGATAAAGTGGGGAATATTAACAATTCACCCCAGAAATTCTAGACTGTCCGCGGCATCATTAAACTTGGTAATTGCCCACAAAGGGTGCAGAATGAGGTATAGCAACAAGCTACTTAATGATCTCGCAGGAGCGCTGTTAGCGGGGTCTCAAAAGCTTAAGATTTTGCACGTGCCAACATTTTTCGCAACAATGCGATTGAGCAACAGATTGCTTGTGTTAGGCTGACATTCCTTATTTCGTATAAGCAGTGAAATTGCGGCAATCACGTGTGACCTGACCCCTTATACAAATGCCACACGCTAAGTTTTCCGCAGTCATTCCGCAGAAAAAATGTATGGAAATGACATAAGCTTGTGACAACCTCACGTTATTTTTTCCGCAGCTAATGTCATCTCCATACATTTTTTTCGGCGGTACGACAGCGGAAAACTTAGCATGTGGGTTTTGTTTTAATTTGACAGCCGTTAGGGTGGGAAGGTCCTCTAGTGGTGGCCGCGTACTGATATAGACGCAGCATTGAAAGATCCCCACAAGGTGGACCGACGATCTGGTGCAGTTCACAGGTAGTCACTATATACGAGATGTGCAGGACTATGTTCAGCATTAGGCGTATATTTTAGAAATGATGATTACTAAAATAGACATCTTGACACATCGTTATAAAGGATTTTTTTATATATAAAAAATCTTAAAAAGTACTGCACTAAACTAGTGCAGTATTCTTTGGATATTTTATAAAATTGAGTTAATTAATAATAATTAAAAGTGAGTTAATTTTGCTATTGTTATTATTTAGATCTTTCTACTACCGTGTCCTGAAGCGTCCCTTAAATTTTTCGGGGTGATAAAAAGTAATCCTGTAACGTACATCACACCCTGTAAAAGGATAGAAATCTCTGAACAAAACTCCATGCTAACCCATCTAACCAATACAAAATTATAAAATAGGCCTAATTCTCCATCTCCAAAGAGAGTCCAAAGAAAATGTAGTGAGTTGGAGTGATGAAGGCTCACAAAGATTTCTAGTACATCAATCTCTAATGATGTTATGACGGCACATAAGGAACCTCTTCATGTCGCCGTAAACGTTCCCCTGTTGCCGACAAATAACATCCATTACCATCAAAAACCACCACTTAATTGTGTAACTTGAAATCTATAATGATTGCTCCCGATTTCGACGAGCAATATGCAACCATTACAGCTTTATAAGGAGACAGCAATCACGGTCTGGTATTGACGCTGCAATGTCGGTCGACGAAGAAGAATCGATAGTTTATTAGTTACACAATAGGTTCCTGTTCTACGCCGCTAGCTCCCTTTGTAGGTCAGTCAGGTAGCGAAGTATGAGGTCGCATTGATCCTTCTCGTTAATTTTCAATGAGCCCATTTTAATTGCTAATAGCATTTCCACCTGTTTACGTGAGAAGAACATCATAACTATAACTACAGTACTGTTCGAAGAGATCTGATACAAGGTTTTGGAGCGAAATTCATATTTTAATCCAAGACAACAGATGAATTTCGCTATTATACTCCAAAACCATAGTCTTTGTTGTTTTTTTATACAGAGTGGAAAAAATCTGTGGACCCTGGGAGGAAACTACATAATATCCTAAAATAGCTCATTTTATCTAAAGAAAACATTAATTTATTTCAAAAAGAAACAAATCTGTATTCAAAGATATTCTAAAATTCGCTAGCCTCACCCGGGATTACCTAACACCTAAAAATAAAAAACTAAGCATTCGCTATTTTATTCTACTAATCACTAAGATTAGAATCTCTGTAGGTATATCTATGATAAAATCTCTATAATAAACACTGACATTAATTTTATTTTATCGTCAATTCTAATTCTCGCTCTGTGCTGTCTGAGTTTCGAAGAGGCATTTTGGAATTAGAATCCATGTCCTAACATTCCCAATTCACATTTATAAGTATAGCTGTATGCAATGTGTTTGGTACAATTTACCCTATCGGGCCGCAAACTAACCACGCTACCACAGTCGTATGGGAGTTGTGGTGTGGTTGGGGGTTTGTTGTTGTGGGATTAATTTTGAAATTCCCCATACAATTAGTTTGGTCTGTGAAAATGAATGTGCGGGGAGTTGGAGAAAGTACTATTATCTATTCTGTGGTTGCAGAGTTGATTTCGTAATTTCGAGCTTTCAGTGGCGCCATGGCTATTGCGTAATTGTGTTGGCGTGGTTAGGTTTCGGTATGGCGAGGTGTGTGTCATTCGCCTCGTATGATTGTACGTGTATATAGGTATATTTATGTACGCATGTGTTTCCTTTTATTGTTTTTTTTATTCTCTTAGCAAAACATATATATTTTTTTAAATTTACAAAAAATAAAACCGACTTCAAAAACACTAAAAGCTTAAAAATAATATAAGAATAGATACAGACAACATCACACCACACCAAGTCGGCGCCAAACGATGATCTCTTAGAAAGTGTTAAAATTTTTCACCGACTTCAATATAGAGGTGTGATGTTGTGTATACCTATTCTTATATTATTTTTAAGTTTTTAGTGTTTTTGAAGTCGGTTTTATTTTTTGTAAAAAATAAATTATTTTGAACTTTTTAGTGAATGAAATCTTTTCAGTTAAAGAAACCCTAATTTAAATTAGTGTTTTCCTCTATTTTCTATGGGATCCCATCATCAGATCCTGACTTTGGTGACCATGGGACCACCCTTGCAGTATACTCTATCGAATACAAAAAGAATTTTGGAAATCGGTTTACAAATGACGGAGTTATGAGGTAACAAACATAAAAAAAATACAACCGAATTGATAACTTCCTCCTTTTTTGAAGTCGGTTAAAAAGTTAACACAACTTATCAACAACAACAGTCTCGGATACTTCTTTTTGCAGTGTTGTTTTTAATATAGAACCATCTATGTTGCGGAAACTTTATTGGCCTTCGTATATTACATATTTATTTCGATATAAGAACTACACATTGTTGGTTTTCCTTAAAATAAAATTAATAAATCTTAATTATTTTTTTAAATGTACTACAACTAATAAAGTCGATCGGATATTAAAAATATATAACGTTTTACACGTGAGAACAACGCGTCTTAGTGACAATGTAACACTAGCTGTCTTTGTTTATGAATATTTATGCATATTATAAGGGAAGGCCTCCATTACTACACGTTTAGGGTTCTCTATTTTGTCTCATAATTTTTTTATCCATAATCTAACGTGTCATAACGTTTTTTGACATAATCATCATATGTCAGAATGATAAGCACCCCTAACTTAATTTCTCATAATATCACTTGCCCGAAAACCGAAATCTCTAAATATAATATGACCTAAATTTTTTTAGCTATAAATATCACTCTGAGACTATGCTATCATGGTAAAAGCAGTGTACAAGTCTCTTGTAGGAGCCGCACCGACACCGTAGGCTCACTTTTCGTTTCTCTGCGGCGGCGAGTAGGTACTCGGTTATCGCGCAGAGTTATAATAATTAGTAGTGCTATTTTTGTCTTCTTTATTTTGATCAGTAATTAAATAATTGTGTGGATAGTGTGATCACTAGTTTCCTTTTTAAAAAAATTACCTAGCCTCCAATATTTAAAAATATATTTATATACTTTTTTACAGTTTTACTTAAATGACGTCCTCGCCACTTAAAAACCGACCAATATAATATGGCCAGAGATTTAAATCGTGACCTCATCAACGCAACATGTATATGCTGGAAACGTCGATTTGTTGGATAGATGCGGTTTATAACCATTATTATTAATACCGTTTGATAGAGTTAGTATATAGGTAAAGCACTTTCAGGATCTTCAATAAGTTTCCGATATTTGAAATAGTTTAGCAAAAATGGAATGAGATCACTCATCGTTTCCATCCTGTATATGTCCCAATGCTGGGTTCGGCTCTCCTTAGTCGGGGAGGAATTAACCTGTATACCAGGCTGACTAAACGGGTTGGCTTGGATCACTTCGTAGATTATTGCGATCAACTCTTACGACACTTGTGATATCCACAGAAAGAAAATTCTGACCTCCCATCCCATCTGTGATCAAATACAATAAAAATCACAGTAAACAAAGATTGACTTAGTCTCTTGAAAACGGTTTAAATTGAACGATAATAACGTGTCGTTAGAGGTTAACTACATGGCGCCTTCAACATACGAGTATCTCCCCTGTAATTGGGTAACGTCAAATTATCGTACTTTCCCGTGACCTATTACGTAAGAATTGTGTGATCCTGCAAATTTAGATTTAGAAACTTTGGGTGGCTAATCGATAGCTTGACCTTAAAAATTATGGACTTTAAACCTTTTAATTTGTGTTACAGTCTATAATTCACATTGGTATTCTAACAAATATACGATAAGAAGAGATGATTCTCAAGCCAATGAATTAACTAGAATAAAAATTAAGAGAAAAAATTTAATGTAAAAAAACCTTTTTAAAAACAAGCTTTTATTTTAATGCGCTAAAAATTAAAAATAAACTTTTACACTAAAACTTTTACTTATAACGTCATTTCACATTTGACACATATAAAATATAATCTCGCGACAAGCTTTTATGTCATATAAATTGTGTCAAATGTGAAATGACGTTATAAGTAAAAGTTTTAGTGTAATAGTTTTTTTTTAGTTTTAGCGCATTAAAATAAAAGCTTGTTTTTAAAAAGGTTTTTTTTACATTAAATTTATTTTTTACTTTTTAGTTATCACTGGACACGTGTCAGGTTGCTTTGCGCTGACGGAAAGTCGCGAGACTTACGAATAAAATGTTCACTTCATAAATGTAAATAAAAAGACAAAACTATCATACTCTACACTAACTACATTTAAGTCTACTAATTCTTTATTGTAACTAGGTATGAAAGTATAATATTATTACCTTGTCTTTTCACATGTCGATCTTGTAAATATACACAAATTCTTGTAACATTTATTGATTTACGAATGTTTGTAAAGCACTAACTGATTATTTATTTGAACTTCACTTTGTATAACGCTATTATTCACAAGCGATAAATATTTGTAATATTTCTTAGTCCTTTATTGTATTTTTCTATATTTTCTTATTATAATTGTTAGCGTTCGACATTTGATCTCAATATTGTAGTTCAATGCCTACGTGACTGACAAATGTCATATAATTATTTTATTTTTCAAAAATCTTTCGCTTGACAGCTATATAGTTGTCTATTGTTATGGCCAGTATAAAAGCGGACCAGGGTCATTAGGAAGCCAGTCTACTACCAGCTCCGGTAGCAAATACAATCAACTCAAGAAGTAGCTAAGCTCCTTTGAACCTGCTGGTCACAACCTGCTGGTCACCAGCGCTTAAGAAGAGTGCCAGAGGAGTAGCTAGGCTCCCCAAGCTCCTACACGTCGGGACCACGTATCTCCGCCGGGACTTCTACGGGTCCCTGCTGCCGCCTGTCCTACGGAACGCTGTTGGGGTGCTCCGGCCCTCCTACCTACTTGTCGCTGCCGCCGGGTGTTCCTGAGCCTACAGAGTGTCGTTGGGACGCTCCTGTGCTGCCTACCTGACCTGCGCAACCTATCCTGCCAGCTGTGTTGCCGTGCCTGCTCCTGCTCCGGCTATCCGGCTGAGCTGCTACTCGCCCCCGCGTCCTACCCTGGCCAGGCTAGATTTGTATATATTATTTATTATAAATAGTTTGTTATTAAGTTAGATACGTAAGTCCGGTCGTGCCCTCCCAATTGTCATTCCTCCCTTATTTATTTTTAAATACACTGTGTTTATGTTAATACCTTGTTTTCTTTTAGCTTCCTCCTTTTTTTTGCACGAAGCCTTCCGCTTCGCGACACACGTTTCTCAGTCTGTTCATCTCATTCAACGCATCATTGTTGCAAGATCATTTGCTGGAACGTCTATACAGAATTTCAGCTCAATCGGTTAAAAATATCTACTTCAAAATTGATTTTTTAAATTTAGTAGTACGCCATATTGGATAAATAGTGACATCACTTTTTTTTCAAATTATTCTTAGCAAGACCTTTTATTTGATACCCATATTGTAGGAGTGCATTAAAAATAATTGGTCCGCCATCTTGGGTATGCCGCCATCTTGGATTTAGAATGACGTTCAAATCAAATCAATCAAAATAATATTTATTCAAATATGGATTTACAAAAGCTCTTTTGAATCGTCAATATTTCTTATTTACCACCCATTCAACATGTTTTTTTAGCTGATAAGAAGATTGGGCGCAAGAAACTTATCAGCTTTATCAGAAGTATACATGCTTAAAATATATTTTAAAATTTTACAACTTAACAATGCATATTATCGTCATTAGCATAAACAGATACTACAAATGTACATTTACAAATTATGTGTCCTTATTTACAAATATTACAATTATTGTGTTATATCTAAGTAGATATGCATGTATTTTAACTGTGTAATTCATTCCCAAGGCTTAGTATCATTGATATAATCATTTATTCTATGGTAAGCTTTTTTACACAGCTTTGTTTTTATAGTAGTTTTAAATTTGTTAAGGGGTAATTGTCTAATATCGGCTGGAAGCCTGTTATAAAAGCGTGTACATTGCCCTATAAAAGTATCGCTTATTTTATGCAGACGAGTAGTGTGACCAACAAGATTATGTTTATTTCGTGTATTTACTTTATGAGTACTTATCACATCTTTCTTTAAATTCTGTGATGTTTTTTTTTAACATACATTAGATTTTCAAATATATATTGTGATGGTACGGTTAGAATATTCACCTCCCTGAACTTTTCTCTGAGTGAAAATCGAGGGCCTAGTTGGTAAATAGCTCTCACGGCCATTTTTGCAAAATAAAAATAGTATTAATATCTGCCGCATTACCCCAGAGAAGAATCCCATAGGACATAATACGTTACACAGTTAACCGTGCATTTTCATCCAAACTGTGTGTGTATACAAAATTTCAGCACAATCGTTTAAAAATATCTACTTCAAAATTGATTATCAAGCTTTAGAAGTCCGCCATATTGGATTAATAGTGACGTCACATTATTTTTCGAGTTACTCTTAGCAAGACCTTTTATTTGATACCCATATTGTAGGGGTGCATTAAAAATAAATGGTCCGCCATCTTGGGTATGCCACCATCTTGGATTAGAATGACGTCACACAGTCAACCATGCATTTTCATCCAAACTGAACGTGTAGGGTATACAAAATTTCAGCTCAATCGATTAAAGATATCTGCTTCAAAATTGAGTTGCAAGATTTCACCCGAACATACATACTTACATACTTACATTGCAAGTTAAATAAAAGCTTGTAAAAACATCTAGCTCAATAAATATTTTGCATGGATACACGTTACGCATAAAAATCATTAAAACTTCTACCAAACTCGATCTTAATATTCACACTCTATATACTTCAAAGATTATTCTCGATAAAAAACTTTTTTATAGTTGTTTAATGGGCAGTAAAAAACACTCCGGTCGAAAGAGATAAAGTGGGGAATATTAACAATTCACCCCAGAAATTCTAGACTGTCCGCGGCATCATTAAACTTGGTAATTGCCCACAAAGGGTGCAGAATGAGGTATAGCAACAAGCTACTTAATGATCTCGCAGGAGCGCTGTTAGCGGGGTCTCAAAAGCTTAAGATTTTGCACGTGCCAACATTTTTCGCAACAATGCGATTGAGCAACAGATTGCTTGTGTTAGGCTGACATTCCTTATTTCGTATAAGCAGTGAAATTGCGGCAATCACGTGTGACCTGACCCCTTATACAAATGCCACACGCTAAGTTTTCCGCAGTCATTCCGCAGAAAAAATGTATGGAAATGACATAAGCTTGTGACAACCTCACGTTATTTTTTCCGCAGCTAATGTCATCTCCATACATTTTTTTCGGCGGTACGACAGCGGAAAACTTAGCATGTGGGTTTTGTTTTAATTTGACAGCCGTTAGGGTGGGAAGGTCCTCTAGTGGTGGCCGCGTACTGATATAGACGCAGCATTGAAAGATCCCCACAAGGTGGACCGACGATCTGGTGCAGTTCACAGGTAGTCACTATATACGAGATGTGCAGGACTATGTTCAGCATTAGGCGTATATTTTAGAAATGATGATTACTAAAATAGACATCTTGACACATCGTTATAAAGGATTTTTTTATATATAAAAAATCTTAAAAAGTACTGCACTAAACTAGTGCAGTATTCTTTGGATATTTTATAAAATTGAGTTAATTAATAATAATTAAAAGTGAGTTAATTTTGCTATTGTTATTATTTAGATCTTTCTACTACCGTGTCCTGAAGCGTCCCTTAAATTTTTCGGGGTGATAAAAAGTAATCCTGTAACGTACATCACACCCTGTAAAAGGATAGAAATCTCTGAACAAAACTCCATGCTAACCCATCTAACCAATACAAAATTATAAAATAGGCCTAATTCTCCATCTCCAAAGAGAGTCCAAAGAAAATGTAGTGAGTTGGAGTGATGAAGGCTCACAAAGATTTCTAGTACATCAATCTCTAATGATGTTATGACGGCACATAAGGAACCTCTTCATGTCGCCGTAAACGTTCCCCTGTTGCCGACAAATAACATCCATTACCATCAAAAACCACCACTTAATTGTGTAACTTGAAATCTATAATGATTGCTCCCGATTTCGACGAGCAATATGCAACCATTACAGCTTTATAAGGAGACAGCAATCACGGTCTGGTATTGACGCTGCAATGTCGGTCGACGAAGAAGAATCGATAGTTTATTAGTTACACAATAGGTTCCTGTTCTACGCCGCTAGCTCCCTTTGTAGGTCAGTCAGGTAGCGAAGTATGAGGTCGCATTGATCCTTCTCGTTAATTTTCAATGAGCCCATTTTAATTGCTAATAGCATTTCCACCTGTTTACGTGAGAAGAACATCATAACTATAACTACAGTACTGTTCGAAGAGATCTGATACAAGGTTTTGGAGCGAAATTCATATTTTAATCCAAGACAACAGATGAATTTCGCTATTATACTCCAAAACCATAGTCTTTGTTGTTTTTTTATACAGAGTGGAAAAAATCTGTGGACCCTGGGAGGAAACTACATAATATCCTAAAATAGCTCATTTTATCTAAAGAAAACATTAATTTATTTCAAAAAGAAACAAATCTGTATTCAAAGATATTCTAAAATTCGCTAGCCTCACCCGGGATTACCTAACACCTAAAAATAAAAAACTAAGCATTCGCTATTTTATTCTACTAATCACTAAGATTAGAATCTCTGTAGGTATATCTATGATAAAATCTCTATAATAAACACTGACATTAATTTTATTTTATCGTCAATTCTAATTCTCGCTCTGTGCTGTCTGAGTTTCGAAGAGGCATTTTGGAATTAGAATCCATGTCCTAACATTCCCAATTCACATTTATAAGTATAGCTGTATGCAATGTGTTTGGTACAATTTACCCTATCGGGCCGCAAACTAACCACGCTACCACAGTCGTATGGGAGTTGTGGTGTGGTTGGGGGTTTGTTGTTGTGGGATTAATTTTGAAATTCCCCATACAATTAGTTTGGTCTGTGAAAATGAATGTGCGGGGAGTTGGAGAAAGTACTATTATCTATTCTGTGGTTGCAGAGTTGATTTCGTAATTTCGAGCTTTCAGTGGCGCCATGGCTATTGCGTAATTGTGTTGGCGTGGTTAGGTTTCGGTATGGCGAGGTGTGTGTCATTCGCCTCGTATGATTGTACGTGTATATAGGTATATTTATGTACGCATGTGTTTCCTTTTATTGTTTTTTTTATTCTCTTAGCAAAACATATATATTTTTTTAAATTTACAAAAAATAAAACCGACTTCAAAAACACTAAAAGCTTAAAAATAATATAAGAATAGATACAGACAACATCACACCACACCAAGTCGGCGCCAAACGATGATCTCTTAGAAAGTGTTAAAATTTTTCACCGACTTCAATATAGAGGTGTGATGTTGTGTATACCTATTCTTATATTATTTTTAAGTTTTTAGTGTTTTTGAAGTCGGTTTTATTTTTTGTAAAAAATAAATTATTTTGAACTTTTTAGTGAATGAAATCTTTTCAGTTAAAGAAACCCTAATTTAAATTAGTGTTTTCCTCTATTTTCTATGGGATCCCATCATCAGATCCTGACTTTGGTGACCATGGGACCACCCTTGCAGTATACTCTATCGAATACAAAAAGAATTTTGGAAATCGGTTTACAAATGACGGAGTTATGAGGTAACAAACATAAAAAAAATACAACCGAATTGATAACTTCCTCCTTTTTTGAAGTCGGTTAAAAAGTTAACACAACTTATCAACAACAACAGTCTCGGATACTTCTTTTTGCAGTGTTGTTTTTAATATAGAACCATCTATGTTGCGGAAACTTTATTGGCCTTCGTATATTACATATTTATTTCGATATAAGAACTACACATTGTTGGTTTTCCTTAAAATAAAATTAATAAATCTTAATTATTTTTTTAAATGTACTACAACTAATAAAGTCGATCGGATATTAAAAATATATAACGTTTTACACGTGAGAACAACGCGTCTTAGTGACAATGTAACACTAGCTGTCTTTGTTTATGAATATTTATGCATATTATAAGGGAAGGCCTCCATTACTACACGTTTAGGGTTCTCTATTTTGTCTCATAATTTTTTTATCCATAATCTAACGTGTCATAACGTTTTTTGACATAATCATCATATGTCAGAATGATAAGCACCCCTAACTTAATTTCTCATAATATCACTTGCCCGAAAACCGAAATCTCTAAATATAATATGACCTAAATTTTTTTAGCTATAAATATCACAATCTATAATATTTAAAATTCCTAAAAAACTTTTCTATAATAGTCATAAGTCCTAACGTAATATCTCATAATATAACGTGCCCTAAAATCGAAATACCACAAATATACAGTTCTTTCATTATATGTATTACCAAATCCATGCATACGTTTAAAAACAGTCACTTGATGTAATGCAAGCAAGCATGCAGCATGCAAGCAAGCATACAAGCAAGCAGCATGCAGCATGCATGGCTTCTGTCACGGCTCCGGCGCTGCGGGGCTCCGGCGGTCCCACGCGACCTTATCGTCGCAGATGGTTTTCGCCCACCACCGCAGCTTCGGCTTGCTGGCACCAGCCTCAGCCGCGGCGGCGGTCGTTGAAACCACCTGCTCCTCAGCTCGCGGGCCGCCTCACCCCTCCGCGCCTACGCGGGTTTAAATAACACTCTAGGGGTAGGGCAGACAAGACTACGTGGTGTCAGTTTTACAGCGACATATTTCTGTCACTGAATTTTAAAACGTAACGGTTGTTAAGGTTCATAAGACAATATTTTAATTCAATTTGTTATTATTGATAGTGTCTAAGCTTTATGATATTGATAACATGACCAAGATAAATCAACTTTTAAACATGTTATAGGACTAACAATATTATTATAAACCATCATTCGGACTAACAATATTATACAATATAACACTTAGGACATGTGACTTTATAGCAAGTAAAATTAGGATATCTTATTATTATAGCACCCGATATTATGACACCAAAGCATTATACCTAAAGACGATTAGGTAATATACAATTTCGTATACCCAAACATTATGTAAAGTGATGATTATAGCAAGCGTTTTCGGGATTATGATTTTCGGACGATCGGTATTCGGAGAAGAAAGGGACTACCTATTAGTAAAACAGATGATCACTGAGTAGATGCACAAACGCTGTATTCGGAACAGTTTTTTCAGTTGCAGTTTAGACATGACATATCTATAATAGAACTTTATTGTCTCCAACACAGATAACAGACACAGGCCTCGAACATGATAAAAGTTAGCCAAACAATCACACGGAGAATACAATCGATAACTCGAAACCTCGACTAGAATCGTGCAAATTCGAATAGGATTTGCTAGAGTGCACTCCGCAGGGGCGACGTGCGGCAACTTTGAACGAAATGTTGAACCTAACATTATGTAAAATATGTCATCAGCTTTTCAATTTTATAGCTCGCGGCCTCCGTCTGGCTGAGCAAACAAATCTGAGTGCGTGATTTCTATTCATTGGATGCAGAGAATCTAAAAACCATTCTACGTCACGTTGGTACACATGAAATAAACTACTAATTACACATTTTTAGGAGTCCCATTAGAATCCGATGAACAACTCATCTGGGTAATGGTTGTAACGTCTTCTAACATGAATAATATTATTCACATGATACCAAGCTTACCCACATGATATTTTAAAGTCATAAAAATAACGATCTTATTGGTATCATATTGACAATGATCGTTAAAGCTGCAATAATGGTTTTGCATGGCCTAAAGCAGTGATGTGTTTATTTTAATATCGATATGCAATTCATCGTAATACCTACTAAGAGGAAAAAACCGAATACTGAGCCTGATTTCAGTATATTTTAATCTGAGGCCAAATTTTTACGCGTTTCTTATAGTATTTTATTACATAAAATAAAGATAGATAGGTATAATTCCTCTGTTGCACTGCACGAAGGGTGCAGAGGGTTCCAGATAACTCTAGCAAAAACAAAAAAATGGGT
Organism: Schoenobius gigantellus; assembly: GCA_963935595.1. Classification (NCBI taxonomy): domain Eukaryota; kingdom Metazoa; phylum Arthropoda; class Insecta; order Lepidoptera; family Crambidae; genus Schoenobius; species Schoenobius gigantellus. Next base: position 9,086,312 of record OZ012544.1, on the reverse strand, counting down.
CAAAACATTAGCGGGGCACCTACGACGTGAATCAATATACCTAACCTCACTCAGTATCTACACCATAGACCTCTTATCTGCGGTTACCTATCATAAGTTAGGAAATTTTTGCTGGCCCAATTTCATTTGACAGGAAACTTATCGACTATTTTCGTGCCGCCTTTTTTTACTTCGTCGAAATCAAGTTTAGCACTGTATCAGTTGACCTATTATCAATTCCATTTTTTTCGTTACTCCGACTTTTCATTTGGTCGAAAACCTTTTTATCGAAGTTATACTCAGCCGAAATAATATTTGTTCGAAGTATTATGTTTTCGAACATTAATTACACCACCGTTTTATTTGTCATATTTTCATTTGACCAAACGCCTCGAAACATTTGAGCGCACTATTTCCGATCCCTAATCTATGTTATTATTTAAGCATGCAAACAGGCTTACAGCATGCAAGCAAGCACGCTAGATGCAATGCTATGTGTCGTCACAATGACTGACCTAACCTATAGATTTATTCTTTAAGTTTTTTCAGACCCTCCCTACAAAGCGGCTGCACCCCCTGCACTCCCGCTCATGCAGGCAAGCAGGCAAGCACAATCATGCATGCATGGAAGGCATGCAGTTTGATGCTCCGCTCGCATCGCCTTCTCTGCTGTATCTGGTGACATTGTCTAACCTAACCAATCTACAGTACTATCCTATAAGTTCTTTTCCTTACAGGAGGCTGCCGCCCCCCTCCCCGAGCAAGGGGCTGCGCCCCCTGCACCCCCGACCATACAGGCAAGCAAGCATGCAATATGCATGCAAGCAATATGTAGTTTTATGTGTGATTTGATGTGAGAATGTTCAAATTATAACCTCCGTGATCTAACCAACCAAATATTAACCTAATATTTTTCGGTAAAATGTTGTTTCGGTGAAGTGAAAGTATGTGAAATTAATCATCTTGCAATTGAAAAAAGTTCAAATGAGACTTCGGTCCATAGTAAAAAAATATCTTGAAAATCTGTAAAACGTAGTTCGGTAAAATGATTCTTATGTCAAATAATATTTCGATGGTCTAAAAATATGACAAACAATACATATAGTAAAAAAACGTCAGTCAAACGTTTTCGGTCAAATGAAAATCGGACAAGTAATAGGTTCCTCTATTCTGCATACTATGAAGTACTAGTGAAACATTTTATCAAAAATTGAAATCCCATCCACTTCGGTATTCTGCGAAAATTTCCTTCCCCGTACGCGCAGTTTGCGAAATGTCTTCCCATCGAAGATTCCCCAAGAGAGTCTGAGCGCGATGCTCTTGAAAAGAGGTGTTGAGATTTAAAATGGAGCAATGATGTGAATGCAAAGATCTGTCAAACTGCACGAAATCTTCATGCATTTATTTGATGAAATGAATAAATGATATTTTTATTTTGCCAAAACGGTTAGAAATGTGTTAATAAAAATGTATTAAAACCATCAATCAATTCACAAAAATATAGAATAATAATTGAAAAACTGGTGCCAGTTGGACACTTGCACCAAGGGTTTCATACAAACTTATCTAAATATATAAATTCTTAACTACACACCATGTACCTGAGAATATGCATTAAATTAGGCTTGTCACTAAGACCATCAAGTTGAACAAACTATGAGGCCAACTCTGAAATCCCGAAAAAAATCAATTGTGCCATATATTTCGGCATAGTAGGTCTTGAACTTTTCTAAGAAGCAGCTGTTTTTTTTCTCGCGATTTTAGTATTGGTCTCATAGTGAAAGTTACTCAGTGTGATGCTCTGAATAATAGGCCCAAATTAACGCATATCCTCAGGAACACGGTGTATACACATTTACGGTTATTTACGATATTTTTCTTTAACATTGTGCAATAATATCTTGCTTCCTGCCAAATTTCATGATTCTAGTCAACGGGAGTATCTTACACACTTTGATTCGATTGTGAAATTTTCAAAAATATGCAACGTCATATCTTCAAGGTCATATCTTTTGGTTGCGTTGACTTCAAGTATGATTTTTTCACGGCTAAGACAGACCGAGTCAAATTCAAATTCAAATTCAATATCCTTTATTCAATTGGGATTTTACGGCGGGAGACCTTGTACTGGAAAGAACCAGCAAGAAAATCAGCAAGGGCTATTTTTTTCTTCCTGTATTGTTACAGAGTCGTCAATTGGAAGCAGAACTCAAAGTAAAAGATTGAGTTCAACTTCCATTACAAGATTAGATGTGTCAGTGTACATTATATATTTAAATCCATAAAATAAATCTACAATTAAGACCAAGCATTGACATCATTCAGATAATCATTTACATTATAATATCCTTTACTCATTAGTCTTTTTTACATGCGCTTTAAACTTATGAAAAGGTAAGTCAGTAACACTATGTGGAACTTTGTTGTAAAAAGATATACATTTCCCCATAAATCATCATCATTTCAGCCAAGAGACGCCCACTGCTGGACATAGGCCTCCCCCAGGGATCTCCAAACCGATCGGTCCTGCGTCTCCCGCATCCAGCGGCTTCCCGCGACCTTCACCAGATCGTCGGTCCACCTTGTGGGGGGCCTACCAACGCTGCGTCTCCCGGTACGTGGCCGCCACTCAAGGACCTTTCCGCCCCAACGGCCGTCAGTCCTGCGAGCTATGTGTCCTGCCCACTGCCACTTAAGGTTTGCAATTCTTTGGGCTATGTCGGTGACTCTAGTTCTTCTACGGATCTCTTCATTTCTGATGCGATCGCGTAGAGAAACCCCGAGCATAGCTCTCCATTGCCCTTTGAGTGACATTGAGCCCTCTGATGAGACCCATTGTAAACGGCCACGTCTCAGTTCCGTACGTTATCACTGGCAACATGCACGAATTGAAGACTTTCGTCTTGAGACACTGCGGTAGATTGGCCGAGAATATGCTGCGTAGCTTCCCGAACGCTGCCCAGCCGAGTTGGATTCGTCGATTTACCTCTTTCTGGAAGTTGGACTTACCGAGCTGGACTATTTGTCCCAGGTAAATGAGCCTCTAGTTTTTTGGAGCCTGTACGTTGGAACGGCAAGTTAATTTTTAATTCTTGTATTTAAGTTATGAAATTTGAAAATTGGTATCAAATGTGTTATAATTTTTATAAACATAAATAAAATTTTTATAAATATACTGTCCTGCTAAAGTTAATATATTAATTTCTTTAAATAACTCACGTAGAGAATCCCTTGTTAGTAAATTATAAATAGCCCGCACGGCTCTTTTTTGAAGTACAAAAATACTTTCTATACTAGCGGCTGATCCCCACAGTAGTAGCCCATATGACATGACACTGTGAAAATAACTAAAGTAAATCAGTCTTGCCGTAGAACTGAGTCTATTTGCCAAGGACGCAATATGTGGATCCCACTGCAAATTCGAATCTAGTGTTATACCCAAAAATTTTGTAAAATCGACGAATTCAACAGTATGATTATTCATTTCCACAATATTATCCACTTTCCTAACATTTGGCAATGAAAACTTAATACATTTAGTTTTACTCGAGCTTAATGACAAATTATTCGTAGTGAACCAATGCAATACTTTAGAAAGAGTACAATTTACAACGTCAGTATTTCCGTTTCTTCTGTCAACCTTAAATAATAAAGAAGTGTCACTGTATCGCACAGATTATTGGTGAAGTGTGGGAGGTCATTAATATAAATTAAGAAGAGCAGAGGTCCCAGTATTGATCTTTGAGGCAGGCCATAATGATAGGTGCACCAGAAGACTCAGTTCTGTTAATTACAACTTTTTGGACCCTATTGGACAAATAAGACTCAATAAGCTTAATTGCCTCTTCAGACACACCATAATGCTTGAGCTTATTTAGAAGAGTCTGATGATCAACGCAGTCAAAAGCCTTTGACAGGTCACAAAATATACCGATCACATCCTGTTTACACTCCCAGGCGGCAAAAATGTGTTTGAGAAGTGCAACTCCAGCCTCTGTAGTGCAACGACGAGTATTTGATATAAATTGCAGTTTGATATCTCTACGCGTTTCCAAGAAGACGGGACTTAAGAGACAGATGGACAGACGGACAGTCAGCCAATAAACCTTTTTTCCCTTTAAGGAACGGAACCCTAAAAAGAGGATCGAATATTTTTTTTAAACAAATACAATTATATAATTTTACTTAATACGATTCATTTAATATAGTTTATCCGTAGATGAACTAATGTAGATGAAATAAAAAAAAACATTTATAAATATAGATAATTTATTTGAAGCTGTTGCTTGGACTTTGTCTCGTATTTAATTAGGTATATTGCGAGACCAGGAGACGCATTTTTGAATCAGTAGAAATGAATCTTGAATTGGAAAGATACCTATTTGAATCACTCAAATTCAGTGTTGTCATTAGAAACAAAAGATATCTAAGATTTAAGATCTAAGATATGAGAAAAAAAATAAAAATTGTTACGGAATGACTCATTAATTTAAAAAAACCAGTTATAATAATAATGATAATAATGGGCCATGCTCCGCTGCCAGTGGAACCCTAGATTTAAGTTTTTTATAATATTTGTGTTTTTATATCTATATATTGTAAAAAACTTAAATTTAAGATGCTTTTTTGAATAAATGTATAATAATAATAATAATAGATTCGTTTATTTTCAGATTACACAGATCCATATGTTAGTAAAAAATATCTAGCCTATGTTAGTCTTAGTAAATTTAAATACCTATTTATCTATCTATCTAATTAATAAAGCATATGAGTGGCTGAACAAGAGCCCATCAAATTTGTTTGCCATTGCCTCCAGGATGCTGTTGGTACTCCCACGTACTCTGCTTTGCAGTGAGGCTGCCTTTTTCCTCATACAGGCGGCAAAGCCGTCTACTCTGGCCTCCGTAAACATGCCAGAGGCGCTGCAGAATCGTGGGAGCCCCAACAACATCCTGAATGCATTGTTATATTGTACGCGAAGGGCGTTGAACGAATTCCTTGCATACGTGAACCACAGGCTGCTCGTGTAAAAAGATTGGCAAAAAGCTTTAAAGAGGGTAATTTTTACTTCTGCAGAACAACGAGCAAATCTGCGGACCAACATATTCGCCCTCACCGTCAACGCCCTTCGCTCCCTCTCCATGTCCTCTTCATCTTTAAGGTTATGTGTAACCAGATGACCCAGATACCTAAACTTATACACTCTAGTTAGTTTCTTACCACTCAACATAAGAGGAGGCACATATAATGGGGACTTACCCCCTGGCCCAAAAACCATAAACTCTGACTTTTTGGCGTTATACTGCAGGCCATGACCAGCAGCATAAGCCTCACAGTAGGCCAGAAGTTCTCTAAGAGCCCTGATAGATGGCGCCAGCAGCGCCATGTCATCTGCATAGCACAGGTTGTTGACCGCGATGCCATCAATGGTGCAACCAACTTGAAGGCTACTGAGGCCCTCTATCAGGCCATTAATGTACAAGTTAAACAGCTTAGGGGAAGTTATCCCCCCCTTTCTCACCCCGCACTCCAAGCCGTAGGCGTCCGAAAGGGCACCACCCCACTTTATATAGTTAACTTGATGTGCGTACCAATACTCAAAAACAGAACATAACTCCTCGGGTAATTGTGTGTCTCTAAGCTTCCTCCACAGTATATCGTATCTGACTGTGTTAAAAGCTTTTGACAGGTCGAGGAAGCACGCGTAGACCGGCGTCCTTCTGTTCACATAGTAGTGGACCGTCTGCTTAAGGCTGAGTATCGCACTCTCGGTGGACAACCCGGCCCTGAACCCAAACTGTCCATCATGCAGCTGCAGGTGCTGCTCCAGGTGACCATCCAGAAGCCGGTCCATCACTTTGGCAATTATAGTAGCGAGCGATATTGGCCTATAATTACTTTTGTCTGCTATGTCACCGGTTCATCGCTATGAATCGCACGTGAAAGGAATATAATACGTTGCGTAAATCAAAAACGAGTGGGTTGAACCACTCAATGCAGAATTCACGCAATGAATATTCAAAATAGTGAATTCGGAAATTCGTATTCAAGTCTTACGATTTCGAATGCATATTTGAATTCTATTGTTTTGAAAATACTCAGTCCACATACTATGATCGCTCAAAATAATATTAGTAGCAGCGAGAGCGAGATGGCGCTATATCTAGCAAGAACGGTGATTTTGTTTCAATATTGTTTTAAGCCTGCTAAAAGCGATCGTACTAATGCCCCAATTCTATCACGCGTTTTCTTACGAACTCATTCAAATTCGAGATAAAAATCATAATTGAAATCTTAGGCGTGAAAACGTGACGGACAGGGCTACATCGCGCGGACGAGAGCGTTCACAGTTGAAGGATGGCAACAGGTGTGCCCCAGAGTTTAGTGTTAGGCTCTATACTAAGCTATCCGACCGGTGTTGGAGGAGCGGGTTGGGCGCCGGCATTTCTTACCGCATGGTGCAGATATAGACCAGAAATGGACGCTTCGGTCACTACCTGCTCAAGGTCGCATATCGAGAGGAAACGCCACAATGTTATCATTGTGACGCTCCCGACGATACAGCTGAATACACATTATTAGAGTGCTCAGCTCAGCCTGGCGACCCCGACATCGTGAGCTACTTACGGCGTTGGGTGACATCACTCGAAAGATGGTGGCTGAATGGGAGCCTGTCGAGGATGTAATCTCGCAGCAGGAGGCAAAAGGGAAGGAGCGGAAATACGGCCCTCATGCCGCTCCTCTCCGACGCAGACGATTGGACGGTAGAAGGCGGACCTATGCAGCCTGGGATGGTTTTCCCAGTCCACGAATCACATCGACTATGGACATGATGGACATCAAGGTTGGTTTAGTTGGTATGCCCCGCATTCAGTAGGGGGAGACCTACACATACCTGCCAACTATACAGGATTAATTGTAAAACACCTGCAACCTTGCAGGATTAGATAGCTAACATCATTAACCACAATGTTTGTTTTACGAGTTTTAAGACAACTCAATAAATTGATCAAAAATCAATTTTTAAGATTTTATTGCACTGTCGTGACATTGATAAATCTTTGTTTCATTTATAAATGACAACGGAAGACGACGATGCTACGGTCGCGCGCTGTGCGCGTAGAGTTACAAACATTCTAGAGATATATTAGATTAATATTTATTTTTGTATGAAAGTAAAATCTAACGAATTATCAAAAGTCGTAGAACAAACGTTGTTGTTTATGATGTTAGCTATCTAATACTGCAAGGTTGTGGGTGTTTCACAAATAACCCTGTATAGCTATCGGCAAACGGTACAAAATACCAATTTTCACCTCGATAAAATTTTTGATTGATCCATTGTAAATGGGGGATAGTGCCCATTTACAATGGATCAATTAGATTTAAGAAGAGCATATAATATTATTCTTTATTTGAATCTGGGAAAGGAAATATTTATTGAAGATGAATACTCTTGGGAGAGGCTTATACCCAGCGGTAGTTGGTTGAATGAATTAATGATGATTGTTCATAACTTATACCTTTGTTCTCAGTAGTTCCTTTGAAGAAACAACTGATACTCACGTTAGTCCGTTTAAAGTTACTCAAGAAAATATTGAAATTAACTAAGCCCTTAATGTCTCAAAGTTACATTAGTAACAATTTAATAGAACAAATGATTTTTTTGCCTTCCTACTACCTACCAGGAAAATAAAACAACATCGACATTGGTCGATGTTTTAAATCTGACTTTATTTAGTATCTTTGTAACAGTATTTCGTTTATATAATGTCATTCAATTCAATTTATTGTTAATAATTAATTCTTTCCAACAAATATATTATTTCCCAAGCTTTCCTAGTTTTCTGTGCCTTCTCTACCGTAGATTCCGTAACATAAAGTTTATTCCAAAATATTGCTTGGTTTTCAAAATTATAACACAAAATACATTTCACTTCATCGACCGAGATAACACGCAGGATTGTTTTTATTGCTTTAAGTTAAATTTTATGGAAATAATCTCAAATCCTTATTTATCTTCCGGAACAATTAACGTAATTGGCTGAAAGAATTTATGTAAAGGTACTTTATAGAAATGTTTACATTAGAGCACTGTGCAGAGCAGATTTGATTTAATAAAAATTATACGAGCGTTCAAATATTTTTAATTATCTTTTCTCGCTAGTTTTTAGACTTAAATAAATAATATTACGTATTTTTTTACATATTACATACATAATTTATGATACTTTTAACTAACTTAACTGTAATTTGAATAAAAAACTCGTTAAACAGGCTATTGGTCTCTCTTTAGACAGGTGAAACTTTGATTAAAAGTCATTATCTCACTCGACGTCATCAGCCTGTCAGGATCTTCTTCGAAACTCAAATTTGACATTTGAAATGTCAAAATAGAAACGAGCCATTGATAAATGACGATTTGGCCTCATTTTGATAACAGTTACCGTAAGGCGACGATCAGAGCCGGCATTAATCAAATTTCATTAATTATGACGTGTTACGCTATTAATCACTGACGAAGCACGTTCAAGTGCGTAACCTAATATTATTATGTATGTATTATGGAGTTCGTCGCTTCTAAGTGTTTCAAACCTTAAACATGAGTAAAGGAGTTGTAAAGTATGCGCGTGCGAATAATTTTAAGTCATTTTCGTCTATAGCTTTAAGACTGGCACAATTTTTTTACTTTTTCTATTAGGTTTAATGATTATTAAGAATATTTCATCCCCTGCAAAGTCGTTTAGTATCTTCATTAGGTATTTTATTTTTATTACACAAATGTGTTTCTACAGCATATTCATAGCATTCACTAAAATATAAATAACCACACTAAACCTTTTATGGAAACATACTGATGTATACCTACATACATTAGCACATCTTTAACATTAGCAAGCATGTCGCGTATCTTTATATGTGTATGTGTGTTTGTGATAATAGAATGCACTTTATATTACTCTTTACTTCTCTTTAGAAAACTATTGGTAGGCAGCGAAATTGTAGTCGTAACAACTTCCACAAGCGTTAAGAATGTATCCGAACTAAAATTTAGTATTCCAAGTAGTTAAAATTCTGTCGAAGTTCTAAGGAATGGTAATAAACATTAGGTAAAACTGTTAAAAGAAAAGATAAGGACAGCGATGCCTTCGACTCCCGTCGCACAAAATGTCAAAGACAAACTTTCCATATTTCTCATCGCGATGAGAAGCGGCTATCTTAGTGCTTTGTCAAAAAAATTACCAATAACCCTGTCTATGGTCATTTAAAATTATCTGGGCGCCGGATATGTAGTATCTAGAATTTCACTTGCCGCGTGCAATACATTATGTTACGTTGGCGTCGCAGCCGAGATCCACAAAATGCTCTTTCGAAATGTTGCTTTTACTAGAAAGGTAAAGGAATGCTTGTATAACAATGTAATCTATGGCAGTCTTCTACGTGATTCTTCTGAAACTTTTTTCAAGCCACTCTTACTAGAAACAGACTTCTATTATTTCTAAAAATTTATTAAGTTTTTAGAAATTTTATTTACAAAATAAAGTTTAATAAAAGAGAATGAATATGTGATATTTCTAAGCACAACAGGGATGCTATTGGCTATCATATCATCTGATTGCAAGTAACGGTAAGGCCGAACGTGGAAGCTAGCTTCACCTCTCAGCCAATTCAGCTAATCCTCAATATTATAATTATTAAGTACTAATGCATATTTATCGCAACCTCTCAATTGCCAGTTCTAATGTTGTAATAACCATCATTTTTTATAAGCTGTATGTTAGTTATTCGACCTTAGTCTTATTTTTATCGGAAGTTATTACATAATTGTGACTTTCATTAACAACAACCAACGATAGAAGAAAGAATTAAGATAAAAATAATGAGTGTTACTCGCATACAAATGCAGCAAAAATAATAAAATAACATTCGAAAAGTTGCGTATAAAACAATAACAATCTGGTGGTCATAGATTCGTTTCTGAGAATTATAAAAGTCAACTACTTACATGGTATTCTGCTTTCTACTATTATTGAAATAAGAATTGGTACCAGCGATAAACTGCCCGTAGTCCTTTCAGACAAATGAGCAGTAATAGTACTATGGGAAAAACAAGCATTCTTTTACACTGATTTCTGTCCCTATCACACATACGAGTATATTCCTGATTCCACTTTTTGGATCCTTCTTCCGTTAGAATTTTCTTTATGTATAATTTACCCACTCACGAGGTTGCCTGGAAGGAATTGCTCTTTAGCAAAGAGGCCGCCATTGTTACCTTTCTGTTTTAATTTTTGTTATACTTCATATTTGGTTGCAATAAAGAGTTTTTATTATTATTATTCATTATCCGTAGTACTACCAGCGGAATCAACGATAGTGCCACAGGTAGGCACTGACCGAACAAAACATGATCACGCAACATTATACAAGAAAAAAATCTACAAACGAACTGAAATGTTTTCTAAGAACCAATGTTCTTTAATGCTCCAATGCACTACAACAGGTAACCGACAAAGCGGTTTCAGAATTCGAATCCAGAAAATTTTCCATTCAGAATCGACTCTCTAGACACTCGCATTACTGCTGGAGGCTTTTAAGCAAATGCACTCAGATGGCAGGTAACTCCGGCAATAGGGCCGCGTTCTTTGGGTATTGAGATATTTTGTCCCGTGAAAGCTTGTATTACCCGAGCCGATTGTATTGTCCTCAAACCATTGCGAGGGATTTAATTTAAGTAGGCACTTTGCATGTGTTTCAGCTTGTTTGATAAATTGATAAATAAAGATTTTTATTCAGTACTAGTTTCTGCCCGCGACTTCGTACGCGTGTAGTTTGTACGGCTACTAATCACCAAAAGGGAGCAATGTGGCAAATCATTCCAGAGGGGCAATTGCACTCTTTACAAACGTTTTATCCAAAATGAAATCGTTACCGTTCACATAAAATTTGACATCTGTCAGCTGTCAACGTGTTGTCAAAATGTATGCAAACGGAATCATTTTTGATGATTTGGTTAAAAACATGGACCTACAAAAAATTCCGTACGTAGTGTAGCATTAAACAAGTGAAGCATGCAGGATGAGACGATTTCGTTTGTTTGTACCTCAGATTAAAGACACCAATGGATTCGCATTGTTATACTATGTCTAAAATAAATTTGCGTCCAGTTTTGTCCGCCATTACAAAGCACCGTGTTTGTTGTTGTGCTAAAATATCGGTCGGTGAGCATTATTTGTGAGTGCATTTTACAGTTATACGTTTTTTATTGATTTATTTAATGAATTCTATAAAGAAAAACATAAAAGGTGTGAAATCTTAGATGCGGCGTCCCTAGTTTTTTCCGCCATCTTAGAGCACCAACCCAAAATGTTGGCACGCTTTTTTCGTAGGTATTTCATGTCTATTTGTATCTATAGTCTAAGGTTTGTACACGAACTACACTCACACAGATGCAGTAAGACAAACCGCTGTCATTTCTCGACGAGCAAGACACGCACACATACAAATGTGCTGTCACTTGCATGCTTCACTCTTGATTCAACAACGTTCCGTCCGTCTTTTTTTCAGGTCCGTGGTTAAAACGTTATAAAAAGTGCAATTGCCCCTCAGATTCGCTAAAAAAAGGATAGTTTAGCATAATTTAAAAACTTAAATGGCCCTTGATATAAACAAACTAATCCTAATCCTTAATATAAACTAATCCTTAATTTTATTTGATCCATTGGATCGGGGAACCGCTATGTAAACAGCCCACGGCAACTTTTCCTGGACGCAGTGCGCCCTGCTGACCAAGAATAGTCTCTGGTAAATAACTTTTAAACAGCTGAACAGATTTTCATCAAATAAAGCTTATAACCATCCTTTTTTTCTAACTTTAGATCAACAGAAACCGCATGAAAATCGCTCGACCCATGTAGACGACATAACACTACAAATAGAAAAGACGAAAAGGAAGTTTCGAATAGCTGGGCAGAAATTCATCAAATCTATAGTTATTAATAATATTAATAGTGTTAACTGGTTGAAAGAGTTAGATTCCTTAGTTTTTACATGTTTGAAAATAAAACAATAAAACACCTTTCAACATACCTTCTTGACGTCATGACAAATATTATTAAATAAGTCCGTCATTATTAAGTCCATGGCCGAGGCAACCTTTTGTTGTTGCCTGCAAACCGAACGAAATTCCAAAATTAATTCTGCTGTACTTTGTTAAACCAAACTTGCCTTTACTCTCTGTTAATACTAGCTTCGTAGCATCATCCAATTTAGTAATTTTACAGATTTCGTGAACATTGATGAGGAATTAAAATATATATATGTTAGTGTTTTATATTGTGCAATAAAATGAAAACTCTCAACAAATAAGCAAAAAAAATTAACATGCATTATCAAATTGGTTGTATGGAATTTCTTCTTGTGCCTTACCACAATAACGACGTAAAATAAAAATTTGAATTTTAACGGGAATTTTCCATTGATATGACATGACAATGTGACACTGAAGTATACAGGGTTAATTTGTAAATTGCAGGATTAGATAGCTAACATGATTAACTACATTTGTTTTACGAGTTTTAAGTTAACTCAAATTGAACAAAAATAAATTTTCAAGTTTTTATTGCACTATCGTGACATTGTGACGTCTATGTTTCATTTTTAAACGGCGACGGAAGACGACATTACTGAGTTACAAACATTCCAGACAGATAATAATATTAAATTAATATTTATTTTTGTATGAAAGCAAAATCTAACGAATTATCAAACGTTGTTTATGATGTTAGCTATTTAATCCTGCCAGGTTGCAGGTGTTTTACAAATAACCATGTAACAAATTTGACACGAGAATTTTATGTCCGCTATTTTGTTTTACTTTATTGGCTTTTTCGGTATTCCCATATGTTTTGGATGGGGATTTCTCAGCTTTCTGTGGGAATTTTGAAAAATCCTTCCTTAGTGGGCTCCTACATAGGGGAGAGTCGAAAGCATTGTACCGCAGGATAAATCGTACCACCTCCAGATTTCCTACTAAACGGCAGTATTTCTTTACACTGGTAATGTTAAAATATGAGATACTCATCGCCATCGTCACATGTCATTTTATAATGGCGTGCGGCAGTTAATTCTTGTAATTCTTACCCCAGTAAAAAAAAGTATTTTGGTCGTTTTTGATCTAAATTTTACAGTGCACATGTAAGGATCTATTTTCCATAAATAGTGAGTGAAAATTATCATTTATTGATTATGTATCAGTGTTTTAATTTACTACAAATATTTGTGTTTGTTATTGCTAATTTTTGAGGCTATATGTTTAAGCTATATGTTGTTAAAAAGGTTTAAATAACATAGTTGCAGGATTTTCTTTCTTATTATTAAGTAAATATTTTCAGTATTGAAATTGTAACTCCTACATATTTTTTAATTTGTTACTCACGTAATATTAAAGGTTGTCTCCGTTGCTTTAATAACACTATTATGTACTAACTCTCCTTGGAAACTATTAAGGCTTATGATATATTTAATTAAGATTTAACAATTGTATTATAAAAAGCTGTATGTTTCTTTATACAATAAAAAAAACACTTTTTCTAATTTGATGTCATGGACTTTTTTTTTCTTCGGGGGGAAATGCGTAACCGCGCCGTACCCGCCGTTGGCTAGACGGCGAGCGTGTATGGGGCTCTCCGGGCAGGGTGCCAGGCCTACCCACTAAAACCCCCCGGTGTTCTCCCTGCCCATGTGGGCGCGCATGGTGAGGTCCACACTGCGACTACAACTACCAGCTTGATGTCATAGACCTACAAAAAAATACGGATGTAGTGTGGCATTAAACAAATGTGAAGCATGCAAGGTATGACATTTTCATGTGTTTGTACACGACCTACACTCACACAGATGTACCAGATACTGCAAACAGCTGTCATTTTTCAACGAACAAGACATACAAATGTGCTGTTATTTGCATGCTTAAGGGTGAGGCCAAACGGACGTAATTTTTTGAGTTGTGAGTCACGTAATTTCGGCCGCGCAATATGCGTTGCATTCGGTTTCATACATAAGTGCAGTTTGTGCCACACGACGACGCAAAATGAGTTGTCTGCCGACTCATGCGCCTAAACTGGACCGATTTTCGGTCGGGTTGAGGGAGTGAGGGAGGGGCGCCCTGGAGAGCGGACGGCAGTGTTGCTGTTTTGGCCACTTTGTGGTTAGATCTAGCGGATTTTCTAAAATAATCAATGTTAGCCAACAACTGTTTGTGTCTGATTTAGTAATAAAAGGTTTTACAAGGTGTAATAATTTTTGAAAATAAATCTGGATTTGCACATAAGCGTTCATATAAAGTATGGAATGGATATTAATCTTTCACTATTGAGTGGATTTCCATCATCTTCTGAATATGTTTCGTAAATACACAATAATTTTAATCGATCCATTGCACTCGATGACACAAACAGCCTATACCACCACTCAAAAGCAACTGAATAAATTACGTCCGTCTGGCTCAACAGAATTTCAGTTGAACGTAAATTGCGCGACCAAAAATACTCGACTCACAACTCACAAAAATACGCTCGTTTGGCCTCACCCTAACTCTTGATTCAACAACGCTCCGTCCGTTGAATCGAACCACTAAAAATTCTTTGTATCGTCCCGGTACTATTTAATCGACTAATTGTTTTTTCTACTGTTGTTTTGCTTAGTAAAATATTATTGTTTATAGACGGCTGATAAAAGAAAATATTATAAATGGACTCCAGAGGACCTTGAGAGTTCAGAAATATGGGTACTATGTGCCATAATAAAAACTAGATTTAAGATAGAGTGATATTACCTACTATATACGATAATAAATTGGTTAATTTTGTAGAAACTTTAATAAATAAATAAACCAATTGTTGAAATAATATATATTGATTATAATTTATTGAAATCCACCTATTTTAGATAGCTTAATTAAACCTAAAGGGCTTAAACATACTCTATATGTTAGTGGTCTAATTCATCATGCCTGTGGTACAATATATCCAACTAGTCTGAATCGTATCATTTGACTGCCTGTAGAAACTCGCAAATTTTGGACAAATTAATCAGTACTAGGATTAAAATGCCACTGGTTATGAATAAGGACACACCTACTCACCTACTTGTAATCCTATACTTTTGTAAGTTTTTATAGAAAAGAGAAACCTAATTCATAAAAACTGAGAACTAGTACGATACACCCGACTTTCCATTGAGCCAACGAACCCCTGAACCGAGTTTAGAGCTTCTAGCTCCAGTAGTGTGGGTTCTACATTGATTCCTCAGTCAGTCACCAAAGCCTTTTAGCGCGAACGCTCACGATCGACTATCGGTGACGATTTTTTGACGGCAGAAAATAATAGATAATATGGAGTACTACGCTGCTCTGACCACCGACTTCAAAAAGTCGGCTATAAAAAAATATTTTACAAAAAATAAAAACCGACTTCAAAAAAACACTAAAAAGTTAAAAATAATATAAGAATAGGTACAGACAACATCACACTTCTATAATGAAGTCGGTGCCAAACGATGATCTTCTAGAAAGTCTTTGCAGTATCAAGGGTTGAAGTTGGTTTTTATTTGTTGTAAAATATTATTTATTTTTAACTTTTTAGTGAATGAAATCTTTTTAGTGAAAGAAACCCTAATTAAATACCTTTATGGTATTGGTATTATTAGGTATTTAATTAGCGTTTCCCTCAATTTTCTTGGGATCCCATCATTAGATCCTGACTTTGGTAACCTTGTGACCACTCTAGGAGTATACTCTATCGAATACAAAAATAATTTTAAAAATCGGCCCACAATTTGCAGCGTAATCGCGTATAACACACACAAAAAAAGAAAAAAAACATACGTATCGAATTGAGAACCTCCTCCTTTTTTGAAGTCGGTTAAAAAATTGGTAAATCCTGGCCGACCCGAAAAATGAAACACACAACATATCGGTCAAAACATCGGTCATCGATAGTCGGTCGTGTGCGTTCGCACTTAAAAATACAGAGGAATAGTCTGACGATGCTTTTGAGCTTTTAGTAGCGGCGGCGGCTATCAGCGTTTTTGCGACTGCATCGATGCTGCATCGCGTTTTCGCGACTTGCTGCGTTCGGTCGCAGCATCGGAAATGCGCGTTTTAGCAATTCTTTCGATGCTGTATCGCGATTTAGCGACTGCCTGCGTTCGAACGCGGTATCGGTGTCGCGCGTTTTAGCGACTGCTGCGTTGCTGGATTGGGACGGTTGTAGTCATAGGCGTATATAGAGGGGAGTGGGTTATGCCTACCCCAGGTAATAACCTAGAGTGGGCATTAGACCATTCTGGGGCTACTGATTCAAAATTCAATGATGGATGCCAAAATACTGATACCTTCATACAAATCATGGGCCAGGTGGGTTATTTTGTAACTTATCGGCAATCGGCCATTGTATAGATTTGATAATTCTGTTTGATTGAAACTGATTTCTAATATGTGTTACATTAATTAACGTCGACATCTGAGTGATCTTGGTATATTGGTTGAATAAATCAACCAATACTTATGGCTAATGAACATAATTCCGCTTTTCTTCATCAAGGTGATTAAGTCATCCAGTTTGATAACGATTGCCGATCAATCGATGAGTTACAAAATCACCACCCAGGTCTGGAAAAAAACTCTAGTTCCGCCAATGGTTAAAGTGTTGTCGAATGTCGATCGATAGTTGCTTATCGATAGTTTGCCGATGTGCAATAATAATATTATTGTTTACATATGATAAATTTTAAAATGTTTTCTTTTTACAAGCTTTATTTACTGTCACATTTGGCCCACTTTCCGGTTTCCGACTGAGCTGAAATTTTGCATGCAAATGTACGGTCGCGGACAGAAAATGTTTACCACCTTAAGGATCACAATTGCATGCACACATTTAGGTCACAAGTTCTAAATGTCTAATTCATAATAATTTGATGGACCATAGATTAATTTTTTCTAATGATATGACAACCAATCGCTCTAGGAGATGAACTGACTACTATCAAGGTTTGATATATTTAAAAAAAAACTTCGCCCCACACTAGGATTTCAACCTGTATCGTGGGTGCAATTACAAGATTAAATCTCACATGCACATACGCCCAGACCGGGACGAATTTCTGTAGGCCATACAAAATATCTGTCCCGTGCGGGAATCGAACCCGCGACCCGTTGCGCAGTAGGCGATGACTAACCGTGTCGTCAAAAAATATAGAAAACTTTTTTGAAAACTAGGTAATATTTAAGTTTTTTAACTAAGAATATGAAGAAATAATAAAATGGAAACTTTAAAAATCTTTATTTAATATCTAGTATAACCTTCCTCCGCAGCTATGACGGCACGTAGCACAGTGTGATCTAGGAGCATGAGAGTTTCTTTTATTTTAATAGTCCCAGCGTTGAACCAAAAGCCCCCATACATTTTCAATAGGGTTTAAATCAGCAAACCGAGCGGGCCATCGAATGGGATGAATGTCACGGTGCAGGTTCAGCCACGCCATAGCACGGGCCATGTGTATCCGTGCATTATCTTGAACGTAAGTAATGTGTGGGAATTCTGATGCAGGATACACTACGCGCACAGTAGGCAGCATCACTTCTTCCTAAAGCGACATATAATTCTGGCAGTACCTAGCCAGTTCTCCAACGCTATCCGACGCCGTCAAGGCTCATCGACCTAACATCGTTTTGAGGAACGATATGAGCTTCATCATACCAAGTTCTATTATAGCGCCATAAAGTTAATCTTCCGATTTGGCTTGATTTAAAAGTTTTTTCATCGGTAAATATAGTATTCTAACAATTAAAAACCGAGATGTTATCGCGCAGAGTTAAGCCGGGCTGTTTTGTGGTGAGGTTTCAGCTCCACTTAAACAGCATGGTGTCTGTGTAGTCCAGCACTGTGCAAAACTCGTCCGCTCGTCCGAGCACTCACATCATATTTTTTATTTCTCTAGCCTATACTGTCCCACTGCTGAGCAAAGGTCTCCCCCATATCCCTCGACAAAATATTGTCTCGAGCCACATGCCACCAATCTTCGTAGAAATTTTTTAAGTCATCCCGCCAGCGCTTTCATCGTATAAAGCAGCAAAATAACTAGTTGGTGTGAAACCGTTCTTTTCGTAACGACGAATCATTTCTGTATTCAGTAAAATTTTGCTTTTGTCCAAAAGACGTCCAATCATTTTTGCTAAATGAATGTCAACAAATAAAGAAATGAGTTTCATAATCAAAAAGTGATAAATAATTCTCTTTGTCATTCTCGATGCGTCATTTTGCATAATAACTTTTAAAAGGTAATAAGTAACTTGATATGACATTTTAGACTTAAGTGAAAAAAGTATGTTAAAGAATCTAATTTCAAAACTGGTAAACATTTTCTGACCGCGACCGTATATCGCGTGACAATGCAATATTATATTGAACAACAGTGGGCTGGTGCTGGACATGATTCCCAGCAGTGGGATTGTGCTGGAAAAGATTGTCCAGCAGTGGGCTGGTGATGGGGATGATTCCCAGCAGTGGGTTGGTGTTGGGCAAGATTCCCAGTAATGGGCTAGTATTGGGCAATAGATAGTCCAGCAATGTGTTGGGGCTAGGATAGATTATGTTATTCAGAAAGTGTGTAGTGAGTATATAAAACCTGCTCCTTTTATCTACTTGGGAGGAAAAGTTCATTCTATCTAGTGTATATTAATTTTCAATGGGGGGTGTCCGGACCCCCAGCCCCCCCCCCCCCCCTTTACCTACGCCAATGGGTCATAGACTAGCTAATTAAATATTCACAGACTACAGTTTTAGTCTGTACAATAAACAAAGTGTACAAGAAGCTAAAACTATAAATGACGTTGGGTAATTCGAGACAAAACGTTGTTCATCTTTCTAGACAACGGACTAAGGTTTTATAAACTAAAATGAACTTTACAAGTTAGCAGACAATAAAAGTGCAGTCGTAAACATCACAATTTGTAACAAATGAGCACTAAACTCGAAACAATGTAACGTTTATTTCAAACTAGCTAGGAGCTTCCTCCTTAATTGTCACACTAATGGAAGGTGTTATGAAATTAATAGTACATTACTGCAGAGGCCGGGAGTAGAGCTTTTCATACTAACTTTCCTGGCCTAGGCCGGTAAAGTAATGCATGAGCCAAGAATTACAAGCTTCGCGTCTTCTTTTTACTACAATAATGCCTACATTTCCGAACATGTTTGAGAAAGTCGTGAAAGGTTAGTCGTGACTAGGGCTGCGACCTTTTTTGTGCAAACAAAGTACTTTAGATTTTAAAGGTTAAAAAAAATACATTTTGCACTTTATATTATTTGCATTGCACTTAATCAATCAAACAAAACGATGTTGACATTTAGCTTTTAAAACGATGTTGACCTCTACATAATCTGTGCAAACATTCTTTGCCGTTGTCAGGTTAGAAGTAGGTTTTCAGTAAATACTGTTTACGCTCGAGGAAGAGCGAGTGGCAACACTGCATTATAGTCTGTGCAGTGAGAGCTTGTGGCGGCCGGCCGCATGTGACATGTCAGTCGAGTCGAATGTAATGACATTGGAATAGGTTACCGGATGGCGCGTTTTCGAGAAATATATAATTCATTGTGTTTTGCGCGGCGCACCTAATATCGGGGTGCGAAAGCCCGCTTTAAGTGTTGTTCAAAGTTTTATTATCCGCTGGTGAAGTGAGTGATGGTGGCCTAATAGGCCTATGTAGTTATCCGTGGTCTCCATCGGTGGATTGACAGCAGCCCTTCAGGAGCCGCGACTTCCTTCAAGCTAGCTCAGGAAGTCCACCGGCTACATACGGAGACCGAACGGAGTCAAGGTAAGGACACTTCATTAGATTGTAGTATCGACATCAGCAATCAACCTAACCATTAATCGGCGAAACGCCGACGTGGTGGCGTCTACTTTAGGCGCCATCAAATACATACAATATTGTAGCATGTTCTAAATCCTTTCTTTCGTATGAAAAATTCTTTCAGATTTTACGCTTTTATTGTTTCGTACCAGTGTTAAAATTCTGGTCTTGCCAACGCATTGTGTGGCAAGTTAAATTTGTTAGCACTGGAAATTCTCCGTGCATTTTCTAGTGTATTTTGCTGACGAAAAACTATTTCTGCTTATTTAAATTTCAATGAAGGCTTTTATTGCAGAGAAAACTTCGACTAATTTGTTCAACAAATATTTTTGTTTTTTTTTATTAGATGTCAACTTCATCATTGCCACCTATTATCGTCCACTGAAACAATAATATATGAAATTTCAGAACACTCAGTATTCATTGTCACATATTATTGTTTTCATACTTTCAAAGCACGTCGTCATAGAACTTGAAATAGCATTATTGATTAAGAGATTTAATCTATTCTATTATCTAGATGTCGTCCTGAATTTAAACTAGTAATTATCGCACCTCGGATTAACCTCATTGGTTACTTTGCGGCCTTAGGAAAGTTAACGAGTGGCAGGTAAAATAGAAGATTCAAAAGGGACTGATTTGATTTTAAATTTTATGGAGGTTTTATGAAATTATGAGATTTCAAAACTCAGTCAAGATAGGCATCAAAAGTCTGCAGATTTTGTCATCACCTTTCCTGTGTGATGTATCTGAAACATTATTAAGAATATATGGAAAAGATATGAACGTTGACAAAGGTTGTACAATGGCGTTCCATCTCAAGATGTTATCGGTGCAGAATGACGCCGAATACGTATGAAAGTGGAAACCTCACTTTATTTTATTCGAAGTGTACCGTCCTTCATTCGTACGAATACTAAAAAAGGTGTATATGTATATAAAGCAAATTTAGGGCTCGGATCAAGTGTGTCCCTTTATAATGTACGTGCCAAGTTATAAGCTCGCTATGTTTTATATTTCATTCGAATAATTAAAAACTTCAAATTCGAATCTTAAATGTTTTAAATCCATAATATTGGTTGAATACTGCTTGACATGTTTTTGGTTTTCTATTAAGTCATCATTATAAGGGTTTGTAAGTTGTACATTTCTAGATTCTGAAATGCTAACGGAATAGATTGTGAACTCATATTTTTCATATAAAATATGTTACTTATAACTTATACTATATTTAGCCTGCTTCATCGTTATATTGTTTAATGTTAAAAATAACCTCTCTCGCGACGATCAAATTTAAAACTACCATGCAAATCCCGCCGGTTTCTGTTCACTTTTATATTCGATGCTCATGTTCATTTTTGCATATATAATTATTAAAAGAGTTCAGTTGTTTGATACATTTAAATATGTCTTTTACTGTTTTACTATACCCCAAACTATAATCCACGTGATTATATGTAGGTATAATATTTTATCTATAAAAAAAAGTAAAATCATGCTATTTTTTGAGAGACAATGCCTCTTATTGATTCAGTGACTAAATTTAAAATTTTTAATTAGCTGTTGAATTGATCATTTAAATTATTGGGCTGTATATGAGCTTTTGGTCCAATAAATTTTAATTAATGACTTAAATAGACATTAATTATAATTTATTGGTTCAAAAAAGTAGATAAATTGTTTGTTTTAATTATCAATTTATCGTTACAGTCTAAACTTATTAAAAAACCAACGCAAACTTTATTTCCTGTATGTTATAGACGTGTAACGTTTATAACAAGAGTACCTACTCTTATAACACTAACCCGCTACCGCTCGTGCCATAGACGGCATCATTGGAAAATTCGTCCCTTGAGTACCGGGCTCTGTTGAAAAGATACGAATGGACAGAACTTGACTTTTTTGGGAACATGAAATGTTTTTGTTGCTTACGTTGCTGGAAATTGTTGAGTGACGACCCCGTTTGCTTTGCGAATTCATTCGAGTTCACAAAAGTTCTCCGATGATACACCGTTTATAGCCGGCTAAAGTGGTTCTGGATTGAATACGGTTTTTGCTTATTAGGTCTGGATGATTCACTGTTTAATTTCGGGAATAGGTTTTGGTTTCACTACGTATGGTTTAGAAATCACAAATTGGCACTTAAAATTAATGTTATTGAAGTTCAGCTAACCTCTTATCTACAGACACATTTTGTAGAATATTCTTATTGCAATTTACTGACATGAATATGATACGTATGTATATACTTATATCTATGGTGGTACCTATTTATACAAAATAATAAAAAAAGAATGCTCGACATAAACTATAAAAGCGTTATAAAATGTACTAGTCAGAAAGTGAGAAAAATAATAAAAACGATCAAAATAATTATTGGCTATATTCTTTTATATAACAATTTGATGGTTTTATGGCGCTAACGAAAAGTAAGGTAAAACCACAGAATAGATAATAGTACTACGTACAGAACGGCCACTCACCTCCTCGCACTCATTTCAAATACCTCGTCCTACCCGGCACTTCCCTGTAGACATCACTGACACGTAAACAAGGGCGCGCGCGATCGCTCGGACGAGTAGACGCGAGCGCCGGGCGATAACAGAGACAGCGCTATGCGGGTGAAAGAGAAGGCAGTCGCTGCACTTCCCGCGTCATTGCGATTGATAACCGCTCACTCAGCCCTACTAGATTCCACGCACACATTTGCGCGTGTATGAACGTCATTTGTTTAAGTAGTAGTAATAGGTAATTGATTTGCGAACGTTGTATGGAGTGTCCGGGGTGTGGTAAAACATCTAACTTGACCTTTTCACTTGCACTTCTACTCATGTAATTTGCCCACTACTGAAATGAAAATGCTCGCGAAACTTCGCCTATGACCGATGTGACTACGTGACTTTGTAAACACTTTTATCTCGTCAGCAAGATTAAGTTACGACTTTGGTAACTTATTTCTCACTTCTCCGGCCAGATGTCTTTAGTGGTATTACATTACATTGACGTGTCATAACTTCGGATCACTTAATGCTTGTACACGGCGCGGCGGCGCAAGAAGTTTGAGCGAGCAATGACTTAGGCTATTTGCGCGAGTGGGTCGCGGATATTTCGAACGGACTATCTATGTTCTAAGTCGCGCTTTCGAAATTAGATGTCCAATTGCTTTGAAGATGTTGATAACAGCACGCAAAAATGAATGGCGATTTCGATACTCTAACTTTGATTACGGCCTTAGAATAGTATTCTACTCAGATCCTATTTTTGTACTGCTCATTAGAATTTAGATATCGTTACGTCTCGTACGCCTTCGCCCGACGCCAAAACTCGCCGAGCGACTAGCCGGTAGTGGGTCTTCTACCCGAGTCCTGCATATCCTTGGGGTGGCCTAGTCAGCTCAATTCCCTTGTCGAATACCGTAAAGACTGTTGTTTCCCTCTTGTAAAAAAAAAAAGGTTGAACCGGCTTGTTGAAATCAATCGAACCAAAACCCTATGTCGCTCAATCGCTTCTGAGGCATCCATTACAGTCATGACTGATAGTGACTGATGGAATGATGAATTAACCCTGTCGGCGGACGTCTCCTTTTCAGTTTGTTCACTTCCTATAATGTACACTTTCTTTAAATTTCAAAATGTCTTGTTCACGAAAAGTACACTTCATGATAACCCTCTCGGCACACAGTGTCACATTCGGAGGATGTCAATGTCGCAAAATGTCAAGTTCTCAGAATGTAACATTCGCAAAATGTCACTTTCTCATAAAGTCACTTCCGCTTTCGCAGAATGTGAATAACACTGGACGCTAAAGATAGACGACAGAATTAGACGATAGTTCATATTTGCTTCTCACAACAGTGACCACGAGCCAAACCACGATTGGTTTTACCTGTAGTATTGTATTATCTGTGGTTTTACTTTAACGGATGTAACTAAACGCCGAAATAATATTTAGGGGACGTATAGGTTAGATATTAGGTAGACTCTTGTGCTTGTCTTAGATCTGGAAACCTAATACTTTCCGAGTTAATCGACTTCCAACTGAAAGCAAAAACTTTCAAGAAACAACCATAGTCCAGCTGACTTTAGAATTAACACAAGAAACGTAAATTTTATAAAGAACTTCGCATTTTCTGTAGAAATGCTAAAAAAATTAAATTTCTTTATTGATTTTATTCATTTTTATAACACAGATACTAAGTTATTAACAGTGAATAAAGACTACTTTGGCTTAACAAAGAAAAAAGGATATCAATAAGGCTAATAATGGTGTCGATTCAGCAACACAACTTTATTTAACTAAACTAATTTGACAGGTCTAAAAATAAAGCCGTCGCTTTTAATCCTTTAGAGAAAAAGAAAGATGGCGATAGTTTTAATCCTGTCAAATTAGTTTAGTTAAATTAAGTTGTGTCTGAATCGACCTCATTTTCGCCGAAGCGGGTAAGAACTCGGTGGCCTAGTTGTCAAGGCGTCAACGCGGTATGTCGGAGACGCAGGTTCAAATCCCGCTCGAGACGAACATTTTTCTTTATTGATTTTATTCATTTTACCACAATGTTACCACAGAATGAAGAAACAAGATATGTTGATGTACCTTCTGCTATAAATGCTAAAGATACTGAGAAAGACGCAAGCATGTGTGTTATTCCTCCACGTGAAATCTTTTGGACGAATTTTGATGAAGCTTCATATACGTACACCTTGGGAATCGGATTATTACACTCTGGCTCTTTTCTCTCCCAACATTCCCACGGGATCATATAATACTTGTAAAGTTATATTATTCTCAATGGTATTATACTTAATACGAAATGGATTCATTATTTTTCCCATCCGATGTCCTTTGTCGCTGATAATTATCAAGTGCTCATTACATCTTTCGCTCCTATCAATCTGATTTTAACGAAGCCATTAAAAATGGGTGGCTGGATCTATTGTGGTTTCGGTTCGAAATCACTAATGAAAGGAATTTTGAATGAACTGCGATGATTAAAAATAGTTTTGAATGTATTTCCATTGTACTGTCGAAAATGACTACTTTGAAGAGAACCACAAATTAAGTGTTTTTAACCGACTTCAAAAAAGGAGGAGGTTATCAATTCGGTTGTATTTTTTTTATGTTTGTTACGTCATAACTCCGTCATTTTTAAACCGATTTCCAAAATTCTTTTTGTATTTTTTTTTTTAGAAAAAACGTCGCCCCACACTGGGATTTTCTCCTGTGTCGTGGGTGCAGTTACAAACATAGAATATCACATGCACATACGCCCAGACCGGAACAAATTTCTGTAGGCCATATAAAATATCTGTCCCGTGCGGGAATCGAACCCGCGACCCGTTGCACAGTAGGCGATCACTCGACCTCTGCGCTAACCGTGTCGTTCGATAGAGTATACTGCAAGGGTGGTCCCGTGGGCACCGAAGTCAGGATCTGATGATGGGATCCCATAGAAAATAGAGGAAAACACTAATTCGGTGAGCTGGTATTAAATTAGGGTTCATTTAACTGAAAAGATATCATTCACTAAAAAGTTAAAAATAAAAAAAAATTACAAAAAATAAAACCGACTTCAAAAACACTAAAAACTTTAAAATAATATAAGAATAGGTAGAGACAACATCACACTTCTATATTGAAGTCGGTGACAAATTTTAATACTTTCTAAGAGATCATCGTTGGAGTGTTCCATGGAGTGTTCCACGCCTCACAGTTACAGCTAAAATATTATGATTGATGAGTGATTTTGCAATTTATGCACATAATTAAACATTTGAAACTTTGTTGTTTTATTTGCACGAATAGGTACTGTTCATTTAAATGATACAAATTACATAGTAATTTCGCATTAATTTCATTTGCAAAAAAAACCCAATATTTTGAAGTAATTTGTTAATTGATAATTTTCATAAAATATTAGAAATTTTGAGTCCTTAATATAGTTATCGTTTTTAATATTTGAATTTTTTAAAAATGTTAAAAAAAGGAGGGAAAATTTTATTATTTTTTATACTTCATTTTTACTCAACGACTACCATAACATACTCGTAAGTACATACATGTAATATATCATGATAGTAGTTATTAGTGATTTTGAGAGTTATACTTAGGAGTTAAGATTAAAATAACGATCACTAAAAAATGCTATCCTATATCAGCAATCAAAATGCTGTAGATACTTAATACTGAGAATAGATAGTATTCATAATAGAATAGTGTTATACTAACACTTTCATGTTTGACGAAGGTGTATTCAGTCTAGAGTAATATGTGTAGCAAATATTGACGCGTCCCGATTATTGTTTGGCAAAATACGACTTGTGCAAAGCTTTCACAAATATTTTAGGTAAATTTCATCGGAAAATATATTTGTACAGAACTATTTGTGTAGCAGGTCGACCGTACTGGGATAAACAGAATGCTGCTTATGATTTAAAAATAATTGCAATATTTTGTTCATCATCATCATCATCATAACAGCTCATATACGTCCCCAGCGAGGGGCTCAAGCCTACCCTAAGTTAGGGTGTTTAGGCCTTAGTCAACCACGCTGGCCCAATGCGGATTGGTCGAATTCACATACACCTTTGAATTTCTTCGCAGGTGTATGCAGGTTGCCTCACGATGTTTTTCTTCACCGTAGGAGCGTCAGACAAATGTACTATCGAGGTCTCTCGTGCCTTACCACTTTGTAGAAATATTCGTTTGAAAGCGGATCGCATCGGACACGCCCACACGACCCATACCTATCCCTGATTGGCTACGTATTTTTACTACGATTTACTACGGCCAATCATAGACAGACATCTGGTTTCATTGAAATCGCTCTTGGTGTCAGTCTGCTTTACGCTTTACTATTGGTGAATGAATGGAGCGGGGCGTGGTTTGACGCGATTGTCAGTGTGCAAGCGACTTTCGACGTAGGACTGGTAAGGTGCCAGTGTCCTCGATAGTACATATAAAATTCGAAAAACGAAAAACACATTGGTACATAACGGTGTCAAACCCGAACCTCCCGATTGGAAGGCAAGTGCCGAGTCCACAGCGCCACCGATATTTTGTTATTTTACATAAATAAATTTAATAACTAGTTCGATGCTAAAACTAAAGTGACATTGCGTGGTGCCGCGTTGGAAGGCAAAGGCTGGCATGTAGCTCGTTCACATTGTGCGGCGTCAGCGCTTCGTGTCTTGACGTGTTTAATGGGGCCTGTGCTGAGTAGGCACTTGCGGTTGAGGTAAATGGTATAACATGTTCTTAGTTATTGTTTGTTAAAGAAAACGTTAAGACTTGCTATTGGGACTCGCATCGATTTATTAGAAAAAGTACTTAATGAAGTTTCTATTTCAATACTATGTATTCGTTAATAATTCAAATTAATTAAATAAATAGATTTGTAAATAAATAGAGCTCGCAAAATATGGGAAACTTATTTGAAGTAATTTCTTCAGCTCTTCGATGCGGAAAATATTTAAAATAGCCTTAATCTCACCTTCTCACCTCTTGGCCTTCAACTCACCTGATGGTAAGTGACGATAAGGTGAAAGCGAGCTCTCACCGAAGGTGGAAGCGAGCTTCACCTGGACTCCTCAACATCTGAGGAACCGGCTATCTTACCTCTAATTATTGGAACACGACAATGGTATTTACATTGTTGTTGTGGCGACAAACTTAGGTGAAAGCTTGCCAGGCGGGCTCAGAATCCCCACCTCCAACCAAACCAAGCAAACCTCCAGATCATAACACGGTGGTCTCACAAGATCACGATGGCGGCTTTTTCGTTTAAATCACCTAAACTTTCTGATTAAAAAAAAAGTCGTCCCACATTTTCATCGATTTTCTCCTGTGTCGTGGATGCAGTTACAAACATAGAATATCACATGCACATACCTACGCCCAGACCGAAACAAATTTCTGTAGGCCATACAAAATATTTGTCTCGTACGGGAAATAATCAATCCCAGGCTGTATTGCTGTGACCACCCACGTCGTAACACGTTAATGAACGCAATAATTTTATGATCACACATATAAGGCGAACAGTCTAGCGTGGTGGCATTATTAGTGGCTTATAAAGCTTTACGTTACAAAAGCCACTAATAATGCCAAAAACACTAAATAGTACTACCAGTAGAACCAACGGTAGTACCACACGGGTAAACACTTGATATATGTATAGCTTTTGTGGCAAACACCGCCAATGTAGGTTTTTTGCGCTATTTGAGGCGATATTTTTAATGCGTTCAATAAAGCGTATTACGGCGCAGACGTTTACACTAACATTAATACAACATGAGTCGTAGCATAGAGAAAACTCATTATTACTTTTTAAAGTGAAACTTTTTTTACATCGCCTTTTTTTCGCTCGTCTACCGCATGTCGCATTACACAAAAATATGACATCTTTTATTTCACTACAACGTACCATGTCAGGATTGCTCTATCTATGGGTTAGATCTTGGAATTCCCTACCTTCGCACGTGTTTCCTCCATCCTACAACATGGGTTCCTTTAA
Source organism: Schoenobius gigantellus (assembly GCA_963935595.1). Lineage (NCBI taxonomy): Eukaryota > Metazoa > Arthropoda > Insecta > Lepidoptera > Crambidae > Schoenobius > Schoenobius gigantellus. The sequence continues at coordinate 9,057,903 of OZ012544.1, read as the reverse complement.
AAGAGGTGTGAAAAAGCATCTTATAAGCCGGCAAGGGGCCGGCAGGTAGGATAGTGGATGTCGTCCCTCCTCTATCTGTCAACTCATTTGGGCATCTTTCACCGCTTAACATCAGGCGAGGAGGTCATTTACCGGGCCCTCCATAAAAGAAAAGATCTTCGAATTTAAGGTAGTGGATCAATCCCAGGTCTAGAGCGTTATTTTTTTATTTTTTTTATTTTGTTTTAATTGCTTTTTTGTTTATTTTATTTACTTATTTGTTTTATTTATTTATAATTTTCTTTTCAAAAGAAAAAGATTTAAATTAGGTTTAAAAACGCGATTTTAATACCCTAAATCGAATTCTTTTCCGAAAATTTTTAATTAAATCTGAAAAAAAGTTTCACTTGCATGGCGGTTTCATAAAACCACACAATGTTTTATTTGGTTGACTCTACAAACTCTTAGTCCGTGTTCTCATTAACATGATATTATTTGTATTACGAACATTTACCATAGATCGGGTTCTTGGGTTCTCTGCCCTTTAGCTCCATCACCATACGGTACTTATATCAATCCCTGAGTAGGGAAAACTCGTAAAAACTTATACCAATTTGTTGCGGCTTGAAAACGCTCCCATCCTCTTTTCCTTCCCCATCCTATCCTACCTATATTACCCTACGAATCACAACCTCTTTGCTAATTTGAAAAAAGAAGAAAAAAAGAAAAAGTTGTTATGGCGCGCGCCCTCGAAATGTTAACAACGAACTAAGAAAAATCATTATAAAAAGCAAGTGAAAACAGCAGCTGGGTACATGTGAGTAACCTAATCCTATCCTATCCTTGTTTTTAAGTGCAGCTATCATTTTTATCCTAATTGTAAATCTCTGGGTGTAGGAATTTTGTGTTGACTTAGCATAGTTCTGCAGCCGTAATATCTTAATCTTATCCAAATTAATCATAATTCACCTCAGTACACAGCTTGAATTCTTTTGTAGACTGGTACAGAAACGTTTCAAAATCTCCTGAAGAGGTTGCGTCTAAAATCTATGTAACAACTCAGAAATACCGGTGATCGATATTCTATGAAGCTGAGTTTAATTAAAACCCCGTAAGTCGAGCAAATGAAGATTTATTCCAATCAAAACACGTGTCTATGCACTGAATAATAATTAAATTAAGGTGGCGTGGCTCATGTTTCGCCGAAGTTAAGAGGATTAGATGTTCGAGTAACTACGAAATATAACGACGGAGGCTGACGTGGAAAATGGCGGGCGTGATGTCACAGGAAATGAGTTGGTGAAGGTTAATTGAAAATGTCACTTTGACAGTTGCACGTAGAAAATTGTGCAACGCCGAAGGTTGTAGAAGGTATATAATTTAAATATTGAATAAGTTCGAAAGTCGTTTGATTGAAATTCTTCACAAAGTAAGTATATACCTGTTACTTGAACGCACTTCGATAAATGCGTAACTCAACTTCAGAATAGGATTGAAAGAAAGAAAATATCATTTCGGAAAAATACCAAGTAAAATAAATTGTATTCAATCCAATCAAGCTGTTAAAAGATTATTTCTTTTGTAAATGCAGTCATTTGTTTTTTAAATATTGCGAAACCGTTCGGTTATAATAATATTGGTCTGGACTCTGCAATAGAGCGATTTCGAAATTCGGCTCGATTGACAGAAATGAATACGATTTTATTCCTACACAGAAAGATAAATGTTGTCTACTTAACTACTTTTAAAAATCAAAATAGGATAAGTAATGGCTTTTGAAAAACTATTTTGCATTTTTCATTATGAGGTTTGCCGAAAAATCTTGAAATTTCGTTCTTATTTAATGACACAATTTTTCATTTACGCGAATTTAATTTAATTACTAGGCTAACATAGTATAGGCTAATTATAGATGAGACCAGCTTAAGCTTACTTTAATCTTCGGCCTTATTGTCATTTACCAATCAAGTGAGATGAAGGCCAAGACGTTTTCTACCGTGTGTAAAAAATAGTTCAATCAAAATCTGTCAAAACCACTATCATCAACTTGATTAAAAAAACACCAAAAAGTCGAAAATAATTTTAGAATACCTACATCACAGTTTTATTGAAGTTGGTGCCAAAGTAAACTTTCCAGGTGATCATTGCTTGGCTCCGACTTCAATATAAAACTGTGATGTTGTATGTATTCTAAAATTATTTGTGACTTTTTGGTGTTTTTAAGGTCGGTTTTATTTATTTGTAAAAATTTTTTTGCTTCAATCTTTTTAGTTTATAATACAATGCGTTAAATTCGGGGTAACACCGAAGATTTCAAAAAAAAATAAGTAACAGAGTCTGTGTACCGATTTTTAGCTTGCTACCTTGAAAACTGCAAAAAGTCCCATATAAAATTTTACCCCCTCTTTTAAGGGGTCGGGGGCAGATTTCCAAAAAAAAAATTATGCACGATTTTTTTGTTGGTCACAAATAGTTCGCATACCAAATTTTAGCTTTCTACCTTGAAAATTGCGGAATTCTCCATACAAACTTCCACCCCCATTTTAGGGAAGTGGGGGGTTAAAAAGAGACAAAAAGTAGTTTATGTCACTCTCCATCCGTTCAACTATCTCCACTTAAAAAATCACTTCAATCCGTCTCTCCGTTTTGCCGTGAAAGACGGACAAACAAACACACACACACACACTTTCCCATTTATAATTTTAGTATGGATAAGTATGGATTAGTAATATAACATTAAGAATATATCATAAGGCTGGTCGAATTATTTTTTTGGAAAGAAAAAGACTAATGCCATACTCCGCAATGATATTTACAGAAATACTTAAAAGGCCTGCTTCTGCGTTCACTATTGACTGTGGCTCAAGGAAAACACCTCTGAAGTGGGTACCAACAGTACTCAGCGATAGCCCGAACACAGCATCCATAAAAAGTTTCTTGCATAGATTTAAAAAATTACTATCTCTAATCGCCTCGCATTGAGCATAGAGCAAGAACCAACCGCCTCCATGGTCTATTGGTTGAGACCACTGGGTGTTGGTCGGGAGATCAGGCGTTCGGTTTCCTATGGGAGAAGAAGATTTTGTGCTGGGTTTGGTTGGTTGTCGGGCTTTTGAGGCCGCCTGGCTAGCTACCACTGTCCTACCTTAATTTGTCACCATAATAACAAACAATGTTAATAGAATTAGGTACTTACTGTGTTCCGAAAATGAGAGGTAAGATAGCCAGATCCTCAGTTCAGTTCAGAGTTCAGATGAGGCTCGTTACCACCTAAGGCTAAGAGCTTCCGTGTCGTATGTAAAAAAATATATCCGTTTCAAACTCAAGTTATTCTGTAACCTAACACCATTTTAGCGAAGGCTTAATGAATAATGTCAAAAATAAAATAATGGATTACGTTCACATACAGAATTAAATTGAAAACATGGAAGTTGCGAATCATGGTTACTCACGGCACAGCTGTTCGTGTGATTTATTATAAGGTACTAGCTTTCCGCTCACGGCTTCGCCCACGTTATTATTGTTTTCCCGTGGGAATTTTATATTTTCCCCTAGGAAAAATAATTAAGTAGCATATTTAAGCCCGGATAATAAATTTTATAGAAATTGGAGCAGATTTTAAAATATATTCCATAAAAACTTTCAACCCCTATTTTGCACCCTAAGGCGTGGGCCAGATAGAAAAGGCGCGGGCGAGGCGCACCTGTGGCGCGCCATCGGCGCACCGCTTCTATCTGTTTTGTGCCCGTCCGTTTTCATACAATTAGTATGAAAGATCATTCGACAAGCTTCCAGATGGCGCGCTACGGTTGCAACGACGGGCGCGCCGGCCGTCGCACTGCTGGCGCGCCGGCCGTCGCACTGCTGGCGCGCAGCCGCGTACGTACGTACCTCAGTCTGTAGTGAGTGATGCGGGGGACCAGACGTTTCTTGCAAAAAAAAATGCGTCAATTACGTGACGATGTTGATTTTAACATAAAATTTTGCGAAATAATTAAAGAACACCCACCACTATATGATTATAATCGTTCTGAATAGCATACAAGCGCTGTTCGCGCCCACGGGCGCGCCTGCAGCGCGCTGAAGGCGCGCTGCGAGTGCGCCACCGGGTGCGACTGATGCGCGCCGCGCCGCCTCTGTCTGGCTTGCGCCTAAGGCGTGGGCCAGATAGAAAAGGCGCGGGCGAGGCGCACCTGTGGCGCGCCATCGGCGCACCGCTTCTATCTGTTTTGTGCCCGTCCGTTTTCATACAATTAGTATGAACGATCATTCGACAAGCTTCTAGATGGCGCGCTACGGTTGCAACGACGGGCGCGCCGGCCGTCGCACTGCTGGCGCGCAGCCGCGTACCTCAGTCTATAGTGAGTTTTGCGCGGGACCGGAAGTTTCTTCTCCTTCTTCTTCTCCTTTGCAAATTGGCGAGTTGCACCAGGGCTAACATGTCTTCGTCATCAGAGGAAGACATGTTGTTCGATCAAAATCAAACTCTTTCATGGCACCAACGTACTCACTCGCTGGCACACCGTAGCATACAAGCGCTGTTCGCGCCCACGGGCGCGCCTGCAGCGCGCTGCGAGTGCGCCACCGGGTGCGACTGATGCGCGCCGCGCCGCCTCTGTCTGGCTTGCGCCTAAGGGGGCGATAAAGGTCCAACGAGACAGTTCTGTCAACATGAGATTGATTTGTAATTTTTTTTGCCTACTTACTTACTACTACATTTATTATTAAATAAGCCCACAGCAATAGCCCGCAGTCACGTTTGACCACAAAACACAAATTCCTTTGACTTGAAGACCTCACGCTTCACTAGCACCCATCATCATCTTCCGCAATGGCTCCCATTGATTTCGACAACCTAACTATATGGAAAGTTTTATTTTCGCAATATTTTTTCCAGTATTCTTCTTCTTCTTTGCTTATTCCCACTTTATGTGGGGTCGGCTCTCATAATATGTCTGCGCCAAGATGTTCTGTCTTGGGATATCGATTTGGGTATTTTTAATAATGTATAAACTTTATTAAGAAATTCAGATTCTAAAAAATATAAAGTAAAACAAGAATTAAATAAACAATAATATAGAGACAGGTTTATCACAGGCGAAGTCATGACAAACCGTCGGGGAGTGCAGCTCCATCCTCGCAGAGACCAGAGCGCTGCCATCTGTGGCGGGTGCCACGGATGCACATACTGCTGGCCCTGATGATCGCGATCTGGATTCTTGCGCGTAACCATCCCATTATTGGGGCGAGGGGCCGGCTCCAGCGGTCTGCCAGTGCTTCGGCGAGGTGTTTGGCGAAGGTTTTCAATTGTGGTGCGAAGACCCCGTCGACTGAGGTTACCAGGGGTGTAAAGGTGGCATGGCGTGTCTCGCATGGGCCACAGTATTTCCTCATTTTTTCGTCTTCGGCTGAGCGAAGGACGGCTGCAACTGGGCGTGATGCGTAGGAGGGAGCGTCGGTGTCAACGACACGGACATCAAATAACGCCTCCCTCTGCGCGATCCACACCCCGCGGCAGGCCAGGTCTCCGCGCAATCCGGAGTCTCCTTCGGAGATGACTGGCTCTTTCGTGACGTTTCCCCAGGCCTGTTGACATAGATCACAGAAAAGGTCCCTTATCTCATTGTGTCTGCGTGTGATGAGGCCGCCTTTCTTGCAGCACAAGGCGTGGTCTACGTTGAAGTTGTCGCTGCCGCAGCCGTCGCAGGACGTAGGCATGGAGACCGGTGTGCGGAGGTATCTTATGGCTAGGGCGTCCCTGAATTCATGGGGTGACAGGTCGAAGTTGTCTTTTCTTGTGGGTATTATTGAGAGCCAGGTGGAGGTTTTTGTGTTCATTTTTGTCGCTATTGATCTTTCTATTGCTCTTTTCTTTTGGGGTGGTAATTTAGTTAGGATATTTTCGAGAGTTTCGTTGTCGTATGTTTCTTTTTCTTTCTTTCCTTTTTTTCTTGCGTCACGTAGAGATTTGTGGTGATCAGCTAGGTTTATGTCCTTCGATTCGGTTAAGGCTATTGAAAGTGTTGTTGATGCTTGTTTTGAGATTTGGTATGCTCGGTTTGGGCTGTTGAAGGGGTCTGAAATGGCAAGTCCGCCTTTGTGGACTGGAAGTGTAAATAGCTGGGCGTCGAGTTTTGTAATTTCACCTCCAATTAGAGTTGGTAGGAATTTTTCATGCAATGTGTTAGTTAAGGGTTCAAAATATTCTTCTGCATTTTTTACGACACGTAGTAGGAAAGACCATTTAAACTGTGCTGCTTTTGTAAGAGCTGTGTAGGCAGCTTGCGGGGAGTCTTTAGAAATTGCGGTTAATTTCATGACAGCGGATATCCATTGGGTTACGTTGTTTTTAATGAAGTCGTCCTTTCCTTTTCCTATGTAGCCTCCTAAGAAGCGGGAGCCGGTAACTATGGAGAGATTAGTGCCGGAGAACGTCTTTTCTGCAGCAGGCTTATCGGTTTCTGACACTATAAGGAATGATTTTTTACCTTGTGGGAAGTAGCCGTATGCTGGTCCTATTTTGTTTATGTTGTCCCACCAGTGACGTAAGTTCTGGAATGTGCCTTGTGCGGAGGAGTCATCGGCGTACCAACATTGTGTAACAGTGTTTTCGTATTTGAGTTTGTTTATTAGTGGTAGTGTCGCGAGCGCGTACAGTGGCATGGCGAGTGGGTCTCCTTGAGTTACGCCTTCTCTGCTGTATAGTCTTGTTTCAGAGTCACGAAATACAAGTTCGGCATGGCCGTTGTACGTGTTGTATAGAAAGCGGGCGCAGTGTGGCCAGTATATTCTTGCCTGCCAGAGGGCTAGTTGTCTATTCACGGCGTTGAATGCATTATTAGCGTCGACAAGGAGCATTCCCCAATTTGAGTTCGGATGGCATTCTTTTTGGAAGGCGTCGTTCATGGCGTGGATGGCACCCTCGATACCGCTACTTAGTCCACTGCATAGTTGTGACTGACCACATGCTTCGGTGACTTCAGAGCCTGTGGCTTCGATCATGCATTTTGATAATATTCTCCGTAAGCATTCTCCGATACCGATGGGTCTCACGCCCGGGCATTTGTCTAAGGCTACAAGGCGGCTTGACATTAGAGCTTGTATTTGGCTCCAGGGTATGGTTTCGTTGCTGAGTTTCATTGTGAGCTGTGCAACGGCTTCTCTTAAGTGGGCGCTTGCTTGTCCGTAACGGAGGAGGAAGTCTCTCCAGTTTTCAGCTGTGGAGCCAGTGGGGCCTCCACCACCGTGTAGTTTCCTTGCAACCGTTTCAACGTGGTCGGATGTTATGTCGACTTCAAGGAGTGGTGGCAGTTCTGTGACGTTTCTGGGGAGAGTGAATAAAACGTGGTCTGGGGTTGTTGGTGGGGGATGCTTTTCGGTCAGCACATCACTGACGGTTTTGCCGGATGGGTCAACTTCGGCGTCAGGGCTTAAAACTTTGCACGTATCTTTTGTGAGGAGCCAGTTGAGGGCTTCTCGTGGTTTTCCTCGTAGTATTAGTCTTGTGAAAGTTTTTGTTTCTTGGTCGTCGCCTTTCCGGGTGCTTGCATTCCGTAGAGATTTATCTGCTTTGATGGATTCGGTGATGAGTTCCTCGAAGCGTTCGTCTGTCCATAGCTTTAGGCGGCGATCGAGTAGTCTGAGCACGTCCTTAGTTTTTCTGACATTCTTGTCTCTTTGCAGTATGACCGCGGCGAAAGTCAATACGCGTTCGGATGGGTAGGTTGATTTGGTCAGATGCTCAATTTCGTCAGCCAGGGTGTGCACGAACTTCCTACTGGCAGTGCCGCTTGGGATGTCATACATCTTACCGTGCAGGTTGCAGACGTTGTCCCAGCGCTGTTGCCAGATGCCAAACTTGGGCCCGACGGCATTGAAAAAGGGGGACCCGAAGGCTTCTTCCAGCGGTGACATGGGCGTGTGTCCGTTGGCGCTTGTTGTTAGTGTGCCAGGTGCTGATTGGTCCAGTGCGTCATTGTGTGCTGATCTTATGTGTCGATGTAGTCCAGTTTTCTTAAATTTCCTGGGACAATGCGGACATTCCACTTCGGCTTGTGACATGTGGGTCTTGGTTTTCAGCACTTGGAATTTTATCGTAGAGCACGAATAATTAGTTTTGAGTAACGAATAAACACGGAAATTTTGGTGATAAACAATAGGACAATAACAAGTTATAAAAATAAAATGAAATATTTGTAAATAATTCGTCTGCTTGACGTGACAGTTGACAGTTGATTTGGGTATTTTATTTAAATCACAGAATAGATAATAATAGTACTTAATTCTAATGTCTTGGCCATATTAATCCACCAGGTAGAGGGAGTTTTTTTCCGTATTATTGATAACGTATATTGCATATTGGTTAAGATTAACCAAAAAGGTATTTCAAATATTCCGAAATATTCATACCACGCAGGGTTACGTGGTCTAAATAAACTCTGGTTTTTCACAAACTATCTTTCTCCGTTGAATAAACGATGCCAGAGCTTGTTGGAAATTAAACGTAAATATAAACAAGTGCACTGAACTCTAGAGTCCTGTGTCGATGTAAAGCCGCTTTTATCCTCCGCAAATTAGATTTATTTATAACGTAAAGTCACTATGTGCAATATCAGTCGATGTGATTCGACTTCATGCGACGAGCTTTTTTCGGTAAGTAAGGAATGTTTGTATGTGATGAATCTTTACCAAGTTAAAACTTTTCAACACGTAAGTACCCATTGGGATTTCAAAAGATTCTTCTATACTCTTATCATTATGATTTTATATACCCTATATTTATTGTATGTGTATCTTTTTAAGTATTTATTAGTTTATTTCTTCTTAATTTTCGTCTTAATTATTTAGAACTGATTATAGTATTATTTATATATTATCAAATTCGTTGTGCTTTGTTATTGTATCTATAAATAATATTTTAGAAAAGTGTTTTTCTATTTCATCTAAATCGTCGTATAATCATGACGAATAGGACAATCCGAGAAATTCCTATAGAAAATAAAACACAAAGCGAGCGTCTCGAACGAACTCGACTTAAGATTATGAATACAAACCATGGCAATCGCATTAGACCGGCTGGCTACTTAAAATTCGTGAATGGCAACTTCTTAACGAAATTAAATACAAATTACCGGCAAACCAGGCGGATTGGCGCGACAGCAGACGTAATTTTATGAGCGTCACATGGACAGACAAGGGTCAAACTTCAGCACTTTTATTATTTAGATCATTCGCGTCGTTTTAAGAAAAACGGGCACTCGTAATGAGACACCTAATTGACAATGTAAAATTTTCATAAAAATTGTTTCGTTTTATAACATGTGTAAGAAATAGAGCGTCGGTGGCGCTGTGGACTAGGCACTTGCCTTCCAATCGGGGGGTCAGGGTTCGAGACCCGCCATGTACCAATGTGTTTTTCGTTTCGAATTTCATATGTACATTTATCCGACGCTCCTACGGTGAAGGAAAACATCGTGAGGCAACCTGCATACATCTGCGAAGAAATTCAATGATGTGAAGTCGACCAATCCGCACTGGGCCAGCGTGGTTGACTAAGGCCTAATCACCCTAACATAGGGTAGGCTCGAACCCCTCGGTGGGGACGTATATGAGCTGTGGTGATGAAGAAATATACTTCAAAATTGAGTATATTTTCTATAATTTTTATTGCTTGGACAGGTGGACCCGAAGCATTACACATAAACATGGTGCTTTTCAGGAAAGTAGTCCGCGGCAATAATTGGAATTAAATTTGACAGCTCACCCATAATAATATTCTCATTCTTCGATAGTTATCAAGTTTGTTTATCTATTGACTTTTACTTACTAAATAAGTAAGTAAGCAAGTGAACTAGATGAAGTTTAAAATTCTCCCATATACAACATATTTTTCAATGTCCATCTTCTCAGGGCGATCCGGAGCCTGGTCAACCCCAATTCACTGGACCACCCCGGGACAATCCGGCCAACAACGTCCCGGAACTTAGCACCTGTGGGGATTACCCTGGACATAAGGGTAAAGGGCATATAATTAACCTTAGCGCGCAGACTCACTCGGACTGCAAAAGCCCGCCTTCTCGCTCCCTCGCGGCTGCCTCCTTCTACAAGATCACAAAAGAAACCGACATTCTTCTATTCACTCTCACTAACCAGCACCTTATTTACGATGACTGGCAGCAAGAGCTCACAGGCGCCCAACGCTACACGTAGCGCGCGACGTTGAGATCAATTATATCCCGCGAATGCAGCGTCATTATTCTCGTATTATAATGGTTCATTTCAGACTGTCGGATAATGAATTCTTAGTTTACCATACAACAAAGCTTTTTACCTCCACTGAAAGGAACAAAATCTAACGAATGAATCTTTTCCTGGCTCAGATCACATGCTAATATCACAATAATGCAGCGTATTCACTCGCGGCACGTTTGACCCGAATACGTAATCCAATTTCGTTGGCATCAGCCTCCCATTAACTATAAATTGTACCTGTATCGACGGGCCACAAAACAGGGTTACACGGGTATGGGTTTCTTGTTTTCGAATAAAAAAATGTCATCGTTTTTATCTTTGTCGTTTCTGGATTGTGTTTGCTTGCTGTGCCCATATGATTGTATTTAATGGTTTTAAAACAATGTATTAGGAGTTAAGAAATTGCCTTTTTTACTGATAAATTGAAACATTTCTTCTAAGGCAACATATATTTATTTAAGTAAAGTTTTAACCCTCATTATAGACATTTCTGTCTTCTATGTAGGGCGCGTCTTTTATGCTTTAACGGCAGTATAATGCATTTCTTCGGTAACTTCGGCTAGTGGCTTCCTGGGATGATTACAGAACGGAACAAGAGCACACAGGCCATTGATGCTAAATTCATTCAAATTCCATATATGGCTTGTAAGCACTTTGTTGAACATGTATTTAAATGCTGAGTATTATGTAAATAATAATGTTTTAATGTTTTTGTTGGGATTTCACTTCTTTTTGTAGAAACGTGAGCTTATTGATTTATTTTATTAGATTTTCTTATTTGACACAGTTTTTTTCTTTTTAGGGGTAGTTTTTTTATTACAAATCTTTCTTTTCTTTTTTCTTTTCTTTATTTGAAGCGGCCCACCAAGTTCAATATTTTTTGTAAAGGCGGTATGTCGATATCTCTAATAGTTTGGTTGGGCTCTTGTGTTTTCTAATCAGGGTCACCAGGTACTCCAGATCTTCGATTATCCTAGTTTTTATAGTTATTCCAATATGTGGCTATTACTAATCCCTAACTCTGTACCAAATTTCAGCTCTCTGAGTTTATGGAAAGTACAAGTTCTATTGTAATGATCATGAGTGAGTGAGTGAGTGTCATAAATGCGAAACTTTGCTTTCGCTTAACTTCGGAACTAAATGACCTACAGACTTGAAATTTTGGATTTTAAGTATGTGATTATAGCTTACTGGAGGACGAAAATTTCTGTGTTCTGATATTATCTAGAGGTTCTCAAATAGGGGCCTGAAAATGCGGCGAAATGGTTCCAGTAAAGGATGGTACGGCAGTGTTTGCTTCGCGCTCGACTTGGCGGGGGCACTGCCGTGCCCCCAGATTACGTGCCCCAACCACGCTATGGAATTTGAAACAAAAAAAAATATATCTTGTCTTTGGATTCCTGATGGGATCTGTCTTGTTATTATAAGTAGATGCATTCTGAGTCTCATGTCTAACTGCACAAAAAGTGATGCAGCTAGACTAGTCTTATTCAACATACTAAGCATCGTACGCTCTGTATTTGCTGATGACCTCGCCTCACACATACCACGGTAATATATACTATTACCGTGCACATACTAAGCTTGTAACGTGCCGTACGCGCCACCAGTTTGCCGAATGGAGTATTGCAGATGCAGGCATGCATGTGGTAACATCGAGTATCAGCACGCGCTGGACATATGTGCCGCATTACATGCATGTCATCGACATGCTACGCACGTCATCTGCATTTTATAAACTATCTACTACGCGTAAGTGCCAGTACTAACGTGCATGGTTTCATACTTGCTAAATGCAGCGCGATTCTCAAAAGTGCAAAGAATCCTAAGTTAAAATTTCCAAACAAATCAAATTATTTATTCAAAAAAACACAAATAACAGTATTTTTAAGTATTTTTTTTATTTTACCGGCAGGTGTGCAAATATTATAATTATGTAATTTTTTATAAAATGAAAAGAATTAATTAAAATAATTATCTATGAATGTTGAAAAATTATATCTATGAATTATAGCAATTTTATACATAGCAGTGGGGGTAACTCTGTGAGGACCTGGTAGCAAACATTTTTCTGGGGCCTTTCTATACGACTGCATTGAAGTCTACATTCCGTTTCGGCTAAAAATATCAAACATAATTATGCAAAATATAATCTTCATTTTTTCAGATAATAAAATAATTTCAGCCAGTAGAAAGTAATTTTTTTTTAGTTTTCAATCGATTCCTCAGCAGCGAAAGCTCTTCCAAGGTAATTTCAGTTAACTGTCAATAGAAAAAATAATTAACAAACAAAAAAAACACTTTCAAATATGACCAGCCTCAAAATTGCTGACCTCAAAACACGGAACTCGATGATCACTTTAGGTTATATTTAAGCGAAAGATATATTTATATTATTTGAATATAAAAAAATGGGGGAGGTGAATGTAAAAGTTAGATAATCAAAACACCAAATACAGCGAAAAGAAAAAAGCTCTTTATGAATTTCCACGGATATAGCACGACCAATTTTTGCTCACCGTCCCAGTATAATTGATACGGCTGACATGGCAGTTGCTAAACCCCTGATACATAGTATTCTCAATAAATAATAATATTTACTTTTATGGTACGATAATAGTAGATTTTACAACAAGTGCACAAAACGAACCATTTTATCCGAGACTTTTACTGATAGTAATGTCGAGGATAAAATGGTTTTGTGGACGAGTTATAAACTCTGCTTTTCACTTCGAGTGCGAGAAAATAAAGCAGTAGTATAACATAACATTTCTTTATGTCTTAAAAAACACATAAGGCAAATAAATTAAAGTAAATATAATAAAATAACAAATTCTATCTATGAACTTCTGATTGTGTTTGGCTGTATGGCTCATTTTCTTTGCCTTAATATTTATGTATGAGTAGATAGGTTATGCACTTGTGCACAAAATTCGATTTTGTGCAGCCTATATCCTGCACAAATAAGCACTTTCAGAGCATGAGAAGTGAAAACAGTATATATTAAACTTTAACTTTCATGAATTCTTACCGTAAATGCTTTGCTGATCAGAACCATCAGGCCTAGCATGGCGAGTGGACTATAGAAGAGATAATGACTAACCCTCGTCCCGTCTCGCGCTTCATCGTTATTCTTTAACTATGTGAGAGAGCTAGAAGAGACAATGTTATTTGTCTCTTGTTCCGTTCTGTATCTTTAGCTGACATTAACTTGTTTGCCAACTTAGTTGTATAAAAAATATAAAATGTTAATGTTTCAACATTAACATTTTATATTTTTTATACAACTAAGTTGGCAAACAAGCAAACTGCCCACCTGATGGTAAGTGGTAACAGTCACCTATAATACATGTGGCTCCTGTGAGATTCGCAGCAAAACTGCAACCCCCACAAGAACCACAGTGTACGTTGTCAACTTGTGACATCAATGTAAAGTCACGGTACCCAGTAATTTCACTGCCATATCCAACTCTTCAAACCGGAACTGCTGCTTTACAGCAGAAACAGGCAAGGCTGATGTACCCAAGTAGACGACGATTTATTTCATTAGAGTCTACAACCATAGTTTCGTTCGCAAACTATTTAGTAATACGGCTTCGATCGCGTAAGTACCTACCTACCACAAGAAACTTAGGAACACATCGAGTCTCAGACACAAAACAAAGAGGGGAAATTCTTTTAGCAAGTTTCCATCACGAATTGATACAGCGAGCGAAACTTCCAACTTTCATTTGTCCCATAAGCAGCAGGATACGGAGACACGTCACTGCTGTTTTAAGATGAATCGCCGGAGTAATTCCAAACATTTCTTCACAACTTCCCGAGCTCGTCACGAGTTCCATCGTGTTTTATCGAAGTTGCGCGCCTACTTTTTGTGGCACTTAAAATATTTGTCGTCGCATTGTGTTGCTTCGCTCACGCGCGGAAACACTAGCTTCTGGCTGCGGTTTCGTCTGGCTATACTCCGGAATCGGGATATTACTTTGATGAAATAATTATGTTCTATCTATACATGATTTTGGTTTAATTTGATTTGTTAATCGCCTCCTTGACCTAGAAGTTGGAATCACGCGGTATTGATCTGGGGGCCAAAGCTCAATTTCCCATGGAAGGAGTTTTTCTGTTTGATTTGGTTGTTGGTAAAACTTGAGCCTGCCTGGTCACATACCATTGTCATTGTCACTTGCCATGTGAGATGAAGGCCAAGAACGAATTCGGTGCAATGCAACCGCCATTACTAAAAAAGCTTATCTTGACCTTGACCTTCTAAACATGAGGGTACACGCACAATGAATAATACGATATAAATATCTGAGAATCATCAAGGAAAAAATAATTATTAATTAATTAACGTGTGTCCTTCACCAAACTTTCACCTCTTAAACGCTTTACATTCATAATATCGAAATTGAAAACGAGTTTCACAACCATGGAAGAAAGAACTAAACCTGGTCTTTTTTTGGTCGCTCAGTTTGATCTTTTTTTATTTCGCGGTAAGATGGTTGTATATGGTTACGCTCTTTTTTATATGGTAAATGGCTGCAGACGCCTATGGTAAATGTGGTTTCTGTAAGTCTGTTTTGTTTATCTACTACCCCTAACAAGGACCCCAATAGACGTTGCTAACTTTGTAACATAAGATGTTAAGTAATTTAAATACATAATTCAATATTTTATATTAATTAATATTCCAATTATTATTCTTAATGTACGTTCTTGATTTTAATTTAATAGCTGTTTAAGCCAAATAATTGCACAATTAAATAATCTGACAAACATAGGCACTTGATATTACAAAATGAATCGTTCTATATAACATTTCATAGGTTTGATATAAATTGTATACCTATATATATATGTATGTATGTGTGTGTACATATGTATGCATGTGTATGTATGTATATATGTATGTGCGTATGTGTGTATGTGTATATATAGTTAAATGGTATTTTTACAAATTAACAAAAACTAAACCTAATCAAAAAAATACTTAA
This sequence comes from Schoenobius gigantellus, assembly GCA_963935595.1. Lineage (NCBI taxonomy): Eukaryota > Metazoa > Arthropoda > Insecta > Lepidoptera > Crambidae > Schoenobius > Schoenobius gigantellus. Next base: position 9,042,679 of record OZ012544.1, on the reverse strand, counting down.
AACTAAGAACATTAAAATTTTAACTGTTTAAAGCCTGTGAATGGTGTATGGCGTGTTGTGGTTCGGAGCAAATAGGTCAGCGTTTTACAATGGGGTGGATCATCTTCTATCGTCCTTGCGGCTTCACTGAAAACCAGCGTCACAGTTCTCTGTGACTTAGAGCTGAGTGGAGTCGCTTTTGGTCGCTTTTTGTAAAATAATTGTGTGTCATTTTTCTTTGTAAAATGTTTTGTTTGTTTAACTGACTAGTCTAATTGTCATAATGTGTTATGTTAGCGCCAAATAAATACTTTTTCTTTCTTTCTTTCTTTAAGTCACAGTCACTCACACTCAATTACTTCACTGTCTATCTTACCATTCAAAGCGGAACACTGCTGTTTTTTAATACAACTAAGTTGGCAAACAAGTATACTGCCCATCTCATGGTAAGTGGTAACAGTCACCAATACACTTACCATCGTGTGAGATTCGCAGCTAATCTGCAACCCCCACAACCACAGTATAAGGTGCCAACTTGTGACATAAGATGTAATGTCAACCAACCAACTTGTGACATAAAATGGTAGCCAGTAATTTCACTGTCACATCTTACCCTTCATCGCTAATGCTCCCTGGTATGTAAGAAATGACGACCTCTATCAGGACCTTAAAATAGAGTTCGTTGATAGCATCCTACAAAAAAAAACGCCGAAGCTCACCAAAAAAGACTTCAAAAACATGTGAACGTGGAGGCTTTCCAGCTTCTCGGCTACACAAATAAGAAAAGAAGACTAAAACGGATAAAACCATCCGATCTAGTGTAATGAAGTGGAGTGTTAAAAAATAAGATTTAATTTAGTACAATGTAGAGTCAGTGCTACAACTATAACCGTGAATTAGTGGCGTCGCCTTAATAGAGACAATAAGAAACCTGTTAATGGACACTTCTTAAAGACATTTAATTTTAGCAAATTAAGATCGAATTAAATTACTTCTTAGCTGTAAAATAGGCTAGATTGTAATATACTTTGGGATGTTAATAAGCGTTCCATAAAACAAAAAAAATCTTAGCCTTCAAACTGGAACACAGCAATGCAAGCACTGCTGCTTGACCGCAGAAGTAGGTAAAATAGGTATATACCGGCCTAGACGATCTAGTACAAAGTTCCCCTTTGGTAAGTGTATGATGCAACTGATTTTTTTAGCGATTTCAGAATGGTTACGTTATAAATGAGTAGTGTTATGATTTCACGTGGAGGATAATCCTATCACGAATCAAACGACCAAAGTAACGAAAAATGTTGGACTTCTGAATTTATTTTAGTAGACTGTCTGTAGAGCAAACAGTTTCATTACAATGTTTCAGAATTGAAGAATAAATTCCAATTCAAGTGTCAGAGTCCTGCTTGACAGGCAGTTTTGTCCCGTGAACTTCATGAAGGTTTCCAAATTTGACTTCCCCGTAGTATGTTGAGATGAAACATTTTTTTTCTGTGTCTAATAAACGTTTTGGGGTTTTTGATTTATGTTTGAGATTTGTGGAAATGGTCGGTCGTGGCAGCTCAAGGCTGCATTTTTACACGTTAAAACGACTGGACAGCGCTTATTCGTTATAACTTAAGCATATCGTTTTATTGCGAACATAGAGACAGACAGAGATGGCGAAACTATAAGGGTTCCTTGTTTACTACGGAACCCTAAAAAGGTCGTAGTTTGTCAGTTAAGATAGGTTGTAAATAATGTTTTATAAAATGAGGTAAATACATATTATTCAGTTCTACGAGTTCATTGCTGAAGCCCACGTCATACTAATATTGACGCTCAACCTCGCTTGCTGCACCGCCCACTGAAGCATGCTGAAGCAACAATAGAAATCTCAACTTTGAACAAAACATTACAACATTATGCGGTCGTGTAAGGAGGATCGCAACGGTCAAGGAGGAAGCTGGGTTCTGTCGCTCCCTTGGAACTACTGAAAATGACTTACCTCACCCTGTGTTCGTCTCTGACGACCTACTGTCTCTTCAGCTGGGGCGGCGCTGCTAAAATCCGAATGCTACGAGTGGAGAGGGTACAGCGTTGTGTACTTGAAGTGATTATGCAAAAGCCTCGATAGTACCCAAAGACAGAATATCATTCAACAACCCTTTCTACACATTCTAGAACCCGTCTATACAACGAGTATCAAGCTCTGTTTAAAAGACGAATCTTCCAGCTACCCCTACGTGAAACAAAGACCACTTTTGAAAAGCGTTTTAGTCCCTATCTCCCAATCTACATTTACATTAATGTAATAACATTGGGTCCAATAAAATACTGCTCCGTTGCTGAATCCAAGGGCTGAGCCGAGCTCACTCATGATTCCACCGAGAGACTCTTAACTGACTTACACTAAACATACAAACAAATAACCCCGCTTTCCTCATGGCTTTCCCCACTTTCTTTGACCTATACAAATGTCCATTACCCACCCATTAAATCCGACATCGACCCCAAACTTTATACACGTACACACTTCTCGCCTATATTATAGTATTATTATATTTATTTAAGTAGGTATTAGACATGTTTAAATGTATCAAAAATTGTTCCTTAGAATAATAGTGTCCTTTAACTCTTGTATTGCAACGTTATTGTAAGGGACCCCACGTACAGGCATGTCTAGTAAGTTTGGGGATCGGGGTTATTTCTGACATAGTGAAGTTGTTATGGTAAATAAACTTTTTTATATTTTCAATGGTTTTCTGTCCGATAATTAATCTAAGCAGGCAGTGGTTGGAAATGGTTTCAATTCTAACATCCAAAATCTCCAGCAAGTTCTCGAATTGTTGTACTTGGATTCACTTCCACCGAAACTGAAGGTTAAGTCATTAGTTCCTTCGTTAGCTGTTCCTTCAACGAATGCGCCGTTAATGTTGAGGCTTGCTTCCGTTGCTTTGTGACCCAGCTTAATCTCGTACTAGAAAATAAAACGCAATTGCGTTAACATGGGAAATAACCCAACATAAAAGCTAACTCATAAAATTAATAATCACGATGTCGACAGTGAAATAATGAATAAATGCTAAGAACTAAATATAGAGAAATTCGATCACCTTAAAATGACATACAACATTCATAGAAAACAAAAGAAACATTATGTCAATATAAACGTTAAGCTTTATTTTTCAAAAGATCGCCATTTATTTTTAAACAACCTAATATAAGTAGCCGTATTTTAAGATTATTTGTTGCTTTCGATTCATCTATCGACTGTGTTATTAGTGTGTCCCGTATGTCATCATTAGAAGTTTCAGAATCGTTGCCTATATTTTCATCTTATTTTTTTTTCATCATATATAATAATCTTTGAAAATCGTATGCATACCAATCTTGTTAATATGACTTATATTCAGAAGTCAAGTTTAAGTTGCAATCTAGTAAATAAACATACTCATAATTGTTTATATCCAAATATAATAAATTATTAAATTCTCCACTCTCCGATTGAAAATATTATACAAGCATATCCTAATTATGTTTGTGTTTCTCATTTCTAGCATCTCTCTTTTTATTCTCTCTTTTAGAAATCTCTTTGTTTTTTGCGAATAGAATCGAAATAGAATGAAAAAATCTTTTTGCATTAATTCTTTACATATTTATTGTTACGAACGTCATTAAACATGTAATCCATGTAAAGCAATTAGGCTTAAGATGGTAAAGTTTTTGATAATTTTCATTCTCTTAAGTGTTTTTAGAAATAAGTAGAATATATACTTTAAGATGATTATTTTGTTTTCCTTGTTCATTATTCTAGGTGGCTGTGAACATGCCTATTAGTGACATTTTTACACATTCTTTATTTTCTTTCCATTGATTTTTTTGCTTTTTCTGATTGTTTTTTTCTAACCCTTTCATCTAGATGTCTTGTTTATAGACAGAGGACTTTGAGTAACCTTTTTACATATTTCATTTTACAAAAGTTAATAATAATAATAATAATAATAAACTATAGAAAACATATCCTGAAGGACGGTACGGTTGACATCTGTCGGGCATGCCGCCGTCCCGGAGAGTCACTCAGGCATATTATCTCTGGTTGTTCTCATCTTGCTAACGGCGAGTATTTGCACAGGCACAACCTAGTGGCCAGGATCATCCACCAGCAACTTGCCATTCGATACGGCCTTGTCGAGTCTGAGATGCCGTACTATAAGTACGCGCCAGTGCCAGTTCTTGAAAATGGTCGTGCATTGCTCTATTGGGACCGCTCTATCATCACGGACAGGACTATTGTTTGCAATAAGCCTGATATCGTGGTGATCGACCGGTCCCAACGCCGAGCAGTGCTCGTCGATATCACTATCCCTCATGATGAGAATCTCGTGAAAGCTGAGAAGGACAAAGTCAGCAAGTACCTTGACTTGGCTCACGAGGTAACCGCCATGTGGAATGTTGATTCGACGATCATTGTTCCGATAGTTGTTTCGGCGAATGGCTTGATAGCGAAGAGTCTCGACCGTAAGATGATGGTGACGACGGAGACGACGGAGGCTCTCGCTTGAGGAATGGATCAAGGGTCGGATACAGAAAGCAGTGATTCTCGACACGGCACGTATTGTCCGGAGATTCCTCTCTCTGCAGCCCTAACCACCGGCAGCTTGGGCCTTGCCTCGCTGTTGGCGGCATACTAGGTTTAAGATTTTATAGTATTTTGTTTTATATATATATATTGTAAAAAACTTAAATTTAAGAATATTTTTGAATATATGGATAATAATAATAAACCCAAGCCATTATCTACGTTGCGGCATATACTGCTGCGTTGTGTAATGGCCATGAAGCAAATTCAAAGAGGAGGTGCCCTATCGCGTTTTCCGTATGAAATCAAGTGAAGCCGGAAATCGGGGTGCGGGGGGAGGGTGCGCGACGCTACTATCACCGAGTAGCGAGTAGAATTACTAAAATGCCAGCATTATTGACGTTAACATAAAAGTTCCGCTATACATTACTAGGTGGCAGTAAAAGATACATTCGTAGGAGAAAGATAATTATGTTAAAAGATACATTCGTAGGAGAAAGATAATTTATTAGGTGCTGTGTCAATATAATCTAAAAATAAAAATCGTTAAAGCTGCTTATATTAATTCACGTGTTTTGTTTTCGCCCTTAATACATCCTACGTTTTCGTTAGTATTTTTACTCGCCACTAGAGGGCCTTTTGTGCTTTATCGGGACATTGACAGAAGCGTCCATGTGGCGTCGAACATTCTAGAAGCAATACGTCAAGTAATAAATTAATAATGCTTGTTTAATGTACTTACAAATGGAAAGAGATTTTTTTTTCGTTAACTTTGTTTCTGTCGTCTGTGTAACTTTTGCACGATAGAATACAACATTTCATTTTGTATTTAGGTAATTTAAAATTAAAATAAAAGATGAGCGTACGACGTACTAATCCGACAGATAAAAAGATCGACTGATGTCAGCGCCTCTGGCGTTAAGTAGCTAAAACTAAAAATGCGTGACGTCAGGACTTTGGTGATAGGAGCTGAACCTAGATGCTTATAACATCTCCTCTTTGTATTTGCTTCATGGTAATGGCACAAAAATGACAGCATCCGATAACACTACAACTCAGCCTCGAAAGCACTGTAAGCCATCCTGGCAAATAAGATTGGAAAACAAAATAAAAAATTATAATAATAATAATAATAATGTTTATTGCAACCAAATACATGTCAACACAATGCTACAATAGATCTACAGCTATAAACATGAGTTGGCCAAAATAGGGTGAGGGTCCCTGATTCCCTGAGTCATTATAGAAAATACATAGGTAGATTAACTCAATTCATACAAGGAAACAGAAGTATAAAAATTGTAAATTGTGTTGATTTTATAAAAAACAAATATAAAATTCACTCGCGGCACGAAGAACCGAATGTTACCGAAAATCAGTACTTAGACATTCTTAAACAAAAACTAATTGCAGCTTCCAGTAGACTTAAAAGATATCTATCATGCACATTACGAAAAACCCAAAATCATCAATTTATAAATAATGAGAAACAATTCTACAGAAAACTCACCTCATGCACACAACGGACTCAAAACCCTCAGAGTACTCAAACATTTGCTAAGTTAGATGATCTTCGTCACTATTGGAGTAGTATCTGGTCAAATTCTGTAGAACACAATCAATCAGCCGAATGGTTTCAAGATGAATCCCAAAACACGACACAAATAGAAGAGATGGAATTCCAGCACATACCACCTGACATATTTGCAAAGGTACTCAACAAATCACACAACTGGAAGGCACCAGGGTCTGACAATATCCATAACTATTGGTATAAGAAATTCATTAACATCCAACCGGTTATTTACAAACATATAAATGATTTCATCAAAAACCCTGAATCGGTGCCAAAATATATTACAGAAGGTATAACCTACATGATACCCAAAGATCAGGACTACCATAATCCAGCTAAATACAGACCAATTACTTGTTTGCAAACAATTTACAAAATTCTCACAGCTTGTCTTTCTGAATTAATCTACAATCATGCAACTAAGTTCGATATTCTCACAGAAGAACAGAAAGGTTGTCGCAAGAACAGTCAAGGATACAAAGAGCAATTAGTGATTGACGCAATCGCTATGAAACATGCACTTACCAATAATAAAGATCTAAGAATCTATACTATGTATATTGATTACCGAAAAGCTTTTGACTCTGTTCCCCACTCATGGCTAGTTTATGTATTAAAATTTTATAAAATTAATTTTTTTGAAAAATATCATGCAGCATTGGAAAACTAAATTAAAGATCCTTAACAGTTCTTGCGACCCCTCAGAAACCATACCTATTTACCGAGGAATATTCCAGGGAGATGCACTTAGCCCTCTGTGGTTTTGCCTAGCCCTTAATCGATCCCTTGTCAAAAATGCTAACTGCCACTCAAAGTAGACTTTCTGTCAATATTGGCTGCGAACACACCACACTCACACACTTTAATGTACATGGACGACATTAAACTCTATAGCAACTCAAAAAACAATCTTCACAAGCTGGCAGATATAACACAAAAATTCTCACAGGACATACACATGGAATTCGGGATCGATAAATGTAAAACATTCTCTATGGAAAATGTCCAAGTACTGCAAAATAGTTTTACACTCGCATTAGGAAATTTTATAGAAGGATTAGCAGAAAATTAATTTTATAAGTATTTAGGTTTTCAACAAGCACTACAAATAAATCAAAAAGAAACCAAGGATAACATCATATTAAAATATAAGCATAGGCTAAATAGTATTCTCCGATCCAAGCTCAACTCACGAAACCTCGTCAAAGCCATTAATTGTTTTGCTATACCAGTTTTAACATATTCATTTGGACTCGTCCGCTGGACCCAAACCGATCTTAATAAATTGCAGACCATTATTAACACAAAAATGACAGCACACAGAAAGCTTCACCCTAGGACATGCACACAAAGACTTACTTTACCAAGAAAAGAGGGCGGACGAGGCATCATAGACATAGTAAATCTACACAATAAACAAATAATAACTCTGAGAAAATACTTCTATAGTCACTCTGAATACTCAAAACTACACAAATTAGTTTCAATAGCAGACAAAAGAATTACACCACTTAATCTCCAAGATACCAACCCACAACGAAACGAAAAAATCAGAGATTCAAAACAAAAGATTGAAGAATGGAAGCAAAAAAGTCTTCACGGGAGACACTGGCACGATCTCCAGCAGCCGCATGTCGACAAAGAAGCGTCCAACGAATGGTTGCGTCGAGGAGAGCTGTTTCCTGAAACTGAAGGCTTTATGCTAGCCATTCAAGATACACAGCAAAGGGCGGTCTTATTACTACACAGCAATCTCTTCCAGGCAACCATAGCATGAAGTCGATAATGAAAGGAATATAAAAGGAAGGTGGGAAAGTGCAAAAATAAATTAAACAAAAAAGAACTAGAAGTTGCAAATAAAACTATTTCAAAATATGCAAATATATATATATATATATATATATATATATATATATATATATATATATATATATATAAACATACATACATATTTCTATAAAAGTAAGTTACACCTGTGATAATACACCTGTGATTGAAAAGAAACTACTGAACGCGCCTGCCGAATTTTAATAGGCAAAGCATTCCAGAGCCGGACAGCCTGCACAGAAAAGGAAAAGGAAAGGAATTGGGTCGAATGGAAAGGTATCTCCAGGATAAGGTCATGAGCGGAGCGCATAGATCGATTGTTTGAGGAGGTACGAAAGCAGAAACAATCTTTCAGATAGGAAGGAGAGTTGGGATAGAAAAGGATGGTATACAGCAGTGTAAGAACGTGCAAGTCCCTACGCCTTCGAATGGGAAGCCAGTTCAGTTCAGGAGACAAGACGCCACCTTGCGGGACGCCGGCTAAGATGTCACACCAAGTTGAGTGTGTACCCACTCGGATACGCTGCCGACGACCGTGCAAGTAACTGTGAAACCAATCAATAACGGCTGTTAATGCAATAATAAAAGTTATTCCTCATTCTTTCATTTTAATTCAATATTTTGAATTGATAAGTACTCAATCTCGTTATAGGCACTACTTAGTAAACTTCATTTGTAAGTTTCATTATTCGTTCTTTTATTTTGATTAAGTACATGATCATTTTTACAGTTAATGTTTTAAAATCAGAAATATTTGGCATACAACAACTGGAGCCATCTAGTATCTCTTCCAAACTTTCCGCTATCATCACCAGCCCCCGAGCCTACCCTAACTAGTTACGGCGATTAGGCCTTAGTCAAACCACTCTGGCCCAGTGCGGATTGGTTGACTTCACATACACCTTTGAATTACTTCGCAGGTGTATGCAGGTTTCCTCAGGAGCGTCAGATTAATGTACATATGAAATTCGTGAAATGAAAAACATTGGTACATGGCAGGATCGATCGTGGACCTCCCGATTCTACGCGGAGCACAGTCCAGTGCCGAGGCCACAGCGCCACCGACGCTCCTTCAATTCAGACATATTCATTCTTAATTATTTTGTCATAATTAATTTATCAAACTCCACTTAATGGGATCGATTTGATGGGTATGACATTTCAATGTGGTAGACATCATAGACAGCTTATTCTCATTCTCATTTAGACCGAGTAGAAAATGATTTTAAAATAATAGCCTAGAATTAAGGTTTTGACACGCTTGCAGGTATTTCGGTGATTGAATGCTTCATCGCCTAACTTCATGGCGAATTACGCAACATTGAATTTCAGCTGTAGTGTGTAAATTTTACGACCATGGTATTATGTACAGTATAGTTAAATATAATAATATGTGTTGCATAAAAGTGAATGATTGTTGATTTTATATAAATAATTAATTATTCACAACTATTTGAAGTCAAAATGATTCATTAGTAGTGATCTTCAACCACTGTTACAGATGATGAAAAGTAAATTTTCATTCAATATTGACACTGTCACGCAATGAATTTTATAAATACGAAATTGCGAAACGCACAACAAAGCAAATGAACGATGAATGGTGAACGAATGGATATGTTAATTCAATCATTTATCCCGAGAAAACTTTTTAGTACATACATTTTAAAAAAACGGGAAAAAATACAGTTTTGCCTTGGGGCTATATAGGGGTGTCGACAAAAGGTCTGGGGCGAGACAAAGCCTAATTCCTCTCCTGCACAGCGGTGACCAGCTTCCTGTACGGTCCCAGCGGCAGCCCTAGGGACTTCATGTCGGTGTCAGTGAGCAGCATGAGGGCGTCGAGGTCTATTTACTCATCCCTGAACTTCTGCATGTACTGGCCGAGCCCCCATGCGGTCAGGAACCGCTCGAGTGACGCGTAGCCCGATTCATCCGTCTCAGCTTCCTCGTCTGATGTGAACGCTGAGCTTTCGGACTGGGTGGAGGTCCACTCGGCTGGTTGGTAAGCGTGCCTCGCAGCAAGTGACCCAGCGGATCCTATGGAGAGGTCTTCACCAGCCCCCACCGTCAGGTTGGCGGGCAACGCGCTCAGGGTGGCAGTGATGGATCGCCTGAAGTTTATTTTATTTAGAAACGTTTATTTGGACAAAAATACTGGGAGCCTACATCAACACGGATGGCGGCGCCATCTATCTAAAAGTCTTTCTTTGTGAGCAACTTATATTTTAAGAAAAAGAGGAAGGCAAACTACCTTTAGGGCTAAGTGATGTATTATCTTTTAAATTTCTTCTTAAAACGCCCCGACAGAGGTCCCCAGAATTACTAATTAGAGAGTGCGAAAGATGTGACGACCGCAGCAAATTTAAGCGAGATTAATGTCCCTGTTTCAAAGTTTCCAGAAATAGCCGTAAAACTCGTTTTGTGGATTTCACTTTTTGCTTTTTCTTGTGGGAAAAAGTTAAAGGCTAGCCTACGTTGTTTTGTTGTCTTGTTTTGTATCGTGTGTTTTCTAAAGACCCTTTGCAGTGTTCTGGTTCAAAGGGTAAGATATGGCAGTAAAATTACTTTATATCTGATGTCACAAGTTGTCTACGTATACTGTGTGGGCGTTGCAGTTATGCTGCGAATCTCACAGGAGCCACACGTATTATATGTGACTGTTACCACTTACCATCAGGTGGGCAGTTTGCTTGTTTGCCAACTTAATTGCAATAAAAGAAGACACGAGCAGGACTCTTATACTCACCAAAAACAACTTGGATATACATCTAATCCATTGTCGGGGCGATCCCGGGAATGGGTACATCCAATTCGCCGAAGCACTCCAGGACAGCAGAACAAGTCGTGTGTCTCTTTTTGTTATGAACTAATTTACTGCATTATACCTACATTACTTGAGATATCAATAACACGTCAGATCAGAGCTATTGCTATTCACAAGTGCAAACTAAATAATACAAATTAGTTTTGGATTTCACTATTTATTTCAACAGCAGAGAGTTATGCCCTACACGTGTTGAATTTTCTTTTTTTGAATATTCTCTTCAAAATAATATTTTTAGATATTGACATCATTGACGCAATTGATGATATGAAAAATATTTTTTTATGGTGGGCCAAGCACATGACCTCCTCCCGCCTGATGTTAAGCGGTGAAAGAGGCCCAAATTAGTTGGCAGATAGAGGAGGGACGACATCCAGTATCCTACCTGCCCGCCCCTTGCCGGCCCAAAAGATGCTTTTTCACGCCTCTTTTGAAGGAACCCATATTGAAGGATAGAGGAAACACGTGCGCAGGTAGAGAATTCCAAGTGTGGGATGAACGACAGAAGAAGGTACTTAAAATTTCTTGGTACGGTGTGAAAAAGAGGATACAGAGTGGATGACTCCGAAGGCCCTTACGCGTGTTTCTGTTGAGGAATGGAGAGGGAGAGATTAGGTTAAAGAGCATCTCAGAGCATTCCCCATGGAACATACGGTAAAAAATATACAAACGATGAATACAGCCACTATAGAATCAAACACCCAACTTTGTAATTGGGTATTTTTTCAGTTTCTGAATCTTACACAAATAGTCATGCTCTAGACACAATAAGAACACAAGTTCACGAAAAACTCTGACAAGTAACCTAGACCTAGTAAGTCAGCCTGCAAAAAATGCTAGGAGGCAGTTTCGGAATAAAATAATTGCCACAATTTCTTTGACCGGTAAGCCCAGCGAGAGCCCAAAGTTGAACAAAAGATTTAAAGGGATCAGGCCTTCACAATGGGCGTTGTTCCTTCTGCGCGCGGCCGATGAATCATGGCCTGGTGACGTATTTGGAAGCAATAGAATTCAAATTTGCTTTCGAAATCGTAAGATTCGAACACCAATTTCCAAATTCACTATTTTTTAATATTAATTCCGAGTAGTCCTAGCCACTCGTTTTTTGATTTCTACTAGTAGAATATACGCAAGATATACCGAGTATAAGTGACGGTGTCCCATTTCTTTTAACAGTGAGTTCAGACCACGATCTTAATATGAAAATCACTGAAATTTTTTCACGGAAAATTCATAAATTTTGAATGTCAGCGCACCGGTGTGAACGGATCAAAAATGATGCCGGCGCGCCATACATTGCGTAACATGAATAAAAATTAAACATAAAAACTCATTTTTCTTCGCTTTAAGAGCTTTTGCGCTAAAATAAACATCTGTTAACAAATATTAACATTGGTCTGAACTCACTGTTAAAAGAAATGGGACACCGTCACTTTTACCCGGTATACATTTCATTTATGGTGCAATATATCGCTAGTTTTTAAAGTAAAGCTTTCTTACATCGCCTCAAATTTTTTCGTCTATCTATCGCATGTCGCATTACAATAAAACATGAGATCTATTTCACTACTATTAGGCTATGCGTTAGATCTTTGACTTTAAATCTGTGTGGCAGTGGTTCGATCCTGGTATAGAGAGTTATTTTTAATTACTTTTTTTAATTTTATTGCCTTTTTATGTTTTGTTTATTACTTTTTGTTTTTATTTGTTTATTTTTAATTTATAATTTTCTTTTCAGAAAAAGATTTAAGTTAAGATAAAAACATTTTTTTTTCAAATCTTCACTTAAATGCCTTGCGATCTGAAAAAGTTTTACTTGCATAATGGTTTCATGAAACCACATAATGATTTTTTTATTAATGAGTTAAAGAATTTGTTTTAATGACATCATTGAATCAAATTGGGAACAGTAGAAAAGAATATCGCACGCGATTTGTATTCGTGCTTGAATGCATTTCTAATGATTCCAGAATGCGTGGCTTGCAAGTTTAAAAGTTCACCCTTTACAAAAAGTGGGGAAGTGAGATCAGCAAAAAATGGAAATCTGAGTCGGCCGATTCGTTAGGTCGTTTGATTAATTAATCCCGGACAGTTCTAGGCCATAGTACAGTTGGTGGGAGTGGGGTATCATTGCCTTATTATTTGCATGCGACCACTGCGTATTTATTAAGGCACCGCAAATATGTATTTTCGTTACTTACGTCATTTGCTTTGGTTGCACACTCCAGTTGCCAAAATTTATTCAACATCTTCTTGGATTTGTGCATTTAATTATTAGTTAATAATTTGAATTCTGACTTCTGATTGACGAGTTAACACTTCTCTTCGCGCAATATACCTAAGCAGGCTTTTTACAGTATCCAACAACTAAGTCAAACTCAAAAGGTCAGGATTCAAACTCAAAAAAATTGAATTAGCGGCATCGTAACAAAACGGTAGTTTGACTTTAGCCAATCAAACTTCCTTCATTTCATTTCATTAAGCATAATTTCAAAATTAGCCTTTGCGAATATCATCCAAATTTATTTCAATGACCATGTTTAACTGTGAGAAGTTATTAGTTGTTTTTTTTTTACTGCTTAGCCCGGCACGGCTAAAATGTATGAAAGTCGTTCCGCTTCCGGCATCGGTGAGTGGAAAACGTGGCATTTAAGAGGAAACACCAAGGTCGAGAGATTTCAAAAAAAGGTATTTGTAATAGGTAGGTATTGTTGTTGCACTGTCTGTTCGAACATGGTCCGAACAACTGAACTGAGCGCAATAGGGACAACTGCAGCTGGGACCGAAAATACCTATGAAAAGTACACAAAATATACGTTTCGTAGTCCCCTGTTTCTGTCTCCACGAAAAATTTACCGATTTAATTACTTTTTGCGTTAAAAATTAAAGCAAGGCTTTTTCTGTGTTTCTATGTTTTGCTATTTTCATATAAATCTTGTTCAATTTGTTTGTTGGACGTTTGAATACAACAAAAAATTAGGTCGATTTTTTAGGTTTTTGATGGCTTAAAATCTCTTTTAATAATTAACTTAATAAAAAAGGAAAACATAGGAACATGTTTGTAGTGGCCATTGATTTTATTGAAAAAATTAAAGCAAGTAATGCCATCATCCAGGAAGGAAACAGGGGGCTACGTTTGCATGGAAATACGGCCTGTACGATTTCTTTTTACTTCATACGATTCTGCTTCGCCGACGATGGCCGACGTAATGCCGTTACTGTGAAAACTACCAATATACGCGACGTTGTTGCAGTTCAAATACTGCTTTTCTATAACTAAATAGCTGACCCAACAGACATTGTCCTGTCATAGCTATAAATATTTTGGATAAAGGTTCCGATAGAATTAGTTGTGCACTCAGCAATAAATGAATTTTTTGATCGAAGGGCATTGATTAAGGTTGATTGAGTAAGGTTAAAACGATACTGAAACAGAGATTCCGCAATTGCAGCGTTTAATGCTATCTCGCTCACACTGCAGTTTAATCACAGACGTATAAAGCACGATATATTCTCTATATTGTATATAAAGGGAAGCAGCCTAAACGTATCGCTCAAAAAGCATGGCAACTTTACAACATTACTCACACACAAACAGTATTTTTTTTAATGTTATTGTAATTTCTGGAGTTTTATTATAAGATGCGTTAGAACACTTCGGGGCACAGCACTTTACCATTGTTCTTGTCCGATTATCAGTTAATTTTATTTATAATCACAAAAGAAAACATTATGACACAATGTCACGCACGACGCCATTTGTCTTTTATTTTGACAAAGCTAAACATGTCGTCCACGTGGCGTTTTCCACGGCTTCGGAAATGTTTATGTGTGCGTTAGTATCGCCATAGACGAAAAACAGAAATAGCGATATATCGTGTCACTTTGGAGTGAAAGTAAAAACGATATACCTACATTACTTCTGAGAAATGTGTGAGTAAAATTATGTTAAGTCTGCCTCCCTTTATACGTCTGTGGGCTTAATAATGTTTTTAGCGATCATGATCGATGGACGAGTTTTAAGGGGGCACCAGTTATTAAAATCGTCCATCAATCAGCAATCGCAATCGAATTCGATGAGCCGATGAAAAAAAACATGTGTGATGTGGACATGTAAAAATCATTACTGATTAATCTTTTCAATCAATAAACAAGATCTTGCGCATATATTATCAACCAATCATGTTTGACGCTGTCACAAACGGGGCAATCATATCTGGTGACGCATCTTTTTCATATACTCGTATATATTTTACTATTTTCACATCAACAATACTGGCATATTGGTTTGGTAGACGTACTCGGCACTCTGTGATTCGGAGTAATGGCCAAAAGGCGCTACGCCGTGCCACCACTTTGGGATAGAGAAAAAGAAAAGTTCCCATGCTTGGTTTCTGTTATTCTCGCTGCCCCGCAACAGTCATATATATTAATATATCCGCAAATGAAATTTGAGAATTCTTCGCCGTGATCTCATCATACCATAATATATTTGAAGTGAGAAACTCCTGGTGACTTTGCATATTCTGTTTGGTGCAACTGCTCGGTTGATTATCTAGAATTGCAGGACTGGTGCGTGCAGCGGCTGGGCCTACATCTTTAGGCCTGAAGGCTGATGATCGGTGAAGCATCGGGTGAGTCGTAGATTACGTTTATCTGACCTATTTGCCTAGATGGTTGATGTTCAGTCCATAGTCAAATGTGAAACTTTTAGTTTCGTCATTCCATCGGAAGTTGCCGAAATTCCCCCTTTAACATTACAGACGATAAGCCATTTACACGCTTCATCAATATCGGCTCTTCATATTTGCAAAATCGCATTGATTTACCGCAAGAGCTATACATAAAACTAGGATGAAAACAAAATAAATTCACAATAAATCCGAGCGGATAAATTTTAATAGGTGTTAGCAGATAACGCTATAATAGATCATCCGTTATAGATCGCACAAAACCATTTGTCACCATATCTCATCTGTACAAACACCGCATGTATTAGAAACGAAATGCACATGAAATCGTGACGGACGTCGAAGAGATTAATTGTATCAGTAAAACATGCCACAATCATGAATAAATCAAAACAAGAAAAAAATTTCGACGCCGACGGGATTTGTACCCGCGTCTTTAATACACTGTGTTGACTCCTTAAGGCGCATAGTGCTCCCAATGACCTTGCGTCGATCGTCCCGCACTGATTACATAGGAGTGAGTGAGTGAGAGTGAGGGGAATATTCAAGCAAACCTTTACGCGTAAGATGAATTATTTAAATAAAAAATTAATAAAGGCGAATAAGAAAAATCTAAAAAGACCATCCCCTAGAATATTGCTCACTTTATTTATTGAAATCGAAAGTATGTGATTTAACCTAATATTTACGAAGCGACTAGGTTTATAGTTTTAAAATCGAGGCATGTTTGGGTCACATTTCAACCAAGTTTTAATTAATTTATTAAAATATTAAAAAGACCATCCTCTAAAGAATGCGTTGAATAATAAGATATTTTCTTTTAAATTTTTATTTAATATTTATGAAGAGAACCGGTTTTTTCTGCAGTGATTTTTTGTGTTTGACCTTACTATGCGCCTTAACCACAGATAATATAATACTACAGTACCTTAACCGATTTACCCAGCGAGCACATAAATACTAGTGTTTCACTTTTCTTTAATTTAAATTTTTCTACATTTATATCACTAAAAGATGTAAAGTTACAAATATAAAAAAGCCAAATAGACTTTTCTGTATCTTCATCTTGCAAAATTATATGTGCTTATGATTCCGCATAGACTGCGGAATCATAAGCACGTAATCCATCCATCCCCACTTCAACACATTTACGTCCCACTGCTGATCACGGTAAGAACACCCATATCTATCTGTGACCTTATGTTATCTGTGACCCATATGGTCTTACTAATAAACATTGTAATTATAACGTCAGAGTCTGAATAGTTACACCGTGTTTTCTCTTTTTCAAGCGAAAGTCAAAAAGTGACTTATTTGTGCAGTTTACTTTCTTTATCTCATATTTAGTTTTGGCGAGAGATCCAAAAGTTATTCTGTAATTCATTAAACTCAAGAAACATAAACAAATAATTGTTTACTTAGTTTTTGAATGCTCTAGCTTTTATCTATGTCAAAAAGATACTCACTAATCAATCTAGACGTCCATCTTATCCATAATCCATAGTTTGGAAAAACTCAATCTGCTGGCTGGACTATCACGGATAAATGCCAGTCGATTACCCTGGATACTGGGATGATGCCTAGACAAAGGTGTGCTTTAATCACGTGCATCAGATGCCACCCTTGCGCGCAGACCACACCTAAGGCGGTCGTGGAAGATGCACTAAGTCTGAGTTCTACCATCTAACTGTTTGCGTAAGAAAGATACCTTGAGTATGTCAAGGTAAGCCATACACCCTATATGTTTCGATAAGAATGTCCTGAAAAGTGCGGCGAGCACCACGATTACAACAACCATCAAGAACGATCGGGAACCCTATAATTTCTCTTTTTCTTTTATATATGTTACGGTCAAAGTAAATAATTGGTGATTATTAATAATTACCGGTTAAAGTGATTAATAATAACCAATAAACCCTCTCGCTTCTTCCTAATCTAATCAACTGTGTTTCTAGTTCCCCAAGTCGGTTTCGTGAGGTCATAAAAAAAGTTTAGCTTAACCTACTGTGTTTGAGGTGCCCCGAGTTGGTTCTGGGCGGTCTATCCAACTATATTTAAGGTAATCCGAGTCAGAGTGGTCACGGCTGTTTTGGCCGCTACCTGCATCGGATTGGGCGTGAGTCGACCGCTCAATGCCATCACTGTGGCGCTGCTGAGGACTCAGCACAGCACACTCTCGAGGAGTGTGCTGCCTTTTCCTCACAGCGCACCAGTCTGGCTTCGTGTGTTGGCCCCGACCTCTCTCTACCATCTCTCATCTCAAAGATGGTCGAGAGCGAAGAGGCCTGGGATGCGGTAAACTCATTCTGTGTGGAGGTCATCACACAGAAGGAGGTGGCAGAACGGGCCAGAGAAGATGACCCAGTGGCAGATCCCTGCCGCCGCAGAAGAACGGGGCGGAGGAGGCGGCAGTTCGCCCGCCTTCTTCCTCCTGACGGTGACCAGCGGGACGCGGGCCCGGGAAGCCCGAGTTCTGCATTGCACAGGCCACCGCCAGTCGTCGATACTCCTAATGACCAGGAGCATCGCCGGCCTTCCCATTTTAGGGAGGTGAGAGTGGCTCGCCGTAGGCGAGCAGACGCTGACGAGGTCATGGAAGTGTCCGAAAGGGTTCCCATGGCCTTGTCCGGCGACGGGGCGTCCCTCCCCGACGTATCCTCTTCGTCAGATGACGGGGAGGATGCGGCGGTGATGGGCGTTCTCGTGCCAAGGCGTTTGTGAGGGGGCATCGTTGGGTTTTAGTCGGTATGACGCGGTTTCTGGCTGGCACTTGAGGTGGCTAGCATTTCGCGCCATTCGAATTAAGAAACCATTGAGCGAAATAATAAAATAAAGGTCTCGTAAAAGTACCACGGCGTCCCAAAAATGGCAAACGGAAACGTGAGCCGCAACATGATATTTTGTTAAGCTAAAAAAAAAATGACCAACCTCGTAAAATCTGTCGAGGAAGGGTACTAAAGCGATTTAAAAGTTTTGAAATACGTGACACTAGGGACCGAGATAAAAGACTCTTTACTGAGACACAGCGTGAGACCGTCATTAAGGCAGTAATGGAATTGTCTTTGCACAATTCTCGAATTCCGGTACACAACAAAAAATTAAGAAAGGTCATCGCCAGATGTTTGAATTCTTGGAAAGTTAAGCAAAACAGGCGAAAGGAAGACGGGCGAGATAGGTGGCGTTAGTAGGGAGCGACGCTAAGTCGCTGAACCAATCAGATTTCTCTAACCAAACAAATTTCAGATGGAGGGGGTGGCTTTCGGAGGATGAGGAGAGCGTGCGGTGGCGCAGCAGACAGACAGTTCGAGTTGAGGGCGCGAAGCGGATAGGTTGAATAATCTCCTGAAAAAAAAGATAGATTAATAGAGTCAGTTTGTACCAATATTAATAGAGCCCGCCGCAGCTGAGCTTATTTGTTTTGATTTTGTAACGTCATAGTAATAGTATCAGTGTAAGTCAGTGCAACTCCGAGTCACCGAGGGGAATCTGGTAACGTACATTAACTTGTAGTAGTATAGGGGTTAGAGCTGGAGCAATTTCATACCGTGATGATCTAAACGCCTTGGTCTAAGGGCGCGCTTAGTGAAATAACGACTAACATATCTTCATAAATTGGACCCATGTTACTCGCTAATTTAGTAAAGGAGACCTTCTAAATATGGAGTCAAGGCGCTCTTTGCAATTTTCATCTTTGCTTTTGGGTATTGTTAACGTAAAATCTTCCCCATGTTTAATTGATTAATTCTTAGTTCCGAATCGCAGAATTAGAAGCGCTTCACGCTTAAATCTCTCAGCAAACAACACAGCGGTGTGCCGTGGCAGTTTGCCGGTGTACAGCACGAAGTGTTGGGACAACGTACCGCTTCCGTTAAGAAACTGTTGTTATGTTGATTTGTTGTAAATCGTGTGAAACTTATTTACTAATAAAGCTAAAAGGTATTGGGTTCGAATCCCGACCTGGGCAGCCGATTTCCCCATTATATTCTCCATTGTGCAAGGAGCCGGATTCGATTTCCGCTCGGGACGGTCGATTTGTCCGACATATTTTAATAACTGGTGTTATCTAACTCATACTGACAGGCGTGGTGGGATGTGTAGCCGAATATTACTTGGAGCTCTACGCGATCCTTTAGGGATTTGTGAGCATTGCATTCTGTATGTATTAATTGGAGAAGGTGCCGGGTTCGACTCCCGTGACGGGCAGAATATTTTCTATGGTATCCCCTAACATTCTAAACTAAAGGGTATATAAATATTTACAACCTATAGAGGTCTGTTAATGAGATGTGAAAGTAAAATAGTTTGGCTCTCAATATCTTTGACTTTTACTATGTATAACGTACTTGTATTATGGAGGTGGATCTACCGTGATGAATCGAAGACTCCCCATTTGATTGTAGACAGTGGATGTTGAGATGTTCTCATAATAAAGTTGATAGAGGGTCGTAATATAATGAAGTGAAAGTGGATCTGACTATATTTTATTTGACTGTAGTATTATGTAATTTTGTTGAAATTTGTAGTTAAGTGTGTTTGTGCTTTGTATTATTGCTATATTTGTTAGATAATAAGTTTACGCCGATCAAGAGTTTTTAATTTGAATGTTCTGTTTTCTCTTGATCATTATGGCTAGGAATGGAACATTCGGTTAATCACAAATCGTGATTAATCTAAATAATTAAACAGTTTCTAACATTTTGCATAGTATCAAGGGGTAAAATTGCTAAAACCCCAAATAAATCATATTATTTTAAATTTAATACCGAGTTTTCTTTGTTGTATTTATATGTCCCTAACTTGAAGGTATAGATAAGTGATTCTTCGAGACTATCCGTTAAAAGATGTGTCTATTTACAATATGTTACCGCCAGAATTAATAAACTCATTACCGGGGCCGGGCATCCATCTATCTAGGCCGACCAGTACTCGATAATTAGAAACTTTTAGTACATTTACACAAACTTATAAACACTATATATATATTAGATTGAGTAAATTCAATTCAGTTCAATCCAATACTTTATTGCTATCCCACAATGGCTGTGTGATCTTAATCATAACTTAAGCAGTAGTCATGAATCCTGGGGGGGGCATAACAAATAATAACTTAATAAATTCACATACAATAAGACAACATATTACGACCTACACTCATAGTACTTAAATAGAGCACTAGATGGTAAGCTCATAGTGCTTTACTAGAACGCCAGGTGACAAGCTATAGAATTCAGGTCTAGGATTTAGCTAGGAGGAAACTAGGCCAGATAATTACTGAATAGTACGAGCAGCAGAGAGGCACGCTGGGCATCCATGCAGAGTATCTCTTCATAGGGTATTGGTTTGTATAGTAAAGCATATTTCATTGATGAGAGAATAGGACAGGGTTTTGAGTGTTGAGAGTATTTAGTGTTTTGAGTCCGACTGAATTTGCATTTAGATTCAGGGGTAGTGCTCTTTGGAATGTCAGGCATGCTTGTATCGTGGTAGGCTGGTTCCGTGAGTCTTAAGGGATCGGTTCTGGCTGGATCGATCGTAGGCCGGTTCTGAGCACTTTCTCCAAGGGGACAGGTTTGCTCGCATCGCGGAGGTCAATTTTCCGAGAGTGGAATCGGAGCCGACTCCATCGATCGTACACCTGTTTCCCTGACCTAATCAGGTCATCGGTACATAGTTTGTGACGGGTTGCAGCAATTCTGAGCGTTCTATTGACACGTCCCGTCTTGACAACTGACCTCCGACCTTAGTTTGGCCAAACTAAAAGCACAATTATGATATAAATAATATAACAAAACCATGGTTCTGGGCGAGGTAGCTTTAAGCACCTATAATAACTCCATGTCTTCGGATGTGTTGAGATTGGAAAGCTTCTCAGCTTATAGGAGGTCATTGTCCGCCCAATAACCTGATAACAGGGCCGGATACCGGCGTAGGGTTCCCCCACGCTAGAGTGAATTGGTAACTGACTGGTGGCTAAGCCGCACACCTTCTAAACACCTTTTGTTCACGCCATCCGACCACTTACTAGGCACATGCAATGCCTATTCGTATTAAAGGCCGACGATTAACTACACACACAAATAATGGGCCTCAGTATCGGAGAAGAAGTATGTACAAATACTCACAAAGTAAGCTCGGTGGAATGGGCAGGTGTCTGAAGCGTGGTCATTCGGCAATGTACCGACGGGAAAAAAATAACTTGCTGTAAATACTTAGACTTGCTGACTCGCACAATGAAAATACTCTCTTTCGCTCCATAACCTCTAAGCTAATAGATGTACTCGATATATTCAGATTATAGGGTTAAACGAAGTCTAGACGACGCGTACCACCACAGAAATTGGTGCCGTGACCAGGATTTCCAGCTACGTATTCGAAACAACGATGCGACTGGATTAGAATTTGGATTATTTAAAAATAAAACACAACGTAGGAACACATTATCGAGTACTAAAGTTTAGTTTCAGGGAATATGCAACGAGGGAGGGCGACGCACCATATAGTATATAAATTAAGTTTTACATTTAATGTACTTGGCTTATTCTATGTTCATTACAGCAACACGGGAGAGCGACACGTGTACGTAGTGTTCGCTGTGTGACTAATTATATACCCATTATATGCCATATAGGAGAGCAACGCCGCAATGCATAAGATTATGCATTTGGTTCATTATGTATTACTTACATCTACTAAGGAGAGCGGCGCAGTTCACACAGTATACATGAAACTTTTAATGTTCATGACTTATTATGTACCCATTGCAATATATATTTGTATGTGTTGGAGTTTCGAGGAGGCGTAAAGTCGGGGGGGAGCGCAGCGTGAACAAATGCTTATTTACTCGTACGTGTACTGTTGCAGACAGTCGGCAGCGAGTACATAAATTGGTACTGATATACTGTTGGAGCCAGTGAGGGAGAGGGAGGACCGCGTGAAGACTCTAGTGTTTCAGGGCTTACTTTCATTCATTTGTCTATTTAAATTCTATGCTTCAATGTTCTATGTTATAGACTTAGAGTTTGTCATGATACTTGATTACTAATTTACTTTTTCACTTACTTGAAATGTGTCAGATATTTAATCCATTTCCATAATTTACGGGGAGAAAATTGTGCGTGTCTATTTACCTATGTGTTTGTCTAGATACCACAAGTATAACCCAGCCGTATATAATTCATGTATTGAAGGGCGTGGTTTGACTGTGTAGGTACTAGTGAAATGTGAGACCGGGTTAACGAGTAGAACGCGAGTAAACTATGATAGCGGACGTTTTAGAGACAGCCAGCACGGTATAAAGAAATTTTCATTCGTCCAACGCGAGTATTTTAACGGATTAGTACAGTATTACGGTAAACGCGAAATTTTCTATAAGTAGATTTACAAAGATGTCGGAACGTAGAGGTAGGCGCGTAGAGAAACGTGGTAGGTCGAACGATAAAGGTGGTAACACTGAGAGATCGGAGGAACGGACTGAGGTTGTAGGGAACGCGACCTTGGAACTGTTACTGCAGAGAATGGGCGAATTTAATGAGAAATTACAACAGCTCACTTCAAATAATAAAGGCGAACAAAGCGGGTTATCTAACGTTTTACCACGCGGACCGGCTGGGGGAGAGAGTAGTAGTGGTATTGGAGAGGATTTACATGAAATCGTCAGTCCCACGTCGGAGATTCGTAGCGCGACTTCACTAGATACGCGGAATATATTCATTATACAGCCCACCGTGAGCAAACCTATTTTTGACGGCAAACCTTTGACGAACCCCATCGCGTTTTTAAAACGGTTGAAAAATTATATTAAACAATTTAATTCACCGGGGCGTGAGGTAGACATTGCCCTAGAATGTGTCACGGGACATGCTCGGAAGGTCATGGGATTGTATTCAAAGGGATGGTCTACATTTGCAGATTTCGAGGCCGATTTTAGACGCAATTACTGGACCGAACAAATTCAGGAATCTGTGAGATATAGATTGATTAATGCGGTATATTTAGAAGACTCAGGAGTAACGTTGTCGGAGCATTTCGCTGAACAAGCGGAGTCGATGCAATCATTGACAATTGCTTTTAGTGAACGGGACCTCGTGAATTCTATAATGCGGCATTATCCGGTAGATATCCAACGGTTATGGTTTACTAGAACGGAGGAGCCCACTATAATGAACGGAGCAAAATTTCTTAGGAGCTTAGAACAGAATATTGTCACGAGACGGCGACCAATCGCTACGAGTAGTAATAGCGGCAATATACATAAAAATAAATATTATAGGCGTCCCGTTACTGCTACGATGACAGCTGACGTATGGCAGAATAGACGGGGATCACCAAGAGGTAGAGGTTATCGGCAAGGACGGTTAGGATATAGGTCGAACTATAATAGGGCCGCGCCATCTACAGTAAGGGGGGAGGATTTAACCCTACGAGGCCTGCGATCACCTTTGTAAAGGAGGGTGAGGCCCCTGCTTCATCGAAATCTGTGGGGGAGGACAAAACAAAAAACTAATGTCCCCTACACAGGAGGGTCCTAATAGATTATTGATGTGTGGATACGGGGGAATAAGGACTTTAGGGCGCGTAGATAGTAATATGGCTTACAAGATTCTAACTAGAACCGGTTGGAAGGCAGGACAAGGCTTAGGAATAAACGAACGAGGCATTAGGCGACCGTTGGGGAGAAACGTATGCGAGGGCGACTATGATTGTAAAATAATAGCAAGTAGTATAGGAATCTTATTAGATAATCAATTTTGTAATATCGTAGAATGTGACGAGAGTGGAGCTATGTGTGAATTTTGTAAGAATAGAGGCAGAGAGGTGTACACTATTTTCCATGAGTTAGACGAGACCGATGAGATGAAAGATGATTATTCGTTACCTAAATTACCTGAAATATGTGTGTGGTTGTATGGAAGGTGTATGAATGCACTTATTGACACAGGAAGTCAGATTAGCGGGATCACAAGGGAATTGTATGATTCTATACGGGGAGAGTGCGAAGAGTTACCTAAGATCGCTATTCCAACTGTTCAGGTGCAAGGGGCGTTCGGTTCACGTAGTGAGAGCACAAACCGGCTAGTGTTGATAGAGTTCAAATTAGGTGGCACGTTAGTTGAGGTACCTGTATTAATCATGCGGAAATTACCCAGATCTTTAATATTAGGCTATGATTGGTTAGAGCGAGTGAAAGGGGTCGTAAATTGTGGTGAAGAACGGATGTTAACAATCGAACATCTGGGAATAAAATCCAGTGTTAAATTAAATTCAGATTGCGAGATCGAGCGATTAGGGGGAGAGTCGAATGCCGCCGTTATCAGCTCGATGTTAAAACAAAACGCTCACCTGGTAGAATACCCAATGGCTAACAATGGAACAAATAACAATAGCCATAGGAAAGGGTTTTTGAATGAGACTAATTTGAGTGATGAACAAAGGAGGTTCTTATTACCTGTATTGGAAAAACATAACAGGGTGTTCGCAGAAAAACTAGGACTAACTAATAAATACGAACATGTCATAGAATTGGTAGACGAGACGCCTTTTGTTAGACGTAGTTATCCGGTACCGTTGTTGCATCGGGAACAGGTTAGGGAAAAGTTAAATGAGCTAGAACACCTAGGTGTTATCCAACAGGAAGCGACCCCGTATTGTAGTCCCCTTACGTATACTAAGAAACGAGACGGATCGATGAGACTCTTATTAGATGCGAGGGAGCTCAATAAGAAAATGTTGGGAGACGCAGGCTCACCACCGCTCACGTCCGAGATTTTACAATCCTTTCACGGAGTGAATTATATTAGTCTGATTGATTTAGATAACGCTTATTTCCAACTACCTTTACATCGGGATTCTAGGAAGTATACCGGCTTTACTTTCATGGGAAAGACTTATACTTATCGAGTATTACCACAAGGTCTGAAAACTTCAGTAGCAGGGTTCTCTAGAGCGATGGACATTATATTAGAGGGGGTACGGGAATATTGTATTAATTACTTAGATGATATAGTTGTGCATACTACAGGAGACTTACGATTATATATAGAGCATCTTGATCGAGTGTTAGACAAATTAGAATGCGCAGGGTTGACAGGCAGGTTAGAGAAATGTCAATTTTTATGTGTGGAGATAAAACTGTTAGGACATATAGTAGATACTAGCGGAGTACGGATGGATCCAGATCGTGTAAGAGCCATAACGGATTTTCCAATACCCCGAAATACAAAACAGTTACGAGGGTTCTTGGGAATGATTCATTATTTCCGGAAATTCGTTCCAAAAAGATAACGAAGAAATTCATGCGGTTATACGAGGGACCGTTCCGAATCGAGGCAGTTCCTTATGATAACGTGTATACGTTGATCGATTTACAAACTAATAAAATAATAGGAAATTATAACGCGATACACTTGTTTCGTTATTATATAAACAAATAGCGGTTATCTGTAGATATTAGCTACCTGACAAGCACGGGTGCCTATACAACAGGTGGGGAAACAAAAAAAAAGGGGACCAGGGACGCAAACAATAGGGAGAGTCAAGATTTTATTGCATCTTAAAGAACAAAGGACTACTGTGCGAAGGTTTAGGATGTCGTGATAAATAGTAGGCGAGTGTGAGAATTTTCCTTGTAGAATGGCATCGAAATTTAGTCAAGGGAAATGAGATGCAGTAGTGGAAATATATTTTCAAACATGATTGATTAAAGTATAGGGGGGGGGGGGATAAAGAGGTTTAAAGTTGTTTCAAAATCTATTTGGGGGAGTGTGAGGTGGCTAGCATTTCGCGCCATTCGAATTAAGAAACCATTGAGCGAAATAATAAAATAAAGGTCTCGTAAAAGTACCACGGCGTCCCAAAAATGGCAAACGGAAACGTGAGCCGCAACATGATATTTTGTTAAGCTAAAAAAAAAATGACCAACCTCGTAAAATCTGTCGAGGAAGGGTACTAAAGCGATTTAAAAGTTTTGAAATACGTGACACTAGGGACCGAGATAAAAGACTCTTTACTGAGACACAGCGTGAGACCGTCATTAAGGCAGTAATGGAATTGTCTTTGCACAATTCTCGAATTCCGGTACACAACAAAAAATTAAGAAAGGTCATCGCCAGATGTTTGAATTCTTGGAAAGTTAAGCAAAACAGGCGAAAGGAAGACGGGCGAGATAGGTGGCGTTAGTAGGGAGCGACGCTAAGTCGCTGAACCAATCAGATTTCTCTAACCAAACAAATTTCAGATGGAGGGGGTGGCTTTCGGAGGATGAGGAGAGCGTGCGGTGGCGCAGCAGACAGACAGTTCGAGTTGAGGGCGCGAAGCGGATAGGTTGAATAATCTCCTGAAAAAAAAGATAGATTAATAGAGTCAGTTTGTACCAATATTAATAGAGCCCGCCGCAGCTGAGCTTATTTGTTTTGATTTTGTAACGTCATAGTAATAGTATCAGTGTAAGTCAGTGCAACTCCGAGTCACCGAGGGGAATCTGGTAACGTACATTAACTTGTAGTAGTATAGGGGTTAGAGCTGGAGCAATTTCATACCGTGATGATCTAAACGCCTTGGTCTAAGGGCGCGCTTAGTGAAATAACGACTAACATATCTTCATAAATTGGACCCATGTTACTCGCTAATTTAGTAAAGGAGACCTTCTAAATATGGAGTCAAGGCGCTCTTTGCAATTTTCATCTTTGCTTTTGGGTATTGTTAACGTAAAATCTTCCCCATGTTTAATTGATTAATTCTTAGTTCCGAATCGCAGAATTAGAAGCGCTTCACGCTTAAATCTCTCAGCAAACAACACAGCGGTGTGCCGTGGCAGTTTGCCGGTGTACAGCACGAAGTGTTGGGACAACGTACCGCTTCCGTTAAGAAACTGTTGTTATGTTGATTTGTTGTAAATCGTGTGAAACTTATTTACTAATAAAGCTAAAAGGTATTGGGTTCGAATCCCGACCTGGGCAGCCGATTTCCCCATTATATTCTCCATTGTGCAAGGAGCCGGATTCGATTTCCGCTCGGGACGGTCGATTTGTCCGACATATTTTAATAACTGGTGTTATCTAACTCATACTGACAGGCGTGGTGGGATGTGTAGCCGAATATTACTTGGAGCTCTACGCGATCCTTTAGGGATTTGTGAGCATTGCATTCTGTATGTATTAATTGGAGAAGGTGCCGGGTTCGACTCCCGTGACGGGCAGAATATTTTCTATGGTATCCCCTAACATTCTAAACTAAAGGGTATATAAATATTTACAACCTATAGAGGTCTGTTAATGAGATGTGAAAGTAAAATAGTTTGGCTCTCAATATCTTTGACTTTTACTATGTATAACGTACTTGTATTATGGAGGTGGATCTACCGTGATGAATCGAAGACTCCCCATTTGATTGTAGACAGTGGATGTTGAGATGTTCTCATAATAAAGTTGATAGAGGGTCGTAATATAATGAAGTGAAAGTGGATCTGACTATATTTTATTTGACTGTAGTATTATGTAATTTTGTTGAAATTTGTAGTTAAGTGTGTTTGTGCTTTGTATTATTGCTATATTTGTTAGATAATAAGTTTACGCCGATCAAGAGTTTTTAATTTGAATGTTCTGT
This sequence comes from Schoenobius gigantellus, assembly GCA_963935595.1. Classification (NCBI taxonomy): domain Eukaryota; kingdom Metazoa; phylum Arthropoda; class Insecta; order Lepidoptera; family Crambidae; genus Schoenobius; species Schoenobius gigantellus. Next base: position 9,014,618 of record OZ012544.1, on the reverse strand, counting down.
TTTCTCTTGATCATTATGGCTAGGAATGGAACATTCGGTTAATCACAAATCGTGATTAATCTAAATAATTAAACAGTTTCTAACATTTTGCATAGTATCAAGGGGTAAAATTGCTAAAACCCCAAATAAATCATATTATTTTAAATTTAATACCGAGTTTTCTTTGTTGTATTTATATGTCCCTAACTTGAAGGTATAGATAAGTGATTCTTCGAGACTATCCGTTAAAAGATGTGTCTATTTACAATATGTTACCGCCAGAATTAATAAACTCATTACCGGGGCCGGGCATCCATCTATCTAGGCCGACCAGTACTCGATAATTAGAAACTTTTAGTACATTTACACAAACTTATAAACACTATATATATATTAGATTGAGTAAATTCAATTCAGTTCAATCCAATACTTTATTGCTATCCCACAATGGCTGTGTGATCTTAATCATAACTTAAGCAGTAGTCATGAATCCTGGGGGGGGCATAACAAATAATAACTTAATAAATTCACATACAATAAGACAACATATTACGACCTACACTCATAGTACTTAAATAGAGCACTAGATGGTAAGCTCATAGTGCTTTACTAGAACGCCAGGTGACAAGCTATAGAATTCAGGTCTAGGATTTAGCTAGGAGGAAACTAGGCCAGATAATTACTGAATAGTACGAGCAGCAGAGAGGCACGCTGGGCATCCATGCAGAGTATCTCTTCATAGGGTATTGGTTTGTATAGTAAAGCATATTTCATTGATGAGAGAATAGGACAGGGTTTTGAGTGTTGAGAGTATTTAGTGTTTTGAGTCCGACTGAATTTGCATTTAGATTCAGGGGTAGTGCTCTTTGGAATGTCAGGCATGCTTGTATCGTGGTAGGCTGGTTCCGTGAGTCTTAAGGGATCGGTTCTGGCTGGATCGATCGTAGGCCGGTTCTGAGCACTTTCTCCAAGGGGACAGGTTTGCTCGCATCGCGGAGGTCAATTTTCCGAGAGTGGAATCGGAGCCGACTCCATCGATCGTACACCTGTTTCCCTGACCTAATCAGGTCATCGGTACATAGTTTGTGACGGGTTGCAGCAATTCTGAGCGTTCTATTGACACGTCCCGTCTTGACAACTGACCTCCGACCTTAGTTTGGCCAAACTAAAAGCACAATTATGATATAAATAATATAACAAAACCATGGTTCTGGGCGAGGTAGCTTTAAGCACCTATAATAACTCCATGTCTTCGGATGTGTTGAGATTGGAAAGCTTCTCAGCTTATAGGAGGTCATTGTCCGCCCAATAACCTGATAACAGGGCCGGATACCGGCGTAGGGTTCCCCCACGCTAGAGTGAATTGGTAACTGACTGGTGGCTAAGCCGCACACCTTCTAAACACCTTTTGTTCACGCCATCCGACCACTTACTAGGCACATGCAATGCCTATTCGTATTAAAGGCCGACGATTAACTACACACACAAATAATGGGCCTCAGTATCGGAGAAGAAGTATGTACAAATACTCACAAAGTAAGCTCGGTGGAATGGGCAGGTGTCTGAAGCGTGGTCATTCGGCAATGTACCGACGGGAAAAAAATAACTTGCTGTAAATACTTAGACTTGCTGACTCGCACAATGAAAATACTCTCTTTCGCTCCATAACCTCTAAGCTAATAGATGTACTCGATATATTCAGATTATAGGGTTAAACGAAGTCTAGACGACGCGTACCACCACAGAAATTGGTGCCGTGACCAGGATTTCCAGCTACGTATTCGAAACAACGATGCGACTGGATTAGAATTTGGATTATTTAAAAATAAAACACAACGTAGGAACACATTATCGAGTACTAAAGTTTAGTTTCAGGGAATATGCAACGAGGGAGGGCGACGCACCATATAGTATATAAATTAAGTTTTACATTTAATGTACTTGGCTTATTCTATGTTCATTACAGCAACACGAGAGAGCGACACGTGTACGTAGTGTTCGCTGTGTGACTAATTATATACCCATTATATGCCATATAGGAGAGCAACGCCGCAATGCATAAGATTATGCATTTGGTTCATTATGTATTACTTACATCTACTAAGGAGAGCGGCGCAGTTCACACAGTATACATGAAACTTTTAATGTTCATGACTTATTATGTACCCATTGCAATATATATTTGTATGTGTTGGAGTTTCGAGGAGGCGTAAAGTCGGGGGGGAGCGCAGCGTGAACAAATGCTTATTTACTCGTACGTGTACTGTTGCAGACAGTCGGCAGCGAGTACATAAATTGGTACTGATATACTGTTGGAGCCAGTGAGGGAGAGGGAGGACCGCGTGAAGACTCTAGTGTTTCAGGGCTTACTTTCATTCATTTGTCTATTTAAATTCTATGCTTCAATGTTCTATGTTATAGACTTAGAGTTTGTCATGATACTTGATTACTAATTTACTTTTTCACTTACTTGAAATGTGTCAGATATTTAATCCATTTCCATAATTTACGGGGAGAAAATTGTGCGTGTCTATTTACCTATGTGTTTGTCTAGATACCACAAGTATAACCCAGCCGTATATAATTCATGTATTGAAGGGCGTGGTTTGACTGTGTAGGTACTAGTGAAATGTGAGACCGGGTTAACGAGTAGAACGCGAGTAAACTATGATAGCGGACGTTTTAGAGACAGCCAGCACGGTATAAAGAAATTTTCATTCGTCCAACGCGAGTATTTTAACGGATTAGTACAGTATTACGGTAAACGCGAAATTTTCTATAAGTAGATTTACAAAGATGTCGGAACGTAGAGGTAGGCGCGTAGAGAAACGTGGTAGGTCGAACGATAAAGGTGGTAACACTGAGAGATCGGAGGAACGGACTGAGGTTGTAGGGAACGCGACCTTGGAACTGTTACTGCAGAGAATGGGCGAATTTAATGAGAAATTACAACAGCTCACTTCAAATAATAAAGGCGAACAAAGCGGGTTATCTAACGTTTTACCACGCGGACCGGCTGGGGGAGAGAGTAGTAGTGGTATTGGAGAGGATTTACATGAAATCGTCAGTCCCACGTCGGAGATTCGTAGCGCGACTTCACTAGATACGCGGAATATATTCATTATACAGCCCACCGTGAGCAAACCTATTTTTGACGGCAAACCTTTGACGAACCCCATCGCGTTTTTAAAACGGTTGAAAAATTATATTAAACAATTTAATTCACCGGGGCGTGAGGTAGACATTGCCCTAGAATGTGTCACGGGACATGCTCGGAAGGTCATGGGATTGTATTCAAAGGGATGGTCTACATTTGCAGATTTCGAGGCCGATTTTAGACGCAATTACTGGACCGAACAAATTCAGGAATCTGTGAGATATAGATTGATTAATGCGGTATATTTAGAAGACTCAGGAGTAACGTTGTCGGAGCATTTCGCTGAACAAGCGGAGTCGATGCAATCATTGACAATTGCTTTTAGTGAACGGGACCTCGTGAATTCTATAATGCGGCATTATCCGGTAGATATCCAACGGTTATGGTTTACTAGAACGGAGGAGCCCACTATAATGAACGGAGCAAAATTTCTTAGGAGCTTAGAACAGAATATTGTCACGAGACGGCGACCAATCGCTACGAGTAGTAATAGCGGCAATATACATAAAAATAAATATTATAGGCGTCCCGTTACTGCTACGATGACAGCTGACGTATGGCAGAATAGACGGGGATCACCAAGAGGTAGAGGTTATCGGCAAGGACGGTTAGGATATAGGTCGAACTATAATAGGGCCGCGCCATCTACAGTAAGGGGGGAGGATTTAACCCTACGAGGCCTGCGATCACCTTTGTAAAGGAGGGTGAGGCCCCTGCTTCATCGAAATCTGTGGGGGAGGACAAAACAAAAAACTAATGTCCCCTACACAGGAGGGTCCTAATAGATTATTGATGTGTGGATACGGGGGAATAAGGACTTTAGGGCGCGTAGATAGTAATATGGCTTACAAGATTCTAACTAGAACCGGTTGGAAGGCAGGACAAGGCTTAGGAATAAACGAACGAGGCATTAGGCGACCGTTGGGGAGAAACGTATGCGAGGGCGACTATGATTGTAAAATAATAGCAAGTAGTATAGGAATCTTATTAGATAATCAATTTTGTAATATCGTAGAATGTGACGAGAGTGGAGCTATGTGTGAATTTTGTAAGAATAGAGGCAGAGAGGTGTACACTATTTTCCATGAGTTAGACGAGACCGATGAGATGAAAGATGATTATTCGTTACCTAAATTACCTGAAATATGTGTGTGGTTGTATGGAAGGTGTATGAATGCACTTATTGACACAGGAAGTCAGATTAGCGGGATCACAAGGGAATTGTATGATTCTATACGGGGAGAGTGCGAAGAGTTACCTAAGATCGCTATTCCAACTGTTCAGGTGCAAGGGGCGTTCGGTTCACGTAGTGAGAGCACAAACCGGCTAGTGTTGATAGAGTTCAAATTAGGTGGCACGTTAGTTGAGGTACCTGTATTAATCATGCGGAAATTACCCAGATCTTTAATATTAGGCTATGATTGGTTAGAGCGAGTGAAAGGGGTCGTAAATTGTGGTGAAGAACGGATGTTAACAATCGAACATCTGGGAATAAAATCCAGTGTTAAATTAAATTCAGATTGCGAGATCGAGCGATTAGGGGGAGAGTCGAATGCCGCCGTTATCAGCTCGATGTTAAAACAAAACGCTCACCTGGTAGAATACCCAATGGCTAACAATGGAACAAATAACAATAGCCATAGGAAAGGGTTTTTGAATGAGACTAATTTGAGTGATGAACAAAGGAGGTTCTTATTACCTGTATTGGAAAAACATAACAGGGTGTTCGCAGAAAAACTAGGACTAACTAATAAATACGAACATGTCATAGAATTGGTAGACGAGACGCCTTTTGTTAGACGTAGTTATCCGGTACCGTTGTTGCATCGGGAACAGGTTAGGGAAAAGTTAAATGAGCTAGAACACCTAGGTGTTATCCAACAGGAAGCGACCCCGTATTGTAGTCCCCTTACGTATACTAAGAAACGAGACGGATCGATGAGACTCTTATTAGATGCGAGGGAGCTCAATAAGAAAATGTTGGGAGACGCAGGCTCACCACCGCTCACGTCCGAGATTTTACAATCCTTTCACGGAGTGAATTATATTAGTCTGATTGATTTAGATAACGCTTATTTCCAACTACCTTTACATCGGGATTCTAGGAAGTATACCGGCTTTACTTTCATGGGAAAGACTTATACTTATCGAGTATTACCACAAGGTCTGAAAACTTCAGTAGCAGGGTTCTCTAGAGCGATGGACATTATATTAGAGGGGGTACGGGAATATTGTATTAATTACTTAGATGATATAGTTGTGCATACTACAGGAGACTTACGATTATATATAGAGCATCTTGATCGAGTGTTAGACAAATTAGAATGCGCAGGGTTGACAGGCAGGTTAGAGAAATGTCAATTTTTATGTGTGGAGATAAAACTGTTAGGACATATAGTAGATACTAGCGGAGTACGGATGGATCCAGATCGTGTAAGAGCCATAACGGATTTTCCAATACCCCGAAATACAAAACAGTTACGAGGGTTCTTGGGAATGATTCATTATTTCCGGAAATTCGTTCCAAAAAGATAACGAGGAAATTCATGCGGTTATACGAGGGACCGTTCCGAATCGAGGCAGTTCCTTATGATAACGTGTATACGTTGATCGATTTACAAACTAATAAAATAATAGGAAATTATAACGCGATACACTTGTTTCGTTATTATATAAACAAATAGCGGTTATCTGTAGATATTAGCTACCTGACAAGCACGGGTGCCTATACAACAGGTGGGGAAACAAAAAAAAAGGGGACCAGGGACGCAAACAATAGGGAGAGTCAAGATTTTATTGCATCTTAAAGAACAAAGGACTACTGTGCGAAGGTTTAGGATGTCGTGATAAATAGTAGGCGAGTGTGAGAATTTTCCTTGTAGAATGGCATCGAAATTTAGTCAAGGGAAATGAGATGCAGTAGTGGAAATATATTTTCAAACATGATTGATTAAAGTATAGGGGGGGGGGGATAAAGAGGTTTAAAGTTGTTTCAAAATCTATTTGGGGGAGTGTGAGGTGGCTAGCATTTCGCGCCATTCGAATTAAGAAACCATTGAGCGAAATAATAAAATAAAGGTCTCGTAAAAGTACCACGGCGTCCCAAAAATGGCAAACGGAAACGTGAGCCGCAACATGATATTTTGTTAAGCTAAAAAAAAAATGACCAACCTCGTAAAATCTGTCGAGGAAGGGTACTAAAGCGATTTAAAAGTTTTGAAATACGTGACACTAGGGACCGAGATAAAAGACTCTTTACTGAGACACAGCGTGAGACCGTCATTAAGGCAGTAATGGAATTGTCTTTGCACAATTCTCGAATTCCGGTACACAACAAAAAATTAAGAAAGGTCATCGCCAGATGTTTGAATTCTTGGAAAGTTAAGCAAAACAGGCGAAAGGAAGACGGGCGAGATAGGTGGCGTTAGTAGGGAGCGACGCTAAGTCGCTGAACCAATCAGATTTCTCTAACCAAACAAATTTCAGATGTGAAAGGGGGTGGCTTTCGGAGGATGAGGAGAGCGTGCGGTGGCGCAGCAGACAGACAGTTCGAGTTGAGGGCGCGAAGCGGATAGGTTGAATAATCTCCTGAAAAAAAAGATAGATTAATAGAGTCAGTTTGTACCAATATTAATAGAGCCCGCCGCAGCTGAGCTTATTTGTTTTGATTTTGTAACGTCATAGTAATAGTATCAGTGTAAGTCAGTGCAACTCCGAGTCACCGAGGGGAATCTGGTAACGTACATTAACTTGTAGTAGTATAGGGGTTAGAGCTGGAGCAATTTCATACCGTGATGATCTAAACGCCTTGGTCTAAGGGCGCGCTTAGTGAAATAACGACTAACATATCTTCATAAATTGGACCCATGTTACTCGCTAATTTAGTAAAGGAGACCTTCTAAATATGGAGTCAAGGCGCTCTTTGCAATTTTCATCTTTGCTTTTGGGTATTGTTAACGTAAAATCTTCCCCATGTTTAATTGATTAATTCTTAGTTCCGAATCGCAGAATTAGAAGCGCTTCACGCTTAAATCTCTCAGCAAACAACACAGCGGTGTGCCGTGGCAGTTTGCCGGTGTACAGCACGAAGTGTTGGGACAACGTACCGCTTCCGTTAAGAAACTGTTGTTATGTTGATTTGTTGTAAATCGTGTGAAACTTATTTACTAATAAAGCTAAAAGGTATTGGGTTCGAATCCCGACCTGGGCAGCCGATTTCCCCATTATATTCTCCATTGTGCAAGGAGCCGGATTCGATTTCCGCTCGGGACGGTCGATTTGTCCGACATATTTTAATAACTGGTGTTATCTAACTCATACTGACAGGCGTGGTGGGATGTGTAGCCGAATATTACTTGGAGCTCTACGCGATCCTTTAGGGATTTGTGAGCATTGCATTCTGTATGTATTAATTGGAGAAGGTGCCGGGTTCGACTCCCGTGACGGGCAGAATATTTTCTATGGTATCCCCTAACATTCTAAACTAAAGGGTATATAAATATTTACAACCTATAGAGGTCTGTTAATGAGATGTGAAAGTAAAATAGTTTGGCTCTCAATATCTTTGACTTTTACTATGTATAACGTACTTGTATTATGGAGGTGGATCTACCGTGATGAATCGAAGACTCCCCATTTGATTGTAGACAGTGGATGTTGAGATGTTCTCATAATAAAGTTGATAGAGGGTCGTAATATAATGAAGTGAAAGTGGATCTGACTATATTTTATTTGACTGTAGTATTATGTAATTTTGTTGAAATTTGTAGTTAAGTGTGTTTGTGCTTTGTATTATTGCTATATTTGTTAGATAATAAGTTTACGCCGATCAAGAGTTTTTAATTTGAATGTTCTGTTTTCTCTTGATCATTATGGCTAGGAATGGAACATTCGGTTAATCACAAATCGTGATTAATCTAAATAATTAAACAGTTTCTAACATTTTGCATAGTATCAAGGGGTAAAATTGCTAAAACCCCAAATAAATCATATTATTTTAAATTTAATACCGAGTTTTCTTTGTTGTATTTATATGTCCCTAACTTGAAGGTATAGATAAGTGATTCTTCGAGACTATCCGTTAAAAGATGTGTCTATTTACAATATGTTACCGCCAGAATTAATAAACTCATTACCGGGGCCGGGCATCCATCTATCTAGGCCGACCAGTACTCGATAATTAGAAACTTTTAGTACATTTACACAAACTTATAAACACTATATATATATTAGATTGAGTAAATTCAATTCAGTTCAATCCAATACTTTATTGCTATCCCACAATGGCTGTGTGATCTTAATCATAACTTAAGCAGTAGTCATGAATCCTGGGGGGGGCATAACAAATAATAACTTAATAAATTCACATACAATAAGACAACATATTACGACCTACACTCATAGTACTTAAATAGAGCACTAGATGGTAAGCTCATAGTGCTTTACTAGAACGCCAGGTGACAAGCTATAGAATTCAGGTCTAGGATTTAGCTAGGAGGAAACTAGGCCAGATAATTACTGAATAGTACGAGCAGCAGAGAGGCACGCTGGGCATCCATGCAGAGTATCTCTTCATAGGGTATTGGTTTGTATAGTAAAGCATATTTCATTGATGAGAGAATAGGACAGGGTTTTGAGTGTTGAGAGTATTTAGTGTTTTGAGTCCGACTGAATTTGCATTTAGATTCAGGGGTAGTGCTCTTTGGAATGTCAGGCATGCTTGTATCGTGGTAGGCTGGTTCCGTGAGTCTTAAGGGATCGGTTCTGGCTGGATCGATCGTAGGCCGGTTCTGAGCACTTTCTCCAAGGGGACAGGTTTGCTCGCATCGCGGAGGTCAATTTTCCGAGAGTGGAATCGGAGCCGACTCCATCGATCGTACACCTGTTTCCCTGACCTAATCAGGTCATCGGTACATAGTTTGTGACGGGTTGCAGCAATTCTGAGCGTTCTATTGACACGTCCCGTCTTGACAACTGACCTCCGACCTTAGTTTGGCCAAACTAAAAGCACAATTATGATATAAATAATATAACAAAACCATGGTTCTGGGCGAGGTAGCTTTAAGCACCTATAATAACTCCATGTCTTCGGATGTGTTGAGATTGGAAAGCTTCTCAGCTTATAGGAGGTCATTGTCCGCCCAATAACCTGATAACAGGGCCGGATACCGGCGTAGGGTTCCCCCACGCTAGAGTGAATTGGTAACTGACTGGTGGCTAAGCCGCACACCTTCTAAACACCTTTTGTTCACGCCATCCGACCACTTACTAGGCACATGCAATGCCTATTCGTATTAAAGGCCGACGATTAACTACACACACAAATAATGGGCCTCAGTATCGGAGAAGAAGTATGTACAAATACTCACAAAGTAAGCTCGGTGGAATGGGCAGGTGTCTGAAGCGTGGTCATTCGGCAATGTACCGACGGGAAAAAAATAACTTGCTGTAAATACTTAGACTTGCTGACTCGCACAATGAAAATACTCTCTTTCGCTCCATAACCTCTAAGCTAATAGATGTACTCGATATATTCAGATTATAGGGTTAAACGAAGTCTAGACGACGCGTACCACCACACACTCTCCCCCAGGGGCCGCGGAGAGTCCGACATAACCTCGCGCCTTCCCGAGCGCGGGGTATGCGTAATGCATTTCCCAACGTAAAAAAAAGGTAAATCACTTTAACCGGTAATTATTAATAATCACCGTTTATTTACTTTGCTCGTAACATTATACAACACAGCTCTTGGCCTTCATCTCACCTGACGGGAAGTGACGATAAAGCCGAAGATGGAAGCAAGCTTCACCTGAACTCCTCATCGACTGAGGAACTGGTTATCTTACTTCTAATTGTCAGAAGACGATAATGTTATTAAAATCGTTGCTAAGGTAACAAACTTAAGTAAGACATTAGCTAGCCAGTCAGGCTCAGAAAGCCTACCACCAACCAAACCTAGCAAAAAAACCCGTCCCCACGAGGAATCGAATGCCGGAGCTCCAGATCAATACCTGATGGTCTTAATCTCTAGACCACGGCGGCGGCTAAGGTATATTTGATTTTTACCCGGGTCATAAAGCCCTCAGTTTAAGTATAGACCTTAATTCATTAGCGAGTTCCCCGAACAGCATTGGTAACCGCACTACAATTAGTCGGCGGTATTTGAGCTGGCGTCGGATGCCGCGGTGTTCTCGGTCGCGTTGTGGTCAGTGCTAATTAAACTGCAACTGTTATTATTTATATTATGGGCCGTTGAGGATGTTCTACTTACATACCTGTAACCGGTGTACTTACCTACGTATCGGCAGTGTTAACACTTTATACACCTGGAAATGGTGTGGTTTTGGATGGTCAAAATCTCGGTGGTACTCATCTCGGGCTTTTCTCCATTGTTTCCATTAACTAGACAGCTTTATGTTGTTTTTGTATTTAGAATGCATGATTTTAGAATGTGCATCGTCGCCTTCTTTTCTTTCCGTGGATGGCATAAGAGAGTTTACCTCAAGAAAAGCGAAAGCCTATGATTCTGTCGAAACCTGGGCCGTACTTAGATCACTCCAGAGGTGCCAAATAGACTATCGGTACATCTAATTGTTGCAGTCATTGTACAAAAACGCCACCATGTCAGTCCGCTTTCTGGACCAAAACTCGAAACCAGTACGACATTGACTGACTCGAAACTGTTCAGAGCTGCGTTGGAGGATGTATTCAAGCTTTTAGACTGGACTCAGCATCAACATAAACGGCGAGTACATGACTCGACCTTCGTTTTGCTGATGATATCGTAGTCATGGATTTAGGCACAATGCTCGAAGACCTCTGTAGTTTCCCAACAAGTGGGTTTAAAATGAACATGCACAAGACTAAAATAATCTGCCGCAGTGTCTCAAGACGAAAGTCTTCAATTTGTGCGTGTTGCCAGCGATGACATACGGAACTGAGTCGTGACTGCTTACAATGGGTCTCATAAGAAGGCTCAAAGTCACTCAAAGGGCAATGGAGAGGGCTATGCTCGGGGTTTCTCTACGTGATCACATCAAAAATGATGACATCCGTAGAAGAACTAGAGTTACCGACATAGCCCAAAGAATTGTAAACCTTAAGTGGCAGTGGGCAAGACACATCGCTCGTAGGACTGACGGCTGTTGGGGCGGAAAGGTCCTCGAGTGGCGGCCGCGTACCGGGAGACGCAGTGTTGGTGGTCCCCCCACAAGGTGGACCGACGATCTGGTGAAGGTTACAGAAAGCCGCTGGATGCGGGAGGCGTAGGACCGATTGGTATGGAGATCCTTGGGGGAGACCTATGTCCAACAAATTTGTCAAGATGCAATTTCTTACAGCACATGTTAGGAAAGGGTATGATATACTTAGATCAGTTTGTACGGAACGGTTTTTTATAATATCGAACACGGTGTGACAATATTTCAATTGTGGGATGTTTTATTCCGTCGTTGCTTCAATCAAATCAATGCGAAAAATGTCCATACCGCGCCGCTTACTGCACTCCACTCGAATGTTTCCAATTGGACTCGATAGAAAAACGTCGAAAAGTGATAGATAGTATATTTCTATTTAAACAAATAAATGTTGAATTTCATTCATTCATCACAGCTCATGTACGTCCCCACCGAGGGGCCCCCGAGCCTACCCTAACTAGTTAGGGCGATTAGGCTGTAGACAAACCACGCTGGCCCAGTGCGGATTGGTAAATTTAGTCACAAGACTTACTTTCATAAACGTTAACATAACTGTACCGCGAGAAATCTGCTGTTTGACTACTGCTGTTTCTGACATTTCATCTTCTTATTTCGCTTATAGGCGTTAAGAGGAAATCGTACAGGCCGTTTTTCCATAAAAACGGATTCCTTCCTGGATAATGGTGTCGCGATACCGCCTCCTTTGGATCAAACCTTATTTGACATTTATTATACATATAAGCATGTTTTCATATCTCACAATAGAGTGTAACATTACTTGCTAGGCGGTATCGTGATAAACAAAAAATATTTGTGAGATAATAAATTATTTCTTACCATTTTGAGTTGTTTTATTGCCTATGGTCTCTTGCACTTATATTATGCATCTGCTTCGCCTTATTAAGATTGTCTTCTTTCTTCCAATTTGATTATATCCCTTCGCACTAATAAACTATCCTGACCTGTAATGATAAGTCAAGATGACACCAACCATATTATAGTTGATGCCTCTAAGTAATAAAGATATTATTTCTCTTCATAATATCTTTATACCATAAGTAGTAGAATAGTAAATTGTGTTATAATCTATATATCATTTGCAAGTATAGGATGTAATGAAATAGTCATCTTACAGGTATAGATTAACATCTTACCTCTCTTTAATTAATACCATAATTCTACTTGTTCCTCTTATGAAACAAATTCTACTATTACCTTTACATATATTCTTAGGGAAACAACATGAATGTGCCTTAAATATGACTCTCAGATAAGGTCTTTCAATACCACTGCCTTATATACACACTTGATTATTTTATGCTAAACGCTACCTGTTACTCTCAGAACAGGGCACGTTTGTATCGATAAATCAAACGACTTATCCAGGCCACAACTCCCACCTGTCTCTCTTACGACAGGACACTTTGTATCGATAAATTAAACGACTTATCCAGGCCACAACACCCACCTGTCTCTCTTACGACAGGACAATTTGAATCGATAAATCAAACGACTTATCCAGGCCACAACGCCCACCTGTCCCTCTTATGACAGGACACTTTGAATCGATAAATCAAACGACTTATCCAGGCCACAACGCCCACCTGTCTCTCTTACGACAGGACACTTTGTATCGATAAATCAAACGACTTATCCAGGCGCTCACAACGCCCACCTGTCTCTCTTACGACAGGACACTTTTATATCAATAAATCAAACACGTGAACCACTGTCATAATGCCAATACAATACATACGTTTTAGAATGAAGTCTGTCGTCTGACCACATCTCGTGCCACTCTCAGATCTCAAATAATACATGGTACACCTCTACCGGTTCCATGAGTTAGAACAGAACAAATTGAGAAGAATTATGGTAAGCGTATTACATCAGAAAATAAGCATTAACATTTTAGAGATAACACAATCAGATCATCATTGTAATGTTTAGTAATACTTAGCTTTGAAAACTCTGCCATTATATCAGCGTTTCATGACTTCATAATTTCACACTTTCTTTCCACCATATTGCAAAACTAAAACTTCACTTACCAATGACAAACATGGTTTGTAGAAGCGCGGCAAATTCACTGTGCTGCCAATCGACACAGTGTTGCTAGCTGACAATTTAGGTGTTTCTATTTACATTCATGAGGACATTCGCGACTAACGTCGCGACAAATGCCACTAGTTACTCTATTTTTTCCAGTAAAATCAATGGCCACCATAAGCATGTTCCTATGTTTTCCTTTTTTTATTTAGTTATTTATTAAAAGAGATATTAAACCTTCAAAAACCTAAAAAAATGACCTAATTTTATCGTCAAACGTCCAACAAACAAATTGAACAAAATTATATAAAAAAAGCAAAACATAGAAACACAGTAAATGCCTTGCTTTAATTTTTAACGCAATAAGTAATTAAATCGGTCAATTTTTCGCGGAGAACACAGGGGACTTCAAAACATATATTTTGTGAACTTTTCATAGGTATTTTTGGTCCGAGCTGCAGTTGTCCCTGTGCTATCGCGCTCAGTGGCCTAATTCACGTAACAAAACTTCAACGACATGCAAGCGATTTGATCGCTGAAGTCACTTTTTGTATTCACGTATTAATCGCACGATTTTGTTTAAGTCGATTTCGTTTAAGCGTATTCACGTACAATAATCGAAGTTCGATCTTATTAGCCTCCGCGGTATTCACCTATTATTTTGACGTTTACTTTGATCGAGTGTCAGCGATTAAACGTCAAAATAAACGATTTCTAAGTCGTTGAACCGAAGTTCATAATTTGTTAAATTTGTGTGCTTTTTTTCCGCAAAAAAAAAAAAAAAAAAATGATTTTGGGACTAGGATTCTTATTTTTGGACCTAGCCAATGAGAGAGACAGGCGCCGACGTCGAAACGAACTCCGGAACAGCGCTTTCGATATGTCTGACGCTATTAAATTATTACAACAAAATATTTTACAAAAAAATAAAAACCGACTTCAAAAACACCGCTAAAAAAATTATAAGAATAGGTACAGACAACATCAAACTTCTATATTGTAGTCGGTGTCAAACGATTATCCCCTCGAAAGTCTTAAAATTTGTCACCGACTTCAATATAGAAGTGTGATGTTGTCTGTACCTATTCTTATATTATTTTTAACTTTTTAATGAATGAAAGAAACTAATTTTCCTCGATTTTCATGGGATCTCATGATTAGGTCCTGACATTGGCGACCACCACTCTTGAAGTATATTCTATCAAATACAAAAAGAATTTTGAAAATCGGACCACAATTGGCGGCGTAATCACGTAACTTACAAAAAAAAATACGCATCGAATTAAGAACCTCCTACTTTTTTGAAGTCGGTTAAAAATACAAACAAACTCGAAACTCGCAAATAATAGAAAATGGCACTGACACTGACATACGTATTTTTTTTTATTGGGCACTAGCTTTCCGTTCGCGACTTCGTCCGCGTTATTTTTGTTTACCCGTAGGAATTTAATATTTTCCCGTAGGAAAATTACCCTATGTCCTTCCCCTGGTCTCGAACTATCCCTATACCAACTTTTATCAAAATCGGTTCAGTAGTTTCGCAGCTTATTCAATACAAACAAACAATCAAATCTTTCCTCTTTATAATATCAGTAAGTATACAGATCAACGAATTCCTATGCAAAAAGCCATAAAATGACAGAACTTAACGTAAATTTTTAGATTTATTGCAGAAAGTCATGTAGGTGCATAATAATTTTGATAAAAAAAACATAATTCTACAAATTAATCAACATCTCTGCATGTTTTCGTCAACAAAAAGTATTTGAATTTATTTGGTAGAATTGTAATGGCAACATCAAGTTTAAATAGTTGACAAATCGCCGAGTTACGATCCTATCGAGTAATCGTTCTATCGAAATGGCGCGTGAATACGGATTTATGACTGTTTTTCAATATGACGACTTCTAAACGTTAACGACATTTCGACTATTACAAAATACGTGAATTAGCCTACAGAGTTCAGTTGTTCGGGCACACAGCGCGACAGCAATGTTACGGTGTAACGGGGTGAGCAGCAGGTGACGCAGTGGTGCAGTGGTTGGGAAGTAAGGTCGTTAATAAATAATGCGCCAAGAATTGTGTCACTGATATATATATTAGTCCATCGTTACAAATATAATTAAAAAGGCACTCTGAAACAGATATATGGACTATTATAAGCTATGGATCACAAATATGTTATAAAAACTTACCAACATAATAAAAGATTTACACATAAGTGCCTTTAACATTTTATGCTATTCGTTAAATTATTTCGTCAGATTTATAGGAAAAGGTGCTAATAAAAATATTATGTTAATTAGCCATCGCTACTTTTTCACGTTTCGATGTCCGCAATTGAGTGACGACGGGAGAGACGAAATTAATTATGTCAAAGACATAAGATTTGAAATGCAGTCAAGTTAGGCGGGAATGCACCGAGTTGCTATATGTAGAGTATAGCACCTCGTTACAGCAATACTTTTTACAAATACCTATTTTTGAATTCTCTCGACCTTGGTATTTCCTCTTAAGGAATGCATTTCTCTGGTTTAACGATCTGCAGAGAGTAACTTGAGTTTGTAGGGAACCCCTTTCACGGAACAGTGGACATACCTTACGGTATTTCAATAGGGATCGCAATGGCAATCCGATTTCTCATACGAAATTCGAATACAATAAACGAAATACTTGAAACGATTACGAAATTTTTCACCACTAGTAAAGATTTCTTTTGATTCGTCGCATTTCTTCGTATTTATTTCTGTAAAACATGGAACTAAATGGAATACGAGTGTAATCGTATGTAGGTACATAGTCATACAATCACATAGAATTTACTTTGATTCGGAGCAGGAAGTACAAGTTCAATTCGCTTAATAAATGCCTGTGGCGCAAGCGACACGGCCACATTTCTACCGTCTTTTTTTCCGTTCCGTGAACAGTTACCATAAAACGTTTAAAGTTAAGTGTCGCTTTTAAAGTTGAAGGTATTGATCATGATTGATTGATCAAACTGCTTAAATAAGCTACAGAAAAAAGATAGAATGAAAAACATATTGATAATAAAAAAAATTACTCCTTGGAGTATCCTTGGATGAGTTACTCCGTGTTTTGTCTTGTTTCCGCACATGTCGGCTGTCATATGTCAAAATAAGACAAAACACGGAGTAACTAATCCAAGCATCATCCAAGGAGTCAAATTTTTATATATAAGACCGTTATTCATTGCTTTTATCCATCTGTGTAGGTGGAGAGTTTTAACAACTCACATAAGTGGACAGTTTAGGCAGTGAAAGGACTACGACTGAACTACGATGCTTTATTGACGCCGAAGCTCTGGGGCCTTATTCTGTTAGCGTAAATGAGTTTATGGCGTATCAACAACTCTTCAATAGCATTGCTTTTTGATACAGTTATTGTTAGTTAATCGACAGCTAACTAAACATTAGTAACTATTGACTTTTCAAGAAATTGTAGTACGAATAAATGGCTCCACGAAAAGCGTATAAAAGTGGCAAAAGCAATTTTATTGAAACGCTATCAAGACACGCTAACAACGTTAAGTTTAGCAGATTAGACCCCTGATTTTCTGCAGTAGGTGTGCAGGAAATCACAGCTTAGTCCCGGATAGACACACGTATTAATTGTATACGAGACGAGTCGAATTGTATGACAGTATGCACTAATTACCCATTATTACACATGATGAGGTACAGTCCTATCAAGATAATCCTATCAAGTATTAAAATTTTATTTAAAATTTATAGAAATATGAAAATAATGTTATATGAAGAATTCCTACTAATATTATTGTTGCAGCAGATGTAAATAGCCGGCGAAGAAGTGTAGGAAAAGTCAGAGAATCCATATATATAATTATATTTCGGTAAAGTCTTATTTTACAACCATCGTTTTATAGTTGCCTCGTTGCTATGATACAAACAAATCATATCCAACAATTATCATAGAGTAATAACAGCACCTCTATAACGGCCAAGATGATGTAGAATACATTGTTTTCCCCGCAAAAACTAAATACTCGTTGGCAGCGGGCAAATGCCGCCAAATGACCGTCGAATAATTCCGCTCGCTGTCTTGATGTCGATGACTCTTGTGACACCATCCTTGCCAGGGCTGGTACCGACGATCTTCCCCAGTGTCCAATGGCACGGTGGTAGCCTGTCTTCCCTCACCAGCACCAGAGTTCCGGAAGAGGGGCCCTTAGAGCTGCGCCACTTCACTCGTTCTTGTAGAAGGCTCACATAATCTCGTGACCACCGTCGCCAAAAATCCTGCTGGATCTGCTGGAGAACCTGATACTTGTTTAGCGCAAGAGTGTCGTTCGCATACTCATACTCAGGGATCGCCGTAAGCGCTCTCCCTACGAGAAAGTGAGCTGGCGTCAGAATAGGAAAATTATCGTCATCACCACAAGGTATAGGGCACAATGGTCTGGAATTTAATATACCCTCTATTTGTATAATTAAGGTTAGAAAGCCCTCATAAGTAAATAAAGACCGAGCAGCGACTCTCTTTAGATGAAATTTAAAACTCTTTACGGCAGCTTCATGTAACCCCCCATATGAGGAGTATAAACAGGTAAGAATTTCCATTGGATACCCTCGGCGCTACATCTATCTATAATAAATGAACCTTGGTTAGTGACAAAGTTATACACCTCTTTAATTTCTTTGTCTGCACACCGAAATGTTGACGCGTTATCACTTACGATTGTGCTCGGTTTTCCCCGCCTAGACACAAAACGACGCAATGCCGCTAGAAAATTTTCCGTTTCCAAACTCGACACTACCTCCAAATGAACAGCCTTGGTACAAAAACAAATAAATACAGCGACCCAACCCTTGTACGTCCTGCAACCACGTTCGACTATGTTTTTTAGCAAAAATGGTCCTGCATAGTCCACTCCGCAAGTATTGAATGGTGGAGATGGTGTCACTCTTTCCGCAGGTAAATCGCCCATAATCGGTGTGCTGGATTGCGGTTTAGCTCTAAAGCACGTTATACATTCACGCACAACCCTATTAGCCAAGCTTTTCCCGTGCAACGGCCAAAATCGTTCTCGGACAGAGGCTAGCAGTTGTTGAGGCCCGCAGTGCAGAAGTCTCTTATGTTCACTAGACATAATTAGCTTCGTCAAATAATGTTCGTTTGGTAAAATAATTGGGTGTTTCTTTTCATGACCATAGGAAGATAATTTAAGGCGACCGCCGATTCGTAGTAGATCACCATCGAGGAATGGATTTAGGCTTAGTGTTCTAGACGTAGAATTAATAGGTTTATTATTCGATAAGAGGGTGTATTCTTTAGGAAAACATTGTTTTTGCACATAGCATACAAGCTTTTTTGTGGCATTATTTAATTCAGATACAGTTAAGTTGCCGACTATTTTGTTATTCGGATTTTTCACATTATCAATAAATCGTAAAACAAAGGCAAAAGTTCGAATTAGACCGGTATACTTGGAAAACTTATTTATAATATTATTTATGAAATCATAACTATAGTCTATACCTATCTGAGCACAAACAACTGTTTTCTTAATTTCGGGTAATGGGTCTGATACCGGGGGTAGTTTTAGTGACGGCCATTGAGAAACATGCTTAGAAAGCCAATTAGGGCCGTGCCACCATAACTCGCACTTTAGAAGAAGTTCACTAGATATACCCCTAGATATTAGATCGGCTGGATTATCCTTCGAACAAACCCAATTCCATTCATCGACCTGAGTTAAACTATGTACTTCTTTTACCCTATTGGCAACGAAGGTATTCAGTTTATGAATAGGTGTTCGAACCCAGGCCAAGACAATATTAGAGTCAGTCCATAAATAGGTTTTAGAAATCGGTTGTGTAATCGTAGCTCTGACCTTGTGCAAAAGTTGTGCTAACAGTACAGCAGCTCGAAGCTCGAGTCGAGGAATCGTCTCCTTAGGAGCTAGTCTAGACTTTGCGCAAAGTAAATTACACAAAATATTGCCATCATTGTCAATGGAGCGCACATAAATCGCAGCTCCATACGCTAGCAACGAACTATCGGAAAACCCGTGAATTTCAATTACTTTATAATCACAGATAACTACATATCTCGGTATTGTTAAAGAAGCTAAGCTTAATAAATCTGTATAGTATTTCTTCCACTCTGCCTGATCTTCGTTAGAGAGAGGAGCATCCCAATCCAGCTTGACTGACCACAGCCTTTGAATGAAAAGTTTCGCAATAATTAGAAATGGCTGTAGAAGACCTAAAGGGTCAAATATAGAGGCAGCAATAGATGTTACAATTCGTTTAGTAAGAGATTTAGGCATTGGGTTATCTGATATTTTATAAGACAAAACATCAGCAAAATTGGACCATACTAACCCTAATATTTTATTAGTATGTTCAATAGAATTACCTAACTCGGACGTAGTTTGATCCAAACAATGATCAAATTCACGCAAAATATTTTTACTATTAGATTTCCACTTTCGTAAATGAAAATTGGCTTGCTTCAAAATAGCATCAACTTGCTTTCCTACACGCACAACTGTGGCTTCATCGTCTCCGGCGTGAAGCAGATCGTCCATTACAAAATCACTCGAAATGACCTTAGCTGCCTCTGGATATTGTTTTACATTTTCTTGAGACAGCTGTAAAAGACATCGGGTTGCCACATAAGGAGCACACCGAAGGCCAAAACTAAGTGTAGTAAGAACATAGGTATCTAATTTATCTTGCGGATTCTCACGCCAAAAAATGCACTGTAGATTATTTTGATTCGGGTTAACAAAGATTCGAGTGTACATTTTCTCGACGTCCGCACTTAATACATAACGGCCCATGCGAAACTTGATTATAATATTAGTTAAATCATCCTGTAGAATATCACCTTTATATTGAATATCATTCACCGAAAGTCCGCTCGTCGTGGGACAAGATGCATCGAAAACTACGCGTAAAGGTGTTGTCGTTTTGTTCAAATTAACAACAGCGTGATGCGGTAGATACATTCTCGGATGTCTTATCTGATTATTATTAGAGTGATCGATTTTGACCATAAAACCGGACCGAATAAACTCTTGTATGAAACTAACATACATTTCTTTAAATTTTGGTATTGGAGAAATTGTAAACTTTCTTTCCAAAGCTTCAAAGCGCTTCCGAGCAATGCCACGAGATTCGCCAAGGGAATCAATGTTCAATTTTAATGGTAGGTTTATTATAAAATTACCGTTGGTCGATCTCGTATGAGTTTGAAATATTTGCTCACACACCTTTCCTTCTATTTCATCCGGATCAAAGATATAATCGTCATCCAAAAAGTTTCGAAGCTGGTTATACACTATAAAATTGCACCTAGCTGGCTCATTTGTTCTAGCCTTCATCGCACCAGATACCACCCAGCCCAACTTCGTTTCTTGCAATATGGGCTTATCTTCCCCAAGAACGTGTTGACCACTTCGAATAAGTGAATAAAAGAGCTCAGCTCCGATGATAGCGTCAATCTCACCAGACTGATAAAAATGCTTGTCAGCTAAATAAAAGGATTTCGGTATTTTCAAACTTGTAAAAGAAAAGGTGTGTGATGGCAAATTGCAAATATTTGGAACTATAAAACATAATATCTGAGTAGAAAATGACTTATCATACCGAGAACGGATCGTTACATTGCAATAATAGTTAACATTTGTGGAAGCGCCGTTAAAACCTATAACTTCGGTATCGATTTCATGTTTAGGAATGCCCAACTTTTCATAGGCTTTTTGAGTTATGAAATTGGACATAGAGCCCGAATCGAGTAAAACGCGCAAGCGAAACTCTTTACATTCGGTATAAGCACTTACTTGCGCAGTCGATAATAAAACATACTTGTTTTGAATAGAATATTCGTTAATAGTTGGGTTCGAACTGTATGTTGTATTTACAATAGACTGCTTGGGTTTGCTCTCTCCCTCAGCCCGCGATTGCTCGGCAACGTGGCTATTTAAGGTAGTAGGCGACAACGATGACAAATGTAGTAGTGTATGGTGCTTACCCTTGCACGAACGGCATGAACTGGCGCGACAATTCTGCACTGCATGATTTGGGCGTAAACAATTGATGCATAAACTAATGCGCCTAACCGCTCGGATGCGCAAAGGTATATCAAGTGCCAAAAACTTGACACACTGGTTGATAAAATGCTTAGCTTTACAATATGGGCAACGTACATCAGAAAAAGCTACCACCTTTGTGCTTGTGTTCTCAGGACTTGTGGTTACATGACAGGTAGAAGTACTGGGTTCCGCTCCACCACCAGGCACCAACGCCGACATTTGACAACTCTCGATCAGGTCAGCTCTTGATTGCAAAAAGGACTTGAAATCCTGCAATGTAGGCAAAGATTTTGAGTAACTTTGTTCTTTCCACTTTTTCTGCATAGGTAGTTCGAGCTTGGAAGACAAAAAGAATATAACCAAAAGATCCCAATTTTCAATAGAAACGTTAAGTGACTTAATCGTGCGTAAATGTTTCGATAAACTATCAGCTAAACCTCGCAAAGTCGAGGGACTACTTGCGACAGTACCGATATGAAAAAGCGCACGTAAATGATTGAATACCAAAACTCTTGGGTTATTATAGCGCTCACAGAGCAATTGCCAAGCAATATCAAAGCTTTCTTCGGAAAACTCTAGTGAACTTACTACTTCTACGGCACTGTCTTTTAAGCAGCCCCGTAAGTATTTAAATTTTTGAATAGGTTTTAAATTAGTTTTGATTATGAGAGCGTCAAAAGTGTCCCTAAACTCTACCCATTGAGTGAGATCGCCGTTAAAAGACGGTAACGAAATGTCAGGGTATTTGATCGCTTCACCTGGCGCCGAAGGTCCACCTTGGTGGTTTTGATCAATAGAGCACGTCGCTGAGCCAGCAGATGAATGCTTCAAATACACCTTAGCTTTAGAAACTAACTCAAAATAGGTATTTTCAAAAGTCTCTCTTTCCAATAAATCTTGTTCAAAATTTGGGCTTATCATCTCTATTTCATCCTGGATTGTCTCAAATTTTGAAAAATTTGAACTAATTTTGATAATTCTTAGGTCTATATCTGTGAATTGCTCGGCAGTCACAGAATCGGTATTAAGTTTGGTTAAAAATTTCTTAAAAAGTGATAATTTTCCCTTTTCAACCCCTCTCTGTTTAACTAGTTTTTTATAGGCAGAATCACCATGGATGGTGTTGTCACTACCATCGCTCTCCGACAACATGTTGAAGTAGAGAAAGAGCAATAAAAATGTCAACCCAACTACAAGTTAAATAATTAGGTAGATCTAAGTAATATTATAGATAGATGTAGTAAGCCTCGGGCTTAAAATAAGTATACCGGCAATATACCAACATTAATTAATATAAATACGTACTTGATTTGGTAGATAATGCTCTCGGACAATACTACCGCAAAAAGTTACAGTAAATTCGGTAAGTCCTTAGTAGTACTGCACTCGGTCAGTACACCGGAAAAAAGATTAATAGGTACTATATGTGCGTATTACACTCGGGCAATACATTAAAAAACATCAATAGGTAGGTAAAGTAGGTAGATAAATAGGTAATGCACTCGGGCTTCACAAAAATAAGACTCGTTTAATATGTAACTAGGCACTGCACTCGGGCTTAGTACCTATAGTGACGAAATCGGGTTTCGAACCAAATCCGTACAAATAGAAGTAACCTACCAAGATACGCGATAGAAAAGAAACCAGCTCACACTCTCCTCGGGAAGTATACTTAGGCTGATCCCTTCGCGCAAGAGGATCGACCTCTGGCCCTCCTCCTCTTCTCCTCCAGCAGATTGGCCGCGCGTAGCTCTTCTTCAACGTCGGGGTCACCAAAATGTTGCAGCAGATGTAAATAGCCGGCGAAGAAGTGTAGGAAAAGTCAGAGAATCCATATATATAATTATATTTCGGTAAAGTCTTATTTTACAACCATCGTTTTATAGTTGCCTCGTTGCTATGATACAAACAAATCATATCCAACAATTATCATAGAGTAATAACAGCACCTCTATAACGGCCAAGATGATGTAGAATACAATTATACATCCAGGAATTGTTAGTTAATTTATTGTGATTTTTTTAACATACGACATGGAAGCTCTTGGCCATCATCTCTCTGACGATAAGGCCGAATGTGGTGATTCATTTGGGCTTCTCAACAATTAAGGGACTGGCTATCTTACCTCGACTTAATTGTCGGAACACAACAATGCTATTAAATCAATAATAACATTGTTATTATGGCGACAAATCAAGGTGAGAATAAAATTAATTTTAATATAATATTTAAGTGATATAACTTACGCTACTAATAACATTAATATTTAAAACAGGTAACTAAACAATATGTCTTTTAGATATACGTGCATATTTAAAGTATATTTTTATTTTATGTTGAGCTGTTGATGAAAATCACTACCCAGTAAAGCGGTACATATTTTGATTAAGCGTTAAATATTATAATCACTAATGGTGATTCATAAATAAAACACGTTGATTATAAAAAATTGTGTTTATTTGACCTTCGAACATGTACAATTGTACATGTACATGTACAATTCGATGAAATGGCCCATCGATCAAATATCCCGTCGTCGGTTAAATAAATAGCTCTTCGATGATATGGCGTAGTAGAAATGGACTTCGCAAAAATGTTCTTTGAAAATGAGTTGGTAACCCACAACAAACAAGCAAGAAAATTTTGTCCAGAAATGCCAGATCCGTTGGATGGTGGCGCCTTCATTATTTGCATAGTTTTAGTACAGTCATTCACATTTTACAAGGCTGCCAACGGAACGGTGCACACGTCGTCACTGCAATTGCAATGCACAAGTGGCCGTCAGCCAAGGCAGAACGTGACTTTTCAGCGCTGAATAAGAATGCAGGTATATAGCATTGATATTCGAATGCTTTAAATTTGTAATTTTTGATTTTACTGAAACGGGTTAAATTCCATGTCAGGAGTTAAATCACAGGAGAGATTGTATCAGTAACTAAGCCGATCTACGCCAAAAGGAAAGATTATCTTTCGTCATATTTAAGCGGGCGTCAGACTAGCTGTTCGCGCGAGCTCCGTTTCGCTTTAATAACGCTCAACATTGTGGTTTCCTTATGTTTCAGATGGCGATTTTTCAGATTCCTGCGGGAATTTTGGAAAAATACCCTGTGCAAATATGGACTGCAAGGACTCGAATATACGTTGACAGCTTGTGACATCACAACACCCAGTTATTTCACTGCCTGTATATTGCCCATAAAACCGGAACACAGCAATGAAAGAGGAATCTAGCTAGAGGTACCCACGCATTACAACTCTATAGTACCGAGTATCTCTTTGAAATGATATCATTTTAGAACTCGAAAAGTATCATGATTAATAGAATGGACAGTCGTTGATATTGATTTTATCTTCATAATTTGGCTTGACTGTGGGAATAATTTCATAATTTGTTCTTAATTTAGCTCATAATTTGTGGTAGTGCGATCTCTTTACCTCCGCTATACTAACACATGCAGTAATGGGCAAGTGGAAAAATGTGACAATATAATTTGCAATGATGTTGTACTTGTAGCCCATTCTAAACTGTAGGTACTTGTAACCATTGTAGGTAAAAAAATGCGAACGACTCAAAAGAACATTCCATCAAGTCATATTTGAATAGAGAATATTTTGATTTTGATTTTGGTTTTGGCTTTGATTTTGATTTTGATGACATCGTTAAAATAAAATCGTGGGACACGTGATATTTATATTAACAGTCAACCGTTCATATCATTGATAATAGCTATTAACATGCTTAAGTTACGCTACGCCTTATGATTAAATTTTTTCGTCTTATCAACACCCTATATGAATGAGGAGAGTTGTGTGATAGTTGGTGCCTAGGACCTACCTAATTATGTTTTAATACATTCTATAAAACCATTATGTTACCTTTAATCTAATTCACACTCGATGCAAGTAACTGATGCAAAAAATGTACCATATACAACGTGTTACCTAAATTGCGCAAAACCTGAATATTAGAGTCCGACCGAAACTGGTTTTCCGGCCGAAACCGAAACCGAATATTCGGCCGTGGCTTCAGTTTCGGCCGAAACCGAAACCCGAACCGAAACTCACGTGGTCAAGTATAAAATTCCCTAAAATACTGAAATTTGGTGCATTTTACCCATTATTCTGTATATTAATTTTGTTGTAATCATTTATTTAATATAATAAAAAAATATTAAAAATATTTTTATTATTTTTTCGAATTTAGTTCGAATAGCAAAATGTTTATCAGTTATCAATAATCAAATCACTAATTGTTACTGTTTCATTTATTAGTATTTGTATTTTTAATGATTGTTTTAAAGAATGTTTGCGTCGGGCGATAACGCATTGACTAAGTTGTGTTGCTACAGAGCTATCCGAACGGCGCTCGACAATTCTCGAGCAGGGCCGCCAGCGTCCGCCAAAACGTTGCCGCGAGAAACGAAGTTAGGCGAGCGAACACGACAACTTTCGAAATCAGTTTCGGTTTCGGCAAAAGTTTCGGCCATTTTTTGCCGAAACCGAAACTACCGCCGAAACGTGATTGATTTTTGGCCGAAACTCGGCCGAAACCGAAACCGAAACCGAACTTTCGGTCGGACATTACTGAATATACTTTGTTCAGAGTCGAGAGAAGAATCTTTTGACTAGTATTTCCACTAGTAAAAATCTAAAATTAAATTTACAACTACGCCGCTTCTAAAAGTTACTTAACTCTGTTGTCTTTACCTCTCATCGGCGGCGCGATGACTGAGCGGCACCATCGTATCGCAGGCGCCATAGAGTCAACACTAGAGTTTTAAATTATACAAGATATAATAATAACAACCACATGTGCTAAGCTGAAGCGGGAGACGCTGGTTATCTACAATTCACAATCAGACGAGCCTAATTACGAAGGGCATTAAAAGGGATCAACATTAATTGGATGATTTTCAGCTGATTAAAACAAAAACTCGGATCAAAGGCACGACGAAAAATTAAAAACTCGTTCCTTTTAATAATACTTAATCGCGAGCTTACGGTTTATTAAGTAACTGGAGCGAAATCTCGTTACGGAAATTCAGAGACAATATTTTTGTGCGTTACGCCGAAAAGGATTAACGCGCCTAAAATATCAGGGGCTTTTAAGCCATTGTAATTAAAAATAAGGTTTTCGTTTTTTCTCGCATATACTGTGTATGTTTAATACGTGTTATGGTGCTGAGAGATTTAAATAATACAAAAGAATCCATATCAAACCAATGCATAATAGATAGAAAATGGTTTTTATGTTATTGTGCTTTCAGAACAATCGAATTGAACATGTTAAAAGTCGCGAAATTAACTCCATAGCATAAAGTGTTCGATGAGTGAGTCCAGATTATAAAGCAGAGTAGGGACATTATGATTTTTAGAATGTCTTATAAAGTGTAGAGATATAACATGTCCCATCACATGTTATATCTCTACACTTTATAAGACATTCTAAAAATCATAAAGTCCGTACTCTGCTTTATAATCTGGACTCACTCATCGAAGACTTTACCTTTTTCTTCCTGCACATTCCTGGAGTCGTTCTTTTACTAAAATGGCCATTAAACTGTGGGACTTTTTGCCTGAAGTCATAAAGCAAGCAACCATACAACATGTATTTAAAACGAAATTGGAGAAATATTTCCTTGAGCTAGAGTACAGCTATGAAATTTTATTTGCTAATCTTGAAATATTATTTTTGTAATATATTTATTGTTTTTATATTATTTGTAAAACATGTTTATTTGCTTGAAATAACCTCATTTGCTCTCTGCACCACCTGAAGGTGTAATTTTATTCAATGACTAGCTTTCCGCTCGCGGCTTCGCCCGCGTAATTATTGTTTTCCCGTGGGAATTTATATTTTCCCGTAGGAAACATAATTTTGTAGCCTATTTAAGCCCGGATAATAAATTTAATAAAAATAGGATCAGATTTTAAATATTTTCCATAGAAACTTTCAACCCCTATTTTGCACCCTAAGGGGGTAAATTCCAATAAACCATTAAACACGTGTCAATGAAATATTTTTAAGAGCATGAATCTTAAGTTTTGTCATAATTTTTGCGAATTTTAAGATTTTTCCATACAAACTTGCAACCCCTATTTCATCCCTTTAGGCTTAATTTTTTTTAAATCCCTTCTTAGTGTGCGTCCATATTTTGAATTGAAACAACTGTCCAAATTTCACGTTTCTACCATTAGTACTCGTAGTTACGGCTGTGCGTGCGTCTATAGATGGGAACATCTCCCTTTATATATAGAGATTATTTAAATTTATTATCATTAATTTAAGTTTGACCATTGTACATTTAATTTGACTTGATCTATCTCGATATTGAATTTATTTAAATAATTTGATTTACTACCCATTCTTATATTAATAGGTACATTTATTGTTTGCTATGCACTACCAGGGTGCATGTTTGGTACTGAAAATATGTTTTTAACATCTTGTAAACCACATGATTGCAATAAATCCTTTGACTTTGACTTTAAAAGGTCGAGTGAAAGAGAATGCCTCAGGCATTAAGTCCGCCATTGTACACAATGTAGGTACATAAAGTATAAACAAATAAACTAGTCTCTATTAACTCTAGACGTAAATTTTGTTAATGCACTCCCCGCTGCATTGTATTCGTACTTTCACACTTTCCTTTGCCCCAAGAATGCCTGGCAGAAATTGCTATTTAGCAATAAGTCTGCCATTTGTGTTTGTTTTTCGATTACATGTTATTATCTTAGTTGTTCTTTGTGCAAATAAATATTTATTCATTAATTCATTGAAATAGCTAACAACATTTGCAAGCGTGTCACAAGTATCGTTTGCCGAAATGTTTTTCTCTATATTTTATAAGGATGAATACACACATATGACAATGTGAACGAACTCGTCATTCGACTCATAAACCTTAAAGGTTTTCGTTGATATGACAAATTTCTTTTGTAAAAATGTATTTGAATGTTTTGTACAATAAAGAAAAAAAAACTATCAAAACGTCTGCTCAAGTTGACAGGTACGTACTACTGCAGAAATGCAATTGTACACTTGTTGGGCATCATAGTTATATGCAGTGTTATAGTAATGTTTTATGGTGTTATACGGCAAGTGTGTGTAGAATAGAGTAGGAGCCGCAATCAAAATAAAGAATTAATAAACATAAGCGGATAAAACATGTACCCTGCTGACTAAAAATGATGGGCACATCATATTATTATTCATTGCCTTTTCAAAGAATTCATTTCCCTTTCCCCATGTCTATACCTTGCCTTCGTTTATTACTTATTCGTGTTGGGGTGTTATCTTTCATCCATAATCGTCCTGTAAAAAGTCCCAGCTTGTCTATATTGCTGCGCCTGTATCTGGAGGGAACATTCTGTGATTTTTAAACTAAGTTGGCAAACAAGCAAACAGCCCACCTGATGGTAAGTGGTAACAGTCACCTATAATACATGTGGCTCCTGTGAGATTCGCAGCAAAACTGCAACCCCCACAAGAACCACAGTGTACGTTGCCAACTTGTGACATAAGATGTTAAGTCACAGTAGATTCCCAGTAATTTCGCTGTCTGTCTTATCCTTCAAACCGGAACGCAGCAATGCAAGCGTCGCCGCTTGGCGGCAGACATGGATATGATAGAGGTACCAATGCAGAACGATTCTGGTACAGAGCCTCCCTGTGGTAACAAAACTGGAATTGACCTTCCTCATCCCGATTATTCCTAGGAGGGGAAAGGTTCCGCAGGGCCTAGCCAGGTCTGGGGAGGTCAACGAAATAGCCGCTAGTGGACCAAATTCCTACTTCATACCCAAGTTACTGTTATATTAGGTATATTAAAAAAAAAATACAAAAAATAAAAACCGACTTCAAAAACACTGAAAAGTTAAAAATAATATAAGAATAGGTACAGACAACATCATACTTTTAT
This sequence comes from Schoenobius gigantellus, assembly GCA_963935595.1. Lineage (NCBI taxonomy): Eukaryota > Metazoa > Arthropoda > Insecta > Lepidoptera > Crambidae > Schoenobius > Schoenobius gigantellus. The sequence goes on along the minus strand of OZ012544.1, from coordinate 8,985,235 downwards.
ATTGAAGTCGGTGCCAAACGATGATCTCCTAGAAAGTCTTAAAATTTGGCACCGACTTAAATATAAAAGTGTGATGTTGTCTGTACCTATTCTTATCTTATTTTTAACTTTTCAGTGTTTTTGAAGTCGGTTTTTATTTTTTGTAAAATATTTTTTATTTTTAACTTTTTAGTGAATGAAATCTTTATAGTGAAAGAAGCCCTAATTAAATAGCTGGTATTTAATTAGTGTTTCCCTCAATTTTCATGGGATACCATCATCAGATCCTGACTTTGGACTGACTGACTGACCTTGTGACCATCCTAGGAGTATACTCTGTCGAATACAAAAATAATTTTGAAAATCGGTCCACAATTGGCGGAGTAATCGCGTAACATACACACAAAACACGTTGGAAACACCTTAAAATTTAAGGGTTTCCCTCGATTTTAATGGGATCCCATCATCAGATCCTGACTTTGGTGACCATGGGACCACCCTTGGAGTATAGTCTACCGAATACAAAAAGAATTTTGAAAATCGGTTCACAACTGGCGGCGTAATCGCGTAACATACACACAAAAAAAAACATACGCATCGAATTGAGAACCTCGTCCTTTTTTGAAGTCGGTTAAAAAAGGTATCAAGCCTGCATTAAGGTTATTGAAATGCATTCGCAACTCCGTTATAGCAATCTTGTCTGTGTCAGACCGCGACATTTTTCTGAGAATCTCTTTGAAATTGAAACAGTGAGTTACCTCCAGGGGGCCGATTCTCGCACAATTCGTAAAAATGTTCGAATTCGAGATTTTTCTCGAGCGGTAATCAGAATTGAGCCAATGAGAACACAGGACATGTCGAGCTCCGCCATTTCTTTATGGAAAGTCGCTTGTATTGTTTCGAGTGCTCGGGAGTATTCGAGACGTCAATTACAAATTTATGGTATGGTGTTTATATATTTTTTTCCGTTTTTGATTATCCCATTGTATATTTTTTAATTTATTTTCAATTACATTATGTATATATTGTAGAATTTAGCTTGGCATTTTGTTTCTCTAAATAAATACTTAAAAATATAATATATGCCAAAAAAAATTAATTTCATTGCATGTTTATTTATCTAAAATAAATAATTATATAATAGAATGATTAAAAAGTGAAAAATCGATCTTACTACTCGAGATAAGTCAAGCGACGTTCCCTCAATTAATGGCGGACTTCGACGTGTCTAATCCTCTGATTGGCTGAGCTGTGGTTACCGCTCGAGAAAAAATTCGAATTCGAACTTTTTTCGAATCCGTGAGAATCAGCCCCCCGGGGGTTGATTCTCGCACGATTCGTTAAAAGGTTCGATTTTTTTTGAACGGTAATCATAGTTTATCCCGTCACAATACGGGACCAGTCGAACTCTACTATTTTTTTTTTTATAGAAAATCGCTTGTGATGTCTCGAATGCTCTGAAGTAGTTGAGACGTCAATTTCAAATTTGATATACGGTTTTTATTTCATTTTCTTCCTTTTAACCCGACAGCCAAGGAAGAGTAATGTTTTCGCGCGTATCTTTTAAGTCCTGTTTGTTTGTAAATTTCTTTGTAACGTCGTATCTAGCAAACGGCTGCGTGGATTTCGACAATTGAGATATCGTTAGATTCGTTTTAAACCTCAACCCCCGTGGCACCCCAAGGTGCCGCGGCACCCACTTTGGAAATCTCGGATATAGTCAGTTAAACCTAAGTAGAGTTTACTTGTTCTTGGTTTATTTTACGTTTGTTTTTTATTCACAATCTTGTGCGGTTTTTTGGTGCACTGTTAATAAGTTGACTTTAGAGGTCAGGTTTTTTGATTTCTTAAATTATTTATTTTCTGATTGTTCTATTATATATATTTTAATTTATATATTCAATTACATTTTACTTTTCTAAATATACACTTGAAAACTTTCAAAGAAGCGCGGATTTCAATATGTCCAATGTCCTAATTGCTTGAGCTGTGACTACCGCTCGAGAAAAAAAATTGAATTCGAATTTTTTCGAATCCTTGAAAATTAGCCCCCAGACACCGGAGCTGCGCTGCAACGCGGTCCCGGCTCCAACATCGGTCAATGTCACGCCTTAAGCATTTTACATTTTTGTAATGTGAATTTCGTTTAAAATGCATTATAATGGTTCATGTTCAAATTCAGTGATCTTTATTCAACACTAGCTGTGCCCGCAACTTCGTTCGCGTGGATGTCGGAAAATAATAACATCGTGATGGGTATATGACTGTATAGCCTTCCTCGATATATGGACTATCCCACGATTGTATAATGCACTATCGATAAATTTATAGTGCACGGCAAAAAATTAAATTTTTGTTTTGGAAATATTGCAAGTCTTATAATAATAAAAATAAAATAATAAAATATCATCGTCATGATTATTATTGCAAAATAAAAAAATACAATAGCTTTGCTTACACTCGTGCGTGAAACACGCTTTCAACTTTAGCGTTTAGCGAAAGTTTTAACTTATGCGAAAGCTACACGTTCATTAATTAATAATGCATTTTTCTGTAATGATTCTCCGATTATTATATCGTAATGTCATTTTTTTTTGCGTGAAGCCACTTACTATCACGTGGGCAGCCCGCTTGTTTGCCAACTGTGTATGTAATATTAGTAGGGATGAAATACAAAACACATAAGATACGTGGATTCCGTGTGTTGACTCTTGCATTGAGAACCATCCCACGTAGATCGCGGGCCAGCATCATTTTGATTGAGGGTCAATTTCCATTAGCGAATTCTGTATTAAACTATAATGCAAACAGAAAAACGTTATAACATCGAATAATATCAAGAAAGAAATACTTGCCTCTCGGAGTTCCCTCTCCGTCGAATTGATCTTTGATTGCAATTTTCCTTTCAGTAAAAGGGAACGCACATATTTATTTAGGCTCCGCCTGAGTTCGTTTATACTCGACGTGAGTAGCCAGTTGTTGTGCCCCGAAATTGTTGCGAACTCTTAGCAGACACGGTTTTATTGTCTTTGAATATCGCAAATGGACAAACAATTTTGACCGTCCCAATTTTTTGTGTTACGACATGGGACGAAAGATCGCACCTTTTTTTATTATAAGATTAATGTTGATGGTTAGCAATGTAGAATGATTGCATCATAATATTGTAAATTCGTAACTAACTGACCCGGTGAACTTCGTATCCATTCTATTTTATTCGACTTTTTTTATTTGACATTTTATTGTGCTATTATTTTATTTTATTTAAAATTTTATTGTGTTTTTATGTATAAGTCATTGGTCTGTCTGTACTGTTAAACTTATACTAAATTGAATTAAATAAATTGAAATTAACAGATGACAGATCTAAATAAACAATAGTGGATTGGAACTTCATTTTCTATATAAAATAATATTATATAAACGATACCATTATTAATTTATATAATTTTCAGCTTTTCTTTTTCCTATTTTTTTCCTTTTTAAACCATTCTTGTATTGACGAGAACGAAAGTTAAATACAAGCCGGTTTTGATTTTGAGCGAGGCTAAAGCGAACGGAGATTCACTGCTATACTTTTTGCCTTTGCAAATACATCTTAAATGTGATAAATTGATAATTGTAAAATAGTACATTGTTACCCCAGGGGTGAAAGTAACTTATTTAGTCCAATAGTTCGAGGGACTAAATAAGTCTTTAACCTACAGTAAACACTGGGCTTTTTATTACAAGTACAAGGAAATTAAAAGAAAAAACATCAATTAGCTAAAGAAAAAATGAGTAAATTTTATTTTACACTAGCTGTGCCTGCTTACTATGCTTCGCTATAATAATTGTAAAAAAAATCAGCTATAGAGGTATAAAAAATAGTCAACGACCTATCCTCAGACCTACCAAAAATACCCAAAAAAGTTCATAAAAATCGGTCAAGGTGTTTCGGAGGAGTTCGATAACAAACACAAGAATTTTATATATTGTGACACAAGAATTTTATACATTAAAATGCAACTTCAGGCCCACTTTCCGAGTATGAGTAATAAAAAATCTAATGCATATCTAATGTGACTTTCTGTAGCGATAAAGCCTCGCTGCCAAGACACTGCATCGATGCACACACATTTAGATCAAGTCGCATTATTTTACTCCCCCCCCCCCCCCCCCCATTATCTGCGACTGTAGCGCTACAGTCGCTTAAATCGATGCTCAGTAGGCCTAGACAAAAGATACACGCTTATTTTTCCGCAGTCGTTCGTCGTTCCGCAGAAAAAATGTATGGAGATAACATTAGTTGCGGAAAAAATAGCGTGATCCTGTCACATTCTAATGTCATTTCCATACATTTTCTCTGCGGAAAAATAAGCGTGCGGCTTTTGTCTAGGCCCACTGCTCATTCGACATGATGTCATATTGCGTTTGCGTTGCGACTGTACTGCAGCAGCCACAGAACACAAAAAGAGGTTAGAAAGGCAATCATGCACCGTTTGTACGGGAACCGCTGTCGCCAGTTTTGCTCCCACTTCTTTTCCTTGCACCGCCCATGCAAAGTCGCGCGAAATCGGGCTGAACCAATCACAACGCTCACTGGGCTCCTCATTCACAGAAATTCACTGTCGTCAAGAGCCGCGTGTACAAATAACATTATTTTAGTGATTGACATCAATGAATAGTTATCGATATTAAATATTGCCAGCTATTTCGTCATAGTCGTAGAATAGGGTCGGATCTGACAAATGTTAAACTTTACAGGGCAGCCATTTCAAATAATTATAGTAGTTTTTTTCACATAACTTTTTTGTTTTTAAGCCTGTGATTATAAAAATTGGCATAGATGCTAAACATATGGTTTACTTAAATATGGAATAAAAGTTAAAACTTTAAATTATATAGTTTTCCCGAAAAATCACATGCTTCATTTTATTTTGGAGTCAACACAGTCACATAGTATCATCCGACATTGTTCTTCGGAATGTTCCTGCCTAAAGATTGACGAATGTTACTTACCGATCAGGTTCTTTGGACTTACTGCGAAATATTTTGGCGGATGTGTTTAAGAATATAAAAGTATTTATTATTTTGAACGAATGAGTAAGTAAGTCGGCAGGTGGTTGGTATGTAAATAGGTAAGATGGGGTAAGTAGGGGGTATCTTAAATAAAACACTATTATTTCACCTCTTTTTTAATCAATATAATCAATACCAAGCTTGAATAAAGTAATAATCAACAGCATTATTACCACGAGAAATTATAAAGTTAATAGCTATTTGGACCTAATTTTAGATAGATAGATTCTTTATTGCACTCATCACAATTTAAATACAGTAGGTACAATATGGTTCTAAATATTAATGAAGGCAAAGGCGGTCTTATCGCTAAAAGCGATCTCTTCCAGACAACCTTTGGTTTAGAAAATTGGTAAAAAAAAGAGATTGCCAATAAAAACAAAAATCAAAAAAATTATAATAATAAAATTAAAAATGGAATTAAAACAAAAAAAAATACGATGTTGCAAGCAAATACCCGCTACCGGCGCAGACCTTAAAGATGTTGATGTAGCTTTCGTTTAAAAATCGCTAGTGATTTGGATTTCCGAATAACAGGCTGCAAATCATCCCATAACTGAGAGGCCTTGATTGTAAATGAATCCCTGTAATATCCCGATCGCGTAAATGGCTGTTTGAGTACATTATCCGACTTGGACCTCAGTTCACGAGAATGGTCCGATCCCAGAAACCGGAAATCTCCTTTAAATAGAGAGGGGTGCGAGGATCGTAAAGGAGAATGAGAACATGTTCCTGACGGCGCAGTCCTACGGGAAGCCACTCTAATTTTTTTTGTATTCGGACACATGGTCAAACTTACGTAGCCCATAAACAAACCTAACACAGAGATTTTGTAGCCTTTGGAGTTTGCTTAGCAAGTCCTCGTTAAGGTCAATCAGACAGACATCGGCGTAGTCCAATATTGGGAGAAGTAGTGACTGTGCCAATTGAATCTTGGTTTTAATGGGCAGCAAATTTTTCCATCGTCGCAGAGATCCCAGAGCAGCAAATAATTTTCGGCTGACTTCTGCAACATGAGGAGCCCAACAGAGAGAACAATCAAATAAGACTCCTAAGTTTCTAACAGTGTCATTATACGATATCACTACACCATCGCAATAAAGTGGAGGTAAACTTAATCCCTTCATTTTAACAATTTGTCTAGGACCACCGATAATAATTGCTTTTGTACTTACTGCCATAAAGGCCATGTGCTTGGCTCCGCTCATGTACGGTAGCAAGGACAGCATTAAGTCGAGCAATTAAACCGTCAATCTGTTCCGCAGGAGCATGTGCGTTATTTTGCAGGTCGTCAACATACAGATAATATTAGCAAAGGAAATTTATGAAAATGAAAAAAAGAAGAGGTGACAGGACCCCACCGCCTCAGGGTGGGGTCCTGTCGGAACCGGCAGGAACGTCGCAAAATCTTGTAATTTTACCGTCAACCCGAACACTATGGCATCTCCCGACAAGATAATTACGAAACCACTCAACCACCGAGTCCGAAACTAGTATACTTTTTAACATGGCCAGGAGTATGTCAAAATCAACCGTAGTAAAAGCGTTACTAAAGTCTAATAAAACCATTGCAGTGACTTGCTGATTTGATATTTCCCAGCGTATGTCATGGGACACTTTTGTCAGTGCAGTAACCGTGCTATGCCCCGGGCGGAAGCCGGACTGGAAAGGACTTAGGTAATTATGGCGACTCACAAAAATATTGACCTGTTGGTGGACAAGGCGTTCTAGAACCTTAGACAGGAAAGGAAGAATACTAATAGGTCTGAAGTGGGAAGGTAGAATGGGACTAGAGGTTTCGGGGATCGGTATTATGGCCGCTTGACGCCAACACTCAGGAAAAGTTCTCGTCGCGAGAGAGAAATTAAAAATATGCGATAGAATCGGTATCAGGTATTTCGATCCGTGAAGGATCATTCTCCAACTTATTCCATCAGTCAGATGTCAGTAACGGAGCATATTTCATCGTGGTTTTTTTTTGGGTGATGGCATAGGTGTTAGTCCGTTATTGTCAACAGCCGGTGTAATCGGTCGAGGGAAAGGTGACAGATCTGGTATTAAGTTAGACGTATTTAAAGGAGTTAGGGCTGAGCTGAAATTTAAAAGGTGAACACCATGCTGATTTTCTTGCAGGAGTAAATCTGGTGAAGATGTGTTATGATACACGGCCATAAAAGGATCTTCAATAACACAATTAGGTGATGGCATATTCGTGTTCATAATATTTTCATGTGTTGATTTCATGACTTTGCTTGTTCTGTGCACGTCGTCTGAAAACACGTCCTCATAAATGTCGTTCATCTCTATAACTTTGCGTGCTCCTGCATGGCATTCTGAAAAAATATTACTTATTATATGTAAATATAAATATATAATAACTATTTCAGTTAAAATTCGCAAATAACCGTAGGACCATTTACAATAAAAAGATTGAAAAATATGAAAATTAAAAAAAATACTTATTTTTACTCATACAGGTAAATTGATTCCTACGTTAAGATGATAATGTCATAGAAAAATATATGAAATATATATTAATTACCATTATTTTCAGTAGAATAAAGAAGGAAGTGAATTTAGTCCTAAGAACAAAGTGGTATGATCAGATACGACCTTTAAACAAAAAAGCGTGTCCACAGAATATCGTCGGTTATGATCACGCGTTACTATCATGTCCATAGAAAAATGTAGTGTAGTTACATATAACTTGGAATTTCAAATTGTGAAATATATTTACACAATCAACTGAATATTGTAACACCATCACCTAGCAAATATTATATTAATATTAAGTAAATTTTTAATTGATTTATGATTTTCCGTAGAAAACCGACGAATAGTCACAACCGACGCTTTTTATATTTACAAAGCTAAATTGTATAAATACTTGTATTAAATAATACAAAACACTTAAACAACAGTCATTAACTTACCTGGAGTCCCTGGTATGCAGTCCTCCTCATCTGTGCCCTCTTCATGAGTACAATTCCTATTTTGTGCATATTTGTTGGTTTCTTCTACAAGTTTTAAAATTAGCTTTGAACGTCCATTCTTCATTGTGTTACACATTTTAATACTAATACACGTTTAATGCTTAAAAACAAAGATAAACTGGCGTTTATCTTTGTTTTTAAGCAAAAAAAAACAAAAGTAACTGCAAAAAATTACTATCCGCTGGCGCGCTTCAGATTGTTCGACGAACAGTGACGATTGCGCGGATTCGACAGGAGCAGGAGGGGGCGGCGGAAGATACCCGCGCGACCGACAAAGTCGAGTATACACAAGCGATATTTTACTATGAGCGTTTATCAAATCCGTCAGTTTACCGACTGATTAATTTGAAATCTAAAATACATATATTTTTTTCTTTTGTGTAGTTATAATTTTTAGACAATATAGTACCCAAATATAGTAAAAAATGAATTTTGTATTTTTTTAAAAACCGACATTATTCTACGATCATGACGATTTAACCATTTGAAATATTTAGAAAACCAAAAAATAATTATTACTTTCATTATACGTTTATAATTAATAATATTCAAGTAATATTTTGTTTCTATGAAACAAAATTATAGCTTTTTAGCTCAAAAATGTTGTAGGTTAGACGTAAAATAAAAGAAAATCTATAATACTATAATGCACCGGTCCGAAAGCATAAACTAGAATGGATAATCTGATAAACGGACGTGCGGTAGTTTAGGTGTTAGGATATTTTGGTTGGATGGAGAAGTAAATATTTGTAAAGTAAATATAAAGTACTCAAATCTTCATGTCTTAATGCAAACTTTTTCTATAAATCGTTAATAATATCTTCCATTTTGTATACTTTTTTTTTAAACGTCGATTTTGTGCTTGTATTTTTTTAATTATTTTTTTTTTGTCGTTTTATAACAGTCTCTTTAGAAACAAGTATTTTTTTTTTTAATTTTTCCTGGGTGTTGATGCATTTGAGCTATTACTTGACAGTACATTGAACTGAAAATAATTACGGATTTATTAATTGACTAGGTATTACATTTTAAATAAATTTTTATGTTGTCGTTATTTTTACCTGTAAGATTTTTTTGGGACTGTCTTTTATTATCAAAGAGGTTGATGTTATTGAATTCAAAATGTCCTAGAATAAATCAAGTACCTTATATGTAATGTATTTTCTTAAAACTTTACGCTACCTATTTTACATAATATTCATAAACATAGCTTTACCTGTCTCATCCGTTTTGTTAAATCATTATCGTTTATGTTATTTCTCGCTTCTGTAAGACTACGTTTTTGTGATTTACCATTGTTTAATTTCTCTTTGATTAACGACGAAGTAGAACTTCTCGCATCATTTATCTTAAACATAAAAGAGTTGGCTTACTGATATTGCAATCATTATTTGATATCATTAAAAAATTATAATACATACTGCAGAATACAAATACACGACTTTTTCATGTGGTATTACACTGCTTTTTAAATACTTGTTCCCAGATTTTTTTATATCAAAATCATTTTCACTAAAATGTTTTAAGCAAATGGTGCTTGACTTAGTAGGAATCCATTCTTCTCTACCTGTTGCGTCAATCCACTTTTTACGTATATCCGGATCTTTAGGAAAACTAAAATTATATATCCAAAAACAGTTATTAAAAGGGTATAATAGATAGTAAAATATATTTCAAATAAATAAATCAATACAAAAACCACCAACAGCCTCGTGAACAAATGTTCGTGCTTATCACACAAACTAACGTAGGAATAAGAACAAGACTAACACAAACATTTGTTCCCGCCAGGATTTGAACCTGGACTGCTTGATGTAAAGCTCCGTTACTGACCACTTTACCACGGCGGCGCGGCGTCCTAACGGCATGTCTAGTATTCATGATATAACAAGCTGGCCACCTACCTATGCTAAAATAGTAATATAAATATTATGGTGATATTAAAAATTCTAAGTTGTAAAATTAGTTTAGAATTTGCCCATAATTTTTTTACTAATCGAACTAATTGTATCGTGAAAATTGAAATTAATTTTACAATTTTAATCTTTGATTACATCGCCGTACTTATATGAATAGGATGTTAGAAAGGATGGGTGTTAGCTTCGCCAAACATTCTGTATTCGAAAAGTAATAATTATTATTATGGCATTTTAAGTGACAAATAATATGTTATTTTTACTTAATACAAATATTTTAAAATATACATTTATCGATAAAATGTAATGCGTGCGTTTTTTGATTAGCACGGCACTATCCCTTGTACTGCGACTACTGCGTTAATGCTCATTAAGCCAAATGCGTCACTACCGAAAGCAGTGTACTACATTACGCGCTCTAAGTAATATGGCAAAAATCGCGTGCGTACATTGCCGGTAATGTATATCTTTTAGAAAAATATTATGTAACTTATTGTTATGATCAGTTTTGGTGGATTTTGACATTATGATCTATGGAATATGGTCATTATGATCAATTTACTACTTACCGATGAAAAGAAATTCCTTCTTTAGCTACACTTGATACCTGACTTCTTGTTTTACAAGTAATTATAGCACAAGAAGGCATTTTTTTATATTTATAGCGCCGCGCTTCACGATACACTCATTGTTGTTGTCCGTCAGTGATTAAACAACGCGTTCGCGGTGCGGGGCCACAAGTATGAGCATTTAGTCATAGTTGTGGCTACGCGTGCCCCGCCCACATAGCCCTTCTAACCTCTTTCTGTGTTCTGTGGCAGCAGCCGACGGTTAACTACTCTATTGCGTACGCAGCACGACTGTATCTCTGCAGAATGTCGCTATGTATGAAAGGGCCTACAACTCATTTCTCGGAATTGAACATCCCATAAAACTAGTATGTCAATGCTTACTAATATTATAAACGCAAAGTTTGTGAGTATGGATGGATGTATGGATGTTTGTTACTCTTTCACGCAAAAACTACTGAATGGATTTGGATGAAATTTTGTAGGTAGACGGATTACGACAGGGATTAACATATTAGGCTACTTATGTTTCCGGAAAAGTAAGTAGTTCCCGCGGGAAAATAGATTTAGTTATTTCTTTGAACTTTTAAGGTGAGACATAGGTCGCGGGCCCTTTGACATTAGGACACAACAATAAGACACATTATTAGATCACAGATTTAATATCGGACTTATATTAAAGGAAAAAGCAAAGACAAGATGTTCAAATCTGCTAAAGCTTCGTTGGCTGTCGTGTGTACAGTTTCACTTAAGAATTGTGTGACAGTTTGCTGCAACAAAGAAATCAGCATTACATGTAGGTAAGATCCCATCACCCTCACGTCGTGTTTTTTTTCAAGATTAGACGTATGAAAACAAGGAAGGATGCAGTAAAATATTTATAAACTTAGTTTTATTTAATTTACTTTACTCGCGCTTGTGAGAGATAAGTGATTTGTAATGCCAAGAAAATTAAGTTTATTGAGTGACTCCAAAATTATGGATATAATGATTTCTTATATTGTATGATATATTATGTAAAAAGCCAAACCTTGTTACAGGTGAACGCATATGCGCAAAGTCTACGCCAAAATTGTCAAAACTGTATTACTTCATTTAACATTTTTTTTGACAAATCATAAAACCGACTTCAAAAATACCAAATAGTCATTTAATATCAAAGTTTTAAATTAAAGAAGACTTTTGAAGAGAGATTTAGCGATGTCGATGTTTTCTTTTTAACACGAAATCAATATATTTTTAACAAGAATAATACGTCACGTCCGCTAAAGAGTAAACACTTACTGTAATTGCTGCATATTTTATAAAAATAATTTGACCATATTAGTGCACCATTCCCATTAAAATTGATGTGAAGAATCAAACATAACAAAGAACTTTCAAAATCACCACTGGAAATCACTGTAACTGCATACTTGAAGATAAATACTGTTTTGGTGAGCCTTTAAAAAATCTGTTAATATTCAAAGTATACTCTTAGATTCACGTGATATTTTTTGCACTGTTTTAATTCGTTCTGAGTAGTTATGACGTGCTAAATCAAGAAACAGCTGATTGGCGTTTGATTTTGACAATTTGACAACCAATACAATATACCAACGCAAAAAAGAAAAACAAAGGAAGGAACAAAGGAAGTCAAGCCACAGACTAAATAAATTTCACTGAACTTGGAAAAGCAAAGGGTTCTAAATTTATACGGCTTCAGCTATCGCTGCAATTTTATTGCCTTGCCATTTGCCTTCACAGATCAAACAATTACCTGCTTTATTTATTGCTATTTTATATTGTATGCATGCTATATTTCTATATCATCTGAAAGGAACCATCTAATACCATAGTTGAACTCCACTATGAATAACACTGATATACATTTGGAATGTAACTATCCGCACACAACGATACAAGCCACCAACAAGATCTTCTTCATTGACAAATCTGTCCAAAGAAACGATTTTTGATACGACGATGATGAGCTTGCCAAACAGCTCATTAAATGAATCCTTAAGTGCTATAGAACTTTATGAAAAAATAAAAAACCTTACAGAACAACTAGAAAATGTAACTCAGCAATTGAATAGCGCTCACCAGGAGATTGAAAACTTGCACAGCGAAAACTATCGTCTGAAAACTGATCTTAACAAGAGCCTTAATGCTATAGAAAATTATAAAAAGGTCAGCATTGTGGATCAAATCAATGGAACACCGTTAGTAGCATCAAAAAAGAAAAAAGCCCAAAGAATCAGTGTCCAGACTACAATGAATGCATCAAAAAACTCGGAATCTGAAAAAAAACAAGAGGATTACGAACTCTACACACAAAACAACTTGAGAGAACACTCTGCTAGTCACTCAACAAGCTCCAAAAATTTACCAACTAAAAATGGCGGAATCAAAAGAAAACTATATATCTTGAGTAACAGGCACTATACAGGAACGATACACCCTGCCGAAAATATATTCTCAGCAGATTTCAATATATGCCGTTTTCTATCACCGAATTCAGGAATTCAACAGCTACTAGCTTCTTTGAGATATAAATTGTCAAACTTTACTATTGATGATTATTGTATAATTGTATTGGGCGAGACTGACTTAAAATCTAACCATAACCCCATTGAACTGATCAATACAATTAGGAAATCAATACAAGATATAAACTACACTAATGTCATTATATGTACACCTACATATATACAAGGAGCGCCTATATACAATTATAAAACTGAGATGTTCAATAGTTTGTTGTATTTAGAGCTACAAAATCACGACTACGTACACTTTTTTGACTCTAACACATGTTTGACCTATGAAATGTTATCCAACCTGACTGGTAGAATTAATAACTTAGGATTAGTAAATATTTTTCAAACTATAATGAACCAAATTAAAATCGACATTGAAAGATTCCCTTTAACGACTAATGATGACTGCAACGAAGCCATTGAGAGTAAATCTGGAACACGTGGGTCTGTGTCTGAATCTGGTGACAACTCTGCTGATCATTTATTTCGTATATAATAATTTAAACATATTACATCAAAATATAGACGGACTTATGAGTAAATCAAATTCACTTTTAATAAATTTAGAGTCTTTAAAAGAGTCAGATAAAACTATTGATATTCTTTGTATCACGGAACATAATATGTGGGAAACTGACCTACATCGCCTGAGTCTTACAAACTACAAGTTGATGTCATACTTCTGTAGGCAGCAGCATAGAGGTGGTTCTTGTATTCTTATCAGAAACAGCTATGAATGTGAAAATATGCCAAATATAATTAAGCAGTCAGTATGTGGTGTGATTGAATGTTCCGCGATAAAAATAGTACAACACAAAATGGTTATTTTATGTATTTACAGACCTCCCCGGTCTAGAGCAGAATCTCTGAATTTATTTCTTACTAGACTCGATGAAATATTAAATATGATCACTAGTACTAATACCAACTATAAAATTATTATTTGTGGTGACTTTAATATTGACATTTTGAAAAACAATAAAATTACCAAACATTTTGACGAAATATTATCGACATATAATTTAAAATTTCACTTTAAAGCGCCTACAAGACCACGTAGTAACACTTGTATTGACAACATTATCCATAATATACGTGGAACCAAAGGAGCTATTACTGAGTTAGCTTTATCGGATCACACAGCTCAAATAGTCAATGTGCCTGTGAAAAGAACATGTAGACTGAAGCATTGGTTCACATACCGACGCGATCTCTCTCGTGATAACCTACGGAAGTTCAGAGACTGCATAAAGAGTCTCAGCTTTAAAGAAATATATGAAACAGAAGATCCAAACGATGCTTTTAATATCTTCCATGACTATTTTACGCTATTTTGCAATCTGTGTTTCCCAAACAAGAGACTTAAAATCTTATCTTATAGCAAACCCAAATGGATCTCGAAAGGCATCAAAGCATGCAGTAAAAAAAGACGAGATCTATTATGGAAATACCGTATATCGCCAACTATAGTTAATAAATCAGCCTTTGTTAATTACACAAAAAAGTACAAAAAAATTATTAAACTAACTCAGAAAACACAAAACGAACACTACATAAATACATCAAGCAATAAATCGCAAGCAACATGGAGAATTATTAACAGATACAACAACAATACGCCAAAAGAAAATATTTCTTGTATTATAAACAATGACATAAATATAACTAAGCCGACAAACATAGCTAATACCTTTAATAATTTTTTTATTGACTCCATTAGTACTAATATTAATAATAATAATCCAAAATTAAATAATATACGACATAATCAATTCCGATCAATATTTCTATCACCAACCATACCAGATGACATTATAAAAACTATCAAAACCTTAAAAAACACAAGCAGTGTAGGCCATGATAACGTGTCAACCACAGCTATCAAGCATGTAGGAGATATTATTGCACCTACATTAAGTCATATTATTAATCTATGTATAGAACATGGAATATTTCCCGACAGATTGAAATTAACAATCACTATACCAATATATAAAAAAGACAACAGAAAACTGCTGAAAAACTATCGCCCTATTGCATTAATATTTATATTTTCCAAGATCATAGAGAAAATTATAAATGGCAAATTTTACAATTACTTTGAAGCGAATGATATATTTACAAAACATCAATATGGTTTTCGAAAGGGTAGATCTATGAATATGGCAATTTACGATTTTGTAGAAAAAGTAATTAGTAACGTAGATAAACGAAAACCGACATTAGCTATTTACATGGATATGACTAAAGCTTTTGATAATGTTAACCATAAAATACTGCTTATGAAACTTGAAGCATACGGTATAAGAGGTAATGCTATAAAACTAATTGAATCTTATTTAAATAACAGAAAGCAAATTACACACATTAATTAAATTAGCCCTACAACTAGAATTAACACAACTTATTCTTCAAATGAAAGGTCTGTCTACTATGGAGTTCCACAAGGCAGTGTTTTAGGACCATTGCTATTTAATATGTATATAAATGACCTTCCTAATGTAATTAACCACTCCATGACGATTTTTGCCGATGACAGCACTATTTTATTTACATATGATAATTCACATGACATAGAATATGATATTAATAATACTTTAACATTAATAATCAAATGGTTGACATTGAATAATTTGACGATTAACCTGACAAAAACATACTTGATGAACTTTAAGCTTCGCAATACTTTCCCGTTAAATTTTGACATTAACTATTTAGGAAACTCAATAAAAGAAGTGGACATAACAAAATTTTTAGGACTAACGATAGATAATAAGTTGACATGGAAATTTCATATTGATAATCTAGTAAAAAAATTAAACCTATTTTCATATGCTTTGTATAAATT
This sequence comes from Schoenobius gigantellus, assembly GCA_963935595.1. Taxonomy (NCBI): domain Eukaryota; kingdom Metazoa; phylum Arthropoda; class Insecta; order Lepidoptera; family Crambidae; genus Schoenobius; species Schoenobius gigantellus. The sequence goes on along the minus strand of OZ012544.1, from coordinate 8,969,347 downwards.
AAGATATGTTACTAACTTAAAAACACTCTTAACAGCATACTACGGATATGTGGCATCTATATTAAGATATGGGATGATATTTTGGGGCAATAGCACTGACAAGCAAAGAGTCTTCAAGGCGCAAAAAAGATGTGTAAGATCAATGTTTGGCTTGATGCAAGAAGACTCATGTCAACCCTATTTTAGGAAATATAAAATTTTAACACTCACATCCATATATATTAGTGAGCTAGCAAACTTTTACAGAAATAATTCACACAACTTTAAAGCGTACACTAGCGGAAGTCGACATGAAGGCAAACTGAAATTAATTCATAGTTATAAGACCTCTCTACATAGAATTAGTGTTAATTGTATGCTACCCACTGTGTATAATAAAATACCATTCTCAATCAGATCAATACCTGAAAACCAAAAGTTTAAAACTACCCTCAATGGCTTTCTTGCTGAAAAAACCTATTATAATCTTAAGGATTTTCTAAATGACAAATAAATAGTATTGACATTATGAATTGAATTTATAATTTTGACATTAATTATTATTTTTTAAGCCATTTTGTATCCATTGACATTCTATTATAGTATATTTGACTCACTTATTAATCGAACACTCCTTAGTATGGCAGTGTATTTGGCTAAAAAATTAAACATGATTATAATCAACTTTGACATTTTCGCAATACTATTCTTTTTCCTTCTTTTATTAATTTCTATTTTTCTATTTTATTTTACCTTTCAATGAAATATTATTATTGTCAATAACATTAGAATAGTAGTTATAGTCTGTAATTCTGTTGACATTTATTTTAAATTCATATAATATGATTGTTTAATTACTAAGATAACATAATCATTGTAAATTAATTTAGATTTTCACCTCCTTTTCCTCATATGCCTATAAGATAAGGCGAGACATGGCTGTACCTTATTACTCTTAAAATCTATGTTTATACCCATGTATTATGAGCAAATAAATGAATTATGAATTATATCTCTCATGTAGACGGAAGCTGCCTAAATTTTGTGAATCACCCCAGTAAACAGAGCATCACACTCAACACACACTCACTCATCATAATACTCATACATATCACACACATCTACCGGATCGAATGTATTTTTTTTTAAATTATCAACATTTTATATTTTTTATCTGTATAGCCTGTCCGTGCTTGATCGTCCGTAATTATTGATTTTAATCTGACAAACTTTGTAATTAGCTATGTAAGAATGAAATTCTTAGTTTTTTTAATGTTAAATTTACATGCTGTAAAGTTTGCAATAAATAAATAAAAAAGTTGGTGCCAAATTTTAAGTTACTGTATTAATTGTTGAAGAATCACTTGTTCTTATATTTTTTAAGACTTTCCAGGTGATCATTGCTTGGCACCGACTTTAATACAAAACTGTATTCCTATATTATACATGACTTTTTGGTGTTTTTGAAGTCGGTTCTATGTTTTATAAAAAAATACGAGTAATACATGCGTATTAAAATTTTATTTGGATCAAGGCAAACACTAGAATAACTTAAAATAAAACGTCTCTTGCTCTAAGCAGTATTGAAAGAATTATTCCTAAGCTTCTTATCTACCAGAAACCTTCCATCATCAGCTCAGTAACATGGTACGATGACTAACAGATGCAAATACTGGAATATCTTCAGAAAAAACATGAAACACATTGGACGTGTCTATGAAATTTAAGGGTTTCCCTCGATTTCCCTGGGATCCCATCATCAGATCATGACTTGATAACAATGAAACCACCTCTAAAGTATTACTCTTTTTTTTAATTTTGAAAATCGGCCCACAAATGGCGGAGTAATCAGTGAACATACATAAAAAAATAAAAAAATAGATACAGTCGAACATTTTATTTCTTCATTTTTTTGAAGTCGGTTAAAAACTGGACTTAAAAAAGCAAACCCAACTTAATGGAAGCGAAAACCGTTCTATGATTTTTCATCACAGTTATGCAGATTTTTGTTATAATTATTTTATCCTCCTGATTCCTCCTGCGGACGTTTCATCACCAGCACGCAAACTCTTTCTCCGCCCACAACAGTTTACCAGAGCCTGCTACGCATCGCAACACCAGACGCCATATGAGCCTTCAGATGCATACATACATGCATCGAAATAATTCAACTCTCAACAAAGATAAAATTAGGCCTTCCCCAAGGATCTCCAAAGCGATTGGTTCTGCGCTACCCGCGGATCTTTACCAGTTTCGGTGATTCGAAGCGGACCACTTATTAGGGCTATCAACTCTGCGTCTTCTGGTCCATCCAGGGACTCGGGCCTTTAACCGACGTAATTTATCAGGATCAACTTCTCCGCCAGAACCTTCGGTATCTACGTTGTTGTTACCTACTTGTTCCTATCTCATTTGTACCCATGAACATAAATTGTTTACTCACCTCATATTGTTGCAGTAATGTTGGCACTAAATCTCTAAGAACTTTGCATATGAACGCACTCGAATCATCGTTGTTGAAAATTCCCGTAATATTTGGCTGCAACATTAATAAGTTTTGGTAATTAGCAATTCATTGTAGTTTGAGTATAATCCAAAAATATTGACTTAACAAATTGGTACTTGAAGCTAGGATTTTCCAAAATTTCTAGGAAATTTCATAACTTATCAGACATAGACCTTTAAACTGACGTGAAAGTGATCTGATAATATTGTATCCTTGAAGACAAAATCATGCATACTGCAGCCAATCTATTAACCTAATATATTTTTAAATATAGCAATCTTTATAAACTTAGTTATTTTCAGTTTTAAGAATTATATAACACGACACTCACTTCGAAGGTTGCGAGATTAAAGTTTATTCGCGTTTCATGAAGATGTAAGTAGAGTCCAAGCCCATCAATCTTAAGTCCGAGCAGCATGTTGACTCTAAGGCGCGGATCGGCACTCTTCAACCTGAAAAATATCAAAATGCAATGCAGTTTTAAGTCCCTCCGTGGTCTAGTCTATTGATCTGAAGGACCCAGGCTCAATTCCCTTTGGAGGCATAACATTTTCTGCTGGGTTTGGTCAGTGGATGGGCTTCTGTACCCGCCTGGCTAACCACCACCGTCATACTAAAGTTTGCCGCCATAATAACAAGATTAATAACATTGTAAATATTTACAGATAAGAAAACCAGTTCCTGAGTTGTTGAGGGTTCAGGTGAAGCTCGCATCGGTTTTCGGCCTTAATGTCACTTACCATCAGATGAGATGAAAGCCAAGAGCTATCCTGTCATAAGAAAAAACGTTCTCACATTGGCAATGTAATTAAGAAAACGATTATATCTTAATAAATAAAGACTTAATGCAAGCTGTTTCCGAAATAAAGGGCATTCGGTGGAATATACCACATGCCCATCGATGTGATTAGAATTCATAAATTTCATCAAGGTAAGCCTTTGCACCAATAAAATTCGTCTCATAAAGCCAATTTAAGGAAAAAGCAGGTCACTTGTGCACCGACTGACCAAACTCAAAAACTACATGCTTATAAAGATGACACGGAGTTATAAGTAAATATTAGTAAGTCTTCTTCTTCATTTCTCGCTTTACTCGCTTTCAGCTCTTTCGCTCTTACTAGCTTTCCGCTCGCGGCCTCGCCTATATCTCCACATACGAGCTGCGAAACGAAAGCTATCCCTAAAGTAACTCTATCTGTATGTTTGTTGTGCCCTCGCGCCTTAACCACTGAACTAAATTTGATGAAATTTGGTGTAGCTTAAGCCTTAAGGAGGAAACTACATTTTATCCCGATTTTTAATGAGTTCCGATAAGGAACGTGTAAAACCTAACTGAGTTTCACGCAGACAAAATCAAGCAAATTAAGAATAAAAGAATACATTTTTTGAGGATTTTGACCGGGCAAATACAAAACAGTCTTAATTTTTTCTGTAATGAAATCTTATGAGATATTAAGTATAATATGGCAGAGCTATTGAAACTGTCTCATTTTTATACTAGACCTAAACAGGGAGATAAAATTCAAATTAATCAATAAAAAATAATATACTTACTTAATGCTACCAGCACCGAATATGTTATAACCCATCGCAGAGAGATTTAATTCGTAATGATCTGTAAGAAAAGGAGTTATAAAGAATACAATTTAAACTAGTATCTTAGGATCGACAACAACAACAATAATATTAGAATGCAGAAGAAAAAACTGCTTCTTATTTAAGAAGAACTTAAATAAATTAGGATCGAAAAGATCTTATGATGTGTAAGCTTGTAAATATCTCACATGGAGGTAATAACCTTCTAATGAAGCAAGTTTTACATCTAACGACAAAGCAGAACATTCCCTTTCCTTGTAATTTTTTCAAAGATTGTTTTTTGTAGATTGTATGAGTAGAGCTTACTGGTACTTAATGGTGCATGTTTAAAGCATATTAATAATTATCATCATTCCAGCCATTATACAACAACTGCTGGGCAAAGTTCTCCCTCTAGAAGAGGCAATTTGGACTGTCTTTCAGCACGCGTCAGTGCAAGAGCAAAGCATAGTTTATAGGGCGCCAAAAACTTTTTTTCTAAAGTATCGGAGCCCCGAGCCCTACTGCTTAATTTTAGAAAGAATTTTGAGGTCTTACTCACCCGCTTTCACATCCAGCTCTGGTATTCTCACGTCGAACCTTATCCGGAGTCTCGGCGGCAGCAGGGAGAGAGTCATGACAGTCAGATTGTCCATCACAAACGTCGATATGTGCGACACTGTTACCCCGACCAATTCGATTTCTGATCTGAAACGTTGAATATATAAGCGGGATAGATCGCTTCAGTCCATATTAGTTCCATGAGCACGGGTCTCGCCTCAGATGCAAAGGAATTTACCTACTACATCATACTGGAGTCTGTCCAGTGTGAGATAGACGGATTGGTGTAAGGTTTGATTTCTAATTTTCCCTCTTTCTACAAAGATTTAATAGTGGTAAGCTCCCACAATCGGCTGTTATGTCATCTACAGGAAGAGAGCGGCGACACATGAACACCTAATTCGTCATTCGTCTAGATGGATGGATGACAATTAATTGGGAAATCCTCGGGGGAATCCTGGACATAGATCTCCCCAAAGAACGAAGGAATGAAAAGAAGGACTATTCTGAAGGTGTTCACTATTTATGTTTGGACGAGTAACTTTTTAAAACCTCCAAAGGCTTTATTAGCATCTTTAATTATAAATTAATCCATTTATTGTCTAACTAAACTATGATCCCGACTTGGGAAGTAACTCCACCGCGCCGAAGACCACAACCAAGGAACGTTATGTTTTGTCACTGAAATTCCACAAATGGTGTGCGATTCGTGCGATGGTGCACCCTAGATTTTGAGTAAGTGTTGTACGTAATAAAGGTTACTAGATATTGAGTGAGTGTTTGTGCATCATTAAAGGGGCTTTATCTTAGGTGAGTATTGCGCGCGTGATTAAGGTCACCAGTGGGGCTAGCACGCAGGAAAATCGAAAATCGAATCGAAATCCGAATCGAGGAGTTTGTATGGCAATTTTATTAGTTCTGCTACTCACCGCCGTGGCGCTAATAAAATTGCCATACAAACTCCTCGATTCGGATTTCGATTCGATTTTCGATTCTCCTGCGTGCTAGCTCCACAGATATTGAATGAGTGTTGCACGTAATCGTGGTCGCCAGCACAAGGATATAGATGCTGTCCAAACTGCGGGTTTTTCTATCGGTGATGGATTGAAACTGATCGCAGGCTCCCATAGGCTACCACCTGTACTGGTAGGCCGCATATTAATAGAACCTGCATTGATCTTACCCTGGCACAGGAATCACGTCATCGTCCAATGTGATGGCGTCGATTTGAAGAGGGTCCAGCGGTGGAATGCCATTAAAGCCCTGCGTCATGATCCTTCTTATAGCCTCGATCACCCGCAAGAGTAGTCGCTCGAACAATGTGTTCCTCTCTGACACTCCTGTAATGCACATTTATATTGCCAAAAATTATCAGTAGCAGTTATACTAAAAACTGCAAGTTCACCAGAGGGAGACTCAGCACTAGAGTTGTATTCGCAGGTACCTATATCTAAACCTGTTTCTGCCGCCAAGCAGTGGTGTTTCCAGTTTGAAAGAAAGACAGGCACGAGGGTACTGTGGCTTGACATCTTATGTCAGAAGTTGGCAACATACATTGGGGTCCAAATCTTACAAGAGAGCGAGGTAGCGATATACGCTGCCATAGCGAGTGCCTGGTTCCATATTGTTTTAACCTCACTCTAAGCGATCCTGATAAGGGCCCAGCATATTTAGCACCTCCACCCAATCCAACTCGGCATGTTCTCGGCCCATCTACCGCAGTGTATCAAAACGAATTTTTTCAATTCGTTCTTGTTGCTAATGATGATGTACAAATCTGAAACTCGGCCGCTCTTAATGGGCCACATAGAAAGGCTTCAAGTTACTTAAAGGGACTGAAAGGAGAGGGCTATATTCTGGGTTTCACTACGTGATCGAATTAGAAATGATTAGATCGGTAGAAGAACTAATGCCACCGACATAGCCCAAAGAATTGCGAACCACAAATGGCAGTTAGGGCGGAAAGGTCCTCGAGTGGCAGTCGTGTACCGGGAGAAATATATACGCAATACGGAAATGTATTATAGTGTGGTTTTGACAACACTGGCCTAGCCGCGGGTATACATGGATTTCGTAATTAGAGGCACGGGGCGCGAGACGCCGGACGCTACGGGTTCGCAAGTCGCCATATTTACGCCAATCATGACATGACTTTCATACACACTGCGCAAACTACGTATTATTTTCTAATCACTCTACAGCTATTGCCCTCTAGTTTATTTATAGCTTAAATACATTGAAATTCTAGCATTATATTATCTTTATTTATTCGCATTATTATCCAACTAATACTTATTTACAAAGACTACCGACCCCAACACAACAAAGCAACACATTGTGAAAATGTTACTTACTGCTTTTGTTAATGATTTCTTGGATATCTTCGACAGTGATCGATCCTGCTAGCGAACAACCAGCCATTGCTATTGCAGTAGCCACAAAAAACCACAATCGCATTTTCATTGCTGAAATATTTGTCAAATTTATAATTAAACTTAAATGTATCTATTTATCATAACATAACTTTTCTATAGTAAACTTTTCACTGCTTACTTATTACAGAGTCTAAGAAAACAAATTCAACTCACAGTTCGATGTTTATTTTTATAGATAATAAGTATGTAATTGGTGTCTAATGAATGTTGCCTAAAACAAAATACATTAAGGTTAATTGATAATGAATTTCGATATCAAATAATACATTTATCAGATTGAATATAATCAGATATAAGTGAAATGCTGAGATAACACCGTTTTGTTTCGGCAGAGTTTTCATAATAACTATCCTTGGTATGAGAAATTGTATGTGTGGATTAAAAAATTAATAAAATCAATAAAGGCAAAATTTTGTCTCAGGCGGGATTTGAACCCCGTTTCTTTTATTGATTTTATTAATTCTTCAATTTATTTAGGATTTTTAAAGAACTTCTATATAAAAAATGTGTGTTTTTCATTCCTAAAAAATTAAATAAAGTCCTGGACATCAAAATAATATATCACCTTCGAAATATATATGTATATTGATAATATTTTAATTTTCTTAGGTGTAAAGGATGAATCATACTCAAAATTTCAAATCATTATCGTAAACACCTGTTCATGATCAATCAACAATCACTCTGAATAATTATGTTGATTAATTCAACTCGTTCGACTCGTTCAATAATTCAGTAGTAGAAATTGATATTGTTAAGCCTATTGTCGAATCAATTTAAGAAGATCAATACGGCGTTAGTTTATTATACGGCAAAAAAATTAAGCAATGTGAAAAAGGCGATGAATGAATTTGTTGTATTTTTTTTTTGAAATTTCAAATATTATTTAGGTACTTATAGTCGTACGTGTTATGTTATACGCATATCCCCCTCTATTGCATACCTACATTTCGCATTTACTTTTACTAAATGCAAAAAAAGCAATTTCCGAGAAACAACCTTACACCAAAGTTTATTAGTAAGACGGACCAGTTAAAGCTCAGAAAAATGTGTAGGAATTATATCGTATTATTCTTCATAAATGGACCAGCAAGTCACCACATTCATATTCTTCCAGCAGTCGCACCTAACATCTTATGTTCGAACAATCAGATAGTTCCGATCTCAGCAATAGGTACCTATTATTATTTACCATCAGCGAGTAGCAGGGGGGTCCAGGATGTTCAAAAAAAACCTGGAGCTGGGGTTAAATCACAAGTCCATTTGGGGGTTGGGCATCCTAACAAGGTTCTTACTCGGAGCGTTAAGCGTATGTTCGCGTTAAGAATGCAGTGAAAAAATGAATTTTATATTAACACCAACGAACATTCTACTGGTACTGTTTAGTGACTATTTTATTTTGACAGAAATTTTATACATTAACTAAATATTTTAAAATACTATTTGTTTGACTTTTAATTCCATTGTGAATACAACGTTTCACTGATGATTCACTGCAATCTTAACGCAAACGTACTACAGGGTTAAAATCACAAATGAACAAAAGATAAGGTTTTTATTACTTACCTTGAATTTTCACATAATTTGGGGGGGGGGGGGTGGCCCTATGGCATGGGATAGAACCCCACCCCCTTGATCCGCCAATGGCGATTAGACGAAAATCTCATGTTTGAGACCCAGAACATTGTAGTGATCAGACAATTAAGAGTTAAGATAGCTGATTCTATAGTTGTTGATGATTCCAGGCGAACCTTGCTTCTATCTCCATCACTTACCGGTAAGATGAGCCAGGAGCTTCTCAGTTGTATAAAAAACTTTGTATAATTACTGCAATACGATAGATCCAACTTTAATAATCAATAAATACACAGGTTTTTATTCTGTAATATCTGTGATTCAATATTATACCATTGGAGTGATCTCGAAACACAGGATCAACATATACAACAATCCATAATCCTCTCCTTAGACGTATGTCGACGGTGGCAACCAGAAATTGCCCTAGCATAATACACAAATACAGTTGGATTGATCTCATAAGCAGTTCTGTGTTCTCAACAAAGTCTCTAAGCCCTGCGTATTGGATTTGTCTGTGCCAACCCGGGGCATGTAAAGGCATGTCAAGTCGGTAAACAAACACAAAAGATTAGTTGTGAAGCCTTTCATTTCCAATGACCTGGTTTATTTTTTAACATTTACTTTTCAGATATCCTTGTAGGTAAAAACAAGTATTTACTTAACTTTTACCACTGAATAACCCAATCACCATCATCAGCCCACCGAGGGACACGAGCCTACCCTAACTAAATTAGGGTGTTTTAGGCCTTAGTCAAGCACGCTGGCCCAGTGCGGGTTGGTCAGGCACATACATAGTAGATTTTTTCCTCGCGATGTTTTCCTTCACCGTAAGAGTGTCGGATAAATGCACATACATTATGAAATTCTTAAATAGAAAAACAAATTGGTACATGGCTTGGGATCGAACCGCGAACCTCCCGATTGAAAGGCGGGTGCCGACACCATTGAGCCACCGACGCTCGAATAATCCAATAAAGCTACTCAAAACGTCGTTCAGTAGATTTTAGAAATCGGCCTTCATCGAGACAAAGAGTGCCTAACCTACTTTATGGATTACTAGCATTACTTTACGCAGCTTCGCCCCCATTGTTTTTGTTTTCCAGTGGGAATTTTATATTTTCGCGTAGGAAAAATAATTTTGTAGCCTATGTTAATAAGGGATAATGTAGCATTCTAATGGTGTAAGAATTTTTGAAATAAGTTTGGTAGTTTTAGAATTTATTCGTTACATACAAACCTTTTCTCTTTATAATAATAGTATAGACTAGCTGAACTGCTCCAGCCACATAGTGCTGTGGCCTGAGTAGTGATAATGTACAACGCCATCTACTGGATGCTTACCTAACCTAGATAAAGTATTGCGTCAATAAGCTCACACGGCCATTTGTGCGAAACTTGAGGAACTTACAAATAATTGCAAACCATTTAATTCGCAATAATAAATGAAGCGTCGGCGTCGGTGGCGCTGTGGCCTCGGCACTGGACTGTGCTCCGAGTAGAATCGGGAGGCCCGCGTTCGATCCTGCCATGTACCAATGTTTTTTTCATTTCACGCATTTCATATGATTTATCTGACGCTCCTACGGTGGAGGATAATATCGTGAGGAAACCTGCATTCACCTGCGAAGTAATTCAAAGGTGTATGTGAAGTCAACCAATCCGCACTGGGCCAGCGTGGTTTAACTAGTCTAGTCGCCAGTCGCCGTAACTAGTTAGGGTAGGCTCGTACCACTCGGTGGTGATGCTTATGAGCGGTGATGATGAATAAATATTGAGGTCAATAATTGAAATAAAAACTATCCTATCTTTTAAGTTGGACCAAATTACATGTAGTAAGTTAATAAGCCAAACTTCATCAAAATCGGTTAAGTAGTTACGGAGTTTATCCCGGGCAAACACTGTGACACGAGATCATACTTTTCACATTTTAAAGTGAAACTTTTTTTACATCGCCACTAATTTTATATGTCCATCTATCGCATGTCGCATTACAAAAAAACATGAGGTCTTTATTTCACAATTCCTTTTAGCCTTAGGACAGGATTGGTCATTTGTGTCAGAGCTTCAACTTTAAATTGAGTGGCAGTGGTTCAATCCTGGGGGGCTACCGCCTAACTCATAGCGATCACTCGCTATCGCCTTCGTGACATTAGAACAATAGCTCAGATGTCACTTGTGACGTTAAATTTATTTATTTTATTACATTTTGTTTTTTTTTTATGAATTATGTGTTTAAATTTATAATTTTCTTTACAGAAGAAAAATATTTAAGTTAACATTAAAAACGTGATTTTAATAACCTAAATTTTCCGAAAATAATTAGTGGTTTCATAAAACCATACAATGATTTTATTTACTTTTTTTTAGTTTAATCAATAATAAATCTTTAAAATAAAGAATTCGTATCATAAAAACCGGAGATTTTTCAGAGCGAAATAGCGTCATCTAGTCACGTCACGTCACGTAGTCAAATAAACTAAATCAAAATCGACAGCATTCCAAAGAAAGCAAGAGCATCGACTTCTGTGAGCTACCTGACAAGACCGCGAGATGGCGCGAATTTTATGTATTTAGCTTGTTCACTGTATGTATGTTCGGGTCAAATCTTGTGAGTTAAATTTGACCCACTTTCCGGTTTCCTATTAAGCTGAAATTTTGCATGCATATGTATATCGCGTGACATTACAATATCAGGTCCATGATGACATGGAACTGATCTGATGCTGGAGCTGGAAGGTGTAATAAAACAACATAGCCCCATCGAGTTTGGGCTCGTTTGTTTCGTTTTGACGAGTACTTTGATTGTTTATGGTAACCAAGCTCCGATGCTGGAGCAGGAAGGTGGCCATAGGAACTCCGCAATAAAACGACACAACCCCATCGAGTTTGGGCTAGTTTGATTCGTATTGACGAGTACTTAGATCCTATATTGTAGCCAGGGTCTGATGCTGAAGCTGGAAGGTGACCATAGGAACTCCGCAATAAAACGACACAACTTCCATCGAGTTTGGACTCATTTAATTGACGAGTACTATGATCCTATATGGTAACCAGAGTCTGATGCTGGAGCTGGCTGGCAGTTGGCCATAGGAAGAGACCAGCCCTCAAGTTTTAATAAGATTGTGATTACAGCCACCCAAAAATCGTTCTCAAGCGACAACAATCAATTGTTAAGGAGTAGGTATATAGCAAAACTTCTGACAAAAAACGTCGGTAGTTGGTACTAACTACGCAGGCCAATGGTGCAACACTCGCCCTCCCTCAATCGCATGCGATAAGGAAATATCACTAATTAGTACCACACCATCATGCAAATAGGATCTAATATCTAATAATATTCTCAGAATGTTGTCGCCGTCACTGCGCTCCGACGAGAGTCGTCGGAGCGCACTGGCCTGCGTAGTTAGTACGTCAATTAGTGTTTAACAATTAGTAATGGACTTCCGAAAAATAACGCCTGACACCATTAATTACGAGTATATTATTACATCGACAACAATCAAAACGAATCTGGCTTGCGCAAAAAAATCAATATCTACCAGTTAACCATGAAGGTAGGGCGAATTTTGAGGTTGCGGCGCAAGAGACTTGTGACAAGATTCTGTACCAGGGTCATCTGCTTGAGAGACTTGAACAGGTGTAGAGTCAACTTTTTTTTTTTCATTCCTACTTGTATTTGCAGACATCTTGAGTATATTCAGGATGTATGCACATACAAGGTTAATAGGATTTCATTAAATTAGATTGTTTTGCTTTGTTTTGACGTCAATAAGTGTCTGTAAAGGCCTATGTTGAATAAAAAATTTTGAATTTGAATTTGAATTTTGAATTTGAATTTGAAGTACCGCCGTCTTACCTATTTCGGATGCAAAGCAGCAGTGCTTGCAATGCTGTGTTCCGATTTGAAGAGTAAGATATGGCAATGAAATTACTGGGTACCGTGACTTTACATCTTATGTCACAAGTTGGCAACGTACACTGTGGTTCTTGTGGGGGTTGCAGTTTTACTGCGAATCTCACAGGAGACACATGTATTTGTAGGTGACTGTTACCACTTACCATCAGGTGGGTAGTTTGCTTGTTTGTCAACATCAGCAATAATAAAAAAAGACGATTATATTGTGTATTATAAAATCTCTTCTCGGGCGCGTGAGTAGAGATGTCCCATTATGGACCCTACCACCACACACCCGCTTAAAAAGCATGGTTTTAGTGGTTAGGCCCGGCACTCTATCGGGACAGCCCCACACTCGCTCGCTGTCTAGTCAACATGCATCGCCTCGATTTTTTCATCCATCTAGGCGCTCGGCAAAGCAGCCAAAGCCAATATGACCTCAATAAATTTTCAATTAAATACCTACGATCCGAAAAAAAGTTTCACTTGCATCGTGGTTTCATAAAACCACACAATGAGTTTTTTTTAAATAATATATGGACCTATTTTTTGGTAGGTTGAGTGCATTTGACGCAACAAGGGTCTAAGTGAGGCTACATACAAATTGTAAGGTAGGTACTCATTTCATCATATGCATACATTAACCAAAGCTAATTTAGCCGCATTGGTTTTAACAATAATCACAATATGAAAACGATTGGAGATTTTTAGGGACTCATTAAGTAGTCCACGACTTTAAAATGAAATGAAGGATTAGATATAAGTGTATTTCTTGTCTCAGATCATTACAATACAAGACAATTTCTCTTCAATAGCAAATAATACTCGTACATAACTAAGCTATACAGGACGTCCCACAACGATGCCACATATCTTCAATACAGTAGATTTTTTTTTCTGAAAGAAGACATCATATTGATTTCAAGAACAATAAAATTCCATCTGCATTCAAAGATTGTTAAATAACCTTTGTGAACCGGGAATCAAACCCGCCGAATGTAGAAAATTTATACAACCTGTCTTTTTGGAACCAATTACTTGTCAGAAATTTTTCACCAAAATTATTTGACTGACGTCTTTTTTGCTATATGTTTTGTTTGCCATATTTTAAGACTATCGAAATGTCATTTGATTTAAGTTTCATTTCATCGAACTACGTTTCACCGATTTTCAAAATATTTTTTTTTTACTTTTGACCGAAATCTTTTTTGAACTTTTTCAATTGATTTATTACACATACTTTTACTTTACCAAAAACTTAGCCTCCATGGCCTTATACCCCTCATCAGGAATAGGAGGCTGCGGTAATGGCCGTTGTGTACGACAGGAGATGTGAGGCACGCGATAGTGGGCAGAGACTTTGCCCCGAAGAAATTGCCCGATTGCGGAACGATGCCCTTGGAGTCATTGTTGGAATGTGGAAGGAGACATGGCAATCCATCGGCCGGTCACTGGGCCATACTATGCATTTGTGATCCTCAAGTTTTAGAGGTAATGTTTACTGCAGAGATTTCTTCCCTGTGTTCGACTATATCGATCGGTATCATAAAGATTGAGGATGATTATTTTCTTAATTTTACTGGGTTCCATTCCCGGCACAGACAGGCGACTATTGAAACATCTGAGAATGTAGTTCGGATCGTTTTTAAAATCAAAGTGAAATCTTCTTTCAGTAAAATTCTAGCTATCTAGCTACAGTATTTAGTTACAAAAGTACCTTATGGCACTATCCTCCATGTGGCATCACAGTGGGACGCCCTGTATATTAGTTATTTAATGTAAAGATATTGATACTAACAAAAAAGTGTTCAATATCAGCAAAGGGAGCTCTAATGATAACTGTTTTTAACTCTACAATAAAGTCAAGAAGCTTAAAACTTTAAAGAAAAAATAATAATACTGTGATATTGAAAGTTTTATTATTTTACATATGCAGTATTTATTAAAGAGTTATGATTTATAAATATTTGAAAATAGGCGATGTATGTTTAAACGTCATCTCTTAGTAGGTATTGTTGTTGTCATTGTTGTTGTCGTTGTTGTTGTTCCTGTTGTTGAAGAAGTGGACGATGTAGTGTGCCAAAACATGGTTGATGTCCTCCTGTAAAGAGATGTCAGGATTTATTAACTGGCTTACACAAATTTGCAATCAATTTAATGAAGAATGGCAGAACCCCGTGTCTTTTCAGTGTCGCACTTAGGAGTTATGTATCTTAATGAAAATACCCTTAAAAGATAGGTCTAAGTCCAATTAAAAAAAAAGGTAATTGCAGCATATTTTTTTAAAATGGGGTTTTCGTGTTATGCTGCAATAAGTATAACCTACAAATATCAGTGAACTTACATACAGATAATATATGATTTAATACTAGAATTGATTTGAAAAATAGGTAATTATAGGTATTTAGTTACCTACACAGCCGAAATCATATAAAAAGGTATATACAGATCACAATTGACAACAAAACATAGGGTGGGTAGGTACCCTATCCACATGATGTATGATTGTTGTAATGTGGGTGCGGTTCATGGACAAACAGCCAAAAGATGTTATCACACCGACCGAAGTAATAGGCATAATCTTGATATTTGTTTCAATAAATTATATTATTAAGACTTATTGACAATAAGTTATTAAAATAAAACTTTGTCTTTAATACTCATTAATATCGAATTCCGTTTATTTATCACTTGTTATCACATAAAACTTTAAAAAACGTATTAAATAGTTAAATCTTATAAATATTTTAAACATTATATTTATTTAATTATTTAAGGTGGAAACTTATTTGTTTATACTTTACCTATGCGTTTCGTTATTGCATGTGTGGTTGAGTTTTGATACAAGTTTTATTTTTTCGATTTTCTCATTATTCCCGTTTTACAAAAAAACCATATTCATAGTAAATGAACAACTATAATTGTCTAATATAATGCATAGAATTTCATCGACTTTCACTTGATATTTTATGCGACCCTGGGTGTGCCATTCTTCTTTGATACTAATCTGATGCTAAAAGTATGTTGGACATCACTACATAGTATAAAACAAAGTCGCTATCCGCCTCTGTCTGTCCCTATGTATGCTTAGATCTTTAAAACTACGCAACGGATTTTGATGCGGTTTCTTTTAATAGATAGAGTGATTCTTAAGGAAAGTTTATATGTATAATACATGCATAATATAGTAGAGAGTTTTGTAAGATATTTGGGTTTTTCGGACACAAGGTGTAAAAAATCAACCAGAAAAGTAACTTATTTAGCGTACGCTGCCTAAAATATAAAAGATAGAACCATAAAATGTTCTAATTAATTGTAGATCTTATAAATATCTACAAAAAAGTCCGCGACACACTATACCTATCTATGTCGAGTGAGGCACAACAACCATTTTTTTATTTAAAAACTTGAATTTTTTTTGGACTACATTTAAACGCATTTATTTTTCTCATGCTATTAATCCTTATCAAAATAAATTATTTCATCACTAAGTACAGTTTATGTTGATAATATTTGGTCTTTGAATGATTAAAATTGAACGTCTGGTTTTGAATTTATGGCGAAATTCAAATATTACGATTTCTGCTGCACGGCCCGTTGCAAAGTGAGCGTCACCAAGGCCGGTGTGCGTGCGGGAGGTTTTGGAATAAAATGGAGGTAAAAATTAAACACTGTATTAAGCATTTCGATGGCGAAACGTAGTTCGCGGGCACAGCTAGTAAGTTATAATAATAAGATATAACAATAGATAAAACATATCCTTTTAATGAGAGTTGTGTTTTGTCCAAATTATTTGTACAGTCGAGGTCAAAGATATATTTACAATCGAGAGTTCCAAAAATATCTTTACATTTAAATAACTTTACACACACTATGACAAATACTTGCTTACAATGCATGTGACAGTTTCATCTTTTCACTGAATGCTCCAAAGTTAAGTTTACAGCCTTTCTTTCTATGAAAATTCTATGAAAGAAAGGCTGTAAACTTAACTTTGGAGCAATCTGTGAAAAGATGTAACTGTCACATGCATTGTAAGCAAGTATTTGTCATAGTTTGTGTAAATTTATTTAAATATAAAGATATTTTTGAAACGCTCAATTGTAAATATATCTTTGACCTCGACTGTACTAATCAAATTATTAAGACATAATTTTTCGGAATTAAATAACGTAGACTTGATAGAAAAGACTTACCCTGTACTCGTGCAGAGTTGTGGGGATGATTTCACCGAGGATTTCGTTAACTTTGTCAGAGTAGTTTTCATCCATGACGGTGAGGTGTACGTTGGACTAGAAGCAAATAAAAAACAGTTATATTAAACATCCATTAAAATAATCGTAGAACATGAGAATGAATAAGAAAGAAAGAAAAAATATTATTCGGCACTAACAAGATGGTGACAATAACAAGTTCTACATGATAAATCTTGAAATCTAGTGTATCATTTTGTTGTTGCAAATAAAATCATAAACCATATCTATTGCAGTCTTCTAAAGTGCTTTCAGTTACAGTTCCAAAGTAGAATTTGCTCATTGCTTCTAAAATCAATGCTCCCATTACTATGTATTTCATTAAGTATTATTTTATCATGAAATATCCGTGACGTGTTGCCATCATAAGATAAATTAAACAGAATACTTACGACGATCTCTGTAAGCCTGTAGTCAATTTTGAGGTCACGGATGGAAGTACCAGTGATGACTCCAATGTTCATTCTAGCCCTTCCAGACACACGAGAGCCTACGATGTCCACGCTGGAAACAAATGTTTTCTATGACAAAAATGGTCAAGTTACCCACATAGCACTTACTATTAGATATTATGCAAAACTGTGTAAATTTTTGATAAACTACGCTTATTGAATATATTATTATGACATTTGACTATAATACATTGAGTTTATTTATATAATTTATCTCCAGCTCTATCAAAATAGTTTCTGTGAAAGTTACGTAATGTAGGGGTTTGTTCTATTTTGCATTTCTTACGTTCATCGGTGTAATGTTATAATAGTTATATCATTACACAAACCTTAAAATGCCTTTTCACGACTCGCGTAAGAAACGATAATTGAAATTAATATGAAAACAATTTAAAAGTGTCCTGGCCTTGAAGGAAAAGGGGAAGAAATGCACAAGAAGCTAGTTCCAATTCTTGGTGACAAATCTTAATATTAGATCCTTACATATGAAATTGGCATTTTGTATGAGAGGAACATAAAGTCGATCTCTTTTAATATTATATATTTATTCAATCAAAGTATGTACGATTGCTATCTATGCACTTTTGCCATCTCATAGGTAGTTCGTCGATCCCTATACAAAAAAAACATTCGGACGGGAATCAATAAATTATTTGAAGGCGGTTTGGACTGCCCCATCGGAGTTGAATTTTTTCCCTTTCGAGAAGTTATCCAAATTTCGAAAAAAATGGTAATCTGTTGGAGCAAGGCCCGGAGAGTACGGTTGATGTCTTAAACATTTCAATTGAAGCTCCTCTAATTTGGTATCATGAAGCAGCAGTGGCCTAGAGCGATTGACCAGCCTCAGTTGTTTAGCAGCTTTTCCATCATGGTTTGCAGTTGCTGACAAGTGACAATAAACATCTGCCGTAATCGTCTGGCCAAATTTAAGAAAGCTGTAGTGAACGACACCAGCACTAGTCCACCAAACGCTCACAAGTAACTTTTTTTGAGTCAATTTTCGCTTGTGGCATGGTTTGGCTGGTTCGGCAGGGTTCACCCATTGCGATGAGCGTTTCCGCTTCCGCGCTTATCGTACAGGACCCACTTTTCATCACAAGTAATGATTCGATTTAAAATCCCTTCATTATTGTGCCGGTTGAGTAATGCAACGCAGCAGTCAACGCGCGTTTGTTGATTTGCTTCACTCAATTCGTGAGGTACCCACCTTTCAAGCCTTTTCACCTTACCAATTTGCTTCAAGTGGATTAAAACAGTTTTATCACTAACACCGTAGCCTGCAGTTAACTCGGTCCGCTTCCACAATAGCCTTCAATTCTTTATTATTAACTTTGGTCTCCGGCTGTCCACGGGGCTTGTTCTGCAGGTCGAAATTTTCAGAACGAAAACGTTGGAACCAAAAACGCACTGTGTTTTCTTTTGCGGCACCGTTGCCATACACATCATTAATCCTTCGAGCCGTTTCTGCAGCACTGGTGCCACGGTGGAACTCGTACTCGTAAATAACGCGATATTTCAAGTTTTGTAAACTGAGTGACGCAAAGAAAAAAACAATTGAGGAAAAAACAAGTGAATTATAATTTTCGAAACACAAATACATGAGTAAATAGCTGTATAAATTTGAATTTATAGTTCTTAACCATAGAGGAGATATTTGAGATCAACGTGGCCAGTACGGCAAAACCCCAATTTCACATGTAATGACCTAATATAACACATTAAAAAATAACCGCCCCTGTAGACTAGTGGTATTGATCTGAAACTCTGGAGTTAAAATTCCTATGGGAGCAGAAGTTTTCCTGCTTGGTTTGGTTAGTGGTAGTGCTTCTAAGATCACGTGGCTAGTTTAACATAAGTTTATCACCATTTTAGTTCCACTTGTCTGACAATTAAAGGTAAGATGTTAGTTCCTCAGTTATGAGTTAAAGAGTCCAGATGAAACACGCCTCCATTTTCAGCCTTATTCATGAGCATGCATAAGCTTCCCTGTTTTCTTCAAAAATCCTTAGCCGTATGGTATTGAATTTTACAATTATTTATCTATTCAACTACGTCAATATCAACAAACTTTTTAAATAAAATTTATCTTCAATGTAACTTATGTGTATAAATAAGTAATCAATCAATGGATATAGCTTAGTTTTATCAAAACAAATCTTCACAAACATAATGTAATCTTAATAAACGCCTACTTCTCAGGCTTACAACAACTTAAACAGAAATCAGTATGACGTAATTGTTCAAAAATCTAACATTTTATAATTAAATTATTGTAGTAGCAATTTTACAACGATTTAAATCGATATCGTGTTTGTTGACATTGTATTAATAGATAATATTGTTTTCACCCGTACAACAAACAATAAAATTTGTGATAACATATAATTAGGTGTAATATTTTGTAACGATTTTAGTGGCTTGCGTTGGGGAGGCCTATATATCAAATTATAAGCTTAAATATACGTATAATGATTATAATAAATAACACAACACTATTTAAAAAACTTACCTTCCGCTCAAACCTGCCACGGCTCTGTAACCGAATAAGGAAACATCGGCATTTGTAGAGTCTGAAAAGAACAAGCAATAATTGATTAAGGTCTTGTCTACGTTATCCTGAAAAAAGTACCTACAGCCGCATAATTTGCAAATACATAAATTAGTGACAAACCTAGAACAAACACAGGAACATTGATGTACTAAAAAAAACTAGAAATACAATCTCGTGTAATAAATGTTGGAGTCAAAAACACTGCTCAGCGCGCCGTGTGAGCAGAGTTTTCCTTCAGTCTCGTTTTCTTCACATGTGGCGACAGCGCGTTACAATGTCAGTGTTCAATAAAAAACTCCAAAAATGCTTCAAGAAATGCACTAAATAATATGATTTTTTACTTAAACTTTAACATAAACTTTTCTCATAAATATCCGTGTGTCTTTAATATGTTAGCAAGGCGGTTGGTCGGGGAATTTCGACACACCTATGTCTTTTTCTCGGTAGAGAGTGAATGAAATAAGCATAACTTGTATTCGATGATCTCAATTTAAAATTCGCTCGAATTATACGTTACTGTGCCTGTGGTATATGAATTTCACCTTTATCGTAAAAAAATATACCGTCGAAAATTATGTGAGCATGTTGAGCTTAGCAATATTACAATTACAATTGCTAACTATGCATCTATACAGTAAGTCTCCAACACTGTTCGGTCGACTCTTCTGCGAGATTGTGCATCTAGTTCTTTTATAGAATCTCAATGTTGTAGGGCTATTTTCAACTAGATCATGATGTTAAATGATGCGTGGGACGAACATGACTGACTGACTTGACAACAATAAAATAATATTATCTTAATATTCAAGACACTAATAATATTAATAAAAATACACTCGACTTGACACTGGCAGTAATGGTGGTTCTGGCAGTAATCCTCTACGACCAATTGCTACCAATTAAATATGAAGAAGAAGAAGAAATGATGCATCTTCATTAAGCAGAACGAGTTACATCCCAACAATTCGGTTTAGGTTTGATGTACGTAGGCTCGGGATTGCAGAAATTATTTTAACATAAACTTATTGGATTGTTCCAGTTGTGTTTCGAATTGCGCAAATTCCTCTTATTTAGAATTATTATTTATTGGGAAACCAATGGAGCCTTTACTAAGAATGCAGCAATAGCGTAGAATAAATGAGTTCTTCTGCATTTAAATTTTAATTCTTATTCTTGCGTTCTATAATAGTTACTCCTACACATTAAATTAATCTTTTTAACTTACCAACGCTGAAAGCAATGCTGGGCATGGCTAGGTCAAAGGTGAGAGTCGAGGAGAGCACGTTGTAGCTGATTCTGTTCAGGACGATGTCGCTGAGTCCTGCCATGACAAAGTTCTCAATGTGGGCCTTGAGCTTGAAAATGCTGTAGAAGAAACAAATATTATAAGTAGAAAAATTATTTACCTTCTACAGTAAAGGAAATTAAAAGACGTATAAGTTACAAATTCAACTCCTAGGATTGTCATTTAAAATTGTTGTTTTTTAATCTATTTAAATTTATTTGTAAAAAGTAGAACGCAGTGTGTCTCAATCATGACCGCTATCGAAATATTCACATATGTTATTCAGTTTTCCGCCTTGCTGTATTACATTCTTAAATAAATAAAATTCAGGTGTGAACGTTAAAGCATAAGAGTATTCCGGTCTGCTTATGCCGGTGTGTTCATGCCAAACTCACATACCATATAGTACGCTTAAGCGAAAATGTACCTTACTATCTTCAATAAAACTGAATAACGAGAATCTCATATCTTCGCACCATCATTATGTAGAGCACATGCATTGCAGAATAGGTAAAAGTCTCTGATGCTATTTTTAGAATTAATCATTTTGACAACGAGAAAACACCGCCTTCCAAATACTGCGCATTAATTGGCTTGGGTATCATCACCCTTATTTTTTTAAAGTTTGAATGCTCTTGCGCACCGCAACAGCAAATTGTTATAATAGGCGATAGATTTGTTCGAAATTCTCCCCGAAGAGTGCCCCCACCCTGCCTCGATCATAAGATGAACAAATCTGTGTTCATCTTATGATCGAGGCAGGGTCGGGGAAAATCAAACATCTGAACTGAGCCTTCACTTCACTGATAAATGGAATATATACTCACTCAGTAACAGCCAATTTAAGCTCAACATCATCGGTGAATTCGAAAGGATCCAGGCCAAGGTCTTGTAGCTGTTGAGACAGATTTTGAAGAATACCAGCGACGATACTGTCTATGAATCTGTCTGGAATTATAAAAAGTACTCTTTTAAATCATTTGCCTCTTATAATTGAATCTGAACCTGAAAAATGGGCTAAACTGGCAACCAGGTATACAGGATGCTGGGATAGAGAAAGACCATTTGGCTCCTTAAAAACTTTTAAATCTAGGAGTGATAGCTTTGAATCATTACCAGCTCATTCGAGATAACTTACTTAAAATCATTACTTAAAACTTAAGATTCTTAAAACTACATCAAAATTACTTAAAACTTAAGATTCTTATATGTGTAGGATGATCTATGTATGTTAGTATGTTATGTATTTGACTAACTCTTCTCTATTGTATTTCCTCAACTTTCTTTTAGATATAAGTTAACTTCTGTAACATTTGTAATAAAAGCACTCATACATAAAGCACGCATAATAAACTCATTGGAAGATCAGAAAAGATCTTGCTCGATTTATATCATTTCTCGAAATTTATAAAGTAGGTACAAGCTGTTAACCATCCGAGGAAACAGAATAGTTTTCTGTTTGCTCGGTTGGTCGGTTATTAATAAAACCTATGCGTCTAGATAAATTTGTGGTTCGTAGAGCTACTAATTTTAAATTCGGAAAGTTGCAAAGGGGAGATATTATTTTAAAAATAAAAATAATAAAAATTTACCTTCAACTTTGGTTGGCCCAGCAGACACGCTGGCGAGAAGTGCAGCGAACAGAAGTGCGATAACCTTCATTTTTAGGAATATTGTCTACCTGAGAAGTAAAACAGCTCAAGTTAAATTGTGTCATTATCATTCGATAGTTCTAATGATGTCCAACCCTGACCGTTTGACATCATTAGAACTATCGGATTTCATCGACTTCCCATTTTATTAAAATAGTTTCAAATATTGTATTATCTTGAGCCTTATTGGCTCACACTGACGCGTATTAATGATAAGTGGGCTCGTCACACCTAGGACTCTTTGAGGGTGAATAAAAAAGATAGTAAGAGGTTCTAATCTCCCTTCGGTTATGTCAATTATGTACCAATGGATTGACAGTTAATAAGTAGGAACCTTAGAGTGCGTCTAAACTAATTCCATAATGAATACTAAGAATACTGGTAAACCGTTCTAAAGCATCAACCATATTTATAGAGTCCAGTAAATAACTTCCACCAGATGGTAAGTGGGTGAAAAAGTACCAAAACACACCGTATGCCAAAACTAAAATCCACTATTTAACTAGTACAATATATAGTTATTTAAAAGTCTCACCTCTGCACAGAGAATTTCAAGACGTATTTGTCTCATTAACAAAATCAGAATGCTTATATACTATTAGAAAAGATAATGCTTTATAGATAAATGATAAAGGAATCAATAATTTTGATTGATTATCGGTGACGAAATTTTTAAATAGGTATCTGAATTGGCTTTACCTCCGGATTCTGTTACAAATACCTACCTTTTGTAATTAACTTACAGATAAGGTTTTTTGTACAGGTGGCGTTTTTAGATAAACTTTATCGGTCCAAATTCTTAAAAGCTTTATACGTATACAAATATCAGAAGGATTACATATAACCAAGTATTGATTGTTACTTTTTTGAAGAGAATCCGTTATTTGCTAGAGTCATTTATACTGAATGGATAAATTTCTTTATTATTTGCATGAATTAAATAAACATGAATTCAAATTATCTCCTTATAAATAATAAGAGCCCCATTAATTGCTAAAATGCAATCTCTTCCAGGCAACCTTACAGTAGAGAAACGTTACTGTACTGGAAAACAAATATATGACCCATCTAGTTGCAACCGTTAACCGCTTATGGTCATTACAAATTTATAGATTCACTTACCGACAGGTTTTCCCCGTCTATAAAGACTACTCTCTAAGTCCATAATCAAGTTTTGATCTCAAAGCTAGCTGTAGGTACAATGCAGCGCGTATGTTTTAATGACGCCAATTACAGTACCCAGAAATATATGGCAATTTTGACACTTTAAACGTTGTTTGCTGACGTAGGCCGTATTAGTCTCGTTCTGATGGTCAGTACATACTTTTACTATCTATAGCTATCACTGTTAAAACCGCTCTTGCGCTAAGACACACTGACCGCTTTCAATTGCACGGCACTAACGAGGACCGTCAGTCGAGCACGTCAGTCCTGCATACAAAACACGAACGCGCTTGGCAATACTACAGAGGAGCAATTGCTCAATGTAATAAACGGATACATCGCGAATCTACATTTTTCAGTCGAACACTAAATACCAAAAGACGACTGACAAACTGTGCGTGGGGTACGTACAGAGTGTCAGTACTGGCCGTCAGAACAAGACAAGATGATTATTGAAAACACAAATGATGTGATTGCAAAATATGGTCTAAGCCTAGTTTCGGTTTAAAATTGCTCTCTGGAAATGCTCTTTTACTTGTGTAAATAAGAGAAGATAGAGACAGTATCAAGCTTAAACCAAAAGTAAGCTTAAACCATGTTTTGTAGTTAGAGGGAACTTGTTTAGATCGGCTCTTGTTTGATATGAAGATAATTACTCTAGTCAGGCTGACATCACATCATAATAACTATCGGCATTGGCTAACAGCCGACAAACTCAAGTCGATTAGTCTAATTTTTTTTTTATTGCTACTAAGTTGGCAAACGAGCAAACTGCCCACCTGATGATAAGTGGTAACAGTCACCTATAATGTTATGTGAGTGCCCTCCTATTGTCGGAATGAAGCTACACATGGAGGTTCCTGTTTTTTTTATGAAAAATAACGTAATTAAAAGATGTTGAGGTACCTATCAGTTATATTGCAAAATTTCAGCTTTTAATTTGACATACAATTTTCTTAGCATTCCATGGATTCACCGTGTGGATGCCAAGTCCATCACGTTGCAGAGAGAGGAGAACGCGGCAGCGCTTGTGACTATCGACCCAGGTGTAGGCTTAGACGGTCTTCTTAAGAGGACTTTGAAGTTTCAATTCGTGGCACGAGTTTTTGAAAGTGTATACTTTCAAAAATGCAGTTTCTTGCACACCGTTTAGAGTTGAAAGTCCGAGGCAAGTGCCTACGTTTCTTATTGAAATATTGTTTCCGGCGATAACTGTTTCACCCCCCTAAACCTTTCCAAAATAGACACTTTTGGTCTCATTAGATTCAGTATACCTTAATATATGTTTGTACGTTTTGCTTTTTTTGTAATTCCGTATAATTTATTTAAAAAAAGATAAAAATGCTCGAGGTAGTTTTTAAGTCTAAAATATGGATATTCAGATACTAATAATTTATATTCTGAGAAATATTACTTCAAAATCAAAACATTTATAACATATATCTACAACATTTCCAAAAATTATGAAAATTGGACTATATAAAGAGGGAGAAAAGCGTTATCACTTTTTCTATGAAAATTTACAGCTTCACAATCCTCTTAATGTGAATGTATTCGCGCTCACCTTCACTCTCTGCCTCCTTCCTCTGCCTAACTATATCTAGTAAGATCCTACAAGTGTCGCCTTAGATATTCTTTGCAATAAAAAATTTATGGTTGACCGTTACAGGTCAAGATCGTTTAGTTCGCCGGTATACCTCTGGTTTCCACTTCTACTGCATAAAGATTTACAGTACTTATAGCAAATCTTTATGAGTTCATTTGTCAGCTCGGAGTATTTGTTTGTTTTTATTGTGTGGACTTTGTACAGTTTGTCTTTTTTAGTTAAAAAATACTATACCGGTTATAAGTGAAGGTGTCTCATTTCTTTTAGCAGTGAGTTCGGACCAATGTTAATATTTGTATACCCATGTGTTTTCCCCGGAAAATATTTTAAAGAGAAAAAAAGGAGTTTTAATTTTTAATTTTTTTCATGTTACGCAATGACCGCAATGTATAGCGCGCCGGCATCATTGACCGACGCGCTATACACGGCATCGCTTTATGTATGAGACAGTTGTTGTTGGTAAACCGAATACTAACTAAAACATTTGTCACTATTGACTTATTAAGAAATTGTAGTACAAATAAATTGCACATGAAAGCGACAAAAGCAGTTTATTGAAACGCTATCACGACGCGACAACGAGGTTAAGATTAGCGGAATTAGGCCTCAACATGGCGGGGTGCGATGTCAGACAACCTCCTTCTCTTCTTCGCGATTCTCTGCCGCGAGCTAATAGTCTGACGAGAGGACCTATGGAGGGGGGGCGTGGGATGGCTGGGCTTACCCCGGCGGGTCACTTCGTGTGGCCACCCGCTTCATGCGGGGAAGGGCGAAGTCCCCTCTTCTTATGTTAAGAAGAGGTGTGGCTCTCGCTGGAAGCCGATTCCGGCGGCTACCTCTTGTAGTAGCGAGGTTGAGGCGAGTTTCTCGCCGTGGCGCTTCGCGCCCGTTGGGAATTTCCCCGAGCTTCGGCTCACCCGCGCGGCGGTGGATCCAGTGGGATCTGCCGTTGGGCAACCCGTTACCCGCACTAAGCGGGCCGGGCGGGGGCCCGGCGCACTGAGCGTCGGGCCGCGTGGAAGACAACCACAATAAAAAACCTATTCGGGGTGTAGAGTAGCGCAATTCTGCGCTGCTCCACAATGCAGCAGAGCCAGACGGAGAATCCGGCAATGGACATGTCACGGGCAGGGGGTCAGCGGGTACAAGGCCTGGCTGTACTCCCCTTCCCCCTGTCTTGTGACGGACGGAGAGCTGCTGGGGGGATTTTTAGTGGGTAAACCCGGGCCGAGTACGGTCTGGGGAGTCCCACATATCCTCGTGGTTTGGCTCGACCACGAGGAATGCGTGAATGCGTCCCCCCTCACAAAAAAAAAGGCCTCAACATGGCGATTCAGCGAGGTAACGCAACCAGCATTCCAACCAGGGATGGCCTTTAGTTTATTTTAATTCAGTTTCGTTTTTATAATAATTTTTAAGTAGGTTAATTCGGTTTAATTATTTAATGTTTAGTTTTACTTTTTAATTTAATTCCTAATGTCCCCAGGAGCTTTTGAGATTTCGAGATGAGTCAGTGAATCGGTGATCTCCTTTAGCTTTTAACCATGTATCGATAATACACAAAACATGGTCGAAGGTTGCACTTTCATCTATATTAGATAAATATTCAAAGTATATTATACTATTTATATACCACCATGGTCACCATGGTTTGTGTACTATAGATACACAGATCAGACCCCTAGGGGGTGCCTACAAGATGCCTTTCGATAATCGCTAACGCATCGCCAAATGGACAATGTATGAAATTTGACAATTGTGCTCGAAAGCTAAGCGACAGCTTATGTCAAATCGCATACATTTTCCTTCTAGCGATTGCGTTAGCGATTATCGAAAAACGTCTTGTCTAGGGGGGCAGGGCGGTGATTTTGTAACTCATCGATTGATTGGCAACCGTTTTCGAGCTGGATGACTTAATGAATAAAAGCGGAATTATGTCATAAGTATTGGTTGATTTATTCAACAAATATACCAAGATCACTCAGACGACGACGTTACAGAATGTTAAACATATTAAAAATCAGTTTTAATCAAACAGTATTGCCGATGAGTTATAAAATTACCCACCCTGTGTGTTCTGTAAGCGCCAGGTAAAGCTATTTTGAACTTTTAACCGCTCCTATGTCGTTCGTAATATTTATATATTTAATTCTTCATGTTCGATTGTGTACAAAGACGGACTTAATACCAGGGGCATTATTTGCCTGTTCATCCCAAACATAATCCATTTAACAGCAACCACAAGTCATCATCACCACAACTCATGTATGTCCCCACCGAGGAGCTCGAGCCTATCCTAAGTTAGGATGTTTAAGGCCTTAGTCAACCACTCTGATCCAGTGCAGATTGCTCAACTACACATACACCTTTGAATTTTTTCGCAGATGTATGCAAGTTGCCTCACGATGTTTTCCTTCACCGTAGGAGCATCGGACAAATGTACATAATTCTGAAAATCTAAAAACGAAAAACGCATCGCAATATTGAACGCAGGCCCTCCCGATAAGAAGGCCAACGCCGAGTCCGCAGCGCCACCGAACGCTCGACGAAATTCAAGCGGAAGGAGAAAAATTGATTTTACACCTGTTTGGAAATTGCGAGAGCTGTCACAAGAAACTCGGAAGGTCTTTTCTCTTTCAAATCGTCATTTAAAATATTGTAGTTCTTAACATTGAGTGAGACTGCCTTTCTCAATCACAGCACAGTTTATGAGTAAAGTGACGAATATTAAAATATTCAAAGATTGTAGATATGTACTTTACATATGCGATGATAATCCACTGATATTGCACAGGTGAATTAAATACGTTGCGAATACAGTGGCGCGATAGTAAAAGATAGCACTTCACGTATTCATACGTATATGTTATTTTTATATCTACTACAGTTAGGAATGTTACTAATTAAACAAGGGCTGAGGACGGCGAACAAGTGACTTTGTTTTAAAATTCATAATAGAATGTCAAAAAGTATTTTTGGATATAAAAAACAATAACTAGCAATTCAACTCTACACTCCTCCTACATCCAAAATCACTAAAATGCTTTGAGATACCTGAGCAATCTCTTCCAGTCAAAAAATTTCGCTTTGGCAAGACTTTTGTAAAAATATCCGCCAGTTGCTTTGATGACTTTACGTATTCAACAGAATAACACTTCTGGCAGTATCGATCACGAACAAACTTATATCTAGTGTCTATATGCTTCGTTTTAAAATCGAATTGCGGATTCTTAATGAGTTTGATTCGCGCTCTGGTTATCAATATACAAAGTAGGTATAATTTTCTCACGTCTAATCTCTGTATACAGATTTCACATCTAGATAGTTTGAACAGCCGCAAGGTTGAACGCAACAAATTCGGTCTAAGTAGTTGATAGCGATACACATCACTGTATCTTAGAAGCCCATGATACTGCTCTCCCTGCGGCCAGACAAACATTTCCTGAGATAGATTTGCGTGTTCTTTTGTCGCCTTCAAAATCTGCAAAACTATAACCTCAAAGTTATCATCAAAGTGCCTCTCAAATATCTTAGCACACGCTCCGCAATAAACTTATTCGCTTTTCTGGCTTTTCTAAATAATGCGATAAAATATTAATTGCAAATCTTATGTCCGGTCTAGTTACCATTGATAAAAATAATAGACATCACACAATTTCTCTGTATGGAAAATTTTCATCAACATTATCAGTATTGAAGTAATCTGTAGGTATCGACACGTAAGACAGAAAGTTCAGCGGCTATCTCTCGCAAACTTGAATCAAAATTTTCAGTCACTATTTCCTTCCTTCACTTTTGCTGTTAACTTCAGTTGGAGACGTTGATGGCCTACCAGGGCGAGGCAAATCTTCCATCTCATCTCGGTCGCTTTTAAACGCTTTGTACCACTCATAAGCGCGTTTTTTTATAAATTCTATTCACCGTAAGCCTTCTGTAACATTTTCAGTGACTCCGAACACGAAATTCCATTGGCGATGCAAAATTTAATACAAAATTTTTGTTCGATGTTTTTATTCATTATGAAATTCGCTATACACTAGATATGGCCAAACAAACAAGATAAATTATAAAAAAAAAAAACTTTTTGAAAATACAAGCTTTTAGTAAATACGAATCAAACGAGCCCTTGCGGAGTTCCTATGGCCACCTTTTGGCTCCAGCATTAGATCAGCTCCATGTCATCATAATATTGCATTGTCACCCGATATACATATGCATGCAAAATTTCAGCTCAATCGGAAACCGAGGAGTGGGTCAAATTCAACTTGCAAGATTTCAGTACAGACACAGGGACAAGTGAAAGTAAAAATAAAAGCCTGTAATAATAAAAAAACAGCACTGTATTTAATCTACAATAAATAACAAATGCAACTCAAAATCTGCGCCAAAATGGAAAACAGTTGTGCCAATCTAACAACAAAAAATGAATATGGAATAATAAACAAATCATTCACTCCCGATACTTTTTCGACAGAGTGTAGTGTAGGACTGCCATAGGTCCTGAGCATCGACCGGGACATTTCGAATAGAAAAGGTAAATCATGAACAATTCGAACTCGATGAATGTTATCTCAATAATAAATGAATCTGACTTGTACTTCAATAACGAATATTTAAGTTTCATTTTTGGTTGGATATTTATTACAATTAAATATACTTGAATGAAAATCAACAATAAAACAAAAAAAATCAACATCCTTCTTTTACTCGTTTTATTTATGTTCGCCTTCTAAGTGTCACTTTTTTTTAAGTGTCTCACTTTTCGAAGTACTGAAGTATTCGCGTATAGTACGACTTCTCTAGCTACAAACCGGAACATGTCCTGGTGTACCGGGACGTATGGCAGCCCTAATTTAGTGCTGTAGTACCAAATTTCAGCACTGGAAACCTGCAAACTCATACTTGACACGCTGCTGTAGAGATCTGCCTGCGGATTGATTCGCGCTCTCATACCGTGCAACTCTGTTGTTTGTTTACTTGGTTTTTAAAATAGGATTGTACTTCAAGAATAATTATTTAATTTTTACAGGTATTTTTGTAACAGTGGGTAGGCCCGGAACTCTGCCGGGAGAGCCCCACACACGCTCGTCGTCTAGCCAACGGCGAATACGGTGCGGACACGCATTCCTCTCGAAAAAGAAGGTAGTTTTGTAACACCTTGTATAAAACAACAGGTTATACTAATAATTTTAAATGTTGATTTCTTTGTAACAGTTCTCTTTAGAGTTTATACATTTTGACATTCTTTCGTTTATACACTTTCTTTAGATGAGCAACGGTTTAAGTTGTAGGTTCTGTATTTATTCTTATCATTAATAAAACGGTCAAAAGTTGAAACATTTGGGAATGGTTTATTTTCAGAACTGAACCAACTGCAATTGAAGATGATGAATGAATACGTTTTACAACAAATGCTAGGACATAATTAAACTAATGAGATCTAACGTTTCTACACCTTTGTATTACACATTTATCGTAATCATTTCTTTCCCTTTCATTTTTTATAGCTTTGTGTCACACCCCTAACATAAGTTATTTTCTGCGGAAAGGTATAGTGAAACATATTGTGTTTCACTATACCTTTCCGCGTTCTAGTTCTTTTACCACATAGGTAAAAGAACTGAAATTGAGAATAAATTTATGGAACGGAAATTGAGATAATAAATAAAGAATTAATCATAATCCTCTAATCCCGATCAGCGTCGATGGCATACAGCCCTAGTTGTCAGGCAATAACATCGAAGCTGGTACATACAACAATGGATCATTTTCAGGGTAAAGCGTTACATTAATCCATGCTAAGCTCACCTACTTATGCCTTTGACATATCTACTCTACTAATTGAGATAAGGCTTATTCCACACGTTCTATATAGCTGTTGCCCTTAATTCAACGCGAAAACATTACACACAATTTAATTAGTTACATTTAATTTGCTCCTGTTGAATTTGATATCGAAATGGTTGATTTACCAAAGAATATAGCTCATTAAGGAATTGTATCTAGTACATCATCATCATCATCAACAGCTCATATACGTCCCCACCGAGGGGCTCGAGCCTACTCTAAACTAGGGCGATTAGGCCTTAGTCAACCACGCTGGCCAAGTGCGGGTCGGTCGACTTCACACACAACCTGTAAAGAAATTCTTTCTTCACAGGTGTGTGCAGGTTTCCTCGCGATATTTTCCTTCGCCATAAAAGCGTCGAATAAACTTACATAGGAATTCAAAATTTTAAAACACATTGGTACGTGGCGGGGTTCGAACCGCTACCTCCCGATTGGAAGGCCTTACGCACTACGCCATCGACGCTTCTGTCGACGACGTATCTGGTACACTTTTTATTTATCCTGCAAAATCAAAGCCGCGATATGCTTGTTACACAGCATTTCATAGCTACAGTACTACATAAAATGCAACAACTTCTCAGTAACCATATAACTAAGGCTGCTTAAGATTTTGAAAATTTTGCAGATGTATCGATGGGAACTGGTCACAAAGTTTCGGTTTTGTAGACGGTCGCACGGTTCAAGTTACATTACCCAGTTATTTTACTGCCTTTTTTACATACGACAGGGAAGCTCTTGGCCTTAATCTCACCCGATGGTAAGTGACGATAAAGTAGAAGCGAGCTTCACCTGGACTCTTCAACAACTGAGGAACTGGCTATCTTACCACTAATTGTCGGAACACAACAATGCTATAAACATTGTTATTGTGGCGACAAACTTAGGTAAGACGGGGAAGCTAGCCAGGCAGGCTTAGAAGCTCTACCACCAACCTAACCAAGCAGACTTAGTGTGACTAATATGATATACATTTTTGACGCTCCTCAAGAGACACGTATGACTGAGTTTTATCACAATTTTTTCGCGTGCCTGTGCTCCGACTGCTGTGGTTGCAGCAAGGGCTTTTGAAAGATGTAGCAGGATGTTTGGAGGACTCGCTCTACGCCAAACGGCGCGTGGCTCTGCTGCTTTATGAGCGGCGCAGGTGTTGTGTGTGCGCCACTTTACACCCCTAAAGCATCCCGGCACTAGGTGTCCTGGGGCTGGGGGCTATTTATTACGCGGGGCACTTCTCCTCCCGCAGCCGCCTCCTCTTGTATGATGGAGGCCCTAACGATGTCCTCGATGACCTCTATCTCCGCGTCTGCACCCGGGGATTCGGGCTGGTGGCTTTGCGCCGGCCTTCTCCTCCTCCTATTTATGGGCGTTTTGAGAGCAGAGCAGGTCTAACACCCAAGGCGGTGGTCCGCCGGTTTCTCGGACGCTGCGCACAAAGGGCATTCGATGAACACGTAGACGCCCCGTGCCCTGCCTCTCCGCACCGGTAACATAACGCTCTCCGGTCCTCCTCCGCCTTACAGTCAACCCTCAGTCTGGTGCACCGACTCGAGGCATCTGAAACACCGCATGTCGCGGGGCTAGAGGACCTACACAAATGTTTTGCCTTTTTTTTACGGTGGTAAATGCGTTACGCATACCCCGCGCTTGGGAAGGCGCGGGCTTATGTCGGCCTCTCCGCGTCCCCTGGGGGCAGAGTGACAGCCAGGAACCGCGGCCTTCGGCGCAAGCACGTTCATCATCGCCGTGTCCTCCTCATCAGAGGAGGACACGCCGAGAGGGGACGCGTCGCTGCCTGACAAGATCACAAACCCTCCACCACCCATGGCCCTACTCAACCAATCCTGGTTATACGGGCCGAATCATCGGGAGATGCGCGCGGAACCTGGGAATCGCACTTCTAGCCGCGCGCACTTCTGACTCCCTCCAAATTATTTATTCCTTCCTACCTTCCTTTGTCCCTGTGTCCTTCTCCCCTGTTAGGGTCGGACAAACACACGGTATGCCTTCGGTGTCTGCCGCAAGGTCGCCGTGTGCCCACTGTTGTGGTACCGCCAGCTTCGTCTACCTAATGTCTTCTCTTCTTTCTTCGGGCGGTTGCCCTCTTCCTTCTTCACCTCTCTAGCCCACTCCTGATCTTATGCCACCGATGCGCGAAGTCCCGTAGCCTCAGAAAATTCGCCTCCGTCCCCACGAGATCATGGTAGTAGACCGGGCTAACCTCAAGCGCCTTCACCTTATCTAGTAAATCC
Organism: Schoenobius gigantellus; assembly: GCA_963935595.1. Classification (NCBI taxonomy): domain Eukaryota; kingdom Metazoa; phylum Arthropoda; class Insecta; order Lepidoptera; family Crambidae; genus Schoenobius; species Schoenobius gigantellus. Next base: position 8,935,756 of record OZ012544.1, on the reverse strand, counting down.
CTACGCGCTTCACTATATAATGAGCACTCCCACAGTGCGTGGTGCAGGTCTTCGACCTCGCACTCACCGCAGTAGCACCTACTGCTGTCCACCAACTTCATATTGAAGAGCCTACCATTAGAACAGCCATGCCCCTAACAAGATCATGGGAACTCGGATGAACACATCCACGACCTCGTCGGCGTCTGCTCGCCTAGGGCGAGCCCTTCTCGCCCTCCCAAATGGGAGAGGCCGATGATCCCCGGGGCATCCAGGGGATCAGCGTCTGGCGGCAATCGATGCAATGCAGGGCCCGGGCTTCCCAACCCAGGGTCCCGCTGGTTGCCGTCAGGAGGAAGAAGGCGGGCGTAATTCCGCCTCCTCCGCCCCGTCCTTCTACGGCGGCATGGATCGGCCGTGGGATCCTCCTCCCTTGCCCTCTCCGCCGACTCCTTCTACGCCATCACGTTCACGTAGAAGGAGTTTACCGCGACCCACTTCCTCTCTCCCTCCAGAATGGCACGCTTCGCACGGTAAGCTTCGCCTAACTTCTTATGGCCGTATTTAACTTCCCAAATTCGACATTAAACTAAACAATAATCTACTATTTTCTGTTATTAAATTATAATTCGCAGAAAATGAAAACCCATAAATGATATCGTAGTTTTCCTTCAGAAAATAATATTATTCAAGCAAGCAGACATGCATACAAACTGCGAGGTTCCGGTGGACCCAATCGTCGATAGATAGAGCTTCCTCTCACCACTGCCGCCTGGCCACTGTGCGGGCGCGGGTTTGAATTAAACTCTAGGGGTAGGGCAGACAAGACTAGTGGAATCGGTTTTACAGCGATTCGTTTCTGTCAGTAACTTTTTTTTATTGCAACTAAGTTGGCAAACAAGCAAACTGCCCACCTGATGGTAAGTGGTAAAAGTCACCTGGCAGTCATACATGTGGCTCCTGTGAGATTCGCAGTAAAACTAGCTGCAACCCCGACAAGAACCACAGTGTACTCGTACGTTACCAACATGTGACATCTATACTAATATTATAAAGAAGAAAAATTTGATTGTTTGTTTGTATTGAATAGGCTTCGAAACTACTGAACCGATTTTGATGAAAATTGGTATAGGGATAGTTCGAGACCAGAGGAAGGACATAATGTTCCTACGGGAAAATATAAAATTCCCACGGGAAAACAAAAATACCGCGGGCGAAGCCGCGGGCGGAAAGCTAGTCAGATATAAAGTCACGGTACCCAGTAATTTCACGGCCATATCTAACCCTTCAAACCGGAACACAGCAATGTAAGCACTGCTGCTTTGCGCAGAAATAGGTAAGACGGAGGTGCCCATGCAGACGACCCTGGTACAGAGTCTCCCTCCGGTAACACCTGTGTACACACTTACCACACTTATACTTGTCCAGAGAGATGGAAGACTGGAAACAAAACGATACACCAACCACCTGGCCAGCGTGGTGTAGGTAGTAGGCAAACACCTCCTTATCTGAGGGGAGACCCGTGCCCTTCAGCGGGACTTATCTCACCTGATGGTAAGTGACGATAAGGTCGAAGGTGAAGGCAAACTTCACCTGGATTCAACAACTGAGGAACTGGCTCATCATCATCATCATAACAGCTCATAGACAACCTCACCGAGGGGCTCGAGCTCTACTCTACGTAAGGGTGTTTAGGCCTTAGTCAACCACGCTGGCCCAGTGCGGATTGGCCGACTTCACACACATCTTTGAATTTCTTCGCAGATTTATGCTGGTTGCCTCACGATGTTTTCCTTCACCGTAGGAGCGTCAGACAAATGTACATATGAAATTCGAAAAACGAAAAACACATTGGTACATGGCGATCTCAAACCTCGGACCTCCCGATTGGAAGGCAAGTGCCGAGTCCACAGCACCACCGACACTCCGAGACACTGGCTATCTTACCTCTTATTGTCAGAACACGAATGCTTGTGACAAACTTAAGAATGTGGACAGCTAGCCAGGGGGGCTGAGAAGTCATATCACCAATGAAACCCAACAGAACTTCTGCCCCTATGCGGAATGGAACTCGGAACTCCCGATCAACACCCAGTGGTCTCAACCAATAGAATACTAGAGACCAGGATGTCGATTCTGTAAAATTCGAACAATAGCTCGCATCTCACTTCGATATTCACGCTCACTTCGCATAAGATACAAGATACCCTTACATAGTCATTATCACGAGTTAGTAGCGATAACATTCTAATAAATAACTCAGAAGTAGTTTTTATCACCTTCAGAAATAATTTTAAATGTATTTTTAAACTATGATAATAAATTTTGCCTGTTTTCACTCACAAAATAGCAACGTTTTATTTGACACTTTGTTTCGAGTTCGTGTGCGAAGTGAGCTTCGAAGTGATAAAGGAATTCCCTTTACGGAATGCCACTTCATACGTCATCCCATACTTATAATGTCAAAATCTCACGGTCACTCTAGTTCCACTCGCTGCCACGCTCGCAAGTGTAGCGCTGTAGCACAGATTACTTAATAGTTTTTAGTAACTTCGAATCTACATTCGAATTTTGAGAATGCCAATCTAAGAACTCACTGCGGAATCAGATTCGAAGTTTAAAGTGAGGTTTTACAGAATCACACTACAGAGTCCCCTTATCACTTATAACGTTCACTACAATAAGGGACAGATTGACTTAACTTTAATTTACAGTAGATCTAGGTAGAGTATATTTTTACAATAACTACCAGCGTCAAACACATGCTAAACAGCAAAAGTCAGCCGAACCGAAACAGAAGCGTAGCGATCGGCCAATCGTAGCGCATAAACTGATTTTCGATTGTTCGATGACTTGTTAATGTGGCGTTCGATTCGTCGAAACGAAAGTAACGGTTCGGCTTCGTTTCGGCTGTAACTTATTAGGAGAATTGGCTTCTACGGGGCATATTATAATTGCATAATTCTACTTCTAGTATTTTGGGCTCGGTGTCGTTACCTCAGTCAGACACTAAAGCCAATTTGCACTTCGAAAAATTTTAAAGTAAATCTTAGTTGGCAGCATTTTTCGCTTTTACCATTTTGGTCTCTTAACGATATGATCTTTTACCATTGTGCGCTTTTGACGTTTTACTCTTTTACCATTTTGCTCCTTTACCATTGCGCTGCTTAACCATTTAACGATCGCTTACCATTTTGCTTTTTGACCATTCTGCGCCTAAAGGGATGGCTTTTTGTAGTCTTTTAATTATTTGCAACTAGCTTTTGCCCGCGACTTCATCCACATGGAAATCCTTTTTTATTGATTCCCTTTACAAATCCCCCCCCCCCTCCCCCACTTTTTACTCCCTTAAGGAATGATTTCGGGGATAAAAACCATTCTTTATCCTTCCCCACAACTCAAACTATCTCCATACTCATCTAAATCGGTTCAGCGGTTATTGATTCCCCATATAAACTTCCACCCCTTTTTTCTCCCACTTAAGCTATCATATGTCCTTTCCTGGGACTCAAACTATGTCTGTACCAAATTTCATCTAAATCAGATCAGTAGTTTAGGCGTGATTGCGTAACACAGATAGACAGAGTTACTTTCGTATTTATAATATCAGGAGTGAGTGTGGATAACACACTTTCTATAATGGGGACGAGCGCAAATCGTTAATCGTTAATCCACCAGTCGTTATCGTAAGGTCTTAAAGAACTAATGTCAAAGGAGTTTGTGTATGAATCAAATGTGACTGTGGACTGTTTGTTGTTTGGTTGCGGTAGAACTAGAGGCACCCGCTCAGGCCATATTACTAAGCCTACCTCTGAATAATTTAAAAAAACGATAGCCTCGCCCTCATTACAAACCTACGAGATTTTTAAACAGACGACAATGTAATGTGGATTCCAAGTTGAAATTCCGTGAGTGTGGGATGTATATGTAAGGTTTTTAAGAGAGCAAGAGATAAGAGACGATAACTTAGCATTCTATGTTTAATAGTAATTAGTACTTTCGTACGTAACAGAAAGTACTAATTACTGCGTAGTAATTGTGAGAAAATGTTTTGTAAACTTCTTGAGAAATATTACAATTTAGGGTTCGGGGTAAACATTCTGGACATACAAAAGTGAGAAAGTCTAGTAACAAGACAGCAAGAGAGAGAATTTCAAAAAAATTGAAAGATGAATTGTCCAATTAGTTAAGATTTTTTTTGATTTCTTGTTATCATCCCCATCCCAACCATAACACACCCACTGCTGGGCTTCAGGTCACAAAAGGGGTAATGGCTCCTATGAGAACGGGCTCAACTACGCTAGTCTGGTGTGGGTTAGTGGGTAGTGCCAGTCTCGTCCATTGCAGTAATTTTTTAATTACTTGGTCATCAAGGGAACTTTTGATCAAATTTTTTTCTTTTATTAGTACACCAGTACGTTAGGCTAGATAACTAAAATTTTTTTTTGCTTTAATAGAAGCTCATTCATATAATAAACAGAAAGAAAAAATTGGTTTTCGAATAACTAGAAATACAACCAAGATATAAGGTATTCAAGATTTTTCTCCATCTCTTTCTAGCAAAACGGCAATTTACAAGAAGTTTATATAGCCGTACTCAACAATGACGTCACGGTTGATGTCGGATCTCTCTGTCTAATCGCCTTCAAATTAACAATTTAAAATGCTTGTATCTAATGTATTTCTAAGCCGATTTTAATTCTAATTTCACAGGACTGCATCTTTTTCCACGGTATTTTTGTCAGTTAATAACGACACGTAAAAATTAGAATTCAGTCATCATCCCAATTATATATATTGAGTAAGTTACTGGCACCAAAGTTGGCAAGAACGGGGGATATTATGAATAATTATTATTGGCCAGAATAGAAATAAAATCAGAAAAAGTGATCGTTTTTGTTGCACATGAAGGTACACGCACAAAATCTTAAAATCGACGTTAAAGCCTTGCCAGAGTAAGTACTGGCGACTAAATGATGACAGCTACATTAACTGTGCTGATTGCCAAACTGAAAGATGGCGTGAGAGATTATAAAGATTATGGGGCAGGTTATAACGATCCTTGTATGAATATCTGCAATTTATCAAATTAGTTACACAGAATTACTCTGCAAGAATCTCATTTATCATTATATCATTCGGTCATATAACGTATCGTATCATCGGTCAAATAAGTCGATTACTAGCATTTCGTTATCCGATAATTAAAATAATGATAAATAAGCCTTAAGTTTAACTTAACACCATCTTAACGAAAGAAGTCAAAGTCTGCTCGTTGGTATAAAATCTTAAGTTTTCGTTATTTTCCTTTTCAATTCATGAAAATTCAAAAGTTATTTTAGTATAAGGAACATTAACCAATCCTACATGCATTATAGATTTCATATGCTTGCATAAATGGGACTGCTAGTCGTGAGGTCACAGGATCTAACCCCGCGTCATTAAAAGTCATTTCTAGTTGGACAATTCTCAACAGTAGCGATCTCAAAATTTAGTTTTAATCTTATTAGTTACGTTTATTTTCAGAGAACATTATCAATATTAATCTGAGAAAGTGCATGTGAAATGAAACTGTTACGATAATACGAAAGCTTATCATTACGCCCATTTCTAACTTATTTATTTACAATGATTTTGACATCTAAGTTGAATTTAAGATCGAGCAGCCGACAGCTGACAGCCTTAAACTTATCTGAGTGAAACTCCAAGACAAAATTTTATAACGTGGATAAGTTCTTATTGGAGTGCCTTTTGTAAATTCTACTTAAATTCACAAATGAAAACCCTGCGATTATATACAAGCATTTATTTTAAAATGAAACACAAACTTTGCAAACATTCAATATTGCAATCATAGCACTAATGTCATTAAACTTACTTGAATCGTTACTATTAAAATTTAAAAAGATAACAGCTAAAACAAGTACGACGATGCTTGTAGGCCTGTGCTTCCTATCATTAGGCCACTTGAATACAATAACTTTTCAAACATTACAATAAAGCGGATAAGCAAGGTATACGTAAATAAATTTTACATTAGAGTTTTACAAGAAGACTTCACAGTACGCAAATGTTTCAAGCTAGTTCAAGATACCAAGTCGCGACACCGAATGGCGTTTCAAATAGCAATAGACATAGAAATATGTAAAGGCACAATTTCTATTTCGAGTAGATTCGCGATAAAATTCACATCATCCGCACTGGTACGAGTATTAAATGAATATGCGTTATAGGCTTCTTCATCTTTATCCTTATTTACTTGTAGTCCGAATTTATTAATGGTGTTTTTGGTGTCCTTCCGAATGTCAAAAAGAATTAACTTGAGTACCCACTCAGTCCTTGTAAAACCCTATTTGTTCAAAACTCGTGAAAACCTTCAATTTTCCAATACCTTTTTATTGTCATGACATAGCTTTTGTCAAGTTGAACTTATTTACGGTTTTTTATACTTTTACTTATCTAACTACTATGACCTTCTATTCAAATATCAGAGGAGTCTATTTTAAATGTAATTTCTTAGACAATAATCAACAAAACAATAACAAAATTTCCACACGTAAAAATAACAAAGCTTACGATAGTATTATGTTGGAATGAATATTAATTAGAAATGCAAGAAATATAATATCAGAATGTGATTCAGATTGTTATTATTTCAATATTGACTCTCAGTTTACAATTCAAAAGTATAATTAAAGAGAGTAACTGTCGATTTACCGAGATATTTCCTCAAACATTTGTATCGCACCTTTTCTTTCTTAAACATTTTCCGGTTAAAATAATTTCTTAACTAGGACAAATACTAATCTGGAGTAATTATGAAATTCGTCATCAAGAACTTAGTATAATATGCTAAAACAGAAATACATTAACAAATTATCCACCTCGTTGTTTGACTAGATTTCATTCAGCAAAGACAGCGCGTTTTCATTAAAATATGAAAAGTGAGTTCTTTAAAGCTAATCATGAGTTACAGCGTTTTATACGTCTACACAATTAATACATAGTTATCACATCTTTGACGAATAAAATATAGTCAAATCTATACATTATAATATGTAGATAGGCATATACACCGCTATTTTAAAGTTATGACAAAAATTTTGTGTGCTTTTTCAGACAAGCAAACTGAACAACTTTCACTATGGGACCAACTTCGAAATCGCAAAAAAAAAGTCAGCTGTTTCATACATTTAGGTTCAGTGAATGTTAAACATTTGTATGGAACAGCTTGGTCCCATAGTGAAAGTTGTTCAGTTTGCTTGTCTGAACAAGCACACAAAATTTTTGTCATAACTAAAAAATAAACATGTATAAGAAAACATTCTTTAGTTCCTTTAGACACTTTGGCACTACCCGACATTCGTTGGCCATTCATTATCACATAATATAAGAAAATCAAATAGTGCATATACGTAATAAGAAGTAACGCGTCTACATCTACTAGTATCACCTATATCATAGTGTTATATCAATATATATAAAAGTGAACAAGAGGCACTCTATTTAGGTTTACATACGCAGGTTAAAATAAGCGTAGTTGATGAAACATTAAACGTGAACGTTAATATGGTGAATACTGGCACTATATTACAAGACTACCATCAGCGAGTAAAACTGCACCGTACATACACAGACAAAGAAAGGAAATATTCCCAGAAAATAAATGAGACTTTTTTGAGGATTTAAGAACCGCCTCTATTTCAGCAAATTTTGCACACATTTAGGCATTAAACACCGGCACATGTTTTTGGCTGCTCCGCATTATATTCTGCAAATATTCCTACTTTCTTATTTGTTTCTTCCAAACATACAAAATGGCAAAACGCCACCTCACAAAAACATACACTCAATTCACAATGAACGGATGTGGCTATTTTAGATCCGTATTAAATTTTTCATTTGCTGAACAGGGTCTTATTTTGTCCATTAGTGTGAGCCCATAAGTATTGTCTATATGAGAACTGATATTTATATCAATACCCTAAATTGAACGCTCTACATAATCATTATCATTACCCTTAATGAATAACATACCCCGAGTACGAAAGATATTTTAAGACGGGCCCAACATCAGCATAAATGAAAAACATGCCGATAGTAAACATGGCGTCAGAATCATATAATACAATAAATTTACTAACGCGATCCGTCCAATGTAAACAAAACAACTGAAGCACGATTATACTACCGAAATATTATATTAGCACTTACTTTAATCTCAAACGGTATCGTCTTCCACAACAAGTTATAATCATTTATTATATACGAAGTCAAAACGACCAATATACCCCGAACACAAAGTTGATGAAAGGAAAACCAACTCAAAGAGGCGCGAGTTACCTACGACAACTAACACTTATGCATTATATACATTAAAGAAATATCGTAGTGTTTATAAAGTAGCAGTTGCAAGATTAACTGTTGTTCTATTTAATTCTTGAATTGTAAAGATTCGTCTATTATCCTTCATACCAATATTCGAAAGCTGAACCGCTGGGCACTACGCTCCCTAAACTAGATGTATCAACCCTAAACATTTAGGTACTAATTTGTATGGTCTAACACATTCATTAAGCTAAGACTAAGGATCTCTCACTCCACTGCCACTGACTATACATTGTTCCTTGATTGACATTAGCTTTAATTTGTAATTTTACCAATACTGGACGTGGTTCACATTGTTCGGCAGGCATGTCATCTACATCATCATTATCGTCAAGTTTCAATTCAAAGTCCTTTACAACCATGTCCCCCTCCATTTCTACACACGAACCATTAATACACGTACAACTTTCTAATATTGGTCCGCTACTGAGTTTTGAAATGATCTAGCTTTACACTCTTAACTTATTCTAATGTTAGAATGGACTTAAACCTCTCTATGCCTCGCGTGATATGTTTTGCAATTGAGGCGTTAAAGCTAACATTTTTAATCGTTCTTCCTACTTGTTTACACGACTCTTTCCACTTAAGAATAATGCTCAATTGAATAGTTTGCGAAGACAAGTAGTTTATAGCCTAATACACTGTCACGCTTAAACTACACGTGGTCCAGACAACAAGAGCTTTATACACAAATCAAATCTATTCAGATTCTTTCACTTTTCTCTCTGACTGGATCATGAGTACTAACCTCGATCCGAAGTGACTCGCGCACACGTCCAAGAGATATGTAAAGACTTACTTACTATGACAAAATTACGTCTACATAATTCTTTAATTTGTTACAAACAAGTGATATGTTGTTGGAGTCATCACTCCCTTTAAAGTAGATAATAACATTCATAAACAATAATATTACAATACTTAAGTTAGTTACTGAACTTAACAGCGACTCTAGATGAATACTTAATGGACTTAAGATCGATGTGGCAGTATCTACTCAAACTATTTTTTCTGAGTAGATACTGTTACAACAGATCTCAAAGCGCAATATAACACTTGAGGTGGCTTACAATTAAAATATATTTTCTATAATTTACATATAAATATAAAAATAAGTTAATAATAAAATATCCCAGAAATTCATAAGACGGCAAAATATACACACATCGATTTTAAGTAAGAAATAAGTGCACAGTATAAAAACGACCCAGCAAAAATTATCTTCAAATGCACTACAACAATATCCGTTCCAGATGCAGTACTTACTTCAATTACAGTAATAGGTACTTTTATCTAGAGTTTGCCTTTTAAGATAACTTTCACGTTTCGTTTCTATGAGCGTTTCGAGAGTTGCAGTCATTTGGTTGAAGCAATGCGTAACTCGTCTAAAATGGTTTCGTAAAAATACTGAACAGCTTCATATAATGAACTTTAATATAGCGGTTTGTATGAAACCGAAAGTGGTGACCAAGATAAAGCTTGAGGCTCCAGTGACGTGGATGGATTCAACGCTGTTAGTACAATTCCGAGGAGGCTCCGGCTTGCCTGAAACATGGACGTTTGATTGATTAGCCGAAGAATGGATACAGAGATATAAAATGAAGCCAGATGCAAATAACGACATAATACTCATTATTTGTAGCCTTTCTAAAAGCACACCGATGCCGTTAATAATAATAATAATTTTCTTTATTCAGGTAAAAAGGCTACCCACACATTTACACGACATACCAAAAATATACCAAAAATACAACTCATTAATACAACAAAGGTGTAAAATTAACCTAAATTAATTGATATAGAAATATCACAGTCATTTACGATTCGCACTCTGGTGCAGTTCTCGCCACGTTTTGTAAATCGGACTGTCATAATATTACGCGAGCTTCTCAGTCCACCCCAATAGGGTGCCACTCTGGATCTGATGACGGCAAAGAAGTCGGGAACCCCCGCATCGGCGAGCATACCCGTTGCGCTGCAGGACCATGGCTTCCTCATAAGTATGCGATATGCATAATTACATTGCACCCTTACGGAATGGTGCGTCCTACGTTTAAAGTTCGTCCACAGCTGGCAGGTGTAAAAGGAGAGGCAGAATTAATGTAAAACAAATATTTTTAATTTAATAGTTATCGATATCTTAGAATGTTTTGTGCAATATTCATAACATTATTCAATAAGAAACAATACCATATAATGTGTATTTAATATATCGGATTAAAATTATTTAAACGACAGGACTTAAGGGGATGATGTATCAGCCTTACTTGAGAAGGTATTTTTCAAATTATTTTTGTTGAAATAATTTGTATTTTTATAATTTGTACTATCACATTTGCTGGTATAAGTAAAATAATAATAATTTGCATTTGTTTCAATATTTTTTACGCATTTTTTTACTTGGGACGTTTATATTAAATTAGACTAACAGAAGCTATGTTTGTATAAGAGCCTTTGTGTGCTTACTTCTCAGCCTCACTATCTTCGAAGTACTGTCATTTAACTTGAAATCTTATATTTCAGAAACACGGTGTTGAAGAAAAACACACACATATTCCTTAAGGGCTTATGTTTTTTTTTCACTTACTCCCACAGCCAACGGAGAGTAAATAAAAATGCTGATTAACTCAATATTTACCGCAACAGTTTCAACTGTTTCAAAAACATGTACTTGTTTTATATACACATAAATACACACAAATTGTGCATGGAAACGATATATAAACATTATTTCTCAGTGAGTACATGGGAGACTCTGTACCAGGATCGCCTGCTTGGCTACCTCCGTCTCACCTATTTCTGCCGAAAAGCAGTAGTCCTTGCATTGCTGTGTTCCGGTTTCAAGGGTAAGATATGGCAGTGAAATTACTGAGTACCGTGACTTTACATCTTACGAGTATGTCACAAGTTGGCAACGTGCACTGTGGTTCTTGTGGGAGTTGCAGATTTGCTGCGAATCTCTCAGGAACCGCGTGTACTATATGTGACTGTTACCTGTTACCATCAGGTGGGCAGTATCCTCATTTGCCAACTTAGTCGAATATAAAAAAAACATGGCTTTATTTGATCCTTTCTACTTTTGCTTCTATAAAAGCCATAGCCATATATTCAAATTTATCTTTTGGCAGCGCTAGATGATCAAAATGTATTTGACTTTTTATACAAGGTTTAGATTGCAGATTAGCACTATCAAATCAGATACCTATTTGAAACTCTTGATATAAGGTATAGGACTGTCTGAAGTGTTAGACTCAAATTATCAGCAACTGTTATGCTAATTGATTCTGGTACATCAATTGATTGCTGCATCACTCACAGTTTTTGGGTGTTTTAATAAAGATTAAATTTTTGAAACTAAACAAGTGTCCAAAATTATTCCCGCTATAGAACAACCACATTCCATAGAAAAGCGTACATAATATTAATCTTAGCTCAAGAACTAATTAATCGGTGTTATCACTAAGATATAGATAGTGTCAGAAAAAGTGGTAGTAAATAATTATGTTTTCTATCCACGAGCTGTAATAAACATGTGGATAATCCATCGAAGTCTTATCTACCTATGTTGGCATTAAATCATATCGAAAATTGATATATTCCAAAAGAACAAAAATACTTTGAGTGTCCAGTGAACCAAATAAACAAGTTTATTTTACATTTTATTTTTCTTTTACATTCATGCCATTGTCTAATTATTATTAATTAGGATTGTGTTATTGTAACTACGTTAACACAAACCATCCACTTCATCAATGGCTTGATACTCGTATTAAGGATTATAGTGTGGTGTGGAGTGTAGTGCCTGTGTAGAGCTTGATAGCGCATTGCCGCGTGCGCTCAGCGAACGATTGCTAAGATTAAGCAACGTTTGCTGTGGTCAGTCCTATGATAGGGACCAAAATACGAAACAACTCGAACTCCCCCGTGCTTGGGAAGGCACGTTAAACAGTGGTTCCTGTGCCTGAGCTCGCCCCGGCCGTGTCAGCTAACCGTCCTATAGCATCGGACTATGCGAGTGAAGGAACAAATAGTGCACTTGCGTTTGCGCAGATACTTGTGCACTATAATATCTCCTACGCAGATGACCAGGCTGTGGGCTACTTACATTGTCATTATACAGGGTGTAACTGAACACCCCAATAACATTTAAGGGTATATATCCATCAGAAGTAAAAATTCTGTAGGAAAAATATTAGGGCTAACAAACCTACTTTTTCCCATACAAACTAAATAAATTATTTTTTGGATATTAAGTGCCGACAGCCCTACGTAAACGTACGAGGAATACTATGCTCACGTCTGTCACGTGTCATTTTGTGTTCAAATTTCTTTGGTGTTAAGAGCTGGTTATGGTTGTCACTTGAAAGTTTTTGCTTTCAGTTTAAAATCAAATTACTCCGAAATTATTGGGGTTCCAGGTCTCAGACAAGCACCGAAGGTCCATTTAGGATCTAACTTATATGCCCCTTAAATGTTATTGGGGTGTTCAGTTATACCCGGTATTAATGTATATTATTTATTTCATCGTATTAAAAGTATTTATATCTATTAATTTATTATATTAATTAAACTACTTATACATATATTAATACTTACCTATTTATTATAATATTAGAAGCATTAACACACCTAATAGGAAATACTATTTACATAATAAATATATATTTATATTATTATAATTAAACATTCTATGCAAAAACTAATACCAAACATTCAGTACATAGCCATTTGCATAGAATGGAAGCGCGCACCACCAGGCGAGCCTAGCCTATTGTTTCGCTAACCGGCTGGCGGCGGGCGCACGCGCAATCCGCGCAATGTACCACGTATAGCAGAGTAGTTCGTCTTAGTCGGAACCTATACTTGACGCCGACGGCACGCTTAATTGCTCACCCACTTTGTTTACGTTCGCGCATTTACCTATATTGCAGTAATAGTATTGTATTTCTTCTTGTGCTTGTGAACTTTCTGCTGTCCACTGTGTACTCCTTCTGTGTTGTGTCGTAAACATATTTAACTGTTGAGTGTTGGACTTATTTCGCCTACATAGTAGGAATAGTGCATATGGATTATCTGTTTACTTCGTGAGTAATGCCACCATACCACACACTCAACCACCAAACTGGTGACCCCATTTAAACTCGAACTGTTCATCATGAGTGACGACAGCACTGAATTCGCCGAAACCGTCGGTACACAAGAAGCCGGGAAGGACAATAAATTACCCGCCGCGCGAAAAAGACGGAGCGCGTTTCCACTATCGAGCCATCCGACTTTATGCCGTGCAGTTCGAAGGTTTCGTCATTTTCACCAGATGACCCGGAAATTTGGTTCGCCCTTTTAGAAAGCCAATTCGCCGTGTATGGCATAACGGATGACACGACTAAATTTACCAACGTCATCACAAATCTTGACATAAACCATGCCAAGGCAGTTAAAGATGTCATCGTCAACCCTCCACCTCGAAACCGTTATGACACTATTAAAAGCCAGCTAATCAAGCGACTCACCGCCTCCCATGAGAAGAAGGTCAGGCAGTTACTAACGCATGAGGAGCTAGGAGACCGCAAAGCATCCCAGTTTCGTCGGCATCTGCAAGATCTGGCTGGACCGAATGTTCCAAAGGAATTCATCCAATCTATCTGGACCAGCCGCCTACCACAGAACATTCAAACGGTGTTAGCGTCCCAGCCTTCACACTCTCTGCAGCAGCTGGCATACCTAGCTGACCGGATCCAGGAGATCACAGCACCTGGACAAGTATCGGAAGCCTCCACGTCCTACGGAGCTTCGCACGGTGGCAGCAACAGCATGGCGAGGGAGATCAGCGAGCTTCGTCAGATGGTGGAACGGCTCTCTGCGAAATTAGATGAGCACACCCGATCGTCACGACCCAGAAATCACTCAAGGCCTCATCAGCGTCGTGCCTCTTCACGTTCCGGTTCAAGATCGGCCTCCAGCTACCGGAAATACCCCACCTGCTGGTACCACTCCAAATTCGGCGAGTACGCAAAGAAATGCTTGAAGCCCTGCGACTTCGGGAAGATGAAGTCGGGAAACGCCGCAGGCAGTCGGTAATGGCGACTGACGATTGCCTCACCTCTCAAGGTCGCCTCTTCGTAACCGACCGCACTACGAAGACACAATTTTTGGTCGACACTGGCAGTGACCTCTGTGTCTTCCCTCGCAGCCAGATACGAGAGCGCCGCGCAGCTACGAGTTACCAACTCACCGCAGCAAACGGGACTTCCATCTCCACGTATGGTTTCGTCCACTTCGACCTGGACTTAGGATTACGCCGTACATATCCCTGGCGTTTTGTAGTAGCAGATATTACCAAACCAATTATAGGTGTAGACTTTTTGTGCTTTTACAACTTAATAGTAGACTGTAAAAAAAGAAAGCTTACCGATAGTACTACCACTGTTTCTGCTTTAGCTTCACTTGCTATTAATTGTAAAAATGTTTTGTCAGTGAAGGTTCTGACTGATGAATCGCGTTACCATCTTCTGCTTACAGGTGAATTCCCTCAGATCACGCAACCAGCTGGAACGCAACGCGCTATACCTCACAATACACAACATCACATACGCACTACACCAGGTCCTCCAGTTGCGTCTGCACCCAGGCGTCTAGCTCCAGACAAACTAAAAATAGCAAAGGGTGAGTTTAATGCTATGTTGGCAAATGGCACAGCTAGACCTTCCGAGAGCTCGTGGTCGTCACCATTACACCTGGCGCCGAAGAAAGATAACGGTTGGCGTCCCTGTGGCGACTACCGGCAGCTCAGTGCACGCACCGTTCCGGACAGGTACCCAATACGTCATATTCATGACTTTACGCATAATATCTCTGGTTGTAAGGTCTTCAGCACACTTGATCTTGAGAAGGCTTACAACCAGATACCTGTCTGTGTGGAGGACATACCGAAGACGGCCATCACGACACCGTTCGGTATGTTTGAATTTCCCTTCATGACGTTTGGTCTGCGTAATGCAGGCCAAACTTTCCAACGCTTCATAGTTGAGGTGACGCGAGGGCTTGACTTTGTCGACTGCTATTTGGATGACATTCTGGTCTTCAGCAGAGATCACCTTCAGCACGAAAACCACCTGCGTCAAGTCTTCGCCAGGCTTCGGGACTATGGCTTGGTCATTAACGTATCTAAGTGCGTTATTGGGGCTCCCGAGGTAACCTTTCTGGGTTACCGTATCTCGGAGAGCGGAACCAAACCACTGGACCAAAAAGTCTAAGCCAGCCGCGAATTCCCCCCACCCAAGGACATTAGGTCACTCAGGCGATTTCTCGGCATGGCCAATTTTTATCGGCGATTTTTGCCTAATGCCGCCGTAACCCAAATGCCTTTGAATGCACTACTCATGGGAACTGCAAAAGGGTCCACACCTGTCACCTTAGCAGGCGATGCTCTGAAGGCTTTCTCCGACACCAAGGAAAGTCTCTCCAACGCAGCTCTTTTGGCACATCCAGATTGGCACATCACGTCGGGGTCACCAGTTTGGTGGTTGAGTGTGTGGTATGGTGGTATTATTCACGAAGTAAACAGATAATCCATATGACAGGCATTTCTATATTATTTAAAAAAATGTATGTGAAATATAATATTGTAATGTTGGCATTTTAAAAGAGGAGACAAAAAAAATACAAGACCTTCCGAGTTTCTTGCCTGTTCTTCTTGAGAAGGCTCTCCCAATTTCCGAACAGGTGTAGAGTCAATTTTTTTTTTTTTTTTAATTTTACTTGTATTTGCACACATCTTAATAATGGTTGGGGTGTGTGTACATACAAGGATTAAATAATTTAGTTAATTAGATTCTTGGTTGAAGATTTTTATGTTTTTATTTTGACGTCAATAAGTGCCTGTAAAGGTCTATATTGAATAAAGATTTTTGAGTTTGAGTTTGAGTTTATGCACTATTCCTACTATGTAGGCGAAATAAGTCCAACACTCAATAGTTATAGTACATTGTTACCCCAGTGGTGAAAGTAACTTATTTAGTCCCGAGACGGTGTTTGGCGCCCGAGTGTAGCGAGGGCACCAATAGTTCAAGGAACTAAATAAGTCTTTAGCCCGAGGTAAACACTGTGCTTTTCATTACGAATACAAGGAAAGTAAAAATAAAACAATGAATTACTTAGCTAAAGAAAAAACGTGTAATTTTTTTTACAAAAATCAAGAACTTCTGCTTTAGCCCGCTTTCTCTTATAAAATCAGGCGCTAACTCCATACCTGAATCAGATGAACTCATTGTGTTAATCATTAACAGTTAATACAAATCTCTGTTATACGGAAGTATTAACAAAACTCTACAAATGGAAAAAACAAATGAAGATCGCATTGCCGCTTTCCCGCTTATTTTGTTTTTTTTCTGTGGCCGGCCAGCTATTCAGCCATTATTTTTCATTTTCATAATTTAAAAAATGGTAAATATTTTGCCCAAATCTGTTATTTTAAAGAAATAACTAATTGAAAATAAATTATAAAAAAATCATTTAAAAAATATATTCTTTAAATACTTAACATTATGTTATTTCAATTTTACACCGCGCCCACACCCACTCACATTTTTTTATTGAGTGGCTGTATAGAAAGTCGAAACATGGTTCAATAAAAATGTGAAAAAGAACTAGTTTCTTGTTTAAAATTTGACAGCAGCTGTCAGTTGAAAATGATTCTCCCTAGGGCTGAAAAGTATTACTTTCAACCCGCTCCTTTCTTTTTTTTATGTAAGGCCCGGCACATGACCTCCTCCCGCCTGATGTTAAGCGGTGAAAGAGGCCCAAATGAGTTGACAGATAGAGTAGGGACGACATCCACTATCCTACCTGCCCGCCCCTTGCCGGCCTAAAAGATGCTTTTTCACACCTCTTTTGAAGGAACCCATGTTGTAGGATGGAGGAAACACGTGCGCAGGTAGAGAATTCCAAGTGTGGGATGAACGACAGAAAAAGGAATCTTGGAATTTCTTGGTACGATGTGAAAAGGAAGATACAGTGTAAGGATGACTCCGAAGGCCCTTACGCGTGTTTCTGTTAAGGAATGGAGAGGGAGGGATAAGGTTAAAGAGCTCCTCAGAGCATTCCCCATGGAACATTCGGTAAAAGGCGCTAAGAGAGGCGATGTCACGACGAAGTTGTAGAGGCTCGAGGGTGTTAGTTGCCTCTACATCGCCAATTATTCGAATAGCGCGACGCTGCAATCTATCCAGAGCATCGAGGAGGTACTGAGCGGAGCCGTCCCAAAGGTGCGAGCAATATTCCACGCAAGACCTAACCTGAGTTTTATACAACAGGCATAGTTGGTCCGGCGCAAAATACCTACGCACCTTGTTTAGGACACCGAGTTTCCGTGAGGCAGCAGTTATAACGGATTCGATGTAGTCTCTGGGGTTCAGATCGCAGCGAATGTTCATTCCGAGCAAGGTGATGTTACTCTGTGTGTGAAGGGTTGTGCCCTGAAGAGAAGGAGGGGGGAGGAAAGATGACCTTTTCGCCGAGAAAGCGCACACCTGTGTTTTCTTAGCATTGAACTCGACAAGATTGTTGGAACCCCATTCGGAGATGAGGTCCAGCGTCTTGTTGAGCTCAATGATAAGATTCTGCCTCTCCCTATCAATATTACCACGAGCAACCCCTGAGCTTCCGTGATATCCCCCCTGCACTGTACTGTCGTCTGCATAGCAATGTATACTTCCCAAGGAAAGCATGTCATTGATATACAGAAGAAACAATGTTGGGGATAGAACGGAGCCTTGTGGAACACCAGCATTCACTGCCACGAACCGCGAAGCGCAGCCGTCAACGACAACGCGAATTCTACGCTCGTGGAGGAAGCTGGCAATCCACGTACAGAACTGAGCGGGCAATCCGTATGCCGGAAGCTTGGAAAGGAGAGCCTTGTGCCAGACTCTATCAAAAGCTTTGGCGATGTCGAGACTAATAGCCACAGACTCGCCGCGCTTATCGATAGATTCACCCCATTTGTGCAAAAGGAACGCTAGAAGGTCACCTGTTAACCGTTTAGGATGAAACCCATACTGACGGTCATTAAGCAACGAGTGACCTTCCCGGTAACGGATCAGCTGGGTGTTAAGGATCCTCTCCATGATTTTACACAAAATGGAAGTGACGGCTATAGGGCGATAGTTAGCCGGATCAGAACGATCTCCCTTTTTGGGAACCGGCTGGACATTGGCCTCTTTCCAAGATTTCGGCACACAACCAGCAGAGAACGACAGACGGTATAGACGTGTCAGGACCGGAGTCAACTCCGCTGCACATTTTTTAAGTACAATCGCAGGAATGCCGTCTGGTCCACTTGCTTTTCGAATATCAATCGACTGTAGCTCCGCCCGCACATCTCGCTGTCTGATGCGGATATCGGGCATAGTGCTGCCACAATGGGACAGTGTCGGAGGTTGTGCACCACAGTCATCGATACGGGAATGGGCCGCGAAGAGTTTTGCCAGGAGGTCGGCTTTCTCCTGCGGCTGATGAGTAAGTGAGCCATCGGCACGTCTCAGCGGTGGCAGCGAGGGTTGGCAGAAGTTTGATTGCACAGCTTTGGCCAGGCGCCAGAAAGAACGGCTACCCGTAGGGTGCGCTAGCAGTTCCTGACCCACTTGTGCAATGCGCTGAGCATCCGCTCTAATGTAAGCCCTCTTACACAACTTGGTGGCATTATTATAGGCTGTTTTCAGTAGGTTAGTATTGGGATCCCTAGAAGCTCGACCTCTGATCCAAGCGCGGTAAGCTAGCTGTTTGTTTTCAACAGCAGAGGCGCACTCGCGATTGAACCAGAGGTTACGTGTCCCTCTACTGACGAGATTGGAATGTGGAATATAATATTCCATTCCTAGTCTGATCTCGTCAGCAACAGAGGTAGCGCAGGAGTTAGGATCCATCCCACTGAAACAGCGCTGCCACCAAGGGACAGACGCGTAATAATCCCGCATACCGTCCCAATCTGCTGACGCATAGTGCCACAGACGGCGTGCTGCAACCACAGGCGACGGTCGCGACGCCTGAGGCACTGAGACGGATACCAGGCAATGATCTGAAGATCCTAGTGGAGCTCGAATCACCACCTGATATCCGTCGGGGCGATTTGTCAGCAGAAGGTCCAACAAAGAGGGCGCTTGACCGATAATATCTGGTACCCTGGTGTGCTGGGTAACCAATTGTGTCAGGTCGTGCGTGAGAGCGAATGCGTGGGCAGTCCTACCCGCATGGTCAGTTTTAGAGGAACTTAACCACAACTCGTGGTGAGCATTGAAGTCCCCTAAAAACACCAGCTCGGCGGAAGGAAATTGCTCTTGCGCGTCATCTGCTACCCGACTTAGGTTTTCAAAAAGTCGAGTTGTCTCCAAGTCACCACGGTGGGAACGATAGACGCAGACGTAGACACTGCAATGAGTGCCAAAATCGACGTGTACTACAAGGAGGGAAAAGGAAGGTTCCTCCAAACAGCGTAGGCGACGACAACAAACGTCCGCCCGGACGAACAAGCAAACACCTGCCTTTGCCTTGAAGGACTCCTCAAGAGCGTAGCCGGGGTAATTAAGGTAGCTTGTATCGGCCGGGCAGATAATTTGCGTCTCTGTCAAAAACAGCATTGCTAGACAGCCCGTCTCGAGATGGTGGTGGACAGCCAAGAGGTTAGAATGGAGCCCGCGGATGTTAGCGAGCCCCACCTCGAATAGTGGTGTTTTGGTGGGATAGTGCACCGTTTGTTTGTTGGAGTGAGAGGTGTGAAATTGAGGTGTCGTTGCAGCGATTAGCATAGTTAACGTGTGTAGGCCTGTTTCGCCAGGGAACAGCCGACAGCTGATTTGCGCTGACGCTCCGCACGAAACCCCCCCGAACCCCCCCGGAAGTGGTCGCCGGGACCCACCGTCCGGTCACTAACCGGCACGACGGACCACCCCGAGATTATGCGTGGCATGGTGGGGCAGCCTCATGGACTGGTTAGGTCCGCTTGGGCCCCTGTACTGTACCACGGGCGGCCAGCGGAACAGCCGTTTCTTCGGGTCTTCCTGGGCGGAGGGTCAACGCAGTCAACCTGGCACTGGGTCGACGGAAGCCCACACAAACCACACGAATCGCAGCAACGACCCCTCAAGCTCTGGCTGTGCGATGACTGATCCCGAAACGCGGACACAAAATGCCCACTTGACGGGTTTTACGTCATGCGCACGGTGGTCGCTAGCCAGTCGGGTTTTTCAAGCCCTACCACCAGAAGTTGGTCACTCGATTAGCACCACCCGGGGATCACGTGTAGGGTCTCGAGGGTAAAACCTACGGACGTGAGCGACTCCAATCCCCAAAAACTCCTCAGGCAACTTCAGACCTACTTTCAGAGTATGAGTAATGAAAAATATGTTTACTACACAACACAGAAGGAGTACACAGCTGACAGCAGAAAGTTCACAAGCACAAGGAGAAATACAATACTATTACAGCAATATAGGTAAATGCGCGAACGTAAACAAAGTGGGTGAGCTGCATCTTTGATGAGATTGAGTATCCATGACCAAATATCGGTAAGGAGGACACAATAATGATTTATAGCTATTTTGAGTAGGTGATTTCACTGCATTCAAACTGCACCTTTGCAGTCGGCGTGGCGTTACTTCTTTAACGTGCAGAAAGGATTAAGTATGTAATAAATTAATAATCCAATTTGAATAAACTATATTGAATTTGAATTTGAGTGCAGTTGGGATAGTAATAAACTGTCTCGATCAGTAGTGAACCTAACGCGTATTAATTTGCAGATGAAGTGATCTATCACTCTTTATGTGATTGTATAGGGTTATTTATCGGCGAATCTTTAAATTTTGAATGGATTTGACGTGTGCGCGTAGTCGGTGAGTTGAATAACTGAGCCGTGTATGTGATTTTAAAACTACTCAACCTCTTAATAACATTTAACTTAAAGTTTCTGAAAAATACCTTGTTTTTGGAGTCATAAGGTAACCGCTTTCCATCTCTTCGTGTCTATAACTATCAGACAATAATGTAAATTGTATAATAATGTATAGTTCATCATCGATTACTCGTCATAATGAAACATGGATAACTGATTCTGCTTAACCTCATAGATGAACAAAAATCAATCACACGTACTGCGTCATCCTTTTGCGATTTGAAAACAATGTATCTATAATATATTTTATTACTAAATGAAGTATAGCACATCGCATAAGCTAAAGTTTGAATAGATGCTTGGAATTTTATTAAATTGCATCTGTTGTTCAGCATCTTCGTTTGCGCCCCTCTTTAATAACTTAAAAACTGATAAAGTTTTCTATAAATACTCACTTGTGGCGGCCATTAGCTGTGGAAGATACTTCTGCCAGAAAGCGCACTCCTTAACCCTCAACCCGTGTCCCACGGCACTCGAATTCACGGCCAGAGAGAGATACTCTCTACCAAACGCAGTATGGACAGGCCAGTGGACTTTGGTCATCTCACCGTTGGCATTCAAGGATGGGTTCCTGAAATGTACCACAGATATTTTTAAAGTCGATGTAATAATTAACTATTAAAGAAAACAAATCAATATTAACTACATGTTAAATACCACTCTTGATAATATTAAAAAGATTATAGTAAACGTGTTTCAAAATAAATAATGTACATACCCAGATCTAGCGAAATTAGCCCAGTATCGCATCAGACGTTTGCTGAATTCCACTTCTTCTGGCGAATAATTTTTTCCAGGGTTCAAAGGCTCACCAAACACATAATTGATTTCGTCGGCGTGCATCACTCCTGTCCAAGAAGGCCAGGGGTTGTTCTTACTGCGGTGTTTGTAGTAATAAGTATAAACATTATTCCCCGTCTCTGCATATCGGTGAGAAAACTCGTTTACTCCACATGTGAAATGGTAATCACCCACCATTTTATCTAGGGAGTTACGATTCTTGACTGGGTCTTCAGGGTTCAGCCAGTCAGTGTACTCATAAACAATAGCCTGCCTTCCCACATCACTAACGTAAGGATTCAATTCTCGCACGGCCTGTAAATACTGTTCCCTAGTAATACCAACGTTCTCTTCCTTAGGAAACAACTCTGTAAGATAATACAGAATAAAATAATAACCTTCTTCGGTATTGGAACCCATCAAAATATTTGTTTTCTTAAAGTTTTGATGAGCTAATGATCTAATGGGCATTTCATCCAAGAATGCACCGTCTATTATCGGAACGAAAGGAAATTCGCAAATCCCTAAGGTACCCCATTCATTGTTGACGAGATCGTCTGCACTTTTCCTCCTTAAGCATTCTATCATAGGACCCATATCTTTTGTCGAGTGTGGGCAATGAACGGCCTCGGCTAATCGAGTTCCTCTTAAAATACTCTCCTCTCTAGATATAATTGCCCATGGGGCAGTAGCAGCTCCAGATTGCATGATAGCTTGAGAAAATAAATTCCTCGATAAGGGTGAGAGTAAATGTAAGGAAACAGACACTGCCCCCGCTGACTCTCCAAATAGAGTTATATTATGTGGATTTCCTCCGAAATAAGCTATGTTGTCTTTTACCCATTGTAATGCCATCAACTGATCGAATAAGCCAGCGTTTCCAGGTACATCGGGAGTATCAAAGAAAAGAAATCCTAGCGAAGCAACTCTGTATTGCATGGACACGTATATTATCTTCTCTTCCGATACGAGAATTTTTGGATCATAAACATCCAAAGTTGCAGTACCAGAATAAAAACCACCACCGAAGACCCACAGCATAATTGCCGCATTCTTAGGTCTAGGTCTAGGAACCACTATATTTATATACAAGCAATCTTCCTGCATATCTGTGTTAGGGTTCCACATCATCGCTCCGGGAAAATCTCCGAACACAGTGTCTATTATTTGGACGCATGTATGTGGCAGTGTAGTCGTGTTAAGTATTTCATCGCCCCAACTCTCGACAGGTCTCGGATGCCTGAATCTCAAGTCGCCAATAGGTTTCTGTGCGTAGGGAATTCCGAACCACGCATCGACTTTCTTGCCCGTGGCAGCGGTAAGGGTGATGCCTCGAACTCTACCTTTTCTAGTGCGTACAACCAGCGGGTCCTCGTCCTCGGGTCCTAGCTGGGGATCATCAGCCATGAACTCATCGTCGTCGGCCCGCTCATGGTTCGAGTAGAAGGGGTCATCGAACTTGGCGCGTTTGGATGAGGTTTCGGCGTCGGCGAATTTGGCGCGTTTGGAGGAGGTCTCCTGGTCCTCGATGCGGGGGAGGATGGTGTCGAGCTCGGGGTTGTACCGCACGGCCTCGCCGTGGCCGTGGTAGGGCTGCGGCAGGGGGGGCGCGGGGAGGTGCGCGGGGTGGTCGGGCGCGTGGTGCCGCGCACGGTGCTCGTGCGGCCCGGCCAGCGCGCGCGCCGCCAGCGCCGTGAGGGCCGCCAACACCACGCGCATACCGCCGCTACGCCCGCTCCCAGAATCACAACCTGAAATACAGTGAAGGCATTCTTGTGATAAGGGTTTTCAGCATCATTTTTATATTTAAATATACATTAGTCTTAATTACTTTATTCAGTCTTGTGAATTTACCTCATATGGCCTTTCTTTATGGATTTACGAGTAAGCAACATAAGGTCGAACATGTGTTACTATCTTCTTTTAACGTATGATGCTACTTTAATATACAATTTTTACTTTTGCAAACATACTCGTATATGCAACAAATGGGGAAAAAATGCAACAAAACAACTTTCACTATGGCACCAACTTAGAAGTCGCAAAAAAAATCAGCTGTTCCATACATTTAGGTTCAGTGAATGTTGAACATTTGTATGGAACAGCTGATGTTTTTGCGATTTCTAAGTTGATCCCATAGTGAAAGTTGTTCAGTTTGCTTGTCTGAACAAGCACACAAAATTTTTGTCATAACTAAAAAATAAACTTGTATATCCATGCAACGCAGAGCTCATGAAGGCTATCGGATTAGTACCAACATGACAATGAGGTACGTAAATTTTTATTTATTTGTTATTTGTTTGAACCAGAGTGCTACATACTCTCTAACTGCCGCACTAAGAGATGTCAATTAATTTAACGCATCATTAAGTAACAAGTCGTCTTATACTATTAATATGGAAATCAAAAAGATAAAGTAACTAATGAAAAATTTAATGATGTCTCTGAGTACGGCAGTAAGTCCTTAATCAAAGTTTTGAGTGTCGAAAAAGCAGTTTATTGATGCGCATGCGCGATCTCACAGCGTTGTAAAGCTACTCGTAACTTCGAGATCAGAACACCGAACCGAAGGATTTTTAATTCTTCGTACTAATGTAAAAATTCGTATTTCGGAATATTTTCCTTTAGTTCATCTCCACAGATAGCCTATTCATTGCTCCTAAATTTATGTAAGTAAAATATTTGACATTTGTTAGTCATATCGTCGTTGTACCTAGTCTTGCCATAAATATTGTAAGATAGAAAAAACATTCTTTTTTAACTGCTTAAAACATTTATTACTTTTACACTATGTTAGTTTAGTACATAAATATAAAACAATTAAAAATATATAAAGCTTATTCGAAGTGGTCTCCATTGGCTGCAATACAGTCCTTTAAACGTTGAGGCCAGTTATCAATAGAAGCACGCACTCTTTCCATGGGAAAATTCTTCACTGCCAATCGTATAGACTGTTTTAGGGACTCCAAATTATCATGGCGTTTAGAGCAAGCTGTACTCTCTAAAATTGACCATAAATCATAGTCTAGTGGATTAAGATCGGGACTAGACGACGGCCAGTCTTCAGCTCTGATGAAGTCCGAAACGTTCGCTTCTAACCAAGACTGCGTGGAACGAGCTTTATGACCCGGCGCCGAGTCTTGCTGGAAGGACCATACTTGGTTATCGAACATGGTGATGTTAAGGGGCTTAACTACCTTCTCAAGAATGGTATCTTGATATACTTGTGCCGATGTTTTGATACCTTTTTCACAAAAATATGGCTCAGTCACTCCTTCATAGCTAACACCCCACCAAACCATCACTGAACTCGGATAATGTCCACGTTGCACTCTGTCGACTAATTGGGAAGCTTTCTTAGAGCTTGGAGCATAAATACGGTCATTTTGTTTGTTAAAATGTTGCTCTATTGTAAAAATTTTCTCATCCGTAAACAAAATTTTTCTGTGACCTCCGTTTGCGTACCGCTTCAGTAGTTGTTTCGATTTTACCACCCTATTCTTCTTTAAATTATCAGTTAAGAAGTGACCAGTGCGTCTCTTATAGGCTGCAAGTCCTAAGTCATCTTTTAAAATACGTGACATGGTTCTAGGTGCTATCTTCATTTCCCGAGATAAAATCTTTTGCTTTCGGACAGGATTTCTTCGAATTCTTTCCCTTACTGCTTTGACCACCTTTTTCGTACGAACACTACGTGGACGGCCAGATCTTTTTCTATCACAAACAGAGGAAGTCTCATTGTACCTACTAATAGCCCGGTACACAAACATTTTACTAATACCAAGGTTATGGAGAGTTTTAAAAATTGCATTTGGCTCCATACCTACTTTGTGTAATGCAATCACAGCGATTCGGTTCTCTTTATCACCCCACTCCATTTTAATATCGCAAAAAATTATAAAATGTATTGGCGCCAAAATGAGAAAACACAATGAACAACCATATAAAAATGACAGATTCGAAATTCAAATGTAATATTTTTTTATTTTTAAGTGTAACAGTATTTATGGCCAGACTAAGTACATACATATAAAAAAGACCATGCAGTGGACCTTTTTTAAAAAAGTATTTTGGTAACAAAAGTACTACTTTCCAAGTTTTCATTTGCTTAAAAAATAGCAACCTTATCTATAATGCCGTGAAAGGACCTTGTCAAAATCAATAAATGTCACATTGAAGGTCTTGTTTTCGCTTCATAACGATGATAAGCGTTTAAGCGATGAATGGCCTAGACGTATTATATAGAATTGTGCCGCGTTGTAGAATAATCTTTTGAGACGTCGCCGCCGTCCCACCGCCGTTGACAAATTAGGTTCCGACTGAGCTCAGTAAATTTTGCCGCCAAAATAAACGACAATTCATCAGAGGACAAAGGTGGATCTGCGCTTGTCCAGTGAAAAAAAAAGACACTCAGTCACATTGGAGCTCTCTAGAGAATAATGTGGATAGAACTAACAGCCGGGGGGCCGAGACAAGTGGCAATCGTTTCATGGCGAACGATATCTAAATTCGTCATCGTCTCTGAAATAACGAAATCAAATAGCTGGCCAACGTAACAGGATTGCAGCGATCGCTGTGTCGAATTGTTATTTCTATTTCACTGGTATGGGACCTGTAGAGGCACGCGTAGATTCGGGTAAGACCCCCATGGTCCACACGCAGTCATAGTAACGACAGGTCCCGATACTCGAGGCCCCGAAGGTGGCGACAGCAAACATCGCCCCTGACGAAAACGCACACCCCGGCTTTACGTAGGAAAGTGTGTTCCAATTCGTAGCAGGGGTATTTCAGGTACGGAACATTATCAGGGGCGCATATTTGTGTCTCCGTTAAGAAAAGCAAGGCAGGCCGAGCCGTCTCGAGATGGTGATGGACGGCACCGAGATTACTGTATAGACCCCTGATATTGCAGAAATCCATTTCAAATGTGGATTGGGTGTCCGCCGTGGAAACTCGCTTCTTCTTTTTATGTACCTTCATTTTGTCTATTGAGCTTTTTGGGGAAGGGGTTAAATGTAGGGCATAGTCTCGGCGATAAGCAAAAAAAAGCGCAGAGTGTTGTACTAAGTGGGAACGCGGGTTGTGTGAAGAGCTGACACGGAAGGGCCCCCGCGCGCAGCCATCGGGATCCACTCCGGTCTCCTACTCCGACACGATGACCGCATGACGGGATTTTCGCCAGTTGTGCAGGACAGCCTCCCAGGCAGGATATTTCTGGGTTCAGGTCCCCTACTGACCGGCAGGTGGCCGACGGTAACCATTTCCACCGGGTCACCCTACCGCACGTCAACTCTTCACACCCAACGAACTCACTGAGAGTTATAACTCCGCTGGTTTCGATTATCACCGAGTCTCCACACCACAAGAGGGACGGGAGGGGGGCATGAAGGAGCGGCTGTCTCTGCCCTTCACCGAAACGCATGACTGCTTCACGATCAAAATAGGCAGAGTGGTGGTGGTAACAACCCGCACAGTCGCGGCACTAAGTAGGTAATCCTAGTTAGTACCGAGCTTTACCACAACTGTAATGGGAGAGGGAGGGAAGGAGAGGGACATCGACGCCGCGGAAACAAGAGGTAAACGGCATCGAAGGCTCAAAAAGCCGGGATCGCGCACCCGAGTCATTTAAGAAACAACCGGACAAGTTACAATTAAGTGACTATAAATACTTCCTTAACCTTTAACCGACGACGAGCGGTCTCACAGACCGCTGCGGTTTTCAAAACCTCTAGATTTTAATGTTCTGCTCATTCCCGTGTCCCAAGCGTCTCGGTACCTTCGAGTTTTGTTATGCTCGCACCGTTGCGGAAAGTAGTTGTGTCGGTAAGAGCAATTCTGGTAAGTTATTTCGATCTAAACTTCAACAGCGGTCTGTGGTACCGCACGTCGCATACTATGTAACTTTTTTGTAACGTAATTAAAACATGCTGTTTTGTTTTTGACGACAATTTTTTCAAAAAAATGTCGAACCCCGGGCCGTCACAACCTAAAAAAGAATTGGCTGTTTTTTTTGGAAAAAACTGTGCGGGGAACACAAGAGATTTGTTGTGTCAAATCTGCATCTTGCCGAAGTGATGGAGTCTTGCCTAAACGAATCTGACAGTGGATCAGAGGTTGATGCCGTTGGAGAAGACTTTCTACCACGACAAAGTAATCACGAAACTGACAGTGGGACAATCCTATTTAGGTGAACCAGCTCGTTACATATTTCAAATAAAGGATTAGCCTCAAACGGATGCTTGGTACCCTAAAGATGACATGCCTCAATGTCGGACTGGGTACTGCAATGGCGAAAATAAATGGTCTAAAACCTTAGACCATAAATGGTCTAAGTCTAAAACAAATCTAAGTAGAGCTGTGTGAACTCAAACATACAATTTTATCTCGACAATTGATATTAGAAAAAATATGCACATAAGAGTAGGTAGGTACTCTATACCAAATTACCACGAGAACTGCAGCTGACGTTGACCGTCATGCCAAATCAGCCAGAACTGCTGTACCGGCTGTAAAAAAGACTTGTACTTTTTGTTCACCAAAATTGAAAAGGTAGTCATCCAACTGGTGTAATACATAATAAAAGTATACATATATGCTTGACATGTAGTAAAAAAGTATGCCCTGATTGTGCTTTATGTTTACGTCTAGTTTTTCAACGTGAAGTTTTTTATTGCTGCATAAATGTAAATGCCATTTGTTTTTATTTTCTTGATAACATTTATTAAAACAAGGAAAGAGTATAGATTTTGTTGATTTTACTGAGATTTATGTTAGATAGGTATTTTTGATATCAAGTGTAATTTCACTGAATTTACGGGTCCAAAACATTTTAATATAAATAAATGCTGATTCCTCGCGAATTGTTTTTATTTTTATTTGTTATACCATAATGTTTCCAAAAAATATTGGAAATTTACTAATATCTGATAAATTATTATTTTTAAGCAAAATAATACAGCGGTATCTCAGAACGCACATCGTAGACGGGGCGCGACAAAAAATTCACGTCGTCGGTTAAAGGTTAAAACTGCTACAATAGTCAAAATTACGTCACTCTAAATTCATATCATTTGATAACAATTAATAAATAAAGGATTACAGTTAATGAGAATATAGAAGCATATCCTGTGGTGTATCTAAAACCTTATCTATTAATACATTGGCTAATTCACTTTTATACTCATTAACAAACTAATAATAATTGTCACGCGAAAACATGCTGATAAAAACCAGAGATAAGCTTTAAAATGAGCGATTATTTCTATAATATTCCCCACCTGTGTGCTGCTGTTTCAATTACTGTAACACCGTTTATTCTTAAAATTTCATAAAACACTAATTTTGCAAAAACACTTTGGTTTCACTGTAGTTTTAACACAAATTTCACAACTAAAATCATAATTACAATAACTTTGTCAATTAATTTCACAATATCAATGTCAAGTGTCAACGTCAACGTCGTTTCACGTCACGTCAGTGACATTTGCAATTATCTTTGGTCATTATTCAATTTTTGCATAAACAAAATAAATCTCGCGTTTATCCTGGCCTTATTTACAAAGATAGTTTTTTTTCGCCCAAAATCCAGTGCTTCCCTTTAGGTGGGTTGATTTTCTCAAAATTCGGAATTTGAAAATTAGACCGTTTGTTTTGATCATTTTAAGAGACATTTTATAATAAAATACACTTAAAGCTACAGATCATATAATTAATGGTTAAACAAACTTACCTGTGTGATGTTTGACCATAATTATACGAGACGTTGCATCCGAAGAGATTTATATATTAACCAGGTAGTCCACTTTCCAATGTACCGGGCACCAAGCACAATTTTAGAGCGAAGACATAAAAATAAAAACATAGGTAGGTAGTTTTAGTATTATTCACCCGCTTGCGCGATGTTACGCCGTTTGACTCATTCCTTTAGAGCAAAATTTCTCAAAAACATTGGGTATTTATTTGCAACACAGCAAATAATGGGTAGGGAGGGAGTATAAATCTCTTCGGATGCAACGTCTCGTATAATTATGGTCAAACATCACACAGGTAAGTTTGTTTAACCATTAATTATACCACGACGTTGCATCCTCGAGATTTATATATTAACCAGGTAGGATGTTTAGAGTATTTTGAGAAATGTTTGATTAGAAGAGAAAAAAAAAGAAAGTTTGTCGTTAATTCGGTATAAGTTGACTTTTTTTTTATAATTTATAACAAAATCTAAATCAGTGAATAAGAGTTTTATTGCGCATGATAGACTCTTGATAGAATCTTGATAAGAATTTCCAAGGCACAGAAAATCACCTAAATAATTTATATTAGTAAACTAAGACTTCTAAGATAAGATAATATGGGTTTCAAAAGCTTAGTGAAAATGTATGAAGCTGAAGCAAGTGCAAAGGGAAGACATTGAAATTCTTAAGTTATTTGCTCAAATTTAAATCTAAGATAATGTTTCGACGATTGATGCGTAGTGGCTAAAAAATAGACATCTTATAAATCGATGAACGCCATATAACAGAATTTAGACATCAGCTTAATAGCCGTTCGAATGTCTTCCATTTTAAAAGGCAACTCTGAACAAATTTATTAAAAGGTTTGACATTGAGAATAAATCTATTCTAACCATCAGTTTTACGGATTGTAACACCGTTTGTTCTTAATATTAATAAATAAACAAATTTTGCAAAAAACTTTTTCGTTTCACTATTGTTTTTACATAAAAATCACAACTTTTTTATTTTTTATTACAACTTTTCTTTGTCAATTAGTTTCACAAGGTCCATTTCAACGTCATTTTTGCACGTGACAGTTGCAAGTACCTTTGATCATTGTGCAATTTGTGCATAGACAATATTAAAGAAAATAAATTTCGGGTTTATCCTGGCATAGTCTACAAAGAGAGATTTTTTTTTTTAATTCAAAATGATTAAATTTGACATTAAATCTGTTTGTTTTGATAACATTTCGAGACATTTAACAAAACATATTTTAAATTAATAGATCAAACTAAATGAAGACATTTAACATGAGGCATATAAATTGATAGTTCATAACAAGAGTTTCGTCGAGTAGAGTTTTTAAAAGCTTTTATATTTTTGTTTATTGTTAATTAATTATGACCTTCTGTCTTTTTCAACCAAACATTTATTACTTTTACTTAGAACACTGATTATATATTATAGAACTTCAAAAAATTCATATGTTGGTGACAGTGATAAGCGATAAGTCCGTCCTTAACACTTCTTAAATCACAATGAGAATTTTATAGGTGGTGTAACTGGTTGGGGTATTATGGGTGTGATTCCTTTACCAATACCTTGACCTTAGAAAAATCAATCCCTAGTTATAATCGAAGCTGCTTTTCATTTTATTCAAGAAAAATTACGAAATAGTTTCGTTGGAATATATCAAGTGCACACGACCTTCGAGGTTTTGTTTCCAGTTCGAGATCAAGGCTCAGGACACGCAATACATATTTAGCTATAAATAATAAGGTTTCTCCGAATGATTCATCAATTTGTTATAATAATTTAAGTACTTACGCTAATTACCAAGGTACCTTAGGTATATCTTAATTACTTGAATTTTCTTTTTGATTTAGAACAGATTTTATTAAGTTTTTTGGTAGGTAGGGTTTTTTCAAACACATTATATTCCCAAAATCCGTCTTTCACATCCCCTATTTCATAAAAAAAACCTGATAGTAAGCAGCATCTTGGTGGATTAATGAACAATATTTATAGATTTCATGTTATAAATATTCTAGATTTTCACCATAGAAAGTTTCAGACCACTCCTTGGCAAATAGCTCACAAAGGCTATTTTCTTTGAATTAATGGTAGTAGTTGTACACAAAATAGGTGCTCTCTCCTCCATATGTTATTTTTATAATCCAACAAATAACAAAATATAACAATTTATTAAAAATTATGTTTGTAAAACCCAGTATGAGAGCCCCGGGCCATATGATCATAGACATGTTACATATATTTAACCCAACACTGTACTATGAATCTCCAGGGCAGTTCCCTTAAGGCTTGGCTGTCTAGTTTTTCAGTGGAGGAACTAAGAAACAACTATTATAACAAGGAAGAATTCTGTGGAATTACATATCTAAAACATATAAAATCTAAGGAATTGGAGTAAAGTATCATTGACCCGTGATCGCAAGAACTTAAAGTCGAAGGTACGATCCACTAACCACCGTTACGGGGAAGGCTAGTCTTAAAAAAAAAGAAACAAAACATTTTCATTTGGTGTATTCCATTACCCAGTTTTGTGCCCAATTTTTAGCTTTATTAGTTTGATACCGAGATTGATAAAAAATCCCGAACTATTCTGCCCTTTGATTGTATAGATTTCTGTGTCTATTATTATAATATAGGTACCTGATTCTCTTTAATTTAACTTACAACTCTAAGGATATGATTGTATCTGGCTATTATTATGATGGCTGGCTTATAATTGTATTGTTCTCATATGCTTATGCATAAGGAAACTGTATGTAAACATATAAAACTTATTATTTCAATAAGTCAAGGATTAAATTTGTTTTCTTTTCCCAAATTTTGACAATTAGCAAGAAAAGAGCATTACAGATGGGAAATATTATGTTTGTTAGTTTATATATAAATTGATCTAATTCATCATTGCATCATCTTACTGCTCTCATTTAGTATAACTTCTTAATTTCATAACGTAATGTCACAATATTTGACTGTGAAAAACGTGAACTTATAGGTAAACATCTTTGAGATTCGGTTTCTTAAAAAGAAATTTGTAATCCGTTTTACCCGTTACAACTCATAAGAGAACTGGATCGATTGTATATTTTTTTTTTCAGGTGTGAAAAAAATATTTTCATTTAAGTACCAGAATAATAATTTTTTTTTTCTATTATGTTTTGATCGGCGCCTTTGGTCGAGACTTCGTTGTCTGATATCGATCTACTACAGGTGCTTTCCTCGCAGACTAATGGTACGAGTGACTCCTCGCCTAACCACGTCTCTGCGTGCGTGGCATTTGACGCGGTGGAGCTTTGCAGTTTCCCTGCTGGCTGACTGAAGGCCTATTAGAAGAAGAAGTACTCGCCGCTGGAACTTTCTTGATTTGGAGTCGATATTTCTGCCAACTTCGATGCTTTAATTTTATTAGTGAGATTCCCGCCAAAGAGAAATGAATCACTTCGTACACGTGCAATATCTTTTTAAACTAATGAATACATTATTAATTTCCTTCGATTAAGCGTGTTTTTTTTAATGAAGGTCCAATATAAGCTGATTTCTTTGAGTAACACAGCAGTGATTTCAGGATTCGATTTGGGTTTTTTAACTAATTGAAAGTTTTCAGGTATGAAGATGTTGCCCTGTAACTCTTTCTTTTAATCCTTATTTAAGCCTCCGCACAATATATGACCCCAACGTTCAGAGGTTTCATTCTGGATTTTTGTTCCGAAAAGCTCGTGTTTCCCTTTTGAGGCCCCTAAGACCTCTAAAATATTCTCAAATAAATTGGTTGCTGGAGGGTTAACATCATTTACAAGTACCTGAGAGCTAGTGGATGGTATGGGACACTCGGCTGATGCTTCTGATGTCATCACCTGTACATTACTAGGTTGTCACTCATTACAAGTTTCAGTCACATGAACCACTGACTGAACATATGGGATGTATGTGAACACACAGAAGCCAATTCATCCTCTCCATAGATTTTTATTTTATTTTATTTAACAAAATGTATGTTTATAATAAACATAAACACCAAACTACGAAGTAGTTTGTCGGCGAGTAACATTAGTAATATTCTGCGAGGCGAGTCATATTCTACGAGGCTATCCTCAGCCTGTGTACTAATATATATGACCAAAAAACATGACTACAATCGCATCGTAGTACCATTCTCTATATTGTGGTAGTACTGTGCGCGACTATGATCGCATCATAGTACAAAGGCACACTGTTCTATAAAAAATAAAGAAATAATAACATTCCGTTGAATAAATAAGCTAGGTCATGCTCACACCATGACAGGAAGTGCTGTGGTCGAGACCGTAATCGCGTCACGGTACTAATAAATATGACCAAAAAACATGACTAC
This sequence comes from Schoenobius gigantellus, assembly GCA_963935595.1. NCBI lineage: Eukaryota > Metazoa > Arthropoda > Insecta > Lepidoptera > Crambidae > Schoenobius > Schoenobius gigantellus. The sequence continues at coordinate 8,901,564 of OZ012544.1, read as the reverse complement.
AATCGCATCGTAGTACTGTGCGTGACTATAATCGCATCATAGTTCCAAGGCATACTGTTCTATAAAATATAAAGAAATAATAACATTCTTTCAAAAAATAAGCTAGGTCATGATCGCATCATGACAGGAAGTGCTGTGATCGAGACCGTAATCGCGTCACGGTACTAATAAATATGACCAAAAACCATGACTACAATCGCATTGTAGTACTGTGTGTGTCTATAATCGTATCATAGTTCCAAGGCACACAGTTCTATAAAATATAAAGAAATAATAACATTCTGTTGAAAAAATAAGCTAGGTCATTATCGCATCATGACACGAAGTGCTGTGATCGAGACCGTGATCGCGTCACGGTACCAATAAATCTGACCAAAAAAACATGACTACAATCGCATCGTAGTACTGTGCGTGACTATAATCGCATCATAGTTCCAAGGCACACTGTTCTATAAATATAAAGAAATAATAACACTTAAACACGTGTACAAGGTGTGTTTCAAATTGCCGATTCACGGTTCTTTAGTAATTATGAATTATTGCTTGAATAGACGTTTATTTGGTACAAAAAATACAACACACAATGTAACAAAAAAAAAATATATATTCAGATAGATTTTAGGCCAAATAGGCCCCGCATGCAGAGGCACAGAGTGCTTTGACGCTGGTATTCTGCGGATACCATTTTATTTAACACTGTATACAGAATATTATCTACTTAAACAGTAACGTTAGGCAATGCGCAAACAGCAAGGCTCTTTTTGTTGCTCAATAAATTTCAAAATGAAATTAATTTGTGAGCTAAATATAATCTACTGATTCGAACAAACACGAAATAAAGTCTTGCTTTAAACGAACGAAATGCAAAGATGAGAACGTGTCGAAAAATAGTACAATATATAATAAACAATAAACACTTATAATTTAAACTTACATACTTCCAGCACCATCAAAATGCTCGCAGCGGCGGCGGCGGTGACGTAAACGTTTCTCTAGTTTACGAATCTTTTCCGTAATATATTGCTTAGAATACTTACGTTTTCATTTACACATATTGATATCTATAACAACTACACAGCACACTAAAAATAAAGTTATAAAATAATAAAACTTTGATCTTTAATGTTCCGATGCTGTGATGCCCGCACAAAGAAAGCGAATGAGTCAAACGGCGTAACATCGCGCAAGCGGGTGAATAATACTAAAACTACCTACCTATGTTTTTATTTTTATGTCTTCGCTCTAAAATTGTGCTTGGTGCCCGGTACATTGGAAAGTGGACTACCTGGTTAATATATAAATCTCGAGGATGCAACGTCGTGGTATAATTATGGTTTCGTCGAATAGAATTTGGAAAGCATTCACAGTTTGTTTATGGTTAATTTTACATTACGTTTTGTTTTTCAACCAAACTTATAACCTTGGCTAGAAATACTTATTGCAGATTGTAGAATTTCGAAAGATCCGTATGTTGACTTGACACATCTTGAAACAAGTTAAGAATCTTACGAGTGTTATGAAATGAATTTGGTTTCGTCGCCAATACGACGCTTAACATTCGGCAAACGGACCTCGGTTCTAGTATCTGCATAAATGCAAATCTGTGCTTAAATGGAACGCGCCGCCGCTATCTCACCGTAGTCTGTGAACGCGTCTATGCTATGATCTCGGAACTGGATACCTAAGGCGCGTTCGGATAGCATCGAAATGGCAAAAATAACTGTAAAAAATGACAAAATTGACACAAGGAGCGTTCGGTTAGAAGAAATGTGAACAAAAGTTGCATTTTTATCTGTTTACGTCAACCGTTCGGATAGCTGAAAAAATGACAAAAATGGCATTGTGAATTGCCAATTTCGCCCCAGCTCTCGAAGAGGGTCAAAAGTGGAAGTTTTTGACATTTAAGAGTTTTGACGTTTAATAAACGTAAAATTTTTGACACGATTGAATTAGTTTTAACGGAATAAATTTTATTTTAATTATTTATGGAAATCAATGATCGTTAGTCATGAAGCGAGCTTATTACGTCATAATACATCCAGAATCTGGAAACCGAAAATAAATTTAGATTATAATAGCTTATGACATTGACATATTGATAATGTAGCGTTCGGTTAGGGTGTGGAGCAAAAATTGCAAAAATTTCATAACCTTCTAACCGAACGCTTTACATCAACGCCAATTTTGATAATGCTAAAAACGCCACCACAGGCTACCCGAACACGCCTCTAGTCTGTGAGACATCGACCGAAGTAATTTGTTATTGATTTGCCAACAGTATTTCAAATCTTAATTTCTGCGAATAAAATCCATAGGTATTTCTCCCGTTTTCCGTGTGAATTTAATTTGAAAAGCTACAGTGAATTTTCAAAAGTCAGTTATTTTTGTTTTCAGCTTGAAGAGTAAAAGCTCAATCATATTTTTAATCGCCGGCGCGCGATTTATTAAATTAATTGAATGAAATAAATTTTATCAATAGATAATACTCCGCCCACAATAAGGTATCTAATTAACTTATTATATTTCATGATTTAAAACAAATTTTGTTAATTTTTATTAGTGGGTAAATTGATTATTAAATCAAACACATTACATTTCCAAAATTTGCCTTTTTCATCCCCTATTTCATTAAATTAATGCATATATTGAGTAACACTTGCGAATTTCATGTTAAATTCTAGATTTTCACTATATTGAGTTTCACATCATACTTTGGGAAATAACTCACAAATTAAGCTGTTTTCTTTCTATTAATAGCAATAATTATACATAAAAGATGTGCTCTCCCCTCCATGTGTCCTTTTTATAAATCAACTATTAAGACAATTTGTCAATTTATTAAAAATTATGTTTTAGAATTCATTTGCTATGTTTATTACATGAAGCTCAAATGTATTGACTGGGGTTCCTTCAGAGCATATTTAATTATATTTTTTTAACCTAACACTGTGCTATGAATCTCCAGGGCAGTTCCCGGAGGCCGTAGGGCTCCGCTGCTTAGCATAACAAAATAACCTGATATCAAGGAGGAATTCTGTGGAATTGTCCAAATATAACACATCAAATCTAAGGAACTGGAATATTATATCTCTGACCTGTAATCGCAGACACTTAGCATCAAAGGTACGATCTACTAACAACCGCTCCGGGGAAAGCTACTAATTTAAAAAAAAGAAACCTATAACTATTTGTTGGTGTACTTTATTGCCCCTCATTTTATGGTTTTGTACCCAATTTGTACCTGATTTTTACCTGCCGAGATTGATCAAACAAACCTGAACCATCCTGCCCTTGGCTTGTATAGACTTGACCTCTAGTTAAGTTAAGTGCTTTGCATTAAGGGATTTTATTTACTTTAGTGACATATGCATAAGTGAATTATGTACCTACAAGAATAAAGCTTTTCATTTTGTATCGGACTAAAGGAATAAGTTTGTTTTTTTTCTCTCAACTTTAAGATTTCCCTATATTTCTACAATTTAGCAAGAAAAAGCACTACATTACTCATTCACATCAAAAGCGTTTCCTGGGGGCTGATTCTCATGGATTCGAAAGTCCGCCATTTATTGAGGGAACGTCGCTTGACTTATACCAAATAGGTACTAAGATCGATTTTCCACGTTTTTTATCATTATATTAATTAATTATCTATTTTAAAATAATTTCATAATTTAAATAAAGGATTACAGTTAAGACTTTTAGAAATTAAGTACTAACATAGTTTTGTAAGTTTTATTATTACTATCACTGTGGACTGTACCTAGTTGTCTGAATTTGAAAAAAAATATAATAATAATAATAATAATTTCATTGAAGGCTTATTTAGATAAATAAGCTATAAATATCTATAAAAATTGTTCCTAACCTAACCTATGCGACCTGTACAAGTTGCAAGAAAGACGTCAAACTAGTTATGCTGAACTATCGATCATAAACAATCAATTATAATAACACTATGAATAAGCCTATTGATATCCAATAATATCAAAAATAAGGAATAAAATATGTAGGTAACAGAAATCGCAAGCAACGATGCGACTTATTTTAGACGCGTTCCACCTAAGTACAGATTTGCAGAATTTTCAACATCATCGCGAGTCATTAGTTTTTGATAGGGTAAATGCTCTATGATTTTCGACCGTCATCGAGCAGCGTATGTTAACGTAATGCGCTACATTTAAAAATATACAATATTTTGAATAAGACCCCCTCTGTGAAAAATAGCGTGGTTAAGAATGTTAACATTAATATTGTATAAAAGAAACGCAAAATATAAATTAATATTGATGTTAGAGTAAAAAATGGTGCGCTGCTTAGATGGAAAACGGGGTTTTATACTCTATGCGATCCATCAACCTTCTGTCATTGAAAAAATTGCTTTTTAATTGAAATGATGAAATGTAATATATTTTATAATTTATTAGAAATAAATATATAAAAATGTATTGAAAGAAATAATGCATAACATTGAAAAATGTGTTACTGTTGCTACAACGAAGAAATGCATAAATATGCAGTTGTCATTTTGTAACAGGAAATGCATGTAAGTTTTTATTTTATTGCCGAAAATAACTGTAGCTTCTATCTGTTTTATATTACACTGAAAAATCATGTTTTGATAAAATATATTAACCTAGAAATACCGGTTTATTGGTCGTCGACCTTGATAGTAGGCCAAAATCGGGCATCCTCCTATAATGTAACTGAAAAAAAATTAAAAAGTATACCTACAATAGGATATACAAAAAAAATTTGTGAGCCGTCGCGGGACGCCTGGCGGATGTGACACATCGATATTATTTTGTACAGGTAATATGCATAACGTCATTGAAGTTCTAACACCACGTAAGTCATTTTTGGCAGAAAAAAGACCACACGACGATTTTCGAATTCTTCGCATTAAATACAAATTCGTACTAATATTATAATGGTTTTATTTTTCCTAATGAATCCAATGAAATATATGTAAGTAATGGAATGGCATTATAATTGTATATTTATGTACAATTGTGCAGTTTTTTCACTCTTCGTAAAAGTTGCTATTTTGACATACGCGGTGTTAGAACTTCAACGACGATAAGTCGCTTACGCTTGGTACAATACATGTGGCGACGCGTCACCACGCCAACAGTCGGTCTGACCCGCCCTCAGAATAACAACTAACTTTTGAGGACCCGCCGCTAATAGACGTTTCACATCAAAAAGAAAGAAAAATAAATAAACACCATACCATAAACTTGCAATTGACGTTTCGACTACTCCCGAGCACTCGAAATAATACAAGCTACTTCCCATAAAGAAATGGCGGAGCTAGACATGTCCTATGTTCTGATTGGCTGAACTCGTGATTACCGCTCGAAAAAAATCTCGAATTCGAACTTTTTTACGAATTGTGGTAGAATCGGCCCCCTGTTCAGATGCTATCTCGATTTCATTTTCTTGTAAGCGTCGCCAGACGTATTGTTGGTGGGGATTGTAATGGACAGCTGAATGTAGCTGCTTTCAGAGGAGCATTTCATAAAATTTATTATTCTCCTCCAATGAAAGACAGGAGATTGATGTTCAAATCGATTTTGCTTGCGTATGCTCTTTCAAGATTAAACGTTGGAATATACAGTGTGTAACAAAAAACCCGTGAACCTTAAACGGTATGTTTATTTTATATAAATAAAATGAAGATACAATTTAAAAAACAACTATAAATTGACCAAATAATGTCCACTATTAGATGGTGTTAAAAATTGATACATTTCAAAAAAAGTGTTTATACCATTCCCCCTCTAAAAAGCTTATTTTATTCACTGAAAACAGTGAATAATAAGCACTTTTAATCACTATTTTAAAAATCGGTCTTCAATAATTGGCGGCGTAATCGCGTACATACACACAAAAAAAACCGGCCAAGCGCGAGTCGGACTCGTCCATGAAGGGTTCCGTAGTATTTATCACGTATTAAAAAAACTACTTACTAGATCTCATTCAAACCAATTTTCGGTGGAAGTTTGCATGGTAATGTACATCATATATTTTTTTTAGTTTTATCATTCTCTTATTTTAGAAGTTACAGGGGGGGGGGACACACATTTTACCACTTTGGACGTGTCTCTCGCGCAAACTATTCAGTTAAAAAAAAGGATATTAGAAACCTCAATATGATTTTTGAAGACCTATCCATAGATACCCCACACGTATGGGTTTGATGAAAAAAACAATTTTTAGTTTCAGTTCTATGTATGGGGAACCCCCAAAATTTGTCTTTTCTATTTTTGTGTGAAAATCTTAATGCGATGATGTTCACAGAATACATCTACTTACCAAGTTTCAACAGTGTAGTTCTTATAGTTTCGGAGAAAAGTGGCTGTGACATACGGACGGACAGACAGACAGACAGACAGACATGACAAATCTATAAGGGTTCCGTTTTTTGCCATTTGGCTACGGAACCCTAAAAACATACGCATCGAATTGAGAACCTCCTCCTTTTTTGAAGTCGGTTAATAAAATCAAAATGAATCTAAACACGTGTACGTATTTATATCAAGATGTGTATCTTATCACTTTACTTACTAATTCAATTTATTTATCAGTTCCTTTATTTCTTATACAACAGGCTTTGAAACAGTGTAAGTCTGATTACAATTTAACATTGTCGGCAACATTGTCTGTTATATGGTAAATTTCAAAATTATCTGCCTGCAATTAACACAATTGAAAAATCTTTAACACGAAAAATTTTATTAGATTTGTTATTCCTGGGAATAGCCAGATAGCCTTATGTTAACCAATTCTGATTCCACACCATTAATGACTATTGATTTATTTGAAACTAGCTGTGCCCGCGACTTCGTCCGCGTGGAATAGTAACTCTTGGCAAAAAGTAGCCTATGTTATGTCTTATATAATTAGCTATCTATTAGTGAAAGTCCCGTCAAAATCGGTTCAGCCGTTCCGGAGATTAGCGGGAAAAACAGACAGACAGACAAAAAAAAATTCAATTGTGTTTTTGTTATTGGTACCCGATATACATTCATTAGTATTAGAAAAACTTGTTATTTTGACATTAAAGACAGACACTTCAATTTTATTTATTTGTATAGATATGCGATCTAAGCTATCCTAATAAATGCAAGTTTCTCCACTGAAATCTAATGGTCCACCCTGTCAAATGCTTTCGACAGTCTCTCTCTATACACGCCATCAATTTGTTTCTTACTCGTATCGTGAATAACTTTTTCATATTATAAAGATGACTTACTTGTACAGGGCGTATATTATGACATCTTAATTCCAGCCAGTTTTCTGAATTGCTATCAGTGCCTTTCTTTTACTCACTATACAAAGAGAAAGGAATGGCATTATAACAATTCAGAAAACTGCTTGGAATTAAGACGTCATAATATACCCCCAGTACTCATAACTAATTGGTATCTCTAATATTCGGAGCGTCGTCGGTGGCGCTGTGGACTCGGCACTTGCCTTCCAATCGGGAGGTCGGAGTTCGAGACCGCCATGTACGACTGTGTTTTTCGTTTAGAATTTCATATGTACATTTGTCTGACGCTCCTACGGAGAAGGAAGACATTGTGAGGCAACCTGCATACATCTGCGAAGAAATTCAATGGTGTATGTGAAGTCGACCAATCCGCACTGGGCCAGCGTGGTTGACTAAGGCCTAATCACCCTAACATAGGGTAGGCTCGAGCCCCTCGGTGGGGACGTATATGAGCTGTGATGATGATGATGATGATGATCTCTAATATATAAAAATCACCTGCCACAGAGTTTGTTATCGAACTCCACCGAAACGTCTTCACCGATTTTCGGCAAATTTTAAGAATAAGACGAGTATCTTAATTGTTCTTACATTTTTTAAGACTTTCCAGGTGATCATCGCTTGGCACCGACATCAATATAAAACTGTGATGTTGTACATATTCTTATATTGTTTATGACTTTTTGGTGTTTTTGAAGACGGTTTAATTTTTTGTAAAATAATTTTTTTCAGTCGTTTTAGTAAATTCAATACGTATTAGAATTTGAACCAAGGCAAATACCAGAATAACTTCAAATAAAACGTCTTTCGCTCTATACATTATTGAAAGAATTTTTCCCAAGCCCCTTATCTACCATAAACCTTCCATCATCAACTCAGTAACGTGATAAGATGACTACCCAGATGCAAATACTTAATAATATCATCAAAAAAAAACATGAAACACGTTGGACGTGCCTATGAAATTTAAGGGTTTCCCCCGATTTCCCTGGGATCCCAACATCAGATCATGACTTGGTGGCAATGGGACCACCCCGAGAGTATACTCTTTTGATTGCAAAAAGAATTTTGAAAATCGGCTCTCCAATGGCGGAGTAATCGGTGAACATTACATAACAAAAGATACATCAAACATAAAACCTCGTTTTTCGAAGTCGGTTAAAAAATACATGCTTATTCTCTAATTTTATTTGAATTGCTTAATCTATTTGTAAACCAATGAAAAATACTTATTCAAGTTATTGTATTAACATTGAAATATTTTACTTTAGGGAAAACATTGAAATATTTTATAATATTTTACTTTACTTGTGGGTAGCAACCAACATGTCAGTCACAGGTGTTCCGATTTAATCGCCCTCAATAACATGATTGCTGAATATCGATACATGAACGATAAGATCTTTTGGATAACAACGTTGCATATGTTAATCATACAAGTAATTGCCAATATAATGGCCGGTACAGACTTACGCAACGCAATGTGTAATGCAACATGGACATTTTATAAGTGTAGACGCTCCGCGCGCACGAACTGAACATGAACGTACTCACCTCTGTTCCCGACATACTCGCGAACGTTGTTAGTTTGTTGAAAACGAGTACCGGGTAGGAAAACAGAAGAATATAAAGTTTATTTTTACATTTTTCTTGCAAAATTCCGACAATTCATGGAACGCTCCACGCGCGATCTGTAATGCTCACAGAGCGTGCGCGTGAAATGCGCAGTTCGCGCGCACCATACTATGGGAATTTTGTTGCATTACATGATACATTGCATAAGTGTATACCGGCTTTTATAATACAGGCACTTTGCCTTCACTATGACTATTTTCGTATCCAACGTTTGTCTCAAATTTGTATGTTCACATCTGGACACTCGCTCACTCTTTAATCGCGATATCTCGAAAACTATTTAACCATCAAATCAAATTTGTATGTTCACATATGCCCCCCTAGCACGTCCACAAAAACACGATATGATAAAGCGGTTTATTGCGGTGAACTGTCAAAACACAATAGGGTTTCGTCGTATTTTGACAGTTCACCGCGATAAATCGCTTTATCATATCGTGTTTTTGTGGACGTGCTACGGGGGCTGGACACTCGCTCACTCTTTAATCACGATAATAACGAAAACTATTTAACCTGTAAACGTGAAATTTGGCAGGATGATAGCTTATGGGTAGGTAGGACTGTAGGACATATCGGTTTAGAATGAATTTTTCAAAATTTAACCCTCAAAGGAATGAAATAGAGGTTCAAATTTCTTGTGGGATTCCGTCATTTTTTAAGCTATTAACATAAAACTTTGTATGTAAGTTTACAATTAATAATGAATTAAGGTATTTAAGCGTTTTTAATAATTCCTCCCTTAGAAATGTGAAAAAGAGGCTCTAATTTTGTTTTCGTTTGAGTATCGCACTAACAACTGTTTAACATATTTCAACGGGACTTTTTAGAAGCTTTTGCTCCTTGGTTTGAAGTGTTTTTCTACGGGAATATATAAATTTCCCACAGAGGAAACTTCCCACGAGAAAAACGAAAAACTGCGTACGGAGAGCTAGTGTACAGATATTTGCTTCTCAGTCACGCAAATTTCCATTGATTTCAGTGTAACCGATCATTTAAAAAGCACTGTGTGTGTACTAACTGTTTGTGCTATGAGGACTGTACTTTTATGAAGCAACTTTGGACATACATCATCTCAACCATAAAACACCCACTAATGGTCTTAGCTCTATCTATAAAAGGGGAAACGGACCATTTTTTTTCATTTATTTTATCTTATTTTATTTTATTTAGGGACTTTTACAAGGTATGCCAGTCCCATTGTACCCTAAAAACATACATAACCGACCATTATCCACCATATTCGAGAGCCTCGTCTGTTAATAGGAAGAGTAAGAGAGAGTTTTTCTGGGCAAGACGTTATTCAGAACTCCTTATACCTTTTGGTTTACGCATAATAATTTAATTAGAATTGCAAATGACATAATTCACATGCATTTATTGATATATTAACACATACACATGTAATATTTTTTAACACTCTGAAAAATCAACCCAGAAGAAACCCAGTGTACTTTGTATGGCGTTTTTGTAGTTTTAACCGCCTCGATGGTCTAGTAGTTGAGACCACCGGGTATTAATCGTAAGCTCCGGATTTCGATTCCCCATTGAGGCAGATATATTTCTGCTCGGTTTGGTTGGTGGTAGGGCTTCTGAGCCCACCTGGCTAGCTACCACCGTCTTACCTAAGTTTGTCACCATAATAACAATGTTAATATTATTGTTGTGCTCCGATAATTACAGGTTTTTTTTTATTGGTATTCAGTACAAATAATATTACTTAAATGGAAAAAAAATATACTTCTCTGATAAAACTCCCAATGGAGTTTATGCTCACGAAGTGACGCTCGCTTTAGACTGCTTAATCTAATTTAACCTATACTAATCTTAATTTGATAATAAATAACGTTTTAACCTACTTTTATAATTTTCTAAATTTAACAAATGTTTTTCTACGGGTAAGATAGCCAGTTCCTCAGTTGTTGATAAAGCGAGCTTCACACCTCCGGCCTTATCATCTTTTACTTACCATCATCAGGTGAGATAAAGGCCATGAGCTTCCGTGTCGTATATAAAAAGTAGTCATATGCAATTATCGTGTTTAATGGAATCTCGAATATACGATGCATTAACGACACACCTGCAATAATGGAAACGATACAGTTATTAACTACAACATTATTATTGTAATACTAGATAGAGTTACCGGATGCATTAGCATAAAAACAAAATTGTGACGTAATATGCCAGGTGCACCTACATCAGTAAAACGCTAACAATAAAAATTTAATAATCTCAATTAATCTTGAAATTATTTCACAAAAAATGAAGTGGAGGCTTAAAATACAAAAAAAAGTAAAAATTTTGTAGCTCATTGTATTTTTAAAAATACTAAAATGTCCAAAATATTAGAATACACTTATGTCGTAAAACGAATCTGCCGTGTCAAGAATCATCCCAAACCAGAATGTGCCCTTAACCGAATAAGCGACTTTTTTATATTGAAGTCAATGCAAAATCTTACATTGACTTCAATATAAAAATGTTGCTTATTATTAAACTTACTATCATACGTTTTTATGACTTTCCAGGAGATCATCGCTTGGCACCGACTTCAGTATAAAATGTGATATGTGTATTCTTACATTCTTTTTGACTTTTTAGTTTTTGAAGCTGGTTTTATTTTTTGTGAAATATCTTTATAGAGAATTTAATTTATAGATAGGTATAAGAATTTGACCCGAGGCAAACACTAGAATAACTTTTTAAAACTTCTTTCGCTGTAAATGGTATAAAAGAATTATTTCTGAACTCTTAACAAGTTTAACAACCTAAGTTGTTAAGGAGCTGTGCATGCAGCTAAGGAGCTTATACTATAAGCTCAGCTGAATCACTTGAAATTATACTACTTCTTATGAGCTAAACAATACTTTTAATATTATACAATAAGTTAGACATAATGAATTGACTTATAACTGCTAAAGAGTAATAATTTTCATTATGTGCCTATTTATATTTAAATAACTAGCCTCAAACCCCCAAAAAAGTCAAGGATCCTGATCCTGAGACACAGATTAGATAATAGTTACTACGTAACTACCCTGGGATCTCATCACCAGATTCTGACTTGGCGACAATGAAAGATATTTTTGAAATAAATATAATATATCAAATAATAAGTAAAAAGCCAAAAATATAAAAAAACAGTAAAAAAACATATAAAACTATAAGTATAAATAGTAAAATATAAATAATACTTATATAGTATAATATAAATAAAAAAATAAAAAGCAAAAAATAAAAAATGTAAAAAACAAATAAAAATAGTATACAAAACAAAAAAGTAAAAAACAAATAATATGTCCAAAATTGCAAAACCGCGCCATATTACGAAAATGTTCATTAAATTTGTTGTATAATATTTGATTGTCCGAGAACACCAGGACAATACCTAGACGGAGGAGCCTTACGGTGGCACGCACGCTGGCCTCACAGCAGGGTCATCAGATAGCTGCATTGCTTGTGTAAATGCCCGGAGCCAAAACTTGACCCCATGACGAGCTCAGACCACTGCAGATCTCAACTTAGTAATCTTAATCACTTAACCATGGAAGCGGTAAATGTTGTAAGATTTACATCTACACTATTATTATAAAGAGGAAAGATTTGGATGTATGTAAGTAACGAATAAACTCAAAAACTACTGGACTGATTTCAAAAATTATTTCCCCATTAGAATGCTACATTATTGTTGATTAACATAGGCTACAAAATCCTTTTTCTTGCGGGAAAATATAAAATTCCTAAGCGAAAACAAAAACAACGTGGGCGAAGCTGCGTAAAGCTAGTTGTGTATATTCAGTTTATTTTAAGTTAAAATCATAGTCATTCTGTTGGTTGTTTAACGCTTCCATTAACGCATTACTGCCATCAGTCGCTTTAGATTATAATTAATGGCCCAATAAAGTGTATTGATTGCCGACAATCGTTACATGATTGTATTAATTAGCAGCTAGCAGCGCGCCGGATTGTATGCTATTAATTAAGCTAATTACGACAGTTTCAGTGCTTTAGGCATAGTCAGTGAACCGAATAGAACATTACCTATGCATAGGAATGATAATCCTACAATGTAACAATGTAAGACATGATTTTAATTTAAATAGCGATAAAAAATAGTTCGTGAATGCAAAAATTATCAAAAAAGCTTAAAAGTTAAAATATACCTAATGTATTCCTCTAGTGTTGAAAATGTTTTACAAAAAATTAAAACAAACTTCAAATTTAATTATCAATCGAAAATAATGATAGGATTAAACGAACTTACCTAAAGTGAAGTTCAATCCATATTATATGAAGTAATTAGTCCAAGGTATAACTATTGTAGTAACGCCTCCTCCCGCTACTAAATACGCGAATTTTAAAGACACCATTGAAAATATAAAAGAAAAATACACCTGGCAACTCCACCGTCACCATAGCTCATTAGTTTAGAGTATTAGGTATATATAATTGGGTTAGTAATTTATTACTTCAAAAGGGAAGGGTGGGATGCTCCATACCTTGGACTAATTACTTCATATAATATGGATTGAACTTCACTTTAGGTAAGTTCGTTTAATCCTATCATTATATTCATAATTAGTCCAAGGTATAACTATTGTAGATGTTTAGAGTTTTTGATAAATAGGTAAACATTAGTACCTATTTACTAACTATCAATAGGTATTCAATAACATTAAATATTTATTTCATAAAGTAGATAACGTTTACTAGAGTGAACAGTTTCATGTTAACCATATATAATAACTATAAATTTCAAGAACTACCAGCCGTGGCAAAAAGGTTTGCCAATCTAACTAGCGTGGTATATTATAATATTTAGCAAATATCGATAATTTATTAGATCATCCAATAGTAGGGATATGTCACCCAATGTGTTATCTAACTCTTTGTAAGTTTCGGTTCCCTTTCCAGATTGAAACCTAATGGGATTTCAATGTACAGTACAGAGACTCAATTAATTTTGCCTCAGTGAAATATTTGTAAGTACAGAAGTTAATAATGAATATCAAATACATTAAAAATAATTTAGCCTTAGTCTGTTCCACAAACAAACTACATAATCGCCACGCGAAAATGTAATAGTAATAAAATCCTGAAATCAATCATTTACCTTTATAGGTACCTATTTGTACTTTGGAATGTCCCATGGACAGAGTACATAATCGCCACGCGATAATGTAGAATTAACAATTCCTTAAAATCATTCATATGCCTGGACATATATTTGTCCTTTAACTTGTCCCACGGACAGAGTACCTACATCCTCGCCACGCGAAAATGTAGAATTAACGATTCCCTAAAAAAAATTTTTTATGTGCTTTGAAAGATATATGTCCTTCAGCCTGTCCCACGGACAGAGTACATAATCGCCACGCGAAAATGTAAAATAGTGATTTACTGAAAATGTTTATTCGCCTTTAGAATATTATAAACAGTTAATCCTGTCCTATATGCATGATAATTTGAAGCATATTGTTTGGAGGGTGATGAATAAATAGAATATTAATATGAAAGATGAACAATTAGATTAACTTTCCTCCATTGTTTGCTTTAGTCATCTACTAATGGATTGAGTAGTAGTATTTTAAAAGTCTAAAATAAATTTATCAAATGTTTATTTCTATGGTCCTTTATTATTTGTTACTTCTAAAGCAATAACAAAGTTCTCACAAGTAAAATATCTGGAATAATCTTTAAATAGAGAAGAGACAACTTGCTTAAGTGTCGCTGTCATAGAACTTTTAATATCTCTTAAAATAGCCATCTTAATTTGAGAAAACTATAATTAATACATAGCTAATTATGTATAGGATTTGTGACTTTTTGGGCAGTGGTTTTGCTAATAATAGCAGTTTTTAATGTCAGTTTTCTTGAGTCTAGGTTATTACCACCACGGGGTTCCCCCGTACCTGTGCCGAATCCTGGGAGATTATAAAAACGGGCGAGAAATCCTCTGCCCCAAAAGGGGCGGGCGCATTGAGCGCCATCCTATGTGCCGCGGCGTTCCACAGGGGTCTGTTCTTGGGCCGACTGGGTACGACTGGCTCCTCAGAGGCGCCCTTCCGACGGGGGTGCGTCTCTTTTGTTATGCTGATGACACTCTCGTCACAGCAAGAGGGGCCAGTCTGGCCGATGCGGTACGCCTAGCCTCGGTGGCGAGCACGCTGGTCGTTGACCGAATTTCCATGTTGGGCTTGAGGGTCGCCCTTAGTAAAACCGAGGCTATAGCTTTCTATGGCCCCCGCAGGAGGCCCCTCGCCGGAACATCCATTACGGTGGGCGGCGAGGTTGTTCAATTGAGGCCACACCTCAAATACCTGGGGCTCACCATTGATGGCAAGTGGGGCTTCGACGAACACTTTCGTTCATTGGAGCCCAAACTCCTAGGTGCGGCCGACGCACTAGGGCGCCTCCTCCCAAACGTTGGAGGCCCGAGCGCCACCTGTCGACGCCTTTACGCCGGAATTGTGCGCAGCATGGCACTGTACGGGGCCCCCGTCTGGGCCGACGCTCTCAGCGCCCGCGCAATATCTTCACTGCGACGAGCGCAACGCGCCATGGCGCTGAGAGCCATCAGAGGATACCATACGGTGTCACATGCGGCGGCCTGCGCTATCGCCGGCACTCCCCCGTGGGAGCTAGTGGCGCACGTACTGGCGGCGGCCTATCGTGTGCGGGTTGACGTGAGGGAGGGGAACCGCAGGATAGCTCTAAGAGAGCAGGTCGCGGCCCTGGAAGGGGCACGAGAGGAAATGTTCCGCCTATGGCAAGAGAGCCTGGGTGAGCCGGTCTCCGGAACTCTTAGGAGAACCGTTGAGGCGTTGCTCCCATGGGCGGAAAGGAAGCATGGGTCGCTCACGTACCATCTGGTGCAGATCATCAGTGGTCACGGCTGCTTTGGCCGTTATCTGCACCGGATTGGGCGTGAGCCGACCGCTGAGTGCCACCAGTGTGGCGCTGCGGAGGACTCAGCACAGCATACTCTCGAGGAGTGCGCTGCCTTTTCCTCGAAGCGCGGCAGTCTGGTTTAAAGTGTTGGCCCTGACCTTTCTCTCCCATCTCTGATGTCCAAGATGGTCGAGAGCGAGGAGGCCTGGAATGCAGCAAACTCCTTTTGTGTGGAGGTCATCACACAGAAGGAGGTGGCAGAACGGGCCAGAGAAGATGACCCAGCGGCAGATCCCTGCCGCCGCAGAAGAACGAGGCGGAGGAGGCGGCAGTTCGCCCGCCTTCTTCCTCCTGACGGTGACCAGCGGGGCGCGGGCCCGGGAAGCCCGAGTCCTGCATTGCACAGGCCACCGCCAATCATCGATACTCCTAATGCCCAGGAGCATCGCCGGCCTTCCCATTTTAGGGAGGTGAGAGGGGCTCGCCGTAGGCGAGCAGACGCTGACGAGGTCATGGAAGTGTCCGAAAGGGTTCCCATGGCCTTGTCCGGCGACGGGGCGTCCCTCCCCGACGTATCCTCTTCGTCAGATGACGGGGAGGATGCGGCGGTGATGGACGTTCTCGTGCCAAGGCGTTTGTGAGGGGGCATCGTTGGGTTTTAGTCGGTAGGCCGCGGTTTCTGGCTGGCGCTCTGCCCCCAGTGGCCGCGGAGAGTCCGACATAACCTCGCGCCTACCCAAGCGCGAGGTATGCGTAACGCATTTCCCAACGTTAAAAAAAAAAAAAAAAAAGGTTATTTCAATGTCAGGTTTCTAGATGACCCATGCTTAAGGTAATATAAAACTATGGCAGGATTGCATATGCCATATTTCATTATGCTAACATACATTGGCTTTGCCAGACATAGTCTTTTAACTCGTTTTATCCATTTTTTAATTTTATCATCTGACCTTATTCTATTGCCTATAGTTAGATAATTGGTGTAAAAGCTGAACAGTGAAAATGCAATGATTGATGCGATGCTTCTGCTTTAAAAATAAACATAAGATTTGAAAAAAGAAACTTTTGGTATTAAAACATTGGATAGATCTGAATGAAACATTATTTCTTTGTAGTAAGCCTGAGTGGTAATGGTCTAAAAAGGAAATACTTAGATTCCTTAAGCTCTGTCAGTTATAACTCTGCAAAAATTTCAAAATCAACGAAAAGGAGTTTCTTCTTCTTTTATAACAATATTAATCATATGGTAAAAGTATCAACATTTGAAACATAAGACTATGCCATGATTACATGTATATTATAAAATATAATTTATTTATCATATAATCATATATATATTATTATTATTATTATATTTTTTTTTATTGAAATGTGTTACAAATGAATCAATGCATCACAACTCTTATACATTACATTAATACATTATGTCCTGCGACAGTTTCCAACTTACATCTGCATTGAGACTACAAGATTTAAAATCAGCTTTAATATTTTGAAATTTTATATATTAAGCAAAAAATCAGATGCTGCTAGTTTCACACCACCGCCAAATGTTTAGCAAGATCAATTTGATTGATATCAAACTGAGCTTTTTCTGTTAATATATGTATTGAAAGTGTGGTGTTATCTATTTCTAATAAAATATCACATCTACTTGAGAGGTCAGCAAAACATCTTAATGCATAATTATGTATCTAACAGTTCTAAGAAATTGATACTGTCTTGCTTTTACCATTTAATTACTGTCAGTTGATAATACACCTGAGAAAATTTCTATAGAAAATGTTTAGGAAGTATGTACTCCATATCGCAGAATCATTTTACAATACTTTTCATATACATAAGCATGTTGTAATTGCCCCCCAAACGTTCAAAGTCAAAAACTTATATCTATCTGAGCTCTTAGTGTAAACAATTAAACTGCCATTCCTAATGAAATATTGAGCAAAATTATAAACCAAATTTATTTATAAGTGATGATGACTAATAGTGTGATACATTTCCTTTCTATTGCACTTAATCTTTAAGGTCATATCGAAGGAATATATTTTAAAACCTAAAAATTATTTTACATTGAATAAAATTAGTAAAATTTTATTTTTATTTAAAAAATAAAGCCTAACTATTGTAAACCGTTATAAGTTATAGTTTAAAATTACAATAACTACCATTTTTTATTGATTTATCAATATTTCAATCAAGTCGTCAAACATTTATTAATTTTAATTATTATTATGTTCTTTATTCAGCTTTTTTCTTAAATATATACCTATATATTTTTTACAATATAAAAATACACATTTTTTTTTATAAAAATACCTGAAATTGACTTGAGACAAATGGTTAAGGTATGTATGTACTGTATTTAACCCGCATGGTAAAAGCAATTGTATTCATACAATTATTCAAACATAAAAACTATCAATTTTCTTCGTTATGAATAATTTGGATGTAAATAGTGCATGCATTAATTTAATCAAATCTATAACATGAAATCTTCATTTGAAAGTGTAGATTTTCAATAAACTTATTATCAACTTATTTTAAGGAATCATTATTTTATTTTAAAATAAATCTATGGAACCATCCTTTTAGGAATAGTAAAACTCTAGGAATCTTTGCATGGGGCCAAGCATTTCTGCTACCTATGCAGTTGTTAATTTGTTTGTATAATTATCCATTTCACAATATTTATTATTGTCTAGTGGATAATAAAGTTGATTCAAAATAGTAACAAAATGTATTACATAGTCTCTTATCCACTTTTAAAATTAATTGACCTCGGTTATTTATTCCCACGATGGGTAAAAATATGGGGTCTATGGATAATTGGTTCGAGACTGGCTGCTGAAAACAGAGCATGTTCATTCGTGACCTGAATGATAGTTGAGGTTGGCCCTCTCTCTATAAGCCTCTCCAAGGAGGATATTGTTAGAAATTATTGCAGCACACAGGCTGCTTATTGCAGCACACAGGCTGCTGGTAGGTTTTCAAATTAGAAGCAAATTTTTGAGGTTTTTATACATGGCTTATATTTTAGAATGTTTATCATTCTTTTTATGACTGTAAATAATTTTACACTTTTATTGGAGTACAAATATTCATCCCTCTTATTGCTTTTAATAGCTTCTATTAGGTATTTTATAAAAGCATAGTCATGTTTTCTTCTGATCCTGCTGTACTGACATTGTAAACTTATTGCATTGTAATCTAAAGACATCACTCAGATATTTTAAGAAGATTGTTTGGAAATTGAAGTCAATACTTGTGATATTACAGCTATTGCAAAGCTCATTTCCTTTGACTTTATTTTTCGAGTAATTTATCCCAAGTTTTAGAAGGATATTAGGAATTTCCATGTTATGTTATGGACCATCTAACAGTTTGCAGTTTTCAAGAAACTTTATCTACATAGGCAACCTCAATTAAAATATTTTTCAATGCAATTCTTTGTAAACTTGGTCATATATATAAACTACTCGTATATACCATAATTTCCTATAAAGGTATTTGTGCTTTAGCCTATATCCAATGAATAGAGTTCATAATCGAGTAGGTACCTAGATACATCATCTAATTCATTTGCCTTGATTGATAGGTAACGCTTTCCCACGGAAAGCAGGCAGTTTAAAAAAATATATTTCTTATTATAAAATTTTATCTAAATTAATTGTATCTAGGTCCTCTTGCCAAGCTAAATCAAAATTACGACGCATCTTCAAAACAGGTAGGTACTTATTGTTTCGACATCTTGGGTTATTTTCTTTATGTTAAGATAACCATTTTACTTTCGAACAACTTTTGACATCTTTTCTCCATTTTTATCACTGCGTATCTGAATTTTAGTTTTATTTAGATAATCACTTTGAAAAACATCAACATGTAAAATATGTGTCAGCTGCGTAGAGCGCGAAAAAACGAATGAGCTATGGTGACGGTGGAGTTGCCAGGTGTATTTTTCTTTTATATTTTTAATGGTGTCTTTAAAATTCGCGTATTTAGTAGCGGGAGGAGGCGTTACTACAATAGTTATACCTTGGACTAATTATGAATATAATATAAGAATATAAACACAACGTCACATTTTTATATTGAAGTCAAGCGATGTTCTCCTGGAAAGTCTTAAAAAGGTAAGGATTAGTGAAGTGAGTGAAAATTTTGTATTTAGGATAAAATTTTGCTAGTCGGTTAAAAAAGTGCATATTCACCAATTTTTAACCAACTACCAATTTTAGCATTAGCATAGAAATTTGGTATACGTAATGCATATAAATGCGCTCACTGAAGCATGACGAGAAGCAATAAATCGACACGAGCCCCTGACATGAAATGAAAATCTCTCAGTTTCAGAAAAACCAAACTAAATGCAAGTTTACAAGAAAACCTCATTCGCAAACTGCACGCGTGCCAAGACGAGTAGTAAAGACACAAAACTAACATAGTTGATCATGCCAAATTGCCCGTGGGAGAGAACTGCCTCAAACGTCTGACTGTGGAAGTTCTGAATAAACAGCTGAGAGCGCACAACGTGTTTAACTCGAATTGGAAGTGGGAGTAGCTCATACAAAAGTAAAACAAAACTCCGGGAAACGACGAGATATTGTTCCGTCGGACAAATAGGAGTTGAGGGGTGCTCCCGGCCTATTGTCGGGAGAGCGAACACTGCCAACTTGCTGAGCGACATAACGCTCTCGACGGGGATGAAATCTTTCACAAAAATGCTTGGTGTCTCTATATTTTATTAGAATGAAGCTCTTGGAAGTGCTCTGGGTAATTAGATTCAGTATTCATTGGTGTGACCTCGACTACAGAAGAAACTACTCTATTTATTTATTTATTATTTTGTACAAAATGATCGTACAGTAAGCTCCCATTTAAGCTTTACGGGTGCGCATTTTCTTACATAACTTTTCAATTCCTATCACTGGAGGTCCGAAAATATTTCTCTGGTATCCGTCTCAGTGCCTCAGGCGTCGCGACCGTCGCCTGTGGTTGCAGCACGCCGTCTGTGGCACTATGCGTCAGCAGATTGGGACGGTATGCGGGATTATTACGCATTTGTTCCTTGGTGGCAGCGCTGTTTCAATAGGATGGATACGGACTCTTGCGCTACCTCTGTTGCTGACGAGATCATACTAGGAATGGAATATTATATTCCGCATTCCAATCTCGTCAGTAGAGGCAGACGTAACCTCTGGTTCAATCGCGAGTGCGCCTCTGCTGTTGAAAACAAACAGCTGGCTTACCGCGCTTGGATCAGAGGCCGAGCTTCTAAGGATAAAAAGGACAAGCCTACTGAAAACAGCCTACAATAATGCTACCAAGTTGTGTAAAAGGGCTTACATTAGAGCGGATGCTCAGCGCATTGCACAAGTGGGCCAGGAACTGCTATCGCACCCTACGGGTAGCCGTTCTTTCTGGCGCCTGGCCAAAGCTGTGCAATCAAACTTCTGCCAACCCTCGCTGCCACCGCTGAGACATGCCGATGGCTCACTTGCTCATCAGCCGCAGGAGAAAGCCGACCTCCTGGCAAAACTCTTCGCGGCTCATTCCCGTGTCGATGACTGTGGTGCACAACCTCCGAAACTGTCCCATTGTGGCAGCACCATGCCCGATATTCGTATCAGACAGCGTGATGTGCGGGCGGAGCTCCAGTCGATCTATACTCGAAAAGCAAGTGGACCAGACGGCATTCCTGCGATTGTTCTTAAGAAGTGTGCCACTTCGATCGATAAGCGCCGCGAATCGTTGGCTATTAGTCTCGATATCGCCAAAGGTTTTGATAGAGTTTGACACAAGGCTCTTCTTTCCAAGCTTCCGGCATACGGATTACCCGCGCAGCTCTGTACGTGGATTGCCAGCTTCCTACACGAGCGTAGAATTCGCGTTGTCGTTGACGGCTGCGCTGCGCGGTTCGTGGCAGTGAACGCTGGAGTTCCGCAAGGCTCCGTTCTATCCCCCACATTGTTTCTTCTGCATATCAATAATATGCTTTCCTTGGGAGCTGTACATTGCTATGCAGACGACAGTACAGTGCATAGGGGATATCACAGACGCTCAGGGGCTGCTCGTGGTGATATTGGTGGGGAAAGGCAGAATCTTATCATTGAGCTCAACAGGACGCTGGACCTCGTCTCCGAATGGGGCTCCAACAATCTTGTTGAGTTCAATGCTAAGAAAACACAGGTGTGCGCGTTCTCGGCGAAAAGGTCACCTTTCCTCTCCCTTCCTTCTCTTCAGGGCACAACCCTTCACACACAGAGCAACATCACCTTGCTCGGAATGAACATTTGCTGCGATCTGAACCCCAGAGACTACATCGAATCCGTCATAACTACTGCCTCACGGAAACTCGGTGTCCTGAACAAGGTGCGTAGGTATTTTGCGTCGGACCAACTATGCTTGTTGTATAAAACTCAGGTTAGGTCTTGCGTGGAATATTGCTCGCACCTTTGGGACGGCTCCGCTCAGTACCTCCTCGATGCTCTGGACAGATTGCAGCGTCGCGCTATTCGCATAATTGGCGATGTAGAGGCAACTAACACTCTCGAGCCTCTACAACTTCATCGTGACATCGCCTCTCTTAGCGCCTTTTACCGAATGTTCCATGGGGAATGCTCTGAGGAGCTCTTTTAACCTTATCCCTCCCTCTCCATTCCTTAACAGAAACACGCGTAAGGGCCTTCGGAGTCATCCGTACACTGTGTCCTCCTTTTCACACCGTACCAAGAAATTCCAAGATTCCTTCTTCTGTCGTTCATCCCACACTTGGAATTCTCTACCTGCGCACGTGTTTCCTCCATCCTACAACATGGGTTCCTTCAAAAGAGGCGTGAAAAAGCATCTTTTGGGCCGGCAAGGGGCGGGCAGGTAGGAGAGTGGATGTCGTCCCTACTCTATCTGTCAACTCATTTGGGCCTCTTTCACCGCTTAACATCAGGCGGGAGGAGGTCATTTGCCGGGCCATCCATAAAAAAAAGTAGTTTGACAAGGAGCTTACTGTACAAGCTTGGAGACTCTATACCAGGGGCCTTACCATGATCGCTTATAGCAAGGTTAAAACAATATTGAAACAAAGACACCGCTCTTGCTGCGTATAGCGCCATCCCGCTCTCAGCGCGGTTTCAATATTGTTTTGAGCGATCATGGTTGCCGGTCGCCTGCTTGTGTACCTCCGTCTTACCTATTTCTGCCGCCAAGCAGCAGTGCATTGCTGTGTTCCGGTTTGAAGGGTAAGATATGGCAGTGGAATTACTGGGTACCGTGATTTTACACCTGATGTCACAACTTGGCAAAGTACACTGTGGTTCTTGTGGGGGTGGCAGATTTGCTGCGAATCTCACATTCGAGCTATGTGTAGGTACTATAGGTGATTGTTACCACTTACCAACAGGTAGGCAGTACCATGCTTGTTTGCCAACTTAGCTGTATAAAAACTTGGAGAGCTATTCGGAACCCATACACCCCTGTTTTTAGGTTAGACATAATTAAATAGTAATAAAGTAAAAACTGTTACGGCATGCATAATGGCCGAGGCACTTTCTGCATGTCCAACCTTTATACAACCTCTATAAAGATGTCAAGATTGCAATGAACCTATTAAAGTTTTTACTGTAGCCATAAACTCAGCTATAAAAATGGAAGCCAAATAAATAGATTTAAAAGGTTAGCACTTTTAATAGTAAGCCGACCAAGTCGAACTTAAACGTTCGCTTGCTCCTGTGAGAATCGCAGCCATTTTATATCCCAATGAAACCATTTCCTCCGCATTTAAACCAGGCAGGTGACCACATAAAATATCACCCTTCTGAATATGTTCTTCTGTGTGTTTTTATTACAATTATTTTAGCCGACTTAAAAGCGACGCTCACTGAAACCGTTAACGCTAAACGCGACTCATCATCATCATCACAGCCCATACACGTCCCCACCGAGGGGCTCGAGCCTACCCTATATTAGGGTGATTAGGCCTTAGTCAACCACACTGGCCCAGTGCGGATTGGTCGACTTCACATACATCATTGAATTTCTTCGCAGATGTATGCAGGTTGCCTCACGATGTTTTCCTTCACCGTAGGAGCATCAGACAAATGTACATATGAAATTCGAAACGAAAAACACATTGGTACATGGCGGGTCTCGAACCCCGACCCCCCGATTGGAAGGCAAGTGCCGAGTCCACTGCGCCACCGACGCGACTAACATACTCGTAATTCTGTTTCTGTCAATATCAAACAAACAAACAAACAACATACGCAAAACGATTTCTGAAACACATTTATAGTGGTAAGGTTTTTTTATTTATTAATCACGTATCATTTCTTCTATCCCCTATGAAAGCTTACTGAGGCAACGCAGGATCTAAAATACAACTCCTTGTTATAACTAGAAAAGACATACTACTAGCATAAGATTCAATATAGAATAGGGGTAAGGATTAGGTATATTGAATCGAAATCTAGATGTTCAGTCGTGACCCTTAAAAAACTGGCGTGAAAATGTGTGAGTTGGGCTCACGCATTGAAAGTTCCGTATAAACTTATCTAAGTATACAAGTTTCTAACTACGTACATATTTACGGTTTTAATTTTTTTCTTTTATGAGTCCTTGCTTCTTGGAAAATTTCATGTTTCTAGGTCAACGGTAAGTACCTACTCTATGGGTTTTGATTTCCTTGTGAAAAAAATACAATATAATCGGACATATCTCTTGATCGCGTTGACCTTTTATTTACTTTTTTTCACAGCTGAAAGAGACCGTAGACCGGAGTATTTGATATAAATTTCAATTTGATATCTCAACGCGTTCCCAAGAAAAGAGATCTTGACAATCAGACGGTCAGATGGCCAGACGAGCAACGAAAAGATCCAATAAGGGTTCCGTTGTTTCGCTTTGATATACGGAGCCCTTTAAATATCAGACACGTGTTTTTACTTTGTCGAAATTGTCGAGATCGTTACGTCAGAAGTAAGTAAAAAATGCACCTACGAATGATGTCATGCGTCGTTTCAAATCACTATACCGTCGAAAGTTTTTGATTGTATAGAAGACACGACCAAAATTTTTTCATAGACAACATTTAAAAAACAAAAATTCTTCATCCCTATTAAATCCTCGGTACTGGCCTGTGCCCCGAGTAGAATCGACCATGATCCACCATGCCATGTACCAATGTGTTTTTCGTTTCACGAATTTCGTATGTATATTTATCTGACGCTCCCACGGTGAAGGAAAACATCGTGAGGAAACCTGCATACACCAGCGAAGTAATTCAAAGGTGTATGTGAAGTCCACCATTCCGCACTGGGCCAGCGTGGTTTGACTAAGGCCTAATCGCCCTAACATAACTAGTTAGAGTAGGCTCGTGCCCCTCGGTGGGGACGTATATGAGCTGCTGCTGTGATGAGATTAGATCCTATGCATATTTAACACTTAAACGTACAATCCACCAGGGGCCAAATTCCGCTAATCTTAACGTCGTTATTGTGTCTTGATGGCGTTTCAATAAAACTGCTTTTGTCACTTTTATACGCTTTTCGCGGTGCAATTTATTCGTAAGTTACAAACAAATTCTACAATTTCTTTATAAGTGACAAATGTTTAAGTTAGTTATCTGTTAACTAACAATAACTGTCTCAAAAAGCAATGCTATTGAAGCACTATTCATCATCACAGCCCATATACGTCCCCACCGAGGGGTTCGAGCCTACCCTGTGTTAGGCCTTAGTCAACCACGCTGGCCCAGTGCGGATTGGTCGACTTCACATACACCATTGAATTTCTTCGCAGATGTATGCAGGTTGCCTCACGATGTTTTCCTTCACCGTAGTAGCGTCAGACAAATGTACATATGAAATTCGAAACGAAAAACACATTGGTACATGGCGGGTCTCGAACCCCGACCTCCCGATTGGAAGACAAGTGCCGAGTCCACAGCGCCACCGACGCTCTTGAAGCACTATTGACACGCCACAAATACGTTAACGCTAGCAGAATAAAGCCCCAGGTTTTATTCACACTAAATAGAATACGACTATTGGTAGGAAATTAAATTCTGTGTTATTTCGTGGTAATATCGAATATCCGGCCGGGCTGTTTGGTTTGCCACTGTCAATACAGCGATCGAATCGAGTTCGGCCGGCACAAATATTTACCCCTCCCGCGAAAAGGTTATGAGTTTCGATTGGCCGCTGCTGTGTTCCGATGATTTCCGCGTTAGCTCTTTAGTCCCCGAAAAGCATTCACAAAATTGTTTTGTGGGTTTGCAACGGTGACCTGAGAAGGAAGGCGGTACTTTACTCCGTACCAGTTGTAAAACCTATGTCGGGCACAGGTTCGAGCCTGTATGAAGTACTGCTGCCATCTGCGGGATGGTTCAGCAAAATATCAGCTGGCGGCTTTGGATTCAATAAAGCGGCGTACAAAAAGATTGTTTGGCAACGAAAAACTTGTGGCCCAGCTGCAGACACTCGAGCACCGTGTCGTAGAATTGCCCGCCTTTCGGTGTTCTACATGTTACACTTCGGTGAATGTGCGCAGGAATTACACAACCTGATCCCCCCGGCTCCTTTCCACCATAGGAATTCCAAGCGCACGGCTAAATATCATCGTATTTGTTGGCAGTGCCGACTGTACGGACAAAGCGCTTTACTTCTTCTTTCGTTGTGCGCACTTCAACCGAATGGAATAAATTGCCGGCGTCTGTTTTTCCACAAAATTATAATCTGGGATCCTTTATATTGAGAGTGAACAGGCGCTATCTAGGAGAGCGTGCTACATCTTAGACCACATCGGCGCTTACCATCAGGCAAAATTGTGGTCAAACGCTCTCTTAGGATATAGTAAAAATAAACTGCTGGTGGCATATCTTTCTCAGGTGGAAAGAGAGAGAGAAACATTTATTGACCTAATGGCACACACTTTGTTTAGTGTGAGTGGCTTGTTTAGTGTTAAGTGTTTAGTAAAAAACACGTCCGGACAGCTTCTGTTTAGTGTTAAGTGTTTAGTGTTAAGTGTTTAGTGTTTAGCGAATAGGAACGCGTTCTATTTTTTCTGCGAGTCGCCCCTCCCGCTCTCCCGCCTTCACCCCTCACTTGCAGCTAAACACTCACTAAACACGTCTGGACAGACCTGTTTAGTGTTTAGTCCATATAATGAACATTTGTTCATTATATGGACACTAAACACCGTTCACTAAACAGTGTTGGGACAGCACCTACTAATCACTTAACACTAAACAGTCTACTAAACACTAAGCACTTAACTAAACAAAGTGTATACCGGCCATAAGACAAATTAATAACATGAACCGATGGTAATTTACACACGTAGCAAAACATAGATAACATTTAAAACTAATAACATATAGGTACAAAAATTAGGTCAAGGACCCCACCTCAGCTTCACCCACCTCGCAGCGCAACAACGCTTGTATTGTAGCGGAGCCTGTAGGTGGGCGAAGAAAACAGTACTGTCCTATACAGAGCGTCCCAAAGCTATGCGACATGAAGGGAAAGTATTTTAAATATTGTAGATAGGATATTTGGCTGAAAGGAGACAAATGTGAAAAAAACACTCCGAATTTTTATCTTAAAAGAAAGGAATACAAAATTTAATATGACGCCACA
Organism: Schoenobius gigantellus; assembly: GCA_963935595.1. Lineage (NCBI taxonomy): Eukaryota > Metazoa > Arthropoda > Insecta > Lepidoptera > Crambidae > Schoenobius > Schoenobius gigantellus. The sequence continues at coordinate 8,874,138 of OZ012544.1, read as the reverse complement.
GTCATAGCCTTAAACTTTGAACGAGCAAGTTGCTGAACGATACCTCATTTGTCAAGTTATATGTAGTTTTTAAGTAAATGAGGGAACGGATGAACATACTTGTATATACCCACATATACATACACCGGTCAAAATCTTTTTACTTCGCCGTTCTGTTTGCAGGGGCGGGCAGGTAGGATAGTGGATTTCGCCCTCCTCTATCTGTCAACTCATTTGGGTCTCTTTCACCGCTTAACATTAGGCGAGAGGAGGTCACTTCCCGGGCCCACCATAAATTTAAAAAAAAAAACAAAAAAAGCGTCTACCTTTTGCTATTAATATCGAGCAAAAAACGGCAAAAAAAGTCGTTTGTATGGGAGCCCCCCCTAGATATTTATTATGTTTTTAGTATTTGATGTTATAGCGGCAACAGAAGTACATCATCTTGGAAAATTTCAACTGTCTCGCTAATCGCGGTTCACGAGATACAGGATGGTGACAGACAGACGGACGGACAGCGGAGTCTTATGAATAGAGTTTCCGTTTTTACCTAGCTGCCAATTCAAGTATTTCAATAGAATGTTTTTGACCAACACCATCAAATATATATAAGGCTTTTTGGACAGGACGACGTCTGTTTGTTCAGCTAGTTTGGGATAATGTTTAAATGAGTAATACATAATTATAGTATTTTGATAATTTGTCATAAACTTGAAATAAACGTTTTTGTACATACATGCTGAAGCAGTAACTTTCGCAGAGAAAGGAGATAGCGGAGCTTATAGGGTGTATCATGATCAAAACGTGTTATTTGACATGAAATATTTAAAAGTTAAATCTTCAATTAAGAATCTGGACATAGAAATAGACACAATAAAAATGACACATTTTTTCCCAACCATATGTATTTTATATAAAAAAACAAGGCATAATTGACCGTAAGCCAGTTGCACAGTTACATGAAGCACTCAGTTCAACGACGTGTTAAAAATGTTTCCAGAGCGTGGAGAGGTCAGGCCCCGGCTGTCCGATCAAAGCGTCCTAAGTCAAATTATGCAAATTCTTCAAAAACGTCCCTCTGCCGCCTCGCAAATTATGTCGCTTTGCCGCCTAAGTGACCGTGAACGAGCATTTGGGATGTACTCGGTGACGGAACATTAATGTATTCCTCTCAAATTTTACGTGTAACTGATATAATGGCGGTTTCAATGTGAGAGGTTTCGTGACAGCCGACACTGGTCTTCTCATAAATGTGATGTACAATAAATATTTCAGTATCAAATATCGGTGACATGAGTAGTGTCGTGTGGACGCAGTCTTCGATGTTACTGATAAGAAAAGTTTTTATTTTTATTATAACTCGATTTATGTTAGATATACGATTTACGATTAGATATACGATTGTATTTTGAATACAATATTTGGACAAATTTATATTCAATCAAAAGTTTATGTTATCATCAGTTAAGAGGCATTTCACAGAGTTAAAGTTATTTCTTTCATAATTAATGTTGTCGGAATCTTCGTATGTAAAAAAATCTTTACGATTTTATGTGGCCATAAAATAAAAGCAAGCACGCAGGTTAAAAATTAGATTTACTATCGCCTTCCACTTAGAAGACTTCTGTGTACACCGATTCTTTAACCAATTACATAAAAGGAGGAGCTTCTATGTTCGACTGTATCTATATTTTAATGTACCGTGTTTAGCTAGTCAAAAACTAGCACTAGCAAAAAACTATGCTCTTTTGTCTAAAAATAACGATTTTCAACTCAGATCAAGTTGACTGGTGGCAAAAGTTTTCTAAAGTTACCATTTTGCATTAGTCTATCGACAAAACATTTGTGGTAGTTCTCTTGCTTGAGGTAAAATATTCAGGTCTTGTCTTATATTTTGATTTTAAATTAATCCAGCGGTACCTAGTAGTCTTTTCCACCACTGACTCTATAATCACTTCAGGTAAAGAGCCAGCGTGCAAAAATCAAACGCTGCTGGCATGAATGTCCTATTTACCTACTTGTTTCTCGTTAAATAACACTAATGAATAGGCTTTGAAACTGCTACAGAACACAACTCAGCGACAAGCATCACATAAAAATAATTACACCCTCACCTAAAATACCCCAGTCTGACACCAGCAAGCGGGCCGTTGGAACTTGGAAACGAATTGTGGCGAAGACTCGCGATATCCCGAGCTCGCGTGCGCGAAGGTCAGCCGCTGCAGATACGACAGGTGATTTGCAATTCAAATAGAGAGACGAGTGGCTATGCGACTCTCGCCTCCCAACTCCGTGCCCTTCGGGTGTAATTGGTTGGCGCCTCTTTTTTATTGACACTCGAATGGAACGAGGTCAATCTTCGTCGCAACGTGTAGAAGTGAAACTACTTCTCATGATACAGGATTGGGACAAAAACATGATTCAACAGATTATCATTGTAATCCCTAGGATGCATGCAGATTTTATGTGATTCAACATCAAATGCATGAATATTACGCCCTTGATATTGATAACCACAATATACAACTCGTAGAAATGATATTAGTGTGGTATAAAACGAGCCTTATCATCAGCCATAAAAAACTTGTAAGCGACACAAACACAACATTTTTTTTAATTTAAAACTTTATATGATGGTTATTAGGTTATAGTCCGTGATGAATCACGTTAACTCGTGCACGCTTCATTCCTATACAGGTTCTATCTCAAACAAAAATTTAGTTAATAATAATTCAATAATACTGAACATTCTATTTTGGCGCCCAACGAGAGTTTACCAACATTCTGCCACAGCCCATGTTGGGCGCCACATTGCATCTTGTTTTAATATGACTTTTACGAACAATTTCATTGCGAATGCGGTATAGTGGCTACTCCGAGAATAATATTTTCACTCGCAATGATTTAGATTCAACTCTTTTCGGCCACAATTTATTCAATATCTCTTAATTTATTTACTTTTCACATATTTTAACGGAGTCATAACATCTATTAACGTATAATTCTTTATCTTAGACTTTACCACTTCCAATTTTCAGATATTATTTACATACAACCTTCCCTATTTGAATAAATGGAATATTAAGAATGTATTACAGACAAGTTGTCGTAAGGTAACAGATAGTAACTCAACGAGCGATCCTGTCGAATTTTCCGAGCTACCGTATCGGTGTTCACACCAACGAGGTTCGAACAAAAATTTATGGACCGTTTTATGGCAAGAGGGGCCTATTACTGGGCTCAGTCTGATCTATCTTTGCAAGTTTCGTACGCGTTTTACTGTGAAAATTATACCTATAGAAAGATAATCGATTTTTAACATACAACTTCCTTTTTATCTTATTATTTAGCGCTACTAATTAGTTAGGTTTTACATTGACGTGTGCCCTTGGTATTACGATTGCTATGGTGAAGAAGCTTTCGCCGCGGTCAAGACCTAAATGGATGGTCAAAAAAAAAAAAAACCGACTTCAAAAACACTGAAAACTTAAAAATAATATAAGAATAGGTACAGACAACATCACACTTCTATATTGAAGTCGGCGCCAAGCGATGATCTCCTAGAAAGTGTTAAAATTTGTCACCGACTTCAATATAGAAGTGTGATGTTGTCTTTACCTATTCTTATATTATTTTTAAGTTTTCAGTGTTTTTGAAGTCAGTTTTTATTTTTTTTTAATATTTTTAACTTTTTAGTGAATGAAATCTTTTTAGTGAAATGTTAAAAATGTTAAACGTCTCGAGCTCCTTCGTGTTTCGTGACGTATGTTAAATAGGCACTATAAATAATATAATTAGTTGAGCACATTATGTGAAACTCAAACATCTTTATTTCAATAAAGACCTTTATAGACACTTTTCAAAATTAAAATATATTAAACAATTATATTTAATCCTTATGTGTACGTATACCCCAATCATAATTAAGATGACTGTATGAAAATACAAGTAAAATGCGGAAGAAAAAGTTGATTTATCTGTACGGTATTTAGGAGAGCCTTCTCCAGAAGAACGGGTAAAAAGCTCGAAAGATCAAATTTTTTGTCTCCTCTTTTAAATCGATAACATTACAATATACTAAGTCCGTGCGGTAACGGGATAAAATGCATGTGTCGTTAATCCTTTTTTCCCTGCCATAAAAGCCGATCACGGGGGTGAACCGTACTCACGCACCACGAGATGGAACACTCAAAACTTAAATCTTACATCAGCCCATCTCGCCGCATGATGTAGGTGGTCAATTCTTCCTTGAAAATGGTAAATGATTTGAAGTGTTGATGATGAATATGCAATATTCCTAATTACTTAAATAAAATAAACAGTTGCGAGTCTTACGTCTCCATTCGTTGAAAAGGAGGCAGAATGCGAAGAAAATGACCTGAAAAACTAATAATGAAACGAAACCCTGCCGCAAAGCGTAAACATGAATGTTGTCAGCGAGTAATCCCAAGCGCGCGGTGCTCTTGCGAGAAATTACTCGCCCCAAGTAGAGCCGTATTGCATCATGAGCGACCATATCGATGTTTTTGTCAACGGTATTTCCGCAGGACTAAAATATGATTTTGAACGAAATTACATTTCGTCGAAAATCATAAAGATTATCTTGATGAATGAAAATAATTTATATTCCATAAGATATTATGGAATATAAATTATTTTGTGAGTTTTAAAAATTAAAATCAATTTTCCTTTTATTAATTTTAATCTCTCGCAAATATTACAAGTACGTGATATTTTTCAGATTTCTCTAGCCAATGATCCCAAAAAATTAAGCACTAATTATTTTTGCTAAAACGATTTTTATTATAATAATTATTTTTAACCTTGACTAAATGTCAAGTGTGACTGTTTAGATAGAAGCAATTCCATCAAAATTCATTTTAGGAAATTTTAGATATTTGTATATACACACTATGTACTATTAAAATGTCACTGCCACTAAGCGACTATAATCCCGCTCATCCATTGATCGTTAGAGCAAGTATTTGGGGTGCGGATGATTTTCAATTCATGAATTGAATTCAGGAACAGCGTGCGGAAACCATTTTCATTACTCCCTAGGGGTCCCTAGGGGGTGCTAGGCGGCCCGAATTCCCCTTTTTAGATCAGGTCCATGCCCAGCAGTGACGTTTTTTGGCTGGAATGATGGAATACGAATACGATGTATGGCAAATTCGTTTTTTTTTTCTACCGATGAATTTCACCGACTTTTATGTTTACGGAATACCAGAATCCTGTAGGTATATCGGATCACAGGGACTCCGCATATGCATTAGTATTTAAGCCTATGGAATGACGGGTAAAAAAGAGTATTTAATCGATATCGCTAAACGCACAGGTCCGCCCTACCGACATAAAATCTCGGCACGCCCGCCTCCGTGACCACACATACAAACGACGTAATTATATTTTTCTACTAACCGACGGCGTAGCTTCAGTATAAACGCGTGTATGTACGTCTGATAAACAACTTTGCACCATTAACTTATGCAGACCTGGTACAGTGACGTTCGAATCGACGTGTCTTGGAAAGCATGTTTATGGTGTAATTGCGAAAAAAAAATTAAGACTTATAGACCTAATAAAAGATGTCTTCGACTGTTCCGTTTCTTTCGAATAACATGATGTAACTCTCTCAGTGGTCGAAAAATCTATATGAGGTTAGCATCGACACACAAAGCGATTGTGAAAAGTTTTCTTTCTGTGTCACGAAGGCTATTTGCCTGAACCGCATAGTATTTTCAGTCGGCAGACCTGAATTAGCAAAGTGAGTCCAATATAACGGCAGGCTGGTCCCACTCCCACTATAGATATAAAATATTTTTAACTATGTAAAAAAGGCATGTTTCGCATCTATCATCGCCCTTATCATCACTAAACCAAGTAAATAAAGTATTACGAATAGTTGCAGTTTCATAATATTAAAAAGTTTAACAATGACGATAAAATACGAGTATACTGCAGTGATATCTTCACAAGGATCGCGTGTTTAAGTCCGTTTTTCTACAACGCGACTGGATATCTTTATAAAATTGCAGAAAAATTCAGAAGGATAGCATCGAATCTTGTTGTCTGTGCTATTTCACTTAAGCAACCTTTAACTTTATGGCATACCCACACCTTTGATATCGATTTAGGGATTGTGAATCTACAATTAAGAGTTTGGCTTTTCAATGTGATCTGATAACTCATTAATAGTAAGTGCACGCAATATTTTAGGCATATCAACAGTAGGTACAATGAAATTTTTGTCGACACTTACATTTGCGGCAATCTCTCGACATCGTCTCTGGCCTGATGGTAGATAATAATAAGGCAGAAAGTGGAAGCGATTTTTATTTGGCTTCCTTAAGCATAAACGAAATGATTGTTTTTTTAATAATATGCTAAATTATAGCATTGTCATTCAGCTAGCAATTGTTATTACTGTGACATGTAACATATAACAATAACACAGAATGCAATTTACATTTTTGATACGGCATCGAAATAGATAGGATGGAAACAGATGTACGCAAAAGACCAAATTATTATTGTTGCGTACTGTCTTCCGTTTGAGACAAATTTTTCTCCTCCATCTTTCATCACAATCCTCATTGCTGAGTGTAGTGAACACAATGCCTCGCCACGCTTCTGTATTCCGCGGCGTTTTCCATACCAAGAGTTCACTTGTGGGTTGCTGACCTAAACGCTACCACCAGAACCTACGTTCTGATGGCATCCCAGCACTAAGCACCGCTTTGCTAATTGCTACCTCACACAAAATATATCATTGTCCAGACTTCATACTACTCAAATTATAAAGGAATCCTGCACATACCACGATGCTATGCGCGACGATAAAGAGCAACTTAAAACGGAACAATGAACTTACGTCATCGTTTTTCTCATTCGCCTATTATCATGCCTATTTTGTAGAAGCTTTATTGTCAAAATAGGACAGTCCTCAAAACATTATTCAATTAAGACATCATTCAAGAAGTCCTTGAGATGCAACAGACGTTATTTGACTCTGATCTCCTGTGGACGTACTTCCCCAGTAGATCTGCTATAATGATCGTTACGCCTGTACAGCATCATATTATGAAAAAAAAAATAAACAGTCAAATAAAATGTCAAATGTAGGATGCCATTAGCACACCTCCGCCGCGAAACCATTACAGCGATACCACACTAGTCTCAACACGATCTCTAAGTTCTATGAGAAGCGAATTAAAAGCGAAACTTACCGTTCTAACCTGTAGTTTTCATTATAATCGTCTCTCTTTCCCGCGCAGTTTCGCCGATTTGTTAGGGACACCGGTAATCTAGCTAAAATCTCGCTCCACCATCCAACATTTTTTAAAGCGAAGTTACTTTCCGGTACAATGCTCAAATCGCTACAATTCCACTAACGGCCGGTCGCAAAATTCTATCTATCTGTAGATTTGGTTACTAGCGATAGGTATTTGACATTAGCGCCATACGAAATAATGTCAAAATTCTAATATGTCCAGTAATTCGTTAAGCGGGTTCCATGGACTTATTAATAAATCCATGGCCGACGCACAGTATAAGGAGTGCTATTAATAAAATTACCTGGCACTATCTCCTGGAGGCCATGACCGCTCGCGGCGCATGTGCAGCGTGCGCGGGCGCAGATATTCACATCCTACTCTCGAACCACCTGTCAACAAAAAGGATCCCCGTTAGACTTAATGTAAGTACCGTAAATCGTTATTGAGGACCTGAAATATTATTTTGATATTTGAAACTTTCTATTTTCTTTAAAAATGCTAAATAATGTTTTAACCACTCGGCCACCGAGCTCTTACCAGCCCCGACGGAACTTAACTGTATTGATCTCCACTGAGCCAAAGTAGACTTTAGCTAGATTAACTGTTAATAGCTAATAGCAAAAGTTTTATATTTCAGAATTTGCATTTTCTTTAAAAATGCAAAAAAATTGAAATAGAATGAATCAATATAAAAGCAATTCGCCTTAAGAAAAAATATATCACGATCGCTTTGAATTGACTTTCTTACAAAAATTTCTGAAATTTGGTTTATTGATTAAAACTAGCCAATTCAAACGCTAAACTTGAATTACATCCCAAATAAAATATATCCATTGTGTAAATAATTGTATGTAAATTATTGGTCTGAACTTGGCACCCATATAGATATCAATTTTTTGTCGGCGAATTCAACAACAACGAACATAAATGTGAAATATTTATGTTCTTGATGGAATTTTTTTAAGCAATCAAGGTACCGTAGTGTAACTGTTTTGGCAAAGCATCGGACAATGTTTAATTTTAATTCTATGTGGAAACGGCAATTTCGGGGTCGTTACTCATAGTCCCACTACTTTGCCCCACTGGTGGGACCACGAGGAAATGTGGTTCCTCGTGGTCCCACTGGTCAATGAGACAACGCGGAATACCATTAATCGTTCGTTCGTTTATAGTAGTAATTACGAGTAGTACTATAGAACTTATGCTAACAAATGTACAATTTGGAATTGTTGCAATAAAAATGCGGAAATCTCCCTCCCTATTTGGGGTAGGTGGAGGGAACGTATATCGGCATGTGTATGTATAGGATAATAAGTAAAAAAAGTTTGTCATAATTTCTTGTGACCAAACTATTTTGGTAAATCAGTTTGGCTATAAGGAAATAGACGATCTTTTAAATGGGTCAACGAGGGACGATTAATGGTATTCCGCGTGGTCACATTGACCAGTGTTAATTTGCCCCACTGGTGGGACTACGAGGAAATCTCGTTCCTCGTGGTCCCACCGGTGGGGCGAAGTAGTAGGACCACGAGTAACCACCCAATTTCGTATTTAAACCCTTTAAACAAATGTCAGTTTAGTGACATAAACCGTACCTTTTACCGCATCCGATGTCTAGTGGTTGAAACCACCGGGTGTTGATCGGGAGATCTGGAGTTCGATTCCCCGTGGAGGCAGAAATTTTCCTGCTCGGTTTTGTTGGTGGTAGGGCGTCTAAGCCCGCCTGTTTAACTACCACTGTCTTACCTAAAATTGTCGCAATAATAACAATGTTTATAGCATTGCTATGTTCCGACGTAGAGGTAAGCCAGTTCCTCAGTTGTTGAGAAGTCAAAGTTCGTTTCCACCTTTGGCCTTATCGTCACTTACCATCAGGTGATATGAAGATCAAGAGCTTACCTGTCGTATGTAGAAAAAATAGGTAAACCACAATACCAATATATTTTAACATACCAACTAAATCAGTAAGCAAATGTAGGGTTAGCTCTCTACACAATTACGATATTGGTAGAAATGGCGATACGGGTTCAGTACAAAGGTTCCGAACGAAAATCTTTTTAATTTGCCCGCCATTACGATATGGCCGCGAAATACATAAATCCCCAACCCCAATCTAGTAGAGCACTTAGCGTATTGGCCGCTGAGTTGTTTGGACAAACCAACACAATGTTCTCAGCTCGTCTGTTATTTTTTACTCCTTTTCCTTTTATTTATTTATCTTCTATAATATATAAAGCTAACATAAAAGTATTTTACAAAAATAAAAACCGACTTCAAAAACACTGAAAAGTTAAAAATAATTTAAGAATAGCCACAGACAACATCACACTTCTATATTGAAATCGGTGCCAAATTTTAAGACTTTCTAGTAGATCATCGTATGGCACCGAGTTCAATATAGAAGTGTGATGTTGTCTTTACCTATTCTTACACTATTTTTTACTTTTTAGTGTTTTTGAAGTTGGTTTTTATTTTTGTAAAATATTTTTTATGTCATTTATTATTGTATTTTCTGATTCACAGCTGTTTTAAAATATTGAACAGACAAACAGGCAATCGAAGAAGTAATGAGATTTAATTCGTTTTCCAAATGAATCTTGGTCATACACACAGCGTAGCTTAAAGGAGATTAGCTTCGATTTCTCGGCCGTAAAATGAGCGATAAGTTGATTGTGGTGTCCGCCTCGGTGGCATTTTGGCCGAAGGGCCCTCGATACAAGGGTACGCTTACGTACTTTTATATACGGCTAGACAGAGGCCATTTGGCTGATTGTTTTGTTTGTACTAGCATAATTGTATATCCCTTTTTTTTATTTAATTGTTTAATAGTATTGTTCAATAACAAAATAATGTACAAATGACGAACTTAACGCCATAATAGCATTCTCTACGATTCAACAGAGAGTACGTGGCGATGCTTGTAATGCAATAATTATATAATAGAACCGTGTACAACATGTACGTACGTGTGACAAGTACCATCAAGTGGACTGTCTTCTTTTATGCAAACCTAGTTGTATAAAAACATAAAAATATACAAACCATTTGACCCACAATATTGTTGTAGAAACAAAATTATCACCAAGTAATTGATATTTATAAGAACGTGTCTGTTTGTGTATTTCATCCTAGCCCACTACTGGGTATGGGGCCTGCTCCAAAAAATCTCAACTTAGGATCTCTATCAACCTCATGGCAATGAGCGTTTTGTTCTTCCATACTCTTTTTGGACTTTATTTGCGGAAACAAGATTTATTGAAGTTGCAATATGTTTCTAAGCACACTTAAAAAAATATAAAACATATCCTACTCTAAAATACCACTCAAACTTACAGATATACACAACCATATTATATACACACATATAAGTACATATAATAACGATACACAAATTCGTTTGTAATAGAACAACGGTCACGTCTTTGAGTGATTTTTTGAAAATGGTAAGTGATTTCGCACCACTGCAATTTTGGTAAGTTATCCCATTAGCACGCTGCTAGGATGCAAAAGCCTATACGTTTGAAGTTGATAGAGTGCTTTCAAATTTTTTGCGTCAGAATCTCTCTCCTTAGATCTAAGCGATCGTGAATGAGTGTTATAAACAAATGTTAAAAAGCCGGAAAAAATAAAACAGGAGAAGCATTGCTCATCCTTTTTTATATTGAATTGTGCATTTTCTTTAAAAATGTCGTCTCGGGCGGGATTTGAACCCGCGTCTCCAACATACCGTGTTGACGCCTTCACCAACTAGGCCACCGAGCTCTTACCCGCCCCTACGAAATTCTTAGCCTTATCCTTTACTCTATGTTAAGCCAAAGTAAATAAGTCGAAAACAACGCATCGGAGATCGAGACACGATAATTTGATTTTTAAGAGTCGTATTCTTTAAATATAATCTATACAAATAAATAAAATTAAAGTGTTTGTTGGTAATGTGAAAATAATAAGTTTTTACTAAATGGGTATGACTGTATATCGGGCACCAACAACAAAAACACAATTTTAAATTTTTTTGTCTGTATGTTTGTTCCCGCTAATCTCCGGAACGGTTGGACCGATTTTGACAGATAGCTAATTATATAAGGTATAACATAGGCTACTTTTTATCAAGATCTTTAAAATAATTGCCTACAAAATCAAAATGCTGTCAAAAGTTACTATTCCACGCGGACGAAGTCGCGGGCACAGCTAGTAAATTTAATAAAATATTTGTCGATAACATAAAGAACTTCGTTCCTATATGGTGTCCCACGACACCGATTTCATCAACAAACTTAATTTTCCATCGTTAAATCGGTTTTATGTGGAATAAACGTTTATAAATTCATATTCCTAGCCATGAAAGCATTAAAAACATCAAATAAGCGAAATAGCATACCTTCTTAGTGGGTCGACGAATAGTCTGACGTCAGCCAAGAGTTTTAAAGCTAGTTTCGATGGAAAAAAGACTCGCCGGAAAAAGTAGGGTTATTCGCTCACAAAACTACAAGTTCAGTTTAGTTTCACCCAGAGAGCCCTCCACGACGAAGCCTGGACAAATTGCACTCAAGTGGGTTGGGGGCGCTTAGGGGCGGGTAATGCGAACGGTTTGAACGTCGGCCGAATTTTATTTAATACTAACCGTGTCCGTGACCTACGTTTCCCTTAAATATGCTTAATAGTGCCGTTTCCTTATTTTTTAGATGAGAATTTCTTAGTTTTCAGTGGACATTTTGAAAAATCCTTCCTTAGTGAGCACCTACATAAAACAACCAACCCTTGTACCGGGTTTCATGCTCATAGCTCCAGTAGTTTTAGCTATCAACGTTGATGAGGTATCAACGTAGAGCCCAAACTACTCGAGCGAGTCAGTTACTCGCCAAAGCCTTTAAAAAATACACACGTCAGAAATCAATAGTCTCTAACTAAATTTAAATCCTTTGCTTTGTTTTTGGTTAACAATTCAATTCATAGCAATTTATTCGATAGTATCTGTTTCAATGTGCTTTAATTTCTGTTTCAATTGCCTACTTTAATTCTAATTTATGCATTTATACGTATTTTTTGAAGTATATAGTGCGTTATCCTTGCGAACAGTTCGCTGCTTCATTAAGTTTACAATTAAAAGGCCATGATACACCCCGGAGCTATTAACTTTCATATTTACAACATCAACAATTTCCATTCTGCTATACACACCTCCCTATACACCCTCGTTAGTAAATTTTATTCCAATAATGTTAAAAAAATTATTATAAATATATCTATTACGATAAATCAATTATACTGTTTTATTGTATTAGACCCAGAATTTTATCTTTATTCTCGGAAGCTATGACAAATTGCAAACAAAGGAATGTCATTATTTTACCCAAAAACCGTTTTTTTTTATTTTAGTTAAATAATTACGTACATGGTTAAGTTAATGAAGGATGAGTTAATAAATTGTTATATGTAGTTTCACTCTGAAACAAATAGGCGCATAATTATCACGGCGCGAAGTGACTGCGCATTCAAAATGGCTACAAGGGCTTACGTACGATGAAACAGAGGAATTTTTAAAAAACATTTTTAGAGGAAGCAATTGCGCAAGTACTTCAATTTCTGTTATCTGTTGTTGTGATCTTTGACATAATTTTTTGAATTGACATGGCATGAAATTCATAGCACAGGACACCTTGATAAATTGACACACACATACACACACACACATACATATGCACAAACACATACACATACACACACAGACATACGCACACACACACACACATACATACATCACGTAGGTACTCTATAAGAAAATTGATTTTTTATCAATTTTATTTTATATTTTTTTCTCTATAGCTGCTAAAAAAAATGTTAAACTGTATTTGCCATTATATTTTATGATCATAAAGTCCGATGGAAGACGTTAGCGTTTGTCATACAGTTTTAATTATAGAACTAGTACAAACGTTATCGTTCAACCGCGTCTTAAATACATCCTGTATTATGTATAATTAATAAATATTATAATATTAGATACCAATAAACATCATTATTATTATTATATTGGTTACCTCACAAAGTTAATCTCACAAAGTCATCGCTACAAAGTCGACGGGCCCACGCGCAACGAGCGCCCGTACGTCGCCACGACGTCAAGTCCCATTTTCCGCATTTCCTTCTCTAAATTTCAAATGCTGCGCCTCTCCAAGGAATTAAGCGTTATATTTTCTCTTCAGAAATTCCGCGGCGTTTTTGTGCTGTTGTTTATTAGACACGAATCTTCGTGTGCTACCATGAATTAGTTAGTTGTGTAGCTTGTGGCGCCCGGCGGCGTAGTGCCGGCTGCTTTATGAGTGCAGTAATATTATGCTCAGGAGACCTATTTTTGAATTACGTATGCGATTTAGAAATCACCGCTGACTAAATAGTCAGCGATGACTTTGAAGTCACGAATTCCTAAATATCCTATTTTTGAAAGTCGAACGCAGAGCTGCCAACATAGATAAAGTACACACATACGTAAGGGTTCGGTTTCACGCAGAATGTAGCCGTTTTCGGTATATACCGGTTATTATACGGCTAAAAATTCATTGCAACTAGGCCAAAATATAAGAAAATACTGGTCTAAGTTTGTTTGTGACACAAATTTAAAAGATTTTAAACTTATACACGGTTATTTTTTTATCACCCTGGAAAATGTTAGGGACGCTTCAGGACACATCCAATATTATATAAAAAAAAATGAAATAAAAAATATATAAAAAAAACTAAAAAAAATCTCTAAAAATGCTGCTCTCACCTAGTGCAGCATTTTTTGTATTTTAATATTTTTTTTTAAATAAGTTTTTTTTTTATTTATATTTAAATCATTCTAATACCATGTCGTGAAGCGTACCTTTTTCCAGGGTGATAAAAAATAACCGTGTATATTTACTTATTTGACAAATTATAAAAATTTTAAATCCAACTCAAAATCAACACACATCAACTTCAAACTTGTCAATATGTTCTCTAAACAAAACACAGATAACGTTTCCACAGTTATGACTTGTTTACGAGTGGGTGAGGGCACTCGTAATGAAATCACATCCGTGACTAAGGTAGTCACAAGTGATATTCAAAAATAAGAATTATTGAAAATCGGTGATTATTAGTCACATCGGTGATTTCGAAGTCGCATACGTAATTCAAAAATAGCTCTCCTGGCCTCGTATTTGTATAATGGGTGTATTTTGTGCGCTGCAACTGGAAATATCGCTACTATACTTGCATTCTTGTATTCCGCTTTGAAGTGTGTTATTCTTTGGCATCGATTCGCTGTTTTTCACGAGTATGAGAACGTTGCCAGATTATCCTTGTTAAATATCTTTTCTTAAAAATGCTCGGAAATGTAGGCATTATTGTAGTAAAAAGAAGACACGAAGTTTGTAGTTCACGGCTCATGCGTTACTTTACCGGCCTAGGCCAGGAAAGTAAGTATGAAAATTTCATTTCTGGCCGCTGCTCAAATGTTTTTCAATTCATCTATTACTTGAATTATGTGACTTGTCAGACAGCTCATTGCTACCACATTATAAAAAATACACTCTTCGAACATATTACCTATTATATATGAATATGACAAAAATTTTATAAAATGTTGGTATAAAATAAAGTCACGAAATTTTTATTTTCGTTGCGAGAGATAAAAGACAATCTATCTACAGTATTACATGTTTTGCGTAAAATATGACTGGGCTGTATGGGCTCGTTTCCTTTGCACTAATAAAAAATTAAAAAAGTATTAGTATTACTAAATTCTAGGCTACTATTCTTAATAGCTATTCATTCATTCTTTATTCATATTTTACTCATTTGTGTCCAGTATTACATCTTTCATTGTTTCCTCGCAATTATTAAGAAAAGCACTATACTTATCTCGGCGGGAATGGGATTCCCGGACCCGTTATTACTGTCACAAGGCCAAGCATCAGCGAGGCCTTGAAAATTCTACTCGTCCGGCAATCCCTAACTTCCCGGCCTCTGCAGTAATGTACTATTACAGTAACATTATACTGACTTTAGAAAAGCCCAATGTTGCGTGAGCTTCCTATTAATAGTAGTGATGACTAACATTTTTTCTTCATCCGAAACTTGATACGACTACATTGATTTCAAATATCGCATGGCGTCACGCCTGCGTAATATAGCATGTTGTGATGTGACGTAGCTAGCCTCAATCCCTAACTTCTAATCGCTATATCTTAGTAGTGGTTTTATAATTTCGAGTAAGCCGAAAATATGTGCCTTATATGTTTCACTAACTGACGACCGAAATATGTTTTTCTTGTTGGGGACCTCTCGATTTGAGTGGACTGCATGTATTGCTGGTTCTGGTCGCGGATGGTAGTGACTAAATAAAACTGCTCCAATTAACGTTCACTCCATTAATTTACTTTCTTAGTTACAGCACAGTTAGTACACGTGAAGACCACATCATAATATGAAAAGTAAGTAAGTGATATCATTCACTCACTGAATAATGAAGACTGATCTTCAATATATTGACAAAACATTGACAGATTGACAAAATATGGCGGTATGTACACCGGGTCAGCTAGTATACAATAAGTCAATCACACACCTATTCACAACTATCTTAATAATTTTCAAGATTCTGACCAATGAGTCGTTTTGCAAACGCACACACTCTTCCAATAAATCAAGATCCTTTAACATCGTATTAAAATTACTGACCGTGCAGCAAATATGAGTTCAACAATAATTTGAATTGGTATGGGGTAAAAAGGGAAAGTTGGATCAAAAAGACTAAACGGTACCTCAAGGGAGAAATGGTACTAAATCTCAGGACATGCGATAGTTCTACAGGTAATTCTGAAAGAAACACAGGGTTAAGTATTTCGCAGCGTAGCTCTCATGTGAGTAGATGGTGTTTTTTGCATAAATGAACATAGAATGGAGAACCATATTATCAATGTAAAAATATACCTACCCTTACATATTAATTTGGCTAATCCTCTAAGGAGATTAATGAATACATAATACGATCTAAGAACCTCTTTCCAAACGTGAGATGTGGAAACAAATGGCAACTAACAAAATTACCCCTTCGTATTTACGGATGAATTATAGATGAGCACTCCAACGCGGAATGGAGCGATTCAGTGGCAGCTCTGCGTTCCTAGACCTTGGGACGCGAGGCCAAGGCCGCAGTTTTCATACATCACGGCTCAAAGACAAAAACCTTGCAGGCACATCTTTAATGAACATAGACAATAAGGTAATAGACAATAAGGTATTTTATTAATCTTTTATACACAATTTGTCAACAAAGCTTTTTTATAAATTTTACAATATAGTTTTCTTTTATATTTCAAATTGAAGTAGGTTATCAACTCTTAAATAATTTCTTTTTTTTTCTCTTTTATTTCATAAGACATTTCTTTAATATTGCGAGCACAAAGCCCTCGGGTCGTGGCAGAATATCAGCGTTTTGTCCATGTCCTGCGATGTGGACAAAAACTATCGCTGAGCCATCACCCTTTTTGCACTTCGGCAGCACACACAAACCGTGTGATTCGTAGGTATACATATGTATTTGTACTCATAGGGTTACAAATTGTTTGTATTGTTGATTTTTATTTGTTAATATAAGTTTAATTCTATAATGTATGTGTGTGATGTTGAAGTCGTAAATAAAGTGTTTATCTATCTATCTAATAAAAGTCATAGATAAAATGACTAGAAGACAAAAACCTTGCAGGCACATCTTTAATGTACATAGAAAATAAGGTCATAAAAGTCATAGATAAAATGTCCTGAAGACAAAAACCTTACAGGCACATCTTTAATGAACATAGACACGGTTAGCGCAGAGGTCGAGTGATCGCCTACTGTGCAACGGGTCGCGGGTTCGATTACCGTACGTGACAAATATTTTGTATTGCCTACAGAAATTTGTTCCGGTCTTGGCGTATGTGCATGTGATATTCTATGTTTGTAACTGCACCCACGAGTCCCACGCTTAGATCATTTAACCTATGGATGCGGTACGCAACAAATCGCAGTATAAATTTTTCTGCCACTTTTCGCGGGAGGCGAGGTAAACACGCTACGCACACTACGAAAATGTTTACGAACACACACTATGAAAATATTACTCTACAATGAAGAAACACACACACATCGACAAATTAACGTGTATCTACGCAATCCCCACCACAAAGAATGTCCCAAGTGATGTGACACAAAGAATGAGTAACTATTTGGGTCGTCGTGAGTGAATGATTGAAATGTTACAATAAATTGTATTTTTATTACTATACCCTGTTCGGCTAGAGTTGATAAAAATACAATGAAGACAGGGTTTCTTAGATTAGTACAAAGCGAGGACTGCTAATTATTATTAAAATGCTTTAATTAGTTTTTTGTGTCAAATACAACAATTTCACTTGCTATATTTGACACAAAAAACTAATTAAAGCAATTAAAGTAATGAAAGGGCTTGACTAGTAGAATACCACACACTATGATAAATGTAACTGGTTTATTTACATTAAAATAAGTCAAGTAATTAGTCATGGTCAAAGTAAAATAAAGGTACCATGAAAAGTCAGTAAACAAATAACAGAATGACACTCCGGAGTGCGATCAAAACAATGACTAGTGTGACTTGCGCCACGCTTCTATCTGAACCCGTCGAAACAGGTTAGCGCGGGGTGCAGTTATACCGGGAATGTCTTAGATGTTTTACATGAGAATTGTAACTACCAAGAACTAATTTCTGATTTTATTATACAGGGTTAATTTTGAGGTACCGGCAACCTCGCAGGATTAGATAGCTAACCTCATTAACTACAACATTTGTTTTACAAGTTTTAAGATAACTTACTACATTGAACAAAAATCAATTTTCAAGTTTTTATTGCACTATCGTAACATTGATAAGTCTATGTTTCATTTATAAACGACGACGGAAGACAACGCTACGCTCGCGCGCTGTGCGCGTAGAGTTACAAACATTCTAGAGGTATATTAAATGAATATTTATTTTTGTATGATAGTAAAATCTAACGAATTATCAAAAGTCGTAGAACAAACATTGTAGTTAATGATACTAGCTACCTAATACTGCGAGGTTGCCGGTTACTCAAAATTTACCCTGTATATCTACCTACATAGTTATAAATATGTTTAATAGATAGGCACTTTTTCGTTTAGCTTTGCTCGTATGGTAGAAATTTGCTATCTCGTGCAAGGAAAAAGCACGCGATAGCAACTTACTGCCATACAAACAAATTAGTATTTTAGAAAACCTTTCATTTGTGATAGGGCCCAACGTGTTATAACGCTTGGGACGATATCGGGTATTTTCCTTTTAGTTTCAGCAAAAAATGTGAGTTAAAGTAAACATACATTTCCTTGCTACACGTTTGTGGCGTTAATTCTACCATTTTAGCTTAGTAGATGTTTACTACTATGAACGTTTTTATTTACATATTGTAAGACATGTTAAATGTTATTCATTTGTCATAACGTGACGTTGAAAGTGTTTTTGTTTACATTGCCCGTACAGACTTCAATGCCACTAAAATAAGAAGAAAAAGCTTTATTGTGTGATTTTAATAGTGATGTTGCATTATTAAAATTTTCTCTGACGACGACGATGACGACAATCACTTGCTTTGTGATTTACTGATGTCCCCAACAACTTGCTGCATAAAGCAGGTGGCAAGAAATCGCAATGCAACGCGGAAACGAAACGAAAACGTGGTTAACGGTGACCGCAAACAATAGTTTTTCTATTTTGTATACCATCTGGCAGTCAACGTGTAAAATTTAATAAAAGTACAGTTGAATAAAATATACTTGATAGTTTATGAACATTTTGCATCTTTTCAGCCTTTCAAACAAAAAACTAAAAGTACAAAAAATAACTCATTTTTTTGTACTTATAACCTCAACTACAACATAAAATTTAGAGGACGTTATAAGACATTTTTCTATCTGGAGTAAACACGAGTGATGATGCCGTCTGGGCCTCTAGGGGTTAAATAAAGAAAAAAAAAGTATATTGTATAGAAAAAGATTTTTTAAACTACAAAGCAAAGTTGGGCAGTATAATAAGTAATAATATAATATTTTCTTCATATTTTTTTGTTCTATTATATTACACGTGAATTTCTATTTTAATCTTATATTTGGTTAAAGAAACTCTGGAGTGAATGAATGAAAAATAAAAAATATGAATCAGCATCATTCACTCACGTTGTCCCAGCACTAAGCAATAATGCCCGTGTCACAGATAATATAATGCCCGTGTATTGTGTTGAGCTACCATCGTACCATTGTATTTTTCTATCGTAACGGCATAAAAATATTTGAAAATTGTAAACAAATGAAACACGGTAATGTATATTTTATACTTAAATGTGATAGGAAACGCCATAATCTCGAAGATTTGAGTAGCTGGATCACCTTTTGCAAGAGGAAACTGCACAATTAACCATTTTTTTGGAGCTCTTAGTGCGACACGAAAACGACACCAAATGGCAGCGGTCGCACGTCAACTAGTTTTATACTATAACGTGTATGGTCATATGGTCAGCGTAAATTGGCAGAGGGGTTCGCCCAGCCTTGCCGTCTCCCGTATGAATGCTCTAAGGTCCCACGGCACAGGAGAAAATCCTAGTGTGGAGCGACGTTTTTTTTAAATAAGGTCATAAAAGTCATTGATAAAACGGCTAGAGTTCGGAGCCCTACAATGATCGCAAGAAAGAGGTCAACACATTATTGAGACCTCAGAAGAATAAAATAAGCAGTTTTTGTTCTGAGTTGTTCTGAGTTGTTGTTCTGAGCTTTAGTTATTGTTCTGAGATTGAAACAGAGCAGGGGGCATATGAAATCATTTCATTCGTCACATCTGCTACTTCCCTTTCAAATGGACTGCTATAATTTACACTGAAATCATAAGTAGATCATGAAGAAAAAGTAGATTAAATTTGTAGATTAAAAAAAATATCACGAATTTCTACATCCAAGTCTGTTCGAGTATGAGGGAAAGTTGATTTTTATACAGGGTTAATTGAAAAACACCTGCAACCTCGCAGGATTAGATAGCTAACATCATTAACTACAACGTTTGTCTTACGAGTTTTAAGGTATCTCAATAAATTGAACAAAAATTGAACAAAACACAGTAGGGGGCAAATGAGTGACGTGTATATGTTGTAGCCAGCTTATTGGACACCTAAAACGCCGGTCGCTAATTTGATGCCTAGGCCTATAGTTAATTGAACTAGAATTAAGTACTTGACGTTTGGCACCTTGGAGTATTGAAAGTCAGCCCTTTGAAGATGACTAATCAAATGATGCAAATACAGTTCAGTTCTTTTTCACTGTAGCACTTGAGGTCATCAAAGGAGTCAACAGCGCAAATCTAGAATGGTATTTTTTGCTTGTGTTCAATTTTAAGTGAAAATTAAAATGTGATATTGTCGGCAATTGCAAGTAAAATCAATTAATTTAATTTATTTATTTATGTGCCATCATGTACAGTACATACATAGGCGTTATGAGTAAATTATAAAGGTCCAATACAGTGTGATATTATCAAAATAGTGTGATAAAATGGAGGTGACCGGTTTTTTTATACAACTAAGTTGGCAAACAAGGAAACTGCCCACCTGATGCAGACGACCCTGGTACAGAGTCTCCCTGTTTTTATGTATTTCCAAGTGAGAGAATTTTATGTATATATCCAACAATATACACATACATTTTTGGAAACATTTTTGAGAATATTGACTGACCATTATGTAGTAAGTTACATGTAAAATGTATTGTTTAATCAAATTTTAAATCATAATATTAAATTAATTTATTAAATTGGGTGTAAAACAGTACCTGAAATAAATACGATTTTATTTTAATGTATTTATTAAGTGAAATGTAACATTTGTAAGCTTTTATCGCATTACAGGATGCCTGTTGTGAGCGATCACTTTCACCAAACCATTAACTCAGTAGGTAAGGTAGTCATGTTTAGTGAGGTTATAAACAAGGTTATTTTTTAATTACAAAAAAATGGTGTGCTTGTTCAGACAAGCAAACTGAACAAGTTTCACTTTAAGTAAGGCTAAATTTTAGGCTAAGAAATCATCACACCTGTTATGTTTATTATATACTAGCTTTTGCCCACGACTTCGTGCGCGTGAAAACCCTTTTTTATTGATTCCCTTTACAAATCCCCTCCCCACCCTTTTTACACTCTCTGTCCTTCTCCACAACTCAAACTATCTCCATACCAAATTTCATCTAAATCGGTTCAGCGGTTATTGATTCCCTATACAAACTTCCACCCCCTTTATCTCCTCCTTAAGGGGTGATTTCTGCGATAAAAGCTATCCTATGTCCGTCTCCTGGTTCTAAGCTACCTCCCCACCAATTTTCAGCCAAATCGATTTAGCCGTTCTTGAGTTATAAATAGTGTAACTAACACGACTTTCTTTACCGATATAAATACCGGGTGTAACGGAATACCGAAATAATATTTAAGGTTGTTGATTAACAAAAAAAATGTTTTATGACTATTCTTTGTATTTTTATTATATGCCTACTTTCGATTTAATACGCTGAACTGTTAAGCGTAAAAAAAATCTGCTGTGCCATACAAATGTTCAACATTCACTGAACCTATATGTATGAAACAGCTCTTTTTTTTACGATTTCAAAGTTAGTCCGATAGTGAAAGTTGTTCAGTTTGCTTGTCTGAACAAGCACACAATTTTTTTTTGTAATTAAAAATAACCTTGTTTAGATGTGTGTGTATAATATACACACGCACATACACATGTACACTGTATATGTCGGTGTGTAAGTGTGTACGTGTGTGGGTGTATTTGTGTTCGTATAAAGCGTAAAACGTAAATAAAGAATCAAATCTGGACTCGGACTTATGCCGGATACACACTTTCGTGAGTGTCTTTGGCTGCCCGCCCAAGTCAGACTTTTCGTAGGCCCGATAATCGGCCTGACTTTCATTCAACTTTTATGACCGATTCAACGCACATTTCTGTCACTTTATCAATGGCTATCGAGAAAAGTGCATTCATGGATTTAAACAAAGTTAATACACAATTAAACATAGAAGCATAATGAACAAATTCCATTAAAAAATATAATAACATCAATACCAAATAACTTTCGTCTCGGGCAAGAATCGAACCCGTGTCTTCAACATACCGTGTTGACGCGTTAACCACTGGCCACCGAACTCTTACCAGCCCCGACGGGTTTGGGGTCCAGACTCCCCCCATTGAAGAATCAACGTATCTACATTATATAGAATACATTTTTCCTCCAAGTAAAAAGTATGCAGTTTGAATCAGAATACACTAGGCAAATTGAAGTATTCAATCTGGACTCCCTCTCTCGGCCCCTTTTCCATCGAAGGTTATACCTATGGGTTCAGAAGCCAGAAACCTTTCAAACTCTCCATTTGCACCGTAGTTTTCTAAAGCTATGCAAACGCCCTATTCAACCCCTATTACAATTAACCTAACCAGAACACAGCAACAATTTCCTCGGGAACAGGCAACCCACTTCGCCAGCTCATTCAGTTTTCCAATAACTCCCGACTGCCTCCATTTCCGTTCTAATAAAAAAGTTAATTTTCCTAGACGTTGGCGTGGCGAACAAAAACGATTGGAGCGGTTAACTAAAGTTTTGATATTAATTGGAAAAATCGTTCCGGAGTTTATCGTGGCGTCTGAATTTGATGTTCTGCAGTCGAATAGTGCATTTTTAAGGCCAGTGGACGTTCATAGGATTAATAAATGATTCGTGTTTGATACATTGCGCAGTCATTACTTATACGGGATGACAGATGTTGGGAATTATTCGAGAAGTTGTTGTCATGTTCATACATCTTCTTTGCGTTTAGAAAACAGCGCCTTGCATAAAACTTACAAAATAACTAAATGTTGTCTTCGACGTTAGTTTGTAGTAGACCAGAAACAAATTTACCTGTACTTTAAAAGCGTTTAGTGTAATAAAACTTACAAAGAAGGGGTCAGGCAGGGATGTATACTTTCACCGCTTCTCTTCAATGTAGTACCTATATGGAGAATATATTATCCGGAAAATTGTGAAAAGGAATTCACGATTGGTGAGAAACGCATCAACAATTTACGCTATACTGATGACACTATCCTCTTCGCAACCTCGTTTAACGACATTAAGAGCATGGTGGATAGATTAGAGAGTGAGAGAGAAAAAATGGGGACAATTAAAAGTTAATGGTGGTGGATAGAGCTAGCAGTTTGTGAAAGGACGAAATTATTCAGGGAGTCCAGAAAGTTGACAACTTACTATGTCCGTCTGGGATCAACTATTAACAACGTGGACAGCTATGTCTCAGAGATAAAAAAAGAATAGCTATAGCTAAGGGTGCAATGTCACGCCTTAGAAACATCTGAAAACAACGTGATATAAGCTTCACAACAAAAGCCCGGCTGGTGGGAAATCATGTGTTCCCGATCTTTCGTTATGGTGTAGGAACGTGGACTATTAAAGCAAGAGAAAGAGGAAGGATAGATGGTGCTGTAGTCGTATGTTAAGAATACCTTGAAGGGCCAAGCGCAAAAATGCATCTATCCTTACACAGCTACAAGTAAAAATTCCGTTGTCCATTATCTGTCTAAAGCGCATCTTGTCCTATTTCGGACACATAATGCGAAAAGGAAACAAAATTCTAGAAATTCTGGTCATTGTTAGCAATATCGAAGGCAAACCGAGCACGAGGACGATCGCCAGCTCGATGGTCCGTGCAAGTCTCCTCTTCAAATAAATCAGAGGTGATCAGAGCGACAGTGAACCGGAATTGGTAAAGGAATATTGTTGCACCTTTCAGGTTATCTGAGCACTATCCTCAGTAATGCGGGAGCGCCTAGAAAAAGAGAGAGTAAGAATGTAGGATGGAAACAATTCATGTGTTCACAAAGAACGTGTCATTACTTTTGACCTATAGGAACAAATGTTTCCCTCTTTGTCACACTGGATGTAAAACAAGGACGGCGCTAATATTAAACGTTTTCTAATAATTTTCTAATGCTAAATCATGATATAACCATATGCTCTCTCTCACCAGTCACCTCTACTTTCACAGGGGAGAGAATTATTGTTAATTCCTAAAACACCAAGGCGAATAAACGAAATGAAATGTAAATACAAACGATTCAGAATCGCTGCCAAAACCTTGGAGTATCTGTTACCTGCTGGAAGTTTTTCACGCTTTTTCTTGCCCCAGTGGCCTATTGCGTCATCGCCAGTGACGGCTTATCGCCGCGACTGCAGATAAGTCTTAATATATTCGTCAGTAAACTAAAACGGGCCGCGCGTAGGGTGACAACAAGTCTGAATACTAAGCTGAGGAAAAATTACAATAAGTTATGTTTTTAGGTTTTCGTTCATATTGTCCGCCTGTCCGTCTGTCTGCCTTTCAAGACCCTTTTTTTCGGGAACGTGTGGAGATATCAAACTTAAATGCATATTAAATACTGGGTCTATCTATGGTCTCTTTTAGCTGTGAAAAAATCATTCTTGTAAGTTCACGCAATCGAAAGATATGACCGTTTATGTTTATGTCGCATATTTTGCGGATTCACAAGGAAATCAAAACCTATAAACTTAGCAAGAAGCAATATCTTCTCATGTTCCAGCTTGTTTATACTACTGCAGGCCTTGCACGGCGCATGGACTATAGAAGTGAAAGTGACTTTCCCTCGTCTCATCTCGCTTCATTGTTTTATGATGGAGCGAGAAGAAACATGTTTTGTCTCTTGACCCGTGATGATGATGATGATGATTATGACTAAAAGTTAATTGACTAAAGTTGTAAAGAATTTTATTTGCAACAAAAAATGGTTTCATAATTTATTTGTGAGACCTATAGTTTGTCAGATAAACCAAAAAAACCATTTGCACCCCTACTTTCAAGATGGCGGCCGTGGGACAAGGGTTGCAACCCCACAAACTTTTGTAATGTTGTTAATGTATCAGATAAGCGAGAAAATGGTTCTTTGAATAACTAATAAACTGAGGGACTTATGACAATTCCTTAACAACATGGTCACCCTAATATTGCAGCAATTCGAAAATTTTTATGATACACGCAGTACAAACTCACGTGTCTCGCTTTTTGTCCGCAATGGAAAACCTCCTAGCCTTCATGTCACCTGATGACATTAGATGTGAAAGCGATCTTCGCGAATCAATCACAATGAAACTGGCTATCTCATCTCTGACTACCGAAATACAACAGTGGTGTTAAGGAGATCACACACTGAATGTTCATCTGCCGTCCATGCCTTCATTATGCAACTTGAAGTCTAAAGTCTGTTAGGTCCACAGACTAAAACGATAACAGTAGCCGGATACGTACCCTATGGCCACATATGAGCGTGCCGCGTTCGACAAATTCATGACAAGCAAGACATGAAAGTTAGGAACACTGTGTTAGAAAGTATTTGTTTTTTGTCGCGATAGTTCATTTTTCTTAGAAACTATTATGTAACCTCAACCTACACCATAGATAAATATTCACGAAATTCCATTTCTCAATAGAAATTGAAGAAGGAAACTCATCCTAACATCTTAAAAACCGGCCAAGTGCGTGTCGGGCCACGCGCAGTGTAGGGTTCCGTAGTTGCAAATGCCAACTTTGAGTTCACACTCACACCTCGTTGCTATTACATTAGGCATTATCTATACTAATATTATAAAGCTGAAGAGTTTCTTTGTTTGTTTGCTTGAACGCGCTAATCTCAGGAACTACTGATTCAAATTGAAAAATTCTTTTTGTGTTGGATAGTCCATTTATCGAGGAAGGCTTTAGGCTATATAACATCAGGCTACGATGAATAGGAGCTGAGCATCAATGAAAAATGTTTCAAAAACGGGAAAAAATAGTATGGCGGAACGTAGTTCGCGAGCACAGCTAGTTATTAATAAAGCTGCAATGATTTTATATTTCCTTAACTTCACGTGGTTCGCAAATTTATATTTACAAATTTTCTATGAAATTTTACTTTTCCGAGTACATTTTATAAGTTGGTCGTCTATACCTTTTTAGTTTGTACTTAGAACTCAAGTCTGATAGTTTTCCTTTAAACCTCGTTATATATACTATTGTTGTAATTTTTTTCACGTATTCATTTCATATATAACCATTTATAAGATAGAGGGAGGGGGGGACACTTCCCTCTAACAAAAATTTGCACTTTAAAACCAAATATTTCAGAAACGGATCCCTTAACCGAAAAATGGTGTTCTGAACCTTACATTATTTTTAAAGACCTATTCAGCAATACCCCACACGATGGGTTAGTCGAGAAAAAATAAATTTACTTTCACTTTACTTGTATGGGAGCTACCCTAAAAAAAATTTTTTTTTTCAATATTTTTTCTACCTATTTTTGGGCATGATTAATATTCATACCCATACCAAATTACAGCTTTCTAGTACTAATAGTCTCTGAGTAAAACCGCGGACAGACAGGCAGACAGACAGACAGACATGGCGAAACTATAAGGGTTCCTTGTTTACTACGGAACCGTGCTGTAATTTCCTAATCTCCTTAAAAAATAAACACGTTCCCATAATAGGTCAAGTCTCACTTATTATCGAGCTTCTTAAGACAGGCGCATACCTATTTATAATAAGAACTACGCTGATCATCAACAGACGACATGAACAGACAGTTTTATTAATATGTTAACAGATTCGTTGAGATAATAAATACTATGGTTTAAAATATGCTTTAATTTAAACGAAATATTAGTCACAAAAAAATTAAAATCGACTTTAAATCGAATCATTACTTGTGATGAAAAGTGGGCCCTGTACAATAATCGGAAGCACTCATCGCAATGGCTGAACCCTGCCGAACCAGCCAAACCATGCCCCAAGCGAAAATTGACTCCAAAAAAGTTGAAAACAAAACGATTGAAAAGTCCAAAATAATTGAGGAAAAAACAAGTAAATTATAATTTTTGAAACTTGAATTTGGAATTCCTAACCATAGAGGAGATATTTGAGATCAAAGTGGCCAGTATGGCAGAACGCCAATTTCATAGGTAAGGACCTAATATTAGAAATGTAATGTTGTCTGTACATACCTTTTCTTTTATTATTTTTAACTTTTTAGTGTTTTTGAAGTCGGTTTATATTTTTTTTGTAAAAAACAACATTTTTATCTTTTTAGAGAATGAATTCTTTTTAATATGTGCCTTTTGTATTTAAAAAAACTAACCTCAAACCCCTAAAAATTGAGGATCCTTCCATCATCAGCTCGGTTCATGACAACCAGCGCATATATGTGAATAGCTTCGGAAAAAACATGAAACACGTTAGAAGTACCTATAAAATTTAAGGGTTTCCTTCGATTTTCATGGGATCCCATCATCAGATCCTGACTTATGTGATAATGAGACCAACTTGCTTTAAAAAAAGAATTAGCAAAGTCGAACTACTCTTAAAAAGTTATGCTTAGTCATACATAAAAAAATATACGCGTCGAATTGAGAACCTCCTTCGTTTTTTCGTCGGTTAAAATCAGATTTGTTCAAAGTAATTCCACTCCAATCCATCCCCCGAGAGCTTTAGCGAGAAACTGTTGTGCTGTTGTTCAATTAATACGAGATTACATGTTTCTAGCGTGCGAACGTGGCGGCTCAGAAGTGTTTGGCCAAGTGTTGTCACCTCGGGCTGTTGCTCGTATGTGTTTAGGATAACTAAGCAAAATTGAAGTATTTGCAACAATTGTTTAATTAACTTAAGGTATTTTGTAAGAGAGTGACAAAATTAATGGGCGGGCGTGTAGTTACTCCGTGAAGCCTTGCTATGAACAATATGAAACACAAATATATTTAATTTTATGGAAACACACACAAACACTTCAACAAAGGTACTAAATATTTACAAAAATGGTTCACCGTCGTCACCGAGCACCTAGAATGATAACTATTTATGCTTTAAAAATAATTATTTTTATAATTCCCAGCTAAAATCTATCGCCTTCCCTTTAAAGACGGATTTTTTTAACTTATAACTACAGACTCGTGGTCCGTGCCCTTGGAATTCTTAGCTACAATTAATCTATTTTGTTGTTTTTTTATTACGCTTACGACTTCTCTTCACTTATTCTAATGTGAGTTGCACATTTACAATTACTTATTAATATATCGGCTACATAATTATATAATAAATCTATTTAAACAAACAATAAGATGTTATTGGGACTTACAACCCAATTGTCGTTATACTTGGATGGATGGATGGAAAAACATGTATTAGGTATACCTTGCTCCAAATTCAATATGGCCGCCGCTACAAAATCGCGGATCGCTTTTCTTTTGTCACCTATGTAATATGGGTATCAAATGAAAGGGTTTTTGGCCTATGGCATGTATAAGGATACAAACACTTAAAAATTATTTGAAAGCACATATTATATATTTTGGGGGCTTTGACCAAAACTAACGCATAATACGCATATCATCATCAATATAAAAAATTAAAAGTAAAAAACTTCTTTAAAAAAACAAGCTTTTTTTAAATGCCCCTTAAAAGAATAAAATAAATTTTTCAACTTATAATGTTATTACACAATATATCTGATAAAAAAGCTTGTCGCGAGATTTAAGGACCTACTCGTAAGTATTTAGTTTAGGTACTTGTTTATCTAGGTGCTCAGGTAAAACTGGCGACAAGCTTTTTTATCAGATATATTGTGTAATAACATTATAAGTTGATAGTAAAAGTTTTAAACGAAAAATTTATTTTATTCTTTTAAGGGGCATTTAAATAAAAGCTTGTTTTTTTAAAAAAAATTCTACTTTTAATTTATTTTTTACTTTTTAGTCTGTCTTCAGACTTTTTTTTGTTTATATTTAATGGTATGTTTGCGTGTTCACACTATTGCATTTCACTTTCAGGTCATTCAAAAAAGTGATTTGTGCTATTTTAAATCATTTACTGAATCTACATACAGATTTCAAGTCCGTATTGTTACTATTGAGGAGTTACGTCATTGAGAGTCGATCCTGGGTGTACCATCAGGTCATTTCGATTATAATACTGCATTGCCATTAGAACTGTAGCCACGTGTAAAAAAAATTCAAGTCCGTACTGTTAACTATTGAGGAGTTCTTTCGTTGGGAGCCGATCCTGGGTGTACCATCAGGTCATTTCGATCATAATACTGCATTGCCATTAGCACTGTAGCCACGTGTAAAATTTCAAGTCCGTACTGTTAACTATTGAGGAGTTCTTTCGTTGGGAGCCGATCCTGGGTGTACCATCAGGTCATTTCGATCATAATACTGCATTGCCATTAGCACTGTAGCCACGTGTAAAATTTCAAGTCCGTACTGTTAACTATTGAGGAGTTCTTTCGTTGGGAGCCGATCCTGGGTGTACCATCAGGTCATTTCGATCATAATACTGCATTGCCATTAGCACTGTAGCCACGTGTAAAATTTCAAGTCCGTAATGTTAACTATTGAGGAGTTCTTTCGTTGGGAGCCGATCCTGGGTGAACCATCAAGTCATGCTGAACATTATAATGTATTGTCACGTGAATCAAACGCGTATACAAAATTTCAAGTCAGTCGAATAGGTATCAGGAAGTTGTTTAAAATTGGTTAGCAAGATTTGAAAAAATGAGTTACTTACATACGAACATGGCAAGGTAAATAAAAGCTTGTAAAAAGCAAATCACCGTAATTTATGTACGCGCATAACTACATAACGATAACCAAATAGGATTATTCTTTTTTTCATGAGTTCATTGTTGCCAGGCTTCTGTTTAAAATTTAAAGATTTTCATATAGGTACTTAAATAGTAGAGTGACTAACAAAATTGACAGATTGACATTCAGTTGTTTAGCTTCTTACATTGTTTTATACTGGAAAGATCTCAAAAAAAATTGTATATCCGTGCAAAGCCGGGGTGGGAAGCTAGTTTACAATAAAGAAATAAACACGTAATTTTTGTTGTATCTTGCGGAAGTAACAAAATAGCTTCAGTCGAAATAATGTTCAATATTGCAATAGTAACCCTTAATAACCCCTTTTTACGCAATAATATTACCCCTTTTTCCGCTTAAGTTGCAATCTTGCAACCTTGGCACCACTCCTTTTGAGTGACGAGTTGACGACGCTATAAAAAATTTGTTTCTCATAAAATAACATAAAATAAACATGTTTTTCTTATTAAATGAGTTAATTAATGATACTGGTAGCATGGAAGAAAATTACGCACTTTATACAAAATAGCCTTTGACACGCTGATGAACCTATAACAGAAATTAGTTTTCAACAAACAACTTGTCAGTTAAATCAAAATCAAAATCAAAATATTTTATTCAACTTGGATTTTACAATCTCTTTTGAAAGTCAAGGAAGCTACGCCAATGGTTCACAAGTCTACGGCGGGAGACCTTGTACTGGAAAGAACCAGCAAGGGCTATTTTTTTCTCCCTGTATTGTTACAGAGTCGTCAATTGGATGCTGACCTCAAGGCAAAAATTTGAGCTCAACTTCCATAACAAATGTAGATTTGTCAGTTCTCTTCTTAGTACAACGTTACCAATACTACTTAATGAATAGTTATACACAACAACACGATTATTTACATTATTATCATTAATAATTTCTTCAAATTAACACCAGGCATTGGCATCTTGTAAATAATTGTTGACTTTATAATATCCTTTACTCATCAAAGTCTTTTTTACATGCGCTTTAAACTTATCAAAAGGCAAGTCAGTTACATTTTGTGGGACTTTGTTATAAAAAGTTATACATTTCCCCATAAATGAGCTTCTAGTTTTTTGGAGCCTGTACGTTGAAACGGCAAGTTTATTTTTATTTCTTGTGTTTAAATGGTGAAGTTGGAAATTGGTTTCAAATATATTATAATTTTTATAGACATAAATCAAATTTTCATAAATGTACTGTCCTGCTAAAGTCAATATGTTAATTTCTCTAAATAAATCTCTAAGAGAGTCTCTTGCTCTTAAATTATAAATAGCGCGAACCGCTCTTTTTTTAAGTACAAAAATACTTTCTATACTAGCAGCTGATCCCCACAGAAGTATTCCATATGACATGATGCTATGAAAATAACTAAAGTAAATTAATCTTGCCGTTTCAACATCAGTAAGTTGTCTTATTTTTTTTACTGCATATGCTGCAGAACTAAGTCTGTTTGCCAAGGACTCAATATGTGGATCCCACTGCAATCTAGAATCTAGAGCAATACCCAAAAATTTTGTAGAATCGACGAATTCAACAATTTGGTTGTTCATTTGCACAATAGTATCAACTTTTCTTACATTTGGCAATGAAAATTTAATACATTTAGTTTTACTTGAATTTAATGATAAATTATTTATGGTGAACCAATGCAATACTTTAGAGAGAGTACTATTTACAACGTCAGTATTTCCGTTTCTTCTGTCAACCTTAAATATCAAAGAAGTATCATCTGCAAATAGCACTGTATCGCACAAACTATTAGTGAAGTGTGGGAGGTCGTTAATGTAAATTAAGAAAAGCAAAGGTCCCAATATCGAGCCCTGAGGCACACCCATAATTATGGGTGCACCAGCAGACTTAGATTTGTTAATGACAACTTTCTGGACTCTACTGGACAAATAAGACTCAATAAGTCTAATTGCTTCTTCAGAGACACCATAATATTTGAGTTTATTTAAAAGAATCTGGTGACCAACGCAGTCAAAGCCTTCGATAGGTCACAAAATATACCAATCACATCCTGTTTACGCTCCCAAGCAGCAAAAATGTGTTTAAGAAGGGCAACTCCAGCATCTGTAGTGCAACGACCTTTAGTAAAACCAAACTGATTCATATGTAATATGTTGTTACTTGAAAAATAACCTGTTAGCTGATTAGACATAATTTTTTCAAATATTTTACTAAGAGCTGGTAAAATTGAAATTGGTCGATAATTTGAAGGATCGTTTTTATTTCCCGATTTAAATAAAGGTATTAATTTGCTATTCTTCATAAGGTCAGGGAAGATACCTTCATCAATACATTTATTGAATATAAACGCGAGTTGGGGAGCAAGTTCCTTTATCACAGATTTGATCATGTTGGTCGAAATACCCCAAAGGTCTTTGTTTGTTTTTTTGTACTGATCATGCGGAATGTTTTCAAGATAGTGTCGGCGTCAATGTGACAGAATGTGAAGCCATTGTTGCACTTTTCTACACTCTGTGACAAGAGGGCCACAGCTGCATCGGGGCACGAGTTGAGACTACTTGTAGTTTCTATGGGTATATGGGAGAAAAAGTCTTCGAATACATTGGCAACTGCAATGTCCGAATTAACTGTAATATTATTGACTTCCAGTGAAATCGAATTTACTGAGCTTTTAGATTTCCCGGTTTCCTGGTTAATGATATTCCAGGTGGTCTTTACTTTATTTTTTGATAAGCTAATTTTGTTGGTTATATACATAGCTTTTGCGGACATGCACACTTTCTTAAATGTTTTGGAATAGTTTCTAACAAAATTTATGAAATTAGGATCATTTGAGGTTGCTTTTAAAGCATATAGTTCAAATAGTTTCCTACGGCTTTTATATATGCCTGGCGTAGCCCAGTCACTAAATTTCTTTCTTCCGTTAAATCATCGTAATGAGAACATTGTTTCATGGGTTATAGAACATGTCATGACAGGTCTCATTAAAATGATGGCAGCCTCAATATCTATAATACTAACATAGACCCACGTTATAGATATAGGTGAACCATAATCGCTGGCCCGTTTGCTCGCCAAACGGTGCCTAGTCCTGGAGCTGAAACCATAGTTTCACAGCCAACGCTCTGAAGCAATTTGAATTTAAATCGGATTACCAATCAATAACGTGCAAAGCCTTATACAGCTCCATTTGCGGCATCCCTTATGCATAGGGTTGTCAAAACACAATTATGCAATTCATTTCGACCACCACCGAAATCTTGAGTGATTGCCAAAGTATATGTATCTCATCGTAAACTATTACACAGAAATTAGACATTAGACCTAAAAGTAAACCTAAAATAATAAATATTTCATCACCCCTATTGCACCCACAAGATTTGGCAGAGATGATTGAACCGGAGGGAGACTCTGTACCAGAGTCGTGTGCTTGCTTGGGTACCTCCGTCTTACCTATTTCTGCCGCAAAGCTGCAGTGCTTGCATTGCTGTGTTCCGGTTTGAAGGGTAAGATAAGGCACTGAAAGTACTGGGTACCGTGACTTAACATCCTAAGTCACAAGTTGGCAACGTTCACTGTCACTCTCTTGGGGGTTGCATTTTTGTTGCGAATCTCACAGGAGCCACATGTATTATAGGTGACTTTTACCACTTACCATCAGGTGGGCAGTTTGCTTGTTTGTCAACTAAGAAGCAATAAAAAAACACCCACATTTCATTTACAACACAACGTAGTCCAAAAACTTATGACAATGTTTGAATAGGTTGTTCTATAATTAATTATTTTGCAGTGCATACCTTGACTACCAACAATCATGACCGGATTATAATAATCATCACTTCTCCGGGTTAACTTTTAGTGCAAATAAGTGTGCCCATTAGAAAATGTTGTTCACTTTGCTTGTCTGAACAAACTTTTTCTATTGGACCAATCTTGAAATCGCAAAAAAAATCAGCTGTTCAATACATTCGAGACTCTGTACCAGGGTCGTCTTACCTATTTAACATCAGTGCTTGCATTACTGTGTTCCGATTTGAAGGATAAGCTATGGCAGTGAAATTACTGGGTACCGTGACTTTACGAGTACATCTAATGTCACAAGTTAGCAACGTATACTGTGAATCTCACAAGAACTACATGTACTATAGGTGACTGTTACCACTTACCATCAGGTAGGCCTTGCGCTTGTTTGCCAACTTAGTTGTATAAAAAAACGCTATTTCCAAACTTTTCCAGCTACAGAGAATTTCGTGAACAAAAAAAATTGTAAGTCGGACCAAAATTATACATAGTGAACTATATTTGATTCACAGAACCATGCTACTGCAATCCGCGCGCACTTTTTCCTTTTCCTACAACTTCTTTATGTCAATCCTTTATCGAACCATCCTCTCCCCTAAATGGAGCAATGCGTCGCTCCTCCTCGCAATAAACACTTGACCACGACAATTCTTACTCATTGCTGTGACAGCCCTATCTGAGAGGGCTTGGAGCGGTAAGTGGTGTAACCGATCCGGGCCGGACGCACGACGTCCGGAAATTGGCAGACCGCTCGCCCCGGGCGACACTGAAGGGCGAGGCGAAGCGCAAATATGCAGTCAGTATGGCATTTTCATGCTACTTTTAGCAATACCGAAGTTCTAATTCGAGTCTGTTTAAAAGGCGTTAGGGCTGTCACATGAAAACCCTATTCTCTTCAGCTTAGCTCATATTACATTCCCACTGAGGAGCACGAGCCTACCCTAACTAGTTAGGGTGATTAGGCCTTAGTCAAACTACGCTGGCCCAGTGCGGATTGGTTGATTCCACAAACACCTTTGAATTACTTCGCAGGTGTATGCAGCAGGTTTCCTCACGATGTTTTCCTTCATCGTATGAGCGTCGGATAAATGTACGTATAAAATTCGTGAAACGAAAAACACATTGGTACATGGCAGGATCGATCGCGGGCCTTCCGATTCTACTTGGGGCACAGTGCAGTGCCGAGGCCACAGCGCCACCGACGCTTTTTAGCGCCACCGACGCTTTTTAGTGCCACCGACGCTTTTTTCTGATTTAAAAAAGAGTTAAATTGCAATTTGGTGTATTTGCTAGTTACACATTTACGTAGCCTCGTAACTCAGCTGATGTAATTTATAATTTACTACCTCACAGGTCATAGAGATAATAGTTAATTAGCACACTATCTAATAATTCATAGATCATATCTATAGCTCCTGGCTTCATTATAAAACGTTTGAAATTATTTAATGTCAACTTAATACCACTCGCTCACCGTTTTAATAAAAATGTTTCAAAAGCACATATTTACTTTTATCTAATTTACCGTAATGTCTTGACAATCGCGAGGCAAACGGCTCATTTAAGTGGAGTAACTTCGCGTTATCTAAGGGTCGCGTGATGACACCCATTAAACGTCCCGAGGTATAACTTGCCAACGCTAACTTCTGACCTTTGCAATGCACAAAAGTACGCAGATAAGCGCATCCTACCCGCAATGCCATACTCGTGCAGACTTATTGTATAATTTGCCAAGTACAATGTAAGCGAAACTATGTTATGAAGATACGCGATGAATCCGGCGCGATCACGCTACGTTTATTGGTAAACAGTTTTTACAACGATAATTTATTAACTTGTCATTTCGTTTGTCAAAAAATATGGTAAAAGTAAACATCATATTGAAGATGTTCCAAAATCCTATCCTTCTTTACAGATATCGTCTCTGTATTTGTCAATATAAGAAGACAGTAAACGTGATGAACTTAATCAAACAATCAGATAATTATTTAAACATTGAACAATAATTACTATTAAATGAAAGAAGGGATATTTAATTTAATCCGTAAAAGTATCTTTTACGTTCGTACTAGCTATTGCAATAAAGTCTTCATTCGTTTAATCGTCTCTATTAAACTTCTAAGTAGGTAGTATCGACTTCGAGTGATCGTTGATAATTATGAATTATTTATTCCTACTGATTGCGGTGATTAATGTCAATCTTTTATTTTGTGCGATGAGTTCTTATTAATACAATAAATTGTTTTGTTAATAATTAACACAGTTTAACGTTATCCCGACGTTTCAGTACACAATGCTGCCCCGTATATTCTCAAGTACTTTTCGTTTCGCCAAAGTCTTTGAATCGCGGAAAACTCAAAACAGGCATTACGATTACGTGCTGCCAAACGTGAATTACTGACCCGATTCCGGCGCAGCTATTGTTTTAGAAGTATTCCATGTGGAAGAATGCACAAAATACTAGCTATTCCGCTGCAGCAAATAAAAGGCTGTGGTGGCGTTGTTAATGTAGCTCTGTGTCGCGATGTGCTCGGATTGCTTATTCTTGAGCAATTCACAAACTCAACATTAATGTCATTACCTCATCTTGAGGTTAGGGCAATGAGCCTCGCACTTCCAACCACCATCTTTTGTTATTCCCCAGGGTTTTTAGTGCCTATGAACTTGATGATATCCTTCTGTAGCATAGACGCAGTGGCATGATGCTTCATGATTCCCTTTTCTTTTTGGCAAGCCCCTCAGATTTCGGAACTGGCAGGTCCTATTCTAGCAAGCATGACGCTAGTACCGAAATGGGTACAGCATTAGGCGAGTCTGCTTGAGCTCAGTGTGAAAATGGTTCCTGATGTTGATGAACATCATCTCAACCATAAAACGCCGTGCTGTGCGTCAATCTCCCAGGAAAGAGAGAGAGAGAGATTAAGGACGAATAGGACCACACCATGAGACACTCACACAGCACTGAGGTTTAACGAGTGACAAGACAATACAGGGACACTTTTCATCACCCACAACTCTTATGGCGGCTGGTAGAGATCGTGAAGCCGTATTTATTTGCCCACCGACAGCGAGACAGCTTCGCCTTAGGATCACCCTCGTTATTTGCCCTACAGCCTACTTCTGTGTGAGGACTATCTTGTAGAAGGAGGCCGTGCATCCCAGCTTGTCTTGCCGCTGATTATTTTTTCTGTGACTTTGGCTGCCGGTGGCCATAGTGCTATCTAGCCGTCAAAGCCGACATTGACATTTGATTTTTTTTATTATCTGTACCTCAGAACAATAACTAAAGCAATCTGTACCTAAGTTGAAAAATGACATAGACGGAGCATATGCCTTTTTTACAAGATATTAATTACTTTCATTACAAGCTTTTATTTAATTTCACCTGTCCCGGTGTCTGTAATGAAATCTTGCAAATTTTTATTTTTGCAAGCTTTCAATTTGACCCACTTCCCGGTTTCCGATTTAGCTGAAATTTTGCATGCATATGTATATCGCGTGACAATGCAATATTACGATAACATGGAACTGATCTGATGCTGGAGCTGGAAGGTGGCCATAGAAGCTCCGCAATAAAACGACACAACCCCATCGAATTTGGGCTCGTTTGATCCATACTAAATCTCCATCGAGTACTAAAATCTTACGTACTATCTTTGAATGAAGTGAATATTAATACCTTGATGTGCCGACGAACTACGTTTCGTCATAATAATTGTCAAAAAACCCTTATCACCTAGGGGTATAATAGTTATTTTCACTACAAGTGCGGGAAGCATGTCATTGCAACCAGTTCCGACAGCCGAAGGCGAGGGTTGACAGTCGGAACGAGTGGAAATGACAGTCCCGCACGTGTATTGAACAACTATTTTTAATACAGTTGCGAAAAAATGAAACAATAAATACGTAGCAACCATATGTAGCAATGTACCTGCTTTTGGACTTTACAGGTAAAATACTCACACTCGCATTTTCAGCAATTAAACATAATTCCGGTGGTGTTCAATCACTTAATATGTTATCAGAGTCACTCATTTTATAGAATTATTAAACTTTTAAGCAAATAACAACAATCAATAATCATGCAGAGAAAATTTTAGAAAAATGGCGCCAAATATGTTGTCGTACGTACACAGCAGTGACAGAGCAAATGCGTGCTATGCTTTGCTTCCCGTGTTTTTAAAAGCAAGGTCCAGCCGTGCTTTTTGTTATGCTTTGCTTTTAGGCATGCTTTTACAATACAAAATCTGGTAGACCAGTCAGGTTATTTAGCGCAATCTTAACTTAGCATGCTAGAAAAAAGGAGGAAAAAAGCAAAATGTGTGTCAGATTCTAGACATTTGACATTTGGTAAAGAAAAAGCACTAGTGCGTAATGGTGGTCATCCCGCACGCTAAACAGCCCTGCAATATACTACTTTTTGAGCAACTGTATTAAAAAAATAGTTTACGACCTATTCTCAGACCTACCGAATATACACAAAAAATTTCATAAAAATCGGTGAAGCCGTTTCGGAAGAGTTCGGTTACAAACACTGTGGCACGAGAATTTTATAAATTAGATTCGAAGATAATCGAACTTTACTTGAGAAGTGTGTTTGATCATCTATTATGAAAATAAATTTTCGCAAATTATTTACGGAGATTTTTTATTGGCTTGTTGCATGTCTTGAAAATTTTAAACTGTAGCGAATAGGTATGAGACGTCGTCCTTATCGTCTATCGATTTATCGACAGATTTCGATAGGAAAATAAATAACAGCATCTTAATTTTAAAATATAGTATTTTATATTTTGTCAAATAAATTGCAATTCCAACATTGGAACATTCGTAAAAATATTTACCTTTTTTAAACTAAGCTAATGTTGACATAATAGACATATTTCACACGACAAATTAAGTGCACTTAATTTTTATAAATTTAAAATCAGTGTCCAACAGCTGACCTGTTCCTAGTTCATCCTAATATTACAAACCCGAAAGTAACTCTGTCTGTCTGTCCGTAAAGCTTCGACACGTGGACCGTTCAACTAAATTTAATAAAACTTTGTATAGATATACAATTTTGGTCTCCCGCGGGACCCAGGTCACGAGAACGTACGATATAACATCGCGAGCAATATAAGCGGATTACACACAGTTGAATTCGCTAATGATGTATACTAATAATATTATAAAGAGGAAAGATTTGATTGTTTGTTTGTATTGAATAGACTTCGAAACTACTGAACCGATTTTGATGAAAGTTGGTATAGGGATAGTTCGAGACCAGGGGAAGGACATAGAGTAATTTTCCTACGGAAAAAAATCCCACGGGAAAACAAAAATAACGCGGGCGAAGTCGCGAGCGGAAATCTAGTCTAATAATCGGAAGATACACATACACCGCAACAGTGGCGTAGCTAGGGGGAGGCGGTAGGGGGCGGTCCGCCCCGGGTGTCACCCGTTTGGGGTGACACCCAAAAGTTGAAAAAAATAAAAACTTGTACAAATCACAACGTTTATCAACCACTGACTTAAAGGCAATCTAACCAAGTTTTTAATAAAATTACAATTAATAACTTTTTACGCTATCAGTTAACTTTTCTTAACTCTATGATTTGATCGGCTAAGGATTACAAAATTTTGTAATTAGTTTTATTGTTGTTGTTAGCTCTAACCAGTCAGTGTTGCCACCTAAGCACTTTTCAGGCTAGAAATGTGAGCTGGTGCAAGTGCTATAACACTCATTGTATTAGGTTTTCAGATCAATGATGTGGCATATACAAAAAAAAGAATTTTGACAGAATTTAATGATCCCAATAACAAATATTAAATTTTTCTGCTTCTTTGAATAATTAAGAAAATATAAATGAAAATCCCATGACACCGGATATTTTCATTAAATAACTCACATGCATTTATGTATAGCCCCATTCTTGGGATTACCACAATTTCCGCCCCGGGTGCAAAGGGTGCAACCCATGCCAGCTACGCCACTGCACCGCAAGGCGCAGTTACTAGTTAGAGGTTAGCTAAGAGGCAGAATTATTGGTTAAAATGCTTCGATAGATAGTGGCCACACTGGCAGCGTGCGCCTGGTGATCTAAAGTGTATTTATAGACATACATTTTATTATAGTGAAATGTCTCTCTTTTAAATTTTTCAAGAAAATTGCTTCTTAATTTCGAAGTAATCGAACATGTTGAATACGTGATATTAATATCTTGAGGTCTACTAAAGGATAATTTGATCTTTTATACAAAAAAAGTAAAATATAATAATAACATCACTATAAAACAATTGGCTAGATGACTAAAAATTATTTTTTTTTGCTTTAATAGAAGCTCATTCATATGATAAACAGAAAGAAAAAATCGGTTTTCGAATAACTATATATAAAAACAACCAAGATATAAGGTATTAAAAATTGTTCTCCATCTCTTTCTAGCAAAACGGCATTTTACATGGAGTTTATATGGCCGTACTCAACGATGACGTCACGGTTGATGTCGGATCTCTGTCTAATCGCTTCAAAATTAACAGCTTAAAATGCTTGTATCTTATGTATTTCTAAGCCGATTTTAATTCTAATTTCACATGATTGCATCTTTTTCTACGCTATTTTAATATTTTATGTCGAGATGTGAAAATTAGAATTCAGTCATCATCCCAATTGTAAAATATCAGTCATTCTTGCCACAGTTTTTAACATACCTACATTTTCATGTAACGTGTGGGAAAGAGTCCACAATGGTTTGTTTTTATAAACAGAGGCTATTCCCAATCAATTCCTACCCAATACATCCTAGTAATACAAGCAAATAACCGACGACGCGTCCGTTTGCTTCGCGAACCACTAAACTGCTATCGAGACGCCAGTGGGGCCGCGCGCATAGCATGCAGTGTGTTGGTTCATCACTAGGATGAGATATCTAAAGGTACGAGCCGCGCGGCCGCGGGAGCCGCGAGGCTCGGCCTCACCAGCTTTTTGTGTATATTTTTATCGCATTCTCACTATAGAGTTGCGCGGCCCAGTGTGGCCAGATTTTGAAGAATTATTTCCATTTTAGTAGAAATGTAGTTTTATTTCAGTTAGGTTGTTGTGCTAGAAATGTTTTGAAATTCTACTATTCATAAATAAAGCGGTAACTACTGCATCTGTTTTGTGTAAAAAACGAAACTAACAGATAATATTAGAAAATTCCCATACACACTTTGTGAAAATTATCTGTTGTTTTGTAGAAAGTTTCGATGTTTTTCTATACAGAACAAGAGACACGGCTAAATATACAGTGCGAAAAATTGTTTAATGAATGTAGTTTTTCAATTTTTGTTTCCATTAAAATTTTTTATTTAAAAATATTTCTTTATTTTTTTTAATTTATCGTTCATCGTCATCTGGCAGACGATTGTTTGAGTAATAAAATACGTGTTCATTGTGAAGAATAGGAATGATTTTATTTACAAATTGGAGCTATAATATCATGTTTTAATAGAATGGCTGCCGTAGGTGTCTGTCATGTGATTTTCTGTCGTTGTCAATGTCTAAAATTTTGCAGGGGGGAGGTGAAAAAGATGTGCAGAAAGAGGAGGACTACCCCCCGATACCCCTTTCCCCTCTCGGCGATGCATAGTTTTTGTAATATTAATTTTTTTAATTCATTCATACCTAACCACAAAATGTATGGACTAGTAAAATGTTAGTAAAACTGTACATTGTAGTTTTTTCTTTATTGCAATGCAACTAAGTTGGCAAACAAGCAAACTGTCCACCTGATGGTAAGTCTTACATCTTTTAATAAAAGCGTAAAGCAACATTTCTTCAGCTCTGACACCCCCTTCCATACACACCCCCTGTCATAACGGCCCTTTAGAATTTATGTAGGTACTTACAGTATGGAGTTATTATTATAATTTTGTTCGTTGTACTTTTTTTATTAATTTTCTTTAATTTGTTTCTATTTTATTTTATTTAAAATATTTGTATTTCATTAATGATTTTTTTTCTTTTATTAACCACCAACCTAGTATGGATATCATTATAAAGGCTGCCTGGCAGAAATCTGATAAGCCCGCCTTTTGTTATTTTTGTATTTATTGTCCAATTATTTGTTATTTGTTCTATCGCGAGGAGATGACAGTAGTCGTATAATAGTGGCGGTAGCAATAATGTTCACATTTATTTGTAACTAGCTGTGCCCCCGAATTCGTCCGCACGGAATAGTAACTTTTGTTGAAGTTAATAAAAAAGGAGCCTATGTTATACCTAATATAATTAGCTATCTATTAGTGAAAGTCCTGTCAAAATCGGTCCAGCCGTTCCGGAGATTAGCGGGAACAAACAGATAGACAGACAAAAAATTTTAAAATGGTGTTTGTTATTGGTACCCGATATACATTCATACCCATTTAGTAAAAACTTGTTATTTTGATATTACAAACAGACACTTCAATTTTATTTATTTGTATAGATGTATAGATAATAATGAATCATAACATAAATTTTATACAAGTTTATTTTTTAGTTATGACAAAAATTTTGTGTGCTTGTTCAGACAAGCAAACTGAACAACTTTCACTATGGGACCAACTTCGAAATCGCAAAAAAATCAGCTGCTCCATACAAATGTTCAACATTCACTGAACCTAAATGTATGGAAACCTGATTTTTTTGCGATTTCGAAGTTGGTCCCATAGTGAAAGTTATTCAGTTTGCTTGTCTGAACAAGCACACAAAATGTTTATCATAACTAAAAAATAACCTTGTATAATAGCAGAATATCGGCGAACAGCTGGCAGAATGGTAAGTTCAATTTAAAGTTGACTTACGGAATACAGTACCTACCTATTGGTTACCTTTATGTAGCCGACTTTTAAAGCGTTAAATGTCGAATATTATAACTTGTCAAGTCGTCTTGGTACGCATTTTGGTTCCGTAATACTTCAGTCAATGCTTGTTACAAGTTACAGCCTTTTACAGAAGTCATAATTTTGTCTATTTCTTTAAAATATCACAAAGTGTATACGTTTAAACTTCTTTCGTCTTATTAGAAAACAAACATGGTCTGAACTTAGTCCTGGTTGAAACTAGGACCAAGTTGACGTTGTCTCAATCTACGAGTATCAACACAAGTGAAAGCGCACTAGGTTTAAACCAAGACTAACTTTAGACCAGCGGCCCTACCACCTAACTAATAGTGATTAACGATGGCGATAGCGAGTTACTCGCTATCGTTTCAATTTCAAAAGCTATGATAGGCGGTACGAAATCACAATATTAGAGAGCTAAAATTATAACGAGGGAATTAGGCGGTAGGGCCGCCGCTTATCATAGCAAACTCGTAAAATTAAAACGATAGCGAGTCACTCGCTATCGCCATCGTTAATCGCTATGAGTTAAGCGGTAGGACCGCAGGTTTAGACCAGAGGTTTTGTAACAAGAACGTTTAAAAGTTAGCGTATACTGTGAGGGGGCGCAACGGGTCGGGTCGCAGCGCAAAAATCAGTTCGAATCGCTCGTATGTATTTTATATGAGCTATCGAGTACTATGCCGGGGCGCAGCGGGCCGCATTTTCCGCCGCTAATAGTGGTTGCGTGCTCTGCGGCTCGATCCGCCCCGCTGCGGCCCGTCACAGTGTGCGTGATCCTCGAGTTTACTTCACAAATTATATTTTTACGCTTTAGTTATTGTTCTGAGAGAAGATGGCATATTTTTGGCATTATCGTGAGTCGCGTTTGGTAGATTTTAAACAAGTCGGGCAGGTTTGCCGTTTTTGAGATAGTCACACTGACCGGCCGCGCGGCTGTGCTGGGCCGCGCGACTTGGGCCTCGCTTTACATCCACACTCACGAGGCTCAGCCTCGCGGCTAGGCCTCGTAAGCCGCGCGGCCCTAGTGGGGACGCACCTTAAGCGACCAACTAACCTCTTGCCGCTAAGTGTGCCACCTGCGGTGTGGCCTTTGCCTAAGGAATATGATATGTGACGTGGCACCCGGTAGTTGGAAGTCAAGCGCTATCTCACTAGACAAAATTTGTCATAAATGCAATTGAGTGTCGCGTCGCGCTTAACAAGCGGAGAGGCTCAGGGTTGGCAACAATAAGACATAGGTACAATATTTTGCAATATTAAACACGAATCTAATGTCTTGCGACAGGTCGCTGTAGTGCCGAAATTAAATCAAATCAAATCAAATCTAGGTGATAGAGAGGTGTTACAATGTTTAAAAGTAGTACTATTCCATATTTAGCCTAATGGCATGCAAATTTACAAAAATATAAAAAAAAAATTGTCACATTTTCCTTTTACCATTACATATTTTAATTTTTTTTTTAAACGCCACCCCACTCTAGGAATTTGTCGTGGGTGCAGTTACAAACATAAAATATCACATGCACATACGCCCAGACCGTAACAAATTTCTGTAGACCATACAAAATATTTGTCCCATACGGGAATCGAACCCGCGACCCGTTGCACAGTAGACGATCACTCGACCTCTGCGCTAACCGTGTCGTCAAAATTATAGATAGTATATTGATAAAAGATCAAATAATTAATACATGTCATAAATAATTAATACAAATCAAATAATTACCTATGTCAATGAATATTATTTATAATTACGAGTATAAATTATGTATTCATACTTATAAACTGCTTATCATTCAAAAATTCATGTATATTATAATAGGCCTTTGCGAGTAACATTTCTTTTAATTTGCGTCGGAATATGACGAAGCTTTGTATTTGCAAAATGTCCATTGGTATTCTATTATATATTCGTGGGGCCATACAAAGTACACTATTGTTCATAAGCCATGTCTTGTTTTGTGGTATACAAAGTTTCTTTGAATGTCTAGCGCTATTTAAAGTTTTAA
This sequence comes from Schoenobius gigantellus, assembly GCA_963935595.1. Lineage (NCBI taxonomy): Eukaryota > Metazoa > Arthropoda > Insecta > Lepidoptera > Crambidae > Schoenobius > Schoenobius gigantellus. The sequence continues at coordinate 8,829,460 of OZ012544.1, read as the reverse complement.
ACAATTTCAAATTAGTCCTCACAAATATAACGATTTCAAATATATACATACTTGGTAAGGTCAAAATACTCAAAGATATAAAATACGGTTTGCAACTGTCAGTTTGTTTAAGCTTACAAATAGCCCTTACACATTTTTTCTGAGCCTTGAATGCCGAATCCTTTTCAACCGAGTTACCCCAAAATATTAATCCATAACGGAGAGTAGATGCAACATAGGTGTGATATGCAGTCATTACTGTACTGAGGTTGACAACGCCAGTAAGCATGTATAGAGCATAAGAAAATTTACTCAGCTTGGAACAGATACTCTCAACATTCGCTTTCCAATTGAGGTTATAGTCAATATTTAAGCCTAAGAACTTTGTAACTTCGACTTCTTTTACTTTTTTACCACAATAGTTAATGTCAACCAATAAGGACTTTTTAGATCTATTTTGAAATGTCATTATATGTGTTTTGTCTAAATTAATAAGTAAGTTATTATTTCTAAACCAACTTATAATATCTGCCAGTGCATTATTTATGTCATCCTCAAGCATTGAAAGTTTTTTATTAGAAAATATCGCAGTACTGTCGTCAGCAAATAGTATCATTGGTGTTGCTACTATTCTAGGAAAATCATTAATGTAAATAAGAAATAATAATGGTCCAAGAACACTGCCCTGAGGCACTCCATAAAGCACTCGTCTATAACTAGACATATGACTTACTTGCGATTTTGATTTTGGACATATATTCGTTCTTATTGTTGCTTGTTCTCTGTTACTGAAGTATGACATTATTAAGTTTAATACGTTTCCCCTAATTCCATATTTAAGTAATTTTAATTTTAAAATATCGTGATTTACATAATCGAATGCTTTCGTGAGGTCCATGTACAATACACATACAGACATCTTCCTATCCATATTTGTTAGAACTTCGGCTATGAATTTATATAGAACCATATTAATATTTTTATTTTTTCTGAATCCTATTTGTTCTTGAGCTAGTATATTATACTTCTCGAGATATTGATACAAACTTGAATATATTATTTTTTCGAATTTTTTTGAAAAGATAGATATCAGAGCAATTGGTCTATAACAAGACATATTTTGTCTGTTTTCTTTTTTAAACAATGGTTTAATAATAGTTTTTTTCAGTTTGTCTGGATTAACGCCATTCAGGACACATAAATTAAAATTGTGGCAGAGCACGGGAGAGATAGCATTGGAAACATGTTTTAATACCTTTGTAGATATATCATCATGTACTTGATTTGTTTTTTAAAGATTGTATTGTTTTATGAATGTCAGAAGGTGTAACAGGATTAATAAATATTGAATTATAATTATGTCAATGAATCAATGTTGTATTTAATATTAGAATTAAATGTCAATGGTTTTACTTGGTCAATAAAAAAAATGTTAAATTCATGAGCTATGTCAGTTGGATTAGAAATAATTTTTCCGTCAATATTAAACTGTTCTATGTCAGACTTTGGAACATTTATTTTATGATTATTAATTACATCCCAACTTGCTTTCGTTTTGTTATATGATGTGTTTATGTAATAGTCGTTCTGTGATTTTCGAGTCAACTCAATGATGCGATTGAGTCGTACTGAATAAGATTTAAAATTTTCTCTATCTTTAATGGATTTTGTTTTTCTGTATTTCCACAGCAGTAGTCTTTTCCTCTTGGAACACTGTTTTACACCTTTGCTTATCCATTTTGGTCGCTTACGAAGTGACACTTTAATTTTTTCATTGGAAAACATAAATTATAAAATAAGGAGAAAATGTCATGAAAATTATCGAATGCAACATTAGCTTCATCACTATTGTAGATTTCATTAAATGTTAAAGACTCTAAGCACTTAAGGAATTTTTCTAGATTTTCGTTACAGAAATTACGTCGTTTAATATACCAGTGGTCTATAGCCATATTTAGTTTTACCGGACACACGTGCAATTGGGCAGTGTGATCTGATATAGCAAATTCTATGACTTCGCTCTTACATCCTCGAATATTGTGAAACATATTATCAATACAGGTACCACTAATCGGCCTTGTTGGTGATTTTATTGCTATGTTTAAATTGTATTCGGACAACAGGTTTTTAAACATTTTACTAGTTTTATTCTCTCTCAATATATCAATATTAAAATCACCACACACTAAAACTTTTTTCTTACCGTAGCACAATTTACTTAAAATGTCGTTTAGGATATTAAAAAAAGTGTCCAAGTCTTCAAGATTAGTTTTGGGTGGTCTATAGATAAATCATTTAAATACAGATAACATTCCATTTCAAATCAACTGTATTTAAAAACTTTAACTTTTATTTTAATTTGCATTCTCGTTAATATAACGTGAAATTATTGTGGGCATCGCTCTGTCCTTAATAATATTTTTAGATTTTTTTTTTCATTCCTGTGAATGACACACGAGCGGACAGCCCACCCGATAGTAAGCAGTAACCATGAACTTTGCCAATATCAGAGACACAGCTAGGTCGCTGCCAAGTTTGAGTATAGTGCTCTCTTCACACCTCTCTTGAATAAGGACAATTCGAAGCGTTCGGGAAACACAACAGTGGGAAGTTAATTTTATTATACAGAGTGCAGTTTTATTTTACAAAGTGCTACACCAGTTTAAGATTTGTATAAAACTTTTTTTGCTAGGATTAGGAAATTGAAACTTGGCTGTATGTTATTTTTATGAAGAGTTATGAAATTTATACGAGCCTTGGTATCTTTATGTGATAAACCAGAATGTTCCTATACTGGGTACTAGGTGTAATTTTAGTTGAACGTTTGTATGAAAAAAAGGGAAATTTTAAGTTTAAAACTGTGTTGGCATAGGAATTTTCATTTTCATTGTAATTGAGGAGTTACATGGTTTTGAAGTTTCTATTGTAATAGAAAATTTTCGTCAAGAAATAGGTGTTTAGCAGGAATATAGTTAATATATACAAGTTTATTTTTTAGTTATGACAAAATTTTTTTGTGCTTGTTCAGACAAGCAAACTGAACAGCTTTCACTATGGGACCAACTTCGAAATCGCAAAAAGAAATCAGCTGTTCCATACAAATGTTCAACATTCACTGAACCTAAATGTATACGATTTCGAAGTTGGTCCCATAGTGAAGGTTGTTCAATTTGCTTGTCTGAACAAGCACACAAAATTTTTTTCATAACTATAAATTAACCTTGTATAGATAGGACAGGTCACCTAAGAATAGATGTTAAGAAATTCAACTTTTTACTACTGGAAAATATACAGGGTGTAACTGAACACCCCAATAACATTTAAGGGTATGTATCCGTCAGAAGAAGAGATTCTATAGGAAAAATATTAGGGCTAACAAACCTACTTTTTTTTCCCATACAAGCTAAATAAATTATTTTTTGGTATTAAGTGCCGACAACCCTACATAAACTTCCGAGGAATACTACGCTCACGTCATACAACTAAATAAATTATTTTTTGGTATTAAGTGCCGACAGCTCACGTCTGTCACGTGTCATTTTGTGTTTTAATTTCTTTTGTGTTAAGAGCTGCTTATGGTTGTCACTTGAAAGTTTTTGCTTTCAATTTAAAATCAAATAACTCTGAAAGTATTGGGGTTCCAGGTCTCGGACAAGCACCGAAGGTCCATTTAGTATCTAACTTATATGCCCCTTAAATGTTATTGGGGTGTTCAGTTACACCCGGTAGAAATCCCACGGTAATACTAAATCTTCCTCGGGAAAAAAATAAGGCGAGGAGGCTACGGGCGGAAAACTAGTTCATATACATTCACTTTGGCCGCGGACTCGCAAGTCGTCGACAACCCTATCCCACACGAAACGGGTCGAGATCGCAACAATCACGTCCCGTCGCGGCTCAAACGCGACATCCGCTTGCAAGTGACATCTTTACGACTTCGGTGCCGGCGTACCCAACAGGCGTTATTATGCGAGGGCCAATTCAACTAATAAGCCACACCACAACCGAATCAAAGCTTGCATTGCCGCGTTTGAAATCGCATACGTCGCGTACGAGCGGCAACTTCGCTCGACGCCAACACCCGGTGGGTGATTTTGTAACTCATCGGCAATCGGGCATTTTATAGATTTGATAGTTCTGTTTGAATAAAACTGTTTTTTAATATGTTAAACATTCTGTAAAGTCATCTTGGTGTATTTGTTGAATAAATCGACCAATACTTAAAGCACATTAGCATAATTCCTTTAACTGAAAGCCCTAATGCCTTTCAGCATTCATTCAGTCTGATAACGATTGCCGATCAATAGATGAGTTACAAAATCACCACCCTGGGTTAGAAGTCTCGACATAGATAACGATCGTTATCTTTTGTCGATAAGTTGTAATGTCTTTTCTTAGCTAGAAAAGACATTACAACTTATCGACAAAAGACAAAAGATCTATCAAAATATGGAAAGAATTTAAAATTGGGAAATGAAAACAAAATTATTCCTTATATTAGTACAATATGCTTCATTCAGTAACATGGTTGGAGATGGAGAGGATTTTGCCGACTACGCCGATTTCTAGCGACTGTTCGTCGTCGTACTTAATTAATACCATGTTCGGTGCTCAAGAGCAAACAGATTCCAAGCTAAATATGCTTCCGCCATCGTAAATAATATTAAATTTTATAAGTTAATGTTATTAATGGCATGAGCTTTTGTTGTACAACTCGTACAGCCTATGCCAGTTAGCGACGAACATTGTAATGCTTTGCGAGATATCAAAAAGGCTCGCTATGAAATCGTTAATTTGACAGTTTTTTCGATAAGTTAGCGACAAAAATCGATAGGTTTGCGTTAATTTTCATGTCGAGAATTGCATTTATGGCTAAGTAAGTGTCGTTATATGTAACTGAATAAAGCATATTGTTGTACTAATATAAGAAATAATTTTGTTATCTTTTCCCAATTTTAAATTTTGATAAATTAGCTAGAAAAGACACTACAACTTATCGACAAAAATCGCAAAGTTTACGATCGTTATACACGGTTATTTTTTTTATCACCCTGGAAAATTTAAGGGACGCTTCACGACATGGTATTAGAATGATTTAAATATAAATAAAAAAAATAACCCCCCTCCTTAATTTTATATTAATTTTTTAAAAATACAAAAAATGCTGCACTAATTGAGAGCAGCATTTTTAGAGATTTTTTTTTTCATATATATATATATTTTTTTATATATAATATTGGATGTGTCCTGAAGCGTCCCTAAAATTTTCCAGGGTGATAAAAAAATAACCGTGTATATGTCGAGACTTCTGCCCCTGGTCAGCGAAGAATGGTTATAATCGCAGTTGCAGTGATCGATTGAAAATAAAGAGTTCGTGTTGATAATAGACGTGGGCCGTTCACGGCACGTATAAGTTACTCTGTGGTTCACGGTTCTTGCGTTGATAAAACGACTCCGTTTTCCATAAACGGTGAAATCGTTGATAGTAGATGGACCCTAGCTGCTTGTCTTAGATCCGGAAACCTAATACTTTCTGAGTTTATCGACTTTAAACTGATAGCAAAAACTTTCAAGTGACAACCATAGCTCAGCTGGCTATGGAATTAACACAAAGAAAATGTAAGCACTGAATGAAGAAACAAGGCACACTGATGTAGGGTTGTTGACTCTGGATCAAAAAAATAATTAATTTAGTTTGTATGGTTAAAAAAGTAACTTCGGCCGCAATTTTTTTCCCACAGTTTATTATACCTTGTTTAAGATGCTGACACGTGGGAGAGAATGTGAAGCTACTGCCTCTTTCTGTAATCTCGCAGAGGGAGACAACGAAGAGGGTGCTGAAAAAAATCCTCACCCGCCATTTGTGTGGCCTGCGTGCTTAGATGGCATCTGACCCCACCCCTCCCGTCTGGATATGACCTCTACGTTCAAGGTAATCCCAGGTAGGATCTGGCCCGTAGCTGGCCGAGCTGTCCAGGCATGGTTCAGAGGTTTGGGGCTTCCCAGACCCTCGGTTATTCTTAATATGGATGTCGAGGTTAATTTGGTGGTTATGTCTCGTACTCTGGGGGGAGAGATCCACATCAACAAGTATAGTGCGCAACAGCATTTTACCTCGTAAAAGGAGGACTTATTAGTCAAAGTAGCAATGTCTACAAACAAGCAATGAATAAAAGGCAAAAGGGGGTAAAAGTAAAGAAATGTATGCTACAGGAATAAATTCCTATCATTTTACCTATACCTAATTTTAAAAAAATGTAAAGAAATGTATTGATTAGGTACAAAGTTGTAATTTACCTATACATAACATAATATTAATTAATGCATTCGTAAATTAATAACTTAATTTTTCCTGTATCCTGCCTGACGTAATGAGACCTTAGAGACCTTAGAGCATCTAAGAATGAGACATGAAATATCATCAAAATGAAGTTTTTGTTTTTGAATTACTTATATTGTAAAAAATCTAAAATGTTTTGTGTAATTTCTTAAATCAATTACAATATTTTTTCTGTATTTGACCATTATTTGACATTATTTTAACAATTGGACACTAAGTTCACTAATATACTAATGAATTTTTGTTAATTCAACACAGTGACTTGTTGTCGTGCTGGAAGCAATTCTATAAAGCCCTATTATCTAAATAATAAATTTATACATATCAGATGTTACAGGTACAAAATAGTTGAATTTATTTTTAAAAATGTGCTTTAATTATGCAAAGCATCGTTGTAAACTGTTCTGTAAAAGTCCGCCTAGCACTTCCTGACAGTACATTAAATTCAGTAAATAATTAGTTTTTTCAGAGTTGGGTTTCATACCTACTTATTAGGTCGATTTTCCTACAATGATCTTCCTATAGGTATGTATTTCAAATGCAATATGTACATACAGTTACTTTGCTATTTTGGAATGAAAGGTGAACTGGTACTAAGTTTCATGGTAGGAAGTGGGTACGAATATAAAAATCAAAGATTCCAATTTCAAAACATATTTCAGGAATGGAGTAAGTACACCGATCCCGCGCCTACGGTCGCATGGCGCAGCCCGCCGCACTGCGGAACATACTGAGCCTTCCCCAGCAATATCCATATTACCTGGAGGCAGTTGAATTTCCAAGAAGGAACAGGACATAGAAACACATAGGAATAGGGCAAAGTTCAGGGATAATGTTTATTAGGAAAACATGCTTCTAATTTCTGACCCTAACGATCAGTATCTATCATAAAAATACAGAATGTTTATTACATTATAATATGTCCCAGCTCTGCAAAAAGGCTCCCAATAAAATTGGATACCATTGGGAAAAGAATCCAGAAGAGATTCAGGAGGAGCTTAAGAGGGTCTAAAAGATAACTAGGTATATAAGATATAATGGGTTTATGTAACAAGATAATAATAACAACTACAGTAGTTAATGTATTGGAGAATACACAGGTGTCCAGTTGATAAAGAGGTCAGATATGCCGCCGCTGATGGATAGCCAAGAGTGCTCGGAAGTGGACCAGAATAAGATTGATGGTTAGAATGGAAGGATTACATCGACACTAACTTTATGGCTATCCGTTGATGCCACATTATATCCATATTCTGTTTATATTTAGGTTGATATTTGACTTGACCATTTATTCCTCTTCTCAGAGCGGAACGTGTCTTGTGTAATTATGTCACTAAGCTCAATGGTGTTTAACAATTTTTTATTAAAGAAAAAATTATACCTACTTCTAATACAAAATAATCAAAGAACTACTGAGGACTACCTTATGCAGACTTTATGACGTGAGCAGAGTATGTGTAATCAGTTTCATAATATCCGGACTATTTTTTATAAATTTGTAATGTGTAAATAGAATAGAAGTAAATGTATTTCGTTATGTGTTTGCGTGTTGTTTATAAATAAATATGTTTTTCAAATATTAAGTGAAACGTTTTTACGTAGGCATTTAACTGAAAATTTTCAGAAAATTATTCGATTAAAGAGTATTAAAATCGCGTTTTTAATCTTTATATTTTATCTTCTGAAAAGAAAATTATAAATATAAAAGCTAATTAATAAAAAACAAAAGTAATTAAAATATATTAAAAAGAAACAATAAAGCAATAATTACAACAAAATAATAAAAAAAAACAAATTAATGAAAAAGAACTGCTCTAGACCAGGATCGAACCACTACCACCTGACTATAGTATAGACCAATCCTGACTAACATGAAGCAGTGAAATTAAGTGATCAAATTTTTTTTGTGTTTTTTATTGCAACTAAATTGGCAAACAAGCAAACTTGTGGCGTGGCGTGTCAATAACGCTTCAATAGCATCGCTTTATGAGACAGTTGTTGTTGGTAAACCGAATACTAACTGAAACATTTGTCACTATTGACTTATCAAGAAATTGTTGTACAAATAAATTGCACCGGAAAATGCGCGTAAAAGCGACAAAATCAGTTTTATTGAAAAGCTATCACGACGCGACAATGACGATTTAAGATTAGCGGAATTAGGCCCCCGATGGTAAGTGGTAACAGTCGCCTATAATACATGTGACTCCTGTGAGATTCGCAGCAAATCTGCAAACCCCACAAGAACCAAGTGTACTTTGCCAACTTTTGACAAGAGATGTAATGTCATGGTACCCAGTAATTTCAATGCCATATCTTACCCTTCCAACCGGAATACAGCAATGCAAGCACTGCTGCTTTGCGGCAGAAATAGGTAAGACGGAGGTACCTAAGCAGACGACCCTGGTACAGAGTAATGCGACATGCGATAGAAAGGTCAAAAAAATTTAAGGCGATGTAAAAAAAGTTTCACTTTAATAAAATTAATATATGTTTCATCTATCTAATATTTTAAAAGCGAAAGTAGCTGTATGGCTGTCTATGTCTGTTACTGTACCAATTTTGATTAAATTTTGTATAAAAGACATACAAGGTTCCGTTTTTTAATAAAGTACTATATTGTGCTTTGTTAAAAAAAGTTAAATTTAATAAAGTGCTATCCCGAATTAAAACAGACAGTTCCTTAGGAACAGTTCCTAAGCGCACGAATAACGGAACTCGCCGCACACGAGATCGCAGGAAATCCGTGCAGTTGAGAATTTGCGTCAATTATGGATTCTATCTTATCGATGTGTGACAGGCGATAGGAGTATGGGGGCATGATGGATGCGTCGTCATAGAGATGACGAAATAAGCGACATTAAGCTGAAGCACGTGCGAATTTGCACGTACTGCGCCCCAGTTCCGGGTGCCACTAACGAGTGAGGAGCGTTGGATATTAATTTACCAGTAATACCAGTACATGCATTGTAAAATAACTTGGAAACAAAATGAATGAGGTTTGTACAGTATGATGACACAAAAATTAAAAGCAAAAGCAAAAATAAAATCATTTTTTTGACCGACTTCACAAAAAGTGGAGTTCTTTGTTTTTTTATGTTTGTTGTTATTTTTTTTTGTTGCTTTTCAGGTATGTGCGTCTAGTAGTCATGAGCGGCACTTATGACAGAAGGATGCTTGACTTTTACGAGTTAGGTATTTGCTTCATGGGTATAGAGGTTAGTTTTTTAAATACAATAGGCACGTATTGAGCATTAGTTTTATTTTCTCATGTTACTTCGGTGAACTGATTATGGTAATAATAAATTCACTAAAAGACGTTAAAATTTTTTTTTTACAAAAAATAGAACCGACTTCAAAAACACTGAAAACTTAAAAATAATCTTCTTCTATATTGAAGTCGGTGCCAAACGATGATCTCCTAGAAAGTGTTAAAATTTGTCACCGACTTCAATATAATAGAAGATTATTTTTAAGTTTTCAGTGTTTTTGAAGTCGGTTCTATTTTTTGTAAAAAAAAATTATTTTTAACTTTTTTGTGAATTAAATCTTTTTAGTGAAAGAAACCCTAATTTAATACCAGCTCACCAAATTAGTGTTTTCCTCGATTTTCTATGGGATCCCATCATCCGATCCTGACTTTGGTGACCATGGGACCACCCTTGCAGTATACTCTATCAAATACAAAAAGAATTTTGGAAATCGGTTTAAAAATGACGGAGATATGAGGCAACAAACATAAAAAAAAATACAACCGAATTGATAACCTCCTCCTTTTTTGAAGTCGGTTAAAAATAGGTATCTTACAATACATAAAACAACCATCTTCAAAATCACAATAAAAGTCATAAATAATATAAGAATACATACGCCATTACATTTTTTTATATTTTGAAATCGGTGCCAAATTTTACCTCATATATATGAGTAATCATGATCATCCACACCGCAAAATATTATTTTAAGAGATACTTTTCAAAAATACTATTTGGAAGAAGACAAAAATTAGACCATCCCTTATCTCGTCCGTTCAACTCGTGAACGCTCTCCTAATTCCGAAGGTAGATTTTGTTTATAATCAAAGAAATCTCAAAGACAACTCCACTAATAAAAAATCGATCTGGCCTCAGAGAACAACTAAAGCAGATTGCTGTAGTGATTGTTCTGAGGATCTGGCACAACGTTTCGCAAATAATGAACAGAGCATGTAGAGCTTCGAATGACACGCCATTGAAATCTACATGATTTTAATTTTAGAATTACAGTAGTGCAAATGCACTACTACAGTGCACTCGGCACTGGCCTTCTAAGCGAAAGGTCCGGGGTTTGACCCTGCAATTTACATTTATGATGTACATTTATTATGTACATTTGTCCAACGCTCCTACGGTAAAGGAAGAAATTCAAAGGTGTATGTGAAGTTATTGTTTTTTTAACACCCTTGCATGTAAAGCTTGTAACGTTTTTAGTTAGGGGTAGATAGTAGTAATGGGTGAAGAAAGTTACAAAAAAAGTTAGAATTAAATTTAGAAAAAATAATTTAATAAATTTAAAAATCGCGAGTAGATTTGATCTTAGTGGTAGTAGTGGGTCGTGGATTGGGCGTTGCGGGTACGTTAACTGCTCCCTTACAGAATACCACTTCCCTGCAGTGGCAGTGGCAGCTCCTCTGCGCTCCGTCTGGTACCCGGCGGGATGTGTGCTCGGTCAGGCAGGGACAGCAGGTAGTGTAAATGTAGGTAGACTCGTCGAATCGCGATCTAGTCGCGTACGACACTCCGGTGCTTGATCCCCGAATTGGGGAATAACACCACACACTGAGTATTTAATTGCAATTAGTATTGTTATTATTTATATCCTATTATTTTGCAATAAATAAAGTATTCAAATTCCGAAATCGTTATTTTATTTTAGCGCAGGCTTTCACCTTCGGCTCGGCGGCAAAAGTGAGAAACGTCATCGTAGTCCCCACTGCTTGAATGAGACGTACGTCACTCAGTAAGCGCGTTTCGTTACACCAATTTCGTTAGAATGCAGATTTTAAATATAAATTAGATTCAAATTACTTCTTTAAGGATTAGTATTAAGTTTATTATATATTTATATGTTAAGATTAATGTTTTATTTAGAATATAATGTATTTTTGGTAACAGAAAAATACACACAACCAATTTACTACCAAAATCGAATCAGAAATGTGAAATTTATAAGGATTTGCTAGGCTAAGGTCGCCAGGCGTTACAAGCTGATGTAATTCCACCGGTTTTAAATATGTAAAGCGGGTCATAAAAAACGCGTTTGTTAACAAAACAAATAGTTAAGTTATAGTCCATACAAATTCCATAACAGTATTATTTGCCATTTCAAATATGGAACTGATCGCCGCCGCACGACTCCAGCTAGTGAGCAGCGCGCTGTTGCTATTCAAATTTCGAACTAATCGCCGCGCGGCGCCAGTCAGTAGGCAGCGCTAGCGCGCTGTTAAAATGGCGGGAAAGCAACAGTGTGCATTCACAGATTGAGTTTATTTAAAATAAAAATAAAACAGTTTATTCGGTAATTTAAAAACTTGGCTGCATGCTCTAGCGTCTTTGCCAAAATTTTCACGCAGCCACGGCAGAAAATAATCCTCGCGCCATTTTTCTCAAATTTTCTTTTCTTTGTACTTGTATTGTGAATATCTTTTTTTTCTGTTTCTTCGCAAATGTGTTAAAAAACGTCGTACGATATACGTGCGTATTGGTTATAACATGCTCGGCTCAATTACGCCGTAATATATCAATAACCATCTTAACGCACTAATATCGTAATGTACTATAATTTGATTTAGAATAACATTGATCTAACGTACAAACAAAGACACTGAGCCACAACATCGCGTGACCGAGTCAACTATTTAGATGTGGATTACATCTCTAGCAAGGATAGGTGATTTCTTCTTACGTTGTTATTAATCTATACTAATATTATGAAGCTGAAGAGTTTGTTTGTTCGTTTATTTGAACGCGCTAATCTCAGGAACTACTGATTCAAATTGAAAATTTCTTTTTGAATTGGATAGTTCATTTATCGAGGAACGCTTTAGGACATACAACATCACGCTACGACTAATAGGAGCTGAGCATCAATGAAAAATGTTGCAAAAAATATACCTATGGCGAAACGTAGTTCGCGGGCGCAGCTAGTACTCTATATGTTTGCGAGATTCAGCTAGTCGTGTACTAGAAAGCAATCTACTTTTACAAGTAATCAGACGTATAATGTTACTAACTTTAAAAAAATTAATTCTTAAAAAAGGAACTTTAAAAAATTATACACTATTATATAAATCTAAACTAAATTATAAAACTAAGTTAAATCCAAGAAAACTAATTTATTTTGTGAAAAAACTTTGTAAAATTTTATTTACTAAAAATACTAGTATAAAACTTGTTAACTAGTAACTACCACCGTGTTATCGCTAAGCCCTAACCGCGATAAAAACCGTGTTAATATCATTATTGTCCTCCAATAATGGATTCCGTGCATTATTTTCGAATACTTTTTTCTTCCATTAGATAGTTTTATGGTTAATAAAAACTAAATTTATCGTACATCAATCATCACCAAGGCCTTTGAAACCAACCTATCGACACTTCGATACCATCGTGTCCCCTCTTTCGTGCGCGGGCACACTAAATCATCAAGCTTGTCAGATAGCCACCAATCTAAAGTACGATTTGTATTCTCCCTATCCCTGCATAATGATAGTTGCCAAGGTCGACTGATAAAACGCAGACAAGCCTTAATTGGTATAAATTACCGTATCTAGATTTAAATCGGGGCGTTCGCCGACAATGAAAGAGTTATAATCGAGTTTAACGAGGGTAATGTTTTTGCCGAAACTAGCTATAAAGTTGTATATACTATTTAAAAAAAATGTGTAACAAGTCTTACAATTGGAGTTCGAGATGTTATTTCTTTTAATGCAAGCGAACTTATAATCTGTGCCCGCAGCTTTGCTTGTATGAAATTCAACTTGGTCGTAACGTGATGTTATATAGCCTGTGATGCCTTCCTCGATAAATAGGCTATCCAACACACAATAATTCGAACAAGTAGCTCCTGAGATTAGCGCGTTCAACCAAACAAATAAACTGTTCAGCTATGTTAAAAATAAAGCAAATGAGAACCAGGAATTTGTAAATATTATACACGATGTCAACTCGAAGCTCAAAATATTTGTTGGTCACGGTGACTTTTTGTGACTAATTGAAGTACTATGAATATATGTTTGTGACTCTCATCGAAATGTGACGTCACTATAGACAGCGCGATTCCATAAGTCCCCATTGGACTCGACTAAGTGTCAAAAATGTTTCAAAACCCGCAATATGGGTTTTGCCGCGTAAACTTTTTTATCAGACATTTTTTGAGCGGTAGCCAAATTGAATTTAGGGCAATGTTGCTAGGTTTGAGTCAAAAAAGGGCTCGAAGAGTACTTTACTTTATTCTTCAAGCCCTTTTTTGTTACCCATATTACTGGGATTTAAAAGGGCTTACTTAAGAATGCCGCAAGGAAGAAGACCTGTTGGACGTCCCAAGTACAGATAGAGTGATGAGGTAGTTAAAGAACTTAGAGCTTAAGACGTCCATACCTGGCAGAAACTTGCACAGGATAGAGAAAGATGTTACGATCGGACGCCTGTTAGTATCGGAGGCCAAGATACATTTTTGGGTCGCTGCGCCGACAGTGTATATTACTAGTATTGAAAAAGAAATTTTATACGCTATAGATGACCGGTGACCATATTGAATTTAAAGCAATGTTGCTAGATTCATAGTACTTTACTCTTCAAGCCCTTCGCGATACCCATATTACTGGGGTTGGAGACGAAGTGCTATCCGCCATTTTTGGGCGGTGGCCATGTTGAATTTAGCGCAGTGTTGCTGGGTTTATAGTGCTCCTCTCATCAAGTCCTCTCATTTGATATCCGTATTACTTGGGTTGGGAATGAAATTTTACTATACTCGTACAATTCCTAATGACATGGTCTAAGACCTAAACCTAGGCTTAACCCTTCGTGGCTTGATGTTAGAGTTCGATCCTCTCGTCTTGTGAAAATTCGTCTCAAGATGGCACAGAGACCGAGATCTCGATGTAAGGGACGGACGGAAACTTTAGCACGTAAGCTACCAAACAAAGTTGGGTCAGGCTAAAAAGTCACACTGAGCGAAGGACTCATTGGCGAAGCGAAGGAGTAATTGTGTTCTCAGGGTAACATAAAAAGAAATTCATTTCTGTCAATACATCCCCCTACAAAACATCTCTGCAACAGTAGGCTTACCAATTGGATTGGGAAATCGGATTATACAGAGACAGAATCTTATAAAGTAAGAAAATGAATATATCACTAGTGTAATAGCTGCAATTGTAGTTGGTTAGAATACTTTACTTACCTTTTTATTTAAATAACTTTTTTCTTCTTTTTCCTGTGAGATAGCGACATACATCTGTTTTATAGCCTAATTATTAGTGTATACAATCTATAGTTGATAGGTTGTTGTTACAACAGGTTATCGGTTTTTCCTACCACTGATAACAGCAGTCACTCTTGCTTGAAAAGAGATATATTCGTTTTAGTAAACTTACATGAAAGCCATTTTTTGCTGACCAATAAGAGGAAATCGTACAGACCATTTTTTCATACGAACGTAGTCCCCTGTTTTCTTCCTGGATAATGGCACTAGTGGCTCTATTTTTTCCAATAAAATCAATGGCCACTATGGCATGTTTCTATGTTTCCCTTTTTTTATTAAGTCAATTACTAAAAGAGATTTAAACCTTCAAAAATTTTAAAAATTGACCTAATTTTCTGCTGTATTCAAACGTCTAACAAACAAATTCAACAAGACAATATTATGACAAAAGCAAAACATAGAAACACAGAAAAAGCCTTGCTTTAATTTTTAACGCAAAAAGAAATTAAATCGGTCATTTTTTCGCGGAGAAAACAGGGGACTACGAAACGTATATTTTGTGTACTTTTCATATGTATTTTCGGTCCCAGCTGTCGGTATCGCGCTCAGTTCAGTTGTTCGGACACACAGCGCGACAGCAATACATTTTACAAATACCTATTTTTGAATTCTCTCGACCTTGGTGTTACCTTATAAAGTTAATTATTATTAATTATAAATCGTTTACTTTTCGTTTAGTTAAGCATTGTTGAGCTACCTCCTTGTGGCCGTCTACGCCCGGCGCCTGTTTTATTTTAGGCGCCGCCCTCTTGGGCCCTCAACTCAGTGCGTTAAATAAAATTCGGTCGTTTCCAAAAATAAAATTGAAATGACGCAGGAATGAGTTTTAATATTAGAATTCTAAAAATAAAATACTCGTGTGATTGTCTTGAAAAATGCCAAAGGTAATAAGCTCTGATCTACAGAAACGAAAAGAACCGATTGAGATTCTGTTTTACAAGTAACGGGTGTTTGAAAAAATTTGTATTGATTTTTCAATTTTTCTATTTCGTTTCGGAAATACAGTGACAAATATAAAATAACGAGTCTTTGACAAGCAACAAGACTGGTTCGGTTCAGTAGATGTGTGACAATCGGTACATTCTATTTTAGCTTTCAGTTTCTAACTCTCTTCTGTTCTATTCTACATAAAGAAGAATCGGTAGATCTGTTACCAGCCTTAGCTTTATTTATATTAAGAGGAGACATAAAAGATCCCTCCGAATTTCGATGATCCTGACTATTATCTCATACTCGTAGATCTGTTATTATTCTATGTTCTACTCGTATGTCTACACTATTATTATAGAGTGGATAGATTTGTATGCATGTATGTAACGAATAAACTCAAAAACTACAAGATCGATTTCGAAAATTCTTTCACCACTAGAATGCTACATTATCCCTGATTAATATAAACTGCAAAATTATTTTTCCTGTGGCAAAAATATAAAATTCCCACGGGAAAACAAAATCAACGCTGGCGAAGCTGCCTAAGTAAAGCCAGTGTATAATAATTTTAATTGTTAATGAGTAGGTATACAAGTTTATTTTTTAGTTATGACAAAAATTTTGTGTGCTTGTTCATACAATTCGATTTCGAAGTTGGTCCCATAGTGAAAGTTGTTCAGTTTGCTTGTCTGAACAAGCACACAAAATTTTTGTCATAACTAAAAATAAACTTGTATAGCAAAACTTCCGACAAAGATGTCAGTAATGGGTACTAACTACACAAGCCAAAGTTGCACCGTCCACCCTCCCTATATCGCATGCGACAAGGGTATATCACTAACTACCACACCAATATATGCAAATACTTACGCCGGCTCCACACGTTGTAACTTAATTTTATTTTTATATTAATATTATTTGTAATTGAATTTAATTTAACTTTTGATTATAACATAAACTGACACTTTAATCCTTTTTTTTTCAATATAAGAAGTGTAAATTTTTGACTAGAACATAAAGCGAAATTATTTAGGTTACACTATTTTTTATCGTGACAAATTCTCAAAGAATGTTGTACATACCTATTATAGGTTTACACATCAGTATTGTGTCCAATTTGATATGTATCTATGTTTATGTAATGTTTAATGTGGATACCGTTGGTGTGTCTAAATAAATAAGTTATTAAATAAATAATGGTCTTTCGAAAAATGACGCCTGATCCATTAATTACAATAATTTTTAATTGGTGGTGGAATTGTGGATTGGTAGTGGAACTAACGCCTGAAACAAAAATTTGAGGCGATGTAAAAAAATCGCCTCAAATTTTTTCGACTATCTATCGCAAGTCGCATTACACAAATATATATGAGATCTTTAATTTCCCAACTTCATATAGATTAGGATTGGTCTATGCGTTAGATCTTCGACTTTTAATCTGTGTGGCAGTGGTTTGATCGCGCTGTAGAGCATTATTTTTTTAAATTGGTTATTTATTTATTTATTGCTTTTCTTTAGTTTATTAATTTGTATTTTTTTATTCCCTTTTTGTTGTTTTTTTAATTATTAGTTTTTTTTTATTTTCACAGAAAAAGATTTGAGTTAAGATTAAAAACGAGATTTCATACACTAAATCGAATAATTTTCCGAACATTTTCAGTTAAATGCCTATACGATCCGAAAACTGTTTCACTTAAATCGTGGTTTCATAAAACCACGCAATGATTTTTTTTTATTGTTTCCCTCTATATTGATCCGTAAAAATGAGTCAGGCGGCAAGCGGCAACACTCATGGGGTGACTTTTTGAAACATTTTTAACCAACTTCACAAAAAAGATGATTATCAATTCTATAGTATGTTCATTATTTTTGTTTGTTACCTCATAACTCTGTCATTTATAACCGATTTGGAATAGGAGATTGTTAACCGAGGGTCGAAAGAATCAATTCCCGAGGTATTTAGACATCCGAACGCAGCGAGGGCACCTATAGTCCGAGTAGGAATTGATTCTTTTACCCGTGTTAAACACTACTTTTCATTTCGAATATGAGGAAAATAAAACTAGTTGTTTATCTAAACTATTTATTGATAATACATAATATATCTTTCTTTTGAGATTTCTGGCAAAAGATTTTCAATAACACAATTGGGATGATGACTGAATTCAAATTTTTACGTCTCGTCATAAAATATTAAAATACCGCAGAAAATAATGTAATCGTGTGAAATTAGAATTAAAATCGGCTTAGAAATACATTAGATACAAGCATTTTAAGTTGTTAATTTGAAGGCGATTAGACAGAGAGATCCGACATCAACCGTGACGTTATCGTTGAGTACGGCCATATAAACTCCTTGTAAATTGCTGTTTTGCTTGAAAGAGATGAAGAATAATCTTTAATACCTTATATCTTGGTTGTTTTTATAGTTATTCGAAAACGGTTATTTACTTTCTGTTTATTATATGAATGAGCTTCTATTAAAGCAAAAAAAAATTTTTAGTCATCTAGCCTATTTGCCTCGTCTTTAATCGAATCTGGTGTCAACATTTCAGAATCGCTTGAACTCATTTTTAATATTCAAATCTTAGCATAGACTTATTTTTTGAATTCCGTCACAGATACATAACAGATTAGTATCCCGCCAATTTGTCGACTTTTAAAATTTTAAATATGGAACTCACCGCGTAATTGTTTTGCGGCTTATTCCGCTCAAAGAAGTTTGCGCTAAGTTCACACTGGCTGTTTAGAAACTCACATGGCCGCAGTTTTTTTTTACATAAAACTTTTCACAGCTGACAGCAGTTCTATTTTTAAAGTTCATTCCGGCCATAAGGTGGGAAGTAATTTGTATGAGTTTTTCAAGCAGCATTTTCCACCCAATAATCAGATCAAAACAACACTACTTTTCGAATATGAGAAATGAAAAATTCTTTTTTGTTTGAGAGAGTGCATACTTCCCGATTGGTCCTATTTCACCAAAGTCAGGATCTGGTGATGGGATCCTACGAGAGAAACCCATGTTGAACGTGTTTTAGTTTTTTTCGGAAGCTATTCAAGTGTTTGCGTCTAGTAGTCACTTTTAAGAGTTGGATGTATTTTTTTTAAATACGATAGGCACGTAATGACCCTCAGCTGTATTCGTTCAAGTTACTTCGGCGAGCTGGTATTAGATTCACTAGAAACATTAAAATAAAATATTTAACAAAAAACTGACTCAAAAACACAAAAAAAAAATAACGTAAGAATACCAAAATCATATTTTTATTTTGAAATCGATGCCACGGTCGGTGGAAATAAAAAATGTGACGTTGGCATTCTTACATTATTTTTGACTCTTTTGTATTTTTGAAGTCGGTTTTTGTTAAATATTTCTTAATAGTTTAACGCATACGGAACTCATTGCCGTCAAATACTACCCGTACTAACAGTTCTCAATCTCTGTACCCCTAATTCCTGTCCAGTCCAGACAGAATTCACAAAAACATATAGCTCAATAGTACAGAGCAACGAACCGCACCTACGCATCAGCCTCCGGTTTATTTTCGGCTCGGCCCACGCACAGAGTGCTGGCTCCCACGACGTCCCTCCTGCGACCTTGTACTCCGGACCAGGAGTGCACCATCACGACAGATTACGTGTTGTATGATTGTGAGTCAATCACAATACAAGGCGCGTTCCGTTTGAGCCCAGATTCGCAGCATTTTCAACATTTTAGCATCATCGCGTTTCATTAATTTTTTACGCTAGCAACGCTAGCTAGTATCGTAATGTTAACGTAATGCGTTCCATTTAAACAATATTTTGATTTTTAGGTTAGGTACCCTTTGTGAAAAATGCGAAACATGGTTAACATTTGAAGTGAGCGTGAGAAAATGGTGACACTTAAATGGAACACGGGGACAAAGTGTTTAGTACATACATTTGAAACCTAATGTTAACATACTCGTAGTTTTATAAAAGCTATGGAGTCATTGAAAAATCGAAATTGTAAAATTCATTGTCTAATTTCGAATTTTCAATGACGCCATAACTTTTATATGACTATGTTAACATGAGTAGGTTCCAGCTTAATAGGGTATGTATCAAACATATGTTCTCACATTCGTATCTCCATCTTCATCATCACAGCTCATATACGTCTCCAACTAGGGGCTCGAGCCTACCCTAAGATACGGTGTTTGGGCCTTAGTCAACCACGCTGGCCCAGTGGGTATTGACTTCACATACACCTTTGAATTTCATCGCAGATGTATGCAGATTGCCTCACTGTGTTTTCTTTAATGGTATGAACGTCGGATAAATGTACATGTGAAATTCCAAAAACGAAAAACATATTCGTACGTGGCAGGATCGAACCCCGGACCTCGCGATTGGGAGGCAAGTGCCGAATCCACAGCGACACTTTATTCATATATTATTCATATTCGTTCATTTCATAATACATAAGGTATGTAGGTTTTTGGTGCATCGGTGTTCTATTTAATACTTTTTTTTTACTATATGCTAAGAGAGCGCTTGATCACTATCTCGCCTGACAGTAAGAGCCGATGTGGTGTATTATGTAGCATGCTCTCCTAGATAGTACCTGTTCACTTTTAATTTCAAGGATCCCAGATTATAATTTTGTGGAAATACAGACGCCGGCAATTTGTTACATTCTGTCGCAGTGCGCACAACGAAGGAAGAACCAAAGCGCTTTTTCCGTGCAGTCGGTACTGCCACCAAATACGATGATATTTAGCCGTGCGCCTGGAATGCCTACGGTGGAAAGGAGCCGGGGGGATTGGGCTGTGTAATTTCTGCGCACATTCACCGAACACATGTACATACAGTCATATTGTTTAAAATAAAATATCAAGTTAACCAGAAATTAACGAAATAAAATTACTCTACATTTGATGTCGCATAATACAATAAAATATTACGGAGATTAAAACCGCTTCGTTTAATACGCGCCATGTCAAATAATATATAAATACAATAACCACGTAAAGCTAACAAGTGCCGCACGGAGCCACAAACATTGTTTGAGCGATATATTAAGTAACCTATTCTAAAATACGTGACAGCCTCCATTCCACCCAAGCGAGCGAAAGCGTGTTTATTTTCTTAGACAAATAGAAAGCACTCCGATAGTGTAGGTAGTACAGTGACATAACACACGTATAATTATATCGTACAGTACGTAATGGCTGAGCGCAGACGTCGGCTATATCATATAACCCAATTAGGAGAGAAAGATCGGGCTACAGTGTTTACAGCACGCTCGGCGGGTTTTGATATACACGTGCGAGCAAAAATAAGTGGTCGCTTACTGTATGCAAATTGGCGTTATACAATTTTTTCAGCGCACAAAAGGGAAGCTCTTGCTCTCAATCTCACCTTATTGTGGGTGATGGATTAGATTAGGCCGAAGATGGAAGCGAGCTTACCTAGACTCCATCAAAATCATCAAGCCCCGAGGGGCTCAAGCCTACCCTAAGTCGGGGTGTTTAGGCCTTAGTCAACCACACTGGTCAATTGCGGATTGCTCGACTTCACATACATCTTTAAATTTCTTCGCAGATGTAGTTATGCAGGTTGCCTCACTATGTTTTCCTTCACTGTAGGAACTTTGGACAGATGTACATGTGAAATTCGAAAATCTTGCCATGTTCATTGGTACAAAATCGAACTACGGACCGATTAGAAGACCAGTGCCGAATTCATGGCGCTACCGACTCTCTTAATCCTAATCAACAGAATACAACAATGCTATACAACAATGCAACAAACTAAGCGGCCTCAGAAGCCTTACCACCAACTAAACCAAGCAACTAAACTAAACCAAAACTTATGATCCCGTGAGGAATCGAACCTCGGACATCCAGATCAGTACCGGGTAACCTCGAGCATAGAGGCAGCTAATTATAATTAAAACACAAAAGCTTATATACAGTTATTGACCTACGACGACGACTTAATCGTTGTATTTTTTCATACTTATATTTACAGACATGTTCATCATGTTTAGAATGTATGCACATACAAGATTAAATAATTTTCCTTCTAATTAGAATTTTGTTTTGTATTGACATCAATGATTATTGAATTTGAATTGTAGGATTTTTTTATTTTTGGGTATCATAAATACAAATGGAGAGAAAAAAATTGTTCGGTTTGGTACTGAAAGAAAATGGCGAAACATACTAACATTGTATAAAAAATTATTTTGAAAACATGAAATTGTAAAACTGAAATGATGGGAGATAATATGAGTATGCGCGTGTACTCTTGCTGGCTGAATATGAACATGACTTCATTGCTTTACTTAGAACCAAGCACTTATAAATTGTAAGTCGCTCAACCGTTCCTATACGACAAGAGGCAAGAAACTCGAAAGGCGATTGTTATACCTGATAATTAAATTCTACTAACGTCTATAATTGTTACACAATTAAGGCATGTCAAAATTTGACTTGAGCCAAATTCGTCTATAAGCATATTCGCAAATATACATATTTAAATGCTTTGTAATTATTTGGAAAATTCAGTGAATACATAATACCTTTTAGATTTTGAAATAGACTACAAACAAAAACACAAAAAAAAAAGGAAAACTAGAAACGAAAAAAAACGTGTGTATTTGATAAAACAACATTTAATAGCTTGTAATCAATCAATTAAAAAAATGATAAAATAGAAAGTTAAAAAAAGAAATGGTTGCAGGTTCAAATAAGTGAGTTTTCTATGTAATGAAATAAATATCCTTCCAATTTTTGTCATGGCTGAATCTTATGTATAGTAGTTTTTGCGTTATAGAAGAACGTTTGGCGAGTGACTGCCTATTTCTGCACGTCACTGTAGTACGTTGGTTCCTAGCCAGATACATCAACTGTAATTGACTTGCATTTCATGCCAACTTGGTTTTATCAAAGGATTAAACATATCAATATAATGTATTCTCAATTTTCTCTTGAGGTTTCCATATTGTTGCGACATATTTGAAAAATGATGAGTGTTTATGTACTTACGTTATACGAAAATATTATATAAAGTAAATAGTTAATCTGAAACGAATTTTGTAAGCCTGTACTTCTAAGAAAAATCCAACTTAATACTTTGCACTGTGTAATAAATATAGTGCTTTTTCAAAAGTGAAAATCATTAAAACACCAGATTTTTATTTACATTAAAACGATAATCGACTGGAAAATCTTACAAAGGCATCTTACAAATCTTGCATTGACTTCATTATAAAAATTGGATGGTTGTTTGTGTTTTATGTTATTTTTCATTTTTAGCAGTCTTTTTGAAGTTAGTTCTTTACTTTTAGCTTCTTAGTGGAATTATTAAATGTGCTATATTTTGACAAAGCTTTACAAGTAAACGGTCTAAACCAGCGATTCTTAAGTCAGCGAACCCCTGGGGTTCCGCAGTCTCATCTTTGGATCATTTTATAGTAATAAATAAACAAAGAGATTACAAGTAGAAACCGATTAAAGATATCAACATCAATATTACTAATATAGTTGCAAAAGGCAGCACTACTCTTCACATTAACGTATATTTATTTTTTATTTATAGTACCTACAAAAATAAATAGTTATTTTTATACCTGTTTTTAATTATTAGTAATGGGGTCCCTGAAATTGTACTTAATGTCCTAAGGATCCGACTGAAACAGATTAAGAAACGCTGCTAGCCGCTTAATAAGTTGTACTTTTTATTTACACTATTGTTATAAAGAAGAAAAATTTGTATGTATGTGTGTAACGAATAAACTCAAAACTACTGTGCCGATTTCAAAAATTCTTTCACCATGAGAATGCTACATTATGTGGAAAATATAAAATTTTCACCGGAATACAAAAACAACGCGGGCGAAGCTGCATAAAGTAAAGCTAATTATCAATAAACCTGAATGACTTCAAAGAATACAACTTAGGGTCAAATACGTGTCCATTATATTTAAAGAATTATCCCTTATCTCCTAACTCTCAAGGAAACTTTCATCATCAAAGCAATCATATGAGAAAAGGACCAGGTACCCTTGGATTTCCCGTCGCAAGATCCCACCGGTGCTCCGTGTCCGAGTGGAAGGGGGCCGTATAACGGTCGGGGCTGTCGCCTCCTTCTGCGAGGATGTTATTTCGCAGAAGGAGGCCGCGGAGAGGGAGCGGGAGAATGATCCTTAAGCCCCTCCCATCCGCCGCAGACGGATAGGCAGGCGAAGGCGGGCATTCGCACAAGCGATGCCCGTCGAATGACCCTGCCGTGGAGGCCTGCGTGCATGGTTAGCCCCGTGCACGCCACCGTGAGGCCCTCCGTCTGGGGATTGCCCTGGTGTTCTCGGGCAATCCCCGGCCGCGTTGGTAGTGGTGTCGCAGTGTGTACACAGTGCGGTTACACATTTCCCCCCGAAAAAAAAAGGTACCCTTGGATTACGGACCACTGTATGTACTCCAACTGACGATTAGAAACAAATACTTAAATTTCTTTCGGTACATCTTGAGGGTATCTATCTTTTGATTTATCTGCGGTGCAATTATCAAATCATAACATTGTGACAATGGGACAACTTAAGGGACCCTTTCGAATAGAAAATGAGTTTTTAAAATCGGTTCATTGTAGATGAAGACACCTGTTAATTCGGAAAAAAATATCATTTCCACGAAAAACTCGTGGCCCCTGGATTTCACAAGTAAACATTATCCACATAAAGTTTATTTGTGCAATTTAAGAGACACTCAACTGCACCAGACAGTCGCTGAAGGGAAAATAAAGGGACAAAATATCCAATCAATAGAAGCCTGTGAAATTGACCGGTGTTTTTTAAAAATAAGATCATTTATACCCAAAAGGCATGCTTAAAGTTATGGTTTCTAAATATAATCGATCTCTGCGATCTATCAATATTAGATTGAAATGATATTTAAGAGCCCGCGTATACTGCAGATTTGCTATCGACTGTTAGGTTAAAGAATATCAGGGACGTGAGCTTTTTCGTCAAGAATAAAGAAAAAATTTCAATCAATATTGAAAAACATTCGACTATTTGCGTAATTGCATACATTTCCATGTTGATCAAGAACCGGACTAAACTTATTTATTATCAAACAAATTGGGATACTTGCAAAAAAATGCCTGGGAGCCTTAATTAGAGACAAATAAGATTTGTTCACAGCTGATTCTTTTCATATAGCTGATGAGGACATCAGCTTTATAAAAAAAAGTTTAGTTATTACAAGGTATATATGAGACCTATTTTTGTACCTTGTCTAAAGCATTTTATTGCGTTCATCATAAAACTTTGATCAGGAAATGACACTACTATGTATTTTGCGATACTGTTCTGAATCTACTCGTCTGTTATCTGTCTACGATGATTCAGAAAGTTAATAAGAATGAGAAGAGATCTCAGGGCTACTCGGTTAAATTAGGTATTCCACAAGGTTCAATTATCGGTCCTGTTCTATTTTATTATATTCTATATTAACGTTATACGTTGCCAGCGTTCTAGGTATCGTTCCCATGGGCCCGCAGCTGCAGGACATTGTTTTATACTTTTTATTTAAAGATTTGAGCATTATATTTAGTTTTATATTGCATTTTTATGCCTTAGTTATTGTTATTCCTTTTGATTATAAATTTTAATGTCATTTATATTAGTTTGTCAATAAAAAACAGGTGAAATTTAAAAAGTCACTTTTTTATCTTTAAGCCAACATGAACGACACTCAAAGATAACCTTTTCATTAGCAACAATGAAACTCATCATGAGGCGTTTGTTTTGGTAGCGGTTTGAATTGTTCATGTTTGTACGCATTATCATAGTACGGTACGGGCCGCCCACGACTTTACGCCAGACAGAAATCTACCCACGCACCAGACGCCGATAGAGCTGCAAATCATAGCGATCATATCCCGAGGGCTGTGCCTTTTATGCTTCCTTTGTCGCCAATTAGTTGAATTAAAGTTGTTTGTATTAGGTGTTTTCAAAGACTTCGAAATCTTATAACATTTTTACTGTATATGTTGTTTAATACGTTTTAGCTTTGAAAGACAAACTGTTTTATATAAATGTTAGATTTACAATGCTATTTGTATAATTTTAAAGGAGTTCATAATAATAAATGTATGTCGTGCGTGACATAATGCTAAATTAGATAAAATAACAACGTAACAATAACATTCTATTTTACTCGGCAAATAGTGCCAAAGTAATGGTGACTTCTTCATTTCTTCATTAGCGCTACCAACCTCAATTAATTGACCTAACTTGGAAAACTACCAAAGTTTGCCAAAGTTCAAAGAGGGCTTAACGAACCATTGAACTCAGATGCAGGTTCTGTTCATAAATTATTGGCTTACTCACCTTTATTCTAATAACCCGATTGAAAACTTTATTGACTTTATTCAATCGATAATACTACGCACTCGGTTATAAGTCTTTCGTTTCGCAGAAAAATTATAATAACCTTGTCATTGCACCGTCCTTGCTTCAAACAACATCGAGCTTGGGACACCGGCTCGCAAACAAAGCGATTATACTTCGTTTAGCCGTGAAAGAAACTGGCACCAATAACCCAATTGAACTCAATTATGTTGCGAACCAAATCTATTAATTAATAATTTCTAGGAATTTATTGCATTTCGCTGAACTGTGTCAGAACTCCCGCATTAAAGCTTTATTTAAATTGATTAATGAAGGAAACAGTTTGTTTTCAAAACGAGATCGTCATATCAAATGTGACCTACTTTTGATCCACTCCGCATTTTCACGGAAACACCCCGAAAAATTCGCAGCGCCAATTAAAAAGTTTCCGTAGCCGACAGCAATGCAGCGAAGCGCCGCCACGCCGCGGCAGGACGTGCCGGCAACAACCTACATTCAAGACCTTGTCTTGACCGTGAAAAAGCACTGTCAATTATCAGGGCCGTCACTCGATGCGGACAGCCGTTTCCGTAGCACTGCGCTGCCGAAAGCTCCGGCGCTACGGCGCTACGGAGCCGCAGAACGGACTCGTAGCATCATTATTTTTATTAGTCGATACGTTATCTCGAGCGAGCTCCCAAACCTTGCATTCAAAAACAAAGGGATACCGTCAATCCGTATCGTTCGTTTCGGGGACTCACCTGATATAGATGTCTCGTTCTGTCGGATTGAAGGTCGGAGTGTCAGCGTTAGGAGTGTGGGCACTGGTGCACTCGCGGTCCGGGCGTCTGCTACGAACGGCGGCTACTGTACTGACTGGGCCCGGCCGCGAGCCCCGCCGCCCGCGCGCCGCCCCCGCCCGCGCTCCAGCGGATTTAATAAACAACTTGCATTGTGGACCCGATCTGTGGACCTACTCTCCTGAACACACATACCTTGACGTCTAATAAACTTAGCGAACCCACCATCTCCGCTCCCGTGTTCGACATTAGAAACCTCGACGCGTCGGCGACGCAATGGACGCCAAACACACGGACGCAGATGTTGTCGAATACGACAGAGTGGATATCAAATAAATTTACTGCTCAGATACTAGTCTAGCATTATAGATTTTGGATTTAAGTCTCGCGGTAGCAGGAATCCAGGAAAATTATAATTTTGGGGTCCTTCCAACATTATTCATAGCGATAAAGGTCTGATGGATGTAGGTAGACGTTTTGTTTGTTCGGTATATATTTAAAGGATTTGGATATCGGATACGAATTGAGTCTATAGTGCTACTCGTTCGATCGTACGTGTTGCGAACTTTTTGGGAATATTCAGTTTCATTCGAAGAATTTTCAACTATCGTTACTAAATTTTACATTTAATGCCTGACGCATTTTCTTCCAGTCAACATTAAAGATGGTGCAAAGAAAGGAAGAAAGAAAGGATATGGTAGATGTACCGAAAAATAAAATAAAATAAAACTCAATTAAGTTTATTTCTCATTAGAAGAAAACATAATTTAAGTCCTAGTGCATAAATGAAATATTTTAAATAAAGTATATTTTCCTAAAATATCTTTCCCTTAAAATTTGTTCAAAAATAATTTTAAAAATATTTTTGAGAGTATATTTGCTTGAGGCATTTCTAGATATTTCTTGTTGAGGTGTTGCACAATATAATAAGTTCTCACTATAATAAAAACTACTGATAACTATTGCCAAAAATCTACAAAGAAATGTTGTTTATTAATAGGAAAAACCTATTAATAAACAAAATAATAATAATTCCATATTACGAAGCGCCCCTTTCTTATCGAAATACGTCAACACATGACTATAACTAAATTATAGTCAAAGCGTGAAATCATTCACCACATTTTCAAAGATTGAAACCTATAAAATGGTCTCCCCAAAACCATTTGTTATGATAACCGAGTATTAACTTACCAAACTTACGTAAAGTAGCCACTGAAAGGGACAAAAGACCGCATTTCGGAATAATCGAAGCGCAAGTCATTTGGCGGTAAAGCGAGTTACACACAGATGTAGTATGAAAATATTTTAGTAAACTAAAAAGCAATGAGAGACAAAAATGACATGAGAATACAAATAACCGCATATTTATATTGAAGTCAGTGCCAATTTGAAACTGACTTAGTTTTCGTGAATTCTATAAGACTTTCCAGTAGATCATCGCTTGGCAAACTTGGACTTCAATATTAAAAAGGGATGATTGCTTACACACTTACATTATTATATTTTACATTTAATCATTTTTAATGGTTTTTATTTTTGACAATGCTCAAGGTGTGAACAAAGAAAACCGCATACTCCAGCCGCCCCTTAGTATCATAATAGATTAGTGTCGTTTAAAAAATACAGTGAAAAAATAATACGTTAAACAGTTTTATTGAAAATAAACATAATAATGATGTAGATAATGTACTAAAAATTTTTAAAAAATAACTTTTAGTACATTATCTAGAGCACAATCTCTAATATATAAAATTTTCGTGTCACAGTGTTTGTACCAAACAAAATTCTCGTGTCACAGTGTTTGTAACCAAACTCCTCCGTAACGGCTTGACCGATCTTTATGAATTTTTTTGTGTATGTTCGGTAGGTCTGAGAAGGTTGTAATAGTAGATTATGCACCAAGGGATTAAAGCAGTGTCTAACGTCACGGGCGCCATATTGAACCCCGACCGCAACGAGGCACTCTAGAGTTAACTCCCGAGCGTAGCGAGGGAGTTAAAATTTAACTCCTGAGCAAAGCGAGGGAGTTATGTAGAGTCCTAAGTGAAGCGAGGGGTTCAAGTCGCCTAAGACGAAGACACTGCTTTATTCCAGAGGTGAATACTCTACTTTTCATACCATCTGCGAGACAATAAAAACTCAGGGCTCTATAACCAATTACTTAGGTGGTAATTTTCATCACGAACACTGTCACATTATCATTATCACTATCACTATAACTATGGTTAAAATTATGATATTATCATGAAAACCATAAAATACAAAAAAAACTATTTATTTTTCTCAAGCACAAACACGTCACGCAGTAATTATATCTTAAGTAAAGCTTAAAACATTACAAAATCTTTAAACATATTTAATAATAATATAACAAGTATGAACTTAGTCTACATATCGATTTACAATACGATACGATCAGCTGCTGGACCCTGTCAATGACCTTTAGTAGCACGCATAACGAATATTAAATTTAAGTTAACAATAAAATGGTATCAAATAAAATTATTTTATTTTTCAACTTTGTTGTAAGTATATTTACTTTTGAAACAGCAATTAATTACTACACACAACTGTCGAAATAAATCTCAAATAGTCGACAACCTATTGACCCCAAATAAAAAAAAAGCTGAAGCACCTGGACATTTACTTACGTTTTTTAACTTTATCAATAAAACACTGAATAAACTTCTAAAAAGACTGTATTATTGATGCCACAAAACACATTCCACTAAGCACTTTATTAACGTAAGCAACAAGATATTACAATTTTGAAATACGTAATGGCGTTGGCGGCAAAGTTTTAGCTATGAAAACAATACAACGGAATACTGTTGGTGCAAATTATGGAACAAATTGTAGAAACATTCTTTATTTTTAAATATGCCGCGTAATTTTTCCAAATGCTGTTTATCCGCTAGCAGCATTGATTTACTAGTAAATCAATGGCTAGCAGCCTTAGTGTTCTTGCTTTACTCTGCTTTTATTCGTTTTTATCGATAGTTAATGGTGGCCGTCAAAAGATGGCCGCTTTTTGCATGAAACGTATTTTATCAATAAAAAATAAAGTGAAATGTAATTGTTTATTTTAGCTTGCAGTGTTATGTAGATAAATATTTTATAATTTTGGTAAAGAAATTATGTATTTAAATTTTATAAAAACATTATTAACACAGGTAGAATGTCTTTGTCTCTAGTGGATGCACGCTACTGCTGTATGGGCGTGAACCTTTGCCTTCCTAAGCTAGCATCTATGCTAAATTTTCATACAAATTTTATGTTCTATATTTAAAACACTTTAATCCCTTGGGAGTTTCATACAAAATTATATCCCTTGGGATAGAATGTCTTGCTTTACGTTGAAGTTAAGGGGGATCTAATTGAACATTGTCGAGCAGGTGGTATGAAAACTATTTTTTTATATTATGGCGAAACGTAGTTCGCGGACACTAAGCACCCGTGCCGGCTTGCTAGATTTCTAGGGACTTTAAATGACTTTACTAACGAACCAGTAGTCTTACAATATTTCCATTGAGCTTAAGAAAGGAATAATAGGGTTACAATCTGATATGACACTAAATGTTATTTCGTCCACTTCCGTCACCGAAAAACATTACGAAAAAAGAATTTCGAATTCAATCATTCTCGTTGCTGTTTTTCTGTACGTGCCAGCTTGAAAATAGTTATGATGTAAATTGTTTGCCATAAAATAAGCATTCAATATGTATATTTAAAAGTCTTGTATCACAACAGTTGACGAAGTTATTGTAATTAAAATGAAGCGTGCTTGTACCGCGCGATCCGCTCTTGTGAAGGCTTAGCAGCGCGGGCGCCGGGCGTTGAGGCGTAAAGCGATTCTTTTGGGTAAGGAAGTAGTTCCATTTATACATAGAAATATGATGTTTATGTTAACACAATATTTAATTATAGTTCATCATCATCATCATTTCAGCCAAGAGACGCCCACTGTTGGACATAGGCCTCCCCCAAGGATCTCCACACCGATCGGTCTTGCGCCTCCCGCATCCAGCGGCTTCCCACGATCTTTACCAGATCGTCGGTCCACCTTGTGGGGGGCCTACCAACACTGCGTCTCCCGGTACGCGGCCGCCACTCGGGGACATTATTATAGTTATTTTGTTTTAATTTTTATTAAAAATTCGACTGAAAACGAATCATTGCTCGAGCATTCGGAACCTATAGGTAGGTACACTCACGGCAAATAATATCAGTTTGGAACGCCTGCATTCACATTAATTTTCGCAGTCGCTTTTGCAGGCACAGGGAACTAGTTTCAAGTCTTTCTGGAGCAGGTAGCTTGTCCGTCGTTATCGAGAGTAAAAGTCCGGCGGACGATTTCCAGTCCCAATCTGGAGTTAGATCAACTAGATCAATCAGCTGGAGTTAGATTATCGTCCAGTTACTGCTGTACCTGAAGATCCCTCGGGGAAGCCTATGTTCAACAGTGAGCGTCTCTTGACTAAAATGATGATGATAATGACTTACTTGCAGGTAAGCTTCAAGAAATGTTGTTTACCAGCAGTTTGCGTTGGCGGGAGTGTAGCAAGCTAAGGTCGATATTGCAAGAAGCCTGGTTATAGCAGATTTACTTTAAGTTATAAGATTTGAAGCCTGCCTGCCTGCTGCCGCCTAATATAAGACTGACAGATAGAGACATCTCTCCGGCATCCGTGACGTTTTTCTTTTTTTTTTATTCATTTATTATCCAACTTCACAAAACTTTATAATTTTTTATCTATTTAGCAGTTACTTAAGCAAGATTGCTTATATGTAACAGCGAGTTGTACTACAAAAGAACGCTTATATATGTATAGTTTTTCCTATGTGCTATAATAGGTATAGTCCTTTTGCTATTATATTATTAATTAATATATAACTTAACAGTAAATATACATTGACGGTGTAACAAATGTAACCCTTTAGTACTGTCTGGAGACAGTGAACCTACTTAAGATTTCCTTACAAAATCTTCGCTTATGTAAAAATGCTCTTTTATTTTTTTGGAAGTATTTTTTCTAATTATATAATATTCTAATATATCTCTAGGTAATTGATTTAATATATCTGGAAAAATATATTCTAACATCCTTTCTCCGTACGTGTTATTTGCTTTTGGTATTACAAATTTCCTTAAATAAGATAATTCTCTTAATCTGTCTGTTCTTTTGTTATATTTTAGGTTATTTATTAGATTTGTGTTTTCTTTAATAATATTAAATTTCACTTTATTAAATACGTCAATTATCTTGCAATATGAGAATAAGCTTTTGTAATTGTTAACTTTATATTGTAATTTAATTTTTTTCGGTACTATCGTTTTAAGGAGCTTTAATTGTAAATTGTATATATTTTCTAAATATGTTTTATACGTTAAGCCGTAACAGCTTACTCCATAATTAATTATGGAATCAGCAAGTGCAGTATACAATGTTCGCCTAATGTTATAAGGTAATTTAAATTTTAAAATTGACATTTTGCAAATGACTGCACTCAGTTTATCACACACTTTGCTTTTAATATATGTGCTTTCCAATTGAATCTGTTATCGATTATGAGTCCTAGGTATGTGTGCGTGCTTACTCTGTCTAGGCTATTACATTTACAGTTTCTATATTGCTTGTGTTGACAACTGTGCCCATGTGCAACGATTTTCGGTTCGTGTACAAAGATGTTTTGACGAGCCGACTTTCAGAAGATACTTTCGCCCAATCTTGGAAGTCATGACATTTTCGCACGAACTTTAAAACCTCCCGCTTCCCCTATTGGAACAGGGCAGATGTTGTGTCACTTCCCGTCATAGCGTGGCAGAGAAGGATATGGTTGTTCGGAATACTAAGATTTTTGCGGGTCTCCCTAATTTCAAAGACTGCCTGGGGCAGGGCCGGTACCAGCTCCCTTATTCACAACTGTCGGAAAAACATCGAATCGCGGAATCGCTATACCTGTCACTTTTTATTGCTGCGCGTCAAAGTAAGATGGGGCGTGAGTATACGAATCGAATCTGCGATCCGGCATTTGTGAATAGGGGGACAGAACTCCACATCTTCAAAGTATCTTTCTTTTGCTCTTGCTAGGAGTACGACAAGGATGTCCGTCTTAGTATCTCACTCACTCCTATTGAAAATTCAGTTATCATATGACTGAACTGACGAAGTGTGCTTGAAAGGAAATGAAAATAAGGGTACCTGAAAATGCCTGAAAATGGGTTTTCGGGTTATGGTGCGGTTCGATAGAGGGTAGCCTGAAACGCACTGAAAACATGTTTCAGGCGCCAGAAAACAACGGCAACTTGGATAAAATTTCGATATTCTAGTATGTGATAGAACCTCCTGAAACGCTGCTGAAATCGCTTCTAGGGCCAAGAAAACCATGCCGGAAGTTTCTTATACCCGCGACCCGTTGCGCAGTAGGTGATCACTCTACCTCTGCGCTAACCGTGTCGTCATTTATTAAAAATTACAATTTGTTACAGCAATCTTAGACAAACTATTTCACCAATACACGATTCGGAGGTATCCTATCTTGCTGAGAGCACGTAGGTACTCGAATATTTCCACCACCAGTCATCAAACATGTAAAAGCTTCAGGTGCACAGGCTACAGTGTAATCAATAAAGCAACGATGTGCACTCGGCGTAAGAGCTGGAACCAAATCGAGAGTCCTATTTCTCCTTGGGCAGAGCAGCCAGGTAATCCGGCTCATGCATGATTCCTGCGTCCCTGACCGCGTTACCGCGCCGCTGAAACAAAGAAATCACCCTCGGATATATCTTTTCTTAACC
The DNA here is from genome assembly GCA_963935595.1 of Schoenobius gigantellus. NCBI lineage: Eukaryota > Metazoa > Arthropoda > Insecta > Lepidoptera > Crambidae > Schoenobius > Schoenobius gigantellus. The sequence continues at coordinate 8,795,729 of OZ012544.1, read as the reverse complement.
GAATTCAATCTTACGTCCTTGACATTTAAAATACGCTCTATTTTCTTGATGTAGACAGATAGAAACACTACTTTGCATAATAAATTAATTAGACTATAGTAGCACTGATAATCACTCTGTATATAATTGACGTGATAGCATCACTTTAATTATATACAGAGTAATTTTTTCAAGTGTGCCTGCATGACCAATTCCGAAACTATTACAGATAGCGAAAAATACTCAAAAAGGTCTCGAAAAATACTAAAACTGTAACAAATTCCGCACTACACTAACCAATTGTGTCGCTTATAAGGACCAAAGTCTGATGTCCAGTCTTTCGTGTCCAGTTGGTGAATAGCCCCGATAATCGACCCGAAATCTTCGGGTAATTCACCAACTGGACACGAAAGGCTGGACACACGTGTGCCCAGTTGGTGAACTCAAAATTAATATCACTTATTATTTCGTCATCTAGACACGCCTAAATTATGACGCGTGTCCAGATGGTGAAACTTAAATTAAATCACTTTTATGTTTTCGCCAACTGGACACACGTCCACATTTTACCACGAAACCATGACAAAGTACAGTCAGATTAATATTTTATGTCACAAACATCATTGTCCACTAAACATCCCACTGCTGGGCATGGGTTATTTTGTACCTATGTCATTGCAAATCGACCCACTCAATGCATACATTTATCACTTATAGTCTATTCAAGATAAAAAGGTTCCCCCGACGACTTGGAAACTTTTCCGTTTCATATTATATTTCAATAATATAACTTATCTCTTTAGGTTATATTTATAAAAAAATATTTGTTTAAAGTTTACAAATAAAATACTTGTGTAAAGTATATTCGTTAGTTTCGATTCGTGATTCAAATACATACTTAATTAAACAAATATTTTTTTCAGAACTATACATAATTTTATTGAACTGGACTGATATTCATGTTTCTATTTTATGTGGAATTAATTGTTGCATTGTTGATAAAAGTAACCGAAGATGTTATATTTTTAAAACATAGTATTTTTAATAATGGAAACAATATGCATGATACGGAAAACTTCGACCTGTCACTTTCCTTCTTATCTTCAATAGACTATAGTGTTTTATATTCCACCGTAAAAATAATAGGTCACCGATAGTCGGTCGTGTGCGTTCACACTTAGCCGTCGCGCCACCTATACAAGGTTATTTTTAGTTACTAAAAACATTTTGTGTGCTTGTTCAGACAAGCAAAGTGAACAACTTTCACTATGGCACCAACATTGAAATCTCAAAAAAGATCAGCTGTTCCATACAAATGTTCAACATTCACTGAACCTAGAAGTATGGAACAGCTGATTTTTTTTGCGATGTTTTTGTAACTAAAAATAAACTTGTATAGCGCCCCGCACACCGCACGCCGCTATAGCGGAACTGCGGTAAGCGATTTACTTACGCCGTGCCGCTTCCGCGCGCGGTTTCTGTGTGGCATTGTCCATAGCAACACGAACATTCAAAAAAATCGGCTCCGCTACCGTCCCGCTTGCCACCTCTGTATGTAGAGCGCTTAAAAGATAAAGACGACAGAGTTAATAGATTGAAAAAGGCTTGGTTGTAAAAAAAATTCTTTTTATAACATATGACATATATTTTTTATTACTAGAATCGATTTTAGTTTCTATTCTGAACAAACTATTTCAGGTTTTTCACTATTCATTTATTTATTTAGGTACATTAACATGATATGCATATATATTAACACAATTATACATTTTAGGGAATTTTAACTCATACACGTGACCATTATAAATGTACACGGCATTCACCATTAGGTTGTTATCTTAGCTAAAGAGTACATGAAGATTTACAAAAAGAAACAGTATTAAATGATTAATTAAACCTGAAGGATTCTGCTCAAGCAACTAATTATAAATTCATTATTTTTATCTTTATATGTTTTTAATTTGTCAAAGAATATGTCAACATCACAATTAGATTGCAGCTTGTTATAATTTCTAACCACGCGTATAATTGGGGAACTCAAGCCTATGTTGGTTCTGCTGTATGGCGTGTATAGGATCTTAGTGGTAGGATATCTCGGATATCGACACGGCACTGCTAGGGAGACCTGGCTAAGGATGTCACCACTGTCAATGATTCCGTTTAGGACTTTGTATGAAACTACCAAATCGTGCTTCACTCGACGGGCCCTCAGCGACTTAAGATGAAAATAGGACAGCCGAACTTCATAAAGACACCGGTAAGATTCATTATATTTTCAGTAATACGTTATATTATCTAATTACATCTTCAGACATAAAATAACTCTAAACTTTACACTTGGATTTCCTCTGTCTTGATGACTAGTCTTCCCATTTAAGTTACAACAATAGATACGAGAAGGCGTGCGTGTGGGGCGTTCCAGATAAGCACGGATATACAACATTTTAACGTTTTGCATCAATGCGTTTCATTACCTTGTGGTGTTAACTTTTCGTGCTGGTTTCAAGTATTCATTTAAAGAGATCATTTTAAAGCGTGATGTACCTAACCGTACTCACGTTTTAACTGAATTCCACGCATACAAAGTCGCTGGCTACAGCTAGTACTTAATATACACGGTTATTTTTTATCACCCTGGAAAATTTAAGGGACGCTTCACGACATGGTATTAGAATGATTTAAATATGAATAAATAAAATAACTCACTTACTTAATTTTATATTAATTTTCCAAAAAATGCTGCACTAGTTCAAAGCAGCATTTTTAGAGATTTTTATTTCATTTTTTATTTCATTTTTTTTATTTTTATATAGTAATTAATGTGTCCTGAAGCGTCTCTTAAATTTTCCAGGGTGATAAAAAATAACCGTGTATAAATTCAACAAAGTGGAAGGTGTCTAAGCTAAAAAAGTTACCATAGTCATAAGATTTATTATATCATATTGGTGTACATTTAGGTGTTAAAGTAGTATAAATATTGGACACAATATGAACCTTGGAAGAGTGGTGAAACTCTTGAAATACTAGTTTTTAAATTTAAATTAATTGCTTTAACTAAAATATGTAACTGTTAACATTAATAAAATAAGGCCTAAATTAAAAATTATTTTAAATCTAAAAAAAGATTTTAAAAAATAACTATATTGTTTGAAAAAATTACTTTTTCATCCCCCCATCTCGGAAAGAGTATTTTTGCTATTCGATATCTGACCGCCAAAGCCGTTTTTATCCGCTTAAGGTTAAAGTAAATTTGAATTTAGAACATCGCGTGCACTAGATATGTGATTTCAAAACATCATTAAACCTATTTACTTCCATCTCCATGGTGCCGAATTTATCTTACAACTTTTTATTTTAATTTGTTAAAAACTCAGACTCTGAAACTCCTTGGTGTACTTTTGTTTTTAATTTATTTTGCGCGCGCCATTTTGTTTTGACGTCGTATTGTTATAAATAAGAAACTTGAAAACAAGTAAAAAAAGGTATTATTTATTATACATAATATAAATATTTTTCTGTAATACTTACCTATCATAATGTTGTAGTAAACGTGTACCTAAACTGAAATAAAAGTATCTTGTGATTGTAAATGTTTTATTTTGCATTTAGTAATTTCCTCGCTGAGGGGGGATGAAAAGTTACGTGTTGCACTCGAGTGCAAAGATTTTTTACCTTGTGCTCTTTTGATTCCCTCGCTAACGCTCAGGATTCTAATTTTGAATTTTAGAATCCTTCGCTTGCTCGGTCATCAAAGTTGAGCACGCGGTTAAAAAGCAACTTTGCACTCATGTATAACAAATAACTATTTCTACACATGGGCACACTTAATGAGTACAGTAGGTGGACTGATCACTTAGATTGAGAAGATATAGCAGCTTTATCTAATCTGAAAAGCTATATTAAAGCTCTAAGTAGACAAATAATAACAGCGGAAATACTATTTGCTCTTTACGAATATAAATGAAAAAGCTATCAAGATGGGCAAAAATTTAACAGCCTTTTTCATAATAACAGGAAGTTATAACAAGCATAAAAAGTGTTTTTTTCTGTCACTCGTACGAAAAATGACGAAGATAATAGAAATTATAAGACCTATCGAAGATTAATACTACGATTGTTCATGAGACCGTAAATATTTTGCCTTTGTCTTCTGTTTCAAATTAACAGGGATCTCGCACCCACTCAGAATTTTGTGTTTGAAACATAATTCTGTTTCTGTCAATTTCCAACAAATGACGAATTTCAAAATATTTTGTGTTAAGCCTTTACAGATTTAGCGTAATATTTAAAGATTATCCCTATATACCAAATCCGCAAAAAAAAATCTTCCATCATCAGCTTAGCAACATAATATGTTGACTACCATATACAAATACTTACATGAAAAGAAAAACCATCAAACGCAGTTTAAGTACCCATAAAATACGAGGATATCCTTCGATTAACGTGGTTTAACAAGTTGAAGCTATTTAATGAGTGTTGAATAAGTCATTTTTAGATTTTGCTTCGTTCTTGAGCAATGCTTTTATTGAGCAGCCCACTCAAAGTACTGAAATTGCTCCTATTGATCAATACTGTGGTAGTGAAACGACTGTCAGTAATGTTACTGATGATATTTTTAATAAATCTTTAAATTAAGTAATGAGACAAAAGAGACATCCTCTTGCTTATCATTAGGTAGAAAAGATACTGAAAACTTTGTAAATGTATTGCAAAACCCATTTGAAAACAAAAATAAAGTAAATCTTATCAACCTGGTGCACCAGAACATTCAAGGAATGTTAGGCAAGGATCTGGAAGTGGAATTATTCTTGAACTGTAGTAATGTAGACATCTTTTGTGTAACTGAACACTGGCTTAAAAGTTATCAGTTCATGTTTAATTTCAGCAATCATCTGGTTGGTAGTTCGTTCAGTCGAGAAAAATCAATTCGTGGTGGTTCTTTAATAATATTAGATAAAAAGCTGAAATTTAAGGATCGTAAGGATATTGTGAGTCTTTCGATTGAGCGAACAATAGAAATAGCCTGCGTGGAGCTGGACCAGATTATTGTATTAAGTATATACAGGCCTCCTTCAGGATTATATGACCTTTTTGAAGATACTATGGATGAAGTATTGAAAAAAGTGTGTAGTTCCACAAAACAAACCATTGTTTGTGGTGATTTTAATATTAATTTATTAGAAAATTCTAGTTTATCTATTAGGATTAAAAATCTGTTTTGGTCATATAACCTTGGAAATTTATTTTTGGAGCCAACAAGAACAACTCAATCGTCTGCCACATGCATTGACAATATTTATACAAATATTGTTCCTTTAGCAAGAAGAGTTTTTAATAATTTAGAATCTGACCATTCTGGACAAATTGTTACCATTCCACTTAAATGTAAAAGCATGGAAAAAAAGAATATCACTGTTGTACCAAAGACTGCTGGTCGCTTAGAACGGCTGAAAAATAATATTGGTATTAAATTAAATTATATAGGTTATGAAGAAAATCCAAATAAATTATATGAAATTTTTTTTCATACATTTTGTTCTGAATTTAAAAATATTTTTATGCCAAAGACTATATCGGTTGATGGCACTTTAGCTTTTAGTGAATGGGCTACACCAGGTATTCACAAAAGCAGAATAAAACTTTTTGAACTTTACAATGAACGCTCATTCAATACTAGTGATGAATTTAAACTTTATGTAAAAACTTATTCCAAAGTGTTCAAAAAAGTTTGCAAGCTTGCTAAATCTAATTATTTAAGTTCAAAAATAAAAAACAGTAGTAATAAAATTAAAATGACATGGAATATTATAAATAATGAAACTGGAAAAGCTAAAACTACTAATAATCAATATTGTTTGAATGTTGATGGTAAGAAGGTAACAGTTGACACAGAAGTAGCTGCAGAATTTGAAAAGTTCTTTACTGATATTCCAGTCTCAATCACAAAGTCTTTGGATTCATCCCCCGCTATTGCTGAATCTATAGTGAAGGATCATGTTAAAGTTTGTAATGATAAATTCAAATTTGTACACATTAGTGAAATTGATATAACAAAGTCATTTAAAACTTTAAATAAAAAGAAAACTGCGGATCTGTGGGGCAATTCCGTTGATGTTACTAAATCCGTAATTGAAACAATAGCTCCAATACTTGCTAACATTTTTAATGATTGCATTGACTGTGGTGTATTTCCTGATCTAATGAAGCTAAGTAAAATTATTCCTTTACATAAATCTGGTAGCACATCAGACCCCAGTAATTTTAGACCTATCTCTGTGCTACCTACTTTTAGCAAAATTTTTGAAAAAATAATGTTGGAGCAAATGCAAAGTTATTTTAATAGGAATAATCTTCTACACTGTAAACAATTTGGTTTTAGGAGGGGTCGCTCAACAACCGATGCTGGTGTTGAGTTAATACAACATATATTCGAAGCCTGGGAAGACTCACACGATGCGTTAGGCATTTTTTGTGACTTGTCCAAGGCATTTGATTGCGTTTATCACGAAATCTTGATCAGAAAATTACACCACTATGGGTTTCGTGACACTGCACTAGATCTTCTAATCTCTTATCTAAGTGGGAGGATTCAAAAAGTAGACATAAATGGAAAAAGGTCTCAAGGTTCTGCAGTTAAAATGGGAGTTCCGCAAGGTTCGATTCTTGGTCCTTTTCTATTTCTTATATATGTCAATGACCTCCCTGATTTTGTACAGGATAGACATGAGATGGTATTATTTGCAGATGATACTTCACTTTTATTTAAAATTAAAAGAGGTGTGCAAATTAATGACGATGTAAATAATTCTATCTCAAGAATTGTTCATTGGTTTAATGTGAACAACCTGTCACTTAATGAAGGGAAAACAAAATGTATAAAATTTGTTTTACCCAATGTCAAAGAGGTTCACACCACTGTAAAAATAAAGGATATAGGTGTTGACCCTGTGGACACCACAGTATTTCTTGGGATCACACTTGATTCTAAGCTGCAATGGGGCCCACATATCGATAAATTGTCAAAGAGACTTAGTTCTGCAGCTCATGCTGTATGGAAAATACGTCAACTGACTGATGTTGATACAGCAAGACTTGTATACTTTTCTTACTTTCATAGTGTGATGTCGTATGGTATTTTGTTGTGGGGAAATGCTGCCGACATTCAGATTGTTTTTGTACTGCAGAAAAGGGCTATTCGAGCAATCTATAACCTTAAAATGAGAGATTCTTTGCGAGAAAAGTTCAAAGAAATTGGTATTATGACAGTAGCGTCGCAATATATTTATGAGAATCTAATATACGTTCGTAAGAATATTCATGTGTTTTGTAAAAATAGTGATATTCATTCAGTTAATACTAGACAAAAGAATATGTTAGCTTTACCAAATACCAGGCTCCAAAAAATTTATAATTCTTTTAGAGGCCTGTGTATACGTTTCTACAATAAAATCCCAAGTTGTATACAAGAACTTAGCTTAAACAAATTTAAAGTTGCAATCAAAGATGTACTTATTAAAAAAGCATATTATAAAGTGTCTGATTACATGACTGACAAAAAAGCTTGGGTTTGAACTCTCAATTCTAATATTTAACAATGTATTGCGTTTTGTTTCAAAGAAACGTTCAGTGAGAGCAATTTATTTATAATCTAAGTTCACGCACTTCTCTCAGAGATAGCTTATATAATGTGAATTAACACATCTATTCTTGTAATGGAAGTTGAGCTCAAACTTTTGCTTTGAGGTCAGCTTCCAATTGACGACTCTGTAACAAACCAAAATTGTAAATGGCGATTTAAAAGAGGAGATAAAAAATTTAGACCTTTCGAGTTTCTTGCCTGTTCTTCTCGAGAAGGCTCTCCCAATTTCCGAACAGGTGTAGAATCAACTTTTTTTTTTTTTCATTCCTACTTGTATTTGCAGACATCTTGAGTATATTTAGGATGTATGCACATACAAGGTTAATATAATTTCTTTAAATTAGATTGTTTTGCTTTGTTTTGACGTCAATAAGTGCCTGTAAAGGCCTATGTTGAATAAAGATTTTTGAATTTTGAATTTGAAAAAAAGTTCTTTTGCCGAACGAATGATGAGTGAATTTAGAAAAGAGCTTTTCCGAAAATGGTGTAAGCGCATCGATACAATTATGTTGTAAAAAGTTCAAGCATGGATTCAAAGTTGCTTAAAATTATGATGAGCCCCAAAGTAACGTTGAATCGTGTAAAACATCGACGTGAAAACGTCACTTATTACGTTCCAGCACCAGCACAACACAGTTCTAATCAATGCCGTAATTGCAACAAAGCAATGACGTGTGCTAGCGGGACTAACGGGAAACGGGAATGCGCATTTGCAGTGCTCGCCGATGCAATCCACAAAATGGATTGGGCCGCAGATATAGAATACGCTGGACACCGCAAACAATGCAGAACATATCAACACTTTTTTAAACAACATGTCTCGCAAACAGGCTAACGGCCAAAGGGTGAGCAGCTATGCTCGCAACCGAGCCACTTCCCCACTGCCGCCAATAATCCACGCCACAAAGACAAGAATGCATTTCATTCGAATGCATCGAACGCGGCTTAAATGCGTACACCCCAGTAAAGTTGGAAATAACATTAGCCTACGACAGCACGTAAGTTGGCAAGAACGGGGGATTTTATTATTAACTAGCTGTGCCCGCGACTTCGTCCGCGCGGAATAGTAACGGCTGGACCGATCTTGATAAAAAGTAGCCTATGTTATACCTTATATAATTAGCTATCTATTAGTGATAGTCCCGACAAAATCAGTCCAGCCGTTCCAACGATTAGCGGGAACAAACAGACAGACAGATAGACAAACAAAAAAAATTAAAATTGTGTTTTTGTTATTGGTACCCGATATACATTCATACCCATTTAGTAAAAACTTGTTATTTTGACATTACAAACAGACACTTCAATATTATTTATTTGTATAGATGTATAGATATTGACTGGAATGATGGACACTATGAATGAATAATAATAAAACTGAAATATTAGTAATAATATCCCCCGTTCTTGCCAACTTAGGTGCTGTCGTAGGCTATTGTCATTCCCAGAAAAAATGTATGGAAATGACATCAGCCTACGACATCATGCTATTTTTTCCGCAGCTGATGTCATCTCCATACATATTTCTGCGGAAAAGTTAGCGTGTGGCATTTGTCTAGGGGGGCAGGTGTTTGCGCAATCGGGGAATGGCTAACGCCGATCCCGATTGTGTCCCTACGGAGGTAGAAGTATCTGGAGGGGTTTTAGCCGAGTATGGGGTCTTCTACCCGAGTCCGGCATATCCTTGGGGTGGCCCCGTCAGTCGGCCCCTTGTCGAATCCGCAAGAAGGATTTCCCCTCCTAAAAAAAAAGGGGGTGGCAGGTGTTAAATCCATATCTGAATCATATGAACTCATTGTGTTAATAAAACTCGCTGCTGTATGGAAGTATAAACAAAACTCTACTACTCGAAAAAACAAATGAAGATCGGATTACCGCTTTCGCGCCTATTTTATTTTTTTTTCTGTGGCCGGCCAGTTATTCGGCCATGATTTTTCAATTTCATCATTGTAAATATATTGCCCGAATCTCTGTTATTTTTAAGAAATAGTTTAGTAAATTATAATAAAGTCATTTAAATAATATATTCTTTAATTTATACTTTACTAAGAGCAAAGCTGTTAACTTTATGTTATTTCAATTTTACATTACGCTGTAATTGAGTGGCTGTATAGAAGGTTATTTTTTTATTATTTTTTTTATTATCACAATTATTATACTTTACTTTTATCTAACACAGTGCTACATAAACCTTTTTAGGTTTTACCGAACACTGGGATTCACCATTAATCTTACAATATTTACACACAACATCAACATTGACAGACTCGCAAGGTGGGTGGATATGAAACAACTACTTACGCTATTTTTGCTCTTACCCTCTACACGCCCGGTTACATTAAACAAGATAACGGCACCACAATAGGAACAAAAACTGTGTACACACGGGCCGTGATTCTCTAGTGAAGGATCACTTTTTTACCTCTTTATTATATATTGAATATTTATTTGAATAATGCTATATTTACTTCTTATTTATTTGTGTTTATTTTATTTTATTATTAGAGATAGATAATGATTTTTTATTACTCTTTTAATATTTATCTCATTTATTTGATTTTTAATTGATGATGGTAATTCGTTTATTAATTTAGGTATTTGAAACTGTAACAATTGTCTTCCATATAGATTATTATATAGCGGGACATTTAACGTAACCACTGATGCACTACGTGTTTGCTTACAATGTTTTTTTACATTATAAAAAGTGTTATTGAAATAGTTTTCTAAAAGTAGATTAAGCTTCACTTGTTCATGTACGGGCAATATGTTACAGTGATGAAACAATTTATATACATTATCTCGGTATCGTGTTTTAATTTTAGATGGAACTATTGCTTTTAAAATCCGTAGTTGTAATTTATATATAAGGTCCAAATTTGATTTACAAGTCCTACCATAGCTTGTTATGCCATAATTTATAATAGTTTCTCCCAGCATTTTATATAGTTGCAAAAGTATAGAATATGGAATTTTATTTTTGACCAATACAAATTTGGACAAGATTGCACGCAACTTGTCACATACAGTGTGAATGTGATCTACCCATTTGAAACGATCATCGATTATTAATCCTAAATATTTTTGTTTATTTATAAGTTCAATAGAACTGCATAAACATTTTTGATGGTTTGTGTGTAAACACTTGTGACTATGTGCTATAAGTTTCACATTTTCATGCTTCCTATTATGACTACTGCTGATGTACATGAGTTTAGTCTTTTCCGTGTTGAGCACAAGACCTGCATCATGGGACCACTTCGAAAGCAATGTGAATTCAGCTTGCAAATTTTTTAAGGCTAAGTCTAAGTTTTTGTGACTTGAAACAATACAAGTATCGTCAGCAAACTGATAAATTTCACATCTTTTAATAAGGTTGACTACATCATTCACATAAGTAATATAGTGAAGTGGTCCAAGCACAGATCCCTGCGCTGTACCCTTTAGGACGGTTACCTTGTTGCTGATGACATCAGATACTTTGACAATATATGATCTGTTAGTCAGATAGTCTTTACACCATTCCCCTAAGGGCCCACGTATTCCACAGTCATTCATGTTATCTATCAGTCGTTCGTGTATCAAAGTATCAAATGCTTTACTGTAGTCAATTAGTAGTACCAATACATGCTCTTTACTGTCAAGGTGTTTGTAGACACTGTCAGTAAATTTAGCCAGTAACTGTGTTGTACTTTTACCACACTGAAAACCGAATTGTTTATCAGTGATAATGTTATTTTTCCTATAAAAAGCATGTATTTGCTTAGATATCACTTTTTCGACTATCTTATTAACAGTAGACAAGATTGTTATTGGACGATAATTATCATATACGTCTTGTTTACCTTTCTTATATATGGGTCGTACTACGCCTATCTTAAGTTCTGGAGGATATATTTTTTGTTTTATGGTGATATTAATGAAATGAGCTATGATATCGGCAATTTTCGGACCAATAGCTTTTAAATCGGACGCTTTTATGCCATCTATACCCGGAGCTTTATTATTATTAAGTGCTCTTATTTCATTGAGAACTGTCTTAGCAGTAATATTCTGAAATTTATAACTCAAGTTGATTGGATTAGAATATGTTTCCTTTTCCAACAGTTTAACGCTACAAATTGGCATGTTATTTGATGTGATATTAAAACATTCTGCAAATTTCTGTACTATAGTAGAAATTGTATTATTATTTTTTAGAAATGCATTTAGTATAATAGTGTCCGCTATTGGTTTTGCCCTACCTGTTATAGAATTTAATATTTGCCACAGTGCCCTTGGATTCTTTTTATTGTTAATTATTTTGTCTCTTAGTTTTGTGTTTTTACTTTTATTTATAATTTTATTTGCGTAATTTCTTGATGCATTGTATTCTTCCCTGAATATTCTATTTGTTGGATCAGCTATCCATTTCGTAAATAATTTATCTCTTAATTTACATGCTTTTTTAATTTTACTATTCATCCAGTCATTATTATATCTATTTTTATTTGTTGATATCTTTATTTTTTTTCCGCTTTCTCTCGACATTTTTTTATATTTTCGACTATTGCTGAATATATCGTATACGGACAAGTCATTTCTTTTATCGGTTGCCAATTTACTTGTTTCAAATTTGTCATATATTTATTATAGTCGCAACGATTAATGTACCGAGAATTCTCCCGTGTGTTTCTATACTGAGAATCCACAACTGCGAGTGCTATAACTCGGTGGTCGGCTAGTGCAGTTCCGAGCGCCGCGGTGTATAGATTTAGTGAGCGGGATCGAGCATAAATGTGATCTATACAAGACTTGCTGAGTCTGTCATTTGATATTTCTAATCGTGTGTACTCTGTGATCCCGCAAGCTAATCCATAATTGTACATAGTATTGTTGTAAATATGTTTTATAGGTCTATTACACTGCAAGTCAATGTTTACATCTCCCAACAGATAAATATCGTTTTGCCTACCTGCCATTTCTAAAAGTGAATCCAGTTCTTTAACAAACAAGTGTTTACTACGATTAGGCGGACGATACACACAACACAGAGTAGCGGAATAGTTTGAAGAGGTGGTCAATAATCCCGTTAGGTTTTCGCTGTGTTGACTTTTAAAACATTTAATTTGAAATTTGTGCTCATTTTTAATATAAATAATTATGCCACCGCCTCTCTTACCCTTCCGCAGCTCGGTGTACATTGTGTAACCTTTTAACTGGTACATATTACAAAGAGAGTCTGAGATATTAACTTCAGTTAACATTATAACATCAATGTGCCGAGAAGAAGAAAAAATACATTGCTCAAGGGAAGCGAAGTTTTTGATTATAGACCTAATATTCATATGCATGCATAACAAAGTTATTTCACTAGGAACATTATCCAGAAATTCTTTGAGGTCATTACAGTCAGTAAACTGAAAAATATTATCTAAATTACCGTCCATATAGAAAAAAAAAAAAAAAACAATTTATTTAGTTCGTGTAACTCACAGGTGTTTGGTGTTTGGCACGTCATGCTCACTCAACTTTTTAACATCTTCCAGAGATCTGACGATGATTGGCTTTTGATCTTCTCCTTCTTTCCGAACTCGCAATACTCCATGTTTGACCCAAATATATTTATAGGTGTTCTTCAGTTCTTGTTTCGCGTACCACAAAATTTGCTTATTATAAGGCGTCAACGCTTCACATAAAAAAATACCTTCATTTGAATCAGTAGTACTAGCATCGTCCATAATATCCGAGAGTTTGATCCTGGAAGCTCTTGATTTTGCCGCAATTATCCATGTTGACTGATTTTCTTGACTTTGCAACTCCAACTGGATCGGAACTGGCCGATCTTTTTTTCCGGCAAGTCGTTTTGCCTTCTTAATATCATTCGGGTTTTGTTTTAGAATCTTTCCCACATTCGCTGCAATCTCAAGAAGATTTTCATTTTTATCAAATGGAATGTTATGAATTTCTATAGAGTTATTTAGTTTTTGTTGTTCTATATCCTGCATGCGTTGTTCCAGAGCTCCCAGTTTTACCTCTAATTGATTATTTCTGTTTGTTAGCTCAGTGTTTTTCTTTTGTAAGTTTTTTATGTTGTCTTGTAGAACTTCCATTTTTTTCACAAATTCATCCATTTTGTCTGAAGTATATTGGACAGATTGTGCAATATCTTTCATTTCTCGTTTGATGGCCTTTTCCACCTCCTTCGATATGTCACCCAACAGCTTTTTGACATTAATTGGAAAGTTTGATGATTCATTTTCATCTTCATCGTCTTCTTCTGGCATTACAATCGAGCGACGTCTTGATGAATTTTGGCATTCTTGGCAGGTCCACTCCAGATTTTCCGTGGCGCGTAATGCCGCTAATTGTTTATTTGTAAGTCCGGTACACTGGGTATTTAAATGAACTATTTTTTCACATCGATTGCATTCCAATCCTGGTCTTGACTTTGTAATATTTTTATCACAGTTATCGCATTTGCTCGACATAATTATTGAGGGTAGTTTACGCACATTATTAGAATACGTTACACGTTGGTGAGTTTACGACGGTGAAATCGTACGGAACATGGTTTAATAGAAATGTGAAAATATAACTAGTTTTTTTTTTATATATTTCACAGCTGTCAGTTAAAAACGATTCTCCCTAAGTATTACTTTCAACCCGCTCCTCAGACAACTTCAGATCTACTTTTCGAGTATGAGTAATGATAAGTTCTAATTTAACCTAAGCAAACACCTATACTGCAAGTTACAAATCTTGTAAGAAAGTGGCACGCTCAGTTCCCATATTATTTAGTGAGATGTCAGTACCCATCCATGGACGGGTTATCCATGGGTGGACCGGACTATCAGAATGGGTGCTATGAGCGGGCCTCGCTATTAAAACAATATTATTGCACTCTCCGCACAATGCACGGACACTGACGCCGGTAGCACACCTCCGCCGCGGAACTGTAGTAGCGAAACCGCTGAACGATTCTCCCGCGTTGTCGTTTGTATGGCGCTCGAGCTCAGGCGTGTATAGGCTGTGATAACACGCATATTTAACTATGGCGCTATCTCTGTCGTGCGCGGATCCGCCCGATCTGCTTCAACGCCGTCTACACCTCCGCGTTGGATTCGCCACCTTGTCTGTTCCGCTTTTAGTTTTGTGCGCGATCTGTCGAAGTCGACAGATTTTGTAGGCGAAACCTGTAATATTTTTATAAAAATGGTGTCAAATTCATTAAAATTCACAGAGGAATTAATTGAAGAGGTCCGTAATAGACCTATGATTTATTTTTAGGTCATCCTGAGTATAAAAAAATACAAGCCTATGGAGGCAGCTTGGACGGGAATTAAATGAAGAAGTTATGTAATAGTTTAAGAATATTCAATATATTATGTAGGTATTATAATTAAAATTTACGTCAGAATACGTCATTTTAGTTAGTATTTTCTGTTAAGTACTCAATTTTATCCCGTATCTTTTCGTTTCTAACTTTTTAAAATCTTGTGTTTTGTTTTTTAATGTGTCTTTAAAAGATTATGCAATCTTCGAAGTTTTGCGGGGTCATCTGAAAATAATCATAAAAGCGGTCTTCATGTGACATAAGTTCTATGCATAATCTGTTTTCTCTTAAATTTTTATCTTTTGATTTATTTTGTATGCCCAAATTCTTCGTCTTTTTAAAATTAAAGACCTGCATCCCTAGCACGAATCATAGTTTATTTACTTACTATCACATAACGATTGAGATATTAAATGGACAGTTATCGTAAGGCTATCGTGAGCTCGTAACGTACCTAACGATAGTTCTCTCACTGTAAAATAGTCGGTGAGAGATATTACGATAATTAGCTGTCGAATAAAACGATACGATATGTCAAAAGTGAGTTCGTGCTGACGATTCTCATACTTTAGCTCTCGTTAATGTTAGATTAATCCCAAGGAGAGACGATAACTTAGCATTCCATGCATTCACCATACGGGTGCCGGGTGCATCGCATTGCAGAGAAGAGAGCCAAGAGCGGTGCCTGGGGCTTATGACCCAGGTGCAGGTTTAAGTAGCTACTTTACAATGCATTAACATTCACCTTCACCACCCCGGCTCCTCTCTCTGCCTAAACATATTTGATACGATTCCGTAAGTGAAGAATGTTAAACGTAAACAAATGGTCACAGCAGTTTACTTTTATTTTTCGAATTACAATGTTTTTCAAAACTGAATGCCCTAACCGTCAAACGTTCGAATCACGAAATCACAGATTAGAGAGAATATGTCTCAAGCAGCAAACTAAGTTTTCGACTGCCAGCGCCACCCGCGGCGCCGATGCGAACTAAAAGTTGCCATTTGTAAGTTCCCTAACATTAAACTATACCATTACGATACCATTAAGCGACCGTAGCGGCTCTGCTATAGTTTTCATACAAAATAATACGATTACCATAACCATAAATATAGTGGTTCGTGCTTGGGGCACAGAGCGACGACGACATTTCACTAGCTTGCCGCTGGCGTAATGGCGCCTGGCGGTTCACTCACTGATTGCGAACTTAGCGTGTGTGGCCTGGTTTCGCTGCGGAACCAGCATAGCGGTTTCGCCTTGTTGGTTTCGCGGCGGAGGTGTGCTACAGCCATGAGGCGTAGTTCGTTTGTTTCGAAAGACAAAGTGCATTTCCGCTTTGTTCCGTAAAGCCGGTTAAAATAGATTGCTGTCCTTTTTGGCGCAAATGCTGCTTTTTAATGCCCATGCACCTATTGCAAGTCTTTCCACTTAAAAAACAAATATTTATTTATTTACAACGAGTTGTTGTCCGTGACTTGAAATGTAATGCTCCACCTCAAATCCTAATATTTTTATTCTGCTAACAATTGCAAAACGTCATCATCGATATGATAAAAACCGAAACTTAATTTGAAATGGTACCTACCGAGTTCCGAAACCATATCTTTTAGCTCTAGAAATAAGACGATATCGACCACAAATCTCGACACAGGAGAAAATCCTAGCGTGGGCCACGTTTTTTTTTATCTAAAGTTGGACTAGCGTTTCCAAACCTATTTCAGTTTCGCCTTAAAAGTTCAAAGAAAACAATTTAAATCTACTTTCCTGCGGGAACTACTTATTTTCCGGGATAATAAGTAGCCTATATGTAAATCCCTGTCGTAATCCGTCTACCTACAAAATTTCATCCAAATCCATTCAGTAGTTTTTGCTTGAAAGAATAAGTCACGATTTTGAGCACGTTGTTCATTGGCAAGCTGAGATGAGAAATTCACAGCGAATGCAGGAAGAAAAAATAACGTTACGTTGCTAAAAATATAAATGACGTCAAATATACATGACGTTTAATGTGACACAATAAGCTTAATACTCGAAACGGTCTTTAATCGTAACGTTCCCCTTACTTTATCATCAACCATAGTCCGTAGACCGTAACGCATTGCTACGGCGTAGCGCGGCAGCCGTAGCGCAACAAACAAACACTTTAGCTTTTGAAACGGGATTATATTGCATTATTTTAGCATTTCAGATGCTTTCTATTGCCGTGATATTTTTGACAATAGGATATTTTGAAGTGAACCGTTATACAAATAATTTTTTCTACCAACGAAACGCAACCAACGTAATAGGTCCTCAAAAATTAATTTTTTGAACAAACCACAGATAAAATACATGCAGTTGTCTATGATTTGATGACGCGTACGATGACGTTTTACCTTGACTCGACCTTACTCGAGGTTTCTCAAGATTTCACCAAGGTTTTCCTGGTATTTCAACTAAATATATCGATTTCGAGGGATTCCTCGGGGACATTCTTGAGTGCCCGTAACAGAGTCAAGTATGAGGAATTTTCGAGGAAAGCATTAAAATACGAGTGTAAAACCATGTTAATCTTTTTTGAGAATATTCCAACCAACCCAGTATTTCATCCGATACGATAGACCTCGTTTGATCCCTCCCGTCCATTTTTTTATGCCATATTTAACTGAAGCCTGTGTGGACAGCACGTCTGGCCTTAATTAAGCCATTGCATGAATACAAAGGCTACTCGATACTGGGTTTTGTTTCACCGGGCTATGTCAGCGTGCATTAATTGAAACAGGGCGACAATGGGTCTCATGAAGTCATGAATAGGGATGTTATTTGGTTTATGTGGGTACGTATAATTAACGTAATCAAAAACATGCGACGACACATTGATTTGAAATGTTTCATGACTTGTTTTCGCATTGCAACACGTTTTGTCAACTTTTGTCGACAACACGACAAATTGGTTTTGTCCTCTCCATCCATCTCATTCGACTATGATATAAATAGCTACCCTTCGCCCAAATACATGTAATATAACTTTTTTAACTGTCTATAGGCCGCGAACATATTCGAAATGACATATAAAAATCACGTATTGTAATTGAAAAAATGGGAGCGCGGCTTCGGATACGTCATTTAACGTGGATTTTAGGCGTACCGTCAATGACACATGATTTCGCCAATAAGACGACTATTTTTCAATCAATATTGAACTCTGTTTCTCGTGACCTAGAGTTGTGAATCGACTGGATAAAAAAGACGTTTGAATAACTGATATTAGCCGTCCATTCAAAAGGCGCGCTGTAGGTAGGGTCGCTACACGTCCTGATAATGCAGGACATACGCGGTATATTGTATATGAACACGTTTTGGTGATAAAAGACAGTTTTGAGTCATCCACGAAGTGAAGTTTTCTTGTATTAACTTTACCTTTAAAATTTGTCTAAAAATATTTTTTAATTTACTCCCATATTTATTAATAGTTAAAAACGACAAAAGGCTCCCGCGATAGGGCTCCCAATTTTATTTAGACGAATAGCTGGACCTTAGTTTAAGGCCATGAGATTTTTTTTCGCAATAATAATTTATGTATTACTAGCTTTTGCCCTCGGCTTCATCTGAAATTAATAATTTGGGTAGCTTATTACATATCCAATCTGCATTTTCATCAATCTCATCAAATCAAACCAAATTTCTTCTAAATCGGTTAAGTGGTTATTGATTTCCAATACAAACTTCCACCCCCGTTTTCACCCCCTTGAAGGATAATTCTTCAGCAATAAAAACTATTCTATGTCCTTTCCCTTGACTCAAACTATCTCTGCACCACATACTAGTCGGTTTAACGGTTTAAGCGTGAAAAGTTTGCAGACAGATACACTTTCACATTTATATTATGTTATATTATGATAGATGCTAGCTTTCTACCTGCAGCTTCGCTCGTGTTATTTACGTTTTTTTCCGTGGGAATTTCTTATTATCCTGTAGAAAAACAACTATATAGCCTATGTCACTTAGTGATAGTCCAGCATTGTATAAGTGAAGTTTATTCATTACAAAAATACAAATCTCTTTTTTTGTGTTATAAGAGTTGAAGTGGGGATTTTGAGCAGAGCTCCTTTCTTTTCATACGACACGGTTAGCGCAGAAGTCGAGTGATCGCCCACAGCGCATACTATGATATTCTATGTTTGTAACTGCTACCACGACACAGGAGAAAATCCTAGTGTGGGACTTTTTTTTATAAAACAAAAAACAAACAAACCATACCGCCCACTGTAGCGCTGCTCTACTCTACAACAATACACCATTTTTGGTCCCTGGCTCGCCAAGTGACTCCAAAAATCTACAATGCTGCCGTGTCAGGCCAATATCATGCAACTCACGAGGTCGTTATTTGAGAAAATGGAGCGTAAAGATTTTAATCAATTTTTCATCATATGTCATAATATTAACACGTATTTTGTTAACAAGTATTTCAAAAATATTAGTACGAATAAGTTTTAATTAACTGTGTTGATATTTTTTGCATATCTTTATTAAGTAAAATTATATTCAAGTTAAAGGATTTACGCGTAACCACTTTTCAAACAATTTTCTATACTAACGTGGTTACGCGACGTCTTGCAACTTAACTTGCATGGATTTCGTTAGCCACTCATAACATTAAATAAATGTAACATCTCTTGTAACTATAGGATATGATTAATTATGATTGAGTATGCGTATTTTAATTATATTAGCGTAATTATTTGGAAATATTAAAATTTAACCGTGGATAGTAGAAAAGAAAAACAGTAGGTGATTAATTATTATTATGTATTTGTATTTCCATATCAAATAAAAGCAACATGATTTTTGCTTAACTAAATATAAAAAAATATAATCACATTTTTTTTAAATCAATCAATAAAATAAAACAAACTTAGTTATTGAAGCTATTCAATAAAATAAAGTATTTTTTTATATTGAAACTAAAAACAACGAATAATCCCTGTAGTTCAACAACAATAACATTTATACATAAGTACTACAACTGGGATAGAGAATAAAGAAATTTATAATAACAAATAAAAAAACCAGTAGTCCCATATTTTGTTTGAAGATAATCTTTGTTATAAAAATCAACTAACTTACATTATATAAACTAAAACCAAAAAGCCTTCGGCCCTTAGGAAAATAATTTGCTAACTATAATCAGCTTATACCTATTTTTATGTATACAATAATCTTTAATACTGTCAAGATCAAAAACTTCTGCATTGACTTGTAGGTTATTGAAAAAACCCTACTTGGTTTTGGCATTGAGTGACATTTAAGTAGGTCTTGTTTATTTGAATTACTTAACTCCTTGGGTTGCCTCGCGTGCTAATCTATACTGATATTATAATATTATAAAGCTGAAGAGTTTGTTTGTTTGTTCAGTTGAACGCGCTAATCTCAGGAACTTCTGATTCAAATTGAAAAAACCTTTTTGTGTTAGATAGTTCATTTATCGAGGAAGGCTTTAGGCTATATAGCATTACGCTACGACTAGTAGGAGCTGAGCATTAATCAAAATGTTGCAAAAACGGGAAAAAATTATTATGGTGAAACGTAGTTCGCGGGCACAGCTATTAACTCTTTAAAATCTCCTTCAAAATCATTTTTTGCGAAAATACTTACAGAACCTTTTCTAAATTTTACAACTTTTAAGGCCTGAATATTATATTTTTTTGAAAACGTGAAGAACGTGAAAGTGGTTTTAGAAAATGAAGTCACACATATCTGTGAAACGCGCAAGCGACAAACTCTGACAAACTCTAGAATGTCTAGAGTTTGTCAGAGTTTGTCGGCATACTCAAACAATCTATTTTTCACAGTTTTTTTTGTGACCCAGCTGGGATTTGGGCTACATCGAATGACCAAACGGCTATAAAACATGGTTACGCACATCTCCTGCAACACTAAGATACAGGAGTTTGTAATTGCTTTAAGCATGCCACGTTGATCGCGTTCATATCGCGTTCATCTACAACATGTTAAGTTGGAATAGTTTGGCATATTTGACGATGTATTTATGCAAGTTGCATGAATGTGGCAAGGCTTATATTTTTAAAACGGCTTGTCGTAATGAAAAGTTCTTTTGAACATAGATAAATATGATTAAATAAATGTGAATGGCACTTGTTAGGCGTATCTCGTGCAAGTTAAGTTAAAGGACTTTCGCGTGACACGGCAGAATGGCATAACCTCTTGTACAGTAAGCGCCCCGTACAGCCATACTGTTTGACCTTTGGAGCACTCTTATGTCGCTCGTAATAATAGCGGTTTTGGTATTCCAAATGTAAAGTTTGACATGGCGCTCACTGTATTTAAGTTATCTTAGTGCCGGACAGGCCAGCACGCTGAGGAGGGCCGTATTGCTGCCTGACGAGGTCATGGCAACTCAAATGTACACTTCCACTACCTCGTCGGCATCTGCTCGCCTAGAGCAAACCTCTCTCACCCGGAGAGTTGGGACGTCAAGACTACGCCTGCAGGTCTGTCCGGTATTCGTCTCAATAATTGGCAACCCTGCCGCTGGAGCCCCAGGCTCTTTTTTTAATTATTGATAAATATCGGACGATACGCCTTTTGCGATAGAGAGCTATTAAATTGGAGCTCGTCCGGTACACACGTTGAGATTTTATCATTAATCACGTTTTTATACACCATCGGTAACAAGCAAGGGTACGACCAATCTAACGTTAAGAGGCGTAGCAGACAGAACTTCTGAACCCTATAAGTTTGGTATGCCCTGTAAGCCTAGAAATTCTTTTGTCAAGGAGATAGATATTAGATAATAGATATCGCGAGTTTATCAAGTAGATAATATTTCAAGCGTTCACTAGAGAAATCATCAAAATTTAAGCCAAGAGTAGCCTATGTACTTCCTCAAGACTTAAGAGGCTGTGGAGTGTTAAGGACTGTGAGGCATTTTCAATACAATGCAATTTGTTGCACACCGCTTAGAGTTGAAATTCCAAAGCATTAAGTGCCTACATTTCTTATTGAAATATTGTTTTAGGCGATAACGTTTTTTTTTTAAAAAAAAAACGTCGCCCCGCTCTAGGTTTTTCTCCTGTGTCGTGTTTTTCTTCACCGTAGGAGAACTTCCGACAAATGTACTTACATATGAAATTTTGAAATTTCCCGATTAGAAGGCCAGTGTAGAGTCCCAGCACCAAATGAAAAGTAAATTAAATTAAATTATGCCAATGAAAAATAAATGTAGGAACTTCCCTAATCGGACTCAATTGACCAATCGACAAAGTCAATTATTATCTTAATGATGTCAATGCTTGGTCTTAATTGTAGACATAATTTATAGATTTAAATGTATAACGTACACTGACACATCTAATCTTGTAATGGAAGTTGAGCTCAATCTTTTACTTTGAGTTCTGCTTCCAATCGGCATATGCTGAGCGGGGACCTATTTGGCCCAGAAACTACCTGTATATATGTGTTGTATTTTGTTGCCAAATAAACTATCATTCATTCATTCAATTGACGACTCTGTAACAATTCAGGGAGAAAAAATTGCTGGGTTTCTTGCTGGTTCTTTCCAGTACAAGGTCTCCCGCCATGGACTTGTGAACCAATGGCGTAGCTTCTCTGACGTTCAAAAGTGATTGTCAAAATTCAAATCCAAAAGGATATTGAATTTGAATTTGGACTGCTCATTACAGCGATAAGCACTACGGCCTCCAATATTGCCAACATGTCTATTATACGAGACGGAAAGAATGCCTACTCTATTACCCCAACGCATTCAACCGCGATCAAATTTAACACAGGCACATTTATTCAAAAAGGCACTGCGTCCCCGTTCACGCGCACATAAATTTCGGAAGCTAATAACTTTTAAAATCGCGTCGTAGGACCTTCCCGCCGTACCCGAACTCTTTTATCAGAGGCATCTTTATAGGGGAATTCTCCCGGGTATTCTAATTAAATTTCTCAAGGAGGCGACTTGCGACAATGGCCTTTCGCGTCTACGGAGCTCAGGCCGTATGTCAGGGACGTTAGCGACTGGATATTGTGAGTAGAATAGATCTTTGCGATTCGTCCATTACTTTATGCTAAGGATATTTCTTTTGGCATACAGCCATCCTACTTGATGCATTTTAACAATGTCGTACACACACTCGTCAAAACTGCATATTGGTCAAGAGATGCAAAACCCTTATCTTAACTGTCTACTCGTCAAGTTCATATTTCGCCTCCATGGTCTAGTAGTTAAAACCAGCCGATGTTGATCTGGAGGTCTGTGGTTCGATTTCCCATAAAGAAGAAGTTATTCTGCTTAGTTTGGTAAGTGGTAGGGCTTCCGAGCTCGCCTAGCTAGCTGCCACCGTAATAACTAAGTATGTCACCATAGTAACAATGTTCCGACATAAAAGGTAACATAGCCGTTCCTCATTTGAGGAGTCCAGGTGAAGCTCGCTTCCACCTTCGGCCTTATCGTCACCTACCATCAGGTGAGACGAAGGCCAAGAGCTTCCCTGCTGTATGTAAAATACTCGACTTTGCGACGCATTCCCTGCGCTTGTTTTTTTTTTCTTTTACACTAACCATCAAAACATTGGGTTACATGGGCATGTGTGCGTAAGGCAAATGTTTTGTTTTGTGTAGGTATATTAAAAAATAGAGTGACGATTCGCACGAATCGTGCGATAACGAACGCAATAAGGTGCGTTCCAGATAAGCACGGATTTATAAAATTTTAGCATCCACTAAAATTTTGTAAATCCGTAAAACTTAACGGCCAACGCACACGAACAACTTTTTGTAGGCCCGATAGTCGGCCCGATTTTCCCGACCGACTCAATGCATACATTTATTTCTTTGTCGGTGGCCGACTTTTTGTAGTTCATGCACGTTGCAACGTAGAACTCCATAATGTTTCATTTTTCACCGTCAAAAAATCAGTCACTGATAGCCGGTCGTGTGCGTTCGCTCTAAACATTCTCTAGATGCATCCTCTAACACCACTAAATTCTACTACCAAAAACCACTAAATTAAAAAAAAACAAATTGAAACCAATTTACATAGTTTTAGTCGATTTTGATTGTGCTAATTTTAATTTACTGGACTAAGTAGGTAAAGCAGATTTTACTATGTGATTTGTAATAAAATAGCGCAGCTAAAAATATTAACATTTCTTAAAGGAAACGCAATACACGGTTAACATCAGATGTTAGCATCAAAAAGTGGCGATGCTTAGCTGGTACGCACCTATAGTATCTGCCGAATCGTGTAAGTAGCGAGCGTATTTTCCTCCGCACCGATGAACAAATTGGTACTGTCCAATTCTATAGTGCAAGTGATGGGAGGTCTTTGAGGTATGTATAGAGATTTTGCATTCCACGTGCACGGAAATGATTGATGGTTCTTTGAAAATTGTCACGGCGAATTTTGAATTCACCATTCCAAACGCAGCAATAAGACCGAAAATTTTAGCAGCATTAGTTTCCACTAATACCCTTCCTCCCTGCTCCTGTTTGTTTCTTATTCCCATCATCGCTGTTGAGAGAAACAGCAAATTTTCTGCCTTATTGCTGCGTTTGGAATGGTGAATTCGAAATTCGCCATGATAATTTTCAAATAACCATTAATCATTTCCATGCACGTGGAATGCAAAATCTCTATACATACCTCAAAGACCTCCCATCACTTGCACTATAGAATTGGACAGTACCAATTTGTTCAAGCAAATTTACGACCTGCGGTGAACGCGGCGACCCCGTTAGGTATAAAGTTTTGTAATGGCTTTCATTAAACAACATGATGACGTCCAATTGCTATTTCGCTTTATCCCACTACTGACATATAAACCCGCTCCTGTACATTGATCAGCTATAAGCTCGGCTCAGTGACTTTGTCAATGTTAGTTCTAAGCTACTCGTTGAAAAGAATTTCATCATCGTCATTTCAAGTATCTACAAACCGCAAGCGTCGCGCTTCTCGCATCCAGCGGCTTCCCGCTACCTTTACCAATCGTTTGTATACCTCAGCCTACCAGCGCTGCGACTTTCGGCAGGGGGGTCTCACTCCGCAGTTTAGGTACGTTTTGCCGGCGCACCGGCCGGGCCGGTGTATGGCAAAAGTTTGCCGCTCGGCTCGCACGCTGGCCGCGTCGCACGTTTTTCTCGGTAATTTTTGTAACGAAAACTGCATATCGGTGAGTGGGAACCCTGCGCTCTTATCGCCAAATCGGTGTCGGGTCAGCGACGCGTAACGGAATTGGAACACTCGTGTCATGCAATAAATTTCAATTTCCCGTGCAGTCAGATGAAGGTCGTAAGAGTAGGTAAATGTTCATACCTAAACTTGGCTTTTCTTCGAGAGTGATCCTTCTGTATTTTAGTACTATAATTTATTCTGTGCTTCCGGTACGCGGCCGCCATTCGAAGACCTTTCCGCCTCAACGACCGTCAATGTGTCCTGCTCGCTGCCACTTCAGGTTCTCAGTTCTTTGGGATATGTTAATGACTTTGGTTCTTCTTTCTGATTCGATCATGAAGAGAAGCCCAGAGTATGACCCTCTCCATTGCGCTTTGAGTCGAGTGTAAAAAGCTTTTTTAGTACAGTATTTATGTAAAACAGTATAGATAATGTACTCGTATAAAGTTATTTATTAAAAACTATAACTAAACCGGTGGTTGAGACCACCAGGTGTCGATCGGGAGGTCCGGGTTACGATTTCCACTGGGGGAAATTTTTCTGCTCGGTTTGGTTGGTGGTAGGGCTTCTGAGCCCGACTGGCTAGCTACTACCGTCTTACCTAAGTTTGTCGCCATAATAACAATGTTTATAGCATTGTTGTGTTCCTCCTCAGCCAGTTCCTCAGATATTGAGGAGTCCAGGTGAAGCTCGCTTCCTTCGACCTTATCATCACTTACCATCAGGTGAGATGAAAGCCAAGAGCTTTCCTGTCGTATGTAAAAAAAAATTACGGGTTGCACTCCGGGAGTGCCGGCAGAAGTGAAAACTTGTGCGTTTTGGATATTTTGGAATGATTATGGAATAATTTTGCACGAATTGCTTTAATTATCAGAATAAAAGTACTATCTTTTATGTGGTAGAATACAATATTTATTTATTGCGCTATCGTACACAAACATGACAATTTATATTACATTAAAAAGTTTATCCCTCAGAAAAATCAACTTCCTGTTGTAACGTTGTGCGTACATAATTATATAACTAGTAATACATAATGAATCAAAATATATACAATTAAATTAAAAATAGACATTAATATACTACTTAAAAACGTAATTTTATAACAAATAAATAATATTTAATTTATACTAACTTACCTAATTAATATTTACAACAAAATCACAAAATCAAATAAAAGCACAATTTTGATTTTTTCTAACAAAGTAAATAAATTGATTAAAACTGTCTCAAGTGACGTGTGACTTCCAGTACTTTTGACAGTCGCTATTGTTCTCGGCCGGCTTACGTGGACCCATGTCATTGTTCTCGGCCGGCTTACGTGGACCCCTCACCGCACCTCGACAGTTCCTGCGGCCATTTCAATTTTAATTGGTCTTACGAATTTTCGATCTGTGTCACGTGTCCTGACGCGAGTTTATCGTTTTTTACCCATTACAAAAAAAGTGTACAACGCCGCTAAAGAAGTTCTCACTTCAAAAAACCTAAAACTAACATATATTTTCATGCCGTGAAAGCCTTTTTATTTTTATGTCATTCTTAGTTTTAAGCTATTGCCACACCCCGGGCACTCCATACAACGTTCGCAAATCAATTACCTATTACTACTTGTTCGGAATCTGTGGCACGCACTAGATCCCCCTCCCGAAAAGGGGAGTCGCCTGTGGGCTCGCGCGTGGAAAGGTCATGTCCGTTTTGAGCTGCGCAAGATTGAAATGCGCCCGACATTATTAAGTAAAAAGGGAGTCACCTTTGGGCTCGCGCGTTGAGAGGTCGTGTCATTGACGCTGCGCAAGATTGGAATGCGCCCGACTCGCGAATTGTTTATTTAGTACCTAATCGAAGTACCCAGGGAAGTTTGGCCGTCTAAGTAGGTCCCTGTATTGTAGGAACATAATTGTGTTGTGAGACATAAGTGTAGGTACGTGTCACGTCAGGTTGAGCTAGTGCCAGTAAGAGAAGCAGAGTCCAAGGCTGGGCTTTCATAACAGAGGGGCCCCTTTCATCACTGCGGTTCCTGTGTAAGGACACTAGCTCATGTAAGTGTTTATTGTTCTCACATTTTGATCAGACGGTAATTCTAACGTGCCTGTTTCCTATATATATATATATATAGACAGCTCCGTGTAACACGAACGAAAGTACACCCCGGAGTTTTGGTATGTGTTCAGGGCGAGGGTTTTCTGCCCCCCAAAGATCCGGCCGTGTACTATACACTACTACTTAAGCAAATGACGTTTGTACACGCGCAAATGTGTGCGTCGAATCTAGTAGGGCTGAGTGCGTTGTTATCAATCGAAATGACGCAAGAAGTGCAGCAACTGCCTTCTCCCTTACCCGCATAGCGCTATCACTGTCATTGACCGGCGCTCGCATCTACTCGGTGAACGTGAATTGTCGCCATGCCCGAGCGATCGCGCGTGCCCTTGTTTATGTGTCAGTGATGTCTACAACGAAGTGCCGGATGAAGTGAGGTATTTGAAATGAGTGTGGGGAGGTGAGTGGCCATTCTGTACGTAGTACTATTATCTATTCTGTGCTATTGAATAGCTTTTATCGCAGGCTTAGAGCGCGGCGATCGAATCAAGAAATTCTGTAACGAAAAAACCCAACACCCCCCACTCTGACCGGCACAGAGCGGTGCGGCGGCGTTGAAAGCCGTGCATCGTCTAACGTCGTTTCAGTTCGGCAGACTTCGTCACGGTGTTTGTGTGCGTCCACGAGGACTTCGTCACGGTGTTTGTGTGCGTCCACGAGGACTTCGGCACGGTGTTTGTGTGCGTCCACGAGGACTTCGGCACGGTGTTTGTGTGCGTCCACGAGGACTTCGGCACGGTGCTTGTGTGCGTCCACGAGGACTTCGGCACGGTGTTTGTGTGCGTCCACGAGGACTTCGGCACGGTGCTTGTGTACGTCCACGAGGACTTCGTCACGGTGTTTGTGTGCGTCCACGAGGACTTCGGCACGGTGTTTGTGTGCGTCCACGAGGACTTCGGCACGGTGTTTGTGTGCGTCCACGAGGACTTCGGCACGGTGCTTGTGTGCGTCCACGAGGACTTCGGCACGGTGTTTGTGTGCGTCCACGAGGACTTCGGCACGGTGCTTGTGTGCGTCCACGAGGACTTCGGCACGGTGTTTGTGTGCGTCCACGAGGACTTCGGCACGGTGCTTGTGTGCGTCCACGACGACTTCGTCACGGTGTTTGTGTGCGTCCACGAGTGGTTAGATATTTAGAGGATATCAAGTCTCAAACTCATGTTTCTTATTTCAGTTACCATAAACCTATAGTTTCAATGATAAAAATTCCTGAATAACCTACATGTATTGTAAGATAATAAAAATATTTTAAACAATATTAACTTCTCATTTATTCAATATGATATGACGACACGTTTAGCGCAGAGGTCGAGTGATCACCTACTGCGCAACGGGTCGCGGGTTCGATTCCCGTACGGGACAAATGTTTTGTATGGCCTACAGAAATTTATTCCGGTCTGGGCGTATGCGCATGTGATATTCTATGTTTGTAACTGCACCCACGACACAAGAAAAAATCTTAGTGAGGGGCGACTTTTTTTTTTAATAAAAGAAAAAATATTGTTTTCTTATCGGTCACCAAGCTCAAAAAGTGTACCTAATTTGAATTAATATCAGAGAAAAAACTTGAATTAATATCAAATAAAAAAAAATACTGCATAAATAAAATAAATAAATAATTATAATTGCATAAGTTGATAAAAAATGCTATGCAATAGCATTACCGCGGCAGTCTCCGAGTGCCACTTTTATTTTTATCCTACAATTCCAGCCTGTTTATACTCGTTTCGTTCTATGAATTAGGCCTTCTAGATCCCGTGGATGCTGTCTGTATAGAGGGCGGAGAGGTTTCGGAAGAAGATTTAGCCGGCGGGCTGATTTTAAACTGTAATTGCTAATTAGAACAGCTATTTTTTTAAAGAAATGTATATCCATTACTACTATAATTAATGCCGCCATAACAAAACTCATCACTAAACTAATGGATATACAGGATATACCCTGCAGAATCCTTTAAACCTGAGTAGGTACCAACACATGGTTATTAGCCAACACATACAGCACGTATACCAACACATACAGCAACTAACTACCATTACCAATCTGTAAAATAAAAAAGCAGACTTCAGAAACACTTAAAAGTCAAAAATAATATAAGAATACACACAACATCAAATTTTTTTAAGTCGATGCCTTATTTTAAGACTTTTTAGGAGGTTATCGCTTGGCACTGACTTCAGTGTAAAAATGGGATGTTATTTTTTTACTTTAAAGTGTTCTTGAAGTCGGTTTTATTTTTTTGTAAAAAAAAATATTTTAATCTTTTTAGTGAATTTAATACCAGCTCATCAAAGCAATTTTGAAGAATACAAGCACGGATCATTTTGAAAACTTCTAATACTAAAGGAACCTTCCGTCATCAGCTCAGAATTATGAAACGAAGACTACTTGACGAAAATACCTAGAAAGCTTAAGATAAAATGTGAAAAAATACCACATAGTCATAGGCACATATTGTGCTCACATGTGCCTATAAATTTTGAGATTTTCCCATGATTTTCCCTCGATTTTCCAGGGATCCCATCATCAGATCCTGACTTTGGTGACAACAGGACTACCTCAGGAGTATACTCTTCCGAATAAAAAACAATCGGTCCATAATTGGCAGAGTAATCGCGTAACATGCACACAAAAAAAAACATAAGCCTCGAATTGAGAACCTCCTCTTATTATGAAGTCGGTTGAAAACATTAAACACACTAATGACTATCTCTACATGAACAAGAGAGTTGTCTTGTCCATGTAGAGATACGGCGTATTTGCTCCAGCAAGCCTTAATAGCCGCATAATTACGAAACCCGCCCGCAGTGCGTCCGATTGCATTCGCATTGCGCTTAAACATCGCCAAGTCACTTTTTTTACAGAACACTGTATGTAACTTGACTTTACAGTTGTTTCACTAAACATGCACGTGTCTATCCTAAGAGGTTTAAATGTGTTTTATATAACTTTTATAACTGTACATGCGTTCAAATGCCACGTAGAGTTTAAAAGTCTCTATTTTCAGAAGGTCAGACTTTCAAATGGTCAGCTTTTCAATTAGTTAACGTTGTAAATTTTTTTCCATTTCGTCCCTAGAGCAACAATTTACTGTTATTTTAATATTCAATTAATTGATTACATTTATTGTATAAACACTACAAACACGAATACAAAAAGTCCGGCTCATCTAAATCTCTTCGAGCCAACCTACGGTAGAAAAATTTTTGCATAACACGTACATACAGACACGGCATATACACAATATAATATAAGCACTCAAATAATACAACATTTAGTATTTGCGATTTTGAATTTTCGTTAAAAATGCTTAAATAAATAAATCAGTGCAAAAAAAATCACCTGCTTAGCCAATCACTTATATCCAACCCGAACGAAACTTAATGTATTAATCTCTCATTGCTTTGTTTAGTCAAACTGGACTTTACTTCTTCAAATATTTACAGATCTCGTGAAACTTGGTTAAGAATAAGGCAAATCTACGAATTTTATATTTATGTCGTTGTCTTTATAATGCTCAAGTAAATTGTAAAATGAATAAAATCACATAATCACGTATTTATCAAATATAATAATATTCTTTAATCTTCAGCGATTAGTTTTAAAATAATTATCCAAATTGGTCGACCCGTTCTCGAGTTTTGCGGTAGCAACATATTTAGTGGTCCATTTTTATTACAGAAATTCTGGACCCGCTACGTCGTCGTCGCGCGGTTTACTAGTGTGGAATGGAAAACAAACTAACTTATAGCCATTAAAATACTCCCTTTTTTGTCTATTATTCTAAACTTTGTCTAAAAATATGCTGAACTGTTTATTCTGAGAAATTGCCAAGATAATAAAACATGTTATATCTGTTAAAAAAATATACAAAAGACTATTAGTCGTCCCTGCAACAGGAAATTACTCGAAAAGATACTGTTTTTCTTCAAAAATATATTTTTCATCCCCCCATCTCGGAAAGAGTATTTTTGCTATTCGTAATCTGACCGCCAAAGCCGTTTTTATCCGCTTGAGGTTAAAGTAAATTTGAATTTAGAACATCGCGTGCACTAGGTATGTGATTTCAAAACATCATTAAACCTATTTATCATTAATATTAATTATCATTAAACTTTTTTAAATTTGTTAAAAACTCAGACTCTGAACCTCCTTGGTGTACTTTTGTTGTTAATTCGCTTTGCGCGCGGCATTTTGTTTTGACGTCGTATTGTTCTAAATAAGAAACTTGAAAACAAGTAAAAAAAACGTATTATTTGTTATACTATAAATATTTATTACATAATATAATAGTAGATTATGCACCAAGGGATTAAAGCAGTGTCTAACGTCACGGGCGCCATATTGAACCCCGAGCTTCATATTGAACCCCGAGCGTAACGAGGGACTCTAGTTAAAATGTAACTCCTGAGCGAAGCGAGGGAGTTATGTAGAGTCCTAAGTGAAGCGAGGGTTTCAAGTCGCATAAGACGCAGACACTGCTTTATTCCAGAGGTGAATACTCTACTTTTCATACCATCTGCGAGACAATAAAAACTCAGGGCTCTATAACCAATTACTTAGGTGGTTAAACACTGTCACATTATCATTATCATTATCACTATAACTGTGGTTAAAATTATGATAAAACATTACAAAAACTTAAAAAATATTTAATAATAATATAACAAGTATGAACTTAGTCTACATATCGATTTATAATACGATACGATCAGCTGCTGGACCCTGTCAATGACCTTTAGTAGCACGCAGGACGAATATTAATTTGTTAACAATAAAATGGTAGGTATCAAATAAAATTCTTTTATTTTTCAACTTTGTTGTATACTTACTTTTGAAACAGCAATTTATTACTACACACAACTATCGAAATAAATCTCAAATAGTCGACAACCTATTGATCCCAAATAAAAAAAAGCTGATGCACCTGGACATTTACCAACTTACGTTTTTTAACTTTATCAATAAAACATTGAATAAACTTCTAAAAAGACTGTATTATTGATGCCACAAAACACATTCCACTAAGCACTTTATTAACGTAAGCAACAAGATATTACAATTTTGAAATACGTAATGGCGTTGGCGGCAAAGTTTTAGCTATGAAAACAATACAACGGAATACTGTTGGTGCAAATTATGGAACAAATTGTAGAAACATTCTTTATTTTTAAATATGCCGCGTAATTTTTGCAAATACTGTTTATCCGCTGGCAGCGAGTGTTCTTGCTTTACTCTGCTTTTATTCGTTTTTATCGATAGTTAATGGTGGCCATCAAAAGATGGCGCTTTTTGCATAAAACGTATTTTATCAATAAAAAATAAAGTGAAATGTAATTGTTTATTTTAGCTTGCAGTGTTATGTAGATAAATATTTTATAATTTTGGTAAAGAAATTATGTATTTAGAGTTTATAAAAACATTATTTACACAGGTAGAATGTCTTTGTCTCTAGTGGATGCACGCTACTGCTGTATGGGCGTAGAACCTTTGCCTTCCTAAGCTAGCATCTATCCTCACCTCAACCTCAACTCAAATAAAAGTATCTTGTGATTGTAAATGTTTTATTTTGTATTTAGTCATTTCCTCGCTGAGGGGGAATGAAAAGTTACGTGTTGCACTCGAGTGCAAAGATTTTTCACCTTGTGCTCTTTTGATTCCCTCGCTAACGCTCAGGATTCTAATTTTTAAAATTTTAGAATCCTTCGCTTGCTCGGTCATCAAACTTGAGCACGCGGTTAAAAAGCAACTTTGCACTCATATATAACAAATAACTATTAAAAAAATCTCAAAAATGATTGCTATTCTTCAAACCATGTTCGATGTTGGTTGCTTGCATTTTTTATTTATTTCAACGAAAGTGAACCAAGTATTATTATGCATATGAATTGTAAATTCAAAGTCAAAAGTATCGCAATAATACATGTGCACCTATTGTGGTGTCTGATATAGAAAAGAGAGAACGAAGACTCTCAATCGTCTCTACAATGGCAAACTACTCGAAAAGAAACAGTTTTTTTTTTTCAAAAATATTCATCATCATCATCATCATCATTTCAGCCAAGAGACGTCCACTGCTGGACATAGGCCTCCCCCAGGGAACTCCAAACCGATCGGTCCTGCGCCTCCCGCATCCAGCGGCTTCCCGCGACCTTCACCAGATCGTCGGTCTACCTTGTGGGGGGCCTACTAATATTGTATAATCAAATCTCTTAAAATCTTAAATAATTACATAAGATATCATTCAACAAGACATCTTTGACATTGTACTTGCATTTTTATTTTCAAATTTATGTCAACGAAGGTGTACTAAATATGCATCTGAATTGTAGATTCAAAGTCAAAAGCGTTACAATGATGCATATATTGTGATGTCACATATAAAGAAAAGACAATTAAATGAAGAAAAGATAATTAAGCCGCTTACGGCCGAACCCAATATTGTATCCGTAGTTTAAGATTAAAAACAATCTCGGATTATTGCGTATCGCTCAATCGATCTCTAATCCGCGTGCCAATAATTAAAGATTGCAATCTTTGATGGATTCTTTTGACACCGGATCGCCAGCGATCCTTTCCCTCTTGGCCGTTTCTTTATACGAAAATATTAGATTGTGCAATATTATTACTGTATGTTTTATGAAAACAAACTAGCTATAAATCTTTTTAAATAATGTTTCTTATGCTTCTAACAATAAATATATTACAAATGCAATCCATCGATTGGATATAGAGACGCAAAATG
This sequence comes from Schoenobius gigantellus, assembly GCA_963935595.1. Taxonomy (NCBI): domain Eukaryota; kingdom Metazoa; phylum Arthropoda; class Insecta; order Lepidoptera; family Crambidae; genus Schoenobius; species Schoenobius gigantellus. The sequence goes on along the minus strand of OZ012544.1, from coordinate 8,761,773 downwards.
GTACTTTTGGATCGAGTTTGCAATCTCAATCCGGAAAAAATGGCTCAGGATCGCATATTGGGTTCGGGCGTTAGACATATCTACAAAAATAAATAAAATAGTATCAATCAAAGAGTATTTTATTTGTATAATATTTTGTTGTTGCAATTTCTTTTTCAAAATAATTTCAACCCGATTTTAAAGAAACCGAATCATACGGTGAATTTTGAGTAGAAGCGGTTATTTACCTTTCATGATTTCAAATTAAATATTTTCTCGCGAAAAGTTTGATTGTCTTACTTTAGTGATCAGGGAGCTTGGTTGCCTAATTAGGGCCCCCTGTTGATCGTTACGTCCACTGTGGTGAGCAAGTGTTCCCGGAAGAGAAGCAGAGTCAATGAGTGGGCTTTCACCACGGAGGGGCGCCCCTCTCTCCGCTGCTGTTGAGGCGATTTTCTGGGACACCACAGTGAGTGTTTTGATATTTATTGTTAATGATCTTGTTATGAATGCGCAATGGGTCGCGGGTTCGATTCCCGTACGGGACAAATATTTTGTATGGCCTACAAAAATTTGTTCCGGTCTCGGCGTATATGCATGTGATATTCTATGTTTGTAACTGCACCCACAGGAGAAAATCCTAGTGTGGGGCGAAGTTTTTTTTCTTTTTTAATTATTTAACAAAAAATAAAAACCGACTTCAAAATACTGAAAAGTTAAAAATATATAAGCATAGGTACAAACAACATCACACTTCTATATTGAAGTCGGTGCCAAAAGATGATCTCCTAGAAAGTCTTAAAATTTGTCACCGACTTCAATATAGAAGTGTGATGTTGTTTGTACCTATTATATTATTTTTAACTTTTTAGTGAATGAAATCCTTTTAGTGAAAGAAACCCCAATTTAATATCAGCTCGCCTTCGGTGAGCTGGTATGGTTTTGGTGACCTTGGGACCACCCCAGGAGTATATCAAATACAAAAAGAATTTTGAAAATCGGTTCACAATTGGCTGAGCAATCGCGCAAAGTAAAATTAGTATAGTTTTGAATACTGAAGGAAATTGTTTTGTCTTAAAAAACACATAAGACAAATAAATGAAAGTAAATATAATAAAATAATAAATTCTATCTATAAACTTCTTATTGTGTTTGGCTGTATGGCTCAACGAGACCACTCCACGAGTGTACAAGAAGCGCTGCAGTACGGCAGGAATGGCGACGGATTGTGAAGCTGGCCACCACACCAGATGTGATGACCACGACCACTCTGTCAAGAGTGTAACGCCGGAGAAGAAGTGTGGCTCATTTTCTTTATGTATGAGTAGATACGCACTTTGTGCACTTGTGCACAAAATTCGATCCTATATCATGCACTTGCACATATACATCCATGTATGAGTAGATACGCACTTTGTGCACTTGTGCACAAAATTCGATTTTGTGCAGCCTATATCCTGCACAAATAAGCACTTTCGGAGCATGAGAAGTGAAAAATAATATACAAGTGAGGGGTGAATTGCATGTGTGGTGTTCAAAAGGCTCCTAGCTCGACATAATGATACAACTAGCTGCAGCGGCAGTGTCGCTTTTCAGCTAGTGCCCTTAGCAGTTCCCGTAGCCTGAAAGACATACTTACTACTAACTAATACAGCAAAAAACTATGAGGCTTGACCGATTTTTATGACTTTTTGTGCATATTTGGTAGCTCTAAGAATAGGCTATGACCTCATAGCCTATTTTTAAGCAAAACCTAGTTCGCGGGTACAGCTAGTAAGATATAATGTTTTAAAAAAATAACATAAAATCAGTTTATTTGAGACAGCGTGTGTCCATAAATTCTTAATTACATGATTGAAATTATAATTAAACTAAATTAAATGTTATATGTGGGTTAAAGTTATATGTGGGTGGGTACTCTGTTATTTGGCATTATTGTTTTTATTTTTATTTAAGGTCATGTAATATTACTTCCTACATCACACTTAATCCTTTTTTTGTTTACATACGACAGGGAAGCTCTTGGCCTTCATCTCACCTGATGGTAAGTGACGATAAGGCCAAAGGTGGAAGCGAGCTTCACCTGGACTCCTCAACAACAGAGGAACTGGCTATCTTTCCTCTAATTGTCAGAACACGACAATACTAGAAACATTGTTATTATGGCGACAAACTTGGTAAGACGGTTGTGGTAGCTCAGTAGCCCTTCCACCAACCAAACCGAGCAGAAAAATTTCTGCCCCCAGTGGGAATCGCCCGGACCGCCCGATCAGCACCCGGTGGTCTCAACCACTAGACCACGGAGGCGGTTAAAGAGTCCTACAAATAATAATGAGTTTTGCTGTCTACAATATACGAAAAAGTGCTACATACAAATTTGGAGGCCATATTATTCTCGCCTCAACACTGACACAAAAAGAAGCGCTCTTTAATTAAACACGACGAAAACAGAAAAGCTCTGAAATACATTTCATCCATTCTTATTACTCAGTTGGCGCGCGGATTGAAATGAAACCTGTATGAAATTTTATAATTTGATAAAAAAATATTCGGTTTCACAACCAGCACGGACGGTTCCGACAGGCGACAGTGAAGCCTCGTTCACATCATTTCACTTGTGCTCAGTCCAGTCCATAGAGTAAGGTCAAGTCCCGTCTCCCTATTCACAACTGTCGCAGAGGTCGAGTGATCGCCTACTGCGCAATGGGTCGCGGGTTCGATTCCCGTACGGGACAAATATTTTGTATGGCCTACAGAAATTTGTTCCGGTCTGAGCGTATGTGCTTGTGATATTCTATGTTTGTAGCTGCACCCACGACACAGGTGAAAATCCTAGAGTGGGGCGACGTTTTTTTAAAAAAAAAAAGTTCGGAACGTCACGTTCCGTCTCGCTGCAACAAAAAATGACAGGTGTACAGACCCCTAGATAGACAAATGCCACACGCTAATTTTTCCGCAGTCGTTCCTCAGAAAAAATGTATGGAGATGACATTAACTACGGAAAAAATAGCGTGAGGTTGTCGTAAGCTAATGTCATTTCCATACATTTTTTCTGCGGAACGACTACGGAAAAGTTAACGTCGGCATTTGTCTAGGGCCTCTGATCCCGTGATTTGATTGTTTTCCGACTGTTGTTGTGAATAAGGAGGCTGATAGCTCCCCCCTTGTGTTGCTTTCCGGGTTTGTAGGTGACAAACCGGTCATTTAGGTGAAGCGTGAAATAGCAACTTGCTACGGCCTTATTCATAATAGCAGGCGAAGTTACAACAAGCTTACAAAGTGTTTTGTTTCTGTCACTCAATATGAAAAATGACAAAGTGTAGTGTATTTATAATTAATCAATATTTAAATCACTAAAACACGGGCTTAGCAAACAATAGCATTTATTGAATGACAACCAAAACGATCTTCTTTTATTTTACAAAACAAATGACAAACGCCCACGCGTATTCTAACCGTATTGAAAACATACTCTTTGGTAATCTTCATACATATATAACACAAAGATAAAACCTATTATAGGAGCGTAATAGCTATCGAAGTTTTATAGTACGATTATGAATAACACCTCTACGGCCTTACAAATAAAAACTTATACCGAGGATAATCCTCGGAATAATATTCTGTGTTTCGTCTTGTTTTAGCACATGTCAGATGTAATATGTCAAAATAAGACAAAACACGGAATAACTATTCCGAGGTTATTCCTAGGAATAAGTTTTTTATTTGTAAGGCTAGTCTTTAAAATATGACTTTGATTGTACAGTGACACATTTAGATCGGCCAGTATAAACAGGTCTGTAATTTTAAGAACCGCATGTCATCAATTTTACTGACTAGAAGAACTACAGACATAAATTTGAAAAAAAACTTCTAATCAATTCGGGAATCAAACCCGGGCGTATTGAAAAATAAAACATACATTATTTCTATTGGGATATAAATAAGCACAATGATGTGTTTATTTGTTTTGTCCATTTTAATGTATGTGCATAAATAAAAATAGAGCCATTCTATGTAGAAGTAATTCACATGCCAGTAGTATTCCAATCCAGCACTAGGCTGGAATGGCTAATGGAAAAATCTGAACGGGGCTTTTAGCCGAGGGCGACCCGGCTGTCCAGCACAAAGACCATTATACCCTGATCCGCCCCGCCTCTTTCATTTCGGCAGATTCTTCACAAAGTCACGTAGGTAATGAAATACTCCAGCTCTTCGTAAGCTGGACGTCCGCTCACGTGGAAACGCCGGTATCCAATTTAATTTCAGAACCGACTCATTGTTTTGTCGGCATTGCGACCATAGTTGCATTGAATCTGTTAGCGGGATTATGTTCAGCTAACAATGGAAAACATAAAATGGTTAGTCCCCACTCCACAAGAATAGATAATAGTACTGCCATTTTACGTCCAAATTTATATACCTTCTCCGCAGCTGTCCAGTATGGAAATTGTCATCTTCTACCGCAAGTGTAGACGTACTTCTCCGAGAAACGTTATCCAGAATCTTAAATATCTGTTTCACTGATCTTTCATGGGCACAAGCCATAATAATATTGCCGATCAACTAGCGGTCTAGCTATTAGGTCAACATCTAGTCTAGCTCTTCCAGCGTTTTGTTTCCTCTACGTACAGTGCGTCTGATCTTATCAGCGAGATACGAAATTTTAGAGGTCTGCTAAATCGGTCTTATTCGTCGTGGAGGCAAGATTAGCATGAACGTCACTTTGACCAAATACAGTCATTCCGACCAACATCCGCTGTCAACGCCCTTGCGACTCACTCTTAATAGAATCCACTCAGGCTCACCGGTGCTGGATAGTTGCACTAATGATGCGGACCGAACCTCTTATGGCCACTGACACGCTCCGGTCGTGTGAAGCACGACCAGGTTGGAAAAGATGTAAATAAAAGATTTAAGTTTAAGTATAGCCTATATTACGAGACCTCAGGGGGAGTACAACGGTTTCGCTCAGTATGACTCGCTAAGATATAGAGAGGTACTTAGCTTAGCCTCTAGGCAGAGGAGGCAGAAGCTGAAGCGTGACGCGGAGGCCAGGAGTACTTTGAGAACAACCGGAACAGGCGTCGCGGTCTTCAGGAAGGCCGGAACAGACACAGGCGGTCTTGATCCGGTGGCCAGGTACAAGCAGGCGTCGAACAGCTGCCCGTAGATACGACCCTGAAATTGTTTTTAAGAAGGTAAAGGACCGAAGGGTAAAAAGGAGTCTGGTTATTGGTTACATGCGTTCCCATCAAAGTATATAGGAACTTTGTTAGATGGAATCACATTGCGCATAGCTAGGTGTGCTTACACCTAGGAATCAAAATTTGTGAACCATACCGCCAGCCCTACGGAAATGACGTTTTTTATGGGATTTGGGGCAAACGAGCAAACTTATCACCTGATGGTAAGTGATTACCGTCGCCCATGGACACCCGCAACCCCAAAGAAGATGCAAGTGCGTTGCCGGCCTTTTAAGTGGGAAGACGCTCTTATCTTGAAAGTTTGAAGGTCTCGATATCGGTCCGGAAATACCGCAGGCAACAATTCATTCCAAAGTATGCTATGCGAGGCAGGAAACTTCGAGAAAAACGCACAGTTGTGGAACGATGGTGGAAAGAAGCGGCAGGTATGAGTCCAAACAATTCCTCGGAGCATTCCCTGTAATAAATGCGATAGAAGATGCATAGTGAGGCGACATCTCTACGCAGCGCCATGGTATCAAGCCGATTTGATATTTCTTGGCAGCCGACGATTCGAGTCGCTCTGGGTTGAATACGGTTCAGTGAGAGAAGCTGGTAGCGCCCCTGCCCAAAGATGACAACAGTATTCCATATGAGGCCGAATTTGCGCCTTGTAAAGCTGTAGGTGGTGCGCCGAAGTGAAATGCCGTCTCGATTTATTGAGCACACCAAGCTTCTTAGAGGGTCATTTAGCCTTACCTTCTAAGTGGCCACGGAACTGGACTTTGCTCGATATGTCGACACCAAGGATCTCATTATTGGCTGAGGCAGTTAGGGGGATGCTCTGAAAGCGAGGAGATACGACAAATGGCATTTTCTTGGCGGTGAACGCGCAAATCTGTGTCTTTGTAGGGTTGAAACGGACTAAATTAAGTCGACCCCGGTTAGAGACTTTCTCTAATGAAGATTCAATTTCAGATACAAGTTTATTCTGGCATACCATTAACACCATTCGTGGGGGAGCAGAGTCCCCCACCAAGCATATTTTTATAAATATTATTCTTATTTTACGCGTTACGCGCTCGCGGCTCCGTGTATTCTCAGTACCGCCCGAGAGGTCACAGGGAGTGGACGTACGTCGGGCTGACATTAATAGATTGCAAGGTACGCCATAAAGCGGGACCTAGGTCCCCCACGAGTGTAGTTACGTAAGTATTGTTTTTTATAATCTTTTCATATTGCGTGTTGAATTTGACGTAAAATTTTGTGATATAATATGTAAGGAATAGTGTAATATGTATACATACTATAAAATATAAACATAATATATATTATAATACCAAACACTACTTATAAGACTGAAATGTTTCTACAAATTTGTTATAGACTGATAAGTAAACAAAACTACTTGTGATTTTGCATGTTATTGATAATATTAAAAAATTATATACTAAACTATATTTAAAAATTATATACTACAATAAATTATATTATTGTGTTTTATTTTTAGTTATAAGTCTGAATAGAAAACAAGACGCATTTGGTTTTAAGTAATTTTTTTCATTTTTATTTTAGTAAGTACATAAAGAAGGTTCTAAAAAATGGTTACTAAAATAATAGTTATTTTGTGTTACACATTAAAAAATGAGTCATTTTTGATAAAATTTTAAATAAAACATTTTTGTCTGATTTATAACATGTTTTTTTATTACTTTATAAGAAAAAAACCTGAAAAATGTAAATAATTTCGAGTCTAATACATAATAAATACATGGTGGACCTAGCTCCCCCACGAGTGTACATGTGTGATTCAAAATAACGAGTGATGCTAGGGGTATGACGTTTTCCCGAGAAATTTTCGAGAAATTCAAAAATCTGTTTGGGAATGTCCATCAAAATAATCATTTTCATCTGTCATACAAGTTTTTGGTGAACTAGACAGAGCATATCTTCAAAAAAAAAATCAGAAAAAAAACTAACCGAACCATGACCACTTATAGCAAGGTTGAAATGAAACAAATAAAGCTAGTTATGGATTATTAAGATTTTTCCAAACGGCAGTTCTGACCGAGTTGACAAGTGAATAAGGGGGGATGAGGAACACAGCCCGTGCGGAAAGGCTGAGCCTTTGCTTGGTCCAGTTACATCGTGTACAACGCCCGTAACAATTTTTCAGCATGTATAGAAGGTATGCAATATAATGAAGGTAAGTTCAAAGAAGTCTTTGTCAAACACATGTCTACGTTGCCTAATGCAGTGGAAGCAGTTACCATAAACAGGGTAATTATCCAGCGACCTTTCCCGCTGCCGATGACAGTAAACTTTTACTGCCACTAAAAATAACTGCTCACTACGAATCAATGACCACATTGTCTTAAGCGAACAAATAGAACATTTAAATGTTTACTCGAGTGAATATTTTATTTGTTTTCATTCTCAATGATATTCACAGGCACTTCACCTGTTCCTATTTCAAAATGTCGTTGAATGAGGTCGTGCGAGTGGGCTAAAACCTTGGAATACCTTGACACAATGCTCGATGATCTCTAGAGAGATTCTCAATAAAAATTATGTCAATTTAGCCAGACAAGGCAGCGTTTAGGAAATCACGCATTACCTTCTCGACTCATCTACCCCAGTGTTTCAAGAGGAAAATCCTTAAACCGTGCTTTGCCAGTGGTTGCTCAAGGCCTCAAGGTCACTCAAAAGGCAATTGATAGAACTTGTCTTGTCGGGGTTTCTCTACGTGATCGAATCAAAAATTATTAGATCTATAAAAGCAGCAAAATTCAATTATAAGACACCGACATAGCCCCAAATAGTGAACAGGACACATCCCCCGCAGGACTGACGTGATGGCCGTTCAAGTCTTCGAGTGGCGGCCGTGTACCGAGGACACATAGCTTATAGGTTGTATATCGCGGGAAGTCATTGGTTTGGTTTCTTGGGGGAAGCTGATGTCCTTCTGGGCATCTAATAATCAATTGCATCACCAATTACTTATTATTTACTTCACTCAAATACCTTTGCTGCATTTTTTCAATAATTATTACTTATACTCAATAATATAAGGCATTAACCTTAATTACTCAATGAGTCGTTGTTTTTAAAAGGAGATTGTATTAACTTGTATTTTCACAATTTGTATATTTAAAACTCAGGACTAAAACATTCTTTAGATGATTTTATTCTTCGGCTTAGGCGTGAAAAGGTCATAGCATTATTGTTATGAGGGTGATTACATTTTTAAGAGTCCGAGATGTCATCTAATTGCAGCATATTCGGTTGCGTTTTCAGAGAACTCGGGTGCGCGACCGTTTACCTCTTGTCTCCACGGTATCGATGTCCCTCACCTTCCCTCCCTCTCCCATTAGAGTTGTGGTAAGGCTCGGTACTAATTAGGAATACTTACTTAATGCCGGGACTGTGCGGGTTGGTACCACCACTCTGCCTATTTTGGTAGTGAAGCAGTCTTGCATTTCGATTGAAGGGTAGAGGCAGCCACTCCTTCATGCCCCCTTCCCGTCCCTCTTGTGGTGTGGGGTCTCGGTGATAATCGAAACTAGCGGAGTTATAAGTCTCAGTGAGTTCGTTGGGCGTGAAGAGTTGATGCGCGGTACAGGGAGACCCAGTGGAAATGGTTATCGTCGGCCACCTGCCGGCCGGACCCGAACCCAGGAATATCATACCTGGGAGGCTGTCTTGCACAATCAGCGAAAATCCCGTCATGCGATCATCGTGCCGGAGTAGAAGACCCGAGTGGATCCCGATGGCTGCGTGCGGGGGGGCACCGGGGCCCTTCCGTGCCGCGTGTCAGCTTTTCACACAACCTGCGCTCCCACTTTGTACTACGCTCTGCCCTTTCTTTGTTTGTTACCAGAACTCTGCCTCACATTTAATCCCTTCCCCAAAATACTCAACAATATGAAGGTCAACAAAAAGAAGAAGCGAGCTCCTACGGCGGACACCCAATCCACATTTAAAATGGATTTTTGCAACATCAGAGGTCTACATAGTAACCTCGATGCCGTTCACCACCACCTAGTGACGGCTCAGCCTGCCTTGCTCTTCTTAACAGAGACGCAAATATGCGCCCCTGATGATGTTTCGTACCTAAAATACCCCGGTTACGAATTGGAACACATTTTCGTACGTAATGCCGGGGTGTGCGTTTTCGTCAGGGGCGATGTTTGCTGTCGCCGGCTTCTGGACTCGGCCTCGAGCATCTGGACCTGTCGGCTGGCTGTGCGTGGACCATGGGTGCCTTACCCGAATCTACGCGTGCCTTTACAGATCCCATCTCAATGAAATAGAGTCAGCTCAGCTTTTTGAGCACGTCTAAGAGGGGATTGACCGAGCTTTGGTGCAGTACCCAGCTGCGAAGGTGGTCCTTGGTGACTTTAATGCTTACCATAAGGAGTGGTTGAAGTCCCGGACCACTAACCTCCCGGGTAGGACTGTCTTCAATAAGGCTTCGTCCTATGGCCTCTGTCAACTGGTCGTACAGCCCACCCGTATACTTGATATAGAGAGCCATCAAGCCTCCTTGTTGGATCTCCTGCTGACTACACGACCAAGCGGATACAGGGATGTAGTCGATGCTCCTCTTGGATCATCGGACCACTGGCTTTTTCGTAGTACTGCCAGTCTTGTGCGGCCCCATCGCGCGTCTGCGATTGGCAGTCGCTCAATTTGGCGTTATGAGTTAGCAGCCTGGGATAGACTTCGACTTCGGCTTCGCCTCCGAAGATCCCGATACTTGCGCAGATTGCGTCACTGAAACCATGCTGGTGGGAATGGAAGTATTCATTCCCAACGGCAAAATACCTGTTGGCGGTCGCAGTCATCCCTGGTACAACAATACCTGCAGGAAGACTGCCCACCACAAGCAATCTGCGTACATAGCCTGGGAGAACGCCATGAAGAGTCGGGATCCTGGTGTGACGGAGAAGAAACGACAGTACAATGCTGCTTCTAGATCCAACAAGAAGGCTATTGCTGAAGTCAAGGCGGAACTCGTGGCCAGGGTTAGCGAGCGACTAGGAAGCTATCTCAGTGGGAGTCGTGCTTTTTGGTCGCTGGCCAAAGCTGCGCAACATAATTTCTGCCAGTCCAGTCTCCCACCACTGCGTGTAGCTGATAGTAGCCTCGCCCACAGCGCAAAAGAGAAGGCCAATCTCTTTGTCCAACTCTTTGCCTCTAACTCGACGATGGGGGAGCCACACCACCCACCATCCCTCGGTGTGAAAGTTCTCTGCCTGAAATCCGCATTATACAACGTGCGGTCAGGCGGGAGCTTATATAAGCTCCTGCATGTCGATTCTGTAAAATTCGAACAATAGCTCGCACCTCACTTCGATATTCACGATCACTTCGCATAAGATACAAGATACCCTTACATAGTCATTATCACGAGTTAGTAGCGATAAAATTCTAATAAATACCTCAGAACTAGTTTTTATCACCTTCAGAAATAATTTTAAATGTATTTTTAAACTATGATAATAAACTTTGCCTGTTTTCACTCACAAAATAGCAACATTTTATTTGACACTTTGTTTCGAGTTCGTGTGCGAAGTGAGCTTCAAAGTGATAAAGGAATTCCCTTTACGGAATGCCACTTCATACGTCATCCCATATTTATAATGTCAAAATCTCACGGTCACTCTAGTTCCACTCGCTGCCTGCCACGCTCGCAAGTGTAGCGCTGTAGCACAGATTACTTTCAAATCTACATTCGAATTTTGAGAATGCCAATCTAAGAACTCACTGCGGAATCAGATTCGAAGTTTAAAGTGAGGTTTTACAGAATCACACTGCAGAACGTCCTTAAGTCGAGTGGGAAGGATGGCATCCCAGCAGTGGTGCTGAAGACGTGTGCCCATGAGCTGACCACCGTACTAACGCGCCTTTACCGCCTTTCCTATCAGAACAACAGGGTTCCATCTTCGTGGAAGATTGCTCACGTCCACCCAATTTCCAAAAAGGGTGACCGATCCGACCCTTCAAATTACAGGCCTTGCTCCTTCCTTGCTCTGCAAGATTATAGAGCGGTTCACCAACACTTGCCTTCTACGTTACATATTAAAGTCGTCGTCGACGGCTGCTGCTCCGAAACCATGCCCATAAACGCTGGCGTTCCACAAAGCTCGGTGCGCTCCCCAACCCTGTGCATTCTACATATCAATAACATGTTGTCCATTGAGAACATACATTGTTATGCGGATGACAGTACGGTTGATGTGCGGTATACCGACCACCAGATTGTCCCTTGGATTTGTCGAGGACTCTCTAGGGAGAGTCTCCGAATAGGGTGCAAAGAACTTAGATAAGTTCAACCCCACGAAGACACAAGTGTGCGCGAAGAAGGACCCATTTATCGTAGTGCCTCAGTTCCAGGGAATTACTCTTCCTATGTCCGATGGTATTGGGATCCTCGGTGTGGAAATTTCTGCTAAAGTGCAGTTTGAGAGTCATTTGGAGGACAAAGCCAAATTGGCAAGCAAAAAGCTGGACGTCCTAAACAGAACCAAGCAGTACTTCACTCCAAGCCAGCGGCTAAGGCTTTATAAAATCACAAATTCCGCCGCATATGGAGTACTGCTCGCACCTCTGGGCAGGAGCTCCCAAATATCAGCTTGACCCTCTTGACTCCCTGTAAAGGCGTGAATTTCGCATCGTCGGTAATCCCAATATCACGGCCTCAATGGAGACGCTGGAGCAAAGGAGAGACTTTGGTTCTCTATCGACTCTCTAAAAGAGAGTGCTCTGAGGAACTGTTTGCAATAGTTCCCTCTTCACCTTTTTACCACCGCACTACCCGCCATCGCAATAGAGATCATCCGTATTATCTGGAACCGATCTCGTCAAGTACAGTTCGGTTTCAGCGTTTATTCCTTTCACGTACGTGTAGGCTCTGGAACGAACTCCCAGCTGCGGTGTTTCCTAAGCGCTACGATATGTCCTACTTTAAACGAGACTTAAGAAGAGCACTTCTCTCCAGGTAGGCAGTGACTGAACTGTGCCCCTGGCATTACAGATGTCCATGAGCGGTGGTTACCACTTACCATCTGGACCACTGGCTCGTCTGCCACCTTTAGCAATGAAAAAATCCACATTGCGTCTAAACGTCAACTTAATACATTTGCGTTACCATAATGGTCTACAAGGCCATCGCTATGTACCCAAGGCCCGGCAGTTTGGATAGGGTGCGGGCCGCAAATTTGCACTTGCAGTGAATAAGAACTTGGATATACATATACCTATAACATAGGTATAGTGTAGCAAAGGTACGTTAGTCAGCCAATCAGAAAGGGGAAATTAGTAGCACATCGGCAATCGGCCTTTTCAATTTTTCATATTAATATTTTGCATATTTAAATTTATCAAATTCAAATGAATCGGCCAATGCCGAGCCGATAAAAGTTATTTATTATGATAGTAGTGCGTAAATTGATATTTTACTAATTAGTAGACGATGTAAGAGCAAACCATTAGTCACGAGTTTCTAAAATTATAAGTAATTTCCCCATGTGTTTCATACGTTTTCAACACATTTTATAAATAAGAAATAAAGCTTTTCATATCACTATTTTTATAGCAAAAAAGAATTTACACAGATAGCTTTTGGAAATTAATAAAAAACTTAATAGTAAAATCTGAACAATTACTGAAATTGAATGAAACTTGCTGCTTTGGAAGTTTGCTTGAGTTCAGTCTCTCATGATAAAAAGTATAGTACCTTAACAACGCTTTCGCGATTTCGGCGGCGAGACACGACTTTCTGTAATTTGTACTTTGAATGAGGCACAAATTACAGATGCCGTTGAAAACTAGAACTTTCGTCAATTTTTTAACCGACTTCAATAAAGGAGGAGGTTCTCAATTCGAAGCGTATATTTTTTGTGTATGTTACGCGATTACTCCGCCAATTGTGGACCGATTTGCAAATTTATTTTTGTATTTGATAGAGTATACACTTTGGGTGGTCCCAAGGTCACCAAAGTCAGGATCTGACGATGGGATCCCATGAAAATTAAATTAGGGTTACTTTCACTAAAAAGATTTCATTCACTAAAAAGTTGAAAATAAAAAAATATTTAACAAAAAATAAAAACCGACTTCAAAAACACTGAAAAGTTAAAAATAATATAAGAATAGGTACTTCAGCACTAATTAAGTCACTACACCACTTTATAACGTCACTATACACACTATAGACACACACAGAACACTGCACTATAGCCACGGTAATAGTATATACGAGTACAGTAGAATGACTTTATAGGAACGGTCGAAACACGCGCTATGCCTACCCGCCTCGATCTGGATCGCACTTAGATCGCATAGCTACAAGGGCTGTTACGAATGCAGTTCGCCGCAGAGCATTCGTCACTCAACTGGTGCCAATTGGCACCAGTTGAGTTACCAATTTCTCTGCACCGGACAGCGCATCTAGGTTAAATATAAATAATGTCAATGGGAAGAGGTTCCATATTCAACTATATGTATTTTTTATGTATGTTCCTCGGCCATTTGTAGATCGATTTTTAAAATTATTTTTGTAACCGAAATAGTATACTCCCGACTACTCCCGATGTGGTCCTATTGTCACCAAGTCATGATCTGATGATGGGATCCTAGGAAAATCGAGGGAACCCTTAAATGTCATAGGTACTTCCGAGTGTTTTATGTTTTTTCTGAAGATATTCAGGAATTTACATCTGGTAGTCATCATATCATGTTACTGAGCTGATGATGGAATGTTTCTGGTAGGTTAGGAGTTCGGGAATAATTCCTTCAATACTGTTTGGAGCGAAAGAAGTTTTATTTTAATTTATTCTGGTGTTTGCCTTGGCTCAAATTCTCATACGCATGTATTAAATTTACAAAAAAGATGAAAAAAATTTTTGTTAAAAAATAGAACCGTCTTGAAAAACACCAAAAACTTATAAATAATATAAGAATACACATTACATCGCAGTTTTATATTGAAGTCGACGCCAAGCAATGATCTCCTGGAGAGTCTTAAAAATAAAAGAACAATTAATGTAGTTAGTTAAAATTTGGCACCAACTTCAATATAAAACTGTGATGTTTTTATTATTTATGACTTGTTGGTGGTTTTGAAAACGGCTCTATTATTTTTGTGTGTAAAAACTCGATCCTTATTCCGCACGGACATACTCTATGCCACCAAATAATGAGCACCATCCACAACTGAAATCATTATTTTCATTGTACGAAAATAATATTTACTTTTCACATATAATATAGCTTTAATGCAGTACCGGAATCTAGGACAATGTTTAATAGAACATCCGAGGTTATTTCATTACTAGATAAATACATTTTCCTTTCTAAACTTCTTTCACTGAGCTCCTCTCGAGCTCGATGACAGTAATTAGATTTTACATCGCTGTACTAACGCGGCGAATGCACCTCGTAGCGGCTCAGACAAGAAATCTACTTTATAGAGTAAATTTAATATCGGTATAGTGCTGGATACGGCTTCATTCGCCAAATTGGTAACTCGATGCACGGTAATAGTATATACAATAGACCGACTTCATAGAAACGATCGAAACGCGCTATGCCTACGCGCCTCGATCTGGGATCGCACTTGGATCGCAATTTTTTTTTACAAGAGCAGTCACGAATGCAGTTCGCCGCAGGGCTACGTTCCAAAACATCACCCGGAGTGAGTAGGTGGTGGGGGGAGAGTGGCCGGTTAGGGTGGTCGGAGTGTTGGTTGTTTTAGAACGGCAAGAGTGTTGTCTGCTTTGTTTACTTAACCAAATATACAAAAATAAGAAAATATATAATTCATCGGCGCGTCCGTTCGCTTTAATGCATGGATTACATTCCTCTGTTTCATCTACGAAAATGCTAAAACCAACAGAATATGAATTCTGTTAAATCGCGGACTAACCTAGCTTCAGCGGAAATGAAGGCCAATTTTACTATCGTGTCACTTACGATACCTATAGTCTTTGGAATTTAAAATTAACTTATTGTCGACGTTACGAAGCGCATCCTCGCTCTCCGAGATGCACAAATTGTGTGTGAATATAAAATCTTTGTAATCACAATCACACACAACTTTAAAATCCACACAATTTCCCGCCAAATCCAATCGAGTGAAATTACACCTTGCTATATTATGCGGGTGAGATTCTACTCGATCGAGTGCACTCCGTAGCGTTTTAGGACACGCCACTCCAACACTCTCGAGTGCACCCTAAATGTTTTAGGACATACTTCGGGTGACCGAGTGACAGAGGACGGCAGAGTCATTACATCCCGACCTGAGCTTATGGCCGACATCGAACGCTTCTATGGACAGCTTTAAGCAACATCACAAACACCTGTTATTCAGGCTACAGACCCTAGAGCCAAATTGACCCGACACTAAACCGAAGACATCCCGGACGTCAGCCTGTACGAGATTAGTGTGACTCCCAAACAGCTTAAAAACAACAAGGCACCAGGTGATAATGGAGTTACAGCCAAACTCCTAAAAGCGGGTGGACTACCAGTCCGGAAAGCGTTGCAGCGGCTATTCAACTCCGTCATACTCGACGGCAAAATGCCTAAAGCATGGCACAGGGGCGTGGTGGCACTTTTCTTCAAAAAGGGCGACAGGGCCCAGTTGAACAACTATAGAATCGTCTCGCACGCAGGTTTGACGACTTCCAGCCTCCCGAACAAGCCGGATTCCGAAAAGGCTATAGTACCATAGACCACATCCATACGCTGCGGCAAGTTATTCGAAAGACCGACGAGTATAATCTGCCACTATGCTTGGCGTTTGTGGACTATGAGAAAGCTTTTGATTCTGTCAAGACCTGGGCCGTACTTAGATCACTCCAGAGGTGCCAAATAGACTATCGGTACATCCAAGTGTTGCAGTCATTGTACGAAAACGCCACCATGTCAGTCCACTTTCAGGACCAAAACTCGAAACCAGTACGACTTCAGCGCGGAGACAGAGTGACGTTATATCGCCGAAACTGTTCAAACGAAACTGTTGGTGATGATATCGTAGTCATGGCTGAGACCGTGGAGGGTCTAGGCACAATGCTCGAAGACCTCTGTAGAGTTTCCTAACCAGTGGGTCTTAAAATGAACATGGACAAGACTAAAATAATGTCGAATTCCCGTGTACTACCCACTCCTGTGAATGTTGGAGGCTCTAAGCTGGAAGTTGTTGACGAATATGTTTACCTGGGGCAAATAGTCCAGGTCGGTAAGTCCAACTTCCAGAAAGAGGTAAATCGATGAATCCAACTCGGCTGGGCAGCGTTCGGGAATCGGGAAGCTACGCCTACGCAGCATATTCTCGGCCCATCTACCGCAGTGTCTCAAGACGAAAGTCTTCAATTCGTGCGTGTTGCCAGTGATGGCATACGGAACTGAGACGTGGCCGCTTACAATGGGTCTCATAAGGAGGCTCAAAGTCACTCAAAGGGCAATGGAGAGGGCTGTGCTCAGGGTTTGTCTACGTGATCACATCAGAAATGATGAGATCCGTAGAAGAACTAGGGTTACCGATATAGCTCAAAGAATTGCAAACCTTAAGTGGCAGTGGGCAGGACTCATCACTCGTAGGACTGACGGCCGTTGGGGCGGAAAGGTTCGTTGGGGCGGAGTGGCGGCCGCATACCGGGAGATGCAGTGTTGGTAGGCCACAAGGTGGACCGACGATCTGGTGAAGGTCGCGGGAAGCCGCTGGATGCGGGAGGCGCAGGACCGATCGGTGTGGAGATCCTTGGGGGAGGCCTATGTCCAACAGTGGGCGTCTCTTGGCTGAAATGATGATTCTTTTCCGCATTAGTACTTTTTATTTCCCTTCTGCATATAACCTTCAAATGCATGAAGAAGGTTTTTAATCAAAAAGTTTTCTGTTCAAAAGGTTTAAGTGAAATCATTATTTTACAGCGTAAATACTATGTACTAATACATGAATTAAATCTATATAAATAAAAATAAATCGCCGAAATGTATGTACACGCTTAACTTCCGAACGACTGTACAAAATTGGACTAAATTGGATACCTCGTTCTTTTTTGTGTTCGTTATTGTCAGGAGACGGTTTGTTTAAAAGATAATTTTGATAAAATCTAACATTTTTTTTTAAATCTCATAATATGAAAGTAAGTTAGTGAATAAGACAAGATTGACAAAACACTGACGGCCTTACAAATAAAAACTTATGCCGTGGATAATCCTCGGAATAATTTATTCTGTGTTTTGTCTTGTTTTAGCACATGTCAGATGTAATATGTCAAAATAAGACAAATCACGGAATAACTATTCCGAGGTTATTCCTAGGAATAAGTTTTTTATTAGTAAGGCCGTGAGAGATTGAAGTAAAAAAAAATGTGGCCGTACGAAGTTCGCCGGGTTAGCTAGTTTAAAATAAATTTATTTGTTACTAAAGTCCCGTTAAAATCGGTCCAGCCGTTTCGGAGATTAGCGGGAACAAACAGACAGACAGACTAATTTTTTTTTAATTGTGTTTTTGTTATTGGTACCCGATATACGAGTACATTCATACCCATTTAGTAAAAACTTGTTATTTTGACATTACAAACAGACACTTCAATTTTATTTATTTGTATAGATGAAAATCGTATAATGTCATTAATAAACGCGATTTAAGTTATTTTTTATATAAATAAATGATAGTCATTAAATTGGCTAAATGCATAGAAAATTAGAAACTGTTACCCAGCCATGTCCTCTAAAAAAAGGAACTTACTCCCCCGAAATTACGATATTTTTCATTGACTTAGGCTTCTTTCATAGCGCTGCGTGTCGCCGGTCGCGTGCGCCGCGGCCGGGCGAGTTGCCTTTCTTAGTGTTGCGTGCGCAGTCGACCGGGGTGGACGTGTACAGTCATGGACACAATTAATAACAAAAGACTTATTTTGATCTCTTTACTACATTATCAAAACAAAATACGCCGTGCCAGTCGAAAAGGAAAATTGTTCATGCATCCTATAACTTCGCAGCGTTTGTTAAGTGGTGCATTCGTAACACTGTTTTCCCAATTGCAAGATGATGAAATAAAATTTTTCAATTATTTTAGGATGTCTAAAAGAACGTTTGACGAACTGCTTTTTAAAATTGAAAATAATATAACGTATACCAGTTTATACCGACCGAATAGCTATATCCCCTGCGGAACGCCAAGTGTATAAGTAAGTACATACATATAACCAAGTGTATTGAAAAAATTACACAGAAGGCTAAACAACATTTGCTGGATCAGCTAATCTTTACATAATATATAATAGTAAAAAAAATTAAAGTGGCACTCGGAGACTGCCGCGGTAAAGCTATTGCATAGAATTTTTTATCAACTTATGCAATTATTAGTATTAATTAATTGAGTAAAGCACTATACAAACCTTGGCCCACAATGACTGCTTCGCTGGTCACGCTATGATTGCCTCGAGCTAGCCTAGCTACGCTCTAGGCCTTCCAGCTTGGCCATCATTGCAGCCCTTGCTGTCCTCACTGTACCTTTATGACCTTTATCTCAGCTCGTCCATCAAGTGCTGCACGCTGACCGCGGTGTGTCGGCCTGGACCAACAAAGTAGTCATTATAGACCGCGGCAGTTATGTACTATTATTTATTTTATTTATGCAGTATTTTTTTCTTTGATTGTTAACACTCGGAATCGGGAAACCTGGACCCCTGGGAACAGGCTTACCGACTCGCGAGCGGGCGGCATAGACCGCCAAGTAACGTTATTAACGGCACGATTTACGCCGAAGGCTATGCTGGCAGTGTGAATGAGGCCATGCACAGCTTCTTGTACTCACTTTGCCCGGACGACGATCTGTCCAGGGACACTCCCTATCACAGGCAAGTGCGTCTTATGGGCTCAATGCCACCTCCAGGAGAAGATGCGCCTCCTCCTTTCCAGGAAACTGTGAGGGACATAGTTCGGGATCTTCCCAACACGGCACCGGGAGCCGATGGGATCAGTGCTCGCGTAGTACAGCACACGTGGAAGGCCGCGTCGGCCGAGTTCGCTGAGGTGTTTAGGCGATGTGTCCGGGAGGGCTGCTTTCCGGATGTCTGGAAGGTCGGTAAGCTGATTGTCATCCCGAAAGGGAACGGCAAGCCCCTTACCGACCCGAAAGCATACCGCCCAGTTACTCTGTTGCCGATCTTTGGTAAAATACTAGAACGCGTAATTTTGAGCTGCGCTCCGCAGATTACCAGGGGGTAATCGGATCGCCAGCATGGATTCACTCGAGGCCGGTCGACGGTGTCTGCCCTAAATACCATCTTCAGGGCAGCGCGAGAGAGTTCGTCGAAATATTTACAGGTAGTCTTTTTGGATATCTCTGGGGCCTTCGATAATGCGTGGTGGCCTATGGTGTTGCTCAAGGTGAAGCAGGGGGGATGCCCGCCAAACATCTTTAGGACTACTTCCGCGACCGCCATGTGAGCCTGTCCGTGGGCCATCGCAAGGTGTCGAAGGCGGCAACGATGGGTTGCCCGCAGGGATCGGTGTTGGGACCCACGCTCTGGAACGTGCTGATGGACGACTTGCTTCGACTGCCATTCCCTGGGGGGGTTAGCGTCGTGGCTTACGCCGACGACGTGACGATTCTGATCAAGGCCAATTCCCGGGCGAGCATAGAGGCCTCGGCCTCTACGACTTTGCAGCTCGTCGGCGACTGGGGGGCCCGTAACCGACTGGAATTTTCCCCTGCCAAGTCTGCAACTATGACGATCAGGGGGAAATTCCAGAGGCCACCAGTCATCAAGTTCGGTGGGGCCTCTATCAGTAGCGTCACGTCGACCACGGTGCTGGGAGTGGTAGTCGACGCAAGCTTATCGTTCGCACAGCATGCGTCATCGATAGGGGAGCGGGCGGCAAATTGCTTCGGCAAGATGTCAAGAGTGTCGGCGTCCTCCTGGGGCATTCGTTACAAGGCGCTAAAGGTCCTGTACCAAGGCACTTATGTGGCGACAGTGACGTATGCTGCTACAAGCTGGTCGGAGCGTGCGACCCTGCATGTTGTGCCAAGCGCATTACTGCGCACCCAGAGACCCGCCTTGGTCCATCTGACCAAGGCGTACCGATCGACGAGCTCTGCCGCACTACCGGTGTTGGCCAGTGTATTACCGGCCGACCTCGAGGTAATCCGGGCGGGCGAACTAGGCGGAGTGAGCGAAGGCCGCGCTACTAAAGAGGAGCTACGGAGCGCCCGACTCCGAACATCTGAGTCCGCTCTTGCCTCCTGGCAGGAGCGTTGGGACACATCGAACCAGGGGAGGGAGACGTTTCGGTTCTTCCCGGACGTGGTGGCCCGGCTCAGGTTTACTTGGGTCGAGCCGGACTACGAAGTCTCGCAGCTACTGATGGGGCATGGCCATTTTAACGGTAGGCTTTTTAGGATGACACTGGTCGACAGTGCTAGGTGTCCTTGTGGGGAGTGCGAGGATGAAGACCTTCACCACGCACTATGGGAATGTAGGTTGTATAATGAGGCGCGTAGGGACTTGGTCGATAAGGTGAAAGCGCTCGAGACGGGACCGATTTACTTCTGCGATCTTGTGGGGATGGAGGCGAACTTTCAGCGGTTACGGGACTTCACGCGACGGTGGTACAAGATTAGGAGTGGGTTGGATGGAGGTGAAGAGCGAAGAGGGCAACTGCCCGAAGAAGTGAGCTGAATAGATAGTAGACGAAGCCAGCGGTACCACAACGGTGGGCACACGGCGACCTGGTGGCGGACACCGAACGCGTGACCAACCCGTAAGGGGAGAGGGACGCAGGGACATTCAGGGAGAAGATATAAAAAACTTGTAGGGAGTCAAGAAGTGTGCGCGGCTAGAGTGCGATTACGCAGGTTCCGCGCACATCTCCCGTTGTTTCGGCCCGTATAACCAAGATGGTTGAGTAGGGCCATGGGCAGGTGGAGGGTGAATTGTTAACACTCGTAAAATGCCATAACGGCCGTGTTGTGGCGGTTTGCCCGCTTGTCAATAGATGGCGCTTTTCACGCCCGTCACTAGATGGCGCTTTTCACCGCCTACATCGCGGTTAAGAGATTGTCACAAAGCCGGTATAACTAACTTCGGTTGCTTACTAGTACTGTCATGTGTCATTTATGGAAGGAACTTATCATCCATTACTGCTATCATATACGCTGCCGTAAGACACAAGATCACTTAACTAGTAATGGATATAATGTCTTTCAAAATTCAAAAGTGGCGTCTCGCGGCGCGTCAGACGTTTTTTCTGTTTACGGTGGGGCGGCGCGTGAATCGGCACTCATAATCGCACGCGTAAACACAAACATATGGCAATATACGATGTTGTTCATAGAGATGCGAGACGGGAACACCGACGGACGCGGCGGTGCCATCCGCGGGCTCGGCCGTAAAAAACTAAAATCGCTTCTCCGTAAACGCACTCATACAACGCCATATTTTTGAATTCTGTGCGGGCCGCGCCGCGCAACGCCCCGCTTCTCCGTAAACGTGGCCTAAACGTTGGTTGTGACGCAATCAATGACGTCATCACATCCAACGTAAACGCTGTTGTCGCGAAACGGGCCGCCTGTTAGCGCGCTCACAGTGCTGATGGTCACTATAATCGCAAAACGGAACACGGCCCCTTTGTGTCATTGACATTGACAGAAATCACCTGACATTGACAGTACGACGTAGGTATCATCTTGGCGACGTTCTATTTGTAGTTAATTTTCGGGCAATCCGACAACGACATTAATTTCATCAATTATTTAGTGTGCTGTGAATCAATTTGACTAATACTTAAGAATTCAAAACAATGGCTTCAATACCGCTGATGTATGCTCAGGAAGACTGTGAACTCGGTGGAAAGGAATCTATAGAGGTACTTCACACTATTTACAAATAAATGCTTATTCCTTTCTCAATGTCACTCGTTTCGTAGAAATAATTGTTGAAGAGCATTCAATAAGTACGTATTGTTTTTCGTCGTTTATCCTTGGTATGCTTCTGATTTCACAACTTACTGTCGTTTTATTTTCCTTAACCATTAACACAGTCATCATAAGTGTGAATAGATATTAGTATGTACTAATTCAGCTCTGATGCGACCATTTATTTTCTATTTGTTTAATGAACAAAAAATTGATAGTTACAAAGTGTTCAATTCTTAAATATCTAAAGACATCTTCAAGCCTGGAAACTACAAATAATATTATATATTCACTGATTTGATTTACCAAACATAGCATATTCAAGTATATTACAAGTAGCCTCTTAGCTTGTAAATTGTCTGAACAGCATGATAGGTATTTTATCTAATAAAATTTAATTGTTATATGTAATTAGTTTTAATAGGGTGGCATTTTTTAAGTAATTTTATATTATTACTAGTTGTGCTGGTGAACTATGTTTCGCTTTAATAAACTCAACACTTAAGAATTTCTGGAGAGGGCCACCCTTATCACCTAGCTAGCGGTATAAAAATAGCCTATGACCTATTCTTAGACCTACCACCAAATATACCCAATTTTTTCATAAAGAAAAGATTATTTTTTCTAATTATTGTGATTTTGTAATTTGTATATAAGTAATGTTGTCATTTTTTCACATAATTATAACGCTAATATAAGTTTTTTTCTCTGTGTAATTTGTATTATAAGAACATACCGCCGCATAGGGGCTACTGTAAAGGCGCAATGTTGGTACTTTTTAATAAATAAATAGTAAAGATAAGATATTTATTTTTCCATAAAACAATAATATACAATTCATACAAACACCATTATTCTAGACACTAATTTACAATTATCTAACTTCTAGAATAAAATAAAAATAAAATTTGCACTGTACAATAATGTTTTCAATATTACTAATGGGCTCTAAACTAGGCTAAGCCTGTATTTTGGTGATCCCGGTTTTTAGCGGGTTACAGATAGAGTGCGCGGCTACGTGATTGTATTATTCTTTACTTAAATTACTTGAGTCGTGATTAATCGTGTCTGAAATAAAATAAATTATTAATGTACCCAGGATACACAAACTTATGCAATGGTAGCATGCTACAAGTATTTAGCAACTGAAGTTGCGAAAAGCTGCGCCTAGATAAAGTTCGATAACAAACCTGAGATTTTTATATTTAAGATTTATTACTGTCTGTCACATTCATACATATCCTAACATTCAAATTCTGGGACTGTACATTGACTGTCAAGTTGAAAGCAATCATGATAACTCAAATATCGCAAAGATGAGAAGGTGGATAATAAATATAGCATGTATCTATAGAGTTAAATAAAACTAACAATTAAAATAAAAATTTAATCTGAAAATACACAAAAAAGAGGTACAGTATGACCACTTTTATAAGTAGCATCGGCAAAATTTGGCTGCGCAAAGGAAAACAGCCTAAATCTGATTGAAAACGAGTGCCGACACCGTTAAAATATAGCCTTTATTGCATTACATTAAGATTTCAAGTCGCCAAAATCAGAATATCATTCTATCTCGCTCAGAATAAGTGTACACTGTAAACAAAAAAAGGAACCAATAAATGTAATGAGAGAATTTTATAAAAAAATACCGTCTTATGAAATATTATAAAAATATAATTAAAGGGATTAAGTTAAAGGTACTCAATAATGATATAATTTTTAATTACTTACTGAAGGCTCAAGAATAAACTTTGTCTTATTATTTTAGTGTTTTAAGTAACTTATTGCAATTTATATGCATTATTCTGTAAAACGGCAACAAATGTAAAATAAATAAATCATTCTTAAAATTGTTCATATTTCAATTATTAATATAATTATAAAAAAAATAGTTTGTATTGAACGTAATGAAAATTAAATTTTAAATAAAAAGATATAATCTACATTTTATCTCGAGGAGTTATTCCTTCAATTACATCGTCGTCGCTTTCAATATCGCCATCATCTGAAGATGACAAGGATGATGACGAATCACCAGTGCTAATGATGAATTAGCCCAAACGATTATCAATTCCTCAAGTGTGAGAAACGTATCTCCACACTTAATAGCCTTTTAAACCTTTTAAAGGCCTTCCTCGTAAGTAAAGACATCAAAATGGAAAAGTTCACTTTTTTTTACCTACTAATGTATGTGACTGTCGAGACGTCGCGATGCACTGAGCGCCGAGCATGGCGCGCATGCATCAACCAATAGCAGATGATCATGTTTCGCATGAATACGCGGAGCGTTATGACTGGCTAAGACTTTTTCGCGCCTTTCAAAACTGTGACTTCTGCGCAGTTACATTGGGGTAAATAATCATGGTACTACTACTGTACTGTCTTTATGATTATTATTTTCAATCATTATCTTTTTGGCATATGAGGCATTTTAAAATTTCCATAAAATCTGATAAGATGAGGTGAGCTTAGCTCAAATCTACGAATTCTACATTAAATGGCGCTTAGAAATAATTTGAGGAGAAGACAAATCTTTTCCTTTTTGTCCTTACATTTTATATATCTGTAAATATTTTCTTTGCTCAGGATGACTTTGCGTACCGTAACAACGTGGCAAATGCTGAAAAAGAGATCCGCTTGGCGTTTGTCCGCAAAGTGTATGGATTGCTGTCGGTGCAGCTCCTGGCAACCGTCGCCATTGCCAGTGTCTTTCTACTGGTTAAGCCTGTGCAAGGATTCATTCATGAGAAGTATGTATGTTTTGCATGTATGTTGTTAACAATTTATTGTATGACTATTACAACTAGACAATTGTCTATTTGAATTAAAGTGCTGCTATTGTATAAATTTACTTCAGGATTCAATATTCGAAATATGACCTTATTTTTTGTATTGTTTCTGTTTATTTACAACTAGCTTTCCGCTCGCGACTTCGCCCGCGTTATTTTTGTTTTCCCTTGGAATTTTTTTCCCGTAGGAAATTTACCCTATGTCCTTCCCCTGGTCTCGAACTATCCCTATATCAACTTACATCAAAATCGGTTCAGTAGTTTCGAAGCCTATTCAATACAAACAAACAAACAATCAAATCTTTCCTCTTTATAATATTAGACTAATAATAGGCTTGCAATGTCAAGTAAATCCTTCAGTCAGTACTTATCATCTTCTAGTTCTTGCAAAATTTCTTCCAGTTATATTCAACATCTCTTATACAACCATGTTAACTAAGTATTTTGGAAACCAACTATACTGCCCACCTGATGGTAAGTGATAACAGTCACCTAATAGTACATGAGATTCTTGTGAGATTTTCAACAAATCTGCAACCCGCACAAGAACCACACTTTATGTTGCCAACTTTTGATATTAGATATAACATAATTATTAATTGATTGTAGATTGAAGTGGTATCAATAGCCACATAGAAATATAGAATTTACACTTATTGATTTATTTATATTATTTCAGCCAATGGATGGTCTTACTTTCATTCATATTGAGTATGGTGACCTTGTTTGCACTGATCGCTAAAAGACGGGATTCGCCTACCAATCTTTACCTGTTGGCAGCATTTGTAAGTATTATTCTGCTGAAATAGTCCAATTAAGTTACAAATTCAACATTTTGGGATTCAACATTTTGCAAATTCAACATTGTAGTCCAGAAGGTAAAAATAAGGTGTTACACAGCAGGCATAGCACGGGCTGCCAAGACTGGACTCGAGTCACGCATTATCTCACAATTTCAGTGACATAATCTCTATGTCTTAATCAGTAGCACGGTGGCGCGTATTTAGTGTAACTGACGGGATAAATTTTCTCGACGCTCGTCAAGGAACACATGTGACTGAGTTTTATCACAAATTTCTTGGTGTGCCTGTGCGCCGACTGCTGTGATTGTAGCAAGGGCTTTAATACTTTAGAAGATGTAGCAGCAGTCGGAGAACAAAAATTTGATAAAACTCAGTCACACGTGTCCCTTAACGAGCGTCACGAAATTTTTATCACGTCAGTCACACTAAATACGCGCCACCTTACTACTCTTTATTGAAGCACACTTCTATATTGAAGTCGATGCCAAACGATGATCTCCTAGAAAGTCCTAAAATTTGTCACCAACTTCAATATAGAAGTGTGATGTTTTCTGTACCTATTCTAATATTATATTTAACTTTTCAGTGTTCCTGAAGTCGGTGTTTATTTTTTGTAAAATATTTTTTATTTTTATATTTTTAGTGAATGATATCATTTTGGAGGTCCGCGATCTGGGGGCCGATTACGGATCTCATGATTACAAATGATATCATGATGACATAAAATTTATTTGCCTTTTTACGGATCAACACTTCATAAATATGTCTTTCAAGGGTTATGGCATGATGACATTATCGAAATTATACCCTAGCAATCATATCAGTAGAGTAAGGACAAGTAAATGAGCATTTCTAGACATTCTAAATATTGCAAATTTATACCATGTTATGTCATAAACGACCCGTAATACGGGGGCAGGTCAGGTCAAGTCCAAAAGTTAAGGGTCCTTTCATCATCAGCTCGGTTCATGACGTAGAACATCCATCACGTATAATTTACCTGACGCAAATACGTGAATAGCTTCAGAAAAAAAATGATGAAACACGTATTTACCTATAAAATTTCCCTCGATTTTCATGGAATCCCATCATCAGATCCTGACTTTGGTGACCTTGGGACCACCCCAGGAGTATACTTTATCGAATAAAAAGGATTTTGAAAATCGGTCCACAATTGGCGGAGTAATCGCGTAACATACACACAAAACACGTTGGACACCTTAAAATTTAAGGGTTTCCCTCGATTTTTATGGGGTCCCATCATCAGATCCTAGCTTTGGTGACCTTTGGACCACCCTTGGAGTATACTCTCGTATACAAAAAGAATTTTGAAAATCGGTCCACAATTGGCGGCGTAATCGCGTAACATACACACACAAAAAAAAATACCTACGCATCTAATGGAGAACCTCCTCCTTTTTTGAAGTCGGTTAAAAAATCTATCACGATTGTCTTTAATTTGACACCCATTGCGCCGTGAAGACAAAACTCTGCGCCGACTTCCTTTCATAAAGTAACCTGTCCTGTCCAAGTGCAAGTAGCAGATTTTTTCCTAGACAATAACCCCCCCTGGTCAACCATCCACCCTGGGCTCTAAACATGGCAGAAGTTGTTTTGTTTCTACGCCACCGAGCTCCTCAATTTGTAATTGTAACTCATTGTAACCGGCATTGTAACTCAAAACTATCCATATAAATGAAAAATGAAAGTTAATAAGTTATATAAATATAATATATGATAATTGTTACATTTGAAACTTAAAGCCTTACTAACAAAAATTGAGAAAGAACTAATTTTGAAAGTACTTAAATATGTATTTTTTTAAATCCAGGTACATTTTTTTTACAAAATTTGTGTTGATTGTAACGCTTCATCCTTAAACTACACCTTATTGATAAAATATACACTGATATCCGACAGATACGATAAGAATATAAGACATTTATTTGTTGTATAAATGTCTTATATTCTTTTAAAAAACATATAAAAGTCTATTTTGGCAAAATTTTACCCTTTATCGTTTTTACTGCAATCATACCAATTTGTATGTATTAGATTTTGATGTTTGCAAATTTTGCTTTCCTTTTAATTTAATTTAAATATCTTCTAGACTGCAGTCCAAGCGTACACAGTGGGCGTCGTGGTCTCGTACTGTGACACGTTTGTGGTGCTGCAAGCGCTGGGCCTCACATTCGCTGTGGTGTTTGGCCTGACGATGTACACGCTAAACACAAAACGCGATTTCTCCTTCGTCGGATATGGGTGAGTTGTTGTTTATTCTGAGCGCTAAATAGTTGTGCTTTATTATTTATATATAACGTTGTACTCGCAAGCGCGTAAATTTGCAAGATATGCAACAAAAGAAAAAATGAAAATACCTATATAAATAGTTCTCGAAAAATTGTTTTTATTCTTTGTAATATTCTTTTATAATAAAAATAAGTTGGTGTGTGTGTGCTATTTTATTAAGGCCCGATTTCACCAAAGTCAGATAAGTTTTATACCAAGGATAAAGTCATGACTTACTCTAGCCGTTATCGGAGAATAGGTTTTATATCGTCGAATTTGACGGTATAACAGATTTAGTACTAGGATAAATAAGAAAGATGGCGTCTAATGAACAGCTGATTGGCAAGCTGTCTAAAGTGAAGTAAAGTTGTCGCAACTGACGTATAATCCTACTACTTTAAAAAAACAGCTAATAGGCTATGTGATTTACGGAGAGAGTGTACTATTTAATTTCGCAGCATTATCATTCATTCGTTCACATAGATAAAATAAAACTATTTGAAAGAATAGTGAAACCAAATGTAGTGAAACGTAAAATGGGTTATCCGAGAATATTATGTAGAGTATACATTTATCCACGGTATAGTTATTCTAGTTTTGCGTTCCTGTTGGTGAAATCGGGCCGAAGACGTGTAAATAATAAGTGCGAACGCACACGACCGACTATTGGCGACTGATTTTTTTGGAAAATGAATCGTATGGAGTTCTGCGTTGCAACGCACACAAACTACAAAAAGTTGGCCAAAAATAATCGATGAATCCCGGCCGACCCGATTATTGGTGAAAAATGGATCGTTCGTAAGGCCATTACCCACAGCGTCCGATCCGATCCACCGATACGTTCTACCGATACGATGTGTGTGCGGAGTGCGAGTTTTATCGAGCTTTACTCGATCACACGCATCGAACGCCTAATTTTACGCGAATTTGTATGGAATTATAGCAGTGCCATCTAGTAGTCACTAGATGAAGCTGTCTCATTCCATAGCAGCTACTAGATGGCGCTGCTCTAATTCCATATAAATTCGCGTTAGCGCGTTCGATGCGTACAATCGAGTAGAGCTCGATAAAACTCGCACTAGGCACTCTGAGCGCATACGATCACTGTAACCTATGGCCGCGTATGTACACCTTCCCACTGCCTGCGGTAGATCGCACGCGTTCCATGCATCGCACGCCGATCAGTTGGTGATCTGCCCCCCTAGACAAGACGCATTTCGATAATCGCTGTCGCAATCGCTAGAAGGAAAATGTATGGGATTTGACATAAGCTCTCGCTATGCTTTCGAGCGCAATTGTCAAATCTCATACATTGTCCATTTAGCGATTGCGATTACGATCCGCGGCCGTACCTCCTAACTCAAAGCGATCACTCGCTATCGTTATCGTGACATTAAAACAATAGTTTTAAGTCACAGGTGACATTTGAACTATTGTTTTAATGTCACGAAAGCGATAGCGAGTGATCGCTATGAGTTAGGCGGTAGCCCCCCGGAGGCAGAGAACGCGTGACGGCGGTGAGTGTGGACACTTCCAGATGGCAGAAAATGTTTCAACCGAAGCTTTGACTGACGCTTGTTCCTATTGCTTTCTTTCCTCCAATTTGTATTTTTCACGAAGTTTACTTTTGAGCAGGCTGTACATCAAATACTTACTCCTCGCACATTTGAAAGTAGCTATAAAAACTAACCTCCAAGTCATCACAGAAGTGATGATATTCACCAAATAAATATTAATATTATGAACCTTCTTCTTAATATTATGGACTCTTCTTATTAATGTTATGGACTCTTCTTATTAATGTTATGGACCCACTCTTTCTTTAATATTTTAAGCGATAAAACCAGTAGAGTTTCTTCTTCTCTCTGCTCTCCCTCCAAACTTGCTTCACTTTGCTCGTCATATTGTTGTATTGTAACAATCTTATTTTCTACTCTTATGGTGGGGTACGCGACGTTCCCGACTACAATATTGAAATAGAATGGCCATTTACTGTATCGCAGAACGTATCGTCGTTAGTATCGCGTAAGTGTAAAGACCCTTGCGATCCGATCCAACAATCCGTTCTCAACATGCGTTTTAAAATCGTATCGGTGAATCAGATCGGGCGCTGTGGGTAATGGCCTGTAAACGGTCACCAATAGTCGGCCGTGTGTGTTCGCACTAAAGTTCAATTCAATTCCTACTCATACAATACAATACAAATCCTACTCATGTAGGTATAGTCGACCAAAAAATTGTTCACAACCCTAAGGTTGAAAGTCAGTTTGCGTCAGTAAACAAAAGTTGATTCTCCTTTGCAATAACATACTGAAAGTTACTAAGGTTGACCTTACAGATGTTGTTTTATATGCGAAGTTTTCTCAAAAGTGTTAAATCACTTTCTCGGCCGACTATACATACGACATGAATAGGTACAGTAGACTCCCACTCAAGCTTTTCACACAATATATATATATATATTACTTTATCTAATTACTTTACTTTAGTGGTATAAAAGCTTCAAATAAACTTTTATTGCGAATAAACAAGTAACAAAAAAAAACCTGTCCTATGGTTGAGTCCAGAATCTGGTTAAGAAAAGCTCGCAGCGTCTACGGCAGGGTTTCCCAACCTGTGAGGCGCGCCCCACTTGGGGGGCGTAGAGTGAACCAAGGGGGGAGGGGCGCGGCGAGCGGCTCCAGAATTAAACTTTATAAAGAATATTAATTAAAACTGTTCATATAAACTCGCGCGACTCGGACGGTGCCACCTCTGTCAGCGCAGCGACACGTTGCAATCATCTTTTAAATAAAACTAAACACGCCAATATTTTCATTGTTTGCTTAATTTTTTTTACACCCCATTTCGGCCTCTAGGGGGCACAGTATTTTAGCATATAATCTGGAGTGAGGCTCATAGGTTCAAAGGTTGGCAACCTCTAGTCTACGGGGATCCATGATTAATCGCAAACCGGTTAAGCGTTAGCATCAAACAGTTAATTCTACGAGTATTACTCTTAGACTATGGATACCAAAGGACATGAAAATAATACCCACGAAAAAAGCGTGCCAAAATTTGTGTTGTTGCTCTAAGATGGCGGAAAAAACTAGGGACGCCGCATCCAAGATTCCACACTTATTATGTTTTTCTTCAGACAATTCATTAAAAAATCAATGAATAGAACTATAAAATGCACTCACAAATAACGCTCACTGACTGATATTTCAGCACAACAACACGGTGCTTTGTAATGGCGGACTGGACGCAAATTCATTCGTGCCATAGTTAATACATTGCGAGTCCATTGGTGTACTTATGGCCGATTTCACCAACCATAACTTAGCTTAGGAATCCCCTAAAACGTATGCTGTCACTTTTTGCCTTTAATGAAAAGAATGTGACAGAATGCTACCTAAGAGTCACCTAAGCTAAGAAGAGGTTGGTGAAAATGGCCATTAGTCTGAGGTATTACTACTAATATTCGTATTGACTGTTATGCAGATTGGTGGCCGGTCTCTGCGTGCTCATAGTGGGTGGCCTCCTCCAGCTCTTCATCCAAAGCTCCGCCTTCGAAGTGGCTCTTTCGTTCGTCGGCGCCGTCCTGTTCAGCCTCTTCCTCATCTTCGACACGCAGCAGATCATGACGCAGCTATCGCCCGAGGAGTACATCCTGGCCACCATCAACCTCTACATGGACGTGCTCAACCTGTTCCTGTACATCCTCAGGATTCTGAGCGAACTGAACAGAAATTAAAAGCTCCAACATTCCAAAGTATTTAATTTGTATTTATTTATTGTATGAAACGTTAGTATTGTGATATAATTTGTTTTTATTTTGATGGCACTGTATTGTATAGAACGACTTTGGAGCAGCCTATAAATTCGAAATATATACAGGTTCTTATATTATTATTGTTAAAAAAATGAAGAGTTGTTTTTTATAAATATATAATTTGCAAATGATCTTAGCGTATCGTTGTCGGCTGTGAAAGCAGAACTGTAGATAATATATTTTTATGTAAGCTGACTACAAACATTATTGAATACTTAAAAATCCAGTATTATTTTCATCCTCCATTTATTATAAACCACTGCATTGTCATGTTAACTACAATACCTATATGTTAAACCACTTAAATATGTAATGTGACTGTAGTATTATTAGCGTCATTTATCAGTGGCAGTAGTCAGTTTCTTTACTTTAGCACAAACAAATTGTGATTTTGAATCACATGCAAGTCGTTGAATGTAATAAAATCATTATTCTATTTAGCCCAATCTTTTCTATTATCCTCATTCAAGAATATAAGTGAATCCCAGGGATGCCTCTCTACCCCCCCTACTATGCTAGAAAGCTAAGCTAAGGAACAAAACACCTTATAATTACTCCCTTTTCCTTTTTTCGCTCAGCGCAGCTTGTGGAGAACAACATAGGTTCTGGGATTGTTCAGAGAAAACAAGTGACTAATGTATGCACTATGCAGCGGGTACGAGGCCTCCTCGAACCCGCTGCATAATGCGTGTAATGTCTTCCGTTTTCCAATTTGCTACCCATTTTCGTAACGCTCAACTCAAACAAAATCTCCACTGGAATATCCTAGTAACATTTTTTTTTCCCGGGGGGGAAATGCGTACCCGCACCGTACCCGCCGTTGGCTAAACAGCGAGCGTGTGTGGGGCTCTCCGGGCAGGGTGCCAGGCCTACCCACTCAAACCCCTCGGTGTTCTCCCTGCCCTTATGGACGCGCTAGGTAAGGTCCACACTGCGACTCCACTACCCACGCGCCCGGGCAAGCCCGACCCACTGGTCGGAGGGCCATACGGCGGCGTGCACGGGGCCAACCGTGCACGCAGGCCTCACGGCAAGGTCATTAGACGGGTATCGCTTGTGCGAATGCCCGCCTTCGCCTGCCTATCCGTCTGGGGCGGTTGGGAGCGGCTTGAAGATCTGCCTCCCGCTTCCGCTCCGCGGCCTCCTGCGAGATTACGTCCTCGCAGAAGGAGCGCGACAGCCCCCCATTCCGCTTCGCCGCGGAGCATGGCCACGACCATGCTCGGCAGCGAGAGGTCTTCGCCTCCCAGCGCAGCGTTAAGTTCGCTACGCTGGAATCGCTATAGGCTGGGCACATCAATAGGGTGTGCTCGGCAGTGCCGTCGGGAGCGTAACAGTGGTGACACCGCGGCGTTTCCTCCCGATGCGCGACCCGGTGCAGGTAGTGACCGAAGCAGCCATGCCCGGTCAGTACCTGCACCATGCGGAACGTGAGGTGAACGTGAACAACTCGATGTCGATACACCTCTGCATGTACGCGGGTTGCTATGAACCTCCGCGGATGTATTTCTTATTTATATTTTGCGACTGCCGCTACCCGAGAGGAAATCTTACGACTGCTGGTCATCGCGCTGCCGGCCATACATTACGAAATACTACTGTAGCAAAATCCAGAGAAGTATGTTTACATACGGGCAGTAACTTCTCTCGCACACTTCCGTTTCATACTATCGGCAATGACAGAAGATGTAATAGTTACAGCGACAGTGCTCTCTTTTTGTTCGTTCTTTAAAAATATAGAAAATTTAAAAAAGAAAATTCGTCCTCACAGATGGTGGATGCCTATTCAACGTATTAAAACAAAAAATAAAATACGAAAGTCTATAAGTAGACACGCAAGTCCATTCAATTAAAATCCTTCGCTCCTCTCGGGATACAATTTTGTGCCTCGAAAATAATGCACCTTTTTTTCACTTGTTGGGTAATCTACTATTGATGGCTACATCTCGAGCGTGTTCCTACTCTGACAAGTCACCTTCATTTCTTGCCACACCCCGACCCTCAGTTGGTTACCCGGCAGTCGTGGACGTAGTGATCCAATAATTTGATACTTTGGTAGTTTTCCAATTACAGCACTAGAGCGCATTATGCGGCATAATGCTTAACGTTGAATGTTTCAACTACAGCAACACTTCGCACAATCAAACACTCTCAAAAGTAATGTTTTCGTGTGATGCGTGCAATCGATACCAACTCAGTGACAGAAAATGTTTTTTCTGTAAGTTGGCATTGATCGAAATGTTTTATTTATATATAATCGTTAGTAATATTATTTATTGTTGAAAAGTTTTTAAAGCTTTCATTTCATTGTAGTTTTTTTGAAATAATCAAAGTTAATTCAAACTGTGTTAAAAAAATATAAGTATGGATGAAGGTACAAAAATTACTCAAAACAAAAAAATGTTAATGTAATAATCAAAATCCAAATTACTTAAAATAACCGTAAATAGTTTTCAACCAATTATTATGTACCTATACCACATTATTTACACATTAATGAGGTTATTGCTAACTCTATGAATATTTTTTTTTTCAACACTGAACTTAGCGCACTCTGCTGGTGCATTTGAAAACTAATTCACGTTCCAATTAAGCATCAGCATAATTCGGCATTGTGCGCCACTGAGTCGCATTATGCTCTGTAATTGGAAAACTACCATTGTATCCATTTTATATAGCAGTTAAAATACTTTAAATAAAATACATATTGTTTAAATTTAGTTTTACTCACATAAGTACATACATTTCAGTTTTCGGTACATTTCAAACCTTATGAATAAATATTTACAACACATCGATCATTTAAATTAATTTAATACATTTTTAAAATTTTCTTCAATGATTGTATTTTTACCTTTTTTTTCGAACATTATGACAATATTCTTCAAAATTATAAAAATCTGAAGTGAGGTCGACCCCAGCTGGGCCACAAAAAAGAAACTGAAAATAGATTCTTTGAGTATGCCGCTATAATGTCTAGAGTTTGTCGCCAAGTTTTAGTTTGTTGTCAGAGATATGTGTGGCCCAGCTGGGGTAACGTTACCCCAGCCGGGCCACACGGATCTCGGGAACGGAACGACATCGACATAGTGAAAATCTGTTTACTGATATAGATAGGCGTAGTTTGTCGATCTACCGTTTCAGAGCTCACCTGCAGCAAAGTTGCTGCAACTGAGCCAGCTGGATCTCAGACCAAAACAATGTGACGCAGCGAAAACTACTGCTTTACTATTTGATGAAACATTCCTCAAATTCAAATTCATTTATTTCAGGTTACATAGAATAGTAAAGCAGTAGTTTGTCGGATTTTGTCGGCTAATTTCAGAGTTTGTCGCTTGAGCGTTTCAGAGATATGTGTGGCCCAGCTGGGACAACGTTCACGAAAGCGAAAAGACATCGAAAATCTTTTTATTGATATGGACAGGTGGTAGTTTGTCGATACTTTATTCAAAAATTCAGTTTGCCGATTCCCCAATCCAGAGAAAGAAAGATTTTTTTATTTGGGTAAATAGTCCAGAAGTCCCGAATGCACGAGGTTTCGTTATTTTTTTATGTTTTGTGTACTTTCTTACAATAAGAAGCTGATTTTAAATAGTCAATCGAATTTAATAATGAAACAGTAACCGTTTTAATTTGATTTTATGAAAATCGTCGATGAATAATTGATATATTGTCAAGGTACTATTTAGGCAACATTTGGTATCTGGTCTCCTATTCTATCTACACGTAGTAATGTACAATCGCCTACAATTTTTGGATTGGGCTCGACAAACTCTGAAACTTTGAATAAAGTATCGACAAACTACAACATATCAGTAAACAGATTTTCGCTGTCTTTTCGTTTTCGAGATCTGTGTGCCCCAGCTGGGGCAATGTTGCCGCAGCTGTACCACACATATCTCTGAAGCGCGCAAGCGACAAACTCTAGACATTATAACGGCATATTCAAACAATCTATTTTTCAGTTTTTTATATTGTGGCCCAGCTGGGGCACAGTTTAACTAAACTGTGGCTGGGGTCAGCCACACAAATCCGAATGAATTATCTAGCCAAATGAAAATATTCCGTAAATATGGGACTATTTGATTCATGACAAAATTGAATTTAGATAATGGGTTTGTCATGACAGCCAATAATCATATGACATTTTCAACCAATCAATTTAACAATCACAAAGGCAGCATTCAATCTTTATTTACATCAATAAAATTATGTAGGTACTTAAAAGATTTACAATTCCTTTATATTTACAAATATTATTCAACATTTACACACATAAAACAGGGCTTGAAATAGGTTTTGAAAAGAGAATTTACCTAATTGGAATGCTTATTAAGTACTTTTATGTGGCTTTATTGATTTGGTGTCCCCGAATCCCAAAAAATGTTTCCTGAATCATCAAGCCCTGATGCTGTTTTTTTCCTAATTATTTTTTACATACATAAAAAATCCACTATCTGGGTACAAATTACAAAAAAATATTATGATAGTAAAAGTAACAAACGAATGGCCAATAATAATATTATACATATTTAACAAAAGATATATTGTGTTAAACATACAAAATATAATTTTGACAACAGTTTAAGTAAAAGAAAAATAAAAATATAACTTTTATCAACGAACGGTATCATTTTATTGGCGGGAAACTATCATCAATGTAGAACAACTCTGCTATTGAAATTTGCCAAAATATTGACATTATATAAAAATAATGATTAGTATTACAAATAGCTCCCTTGTGAAGTAAACGCCTCCTTGTTGTAGTAATTGAGACCACCTGGTTCTGATCTGGGGTACAGGATTCGATTCCCCATTGGGGCATTGGTTTTCTGCTTGGTTTGATTGGCAGTAGAACTCCTAAGCGCACATGGCTAGCTACCAACGTCTTACTAAGTCTGTCACCATAATAAGAGTGTTTATAACTATTGTTGTGTTCTGACCAAAATGAATCATATTATTTTCTGCCAATAGGTCGCATTGGCAGAAAATAATATGATTCATTTTGGTAGTCATAAAATGGCCAACATTTTGGCAATTCGTATTAAGATTGAAGTACAATTCTTCTAATGCAATTACAATTCTATTTGACGACTTTGTACGAATATTTTTGTAAAATGGTCCTAATTGACACGTAAGCAATTCCCAATTTGTGTCAGTCTCATTTCACGAATATTCATACTTATTTATTTATTTATTTATTTAGGTACATTAACATCATATGCATATATATTAACACAAATATACATTTTAGGGCATTTTAACTCATACACATGACAATTATAAATGTACACAGCATTCACCATTAGGTTGTTATCCTAGCTAATTAAGAGTATATGAAGATTTACAAAAAGAAACAGTATCAAATGATCAATTAAACCTGAAGGATTCTGCTCAAGCAACCTATTATAAATTCAAGTTTTTATTTTATCTTTATGTTTTTAATTTGTCAAAAAATATGTCAACATCACAATTAGACTGCAGTTCGTTATAATTTCTACACATGCGTATAATTGGGGAACTCATACAATATTTGTTCAACAACAAATTACAGCACACAAAATTTAGCTCGTGACTAAAAAAACCTTGCATTACAGAAAGAAATCGTATATTGTAATTATTTCAATTAGGCATAAATAAATAAAAATTGAAGATATTGAGACATCATACAACTGATCAGCAGGCCTATTACGGATCTTTCATCGTATGATATGTTATGCATTTTGAGATAAGGAAGTCATGAAATGCTTCATTTGATCCACTCCACCACCACCAATCTCCAATGATATCATCACTATGACATAATTTTAATGATGAAAATCTGACCGAAAATCGTATTTTTCGTTTTGCATGATGATGTCATAATGATATCATTTGAAAACCATGAGATCGGTAATAGGCCTGCCGTTTTCTTTGCTACCCAGTGTCTAGTGTCATTTGTGAGTGTAACAGATTAAAGTAGCCACCAGTTGGCCTGTCATCTTCAATTTGTGACATACTCAATGTAACTTCGATGGCCTGTACAAATTGAGATCCTCATTTTCACTGCCATCCAATTTGTGTGTCACAAATATTGCAAAACACCGGGTCGACGCGTTGGCTCAAGCATTGACGGCCAACGCTACACGGCCAACAAGTTCTTAAATGTTGACGCCAGTGTTCAAGGCAACGTTGGGAGTTGGCCGTTTCGTATTGGTTTTTTCATAACCACAACCAGCCGCTCACTTCGAGTTAGCCGCTGTCAAATGACGTCACGTACAAAGCTCGCCACACTAAACGAGCGTACTAGAGAGCGTTAAACTTTCAGCTACCAACCGGTATCATGAGACCGGCGTGACCTCACGCTATGTAATAATTTATAAATACCCACACGAAAGGAAATATATCAAAAATTAAATTGCTTTTTACAGAATGAAAAATATGCTTTAGTTGTGAAATATATATTATTTCTGTGAACATTTTCTTTCGTGAGGGTATTTATAAAATTTTTCATAGTGTGACGTCAACTTGTCGGATGCGACCACCTGGGGGCTGAGGCGTTCAGAAACGTGCGTTTTTTACCCTTCGCCGTTCAAAAACTAACCCGAGTGAAACCAAGGATGACTGAATAAATAAAATAAAAATCTCATTTATTTTCTTCACAATGGCTAATGGTAGTTACCATATATAATCTAAAACTTATCACATTAAAAAAAATGAGTAGCCATCGTGAGAGAGCAGAACCTGTACTAGGAATCCCTGTGTTACAGAGTTCTGACCCTCCCGCAGACTGACATTATACAGTTCCATCTAATTATGCTAATAAACATATTTTTTTAGTTTGTTTTTGGCTCAGCCCGTTCAGAAACAATCTATCAAGTAAAATTTCGCACTGATGATTGCTAATTTTAACCACTGCCGAAGAGACCATAAACTTTCCCTTTAGTTAATGTCGTTCAGAAACATATTCGCATTCTCAGTCGGATAAATATGTCTGTTTCATTCTTTTTACGGATGGTGAAAACAAAATGTTTCTGAACCGACCCTAGGGGGGCTGTGCAGCCGGGGGCGACGGGAGATAGCGGCAAACTCGACATGAGCGGCTACTATTAATATTCAATTCAGACCATGTATGACAATATCGTGAAAACTGATTAAGCAGAATTACAATATGTATATTTTTTAACTTGACATTTTGTAGAATATTGCAAAAATAATTTTCTATAAGAAATTCATAATTTAACAATGTTAACAAATATCAATCAAAATTACTTGGTTATACAGGGTTATTTTTGGAGCCCGAGCCAATTTTTTTCCAGTCACTCTATAGCAGTAATACAATCAATTTATGAAATAAAAACATTATTTTTCCTTTGTTTTTTGTTTTAACTTTTCCGGTATTGTATGTAAACTAAAATGATAGGCATTATTTGTGTCTTTATTGCGTACGGCGCCCAGCGCAAGTTCGCTGCATGACCGCACGCGCTTTGAAATTTAGAATTTAAAAAGTGATCGTAATATGCGGATTTAAACAAAAACAAACCTGCACAACCTCCTTATCATTAAAGCTTTTTCTTTTTTTTAGTAACAAGAACAAATTATTTACTCAGTCTAGAGTAATTTCGATTTCTGTATCAGACAATATCTTCACGCTGACTCATGACGGGCCAAAAAGAAGGGCCAACATGGACGCCTACACTTATTTACCAACCAACGTTCAAGCCAACGTTGGAGCCGACGTATAATGCCTTCCCTATGATAAAACACTGTCGCGAATTTTCATCGAAATGTCTGGCTCCGTGGGCATGTTCGCCGTACTCAAATTTAGCTCAGGATGGCGCACAGTTCTGTGTACATTCAAGTAGTACAAATCAAAGAATGTTATACCGCACACTTCGCACTTTACAGCTTTGGTGTTGGTCGAGTTAGCACCATTGGGCTGAGGTCTGGAACAGGAAATAGTTATCGTATTTACATGTAGTTATAAACTGTATTTAATATAAATTCGGATTCTCTATAATCAATATTATTCATACAGGATTACTTTTTGCTTTTTACTGCATATTTAATGCTCCGCTCGCAAAAAACTATTAAATCCACCCCGTCGTCATTTCTCTCGCCCGGGTCCGAATAACAATCGACTTCTATTGGAACCCGAGTCACGGGTCCCTATAGAAGTTGATTGCTATAACTATTTTACTCGGACCCGATAGTGAAACTATCGAAAATAACTTATAGGATCAAACTGAAAACTGTAGGTTAGGTTAGATATTGTAACCACACACACACAGCATGACACTGTAATGAAAAGCTGCATGTTTTCATGCTCCGGGTCCGAATAGCAATCGACTTCTATTGGGACCCGGGTCCGACCGAATAGACACAGCCTATTTTTTAAGCAGGAGCCAAATTTTGTGTGCTTGTTCAGATAAGCAAACTGAACAACTTTTGCTATGTAACTAATCTTGAAATCACGAAAAAACAATTGTATGGAACAGTTTTTTTTAACAAGTATTTAATGACCACCCGTTGCTCAATTTTCTCAATTTTCTAAAAATGCTACACTTGAACTCACTTATCTTGTCACCGGTTAAAATACTTATGCTACATTTAGTTATAAAAACCAATTACTTAATTTAAAAGCTGTAACAATAGCTTTTGGCGCAGTTAAAGACTTCATTTGAAAAATAAATAGAAAATTTATCTGATTCCGATGTAACGATATTGGTTCACTCAGTATCGGAATCGTAATATCGGAAAAAAACGTTCCGAGATTCCGATATTGCGATATTCCGAGATTCCAATATTCATGCCCTACCCCCCACCGTGGCAAAGAGTACCAACAGAGCGAAACCCTAAAAGGAAAAAGCTATCACAGAGCCCTCCAAGCAAAGATGTACCTTCTATCAAAATCAGTACATCCATTAGGTTCAGTGCATTGCCAATAGATCTGACAGAAAAACATCTGAGGAAACATTAAGAAAAGTTACAAAACCACCGCCGATTATGCTGTATGGTGTGGAAGACTTGTCAAAACTAACCGAGTTGTTAAATAAAACTATACCAGTTGATAGTTATTCCTATAAAATCATAATTAGAGATCAGTTAAGAGTAACAACAAAAGAGTCAACTGTATACAAAAAAATCATTGATATAATTCGTGTCAATGGTTTGATTGGTCACACATTCACTCAAAAAGAGAATAGATGCTATAGAGTTGTGATTAAAAACCTTCTGATGAAGCTTCTCTTTAAGTGTTGTGTGATCACAACACCTAAAGAGGAAATCATAAATGAGATTGAAAAGTATGGGAATAAAGTCAGAGGCGAAATAATATGTGCAGTCTCTCGCAAAAACAAAATGCCTTTAAATATGTTTTTTGTGAACTTAGAACCCAGTCCCAATAACATCCACTGTAAAATCAATAGAATACGTATATCACACAAAGGTTAAAATTGAAGATCCAAGGAGGACAAATGAAATCCCGCAATGTGCAAGATGCCAAAAATATGGACACAAAAAATAATTGTATTCGTCCATTTCGATGCGTAAAATGCGCAAAAGCACACCCAACCGCAGATTGCCCAAAGAAAGATAGGAATAGTCCTGCCACATGTGCCCTCTGTCTAGGGGATCACCCAGCTAACTACAAAGGCTGCAGCGTTTATAAAGAAATAAGGGCTAGGAAGACTGCTCAAGCCGAGAACAGAAGACCACAAAAAGAAAAGCTCACGCAAAAGCCCCAACCCCTGACATGGGAGAATTTTCCACCTTTACCTCTCGATAACAATGG
Source organism: Schoenobius gigantellus (assembly GCA_963935595.1). Classification (NCBI taxonomy): domain Eukaryota; kingdom Metazoa; phylum Arthropoda; class Insecta; order Lepidoptera; family Crambidae; genus Schoenobius; species Schoenobius gigantellus. Next base: position 8,720,202 of record OZ012544.1, on the reverse strand, counting down.
CAGACAAGACCTGACAACTGAAAATAATAGAGAACCGCATATCCCTAAACCTAAAGCTCCTGAGCAGTGGAGTAAGAAACCAGAGATGCAATCCCAGACATCAAATTTTTTAGAACAAATAATAGTTAAACAATCAGAGAAAATAGATATACTCATCCAACAAATAGGTACTCTTATGAGTCTCCTGGACAACACTCATAGCCAAATATAACAAATGACTTTTTTGAGGATTGCATCCTGGACATTGATTTACTACCATAAATCAATGATCCTGGAACATAAATGGCCTGTCTCCAAACACGCAGGAAGTTGAATTATTCATTCACACTAACAAAAAAGACATTCTCCTTGAAAAAGCCATAGATAAGAATATGCTTCAAGTTTTATCGTCTGGAGCACCAACATATTGGCCAACGGATGCAAACAAGACGCCAGACCTTATCGATTTCTTTGTGGCAGGGGGAATTTCTGGAGTGTATATTAAAGTGGACTCATGTTTGGATGGCTCGTCTGACCACACACCTGTTATATGCACTTTAAGCACAGCAGTTATCTACAAGCAACCACGAGAAACCCTCTACAACAGTAGGACTGAATGGGAGTCTTTTAGATCTCACATAAACGAAAACGCTAAACTCCAACTTCCTTTAAAAACCGAGGAGAATGTTGAAGATGCCGCAATCTATCTCACTAATCTAATACAGACTGCTGCATGGTTATCTACACCTCACTTGGAATCCACCTCAAAGAACAATAATTACCCCTTAGAAATTCGAAATAAAATAATCGAAAATGAAAACTGAGGCGACAATGGCATTGTAGCAGAAATACACATGTCAAGCGATCCCTAAACAGAGTACAAAAAGAGTTAAAGGAAATGCTTCAAGAAAATGCTAATCGCACCCTTCAGGAACAACTCCTGTCACTGTCACCATACAAGGCAGAAGGTTACTCCCTGTGGAAAATGACCAAAACGCTTAAAAGGCCAAAGGAACATATGTCGGCATTGCAACGACCAGATGGCAGCTGGGCTAGGAGCTCTGTGGAGAAGGCAGAATTGTTTGCTGACTTTGTGGAGGAAGTCTTCCAACTGAATGAACCCAGCTCAATGCATCAAGAAGAAGATATTGATGTTGTAATTAACAGTGATCAGCAAATGTCCTTACCTTTACAACTAATCAAGCCTAGGGAAGTATGGAAACAAATCACACTATTAAAGCTTAAGAAAGCACCAGGCTTTGATTTAATAACTGCAGAGGTACTAAAACAGTTACCAAAAAAAGGAACTCTACTGATAACGCTCGTCTTCAACTCAACGCTTAGACTGCAATATTTCCCCCTGCTCTGGAAAGTGTCAGTCCTAAATATGATTCCAAAGCCTGGTAAACCTGATGTGTCTTCATACAGACCTATTAGTCTATTACCGATTCTCTCCAAGTTTGAGAAGTTGCTGTTAAGACGTCTACAGTCAATACTTGAAGACAAGAAAGTAATACCAGAACATCAGTTTGGCTTCCGAGCGCATCATGGCACAATAGAGCAAATTCACAGAGTCGCTCACATGATCAGACAAACCATGGAAAAACGAGAATATTGCTCTGCAGTATTCCTGGATGTCTAGCAGGCGTTTGATCGAGTCTGGCATAAGGGACTTTTGTACAAGCTCAAGCTTTGTCTTCCAAATACAGCTTATATGCTCCTAAAATCATACCACGTGCATTGGCTATTTCAAATAAGAGTTGGTGATGATTTGTCTAGTCTCAGAGAAATAAACGCCGGAGTTCCGCTAGGATTATTGTTGGGTCCTATTCTGTATACCATACTCACCAGCGATCTACCTACTTCAGCTGATGTCTTAACAGCAACATATGCGGATGATACTGCCATACTCTCTTGCCATGCTGACCCGAACATGACTTCTCATAAACTTCAGAAACATCTTGACAAGATTGATACATAGTTTAAAAAATGGAGAATCCGAGCTAGTGCTGCGAAGTCGACTCATATCACTTTTACATTAAAAAAATTAGATTGTCCTCCGGTCAAACTTGGTTATACAGTCTTACCCCACCAAACATCAGTTAAATACCTGGGAATGCACTTAGACAGAAGGGTGACCTGGAGAAACCACATAAAAACTAAAAGAGACCTAGTGAATAGAAAATTTAAACAGATGAACTGGCTAGTGGGAAGACAATCTGCACTGAGCTTAGAAAATAAAGTTTTAATTTACAAGACTATCATTAAACCCATATGGACTTATGGAATACAGCTCTGGGGTACGGCAAGTCATTCAAATATAGAGATATTACAACAATTGCAAAATGCAGCTCTGAAAGTACTATGCAATGCACCATGGTATACAAGAAATGCTGAAGTACATGAGTATTTGGAGATACCATACATAAAGGATGTTGCCAAAATATTCTGTGACAACTATATCCAGCGTCTTCGGAAACATAAAAATCAATTAGCAGCAAATCTACATGATAATAGACACAATGTTAATCGACTGAAAAGAATTCCACTAGCAGGAATATAATTTATATCATATCATTGATTTAATACATCCATTACAGTGGATAGTATAAAAATGAGGGATGTCATATCACAGGATGTGCGAAATCCCAAACTGATAATATTAAATCACCTCATCTGATTATAGCTAAAAGGCTGATCTTGGATAATAAATGTAAAAAAAAATTGCGACATAAGGGATTGTTCAAACTGGATGTGTGGCCACTGTTGCTAGCTTACTGTCATTTCAACAAATCCACATAGCCCTAATCGAAGAAAAATAAAATCCTCACCTTTTGACATCGTCCAGTGTCTTCAGTTTCTGCGTCGCTGTGCTGTTTAGCGGTTTACAGCTCTTCCTGTGTTGCAGTAGGACTTCGAACGAATCAAACTTCTCGTTGCAAGCGTAGCACACACTCTTGTCGTGGCACGTCTCGTGTACCATCAAGTCAGTTGACGTCGAAAACACTGTGAAAAACGGAACAATTCAGATACTGTTGCTGTTCGCCGAGAAATAATATTGAAATAATATTGCATAAATAATAATAATAATACGGTCCCAACGCAGAGCAATGCTCGTCGATATCACTATCCCTCATGATGAGAATCTCGTGAAAGCTGAGAAGGACAAAGTCAGCAAGTACCTTGACTTGGCTCACGAGGTAACCGCCATGTGGGATGTTGACTCGACGATCATTGTTCCGATAGTAGTTTCTGCGAACGGTTTAATAGCGAAGAGTCTCGACCGACATCTTAAGGGGCTCTCGCTTGACGGGTAGATCAAGGGCCAGATACAGAAGGCGGTGATTCTTGACACGGCACGTATCGTTCGGAGATTCCTCTCCCTGTAGCCCTAACCACCGGTAGCTTGGGCCATGCTCCGCTGCCAGTGGAACCCTAGATTTAAGTTTTTTATAATATTTGTGTTTTTATATCTATATACACGGTTATTTTTTATCACCCTGGAAAATTTTAGGGACGCTTCAGGACACATCCAATATTATATAAAAAATAAAAAAAATGAAATAAAAAAATAAAAAAAATATTAAAAAAAATAAAAAAATCTCTAAAAATGCTGCTCTCAACTAGTGCAGCATTTTTTGTATTTTTTTAAAAATTAATATAAAATTAAGGAGGGGGGTTATTTTTTTTATTTATATTTAAATCATTCTAATACCATGTCGTGAAGCGTCCCTTAAATTTTCCAGGGTGATAAAAAAATAACCGTGTATATTGTAAAAAACTTAAATTTAAGATGCTTTTTTGAATAAATGTATAATAATAATAACTTAAATTACCCTTTTAAAAAAGGAGCTCACAAAATAAAATAATAATAATAATATTGAAATAATATTGCATCGAGACCACGCTATCCATTAACAATGATGAATTCAAACTGTACGATGCCACAAAGGCGGTGCATCACAGGCGAACATTTATTTTGTCTGTCACTCAAGTATGAATCGTGATATCCGAATATGCAACAGAACCGTTAGAACCGGATTTTTCTTTGACAACCGGTCCCTTAAAATACTCCCCAATATTTCGGTTCTAGGTTAAACCAGTTCTAATGCCCTAGTTAAACTAGGTTAAACCAGTTCTAATGAAGGAAAACATCGTGAGGCAACCTGCATACATCTGCGAAGAAATTCAATGATGCATGTGAAGTCGACCAATCCGCACTGGGCCAGCGTGGTTGACTTAGGCCTAATCACCCTAATATAGGGTAGGCTCGAGCCCCTCAGTGGGGACGTATATGGGCTGTGATGATGATGATGAATGCCCTAGTTACAATAGGGAAGATGCAAATGTAATATTTATGAACGATTTGTAATTGAAATGTTAGAAGAACCTAAAATAAGAATGATGGCAACGTTTTAATTTTAGTTAATACTAATTTTCATGAAAAATTGCGGATGAAAAATACGCGAAACGGAACGCATCTTGATCTATCAATCAGCGCTAGTGACGTCGCTCGTGTTTTAAGTCCCGTCAGATGTAAAGGTAAACATTATTTTTACGAAAATAATTTACATTTTTATGTAAAAAAATGGTAGTTGGTTGTATAAAAATAGACCCTAAAAACCTAACGAGAGTTTTTATTGAAAGTGCCGAGTTTTCGAGTGCAGAAATGAAAGGAAGTAAACTTCTGCGATAGGTAAAGTATTAAATACAGTAAAGTTTTAGTGTTTCATTAAAAGCATAAAGTACGAAAAGAAGGTTATCGTGTTTATCTTATCTTATCTTATAATGGGGGTGCCCCAGGGGGCCCTGCAGTTCGACCCTTAAGGCTCCTTTGTACTTCCCCAATTTCTACATTCTGAAGGTTATCGTGTTACAATCATTTTTTCCAATTTGGATCAAGATATAAACAATTTGGAAACTTTTTTGAAGTCGATGGAAACGATTTTTTTCAGAGCAATAATTGCATTTTTCTGACTATCTTATAGTGATGGATAGTCCATTTAAAATAAGTAATTTGAAACAAATGGAAACTTTCCCTATGATATTTGAATTTAATGTTAGCGACGAATGAGTGACACAGGAGTGACGTCATCAGAACTGTAGGCCCGTTTTAGCGCGAAATGTAAAACTATTAGATTCAGACTGCATTTTATTGCAATAAAATTTATTATTTTAATTTTTATCATACTTGTGATCTATTCTGCATGGGATTCTTTACAATAAACGCAAAAATAAAAATATTGCATGTTCCCTATTATCACACCAGCAGGCGTAGCACGGGCAGCCAAGACTGGACTCGAGTCACTCATTATCTCACAATTGCAGTGACATAATCTCTATATCACGGTGGCGCCTATTTAGTGTGGCTCACGTGGTAAAAATTTTTTGACGCTTGACTCAAGTGTGACTGAGTTTTATCACAAACTTCTTGGCGTACCTGTGCGCCGACTGTTTTGGTTTTAGCAAGGGCTTTAAAACTTTAGAAGATGTAGCAGCAGTCAGAGAGCAAAATACGGGCAACCGTGCTACTGTTTAAGACAGAGATTATGTCACTGAAATTGTGAGATAATGCGTGACTCGAGTCCAGTCTTGGCAGCCCGCGCTACGTCTGCTGTAGTTCGTTAAGGAATAACAATCTCACCTCTTTTACACGTCCCACAGTTGTATTTCGACTTTTGTGGTTTCCGCGGTGATTCATCAGACTTTCTCTTCACGGTCTTATATGAGTGCTGAGCTATCACATGTGCCTAGAAAGACAGCTAAACTAGTACTTAAATTTGTAATAATACACTGCATGTAAACAAACTACAGTATCCGGCAATAATTAATGCCAGGTTTTGGAATGAGATAATCTAGCTACCACTGTCTTCCCTACGTTTTTCGTCATAATAACAATGTTGATGGCATTGTTGTGTTCCGACAATTAGAGATAAGATAGCCAGTTCCTCAGTTGCTGAGGATTCCAAGTGAAGTTCGTTTCCACCTTCGGCCTTACCGCCACTTACCATCAGGTGACATGAAGGCCTTCTTTTTCGTGGGGAAATGCGTGACCGCACCGTACCCGCCGTTGGCTAGACGGCGAGCGTGTGTGGGGCTCTCCCGGCAGAGTGCCAGGCCTACCCACTAAAACCCCCCGGTGTTCTCCCTGCCCTTGTGGGCGCGCTAGATAAGGTCCACACTGCGACTCCACTACCCACGCGCCCGGGGGTGACATAAAGGCCTAGAGCTTCCCTATAGTATTTAAATAAATGATTTAGGAAATACACTGTCTGTTGTTGAGAAAACACCAAGGACTGAGTTTTACTTTCTCAATCAAGGCTTAGACTGAGTTTTACTTTCTCAATCAAAAAATGGTAGGTACTTAGTACAGCTATAATTGGGATTATTATGATTGATCCTAATATTGCAAAATCAGAAACTGCTGCGCTCCCACAAAGAGAGGAATAGATCGTTTTAGACTACACAGTAACAAGCGGAGTTACAATGCGGCCCGGCACTGTTTCGACTTTAACTTCTTAAGGAAATAATAATAATAAATCCATTTAACGTGTTGAAGTGAATATTAAAGTAATACTTGCCTTCAAGCCCGACATACTGTGGAATTCCCTTGCGCAGAGTAAACACTGCAGTGGAAGGTCAGCGGGCAGAGGCTCTGTTTCTTCTGTGTCGCTAATAAGCTCTTCCTTCACTTTTTCTTCTTTACACTAAAACATTTTGTTATATTTGAACAGAGAAGCTGGTCAGCATCCCTGAATACAAATCCAGTCCTAGTTAATCCCCATGTTAAAAAAATTGCAAGTTCAAGTAATTTTTTTATACAACTACAGCTTGTGGGCACGGCGAAGGTTGGTGCAAAATTTATATAGATTTATGTTTTTCCTTACAAACAACGCCAGCTCCAGTATATAGATTGAAGGGAGTGTGAGAAGCTTGTGATTTATGAAATGTGGCCTACAACTGTTTTGCAAATGATATCATATAATATCATAGTGCAAAACGAAAAATACGATTTCCGGTCAGATTTTTCATCATTTGTTCATTATTTAATGATGACTGATGACATCATTGAAATTATGCCATAGTGAGGATATCATTGGAGATCGGTAATACGAAATGCAGCATTTCAAGACTTCTTTTTCTCAAATTTATACCATGTCATATGATAAAAGATCCATAATTGGCCTGCAGTACCCAATAGTTTCACGGCAGGCAAGCAGCCTTAGGCGAATGCTAAACGTTCAATATTTATCACGATATTTGGATTATGATGCAGGATCGTGATATTTATTGATCGTGTAGTAGTATGATATTGATGGATCGCGATCCGTCGACTTCATAAAAACGATTCGGGGTCGTTATATTTATTGATGGATTGACGTGATATTTATTGACCGTGTAGCATACGCATTAACCTTCTACCGGAACAGCAATGCAAAGACTGCTGCTGGGCGACAGAAATAGACAAGATGGAGGTACCCATGCAAGAGATTCTGGTAGTCTCCGTTTGGTAATGTGAATGAATAGTTGGTGTAATTCTTAATAGCATTTTCATTTTTCTATTACTTATTACTAAACAAAACACGCAAGACTCTTTTGTAATAAAAGAAGGAGTAAGTTCACCTTATCATCAGACTCATCCACTTCTTTCTTGTGTATTAGGTGTGAGTCTTTACAGTTTTTGTTATCCAGGTCGTCATGGTCCACAAACCCTGAAATTTATATTGTATTATTAATTGAATGAAATCTCATGCTAAATTAAAAAAAAAATTTAAGCTTGCTTCAGTTGTATCATACTCAATGTTCACAGCCAATAATATTAAATAGTCAATTGGACTCAATTTTGATGTGGCCGCAAAATTTCCTAATTTTATTTAGGTGCCGCTAAAGCATTATCCTATTCTATGGTTACTGTCCAATTCAACTGACATTGCTAATTTGAATCTGACGTTTCTTATTTTAGAGGGTCAATTCAACATAGCTTCACCTTAGCCGCCCAAACGCTATTCCAGGTGCGAGGTTTTTACGCGTAAAAATACTAAACTGACTATTTTTAGCAGCGACTAAAATCATCCCGATTAAAATTAAATTAAACCTTGCTAAAATCCGCCATTTTGTTTGTGAAAAATATAAACACGTTTTGTATTTTTCTACGTCGTTTAATTAAAAGGGAGTTTGATCTTTTTGAGCGGAAATTCCGAAAATTATTTCGACTATCAATAAATATAAACATTGCTCATCATATGATAGAAATCTTATGCTTACTTACGACTTCTCTCTGAATAAACTTAACAAAACAAATCATAACAACTAATTGAGGTAATTGCCCAAATTAATTATTTTCGCCTTAGATACATAGGATTTTTTTTATTAGAACTATAAATTTATGGTTATAAACAAGATAAAAATTTATAGTACATGTATTAACAGTTATAATAACATAAAACCCGTTTTATTTTCTTTCTTTACGAAATTCATTAATTCACTTTTAATATTTTTACCAAAGCAACACAAACATAATTAAACTTGTCTTAGACATTTTAGAATTAAGGTGCAAACCAACTGAGCTTATGTGATGCCACGTATGTGATGTTACATTCATTAGCAAACATCTGTCTTAATCTATACAAATAAATAAAATTGAAGTGTCTGTTTGTAATGTCAAAATAACAAGTTTTTACTAAATGTTTATGAATGTATAACGGTACCAATAACAAAAACACAATTTAATTTTTTTTTGTCTGTCTGTAAGTTCCCGCTAATCTCCGGAACGGCTGGACCGATCTTGACGGGCCTTTCACCAATAGATATCTAGTTAATAATAATAATAATACTTTATTTGCAAGAATATGGTAAAATACATGATTGGTGTGAAATTAATTATATACATTATTCCTCATATTCTACTGCTAAATTGGCAGTGCGCAAATATTTAAAAATTTAAATAGTAACATGTCAAAAATAGAAATAGAATATTATTTTATCGCCATTGAAATTTAAAAAAATACAAATTATTGATAAATTACAAATGATAAAAAAATACAAATTATTATAAATTACAAATTGTCATTATTAATATTATCATTTAAAAATGTCGTTACAGAATAATATAATTTCGTCATCAATAGCTTATGTAATTGTATTCGGAATTTAGTCATTGTTAAATTGGTAAAATTAATTGGTAATTTGTTATAAATACGCACAGCCATACAATATGCATTTTTCGAAAACATTATCAACTTTTGTTTTGGTACTCTCAGTTTGGATCCGTATCTACCGCGGTAATTAGCTAAGTCACTGTTAGTCTCAAATAGAACCTTATACCTCTTCACAAAAACAGCTACCTCAAATATATATAAACACGGTATAGGCATAATATTAAGTTCTTTAAATAATGGTTTACAAGAATCCACATAGCCAGCTCCACATATTGACCTAATACATTTTTTTTGAAGTATGAATACTCTGTCAATTTCTACAGAGTTATATAAGGTATAATAACATAGGCTACTTTTTATCAACTTCAACAAAAGTTACTATTTCACGCGGACGAAGTCGCGGGCACAGCTAGTAGAAAATGTATGAAAAATCATTATTTAGAAGTACACTTACCGTGCGTTCCGAATTGCGATAAAAGCGATAATATCGCGAATCCGACCAAATTAAATCGTCACAAAATATAAGGGCTATTGAATCAGTAGGTTATGTTGTGACTGGTGGGATTCGCGATATTATCACTTTTATCGTTTTACGGAACGCAGGGTTAGCTTACGTGACGTCGTTAACGCGACCAATCACATAACGTGGCGTGGTGGCATCACATAAGCCCAGTTTGTTTGCACCTTAGGCGCGTTCAGAGCCTCTGGGTGTAGTTGTCCGGTTGTTTTTTAACTCGCTCAAAGGCGTTGAAGGGATTGCAGCAACCAAATCTTTTATCTCCCTCTTTCACATGATTTTTTATTTCTCTCTCTTTCTAGTAGATGACATTATAGAATATGGCCGCCAATATCATCCAATCGCGTAAGAGTATTTCAGTCATAAACGTCAGAGCGTTTTACAACCATCAAATTCGATGGTTGTTCGGTTGTAACTCGCGCCGACACTCAAAGGTCTTGAACGGCCGGTTGTTTCACCCGGTTGTCACGCTCGAAGGCATTGAACGGGGTTAGAGCGAAAAGTTGTACTTCGCGCGAAGGCTCTGAACGCGCCTCTTTACTCTTTAAACTCTGCCTAAATATAGTTGGCCTGTCGTCGTAGAATAGCACTCGCCTAACCGGCCATTTGAATTAAATTTAAAAATTTCAGTTTTAGGATAGTTACAACGGCGTGCGCACGGAATTGAGTCCATTATGTTTTGAAATACCTAGTAGTAATTTTATTTTAATTATTATTTTACTCTACTTAAAATCAATTAAAGTGAGACACAACTAAAGACCATACAAATTGAAACTAATTATTAAGATTTCAACGCATTCAAAATAAAAAGACGTCAATTTTACTAGGGGGAGGGGGGGGGCATCCAAAGAATTTGCCACGGGCTTCAGATGGTATAGTTACGCCACTGAACAGAACCCTTATAGGTTGTCTTTGTTGTCTGCCTGCTGTCAAAACCCTTTTTCTCGGGAACGCACAGATATATCAAGCAATCTCAAATAATATTAAAGCACTTAGCTTGAATAAATTTAAAGTCACTATCAAGGGCGCACTTATGAAAAAAACATATTATAAAGTGTCTGATTAACAAAAAATGTGATAATTGACATTCAAAGGGTGTTAACACTTTGTGATAATGGGATAAATTTCATTCGAGTAACTGTTCCACTCACACCGACAGGCATTTCTATATTATTGAAAAAATGTTTGTGAAATATAATATTGTAATGTTGGCTTTTTAAAAGAGGATACAGAAAAAATACAAGACCTTCCGAGTCTCTTGCCTGTTCTTCTCGAGAAGGCTCTCCCAATTTCCGAACAGGAGTAGAGTCAACATTTTTTTTTATTTGACTTGTATTTGCACACACCTTAATAATGGTTGGGGTGGGTGACATACAAGGATTAAATAATTTAGTTAATTAGATTCTTGGTTAAAGATTTTTGTTTTTTTTTTGACATAATAAGTGCCTAAGTTTAAGTCAACACGATCAAAAGATATGACCATTTACGTCACGTTCAGGGATGTTATGGATATGATATTTCGGATCTGGATACAGATACGGATATAGGAATAAAAATATATTGGTTTCGGATACGGTAACGGATACGAAACGAACGGACCTGTAACAAAATCAAAATTTTAAATGGCGATTTAAAAGAGGAGATAAAAAATTTTCACCTTTCGAGTTTCTTGCCTGTTCTTCTCGAGAAGGCTCTCCCAATTTCCGAACAGGTGTAGTCAACTTTTTTTTTTCTCATTCCTACTTTTATTTGCGGACATCTTGAGTATATTCAGGATGTATGCACATACAAGGTTAACATGATTTCATTAAATTAGATTGTTTTGCTTTGTTTTGACGTCAATAAGTGTCTGTAAAGGCCTATGTTGAATAAAGATTTTTGAATTTGAATTTGAATTTGAATATGTAATTATTTCGGATTATCCGTTAGTTTCGGATAGTTTCGGTTACGGATATTAGATTGAAGTAAAATATAAACACAAATAGTCAACTGTTAAATAAAAACTAACTAATTATGAAAGAGGTTATGTTATGAGTAGAAATAACAAACAAATCGCAAGATCCACGTGGCGCTCGAGCGATGAAACAAAAACCTATCGGAACATGTCGTTTTATTTAAACGACATGTTGCAATAGGTTTATGATAGGTTTATTTCCGCCCTTATTCGAAACTATCCGAAACATGTGAAACGGATACGGTTACGGATATTATTTTATTTCGGATATCCGATAGTTTCGGTTACGGAGCTCCATAACATCTCTGGTCACGTTTACGAAAATTTTGAGGATTTTTTAAACTATTTTAAGAGGCTTTAGAGACCAGGGTTTTCCAACCAGTGAGGCGCGCTCCACTTGGAGGGCGTAGTGAAGCAAGGGGGGGCGCAGCGTGCGGTCCCTGAATTAAACTGTATAAACAATATTTATTATTACTGTTCATATAAACTCGCGCGACGCGGACCTTTTGAATAAAACTAAACACTCCCATATTTTCATCGTTTGCTTAAATTACTTGACTCCCCATTTCGGCCCCTAGGGGGGCGTAGTATTTTAGCATAATGTTGGTTGAGGCGCATAGGGTAAAAGGTTGGGAACTCCTGCTTTAGGCACTCATGGTAAACATATCATGACTCTCCAAACCGTTATCACGGTAATAGTATATACAGTAGAATGACTTCATAGAAACGGTCGAAACACGCGCTATGCCTACGCGCCTCGATCTGGGATCGCACTCGGATCGCATAGCTACAAGGGCTGTCACGAATGCAGTTCGCCGCAGGGCATACGCACGAGTCAAACGGAGCACACGGTCGGTAAGCGAGTAGCCCTATCGCGAGCCACGCACCAAGCGATGCCGAGCGGCCGTAGGTATAAAATTTCAGAGGGGCCGAGTCCACATACTGTATTATACTATTACCGTACCGTTATTGAGGAAAATTTGATTGTGATATTAATGGATCGTGTAGTAAATGATATTGATGGATAGCAATATGTTAATAATTCCAGATCATGATAGTTATTGATGAATTGACGTGATGTTTATTGAATGTGTAGCTTTTGCCTTAGGAATCACACATGTGAGCCAAAGCGCCTAATGAAAATAGATAAAAATATAAGTGAATTATTACATACCATTTAACTGTATTGTAGACTGTTCTAAAAACTCTTCAGTCTCTATTTTGACTTCCACTTCACCTTCTCGATAACCAACATTTTGGTCGTAGTCATCTTCCACATCAGACAAAACCTCTTGCTTGATTTCCAGATCTACTGATTGGTCATATGCAATATGTGTGTCCAACTGAATAGGTTTTGGCCATACCTTATCAGCTGTACTGTTATTTTCAGAATCATTGTACTTTTGCTTAAGATACCTATCATTCTCTCTAACACATGCAACAAAATTGCATGCGAATTGTAGTTTTTCATAGCATTCATTACAAATATATTTGGTGTGTTCATCTGTATCTGATATCTGTAAAAAGTACTATTTCATGATCACCTATGAGCTACAACACCCCATAGGATGCCAATGTATGTTGGTGACTTGTGACATAAGATATGAATTCACATTACCCAGTAATTCCACTGCCTGTCTAAGGCGCTGGCCATACAGAAAAGACGTAGGGCGAGGACGCGTCGCGGACAGGGCCCAGACGCGGCACCCGTTTAGTTTACTTTCATACAAAATGTATAGAAGCGTCGCGACACAACAGAGACAGAAAAGACGGGGCGCAGACACGACACTTACTCGGGGCGCAGACACGACACTTACTCGGGGCGCAGACACGACACTTACTCGGGGCGCAGACACGACACTTACTCGTATAGAAAAGACGCCGCCCTGTCTGCGACACGTCCGCGTCTTACGTCTTTTCTGTCTGGCCAGCGCCTAACCCTTCAAACCGAAACACAGCAATGCAAGCACTACTGCTCCGCGGCAAAAATGGGTAAGATAGAAATACCCGCGCAGCTGAGTGGGGTACAGATTTTCCCTATGATGACATAAAGTATTTTTACATTCAGGAACTACTGGTTCAAATTAAAAAATATTCTAGTGGTAGATAACGCAATTAGATAGAAAAACTGTACTGTATAACATCACACAAAGGAAAGCTACGGGCACAGTTAGTACAGAATGAACTGATCACAAAAATATTTTGATATACAGATGTTTCAATATGTCATAATGATAGGAATGCATCCATGAAAGGTGGAGAGTTGAAGTAAATATTGGGGCTAATTAAGATATTAATGACCTGACCATCTAGAACTGGGATGATGACTGAATTCTAATTTTCACGTCTCATCATAAAATATTAAAATACCGTACAAAAAGATGTAATTATGTGAAATTAGAATTAAAATCGGCTTAGAAATACATTAGATACAAGCATTTTAATCTGTTAATTTGGAAGCGATTAGACAGAGATCCGACATCAACCGTAACGTTATTGTTGAGTACAGCCATATAAACTCCATGTAAATTACCATTGTTTTCATAGTTATTTGAAAACCGATTTTTTTTTCTGTTTATTATATGAAAGAGCTTCGATTAGAGCAATAATTTTTTTTTCAATTAACTAGCCTACTGACTTGGGGCACCTCAAAAACAGTTATGTATCTCATTGTTCTAATTTAAAATGATTTTTGTCTTTGTTGCAGAGCATTAATTAAGATTAGGACAAACATTGAGCAGTTTTCATAGATCTAACCTCTAAAAAAATTAAAACAGTTTTGGTTTCCAGATCTCTTAAAAGGACCTTTTAAAGGACATTTTTCCTCTCGTCTATCACTTGTCGCCCCTCAAGCCGCCTCCTCCTGCCGCAGGATACTAAAGAAATAGCAATCTAGATAAAAGAGAGTGGTAGGGGAGTTAAGGGAGCCCACCTGAATGATTCCGTGAAAGAATTTCTTACCGGAGACGCGTCTAGATTTTTATTTTCAATTTTGAACATTTTATAATTATTGTGATATGGAACGTAACACTGCGCCATTTTGTATGAGCGTGGCTGTCAGACGCATCTAATTCTGTTGTGGATACGTTAGGGTTATTTTTTTTATGACCACACGGAAATCCTGTGGGTGTCAGTAGGTTAGGGTTATTTTTTTATGACCACCCGGAAATACTTCAGTGTCAGTAAGTTAGGGTTATTTTTTTTATGACCACCCGGAAATCCTGCGGGTGTCAGTAGGTTAGGGTTATTTGTTTTATGATCACCCAGAAACTTGATAGTTTCTGATAAAAACTATACATCTGTCCACAGGGGGGTCATAGTGGCGTTGGCTACTTCCTCCTCCCCCTTTCCTGACCTTCGCGCAAGAGGGGAAGTCGATTTATGTACCTCTTCTGCAAACATAACCTCAAACTTCAGTGGTCTATATCTCGAAAACTATACATCTCCGCGGGGTGGGAGTTGCAGGGTAGGTATTCCCCCTCCCCCTCCCAAAATCCTAGCGAGGGTACTGATTTCAAAATATTTACCGAGAGAAGA
Organism: Schoenobius gigantellus; assembly: GCA_963935595.1. NCBI lineage: Eukaryota > Metazoa > Arthropoda > Insecta > Lepidoptera > Crambidae > Schoenobius > Schoenobius gigantellus. Next base: position 8,705,057 of record OZ012544.1, on the reverse strand, counting down.
AGCGCTCCTTAGACTAGGGAGATGCAGAAACCAAAAAGTGTTCTTGTTTATTTTAGCTTACACTATTAGGTACCTACATATTTTATGATATTCAGTTAAAAAATTATGTATTAAGCCTCCTGCCTCCTGCACTTGTTTTGTGTAGAAAAACATCGAAACATTGCACAAAATCACAGATAATTTACGAAAGTTTGTATGGGAAATTTTAAATATTATCTGTGATTTTGTGTAATGTTTACACAAAACAAGCGCAAGACACATGGCTTTAGATATAACATTTATAAAACATAATGCAGGTATACAGACTTAGACTCAGAGTAGCCACTCTATGGGATCATCCCATTGGGATGCACGCTACTGGTCCTGTGGTCCAGTAACTTATGATAGATGTTGTTGGTCAGTTTTCTTTTTATTTCATGATTTACCCAAACAAATAGAGAAGAAATTCCATTTGCGCAATAAGGTTTTTTCCAAATCTATCAAGTTAGTGCAAAAAAGAAGTCATAAGTGCTTTTTCATCTCAAATATGATGCCTACACAAACAAATAATAATGTAGGTTATATTGAAAAATAAGCACAAACCTGTATATTAGCAATCTTCACCAAATCTTCCACAATAGTATCTGCCATACCTTCAAAAGGTTGCGTCCAAGGATCATAAATACTCAGTAAATTAATAGCTCCTACACTCTGAAGACAACAACGGCATTCAAATTTTCCAAATGTTTTGAACCCAATGTCCGTTGTTGGTGACGCAGTCATCGCTCAAACGCTATATTAGAAAAACACAGTATAATTTATTTTAAGCGGGACACATTTTAGATAAACGTAGTGTTACATGCTCTTTGATAAACGTTTATCGAAAAGAATCGTAATTATGTATTACAAAAAAGATTGACTTCTTCATTTCAAAATCCGAATACAGACTAAAAATAAGTACAGTGAAAAATGATAATTTTCTTTGGAGAAGTCCACAAGCTATACTTATTAGTGGGCTAAACTACATAAGCACAGATGAAACCCACAGACGGATTTCTGGAACTGGAATAAAATTTTTTTGATAAATTGTTTAAAATTGAAAATAAATTGATTAAAATTCAAAATATTTTGTTGCTTTGCAGATGAATCGAAATCGAAGCAAAGTCCACAGATTATATTTTAATTCAGATAAAAAGGCACTTTAATGTGTGTGGATGTATGATGAATGAGAATAGAATGTTTCTAGTATGGACTTAGGTGGACACCATTCTAGATTTTATCGCAAGAAATTAAATATTTATACACAATACGATTACTTTAGGCGTGAAAATATTAAGCAAACAATTTAAATATTATTAGTATGTACTCACATCTCACTCAATCACTATAAAATTTCTTACTTTATATTCTATGCCACAAATTATATTAATGTTATCTATGCATTCGGTACGTTCTCGTTCCGAAGGCTAGGGATGAGCTATATTTATCGACATTTGTGACGTATCTATTCATGTTAAGAATCGATATTTAAATATCGATTTCGTAATCTGACTTCGTATTTGTTTTGATTTCTATTAATTTTGTAGTTAAACGCCTGGATATAAAGCTCACCGGAAGTTCTATATGATAAAATGGCGTTATGTATCGAATAATCACGCTCCTTAAAAATGGTTGAGTGAAGTGATTGCTGGCTAGTACGTCATCTTGTGAATACATGCTACCAAAGGTAATTGGTACTTTATCCATGTGTTACCTAAAAGTTATTTCAAATAAATACAACCTCCCACATTTTGTCATTTTTATGCCTGTATAGTGCTGGTGCGGTAGCAGGTAGATATGCTAAGACAAATGTTACGTTGACCTATCAAATTATTGTTTTTGTTCTGATTAATTATTAGTTCAAATTCATATTTGTAACATTTTATTGTTCAGTTTTATATTTAAGAAATACTATGAAGCGTTGTATAAAAATTGTAATGACTGGCAATATTCTTCACGTGAAGGCTCTCGCAATTTCCAAACATATCCCTTAGACAAAGGCCTGAAATGACATAAGCTTGTGACAAGCTCACGCTATTTTTTCCGCAACTAATGTCATCTTCATACATTTTTCTGCGGAACAACTGCGGAAAACTTAGCGCGTGGCTTTTGTCTAAGGGGTTGGAATAAGGCGGAAATATTTTTTTATTTGCTATTTAAATTTGCAACACACAAAAACAAATAGTGAATATATTAGGAATATTTTTTGAAGAAGATAAATAAGTATATACCTACCTGTTTAAGGTTTGCGATTTGTGAAATTGAATTAACTTAAAGCAAAAGAATTAGTATTTACGCTATGAATTATATTGGGTGTATAATAATAACGCCAGGTCACTCAGTGCTGTCACATTTATATTACACTTGACTATTAAGTAACCCACATTACGCATTTACACATTATTTAAGAGCAGTATTATTTAAAAAAATATAAATATGTCATTCATTGACGATGAAATATTTTCATTGTAACTTTTAATACATTCAGATAAAAATATAATGGTGTCAATTCAGACACACAACATACTTAAACTAAACTATTTTGACAGGATTAAAATTCACCATAATATCTGTTTTTCTCTTTATTTTTTAAAACTGTCAAATTAGTTTAGTTTAAGTATGTTATGTGTCTGAATCGACACCATTGCCTTCTTACAGTTGGTTGTAGTTAGCTGTCATGATACCACATGCTTCTCATAGATTTTATTCAGTATCGATTTTTGATGTATTATAATATCGCAATATCGATTTGTAGCGTATTGCTACCAAAGACACAAAAGTCCTTCGTTGTTTCATTCGTTCTTGCTTCGTTCTTTTTTTTAGCAAGTAGTGAATGGATTCTACCACAGACATATATAGGTCTGTGGGTTCTACTGTTACCCATGAAGTTAAAAGAATAGCGGAGAGCGCACTGTCGCGGAGTACCGCGAATACTCTGTCTACTTCCGGTAAGAAACGAAATGAATAAATTGATACAATGATTATGTTTCTAATATTGTTATGGGTAATAAATAAATTATGAATCTAATTATGTGAATTATTAATGTTACCGATACTACCAGCAGCATTCCCAATTCCTTTGTCAGTATAAATAGCGTTGTGTCGACTCAGTGGTAATAATGGTATTGTACTGTGTCGGTATTTTAAGAATGCTATTCTGCTTTGCCTATAAGGCAGACATGTGGCTTGCTCTTGTGACTTGTTCACTTCGGTTCTGAACATCATAGTGATCAGTTGAGAAAGGCGAGACCTGGGAGCGAAGGAAGGTGCAGCAGGTGAGAGTGTGAACTGGCCAAGTGGCGGGGTTATAAATAATATAAGGATATATTATGGTAAGTGCCTGATGGCTTAGTTAAGAATTGTGCGAGTTCATGAAGTATGGTCCATCTGATATGTTCAACCACAGAACACTGGAAGAGGTTTCTATGTTCTATGTTCTGTGTGTCCAACAGTGACCGGAGGTGTAAGCTCGGCCTCTCCTGATCTCTGCCTGGGGGCGTACACTGTTGCGTCAAGGGCAGCCTGGGGGCGTGCATTGTTGCGTCAAGGGCACTTGGTCTGGACCACGTGAGGCATCTGGTGATGCAGGCGATGAAACCGCCTAGTTGTGTGAGAGAGATCAGGAGTGTCAGTTGCGAGGCATGGGCAGACTATAGGGGAGGTTGGAGGTCTGTGATGGGGGTGAGCCCCCCGTGGTTGTGTTGATGAAGGGTTGTGTTGTTGAAGGCAGCTCTCGCGGTCCCCCTAACGGAAGGGACAGGTGTAATACGTCCTAGATGCGTCTAGGTTTCCTGTCGTTACTGAGAATTTCTCGGCTTCCGTGCAGAGAGTAAAGCGGGCCGTATGACCCGCTCCATCGAGTATGGCTCTCAATACGTATAGATAAGACGATACTTCGTGAACAACCTATGTTACTCCTTAAGGTTATTAATCCGTTTTGTTCTTATGTCGTGTAACCTATTGTATGCATAACGCTTCATATAAACCGCCACGACATAAAATGGTGGAGGTGCTGGGATGTATATTCGAGTATAAAAGGGCTTGAATTACGAGAATCCCGACAGGTTATGTTGGATTACTATTTTCCCGGTGATTGGAGTAACATTCGCCCACGTGTTATTTGTGAGGTTGGAGTAATATTACAAGAATTATTTTGTTAGGGAATTGAGTTTTGAAAACCAGTGAACTGCTGTGAGTGCTGTGACCATTTGTTTACGTTTAAGTTTCTTCACTTACGGAATCGTATTAAATAATTATTAATTATGGTTAGGCAGAGAGAGGAGCCGGGGTGGTGAAGGTGAATGTTAATGCATTATAAAGTGGCCACTTAAACCTGCACCTGGGTCATAAGCCCCAGGCACCGCTCTTGGCTCTCTTCTCTGCAACGCGATAGACCGAGCACCCGCGTGGAATGCTAAGTTATCGTCTCTCCTTGGGATTAACCTAACAATTTCGTTAAGTTAACGTTTACTTACGAGGTTCTTTATAATTTACCTACCTATTATTTGAATATGCAAATTTTGTAATGAGTCCAGTAATCATTGATTACTATGGTTCGGATATTAAACGGGCTACCCGAAGCAATTAAATAAAATTAATTATCAGTCTGCCTTACTCCTATGTGTATCTACCTTCCTTTATTTGTGTTAAATGTTAAATGTGTCTTTGTTTATTACAGTTACGGAATTACGTTCTTGTCTTTATTCAAAGGTGTTCTTTGAATGCCTACGTTTAAAAAAAAAAAAAAAAAAATATGCTGTGTGTTCTAAAACGCGTTTCAATATTTTGTGGATAAAGTTGGTGCCGATGTGTTTTAATATTTCGGTAAATTTTATTGAGGTTTTTTGTAGGTACATAAAGGTCCCTGGAAATGAAAGGATGGGAACCACTGCTATACAAAAAATCAAATCCACATGCCCTAAAGTATGAATAAGCAATTGGCTTCACCATTCATCATTTCTTCATACATTCTTATTGGAAATTCAAATTTAGAATAACCATCGGAACATAGCATCTTTCGCAGTGTACGAATGATGCTACAAGTAGGCATGTTTGATGGATTAAAAATAGTGTTATAGTTTGAATTTAAAATGATTTGAATGTTTGCTTCTAGTATTTTGTTGTTAATTTTCCTATGTGTAGTTGCTGCCTATGATTAAGGTTACACTCACAATGTTACCATTAATGTACGAGTATGTTAATTGGTAATATTTTTGCTTCATGTAAACCTAATGGTCTAAATATGAAGTAATGAACTGAGAAGTAGACTTTTAAGCTGATTATGATCCAGCAGAAATGTTAATTGATAAGTTGATTAGTAGTAATGATAACTTATATTGCATAATCATATAATAAAAGATAAACGCGAAATTCCATATTTATTGATAATAATTATAATGCTGAAGATACTTGACATTGTTTTAAATATATTAGCAATGTCATAACTATATAATTAGTTCCCATTGTCATGGAACTTAATCCCCTTAATCAAAAACACGTAGTTCATGAGCTGCGTCTCTGTTTTAGTTTGTTTTAGCGTAGCTATGAGCGATCACGGTAAGGCCTAGGTGCCTACCGTTCCGCGCACACCGAGAGTGCAAAGGCGGCGGTGCTGCCGCGCTCTTGGTATTGGCACAGAATAAATAATAGTTCGGTGCATACTTACAGTGATTGGTGGCGTTTCGCGCGCTTAATTGTTAACCATCAGCAACAAGCCTATCGCTCGAAGCTGGAAAGCGACGTGAGGCTGTAAGAGTACGAATGACTGGGGTGTGATTCGGCTTGATGCTCAAAGATAGTTATTTAAAGTGAATTTGATCTTTGATCTCCGACTTTTTCGGAGATCAAAGGAGTGAAACTTCTGTATGTACTGTTATCTATTCTGGCATATACATGGTATACCGCCCGACGCAGGTCGGATTGATTCTTCTGTACCCAAAGATTTGGTAACACTAAGACATAATAAATTGGCATCATAATGGATGTGGGTATGAAGGAGGAGGGGTCACAGATGTTACTATATTTGTGACCATAGTAAGTATCCCACTAAAATGTGCAACAGTTTAACAATATACATTGTTAAACTGTGAATGTGCTGAGGATGACTTGTTGATTTTATGGACTGCCATTTCAATAATTTTAAGCGTTTTCTTACTGATACAATATGTGTTTTGTGTAAATCTTATGACAATAATTTCCACAAATGCCACGTTCATAATTTATAGTGATTTAATTGATGTGTTGGGCATTGGTGGCTCTGTGGACTCGGCGCTGGCCTTCTGGTCGGGGGATCCGGGGTTCGATCCTGCCATGTGACATTGTTCTATTTTTCCTCGCCTTCTTGATTTTCGTATGTGCATCCGATGCTCCTGCGGTAGGGAGCCTGCGTGCTTCTGCGAGGAGCTTCGGGGTTGTATGTGAGGTCGACCGACCCGCGCTGGCCCGGCGTGGTTGAGTGAGACCTGGACGCCCTGTATTGGGATGGACTCGAGCCCCTCGGTGGGGGTTTGTGTGGACTGTGCGAATTTGTAGCATACAATTCGTGGTTAGCAATAAATAAAGTCTGTTTGGGCTTGACAAAGTTAAGTGTCTGGGTTTACAAAGTTAAAATGGCAAAGGTCGAGATTTCGCCCGGACTAGTGAGTCTTCGGTGACCACATTGATCAGGGTTTTGACACGGTATGCTGAGGACGCGAGTTCCGAACCGTTTGGGTCAGGATTTCTTCTTGTTTTGATTGCTCGTTTCTCGACGTATTTAGATTTTTAAGGAAAGTGCAAACTCACAAAAAAGGTCTTATAGTTCTTTGGAATGAATATCTTTTTTAGGTTACATAAAATAATATGTGTTAAAATGATTTCTACACATGGTCCCTATAAGGAACTCCTAGAAAGATAGGATGCTTAACAGTGGTTAGATGTACCTATCCATGGTTATTATAAACAAGATGTACCTATACCTCAGCCTCAGATTATTGTTCTGAGACCTCAGCAATCTATACAGTGCACATTATGTCAAATATATTTAGAAAAAAAAAAAAAAAAAAAATCAAGATAAATATTAGTATAGATTATAGATAGATTGTTGGTTCTGTTAAATTAGCAGTGGTGGCTATTACACTATTACCATTGAGACAAGTGAAAGATATTAAATTACATAACTAAAAGTTATGTTAATTATAGTTTTTTTTTTATAAAAATAATGTTTTCTGAATTAAATTTGAAACGAACCTCTTATATTGGGACAGAGATTTTGACCACATCAACTTTCTTTTGTTTGGGGAGGTCCTACTGGAGGAGATCTGGTTATCTAGTGAAGAATATAAAGTTGGTGAATTGCCCACAATGCATAGAGTAAAAGAATGAGTTAGTAAGATAAGTATATAGTAGGAGGAGTTAAAGATGTTTCCAATTTAATTTTTCCTGGTGCAGGCCATGGAAAAGAAACTTGAAATGAATGTATAGGACTAATGTATAGGGATGTAACTTGTCTTCATCTGACCAATTGGTGATATGTTGAAGGAAATACTTCCCATTCCGAGCTTGATTTCGTTAAAAAAAATGAATGGGTATAAACGGGATACTGAGCTGGTGTCGCCTACACGTTAAGCATTAAAACAATTTTTGATCTCTTTAGTTATGTATCAAGCATGGCGGAGGCTGTTTGAAGAGACCGGCAGAAGTTTGTCTACTACTATAACACGGGTGGATGACTCATCAGATATAGCAGAAGTTAATGATTAGGAAGACCCATATTGTGAGGGCCAGAAGGAAGGCAGCCTCGAGCATAAAAAAAAAAATGCTCAATGGGCTCGTCATTTACTGTACTACAAACTTCTTCTTTTTTGCCGTCGGGAGTGTCGCGGAGTACCGCGAATACTCTGTCTACTTCCGGTAAGAAACGAAATGAATAAATTGATACAATGATTATGTTTCTAATATTGTTATGGGTAATAAATAAATTATGAATCTAATTATGTGAATTATTAATGTTACCGATACTACCAGCAGCATTCCCAATTCCTTTGTCAGTATAAATAGCGTTGTGTCGACTCAGTGGTAATAATGGTATTGTACTGTGTCGGTATTTTAAGAATGCTATTCTGCTTTGCCTATAAGGCAGACATGTGGCTTGCTCTTGTGACTTGTTCACTTCGGTTCTGAACATCATAGTGATCAGGTGAGAAAGGCGAGACCTGGGAGCGAAGGAAGGTGCAGCAGGTGAGAGTGTGAACTGGCCAAGTGGCGGGGTTATAAATAATATAAGGATATATTATGGTAAGTGCCTGATGGCTTAGTTAAGAATTGTGCGAGTTCATGAAGTATGGTCCATCTGATATGTTCAACCACAGAACACTGGAAGAGGTTTCTATGTTCTATGTTCTGTGTGTCCAACAGTGACCGGAGGTGTAAGCTCGGCCTCTCCTGATCTCTGCCTGGGGGCGTACACTGTTGCGTCAAGGGCAGCCTGGGGGCGTGCATTGTTGCGTCAAGGGCACTTGGTCTGGACCACGTGAGGCATCTGGTGATGCAGGCGATGAAACCGCCTAGTTGTGTGAGAGAGATCAGGAGTGTCAGTTGCGAGGCATGGGCAGACTATAGGGGAGGTTGGAGGTCTGTGATGGGGGTGAGCCCCCCGTGGTTGTGTTGATGAAGGGTTGTGTTGTTGAAGGCAGCTCTCGCGGTCCCCCTAACGGAAGGGACAGGTGTAATACGTCCTAGATGCGTCTAGGTTTCCTGTCGTTACTGAGAATTTCTCGGCTTCCGTGCAGAGAGTAAAGCGGGCCGTATGACCCGCTCCATCGAGTATGGCTCTCAATACGTATAGATAAGACGATACTTCGTGAACAACCTATGTTACTCCTTAAGGTTATTAATCCGTTTTGTTCTTATGTCGTGTAACCTATTGTATGCATAACGCTTCATATAAACCGCCACGACACGCACTCCATAAAATTATGAGGCAAATACATATTTCATTCATCCCGCTCTTAGGTGGTCACCACCTCTCTTTCTTACAGAATACCTTACCACCTGTAAAAAAAGAGAAGACGTACTACCAACGAGTGGGATAACTGACGTAACCTAAAACAAATTCATACTTAATGTATGAATTTGTTCTGGGTATTTGAATCAGATAGGTATAGGGTGTGCGCCTTCCACATTGCTTCTAGCTTCATAGTTTTACCCCCGCAGTATATAGCGATATTATAGCTTTATAATAGTCTAAATAGCTCATAGCTATAGCTCCGTGACCTATATCTAAGTTCCATTGCCCAGCCTGAAAGAAAATATAAATTGGCTATGCCTTTCATATGCCTTTGCCTGTCTCAGTGAGACAAAAAAAAGAAAGAAAAAATTGATACAAAAAAAAATAAAGAAAATGTCAATGTCAATGTGACATTGGCAAATTTTGATCAACATTCAACAATGTGCGAGCCAAAGAGTTGCGAGCATCAAATCAAAATTGCTTGATAATTACCTACACGTGATTTTCTATAAATATTTAAAATGGAAGAAAACACACCCTCAGTTAGCTTAATCTCTTGTATGCATTTTGTAAGGCGTGGTGTGGCAAAAGCGGTGCCAGAAAAAGTATGTTTGTATTGTTAAAAAATGCACTGTCTAAAATATTCTAACCCGGTCACAAAAACACTGCTCATAAATTTCTTTATGAATTTCAGATTGAATTAACAGAAAAGGAGTTGGAGAGTATCATCAAAAAAACTGCAAATGACCTCAGGTAATCTTCATTTTAAGTTTGGTCAAGTAGGGACTTAATGTATTTTCAGTGTAGGTAACCTTCTTTTCTTTATTGACAAAGTTGGTAAAGAAGCAAACTGGGTTTGGGTGGAGTAAAGGGTGCGCACGGTCCGCGGGACTTGAATTTTTTTTGGGATGTTGCGTTGTTATGATGACACCTACTTTTTATGGTTGTACCATATAGAATAGATAAAAATAAACGCTTTTTACTCTTGTCCATTTTTTTTCTTTTTTTTTTCTTATAGTTTACGAGTAATTCAGATTTGAAAATCACAAGTTGGTGTTTTGCGTACATGGTTTTAAGTGTCTAAAAGCGCAATTTTAGACACTGCTTTTGAGACTATCAAAATACTTTATTTATTGTAGATTAACAGAAGCAGGTGACGATGTCAGTGATGAAGATGGTGAAACAGAGAGAAGCACAGTTAAAGAACCTCCTGCAAATCCTGATGATGAATTTGATTTTGAAAATTATGATGAGGAAGATACAAGTATGCCTGGCTTTATTATTCTTTATTCATGATCAAAAAATTCAAAGAACTTAAGAACGGAAACAATGTTTGCAAAAAAAGTCTTATCTCTAATTTCTATCTGTCATATAGAATTTACATTGATAGAAGTAGCACCCACAGCCGATTTATGATAAAAATATCAAAGAATACAATTAGGCTTGAAACAGACTTCGATTTCACAAATAATTGTTTATTGAAAGTCTATCCTTTTATCCCTGTTAGAAAATCTTTATAAATGTAGCTTGTTAACATCAAAGGTGGATGCTAATTATGTGTATTATGAATAATAATTTTGTAGATAAATGTTTTGAAATGTTGTAATTTTTGTACTGCAATTTTGTAAATAATGTTTGATGCTCCAGTAAACTTTTATTACAGGTAACCCCGTTGGCATTGGTACTGTAGCAACAGTTCCAAATTTGGGAGATTTAGGTGAAAATGTTCAAATTAGGGTAAGGATTAATTATATCAATATTATGTTTTTTATTTGCAAATACCTCAAATAAAAGGTAAACCACTATACTAGACTAGACTGGTTTCATACGCAAATAATAATAACAAAAATTAACAAAATCCAGTAAAAACCAAGGCAGGTAATTTTTGGGGTTCTGTAGCCAAATGGCAAAAAACGGAACCCTTATGGATTCGTCATGTCTGTCTGTCTGTCCGTCCGTATGTCACAGCCACTTTTGTCTGTAACTATAAGAACTATACTGTTAAAACTTGGTAAGTAGATGTATTCTGTGGACCGTATTAAGATCTTCACACAAAAATAGAAAAAAAAACAATAAAGGAGGATGCCCGATTCTGCCCCACTATCAAGCTTGATGACCAATAAAGCGGTATTTCTAATTAAATCTATTTTATCAAAACATGATTTTTTTGTATAATATAAACAGATGGAAGCATGGGTTTTTTTCGCCAAAAAATAAAGACTTACATGCATTTCCCGTTACAAAATGGCAACTACATATTTATGCATTTTTTTGTTGTAGCTACAATAACACCTTTTTCAACATGCATTTCCCATTACAAAATGGCAACTACATATTTATGCATTTTTTTGTTGTAGCTACAATAACACCTTTTCAATGTTATGCATTATTTCTTTCATTACATTTTAAAATGTTTATTACTAATAAATTATAAAATATATTAAATTGTGATTACATTTCATCATTTCATTTAAAAAGCATTATTTTGCAATGACAAAAGGTCGACAGATCGCATAGAATATAAAACTTCGTTTTCCACATAAGCAAGCATGCTCTGACGATGGTTAAAAACATAATCGCGATGAAGATGAATATACTGCAAATCTGTACTTAGGTGGAACACGCCTAAAATATGTTGCAGTTCCCTTTGTTGCTTGTCACATTACATTTTTTGCGATTTTTGTTACACATTTGATTCCTTATTGTTGAAAATACTGGATATCAAAAGGTATAAGTATTGTAACTGACTTTTAATGATCGAAAGTTCAGCATAACTAGTTTGACGTCTTGCAACTATATGAGTCGCTTAGGTTAGATTAAGAGCAATTTTTATGAATATCTACGAAACTGCAGCTTTAGTTAGAAAAACAATACTTGTTTTCTACTCAATGACGAAAAACGTTTAAAATGAGCCTAAAGTTGTTTCTGTTCATGAAAATTGTAAGTGGGGCAAGTCTCCATACAAAAGTGGGTGGTGTCCTTTTGGGGGTTCCCCATACTTAGAACTGAAACTCAACGATTTTTTTTCATGGAACCCATACTGTGGTGTATCTATGGATAGGTCTTCAAAAATGATATTGAGGTTTCTAATATCATTCTAAACTGAATAGTTTGTGCGAGAGACACTTCCAAAGTGGTAAAATGTGTGTCCCCCAAACTAAAAAAAAATATATGATGTACATACATTACCATGCAAACATCCACCAAAATTGGTTTGAACGAGATCTAGTAAGTAGTTTTTTTTAATATGTCATAAATCGTAAACCGCAATTTACCTTTCATTCAATCAACTCAAATATAAAAATAAAAATCCCATTTAATTTCATAAACATAAACCTTATGCATAAACCGGGAACCATTATTTTCTAATAATAAAAATCTTATAATTTAGGTAAGTAATTATAATGTTTACTTATCATAAACTTAATTAAAAAAAATACACTATTATTAAAACATCGATCAAAATTAGTTTGTGTAGTTTTTTTTTTTTTTTCTTTTTTTTTTTGGGGTAGATGCTCAAATTGTAAACACTGTGTGGAATTAGTTAAAATTGATTTAATAGTTAAAATACAGATTTTTAACAGTTATTTTACTTATTTGATATGTTTTAAAGTGCATAAATACCTGCAGATATTATCCTTTACTTCTTTCAACTGAACAGCAAGATACACTTTTTATCACTTCACTAGTATTACATTGAACATCACAAGTTATGGAGGGCATTAAAGTAACATTGGCTGCATTACAACAATCATTTGGAACTAGAATGGCAGCTTTTGAAGGTGAGCTTAAGAATACACGTTCACAGTCACCAACCATTGGCTCCCTTGCTACGGAATTTGACAACTTTCGCAGCTTTATAGTGGACACATTTAAAGCTCTTGAACAGCAGGTGGCTGCCCTTGCTAAAGATACTGATGCCTTGGAGATGAGGAGTCGGCGTAACATACTGTTGCTTCATGGTGTCCCAGAACATAAAGATGAAGACACATCCAATTTAATCATAATCTTGGCCACAAATCACCTCAGTGGGCTGAAACTTTCTACAGATGTGGTAAGCAAATCAGTGCGTCTTGGGCAGCCAAAGCAGGACAAACCAAGGCCATTGCTGGTGAAATTCTATTCTGAGGCAGTTCGTGATGGCTTCTGGTATGCAAAGGCTGGCTTTAAGGGTTCAGGTATTACAGTATCAGAGTTCCTGACTAAGTATCGCCATAAAATGTTCATGGCTGCTAGAGAGCAGTTTGGAATATCCAAATGCTGGACTAAAGCAGGTCGCATCATTGTTGTTGATTGTGATGGCAGGCGACAACTTCTGACAAGCCTGCACCTTCCACGGCTGGCACCAAGGGCGAAAGAGCTGTATCTGCAAAAAGGAAATAAGTGTCTGTTATTTATTTCATTATTATTAATAGGTACATTCTCTTCATTCTACAATAATTTTAATGTTCACCACACTTACTTGTTTCATGTCTTTCTTGTCCCGTACCCATTATGTGTGATGTGAATATGTATTGCTTATATTCTGTTTGACTTGTAGTCTAGTACACAAATTATGTCTTGTAGATGCTATAGGTATATACTTATATTTAATGTGTCGTCATTTTTAAGTAATTAAGTACAGTAATATTTTTTATCACACCGCCGAACTATTTTGCAAAAACAACCTATAATGTCAACGTCAATAACTTTTTCTTATGTTTTATTGTCTAGGCTACACTGATTTTGAGACATCTTTTTCTTTTGTATATTGAGACTTCTTATGGATTTTATCTCGGTGTTTTTGTACGTTTTGTTTTTGTTTTTTTTTTTAGTTATACTTTAACTTTTTTTGTTCGCTATTTAATTTGTTATTGTTTTTTTAACTTTATTTTTACGATATATGTTATTATGGACGTTTCGTTAAACGATAGTGATCTCTTCCTATCCTGCTCATCTTCTTCCTCTTCCAACTCTAGTTTTCATAGCCTTGATAAAACTCTCGGGGAGCAATTACATGATTCGTTCAGCGATGTTGTGAAGAACTTCAATGTAGTACACTTAAATGCACAGAGCATTCCCTCTCATTACCCAGATATGCTTACCTCTCTTGATAATAAGAATATTCACGCCATTCTTATATCAGAAACTTTCCTAAATCCCCGGCTACCTTCAACTTCTTACTCCCTTCCTGGTTTTAACCTAATTCGAAACGACCGGGTAAGTTCTTCACATGGAGGGGTGGCGATTTATCTTCGTGCTAACATTGCCTACTCTATTCTCAGCCACTCTCCGCAGCCGCCACCTCCCAACACCGCTGAACATCTTTTTCTTGACATTTCTTTGTCTCACACTCGGATCCTCCTAGGTGTCTATTATAGTCCATCCCTAAGAGTAGACTACTTTGCTTCCTTTGAGCAACTCATTGAAACCTTTACTCCAGCCTTTTCACATACTATTCTTATGGGTGACTTTAATACGTGTCTGGCAAAAAATGATTCCCGATCCCAAAAACTGGTCTCTTTAGTAAACTCTTACAATCTTCATATTCTTCCTCTACAGGAAACACATCATTTTCCCAATTGCTCCCCGTCTCTTCTCGACCTAATGATAGTGTCTTCCCCTAACATGGTAAGCAAGCATGGTCAATTTTCCGCGGATGCTTTTTCGTACCACGACCTGATTTACCTTTCATATAGTGTTCGCCCACCGAGAACTAAACCTAGCATTTTACTTCGGCGAAATTTCGCCAAAATAGATGTAGGAAAGCTTCGCGAGGACGCTGCTGGCTTGAACTGGTCAGATATACATGACTGTGATTCAGTTGATGATCAAGTGCGACTTTTTAACGCTCGTCTGATTGAACTTTATGATATCCATGCTCCTGTAAGACCCATGAAAATGAAACATCTCCCGGCTCCGTGGCTTACTGACGATATCCGTGTTTTGATGAACAAGAGGAACAAAGCAAAAGCTAGATACAAGCTCAATCCAACCATTGAAAATCAGATAAGGTACAATACTGCAAGAAATCGATGCAACACAGTGATAAGAGACGCCCAAAGACGCCATATACATAACTCTGTAGAAAATGAAGACCCAGCTAAAGTCTGGAAATTCCTCAAATCACTTGGTATTGGTACATCTCGGATGCACAGTAGTGACTTCAAAATTGACATTAATCTTTTAAACTCACACTTTACTTCAATTTCGCCCTTTAGTGGTGATCGTAAAGCTGATACCTTAAATTACCTTTCTTCATTACCTTTACCTGATTACACTCCGTTCGCTATTGAGACATTTACGGATAGTGATGTCAAGAGAACTATTACTTCTATAACTTCTGGTGCTATAGGCAGTGATTGCATTAGTCGCAAAATGATCCTCCCTATCTTAGATATCCTTACCCCAATTATCACCCAAATCCTTAATAATTCCATCGCGTCTGGTGTATTTCCCTCTGCATGGAAGGATGCTTTTGTTATTCCTCTTCCAAAGAAAACTAATCCTGGCTCCTTTTCTGATTTTCGGCCTGTCTCCATTCTCCCGTTCCTTTCCAAAGTCCTTGAAAAACTTGTCTATCGACAACTTCTCAGATTCCTCAATGTTAACAAACTTTTGAACCCTTTACAATCCGGCTTCCGCGTGGGTCATAGCACGACTACTGCTTTAGCTAAAATCACTCACGACATTCACCAGGGCATGGAAAATCGCCAACTTACACTACTTACGCTCTTGGATTTCAGCAATGCCTTCAATTCGGTGGATTTTGATGTGCTCACTGGTATCCTACGTTCTCTTGGCATATCTCCTACCGTAATTGACTGGTTTCATAGTTACCTGTTGGAACGTCGGCAGCGAATACGCATTGAGGACTCCTTGTCTGATTGGTGCACTATCGCTGCCGGTGTCCCCCAGGGTGGCGTATTGTCTCCGCTTCTTTTCTCGATTTTCATAAATTCCATTACGCAATCACTTTCATGTCTCTATCACTTGTATGCTGATGACTTGCAGATCTACACGCAAGCCCCACTATCTGATTTTCCACAGGCTATCTCGATAACCAACACTGATCTTAGTATAATTGACAACTGGAGTAAATATTACGGTCTTGTTATTAATCCATGCAAAACACAGACAATCATTATCGGCAGTTCCTATTTCATTTCACGTATTGATTACAGTTTGCTGCCGGCAGTGATCTTTGATGGAACAGTCATTCCATTCAGCAAATCCGTGAAAAATCTAGGTATAGTTTTTGATCAGTGCCTATCATGGCGACCTCAGGTTGAAGCTGTTCGCAAGAAGCTGTTTGCCGCATATTATTCTATCAACAGATTCCGTAACTTTCTCCCAATGGCTACAAAAACAGTGTTAGCTCAATCACTTCTACTCTCCTTAATTGACTATGCTGACGCCGCCTGGGCGGGTTTGTCGGAGGAGTTATTAGACAACTTGGAGCGTCTACAAAATGTGGCCATTAGGTTTATTTTTAATCTGCGTAAATTTGACCATGTTTCCTACTATCGCTCTCAACTTAAATGGCTCCCAATTCGCCAGCGCAGAGATTTACATGTTCTATCCCTACTTTACAATGTTTTGTTTCTTCCAACTTCCCCATCATATCTAAAGTCACAGTTCTCTTTTCGGTCCACTTCTTCGTGTCGTATTTCACGATCGAATTTTAATTTAACTCTTGACATTCCACCCCACAGTACTGATTTTCTTTCATACTCTTTTCCCGCATATGCCGGTCGGCTATGGAACTCTCTCCCTGAGAGTATTAAGAGAGCTCGTACACTGGAGTCCTTTAAGAATCAAGTTCGAAATCACTTCCTATCCTTAAATCTTTAGCTAAATCACTCCTTCGTTGTCCATATTTAGCTACTACTGCACCCATCCCCGATTTGAATTCCCTTTCTGTATTTCCCTGATCCAAGGTTGCCTGGAAGAGATTGCTTTTTAGCAATAAGGCCGCCTGTGTTGTACATGTGTTGATTTAAAAAAATTCTGTTTCTATATTTTTGTGTGCAATAAAGTATTTATTATTATTATTATTATTAAAATTACAACGAACTACAAGAACTTTTATATTATGTTACTTGCTGCCTTCATGGGCGAATCCGACTCGCACTTGGCCAGTTTTTTATTATAAAGCTTATTCATTAGTTCAATTGATGAAACTTTCTGAAAAATGAAAATGGAGTTTGGTGGTGTAGTGGTTGGAATGCTTTTGTTTCAATATAGAAAATAAAGCAACCTTCGCCATGGTTGGATGGGTGACCAAATCTTTGTGATCTCGGGCTCCTTTGTGCTTCGGAAGGCGCGTTAAGCCGTTGTTCCCGGTTGCTATTGAAACTATATCCACCCACGAACACGCATTTGGCCAGTGTGGTGGTTATGTGGCCCATACCCCTCTTCAATGTAGGAAGGCGTGTGCCCTATTTTGGCACATATAGGCTGTGATGATGACGAAACATAAATACAATTTATAATTTACGAGCAAGAGATTCTCTTCGAGATTTATTTAGAGAAATTAACATATTGACTTTAGCAGGACAGTACATTTATGAAAATTTGATTTATACAGGATCATTTTGAATGAACCAACAACCTCCCAGGGGCTGATTCTACTGCTCAGATGCAACAACTTTTTGTATGGGACCAACATCGAAATCGCAAAAAAAATCCACTTTCCCATACTAAAGTCTCAATCAGCTAACCTAGTTTGTATGGAGAAGTATTTTTTTTTTGAGATATCGATGTTGGTCCCATACAAAAAGTTGTTGCATCTGAGCACTAGAATCAGCCCCTGTGAGGTTGTTGGTTCATTCAAAATGACCCTGTATATTATAATACATTATAATTATATTATAATACATTTGAAATCAATTTCCAAATTCACCATTTGAACACAAGAAATAAAAATAAACTTGTCGTTCCAACGTACAGGCACGGTAATAGTATATACAGTAGAATAAAATACATAAAATACAGTAGACTTCATAGAAACAGTCGAAACACGCGCTATGCCTACGCGCCTCAATACTGGATAGCAGCTGGATCGCATCTACAAGGGCAGTCACGAATGCAGTTCGCCGCAGGTTACACGCACGAGCCAAACGGAGCTTTATAATATTATAATATAAGGAAGTAAGGATATAAGCTTGACGTTTCACAAAAATGGGTTTTCTTGGTTCTTCACGTGATCTTTCGCCTATTTGGTTAGTAAATGTGTGAAATAAATGAAATATATTAACTTATTTATTATTAATTTATTACATCGAAGGCATTTTAGGCAACCTATATGTTAGTTTCGTTAACCTATTTTATTGCATAAAAACCTATTCTATATGCATTCTGAAATAGTATAATTACAAATCTAGGCAGAAACTGTAGGCGCGCGGCCCTATCGCGGGCCAACGCACCAAGCGATGCCGAGCGGCCGTAGGTATAAAATTTCGAAGAGGGGCCGAGTTCACATACTGTATATACTATTACCGTGGTACAGGCTCCAAAAAACTAGACTCATTTTTGGAGAAAAAATAACTTTTACAACAAAGTTTCACAAAGTGTAACTGACTTGCCTTTTGATAAGTTTAAAGCGCATGTAAGAAAGACAAATGAGTAAAGGATATTTTAATAATAATAAAGCCTTTTGTTATCCACACAACTATAAATATTTACAATATAGTTTGAAAACTTAAAAATCTAGTCTTAAGTGGGTCTCGCCGCTATGCCTCCTCCAATCCTTCCCATTTCTTATGGTCCTTTGCAATTTGCGTCCAGTTTTTTTCAGCTGTTTTTATTATTTCATCAACCCATCTTTTCTTTGGGTTTCCCACTTTTCCTTCACCCAATGGTCCTTTCCATACGGTAGTCTCTTTTGTCCATCTTCTGTCAGGATATATCGCTAAATGACGTGCCCGTTTCCATTTCATTTTTTTCCATCTCAGGCGAACGGCAAGGGAGTGGAACTCTTTGACTTCAGATGTGTTCCCTCCCTATGCAATAAGTATAACTTGGAGCTTTTCAAGATGAGAGTGAATGGGCAACTACTGGGTAAGCGTGTCCCATCTTCAGCCTCATCTTCACTTTCCATCAGGTGAGATAAGAGGCCAAATGCTTATCCAGCATTCATAAAAAAAAACAAAAAAAGGCTTTGTGACAGAGCATCAGTAACTTTGTTTTTTTGTCTTATGTGTGAACTTTTTACTTTGTCTATTTTCTTTATATTCATGATACTTCTCTCCACAGCACGTTGACATCTGATGATTTTGTTTTTTATTGCATTTGTGTAAGTCCAGGGGCCTAACCATGATTGCTTATAGCAAGGTTAAAACAATACTGAATCAGAGACACCGCTCTTGCTGCGTATAGCGCCATCCCGCTCTCAGTACGGTTTAAATATTGGTTTTGGTGATCATGGTTAGGTAGCTGGTTTGGCTTCCGTATGTTCGACAAGGTAGTAGGTATCTAATACAATTTTCTTTAAATTAAGGCTCTAAAGACCTTTAAAAATTTCCTTTTGGACCCAACATTTTTTCTAGGTCATATTAATTCTTCTATCTACTTCTTCATTGTTATTTACATTAGAGGAAACCTGTTTCCCCAAATATATATATTGATTAACATATTCAATAATTATTCCATTTAAAGTTAACGCTTTTTTGTCGGAGTTTGTCATTGTTTTGGCCTTCTCTAGCCCAACTTTCTTGCTTTCATGATCTAGCAAGCATATAATTTTTTCCAGTTCTTTTAGAGTTTTTGCGAAGATTGCTATGTCATCAGCGAATCTTATGTGCCTCAAGTTATTATTTCAAATCTGGATGCCATTTCTTTGCCAGTTTAGATTGTTGAAAATATTTTGGAGCACTGCGATGAATAGTTTGGGTGACATTGGATCCCCTTGTCTAACTCCTATGTCTATGGTAAATCCGTCACCTTTCTGATCGAGTTTTATTCTGCTTTTACTATTAGGAAATTAAAGCCAAATTAAACCAAAGGATATTATAAAGTCATCGATTATTTAAATGATGCCGATGCCTGGTGTTAAATTGAAGAAACTATTCGTTATAATGTAAATAATCGTGTTGTTGTGTATAACTATTTATTATTAAGTAATATTGTTGTATTGGTAACGACATAGTGAGAAGAGAAGTGACAAATCTAAATTTGTAATGGAAGATGAGCTTAAACTTTTGCTTTGAGGTCAGCTTCCAATTCTTTTTTGTATTTTTTTTTAAAAACGTCGCCCCACACTAGGATTTTCTCCTGTTTCGTGGGTGCAGCTACAAACATAGAATATCACATGCACATACGCCCAGACCGGAACAAATTTCTGTAGGCCATACAAAATATTTGTCCCGTACGGGAATCGAACCCGCGACCCGTTGCGCAGTAGGCGATCACTCGAACTCTACGCTAACCGTGTCGTCAAATTTGACGACTCTGTAACAATACAGGGAGAAAAAAAATAGCCCTTGCTGGTTTTCTTGATATTATGATTTCAAAACTTTCAGACTGAAGGACCAGATAGTGATGAAGAGGATGACGTCATAAAAGCAGAGGATAATCTACTGCTGGTGGGACATGTGGAAAGTGATGCAAGCATTTTGGAAGTGTACAGTTAGTAGAACATTTTCATTAGTACAACATATTCATAGTATTAGTGTTAAGTACAGGGTGTGCCTTACACATCACTTGCAACGACCTGTCTCATCAACTCGAGTGTACAGAGCTATGTGAGGTAATAGAAGAGACTATGTTAAGAAACCCTGATACCTCAAATAATTATAATATTGTTTTCTGTCTGTTGATTCTCTGAAAGATATCACTTTAAGTAAGTGGTAAGACCGTCGATATTGTACATGCGGTGTTTGTTGTGTAACTATTTGCAAGTCTTTTTATATGGTGCGGAATAAACAATATTCTCGCGATTTTTAGAAGAAACCTTTTTCAATTTTACCAGCCCCCGTAGCACGTCCACCAAAACACGATATGATAAAGCGATTTATCGCGGTAAACTATCAAAATACGACGAAACCCTATTGTATTTTGACAGTTCACCGTGATAAATCACTTTATCATATCGTGTTTTGGTGGACGTGCTAGGGGGGCTGGCCCTTATACTGAAGCGTGTGTGAATGCTCAACACGTGAATTGTTTTTTTTATGTACGTAAATATTTTTATTACAAAAAGTGTATTGAGATAATTTAAGATCAGGTTTACTGTATTTCGCGGATTTATTTATGAAGATATTTCCTTTTTTTTTGTTTTGTTGCACATCCTACAAATTTTAAACTCTATGGTTGCGCGCCTGCTAGTACGCTTTGGCCGCTTTAGACCCTGTTCAGAAAGGTGCGATTTCGCCGCGGATATGCGCGCGATTTGCGTTGAGCTTAGCTGTGTTCCAGCTAAGCATCACTACTTTGCTGGTGCTGACATCTGATTTTAGACTCGTTTTGTGTTTCTTATAAGAAATGTTGACAATTTTAGCCGCGCTATTTTGTATTGAATAGGATTATGGTAGTCCATATTTTTTTTATCTAACAAATACCTATATTTGCAGTTTACAACAAAGAGGAAGGCTCGTTTTATGTCCACCATGACATCATTTTGCCGTGGTTTCCTCTTTGCATAGAGTGGCTCAACCATGACCCGTCGGATCCACAGCCAGGTATGTAAAGAATTCCGTTAACAAAATGAAACAGTTACCTTTCCAAACTTTTAGTTTCAAAATTAGTTTAATTTTAAGAATATACAGGGTTAATTTTGGTGTAGCTTACTAGGTACGTAAGTACACAACTCAACCAAGCTAAGTTTGCACCTCGCTGGAATGCGGCGCCCGCCCGCTTCCCCGCTCACCTTCCCGCGATCGCGATCTAATTATACAAGTAAAATCTAACAAATACTTATTTGTTTACATTTTTAAAGTCATAGCGAATCCTTTTTTGCAGGCCGTACCTAAGCGCCAGTGTGACGTAATCGACGCGAGGTGCAAACACTGCAAACTTATGGTGCGTTCCGAATTGCGATAAAAGCGATAATATCGCAAATCCGACCAAATTAAATCGTCACAAAATATAAGGGCTATTGAATCAGTAGGTTATGTTGTGACTTTGGTGGGATTCGCGATATTATCACTTTTATCGTTTTACGGAACGCAGGGTTGCTTGGTTGAGTTGTATGTACTTAGTCTGAAGTTTTATCATTATTATCGGGCAGTAGCGTCGTCTTTCGTCGCCACTTATAAATGAAACATAGACTTATCAATGTCACGACAGTGCAATAACAATTTAAAAAATTGATTTTTATTCAATTTTTTTGTGTTATCTTAAAACTCATAAAACAAACGTTGTAGCTATCTAATCCTGCGAGGTTGCAGGTGTTTGACAATGAATCCTGTACCTATTGTATACAGATGCATACAGAGTGCAAAATGACCGGACGCAAAGCCGAAACCCACTTATTAACCCCATCGTCAATATCATTTTTGTCGTCTAGGCCATACCTGGGAGATGAATAATTACCGAGATACTTAAGTTTAAAGTGACAATTATTTTTTCGGGGTTTTTATACCAAACAGTTTGGAACATTATTTGTTAATTTCCTTCCAAAGAAACATCAAACAAAAAATCAGTATGTATTAACAAATAAAAGTTTCTAATTTACAACGCGTAAATGTATTTACAACAGACGCTGTCCTTAGTCGCCTCAAGCGGCTTACTTGCCACTTGCTATTAAGGGCTCGTTCAGACACGCGGGAACCGCGCAATTTCAAATCGTGCGGTTTTTAAAACGTATTCGCGCGGTTACTCAAACCGCACGATTACGTCTGAACCATCTAATAAATATCTACGAAAATAAGATCTTTTAGGAAATACATGTTCTTTTTGGCATAGCATTCTCTTACTAAACGGAGGTTCCCAATAACCATGAGATGGGACCCTAGCCAACCTTACCTGTCTGTTGTGCTAAAAACCGCCTACATCAGTTTCCTTGCTACAACTCCCCGCACTGCTCAGCTTCCTACAGCATAATTGGAGGAAGAGCCCTAAAGTTATCTGAGCTTTTACAATACTCATTTTGTTTTTCAGGAAACTTATGCGCTTTAGGTGGAATGGACCCCGTGATCCAAGTTTGGGATCTGGACATTGAAAATTGTCTGGAGCCTGCCTTTAAACTGGGCAAGAAGCCTAACAAAAAAAAGAAAACCAAGAGAGTTGGCCACAAGGACGCTGTCTTAGACCTGTCCTGGAATAAAAATTTTACGTGAGTGTTGTTCACATGTTTTCATTCATATTTTTTATAGATGTCTCTAATTGATTTGCATTTATTTATTACAAAACATTTATATAGATTACATTATTTATTTGTGTTTTATTCTCCAAATTAATAATTATTTAAAGTTTTATAATGATGAAAACTGCAAAAAGAGAAATGTCTTTCACTTGAAGTCTCTTTTTTATATTTCTTTTCTTGAAGTCCCTTTTTTAGTTTCTTAAAATGAGGTGAATCCTTAATTCAGAAGAACATCAAAAAGTAGATATGCACTATTATGTTGCCTGCTAAACAAACAAGATAATTAAGAATCCTCAATTTTCAATTATCGTAAGAATCGTGAGACCTCTCTAGATATACTAGTGTGTAGGCGGCAGGGAAAGAGACGTGATTTCGTGTGCCGTCTCCAACTTCCCTAGGGAGGGAAACGCTTGGCGGGCTGCTACCGGCCGGGTGATATGGCCGCAAATTTGATCTTCGTATTGGAAGGTTAAAACCTGGTCATTCCTTGGCCTGTTCAATGTGCCCTCCAACTAGATGCAATCTTCCGGAAGGATCAGTTGTCAGGTCGACGAATGAATTAGCCACTTGCGTCAGCATTCAGCAAGCAGGCGGAGAGACCAGAGAGTCATTGACTTATTTTAGAGACCCTTCTTGAGATAATCTCTTGAATGATATTGCAGCCACGTCCTCGCCAGCGGTTCCGCGGATAAGACAGTGTTACTGTGGGACTTGGATCAAGGCGCGCCACACACGAAACTCAATTATTTCCAGGATAAGGTAATTTGAACCCTAAAATCCTTATACTGTGATTTATGTCAACCATGATATTTTGTATTGATGAATGTAGTCTGATGCTATTTCTATTGTAAACTAGCTATGCCCGCGACTTCGTCCGCGTGGAATAGTAACTTTTGGCAGCATTTTGATTTTTGTACGCAATTTTTTTAAAGATCTTGATAAAAAGTAACCTATGTTATTTACACCTTATATAATTAGCTATCTATTAGTGAAAGTCCCGTCAAAATCGGTCCAGCCGTTCTGGAGATTAGCGGTAACAAACAGACAGACAGATAATTTTTTTTTAAATTGTGTTTTTGTTATTGGTACCCGATATACATTCATACCCATTTAGTAAAAATTTGTTATTTTGGCATTACAAACAGACACTTCAATTTTATTTATTTTTATGTATAGATAGCGATTTCGAGTTTGTTAATGCTTGGGTTTGCTCATTTGGCCTCGAGTTGAACTCTGCCAAGTCCGAAGCTACAATAACAGTTTCGAATTTTCAATGACGCCGTATATCTTTTATATGATTATATGTTAACATGGGTAGGTTGCGGCTTGATGGGTATTGACCAAACAAGAGGTTTAAGGAACTATTTGTATGTGGTATATTATTATTATGTTCTGTAACTTCCTGTCGCAGAACTGCTGGAAGGAAATTCGTAGAAAATAAGCAATACCCATATAGGTACTCTTTTAATCTTTTGTTTATTATATGTTATGTTTTATGTATACTTATGCATAAATAAATAATTATTTCATAAACTTAAATCGCAGACTTTCAAACTTTCGTGTTGCATTATCAATATAAACATATAAACGGGAATTAACACGATAAACACGAGGTATTTACATACCTATTTTATTGCCTGACGTTTCGGCTAGGTTGCACCAGCCGTGGTCGCAGGCGGACTGGAGCTGCGCTGTCAGGTCTCCGTGATGCGGCGTTCTTCTCGAACCACCGGCATATTCATTTCCTCGAACATCTCCTCGAAGCAGGCACCAACCATTGGATAGAATTTTATCGTACGCAAGTCCTCTCCGCAGATCGCCACTTTTATTCAAGAGTAGTGCGTGAAGCGATTGAAATCAAAAAACATCCAAATAATTTCAATCGGGAAAATGGTTTCAAATTATCAACTGCGTGGAATCCAGTGGTGACCAAAACACAACCTCGATTTGCACAGTCGGTTGGTTCGGGCTCGGCAGTCGATTTTCGAAATACGGACACTGTGAGTGTAGTGTGTGACGGTACTTGGATGACAAAAAATATGCCGGTGGTTCGAGAAGAACGCCGCATCACGGAGACCTGACAGCGCAGCTCCAGTCCGCCTGCGACCACGGCTGGTGCAACCTAGCCGAAACGTCAGGCAATAAAATAGGTATGTAAATACCTCGTGTTTATCGTGTTAATTCCCGTTTATATGTTTATATTAAATCGCAGAATTTTTACAATCAGCATTAAATGGTTTCATTAATCGCTCTCGCTGTTAGTGTGTGTGTGTGAAGACCAAATAAAGTTTCCAAGCAAAACTGGTATAGGAATAAAGGAGTGTTAGTTACATGTGTACAATCGGACATCCAGGTGCAATCAATCGCGTTCCACCCGCTGGAAGCGCAGACACTCCTAAGCGGGTCGTGCGACGGATGCGCTCGCGTGTCCGACTGCCGCAGCGAGGACGCGCACAAGGCGTGGCAGCTGCCGCCCGAGATCGAACGCGTCGTCTGGAACACGCAGAACCCGTACTGCTTCGCGGTAAGTGGTTGAACACGAGTGAGGCCACTTGCTTCGCCCCTTGGAAGTGCAGACTCTCGGTAGAACTGTGTAGCTGCCACAGCGAAGACAAGCCTGAGGCGTGGCGGCTGCCGCCAGAGGTCGAACGCGTCGTCTGGAACACGCAGAACCCGTACTGCTTCGCGGTAAGTGGTTGAACACGAGTGAGGCCACTTGCTTCACCCCTTGGAAGTGCAGACTCTCGGTAGAACCGTGTAGCTTCCACAGCGAAGACAAACATAAAGTGTGGCAGCTAACGCCAGAGGTCGAACGCGTCGTCTGGAACACGCAGAACCCGTACTGCTTCGTGGTAAGTGTTTGAACACGAGTGAGACCACTTGCTTTACCCGGGTGAAGCAAGTAGCCTCACTCGTGTTCAGAGTTTGCACTTCCAAGGGCCCTTGGAAGTGCAGACTCTGGATGGGGCCCTGTGACTTCCGCAGAGAAGACGCGCTCAAGACGTGGCAAACTGCTGAGCCCATGCATTTATAGTAAATTTCTTCTGTACAATTGGTAGATGAGCAACAACGAGGGCAAGGTGGCATACGTGGACTGCAGACAGGATACACCACTTTGGACGATCACCGCACACGAGAAGGAAGTCACAGGTGAATATAAATCAGTTACTAATATTAGACAGTTATCACAGTGAATTTGACTGGATCATAATTGATCAGGATTTATAAATAAATAAATAATGTTTGTTTATAAATACATTGGTCACAGGCATTACTGTAATTCTTACAATTAAAATAAAATTGTACAAAATGTAGTAATAATATCTGTACTAGTATGAACCTTTATTTCGGGCGACGAAATGCTAAAATGCTTCTTTCTAATTACAATAACTCAAAACAAGCTATAACATATAAAAGTGACGATAAACCTATTAAACTAGACAACAAAACTATTTTCTTTTATTATGCTTAGCATCATTGGAAATAAATAATTGCTAAACATAATAAAGTAATCTTTTATTCTCTTATCTATTATTTATATGATTCTCTTATCTATATGATGAATTAAATTGAAATTTTATTCATCATATAGGATAATCAACAGATTTTTCTGCTTCCAGGTCTTATGTTAAGTGAACAAGTTCCTGGTTTGATGGTCACAGTCGGCACAGATGGAAAACTAAAAACATGGGATATACAAAGGTAAATTCAAAATTTTATTTCTCTTACAAGAATCATAATAAATCAAAGACCCAGATCATAGAATATGATACATGTGATTTTTTTTAAAACTACGAGCGCTTATTTTGCTTATGCGCTTACAATACAAAACGCCCGCGAGCGCGTCCATAATGTCATTTTATGGTAGCCTATTGACACTGTTGACTGTACCTATAGAAACGACACCACATAAATAATGTCCTAACCGATATTCGGGTGGCCAATCTCAACAGAGACAAGCCATCTGCGCAGGAGATATTATAGTGCACAAGTGACTGCGCAAACGCAAGTGCACTCTTTGTTCCTTCACTCGCCTAGTCCGATGGTACGGTTAGCCGACACGCCCGGGGCGAGATCAAGCGCAGGGGCCCAATTCAGCTAATAAGTTACAGCCGAATCGAAACTGAACTGTTGCGGTTGACCAATCGGAGCGCTTCTATCGCTATTCAACTGTTCGATGACGTGATAATGTAGCGTTTTGATTGGTCGATCGCAACGGTTGTTTCGATTCGGCTGTAACTTATTAGCAGAATTGGGCCCCAGGACCCACTATTTAACGTGCCTCCCGAAGCACGGAGGAGCTCGAGATGTTTCGTATTTTGGTCACTCATCATAGCACTGACCACGGCCAGCATTGCTTAGCATTAACAATCGTTAGCTGAGCGCAAACGCCAATGCGCCACCAAGCTCCTCTAACATTTAAATAGCCATTTACTGTGCTCCTGTTTGAATGGTAAGATATGGCGGTGAAATTACTGGGTACCGTCACTTTACATCTGATGTCACCAAGTTTGCAACGTACACTGTGATTCTTGCTGCAACCCCTAGTTGCAGTTTTGCTGCGAATCTCACAAGAGCCGCATGTACGAGTATTATAGGCGACTGTTACTCCTTACCATCAAGTGGGCAGTTAGCTTGTTTGCCAACTCAGTTGCAATAAAAAAATATTACAGATAGCGAAAATTACTCTGAAGTCTTGGGACCGATTTTGATAAAAACTAAAACTGCATCAAGAGTTTTTTGAAAAAAAGTAAATCGAACCCGCTGGATAAAAAAATAACTGTATTATTACACCAACCAATAGTGGCGCTTATGAGGGTCAAAGGACATGTCCTTTTTTGGGCCACATATTTTAAACACCACAACTTAATATTTTTTGTATAGAGTTCTTAAAATCTTACACTTTTAAGAAAAAATTAGACCGTTTTAGCCCTGCAAATCAGAG
The DNA here is from genome assembly GCA_963935595.1 of Schoenobius gigantellus. NCBI lineage: Eukaryota > Metazoa > Arthropoda > Insecta > Lepidoptera > Crambidae > Schoenobius > Schoenobius gigantellus. Next base: position 8,676,824 of record OZ012544.1, on the reverse strand, counting down.
AAAAAATTAATTGTTTTCAAAACTAACGTTACGTGAAATGGAACAGAATTTGTCAAATAGTGTGTAAAGGAACAACAAAAAAAAGCTATGGCACGAATGAGTTTGGCCAAATGGGTGATACCAGAGCCGTAAAAATAGTTTAAAAAAAGTGATAGCTGACAGCTGACATATGACAACTGACAGTTTAGCAAACAAATTCAAATCTGACTGATTTTTGATTTACTTTTTGCAAATTATAAATAGTTGCAACGATTATCTAATGCATAATCTTATATATCAATCTATACAAGAGACGTTAAACCTAAATCGTAACTTACCGGCACCTCAGTCTTATTTAGTTTTGCGTCTGTTAAATATGTAATTCTATTAAATATGTAATAAACTGGGTACCACACCTGCTTAACACCTGAAGTCGAACACAACATCTGGACTACACATCCCACCGGATGTTCAGTCCCACCCTATTTGATGTTCTCACAACGTATGTGAAATATCCACGGACCAAAAGATGTAAATCTACCATTCGTTCCTAACCGGTAGCTGGTGCATAACAGAAAGGATCGATTGTATGCGGTACTCATATTGAATTAAAATAAATCACTCACAAGCGCGGATCCAGCCCTCGTAATAGGTTGTGGTCACAGACACCCGAAAATACATAAAATACATACAAAACCATTGCCCTGACAAAGATTCATTGTTTTTTTTTGTATTAGATATAGTGTCATCAGCCTATAGTTCCTAAAAGACCTTAAAAGTGTGATGTCACAAGTATTTTTCTTTTTTGTTTGCTTGTGGGTTAAGTGATTCGCGAATGAAAGGGAGATAAAGCTCAAATGCGATTTGATACATTCATGCTCTATCTCCCAGAGTGTAAAATTGGGAAGTGGGATGATGGCAAGGGTGCGCTGGGTGTTATGATGAACAGAAGTGTTGTTAGGAAAGATGGAAGGAAGAAAGGAAGCAAAAAGAAGGGAGAGAGGGTTTCTGACGAACATCACAAGTATATTAGGGTTGTAGGCATGCCCATCGTGCCCACAACGGTGGATCCGTGCTTGACACTCAATATTATGATGCTGTTGTTACCCTCTAAAATAGACAAAGATTAGAGTGTAGCTAATTGGCTTTAAAGGATAATCAAACATTGTAACATGCATATATTACTTAATAAACATGTTACATGATTATTATAAAATAAAACAATGGTTTTTTTGCAATATTTATTTTAATCAATTCAATTTATTCCAAACAAATAACTGACAATATCTGTATAAAATATCTAGATCAATAAATATGAATGCTTAAATACAAAGCTTAAATACAAAACTAAAAACTGTTTTAAAAGCATGAAATTCCTCATTTGAATATGGAATTATTATCTATATCTCATGAGTTTATTTTATAGTGGAAAATAACAATGATTCTTTTCTGCCATTTATTTAACTTGAACCTGGTTTAATTTGCACAATGTTTAATCTGGCTTTTTTGCTAATGTTGCTACGAAGGATCACCAACTCCTAGATAAATCATTTTTAACATTGAATTTGTAGCAGACAGTTCCATTATCTGCTACATTGTTGATAACAGGAAAAACAAAAGCGAGGCAATGCAATACTGACTATACTTATATTAAAAAAAAATATTACTGTCAATAATCATCAAGAGATGATAATGGCACACTTTTGCTTCCCACATTGTCATCATTAGGCACAAAACAATGGGTTGATGTATCAGAAGTGCGCCTGTAGTCTTGAAGTGTTAAAGTGTTTGAAACAGATTTAACATCAAATGTATCAAAGCTAGGTTGACTAAGGTCAGGAACAGAGCTTGACCCGCTTTCTGATAAGCCGCCTTCGTCATTAAGTTCAGGTCCAATATGTTGGTGAGCTTCGCCAGCATGCATTACAAGCACGAGCATTAATGGGAACCTAAAAATGATCAGTTTTATTAGACTTTACTATAGACATAAACATAAAATAAATGCAATATTGCTTTTTTACTTAAATGGTCGATAAGAGGTGCTTCATTCTAGAACAAGTAGGTATAGTAAGTGTAAGAATATGAATAAAATTGATTAAAATAATTTTATGTTATAGTGAATTAATGCAATGATTTATATAAGGATGCTTATAAAATAAAACTTACCAGATGTGGGTTAATTATAGTTACTATAAAATGTATTCAGCCGTCCCAATGTGTCATCATCATCATCATTTCAGCCAAGAGACACCCACAGCTAGACATAGGCCTACAGGCATAGGCACATAGACAATGTGTACATAATGGCAATGATTGTCAGCCTATTTGCCTTGATATTGATATTCTACAACATATACAAACTGACTGGTGCCCTATTTGTCAGTCTCCAATATTGCATCGACCTCTGATAGTTAATTCCAATTACAAATGTTCAAAGCACTCTTGGCATAGATGATTTCCATCTACTACCTGAAATATAGGTTATTAAGAGGTCAATTAAAAGAAAAAGCTAATAGAATTGCAAATAAATTAAGTTTTTGTTTACTATGACATGTTCAGTCCATTTTTCAATAATGGATACATATAGTCTTGGCATAATGTTGATTTGAAACATATCCATTACATTGTAATGATAATGTTGATTTGAAACATTAATATTACAGATAGTGCAGTGTGCCATAGTGGAAATTGCCTGAAAAAGTTTTTATGCATTAGGTAATAAAAAACTATAAATTATCTTTAATTTATTATTTGATATAACATACTTTCTACGTTGGCTCGAATGATGGCTCAATTTGTATTTTGTAGTATCGGCAATACTCACATTCAATTTTCGTTCAGGGTAACAGGTTATAAAATCAAACGGTATCCAAATCGAAAAGATCAGTGAGAAAGCCAATATATATCCAGTTCATGTACGAGATCGAGAAGTCCATAAAGAATAGCTAGGTATGTGTAAAAGAGCATTAAAATCACCAAAACGGAAAACACAAAACAACCACCAAACTAACAACCACAACAACAAACCTTAACTAATTATTTAATTAACCTCAAACATTTTTTGACATTGACAACGACGCGACGTCAAAATGTTTTTTTTTTACTGTGCTTACATGCTATAAAATTCGTGCAGAGGCGCGTTCAGGGCCTTCGCGCGAAGTACAACTTTTCGCTCTAACCCCGTTCAATGCCTTCGAGCGTGACAACCGGGTGAAACAACCGGCCCGTTCAAGACCTTTGAGTGTCGGCGCGAGTTACAACCGAACAACCATCGAATTTGATGGTTGTAAAACGCTCTGACGTTTATGACTGAAATACTCTTACGTGATTGGATAATATTGGCGGTCATATTCTATAATGTCATCTACTAGAAAGAGAGAGAAATAAAAAATCATGTGAAAGAGGGAGATAAAAGATTTGGTTGCTGCAATCCGTTCAACGCCTTTGGGCGAGTTAAAAAACAACCGGACAACTACACCCAGAGGCGCTGAACGCGCCTCAGTATTGCTGCTATAATAAGAAAAAAACGAATATTCAAATTCAATTTTTGAAAAAATGCAGGGGTCTACAATTTTTATTTTTGTGGTTTTACTTTCTTTTCATAAATTTTAACCCCTCCTTGAAAGTTGAAGTTGTTTAGAAACTTAAATTTATAAAAAACCAGGCTCCATACAAATCGAGGACATCTCCTTTAGGAAGAAATGACATATTGCAAACTAAAGGAAGTGGCTCATTTTTTACCCAATCCTAATGCAAGCTTTTTTACCCGGTAGTAGATTTTTAAATGTGATGTTATAACTTGTTTAGTGATTTTGTTTCAACCTACCCTACCAAAGAAAGCAAGTGCGTAGATCTAGGAACTTTTCATATGAAAATTTTACTGTTTCTACGTAATTTTCTAAAACGGCATACGCATTTTTCAAAATCTGAGTTGGCAACGTCGGTGGCTCCGTGGACTCGGCACTTGCCTTCCAATCGGAAGGTCCGGGATTCGATATCGCCATGCACCAATGTGTTTTTCGTTACTCGAATTTCATATCTATATTTGTCTGACGCTCCTACGGTGCAGGAAATCAAAGGTGTATGTGAAGTCGACCGATCCGCACCGGGCCAGCGTAGTTCTCTAAGGCCTAAGCACCCTAACTTAGGGTAGGCTCGAGACCCTCGGTGGGGACGTATATGAGCTGTGATGATGATGATGATGATGAGTGGGTTGCAGCGGCTCGCCGTGCCAGGTGAGCGAGCGCGAGGCGCGCGTGGGCGCCGCGCTGTGCGCGAGCGCGTGCCCCGAGGCACCTTTCTCCATAGCGCTGGGCGGCGACAACAAGCAGAACTGCATCGACGTCGTCGACCTGCAGCTGTGCGAACCAGGTACGTGCACACACCCCGGAAACATTACCACTCCCCAGACACCCCATACAACGTTTTACTGGAGGGAGACTCTGTACCAGGGTCGCCTGCTTAGGTACCTCCGTCTTACCTATTTCCGCCGCAAAGCAGCAGTGCTTGCATTGCTGTGTTCCGGTTTGAAGGGTAAGATATGGCAGTGAAATTACTGGGTACTGTGACATTACATCTGGTGTCACAAGTTGGCAACGTACACTGTGCTTCTTGTGGGGGTTGCAGATTTGCTGCGAATCTCACAGGAGCCACATGTATTATAGGTGACTGTCACCACTTACCATCAGGTGGGCAGTTTGCTTGTTTGCCAACTTTCTGCAATAAAAAAAAATAAAAAAAGCAAATCAATTTACCTATTACCACTAGTTAAGCAAATGACGTTTGTACAAATGTGTGCGTGGAATCTAGTAGGGCCGAGTGACGTGAGAAGTGCAGCGACTGCCTTCTCTTCTACCCGCATAGCGCTATCTCTGTTATGGGCCAGCGCTCGCGTCTTGTTTAATACGCTATTTTGTAACGTACAGTTTTTGCTCGATAGCTCTTGTGTCAACATCGTCCCATAAGGAACTTCGGTCTAAAAATTTCAGTGCATACTTTCTCATAGAAACACGCTTTTGGTCATACTGGTATAGGTACTTACACTATGTCAAAACATTTGGTCAAAACGAAATGTCAAAGTCTAAATGAAATCAAGACCAAATACTCAAATTACGGAAAACACGAATAAATGAAGAAAATATCTGACAAACCAAATGAAATGTGTTGGATAACAATTATTAACATTCTATTTCTAATGTTGTTCCTTTTATTGACCATTTTTTTTTTTATTACGTTTTACGTTTTGTAAAATCATGCAGAAAATTTGACAGCTCTGACACAAACCCAACGTTAGCGTCAATTCGCGACTGGCGGTATAGCCGGAGACATGGCGTGTCATCATAAACTGGACAATTCACAAGTTTTTAAACAAAACTTATCATATCTAGTTACCGGATATTAACTCAAAACTTATTTTCAGTAGGGTAACTGTAAAATTTAAAGAGGGATTAGTCTCATAATAATATGCAATATTAGATGTTTATTACGAAAAACTTGTTTTAGTGCTTAATTTAGCCTTATTTTCGGAATTGCATATGATCGAGTGAAATAGATCCTATCATGTTACAGATTAGTACATTCATTAGATAATATCCTTATTTATATCATATATTAATTTTATGACTGTATTTTAATACAAAATGCGTAAATTATCTGTTAGCGAGGAACAGTTTTCGGCGCTTTCTACCGATACTTCGCCTTAAGTAGAATATACCTATTGTTGTAACTGACCGTAGCATATCGATCTTTTTGTACTCAAGTATACATACTTAGTTTAGGAACTTGTATACTTAAATAAATAATTGTATTAGTACGATATGGTGTTGATTTTTAAATACAATAGGGAAGCTCTTGGCTGCCTACCTAAATCATACTCACAACCAATTCCAACAAACTTCTGGACCCATAAGAAATCTGATCACAATCCTCAAAATGTAAACCAGGCGGTCTCAACCACGAGACCACGGATGTTGTTAATTTTAAACATATACGGAAATCTACGAATTCGTATTTTTATTTGTTAGCCAGGCATTAAATTTCACCTCTGTTTTTCAGTGACAAATCGGTTCGGCTCACGGCCGCTGGTCGCCGTAAACCAGCCACCCACTGCGATGGACACGTAGCACATTATGTAATAATGTATTTATATTAAGTTGGTTAATAAATTCGTATACACTGTTATTTTTATTTCATTTGACATAGCCTATCCTTTTTCAAAATTATAATAAATATCCATGAAAATGTAAAAGTTGTTTATTCTGCACTGACACTGTACATTGATAAAAACACTACAGGTTCTTAGACTGTCTATTAAGCGTTGCAACAGTTGTTTCCGTCACCATTTAAGCCAAGTCGCCCACTATTGAAGTTGGATAGTTTCTGTAAACTCTCAAAACTAGTTTTATTTGTACAGTAGAGCGTCGAATATCCGAACAAATTGGGGGACATGGATGTTCGGAAAACCGGTTTTTTCGGATAATCGAACTGTTTTGATTCAGCCATACATATTTATGTACGGGTGAATGAAAACGATATTTCTATGTTTAATGACAAATAGGATTAAGCAAAAAAAGTGCAGACAGACTTGTAATGAAACATTTATGTACTAGATACAATTAACGCTTAAAAAATATCCAATTTTCGTCTGCCGAAGTAAGCATACCCTAGCGCGGGAGGAGGTACACACGTGCGGATCGGGCGGGTGTATAGTAGTTCGGATATGCGGTCCTTCAGTTGATCGACGTTCGGATAATCGACGCTCTACTGTACTTCGTTGTAAGTTGTTGGTAGGGAAGTATTGGTGATAAAATACCGACTGTTCTAAACATCTCGGTAGAGACAGTGGAACAATCCATTTCAGTCAGATGTTACATAAATACAAGTGACGATTTCTCGGTAACCTTCATTTTGTTAATTATCAATAAGAAATCAAACAAAGCTAATGTAAGTACCGTCCACTTTACATCTGTGGTGTGTCGCTCTGTGGTGATAAGATGCACAATTGATTATTTATTTAATCTTTATCGCACAACATAATAGAGTTGTACACATGGCGAACTTAATGCCCGAGACATTCTCTACCAGTCAACCAGTAAGAGTGTGGGAAAAATTGTAGAAGTCAAAGTCAAGTCAAAGAAAAAAAAGGCTTACAATTGTTTGATAGCAAACAAATATAAAATAACCTTAATTACATAAACAGGACAAATTAATTCTCTGTGACCAAAGAAACTTTATCCAACTCCATTTTCGCAACACGATTTAATGATAGGCGTTTGTCGACAGATAAATATGCCCTAAATCCTTGTTTCTTATGGTCTTCAGCTAGAACAGGTGAAGAATCGACCTCAGGGTTTGTTGATAAACTTGAAACTGTTGTCAGCCCCTTAATCACTCCACGTTACGGAGCCGAAGAGCAGCAGTGTAGAGCAACTGTGATTTCAACATTGGTTTGAAGAGGAATACTTTGAAACGCCGAGTGATCACGTTGGATACACTCATGCTTTGGTTGGGTGAACGCAGCTTTGGCCTTTTTGATTGTTATGTCCGCATCTTCGTTTGCTCCTACATAGTTTGGATAACTGCATAAAAGTACATGTATAGAATCGAACATCTTAAGCTTGCGATAGATATTGTTTAGAAACACCATCTATGTGTAGTACATTTATTATTTATTTATTTGTGGTTTATTGCAAACTACAACTTTTTTCATTCAATAATTATGAACTTATACAATTATACATGGCCAATTACAAAGTTTGACATACTTATTGCATTTTTTGCATACCAATCATTAGTAATATTAAGGCATAACATGAAAAAGATAGTTTACGAATTACCTAGTAAACATATACCACCAACTCCCACCAATGTATTAGTGTTAGAAAGACATGATGGAGCTTTCATGCTGGACCCATGACACCATAGCATAGCATTGACGACACAAGACCACAATATAGAGAACGATACAGTAGCCCGACTCAGGCGTCTTTGAAATTTATACCTAAAGCTGAACTGGGTGCTAGGGTTGGTACCTACAAAAATCGGTGAACGTATACGTACACGCCGCGCGTGAGCGGCGCGGTGTGTACGTAGAGAACAAAATCTCGGCCGGCGCGCGGCGTGACGTGACACTGCGTTGCTATGCCGTTCAGAGCATGCTTGGCGGCCATGTAAACGACGTTTGTATGTGTGCGTGCGCCGATTCGTCCCTTTATATGGAGTCAAACTACTGTATCGTTCTCTATATTGTGACAAGACCGAATCGAACATGCAAAGATAAGTTCGCATAACCTCCATATTTTATTAATTCTATTGGCACATTCGCAACATCACGTTTCCATCACCAATTATACCTGTAAATGCTTTCTTTGTCATTGAAGTTGTAGTCGCGTTATAATTTCGCACGATTGTCACTGAAAAGAAAGATGAAATATTGATTTCTTTATTGGTTTGAAATGGAGCACTCGTAACCAAGGGCCTTTTCAGTTCAGCGATTAGCGAGCGTTTTCAAAACGGAACGGGGGAACGGAATCCGTAGCGTCCACGTGGCGAGCGCGTAGCGAATACGTCTTTGACGCGATTGCAGGGTAAGTTCGCGACGTGTAATACGCTTAGGTACAGAATGGATCCCGGCGAGGAAATACTGCAATAAACTTTGTTATCATGGATTCTCTACAATACGTTTATGCTTTCGTTTTCGTTTCCTGTGTCTTTGAACGAAAAAAACGTAAGCATCAACATATTTTGGAGAATCTATGATTAACCAATGAACTAAAAGCGAGCGATTATTTCGTGTTGTTTTGCAAACGAATTCACAGATTTTACAAAATGGCGTCCACGGCACTAGTTGCGGCGTATTCGTTGCACGCCTGCTTCGCTTTGTAAACACTCGTAAACCGTCAGCGTGATTATTAGATTTATAAGACCTATTATTTGTTGCCTGTTGCCCTGCCTAATCATATTTATTGTATTATCATAATAAATATCTAATTTATAAATAAAACTAACATCATAACAACTGATAACATTATATTTGCAACATACCTTAAAATTATCTACAGAACGCAGTAAAATTGTAATAATAATAATAAAAAGATATACGAGTTGCCTTCTAAAATGACATATTACTTATGTGAATGCTCGAAACAATTCTAAAAGCACTTAATACTGTTGGTGTTACACTAAAAGCTCAACAAAAGCGCAATCACTGACAAAGACAAGATTCCGTACGAAAATATTTCGACCAATAAGGTCCAATCTCAATATATAATGAACACATGATTCCATTGTCCATTGGCAGTGAAATATACATATCGTTAGTAGATTTAACTATCAAATATATAAAATATACATTAAAACAACCATTTAGGGCCTAATACAGGAAATTACATTTTATCCTCTTCTGTACTACCGTCACAGCCTAGAAAAACAATCAGAGATTTTAAAATGTAACAGAATCTAATAGATATTTAACAATTTATTGCTTCAATTGATAAAATTCCTTTATTTAAACATTAACAAGTTGTGGTTTATATACAATATAATATCGCCACTGAGCAATTTATATGTTAAACATATTTGCTAATCAAATATCACCTGCCTAGACAAAGTGACATTGAATGTACGCCAATAAAAAAATAATTCCCTACATTATTGTTATATTGTTAACGTTAGCAAACCCGTCATATGTCGTAAAAGTATTAAAACCCAGTTCAAATTAGAGGTAAGACTAGATTTTAAGTAACACTCGTGGGGTAAGTCGTTAGTGGTACCATCAAGCACTTTCATAAACACACCAACTATTGATAATATAATACTTATATACACTCAAGAGCAACAAATCCGGAACACATAAATATTCTTGAAAAACTCTGAAACTAAGAATTTTGCTTGGTCAAAAAAATTGTATTCTATAGGCAATTTTAATCGTTTTTTTTATTACTTTGATTTAGAAATATTATTATCTATTAAATCATTTACTTTTAGCTTTTGTATCTATAGGGGCGTTCCAGATAAGCGTCGATTTGCAGTTCTTTCAAAATTATTAGCATCAACGCGTATTTGCAAATGTATTAATATTGGGGAGACGTAAAAATTTATGAGCAAATAAATGAATTATGAAAAAAAATTACTTCGACAGAACCATGTTTGATGGACGAGAACAGATTGAGTAGTTACTGCTTTAAGATCGGTTTATTATTACTTATAGGTATAATATGGACTAGAATGCTTCGTCCCAAATTGGTAAGTTGGTCACAAGTTGGCAAGCTAATCGCGAGGTCCCGAATTCGAACCTCGAGCCGGGTGAAAGTTAATTATCTTTCAACTAGGAACTTCTCGGTTAGTTAAATGGCGAAGTGTAGGTAAGTGGATATTTATGTTACTTTGCCTAGTTGATACACCTCTGACTGGCCACTCAGGGTTAACAGGTATTGTGATATTTATTAATTATTTATATTGACTAGCATAAGTACTCCAGTTTCTTGTTAGTGATAAACCTAGTTGCAGTTTACATGACGATTTTTTAATATGATAAAATGTAACTTTGTCTAGGCCTTGGATGGATTATTATCGCTAAATGGTTTAGATAATTGGTGTATTTTGTATACATATAATAATCTCATTATAATCTCGTGGATTTAACTCATACATCTATAACGTTTGACTATATTTGCTGCCATAAAAATGTTTAAACCTATTCCACTCCATTGGTAACAATAACCCACTGTAGTAGGTATTACAAGAAAATCTATTAATGAAACTATTTTTAGGAACAGCTTTGAGGCAACGACTTTTAATTGGTAGTATTTTAAGTTACACAAATGCAAATAGGTAAATTATCACGTATGCTGATAACTCGGTTTTAAAATTTTCTACTGCCTACTTTTTTTAATTGTCTGTTGTGGCACTTTGGATAATTTTAAAATACAAAATTAGTAAAGAAAAACAAAAAAATACCCCGTTCTACACTCAATTTTCTCCTATAAACAACAAGTGCGTTACCTAGCGCTTCACCGAGCGCACCTAAATAAGTAGTATTATACATATCAGACGCGTTACACACATCTGCTAGAGAACTAAGTTGAATAAATCTAGGATCATTCGAAATTAGAGCCTCTACAAATTTTTAAATGTTCTATCTCGCCCTTCCCGGATATTACTTAATAGTATTTCATACAATACATAATTTGTGATACTCGAAAATTTTAGATTTAATGTGATGTTATGATAAACAGTCGTAATTTATTTTTGAATTGAATAACAATTATGAGTATTTGCAGCGCACCTAGTGGAGAAGCTGTGTTTGGACCTATCGTTGTATGTAATTTTTTTGTCATGACATAAACCTGTTGTAATTCTATCGCTTAGCATAAGCAAAGGGATGATTGTTAAATCTCACTATTTTATAAAGCTGTATCGTAAGGCATATTGAGACGTTTCTCTAGTTATTTTCTTAAGATAAAATGCTGCTGTCATAACAAATATTTTATATTGTAAGTATTAAATATAAATAGTACTTATATCATTTATGAGCACAAAACATATTTTTGTCATAACACTAGTAGTAATTGTTTCGAATTTTAGTAAATATTGAGAGTTACAACTTGCGACAAATTCATCGTAATAATAATACTTTCGTCATAGCCGCTATTTTCAAAACCTTTTGTTTGAACATTTTGTCCATAATGTATATGCCTATATCGTAAGCCGTTTTTATACGAATGAAAAAGTGTATTCGTTTAGAAGCATTTTTGCCATTTGTTCTACTTTCAACTGTTTGAGCTTAAAGTAGTTACATGCCTATGTAGAAATATTTCCAGACTTTTATAATCAACCGAGCTTCCAGTTAGGCATCAAAACATCGTAAAATTCAGGTAGGATAATAATCATCGTATTCGATATGTAGAACAAATGGGAATTCTAACTAAATATTGTCGTTTCTTCCAGAGTCATGGTCATTAAAGTGCTGAGATCCCATTCCCATTTGTACCACACGAGACTGAGTTATAATTACAACTATTTAGCTAACTTTATCATTCAAAGAACAGGAACATTTAGCGTTTGCTCGTGTTCATTAACCTGAATACTTTAATAGCATTGGGTTAACAATTAGTTAGGGGTTTTTCTACTTTTTTTAGTCGAGTAAGTTTTTTTTTTCACTACAACCTCCGTCTCCTTAAGCCTAACGTGGTTATTTATGGACGACGCCCTCACAGAATAATATCTAACACTTATACAGCTGAATACAAAACAAACATTGAAAACGGTTCAAACGGTCCGAGTGCTGGGACAAATGGGAATCGGACGCGTGAAATCGTACGATTGAATCAAGGCTATTTACTGTTCGGCGGGCACTTTGGTGACGGCGTCGTGTATGGCGGCCGCGAGGTACTGCACGTTCGAGGGGTTGACGCCGCAGATGTTGATGCGACCTGAGCGCAGCAGGTACACGTGGTGTTGGGATATGAGGTGCTCGCACTGCTTCGGCGTGAGCCCGGTGTAGGAGAATAGACCGATCTGCTTCACTATGTGGTCCCAGTTGCCGGGGGTGCCCAGTCTGCAGCGGAAAAAAAATATTTTCACACAACAGTTGTGCATCACTTCAATATACGTCCCTAGATAATACCGGTTGGGTGGTTCGGTGCTAGGTTTTGTTTATAGTTGTAAATTGTACTCGTGCTAAATAAATTATTTTTATTATAATCGGTTGTGACTCGTCGATTCTGTCTCTGTCGATTGTGGTAAGGCAAAATACTAATTTTTTGGGTGTTTCCAAAACACATGTTTCTATATCGTATTAATAAAATTTCCGTGAGTCTGTAATTGGTGAATCATATACAGACAAGAGTTTGGTTTTGGATAGAACATGACGTAGTAGGTAAATTCCTCCACTGCTGTGCCCGAAGAGGGATGTATATGGAGTAAAGTGGTGAAGACGAATCTAGAGACTAGATAGAGTTTGGGACTCATCACAGCTCACAAACGTCCCCACCGAGGGGCACGAGCCTATCCTAACTAGTTAGAGCGATTAGGCCTTAGTCAAACCACGCTGGCCCAGTGCGGATTGGTTGACTTCACATATACCTTTGAATTACTTCGCAGGTGTATGCAGGTTTCCTCACAATGTTTTCCTTCGCCGTAGGAGCGTCGGTGGCGCTGTGGCCTCGGCACTGGACTGTGCCCCGAGTAGAATCGGGAGGCCCGCGATCGATCCTGCCATGTACCAATGTGTTTTTCCTTTCACGAATTTTATATGTACATTTTTCTGGCGCTCCTATAGTTAAGAGTTTGGACTCACAATTGATATATTGCAAATTGTTCTAATCTGTTTGCTAATCGCTGACTTATAATTTTAATGGACACAAATACTTCATCGCAATTCGACAATAAGCTGGGTTGTGTTATATGATCAGCTCTGGCTTCTGCCTCGCTACCATTCACCATCAGATGTAGTGAAATTCCTCACTGTTCAACAGTTTTCCATCAAGGCAACATTGTGAGACAAGGCTAAATGCTACAATCGTTACCAAATCACGAGGCATGGAAATGATTGCTTCGGACTGCGCCAAAGTTCTAGTCCGCTCTGAAGTTATCTCGCGCCTCTACTTCACGCACACAATATATACGAAGTTTTTTTTTATCGTACCAAAACTTATTAAGTGATGTGACATTCATCCATTACTTTTAACTTATGAACACAGACAATATAATTTTATTTAGATCATTTTACCTATATTTCGACAGTGCGCCGCGAATCGTGCTGTGTTTAGAGCGGACTAGTCTAGAAGTTTGGCCCAATCTGTACTTTTCATTCATTTGAACAGGCTTCGGACTGCCAGTGAAAAAATTCGTGACGTCATATTTAAAATAACCAAATTCTTAAATGAAACGTAAATGATCTGCATGATCATACTCACTTAACTAGCTCCGCTCTCAACGCTTCTCGCATCTGCATCACTCTAGACGACATCGTCTTGATGTTTTCTCTCCTGTCAAACAAATAAATTTGAAGGTGCATTATACAAGTATTTATATATTTATTGAAAGCAAGAATTAAGGGAGGAAGGCATTTAAAAGAGGTAGATCTAATGCAGCCTGACAGGATAAGCACTTCACAGATGACCCGGGCCCTATTTTTAGATCTTTCGCCTGGCGTCGATCATTCCGTCGAGCGTCGTCAGTAGGGCTAGCACGAATATTTGCGTCAAAGTATTCGTATCGTCATCGTGAAATATTTTTATGAGAATTTTAGTTCCAAGTACGTCCTGTAGGGGCGCTATACAATTCTCATACTAATATTTCACAATGACGATAAGAATACTTTGACGCATATGTTCGTGCTAGCCGTACTGCCCCCCTAGACAAATGCCACAAGCTAACTTTTCCGCAGTCGTTCCGCAGAAAAAATGTATGGAGATGTCATTAGCCTACGACAACCTCACGTTATTTTTTTCGCAGCTAATGTCATCTCCATACGTATGGCTCCGCCCCCCTAGACAAATGCCACATGCTAACTTTTTTGTAGTCGTTACGTAGAAAAAAATATATGTAGATGACATTAGCTGGGGGAAAAGTTGGGTGAGGTTGCCAAAGGCTAATGTCATTTCTGTACAGTTTTTCTGCGGAAAAATTAGCGTGTGACTTTTGTCTAAGGGCTCTGCAGGCGTAGCACAAGCTGCCAAGACTGGGCTCTAATCACGCATTATCTCACAATTTCAGTGACATGATCTCTATGTCTTAAAGAGCAGCACGGTGGCGCGTATTTAGTAGGACTTAATACGCGCCACCGTGCTACTCTTTAAGACATAGAGATTATGTCACTGAAATTGTGAGATAATGCGTGACTCGCGTCCAGTCTAGGCAGCCCGTGCTACGCCTGCTGGCGTGACAATGAGATGTGATGCGACAACGGTCTCACCATTCGTCGAACAGCTGCTTGTTGGCGAGCACGTTGGCGACGACGCGCGCGCCGTGCGCCGGCGGGTTGGAGTACATCCCGCGCACCACCCACGTCAGCTGCGACCGCATGCGCGCCACGCACGACGCCTCCGACACCACGAGGGTCAGGTTGCCCACTCGCTCGTCTGCCGGACGAGGAATCACATAAAGATCGCATCTCACTATCTCACACTAACGAGATCGAGAGATCGATCTTCAGATGCCGTTTTTGACAGACGTTCCACACGTTAAACGTCAAAACTGCATCTCAAGATCGACGTCAACTTTGAGATGCAATTATACGAGCACTAGATATATTAGAATTTATTATCAATAGATATCTGGTATTGCATGTTTAGGTACCTAAAAACACAAAAAACCGGCCAAGTGCGAGTCGGACTCGCCCATGAAGGGTTCCGTACGATTTACGACGTATTAAAAAAACTACTTACTAGATCTCGTTCAAACCAGTTTTCGGTGGAAGTTTACATGGTAATGTACATCATATATTTTTTTTAGTTTTATCATTCGCTTATTTTAGAAGTTACAGGGGGGAGGACACACGTTTTACCACTTTGGAAGTGTCTCTCGCGCAAACTATTCGGTTTAGAATAAAATGATATTAGAAACCTCAATATAATTTTTGAAGACCTATCCATAGATACCCCACACGTATGGGTTTGATCAGTTCTATGTATGGAGAGCCCCCAAAATTTATTGCCTTTTTTCTATTTTTGTGTGAAAATATAAATGCGGTTGCGGCACAGAATACATCTACTTACCAAGTTTCAACAGTGTAGTTCTTATAGTTTCGGAGAAAAATGGCTGTGACATACGGACGGACGGACGGACAGACAGACATGACGAATCAATAAGGGTTCCGTTTTTTGCCATTTGGCTACGGAACCCTAAAAACACATTATGGAGTGGTTTAAAAGTTATCTATTGGTTGTACTTAACTAACCTAAAATCATTTTTGAATCGATTTTAGGTGACTTACTTTGTTCATCCATTCATAATAAATAGCATATAGTGCGTCTCTTTTCGAATGTTGGATATTTCACTGTGTACCTACTCTTACGGCCGGTTGCACTAAGTTTTACGTTTTACAATTTCGTTAAAAGTAACAGTAAAAGTCAAAATAAATAGATAAGAATTGCACCGTAATGTCTCTACTTTCAATTTTAGTGTTATTTTATCCTTTACGTTTACAACGTTAAATGTACGGCGCGAATAGTATATTTAGTAGTGGAACAACCCATTTCTAGGGTTCCATGCGTCCGAATAAAAAAACGGAACCCTTATAGGATCACTAGTGTGTTCGTCTGTCTGTCGGTCACAGTCAATTATCTCCGAATCCACTAGAACGATTAAGTAGAAATTTGGTACACATATCAATTTCTGTGACCCAAACGCAGAGGTGTGACGTGAATAGATGTAATCTGTATATGGGAGGTAATTTCTGGGGGAAGGTGGAAAATAAAAAAAAATTGAAAACCTGCATCGTGTGACATATCAAATGAAAGGTCTTGTTGTGAAGATTTTAAATGTATTTTTTGTAATTTTAAAATAAATAGTTTCCAAATTAATCCAGAAAATAGACGAAGATTTACGATCCCCCCCCCCCCCCCTTATCTCCCCCCTACTTATAGATTATAGGAAAACCTATAAGAAGTCCATGATATAAAAATAACATGGTAAATCAATCAATATAGGTAACATCGTACGGAACCCTCTTCACAGCGAGTTCAACTCGCACTTGGCCGGTTTTTTCTGTAAAAGTATTAAGTTGTCACTTTTTACGAAATTGAAATACGTAAAACTTGGTGCAACCGGCTGTTAGTTTGCAATAGTTGTGCGAGAAGGTAACAATCAGAAGGCAAAAAAAAATCCTGAGATTAATGTAAAGGGCTATACATAATATCTACGCGGGCCTGTAAATTAGGCTTTTAGTATAATTATACACCTAGTGAGATTAATGTAAGAGGACATACTGTAAAGGCCAAAGTTCTTCGCGTAGGACTGCGCGCAGACGAGCTCGAAGCCGCGCTTGACGAAGTATCGCACCGCCCACGCGTCCTTGTCTAGGTCTCCCGACGCGAAGCCCTGGTATGCAGAGTCGAAGAACGGGAACAGCTTGCGCTCCTGCGTTTAAACATTTTATTCCAATAATATCGTTCCAACACCTAAGGCTGATTCGCACAGGTCAGCAAAGTCACAGGTCCGGGGTTCGTACCAATGTGTTTTTCGTTTTTTCGAATTTCATACGTAATTTGTCCGAAGCTCCTACAGCTAAGGACGATATGGCATCGTTAGGCAACTTGCATACATCTGCGGAGAAATTCAAAGGTGTACGTGAAGTCGACCAATCCGCAGTGGGTTAGAGAGAGTGGTTGACTGAGGCCTAAACACCCTAACTCAGGGTAGGCTCGAGCCCCTCGGTGGGGACGTATATGAGCTGTGATGATGATGATGACATTCTCTATGAATGAGAGGCCTGTGTTGTCACGGACACTGATAGCTGTGGTTACGTTCATAGAGAAAATTATCACGCAACTGTGCCAGAGCTGTGATTTTACTGATCTGTATGAAACGGCTTTATAAAGGGGAGAGGGAAAATTTTTCTTCTATGACGTCGGAATCATAAATAGAATGAGTTACATACCGCATTTACACATTCGCGCGAATAGCGAGGCAAATAACGAACACTCGTGTTCGCCATTCGATGAAACATTCGTATACGTAAGAGTGACGCCGCGAACTACTGTTCACACATTCGCGGGGTGAATTATTTAGATTTTCGCACACGAACATGGAGGACGTGAAAATAATGGCAGCATGCGCGCTACATCTATTGAGTTTATACATTTTTAGATATCCCCAATCCCATTCTAGATGATATACGGTTTCATGCATCGTTTATCTGTTCAATATTTTTAACCGACTTCAAAAACACTGAAAAGTAAAAAATAATATAAGAATAGGTAGGTACAAACAAACAATGAACTTCTAGAAAGTCTTAAAATTTGGAACCAACTTCAATATTTCTATATTGAAGTTGGTGCCAAATTTTAAGATGTGGTGTAGTCTGTACTTCTGTCTGTCTATATTCTTGTATTATCTTTCACTTTTCAGTGTTTTTGAAGTCGGTTTTTATTTTTTGTAACACTTTTTTTTCGTTAACAGGTAAATTTTTATTCTCTTTGATTAAGTTCTAGGAATTCTATTTGTCTACACGTTCAGTTGGGTCGGACGCTAGCTGTCAACTGAATGAATGCGAATGTGTCAACAGTAAGTTCGTGTTGCGAGCGTACTGTTTACATATGCGTGTTCGTTATTCGCCTCGCGATTCGCGCGAATATGTAAATGCGATATCACGAAAAGAAATGAATTTATTTATCTGGCGCAAAATTTTATAAGCGTCACCCAAAGCTTGGGAGTGAATGTAGGTAAGAGAAGCACGGGAAGGGCGCCAGGCCGGCGCGCGCTGTAGGCATACCGCAAGCGTGAATAGGGTAACTAGGAGAAGGGTATTTTCGAGTATTAGATAATTTTGTTCGCAACATGTAACAGATAAAAATACGTATTAATTTATATTTAATGAACTACATAGGTATACGTAGATTTTGCACATGGTCTCATAAATAGGAATTGTAAGACGTTAAATACTCCAGCACACGAAATGGGATTAATTAAATTAAATTCAAAAGCTGAAAGCAGAGGCAGCCACATAGGTAACGATCTCATAAATACCTCATCAAAAACCAGCCTAGAAATAAAGAAAAGATAAAGATAGAAACAGCAGTGGCCATCTAAGCTTGGGCAAGCTACGGCAAAACATGCAAGTAATCAGCTGAGCAAAAGCTGGCAATTATTCTGAGAATATGCCATAAACTCGGGGAATTCAGTGCAGTAACTAACTTCACGTTAATGGAACATTCAGCATTGCAGGGACATTCTCTGCAAATGACTGAGGTTGAGCTTGTGGGTCGATCCAGCAATGCACAAGTCACTAGTTGTAAGCGTGCATAAGTTCCTGCTCAACCATGAGGTCATATATTGAGACCGGAATCAACGTGATGCGTTGACTGACGTAAGCAACATTATACCTCCATGACGTCGGCTATCTTCTCCCACTGCTCCTGCGTGGGGTCGATGCCGGTGGGGTTGTGAGCGCACGCGTGCAATATGACCACGGAGTTCTCCGGCGCGGCCTTGAGGTCCTCTATGAGGCCGGCGAAGTCTATGGCGCGCGTCTTCGGGTCCCAGTAGCGGTACGTGCGCGGCTGCGTAAAGCCGGAGTTCACGAACACCAGGTGGTGATTTTCTGACGGATATCAAAGAGGGCAAACGGCGTTATCTCTCCGCAATACGGTTAACTTTAGCTCACAACGTTTCATAAGGAAATTGGTTTTCTAAACAAAGTAATATATCCACGTGCATAAATGACCTTTGTCTCCTTAAAATACCTAGTTAGTAAGTGACACCTACATATTTTTACTTTTGGTTTATTTCTTTACTAACACATGTATGGACTATGTCTGAATTGAATAAATTATTATTATTATTATAGATAATAAACATCACTATTTGCAGTCAATAAGGCCTACTTTAGGTTACAAAGGTTGATTTTTCGGGTCTCCACAGTGGTGAAGGTGCGACTACGAATAGGCTACTCATGTGCATTTTTTTTTTCAATTTTAAGCAACTTCAGCCTGCTATCTGTAACTAAAGCCGCGTTGCGGAGCTAAGATAAGACATACGTATTGTGGTACGTGAATACTTCCAAACATCTCTATTGGTTATAGATAGATACTTTTAAAATATAAGGGCCCTGGAATGTTGGACTATACTTAAAATCTAAAATTTTTTAAATAAACTCTGTACAGTTAATGAATTCAATGACATTGTCTAGCAGTTATAGAGGTCAATAAGTTGTAAATCAGCAATCAGTTACAAAATCAGACACGCTACTGATAATATCAACACGATAGCTAGTGAAGTAGGCATTATCTGTAATTATAATGAAAACAAACGGCAGCATTACCTCACTGTGCTTTTGGATTATTATTAATTGATTACTGAATAAGAAAAACGAAATTCAACAACGTGCTCGATTTGATACCATGAACGGAAGAGGGATTTTTTTAAATTTTTTAGCATACACGGATACAACAGTGTCATCATTATCAATACTTAACAGACAAATAGGTGGGTAGTGCTTAGTTTACACATACATTATTTTGAGTACAAAACAACATGGATTTTCCCCGCTTATCATCGGTATAATGAAGAGAATTGTATTCATACAATACTGTTGACAAAAACTAGATCGCTCGAGTGATAGTAAATGGCAACAGTCATTGTGGTACTTGGTTCCTATAATATTCGTAATTAACCACATCCGTGGTCTAGTGGCTTAGAGCACCGAGTGTTGATCGGGAGGTCCGGGGTTTGATTCCCCATGGGGGCACAATTTTTTCCGCTCAGTTTGGTTGGTGGTAGGGCTTCTGAGCCCGCCTGGCTAGCTACCATCGTCTTACCTAAGTTTGTCGCCATAATAACAATGATAATTGCATTGTTATCTTCCGACAATTAGGGGTAAGATAGCCAGTTCCTCAGTTATCGAGTCCAGGTGGAGCTCGCGTCACTTACCATCAGATGAGATGAAGGCTTCCTTATCATATGTAAAAAAAATATGTAACCTCCCACAATGACCACAGCCACAGTATACTGTGCCAATTTATGACGTAAGATGTATAATCACACTGTGTGACTATACATCTTACGTCATAAATTATGCCGGCAACGGCGCGTATGGCTGTAATGTGTTTATGTGTGACTCACACATAAACACATTACAGCCATACGCGACACTACCGGGCACAGGCCTTCCTACATGGAAGAAACACACGAGGAGTATGGGAGAAAAAAAAACCAACGAAGCGGATTGTTGGTTAGAAACGGTAGCAATAGCAACCGGGACCAATGGCTTCTGAAGCACGGAGGAACTCCAGATCACAAATCAACGGCTACCCATCCAGAGTCCTACCGTGACGAAAGTTGATTTGTTTTCAATATTGAAACCAACGCGGATGAACTATGCCACCGAACTCCTAATATATTCAGTACTTAGGTGTAATAAATGCACGTACTTACCCCATGTAGGATTTGAATAGTAAAACGTTGTGTATTTCAAGTGTTTGTTCAAAAATTCAGCACCAACGCGCAAGCTGCCTGTACCAGAAAGAGTTTGTACACCAAACGCCTGTAACGAGAGATTACTATATTAGCCAGGCATCAAATCACAAATATTCTGCTATACTATAACATTACATGCAATGCAACATAGTTTGTAAACAGTAAATCAACATTTAAAATCATTATTGTCATACCAGCAGACTTGTATTTATAGATGAATATTGAAAAAAAAAGAAATTATATATTGAAATTATGTTTTAATTTATTAGTAACAGTCCTTTAACTTACACGTCCTTCAGCTATTGCTGGGTTATCTTCACCAAGTAACATGGACACAGAAGCAGCTGAGAACTGTTCCAAGCCTGTAAATTAATGTGATCTAAAATCCCAACATCCAAATTTATTGTGACCACTATCGACTGGTGAAATGAGCCAAAACTGGAGCGCATTCAGTACCTTGGCCTGTAGTTGTTTGGTTGTTTTTTAACTTGCTCTGCGGTGTTGAATGCATTTTGCAGCAACAAAATCTCTTATCTTCCTATTTCACATGATTTTTTATTTCTTTCTCTTTCTAGCAGATGACTTAAAAGATAAAGGTCCCAATATCATCTCTATCTATTGTGTCATCTGCTAAAAAGAAACAAAAATTCATATGAAAGAGGGAGATAAAAGATATTCAACACCTCAGAGTGAGTTAAAAAACAACTGAACAACTACACTCCAAGGCTCCGAACGCGGCTTTGAAAATGAGAAAGTAGCCATGTATGCTGAAGATATGGCACATAAGTAACTTAACAAACACAAGTGTAGTTATCAATAGAATAGTTAACCGACACGACTGGCGGATGATCAAGTGCGACCCACTGTTTAATGCGCCTTCCGTAACATGGAGGAGCCTGATGGGATGTTTCACATTTCTAGTCACAAATCATAGGTTTGACTACGGCTAACGTTGCTTAACATTAGCAATTGTTACCTATAAAAATACGCCACCGAGTTTCCTTATTAAATTAAGTATTATCATTATCAATATACGTATTAGGTTGGGGAAAGTCTTTTCGCATTATAGTATGTATAAACTTGTAATAAAATCTCTTTGGCTATACTATTTGTATCTGGCTGGTTTTGGTATCATTGAAAGTTTAAATTTTAAAGAACATAATTCCAAATTCAAATTAGGAAAATGTGTGATTTTCATTTGTTTTTCGTACCGCCAAGATGAGTGAATCTAATGAAGAAATTCGATACATTTTAAAATTTTACTACAAAAAAGGTAAAAATGCAACGCAAGCCGCGAAAAAAATTTGCGATGTTTATGGACCTAGTGCAGTGTCTGTGAGAGTAGCACAAATTTGGTTTAAGCGTTTTCAATCCGGAAATTTTGATGTCAAAGATGCACGTCGCTCTGGTCGCCCAATTACAGATAAAATGGATGCCATTTTTGAAAAAGTGGAGCAAGATCGGCATGTCAGTAGTTACGACGTAGCTGAAGAACTGGGAATTGACCACAAAACAGTTTTGGCGCATTTGAAAAAAACTGGGTACACAAAAAAGCTCGACATTTGGGTACCTCACGAGCTCACTGAAAGAAACCTAATGAACCGTGTACTCATTTGTGATTCTTTATTACGACGTAATGAAACCGAACCATTTTTGAAGAAGCTGATAACTGGTGATGAAAAGTGGATCACGTACGACAAGAACGTGCGAAAAAGGTCGTGGTCAAAGGCCGGTCAGGCTTCACAGACTGTGGCGAAACCCGGGTTAACTCGCAACAAGGTGATGCTGTGTGTGTGGTGGGATTGGAAGGGCATTATTCATTATGAGCTGTTACCACCAGGCAGGACCATCGATTCTGAACTCTACTGCGAACAACTGATGAGATTAAAGCAAGAAGTTGAGAGAAAGCGGCCGGAATTAATCAACAGAAGGGGTGTGGTTTTTCATCATGATAACGCTAGACCTCACACATCTTTAGCCACTCAGCAAAAATTAAGAGTTTGGCTGGGAGGTGTTAATGCATCCGCCGTATAGTCCTGACCTTGCACCTTCAGATTTCCACCTGTTTCGGTCTCTTCAGAATTCTTTAGGCAGTGTCAGGTTAACATCACGAGAGGACTGCCAAAACCACTTGTCGCGGTATTTTGACCAGAAGTCCCAAAATGTCTATAGCAATGGGATCATGTCCCTACCTACAAGATGGCAAAAAGTTATCGAACAAAATGGTACCTACATACTTTAGTTAAATGTAAATAAACTATATTAAAAAATGTTTTGAATTTTCTTAAAAAATGCGAAGAAACTTTTTCCCTAACCTATTATATTGTATATCAATCGATCTGAGGAGCTTGATGGTGCAGTTATGTGGGCGCTCCTTATGATTAATCAATTATGTAAAACATCTCCAGCTGCTCCATGAACATATGCAGAGTGCACTCGTGTTTGTGAAGACGCTTGTGATACTGTGATATTTCCTAGTATGTAAAGAGAAAGAGAAGAGCATGGAACACCTAGTACTGTGTCAATTTTCTAGTCCGATTGAAAATGTAGTCAATTTCAGCATACATAAGTTTAAGACGATCTTATCCTAGAAACACACTACTGGAGCGCGTTCAGAGCCTTCGCGCGAAGTACTACTTTTCGCTCTAACCCCGTTTAATGCCTTCGAGCGTGACGCGCGGGTGAAACAACCGGCCCGTTCAAGACCTTAGTGTCAGAGCGAGTTACAACGGAACAACCATCGAATTTGTTGGTTGTAAAACGCTCTGACGTTTATTACTGAAATACTCTTACGTGATTGGATGATATTGGGGGCCATAATCTATAATGTCATCTGCAAGAAAGAGAGACAAAGATTCATGTGAAAGAGTGAGATAAAAGATTCTGTTGCTACAATGCGTTGAATACCTCTGTGAGTGAGTTAAAAAACAACCGAACAACTACACTCAGAGGCTCTGAACGCGCTCCTGTGTTGTGTTGTGGCGCGGCAGACAAGATGTCTTTCGATAATCGCTAACGCATTCGCTAAATCGACAATGTATGTGATTTGACAATTGCGCTCGAAAGCTAAGCGAGGGTTTATGTGAAATCGCATACATTTTCCTTTTAGCGATTGCGTTAGCGATTATCGTAATGCGTTTTGTCTAGGGGGGCAGAACCCCCACCATCGTTCTAACGCGATCGCAGTCGAGCGGTCCCCGCGACGACAGATGCCGCCACAAGACAACACTGTAATGTGTTTCTAGCCATATTAAATGTATGAAACCGATACGCTTCTGACGCGTCACAATACAACACGACACAAGAGTCTGTTTCTGCCTTTAGTGGCATACTGTCACATTCTTTTCAGTAAGAAAAGAAGTGACAGCATGCGACTTAGGGTCAGTTCACACCGAGACGCGACGCGACACGACGATGCTTGAAGCGGCGTATAGTTTCGTGCTGCGCAACGCGTCGCTGCGAGACGCATCGTGACGTCACGCGGCGCATTGTGAAGTCGATGGCAGCGCAGCGGACGTGTCCTTTTGCCGCGACGCGAGCAACCGTCCATTTTATGATAATCATAAAATTTGTCTGGAGAAATGGCAATCTTATCATCAGACAAAGTATGAAATTCACCATGAATTCTTCTGTTTCTCTATAAATCATATACCCATATTTTTTTATTATTTATTTATCTAATAAATACTTATTTTACAATGTAACTTATTTACAACATCAAAAAACCACAAAGGTTTGTAAAGAGCTGAAAGAGTTTACATGCATCAATAACAAAACTCCTGTATGTTGTTTTCTTTTTAATTTTATTTTTGTATTCTTCTTCCACTTCCTCTTCTGCAAGAAGTCCGATTATAACAAGATATCTTATATCTAGTATCATTATCACTCGAGTACTTGACTGACTGAACTAAGCAAAGGTGTCAAGTCAACTCTATACGGAAGTCTGAACGGAAATGGTAGAGACAAGTCGCCACGACGACCTTAGGCTGCTCCGCGCGACGTAGCGCTGAAGCGCGTTCAGCGCCTTCGCGCGAAGTACAACTTTTCGCTCTAACCCCGTTCAATGCCTTCGAGCGTGACAACCGGGTGAAACAACCGGCCCGTTCAAGACCTTTGAGTGTCGGCGCGAGTTACAACCGAACAACCATCGAATTTGATGGTTGTAAAACGCTCTGACGTTTATGACTGAAATACTCTTACGTGATTGGATGATATTGGCGGCCATATTCTATAATTTCATCTACTAGAAAGAGAGAGAAATAAAAAATCATGTGAAAGAGGGAGATAAAAGATTTGGTTGCTGCAATCCGTTCAACGCCTCTGAGCGAGTTAAAAAACAACCGGACAACTACACCCAGAGGCGCTGAACGCGCCTCTGCTACACGCGGCTTCGGGAGGCGCAGCGCTGAGGCGCGTTCAGAGCCTTTGGGTGTAGTTGTCCGGTTGTTTTTTAACTCGCTCAGAGGCGTTGAACGGATTGCAGCAACCGAATCTTTTATCTCCCTCTTTCACATGATGTTTTATTTCTCTCTCTTTCTAGTAGATGACATTATAGAATATGGCCGCCAATATCATCCAATCACGTAAGAGTATTTCAGTCATAAACGTCAGAGCGTTTTACAACCATCAAATTCGATGGTTGTTCGGTTGTAACTAGCGCCGACACTCAAAGGTCTTGAACGGGCCGGTTGTTTCACCCGGTTGTCACGCTCGAAGGCATTGAACGGGGTTAGAGCGAAAAGTTGTACTTCGCGCGAAGGCTCTGAACGCGCCTCCGCACTTGCACGCCGCTGCGTCGTGACGCATCTTGAAGCGTAGCGCGGCGCCGCGCGGCAATTTCGAATTCTTGCAATGAAACATGTATCTTTTTGTGTAGTAAATAAAGTGATTTTTTGTATCGCTATCTTAAAAAGTGCGCGCCGCGTCGCGTCGCTTCACGTCTCGGGTGTGAACTGACACTTCGGATTGTCCTTATCTAAGACAAGTTTGGTGAAATTGTCCATCAGTCTCTTAGGGATTGCGTGTTCAAAACCTTAGGCCTTTAGAGCAATTGCTAATGAATTTATTTGGTTTAGCATTTGTGATAGCAATTAATAAACCAATAGGGAAGGAATAGCACAAAAGACCCAAAGGAGTTGAAGTCCAAGACCCCCAACAAAAGATAACGGAGGTTTTTTACAATATTGCGAACATTAAAATATGCTACAATAACTGTCAAGTAAATGTAACTAGAATACAATAACAAATTTAATATCTCTAAAACATAACGTCATAGAGGCCACTTAAACAATAAGATAACATTCATTATCGTCTTTGAACATTTCATCATACCTAATGCTTATTATACAATGGTGTTTATCTTTGGCTAATAATGCAATAGAAGTTTGCAATCATTTCTATTGTTTTAGTGAATTTTGAATCGAAGTGAGTGCTCTGAAGAACTGTTTGCAATAGTGCCCTCTTCACCTACCTACGTCGCACTACCCGCCATCGCAGTAGAGTTCATCCATATTACCTGGAACCGATCTTGTCTAGCACAGTTCGGTTTCAGCATTAATTCCTTCAACGTATGTGTAGGCTCGAACGAACTCCCAGTTGCGGTCTTTCCTGAGCACTACGATATGTCCTACTTCAAATGAGACTTAAGAAGATCACTTCTCTCCAGGTAGGCAGTGACTGAACTGTGCCCCTGGCATTGCAGATGTCCATGAGCGGTGATTACCACTAAACATCAGGTGAGCCACTGGCTCCTCTGCCACCATTAGCAATAAAAAATTTAAAAAATTCTTGACCTTGCATGGGTAAAGAATAGCAAACAATTTCATTACCATCATTTTAAGTTTTATTATCTTGGCCCAAACTAAAAATTATCAGTCTACATTTTAATATTATTTAGGAAATAAAAAAGAATGACTACAAATGAAAAGACTGGATTAATTTAAATTTCCCTTCATAAAATTACCGTGACCGAGATTGCCTCAAGATTATATAAATTGAGTTTTTTATAAATGCTAGAGATGGCAAATACCATAGCAATGTGCCGATCTTCAGACAATAATTTTGTTAGATGAATTTTAATTTAAAACCAAAACCCACTTACCGAGAACTGGAAGGTACTCATGAAGGAGTGTCTGATCTTCAGCCATTTGCTTCTCCATTTTTCGTACAACTGGCAACACCCATGGTTTGCCATTTTCATCTCTGTATGCTGTAAGAAAATCCTTGCATAATGACTTATGCAATAGAAATGAAATGAAATGTAAAGAATGGATGCTGTGTCAACTCTTGTATATTTGTACATGTGTGACAAATAAGCATCTAAGCCACCATATGTTAACATTAGTATTTTCATCACTTTTATTATGCAATCATGTAGTATGGTGCAGCTGATTATTTTGGCAAATGAATAGGTTGCATGCTCCCATTGCTTTAATTCAATGGTCTGAATAATAAGCTAAAGATAGTGCATAGCATCAAGAACACAGAGTATATCCTGCGTAGTTGATATCAAGAAAAAAAAGACAAGACATAAAAAAGACTCTAATGAGGAGTAAAGGATATTATAAAGTCAACAATTATTTCAATGATGATAACACCTGGTGTTAATTTGAATTTATTATTCATTATAATGTCAATAATAGTGTTGTTGTGTATAGCTATTGATGTAAACAAATATTGTTGTCAGAAAAGAACGGACACTGATTTTGAATTAGACTAAGTTATCATATGTTTGGTAACAACATAATTTATTATACAAGGTTATTTTTTATTTATGACAAAAATTTTGTGTGCTTGTTCAGACAAGCAAATTGAACAACTTTCACTACGGGACCAACTTCGAAATCGCAAAAAAAAATCAGCTGTTCCATACAAATGTTCAACATTCACTGAACCTGAAATGGAACAGCTGATTTTTTTTGCGATTTCAAAGTTGGTGCCATAGTAAAAGTTGTTCAGTTTGCTTGTCTGAACAAGCACACAAAATTTTTGTCATAAATAAAAAATAACCTTGTATAATGCTTAGTGTATAAGTCTACAACTTTTTTACATTTTAAGTGTATGTAAGCATACCAATTGTATTTTTTAACTTTCAATGACTATGTAACAAAACCAAAATTGTAACTCAAGAAGGCTCTCCCAATTTCCGAACAGGTGTAGATTCAACCTTTTTTTTTATTCCTACTTGTATTTGCAGACATCTTGAGTATATTCAAGATGTATGCACATACAAGGTTAAATATATTTCCTTTAAAATATAATGTTTTGCTTTGTTTTGACGTCAATAAGTGCCTGTAAAGGCCTATGTTGAATAAAGACAAAAGTATTTGTGGTTAACACTTAACTAAGCATGATGATCATGAATTTTATATGTATAGCAGGCTTATAAACATTCAATGTAGTTTTATTATTTTTTCTGATTAATCAGAAAATATTTAATTTAGTATTATTCTTTATTCTGATTAAATATCTGTGTGCTTCTTGAAAATGGCCTTTTAGCCCTTTCCAACAGACCCTCCTACACTATAATTGTCCATTTCAGCTAGCTTTAAAAATTCATTAAACAATGTAAAATATAAATAATTATTTTGAACATAAAAGATATTACAAAGTAAAGGTTTAAGGTTAAAAGTACTGTATAATCAACTACTCTGTAAGTAACATTTTAGAAGTAAGATCATAGTCATTATTATCACTTTCCATACCATTGCTGGGCCTTTTTGGGCTTTCCTTTGATGATGGGGCTTCGGCCTACCAGATTAACTGGCCAAAGATTGGTTTAGGGTTTTATTTCCAGTTTTGGATCTCTTTGCATAGGTGTGATTGAGTTTCATTCTCTTCCTAAAGAAACGGAGCGACGAACACTAGTATCCTAAATCCTAAAGCCTCGAATTATAGTGTTCACACTAAATTAAAGCATGCCTTTACATTTTCTACACAATGTCATGCCGTTGCTGTTAAACGAGGTATCATCAGAACACCGATAGCTAGACAGATATTTAAAAAATTGTTACAGCAAAATAATCAGGTACAGTACAGGTAATATGTAATAAAGACAATGGAAGTGATGTGAAATGAATGAAAATAAACAGATTACATAACTAAAAAGACAAACAGTATGCATAAACTTTCTCAGCACTTACCACCTACACCTAAGTTAATTTTTTTCGGGGACGTGTCTTCTATGCACAATTTATTCAGTTGAAAAACTTCGATTGGTGGACCCAATTCAACGACTTGAAAACGAGATGCCATTGCTCTTGTTGTGTTACACGCACGTCTACTCTCAATCGATCACTGGAACAAAATGCGGCGGGTGAGTTGTGTAATATATAGCCTCGTAAATAAATGAGTTAATTTTGAGTCAGAAATTAAAACCAACAAACCAAAGTTTTATCCCTTGACCTTGCACTAGCATATCAATGTCAGAAATGTCATCAGCAGAAATCAGCTGTCAATTAGTGTTGCGGTCCGCATGACGATGATATCGATATTATCGCGGTCGACAGCCGGTCCGCATGAACGTTAGCGCGTTCACGACATCTGTCATGACGTCGTAGATGACGTCATTGAAGCCGCCATTTTGCGCTAACATCGACCCATGCCCCTGAGCTGCGTTCTGAGCTGCGTTCAGAACCTACGCTCGGGTGCACTCCGAGTGCACTCTGACAGCAACCAACCCGTTCAGAGCCTCGGGGTAAAAAACGCTCTGACAGGCGGTTAGTACACTCTGTGCCCGTTCAGAAGCTTCGAGTGATGCAACCAAACAACCAACTCGAGCGTAGGGTGAAAAACACTCTGACAGATTTTATGTCAATGTCGATGTCAAAAATACGCTAATTATTTATTATTTTATTAAATAACACTACTTTGAACTCTTTTAAGCCTAATACTAGGGAAATATAGTGATTTCTATGTGTTGTAATTATTTTTAAGCAGAAAAATGGATATTGACTGTTAATTTCATATTAAGGATTAGTAATATTTTGCCCTTTGCTTGATCTTGATCGGCAAGATACAAACTAAGAAAAAAGATAGCAACCGACCCGTTCTGAACCTCGGAGCGAGTGTGAAAAACACTCTCGGTTGCATTACTCTGACCCTCGGAACGCAACTCAGAACCTACGCTCGAGTGCACTCCGAGTGCACCCTGACAGGGCTACGTTCCAAAACATCACCCGGAGTGAGTAGGTGGTGGGGGGATAGTGGCCGGTTAGGGTGGTCGGAGTGTTGGTTGTTTTAGAACGGCAAGAGTGTTGTCTGCTTTGTTTACATAACCAAATATACAAAAATAAGAAAATATATAATTCATCGGCGCGTCCGTTCGCTTTAATGCATGGATTACATTCCTCTGTTTCATCTACGAAAATGCTAAAACCAACAGAATATGAATTCTGTTAAATCGCGGCCTAACCTAGCTTCAGCGGAAATGAAGGCCAATTTTACAATCGTGTCACTTACGATACCTTTAGTCTTTGGAATTTAAAATTAACTTATTGTCGACGTTACGAAGCGCATCCTTGCTCTCCGAGATGCACAAATTGTGTGTGAATATGAAATCTTTGTAATCACAATCACACACAACTTTAAAATCCACACAATTTCCCGCCAAATCCAATCGAGTGAAATTACACCTTGCTATATTATGCGGGTGAGATTCTACTCGATCGAGTGCACTCCGTAGCGTTTTAGGACACGCCACTCCAACACTCTCGAGTGCACCCGAAATGTTTTAGGACATACTTCGGGTGACCGAGTGCACTCGGGTGATGTTTTGGAACGTAGCCCTGCAACCGACCCGTTCATACCCCCTAGACAAGATGCCTTTCGATAATCGCAAACGCAATCGCTAAATGGATAATGTATGAGATTTGACAATTGCGCTCGAAAGCTAAACGAGGGCTTATGTCAAATCGCATACATTTTCCTTCTAGCGATTGCGTTAGCGATTATCGAAAGGCATCTTGTCTAGGGGGTCAGAGCCTCGGGGTAAAAAACGCTCTGACAGGCGGTTAGTACACTCTGTGCCCGTTCAGAAGCTTCGAGTGATGCAACCAAACAACCAACTTGAGCGTAGGGTGAAAAACACTCTGACAGCTTTTATGTCAAAGTCGATGTCAAAAATACGCTAATTACTTATTATTTTATTAATTAACACTACTTTGAACTCTTTTAAGCCTAATACAAGGGAAATATAGAGATTTTTATGTGTTGTAATTATTTTTAAGCAGAAAAATGGATATTGACTGTTAATTTCCTAGTAAGGATTAGTATATTTTGCCCTTTGCTTGATTTTGATCGGCAAGCTACAAACTAAAAAAAAAGATAGCAACCGAGCCGTTCTGAACCTCGGAGCGAGTGTGAAAAACACTCTCGGTTGCATTACTCTGACCCTCGGAACGCAACTCAGAGCGTTATCGTTGTGAGCGAACTATCAAAAGTGTCAAATTAAACCGCCAATGCAAAAGTATTTCGAACTTTTGAGACAATAAATTGTTTATAAAAAGTTAAGAAAAATGGATTTGGTTGAACTGGTTCCGCTTACTGTGAGGGATGAGGAAAATAACAGAGTAGTGGAGCTTTCTCGTAATCCACAACAACAAAACAGAGATTGCAACGGTAAGCATTGTGTTGTTGTGTGTAAACAGAGTTCGTTAGATAATTTGTGATGCTCCCATGGTCCATAAGAGTACCTAGATCTAGAAAAAAAGAATGTTTGAATAATAAAACCGATATACAACATTCACTAAAAACAGAGTATCTACTGAGAAAGTAGAGTAATAATATTCTACTGCCTAAAACAATTTATGTACTGATAGTTATAATGATATTTGCAGAGTATTTTTTTGAAAAACTGAAAGGACATCACCCATTTTGGGCTATTTTTTTTTAGCCGGCCAACAAAAAATAACTAAATTTTATCATAGGCATAATTATAATGAACGTTTTGTATTATGACAGTAAAGCTCGAAACCTATTGGTTAAGATGATAATCAGTCTCAAAGTATTTATTTTATTACCTACGGTTTGCGGGGTGAGCTCGTGATTTCCAGGTAAACAGTTATTGTTAATGGTGTGCGAGCGAGAGGACGTTGCAAGTACATTTACCTGCCGAGTTACAAGTGTTAACAAGAGGCAAAATACACCCACTTAATCCTTTTCGTAGGTACTTTCGTTCGTTAGTTCTCCATGCAGGCGTTTATGTACATATTTTTTATTAATTATAATGCATATTATTTTCATTTCATATATTTTTATTCAATATTTACAACTCTCCTGGCCTTACAATAATATCTTCTAAACCTTCGGCGGGAATGTGTATCGTTGGCTCGTGCCTGGCAAACCCCATGTACCACACAATGCACATGACGTGTGAGCAGCAGCCAATGGTTCTTCGGCCAATGTTACATGTACAGTAATAGTGTTTTATAGCCTGTCGCCCTTCGAGAGCCCTATCTATGCCAATATAAACGTTATACGAACGTGAACGGACATGTCGGGACTGGATTCTACCGCGCAATACGTAAAGGTCTGTTCCTTCTAGCTCTCGTATGTGTTCTGTGGGTAATTGGTCGCCAAGTTCAACGATGAACATACCATTTGGCTGCAAATGCTCCGCATAGTAACTCCTAGCTTGCTTTATTTGGTATACACCAAGTGCAAAAAGGATAAGATCTTCTTGTGTCAATGTGGGGAATTGAACCTCAAGCGCATCAACGTTAATTGAACGAAACGGAGCACGTCTTCGGTTATAATTGTATCTGTTCACCAGATCCGCCAATGTATTCGGTACATTAACCCTTTCCCGTATTATTTCTAAATACATTGGAGCCCTTACATTGTCCACAATCAACACATGATAGGCATTTAATAAAGCTGCACTGATTTTAAAATATTCCATCATATGATGCAAGGCGCGATTGCTGTGTACAATTCTTAACAAGCGAAAATCTCTTTTGAATCGTCCATTGATTATTTCTACTACCCAGCGGCATATAGTCACAAGTCTGGATTTATTCGCTTGTTCCGTCGTAAGTTGCGTTTCGTTTGCATTTTTCGTTTCTGGCATATGTACTGTATATCCATGTGATTGTAAAGGATAGGCCGCGTCTCTGAAGCCACGATCTAAGATAAATACGTCACCCGGTCTGAAAAACCAATGAAATATGCTCTCCTCATTTTCAATAATTGCATTCATTATTGTTGCATCGGAAGTTGAAGCGGCGTGCGGGCCCGTTACGTCAATTATATGACCGTCACAGCAAACAAACAAGAACGGCTTGGTCAGATTTCAATATTTGTGAAGACTATATGTTTGTCGTTGAAAAAAATAGTTCGAGCTCTTTTGGTTGTATATATATGTACCATCGACTATTATTATAGCATTTCTTTGTGGCAAAGGGCTTTCTGGATTGCCAAATAGAGTTTCAGGTACTAATAAATTCCTTTGAGCCACTTGTTCCCTGTTTATGTGGTCAAACCCAACATGCAAGGGAACAAAATCACGCAACAATGCATCACGACCTAGAGCTAACATTCGTTGAAAACGGGATTCGCTCGTTCTAAACACTAAAGCAAGTCTGGCATTAGAGTCTCCTGTTCTTAGTTTTGCCAATACAGCGGCCAGTATTGTCTTCTTTTGACGATTATTATTTAGGCTGGATGTGTTTACGAGTAGATCGGAAAACTGTTCGTGAGTAAGTCCCGTCCAAGTATGAAACTCGTTTGTATTAATGACTTCGTATGTCTCGAAGTTTAACACGTCTGTTGTAATATGATTTCTCATAATCGTCAGAGCATTCACTATTTCAGATGCAGTAAAATCTTCTATGAGATTGTCTTGTAAAGGTAGAGTATACCAAAGGTTCTGGGCTAAGTGTTCTTCGCAAACGCGAGCATTTTCTGGTATTAGTAGATTGTACCGCCCAATCATACGAATTATGATATCGTTAGGTATTCTAAGCCTGGTAATATTTTGACAATGCTCAAAAATGCAGTGCACTGTTGAGTTTGGAGTACGTACAAATCCTGCTAAGGTCATTGTTGGATGATTACGGCTTTGTTGCTGAATAGGCTCATCGGGCAACACGTCATCATCTTGACGCGCCTCGCGTATACGCCGATGAAACGTCCTCTCAGCTCTTTGCCAGCAAGGTCGGCAAATGACGTCGGTAGGTTCGTTCTGAAAAAAAAAAACAATTTTTGTAAACCCACCTTCTACAAGTTAAATACAAACGAATCTTTCCCAAAGGACTTCTTAACAAAAATAATAACATGTTCGTGCCCGTACTCACACAAAACTAACTATTTCAAAACTTTTGAAATAGTTTTGAGTGTAGGCAAGAGCCAATGCCTACATTTAAACCGGCTATAACTTAGACGGGCACTATACCATATTGAAGTGGTACTTAAGATCTGTACAGAGCGCCGATAAAAATACTAACAAATAAATAAGAACAACAAATAGTTAATTCGTGGCAGTAACAGAGAGTCGATGAAATACTAATAAACACTCGTAAGTAGAAATCTTACTTAAAAATAATAATAATAATAAAAATCTTTCCCTATACCTTCAAAGGTTCTTGTCTACATTTCTATCACTGATGTAAGCCTATGTACTTTATAAAAAAAACCCCTTTCATAGTACTAACTAAAGAACTTAAGTATACATTTTACTTTATTGAAGGAAGGTAGGTACTTCAGCAAAATAAGTCAACGCGACACCTAGTCCTGATCATGATGTCATATCGACGATCTGTTATTATCACAGAGTAGGTACCTAGTTATGACTTAAATGTAAAAAAGGTTGCATTACATACCTGTCTCGCGATTAGCTCCTCCATAATAATCTGAGCTATGTCGATGTGCTGTTCTTCCCGAGAAATCCACGTGTAAGTCCTTCGACCTTCACATGGTTCACGACAATACACAACATATGTGCCATGATTAACAAAAACAGTATAACAAAAACAAAAACTCAATGATAATTAAAACAACAAACAAAACAAAATCAATGTTAAAAACCACGAAAACAGTGAAAGTAGCCGTCCGATGTAACGAGAGTTGCATGGAAAACTAACGAACGAAAGTACGAGAAGGACTAAGTAGGTGTATTTTGCCTCTTGCTCACACTTGCAACTCGGCAGGTAAATGTAGGTACTTGTAACGTCTTCTCGCTCGCATACCTATTATGCCTCTTGCTCACACTTCTCGGCAGGTAAATGTACTTGTAACGTATTCTCGCTCGCACACCATTAACAATAACTGATTACCTGGAAATCACGAGCTCACCCCGCAAGCCGGGTGCAAGCCGTAGGTAATAAAATAAATACTTTGAGACCGATTATCATCATATCATCTCAACCAATAGGTTTCGAGCTTTACTGTCATAATACGAAATGTTTATTATAATTATGCCTATGATAAAATTTAATTATTTTTTGTTGGCCGGCTAAAAAAAAATTAGCCCAAAATTAATTAATATTTTTAATGTTGTAAAATTAGAACCTGCTTTTATTTTTAACCTGTATACATATTGTTTCAGGACGCATCGGTGTTGGATTTCGGTTCAAATTTGAATACGCCCCGAAAGAGAAAAATGCGGCTTCAAATGCTGGGTTTGAAACAATCAGCGAGGTCATCAAATAAAAAACTAAGGCGTCAATCGCTTAGACGATTGGGAAAAAAAGTAGTCACACTTGAAAATGTGTAAAGTGATTTGAAGTGTAAGTTAATGATGCAAAATTAATAGTTGGACATTTTAGATACTGTAGGAGGAACCAATAGAGATTTTCTGAAAAGATTTTTAGGAGTTGACAAAAGAAAGGGCTCACCTTTAGATTAACAACCCACGATTTGCACATTCAGATACTTATCATCGGAAAGACTATATTTTTTTAGGTACATTTGTGAAGTTTTGCGTTTCGGAAACTTATAGTTTATTTGCAATAATTAAATAAAGTTTGTAATTTTGTATGAAAAATATCGATTAAGTTTCTTCTATCTTGTATTTGATGGCAACGGCCCTTTAGATTTTGCCATTTTTTAGTGAGATGCGTTTTGTTACATTGATCATCGATACTAAACCAATTTGTTTTAAGCAATATAACTAATTAAAATAACAAATATATTAAAAATATTGTTACTTAAATATGTCATTTGCAAAATAATTAGTATTTTAAGAATTTAATTATCATATTTTTATCACTTTGATACTAACAAAACGCAATGCCAAACGCGGCCATTTTGATTTCAAGCTGTTAAGTGTCAAAGTCAGAACACGTCTAGAAGACTAAAGAGCAGGGGGTCGGGGGGGCGCAGCCCCCCACCAGGGGGGGCTCGGGGGGCGAAGCCCCCCGCCATTAAAAAAGAAACTAAGTGACGAAATTGCCTACTGTAGGTTAGGTTAGGTTCAGAACATGACCATGCGTCATACTATTCTCTGGGAACCTATACCACTAAAATCATATAATTAATTCTTTGATCTTCCAATTTTTACATCTTCTAATTCTTAAATAGGTTCTAGATGCGGCGCAAACATGAGTTAATACACAACCCAACCTTTTCCCATACATTTTGAGGTTAGGTTTGTGAAAAATTTAAAAATTAATATCTTGAAAACTACGCATTGCCGAGAGGGGGGAGTGGTACAGGGGGGTAGCTCCCCTCCTCCCCTACCCCCCTTCCACCCCCCACCCCCCAAATCGTGGGTTGCTAATCTAAAGCCCTTCCAAAGAAAGTATTCTGAACCTTTAAGGAAATTCGCGCTGTGCTTACACTTTTTAAGTTCAAAGGCATATGAGTTGTACGTAAGCAATTTAATACTTGTTTACCACACCCAAAAACAGCTGGTGAGTGGCGAGGAGTAGACAGCCTCTAGAAAATGTTTGTGATTTATTAGCAATTTTGTGCCATAGCTAGTAATCTGGCTTAATCCAAATGAAATAAGTCATATCTCTACTTTGTCTGAATATTTAACAAGAACACATAGGATGTAGATATAGCTCTATGCACCGAACAAGTGTTTCTAATTAATTATATAGGTACTTGACAGAACATAATCTTCCTCAGAGATCTACAAATTGGTCTTGTCCTGCGCTATTCCCAAGTTGCCGCCAGCGGGGGCGAGGTTGGGGGTGGCAACACGGGCAACTAAGAATAACCAGCTATCTACATCGGCATCTTGCGTTCTGTGCCAGATCTTTTTTCCACATTGTGAGCAAGCTTACCAACATTGGGCTTTTAGCACCATATTGAGTGCGGTATCAGTACTTCAATTCTTGAACTTACCCAGCCCAAGTGAATTTTTACCTGTATTGTAGTGAATTTTATCTCTGTAAGCCGAAGTCCTGTATTCGATGACAATAACGGTGCTATTGAAATATAATTTTAGAAAATGTTTATTCTAAATTTAATATTATACATTTTCTAAATCTTCACAAATATTTAGTAAATGTGTAAATATTGGATTTTAAATAAACTGCAGAGATAAAGAAAAAACAATGATTATTGCCCGCTGTATTCTTAATCGAGCGACGATCTTCGCAAGGTACCTAGCTGGCGAGCACTTGGAGAGGCCTATGTCCAGCAGTGGACGCGTGTGGATGATGATGATGAGTCCTAATATTTTTTCTTATATTTGTAAAGATGTTTACATAAATAAATAATAGTAAAATGTTTTAAAACGAAATATACTCGAGTAAATCCGAAAAGTGTAGTTTTATTTAAAAGTGTAAATAACTTTAGACTGTGGCGAAGGTTGAATGAAGAATTCAATAAAAAAAATCGCAACTTCCTCCCACTTTTATTTTTTGAGACATATTATTGAGCGAGGGGCGCTCATTAAAATGTCTCAAAAAAATACGTAGATCAATCAACCCTACTTTATGTTTATAGTGGTAAAAGCCACTATAAACATAAAGTAGGGTAAAACTTAAAGCAACACTGGTATACCCATCTACTTTAGGCAGGTATGACGTCATCTATGTCTGTCCCTTACGGGTATACGGTCACGTCCTATCTATTCATTCTTTATCTAAGGTTTCATGTGTGTATTGATATTTCGATATCATTAACTGCAAAATAGCAATATACAACGTAATAGCGCAATACCTTGGACACCCCAATTTATTATTATTATTATAAAAGAATTATATAGGTAAATTGTTAATTTTAATTCTCGCGTATTATTTACGAAGATAATAAAATAATAAAACAAAAATTGACATTTTTTAATTTTGTTACATTTCATAAAAACTGGTTACGCGCCTGTAAGTACGATGTTGCCAGTGGCCGATAAGAGGTAAAGATGACAAATTTAAGTAAATTTAAAATGTTGCATAGTTGAAATTTATTTTTTGGTAAAATCTGCCTATACACGGTTATTTTTTTATCACCCTGGTTAATTTAAGGGTGGCTTCAGGACACATTAATAATAAAATTTACTCACTTGTTTAATTAGATATTTATTATCTAAAATATCCAAAAAATACTGCACTGATATGGACACTGAGTTAACATGTAGGCAAAATATTGAATGAACGCGAACTGGCAACGTCGCCGATTCAAAGTCATCACTGAGTTGATAACAATTTCACCTTCCCACTTTACTGGCTTAGGACCGGCAAAACAAAGTTTTTAAAGAAAACAAACAGTTCTAGGTAGGTGTAAGGGGTGTTAGGATTGTTTTGGCGTAGTTAAAAAATTGAAATCAACTTTAAATACCTACCTACCTAAGAAACAATTTAAATCAACTTTAGTTCTCAATCTAAAGGAAGTCTTCTGACTCATACATAGTCGTGCACGTTTAAAACTATACATGACCACAACAACATATCACTTTGGTTAGTGTTTAACGTCTCGAAATACAGTTTTCGCTTCAAGTCTTACGTTTGTGGGTTAACTTGCGTACACCAAACACTTAATTTCACTCCACAAGTAAAAGTCTACGGTCTACCGGAGTAAGGTTTGTGTAATCGCGAGATGTGTTAACTTTGAAACTAAAATTCCGAATGCGCCCGATTGCCGCGCGTCAGGCGCGGGCGCGACATCGCGATAAGTTCACACGCGCTGGGGGCCGATTCTCAGTTTTTTAGAGATATCTCTAATTCGACATATCTCTATTACATTGCATCTCTACTAATAATCTCTCAAAAATGTCTATGATATGAAAAAATCGTATTCTCGCTGGCAATAGAGATGTATGTCGAATGATGGTCGAATAACTATGAGGGTGCGATCCGAAATTTGATATTAGCGCTCATGTGCGCGTTTTGCGTGCAAAAAGTCGGTTCAAAATTGCTCATAATATGCGCATTTGTAAGCGGTATGACAGAAAAGAGGAGTGCACTGTCGCTAGAACTGTCAATGACAAAGTTAACGTTAGTTTCCCGCGGAATTTAATTTCTTCGAATTATTTTTTTCATTAGGTATATCTACTAATAGAATAGATGCTCTGTAAAGATACTGGTGGGACAATACACGTCGCCCTTCAATTTTTCTTTTCAAATAACATTGATTGATCAAATTGACATTTGACAGACTCAAAGATCGAAAGCTCGGTCAAAAATTGATGTTAATGTTTACGTCCGTGAGCAGTGCAAACGATTTGAATGGGTTTTTTTGTTTGCATGCACGCAATCACACCCATAAAAATGAATGGTTACGTTTTGTTGATTTATACGATCAAAAAAAACAAAAAATTAGCGTCCAAGTTGTCATCAAAGTTACTTTCTCAAAGCAGACTTTGAGCATGTCAACGCGGCTTTATGAAGCGTATTGTGAACCTTTTTCACATCCTTGGAAACGTTGAAATGTTTCAAAACGTCGTGTTTTGTATTTGTAACATTTTTGAATATTTTTAGAAAACAGAATTATTAGAGATGCAGTAATAAATCTATAATGGACTATAAAAAACAATACCCCACTTCAGCACAGAATTCGTGGCTTTGTCAGTTAAAGGTTGAAGAACTTTGTAAAGCCAAATTTTCGGGGACTTTTACTAAAAAAATCCGAACAAAAGTGGAAATGTATAGCAGAGGAATTAAATTGTTTGGGAGAAGTCAATAAGACTTGGATTGACTAAATATATTACAATGTTAACTAATTCTTTAGATAAGCGAAAGTTCTTAAATGCATATATATACATTAACAACAGTTGTTATAATAATCATCGATTATTCATATTAATTAAATGTGTTAGCAATTAAAATACATACATAAACTAAAATCGTAAAAAAATCCAACAAATTATGTAAAACAGACACAGAAATAACCAATTACTGTAGCTCGTACTCGACTTTTCAAATGTCGATTGCTATCTACCACTCGTGACATGTCGAACGCTAGGCATAGACATATCTCTAACGTGACATTTTGAGAATACGGAAACTGAGAAATATTCGACATCCGCCATTTAATTTAGACATATGTCGAATTCGACATTATCTCTATGGCTTGAGAATCGGGTCCCTGGGCTCAAATGCGAATTAAAGCCGGCCTGTTCGTGCCGACAAGCGACAGCAAGCAACAAAACGCCGCCGCCGGGCTCAGCGCCGGCGCCGGCGCCGACTATCTCTGTTTTTCACTATTGTAGTGTCTAGTGCAATAATAACTCTTATTTCAAATATGCTTGAATTAATAATTGCGATGTTGCCGCATTTTCCTAAGCCCGTAATAGTAAATGCTTTATTCATTCATAATCTTACCTTATCTTGTAGTAAACGAGAACAATGACTATAATTTAATGTTATTGGCGGATAAAATTAAAAAATGTAACCACATGGTTTTTTTTTTGATATGAGTTGTCTACCGAGCTACCCCTAAAATTTTCCAGGGTGAAAAAAAATAACCGTGTTTTTAAGTGGAATTGATTCTCGATTCTGAACAAACTTTTTTCAGGTTTTGTGCTATTTAATTAACATTTTGTATACATGAAGTATGGATGCTTATTGATTAATAGATATAATGCAAAATGCCAGTTGCATTATACACATTTTAATACAATGATAAGTTACATTTGGAGCAACATTAAAATTTTGTCTGCTTGTTCACTAGCAAACTGAATTTTTTTTACTATAGGACCAATCTTGATATCGCGAAAAAAATCAGCTGTTCTATACAAATGTTCAACATCCACTGAACCTATATACGGGCTATTTTTTTGCGATTTCAAGAGTAGCACAAAACCTGAAAACAATTTGTTCAGAATCGAAAATAGAATCGATTCCACTAATAAAAAATGTTTATTATTCAGTTTGGTTGTCTGAACAAGCACACAAAATTTCGCTCCTGCTTCAAAAGTAAACCTGTATGTATACTTAAACAGTGTTTTGTCCTCAGAGACAGATGGACAACATTACTCGAACTCTAATTAGTTTGTGGGTAGAGGGCAGGAGTCTTTTTACTTTGATGCACTCTTGTGATGAGGTATGTAGGTACTTCAAGGGTCTAACTAATCAATTATTTAATGTGAGGATAAGCTATAACCGATCAAAGCCATGTATTTCTTGCTGCTCGAACATTCTACATGATAAATGTACGTAAATGACACAAACTGGAAAATAACAGTGTAAGGTTGTCATTTCTGTGCCTACATTTAATTCAGAGAAACGCCTGCAGATACATTGGTATCTGCGGATTTTTTGCAAACACTTAGAATAAGCAAAAACTTAGAATAGTTAGTGGATATGTATAGTATATCTAGCATATTATTTTTTGAAATGGATATTTGAAAAAGATTCTACTCAAAAATAATATCGATATTTGTTTTTTACAACGTTCGTCGCTCACATCCCTATTGCTAATTTAAGGCTGCGGTCCGAAATACTGTGCTGACGATTATAATCACCCAGTCCGAATTTAAAAGAGTACTAAAAGTGCTAGGCATGCTTACGATTACGAACCGGGGTTTAAGCGTATCAACTTGT
Organism: Schoenobius gigantellus; assembly: GCA_963935595.1. Classification (NCBI taxonomy): domain Eukaryota; kingdom Metazoa; phylum Arthropoda; class Insecta; order Lepidoptera; family Crambidae; genus Schoenobius; species Schoenobius gigantellus. The sequence continues at coordinate 8,634,783 of OZ012544.1, read as the reverse complement.
CAAGTCAAATGTCGATTTAAAATTTTGGTTAGTTTAAGTCATTTTGTTTTCAATTGCTTCTCAGCACTTTTGTATTGTGGATTTTTAATCACAACATTGTTTCCCCGTTGCTTATCCAGAACAAATACATTCATTTTCAGCCGAAAACACAAGTATCGAATGTCAAACTGACACTTCGCTTACAGTGATTTCACTTCAGGAGCATTAGCGCTGAGGCGCGTTCAGAGCCTTCGCGCGAAGTACAACTTTTCGCTCTAACCCCGTTCAATGCCTTCGAGCGTGACAACCGGGTGAAACAACCGGCCCGTTCAAGACCTTTGAGTGTCGGCGCGAGTTACAACCGAACAACCATCGAATTTGATGGTTGTAAAAAGCTCTGACGTTTATGACTGAAATACTCTTACGTGATTGGATGATATTGGCGGCCATATTCTATAATGTCATCTACTAGAATGAGAGAGAAATAAAAAATCATTTGAAAGAGGGAGATAAAAGATTTGGTTGCTGCAATCCGTTCAACGCCTTTGAGCGAGTAAAAAAACAACCGGACAACTACACCCAGAGGCGCTGAACGCGCCTCTGTAAGTCCGATATGATGTAAACGATGACATCCGTCATGCAGCTCTCCGCCGGCTAACGTTAGCACGCTCACAGCATTTCGGGACGCCTTTGAGCACGCTAATAGCGCTTATAGCGACTTTTATTGATTATTTGATTTTCGGACCGCAGCTTAACAGATTTTGACATTTTTTGTCAGTCAGCTGTGAAAAAAAAATCTGAATGAAATTAATTTTTCTTTTTGGAATTCTCCACGCAAATAATCAAATCTAATTGTTATTACTAGAACTCCCTGGTTCTGTAAACAAGGTTGTCGAGAAAATGGCATCAATTGCTCCTAGACGGACGCTTGGACAGCTGCTGAGGCAAGGTTACGATGAAATTCCTGAAATAGTACTCTCTACTGGGATTGGATTGGTCGGCATTGCTTTAGGAATAATAGGTGCTCGCAATTATGTGAAAAGTGATGGAGATAATCGAAGGTATAAGATGGTATATACAATTATGAGACCTGATGACCCCAGAGTGGAATTAATTAAAAAACGATAATTTATTTGATACCTCGAGTTGTATAGAAAACATAGTTCAATTATGTAATAAAGTTTGTCTTTTTTCAGTTTGAAGTCTTTTTTGGATTTTTTAAATGTTAGTAGAAACCCATCTTCTAAATATTTACACATTTAATTCAATGGCCATATAAAAAAAGAGTTAAACATGGTACAGAACCAGTTGAACCCTGGGTTCTGTACAAACTTGTACTAGTTCCTAACTACGTATTTATGTATGGTTTTCAAATTTTTCTTTTATGGCGGCTGTACACTCTCGCCGAGACACCCCGAGACAGGCCGAGTGCGAGAGTGTACATGGTAGCTCTCGCCTCGCCTTGGGATGTCTCGTGCTTACTCGCCCGCTCTCGCTCCCGTGTCGGTTTTTTGTGCCCGAGTCAAAGGGTCTCGGCATGTCTCGCGAGGAACGGCGAGAGCATTGATGTACACTCTCGCCAGTGCAGTGCACAGCCAGCAACCGCTCTGAACACAGTGAATTGAGTCGTACTAATCATAATATTTCACATCGGAATAAGTATTTGCATGTCGAAAAATTACAAAAATGTTGGATTAGCTTCTTATAATCATCTCTGTAACCATATTTTTATCCGACTTCAAAAAAGGAGTTTTTTTTTTGTGTGTATGTTACGCGATTACGCCGCCAATTGTGGACCGATTTTCAAAATTCTTTTTGTATTCGATAGAGTAAACCCCAAGGGTGGTCCCATTGTCACCAAATTCAGGATCTGATCATGGGATCCCATGAAAATCGAGGGAAACGCTAATTTAATACCAGCTCACTAAAGGTGAGCTGGTATTAATTTCGGGTTTCTTTCACTAAAAAGTTAAAAATAAAAAATATTATATAATAAATAAAAACCTACTTCAAAAACATTGAGAAGTTAAAAATAATATAAGAATAGGTACAGACAACATCTCACTTCTATATTGAAGTCGGTGCCAAACGATGATCTCCTAGAAAGTGTTAAAATTTGTCACCGACTTCAATATAGAAGCGACTTCAATATAGAAGCGTGATGTTGTCTGTACCTATTCTTATATTATTTTTAACTTTTCAGTGTTTTTGAAGTCGGTTTTTATTATTATTATTCGATGCATAGCGACCATCCACCATCTTCTTTAACGCCACTCTTTTTTGATTTTTTTTTGTATGATATTCGTGTACATACATATAATAATTAATAGTGCATAGCGAAACAGTGGAAGCGACTTCTAACGCGTCCATCCTCTCGGTGATCAAAACCGTAAGTGAATAGACGAGAGTGTACATGGTAAGCACTCGCTGACAGGTCTCTCGGGCGAGACCTCTCGGCGAGACTTGACGAGAGCACTCGTCGAGAGTGTACAGCCGCCATTACACATGCTATAAGACATTGCTTCTTGACAAATTTCATGTCTAGCCTTAGCTTGCTACATATATTGATCTGTGACTAGGTCTACAGGCAGTGTTGCCGTAAGGAAATTCAAGTTGGTGGCTACATATAACAGAAAAGTGGCCAGGTTTGTATATAAAACCGCAATTGAAATGTTGCTAGAAGTGGCTAACTTTTATAGAAGTTTTGGCATACTTCAATATTCTATTACTATTAATAATATAATGTTATTACTACACAGGAATGGTGATAAGTAGTTCTGGGTTTAATTAATATAGTATGACAAATCAATTCCGTATTAAAAATACCACTTCACACAATATTTGAGAAAATTTTCACAGCATACAAGTGAACGTTATGGAATCCCGCCAAAACCTTTCACATTGAATATACCGCGGTGGTCTACTACAGTTTCCTTACTCCACAAGTTTCTTTAAAATCACAACAAAGAAACAAAAGTAGTAAGTAACAAATACCTCATATAAAGAAATACTAGAAATAGCTAGAAGTTGCTAAATTAATTTTGTTGGCTAAAATAGAATATTTTTTGGCTAAAACCGTAGAAAATCCGCTAGATCTAGCCACAATGTGGCTAAAACGGCAACACTGTCTACAGGAAGTACCTATAGCACAGATAACATAATAGGTACTAGATTATGATTCCCTAATGAAATTGCAATGTATGCTACATAAACGGCTTTTTTTTGTGTTGAGAATAATTTGATTTTTTCACAACTGAAAGAGACTATAGATCCGTGGGGTTACTGTCTAAGAAAAAATCTATTACATTCATCTTGAAATTACTAATCATTGTGGCGTCAACACAAGATTCTGTGTCGACTGTGATAAAAATAGCAATGGATGCATTTTGACTGTCAAAATTGAAAGCGATTGCGATAGATTTTTGTTACACAATCAAGGGAGTACTGATTTAAATTTAATTTTGATATCTCTAAGCATTCCTGAAAAAAAAAGAGTTGATAGGCAGATGGACAATGGAAAAAAGGTCTTGATAGACAGATGGGATGATGGTGATGGGTGTTTCCCTTTTTCTGCCCTTAAACTAAATATAGTCTATTCAAGATAAGATTCCTGTGACAGGACGAAGTTTTCCTTCCATGCATACTATTTTCTGTGATTAAAAATATTGTTTTAAAAATATAACTTATCTCTAGGTTATTTTTATTAAAATGCAATAATCAATTTCACATTAAATATAAACAAGAATATGAGTCTAGTAAAATAAAATTATAAAACTGATTTTTTTTTAAATTTTACAAATCAAATATGTATATGTAATTAAATGTGCATATAAATATATATAAAGTGATATTTGAATTATTTTGATTCACATAATAATTCTTTGACCTGTCACAGGAATCTTCTTATCCTGAATATACTATAGGTTTCTAATTTTCGTACTCAGTTTCCATCCCTATTTGAAACCTTAAGGAGATATGGTTAGGACACGCACAACGCTAAGAGCACCATTTGTCTCAGGACCAGTGGCCGCTGGGACGGAAAGGCAGCATTAGTCACAAAATGGCCCGATGATCTGGTGTAGGTCCTGGTGTAGGTCGTGGGATGTCGCTGGATGCAACCGCGCTGAACCAATCTAAGTGGAACAGAGAGCGTCCATTGGCTAAAATGATCACTTGGATAATTATGTAGGGTCTAAACGCGCACAATATGAGCATAGTAACTCTCGAAATACTTTGTAAGTACTTTTACCCGGCATTTCGGTCGCCTTGTTGCGGCCATGGTCACGAGCGAGACCCTACATAATTATCAGACACAGAAAGAGGTCGTCTTTCTGTATTCTGTAATTATGACCAGAATAATGGCCTGAATTCACGAGACGAGAGTAAGTTTTTCAAGCTAGGATAGCAACCTTTCTTGGCTAGTTAGTTAATTAAAAAACTACTTTTGTAAACACAAAGTTTATTCTCCTAGCTCGAAAAACTAACCCCGAGTATTCTAGACATAATTTTGGTCAAAATAGTGGGATTCTAGTACAAGTTCACTAGCCTATACCACTATTACCACAGGCATAAAATAACCAACAATTTTATTGGCAATAATAAAGTTTAATTAACATCACAATTTAAAAATGGGAAACGAGTCCTCTTGAACAGATAAACATTACATCATTTTTTCTTTTTATCTTTTTTCTCCTTAACTTTTTTTTCTTTAGTGGTCTGTTTCACTTTAGGCTCCTCGTGTTTCTTTTTCTGAAAAAATAATACATTAGTTAAATAAAACGATGTAAGGATATTGTACCATTAAGGCCACGTTCACATGGCTGCGCGTTTCTGCGCATTGTGAGATTCAAATAAACAGTGTTTAATCAAACTCCTTTTGCACCAATAAAATTTGATTGTTTTAATCCCACGGATTGCGGCCTGTTTCATGGAAATCATACATTATTTCATGACACAATTTTTTTATGATAATATAAAAAGTTGTTGCGAGATTTACCTATGTAGATAAACAACAGTACAATACCTATTATAATATGTTTTTAAATATATAGGTAAATCTCGCGACTAGCTTTTATATAGGTAGAGAATGCCTAAGGCATTAAGTCCGCCTTTGTACTTCTTTTGTACATAAAGAATAAATAAATAAATAAATAAATATATTATTACAAAAAATTGTGACAAGTAATAAATTAAAGTTTATTTGCTTCTTTTGAGAGCATTTAAATAAAAGCTTGTTTTCGAAAACATTTTTTTACTATTGATTTATTTTATTTTTTTGTAATTTTGTGACGATTACCATCTTGGATTTAAATATTTTTTTATGGTGTACGTACCGTATTTAACAAGTCAAGCCATTTAAATAAAAGCTTGTTTTCGAAAACGTTTTTTTACTATTGATTTATTTTATTTTTTGTCATTTTGTGACGATGACCATCTTAGATTTAAATCTTTTTTTATGGTGTACGTACCGTATTTTACAAGTCAAGCCCTTTCATTTGATACCCATATGGTGAAAATTGTACATAAATAATGTAATCCGCCATTTTGTGACGGCGGCCGTATTGGATTTGATTTTTGCATAATGCACTGTATACTATAAGTCAAGCTCTTTCATTGGATACCCATATTGGGGAGGGTTGTACAAAAATATGTAACCCGCCACTTTGTGACGGCGGCCACCTTAGATTCAATTTTTGTCATAGTGTACTATATTCTACAAGTGCAAGCCCTTTTTGATTCTTATACAAGGGGGAATGGGTTGTAAATAAATATGTAAACCGCCATTTTGTTGCAGTGGCCATTTTGGACTTCCAACAATACTGATTATGCATTGTCATCAGAACTAAAGATATAAAAAATACATACATTGCAAGTTAATATAAAAGCTTGACTCCAAAAAGATTTTTATTTCTTTTAGACCTTTTTGTATGTTTTTACAATAAATACCCCAACTAATTTAAAGAACTTAAGCTTAAACAAATTTAAGGACACAGTTAACAAGGTATTTTTTGAAAAAAGCGTATTATAAAGTATCAGACCCCTAAACAAAAGCCACACACTTATTTTTCCGCAGTCGTTGGAAAATGTTGAAATGACATTAGCTAGGAAAAAATTACGTGAGGTTGTCACAGACTTTTTTTTTATCGAAGGCCAAGTAAATGACTCCATTCTACCTGGTGGTAAGTGGAAGTAGAGTCCAAATGTGAAGATAGCTAGTGCGGGAGAGAGGTTTAACACCGCTCTAGCCACCCTCACCTTGTCGACCTGCAAGGTGCTTCTTCACGCCTCTTTTAAAGGACCCGGGTGTATAGGAAGGAGGAAACACATGCGCTGGCAGAGAGTTCCATTTCTTAATCCTGCGATATTTATTTATTTGTTTAGGTACAAACAGTTGTCTAAAATATATTATTAAATACACTTTTACAAAATTAACCTATAGTACCATTAATTATTAATATTTAAAACTAGTATGTGCTTATGACGGATATAAAATAAATAATAAATAGTTAACAATCTAAATATACCACAATATGTCACCAATAATATTTTGTTTACTGAAGCAAAATTTCGCCCACTTTTCTTTTAAACATCGGAAGGGAATTTAAAAAGATATCTATTTTATTAAATGACTTATTATATAAATAAAATGTACGCCTGAAAAAGGCAAGGCAAAGGAAGTTTTTGGCATAGTTTGTATGAAAACTCGGGATGAAAAAGGTATCCTTAGAACGAGAGTGTTATTTTCTGTAGTAAATTAGCCGAGTCGACATGGTTATTAATAATTTTATATAAAAATAGGGAATCTAACAACTGGCGTCTGCATACCAATGATTCAACGTTACGTCTTTTTGCACTTTCATCGTAGTTATTGTAATAAAAACCTGTGCGGTAGTCTAGAGACCTCAAGAATTTGTGTTGCACTCGTTCTATCCTATTCTTATGAACAATATATTGGGGGTTCCAGACCAGGCTAGCAAACTCCAAAATACTACGGACGTAAGTATTGTATAGTATCTTAAGTGTACCACCCTTGGTGAAAGGCCTTCCCAAACGAAGGATTAAACGCAACTGCTTATATGCTTTATTATTAGCCACTATATTATCAATATGTGCATTGAAATGTAGCTTAGAATCCAAGGTTACTCCTAAATCGCGAATACAGCACACACGCATTATGCTCCCACCACAAAACCTATAATCAAAATGGACTGGATTATTTTTACGGGTGAAGGTTATCACATAACACTTATCCAAGTTAATAAATAAATCATTTTCTTTGCAAAATATCTCAAAATCGAACAAATCTTGTTGTAATTCCTTACATTCTTCATGACGTTTAATTATTTTATAAAATTTTTGTGTCATCTGCATACATGAGATGATGAGATTTGGAAAAGCATTTAGTGATATCGTTTACGTACAGAGTAAAAAGAAAAGGACACAAATGAGATCCCTGAGGAATTCTTGATGGAATATTTAAAAATTTTGATCGATAACCTTTTAATGCTACAGCTTGACTGCGATTACCAATGTACGATTTGATCCATCTGAGTAGATCACCATGTATGCCGACGCTTATTAGTTTTTTTAATAGTATAGAATGATTGATTTTGTCAAATGCTTTCGAAAAGTCTGCATACACGGCGTCCACCTGACATCCAGCATCCAAAGCATTCAACAAGAAATCAGTATACGTTACTAAATTGGTGTTTACACTGAGACCACGGAAAAATCCGTGTTGTTCAGCTGATATTGACTGATTTAGTTTAACCGATAAAAAATTTGTTACCATTTTTTCAAAAATTTTTGCTAATACGCATAGCTTTGAAATGGGCCTATACTGTGTTACATCATGCCTATTCCCACCTTTGGGAATTGGTGTTATTAATGCTTTTTTCCAGATAGTGGGGAATTTACCTTCAGAGAGTGATTTTCTATAAATTAATTAATATAGAAATGAGTTACCGAATTTCTTGGTACGCGTTTAAATGGTAGTCACAGTTAGACGGTGACAGAGCAAGCCAGCACGTGTAGTACTTAAATGGAAAGGAGAAGGTGGGGTTAGTGAGAAAAAGCTCTTCAGAGCACTCGCCGTGGTATAGACGATAGAACGCGCTAAGTGACGCAGCTGCAGAGGCGCGTTCGGCGCCTCTGGGTGTAGTTGTCCGGTTGTTTTGTTCGCTCAAAGGCGTTGAACGGATTGCAGCAACCAAATCTTTTATCTCCCTCTTTCACATGATGTTTTATTTCTCTCTCTTTCTAGTAGATGACATTATAGAATATGGCCGCCAATATCATCCAATCACGTAAGAGTATTTCAGTCATAAACGTCAGAGCGTTTTACAACCATCAAATTAGATGGTTGTTCGGTTGTAACTCGCGCCGACACTCGCGCCGTAAGGTCTTGAACGGGCCGGTTGTTTCACCCGGTTGTCACGCTCGAAGGCATTGAACGGGGTTAGAGCGAAAAGTTGTACTTCGCACGAAGGCCCTGAACGCGCCTCAGAGGTTCAAGGGTGCGTGTTGCGCGCCGCTGCAACCTATCCAAAGCATCGAGTAAGTACTTGGCGGAGCCATCCCAGAGGTGCGAACAATATTCTACACAGGACCGTATTTGCGTTTTGTATAACAAGCACAGTTGATCAGCTGTAAAGAATCGCCGCACCTTGTTCAAGACACCGAGTTTTCGTGAAGCTGTTTTTAGAAGGCTTTCGATGTAATGCTTTGGGTTTAGGTCGCAACGTACGTCCATACCGAGCATGGTAATACTACTCTGCAGCTTTAGTCTAGTGCCCTGAAGAGAGGGAAGAGGGAGGAACAGTGACGTTTTTGCCGAGAACGCACACCCCTGCATTATCTTGGCATTGAAATCAACCAGGTTCTCTGTGCCCCATTTGGATATGCGGTCCAAAACCCGGTTAAGTTCATGACAAGGTTATCCCGTCTCTCCGCGATGTCTTCCCGACCAGCCGCCGCATGTCCGAAATATCCCGCATGCACTGTACTATCGACTGCATAGCAATGAATGTTCCCAAGAGGAATCATATCATTGATAAAAATTATTGAAATAATATAAAAAAAATTGAAGTATCAATGACAAAGTTTTTGGGAATCACAATAGATAATCATTGAACTGGAAACATCATATTGATTCAACAATGAAAAAACTAGACCGATTTATATTTGCACGTCGTTCAGCGACAGAGTATGTTGGACATAACAATGTATTTACCACCTATTGTACCATATTCTGGCAAATAAATGTTGATTGATTGATATGCCGAAGAAAGTGTGTCTGGGATAGAACGAAACCCTGGGGTACTCCGGCATTCACTGGCATAAAGCTTATGTCATTTCTATATATTTTTTCTGCGGAAAAGAAAGCGTGTGGCTTTTGCCTAGAAGTCTAGGCCCACTGATCATATGACAGAAATAATAAGTAAAAAAAATTTTTTATTTATTTAAACGGTTTTATTGAACGCGAAGAAAATAATAATTATACATAATTGCATTGTCATCAAAGGTGCATGTATACCAAATTTTAGCTCAATCGCACACTAGCAAGTGGGTCAAATTTAACTTGCAAGATTTGACCCAAACAAACAGGGCAAGCTAAATAAAACCGGCTAACTGCTTGGATTTATATAAAAACTAGCTTTCCGCTCGCGGCTTTGCCCGCGTTATTATTGTTTTCCCGTGGAAATTTTATATTTTCCCGTAGGAACAATAATTTTGTAACCTATTTAACCCCGGATAATAAATTTCATAGAAATTGAGCAGATTGTAAATATTAAATTTCCATTGAAACTTTCAACCCCTATTTTTCAGCCTAAGGGGGTGAATTCAATAAACCATGAAACACGTGTCCAATGAAATATTTTTAAGAGCATGAATCTCAAGTTTTATCAAAATCGTTGCTAATTTAAATATTTTTCCATACAAACTAGCAACCCCTTTTAATTTTTTTTAAAATACCTTCTTAGTGTGCGTCCGCATTTTGAATTAAAACAGCCGTCCAAATATATAGATGGGAACATCTCCTTTTATATACAAGTCTATTTTTTAGTTATGACAAAAATTTTGTGTGCTTGTTCAGACAAGCGAACTGAACAACTTTTACTATGGGACCAACTTTAAAATCGCAAAAAAACCAGCTGTTCCATACAAATCTTCAAAATTCACTGTACCTAGATGTATGGAACAGCTGTTTTTTTTCCATAGTGAAAGTTGTTCAGTTTGCTTGTCTGAACAAGCACACAAAATGTTTGTCATAATTAAAAAATAACCTTGTATACATACAGGGTGTCTCAGAAACAATGGATAAACCTTTAACTGTTGATAGGTTTCGTCGAGACCTCTCTAATCTCAAATTTTGACTTTAGTAAAAATATCTCGGTTTTCAAGATATTTGATATTTTATGATTTTTTTAAAAATGCCACTTTTGGTTGGTTTTTAATGTGCCATTTTTACAAATACGGACTTTTTCTGATTCAGTTTTTTTTAGCTTCTAACGGAATAGTTCAGCTATCAATAACAGTGGTTAAAATTGAGCTAGCTAATCACGAAGTGCTTGGAAAAAACAATGTTCCAAAAAAAATTAAACAAGAAATTATTTTTCTTCGTGTTTGGTCAGCTACCATGTAAAAAAAATGTATGACGCTCATCGTGCCCATTATCTTAAAAAAATGCTTAGTTATTCTAGTTTCAAAAAAGGTAGGATAACCTATGCTCAATGTATCTCTTAAATTTTATTACTGCTTGAATAGCAAATGGTATGAAATTTTAAAAAGATTTTTTTCGGAATAGTTATTAATTCTTAGTTTGAATAAAGAATTTGAAAAAAAACAACATGAAATTTTAATTTTTTATTAAATTTACAATATAAAATGTTCGAATGTTAGAATGGGCGCTCTGATACACGCCCTACATCTTTTTATAAAAGAAAGTTTGATGCGGCGCGCGTAACCAGACGTTTTTATGTGTGCAGCTGCATTTTGTATGCGAGTACGCAACTCTGTTATTGAGGATACTGGCCTCGCGTAGACAAGGTCTTTCAGACATCCCCAATAAAAAAATCCAAAGGATTTAGATCCGGCGATCTGGGCGGCCATAAAATAGGGCCGAGCCGGCCGGCCTATCCACCTTTGTGGGAAGTGTTGATTTAAATAATTTCTTACTACTATTGCGTAGTGAGCTGGGCACCCATCATTTTGAAGCCACATTCTCCGCCTCACTTCTAAATTGACATCTTCTAGCATGCCGGGTAAATCATTTTGTAAAAAATTAAGGTAAATTTCACTATTCAGTGTAGCTGGAAGTTCATATGGCCCGATCACCTGTCCGTCAATAATCCCAGTCCACAAGTTAACTTTAAATTGAACTTGGGACCGATCTTCCCTCATCAAATGTGGGTTTTCAACTTGCCAGCTATGTAGATTGTGGATGTTGAAATATCCATCTCTCCTGCATGAGGATTCATCCGTCCATAAAATTTTATTGAAAAATTGCGGGTCCTCCCTTATTTTATTTAACATGATTCTGCAGAATGCAATCCTGCGCGGATAGTCAGCAGGCTGTAGAGTTTGGACCCTTTGAATATGGAAAGGGTGCAAAAGGTATTTTTTCAATATGCGATGCACTTTGCTTCTATTAATGCCGGTTCGACGTGCAATTCCACGCACAGAACGTGTTGAATCTTCTTCTATTTCGTCGAGGACTACTACTTCTTCATCGTCGTTTCTTTCTGGTCTTCCTGGTCCTGCACCACCAATGCCTCTTCCTGGAAGCCTCCCTTCGCAGTACGAATTATGTACCCGAGCAAAAACTCGATAGTCCGGGTGACGTGCGTTGGGGTACCTAATACAAAAAATGACGTTATTAAATTTACTAATTCATTTAATTTTAAAATCTAATTAAACACGGCGTGTGACTATTTTTAGAAGGATAACATAATGTAAGACCCATCCTGATACGTTTAACTAAAGTTACAATAAATGTGTGTGATTTAAAAAAAAATAAGATTGATTGAATTAAAGAGAAAATAAATAATCTTACCTCTCTGCGTACAGACGAGCAGCAGCGTTAGCATTTCCTCGTCATTCGCCATAAACGAAATGCATGTTTGCATATTCGCGCGACGTGTACTGATGTCTAGGCATGTTCAGTGTTATGTATTGGTTGTCAGTTAGGTTTCACAGCACAAACAATATCCAAATCATAAAGCTAGCCAAGTCCATATGATCACCAGTTGTCTATAGGTTTCACAGCACAAACAATATCCGAATCGCAAAGCTAGTCAAGTCCAAAATCACAGCAAAATGTCGTTTAAAATCATCGAAGCTCTATCGAATCTCTCGAATACAGAAAACACGCGTGGGTCACAACCGGAGTTCAGAAGGACACTAACAATCGTAACAAAGAACCCAATGATCAGTCGCAGGTAAAAAAAGTCCTTTTTGATTGCGCATAGTGGATGAGACATGTGGCAGGCACGGGCCACAAAAAAAAACACGTTTCTCAACTCTGTGACTCGCAAACGAATGTTTACAAATAAGCTTTAAGTGCTTATTAGTGGAAAAAAAAACCTTTTTTTTTCAAATTTTCATTTTATTTGCTATTCAACCAGTCAGAAAGTCAAGAAAGCATAAACTTAATACTGGAAAACTAAATTAACCGAATAAAATTAATCCGAAAAATAATTAATCCGACAAACAATCTTTTTAAAATTTTCATACCATTTGCTATTCAAGCAGTAATAAAAGTTCAGAGATACATTAAGCATAAGTTTATCATACCTTTTTTGAAACTAGAATAACTAAGCATTTTTTTAAGATAATGGGCAGGATGAGCGTCATACATTTTTTTTACATGGTAGCAGACCAAACACGAAGAAAAATAATTTCTTGTTTAATTTTTTTTGGAACATTGTTTTTTCCAAGCACTTCGTGATTAGCTAGCTCAATTTTAACCACTGTTATTGATAGCTGAACTATTCCGTTAGAAGCTAAAAAAACCTGAATCAGAAAAAGTCCGTATTTGTAAAAATGGCACATTAAAAACCAACCAAAAGTGGCATTTTTAAAAAAAATCATAAACTATCAAATATCTTGAAAACCGAGATATTTTTACTAAAGTCAAAATTTGAGATTAGAGAGGTCTCGACGAAACCTATCAACAGTTAAAGGTTTATCCATTGTTTCTGAGACACCGTGTATAGAAAATGTGACAATTCGACATTGATAAGTACCGACCTTGATGAGGGCGTCGTGCTCGGGGTCGCTGTCGTCGGCGTCGCCGGGCTCGTCGTCGGCGTAGGCTTCGCCGTCGCCGTCGTTGTCGGGCTGGTCGTCGTCGTCGCGGGCGCGCGCGCGCTTCACGGCGCCCGGCGCGTACGGCAGCGCCGTCGCCGACTTGTTGTACGTGCGGGTCATCGCCGCTTTCACCTGTACCCGTACCCGCACAGTCGTATCGACTCAATTACTCAATTTCGGTATAAGAGACTTTATTTCCAATATTTCCAGCCCGCGTAGCACGACCATCAAAACACGATATGTTAAAGTGATTTATCGCGGTGAACTGACAAAATACGATGAAAACCTAATGTATTTTGACAGTTCACCGCGATAAACCGCTTTATCATATCGTGTTTTGATGGTTGGCTGTATAGTTTTAACATTTAAATGCAGTTTTTTCTTGTCATTAATTTGATACTTAGTACCGGTTTTTCTACATTTGATAGTCACTGAATTCACCATACCGACCTATGTAAATGATCCATCTAATTGAGTGCTGTCGCGGAAGGGAAGGGTGTTCGAATGTAATTTGATACATTCTTGCTCCTTCTCCCTGGACGTTTAGTGAAAAGGTGTGTGTTAGTTAAGTGAGTTTGTTGGGGCTTTTGCGTAAGAAGGGAAGGTTTAGTGAGGTGAGGCGAGGTCTTGAGGTAGAGGTGGAATAAGAGAAGGAACGAGGGAGAAGGAGAAGTATGAGTGTGTAGCTCTTACGACGTTTATGTTAACAGTGATTGCTGCTGTGAAACGTTAACATTACATTGACTCCGGCGATTACAAGTGAGTTGTTTCCACCTAATATACGTTGAATGTTCGTGAGATCCCATGAGTAGTATTTGTGTGTGTGTGTGTGTGTGTATGGATACTTATGTTTTTGTTTTATATATTATAATGTTTTTGACCCTGTGAACTTTGCTACTTATTAATTAATTTATCTAAGAACTTGATGATTGTTCTGTGTTTAAGCTTGTGGGTTCAAATATCAGGAACTCAGGAAAGTTAGGTTTATAACAAAACCCCCACGCCGCCAGACCAAGTCTTACGGCTCTTTGCGGTTTTCTACAAAGCGGAGTTAATAATCGGGTTTCAGTATGCCTCTCTGCTAACACGCCACAACATACCTTCGAATCTATCAACACCATAGGGTTGGTCTGGCCTGGCCACAGCGCCAGCTCCGTGAGCGAGTCCAGATCCTCGCGCAGCAGGTGGTAGGACTCCAACACCTGCATCGTCTTGGGGATGCCGTCCGAGCGGTCCTTGATCAGCGGCTGGATTATGGCGTCCCGCAGGTGCGCGGAATAGTCCAGGAATATCGACGACTTCGAGCCGGTCGTGCTGTATGATGCAATTTTAAGGAGTCAATAATTAATTATACACTTTACAATATTGCCTCAATAGAATATCATCAAGACCACCTTAACCGTAATTGGGAGGATATAAAAACCGAAATATCATAACCGTAGGCTAACTCTCGAAACCAATTCAGCGGTCGACATTGAATATTGTGATTTTACCGCCCTCTTGAGTTGAGTAATTACCTCAAGATACGCGAAATACGGATTCAATTTGACGCTTGTGCAACTCAACAGTCACACACTATCAGTCTGATCACAATATCAGTGTCAATCGATCGGAATTGGTTTTAGGAATAAGTTGTGTAAGTTAGTTGACTTTGGGTGTAGTAATTATTGCAACAGTAATAACGAATTCAGAATAAACAAATCTGCAATCACACCCTGGAACCAAAATGGGCACAGACTAAGTTCTCAAGGCACTTTCTCCCACATACAATCAGGTTGTGATAGCTCCCTTCTCAGGTTTTCCGTAAGGACTATAGCATGGGGTTCATCAAAAAGGGCGTGAGAAAGTTTTCGTAGGGTCGGTAACGCGCGAGTGATATTCCAGGGTATCACGGAGTTCCATAGTTCGATTTTTTATTATACCACCTTCGTGGTATAGAGATTCAATAAAAAAAATATAAACACGGCATGTTAGAGACGCGGGTTCAACTCCCACCCGAGACGATTTTTTTTCTTTAATGGTTTTATTCGTTTTTAAATTTATTTGGCAATTTTAACGAAAACGCAAAGTTAAGTTTGCTTTATCCTTAACCAGTTTTCGAGAAATCTGTAAAGATTTCTAAATTTGATATTGATACGTAGAAAGTTATTAACAGTGACTAAAGACAAGGATGATTTAAAGAAATACGTTATTTTTTGTCTATGTTAAATACTACTTTAACTTAACAAAGTTTCATCGGGGCCGGTAAGAGCTCGGTGGCCTAGTTGTCAAGGCGTCAAGACGGTATCACACCCCGGACACTCCATACAACGTTCGCAAATCAACTACCTATTACTACTACTTAAGCAAATGACGTTTGTACACGTGCAAATGTGTGCGTGGAATCTAGTAGGGCTGAGTGCGCGGTTATTAATCGAAATGACGCGGGAAGTGCAGCTACTGCCTTCTCTTTTACCCGCATAGCGCTGTCTCTGTTATCGGTCGGCGCTCGCGTCTACTCGCCCGAGCGATCGCGCTCGCCCTTGTTTATGTGTCAGTGATCTCTACAACGAAGTACCGGGTAGCGTGAGGTATTTGAAATGAGTGCGGGGAGGTGAGTGGCCGTTCTGTATGGAGTACTATTATATATTCTGTGATGGTATGTTGGATACGCGGGTACAAATCACACCCGAGACGAATTTTTTTTCTTTTATACTTTGTTAAGCCAAAACAGTATTTATCCACTGTTAATAACTACGTATCAACATCCAAGTCACCCTTTTATTCCCTGAGTGTGCTACCTAACTCCTGGAAATAATAAAAGCAACGCCGTTAGAGTGCCACTCACCTGAGCCTCGTGTGCGCGTGTATCTCCTGGCAGAGGCGGTGCATCTTGTTGCGGCGCGAGTTACGTCCGAGCCACGCCGGGAACTGAACCTGCGCCGCCAGGTGGCCCGACATCGCGTGTCCCGGCAGCACCGAGCTGTACATCGCCTGATCGACCGACCATCTCATTAAGGTGGGTCCACATTTGTGTGACATAGCCTCGTGACAATACCAATAACGCGTGTCTCTGTACTGTTGACGAGGACGATATCTGACATGTGAACAAAATCACGACATACGATCTCTGTGAAATATGTATGGTACGTGTCACGAGACAGTGTAGGTAGACGGTGTTTTTTATGTCACGGATAAATGTAACGTGTCACGAGCAGCAGGCGTAGCACGGGCTGCCAAGAATGGACTCGAGTCACGCGTCAAGAAATTTTAATCACGTCAGTCCTACTAAATACGCGCCACCGTGCTACTCTTTAAAACATAGAGATTATGTCACTGAAATTGTGAGATAATGGTAGTTTTCCAATTACAGCACTAGAGCGCATTATGCGGCATAATGCTTAACGTTGAATGTTCCAACTACAGCAACACTTCGCACAATCGAGCACTCTCAAAAGCAATGTTTTCGTGTGATGCGTGCAATCGATACCAACTCAGTGACAGAAAATTAACAAGTGTTTTTTCTTTAAGTTGGCATTGATCGAAATGTTTTATTTATATATAATCGTTAGTAATATTATTTATTGTTGAAAAATTTTTAAAGTTTTCGTTTCATTGTAGTTTTTTTGAAATAATCAAAGTTAATTCAAACTGTGTTAAAAAATAAATATAAGTATGGATGAAGGTACAAAAATTACTCAAAACAAAAAAATGGTAATGAAATAATCAAAATCCAAATTACTTAAAATAACCGTAAATAGTTTTCAACCAATTATTATGTATACCACATTATTTACACATTAATGAGGTTATTGCTAACTCTATGAATATTTCTTTTTTTCAACACTGAACTTAGCGCACTCTGCTGGTGCATTTGAAAACTAATTCACGTTCCAATTAAGCATCAGCATAATTCGGCATTGTGCGCCACTGAGTCGCATTATGCTCTGTAATTGGAAAACTACCAATGCGTGACTCGAGTCCAGTCTTGGCAGCCCGTGCTACACCTGCTGATCCAATTAGGTCGGTCTTTTTCTGCTGTCCGCGTGACCCTGTGCGTCCACACTTCCGGTTTTGTCATGCTTACTTGTCGCAGCTTCGGTCACAGCCGCGATCAGGGAATATTAGGGGGGATGGCATCGCCCTATATGACGGACGAGGTGGTCGTAACACACAACCACTTTCTTGAGAGTTAACATGGTAACCAGCCACGGTATTCGAGTGACGTTGTCACGCGTGGAGTAGTGCTCGTTCACATTTACTTAATAAGACCTGTGACGAAAGCTACAAATGTGGACCCACCTTTATGCGACTCAGGCAGGCGGCAAAGCCCAGGGGCCAATCAAGTATTACCTGGTGTCGAGCGCTCGTCAAGGGTCGCCTTGGCTCGACATAATGATACTGATATGATCAATAATACTATAATGATTTTCGTCGAAAACAAAACGAACTTTGGTAGAACAAAGAAAGGCACTGTTGGGTACAGAATATTTTAATATGTGTGTGTAGTTTTAAGTAATTAATTGTGTCCTTTCGGGTGGATCGATTATAAAAATTGTTCACTCATTTTAAGGGTAAATCAATTATTATATTTATTTTCTTTTCCTTAATTTGGACGGTATATTGTAAATGTTCCTATGATAGCTATAAATAGCATTATTTTAAAACTGTTGTCGCTTTCGTTTCCTACCGACTGTGCTATACGTGTGTCTCGAAGCAAATAAACTTCATTCGCTTTACTATCGGAAATCGTATATTCATCAGCCGCATCCGTTACAGGCACAATGCAGATGGGACTGGCGATTTCTTCATAGTTAAGAGCAATCTTTATTTTAATCTATTTATGAGCTGTACAATTAAATAGGAATAATAATATAGAATACAATTGTATTGCAAATAATATAGAATACAATTAAATACAATGAAATAGGAAACACGAAATTTGACGAACACAAAAATTTGTTCGAGATCAAAAAAATTACCAGAGGAAGACTCAGTACCAGCACTCAATACCATCTTACCTATTTGTACTGCCAAGCAACGATGTTTGAATTGTTTTTTTCAGTTTGAAGGGTAAGTCAGGCGATGAAATTACTGGGTACTGTAATACTTAATTTTTTGAGTAATGAGCATAGGGTTAATAGATATAAGGTGATTAATAAAAGAGTGAAATGTCAAAATATGTGGTTTAATCCGGCAAAGCCGACATAAGGATTTTTTTTTTATCCAAGGGAACACAATATTAGTGGGCGCACTGATTGTGGCCTACGGCTGCCAATCAGTGGTGAGGATTTGTATCACTAATATTTTTAGATAATATGGTACAGGTTCTTTGCACGATTTGATCGATAACGCTCTCTTTAGTTAACTCCCTAAATGCCTTTACCTAGGGATGGTAGAATTATGTTTTATAATAAACTTATTTGGAGTGGACTCAGCTGTGAAACTCGGGGAGATCCTGCTCTGGAGACACCACAGGCTCCGGGCCACCGGACACTGGTGGTAGAAGAGAAGTCGGGGCAACCGGGTTCAGTAGTTGAGTCTGACTCCGGGGTATTCAATAACCACGGGGTAGGGAATTCCTCCTGTCGGAGGAAAGTGGGTCTGCCTGACTGTGCTGGTAGATTGCTGGCTGTCTATTTTAATGACGCTACACTATGTCGTACGTGCTTCGAAATCATATGAACGAACGGGTAAAATGGGTTAGAGGCCCTTATTGAGTAAATCCAACTGTGTGGAAGATTAGGTGTTCGCTTATCGATGCTTGACATTTGTTTTAATAAAATAATTTAGGCTATCTAGCCAACAGACACAAGCGTTCGACCGTCAACGTCAAAACAGAAAATATGGCTGTCTCGGCTCAGCCAGTCCACACTCCACAGACTAACTATTCCGAGACAACATAGACTAATAAACATAGATAAAAAACCAAGTAAACTATCGATATTTATTGAATTAAAAGTTCCTGAACTAAATTTGAAAATAATCAAAGACACGATATACATAAAACTATTATAACCCAAGGCGCGTTCAATGTTTTCTGAATTTAGATAAAAAAAGGTAACTAATACATGGAAATGTCACTAGATGGCAGTAGGAACCTGATTAGAAATTTCCTGTAGGGAAATTTATGTTACAGTACTATGACTAGAAATCTCATGTCACAAGCTGGCAACGTACATTGGCGTCCGTGTAGGGTTTGTAAATTCGCAAACGTTACAGAATCCACATGAACTATAGGCGACCGTAGTCAATTATCATTCAAAAATATTTATTCAACACAGGCCTTTACACTTTTACAGGCACTTATTGATGATAAGACAAAGGAGAAAATTTTAATTTAAAGAAAGGAAATATATTTTACCTTGTATGTGCAAATATTCGGAATATCATTAAGATTTTTTTTATACAACTAGCTGGCAAACAAACAAACTGCCCACTTGATGGTTAGTGGTAACAGGCCCCTATAGTACGTGTGGTTCCTGTGAAATTCGTAGCAAATCTGCAACCCCCACAAGAACCACAGTCTACATTGCCAACTTGTGCCATAAGATGTAAAGTCACGGTACCCAGTAATTTCACTGCCATATCTTACCCATCAAACCGGAACACATCAATGCAAGTACTGTTGCTTTGCGGCAGAAATAGGTAAGACGGAGGTACCCCAGGCAGTCGACCCTGGTAAAGAGTCTCCCTCCGGTAAGATGTCTGCAAATCTAAGTAGGATAGAAAAAATAAAGTTGACTCTACACCTTCAAGTGGGTAGTCTGCTTGCTTGCCAAGTTAGTCATATAAAAAAATAATGTATCAATTGATTACTCTAATAACATCTAAGCAGTGTTTTATACACGGCCGGATCGTTTGTGGGGCGGAAAAGGACACCTCGGAGTTTGGTTACTGTTAAGGGCGAGGGCCCTTAACACTTAACCGGAGTGAATAGTGAATCTGGCGCGTGCCCTTGATTCCGAACAACCATATTTACCTGTATGGGTAGCAAATTCCAAGCCTGCTGCCCTCGTATTCGTGCATCCACCAAGTCCCCTAGGCTGATGCTGTCGGCGGCTTGGCTTATGCGTTCCAATATTTCATCTCTACATGAAAAAAACAAAACAAAGGTACAGTCAGCAGCAGGTCAAGCTATACATTTGCATTACCGAAAGCCGATATGTTAATAACAAACGAATAAGGGAGACTTAAGGTAGAATAGAGATCTTCACAAACAATCCATAGATTGAGATTAAGTTGTTTAGTTTATTTATTTTTTATTAGACTTTTTGGTAATTAATTTTATTTCAAATTATATTTCATGCCGAGGCGGGTAGACTTTTTTTGGTCTTCATCTCCCCTGATAGTAAGTGACAATGTACATGTAGGCGAGGGAGATGCAAAAACGATTGATTTTCGAAAACTAATTTAATAAAAACTTCTTTACAAAAAATTGCGTCGTTCGTCGTGCTAACCCGTTCATCTAGTCTATCACAAGATGGCGTATCCTATACCTTTCTCCCTTCCACATACATACATCTCACTCGCACACTCCTCACGTTCCGTTTCCCACATACATATGTATATTATAATTTTAAAAGGTTTATAAAAAAATTGTCAAGAATGCTATTACTCGCGTCACGCATTTTCTCATATAATAACGCGTTCGGACGCAGCTGCAATAACGGCATAACAAAAAACTCACTCACTTGGGACAGTGCGGCTTAACATTGAGGTAGTTCTCCTGCACGAAGAGAGGCGCGAGGCTGTAGTCGTAGAAGAAGAGGTCGCTTTTGTCGTTGATGCTCATTTTTTTGTGCTCCTCCGCGGAGAAAACCTTGCGCAGCGCTTCCCAGGGACCCTGCGACAGTATGGATTATGTGAAGCTTTTTACATTGCTTTCATACGCGATGCAGTCACAGTCAGTGAACCTTTGCATCGCTGAGAATGTCTCTTAACAACGCGAGCGTTCGTTAAACGAGCGCTGCTAACGTGTAAAAATTTTTTTTAGGGTTTTAGTAGATTGCTTAATCATCAGCTTATGTAATTATGTCCCTACCAAGGGGCTCGAGCCTACTCTAAGTTAGGGTATTGAGGCCTTAGTCAACCACGCTGGCCCAGTGTGGATTAGTCGACTTCACATACACCTTTAAATTTTTTCGCAGGTGTATGAAGGTTGCCTCACGCATTGGTACACGGCAGTCTCGAACTCCGGACTTCCCGATTAGAAGGGCAGTGCCGAGTCCACAGCGCCGCCGAAGCTCTAATAGCAAACAAGCAATCTATCTAGCTAGAGTTTAGATAGATTACTTGTCGTTTACTTGTTTGTAATATTTACAATATAAATCTTGCTTCATATTACCTCTAGGAGTTACCATTTGACCACCAGCACACGTACTGACTGGCGTTTGAATGCGCTCTCTCGGCTTCCTTCTGCAGCCGTCGGTCCGTTACCCCACCCTTACTGTGAGACCGAGTACCATGCACATACCAATCCGATGTCTGTGTGCACTTTCTTGGCGTCCATTCGCAGCTGTCGATCCGTCCCCCAGTGAGACTCAGTATTCCGCGCACGTACCAGCCTGAGGTCCGTGTGCACCCTCTCGGCGTCCCTCAGCAGCTGTCTGTCTGTCAGTGTGATTGTACCGCGCACGTACCAGCCTGAGGTCCGTGTGCACCCTCTCGGCGTCCCTCCGCAGCTGTCTATCTGTCTGTCAGTGTGACTGTACCGCGCACATACCAGCCTGAGGTCCGTGTGCACCCTCTCGGCGTCCCTCCGCAGCTATCTGTCTGTCAGTGTGAGTGTACCGCGCACGGACCAGCCTGAGGTCCGTGTGCACCCTCTCGGCGTCCCTCCGCAGCTGTCTATCTGTCTGTCAGTGTGAGTGTACCGCGCACGGACCAGCCTGAGGTCCGTGTGCACCCTCTCGGCGTCCCTCCGCAGCTGTCTATCTGTCAGTGTGAGTGTACCGCGCACGGACCAGCCTGAGGTCCGTGTGCACCCTCTCGGCGTCCCTCCGCAGCTGTCTATCTGTCTGTCAGTGTGACTGTACCGCGCACGTACCAGCCTGAGGTCCGTGTGCACCCTCTCTCTGTGTCCCTCCGCAGCTGTCTCTCTGTCAGTGTGAGTGTACCGCGCACGGACCAGCCTGAGGTCCGTGTGCACCCTCTCGGCGTCCCTCCGCAGCTGTCTATCTGTCTGTCAGTGTGAGTGTACCGCGCACGGACCAGCCTGAGGTCCGTGTGCACCCTCTCGGCGTCCCTCCGCAGCTGTCTATCTGTCTGTCAGTGTGACTGTACCGCGTACGTACTAGCCTGAGGTCCGTGTGCACCCTCTCGGCGTCCCTCCGCAGCTTTCTCTCTGTCGGTGTGAGTGTACCGCGCACGGACCAGCCTGAGGTCCGTGTGCACCCTCTCGGCGTCCCTCCGCAGCTGTCTATCTATCTGTCAGTGTGACTGTACCGTGCACGTACCAGCCTGAGGTCCGTGTGCACCCTCTCGGCGTCCCTCCGCAGCTGTCTCTCTGTCAGTGTGAGTGTACCGCGCACGGACCAGCCTGAGGTCCGTGTGCAGCCTCTCGGCGTCCCTCCGCAGCTGTCTCTCTGTCAGTGTGAGTGTACCGCGCACGTACCAGCCTGAGGTCCGTGTGCACCCTCTCGGCGTCCCTCCGCAGCTGTCTCTCTGTCAGTGTGAGTGTACCGCGCACGTACCAGCCTGAGGTCCGTGTGCACCCTTTTGGCGTCCCTCCGCAGCTGTCTCTCTGTCAGTGTGACTGTACCGCGCACGGACCAGCCTGAGGTCCGTGTGCACCCTCTTGGCGTCCCTCCGCAGCTGTCTCTCTGTCAGTGTGAGTATACCACGCACGTACCAGCCTGAGGTCCGTGTGCACCCTCTCGGCGTCTCTCCGCAGCTGTCTCTCTGTCAGTGTGAGTGTACCGCGCACGTACCAGCCTGAGGTCCGTGTGCATCCTCTCGGCGTCCCTCCGCGGCTGTATCTCTGTCAGTGTGAGTGTACCGCGCACGTACCAGCCTGAGGTCCGTGTGCACCCTCTCTCTGTGTCCCTCCGCAGCTGTCTCTCTGTCAGTGTGAGTGTACCGCGCACGGACCAGCCTGAGGTCCGTGTGCACCCTCTCGGCGTCCCTCCGCAGCTGTCTATCTGTCTGTCAGTGTGAGTGTACCGCGCACGGACCAGCCTGAGGTCCGTGTGCACCCTCTCGGCGTCCCTCCGCAGCTGTCTATCTGTCTGTCAGTGTGACTGTACCGCGTACGTACTAGCCTGAGGTCCGTGTGCACCCTCTCGGCGTCCCTCCGCAGCTTTCTCTCTGTCGGTGTGAGTGTACCGCGCACGGACCAGCCTGAGGTCCGTGTGCACCCTCTCGGCGTCCCTCCGCAGCTGTCTATCTATCTGTCAGTGTGACTGTACCGTGCACGTACCAGCCTGAGGTCCGTGTGCACCCTCTCGGCGTCCCTCCGCAGCTGTCTCTCTGTCAGTGTGAGTGTACCGCGCACGGACCAGCCTGAGGTCCGTGTGCAGCCTCTCGGCGTCCCTCCGCGGCTGTATCTCTGTCAGTGTGAGTGTACCGCGAACGTACCAGCCTGAGGTCCGTGTGCACCCTCTCGGCGTCCCTCCGCAGCTGTCTATCTGTCTGTCAGTGTGACTGTACCGCGCACGTACCCGCCTGAGGTCCGTGTGCACCCTCTCGGCGTCCCTCCGCAGCTGTCTCTCTGTCAGTGTGAGTGTACCGCGCACGGACCAGCCTGAGGTCCGTGTGCACCCTCTCGGCGTCCCTCCGCAGCTATCTATCTGTCTGTCAGTGTGACTGTACCGCGCACGTACCAGCCTGAGGTCCGTGTGCACCCTCTCGGCGTTCCTCCGCAGCTGTCTCTCTGTCAGTGCGAGTGTACCGCGCACGTACCAGCCTGAGGTCCGTCTGCACCCTCTCGGCGTCCCTCCGCAGCTGTCTCTCTGTCAGTGTGAGTGTACCGCGCACGTACCAGCCTGAGGTCCGTGTGCACCCTCTCGGCGTCCCTCCGCGGCTGTATCTCTGTCAGTGTGAGTGTACCGCGCACGTACCAGCCTGAGGTCCGTGTGCACCCTCTCGGCGTCCCTCCGCAGCTGTCTATCTGTCTGTCAGTGTGACTGTACCGCGCACGTACCAGCCTAAGGTCCGTGTGCACCCTTTCGGCGTCCCTCCGCAGCTGTCTCTCTGTCAGTGTGAGTGTACCGCGTACGTACCAGCCTGAGGTCCGTGTGCACCCTCTCGGCATCCCTCCGCAGCTGTCTCTCTGTCAGTGTGAGTGTACCGCGCACGTACCAGCCTGAGGTCTGTGTGCACCCTCTCGGCGTCCCTCCGCAGCTGTCTCTCTGTCAGTGTGAGTGTACCGCGCACGGACCAGCCTGAGGTCCATGTGCACTCTCTCGGCGTCCCTCCGCAGCTGTCTATCTGTCTGTCAGTGTGAATGTACCGCGCACGTACCAGCCTGAGGTCTGTGTGCACCCTCTCGGCGTCCCTCCGCAGCTGTCTCTCTGTCAGTGTGAGTGTACCGCGCACGTACCAGCCTGAGGTCCGTGTGCACCCTCTCGGCGTCCCTCCGCAGCTGTCTCTCTGTCAGTGTGAGTGTACCGCGTACGGACCAGCCTGAGGTCCGTGTGCACCCTCTCGGCGTCCCTCCGCAGCTATCTATCTATCTGTCAGTGTGACTATACCGTGCACGTACCAGCCTGAGGTCCGTGTGCACCCTCTCGGCATCCCTCCGCAGCTGTCTCTCTGTCAGTGTGAGTGTACCGCGCACGTACCAGCCTGAGGTCTGTGTGCACCCTCTCGGCGTCCCTCCGCAGCTGTCTCTCTGTCAGTGTGAGTGTACCGCGCACGGACCATCCTGAGGTCCATGTGCACTCTCTCGGCGTCCCTCCGCAGCTGTCTATCTGTCTGTCAGTGTGAGTGTACCGCGCACGGACCAGCCTGAGGTCCGTGTGCACCCTCTCGGCGTCCCTCCGCAGCTGTCTATCTGTCTGTCAGTGTGAATGTACCGCGCACGTACCAGCCTGAGGTCCGTGTGCACCCTCTCGGCGTCCCTCCGCAGCTGTCTCTCTGTCAGTGTGAGTGTACCGCGTACGGACCAGCCTGAGGTCCGTGTGCACCCTCTCGGCGTCCCTCCGCAGCTATCTATCTATCTGTCAGTGTGACTGTACCGTGCACGTACCAGCCTGAGGTCCGTGTGCACCCTCTCGGCGTCCCTCCGCAGCTGTCTCTCTGTCAGTGTGAGTGTACCGCGCACGGACCAGCCTGAGGTCCGTGTGCACCCTCTCGGCGTCCCTCCGCAGCTGTCTATCTGTCTGTCAGTGTGACTGTACCGCGCACGTACCAGCCTGAGGTCCGTGTGCAGCCTCTCGGCGTCCCTCCGCAGCTGTCTATCTGTCTGTCAGTGTGACTGTACCGCGCACGTACCAGCCTGAGGTCCGTGTGCACCCTCTCGGCGTCCCTCCGCAGCTGTCTCTCTGTCAGTGTGAGTGTACCGCGTACGGACCAGCCTGAGGTCCGTGTGCACCCTCTCGGCGTCCCTCCGCAGCTATCTATCTATCTGTCAGTGTGACTGTACCGTGCACGTACCAGCCTGAGGTCCGTGTGCACCCTCTCGGCGTCCCTCCGCAGCTGTCTCTCTGTCAGTGTGAGTGTACCGCGCACGGACCAGCCTGAGGTCCGTGTGCACCCTCTCGGCGTCCCTCCGCAGCTGTCTATCTGTCTGTCAGTGTGACTGTACCGCGCACGTACCAGCCTGAGGTCCGTGTGCACCCTCTCGGCGTCCCTCCGCAGCTGTCTCTCTGTCAGTGTGAGTGTACCGCGCACGGACCAGCCTGAGGTCCGTGTGCACCCTCTCGGCGTCCCTCCGCAGCTGTCTCTCTGTCAGTGTGAGTGTACCGCGTACGTACCAGCCTGAGGTCCGTGTGCACCCTCTCGGCATCCCTCCGCAGCTGTCTCTCTGTCAGTGTGAGTGTACCGCGCACGTACCAGCCTGAGGTCTGTGTGCACCCTCTCGGCGTCCCTCCGTAGCTGTCTCTCTGTCAGTGTGAGTGTACCGCGCACGGACCAGCCTGAGGTCCATGTGCACTCTCTCGGCGTCCCTCCGCAGCTGTCTATCTGTCTGTCAGTGTGAATGTACCGCGCACGTACCAGCCTGAGGTCTGTGTGCACCCTCTCGGCGTCCCTCCGCAGCTGTCTCTCTGTCAGTGTGAGTGTACCGCGCACGTACCAGCCTGAGGTCCGTGTGCACTCTCTCGGCGTCCCTCCGCAGCTGTCTATCTGTCTGTCAGTGTGAATGTACCGCACACGTACCAGCCTGAGGTCCGTGTGTACTCTCTCGGCGTCCCTCCGCAGCTGTCTATCTGTCTGTCAGTGTGAATGTACCGCGCACGTACCAGCCTGAGGTCCGTGTGCACTCTCTCGGCGTCCCTCCGCAGCTGTCTATCTGTCTGTCAGTGTGAATGTACCGCGCACGTACCAGCCTGAGGTCCGTGTGCACTCTCTCGGCGTCCCTCCGCAGCTGTCTATCTGTTTGTCAGTGTGAATGTACCGCGCACGTACCAGCCTGAGGTCCGTGTGCACCCTCTCGGCGTCCCTCCGCAGCTGGTCGGGCTGGCTGCGCCCTCGGTCCGCGCCCCACACGGACAGCAGGTGCAGCGTGTGGCGCACGTCCTGGTTGGCGGCCGTCACCAGCTGGGTGAGCACGTCCGGCGGCACCTTCAGGCCCTCTTTGAAACATATCGACATCATCGCCGCCTGTGAACCAACACAGTAGCAGTGTACGGTCTAGCGACGTACATTTTACTGTTGTCAGCATTTTTGGTTATAACGCAATAAAGTTAGTTCGCATTCAGCCAACAAGGGCAACGCGCGTTCTCACATTATCATATCATTACAATTACAGTATCAAGTTTTTATTACAGTTTTTTATACAATATCAGTTTTATCATTTTGTTTCGGTACCAACCCGAACATTGGTCCTTCGAGCTTACCGAAAAAGCGGGATCCGACACGTGTTGTGCAGTGAAAAATTTGTCGTGTTGGCGGTTCCGTTGGTAGAACAAAGTGCAAGTGGGTGTACACGTCACTGTTGCGAACACGCGGCAGTTTCCACATCTTCGGAAGGGTGTGATATCAAGACACACTTTTTCATCAGCAAGGATTAGCACGCGCACCTGGGAAGGTCATCATACCAAGGAGCACCTTCATCAGCAAGAAGTGGCCAGCGCTGTGTTAGTCGTCTTACTCTACTTACCTATCAAGTAAGATCAATCCATTTTACATATTTTATCATGTCTTCTATGGATGATATTTTGATTAATCAGCAACAAACTGCTAATGCTATTGAGCATCTGTGGTCAAATTTTAAGAAAGATGGAGCAGAGAGAAAAACTCCTGACTACATCCAGCGCCGTTTAGATATTCTAGATAGCTATTGGTTAGAATTTGAGAAAAATCATGATCGTTTGTCAGAGTTCGGTATGGAGTCTCATAGCTACTTCTTGAATAAAGAGTTTGATAGAGTAAAAGGGCTATTAATGCAAGTTAGGGCGCACTTGCAAAGCTATCAGCCTTCTACAGCAGATAGGCCCAGGACCCCAATCCTGAAGCCGTCCAGTTTCATTTCATCTGATAGTAAGCATCAGCCATTACGATCAAGTGGTACAGCCAGCAAGACCGAAGAAATGCTTCGGAAACAGCAAAGCAATTTCAAAGCTTTCCAACGCTCAGTTGCTAATATTGATTTAGATTTAGTATCCGAAAAATGGGAGTTTGAAGACGTGCTGCACACTCTTCAAACCCGTTGGGCAGCTATTGACAGTTTACATTGGGAGTTAGACAGCGAGCTAGGAGAGTCCAACCAGCAGTATGAAGACGCATTCTCTCAGCATGAAACAATTTATAATAATCTTAAAAAAGATATTAATAAAAAAATGTGGTCTATCAGGCATATTGAAAAATCAACGCCGCAAATGGAAATCCCTACATTCAGCGGAAATTACAATAGTTGGGTATCTTTCAAAGATCTTTTTACAGAAATCATTCACAATAATTTATCAATGTCACCAGCACAGAAAATGCAGTACCTAAAGAGCAAAGTAAAGGGGGAAGCTGAAAGATTAATTCAGCACTTACACATCAGTACAGACAATTATAGTATTTGTTGGGATATACTTAATCAGAGGTACAATAATATAAGGCTAATATTTACGTCGCATATGAATACTTTAATGAATCTCCCGACAGTACAGCATCCATCAGTTGTTCACTTAAAACGTATACATGATATTACACAAGAATGTCTGAATGCAATTAAAAATCTTGGCGTCGACATTACTTCTTGGGATCCGATAGTTGTGTACCTTTTGACCCAAAAATTAGATACGGAATCCTATTCCGATTACATGGAATCTGTAAAAAATCCTAGAGAGCTGCCAGTTCTTAAAGAGTTATTACAGTTCCTCGAAAACAAATTCACAACCTTAGAGTCATCATCCCGTAGGAAACAAGATAATCCGCCACAAAAACAGCAAGTAGCAACAAAAAATCATAATTATCAGCGACCTAATTATTATAAAAGTACGTTTTTGACAAGCAGTAAAGTCACCTCGCAACCGATAAACAAAGGCAATGTATCAGCAAAATATCACTGTCCATTATGCAATAGTAATGAACACGGAATTTATTATTGCAACAAATTTCTAGAAATGACGTCATATAATAGGTTGAAGACCGCGCGTAAGTTAAATCTTTGCCCAAATTGTCTTTTTAATCATCAGGGGAAGCAATGCATCTCTGAAAAATATTGTAAACATTGCAAAAAAGATCATAACAGTCTTTTACATGATGCCTTTTCGCAATCCGCCCGCCCAAAATCAGATATCAGCCAGGAGCCAGCGCCCGCGGGGAGTGCGCACGACACGTCTGCGAATATTATCGGAAAGCAAGTCCGAAGTAGTTCACACGTGTCACTTCAGAGCGACCCCATTGAAGTACTATTACCAACTGCCATGATCAAGGTTCAAGGCGCAGACGGGTCATTTTGCTTAATGCGCGCCCTACTAGACCAGGGCTCACAAACGTCACTTATATCAGAGCGTGCAGCGCAGCTCCTTCGATTACCTCGGCAAAAATGCAAAGGAATAATATCCGGAATAGGCGACAAAGAGAGTAACTGTAAGGGAATGATCACACTAAAATGTTCATCAAATATCAGCAACTTTACATTTACAACAGATGCTCTAATTATGAGACAACTCATAAAAAATTTGCCGAGTCAAACATTTATATTAAACTCCGATTGGTCATATCTCTCAAATATTCAATTAGCAGACCCCGAATTTTATGTTAGTCGCCCGATTGATTTACTCTTAGGTGCTGACATATATTCGACAATATTACTAGATGGTATATGCAAGTTCAATGAAAGACTGCCGACCGCTCAACAAACGCGGCTCGGCTGGATATTGAGTGGCAACGTAAAAACTTATCAGTGTAATGTCGTTGTACACAGTTTAGATGATGTTCAGAAATTCTGGGAAGTGGAAGATATTTCTGAGTCTACCGAAATATCATCTGAAGATCAGCAATGTATCGACTACTACCAGGCCACCACAAAGAGACTAGAAGATGGCCGATACCAGGTTCGGTTACCGTTAAAGCAAGACTATAAGGAGAAATTGGGACTATCAAAAAACAAAGCTATAGGCCAATTTTATACATTGGAACATAAATTTAAACGTCAGTCAGATATTGCAAAACAATATAAGTTATTTATAAATGAATATTCATTACTTGGACACATGAAACCTGCAATTACTGGTAGCAAATCGACACCTGAATGTTACCTACCTCACCATTGCGTCACACGGCAAGAGTCATCAACTACCAAGTTGCGCGTCGTGTTTAATGCGTCAGCGAAAACATCAAGTGGCTTGAGTTTAAATGACGTAATGTGTACAGGGCCTAATCTACAGCAGGATCTCCAAAGTCTCATTATCAAGTGGAGACAATATAAATTCGCTTTTACTGCCGACATAGAAAAAATGTTTAGGCAAATTATGCTGAATGATCAAGATCAACAGTTACATAAAATCATGTGGAGAAATGACCAATCTGAGACCTTAAAAACATATCAGTTGACAACGGTCACATATGGCACAAAAGCTGCTCCCTATATAGCTATGATGACCCTCAAGCAGTTAGCTCAAGACGAAAAACATAATTATTTGAACAGCTCAGCCCCACAGGTCCTGGAAGAATCATTTTATATGGATGATTTAATTCATGGCCAACATAGTATAGAAGCAGCAAAACATTTACAATCAGATATGATAAATTTATTAAAATCAGGGGGTTTTAACTTAAGAAAGTGGAAGTCGAACCACCCCGAATTATTAAACGATGTCGGAGTTGAATGCAATCAAGAATTATTCGACTTCAAGCAAGTGGAGTCAACAAAGACATTAGGGGTTGGTTGGAATCCTTGGACGGACGAATTTGTATTTCAAGCAAAAATTAGCTTCTCCAGTTCATATCCTACAAAAAGGACTTTATTATCAGATATTGCCAAACTCTTCGATCCTATGGGCTGGCTTGCACCACTCACTACAAAATTAAAAATAATTTTTCAAGACGTGTGGAGATCTAATATCGAATGGGATGAACAAATCCCCCAGAGTATTTATGTTGAGTGGGCAAAAATAAAAAAGGACATCTATTTAATCACCGAATATCAAGTCCCGCGTTGGTTAAAAACAGAAGAGAATGATTGCATTGAACTCCATGGGTTTTGTGATGCCAGTACAAAAGCCTATGCGTGCGTTATATACTGCCGTATTAATAACAAAAACAGGCAATCAGTTGTATTAGTTGCAGGCAAAGCAAAATTAGTGCCACTAAGCAAGAGTGTGTCACTGCCGCGTCTAGAGCTCTGTGGTGCCCAATTATTATCAAAACTCATGAATAAGGTAAAACTGTGTCTAAATACTTACCAGGTACAGATGTATGGGTGGACTGACTCCATGGCGGTCCTGGGATGGCTTCATGGTGACACGGAGCGATGGAAACCGTTTGTTGCCAATCGAGCAAAACAAATTCAAGCTACCATGCCATCTAACTGCTGGCGATACATTAAGTCCAAGGACAATCCCGCAGATTGCGCCAGTAGAGGATTAACACAAGCTCAGCTAAAAGATCACGATCTCTGGTGGCAAGGACCTGCTTGGTTATCTACATATCAGCCACAGAGTGATGAGTCTACAAAATACAGTACAGAACAAGAAGTACGGAAAACAAAATTAGTTAATGCCACACAGACTGAGCGAAGCTATGAAATAATAAAACAAATAGTTAATAAGTTTAGTTCTATATCAAAAGCAATGAGAGTTTTAGCATGGATTTTAAGATTTATTTATAGAAAGCACGAACACAGCTATCTTTCAGTTCAGGAACTACGCAGAGCTAGATATAAAATAATTCAGCAAGTACAAGAAGAAGAATTTTTTGATGAGATTAGATGTCTGAAACAAAAGAATGTTGTATCAAGTAAAAGCAAGTTATATGAATTATGCCCTATATTAGATCAATATGAGATTATAAGAGTTGGTGGTAGGTTAAGACACGCGAATATTGACCCGGAAGCAAGACATCCGGCCATAATCCCAAACAATACACGCTTAGCAGACTTACTAATTGATGAAGCTCACGAGCTTACCTATCACGGGGGTGCACGCTTAACGGCATCATTTATGAGGCAAAAATACTGGTTAATCGGTGGCATCAGGGCTACTAAGAAAAGATTACGCCTATGTGTTAAATGCCGAAGACAGAATCCCGACCAACAGTGCCAATTAATGGGAGACCTACCATCCTCGAGATCAAATCCTTCTCGCCCTTTCTTTCACACAGGAGTAGACTACACAGGTCATATCCTGATCAAGGCCAACAAGGGCCGCGGCATCAAGAGCACCAAGGGTTACGTCGCAGTATTTGTTTGCATGGCCACAAAGGCCATACATCTTGAATTGGTTTCAGACCTAACTGCATCAGCTTTCCTATCAGCATTGCGTAGAATGTCAGCAAGAAGAGGAGTCCCCGGCCACATCTACAGCGACCAAGGTCGAAACTTCATTGGTGCTAGCAAAATCCTGAAAAAAGAACAAGAAATATTACTTACCATTGTCAGTCAAGAACTTCTTTCCGAAATCTCGAACATGGGGATAGAATGGCACTTTAACGCGCCCGCATGGCCGTCAGCAGGTGGGCTATGGGAAGCGGCCGTTAAAAGTCTAAAATATCATCTCAAGCGCGTGGTCGGTGAACAAAGGTTGACATTCGAAGAGTACAGTACCCTACTTTATCAGTTAGAAGCATGTCTAAACTCAAGACCTTTGTGCTCCTTATCAGAAGATCCGAACGACTTCAACATTCTCACGCCTTCACATTTCTTAGGCAGCGGTCCAACGTTGACAATTCATGAAACAGAAACCGATATGAGAACAAGATGGTATTTAACGCAAAAAATATATAAAGATGTTTGGGATCGCTGGTCTAATGAATACCTCACTCAGTTATCAGCCAGAGGAAAGTGGAGAAAACCGCAAAGTAATCTAAAAGAAAATGATATAGTGGTCATAAGGGACGAAAATCTACCTCCAGGGAAATGGGCATTAGGTCGAGTGGTCCAATTACACCCTGGAAACGACGGTTACGTCAGAGTTGTGACACTGAAAACTAAAAATGGCCTAATGCAGCGTCCCATTGTAAAACTTTCCGTGTTACCTATTAAGCAAGAAAATAAAAATGACAGCAAAATTAGTAAACAAACACCGTCCACACATCATCAAGAAAACCATAACACACATATCAAAACAACAAATAAAAAACATTGCTTCTTATCGCTAGTAACTTCATTACTCTTATGTTTTACGATATTTATACCATCAGCAAATTGTTCATACAGCATAACACCGTTAAAGAACAATAACAGTCTTTATTTCGATAATATTACGAGCCTACATTTAATAAGAGACGACTGGCGTCTAGTCGTCTACTATGACTCTCATCCTTATCAAGAAGGGAACACGACACTATCAAAATACATCAATTATTTGGAGCACCTGTGCATAAACATTAAACAACAATTCCATTGTGAGGATATCATATTGCAAATGCGCCATGAGTTCGGAGAATTACAATATTATGAAAACATTTTAAAGCACCATAGGACTGATAACGCAAGGCGCCGGCGTCGAGGCCTTGTAGACGGCATTGGCTACATTGCAAATAGTTTATTCGGCGTTTTAGATGGGCATTTCGCAGAAAAGTATGAGAGAGACATACAGATGATCAATGAAAATGAAAAACATATGGCTGCCTTGTGGAAAAATCAAACATCAGTAGTTGAAGCAGAGTTCAATCTTATTAAACGCACAGAAGGAATTATGGCAAAACATCACAAAATTGTTAACAAACGTATTATGGAAGCAGAGAAGTCTATAAATGAAATCAATATGGCTGTAAAAAACATTTCCATAGATAGCGAATTTATTAGTGTCGCCATTTTAACAAATAATCTTCTAACAAACTTGAAATCAATCCAGCAGACACTTTTAGACACTATAACAAATATATACAGCGGAAAGTTTAATTTTCATTTGCTAACACCGGCCCAACTACGTCAGGAACTGAATATAATTGCAGGACAACTTCCGAAGGATTTGTCTTTACCAGTAGATAATGATGATTTTTCTGAAATATATAATATACTACAAGTGAAATCAAGAATCACAAGCAGATATATAATTTTTGAGATCAAAATTCCCCTCATAAGCAGAGATAATTTTGAATTATTTAATCTGATCCCCATTCCTAAGATATCAAATAACAATTCTATTGTGGTTGTGCCAATCGCTGAGTACGCAGCAATCAGCCTGAGGAAAGATTCCCTCGTAGCTCTATCCAGATCTGACTTGAACTTCTGTATAAAAAGAAGTTCCGGAACTATTCTATGTTACCTCAAGAGACCCGTCTATAATATTGTAGATGATCAAAGCCTCTGTGAGAGATTACCCAACTCAAGAATATGCAAAACTATTAGCAGTTTATGTCATAATAAATGGACTGAATTACACGAAATAAACACGTATTTTTATTTCTGCTGTAGTCGGTGTATGCTGAAAATTCTATGCGACGATCAAGTTACATCAGTTCAACTGACCGACTCGGGTCTATTCAATATCGGCCAAGGTTGTGTAATTAAGTCAGCTGATTTCTACATTTATTCACACAAGCAGCAATACAGCAAGATGAGCGTAACATCTGATCTACAAGTACCCCAAATTTCGCCAATGAACAATATAATCAACGTAACTCTGTCTGTAGAACCCATACCGAATAATGACACAGATGAAACACACCAATATCAATTGCACGAAATCAAGAAGCAGTTAGAGATTATGAAAAACAGTAACCCATTAATAGAAGGTGTGTCCTATCATGACATTCACCATTATACGGTGATCTACGTTATACTGGCGTTTGTGGTGGCGGGCGCCGCAGGCATCGCGTGGAAGCGCTGCCGGCGCGGCGCGGGCGCAGCGGCGGCGGCGGAGCCAGCCGCAGCGGAGCTGGGTGCTTCGCTGACGGCGGCGGCTCGTTCTCTTAATCGTGTACAGTGTAGTGAAAATAGTGTTTCAAATCAGTGCAGTGGTAGTGAGTTACGTGAGTTTCCAAAACAAAGTGCGCGTGTGCAACGGCAAAATAGAAGCACCTCGCCTGTGCTTCGATCCGTGTATGCAATTCCAAATTAGGGTTTAGTTAGAATAACTATTTTAATATTAAGCAAATATTGTCAATCACCTTGTAATATCATACGGGAATAGTAACCGATCATTCATTGCATGTTAGATTTTAATCAAATATTGTTTTATCATCTTGTTAGTTATAAGATTCATGTCAATCGCCTTCATTAAGACACCTATAACATCCTCATTTTCTCGTCCGGGAATATGTACGGTCTAGCGACGTACATTTTACTGTTGTCAGCATTTTTGTTTATAACGCAATAAAGTTAGTTCGCATTCAGCCAACAAGGGCAACGCGCGTTCTCACATTATCATATCATTACAATTACAGTATCAAGTTTTTATTACAGTTTTTTATACAATATCAGTTTTATCATTTTGTTTCGGTACCAACCCGAACAAGCAGTATTATAAAGGCGCTTAGGGATAACGATTACTCTTCACGGGATCAAGCTCATCTGTTTATAGTTCACTCTTAACAGTGTGCGAACGAAGCTCAAAGTCGGCGTGGAGAGAGATGGGATGGCCCGCTTTTGGGGAAGGAAATTTCATGGCCGTTATGACGATGATAATGGGATCGTGAGGAATTTGAGTGGCGGACTGGTGGAGCGCCCAGTGATAAGATAGTTAATGTTAAACAATGCTCGCCATGGTCAGGAATGTGGTGGGTAACCCAAAATTTTTAAAGGAGTGACTTTACTTCATTGCGGGGAGAACGTTATAAGAAAACCATAGAGCTAGATGTCTTGATGTGATAGAGAGATGATGTAAAGTCTCAACAGGGCAAATGACTTCATATAGCTACCTTAATCTGGTCCACTCTTGGACGGGAGAAGCGAAGGTCGTAGCAGTAGTTTACGAGCGACCTCATCTTTTGGCTGTTCCTGTCGTTGCACATGCAGATTATGGGTACTGCTGTCGTTTTTATCAATCCTATCAGCTCTTGGAGACCACCTGGAAGCGATGGAATACTAATGATAAAAGAAACAATATTCAACCTAATATTGAGTACAGATCTTCTGTATTAGATTTAAGAGAGCATCAGAAATAGCTTCCAATTTGAAGTTAAAAGTTTTGAACACTTGTTTGAAATTATGTATGGGCGTTATCATTATCATTAAATCAAAAAAAAAAGTCATGTTTCAATTTTCTGGCAAATTACCTCTGTCCTCATTCCCGGCCATTCCATCAACTTCGTCCATGACTAAAACGTGTTTCTTCGTCACCGCCTGTTTACCAGTGTCTCCTAAAAGTGTGAACATTTAAGATTTTTTTTTTTTTTTTGAAAAAACGTCGCCCCACACTAGGATTTTCTCCTGTGTCGTGGGTGCAGTTACAAACATAGAATATCACATGCACATACGCCCAGACCGGAACAAATTTCTG
Organism: Schoenobius gigantellus; assembly: GCA_963935595.1. Taxonomy (NCBI): domain Eukaryota; kingdom Metazoa; phylum Arthropoda; class Insecta; order Lepidoptera; family Crambidae; genus Schoenobius; species Schoenobius gigantellus. The sequence goes on along the minus strand of OZ012544.1, from coordinate 8,598,313 downwards.
TAGGCCATACAAAACAAAATACAAAAGAATTATTGCCATCATAATTACGTAACGGACACATACCTTTAACCTCCTCGCATCCACATGCGACTTGTGATATAGTCTACCCAAAGAGGAGTAATAAAGATGAATAGTACTTGATATTAGTGCCTTACCATTTGAGTAATGCTTTGATTTCCAATTTAAAATTCTATACTCTCATTTTTACCGACAGGGGCTCCCTCACCAGGAGCATTCGCCTGTAATTGTATGTAACGTAACTGATTCGAGCATTACGTCAGTAAGGGAGGTGAAACAAGCGTTTCAGTGTGCATTCTGTAATAATACAACTCGAGCATTGTGGACTCATTCGTTAGAAATAAACAAATCTTTATGCATATTTGACTAATTAGGAATCCCTTTAGGGGGTGAAAAGAGGGGTGGAAATTTGTATGGGGAATCTCAAAGATCGCAAATTTTTTCTAGAAAAAGGAAATTGGATAAAGAATTACTAAACCCACATGAACGAAGTCGCGGGCAAAAGCTAGTATGTATTTCATAATTATGGTAAGGTGCAAAATTCGATATGACGATAAATCAGTATCAGACTACTCAGTACCTTTAGCATACGCCGACAGGGAGTTGGTCGTGAGCAATTCAGTGATCTGTTCCTTGATGAGATTCTTACTCCTGGTGTCTGACGCGTTGAACTCAACCACGTCGAAGCCGAGATCTTTACAGACGAGCGCCACAGTTGTTGTCTTGCCTAAAATAAAATCAAGTGAGTTAGCAAAAGCAAAAACGTAGATAATAAATAATAATAATTTTATTAGCCAAACAGTTACATTTCCACCACTGTTTGGCTAATAAATTATGGAAATGGTGATGGAGTGATGGAAATGTAACATATGTATCTTCTCAAGTTTTAGCAACAAAAATCAGGGCAGTATCATCAGCATATGAAATGATTCTTCCTTGAAATGTGTCCAAACATAACAGGTCATTTAAATATATGAGAAAAAGCGTTGGCCCTAAGATGCTGCCCTGCGGAACACCATGGGTGATTGGAAGATTAGAACTACTATAGAAACCTATTTTTACATACTGGACGATAAAAACGTGTTACGTACTACACGCCACTGTCAACCGGTTAGTAATATTATAATAAAAAATAACAAATATGATTTACAAGTCCCCACGTTCTAAGAAGTTAAGTCTTCATTCCTACGGTGAAAGAAAACATCGTGAGGCAACCTGCATACATCTGCAAAGGAGTTCAAAGGTGTATGTGTAGTCCACCAATCCGCACGGGGCCAGTGTGGTAGACTAAGACAGTGGTAAAATAACTTAACTAATAGTTAGGAATTTAACAATTAGTTAAGCTAACCTTTGTTCAAAAAACACATTTTGGTAATATTTAAACATTGGTCAAGATTTTAAACCATTGGTTGAGTTAACTACGGATCAAATAACCGGCCCTAAGGTCTAAACACCCTAACTTAGGTTCGAACCCCTCGGCGGGAACGTATATGAGCTGTGATGATGATGATGATGGTGACATTCTAAGAAGCCCGTTTTGGTAGCTGTCATTCCCGTTGGGACGATGATATTAGTATGGATTGTTGAAAAGGAGAACATGGGGACTGTAATTTATACATTAGAAAAAGTAAGGTTTTGTAACACAGTACTGTACAGACGACACTACAATTATTATGTTAATAAAAATCGAAAATAGACTTTATGGCTTATACAGGGGTGGAAGCAGTATCGAGGTATAAAATTACTGACTTTACTGACCAAATCCTAATGAAATACTGACCAAATACTGACTTTTACTGACTGTTTTACTGACGAAATTTCACCCCTCGCTGGGCCGTTTCATTCATGTGTGCATAGTTTATGTGCTCATTCATAGTACCCTATATTAGTAAAGCACACCTCTTCGTACTTTTCCTCCAACCACGGCCTTTTTTTTCCATTCTGTATACAGTGTGGAAAATAAAGACCGTGGTTGGAGGAAAAGTACCCTTAATATTGATGATGGCAAATTTTACTGAAACGAAACATTCCTTTATTTTCGAAAATAATTAAACTACATTTGAAGATTTTTGAAAAATCTTCTGCTGGGAATCGAACCGGTGAAATGTGAAAAAAAACATGCTGTAGTTTTTACGATACCAGCCCAAAGAGTCATTCATAAGGATCAATTTCTTTTAAATAACATAATATCTTAAATTAAAGAAAGACCAAGAAAAATATATTTTTTTATTGTAAAGCTTACTAACTATCTAAAGAAAATAGTTCACTTAACAGGAATTGAAAACCGAAGTTCAAAAATATTATTCTAAATATTAATCATAACTCGATACAAAAGGCGACACGTAGCGAATGTAATCGAAAAATACGTCTGTGCAATTGTGCATACGTGAAAATGGGTCTCATCTTGAGCAATACATAACATAACTGAACTTTTTTCTTTAGATAGTAAGTTTTACAATAAAAAACATAATTTTCTTAGTCTTTCTTTAATTTAAGATATTATGTTATTTAAAAGAAATTGATCCTTATGAATGACTCTTTCGGTTGGTATCGTAAAATACAGCATGTTTTTTTTCACATTTCACCGGTTCGATTCCCGGCTCAAGCAGGAGATTTTTCAAAAATCTTCAAATGCAGTTTTAATTATTTTCTAAAATAAAGGAATGTTTCCTTTCAGTAAAATTTGCCATCATCAATATTAAGGGTACTTTTCCTCCAACCACGGTCTTTATTTTCCACACTGTATATGTTAATGGAAAATGTTAACAAAATAACTCTTTTGTGGCCTCCACCATCCCTATAGCCAACCTGCACCACTCTTTTATTAAAAGTTATTTTGTTAACGTTAACTTAGTAATCACCGTGCCGGGTGCCGCCACGGAGTTTTATTTTTGTTGTAGCTGTGCTCACCTTAAAATGGATGAGACTTGCTCAGGAAGGAATGGGATGAAGCAAAATGGCAGCTCGGGGTATCCGGGATCGCATACTTGTGCACTCAAAAGTCAATTTACTGGACAAGCAAATTGAACAAGAGTACCCCCTGGATGAAGTAAAAATACAACTCGGAAATTTATCGAAATGTATCATCAGATTACCTAATAAAAACGATATGAAACGAAGACTAAAAACACTTTAAAATAAGGAGACCCATTTTTCAAGAATACTAAATCCTGGTCCTGAAAATACTGACTTTACTGACCAAATTTTGAAAAAACAGACTTTTACTTACCATCTTCAAAAAAACTGACTTTTACTGACTTTACTGACTTGTTTCCACCCCTGCTTATATTATGATGGCGTGAGGAGTCCAAACAAAAATTTCGCAACTTGTATCTTAATTTATAGATAAGATTATTATCTTAATATTATAAACAAGAAAAAGCACATAAAAAAATAATAAGACATATACACCACATACTCAGTCTCACACACACACACATACACATACATACAAATCGGCACAACCTACCAAATTTGTTATAGACTACTTTAATGTTGGTGAAGGCTTGGGGTGGAGGGACAAGGGGAGGTTTCATACTCACCTACTCCCGGAGGGCCTGACAACAGCGCAGCCTTGTAGTAGCCACCGTCGTCATTTTTCGCCCAGGGGCTGGGCTTGGGGAGCTTCGCTTTCCTGTTCACGTACCATTTTGTCAGCCAGTTTGTCAATCTGGAAAAGGGACAGCTACATGCAGTTTCTTTTGGCAATTTTTATTTTACGAGTTTATGTAACTTTAAATGTATTATTAATAAAATCAGCATAAAGGTCAGCATAATCAGCATCATCGACAGCCCTACAGTGAGCGTCTAGCCAAGTTCAATATGTTCACTCTCCGAAATCGAAGAATATTTTTGGATATATGCTTTCTCCATAAAATTGTAAATGGGCAAATTCAGTCAAACGACATATTGTCAAGGGTATCTTAAAGCGGTACCACAGAGGTATCCGAGACACTATATCGCAAAAATATTTGCTATACCGTTTGCCAGAACAAATCTTGGACTTCAGTCCCCTTTGGCACGAATTTGTAGGGAATACAACACTCTTCATAGCAATATCTTGGATTTAGATATATTTAACGATAGCTTCCATAAGTATAAACTCAAAATTTTAAGGTACCTGCAACAACTTTAGTTGATTTATAATGTTTATTGTTTAAAAGTAACAGTTTAAATTTGATGTCGTGTGTGATCGTCTTGACTAAATATAAGCATTATTTAATGTTAATACGCTGAGTGCTATGTACGCCGTTTTTTTGATGCATATCAGAATTGTAATTTACTGTGAAAATGTTTTTGTGAATGTCTTAATATGTATCATGTGGCAGTACTATACTTAAATAAATAAATAAATAAAGGCTTTAGGAGTGTGTTCATTGATTTATCATTGGATGAAGGTGAGCATCTACTTAACACTACTATATTATATCCCCCATCTAACCGTCAGTCAACGACTGACGAAAATGCATAGTGAAGCTATTTCTACGAGAGCAGCACTAAGAGAATCCAGGAAAATTAACTGATTCTATTTTCTGTTAATAATTCCTGGTGCACTCCTCACGCACAATAGTGCGCGCTGTTTCTGTGAAGCGCACACAGCAATATACGTCAAGCTATAACGACAGAATATAAAAAACGAAGATCGAAACAATAAATGACAACCACATTGTAAAATAAAATAAGTTATCCTAGGGAAATACCAGGTCAAGAGTACCCTTGACCGTTGAGTGTGCAAAGCATGAATGAAAGTTGAGCAAGAACTGTGTTCAAAATACTAAAATACTCTCCCTAAAATAATCTCTATTTACATGTAAAGGAAAGCGGTGTGAGTGTATGTACAGACAGATAAGTAGCACACGAGTTAAACAAACATGGCTGACATCTGCAGAGATGGAATCGGCATTTTGTTTCACACCCAAAAAGGAGGAAAATTTTGCAATATCAATTAAGTTTCGGAGACAAACATTGCACAAATGAGACCCCTCTGTCCACTAGACCCCTCTGTCCCTATCACTGCCATTTTATTTCAAACTAGCTGCCCGCCCCGGTCCCGCACGGGTATACTAAAAAAATGTTCCTGTAAAATTTTTTCAAATATTTTCTTTTATACAAACCTTGTCTTAACAATAACGAATACATAAAACCAAGAATCATCCAATTTGGAGCAGTCGTTCGAAAGTTATGGGCGTACATACATTTCGAAGATCCATTTTTATTTATACAGAAGATTATGTGCTGAAATGAGACCCCTCTGTCCACTGCCCTCCGAATAACGGTTCTCCTGTAAGGCTAGAAATTTGTTTAGTGTTAAGTTGTAGCATGCTGAATACAATAACCATGACCTGGCAGGCCTTAGCCCTGCACATCACCCACTCCTATGTTTTCGAAAATGTCAAAATTTGTAAAAAAAAAACTTTGTGCTGTAAGCTTTAAATTTTAGGACGATGTAGTTTATTAACTATGAAGTCAAGGCAAAAAAATGCCAGGCGATTTTGGTGTGCACAAGTACCCGCCAGGCGAGTCCAAAAGTGTGCAGTATATGGTTTTTTTTTTTTTTTTTTTTTAAACCACTACACCTCTGACGTAGTCAGAGTCCTTATTATTCAGCTATCCTTTCATTCCAGTTCACACTTGTATTCCTCTCGCACTTTTATTCCTCATACTTTATCTTTCTATCATCCATCTCTTTCTTACCAATTATTGTCTACCATTGTACACTGGGGAGGAATAGGGTGGGTTATATTTTATTTACAATAGTTTTTATCCTAATTATTTACACTTATGTTTGTTCTATGTTCCTTCAAGTATTTTACATTTCTCTATATCTTATACAATTTATTCTTATCTATTACATTTACTGTTAGTTACATTTCTATATTTATTGTGTATGCTTTACTATTATAATAACATTTGTTACATTTTCAATTCTTATTCACTAATGATACAATCTTGTTTATATTATATTCCACCCTATATCTAATTTCGTGTTTTATATTCTCTAGTTTCTGTTTATATTATATATTATGTTATCTGTTACTATTCCAATTTTATCTTTGTTATATATATACTTATTGTTAATTTACATTATTTCTTATTAGTTTAACTATTTGTTGCTTCTTAATTTTAACCTTTTATTATCATTGACCGTTTTCCTACATCTGTGTCTGTTTACGTTGTTTCCGCTATCTGCTCTAGAGTTGTCTCTAGGACTATGGCCTTGTGTTCTTTGTGTGTGTATATGTAGGTGTTCCTTTTTGTTCTGCCAAGTTTTAGTGGGTTGCAATATTTTATTGCACTGTCCACTTGTGTGTCTGCTGATTTTATGTTCCTTAAATGACGGCTTCAAATTTCATTTGATCCCGTCATTTAGCCGTTGTGTGTGTGTGTATGTGTGTGTGTGTGTTTGTGTGTGTGTGTGTGTGTGTGTGTGTGTTTGTGTATGTTGTTGCTGATTGTGTGTTGTGCTATCACTGGGTACTATCCATACGCAACGCGCGCACGTGCCAAGGTGTCCCACGGTGGTGCAGTATATGGTTGAAAATATACTTTCTCCTGTAAAGCTGAAATTGAGATATGTGTTCAAGTAAGGGGTCTAGAAATAGGGAGAACGATGACAGGCGGTTCTGGGCAGCATAAGACCTTGACAGGCGAAAGGAAAGCCGCTATGGAAGTGCGAGTAAGAAGCATATAAATTAAATAGATTTCCCTAAAATCGGGGAAAATTACCCCACGGTACGATTTTCCTCGGCGAGCACTACAAAAGGTCACCCGGGGTTGTTAGTCAAAAAACGCCGGCAACCGCGTCAAATTTTACTGGAGGGAGACTCTGTACCAGGGTCGTCTGCTTAGGTACCTCCGTCTTACCTATTTCTGCCGCAAAGCAGCAGTGCTTGCATTGCTGTGTTCCGGTTTGAAGGGTAAGATATGGCAGTGAAATTACTGGGTACTGTGACTTTACATCTTGTGTCACAAGTTGGCAACGTACACTGTGGTTCTTGTGGGGGTTGCAGTTTTGCTGCGAATCTCACAAGAGCCACATGTATTATAGGTAACTGTTACCACTTACCATCAGCTGGGCAGTTTGCTTGTTTGCCAACTTTCTGCAATAAAAAAAAAATCGCGATTTAATTTTTCCAAAATTGTAAAATTTCACAAAATGGCCGCCAGCGCCCCGGCATTACGAAATGTCAGAGTTGCGGATTTTTCCGGTAACTGCACCATATGTGGAGTCGGTTAATATTTTCACCACGCCTCTAGCGCACCTGGTAGGGGGAGAGCAATTTGTGTGAAATCCGGTCGAAGAAAAATTTCAAACCGCCCTGGCGGCCAGTGTTGCCAGTTGCGGAAAATAAAAATGCAAGAAAGTTATAGAGGCCCTGGAGCTCTAAATGTATATGGGATTAAACATTTCGAAATGTAGCTATTTCGATTTTCGACTATTTGCCCCCCTCCAGCAAAAAACCCCTAATAACAGTTACAAAAAAACCTAGTCCTGTTACATTCCAAATAAAATATATATTTCTTTACTCATACTCTGAGAGTAGGTCTGCAGTTGCCTGAGGAGCGGGTTGAAAGTAATACTTTTCCGCCAAACTCCGTCTCGGGACTAAATAAGTTACTTTCACCCCTTTTTTTTTTTTTTTTCTCGGGGGGAAATGCGTAACCGCACCGTACCCGCCGTTGGCTAGACAGCGAGCGTGTGTGGGGCTCTCCCGGCAGGGTGCCAGGCCTACCCACTAAAACCCCCCGGTGTTCTCCCTGCCCTTATGGGCGCGCTAGGTAAGGTCCACACTGCGACTCCACTACCCACGCGCCCGGGCAAGCCCGACCCACCGGTCGGGCTATCGCCAAGGGAGGATTGCCCGAGAACACCAGGGCAATCCCCAGACGGAGGGCCTTACGGCGGCGTGCACGGGGCCAACCGTGCACGCAGGCCTCTACGGCAGGGTCATTAGATGGGCATCGCTTGTGCGAATGCCCGCCTTCGCCTGCCTATCCGTCTGCGGCGGATGGGAGCGGCTTGAGGATCTGCCTCCCGCTCCCTCTCCGCGGCCTCCTTCTGCGAGATTACGTCCTCGCAGAAGGAGGCGACAGCCCCCCATTCCGCTTCGCCGCGGAGCATGGCCACGACCATGCTCGGCAGCGAGAGGTATCCGCCTCCCAGCGCAGCGTTAAGCTCGCTGCGCTGGAGTCGCCAGGCCGGGCACATCAATAGGGTGTGCTCGGCAGTGTCGTCGGGAGCGTCGCAGTGGTGACACCGCGGCGTTTCCTCCCGACGCGCGACTCGATGCAGGTAATGACCGAAGCAGCCATGCCCGGTCGGTACCTGCACCATGCGGAACGTGAGGCTGCCCTGCCGGCGCCCAACCCACTCCTCCAACACCGGACGAATCGCGTCGATCATCCGGTGGCCGGCAGCTGGGGAGGCGAGTGCCTCACCCCATCGACGCAGAGCCTCCCTCTGCGCCTGGGTACGAATCCGCTCCACTTCCTCAGGAGCGGATCGTCCCCCCCGTTCACTAACGGCAACCCGATGTCGATACACCTCTGCATGTACACGTGCATCGACATCCCACGGCGTTTGACCCGCTAGAACGCAGGCCGCGCCATGGCTGACCGTGCGATAAGCTCGCACGGCCCGGGTTGCTATGACCCTCTGCGGACGTCGCAAGAGGGCCACCGTTCGGGGGGAGAGGCACTCCGCCCATATCGGGGCTCCGTAGAGTGCCATCGACCGTCTCACCCCGTGATACAGTCAACGGCACGCCGATCGTGGTCCTCCCACATTAGGGAGGACCCGTCCGAGTGCGGCTGCGGCGGCGCACAGCCGTGGAGCGAGGAGCTTAAAATGCTCCCCGAAACTCCATCGGGAGTCCAGAACCAAGCCGAGGTACTTGAGATGCGCCTCGACCGGTATACGGACCCCCTCCACTCGGACGCGGAGCCCCGGTGGGATCCTGCGACGGGGGGCGTGGAAAAGCATGGCCCTCGTTTTGTCGAGGGCCACGTCTAGGCCCAGGAGGCGGATGCGTCGGACGACTAGTGAGGTGCCGACCGACGCAAGGTGAGCCGCCTCCTCCCCCGTTTTAGCCCTCGCCGCGACAAGCGTGTCGTCGGCGAAGCAGACGACCTTCGTTCGTGGCCGAAGGTCGCCTCGCAGGACCCAGTTGTACCCCAGGTTCCATAACAGAGGACCTAGTATGGAACCCTGGGGTACACCCGCCGCCATTGTCCACGTGTGGACGCGCCCATCCGGCCCCTCGTAGAGGATGGATCTGCCTTGCAGGTAATCCTCCACGAGGGCGCGGAGGTACGGAGGCACCCGGTGGAAGCGGAGTGCCTCCTTTATGCACTCGTGGGGCAGGCTGTTAAAAGCGTTGCGGATGTCAAGAGACACCGCAACAACAGTCTCCCCACGAGCTGTGGCCTCCTCAGTCCACCTCTTGAGTAAGGCCACCGCGTCCATCGTGGACCGGCCGGTGCGGAAGCCGAACTGGTTGTTAGCCAAGTCCGGCCCCTGGTCCTCTAGGTGCTCGATGATGCGGGAAGCGAGAATCTTCTCGAAAAACTTCCCGGCTTCATCGAGCAGCACCACCGGCCGATACCCAGTCGGGGAATCAGCGGGGCGGCTCTCCTTCCTTAACAGGCAGAGCCTGCCCGCTTTCCAACGACTGGGGAAGCGGCCCGAGGCGATGCTTAAATTGAGCACCGCCCGGAACCGCTCCTCGAGGTGTCCCAGGGCGAGGGCCAGAACCCTGCTTGGGACACCGTCCGGTCCCGGCGCCTTCTTTTTGCGCCAGAACCGTTCCCTCACCATGTCGAATTCCACGTTCGACACGGGAGGGATGGCGGCAACCACTTCCACCGGAGGAGTGTCCGGGGGGACCATTCTGGGGGGCTGGAAGGGACCGGGATCGGGAAACAGAGTCCCCAGCACCCGATTCAGCAGCCCTCTGTCCATAGCAGAGGTAGGGGGAGCGGAAGATTTTAACTTCCCCCTCACCATCCGGTACGGACGCCCCCACGGATCATCGTCCAGGAGCCGTATAAATTGCTCCCTGGACTCCTCCTTAGCCCTGCAGATTTCGTTCCGCAGGGCCTTCTTGGCTGCCGCATACACCCGACGAAGTTCAGCTTCCTCGTCGGGTGTAGTTCTGGCGCGCCTACGACAACGCACGTAGGCGCGCCTGGCCCTCATACTGGTGGTACGCAGATCCGCAATCTCCTGCGTCCACCAGTACACCTGCCCCCTTTCGGGGCAGGCCTGCGCCCTCGGCATGGCGGCTTGGCAGATGACCTTCATGTCGTCTGCGAAGAGATCCGCCATGCCGTCGACATCCCCGGCGAGATGGGGCGGCACTGCTGTCCATGCCCGCACCATCGCCGCCTCCTCCGCCACATCCGGGCGGAGCTTGGTGAGCGCCCATCGCGGGAAGGCACTCACCGCGGAGCCCCTGCGGAACGGGGTCCTTGGGGATGCCGTGGAGACCTCATATCGGATATATAGGTGGTCCGATAGGGTTTCCACTTCTTCCTCAACTCGCCAGTCATTAATTCGACTGGCGAGTGAGGGGGATGCAAAGGACACGTCCACCACGGACGTGCCCTGCACCCGAACGCAGGTAGGGATGGAGCCCCTATTTAAAATCTGGAGCCCCAGGGACAGAACCCAGGACTCCAGATCTCCACCCCTCGCGCTAGTGCGGGAGGACCCCCACGCTGTAGACCACGCATTGAAGTCCCCCGCAACTAGAACTGGTACCGGGGCCGTCCTATGGACGACCCCCTCTAGCGCAGCCAGGAAGACTGTGAAGTCCGCCCGGCTGCGATTGGGGGAGAAATAAGTTGAAACAACTAGAATTCCCCCCCACATGGCGGCAACGTAGCCAGTGCCTCTCTCTCTTAAAATGAGAGAGTGGGCTGTGCCACGCGCCGCCCGCATTATGGCGGCGGAATTATCCGCCGCCACTAACCAATTTGACGATTGTGGCGGAGCGTAGTACGGCTCCGACACAATCGCCAAATCCACTCCCCACTCCGCCGCGGTCTGACATAGGAGATCCTGTGCCGCGGCGCAGTGGTTCAAATTAGCTTGGAGGAGCTTTATGGGACCACTAGACATTGGTGGTCTCCATGGGCTCCTCCTGGGCCGTCGCTGCGGCCGGTGCTGCCTGTGGTGCCGGACTTCTTAGGGCCACGGTCAGTTTCACTGGGGCCAAACGGCCCCTGACCGGCGGGGGGTTGCAGTTCATGCCCCCCATGCGGTGACAGGCTGGTCGTTTGGCATCCGCACAGACGGCACAGTTCAGCTCCGCCATGCAGTCAACCGCCTTGTAACCTTCCGATCCGCAGCGGAAACATAGTCCGCTGCGGTCCTTAGCGGAGGGGCACCGCTGTATGGGGTGGCCCATGCCCATACAGCGGAAACACCGCATGGGCTTCTGCTCAAGAAGTTGGATGGAGGCAGAACTCCATCCAACTTCGATGCGCCCGGCCTCAGCCAGGCGCTTAGCCGCCTCCACTGGCACGGAGGCGAATGCCGCCCCGACGCCACGCACCCCCGTGTGGATACGGCCCACCTTGATATGGTGGGCCGGGCACTCACCGGCCCACGCCAGGATCTGCCCCAACTCCTCAGCGGTCACCGAGTCGTCTAAACCAACGACCCGGATATCCGCTGTTTTAACGGGACGCGTCACTTTCGCCGCGTCCCCTAGGGCTTCTCCCAGCTTTTCCGCCAGCGAATCAGCCTGAGACGGGGATGTCTCCTTTGGGAGCTCGATTATTCGAGCTCCGGTTATCCCCGTCCGGAATTTGGCGGGCCCTATGCCTAGGGCGCTGAGGCTGACGGAGGCCTTGGCCTTGGCTATTGCCTCACCATAGGTGAGGCCTTTCGCTACTGCCTCTGGCTTGAGGGCCAGCACCACCGCCAAAGATCGCGGTGTCTTAGGCAACTTTGGCGAAGGCTTGGAGACATCAGCGGAAGCCTTCTTGGGCGTCGCCCCATCTACTGTCGGCTTCTTTCTACCTCGCCGCACAACCGTCGACCAACCGTCATCGACCGGTGCCGCTACTGGCGCCGGGGCCCCCGACGAAGAGGGTACTACCACTGGCGCAGAAGGCGCTGTCTTCCTTTTGACCACTCTTGCTTCCTTCGGCATATTTGCCGGCGGGGCAAGAGTGGTGTTGACCGTTGCAACTTTCGCAGTCCGTTGCTGTTGAGGCTGCGACTGCGGCTCACTTGCACGGTCCACCGCAAGCGGTGGCCTTCGGACCTGAGCCGGCATCAGCCGCCCGTCGACCTCTAGGCCTTCCAGGCGAGCTGAGACCATAAAGCCGACTTGCGCCAGCAGCTCCCGCTGGAGGAACTCCATACTTTCGAGGAACTCCATCCTGGAAATCCCTCCGGCGGGTGCGGCATCAGCTGGTACGGCCACGACTGGGGCGGCCTCGGCTGATTGAGCCGTCGGGAGCTGCACCTCCGATAACTCTTCCTCCATTGCGTCGTCGGCGGTAGGATCCTCCGAATCGGCGCTCTCTACCATCGCAGGGGCCGTCTTTGCACCGCGGCCCCTTGGGCGTTCCACCTCCCGCTCCGAGAAGGCCCGGCGAAGGGCCTTCATTTCCCCCATTAGACCGTCCAGTTGAGTCCGGAGGCGTTTGTTGTCGGCTTGAAGCCGACGCACCTCCTCGGAGGTATTTTTGGACGCCAGAGCGCGCACAATTTCGAGTAAAGAGTCGGAGGACTCTCTAATTTCCCTCACGGACGTCCCCTTGAGGTGCTTCGATTTCTTGGCGACCTCCACTAACGACTTTGCGCTCTCCTCAGCCCTGCTGCAGAGTAGTTCAGCAGTGGGCTCGGGAGAGCGCTTCCCCTTTCCCTTCTTTTTGGGAGCCGCTACAGCTTCCGACTCCCGATCCGACTCCGACTCCTCAGAGTCGGCCTCTAACTGCCTGAGCTCTCGCATCGCCTGCGAGAGCCCAACCCCGTGCGATAGGCCTCCCCTACCCCTTCGGGTTCGGGGAACCTTTGGTGCGTACGGTGCCGTGACCTGCTCGGCCTCAGTCTCCAGATCCGTTGCCAGCGGATCCTTAAAGAATCGACCCAGGATGGACCTCTTCCTTTGAGCGGGCTGCGACATCGCTGGGAAATCAGTTTCCGGCGACGCCGCATTCGTCCCGCTAATTATTTCCCTGTAAGAGGGACGAGACGCATTCAGGCGTATGCGAGAGCTGCGACGGGGCGCTACACTTCCGACGTCCGAGACTGACAGTACCGGAGACACTACCCCCTCGACAGCCTTAACCACAGCAGCATCCACCGGCGAGCGGCTTTTTTGCCTCCCGGATTCCACCGAGAGAATTAGGTTGCTCGGGTCCCTAATGGGCCCCCCCTCGCCAGCGGTGTCCGTCTCGGACATCATGTCCGAGTCGGACATGACCCAGTCGTAGGCCCAGCCCAGCAACGAATTTGTTGGCGAAAACAGATTAAAAATCTATTCCTCGCACAACACAACCAGAAACAACCAATCCAAATCGTAAGCAAAACAGTCACACGAATCCGAAGCCAAGTCTTACACAAAAAAATCGTGAGTGAAAAAAAAAAAGAAACATATATACCTAAGTGTAACTTAATCCTACAAAAAACAACTAAAACCTACCAAAAAAAAACCCCATAAAAAAACAAAAATTCTTAATACTACCAAAAATAATAAAAATAATAATAAAAAGAAAATAACACCATCAATTATAAGAAAATCAAAGACAACGCACAAACAAACAATACCAAGACTCTAAGTACAAACCATGAAGCAAATACAAAGAGGAGATGTTATAAGCATCTAGGCCCAGCTCCTATCACCAGAGTCCTGACGTCACGCATTTTTAGTTTTAGCTACTTAACGCCAGAGGCGCTGCCATCAGTCGATGTTTTTATCTGTCGGATTAGTACGTCGTACGCTCTTCTTTTATTTTAGTTTTAAATTACCTAAATACAAAATGAAATGTTGTATTCTATCGTGCAAAAGTTACACAGACGACAGAAACAAAGTGAACGAAAAAAAATCTCTTTCCATTTGTAAGTACATTAAACAAGCATTATTAATTTATTACTTGACGTATTGCTTCTAGAATGTTCGACGCCACATGGACGCTTCTGTTAATGTCCCGATAAAGCACAAAAGGCCCTCTAGTGGCGAGTAAAAATACTAACGAAAACGTAGGATGTATTAAGGGCGAAAACAAAACACGTGAATTAATATAAGCAGTTTTAACGATTTTTATTTTTAGATTATATTGACACAGCACCTAATAAATTTAGTAATTCTACTCGCTACACAGTGACAGTGGCGTCGCGCACCCTCCCCCCGCACCCCGATTTCCGGCTTCACTTGATTTCATACGGAAAACGCGATAGGGCACCTCCTCTTTGTATTTGCTTCATGGTACAAACTATTTATAGCCGGGCCGGGCCGGGGCAATGACCCCGCGCCACTAGCACAGACACTGACAAAAACGAATACCTTAAGCAGCGATTAGACTTCACGATCCATCGGGTGTTAGGGCCCTAGCTAGTGTGGTCTAATCGCTGTTAGGGAGTTAGGGTCCCGATATCGTGCGATCGTGGTTGCCCGATCGCCCTAACTCCCTAGTTAGGGCGTAAATCGGGAGATGTAATCGCTGTTAGGGCGCTCAGTCGCCACACAGCGCTTGATGTGAGCGGATTGTTGCTGTGTATCGGAAGCGAAATTGTCCGTATTTACGCAAAAAGGAACCACCCAGCAAACACACGCTTCTGAAATATCGAAGGATTTACAAACATATGTGCAGCTCTGTTAGATGAAGTAAAATTACTATTTATTTTATCTGAATTTATTGATAGATTACTTATTTAAATATATGTATATAAATATGCTCTAAATACTCTTAAACTTTCTAGATAATTAAAAAAATGTGAATGTGGTTCGTTTTAACATTTACTAATTGATGGGTTTCTCTTATACAAAAAAGAACCACAATTGAAGCTTAAAATGAAACTATGTATTTATTGTATGGTAATAAAACATTAATTCACAAAAAAATAATACATATAGAGACCTATTATTATATTAGTATTTCTAAGTAACTTGTGCTAACATTTTCCTGTTTATGCCTTTATATACATATATGTAACGTGTCCGCTTCGGGTTCCAGGATTATTGTTTATTTTTAAAACTTGATGGGACTCTTTTTTTACTTACACCAAGGTCGCTGCGCCTGATAGTGCTTAAAGCACTATTTTATCATTGTAGGTACTCTGTGACCACTTCATCTGTTATTGTGCTGGGAAGGGCAATGAGAAGTCTAATTGCGTCATCCTCTTTCAGCTCCCCGTAGAAGTAGGTGCAGGATACCGTGTTTCTGGTTATGGCAACCACCGCGTGTGAGACACTATCGTGGCCAGGGTTCTTCCTTTCTGCTCCTCTGAACACAACCACGTGGGTTCGACACCGACTGACGATCCATGAAACATAGGGACTAAATGTTTCATAGATCGTTAGTCGGTGCTGAACCCATACCTCCCATACGCTTTTTTCTTATCTTAAGGTAAGGAAAAGAATATTTTCGTCGCCCCTTCATAGTACCGCCTCCGATGCCATGCTGCATGTCATGGACCTCAGTACTGTAGCGCCCTATGCGCGCTCCGGGATCGTTGGGAACTTGGGACGTTAATTTAAACCATATAGGTATATATCAATATGTTATATTACTCAACTCTCATTACAATGTGTCACGTTTAATTCTTGGTGATCGTCTGTCTAAAAACTTACTATCAATGCTCGTCCCTTAATCTTCCAGAATAATCTATATTTATAAGGGGTGACATTGCTTGCCATCGTGCATATCTACGCAATGAGGTGGAATGCGGTGTCATAGATGCAAGAAGGTCACCACAGTACTTACCGTGATGTGTGAATGTTTGTACGTAGATGTTTCAGAGGGCGTACACTACATCCATCGAACTTCTGTGTGTGCAGAAGAGCTTTTCTGTAACAGACGTAATGGCAGCAGAACTTCTGTAACGCATTTCGAACAGGCTCTCTGTCTATGGAGGGTATCTGATTCGTGTCAGTCAGTAGTACCAATTCTCTTCTCCTTTAGTTCACTTCTAACAAGCTCCAAAATGGACTAGGTGAGCTTCATCCACCAAAAGGCACTTTGATGCTCCAACCTCATTTATGAGGACCGAGGCAATGATTCTCGACCGCCCCGAATCGAGTCGTTACTTTGTCCGACAGTTCCTTTGCCGTCTCGAGTTTGCTAGTGATGATCATGTCTTCATTCATATGGAAGTTGTTGAGGAGCTACGTGATCTTCCCGCAACTCGACACACCGGCACTTTAGTGGAAAATTGTCCATAGATATAAAAAAAGGATCAATATTAGATACATATTCAACTAAGAATAGATGACTAAATGTATTCAGTTGCACAACTTAGAATAGGAGTGAAAAGTACCTAGTCGTAAGTCTTAATATAATAATAATATATAGAATAGATCAAAAAGAAAAAATATAAATGAAAAGAGCACGGACTACGAGTCTGTGAAGAATTAATTTAGTAAAAAAAACCCTTAAAGTTTTTTCTACACTTTGAGCTATACACGCAATAAAATAAACTGTACCTAACTAGTCATATCATTTGGTACCTTTAAACGATGATAGGTTTCAAAACGTTATAATAGAATCACAGACGTTTGGTTCCATTTTACAAAAAAAATCAGCATTTTAATTATGAATTTATTTTACGCGTAACGAAACCAGAGAAACTTGGTTCCATTTAACGTATTAAAAGTAATTGTTAATAATAGAAATAAGTGTAATGTATAATGGTCCCAAGTAGGTGTGGATCTGTTTTGCATAAAATGCCCTGGTAGTAATATCATTTATTTTTTTGAATAATCGAGTCCTATTGTGTTGTGGTTCGGTTTTGTTTATTATGTAGAGTTTATTGTTGCTGTTGGTTCTGTTCTGCTTTTAGTATACCAAGGTTCCAAGGCAAAAATCATGTGGTTCTTTTTTGTATATGAAATTTTGAGCGCTTTAATTCAGTATTCTCAAAAAAAAGTAAAAATCGAAATTTGTGGTGTGGTTCCATTTTGCATAAATACGGACAATTGGCCTCGTGTGCAAAGAAAATGTCGTCCAAAAAAGAAAAATCTGGTTTAATGAATGTTCTGGACATGTATAAAGCTATACCAAATTTATTTCTTGTCGCAAAAAAATTTAGCGTCACTGCTAATCGTTGTTTAGCACTTACACTTTCTCTAAATATAATTATAGTGTCACTTAATTTAAAATTTAAAAGATGATCAAATTGTGCAGAATTTATTCGTAAACAATTTTTTATTTATTTATTTATTTATTTATTGCTTACATGTACGTGTAAAGATGTAAGTTTTGAAATCTTCTGGCTCAAATGAATATAAAATGTTCATATTGCACAGTTTTATTTTATTATAATTAATTTTTGTTTATTTACGAGTACATCGCCTCAATTTTTTTTATCTATCTATCGCATTAGACAAAAACATGAGATTCATATAGGTCAGCCCCCGTAGCACGTCCACCAAAACACGATATGATAAAGCGATATATCGCGGTGAACTGTCAAAATACGATGAAACTCTATTGTATTTTGACAGTTCAACGCGATAAACCGCTTTACCATATCGTGTTTTGGTGGACGTGCTAGGGAGGCTGGATTGGTCTATGCATCTTCGACTTTAAATCTGTGTGGCAGGGGTTCGATCCTGGTGTAGAGCAATTTTTTTTCATAAATTAGTTTTTTTTTTGTTTCTTTCAATAATTTGTTGTTTTATTATTATTTTTTATTAGTTGCTTGTTAATAATTTATAATTTTGACTTCAGAAAAAAAAAAGATTTAAGTTAAGATAAAAAACGCGATTTTTTAATCGAATAATTTTCAGTTAAATGCCTACCATCCGAAAAAAAGTGTCACTTGCATCGTAGTTTCATAAAAGCACACAGTGATTCTCTTTTTTATTTTATTTTTTTCACATTTACACCCGCAGTTGCGGCAAAGGCGATACCATTTTTTTTATATTTGGAGAGTGCAGGAGCCATCCTTCCAACACCACGTTCGGTTGCCTACTGAGTTAGGGAGGCGATCTAGTGCAGTGTGATCAGAACGCTCTAACTGCCCTAGCTCCCGATGCGACGCCCTAACACCCGATGGATCGTGAAGTCTAATCGCTGCTTTATATGTAGGGACGCAAGTAATCTACAATTCAATACAACAACAAAGACGACGAAGTAATAATTTGTGTGTTTGACTTCAAACACAAAATTATTCAACAAACAAGACCGTATTAATAACGGAACAAGAACGACAACAATGATACAACCATAATATAATGAAATAACAAAAGAAATTATTGGAAACAAAACCGAAACAACATAGGTAAGGCAGGGACGCGCGCGCTCGCTGTGATAGCTCGCTCGCGACTACCAAGTTACTTTCACCCCTAGGGTAACAATGCACTATTTCTTCCGACAACTCATTAATTTTAATCTTAATCACCGGAAAAGTAATACATTACTACCCTGGGAAGCTCAAAGACAGTAATGTTGTATGAAATTTCATTAATGACCTGTTCAATATTAATGCCCTGTTGTGTTTTTTATGTCATTTATCAAGAAGTTACAAAAAGATTCATACAAAATGTTGGCATTACTCCAAAGAGGTTTGATTGGGTGTATAAGATAAAGCTGTATAAGCTGTCACAAAAAATACTACATATTATTCTGCGCATAACAAGTTAGATAGGACCGCACAAAGCCAATGCTATTAAAAAAGAGAGGCAATTGGCTTCAATGGCGACGGTTAGCTTTAATTCTAATAATTAAATAAGTTTTTCTATGGTCAGTGAATAGTACAGGGCCGGCTCTTTGGGGGGCAGAAAACCTTCGTCCAGAACACATACCAAAAGTCCAAAAGTCAGCTTCAGCTTTTTAATTATTTTTTATATATAGATGTAGGTACCTAGTTGAAAGAGAAGCAGATTACGTGCCTCGTAAGTGAGCACCAAACATCCGCGAGCATTAATAGCTCATTTCGCTCAGTGCAACAATCTACTATTAACGTTTATTGTAAAGTCAGGGGTCGAAACAGGTTCAGTGTTCAAAAATACTGATTTTACTGACCAGAAATCTAAAAAAACTGACTTTTACTTACCATCTGAACTAACTTAAAAGGACTGTGAAGAGCCAATTCATGGCTCGAGTATGCACTTGCAAAAATGCAGTTTGTTGCACACCGCTTAGAGATGAAAGTCCGAGGCAAGTGCCTACATTTCTTATTGGAATATTGTTTAGGGCGATAACTGTTTTACCCCCCTAAACCTTTACGAAATTAGACACTTTTGACCTCATTCGATTCAGTATACCTTAATCTATGTTTGTACGTATTGCTTTTTTGTAATTCAGTATAATTTAGTCAAAAAAGATAAAAATGCTCGAGGTAGTTTTTAAGTCTAAAATATGGATATTTACTCGTAGATGCTAATAATTTATATTCTGAGCAACATATTTTCAATATCGAAATGTACAAACCTAGATGTTCATTATATCTACAACATTTCCAAAAATTATGAAAATTGGACTATTTAAAGAGGGAGAAAAGCGTTATCGCTCTTTGTATGAAAATTTACAGCTTCACAATCCTCTTAAAATAAAAGATTCATGTGGAATTCAAAAAATACTTTTACAATTATTGGCCTCCACCATCCCCATAGCCAACCATCACCACCTTTTTATTGTTAAAAAGTTTACAAATAATTAACAGTTTTTTATTATTATTAATATGTGTTTATTTCGAGAAAAATTAGTAGGATTTGACTATTTTTCCTCGAAATAATGATGCTACAATATTATGTTGCCACAAGACATCATAATAGAGCATCAGTTGTTTGTTGCCCTCAAACCATCACTGGGCCCGGCTAAGAAAATGAGAAATGACTAAAATTGGGTTTTGTTGACACAATATAGGTATTATGAGATATTACTTAAGCAAAATCTAGATTGAAGAAGGTAGGCGGATATAGGAACGACACAGGTACACACAGACAGACAAAATTGTATTAGTAAAATATTAATAAGGTTCCAAAAAAATTTATGGGGCAATGTGTGTTGATCTCAAAAAACTGAAAAACAAACCATTTTCTCAAAAAACTGACATTTACTGACCATGCTCAAAAAAACTGACTTTTACTGATTTTACTGACCAGTTTCGACCCCTGTAAAGTACTCTTTCTTAATTATTGAATTATCAGGGTACGCGGAAATGCCTCGCCAAGCCAAACAAAAGAGCAAAATAGTACAGCCGTACTATTCTGTTCTGGAAGCCATTCCGAGCCATTCGGTTTAGAAGATCAGTTTCTAATAAAATACTCCCAAGAATTCGAAAAATCAGATTAGATATAAGCATAATTATTTTATTTGTTCATACAGTTTCACCAAGTTTATTTAATTATTGGTATCTACGAGTGTGTGGCTTATTTATTAGTGGAATGGAACAGCACTAGGTTTTTTTGACTGTTATTAGGGGCAAATAGTCGAAAATCGAAACAGCTACATTTCGAAATGTTTAAATCCCATATACCTTTAGTGCTCCAGGGCCTCTATGATTTTCTGGCAATTTTATTTTCCGCAACTGGCAACACTGGCCGCCAGGGCGGTTTGAAATTTTTCCTTGACCGGATTTCACACAAATTGCTCTCCACCTATCAGGTGCGCTAGAGGCGTGGGCAAAATATCAACCGACTCCGCATATGGTGCAGTTGCCGGGGCGCTGGCGGCCATTTTGTGAAATGTTGCAATTTTGGAAAAATTTAATCGCGATTTTGACGCGGTTGCCGGCGTTTTTTGACTAACAACCCCGGGTGACCTTTTGTAGTGCTCGCCGAGGAAAATCGTACCGTGGGGTAATTTTCCCCGATTTTAGGGAAATCTATTTAATTTATATGCTTCTTACTCGCACTTCCATAGCGGCTTTCCCTTCGCCTGTCAAGGTCTTATGCTGCCCAGAACCGCCTGTCATCGTACTCCCTATTTCTAGACCCCTTACTTGAAAACATATCTCAATTTCAGCTTTACAGGAGAAAGTATATTTTCAACCATATACTGCACACTTTTGGACTCGCCTGGCGGGTACTTGTGCACTCCAAAATCGCCTGGCATTTTTTTGCCTTGACTTCATAGTTAATAAACTACATCGTCCTAAAATTTCAAGCTTACAGCACAAAGTTTTTTTTTTACAAATTTTGACATTTTCAAAAACATAGGAGTGGGTGATTTGCAGGGCTGAGGCCTGCCAGGTCATGGTTATTGTCATGAAGCAAATACAAAGAGGAGATGTTATAAGCACCTAGGTCCAGCTCCTATCACCAGAGTCCTGACGTCACGCATTTTTAGTTTTAGCTACTTAACGCCAGAGGCGCTGACATCAGTCGATCTTTTTATCTGTCAGATTAGTACGTCGTGCGCTCTTCTTTTATTTTAGTTTTAAATTACCTAAATACAAAATGAAATGTTGTATTCTATCGTGCCAAAGTTACACAGACGACAGAAACAAAGTGAACGAAAAAATAATCTCTTTCCATTTGTAAGTACATTAAACAAGCATTATTAATTTATTACTTGAATTGCTTCTAGAATGTTCGACGCCACATGGACGCTTCTGTCAATGTCCCGATAAAGCACAAAAGGCCCTCTAGTGGCGAGTAAAAATACTAACGAAAACGTAGGATGTATTAAGGGCGAAAACAAAACACGTGAATTAATATAAGCAGTTTTAACGATTTTTATTTTTAGATTATATTGACACAGCACCTAATAAATTATCTTTCTCCTACGAATGTATCTTTTAACATAATTATCTTTCTCCTACGAATGTATCTTTTACTGCCACCTAGTAATGTATAGCGGAACTTTTATGTTAACGTCAATAATGCTGGCATTTTAGTCTGTACTAGCACTGCTGCCACCTAGTAATGTATAGCGGAACTTTTATGTTAACGTCAATAATGCTGGCATTTTAGTCTGTACTAGCACTGCTGCCACCTAGTAATGTATAGCGGAACTTTTATGTTAACGTCAATAATGCTGGCATTTTAGTAATTCTATTCGCTACAAGGTGAATGCCGAATGAATGCCCCCCGCACCCCGATTTCCGGCTTCACTTGATTTCATACGGAAAACGCGATAGGGCACCTCCTCTTTGTATTTGCTTCATGGTTATTGTATTCAGCATGCTACAACTTATCACTAAACAAATTTCTAGCCTTACAGGAGAACCGTTATTTGGAGGGTTCAGTAGCTCTTGGACTATAGAACCACAGCCATTTTATTTCAAATTATGTGCTGCTGTATGTGCTATATTGATAATGATTATCTTACTTTTTAACGTTGCTCGATTCACCGTGCTGTCCAATGATTTGTTTCACATTTTGCGGCTTATATTTGTCAACCCACATCAAATAAGCCTGGTCTGGATTAATATCCTCACATGATTTCGATCTATTATCTGAAAAATGAAAATGATTTATTGTTACACCTTCAAGTTCAAAATGCTCATTTAATAAAGTTTTTTTTCTTAGTTAATGACTGTTAATATATAAAATATAAATAAAGGGCTGTGCTAAAAGTGATGCTATATAAATTGAAGAAATACCCAACTGAGCTACTTTATGAAGAAGCAAATCTTCTTACAGTTAGACAAATATTCATATTTAACGCTGTCCTTCGCCACCATAAAAATATAGACCCCTCAGAACTTCCACTTCATAAAAGGAAACCCCTTGATCAAATACAAAATTTGCGCGTCATCAAATGAATTACTCTGGCCCATATCTATATAGCTATTTTAATGACATTTACCTTTATAGAATAAACCGAACAGCTTTAAAATCTACACTTAACAATAATGTAAAAGCACTTAATTATGATGCAACAGAAAAACTACTAGCTAGTGATAAATAAGACCACCCTCTTTCTCATGTGTATCTACACGTGAAGCCTATAATGACATTTTTAAACACACCACTTACTCTCTTCATCAATCTTATTTAGGGTATTGGTCAGACAAAAAAATACCAACCAACAGTCAACCGCTCATATCATAAAAAATGATATTTACATATTTAGTCAGGTTACGCTATGCTCCACGATTTTATTTTTTTGTCTGATCAATGTTCTAGTCCAGATTGATGAGGAGAGTGGTGTGCTGACTGGTACCTAGGACCTACTGAATTATTTCCTTTTAGCATTAAGTATATTATCTACATCTTTATTATCAATAAAACCGTTTACCTTAATTTTTTTACTTATTTTTCTGTTCCATATAGCCTTAGTGAATATTTTTAGAAATATTACAAATTCAAAACAAGTAAACCTAATATTATACATATTTAATTAAAGGAAAACAAAGCTTAACACAATAACCTTATCGAAACAATAGGAACTACATAAGCAACTTTTGGACACCCAAATGATTTTGCTGTTAAACCGGTTTATCTGTTTAAATATTGTTATCTGACACTGACGGCAACAAGTTGACTGATTACAAAAATAACGCACACTCATTTTTATATTTTTTCAAATAGCCCCATTCAATAGAAATATTCAAGGTAAAGACATTGTAGTCATACATAATCATGAGTGGAGGGAAACGGCAGGGGAAGATCGCTTGGGTCATATAAAATGCCTTTATTTATATACAGATTCAATCCAGATACAAGTTAGTCTATGATGAATATATTTAATTTATTTATTCTAACAAGCAATACAGGAAAGGTGAATATGGCCAAATAAGTCTTAAATGTGCTCAACTTGCTCTATATAATATGAATAACCAGATATGAGCTGTTAAGATAAATTTTATGATTCTGTGAGTACATACCAGTACTGATTTCATTAACTTTTGGACTTTCTTCTTCCTCTTGAATTTTTTTTGATTTTACTTCTGATTTAATGCTAGTTTGTTGTGTTTCAGATTTCTCTTCCATTTTAATTGGTTTTATATTATCTTTTTTTGGTGTTTTATTGGATTTTGGCTTACTACTAGTTGAATGACTATCATTTCCTTTCAATGATTTCGGCGATTTATCTTTGCTTAATTTTCCATTTTTAGGTTTCACCTGTTTTATCTCTTCTTTTATTTCTTTTGATCCCGTTTTGATTGATTCTCTTATCATTTGCAAGAATTCGTCTTCATTGATTATCTTGATTCCCAAATCTCGAGCTCTCTCTATTTTTGCAGGACCTGCTTCTTCACCTGCTATGACATGTGTCACCTATCAAAGTTGGAAAGTTCAAAGACCTTTGTCAACCTTCAATACAAGAATTAGCATATACAAGTATGTACTTGCAGTATTAAAAGTTTTAAAATAATTAAGCCATTTGTCTGAATCTAACATGAGTCAGATTTTCTTAAAAGCAATAAGACAAAAAAAAACATTTATTAAAAGGTACATCACATACAAACTAGGCTTAATAACCATATATATTAGTTGTATTCTTTTAAATTTATGACATTTACCTTTTTACTGACAGAATTTTTTACGCAGCCTCCATATTTCACAATCGCCTCTGTTACTTCATCTCGTTCAAAAGAATCAAGGACACCAGTCAAAAGAAATGCACAGTCCTTAAGACAGTTGCCTGCACCCTGATAACGAAAATAACACCTAAGTAAAAAGAAAACTCACCAAGATTTGTTAATACTATTGTTTTATGAACTCCCTAGGCAACTACTGTTATTCCAGGATCCAGAAGAAACTTTTGTTACCTTTAACATACTTGTCATCAGGTGAGATGAAGATTGTCTGATTATAAAAAGCATAAAAATTAGCCTTACTCTCTGAATCTGTCTTACAGAAATAGGTAAGAAAGAGGTAGGTACTCAAACAGTCAATTTATGTACCGAGTCTCTCTCTGGCAAAATCTTGTCATAGTTGTCATATCATGTCGATATTTATTTTCATATAAATCAAAACTGGGAAAGTATTTTTACAATGTACCTCTGGAATTTCTTTGGCTCCATGGTGTTTTGGTCCAGATCTATTTAAATATTGCTTGTATAGTGCAGCAGAATGCATTTTCCTTTCATGTCTCTCCTCATCTGTTAATACTAAAATAAAAGAATATAAATGAGACGAATCGGCATGCATGATATAAAAAATATCAATTTTTGTATTAGATTTAAAATACCTGATTCATTTAAAGACTTGTTATGCCGTTTCTTTTTACTAGATCCTTGCGTATTTTCATTAATGCTATTTTCAATAATGTTACTATCATTTAATTCATCGTTTTCCTTCATGAAGCCATTTTTTATTGGTTCACAATGTTCTTCCTTTTTTACTTTTGTTATTATTTCGGTTTTATTACTTGACTTCTCATCTTTATTTCCATGATTATTAGTTTGATGACTACTTTCTTCAATAAACTCTGCAAACTTTCTTTTTTTCTCATTATCAGCTTTAGATTTGTGAGGTGTAGAATTACTTCTTGGTTTAACATGATTTTTTTCTTTCACACTATTCTCAAGCTTGTATGGTGATTTCTTTTCTTTAATTTCACACTTTGCTTCCTTACTGTTTTTATTATTGTCAGGTTTTATATTTGCTTGTCCTTCTTCAACTGTATCCAAATCCAAAAGACTTTTTTCAAATTCATCATCAGAATGTATACCTGTTTCTGTTGCTTTTTGTGCTTTTTCTTTCTTGACAATAGGCTCTGTTCTTTTTACAGGCCCATTCCCAAATATATCTGATGCCTTTACTTCTTTCAAAACAGGTGTTTGAGGTTTAGGATGCTTAATATTTTTATCTTCACATTTTTTCTGTTTTTTGGAATCAAATATTTCCTCATCAGAGTCACTCAATACCCTTTTCTTTCTTGATTCTTTTTTCTGTAAGGCAACAAAAAAGATAACTATCTGGGATAGATATATCTAAGAGACGGCTTTACAGACATCTGAATGTTCCGAAAGTTTTATGACAGCTAAAAACTGAACAGCTTGGCAGAATTATTTTGTTATAAAGGATTTTTTTTTATAGATTAGGATTTTTGTAAGGAATAAGTAAAGTCTGGGGTTTCCAAAATTTTATATTTCACATCATGCCTACTAGCTTAAATTTTATCTAGGCACCCCAATTTATCAAAAATAGATTACAAGGACACTAGTTAATATTGTAAACAAAAGGACTTAATATTGCCCCATTTTACTCTCTACTGTGCATTAAGGTGCTGTATAGTTTGGGAAGCCTTAATTTCAAATTTAAAACATGCCCATCCATCATCACTGTGACTTAGTATTATGTAGTTGTTAATTTGCCATAAACTAAAAAAAAACTAAACCATAAATGTTTGAGTTTGGTACACATGGCACTAATCATATTAATATCTTGGGTTCAAAAAACTGTTGGAAGGCTTATTAAAAGGTACTTTGATTGCAGAAAAATAATTTTATTTATGACTAGTGGGCCCGGCAGCGGCAGACGTTGTCCTGCCCGATTACAGCGCCACCTACCGGGTCCAACTTTACGTTTAAACCTTCCTTGGACCTATCCAAATACACACAGAAAATTTCGTAAGAATCTGTCGAGCCGTTTCAGAGTTTTTGCGAGACAAACACACAGCGTTTCATTTTTATATATAAGAAGAAGAAGATATAAAGAATAACATTTCATACCTTATTTTTAATTTGCACATCTGGTGACGCAGGTATAATGTCCTCATCTTCTTGAAATTTTGGCTTTTGTACTTTTTTAGGTTGAAAAAAGGAGCGTATATCCTGTATACAAGTAAAATGTGACAAGTATTAGACTTCTAAGAGAAGGAAATTACTAATTCCATGCTTACCCTTATTTCTGAAGTGAATAAATTTAAGACCTTATTTCTGAAGTGAATAAGTTTATTTATTATAGTAAATCATTGTTTTGGTTAAATATGATGTTAGTTCAAATTCATTTAGTGACTTAGATAGAACTTGAAAATATTCAAAGTACAATTCAATGTGATATGATGAATAAATACAGATTCACACTTAATGCGTAAGCAGCTTGTATAAGTGTATACGCCCGTCACCCTTATACACACTGGCTCGACGCTGCACGTGCTGCACATGTAAAACAGCCGTCAGGCATACGCACTGCGTGCAGTGCGTACCCACTGCGATGCAGCCACTGCAGCAGCCATATATAGATACAACTTTTGTGCACCATGTCACATGAAGATTAGGTGAATGGACCAAGCAGTTCTTCTTTTGAAGGAGGAATATTATTACTCTTGTATCAGAATACTTCTGAAAGACTATCGGTTCATCCAATAAATGAAAAAAGAGAAACGCATAGCGAATATCACAACCTTTGCCGTGAATTTGAATCACACTGGGATGTTTTTTTTTCGTATTTTCACATGTCAAGAATTTATTTTGAAGAACTCCATGATTTGGTGCAGTCACATATATTTAAACAAGAAGCTAATTACAGAAAGGCTAGTGGAACAAGAGAAAGACTAGCAATCAGACATAGGCGCCGCCTAGAAAAATGGCGGCGGCGGCGTGTTGAACAATTTTGGTCGGCGGCGGCGAGGAATTTTCAGGTTTTATTTGGCGATATTATTTGAGGTGGGCGACTTGACCATCTCGACATTTTCCCACTACAAGTTAATAAGCTTTGGCCTCTGCAACTCGTTGGTGACTGAAGGTGCCTTCCAATTAACTTCCGAACTGGACTTTGCTTGAGATATCACACCAAATATCCCGATACTGTCAGATTTGAAGGGGTACTCCTTGGTACTTAAGTGCTATATGAAAAGGGCCCCTCCTTTCTTTCCTTTAATGAAAGCGCAGACTTGTGTCTGTATGTTGTTGAACTTAGCTAAATTCAATCTCCCCCAAACTGAGGCCTGCCCCAAAAAAAAAATCCTCAACTTCAGACACAAGCTGTAAGCGTCTCTCTACTACGGGAGATGCTCAGGGAGATTTTCTGAAAGCCGATATATCACGCAGTATCCGTGTACTTATCCACATAGCTATGAATGTTCTCTCTAGAGAATAAGTTATTGATATGCAGAATGAACAAAGTTGGGTAGAGTACTGATCTTTGTGGGACACCAGCGTTAATGGTTTTAGTCTCGGAGGATGAGTCATCGACGACGACTTTAATGCTCCATCTATCCAGAAAGCTAGCAAGCTAGCAACCCATCTGCAGGATTTCTCGATGATTTCTTATAAAGGTAACTTCGCAGGAAGAGCTCTTATCCTTGGCGATATCGAAGCTGTCAGCTTCTCTGTTGCTCTCTAAAGGCCTACGACGCCCAATGATGTGTTAAATACACTAGAAGGTCACCAGCCGAGCGACCATGACGGAAACCGTACTAGCGGTCACTAATCAGCTGGTGGTCCTCTAGGTATTTTAATAGTTTGCCGTTAATAAGCACGTTCTAATATACTGCAGAGCAAGGATGCTTTGGGCCTATAGTTTGACAGGTCTAACTGGTCATCACTGGTCACCCTTGGGGATCGGGTGGACAAGAGCTATATTCCAGGATGGACGGCACCCTGTGGGATTTATAGGACAGACGGTAAAGGCACGTGAGAATCAGCGCCAGCTTTGGGAAGCAACGTTTACAGCACCACTATGGGCTTGCCGCCCATTCGACTTATGGACGTAAAAAGATAAAGTCGTTCTCCTGGCACATCTCTTTGCCTTAAACTCGACCTTGTACGACGAAGGAGCTACCCCACCATAAATCAAACGGTGTGAAAGCCAGAAATCCACATAAAGTGCGGTAAGGCGAGGGTTCATGGCGGCGTGAGCGGGCCAGCGCGACTCCCATATCTACTAGCATCTCTAGTTTAGTATTTGTTTAAGGTTATTTTTATTTCTTTATAAAAAAGTGAAATAAGTAACAAATTTTCTCTCGTCTCACCAATTCTATCAATCTTTCTTTAGACTCAAGTGTAATTTTGTCCATTTCTAAAAACAAAACAAATCTGCACTGGGTCCAGTAGCAAACAAACAATTCAATGCGTAGACTCGCGCATTATAAGTGCAGGAAAGGTGCGTGCATGTTCGAACTTGTTCAGTTTGTTGTCCAATGGGAACAAGCAACCATTGAATAGAACGTCATCACTGTATGCATCGGTTACGCCGTAACCGTTGCGCATGCTGTACATACGCAGTCAAGTATGTTTCATAAGAGCTGCACTGCGTGTTGGTACGCATTGCATTGCGTCTATGTGCATGTGCACGTTATGCAATCAGAGTGTCATATCTCATACAATTTCATACATTACACTGTGATGTTACGTGTACGTGAATACATACGCAGGCGGTATGAATCGGCCTTAAAGGCTGTTTATTTATTTCAATTAATTCAATTTTAAGGGCCCATGGCGCGAAAAATAGCACTTGGCGTTTTTGATATTGCATGTTAACGTTCGAGTTAACTGACCCAGAAAAAATAAATTAAAGTTCTTAAATTATGTGTTTACACAATCACCATCGCCATTTTTTAAATTTACATACCATTTCGTTAAAAAATAACATCAATTTTACGTAAAATTTGGGTTACATCCAATCACCCATATACCGTTCGTGAAGTTTAGCTTCATTAATTAACCCAAATTATATTTTTCTTTAACAAATACATAAAACAAGGGTAAGCAAACCACTGACACTGTGGTATTTTTTCAAATTATCACACATTGATAGTTATATGACATTTTTAACAATCATTTATCGATTTTCTTAAGGGCCCCCAAAACAATCAAATGGTTTGATCAAACCTTATGTGTTTGACAAACTGTTTGTTGTCGTTTTTAAAATTGCGTCAAACCAGAGGCACAGTTTATTAAGTTGTTTCAAACCAGAAGGATCTATTTACCTCTGAAGGATCGATTCTACGGTGTCGACCAATAAAGATTTTCTCGCATTCATTGTGTTCTCTTGCTTAAAAAAGAAAAGACAAAGAATTTGGTTTAAAGAATATCTACGTACAACGTAAGTATAGCTTCGAAATTTAGCACAAAACTGATGTCCTTTTTTTTTAATCTATTCTTTTAAGAGGCTTTAGTCACTCATGGTAACCATGTCAGCCTCATAGGGGCTCTCCCGATCGTTACTCAGCTCAATGATTCCACTCCTTGAAGAAAATTTAGCACAAAACTGATGTCGTTTTATCACACATATTCCGTACACGACCAAACGGCACTTCAAACAAACCAAAATATGAATTAATCACAAACAGGGTTCAAACATGTACAATGTTTGTCAAACCTATCAAACTGTTGCGTAAACGGTCAAAATGGGCCCTTTACAAATACTTTGCTGGGCTTGTCGAAATTCAGTGTGCAATCGAAACTCGAAGTGAGAGCACGTCGCTTTGCGCTCACTCCCGTCGCTTTGCGCTCACTACCGGCCACGTAATTATTTGTGTGTGTATATGGAAGTTGGTAACTAACATTTTTTTTTGTGGCTGCCATATGTATAATCTTCATAAACCATTGTACCTTTTTACAAGCTTTTATTTAGCTTAAATATGTGTGTATGTATGTTCGGGTCTTAATCTTGCAAGTTAAATTTGACCACTTCCAGGTTTCCGATTACGCTGAAATTTTGTATGCATATGACGACATGGAGCTGATGCTGCAGCTGGAGGGTGGCCATAGGCACTCGGCAAGAAAACGCCACAGTACCATGGAGTCTGAGCTTGTTTGATTCGTATTGAGGAGAACTTTGATCCTATATGGTAATTGGTAACCTTAAAGCTCCAGCATCAGACCCTGGCTTCCATATAGGATTAAAGTACTCATCAATACAAACCAAACGAGTCCAAACTCAATGGGGTTTTGTCGTTTTATTACGTAGTTCCTATGGCCACCGTCCAGCTCCATCACATCATAATATTGCATCGTCACGCGATATACATATGCATGCAAAATTTCAGCCCAATCTGAAACCGGAAAGTGGTCAAATCTATATACATACATACATACAGTGCAAGCTAAATGAAAGCTTGTATAAATAAAAGTTCATCAAACACATCCCTGTATTTACTATAGTATAACACAGTCATAAACATCTATTAACATTTTTCAAAATTAACTAGTAGGGTATTTTGCTAGGCAGCGTACCATTTGTGCAACCTAGTCCACTTGTGTGCGTGGGCGACGCACATAAACAGTGACTAGAGAAATTAACTAAACTAGCTCAGGGATGGTGGGCCCTTAAGCATAAGAATAAACAAGTATAGAAGCGAAACTCCCGGCCGTCGAGCGCTCAAGGCCACGTTATTCACCTACCGTTTGATTTCCGTTGAACGGAATCGCCAGTCAAGGCGCGCACCGCATCCCGCACGTACGTGACTCCTTCCCGCGCGCCGCTATCTACCTAGTCGCCGCGATGCCGACTTATTGTTGCGTTTATGGGTGCAAAAATAATGCCATAATAACCCCAAATTTAAAGTTTTACAATTTGCCCGAAGATAAAGAAAGGTAAGTACAAAGGTATATCTACTTGTTTTATTCAATCCTCTCTAAGCAACTGCGAAGATGACTTGGATATATTTCTTTTGAGCAAAGACGACGGCACAGAACCTTTTTTTGCAAACCATATGACATCGGAGATTTCGCCGCTTGCTGTTCCGACATGCGATTACAGGTCTGAGGGCCTATTACCGATCTCATGGTTTTGCAAATGATATCATATGATATCATAGTGCAAGACGAAAAATACGATTTCCGGTCAGATTTTTAATCATTTGTTTATTATTTAATGATGACATCATTGAAATTATGCCATAGTGATGATATCATTGGAGATCAGTAATACGAAATGCAGTATTTCATGACTTCTTTTTCTCAAATTTATACCATGTCATACGATGAAAGATCCATAATTGGCCCTCAGATTTGCCTACACAAAACGCACTTTCCTACGTTTGTGGGTATCTACTCAAAAAATGCTCGCTTAAACATGAATGCCCAGCTTTCAATAAATACAGAGATTACAAGGGAGAAAATACAGAAAATTCTCAACTATTTATTCATTTTAAAGCATTCAATCGGACAAAAATTTTCGGAAGTTTAACTGTTCCTCCGGCACATTTTGTAAACTATATTGAGAAACTCGAGAATATATTCGTAAATAGCTTCAAAAATTTTATTTTTACCGATGGTGCTGGTGCGATCTTGCTAGATACAATGAAAAAAATTGTGTTTCAGGTACCTTGTGAATATTTTCCTATTGATTACCTGATTAAGCTTTTTATAAGAATGCGTATTTACTACGCGCTGAAGTTTAATAACCGAAACTTCAAATCATCTACAAAAACGCCATCTTTTATAAATATCAGACATTTGTAAATATTTCTGTTGAATTGAAACCTTTTAAATAAAAATGATTGAATATTTTAAAATTATTTTTATTATACCTACCCTAGATACAGATACAGTTTTATTCGTAATATTCATTACATGTCAAAGCTAATACAATATAATGTATCGAGTTTCTAAAGCTGTCATTGTAGTGCAATTTTGAAACTCTGTAAGTATGGGATTTTTTTTTGTCAAGTCGGGAATAATTTGAATTATGAGAAACTTTGGTACTGCTATATAGGTATATTTTTATCGACCTTTGTTACTGTTCCATATAAAATTTAAATACAATCAATACTTGATTAAAATTATGAAACAACAGATTTTTTTTCAAGTGAAAATGTTGGTCTGATAGTAAAAAGTGAGCTTAGGTTTTATCCATTAGTACATTCATAACTTCAGCTCTTGGACTATAAACGTAGGTACGATACCTAAATTACAAACCATTTTTGTACATCGAAATTCGAAACATTTTAATGATTTTGTTCTCTAAGTTGTAGGGATTAAGCTCAATTAATCAAAAATAGGCAGGTTCTTATAACTACGGAATCAAAAAAACTAAAAATGTGGGTACTATTGCTAAAGATAGTCGCTCGCTCGCTACACTTGAAGTACAAAATCAATAAGACTCGGTGTATACTCAGTTTCTCATTTAATGTAAAATATGGAGGTACCTATATAAAAAATATTGTAGTGGTCACCATACGTCCATGTGGTGACCCTAGCGGCGCCCGCAGACTACTGCGGGGCGTTACAGGAGGAAGGGCGCTGTAGGTATGCAAATAGCGGCATTTGGTGCACCCACAAAGGAGATTCGCTTCTATACTTGTTTATTCTTATGCCTTAAGGTTGTGGCTTCTATCAGTTTTGATGATTTTGCCAATTTCGAGTAGGTACCAAGTACACAGTTTTATACATAGTAAAATTTAGCAGTATGATAAATAAAGTATGCTTGAGAAGCATCAATCACTGCAAATGAAAATGAGGATGCCTGTGCTAAACAGGCCACAACCTTAGAATGCCTAACCTATTACAAATGCTTCTCCCAAGACATTCGTATATCCTCAAAATCTGACTTAACTAAGCAATGGCAACAGGAATGGAACCTCTCTCGTGAATTAAAAAGAAAATTCTATGGTGGCATTCAGATGGATATCCCTCTCTAGAAAGCCATGTTTTTTTTAAAAACAGATCTGCAAACATATTTACCACTTCAACTACGTAATTACACATAATTTGGCTACATCTCGGACATGTCTGCTCGCCTGTCTTTTTGGCTAAAATTCACATTAGAGACCACTCTATAGGCGAATGTGGTTTAGAGGAGGCACCGTAGACCATATACCGGGTGTAAGTGAACATGCAACCCAAACTGAGTCAGATGATAGTACTAGTGATACTTAACACTACTACATAGAAAAAAACTTTTAAAAAAATAGATTTTTTGTCAATTTTTTTTCGCATTTTTCTAACAGCATTGTGTAAACACAAGATCATAAAACGATATTTTAAAGTTTCAAAACAAAATAACGATTTTTTAAGAAACGCGCAATGTAAGTTAAACCGTAGAATAAGACTCGTCAAGCTCCCCGATCAAAGGCACGCAGCACATACACTACAACAGCTGAGGCGAGCCTACGCGGCCGCCCGCCCGACGCGGGGGTCATGACCTCACGCGAACCCACAGCTGATTCGGCCTAGCATCTAGCATCGAACGACGCCCGCGCATTTTAGCTTAAAAAAACCTACGCCTATGTGCCTATCCTTACAAACAGCTTACATACGGTGGAACACACATTGTCATGTTACCTACATAACCATTTTTTAATCTGGCTTAAATGAGGCTAGCAATAAGTAGCACCTAACAAAGCATCAATTGTTATTAAATTTGTGGCAATTTTGCCAATCGGCTAATAGCCCGCAGTCGATCTAATCAATTAAACGGCATCCAGTAATTTTCTTCCAATTGCATTCTAGAAATTACGTAAGATAGGGTGGGTATTTAGGTATTAAACCTAGGTCGCAACTTTAGCATACCTACAATTCATAGTTTTTAAATCGATTGTGGGTGGGTGTCGTGTCACACTTACACCCAAAGGACCTAAGACATTGACGTAGTGTAATAGTTCTTTCAATCATACAAAATGTTTCGATATAAAATCGAATCGCATGGCATTAAAGCAGTATCGTCTTTATCAAAATTCAATTAAATTCTTTTTATTTTAAGAGAAATCGTGACATCGCCTCTCTTAGCGCCTTTTACCGAATGTTCCATGGGGAATGCTCTGAGGAGCTTTTTAACCTTATCCCTCCCTCTCCATTCCTTAACAGAAACACGCGTAAGGGCCTTCGGAGTCATCCGTACACTGTGTCCTCCTTTTCACACCGTACCAAGAAATTCCAAGATTCCTTCTTCTGTCGTTCATCCCATACTTGGAATTCTCTACCTGCGCACGTGTTTCCTCCATCCTACAACATGGGTTCCTTCAAAAGAGGTGTGGAAAAGCATCTTTTAGGCCGGCAAGGGGCGGGCAGGTAGGATAGTGGATGTCGTCCCTACTCTATCTGTCAACTCATTTGGGCCTCTTTCACCGCTTAACATCAGGCGGGAGGAGGTCACTTGCCGGGCCTTACATAAAAAAAAAAAAAAAAAAAAAAAAGAAAACTACATCTAACCAGAGATTTAAATCTCTGCATCTAACTAATAAAACGGCACATAGGTATACTTACGCAAAGGTAATAATAGTAGGTGGGGTGCGATGTCAGACAACCTCCTTGTGGTGCACCCTGGGCAACCCGGCAGATTCTCTGCCGCGGGCGAATAGTCTGACGAGAGAACCCTCCATAGAGGGGGGGTGTGGGATGGCCAGGTTTAACCCGGCGGGCCACTTCGTGTGGCCACCCGCTTCATGCGGGGAAGGGCGAAGTCCCCTCTTCTTATTTTAAGAAGAGGTGTGGCTTTCGCCGGAAGCCTGATTTGGGCGGCTACCTTGAAGGTAGCAGAATGGAGGCGACTTCTCGCCACGGCGCTTCGCGTCTGCCGGGGGTTACCCTGAGCTTCGGCTCACCCGCGCGGCGGTGGATCCAGTGGGATCTGCCGTCGGGCAACCCGTTACCCGCATTGAGCGGGCCGGGGGCCCGGCGCACTGAGCGTCGGGTCGCGTGGAAGACAACCACAATAAAAAACCAGTCCCGGGGTGTAGAGCGGCGCAGAACCGCTCCACAAAGTAGCAGAGCCAGGAGGAGAGTCCGGCTACGGACATGTCACAGGCAGGGGGTCAGCGGGAATAAGGCCTGGCTGTTGTCCCCTTCCCCTTGTCTTGTGACGGACGGAGGAGCTGCTGGGGGGGTTTTTAGTGGGTAGGCCCGGGCCGGGTACGGTCTGGGGAGTCCCACATATCCTCGTGGTTTGGCTCGACCACGAGGAATGCGTAAATGCATTTTCCCCCCTCCCAAAAAAAAAAAAAAAGGTAATAATAGTAGGTATTCGACGTCTTTTCGGCGGCAAAGCTACATACAGCAGCTACTTAGGAATCGAACACAGAGTACGGATAGTTTTAGATGGATGCTTAATGAGTACCTAATAAAAAGAGTCTGGTCCACCGAGTGTGCTCGGTGGTCTGGTCATCAGTCAATTTGTTTCTTTAGGAAATGATTGCGTGCGTAGTTTTAGATTGAAATAATTCGCTTCACTTATCTTTGCATACATAGTATGGAAGTAGAGAAATAAAAATAAATATCAGTGGGTAAATTAATAACACACCCAGCAATTCAATTTTCAATAAAATCTTAAGAATGTTAATATCGGTTGCTTTTTGTTTACAACGTGCAGAAAAATGTATCAATAAGCCCAATTGTTGCCTTAAACTGCGTATTCTGTTACTATCTTGTATCTGTACTACGGCTGAAGAGAGGCGGCGAGCGACTTTGCGGCGGCGGCGCAGCCACACAGTTTACAAAGCGAGCCGAAAGCCTAGATTACGAGGCGGCTCGCTTTATACCTTTTCATTCTTTTCGGTTTCTAAATTCAGTGCGTTATAGGCCCTACTCACGATGCAATCTAACTTGCGATCTGTTGCTGCAACATGTTGCAATCGCGGTTGCACGTGCTCTACTCACCTATGCAACTTCGCTTGCAATTTCATTTTGCGAACAAACGCCTTAACGTCACAACGTGTACACGCCTACGTACCGAATCGTATTATAATGCTACCAACGCTATCTAGATTTCAAAAACCGACCAAGTGCGAGTCGAACTCGCGCACTAAGGGTTCCGTACAATTACCTATACAAAAAACGGCGAAAAATCAAAATTGTTGTATGGGAGCTTAAATATTTTCTCCCTTAAATATTTATTTTATTTTAATTTTATTATTTATTTTTAAAGTAAATATACAACTAAATATTCGGTGAATTTTTCAAGCGTCTACCTGTTGCCGTTATTAATATTGAGCAAAAAACGGCAAAAAAATCACATTTGTTATATGGCGGCCCCCTTAAATATTTGCGACGACAGAAATACATTATCTGTGAAAATTTCAACTGTCTAGCTAGGTTCATGAGATACAGCCTAGTGACAAACAAGCGGACGAACGGACAGACAGACGGACAACGGAGTCTTACTAAAAGGGTCCCGTTTTTACTCTTTGGTTACGGAACCCTAAAAAGTAGCATTTGCATTAGCTCTTGCTTATACAATTTAAACACCTGCGAGGAGAAGAAAGAAAAAACACTTTTAGGTAAAAAATGGTTACAGCTACAAAATAAAATATCGCAAATGAACATTATGTTTCATTTGGAACCAGAAGATTTCTCAATTTTTTCTCTGCGGATCATTTTCATTACACGCTACCTACACTACAGAGGTGTGGCTGACTAAGCGGCACACGTGCGACTGAGCCAAGTTGCATGCAACCGCGCTATTCACATCGCAATATGTTGCAGCAATCAGTCGGTCGCTAGCGCGGGCGATGCGACCTGCGATAAATTGCATGCAACCTGCAACCTGCCTATTCACGTCACAATCTGTTGCATTGCAACAGATCGCAGCAACAAATTGCTAGCGAAATTGCATCGTGAGTAGGGCCTACGATGGCTACTTGACCAACAAGTGCGGGAGCCCGGGTTCGTGCAACACGTCGTTTGGACAGATGAATCCACATTCACGCGAAACGGGCTATGGAATCGCAGGAATGCACACGTGTGGGCTGAAACCAACCCATACGTTACACAGCAAACCGGGCATCAAACTCGGTGGTCTGTAAAAGTATGGGCTGGTATTTTTAGAAATAAAATTCTTGGCCCCGTATTTTTGCCGCAACGTCTCGACGGATCGCGATATTTAGAATTTATTAACCAGCAACTAGTCGACATGCTGGATGAAATGTCGCTGGCCGAATATCGCAGAGCATGGTTCCAGCACGATGGTGCTCCGCCGCATGTTATACGACCCGTTCGAGACCGTTTGAGTGAACTGTTTGCCCATCGATGGATTGGAAGGTTAGGACCGCAAGCCTGGCCACCTCGCTCTCCTGACTTAACCCCATTGGACTTTTTTTTATGGGGCTATGTTAAAGAAAGGGTTTTTGATCGTGAATGTGATAGTGCAGAGGAGATGCGATCTCGCATTATAAGAGTGTTCGACGGACTCCGTACGGACTGCGCCGAGGATAGCACGCTGATGCCGCGCCTCCACGAAGACATGCTGCGACGGGCTCGTGTTTGCGTGCAGTTGGATGGAGCGCAATTTGAACCACACCTCATAAGAAGAAATTCTTAAAAAGGTAGGTGACTTTTATAGTCATTTTCAAATAGGATAATTAGGGTACTGTGTCTACGATTGACCAGGCGATTATTTTTTGAGCCGAACGCCGGCTGCGGCCGTTTATTTCGCGCGGTGCGTGTTTAGTTGTTAGTAACGGCGAGAGCGAGTTTTTCGGATATTGTATTACATTGCGCGTTGGCAAATTATGAAATCTTGGAATATTTGATTTAAAAAAAATTGTGTATGGCATAAGTAGGTGTATATTGGGCATTCTAAAACACATTCAACGTGATCTCACCTCCGTTCGATCACTGTCGTTGAATGTGTTCTAGAATTCCCAATCACTATTGAGCAAATGTGGATCGGTTTAACATGTTGTGCAAATTCTGTTCTAGAACGCCCAATCACCATTCTGTTCTAGAATTCCCAATCACTATTGAGCAAATGTGGATCGGTTTAACATGTTGTGGGCATTCTAAAACAGTTTTCATCAAAACACCGCAAACGAACGGAGTGAGATTTGAGCTACGCTTCGCTGCGCTCTAGCTCCGCTACGCTCCGCAAATCTCACTGCGTTCGTTTACGGTGATTTGATGAAAACAGTTTAAGATTGCCCAATATACATTATATAGGGTTAAATGGAAAAGAAGATTTTTTATTTCATTTCATTTCATAATGTTTCTATTCTTCCGTGTTGATTCAGATACAGTACTCCGCCACGGATATTATGTTGTCTGTAGCTTTGCAGGTTTTCGCGTGTGCAGGTATTAGGATACGCTTGGGGTGGGCAGGTAAGAAATTTTTTACTTGCCATCGAGCCGTAGTGAAAGGATCAGCCAGTCTGCGTTACCGAGTCGTCATCCACGCAGTCTGTTGCCCGGGGTGCGCCGGACGCATATGAAACTGCGCCACACTGGGAGGCTCCTTTCCTGCACCCCATATTTCATATTTCAGTATATTTCATTTCATTTTTCAGTATATTTAATTTCATTTTTCAGTATATTTCATTTCATTTTTCAGTATATTTCATTGAATTTTTCAGTATATTTAATTTCATTGTTTCAACATATTGCATTTCATTTTTCAGTATATTTCATTTCATTTTTCAGTATATTTCGTTTTTCAGTACACACGTTTTCAGTCTACTAGGCACGTTTTCGTGGTCTTCAACCTCAGGCTAGATTTTAGCAAGGGAAGAGCGTAATAATTACAGAGCTTAAACTGTATGTGGGCTTCCCGAGTATCAGTACTGGTTCCCCTTACAAGTTTCTCCGTATATTATATACACTAACCCAGCCAAAACTTCATCCCAAAGGAAAACACATGTGTTGTTTGACTGTAAACAGTATACTTTTGGTTTTGCTTGATTGCGATTTACTTGACACATTTTCAAGGTTTTCTATCTCAGAATATTAAGGCATTCAACTAGGTAGCAGTGCAATAACAACAGAACTTAAACTGGTTGAGGTTTCCTGGCTTCAGGTCTCAATAATCGAATAAGTATCTGTACGGTTATACACTCTGCCTTCGTTAAACGTGTACCCTTATTTCAAAGGAAAACACTTGTGTGGTTGGATCGCATATATTTCATTTCATTTTTCAGTATATTTAATTTCATTTTTCAGTATATTTCATTTCATTTTTCAGTATATTTCATTGAATTTTTCAGTATATTTAATTTCATTATTTCAACATATTGCATTTCATTTTTCAGTATATTTCATTTCATTTTTCAGTATATTTCATATCATTTCATTTTTCAGTATATTTCATATCATTTCATTTTTCAGTATATTTCATTTCATTTTTCAGTATATTTCGTTTTTCAGTACACACGTTTTCAGTCTACTAGGCACGTTTTCGTGGTCTTCAACCTCAGGCTAGATTTTAGCAAGGGAAGAGCGTAATAATTACAGAGCTTAAACTGTATGTGGGCTTCCTGAGTATCAGTACTGGTTCCCCTTACAAGTTTCTCCGTATATTATATACACTAACCCAGCCAAAACTTCATCCCAAAGGAAAACACTTGTGTTGTTTGACTGTAAACAGTATACTTTTGGTTTTGCTTGATTGCGATTTACTTGACACATTTTCAAGGTTTTCTATCTCAGAATATTAAGGCATTCAACTAGGTAGCAGTGCAATAACAACAGAACTTAAACTGGTTGAGGTTTCCTGGCTTCAGGACTCAATTCCGAATAAGTATCTGTACCATTATACACTCTGCCTTCGTCAAACGTGAACCCTTATTTCAAAGGAAAACACTTGTGTGGTTGGATCGCAATCGATTTATTCGGCATACTTGAATTCAGTCTACTAGACACGTTTTCAAGGTTTTCTTTCTTAAAATATTAAGGCATTTAACTAGGTAGCAGTGCAATAACAACAGAACTTAAACTGGTTGAGGTTTCCTGGCTTCAGGACTCAATTCCGAATAAGTATCTGTACCGTTCTACACTCTGCCTTCGTCAAACGTGAACCCTTATTTCAGATGAAAACACTTGTGTTGTTTGACTGTAAACAGTATACTTTTGGCGTTGCTTGATTGCGATTTACTAGACACATTTTCAAGGTTTTCTAGCTCAGAATATTAAGGCATTTAACTAGGTAGCAGTGCAATAACAACAGAACTTAAACTGGTTGAGGTTTCCTGGCTTCAGGACTCAATTCCGAATAAGTATCTGTACCATTATACACTCTGCCTTCGTCAAACGTGAACCCTTATTTCAAAGGAAAACACTTGTGTGGTTGGATCGCAATCGATTTATTCGGCATACTTGAATTCAGTCTACTAGACACGTTTTCAAGGTTTTCTTTCTTAAAATATTAAGGCATTTAACTTGGTAGCAGTGCAATAACAACAGAACTTAAACTGGTTGAGGTTTCCTGGCTTCAGGACTCAATTCCGAATAAGTATCTGTACCGTTCTACACTCTGCCTTCGTCAAACGTGAACCCTTATTTCAGATGAAAACACTTGTGTTGTTTGACTGTAAACAGTATACTTTTGGCGTTGCTTGATTGCGATTTACTAGACACATTTTCAAGGTTTTCTAGCTCAGAATATTAAGGCATTTAACTAGGTAGCAGTGCAATAACAACAGAACTTAAACTGGTTGAGGTTTCCTGGCTTCAGGACTCAATTCCGAATAAGTATCTGTACCATTATACACTCTGCCTTCGTCAAACGTGAACCCTTATTTCAAAGGAAAACACTTGTGTGGTTGGATCGCAATCGATTTATTCGGCATACTTGAATTCAGTCTACTAGACACGTTTTCAAGGTTTTCTTTCTTAAAATATTAAGGCATTTAACTAGGTAGCAGTGCAATAACAACAGAACTTAAACTGGTTGAGGTTTCCTGGCTTCAGGACTCAATTCCGAATAAGTATCTGTACCGTTCTACACTCTGCCTTCGTCAAACGTGAACCCTTATTTCAGATGAAAACACTTGTGTTGTTTGACTGTAAACAGTATACTTTTGGCGTTGCTTGATTGCGATTTACTAGACACATTTTCAAGGTTTTCTAGCTCAGAATATTAAGGCATTTAACTAGGTAGCAGTGCAATAACAACAGAACTTAAACTGGTTGAGGTTTCCTGGCTTCAGGACTCAATTCCGAATAAGTATCTGTACCATTATACACTCTGCCTTCGTCAAACGTGAACCCTTATTTCAAAGGAAAACACTTGTGTGGTTGGATCGCAATCGATTTATTCGGCATACTTGAATTCAGTCTACTAGACACGT
Organism: Schoenobius gigantellus; assembly: GCA_963935595.1. Lineage (NCBI taxonomy): Eukaryota > Metazoa > Arthropoda > Insecta > Lepidoptera > Crambidae > Schoenobius > Schoenobius gigantellus. The sequence continues at coordinate 8,556,337 of OZ012544.1, read as the reverse complement.
TTTCAAGGTTTTCTTTCTTAAAATATTAAGGCATTTAACTTGGTAGCAGTGCAATAACAACAGAACTTAAACTGGTTGAGGTTTCCTGGCTTCAGGACTCAATTCCGAATAAGTATCTGTACCGTTCTACACTCTGCCTTCGTCAAACGTGAACCCTTATTTCAGATGAAAACACTTGTGTTGTTTGACTGTAAACAGTATACTTTTGGCGTTGCTTGATTGCGATTTACTAGACACATTTTCAAGGTTTTCTAGCTCAGAATATTAAGGCATTTAACTAGGTAGCAGTGCAATAACAACAGAACTTAAACTGGTTGAGGTTTCCTGGCTTCAGGACTCAATTCCGAATAAGTATCTGTACCGTTATACACTCTGCCTTCGTTAAACGTGAAACCTTATTTCAGAGAAAAACACTTGTGTTTTTAGATCGCCACCAAGACACGCTCTGAATGCAAAGATAAATACACGGTTTATATATAATAAGCCTGCCATACAGTTTCAAAGCATTCCCACGAAATTCATTTATCAGCAATAAATTTATTGCACATTATTCATATATCCAGTTACGAGTGCTTACTCAAATAATAAGGCTTCTTTCACACGTTAATACTTTTATTTGTTTATTAAATTACTTCAATTAAATATATTCTTTATTATAAAACAAAGTATAAAATTGATGATTTTTGCGACTGAAAGATGTGTTCCAGTCATCACACGAATAAAAAATAGAAAATAAATATTCCAATAATTTAAAAAATGAAAATATAAAAAATATTAAGAACATTTTAACTACCTACCTTGGGTCAACATGGCTGACTAAGGTCTTAACATCCTAATTAAATAGGGTAGTGCGGTGGGAACGTGTATGAGATGCTGCCGATGAATACCACCTATGTATTATTACAATAATTTTCTTAAACTTCTATGGTTCTGTCGTTATGTCGTATCAATATCGTTATGCTATAGATACATTCGGTTCGCCTAATAGAACGATATACCTATTGTTTATCTGTTTTAAATAGTAGTATCGAAAAATGAAAATTAGAAATCGCATCCGTTATTATAAAGAAGACTTTTTAATTAATAATATTCGTTAGTAATTGTAAATATGTATGTACATGTATAATTTAAATAAATATAATAAACCCGAAATGAAAAAAAAATTTGGAGCATGCAGCCTTACACGAGATTTCTGCATCAGCAGAATTAAACGGTAAACAACTATTTTGCTGTATATGCACAGTATTGTATTGCAAGTTTGTGGAAATAAACGACAAACAATTAATTTGCTGATTATTTCCGCGTCATATTGCACATTGGTAGAATTATGGGTAAATATCAAATTTTGCTAAATATCATGAAAGTTAGAGGTGCAAAACGTTATTAGGTTTTATATTTTGAGTATGGGACCGACTTTTTGAAAGTAAACTACCAAACTATAATCTTCTCTTAGATGTTGTGATGCTGAATAACGATCTACTACTACCTCGAAAATAAAAATCCAATACACATAATTGCGTCAGTTCGTCGTTTTGTTTCTTTCTTGCTACGTAAATACTTTTTTTTATATAGCTGACGAAGTTCAGCCGCTGATCGGACCGTTTTTGGATCATACGCAACTGCGGATCAAAAATTTTGTTGCAGACCTGAGAACTGCTCCACTCACACGTCCGCGGGACTATGGTCCACAAGCGCAAATTATGTAAACCGTCCCGGGTACCATAGTACCCAGAGCGCTTCGCGTTTCCTTTGCCTAAAACGCGCGGTGTGATAAAAAAATCACGAAAAAAAATATATTTTCTCTAAATAAAGTGCCAGTTCTTTAGTGTTTGAAAAACGAACACTGACCATGGAAGTGGAAGTGAATGCATTAGGCATCTTGATAACGTAACTATAACATATGTCACTATTGACTTATCAAGAAATTGTAGTAGAAATAAATTGCACTAGAAAATGCGCATAAGGGCGACAAAGCAGTTTTATTAAAACGCTATCACGACGCGACATCGACGTTAAAATTAGCGGAATTAGGCCCCTTATTAGACGCTACATAGTAACATTGAGTCTATAAATACTTAATCCATTGAGAGCCGCACGGTTTATTGAATTGCCGAAACATTTTAAGTTAAAACACGCCTGTATTAATATTCAAAATAATGACACATTCTGTTTCTTATGGTGTATAATGGCCTCTTTATTTCCAACAAGTAATAATGCACATCGAATATCCTCGTATCCTTTTGAAAATATTCTCAATATTCAGAGTATGACATTTCCAGTCGGATTTACGGACATAATGATATTTGAGAAAAATAATCGAAACATTAGTGTTAATGTGTATGGTCTTGCAAACAGCAATATTGTAGGCCCTCTTTATAACATGCAAAACAAAAAGAAAAAACCAACCCGACGCTAGCTGTCAAACTGCTACTATTAGAAAAAAGGTAAATATAAACATTTTTGTTTGATAAAAAATTTGAATAGGTTACTAAGACCTCTGCTAACAAAACATCACGGTAAATATTTTTGGGACGAGTGCTTGATTTTTTTATACTCAACAGAATCTAAATAAACATATATGTAGCGGTGTTAGGACTTTTATGCCTGGACAAGGAACTCTAATCCAGTTTAAACATTTCGAAAGAATGCAAACTATGCCATTCGTCATATATGCTGATTTTGAATCGTTATTAGAGCCCACATCTAGTAGTGATAAGCTGCAATAAAATAAAACAATTATTCTACAAAAGCACATACCTTCCGCATATTACATTGTTTGTTCTTATGATAGCTCTCAAAATAAATACGTATCTTATCGGGGTCAGGACTGCGTTGCAAATTTTATAAATACCTTTATGAAGATGTAACAAGAATACAAAAAATGTAAGACAAAATATTTCCATAACACCTGACGAGCAAGAAAGTTATCAAATTCACAATATTGCTTTCTATACTCACGGTCACTTATTGTAAGATGATAAAGTTCGTGGGGGATCGGTGGGCGACGCGGATGGGTATCGTGTCGCCTGCATTGCACTCGACCCCTGCGATGGTAGGGGCAGCTAGGGGACACTAGCTGCTCCCATGCTTCCGGCAGCGAGGTGTGCCCGTATCGTGTTTCGGTACGGGCCCGGCCGAGCGACCCACGCGAGCTCAGCGCTCTGCGCATGCTTGTGGTCGCTCACCATGGCCAGCGAGGTGTTCCCGTGGGGTTTAGTGGGTAGTTGCGGCACTCTGCCGTGGAGTCCCACACACCCTTGCCCCTAGCCCGCGGGCTTGGACGGTGCGTAAAGGCATTCCCCACGAAAAAAAAAAAAAAAAAAAAAAAAGATGATAAAGTTCGAGATCATTGTCACATGACAGGGAAATATCGTGGCGCGGCGCATTCTTATTGCATTTTACAGTTTTGTTTGCCTAAGTTCATACCAGTATTTTTTCATAACTTATCAGGTTATGATTGTCACTTGTTTATACGTCAACTGGGAATCATGACGGGCAAAATCAAAGTGAGAGCGAAAATTAAGGAAAACTACATAGGTATCGTTCACGAAGTTTTTTTGAACAGGGCGTCAGGAATATATGGCAGTTCGATTTGTCGATTGTTTCAAGTTTTTGGGCACTAGCTTAGAAAAGCTCGTGGGAAACATAAACAACAGTGATTTTTTGCATTTGTCTCGATCTTTTTCAAAAGCAAATCATTTCAACTTACTTAGACGCAAAGGTGTGTACTCTTATGAATATATGATAAATTGCAGTTGTTTTGAAGAATTAAATTTACCGCCAAGAAAATTCTTTTATAGCACTTTGGTTAATGAAGCCATTTCCGAATCTGATTATTCTCATGGTCAATGTATTTGGAAAACATTTAATTTGAAAAAAAAATATTTTACTTTTACAGACGTTATTTTACTTGCTGCCGTTTTTGAAAGCTGTCAAAAACTTTGTTTAATTATAGCTTAGATCTATAGCTTAGATCCTGCATTTTACATGACGGCTCGGGTCTAAGTTTTGACGCAATGTTGCTTAAAACTAAAGTAAAACTGGAACTGGAACACCGAGGTCACGTGCCATTGCAAAACCGAGTTTCTCAAAATAAGTGCATTAGACCTTACTAAACGCTACATAGTAACATTGAGTCTGTGTCGGCCCGCACCTTTGTCGGCGAATTTGAATAGATGGATTTCATAACTGGAATGCAATATGAAACATTTGTTTTTCAGTCAATAAATTAGTGATAAATTAATTAAAGTGCTGACGTTCTACTATCAGAGATCGTAAACCATTACATGATTAATATCAAAATATTTCTTTCAAAAAAGTTTATTTCATTGAAAACATTTTAATTTATTTTGGACTCGATGGTGCGGTAGTGTATGCGTTCTGTATATGATTACTAAATATCATAAAATTGTAGAGCAAACCACTAAGTTTGATAGGTCTAATCTTGTTCTATAGGACTATGCGAGTATAATTCCTCCTACACATCTAGATAGATAGATACAACAGGTCTTATACACTAAATTCAAAATATAAGTAGGTAATGTACCAAAAAGGTCTACACTCAGCGTACGCCGTGACACTCGTAACAAAGAGTGCCACGACACTGATATTCTGTGTACTTTTACCGATGTAACATCAATAGAAAAGCGCTGGAATGGTAAACATAAGCAGTCAACATAAGTAAAGACATAAAACAAAAATAATTCACCACACAATATACACATAACTACACGATATTTATATACAAACTGACATGACAACTTACAAACTAAACGCTTGCAACATGACTACTGCAATTGCGACATGGGGCACATTCCTCTGAAAATCCTACTTAACATTATAAATGTGAAAGTGTGGATGTTTGTTACTAAATCACGCAAAAACGGCTGAACGGATTTGGATGAAATTTGACATGTATGTAGCCTTTGACATGGAAAAGAACATAGGCTTTAACCTTTTATAACCTTTTATCCCGATTCCTTAAGTACATAGTTCCCGAGGGAAAATTTAAAATTGTTAACGAGCGAAGCTTTAGACCCAATTCTGAAGTCCACGCAGACGAAGTCGCTGGCAGAAGCTAGTAAATTATAAAATCTTTTGTTCGCTTAACAAATATTTCCGAAGCTTTACTTTAAAAGTTTTTACGGTGGCACACTGTTTAATAGGCGGAGGAATATTGTTCCAACACTTTGTTGACAAATATCTAAAACTACCTCGAAACGCGGAGGTGCCATGCTTAGGGAACATTAAAAGGTCTTTAATCCTATCTTGTCGCTTACTAAAACATAATTTTCTATATAAATATGACGGAGTCCTGTTTTTTATTATACCGAAGAGCATCTTTAATGCAAAGTGTAATTGACGGCGATTAGTCATATTCAACATATCATTTCTGTTTAGGTAAGGAGTAACGTGGCCTCTACGAGGTATCGGGAAACAGTATCTGGCACAGGCATTCTGAACTCTCTGCGTGAGCTTCTTTGATCTTGCTAGAAGACATTCACCTATGACAGTGTCTGCATAGTTCAATTTGGACAAGATCAATGTTTCGCATAAGTGAATTCTCAGGTCCACACTCAAATATCTTTGCACCCGGTACAATACCCTCAACCTATAAAAACATTGTTTGACAGCGTTGACCACATGGCTTTCAAATTTTAAATGATTGTCAACATCTAAGCAACTCTCATTGAGTGCTGTGACCGAAAATGGGCTAGAAAGACAGTATTTACATATCTGACTCTGATTTGTAGTTTATTTTTATTTTATGTTACAATAATAGAATGTTCTTAACTTCTGACTACGATATAACTGAATATTCAGCAAAAAAGAGCTATTTAAGCCTGAGATCGTTCCAAAAAACATTACTGTGTTGATCCATCACCCTTCAGTTCAAGTCTCCATCTGTGCAACTGTATTCGTGAACGTGAGAGAACCGTCGCTATTCATCACAATCTCAACTGAGGAGTTTACGCTGCTCATCAACCGCAAGCTCACCGTACAACTCACACAAGCAAAACGAGGATCCGAGCTATTACAATAATGTTCGTAAGTTGTTATTTTACTAAATTATTCTCTAAAGTGGTGAATACTAACTTATCCGATAAAGGTATGTTTGTAAATGTGCTAAGGTTACTATCGTGTTTGCGTCAATAGTTTTAAATCTTGCTCTTATATCTTTACCATCATGATATATCTGTCAAGACATATATAACTCAAACGAGATGGTAACGTTTGCATAATATTTACTGCTATTTAAGTCTGTTTTATTTAAGTTTCAAACATAAAAAGTTCTATTTAAGTTTCAAACATAAAAAGTAAATATTATTTTATCTTAAATACAATTTTTAGCGTTATCTAATGTTTGTAATAATTACTTCCAGGTCGGACTCAGAATACTCTAACCATAAGCGCAGCAAGGGCGTCAGAAAACAGGTCGTGGAAGATTTTGTCGATTCGGACGGCGAAAAGGAAACTACTTCCAAAGTAACGTAAGTATTAATTAAACACACTTGCATTTTAGTCTTAGATAACAAACTAGAGTTTTAACTTTTTAAAGATTATATATTATATATATCTATACTATATAAAGCTTTTATATAAAGCTGAAGAGTTTGTTTGAACGCGCTAATCTCAGGAACTACTGATTCAAATTGAAAAATTATGTTTGTGTTGGATAGTCCTTCAATCGAGGAAGGCTTTAGACTGTATAATATCACGCTACGGCTAATAGGAGCCGAGCATCAATGAGAAATGTTACAAAACGGGAAAAAATATGATGGCGAAACGTAGTTCGCGGGCACAGCTAGTCATTTATATAAGTAATGAGTTACATTTACAACAATTACTTATATATTTTTTGTCCTTTACACTTTTATGACTAGTTTTTTCAAAATGTAATCTTGATTTATGTACTTACATTAAATTTTAAGAGTTATATTAGGATTTATGTAGTATCGTTAACCGTTTAATAATTAGTTTTCTTAATTTTCTTTTTTAGTACCAAGAAAGAGCCGAAATCTGTCAAAGCAGTAAAAAGGAAGGCGCCAACATCAAAAAAATCGGCTGCTACAAAGTCAACTGGGTGGCGAATTGACTCAGATAGTGAGGAAGAGGCGGTGGCTCGCGACGAGGCAGTGAGACTCAGCCCTTGCAGTCGTCTTTGTCGCGGCGTGTCGCCGACGGAGTCCTGCGCCGCACCGCCCACAGAGACGGTGATGTTTACATCGAAATAAAGGTATACAACACCAAAGAGATATTGAAGGTAGAGCCCAAAGATCGCTGGGAACAGGCGGTAATCTCATTGAAATATCAAACAGATTTCGATGCTCCAGAACTGATTCCACTTAAGGAGACGCTGAAGCTCTGCAAAAAAAAAATTCACGGGTGAGGGATTTTTTTTTAGCATTAACAAACCAATACTTAGTAGGTAGTGGGACTATTTTTATTATATTTTATAATATTTTTTGTATTAAGGTGATTATTATATTTTAAACATCAGGCGGTAATGTCATTGAAATATCAAACAGATTTCGATGCTCCAGAACTGATTCCACTTAAGGAGACGCTGAAGCTCTGCAAAAAAATTTAACGGGTGAGGGATAATTTTTTAGCATTAACAAACCAATACTTAGTAGGTAGTGGGACTATTTTTATTATATTTTATAATATTTTTTGTATTAAGGTGATTATTATATTTTAAACATAACTTCAATGTCATCGTATAATCATTATAATTAATTTACTAAACGAATAAATGAAATAAATATATGAATAAAAAAATACTTATTATAAATTAACAGAATACAACAAAACAATGAGTGCTGATAAGAGTTCGATACTTTTTGTTGATGTACAAGGATTCAAAGACTGCAAAAATAATTTTTTTATTAAGGAATTTGCGTTAGCCACAAAAGAGTTTACGCAAGTCTTTTTAATAAAACCTCCATATTCCTATCTAAAATTATCTGCTGAAGAAAAAAGAGCAGTGGATTGGATTGAACGCAACAGAGGAATATACTGGAGTCAAGGCAATATAGATTTCAGAGAATTTAAGAGATTAGTTATTCCAATTTTAAAGGACCAAACTATAATAATGAAAGGTGTTGAAAAGCAGAAATGGATTAAAGATTTATGTTCTGACTGCTTTTTGATAAATGTTGAAGGCAAAGGTTGTCCTAATTTCACAACATTGCGTAATAGTTATGCTAAAGGTGGAGTTACCTTCAATTGTTTAAGTCATAAAAAAGAGTGCGCTCTAAGGAATGTTTTATTCATAAAAAAGTGGTACTTAAGCACATTTAATTTATGACTTTAGTAATTGTACTTGAAAAAGTATTGTTCAAGTTTAGGTATTATGATATTTGTTCACTTGCTTTATAATAAAAAAAAAATATGTTTAACAAAAATTTCTGCGTTTTATTAATGAAACTTAATAGCGAAAACGAATATGATGATTCAATATACACGTATAACTCTTTATTTATCATAAATTACAAATTAATGGTAATAATGAAATACAATTTAATCTTGTTTTGTAACCCCTAAATAACAGATTCCATCTAATTTATGTATAAAAGTAAACCGTTACCGCAAAATATTATTCGTGGGCGACGGGCACGAGCAACCTGCCTAGAACGATGATTGTCATTGCTTTAGTAAATTGGAAATTTGTGACGTACAAAATGATCTCCATGACAAATGCTAATGAATGAGGTACATGTTTTAGTTTCTATTATTGTTAATAAACTACAAAAAAATAATACATATAGCCATGGTATTTAAGTGACTTTTGGCACATGTATAATATTTTGAATGAAAATTGTAGTATAGTATCTACTATAATTGTAGAATAAATGTTACCCAGTTTTATTGTAGTTGTAAACCGTAATTGATTGATAAAAGTATAGGAGTATAACCCAGATTTATTGTAAAGTTAGGTACTGTTTCTTTTCCTCTTTTATATATAACTATTTCATTTGAATGCTGTGCGCAACAATCACCGAAATTCAATTTTAATGTGAGACCAATTATATATTACCTTGTTGACAATGTAGTAAATTGTATTCTGTAGTTGAGCCATTTAAATAAATAAATAAATATGTATGATTATTGATTAGTTTCATAAATGTAGTTTATTTTGTAACGTTTACATAGATGGTGAATGGCAGTATTTAGTAAATCAATGCGGATTTTTGTATTACTGTACAACCCAAAATATATATTATGTATCCTTGTAGTTATTAAATAAATAAATAAAAATGTAGGCACGTACCTACTTAATTATAACAAGAAAGTTTGTTTTTAATAATGTATATTTTAGTACTAAGAGGTAAATAATATCTACTTAAAATAAATAATATGTATGTAAGTTGTTGTTTTATTCTGAATCTAATTACCTTTGACCATCTTATTTCATAGCCACAAAACAAGTCCTAACTTGTCTGATTCTATATGCATCGTGGTACGTGTTTACCGCTTTGTCGGCAATACGTTTCCACTTACACAAAAATCAGACCATTACATAATAAGGTAGCGACACCAGGAGCTGTGTCAGCTATAGGTTTACATACTCACACGATCACAAAGCAAAGGTATAAATATTCGTGTCAATTGCAAATCTAAATTTATTTTCATAAGAATATCAAAGTGGTAAGTTACTTTTTAAACATAAATTGAATGTATTTACTAATTAATTATAGGATTTTGTTCGCTTTAACATATTATAACTCATTACTTATTTCAGAATATGTCAGGGAACACCGAAAATCTCGTCGAAGACTTACGCTCACCATCTCCGGTCTTTCAAGACGCGCAGGACCCGCTAGAAGGATGGACACAGATGTTCCCTCCACAGGTTGTAGAGCCACGACACGAAGAAACGCCGTTAGAACTTAAAATCCGAAAGGCGATAAATAACACGCAGAAGAGGAAACGTAAGAAAAAATCGTCCTTTCTCAAGCACCTACACAGCACGCAGCAGTCTTTTGTAATAAAAAGTCCGCCGAAGAAAGGACAACGTCTCATCAAAATTGAGATAATAGACCTCGAGCATGAAGCGCTAGGTGAAGGTGACTCGTCAGAGGATTCCCTTCTGTCTGCACAATATGTGGTGTCGGAAGATATGGACCAGATTATGGACCAGGCAGAAAGTCTCATAAATAATATATCAAAAAAAATATGTGGTTATAGCTATAGTTTTTAAAGCTATGAATCATCTTATTTTTGTAAATTAAAGTTCTCATGTAGGTTTTATAATTAATATTTCTTGTTACTTATAAACCTATAGAGAGATACATTTAAGTATAATACCTTTATACTTACATAATTATAATTTTTGATATTATGTACAAATGTAAAAACGTTTTTTTACTATATTAATTAAGGGTATATTAAATAAGAATGTCTTTTTAATAATTAAACTTGAGGGAAATTAATTATGTCTTTTTATTATCCAATTCAAGGTATTCAGGTAGGTAAATGAAAAATAATTTGAATGTACACTAATTTATTTATTGAAAGAATCATACATTGATATTTGATTCTCTAATAACCATTTTCTTATACAAATAACATTTTTCAAAGGCACAATATTTTATATGGTTAAAACAATTGTATGCAATCATATCATCGCACCGATTTCACCGGCTTCGACTTGAACTCGTTTATTAAAACCTATTTTATCTTTGACAAAGAATGAACGAATGAATGATTGCTTTTATTACTAAAATTTAACTATTTCAGTGAGATGTTTTCTAAGAAAATATTCTTCTTATTTCTTAACATTTTCTTAATGTCGTATTAACATCAAAATTTTCGTCAAAAACTAGTGCCAAGGCTCCTCTCATGTGTGTTTTAAAAACAAATCTCAAACAACAAGATAGTTTCTTTCTTTAACACAATAATTAATTACTTCCAAAAATCAGGACAATGACCGTTCTGAAACGCGTTTATATACTCAAAACGTCGAGAATCGGCCGTTCAGAAACTTAACCAAGTTCAACATGAACGACGATTACTTTAGGCCAGTGAACCGCAAACTTGGTAGAGGAATTCAGTTTAGAGCATAAGCCGAGTTTAACTTGAACTGATCGCGTTTAATTACTGTGGTGAAATCAGCCTTTAACGAATTATCATATTTCTTATCTGAAATTGATTTTGATAGCGTTCAACAGCTACATAACGAATTATCATGTTTCTTTATCGAAATTGTTTTTGATAGCTTATTGAACTTTGAAAAACCATTATGACAAATAAAACATGTAATAAAATCAGAATAAAATATATCTTAAATTAGTTATCTTTAAAATACCATCTAGTAGCAAGTAGAGGAACTATTTTTTCTAGCGATCAACAGCTAAATAACGAATTATCATATTTCCTTACCTGAAATTGATTTTAATAGCTTATTGAACTTTAAAAAAGCATTATTACAAATAAAACGTGTAATAAAATCAAAAATATAATATATCGAGTCAAATTTAAATTAGTTATAGTAAAAGACCCATCTAGTGGTGAATAGAGGAACTACTTATCGATTACATACTTTTGGACCGTTACCAGTACTATTATCTATTCGTTACCGCAAAATATTATTCGTGGGCGACGGATACGAGCAACCTGCCTAGAACGATGATTGTCATTGCTTTAGTAAATTAGAAATTTGTGACGTACAAAATGATCTCCATTACAAATGCTAATGAATGAGATACATGTTTTAGTTTCTATTATTGTTAATAAATTACCAAAAAAATAATACATATAACCATGGTATTTAAGTGACTTATGGCACATTATATAATATTTTGAATGAAAATTCTCTAGTGATTGTAACGCATAACATTAGTTAGTAACGTGTTCATTCGTCTGGGATACATTATATTCACACCCTTAATAATATTAATATATTGCAATGTATAATTATAACAAGTAAGAATACATAGAATCTGTAATTAATGGATTGCAAAAAATAAAAAGCTATATGTTGAATCGAAATCGTGTTTTCATTTCTTCACAAATTTATTTTATAAATAAAACGCAGAAATATTAATACTTAGATTGTTTATTTATTGATAAATAGTGATCGAACGGACGAGAGATCAATGGAGTGATCGAAAGGACGTGAGATCAATGGAGTGATGAGTGGTTAGTAATTAGACAGCGATCGAATGGACGAGAGATCAAAAGAGTGATGATTCTTGTCATTTTAGAACACTTTCAACGATATATTGATCGAACGGACGTGAGATCAATGGAGTGATGAGTTGTTAGTAATTAGACAGTGATCGAACGGACGAGAGATCAATAGAGTAATGATTCTTGTCATTTTAGAACACGTTCTACGATAGTGATCGAACGGACGTGAGATCAAAAAATAATTCATGGGCACTCTAGAACACTTTCAACGACAGTGATCGAACGGACGTGAGATCAAAAAAATAATTCATGGGCATTCCAGAATGGTGACTGGGAATTCTGGAACAGAATTTGCACAACATGTTAAACCGATCCACATTTGCTCAATAGTGATTGGGAATTCTAGAACAGAATGGTGATTGGGCGTTCTAGAACAGAATTTGCACAACATGTTAAACCGATCCACATTTGCTCAATAATGATTGGGAATTCTAGAACAGAATGGTGATTGGGCGTTCTAGAACAGAATTTGCACAACATGTTAAACCGATCCACATTTGCTCAATAGTGATTGGGAATTCTAGAACACATTTAACGACAGTGATCGAACGGAAGTGAGATCACGTTGAATGTGTTTTAGAATGCCCAATATACACCTACTGGCATAAAATTTACATTATTATAGTAGATAACATAGCCTTAGTTTGGATCGCATGTTCCCTTACACCCTGTATTCTTCACGGTTTTTACCATGGTAAGATTTTGCAGTTTAAAAAGTACTTAGCCGGTTGGGCTACCTTTGGACAAGCAAAAGCAGACATTATTTCGTTAGTAGCAACTTTATTTATAACTAGCTGTGCCCGCAACTTCGTTCGCATGGAATAGTAACTTTTATTAAGGTTGATAAAAAGTAGCCTATGTGATACCTTATATAATTAGCTATAAACAGACAGACAAAAATTTTATAAATTGTGCTTTTGTTATTTGTACCCGATATACATTCATACCCATTTAGTAATACAAACAGACACTTCAATTTTATTTATTTGTTTAGATTTAATTCAGTATTTCTCTATATATTTACAGAGGATATTGAGGAATGATTTGGAGTGTTTATTTGTGTTAAATAGAAATTCATGTTTGTAGGACGGGGAATAAATTCAGAGAGCAGGTCATACAAAAGATTGTTTATACCGTATTTTCGCTACTCGACATTGGCGAATAGTCAAACCTAACAGAAGCCACATAAATTGAATTGAATTGAGACAGTCGAGGGAGTGAAAAGTTGAGACAAGAGAAAAAAGAGAAGAAATGAAAATAAGTGAAGTTTGAAGTTTTACTTACTCTTGACATTTTATCGAATTAAATTGTTTTATTTCGTATATTTTTCACCTTTTGAACCACCCAGCATCATAAAAATACAGAAATCTTTAAAGTGAGTTAACACCCTAGGTGTCTATATGTACATATGCAAAGCTTTATGATGTTTAAATGAATTGCAAATAAAAAACATTACATGTTTAACAAACGCGCCTTTAGAACGCAAACACAATCGCATTTTTTGTGTTTGTGAAAAAGGTGAAAAACGAGGAAACTGTCACTGTCAGTGACATAAATCTCTTTTTTTTTTTTCTCCCTGTTAGGGGAAGGCAAAGGAAACTTAGTCCATACAGCCTAGTCTTTAGTATTTGGATTATATTAATTATATCTCGTTTTGAAATTAATTATTATTACATTTGTTACTTTTCCTTTTTTTTTTTTATATATTCATACATTATTTTTATTATTATTATTTTTTTATATTATATTTGTTTTATAGTAAACCGACCCGTACGCGCATCTCGCGGAAGATTACCCGCTAGATATGGCTATGCCTAGCGGCTAATCCACGCTTGTCCAAAGCCGCGATATTAGTTCGCGCCAACCTCCGTTTTCGCGCCAATGGCGACGCGCGCGATGTTTACTTACGCGCGCTAGATCTTTCCAGAGTCGACCGAGACCGCGAGAGAGCAAGGACGTACGCGCCGCGACAAAGAATTTATACGCACGCTCGCGGACTAACAGTACCTACAACCAAGTGTTTGTTTCATTTATTCTCCACTAGACCGAACCCCTATAAGTGGCGTCCCAACGTAAATTAAGTGGCAACGGTAATAGTGTGAAGTAAAAAAAAAACATTGTGGTGTCAGACTTTATCTAGAACGTTAGTGTTTAGTGAAATTACGTGTTAACCTCGAACAATGAATACAAGAAGCAGAACGGCAAGTGCGTGTAACAGAGATGATGTGGCGCCTCAACCCGCATTTACCGACCCTCTGCCGCCACCGCCGTTGACACAGGATCGCGCCAAGGACATTCCAGTCTCAGTAAGTCGTGACTCCGAGATTCCCGCTTCTCCCTCGAGACGTTGACGACGATGACACGATGACGTTCACTCACGAAAACGTAGCAAGTATCATTGCGTCGCTTCAAAGGTCACAAACAGAAGCGTTGAGAGATCTCCTACTGTCAGTGACGCACGCAAATTCGTCAACACCCGTACAAACACATGTAGAAGGAACCCTAGCCCGCTGCAAAGCTCAATTTTCCGGTCACCCTCACGAGTCTGTAGAGGCCTTCATCGACGCCGTAGAGGCGTACAGCGAGTGTGCGCAGGTGTCTAGCGCTAACATCGTCCGTGGCCTCGCTTACCTATTTACCAGTGATGCTGCTACGTGGTGGCAGGGCATTAAAAACAACGTCACATCATGGGCTGATGCCAAACAAAACCTGATAAGTGCCTACGGTGACCGCCGCCCACCTCACCGAATATACCTACAGCTATTTGCGAGTCCGCAACTATATGAAGAAAATACAGATATGTTCGTAGCGCGCAGCCGTGCACTCTTATCAAAAATTCCCGAATGTGACGTATCGGAAAAGGCCAGATTCGATATGATATACGGCCTCCTGCATATGAAACTCCGCCAAAGATTGCGGCGAGAAGAATTCTCTAGTTTTCAAGGACTACTGCACCATGCACGCAATATAGAAGACAGCCAGGGGGAGACGGATGTAGCAACATGTACATCAGCATCCCGCGCAACCACAACAGGTTCCGTGTTGCGCCGTGATACCGGCGCTAATAACGCTGCTATCGGCACTCTGCTGCCACCTCCGCCGTCGCCGCCTGCCCGCGCGCCACGCGACGTAGCCCGAGCGCAGGAGCCCCATGCGTACGTCGCACCGTCGGCGCCGGCCGCCGCCGCCCCGTGTTTCCTAGCTGCCCCGCGTGCCGTCGCACGCGCCCCGGCCGCGCAAGCGCGTGGTAGCGCCCCGCCGCCGCCGCAGCCCGCCCAACCCGCGACGATGCCCTACTCCACGGGCGTGTTGCCCGCCCCGGATGCGCCACTCAGAAAGCCGCGCCCGATGTGCTCCTACTGTCGACGCTACGGCCATAATAGAGATCAGTGTCGTAAGTTGGAAAAGCGAGGTGAGTCGAACTCTACCACTAATTATTCCGCGGCTATGGGTGACAATATTAAACAGTGTTTTTATAGTGTAGAACTACCGAATTTGTATAATAAGTGCGTAAGTGATAAGCGGGGTATGTCAAATAATAATTTGAATGTTTTGCCCACTAGTCCTAAGTCTGTTTCCTTGCCGTTTATGAAAGATGCATGCAACAATTATTTTAATTGTAACCTGCATGAACATAATACTGAACGTCTATCACAAAAATCATGTAAATCGCAATATCAGTGTCTGAATTCTATTTCTGATACAGCATGCAGTCTTTGTTGTGGTGGAGTGCATCATTCTAAATATGTATGTTATAATCAAACTGATTCTGATTTTGTATATAATGCCAGTCCTAATTTTAATGAAAAATCTTGTTCCTATGACAAAAACGCTATCTGCGAGGCAAAGCACCATAAGTTAAATTTGGCGAAAAATAGCGACCCTTGCGGGACAAAGTGTCATAAGTGTGTTTTTCAAATTTCACAAAATGTACCATGTTCTTGTAAATATTATTGTAGTAATAATTGTAATTTAGTTAATTGTTATAATAATTCTTTGCAAAGTAGTGATAATTCTTTAATGTCTAATAGTAATATGTCTATGCCTAGTAATAAGAAAAAAATGATTTCTGCCACAAATTGTGAATGTATAGATAGTTATAATTTATTTGATTCGAAATATAAGACACCCGTAAGCGTGCGTCCGATTTTCAAAATTGAAATTTTGGGATTTTCCGGTACTGCATTAATTGATACCGCCGCGAAACATTGTATAGCTGGTCATACACTCTATGCTCTCCTTCAACAAAAAGGTCATCCCCTTTTCCCCACCACCCGGCAAATTAAACTTGCCGATGGTCATGTGCGCGTCATGGAAGTACTTACTACGACTTTGGCAGTAAGTTTGCAACATAGAGTCATTACAGTACCTTTCTTAATTTTCCCGGACTCGGACAAAAACGAGACACTTCTCGGTATTGATTTTATTACTGCTGCAGGTGTAGTAATTGATTTTAAAAAGGGAGTTTGGTGCTTTAGCGATAATAATAGGATAAAGTATAAACTGCTTTTCGAACCTACCTCTAGGGAAATTAGCTGCAACTCTGCAGATGTCCTCCGTGATGACGAAGGGGCCCATCTCAACCCAGCTGAGCGTGATGAGCTGGCCGAAGTCCTCGTCAAGCACGCGCACATTTTCGAAGCAGGGGGAGGTCCAACTCCATTCGCTGAGCACTGTATAGAGACAGGTAACCACCCACCTATTGCTGTGCCACCGTACCGTCTCAATCCGGCGAAAAAGGAGTTGATGAAGCAGGAAATCGACAAAATGCTTAGGGATGATGTCATCGAAGAGTGCGAGTCTGCTTGGTGTTCACCGGCGCTGATGGTACCAAAATCCAACGGAAGCGTTCGGTTCTGCGTTGATTACAGACGTCTTAACACCATCACCAAATCTGACTCATACCCTATGCCGCGTATCGATGAGCTCCTCCAGTCGACGAAGAGGAACTGTTACATGAGTTCTCTTGACCTTCGATCTTCATACTGGCACTTTTACCCCTTTTGATGAGGAACTTAAAATTACTAGTAGTAAACAAACTGAAAACAACTCATAAAAAGTTACTTTCATTTTATTTGCTTTGAATTTGAAACTATAACCATAAGAATAACTAACAATACGAGTATTATTAGTTATTCTTATGCTATAACACCCATAAATAAAAATTGTCGCTAAAACATCCGTCAATTGATTTTGATGTATCAATCAAATCAAACCAATCCAAAAAACATGGAAACATAACCTTCAACGAACTTGCCAAAAGAAAATTTTATAAACTTTCAGTTAACTTTTACAAAACTTAATAAGATTTTTTCAAAAATAAATTTACACAAGATGAAGAAAAAATGGACGCTAAAAGTCGCGAAAACCAAATCTATAAACAACGCCTAAATTTCTCGAACAGTGTTCATAATGAATTTATACAAGGGAAGATAAGTTTCAGTATTCATGAGAAGGGATTGCACACTCCGCGAAACTGACTCACTTGAACCATACAAACGACTGAGCTCATCCAATAGCACAAGGCGCTGAATGCTATAAGATGAACAGGAGAATATGATGTGAGCTATCGTCTGTTCTTCATGGGAAGAACAGAAATTACACGTACTACTATTAATAATATTTAACCTTGAAAGATGAAAATTGAGGCGGCAATGACCAAAGCGAAGGCGATTTATACACGAATAAAACTTTCTACATATGTACATGGAGCTACGACAAAACCACGGGTTATAGTTAATTGGTACGTTAAGTGAAGCGTACCATAATCCTTTATTTTCGACTTCATTTACATTAATTCTGTGATTATTATATTTTTCTACTAATCTCTGCGTTAAAAGAGGAGTACAATCTGTAAAAGGTAATGACACACTTGTCTCTACTTGAGCCATTGAATCAGGAAGAGTACAAATACGTTTAGCCAAAAAGTCAGCCTTTTCATTTCCATAGATTCCCACATGAGATGGAACCCACACAAAAACTATGTTTATTTTGTATTTATTAACAATTTCAAAATAAAGTTCTTTAATAGTATGAATTATGTAATTTGTTGAAGCTTTTAGTTTACTATTTTGTAAATTTTTTAAAACGCTCATACTATCACTTACAATAACCCAGTGCACACATTCTTGTTTGTGATTATTTATGTGTCTCAAAGCTCCCAATATAGCAACAGCTTCAGCTGTAAAAATGGAGGCATGACAGTTGATTTTTTTGCTTAACCCAGTTTTTGCACCTGCATCGAATAGAGCAAAGGACACATTCGTGTCAGTCTTTGAGCCATCTGTATACAAGAACTTATAATGTGAATACTCTGCAAACATGCAATATGCATCCTCTTTTGTCTTAATATTGTCTTTTATTATTATTTTTATTGCAGGAAATTTGCTGGAATATGAACCTTCATAACAAGGAAGAATAGATGATCTATGTACATTCAAGGAATCTAAATAAGTAATAAATGAAGTGAAATTCTGAAGAAGATAAAAAGATCCAGTCTGGGAAGAAGAAAGAGATGAAGAACAAGACATCAAGTTGGACAAAAGATGATGATTTTTTAAACTGTACATTTTAGATATAAATCTTTCTTTTAAGTACATAAATCTAATTTTTATTGGAGGTAAATTACATTCTACTTGCATAGATATGATAGGTGTACTTTTAAAAGCTCCATTGATCAATCTCATAGATTTATTCTGAATTTTCTCTAAAATATCAGTAAGTTTAAGATCAGCAGCAAAGCATAAAAAGCCATACTCAAAGTGACTACGAACAATTGATTTAAATAGAAGCAACAATATTTTTGGATCTGCTCCCCAATTCGTTGACGTAAGGGATTTTAAAATGTTGTATGCTTTATTAGCTTTAGTTGAAACTTCTTGAATGTACTTTTTCCAAGAAAGATTGCTAGTAAATATGATGCCTAAAAATTTTGCTTCCAGTGACGTGGGTATAGCAATACCATTATAATAGATAAGTGTCATGTTGAATGTTCTCTTACCAAATACAACTAATTTTGATTTAGAGGGATTGATTTGAAGATTTAAATAATTGAAATAGGATTTTAACTTTTTTAAAGAGTTGTTAATTGCATTTGATGCTATAGCTAAATTATCGCCAGATATATACACAACCAGGTCATCAGCAAACTGTAGATTTTTGACATCACTTCCCAAAATCAAATTTAAACGCCTTATATACAGTGTAAATAATAAAGGTGATAAGATTCCACCTTGACAAACTCCAGTATATGACAATCTAGGACCAATCAAACTATTATCATGCTTAACATAAATTTTCCTTCCTAACAAAAAATTGTTAAGCCAATTTATTATTTTATGGGGGATACCAATCAATAGTAGTTCTTTACAGAGCACATTAATATTAACACTGTTAAATGCACCTGCTACATCAAAAAATACAGCCAAAAGGAATTTTTTATTCTTTATAGAATTATGAATATCTAAATGAAGTTGACTAATGCTCTCCCGAGCTGATATTCCTTTTCTAAAACCAAACTGATTTGATGGCAACAATTTGTTCTGTTCAATATAAAACTCTAACCTTTGTTTTAAAAGTTGCTCAAATATTTTTCCTATGCAAGATGTTAATGCAATAGGATGGTAAGAGTCAGGGATACCTTTTGGTTTATTAGGTTTCAAAATTGGAACCAAACAATCAGTTTTCCAGCTGTCAGGTATTATGTTGTGGGCCCAAAGATAATTTAAAATATTGAGAAATATATTAAAGCAGTGAGAGTTCAACTTTTTAATCAAGGCGTAAGAGATTCCATCAAGACCAGTAGCTGTATCTTTACGTGACATAACTGCAGATTTTAACTCTTCTAGTGAGAATGGTTGCAAAAAGTAATTCGAACTTGAATTTGTCTGATTACTGCTGTATGATACATTATCATAATTATTAGCAAAATCTGGAGAATATTTTTGAAGAAAATCCAAAACCCAATTGTTATCACTAGTACTGTTGCATGAAATATATGACTTGTTGAATTTACGCATATATTTCCAAATTAAAGATATAGGTGTGGTGCGGTTAAAGGAGTTGCATAAAGTGGCCCAACTATTAGCTCTTTCTGTTTTTAAAGTTCGTTTTTTTACAGCCTGCAATCGCTTGAATTCTATAAAGTTGCTGTCAGATGGGTTGTGCTTAAAACTGATGTAAGCCATTTTACTTTGATAAACTGCATCAGAACACTTTTGATTCCACCATGGTAATGGTGATCTCCTATGATTCAGAGTGCGACGAGGAGAGGATATTTGAGATGCATTATTTCGTTTATTATAGGGTGAAGGAATACAGCTTTCAGTGGCAGATATAATATATTTACAAAATGCACTGTATGCTTCTAGTGGTGAGTAATCATCATATTTAAAATTAGATAAAAAGGACTGTACAGTATTTACATATTTATTCCAATCTATTAACTTATATTTAGGAGAATGTGGCAAGGGCTTGCTATTCGATTGAAATCTATGTTCATGTATATCATTACTCACTAGAACCTTTATGATAACAGGTAGATGATAGCTACCAAGAGGATCATCGTGTACAGACCAATCACATGAAAGGGCTAATGATGAAGAAACAATTGATAAGTCAAGAGCATTAGCACGCCATGACATGGATCCAACAGTGGTTACTTGTCCATCGTTTAACAAAACTAATTCGTTATTATCCACGACTTCTAAAATATCTCTACATGAAGTATGATGGGCGTTGAAATCACCCCCAATCACCATTGGAGGGGGGATGGAGTTAACTATGTTATCAAATTTACTTTTATCAAACCTAGAACCGGAGTATGTTGGGCAATAACAACTAATAATGCTAATATCTTTATTATTGTAAGTTATACGTACACAAATGTTTTGTATTGAGTCATCAAAATAAGTTGTAATTTTTTTGTAATCAATAGAGTTGTGAATCAAAATTGCAACACCATTGTGGTTGTTACCACAGTCGTTCCTTTCTATTTTGTATTGTTTTATATTAAGAGTTTGAGTAGGCTTCAACCAAGTTTCAGACAAAAGAGCTACATGTATTTTGTGTTCAAATAAGAAGTGTTCTAACATTAATCTATTGCAGAGTATACTTTGGGCGTTCCAATGAATAATATTAAGTGTAATATCCATTATGAAGAAGGACTAAATATCTTTTCTAAAGTATTATTTAATGAGACACGAATAGTATTTGAGTTTATAGGCGTTTTTTGATCTTTGTTATTTATAATAATTTGTGTTATAGCATTTGCCAGTAAATTAATAATCATCTGGGTTTCAAAATGTTTTGCGTTTAATTGTGGGAAAGCTTTTTCGTTTAACAAGTCCGAATATTTTGCTGTACGTGATTTAATTCTATTTTCTTCAGTTTTTTGTTTTTTAATTGGGCATTGATTCGAAATTGCTATGTGATCGCCACCACAGTTGGCGCATTTAGCATTATCAGGCGCTATTTTGCAAGATTTGAAATTGTGGTTTTCAGTGCAAATCGAACATATTTCTGAATTTCGACAAAATTTGGCAATGTGACCAAACTTCATACACCGTAAACACTGTTTGACTGGAGGAACGTATACGCTTACCTCGTGCCTCCAAGAGTCCAGGTATACATACTGTGGCAATTCTGTCGATGCGAACGTGACTGCAACAGTTGGCTGGAACGAGACTGCACCATCCTCATTACGTACACGACGCATGAAGCGCCTCACCTGAATTATATTTCTAGAACTTCCAATAAGAGTCGATATATTCTTGTTCGATAAGTCAATTGGTACTGACGTTATAACACCAGTGACCTCGGTGTCACTAGCTGGAATCGTTGCTTTCAAGGAAAGCTCTTCCAGCAATTTCTTATTTTGTAAGAAAACATTTGCATTGTTGGATAAGTCAAATGTAATACCTATCTTAAACTTATTGATAGATTTTAGGTGGAGTATGCCAGTAACGCAATGCTTGCGTATGGCATGTGACAGAGCTAGCCTATCTTTGTCATTAAATTGGCGCTCATCTTTGTGTGATGCGAAAACAATAAATTCTGACTTTGCAGTATTCTCGGGGTACTTCCTCGTATATCCTGGGACTTTATAAATCTCATATTTTCTGCTGTTACTGTTTTCAGCAGCCTCCGAGTCAAGAAGATTCTCCAGGAGACGAGCACTTGTCTGGTGGGGGTTCTTTTTTTCGCTTCTTAGTAGCTCCCATATTCAACTAAAACTGTACACTATACTATTTATATTTACAATTAAGATGATATATATACAGTTACAAATATTATAATAAAATGAAATACGAAATGAAAATGTTTTACAGAAAGTATAAAATTTGGGCGCCTTTCACGTTCAAAGTTCCCGCCGAAGACCTCTTTTTTTTTTAATCTTCGCTCACATTGAGCAGGCAAAGAGCAGTGCCCATACAGCCTATTCTGTGGTATAAATTACTTTTTTAAATCTTTCTTATTTCTTCTTCTTTCTAGTTTCTTTCTTCTTTATTGTTTTTATATTTCGGAGACTGTGTGGCTTATAAATTTAAAAAGATGTATATAAGATCCGGAGTTTCGTAAAATTACTTGAATAGAACGCGGAATATCATCTGTGTTCTTATACAAGTTTCCCTGCGTTCCGTAAAACGATAAAAGTGATAATATCGCGAATCCGACCAAAGTCACAACATAACCTACTGATCCAATAGCCCTTATATTTTGTGACGATTTAATTTGGTCGGATCCGCGATATTATCGCTTTTATCGCAATTCGGAACGCACCATTTATCAGCTCATTCATTAGCACAAGGCGTTGAATGCCGAATGAAGAGCAGTTAAAAAACAAATGATCCAATGACTCTTCTCCTCTATCATAATGTCGACAAATTGGTGAGTTCGTCATAGCTTTTCTGTTCAAATGGTAATTAATTTTGCAATGTCCAATGCGTAAGCGATTGATTTGGAAGGGGCTACCTCAGGGACCAGTTATTAGCCCACTCCTATATAATGTATACACTTACGACCTAGACAAATCAGTAGATTCCTTTTGTGAAATCCTTCAATATGCTGATGACATCGCATTGTATTATCCTTCCAATGACATATCAGAATGTTCTGTGCGACTAAACACAGCTCTTCGTTATCTAAACCAATGGCTTAATGATCATGGTCTTACTCTATCAACATCTAAGTCTTCCGTTGTTGTGTTTTCCCGGAAAAGACTTATTCTACCAGTCACCATAGCCATTGATGATATGTCTACCTGTCGAGGACTGTGTTGAATTTCTTGGATTACAGCTGGATTCCAGATTAACTGGCATACAACACCTCAGCCATATCAAAACTAAATGTGAAAGAAATTTAAATGCTCTCCGTGCAGTCTCTGGTGTATGGTGGGGAGCACACCCCTATTGTCAAAAACTCCTCTACAATGCCATAATCCGCAGCCACTTTGATTATGGTTGCTTCCTCTGGGAACCCTGTAACAAGATGGCCTTGAATTCCCTTAATAAAATCCAAGCGAAAGCACTTCGTATTATATGTGGAGCTATGAAGTCCTCCCCAATTAACGCCATGCAGGTAGAGTGCGTAGATCCCCCACTCCATTTACGCCGTCAGCTCCTTGCGGACAATTTCTTGTGCAAGGTCACCCAAAGGAACAACCACCCATTATTATCTCGCCTCCACCAGCTACAGGGCTTAGTTGAGACAGCAAAGTTTTGGATCCACAAGGTAACACCCTGCCTTATTAAAAGTTTTAATAAACTCTCTGCTGGTCCATCCCTATATACTTTCCCCAATAATCCTCTTTTCATGTTTAGCTATGAAACTTTAGTATTCAAACCTAATGTAATCCTAGACACTGAACTAAATAAAGACTCATCCGAAGCAAATATCACCTTTAGACTAATGGTCGAAAATAACAACTGGGCAGACAGGCTGCTTATATACACAGATGCCTCGAAATTGTCACAGGAGGGTAACGTCGGAGCAGCTGTGTGGATCCCCAGCCTGAAAATTGTCCTTAGTTTCAAATGCCCCTCTGAAACCACAGTGTTTACAGGAGAATTCATTGCTCTCTACGAAGCTGCTGCATTTATTGAGTCACATGGATTCAGTAGTGATTTTTAGTGACTCTCGGAGTGTTCTACAAGACCTTTTGAAATTCCCTCTTCGCTCTAAAAACCTCTTACCTATCCCTAAAGACCAGGGCATTGCTGTATCGGTGTCACTTACAGGATAACGTTGTTACTATCGTTATTAAATACATATTATGGTAAACCGACCCGTACGCGCATCTCGCGGAAGATTACCCGCTAGATATCAATGATATCATGGCTATGCCTAGCGGCTAATCCGCGCTTATCCAAAGCCGTGATATTAGTTCGCGCCAACCTCCGTTTTCGCGCCAATGGCGACGCGCGCGACGTTTACTTACTTACGCGCGCTGGATCTTTCCAGAGTCGACCGAGACCGCGAGAGAGCAAGGACGTACGCGCCGCGACAAAGAATTTATACGCACGCTCGCGGACTAACAGTACCTACAACCAAGTGTTTGTTTCCACTAGACCGAACCCCCTATAAGTGGCGTCCCAACGTAAATTAAGTGGCAACGGTAATAGTGTGATGTAAAAACATTGTGGTGACAGACTTTATCTAGAACGTTAGTGTTTAGTGAAATTACGTGTTAACCTCGAACAATGAATACGAGAAGCAGAACGACAAGCGCGTGTAACAGAGATGATGTGGCGCCTCAACCCGCATTTACCGACCCTCTGCCGCCAACGCCGTTGACACAGGATCGCGCCAAGGACATTCCAGTCTCAGTAAGTCGTGACTCCGAGATTCCCGCTTCTCACTCGAGTGCCAACATGACGTTCACTCACGAAAACGTAGCAGGTATCATTGCGTCGCTTCAAAGGTCACAAACAGAAGCGTTTAGAGATCTCCTACTGTCAGTGACGCACGCAAATTCGTCAACACCCGTACAAACACACGTAGAAGGAACCCTAGCCCGCTGCAAAGCTCAATTTTCTGGTCACCCTCACGAGTCCGTAGAGGCCTTCATCGACGCCGTAGAGGCGTACAGTGAGTGTGCGCAGGTGTCTAGCGCTAACATCGTCCGTGGCCTCGCTTACCTATTTACCAGTGATGCTGCTACGTGGTGGCAGGTCATTAAAAACGTCACATCGTGGGCTGATGCCAAACAAAACCTGATAAGTGCCTACGGTGACCGCCGCCCACCTCACCGAATATACCTACAGCTATTTGCGAGTCCACAACTATACGAAGAAAATACAGATATGTTCGTAGCGCGCAGCCGTGCACTCTTATCAAAAATTCCCGAATGTGACGTATCGGAGAAGGCCAGACTCGATATGATATACGGCCTCCTGCATATGAAAATCCGCCAAAGATTGCGGCGAGAAGAATTCTCTAGTTTTCAAGGACTACTGCACCATGCACGCAATATAGAAGACAGCCAGGGAGAGACGGATGTAGCGAAATATACATCGGCATCCCGCGCAACCACAACAGTTTCCGTGTTGCGCCGTGATTGTAGGTACTGTTAGTCCGCGAGCGTGCGTATAAATTCTTTGTCGCGGCGCGTACGTCCTTGCTCTCTCGCGGTCTCGGTCGACTCTGGAAAGATCCAGCGCACGGGCAGTAATCTTCCATAGAAAAGTAGCTAGACGTAGGCATAAAGGAAGTCGATCGTGATTGGCTATAGCAAAATGTTATATGACAGTTCTATCTCCTCACTCTTTCTTTCTGTTCTGGGCTACGTTCCAAAACATCACCCGAGTGCACTCGGTCACCCGAAGTATGTCCTAAAACATTTCGGGTGCACTCGAGAGTGTTGGAGTGGCGTGTCCTAAAACGCTACGGAGTGCACTCGATCGAGTAGAATCTCACCCGCACAATATAGCAAGGTGTAATTTCACTCGATTGGATTTGGCGGGAAATTGTGTGGATTTTAAAGTTGTGTGTGATTGCGATTACAAAGATTTCATATTCACACACAATTTGTGCATCTCGGAGAGCGAGGATGCGCTTCGTAACGTCGACAATAAGTTAATTTTAAATTCCAAAGACTATAGGTATCGTAAGTGACACGATTGTAAAATTGGCCTTCATTTCCGCTGAAGCTAGGTTAGGCCGCGATTTAACAGAATTCATATTCTGTTGGTTTTAGCATTTTCGTAGATGAAACAGAGGAATGTAATCCATGCATTAAAGCGAACGGACGCGCCGATGAATTATATATTTTCTTATTTTTGTATATTTGGTTAAGTAAACAAAGCAGACAACACTCTTGCCGTTCTAAAACAACCAACACTCCGACCACCCTAACCGGCCACTCTCCCCCCACCACCTACTCACTCCGGGTGATGTTTTGGAACGTAGCCCAGAGGCGCGTTCGGCGCCTCCGTTCGCTGTAATGCATGGATTACATTCCTCTGTTTCATCTACGAAAATGCTAAAACCAACAGAATATGAATTCTGTTATATCGCGGCCTAACCTAGCTTTAGCGGAAATTAAGGACAATTTTACAATCGTGTCACTTACGATACCTATAGTCTTTGGAATTTTAAATTAACTTATTGTCGACGTTACGAAGCGCATCCTCGCTCTCCGAGATGCACAAATTGTGTGTGAATATGAAATCTTTGTAATCACAATCACACACAACTTTAAAATCCACAAAATTTCCCGCCAAATCCAATCGAGTGAAATTACACCTTGCTATATTATGCGGGTGAGATTCTACTCGATCGAGTGCACTCCGTAGCGTTTTAGGACACGCCACTCCAACACTCTCGAGTGCACCCGAAATGTTTTAGGACATACTTCGGGTGACCGAGTGCTCTCGGGTGATGTTTTGGAACGTAGCCCTGGGTGTAGTTGTCCGGTTGTTGTTTAACTCGCTCAAAGGCGTTGAACGCGTTGCAGCAACCAAATCTTTTATCTCCCTCTTTCACATGAATTTTTATTTCTCTCTCTTTCTATCAGATGACATTTTAGATAATGGCCGCCAATATCATCCAATCACGTAAGAGTATTTCAGTCATAAACGTCAGAGCGTTTTACAACCATCAAATTCGATGGTTGTTCGGTTGTAACTCGCGCCGACGCTCAAAGGTCTTGAACGGGCCGGTTGTTTCACCCGGTTGTCACGCTCGAAGGCATTGAACGGGGTTAGAGCGAAAAGTTGTACTTCGCGCGAAGGCCCTGAACGCGCCTCTGCCTCTCCTCTCTCTCGCCCGCTCACAGCCATATTGTTTGATTTCATTTGTTTATTTATTTAATAACATTCATTTAAAAATAACAATATGCTGCTGTTTTATTATACCTTTCAATATGTATTAAAAAGTGTTATGTACCGGGTTGTACAAATTCATGACGGGACACTATTTTGCACTTTCCCGTGTGTGAAAAAGACTAAGAACGTGGTTCGAATTCATTCCTTGTGATTCTAAAATTAAAGTATTTATGAAATTGCGCACCTGCAAATATGTCACAAACATTCTAAGGCCCGCTTTGTGACTCACAAATCAAGACTATTGAAGACTGCCTATCCAACATTGTTCTTGGATACTAAGATGTGATGACTACCGGCGGCACCTCAATAAACTGCTAGTTTGCTGTGTGAGTACTGGTAATAAAAATCATTAACATTTACGTTAAAATGTGTTATTTTCTCATTGATATTAACAAGTTCTATTTTGCTTAAGTTATTGAAATAGTGTGTTACATCTATTACTATCAATAACTCTAAAAACGATGAAATTTATGTTGTCCAGTAATAAATTAAGTAGGTTAGTTATGTATTTACTTTTGGGATAAATAAATTTAGTTTAAAATTATTTTATAGAGAATTCAACCCTGATTGTGTTTTTATAATAAGTTTAATCATAGTTGTTTTTTATTTCTATCTACTTACACAATATTTTCTTTTAGGAAATCCAAGTAGGTATGCATGAAAAAAACATTTTGAACACAATTATTGCCAAAATCCTCAAGCCAAATTTATTGAAATAGGTAAGACATTAATGAATTTTTATTTAATATAAAGTTTAAAAAGTTTTATTTATGAACTATAATTATTATAATTGCGAAGAGCCTGTTTTACTGCCCATGAAAAATAATTATTATAAGTGTTGGGTAATTCTGTACCAATAATGGTAAATGTCAGCTAAATCTAGAAACATTATTTAAAATTGTAGTGAGTAATCATTTTATTACTATTTCCAGATGTCCATCAACCATCTACATTTAAATATAAGGATTTAAGATGCAATCTTGAAGAATGCCAAATAGAAGCACTGCCAGCAGGTTAGTATCAATGCAAACATTAAACATGAACAACAATGTACATATAATAGTAATAATATGTAATGATCTGTAATTGATGAGTTGTCATGAGATTGAGACCCCACAATCTCCTGAGCTATACAATACCCACCTTCAACATCGGGTGGTTGACTGAACTGACATTTGTTTAAAAATGTATTAAACTTTCTCATAATTTTATGTTAATAATAAACAAAAATAAAATTTATGTAATATTTTATATTTATTTAACTTTTACACCAGACTTTTCAACAACCATAATATGTTATGTCATAAAGCAAAATAAAAGTAATTATTCTAGATATCCAACCATCTACATCTAAAGCTGATTTAAGTCGCAACCAAAAGAAAGAAATTGAAATAATGTCTAAATTTACATTTTAATTGTTCCAGCTCATTATTCTGATGGAAGGGCAGTAAGCGGGACCCTCAAAAATACAGCAGGTTTTGAATTTTTTGGATAATTTATTTGACAGCATCATCGGAAGTGCAATAATAACAAAGAAAAGAAGAGGGAAAGATCTTCGTGTAGCTGTTACATGAAAAAGCAGGCATCATTTATTTTGGCAAGAAACATTGACAAAACTTAATAATATGAAGTTTATTGATAAGCAATCTTGTGAAAGGATCAGCACCACCAAAAGTTTTATGAAGCTGTGGCAATTTTTGACAAATAAAAGCATAAAAGTAATGAGGCCACGTTACATGTATTCAGATGCAATTGAATTTTTTTTGGACAAGTGAGGTCCTATGATTTTAGGGATAATAACCCAACATGCCACAACTTCATCAGTATGTTTAAGTCATTAGTAATTACTGGTTACATCCAGTTTCACCGCTCTTCATTTATTTGTGAAGATGACGGAAGTAGTCACTTATTAAAAGTTTGGAACCAGCCCCTAGATTCTTTAACTCAAAATCTATCACAATGGCTTTTAATTTGACAATCGTAGTACACCCATCTCTCCTTTATAAAAGGAAGTTGGCGCAGAGTCTTGTGTTGACCGCGCAATGGCTGTCAAGTTAAAGGCAATTGTGGAAAATTTTTTCTGAGACAATAATCCCCTATTTAGAGAGCAAGAGACCAAAACAAATATAATTGATTACAGCGGTGAGACTGATGTATCCAATATTAATGCTGATCCAGAAGTTAAAAAGCAAGGTGTCAATGTCTGTCAATACAGTCCCGTGCTTATACAGCAGGATGGGGGTCATACATAAGTAAAATATTGTTTATGTTAAGTACTAAATATGTAAAAATGATCTCACTGCAAAATAATCATTTTTCAATACAGTTGTTAAACACTGTACTTTCAGAGACTATGATTATGATTCGAAAATTATTTACGAGATCAATCCTTACTTTTGTAGTATGAGGAAAAATTAATGACTTCGTACATCTTAGCACTGAATTTTCATAAAAATAGTCAATTTATAAATAATTTAACTAGTATGTAATATATATCTATAATATAATATTAAATATAATAATAAGCATCCATTTAAAACATATTTAAATTTATTTTCTACAACTGTTTTGAAAAACGTCATGTGATTCACGGGTGTGTAGATTGCAAACTCGTGACATTAGAAACCCACGCTTTCAGCTCTGGCTTGTTAATGACAACTTGTTTGCAATAATCTATTCGCCACTCTTGCATCACAATGTTCTATAGACATTCATAATTGGATAACTATGAGAGAGTAAAAATATGGCTCAAAAAACATATCCTGCAGAACTCATAATAAGATATTATTAATATACTTGAAAAAACAAATAATTTAGAGATTAATTCCAACAGCTATTATATTGGGCAAGACATAAAAGTATAATTAAAAACAAATATGTTTTTGAGCATATTACATGTAAAAGCCACGGGACAGAAGACGTCTTGTTGACGATAATGATTATGTATACACAACTGCCCCTCTAGCATGACCACCGAAACACGATATGATAAAACGATAGGTATATTGATAAAGCTGTTAAAAAAATTATATTTTTTTTAGTTATCTTGATGTTTTTGAGTGTTTTGAAATTGGTATTGTTATTTTGGGCATTATTTATATATTAAGGTCAATATAAAATTTCAATGTGGCCATTATATCTAATATATTTTGACAGTTCATATCGAGTCATCGTTTTAACAAATCGTGTTTCCGTGTTTATGCTACGGGGGCTGGTGCACTATCCTTAATAACATTTGGAATGGTGTAGATATCATTCGGTTAAAAAGCAGAAAGCTACCCGAAATGCAAAATAAGGACTTTCTAATGTATAAGAACATTTTTGAAGAAATAAATGATAATTAAACTTAAAATCTTGTTCATTTCATTTTTCTTACCTAACCTTTCATAAAATAGAAATAGGAACTTAAGATTCTACCACCGTGGTTATGGGCTGTTGTCAGTAATTCCCTTTGCCAAATAACGCGTATCTATTTAAAAAGTATAACTGTCAAACATCATTTTGCTGTAACCAATCAGCGAACAGAAGCACAAAGCTGCGTTCAGAACCTACGCTCGAGTGCACTCCGAGTGCACTCTGACAGCAACCGACCCGTTCAGAGCCTCGGGGTAAAAAACGCTCTGACAGGCGGTTAGTACACTCTGTGCCCGTTCAGAAGCTTCGAGTGATGCAACCAAACAACCAACTTGAGCGTAGGGTGAAAAACACTCTGACAGCTTTTATGTCAAAGTCGATGTCAAAAATACGCTAATCACTTATTATTTTATTAAATAACACTACTTTGAACTCTTTTAAGCCTAATACAAGGGAAATATAGAGATTTTTATGTGTTGTAATTTTTTTTAGCAGAAAAATGGATATTGACTGTTAATTTCATAGTAAGGATTAGTATATTTTGCCCTTTGCTTGATCTTGATCGGCAAGCTACAAACTAAAAAAAAAGATAGCAACCGAGCCGTTCTGAACCTCGGAGCGAGTGTGAAAAACACTCTCGGTTGCATTACTCTGACCCTCGGAACGCAACTCTGGTCTAGTGTTTGGCAAAGGCAGATGTCCGTCTGTTAAGTAGTATCTCAGAGGCGCGTTCAGCGCCTCTGCTGGGTGTAGTTGTCCGGTTGTTTTTTAACTCGCTCAAAGGCGTTGAACGGATTGCAGCAACCAAATCTTTTATCTCCCTCTTTCACATGATTTTTTATTTCTCACTCTTTCTAGTAGATGACATTATAGAATATGGCCGCCAATATCATCCAATCACGTAAGAGTATTTCAGTCATAAACGTCAGAGCGTTTTACAACCATCAAATTCGATGGTTGTTCGGTTGTAACTCGCGCCGACACTCAAAGGTCTTGAACGGGCGGTTGTTTCACCCGGTTGTCACGCTCGAAGGCATTGAACGGGGTTAGAGCGAAAAGTTGTACTTCGCGCGAAGGCCCTGAGCTGCGTTCAGAACCTACGGAACGGAACGGGTCGGTTGCAATCTTTTTTTTTAGTTTGTATCTTGCTGATCAAGATCAAGCAAAGGGCAAAATATTACTAATCCTTACTATGAAATTAACAGTCAATATCCATTTTTCTGCTTAAAAATAATTACAACACATAGAAATCACTATATTTCCCTTGTATTAGGCTTAAAAGAGTTCAAAGTAGTGTTATTTAATAAAATAATAAATAATTAGCTTATTTTTGACATCGACTTTGACATAAAATCTGTCAGAGTGTTTTTCACCCTACGCTTGAGTCGGTTGTTTGGTTGCATCACTCGAAGCTTCTGAACGGGCACAGAGTGTACTAACCGCCTGTCAGAGCGTTTTTTACCCCGAGGCTCTGAACGGGTCGGTTGCTGTCAGGGTGCACTCGGAGTGCACTCGAGCGTAGGTTCTGAACGCAGCTCTGAGCGAGTGTGAAAAACACTCTCGGTTGCATTACTCTGACCCTCGGAACGCAACTCTGAACTCGCCTCAGTTTGCAGTGTTGCCAAATTCAGAGGATTTCCCTAAATCCTAGGGGTTTTTGCAGGTCTTTGAGGTTTTTTGGAGGTTTTGATATCACGAAATTTATCTAGGGGATTTTCTGAAGGTTTTCTACTATTCTAACCAAATGGCAAATTCCTTTTTATATCAGACAAGACCGACAATTTATTCACCAAATAGAATGAATGGGACACTAAAACTTACGAGTATTAGCTGGCAACACATTATGTTACCATTGAACTGTCTTGTTTATCATAATTCCGGCTAAAAGACTGTTTTCCACAGCCTCACACAGACATTTATAACGATAAATCCGAATCGACAGACACACGGCTATGTATGTGAAATAAATTAAAATAGGTAATTTGAAGAAAACTTCTAAGTTTTTTATAGTCAATATTAGAAAGCTTATGTATATGACATGGCCAAAATAGTCAGAGGTTTTTTATCAACCAAACTGGAGAAACTAGGGGTTTTTTAAATGTATTTGGGGGGGAAGGTGGAAAAAATCTGGCAACACTGTCAGTTTGTGATCCTGCAGCGCGCGTGTAAACGTCGCGCGCGTCGTCATTGGCGCGAAAACGGAGGTTGGCGCGAACTAATATCACGGCTTTGGATAAGCGCGGATTAGCCGCTAGGCATAGCCATGATATCATTGATATCTAGCGGGTAATCTTCCGCGAGATGCGCGTACGGGTCGGTTTACCATAACATAATATGTATTTAATACAGTACAATATTGAGAAAAATCTTTTAACAAAAAGGGTGGCGAATGGCAAACAATGGGACAATCATTCAATGCAGAAAGAGCATGAAACATCATGTTATTCTTTAATGAAGAAAGTTTCAACAGAAATTTAGATTTAAGGTAATTG
Organism: Schoenobius gigantellus; assembly: GCA_963935595.1. Taxonomy (NCBI): domain Eukaryota; kingdom Metazoa; phylum Arthropoda; class Insecta; order Lepidoptera; family Crambidae; genus Schoenobius; species Schoenobius gigantellus. The sequence continues at coordinate 8,522,973 of OZ012544.1, read as the reverse complement.
AACCTCATATGAAGTGCAGGAATATTGCATTCAAGCTGGAGTGTTGCAATGGGAGAAGTTATGAATGCTCCTGTAATCAAGCGTAAGTTTTTATTTTGTATCTTATCTAACTTATCAATTAAATTTTTGTTAGATGCAAAACATGAATATCCGTATTCAAAATGGCTACGTACTAAGGATTTATATAATAATAGTAGGATTTTAGGATCTGCACCCCAGTATGAACCAGCTAAAGTTTTGAGAATGTTAAAAGCCTTCAATTTTTTTTTATTGCAGAAAGTTGGCAAACAAGCAAACTGCCCACCTGATGGTAAGTGGTAACAGTTACCTATAGTACATGTGGCTCCTGTGAAATCCGCAGCAAAACTGCAACCCCTACAAGAACCACAGTGTACGTTGCCAACTTTTTTTTTTTTTTTTTTTTTTTTTTTGCATTTTCTTAATGGTAGGATACAAAACTGGATTTGGAGTCTCCATTTAAGCAATTTCATGCTTGTTTTAGGAGACGCCGCTCTTCTGAAGAAAAATAACTAACATTTGCGAGAATTTCAATATTACTTTTTACAGTGCTCTTAAAGCTTAAAATCTAAAGAAAAACAAAAACAACATTAGCATTAGCGAGAAGTGGAACTACTTACCTGCCTGCTTATTTCTATACTTTTAGATATTTTAAACAACAAACAAACAATTATAATTTTAATATAAGTTTTAACAATACCTACTCCATAAGCGTAAAATCTAAACATAATTAATTAAATGTGATGCTATGTTCGCTTATTAAATATATGTATACGTTACTGTGTTTGCGGTGTGTGTGTGTGTGTGTGTGTGTATGTGTGTGTGTTTGTATGTGTGTGTGTGGGTGTGTGCGTACGTGTGTTGTGTGCCTGTGTGTGATGTGTATAAGTTTGCATGTGTGCTTAGACTATCGTTTTTTAGCTTGTACCATGTTTTCTACTTCCTCATAGTTCTTAGTTGTTAACCATTTAATAATATTTATTTTACAGTAATGACATGTCAATGGATAGATTTTAAGTTCGTTGTTTACTAAGTTATAAAGGTGTGATGATTGAAACTCAAATTGTCTCTTTGCAAATGTAGTTTTAACTGGAGCAATGGGTGCAGCATTCCTTTTTCTTCTACTGCTGGAGTTATGTATAATGTAGGGAAGTGATTTGTGTCTCTTTAGAATAGTTAACAACAAATACAGCTTTCTCACGCTTAGGACACCCGAAATATGGTACAGGTTTTCTGTGGGAAACCTATATGGTTTAAAGTACATGACTTTGAGCAATGAACGTTGAGCCCTTTCTAATTCCAAGAATTTTACTTTAGTTGCTCCACCCCAGATTGGTAAGCAGTAACTAACAACCGACTGAGCCAGTGTCAAATAGATTTGGTTCAGCAGTGTCTCAGAAGCTACATGGCGAAGTATTTTAAAAGTCCACATTAATTTCCGAATTCTATTTAAGATTTGTTCAGTGTGCATGTGCCAAGAAAGCCTCTGATCAAGTACTACTCCTAAGTACTTCGTTTGATTTACTTTGTCTATTAAAGTGCAGGAACAGTTAGAGCTCGAGTTATTACATTTATGAATTTTAATTTGGAAGTTAGACGGTTGGGTTCGATCATAGATAGAGAAACATACATAGTTAGTTTTTTTAGTGTTGAGGGTTAAAAGATTATTATCAAGCCAATCTACGACTTTGACTAAGCCACTTTCAGAAAGTTTTTTGACACAATCCCAAGTTTTACCCGTAAAAAGTATTGCAGTGTCATCTGCGTAGGAGAAAATTTTTCCTCCAGGTAGGTACATGTTACTCAGCTCATTTATATAAATGAGAAATAACGTTGGGCCAAGTACACTGCCTTGCGGGACTCCGAATGTTATATTCTCCTCTTCACTAACCACGCCTGCTATTTTTACTTTTTGTTTACGCGACGTTAAGTAATCCTTGAATAGAGATAAAGGCGAGCCACGTATGCCAATGCTTTCCATTTTACGCAAAAGTATAGGGATTGAAACCGTGTCAAAAGCCTTGGTTAAGTCTAAAAATACTGCAAGACACTTCACCCCTTTATCCAAATTTTCTGTGATAGAGGATACGAGAGCCAACACAGCATCTTCTGTTGACATATTTTGTCGAAAACCATACTGGGACTTTGATAATATATTAAACTTTTTCAAATATTTAATTAACCTCGTGTTTATCAGCTTTTCAAAGATTTTGGCAATACACGACAGCACGGATATTGGCCTATAATTTGAAATAACTGTTTTATCCCCTCCCTTATACACCGGGGTTATAAGGGCTTCTTTTAGAGCAGTCGGAAAAATACCATTTGTAAAACATATATTAACTAGATGAGTAAGGGTAGGCACTATTTGCTCATGAGCTGCTTTTAGGAAGCCAGCTGGTATTTTATCCCAACCTGGAGAACAGTAATTTTTCAGACTCCATAATGTAGTTCGCACCTCATCAGAGTCAGTGAGATAAAAAACAAAAGATGTTGCCGGTTGTGCTTCATTTTCAGTACAATTACTTATGTTAATGCTATGATTTGATGAGGTGATTTTGTCAGCCAGTAATTGGCCTATGGATGCAAAGTATTTGTTCACATGGTCTACAGATTGTTGAGGTGTTTCACTTAGTTCCAAGAGTTCACTACATTGAGTTTTCTTTAATTTACGTTGTGTTATAAAATTAATGGTATTCCACAATTTTTTTGAGTCTTTTTTTGCCATCTCCAGTTGTTCAATGTCATATTTATGCTTTTGTTTTTTAATAATACAGTTACAATAATTTCGATAACGCTTAAATGTGATTTTTAATATTTCATTATATGGGTCAAGTTTAAGCTTTTTTTGCATGTTGTTTCGGTTTATGATGCAACGTAATAGACCAATAGTCATCCAAGGCTTAATTAATCTCGTCTTATGTGGTATACTAGTAATCTTAGTATTGATTGATATAGAATGTTGCAGCGTATTTGTCATGGATGCGGTAATATAGTTAGGGTCTGTAGACTTCAGTAAATCAGGTATGTTGCTATTATTTAGGTAATCAAGAGCTTCTTTTATGTTTAGGTATGTTTTAATTTTAATTTTTTTATGTTCGTTAGAGACTTTTGATAATCTCAGAAAAATCATACAATGATCTGTGACTGTTGTGTCTAGCGAAACAATAGTAACAGATGTATTTCCAGGTTTGGTTTTTATGATAAAGTGGTCAAGGCAACTATCACCTCTTGTGGGCATTGTATGTCCAGGAAGCAAACCATGCATTGCTAACATGTTTAAATAGTTTAACCTACTTGCCCGTTTATGTTGTGTTTCATTTGGTTTACAGATCAAGTTTATATTTATGTCACCAGTGATTATTATGTTCACTTTTTGTGAAATTGAGTTGAGATGATGGTTGAGTGAGCTTATGAATTCTTCAGTGTTAGTGTTCGAAGGTGACCTATATATACCAAAGACTATAATATCTGGTTTAATATCTATTTGTAAACAAGTTGCTTGCTTTAATTTAATTTCAGTTACTTTTATTTTATATGTGTCTTTTATGTAAACAACAACCCCATCTGCTTTATTTAAATGTTTAGTTGTTTGATAAGAGTTATAGTTACTAATTTGTGGTATATTTTTCTCTGAGTTTATTCTACATTCGCTAAGTACAATAAGGTCAATGTCAGTTTTTAGATTAGCCAAATTTAATGTTAGATCGTGTATGTTAGTGTAAACACTTCTAATATTTTGGGATATGATTGTAAAATCCGAGTCCGTCTTTTTAATCAAAGCTGGAAATTCATCAATGGAACAGTTTAACACTTGTGCAACCTGAGTATCGTCTATCGACTTTAGAGTGCTTAGTATGTTATTTGATGTAAGTATACTATCCATAATAAAATTTAATTAAGACTGAAGTTATATCTGCACTGTTAATCGATTTTTTACTAATTGAACTAGTTATGTTTCGATAGTCTGCCATTAGAACTGGGTCATTGGACGTGTATTTAAGAATGAGGTGGTCGAAAGATTTGTAGACTAAAATGTTGTGTTGTAAGTATTGTAAATATATGTGTGTATAATATGTAGTTGAGGTAAGTGTCATTTTTGTGAGCAGTGTAAAAGCGAGTATGTGTAGAATATGGTATTTAATTTTTTTGCAAAGAAATCTTACAATTAAGTCAATTAAAAATAAAAATAAAAAAGGAACTAAAAAAAAGACATACAGTTGAGCGCAGAAATATAGTCATGTACTCTGCATTAATCTCTGTACCTGGGCTTCTGAGTGGATCTTTATAACGGGCGAATTTTCATCTTTCCTTACAAAGATGTTGCCAAAAGTGGTCCAGCAAAATTTATAGTTTGCTGATTTCACTAAATCACGGGCCAAGAAATGTAATCGAGTACCCTTAGCGGTCAACTGCTCGGACACATAGATTGGGTCGCCTTCGTTTATATGCAGACCTAAATTATTGGCACATAGTTTGTGTTTGTTCTTAATATTGTATTCCTTGCACATTTTAAGCAGGCTGATCTTAGTTGTTGTAGATATCGTTTCGACAATTATTTGAGGTTTTTGCTCACCGTCCTTCTTACTTCGCACCCGGTATATGTCACATATGTCTCTTTTTTCCATACCATTTCCTACAGATTTTGCCAGCGACATAACCATGTCCACAAGATCCTCCTTACTTTCTTTATGTTTTTTGGGGACATTTTTAATAACAAAGTTATTTTTACGGGTGCTTCTCTGTAACTCCTCCAATTTATCCTCAAGTAATGTGATATTTTTCTTGTTCTCTGTCACCTGTTCTTCTAAGATGCTTATTTTTTTTTTTAAGTTCCTCATTTTGCTCACTTAAAAAAGCTAATGTTTCTTGTATATCGCAGTTGGTTTTATTTATTTCTACGAGCGTGGGATTAATTTTCTTTATTTCTTCTGTTTGCTCCGACATTATTGACGTAATCATCCTTTTTATTTCCTCCTTAAAAGAACTAAAATCTTCAGTCCAATCGTCTTCTCTTCTGCGTTTGTTACGCGTGTTAATATTACTCATTTCGTCCATAGTTAAGTTAGGAGCGGAGCCACTAAAATGTGTGACTTAGGATGTCAAGTCACGGTACCCAGTAATTTCAGTGCCATATCTTACCCTTCAAACAGGAATACAGCAATGCAAGCACTGCTGCTTTGCGGCAGAAATAGGTAAGACGGAGGTACCCAAGCACACGACCCTGGTACAGAGTCTCCCTCCGGTAAAAATGCGGTTCAATGCTCTAGCTATGAGTAAATCAACATATTTAGACCAAGATAAAGTATCTGTAAATATAATACCTAAAAATTTTGCATCTGAAGCAACAGCAATATCTGTATTATTATATTTTATGTTAATGTCAAAGACTTTCTTGCCAAAAATGATTAATTTTGTTTTATTAGTGTTTATATCTAAGTTTAAATAGTCAAAATATTTTTTCAGATTAGTTAATGCAGAATTCAATCTATCATTCAGATCCTTAGTATTAGAGATTGAATAATATATTGCAAGATCATCAGCATATTGCAAATTCGTAACATGGGGTCCTAAAATTAGATTAATTCTATGTATATATAGTAAGAATATGAGTGGACTTAAAATACCACCCTGACAAACTCCCCTGTATGCAAGCCTTGGTCCAATCATTATTAACTTTCACAAAAACCTGACGGCCATGCAAAAATGTATATATCCAATTCATTATTTTTTCAGGAATACCTAGACGATGTAGCTCTTTAACTAATATACAAAGGTTAACATTATTGAAAGCGCAAGAGATATCAAAGAATATACAAGCGAGAGATTGATTGTTGAGCTTTGACTTATGAATATCTAACAGCAGTGTATTAAAACTCTGACTGGCGGAGACACCATTATTAGGTAACAAATGATTTTTTTCTACATAAAATTCTAATCTTTGCTTAAGGAGTTGTTCAAATAGTTTACCCATACATGAAGTCAAAGCTATGGGCCTGTATGAATCAGCTGAATCTTTGTCTTTATCTTGTTTCAATATGGGAACAAGACAATCTGCCTTCCATTGATCAGGAATCTTATCAGAAATCCATAACCTGTTATATATGTTTAAAAGTATCTTTAAACATTTTTTGTCCAGATGCTTAATCATTAAATATGAGATACCATCTAAACCATGAGTAGTGTCACGTCGTGAAGTTACAGCCGAGATTAACTCGGGAAGGGAAAAGGGATCAATCAAAAACTGATTTTCTAATATAGGTTGTGGAGGTATAGACGTATCATTTGGAAAATCTGGTGTATATTTATTGAGAAACTCTTGAATCCATGTATTATTAGAATTGCATTTAGGTACATATGTTTTATTAAACCGTTTCATCTGATTCCAAATAAAAGACAGTGGTGTTTGTACAATTGAAAGATTCACAAAGCTTGGCCCAGCTAGCCTGCCTTTCTTTCTTTAAAGTGAGCTTTTTGAAAGCTTGTAATTTTTTGAAATTGATGTAGTTTACTTCAGTGGGATTCTCCTTGAAAGCTACATAAGCATTCTTACAGTTTGTTACTGCAGTATGACATGTATCATTCCACCAAGGCAAAGGAACCTTGCGTTTTTTAAGATGGACATTGTTGGCAACATTGGTAGTGCCAGGATTGTATGGTAGGCATTTTTTAACAGAGCTGACCAAAATATTTGTAAACTTATCATACATTTTTAACGGTTCTAATGACATATCAAAACTAGACAGTAGCGATGAGACCAATTTTGTGTATTTTTCCCAGTTCACTAGTTTAAAGTTGGAATATTTTTCAACTTTAGTAAAATTTGAATTCTATGTATTTGGTGTAAAATTATTAAAGGTGAGTTTTGTTGTTATAGGAAGATGATAACTACCCATTGAATTTCTTTCTCTTTAGAAATCAATAACCAAACTATTAAATCAGACAATGCGGTTGCTAAAGCATTTGAAGACTTCTTCTCTCATATACCCATAGAAACTACAAGTAGTCTCAACTCATGTCCCAATGAGGCTGTAGCTCTTTTGGGACGGAGTGTGGAGAGGTGCAACAAGGTGTTCAACTTTTGTCACATTGATGCTAACACTGTTTTGAAAACATTTCGTATGATCAGTACCAAAAAAACTGAAGATCTTTGGGGTATTTCGACCCATATAATTAAATCTGTAATTAAAGAACTTGCACCGCAACTTGCGTTGATATTCAATAAATGTGTCGATGAAGGTGTCTTCCCCGACCTCATGAAAAATAGCAAGTTGATACCTCTATTTAAGTCTGGGAATAAAAATGACCCTTCAAATTATCGACCAATTTCGATTCTACCAGCTCTTAGTAAAATATTTGAAAAAATTATATCTAATCAGTTAACTGATCATTTCTCAAGTAACAACATTTTACATATGAACCAATTTGGTTTTACCAAAGGTCGTTGCACTACTGATGCCGGTGTTGCACTTCTGAAACACATTTTTGCTGCTTGGGAGTGTAAACAAGATGTAATTGGTATATTTTGTGACCTATCAAAAGCTTTTGATTGCGTTGGTCACCAAACTCTTTTAAATAAACTCAAACATTATGGTGTCTCTGAAGAAGCAATGAGACTTATTGAGTCTTATTTATCCAATAGGGTTCAGAAAGTGGTTATTAACAAAACTGAGTCTGTTGGTGCACCTATAGTTATGGGCGTGCCACAAGGATCGATATTGGGACCCTTGCTTTTCTTAATTTATATTACTGACCTCCCACACTTCACTAAGAATCTGTGCGATACAGTACTATTTGCAGATGATACTTCTTTAATATTTAAGGTTGACAGAGGAAATGGCAATACTGACGTTGTAAATAGTACTCTCTCTAAAGTATTGCATTGGTTCACTATAAATAATTTATCTTTAAATTCACGTAAAACTAAATGTATTAAATTCTCATTGCCAAATGTAAGAAAAGTGGATACCATAGTGGAAATGAATAATGAAATTGTTGAATTCATCGACTTTACTAAATTTTTGGGTATAACACTAGATTCTAGATTGCAGTGGGATCCACATATTGAGTCCTTGGCTAACAGACTTAGTTCTGCAGCATATGCAGTTAAAAAAATAAGACAACTTACTGATGTTGAAACGGCAAGATTGATTTACTTTAGTTATTTTCATAGTGTCATGTCATATGGAATACTACTGTGGGGATCGGCTGCTAGTATTGAAAGTATTTTTGTACTTCAAAAAAGAGCGGTTCGCGCTATTTATAATTTACGAGCAAGAGATTCTTTAAGGGACTTATTTAGAGAAATTAATATATTGACTTTAGCAGGACAGTACATTTATGAAAATTTGATTTATGTCTATAAGAATTATAATACATTTGAAACCAATTTCCAAATTCATCATCTAAACACAAGATACAAAAATAAACTTGCCGTTCCAACATTCAGGCTTCAAAAAACTAGAGGCTCGTTTATGGGGAAATGTATAACCTTTTATAATAAGCTTCCACAAAGTGTTACCGACTTGCCTTTTCATAAGTATAAAGCGCATGTAAAAAAGACTCTTATGAGTAAAGGATATTATAAAGTCAACGATTATTTGAATGATGCCAATGCCTGGTGTTAATTTTTCAGATATTGAATCGTCTTGTTATGTATAACCATTTGTTTAAACAAATATTATTTTTGGTAATAAGTAGTAAGAAGAGAACTGACACATCTAATCTTGTAATGGAAGTTGAGCTCAAACTTCTGCTGTGAGGTCAGCTTCCAATTGACGACTCTGTAACAATACAGGGAGAAAAAAATAGCCCTTGCTGGTTTTCTTGCTGGTTCTTTCCAGTACAAGGTCTCCCGCCGTAGACTTGTGAACCAATGGCGTAGCTGCTTTGACGTTCAAAAGAGATTGTAACAATCCAATTTGAATAAAAGATATTGAATTTGAATTTGAATTGAATTTGATTGTGATGAACCTGCCACTCGGAAAGCAATGCAAGAGAAGGAGACACTAAGGACAAATCTAAACCATTTGGTTGCCATGTGTGTGAACCTATCGTTGTTGGTCGACCATCATTTAAAATTATTAAATTTTTGCTGTCTACTACATCTATAATGTCTCTACTCCTTTGATCAGTATTGGCACATCCCCATAAGGGATGATGTGCATTGAAATCTCCTCCTAAAAATAATGGGTGTGGAATATTCTTTATCAAATTTTCTAATTTTTGTTTACTAAAAGATGGGGTCGAGTTTGGTGGACAATAACAAGTAATGAAATAAATTTCTTGTCCATTAACATTTAAACTAACACATATATTTTGTAGAGAGTCATCACAAGGAGTATTTACAATTTTGTATTTAAGAAAATTTCTTATAAGGATAGCTACACCGTTGTGAGAGTTTCCTGTATCTTTTCTAATAACTGTAAAACCCTTTAAATTAATAAAATGTTTGGGCCTAAGCCATGTCTCACATATTAAAGCAACATGTATATTGAAATTATTTAAGAATTATATTAAGTCATGCTTATTAGATATTATGTTTTGCGAGTTCCATTGCATTATATTGATACTATCCATTAATTAACTAAATCAATATTTAAATTTCTGTTGATTGACTCTAATAAAATATTTTTAATAGAATTAAAATTGATTGATTGTTCCTTTGTTTTATTTATTTTCAATATTTCTAAAACAGATTCCACCAGTAAATTAACTAATTTGTCGTTATTAATTATGTTATCAATTGATACCTTGGTCTTATTACTAGATTTTAATAAAGGAAATTGTTTATTGTCAAGTACATCTGCATAAGCTACCGAGTGTGCTTTAATTTTACATTCCTGGATCTTTTGTTTTTTTATAGGGCATTGAAAGGAAATCGCAATATGATTACCATTACAGTTCAAACACTTTGCATCTTGTGTGTTTACTTTGCAATCGTTATAGCTGTGATCTTCTGTGCAAATGGAGCATTTGGTAGTATTTCGGCAGAACTTAGCTATATTTAAGACAGTTCAGGCATTGTTTAACTGGTGGAACATATGGGCTTACCTCGTGTCTCCAGTGATCAAGTGAGATGTATTCCGGTAACTGAGTAGCTGCAAATGTTACCGCTACTACTGAAGTGGGCTGCAAACCATGCTCTCTGGAACGCCGCATAATTCGCCTTACTTGTATAACATTACGGGTGCTGGCAATAACTGAAAATATTTTTTTATTAGACATGGTCATTGGTACATCCTTAAGTACACCAGTACATTCTGCGGCTGATGCAGGAATAGAAGCTGTCAAAGAGAGTTCGTCTTGGAATTTTTTGTTTTGTACAAACATATTAGCATTGTTAGGTATATCAAATACAATCCCAACTCTATATTTATTAATAGTTTTTAAATGTTTAACTTCAGAGATACAATGTTTCCGTAGTGCTCTGGATATGCTCAAACGGTCTTTATCGCAGAAAATTTTATTTTCTTTGTTGGACAGAAAAACAATATATTCTGTATTGCGGCTTCCATCAGGGTATTTTCTAATGTAATTAGAAGCTTTAAATACGGAGTATTTGTCGTCCTCCTCAACTTCGACGACCCCAATTATACCAGACTTATAGGAATCTGTATCGGAACTAATTTCTTCTGAAACAGCATCGTCAACAACTTTTTTTTGTTTTTTAGGTCCCTTGCCCATGTTTAGAACATAAACAAATCAAAAAGTCAAGATAAACGGCGAAAAAATTAAATTAAATTTTAAAAGACCGCCTTTAACTTCCGAACTTTCCCGCGCTTTCCTTCAATCACCACACAAATCTCTATTCATGATTGTCAATTTTTAAATTCTTTCACATGAGATGTCGAAGGTAAGATCATACAGCCATGTATGCTAAATTGTTATGGAACCTATAAATTATCTGTTTTCTCCAAAATGTTGAATAATAATAGTATACTATAGTTCCTTATTTATTGTGAGTATGTGGCATATAGGTCAATGGCGTAACTATACCATCTGAGGCCCGTGGCAAATTCTTTCGATGGGGCCTTCCCAGTAAAATTGATCGTCTTTTGTATTAAATGTGGTCTTTAATTGTGTCCCACTTTAATTGATTTTAAGTACTTAAAAAAATATAATATTTAAGTACCAACATACTTGGTATTTGTGCGATCGCGGCCTCTTCGGCTTGGGCCCTCTCGGGTCGAGAAACTCGCCATGATTATTGGAAAAAAATTGTATGGAATTTGGCGTACAAATTAGTAAAATGACTAACTAGTTTCATAAGCTTTCCAAATAGGTGCAAAAGTTATTAACTTTCCTCCCTTTTTTAAAAAAATCAGCAAAAGAAGGGCGCTGTAGGGCAAACTATTCATTTTGATTTGTAAATTGAAAAGTCAATAGTGTTTCTCTACACTGTGAATAAAATTCAATGTAGATTGAGAAAGTTTAATGTGGTTTAAAAAAAACTGTACCTTAACAAAAATTACAAATCCTGTTTAAGCTGCCTACCATTATTTCGTATGCAAGCTCCGTTCTTGCATACGAAACAATGGTAGGCCTACGACGATTTCCAGACGCAGGCGGCAATCTAGGGTATAAAAGTGGGGACGACCCTTAAAATCGTGATATGTATAAAACCACGCAGGGGCAATTTTCTCGATTGTCCTTGCGGCAGGGTGGCAGAGAGCGAGACCACCCTTGCTCCCTAGATTGACCCTACCGCCCTGCACGTTGCCGCATGTGTAATGCAATCGGAGCAAATAATGTTTTGCGACTTATCACGAGGTCCACGGTTAGATCCTTGGGTTAAGAAAATTTTTGAGTATTTTGTGATAAGGTAACTCGTTATAAGTCGAGATCAATCAAAAACATTGTTTTTGCGTGGTTTTTGCTTCATGTTCACGCCTGCCTCTCAAAGTAGTTTCGTACCTGCTATCACAGGTCACAGATATGATCGTCAACTTTTTACCCTTTAATACCCTTTAAATTAATTTATCTCTTCTTTCTCATTTTCGGTCTACCGGGAGGTTTTGGAGTGGTTATTTTCATATGTCCAGGGGAGCCCAATATGCTGTGTCCAAGAGTCATCCTCCTCATGGAGTAACCTAATGGCTGGAGTTGCTCAAAGTGGCATTTGCACCTTTGTTACTACCTGATCGCCCGACAGATGTTTGGGAGTTAACTCGAGGGGGAGTGTGTGGCGACTGGCGAGTGGTGGCGAGTAAAGCGTTATTCGCACCTTTGTTGCTACCCGATCGCGGACCTCACTGTGATGAGGCTTTGTGGGGTGCGCGGGCGACGGGACGTTGGGCGAGAACGCAATGCAAAAACGCCCGCTACTCCGCTAGTTCGGATCACTAGTACTTAATCTGTGGTTCTAAACTTCAGCCCCCTTATTCTGTAACTTCGGTTGCTAACTAGAACTGTCATTTTTGAAAGGAACTTAACATCCATTACTGCTATCATGAACGCTGCCGTAACACATAAGGTCACTAAACCCGTAATGGATATAAAGTGGCTTTCAAAAATGACAGTTCTAGTTACCAACCGTAGTTAGCGAATAGGCCTGCAGAAGTTCAGACGGGAAGCGAAGCCTTGGGTATATGTGTTCTGTGAGCGAAGCCGTCTGCCGTGCCCGTGCACTTGTGCCAGGACTTATCCCGCCTTTTCCCAGTGCTTTAACTCATTAAACTCAGTTAAAGAAGTTTCCATGTGTCTTATTGGAATTCACTCACAGTACCTACCCGCCATGAGGCGCCGTGCTACAGTTTTAGATAGTACGAACGTTATCTAAATCATCAAATCATTATCTTCTTTTCTATTAAACCGATTATTATAATAAAAAACTATTTTATTATAAAATACTAACGAACCGCGTTAAATTCACCGACGCACAGGTTAAATTTTCCCCATGAATTATCAAAAAAAAAAAATTCATACAAACCTTGTTCTGATGATTAAGTACGAAATAAATAAAAAAGAAATAGCCGAATTAGGTATGTAAGTAAAGCATGCGTAGGTTTTGCGTATATTTTTAGTAATTTATTTTACCGCTCTATAATTACAAAAAGATAGGTACATAACAAAAAGTCCTCTCCGGCGGGGAATCGAACCCCGGTCTCCCGCGTGACAGGCGGAGATACTGACCACTACACTACCGAAAACTTATGAATATAGGTAAAATTGAGTTACCACTATTTATCGGCAGGCCTTTTACTGATGTCAATGTCAATATTTTACGAAGGTTTTGATTTTTAATTTTCGTGTAAGTAGTAATAATACGTTATTAATAACATCCGTGGTCAATAAACATGGACCTACATTTTCAGGTCCGTGGTTAATAAACGCAATAATTTTGGCATGCACCCACACTCATGCAGCCAACAGCTTAGTGCGGTAATGGTGGATACAAGTACCTATGTGGCATTGTGAGTATAGCGTTAAACTTTACAGCTAAATTATACACTATTTTAATTTGCAATTTTCAACGCGTACTCGTCATATCAGTACACTTTCAACGTGGATTGCGGACTAAGGTTATAGTCCATGCGTGACAAATAATGTCATAAGATGTCAACTGATGACTGATGTATTGTCACCTCTTGTCACCCGCGAATCCTTTATACCTACAACACGTCCCATATATATTTTTCTTCTATACACTCATGTGATGTTATTATGTTTTATAGTATTATTGATATTTGTAACAGTAACTTGCACAGTAAGTGCGAATATTGGCACTACGTTATTTTATAATAAACTAGGTACAGATGAATGCTGGAGCCAGGACGACCTAGCCAAACTGCGGGCTCGGAAAATTTTCCAAAGCATGATGCCGCCTCAGGTATCGCCGTCAAAAATCAACAGTCGATACATCAAAGATGCTCTTAGATACTATCGGGGTTCGCTTAGAAATGTAGGATTGAATCTAGATCACCACACATCAGTGATGCTCAAAGAGGCGCTAGTCGACACGATTGGAGGGCATTTAAGAAGTGAGATGCTACCATCTGTTCGCTTTGCATATTACGCTGGCTATGTACCATACAAACACGCCAGGGAGCTTCACGATTTCTACGAAAATACGAAAACCCTTTTAAACACTAACGGAATGGGCTGGAGGCAGCCTGCAAATGTTCCTCGGTGGGCTAATCTCACTGTTAACAAGATTCTAATAGGCTCAGGGAAACTACTTGATCCTTGCGACTGTTTAATCACAAAGAGAGATTCCAGCGCCTGCATTCATTTACCATCGCCGAAGCTCGACGATGACACCGAACCTACAGCGATAGCATTGCCCTTTAGAGTTGGCGGTTTCGTTAGCCTCAACTCACCGCGTTCGGAGAATATCCTATTAAAATATTACACTTCCGCTGCTCGATGTATACTACAAAAGTCTTCGAGGAAGTGTCGTCATTCCGATTTCGTCAATTTTAACAACGACCTTTGGCATTGGATGAAGAGGAACGTCGCACCGCACCTCTTGGACGAGAAGCTGTACGTTGCATACGGCGGAGTATTTCGAATTGCTGCAGCCGTCCAGAGCTACGGCAAGGGGCTGTCGCGACGTAATCTGTTCGAGTATCAAGACGCTGGAGTTCCAAAGTGGCAGCCGTGGAAAGCGTTGACGCGGTCCCATATCAATGTGGACACTGATTGGACGCCAACATTGTACGTGGTAATGGTCCTTCTCGCGGCACTGGGGATATGCCTATTGCAGATATGTTACAATCGTATCTTTGGTGATGGCAATGGTTGCCACTGTGGGAGACATCAAAAGGAATCGCAGACCAGCGATGTAGCCTATGCTACTGTAGATACGACTTTCCCCTCGTTGCTGCCAGCACACCGCAGCAGTGAAACCCGCAAACATTCTGATTCCAAGACAAGATCATCAATCGGATCTGTGAAGACTCAAAAGGTCTACGATTTCAACGAAAATACTGAGAAAGTTATGGAGGTGATTATGAGTGACCGTGAGGAGTCTGATACAGAGTCATCGCAGCCAGAGGAGAGTGAAGAAGCTGACCATGTGATCAATCTGGGCCAATCCAAGAAAAGGGAAAGTCCTCCCGAGTTGCACACGCCAATAGCTCAGTTGCGAATTGACAAGAAACCACGAACGGGCAAAAGCTTACAGGAGTTCACTACAACCACGACACAATCGGATGCGACGTACTGTCAGGAGCAACGAGCGAGTGAATCCATGTGGTCCGGCAGCGGCAGCTCCTCGTCCGATGCCTCGGTCAGTACCATTAGTTCACAAACACCGACCCGCAAGACTCGAACTTCTAGGAATCTAGCGTGGGCGCGGCGAGTCGTGTCGAAGCACACGCTTCACACGCTGTCCACCACTGGCACAGAGTTCGATATCAATTCGTTCACAACGCCACCGTCGCGAAGGTAATTCTTTTATATATTTTTTAAGGTTGGATAATAGATTTGTAATTTTGTTATAAGATATATTCATTGTGTAAGAACCATGTTATGTTTTTAAGAATTATATTTTGTAGTGTTTATTTTACTATTTAACTGCCTCCGTAGTTTAGTGGTTGAGATCTGCGCGGTCTAGTTTGATCTGGAGATCCAGGATTCGGTTCCTCTTGGAAGCAGAAGTTTATCTGCTTGGTTTGGTTGGCGGTAGGGCACTTTATTCGCAGAATACCAGATTCTCTAAACATAGCTTCTGAGCCCACCTGGTTAGCTACCAACGTCTTACTCGAAATTTGCCGCCATTAAAACAATGTTAATCAACATTCATTGAGTTCCGACAACTAGAAGAGAGAAAGCCAGTTCCTCTAAAGCTCACTTCCATCTTCAGCCTTGGACAGTGAAGACCTACTCTGTCATGGCTAAAAAAAAGTCTCACCAGCCAAACTTATTAAAATAATTATTTTTTTGACAAACCAAAACCTGAATATAGTCACGGCAATATACACGGTTATATTTTTATCACCCTGGAAAATTTTAGGGACGCTTCAGGACACATTCATTATTATATAAAAAATAAAATAAAAAATTTAAAAAAATAATTTTTTTTTTAAAATGCTGCTCTCAACTAGTGCAGCATTTTTTGTATTTTTTAGAAAATTAATATATATAATTAAGTGAGTTATTTTTTTTATTCAAATTTAAATCATTCTAATACCATGTCGTGAAGCGTCCCTTAAATTTTCCAGGGTGACAAAGAAATAACCGTGTATACTATTACCGTGATATAGTTTATTTAGAATAGAATGTAGAATCGATTCCACAAAAATAGGTATATCTATGGGTCAGATTTTATCCAAACCTGCGACTTCGTTCGTGTGGATGTCGGAAAATAACAACATGTCGTACATTTTTGCAATCCCGTTTTTGCAACATGATAGGCGAGTTCCATTTAAGCGCAGATTTGCAGCATTTTCAACATTTTTAGCATCATCGTGTTTCATTAGCTTCTGTTGCTAGGCTAGCAGGAAGACTGGCATCGTGTGTTAACGTGCGTTCCATTTAAACAATATCTTGATATTTAGGTTAGGTTCACTCATTCACTCGGCCATGCCGTTCAGCCCGTCAGCCGTTGCTCAGTTCTTCATACTTTTTTTGTGCGAGGCAACAAGCGGACGCGTTTGCTCTCCGTCGTACGTAATTGTGCCAAGACGCAACGCGTGAAAATTAATCGTGACCTTGAAAAAACAAAGCGAAATAGAACTTCGTTGCTTAATATCACCATCCGACGACTATGAATTCGTCAGAAAATGTAAGTAATATTTCATAAATAATCCGCGAGAATTTATTAATTAACTTGGTGGCGCTGTGGACTTGGCACTGGGCCTTCTAATCGGGTCTGCGTACGGCTCAATCCTGCCATGTACCAAATTACCAATGTGTCATTTTTTATTTTATCGATAATTATATTTATTGCGGTTCACACTAGCGTAGTGGGTGGAGGGGTAATCGTGAATTACCCGTCCACCCATCAGTTGGAAAGTCCAGTGGGTGGACGGGTCGTGGCCCATGTGTTTTTCGTTTTTAGAATTTTATTTGTCCGACGCTCTTACGGTGAAGGAAGACATCGTGAGGCAACCTGCATACATCTGCGAAGAAATTCAAAGGTGTATATTTATGTGAAGTCGACCAATCCGCACTGCGCCAGTGTGGTTGACTAAGGCCTAAATACTCTAATTAGGGGTAGACTCGAGTCTACCCTTAATTAGAGTATTTAGGCCCGTCGGTGGGGAGGTATATGAACTGTGATAATTAATTAAGTTGGGATGTCTGAGGTTTTGCGTTATGTAATTATTATGTAGACTAGGTCTATATAGAAATGTATTGTACAGTAAACTACAAAAAGATCGATATGGTCAAAGTTACAAACATGTGTATACCTACTCTACCTTTAAGTCAATAAATGTAATATGTCTTGGACAGATCGTAAAATTGACCACTTCATGATGTGGCTGACCATTTCATGAAATGGTTGTATTTCATGAAATGGCCAATACCGTCTGGCCACATCATGATGTGGTGTGGCCGGATCAATGAATAATCACACGTTTATTGACATGCACAGCTACGTTTGGCTACTTCATGATATGCTGAAAAATTTGGTGATCTTAACGTAAAATAATCATATTATTCAACGCTAGAGGCGGTGATATCATTTTGTTTCGCCGATGCACCATGGCGGCGGAAAATATCGATAACTGAAATCTGAAGGTGAGGTTAGGTTAGATATTGTGACCACCCACAGCGGAGCGAAGGATCAAACTGCATGTTGCATGCTTGCTTGCACGCTGCAGGCTTGTTTCATGCTTATTTGGGATGTTTATTAAACCTTTGATATCATAAACACTGCATTAACGGTATGGTCAAATGTGGATGAACATATCATTAAACGTTGACGTTTAAATGATATGGTCAGTTTTAGTTGGCCATTTCATGAAATGGTCGGCCACATCATGAAATGATCAATTTTACGATATGGCCACGACACACATATTTTTGTAACTGACCGTATCGATCTTTATGTAGTCGACTGTACATACAAATATTTCGACTCCCAAGAGGTATATGATTTTAGTGGATATGTTGGATATGTGTCATGTTATTATTTTAATAAAAATACTTAATGCAAATTGTTTACTATGATTGCAATTGAGTATAAAAAAGAAAAAGGGAGATTTAATAAATAACTTATGCCTTTAGCACACTGGAATAAACATATTATCTAACATCTTAAATATTTTTTTTATGCGTAAATGAATCATCTGTTAGTTTAGCATATATGATCAAAATAATAAGCAAGTCTGAATTCTAAATAAAAGTTTATTAACAACAAATATTCGTTACTATATAAGAATGTACATCTTAAACAATATCTTAGGTACAAAGTTATCCTTCGAACCCCTTCCTTACACACATAGCTATAATACATGTCCAAATAAATATATATCACATCTTTATAATAGATTTGTACCTTATTTCAAACTTATATAACTAAAAAAAAACTATGGAACTATCGAACTCTTAGAAATAAAACTTTAAAAATGATTATTGTTTATAAAATAGTGTTTCAGGGTGCCCAAAATATACAATTTAAGATTTAACTCGTTATATTATCTAAGGTCATAAGAAAATTGTGATATTGCCATAATGAAACATTTATACGATTAACTGTACAGTTTGCCACATATAAAAATGATGACCCATTATTTCAAAGGTTGAATTCTAAAAAAATAGTTTGATGCTTGTATAAAATTGCACAAGTTTTAATAAACGCCATAGAATAAATCGAGTGTAATTTTAAACATAATATAAATAATATTTCTATACCTATTTAACAAAATGCTCTCATATTGTACGGGACGCGATAAAGTTTAAAATAATATTTATGTGTTACATGCATAAATGTAATGTTTAAATCAAAATACATTGTGAAAGGTTATTTGATGTTTGAACTATATTTACGAGATTCTACTTTCACAGTTTGCTTCTAGATAATTGTTTTACTCCTATTGTATAAAATTGCGAAACGGAAAATTGATTGATGTGGTGTCACCACGGTGCCGGCGTTTTCTTAATTATTCATAGTCCAATTTCTAATAGTTCCACATTATTATTTTTCCGCATTCTTAATTTTCCGAATTATTGTTTTAACACATTCTTACTATCACTAATGACTAATATTCCACATTACGTATTTTACATACAGTAGGTACAATTAACAAAAAAAATCATATCCACTTCCGAAAACTAAGAACAATAAAAGTACATGAAATAAGTCATCGTATTTTCATAGGTAAAACACCTCTAAAATACGATTTCCTTATATTATGTGGTAGGTACCACAATGCTTAAAGGGTGGCACTTCCATGTAAACAAAAAAACTGGAAAGAGTTACTCTTTTCAGTTATTTTTTTTTATTCAAAGAAAGAAGCTGGTTTCTTTTTGAAAAAAATTAAGAAGGAACAAGTTTCTGCTGAGCCTAGGGCGAGGCGATCCAAATATATATTAAAAGATTGTAACATTTTAAAAATAATTGATGACTTGTTAAAAAGAAAAATAACACCTGGCGAGAGCTTGACTAAGTTATGTTGGTTTAAGTGATTTTAAGAGTGAATTTAAGTGAACCTGCATACATCTGCGATGAAATTCAATGGTGTATGTGAAGTCTACCAATCCGCACTGGACCAGCGTGGTTGACTAAGGCCTAATCACCCTAACATAGGGTAGGCTCGAACCCCTCGTTGGGGGGGACGTATATGAGCTGTGATGATGATGATGAAGTGATTTATTACTTTTTATCATTATAATGGCAATATGATTTTGAATAAATAATTCGGGATGTTAGATAAGAAGCATCTCGAACAGCATATTGTGATAATGTTCATGTATTCACTTTTTTATCAGTCAGTACATGTTAGGAAAATAGCGAATTTGGAAAATACAGATATCGGAATATTAGGCATTCGGAAAATTCAGAATTAGTAAAATCAATAATTAGGTCTCTTAAGAATATGTACTACATAGAATTTGTAAAATATCAAGTGTGGAAAATTCAGAATTAGGACTGAACCGCCGGCACCGTCACCACTAGAGATGCCGATCTGAGATCGATTAATCGAAGATCGATTTTTGCTCCATTAAAGGTCAATTTTATTAAATCGGCTAAGAGTACTAAAACGATTCAGTGAATCGATATTTCATCCATGAAAATCGAGATACGATTTTATGATAAGGACTATAATATAATAAAATTATTTAGAATTAGTTCAATGCTACCCAAACACAAAGAGATAATTTTTTACTTAACAAAAGGAACTGGCACTATTGTGTATTATATCGCCAGTTTTCTGAACAACTACGAAACTGGCTATCTTTCGCTAACTGTCGGAACACAACAATGTTAATTACATTATTATGGAGACAAACATAAGTAAGACTAGCTAGCTAGACAGGCGGGATCAGTCATCAAACCAATGTAACAAATAAATAAAAGTTAAATTATGAAATGTCTTTTTGAATATCTGACATTGATTGACATCGATTTTCCTCATTTTGCCATGTTTGGGCTTATATTTTAAAAATAATACAAAATCAATTTTAGGAATTTTCTAGATTTGTGTGTATCATGTATATGTAATCAATTCTAGATTTGTGTGTATCAATTTATAAAACTTCGATTTTAATTGATTCAAGAATCGGTTTTTTTCGAAAAGAATCGTCATCCCTAGTCACCACATCAATGAGTTGATCGTCGATCGATAGGATGGATTGGTGGACATCAATTGATTATTTTACCAGACCGATAAATCGATCATCGATGGCAGATTACTTTGATCGATGTCGAGAAACGCATCGATCGACCGTCGATCGATTGTTTATCGACTGGTATCCATCAATCATAAAGCGCTACCATACCAATCAATCAACGTCAATCGATGTACATTAATAGCGTCGATCGATTGGTGTGGTAAATACCCTTAGGGAGAGCATCATACACCAATAAAGTCAGAGATGTAACCAAACAAAGTCACTCCTCGGTTACGTCTTTGTGGACCTATACAAAAGCCAAACGCTTATTTTTCCGCAGTCACTCCGCAGAGAAAATGCATGGAAACGACATTAGAATGTGGCAACCATGCTATTTTTTCCGTAGGTAATGTCATCTCCATACATATTTTCTCTGAGATTAGTAAGTCTATGGTTACCACTTACCTAATATCAGGTGGGCCGTCTGCTACATGCTATAGTAACGAAAATAAATGAAAAATAATTTCATGCGATAGTAACTAAAGTCGACGTTCATTTGTTCACAAATTACTTGTTTCGACATCAGTTCGCATTGAATCCTATCAAATGTCTGATACGGAATGAATGATAGTTACCATATCTTCGAAGAGCAACATAATAAACTGTCGTTTGTAAACTCTACAAATAATATTAAAAATAGTAACATTTTTTTTTTTTTTATAATATATAATTCGTATATGTAACAATCAAACGCTTAATATTAAGAAATTCTGGAACACATGAAGTGAAATATGGACACTACATAATTCATAAGGCGAACTTATTATTTTTAGATGATATTTGCCTAAAAATACGAGTATCTATATTTTAAAATATAACTTTAAATAATACATAGTATAAAATCTCATCTTTCTAACTTTTATCACAAGGAGAGTCTTAGTGTTAATGTTAGTCATTCGCTATCATTGCGAAATCAATATTTGGGATCCTGTCGCTATCACTGGAGAAAATTATACATTTTCTTCATCGTTAATCTGGACACAGTTATTGTCATATTTATTTCATGATCATTATAACATTTTTTTTTTGATTATTGACATCGCCAAGATCTGTTCGAATTCATTACAAAAAAAATATTTTGTGACTTTTCGGAGTTAACAAATTCATAACCAGTCACAGATAATGCACATTGCTGTGTAATCTATGTTCACTGTAGTATATTCTTGTATTGCCTAGCGCTCCACTTCCGGTGCATGTATTTCACGATGTACAGCGGCAGGCAGGAGATCAAAGTGATCGTTGTCACCTTCCACCAAAAGTCCCACTGTCTTATGAAGTCGGCGTCTATTCGGAAACATCGAAATCAAATTTTATTAAAAACATTTTCATACTTATGCGATATGCTCGTTTTCACCGCGAATGTGCTGGCGCTCATATTGTTTATCATAAACTTCCCGTTGATGTGGTTCCCGGGCGCTATGACATTTTAAACGTAACAACATTTTAAAAATTTCAGGTTTTGAATATATGTCCGTCATTGGTTGCTAGGCAACGGTTTGTTATTAAATAAACATTCCCTAAGTTGGCTAGACGAAGGCAATGTGGAGATATGCAGTAGCAAGCTAAGCAGCTTACGCTAAAGACATTGTCAGAACGAAGTGCCGACATAAAGCCACTATTACTATATTGCTATACGGAAGCCGACAACTTACCAAAGTGAGATGTGAATTCTAATAGCGTAGTGCCATACATTAGAAGGCTGATTTGCACAGGGACCGTAAAGGTTCTGTACTTTGGCAGAGGGTAATGACTATAGACAACCACTATCATTGTATTACTAAGAAGAATGCCGATTACTCATCGAAGAACAAGGTGAACACTAGCAGTGTGGCATGCATTAGGCTGATCTGTTCTTTAATTTGTGCTGTGTGATTATTAATTTGTGCTCTGCCCGCCAGGGTCCATAATTGTTTCTATCATTCAATTGCCATCTAAATGTACTTATGGAACGCAATAAAAATATTGAGTATTGAGTACTGTTCAGTGACCGTGTAGGTTGCTGCATTTTGGCATAGGGGAATGACTATGCACAGCTACTTTCATTGTATCACTATAAGAGGGATGCGGCTAAAGAAAAATTATTATTCTCACTAAGAATTACACATTCACTTACATGAGAACTTAATTAGAATAACAGTGTTTTAATTACACTACATTGCGAGCGTTATAATAGTATGAAGGTAAATCTATACAAACAAAATATCAACTGACAAAAAAAAAACTAATTAAGAGAGGGTAGGTATTTACAAAAATATCACCGTCATGCCAAGCCAACAGAAAGACCAAGATCAATACTGACTAGAAGCGACAGTGTGTTTTAAGCGTAGTTCATTATTAGTTTGAATTTAATAAATGAATTTTCAGTATTTTTTTTGGATGCACATACTTATTGAAGTACGAGGTGAAAACACTAGCAGCACGGTGGCATGTATTAGGCTCACCAGCAGGCGTACCAAGACATTTGTGATAAGACTCAGTGACACGTATCCCTGCGCAGTCTTAGTCACACTAAGACTGCGTTCCTAAAATCAATAAGAGTCACTATGAGCGCGCTCAAACGCCTCCTGAAATGTTGTGAGCGCGCTAATGTTAGCCGGCATGAAGGGACACATGACGCCATCGTTAACATCATATAAAACTTACGGCGCTAATGCTCTGGAGTGAAATCATTTTATGCGAACTGTCAGTCTGATGTTCGATAATTGTGTGTTCGGTTCAAAATGAATGTACCTGTTCTTCCGGAACGAAATCGTTAGCATGCTGATAGCATTTTCAGTGTTCTTTTTAATTTGGACAAGGCGATTATAATCGTTAGCACTGTGAGCGCTGTTATCGGACCGCAGCCTCAATACGCGCCGCCGTGCTACCCTTTAAGACATAGATATTATGTCACTGAAATTGTGAGATAATGCGTGACTCAAGTCCCGTTTTGGCAGCCCGTGCTACGCCTGCAGGTCAGAGACCTACTTTGGTAGAGGAGAACGACTATACACATCCGCTACCACTATCACTATAAGAGGCATACAGATTACGCACCGAAGTACGAGGTGAATACAAGCAGTATAGTAGCATACATTAGTTGGCTGATCTGTTCAGAGACCGGACAGGTTCTGTACTCTGGCAGAGGGAAACGACTATACACAGCCATCACCACTATATCGCTAAAAGAGGAATGCAGATTACTCACCGAAGTACGAGGTGAACACTAGCAGCGTGGTGGCGTACATCAGCAGGCTGAGCAGTTCCGCGGCGACCATCAACCAGTGCCACGTGGCTATAGTCAGCGCCACCATGATGAGCTCCGTCAGAATCAGCGCCGTGTAACTGATCTCTACGATGTGGATCAACTGGTCCTCGAATAGCACCAGGGCGCCGTACATTATTACGCCACCTGTGTGAATATGTGTATGATAATACTCTTTACTATTTTGTTTTACAGCAAAGAAAAATTGAGTAAATATGACAGCTCAATTTCACTGGCCAAATCCACAGGGGCACTGCCACAAACCAAAAAAAAAAGAATAAGACACGCTTCACACATCCTCGGCCTAAGTAGTTGGTATTATTTGCTGTGCTGTGTTTCGGTTTCGGTCTTGGTAGTGTGATGTTGATGTGAAGATCAGGGATATACAATACGTATACGTAGTCAGCTAGTGACATAAAAATGCCAAGTCACAGTGCCCAGTAATTCCACTGCCTGTCTTACCCTTCAAACAGGAACTAGGCAACAGAAATCAGTAAGATAGAGGTAACCATAATTTCATAATTTTCATAATTTCATTTATTATTTGCAGAATATGGTGTACACAAGTTGATAAGTATATAGATTTTCCAGCACATTCTGTCGAATATTTCGACGCGCAAATTTTATATGTATACATTGTTGTTGTTAACATGCACAAAAATTTAGTTATTGAATATAATAAAATGTCAAATAATAAAGAATGTCAAAAATTACATAACAACAATATAATAGACCTAACAATAATAGCACACAATAAAAATAATCCTCATACATAAAAATAACAATAGGTATCAATTTTCCGCTAATTATTAAATGTCACATATCACGTCATAATTTAATCCTAATATTTAATTATTCCAAGAAATTTATATCGTTAAGGTATTCGTTTATACTGTAGTAGCATTTGTCTTTTAATATTTTAGTTAGGTTGTATTTAAATTTGTGTAAGGTAGAATATTTAATAGTTTCTGGTAATTTATTAAACAATATTGGAGCCATATTTATTATACTTTTTTTCATTAGAGCGGTCTTATATTCATTAATAGAAATCTTCATGTTTCTAGGACGAAGGTTCAAGTTGTGTGTGCGTGTTTCCATATTAAATAAATTAGGGTTTTTTTTCACAAACATGCAACTCTCTAAAATGTATAGGCACGGTAGTGTCAATATTTTTAGGGTTTTAAAAGATGACTTACAACTCTCCATCGGTCCTAGTCCACAAATAGCTCTAATACAGCGTTTTTGAGCCCTTAACAATATTTCTCGATAGCTTGAGTTACCCCAGAATATAACACCGTATCGTAACGTTGAGGCAACAAATCCATGGTACGCCGTGAGAGCTGTTTTTGTATCTGATATTTTTGTCAGTTTATAGAGAGCATAAGAAAATTTGTACAGCTTTTTGCAGACGTCAATTGAGTGGGACTCCCAAGACATATTATCATCTATCTGTAACCCTAGAAACTTTTGAACATTTGTTTTATTGATTGTGTTATTTTTATAGTTAATGTTTAAGTCAGATGCTGCTATTCTTTGGGTAAATTGCATGTATTTCGTTTTTTCCAAGTTCACTTGTAGGTCGTTAAGTTTGAGCCATTCAATTATGTTACTTACGGCATGGTTAATATTATTTTCATAAATATCAATATCATTACCTTCTATAAAAATTGTGCTATCGTCGGCAAATAGTACCATGGGTTGATGAGTTATTTGTATAATGTCGTTAATATAAAGATTAAATAGCAGTGGTGCCATGACACTCCCCTGCGGAACACCGCGTTCAACTGTCCTAAGTTTTGAAATATATATTTTTTCTTTATTACGTAATGTACAAATTTGATTAAGCTCGGTGTATTGCTCTCTATTTGTTAGATAGGATTCTATAAGGTTCAACGCACTTCCACGTATACCATAACGATATAATTTATTCAGCAGTATCTTATGATTTACACAGTCGAAAGCCTTTGTCATATCCATGTATATTGCACAAGATGGCGTTCTTTTATCTAAACAAAGAACCGCTCTTTTGACCAAATCATAGATTGCTACATCAATACTGACGCCTTTGCGAAATCCTTTTTGTTCAGTATGTAAAATATTATGTTTTTCAATAAATTTGGATAGAGTGTCATGTAGTATTCGTTCAAAAATTTTTGAAAATATAGATAGCAGGGCTATTGGACGGTAGTTGTTAAGGTGTTCCTTGTCATTATTTTTATAAAGAGGTCTAACCATAGAAATCTTTAAGTTTTTTGGATATATACCTGTATTCAGACTTAAGTTAATTATGTGACTTAATGGTAAAGAAATTACGTGACCAGCGTGTTTTATTACTTTAGTGCAAATATCATCGAAACCTACAGAACGTGTATTTTTTAATTTTTTGATTACATTGTTTACAATTTCAGGTGTAGTGGGCGCTAAAAAAATTGAATTAAAGTTCATTTTTATATGTCTATTGTTTTTAATTTCTGTACCACTTAATATGCTATCAGATCTGCTATTGCTATGGATGGAATCACTATTATTATTATCATTGTCATTAGTCAAAATGTTATCATAGTTGTTATTCTTATTAGTCAAATTATTGTCAATATCATTAGTATTTTTTGTTAAGATGTCATAACCATCATTAATATTATTATTAATCAAATCCTTAGTATACTCAGTTTTATTTTTATTATAATATGTCAAAATATTATTGAATTGATTATTTCTATTAATTATATCATTATTATTGTCAATTTTGCTTGTATCAGTTAAAACATTAGTGCTATTATTTTTATTTAAGGGACTTTTATCGTTAATGCTATTCGTAATTAAATTATTACGTGCTAATGTATCCCTAACATTATCTATAAAAAAATCATTAAATGCATTCACAATATCTACTGGATTAATCAAATAATTGTCACCCATTTTAATTTTTTGTATAGGTTCTTTGGGCATATTGTTTTTAATATTTTTTATCACTGACCAGGTTGCTTTCATTTTATTATTGGATAAATTAATGTATTTTGAATTATATGTTCGTTGCGTTTGTTTTATTATTTTTCTTAACATAATACTATACGTTTTGAGAGCAGATGTATCTTGTTTATGTTTTTGTTTTCTATAAGCCCATAACATTTCTCTTTTTTTTTTACAGCAAATTCGTAAACTCTTTGTAATCCATTTAGGTGTTGTCGATCGTGTTATTTTTATCATTGTATATGGAAAGCATAGATCATAAAGACATTTAAATATGTTAAAAAAGTTATCATATGCTTCATTGGGATCATTTGATGATATAGTATCTGAAAAAGTTAGGCTTTCGATATAGTTTTTAAATTTATGCATATTTTCCATGCTAAAATCTCGACGTTTTATACGCCAGGACTTTATAGCACAGGTTTTATTAACAGGGCAATTTAGTATCTGCGCTGTGTGATCTGAAAGACCTGTCTCAATTACTTCTCCTCTGGATTTTTTAATATTATGAGCAAAGTTATCAATACATGTTCCACTAACTAATCTGGTAGGTTCTTTTATTTCGAGTTTAAGATTTCGGCTTAGGAGATGAAATTTAAAATCACGGCTCCTTGGTGAATCTTTTAAGGTGTCAATATTAAAGTCACCACAGATGACAACTTTCTTATCCTTTAAGTCACAAACGCATTTAAGAATCTTCTCTAGAGATTCATGAAACATGTCAAGACTAGACTTATTATTATTCGGTATTCTATACAAACATACTATCACTAAATTATGATCACATATTTCAATAGCACACGTTTCTATAACACATTTTTTTGAGAAATTCCTAATATCTTTTAATGTTTTATATTCTATCCCTCTTCTAACCAGTATACATGCGCCCCCCCTTTTTTTATCTCTTGAAAAGCTTGTTGCTAGGCGAAAATTCGGCATCACTAAAAACTCTTCCGTGTCTTTAGTCATATTATGTTCTGTTATACATAAAATATCTATCGGTTTTTTGTGTTTGCTTAAATCATCTATGTGTAATACTAGCTCGTCACTCTTATTTAGCAGCCCAGATATGTTTTGGTGAAGTATATTTAGGTGGTTATACGAGAAAAAAATTATTTTCATTTGATTTTTCATAGACTCTTCTCATTGGACTTGATTGGACTTTAGAAATGAAGCTAGCTGTATTGTGAAGTATATTTTGGATACCGTTATTCTTTACCTTGCCAGATATCAATGAGAACATGTCATAGGTTAAATGTAGATTTGAGTCAATCAAATAAGCATAATTGTCTTCCATTAGGTCTCGATTGAGTAGATTATTGAATATCTCCACATTGTATTTATATAATGGTTTACCACATATATATGTGGGGGCTATTAATATTATGTTTGTGTGTGTGAAATTCTTAAGGAGGTTTCGTATCGATGCCACAAGGCTTACAAAGTTTTGAGAACTGTAAAAATCAGTTTCCCCAATCATTATCACACAGTAGTCTGTCTTGTTAAAATCTCGAAGTTTTGTATTTATATCTCTCACTAGAATTTCGACTCCAACATTCTGAATAATGTAATTGCATATCTGATATTTATCAAAGCCAGATTCTCTTTGTATGTTTTGTAGTATTTTATATCGATTGTTGTTTGTGATGAAACAAAGCTTGTTCTTTGGTATAGTCTCTTTGTGTATTTTTACTGTACTTTTGTTAATTGTGGTTGGTTGTACGTCTTGTTTTGAGTTTTCAGAAAGAACCTGTTCCAGGTTTTCAATATTTTTGATATTTTTGTGTAGGTTTGATATTTCCAAGTTTGCAGATCGTCTTGCTGTAGTTGGGTGATTGTATTTGATAAGGCCGTTACTTTTTCATCATGCTTTTGTTGTCTTGGACTATGTATTGTATTTATCGTTTTTTTAGATCTTTGTGGAGTTTTACAGATATTTCGAAGAAGGCTTATTTCCTGTGCAAGTTTATCAATTTGGCGGTTTAATTCATTGTTTTCAATAATCTTATTTTCCAATTCATGTTCACAACTTTGTAGTTTAAGCTTTAAGTCATTATTCTTCTGTTTTAGGTCATTAACAATATCCAGATCATTTGATATATCTCTCAACGATTGAAAGCTATTATTGATTGAATTATTTATTCGATCGAGAGATAGGGATCTTGGTCTTGAATTTTCTTTTGGTGTACATAGCTCAGAATGTTCTTCTATGTCGGGACAGAATTCAATTTCTGCGCACACTATTGGTGACGTTATTTTGCCATGAGTGTCATGAGGTGGCACAGAATCGTTAGAATCCTCGTAAGGTGATGTTATTTTTCGGTTTCTTTGTGAGCGTGATATAATTGATGGCTTTTCCATAGCAATCCCTGATGCAGTATCTTTTTTATTATTTTTTGAACATTTTTTACATTTCCATGTCTGTTTATGGTCTTTCGTCCATATCTTAAAGCGCTCAAAGCTGATATTAGCACAATCTATATGATAATTGCCGTTACAAGTGCAACAAGTAGTGTACTGTTTGTTATCTATGTTAATCTTGCATTTGGTACACAATTTTACAGGTGTCGATTTTTGAGACATTATAAATTATTATAATATTATAAATTTTATAAATGAAGAGTTACAATTTTAACACAAAACGATGAACAGAACAAAATGTAATAAAAGCAATAGCAGTATGGATTTAACTCCTTTTGCCCGTCCGTCCGTCTATTCTGTGGTCTATGGAATCTAGACGCTAGGTTGGCTATGGCAATATCAGCTGTCAAAAAGACTTATCCAATCAGCTGTATGTGGATTCAGCGCGTCATAACCTCTTAAGACGAATAAAAACACTGCAAAATATCTTTTACGTGTAAACAGTGAAAATTCAAATAGTAACAGATAATGTCAGTTTTCTTACGGCGTGATATTTCCTCTTGTGCACCATCGAAAAGTGGGTTTTGTGTCGTGCTTCAAGTATTTCACGACGATATTGATTCTTGACAGCAATTCAACAAGTTAAAGACCACTGGTTATATTAAAATGATATGTTTTTGTTCAGGAGCAATTACGGTGAGTGTTTACTTATCAACGGATGTGACGTAATATACCATGCAGATGACTTAGGAACAGAGTCTTCCTCCAAAGAATAAGATATGATGAAACTTCAACAAACCATTTATTAAAATTGACATAATGCGTATTATACAACATTCTGTCGGTTCATCCCGGACTTCACCGCCCCTGGGGTGTTTATCTTCTCGGAATACCTTCAAATGCTTTCTTACCCAGTACATACTCAAAGTTCAGAGAAGAGGGATTCCTAGATGTTTTATGCCTGAGTTTGACTAACCTGTTCCTTTGCTTTAACTAGTTTGTTTAATTGTTAAATATAATCAATGGACTAAGTCTGTGGAATCTGGAGCTCATGTTTTGTTTTACATGTCAAATATTACATTCCTCTGTAATGTTGCTAGCTTGGAGTGAATTTAATTTAAGCCTAAATATACTATAGAAATCATCTGAATCGTAAATGCACATGATGGATGAGTTTTTACGTGTTATTTTTTTTATTATTGTCAGTTTATTTTTCAATTATTTACCTGTGGTTCTATGTAACGGATCGCCGACCGATTACCACAAGGTGATGGCTGAAAATCAGCGACATTAACGTCGCTGAGCCGTGACCCTTTGCTTGCTGCAGCACGCAAACATAGTGACGATATGTGTATTGTAAATCTGTATCTCTGTTTGTGTGTTGTTTGTAAGCAATGAACATCTACTACTACTACTTATTGGTAGAAAACTGACCTTGATATATAGATATCACAGTCCATATAAAAAACATTTTGTACGACAACTGTCTCCCATTAGTGAGCTGCTTGTAAAGTTGCGGATATCGTAGCACTATCGTACTCGGCAAATCTTTATCCAGCACCTAGAAACAAAAACATTTTGCATTAATAAAATATGATCCGTGTTAAGTATAACACAAAGTTATAAATATATGATATTTACCAAAGAGAAAACTGGTAGCATAGTGTAAATTGTACCGTAGCCAACCATCAGGAATCCAGGGTACAATGACACAGAAGAAAAGTAGAATACCACTGAGAATACGGCCTGAAACAAAGTCATACGTAGCAGCTTATTTTGCATAGATGAGAATGAGTTTAGGCTATCGTAGGGAGGGTAAACAAAAAAAATCATTTTGATAAATCAAATCGTTTCCAAAAGTAAATTATGTTCTTCTTCTAATATAAATCGCCGTTCGTTAGTATCACTAAAACTAAAAAACAGATTTGTATTTTTTTATTTTCTTTCGTTCGCTTTAGTATCGCTTACCACCCCTGGTGTGCAAGATGAGAATGAGTTTAAGCTATCGTAGGGAGGGTAAACAAAAAAAAAAAAAATTGATAAATCAAATCGTTTCCAAAAGTAAATTATCTTCTTCTTCTAATAAAAATCGCCGTTCGTTAGTATCACTTAAACTAAAAAACAGATTTGTATTTTTATATTTTCTTTTAGATGCTTTAGTATCGCTTACCACCCCTGGTTTAAAAAGCAAAATCATAGGAAAAATCCCAAAGAAAAGCAAAAAGCTGTGTGGAAAATGACGTCACACTTCGCCATTGTTTATTTAGATCTGTCATCTGTCATGAAGTTTACCGAGGTTGATATGAAGTTTACCGAGCCAGCTCGTTACAAATAAATATAATACAAGAAAAATATTTCACATCGGGCAGTATTCGCATAATATGCGCTTTCAAAATGCCATGTTGATGCCATAACCACTGAGGCAACCCGAGCGAAGATTCAAACGTATTGATCTCTATTTACCCCGTAAAGTCAAAGTAGACTTTATTTACTGTTAAAAACATACACTTTAGTGATTTATTATATTCCAAATGTTCAGCTTCAAAAAAGACTTGAAAAACTATGAATGCGGAAGTTGTCCAGGTTCTAGATCACAAATAAAAAAGGAAGATTAAAACGGACAAAGCCGTCCGATCTAGTTTAGTGCAGTGGATTAAAAAAAATGTGTTTCAATTTAAAACAACTGTAACAGTGAAATAAGTGGCGTCTCGCCTTAATAGGGACAATAAGAAACGTGTTAATGGAAACTTCTTAGAGACAAAAAAGATGATATTATATTTAGAATGCTCAGCTCATCCTTTTTTAAGCTTAACGTTCATTCATTTCTCTTTTACTAATTTTTTTAACGCTTTAGAAGGCAGTCGAGCAGACGGCCCACCTGATGGTAAGTGGTAACCGCCGCCCATGGACTTATCAGGGACATAGGCCAAGCCGCTGCCTACTTTGAATGTGATATTCTTCTTAAACCTCACTTGAAAATGGAGATGTAAAAGCGCTCGGGAAACACAGAAAAAGGAAGTTTATTCCAAAGCCGGTATGTGGTAAAAATGAGCGCTGAAAGCGAACCGTGCTAGACGATACTGCTTCCAGGTAGTAAGGATGAGCTGTACTACGGCGCCGAGTGTACGGTGATAAAAAGGTGACGTTGGTACCAAGTTGAACAGTTCTCGGAGCACTCACCGTTTAAAAATTCGATAGAAGACACAGAGAGATCCGAAGTCCCTTCGTGACTCCAGCAACTCTAATGAGTCCAGCAGATCAAAATCGACGATGATTCGAGCCGCCCGTCTTTGTAGGGAGTCAAATGGTTCAAGTTGGTTTTTTTAGGGTTCCTGTTCCTTACCCCTTGGCGATAGCCCGACCAATTGGTCGGGCTTGCCCGGGCGCGTGGGTAGTGGAGTCGCACTTTGGACCTTACCTAGCGCGCCCATAAGGGCAGGGAGAACACCGGGGGGTTTTAGTGGGTAGGCCTGGTATTCTGCCAGGAGAGCCCCACACACGCCCGCCGTCTAGCCCACGGCGGGTACGGTGCGGTTACGCATTTCCCCCCGAGAAAAAAAAAAGGGTTCCTGTTCCTGCTCAGAGATGTGAGCAGTACTCCACATGAGTCCAGCAGATCAGAATCATCGATGATTCGAGCCGCCCGTCTTTGTAGGGAGTCAAATGGTTCAAGTTGGTATTTTGGGGCTCCTGCCCAGAGATGTCAGCAGTACTCCACATGCGAACGAACTTGAGCTTTGTAAAGCACAAGACGTTGATGTGGCGTGAAGTACCGCTTTCCTCTGTTCAGGATACCCAGCTTTTGCACAGATGTTGACGATTGCAGAGCCTGGAAGGCTTCTAGAAGAGTCTATAGTTCAATTTGCTCACCTGCATGGTGGACACCACCAGGCCCCGGTGCACGATGAAGAGACACAAGGCGGCTGACCGAAGTACCGCCCTGCGGCCGTGGACTAATAGGAGAGGAGCCACGCCCGAGAACTGGCGGACGCTGACGTCGCCGGCCAGAGACGCAGCCCGACCCTCGAGGCCCTCGATTCCGATACCTTCGCAACAATAATATTCGTGTTTATGCGAGTGAACTAAGAAATATTGTGTAGAGATGACAGATAGAGGAATGAATGATAGATAAAACACCGGCCCATCCCTCGCTTTCACATGTTCTGCCACTCACTGCAATCCTGCGCCCTGTCACTCATGCCGGCCTGTCCTATATTCCAACCCGTCTCTCGCGGTCTTGTGCTCCGTCACTTAACCAGGTCCCTTCTGTCTCGCGGTCCCGTTTCATCACTCACCGAGGCTCCTTCAGCTTAGAGCATTTAACCTGGAGATGGCAAGGCTGGGCGAACCCCTATGCCAAAATACGTTGGCCATATGACCATACATACACGTTATATAAAACTAGTTGCCGCGCGGCCGTTGCGCCATTTAGTGACATTTCGTATCGCAAGTAAGAGCTCGTAAAAAATGGTCAATTGTGCAGTTTCCTCTTGCAAAAGGCGATCCAGTAACTAAAATCTTCAAGATTAGCGTTTCCTATCATATGTAAGTATAAAATATACATTAACGTGTTTTATTTAAGTACAATTTTGAAGTAATTTTTATGCCGTCACGATAGAAAAATACAATGGTACGTTGGTAGCTCAACACAGTACACGGGCATGATTTGCGGGCGACTGCGTAGATACACTTTAATTTGTCGATGTGTGTGTGTTTCTTTATTGTGACGTTCTATTTTAATAGTGTGCGTATCTGTAATTGGATTGTAGATTTTCGTAGTGTGCCATGCGTGTTTACCTCGCGTTCCGCAAAATGTGTCAGAAAAATGTATACTGCGATTTGTTGCGTACCATCTCCAGGTTAAACGCTCCGAGCTCGTTCAGCCACTCACCCTTTTTTTTATAGAGGAAAGATACAGTTTTTACGGTATTCAACAAGGGACTTGAGCTGACTAGGCCACCCCAAGGATATGCCAGACTCAGGTAGAAGACCCAATACCGGCTAAAAACCCTCTAGATACTTCTACCTCCGTAGAGACACAATCGGGATCGGCGTTAGCCATTCCCCGATTGTGCCCCCTGGAGGGTTGCCTGGCGCACGCGCCAGGACTTACCTCTACGGGGGGGGGGTCGACAAGTATCTTGAGAAATTCGACCCCCCCCAGGCGGCCAAGCTAGGGGTGAAAAGTGTCTCTCGACCGGTAGTCAGCCGGCCGAGCCGTTTCAGTCCCCAGCTTGCTAGAGGTGCGCGTCCAGAAACGCACGCCTTCTCCTCCCCAACCGCCTGCGCCGGAGCGGTGCGGCGAGAGGGTCATCCTCTCGCGCCCGCTCCGCAGCCTCTGCGAGATAACATCCTCACAGAAGGAGGCGACAGCCTCCCACGCCGCCGCGCTGGTCAGCATCTCCCGTGCGACTCGGCCACTCACCCAGGTCGGCCTCCTGTATCATGGCGACGTCGTTGCCGCCGTCGCCGGCCGCGGCCACGGCGCGCCCCCGGGCCCGCAGCAGCCGCGCCACGCGCGCCTTCTGCGTGGGCGAGCACCGCGCCACCACCACGCCGCTGCACCGCTCCAGCACCACCACCGTCTCCGCGGAGTACGACCGCAAGCACGTCTGTGCGAAGCCGAATTCACGTTGCTTATTTATTTTATTTTATAGGAAGGTTTACAGCCACAATTAACAATATATATATTTACTTATTCTTCTATACGCCAAAAAAGAAACCTCCACATATAGACAAAAAAAACTACAAAAATTTAGATCTTGACCATACAACATAAATCACAAACTACACGTCAACAACACAATTTTTTAAAATTCGAACACGTCAACAACACAATTTTTTAAAAGAACACCCAACATGCTTTACTACATATCAGCATCACCACTACTCGTTTGGTCGATTTGCTACCAATTGTCTCGCCAATGCTCGCTTCAGTGAAACAGTACTGCTACAGAACAGATCAATCTCCGTGCCATCACTTATTGAATTGAACAAACGACACGATCGTAATAAGTAACTATTTTGTCGATAGTTGGTACGTGATGGGGCTATATATAACCTTAACTTCTTCCGGGAGGTGAAACCGCGAGGCACATTGATCTTGACTTCATTTAGAAGTTCGATTGAATCTATATCACTTTTTAATATTTTCGACAAGTACGATAAATCTGCGATGTCTCTTCGAATCTCAAGAGGGAGCAGATGATGTCTAGCACATCTCTGCTCATATGTTGAGTCATACACTCCTGTTTTAAATTCTAGATATTTTAAAAATCGTCTTTGAAAGGACTCCAAGCGATTAATGTACACCGAATAACGAGGATTCCAGACTTGTGAACAATATTCCAAGATACTTCGCATAAGAGAACAGTAAAGAACTTTTATGGTTTTAACCTTTTTGAATTGTGCACATGATCTTATTAGAAAACCAAGTGCTTTGGAAGCTTTTTTTACAATGTGTTCAATTTGTTGATCAAAAAGTATCTTGGAATCCTGTATCATACCGAGATCTTTCATGTGCTCGACATTGGTAAGAATGTGACCTCTTAAGTGGTAATTACAGCTTACTGGACTATGTTTACGTGAAAAGTTCATTGAGAAGCACTTAGAAATATTAAGTTCGAGATGGTTTGAGTAACAATAGTCCGCAAATCTGTTTAAATCTTCTTGCAGTAGAGCACAATCAGATACGGATGAAATATCCATAAAAATTTTCATGTCGTCCGCGAACAAGAGAACGTTGGAATGCTTGAAGCAATTAGATACATCATTTATAAATATAATGAATAGAAGAGGTCCCAAAATAGAACCCTGTGGAACTCCCGAAGGAACCATATTCCACTCAGATGTATATCCATTAATAGCAACGGATTGAGATCTATTCCGTATATATGAGGTAAACCAGCGATAAAGATCACCGTGTACTCCTGCTAGATAAAGTTTTTTTAATAGGAGGGAGTGATCTATATGGTCAAAACACTTACTGTAGTCAGTAAAGATGGTATGTACCTGCAATCCAGCGTCCATTTTTGTTGTTAAAAATTCGTTAAATAGTATAAGATTGGAGGTGGTCGAGCGCTTCTTCACAAACCCATGCTGATTAGCTGCTATTAATGTGAATAGATGCATAAAGTTGCGTATGCACTATTCTTTCGAGCATTTTGGAAAAAATGCATAATTTTGAGATGGGTCTATAGTTGCATACGTTGCTTTTATTGCCTTTTGTATGCACAGGGGTAATGAATGCGCTTTTCCATATATCTGGCATTACTCCTTCATGAAGCGACTTATTGAAAAGGAGGCACAGGGGCTCAGCAAGACTTGAAGAACAGTTCGCTACAAAGAGAGGATGGACAAGATCTGGACCTGCTCCTTTATTAACATCTAAACTTTTAATTAAATTTAAAACCTGTTCAGTGTCAACGTGTATCCTATCTATAAACGTCATACAACTGGAGTCAAGACTGTCATTGGAATGTATAACAGATGACTGTTGGAATGTCGTTTGAAAATATGTAGCAAAAAGATCACAAACACTTACACCAGTACTGGCCTCGGTATCCCCGTAGTATATGGTAGCAGGGTACGACCCTTTGGTATTTTTAGATGAATTCACATAGCTCCAAAATAGTCTAAGATTGTCAATAATAGAATTTTCTACTTTTGTTATGTAATCTTTGTAACAAGTCTCCTCAATATCTTTAGCTTTTTTCCTGTGGTAGGAAAAGCATTCATAGTCAGTTTGCCTGCCATAAATCTTGTACTTGCGGTGATACTTCCGTTTCTCCTTAAGTACTTTTTTTAATTCAAAACTATACCACGCTGGATATGATTGCTGTCCTACATATTTGTTAGGTATGTACTCATCCCTCAAGTGATTGATAAATTCATAAAATAATTTTAAACTCTGATGTATATTTTTAAATTCAAACATTTTGTCCCACTGAATCTCGTCTAACTTTTCACGAATCGCGGAAAGTTACCATTTTTAAAAAAAATACTTACGTCTAGCATTACTGGGTAATTTTTGCCGATCAATAATAAACGGCAATTGGATTGTTAAGGATGGATGGTGGGGGTCTTCCGGGACTAGGGGAGCACTACAAGCATCAACGATTGTATCACTGTTCGAAAAAATGAGGTCTAATAAACGGTTGTTGGTTTTATTTCGAACCCAATTGAACTGGCGTAAGTTACATTGATCGAATGTATCAATAAAATAAATTTGCGAGTCATCCTGTAAATTATCAGCAGTCAAGTGATAGGTTTGCGCCTCAAATGTCCAACATATGTTGGGCATATTAAAGTCGCCGAGCACAAGAAACTTATCATTGGGAAATTGAACATAAATATCCGAAAATTTATCAATGAAATTAGTTAACTGAGAATTAATACTAAAACCACCGCTTTGCGAGCATAAGTAAACAATACCTAAGTGAAGATTTATACATTCTTTTTTGTTCAGTGGCCAACTAATGGTAAGCCAAAGATCTTCAGCAGATGATCGCCAATTCAATTGCTCACGAACCACCAAATCCCGACGCACGGCGATAAGAGCCCCACCGCCCCTACCTTGCCCACAACTCACGTAATCCCTATCTCGTCGCCACACGATATATTTATCGGTGAACAATTCATTATCGAAAACACTGTCTAACAACCACGTCTCAGTAACACATATAACATCATAATTCGAAAGCAATACATTACGTTTAAAAAAATTTGTCTTCGTACGTAAGCCGCGGGTATTTTGGTAATAAATGCTTAATGCAAGCTCGGTAAAAGACTTATAAACATATAATTATATCAGAGTAAAAAACTAAGTAAGTTAAAGATATAATAATATGTTTAATTTTAGCGAATCGAAGTATTTCTAGGTGATTAAATATAACTAATTTTTTAGGCGGCATAGAAAATTCATAAACGACGAATAGTAGTATTGAAAAAGGACGAATTTGTATAACATGATAATAGGATGCTAAAATACGGTTACTGACATTAATTATAGGTATCTCTGATATAATTGTACGTAAAATTTTATTAACATTGAGGCTACAAAAAACATTTGTGAGTAGTAAAATATGGTAGTGTGAGTAATTACGATTAGATGAAATGAACTCAATGGGTATAGTTATAAGAGCGACATAACAGTGCACACCGGAGACAATAACAAACACTGACATCGAGCATTGGCTGAACAACGAATAGAAAGAAAGAAAGAAAGAAAAATATTTATTTCATATCACATCAAACATAAATTTCATCAAACATAAATAAATAAGGCGATGATGTGACATAAAAAAGGGGTCCCACTCAGCATATGTCAAGATACTGTACGCATCTTGACGCTGGTCTTCCGTGGAAACCTTTCCCCTAGGTAAATGCACACATTGACGTATCCATAATGCGCTGGTCGAAAACAGTCAATTGGTTTTAAAACTAATTAGGACACAATTTGGTATACACCATGATCGGACAAAAACATAGAACACACTTTATAAAAACACCCTAATATTTGAAACTATGGACAGTTAGGTGGTTAAACAAGACAAACTAACTCAGCGTAATATAAATTATAATCTAAGATGCAAGCGAGCGATAATAATGCAGCCAGGTGTTCCCAACTGTGCGGGTCGCTCCCGCGCAATAAACAAAACAAAGTGATGCATATACACTAAACTGAAATTGCTATAGCACTCAAAGTATATTATTTGATTTTTAGAAGATCGGCTTCGCTGTTGATGGTGAAGATAGGCGCAGACGGAGATTTTCGTGCATGAATCTTGCCATTTTTCACCCATATAAACTGAAAATCTGACTGTTTTTTCAGGTTTTTTGCTTTGAGTAAAAGGTTTTTATAAAACGCCGTAAGGTGATCATTTATAAAGACTCTGCCGATTCCGTCGTAACCAAAGCTGCTAACATTTAGGTCCTTGCGATTACGTGCAGCTACCATCAGATCTTCTTTCTGGTACTTGTATAAAAACGATATGATGATAGACTTCTCAGAATCCTTTTGGCGAGTTGGGATTCTTGTGATGAAGTTAATGTCGCATTTTCGTATCGGGTATTCTAAGACTCTGCCAATGTTTTCAGCTATGTTATACAGATTCTCATCTTGCTTCGACGGAATACCTTTAATCTCGACATTATTTGTGCGGAGCCATTGCTCCTGCTGATGAAATCCTATCTGTATCCTGTCGAAATCTGCGCGCAAAGTAGGCAGCTCAGCAACTTGCGAATCATTTTTTTTGACGTTCACTTCCAACTTATTTATTTTTTCGGTAAATCCTTTGATTGAGTCGTGGGCCAATTCGAGAGAGCTTTTCAAGTGCAGTATTTCAGACTTAATCAATTTAATATCGTCAGATAGTGTACCGAGCACTAGTAGTCTTGTCGATATTTTTTGAAGTTCTTCCTGTACTGGATCTTTGTTTGAATTTGCGGGTGATGTATTTGTTGAGCGTGGGGACGGGAAATTGTTCTTGCATTCAGGGCAACGCCATGACGACTTGTTCTTGCCTAATTTCCGATAGTTGGATTCGGAGATGCCGGCACAGGCAAAATCAAAATGCTTCTGACATCCACAGCATAGTGCTCCCTCCGTCAGATTCGAATCACATCTTCCGCACTTAAACATAATTTCTCCAGATTGTGGTAACGAGCAGTTCGCAAATAGTGGTTCCTCGGCTGTTTACACAAGTTAGTAATTTTTAACGAGCGGCCCGATCTTGATGGTCCCTGGTATACAGTATAGCTGGTCAGTGGTAGGGGTAATGATAATGATAATGATAATTTATTTGTCATAACATGGGTGTATAAACAAAGATATTACATAAATTGTATGGTATCACCATGTTTCACCATTTGGCATACAAATATTTATAAAATTTAAAAAAGTTAACTTTAAAAATTAGCAAAGTGCAATCAATTAGTAATAATGTCAAGGTTGATAAAATAAGTACAATTCATAAGTCAATATTTAAATTTAGGCATGTCAAATAATACAATTCTCATATAAGGTAATATATAAAAAAATAATAAATCATTCAGTATGTCACAAACTAAAAAAATATAAATAAAATTTAAAATATACAATTAATACTTAAGTCAATTGAAAATAAAATTACACCAATAAAACATTCTTACAATACTCTAATCAATATAAATTTTCTTATCATTTAAAAACTCGTCAATAGTATAATAACATTTACTTGTCAACATTGATTTCAATTTTCTTTTAAAGCATGCTATTTTCAGATCTTTTAAATAATCTGGTAACTTATTATAAATCGTTGGGGCCATTCTAAGTATGCTTTTACGTATCAAGGCAGTTCTACATTGATGGAGAGATAATTGTGTTACATACTGTTTTCTTATTGGTTGATTTCTAGTCTCCGATATAAGTTTAAATAGGTGTGTATTTGATTTTACAAAGCAAGCAATTTCAAAGATATACAGACATGGTAATGTTAAGATATAAAATTTCTTGAAGTAAGGAGCACAACTATCTCTTATCTTAAGACCAAACATAGATCGAATACATCGTTTTTGCACCTTAAATAACATTTCTTTAGCAGATGCATTTCCCCAGAAAATAATCCCATAGCGTAAAACTGAACCTACTAGTCCATGGTACGCCATAAGTACTGCTTCTACATTTACTACTTTGGATAAGTTATATAATACATATGCAAATTTACTCAAGCGCTTGCAGAGATGTTCAATTTGTGGTTGCCAAGTTAATTTATTGTCAATCATCAGTCCTAGAAATTTTATTGTATCTGTGTCACCTATTTCTGTTTCTTTATAATATACTTTGTCACTAATTGATCTATGAAAATGCATTAACTTTGTTTTTGATAAGTTAATGTTTAAATTATTACTATCAAGCCATTGTACAAGGTCATATACGGTTTTTTTCAATTGAGATGTGTGATCTAGAATATTATGAGAATTTAACATAATATTAATATCGTCAGCAAATAATACCATTGGATGTGATATATTTTTTGGAATGTCATTAATATAGAGCAAAAATAAAAGAGGGCCCAATACACTTCCCTGAGGCACACCATATTCTACAGTTCGTTCGTTAGATAAAAATTTGCATTCATGTTTAGTTTTCTTGGATACCCTTAAAATTTCAGTCATTTGTATCCGGTTAGTAAGATATGATTTTATTAAAGCTAGAATATTTCCTCTTATACCGATAGCTTCTAGTTTCAACAATAATTTAGTCAAATCAACACAATCGAACGCTTTAGTCATGTCTGCATAAATAGCACTTACAATATATTTATTATCAATATTTTTTAAAATGTTACTTATAAAGCCAAAAATTGCTATGTTTGTGGTTTTGTTCTTTCGAAATCCCATCTGTTCATCACATAGTATTTTAAATTTCTCTAAATAGCGCACGCACATAAGTAAACACGCGCGCCTCGCAAATTAGACGAACCGCGAATGACGAGACAAGTTTCGTGCGCGATTAAATTTATTTAATGACACTAGTATCAGTACCAGTGAAACTAGTTTCATCAAAAATAATTGTGTCGTGAAATCCACGGTATGTCCGTGTTCATGATTCCGCCAACATCAAAGCTCTATTTTGCATTGCAAAATGTTGTCTGTCATACAGATGTTATTGTACAACATTAAGAAAAGATTGACTCATTGATAAATTGTTTATTTTTATCAGCTCTCTAACGTTGGTTTGACATTTTTAATTTTTTTATCGACTAACATCGCCCACACCACGACTAAAAAACACTTCCTATCAGCGGAGGCGCTTTCGCAAAATTAGTTTCGCGTCGCGTTTATACGATGACATTTTAGTTGCATGACACTAGTTTTATCCAAAAATTGCGCGCGACACAAAAATGTTTCAGTGTCATGATATCGATGCATAAATTGTAAAACTTGACGTTTACACGTGATATTGTTGATGAAATTAATGTCACGAAACCAATTTCATGCCATTTGTTTCGTAATGTAAATTCGGATTAAGTGACACGCACCATCAAACCAGCTTCTTCACTATCGTTCACCGTCGACATAAAGGCACTTCGACGCGACGGTGACTATCAAACGCATTACAGTGAATCGTTTACCGAGGTGAACAGTCAATTGCGCTAACAAAACAACGAGAGAATGCAATTGACCGTTCACTTTTGCTTGTCATCACTCGTGCGAGGAAATTATACAAGTCTATTATGTAAATAATGTTTGATAAAAAAATTTACAGTCAAAAGAGGTTTTACCGTTCATTTTTTCACCGTTCACCGATTTATACTTTTTGCGTTGTCTTTTGTACGGTGACTATGTAAAATGGCTCAATGAATGAATACATATTTTAAGTTCTACGAGTATTTTTATGTATATTTGTTGTGTTTCATTTTCGTATTTTCAAGTATATCCATTTCTTATAATATTTGGCGCCCAACGTGGGGCAGCACCAGGCCCAGCAGGTGGCGGCGGTCGGCCGGCTGTGGGGCGGTACCTCCAGCGTGTCCCCCTCCAGCGCCAGGTCCAGGTGGCGGCGGTCGTCCAGCGAGCGCAGCAGCGACAGTGCGTCGGCGCGCGACGTGCACTGCGCGCCCACCACCCACGCGCCGCCGCCCAGCTGCAGCGAGCGCGCGATACACAGCGCCGTCTCCAGCTTGTCGCCGGTCAGCATCCACACCTGATAACGAGACATTTCAATAATGTTTACATTGCTCCAAATAGTACTAAGTCATTGTACTAATAAATACCATCGGCGGCGCAGCCCAAGCAATCTTTAACATCCAAGCGAAATCTGGAATAGGAATACCTATTTCCAAAAATGCCGCGTAAAAATACCCGCCGCGCCCACTAATTTGTCGGGAGTAAACATTAAAACGCCAAAGGAAACACTTTAATTCACATACTCTATTTAATTATCAGAAAATCTAATATATAACATCTTGTGTCAAAGTGTTTGCTATCGAACTGTTTCGAAATGGCTTCACCGATTTTTATGATTTTATTTGTGTACATTTGGTAAGTCTGAGAATAGATCGTAAGCTATTTTTTAAACCCTTAGGTGATAAGGGTGGCCCTCTCCAGAAATTTTTGAGTATTGAGTTCTATTAAAGCGAAACGTACTTCGCGGGAACAGCTAGTATTACATAAAATTACAATAAATATAAGCATGACGGCCAACGTCCAATCAAGTTTTATTTTAAAATATCTATTTCCTCGTTAAGTTCAAGGTACTGCCCACAGTGTGGCCGTACCTTGACGCCGGCGGCGCGCAGCGAGGCCAGCGTGCGGGGCACGCGGTCGGCCAGCCGGTCCTCCACCCCGGTGAGCCCCAGCGGCGTCGGCCCGCCGCCTGCCCACAGTGCGGTACCTTGACGCCGGCGGCGCGCAGCGAGGCCAGCGTGCGGGGCACGCGGTCGGCCAGCCGGTCCTCCACCCCGGTGAGCCCCAGCGGCGTCGGCCCGCCGCCTGCCCACAGTGCGGTACCTTGACGCCGGCGGCGCGCAGCGAGGCCAGCGTGCGGGGCACGCGGTCGGCCAGCCGGTCCTCCACCCCGGTGAGCCCCAGCGGCGTCGGCCCGCCGCCTGCCCACAGTGCGGTACCTTGACGCCGGCGGCGCGCAGCGAGGCCAGCGTGCGGGGCACGCGGTCGGCCAGCCGGTCCTCCACCCCGGTGAGCCCCAGCGGCGTCGGCCCGCCGCCT
Source organism: Schoenobius gigantellus (assembly GCA_963935595.1). Taxonomy (NCBI): domain Eukaryota; kingdom Metazoa; phylum Arthropoda; class Insecta; order Lepidoptera; family Crambidae; genus Schoenobius; species Schoenobius gigantellus. Next base: position 8,478,887 of record OZ012544.1, on the reverse strand, counting down.
GCCCACAGTGCGGTACCTTGACGCCGGCGGCGCGCAGCGAGGCCAGCGTGCGGGGCACGCGGTCGGCCAGCCGGTCCTCCACCCCGGTGAGCCCCAGCGGCGTCGGCCCGCCGCCTGCCCACAGTGCGGTACCTTGACGCCGGCGGCGCGCAGCGAGGCCAGCGTGCGGGGCACGCGGTCGGCCAGCCGGTCCTCCACCCCGGTGAGCCCCAGCAGCGTCAGCCCGTAGTGCAGCCGGCTCAGCGCCGCCGCGGTGCGCTCGCTACGGTTCTGCACGCTCAGCCGCGCCTCCTTGTACTCGCTCTGGACGCGACACACAACACAACCGCCCTTTAATCGTGTAATGTCGTAGCTTTACATGCGCCTATCGTCCCGGAGCTTCGTGCTATGACGCGATACACGCAGATGGGACCAGTCACATTCGGCTATCGTCGCGAATATTCGGACTTCGTATGCGTTATCGGGCGTGTGGCGGTACATCAAAGGGTTTTAGCGCGCTAACTATTCGCGTTGCGTGGTCACATTAGCGTTGTTCATTTCGGCGGTTGCTTTCATTTGTTAAAGACGAGTGCGAATGACTCTAGTAAATGAGATAACATGGACGATGGATAAATGCATCATATAATTATTAGCACACATGTAGAAGTAAAGAAATTCGTCGTCTATAAATTAAGCGTCTAGAAATTTCGGCCATCTTGGATTATTGAACGATAGTTCGTGCAAAATGACGAAGCCGCTAATGGGACCACATTATATACGCGATAACTTTTTAGCGTACAAAACGTCCGAAGCTTCGGCACGAATTGATTCGGGACGATAGACGCATATGGAGCCAAAGGGTAACTCAAAATCTATCGCGATCGCATTCAATTTTGACAGTCACAGTACAGTAAGCTCCGTATCAAGCAATACTGTTTGACCTTTGGACCGTTCTTATGTCACTCGTAATAGTAACGGTTTTCGTAGTGTAGATGTAAAGCTTGAATGGGAGCTTACTGTACATGCACTACAGCTTTATAAAAGGAAGTAGGGCGTAGAGTTCTGTGTTGACGGCGCACTGACTGTCAAATTACAAGCAATCGTGTCAGATTTTTTCTTAGACAATGAACCCCCAAGATGTTGTCCAGTAATCGATACACACAGCATTACGCCAACTTTACATGTTGACCTTGAGACCACTGTTATGTTGCTCATAATAGCGACTTTCTTAATGCAAATGTAAGGCTTGGCATGTTGCTGAATGTACAAACATGAATAAAACGAAAGATACTATCCGTGCGGTGACGGACGGATAGTTAGTTGTAAGTACATATGTCACCGCTCTGTTTCTTCCCGCGGAAGCCGTAAGTGCCGAATAAGGTAGTCAATCACAACAGTAATGATTACACGCTATGAAAAATGAAAACCTTACTAGGCCATCGGTTAGATTCTAAAAAAAGTCTCAAGTTTTTGATAAGGTTAATGAAAATGTGTTCAATAATTTTTAACTACTCAAGGAGTGTTGAAACATCATTTATATTCAACATTCGGCGCCGAAACGACCATCCAATGTAGTCACCATATTACGACGTAAACATTTTGTAGTATTATGAAAATTCTTCAGTTTTCGGAATCGTTGAACCTTCTGTTCTACTATTCAAAAGAAATTACTAGTCATTCCACTGCCTGTCTTGCTCTTCAAACTAGAACACAACAACGCAAACACTCGACGTTAAAATATGTACGATAGAGGGGTTACTCTATAACACCTCTATCTCACGTATTAGATAACTCAGTAGTCTGATAAAGGCGCGTTCCATTTGAGCGCAGATTCGCAGCATTTTTAACATTTTTAGCATCATCGCGTTTCAAGTGTTTTTGACGCTAGCAGGGCTAGCGTTGTATGTTAACGTAATGCGTTCCATTTAAACAATATCTTGATTTTTAGGTTAGGTTTCCCTTGTGAAAAATAGCGCGGTTAAAAACGTTAACATTTCTTATAAGAAACGCAAAACATGGTTAGCATTTGATGTTAGCGTGACAAAATGGTGACGCTTAAATGGAAAACGAGGCAAATGATTCTCATTCTGAACAATATGGATAAGTTCTCACCTCGAATTCGTAGTACTCGTTCTTAGTGAGAGTCTTGTAGGCGACGACCAGCGTTCTCAAGCCGTCAGCGGCTAAGCGGCGACATTCAGTGGCCAGCCACGAGGAGTCCAGCAGCTGGGCTAGAGCCACGTCAGCGCCCTTCACGAAGTACGTGATCACCTTGGTGTTTTCGTCCTGACAACCATATGTTACATTGATATTTTTTAGTTCATAAGTATTTTATGTACACAGTCAACACGCCAGACTTTAAAATCACTTGTCACTTGACTTACTCTCGGCGGCGCGAGCTAGTGCATGAGGTCTCCGGACATTATTCGGCATAGATGATTGAATTTCAAACAAATTAGGTACTTGATGTTATAATTATGGATACTGAAGAAAAGTGCATGTAAATGTGATTTGTGACGTCTGTGAACTATTGAAATCTGGATTGTGGCTAGCCAGGCAAGTGGTCAGAAGAATTGCTCCCATATCAGCCCAAGCTGACGGTGTCAAAGGTAAGTGGTTTGCCGCGTAGTAGGAAATTCTATGCCTGCACATATAATTAACAAGAAAAAATAGGATCAGTTACCATAACCTTGTTTTCGTGAGCTATCGCAGGTGTTCTCGCGATCACCTCGAAACCACTCTTATGACGCTCGTAATAAGCCGGTGTTATAAAAAACATCAAATATCAAAAACAACAATCGAATTGAGAACCTCACCCTTTTGTGAAGTCGATTGCTAAGTTAGCGAATCGACTTCACAAAAAGGTGAGGTTCGATTTTATTGACTTACCTGAACAATGATGCCCATCATCTTAGTTTCACTGGTGAACGGAAACATTTGCAGAATAGTGAACTGCATGATCTCGTTGGCGGCGCGCAGTTTCAGCGAGATGTTGTGCAGGTCGCGTTTGTAAAGAGATACGCCCATCTGTATTTAAAAAAGGCTTTAGTGAGTGACTGTCTGAGGTATCAACATAGAGACTAGAGACCAAACTACTGGAGCAAGAAGCATGAAATTTGCTGCAGGAGTTCGTTGGCTTACGAAGGCGTCTACTAAGGAAGGATTTTTCAAAATTCCCACAGGGATCTGAGAAATCCCCATCCAAATAAGGAAACTACAAGCTAAACTCTGAAATAATTCAATAAAATATCTCATAACCCACCGCTGCGGTTTAGCGTCAGTATATAGCTACGATCTATATGACAAAGGTTTGATTCTCTACGGAGAATTCCGTCGAATTAAAAATCAGACGATATGATTTAACTAAAACAGCAGTCTATTTAATCTAAATAACAGATGCATCTCAAACTCCACGCCAAAATGGAAAACAGCTGTGCCAATCTAACAACAAAAAAAAATTAAGTAACCATAAACAAATCATTCACTCTTTTTTGACAGAATGTATTGTATATTTTCCATAACGAGAGAATATTTTGCAGCTTAAAACTATGAATAATAAAGCGTCGTTCTCAAAGTTTTTTTTATATAGAAGGCTAAGCAAATGACCCCATTTCACCTGGTGGTAAGTGGAAATAGAGTCCAAAAAAAAGGGGGCCCTAAAAGGGGGTTGTAGATTTGAAACATGATATGATAAAACGATATATCAATATGAACTGTCAAAAATGTCAGAGACTGCCAAAAACTACGCGTCGTCATATATCTAACATTTACAGGTAACTCAAAACAATCTTACCTTCTCACTTTCGGCCACTTACCAAAAGTAAACTTTTATTCTGTATTTTATCCTAAACTTGAGATTGGCAGAAATGGTTGTCATTATGACCGATTGCCATATATAAAGAAGTTGAAGTTGATATCTAACATTCTTAAATTAGTCGCTTAATACTTTTTTTAACACGACTTTATGCGGCTGCCAATTGGAAACAAATGAACAGCCTACTACTGGTTACTTAAATATTAAATTAACAACGACATTTAAACACAAACATTCAAAAACAATAATTAATAACTATAACTAAAATAAATTATTAAAAATTCACACAAACTTGTTTTTTACAAACTAAAATATTCGGTTTTTTTAGTTTTGAATTTTGGCTGTTTAGCCCTTTTTTGTTGGCTGTATGAAGAGTTTAGCCATGCCCGGGCAGCGCGCGAAAAAAAAGGCGCGCGGCATTTTCCCGCTATTGAAATTTTTTGCCTTTTTGTTGTAATTGATAATTGATTATCTACAAATATGTCGAGTCCAAGTGAAGAAGACTCCATATTATTAACTCCGCCGGAAATAATTATGGAGGCGCAAAGCGCGAGTAATATTTTGTTGCCGCCAAAGTCAAAGGATAAATACATGGCGGTATACGATATTTTCATGCAGTGGAAGATTGATAAAAAAGCGCAGTCATTTTCAAAAAAATATTAATACCACAAGATCTTTTATTTTCCTCACGAGTGTGTTGAAAAATGTCGTATGATACACGCGGGCATTGGTCATTACGTACTCTGCTTTCTTGTCGCGCTCGCCTGCGGCTCGCGCACAATATCGCCTCGTACGCAATGATCGACATAGCGCGCTCGTATCATAATGTACGAGTACTATTATCACCAAAAAAGAACACAGATCGTACATATTTGACAAGCCCCCACGCTAGGTCGAAACCTGTCCTATGGGAGAAGTAAAAGGTATTCATGCAGACGACTCTGGTAGTTTCCCTCTGGTAAACTACCTCATCTTGTAGAGATTCTCTATTTACTCTCTAAATCTAGGGCTCCTGCGTTAATGTAAGTTTGAACGCCTGCGTCGAAATACTATTGTTATTGAAAGTGTTAAAAATAATACCCAAAACAGTGGCCTGCGTCGTAATACTATTGTTTTTGAACGCGTTAAAAATAACACCGAAAACAGTGGCTAAATCTGCACATTGCTATAAAAGTTATTAAGGTCTAACAATGCCATAATGCGCTAAAGTATTCAAAGTTGTTGCGTTTATTAACGCATGACGACATAGATAAGGCCCAAGAATGAGAGGTACAGAGCACTGTGGATGTATAAGGGTGTATGTAAGACGAGCATTACCATGTCGGTCCACTTGACGAGCGCCACCTCGTCGGGGCTGGCGGCCTGGTAGTCGCACAGCTGCTGCTGCGGCACGGCGCCGGCGCAGCTCGCGGACGCCACCGACGACGCCATGTCTGGGTCGTATAAAGAAATCATTATCATTACAACACCGATTTCGGCAAATAAGAATGAAAGACGATCCGATAGACGAAATAAATATTGATATTTATTTGTGCACATACTAAGGCATTAAAAAATATATATATTGAAAAGATAATACGAGTATGTAGGTACTGCTTATTTCTTGGTTTTTTTTTTCAGGAGACCCACAACAGGCGGAATTCCAAAAAATAATTTTAAAAAATCAATAACGCGACTGCAAAAACAATCTTATAAGCTTAAGTTAAATACCCGCATTAAGTTTGGTGACAGGTAGGACCCATTAATTTTCTTAGTGGGTGCCGAATGCAATTAAACTTAATGCGGATATTTACCTTGAGTTTTCAGCATCTAGCGAGTCATCCACACCCTCTCTTTGATGTTATAGACCAACGTGCCATTGAAGCGCAAAGCGAGTGCGAGCATGCACATTACGAGTGGCGAGATATTCGTTACGATTTGAATCAGCAATGCGACTCCACCTGGCACATTACACTAAACCTTCATACCTGATTGCGAGTCATCCACTCTTCTCTTCTCGAGCTCGTAGACCAGCGTGACGTGGTAGCGCAGAGCGAGTGCGGGCATGCACTATTACGATTGGCGAGATATTCGTCTCGTTTTGAGTCAGCATAGCGACTTCACCTGGCACGTTGGCACGTTACACTATATCATCATACCTGATTGCGAGTCATCCACTATCCTCTTCTCGAGCTCGTAGACCGGCGTGACGTTGTGGCACAGAGAGAGTGCGAACAGACACTGTTACGACAGGCAAGAAGACCGTCACGTTTGACTTTAGTATAGTGACTCCACCTAGCACATTATTCTAATCTACATTATTTAACATACCCGATTGTAAGTCATCCACTCTTGTCACCTCAAGCTCGTAGACCGACGTGACGTTGTGGCACAGAGAGAGTGCGAACAGACACTGTTACGACAGGCAGGAAATTCGTCACGTTTCACTTTAGAATAGTGACTCCACCTAGCACATTATTCTAATCTACATTATTTATCATACCCGATTGCGAGTCATCCACTCTTCTCACCTCAAGCTCGTAGACCAGTATGAAGTTGTGGCACAAAGAGAGTGCGAGCGGGCACTGTTACGACTGGCAAGAAGTTAATCACATTTGAATTCAATATAGTGAGTCCATCTAGCACGTTACTCTAGTCTACATTATCATACCCGATTGCGAGTCATCCACTGTTCTCTCGTCGAGCTCATAGACCGGCGTGACGTTGTGACACAGAGCGAGCGCTAGCACGCACTGCCACACCTGGCGCGGCGTCGGCGACAGCGGCTGGCGGCCGTCACCGTCGCTAGCCAGCGGCGACGTCGGCAGCGACGGCGAGTCGTTCGTCACGTATTGGGTCAGTAGCGACTCCACCTGTCACGTGTGTAACACTTCATTGTAGTCCAAGACAGCCGACCAATTTTTTAAAGCATGAAGGCAAACTTAAGTAAGTCCAAATGATCGAAGTTTCTCCATTGAAACATCCTATTCGGCACGAATTAATGTGTGTGTTATTTATTTCATTTTAAGGTTCCGTAGTAAACAAGGAACCCTTATAGTTTCGCCATGTCTGTCTGTCTGCCTGTATTAGTACTAGAAAGCTGTAATTTGGTATGGGTATGTATATTAATCATGCCATAAAAGTAGTAGAAAAAATATTGCAAATAGTTATTTGTTATACATGAGTGCAAAGTTGCTTTTTAACCGCGTGCTCATCTTTGATGACCGAGCAAGCGAAGGATTCTAAAATTGAGTCACGAGCGCAGCGAGTGATTCAAAAATTAGAATCCTGAGCATTAGCGAGGGAATCAAAAGAGCACAAGGTGAAAAATCTTTGCACTCGAGTGCAACACGTAACTTTTCATTCCCCCTCAGCGAGGAAATGACTAAATGCAAAATAAAACATTAACAATCACAAGATACTTTTATTTCAGTTTAGGTACATATTTACTACAACATTAAACTTCTTCGTCACTGGAATCACTCATTTTCATTGTTTTACTTGTTTTCAAGTTTCTTATTTATAACAATACGACGTCAAAACAAAATGGCGCGCGCAAAGCGAATTAAAGCAAAAGTACACCAAGGAGGTTCAGAGTTTGAGTTTTTAACAAATTCAAAAAAGTTGTATGATATATTCAGCACCATGGAGATGGAAGTAAATAGGTTTAATGATGTTTTGAAATCACATACCTAGTGCAGGCGATGTTCTAAATTTAAATTTACTTTAACCTCAAGCGGACAAAAACGGCTTTGGCGGTCAGATATCGAATAGCAAAAATACTCTTTCCGAGATGGGGGGATGAAAAAGTTTTTTTTATTTACTGCCATACAAGTGAGAGTAAATTTTTTTCTCGACTAACCCAACATGTGGGGTATTGTTGATAGGTCTTTAAAAAATAATGTAAGGTCACAGATAATATAATACTACAGTACAGATGCCTCATCCCATACAACGAAATGGTCCCTACTTAAGTCGGGCAATTCTTCGAGCTGTTTTATTTCACCATTTCACCGCGAGATGACGCAACTAAAACGCCACTGACAATTCTGAGCAAGCTCGGGCCATCGAACCTTTGCTACATTGGGCTCAGTAGTTCTCGCACGCACTCAACAGATGGCACTTTAATTAAACTCCTGCTATGCTTATGATTTTTTAAACAAATTCATATTTATGCTTCGTTTAGTTCATTACAATGTCTTATGCGTAAATAGGTCTTATAAAACATCATACGGTTACGGCCGGCTGCACCATGCTAAATGTGTTACAATTTGGTAAAAAAGTCACGTATAAATCCATGTTATACCTAAGGGGTTGTTCCGCCATGGAATATACGATTTATGTCATGCATTTTATATACCTACGTTTGATATTTAAGATATAAAGTAAATATATCATTGAAGATAAGTCATTTTGGTAGTGGGTACTTTCTATTATCACAAGGTTATCATCTGTAACTTCAAATTCAAAAAACTGGTTAAGAATAAAGCAAACTTACAAATTTTTCATATGTGACCTTTTTTATCCCGCCCAAGACGATTTCTTTTTCACTGATTTAAGTATTCATCATTTTTTCAATTTATTTATTATTTTTAAAGAAAATACAAAGTCACATATTGTATATTGTTAAAAATGTGATTTAAAATTTTTATTTGACAAGTTTTTTCAGTTTATAATTTTAGTTTTTTATACTAAAATAAAATAAGTGTTTTTTTATACCGGGTTATTTTTCCATTAGGAGCCAAATTTTGTATGCTTGTTTACACAAGCAAAAAGAACAACTTATACTATGCGACCAAACTCGAAATCGCGAACAAAAATCAGCTGTTCCATACATTTAGGTGTGGATGTTGAACATTTGTATGGAACAGCTGATTTTTTTTCGCGATTTCAAGATTGGTCCCATAGTAAAAGATCTTCATTTTGCTTGTCTGAACAAGGACACAAAATTTGGCTCCTGCTGGAAAAATAACCCGGTATGTATACATACTTACCTATAAAAAACTAAGCAATTTAATTTCAAATTTTATAATATAAAATATCATTGGAAATTAAATTGCAAAATTTATTATGCTTATAGCCGGCTGAAATTAATTTATTCGACTGTTTTATCAAATTCCGAAATTATATAATTTAGTACTATTTTTAAACAATTTTTTTCCTTGTTCTTTCTTACCAGTTATCTAATTTTCTATTTCATTTTAAAGAATGTTATTATTGATTCTGTGATAAAAAATCATAAAAAGAAAACATGCTTTACGCGGGTTCGAACCACAGACCTCTGGCGGTATAGCGCAATAATTTCGCAGTATATCCTCATGAGCCATCCGTTCGCTTAGATTTGATGTTGAAATTTCGAATCTTTTATTTAAATTGTGACGTGTACGTGTACTGTCAATCTATATATCTTTTTATATATACAATTCTCGTGTCACAGTGTTTGTTACCGAACTCCTCCGTAACGGCTTGACCGATCTTTACGATTTTTTTTGTGTATGTTCGGTAGGTGTGAAGTAGGTCGTAAACTATTTTTTATTATGGCGAAACGTAGTTCGCCAGCACAGCTAGTATATTATAAAAAGAGAAGTTCTCATCTATAGACGCACGCACAGCCGTAACCGCTAATGGTAGAAACGTGAATTTTGGACAGTTGTTTTAATTCCAAATTTAAGAAAATTTAACCCTGAAGGGATGAAATAGGGGTTGCAAGTTTGTATGGATTTTTTTAAAATAAGCAACGATTTTGATAAACTTGGAGAATCAAGCTCTTAAAAACATTTCATTGAACACGTGTTTCATGGTTTATTGGAATTCACCCCCTTATTGTGCAAATTAGGGGTTAAAAGCTTCTATGGAAAATAATTAAAATCTGCTCCAATTTCTATGAAATTTATTATTCGAGCTACTAAATATAAATAACAGTCTTCTATATAATAGGCTACAAAATTATTTTACGGGAAAATATTAAATTCCCACAGGAAAACAATATTAATACGGGCGAAGCCGCGAGCGGAAAGCTACCTAAGCAGTCGCGGTTGCCACAATATTTGTAAATGGTAAAATCTAATAAAACACCGTACCTATTTGCCAAAATTCAAAATATACCTAATCACCATTGAGAATAAAAAATAATTCAAGTAGTTAGTACCTACATTAATTTTATTTATATAGTCAGGCAACTTATGTCCATTAATAATCTTTACGTATTACTTACTTATATTATCTATTACTATGTATGTACCTAACATAGTTGAATGTACCACTTCTAAGGTGTTATTAAAAATTCAGATTTGTAATATTAGTTTTGAAATCCCCCATACAAAATATGTAGTTAGGTCAGTGAAAAAAATCACTTTGTGGTTTTATGAAACGAACATGCAAGTGAGACTTTTTTTCGGTTAGTAGGCATTTAACTGAAAATATCCGAAAAATTATTTAATACGGTACTTACTTATAAAAATCGCGTTTTTAATCTTAACTTAAATCTTTTTGTTCTGAAATGAAAATTATATAAAATAATAAAACAATAAAACATATAAAATAATAAAACAAGCAATTTTTGGAAAAATAACTAGGTACCTACACCAGGAATCGGGATCGAACTACTGCCACAAAGATTTAAAAACGAAGATCAAACGAATAGATAGACCACTGACCTTTTTGAAGTGGTGAAATTTAAGATGTCATCTTTGTTGTGTAATTCGACCATAATGCGACATTACACTTTCAAATGTATGGGGATTAAAAAAATAATTTTACAATTTCAAATTTTCAATAACGCCATTACTATTATGATTATGTCAAAAAAAATATGTAAAAAATAATTTAACTCAATGCTATGTATGCTAGTTCGTAAGGTCTGTGACCTTACGAACTAGCATACATAAATAGTGCCATCTATGAGTGAGCAGTATGTAATCCAATAGTTAAAGCAGACATTGCGTGCTTCTTTGAGCTATGCTTTTGAGGGATACATTGAAGTTCACATAATTTGTCGCTAGGAGTGCTATAAATTTGTAAAAGAGATGTTAAACCGTTCTAGCATGACTTAAAAACGTATTTTGATACTTCCCACGTGCTAAGTGATTTTTTTAAATATAATCAATACTTTTCTGAACCTCCTTGTTGACTTTTACTAAATTCACAAAAAAGTCATTACAAAATCGATTAAAGTAGCGCCATCTGTTGATGCTTTCATCGAATTATTTTACTTTTGTTCGTGATGGGTCCCCGTGGTAAGGTTCAGAACACCATTTTTCGATTTAGTAATCGGTTTCTGAATTATCTGGTTTTAAAGTGCAAATTTTTGTTAAAGGTATGTATCCCCCCCCCCCCCATCTGCTAAACGGTTATATATGGACACGTGAAAAAAATTACAACAGTAGCGTATATAACGAAGTTTAAAGGAAACCTATCGGAGTTGAGTACTAAGTACAAACTAAAAAGTTATAGACGACCAACTTATAAAATGTACTCGGAAAAGTAACATTTCATTGAAAATTAGTACTGAATATAAAGGACAATGTCGAAAATCGCCCCATGACCAACAAAGATTTGATTTACGACATAATTATATGTATATTTTATAACACTCATAACAAATATATGTATTCGACGGACAAATCAAAAATATATAAAAGTACTTGCAGAAACAAAACCAAATGAAGTAAAATATACGAATGGTTGTTACATTTGCTCGACTGAATAAAATTGAGTCGATTTTACGTAGGTACGGACATTTATTTATTCATATAAATTATGTTTTTCATAACTTCTTTCACAATTTACAACGTAAATTAAATTAAAACATACGTCAATTGACTACTCACGCGCTGTCGCTTGTTAATCGTTGTGTTTTTGACTTGCTTTATAATATCGAGATTTCTTGTTCTTTACTAATAATAACGTTCTCTGATTGATTGCAATAATTATTATTTTAATAATTGTATAAGTATGGACTATGCGTATTGTTCTAACGAAATAAAGTGTTACTTCAACTAACCTCGAAATGTGATTCATTTTGATATATTATTCGATTTCAAAGCTTGTCCGTAGTAATTGATGTGGACGTACAGTATTAACTAATGTCTAATTATACGAAAAGCATTTTTTCACTGCTGTTGGTGTTGGGGCGAACAATGTATGGACACAGAACAATGTCCTTTACGAACCACGTGAAGTTAAGGAAATATATGTATAGCTACATTGTGCAGCTTTAATAATAATAACGCCTAATTTCATAGTAACGTGTTGTGAGGTGTGCGTATGAACTCAAAGTTGGCATTTGCAACTACGGACCCTACACTGCACGTGGCCCAACACGCACTTGGCCGGTTTTTAATCTATTGTTTTCGAAATTCGAATTTCTAGAATTGGATTCATTGAATCGTTCCGCACGTACAGCTATGCTATCATCTGAGGTGGTGACAATGGTGTAACCCAGTCACATGCACGTTACAGTTACAAAACTGAATATTGGCTTTTCTTTGGCTTTAACGTCAATAAGTGCCTGTGTACTGTGTAGGCCTATGTTGGCTACAGATATTTGAATTTGGTTTTCTATGCGGTACCTAATAACCACAGAGGTAGATAATGTTTACCTTTGTGATGGGTAGATCCTTACTCCTTTTAAATTCGATATCAGTCATATTTCAACCTAAATAAGAATGAATACTAAAGCGCGCGTGTAATTTTTATCAACGTTTTACTGCTTATATCATTATAAATTGCGGGTATTCCACTTGGATTCCCAATTTCAATCCCCCAGGGGATCGAAAAGAACTTGCTATTCCACTACGATCCCCCAGAGGATTCTAATGCACTTGCTATTCCTTTAGGATCCCCTACGGCAATGACAACCTTTTTACACATAAAGGTCTATTTATATGATTCATTCCGGCATATATGAATTATGTCAGTGACATTTGTTGCGACATTAGATATTCATTTCAATTAAATGCAATTAATTTATTAATTCAGCTGCTGATAACATATTATTATAATATAATTATTATAAATCACTCATACGAAATATAATAAAATAATTTTAAAATTATTGACCGAAAACTGCTATGAGATGCTAAAACAAAATAACAATCTTTAGATTATTTTTATTACCCTTCATAAAATGTTTAAATATAACACGTGGATTCGGGCAAGCGATATTAGATTTAGCGTTCTATAGGAAGAGTGATTCGGTGTTTTGATTTTCGATTTTAAGTATTACCAGTAGTAGTAACTATTTGGTAATCTGTGGTATTACAGTCGTTTATCTCTTCGTCAAATTTAAGGTATTTTTTTGAAATACCGTTATTGTCTCATACCCTTACGTTGTATGGGACAGGGCGACGTTATATCGCCGAAACTTTTCACTAATAATGTCGAGTTCCCTCAGCACTTTTAAGGGCCCACCATCCGCGCGAGCCCGAGCTAGTTTAGGTAAATTTCTCTAGTCTCTGTTTGTGTGCGTCGCTCACGCACACAAGCGCACTCGGTCGCGCAATCGGTACGGCCGCCTAGCAAAATATCGTAGATGTTAATTTTGAATTTAATAGGTGTTTATTATTAATTGTGTTATACTATAATAAATACAGGGATGTGTTTGATCAACTTTTATTTTTACAAGCTTTTATTTAGCTTGCACTGTATGTATGTATGTAGATTTGACCACTTCTCGGTTTTCGAATTGACTGAAATTTTGCACATAATAATATGTATATCGTGACAATGCAATGTTATGATAACATGGAGCTGATCTGATGAAGGAACTGGACGGTGGCCATAGGAACTCTGTAATAAACGACGCAACCCCATCGAGTTTGGGCTCGTTTGATTCATATTGACGAGTACTTTGGTCCTATTTGTTAACCAGGGTCTGATGCTGGAGCTGGGAGGTGGCCATAGGACCTCCGCAATAAAACGACATAACCCTATCGAGTTTGGGCTCCTTTGATTCGTAATGACGAGTACTTTGGTCCTATATGGTAACCAGTGTCTGATGCTGGAGCTGGAAGGTGACCATAGGACCTCCGCAATAAAACGACATAACCCTATCGAGTTTGGGCTCGTTTGATTCGTAATGACGAGGACTTTGGTTCTATATGGTAACCAGGGTCTGATGCTGGAGCTGGAAGGTGGCCATAGGACCTCCGCAATAAAACGACATAACCCTATCGAGTTTGGGCTCGTTTAATTCGTAATGACGAGGACTTTGGTCGAGTTTTGTAATGGCGGCCATGCGGTTACAAAATGATAAAATATAAAATAATAGTAAAAAGATTAAAAAAAGAAGTCGCCCCACACTAGGATTTTATTTTAAAACCCTAATAAGACGAAAATAAATTTTTATTTATTACATGATACATCTAATATATAAAATTCTCGTGTCACAGTGTTTGTTACCGAACTCCTCCGAAACGGCTTGACCGATCTTAATGAAATGTTTTGTGTATATTCAGTAGGTCTGAGAATAGGTCGTAAGCTATTTTTTATTACGGCGAAACGTTAGTTCGCCGTTATTATGGCGAAACGTAGTTCGCCGGCACAGCTAGTTTTTAATAAAATATAAAAGCTTTTCGCAAGATTTACCCATTTTATAAAAAACAAATATTTTTTTCTTAGAATTACCAATATTTATTTATTTAAGGCTTACCAAGTAAATACATACGGGCAAGGTACTTAAACAGTTTTTTTTATGGAGGGCCTGGCAAATGACCTCCTCCCGCCTGATGTTAAGCGGTGAAAGAGGCCCAAATGAGTTGACAGATAGAGGTGGGAGGACATACACTATCCAACCTGCCCGCCCCTTGCCGGCGTAAAAGATGTTTTTCACACCTCTTTTGAAGGAACCCATGTTGTAGGATGGAGGAAACACGTGCGCAGGTAGAGAATTCCAAGTGTGGGATGAACGACAGAAGACTTACCGGAGGGAGACTCTGTACCAAGGTCGTGTGCTTGGGTACCTCCGTCTTACCTATTTTTGCCGCAAAGCAGCAGTGCTTGCATTGCTGTGTTCCGGTTGGAAGGGTAAGATATGGCACTGAAATTACTGGGTACCGTGACTTTACCTCTTAAGTCACAAGTTGGCAACGTACACTGTGGCCCTTGTGGGGGTTGCAGTTTTACTGCGAATGTCACACGAGACACATGTATTATAGGTGAATGTTACCACTTACCATCAGGTGGGCAGTTTGCTTTTTTGCCAACTTAGTAGCAATAAAAAAAAAGAAGGAATCTTGGAATTTCTTGGTACGGTGTGAAAAGGAGGATACAGTGTAAGGATGACTCCGTAGACCCTTACGCGTGTTTCTGTGAAGGAATGGAGAGGGAGGGATAAGGTTTAAGAGCTCCTCAGAGCATTGCCCGTGGAACATTCGGTAAAAGGCGCTAAGAGAGGCGATGTCACGTCGAAGTTGTAGGGGCTCGAGGGTGTTAGTTGCCTCTACATCGCCAATTATTCGAATAGCGCAACGCTGCAATCTGTCCAGAGCATCGAGGAGGTACTGAGCGGAGTCAGAGTGCGAGCAATATTCCACGCAAGACCTAACCTGAGTTTTATACAACAGGCATAGTTGGTCCGGCGCAAAATACCTACGCACCTTGTTCAGGACACCGAGTTTCCCTGAGGCAGCAGTTATAACGGATTCGAGTTTTTCAAAAAAGGGATCATGTATGCATTTAAATTTCAGGACTGCACAGTATTGTCATGTGTGTATGACAATGCTGTACAAAACATTATTTATTACAAAAAAATAAATATAATAATCAAGTTAAATTGTTTTATTGTTTATCCTAATTCTCGGAACAAGCGTTTATATTTTTATAAGAAAATATATATTGTAATAAATTAAAGTTTATTTTCCTCTTTTAAGGCATTATAATATAAGTAAGCTTGTTTTTAAAAAAACTTTTTTTAAACTAATTACTCAAATAATACGAAATATTTTAATGACTACCGAGTTCTTTATTGTTAGTTGTATCTACAAATTATTTTATATAATATACATATAATAATTTAGTAATAAACATATATGAAATGAATATTTTCTTATGCTCAACGCACTTTTTAGTGCATTGAAGCCATTCGCTAGATTGTAATTTAAAGTTTATTTTCTTTTTTTAGGACATTAAAATAAAAGCTTGTTTTTAAAAATCTTTTGTGATAGCGGCCATCTTGTTTTAGTTTTTTTCATGGTGTACTGTATTTTACGAACTTTCATTTGATACCCCATATACAGACCCATATTGTGGGGATTGTACATAAAAATAATCTGTCAATTTGTGACGGCGGCCATCTTGTATTAGATTGTCTTTCAGAATATACTATATTCTACAATTCATTCTACAATTCAAGCTCTTTCATTTGACACCTAAATTGGGGAAGGTCACACAAAAGAAATTGATGGGGTTGCGTATGATATTATCTAGGCTAGGCTCAAAGTACTCATCAAGAAAAATCATATAGGACCAAAGTACTCGTCAATACGAATCAAACAAGCCCAAACTCGATGGGGTTGCGTCGTTTAATTTCGGAGTTCCTTAGGCCACCTTCCAACTCCAGCATCAGACCCTGGTTACCATATAGGACCAAAGTACTCGTCAATACGAATCAAACGAGCCCAAACTCGATGGGATTGTGTCGTTTTATTGCGGAGTTCCTATGGCTAGCTTCTAGTTCTAGTATCAGACCCTGGTTACCACATAGGACCAAAGTACTCGTCAATACGAATTAAACAAGCCCAAACTCGATGGGGTTGCGTCGTTTAATTTCGGAGTTCCTTAGGCCACCTTCCAACTCCAGCATCAGACCCTAGTTACCATATAGGACCAAAGTACTCGTCAATACGAATCAAACGAGCCCAAACTCGATGGGATTGTGTCGTTTTATTGCGGAGTTCCTATGGCCAGCTTCCAGTTCTAGTATCAGACCCTGGTTACCACATAGGACCAAAGTACTCGTCAATACGAATCAAACAAGCCCAAACTCGATGGGATTGTGTCGTTTTATTGCGGAGTTCCTATGGCCAGCTTCCAGTTCTAGTATCAGACCCTGGTTACCACATAGGACCAAAGTACTCGTCAATACGAATAAAACAAGCCCAAACTCGATGGGGTTGCGTCGTTTAATTGCGGAGTTCCTTAGGCCACCTTCCAACTCCAGCATCAGACCCTGGTTACCATATAGGACCAAAGTACTCGTCAATACGAATCAAACGAGCCCAAACTCGATGGGATTGTGTCGTTTTATTGCGGAGTTCCTATGGCCAGCTTCCAGTTCTAGTATCAGACCCTGGTTACCACATAGGACCAAAGTACTCGTCAATACGAATCAAACAAGCCCAAACTCGATGGGATTGTGTCGTTTTATTGCGGAGTTCCTTTGGCTATCTTCCAGCTCCAGCATCAGACCCTGGTTACCATGTAGGACCAAAGTACTCGTCAGTACGAATCAAACGAGCCCAAACTTGATGGGGTAGTGTCGTTTTATTGCGGAGTTCCTATGGCTACCTTCCAGCTCCAGCATCAGACCCTGGTTACCTACCACATAGGTCCAAAGTACTCGTCAATACGAATCAAACGAGCCCAAACTCGATGGGGTTGTGTCGTTTTATTGCAGAGTTCCTATGGCCACCTTACAGTTCCAGCATCAGACCCTGGTTACCTTATAGGACCAAAGTGCTCGTCAATACAATTCAAACGAGCCCAAACTCGATGGGGTTGCTTTGTTTGGTTGCGGAGTTCCTATGGCACCTTCCAGTTCCAGGATCAGACCCTGGTTACCATATAGGACCAAAGTGCTCGTCAATACAATTGAAACGATCCCAAACTCAATGGGGTTGCGTTGTTTGATTGCGGAGTTCCTTTGGCTACCTTCCAGCTCCAGCATCAGACCCTGTTTACCATATAGGATCAAAGTACTCGTCAATACGAATCAAACAAGCCCAAACTCGATGTGGTTGCGTTGTTTGATTGCGGAGTTCCTATGGCCACCTTCCAGATCCAGCATCAGACCCTGGTTAACATATAGGATCAAAGTACTCGTCAATACGAATCAAACGAGCTCAAACTCGATGGGGCTATGTCGTTTTATTGCGGAGTTCCTATGGCCACCTTTCAGCTCCAACATCAGATCAGCTCCATGTCGTCATCATAATATATTTATACATATGCATGCAAAATTTCAGCTTAATCGGAGACCGGGAAGTGAGTCAAATTTAACTCGCAAGATTAGACCCGAACATGCAAAAGATAAATAAAAGCTTGTAAAAAGGTTGAAGGTTTTTCGTACGGCAGCCATAAATAATAAAATTGTTAGTTATCAACTTCTCCGATTACTCCGTAGGACTTCGCGTCGTATACATACACAAATAATTACGTAACCGGGAGCTAGCTCAAAGCGACGTGCTCTCACTTCGAGTCTTGATTGCACACTGAATTTCGACGCGCCCGAGCCAAGTATTTGTAAGAAAATCGATAAATGTATGTTAAAAAATTCATATAAAAATCAATGTACGATAATTAAAAAAAATACCACGGTGTCAGTGTTATGCTTACCTTTGTTCTATATATTTATTAAACTAAAATATAATAGGGTTAATTAATGAAGCTAAAAATCACGAACGGTTTGTGGGTGTAACCTAAATTTTAAGTAAAATGGATGCTATTTTTTAACGAAATGGTATGTAAATTTGAAAAATGGTGACGGTGATTGTGTAAACACATAATTTAAGAATTTAAATTTATTTTTTCCCGGTCAGTTAACTGGAACGTTAACGTAAAATATCAAAAACGCCAACGGCCTTTTTGCTGTTTTTCGCGCCATGGGCCCTTAATGTTGGAGGCTCTATATTAGATTTTGTTGATGAGTATATCTAGATTAGTCCAACCTCCAGAAATCGAGACACCAAGACGGAAAATCTTTATTTTGTGCGTGTTGCCAGTGATGATGACAACGTAAAATAAAACTGCTATGACTAATTTTAATGGGCCCTCAGTTCAGACGGTCGTCTCAGGAAATACTTTATCATTTATAATTATTTTTGTTTTAGAATTTAGAAAGAATTAGTAAAAAATTTTAAGAAATTTTCAGCTTGTTACATTACGAGGTTGCAGATCTTGCTCGCGCCCTCAGTTCAGTAATATCTGTTTTTGGGAATCTTCAAAATTTTAGTTTAACTAAAGAAATACACAAAATTGCCTTTGAGATCTTATAGTATAGAACCCATGTGAATTAGTAAAGAAAAATAGTGGCTCAAAAGTTATTGCTTCAATAGTAAATGTAAGTAAAATTTTTATAAAACGTCTGAATTGAGGGCCCTATGTTTTTACTCTTATTGATAAGTCTTTGCTACGTAGATTAATGCATTTACTATTTTTTTTACTAAAACTTGACATATCCGTTTTTGTAGATGCTATACTTTAAGAGAAAATGGATTTTGTTATTTTTCCTATGAGCTACTTTTGTAGGATGACAATTACAGTCTCCGTAAGAAGCTAATAGGAAATAAAGGTAGGTTTAGACGGAGACTATTTTTCAGCCGCCTAAATTACAGCGCCTACAAAAGGCACCGTATAAACGCTTTCGGTGCCATTAAGTCATATTTTAATAAAGTTAATTTTGATTTTGAATAATATTTATATTTTCTTTATTAAAGTGCAAGTACCATCTGTCGGTAGTACGAGTACTATTGGGTTCACACAGTCTCACTAGTAGCACTAAGATTAATTGTGGTACTAAAGAGAACTAAATTTCTCGCTAGTACCGCCGATGGTACTAGTGGGAACAAAGCAAGAATTTAAGGTCAGGCAATGATTACGGACTTCATTCTTACATGAATCCAGCGTTCGAGCTTTCTTAATACTCCCAGGGAGAGAGAGAGTTGTGTTTGAATAATGTGTCATCATGATAAAAGGGCCTTTATGTTATTAATTTTACTAACAGGGGATTCATGTGGAAGCAATAATATTATTCCTCTTCGATACCCTTGATTAGGGGATCGATGTGGAATAGCAAGTGTTTTTCGATCCCCTGGTGTATTGAAATAGGGGATCCAAGTGGAATACCCGATAAATTGCTATTTACATATTTACTGAGGTAATGCTACGCCCCATGATTAAATTTTTGCATCTGAATCAATGCTCTAGATTGATGAGAAAAGTGGTGACGACTTGTGCCTAGGACCTACCTAATTATTTTTTAGTACATTATCTACATCATAATCATCTTTCTTATTGATAAATTAGTTTGAATTACTTTAATGCCTACTACTTTATGCCTAATAAAGTAAGTATTTCAAAAGAACAGTTTATTTTAGACTCTTCATAAGCATTGGTGGACTAACTCAATTTTGCGATACTCTGTCTATTGACAGTCAACAATAAAGAGGTAAAATTTTAATTTCTATATTTGGCCCAACCAGAACAAACAGGGCAAGCAAAATAAAACCGTTTAACAAACCCATGCAATGACACATTCGTTATATTTTATTAGCTGAAATTATTTGTGTTAGAATTAATGATGTTGTACAAAATACCAAAAATACGAAGATATTATTAAATATTATGGCTACGTAATAATAAGAAAGAAAATCATAATGGCCTACTTCTGTTGATTAAGGATTTGAGGAACTCAAATTGACATAACATTATATTTTTTAACAATTTCATTATAATTACCAATCAGCACTCTGTGCATTATCTCTTCCTATACAAAATTAATGACATGAGTCACCCAGTAGCTGATTACAATGGCTCCATTCATACCATTATCGATTTTGCTATTTACATAAAGCACTGCAAGTATTTACAATCGATATTTGTTTCATGATGAGTTTTGAATTCATGATACTTTTTAATTATACCTGAAAACAGAGTGCTTTTGGTATCCTG
Organism: Schoenobius gigantellus; assembly: GCA_963935595.1. Taxonomy (NCBI): domain Eukaryota; kingdom Metazoa; phylum Arthropoda; class Insecta; order Lepidoptera; family Crambidae; genus Schoenobius; species Schoenobius gigantellus. Next base: position 8,458,228 of record OZ012544.1, on the reverse strand, counting down.
ACTTTACTTCTAGCTCTACCAACTTCTTTGTCGCCGTCAATTTGTTCAAAACATCAGCACCAGACCAAAATATATTAATTTGAATTCAGTTTTATATTTTTCTTCAAGACTGAATAGTGATCCAAGTATCAGATACAAAAGAAACCATAATTAAGAGTTGTCTTTATTACAATTAGACCAGGGGAGGATCCAAAATTTCATTTGGGGGTGGGAGAGCCTTCTGACAAGGTTAAAATCACAAGTAGACAAAAAATTAAGTTTTTATCAACTTGAATTTATACAAAGTTAATGCGCTTTGTGGCGCTAATAGTTGAGTCAAAATTATGAAAATCCTGGCACTTTTGGCGGGAACCATGCCCCCCCCCCCCCCCCCCCCCCCCACCTCCTCTGTATCCGCCAATGAGCAAGACGTACCTCATGAAAGTTGTTGTTATCGAATAAAGCATTCCCAAGGTGAAGTTTCTGGAAGACCATTTCATTTTTAGTTAGAGTGCCAGTTTTGTCGGCAAGCAAGTACTGTATCCTGCCGAGTTCCTCGGGGATTGTTGTTGATCTCATTACTGCACCCTCAATTTTTTTATCCCGTTGAATGCTCCAGGAGTAAAATGCTTTACCCATTTCCAAGTTTACTCGTAAGCTGTAACAATATTTTTATAAGCAACCAAAAAACAATAATACTTTGTGAATTACTTATATCGGGTGTATCATAGCATCGGTGGCGGTGTGGACTCGGCACTTGCCTTCCAATCGGGAGGTCGGGGTTCAAGACCGCCATGTACCAATGTGCTTTTCGTTTCGAATTTCATATGTACATTTTTCCGACGCTCCTATGGTGAAGGAAAACATTGTGAAGCAACCTGGATACATCTACGAAGAAATTCAATGGTGTATGTGAAGTCGACCAATCTGCACTGGGCCAGCGTGATTGACGAAGGCCTAATCGCCCTAACATAGGGTAGGCTCGAGCCCCTCGGTGGGCACGTGTATGAGCTGTGATGATGATAAGGCTGAAATTATATTTAAAGGGCATATAGGTTAGATATTACATGGACCCTAGGTGCTTCTGCTTGTCTGAAACCTGAAAACCTAATACTTTAAACTGAGAGCAAAAACTTTGAAGTGACAACCATAGTCCAGCTAACTATGGAATTAGGGCCATACTAATAACCATTGTATAAGCCTTGTATAGTTAAGCAGTGTTTTGTCTCTTTTGTTCGAATTTGAAATGTCATTCAAGTGAACGTGACAAAACACTGTTTAACTAAATCAGGCTTATACAATGGTTATTAGTAAGGCCTTTAATGTTTTTTCCCTAAACTATTTATTGATGATGTGGCACAAGCCACAGAGATACGTAGTCTGTCTGCTATGACGCTCGTTAGTTATGAATGAAGTGACGTAACAGTCGTCGGCGTAGTGTTCCTCGTAAGCTTATATACTTAGGATCAAAAATAATTTCTTTAGTTTATATGTAATAAAAATTTTGCTTGATTTGCCCAGATATTTTTCCTATAGAATCTCCACTTCTGATGGCTACCCTTAAATATTATTTCAGTGTTCTGTGACACCCTATTCATGTCATGAATATTAAATATCATGTACAATTTAAAGGATTAATGTTATATAATATGTGCACATTTGAGATTTGCCCTTCTTCTCACATGATTATAAAAGATACAAAGACTGTAGAAAAAATAAAGTAGACAAGCGACAAGCATCAACCAAACTGTACAAAGAGCAGAGAAGTTCCTCTGCTCTTTGTAGAGTCAAGTGTGGGTACAAAACACTGATAAAGGTGATATTCTATGTTTGTAACTGCACCCACGATACAGGAGAAAATCCTAGTGTGAGGCGACTTTTTTTTTAAAAACAAAAAAAACAAAAAAAACTGAAATTCAGGGTTAGACAACAGTGCCAGATGTAATGCCACATGATACTAGTTTTCATTATAGTTTTGTAAGACATGATACTTGCTCCAAAATTTTTAGTTCCCAATTATCTCCATGTTATTTTTGTTACAATCGGTACTGTACTTTTTTGTAATAGAGTTCTGTGTCGCCTGGTAGAAATCGCTTACAGCAATAAGGCTGCCTATTTTGTTGTTTTTTGTATACAATACATCCTAATATCTGTTATTTATTGTGCAAAATAAAATGTTTCTATCTATCTATCTAAGAAGTAACATTAATTCATCTTCATAAATTTCAAAATTTATATTATTAGTAGCATGGAGAAATTGTTATTAAGCAGGAAAAGATAGCAAACCTGATAGGAATGATGTATGAAAATAGCAGCACAAATCTGAAGAAGTACGCAAACCAGGGCCCATTAAATCCCTTGAGTATGATGAGCAGCAAAGATATGCATACTGTGGCCACAAATAGTACTTTTGTCAGGTTGTTCACCTGCAGGTCCAGTCGGCCCACCTTGGAGCGTGGGGTGGCATTGTTCATCACACTGCGGGTTTCACTGCCTGGGGAGTGGTTAAATCCAATAAGTTTAACTGCTAATAGTTATTGATTTTTTTCATAATTATACTGCTAATGAAATTATAACATGGAATACATTTTATTAGGATATAGCTTTAACATAATAAGCAAATCCAGTCACTTATAGATATAATTTATCTTCTAAATAGCATAGATGAGTTTCACTTCTGACCTCAATTATCTTACATGCAAGAGACTATCATTATTTTATTTACAGCATGAATCATAATCAGTTGAGAGCTGTTGTCAGTTCAATGACTGAGCAGGTAGGTCAATGCTGAACATTATTTTTGATGCACTATCTTTCTGAATAGCATAATTTATATTTTATTCAATGAGTACCTGTGTAAATGACGAGACCAGTTGCTTGCCCAGAAGCAACTACACTACCACTCCACAATGTATTTTCTATATCAAGAGAATCACTCTCCTCTTCATCGAGTCTTGTACAAGTGCCAATAAAGGAATGGATATCTTTTTCAGGTTTTTCCACCCAAATCTTTGCATTAATATCTAGGAGATGGGCATCAGTTGGCAGTTTTTGTGTTGATGGCAATGGAATTCTAAAATCACAATAGCTGTTTCAGTAATACATATTTGTATGTGTGTGGGTGTATAATTAATTGTCCATAGGTATCTCTCCCTTTTACTACCATGGATATTATAAGAGCTCACTTGGGTTCCATTCCACATTGAGGCATGGGCAGTTCCAGGATGTACATGGGGGGGGGGGTAATTGGTGTATAAAAAGTATCAAAAATCGCAACGAAAGATGTGACTGCAAATAATAACATTAAATTCTATTTAATAAATTTTAAACAAAATATGTTTTTCTTGACAGCCTTTGCAAATCCATCTAAAACATTTTCGTTGATGTTCATTATCACTCAAAGTTTTGTTGTAGGTAAAACAATAAATGTATTTAGACATTTTGATTTTTTTATTTTATTGCTAATAGTCAATAAGTCAGATTAGTTGGAGGAATTGAATTGAATTATAGCACATTTTCAGGTGCACCACTTATTCTAGTCTTTGGTTTTTTAATATGCTATGCATGTCTGTTTAGTTATAAGGCTTTTATGCCTGCCTTAATGACTCCACCCTTGCACTCGCCTATTATGCTTGTAAAAATTGCCAATTTAACATTGTCAAACATACCAACCTCAATTTCCAGTCAATCTCTCCATCTAATTGATCGGTCCGTATAAATACAGTACCCATGGTTTCATTAGTCCTAAGAAGGATCATATCGGCAGGCACTCGCTGGCCTTTGTGCAACATCACAATATCCCCAACACGGAGAGCTGATGCTGACACATGTTCTGTGTGAAAAGGCCTGTAGCCATCCTCTGCGGAGTCCAATATTATTCTTTCATAATGCTGTCTATTAACTTCTTTGTCTCTTCTGAAAAATTTATCACTAAAATGTAATGTATGCCACAAGGTACCTATTTTATTTATATAATATAAAAAGTTAATAAAAAATAAAGATTTTATTTAATAGTAGCTTCGAAGGAAAATAAAAATCTAAAATATTTTGAAACCTTGATGTAAGATGTTGTTTTAAATATAAACCATATTGTGTAATATTTTTAATCTGAAAGAATTATTTATGATTGTTTTCTTTTCTCTGTATTTGAATATGTCTTTAATGTTCTTTTTTAGAATTATTTATGATTGTTTTCTTTTCTCTGTATTTGAATATGTCTTTAATGTTCTTCTTCTTCTTTTTTATCTGTGGCAATTGGTCGTTGGACAGAATGACCATTACTGCCAGTGTCAAGTGCCAGGATAGATAGAGTAATAACGCGCGTATTTGGTACAGTTTTCAACGTCGTTGTTACAACTCACCTATATCTTCGGAAGTCATCAACTGCTTCTCTGAATAATGTCACAGCCAACACAAAGCATAATGGACCCCAGTATGTGTACAAATAACCAATACGAATACTTGGAATAAACTGGCTTATGGCCATCACCAAGAAATAAAGGTTGAGGAAAAAACGGAATTGCTCATATAACACCAAAGGCAGAAATGTGATGAGATTATATTTCTGAAATGTTAAAAAAGAGATTAAAGATCAATTGCCCTTTGTTTTGTTCTCTGAAATGTTCAGAATTCAAAACAAAGGGCACTTTCAATCCTTTGTAAAACAACTACACTAATAAAATGTAACTACAGTGTATATTTAATTTCAATTCCTCGACAATTGATCAGATATGAAATTCAAAAACAACACAGCATTATTTATCGTCTGCTTATAAACGTCAAGAACTTACTTGATTGCAAACATGATTTGGAGGAAACTCATCTTCGGGTATTTGACCTAATTCAATTATTCTTGAACTTAATTCCTTTTTGTGAAGTCTTAAGAACATCAACCTTAAAAATATAGAAAATATTGCAAATAAAATAACAACAAAGAAATCATTTAATTACGTTCACTGATTATCTTACCTTGACCAAAAACTCTTCTTTTTAGGCCTCGTTAGTAGGGGTGTTGTTTCCATATTGTTCTATTTTGTGAAGGAAGATTGACTAAAATAACTTACATTATATTAGAACAAAACAAAACTAAATTATCTTTCAATTTAGTGATTTTTGAGTAAAAGGCGAAAGTTTCAAACAAACATTCTGACCATTCTGACATTGACAGCTCTCATAAATTATTTTTGCAAGAAGCAAAGAGCAAATCCCCAACCAATCCACAAACTCTGCGTTCCGTAAAATGATAAAAGTGATAATATCGCGAATCCGACCAGTCACAACATAACCTACTCAATAGCCTTATATTTTGTGACGATTTTATACGATATTTTGGTCGGATTCGTGATATTATCGCTTTTATCGCAATTCGGAACGCACGGAAATTAGTGGGTGCGCGACTTTTGTCACGGCGACAGAAATGTTTTTGTAACTGTCACGTCACGCAGGTGCGCGCACGGCACGGAGGGCGACAGTGACGAAACTTTTTTGAAATCGAAGCGTCCAGTGTTGCCAAGTTGGTGATTTTTCCACTAGTTCTGGTGGTTTGTTGGTGGGCTATTAGGTTTCTGGTGGCTGGTGGTTTATTTACTGGGCATTAAATGTCAACAACTTATGAACTTCATCTAATGATACACTAGTCTGTCATCCCGAAATGTCAAAGATAATTATTATTATTAATAATAAAAACTTTTAAATTCTAACAATACATTCTAATAGTCCCTGCGTTCCAGATAAGCTATAAATATCAACATTTTTAGCATCTCTGCGTTTCATTAGCCGGTGATGCTAGTTTTTCTTGCTGGGCCCCGTTTCACGAAGCAACAAGTTACAATTTTACAGGTAAAAACTGGCAACACTAGTTAAAAACCAAGAAAAAGGTGTTTCACGAAACTACTATGCAACAAGTTGTATTATTGTTGTGACAAGTTCTTGTATTACAATCCACAGACAAACCATACACTATTTTAACAATTACCGGTTAATTTTACTGGTGTTTCTGTTAGAATGTAAAAATTGGTATCGATTCTGGCATGATTCTCTAAACCTAAAACTAAATTTGACAACAGTCTCTCCTTGTCATTTTGTATAGAATATGACAAGGATAGACTGTTGTCAAATTTAGTTTTAGGTTTAGAGAATCATGCCAGAATCGACACCATTGTTTATCTATGCTCTTCACGGATATGTAATATTAACGTTATCTATGGACCTGTCATTGTGATTTTGACACTTGACTTTTTATCGCTTCTTCTAAGCTCGTCCCTTGTCCTTTGTGATTGTCATCCATTTAAATAATTGTGAAATACTTATTAATCGTATTATATTTAAGCAATCTTTGACGCCATTATGTTCAATTGTATTTAATGGTTAAATACAAAAACATAACAAGACATTTTGATGTTTATTTCGCATCCTTCATTCCGATATCAAGTGGCCGGCTGCGGTGTGCTCTGCAAACAGGTTATGGGCCCAGGCAATATAAGAAGGAATACATTGTGAGTACAAATCAGAATGTCGAATCCGATTGCTCAATCATCAAATACGATAGCCTCTGTAGAAAAATTAGAGGGGATCACTAATTACATAAATTGGAAATTTTCAATAAAAATGTTGCTAACATTGGAGGATTTATGGAGTTGTGTGGAAGGTACAAACACCGACAATCGTGCTGACCAAAGGGCTTTGGCAAAAATATGTCTAAGCATACAACCCGCTCTCTATCAATATGTGCGGAGCTGTACCACAGCCAAGCAGGCTTGGGATAAATTAGCCGACTGTTTCGAAGATAAAGGCCTGTATCGCCGTGTACTTTTACTAAGACAATTGCACAGAGTTGAATACAGTCAGTTCGCTTCAATGTCAGATTACATAGAAGGAGTAATGAAATTGGTTCAGCAGCTTGCTGATATTGGTAAGAAAATTGATGATGCTGAAGTTGCTGAAATTCTTTTATCTGGATTACCGCAAGAATATGACATAATTGTTTCAAGTTTGGAAACAGCGAACATTACTAGCACTCTGTCAAGTGAAATTGTAAGAACCAGACTGTTACAAGAAGATCACAGGCGACACACAGATTCCAGTTCCACAGCTTATATGTCTACTAAAGGAAAGAAGAAGGCTACATGCTCTTATTGCAAGAAGCCTGGCCATTTTGCTAAGAGATGTTTTAAAAGAAAGCGTGATCAGAAGGAGCACAAAGAAGAACACACAATGTTTGCTTTTACAACTGCAAAATCATCTGAAGAATTCATTATTGACTCTGGTGCTTCCTGTCACATGGTGAAAGATGGATCGCTGACATCTACTACCACTAAAGAGAAGAAGATTAGTGTCTCTGTTGCGAATGGTCATAGTATTTCTAGCGTAGCTGTTGGAGATGTTAATCTCTCTCCTAATGTAAGTTTAAGCAATGTTTTAGTGGTTCCTCAATTGTCAAATAATTTAATATCTGTTGGTAAAATTACAGAAAAAGGCTATATAGTAGTTTTCACTAAAGATGGGTGTAATATTTATAATCATAGTTCTAAAATTACTGGCAACCATATACTCTCAGCTAAGAAAATAAATGGGCTTTATAAATTTAAAATTCAGCAAGGTAGATCCTTACCCCAGCAGGATTCCATACCCCTTAATAATAGTAAGGGGGCAGTGAGTGCTCATCAGGCTGTTGGTGTGCCATTAAGCTTGTGGCACAAGCGCCTTGGCCACCTTAATCTTGTAAGTATGCGTGTGCTTGGTGTTGGGGATCAGTGTTCGGGTGTTGTTTTTCAGAAGGAAGATGACTGCCTGAACAAGTGTGTTTCATGTTTGTCGGGAAAGATGCATGCATCATCCTTTCCTCAGGCAGGTGCGAAGCGCGCTACCACACAGCTGGAACTGATCCATTCCGACGTAGCAGGCCCAATGCAAGTCAGCTCATGGGGCGGAGCCCGCTTCTTGCTGACATTTACCGATGACTATACGAGAAAGACCTTCGGATATCTCATGAAATCAAAGAATGAGGTAAGTTCCCATTTTATTCATTTTAAAAATTTGGTTGAGAAGCAAACTGGGTTGTTCATTAAAGTGCTTCGTACCGACAATGGCACTGAATTTTGTAATGATAACCTTACTAGTTTTCTTAGAGAGGCAGGTATAGTACACCAGACCTCAGTGCCTTATTGCCCTCAGCAGAATGGGGTGGCGGAGCGCGTCAATAGGACATTGTTTGAGAAAGCTCGTGCCATGTTGCAGGAATCCGGTTTATCAAAACGGTTTTGGGGGGAAGCAATTATGACAGCCATATATTTAAAAAATAGAAGCCCCACCTCTGCGTTATCAAATAAGATACCTGAATGTGTATGGACAGGATCTGTTGTGGATCTGAGTCATCTGCGCGTTTTTGGTTGCACAGCATTCTCACTTATACCTACTCAGAAGCGACGCAAGCTCGATGCCAAGGCAAAGCCATATATATTTTTAGGATATGGTGAAACTTGTAAGGGATATAGACTATGTGACCCATCTAATCCTCACCTTACTATTTATTCTAGGAATGTTTCCTTTATAGAAAGTGAGTTTTATGGAAAAGGCACACAAAAGACTGAAATAGGGAATATTAATAATAATTTTTCATTTTATGAAGATAGTAATGACAAGACCTTAGATAATGGAATTTCTAATATTAATAATAATGAAATTTTAAATATTAATTATGATGAAATTTTAAATATTAATAATGAATTAAATTGTAATGAAATTCCAAAAGATAATAGCTGTGATGTTAGTCCTAATCGCTCATTTGATGTTTCAGATGCTGGAGAATCACCACAACTAAGGTCTCCGCTGTCTGATCTGTATTGTACTGGCGAAGAGAGTTCTAATGATGAAGGCAATTACAATTCTTACATGGAAAAGCTAGAACCTGCATCTCAAGGAGGAGAGCTGCATGCGTCGGAGGGTACCACCGATGCATCAGGTCCTCAACGCCCTGTACGTACTACCAGAGGTAAAATGCCTAGTAAATTTTCTGATTATGACTTATCTTCTATGATGGCTGAGGCTGGTTCACTGGACGATCCTTCTTCCTATGAGGAGGCCATGAGTTCACCAGACAAAGACGAATGGTGCGAGGCCATGCGAAGTGAGTATAATGCTCTTATTCGCAATCATGTGTGGGAGTTAGTTGATCGACCAAAGCAAGGTAATGTAATTAAATGCAAATGGGTTTTTAAACGAAAATATGGTTTTGCTGGTGAATTTAATAAATTTAAAGCAAGATTGGTTGCTCGTGGTTTTAGCCAGAAAGAGGGAATAGATTATTCAGATACTTTCTCCCCTGTAGTGAGACAATCCACATTAAGAATTTTATTTTCTGTTGCTACAGAACTCGATTTGCAATGTAATCATATTGATGTTACCACTGCATTTTTAAATGGTGAATTAGACGAAACCATTTATATGGAACAGCCAAAAGGTTGTAATTTTATTAACACTAATAAAGTTTGTTTGCTCAAAAAGAGCATATATGGCCTGAAACAATCGAGCCGTATGTGGAATATTAAAGTTCATAATGTTTTATGTTCAAATGGGTATGAGCAAAGCAAATGCGAGCCCTGTATTTATGTAAAAAGATCTAAAAATGAATATATTATAATAGCTCTGTATGTCGATGACTTCTATGTCTTTCACAATAATAATATAGATAGAATTGTGACATTATTGCAGAAACATTTTGAAATTCGACACTTAGGACAGCTTAAAAATTGTTTAGGAATGAATATAACTAGACAGAGTGATTCATTAATCTTAAATCAATCTGACTATGTAAAACGTTTATTGGCTAAGTTTGGTATGACTGAATGTAAGCCTGTAGCTACACCACTACCTGTAAATTGTAAACTTACAAAATCTGATAAAAATTGTCTTGAAGATGATGTATATAAATATAGACAACTTTTAGGTTCATTAATGTATTTATCAGTTTGTACACGTCCCGACATAGCTTATGCGTGTAGCCAACTTAGTCAATATAGCACATGCTTTGGCCTAGATCATTGGCATGCTGCCAAAAGGATTTTAAGATATTTAGCAGGAACTTTGAATTATGGACTTTGTTTTAGTAAAGGAAATAGTTTAAATATTACTGCTTTTGCGGATGCAGACTGGGCAAATGATCTGTGTGATCGCAAATCTTACACTGGCTTTGTTATTAAGATGGGTAGCAACGTTGTTAATTGGGAAGCTAGAAAACAGCGTTGCATAGCATTATCTAGTACGGAAGCAGAGTACTTGGCAATAAGTGATGTGTGCAAAGATATCTGTTTTATTAAGAATTTCTTGTCTGAAATATCTGATAAAACTATAGATGTAGTAGTATACAATGATAACCAAAGTGCTCAAAAATTGTTACTAGTTAAAGAATACTCACATAAACGAACAAAACACATAGATTTACGATATCATTTTGTTAAAGATTTAATACAGAAAAATTTAATTAATGTTAAATATTTACCAACTGAGAAAATGATAGCAGATGTGTTAACAAAGCCACTATGTAAAGCTAAACATTATAGTTGTATATCTGAATTAAATCTTAAAAGTTAAATGTCAGGGTTTTGCTATAATATGTAATAATATAAATCTAATTGTAATTAAATAATAGTAAATGTTATTCACGGTATGTTATTATTATATAGTGTTAAGACAGTTGTTATGTACAATGTTTACTTAAGTTAATTGTATCAGTCACAAAAGTTAACTTGTATTTTTGTAAACATTTGTAAATGAGTGTTTCTTTTGCTTTCTTTTTGCCTCACTCCGATGTAGAGCATAAGGAGGAGTGTTAGAATGTAAAAATTGTTTATCTATGCTCTTCACGGATATGTAATATTAACGTTATCTATGGACCTGTCATTGTGATTTTGACACTTGACTTTTTATCGCTTCTTCTAAGCTCGTCCCTTGTCCTTTGTGATTGTCATCCATTTAAATAATTGTGAAATACTTATTAATCGTATTATATTTAAGCAATCTTTGACGCCATTATGTTCAATTGTATTTAATGGTTAAATACAAAAACATAACAAGACATTTTGATGTTTATTTCGCATCCTTCATTCCGATATCAAGTGGCCGGCTGCGGTGTGCTCTGCAAACAGTTTCACAAAGATTCAGACTAGTAAACACTAGTAAACAACTTTTCCTTTCATTTTTTTCTTCGCGTTTTACCTTTACCTACAGTTCTTTGTACAAACATGATTACATTAAATATTAACAGAAATCTATACTTGGTTTCACAATAAATTATTTATTGGAAAACTCGACTGAAAACATTTGTTTATTTTATTTGGAAAATAATTTGGGGCCAAGGGGCCTCCACTCCTTTGTTGCCCCGATGCCTCCAGACCTTTAAATGCGGCCATGTACTTACGTATAGTAGCAAAGTATTACAACACTTATTAGTGCAATTAAGTCCTTGGTTGTTTTTAAATTGTAATAAAAAAGATGCGTAAATATATTTGGCCGCCAGCTTTATAAACAAACAATTAGATGAAATGCCGTAAATAACAACAACAATTACACCTACCTATTTGGAAATATCTTGAAGTGTATGTAATTTTCAATGATTTCGTACTGTTTCTATGTTCGATAAAATTATAAACAATTTTGTTTTTCAACGATTTATGGATCTGCAATAACAAAACCATTCAGAACCATTGTGATGTTGTAGTAACTCGAGTCTTAAATTACCTGTAAGTTAATAAATAATACCTACATCACAAACTTGATCGTTTTATAGAAACATTATACGAGGTTATTTTTTAATTATCACAAAAAATGTGTGTGCTTATTCAGACAAGCAAACTGAACAACTTTCACTATGGGACCAACTTTGAAATCGCATAGAAAAAATCAGCTGTTCCATACATCTAGGTTCAGTGAATGTTGAACATTTGTATGGAACAGCTGATTTTTTTTTTGCGATATCAAAGTTGGTCCCATAGTGAAAGTTGTTCAGTTTGCTTGTCAGAACAAGCACAATTTTTTTTTGTGATAATTAAAAAATAAACTTGTATAGCTGGTATAACACATACACGCACAAATATAATTGAATTGGGAAATATGATGTAAAGTAATTACTTAGGTAATTGTTATACCATTTATGCTATACCGAGAAATGAAATGCATCCGAGAATCTTTGGTAAATGGGTTAACTGTTTACATTATTCTATTTAGGTATCTGAAATTTCGTAATTATTCTTGACTATTACCTGATAGTGTGATACCCTGACATCGAACTTACACCTTTGTTCAACATTGAATAATGCCTAAGTATTGCCTATCTATTGACGATAATTACTACTTCGAATTGGCATAGTATTATTTATCTACCTACTTATATTTGATATAATACTATTTAATGCACTATACGAGCAATAAAATAAAATACAGTTTATAGTTAACAAGAATCAATGGTTAGTTGACATATAATAATATGAACGGAGTTAAATATCTTATGTTGTTTTATGAGCATGTATTTTAAGGTAAACGTGAAATTATTTCTATCGAAAGGCAGCTATAAGCTAATCATTCAATTATTGTTGCATCTAAGGACATAAGAGCAGTTATATACTTACTGAATATTCAATTATTATATAAATGCAGTTATTTGCTGAACTTTAAATTTTTACATAAGAGCAGTTATATACTGAACATTCAATTGTTATACAAAAATATACAAATACAAAACTATTTAATTGTTACGTAACAGCAGTTATATATTCAACTATTGTCGTATCTAAGGGTAGTATACCTACCTATATATAAGAGCAGTTATATACTGAATATTCAATTATTATATAAATGCAGTTATATGCTGAACTTCAGATTGTTAAATAAGAGCAGTTATATACTGAACATTCAATTGTTGTACAAAAGCAGTTATATACTGAACATTTAATTGTTACATAACAACAGTTATATACTGATCATGTAATCGTTACATAAGATTAGTTATATATTGAACATTTAATTGTTACATAAATACAGTTATATACAAAACACATTCAATTGTAATATAAGAGCAGTGATATACCTACTGAACATTTAATTGTTATACAAAAACAGTTATACAGGGTCATTTTTAATGGACCAACAACCTCCCAGAGGCTGATTCTAGTGTTCAGATGCAACAACTTTTTGTATGGGACCAACATCGAAATCGCAAAAAAAAATCCACTTTCCCATACTAAAGTCTCAATCAGCTAACCTAGTTTGTATGGAGAAGTGTTTATTTTTTAGATATCGATGTTGGTCCCATACAAAAAGTTGTTGCATCTGAGCACTAGAATCAGCCCCTGGGAGGTTGTTCGTTTATTAAAAATGACCCTGTATACTGAACATTTTATGGTTACATAAATGCAGTTATATACTGAACATTTAATTGTTATATAAGAGCAGTAGTATACTGAATATTCAATTGTTATACAAAAGCGGTTATATAGTGAACATTTAATTGTTACATAAATGCAGTTATATACTGAGCATTAAATTGTTATATAAAAGCAGTATATATTGGACATTTAATTGTCACATAAGAACAGTTATATACTGAACAGTTTATTATTGTTATATATGAACAGAACACATTGTTATTTAGGAACAGCTATATACTAAACATTGAATGGCTATATACTGAACATTTAATTGTTACACAAAAAGTAGATAGTAACTAAACGCTATCCAAACAAGGGTCAGTGGGATTTAGAACCAATGACAGTTATTCCATTGGTTGGTCTCAGGTCACTTCAATAAGGTACAATATGGCATCTTCATTGACGTTGGAGACATTTGATTGCGAAGGCGATCCTACATCCGTAGGTATACGCTGGGAACGCAAGAAAAGAGCTTTATTTATATACTTAGACGCAGCAAATGTCGAGAACAATGTAAAGAAGAGAGCAAATCTTCTACACTTTGGAGGTACTGAGCTTCAATAAATTTATTCAAACATACCAGGAGCCAATGCAACTCCCACAGATGGGGATGACGTCTTTTCGGTAGCCATAGAAAAGTTAGATGAATACTTCGCACAGAAGCAAAGTAAAATCTATGAACAGCACATGTTTCGCCTACTTAAACAGGAGCCTAACGAGTGAGAAATTTGTTGTTCGATTGAGGCAACAGGCCGGCAAATGCCTATTTGCAGACAAGAATGAAAACATTATAGATCAAATCACGGAAAGATGTCTTTCTACTGAATTAAGGAAAAAATACTCCAGACTGACGATGAAATTTATTTGGATAAAAAAATTTCATTGGAATTAGTAAACATGCAAATGGAAAAATTTTGTACTAAAAACAATGACACTATCAATAAAATAGACTCAAATTTGAAGACTAAACTCATTAGAAAAGAAAGAGAAGAATTAAGTTGTGGTCGTTGTAGCAATCGTAAACACACTTCTGGGGATTACAACTGCCCAGCAAAAAAAAAAAATAAGGAGTGTCATAAATGTGGCGTATAAGGGCACTTTCGACAATACTGCCAAATAATAATAGAAAATATAATATAACAAAAATATAAAAATATGAAAAAACAAAACACTGAAATTGTGAACAATATACAGGAAGACGAGAAATCAAACAATAACCAAGTATTATGTTTTTCATATTGATGTTCGTGGAATTTGATTGTACGGCGGGAGAAGTTAAAACTAAATTGTTAGTTGCAAATAAAATCTGATTACCGCAGACACCTGGGAGATAATGAAAAAAACAATAATATAGTAGTGTGTATAATCAAATAAAAAACCCAGATATATAACAGATATAAAAACACCTTTTACAGCATAGGGCAGTAACAAACCTTTGGTTGTAAGAGGATCCTTTTGTCTCAAAGGATCCTCTTACAACCAAAGGTTTCTATACAAGTAGGCGAAAAATCAGACAAAGCTACATTTTATGTTATGGCGAATGGGACAAAGAATTTGCTTGGAAAATAGACGGCGATGGCACTAGGAATATTAAAAATTGGATTTGATTTAGAGGAGAAGTTTAATAATGTAGACACATAAGCATTTCCGAAGTTCAAGGATGTTTTAGTTGATTTGCCGAAAGAGGAATCCATATCACCGGTGTCGCAATCTTATAGGTTCCAAAAGATTAATGAATAAATTGTTTGATTATTTTAATAATTATATTTGGATAAAAAAAAACAAGACTCAAAATTAAGTAAAGTTCTAGAAATCCTGGAAAACAATAATGTGGTACTGAAACACGATAAATGTTCATTTAGAACGACTAAAGATAATTTTCTAGGGCACGAACTTTCAGAAAAAGGAGTACGTCCTCTGCAGAAATATATTTCTACTATCCAGGAATTTAGATCACCTACCACAGTTGGAGAACTGCAAAGTTTCTTGGGACTCGCAAATTTTGCGAGCAAATGGATACCTGATTTGGCCACCCGAACTGAATCCCTTAAAGACCTGCTACGAAATCGATAGGGAAATGGAGCTAATATTAAAGAAATTTGGGGCTTAAGTCAACAAAAGGAATTTGATTCTTTAAAATCGGCATTGACAAACCTTCCAAATCTGTAATACTACAATGTAAAAGACCGTGCAATCGTTATTGCTGATGCCAGTCCAGTAGGGTAAGGCGGAGTCCTCGTTCACATAAATGACAAGGGATCAAGAATTATTGCATACGGTCATAAGACTTTGACAGATTGTGAGCGATGGTATTGCCAGGCTGAGAAATAGGCGCTTGCTCTTGTCTGGGTCGTAGAACATTTCCGTGTTTTCTTGCATCAATCACCACAAGCCGTTAGAGGTAATATTTGGACCAAAATCGAAGCTATGCACTAGAATTGAAAGGTGGATTCTGCGACTTCAATCCTATACGTATAAAGTTATCTATCAGCCTGGAAAAAGTAATATTGCAGATGCACTATCAAGGTTATGCGAGATTCCAAAAGATATACCACCCACAAGCGATAGTCACATAATAATATGCCAAATCGTCGCACACAGTCGCCCTATAGCTGTATCAATTAATGAAATTAAATAACATTCGTTAGATGATCACGAAATACAAAAGGTAAGGGATGGAATTTATAACAATAATTGGGACGAAGGTATAAAATTATATAAAATTTTTCAAAATGACTTCAGTTTTTACGAAGACATTCTATTACGGGGATCAAAAATTGTAATACCAGCTAAACTCTGAGACCGTGTCTTACGTGCTGCTCACGAAGGTCATTAGGGCGTCGTAGCTATGAAGGTATGATTAAGAACGAAGGTTTGGTGGCTTAAATGTGACAAAGATGCCGAAACCTTTAAGTCGTGCAAAGGATGTGTTAGAGATATGAAAAAGTTTAAATTCAGTTTATGACTTGTCTTTGAACTTTATGAAGAGATTTTGGTTTGAATATATGTCAGAGGAAAAAAAAGATGAACTAGTTTTTATAAGAGAATCTGCTGAGAATTTTGAAGGGATAAAGTACAAGATGTTTGTTTAGAAAAATGTTTCAATAATTTAGTAGAATATATGTTTTGATAGAATTGTAATTGTAAATGTGAAGTAATACAAAAGAAAAAGTAATATGCTGTGAAGAATCAAGTTTCATTTTGTAAAGGCCCCTCCTCTCAGAGTTACACCAACAATAGGATGTACTCTGGTTTCTGCACCAGAGCCACCACATCCGTTAAAGCGAAGAGAGTTGCCTGAAGAGCCTTGGGTTGATATCGCAGTTGACTTAATGGGTCCCTTACCAAACGGAGATTACTTATTGGCTACGGTTGATTATTTCAGCAAATATAAAGAAATCAAAGTGTCCCGGCATAATTATAACGAGAAATTGTAGCCTTGCTGAAGGAAATTTTTAGTCAGTTAGGCTTTCCTTCAACAATAACAGCTGACGACAACAAAAAATTCGTAAGTGAGGAGTTCAAATCCTTCTGCCAAGAGAGGAATATCACCTTAAACAATTCCATACCGTATTGGCCTCAACAAAATGGTGAGGTAGAAAGGCAGAATAGAGACATTTTAAAATACCAAAAAATTTGTTAAACCGAAAAGGGGAACTAGAAAAAAAATTGCAAGATTACTTGATAATGTACAATAGTACTCCGCATTCGGTGACAGGAAATTCCCATCGGAGTTATTCTTTAATAGGAAAAGGGATAAGATCCCAATGATATCAGACCTAATTGCTGGGCATAATTCAAACTTTATGAAGGCAAAGGACAGGGATAAAGAAATGAAAGAAAGAGGAAAGCCAAAGAATGCGAGTTAAAACCAGACCCCCTAGACAAGATGCCTTTCGATAATCGCTAACGCAATCGCTAGAAGGAAAATGTATGCGATTTGACATAAGCCCTCGTTTAGCTTTCGAGCGCAATTGTCAAATCTCATACATTATCCATTTAGCGATTGCGTTTGCGATTATCGAAAGGCATCTTGTCTAGGGGGTCAGGATACAAGGTTTATGTGAAAAATATGACCAAAGATAATAAACTGAGTTTGAATTATGACTGCACACCTCACACAGTGACTAAAAGTATAGGAAAAGATTCAAGTTCAAAACGAAGAAACTGGACAAACATATAGAAGGAACGTAGTGCATTAAAAAAAGTACAAGGACAATGTGAAGTAATGAACCAGAATGAGAATTAAGAAACGGAAGCAAATATAGATAATATAGATAAATAATTTAAAGTGAATGATCAAAAAGGTATTCAATGTAGAAGCATAATTCAAGTTGATTAGATGATGAATCGTGTAAATATTTAAAATTAAAATAAGGAAGGGATGTAGTGTATAGAGATTTGTCTCGAGAGAACACGACACAGCTCGGTCGGTAACGGTGGTATTCGGCGTCCGGCAGTGGATCAGAGAGGTGGTGTTGTGTGCGTTGGCGAGCCAAATTATCGAGTATATGTGTACAATACATCAAGTTATTCTTTGCAAAACCTTTTATTTGATACCCATATTGTAGGAGTGCATTAAAAATAATTGGTCCGCCATCTTGGGTATGCCACCATCTTGGATTTAGAATGACGTCACACAGTTAACCGTGCATTTTCATCCAAACTGTATGTGTATACAAAATTTCAGCTCAATCGGTTAAAGATATCTACTTCAAAATTAATTTTCAAGCTTTAGAAGTCCGCCATATTGCATTAATAGTGATGTCACATTATTTTTCGAGTTACTCTTAGCAAGACCTTTTATTTGATACCCATATTGTAATGGTGCATTAAAAATAATTTGTCCGCCATCTTGGGTATGCCGCCATCTTAGATTTAGAATGACGTCACATAATCAGCCATGCATTGTCATCCAAACTGAACGTGTATACAAAATTTCAGCTCAATCGGTTAAAGATATCTGCTTCAAAATTGAGTTGCAAGATTTCACCCGAACATACTTACTTACATTGCAAGTTAAATAAAAGCTTGTAAAAATACTTGGATCTACGTAAACAGAAGTAGAGCTGGCAACACTGGCGGAATGGCAATTTTGTCACCTGTGCTATGCGTCACCGGTTTGTCGCCGGTCGGCGCCTCTGTTGTCACGTCGTAATGTGCCCGCAGTCGCGTACCTCAATACATTTTCATGGACTTGATAACAGCGACGAGACAGTCACCGTGACTAAAGTCACGCGTGCGCGCAGTGCCTTATAGGCCCACTTGTCATTTTTCTATTTTGCTTTGCCTTTTGTAGTTTTTAGTCTGTTCAATATTGGATTTTGAAGCAATCTGTGCCTGACTTCCTCTGACTTCGCTAGGTAAATAAATATGGCCGCGAATAGTGTTTTCGTTCTGTGGACAAGGGTGTGGGACTGAAGTCAATAAATGTTGTGAAATAAAGTAATCATTTGAGAAATTTAAATGAGAAACAATACCAAGAAAGTGTTTAGTGTATTAAGCCGCATATATTTTGTGGACATGCAAATAAATATGATCGATGACTGAGCGAGCTTGTTGACAAGTTGGGGTTGCCTAAATTTGCATCCCCCGTTTACATTTATTTTGTTTGTGAGTGATTTCAAGTGTTTATATCGCATTCGTTTTTTTTCTGAACTGCAACAATTTTCTTTAGCTACGGTTGGACTAGGCATTGAAAATTGCTGTGCTCTTATTAGATTCTGATGCGCCGGCGGAGTCAGTGTCTCGTGTCTCTGTCTCTTTCGCGGCGGCCGGGCACACCTCTGTTGACCTATTTTCTGGATAATGCATTGAAGCTAACTATTTATGTCTAAGGGTGTAAAGTAGGGCATCGCCGGTTTTGCATCTCGGAGATTTTGATAAAATTCCTTGATATTGCCTAAAATTTTCTTCAAGTGTTAGGTGGATAGTTGTTCCAGTGAAAATCAGATTTGCAATGTGAAAGTAATTGGTGCTGGTATTATAAATGCTAGGCAGTGTCAGGGATGTTCTACTCGTACAAGCCGACTACAGTATTACAAATTTTTTAAATCTATTTGGAAGCTTGAATTAAAAAATGAAATTATTTGCAATGAAGTCATCTATCTGAAAACTTTGTTTGTTATACAAGAGAAAAAAGCAACATGTGTATGATTTTTACACAGATGTTCAAGAAGTAGTTGGTGAATGAACTGATATCAACATCAATGAAAACATGGCAAAACACACCAAAGAAAACAGATTTCTCTTGAAAGAAAACAAAAAAACTCCAGTATGATGGAATCAGACCTACCCCCAGGAAGCTGCAATTCCACCGGCCATCTGTCCACCATTGGATATCAATCCTTGCCAGGTATGTGTATTCATTTATGTTGTTACTTTTTTAAAATTTTGTTCTATATTTATTTGAAGCAGTGTTTGTCAATAGAACTTCAAAATTGCATTGAGGGTTCACTACTTGCTATATTTTGTTCCTAAAAAACATTCCTGTCAACATTTGATGAGATTTGATGATGAAACATTTGATGAGCCTGGACTATGTAAAAACTAGCAAATAAAGCAGTGCAATAAAAAATGCTTATATGCTGTTGTAGCTGTTATTGATTTAAATTTTGAAATGTGTATAATTTGGAAAATATTGTAATTAAAAAAATAATCATATGTAACCCTGTATTCATTATTATTTTAGACCTTAAGAATTTTTACATGTTCTTTTCGAGGAGGCTCTCCCAATTTCCGAACAGGTGTTAGACTAAAGCTGTGTTCCAGATAATAATCACCACTTTGTTGGTGCTGACATCTGATGTTAGCCTCGTTTTGCATTTCTTTTCAGAAATGTTAACATTTTTAGTTGCACTATTGATATGGGGTGTCACCATGCAGCACTTAACTTTATTTTCATCAATAAATGGGAATTTTTCCTATCAAATACAAATACTATGAAATAATGTAGATGCCAGAAATGACAAAATGCCACAATACTGTTTTGCTGTGGAAAATACAATACAATACATAATTAATTTATGAGGAGATGTAGGCTTGATGAATTTTATTAGTTTGAAAATGCATGGAAGAAGTTTGAAACTTGTAAGGTTTATGCACCTCTGGGCTAGAATGTTTATTTATTTATGTACAGGGCGAATGCACCATTCGGCGAGCACACCTGCCGGCGTAGATGGTGCTGGTGGTGGGTCACGCACTCCCCCTGCCACGCCAAAGAAAGGGGGCAAGATGCTCGCCGTCAGGGTGCAGATGCTGGATGATACAGTGTCTTTGTTCCAAGTACAGGTGAGTTTAAATCGTAGTTGCAATACATAGTTGCCAAATGAACATAACAATTTCTGAGACAAGTTATAGTATATGCTAACGGACTTTGACCATCTACTGTTGTAACTCAATTGACAATTCATATGATAAGTTTAAAACAAAATGCCTCAAAATATTATTTGCCTAAAATATTATTATTGCCTATCTTTAAATTAGCAATAGTTTTCTTAGTAGACAAATAACTCCAAAGTCATTTAGTTTAAGCCTTTAACTTGCCAGTTACACAGAGTGATAAGACATTGACTGTAATATCTTTGTACATGCAATTTTCAGTAGCTCATGACTTTTTCATTGAGCTTTAATACGACTTAAGTATAAAAGTTCATTCATTCCAAGACCACATATACATTGGCGTAGGTGGGGGGGGGGGGGGGGGGGGGGGGCTTGGGGGTCCGGACACCCCCCATTGAAAATCAACATACACTAGACAATGATCTTTTCCTTCCATGTATCAGTATACACTAGGCAAATTGGAGTTTTAATCTGGAGCCCCCTCCCATCGAAAGGTTATACCTACGCCTATTCACATACACAAGTAAATTTGGAAAATTGATTCATTCAGTTGTAAAGTACTTATGTATATTAAAGTGAGAGTTACAAAAAAAATGTGACTGTAAACTTAATTACTGCTATCCTATTTGATAACAATTATATAATCCATATAACCTTCATGTTTTGAATTCTAACCAAAAAGCTTGATGAGAACAGATTAGGAAAAGTTAATAAAGGTTTCATATAAAACTCCTTCATTTGTGAAGTAATCAGGACCTACTTGAATCACCAGAATCAACAGCTGTCTAGTCTAGACAGTTGTTAGTCATGCAGGTATTAAAATAGCAATTAATCGGAGGCACTGTATTCGAGTCATCTGCAAAGCAGCACAGCTTGCTTTTCCTATGCTTGACATTGATTTCCTTCCTATGCTTGACGCAAACGATGATCTCCTAGAAAGTCTTAAAATTTGGCACCGACTTCAATATAGAAGTCTGTACCTATTCTTATATTATTTTTAACTTTTCAGTGTTTTTGAAGTCGGTTTTTATTTTTTGTAAAAAATTTTTTATTTTTAACTTTATAGTGAAAGAAACCCTAATTAGCTCACCTTCGGTGAGCTGGTATTTAATTAGTGTTTCCCTCAAATTTCATGGGATCCCATCATCAAATTCTGACTTTGGTGACCTTGGGACCACCCTAGGAGTATACTCTATCGAATACAAAAAAAAATTTGAAAATCGGTCCACAATTGGCGGAGTAATCGCGTAACATACACACAAAACACGTTGGAAACATCTTAAAATTTAAGGGTTTTCCTTGATTTTCATGGGATCCCATCATCAGATCCTGACTTTGGTGACCATGGGACTACCTTTGGAGTATACTCTATCGAACACAAAAACAATTTTGAAAATCGGTCCACAACTGGCGGCGTAATCGCGTAACACACACACAAAAAAAAAAAAACACGCATCGAATTGAGAACCTCCTCCTTTTTTGAAGTCAATAGTCAATAGGTAAAAATCAATAGGGATCACTTTTAATTTGACGTACATTGCGCTGCGCTGTCCCTCCGTCGATATCAGGCTTTGCGCCGATTTTATTTTATAAAGCAGTGATGGATGCACTTTGACTTTTAAAAACGGAAAGCGGTTCAGATCATCATCATCATCATCATCACAGCTCCTATATGTCCCCACCAAGGGGCTCGAGCCTACCCTTTGTTAGAGTGATTAGGCCTTAGTCAACCACGCTGGCCCAGTGCGGATTGGTCACCTTCACATACACCATTGATTTTCTTTGCAGATGTATGCAGGTTGCCTAACGATGTTTTCCTTTACCGTAGGAGCATCAGACAAATGTACATATGAAATTCGAAAACGAAAAACACATTGGTACATGGCGGTCTCGAACCCGGACCTCCTGATTGGAAGGCAAATGCCGAATCCACAGTGCCACCGACGCTCTCACCGACGCCAGTAGTTCAGATGATGTTCCACAATCAGAGGACGGGAAATATAGCCAGTTGTTGAAAACGTCATTTAAAGTTGATCGATTTCAAATATCTCAATATCATACTTGCATTTGGTATTTCTAAAAAAAGGAGCAGTTAGTGGTCTATAATAAATGACTGGCTACTCCGGTTCAGGCTACATGATAATCTTTCATCATCATCATCGATCATATTTGCCAAATTACTCTTTGTACCAGCAAATGTGTGCAACAAAACGCCTTAAATGGATTGCACAAAACTTTCATTAGCAAAAGTTTGCACTATCCGATTTGTGTAAATAAGATTGAGCGTGTAGCCGGCCGGCCCGGTGAGGAACAACACAATAAGAGCCAGCGCACATTAACGATTGAAAATCGTGCGATATAGTTTAGCCGGTGGTGTACGCCGGTTGCGATCAAAGAGTTAATAAGAATACACTTATGAGTATAAAATATGACTAAGCTTTCCGCCCGCGACTTCGCCCGCGTTATTTTTGTTTTCCCGTGGGAATTTTTTTCTCGTAGGAAAATTACCCTATGTCCTTCCCCTGGTCTCGAACTATACTATCCCTATATCAACTTTCATCAAGATCGGTTCAGTAATTTCGAAGCCTATTCAATACAAACAAACAAACAATCATATCTTCCCTCTTTATAATATTAGTATAGATGAAAACGTTATGAATGAGCAAAGTTTTGCGCTTGCAGTCGCTATCTTGTGGACGCCATACAGTGTCGCCGCCAATTTTTACACAGACCGTTTGCGTATGTGTTTATGTATACGAGTAAATCGCTATCGCATTGTGTATACCCTGCAGTTTTTGCGCCATTTTTTGTACAAACCGGTTGAAACTGCAAGATTGTTTCATTGATACTGCACTGCAAGCAAAGTTAAATTTAATTAGTGCTTGCAGGTTAGGTTTCCTCAATTATTTCCCTATAACTTTTGCGGCTTCGTCTATGTATGTTCAGCCTGCGATTATAACTTGATCCATGGATATTTGCGCAAATTATCCAATGATTACTATGCATGGTGCGTTTCTTCACTTTGCATAGGCAGTCGATCGCATACGAATTGCCAGGACAGTTATGCGCTGGTTCTAACTGTATTTCCAATTCGATTTTTTATGACTAGTTGTTGCCTCAATTTTTAATGTAGGGTTTTTAGCGGAGGAGGAGTTGACCTTTCTACACGATACTGGCCAGATAAGCTGGTGAAGTGTTTTGTTTCAAGTTTTCCATCACTACGCAGCGGTGTATTTGCGGTATAGTCCCTCTGTCCGCTCTGTTCTAAACCCTTCGCCGGCGCACAGAAAGAACAGCCCCCTAACCATGATCGCTCAAAACAATTTTGATACCGTTATTTATGATTTACTTTGATACCGTTATTTATGATTTATTTTTGAATTTTGTATTTTATAGAATTCTTATGTTTTGTATACGTCAGATTATTAAATGTCTTGATACGAAAGTGTGTGTCCTTATTATTTTGGTGTCAGAAGAATTAAACAATATTTATTATAATCGACCATGCCTATAACAAGAGCACGAGCGTTATCCAAAAGTGATTCGGCAAATTTGAAATCGGGCACAAACATTGTTCCACTGTTGTCGCTCCACATCGGGGTAGCGCCCCGAGCTGCGGCTCCCTTGCGCCAGTATCCTGCGAGCCTAACACTGAAGGTAACATGCCTCCTACTCCGACCACTTCCGATTATTATTCTTATTGTTGGGGCTATGCAACTTCAATGAAGCTGTAGTCACTGCGACCTAAAAGATCTATTGTGACTCGCCGCCAAGTTACAGTATCTCTTTTAGCCTGGCCGCCACCAGGAAATCCAAGATGGCTCTGGCTTTAAGAGATTTCAGTTCCCCTGGGCTGATTAAGTGTCTTCCCAGGTGGATACTTCGTTTGTGACTTAGAGGTCCACAATCGCACAAGAGGTGTTGGGGTGTTTCACGCTCCTGTTCGCAAAATCTGCAAATATCAGATTCACTTAATTTCATGTGAAATTGGTGTCTGTTTAGCTTGCAGTGACCAGTTAAGGCCCTAACAATCGCACCGGTGTTCGTCCTACTGAACTGTAAAAGTTCAGTAGTTCGTTTTTGCGAGTATCCTTGTATCAAGGTTTTAGCGTGTACTAATCCTGGTTGGTTTAGCCAGTATTTTTTTGATTCGCTTAGAAGGTTTTCCTTAAGGAGTTGCATGGCATGACGTTTCGAGATGTCACAGAAAGGTTCTGGACCTATCTGTTGACCCTCCGCTCCAGCCCTTGCAAGTTCATCGGCCTTTTCATTACCGACGACACCTGAATGTCCTGGTACCCATTTCAGAATAACTCTGTTCTGTTGTCCCAGGTCATTTAGTTTATTTACGCAGTCTGTCACCAGTTTCGAATATATAACATTCGATTGAATAGCGTTAAGAGCTGCTTGGCTATCTGAAAAGATATAAATGGTTTGGTTTTTGTAGTTTCGTTGGCGATTAGCTTCTACACATTCTATGATGGCGTACACCTCCGCCTGGAATATAGTAGCGTGCTGACCAAGATTAACGCTTTTGTTAAAGCTCGGTCTGACACCATATAATACCCCGCATCCTACATTTTGACCCATTTTGGAGCCGTCTGTGAACCAAACTAGGCTTCCAGCCTTACAGAGGTTATGATCTTCCGCCCACTCCTCTCTGCTTGGTAGTTCCACTGAGTAGTTTTTAGTAAAATTACAGAGTGGAAGCATGACATCTGTAGTCATAGCTAGTTGTTTTTGTTCAAGCACTGTTTGTCGCAGTGACCTCAATGCTTAAGAGTACCAGTTTACCTTCCCAGTGCTTTCTATTCTATAAATGCTAGCTTTCGCCTCCTTCACTATAAATAGATGAAGGGGCGGTAGGTTCAGCAGGGCATTAAGCGCAGCTCCTGGGGTTGTAGACATGGCGCCAGTTACCATAAGGCAAGCTGTTCGTTGTAGACCGCCTAGCTTGTTGATAACTGTCACTTGCGTGACTTTTTTCCACCAAACCACGCAGGCATATGTTACCATAGGCCTGACGATCGCAGTGTACATCCACAGGGCGATTTTTGGGTTTATGCCCCATTTCGCTCCTGCTAAACGACAACATATTCCTAAAGCACTTTTTGCCTTTTGGATTACATTGTAAATGTGACTATTCCAGGTCAATTTTTGGTCGATCGTAACGCCCAAATATTTGACTTCTGTGGAATAAGTTATTAGAGTCCCCCTTAAAACAGGATTTACCAGCTTGTTTAGCTTGCGCTTTCTGGTAAAGGGAACTATCGTCGTTTTGTTTGGATTTACCGACAATTTGTTCTCAATGCACCATCTATCGATGATATTAAGAGATTTTTGTAGTATAGATGAGACAGTGCTTTGGCAGGGACCAATGACGCATGCTACAACGTCATCTGCGTAGCCCTGAACATCTAAATCCTTTTCTGAGGCTTCAGTTAACAAGCGGTCAATAACAAGTGACCACAGTAGTGGCGATAGGACGCCTCCTTGTGGACACCCTCTTGTTGTTTTGAAGCCTTTTACGGTTCCGTGAAGACTTACACTGATAATTCTGTTAAGGAGCATCGATTCAATCCAACGGGTTGTTGTTTTATCAATCCCCTTGTCGCCCATTGCCTTGGAAAGGGTTTCAATGGTTACGTTATCGAAGGCTCCTTCTATGTCTAGGAAAGCACAGAGGGCTATTTGTTTATCTTCTAGAGCCCGTTCTATCTTGTCGGTTAGTTCGAGCAAGGCAGTTTCTGTAGATTTTCCTTTTACATATGCGTGCTGCTTTGCATGGGATGTAGAGGACGTTTTCTTAGTGGTCCGTCTCTAATGCACACGTCAATGACCTTTTCCATACTTTTCAGTAGGAAGGAGGTGAGGCTTATGGGTCTAAAGGACTTTGGCTGCGCGTAGTCCTTTTTACCAGCCTTGGGAATAA
Source organism: Schoenobius gigantellus (assembly GCA_963935595.1). NCBI lineage: Eukaryota > Metazoa > Arthropoda > Insecta > Lepidoptera > Crambidae > Schoenobius > Schoenobius gigantellus. The sequence goes on along the minus strand of OZ012544.1, from coordinate 8,431,558 downwards.
ATCGAACTTTTACCATAGTCCAATTTTCTGGTATATATCCCCAGGCATAACTAGCTCTGAAGATCTTTACCAGAACCGGAGTAAGGATATTCTTACCCTGTTGTAGCAGAGCAGGAAAGATATCATCCTCACCCGCGGATTTAAAAGGTTTGAATGAATCTATAGCCCATTCAACTTTGTTAGGTCTGATATTCATCGCTGCTCTTCTCCAGTCTTCATTACTAGGCCTGGAGAGGCAGTTGTGAGGAGCAGCCCTAATAGCGATGTTAGACGCTAGTACTGATCCAGGGAAGTGCGTTGACGCCAATAGTTCGAGGGTCTCTTCCGCTGTCTCAGTGAATGTTCCATCTGGTTTCTTTAGTAGTCCCAGTTGGTTGGTAGGCGATTTTGCTAGAACCGAGCTCCGAGCTCCTTGAGGGAGTTTAGTAATCTCCTCGCAGAACTTTTTCCATGAAAGTCTTTTCGCCCTCCGTATTTCTTTATTGTAGGCAGTTAAGGCTTTAGAGTACGAGCTCCAGTCTTTTGTCAGCTTAGCCTTATTGAACAGCCTGCGTGCTTCATCTCTTAGTTTACTGAGTTTTGCGTTCCACCATGGTATTTTGTTGTTCCTCTTAGTTTTTAGAGGACAGCTCTCTTCATACGAGGCTGTTATGGCTTCAGTAACTTGATCCACAACATACTCCAGCGATTCAAGAGATCGTATGGTTTTAGGGATATCGCGGAGTCTGTCTTGGAGACTTCTCCTGTAATGGTTCCAGTCTGTGGCCTTTGCATCCCTAAAGGTAATGGTTTCGTACATGTTTGATGTGTTCAATACGAAAGTAATGTGTCGGTGATCGGACATTGAAACTTCGTTACTAACTTGCCAGTCGTTAATCGTCCTGGATAAATTGTTAGTAGCAAGAGTTAAATCAAGACCACTTCCGATACTCCAAACGCAGCTCCGCCACTCGAGACGCCCATGGTTAGCTCAAGCAGTATCAGGTCATTGAAAAAATCACACGCAAAAAGCAACATTAGCTCTAAAAGCACTGTCAGAGCTCAACAATTAACTGCTCAGCTGGAGAATGCGCGGCGGCTCGCCAATATTGAGGCAAAGCGCGAGAAGGCAGCTGTTGAACGCGAGAAGGCAGCTATTAAACGTGAGAAAGGGGCAGCCGAAAGACAAAAGGCTTTGTCCGAACTCGAGTTGCAGGCCGAGCTCGCTGCGATAGCTAGTAGCTCCTCCAGTAGCTCGAAAACGAATCACGTGGAATACTGGTTAGTTCCCAATTTCAGGAGATGGAGCAAGAATGTATCAAATCGCATTTAAGCCCCATCTCCTTTTCATTCGCGGATCACTCAACCCACAAGAAAAACAAACAGAAAAAAACGTGTGACGTCACACGTTTAAAGTTCTTTTAAAAACGATAGGCTGATGACTAATGTCATGTTTTTTTGTATTGGATATAATTATCCAATACAAAAAAACAATGAAGGGTCGCTGTGGGTTACAAGTGTTTTTTGAATCCAAATCATAAAAAAATTAAGAAAAATTTCATAAAAATCTGTCGGTCTCGCGCCCACTCATAACCAAAAATCTCATAACCAATACGTAAAGGTCCCACTCATAACTGCTGATGTGAGAAGACGAAACTCATAACCAACACAACTACACAATTATGTACAGTCGCTTTAATAACTATTAACAAAAAAGGGTGAATAATATTTTAAATCAAAGTAAAAAGCTTGGTATAAAAGAGGTGTAAAGAGGCATCTTGCAGGTCGGCAAGGTGAGGGTGGCTATTGCGGTGTGTAATCTCTCACCCGCATTAAAATTAGACAGCACAAACAATACAGAAGACAAAATGTATTTTTTTACAAAAAATTAAACCGACTTCATAAACACCAAAAAGTAATAAATAATATAAGAATACAAACAACATCACAGTTTTATATTGAGGTTCGTGCCAAATTTTAACTAGTACTTATATTTTTTAAGATAGTCCCGGTGATTATTGCTTGGCATCGACTTAATATAAAACTGTGATATTGTTTGTATTCTTATATTATTTATTACTTTTTGGTGTTTTTGAAGTCAGTTTTTTTAATTCTTTTCAATCTTTTTAGTTAATTTAAAATACCAAAACCTTATCCTAAATGTAACAAATACTTTTCTGAAAACCGCATCAAAATCGATTCAGCCAAACGCGAGATAATCGCGGACAATCATACATACAAACATACAGGTCAAACTGAGAACCTCCTTTTTTACCCGATTTTGGAAGAGGTTCTATGTTCGATTTTATCTATTTTTTGAAGTCCGTAAAAAAGGATCTGCTTATTTCATAAATGAAATTTCTTCCAGCAGACCTGCGAAAGAAGAAATTGTAATATATTAAAATTCGCGTGTATAGCAGCTCAGAAGGCGACCAAATAGTAAAAAAATAAATAAATAAAACCATACTATATAATATACTAAATAAAAAATATTTAGAAATACCTAATACATAAATAATATGAATATTATTAAATTTGTATATATCATAATTAGGACTTGTATAGATAGTATTCTCTTATGCGGCGCTTGAAAGAGTAAATGAGATGTAGCTATCAGGACAAACTAATTCTGAATCATTTCTCAATATTGTTATTTTTGTTGAAGATGTCACGGAGAGAAACTATTTATGCCTTCCTCGCACTAAGATTTGTTTAGTGCTTACCCGTGGTACTACCGTTGGTACTACTGTTAGTATAGTACTACGGGTATTTTTTGTTGCCCGATCCCAAATTGGTGACAATGAGACTGTACTCTACATATAGCAACTCGTAATCGTAAACGTACTCGCATACAGTAATCGAGAACTGTTGAGCGTCGTCGATCGTGGCGAGTTGAGATCCCTTTAGTTCGGTGTCACCGTTCAATGTGACTTGAGATCTCTTCTCCGCCCAAGAGGTGGTATCCGTCTCGAATGACCAAGATGTTGAGAGTGGACTGTATGTAGGTACTTGCTAATTAAACACTGGTTTCTCGATGATCACTTAGGAGCTTTATTTACTTGTTCACAAGACGACTTCAACTAACTGACTACAACTGACTACAATTTTACAACATTTGGCCGTATATTTATAAACTATCCCTAATCAAAGGGCTCGAATTAAAATATAACGCGGTTCGTGGGGAATGGGGCGCGCATAGGCTTCGCCTACGTCCGCTGCTTAGTTCCGGGTCCCCGGTACATCGAACTGTCGTCAACAAGAACTCAAATACCCCCTCAAACATAAAAAGAATTTTCCAAATCGGTTAAATGACATAGAGTTACGAGGTAGCAAACGTAAAAAAAGAACATACAATGGAAATGATATAGTCCCCCTTTTTGTGAAGTCGGTTAAAAAATGAAATGACTCGCAATTGAAAGTTGCGTTAAAGTTGCTTTAAAATAGTTTTATTAAAGCGTTCCTTAATTTCTTCAAAAAAATATAAATGTTAAAACCGATAGTTACACACATGGTGTTCTTTGATTGTCAAAGAACATAAGTAGTACTACAGGCAAAATTTATCACCCGTAGTACAACCGGACACGTAAGTAGTACCACGGGTAAGCACTGAATTTTTTGTGTATTGCGTCTTGAAATGACAGTTATGACTGTGTTGCCGTTTGTACTGTAACTAAATATTTCTTTTTAGTATGAAATAATAAAATAAAAAGTATCTAGCTAGTTTAAAATTAGTATGCAAGTATATAATAGTAAGCAAGCACTATTGCTCACAAATGTACTTCAAAGTAGTTCACAGTTTAGGTATTTGCTTTTTTTATGTTCGGTTATGAGTTACTCCTCTAAATTAAATATTTTATAAGTTTAAAATATATTTCATAACCATGGTTATGAGTGGGTCCTCAAGTCAGTTATGAGTCGCCACATTTTATTCCAGTTATGAGTATCTGGTTATGAGTGGGCGCGAGACCAATCTGTCAAGCCGTTTCGGAGGAGCTCGCTAATCGCTAACACATACTGTGACACGAGATTGTTATATATTAGAAGATTATAAACAATAAATATTCACTTACTCTCTACTTAATATTATAAACCACTTAATTTTATAAACTCTACTTAATATTATAAAGAGAAAATATTTGATTGTTTGTTTGCATTGAAAGGCTCCGAAACTTCTGGACCGATTTGAAAAATTCTTTCACATTTAGAATCCTACATTAGCCATGATGAATATAGGCTACAATAGTACATTGTTACCCTAGGGGTGAAAGTAACTTATTTAGTTCCGAGACGGGGTTTGGCGCCCGAGCGCAGAGAGGGCGCCTATAGGTCGAGGGACTAAATAAGTCTTTAACCCGAGGTAAACACTGTGCTTTTCATTACGAATACAAGGAAAGTAAAAATAAAAACATGAATCAGCTAAAGAACATTATTATGAGTGAATTTTATGTTAATAAATTTCTGCTTTTGCCTCTCCTCTTGTATACAGAGATTTCAGGAAGAAAACAAAACTCTAAAACTCGAAAAAACAAATAAAGATCGGATTGCCGCTTTCCCGCTTATTTTGTTTTTTTTTTCTGTGGCCGGCCAGCTCTTCAGCCATTCTTTTTCATTTTCATAAATTATATTAAATTATAATAAAGTCATTTAAAAAATATATTCTAAATACTAAACATTATGTTATTTCAATTTTACACCGTGCTGTAATTGAGTGGCTGTATAGAAAGACGGAACATGGTTCAATAGAAATGGAAAATAGAACTAGTTTCTTTTTAAAATTTGACAACAGCTGTTAGTTGAAAGTGATTCTCCCTAGGGCTAAAAAGTATTACTTTCAACCCGCTTCTCAGGCAACTTCAGACCTACTTTCAGAGTATGAGTAATGAAAAATTGTTTTTCCTACGGAAAGATATCAAATTCCCACGGGAAAACAAATATAACACGGGCGAAGCTGCGAGCGGAAAGCTAGCATGAAATATTCCGAAAGATGAGCACGCAGTGCGCGCAGTGCTGGATATTATTCGCACAGTTCATTTATCACTCATTCATAATAAGCGGTCGCAGTGTCTTGAGGTCGCGAAATTTCGCGAGTCACTAATTGGCCGTTTCGCCGGCACTAATTACAAGTTTGTCGGCGGGAGACGTACCGGGGGACATGAGCTTGTTATGTACGACTATGTATTCAGTTTGCTGTTTTCATCAATGCCCCGACCTCTATTGTGTAGGTGATTCAAATGTCACAATCGCTAAAATTCTACAATACGGGGTTAAGAATGAGAACTAACTCATACATACAATTTTACGTCGACTAAAACTGTTTAGTAGGTAGAACTGTGAACGTTCTTCGAGTTGGACAAAATTTAACCATTAATTTATTCGATGGAGGCGTCGAAGACATTCGCGGATTAGCCACAGCTACTGGTGACGCGAATTGCGAAGCGATCGACGCCGAGAAACAATAGACAATATTAAATTTTGTATTTTTGATTTTGCTAATGCTCAATAAGTTGATAAATGAATAAATGACTACAAGAAATGGTTTCTTCTCGGGCGGGAATCGAACCCGTGTTGGCGGTCTTCAACATACCCGTGTATGTTGAAGAACAACATACCCATGACGCCTTGACGAATTTAGCCACCGAGCACCTACCAGCCCGGACTAAATTTTAACACTGCATTGATCTATTTTGTACTTGTCAAGTAGATTTTATTTTATAGCCAATAACTTCGTATGAACATCTGATTTAGAAATGTGAAAGTTTATTAAGAGTAAAGCAAATTGGCGGACCTATTTTTTTATCGCCTTCGCTTCAGTTCAAGCCCTATTTCTTGATCTGTGTAACTGTTATATTATAAGAAATTGAAAATTTTGTATCAGCTGTAAATATGTTAAGGTAGGCACATGTTTAACGTTAAATAATGTTACTGTATTGAAAAGATCATTGGCGTATCTAGTTTTTTTTTGGGGTGGGCCTGGTCCTTGGTTTTTGTTTGAAGTCATCACTGTTTGGCGTCCATCATAGAATTTTGAAACGGTAGCCTAACATCCTGGAGTGGGCACGGCCCACCTGTTCCCCCTCTATATAATGTCCTCCTAACCGATATTCGGTCACGGTGGCCAATCTCCACAGAGACTAGCCATTTGCGCAGGAGATATTATAGTGCACAGCACAAGTGACTGCGCAAACGCAAGTGCACTCTCTGTTCCTTCACTCACCTAGTCCGATGGGACGGTTAACCGACACGACCGGGGCAAGATCAGGACTCTCTATACCCCCCTCTATATACGCCTATGGAAAAGATATAATATTCCATTTCCTCCAGATGTTTATCCATATACGTTGATAGATTCACAAGGGGTTTGATATTTATATATAGTATGTGTATGCTACGTAATTAATTGATTGATATTGTGTACCGAAAAGTGCTCCTTTGAATAAGCTTATATTGGTAGTAGCTTTCTTGCGACTTTCAACACCTTTGTTCTTTGACCTAATCTAGTATTGTAACTTAAAATAATAGTTTCATTTCCAAACTTTTTATAAAGACCATTAAAAAGTAGAATGGTATGTCTGTGGCCTATTTCAAATTAAACTTATCATCCAACGTTTTTGTCTTAAGTCTAATGTATCCGATTCAGCCATGGAACTTAAGTTGCCTTATGAACCTGAAATCGATATTCTTTAGATATTTTTGAAAAAATAAGGGGTATGCGTTTTAAAGGATATATCAACGTTTATTAGAACTAATTGAAAATTTGTGAAACAGCATACCTTAAAGATGAGTATAAAAATAATTTAAGCTGTTTTTTCTGCTGCTACTTAGGCCACTCTATTTATTCAATTAAAACTTTAATTTGTAAAATTCCAATCAGCTATTTATGTATCCTTCTCACCACTTCAATATTAATGCATTCCTCCTTTTTTGTTCAAGCTATACTTCTCTGGAACGCTCACCCTCTAAAAATTAAGAATTCCACTAGCATTTATTCACCTTCAGATTGAATAGTCACTTGGTTGATTTGATAGGCATTGTAATATCCAGTATCCATATTTTAATTATTGATCTTTAAATTGTTTATTTAATTTTTGTATTTATGTATTAGAAAAATATTGTAAATTGGTCTGTTACTATTTTGGTACATCTATCACACCTGCTTTCTTCACCACCCTAAGGTTGGCTGGCAGAGAATGCCTTAGGCATTAAGCCCGCCTTTGTACACGATGTACATTAAGTATTAATAAATAAATAAATATAATGGTATTAGATGAAAAATATTGATATACAACTTTTTTCGGTAGTCGAAGTGTACTTTTGTGTTAAGAATAACCTGTATGTTAATAAGCCAAACTTAGCTATTTGATTTTGCCTCTTTTTATTACTGTTTCTGTTGTGAAAATGTCGAATAATACAAGTTTTTTTCTCCTATTCTTATAGTTCTAGTCTAGATACAAAATGACACAGTGCCTTTCACGGCAGTCAGAAGCTTTATTACCACGTCCCACATCTAGAACTCCAAAAATCGGTTTAGTGCAAGCGAGTTGGACTCGCGCACCGAGGGTTCCTAACTATACACTACATTTTTTACGGTTTTCAGATTTTTCCTTAACATAAGACCTTGCTTCTTGCCAAATTTCGAGTTGTTACTCGTGGTCCCACTACTTTGCCCCACTGGTGGGACCACGAGGAAATGTGTCTCCTCGTGGTCCCACTGGCTAATGAGACCACGCGGAATACCATTAATAGATCCTCGTCGACCCATTTATAAGATCCTCTATTTTCTTATAGCCAAACTGATTTACCAAAATAGTTTGGTCATAAGGAATTATGCCAAACTCTTATTAATTACTCCCTTCCTATTTGGAGTAGGCGGAGGGAGCTTAGGTCGGCATGTGTATGAATGGCATAATAAGTAATAAAAGTTTGGCATAATTCCTTGTCACCAACTATTTTGGTAAACCAGTTTGGCTATAAATACAGGATGTTATGAATGGGTCAACGAGGAACGATTAATTAATGGTATTCTGCGTGGTCTCATTGGCCAGTGGGACCACGAGGAACTACATTTCCTCGTGGTCCCACCGGTGGGCAAAGTAGCGGGACCACGAGTAACGACCCCAAATTTTATAATTTTAAGTCAACGGGAAGTACCCCATAAAGTTTTGATTCCCTTGTGAAATCGCACAGTTTGCGAAGATGTGCGATGTAAACGGCCATAAATAGCTTTTGATCGCGTTGTTTTACAAGTATAATTTTTTACATCTGAAAGAGACCGTAGACTTGACCGTTGACATTTAATATAGATTTCAGTTTGATATCTCCATGCGTTCCTGAGAAAAGGGGTCTTGCTTGACAGACATACATACAGACAGACAAAGAAGTGATCCCAAATAAGGGTTGCGTTTTTGTTCTTTTTGGGTTACGGGACCGAATAATGACGACTTTCTTTTAAAAATAAACTTTTATCACCTTGCATAACATCACCCCGATGGTCATAAAAATGTTGAAACAGATAATTTTTTAAATGTTAATTATTTTGGTTTAACAATCTATACGCGATGCCATACTAGTCTAACTTGACGGATTTGGGAATGCTATAGGACGGTCCGTCCTACGGCATTCCCAAGTTAGCTATTCCTCTGGTATCCCCATACCCAGCAGAACTTACCTCCGGAACCTCTTCGCCCTCTATGGAGGGCACGGGATCAGAGAGGCTGCTGCCTCGGAGTTTTCCTCTCTACCAATTCATAGAAATTTTATGACTAGAGGACATTTTGTTTAGGCCGCCGCGAAGGTTCCGCACCACAGACGACAGGTCTTGTCATCTCAAAACTTTAAGAAAATTTGTAAATTCTGGCTCTTGGATGATCAAAAGGCAGCTGCCGGCAGGGAATTAAAGCTCATGGTACACAAATAATGTTTGTTTGTAATGATTGTTTTGTGATATCACGTGAATGTCCATTACATAGGTTGTGGCAGAATATCTGCGACAGTCCGTACCGGTCTTTCTTATGCTGGGCTACAGACCTTTTTTGCTCCAAAACAAGGTAATATTAATTTATGAAACTTTCATTTTGTTCTTTTTATGTAGGTATTTGTTTTCATAAACTCAATTATTCTTTCTACATCTTCATCCTATCATTTCTATGCAGACGATCTCCAGATCTACACTCAAGCGTCAAAAGATGATTTGGCTGAGGCGGTTAGAACAATCAATACATTTGAAACACATTGCTGACTGGTTTCATCGTCGTGGTCTGGTCTCATTAATCAACCCGAAAAAACTCGGTGCATTATAATTGGGAGTCCGTGGTACATTTCAAGTCCTTACCTAATGAGGGCATTTGTTCAGACTCTGAACAAATTTTACTATGGAACCAATCTTGAATATTTGTATGGAACAGCTACGTTTTTTTTCGCGATTTAAAGATTGGTCCCATAGTAGAAGTTATGTATTGAATTGCTGATTTTTTTCACGATTTCAAGATTGCTCTCATACTTAAAGTTGTTCAGTGTACTCGTCTGAACAAGCACACAAAATTTGGCTCGTGCTCAAAAAGTAACCTTGTATATGTTACTGTAAAAGCCCGAACTGCAATCTTAAGATTTACCGGTAAAACTCAAGATTTACCAACTGTTATTGGTAAAAGTCCGAACTGTTGTAAGATCATTGTCCATTTCGGACTTTTACCATCATATAGTCGGTAAATCTTAGAACTTACTACCAAGACGCGGTAAATGTTGAAAATATGGTAATCATACATAGGATAAAGCTGAAAATTGTAGGTTAGGTTAGATATTGTGACCACATACAGCGGAGCGAGCCGAGCATAAACTGCATCTTTCATGCTCCGCTCGCAAAAATCAATAATTAAGTAAAATCCATCTCGTCGACATTTTTTCTCGCCCGGGTCAGAATAGTGAATTGTTATCGAAAAACTTATAGGATCAAACTGAAAACTGTAGGTACGGTCAGGCTAGATATTGTGACCACACACAGTTACATGAAACTGTTAAGTAATTTCCAAAACCAACATTTACCAACCGTCCTTGATAAAACCTAGCATGTTGGAACATGCTAGGTTTTATCAAGGACGGTTGGTCTCTATTGGTAAAAGCACAGATTAGATAATAGTTACAAAAGCCCGAAAAATTGTAAATTCTTTAGAAATTAGGACATTTACCAACTCATGTTGGTAAATCTTAGGATTTACCGGTAAAACCTAAGATTTACCAATATACGGGCTTTTATAGTTACATATACATATTTCTTCTATCTTTCTCTAATATATAAAATTCTCGTGTCACAGTGTTTGTTACCGAACTCCTCCGTAACGGCTTGACCGATCTTTATGACATTTTTTGTGTATATTCAGTCGGTCTGAGAATAGGTCGTAAACTATTTTTTATTATGGCGAAACGTAGTTCGCCGGCACAGCTAGTCTTTATATAAGATTGCGTTACTCGCTTTTTCTTTTGTTCTGTCACGTTGCAAAACAGAGCAAGACCCGCGCCAGCCAGCAGAAATATTACGTCGCAGACGTGAACTCTTGAAAGTACCGCATGTAAGCGATTCCTTTTGCTTTTGTAGTTCTGTGTGTAAAAGAAATATAAAGTGCGCTTCTTTTTATTCATGCTTTGGGCTCTTTTTCTTACCGACCCATTCGCACTTACAGGGGTCGAAACTGGTCAGTAAAATCAGTACAAGTCAGTTTTTTTGAGCATGGTCAGTAAATGTCAGTTTTTTGAGAAAATGGTCAGTTTTTTCAGTTTTTTGAGATCAACACACATATTGCCCCATAAATTTTTTTTGGAACCTTATTAATATTTTACTGATACAATTTTGTCTGTCTGTGTGTACCTGTGTCGTTCCTATATCCGCCTACCTTCTTCAATCTAGATTTTGCTTAAGTAATATCTCATAATATATTGTGTGAACAAAAACCAAATTTTAGTAATTTCTCATTTTCTTAGCCGGGCCCGGTGATGGTTTGAGGGCAACAAACAACTGATGCTCTATTATGATGTCTTGTGGCAACTTAATATTGTAGCATCATTATTTTGAGGAAAAATAGTCAAATCCTACTATTTTTTCTCGAAATAAACACATTAATAATTTAAAAAAAACTGTTAATTATTTGTAAACTTTTTAACAATAAAAAGGTGGTGATGGTTGGCTATGGGGATGGTGGAGGCCAATAATTGTAAAAGTATTTTTTCAATTCCACATGAATCTTTTATTTTAAGAGGATTGTGAAGCTGTAAATTGTCATACAAAAAGCGATAACGCTTTTCTCCCTCTTTAAATAGTCCAATTTTCATAATTTTTGGAAATGTTGTAGATATAATGAAGATATAGGTATGTTCGTTTCGATTTTGAAAATATGTTGCTCAGAATACAAATTATTAGCATCTAAATATCCATATTTTAGACTTAAAAACTAGCTCGAGCATTTTTATCTTTTTTGACTAAATTATACTGAATTACAAAAAAAGCAATACGTACAAACATAGATTAAGGTATACTGAATCTAATGAGATCAAAAGTGTCTAATTTCGGAAAGGCTTAGGGGGGTAAAACAGTTATCGCCCTAAACAATATTTCAATAAGAAATGTAGGCCTCGGACTTGCAACTCTAAGCGGTGTGCAACAAACTGCATTTTTGCAAGTGCATACTCGAGCCATGAATTGGCTCTTCACAGTCCTCTTAAGTTAGTTCAGATGGTCAGTAAAAGTCAGTTTTTTTAGATTTCTCGTCAGTAAAATCAGTATTTTTGAACACTGAACCTGTTTCGACCCCTGCACTTAAATAAATTGCCCGATGTCTCATTTGCACCATTGGCCTGCACCATCAATGGTGAACTCTACACTACAATATTGCATCAATAGCTTCTTTAAGCCGCGATTTTCGACTTTTTTTCTTAGTTAAAACTCGTTTTTAGTTTATTCTTCATTCTTAGTTTACTTATTTATAATTCACAGTTAGTTTGATCAGCTATTTTGTATATTGTATTGTATGTCGACCTTTTAAGTAAACAATTAGGGCAACGATTTATTTTTACTGTTCATCTATTTATAGTGAGGTCCCGCCGCCAAAGGATCGTGTTCTGATCCTTATAATGCGAAGCTGTGGGTTCACTGTTCGTTCACGTTCATTAATTATAAAAGGAAGGAATATTATCCTTTAATGGTGCGGAGGAAATTTTATTTTCACCACCTCCTTTGTTAAGGGGCTGTGACCATCTTCAGGTTGGGGGCTTAAGTCTGAAGGTTGGGGGTTTAAATCCACATGGGGGTAGAAATTTTCCTGCTTAGTTAGTTTGGTGGTAGGGGTCCTCAGTCCGCCTGGCTAGCTACCACCGTGTTATCTAAGTTTGTTATATATATCTATGTTAATAACATTGTTGTGCTCTGACGATTAAAGGTAAGGTAGCCAGGTGGGTTATTGTCTAAGAGAAAATCTATCACGATCGCTTATAATTTGACAGTCATTGCGCCGTGAACATAAGACTCTGTGCCGACTTCCTTTTATAAAGGAGTAATGGATGGGCTGCGGCAGTCAAATTGTAAGCGAACGCGATAGATTTTTTCTTAGACAATAACCCCCCAGTTTCTCAGTTGTTGAGTCCAGGTGAAGTTCGCTTCCATCATATCGGCGTTATCGTTACTTACTATCTGGTGAGATGAAGATTAAGAGCTGTCCTGTTATGTGTAAAATAAGTTTGATTTAGCTTTAGGAACGCTAGGCTTACTCTGCTGCACTCAGAATCCGCGTAACACTGGACTAATTTGGCGCCAATGTGGCAACCTTCTTAACGTACAGAAAATCACAATCTCAATGTCAGTAGGTCGGAATTGACACAAGAGTAAGCTTTCAGGTCGTTGCCTCAAAAATCTCGCTCCTAAAATTTTTTCAATACACCTAAAAAGGAAGTTTCATGTTATATTATGCCGATTGCTTTGATCTTAGATAACGGCAACCGTATCAGCTAGTGATACAATTTATTTCATGATTAAAAAGGCGTAGATAAGTCGGAAACGCTCTGACATTGGAGCAGTCTTAAGTCGTTTTGTTAGCACACTTTTTCTATTGAATGGTTTCTGAGACTGCCAGTTATTGTCATGTAAATTATGTGCTGTTCTACTATTTTATTTATTTATTTAAGCTTTTTCGTACAACATAGGACAAGTGTACAAAAGGCGGACTTAATGCCTGAGGCATTCCCTACCGTTCAACCCGTAATATGTGAGAATGTTTGTTGACGGTGTCCGAATTGGGAAAGAAATAATAAAAGCTACAAACTCTTTGTTACTATTAAATAAAATGAATACTAAATATGCAAATATATAAATAAGTGTAAATATAAATAGATATATACATAAATATAGATATATAAATATATAACATAATAATATACATATCATGTAGTCATACCATTTTTGACGGATTCCAGAAAATGTCTATATGTCTACTACTCGTATATTGCTTCCATTTCGGCCTTACCCTTACTTTCAATCGGAGAGTCGATTCACGTAGGAATTTTAATATCGTTGAAAGTTCATAAGTCGTTCGATTGGGGGTATGTCTTCACAATTCACATGTTGCTAGGACGCACTTCGACTTCAGTTGTTAAATAATCTAAGGTTGGAAAGGCGATAGCGATAACTTGTCAATTGAGAATTGAAAGATCACCACGATATCTATTTTGGCGTCTATCGAACTTTTTTAATCTAATTGCAGTTGTGCATTTTGAAATAATGACATTTTCATTTGACCATTTGAGTATCAGAATTTAGAGATTGACGTCACGACGTTGCGATAGAACAACTTTGAAATACGTTCATTTGACAAATGTTAATATCTGAATACAAAACTGGTATCATGAGTAGCATCGGTATTGTAACAACTCTACTGCTTGGCGAGTTGAAGGCTTCCCATCATAACTATATATAGTATAATCTGTATTTATTTTCAATTTCAGCACGGACCTGAAAAAAATATAGTAAACGGACGTGTTTGGCCATATATTTCACTCTGCAGCAAAAACTACATACACCACTGGAGAATAGTGTTTATTCTCGTATTGGAGAGCATCCTATTCCTTTTGACGCATAAAACCATATACGCGAAACTCCCAACTATTGGTTTTGTGGATGTTACGTAATCTGTGTAGATAACTTTGTGGAGAATTCGTGATATTATTCGACAAGTTTCAGGATTATTCTGTATTCAGGAAAATTCGAGCACTTTCTATAGTATCCTTTGTCCTTAAATGCAAAAGAATAAATGTATACATAAATTAAAAACCCAGCGAAGAGGATGTTGCAGTAAGTTACGAATTTAATAAAATTAAGATTATGTACATTTGGAATGCTTTAGTAAGTGTATTGTCATGTCGTTCGTGATAAAAGAGTTGCGTTAGTCCTGTAATAATAATCAAAATATGTCGTTTTTGTAAAACAAATATTGTCGAGATTACCTATAAACACGTTTTCATTATTCTAGCCTAGATTTACGCTCTAAAAGTTCGACAGACCATGAGGAGAGGCCATTGACAGTTACGTATATGTCAATGGGAGAGGCATCTCGATTCTCGACGCAAGGGTTTAAGGAGGACCGCGGCCATGTTGCTCTAATGTCGCAGTAAATTGAGCGCGGAGGAGCCGGTTAGGGACAATGGCTTCGTTGAGGCAATCAAAATTGCCCGCCGAAGGCATTCCCCCGGCGTGCTCTGGCGGCGTGCCAGAGATAAGGGTCGCCGCACACACGAGCACACGACACGCTTATCTGGGCTACCGTCTGAGATAACGTGGGATTCTGCATTAGGCTGAACGCGAGTTTTATGCAATTGGCTCCCACGATCAACAATAGTTTTTTTTGTTTGAAAACCGTTGAGGATTTGAAAAAAAATCAATCGAAATAACTCTACAAATCCTACTAATATTATCTGAGAAAGATTGTTGCGTTGTTTGCTAAAACTAGGTAGTTAGAGACGTAGCCACCGACTAAGTTACGTCTTAACCTAAATATCCTACAGGATCGGGACGCGGGTAAATCTAGATAGATAGATGGTTGACAGTTCACAACTGTGCGTTTCTCTCGAAGTTTCTTGCCTCACACAGCCAAACTTTGGAACGAATTGTTGCCTGCGGTATTTGTGGACCGATACGACCTTCAAACTTTCAAGAAAAGAGCGTATCCTTACCTTAAAGGCAGGTGATACGTCAGCTCGTATGCCTTCTATCCCCTAAAAAAAAACTGTTTGCCGCCGTTAGGGCGACTTGTATAACACTCACCACGATTAGCGCTGAATGAATGTGTTTTAAAATCATAATGCTGACATTAACTAAAAATCTAAAAAAAATAATCTTTTCAATCTGCGTCTTCAAACTACCCATCGAATATCGACATCATGACCCCACTGGCACTTAGTCCGTGACCCAAGCGAAATTTCAACTTTTGCATTTTATTTTATTTTATTTATTAAGGGATAACAAACAGTTACAGTATACAGGTTATATATAAAATACATATTTTACAGTACAATACTGTAACCCACAACATTATCCACGGGTTAATATGAAACAGTGTGCCCAACTTGACCTCGACACCATACAATACACACGATATACATACACATTTACCCTTTTTACACGCACACACACATAAATACACACACAACACACACACCCACTCACACACGCATCCACCCACACACACACACACACACACCTACATATACAATTACATCTATAAATTTTAACATTGAACAACAGATCTATAAATAAATATTCATCTAAAATATACCTACATTAATTTCCACGCATAATTTCTGATGAGGTTTCGCAAATATTTGTAGTAATTCATATTTAAATTTGTGTTTAGAGTTACTAAATATGTCCAATGATCCAAACACAGAGTTGTAACATTTAACAATGCGATTTAGGGGACAGCGCTGTCCGGTATTAGTGCGATATATGCCGGTGGCGAATAAGTGATCGGCACGGACCTTACGCTTAAGAGCTGATCTTGGGACAGTATAATAAATTTTACAAGTTAGGTCCATGCAGTCAAACTGATTATTAATAATTCCATACAGAATGTTCATTTCCAGGTATTTACGTCTGTCCTCCAGAGTCAACATGTTATACTTGTTAAGTAGCTGTGAATATGATAAAAAGTGCTTATAACATCTGTAGTGCATAGTTCGTAAGAATTTATGCTGAACTTTCTCAATCTCCTCCACATACTTTTTATAGAATGGATTCCAGACCGCGGCCGCATATTCAAGTTGTGAACGCACAAGAGATTTGTATAAATAGAGAAAAGTAGATGGTCGCTTGAACTCGACGGAAGATCTCATAACGAATCCGTACATTTTGAAAGCCTTACATACTATATTTTGAATATGCTGATCCATAATTAGTTTGCTGTCAAATAATATTCCCAGATCCCTAATCAAAGAAACATTATTCAAGACAGTGTTAGAAAGGCGATAGCTAAATCGAATAACATTAATATTTTTTGTAAATCGAATAAAATTACATTTTGGAATACTAAATTGAAGTTTATTACTAATACAATAAGCAGTCAGTCTTTCAAGGTCCTCTTGAAACAAGTGACAGTCGTTAATAGAATTTATACACTTGTATATTTTTAAATCATCTGCATACATAAGAAATTTAGAATATTTAAATCAACTTTTAATATCGTTGATATACAGTAGGAATAAAAGAGGACCTAATATTGAGCCTTGTGGAACACCCGAGGATATATTCACGCTGTCAGATTGATACCCATTAACCACTACCTTTTGTGACCTATTGTAGATATAGGAGGTGAACCATCTGAGAAGATTGCCTCGGATGCCATTATAAGCTATTTTATTTAGGAGTATTTCGTGGTCTACCTTATCAAATGCCTTTTTAAAATCAGTATAGATAGCATCCACTTGTATTCTTCTATCTACATTCTCAAAAAGGAAATTTGCAAACGTGAGTAAATTAGTAGTGGTAGAACGACGCTTAACGAAACCGTGCTGTTCGGGAATTATATTCTGGTGCAGGATGGGATAAATTTCATTATGCACAAGTTTTTCGAACAGTTTTGATAGGGTAGAAAGGATTGAGATGGGCCGATAGTTTTCCACATCATGCTTTGAACCACCCTTATGTACCGGTACAATATTAGCTCGTTTCCAAATCTCTGGGAACACACCATTATATAAACAATTATTATAAATTAAGTAAAGCGGTACACAAATGGTTTTGGCAGTGTTCTTAAAGAAAACAGGAGGGAGTCCATCGGGACCAGCCCCTTTAGAAGGATCGAGCAGCTCTAGCTCCTTATTGATTTTGTTTTCTTCTATATATAAGTTAGATATAAGATTATTACTATTATCAATAATTTGCACTGGAGCCCTCCATTTAGGAAAATTCACTGCGGCTGGTTCAAACACCGATTCGAAAAAATTCGAGAATAGATCACAAACAACATTAGGATCATTAGACTTATAGTCACGATACTGCATAGGTGTTGGAATACCAGATTTACTTTTACGGTTAGAAACAAAGGTCCAAAAATGTTTAACATTATTCTTAATATTATTCTCTACTGTACTCATATATGATAAATAACAAGAATTGCAAAGGTCCTTAAAGGAGGACCTATACTCCGAGAATGTGTTATAGTCTACGATATTGCCAAATTTCTTCCATTTAATCCATGCTCTCCTCTTATTGCGGTGAATTTTGATAAGTTTTTGTGTAAACCAAATAGGATAATCAGAGGATCGATGTCGTGCAAGAGGTGTATGAGAGCTAATTATTTTATCAAGAGTATTGTAAAAAGTATCCAGGGCCTCATTAGGAGGTAAGTTATTAAGCAAGTCAAGCCAGTTAGTTAGTTTAATATCTTTATTTATAAGATCATAGTTCGCCCTATGAAAATTATATTTTGTCATTGGTTTTCGTTTAACGACATGTGATGTGACGCAAGCTGTGATATTGATTGTAAGAGGAGGATGGTATGGATCAATAGGAAGCAGCGGGTCCTTAGACTCTTGAACAGAGCAGCTATCATTACTCGAAATAAACAAATCTAATATCTTACCCATGTTGTTCACTATAGTATTATATTGATAAGCATCAAGTTCAGACATCAATTGCTGGAGTTCAGAGGATATAGTGGAAGAGCCAGTACAAATCATGCCAAGGGCAATATCATTGTTAGAAGAGTCAGGAAGATTCCATGTAATATCTGGGAGATTATAGTCTCCCGCTATATACATATTTATTATATTTGGATAAATTAATACATTTCTAAGGTAGTCAAAGTGCATTTTATATATATTACCAGAGACTTTTGGAGGTATATATGCTGCACTAATTGCATGCAATTTAGTTTTGTCTTTACTGGGAATACCTACAATCAAGTGATCTATTATAGCGGTCTCACGTGTATTAACATAACAGTCAAGTAAGACAGGGCCAAGATTAGAGAGAACCGCGACCAGAACACCACCACCATCGCACTTAAAAGTGACATCTCGATCTCTATCACATCTGAACACTGTATAGCGATTATCTATAAATTCATTGTTAGCAATGTCAGGCATTAACCAGGTTTCAGTCAATACAATAATATCATAAGAAAAAGATATTATATTCATATATAGGCTATGGAGTTTCGTTCTCATGCCTCGACAATTTTGATAGTAGATGGTTAAACGTCCGGTGTCATCCATGATCATATGCATTCCCTATGAATTCGTATAAATTATTTAGTTTTATTGAAAAAATAAGTATAGCAATAATATAAATTAAAATAAATATAGCAATAATATAAATTAATAAGTAGAACAGAAGGAACAACAAGTTGAATATTGTCACTGACCTCGAAATATCATCTGAGATGGAATACGTATATTTTCTTTAAATATAAGTTAATAACAATTTCATGCAACACAAAATGATTGCTTAATTATATTTAATGGTGAAACTTATTTTAGTGAGTTTTATGCGCGTCGCCCTTAGTGATAATAATTTCATATCGATTGATTTTAATAGGTTAATTATTATATGTTGGTGTTTTTTACACCACAAAGGCGGCAAACAAGCGTGTGGGCCGCCTGATTTAGTGGCCGCTGTTAGCGCTGCCTATGAACGTTTGCAAACTTTGCGAAATCGGGGGCATCACTCTTGCGCTGCTGTTCCTACAAATACCAATAATTGTGTATTATGTCGCGTATAGATTATGCTGTTTAATTCTTTGCAACAACGTTTGCAAGTTTGAATCAATAGAATACTTGAGCCAATCGAACTGCGATTATATCCTTGGCAGCTGAAAATCAAGATACTTGAGCCAAATTGATCTATCTATACAATTCTGCTAAGTATTTGTGATGTTCGGTTTCCCTCCCTACAAATCTTAAACATATTTCCTAGTTAGTTTCTTGGTTACTGTCGCCACGTTCGTCGGACATTAATCCATATTCAGGATTTCCCCGGTTCGGTTTGATGGATGGCTGGTGGTAGAACAACTACTCCATCACGGGCTAGTGTAATTAAATTTATGTAGCATAAAAATCACATTTTCTACAGTTAGGTTCGTAATAATATTAATTAACGCATTTGCCAAAACTTTTTAAGTCATTATTATAAAGGTAAGTAATCTACGTTCTATACTAATTAATTTGACTATTTAAACCATGTGACAAGTATACATATAATCAAAGAATAATTATAAAGAGGTTAAGTTTGTAACTTTGCTTGTGGCAAGTAATCTCGGGAACAACTGAACTGATTTTGAAAATTCTTTCAGCAGTAGAAAGCTACATTATACCTTATTCACCAAGGATATGC
Source organism: Schoenobius gigantellus (assembly GCA_963935595.1). NCBI lineage: Eukaryota > Metazoa > Arthropoda > Insecta > Lepidoptera > Crambidae > Schoenobius > Schoenobius gigantellus. The sequence goes on along the minus strand of OZ012544.1, from coordinate 8,411,718 downwards.
AGGACTCGGGTAGAAGACCCACTACCGGCTAAAAACTCTCTAGATACTTCTACCTCCGTGGAGACACAATCGGGATCGGCGTTGGCCATTCCCCGATTGTCAAAATATCTAACTTTTTTTTTTTTTTTACAAGAGAGAAAATACAGTCTTTACGGTATTCGACAAGGGAATTGAGCTGACTAGGCCACCCCTTGGATATGCAGGACTCGGGTAGAAGACCCACTACCGGCTAAAAACTCTCTAGATACTTATACCTCCGTGGAGACACAATCGGGATCGGCGTTGGCCATTCCCCGATTGTGCCCCCTGGAGGGTTGCCTGGTGCCAGGGCTTACCTCTACGGAGGGGGTCGACAAGTATCTTGAGAAATTCGACCCCCCCAGACGGCCAAGCTAGGGGTGAAAAGTATCTCTCGGCCGGTGGTCATCCGGCCGAGCCATTTCAACCGCCAGCTTGCTAGGGGAGCTGGCGCGCGTTGAGGAACGCACGCCTCCTCCTCCCCAACCGCCTGCGCCGGAGCGGTGCGGCGAGAGGGTCATCCTCTCGCGCCCGCTCCGCAGCCTCCTTCTGCGAGATAACGTCCTCGCAGAAGGAGGCGACAGCCTCCCACGCCGCCGCGCTGGTCAGCATCTCCCGTGCGACGCTGGCCAGTGCGACGGGCGTACCCCTACCTAGGCCCAGCGCGAGGGCTAATGCATCGCGCTGGGGTCGCCAGGCCGGGCACTCCGAGAGGGTGTGCCCGGCAGTGTCGTCGGGAGCGCCGCAATGGTGATACTGCGGCGTCCAAAATATTAAACCTAACCTAACCTACAGTGTTCAGTTTGATCCTCTAAGTTTTTTTACATAACAATTCACTATCGGGTCCGAATAGCAATCGAATTCTATAGGGACCCGGGCGAGAAAAAATGGCGACGGGGTGGATTTTACGTATTAATACATTTTTGCGAGCGGACCATGAAACATGCAATATTATGCTCCGCTCGCTTCGGTCGCTCCGCTGTGTGTGGTCATAATGTCTAACCTAACCTTTTTCTTTGGGGCGGCGGCGGGGGAATATATTTACGATTCGACAGGGACTGAAAAGTTGACAAGGCCGTCCCTTGGATATGCCATTGGACTCGGTTAAAAACCCCATACCTGGCTAAACCACCCTCCAGTAACTTACACCCCCAGGGAGGCACGGTCGGGATTGGACTAACCATTACCCGAACGCGGCCCCCGGAGACAGGCCCAGCGGTGCGTTATGACGCAAGCACTGGCACTTGACCTAGAGAGGGGTCACCAAGTTACCACAATGTGACCCCCCAGACGTTCGATCAGGGAGGAAAACGTAATGTCTCCCAGCCGGGTTGTCTTATATTGGGACCCGGGTCTGAATACCCATTCCGTTATAATAATAATATTTTTTTTAGTGAAATGTTGACTAAATATTGTCAATTAATTCTGAGAAAAATCTAAACGGTTTGATATAGGTGAATATATGTTATATTCAACAAATATATTTTTCTTTAGTTGTGCTATAGATAAGTCAAGTAGTTTTGTTATAGTCGTTAGTATAAGATACACAAAAATGCCCTAGTCCAAAACGAACAAACTGTTTGTCATTCATCAGTGTTTTATCGTTTTCGTGACACGCACCTGAGAAGGTCTTGTGTGTATGTTGTCTAGATCACGCCTATGCCTTTACAAGGTTTAACATTAAAACAAACAGTCGGCCGGCGAAAGGATCGCCCAAGGGCGACCTATTCACTGGTAACGTATAAATCTGTCCTATAGACAGAAATAATAAAATTCGTCGCACCTCTGCTCTATGTACCGGGAAATTGCCCGGTATTAAAACTTTTTTGCGACAGATGTCTTAACAACCTTTTTTGTAACTGATGGTGAAGAATTTGTCGTGTCTGACTTTGGTCGTCTCGCAGGAGTTGCAGGCCAGCAATAAAAGTTTTACCCAAGTCGGTTGACTGCAATTTTTTTGCACACCAGAAAAATCTTGGAATTTCAATTTTCAACTGGACTCAACAACTGAGGAACAATTATCTTAACCATAATAATTGCCGGAATACAGCAATGTTATGTAGTTTTAAATATGTAAAATATAATGTCGTGCATAAACAGAATGAAGTATACCACTTTTACGCTGTTATAGTGCTTTTGGCATTAACTCCCGTATAACAAGAAAATTCCTTAGGAAAAAAATTCCTCAAAAATGTCAAACAACATTTATTTTGAGAAAATTTGTACTAAGTATAAGTCCTTCCTTTCTTCACACAATTATTTCCTTAGTCAAAACTAATATACCAACACCAGGACCTGCCTTACTACTTGAGGTTACGCTCAAAGCGATTGTTGTTTGCTGTTGTTATTCTTGTGTTTACTTTTGTGCGTGATTGCTTGTTGACATTCATGATGGGTGATTTGGTTGGATTTATTGGTTATTTGGACGACGTTGGGGAATTTGATAACCCGTACCTCATCGTCGGTTGATAGACAGGTTCAACCCTTTTCTATTTTGTAACAACCTGCAGTTCAAAAAGAGGTATCGTTTTAGAAAAGAATCGGTACTTGATAAAATTTTGCCATTGGTTGGCATAGCTGCTCCTCAAAACAATTTCAAAAAAAATACAATACAAAACGGGCGATTTTCAGATTAGTATTTGACTAATGTCTAAAATATTAATGGAATAACTATGTACCTACTAGCGAGAATGCTAATAAATAGAAGTTAGTGACGTTATACTTCTTTTTTTACCAAAGAAAGTCTTTTGATTGGGGTGTAAGGGGTGTAATGTAAGTTCACCTCTGTCTGTACACAAAAAATAAATGGTATTAAACATGTAAGATGGTGGTAGTTAGCCAGGCGGCCTCAGCAAACTTTACCATCAATCAAACCAAGCGGAAAAACTTTGCACCCGTGGGGAATAGAAACTTGAGCCTTCCGATTCCGGTCGCGTAGTCTCAGAGACTAAAGACAACGAAGGCGGCATTGTTTTTTATACGGATTCTGTCGTCCTGTTGGGGTTCTTTTAAGATCGTAAATTTGTAGACATGTATATAGATTGTAACCACTTACCATCAGGCGGGCAGTATGCTTGTTTGCTAATATAGCATGAATAAAAAAAAATGAATTGACAATAAATTGAGGCGAATATGAAAATCCAAATCAGAAAATCATTCATCTTACTTTATTGAGAGCAATTTGGTATCAAACTTATGAGGTATGCTTTCTTTTCAGCTGGTCCTGAGCCTGAACTCGTTCCGGGCAATTAAATTGTACAAAAATATACATGAATGTACATATTATATAAAAAGGTTATAATATCATTGGTTCCGGTCGTATCGGATGGAACGGAGAGTATTTTGCGTAGACATAATCGCACTTTTAAAATCTCCCGCGCAGATTGTCGGTCTCAAGAAATTTGCTATCTAGAGTAGAGAAATCGGTGCAGAAGACTATTTTATTATTAGCGTAACACTACTCCTGCGCCTCAATTTTATCGCAAATCGAGATTATATTATCAGTCAATCGAATAAAGTATTAAGCTGTAGTTATCGTAACACAGATTTTCTTTATCATTGCGTTATCTGTAATCAATGAATAATATATTGTTATGATTTTAATGCTCTCTGCCTACACGCGAGCTGCCAGTCGTGATGTCATTTACTATGAAATAGACGCTGTTAAGCCAATCTGCCAATGTGAGTTGGGCTCGCTTACACATTACCTAAATAGGACAAGCTAGTCCAATATTATTTATTAATCAAGCTAGTAGAAACTCAGCCCACGTCCGTTAAAGCACGAGTCGTGAAGTTGGTCTGTGAATGAAGTTATTGAACAACTGCTTTTATTTAAAAAAAAACGCTAGTGTATGTATATACGATACGTACGTGCAAAGGGTTTGACTTTTAAATTAAATTCGTGTTTGTTCATATGCTTCTATGTAGGTATTTGCTATCCCGATAGACTTCGTTCTGTTAAAAATCTTGTCAATATTTGTGTGAATTGGCACAGTTTCTTATGCTTTTCCCGGTCTTTTCCAAGTTTTCTCTTCATTAGAACCTGCGTAAGGCCTAAAAAAAATTTTTTATTAACCGAATCGGTCCACCCGCTCTCGAGTTTTTCGTTTAGGGACACATTCAGCGATCCATTTTTAGGGCTCCGTACCTCATCTATCTTCACAATAAATTAAAATCATTGTATGCTTGTTTGTCCTTAATGCGTTCCCAAACCGATTGTAATGAAACTTTGGTAGGGTGTTCCGGGGACGTCCGTGGGGGTTCCAATAATTGAGATAAGTACGAGTGGTGGACCACGGGAAAATTTTTCTTCCGATGGTCCACCTAAGTGGACCAAGGGCAAAAATTTCTGCCTGTGGTACAACTGCGTGAACCAAAGGAAGTGTTTTTTCCCCGTGGTACACATAGGTGGACTACGCAGGTGAACCACGGGCAATAACTCAAAATAAATACTTCCTGTTGACCTAGAATCATGAAATTTGGGAATCCCAGGGGATCAGTACTTTCCTACGCGGCAATACCGCCAGCTGTAATCAGTATGTCATATTTGTTTTGATATCGGTGCATCGGAAAACTTCTAAACGGAGAGCAATGCAAAAGGACGAGCTTGCTCTCTTTAGCATGCGAAATACGTATGTACTAAAGTATGTCCAAGATACCTTGGAGTACCTACATAGGTACCAGTTAAACCGCCCTAAAGGAGCGCATACCTTTGTTGAAAATTATTTGTTTATTATACACGAGTACATCACTTAATTTGTGCAAGTGCCTTTTTTGTCAGTGCAACGCAAAATGGACAAACGTTGATTACCATGTACCCATCCATCCATACATAATAAATCAATGTTTGCGTTTCTCGTTCCGTCTTGGTCGTGGTGGCAGATATTCTGTTCAAGTATGTATAATAACCACAGCGCCGTCGGTGGCGCTGTGGCCTCGGCACTGGTCTGTGCGCCCAGTAGAATCGGGAGGCCCGCGATCGATCCTGCCATGTACCAATGTGTTTTTTGTTTCACGAATTTCATATGTACATTTATCTGACGCTCCTACGGTGAAGGAGAACGTCGTGAGGAAAATTGCAAACCCCTGCGAAGTAATTCAAAGGTGTAGTCAACCAATCCGCACTGAGCCAGCGTGGTTTGACTAAGGCCTAATCGCCCTAACTAGTTAGGGTAGGCTTGTGCCCCTCGGTGGGGACGTATATGTGATGATGATGTAAAAAAATGGCGCTTTCAGTGATATGTATTCCATGGTATGCATACATACAGACGTTATCTGTTCAGTTCATATTAATATGTGTAGTGGAAATACGCTCCTACATTGTGCAAGTATTATGTCTTCGAGATTGGCAATCGCGTCAAACGATATTTCATCGGCAATGGTACGTACGGGCTTCCCTCTGCTGCCATGGGTCGGTGCACGCGACCCGCGGCCGAGCCGAGGTAGCAAGGGCGGACGCCACGCGCGTATCTCTTTATCTGCGATTAAACCCGCCTGCTCCCCGTCCATCGGGACATTGCGTCATCGTACGTCACTGCGATTCAACTCGAACAATATGATAAAAAATAGATAGAAGTCTGGATTAAATTCTTTATTATTGCACAAATATACAGAAAGCTATATAAGAAATGATCTTCATGTGGGCAAAGGCGGTGTTATCGCTAAGAGCGATCTCTTCCACACAATCTTTGTGGATGATGTGAATGTGACCCTCAGGCCTCAGGCAAGCATCAGACATAACTGACGGTGACTACTTAGACTGAAGAAATTAACTTTATTGCAAACAATAGTAGGTAATTAATTACATTAGGCGATAGGTTGTCAGCCATACAATTTTCTCGTTCTCTGAAATATAACTGAAGGTTTATAGGTCACGTTTTCATTTTGACTCGTTAAAAGAAAATCGTCACATGTTTGACCTATTTGCGGGGTCCACTCACCTCACTTCGCTCGGCGAATCTCGATACATGCACCGGCTGACTCCATATAATGAGCTTACTGCGCAAACCTACTCCGAGTTATACTGCTTCCAACCCTGCTTCAGTCGTTGCCGCGTCGTCGGCAACATGTTCCTTTATAAAATACTAGCTTTACTTTACGCAGCTTCGTCCGCGTTGTTTTTGTTTTCCCGCGGGAAATATCATTTTGTAGCCTATGTTAATCAGGGACAATGTAGCATTTTAATGGTGAAAGAATTTTTGAAATCGGTCCAGTAGTTTTTGAGTTTATTCGTTACATACATACAAATCTTTCCTCTTTATAATAATAGTGTAGATTGATCTGGAAGTTGGGGGTACGATTTCTCATGAGGGCAGCAGTTTTTCTACTTGGTTTGGTTGGTGGTAGGGCTTTCGAGTCCGCCTGGCTACCAGCGTCTTACCTAAGATTGTCGCCATAATAACATGTTTAATAACATTGTTCTGTTCCGACAATAAGAGGTAAGATAACCAGTTCGTCAGTTGTTGAGGCATTTAGGTTAAGCTCGTTTCCATCTTCGACCTAATCGTCACTAACCATCAGGTGAGATTAAGGCCAAGAGCTTCCCTGTTATTTTTAAAAAATAATACCAATAACTAACTACTGGGAATTGCTCGTACTCGTAACTACTGGGAACAGAGGATTATTATGGAGTGCGTAAAGAAATCCAACTTTTCTTTTCTTTATTTATTTCTTACAACAACTTGTACTACATGGCGCTAACCAACTACTTGTACTACGAGTACTTCGCACTGACATCCTTCGCACGCACATATCCAATTAACGCGGTGAATGTCATGTGGTGTATAATAGAGATAAGTGGAAGAAGAAATACACCGACCCCATATGAGAATGCAATAAGAACAGGGTGATGATGAGTCAATTATTATTCTACTAAGCGAAATATCGGCATTACCTGTTTCCCGGTAGCAGTCCAGGGGTTTTTGTTTTTAATCATTCGTCTAGCTCTAGCGTCAAGCGTTCGACGAGCGTAGTTTCGCTAGAATTCTTTTGATTTTCTATTCATTTTCGATGCAAAATCAGTGGAATATTTTGTTATACATCGAAGTTGGCAAACAAGCAGGCTGCCCATCTGATGGTAAGTGGCTACAGGCGCTTTGCAAATTTACAACTTCTGCAAGGACGCTAATGTATGGTCGGCTTCAGATATAGATGGACATTTTAGTACCATGTCACACCAACTATTCCTTTTATTTAGTGTGGTTACACCTTTTTTTTCGGGGGGAAATGCGCAACCGCACTATACCCGCCGTCGGCTAAACGGCGAGCGTGTGTGGGGCTCTCCCGGCAGGGTGCCAGGCCTACCCACTAAAACCCCCCGGTGTTCTCCCTGCCCTTGTGGGCGCGCATGGTAATGTCCACACTGCGACTATTTCTACCAGCGCGCCCGGAGTATGGTTACATACACCTATACTGCATTGTTAAAAGTTTGTGTGACATGGTACTAAAATGTTTATCTACTTTTGAGGTCGACTGTAGTACGTTGCCAACTTGTGACATAAGATGTCGAGTCACAGTACCCAGTAATTTTGCCGCCTGTCTTACCCTTCGAACCGGAACACAGCAATGCCAGCACTGCTAGTCGGTGGCTGATATGAGTTAGATAGAGGTACCCGCGCATACGACTGGTACAGAGTTTTCGAAAATCACTGGAAATTGAGCGCCGATTATGCTCGAATGATTAAAAAAAAAGAGGTCAGGAACTCTTTTTTTGGAGGATGGAAGTTCAGTTCAGTGTTATTTTCTGATCACAGTAATCATTTGTTGATTGGCTGGGGCATCGATTAGTTTTCGTTAAGTCGTTACTCGGAACAAGTGAGAAACAGTTGTATACGGATTACAGCATATGCTTAAACGAAATTACACGCTAGATTAAACGATTCTTCTAATTATATTAGGCCGGTAGATGTGACTGCAACCATTGGTTCAATAACAATACTAATTCGCAACGCTCTGGACACGCCCGACTCGAGATTTGGGGGGATAATAAGACTTTATTATTTCGACCTCACTTGTCTGCTGTTAGTCGTCTTGTCTTGATGGGTTATGAATATAAATCACAGATCTCCCCGCCTTATCTTGTTTCAAGTGGATATCTTACCAAGAGATGTCCAAGACACTTCGCCTGAAATAAATATTGTAATAATATTTATAACATGCTCTTTTTGTTTATAATGAATATTTTGTAAAGTACGAGTCATTGACAGCTAACTCAGCAGTAAGATATATCTACTTATAATTAATGAAATATATATATATAAAAAACATAATATCAGTAAAGTGAATGAAACCTGGACCTCGGTTCTGCTAACTTTAACGTAATAATCTTGTTACTTTTGTCATTACTACACGCTTTTCGAGGCCAAATTGTATTCATAGTACAGTTTTAGTATAGAATATATAATAACTAGCGAACAATTTATAGTGTATAGTACTGTATAGTAACAAATGTTTTATTTAATTATCGTTCTATCAATAAAAGTGTGTCATAAAGGACTTTTACAAAACGTAAAACGGTAACGTCTGCAGAATTAGGCCCCAGTAGCACTGATAGTCATGTACTGGTTTACCCTGCGACGAGGTAAAATAAAATGACCGAAAACAGTGTACTATATCATTGCACTAATAAGTCCGTTGTTTGTGCTATGACAGTCGAAGGCGCTGGGGCGAGTGCTGTTTGACCAGGTGTGCCGGCAATTGCATCTACTGGAGGCGGACTACTTCGGCCTTGAGTACCAGGATGCCAACGGAACCAAGGTACGTATTTATTTATTGCCCAATTTTTGATTCAGTTGTATTTTTTGACCGTTGGCGTGTACTTTCACGAATGGGTCACCTCAATCGCGCTCATTACGTCTCGAGAATAATACATTGTTTTTTTACCCGAAATTTACCGAAAAAAAAACATTTTTCGAGTAGTGATGATGATCAATGCGGTGAAATTAGTCTAACACCTATGTGCATCAGATGTCTTTCCTATATCACAATGATACAAAAAGTTGATAATGAAACAGAATTCGACATGAATCGTGTTTGGCATACATTATTAAGCGATCGTCATAATTTTAATGCAACTCAATATCTCCGCAATCATCATAAAACAATTGCGCTGCCAAATTTATATCCAGCTGTATTTATAAAGTTCCGTCGTAAAAGTGTTTCGTTATGTAGGTCACTGAAACTTGGAAATCTCTGTTGTATACTCGCGACAAAGCCCCTGGGACGTGGCAATAAATCTAGAAATCCTCTTTAATTTTCTTTCTGTTCATACAGTTTGTGACGCAGCGTTTGACGCAAGCTTTTCTGCTCCGTCGTCCTGTAATCAATCATTCACTCAATTAGAGCATACCAGTAATTATGCGGCGTGCCTATTATAACGACACAATTCCCTGTTTTAGCTTAAGCTCATAATAGTTCTACTCTGGGGGTGCATTTCTAAGCGAGCGAATCGTATATCAGTTTTTCGCCTTAAAATGTCGAAACTGTTGAAAATAATCTACTCAATGATCATCAAAATAGAGTATTTAGTTATACTTAATATTAAAAGAGAAACGTAGAGTAAGTGACGATTTTCACTGGCGATGTCGTACACAAAAATTACTTCAACATTTTTAATCTGGTCACTAAAGCAATAAAAAAAAGATGGTCAACCGCCTGTAGTTAATTCATTGGAGCTAAAGAAATCGAGATAATGACAAAAATCTGATTTTTGTGACCTTTAAACTTCAATATTTTACGATGCAGACACGAGATTTTATGAGAATTTTGACAAAACTTTTAAAACGCCAAAATAAAGGTGTATACGAATCTCTAGCTTTCAGCTTACTATCTTTCATTCCGACGCGAAACCCATCTAATATGACTGGATTAAATTTTTTAGTGAGAACTGTCCCTTTTTGTGTACTGTGAGATAGAACGACCCCTATAGATACGAATAATGCCATTGAAAAGTTTTACTGACCGCGGCTGCATTTTAATTAATACAAGTAGCCCTGTAAGGCAATCTTTTTCAAGGGGATCCACTTTGATAGCTATCTACCTGATTGTACGTGATGATGCCTAACACTTCATCGAGCCTACGTGACTGACAAGCATGATCGTGATTATACTTGTGTTTGCTCCTGTCCATTATTTTCAAGAATCAATTTAGAAATCTTTCCTGTCTTACTGAGAGCTCCCAGTTAATTGAACTTTGGTGTGGAAATTCAGTATTGAGTTTATTTTTTTATACAACTAAGTTGGCAAACAAGCATATTGGCCATTTGATGGTCTTGTGATATTTGCAGCAAATCTGCAACCAACCCCCACAAAAACCACAGTATACGTTGCCAACTTGTGACATAATATGTGCCATTCCGAGCTTAGATAAACGATTGCTATTTTGTAACTAAACACGATTATTTATTAAAGTAATGCAGGAATTGACATGAATCACATCAAGGTAACTCGTAACGATAAATATACACTGTAACGCTAATTCTATCATTTTTAGGTGGTGTGGTATGTATATATGTGGTATTCATCTTTCTATACAATTTATTAATTAAGCAATTTTTACTTTAGAAGCAATTCTGAAATCACGAAAAAAAATCTGCTGCTCTGTACATTTTGGACGCGTAGGTCTTGAACTTTTGTATGAAACAACAGACTTTGTCGCGATTTAAGGATTTTGTTCTTATATAGAAATTATTTAGTAGGATGGTGTTAACAGCCTCTGTAATATGGACTGAAGACTACAACACGACAAATACTTCCTAATAACATACTAAGACGGTAGGTACTTCGTCATACTGCGTAATCACCTAATAGACGACGGTTCTATAGATATCCCCAGAAACTTTTTAAATCACATGTCATGCTGAGCTGTGGCCCATTTGTAGTCTTACAAATGGACCACTTTTCCACAACATCAAATACAAGCTATTGTAAAAATTTGTGTATCCTAGCGTAAGTCTCCAATAATATGTTATGTATCTATCTAACTCCTAAAGTTAGCATACAAAAAAATATAATTTCAATAAAAAGGTAAATTTTGATCATTCCAAAATACTACTAGGACTTTATATTGACCGCGTTTTCATTAACTTTCGTGATGTCATCAGTACTGGCTGGACGTGGAGAAGCCGATGTGCCGGCAGCTGGGGCTGTCGATGCTGGAGCCGGCGCTGCGGTTCTGCGTCAAGTTCTACACGCCGGACCCCGCCCGCCTCGAGGAGGAGTTCACGCGGTACCTCTTCTGTTTGCAGGTATGTCTCCAACTTATAGATATGCAGTAGTATCCTTGGCGATAGCGCAACCAGTGGGTCGGGCTTGCCCTGGCGCGTGGGTAGTGGAGTCGCAGTGTGGATCTTACCTAGCGCGCCCATAAGGGCAGGGAGAACACCGGGGGGTTTGAGTGGGTAGGCCTGGCACCCTGCCGGGAGAGCCCCACACACGCTCGCCGTTTAGCCAACGGCGGGTACGGTGCGGTTTCGCATTTCCCCCCGAGAAAAAAGGTATGCAGTGGTATTGCGAGTGATGAACTTGTTCGTTATGTACTGATACCATCATCGCTTCGCAGAGGTACTGTGCTAATGTCGCTTAGTCGCCTCTTGCGACATCCACGGGAGGAAAGGGAGCGGCGACACAATATGTAATCCAACTCTCTCACCGTACGAAACATTTATGTCAATATTATGACTCTATTATAATGATTTTCTGTTAAATAGTCCCCCTGCCCCTTACCATTAAAGTCGCGGTGAGAGCGAGACACTTTACGCTGCAATAGCAGTGTATCTGTTTTATTTTTTTTACTGTGTTTTAAGCGCGCATTGTGAGGCCCCTGGCTTAACCAAAAATCAATTAACATCAATATTCAGCTGCACGGAAAGGAAGTAACGTGTTAGGCACTGTGCCCATCTAAAGCAACGTAACACGTGATCTCACTAATCCCCCTATTACGTAGCTTTACTGCCAATTCCGCAGGCAGGATCTAACCCAGCATCTCCCGATTAGAAGGCCAGTGCCGAGTCCACAGTGCCACCGACGCTCATGTTAGTGATATTTTTCTATACTAATGTAAATAAAGCTATTATAAAACTGAAGAATTTGTTTGGTTGAACGCGCTAATCTCGGGAACTACTTATTCAAATTGGAAAAATCCTTTTGTGTTGGATAGTCCATTTATCGAGGAAGGCTTTAGGCTATATAACATCACGCTTCGACTAATAGGAGCTGAGCATCAATGAAAAATGTTGCAAGAATAGGAAAAAATATTATGGCGAAACGTAGTTCGCGGGCACAGCTAGTTTAACATAAATACACATGATATTTTTGCTATGCATCAATCGGAAACTGAAGCAGTTAGCAGGGGACAGGAATGGTTAAAAGTTAAAAGAGAAGAGCTGAAGAAACTGTATTTGACTTCATATAGCTTACATATAAATGTATGAAGTGTTCTATGCATGGAATAAAATGTATTGTAAAATTATATCTACTGTAAACGATGTATTACTGACTGATTCGATACATCGAATGGTAAATATCGATGTATATCGAGCAACCCTACCGTAATGCGTATTGGGTTTTATCCGTTGTCGTTGATGCCGCAATGAATGACTGCCATTGTATGAACGCAGGTGAAGCGAGATCTCGCGTTCGGCTGCATCCAGTGCAACGAGAACACCGCGGCGCTGATGGCCAGCTACATTGTGCAGGGTGAGTGGACGCGGCCCTTCAGTTACGTCTCTGTCTGTACTCTCGTGTTGCCGGTCAATCTGTGGAGCAGACTGCCCGTTATTATTATACGTGAGAGTCGAACCGTCACATCTTTCGAATTAAAAGTAAAAGATCATCTTCTTTTGAACTCCTCACAATCGTTACTATATTCTTCTTCTTAGTTTTTAGCAGTATATATTAGTTTTTTATTTTATGTACCTATAGTCGTTTATTATTATTTATATATTTTTTAAATCTGTACACTTGCTAGAGTTGGCTGGTATAGATCTCTTTAAGAGATAAGTTCGCTCTTGTACGTAACTCGCGTATTTAACTAAAATGTATGACAATTTGTGTACAATAAAAAATATTATTATATAAAATTTTGCGGTACGATTGCGCTACAAGTTCATAGGTTATTTTTAGTAAGATATAGTAGACAGATGCACCATAGTGTAAATTGATGTCATTATATATGGAACAAAGATTAAAAAACCGACATATTGATCAATTTATATATTAAACCATACATGTATTTACAGTCTGATTTTAAATTCGACGGAATTCTGACATGTTGCCAACATTGAAAAACTCTTCCTGGACAGGGAGAGCATTTTGGCCCTCCCCTGTTCAGTAATCCATAGGTTGCCAACCTTTTCTTAGAACAACCTCTTTGTTTGTAAAATTTTTGCTTCTTCTAAGAGCCAATATAACAAAATGTCAAATCTAAAATTAAAAAAACTATTTACGCCGCGTAATGCACCGCGGTCCGAGTTGCACAAAGTAAAACAATTAATATTAGACGGCATAATAATATCACAGCTGAAAAATGGCAAGAAGAATTAAAGAAGAGGATAAAATATCTGCTGGATAGTGTGTTTGATTCTTTTTAATCCGAGTTGATGATGATGACGACAATAATGATATAAGTGATGATAATTAATAAATATTTTTATTCGAGTAATATGTTGTTTTACTCTATTTTTCCATTTAGCACTTAAAAATTTACATTCTAGCTGGTGTGCATTGAGTGCACAAAACAAACACTATTTACAATGTCATTCCTTGATCTAATTCTGTTTCATATTTTTTGTTATTAAATATTTAAAAAATCTAAGCAGAAAAGGTTATTTATATCTGATTTGTCTATGGATGACATCTGTCAGAATTCCGTCGAATTAAAAATCCGACTGTAGGTTGGTACTTAACATTGTGATTGTATATTCTTTATGATTAATTTATGATAAAAGTTATGTAATACAGTTAATGTAATTTGAGAGATCAAGACTTAAACCTATCAGATTTGGTTCAGACTTCTTGATATAGATATGTCCAAAAAATATGTAATTTCCAGTATCGAACGGAAATTAATGATTGTTTATGGGCAGAAGTGGAGCCTATTATTTGGAGTACAATCTGCTTGACAAGTTTTTTCGTAATAATATATCATACAACACGGGTAGCAAACAAGTAACTATAAAGACACCAGAGATTTAAATCGTTAGATGCGCCCTTCTCATACATAAGGCGCTCGAAAATGTGTCAACGTTGGGAAGAGTGAGCTCACTCATCCCGTCGTAGTCTGTGGCAGAAAGCACCGAGCGTTGAACGTCAAATGCATTTTTTCTTTTCCCTAATTTCAAGTGTAAAATAATAAAATATGCCTTCCTGTGCCTTTAGAAAGTGTTTTAATAACTCGAGGAATACCAACAAATCTAAGGGAATTACATTTTATGCGTAACTACCTATTTATTAATTATTTTCACCATTTTCCAAATAAATCGCTTTCGCTCGCTTCCAAATAAACTTAATTTGGCGTCCGGTACGTGTTTGTACGAGCGAGACCGAACAATACGTGCGTGAGCGAGATCGATATACGTGTCATTGTTTTGTCGTTTAAACCAAATTAACTTGACGCCTTGCATAATACACCGTTAGCGATTTTAGGTGTCAAAGTTTTATGGCGCGTCGCGTTGTTGTGTGAATTTGTCATGTAACGCACACAGACATGAAATGTAGTCACTTTTTGGAAGCGCAGGGCGCATCTAACGATTTAAATTTCTGAAAGACACTAGCACATTGAAGACCTGAAAATACGGGCGGGAAATTTTAAAAGTACCTACTTCAGATATCAAAGAAAAAAATGTTACTCATAGGAAACGCTTTTTTAAAAAAGGAAGCAAATCTGCTCTCAGAGATTTTTGGAAAATACGCTTGCTACTTCCGGAAATCGAACTGGCTTAAATCCAAAATAATATAAGTCTATCCTTTTATATGATCAATAGATAGAGCCTATAAAGGGATCAAATATCTCTAAGAAACATGCTTAATCAAGGGAAAACCATCAAATCTAAACTTATATTAACTATTACTTTGATAATTGTTCATCAGTTCAATTTTCGTTCGTTACTAAAAATTCTATTAAGGTATTCATTTCGAACGTGTTGTGGTGAATACTCAAAGCTTCCATTAAATTATTCTTGATAAGCCATTATTACGGTTAGTTACACTGCAGCAAGACTAATAGGAAGTTTTTTGTAAAAACAATCAAATGTGAATACCTATGACTATTTAGGCCTCACCTAGGCATCAATAGGAAGTACATAATTTGTAAAAACAATCAAATGTACATATCTATTACTATTTAGGCCTCACCTAGGCATCAAATCAAGTTGTAAGAATTATTGCAAATTTCTTGTCGAGTTCTTACTCATTTTAATAAATGAATTACGTTCTAACTGTTAATTATTAATACAAAGTAATCCGATGGGCCTTGATGACCTTGTGTCTTTGAATTTCCATTTATTTAAATTATAATGTTTGTTGGAGGGATTTGATTGTTACGATCTGCTCTATTAAATTACGCATTGAAAAGTGCAGGGTGCGTTATTTTTTCGGATTTTAGCCGATTTGATTCTCGGGTGTGGCAAGCGTATTTTCAAAAATCACTAGATGCCTTTTTGCTACTACTACTTTTCTATAGACTTTGTGTGTACACGATCCTTTTCTTGTTAATAGCGCAGACCAAAGACCAACTCATATCAGACTATCGGCCGGTTGCACCAAAAATTCATTTTACGAACTCGTAAAAAGTAACGTAAAAAGTAAAAGTAACGTAAAAAGTTTTTACGGAGCTCACGCCCTGCTCATAACGTAAAAGTATAAATTTTGACAGTTCGCTCGTATTTGTATTTCATGTTTAACGTTACAAAACGCGTTAATACAATTTAAATTCACTTTTCACCACATAATTCACTATCCGACAATGCTATTGAAAAATTATCCATATATTGTATAGTTGCCGTCGTCGAAGAACAAATATTAGAGTAGGTCAAATGCTCACTGAAAGCAGCGATTTTTACACACACAAAGATATTATATGATGCATTATTAAAATTACTCAGGCATAAAAATATAAATCGCCACACAACAAAGCTTTTTCTTCTTATTTTCGTAGCTTTGACGTTTTTAAGAATTCAGCCAATGTCATGAATTTAGTATTGTTTGATTGATAAGTCATAAGTCAATGGCCAATGTAAACAAAAAACACTATCAACGTCACGTTTTGACAAATTAATAACATGTCTTACTACATGTAAAAAAAACTTTCATGGTAGTAAAAATCTACTAAGTTAAATGGTAGAATTAACGCTTCATTCGTGTAGCAAGGAATTTTACGGTTACTTTTACTGGTATTTTTTTGGTGCAACATAAATTTACGGATTCGTTATAGTGACAGATTGGTATAAGTATAACGTATAACTGAATTTGTAAAAACATAGCAATTTTGGTGCAACCGGCCATATTTATATTGTTTAGTATTTTCTAGAAGTTGAACCAAGCGTGTCGGCAATAAATATGTAACAGCACATGCATAGTTGAGAGCGGCGACCGCCTCCACGGGGACTCGGGACCCGTAGTTATGGCGCGGGCACTTACCCTACTTACTTGTTCCGAAGTAATGTGTTATTGATTTTGACTGTATTGTACAAACGCACAGCTATGAACTGATGGAGTGCCATCAGTTGTATTTTATAATGAACTAGCTGACCCGGCGAACCTTAGTACCGCCATAATTTTTTTTCGTGAATATTTTCGAAATTCCTGAGAGACTTGTTACTATCTATTGCTGGCTAAACAACGGAACGTCAATCTGTCAATGTTTTGTCAATATATTGAAGATCTCTCACAGTCTGCTGTCTCATTTACTTACTCACATTTCATATTATGAGATTTAAAAATAAACATAGGTATATACATTTCGGTGATTCATTTTTATTTATATAAATTACACTTCCGCCCGTGGTTTCCCCCGCGTGGACTACTCTTGCTGGTATATCGCATATTCTGGATGTGGTGTCGACTGTACTTAGTTGAGCCTATGGGAATGATTTTTGAAAAATATTCCAGTTGACACAACTAGTTGTGCACACATAGTTGGTCCATGAGGAAAACGTGTTCTCGGGAAAACGTGTTAGACGATGGGGATTTCAAAAATTATATTACTGGGTAGACAGAAGACTTAACTCCCATATCGATATATTGAGAGTTTCCTGTAATCCCGTTCTTTTCCCTCCAAAAGGATACAATTTTTGAAATATAATAATAATTTTTGAATAATAAATAGTTAATAGACATGTCGATTATAATAACTCCTAAGTATAATGATGAATTCTTGTACAAACTTCTGCCCCCTTTATATTTGGGGTCCACTTATACGAGTATAAAGAATACTTTCAAATACACTACCTCTTTCTGCTTAATATTTTCTTACACAGTTACAAATGCATGTAAGTTTCGGATTGTTGATAAATAACGGACATCTTCATTTTCACCTGTCAAAATGCTTTTAAATGTAATCAATAAATAAATAGCCCCCATACGAATTTCAATACGTCTACGTCCGAAAATTACGAAATTCCAAAGATATTTCCATTTCACCGCTTTAGGGGAGGAGTTCCGAGTATATACTGCAAAAATAATCATATGCTCACTAATTTAATATAACCTATTCGACTGCACTCTTTCATGGGCTCCTCATATTGCAGAGGTCAGTAGAAAGCTGTTTGCAGCGCTAGGATCTCTAAGAAGGTGGAAAAACTTGCTCCCAGTAAAGACTAAGATCGAACTTGCGCAGGCTCTCCTATTCCCAATCTTGGACTATGCAGACGTTTGCCTTACTGATCTTAACGAAGATTTACTTACAAAGCTCCAACGGCTGCAAAACGTCTGCATTCGATTCGTTTATGGCTTGCGTAAGTTTGATCATGTGTCTGAATTCAGAGAACAATTAAAATGGCTTCCTATTCGGTTGCGGCGGCAAGAACATATCCTTTCCTTCCTATATAACATCCTGTATGATCCACGTACCCCTCCTTATATGAAAGAGCGTTTCCAATTTCTTGGGACTGATCATGAACGAGTTTTGCGGTCCAAGTCGGATAATATCCTAGAAAGTAGTTACACAGATTCGGGCTATTTTAAAAAATCCTTCACAGTGAAATCTGCACATTTGTGGGATGGTTTGCCTCGAGATATCAGACAGTCAAAGACGCTTGCCATTTTTAAAAACAGGGTCCATAACCATCTCATGGCACAGTCACATTTATAGCTTGTTTTATTTACTTATTTGTATTGTATTCTATAACATTATATATATATATATATTTTTTTAAGGTATAATATTTGAAATTTTGTTCATGTATTTATTATATAAATATGTATGTATTTGCTTGTTAATTGTTCAATTATTCTGGTTTTTTTTTATGACGGCACACTGCCTTATATAAATAATTATCCGTAGACAAAGGTTGTCTGGAAGAGATCGCTACCAGCGATAAGACCGCCTTTGCCCACATTAATTTTAAGAGTTTTGTGAGTGTTTCTGCTTTCTTTGTGTGCAATAAAGTATTAATCTATCTATCTATCTAATTTTCTTAGATATCCTCTCACTCCTGGAGGTAAGTGGCCACCGCTGACTAATCACGATTGGTTGTGAGACGCAAATAGTTTCTTGTCTGTTGCTATCATAACAGGATTCCGACAAGGATCTTAATGTGTTGTGTATCTAACATCGGCACAACCTTCCTCAAAGTGTCTCGAGTAAGCTTTTATATCTTTGACATGGGTTCATTGTTATAGCTCCGAATTCCCAAATTAATAAAGACAGCGTTTCTTGTGTACGTTGTTGTTGCGTTTTATCATTTCTACAATAAGGTCATTTTCATTTACAAATTGAACTACCTATCTGTAAAAAGTACATTACTGTCATTGTTTTAAGGTTATTTATTTATAAGTTGAGATGATTCCCATCGAATGAATGATGTAGATGTAGTAACGACACAACACAATTATCATTTACTAGCTTTTCGCTCGCGGCTTCGCCCTCGTTATTACCGTTTTCTGCAGATTTTAAATATTTTCCATAGAAATTTTCAACCCCTATTTTGCACCCTAAGGGGGTGAATTCCGATAAACCGTGAAACACGTGTTCAATGAAATATTTTTAAGAGCATGATTCTCAAGTTTTATCAAAATCATTGCTAACTTAAAGATTTTTCCATACAAAATTGTAACTCCTATTTCATCCCTTTAGGGTTTAATTTTTTTTAAATCCCTTCTTAGTGTGCGTCCGCATTTTGAATTAAAACAACTGTCAAAATTTCACGTTTCCACCATTAGCGGTTACGGCTGTGCGTGCGTCTATAGATGGGAACATCTCCTTTTATATATAGATTACATCCACTGAATTTGGTACTTTATATTAGAGTTGCTCACAAGTTTCGTATGATTACTTGAGTGCGAACAATATTGTTATAGCTATTTACAAATGAATATGCTTGTTCGCAGCCGAGTGCGGTGACTTCGTACCGGAGGACTATCCAGACCATACATATCTGAGTGGCTATGAATTTTTCCCAGGCCAAGACTCTGAATCGGAGCGACGGATTATGGAAAATCATAAGAAACACATGTTAGTATTGTTACCATACTTTCAACATGGTTAATTTAATGTTTGAGAACCTTAAACATAAATCTTAATTGCCTTCATATTGCATGTAAATTGTTTGATATTACATTATTGGATGAGGAATAGAAACATATTCTTTCAGAGGACAGAGTCCAGCAGAAGCCGACCTTAATTTATTGGAGACGGCCCGAAGATGTGAATTGTATGGTGAGTTTGAGTTTGGCTCATTTTATTTTGTATTTCTAGATATGCTGGCATGTTTATGGTATTTTATATCTTAACCGTATGCATTGATATAGGTATCAAAATGCATCCGGCGAAGGACCACGACAACGTGCCCCTGAACTTGGCGGTGGCGCACATGGGCGTTGTGGTGTTCCAGAATTTCACGAAGATTAACACCTTCAGCTGGGCCAAAATGAGAAAGATCTCGTTCAAGAGAAAAAAGCTTCTGATCAAGTTGCACGCCGAAGGATATGTGAGTAATTTTAGTTTTATATTGTGCTAACAGAGATATACGCAAGCACGTACGAACGCACACAAATCACGCACCGTAACACGCACGCTCAAAAACTCACACACGCTCACACACACACACACACACACTACATACATACCCCATATGCCCTCACATAGTCGATACGCTAATCCGGCTTATTTGCGTCCTTTGATGTGCTTCAAAATACCGAAAAGTCGACGGATACACGACGGGCCAGGGGGCCCTGCACTTCAACCCTTAAGGATCCTGTGTACTTCCCCAATTTCTACATTCATTGATTGCTATCACCATTTATGGACCAATTGAGTTCACTCATGAGTCTCACAATTGGTCCAGGGGGGATAGCCTTGAAGTCTTCGGGTTTGGGATATCCCGAAGAGACTCATTCTCCTACGAGAAAGGGAATCGCAGTGACACAAAATGTGTTCCATGCTTTCCTCTCCCTCATTGCAGGCCCTACAAGTCTCTGTGTTGCTCAGACCCATTTTTGCAAGCATACGATTAGTGCCAAAGTGGCCAGTCAGAGCACCCAACAAGAGTAGGATTTGCATTCTGCCTGAATTCATTGTGAATTTATTGAAGTTATTCAGGCCCATGCACCGCTTGGTGTGCGCCATTCCTTTCTGAGCAACCCATTTATTTTGGTGTCTTCTCTTTGCTTGATCTCTAATGACAGAGTTCACTGAACAGTGTGCCAGACTCGCAAAAGGTTCCGGACCCACAAAGTTGGTTTCCGATCCTTGTCTCGCGAGACTATCGGCCTTCTCGTTTTCATAGAAACCCTCATGTCCTGGAATCCATATCAGATGTACTGTATTTTTCTTCGCAAGCTTGTTTAGTACATTGATGGTATTCTGGACCAGTTTAGAATGCACTTTATATGGCATCAGTGCCTTTAGCGCAGCTTGACTATCGCTTAAGATGTATATGTTGAGTCCATTGCGCCTTTTATCAATGTTTTCTTGCGCACAGGCAAGGATTGCATACATTTCTGCTTGAAAAACTGTAGCAAGCTTGCCCATGCTAATACTCGCTTCAAAGCCTTTGGAATAAATTCCTGCACCTGTACCAGTGTCCATTTTGGAACCGTCTGTGTACCAAATCATGCTATTCCTATCAGGAGGTGCTAGTCCTTTGTTCCAGTCCTCCATTGTTGGGATTTGTATACTGAATGACCTCCTAAAGATGTACCTGGGTATTATCCTGTCAGCGACCATTTCCAGTAGCCAATCCCCTTCTTCTTTGCTAAGTGCTGTGTGTCTCGTGTGGGGCTTAGTTGCATTCCACAGATGTACAGTCTGTAGTCTGTGGAGCGCTTTCTTTGCTTCACTACGTATGACAATGTGCAGCGGTGTGAGATCCAAAAATCTTTCCATGACTGCCGTTGGAGTGGTTCTGAAAGCACCAGTGATTGCCATACAGGCAAGTCTCTGAATCTTATTTAGTGCCGATTTGCATGTGGTTAGGTTTGTCCTTGGCCACCAGGCAATACTTCCATATGTTATAATGGGAAGTACCATGATTTTATATATCCAGTAAAGTATCCTCGGTTTAAGACCCCAGGTTCTCGCGAAGGTAGATCGACACATATTAAAGACTCTTTGTGCCTTTATTAGAGTATCTTCTACATGTTTTCTCCACGTAAGTTCTTTATCAAGTACTACTCCCAGATATTTAACCTCTGTGGACCAATGGTAGTTCTTTACCGTACAGAAAAAGGTTCCTCATATCACTGAGTTTCCTTTTCCTCGTGAATGGTATAACCATCGTTTTGTTGGGATTAATGGTTAGATGTGTTTCCTCACACCATCTCTCTACCTTGCGCAGTGCTTCCTGCATTAAGCAGGATACTACACTCGGTACTTTTCCATTAATCAAGATGGCCAAGTCATCCGCATAGCCTACTGTGCGAAATGGCCCTTCATTCAGTTGTGAGATCAATGAATTCATCACTAGGCTCCACAATAGTGGTGAGAGCACGCCTCCTTGCGGGCATCCTCTTCTTACCCTGGCACTCATTGACTCACCCTTGACGTCAGCAGTGATAGTTCTGCATTTAAGCATATAGTCTACCCATCTAGTGATGGTTTTGTTCATGCCGTGTTTCTGTACTGCCTTGTTAATAGACTCAAAGGTGGTCTTGTCAAAGGCGCCTTCTACATCAAGAAAGGCTCCCAGACATAACTCCTTTGAGTCTAAAGTATTCTCGATTCTGTCTGCAACCAGATGCAAAGCAGTATCCGTTGACTTACCTGCCTGATAAGCACATTGCATATGATGCAGGGGTCGCTTCCTGAGTGGCCCATCACATATGTGCCTATCAACTAGATTTTCTAGTGTTTTCAGTAGGAAGGACGACAAACTTATGGGTCTATAAGATTTTGCTTGTTCATAGTCAGCCTTCCCCGGTTTCGGTATAAAGCTGACTCTGACTTGCCTCCATGATTCCGTTGTGTATCCGAATGGTAAGCAGGCCCTGAAAAGCCGGCATAGTATCGGCACCAGCGTTTCTTTACCATGCTGTAGTAAGGCTGGATAAATTCCGTCAGGTCCAGGGGACTTGATGGGCTGGAAACTTTCCAACGCCCACCGAATCTTTTCTTCTGTTACTACCTTTTTAGCAGATGTCCAGTTCTCCCTCGTAGTATGAACGTTTGGCTCATCGTTCGAGACCCTGTCATCTGCTTCTGAATCTAGGATAACAGATCCAGGGAAGTGGGCCTCAAACATGGTGAGTATAGTCTCCTTCCCCGTTTCTGTCAGTTTGCCGGTCGCATCTTTTACTACTGTGAGTACATTCGACTTCGTGTTTGCCATTGCTTTACAAAGTCGTAAGCCCGCAGGCATGGCCTCTATGGATTCGCAGAGGCCACGCCATGCCTTACGCTTAGCTTTCCTAACCTCGCAGCTATACTTGGTCAGTTGTTTTGCATATTGTGAAAAATCTTTCGTCACCTTAGCCCGATTAAAAGCCTTTCGAGTCTCCCGTTTGAGCTTGCTCAATTCAGGTGTCCACCATTGTTCCCTTTTTTGTCTTATCTCTTTCTCTGGACAGTTATCAGACCACGTACTGATAAGACCATCTGTAACACGGGTTGCCTCCGCTTCAAGTTCCTGAATTGTGTTCAGCCTTTTAACCTCGGTGCCTAAGATAACATTTAGGTCCCTTTTGTATGATTCCCAGTTAGTGTTCCTGCGATTCCTTCGTCGTACAGATCCTAACATTTGTTTGGTCCTATACCTGAAGCATATATAGTTGTGATCTGAAAGCGAGACCTCATCTGACACATGCCAATTACCTGTCGAAACGAATGCGTTTTTGGACGCTACCGTGACATCAATAACCTCCGCTCTATTCTTGTTAATAAAGGTAGGCTTGTTTCCTTCGTTTAATATAAGCAAAGATGAACTCTCCAGAAATTCCAGTAGGTCCTCTCCTCGCCTGTTTGTGTCTGTGCTACCCCAGACGACATGATGCGCGTTTGCGTCAAGGGCAATGACAAGTTTGTCGTGCCCATATAGCTCAACCAGTTTCTTGATGTGCGAAGAAACCGGTTCCTTTTCCTCATACGGTAAATACGCCGAGGACATTACAACACTTTCAGCTGGGTCCCCCTCTGCAGCCAGACCTTGATGGTGGTAAGGTCCCTGCAACATAACGAGCGCAACGGTGAGACAATAATACCCTCGCTCACGTATATGCACCTCCTTGTTTTAGAGCAATAACCATGTACTACCCCACCTTTGATATTTAAGCCCTTAATCTCGCCTTCGTACAAGTAAGGTTCCTGAATAAGTGCTATATCATATTTATTTTCCTTAAGCTGCTTAGCTAGGATAGCAGTAGCAGCCTTACAATGATGTAAATTAATCTGTACCAACCTTAGTTCCTCCATCTTGATGGTATCGATGGGTTTCAATGGTCTTAATGCTCCGAGGTTTGGTATTCCGGCGACTTGAAACAGAGCGCATCCAGATCGTCCACAATGTCATCTGTCCCCACCGACTGTTGCGATAGGGGCAGACCCACTGCGTCCTCTCCTTCTGCGCGCCGCTCCAAGCCACCCGAGCACGACCTCGCAGCCTCTTCGTCGCTGTGGCCCACCTCTTCCGCCATAGCCCCTTTTGCCTCGGGGGTGTCTTCAGGGTTCCACGCCACCACTCGCATTATCTGCGAGAAGCTTGAATAGACACACTTCAAGACATTCCTCAAGTGCATACCCAGCCTGCTTTATGGCCTCAGCTGACTCCCCGTCCATGAGGACGATCCTCCGGATGTGGTTCGCCTCCACCTTAGTATCGACGACCTTCCAGTCGATCGTCCTCAGGGACAGGTTATACTTGTTCAGTGCTCGGCAAGCCATTTTGTTATCGGTAAGTCTCATGTTGCGGCTCTTCCACGCCATTTTAATAGGCTTTGGAAGAGCCGCAGCATTGACTACCTTTAACTTTTTGTCTCCAACAACCTCCCTGAGACATGCTGTTGGAGCCATTCGACAGACTCGCTGTCCCTGCAGCCGACATAGAATACGCCTGCAGAGACAGACGAGCCTATCCTTAAATGCGGATGGGGGTCGTCGGAGGCCATGATGAGGTCCGTGATGAACCCCATCACCGCCCCCCGATCCTCTTCCGCCAGATACGTGCCAGGGTAGTCCTCAGCGATGATCGCTAACCTGGCAGTGACTAGGGCGTCTCTGTATGAGCCATGTGTCTTGGCCCTTTTAGGCTCACCCTGCCCGCCGGTCCGCGATTCATCGCTGAGAGCTTCCCTCGCGCGCTTCATTACGCCAACACCTTGCGCCTCTACTGCTGCCACCGCACCTTGTTTAGCTAGGCGATTCCTGCGTCGCCTGGCAGCCCCGGTCCTTTTCTTTTCAGCTACTTCTGTCCTCGGTGCAGCCCCATCTGCAGTATCCATGTCTGGTCCCGCAGACGTGCCTGCTCCGAGGACAGAAGAGCCCTTATTTATAGGCGCAGGTTCCGGCTTCCCTAGCCCCTGCTGCCTCCCTATTCCGTACGACGGGGTACTTGACTCCCACGCAGGCGCTAGTCTAACCTGAGACAACGGTTTCGTCGGTCTCTTGTGATCCCTAACAGAAGCCGTCCCCTCAGGGACCAACACACTGCGTGGTAGGTCAGTACCTCTTCCTTTGAGACCAAATGGTCCTGCGGTCCCACCCAGGATGGGCTGTCCCGCCTTCTCCCTATCTCTCTTTTCGTCTACCGAAACCACACGCGTAAGATTGCTCCCCCCAGAATACGTGGAGCGGCCTGAGCTCGTTCCAGCCACCGGGGCTGAACCGAGCTCAGGGAGGGACTTCCCGTTTCCGGTACCCTCCTGGGGTCGTTTACGTTTTATTTCTTGCGCGCTTATAGTTTATTTAAAAGTTTTGGGCGTATGGGATGATTGTGGGGAAGGTCAGGAATTAAAGGGATGAGGTAGGATGTGTGGTCTGAGGTCGTGATCTGGGTTTAGGGGACTGGGATTACAATAATAGGGTCAGGATGTGTGTTGGTGGCGTGAAGGATGGGGGAAAAGGGAGAGGTAGGAGCGGCTCTTAGCTAAGTGCCAGGGAAACGCCCTGTCCCTGTCACTCATTGCCCAGGGTGCACCGGCGTGAGATTTGCGACCGCCCAAGCATAGAGTTTAAGCTTGGGCCATCGCAGATCCCACGCACACGTGGAGGTGGCCGAGGAAACGCACCCTTAATGCAAATATAAACGATTAGGCTCTTCATACTTCGCCATATGCTGGCGACTAAGCCGCATTATGATTTTAAAGAACATCGATTTTAAGGAACACGGAATTTACCGGAGGAAGACTCTGTACCAGGGTCGTGTGCATGGGTACCTCCTTCTTACCTATTTCTGCCGCAAAGCAGCAGTGCTTGCATTGCTGTGTTCCGGTTTGAAGGGTAAGATATGGCACTGAAATTACTGGGTACCGTCACTTTACATCTTAAGTCACAAGTTGGCAACGTACAATGTGGCCCTGGTGGGGGTTGCAGTTTTACTGCGAATGTCACAGGAGCCACATGTATTATAGGTGACTGTTACCACTTACCATCACGTGGGCTGTTTGCTTGTTTGCCAACATAGTAGCAATAAAAAAGAATACATTATCGCACTCCGTAGCAATAGTATATGTATATGTTACGGCTAAAAGCCGAAGAACGGAACTCCTCACCTAACTTGCTGGCTGCACTTATTTCTAGCGGGCTAAAACTAGGTGTAACCTACTTCGGCTATTAGCTTATTGTTATCTTCGCTTTTGAAGAAATGTTTCAAGTGAACATTTTTTAAAGTTTTGTTTAGTCATAAAAGGGAAAAACATTGTGCTATAATTCTCAATTGACCCCCACTACCTAAACGCCGTTATAGTGTACCATGAAAAATGAAAGAAAACGAATTGATCGCACAGTGATGCAAATTTCCCAGAGTTGAGCCATTTTTCTTTCAGTCGTTTTGGACTTTATTGTTGTCTTTGTGATTTAAATGAACTTCTCCGAGGCCGGAAAGTCGGAAATACTTTTCAGAATATAATTAATTAGATACGATCAATTTAATCATACTTTACAACTTAAAGTTTTAAGGATGACTTTACATGCAAGTCAGGCTTGGCAATGCCCGATTTTGACTAACTCCGTGGGCGGTTAACGCTTATCATCAACGGAGTTATCATCAGTTCAAAAAAATGTCAACCACGTCGCTTTTTACATTTTCTTAACTCTATTATCTTGGCGGCTTGGTTAAGCGGTAACATCGAACTCGCATAGAGTTTTAAATTTGCAAGATAACATCTTCGTAAATAATCGACTTAAGTTTTATTTTAATAATTTACATAATTCTTTTATAACAAAAATAACTTGGGGTAACTGTGGTTTGCGTTACTTTATTAACACGTTGTATGTACAGTTGGCTTCAAAAGTAGATAAACACTTTAGTACCATCCAACTATTAGCAATGCAATATGCAACCAACTATTAGCAATGCAATATAGGTGTAACCATACTAAATAAAAGCAATAGTTGGTGTGACATGGTACTAAATCTGCTAAAAATGCTTATCTACTTTTGAAAGCCGGCTGTACATGCGCACTAACAATGTCTGTGACTTTAAAATGACATAATTATATCTCCTATCGCAGGGTGCTTACCGCGACGTGGTGGAGTTCTTCTTCGAGGGCCGTAACGAGTGCAAGAACTTTTGGAAGAAGTGCGTCGAGAACCACGGCTTCTTCCGATGCTCGAGTGTGCAGCATCTGCCGCGACACAAGACGAAAGTGATTTCGAGAGGCTCCTCATTTAGGTGAGCGGTCAAAAAAAATGAAAGTTTAATTTAATAATTATTTTTAGATTAAAGATATTACTATTAAAGGCAAATACACAACTTAATGTGTATTTGCCTTTAATAGCGTAGAAAAATAAAATGAAAGGTTTGGTGCAAAATTCAATTTAATTATTATTTCTACATAAAATTTGTTATATCATACTATATCAAAGACAAGTTCAAAGCTTATTTTAAACTTTGCTTTCAATTTCATTCTTATGTTTCCACAAATAGTCAAGCGGTGTGAATCGTAGTGAAGCTGTAAAACTGTGTAAGCGCTCCTACCAGAGAAGATAACCGGCGTCAGAACATCGGAAACGGTATCTGAAAATGCGAGCCGACGATGTATAGAAAATTCTTTCCCTATTTTTATCTTATATTCCTTATATTCACCGACTTACTGTCGCAACCATAGCAACACAAACTAATAAATTTGGCAACACATTGCTATCACTCACTCAATTATAAAATGGAATTCTCTGCCAGTACACGTGTTCCCTCCTTCTTACAGCCCTGTATCCTTCAAGAGAGGTGTCAAGAAGCACCTTGCGTGTCGGCAAGGTGAGGGTGGCTGGTGCAACGTGTATTCTCTCTCCTGCACTTGCTATCTTCGCATTTGATCTCCACTTCCTCTTACCATCAGTTGGGATGGAGTCCTTTGCTAGGCACCATAAATAAATAGTGGGAACGAAGGTGGTGCGATCGTCGCTACACACATGTTTCGCTAATTTTGTATGCACCAAGACCTTGATCAGCTAAAGGTTCAGTCAGACAGCGGGCGGGATGGCGACGGGGCGTCGGGGCGTATAAGCAGTTGTAATTTATTAGTTATTATGAAAGACCTCACACAGCGCCGCCGCCGTCCCGCCCGGCGTTTCACGTCCCGCCGACGCCCCGCCCGGCGTGCATACAACAGGCGGGCGTAAGCGCGGCGTCGGCGTGGCGGCGGCGGCGGCGCATTACGCGTTGTGTGCTATGAGTTTTCGCTTTAGTGTTCACACTGACGGCGGGCCGTCGGCGTCGACGTCACGCCGGCTATGAGACGTCCCGCCACGTCGCCGCTCCGCCGACGCCCCGTCGCCGTCCCGCCCCGCTCGCTGTCTGACTGAAGCTTAAGAGATGTTCTTCTAGAGCTACGCTGTCACAGGACTAAGAAAATAAAGTCACACTATTGGGGTTGACATTTTCTTCGCTCACCTCACCGCTTGATTGATTTTGTCCTTTCTTGCCCTCTTCATTCGTATGTGGCGGCTTGGAAGATATTTATTAATATTGAACTCGTAACAGAAATAACGCACACTAGCAAAGCAGTTTGTTATAAATATGCAAATGAATCAATTTCAGCCATTTTTACCGACGAAAAAACGGAGGAGGTACTCAATTCGACGCGTATATTTTTTTAATGTATGATCACGCATAACTTTTTAAAGAGAACTCCGATTTTGATGATTCTTTTTTGATTGGAATGCGTATACCCCGAGGGTGGTCCCATTTAAATTTGAAAAAAAAATCCTACCCTAAGCGTAGGAAAACAGGAAATTATTGTTGATTTACTCACTAATTGTGATCAATGACCACGTATTACTTTTTACAGAGTGATCCGATTTTGATGATTCTTTTTTTATTGGAAAGGGTATACCCCGAGGATGTTCCCATATAAATTTGAAAAAACAATTCCAACCCTAAAGGGACAAAAACGGGGTATAATTGATGATTCACTCACTGATTGTAAAATTAATAGATGAAAGTCACAAAAAAAAAAACTTTTTAACAAAAAATTGAACCTCCGAAAAAACTAAAAACTAAAAACACTGAAAAGCTAAAAATAATATAAGAATAGGTACAGACAACATCACACTTCTATATTGACGTCAGTGCCAAACGATGATCTCCTAGGAAGTGTTAAAATTTGTCACCGACTTCAATATAGAAGTGTGATGTTGTCTGTACCTATTCTTATATTATTTTTAACGTTTCAGTGTTTTTGCTTTTTAGTTTTTTCGGCGGTTCAATTTTTTACTTTATAAATAACAGTATTAATTTTTTATTAACTAATTATCCTCATTACAAATACATAGCATGGGCAGTTTAGGCATTGCACCGGGCAGCCGAGTAGAGCGTTACGTGTAGAGATGGGATTCTACCCGGTAAAAACCCAAACGTGGGAAAATTCCCGGAAAATTCCCAATACGGGTAAATATTTTTAAACGGTTTTTTCATTAGATACTCACATATCTAGTAACAATATGATTTAAAACATAAAATGCAAATAAAAAATAAAAAATACAATTAATGTTCTCAATATGGTGAGAGTAATAACACCACTTAGATTATTGATAGGTCTTTGCGCTGATGCGATGACCTATTAATAATCTAAGTAACAACATTTCAATATGCAGATGCACGCTACACTGTAGTTTAAATCTCATTCTTTAACTGCGTGAAGATTACCATTTGCTATTTTACTTTTGAGTTTGAGATTTTTTTTACTTCTGTAATTTTAATATAATAATCTTAAAAAATTCGTACAAAGCTTTTGTTCTAAGCCATAAATACTTCCACGCTCGTGTCCTACGAGAACAAAGATTCATTTGATCTTGCCGGGTAAAGATTTGACTTTTTAAAACAATATAGAAATCAATAAACAAAATATTTCCGCTTTCGTTTTTGCATAACTGTCATGTGAACGCTAGGTACCATAGCAAAGGCGCGCCTACCTGTGGTGCAAAAGGCGTGCCACCAGGAGGACGCCCGACGAAGAGGACACTCTGCATCGGGAGACATTACTTTTCTATCCTTATATCGTCTGGGGGGGTCGCATTATGGTACTTGGCGACCTCTCCGTAGAGTAGTCCCAGCGCTTGGGTCAGCAGTGCTGGCTCACCGTTGGGCCTGTCTCCAGGGGGTGCGCTCGCGAAATGGCTAGCGCCGATCCCGATCGTGCCTCTATGGGGGTAGA
Organism: Schoenobius gigantellus; assembly: GCA_963935595.1. NCBI lineage: Eukaryota > Metazoa > Arthropoda > Insecta > Lepidoptera > Crambidae > Schoenobius > Schoenobius gigantellus. Next base: position 8,381,247 of record OZ012544.1, on the reverse strand, counting down.
AGTTGCTTGAGGGTGGTAGCCAGGTATGGGGTTTATACCCGAGTCCAATGGCATATCCAAGGGGAGGCTTTGTCAGCTTTTCAGTCCCTTGTTGAATCGTAAAGAGATTCCCCCTTCCCAAAAAAAGGTTCCATAGCAAAGATATCCACATCCTTACAAAATGACAGTTTGGAGTGGGCAACCGAAGTTAGCCACTAAAGGGGGCAGATTAATAAATTAATTAAGCATCTAAGTGCAAGTTGCAAATTGTTTCAAGTTTGCTTAGTAGTTACATAAAAAATTAGTTATTCCGTTACAATATTAGACTGCTAAATGTTAAAACCATACGAATAATTTTGAAAGTTGATACAATCATATAAACAAATGAACAATAACTAATAGCCGTAACAGACAATCCGATTTGGTTGGAGCCAACCGCCCGACCCCGACCAAATTGGAACGTGTGTACGGCTGTCGGCCCGACATAATTATTATTAGCTTCTTGGGGGCTTGACGGACAGATCGCTCATCTGACAAGTAGGGACACGACAAAAGACAAAAGAATCGATACTTTGTGGTTTAATTTAATTATGTGTGCTTAAAGTAATAAATTAATAATTTAGTAAACTAAAATGACTCGACTGCTGTCCTGCCAAACCACAAAATAGAGAAAAAAATGTATTGCAATAATTTTGTTTTACTTTTTGTTTCACGTTTAGTTACCCATTGTACAGTAAGCTCCTTGTCAAGCTATACTATTTCACCTTTGGATCGTTCTTATGTCGCTTGTAATATACCGTAGATATAACTTTGCGGAAAGAATTCACGATATAGAGTCAGATCACAGGAAAGAAATATCTCTAACAAACATTACCTCAAAAACTTAAAGACAACCATGAAATCTATCTGTACCTATTTATTTATTCTTTATAAACTAATTTTATAAACTTTATAGAATATAAACAAAAGGTTTTAATTTATTTGAGTTTCGCAAAGACAAATTGTGTTTTTGTATTGGCCAAAATAGTATTTTGTATCGATATAGGTACATAATACTTTTTAGGGCATCCTTCCTGTTGGATTGCCAACCGCGTCGGACCGTCTGTAGGCGCGTCGGCTCCTCATTTGGTTGGATCAAGTCCAACCAAATCGGATCGTCTGTTAGCACTTTATGCTCACACTTTAACAAATAATGAAAAAACCCATCATTTGGGTTTTTTCCCTCGTAAATACCGGGTTTATTCCCGATTTGGAAAAATTCCGGAAATTTTCCCAGTTGGAATCTTTCCACCGCCCATCTCTAGTTACGTGTGAATGACCTAAACAGTTGAAAGTAATATAGCGCACGCCGAGAAATTCCCGTCTTTAATAATAATTAAAATATCTCTTATTACCATGTATCCTATCCTTTCCTTTTCTTTAAAATGTACACCCAACGGGTGAGTGTGATTAAGTGAATTTAAATTGATTTTTGTTAAACTATTTTGTTTTTAATGAAATCTATTCGGAAGCCAATTTTAATCAAACTGCTTTTAGGGTGTGCATTTTTTCTGTTACACGTTGTTTATGAATGTATTTATGATATACATCATATTATATTGCGTTACAGGTATAGCGGTAAAACTCAGAAACAAATAGTGGAGTTCGTCAGGGACAATTATGTGAAGCGACAGACATTCCAAAGGTTGGTATCTATGATGTTAGCTTACTTAGCTCCTTGGTGCTTTTGCATGTATAGGATTAATGTAGAATGTAACGTAATCTACGATTTCTCCGGTGTAGTTAGTTCATGCTTTGACAGTGGTTTTTTTTTGTGAATTTCTGTTCTTACTGTATTTGGGGCATACCAAGCAATCTCCTACATCAATTGATAGTTTGAGTTTACCTCATACATTTGAAAATTTTTAAACACGTTACAATAATCTTCATTTTCATTTTTAGAAATACAAAATACATCTTTCTAGAAGCTCTATTGTAACTAATTCACATCTAAAATATATCATATACCATATCTCCATGTTGAGGGGCTACGGCGATTCATATCTGTAGTTCTACCATTGCAACATTTGCAACTACCTCTTGATCATTGATCAACAAAGGGGAACTAAAATTTACACTACCAAATGTACGTAGAAGTTTGTTTGGTGAGTGGTGGGCATGAGATGGGGAGTGCGGGGTGGCCTTTGGTTTTGTCATGTGACGTTCCTCGGTAAGAATCAATCCAATAAAATAAACCGGTAATTCGCATTCCTTGAGCTCTTGCATGATGTAATATAAAAAGTCCCTAAAAACGACTAATGACTATCTACTGGTTAGAAAGAGGCTTCGAATAGTTCTGTATTATCCGTGGTGATTAGCATTCTTAGCATGCGCTGTATACGTTGAGACTTTCGCTTCCACGAAGAGAAATTTGCAAATAGACGGGTCGTGACGACGTGAACGCGTGACATTCGGTCAGAGGATGGTGTGGTCGTTTAATTTAGGGATTTTTTTATACCCCGATTCTGCGCTCCGCTATTGCACATTACCATTCTATTGTGATCCTCGAGTAATGTATTCGCGAACGCATCGATAACATTATTGTCTCGATGCTCATCGAAGCGAATAGTTTCAACTTGATAATTTTTATAAGTGTAGCGATAAGTCACAAGCACCTTATACTTAATTCACTATGATCACAGTGTGTCTCCATTTCTTGCAAGTTTTATCCCTATGTTTGACTACGCTCGTCGATGATGGCGTTCAGTTGGTAGTTATTTGAGGTTATAATTAAACCTGCCTGCGGTGTTGTGTATGATCCCCCATGATTATCATTTTGATACGTTTAAGCCCCATAACTTGTTGACTGTTTAACCATTACTATATTTATTTATTTACCTGTGTAGTTCTAATTTTATAAGTGAATTCATAAAGTAAGTAAAATTACTGCAAATTTGACGTAATTTTGCTTATTCACCCCTAAAAAGTATAAAATATAGGTTAAATTATTAACTGATCGCCACGATTGCTATAACATATAAATGGGGAATAAATAATGTATTTATTTTACTCTTTATCGTATCGTTTACATGAAATAATTAAATATCAACACAAGATTCATCAATTGACATTAAATACTTCAGTATTGCATTGCCTTCATTATTTTTAAACTGGGAAATCGAATTTCGACAAGAGTTACATTTTTGTATCGACTAATAAAATTTTCTCCTAACGAAGATAATTTTGGGTAGCCATTATCCAATGTTAAAATAAGATACGGAAATTTCCTTTGAACAATCACATATAACATGACCTTAGTTTCTGTACGATGCTATATCGGAGCGCAGATTAGCCCCGCGTCATTGAGATGCATCTTAAAATGAAAGTTAGTACAATCGGGCCCAGTATTCTAGATGCAAACATTCGATATATAGAGGTGATCGTTGCCGCCTCGCGTCCTACTCTAACTTGCAGCCGCACAATGAAGTTGGAGTGGGATGCGTCATGAGAAATTGACGATAATGATATATCGAATGTTTTGTATTTAGAGTAATGCACTCTTGGACAAAAGCCACACGCGTTTAATTCTGCAAGCGTTACGCAAAAAATATGAAAATAACATTAATTGTGGAAAATGTTATTTCCATATTTAATTTTGCAGAACATTTGCGGAAAAAAGTGTGTGGAGCTTATGTCTAAGTTACGGCGCCCATTGACGGCACGTAATTGGATGACACTGTTTTGTTGACGAATAAGAATATAACTTAATTCAATTTAGCTTCCGAGCTTTATTTGTTATTTTGTACCTATGATTGTATTTATATCTATGGCATCAAAATGTCAACCTTATTACAAAATCAGTAACTACTGCATTCAGAGACGTCAATCAATCAATTTTTATTCTTTATTTAAGTTAGTTCGTCTCTGTGTATTCTGAAATAATAGTACAATGGAGCATGTCATTTCATTAAAAGCAATTGACGTATTTCAGTGCGGTAGTAAGCGGAATTCTTATTCGTCAACTGAACATGCCGTGTCAACAATGGGCGTCGGTCGTAAAGGGGCAGGCCGTGGGTTGATCGCCGAGGAAACCAAGGGCGTGCGTGTGTGCGATGTGTAGGCTTACTCTTGAAACCAATCCTGCTCGATCAACGTCGACATGTGATTCTCCGCACTCTCGAGTTGCAACGCTGCTGGCGCCAAATTGGATTTGCGCTCCGTATCCCGTGAATCGGTTAGATTTGACGCATAACACAGAGCCAATAGGAAAGCAGACATTTTTTAAATGTCCGACATGTAGGTTTTCAAAAAAATATTGGATACGTGGATTTTTTCTTTTTCAAACAATAAAAATTTTTGAAGCCCGTTTCATAAAAGACGTGAATGGCCTCCAACGAAATATGACGGGAAATTGGAAAAAATCGTTTTATAAAAAATTTATAACTAAATGCATACGTGACGCATGCATAGACGTAACGGGGACGTGGCACAATATTGTCAGGGCATAATATTATTCCGCGCGTGTCCCGTCCCGTCCCGTCCGTAGTCCGGCACGTGTGCACTTTGCCATAAATTTCCTACGAAACGATTTTGTCAAAACTCCCCGTTTCATGTCGTCCGCCGACAATTACGTCCCGCATGCGGCAGGCGTAAGATGTCGATTTTTCGTAGTCGGTCCGCACACTATTTGGCGCCAGCGTCGCACGCGAGAGTGCGGAGGATCTCGCGGGGTCCGCGTCGATCGATCGGAGTCGGTATCGAGCGCAAGCGTAGTGCCCCTTTATTCACACAGCTGTCGGAAAACAGTCGAATCGCGGAGTCTCTATACGTGTCAGTTTCCATAGCGGCGCATCAAATCGAGACGACTTTCCGAATCGAGTTCGCGATACGTCCCCCCCCCCTATTCATAGCTGTCGGATCGCGGAGTAGATTCGGGAAGTCACGCCCCGTCTCGTGACACGTGTAGAGATTCCGCGATTCGATTGTTTTTCGAGAGTCGTGAGTAAGGGGGTGGGTTCCGTGGTCGTGGTCACCATCCTCTGCCCGATGCCGCAGGTCGGGGTCGTTCCGCGCGTCGCGCGCGGGCGGCGGCGGCGGGGGCGGGGTCAGTTCGCGCGGCGGCTCCGCGGACGGCGCCCGCGCGCGCCCCGCCGCCTCCGCCCTCAACTCCAGCCTCTCGGCGCACCCGCTGCTGCCGCTGCCGCCGGGATCCGACGGTACGTCGACGACGACAGCGTCAATAGCCGCTCGGACGAAACAGTTGAACGTCGCATCGCATTGCGTTCCACTGTTTCTTCCCGTGGTGACAAAAAAAGAAAACAGACACGTACCGGACACGTATCTTTGCTTTGGCGAAATACCAAAAAACTACTGAACTGAAGCGAATCAAAGTTGTGGATGGAGCGAGGGCTCGCTGCGTCACCGGTAAGTAGTGAATTTACCAACGTATGACGTCATGAGGTCATTGGCGTGTCTGGGGTTTATTTTAGGGAGGGCTGGCCCGTGGCTTTTGTGTGAAGTTATCAGTATTTTGGCATCCATCATAGAATTTTGAATCGGTAGCTTAACATCCTGGAATGGGCAAGAGACCATAATGAGGTGGGCACGTCTGGAACTGACGGATGGAAAGATGGAGTACAAAGCGTTACCAAATAATGTCTGTAGACCACACTAAAAACTAATACAATATTTCAGCATTACATAACATTTAGTTTGATTGTCCGATTGATGTCTCGGGGTGTTGTGTCGCAGCGATTTCCCTGGAGTGGGACAAGCAACCTCACTACCTGGAGGCCTCGCTGATGATGAAGGGCTACAGTGCGGCGGAGGCGCGCGAAGCAGCGCGTCGCTCGCAGACGCGCCGCACCTCGGAGGGCGCGCCTCGCCCGCCGCCCGCACATACCGCCTACGCCGCCACGAGGGACAAGGTAACGAGGGCAAGGTGACGTGACGACGGCGGCGTGATACCCCACGCTGTCACGTGGGACGAGGTAACGATGGCGGCGTGACACCCCACTCCGACACGTGGGACGAGGTAACGACGGCGGCGTGACACCCCACGCCGACACGTGGAACGAGGTAACGACGGCGGCGTGACACCCCACGCCGACACGTGGGACGAGGTATCGACGGCGGCGTGACACCCCACGCCGTCACGAGGGACAAGGTAACGACGGCAGCGTGTCACGCCACGCCGTCACGAGGGACAAGGTAACGACGGCAGCGTGTCACGCCACGCCGTCACGAGGGACAAGGTAACGACGGCAGCGTGTCACGCCACGCCGTCACGCGGGACGAGGTAACGACGGCAGCGTGACACCCCATGCCGTCACGTGGGACGAAGTAACGAGGGCGGCGTGACCCGCCCGCCGCCACGAGGGTCAAGGTAACGACGGCAGCGTGTAGACCCAATCGTACTGGCACACCATAGAGGCGCTACTGGTCACGCCACCCGTACTGTCTTGAGCTAGCAAACGAGAAACGTCAGAGCAAACACCACGGGTTTGTCGAATAGATTATAATTTCTTTACGCATGTATTGTGGTCCTGTTGGCGAGCGCCAATGGTAGTGTATCTATCTATCTAAATAGATAAATGGTAGTAATTGATGGTCGAACATCGACCTACAAACAAATGGATTTCGCGTCCGCGCTCCAAAAGTATACGAAGTAAATCAGATCCAAAATTAAAATTCAGATTCAATCTCTCGTCAGTCGATATTTGATCGCCTTACCGATGCCGCGGATACGTCAACCAACAATGGCGCACTCTATTGTAAAAATGTGCAAGAACTATATTAGTCAAGTGAGAAAAGTTTGTCATATTTTCAGTAAGTTGTTTATTGTATCATATCATTTATTAATTTGCTCAAGTTATTGGTATTTCAAGTAAATCTGAATCTTAGATCATTTAGCATATGGATATGGTACGCAACAAATCGCAGTATACATTTTTCTGCCACATTTTGCGGGAGGCGAGGTAAACACGCACGGCACCCTACGAAAATCTAGCATTCAGTTACAGATACGCACACTATGAAAATATTACCTCACTATAAAGATACACACGCACATCGACAAATTAACGTGTATCTACGCAATCGCCCGCAAATCATGCCCGTGTACTGTGTTAAGCTACCAACGTACCATTGTATTTTTCTATTGTAATGTCATAAAAATTACTTCAAAATTGTACTTAAACAAAACACGTTTATGTATATTTTATACTTACATGTGATAGGAAACGCCATAGTCTTGAAGATTTTAGTTACTAGATAGCCTTTTGCAAGAGGAAACTGCACAATTAACCATTTTTTACGAGCTCTTACTTGCGATACGAAACGACACCTAATGGCAGCGGCCACGCGTCAACTAGTTTTATACATATAACGTGTATGGTTGTATGGTCATATGGTCAACGTAAATTGGCAGAAGTTCGCTCAGCCTTGCCATCTCCCGTCTGAATGCTCTAAGATCTGAATTGGTTGTCAAAATAAAAGACGATAATGTTTCGTCAATGCTACCAACATTGAAAAATATCGAAACATTTAGAACACAGCGTCTGGCATTGCTTTAATTTTTTTATGTGAATACTAGCTGTTGCCCGCGACTTCGTCCGAGTGGAATTCGGTTATTATGAACAAGTCGCTAATTTAACATCAGTTTTCGAGGAAACAAAAACTGTATGTCCTTCCAGACTAATAAACATTAAAATCTGTTCAATACTTTCATACAACCTTTCATCCCCGTTTCAACTCCCTTACAAGCATCAAAAAGTAGCCTATGTCCTTTCTCAGGCTTTAGATTATCAGTATACCAAATTTCATTTAAATCAATCAAATAGTATACATATCACCGTATTCAATTCGGTCCACGTCGTTTGCATTTATCGTAATATTAGTAATATTTGCGCAAGTCGGTCCGCGGTGCATGATGCGCCGTAGATACTTTTTTAATTTTAGGTTTGGCATCTTGTTATACTCGTTTACAAGAAGCGAAGATTTTACAAACAAAGAGGTTTTCCTAAAAAAAAAGGTTGGCAGTCTATGGATTATTGGTCAGGAATTCCTGTAGAAGAAAAATAATTTCCTTAATAATTATTATAACTTCAATAATATGATAATAACAAATCTAATTACCATTTTAAAATTATTTGTAAATTTTTAAGATTAAGTTTTTCAAATTGCTTTAAATTCAAGAAAGGTTTATTTTGGTAAAATGCTTTTCCTTCTTAGTGAGTATTTTTTTAATGTGAAATGTCAGAATTTCGATTTAAAAATCAGACTGTAGTTTAAAACATTTAACCAAACAGTCAAACATTGCAAGATATATAATATTTTAGTAATAAAGCCTTACTACTCCACATTTTCTATGTTCATGTATGCTCCAATAAGATCACTAGAAGCACAGCTGCCAACAGTAAGTTTCATATGGTTTTTTTTATTTATTTTCTGATATAGCCTTCAAGGTTGAGCCGGCTTATATGGTAAAGAATTGGTGCAAGCGAAATTGAACACCTCAGTAAGGTCAATACGACTTCAATTGTTTATACATGCATTGACGTTTCAGAATGTTATGGACATATTTTTCTTGAAATTTGCATTTCAACCCGACGGACGTCCATTTGTTTGTAGGTGAATGTGGTCGATGTATATTAGTGGTTACAGGTTATTTGGTTGCCACTAATAAATTTGTTGCTCAAACTAGCGGATATTAGCTGAAGTACCCCCATATAGGTATGTTCATCTGATAATGCCACTGGTATTCTAACGACACTCGACATATCTATAGCCTTTTTAGGTTATATTTAAACATTCATATTTTTTGAGGTATTTCTTAAACTGCAACCGAATTAACTGCTAAATTTTCAACCAAGTGAATGCAAAAAAAATGTTATATTAAAATGCTAACTTCTTTTATGTCAATTGTATAATGTATAGATAGGTACAAATAGTTTTTTTTTTAATTTCACCGCAACAATTTTTATTTCTTTCAGCTGTCCAAACTGTACTCCAGCCAAATAGTAAGGGACCTTCCACATTAGTAATTTTTTGTCTAAAGCTTTAATCGTCATAGATATATTTTCTAACCCTTTTTATATCCAGTGTTGTTCGATAAAGTTACACAATTTAACTTTCCTACTGCTTCTAAAAAAAATAATAAATTGTACAATTATCTCATAGTATTATTGGGCCGCTAATAAGGTCATGTTCATCTGTCTTTTCAACTTTCATGTTGAAACCTACACACGTATACATAGTCATATAAAAGTTATAGCGTTATTGAAAATCCGATTTTGTAAAACTAATGTTCTAATTCCCCATACATTTTTTTCCACAGATCCAACTATTTGTATGGCGGATTTCATAATTAATTTTACAATTTCGATTTTTTTATGCCATCATAACTTCAATATGACTATGTTAGCATGGGTAGGTTTCGGTTCGATAGCCTATATACCAAATTCATTGTATAGTCTGTATTTATTTTTTATTATTTATATTATGTTTTTAACGTTTCTACAGGAGATAGATATTTTCATTAATATATTTGGTTATGGTTGCATCTTTTAACTTAATGTCACGTCGCACAAGCCGAGACTGTCGCCTATCAAAATCAAAATTGTGGTGAATGTATGTTTGCACGGGTCATCACTAAGCACATTATCATATTCCATTGGCACAATTGACATCATTTCATTTTTTCTTAGGTATCAAAATTCAAACCATTTCGAGATTTTTGCATTGTTATCATAATAAACGTTGTTCCGATAATTTTTATATAATAATTTTAGAGATATTACGAAAAAACTTCAGAGTTTGGGCTGAACAACTGGGATAAAGCTTTGCCTATCCTAAAAATCTAGTTTTCAAATTCAAATGACATTCACGGTGCGTTCCAGATAAGCGTTACAACTTTTTGGTGCTAACATCTAGTTTTAACCACGTTTTGCGTTTCTTTTATGTAATTTTGACATTATTAGCCGCACTACTTGTTACAAATAACACCTCACCTAGACCAGTAACTAAAATTACAAATGGTACAAATCAGAATTCTAAATATTTTTTTATTTTTTAATTCCTCTGAATACCCTTTTTATAATTCATGATAAAAGTTTTCATATGTCAAAGAAAGCTGTTAAAAAGTGGCATTAGAGTACCCACATTATAGACTTGGTATTTGATGTTGACATTTCGTAGCAAAAATGTTTAAGTGAAACACGCGAAACTAGCACCAAAAGTTAACATCAACAACTAATGAAACGCGTTGGTGCTAGAATGTTTAAAAATGTAGCAAGTCCGTGCTTATTTGGAACGCACCTACCACATGTCTGACATGTGTCAAGAAAAAAGTCAAAGTTTTTTATGGGCCCTAGGCAAACACAATAATACTGTTAGTATTATGGCCAACTCTGCTTTTGTGAAATAACCATATTCCAAAAATATATTTTTATACCTAATTAAAACATAAAAAATTTAGAAAATAAAAAAATATGGGTTCCTTTATTTTTCACGTTCTTTCATGTAAGCTAAAAAATGTAGGGGTCAAAAATTCGAAATTTCAAATTGACAACATTTCATATTTTTGACAACTACATTTGAAACTTGAAACGCACTAAACGTTGGTACTGGACATGAACAAGGCTGTTCAAAGAGTTTAACTCGGAACGTGAGGGTGATTTAATAATTGTTTTAATGACAGGCTGCCCCCGAACTGGTGACACGTGCGGAGGTCAATCATCATCCTATGGAGGATTCGCCTCCGCCTCATCGGATGATGATACCATCGGTGAGCTCAATCACATAAACACTAGCAAAAATATCAGTTTTTGTTCGTCGTATTATTGACTTAATTATTATCTGATGAAAAGTTTAGTCTAAAATAGTAATATAATAATGAAATCATTATTATTGGTGAACGTTGATTAGTGATTCCAGCTAATAGACTAAAGGTCACTTTCGCCAACCTTGTCTTGGCTTAGGGAACTCCCTGGAAGTATTTTTTTATTTATTATTTAAGTATGCCGTCACTTTTTGACTTTGAAAGGAATATGACAGTATGTCACCTAAGAGTATCCTAAGTTAAGGCAAGGTTGGTGAAATTTACTATAAGAGTCTGTGGCATGAAAATTTATGTCATGTAGAGAATGGGACAATGTGCATATATCAATAATGTATATGAATTAGACTAATAGTGTGTCAACAATAACTTTTTCTACATATATTTTTGATACTACTTCTGGTCTAGCGGAAGCTTTAGGTTGTCGTACAAAATGAGGCACGCACCGAAACGGTCGTTTTGAAGTGTTAATTCGAAATATTAGAGGGTTTCGAGCTGATCCAGGACTCTCGGACTTGTTCTGCAGATTCTTTCAGTCTGGAAGTGGTGTCAAAAATCTAACATCGTGTGAAATTTTGAAAAAGTTTTTGCAGGCATCGCATTAATGTATATAGTTAGTAATAATCACATGCACGTGCGTGCAATGCACATCGTTTCATTCCGGTTTACACCCGGCAGGCTTTCGGTCTACAGTAGACTATATACGCAGGATTTTGAACGAACGCGTCGTCCCCGTTTAGGATTCTCCGGAGAGTACATGGAGGCGGGCGAGCTCGAGCGGCGTGATTGGCCGCGCGCGCGCACCCACTCCTCCACCTCGTGGCCCGCGGCCAGGTCAGCGGACGAGCCCCTCGCCCACGCCCTCGCCGACGCCCAGCGACTCCCCCACGTCCTCTCCCGCGCCCTCGCGCCGCTCGCCCTGCGCGCTCCCGTACCCGCACCCCCACCCGGCCATCGCCACGGCCACGGCCACGGTCACGGCCACGGCCACGCGCACTGCCCCGCCGCGCGCCGCGCCCGAGCCCCGCCCTAGCGGCTACCCCGAGCTCGTGCTCGCCAAGCACTCGACCAGCCTCCGCGCCTCCTGCGAGCGGCTCGAGTACGAGCTGTCGCAGGCCAACATGTACTCGGCGTGCGCGTCGGTGCGCTCCAGCCGCTCGGGCGGGTCGGGCGCGGGCGCGGGCGCGGGCGAGGCGGCCGGCGAGCGCGGGTCGCCGCCGCCGCTCGAGCCGCGCGGGCGGCGGCCGGCGCGCGCGTGGCGACGCAGCGCCAGCTGCCGCAACCTGCGCGACTTCAGCTTCGACGAGGCCGGCCGCGCCAAGCGGCGCCGCGACACGCGCAGCGCGCTCGCGCACCTCGACTCGTACGGGCCGCGGCGCGTCGACTCGCCGGTCACGCGCTACGACGACGCGCGCACGCTCGCCTTCGTGCTCGGCCTTGGGGCGCAGCGCGACGCCATCGGCCGCGCCTACTCCTCCAGCTTCCCGGGCGCCGCGGGCTGGGCGGGCGACGGCGGCGACGGGGACGGCGACGGCGCCCCGCTCGGCCTCCGCCCCGCCTCGCAGGACGACGTGTCGCACGACAGCTACGAGCTCGCGGAGCGCGACGCCGGCGGCCGCTACGCGCGCGCGCGCTCGTGCTCGCTCGACTCGGGCAACGAGCTGCCCTCGGACGACGACCGCTCGCTGTCCGAGTGCGAGGAGGGCGACGCGCCGCCGGCCGCCGGCGCGGGTGAGTACCGCGGCGACGGCGACCTGCCGCTCGACCCGTTCCTCGTCGACGACCCGCGGGTGTTGCCGCGCGAGAAGCTCTCGGTCCGATCGGACGGCAGCTTTTACAAGGAGATCAAGCGGGCGCTGGGCTCGCGCGCGTCGAGCCAGGAGTCGAGGAGTGACATTTACGACTCCAAGATGTCCAAGAGTAGCGCCGAATCTAGTAAAAAGTCTAGGGATAGCGTTTATCACACGGACAGCAAAAAGTCTCGCGAAACTCTCAAAAGCAAAAGTTCCGATAGGTCCGGTTCGAGAACCTCTAGTCAAGATTCGAAATCTGATTATTACGATTGCAAGAAAAATTTGTACGATCCGGATGAAATTAGTTTACGTAGACGCAGTGTGACGAGCATACAGAACGCTTACGTAGACCCGTTTGAACCGATTTCTCCGATGTCTAGTCCCGATTCCGGTAAAGACTTCTTCGATACCCAATCTACGTTTATCGGCATGGAAAAACCTGAGTATAACGAGAAAACCTTGTTTGACAAATCTCACGAAGATTTGATTGCAAATCTTGCCAATTCCCCTAATTACTATCATATTCCGACTCCTTACTCTACATTCCCTAGTAACAGTAAGCACAAGGAACCCAACCATATGCACGCCGCTAGTTTACAAAATGTGGAAATAGAGCCTTATTGCCACTATTCTGATCTAAGTCCTTCAAAGAAAATGGAAGAAATATCTACGGAAGATGAAGACATGCACCAACAAACAACACATATTTGGCCTGAGAAAATAACAGGGCTCGATACAGAGATCGACAGTAGAGTCGCCAAAATTCATAACTACCAAAGACGCCGCTCTTCTGATACAGTATTTAGCTTTGACAAAGATAAGATAGAATCACTAACACGCTCCACTAGCAAGGAAAATCCACCTACATCACACCTTATAAAGGAGTCATCAAATGAATCTGATGTTAACGTGCGTATTTTGCCTGCAATGGATAGTATTGAGTATACAAAAAATAAAGTCAATAAAGCTGCTTCTATGCAATCTGGTACGCCATCGATTTTGCAGTCTGATTTTGACAAAAGTATGCGAGGAAAAGTTCACACCCATATTGTACGAAAAGAAAACTTAAAAGAGGAGCTAATGGCAAAAACCCATTTCGATGAGTACAATCCTAAACTTATATTGGACACAAGCTCCAGTAGTCGCCTCGCGGATAATAATGCACCATATACACATCCAACGGTTGAGAGAACTAAGAGTGATCCCAACAGCCTTGCTAATAGACCTCGTTTCAGTAGCGTCAATTCCAGAAGGCATGTTTTGATGCATCAAAAATCTATTGATTTGACACCGGCTGAATCGAGCGATGAAGATTATATCTTTCGCCAGATTCCTAGCGCTCCACCAATTGCTACAAAACGATCCCATTTCGAACTGCCGACCAGACACACTGACTATACACGACCACCATTTGATTTGCCAAAGAATTACTTTCAAGAGTTTGACGCTTTTAAAGCTGGTTTTAAAGACACCAAGAAAATTGACGATGGGTATGATATTCCGTATGTATTACATAAAAGACACGTGATGAACGGTACGGCCCCATCGCCGATGAATGATATGAGACAGCCGCCGGACATAATTATGCTTCCACCTCAAAATGGACGTCATATTGTCAATGCTCATCCTAGATGTAAATATCACGATCATCCAAAATCACCTCGGTCGCCTAAATCGCCAAAGTCACCCAAATCACCAAAATCTCCCAAGTCACCAAAATCTCCAAAATCCCCTAAATCTCCAAAGTCACCAAGAACAAGTATTCAAATGGAACACAGTTCAAAATTCTTAGAAGTGGAGACTCGTGATTTCTTATTTACGCAAAATATAGATTTGTCAAAGGTAGACCCTATTACATTAGAGATTGATAAAAGTGGTCAACTTCAACATATGCTAAGTCCGAAAAGGGATATTTCAAAGAATTTAGATCCAGTATTATTGGAAGCTTTGAATTCAAAATTAAGTCAAATTGAAAGCGATTCAGCTACCAGTTCAAAAACTGATAGTGTAAGGCAAGAACCACAGTTTCCACATGATATCAAATTTACCATCAATGGCCGTAACATACAACAACAACCAATATCCAAAGACCTAAAGTCGATGACTGCAGCGGAAAAACTTCGTGCGGACATTAAAGCTAAGTCAGATAAGTTGCCACCAAAACGTCGGGGAACAGGGAAAAAGGGAGCTGGGGGTAAAATAAAAACAAAGAATAACAACAAAATTCGCATTACTTCTTTTTCTTCGGATGACGAGAGTGTAGATTCGGATGATGTTTTCGGGACAACTGAGGCAGCCCCCAAATTGGAGTTCTCTCCGCCACAGTCTCGCAAAGATTTGGAACCTATTTTGCAACGTGAATATGATAAAATAACATCAGGTGCTTGGCATCGTGGTCAAACAATGAGTTCTACTGAAATCGAAGGATCCCCTCCACAATGTCGCAAGTTAGCAGAACTTGAAGCAAAGTATAATCCCCAAGTTCTTGAAAGTACGACCGGAAATGCAACAGAGTTGAGACGTATTTCAGAAAGATCAATTTCAATACCGAGTTCGGAGGATGATGTGGCTATCCGACTTCCAGAAACTAAACAAATTAGCAAAGAGAGTTCCACTTGGGAATACAATGAAAATATCCCATCTCCTATATTAGAGAGCACTGAATTTCTCAAGTCGGACGATGAACATTTAGCAGATATAGAAATTCAAAAAGTGACAGGTGTTCGTACCCAGTCCGAAGAACAGAGTGAGTTATCTAAAGATGGTAAAATAGATAAACTAGAAGTAAAGAAGAGTTTGCGTGATGAATTAATATCACCCATGCTAAGAAAAACTGGAGGAACACCTATCCTTTTTGCGCATGCTAGGTTGAACTTATCAGAAGGTTCTGTATTTTCTCTACAACGACAGAAAGCTACTCAGGACTCTCCCACAACGAGCCGAAGAGCTAAAAGCTTAGATACTCCCGTTATTCAGCTGCATAGACTACCACCAATGAATGCATTTTCTTCTAAAGATGATACTGTAGAGGATATTAATGAAGAAGGAGAAATTCTAGAAGAGAAATCCATTATAGAAGATAAAACCGCTAAGGCTTATGTTATTAAGAAGGATACCATTGAAAAAATAGAGGAAGTGGAAGAAGAACAACAAGCTGAACCTCAAAAGGTTGCTAACTCTGTAGTCATTGATAAAGAAGAATTGGCGTTGCTAGAAGGTTTGGTTGAGCAAAGACGTCCCCGATCTTTTAAGCGCAGAAATGATTTAACGAAATTACAGTCCAAATCACCATCGAGATCTCCAATCAACCGGTCTCCCTTATCTCGATCACCTATTTCTAAATCACCGTCACGATCTCCAACGTCTTCACTTAATTCTCCCCGAGGAAGTATTCGGAAACTTTCAGATCTCAGTGAAGATCAAATAGTGCCTGACATGGAAGTAATCAAACGTAAAGAAAAAAAGAAATTAACGTTGAAAACAAAACCAGATGACAAACAAAAGATCAGCAGCAAATTAAACAAAGGGGGTTCCCTGGATACAAATGCCACTACAATTAAAGCACTTCAAACACAGAAGTCGCTACCATCATCCTTAAAAGAGCGCCCCGATTTTTTGACGGTACCGCCTTTGGATATTGCACGTGCTAAGAGTCAAGAATTAGAACAAGCTACCAAAAAAGTAACAAGAGAGAAATCGAAATCTTTAGAGAAGATGGAAATTAAACGTGGAAGTAGTAAAGAAAGAACGAAATCCCAAGAAGATAGCGATACAGAAATAGCAAAACGTAAAGAAAAACAGCAGATGTTATTTGAGGCTGCATTAAAACAAACAAAGACTTTAATAAGTCCAGTAAAGGATACAATGCCGCCATTTCCACCACCAGAAGATAAAATATTGGTTAAAACAGAAGGAGATAAAATAATTATCGAAACGAAAATCAGCAGTAAAGCTGAGGATCATGTATTTATTGCAAAATCGCCTAAGAAGCTTGATAATAAATTAAGTGGAAAAATAAGTAGAAGTTTTGAAGATCAAAAAACTGTGAAAACGAACGGCAAAATGAACAAAAGTATGGATGACAAATCTAGTCAATCATTGGAGGATAAATTTGATGATTTAGCGGCCTTACAAAAATCACCTAAAACTCTTTCGAAAAAACAAGAAATAAAACAACAAATTGAAGGTAAGGTTGTATATCAAAAAATTCAGGCTAATATCAAATCTAAAAGCCTAGATCGAAAAGTAGAAACTCATCTAGATAGTAAAACAAAATCAAAAAGTCTGGATAGAAACTATGTCACTCCACAGTCGATAATGTCTCAAGAAGAGTTTGAAATAAAGTCTCACCATAAACAAGAAGTTGTTAAAGTGGATATTCATCCCATTCATCGTGAGGAAATTGACAAAACAAAAGAAACAGAAGGCAAAGAACTTTCGCCGTCACATAGCTATAAAGAAAAAACTGATGATGACTCATCTATTGAATGGATGACAAATTCTCAAAACTCTGTGATAGAAAATGATACTCAAACTATTATAATGGAACGTCGCAAAATTGATATCTATAACAAGCAGAAACTATCTGAATTACGTGAGAGCAAAAGTAGTCAAGACGTTTATGAATTAGTTCAGTCTGAGAAGAAACCCGAAGTGGCTCGATTGACTAGTGAAGAGGAATCGCTAACGGAAGTCAGTGAATTAAAAGTTTGTGACGAAGCTCATCTGCTTGGTATTGCTCTTCCTTACATTGACGCTGATAGTTCATCTGACCAAGATCAAGGTTCTAGGAAAGATATTAAATCAAAATTGTCTCGAGGTTGTAGCGATGATGCAGGTTCATGGGTCACAATCGATTACGATGAATATACAGCTGACCCGGAATTGCCATTATCGGACAACACGAACAGAAGTAGTAAAGAGAAGAGAGCTCTTGACAACCAAGGGACGTTTGATGAATCGTCGGCAAGCCTCGTAGAATTTTTGAAAAATGAGTCTATGTCACAGTTTGTATCAGAAAGTGAAACTGAACATAAGCTAAAAAGATATAGAGATCCAGCAAAGACGGCCGACTTAACTTTAAAATGGAAAAACAAAAATAAAATTATAGTTACACCACCTCAAGAAAACAGCCCAACTATAGAGACTATTCCATTTATAGATTCTAGTACTTCGAAATCCACATATAAATCAGAATCTGCAGAACAGACCGGTAGCTCGGGGAGTGACAAGTCTCCGACAGAGCAAAAACATGATCCTAAAACATTGTTGACTGCTAAATCACGACGTAATGAACTATTGCAATTAAGTGCTGAACGTTCTCGGAGTTCGGAGTCCACTTCATGGACAAGCATAGAAAAGGATGCCAGTCCATCAAGTGCAAATATCAAAGGAAGTTCTATTGATGATGAATCGAGTGTGAGTTGTTCAATTGCAAGGCCTTTAGGAATTTCACAAGATATAGAAAAATTTAACAAAAAAGATAGAGAGTGCTTAGAAGAATTAAAACAATCAATGGAATATGGTGAAGAACATTTACTCTCTCAGCACACACATTCTGGTGACCGTTCCAAATCAAATTCAAAATCACCATCGCCAGTAGGGGATGTGAATCGCATAGAAAGTCCCCGTAGTCCCTCTAAATTCGGGGCTAGAAAATCTCCCACACCAACATTAGAAAAGCAAGGTCAAGTGGACTCTCAAAAGGCTCCCACTGATTCTGAATCGAGTTCTGAGAGTATTGATAAAACCGTGGAACAGCTTTCAAAACCGGGCATTAAAAAAAGTGGATTGGATCGAATTGGAAAATGCGTTATTGAAGAATCTGAGTCAAGTCAATCTGCAGCTTCAAAACCACCGGACTTTAAGAAAGAATATCCCAACACTGTTAAGAGAACAAAGATTGCAATAACAATATCACAAGAGGATCAAAATACTACTATTGATTTTGATGATGACGGTAATGTTATAACATCTTCATTTGAGCGTGAGCTTATGAGAAAGAGATCTCTTAAAGACACCGAACAAAAAAGCTCGTCTAAATCAAGTATGGATACTACGACCACTACGACTCCGTCAAAGGGTTCCCTTAGTGTTGATGATTCGTCCTCGAGAAGAAGAAGACTGGATGAACAAAAAAGCTCTTCCAAGTCTAGTATGGACTCTCGAGGATCTCTCAGTGTAGAGTCTAGGGGCTCTTTTGAAACTACAGAATCAACATCAGGTTCGCTCGGTGAAGCTTATCGCCGTGGTGAAGAATTGAAGCCAACATGGAGACCTTTTTTCGGTGCATCAGGAAGCGAAAATAGTACTAGTATCGAGGAAGCTTGGATACCACAAGATCATGAAGGCTATGAAAGCCTAAATATAAACAAAGATAGTATTGAATACAACAATCAAAGAATATTAGACGACTTTCAAACATTTTCGAAAAATCCACCATTATCAACTAACACCTCTAAAGATTCTACAGAGGCAGATTTCACCGATGATCTGAACGATTTTCCTGTCAATTTCTTATACCCAGCCACTTCATCGACAAGCACCGACGTTGTTATTGGATATGGTCAAAACTTTGGAAGAACATTGTCTAGAATATCTGAACGAAGCACTGCATCTGAAAAAACCAGTGCAGACGAAGATTCTACTAAAGCTTGTTCTCGGTCAGAGAGCATAAATGAAGAATCTTTAAATTCCAGTGATCACCAGGCAAGTTTAAGCTCGGATCCTCCCAGTAATGCTAATGTAGCCTACATATCTGACACAGATAGACGAACATCTGCCGAAATGCCAGATATTCCTATAGATCAAACTAGAATAAGTGAAATGTACGACTCGAAAAAAGAGGCATATAAAACGAAAGAGGAAGCTTTTGAATCAAAAAGGCTTGCATCAACATTAAAAGCTCCATCAAAGCAATCTTCTGCTAGTGAGAGTCAGGAGTCTGAAGATTGGCCTTTGCCTGAATTGCCACCACAAGCGAAAATGCCTGTTGATTCAGATTTATTATTAAGAAGAGATTCCGGCAGTGAACAGTGGCCTCCATTGCCACCAAATTTATTGGAAACTCCAATAATAGAAAAAGTCCACATTTATTATATGAGTAATGAACCAGAGCAACCCACCAAAGTAACATTACAGTCTGAAAGCTCTGCAGGTCACTTAGGTTCTGATGACGATAGTGATACTTTAAATAACGACGAAGAGCTAGAGAAAGATATACTAGAGTCGAAATCTGAGAAATCTGTCCGGAATGGCAATTCTCAGAAAACAATGAAAGTAATCCCGTATGACCAATCTAGCTATATGGTAGAACCATTGGAAAAAAATGATGAACTTAAATGTCTACATAAAGGAGTCGTACCAAATTATGATAAATCATGTCTGAGTGGAACTATCAGTAAAGCTACATGTCTTATGGGAGATATAACTTCGTGTTGTTCAAGTTCTGAGCATAAATCTTTTGTTAAAAGTAATATTGAAGATAAAGTAATAATAAGTCAACCTCAGAAATCTCCTACTAATCACAGTCCTATATTTGACGATGAACATTTATATGCTGATGATGTGTTTGGGAGCGATAGTAAATCGATTTCGCCAGATTTTGATAAAGGGTTTTCGCAACAAGGTACGCAAAAGTTTTCTTGCGGTTCTAATAATTCGGACACTTCGATTGACGATTTACTTTCGCAAACTAATGCTGATGATACAGTACGAGCTGCGAATAAATTAAGTACCGATAGTGCAGGGACATGTAAAAGATGTAGTCACAGCAGTCATTCCGAGGAGGAAACTAGTTCATTTGGAACTGATTTGGATGGCACCGTTAAAATTGGATTACCACAAAAGAAGTGTACTCATAGCTCACATTCTGAGGATACTTCTATATGCTTAAGCATTTCAGAATGGTCTACTGGAACAAACACAGTGCGACAGTATGCAAATCTTTCAGCATCTGAAAGTATATCAGCAGTATCTGTTCATAAAAGTGAAAAATCAGAAAATTTGTCTGCAAAGAAGTACTCTTCTTCACACGGGAGTAGAAAATCGGATCTGAAGCCCAAAATAAGCTCACACGCTGAAATGAGTAAGAGTAGCAGTTTAGAAAAAAGTTCCGATAACATCAAGTACGACAAGCTATGTAGCTCAGAAACAACTATATCCAGAAAAGGTGTTGATAGCAGTTCTGGCACAAAAAGTGATAGCACATTGACATTAGCTCAGTCTATATCAGATTGGTCTGCTAGTACTAGTCATACACTAGTTGCAACAGCACGGGAAGACCAACAAGATATTGAAACAACTAAGTCGGATCACACGATAGTCACTGAATTGGCGCCAAATGTAACTGATGAACTGGATATTGCATTTGATGTCGATTTCTCAGTCGATTTTGAGGTGCCGACGGTTTCTGACCCGCTAGCTGATGAATCAGTTGATACAAATGAATCAGTCCTTAGATTGAGTGCACCTAGTACATGCAAAGTAGAGAAATCTTCTTCGATTAGTTGTAGCGATAAATCTGACAAATCAAGCTCTAGTTCCCTGAGTAGCTTAAAAAAGCATGCTAATGGCGTCTTGAGATTTGATCAGAGACTAAAAGGTTGTCGAGATCATGATCGTCATCAAAAAGTTTCATCTAAAAGTATGAGCTACGAAGAGCAAGTACACAGATATTCTAAACAGGCACTTCGCTGCCAAAGTGAAGACAGTGGATTTAAGCATTATGTGGTGGAACCTCAACCTGAATTAGATATTGATATGCCATCACAGCTATATAGTCAAGAAGAAAAACATAGTGAACGCTATCAAAGTCAAGAGTTCTCTAATATTATTCACGAAGATGGCAATCAGTTTATAAGATCCGATTATAAGCCCCTAGCCAAACATGCTAGCTATGATGACAAGACCTTATCTAAGAATCAAATAAAAGAATATAAAATATCGCAGCAGTATCGTAGTAAACCGAAAAGTTGGTCTTTCCATGAGCACTACTTAGTTTCATCTGATTTACCCGTTATATCCGTGCCAGAAATTCCTTCAATTCATAAGGACGCACAAGATAGAAAATATGTCGAAAGATCTGGAAAAACGCCACTGTCCCGTTGTTCACCCTACTATTCTAGTAGTCTTAGTTCTGAATCACCACCAATACAATCAATGAAGACACCTGTGAAGAAATCACTTTTAGTCAGAAATATATCATTGAAAAGTCCACCAAGTGGTAATGACACTGATAGTTCTTTAGATGTGATACGAGATCCCAGAGAAAGAATGAGAACGTTTAGGCGTAAGAAGCAAGTGACTAGTGCACGAAAACGCCAAGAAAAAATACAGGACGTTCTCGAAGAAGATTCTACAAAAAGTCAGTGCTCATCTGAGAGCGATAAATTTCAGAGTGGACAATACTTGGTTGTTGAAGATGCTCTACGCCGCATGGAGAGTTCTGAATGTTCCGATAGCTATCTGCCAGAAGTTGAGTCTGGTTCGTCTGAAGTTTCGAAAGGCGATTCTAAAGCTTATGAAGTACAAGAACCGGTCAGTTGTTCAGAAGACGAGGGTCAAAGTGACTATGCAAAATTCAAAAACGCTCATTATGAAGCCCAACAGTTTCCGATTAGTATCACTCCAGTTCAATTTCAAGGTTTCGGTTCTTCAGCAGATGAAGAAGAGATGGGATTCCCCCGTTTCGATCGCTTGGGTCGATTACGTCATCCATATCTCGACTCACAAGAACCGCAGTATGTATCGGAAGATAGTCCTCCGCGACCATCTTATTCCAATAAGAGTAGTCGGCAGTCATCGTTGAAAAGAAACAAACAGTATCGCCAATCGGAGGAAATAGGCGAGCCTTCAGGTCAGCAACATCCACCGCGCGCATATTACGAAGAGCAAAGTGATAGAGACGATTCTGATGACTATGCGTACCCTGTTGATACTATAAAACGAGCGCCAAAAATGTTTAAATCGGGTAGTAGGTACTTGTTCGAGCGCGGTGAATCCGTGGCTTACTCTGACACAGAGTTGCCTCAGGACAAGGATGAGTATGACGAATATCGTGGAAGCCCTTACCCGGAGCACTACGAAGATCTTGAGATGTTCCAAACACAAGAATGTTATCCACAATATGAACACGACCCAGACGAAAACAGGGACGGCAATGAGGAGCGCTATTCCAGAAACCTGGACCAACGTTTTAGTTTGAATAACGTTGAGAGATTTTATTCCAGTCATTACGTAGACTCGCAAGCTTCTAGCGATAGTCCAGAACAAAAGTTTGACGTTTCAACTCTTCCACCGCCTTTGTGCTCAGATGATGACCAAGAGTAAACGCCAAAGATAATACAATTTTGTTATATGCATACGCTTCGTCTCACTAGTCTTTGCGCACGACTTTCGCGAGTGTCGAGTTGCATTACGAATCGGTCGAATTATAATTGCAATAAGTTTTCATTCTAGTATTTATTATTAATATTTGTAGGATTAACATTAGTTCAATATTTACACAGACATTTTGAATATTTAGAGAATTCAATTAGCGCAATCCCTTGACTTGTGTGTGACCTTATACATTTAGCCTATTACCCATATATCTAGGTGTAAATTATGTGTACTGAATGACAAAGATGAGTGTATTAAGTAATAGGTCGGTATATTTAGCAATTACAACATTTAATTTTGGTGCAAAAAAGAATCTTTTCAAACCATTTGAACATAATCGCTTGTGCCAAATTTACTATTGTTTTTGTTGTCTGTCTCATAAATTTTTTTATTAAATGAAGGAATTTCTAGCATTATGTATTGAAGAAGGCTGTGATTTACGTTTTATTATTATGTCAGAAATCATGTTAATAAGTCTTCAATAATTGAGCTCGTTTTAACTTTGATCTGATTCATAAAATAAAAGATAACCTAATTTGAAATTAGGTAATGTACGAGGTGTCAAAATTTTTTTAGTTCCTATCGCATATTTTTTATTTTTTTTACCCTTGCTATTGTGCCAATTCTGCTCAATTTTTTAATTATGATTACGAATAACTTAAACAAATCTTTTATAATAGTTGAGTTAAGATGTTATAGTTGCGTATCAAATAGTTAATAGCTGTTGAATTGAAAAAACAATGTTGATTTCAAAAAAAGTTTAAGATTTCATTCATTGTATGATTTCATGTAAACTTGCATAGCGTGCAATATTTCAGTATTTGATTAAAAATGGTAGTCATATTTGTTAATACTTTTATTATGTTGTTATATAAAAAATATATTGTTTATTTATAGAGATAAAATTTGTTATCTATTTATGTAATTGATAGTTGACATCGTGAAAAAAAGTAGCAATTCAATTGCATTCTTCCTTTTTTTCTAATGAAATAAGAAAAAAAATCTATGAAGAACATTTTTTTTATTAAGAACTTAATTCAAAATTAAATCGTTAATTGTGTCCAAAAAAATGGATTTTTATTCTAGCTCGTTTAGCTTTGTGTAAGTGTGTATTGTCATTCTAGTTTTGATCTCAAACTACCCGCACAATCCTAAAGAGAACTGCCGACATTAAATGTTTTCCTACTGAGGTAATTTACTTTTCACAAAGTACTGATTTTTATTTAAGTTAGATAAATAAATTATAATAATCGTAAAGTTATAGATAGGCGTATTCAATAATCAGTATTTTAATATTACTCGTATTGTATTTTCCAAAGGCTGCGTAAAACCAAAGACAGGTTGCCATTAGTAGTAGTGATGGTAACATTGATGCCCAAAGTGATCTGGTTGTCTGAATCGTTAATAGAACTGACGCATCCTTCTGTATCCTTATATACCTGTTTATTTTTTACATAGTTCATTGGTTTCCCGTCATGTATCTACAAGTTATTTTACCTTTACTTTTATTAGAAAACACGCAGAAAGTTAAAAAGATAAGACATGTTTTGAATAGTAACTAAGATAAGTGTTTTATTCTGAACTCTGCAGTTCTTTTGACAGCTATAGTTCTTTTGCCAAAGCATTATAAATGTATGCATTAAACATAGTTGATAATATTTATTAGTGTTTAAATTGAGCATTACATCCATCGCATAATTTTTCTGGTTTCAAAGTGATAAAACGTATACTCTAATTGAAAAGCCACACTGCTTCTGGCCTGCTTTTGGTGAAAAATAAGCATTAAACGGAAACCACATAAGAACCAATAAAAAATTACAATATTTATTATGTTATGCAGTCCTCTTTTGTGTAGCAAAATGTCTATCACCATTGCAATCTCACAGACGGCTTATGTATATTCATGATCGCTTTTAAATTGAAAACTATAGTTGTCACGGACTTGTTTTGACGACGTAAAGATTGAATTCGAAAGTGACTGTGATAGTGATAGATATTGAGTTATTAAGGGGCAGTATCTGTCCTGAGTGCTCACTTGCGATGCCGTGTCATATCTCACTTGGTGATTGTAGTTATGTCCGTGTCCCCTTTTCTAGTAGCCGACGCTGTAACCTTCTGTATATTACGCTTAGATATTTAAAAATAATCGATCTGTTTATTGCAGAAATATATGCACTTGAACAAGGTGTAAAATTATTTTGTTCATTGCAAATCTATATAAATAAAAATCAATGTATTCCTCTATGCGTTCCGAAACCATTCATCAGATTGTAATGAAACTTTGGTAGGGTGTTATGGGGACACCCGTGAGGGTTCCTAGCAAAAAAAAGTGATTTACGTGGCATTGCAACGCATGCCGGTTACAGCTAGTATATGATAAAAACATAAATTATTGGTCCTTCGAAACCTACAATTTAGTTTCTTTGAAGCTGATTGATAAGTAATAATAAGTATTCCAAACTATTTCTTGTCTTCCTGGACACCATTAAATGATTGTATAGCTGTGTTATATTAAATGTGTATCGATAATAATGTAGCACCTACATAGTGCTTAAATATTTTTCATTCCACTATGTCAATTGAATTCCATTCTCAATTCCAAGACAATGTAAGCAATGTGTACCCACTGTTTCTATCTATCTATCTATAGTTATAATATACTAGAAATTAATGTATGATTGTGTTTAAGATGAAATTTTCTGACTGACTCATTAATCGTCGTTATTCGATACTGCTTATGCTAAACATTTAAAGTTTTGTCATCTGAGTATATTTTATTACACAATATAGTGCCACTAACTTATTCGTGAATTCGAGGCCTTTGACAACGTTTTGTTGCTACGAGTATATGAAAAGTCCGGTTAACTTCTTTGTTTGATTGTTTTTCAGAGCTATCAGTGAATATGCCAAAATCGCGGCATCTGTAAATCCAGCTTTTGTCACTTCATAGATACGTTGACACTTTAATGTTGATGTCCACTAAGGACATTGTTTGATTGATTGCAAACTAGAGGGTTACTTTTATTCTTTTGATTCCTTTTAGATTCTGCAGTATTTCTTTTACCCTCTAATAATTATTATACAGTGTGTAACAAAAACCCTAATAATTATTATACAGTGTGTAACAAAAACCCTGTTAATCCTTTAAGGAGCATGTACAGAATCGATATACGATGGTTTTTATGTATGCAATTTTTTAAAATTCTTCAAAAAAAAATCGGAATAAATATGTAATCATTAATATAATATTTTAAAAGTAACACCGATTACTCACCTCTTTGTACTCTGTGCCGATATTGATTACTTGTAAATACTGATAATAGAAACATTTTTTCAAATTATTCAATTTAAAACAATTTAATAGTGGGCATTATGTGGTGAACATATACGCTCTTTCAAGGGTTCACAGGGTTGTTCTTACATACTGTATATGATAGGGGCTGAAAGCTTAACATACATTTTAACAATAAGGCTGTTTGTCTACCGTCATCGTCAATGACAATGAGGTGACTGCGCAGAGATAGCGACACATACATATATTTATTATGGCCGCCTGTCTACCGCACGGCCGTTGCCTGAGCTTGATCTCGACCAGAAGGCGGAGCACGGGCTGCCAAGAAATTTGTGGTAAAACTCAGTGACACGTGTCCTTTGACGAGCGTCAAGAAATTTTAATCACGTCAGTCGCACTAAGGCTGCGGTCTGAAAGTCACTATCTGTGCGTTCAAACGCGTTCCACGTTTGATAATTGTAATTTTTGTTCAAAAAACCTGTACCTGTTCTGGATGAGCAGCGGGCAAACAATTTTGTAATTAAAAAGCAATCGAAAGCAAAATAACCTACCCTTACCAAATTTTGACGACATTTTGGTTTGACAAATTGATACGCTAAAACCCCGGTCCGAAATCGTTAGCATGCTATAGCGCTGTTAACACTTTTAGTGTGCTCTTTTAATTTGGACCGGGCGATTATATTAGCACTGAACGATGTTATCTGTTTCGGACCGCAGCCTGAATACACGCCGCCGTGCTACTCTTTAAGACAGAGATTGTCACGAAAATTGTGAGATGATGCGTGACCCAAGTCCCGTCTTGGCAGCCCGTGCTCCGCCTGCGGAAATAATCTCGTTCTCATTGACGTTTCTTTTAAACTACACTTATACTTTTGCATTGCATTCTAATCAATAAAATAGATGTTATTTATTTGTATATTATTATTTAGATTTAATCTTTGTAATAGTATACTTAATTGTACGAAACGACGAATCTAGCCGTTAAGTTCTCAGTCACTCGAGTGGCCAAAGTATTGATGCATTTTAGTGGCTAGTATTTAATACCCACTGGCTGCATAGTGTTCAATTAAACAAAAAATATATAAAAAAAAGAATCTGAAGTGGTCGTGTATGCACGCAACAATTTTAGACTATTAGCTGTAAGAGGCGGCCGACCTCCCTAGTTAGCGCAATAACTGTTTGAAATAAGTAGAGTTTAAGGGGTTTTCGACTTTTTCGATGGAGATTGTACAATCCGAATAGACTGTGACGTTGCCGATTCGTTGTTTATCGATTTTGTTTTAATAATATTCCAGTGGTTTTTGATATTGTTTCGAATATACTAATATTTATAATGTTACTTCCATTTTGGATTTACAACGTGGAACGTATTGTGTATCCCTGTAATACACGACAATGGCCCGCTCGGTTGGGAATAGTTAAATTAATAAATAAAATAAACAAACGGACGATGTTTCAATGCGTTATTACATTTTGGTTCTTTGAGTTCAACCCTATCTCTTACTGTAACTGGTTGCTTAATTTGACAGTCTGCGTCCATCTATATTTGCTTTAAAAAGTTGGTGGCCATCATAGACTTAGAATACATTGGTGTATAGATCAACTCACAGTGCGTGCGAGAATGTATAGTCTTATGCGGTTTTAGAGTTTGAAAGAGACAGTGTATTTAGCTATTCTCTAACCGATTTTGATAATATTGGAATTGACAAATCAAAATTGGACACATTTTAATGAGCTGTCAGTACTTCTGTACGCCAGTATATTCTAAGTCTATGGTGGCTACATAGTCCGGTGTCGACTGTCACGGAGCAGAATTAAACAGTATAAGTGGCAGATACCTAAATGTATCTGCCCGATCCACAGTTATGCGTTTCTTCATCGAATAAAATATATCTCTGAATGGCGATGTATGTATGTTATAGTTGTTAAGCCAGTTGTTTTAACTAAAAAAAAATACTAGAAATCAACGTTTCTTAGTGGAGGAATTTCTTTATTTGGCTTACTTTACTACACTCAAGGACAAATTTAGAGGAACGATAAAAATTCACTTCTAGTTTTCATAACGCTGTGTATTTCCATACCATATTTCGTTTTACCAGCTTACTAGCCATCGGATTCGCTACAAAAAAACATTCACCGCGGAAACCAGTAGTATGATTGTGATAAAAAAGACCACCATTAAAAGTTACCGTTCTTCTCCAGGTCACAAATAGGGAAAGGAGATCAACCAAAATGGTACCGCATTCTACACTCATGGATCTTACATATTATATACGGCAATACTGTCAGCAAATGTCAAATCTGAAATAGCATCTGCGAATATACAAGAGCACCTGGTGGAAATAGAGAAGTGGCTTATGACGTGCCGAATCAAAGCAAATGAAAAGAAATCTGTCCACGTCACATTTGCGTTAAGAAGGGGAGCTTGTCCACCTATCACGCTAAATGGGGAACAAGTTCCACATGCTGACACGGCAAAATACCTAGGAATGCATTTGGATAGACGACTAACATGGCCGAAATACATTTGAAGTAAACGTAAACAGTTAGACTCAATTCTTCGGGGTATATACTGGTTGATAGGCAAAAACTCGCATCTATCAAATGAAAGTAAAATAGCAGTGTACAAAACCATATTAAAGCCAGTCTGGACTTACGGAATTGAACTCTGGGGCACAGCAAGCAACAGTAATGTAGAAATCCTGGATAGGTTTCAGACCAAAACCATGCGCACCATGTTCAGCATTCCTATATGCATCAGTAATAAATACATTCTACAGGACTTAAAACTTCCAACGGTTAAACAGGAAATATCCTCACGAAGTCAAAACTATCAGAAGAGACTCTCAACACATGTGAATGCTCTAGCAGCTAAATTATCAGGATCTGGAAGTATACAACACTTAAGACTGAGGAGGAATAGTATGCCCATTCTCAAAAACCGTTTCACCAAATAATGAGTGAGGTCAATGGACCTTTCCTCTTAACTCTAATGACAAGTACAGACGAGAGTCAGAATAATTAATAGCTAAATGTAGATATGTACAGATCGCCATGCTGAGCAGGATCCAAAAAAAAGGTCAGAAATAGGGAAAGGAGATCAACCAAAATGGTACCGCATTGTACACTCATGGATCTTACATTTATATTATATTGTGCGTTTTATTGTAAACATTTTGTGAGAAAATGGACATTGTAGCAAGTGGGATAAGTCTAAAAATACTTATTTAAAAAAACGTGTAAAGGAACGGCAACACTATAGAAACCGACTCGAGCAATCGATTTTTATTTTTTGAATTAATTAATGTATTCAAAATGAATGTAGAACTATGTTTAAATTGACGAAGCAAAGTTCATCATCATCGTCATTAACATTATAATCGATTTTTTCTTTCTTTTTAATCTATGGTATTCATTAGTCTGCGATTGCAAGGCTTTTTACTTTATGTTTTTTGTTTTTGTTGAGTAAGAGGCACTGCGCGTGTTTTTTGGAGATTTCTTTGACTTATTTTGAATAAGGACATCCCACAATAAATAAACACTTACTGTCGAATGGAATCAAGGAATGAAAATTGTAGGATTATTTAAAAAAAAAACCTCAATATTTAGACCACAAATATCTCGATAACGCCACTAGCTAGCAAGTTCAAATAAAAACTATTATTTACCTAATATATTAAGGTAAACAATGACATATAATTTTATGATGTACAATGAACTTGATTTTGGTACCAAAGCTCCATACAAAGTGGTTAATCTCCTTTTGTCATTATCCGTTATGGCCTTGGTCATGAATCCTAGATAACAATCAAACAAACGCATTAAAGATCAATCACACATCGATATAATGTTGTAAAAGTAGCTTGAGTCTATGTAAAAAGTGTAGTGTTCCTCTAAATTTGTCCCCGAGTGTATATCAGAAGGTTGCGTGTTCAAATCACGCCGGGGTCAATTTGTCACTTAGCTGGGAGGATAGCTATCATCAAGCAGCCAGTGTGACATTGTAACTACCAATAGCAATCGTTTAATAAGGTTTGCCTCTTATATACAAATATTTTGTTACGTGCGTCAGCATATATCAATTCAATTCAAATTCATTTATACGACCAATAATACATAAGAAAGTATATTTCACAAACAATGGACAAGTAAATATATCTCGAGCGTGTGTTGCTATAGATTAGCATCGATACAAAGCGCATATGCTGACGCCACAGTTTAGTTTTTTATATGTACGTACACTGCAGCACTGCTGTTTTTTTTCTGCATCGTGGACGCTGCAATGAATGAGGTAGTCTCTTATGCGCAAAACATACCAAAGTCGCCGACTTAAATCGCCGATTTATGTCGGCGGGCTGATTGGCGGCTTCACTCATTGCAAGTTGCAAAACTTTGGCGACGGCATGTGGGCGGGGCTTCGATGAGAAATTTTTTGGCAGTTATTGAGAGAGCTTGAGTGTCACTGGGCAACAGCACTTGTACACAAGCCGCCGACTTGTCGCCAACTTTTTAAATAAATGCAGCAAGGAATCTCATGTAAGTTTAATTGAATATGTGTGGCGAAGTTTTTTTGTTCACATTTTGTTATGTTTTCCTTTTCAGATTTGATCATTTTATTTTTTTTTCAGCTTTTTTATTCACGTTACCTATTTATTTCAGTGCTCCTTTTCCCATATTCCCATATTCCTTATCTTTTAGTTATTATTATTTATAAGTTCTAATTTTTGATTTGCTCAAGTCTTGTCGTTTTCATTTTAAATTGCATAACAATATATTTGATATTTAAGAGTAACCATGAGACAGATTATAATTTCTTTTACTCATTCTTTAAATTATGTGCAATTTAACGTGCTTTAATTTTTTTTCGTGGTCATGGCTGAGACCGTGGAAGATCTAGGCACAATACTCGAAGACCTCTGTAGAGTTTCCCAATAAGTGCGTCTTAAAATGAACATGGTCAAGACCAAAATTATGGTGAATTCCCATGTAGTACCCACTCCTGTGAAGGTTGGCGGCTCTACACTGGAAGTTGTTGACGAATATGTTTACCTGGGACAAATAGTCCAGCTCGGTAAGTCCAACTTCCAGAAAGAGGTAAATCGACGAATCCAACTCGGCTGGGCAGCGTTCGGGAAGCTACGCAGCATATTCTCGGCCAATCTACCGCAGTGTCTTAAGACGAAAGTCTTCAATTCGTGCGTGTTGCCAGTGATGACGTACGGAACTGAGACGTGGCCGTTTACAATGAGTCTCATCAGAAGGCTCAATGTCACTCAAAGGGCAATGGAGAGGGCTATGCTCGGGGTTTCTCTACGCGATCGCATCAGAAATGAAGAGATCCGTAGAAGAACTAGAGTCGCCGACATAGCCCAAAGAATTGCAAACCTTAAGTGGCAGTGGGCAGGACACATAGCTCGCAGGACTGACGGCCGTTGGGGCGGAAAGGTCCTCGAGTGGCGGCCGCGTACCGGGAGACGCAGCGTTGGTAGGCCCCCCACAAGGTGGACCGACGATCTGGTGAAGGTCGCGGGAAGCCGCTGGATGCGGGAGGCGCAGGACCGATCGGTTTGGAGATCCCTGAGGGAGGCCTATGTCCAGCAGTGGGCGTCTCTTGGCTGAAATGATGATGATGAATTTTTTTTCGTATATAAATGCAAAATGTCTCATTCCAAAGTGGGTGGGTACTAAGAGGATAATTTTTTTCTTAATTTTTTAGGTCTTAATCATTATTCTATACTGCGTGATTATTTTAAAAAATCTCAATATACCTACAATGAAGAAAGTAAAAAACGTAATATTATTTTCAATTATTCAATAATATCAATTTGAACTTTTGGAAAATTGTTTGAGATTACCCTGTATCGTAACGAGACATTTTGTTTAGTGCATGCCAAACTATTATCGAGTAAAGTTTTGGTGGACGTGAAACCTTATCCTATATTTTGCATAATATTTGTAATAGGTTAGGGTTTTCGGTTATTCACACCTTTGATAGATCAACTCCAAGGGATCTTGTACAACATGTACACACTCGACTACAAAAAGATCGATACGGTGAATGTTCGAAAAATATGTAGGTATAATCTACCAACTCTAATGTTAAGTCAATAAAGTCTGTCAATCAATGTATACCTACATATTTTTTCGTACATACCATATCGATCATTTTGTACTCAAGTGTACAAGATGATGATAAGTACTTTATTTTTGTACCTGTTTTCTGTGTCGTGACCAGAGATGCGCCAATCACTCCAATTTGACAATAAAAAGTTATCAATATATCGCAATTTCAAATATCAGACTTCAATCATAAAAGAGTTTTATATGTGCAAATTCCATTGCTGATGGTCTATAAACTACTAACGCATAACGGTGAAAACGCTTTTAAATTATTCGCCGACCTAAATAATTCGTATGTCGTATCATTTAGGTCGGCGAATAATTTAAAAGCATTTTTACCGTTATTTTTTTTTTCTATATCACTGTCATAATATACAATAAATCCAACTGGCGCTGCCAACTGTTACCTATTAAAATCGAGAAATCCTGTAAAAATATATTCACTCTGCATAATAAATGTTTAGGCATTGTATACGAGTATTTTACGAATTTCCATTCCTATAGAATTAATTTAAGATTTTTTAAATTATTTTATTAAATTGTAGATTAAATCGATAATCTATTTTTTTTTATTTTAAGCTCATAATAAAGGTACCGATCTATCTCTAATTTAAACGTAACCAATTGTCAGCGCTAGCTCAGGAGGCTTTCACCGTTAATATTTAGCCCTCCTTCCCCACGGCACAACTAAGCCGCACCACTAGAGATGATAAAAGCAAACTATCGCAATCAAATATTTGAATAATCTGTCTGTCAAAGTGAGTACAAAGTTAAAAAAGGTCGATTGTGCGCTAACAGACGATGCGTCGCCGGAGGAGACGCAGACCACGGTGTCTTCGGCCAGCTTGTGCATGTCGCCGGATGCCAAGAGCGTAGCGCAGGGGGACGCCACCGCCACCGCCACCACCCTCTCCCCCCTCTGCACGTCCACGCCGCTTGCGAAGACCGTTTCGAACGGCCACGATGCCGCTGACGGCGCCGGCGTGGCGGACGCCGATCTCATCAACGGAAACGCGAACGGTGAGTAAATGAACGGTCGTTTTTAAAAGGCAATGTAAAGTTTGATGGTGATTTGATTTGTCGAGGGGTCGAGTAATATAATTTCGCGTTGTTT
Source organism: Schoenobius gigantellus (assembly GCA_963935595.1). NCBI lineage: Eukaryota > Metazoa > Arthropoda > Insecta > Lepidoptera > Crambidae > Schoenobius > Schoenobius gigantellus. Next base: position 8,347,753 of record OZ012544.1, on the reverse strand, counting down.
ATGGGCGATTAAATAATAATTTTAAAGGATTAATGGCCGATTTCACCAACCATTACTTAGCTTAGGAAGCCCCTAAGACGTATGCTTTCACTTTTTGTCTTTAATTAAAAGAATGTGACAGCATGCCATCTAAGAGTACCCTAAGCTAAGAAGAGGTTGGTGAAAAAGGCCATAAGAGTTTTGAAGGATGATCTAAAGATCAGGGCGCTGATTTTGTAACTCATCGATTGATCGGCAATCGTTATCAGACTGCATGATTTAATAAAGAAGAGCGAAATTATCTTCATTAGCTATAAGTATTGGTTGATTTATTCAACAAATATACCATGACTTCTTAGACGACGACACTACAATGCGTTAAACATTTTAAAAATCAGTTTTAATCAAACAGAATTATCAAATCGATGCGATAGTCGATTGCCGATGAGTTACAAAATCACCCACCTGAATCAAGAAATTTTCCGATCCTTGGATTTCGGTAACATTAAGAGAGATAGCAGAAAAAAATTGTGAGTGGTTGCGGAGGTTTAAATCTTAATTTTACTTTTAGGGTTCCCTTCCTCAAAAGAAAAAAAACGGAACCCTTATAGGATCACTTGGTTATCCGTCTGTCTGTTTGTCTGCCAATACCCTTTTCTCGGGAGCGCGTAGAGATAGGGAAATGAAATTTTCATCAAACACTAGTCTATGGTCTATTTTAGCTGTACCTTTAAGTCAACGCGATCAAAGGATATGACCGTTTATATCGTACTAGATATGCCCGCGAACTACGTTTCGCATTAAAAGTTCAAAGAAAGAACTGTAAATCTACTTTCGCGCGGAAACTACTTACTTTTCCGGGATAATAAGTAGCCTATATGTTAATCCCTGTCGTAATCCGTCTACCTACAAAATTTAATCCAAATCTATTCAGTACTTTTTGCGTCAAAGAGTCACAAATATCCATACACACAAACTTTCGCGTTCATAATATTAGTAAGGATATTCTGCAATTTCACAAAAGAATCAAAACCTATAGGGTACTCCCTGTTGACCTAGAATAATGAAATACATGTAAAGAAAAAAAATAGATATGTTTCGTCAACACCCCATCAAGCCGACACCTACCCATGTTAAAATAGTCATAAAAGATATGGTGTCATTGAAAATTCGAGATTGTAAAATTAATTTTCTAATTCTCCACACATTTTCTTTCACAAACCCAACTATTTGTATTGGGGATTTCAAAATTACAATTTCGGCGTTAGGAATTTATATACTTAAAAAGTTTGTACGGAACCCTCGGTGCGCGAATCCAACTCGTACTTGGCCGGTTTTTATTATCCCTACTAATATTTTACTTGCGAAAGTTACCCTGTCTGTCTATCTGTTACGCTTTCAAGCTTAAACCGTTGAACTATTTTCAATAAAATTCAAATTCCAGTAGAAATAAATAACCGGTCTCGCGATGTGACCGAAGTCCACGCGGACGAAGTCGCGAGCAGCAGCTAGTATTTTCATAACATTTTGGTACACTATAAGTACATGTAACACCATTTTTTCTTAAAATTTCATAAGACATTAATTTTGCAAAAACACTTTGGTTTCACTGTAGTTTTAACACAAATTTCACAACTATAATCATAATTACAATAACTTTGTCAATTAATTTCACAATATCAATGTCAAGTGTCAATGTCAACGTCGTTTCACGTCACGTCAGTGACATTTGCAATAATCTTAGGTCATTATTCAATTTTTGCATAAACAAAATAAATCTCGCGTTTATCCTGGCCTTATTTACAAAGATAGTTTTTTTTCGCCCAAAATCCCGTGCTCCCCTTAAGGTGGGTTGATTTTCTCAAAATTCGGAATTTAACATTTAGACCGTTGGTTTTGATCACTCTTAGAGGCATTTAATAAAATACACTTAAACTTACAGATCACATATATATATAATTATAGTTTCGTCGAATAGAATTTTGAAAGCGTTCATATTTTATTTATGGTTAGTATTTTTTATGACCTTTTGTTTTCTCAACCAAACTCATATTATTAGCTTGAAACACTTATTGTAAATGTTGTAGAATTTCTTTGGATACGGATGTTGACTTGGCACATCTTGAAGCAAGATAAGAATCTTACGAGTGTTATGAAATGAATTTGGTTTTAGGGAAGGTTCCGTCGCCAATACGACGCTTTACATTCGGTGAACGGACCTCGATTCTAGTATGTGCGTAAATGGAACGCGCCCATTTTTCACCTTAGTCTCTGAACGCGTCTATCGTCTAGGGTAAAAGCCGGATAGTTGCCTCGGACGGATACATGCCTCAGTTTCAAATGCTCTATGTTAGACGTATTGACAGTGTTTCTTTTTGATCATAATTAAAAGCGTCCCCTGCGCAGGCCTCAGTGCCGCATAAGCCGTTGAATTAGGCGCACGTGTTTTGTCCGTATGAGAAAACATCTTCCGCGGCGATACTTTGACGAGCGCCAGAATTATATTGGTAAGTAATCTCTGTTAAATATTTTTATAACTGATTGCGATTTCAGTCAAAAATATATTTCTTTGAGTGCATTAGAGTTTAAATTGCACTGTTTATTAGGTTTTATTGTTAAATATGTTTTATTTATTTCGTAAATAAAAAGGGCAAGTATCCGTATCAAATCGGATAGTTGCCCTACTGTCTATTGCGGATTGTTGCCCTTTTTTTTTGATAGGGAAAAATGCTTTTACGCATCCCTCGTGGTCGAGTCAAACCACGAGGCTATGTGGGACTCCCCGGGCCATATCGGTCCAGGCCTACCCACTAAAACCCCCCAACAGCTCCTCCGTCCGTCACGAGGCAGGGGGAAGGGGACCACAGCGAGGCCTTATTCCCACTGACCCCCTGATTCCGTGTATGATCCGTTGCCGGACTCGCGCTACGCCAGAAAGGCACGTGGCTCTGCTGCTTTGTTGGCGGTGCAAGTGTTGTGCGCCGCTTCACACCCCGGAATGTCCCGGCACTAGGTGCCCTGGAGCTGGGGATCTATTTATTTCGCGGGGTACTTCCCCTCCCGCTGTCGCCTCCTCCTGGAGGATGGGGGCCCCGACGATGTCCTCGGTGACCTCCATCTCCACCTCTACTCTTGATGATTCGGGCTGGCGGGTTCGCGCCGCCCTCCTCCTCCTCCTGTCCATAGGCATCTTAGGGGCAGAACATGTCTTACTCCCAAGGCGGTGGTCCGCCGGTTTCCCGGACGCCGAGCACAAAGGGCATTTGGGCTTCGCTGAGCACAACGACGCCCTATGCCCTGCCGCCCCACATCGGTAGCACAACGCGCTCCGGTCTACCTCCGCCCTGTAGTCAACCCTTAGGTGCCCCGATTCGAGGCACCTAAAACACCGCATTTCACGGGGCTGGAGGAGCTTTACCTTTGCAGCGGACCACCCCACCAGCAGCCTCTTGGCAGAGGCTTATCTTCTTGGCCACTTCCACCGGGCAGCACACCCACGCCGTGCCCATGGTGTAGCGGCCCCGGCGGATCTCCCCCACCCGAACCTCCTCGACCTGGCACTCGCCGGTCTTTGCGAGTGCCTCCTTCAGTTCCTCCGTCTGGACGGACTCGTCCAGTCCGGAAACCAACATTTCCACCGTCTTAATTGGGATTGTAACACGCACGACGGTCGGGTCAACAACTCTTTTAAGGGCGACAGCTAGGTCGACCGCGCTCGTCTCCTTCTCATTACCTGTGACGAGAATTACGGCCGCCCCAGTCAAAGACCTGCGGAACTGAACACCCTCTATGTTCAGCTCCGCGAGGCTTACCTTGGCTCTGGCGGCCGCAATCACCCTGGCGTATGAGTGGCCCTTCTCCTCGGCGCCTGGCTGTAATGTCAGCACCACTGCCGCCGTCTTCGGCGTGTGCAGTTTAGGCTGCCGAGGAGGAGCCTTCTTTTTCGGGGGCGGAGGAGACTGCTTCGGCGTAGATTCCGCTATACCATCCCCTTTCTTTCGTCTCCGCTGGCCGCGCTTCACCACCGTGGTCCAGGCCTCCTCTGTAATGGTTGGGGCCACCGGGAGTGGGTGTTGCTCTCTTAATGCCAAAGTTGATTACCATATTTGTAATATTTAAGATAAATACGAATATTTAATTAAAAAATTACATGTTCACTAACTTACAATTTAAAACCTTAGTATTAAGTGTTGATTAGGTAATAATTTAATTTCTCTTAGTACTTAGTACATAATAAAGGATCTCAGTAAGTTATAAGGACTGAATACTTACTTAATAGAGGCTAATGCCAAAGTTAATTCTAATTTTGTTTATTGTTCTATTTTCAAAATAAATAATAACATTACATTTTTATTTTGGACACTTATTTACTATTTTGGAGTCTATTATTGTAATAATTTTATAATTATAATTTAACTTTAATTAATACTTAATAAAAGATTGTATTTAATAATAAAAACTGATTATTTAAATTAATATAAGTTCATTTGTATTTGAAAAAAACAGACGGGCATCTATCCTCACATTGGGCAAGTATCCCCCCAACCATTTTTAACGTTAGGTTGGTATCCGCTATAGTAGGCAACTATCCTCTTTTTTAGAGGTCATATTAAACTGGATTTACTTAAAATTTATAATATTTTTATAGATAGGGTATGTTAGAAGATTAATGAAATATGTTTGAAAACACACTTTGAATAAAAAATGTATTGGTAAACATTTTTTAAAGGAGCTTTTTAAAAAGTGTGGCAACTATCCGGCTTTTACCCTATGTTATGATCTCAGAACTGGTTAGTCTGTGAGACATCGACCGAAGTAATTTAATATTGATTTGCGAAATATAAAGTATTTATCTTAATTTCTGCGAATAATATCCATAGGTATTTCTCCCGTTTTCCGTGTGCATTTAATTTAAAAGCCACAGTGAGATTTCAAAAAACAGTTATTTTTATTTTCAGCTTGAAAAGTAAAGCTCAGAAAAAATTATATTTTTAATCGCCGGCACGCGATTCATTAAATTAAATGGATAAATAAACTCTATCAATAGATAATACTCCGCCCACATGAAGGTATTAATAATATTACTTATTATATTTCATGATTTGAAAAAACAGATTTTGTTAATTTTTTATTAGTGGGTAAATTGATTATTAAATCAAACACATTACATTTCCAAAATTCGTATTTTTCATCCCCTATTTCATTAAAAAACTTGATAGTAAGCGGCATCTTAGTGGGATTAATGCATATATTGAGTAACACTTGCGAATTCTGTGGAATTACACAAGTAATAAATATATATATTTATAGAGAGAATAATCTAAGAAACTGGAATATTATATCTCTGACTCGTGATCGCAAGAACTTATAATCGAAGGTACAGTCGACCAAATTGAATCACGACCCACCTATAGATCATTTTTCTACAGTCACTTTATACAAAGTAGGTTGAAATTCCCTTGAACATACATTTCTTATGTAACAAGCCTGTTATCAATTTATTAGACACTGACAGTCACTGACAAGGCTATGATCGCTATGATAAATAGATCGGAGTATTTGAGTATTGCACGAAAAACTTTGTACGAAAATCGGCGAGACCTTCATTTCAAATAAGAGCTGCCATACACGGATAGCTTGAAGCAGTCAGGATGGACTGCTTCAAGCTGCGACTGCATACTAAACTACGCAACTGCTTGCGCGGTTCCGTAGACGACTGTAGTTCACTATGCAGTCGCAGCTTGAAGCAGTCCATCCTGACTGCTTAAAGCTGTTCGTGCATGGCGGCTCTACGGCTTAATTCACACCGAAGTGGCAGCGGCCGGCAGCCGCCGGCGGCGGGTGGGAGATGCCACTAGCGGCCGCTTATGGCACCGTGAATCCGCCCGCGGTTTTGTATTGTTTTTTGGCCGGGCGGGAGGGGAAGGCTGCCAGCGGCGCCGCGCGCTGCCGCCCGGCAAATCCGCGGGCGGCCGCACGGCCTTTCGACTTTTGCCAAGCGATACTATGTCTCAATGAAGATTAGGCTTAAAATTATTTGACGGTAAAACTGCCGACCTCTGCCACATATTCGGGATTCGGCACAGCCGCTAGCCGGGTGGCAAGTTTGTACCGGGAACCTGTTTCTTTATAAAAGTACCCTTGGAACTTGCGTTAGTCACAATAAAATAAAACAATAAAGTTGAAGGATTATAAAGTTTATTTTGTTAAATTTATCAACGGGTTTTATTAATTAAAAAAATATGGCATTCACTTGGTAAAGTGTAAAATAGAAAATTACCCAAAATAGGAAAGTGGGATGTGATGGTTCTAAAACCGAGTGTAAGCACCATGGCTTTCAATAACGTCTAATAGTCGGTTACGCATAGACCCGATTAGACGACTACAAATGTCACTTCCCCTCATGTAATCCCAAATTTCGTTACAATGCAGCTCAATTGCTTCTTTAGTCCTCTCGTTCCTGTTATCCCACATTTGAACCATCAAACCCCACCAATTTTCTATTGGGTTAAGATCTGGGGACCTAGACGGCCATGGAATGAGAGTAATTTCATCTTCATGCTGGGTAAACCAATTCGAGACAATTCTGGCAGTATGCACAGTTATCATGAACGTAGGAGAATACTGGCACTTCTTCACGCGGGTAAACTATTCGCAAAGTCGGTAACATTGATTCTTCCAATAAATCGACATAGTTCATAGCGTTTTGACGAGGAGAAATTTGAACAAGTTCGCCTACACTTCCAGCACCCATCCAGGCCCACATGTTAGCTGAAATTCGGCCAGATAATTGGTTGGGCACTACGTGATCTTCTGTGTAGCGCGTGTTATCGTAACGCCACAAAGTGAAGCGACCATGTTGAGAAGAACGAAACGATTTTTCGTCTGAAAAGATGGTGTTTGTCCAGTCGAAATCTAAATAATTACGTGCAAAATTTAATCTCGCAGTTTTGTGTGCATCCGTTAAGTGAGCTTTCTTAGCATAGTGTCTGTAATGCAGCCCAGTACGGTGCAAATTGTTTCTTATTGTTTGTAGACAAACGTCGTAACGTGCCGCAAAGTACCGTGTACGAGTAAAAGGATGTTCTTCGTAATGGTGTTGCATTTCCGTTCTCTGTTGGTTCTTGATTCGACGAACGCCATGATTATGTCGTCGTCTGTCCTCAAGGGTACCCTCTTCAGCGTGCCGTCTGATCCATGTCCTGACTGTGTTCCGACTTATATTCAACTCTCGTGATATTTCCCGAATGCCATAGCCTTGCTCACTGAGCACTACAATCCGAGCTCTTTGTTCTGCCAAATTGGCCATTATATGATTTGTTTATAATATTGTCTTAGATTTTTATTTTATTCAATTCAATTCTGTTTTATGGCTTTTTTAAATTTTTTCAGATTACTATTGACATCTGACACATAACGTCATTTTATTTTTAAAATTATAATAACTTTTCTCAGTAGTGAAAAGAGTTTAGATTATGAATGACATCTTATTTAAAATTCCAATTGAGACTTTAGTGCAGTGATAACAAAGATTAAAATTGCATAGATCTTTGACCCGTAATGACGCATTTTTATACATATTTAGAACGTACTAAGTGCAACACGCATGATAGCGAAGAAAACCTAACTAAATTTATGATTCTAAAGGAATGATCGGCCAAGTGGGTCATGATTCAGTTAGTTCGACTGTACGATCTAAGGCTATTGATTTTTTTGAAAAAGAAATAGAACTATTTGTTTGTGTATTTTATTACCCCGGTTATATTATGACTTTTGTACCCAATTTATTTAACTAGAACTTACCGAGATTGATCAAACAAACCTGAACCACCCTGCCCTTGGCTTGTATTAATTAAACATTTAGTTAAGTGCTTTGCATTGAGGGATTTTGTTTACTTCAGTAACATAAGCATAAGTGAATTATATGTACCTACAAGAATAAAGCTTTTCATTTTGTATCCGACTAAAGGAATAAGTTTGTTTTTTTTTCTTTCAACTTTAAGACTTCCCCATATTTATATAATTTAGCAAGAAAATACATTACATACATAGTATAGCATAGATATTGCTTTCCAGTGAATAGTCAAACGGAAAAAAGGGACAGAACGAAAGTGTCGGAGTCAAACTTCAGCATAGACGTGCTGAGCGGCGGCGAGAGTGAGGCCGGGGACACGTTGAGGCGGGAGAATAACAATAACAGGTGAATCCCTTGCATATGTTAATATTTATTTCCAGTGCGTGCGTGCGTGTGTGCATGTGTTATCAAGTAAGTCTTAAATTGTTGCTTTCTACTTGCTTGTTAATACATTTCCTCGGGCCACTTTTGAAGCGCGGACGCGAAGTTCATTTGTTTGTAGGTCAATGTGGCAAATTCGTGAAATGGGTGCCTCGCTATCGTTATGAGTTGGGCAGTAGACCGGTCGGGTTTTGATGTTTAACAAATACTGCCGAATCAAATGATGTGTCGACCCGAATGAACTACCTGAGTCCCGATCGGCACAAGCCAAATGAAGCTGAACATGGGCAATGATCGCTTCGAGTCGGCTTTGCTGCTCGGCAAAGACTGCCGAATCGACAATGCCGGCCCTTGTGTGTAGCAATCCTAACAGGGGGCGTCTCTTGGATGTGATGATAACACGTAATGAACAGATTTTTTTTTAATACATCGTGTTGATAAGTAAAGGTTTTTCTAGTTTTTTGAAAAATTTAAATGTCTTTTTGCACTGCGCATACGCATATACACTTAACCTTTTCGTGTTTTTTCGTAGCATATCGTCGAATCTGACGGACACTTTACGCGACGGAACGCTCGAGGCGCCGGCGCTTCGCGGCTCGGACCTCATCTACTTCATCGCCAAAGAGCTGCTCATGACCGAGCGCACGTACAAGAGGGACTTGGACCTGGTCACCGTGGTGAGTAAGAACACTGCAATCAGTTGGATAACTATGATTTTTATCTGCAAAAAAAAAGCAGTGGACTGGGGTCACGGTAAGAAGACCCTCTTTCCGATCGGGTTGAACTAGACGTGTCTTCGTAGACCTTCTTCAAGTTTCCTAACAACCGGTTTCAATATCGTATCCGTGGGTTTTTTAATTGAACATAGAATTTTTGTGTATTTCGTATGGAGCTCTTGCCCGGTTTCTATATTCGAAAACGATTCGTTTTTGTTATGTACAGTTATATTTTAACCTATTTTCTATGGAATATATGGAATAATTTTTGAATATAGAAACGGGTATATTAACGGAAGTGATAGGGCATTAGGTTTAAAGCAAGACAGCTTAGATCGCGTCACACTCCGGACTCTGTATACAACGTTCGCTAATAATTTTTATCAATGACTACTACATAGGCAAATGACATTCGCACACATGCAAATGTGTGTGTGGAATTGAGTAGGGTTGAGTGCGTGGCTATCGATCGAAATGGTGCGGGTAGTGTGAAGACCGCCTTCTTTTTTACCCACATAGCGGTGTCTCTGTTAGCGGCCGGTGCTCGCTTCCAATTAGTGAACGTGAAGTATCGCCATAAGAAAGTGATAGCGTATGACAACGAAGTGAACGCGTGCGTTGTTTAAGGTGCTACTTTCGAACAATTTCGATTTATTGTACCGCTACAAATATAAAACATCTAGTTACAAAATTCATATATGTTATTGTTGAACGTTTTATCAAAACATTTTTAAAGACAGAAACACGATTAATAATATTTCATGAGATAGAAAAAAATGCAAAGATCATTCTGTTCAATATTTTAAAACAGCTGTTAATCAGAAAATACAATAATAAATGACATAAAAGTTTTACCAATAGACGTGCATTTTCATTGTCTACATTTTTAAAACGTGTAAAAAGTAACGTTTTAGATCGGTCACCAGCGTGTAAGTGACATTAGAGTCTATGCAGTTACCTTTCAATAAAGCAGTCGCTGTGTACGAGTAGATTTCCTGTGAAACCTCGCCTATACGCGGCGTGCTCGTTGGGCGATTTCGACGCGAATGTGAAACGGCGCGGCGTGGCGCGAAAACAATAAATAATGGGTGCCTATTGAAGTGGTCTACGTAACCAAATGCATGTAGGTTGCGCGGTGGCGCGAATCGGATCGCTTTGCGATCGCGTTCGCGTTGAGTTCGCTCACCAAGGGCGCTGCGTTAGTAGTTTCAGCTTAGATCATTTAACCTATGGATACGGTACGCAACAAATCGCAGTGTAAATTTTTCTGCCACTTTTCGCGGGAGGCGAGGTAAACACGCACGCACACTACGAAAATGTAGAATACACTTACAGAGACATTGTTCTTATGTTTACGAACACACACTATGAAAATATTACCCTACAATGAAGAAACACACACACATCGACAAATTAACGTGTATCTACGCAATCGCCCCACCACAAAGAATGAATGTCCCTAGTGATGTGACACAAAGAATGAGTAACTATTTGGGTCGTCGTGAGTGAATGATTGAAATGTAACCGTGCGTTTGCACTGAGAAACATAAAACATGCAATGTTTTACAACTTGTTGTATGATACAAATCTCAAAATTTGTTGTGTATGCTTTTGCGGACACATTTATATTTTCAGTTAACGAAACACAGTAAGCGCTCCGATGCGTAATCATAATTTTTATCAGCTCTCGGGGAACAGACTATTGATTTGATTTCTGATTTTTATTAGTTGTTGGTATCCCACAGGATCCTTATACTTTTTCAGCATACATTTTATCCTAGATGTTGACAAAAAAGTCATAAATAATAATAATAATATAAGACTACTTACGACGTCACATTTTCTATTGAAGTCGATACCAAGCAATGATCACCTTGAAACTCTTCAAAAATATAAGAACAACAGTTACTTAAAATTTGGCACCAACTTCAATATAAAACTGTGATGTCATAATGTAGTCTTGTTTTATTATTATTTATAGCTTTTTGGTGTTTTTGAAGTCGGTTTTATTTTTTATAATATGTAGTGATGTAGTATAGAGACTAGATTCCGACCCACCAGCGGCTTACCCGCTAAGTTTTCAATTTTCCAATGATTTTGAAAATTTTATCCGACAATCCCAGAAGGATAATGAATAAATGTAATAAAGTAAGGTAAATAATAAATACACATATAATCAGTCAGACATTTATTGTGTCAAATACTATTCTACACTTCTACCTGTCTGAACACGTCGAAACAAGCTAGCGCGGGGTGCAGTGGGAGGGTGGGGGGATACCGGGAATGTAATAGATGTTTTACGTGAGTATTGTTACTATACCAAGAATTGATTTCTGATTTTATTACATATCTACATAGTTATAAACATGTTTAATAGGTAGGTACTTTTTCGTTTAGCTTTGCTCATATGGCAGCAATTTGCTATATCGTGCAAGTAAAAAGCACGAGATAGCAACTTACTGCCATACAAACAAAATTAGTATTTTAGAAAACCTTTCATTTGCGATAGGGCCCAACGTGTTATAACGCTTGGGACGATATCGGGCATTTTCCTTTATGTTGCACCAAAAAATGTAAGTTAAAGTTAATTCGTATAGAACGTTAATTCTACCATTTTAGTTATTTTTTTTTATTGCAGAAAGTTGGCAAACAAGCAAACTGCCCACCTGATGGTAAGTGGTGACAGTCACCTATAATACATGTGGGTCTTGTGAGATTCGCAGCAAAACTGCAACCCCCACAAGAACCACAGTGTATGTTGCCAACTTGTGACACAAGATAAGTTACAGTAGCCAGGAATTTCACTGCCATATCTTACCCTTCAAACCGGAACACAGCAATGCAAGCACTGCTGCTTTGCGGCAGAAATAGGTAAGACGGAGGTACCTAAGCAGACGACCCTGGTACAGAGTCTCCCTAAAGTAAAAACTTAGTAGATATTTACTACTATGAAAGTTTTTATTTACATGCAGTAAGACATGTTATTCATTTGTCATACATAACGTGACGTTGAAAGTGTTTTTGTTTACATTGGCCGTACAAACTTCAAAGCCACTAAAATAAGAAGAAAAAGCTTTATTTTTGTGTTTTTAATAATGATGTGGCATTATTAAAATTTCTCTGTATATTGCACGATAATCACTTGCTTTGTGCTCTTTACTAATGTAAAATAATAACTAAAAGTACAAAAAATTGCTCATTTTTTGTACTTATGACCTTAACTACAACATAAAATTTAGAGGGCATTACATGACATTTTTCTAACTGGAGTATTAACTTACATTGCATTTTGTAAAATACCAATATAGATTATTTAATAGGCTTAAAATCAAGTGAGACGCAGTCGAAAAATTGGTTAGAGTAAGTAATTGTATAGGAAAAGTTTTTTAAAACTACAACGCAAAGTTGAAGCAAAATAATAAGTAATATTTTCTTGATATTTTTTTGTTCAATTAAATTCCACTTGAATTTCTATTTTAATCTTATACTACCTAATCCATGCACCGATATTAACATTATCTGGTTAAACAATAGACAAACTTCGGAGTGAATGATAAATAAAAGTATGAATAAGCATCATTCACTCACGTTGTCCCAGCACTAAGCAAATGCCCGTGTCACAGATAATATAACGCCCGTGTATTGTGTTGAGCTACCATCGTACCATTGTATTTTTCTATCGTAACGGTATAAAAATTACTTCCAAATTGTAAACAAATAAAACACGTTGATGTATATTTTATACTTACATGTGATAGGAAACGCCATGATCTCGAAGATTTGAGTAGTTTGATCGCCTTTTGCAAGAGGAAACTGCACAATTAACCATTTTTTTGGAGCTCTTAGTGCGACACGAAAACGACACCAAATGGCAGCGGCCGCCCGTCAACTAGTTTTATATAACGTGTATGGTCATATTGTCAGCGTAAATTGGCAGAGGGGTTCGCCCAGCCTTGCCGTCTCCCGTATGAATGCTCTAAGAGTTTCAGTGACGTCTACAACGAAGTGCGTGGTGGGGCGCGGTATTTGAAATGGGCGCGGGTTCGGTGTACCGGAATTGGGACGATGACTAAATTCTAATTTTCACGTCTCATCATAAAAAATTAAAATACCGTAGAGAAAGATGCAATCATGTGAAATTAGAATTAAAATCGGCTTAAAAATACGTGAGATACAAGCATTTCAAACTGTTAATTTGGAAGCGATTAGACAGAGAGATCCGACATCAATCATTTATTTATTTATTTATTTGTTTAGGTACAAACAGTTGTATAAAATACATTATTAAATACACTTTTACAAAATTAACCTATAGTACCATTAATTATTAATATTTAAAACTAGTATGTGCTTATGACGGATATAAAATAAATAATAAATAGTTAACAATCTAAATATACCACAATATGTCACCAATAATATTTTGTTTACTGAAACAAAATTTCGCCCACTTTTCTTTTAAACATCGGAAGGGAATTTAAAAAGATATCTATTTTATTAAATGACTTATTATATAAATAAAATGTACGCCTGAAAAAGGTGTTTTTGGCATAGTTTGTATGAAAACTCGGGATGAAAAAGGTATCCTTAGAACGAGAGGAGAATCTGGGAACTTTCAGTGTTATTTTCTGTAGTAAATTAGCCGAGTCGACATGGTTATTAATAATTTTATATAAAAATATGGTATCTGACAACTGGCGTCTACATACCAATGATTCAACGTTATGTCTTTTTGCACTTTCATCGTAGTTATTGTAATAAAAACCTGTGCGGTAGTCTAGAGACCTCAAGAATTTGTGTTGCACTCGTTCTATCCTATTCTTATGAACAATATATTGGGGGTTCCAGACCACACTAGCAAACTCCAAAATATTACGGACGTAAGTATTGTATAGTATCTTAAGTGTACCACCCTTGGTGAAAGGCCTTCCCAAACGAAGGATTAAACCCAACTGCTTATATGCTTTAGCCACTATATTATCAATATGTGCATTGAAATGTAACTTAGAATCCAAGGTTACTCCTAAATCGCGAATACAGTACACACGCATTATGCTCCCACCACATAACCTATAATCAAAATGGACTGGATTATTTTTACGGGTGAAGGTTATCACATAACACTTATCCAAGTTAATAAATAAATCATTTTCTTTGCAAAATATCTCAAAATCGAACAAATCTTGTTGTAATTCCTTACATTCTTCATGACGTTTAATTATTTTATAAATTTTTGTGTCATCTGCATACATGAGATGATGAGATTTGGAAAAGCATTTAGTGATATCGTTTACGTACAGAGTAAAAAGATCATGACGTCATTGTTTAGTACGGCCATATAAACTCCATGTAAATTGCCGTTTTGCTAGAAGGAGATGGAGAGAAAATTTTAATATCTTATATCTTGGTTATTTTTATAGTTATTCGAAAACGGATTTTTTCTTTCTATCTATTTATTATATGAATGAGCTTCTATTAAAGCAATATTTTTTTCATTCATCTATTATTGCAGCCGATTACTGCACTCGTCTCGAATGTTTCCAAATGGATTAGTTGGAAAAGCGTCTAAAAGTGATTGATAGTTTTCCTATATAAACTAATAAATGGTAAATTTAATGCATAAGACGTTAAAATAACTGTACCGAGAAAAATCCCCCTCTAGCCGAGTGAGACATTTAGGAGGAGTGTGTTCAAAACCAAATTATCATCGCCTTTAAATAGACTCCAAGACACATTGGTATCTGCAATGACATTGACATCTTTCATAGTTCCTTTCGTACATTTAGAAACTATCTTTACAAAAAATAGTTATACATATTCATTCTTTGTCTTTTAGTAGTGTTAATCTGTTAATAATTTCTGTATTACAATACAGAAATTATTATGGTCTGTACCATTTCATTGGGAGTGCTGTACACGCCTGCAAAAGCAAGTTACATCGTCTAGGATTGTTATAAAATCAATCGTTAAATGCTATGTAATATTGTTGATGGTGTGTCGAATAAAAATAAAAAAAAATTGACGGGTTGCACTCCGGGAGTGCTGGCAGAAGTGAAAACTTAAGTATTAACGTTGTGCGTGTTGGATATTTTGGAATGGTTATGGAATAATTTTGCACGAATTGCTTTAATTATCAGAATAAAAGTACTATCTTTTATGTGGTAGAATACAATATTGATTTATTGCGCTATCGTACACAAACATGACAATTTATATTACATTAAAAAGTTTATCCCTCAGAAAAATCAACTTCCTGTTGTAACGTTGTGCGTACATAATGATATAACTAGTAATAATGAATCAAAATATTTACAATTAAATTAAAAATATGATCAAAACAGACATTAATATACTACTTAAAAACGTAATTTTATAACAAATAAGTAATATTAAATTTATACTAACTTACCTAATTAATATTTACAACAAAATCAAATAAAAGCACAATTTAGATTTTTCCTAACAAAGTAAATAAATTGATTAAAACTGTCTCAAGTGATGTGTGACTTCCAGTACTTTTGCCAGCCGCTATTGTTCTCGGCCGGCTTACGTGGACCCCTCACCGCACCTCGACAGTTCCTGCGGCCATTTCAATTTTAATTGGTCTCACGCATTTTCGATGAGTGTCACGTGATCCTGACGCGAGTTTATCATGTTTTACCATTGATTTACTACCAAACGTAGATAACGCATGAACGTTCGAGAAGTGGGCTGGTGAAGAACTGCCCAATCGCGACTCGTGCAGTTCTTTTCCATAGTTACTAAAACGTCAATTGATCTGTGGCTAGGTATGAAATGATATAACTTCACACGGTTGTACTTTAAAAAGTTGCCGTAATAATGTAGAATAAGGTTGAATGCGATAAATACGGTCTATCTTTATGGTAATTTTAATTCGGGCGTGCATATTCAACAATATATCAGCGAGTACAAATGTATAGTCGATTAGGTGACGGATTTCAAGCGCGTTTTTGTATGAAGTGCTCTATCTACGTTTGGTAGTAAATCAATGTTTTTTACCCATTACAAAAAAAGTGTACAACGCCGCTAAAGATGTTCTCAGTTCAAAAAATCTATTGTGATGTGTTGTGTGAGCGCGCCGTGCGTTTGTTCCCCGGTGCGGCGCAGACGTGGTCGGGTCACGTGTCGCAGCTGGCGGGCTCGGGCGGCGAGGCGGCGGCGGCGCTGGCCCGCGCGTGCCTCGCGCTGGAGCCGCTCGCCCTGGCTTGCGGCGCGCTGCTGGCGCGGCTGGAGCGCGCGCTGGCGCCGCACAGGACGCCGCCCGCCGACGGTATTTTATTTATTTATCTTTATCAGGTTCGCCAACATTTTAACACCAATAACATAAAAAAATAACATTGCAAAATAATGAACCGAGTGAAAAAACAATTACAGGCAAACGCAACTTGCTTTTCCGTCCTGAATATACTTATAACTACATACCTAAATACTAATACTAAAAATATAGCAAAACTAAATTTTGAAGGAATTGATTCGCATAAAGCATTTCGAGTTTTTTTTTTTTTTTTTGGGAGGGGGGAAAATGCATTTACGCATTCCTCGTGGTCGAGCCAAACCACGAGGATATGTGGGACTCCCCAGACCGTACCCGGCCCGGGCCTACCCACTAAAAACCCCCCCAGCAGCTCTCCGTCCGTCACAAGACAGGGGGAAGGGGACAACAGCCAGGCCTTATTCCCGCTGACCCCCTGCCTGTGGCACGTCCGTTGCCGGACTCCCCATCTGGCTCTGCTACTTTGTGGAGCGGCACAGAATTGCGCCACTCTACACCCCGAAATTGGTTTTTTATTGTGGTTGTCTTCCACGCGGTCCGACGCTCAGTGCGCCGAGCCCCCGGCCCGCTCAGTGCGGGTAACGGGTTGCCCGACGGCAGATCCCACTGGATCCACCGCCGCGCGGATGAGCCGAAGCTCGGGGAAATCCCCAACGGGCGCGAAGCGCCTCGGCGAGAAGCTCGCCCTCATCCTCCCTACCACCAGTGGTAGCCGCCGGAATCGGCTTCCAGCGAGAGCCACACCTCTTCTTAACATAAGAAGAGGGGACTTCGCCCTTCTCCGCATTAAGCGGGTGGCCACACGAAGTGGCCCGCCGGGCAAAGCCCGGCCATCCCACGCCCCCCCTCCATGGGGGTCCTCTCGTCAGACTATTAGCCCGCGGCAGAGAATCTGCCGGGTTGCCCAGGGTGCACCACGTGGAGGTGTCTGACATCGCACCCCAAAGCATTTCGACTTTTTTTTTTTTTTTTTTTTTTTTTTTTTTTTTTTTTTTTTTTTGGGAGAGGGGAAAATGCACTAACGCATTTCTCGTGGTCGAGCCAAACCACGAGGATATGTGGGACTCCCCAGACCGTACACAGCCCGGGCCTACCCACTAAAAACCCCCCCAGCAGCTCTCCGTCCGTCACAAGACAGGGGGAAGGGGACAACAGCCAGGCCTTATTCCCGCTGACCCCCTGCCTGTGACACGTCCGTTACCGGACTCCCCATCTGGCTCTGCTACTTTGTGGAGCGGCACAGAATTGCGCCACTCTACACCCCGAAATTGGTTTTTTATTGTGGTTGTCTTCCACGCGGTCCGATGCTCAGTGCGCCGGACCCCCGGCCCGCTCAGTGCGGGAAACGGGTTGCCCGACGGTAGATCCCACTGGATCCACCGCCGCGCGGGTGAGCCGAAGCTCGGGGAAATCCCCAACGGGCGCGAAGCGCCACGGCTCTCATCCTCCTACCACCAGAGGTAGCCGCCGGAATCGGCTTCCAGCGAGAGCCACACCTCTTCTTAACATAAGAAGAGGGGGCTTCGCCCTTCTCCGCATGAAGCGGGTGGCCACTCGAAGTGGCCCGCCGGGCTAAGCCCGGCCATCCCACGCCCCCCCCCCCTCCATGGGGGTCCTCTCGTCAGACAATTAGCCCGCGGCAGAGAATCTGCCGGGTTGCCCAGGGTGCACCACGTGGAGGTGTCTGACATCGCACCCCAAAGCATTTCGACTTTTTTTTTTTTTTTTTTTTTTTTTTTTTGGGAGGGGGAAAATGCATTTACGCATTCCTCGTGGTCGAGCCAAACCACGAGGATATGTGGGACTCCCCAGACCGTACCCGGCCCGGGCCTACCCACTAAAAACCCCCCCAGCAGCTCCTCCGACCGTCACAAGACAGAGGGAAGGGGACAACAGCCAGGCCTTATTCCCGCTGACCCCCTGCCCGTGACATGTCCGTTGCCGGACTCTCCTCCTGGCTCTGCTGCTTTGTGGAGCGGCGCAGAATTGCGTCGCTCTACACCCCGCAACTGGTTTTTTACTGTGGTTGTCTTCCACGCGGCCCGACGCTCAGTGCGCCGGGCCCCCGGCCCGCTCAGTGCGGGTAACGGGTTGCCCGACGGCAGATCCCACTGGATCCACCGCCGCGCGGGTGAGCCGAAGCTCGGGGAAATCCCCAACGGGCGCGAAGCGCCATGGCGAGAAACTCGCCTCGTCCCTACTACCACCAGAGGTAGCCGCCGGGATCGGCTTCCAGCGAGAGCCACACCTCTTCTTATCATAAGAAGAGGGGACTTCGCCCTTCCCCGCATGAAGCGGGTGGCCACACGAAGTGGCCCGCCGGGTTGAACCCGGCCATCCCACGCCCCATATGGGGGTCCTCTCGTCAGACTATTAGCCCGCGGCAGAGAATCTGCCGGGTTGCCCAGGGTGCACCACAAGGAGGTTGTCTGACATCGCACCCCAAAGCATTTCGACTTACACAAACACTATGCTAACAACACTAACTAATTAAAGTGATAATTTTTAACTATTTATTTTTCGATAGTAACATTTTTTTTTTACAATTTTTATCTATTTTTTTTAAGATGCTTGTAGTAGTAAGCAAGCCCTTTTGAATGCGTGCAACGATGCATTGAATATATCAGTGTCGCCATCGGAATTACGGATTTTACTATTATGTGTATCGCATATTCTATTGACAATACTCTGCATACCCAGATTGGTTTTATATCTTTTCAAATAAAAAACTTTATAATTAGTAAGCCTAAAATGGCCGTGGTATTTTAAATTTAATTTCACTGAATAACTCAGGACAGTCAATATAACCTCTTATAATTTTATATAAAAGAACTAGATCTAGGTACGCCGCCTTAAGTCGCGTTGACATGATACGAGTCTGCTCGGACCGAGTGGACTCAGATGGCTACTCGGACGCAAATTGTATTGTGGCAACCCATAATCCGAGCGCACTCGGACGATCTCAGTACACTCGGATCGCGCTCTACTGTTCCGAGCTAACTCGTATACGAGTAGTGAAACAAAATGACGGGCAATAATAACAACCGAGCGTTTCGTGCGAAAAAAAAGTGGTCTAAGCGTGATAGATAGATAGGGAAAAGAGATTCTTTCTCTTTTTCCTGTCTTAGCTCCTCTATCAACAAGTCTGCGACAATTCCGATACTAGCTCAAACTCTAGCACAAAATCCGCCATATTTTTCGGATAAACAATGGTAGATTGAAGAATATGATTCGAGTGAACTATAATAATATCAACAGCTATCTTGATACACTCGTACGAGTCCACTTGGTCCGAGCAGACTCGTATAATGTCAACGCGTCTTTAAGTCGCTACTTCCCGTTTTGGAACAATTTCGATTGACTGTACCGCATCAAATATCAAACAAACAGTTCTAAAATTCATATGTGACATTTTCGAACATTTCATCTAAACATTCTTAAAGACAGAAACATGATTAATAATATTTCACTCGATAGAAATAAAATCGAAAGATCACTCTGTTCAATATATTAAAACTCTTGTGAATCAGAAAATACAATAATAAATAACATAAAAGTTTTGCTAATAGACTTGCATTTTTATTAGGTATCTAGAAAATTGCAAAAGTACAATTTTTATTTTGTACCCCAGTTTTCCAAAAACGTGTAAAAAGTAACGTTTTAGTTCGGTCACCGCGCGTAAGCGACATTAGAAGCTATGCATAAAGCAACCTTTATTACTTTGCAGTAAAGCATTCGCTGTGCACGAGTAGATTTTCTGGGAAATCTCGTCTTAAGCTCGATCTACACATTAATTCCGTGCCGTGTCCGGGACGTGGGCGGGACGTGTTCCTTCAGTGGCTTGAAAAAATATCATTGCGTACTTTTTGATGTATGAACTCGTTCACACACGTCCGTGCCCGGGCCGGCGACGGATCTTCAGTGCCCGAGCCGACACCGTGACGGGCGCCCGTCCACCGATATTACTAGTGCACGTCTGGATTTAAAAAAAAAAATAATGGCATGTTATTAATAGAAGCGGTGTGCATCTCTTCTGTATTAAACAAAGTCATAATGCATATTGTTTCCGTAAATGGTACTTAGGGGTACCTACAGATTGAAGTCGGTGATCCTGACGTGGCGCGGATCACCGATCGTGGCACGGACACCGCCCGGTCACGTCCCGGGCAACGGCCCTGATGTGTGTGGATAGACCTTTAAGAGCTTATTACACTATTAAATATGTAAAAATTCTAAATAGGATCGATCTAATTAGAAAGTTGCAAAAGAGTGATCACACTACACTAAATTGAATCCTAAATTGGACTGCAGTGTTGCCGTGTTAGTGGATTTTCCACTACTTTTGGCGTTTTGGAACCCCCAGTTGGTGGGCGAAATTCGTTTCTGATGGCTACTGGATTTTTAGGGGTATTCCACTTGGATCCCCTATTTCAATACCCCAGGGGATCGAAAAACACTTGCTATTCCACATAGATCCCCTAATTAAGGGTATCG
This sequence comes from Schoenobius gigantellus, assembly GCA_963935595.1. Classification (NCBI taxonomy): domain Eukaryota; kingdom Metazoa; phylum Arthropoda; class Insecta; order Lepidoptera; family Crambidae; genus Schoenobius; species Schoenobius gigantellus. The sequence continues at coordinate 8,327,034 of OZ012544.1, read as the reverse complement.
AAGAGGAATAATATTATTGCTTCCACATGAATCCCCTGTTAGTAAAATTAAAAACATAAAGGCCCTTTCATCGTGATGACACATTATTCAAACACAACTCTCTCTCTCCCTGGGAGTATTAAGAAAGCTCGAACGCTGGATTCATGTAAGAATCAAGTCCGTAATCATTGCCTGACCTTAAATTCTTGCTTTGTTCCCACTAGGGGGTCCACACGTAGGGGATCCTAAAGGAATAGCAAGTGCATTAGAATCCCCTGGGGGATCGTAGTGGAATAGCAAGTTCTTTTCGATCCCCTGGGGGATTGAAATTGGGGATCCAAGTGGAATACCCGGATTTTGGGGTATTCCACTTGGATCCCCTATTTGGGCATCAAAAGTAAAAAATATAAACATATGAACCTCATCTAATGAACTACTAGTCTGTGATTCCGAAATGTCACACCCGACATTCCGCCTATTACGAGTTATGAGGAACGGACGAGGAATGTGTTGTTGGCAAGTTTTTATTTCAAAAAACATTAATTTGAAGAAAATAATGTTTTGAAATGAAAGCTTGCCAACAATACATACTAATCGTGTGTTTACTTCATTTATTGGCCAAAACTAAAATAGAACCGTATATTCAACGAGCGTGATATAAGTGAAGTATGTGGTTCATAATATGTGGTATCTAAATTTCTCATTCTTCTCTGAAGAAATTATATTATCCATTTTATTTTTCAGATTTTGAGGAACCGGAGTATCGAAAAGTACCTGAGCTACTGCACGATTACCTATTGAGCACCTACGACGTAAGTGTTTGGTTGTTTCTTTTTTAACTTCAATATGATTACAATAAATATAAATTGAACAAAACTGCTCGATGACAATATTTTTGAATAAAAAGATAAAAATTATAAAAAAATTACAAAAAATAAAAACCGACATCAAAAACACTGAAAAGTTGAAAATAATATAAGAACCTACAGACAACATCACATTTCTACATTGAAGTTGGTTTTTGGTGTCTTAAAATTTGGCACCGACTTCAATATAAAAATGTGATGTTGTCTGTGCCTATTCTAATATTATTTTTAACTTTTCATTATTTTTGAAGTCAGTTTTTATTTTTTGTATTTTTTTTATTCTATTTACCTATCTTAGGTTGCCTTTAGTAGTATTTAAATATCCGTTTGTCATTATTTTATCATCATCACCACATCTTTAGGTTAGGGTGTTTAGTCCTTTGTCAACCACGCTGGCCCAGTGCGGATTAGTCGATTTCACATACACCTTTGAATTTATTCGCAGGAGTATGCCGCAGGAGCTTCGGAAAACTGTACATATGAAATTCAAAAAGCGATAAACACCTTTTTGTACACGGCAGAAAAGCTCTTCACGTCGTTACATCAGCAACAAAGATTTCTTTTGCGACAGGCGTACGAGCGCTACATCGAGAACGCGGGTCCGCTAGTCGGTCTCGTGGAGAACGTGCGACGGAGCCACCCCCCGGCCAGGGCCGCGTGCGCCGCCTTCGAGGGCGCCGCCCCGCTGCCCCTCGCCGCGCTGCTGCTGAGGCCGCTGCATAGGACGAGCCACTACCGCGCTTTGGCCTTAGGTGACAATGATGACAGTACCAACATAACCTAACCCTCACGTTACTTTTTACACGTTTTAATTAATCGATTATTGGAGAACTGGGGGGCTACCGCCTAACTCATAGCGATCACTCGCTATCGCTTTCGTGACATTAGAACAATAGCTCAATTGTCACATGTGACATTAAAACTATTGTTCTAATGTCACGACAGCGATAGCGAGTGATCGCTATGAGTTAGGCGGTACGGCCGCTGGAGTACAAAATAAAAAATGTATTTTTGCAATTTTCTAGACAATAAAAATGCACATCTGTTGGTGAAACTTTTATGCCATTTATTATTGTATTTTCTTATTCGCAGCTGTTTTGAAATATTTATCAGAGTGATCTTTGAATTTTTTTTCTATTGAGTGAAATATTATTAATTATGTTTCTGTCTTTAAGAATGTTTAGATAATGTGTACAAAAATATCATATGTGAATTTAAGAACTGTATGTTTTATATTTGTGTAAAAGTAGCGCCTTAATGCATACTCATACGGCCTTATTAATAAAAATTATACTCTTTGGATCCGCACATCTTTCCGCACATGTCGGTTGTCATATGTTAAAACAAGACAAAACACGGAGTAACTAATCCGAGGATGATCCAAGGAGTAAATTTTTTATTAATAAAGCCGATAGAGTGTACCTCCACACGCTTACTAAAATATAGTGCGCTATAACATATCGTAATTAATAGCGTGTTAGAAATGTGTAGTTTACAGCATATAGCGCGCTAGTGGTTTATAGCCGTTTGGAACATTAAGGTGTTTTCAGACTACGCTATAATATAATAGCATATAGTTCATAGCATAACAACATCGCGCACCATACATTTATTATGGACACGTTCACATTTAACTTTACTATATATATTATTGGTTTACTATACGCTATAAAATTGAGCGATGTGCTGTGCTATATCGCGCGCCGCTTTCTCCTCATCCCTCACCCCCGCCCGATCCGCACGTCTCGCAAGCGAAACGAACGACATGAGCTTGCTATATACAATAAATGCTTGCGATTATATCGCGCAATGTGAACGCAATGCTATATAGTACAGCATTATGTCCTTATTTATATAGCACAATAGTATAGCGTAGCGTTTTACCGGAGGGAGACTCTGTACCAGGGTCGTGTGCTTGGGTACCTCCGTCTTATAGCCGGTCCACACGACACCAACTTATGCTTGCGCAGCGTGTTTGCACAAACAAAGTTTGTGAAAAACGAAACGTGTAGACGTCAGTTGGCGCGAAAGTTTGTGCTTATTTGTATTTTGTAACAAAAAATCGGCGAAAACACATGTGTTTACACTTACTATTGCAGCGTGTAGACGCATGTCCAAACTTAATTGAGTGTTATTATTACTCATGAGGTACCATCTTTCAATTTGTGATATTGCCATTATATGGATTTTTTAAGGGAGCAAGAAATTGCCAGATCCTTGTCAAATAACCAGGAAACTACACCTCTGCTACCAACTGCTGCCAACGATCAACTGAATTGTTTGTGCTGTGTGGACGATGAGACTCGTACAGACTTTTGTTTGTGCAACAGTTTGCACGGCATAAGTTGGTGTCGTGTGGATCGGCTATTAGGGGTCTTGAAGGGTGAGATACGGCACTGAAATTACTGGGTACCGTGACTTCTTTACATCTGACGTCACAAGTTGGCAACGCACACTGTGGTTCTTGTGGGGCTTGCAGTTTTGCTGCGAATCTCACAGGAGCCACACGTATTGAAGGTGAGTGTTGCCGCTTACCATCAGGTGGGCAGTTTGCTTGTTTGCCAACTTAGTAGCAGTAGTAAAAAAAAGTAGTCTGAAATGAGGTTTTATTGTGTGTGTGTGTGTGTGTCGCAGAGCTGTGTCGGTGCGGGTGCGGGGGCCGGGCGGCGGTGGCGGCGGCCGCGCTGGAGGTGAGCCGGCGGCTGCGCGAGGCGGCCGTGCGCCGGCTGCCGCCCGCCGAGAACCACGCCGCGCTCTGCCAGCTGCAGCGGGACCTCGCCGGTGAGACCGCTCGCCGCCGGCGCCCTCCCCTCGCCCGGGGGGACGGTTCTCGCACCGTTCGTGAGAAAGTTGGAATTAGATTTTTTCGCGAGCGGTATTCAGAGTTCTGCCAATCGGAACGCACAGACTATATGCAGTGTTGCCACTCGCTCTTCCTCGAGCGTAAAAACAATATATGTCTTCCATATAAATAAAAATGGATCGTCAAATGTGTTGCTAAGCGCAAAACTGGAGAACTGGTGAACCGATTCGGCTAATTTCTTTTTCGTATTTTTCTTAAGTCACAGGAAAGGATCTTATGGAGAGAAAAAACAAAAAAAAATGCGTGGAAAATAGTAATAACAACACTTCTTTTCCCATACAAATCACAGAGTAAATAACTTTTGACAGAGCAAAGTCTGTCCGGGCAGCTAGTATAAAATAAATATTTATTTTATATAAATATTTGTTTACTTACACCGAGCTTTCTAACTTCGGTTGTAACTACTCGTAGAACTATCATTTCTGAAAGAAACTTAATATTTATTACTGCTATTATAAACGCCGCTGTGACACATTTAATTACTTAAATAGTAATGGCCATAATAGTAGATTAGTAGCTAAGGGCTGTAAGGCATCAATTACAGCCCGAGATAATTAGGCGCACGAGCGCAGCGAGGGCGCCTATATTTCGAGGGTGCAATTGGTGCTTACACCCGAGCTAACTACTCTGCTTTACATCTCGATTGTGAGGTAAGTAGGTCCTTATTACACCCAAATAGGGCTTGTGGGTGACCAATAAGCGCTCTAGGGTAATAATGTATTTGACGACACGTTTAGCGCAGAGGTCGTGTGATCACCTACTGCGCAACGGGTCGCGGGTTCGATTCCCGTACGGGACAAATGTTTTGTATGGCCTACAGAAATTTGTTCCGGTCTGGGCGTATGTGCATGTGATATTCTATGTTTATAACTGCACCCACGACACAGGAGAAAATCCTAGCGTGGGGCGACGTTTAAAAAAAATGTAGCTTGTAAAGGCCCTAGGGCGGTAAGTAATTAAAAAAAAAACACTTCACTATTTCAAAAAGTTCGCGTACATCTAACATCATACTGGCAATAAATTACTTACAGCCCTAGGGCTTTTCTAGCTATATTATTACCCTAGAGCGCTAATTGGTCACCTACAAGCCCCATTTGGGGGTAAAAAGGACCTACTTACCGAACATGAGAGATGTAAAGTTTCTTTGAAAAGTTGTAGTTAGGAAGTACGCCTGTAGATTCATTTGATATTCCTGTACTATCTGTCCAAGCAGCAGCTCTGATAGTAGATTCATTTGATATTCCTGTACTATCTGTCCAAGCAGCAGCTCTGATAGTAGATTACCTAGTCTTTATATTTTTTGCACTTTGTATCACACAACAGGTTTCGTTGACGCACAAGTTGTATTAAATCCGAAGTCGTTTTGATTTGAACGAGCGTCCGCCAGCGCAGATACCAACACAATAAGATTCCCGTGTTCACCTAAAAGAAAAACAATTCCAATTGGGTTGGGTGTGCGATTCATCACTGGTTTTTTAAATTAATGAGTTATTGCTATTGCGTACAGGATTTTATTATATCTGCGTGTAATGTTTTCTAATATAGAATTTGTTTTCAATGACAGTATTGAATTCGAGTAAGTAATTCTAAACTCGTTTAAAATTTGAGAACAGTCAAAAATAATTTGGTACGTGATTTGTATTCGTGTTCGAATTCAAGATTCATTTCTAATGTTTTAAAAATGCGTCTTCTGCTGCATACCTCAGATTAAGTTCACCGATGGATTCGCAATGTTATTATATGTCTCAAATAAACTTGCGTCCAGTTCAGTCTGCCATTACAAAGCACCGTGTTTATTGTTGTGCTAAAATATCAGTCGGTGAGCATTATTTGTGAGTGCATTTTACAGTTATACGTTTTTTATTGATTTTTTTAATGAATTCTATAAAGAAAAACATTAAAAGTGTGGAATCTTGGATGCGGCGTCCCTATTTTTTTTCCGCCGTCTTAGAGCACCAACCCAAATGTTGGCACTCTTTTTTCGTAGGTATTTCATGTCTATTGGTATCTATAGTCTAAGCTGCATACACACACTGCGCCTTCTCCGCATTAGGCGCGTTCCAGATCAGAACGGATTTGCAACATTTTCAACATCTTTAGCATCGACGCGTTTCATTCGACATTTTTGCCACGAAAAGTTAACATCTAACACCCAGGCTATAAGATGGGTTTTCTGATACCATTCTTTAACAGCTTTGACATTTGAACCCTTTTTTCATGAATAAAAAGATTTTTTAGTGGATTTAAAAATAAATTGATAGAAATGTATAGTTTTAGCCGATTCTGATTTGTATTATTTGACATTTTAAGTTACTCGCATAACATAATTAGGTTATGCTAAGCGTCAAACTTCAGCACGGAAAATCAGTTCCTACCGTTTCATTTCTAACAATTAGCGTGGCTAACATTTCTTAAAAGAAACGCAAAACGAAGCTAACATCAGATGTTAGATTTTCGTCGATGTAAGTATAAGTATAAGCCGTGTGATTTTTCGATTGAAAATAAGGGTGCTTTTTCGATATCAAGTGAAAATAACCTGAAATAATGAATATTTTAAATTAAAAAAATTACAGTATGTTTGGGACACAACAACGTAAGTGTTCACTAAATTTCGTAAAAAAAAAATATTATAAAAGATAAAAATAAAAAACCAAAAACTTGGTTTTTTGCATGACATAAACTTTGAGGTTATGTAAAAAAAGTGTAGATACAAAAGTTGTAGATCTTTTTATTACCTACAACTTTGCCATTTAATTTTTTTCCATAGGACTTGTAGTTTTTCCGGAAATCGAGAAAAACCGTTTTTTACCCTTAAAAACGCACCCCCCACCACTTTCCGAACTCAGATCGCCCGTAATTTATTTTTCCTTTCCTAATAATAATATTCCCCTCCTATTCCAATAAAATTCATTCTACTATAATTTAAGTCCCTTTTTTATTATTTTCAAAGGCTTCTGCACTGGTCTAGATTGCAAATGATTGTTGTTGTAAAATTGTCTTAGTTCCTTTGAATACGAAATAATTGCTATATAATACCAGTGAGTAGTAGTGTAATATTATTTCTTTTTTAAATAGGTTACGACAAGTTGCTGGTGGCTGATAGAGAATTTATTAGATTGGGCTGTGTCTACAAGCATTCCACAAAGGGGATTCAGCAACGCATGCTATTTTTGGTAAGTTGGTCACATTCTCTGCTCGGCGAACAATGTACTATTACAACGACGCAGAGTAATTGCAAAAGGCGACTAAGGAAACCGACAACAAGGCAATAGCGCAATAACGGATGCCACTACATCTTCGACACGTTGGACCATCATTCTGAACCATCGTGTTGAACGCTCGGTCAAAAAAGTGGTGTACTAGTTTTGACAAAACTTTGCAAGTTCTTTTTACATACGACAGGGAAGCTCTTGGCCATCATCTCACCTGATGGTAAGTGACGATAAGGCCGAAGGTGGAAGCGAGCTTCACCTGGACTCCTCAACAACTGAGGAACTGGCTATCTTACCTCTAATTGTCGGAACACAATAATGCTATTCACTTTGTTTTTGCCAGACGGGCTCAGAAGCCCTACCACCAACCAAACCGAGCAGAACATTTTTCTGCCCCAATGAGGAATTGAACCCCGGACCTCCCGATCAACACCCGGTGATCTCAACCACTAGACCACGGAGGTGGCTGGGTTGAGGTTACCCTGGTAGCTGTCAGTATGTTATTGCAAAGGAAAGTCAACTGAGTTGCTTTCCATGATATGAAACTGAATTTCAACCTTAGGACGGTAAACTTTTCTAGCCGACTGGACTATCGTGTAAAGACTGAACCGACTGGACCTTGGAATTAGTAATATTCCTTTGTCTCATGCTATTTGAGGGAAGGCGCGAGGTGCAACCTTGGCCTTTGTAGTTAGTACTAATTACTGACATCTTTGTCGGAAGTTCTCTATATACCTACTCATTAACACACGGATATACAACGTTCTTTTTTGTATACACAAAATCTCAAAAGTAGTTTGTTCAGAATCAGTTGTTGATGCCTTGATGGTTTGGTATACGACTGTATGATGATTGGCAGCGTGTGGTGGTTCAAATGATGCAGACACTGATTCGTTTTAGCACTATTTATTACTCAAGTTCATAATGTTTACAAGATTATGTCAATACACAGTACGATAATTCGATATAACAATACCTGATCACACGCATCGAAAACGTAAACGTGATTTTATATGGGATTAGGCAGCGCCATCTAGTAGCTACAATGGAACGAGGCAGCGCCATTTAGTAAAGAGAATCTCGTGAGAAAGCCGAACTTATTTTCGAATTCGTGAGAGTCAGCCCCCTGGAGTTGTAAATGCAACCAGTGGATCGTAGTGGAGTGAGGGTACATAATACATTTAAAACTAATTTCTAAATTCACCTTTAAATACGAGAAATAAAGATAAACTTTCCATTCCAACTACAGAAAACTGGAGGCTCGTTTATGGGGAAAAGTATAACTTTTTTCAACAAGGTTCCACAATGTGTTACTGATTTGACTTTTCATAAGTTTAAAGCACATGTAAAAAAAGACTCTTATGAGTAAAGGTCATTATAAAGTCAACGATTATTTGAATGATGCCAATGCCCTGGTGTTAATTTGTAGACGTGACTTGTTTGCCTATAATTTAAATAATTATTGTTGTGTATAACTATCTATGTAAAAATATTGCTGTCTATGGTAACTAGAAAGAAGACAGAAAGAAACAGTTGCACCCATTCTTTCTATCAGTCAATAGACGTCCTGAATGGGTGGTATGTGAAAAATTAATGTTTGAATAAAATCATGTTTCAATACAGAATGTTTTGAATTTTATTTTGATTCTGGTGGTTTGCGTGTGCGCAGTTCAGCGACGTGATGGTGGTGTGTTCGCGCGCGGGAGCGCATTTCCGCGCCGCTCGCGTGCTACCACTGCACACTCTGACCGTGAGCGAGGCTACTTTGCCGCACTCGTTCGAGATTGAAGGTTCGTAAGCCACTATGCAGGATGTAACGTCCGTCTCCATCAGAAGTGGAGATTCTGTAGGAAAAATATTGGGGTTAATTAACTACTACTACTACTTTTTCCATACAAACTCAATAAATATTTTTTTTGATCCTTAGTGTCGACAGCCCTTACCTTATTTCTTCATCCAGGTTAATATTTCTTTTGTGTTAATTCCATAGTCAGCTGGACTATGGTTGTCACTTGAGAGATTTCGCTTTAAGTTTTAATGTCGATTAACCCTGAAAGTATTAGGTTTCCAGATCTAAGACAAGCATGCAAGCCTCTTAATTATTTCGGCGTTCAGTTACATCTGGTTGATTTAATAAACAACCCGATTTTTATACACAGTTGGTCCATGAGGAAAGCGGGCGGTATATATTATTGTAAATACGTGAGCATGTATTTCAAAATGAGTTTACGTTGCTTGTCGTGTTGGCTACTCACTCCAACTTGCTTGCACTGATTGTCGCTTTCAGGCGATAACGTGCACCTCCTGTTCAGCGCGAGCAACGAGCCAGAGTTCCTTGGCTGGATGAACGCGCTGACCGCGATGGTGAAGGCCGCTCGAGACAACCCCGTGGAGGTGGACACGGAACTCACGCCCGTCGACCAGGACACTGGTACTTACGTCGTTGTATAGCTTGGTGTCGCGTGTAACATTTTACCAGAAAAAACAGGGCAGTATTACTTGCTCTTGGTTATTAGACAAGATTAGTTCTCTTCTGAATAATATCTAACTATAGAAGGGCTTCTGTGCTTTAGTTCTAACAAAATACTAAAACAGCCCCCCTAGACAAGATGTCTTTCGATTATCGCTAACGCAATCGCTAAATCGACAATGTATGAAATTTGACAATTGCGCTCGAAAGCTAAGCGAGGGCTTATGTCAAATCGCATACATTCTCCTTCTAGTGATTGCGTTAGCGATTATCGAAATGCGTCTTGTCTAGGGGGGCAGGTGCGAAATTATTATTTTAAAGATTTTTGAATGACTTGAATTCGATCATCATCACCATCATTTCAGCCAAGAAACGCCCAACAGTGGGCGTAACATAGGCCTTCCCTCAAGGATCTCCATACCGATCGGTCCTGCGCCTCCCGCATCCAGCGGCTTCGTTGTTGTCATTAAAAACAAATTCTATGATAGATTCCGTTTCACGCAGAAAAAAATGAAAACCGTTACGCAATAAGTAACTTATTAATTTAAAAAGCACTTAAAACGGAATGTACATATGTGGCTATATCGTAAAATTGACTATTTCATGATGTGGCCGACCATTTCATGAAGTGGTTGTATTTCATGAAATGACCAATTAAAACTGACGATATCATTTAAACGTCAACGTCTAATTATATGTTCATCCATGTTTGGCGATTGTAGTGTTCATGATATCCAAGGTAAAAATCCCAAATAAGCATGAAAAAACCTGCAGTGTGTAAGCAAGCATGCAACATGCAGTTTGATGCTTCGCTCGTTCTGCTGTATATGGTGTGGTTCTGCTGTGTGTGCTGGATGTGGTTATCGAAACAATTGTCCTTCGCCATGATGCATAACCGAAACAAAATGATATCAGCGCCTCTAGCGGTGAATAATGTAATTATTTTACGATATGATCACCAATTTTTGACCATATCATGAAGTAGCCGTACGTAACTGTTCATATCGTTAAACGTTTGATTATTCAACGGTATTGACCATTTCATGAAATGGTCGGCCATATCATGAAGTGCTCAATTTCTCAATCTGGCCACTATATATATAATTATGTTGCGTATTTTCTACTAGTAGAAATCAATTACGTGTGGATAGGAACACTTGTTGCAGAATTCACTATTTTTAAATATTCAAAAATTGTTTCCACAAATGCGTCTCCTGAGCTGATGGTAAACTCGAAGCGAACGGCTAGTATAGTGGCGTTTCTTGTTGCCGGTACAGACAGGGGGGAGTGCTTGGCCCCGGGCGGAGCGTGCCTGGGCGCGCTGTCGCAGGTTTGCTGGCATCGCGCCACGTCCCTATCCAGGGCGGCCCTGCATTACGCCCTGCAGGTATGTACGCACGCAGACCGATCAATGTACAGGACCGACCAATAAAGTGGTTAACCACGCGAAGGTTGACATTCAGTTTTGTGTGATAAAACAATATAAAGTCCAAATTTTAAGAAATTATTTACTTACAATGTAATTGAGAGAGATATTATAATTTTGGCCTTTGTCGCCATGCTAGATAAAACTCATTTTATATCTTGTCAAGAAGACAAGTGATCGAGAGATTTTTTCAATGTCCCGTGCTAGGCGCGATGAAATTTATAAATAAAATATGTCATAAATAGCAACATTTGCGAGGAGTGAAAAAATTGCATAATTGTACCTACATTTAATACATTAATCTACAATACCAGTCCATTATTTGTGTACTACTTCATTAGATCTGTATAGTAGAAAATAAAACAATTAGATGGTGTTAGTAACACTTAACGAATTTGTAATTGACGCGAATTATTCGCAAAACGTCGCGCGGTCCAATGGTCCATTTTCCGCCAACAATGACTTCCGTAGCGCTAGAGCACATCAACGACGGAATGTATAAAGTGAACATAGTCACCAACCGGCGCACGATCAACCCGCAGAACCAGCAGTCGGGCTACCTGCTGCGCAAGTTCAAGAAGTCTGTGGGGTGGCAGCGGCTGTGGGTGGTGTGGGCGGTGCGCTCGCTGCACTTCTACAAGACGTGGCGGGACGCCGAGCCGCTCGCGATGCTGCCGCTGCTGGGGTGAGTGATGCGTGTGTATCAGAGGGGAGGGGAGGGGAGGGAAGGGGAATGGTGACGGCGTTGCTTGATGAACATGGTTGGTTTTCTTGCCAGTTCTTTCCAGGCGAAATTAAAACGTAATAAACTTAATCATTATTATACTCAATTAAAACGCCTGCTCATCGAATATCATCATCATCATCTCGGCCGCACGACGCCCACTGCTGGGCATAGGCCTCCCCTATGGATCTCCACAACGATCCTGTCCTGTGCTGCCCGCATCCAGCGGCTTCCCGCGACCTTTGCCAGATCGTCGGTCCACCTGGTCGAGGGCCTACCCACTGAGCGTCGTCGTCCGGATCGTGGTCGCCACTCAAAAACCGTGCGACCCCAACGACCATCAGTTCTTCTCGCTATGTGTCCCGCCCACTGCTACTTCAGCTGAGCAATCCTTCGAGCAATGTCGGTTACTTTAGTTCTCCTGCGGATCTCATCATTTCGGATCCGATCACGGAGGAGAACCCGAGCATTGCTCTCTTCATTGCCCGCTGAGCGACGTTGAGCCTTCGGACAAGACCCATAGTGAATGGCCGCGTTTCGCTTCCGTAGGTCATCACTGGCAACACACACTGCTCAAACACTTTCGTCTTGAGACACTGAGGCAATTTGGACGCGAAGATTTTTCGTAACTTCCCGAATCTAATATTAATCGTCGATTATAATATTAATCATTTCCATGACTTTGCACCTTATTTCATAAGTTGCCAACGTATACTGTGGTTCTTGTGGGCGTTGTTGCAACAAGAGTTGCCGCGAATCACGGGAACCACGTGCACTATAGATGACTGTTACCACTCTCCCGTCAGGTGGCAGTTTGATTGTTTGACAACTTGGTTGTATAAAAATAAAATAATCCATGTCAGTACTTGAGTATGTGGTAAACGATTACATGCTCCTGCGTCGGTGAACAGGCACACCCCGGACACTCAATACAACGTTCGCAAATCAATTACCTACTACTACTACTTAAGCAAATGACGTTTGTACACGCGCAAATGTGTGCGTGGAATCTAGTAGGGCTGAGTGCGTGGTTGTCATTCGAAATGACGCGAGAAGTGCAGCGACTACCTTCTCTTTTACCCGCATAGCGCTGTCTCTGTTATCGGCCGGCGCTCGCGTCTCCTACTCGCCCGAGCGATCGCGCGCGCCCTTGTTTATGTCAGTGATGTCAACAATGAAGTGCGGGGTAGGTATTAGAAATGAGTGCGGGGAGGTGAGTGGCTGTTCTATATGGAGTACTATTATATATTCTGTGGAACAGGTACAGCGTGTCGGCGCCGAAGACGGAGGACCGCATTGACAAGGAGTTCGTTTTCAAGCTGCAGTTCAAGAACCACGTGTACTTCTTCAGAGCCGACAGCATCTACACTTATCACAGGTAGGTGCCACCTCATCTATTATTTTGAGGTTTAAGGGCACTCCTCAATATTGCAAAGTTAAGATGCAACTTAAAACGTCAGAATGCAACATGTACCTAATTTTACAATTAATCGAATGAAATTATTTTAATGGCCCTAATTGAGATGAAAAATACAATATAGTTTTTTTACACACAACAGGTGGGGTCATGTCACCTGATGGTAAGTGACGATAAGGCCGAAAGGCTTAAGCGATACTCACCTGGACTCCTCAAAATTTGAAGAACTGGCAGTATAATTAGGTAAGACGATGATAGCAAGCCAGGTGGGCTCAGAAATCCTACAACTAACTAAACCAAGCAGGAAACCTGCTTCAAGAGGAGGTAAACCCCGAGCCTTCAGATAAATATCTGTTGGTCTTAACCAATAGACCACGGAGGCGGTTAAAAAAATTGTACAACCCCTTAATGCTTCAAGTTGACTTTCCTTTTTTCATGATTGCTTGCAACCAATAGCAGATGATGCTGAAATGATTTGTGGCATTTGCTCACAGATTAGTGTATTGCTAGATAAGTGCACCTTCTACAGACAAACCATATTTGATGAAAAAATTGTTTCACAGATGGATCGAAGTGTTGCAAACACCGCCGGATAATTTTGAATATAGTTAGTTTCAACTTGAGGTTGTTTTAAATAATTCGAAACGCGTTCAAAAATATCAACCCCTGTATAAAAAATAATAATATATATATTTCATTTTATATAAAGTTTGACTGCAGTATAATAAAATCCCATTATAGTTAAGGTGTTTATATAATGTATTATAGGTATTCACGTAATAATATATGGTGCCATAGAGAAATATGTTCGAAACAAGCTCATTGGCCAATATAAAATTAGTCTTTCTTGCCTATATTTAATGATACTAATCAAATATTTTATTAGGTAGTATGTATTTACACGTGCCTTGTGTATTAAGGTAGCTAGCTAATTGTGTATTCTATACAAACTTTTGTGATTGTTGCTGGGGTATACCAGTCGTTTATAGATTATTTATTTTATTAATTATTAATTAGGGTCACAGTTTTGTGTACTCCAGAAAGATATTATGAAGTAGTCAAATCAACTTTTACTATAGTACAGCTGCTAGAATTATTGTAATGAAATGTAAACAGGTGAACGTAAACATATTTTTGTACTGCGCTAGTATTCTCTAGGATGTGTAGTGACAAGATAATATGCGAACAATTAATTTTTCTGTGCAGTAGGTTTACTTTTGAAACCAATTTCGATATCGTGATTTTCTGTACTCTATAGTTGCAACACTAGCCCCAATTTGGATCCGCAGGCTTACCAACGATCTTTGGAGGCGAATTCGCAAATTCGTATTACGGAACGGTGGATTGCGCTACCCCAGCGCCACATGCGAGCGACTGACGAACTAAAAATGCACGTCAAGGCTTGGACTTAGCGACCGATTGTTTATTTGTTTGACACAGACCACTTAAGGCGCGTTCGGATAGCCTGTGGTGGCGTTTTCAGCATTATCAAAATTGGCGTTGATGTAAAGTGTTCGGTTAGAAGGTTATGAAATATTTGCAATTTTTGCTCTGCATTCTTACCGAATGCTACATAACAATATGTCAGTGTCATAAGATATTATAACCTAAAGGAGGTCTTTAGTATTTGCCCAAATCATGTACCGAGGTACAAATTATATGAAATGAAAGATAATAATATGTTAAAAATGACCCAAGGGCTTTTCAAACTCAATAGAATTTGCAAAAAAATAATATTAAAAAATTATAAGTGAATGCGAAACTTAGTGAAACGAAACGTAATTAGTTATGGATGTCAAGGTTTGACATTGACAATCAGTCATTATTATGGTCGCTTGATAATATTTTCACTTATAATCTTCTTCTTATTATAGGTATTTAAAGAAGTTGAAGTTCTTCTAATTAAAAATCTGGAGTTTGTTATGTGTGTGTGTGTGTGCCAATATCTATTGCGATCGCTTACAAATCACTAGTAATTGTGAATCTGATACGTAAATACAATACACATTCTAATGACTTTTCACATTTTTTCTTTTTTTTTATTGGGTAATGTTTGCCAAAATAAACACCATACCACAGACTATGTGACACTTATTAACAAGATTTAAAACGCTTTGGAATATGGACATGTTACGAGTTTTATTGTAATTTTTGTTATAATTAAGTAAAAACCCTATTTTTATTATTTTAATAGTTGGAAAACCTTTGCTAAACTGGTTTGGAGAATACACTACGCTAATACGCTTTATTTAATATTGATGCTATGTTGCCAGTCATCAAAATGTTTAAATCATAATTTCAGGTGGTACAAATGGTTTAAAGAAATTATTTTTATTATTTTATGAGTTTTCAGATTTTTTTACATAGAAAACTGTAATAAAATCCTAGGTACGTGTTTTGGACATAGTTGTATGGAAGAAAAAATGGATCCTTTATTTTCAGTTTCCAGATTATGGTTGTATTATGACGTAATAAGCTCGCTTCATGACCATCTATCATTAATTTTCATAAATAATGAAAATATTTTTTTATTAGTTAAAACTAATTTAATCGTGTCAAACATTTTTACGTTTAGTAAACGTCAAAACTCTTAAATGTCTTCGAGAGCTGGGGCAAAATTGGAAGTTCACAATGTCATTTTTGTAATTTTTTCAGCCATCCGAACGGTTGACGAAAACAGATAAAAAAGAAACTTTTGTTCACGTTTCTTCAAACCGAACGCTCCTTGTGTCAATTTTAAAAAAATTAACAGATTTTTTTGCATCCGAACGCGCCCTTAGAGATACTTTGTTATTCGCGTTACAATTAGCAACGGACCGGTTGCTTTTTTCCGTAATAAGCCTGCCGTATTTCATATTGCATTGATTTTGAGTTAATTACAACACTGACATTTGACCAAAATCCACGCAATATGCATAGTATAGTAGCAACACTAGTGCTAAATCCGTATTGCGCGGATCTTGAGTGAACCAATCTCAGTTTTTAACCGACTTCAAAAAAAGGAGGTTCTCAGTTTGACCTGTATGTTTATCCGCGATTATCTCGCTTTTGGCTGAATCGATTATGATGCGGTTTTCAGAAAAGTATTTGTTACATTTAGGAGAAGGTTATGGTATTTTAAATTAACTAAAAAGATTGAAAAATTTTTACAAAAAATAAAACCGACTTCAAAAACACCAAAAAGTATTTCACATTGCGCAAATATTAAGTTAATTATAACAAATAACATATTGGTAATTGTAAAAACGTTTTTACAAAAAATAGAACCGACTTCAAAAACACCAAAAAGTCATAAATAACATAAGAATACAAACAACATCATAGTTTTATATTGTCGGTGCCAAGCTTAGAGCATAAGGTGCCAAGCGTATGATCACATGAAAAGTCTTAAACAATATAATAACAAACAATTAATGTAAATACTTAGTCAAAATTTGGCACCAACTTCAATATAAAACTGTGATTCTGTTTGTATTCTTATGTTATTTATGACTTTTTGGTGTTTTTGAGGTCGGTTTTATTTTTTGTAAAAACGTTTTTACAATTACCAATAGGTTATTTACTTAATATTTGCGCAATGTGAAATACGGATCCAACTTGGCTCAAGTGTTGCATATGTTGCAACAGTAGTTGAATGCACCAGTATTCTCGAAAACGTGTAGTGCCATCATAATATGCGTACAATAAATATTCCTACGTATCAGGGTTTCTCTTGAAACCAATTTCTCGTGATCTTGAGTGAATTGATCTTAGTGTAACAATTTATAGTAAGTTGTTTGCTATAATTTATAATTTGGCGCTGGCGTTGCAACTTGGAGTGCGCAAAATCACCGTCAATGTCGATCGGCCAGAATCGGTTTAAAGAGTAAGCGAAATGGACAGAGGTGGTTGGAAGTGGAGAGTCTAGAACAGCGTTTCTTTATCAGTCTTATTCGGGGGAACTTTCTCTTTAGTTATATTTTAGATGTCGTGCGAAGACAACTAAAAAACAATTAACATAATGTTTTGCTGGGAAGGGTATGTCGGTTTTTTCATAAATTTGTAATGCATTGCAAATTTGCCCACGATTTGTCGTCATTCGATTGCTTAGATGTCAACTTGGGAATAAAATAAAAAATAATTTGTCCTTTTGGTTTTTTGTCTGGAGTTTTAATTTTATTCGGTCCCGGAAACTCCGGGTACATGTTTTTTCTGTTCGCAAGGTTGCGTTAATCAAACGATTGAAAAACGTTGGTCTAGACTTAACACATCGCTACGTAGATAGATTGTAATTGTAATTTTTGAGTTTCCTGTATGCGTAAACCTGATTTAGTATTAATGTCAACACATAGATAAGATCTTCACAATGATATGCAAACGAAATAAAAATAGTACAATTTGTTTTAGGTTTATAATTAATTTATATAAACAATAAGATATTAGTGTAATCATGTCGTGGTTCGTCATTGATGTACTATAAAACAACTAGATCCAGAATCTCTTGTTGAACAATTGACAATGATAAAGTGTTCAATAAAAAAAACTGCAGAAATGCACTTGTATAATGAAATATTATATTTTACGTAAGTACTCCTCAATTCCATAAGTATTCGTTTGTTTGAAGAGATATTATTAATTTAATTTCTTTAATATAATAATGTTAGCATGGCGGTTGGTCGGAAAATTTCGCCACACCTATGCTTTTCTCTCGGTAGATAGTATACGAGATAGACATAACTTGTGATCGATGACCTCAATTTGAAATAGCTTGAATCATACGTCACTGTACCTGTGCGATTTGAATTTTACGTTTATCGTAAAAAATTACCGTCTAAATTGTGCGAGCATTGTCTCCGTCACTTTTTGGTCAACGCTTCTTTGAGATTGTGTATTTTGTTCCTAAATAGTACATCAATGGGGCTCGTGCAAGCAATATGTAGTCACAATTTGTGCTAATCATGTTTTTGTTATTTCTCAAAACTTGTGTGGATAAAACTTCACCTTTTAAATAATATACCTGTAGGCTTACTCTCGAACCCATTCTGAGCGATCGACATTCGGATTGTGATTTTTCGTAGGCTTAAGTCGCACTAGTGTCGCAACTTAAGCGCCAAGTTGGATCCGTATCTTGATAAAAGTGAACAATGAGTTTGGTTTACTCAAAATCAGCGCAGTACGGATCTAATTTGGCGCCAATGTGGCAACTCGAGCGTACGAAAAATCACAAAGCTCAATGTCGATCGATTTGAATTGGTTCAACCCCCGTAGCACGTGCATAAAAACACGATATGATAAAGCGATTTATCGCTGTGAACTGTCAAAATACGACGAAACCCTATTGTATTTTGAGAGTTCGCCGCGATAAACCGCTTTATCATATCGTGTTTTGGTGGACGTGCTAGGGGGGCATGAGTAGGCCTGTGGGGTGACTGAGGCGCGGGGAGTTGTGAGGAAAAAGCTATTTCTTGCTTATTCTACGAGACGTTACGCTATCGCACAAACTCTAACATATTTTGTGCTATGTCCCAGAGGGAGACTCAGTTCTGGAGTCGCCGCCGCGGGTAACTTTATCTTACCTATTCTGCTGCCAATCAGCTGTGCTTGCATTGCTGTGTCTGAAGTCACAAGTGGGCAACGAACCCCCAACGTTCGTAGAGATTATAGATTTTTAAATCTTACAGGCACTTAATATGTATAACTAATAGGCGACTGTAGCTACTTAACTTGCCGCCAATACGCAGTCTACTTGCTGCCATCGGTTGTATAAAAAAAGAACTTAATTCTTGCAAGGTTATGCAGCGGCCGATTACTCATCAGCCAACCTCCTTCCTCGCCATAAACAAGCTTCCCCCCTTACGCTCTTTTACCCCACAGGCCAAGCCTCAGGTCAGTAAGGTATAGTTGTGTGATATTAAACATGCGAATTAGAGCTTGTATCAATTGATTAGGTCAGATTTCAAGTCATATTTTGATTAGATTATCCATGTGTAATAACTTTATTTAGATTATTCTGAATTAAAATCACAGATTTTCTGTGTTAAATTAAAACCGTCGCGCAGATTAGAAATTCACAAAAGCCACGAGAAAACAATAACGTTTATTTTGAGTTAACAAAGTTAAGCTAGAGTTAATTGTAATATTTGTGATTTGTCAGAATATTTTTGTATTAAATGCAAGCACTATATCGTCGCTGTAATTAGGTTGATATAGATAGATTCACGCGTACTCTATTAATACCTATTATTAGAGTACATTTGATAAAATGACCAATGGGTACTAGGTGATAATTAAAGACTTACGGTGTTAGGGAACAATCGCTGTAAGCGGTAAGAAGGGTATCGCCTAAAGATTTTATTGATAAGGAAATCAATTTTGATCATAGAAATGAGGGTTTTCAACGTATATGTGACCTGCTTCAATATAATTTCTAAACGCTATAACATAGTTGTCAATGAAGAGGCATACCTATTGATTTTGTTTGACAGAATTGACTAGTTTACGGTTATAAAATATGGATGGAAGCATCTCTGGCGCTTGAAAATGGATCGATGTAAATTAGTTACTGTGGGAAGGAAAAAATTTACCGTTTAAAAGTTATGCTATATCTACCTATTTCATTCTCAGTCAACGCAGTTACTAATAGGCTTTAATATTTCATACATGCGTACTGTATGTTAATGCTGTCAATTGAAATAATTTCTTCACAATTATAGTAATTCAAAATTTAACGAATGTTGGTAAGAAAAGATGGCTTTCTTTTTTGCGTTCACTGGTTACTATATATCATAAACAATACAGCTGCAGCTGCTGGTGTAAATTGATCATATGCGTTGATTACCCGAAATCAGGGAGAGGAAATAATAAAAATTAAACTACTTACGTGTGGAATAAGAGTAGGTATGTTAGTAGCGATGTAATTGTTGGTAAATTAGCTCTGATTTATATAATTTTTTAAGTAGGTACCTACGCAAAAGGAAAAAGTCTTCCTTGTTTTTGACGATATTATTTTGTAATAAATTTCCGACTTTGTGTGTAAAAGTACTAAAGAAAATTTATACGTGTTAATAATTAATGAAGACATAAGTTCCATGATGATCAACATATTTATAAATTGAAAATTGATTATTTTAATTGAGATATAAATGGAAGTCAATAATAGTAATTGAAAGCAAGGTTGTTAGAAAAGTGTCATTGTTTATCAGTATTAGGTGAAAAGAAACACCTACATGGTATTAATTTATAAGAAGTACAAAATGGTGGTATTCAATGAAAGATCATTGTTTACATCGATGGAAAGGAATGATAACCTTTTTAATCTTACGTTTTATTTGAATAAATAAATAATTATGCAGATAACAAAACGTATTCAAATTATAATAACGAAATGAATTCTTTTTATCTATTATAAAAAATGATACCATTATATTTGTCAGTACGAGTTATCATAAGTTTTATTCACTTCAAGGGTGTGACATATTTCCAAAGCTAAGGTTAATTTTGTAGCAAATACAAAATACTTTTTATTTTAATTTAGTCCATAAACATAGAATTCCATTGTGTTTGTTATATACTGGTTATGTGGTAATAATAAAGAATGTATTTCGAATTACTGTTTTATTTTTGCAGTACGTACTGCAGATTTCATTGATGGGACTATGTGGAAAATTGCCCCATGATCAAAAAAGATTTGACTTAGGTCATAACTATGTGCATACTTTACCTTTGCTCGGTCGAATAGTATGGATTCAATTGTATGTAAGTATGGACAATTGGACATCTTATTTATTTGTATAAATTGTATTTTTACATAACCTGCTTCCTAATTAATAAAACAAGCGAATGGGACGAAGTGCGCATAACCCGTTTGATCAATACCCTTTCAAGCCGGAAACTACCCATGTTATAATCATATAAAAGATATATACAGGCTGTCCCTAAAACAATGGATAAACCTGTAACTATAGATGAGCTTTATCATGGCCTTCCATACCACAAATTTTGACCTTAGTGACAATATCACGGTTTCAGAGATATTTATTGTTTTTGAATTTTTCGAAAATTTCAAAGTTCGGTTAGTTTTTATAGTGCCATTTCTACAAATGAAGAGGTTTTTCGATTCTGTTTTTTTCCATTTCACAAGCGATAGTTGAACTATTTAAAACAAAGACTTAAATTTAACAAACTGGTGTAAGGTGTTCAAAAAAAATTAAAAAACAAAGAAAATTAAAAATGAAATTAATTTTCTTTCATGTTTGATCAGCTACAGTGTAAAAAAAATGTAGGACGCTCATCGTGCCCATTATCTTAAAAACTTGCTGAGCTATTTTAGATTCCAAAAAGGTATCATAAGCCTAGGCATTCTGAATATGTTTAATTTCATGACTACTTCAATAGCAAATAGTACAAAAATTTCAAAAAACTGTTTTTGTTATAATAATTACTCTAAGGTTCTGTGTAATATATAGGTATAATGAGCCTAGTTATTCTGTATTTTTATTCTCATGGCTAGTCAAAGAGTGTGAAAATTTCAAAGTACATAGGTACTCGGTAAAAAGCTCATTTATCCGGAAAAAAATTCAAATTGGCCTTGCGCCGTTATACACGTCCTAGACCTTTTAATAAAATAATGTTTAATGCAGTGCGCGTAACCCGACGTTTTGATGTAAGCGTTTAGGATGCGAGTCCGCAACTCCACAATCGAGGATACTGACATAGCGTACACGAGGACTTTTAGACACCCCTAATAAATAATCCAAGGCATTTAACTTTAAATCCATCCTGCCTGCCTTTAAAGCCTGCGAGCTTTGTAGGTGATTTTCGTTTAAGTAATTTCTCACTCTCAAAATTAATGTTTAGATTTCATACCTTATTGCGTACTGTCGAGCAGCAGCGTTGTCATTGCCTTGACACTCGCCATAAGTGAAATGCATGTTTGCATATTCGAATGTCGTGTACTGATGTTCAAAGTCCGAATAACGATTGCCAATTGTAAGAAGGTATCACAAACAATATCCAAATCGTAAAGCTAGTAAATTCCGGGTACGCGAGGTCAGTATCCTCGATTGCGGAGTTGCGGATTCGCATGCAAAATGCAGCTGGTTACATCGAAACGTCGGGTTACGCACACCGCATTAAATATTTATTCATTAAAAGATCTAGGACGTGTATAAGGGCGCCAGGTCGGGCTCAATTTGTAGAAATGGCACTATAAACTTATCCATTGTTTTAGGTACACCTGTAGAATTTTATCTGAAGATAATTGAAACATATGCAAATTGAGTAGGCGTTTTGAAAGAAAGTAAGAAAATCTATTCCAATCTTAGGTAGCCATCGCGGATTTAACAAAAAAATAAAACAAACACCTTTTTCTTCTTTATTTCATTCAAAGTTATTCTCCTGATTCCAGGAAGAAAATGCCTTTACCGATGACCTTTTTATTAGGGGTGTCTAAAAGACCTCGTGTTCGCGAGGCCAGTATCCCCGATTGCGGAGTTGCGGAATCTCATCCAAAATGCAACTGCTTACATCGAAACATCGGGTTACGTGCACCGCATTAAACATTATTTTATTTAAAGGCAAAAGGTCTAGGACGCGTATAAGGGCGCAAGGTCATTTTGATTTTTATACGAAAAAATGTTTTTTTTTTACCGAGTACTTTGAAATATCTATACTCTTTAAGTAGCCATGAGATTAGAAAATATAGAATACCTAGGCTCATTATACCTTTACATTAACACAGAACCTTAGAGTAATTATTACGACAAAAACAGTTTTCTGAAATTTTTATACTATTTGCTATTCAACTAGTTATGAATTTAAAAATATTCACAATGCCTAGCTTTATGATACCTTTTTAGAATCTAGAATAGCTAAACAAGTTTTTAAGATGATGGGCATGATAAGCGTCCTAAATTTTTTTACACTGTAGCTGATCAAACACCATAGAAAATTATTTTCATTTTGAATTTTCTTTATTTTTTTAAATTCTTTACGCTAATTTGTTAAATTTAAGTCTTTGTTTTTAATAGCTGAACTATCGCTTGCGAAATGAAAAAAAAACGAAATCGTAAAACCTCTCCATTTGTAGAAATGGCACTATAAAAACTAATCGCATTTGGAAATTTTTGAAAAATTCAAAAAGAATAAATATCTCTGAAACCGTGATATTTTCACTAATTCAAAATTTGTTGTAAGGGAGACCATGATGAAGTCCATCTATAGTTACAGGTTTATCCATTGTTTTAGGGACACCCTGTATATATGGCGTCATTGAAAATTAAAAGTTGTAAAATTCCTGGCCTGGCCCAGAACCTGGGTACGCCCATGGGTCCGGACTACTATTTCTACCAATTGTACTGTATTCAGTAGTACACCAGGTCAGGTGACTTAGTACTACCAGTTGTACTTCTTGGTAGTAGTACCATTGATTTACTACCAAACGTAGATACACCACTTCATACAAAAACGCGCTTGAAATCTGTCACCTAATCGACTATACATTTGTACGCTGTTAAATAGGTAGTTGAATATGCACACCCGAATTAAAATTATCATAAAGAAAGTACCGTATTTATCGAATTCAACCTTATTCTTTATTATTACGGCAACTATTTGAAGTACAACCGTGTGCAGTTACATCATTTCATACCTAGCCACATTAAATTTGACGTTTTAGTAATTGCTACAAGAAAATATCAAATTTATACTCTCAAACATAATGCTCAAAATTGCTTATCCAACGCATGGAAAAGAACTGCACGAGGCCCGATTGGGCAGTTCTTCACCGGCCCACTTTTCGAGCGTTCATGCGTTATCTACGTTTGGTAGTAAATCAATGAGTAGTACTGACTGATCTAGAACGATACAAAAATAGCCTCTACAATGTGTATAGGAAGATTGTGCGTGCGTGTGTTGTCACTGTTGTCAGTGTTTTGTCCGTGTGTATTTGCAGGAATGAGACCTTGTTTCCTCCTTCATGGCAGATATTCTATGTCAAAGTATCGCAATGTCGCCTCAAGTGGGTATGGCATCGTAAAGAGGATCAACATCTCAGCGCCGCACAGCCACAGCATGTCGTATACATATAATGCGTTGTGGATAGCTTTGTGTCTCAATATCTATACTTACTAATATTATAAGCTGAAGTTCGTTTGATTGTTTGTTTGGTTGAACGCGCTAATCTCAGGAACTACTGATTCAAATTGAAAAATTCTTTTTGTGTTGGATAGTCCATTTATCGAGGAAGGCTTTAGGCTATATAACATCACGCTACGACTAATAGGAGCTGAGCACCAATGAAAATTTTGCAAAAACGTAAAAAATATATGGCGAAACGTAGTTCGCGGGCACAGCTAGGTTTATTATAAAGAAAAGACTAGCCAATACTGTTGTATATTTTATTGACAGTAATATGAGATCATATCTTTGGTATCTCTTACATTTTGGCAAATGTTTTGGCTATTGCGATATTATTAAACATGAACGAACATAGACATTAAATCTAAAATATTGGATTTATAAAATGTTGTAAATATATTTACATAAGAACTTTTAAACGAGCATAGATATTAAATCTAAATTATTGTTTATATTTTAAAATTAAACATATGAAATTACTTAAAACAGATTAAAGAATTACAAAATATTATAAAGATTTTCACATAAGACAGTGATGCAGATATTATGTACAACATTACGCATGGAGAACTACAACTACCTATAGGCAAAATTCAGAACATGTCAATTCATGCAAATCCTTCAAAATTGGTGCTTTCTCTCTTTGGTCCCATTCCTTTAAGAATTAACATGGTCTGAAGCTGGTAAATATTTTTGAATGATTACTAATGGCAGTTAACAAATTTGAAGTAGTGAGAATAATTTCTACTCAAACTGCACATAGCTTTGCATTGCATGGATTTGACATAAATATTTAGAGTGCGGTCCAGTGTGCGCTATTTCCACGCAAACAACGCTTTCTCTCGATTTTGAATTATTGTTTTTTTAAATCATAACTAAAACATTTGTCACTATTGACCTATCTAAAATTGTAGTACAAACAAATGGCACCATGAAAAGCGTATAAAAGTGACAAAAGCAATATTATTGAAACGCTATTGAGACAATAATAACGTTAAGATTGACAGAATAGGTGCCACTTTCGGTTCAGCGCTGGTTTATTGGCCCTCAGGCTTATCTTGAAACTTCCCTACTCTTTTGAGTTGCAACACTAGCGTCAATTTGGATCCGTATTCAAGGGCGTAGCCAGGTACAGGCAGGGGTGGGCAGCATAAGTTTCTAACAGATGGCGCTGTGAGTTAATTTGTTATTAGGTTGAGTAGCCATCCAGCAGATGGTGTTGTGTTTCAATTTCTTTATGCTGCACATACTATAACTTTTGGGCCACAGCAACGCGTTCCTGGGTCAGCTAGTTAGTAATAGTAATTTCACACGATTGCAGAATATGCGGAGATGACAGCCTTTTCTAAGTTCAAGTTTAAACACTATCTGTAACTAACAATAAAACTATATTTTTCGTCTCGCCTAAAATATTATTTACAATACCATCTCCTCTTGGAAGACTTAGCGTTTTGATGTTCATCCCCTTGTATAATATACATACAACAATTTACTACGAAGGAAGATGTCACGACACAACATTTTCATTGTTCACTTATTAACTATTTATATACACTTAGTCTATGTATTACATATTACATCGCAGTCTACGAAAATGCGTTATTTGTGCTTAATCTCTTTAATTTAATCATTCACAGTATTGATTGAAAGTGTGAATTGTCATTTCTTTAGATATATTTTACTCTACCATAGGCAACTGATGTAACATTATAGTAAAGGAAGTATAAAAGTATTGTAATTGATTATAGTAAATATATTTTTAAATAACTATAAAGTACTTTCTTGTAAAGTATAAAAGTACTGTAATTGAATATAGTAAATATATTTTTAATAAATAACTAAGTACTTTCTCGTAATCTTATAACTGACATAATAATAATAATAATGTCCTCCTAACCGATATTCCGTCACGGCGGCCAATCTCCACAGAGACTAGCCATCTGCGCAGGAGATACATATAGTGCACAAGTAACTGCGCAAACGCAAGTGCACTCTCTGTTCCTTCACTCGCCTAGTCCGATGGGACGGCTAACCGACACGACCGGGGAGAGATCAGGCGCAGGACCCACTGTTTAACGTGCCTTCCGAAGCACGGAGGAACTTGAGATGTTTCTTATTTTGGTCACCCATCCTAGGACTGACCACAGCGAACGTTGCTTAAACTAAGTAATCGTTCGCTGAGTGCTCGCGCTCTGCTCGGTTCGTGCCAACTGACATAATAATATACTCGTATATACCTATTTATTATACGTCGCAATTTATACACCGATAGATACGTGCATTAATAACGGATTGTTATGTTATATTCGAATAATTGTCTGAATATTAATTTCATAGTCGAACAATTAAATTAATAATTATTAAACATAGAATAAGAATTTTAACCTTAATTTAAAACAAACGTTTAAGTAAATAAATATTATGACACTGACGCTTACCTACTGACTGGATTGCGACTAAAGTAATTGTACCTGTCATAAGTCAACATGTAACATTATTTTATAAAATGTAATATTATGGGTACAATTAAATCACCTTAACTATTTACACTGTGTTTCATTTATAATTAATAATATGACTATTCAGTAGAAGAGGTTGCATAAAATCCTAGCGGAAGGAATTATTTTCAGGCGATTAACGAGTATTTATTGTGTTCGGTTTCTTAATGTAATGAATTTCCGAGGAATGAACGCAACAAAACTAAACTCTGCTACTGCGGGACTTTTGATTCGTTTGACATTCAACACTTATTTTCTATCTATTTTTTTTATATCTCGTGAGTCATCTTCACATAATAGATGTCGTTCAAATTAATTAAATCAAAAGTATATTCGTGTTAATGTACTAAAAAAAAAGAGAAAAAGACGGGAAAATAGTACGTTTATCCAAAAGTCGGTCGATTTGATTAAACTCACAAAATATTCCACCATTTCTTGTACATTGTATTATCTAGAACGCGGAAGTTTTAATCCACGACTATTGTGATTTGTGGTGTGTAATCCTTCTCGTGCATGCTGCATGTTTTTTTGATAATCACAAATAATCACCAGAAACCATACAAATATCTTGTTGACAGTAGACGTCGAGTGTGAATTGACGTCACGTTTTGTTTAACCAATAGCGTTGCGTTTTGAAAATTTGCGAAAGAATTTCAAAAAAACCTTCACTATTATGATAATTTCCAAAAAAAAATTATAGCTTTATAGCAATAAAGATAACGAATAAAAATATTATGTCTATTTTGGAGTCACGTGCCTATAACCTATTCCTCTTACCTCTGTCCCTCATCGGTAATTTACGGTCTTAGCTTAGCTTTTCGACTTCTCAATATTACATTCTGGTGGTGACAGCGTCCCCGCTGTCCTTTTCGTCCTCCAACTGCTCCCGGCTCCGCTTGTCCTTGTTGCGCGAGCGGAAGAAGGAGGCGGTGGTGACGGAGCGGAAGCGGAAGGAGCCCGGGGCGCCGTTGGCGATGGAGCTCTCGGAGCCCTCCTTGGACCGCTCCTGGATCTTGGGCGACTTGTCGCGCGGCCGCGTGCGGTACGAGAAGCTGGCCGCCTTCAACCTGGCGCCTGTTGTTATAGTGGAGTGTTATAGTTTATTCTTTAATCATATTAAATAAAAAGCTGAAATTTAAGGATCGTAAGGATATTGTGAACCTTTCGATTGAGCGAACAATAGAAATAGCCTGCGTAGAGCTGGACCAGATTATTGTATTGTGTATACAGGCCTCCTACAGGATTATATGACTTTTTTGAAGATACTATGGATGAAGTATTGAAAAAAGTGTGTAGTTCCACGAAACAAACCATTGTTTGTGGTGATTTTAATATTAATTTATTAGAAAATTCTAGTTTATCTGTTAGGATTAAAAATCTGTTTTGGTCATATAACTTTGTAAACTTATTTTTAGAGCCAACCAGAACAACTCAATGTATCTATAACCTTAAAATGAGAGATTATTTGCGAGAAAAGTTTAAAGAAATTGGTATTATGATAGTAGCGTCGCAATATATTTATGAGAATCTAATATTATGTTCGTAAAAATATTCATTTATTTTGTAAAAATAGTGATATTCATTCAGTTAATACTAGACAAAGGAATATGTTAGCTTTACCAAATACCAGGCTCCAAAAAATAATAATTCTTTTAGAGGCATGTGTATACGTTTCTACAATAAAATCCCAAGTTGTATTCAAGAACTTAGCTTAAACAAATTTAAAGTTGCAATCAAAGATGTACTTATTAAAAAAGCATATTATAAAGTGTCTGATTACATGACGGACAAAAAAACTTGGGTTTGAACTCTCATTTCTAATATTTAACAATGTACTGCGTTTTGTTTCAAAGAAACATTCAGTGAGAGCAATTTATAAGCTAAGTTCACGCACTTCTCTCAGAGATAGCTTATATAATGTGAATTAACACATCTCTTCTTGTAATGGAAGTTGAGCTCAAACTTTTGCTTTGAGGTCAGCTTCCAATTGACGACTCTGTAACAAAATCAAAATTGTAAATGGCGATTTAAAAGAGGAGATAAAAAATTTTGACCTTTCGAGTTTCTTGCCTGTTCTTCTCGAGCAGGCTCTCCCAATTTCCGAACAGGTGTAGTCAACTTTTTTTTTTCATTGCTACTTGTATTTGCAGACATCTTGAGTATATTCAGGATGTATGCACATACAAGGTTAATTTGATTTCTTTAAATTAGATTGTTTTGTTTTGTATTGACGTCAATAAGTACCTGAAAAGGCCTAAGTTAAATAAAGATTTTTGAATTTGAATACAAGGGGCTAAAATGATCCATTTTACAGGGCTAATTTTAATGCACCTGCAACCTCACAGGATTAGACAGCTAACATCATAAACAACAACGTTTATTCTACGACTTTTGATAATTAGTTAGATTTTACTTTCATATAAAAATAAATATTAATTTAATATACTTCTAGAATGTTTGTAACTCTACGCGCATCACCGGAAATACTTGGGGCAGCGCGCGAGCGTAGCGTCGTCTTTCGTCATCGCTTATAAATGAAACGTAGACTTATCAACGTCACGACAGTGCAATATAAACTTGAAAATCTATTTTTGTTCAATTTATTGAGTTATCTTAAAACTTGTAAAACAAACGTAGTTAATGCTATCTAATCCCGCCAGGTTGCAGGTGCATTAATATTAACCCTGTATACAAGGCTAATACCTTGTATACAGGGAGTAAATAGAAACTGGGTTATAATGGGTTTTTAGCTCCGTGTGTTATACTCTACTTTTCACTACGATTGCGAGAAAATAAAATAAGCCAATAGAATACTAAATAAATTACGGTCACTAATTCAATTTGTAGTAGATTCTGAAGCTTTCGCGCCAATGCATTTTTTCTTAATTCTGACCTTAATACCGAAACGATAGCCCCGGTTTTACTTCCATTTTCAAAAGTCCTTTTTAAGTGTAGTGTGTGGGATTCAAGGATAATCTCATAATTAATAAATATCTACATCAGGGTTAATCAATTCAGATATCGTGAACGGCTAAATGCTCTAAGAGCGCAATTGACGGTAAGGCGATTTCACTGTTTAGTTTTTATTAAAATTAGAGCTTAAAACCTTTCTCGCATAAATAAGTATGCGAGAATGGAACAATTATTTTCAAGAAATGTCGGGCGGGAGTGCGCGGAAGAACGCACCACCTGTCGAATTGTGTTTTTTTTATAGCAGCATTAAAATGGACTGCAGTAAATCTATCTACGTATTGAATAGGTTTTTTTTTCACTCGGAAATGCAACCGCAATACGGCATTTCTCAATGCCCCCTAGTTGGCAAGTCGTTATCTACAACATCATGATTTTGTACGTAATTAATTGAATACAAAATTGAAACAAAATACTGAATATATGCCGCCACTGGGTGCAGCTCACGAGCGATGTGATAGTGTGTTGCACTGTACTTTAGTAGTGTAAACTGTACGGAAGGGTGCAATGTTTACAGAGTCCCATTATAGTGTCCCTGTCCACAGTGACGGCAGTGTAAGGTGCTTTGAGCAGAGAACACCCGATTACATTTCGGCAGGCGTCCCAATCGATTTGAGCGACGGGCGGCGCCATGTCTCTTGCCGGGAAGATCTCCCAATAAAGTTTAGCGAGGGATACTCACCGAGTCCCATCTTGGCCGGCGTCGGTACGGCGACGGCGGCGACGCGGCCGCGTAGCGCGTGGTCGTGGTCGTGGTGGTGGTCGTGCGCCGTGGGCGAGTGCGGCGCGGACGCGCTGCCCACCAGCGGCGGCGCCATGTCCGGCCGCCGCACCACCATGCTGGCCGCGTGCGGACGGATGCCCAGCTCTATGTCCTCCGTCGCGCCCCTGCCGGAGGATGTACGCTTTTTACACAACACTAATTGCTAAACTAAAAGTGCGTTCCGAATGAGCCTATAGCGATGAGAGCGGCGTGAGCGCCCACAACTGTTCCGAATGGGATATCGCGCCAACATCGACAAATTAATAACAGTAGAGGCCATTCGGAACGATAGCTTGCGCGCCTATGACGCTGACGTTTCCTTAGACATTGACGTCCATTCCATTAGTTTGACAATTGGGATGATTACTGAATTCTAATTTTTACGTCTCGTCATTAAATATTAAAATACCGTGGAAAAAGATGCAGTCCTGTGAAATTACAATTAAAATCGGCTTGGAAATGCATTAGATACGAGCATTTTAAGTTGTTAATTTGAAGGCGATTAGACAGAGAGATCCGACATCAACCGTGACGTCATTGTTGAGTACGGCCATATAAACTCCTTGTAAATTGTCGTTTTGCTAGAAGGAGATGGAGAAAAATCTTTAATACCTTATAATATCTTGGTTGTTTTTATAATTATTCGTAATCCGATTTTTTCTTTCTGTTTATTATATAAATAAGCTTCTATTAAAGCAAAAAAATTTTTTTGTCATCTAGCCTATTGCTAAACTAAAGACGCGTTCCGAATGAGCCTATAGCGATGAGAGCGTCGTGAGCGCTTACAACTGTTCCGAATGGGATATCGCGCCAACATCGACAAATTAATAACAGTTGGCCATTCGGAACGATAGCTTGCGCGCTTATGACGCTGACGTTTCCTTAAACGTTGACGTCCATTCCATTAGTTTGACAATTATTAATTTTCAGCAATAGCACTTAATTTTTGCATCTTACCATTTTTTATAGGCACTTAGGTAGACGACAGAAACATTAGTTCACTACTGTATTATTTTCCTCATCACCCACAATTAATGTTGTAGTTTTCAATCGCTGACATTGACACATAACAGTCGTATGACAGAACACTTGCAACGATTACGATCTGAGGCATGGTCGCCTTAAACGCAAGATGGGGAATGTAATGACGTCAGGTTGGATACTGTGAGCACGCTCACGGTAATTCGAAACAACTTTTAGCGCGCTGACATTGATATCATCGCCATTCAGAACGAACCTTAAGTACCAACAAATGCCAGAACAAATGCCACGCAAAACTTTCCGCAATCGTTGCGTAGAGAAAATGTATGGAGATGACATTAGCTGCGAAAAAAATAGCGTGAGGCTGTCGCAAGCTAATGTCATTTCCATACATTTTTTCTGCGCAACGACTGCGGAAATAGTTTGACTTGTGGGGAAGGATAAATAATAGTTTAAAGAATTGTTATTTTATTGTAAAGCGAATCAATAAAAAAGGATTTCCACGCGGACGAAGTCGCGGGCAAAAACTAGTTTATAATAAATACAAAGTCACATAAAAATATTTTTAACACACTTGGTCGTAAATTGGATCTATTACACCGCTTTTAGAAGGGTTTACATGATTTTTACTAAATATCTTAAAATAATCTTGCAATATTTGTGTTAAATATTATTGCCAAATTATTTGTGTTATAATGCAGTTATTTCTATTTTGCACCAAACTAAAGATTCATACTGCATTTAAAGGAAAAATGTTTACAGTGTGGTTTGTATTTTTAACATATTATTTATTTGTCTCGGAGGTCTGGGGGGTTTTGGAGGTAGTTCTTTGACCTACATAATAGTGTGACGTGTAGATAAATTAATATTTCTTTTGGATAGGTAAAATAAAATAACACACCTACACATATTTCAACAGAAGAAAAATTGCCTTTAAAATAACACTACAAAATTGCGCTGAAAAAAATCAAAACAAAAATTGCTTTCAAAAAGCTTTACGACGATACAATGGTAGACGATTGAAAACAAATACATTCATATACGAAAATAAATTCAGTATAAAAATTTTGTTTCTTACCGATAACTGAAAATAATGACTCAGTCGTAACAAGTTCCATTTTTAAATAAAATGAAATAAAGCTTTGATTTTGTTTTAATGACTTTATCGCGTAAGAAACAACATTATTGATAACGATTTTCACAACTCTGCCCACTAGACGGTCACGACCACAATCTGTCGTGAGGGCCCATTGTTGATGGCCGTCGGTCACTGCGACCGAGTGCGCGACCGTTCAAATGGGACTCATGCGACCACTACTGGGGCAATGTTTCTAAGTCATTGCGACACAACACCCGTTCTATTGTAATACTATTCGATCATAGCTACGAAAACTATTCTTAAGGACGCCTAGTGCGCGGGATTCCTAAGGCAAAGGCGACACCGGGAGGTTGCAGGTTTAAAGGTTAGTTAGGAGGCAGGCTCAGTGGCAAATACTTCTATAGATAGATAGTTGTACTGTAGTATTTTATTATCTGTGGTTGTAGTAAAATGTCTCTCTTAAATTCATATTGAGTATTTGGATATTAATATGTTAAGGTCTATTAATGGAGAATTTTATACCAAAAAATTAAAATATAATAATAATATTACTGTAAAACAATAGTAAAATAATAATAGCACACTCCGTCAGTGTTTAATTCATTGGTTACTTCTTGTCACAATTTTTTAACACATCTACATTTTTACATCCGCTTTTTATGTATATAAAACCGGTGAAATTAAATCCACTTTACGAGCAAGTCTGTTGAAAACGTCGTCACAAACCTGTCGTGTGCGTGGCGGGTGCGCGCGCGGCGGATCTCGGAGCGGGGCCGCGCCGCGCCGCGCTCGCTGCCGCCGCGCGACGACGCCGACGCTGCGGGCCGCGGGAATTGAGGATTATACTCGACTTCGATGTCATACGGCGGTAATATCAGTGCGAATAGAAACGTTCAATAACAAAAAAGTATGGCATACGTATTTTGTTATTAAAAGTTTTTAGAGACAGAATAGAAACGGACTCTCTTGTTTGATGCTATAATCAGAAACGTAGGTAGGTACGGTCAAGTTACTTAATTAAAGAACTTAATTCTCGACCCATTTCGTTTGCATATTGCTAGACACTGACAATGCCCGGTTTCTATAATCAAAAAACGATTCTTTTTGTCAAATGATGCCTCATTATGTATAAGAAACAGTGTATGCAAAGACGTCATAAGACGGGTACTCACTTAGAAGTATAGCACGTAATGTATTTGATACTGTATCAAGTGAGTACGTAGGCTGCGGGTAGGTACATAGGTACTCACTTGATACATACTTTATACATACAGGCGGGGGCGGGGGCGGGTCACGTCACGTACCCAGGTCCAGCGGGTGCGTGTAGATGCGGCGGCGCGCCTGCAGCATGGTGTACACGAGCGCGGCGAAGGAGTGCGGGGCAGGCGGGGGCGGGGGCGGGTCACGTCACGTACCCAGGTCCAGCGGGTGCGTGTAGATGCGGCGGCGCGCCTGCAGCATGGTGTACACGAGCGCGGCGAGGGAGCGCGGGGCAGGCGGGGGCGGGGGCGGGTCACGTCACGTACCCAGGTCCAGCGGGTGCGTGTAGATGCGGCGGCGCGCCTGCAGCATGGTGTACACGAGCGCGGCGAGGGAGCGCGGGGCAGGCGGGGGCGGGGGCGGGTCACGTCACGTACCCAGGTCCAGCGGGTGCGTGTAGATGCGGCGGCGCGCCTGCAGCATGGTGTACACGAGCGCGGCGAGGGAGCGCGGGGCAGGCGGGGGCGGGGGCGGGTCACGTCACGTACCCAGGTCCAGCGGGTGCGTGTAGATGCGGCGGCGCGCCTGCAGCATGGTGTACACGAGCGCGGCGAGGGAGCGCGGGGCAGGCGGGGGCGGGGGCGGGTCACGTCACGTACCCAGGTCCAGCGGGTGCGTGTAGATGCGGCGGCGCGCCTGCAGCATGGTGTACACGAGCGCGGCGAGGGAGCGCGGGGCAGGCGGGGGCGGGGGCGGGTCACGTCACGTACCCAGGTCCAGCGGGTGCGTGTAGATGCGGCGGCGCGCCTGCAGCATGGTGTACACGAGCGCGGCGAGGGAGCGCGGGGCAGGCGGGGGCGGGGGCGGGTCACGTCACGTACCCAGGTCCAGCGGGTGCGTGTAGATGCGGCGGCGCGCCTGCAGCATGGTGTACACGAGCGCGGCGAGGGAGCGCGGGGCAGGCGGGGGCGGGGGCGGGTCACGTCACGTACCCAGGTCCAGCGGGTGCGTGTAGATGCGGCGGCGCGCCTGCAGCATGGTGTACACGAGTGCGGCGAGGGAGTGCGGGGCAGGCGGGGGCGGGGGCGGGTCACGTCACGTACCCAGGTCCAGCGGGTGCGTGTAGATGCGGCGGCGCGCCTGCAGCATGGTGTACACGAGCGCGGCGAGGGAGCGCGGCGGCGCGGCGGGCGCGGGCGCGGGCGCGGCGCCCCGCCCCCTCACCACCCACCAGGTGTGCATGCGGCCCTTGCCCTTCACGGCCACCGCGCCGCGGCTCTCCACCAGGTACCCGCGCACCTCCAGCAGCTGGCGAATGACGATACGATACGTGAAGCCGAAACGTCGGGAAGAAATAATGATAAGCGGTTATGTATAGGTCAACTTAATTTTTGTTATAATTTTTAATAAGCTAACACTATAAGCTTACACACCTATCGTGATATAGACACGATGCACACAGACACAAAATTTGACAAAAGTTTGAAATATCGATTGTGGAATAATTTTGAATGAATCTTTTTCTCATAAAGTATTTTGTTGACATCTCACGTCACCGTTTTAAATACATAAAATTTTACTACGGGAATTTGTTTCTCTCAAAAAAAGCATTTTACGCGGTCTATGAGACCATACCTGCTTGTGCTCATAAACTTGTATATATTTACATTATGGTATAATGGTCTCATTATACCCATATACCATGGTTTAGTGATACGCATGACACTCAAACCATAAGACAAGGACAGATCAAAATTATACAAAACTCGCAAGTCCTCGCATTCCACATTCTTTGAGACCCCATATTTGGCAAGAGTAATTTGAATTTCACAGGTAAACGTCGTAAAAATAACACTAAACTATTGCGATTGTAACTATCTAGGTGACAGCCCTTTTGATTTCACTTTTGTACCGCGATCTGTACTGTCTACATTTTATTTTTTATGACTACTAAGTTGGCAAACAAGCAAACTGCCCATCTGATAGTAAGTGGTAACGTTACCTATAATAGATGTGGTTCTTGTCAGATTCGCGGAAAATCTGCAACCCTCACAAGAACCACATTGTACGTTGCCAACTTGTGACATCAGATGTAAAGTCACGGTACCCAGTAATTTCACTGCCATATCTTACCCTCCAAACCGGAACACAGCAATCAAAGCATTGCTGCTTTGCGGCAGAAATAGGTAAGACGGAGGTACCCATGCAGACGACCCTGGTACGGAGTCCACCTCCGTTAAAAGTAATGTCATCATACACCTGCTATCATAAAAGATAGGATATACAGTGTGGCAAGGATCTTAATGAATGTACTTGGTGATCTGCACGCGGTCCAAGAGACCGGTTTTGTCTACTTGCGGTCACAGACCAGAGATCACAGAGCAACGTTTACAGTGGTGATTAGAGTGTATTAAAGATCACCTGCTTTGTGTACTTGGTAACTTGAACCCGGTCCATGAGACCGGTGCTCTCCATGCGCGATGCCTCGTTGACGGTGTTGCCCCAGATGTCGTACACTGGCTTGCGCGCGCCGATCACACCGCCCACTAGCGGCCCACAGCTTATGCCTGAACACACATGTTAACTTTGTAAAGTTCTTAATACAATTGATAATAATCGTTATCATATCGACCAATCGATATACCAGTTAGCTTTGATCTAATATCGTTAAATCATAAAAACTATGAAAGACATGTTGGTCTCCAGAGCTTCAGCAATTAGCATGATTTCGGCGACCAACTGGTTTTAGTGTCAAACTCACCAACTCTCAGCCTGAACTTATTGAAGCTGTGCTTGTTGATGTCCTCTAGAGTTTCCCGGAGAGCGAACGCATAGTCCACTAACGCGCATAAATGCTCGCAGTCGTCCTCTCCAGTCTGAAGGTTCAAATATATGACAATTTACTTAAAATGCCACATTAAGTTTGTTACTAAGCTAGGTAACTCCTTTACGTAATAAATCAGTTTCAACGAAGATACTTGATATCCTCCAATAGACTTAAAAAAATGAATCTCAGAGTGCGGACTCTTGTGACTTGAGATTAAACTAGATTATACCTACTATCGGACCCTCGTCCATTCTATTTCGGCCGAGGTATTTAATTATTGTATCCACTTTAGTTGATACAGTTATCAAATAGTACTTACTCTCATGTTGATTATCTACTGTATCAATTTAATTACTGTCCATATTAACTTTATTCGATACAGTAATCAAATAGTACCAATTCAGTCAATTAATATTATTTGATTACTGTATCACCTTAAGTTGATACAATAATCATAATTATGTACTATGTAGAACATTTTTACTTAATGCTTTTTTATTTTGTATTTATTTATGTTCACTGGCTTTGAAGCAAAAAATCCTTCTTGGTCATTCCGCCCACCTGTGTATGTCTTCTTGCCTATTTTATGAACATTATTTTAACTTTCGATATTTTATTTGCTCTCTCCACTCTCGTCATTATTCTGTATTTTCAATACATATTTTATGTATGTCAATAAATGTTTTTTATTTCTTTAGAATTATAGTTGATACAGTAATCAAATAGTACCTACCCACATACTATATTACTGTATCAATATTGCGCCAAAATAGTACTACTGAATTCATAAAGATTATTATCATGTACGATATATATAGATACTGCACGTACCTTGTGGTCTGGGTTGAGTCCGGAGGCGGCCATATACGTGGCCCCGATAGTCTTGATCTTCTCTATGCTCCTGAACCTCGGCTGCATTAGAAGCTTGTCGAAGTCAACTGATAAAGATAAACAATTTTTTACTCTATGTTGAACTGTTAACTACAAATTTTAAAATATTCGAAGAGTTTATCAAGTTTTCAAAAATATTATTATTAGTTACTTGAGGCAAGGAGTACACCTTATGATGAAGTTGATATAAACAACTGTTTAAATCACCCCGACAGGCATTTCTGTACATTTTTTTATAAATTCAAAATTATACATGTGAAACAGGTAGATACTATTATTGTAAAGTTTTCGAGTTTCTTGCTTGTCCTTTCGAGAAGGCTCTCCAAATTGCCGAACAGGAAGGAGGTGGATGTAACTTTTTGTGATTGTCGTCAATACTGTCGTACTGGTTCTTGTTGAATAAAAAATTTTTTCAACACACTTATTTCACCGGTTTTAGATACATAAAGAAGCTCATATAATAAAACACGTGTGTGTTATAACTTAAACATCTATTTCTGCCGCCAAGCAGCGGTGCTTGTATTGCTGTGTTCCGGTTTGAAGGGTAAGATATGGCAGTGAAATTACTAGGTACTGTGACTTGATATCTTGTGTCACAAGTTAGCAACGCACATTTTTTTTTTTTTTTTCCTCTGACATGTAAGGTCAGAGACTTTTTTATTACCTTCTACTTTCATTCCAGTTCTCGCGTTTATGCCTCTCGCACTTCCATTCCACATACTTTATCTTTCTTGTATTCATCCTCATTCATCCTTTTATATTACCTGTCTTATATGTTACATCGGGGGATAGAAAAACACTAGGGTACATTTTATTCAGTAACAAATATCAATCTATACCTAATCTATCTACTATACTAATAACTCTACTATTTACAGCTATTTCTTTTTTGTTCTATTTACATTCGTGTCATTTCTTATTCCTATCCATTCCTATGTGCTAATGTGCGGCCAAGATTGTTAATTTAAAAACATTGAATTTCATACTTCCTAATTGCTTCTATCCTCCTCGTATCTACATACTATACGATAGAAGCATTAGGCGTCTGAAGTTTTGTTTCTCCTAATAACAATCTTGGCTATTTTTTCACAGAAGTTGAAAAACCTTTGTCTGTCTTTTTTGATCTGTACAATTTTATGAATGTTTGACACGGTTAGTTTCATCCCTAAAACAAATTCAGTTTCCAGTCTATCTACCCCATGGACTGGGCACTCCAAAAGAACGTGCAGCACTTCTTCACTTATATCTGGATCGCATACGCACGATGGGTTATCCTTGCACTTGAAACGATTCAAGTATTCGGAGAACCCGCCGTGCCCCGTCAAAACCTGAGTTAGCGTCGGTGTCAAGTCAGTGGCCCTAATAATGGAGTACGCCAGTATTGCGTCCGGAATGAAGACCTTTGTTATGGAGGCCGTTTCCCCATTTTGGTACCGCCGGTTCCATTCCTCAAGCGATTCCAGACGGAGTTGTCGCTTGACGAATGAAATCGGACAGGCATCATACACCGGTAGCGAGTGCAGCTTTAGTGCTGCATCTTTTGCTAGGGTATCGGCTCTCTCGTTGCCCTCCATTCCCGCGTGGGCTTTGATCCAGAAGAATCTAATGTCTTTGTTACTGCCGGTAACGATTTCTCTGGTATTGAATGCCAAGGGGTGGAGGGAAACGTCTCTAGTTACAGTCTCTAAGGCCGACCTAGAATCGCAGTAAATGTTGTACCTGGGCGCTGGGCCTTTGGAGGCTAACTCTATTGCCTTAAGTAGAGCAAGTAGTTCTGCCTGATAAACGGTGCAGTATGAGGCCAGCTTAAATTTATGGGCTTTAATCTCCGCATTACCGTCCCGTAAAGTCAGTGCTGCACCGACTTTGCCCTCTATTTTACTTCCGTCGGTGAATATGTGAAGACCCTGTTTGTCGTGCTGGTCCCAGTCTGCACCGTTCATCAGGAGTTGGAAGTCCATGTATCGTTGCTTCGCCGGATGTTCTACCTTTGAGAAGGCAACAGGCGTCTCTACCACCCGGTCTCCCACCACCCGCTCGGAATGCCCCCTCTTCACCTCGTAGAGAGCTGCTGCCTCTTTGATTCTCAGGTCAAGAGGAAGCAGTCCCGCGAGCACTAGGGCCGAGCTCAGCGAAACAGTCCTATATGCCTTAATAATCTTTTGGGCGAATCCTCTCTGGACAACGTTGAACTGCCTTCTATTCTTGCCCTTTTCTGCTGCTGGCGCCCAGGCACTCGCCGCGTACAGTATTATAGGTTCAACTACTGCTGTATACATGGTTCTGAATTTTTCGGGTTCGAGTCCCCAGTAAACTCTGGCAGCTTTGGCAAGTTGACGATAGAGACCTAGGGCTTTCCTACACACGTTTGTTACGTGTGTGTGGAATTTCAGTTTGTTGTCGATCGTGAGGCCCAGGATCTTTATTTCATGAGACAAGCCAACAGGTTCCCCACCCATGCTCAGAAGTGGAGTGTCGTACGTGACTTTATTAGTGATGACCATAGCCTTGGTCTTATGTGGTGCAAATTTCAGTTTGTTTTGGACTCCCCACTTCTGAACACGAGCGAGCGCCTTATTGGCCTGCCTCTGTACTTCTTGTGTTGTATTTCCCGAAAAAATCAGAACCACGTCGTCCGCGAAGGCTTGGCAGTAGTCACCGTTTTGTTCCAGGTCCATTAGTAAGGGGTTCAATAGAAGGTTCCAAAAAATTGGACCCCCAATTGACCCCTGCACACAACCCTTTGTGGTCACTCTTTCAAATTCTGAGCCTGCATATCTCACACAAACTCTCCGCCCAGACAGGTAGCCATCAACGAGCCTGCGAAGGTTCTTTGGACATCCTGTTTCAGCCAATCTACAGACCATCGCCGGCCACCAAGCGCTATCGAAAGCTCCCTCTATATCAAGCGATATCAGCACTACGATCTTCCTATCTTTTACGTTAGTGCGGATATATTTTGTCATAGTATAGAGGGAGTCC
Organism: Schoenobius gigantellus; assembly: GCA_963935595.1. Classification (NCBI taxonomy): domain Eukaryota; kingdom Metazoa; phylum Arthropoda; class Insecta; order Lepidoptera; family Crambidae; genus Schoenobius; species Schoenobius gigantellus. The sequence continues at coordinate 8,286,751 of OZ012544.1, read as the reverse complement.
TCAGTACTTTTTTGGGGCGTGAAACCATATTGCCGACTGCTCATGCTACCCGCTATGTGCCAGCCAACTCTTCTCACCATCATTTTTTCAAGGATCTTCCCCAACACAGGTAGCAGACCAATCGGCCTATAAGATCTGGGGTGCGTGTAGTCATTCTTGCCGCTTTTCCGTAATGCCACTACGACTGCCTCTTTCCACATGGTGGGGAAGTGGGCCAAGCTGAGACATTTGTTAAAGAGAGCCAGGAACAGATCTGGGTCCTGTGTTATTGCCGCTCTACAGATATCCGCTGTGAGTCCATCGCGTCCGGGGGCCTTTCTTGGATTAAAACTATTCGAGGACCACCTTAGCTCCTCCGCCGTGAATGGTGGATCGCATGACTCACCATGCGTCCAGTCATTCACTCGTGTGGCTATCTCTCTCGTTGCTTTGTGGTCCTCGTTATCCTCTAGGGCTGCATCTTCGGGATAGAATGTCTCTGCTAGTGGTCTTGCAGACTCGACTCCTTCTAGGACCTCACCGTTTTGGACCAACGGAACATCCTCGTGCCTTTCTGTAGTACGACCGATAACCCTGTAGATACTGCCCCACATGCTCTCTCGATCTTGCTTACCACAAAAGTCCTTCCAGCTTGCTATCCGTGCCCTTTTCGCCTCCAACAGGTAGGTTTCTTTAGCTCTTAAGTATTGCTCGACCACCCATGCTCTTCGGACTGGTGCAGCGCAAGATATTCGGCGTTTCTTTGTGTTGACGTCTTTTTTCATTTTGGAGAGGTGTTCAGTCCACCAAGGCAATCCTGTTTTGGGTTTGTTTTTTATTTTGGGAATATCTTTTTCGCATGTCGCTGCTATAGCTTCCGTTATATCAAACGTCACGCGATCAAGATCTTCCTTATTTGCTATATTGTTTATTGCATCAGTGTTGAGATTATTAATTGCCAAATGTGAAGTCAATTTCTCTCGAAATTGGCTCCAATTTGCTTTTTTCGTATTGTACTTGCGAGTAGTACGTTTGATGTGGGTACCGTGTGATTTTTCTAAATTTATTTCAAACAGAATTGCCTTGTGGTCAGAACACGAGATGTCCCCAGCTACTCTCCATTTATCAATCCGTCCGAGCATGTCGGCCGAGCAAGTTGTGATGTCGACGCTACTTGTTATCCTTCTTCCTCCTCTCACGGTGTCGAAGGTAGGCTCGTTCCCTGTGTTAATAATATGGAGGTCCATTTCGTCTATCGCTCCGGCCAGTTCTTCTCCTCTACGGTCTACTCCCGTACTTCCCCACCAGGTGTTCCAGGCATTAACATCGCCGCCGAGCAAGATGTTTGCGGTCTTGGTCCTAAGTTTACGTACAACGCGCTGCAGATCCTGAAGGTACGATTCCAGTGGCTCGTCCCTCTCTAAGTATACCGACACCACTGCAATTTCCCATGCGCCTGTCTTCAGCTGGACTTTGACTATATTCTCTGATGTCATCGTTGGGCATTGAGTAATGTCGATCATCTCGTCGAATATCACTATAGCCGACTTTGTCACCTTTGCCGTCCCCTCAGCGCGCTGTATGATGCGTGTACCTCGGTAGGTCTTCATTCTACCCGCAGCTCCAATGTACGGCTCCTGTACCAAAGCGAATGCCACTTTTCGCCTCACCGCTTCTATGACGAATTCGGCCGTTGCTAGTTCGCAACGTTGCAAGTTCGCCTGTATCACCTGATATTTTTTCTCATGACCGTTTGTATCATGTCGTTGGCTTGGGACAACCTCAACAGTGATATGCCACGGTGGATCTAGCTATGGCATCCCACTTTCTTCGCACCGGGCAGTCGTCGCTGAAGGCATTATGACCAGGGTCTTCACGCTGCGTCGTCAAACAATTACAGCAAGTCGGAGTTTCCCCCGTCTTGTAAGCGGGACACGATGCTCTGAGGTGGTTCCCTCCGCAGTGGCTGCAGACGTCCTCGGTTTGCTGGCAGAAACGCCTTCCGTGACCATAGCCCAAGCAGCGTGAACACTGGACGAGCGGGGAGTGATCTTCGACTTTGACCCTTTGCATGTCAATATGGAGCATTCGCGCTTGCGTAAGACGGCACCAGATCTGTGGCGAGACCCTAACCACAATGTGTGTCATGTGGGGGTTTCGGGTTTTCTTCCTGTACCGTACTTCCATACGATCTTGGTCCTGTACAACATCTTTCAATATGTTTTCATTCTGAGATCTGATGCACTGGATCACGTCCTCGTTGGAGTTGTAGTCCAGTACACCTCTCAGAATAATCAATGGGTCTTTATTCTTCACTTCCTCCATGCTTAGATCCTTCCCCGCTCTTTCAATACTTTCCTTTACCCTTTCTAATTCCTCTCTGGATGTGCATCCGACGATCACTTTTCTGTCTCTGGCCTTCCTGATCCTATCTATTCTGACACCTTCTTCTTTAGCGTTGACTGCTGACCTGATCTTTTGGAAAACTTCCTCTCCAGTGTCTTTTTCTTCTCTCGAAGTGACTACCACTGAATGCATCAGGGATTCCTCTTGAGGTACGTTTTTTAATGGTCCAGCGGTCACGCTGGCGTAAGTTCTGGATTGGATCAGGAGATGTTTCAGCTTCTCTACTTCTTTTTTGTTTTCTAACAACAGCTTGTTGTTTTCTTCAATTTTTCTAAGTAGTTACGATTTGTTACTCTTCTCCCTTGATTCTTCGAAAACCAACTCAGCTGTCTCTTTCTCTTTTTCCTTTCCAATTTCCATCTCAATCTCATCTTCTCTACCTTTGTAGGGAACTCCCGTCTCACTATCCCTTACCAATCTGTAAAGTTCCTGTGCTGCCTCTTCAATCTTCTTCTTATCGTTCGTGTTGAATCTTCGTACGTCCCCAAGATGTTTCGTTATCTTTGTCAGGTTGGCTTTGGCCTCAGAGGTTCTAGATTTGTATTTGGAGTCAGCATGTGTTGACTCCTGACTACTCACTCCGAAGGTAGGTTTCGGTCTGGTTACTGTCGAGGAGTTTATTCTGCCTGTTGGGGTAATGTTAATAAGGGGTGTTACCTCTCCCGTTGCTGTGTGAGTCCCGGTCTTGGCCTTAGCTCTCGTTTTTGACACTCCAGTCACACCAGTTGCACTGCGTTTTGGTGAAGGTTTTCTGGGGTGCTGCTCCGTTTCCTCGACACTCTTCTCCAAACTCTGTCGCTTTTCTTTAGAGGGGCCGAGCCTCTCTGTCCAATCCTCAGGAGAGGATGTGCTAGTGGTAGCAGTTGGTACCGGCTTTTTTGGGCTTCGTCCAATTATCTTCGAAAATATAGACCGTACTCAGGGTAAATGTGGTCAGGTAACGTAATTCTAATTAGGTGATTTATGATCTACCTAAGGTCGTGCCGCACGCTCTTTTGTGTGCCTTCCTAGCGGTCTTCCTTGGGCTTCCTTCCTTCCATGGCAACGCACATTGGGGTCTTTGTGGGGGTGGTAAATTTCCAAGTCTTACAGGAACCACATTTTAATGGCGACTTTATCTACTTACCATCAGGGGGCAGCCTGCTTGCTTACCGACTAACGAACAGTTTAAATATCCTATCTATCACTGGTTTTGGCTACCGGAGGTGAAAATTTGAGGTATTTTATATGGAAATAATGTCAGACCTATTGCTAGTAACCACAAATTGTATAGATAGAATACTGGAACCGGTTGTTAGATAGTAACAGAAAAGATACAAGTATAGAAGAATGATTACAGAACAATAATGTCAGTTGGCAGGTACGTTACAAAACAATAATGTCATAATGTCAGTTGGCAGGCATGTTACAAAACACTAATGTCAGTTTGCAGGTACGTTACAAACAATAATGTCAGTTGGCAGGTACTTTACAAAACAATAATGTCAGTTGGCAGGTACGTTACAAATTATCTCGTTCAGCAGCCGCATGCAGTCCACGGCCTTCTGCTCCGAGTAGAACTCGTGGAAGTTGGGGATGCCCGCGAACATCACGCCGACCTCGTCGCGCCACTGCGAGTACAGCTCCTGGGGACACAGAGGGCCTTGATAGCTATGATACGAGCTACGAGTGGTCACTCGAAGTTAAAGAAATTAAGTGGTATGTTGACTATGTTGAATTGTCATTAGTTTAATCCTATTATAAATGTGAAAATATATCTGTCCAGTCTGTTTCTTACGATTTCACCTCTAAAATACTGAAATAATTTTAGCAAAGCTATGTACCATAACCAATAAAATGACAAGTAGCGTATTTAAAAACAAAGTTAAAAACATCTGGAATATTATTAAGCAGAAAATAGGGAAGCTATAAAGCTTTGTAGGCACAGGCTCCAAGAACAAAGTTTGTTTGTTCTAACGTGGAAATGAATAACTTTTTATAACAAAGTTCCACAAAGTGTTCTGAAATGTTTCCCTCGATTTGCCTGGGATTTCCTCATCAGATTGGACAATGGTACCACCTCGGAAGTATACTCTTTCGATTACAAAAAAAAAAATTGAAAATCGGCCAAAAAATGGCGGAGTAATTCGTGACAATACATAAAAAACCGCCTTCAAAAACACTGAAAAGTAAAAAATTATATAGGAATAGGTACAGGCGACACCACACTTCAATATTGAAGTCGGTGCCAAATTTTAAGACTTTCTAGGAGACCATCGCACATTTGCACCTTTAATATGGTGGTAGGTAAAAAATTTTAACGATTCCAAAGACCTATCTCTCAAGTAAGATTTGTGTCAAGATTATTCTGATTATGATTTCATCGTGGGATGTGTGCGAGTTAAAGTGCTGCTAATATGTTCCACTTACGTCGGGGCAGCAGTCCTTGCTGAGGAAGTGGTTGACCACGTGGTCGGGCAGGATGTGCTTGAGCAGGTGGCGGTTGGTGCGCTGCGTGTCCTCCATCTCGTCGAGGTCGGTCTCCGCCTGCAGCTTCCACAGGAAGTCCAGCCGCGACGTCACCTCCACCAGCCGCGCGTGGTACACCACCATCACCAGGAACATCACCATTAGGATCAGCATTTGCACGTAAAACGGCAGCGGCCTGTAGATATTGGGACTTGTGGAGAATATGCTATGCTTGTTTAGTTCTCTCGGTTGACTCAATAACCGGTTGCCCCTTTTTTGGGTAAGCATACAACATCTAGAGTGTAAAATACAAGTTTTTGTTCGTGAAGTTGCTATAAAAGACTATAGTGAGTCATAGATTTGAGTTATTTTTGAATCCGGTTTTAAAACTATGATTTTATAAAATACATATGCATTCTGCGGTCCATCGCAATAAAAATAAAACGTTGTTATTATCTTCTTTTCTGTAATTAAGCAACGTACATCCTGATATCTTCACATTTACAACTATCAAAATCATGGTCGGTCAGGTCATGGACTTATTGATAAGTCCATGACCTACCTACATACCTACCGTAAAGACGGACCCAATAATTTGATTCATTTTGTATTGATAATAAATCTATATAGATCACAGAGTACGAAATAGACGAAGTGTGATAATATGTTTACGGCAATCTTCATTCAGTGATGTAAAACACACCGCAAGAGCAATACGGCGGTAATATTGACCATGAGGAACAAGTAGTTGCATTATTGATTCAGAGATTCATCTTTAATATTAGTATAGTATAGGTAGTATTAGTAAAGAATACTTAGAACTTGAAATTGAAAAACAAAACACAGAATTTATAAGTAAATAGATATCTCAACCCTTTCTTCCCGTGGATGCTGTAAAGGCCGACTGAGGAAGTTCACCGCAATTACAACCTTATGAAGAAATGGAAAACTCGAAATGAAACCCTCTGTTGAAGCTGTCACAACGTTATTTATATGTAAGTATATTAAATGATGATATATCACATCTTATTGAATATTTTATTATTATAAATTATATCAGATCAATTAACAAGACAATATTATAGCTTCTTGTCCGTCTTGTCAAATATAACAGAAGAAGGTGAAGTTTGTTTGTTTGTTTGATTTTGGTTTCGAGGTCGTCACGTCTACGACTCTGCATATACCATCGGGGCCCTGGTATTTCTTGATAATTCGTCCCATAAGCCATTTCAATATTGGTAGTTGATCGTCTCGTACAATAACAAGATCGCCAATCTCCAGGCGACCAACATCTTTTTTCCATTTATTCCTGTCTTGCAGCTGTGACAGGTATTCTTTGGTCCACCTATCCCAGAATTGTTGCCGAAGTTTTTCCAGCAATTCATATCGATTTGTTACAACACGCTGTATAGTAGGTGATGGTAGGGCTGTCAAAGGCCGACCGATCAGGAAGTGCCCAGGTGTGATTGCTCTTAAATCGGATGGATCCGATGATAGCGGCGTCAACGGTCGCGAATTTAGAACCGCTTCCACTTGAGCAAATAACGTCGATAGCTCTTCAAATGTCAGGCTAGTATTACCGGCTATACGCTTAATATGAAATTTAGCCGCCTTAACAGCAGACTCCCATATTCCCCCGAAATTTGGTGAGTATGCGGGACTAAATCTAAAAGTTATCGATTCACTCAAGGCAAACTCTCCGAATTGACGATTATGGGCTCGTAACAATTTTCCCAACTCACTCATTGCGCCCACAAAGTTCCTACCATTGTCACAGTATATAGTATGTGGCTTGCCGCGTCGAGCTATGAACCTTCTGAGGCACAAAATAGAACCATTAGTACTTAAATCACTCACAATATCTAATTGCACAGCCTTAGTTGATAGACATATGAAAACACATAAATAACATTTCGATATCTTAGCACCGCGGCCTTTACGACTTGAAATTTGAAATGGGCCGGCAAAATCAATTCCGCAAACCTCAAATGGTAGACTCGGATTGACCCGAGGTTCAGGCAGGACATCCATCATTGGCTGATTTTTTTTAGTTTTAAATCGTGTACAAATAATACATTTATTAACAGTTGATCTAGCTACCACTCTACCGCCTGTGGGCCAGAACTTATCTCGAACTGAAGACAATAACAATTGGGGACCACAGTGTAGTAGTCGAAGATGCTCCTTTTCAAATAGTAATTTAGCGAAATGATGCTTCGAATCAATTAAAATTGGATGACGTTTATCATACGAGCAATGCTCAGCTAGATCAATACGACCACCTACGCGTAAAATTCCTTGTTCGTCAATAAACGGATTTAATGATAATATTCGTGATTTTATGTGCACCCTTTTGTTCAAAGTAAGTGCGTTTATGTCTTCTACAAATGAGTCGCGCTGTGATAATTAAACAAGTAAGGTAAGTGAGTCTTCTAATTCTTCAACGGTAAGTTCATTTTTATAACACTCTTTGAACGACATACGAATAAAACGTTGTACATAGGCCATTATTCGCTGTAGCTTATACAATTTACTATACTTATCAAATTCTATTATTTTATCTATATGCTCTATTTTTAAATTAATTGTTTAATTTAGGTAGCATTTAATCATTAACATTGACTTCGTCGAGTTCCAACAGTTTCGAATAATCAGGTATAATCTTGTTGGAAAAATTACAAAGTATATCAGAAGTATTATTAGAAATTCTACTGTCAATAGGACCAGCAACGAGCCAACCTAACTTAGAACTTAGCAATATAGGATTACCTTTTCCTAAATTAATGCGATTTGTCTCTACTATATCCCAGAAAACATCTGCCCCTAATAACACATCAATATCTGACTGACCCGGTAAGTATTATTAGTATTCGGATCTACTAGATCAACTTCTGCTGTACACAGCAAAACTTGCCCCGGAGTCAGCGCAGATAAAGAAATAGGAGACTGTGTGGCTGAATGCATAGGATTCATAATTATGTCAGAGCTTGTAGTATTTACATTATTGCATTTGGTAGCCACAGAATGTTGTTCAACTGCAACAACCACTTCATTATTTTCATTAACTGATTTTTTATCTCTGTGTAATAATGAATTATGTTTGTATTTGCAGATCTTACACGGATCAAAATTGCAACGATTTATATAATGACCACCACGGAGGCAGTTATGACAGAGCTTGTGCTTATTAATAATACTAAACTTATCGTCAAGAGACATAGACTTAAATTCTTCACATTTATACAAAGGATGATAACTATTACAAAGAACACAACCTTTCGAAGTAGAAGCCTCACTTGACGTAGAAGCAAATGATCTTATATATTTTTGTGCATTGTTATAATTCGTTTGTCTATCTGATTTAATTATGTGGTGCTGTGATATCTCTAACATATCAGCATGGTCTCGCAAAAATTGAATAAACTCATCCAAGGTAGGGGATATTGTTTTACCTTTCCGTTCCTCCCATTTGGTACGTGTGCGAGAATCTAATTTTGTCGCCATCATATAAATTAACAAACTATCCCAGTACTCGGTGGGTTCACCTAACTTATTCAAAGAACTCAAATTTTTCGAATAATAATCAATCATGTACCTTAAAGCCTTAAAACTTTCTTTGGTCAAACATTCAAAATTAAATAAAGCTTTCATATGACTATTAACTAGAATTCTTTTATTGTCAAAACGATTAATCAATGTCTGCCAGGCCGTATCATAGCAGCTTGCAGAAAACTCAATAGATTTTATTACAACTGCAGCCGCGCCTTCTAGCGAGGACCGCAAATAATGATATTTATTAATAAGTGGAATAGAGCTATTATTATTAATCAGCGCATCAAAGGTATCGCGGTACTCGAGCCATTTACTATGATTTCCATCGAATGAGGGCAATTGTATTGTAGGGAGCTTAATGTTTGTATTATTGCATTGTAACTTATTTTCCGACTGTACTATATCAACAACAGAATTCGCCTGCGAACTTTGGTTAGATGAATGAGGCAAGATATGCTTCCTCCTTCGAAGAGCATCCTCTACAATACATTGCGCACTCGATATCAAAAAACAGAATGAGTTATCTAATGACTCGCGTACCTTAAGATTTTTATCAAAATCATCTGAATCAGAAATAATTTCAATTTTATCCTGAATTAGGTCAAAAAGTTTAAAATCATCTTTAAGCCGCGATATTTTCAATTGCAATTCAGTGATCAATTGATTTGTAAAACTGTTAGGCTCGATTAATTTTACTGTGTCGAAATATTTTTCAAAGAGTGTGACTTTAGCCTTAATCACAACCCTTTGTTTGATCAAAGCCTTATACTCATCACCCATTATTATTTAATGGTAAGAACCTTGTCGGTGCAATAAGTTGTTTAGCAAATTATCACAAAAGAAAATTCAAACCGTAGCCGTTAGTGTATCGCAAGCCGCTGTCAGCCGTGCCGCTATTTTCCACAAAAATATTCGCGAAGGTTTCACCTGGAACTTCCTTTATGGTATGAGCCAGTACTGTACAGCGCCCATGTATTGTCCACTCCACGTAGTAGATAATTTTCGTATTCAATCAAGTCTTGAACAGAAAATGGCGTCCAATATGAAAATGAAATATAGTATGAAATTATTGTTATCAATTATTCGATCACGTCGGGGTCACCAAAAATGTTGAAGCTGTCACAACGTTATTTATATGTAAGTATATTAAATGATGACATATCACATCTTATTGAATATTTTATTATTATAAATTATATCAGATCAATTAACAAGACAATATTATAGCTTCTTGTCCGTCTTGTCAAATATAACAGAAGAAGGTGAAGTCTCCGCGCATGCGCGGCGATATGTCACGAGAATGTCAGTTACGGAGCCGTAACACCCTCCATTAACTGGGCAGCATGGTGAAGTAGTTCAATTCCTCCTAGTCTGAGCAGAGCCCATTGCCCAGAAGTGGGACATTTATTGGCTGATGAAACATGATGATGATGGTATACTTATAGGCAGTTTCTTGGACTTTAATAGAAATTAATCCTTAAAAGTTAAAACAAAAGCGATTACTACCAACCCGCCCGCGCCGCTGCCTCAGGCTGTAGTGGTTGAGATGACCGGTCCGTGGTTTGATTCATGGGGGCAGAAGATTTTCTAATTAATTTGCTTGGTGGTAGGGCTTCTGAGGCCTTCTCGCCTGGCTAGCTACCATCGCCTTTCTTAAGTTTGCCGCCATAATAACAATGTTAATAACATTTTAGTGGTTCGACAATTGTAATGTCCTCCAAATCGATATTCGGTCACGGCGGCTAAACTCAACAGAGACTAGCCATCTGCGCGGGAGATATTATTGTACACAAGTGGCTGCGCAAACGCAGGTTCACTCTCTGTTCCTTCACTCGTAGTCAGATGGGACAGTTAGCCGACACGACCGGGGCGAAATCAGGCGCAGGACCCACTGCTTAACGTGCCTCCCGAAGCAAGGATGAGCTCGAGATGTTTCGTATTCTGGTCATCCATCACGGAGCTGACCACACGACGTTGCTTAACCTTAGCAATCGTCCGCTAGACGCACGCGCCAATGCATCACCAAGCTCCGACAGTTAGAGGTAAGATAGCCAATTCTTCGGTTGTCGAGGAGTCCAAGGAGTCCAGATATAGCTCGCCTTACCATCAGATGAGATGAAAGCCGAGAGCTTGCCTGTTGTGTGTAAAAAAAATAAACTATATACTCAACCTACTTACGTGTTCCTATTGAAGACGTAATACACGTTGTAGTAGATGCGAAGCAGCACGGTGAACATGGTGACGTTGATGATGGCGAGGAACGTCTTGATCAGGTAGTACAGCTTGAGGATGGAGGTGAGCGCCACGAGGCACAGGATCCACGTGAACACGACGTACTCCGGCTGGTAGCACTCCTCGGGGCGCTTGTTCGGGACGCTTCGAATCGTCGTGTTTTCCGTATTGTTGACGGTAGAGTTGGTGTTAAAGTTTGAGGGGAATGATGGTGGACACACGTACAGTTTGATTGTGCTGTGGAGTAATAGTTCCAGTTATTTTTAAGATACGACCAAGTTCTTAAAAGCTAAGTTTTTGATAAACGGTCATATGTTCCGTATTGTTGATGTCAGAATTGGTATTAAATTTTAAGGAGAATGATGGTGTACACATAATGATGGTGAACACACGTAGAGTTTGATTGTGCTGTGGAATAATAGCTCCAGTTCTTTTAAGATACAACTGCTATAAGGTCTTTAAAGCTATAAGTTCTTCTTTAATTGTCGTGTATTCCGTATTGTTGATGGTAGAGTAGTATTAAAGGTAAAGGGGAATGATGGTGTGCACACAGAGTTTGATTGTGATGTGTAATAATAGCTTCAGTTCTTTTAAGATACGGCTAAGTTCTTTAAGGCTTAGTTCTTGTTATCAAAACGAGGTTTGATAATTTAAGTTTGACGATGGGTTATTGTAAGCTACTTACGTGTAGGTAATGATCATAGAATTGCGTTTCAGATATTTTTTTTCGGCAATAATACTGACGTGATCGTATAGTTTGCGTAATAACAGCGCCTCTAAGTATTATTTAATTACACTTCCTATTTTTACACAGCTACTCAAAACTGTCACCGTAATAATTTCGACATTTACTTTTGTATTATAGAGAAACTAAGTTTTTAAACTACTTAATTATTTACCGGATGGAATGGTACGGAACATCGTACCTGCCAGTGACGAGTCTGTTACATTCATTGATTTACTACCAAACGTAGATAGAGCACTTCATACAAAAACGCGCTTGAAATCTGTCACCTAATCGACTATACATTTGTACGCTGTTAAATAGGTAGTTGAATATGCACACCCGAATTAAAATTACCATAAAGAAAGTACCGTATTTATCGAATTCAACCTTATTCTTTATTATTACGGCAACTATTTGAAGTACAACCGTGTGCAGTTACATCATTTCATACCTAGCCACATTAAACTTGACGTTTTAGTAATTGCTACAAGAAAATATCAACTTTATACTCTCAAACATAATGCTCAAAATTGCTTATTGCGTTGTCGCTCCAACGCATGGAAAAGAACTGCACGAGGCAGTTCTTCACCGGCCCACTTTTCGAATGTTCATGCGTTATCTATGTTTGGTAGTAAATCAATGGTTACATTACTAAAAAGTGATTTTTAACCACAGTTTAGAACTAAGGTACTCATCGCAAATAATATAATTCCGTAGTTGCCATATAACAATAATACAATAATTTTTTACCTATATTTTTGGTCGTTTTTGTCTCGTGGTAGGATATTTGCTACATGGCACACTATTTATTGTTATTAAAATCAATAAAAATAGATCAGTTTCCATTAAATTAAGATTAACTGGAATCTTTTCCGGCTTTAGTAAATGCGAACCATTAATTTGTCTACCGCCCTTAAACGCTATTTATTGGTCATTCGAAAGGCCATCCCTCTCGCTCCCCGGCACAAAGTACTAATTGGTTCCATTCATATTACCAATATTAACTATCATTTGCATTTTTCTTATTTATTAATTTATATGTAGTAGTTTGACATTTCTTGGGTCTTTCTTTACAAGGCCCTGCCAGAATACCAGCGCCTTCGCTGCACTTGTTTATAGCGGAAGCATATGCTGAGGCTCGGACCTTTTTTGGCCTCGCACAATATTTGCACCACATTATTCTTTTTTTTGTGTATTTTTAATTTATTGTGTGGCCAAAATAAATTATGTTTCTTTGGTGGATTAAAAAAAGTGAAAAGAAAGGAAATGGGGGCTAACCTGGTTCCCGTCGCTCCCGCGTGCTAGATGTTGTAGGACGCTCGCTCCTATCTTTAACCTTTTGTCACACCAGTGTTTTGCTATGAGATATGATTGCGCAGAACACGAATTTGGTTAACGCGTTGACTACGGCTGATTTTCTTTACTTCGACGATAGTTAGGTTTTTTGGGAGCAGTGGTAGCTCGACCTGAACGGCACGACGTATCGGAAGCTTCTGTCACAATAGTATATGGCTACCCCCACATAATAGGATATTAAGGGAATGATAAAGGTGAGGGTAGGATAAGGTTGCATTTCGTTATTTTATGATGAAAGCTAAGGTATCGGCAGCAATAAGACACAACTCGTAGATGATGGTATATTGTCGAATAATATTGGTTAATTAGTACACTGTATTTATATGCTTGCAGTTATTACATTACCTACATTTTATAATTATAAAATACAGACTACCTGCATAAAATGTAATTAAGGAACTACCATCAATTACAATATACTACAGTCCCTCCTACTAATTTTAAGTATTCTGTGATACTACCTTATAAAATAACAAATATCAACTCAGAGACTAAATAAAATACAATGTTGAATATCCCAATACAATTTAAAACAATAATGGTTCTAAGAATTAAATAAACATTAAAATAAATGAAAAGCAAATATTTACACAAACTAAAACATAATTATTATTCCTTATAAGACACAGGTTTATTCAATCGACATGTACGGATTAAACGGGATGGAGGTGGGGTGAAAAACTCAGATGAAGACTGCGGGTAAAGAGGGTGCAGGTGATTTATTCTGCTCGCCTTTCTCCTCCGGGTCCGGGGAGGAAATATGAGAGCTAGACTGAGCTAGACCAGCGGCTGTGGGCTGGACTGCACTATTATTTTCCGCCGGTGACTGTAATGCTTCCGGAGGGTTATCGTCACTAGTGGGTAACGCAACTCCTAAAGAATTGCGTGCAGACCTCCGCACTAGTCAAAATCTCCTTGATCTTAACAAATGCGTATTCACATTCTTTTGACCACTTCCACACGACGCCTTTTTTTAGTAACTCATATAAGGGAAATAGAATTGTGCTAATATTACGTACAAACTTGGCATAAAAATTTACTAAGCCTAAAAACGACCGTAACTGTGTAACACTGTCTGGTCGAGGTATTTCAGCGATAGCTGCGACCTTGTCCTTGTCCACCTTAACACCGTTACTTGATATAATGTAGCCTAAATATTTTACTTCTTCGACTAAGAATGAGCACTTACTTTTTTTTAGTTTCAAACCGTGCGATTGTAAGCGTTCAAATACTTTTCCTAGGGTATCTAAATGTTCCTCCCGCGATCCCTTAGTCCCTATAATTACGTCATCCAGGAAAATTTCTACCCCCGGAATATCGCCTAGTAACTGTGACATAATGCGCTGGAAAATTCCCGGACTCGAAGAGAGCCCAAACACTAATCGGTTATATTTAAAAAGACCTCTATGAGTATTAATTACGGTGTAATCTTTCGAACTGTCCAACTCGATTTGGTTATACGCTTGTGACAAATCGATTTTCGAGAATAATTGCGCCCCATTTAAATTAACTAAAACATCGGCTATTTTCGGCAAAGGATACCTATCAACCAGCAAAACGGGATTCAATGTAATCTTATAGTCTGCACAAATTCGTAACCCTCCGTCCGCTTTACGTACCGGTACTAAGGGCGTCGCCCAGTCGGAACAGTCCACTGGCTCAATGATACCGTCGCGAAGCATGGTGTCTAGCTCTGCATCCACCCGGTCCCGGAGTGCGTAGGGCAGCGGCCGCCCGCGACAAATTCGCACATGAAATTTTTAAACAAAGGTATTTTTATACCCAACTCTGTTAGCCAATGTCTACCTAGCAAAGACGTAGTACCCCCATCTATTACAAATAATTCCAAACGGGTACTTTTTTTATTATAATTTACTGTCGGTTTTATGACTCCTAAAGGTTTTATGCAACTACCGTCATAAAATTTAAAAATAACATTATTTGAAATTATTGGTCTGGATGAAAAATATTTATTATAAGTTTTTTTACTTATACAAGAAACCGCGGAACCAGTATCTACTTCCATGTGTAGCCTAACTCCATCGATGGAAATTGGAAGACTCACCGGTTTGTAACTGTTCAAACTGAGTTGATGTAGCTCCTCTTCCAACTCTTCCCGGTGCAAAGTCTCATCAACTCCAGCAGCCTCGACATTGTTCACCTTCCTCCAGCCTCCACTGCTAATAGACTTGCTTGGGCACACACGTCTCAGCTGCCCCGTTCTCTTACACCGGCTGCATACAAACTCCCTGAACCGGCAAGTCTCTTCGCTGTGCCCGCTACCTCCACACGCCGCGCAACGTCCGGATCTGGTACCAAAATTTGAATGGCCACGCTCCGTCCTCCTCGTCTTCACAGCATGCAAAGTTCCCGTCTTCCCCGTGAACATCCCGCTAGACACGTCCACGGAAGCCGCATCCCGCTCTGCCGTTTCTAAAGCAGTAGCCAACTTCACGGCTCCAGCGTAAGTCAGGCCTTCCTCCGCAAACAGCCGTTGGCGGATGATATCGCTGCCTACCCCACATACAAACTGGTCACGCAAATTGTCATCCAGATTGTTCCCAAAGTCGCAAAATCTTGTAAGTTTCTTCAATTCCGTGACATACTGCGCCACGCTCTCGTCGCTCCGCTGTCTTCTCTGCCGAAACCGGTAGCGTTCCGCTACCACTGACGTTCTAGGCTGCAGATGGTCCCGCAACGCCGTCACCGCGGCAGTGTACGTTAACTCCGCTGGTTTGACCGGGCTCACAAGACTGCTCAGCAGCTCGTACGCCTCATCGCCAACCGCCGTTATCAAAGTTGCAAGCCACAACTCCTTCTCCACCTTGTTCACCCGCAGGTACATCTCCAGTCGCTCCACGTAAGATGTCCAGCTCCCGGTGCTCACGTCAAACTCGTTGATTTTTCCGAACGACATCTTGCAATTTTCCTCGTCGCCACTAAGGTATCGGCAGCAATAAGACACAACTCGTAGATGATGGTATATTGTCGAATAATATTGGTTAATTAGTACACTGTATTTATATGCTTGCAGTTATTACATTACCTACATTTTATAATTATAAAATACAGACTACCTGCATAAAATGTAATTAAGGAACTACCATCAATTACAATATACTACAAAAGCAATTTAAACACACTACGTTATAGACTGCGTTTCAAATCCAACATTCTTTCTTTCTTTCTTACAATTTTAAAAAAATATAAATGAAGTTAACTGTTCACGCGATTTAAGCAAACTATAACGGTGTACTTATAATGTGCACAATCAAGTTTGAGCCATTGTTCTATAACTGTTAGAATAATATGCATTATGCCAACAAAGCACATTAATACAATGTATCTTAAAAAAATTTGGAGGTGAACTAATAATTAATTTTATACTTTTTATTAGAAAGCGGTAATGATTCCCAGTTTACCTCGATATGGCCATGATAGTGACGAACATGCAGATGTGTATGTCTCGCTGTATCCGCGAGCTGTTGAGTTTCTCCGATAATTTGGCGAGGTGCGGGAATACCCTCGGGAACTCTTCCGCCAAAACCACCAGGAACGTCACGGTCAGGAATAGCGACATCACCGATAGAACTATCATGAGCGGCGTGCAACTGGGAAAATGAAGATGTGATAGTTTACAAAATCGATGACCCATTGTAGAGTAGGCGTCACGGCATGCTTTGGACTACGAAAACCGCCCCTATTACGAACGACATAGGAGCGATCTAAAGGTCAAACTGTATAGCTTGATGTGGCGCGTACTGTACATCAGAAAACGTGACATTTTCTCCTTTTTTTCAAATTTTTACTGTAAGAGGTTTTTCAACTAGCTTTTAAATTACATTTCATCTTATACGAATATTTATGGTAAGTAATTTTTTGACCTTCTTTTGACCTGTAAGTGAAATCGGACCCCTGAGATTGGGGATCCTAAGGTCCTAAGCGCATTTATGGTAAAGATTCACAGGGTAGAACCAAGTTTTTTACTTAATTTTCTTTGAAATGTGTAGTCGTCGACGGTTACATTTTAATAAATAATCAAATGATTAAATTAGCCATTACCTTTTTTGTTATTAGTACCTACAGCTTATGAGTGATTAAGAGAATTACAATTCGACGAGGTACCTAATTATAGTATTGAAAAATCAAGTAAAATTGTATTTTAGGTCGATTCGGAACGGATAGTTACCAGAATGAAAAAACAATAAGTTGATGACTACTTTATCTCCTTATTTATTTCGTTATAGAAACGTTAATTAGGTATTATTGGTAGGAATTTTCAAATTCGATAAATCTTTATTCAACACGTTGTATTTTACCAGTGCCTGACCGTGGTTCTACTGGTAGTACTACGGGTAATTTTTGTTGCCCCTGGTACTACTCATTGACGTCAAACGGAAAAAGTTAAATCTACTAACTGTTTCGAAATTTAAAGAGCCTTCTCGAAAAGAACAGGCAAGTAACATGAAAGGTTGTTAAAGGCTGGACCAAACCAACGCGTGCAGAGGCGCGTTCAGCGCCTCTGGGTGTAGTTGTCCGGTTGTTTTTTAACTCACTCAAAGGCGTTGAACGGATTGCAGCAACCAGGGGCCCAATTCAGCTAATAAGCTACAGCTGAATCGCAACTGAATCGTTGCGGTCGACCAATCGGAGCGCTTATATTGTCTTTCAACTGCTCGATGACGTGATAATGTGGCGTTCTGATTGGTCGATGGCAACGATTCAGTTGCGATTCAGCTGTAGCTTATTAGCTGAATTGGGCCCCAAATCTTTTATCTCCCTCTTTCACATGATTTTTTATTTCTCTCTCTTTCTAGTAGATGACATTATAGAATATGGCCGCCAATATCATCCAATCACGTAAGAGTATTTCAGTCATAAAGCGTTAAAATCAGAGCGTTTTACAACCATCAAATTCGATGGTTGTTCGGTTGTAACTCGCGCCGACACTCAAAGGTCTTGAACGGGCCGGTTGCTTCACCCGGTTGTCACGCTCGAAGGCATTGAACGGGGTTAGAGCGAAAAGTTGTACATCGCGCGAAGGCCCTGAACGAGCCTCAGCGGTGGCGTGCACGGTGGCGATCAGTTGTTGTGTACGAGCTTTTAGCGGACTGTTCACATTGCTGCGTCCTCATCAATGTGAACACATCGCTACAAGTTCGTACACAACAACTGATCGCCACCGTGCACGCCATCGCTGCACGCGTTGGTTTGGTCCAGCCTTAAGGAATCCAGAGGGGCAATCGCACTATTTACGAATGTTTGAACCAAAACCAAAACGTTACCGTTCCCATATGTTTTGACATCTGACTGCCGTCAAGGTGTTGTCAAAATGTATGGGAACGGTAACGTTTCTGATTTGGTTGAAACGTTATAATTAGTGCGATTGCCCCTCAGGAGTTCAGGTGAAGCTCTCTTCCACCCTCGGCCTTATCGCCGCTTACCATCAGTTGAGACGAAGGACGAGAGCTTCCCTGTGTTACGTAAAAAAAATGTATTTCCTAAACACGATTGAGATTTTATAAAAAACTAGCTGGATCGATCTTGATAAAAAGTAGCCTATAGCTACGTATCTATTAGTGAAAGTCCCGTCAAAATCGGTCAAGCCGTTCCGGAGATTAGCGGGAACAAACAGACAGACAGACAAAAAATTTTAAATTGTGTTTTTGTTATTGGTACCCGATATACCGGGTGTAACTGAACACCCCAATAACATTTAATGGGCATATAAGTTAGATACTAAATAGACCTTCGGTGCTTGTCTGAGACCTGGAAGCCCAATACTTTCAGAGTTATTTGATTTTAAACTGAAAGCAAAAACTTTCAAGTGACAACCATAGTCAGCTATAACACAAAAGAAATTTAAACACAAAATGACATGTGACAGACGTGAGCCTAGTATTCCTCGTACGCTTACGTAGGGCCGTCGGCACTTAATACCATAAAATAATTTATTTAGTTAGAATGACGTGAGCGTAGTATTCCTCGTACGCTTACGTAGGGCTGTCGCTACTTAATAACAAAAATTAATTTATTTAGTTTGTATGGGAAAAAAAAAGTAAGTTAGCCCTAACATTTTTCCTACAGAGTCTCTACTTCTGATGGATACATACCCTTAAATGTTATTGGGGCGTTCAGTTACACCCTGTATATTCATACCAATTTAGTCATCATCATCATTTCAGCCAAGAGACGCCCACTGCTGGACATAGGCCTCCCCCAGGGATCTCCAAACCGATCGGTTCTGCACCTCCCGCATCCAGCGACTTCCCGCGACCTTCACCAGATCGTCGGTCCACCTTGTGGGGGGCCTACCAACGCTGCGTCTCCCGGTACGCGGCCGCCACTCAAGGACCTTTCCGTCCCAATGGCCGTCAGTCCTGCGAGCGATGTGTCCTGCCCACTGCCACTTAAGGTTTGCAATTCTTTGGGCTATGTCGGCGACTCTAGTTCTTCTACGGATCTCTTCATTTCTGATGCGATCGCGTAGAGAAACCCAGAGCATAGCCCTCTCCATTGCCCTTTGAGTGACATTAAGCCTTCTGATGAGACCAATTATAAACGGCCACGTCTCTTCCGTACGTCATCAGTGGCAACAAGCACGAATTGACGACTTTCGTCTTAAGACACTGCGGTAGATTGGCCGAGAATATGCTGCGTAGCTTCCCGACCCATTTAGTAAAAACTTGTTATTTTGACATTACAAACAAAACACACTTCAATTTTATTTATTTATATAGATTAGATGTAGGTCAGTGCTAACTTGAAGTGCATGGTGGTCTGTATCGCGACGATGAACAGCCAGAGCACCAGGCAGCACATGACGTTGGACTTGAAGGTCTTCTCGTCGAGCTGCGCGAACCGCTGCTCGAGCGAGGCGCGCCGGAAGTGCAACGACCACGGGCGCATGTTGTCCACGCGCATGCGCCGGTTGCTGCTCACCTCGATCGAGTTGTTTATTATGTCGTCCTCCTGTGGGCCGAGCACGAGTATTTGCAAGATTCGTCGTAACGTTAACGTGTCGAGTTGAGGATACGATGGCTCTAGTATTTAGCACGAAGCACCATCGCAATCGTAAAATATTGGTACGATTTCGATAGCCAACCTTCGAATTTGACGATACTATACGTTTGTGCTCGCAATCTTCATACAGTTGTACTACTAACGCTTACGTTGCGCTATGGAATTTTACACAAAAGGTTCGTGGTTCCAAATTTGGTTCCAAGTACGCCCTGTAGGGGCGCTGTACAATTCTCATACAGATATTTCACGATGCCGATAATATGAATACTTTGATGCAAACGTTCGTGCTAGCCCTACTGGACATTGGGACCACGGGGCGTTCTTTTTTCGAAAAAATATTTCTTTTCAGCGCAACCCAGTGTTTGGCAAAGACATTCATCGAGATCTCGGCCCCTGCCCAACTAGAAACTTCGGGTTTTCACTAGATGATAGGGCATCAATCCATTTTGGAAATTTTTAGGTCACGCCACCTAGGGTCAATAACCTTTATTTTCATATAATAAAACAGCATGTTAATAAAATAGCGCGAACGTCAGACACCCCCCCAAAATTTTAATGTAAAAGAATTATACAGGATTACTTTTTCCATACATTTAGGTTCAGTGGATGTTGAACATTTATAACATTTGTTCAGTGGATGTGGAACAGTTGATCTCATTTTGCGATTTCTAGACTGGTCCCATAGTAAAAGTTGTTCAGTTTGCTTCTCTGAACAAGGACACAAAATTTGGCTCCTGGTCAACAAGTAATCCCGTATAAATTATGATAATAAGTTTTCGCGCATCATTTACAATAGTATATTATGCAACTAGAGAATAAAGGACGGATTTAAAGCGAGGGCCATAGATGAATTTCGAGCAAGTGAAGGATTCTAACGACTGAATCACGACCGTAAGGAGTGATTCATGATGTTGAGGTGATTCAAGTGTTAGAATCCTGAGCGCCGCGAGTCATTCGTGGCCCTCGGTGTAAATCCGTTTTATTAAAGAGTTGCATACTATATTTTATACTATGACTACGAGAAAAAGAAAGATTTAAGCGAAAATAGACATTTAATATCTAGTATTTTCTGTACAAGTAGGTTGTATGTACAACATTGAAATGGAGATCAAATATATCGGTGTGTTCTAAATTCAAACACCGAAATAGTGATTAAAAGTGCTTTTTATTCACTGTTTTAGTGAATAAAATAAGCTTTTTAGAGGGGGAATGCTATAAAGATATTTCTTTTTTTTTATTTTGTTGCATATCTTGCTTTAAAACTCTGGTTGCGCACCAGAGAGTAAATACTGGTTTTACCACATTAACATCCATATCAGAATCATGCCACTGGGAGATTAAGGTCAAGGACCCCTGACCCTAATTTAATTTCATAGTTGATACATGGCTTGTATTCTCGCTGAACTGGTCTTTTGATGCTGAATATGAAAACACTAATTCTCGTGGTAACAAATACCCAGTCGAAAACTTAGGATCGGACCTAAAAAAATAAGCTAAAGAAGATAGTTATACCCTATCATCTAGTCTTTGGTTTCCACTAGTTCCAAAAGTCCTAGGTAACCCAGGGATGAGACCTTGATAGAATGGATAGACAGGCAGATAGATGGACGTAGAGACACGGCAAACCACATAACAATGTTGATGCGTGAATAATATCATTTTCACCTCACCAGCTCGGAAGGCTTTCTTTTTCTTCGAAATCTGCGTGGGAAAGTCTATTTTAACCGCTTGCGTAGAAAAGTGATTTGAAATTCGAACGTTATACTTTGTGGTTAAAACCTTTTTCGTTTAAAAAAGGAGAATCTACACGCTAAAAATGATAACGTAACAAATTCGTCACATTGCAATGCAATGCAAAATTTAACATTTTTGAAATTTTCTTTGTATCATTTTGTATTCGATGTTGAATTGTTTTATGTGTTAACAGTAGTATGTGTTTTCCTCGCTGAGGTGAGGTGAAAATTTTTGTGCTGCGCTCGGCTGCAAATTTATTTCCCTCTCGTGCCTTTGAACCTCTCATTGCACTCAGGAGTCAAATTCAACACTCGCTACAATAATCAACTTTGCAGCCACGCATAGCAAATAACTATTATGCTAGGGCTCCACCTGCGTAAATGTTAATGTTAACGCCTGCGTCGTAATACGCCTTATTGAATGCATTAAAAATAAGGGGTAAACGTGGTGGCCACATCTGCGGAGTTTAATACAAAAGCTATTAACTTCTAAGGCCATTAACAATGCCGCACAGAAATTAACGCGTTACGATATTGGCCACATCTGTGTAGTGTCAAAATTATCCCGTATAATAACGCGCATGGACACAGGTGGTGCCATAGCAAAGAAAATGAACTAATTTTTTTATTTTGTTTTTAGTTTTTATGATGCATACTGCATTCTATTAGTCAAGCTTTTTTATGTGATACCCATATGGGTTGAAAAAAGTAATCCGCCATTATGTAGTGGCGGCCATCTTGGATTTACAGTGACACTGAACATTAATAACTGTATTGTCATAAGAATTAAAGGTGTATACCAAATTGCGGATCAATCGGCTAACTTCCTGTTATGTAAAATGGGGGTAAAATGTAGTTTTACCCCCATTTTCCATACCCCCGTTTACAAAGAAATGCAACCTCGTTGTCGGCGAGATCGGCGGGGTCGGCGGGGGGCAGCGCGTCGCTGGCGCGCCGCCGCCGCGCGCGCACCTCGCCCGCGGCGCTGCTGCTGTAGTACTGCAAATAATCATACGCCATTCAATCAATCACCGGAGTACCTCCGTCTTACCTATTACTGCCGCAAAGCAGCAGTGCTTGCATTGCTGTGTTCCGGTTTGAGAGTAAGATATGGCAGTGAAATTACTAGGTGCCGTGACATTACATCTTATGTCACGCTAGCTGTGCCCGCGAACTACGTTTCGCCTAAATTAATTTTTTCCCGACATCTTCAACAAATGTCGTTATTGTACACAGAAATAAATACAAAAACTTAACAAATTATATACTAAAATCTTCCTCGAGAATCACGCTATCGAGTGGTGAAAACCGCTTGAAAATCGGTGCAGTAGTTTTTGAGTTTATCGCGAACAGACAGACAGACAGACGCGGCGGGAGACTTTATTTTATAATATGTAAGGAAGTTGGCAACGTACACTGTGGTTCGTGTAGGGGTTGCAGATTTGCTGCGAATGTCGCTCGAGCCACATGTCCTATAGGTGACAACAAGGAAGCTTATGGTTCTCATCTCACCTAATAGTAAAGTGATAACTAAGCCGAAGATTTATCTGAACTCTTTAATAACTGAGGAGCTGGCTATTTACCTCTAATTGTCGGAACAATAATGATATTAACACTGTTATTATGGCGACGAATTTAGGTTAGATGATGGTGGCTAGCCAGGCAGGCTCAGAAGCTAGCTAGCTAATCAAATCAACCCGAAAATCTCCTGCCCCCGTGGGGAATAGAAACACAAGATCCGTGGTCACATCAATAACGGGTGGTTTTAGCCATTAGACCAGCGATAATCAACCTTTTTTATATGGGCTACAAACTCGTTTCAGCCATGTCGCGGGACGCAAGCAAAAATTATTTGGGTGTTAATTCAAAATCAATGACAAAGAAAAGCTCGAACAACGCTCAATGCAATGCACCCCAGTAGGGTTATCTAGTCATCTAATTTATTTACTCCGTGCGCCCGCAGTTTCTCTGATGGTTTAAAATTTTGTAACTCAAGATGGCAAATCACAAAGGCCCGGCGGGATGCAGTTTGAGTATCTATAATATATAAAGCTGGATCACGGAGGAAGTTGTCTCAACAGACAAATTAGTTAGTCACATAGAATACAATATGGTACTGAAAATGAATTGAAAATGACAGTATTACTAGAGTGTTTGTTTTTATAGAGGAACACGATCAAATGGTTGACGTTTGTGTAATTGCATACATTTTGAAACGGCATTTCCGGTGTCCAGTCCGTGGTCATTTCGTCCTCGATGACGCTGCTGGACCGGCGGTTCGGCTCGGAAATGATCTGCTGCGCTGTTTGACACCTGTTCAATGAAAACGACAGATTAATTGGATTGTGGAAAAGCAGTGAGTCAGTGTGAGTGCGTGTAAAGCAAGACGATTTTCCCGCGCAAGAGATTCCTTTTCAGTCATAAATTTTGTTAAGAAATACTGTTTTTTTCGTAGATGTTTCTTTGGACGAAAATTATCAAAATTATATTTCGAACAGTTCTGTATAAAAATGTGGAAAAAAAATTGTAATTTTATCCTTGAATATCTCGGCAACTATTAGTTTCACAACCATGGTCTAGAAGACAAAAACTACAGTGATGATGGGAGCAATACGTGGGTTTCGGCTTCGGTACCGGTCTTTTTAGACCCTGTATGTATGTATATCTTATTCTAGGGAAATGTTGTATTGCCTTCAACGTGTGATTTAATTGCGCAAACCCAGAATATAGTTATTTTAGAATCGTGAGTGGAATCGATTCCACTAATAAAAAAAATAGGTAAATGTCAAATTTTATCCAAAATTCAATTTTCTACTACTCAATACAATACTCAATACTATCATCTTTATTTTGACGGTGTGCCGCGACGGCTATGCGGCAATATTCGCAGGCGAGTGATCATCATAGAGTTATAAATTTGCGAGAAATGCAATAAATGTGAGAAATGGCCATATCTTCGAAAATAATCCGCGAGAATTTAATTTAAGTATATAATTATTTTAAGCATCTGGTTAAACCATCAGTATTTCATCAGTTTGGCATCAGTATTTCATCAGTTTCCGCTGGACTAGCGAAAATTCGTCAGTCACTGGGTTACACGATCATTCTGACGTCAATCATACCAGACTGATGGATCAGACTGATGAAATACTGATGGTGTAACCTCGCTCTAAAAATAACTTGGGGTGTCTATGGTATTTCGATACCATAATTAGCACGTTGTATATGCGCATACCCATTTTTAGCCCTTGTCCTCCTAGGCAACTCTGAAGTCTTGATGAGGTAAGTGGTGAGGTTTTGTTCTTTGAGGTAGGGGTTCCTGCTGCCACCGTCTCCAGGCTCCACCTCGAACGCGCCGTTCAGGCACTCCAAAGTCGCGGGGGATATGTGCACTCGGCTGAAAGTAATGTGTCATGATTTAAATAATACAAGGCACAAAAATATAAGCTTCAATAAGCTAGAAGTTAGCCTAAATAGAAATGTCTATGATTAATATTTAATGTTTCTTAGCCAACAAGCCAAAATTATCCTAGAGTGCATACTTTATAAGGCTATTTTTTGGATTATAAAGCTCCGATTGTGGCATCAATATTTGCTACTGCGCTATTTACAGCATTGATAAATGCTGTTTTATGTTGATTTAGGCCGAAATCTCTGAAACCGCCCCTGTGAGTGAGTTGAGAGTTGTGTAGAGTTATGTAGAGTTATGTTTGCGCAAACTGCACTACTATAATAAAGCCGGCTTTTGACTATGGGATGTAATGTAATATATATTACATTTTGAGATATAATATTTTATCGCTTGCCATACTTTTTGACGAGACCGTTTTCACTGTGCTATAATATATATTACACCCCAAACTGTAAATATTTTTTCGCCCGACCGAGCTATATTTGAAGGCTATAGGCGGTATATATTTTACCTCACGTTCCCGCACACCGCACCTCTACCCCTGCCTCGCCCTCATTTCGAATCGTGACGGTCATGCGCACGTCCCTAACTGTCCGCGTATTATGATTTTTGGGTATTTTGGTTCGCAATCTTTTCTTTACGTATTTACCTATTTACGTATTTATCCCTATAATAATGGAACATTTTATAGAAAGTGTTAGGAAATATCCTTGTTTATGACCGACTAATCGTGAAGAGTATAAAATGAATGAAATTAAGGATGCTGCATGGAGAAACGTAATAAGAAATTCACTATAATCTTTTCTTAGTCTAATATGATTCGATATCCAGAATCGACGTTTATTGAATTTTTTGTTAAATAATGAGACATGTAAATCGAATACTGCATCATCTTCGTCTGATGAACTATCGAAAGTATCTAGCAAAACAATTTCCATATTATCCATTTATTAACGAGGAGTCAACCGTTTCGATTAGACGTTATGATGTAAGAATCATAGAAGCTGAACTATTCTTAAAAATATATCTGATAGTGAGAACAGCAAACCCGGGATGTAATATATAGCTCAACATGTTTTATATATTACATCCTATAGTCAAAAGCCGGCTTAACACCCGCGCAAGACCCGCGCAGACTAATCTATGTTGTGATTGGTCGCCGTGGCCGGATACCTAGAGGACAACATACGTGGGGCGCACTAAAGTTACCGGCATCTATACTTACTTACTTACTTACTAATACTAAAAAGCTGAAGAGTTTGTTTGTTTGGTTGAAAGCGCTAATCTCAGGAACTACTGATTCAAATTGAAAAAATTCATCATGAAGATTGACGCGACCGCGTTTGAATTCTGTAAATCAGCTTTAATTACAAGTTAGGCGCATAACACATTGCACCGGACACCGCTGCGGTGTACGGAGGGACGAAAACCGCATGCGGCTGCGGCGGCACGGAACCGTGCCACCGCACCGCATCACCGCCCGGGAGTGCGGTGCCGTCGCGCGCGCCGCTCAACCGCACGGTGATGCGGTGCGAGTGTGTTATACCCTGCGGTTTTTGTATATAAATTAAGATTCTCCAGTCAAAATTAAAAACCGCAGCACCGCACACCGGAACGGTGTCCGGTGCAATGTGTTATGCGCCTTAGCTTGCATAGTGCTTCTTCGCCAAAAGCAGATCGAAGACGAACGAGGCTCTGCTGAGCTATCAAATTACACTTAAAATCGTAAAAAACATGCAAGAAAATTTCAATTATTTTGTAATCACGCAATTTTTAAAATGACGCCACAATGTGAAAACAATTGACAGTCAGATATGAAGCAATTTGTATTCTCTGGCTAAAGAGTTCTATTTTAAAATGTAGTAATAGAATCGTTTTCCCCCCGAAGGGTAGAAAACGAATATTTAGGTTTCAGCCGTAGCTCGACCCACTGTGAGATTAACCCTTTGAATTTTACTTGTTTGCAGTGTGCATCTACCCTACATACAATTATTCACCTAACATTTTCAATGAGGGTATGTAAGTAAGTGCGGGTGCCATCGCCGACTAGCTTTTCTCTTCAGTACTTTTCTCACACGCCGGCTAGAACAGCAAATTTAGTGGGTCGAGCTACGGCTGAAACCTAAATATTCGTTTTCTACCCTTCGGGGGGAAAACGATTCTATTTAGGTGTTCGAGCCTTCGCTCGACCCACTGTGAGATGTGTTTACAATCTGCCGGCGATGGCTAGACGTACTGTGAAATTGTACAAATCGGTTTTCAATGAAAAACAAAGTGACTTTACAAAGTAAATTATTTTAATAATTATTTTAAGGAACAATATGACTACTATTTAATTCAAGATATGCTTGTTTGCTTATATGTACAATTAAGGATTTAGGTATAACAATTAAATCGGAATAAATGATTAAGTTTAGCTAAATGGAGCTTGAGGATTGCCAATAGTCCACTCATTTTTGCCCATGTATGTACACTTTTAGGTGTACATGTGTACCAAACTGTAGAGAAAAATTCGAGAATTCCGAAAATTCCTTTTTTATTAAGATAAAACTAGGTAATAAATAAATAAAAGTGTTAATTACTCGATACGAATTTGAGTTGATTGAGTATTCAATTGCGTTTAGTTTCGACGTCTACAAAACTTGTAGTAAAATATTTTATTATTAGGGTATTTTTTCTTATTTACTGATGTATCGTGCACTTAAATAAAAAACATAACTTAATGGGATTATAACCATCAAAGTAAAAAAATAAAAAGAAATTGTAACTTGCAATTCATCTGTCTCTACGCAAGTAACAAAACGCTACAAAATGTCAAAATACGATCTATAATGACCAAATGTTAGTGTCACAAACTCTTTGAATGGACGATTCAAAAGGGACTTCAAGTTAGTAAGAAACGACTTTAGTTACAAACAATGCCGCTACCTATCTAACGATGGACTTTGGGACTGCAGGGGCTATAATAAATGCTTTCCATATTCCCATCAAAGACCGCCCAACTAAAAAAGACGAAGAGCATCTTTAATGAATGTTGAAGCATCATATTATTGTATTGTGTGCGATACACTCTTCAATGTTTTAGTCTTCGACGGATTATTCGGTTAAGGACAGATTCTTGATACGACAGATTCACTCATCAGATGCTTCCGATTCGAGTTCCATTTCAACCAGAAAATAAAGTAAGATTTTGGTACCTTATCTGAGAGTTCTTACAACTCTCAGCTAGGGTAGTACCACGGTCTATTATGGTATCGTCCGTTTCCATCGTATAAAGTGCATATCAACATTTTCATTCAAACTAGTTTACGTAAACTCGGACGTGTACTCTGTACTCACTCAATATAATCATAGTATTTGCAGTATTAATATAACACTTAACAATAGCAATAAAAATTTCATCATTTCATTTACTGATACCTGTCAAGTTGGAATTGATTAACAGGTTTTTGAGTATCAAAGATTAATTGTTACACATAAAATGACGTATTTTCATTCAAACAAAAAAGATTAGTGTATGTACCTCGCGGTACATCGATTAGGCAGATTGAGGCGACGTCCTTTCAAAATAATGTCTGAGAGAAAAAAAATTGTATAGGTCAACAATTTTCCCTTATAATTAAGACATCTAGATCAAGGTTGCTGTTTATTCAGTTTTCAGAGAAAGGTAACTGCAGCTCTACAGCTGCCGGGTGAAGGGATGATTCCCGCTTTTTTGAATAAAGATTGAAATTAACATGCAATGACGCTTCGCGAGGGTGGTTTAACTTCCCCCTGGTAGATACGAATAAATTTGTTATGCTTCTACGTCTTGATTTGCTTACTGGTATATATATGTTTATTCATCCAAAATACTAAAATTAGCCTTTCGTCCCTAATAATATTAAGCATCCAACCAGATTGCCTAAATTTTGATGAATCAGACTTGGAACCAAATTTCAGCCATAGTATAATAATAATCATCACTCGATACGAATGTCTTGAGATGTATGACAAAAAGAGTCAACTCGTGAATACGTCTACCTGAACACAGGAGGATAAATGTAGCCACAAAGCGTGACACTTAGTATATGTTGTTTCTATTGATATCAAAGGAGTAATTATTTAATTTGTGTAAAAAAAAATTACAACTAAGACGTTCACTTCTTTCGGGGCCAGCAAAAGTGGCCACTACTGATTTATGAATTATGAACTGCTATGTTTTTGTAATAATATGTGTATGATTATGAAGCAAAAAAATATATAGGGCAATATCATTTGACTTGGGATTATCAGCTATTGGCAGTTGTTACTCTGGGCGCCCCATTCCACCGCTCCGAAGTAGGAATATAAGTCTTTAAGATTCAATTGACGCCATGACGATTCGAAGAGATTCCGCTTCTCACTTGACTATGACTGCACTGCATGGGGTGTAGTTGAGAGGACAAAAAGTAGTCAAGTCATTTGATAGATTGTATCGTTGTAACAAAATGGGTCTATCTTTACGGGACTTCTTACAGTCCGTGACTACTTACAAGAAATTCTGAAAAGTTTTGACAACCTTCAATTGATTTACTTATTTATTTCTGATGTCATATCCTTCGTGATAGAGCAAGACAATTAACTGCATGTATCCAAACTATTATAAATCTTTTTAATTTTATGAGGGTACGAGTATATGTGCACGCCAATTCACACTGGGCCAGCGTTGTTGACTAAGGCCTACTAATCACCCTAACATAGGGTAGGCTCGAGCCCCTCGGTGGGGACGTATATTAGTTGTGATGATGATGACATGTGAAAAGTAACTTATATCCAGATAATATGGATAATTGAGCTTTTCACACCTCAATATAATTTTTAATTTTAGCCCGCCTCGAAATCTGAATTTGCTCATGTCAAACTTCCCTGTTTTTAATTTTCCTGGCCCTGATATCGAGCAAATGTTTGCTGGCCTTCGTAAAACTCGTTCTGATCCCAATCGTTTAACTTTTTCCACCCTTGGTCTACCCTTTAATGCATATTGGTAGTAGGCGGTAGTGATGGCTAAATCCTCCTTGTTCTTTCAATAAATCTGTCTGTAAAAGTTCAGAGAAAAGGTAAGTTGTTGAATTACAAAAATTGTTGTTATGCGGCTTAAAAATGATACATCTATGTTTTTTAAATTTTTGCTCTCTTCTCGCAACGGGTATTGAAAAAATATATCTGAAGTTTTACGAAACATGGAACCAGCTGCCAGAAAGCGCTTAATAATATGGGTTTTACGTTTAAGGATGTATCTTTATAAACATCTATAAAGTGTCTCCCCTGCGGAAGTAGGCCATCATGAGTAATTATAACACCTAATAAGCATTAGACTACTTTTAGTCAAGAGTTGAACGGTTTGCCATGCAGGTGTAGCCGTTGCGAGGCTACTATTGACTTTTATGGAGGTGAATACATGGTTGGTTTCTAGATATTTTTGTACTTCAAAATAACAAAATATTTTGTCATTTTTCAGCCCCTAAACGTTGAACTTGGATTTCATGCTTAGCAAGTGATTCCTTTGTGTCTCCAAATAAAAAAGAAGTGTTCCTCTCGGTTTGAGGTACCAGGTTCATTATATCTGTATCTGGTTAACACCCTGTATCATTCATTCTAATAGAAGCCGTTATATCTGCTATGATCGAAGGTTGATAGCGAAATGGAGTTTGCCTTCTCAATTTTGACCTCGAGGATACGTGATTCTTCACTTTGGGAAATTAGCTCAGATTTTATCAAGGTGTAAAATCGGTATAGCCACTATCTGTGAGGTGATCTTTTTCATTAAGGCGAATGGTGTTTAAATCATAGCACAACAGAATACAATTTAACAGCTTTTAATTAATTGCCTTATATTTTTGTTTGCTCAATGATTATAATATGTATGCGCGTCATCTTCGCTAAAGCATAAGCTAATTGAACTTTACAGATTGCAAATCGGAGCCGACATTCTTCGTCGGATGAAATCTTATTACCAAAGAGGTCTTTATGACAGACGCAGTCAACCATCCATGATCTCCAATAATCCGCATTATTATCGTTTATTTTTAGATAAACTTTTCATGTGCAGAGCTACCTAGGGATAGGCTCCCAGTTGGCTAGGTCGCAAAGGATCGTGTGCTCCGTAATTTTTAATTGCTAGCCTGCTAATGAAGTAGGCTGCGTAGCTAGTATATTATGTGTAGGGGCAGGACCGGCCCTACCATAGGGCGAACGGAGCGGCAGCTCCAGGCGACAAATTCCAGGGAGCGCGTCAGTGTTCAAAAATTATCCTCGCTTTTTCAATATTTGGGCGCAAGGGGGGCGCCATAATTGGAACTCGCTCCATCTTAAAACTTGCCTTGAGTGGGCACTGTGTAGGGGTCGGATCATTAGCCGACGCGCAGTTCAAAAGTGACGGCTTATGACGGCTTTACAACCGACAGTGAGGGCTGGGTAGTCGACAGTGAGGGCTGCGCAGCTGACAGTGAGGGCTGCGCAGCTGACGATGAGGGCTGCGCAGCCGACAGTGAGAGCTGCGCAGCCGACACCATGTGTAGGGGTCGGTTCACTGGCCGACGCACAATTTTAAAGTGATGGCTGTGCAGCTGACATAGCTTTGTGATAAGAGTGCTAATTCCTGCACGTACATGTTTTACATGAAACGCATTCTAGAATGGTGAAGTTGTTCGACCATTAATCTCCTGGACCTCATCTCCGAATGGGGTTCCAACAATCTTGTCGAGTTCAATGCTAAGAAAACACAGGTGTGCGCGTTCTCGGCGAAAAGGTCACCTTTCCTCCCCCCTCCTTCTCTTCAGGGCACAACCCTTCACACACAGAGTAACATCACCTTGCTGGGAATGAACATTCGCTGCGATCTGAACCCCAGAGACTACATCGAATCCGTTATAACTGCTGCCTCACGGAAACTCGGTGTCCTAAACAAGGTGCGTAGGTATTTTGCGCCGGACCAACTATGCCTGTTGTATAAAACTCAGGTTAGGTCTTGCGTGGAATATTGCTCGCACCTTTGGGACGGCTCCGCTCAGTACCTCCTCAATGCTCTGGATAGATTGCAGCGTCGCGCTATTCGAATAATTGGCGATGTAGAGGCAACTAACACCCTCGAGCCTCTACAACTTCGTCGTGACATCGCCTCTCTTAGCGCCTTTTACCGAATGTTCCATGGGGAATGCTCTGAGGAGCTCTTTAACCTTATCCCTCCCTCTCCATTCCTTAACAGAAACACGCGTAAGGGCCTTCGGAGTCATCCGTACACTGTGTCCTCCTTTTCACACCGTACCAAGAAATTCCAAGATTCCTTCTTCTGTCGTTCATCCCATACTTGGAATTCTCTACCTGCGCACGTGTTTCCTCCATCCTACAACATGGGTTCCTTCAAAAGAGGTGTGAAAAAGCATCTTTTAGGCCGGCAAGGGGCGGGCAGCTAGGATAGTGGATGTCGTCCCTACTCTATCTGTCAACTCATTTGGGCCTCTTTCACCGCTTAACATCAGGCGGGAGGAGGTCATTTGCCGGGCCTTACATAAAAAAAAAAAAAAAAAAAAAAAAAAATTAAGTGTGGAGTCGCAAGTTTGCCGTCCAGAGAGTGACCATTCGTAAGAACAAAAGCTACTCGTACGTGTGATACGAGTGCTAGTTTCTAAAACATGATACGTATGCTAGGATGACGAAGTTGATTCTCCACTCATGTGTGGAGTAGCGCATCTGCCGTCTGGAGAGCGGGCATTCGCAAGAGTAAAGCACTTTGTGATACAAGTGCTAATTCCTAAAGCATGATATACGCATGCTAGGATGATGAAGTTGTTCCTCCATTCATGTGTGGAGTAGCGAGTCTGCCGTCCGGAGAGCGGGCATTCGCAAGAGGAAAGCATTTTGTGATACAAGTGCTAGTTCCTAAAACATGATACGCATGCTAGGATGATGAAGTTGTTCCTCCATTCACATATGGAGTAGCGATTCTGCCGTCCGGAGAGCGGGCATTCGCAAGAGGAAAGCACATTGTAATACAAGTGCTAGTTCCTAAAACATGATACGCATGCTAGGATGATGAGGTTGTTCCTCCATTCATGTGTGGAGTAGCGAGTCTGCCGTCCGGAGAGCGGGCATTCGCAAGAACAAAGCACTTTTTTAACTTGTACACTAAATAAAGGAAGGATCTTACCTCAAAATCTTCAACAGCTATTCTTAAATAATTTTTAATAAATATATATATTTCTTATATCAGCAAATAGCGCACTAAAAAAAACCTACTTTTTATTGAAATTAATTGTGTTACTTAATTTAAACAATATAGTTTTAACAATTTTGCACACTGCTCACGACAAAATTCAAAAACGTACTGAAGAGAAAAGCTAGTCGGCGATGGCACCCGCACTTACTTACATACCCTCATTGAAAATGTTAGGTGAATAATTGTATGTAGGGTAGATGCACACTGCAAACAGGTAAAATTCAAAGGGTTAATCTCAAAGTGGGTCGAGCGAAGGCTCGAACAACTAAATAACTTTTTAAATATTGTTTTAGGTAAGTGGCCAATTCCGGAAACTTTTGGTGTGACTTATGTATACTCATCCGTCAGTCTATCTGAGCATGTCGTTTGAAAGCGTAGTCAAGTACAACCCGGATTCAACCAAACTCGTGTAAGTTTTTACACGAGTGTAAGCGCTGCTTATTCTAAGGGTAAGCTGATTTTGCATTTTACCAACGACTAATCTAAGAATAAGGTATCTACACGCGAGTAAAGAATAACACGGGCGATTTTGGCGGTGTAAGAGGTTAATCTGAGAGTATATCAGCTGTCAAAGTAGTCAATTTTCAAATTATCCTCGATTTTGTTTATTCGTAAATATTATTAAGTATTTTCAAGAATAATTCGAAGAAGATATTTATCAAAACCGCTCCACGATGGAAAGTTTGAGAAATATGATAGAAGAATCCGACAGTGATGATGAATATGTGTTAAGACGTCCAAGGTGGATCAAGGATAGAGCCAATCACTTTGATGATTACTATGACCACGACTTTGCTGTAAGATTTCGTTTATCCAAGGAAGCCACTCTGTATTCGTAAGCTAAACTTGAACATATGTTGAAATAACAGAAAACGCAAACGGGCAACCAAACATTACCTACCTACATAGAAACTAGAAATTACATGTTGTCAACTTGACATTTCACTGTATTATCCTACAAAATTGAATTGTTGCGGCATTTCACGTCATGCTAGGAGAAACAATAACACATGCATTTTTGTCGGTTTATACTTTCATTCGACGTTCATTCATCAACGAAAGTATTACAATACCGAGTTTAGCGTACTCCTCGAGTACGTTGGAAAAACGCAAACGAAGATATCCAAGAGTAAATTCACTGAGTAAAATTATTCCCGTGATAGTTATACTCGTGTAACTTCGTATTTGGTTGAATCCAGCCTTAGTCAAGTAGTAGTAGTTCAGGGGGCGACAGTTTCTTTCAAGGTATAATTTAACCTCAATTTAACAAAGAAGGTGCTGGCAGCACCAGCTCTACAAGACTGCACCCTAAAACTTGAGTTGAACAAGTTAGAACTTTACAGAGTCGATAGATGTCGCTTACACGGTATATACATAAAAAGCACAAATAAAATAAAAATGTATGTTATTAAATTTTCAACGTATGCAATTTTATATTTATACAACTTAAAAAAATACTTTGTTGCGGAGTTAACTGAGTTAATTTTTGTACTAGGGCTTCACAGGATTTTTAAAATATGGCTGATCGATCTATCGTCGGTCCTCTTTGGTGTAGTTACCCGGGCAGGCCGCCGCTCTCCATGTGGTTGGCGACGGTGACGTCGTGGGACCACAGGTCGAACTGCCATTTCAACAGCCCCAGAACTCCGCAGAGCACCGTGCCGCTGTGGATGCCGATGCGCATGTCCAGGTCCACCTTTACGACGAGATCATTCAAACACTTTTAAATTGGCTTATTATTTTTTATTTTACTTTATTAGGAAAAGAAACAGCTTAGTACTTAATCACTATTTAACATCTAATTAAAAAACTATAGACTACTAGCTGCACGCCCCGGTCCCGCACGGGTATACTAATAAACCTATTAACAATACAACAGTGTAAGAAACCATAGATTTGGAGTAGCCTGAATGTCAATCTGTCAAGTTCGTCACTTTTACGTGAACATATTTTAAATTCATTATTTTCCTGTAATAATTTTTCAAATATTTTATTTTATACAAACCTTATCCTAACAATAACGAATACATAAAACCAAGAATTATCCAATTTGGTGCAGTCGTTCGAAAGTTATGGGCGTACATACATTTCGAAGATCCATTTTTATTTATATAGAAGATTAACCGCCTCCGCCGTGGTCTAGTGGTTGAGACCACCGTGTGTTGATCGGGAGGTCCGGGGTTCAATTCCCCGTGGGGGCAGAAAAATTTTCTGCTCGGTTTGGTTGGTGGTAGGGCTTCTGAGTCCGCCTGGCTAGCTACCACCGTCTTACCTAAGTTTTTCGCGTAATAACAATGTTAATAGCGTTGTTGTGTTCCGACAATTGGAGGTAAGATAGCCAGTTCCTCAGTTGTTGAGGAGTCCAGGTGAAGCTCGTTTCCACCTTCAGCCTTATCATCACTTACCATCAGGTGAGATGAAAGCCAAGAGCTTCCCTGTCGTATGTAAAAAAAGATAGTTTTCCCATATAAATAACTGAAAGCTTGTGTCTGTTTTGGGAATATCTGTATATATACATATATATCTGTGTGCATGTATGTATCTATATGTATATATGTGTATGTACATATATGTGTGTGTATCTGTATATGTTTGATTATATACATAAGAACATGTAGAATAGTTCAATTTTAGGTGATGTGCAACTCACCCTAGATATAAGAGTAGTCGGACTTATATACCCTTAAGAACACATAGATCAATAAGAAAATGAAAATAACAAAGGCACGGACCACGAGTCTGTGGTGATTATAACTAAATAAAAAAAAATACTTATGTCGAAGTTTAATTAATATTAGCTTAGTAGAGGAGGCGAGGACCTGATGAAGTATCTGCTCTGACGATGAAGTCATTGCCTACCTGCGCATTATACCGTACGTCCCGTATGGCCCGGATCATATGCAAGCCCATGTTGACGCAGCAATGCGCGTGGTCCTCCCTGGTCTCCGGCAAACCGCTTACGCAGAAGTAGCAATCGCCCAGGAGTTTTATCCTGAGACAATTGTTCTCCTGCAAACGTGTCAGATATACTAAACTAGGTGAAAGGGCTCTAGATTTTTAAATAAACGGTTTGGGGTAGAGTCAACGTAAGCTATCCCTAGGATATGGCGCCAATTTTAAAAAACTTGAGCTGACGATACTGACTTTACATTTTCATCACAGCTCATATACTTACGTCCCCACCGAGGGGCACGAGTCTACCCTAACTAGTTATGTTAGGGCGATTAGGCTTTTTTTGGGGATTTATTAGCGATATTATTATAAATTACTTCAGACCATGCACGTGATAATAATTTAAATAAGCACTATTTCTTTTTTCAGATTTGCCTGTCACTTATTTATACACTAACTAGTAGAAATAGTGGTAAGTAAATATACAAATTACCTATGTTAGTAAATTTGATTTGGTAAATGACTTTATTGTTTAATTTCATCACCACAGCTCATATACGTCCCCAGAGAGGGGCTCAAGCCTACCATATATTGGGGTGTTTAGAACTTAGTCAAACCACGCTGGCCCAGTGCGGATTGGTTGACTTTACATACACCTTTTTACTTCGCAGGTGTATGCATGTTTCCTCACGATGTTTTCCTTCACCGCAGGAGCGTCAGATAAATGTACTATGAAATTCGTGAAACGAAAAACATATTGGGACATGGCAGGATCGATCGCGGGCCTCCCGATTCTACTTGGGGCACAGTCCAGTGCCGAGGCCACAGCGCCACCGACGCTGTCCCGTAGAATATTTAACTAAGACATTTTTTTATATGAACTGCGTTGTTTAGTCGATGACGACAGCTCAAGATATTTATAAAAAAATTGCGCTATATGCGGAACAGCCTTCGTTGGCCAGACTACATAAATTCACACTTGACGCTTATATGATATGACGGTTTTATGATAATATTTATTTATTAATCTTTGTTAAGAAAACATACACTTACAATAACAAACAATATATATATTCAACACCGTTGCTCGTAATTGGTATGTAACTACACCGATTTTAGTTTCATAATGTATCATATTACCAACTTAGAATATCCATTACATTTTTTTCGAATTACCGCACAGTTTGGTAATCAAAAGTTAATAGTTTCGTAAAGAAAAGTAGCGCTTTTATTTATATGAAAAAAATAGGAACCAAAGTTTGTATTAATTACTCGCAATGGTGTTGAAAAACGTCGTATAACACTCGTGAGCAGTTAAAAATTACATTCTCGGCTGAATATTAAGCACTCGCTGCGCTCGTGCCCAATGTCAGCCTCGAACGTAATTTTCAACATTACTCACTTGTATTATAATGTACTATTAGATGATGCGGATTTGATTATGGGTTCGTTGATGGATAATTTTTTTATTTTTTTTGCTTGTTTTGAAAAGTCATTTGCGGGTACTTACCGAAGCTAATCTATCGAAGCGGGCAAAGAGTTCGTTCAACAATTTCACCAGCTCTTGGGCACTACATCTGCTGGATAGTTCTGTAATCAATATCATTCAATTTAGGAGACAGACGGCAAAGTTAAAATTATTCTAAGCAATTCAACGTATCTTTCACGTACGAATTTATAGAGTTACGCTGTTAGAAAATACTTTTGAACGATAACAAATGACAAATTACACTATTAAATATTCAAGTGTGTGTTACTGTGTAAATTGTATGTAAGTTAACCATTGTTTGACCTTTATACAAAGTACCTAAAATGTCATATATTGCGAACACTTTTTTCACAATTTTGACTTCAATGAATAATTGTACCTAAATTATACATTATAAAAGTGTTGAATGAAATCCATACCAATCATTCTATCTAGTGTATGTTGATTTTCAATGTGGGTGTCCGGACCCCAAGCTCTCCCCCCCTCCCCCTTACCTACGCCACCACCTTTGTTACCATATTTTTGCAAATAATAATAATAATAATATATTCTTTATTTCAGGCACATATTGATAAATAAAAAAAAATAACAAAATTAAATTCACAATTAAAATTAAAATCAAAATTAACATCAAATAAAATGAAATGCTTTATTATTATTATTAACGTGTTAATTAAATTGCGCAAAATTTGAATATAGTTTGCTTAGAATCGAGCGTAAAACAATTTCACAAATAAAAATATGGATCACATTTTATCCAAAGTTAAATCTTCAACTAATCTAAAAAACTTAAATCTATATCTCATAGCGGCCGGCGGCGGCGGCGCGGGACATCGTACCTTCTCGCGACGCGAGACCATAGTTTCAAATTCGCAAGAAATACAACCAAACATAAAAATGGCCATATTATCTTTGTTAAGAGGACTGTGAAGTGCCAATTTATGGCTCGAGTATGCACTTTCAAAAATGCAGTTTGTTGCACACCGCTGACAGTTGAAAGTCCGAGGCAAGTGCTGACATTTCTTATTGAAATATTGTTTCGGGCTATAACAGTTTTACTCCCCTAAATCTTTACGAAATTAGACACTTTTGGTCTAATTAGATTCAGTATAGCTTAAATTATGTTTGTACGTTTTGCTTTTTTGTAATTCAGCATAATTTAGTCAAAAACAGATCAAAATGCTAGACGTAGTTTTCAAGTTTAAAATATAGATATTTAGATGCTAATAATTTATATTCTGAGCAATATTACTTCAAAATCAAGACGTACAAACCTAGATTTTCATTATATCTTCAACATTTCCAAAAATTATGAAAATGGGACTATGTAAAGAGGGAGAAAAGCGTTATCGCTTTTTGGATGAAAATTTACAGCTTCACAATCCTCTTAATGATCCGCGAGAATTTAGTTTATTTATATACCTAATTATTTTATAATAAAAATAAATTGCGGTGTCTCTTATATTACTGAAGAATATATTTAATTACCTAAAAGAAGCTATGCAACTCATTAATTATCCTGTTTTTGTTTCGCACCTGTGAACCCCTTGATGTCAGCGTAAAGTATGGACACGTCTTGGTGCCTCTGGATGTAAAGGTTATTGAACTGCTGCTCCTGGAACTCCCCTTTCACTTTTGACACGTGGCTGTATATTTCACGCGCCAGGAAATCTGGGATCACTGTCGAAATATGATATTTGAGATGAAGTCTCTACAGTGTAACTGAAAAACTGCAGTGCTTAAAACTGGGTTTAAATGTTGTGTCATTTAATTGATTCTCATGTACGAATGATATTTCAATTTTCGTATCTGTCGATGCTTAGTATTAGAAATAATTTTTTTTATATCTATACAGAATGGAGAGAAAAAAATAGTTAGTTGTATGGCAAGAACACAATCACAGTTCGGCCTTTCGTCTAATACATAGAGGTTCTATTTTAGAGAAAGTCAGACCTTCGCAACTACAGTATGATAGGTATTATATGTACTGTAATTAAATTTAATGATTTATCATCAATTCACCCGATTGAATCTATTGAACGATTGTTATATATTAATATCGTCTGTCGATCCTTAATGTTAGAATTTGTGTATTTTCGGTGTCTATATGCAGATTGCAGAAAAAAACGATAGATAAAAGTTGTGTGGAAAAAACGCAAACACTGGATTTCTTTTTCGCTATGTAAATACTATGAAGAGTAAGCTACAGTCGCCTACACATATATTAACGTGGTTCTTGCAAGATCTCCAAATCTACAACCCCTATATGAACCTCAATGCACGTTGCCAACTTGTGATATAAGATGTCATGTCACAGTACCCAGTAATTACATTGCCTCTCTAATATATAACAACTAGCTGTGCTCGGGAACTATATTTCACCGTAAAAGTCTTCAATGTGTTCTAAGTTATTTCTTTTATATTTTTCCCGTTTTAGCAACATTTTTTTATCGATTCTCCTCTCCTATTGGTCGTAGCGTGATATTACATAGCCTAAAGCCTTCCTCGATAAATGGACTATCTAACACAAAAATAATTTTTCAATTCGGACCAGAAGTTCCAGAGATTAGCGCGTTCAATCAAACAAACAAACAAACTCTTCAGCTTTATAATATTAGTAAGTAACTAAGTATATATAGAAATAGTAATACCACTCTGGAACAACTTCCACTGGCGGTCGCTCTCTCGCTTGGTGCGTTGTCGGGTGACCATGGAGCGGTGCGTCTCGAGGAACGCCTTGCGTTGCCCCCAGTCGGCCAGGTACTTAGCGTACATGCCCGCGAAGTTCACCGCCGTGTACAGCAGAACGTTGCAGAGTAGCACGCGCATGCCACACGTCGATGCCTGCAGTAAATCATACCTTCATCGGCAACTTAACTACTGCTGAACGTAGTTGATTACATGGACATGTCTGTGCGGGGAGAAATTTAGAATACATTTTGTGTGTAAAAACATCATGCTGCTCTCATTCGGCGGATATCGTTAGAGCCGAGGATGGGAGTTAACCTTAATAAGCTGAACTTCTGCGAAGATATGGAAAACTTGAAATTAAACCCCCTTCTTAGCGGGACTGCCCGCTTGGATATGCTGTTCGACTCCGGCCCACCAGCAAATACTTCGGCTGATATCCCTTACTGGCTAAACCTCTCTCCAACGCACGTTTTGGGTTAGAAAGCCGAATTCATCGAATTTCGAAACAATTTTTTCCGAAACAAAGTCTGGACAATGTGTCCATTACTAACACTTAAATGCAAATTGGATTTAAAAATGATTTGGTAGAGAGAGAGCCATTTATGGCTATATTCATTCATGGAAACTTCGATAAAGACCCAATTATAAAAACAAATAAATCTAACCTTATGCTAGTTTAAAACCTGGTTAAAAATCGCTGATATTGAATGAGGATCAACACAAGGCGTTCACACTGGTTTTGGTCTATGAGTCCGTTTAGCCAAGAATCTTCGCAATGCTCATCTTCCAGCACATTATTGTTTGTAAAGCTGCCCCACATCCTCCTGTCCAAGTGTGTTGTGATAAGCGGTTAAAATAACTGCTGTCATATTAGATGGGATTCGGAGGAGTTCATGCTCAGGTGGGAATGTACGGGACTCCGAATTACTATGGGGTCCAAACCAACCATACCAACTGAACATGTACTCTGCCGACTAAAGCCTGCATCGAACTTGCGTGGTGGGAAACGACTCAAATCCCCCTTAGAGAGGAGGCCTATACCTAACAGTGGACTCTAGGATGATCTAGATGCTTACGGCGCAAGGGTTCTGGTCCATGAGCTCCTTTATCTTGACGGCGGTGGCTAGCACGTGCGACAGAGAGGACAGCACGCCGATCACGATGCACCAGCTCAGCGACAGCGGCAGCATGGCGTACGGTACGAACACGATGAACAGCATGTACCACACCTGGCTCTCGGGGGACTGGAAGCCGATGCTCTGGCCGCCCAGCCCTGCGGTAAGCAATGCTTAAGGCGAGGTTTCCCAGCCACCCTAGCATGTCTACCAAAACACGATATGATAAGGTGGTTTATCGCGGTGAACTGTCGAAATACAATAGGGTTTCGTCGTATTTTTACAGTTCACTGCGATAAATCGCTTTATCATATCGTGTTTTGGTGGACGGTAAAGCAAGGTAATAAAGTTGATAATTACATAGCTCCTAACGTCGCTTACGTGCTGTGATCGAACGAAAACGTTAGTTTCTATCACAGATTTTACGTTTTAATCGATTTTTGGAAAACTGGATTACAAAATAAAAAATGTAAAAATGCTTAATAAAAATGTAATGCTACAATTTTCTGGACAAAAATATATTTGTGGCAGTAGGTAGAGTAAATCGAAAATTTTCATAGCAAAAATTATTTCATAGCATGTTACAAGATTTTGGATGCTTATGTTATCATTTTTAAACTCGTCCGTCTATCCGTTACATCAAGATTTCGGCCTCTAGGCCTTCGACTTCGAAATTTTACTTAATGATAGGAAAGAAACTCTAGTTTTGCCCACTTTAGGATTTTTTGGTCTATGCTATCCACGAAACGAATCTCGGTGATGACAAATAAGACCAAAAATCCTAATTTTCAAAATTAAATATAAAACCAATTGAGATTTATTGAAACTCGTGCTCGGTTTTTGATGTTTACTAATTTTGCCCTAATTCTTTACCTTTGGTTGAAATAAAAATTTTACATATTCCCATTCTTATACAGGTTATAAGGGATGGTGTCCCTTTTCTTTTAACAGTGAGTTCAGACCAATGTTAATATTTGTTTACCGATGTTTATTTTTCCCGGAAAAGCTTTTAAAGCGAAAAAAAGGAGTTTTAATTTTTATTCATGTTACGCAATGTATGGCGCGCCGGCATCATTTTTGTTCCGCTCACACCGGTGTGTTGACGTTTAATGCCGGTATAGAATCATTTATAGCCGGTATAGAGCTTTGCATTGTCTTTAAAAATGCAAAATAAATTGAAAAATGAATTTTTCATAAATGGAAACCGGTTGCGATAAAAGAAAAATAATTCTGTTTGCGAAATAATTCTGTTTTCGAATCATTAGTTTCGACAGTGGCCGAAGGGCTGACAGCCGTCAATATAACGTTAACGATTATTCGTTTATATGCGATTTTTTGTCAAAACTGCCCTGCGAGCATGGAACTCTCGATAAACAAAATTTGACAGCTAAGATCGACATACACGACAAAAATCGATAAATTTGACAGATATTCCTAAGGAGCGAAAAGGACAGATGCTTTTGTCGATCGATATATGTCGACCGACAAGTCCATGCTCGCAGGGCTGGTACACCACTTTCTTGGGCGACCGCACGCCGCCGTTGGGCTTCAGGTTGGAGCACTGTACCTTGTGCGATGAGCAGGATCCACGTAGCGGCCGCCGCCCAGTGCAGGTAGTTGTTGGCGAAGCACCGCCACCAGCCCAGCAGGCACACGCCCACGTTGAGCCACGCGAACGCCACCGTCCACGCTATCCGGTACGCGCCGCCCAAGTAATCCTCTTCTGCGGAAACCACAGCGCGCTTGGCGTCATAATCTGAAGATTTCGAGTCCTTACAATCTGAATGCTCACACGATACGGGAGTGGACGAAGTTATTATATATCATGTTTGTATTATTGATAAACATTAAATGCTTTTGGCCCTCGCATTGCGACTGTGTCGCTGCAGTAAGACCAGCAACAGTGGTGTGAATATTTGTTTATTTCTTACACCAATTCTATTTTTTGATTAATCGTGTATGTGAAAATGTGTATATGTAATTACATACACAAATACCTCGGTGGGGACGTATATGAGCATGTGATGATTCGTCCGATGCTCCTACGGTAAAGGAAAACAACGTGAGGCAACCTGCATACAT
Source organism: Schoenobius gigantellus (assembly GCA_963935595.1). Taxonomy (NCBI): domain Eukaryota; kingdom Metazoa; phylum Arthropoda; class Insecta; order Lepidoptera; family Crambidae; genus Schoenobius; species Schoenobius gigantellus. Next base: position 8,243,378 of record OZ012544.1, on the reverse strand, counting down.
CTGCGCTGAAATTCGAAAGTGTATGTGAAGTCTACCAATCCGCACTGGGCCAGCGTGGTTTGACTAAGTTCTAAACACCCCAATATATGGTAGGCTCGAGCCCCTCTCTGGGGACGTATATGAGCTGTGGTGATGAAATTAAACAATAAAGTCATTTACCAAATCAAATTTACTAACATAGGTAATTTGTATATTTACTTACCAGTATTTCTACTAGTTAGTGTATAAATAAGTGACAGGCAAATCTGAAAAAAGAAATAGTGCTTATTTAAATTATTATCACGTGCTTGGTCAGTAGTAATTAGTAAGACGTTTTGTTTTGAGAACAAAAAGTGCCTGTAAAGGCCCATTTTGGATAAGGTTTAGGTACTTTAGTTTGAATTGAAGAGAACTAACCTTGAGCGCTAGGTCCACTACGTTGACCATGATCAGGGATTTTTGCCTCTGCCTCCGAGAATACCTTTGGTATGAACATTCTATCGTTTCGTCCTGAAATAATAGTTTTCATATGAATTTTATTGATATTAACCTTGTGCGAAAAGTGTCTCGATTTAAAGTGCTTGTTTTATCTTAGGTATATATTCTTTAGCAAAATATTTCAAATTTTTTCCCTGAAGTAAAAAATAATAGATAATCAACCAAGGGGATAAAGCAGTGTCTTATATCACAGGTGTAGATTTGAATCGCGAGCGTAACGAAGGAGTCTATGCTTAACTCCCGAGCGCAGGGAGGGTGTTAAATAATGAAAACCTGAGCAGATTTAAACTCACCCAAGACTAAGACTGCTTTATCCCCGAGGATATTACTTTACTTTTCGCACCACCTGCGAGAAAATAGAAACAGATACGTAAGAAATAGAGCATTTATTCAAAATCATATGAATTTAATATTAAATCATAAATTATTATAATGTTGAAAAAGTCACGAAACTTTTGGTATTGAAAACAAAACATATATATTTTTAGTGTCTTCACGGATTATTGAGCATATTATGTTACCGATTCAGAATCGTTATTTTTATTCACTTAACAATATAAGATTGGTTTCTATCAAAATTTAAGTACTTTTGGTGTTCTAAATACAAATTAATTCAATCACTAGAGAAATATCAAGCCTCCAAAATCCCTGTTTTTGGTGGCTTGAAATGAGTTACTTTGCCTTGGATTTACATGACCTAGAATATGTCATTTTTGAGCAGGTGGTGCGAAACTATTTTTATTACACCTTTAACCAGTTTAAAGGTGGTGCGAAACTATTTTTATTACACCTTTAACCTGTAAATCAGATTTTTAGGTATAGTAGTGTGGTGTGTAGGGCAAACAGCCGCAAATGATCCTGCTTTATAGGTAGTTAAATAAATAAAAGTAAATTTGACTAAGCATGCATTTTTATTTTATTTAAATCGCTTCTACTTTAAAAGTAATTTTCGAGGATATTCTGCAAAACGGTTTATAACGTCTTCCGTGAAAGAATCGCCCATACTGTTTACAAGTTTTTTATGTACACTGAGCAAACAAAGTCCATTTAACCTGTCTTCAATCATTGTTGATTTCAGCCACGTTTTCACGCCTCTGAGTTCATACATGTTCTGCGGGATTTCCAGCTGCCCCCCCCCCCCTGCCCCCCCCTGGGTACGCCCATGAGCATGACATACGGAAAACCAATTCTGCCAATTTCTAAACTAATGATTCGACCCCAGCCTAGAAAAGAGATTTATTTTTCTTTTATCGAAACGCGGTTTTCAATATAGAAAAATAATTATGTTTTCGAAGCTGGTTTCGGATAAAGAATAACTATTGCATCTTCTCTTCTTCATAGACTTGATTACATATTTACCTTAAAACTATTTGCAAGCGATGGCCAGTAAATCCCCTTGTAGTACCGGCCTGTTCGGAGGATTTCTTCCGTTGATACTGCATAGAAGAAAGGTAATATAAAAAGGGATCATCATATATGTCTGTGTTTTGGAATGATTATAAACGCTCACGTTTTGCAAATTATGAAACTTATTTTTATAATGCTAATGCTAACAGCACAGGAATCTTGAAATAACAGGTTTCTAGAAAACGACTTATATTTAATAACGTACGTGACAAATTATTATTAGGAAAAAAGAAAACTAAGAACTATACGTATATATTGACACGTCAAAGATAAAAAATTAAGCATTTTTGATGATACGTTCGAAACTTTTTACTATTTCTAAACATAAATAAATCTTTTATGGACAAATAAACAATGAAACGCTTATTTTTTAATTATTTGCAATATGTCACACTAGCCTTCTATAGAAGTGTTAACACAACATTGTGCTTACACGAATTAATTCGCTCACGCATCTGCGGGAGCCACGGACTTAAAAGCTTTATTTACGACAATATGGAGCGAATTGAATTATGGTACACAAGAGTCATTAACTGCGTCCTCGCCAGCATAGTGGAAGCAAATGAGTAAACCAACTTTTTGCATTCAGATCGCGCGCGGTTTGTACGCGGGCAAGTGCTTACTTACACAGCCTCGAACGCGTACATATAATATATTTAACACTGCTAAAATGTACGTGAGGAGCGGTTGTGCCGCAGTAAGGCTGCGAGACCACGCTTTGCAAGTTCACATCTAACGTTTGCTACGAGTATTTTACTCAAGCGGCACCCTCACTACAGAAGTAGGGTGTATTGCTACCAATGGATACCACAGTTGGCCTACTTGCTTGCTTCTACTATGGCAGCGGCATCAATTTGTCGTCGGCGTGACGCGGCGGAGGCACATTTATTGGACGTACCAGGGTCTTTGTCCGAGAAGTGATGGATGCAGTGTGACGAGTCATCGTCGCTGACGCGGAGCTGAAACGTACAACACAGTTGTTAGAAATTTGGATTAAAATTTTTTACACCCACGTTTTCAGTGGTCTAGTACCTACATAATACAAAAATACATTGCTTATTGAGTTAAATGAACCAAACTGCAGTCTACTACGACTTTTCACTTGGCACAATAAGGATCGGTTAATCTGACTCGGAACGACTCATGCAAAACGTATTAATAATACTTTCTTGGAATACTAGGTTTTGTCGAGTTCTTAGCTCGTTGTGTGTGAGATTCGTCGTGATCCGGATTCGTGTATGCCATATTTTGATCAACTTTAATCATTTATACGCAATACAGTGTACGGAGTGCGAGTTTTATCGAGCTTTACTCGATCACACGCATCAAACGCGTAAATGCGAATTTGTATGGGATTAGAGCAGTGCCATCTAGTAGTCACTAGATGAAGCTGTCTCATTCCATAGCAGCTACTAGATGGCGCTGCTCTAATTCCATACAAATTCGCGTTAACGCGTTCGATGCGTACGATCCAGTAGAGCTCGATAAAACTCGCACTCCACACATAGATTGTACCTTACCTTAGTGAACTAATTACAAAACTCAAATAAATTTGCTCTCGGTAAAACGGTGATAAAATTTTCACTTGATGCATCGAAAAAAGAAAGAAGCAGGATAATAGGCTAGATGACTAAAAATTTTTTTTTGCTTTAATAGAAGCTCGTTCATATAATAAACAGAAAGAAAAAATCGATTTTCGAATAACTATAAAAACAACCAAGATATAAGGTATTAAAGATTGTTCTCCATCTCTTTCTAGCAAAACGACAATTTACAAGGAGTTTATATGGCCGTACTCAACAATGACGTCACGGTTGATGTCGGATCTCTCTGTCTAATCGCCTTCAAATTAACAACTTAAAATGCTTGTATCTAATGTATTTCTAAGCCGATTTTAATTCTGATTTCACAGGACTGCATCTTTTTCCACGGTATTTTAATATTTAATGACGAGACGTAAAAATTAGAATTCAGTCATCATCCCAATTCTTTCAGCTGTTTGCGTCCTTTAATCTCGGTTGTATGCTGATTCACACAGATTAATTCAAGTCACCGTTCCGGCACGGTACCGCCACCGTGATAATAACTCTTTCATACGTTCTCTATGAACAGATCCACACCTGTCAAAGTGCGTGACGATACAGGGCTCGAGTGACATTCATATAGAATGTATGAAAGAATAATTATTACGGTGGCAATATTGTACCGGAAATGTGACTTCACTGATCTGTGTGAATCAGCCTTTAATCTAATCTATATACGAGTATATAAAAGGCGAAGCTCCTATCTATAGACGCACGCACAGCCGTAACCGCTAATGGTAGAAGGTTACTTATTGAAACGCATAACGTTTTTCGTCATAAACTAATAATGCATAATGTAAATTGCCATAATCGTCACTTGCCATAAGTCTTTATATCATAACTTCATAACGCATAATATTATAAGGCCGAAATATGTAAGGCATAACCATAAAAAGGCATAATTTGAATAAGCATAAGTAACAAAATATATAATTTATGTTTGCCATAATATTTCAAAGGTATAATATTCAAAAGACATACATTTGAAAAGCATAACTGACAAAATCCATAAATGCATTGCGAACTCATTCACAATAATTTCAAAAAGCAAACACTTGCTAAACATAATAGATTAAATTTATTGTCTTATTGCTATACATAATAAATTAAATTTATTGTTTTATGTTGAAATTATTTACTGTTGTTTTTTTTAACCTTATTTATAAAGAAATAGTTACAAATACTAAATAAAAAAGCTCTTATTTACGATTAGTGTTAAGAAATCACGTAATAATATTAATATATTATATCATTTTGCATACATGCAGACATGCAGCAGACATGCAGCATGCATGCAGCCGGCATGCAGCATGCATGCAAGCATGCAGTCATGCAGCAGGCATGCAGCATGCATGCGGATATGCAGAATGCATGCAGGCACACAAGCTGACATGCAAGCAGGCATGCAACATGCAAGACTTCTGCCATAGCTCCGGCACTGCGGGGTTCTGGCGGTCTCACGCATGCTGATCGTCGCAGATGGCTTTCGCTCACCACCGCAGCCTCGGCTTGATGGCCGGCTTCGCCGGCCAGCCTCAGCCGCGGCGGCTCGCTCATAGCCACCTGCTCCTCAGCAAGCGGGCCGCCTCACCCCTCCGTGCCTTCGCGGTTCTGAATAACACTCTAGGGGTAGGGCAGACAAGACTACGTGGAGTCGAGATTGACTGAGTCAGTCGACTGGTTTTTTTTTATAATTAGTAAGCCTCGTATGGAGAAAAATACATTCCGGATTATGTCAAAGAAGATTTATGGATACCTATTTACAGTTATTATTCTTTATAAAACTATGTCTTTAGTGAGTTATGGCTAAATGATGTCATACAAAATTATGGCTAATAACAGTTATGCGTAGTAAAATTATGCGTTTTAAAGTATGCTTAATAAAATTATGGCAAACCAAATTATACCTTTCAAAGATTATGATTTTTAATATTATGCCTTTCGACAATTCTGCATTATAATGTTTATGCCTATTGATGTGTTATGCCAAATATTATTATGCTTTTTGATTTTTATGCCATATGATGTATGCGAATCGAAATTATGACAATTAACAGTATGCGTTTCAAAGTGTCACCGTGGTAGAAACGTGAAATTTGGACAGTTGTTTTAATTCAAAATACGGACGCACACTAAGAAGGGATTTTAAAAATTTTAACCCTGAAGGGATGAAATAGTGGTTGCAAGTTTGTATGGATTTTTTTAAATTATCAACGATTTTGATAAAACTTGAGATCCATGCTCTTTAAAGCATTTCATTGAATACGTGTTTCATGGTTTATTGGAATTATTTTGCACCTTTAGGGTGCAAAATAGGGGTTGAAAGTTTCTATGAGAAATATTAAAAATCTGCTGCAATTTCTATGAAATTTATTATACGAGCTCCAAAATATAAATAACAGTAGTAAGCTAGTCTGAAATATGACGAGTCAGAGCACGACCGACATCACAAAACAACAATTCCGTAATTAAGTGACTAAAGAACTACGAGTCTACGATAAAGCTACAAATGCTACGCTGTAGCTAGTCACGCGGCTACAGGAGCTACGATGCTACGATTTCGTTACGACCAGTTACGATCTTTGCTCTATATCTCACTAGGCCACACGGTGGCGACACCAGCGCGTGGTTTCAGTAACAAACAACTGATCAATTGGTTGTGCAACCAAGCGGTTATCAGGCAAGGAACCGTGCATACAGCAGGCATTGGAGTCCCAGTGAGACATAGGCCTTAGGGCCCGTACACACTGCAAACATTTTTACCTACAATATGCGATGAGAGCTGAGAAAATTACGATCTTAAAGCAAAGCAAGATTATTTTGACACCTGGTCGTCTGGTGCTGAACAGCTGGCTCCATCACCTGGCAGTCTTTCTCCCTCGGGTGGCCGCGTCTCCTCTCCCTCGCCTTCCCTCGTGCAATCCCCGCGGACCTGAAACGACATCGAGTTGTTACTTTTTCTTACGTATTATAAATATGGTTTAGTTGGTTGATGAAACCAATAACATTTTTTTACTATAATGAACTTTTCTATTTGAGTGTCTTTGTATTTTATTTAGGAATGCTAACTACTTACATTGATCAATAAATAAATCAATATAAAAAATTTCTACCCGGACACGATTGCACGATTGGTACCAATTTTCAAGAAATTTGTGTAGAGATCTAAATTCGTTATATGGTTATTAATAGTGAGTGATGCTTATTTTGGCCTTACTAAGTAAAAAGAGATGGTACGACGCTTGGTTCTGGGGTGTTAGTTGCGAGTGAGGCTTCAGTCAGGCCTCCGTCACTACGCGCTTTGGTACAAGGAAAGTACCCTTCGTACGTTCGTACGTACCTACCGTTCCGCGCACTCTGAAAGTGTAAAAAGCACCGGGGCTGCCGCGATCTTGGGATTAATTCACTTAGAGTGTATAGCAACGTTTCGCGTGCTTTCTTGCGTGCGCTTGATTAATTACCGTCAGCAACAACCCTATCGCTTGAGCTCGTAGCGAAATGAGGCTTCAGAATTACTAATAACATACGCTAACGCATCTAGTTAAGGTGTGATACAGGTCGGATGCTAAAAGTTTAGTTATTTAAAATGTCGGTTATCTTTAAGATCAACGGAGTGCAACTTCTGTTATTATTTGTTCAGTGGCCTAAGTTACGGTGATGTCTATACTATTACCGTGCCTAAGTGGACATGGAATCAATACGGGTGTGCTGAAGACGCACGTCTGAATTCTGCTCGAGTTAGAATTTTTTATTTATTTATTTACAAACAGTTTATAGTTACAAACACTTTGTATTCTATTTACCAAGTCGGAATATTCCTTCTCAGTCATTTTAGCCGCGTAGATAACTAGTTTAGTAGGTAAACTTATGCAGAATTAAAAATAAGTGTCAACGATTCGACATTTATACTATTAAGCCGGATTTATATTTGTCTGACATGTCCTGTTGTGAATTTGTGATGCTCTCTGACGTGCCGGCTAGCGTTCACATCTATGTATCGAATTCTGATGTCTTACGATGATTTTTTGAATCAATACAGTGGTAGCTCGCAGCACGTTCACACGTGCACAATGTTTTTGCACGAATCGTTCGATTCCGATTCTGATCCTCCCAAACATGGACTGATGTCTATGATTTCACTACGTTTCATATCATAAATTAATATGAAAGGAAAAGTCTACACGCCCGATGTGCATCTGACGCGTCACAATAACCCACGTGTGTGTACACACTGACGCCGCCGCTTCCCCGCCTTCTTCGCCGCCCCCACCCCCAGCACTCCACGATCGGCAGGCTTATTACGGAAAAAAAGCAACCGGTTAATTGTGCAATGACAACGCAATCAACAAAGTATCTCTAAGTGGTCTGTGATCAACAGCCAAATTAAACAATCGGTCGCTGCGTCCAAAGTTGACGTGCATTTTTAGTTTGTCAGTCGCTCGCATGTGGCGCTATCATAGCGCAATCCAACGTTCCATAATATGATTTATAAGCAATAATTATACAATCGCAGCAATTGTGACTGTCTCTCGGTAATAAGCCGCTCGGTAATAAGCCTGCCGGATCGCGTCTGATGCGACACAGCACAAGCCATCACAGCACATCGCGTCACGTTAATATAAACTTCACCATACTAAATGTATGCAACCCACACCATTCTGACGCATCATAACACGACACGTCAGACAAATATAAATTCGGCCTTATGCTTATATACAAGCTTTAGAATGAATACCACAATAAAAGCCATCCTAAGCACGGTATTAAGCAAAAACCATTCCATATCCTATCTCTTATCAGATAATATAATCCCCATGGTAACACGATCCCAGCGTTATTTTTTGTTAGCCTTTTAGTGCTATCTTTGAGAACAGCGAAAAAACTAGTATACGCTTATTTATAAAATGCTACCATTTTCCGTTTAACTAAAATCGTATTTTTAAATATGTATGTACGAGTATGTTTGCAATGAATAAACCGATCATAAAAATTTGTTCACATAAAGAAAGTTGTGATATTCTTCTGACTGCCTGCCTCTGTGATCGAGACCACAGGTCTTTAGGTTTGAGATTCGATTACAAATTTACCGGCTTCTGTTGGTTGATGGTAGAGATTCTTTGTTTCGGGCGCGTTGGTAGTGGTAGTCGCAGTGTGGACTCTATCATGCGCGCCTATAAGAACAGGGAGAGCACCAGGGGGGTTTAGTGGGTAGGCTCGGCACTCTGAAGGGAGAGCCCCACACACGTTCGTCGTCTAGCGAACGGCGAGTACGGCGCGGTCACGATTCCCCTGGCTTCTCCGTCGGCCAGTAATTAGCACTAAATTCAAACCACATTTCGAATAAATTTTAGGAACCATATACTGGTTTCGATTGGCCTTCGCTGCGCTGCACATTGGCCTGCGTAGTTTGTACCGATTACTGACATCTTTGTTGGAAGGTTTGTTACATACCTACTCATTAACAAATTGGCAATGGAATTCCGAAAATTACGTCTGGTATGTTGAGTACATATTACTAAAATCGAGTCTGTGTTACTTGAACTAACGGAATAATATATCTGCAACTCGTGCGCTATAAAATCAACAGATTGTATTATTCTTCTGAAATCCGATTCGCATCGGAATGCCAGGGGTAAGCTGCGTTATCTATCAAATAAAGAATCCGTCGAATGCGAGGTATTCGTGGTCCATTTCATTCAATAAACGACGCGTGTGGGGTCAAATCCTCGAATGATTGCACGTCATCAATTTGATTGGTTTCTGCTGCGTCCCATCTACGGCGAGTAACCCCGATTAAAGGCTGGCGTACGCTCTCTACGACACCATAATTACTACATTCTTTCTCGTAATTAAAATTGTCTCGAGAGATTTTGGCTGTGTGTCGGTATTTTTTATTTTCATTTTTCCCAAATACAGGGTTTACGTACACGTTTTCAGGTTTATTATATTGAAGGAATGAATGAACAGTTCAATGAATGAATGAATGAATATTTGTAGAGATTTATATTAAATTATGTACAGTTAGAACAGACAGCTCAAGATTTTGCAAAATTGGCGCCATATCCTAGAGACAGATTTCGTTGGCCAGACTTTACTAATACTCGGAATTTAATCTATAAGTTGAAGCGGATAAGTTTCTTGCGGCCATCCTTCTTATCAGCTAAAACACGTCTTGAATGGGTTGTAAGTAAAAGCAGAACCATTCAAAAGAACATTTCAGCAGGCCTTTTACGGATCTTTCATCGTATAACATGGTATACATTTTGAGATATGGAAGTCATGAAATGCTTTCATTTGGTATTACCGATCTCCAATGTTATTATTACTATGTTATAATTTCAATGCTGTCGTTATGATATAATGAACGAATGATCAAAAATCAGACCGAAAATCTTATTTTTCGTTTTGCACTATGATTTCAACATGATATCATTTGAAAACCATGAGATCGGTAATAATCCCGCAGGTCATATTTAAATAAAGATTTTCCTGTGGCTGACCTAGTTAAAATAATTGTACGTAAATGGCTAAGTAGTAGGCTACTTATATCGGTGGGTACTTAATGTAAATGAGGAAGGCTAATTACCCAGCAGACTTAAGCCTTGCTCATCTAAGCGTCGTAAGCTCACTCACTATTATTAAGCTTAAGCTAAGTATTGTATTCCGACATTACCCAGAACAATTTTTCAAATTGGTACGACAAAACTTAAACGATTTCATTGTTTAAATAGTAGCTCACGTGACTCTAATATAAAACAGAACAGCCTGTATATACCAATGAGATTGCAAATAACACAGCAATTTGAAATACTTTTTGGTGTATCTCAATATCTCTTCTTTTCTCCTTTTCTCTCTCTCGGTTTCTTGACAATTTTTCATTTGTATATATTTTAGATGACCCAATGGTTGAATCATATTGTTCGGTGTGTTGGTGGGTAATTCATTAGACTTTCGGATGGGAAAGGTTACCTTAAAAGAGAAGAGGCCTTACTCAACATTGTCATTGGATAATAATAAACTTAATGGATGGATAGATGTACATTGTAACTTGTAAGGGCTATTATATCATCAATCAAGTATGATCAAGTATCAGAAGGAAATTAAAGCATGTCTACTGCGTAACTCTGTGTAATTGCAAATGCTTGCACTCGTATAGAGTGCAATCTATACTTAATATTATAAGCTGAAGTTTGTTTCATTATTTGTTTGGTTGAACGCGCTAATCTCAGGAACTACTGATTCAAATTGAAAAATTATTTTTGTGTTGGATAGTCCATTTATCGAGGAAGGCTTTAGGCTATATAACATCACGCTACGGCTAATAGGAGCTGAGCATCAATGAAAAATGTTGCAAAAACGGGGTGTGCACTATTTACGTCACAAAAACAAAAAAAACTGGTAAATTATAAATTGTGGACTGTATAGGTAATGAGATAATGGGAATGATCTTCAATCCTCACAATACAACCAGAAATTAATGAGAAAAAACTACTCCACCAACCTTGACTGCTCGTTCACCCAGGATAATGATCGACGACGCTCTGGCGGTCTCCTGGCCAGCGAGGGTGATAGTGTGTGTGCACGAACGGGATCAAGGGTTTTGATTGTAAAGTTGAAAACGTTTCACAGGATTAAAGTTCAACAGCACATGGAACGTCCATAAAGCTTACACACGAGAAGGCAGAACGTCTACCTTACGCGGCGCGCAGATCGTGTCTACTCATCGCTCCCAAAATGCCGAGAGCCATTATTAGTAGGAGCTTATTGTTTAATTACCCACCAATAACTGGTATTTACTATAAGGATTGAACATACCCCCCACCGAAATCATTGTAATGATTTCCAGAAACAACGTTAAAAAAAAACCTCAATAGAACTAAAGTATGGAGGAGTATCATTCTAAAATGTATGTGTATAACTTGATATATGTAATGTAATATATAAAATATAACGTAATAAATTAAATTATTATTAATACATATTGATTATGGTGAATTTAAATTTAGTTAACATACGGCAACGGACAAATCTTATTAACAGGCCGCTTCAAGATTCCGTTAGGTGTACGTACTGAAACAACGCGTACAGTGTTATCAGCACCAGGGTGAACCTCTACCACTCTACCTAAGGGCCATTGCAAAGGGCGTGTCAGATTAGACTTAAGCAACACTAGATCACCTATCTTAACGTTAGGGGAAGAAGTGAACCACTTAGCTCTCTGTTGGAGAGTATGTATATAATCATTTGACCAACGCTTCCAAAATGATTGGGATGCCTTCTGTATGAATTGCCAACGAGACAATCTATTCAGAGGCACATCTTCATAATTATGTTCAGGCACTGCTATTAAGCTTTGACCTATCAGAAAATGACCAGCCGTTAATGAATCAAATTCATTTGGATTATCAGACAAAGGGCACAGAGGCCGTGAATTCATAACAGCTTCAATCTTACAGAACAAAGTTGAAAGCTCCTCGAAGGTCATAGCCCTATCGCCCGCTACACGGTAAAGGTGATATTTCGCGGATTTGATACCGGACTCCCATAACCCGCCCATAGATGCTGCATTAGGAGGATTATGTCGCCATTCTACACAACGTTGTGTCAATCCCTCTAATATTCTGTCCTTACTCGTTTGGCAGTTTAAAAAGGATGATACTTCTTTTAAATGCTTTGCAGCAGCGATAAAATTTGTGCCGCAATCCGAGTAGAGAAAGGCACAAAGCCCGTGACGTGCGACGAAGCGATCAAAGGCAGCTAAAAAACACTCACACGACAAATCAGTGAGCAACTCCAAATGAACTGCCTTTGTTGAAAAACAAATAAAAAGGCACAAATACGATTTATGCACTTTAGCATTTCGACGTAAGCTTTCTTAAGGGGCTGAATTATTGTAGGGCGACTCTTGAAACATATAACGCATTTCGACAGGACTGATCTTATAATTCTACGAGCATTGACTATCCAATAACGTTTACATAAAATTCCTTGTAACGAACGGGGACCTACGTGTAAATTTATTTTATGATTATACTCAATAATTAAATTAGTTACGTGGCACTTCGGAAGTAAGACCGGGTGCTTAGTATTATATGGGAGGTTAGATTGCGCCAGTCTACCCCCCACCCTTAGGAAATTATCGCTATCAATAAAAGGCGATAACTTGCGCAAAGAAGGAACATATTTACTATTTTTTAATAATTTAAATTCATTTTCAAAATAATTCGCCTGTATGATCTGAATGATTCTATCATGAGCTTGACGTACCTCCAGTGAAGTTAAGGGTCCAATGACACGTTCTGATTTGGATTTTAATTTTAAATTATTAAGAAAACGACAACACCAAGCTATTATTCGCTGAAGTTTATTAAAGGACGAATATTTATTAAAAATGTTTTCTAACGCATTTTTAGGTTGTTTAATGTCATATGAATTAAAATTAAAAGTATCAACATTCAACTTTATTTCAGGAATTTTATCAGAATTTTTTATATAATAAATTGTAATGGGCCAGTCCTTTGGCTCCTCATATAACCACGGAGGACCTTGCGTCCACTCAACAGACATCTCAACAAATCTGTCCGGCAAAGAACCACGTGAACAAATGTCCGCTACATTTTGTTCACTATTAATATGAAACCAATAATTTGGAGAAATAACGTCAGTTATTTGGCTAACACAGTTAGCTATATATGTTTTTAATTTATAAGGTGGCGTTTGTAGCCACGCTAAGACAACATTTGAGTCACTTATAGCAGTGACATGTAAAGTAAAATTTTTTAAATATCCAATAATAAATTTGATAAGTTTGGTTAGCAGCACGGCTGCTTCCAATTCCAGTTTAGGTATAGATAGAAGTGGCTTCAATGGAGCGACCTTAGTCTTACTGCATAGGAGTCTCACTTTTACGGCTCCCTCGTCATTTACACTGCGCAAGTATACGCACGCACCATAACCGCGTGATGACGCATCACAAAAGCCAATTATCTGCGTGCTAGTAAATTTTGGTATAAGCAAATGACGCTCGATTCGAACTTTAGACAACTCAGGTAGCAAAGAAATAAATTTATTCCACTTTTGACAAAGCTCAGCTGGTAACTGGTCGTCCCATCCTAAACCAAGTTTCCAAAGATCTTGCATTATACATTTTGCTACAAACGTACAAGGGGAGATAAAACCCATGGGGTCAAATATGCTTGCTAAAAGCTGAAGAACTGAGCGTTTTGTATTTTGAGTGTCTTTTAAGGTGTAATTGAATGAGAAACTATCACATGATGGTAACCACGTAAGACCTAAAATTTTAAGTGAAGATGACAACGTATCATCTTGGAAATCGATTGCTGAAACTTGATCAGCTTTCATGCGAGTTAATAACTCTGGACAATTACTTCCCCATTTTCTTAACTCAAAACCACCAGATTTAAGAAGCAACATTAATTCATCCTGTAAGTGACAGGCCTCAGTGGTGGTCTGACATGACCACAACAAGTCATCGACGTAGAAACCTTCTACCAATACTTGGGCAGCCTTAGAATTCGGTTGCAAAGATGAAACATCACTTGCCAATTGATGCAAAGTTCGTATCGCAATGTACGGCGCACTACGAAGTCCGTAAGTATTAGTCTTTAATTCGTAAACCCGTACTTGCTCGTCTGGTGAATCACGCCAGAGAATATGTTGATATATTCGTTCAGAAGGGTCAATGAGAACAGCCCGATACATTTTTGACACATCAGCGGTGAAACATACATCATACAATCTAAAATTTGTAATGATTTTATCAATATTTTGATGTAGTTTTCTACCTGTCAATAGAATGTCATTTAGTGACTTTCCATTGCTCGTTTTTGCAGAACCATCAAATACGACGCGCAATGGAGTGGTACTGCTAGACGGGCGTAAAACACAGTGATGTGGTATAAAATAATTTGAAGGTTTTTCACCTTCATATAATTCCATGTGTCCCATTGATTCGTACTCCTTCATGAAGTCCGAATAGGCTTGTTTTAAGTTGGGCGAACGAGCAAGTCTCCGCTCAACTTGTGTAAGTCTCTTAAAAGCTAAATTATATGAGTCCCCAAGAGACTCATGATTGGGTCTCAACAATAATGGAGATACATAACGCCCACAACTATCACGTCGATGACCTTTATTAAAAATATCTTCAGCCAGCTGTTCATCAGGACTGAGCGAGACTTCGCACGGCAAAGACTCAGTTTCCCAAAAACGTTTGAGAGTCTCATTTAATTGATTTGCCTCCAGACTGAATGACACAAAAGAACTAGTAGACGCTACAAAGTTCGAGTCATTTGAAGACTGCAATGATAGCTTTCCCGTGACCACATAGCCAAACACACTATGCAGCGCAACAGGCAAGTTATTTTCATAAATTATTTTTCCTCCATCGTAAATGTGAGGAAATATATCGCTGGCAAGAATTATATCCACAGGGGATTTTTTATTAAAATTAGGATCCGCTAAAAATATTTTTTTATATTTACTGACAAGCTCTTCAGGGATCTGAACTGTTGGCAAGTCAGAAGTAATTTTCTTTAAAACTATGGCATCTAAATTAAATGTTGGGCTATCACAATGACGCGGCTTAATTGTAAAAGAAGTCATGCCATGTGTTTTAACACTTTCGCCTGAAAGTCCATAAATATTGTAGGGACAATTGCGCTGTGATAAGCCTAAGCGCTGTATACAATCTATGGATACAAAGTTTGACTGAGCGCCCGAGTCTATTAAGACGCGGCACGGTTGATAACAGTTAAACTGATCCAAAATATGTACGACAGCTGTTCCTAGTAAAACTGCATAGTTGTTATTATGTAGTGAGGATGCATGACAACTGTGAACAATAGCGGTCGCTTGCTCATCAGCTGACAGCTGTGGAGTGGGGGCCGGCTTCGCTAGCGGCGGCGGCGGCGAGGCGCTTGCGCCGACCTGCCTCCAGTCACGGGAAGCAGGTTCCGAGTGTAATAACAAGTGATGCGGACGCTGACAGACGACACATTTAAATTCGCTTTTACATTCATTAGCAGAGTGATTAGGCTTAAGACAGTTGTGGCATAGTTTTAATTGATTAGCACGGCTAATTCGCTGTATATTATTTAATTGCCGGAACTGATTACACCGATAAATCATGTGATCTTTGCCACAGTGTGTACAACTTAACCGCGTTGAAGACGCGTGCGAATACGATTTGTTATTATAACTACTATTTTTATCAGTTTTATTTGGCGGTGAAATCTGTTGGCGTCTGTATTGTGATGTATTTGGAATGCTCGAACAAGGAGAGGAGTGCTCAAGTATTTTTATTTGGTTGTGAACAAATGATATAAGGTCGGAAAACGATGGTATTGACTTTTGATCGATTTTTTGTTCAAATGATTTCCTACTAATAGGGTCTAATGCTCGAAGTGCAATATGGCAAAACATATAGCTACATAAATTTTTAATATTTAAAGCTTCAATGGCCTTATATGAATGCTCAAAAGTTTCTATAAACGAACTTAATTGAGTGGAATTTTCTTTATTTAGTGGAGAAAAGTTTAACATTTTGTCCAAGTATTTGCCTAATAAAATACGACTGTCTTGATATTTATCAAGCAAACTCTGCCATACCACGTCGTAATTATTGGCAGATATTGGAACACTTTTAACTATATTCAAGGCGGAACCCCTAGTACACGATAACAAATAGTGAAATTTATCTATTTTAGGAATGTTTTCTTGATTGTGCACCAATGAACAGAATGTCTCATAAAAAGTGTTAAAATTTTCGATATTCCCGTCAAACACAAACAGTTCAATTTTTGGAAGACGTAGTCGTGATTCAGTGGTCATGGGATTTTGACACGATGATTTTGTATCGAATTTACGTGCTGATATTTTAACAGCAAAATATAAATCTTCGAAATTTTGAAGTTCGTTATTTGACATTTTAGCTTTAGGGCTTAAAGACAGCTCGTGTTCATAAATTTCATAAATTATCTTTTCAAAGGAAGCTCTTAGATCACCGACTTCAGAGGCTTGCATCAAAAATAAGTCGATTGATTTAGAATCAATAAGATTTTGAGATCTATCATACATAAGTTGCATTTTCTCAAAAATCCTTTCTTTTTTATTTATTAATATGGTTAATTTAGTAGGAATAACACTTTCAACGGAATCTTCGAAGCCTTCGCCAGGACCTCGATCTTTTTTAGGAGGCATTGTGTAGGAAGGTAGATGCAATAAATCTTGTATACCTCCGTTAAATATACACTCGTACGAAAATAATACTTGTGAAATATATTTTGAATAGAAGTAATAAATATGTGTTAATTATGTAAATATAGAACGTCTATAAATAAGTATCCGGCTCGAAGGACCAAGAAATTGTGCACTATTTACGTCACAAAAACAAAAAAAACTGGTAAATTATAAATTGTGGACTGTATAGGTAATGAGATAATGGGAATGATCTTCAATCCTCACAATACAACCAGAAATTTATGAGAAAAAACTACTCCACCAACCTTGACTGCTCGTTCACCCAGGATAATGATCGACGACGCTCTGGCGGTCTCCTGGCCAGCGAGGGTGATAGTGTGTGTGCACGAACGGGATCAAGGGTTTTGATTGTAAAGTTGAAAACGTTTCACAGGATTAAAGTTCAACAGCACATGGAACGTCCATAAAGCTTACACATGAGAAGGCAGAACGTCTACCTTACGCGGTGCGCAGATCGTGTCTACTCATCGCTCCCAAAATGCCGAGAGCCATTATTAGTAGGAGCTTATTGTTTAATTACCCACCAATAACTGGTATTTACTATAAGGATTGAACACGGGGGGATTTTTTTTTTTATGGCGAAACGTAGTTTGCGGGCACAGCTAGTAAGCTTATAACAAAGCGAGGCCACTGCATCGGCGTAGCAAAACAATAGGGAATATACACACTTTTTTATTATTGTATAAATAAAATTATTATATATTAGACAAACAACTCAGTGAAGCTATATTTTAAATAACTTTAAAACCGCAAAGTTAAAAAAACTTTTGAAGTTTCCGGCTATATATAGTCCGAGATTCGACATAGACTGTGATGTTTTGGGACAGTCCGCCATCCTACTAATATTATAAATGTGAAAGTGTGGATGTTTGGATGTTTGTTAATCAATCATGCAAAAATGGCCGAACGGATTTGGATGAAATTTGGCATGCATGTCGCCTTTGACATGGAAAAGAATATAGACTACCTTTTATCCCGATTCCTTAATTATTCCCGAGGGAAAATTGAAAATTGTTCAAAATTGAAGTCCACGCAGACGAAGTCGCGGGCAGAAGCTAGTAATAATGTATTTAACACTTCCTGTTTTCCAAGAAAGAGATGGAAGCAATTTTCAATAGTTTATAGATTGTTTGTTTGTTCTATGCATACTCCCTATTGCTAAGTTCGCAACTTGCTAATGTAGCCCACAAGCATTATCTTGAATTTTATGAGAGAACGTCATAAATTTGGTAGGTAGTTCGTCAAGTCCAAAAGTGGGGTGCATAAAGGTTGAAGTGGTGTATTAGTGTAGTCAAATTAATGTACCTTTACCATACCGCTTATTGTATAATTGGAAACTTGCAGATGTTTACGAATTTATAACGGCAATGTCCACTAAGATCATTGAAAAGATCTATAAATAGATATTTGCACCCGATTACAGATCTTGCTGTTATACAATTTTCTGGAAATGCGGAGAATTTCTTAAATAGGTTAGGTACAGCTTTTCCGCCGCGTGAACCGTGATATTGACTACACCAAGACAATGTGTTCTGTGAGAAATCTACGCAGGTTATTAGCTCTACTGGCGGATCCAATTGTAACCGTAACGCTACAGGGATTTCGATTTTGCTTTGTTTAAGGCGAGGATTCCCAGGAAACCTACTTACGGCAGTAACAAATGCTTTGTTGCAAGGTAATGTATTCATGTTAATTAATTAACGTAAAACCTCAGGCACGCCAACTTCTATTTATAACTAGTAGTTCCTGAGATTAGCGCGTTCAAGCAAACAAACAAACAAACTCTTCAGCTTTATAATATTAGTATAGATAAAATAATTATATAAATAAACTAGCTGTGCCCGCGAACTATGTTTCGCCATCAAAATGCTTAACAAAGTGTTTAGTTTTTCCTCCATTTTATTCCATAATGATTCAACTTTATTCTGCCTTTCTTGAGCAGCGGCCATTTCGAAATTAGGACAATTTTCGTAGGTTCGTAATGCTCTAGGTACTCTTCAGGGCCAACTTTCATTTAATACCCATATTGCTGGGTTTGAAAAGAAACTTTTATCCGCCTTTTTGAGCGGCGGCCATGTTGAATTTACGTCAATGTTGCTACGTTCATAGTGCTCTACTGATCAAGGCCTTTCATTTGATACCCATATTGCTGGGTTTGGAAACGAACTTTTATCCGTTTTTTTGAGCGGCGGCCATGTTGAATTTTTTGCGATTTTCCTAGGTTCATAGTGCTCTACTCTTCAAGGCCTTTTTTAATACCTATATTGCTAGGTTTGGAAACGAACTTTAATCCACCTTTTTTGAACGGTGGCCATCTCGAATTTACGTCAATATTGCTATAGTACTCTTCTCTACTCATCAAGGCCTTTCATTTGATACCCATATTGCTGGGTTTGGAAATGAACTTTTATCCACCTTTTTTGAGCAGCGGCTATGTAAATTTATGTCAATGTTGCTAGGTTCATAGTGCTCTACTCATCAAGGACTTTCATTTGACACCCATATTGCTAGGTTTGAAAACAAACTTTTATCCTTTTTTTTAAGCGGCAGCCATGTTGAATTTAGGTCGATTTTTCTAGGTTCCTAATGTTCTACTCTTCAAGTCCTTTCATTTGATACCCATATTGCTGGGTTTGAAAACGAACATATATCCATTTTTTTGAGCGGTGGCCATTTTTAATTTAGGGCAATTTTCCTAAGTTCATAATGCTCTACTCTTTGAAGCCTTTTATTTGATACCCATATTGCTAGGTTTAAAAACAAATTTTTATCCACCTTTTTTGAGCAGCGGCTATGTTGAATTGATGTCAATGTTGCTAGGTTCATAGTGCTCTACTCATCAAGGCCTTTCATTTGATACCCATATTGCTGGGTTAGAAAACGAACTTTTCTCCATTTTTTTGAGCGGCGGCCATGTTTAATTTAGGGCAATTTTCCTAAGTTTATAATGCTCTACTCTTTGAGGCTTTTCATTTGATACCCATATTGCTAGGTTTGGAAACGAATTTTTAACCACCTTTTTTGAGCAGCGGCTATGTTGAATTTATGTCAATGTTGCTAGGTTCATAGTGCTCTACTCATCAAGGCCTTTCGTATGATACCCACCCACATTGCTGGGTTTGAAATCGAACTTTTACCCTTTTTTTTAACGGCGGCCATGTTGAATTTAGGTCGATTTTCCTAGGCACCTAATGCTCTACTCTTCAAGGCCTTTCATTTGATACCCATATTGCTAGGTTTGATAACTAACTTTTATCCACCTTTTTTGAGCGGCGGCCATGTTGAATTTATGTCAATGTTGCTAGGTTCATAGTGCTTTATTCATCAAGACCTTTGATTTGATACCCATATTGCTGGGTTTGGAAACGAACTTTTATCCGTTTTTTTGAGCGGCGGCCATGTTGAATTTATGTCAATGTTGCTAGGTTCATAGTGCTCTACTCATCAAGGCCTTTCATTTGATATCCATATTGCTGAGTTTGAAAACAAACTTTTATCCATTTTTTTGAGTGGTGGCCATGTTTAATTTATGGTAATTTTCCTAAGTTCATAATGCTCTACTCTTTGAGGCCTTTCAGTTGATACCCATATTGCTAGGTTTGGAAACGAATTTTCATCCACCTTTTTTGAGCAGCGGCTATGTTGAATTTATGTCAATGTTGCTAGGTTCATAGTGCTCTACTCATCAAGGCCTTTCATTTGATACCTATATTGCTGGGTTTAAAAACGAACTTTTAACTTTTTCTTTTTGAGCGGTGACCATGTTGAATGTAGGTCGATTTTCCTAAGTACCTAATGCTCTACTCTTCAAGGCCTTTCATTTGATACCCATATTGCTGGGTTTGAAAACGAACTTTTATCAATTTTTTTGAGCGGTGGCCATGTTTAATTTAGGGTAATTTTCCTAAGTTCATAATGCTCTACTCTTTAAGACCTTTTTTTTTAGTTTATTTAAAACTCCACAGACTCGTGGTCTGTGCCTTCTGAATTCTTGGGTACAATATTGTGATCTATAAAACGCTTACTACTAAGTACTCTTCACTTAATCTAGGGTGAGTTGCGCATTTACAATTTTATAGTTGCTTATATAGAGTAAATCTAATATTAATAATTAAATAATATAAATAACCTAATCTAATATTAATAAAATAATAATTATTTGCAATAAAGTGTATTATTATAATAATGTTATAATCTATGTATTATTATGTTCGTACGTGCATTATTATACTAACTATTGCATTATTATATAACTCTTTGAGACCATGCAGTTGATACCCATATTGCTAGGTTTGGAAACGAATTTTTATCCACCTTTTTTGAGCAACGGCTATGTTGAATTTATATCAATGTTGCTAGGTACATAGTATTCTACTCATCAAGGCCTTTCATATTTTGATATCCATATTGCTGGGTTTGGAAACGAACTTTATCGGCAGTCATGTCGAATTAAGTCAACGTGGCTAGGTTCAATGTGTTCTACTATTTAGGTCCTTCGATCGATATCCATGTTCCTTGGGTGGATCCAAAAAAATATGATCCGTCATTTTACACGTAACTGCAGATCAATGATTCTGTCATTGCAGTCAGATATTTTTCTTATTATCAATATTCATCTATTACTTTTAATAGTTTTAAATGGATGAAATAGTTTTATTCCTTAGTCATAATGTAAAAACATATAACACCTTTCAAACCCCTTTACCATTGAAAAGGGTATCTTCACTTCTCAACATTTCAAATATTCCAAAAATTGTACCTATTTTGTGAAAATTAGTCAAGAATTAACCCAACCTTGATATTGTCATAAAGAATTATTTATACATTGGTTGTATGGCTTGATCCTTTTGCCTTACCACCACGGTACGACATAAGAAAAAGAAAATTTAAATTTCTAAACTTCTTAGTTGGCGAAATCCAGATGGGCATAGCCATTAACAGAAAATATTAAATTTTTCTTTGCACTATGTGACAGACTTGACAAAATAATTTCACGTGCGCCATGTTGATTTTCTACATAAGCATTGTTCGAAAATTTTATATGGTATTTTTCAAACTATTTATTTAAAATGAACTACTTCAACTCCATTGCACCCTATCCAGGGATGATGGTATGTGGTGTTGAAATCGATGTTATTTTCGTAATCTACGACCCGAAAAACCATGAAAACGGCATCAATGTCGATTTTGACATGTTATCAGTTTATCACCCCATCTCACCGCGTTTGGGGATGAATTTCAATAAAATACGAATCACGTCTTCCATTAATTCTGTTAAAGAAAGTTTATGCAAAATTTGATGTAGATTCGAAAACGGAATCACGATGTCCCATACAAACTTTTCCCCCCATTTTCACCCCTTTAGGGGTAGAATTTCGGAAAATCCTTCCTTAACGGACGCCTACATCATACAGAGAACACACCCTCCAAGTTTCAAGTCTCTACGATCAGCGGTTTAGGCTGTGCGTTGATCCGTCAGTCAGTCAGTCATTCAGGACAAAGCATTTTATAGGTATAGATAAATAAAATTCTCGCGGATTATTTACGAAGATATTTATCTGTTTTGTTGCATATCTTGCAAATTTGAAACGACTTGTTCGTTAACTGGAGAGTCCAAAACTCGCGAGCGCGCGTGAGTTGGCACCTTTCGATTTTACCTATTTTCTTTGTCGTCAACTCGCTCGATCGTGAAATCTATACTAATATTATAAAGCCGAAGAGTTTGTTTGTTTGTTTGGTTGAACGCGCTAATCTCAGGAACTACTGATTCAAATTGAAAAATTCTTTTTGTGTTGGATAGTCCATTTATCGAGGAAGGCTATAACATCATGCTTCGTCTAATAGGAGCTGAGCATCAATGAAAAATGTTGCAAAAACGGGAACAAATATATGGCGAAGCGTAGTTCGCGGGCACAGCTATAGTCTGACATATTTACATAAATACACTGAATTCGAGTGATTAAAAAATCTTTAAAATTGGGAACAGTAGAAAATAATTTCGCACGTGATTAGTATTCGTGTTCGAATTAAAGATTCATTTCTAATGATTCAAAAATGCGTCTCCAGCTGACCTAAAAAGGCCGTATCGCAGAATCATAAAAAGGCTGCATCGCATGAATGGAGTGCAACTCATAAGCAAATTTTATTTGACTGCTTTGTGTGAATATTCGTAAAATGATCCACAAATTAGGCATTCCTAAAGGCGCTTAACACATTGATGCCGCATCCCGCTGCGGTGTACGGTGGGACGAAAACCGCATGCGGCTGCGGCGGCACGGAACCGTGCCACCGTACGGTTTGCTCCGTATCACCGTCCGGAGCTGCGGTGCACGACGACGCCCCGCATCACCGCATTATCTATGTCGAGATCTATTACGCGTATGCACGTCCTTTCTACGCAAAAATTCGTACGATACTGCGGCACAGTGTGGCATACCCCGCGGACCGCACCGCATCACCGTCCGGGAGTGCGGTGACGTCGCGCGTGCCGCACAACCGCACGGGCATGCGGTATGAGTGTGATATACCCTGCGGTTTTTGTATACAAATTGAGATTCTCCAGTCAAAATTAAAAACGGCAGCACCGCACACCGGAGCGGTGTCCGGTGCAATGTGTTATGCGCCCAAGTGTCAATTGGGACCATTTTACGAATTTTCATACAAAGCAGTCAAATAAAATTTGCTTATGATGAGTTGCACGCAATTCATAACATGAATCATAATATGATTCGTACTATGATTCTGCGATGCGGCCTTTTTAGGTCCGCTGGTCTTGGTCGTGGTGGTCGTCTAGTGCGCGAGGTCTCTTATTGTTGTCCGCGATGCATGTGCATGGAGTTCGGTTATAGCACGCGTAATCTTAGGAACTCATTAAAACCGGGGATAAAAACTAGCATATTATGTTCTTCCTCAAGACGTAAGCTATCTCTATAACGAATTTTATTAAAATTGGTTCAGTGGTTTAGGCGTGAAAATGTAACGACAGACAAGAGTTATGCACAAATTGTTGCTCGCCTGCCCTGCCCTGCACAAATTGTTGCTATCCACGTAGCTAAAAAAGATTTGGCTAAAATTTTACGACCGGCCGCCTACGTGATTAACTCTCCTTGGGCAGCTGGGCACTTTTGTTCTGACTATCCGACGATAACAAGATGGATTCTTACCACCACTTAAGAGGCCTTCCATTCCATCAAGGTAGCAATGCAGACTTTTTGCTACGCAGAGGGGCAAACAATCTCTTCTTTAGCATTTTTCTTTAGTCGCCTTTAACGGCATCCCTAAAGGGAAAAGGGCTTAGTGGCAAGTTTAAAATAAATGAATTGTAATAATTATTTATTACCTATCATAAAATTTGTGTGTAAAAATTTACCATACTTAATATGTTTGCGGGG
The DNA here is from genome assembly GCA_963935595.1 of Schoenobius gigantellus. Taxonomy (NCBI): domain Eukaryota; kingdom Metazoa; phylum Arthropoda; class Insecta; order Lepidoptera; family Crambidae; genus Schoenobius; species Schoenobius gigantellus. Next base: position 8,219,242 of record OZ012544.1, on the reverse strand, counting down.
AATATTTTTACTGTTTACTGGACCACCGAATACAGCATTAAAATCCATGAAAAGTTGAGAATGAGTAAATAAAGAGCGTAGCATTAATCATACGTCGTGAGGTCGAGGGATGACATATTAGCCGCTTGGCCGAACCTGCTAAAATAGGTCAATGGGTAGAATTAGCCCTTGCGAAACTATGAGCGATCACAGGCGCGTCCATACATACATAATTCGGAGGCCTGTTTGGTGTGACATGAGAAAATTAATATGCATGTCAATTTTACAACCAAATATCTGGTAGGGCCATTAAAGTGAAGAACTTACTGATGTGTAAAGCAGTGAATAAATGTTTTTTCTTTCTTTCTTTCTAAGGTGGTATTTTTTACAAGCAACAGGGAAGCTCTTGGCCTTCATTTCGCCTGATTGCAAGTGATTATAAGGCCGAATAGAAACGAGCTTCTCCTTTACTCCTTAACATTTGAGGAAACCAACCAAAGCAAGCAGAAACACTTCTAGGGATTTCACCTTCGGACCGCCAGATTAGTATCAAGGGTCTCAACTCAACCGCTAGACTGACTAGGAGAATGAGGAAAATTAGATTTTCCCAGACCCCGGATTCCTGACTGTGGACAACGACCTCAAGGTTGGTTTGGTGGGTATGTCCCACAAGGGAATAATGCCCACGCATGCTTATCGACTAGCTATTAGTAATAGAACCCTCGTAAATAGCTTTCGTATTTTTTTTTTAGTGGCCAAAGGTCCATTGGCAATAATTAAATTATTAATTGTTGCTAAAATAAATAATTGCTAATTAATGTCGATCGCGCGAAATCGTATCGTTCGCGTTCTGTCGCTAACTGCTGCTGCTGCTTATAGCATCCAACTCTGGGGATCTGCATGTAACTCCAACTTATCCAAGATTCAGCGAACTCAGAACAACATACTGAAACAAATATCTAATGCTCCATGGTTCATTAGAAATACAGAAGTGCATGAACATCTGCATATTAGCACGGTCATAGAAAAGATCAGATCTTTTTCCAAAAAATATAAACTAAGGCTAGAAAGTCATCCCAACCCTCTTGCTGTACAACTTAGCATTTCCGACTGCATTAAAAGGCTAAAGAGACGCAATATCTTGGACTAGGACAGCCTGAAGTAAAAGGCAGTGAATTTGAAGGTGATGCTCCCGCTGGGGAGCATCGCAGCATGACATAATACATCCTACAAAGCATTTGCTCATAGTTGGGAAACTGATTGCAGATAAACTCAAAAACAAAAAAAACTGCTGCTGCTAATGTTATTTTTCGTTCGATGCTAAAGTACGATTTACACCAACCGGGCGACAGGAGCGCAGCGCGTCGCGTCGCAGCGGATGCACGCGACGAGCACGCGCCGGTAGCCGGCCACGTCCGCCCGATGCCGATGACTGCATCTGCTCGAACCCGGGCGCGTGCTTGCGTATCCGCGGGCATGCTCTTTTTTCTCTTTATTTACAACGGTTGTAAATAGTTTCGTGTCGCAGTCAGTTCCCATTCGCGGTATTGACGTGACGTACGCGAGGAGCTGACCGCGTACGCGAGGAGACGACTGCGTACGCGAGAAATACGCGCGCATTCCAAGCAGCGTAAATTCCATGCAAACATGAATTTTTAACATTTTGTATAGAAGTCTGAATTTACTTTAGCACAGTGTGAAATGCGCTCCGGCGCGCTCCGCCGCCCGGTTGGTATGAATCGTACTTTGCGAATGAATTTGATACGGCCCAATTCGACAATTCACAATAGAAAAATCGTTTATAGCCAATAGCATGTAGCATAGTAAGACGTGAAAATATGTGTGCTAATGAAAATAAATTAGCATAAATTTCCATTATTGCTAGCCATCGGCAGGCACAGAATGCAACAGCATACCACCTAGTAAAAAGGAAAGGACCTTAATATTATAGAAAGTTTATGGATTCTTGGGATCCTTGTGCTAGGGTCACCTATGTATTGTTTGTCGTGACTGTATGGCAGATTTTATTTTCATCATCATAACAGCCATATACGCCCCCACCGAGGGCCTCGAGCCTACCCTAAGTTAAGGTGTTTAGGCCTTAGCCGCCTTAGTCAACCACGCAGGCCCAGTGCGGATTGGTCGACTTCACATCCACCTTTGAATTTCTTCGCAGATGTATGCAGGTTGCCTCACGATGTTTTCCTTCACCGTAGGAGCGTCGTACATGAAATTCGAAAACGTAAAACACATGGCGGTCTCGAACCCCGAACCTCCCGATTGGAAGACAAGTGCCGAGTCCACAACGCCAATGACACGGTTTTATTTTATAAGCTAAAAAATTACAATTTTACTTAGAAAAAGGTATTGGCTGTCTTAAATGACAGACGAAATCGATTAAAATCTGAGAGAAGTTTTTCGCATTGCGATATCACAGCGAAGGAGTGTTTCGTTCCAAACACCACTGACGTTTCAATTACCATATTCAATAAAGGTATTTAAAAAACAAGTTCTTTCTCTGTCCATGGCATCGGACTCGTAGATTTAAAAAAAATATAATTACTACACAATGGTCTCAATTCTGAAGTGGCCGCTAAATTTCCAAATTTTATTTAGGTGCCGCTAAACCATTATTCTATTCTACGGTTACTGTCAAATTCAACTGACATTGCTAACTTGAATCTGACGTTTCTTATTTTAGACCTGAATGACCATTTGAATTGACCATTCAACATTTAGCCGCCTAAACTTTATTCCAGGCGCAAAATTTTTACGCGTAAGCATACTAAACTGACTATTTTTAGCGGTGACTAAAATCATCCCGAATAAAATTAAACTCTTGCCAAAATCCGCCATTTTGGTAGTGAAAAATATAAACACGTTTCGAATATATCTACGTCGTTTAACTAAAAGGGAGTTTGATCGTTCGAGCAAAAATTCCGAAAATAATTTCGGCTATCCTAAAACATTGTTCATAATTTGTTTGAAATCATAGGCTTACTTATCTCCTCTCTAGAATAAACTAAATAACCATAACTACAAATTGAGGCACAAATTTTAATTTTGCCTAAATTAATATTTTCGCCTTAGATAAATAGGAAAATAAAAACTTTTTATTAGAACTATTTAATGTTAAAAACAATATAAAAATTTATAGTAAATGTATTAACTGTTATAAGAAACATAAAACCCGTTTTATTCTCTTTCTTAACAAAATTCATTAATTCACTTTTATTATTTTTACAATTAATTAAATTTGTCTTGGACATTTTAGAATTAGTTTAAACTCTGCCTAAATTTAGTTGGCCCGTCATCGTAGAATAGCACTTGCCGTACCGGTCATTAAAATTAAGTTTAAATTTAGAATTTTTTTAATATTTATTTTCTAGGATAGTTATAGTTAGACGGCGGGCGCATAGAATTGAGTCCAACCAATGTCTCAACAACTCTGTAGCCGGCTTAACCATTGCTCAATGAATGGCTTATTAAAGTTATGGTCTTCAATAGTTATTGGTGATTGATTGTATTTCAACTTTGAAGATATTACCATGACTGTGATTTTTTAGTGATAAGAACACATTTACGAAACGATTGTTATTCTAATATTGGTATTAGGTATCTTCTATAAAGAATACGTAACTTTGACCTATTACTTAAAAAAGAATTACTAAAAAATGGGGAGTATGGTGGATCAAACAAGGGCATAATATTGTGCCGGTGAAATTCTTAATGTAGCTATGTGGTCAATCGGAATATTATAGATTTCAATCTTCCTTACATATTATAAAACAAAGTCCCCCGCCGCGTCTATCTGTCTGTCTGTTCGCAATAAACTCAAAAACTACTTTCAACACTGAGAGAAAAAACCTACGTATACGTAACTTGTCGCAAGCCATGTACCACGTAGCTTGCAACAGAATACAGATTACGAGTGTTGGACTAGTACTTTAGTTGTCACCTACTTCATAAGGAAGCCTCATACTGAAGCTGTTATAGGAAACACCATGCTCCATCATGGTATTACAGGAATATCCGTATAAACACTGTGCATCATTCTTAATGGAGTAACAACATGACATACGTAGTCAGCCTGATATATCCAGTACGTATGTGGCTGTGTTATAAGTTCCTGTGTTGGACTACGTGCGGTAAATATGCGATTACATTAATACTGGACGCCACTGAGTTAAAAACATATACGGCTTACTTGAATCCTCTTACGCACTACGTACAGGACGTAATGCGGCTGCATTATAAGTTCGTGTGTTGGGCTTGGTACAGTAAGAATACCGTTACATTCTTACGGTACGTTACTACGTACAGTACGTACTCATCTTATTTTACACCCTAGGTACAAAACTAGGTACAAGAGGTATGCAGTTGCATTATAAATTCCTATGTTAACTATGTGCTGTAAGTATGCGGTTACATACCTAATTAGCGCTACTACGTGCATTGAGTATCCGTTTTACTAACATTTCTGTACGGCATTACGTACAATTATGTATGCGGCTGCCTTAATAGTTTCTATGTAGACTACGTGCTGTAAGTATGCGGTAAATTTTTACTGTACGTTACTACGTACGTTAAATATACATCTTACTTAGATTTCTGTACGGCACTACGAACAATACGTGTGTGTTTGCCTTGTTAGTGTCTATGTAGACTACGTGCTGTAAGTATGCGGTTACATTTTACTGTACGCTACTACGTACATTAAGTATCCATCTTACTTAGATTCCTGTATGGCACTATGTACAATACATGTACGGCTGCCTTATTAGTTTCTGCGTAGACTACATGCTGTAAGTATGCGGTCAATTTTTAATGTACGCTACTACCTGCGTACGTTAAATATTCATTTTACTTAGATTCCTGTACGGCACTAAGAACAATACATGTGTGTTTGCCTTGTTGGTATCTATGTGGACTACGTGCTGTAAGTATGCGGTTACATTTTACTGTACGCTACTACGTACATTACTTAGGTTCCTGTATGGTACTATGTACAATACATATACGGCTGCCTTAATAGTTTCTATGTAGACTACGTGCTGTAATTATGCGTTCACGTTTCAACTGTACGCCACTACAAACATTAAGTATCCGTCTTTAAATTCCTACTGTACGGCACTACGAACAATACATTGCGCGGATGACTTGTTAGTGTCTATGTAGACTATGAGCTGTAAGTGTGTGGTTACATTTTACTGTACGCCACGTACATTAAGTACCCATCCATCTTACTTGGATTCTTGTATGGCATTACGTAAAATACATATACGGCTGCCTTATTAGTTTCTTCGTAGACTACGTGCTGTAAGTATGCGGTTACATTTTACTGTACGCCACTACGTACATTAAGTATCCATCTTATTTAGATTCCTGTATGGCACTATGTACAATACATAAACGGCTGCCTTAATAGTTTCTATATAAACTACGTGCTGTAAGTATGAGGTCAATTTTTACTGTAGGCTACTTCGTACGTTAAGTATACATCCTTAGATTCCTGTACGGCACTACGAACAATACATGCGCGGTTGCCTTGTTGGTGTCTATGTAGACTACGTGCTGTAAGTGTGCGGATACATTTTACTGTACGCCACGTACATTAAGTACCTATCCATCTTACTTGGATTCTTGTATGGCATTACGTAAAATACGTAAAAGTACGGCTGCCTTTTTTTATTTTTTTTATTACAGTAAGTCGGCAAACAAGCAAACTGCCCACCTGATGGTATGTGGTAACAGTCACCTATAGTACATGTGGCTCCTGTGAGATTCGCAGCAAAACTGCAACCCCCACAAGAACCACAGTGGACGTTGCCAACTTGTGACCTAGGATGTAAAGTCACGGTACCCAGTAATTTCAATGCCATATCTTACCCTTCAAACCGGAACACAGCAATGCAAGCACTGCTGCTTTGCGGCAGAAATAGGTAAGACGGAGGTACCCAAGCACACGACCCTGGTACAGAGTCTCCCTCCGGTGCCTTATTAGTTTCTGCGTAGACTAAGTGCTGTAATTATGTATTCACGTTCTAACTGTACGCCACTACAAACATTATGTATCCTCTTAGGTACTTACTTAGATTCCTGTACGGCACAAAGAACAATACATGTGCGGTTGCCTTCTTAGTGTCTATTTGTAGACTGCGTGCTGTTAGTTAGTACGCGGTTACATTTTAATGTACGCTACTGCGTACATTAAGTATACATCTTACTTGGTTTCCTGTATGGCACTACGTACACTGGCAAAATGCAATGTTGCCACCTTTGAATTTTTCCTGATAAATTACCAACATGTAATTTTAAAGGATAGTTATGCATACATATGTCGAAGTGTAAGGAATAAAAATAAAGCAGTAAAACATGTGTTGTCTCCTTATTTTGTTATTTCCTTAATCGAACTTATAGGCTCCAAAGTCTTTAGTTTCCTTAGATTTCCCCTTAGTGAGAGGAATTGAAAAAGAAATTAATGAAGAACGAATAATCGATAAATTCGACAAAGAATAGTACATTGTTACCCTAGGGGTGAAAGTAACTTATTTAGTCCCGAGACGGTGTTTGGCGCCCGAGCGTAGCGAGGGCACCAATAGTTCGAGGGGCTAAATAAGTCTTTAACCCGAGGTAAACACTGTGCTTTTCATTACGAATACAAGGAAAGTAAAAATAAAACAATGAATTAGCTAAAGAAAAAACGTGTAATTTTTTTTTTACCTAAATTAACAACTTCTGCTTTAGCCCGCTTTTTTTTCTCTTATAAAAAAACTCCATACCTGAATTAGATGAACTCATTGTGTTAATTCTGAACACAAGTTACACAAATATAATTAACAGTTAATACAAATCTCTGCTATATGGAAGTATTAACAAAACTCTACAAATGGAAAAAAACAAATGAAGATCGCATTGCCGCTTTCCCGCTTATTTTGTTTTTTTTTTCTGTGGCCGTTCCAGTCATTATTTTTCATTTTCATAATTTAAAAAATGGTAAATATTTTGCCCAAATCTATGTTATTTTAAATAAATAATTGAAAATAAATTATAATAAAGTCATTTAAAAATATATTCTTTAAGTACTTAACATTATGTTATTTCAATTTTACACCGCGCTGTAATTGAGTGGCTGTATAGAAAGTCGGAACATGGTTCAATAAAAATGTGAAAAAGAACTAGTTCTTAAAATGTGACAGCAGCTGTCAGTTGAAAGTGATTCTCCCTAGGGCTGAAAAGTATTACTTTCAACCCGCTCCTCAGGCAACTTCAGACCTACTTTCAGAGTATGAGTAATGAAAATACATTTTTGACCTTCGATCAAATATACTATAGATGCACGGTCCCTTAGAAAATATCACTCAGAAAACGTCTCCGCGTAGAGCGCGCGTCGTCTCTCTCGCATACATCGCCACTTTTAATGTACAGTTTTTGCATTTCTTCACTGCGCACTTCGATATCGTAAGCGACAATCAATCTACGCGAGTACCGTTCAACGAATGAGAACAAAGCAAGGCAACTCGTTACTCGACTAATAATGCCTCGCTTCAGTTCGGTCATTTTTGCCGCCGTCTCTCAAGCAGTACACAGCTCTCTCGAATTCAATTTATTCTTGTAAAATCATTATAATAATTTGTTAAATTTAAAAGAATATAATAATCAGTAAATAGGTTGTCTCTTTTTTTAATTGAATATTTTTAAATAAGTTAACACGAGCTTTACTCGATCACACGCATCGAACGCGTAATTTTACGCGAATTTGTATGGAATTAGAGCAGCGCCATCTAGTAGCTGCTATGTAATGAGACACCTTCATCTAGTGACTACTAGATGGCACTGCTCTAATTCCATACAAATTCGCGTAAAATTACGCGTTCGATGCGTGTGATCGAGTAAAGCTCTATAAAACTCGCACTCCGCACACAGGTGGGCAGCTTGCTTGCTTGCCAACTTAGTTATTACATATGTGATATAGTGAAACAGTGCAACACATCATACCCTGTGATAGTATGCGCCGTGTAGCATATCCAAATATTTAATTTAAACTAGTTTTATTATTCGAAAATTAACTCTTGTTTGTTGGCGGTATCCAAAAATATTGTTATTGTAACCCAATGCTGTCTCGTAAATCCAATTTCATCGTTTGTCAAAGGCTTTATGGCCCTTCATTTGGGCTGCGGCGCAATGCTTACTGTATACACACTATGAACATGTTTTGGTTGGAGTTCGCTTTTATTTATTCCTTATTGTACACAAAATAACATATTGGGGACATTAAATAATACTAAAAGCATGTACAAAGGCGAGCTTACCTCTACAAGATATCTCTTCCCTAATCTCTACAAATAATTAAATAATGCGGGATTATGTACAATTACTTTAAGGTGTGAAAATGAATGATGTATTAGAATATGTATAAAATTATTAACTTTAAATGTACATACAATACGTATGTTTTACTTATTGTACATAGCTTATTTTCAAACGTAGTTATAAAATATCTCTCACAATTTCGACTGCAAGTGAAGAATACTCTTAAGTTAAATTTATTATGTGAAAACCCGCTTGAGTGCCAATTCTGCTAATCTATATCTATATCCATCTATGGAGGCAATAAATAAACAATTAACTACCGCTAAACCAAAACTAACTATATTTTCAACATCGAAATCTAATAGGCAAATCTTACAATTTTTAAATATATTTTGCACTTTCACACTTGTTGAAAAATGTAAGAAGTTCAAAGGAATATATTTTTTATAAAAAAATAATAAGTAACTAGTTATTTACTACTTTTATTTCTTGAAGTGCATATAAAGTTTATTGTAAAAAATACTTTATTTCGACTAATAAATGTTAACGGCATTACACTCATTTCACAAGAACAATTCTCAAGCGCAACACTTAAAAAAATCCGGAAGCCTCAGACGAAGATAACACTCTACAATTCATTGGTGCGAAGCTGCTTGGAATATGGCAGTGTGATCCTGGTCCCTCTTTTTACAATGCACACTCACAGCGCATTGAGGGTGTACGTACAGCGGGCACGTCATCGTCATCTGGCATCTTACTACAACTAGGAGCATCTGTTCTCGTGCAGGTTATGAGCAACGATTAAAATTCTTCAATATACAATATTGTTATCGAATCGGAGGAAATTGCATGATCTTCTTATAAATCGGTAATTTCTCTATAAATCGGCTCATGGTGTGATAGAGTCTGATAAATCAGTCGGTCTCTTTATCTGCATCGCAAAGAATCCCCCGAAAACCCATTGTAGGCATCTTTCATCTTCCCCTGGTTAAAAGTAATACCGGCGCCAACTCGCCAATGGTTAGAATGTATAAGGAATACAATATGTTGAACAGTAAAACTGATGTTGACATGTTTAATGATACATTATCCCAATTCAGACTTTGATTTGCAGAGCTTTGATTTTTTTCACTTCTCGTGCTCGCAAAGTTCGTCTTTATGTCGTTTATAGGCTGCATTTTTATGTTCTAGAATCTAGAGCAGTGGTGGGCAACTTTTTTAAAGGCCAAGTTTAAGAAATTCTAGAGGGCCAGAATTATAGAAAAAATGCGTTTTGTGTTAAACTCATCGGTACACTGTTAACCGCCAACCGGAATAATCCCAGTCTCCTTTAGTTTGTTCACGTTAGTTTTAATAAACAATTGACTCATCGTATTATTTTTCATTTTAACATCGATATTTTATCAATAATTAATTCCAACCTTAACGCAGTGGGTACACGGGTAAACAGGAATTACCCCTACACCCACTGGGTGATGCCAGTGGGTGCACGGGTCGCGGGCGAAAACTTTTAATCATCTTCATCAATATATTATTATATAAAAAGCTAAGAATTAACTTTTAACTCTTCAAAAACGATTTGGAAAACTGAAAAATGGGAGTATAAGGAAATACAGATGTATGCGAGTATATAGTGGATGCTTTGGTCGTGACATAATAGAGGATTTTCGGTTTAATAAGTGTTTGTTAGAATCAAATTGGACACATAATTAACAAGCTACAAATTATGAATTTTTCAAAAACAAAGTCGTTCTGTAAATAAGGAGAAAAAATATTCCCGTTCTTAGAACGGGACTAGCTATGCTAGTAATATTATAAAATCTTACCTTAAATAATAATTAATTTAACTTTTATTCGAAGGCTCTGCCTTGTTAGGCGTGTGAGACATAGGGAATTGTTTTTGATTTTCCATAATATTTTCGAAAGCAGGTTCCAGTTCTCGACTGCCATTCTTCTGTGTCACACTGGTGTGACAAAATGGCGTGACAGAGAGTAATCCCCCATTATAACGGGCCATATATTATCCATGTCGATGGACTCTCGGCGGGCCGTATTAAATACTTTCTAGAGTATCACTGTTCTAGAGCATAAAGTAAAATTTTTTTGGACAAAGATTCTTTGGCCCAACAGCCAACAACGCTCAATAAAACTTCACAGAATAACTTGCGATAATTGATGTATTTGCTTTAATTTATTTGTCTTGTGTTTTCTACCTCAAAAGTCATGAAACCAGTTAAAAATAGTAACCGGTTATTATTAAAACGCATCGAACTATTTTTATTACTTAGCAGAATGAAATATATGCCTAAACCAAAGACATTATAAGAGATAGACCGACAATACGCGCGGCCTCTAAGAAACCCCCTTCAACCACAACAGCGGTCAGGCGGCCGCTACTCATACTGTATTTGTACTGCATTCGACTGTCGAGCGCGCGTCAAGTTATAAAAATACTTAAACATGCCCAAACTACTTCGTTTTGTAGTGTAAAAAACGAACAGTAATAAAAACTAAATCACATTGTAACATTCTTTATTACCGATGAGTCTTAATTATGCTTATTTATTTAGCTATTATGATATCAAAATTGGTTGAAGGGGACTTCATACATTTCGTTTGCATTGTTGGTATAAGAGTATATAATGTCTTTGGCCTAAACCATCGCCATGTAAAAATTATATACCATATTTAACCGACTTCGAAAAAAGGAGGTTACTCAATTCGACCGTATATTATATGCTTGTTTTTTTATGTTTGTTCGCGGATAACTTCGTCGTTTATGAACCGATTTTGATGATTCTTTTTGTATTCGATAGAGGATACTCCCATGGTGGTCACCAAAGTTAGGATCTGATAATGGGATCCCATAAAAATCGAGGAAAACCATTAAATTTTTACGTGTGTCCAACGTGTATATGTGTGTACAATAAAGAATATATATAATTTACAATATATTTCTATCAATTTATTAACCGAATTATTGTCACTAAAAGGTATTGTTAGTTTGGTGCTTCGTACCACCCGTACTACTGCCACTAAAAAGTTGCACTAGTTCGGTTAACCGAACCACAGATAATATAATACTACAGTACCGAATTAACAACCGAACTACTGCCACTAGAGGCCCGAATCTACTCGGGGCACAGTCCAGTGCCGAGGCCACAGCGCCACCGACGCTCCTCATTGCATCTGCTTATAGTCAAAAGGCTGATTGCAGGATTTTCTAATAATAATAATCATAAAAAAACTTTATTTCCACGCATCCGCATTTTCCACGGCACTCGTGTGTATGCGACCCAATTCCGAACTTCGGTTGCCCCAGGAAATTTAATAGGTACCCCTGCTTCTTGTACTAAGCAAAATTGGGGATGATTGCATTTCGAGGTAGCTAAGTATGTACGTATCCCGTTTTGGGCGCGCGAATTCATTCTTTTACGTGAGGTTTGGCGGTCGGAAGAAATACGTAAAATGCGAATGGAATGTAAAAGGTTCACCGCGCGTTGTGTATTGAAAAATAATTCGTATTAGGCGAGGCTGATAACTGAAAGGAAGTTTTAGATAACGTCAAGGCTTGAGCTTTGATTTCTTTATGCAAATAAGGACCGTTTTAAAGTACAATCACGGATAAAATATGATGGGGCTGACATATCCTTTTGGATAAACGCCCCTGAAAAATAAAGATAAAAGAAAATCTTCAAGAAAAACTTCAGTACCTACTTAGATTGTTTAATGTCGAGATGTTTTCGAGACTGAACACCCGAATCAAACACTTTACTTTTCATTTCGAATATGAGGAAACTAAATCGCGGCTAATATACTTACCAAAAAAAATATTTGTGTTTGATGACATTGGCTCTCCCGCTTTTTCTTTACACATACAATATAAGCACTATAAGCCATGGCATTTAAATCTTTTGGAACAAAATTGCTTATGGGACGTCGTCGTGGAGATGTGCTAGCTGTAACCGGAAAAAATATACGTTACAAAAAACGTTATTAAATAAATTGAAAACAACGCATCGGAGTTCGGAAATCGTTAACGTTAAAAAGCATTATTAAATAACTCCAAAACAACGCATCGTAAATCGATAGATAGATTTTTTAAAAATTGATTGAGATTTTTAAATCAAAGCCACATTAATCCTAAAAAAATGTATTCTGTAACTTAAATAAATTTAAAAAATATTTGTCGTATAGCATGAAGAACTTCGTTTCTATAGGGTATCCTACGACACCACGTGGCTTGTAATACGTATTTGTTAATATTGTTACGCCGATGGTATAAGAAACTTCCGGAGTGGTTTTCTTGGCCTTAGAAGCGTTTTCAGCGGCCTGAAAACGCAGTTCAGCGCGTTTCAGGAGGTGCTCTATCACATACTAGAATATCGAGATTTTACCCAAGTTGCCGTTGTTTTCAGGCGCCTGAAACATGTTTTCAGTCCGTTTCAGGCTACCCTCTATCGAACCACATCATAACCTGAAAACCCGTTTTCAGGCGTTTTCAGGACCCCTTATGGGCCTTTGAACCACACTTCGATATATGACTAAATTTTCAATAGGAGTGAGTGAGATAGCACGATAAGACAGAGACAACAATAGTGGGCACCTTCCAGAGATAAAAGATAGATCGAGATGCATCTAGAAACTTCTAAACGTGCTGACAGACAGAGATAGAACATGCTCATAAAGACAAACAATCGATCGGGTATGGAATGTTCTAGAATAGAACATTCTCGAATGTCTCGGAAGTTCACCGGTTCTACTGTAGAAGCACGAAGGCATACACGGAATTTTCTAGAAGACTAACGATCGATCGGGTATGGAATGTTCTAGAATAGGACCTTCTCGAATGTCTCGAAAGTTCACCGGTCCTATTACATAAGCGCGAAGGGTACCACGGAACTTTCGAGAAGAGAAGATAAATAATCGATTGGGTACGGAATATTCGAGAATGGAACATTCTCGAATGCCCCGAATGTTCGTCGGCCCTACTATATAAGCGCGTAGGCGAATGCAGCCGGACAGTTCTTTTCAAGAGAGCGAACCGAGCGGATCAAGCGATACATAGTGAAGAATTTCTGTGTGTTCAGTGCTTAGTAACGTCTTACAGTGAAGTGATTTGTGTCCATAGTGTTACTGTAAAGTTTTCAGTGATTGTAAAGTAGTTTTCAGTGTTAAGTAAATTTGCTTAATTGGTGCTTAATTAAATCTTATCTCTAATTGTCGGTGTTTTGCGATTTTCTATATAACACCCACCCCACAAACGTAACAATATGTAATCAGTTTCTTATAAAATACTTACACAAAGATAAAAACACAGATATAAAAACATATTTGATTTGTTAATAAAGTTTTCACCAAGATTTTTTTATTTATATAGCTAGTAGCTGTATTGAACTTAAATTTAAACTTTGTCTATGGGCACGTTAACAAAATAGTGAAACTTTCTCTGAATTACTTGTCAGTGCTAGAGTACGTCGTCCCTTTACGTATACGTCCCTTTATACGTCTGTGGTCTCGATGTAGGTATAATTTTCTGCCCTATACCATAAGAATAAACAAGTATAGAAGCGAATCTCCTTTGTGGGTGCACCAAATGCCGCTATTTGCATACCTACAGCGCCCTTCCTCCTGTAACGCCCCGCAGTAGTCTGCGGGCGCCGCTAGGGTCACCACATGGACGTATGGTGACCACTACAATATTTTTTATATAGGTACCTCCATATTTTACATTAAATGAGAAACTGAGTATACACCGAGTCTTATTGATTTTGTACTTCAAGTGTAGCGAGCGAGCGACTATCTTTAGCAATAGTACCCACATTTTTAGTTTTTTTGATTCCGTAGTTATAAGAACCTGCCTATTTTTGATTAATTGAGCTTAATCCCTACAACTTAGAGAACAAAATCATTAAAATGTTTCGAATTTCGATGTACAAAAATGGTTTGTAATTTAGGTATCGTACCTACGTTTATAGTCCAAGAGCTGAAGTTATGAATGTACTAATGGATAAAACCTAAGCTCACTTTTTACTATCAGACCAACATTTTCACTTGAAAAAAAATCTGTTGTTTCATAATTTTAATCAAGTATTGATTGTATTTAAATTTTATATGGAACAGTAACAAAGGTCGATAAAAATATACCTATATAGCAGTACCAAAGTTTCTCATAATTCAAATTATTCCCGACTTGACAAAAAAAAATCCCATACTTACAGAGTTTCAAAATTGCACTACAATGACAGCTTTAGAAACTCGATACATTATATTGTATTAGCTTTGACATGTAATGAATATTACGAATAAAACTGTATCTGTATCTAGGGTAGGTATAATAAAAATAATTTTAAAATATTCAATCATTTTTATTTAAAAGGTTTCAATTCAACAGAAATATTTACAAATGTCTGATATTTATAAAAGATGGCGTTTTTGTAGATGATTTGAAGTTTCGGTTATTAAACTTCAGCGCGTAGTAAATACGCATTCTTATAAAAAGCTTAATCAGTTAATCAATAGGAAAATATTCACAAGGTACCTGAAACACAATTTTTTTCATTGTATCTAGCAAGATCGCACCAGCACCATCGGTAAAAATAAAATATTTGAAGCTATTTACGAATATATTCTCGAGTTTCTCAATATAGTTTACAAAATGTGCCGGAGGAACAGTTAAACTTCCGAAAATTTTTGTCCGATTGAATGCTTTAAAATGAATAAATAGTTGAGAATTTTCTGTATTTTCTCCCTTGTAATCTCTGTATTTATTGAAAGCTGGGCATTCATGTTTAAGCGAGCATTTTTTGAGTAGATACCCACAAACGTAGGAAAGTGCGTTTTGTGTAGGCAAATCTGAGGGCCAATTATGGATCTTTCATCGTATGACATGGTATAAATTTGAGAAAAAGAAGTCATGAAATACTGCATTTCGTATTACTGATCTCCAATGATATCATCACTATGGCATAATTTCAATGATGTCATCATTAAATAATAAACAAATGATTAAAAATCTGACCGGAAATCGTATTTTTCGTCTTGCACTATGATATCATATGATATCATTTGCAAAACCATGAGATCGGTAATAGGCCCTCAGACCTGTAATCGCATGTCGGAACAGCAAGCGGCGAAATCTCCGATGTCATATGGTTTGCAAAAAAAGGTTCTGTGCCGTCGTCTTTGCTCAAAAGAAATATATCCAAGTCATCTTCGCAGTTGCTTAGAGAGGATTGAATAAAACAAGTAGATATACCTTTGTACTTACCTTTCTTTATCTTCGGGCAAATTGTAAAACTTTAAATTTGGGGTTATTATGGCATTATTTTTGCACCCATAAACGCAACAATAAGTCGGCATCGCGGCGACTAGGTAGATAGCGGCGCGCGGGAAGGAGTCACGTACGTGCGGGATGCGGTGCGCGCCTTGACTGGCGATTCCGTTCAACGGAAATCAAACGGTAGGTGAATAACGTGGCCTTGAGCGCTCGACGGCCGGGAGTTTCGCTTCTATACTTGTTTATTCTTATGCCTATACTTAGGTAAACACTGACCTACTTTCAGAATATGAGAAATCAAAAGTTAATTTTTATACGATTGACTTAGTTTTCTAATTATTAAAATTAGTAAGATTATTGTATAATTAAAATATCCTTACTCTTGTTGACATGAACGGAGGATGCCCGATTTTGCCCCACTATCAAGGTCGACGACCAATAAAGCGGTATTTCTAGTTAAATATATTTTATCAAAACATGATTTTTCAGTGTAATATAAAACAGATAGAAGCTACAGTTATTTTCGGCAATAAAATAAAAACTTACATTCATTTCCTGTAACAAAATGGCAACTGCATATTTATGCATTTTTTCGTTGTAGCTCCAGTAACACATTTTTCAATGTTATGCATTATTTCTTTCATTACATTTTTAAATATTTATTTCTAATAAATAATAAAATATATTACATTTCATCATTTCAATTAAAAAGCAATTTTTTTCAATGACAGAAGGTTGATAGATCGCATAGAGTATAAAACCCCGTTTTCCATCTAAGCAGCGCACCATTAATCCAAGCGCGCTAACATCAATATTAATTTATATTTTGCGTTTCTTTTTTACAATATTAATGTCAACATTTTTAACCACGCTATTTTTCACAAAGGGAATCTTATTCAAAATATTGTATATTTTTAAATGTAGCGCATTACGTTAACATACGCTGCTCGATGACGGTCAAAAATCATAGATCATTTACCCTATCAAAAACGAATGACTCGCGATGATGTTGAAAATTCTGCAAATCTGTACTTAGGTGGAACGCGTCTAAAATAAGTCGCATCGTTGCTTGCGATTTCTGTTACCTACACATTTCATTCCTTATTATTGATAATATTGGATATCAATAGGCTTACTGATAGTATTATTATAATTGATTGTTAATGATCGTTAGTTCAGCATAACTAGTTTGACGTCTTTCTTGCAATTTGTACAGGTCGCATAGGTTAGGTTAGGAGCAATTTTTATTGATATCTACGGAACTGCAGCTTTAATTAAAAAAACAATACTTGATTTTTATTCAAGTACAAAAAGCGTTTAAAATAAGCCTAGAGTTGTTTCTGTTCATTGAAATTTTTAGTGGGGCAAGTCTCCATACAAAAGTGGGCATCCTCCTTTAAATCAGTAACTAAACCACTATACAAAAGCGAAACTATACAGACAGGTAGTAGGTATACTAATTGAATTTCCTCATAATGTTTACATTGTGTTTTCTTATGCCTTTCCATTTTAATATACGAGATAAAATCCATAGGACAAACATCAATAAAAAATAACGACATGTACATGTCTATTTAGGACCGAGAATGTCTACTACTATTATAGGGGCCGATTCCTAATCACAGTCGACATTATTCAGAATCAATTTTTAAAACAAAACATAGCAAGAAATATTTCTAAATAATATAATTGTTAATTTGGATCTTTATTTGCCAAAGATATGTCGTTTATATTATTTAATTATAGTATATATGTTATCAATATAAAAAGCCTCATTTGAATTTTGTTATAATTTTCTGAATCTTAAATTAGATACTTATTATTGTTTGTTTGATATGTGTTCGTTTAAAAGATATAAGTGATATGTCTGTTAGATCAACTTTTATAAATGGCACTTAAAATAACTATGTTTATCCAAATAAATACTTACTATTTTTATTACTTAAGATTTAAACACCAATAGTCGACCTTATGAGCAGAGATTAACTTTTTTCAAGATGTCAACTCTGCGATACCGACGTACTGTTGCGGACTTGCTGTTTTTACACAAGATTCTAAATAACAAGGTTAAGTGTACTAACATACTGGAGATGGTACGATTAGCTGTTCCCTATCACTATCTCCGGAAGCTCATAACCAAAACTTTTAGTCTGTTTAAATCTAGAACTAACTTAGGTTTGCATCATCCCCTTTCCAGAATTTGTTCTACCTACAATGAAATAAATGCTAAATTACCGGATATTGATATCTTCAATGATTCTTATATACAGTTCAGACGTAAATTGCAGAAATCTATCCCTTAAGGTCGAGTTTTTATTATAGTTAGTTTTACTTAGTTTAGTTTACTTAGTTTTACTTAGATTTAAGAGATCTTTTGTTCATTTACTGATTGTAAAATTCTGCAGCAATTGTTGTGTACACTTTTAAGTGGCAAGCATATAATGACTGATGTATTTTTTGAGTTAATTGTATGTTTTCATATGTATTGCTGTAAGTGTGCCTATTGGATAAATAAATAATAAATAAATAGTCTAGTTGCATAAATTGTACCGTTAGTAGAGCTCCGAAAAAAACAGATTTTTTGATATGTTAACTGCAATACGAGATGTTGAACTATACTCGTAGTAGTCATTCACGTGCAAGTATTTTCGTAAGTTAAATATTGCCGTTATAGTAAAAAGTGGTACAATTTAACCGGCTTTGACCCTAAGGCTTGCAATTCTTTAGGAGATCATGATTCTCATCATACGTTTATCACTTTGTCGGTTTTTGTAGTTCGTGTGCGTTGCAACATATAACTCCATAATGTTTCATTTTCCACCTAAAAAAATCGGTCACCGATAGTTGATAATGCGCGTTCGCAATTATGAGGCCAATTAAAGCTACCTTTCGGTCCGGTATGTTATTACTCGCAAAAAGTACGATTGAAAATTTAAGATTTGAGGCAATATGGTAAATGTGCTGAGAACTACCGGAGCTACCGGAGGGAGACTCTGTACCAGGGTCTCCCAATACCAGGAGAGCTATTTTTGAATTACGTATGCGACTTCGAAATCACCGATGTGACTAATAATCACCGATTTTCAATAATTCTTATTTTTGAATATCACTTATGTGACTACCTTAGTCACGGATGTGATTTCATTACGAGTGCCCTCACCCACTCGTAAACAAGTCATAACTGTGGAAACGTTATCTGTGTTTTGTTTAGAGAACATACTGACAAGTTTGAAGTTGATGTGTGTTGATTTTTCAGTCAATCTTATATATAGTTTTTTTAATCTTGAAATTAGTTAGTTGAATAACTTTTACGTTGGCAGCTCTGCGTTCGACTTTCAAAAATAGGATGTTTAGGAATTCGTGACCTCAAAGTCATCGCTGACTATTTAGTCAGCGGTGATTTCTAAATCGCATACGTAATTCAAAAATAGGTCTCCAGGTATCAACTCTGTACCAGGTCTCGCGTGCAAGAATACCTCCGTCTTACCTATTTCTCCCGCAAAGCGGCAGTGCTTGCATTGCTGTGTTCCGGTTTGAAGGGTAAGGATATGGCACTGAAATTACTGGGTACTGTGACTTTACATCTGATGTCACAAGTTGGCAACGTACACTGTGGTTCTTGCGGGAGTTGCAGTTTTATTGCAAATCTCACAGGAGCCACAAGTATTATAGGTGACTGTTACCACTTACCATCACGTGGGCAGTTTGCTTGTTTGCCAACTTGGTAGCAATAAAAAAAAGAATAAACTGCGTAACTTTTATAACCTTCATGGGTATTCCGATTCTAGCTACCGTCATTAGCTGCCGTTGGTGTGAAAATAATCCCCCTGGCTGCTTGCACGTCGGCAGCATCACCGCAAGTAAATATGCGTACGTGTTAAAGTTGCTAATAAGGTAGCTTGTGATTCCGATCTCGTCTGGCCAAACTACTCCAGCGTAATTTGAGGGCTGCGATCCCCGAATATGAAATCTTCAATTGAATTTAACCTTTTCGAGGATTGATATTGGCCGCGGTAATTGGTATGGTACAGATGATAGCAGCGTAGCCAGTGCGGCAGTGGTTGATTCAGTGACTTGTTAATCGATAACAGGTAAAGGAACCTGTTCCAACCGTTCCAATTTACTGTACTGTAACTGTTCCAGTGTACTGTAACAGTTCCAATATCATCATCATCGTCATCACATCAGCTTATATACGTCTCCACCGAGGGGCGCGAGCGTACCCTAACTAGTAAGGGCGATTAGGCCTTAGTCAAACCACGCTGGTCCAGTGCGGATTGGTTGACTTCACATACACCTTTGAATGACTTCGCAGGTGTATGCAGGTTTCCTCACGATATTTTTCCTTCACCGTAGGAGCGTCAGATAAATGTACATATGAAATTCGTGAAACGAAAAACACATTGGTACATGGCAGGATCGATCGCGCGCCTCCCGATTCTACTCGGAGCACGGTCCAATGCCGAGGCCACAGCGCCACCGACGCTCAGTTCCAATAACTTATGCCATATTAACAATTTTACTAACGAGGAGGAATGCTTGTACGCACCGAGAGATTCTTCTGCTACATACAGTGGGACTAGCACGCAGGAGAATCGAAAATCGAATCGAAATCCGAATCGAGGAGTTTGTATGGCAATTTTATTAGCGCCACGGCGGTGAGTAGCAGAACTAATAAAATTGCCATACAAACTCCTCGATTCGGATTTCGATTCGATTTTCGAATCTCCTGCGTGCTAGCCCCACTGATCGCGCTGCGTATGTTGAACATATTGGCCGTGTGCACGACTTCAGCGCCACCTAGCGTCTGCAACTCTGTTGGCTGTCACTTTAAAATTAAATGGCGGCATTGTGAGAAAATATTTAAATTAGAAACTATCTTTTAATTTATATTAAAATAGCAGTGATACCATGACACTATAGGTACACATACCTTTTTGGTCATAAAAATGATTAGGTAACTTAACCTATCCGCTACTGTGTTTGATTGAGGTGTCCCGTGTCGGTTCTGGGTAGTCTTAAAAAATAACAACCTAACCAACTATATGTGAGGTAATCTGAGTTTATTCTGGGTAGTGAAAAAAAATTTACACCCATAATTAAAATTAGCTGATTCTTTTTTGCATAATTTGTGTTATTTTTTCGATAGATATAATTTTTTCAGACAACTAACCTCAAAAATCAAAATTAAGATGTTTCAAAAACGACGCTTTCCGCACAAAAAGCTTGTAGATTATGATTTGGGGCATCAATGTCTATCGATTGAAGCCAAAATTTGCCAAATACTAGTGCAGCAGGATACTAAAGCCAACCCATAATATATTATAAACTAAAGGATTTAAATGAGCTTATGGTGTTATACTTACTTTTTTCTCTTGACGGCAGTCGGGAATCGCTAAAACTTGCATTTACTATTTCTGCCAGTATTTTTGCAATTTACAATACAACAACTGCTATGATTCATTTTTGTTGGGAGTAATAATGTGATTATTAATATTAGGTATTAGTTAGGTCTAAACAGATTGCTTTGACATTTATGACAGATAACAGAGCTAACATTATTTCTACTTTTGGCTACCATGAGCGCTGCGATAGATGTCATTACCCCCACCTAATACTTCGCACCCAGCGAATACCTACAGTTTCAGTACAGTGCAACTTTAAGTAGGTGCGCGCACGGTTGACTTTTGTCACCGTGACTGTTTTGTCGCCGTCATCAAGTCCATGGAAATGTATGGAGGTGCGCGCACGTTACGACGTGACAGCTGGGTGACTTTTTTGTCCGGCGACAAATCGGTGACGCCCGGGTGACAAAGTGTTGCCAGCTCAATTTCTGTTTACCTAGACTGCGCGGTCCGAAAATCAATAAAATTCACTATCAGCGCTATTAGCGTGCTCAAACGCGTCCTGAAATGCTGTGAGCGCGCTAACGTTCGCCGGCTTGGAGAGCTGCATGAATTTATCGCTTACGTCATATTGGACTTACTGAAGTGAACTATAGTGAAATCACTGTAAGCGAACTGTCAGTCTGACGTTCGATACTTGTGTTTTCGGATGAAAATGAATGTATTTGTTGTGGATGAGCAAGGGAGAAACAATGTTGTGATTAAAAATCCACAAAACCAAAGTGCTGAGAAGCAATTGAAAACAAAATGACCTAACCTAACCAAAATTTTAACTCGACATTTGACTTGACAAGTTGATAAGTCGTAAGCGTACTGACAGCACTGTTAGCACTTTTAGTACGCTTTTTAATTAGGACCGGGTGATTATAATCGTCAGCACTGTGAGCGCTGTTATCTATTTCGGACTGCCCTAAATAGATCTACGTATTTTTAGGTCTTAACTGAAAACCTTTTACGTAGATTTTTTGCTTACATTTTTAAGAAAATGGATTTTATACTTATTGATAATTTTAAGTAACATTGTGCTGTACACATATTTTTTGAAAAGAATAAGAATAATTTATTTTTCCAAGAAATATAGTATTTTTCCAAGAAATATAGTATAGAAATATAGTAAAACTATGATCATCACACTAGGTTAGACTTGTTACGCAAAGATCATACTTATTAACAAAAATCAAGGGTTTTCTGTAGCAGCTGATTTAAAAGATATTAATTTATATATATTAAATGAAGAAATTAAATAAAAAATACAAATTATTAATTAGGAGAATAAGTGTGTCTGTGTGAATAAGTATGTGTGTTATTTGTGAGTGTGTATGTGTGTGTACTAGTGTGTGAAACAGTGTTGTATATGTAAGCGTGTGTGTAGTAAATTCGAAGTGAGATTGATGTTGCTACATGAGAACCCTTAATAAAGCTTCCGATTCAGTATAATTATGGGATAGCAGATACCTCAGCAGTAAACAATTAGCCTTTTTGACACTAGATAGTTTCACGGATGCACACGTCTTTACCACTTTATTATAAATGTAGGGTCCTAAAAATATTCTAAATCGATGAGCAAAAGAAGTTTTTATTCTTGCAGTAGTGATATAAAACGTACGCTTCTGAAGCATTTCTCTATATGAAGGCATATTTAATACTGCTTTATGTGTAAAGAGGAGGAGACGCATGAGAAAAAATCTACAGACACTCAAAACCTGAGCATCTTCATACAGCAGAATGGTGGGATACCGTCGATTCTTATTTAAGGAGACTTTGAGTAGGCTCTTTGAGCTCTTTCAAGTATTATAAAGACAGATGAAGGAGCTCCTCCCCATGCAAGGATAAGAAATGAAAAAAGTAACTGCATAGTTTCTTTTTCTCTGTAGAAACTATATTCCGAAAGCGGTGGTTTTATAAATGTTATTTTTAAGTTTTTTGGCGATTTATAGATGCCTATAAAGGGTTACCTTTTTATCAACCCGGAAAATTTAAGGAACGCTTCACGACACGGTAGTAGAATGATTTAAACATGAATAAAAAAATTACTCACCTATTTAATTTTATATGAATTTCTAAAATATCCAAAAAATACTGCTCTAGTTTAGTGCAGTATTTTTTTGTTTTTATTTTCTTTTTTAATTTTTATGTAATAATGACAATAACCCCCCAGAATGTATTCTTAATTTTTTATGACAAAAAATCCAATTATTTTTTAACTGGTGTTAGGCAGGCGGAATCTCGTGTGACATTTCGGAATGACAGACTAGTATATCATTAGATGAGGTTCATAAGTTGTTGACATTTAATGCCCAGTAAATAAATCACCGGCCACCAGCACCAACAAACCACCAGACCTAGTGGAAAATTTACTAACTCGGCAACACTGGACTCTTCGATTACAAAAAAGTTTCGTCACTGTCACCCTCCGTGCGCGCACCTGCGTGACGTGACAGTTACAAAACATTTCTGTCGCCGTGACAAAAGTCACCCGTGCGCGCACCCACTAAAAGTCCGAAAACTGCGATCCTTTCATAATCTATACCTCTCTTCACATACACCGTGTTGTTCCAAATCTTTTACTAAGAAATCGATTACGCCGTAGAACTCATTGCCTGGGGCTATAAGGCGCGCACAAACACAAGATTAATTTAAAACTAAAGTGGAAAACCATTTCCTCCAGATATCTATGTAAACTCTCTTTTTATATTATATTTATTGTTATTATTTGGAACATATCATATCATTTTACATATTTGCCTTGCAGCTGCTTTGCAGAAATTGCTGTTTTAGCATTAAGACTGCCTTATGTAAATATAAAGTTTCTTTGTGCAAGAAAGTATCAGATTAGTGTCCGGCCGATGCCCAAGGTTCAATCACCTATAGAAATTCAGTTCAAAATTGGCTAAAATTTATGAAATAATGACGTTAGACACTTATAAATCACCTTACAGGTTACCAAATATATTACCATTTCAAAAACTGTAAATTAAAATATTTATTTACTCATTTCAAAGTAATTTAACAATCACAATTAGTAAGTTATTCAGTCAATTTTTTTTAATTAAAGATACATTTATTAATAATAAAATGTGATACCTTACACATAAAAGCAAAGGAATATTCAATTCTTATTGGCGTTTTCTCAAACAGTCTCTTATGTAGGACTATATAGTTGTCAATATTTTCTCCAATTAAGTTCTGCCGTCTTCACTTCTTCTATCTCATGCGTTCGCGGCAAATTTCGGAGCTTGTGAGAAACCTCATGCTTCGGCAAAAACTGCGGCCCATCTTCACCGAAGCCGCAGGTTTAGCCGAAGGTGCATTTTTTGCCCGAAGATGGCCGAAGCCGAAGAAAAATCCGAAGCTTCGGTCAAACACTTGTAGGTAATGAATCATTTATTCATATAATTATGACCCTTATCTGCGCAAGTGCAATCGTACAAATAAGTGTTATATGAATGTTTAACTAAAAAAAAAAAAGAAAAAAAAATGCAATATGGGCATTAAATGAAAGGGCTTGCCTTATAGAATACAGTAGGAATAAAATCCAAGATGGCCGCCATTACAAAATAACGGATTAAATGTTCTTGTTGTGAAAGATGATCAAATGTTATTTTGTGAAAAAGACCGAAGAATTTGATACAAATTTCAGTTTGCTGCCTTCAGCATACCCTGTTGACGAGACCAATTCGGCCACCGAACACTCACCCAGCCCGAACGAACGTATTGATATATTTTGTAGGCGCTCTAATCAACGCATCAACCTTTACTTGTTCTTTTGTTCAGTAATTTCAACTAACTTTGCATAGCTCCAGTGAGTCAGACACCGTACGGAGACAATATTAATTACAATGATCGTGTTCGGCCCGCTGTCGCTGTCGCTGTCGCTGCCGGTGCCGGTGCCTGGGGAGAACACGCCAACCTGTTTGGTTATTTGACACATAATTTATGCTCAAACGGAGCCGGCAACGGGACGCCCGGGGACGATTGGGTTCACACGTAACGTTGCACCATACAGGCAATCGTTACTAATATTATAAACGCGAACGTAACTTGTTCTGTCTATCTGTCTTTTTAGGGCTCTGTACCTCAAAGTAAATAAAACGGAACCCATAAAGCGTAGATCTTTTATGGACTGCCGCCCCCTTTGCAAGAAAAACAATCTTCCGTCCCTTTGATAATAATCAATTTTACCAATTTTCTCACGAATTAAAAATTATTTTTCTTTCTCTCTTTATCTCTCTCCCTGATCATGATCCTCGCATCCCTTAGCCACGACCAGGCTGAGGGTCGTGATTATTAATTAATTAAAAATACAAAACCCTTCAGGTTCATAACAACAACTGAGTCAAAACCTCATTTTTTCCAAATGGCCAACTTAAAAAGTCAGTTCCCAAAACGACAATATCCCGAAAAAACATGATTATGTTAAAAAACATTTAACTCAGACAGACATAGACCATACAAAGTGTTATAAACAAAATTATAACTTAAGGCGCATAGTGCTCCAATGACCTTGCGTCGATCGTCCCGCACTGATTACATAGGAGTGAGTGAGTGAGAATGAGGGGAATATTTTAAATTAAAAATTAATTAAGGCGAATAAGAAAAATCTAAAAGGACCACCCCCTAGAATATTGTTCACTTAATTTATTGAAATTGAAAATATATGTTTTAACCTAATATTTACGACGCGATTAGGTTTAAAGTTTTAAAATCGAGGCATGTTTGGGTCACATTTTAACCAAGTTTTAATTTATTTATCAAAAAATTAAAAATACCATCCTCTAAACAATGCGTTGAATAATAACATATCATTTTTAAAGATTTTTTCATTCAATATTTATGAAAAGAACCGGTTTTTTCTGCAGTGATTTTTTATGATTGACCGTACTATGCGCCTTAACCAACAAATGCAAGACAAAACACAAAACTGGCGCACCCTGCACTGGGGCACTACACAAAGGTTTCAATTTATTTATTATCAGATGCGAATCATCACGCTCAGTGATCTGCAGTCTACTCGCACCTATTCCCTTTCATAAACAGTAAATTAGTTACTGCACTGAACCCACGCTCAGTCAAATATGATTAAGGAAACGCAATTCAAAATTGCTGTACTTTTCTCCACAATCCAGGCTCGAGAGCTGACATTGATTTTTGGAGTCAGAACTCTTGATGTTCAATTTTGCATTTCACTTTTAATTCTTCATTAGTTGTGAATTCTATGAGTTGTCCCAAATTTGGTGATTCTGCAGTATTTGCATTTGCGAAAGGGTCTTAAAATCAGCTTGGTATATTCCAAATATCCTGAAATTGCTTTGTAAAATAAGCACGAAAAACGTTGAGGTGTTGGCAGTAAGTAGATAAATCTCTCTGATTTACAGACTGATATGCAAATAATGTCGGAAATGGCTGTATTCACTTCTTCCTAGATTTCGTTCGAATAGAAGTTTTCCTACAAAAGCAGCTATGACGTTTTTTGTCGTTATAAATTAAAATGAATATAAATTTATTCATTCATTCATCACAGCAGACTGTGAGAGATCCTCAGAACAATAACTACAGCATTAGTTTATTCTGAAATCTTCAATATATTGACAAAACATTGACATATTGATGTTCAGTTTTTCATCCAGCTATTGATTCAGCCACGAAAAAAAAATGGCGTTACGAAGTTCGAAATTTAATCCTACTAATATTATAAATGTGAAAGTGTGGATGTTTGGATGTTTGTTACTCAATCACGCAAAAACGGCTGAACGGATTTGGATGAAATTTGGCATGCATGTAACCTTTGACATGGAATAGAACATAGGCTACCTTTTATCCCGATTCCTTAAGTAGTTCCCAAGGGAAAATTTAAAATTGTTTACGAGCTAAGCCGCGGGCAGACAACTTTGAAATTTGGTATGCATGTCACCTATGCTATGGAAAAGGACATGTACTTTATATTCCTTAATGATCTCTCAAATAGTTTTCGTGGGAAAATTAAAAATTGTTAACGAGCGAAGTTTTAGACCCAATTCTGAAGTCCACGCAGACGAAGTCGCGGGCAGAAGCTAATTTTTAATAAACTCAACTCATCACCTTGTAATTGTAAATTAACGTCGTAAAATTTTAAAAAATGGCTGTCAAATTAGCGATGTCATTTTCGGACGCAATTCCGCGCAGTTCATTGTCTCTCTATTCAAGAAAGCCCCATACTGAGTAAAATAGATTGAAAAAGCGATTTAGATAAACACCTTTCGAGAGCCATCGCACTTTTTTCTGTGTTAGGTAGCAGCAAGCAATTAGTCCTCCTCATTTCCACTACAAAGCTGGCAGGTAATCTGTCATTTATTGGATTGTTTTTTATCTTGTTGACTGCTCCAATGGAGAGACTTATGCAGGCGTTCATTAAAAAACAACCAAGTGCTGGTGATGTGTAACGTAATGTACAGCGAGTACATTTGGTACTGCTTGTTATAAATGCGCTATGAAACCCTTAGGGCTATATTTCACCGGGACACCATGGTGGCGCAACCAGTCGCAGTGCGACTGGCGGTCTAATCAGTGAGCCACCATACAGCGCTTTACTAATTAGTGGTGGCGCGACCAGCGTGGCGCCACTGCCAGTAACATTCTGTCCATTCGCCGCATAATTTGTTGCGCAACCAAGCAGACACCAGGTGAGATATTCTTTATGGAGCTCTATATACGTTGCCGTTACCAACAAAATGTATACATCTCCATAGATACTCCGGGATACGATGCCGCCATGGTATCCCGGTGAAATATAGCCCGTATTTCGCAAATAATAATGTTGACAACTCTTTTCTTCATTTATGAATCGGACGTAAGCAGAAAGTAGTGCTTCGTTATTTGATAAAGTTGATTTATCGAGTTGAATGGAAGCTCGTAGTCAATTATTTTCTTATTTAGGAAACGATGCAAAAAGGTTTGATATGGTTGGCTGTTTAACTATTTCTTTTCAAGTCCTTGAAAACGACCCACTCGCCCATATACACCGTGTTCCTGAGGATATGCATTAACTTAGGTCTCCCGCACTAAGATAACTAGTGCGGAAGACCTTGCCGACCTTGCCATGATTCGCTTTTTACCAGACAATGACTGTACTAAATAACAAGGAATAAAGTAAGTATACAAATTCCTTAAAAAATGAAGATGCTTACCGGAAGGTGCTTACCTTCCGAAAAACTATTTTTTTAACATAAGTGATAAATCGAAGAGAGTCTAGTTTTTACGTCATCTTTTATTATTTAGTTTTAACAAGACGGAAAAAATCGTTACCAAACGATGTTACTCGAGACGTAATTCGCTAGTATATTCTAATGACCACTTTAACTAAAAGAAGCTGAACACCGCAATATGACAGCATATATCAGCATTCCTTATGCACCCCGCGACCTCATTATCATCGCTCGATTTTCAAGTTTTCTTTCGATGGCATGATTGAAAATCCGCCCCCTTAGACAAGATGTCTTTTATTAATCGCTAACGCAATCGCTAAATGGACAATGTATGAGATTTGACAATTGCGCTCGAAAGCTATGCGAGGGCTTATGTCAAATCACATACATTTTTAACCGACTTCAAAAAAGGAGGAGGTTATCAATTCGGTTGTATTTTTTTTTAATGTTTGTTACCTCATAACTCCGTCATTTTTAAACCGATTTCCAAAACTCTTTTTGTATTCGATAGAGTATACTGCAAGGGTGGTCCCATGGTCACCAAAGTCAGGATCTGATGATGGGATCCCATAGAAAATAGAGGAAAACACTAATTTAATAAAGCTGGTATTAGATTTTCGAAATTAGGGAGAATTTATTAGATACTAGCTGTGCCCGCGAACTACGTTTCGCCATCAAAATACTTAACACAGTGCATAGTTTTTTCCTCCATTTTATTCCATATGATTCAACTTTATTCTGCGTTTCTTGAGCATCGGCCATTTCGAAATTAGGACAATTTTCGTAGGTTCGTAATGCTCTTTTTCTAACAGTCCACAAAATTAAATACATTACATATTACTATAAACACTAAGTATAATAGGCTAGTTGACCCTTTTTTAAAGTAGGGCTTAAAATATTCATAATTGTTGTATTAGACCATAGCACATGAATATTATTTTTTTCGATGGCTAAAAAGTGCAAAAAATCTATTTTAAATTAAGATTTTCAATTTTGGACCGAAAACACGGTCAGCCATGATAGTCTGTTCATTATCTGTGGCAATGACGTCAGTCTTATAGTAAACAAAGCACGGGGGCGAAATAACCTCACAAAAACAATGCTTTCTATTAAATATCACAAAATATAGTAAAACTGTATATGGAACGGGACAATAGAACAGTAATATAGAAATACCTCTTCAAAGACTCCAGGAAATCTGTGGATTAGACGTACCCAGTGATATAGACATGCGAAATATTTGGTTAACACTCGCTTAAAGAAATCCTGTAACTATCTACTGAAACTCAAATGTATTTTTGCGAAAATCACATTAATGTAAGTACTATAACTGAATAACTCAATCTATGTAGGTACTTCAGTTTCAACTTAAACAAAATAGAAGTTTTTAGGTTGTATGTAAAATCAAATCTGTATGTATTAATTAAATTTTTATCTTTCAGTTAGAATGAAAACTGACTGCAGCCGACCAACCAAATTTTAACTTGACCAGAAAACTGAGAGAAAACTTGACCATTTACGCCTTTTTGATTTAATCTAAGTTATACACTGACACTAGATGATGTTTCAAGGAAAAGAATATGTACTTATGTCCAATTGAATAATGATGTAATTGAATATTAATTAAAAAGTATGTAATACAAACAAAAATATCAAAGTTTCATAATGAATATATTTATCTAAACAACTTTTACTTGAATTTACTGAGTACCTAATTAAAATTTGTTGCTTTCAGTGGTTACTTAATGAGAACTATTGTGTACTAACCTGTTCTCCTCTTGACAACGAGATTGATAAGGCAGTAAAAGTTGTGCAACATAATACAAAGCAGTGCATGCTCAGCCACAACATCAAAATGTGACCCGTCAACTAGAACAACATTATGTCAACAAAATAACTCAAGTATTCATATACCAAAGCACCATAGAAGTAAATAGGTCCAGTTTGGTAAAACTGAAAGATGTTATATCTTCACTGATTAAACCTGCTGGCCACCATGGCTGGTAAATTTCAGAACAGCTTACGCAAGAATATGCAAGTTATACATTTTAAAGCCGTATACAAATATATTAAATGTGATTGCTGTGTTGTCAGCCTGTGCTCTTCTTAATTTACAAGACCCTTCTTATTAAATAAATAATATAAAGAATTTTTTTCTTTACTTTATACATAACTAACATCTAAAGATGACATAATAAATTTTTGTACTACATTAGTCATTATGTTCTTCACAAAAAAAATGTTCTATGTTTATTTGACAATAATGACTTGTAAAGGTTTAAGTTGAATCAAAATATTTTAATTTGAAATGCATGTGTTTTATTTTTCTGTTACACCTTAAAAGATTTATAATATTTTATAGGTTTGTTGCTCATTTTTATCATTGTTACTCAAATATAGTATATGTTCCAAAAGTACAAATAGGTTGAATAGAGTTAGATCAAATTAATTGTTTATCTATCTATCTAAATTTATTAATTTGTATATATTGCCTTAAGGTCGCAGGTAATAAAAGTCAAAATAATAGTAAAGTGATTTATTATGAAGTAATACTTTCATATAATTTAGGAAAAATGTAGTATAGTTTCCAAAATGACACTATTTGATCAATAAGTTTTTTGACATTCAGATTGTTAGAACAAATACCTATTATAGCTAATATTGTCACCTTTTGAGTGTTTTCAAAATGACATACTGCTAGCAACACAAAAGTATATAAGTTTTGTTTGCTTTAGCACAAAACATCTGCATCTATACTTGAGTTAAGCATACTGTTCACAGTTTTCCGTCTTTGATAATTAACATTATCTTCAGTGAAAGAGCATGACAATTTTGTATTAATCTAATTTTATGGATACCGTTTGTTGAATAGACTATTACAGGGTATTAATCAGAAATGAGGTCACATTTTGTAAATTTCAACCCAAATCTTCATCTTTCAACTTTTATCCACATTTCATTATACTCGTAGGTGTCTGCAAGATTTCCCACCAAAAATCTTCCCAACAAAAGAACCATCATGTGTTATGCACTGGCTGACTTTATAGCACATGGAAGCTGTTATTGTTTATAACGAAGCTCGAACTAAAGAGCACTTCTGTATTGATGATTCGTGGTTTAGTTTTCTATGCACTTTATTCTTTCTTCATTGAAGAGGTCTTTTATTTTTTAAGAAATATGTCACAATCTGTGTCTGTGAATGTATATATATTTTTCCTCCCAGTAATTTTCTTCATGCTTGACAAATGAACAACTGCCAATCTTTCTCTTTTTATGTTCATTTACAAATTCTTGCAGAACTACACTGGTATTTGACACATGATCCTGATGTTTTCTTTTCAACATTTCTCTTGAAGTAAATATTTTTAGTGTTTATTTGACTTTTGAGAGATAGAATTCTATCCAATAGCATTCAACTGCTGTACAAAATAGCTCCTCACTGTGATGGTGCAACCACACCAAAAATGCATGTTTGCAACTCTCTTCTGCAGCGTGACAATCTTGACAAGTACACTTGTAACCGTTCTTCATTATAACAGTATTGAAACTGTACTTATATTCTCTGTAAGAATCTCCTGACCATCAATCTGTCTATTTTCGGAAGATTTGTACTATCTGCTCTCACAAATCCAACATCAATGGTTGATTTTGCTATTAATACAAATAATTTACGATATTTACAAATATAATAACGGAGACTTGGACGATTTTTTGCCAGTTTTAGGAAAGAATAGTGCAAATCGACGAGTTGTTGAATCAAATTTGACATTTCTTTGTTTACTATATGATTGACGTCACGGCCCTGACCACAGGATATCAAAGCGTTTACGGCGTGAGATAAAAAAAGATTATTTCTAGCATTTTCAAATTAAAATTTTACAGCAATCATTCATTGTTATTTATTAAAATCGGTATATTGTGGAACCTTATGCCAAATACTGTTAGAAATAAACAATATTTTAATGAATTTTGATATGAGTCAACTACCCTATTATTGTTTTAGAGACTTTATTGATATTAATAAATTCTTCTTCAGTAGAAAGAACTACACAGTTGCATGAATAATCTTTATCGTATTCATGTTTCGAATTAAAATAAACAATTGTTAATAAATTAGAACTGTATACGAATAAAGTTTAGATTTTATAATGGGTGTTGGTAGCACCAACAAAATATATTTTTTGGATATGACAACTTGGCCAATTTTGACTGGTCGTACAGTAAGCTCCTTGTCAAGCTATACTGTTTGACGTTTGAACCGTTCTTATGTCGCTCGTAATACTGGCGGTTTTCGTAGAGTTAATGTATAGCATGAATGGAGGGGTTACTGTACAAATACGTTTTCCATATTCGATATCCGATCACAGACACGGAGTTTCGTGAACGTAGCGCAGACGTTCGTTTCTTCTCATTCGGGATTTCTACCATTCTACCTAAACGTACGTACAGAACGTGTTCCGGTTCGTAATAAAAACGAACGTGTGCGGCAGTCAATGAGTATTTTGTATAGATTTGATGCATTCGGATGCCCGCAATCAGAAAACGATTGCGAAAAAACGTAATTATGCGGTTAGCCTTAAAATGTTTTGAGACTTCCGTTTTTGTAACGTGTACTGTGCGATATAGTGTTGCTAGCATAGTTCGGTTAGCAAACTCGCCGTGATCTAACATCCAACACACACACTTGGAGTTGTCGTTAGTTAGTTTACGATCGTTGCATTATCACGGTCTCGAAGGACACTAAACACAGGTAACATCTAACATCGAACATCCAATAGGCCCCGAAGCGGTTCTCAAACTTTTTTGGTGACGGAACCCTTTTGGAAAGCGAAATACTTGACGGAACCCTAAAATAAAACAATAGTTTTTAAAAGTGTATTCTTTATTAATAAGCATAATAAAAGTACGACCAGAGAGGGTGTTTTGATTTTTCTAAATTATTGCGGAACCCTTATAGAGGTATTGTGGAGCCCTAGGGTTCCGCGGAACACACTTAGAGCATGGCTACTCTAGGTACCCTTCAGGGCCTACTTTCATTTAATACTCCTATTGCTGGGTTTGAAAAGCAACTGTAATCCGTCTTTTTTGAGCGGCGGCCATGTTGAATTTACGTCAATGTTGCTACGTTCATAGTGCTCTACTGATCAAGGCCTTTCATTTGATACCCATATTGCTGGCCTTAGAAACGAACTTTTATCAATTTTTTTTTGAGCAGCTTTCATTTTCCTAGGTTCATAGTGCTCTACTCTTCAAGGCCTTTTATTTGATACCTAATTGCTAGATTAGAAAACGAAATTTTATCCACCTTTATTGAGCGGCGGCCATGTTGAATTTATTTATGTGTTGCTAGGTTCATAGTGCTCTACTCATCAAGGCCTTTCATTTGAGACTAATATTGCTGGGTTTGGAAACGAACTATTATCCATTTTTTGAGCGGCGGCCATGTTGAATTTATAGCAATTTTCCTAAGTTCATAATGCTCTACTCTTTTAGGCTTTTCATTTGATACCCATATTGCTAGGTTTGGAAACGAACTTTTATCCTTTTTTTTTGAGCGGCGGCCATGTTGAATTTAGGTCGATTTTGCTAGGTTCCTAATGCTCTAATCTTCAAGGCCTTTCATTTGATACCCATCTTGCTAGGATTGGAAACGAACTTTTATCTATCTTTTTTGAGCGGCGGCCATGTTGAATTTATGTCAATGTTGCTAGGTTCATAGTGCTCTACTTATCAAAGCCTTTTATTTGATACCCATATTGCTGGGTTTGAAACGAACTTTTATCCATTTTTTGAGCGGCGGCCATGTTTAATTTAGGGCAATTTTCCTTAGTTCATAATGCTCTACTCTTTTAGGCCTTTCAGTTGATACCCACATTGCTAGGTTTGGAAACTAACTATTATTCTTCTTTTTAGAGCGGCGGCTATGTTGAATTCATGTCAATGTTGCTAGGTTCATAGTGCTCTACTCATCAGGGCCTTTCATTTGATACCCATATTGCTGGGTTTGAGAAAACGAACTTTTATCCTTTTTTTTGAGCGGCGGCCATGTTGAATTTAGGTCGATTTTCCTAGGTACCTAATGCTCTACTCTTCAAGGCCTTTCATTTAATACCCATATTGCTAGGCTTGGAAACTAACTTTTATCCACCTTTTTTGAGCGGCGGCCATGTTAAATTTATGTCAATGTTGCTAGGTTCATAGTGCTCTACACTTCAAAGCCTTTCATTTGATACCCATATTGCTAGGTTTGCAAACTAACGTTATTCCACCTTTTTTGAGCGGCGGCCATGTTGAATTTATGTCAATGTTGCTAGGTTCATAGTGCTCTACTCATCATTGCCTTTCATTCGATACCCATATTGTTAGGTTTGGAAACTAACTTTTATCCACCTTTTTTGAGCGGCGGCCATGTTGAATTCATGTCAATGTTGCTAGGTTCATAGTGCTCTACTCATCAATGCCTTTCATTTGATACCCATATTGCTGGGTTTGGAAACGAACTTTTATCCGTTTTATTTGAGCGGTGGCCATGTTGAATTTAGGGCGATTTTCCTATGTTCATAGTGCTCTACTCATCAAGGCCTTTCATTTGATATGCATATCGCTGGGTTTGGAAACGAACCTTATCGGTAGTCATGTCAAATTAAGTCAACGTGGTCAACGTGGTTCAATGTGTTCTACTCTTTAGGTTCTTCGTTCGATATCTATTTTCCTTGGGTGGATCCAAAAAAATGTGATCCGTCATTTTAGACATTAGGATCAAGAGTCCCGTCCCGTCCCTCTACGCGTAACCCAGAATATTGCAGTCAGATATTTTTTATATTATCAATATTAATCTATTACTTTTAATAGTTTTAAATGGATGAAAGAGTTTGATTCCTTAGTCCTCATGTAAAAACACCTTTCAAAATACCTTGAAAAGAGTATCTTCATTTTTCAACATTTCAAAAATTGTACCGATTTTGTGAAAATTAGTCAAGAATTAAACCAATCTACAAATTTTATGGTCACACGATAAGTATTATCATAAAAAATGCTTTATACATTGGTTGTATGGCTTGATCTTTTTGCCTTACCACCACGGTACGACATAAGAAAAAGACAATTTGGTTGGCGAAATCCAGTTGGGCACAGCCATTAACAGAAAATATTAAATTTTATTTGTACTATGTGAAACACTTCATTCCTGCCTCTCAATTTTCGAAATCCAATTACTTAAGATCAGGCTGTATGGCGTAGTTCCATTGCCTTTCCTTCGTGGAAGAAAATACCTTCTCTCTGTACTATGTGACAGACTTGTCAAAATAATTTCACGTGCGCCATGTTGTTTTTCTACCTAAAGCCAATTCGAAAATTTTATATGGTATTTTTTCACTAAAAATAAAAAGTGAATTTAAACAAACGAAATTATGCCTAAATGTTCTTCCGGGAAATTCTAAGCATTGTGGTGTAAGTCATATCAAATTCTGTCCAGTAGTTTCGGAGATCTTTCCGGACAAACAGACAAACAAACAAACAAACCAACAAACAAACAATTTTTTTTAAAACTATTCTATCGTGTTCTGCTAATGATTTTAAGGCGACCTGTGTATTTTTTTTCTTAATATTTCGCAATTACAGATTTTTGTACCCCTACGATTTTATTATATATAGAGATTAGAAATTAGGGTTTCTTTAACTGAAAAGATTTCATTCACTAAAAAGTTAAAAATATTTTTTTTTACAAAAAATAAAACCGACTTCAAAAACACTAAAAACCTAAAAATAATATAAGAATAGGTACAGACAACATCACACTTCTATATTGAAGTCGGTGACAAATTTTAACACTTTCTGGGAGATCATCGTTTGGCGCCGACTTCAATATAGAAGTGATGTTGTCTGTATATACCTATTCTTATATTATTTTGAAGTTTTTAGTGTTTTTGAAGTCTGTTTTATTTTTTGTAAAAAAATTTCCTTCTAGCGATTGCGCTAGCGATTATCGAAATGCGTCTAATGTCTATCGAAATGTCTAGGGGCGCAGGAACAGTGTTGATACTGCTATTGGGATTGAACAAAAACAATTATTTTTATTTTCATATAAAATTCAAATCAAATATTATTATAAACAGGAAAGATTTAATGATTAAACGAACTTACCTAAAGTGAAGTTCTATCATAATAATACGAGGGCTTCGTCCGGAGAGATTGTGTATGTAATGAATAAACTCAAAAACTGATTTCAAAAATTCTTGCACCATTAGAATGCTACATTATCCCTGATTAATATAGGCCACAAAATTATTTTTCGTACAGGAAAATATAAAATTCCCACGGGTATACAAAAATAACGCGGGCGAAGCTGCGTAAATCTAGTATTATTATAAAATTAAAAACTGTAGTATCCGGAAATTGGGCGGGGCTTAGGACGGCACTTAGACATCATAAAATATTTTGAGTAACAGGTGTCTTTCCTTTTAAACATACCGCGCAGATGTGGACCAGACGAATTAATCCATTTTCTTGACCCTGGTATGACCGTAATGTAATAAAAAATGTAATAATAACCGTATAAACGTAATGCCACGGCGTAGTTTATTGTGAAATCTATTTATGTTAAAAGTACTTATCAGTTAATTATCTTGTGACATAATTTGGTTTGGAACCGAATTTTCGCCGCGTGGAGGTTTTTTATTGAGTTTAAGATGATTACTTAAAAATCTGCATGCATGTCTTATTGATTCATTAGACATTTTTGATGCAAAACTGAAAGAAAGCAGAAGTAAGTATGACAGGGACATAAAAGACCTAACTGATAACATTAGCTATTTACAAAATTCTTTGTCAAATATAACAAAAAACTATGAAAGTGCTCAAAACCAAAATAAGGAGCTTATTAAGTCAGTGACAGAGTTAGCCACACTCTGTCAATTCAATGAAGACCGTTATCAGTCCCTTCTGTAGAAACAGACTATAGATAACAGTAACCATTATTTAACATTGGACAGCAATATAACTAATAATTTGGATAACAATAATTGTGTACCCAGTCATACACCTTCTGCGCTCAATGAGGTATGTCAGTCGTCAATAGTTACTGGTGAGATTAGGCTGCCTGAATCGAAATGTGTTATATTTTGTGATGAAATAGGTAAAAATATTTTGTGATGAAATAGGGGCACTTGCTATCAAACCAGCTGGGGCGAAGTGTCATAAATTATTGTATGCCTGGCTCCAGTTTCCAAGATGTGGTAGCTAAAATTTCTAATTATAAGTTTAATAGTAATGATAATCTGATAATATTAATAGGAAATAGGGGCAATTTAAACAAATGTCAATTAAAAACAGTATATTCAAAGTTTGAAAATTTGGAAGTAAATAAAATAATTATGTACACATTTCCCTACCACCATCACTTATCTGAATATGAGAATAGTATGAGATACAAATTAGATCTGACACCATATTGACTTGTTATTCCAAAAAATGTCATATCATTGATATAAACAAGTTGACACGCGCCCCTAATAAAATTTATCTGACAAAAGATAGATTATATCTGTCTACCTTTTCAAAAAAACCTCTGATTGTTCTGAGAAAAAAACAATTAGCAAGTTCGCTAAGCTTTTATTTTTTATGTTTAGCCAAGAATTTGGCTATTGACAATGCTTTTATTGAGCAACACACTCAAAGTAATGTCTTGGAACAAGTTCCAAGTAATTTAAATTAAATATTAAGACAAAAGAGGTAGCCTTTTGCAAGGTACTGACCAAAGGAAAGCCCAAATATTTACGGATATTTCATCAAAATATTCAAGGCTTTTCTGGAAAAGACTTAGAAATAAATTTATTTCTAGACTATGAAAACATAGATATACTTTGTATTACTGAGCATTGACTAAAAAATTATGAGTTGTTAATAAGTTTAAATAATTATAGAATTCTGAGTTCATTCACTAGAAAAACAGCTATTAGAGGTGCATCCCTAATCATTTTACATAATGACTTACAGTTTAAAGAACGAAAAGACATAGTTTCTCTTTCTATTGAACGAATCATTGAGCTCTCATGTGTGGAACTTGATAATTTTATTATAATATGTGTATACAGACCCCCCTCTGGGAATTACTCAGAGTTTGAATCGAGTATGGAAGATGTATTAAGAATAGTATCTAACAAAACTAAAAAAAATATTGTATGCGGTGATTTTAATATAAATATTTTAGAGGAATCGTAATTATCTAGTAGATTTATTAATTTATTTAAGTCATTTAACTTGAATTATGTTTTTCAAGAACCAACCCGAATTACAGCTACATCTGCTACTTGCTTAGACAACATCTTTTGTAACTGTAATGTACAAGATAAGTTAATTATTAACTGCATTAATTCTGACCACAGCGGTCAACTAGCTTCGTTCGAGCACCATCATGTTTGTTCTATACGTGAGATTACCTGTAGACCTATAACCAAACGCGAGATAGAGAAATTTAAAAAAAATCTTATTAATCAAACTGCAAATTTGTCGATCGAAGGGACGAACGCCAATAATCTCTATAATAATTTATTCCATGTAGTAAAAAATGAATGTAATGATATATTCAAGGAAAAGGTCATTAAAGTCAAAAACGGGAGTAAGAAATTCAGTGACTGGGCTACTCCTGGTATATACAAAAGTCGAAGGAAACTGTTTGACCTTTACGCCTTAAAAACAAACTCTAGTGACCCCGCTTTCATAAATTATGTTAGGAATTATTCTCAAACATTTATGAAAGTGTGCATGTCCGCAAAAGCTATGTACATAAGTAACAAAATCAGTTCATCTAAAAATAAAGTAAAAACCACCTGGAATATCATTAATCAGGAAACAGGTAAACTTAAAAGTACTGTAAATTCATTCTCATTAGAAATCAATAATGAAACAATCAAATCAGACAAGGCAGTTGCCAATGCGTTCGAAGACTTCTTCTCTCGCATACCCATAGAAACTACAAGTAGTCTCAACTCGTGTCCCGATGAAGCTGTAGCTCTCCTAGGGCAAAATGTAGAGAGGTGCAACAAGGTTTTCAAATTTTGTCACATTGACGCTGACACTGTGCGTAAAACATTTCGCACAATTAGTACGAAAAAAACTGAAGATCTTTGGGGTATTTCGACCCACATAATCAAATCGGTTATAGTGGAACTTGCCCCGCAACTCGCGTTCATATTCAATATATTTATTGATGAAGGTGTCTTCCCCGACCTCATGAAGAATAGCAAGCTAATACAATTATTTAAATCTGGGAATAAAAATGATCCTTCAAATAACAGACCAATTTCTATTTTACCAGCACTTAGTAAAATATTCGAAAAAATTGTATCGCAGCAGTTAATAGATCATTTCACATGTAATAACATTTTTCATATGAACCAATTTGGTTTTACCAAAGGTCGTTCCACGACAGATGCTGGAGTTGCACTTCTCAAACACATTTTTGCCGCTTGGGAGTGTAAACAAGATGTGATTGGTATATTTTGTGACCTGTCGAAGGCTTTCGACTGCGTTAGTCACCAGACTCTTTTAAATAAACTCAATCATTATGGTGTCACCGAAAAAGCAATTAGCCTTATGGAGTCTTATACTTTGTCCAATAGGGTCCAGAAATTTGTTTTTAACAAAACTGAGTCTGTTGGTGCATGTATAACTATGGGTGTGCCTCAGGGATCGATTTTGGGACCTTTGCTTTTTTTAATTTACATTAATGATCACCCACACTTCACTAACAATCTGTGCGATACAGTACTATTTGCAGATGATACTTCTTTAATATTTAAGGTTGACAGAGGAAATGAAAATACTGACGTTGTAAATAGTACTCTTTCTAGAGTATTGCATTGGTTCACAATTAATAACTTATCATTAAACTCAAATACAACTAAATGTATAAAATTTTCATTGCCAAATGTAAGAAAAGTGGATACTATTGTGGAAATGAATAATCAAATTATTGAATTCATTGATTGTACCAAATTTTTGGGCATTACATTAGATTCACGTTTGCAGTGGGACCCACATATTGAGTCCTTGGGAAACAGACTTAGTTCTGCGGCATATGCAGTTAAAAAAATAAGACAACTTACTAATGTTGAAACGGCAAGATTGATTTACTTTAGTTATTTTCACAGTGTTATGTCGTATGGACTACTACTGTGGGGATCGGCTGCTAATATAGACAATATTTTCGTACTTCAAAAAAGAGCTTCGCGCTATTTATAATTTACGAACAAGGGATTCTCTAAGAGATTTATTTAGAGAAATTATTATATTGACCTTAAACTCAAACTCAAACTCAAAAATCTTTATTCAATATAGACCTTTACAGGCACTTATTGACGTCAAAATAAAAACATAAAAATCTTCAACCAAGAATCTAATTAACTAAATTATTTAATCCTTGTATGTACACACACCCCAACCATTATTAAGATGTGTGCAAATACAAGTAAAATTAAAAAAAAATATAAAATAAATTGACTCTACACCTGTTCGGAAATTGGGAGAGCCTTCTCAAGAAGAACAGGCAAGAAACTCGGAAGGTCTTGTATTTTTTTTTGTCTCCTCTTTTAAAATGCCAACATTACAATATTATATTTCACATACATTTTTTTAAATAATATAGAAATGCCTGTCGGTGTGAGTGGAACAGTTACTCGAATGAAATTTATCCCACTATCACAAAGTGTTAACACCCTTTAAACGTCAATTATCACATTTTTTGTCAATCCCAAGCAGTTTTATCTGTCATATAATCAGACACTTTATAATATGCTTTTTTCATAAGTGCGCCCTTGATAGCGACTTTAAATTTATTCAAGTTAAGTGCTTTAATATTATTTGGGATTTTATTGTAGAAACGTACACAAAGGCCTTTGAAAGAATTATTATTTTTTTTAAGCCTAGTATTTGGTAACGCTAACATATTCTTTTGCCTAGTATTTACTGAATGAATATCACTGTTTTTACAAAACGAATGTATATTTTTATGAACATATACTATATTCTCGTAAATATATTGCGACGCGACGGTCATAATACCAATTTCTTTAAATTTTTCTCTCAAAGAGTCTCTTATTTTAAGGTTATAAATAGCACGAATAGCCCTTTTTTGCAGCACAAAAACAGTCTGAATGTCGGCAGCATTTCCCCACAGCAAAATGCCATACGACATCACACTATGAAAATAGGCAAAGTATACAAGTCTTGCTGTATCAACATCAGTCAGCTGACGTATTTTCCATACAGCGTAGGCTGCAGAACTAAGTCTCTTCGACAATTTATCAATATGTGGGCCCCACTGAAGCTTTGAATCTAAAGTAATACCAAGAAATACTACGGTATCCACAAGGTCCACATTTTTATGCTTTATGTTAACAGTGGTGTGAACCTCTTTAACATTGGGTAAAACAAATTTTATACATTTAGTTTTCCCTTCATTGAGGCACAAGTTATTCGCATTAGCAGGACAATACATTTATGAAAATTTGGATGGATACGAATTGATGATTGACAATTAGATGAAGAATAATATGAAATAAATATTTACAAATTATTACATTTACTATATATAAATATTAAATTAAACTCAAAATTATTAAAACAATAGGGGCGGATAAACATATTAATTGAAGTAATAATAATAATATTTAGAAGTAACTATTAATAAATAGAGACAATACATAGATAAATAAAATAAGTTTTTCCGTGTTGGCAAGGTAATATGATTATATAAATAACAAATATTAGATAGAACTTAAATGAAACTCAGAATTGTATAACTTTTTCAATGTTTAGTTTGATTAGCAAATATTTACAAACATAATTTCTTGTAATTACATTTTTTTTACGTGTTAATATTGAAACTTGTATTTATTGAGACATACACGCGATTATTCACTGACTGGTTGTTTTTTTTTTTGTTCAACACATTTCAGTATCTTGACTTAGGTATTTTCTATAAAAAAATAAATGTTTTCTCTTTAGACAACAAGCGAGTCTATATAAAATCATCGATATCAATCATCAATCATCTTGAGTAGGTATATTCAGGATGTATGCACTGCACATACAAGGTTAAATTTGTTTCCTTTAAATTAGAATGTTTTGCTTTGTTTTGTTTAAGTCAATAAGTGCCTGTAAAGGCCTAAGTTGAATAAAGATTTTTGAATTTGAATTTGAATCTAATATAATCACAGTGTTTGTTAACGAACTCTTTCGAAAGGGCTTGACCGATTTTTATGAAATTTTTTGTTGCATATTTGGTAGGTCTGAGAATAAGTCGTACTTAATTTTTTTATACCCCTACGTGATAAGGGTGGGTCTCCAGAAACATGTTGAGCCGTATTAAAGCGAAACGTAGTTCGCGGCACAGCTAGTTAATATATAAAAATGTTGACCAATCAAAAGGAATTGTCACAATTTCTATAAGTAAGCAAACATACGTTTATGAAATTTTGCCCCTATGTCAGTTGTACCATTGACTAGTACATACAATGAATAATGTTTTGGAAACTTTAAAAGTTATTATCGTTATGTATGACAATAGTTTGCTATATATGACAACAATACCTATTCGAACATACATATCTAAAAGAAAACCTTATTTTGAAGACAGCTAATCTTCTAATATATAAAATTCTCGTGTCACAGTGTTTGTTACCGAACTCCTCCGAAACGGCTTGACCAATCTTTATGAAATTTTTTGTGTATGTTCGGTAAGTCTGAGAATAGGTCGTAAACCATTTTTATACCCCCAGGTGATTATTATGGAGAAACGTAGTTCGGGGACACAGCTAGTATTTTTATAAGTATTGATATTGCAATCAATACGTATTACATCGTGATCAGATTCCGAAAATAAACTCAGAGTGCGAGTATCTATGGGCGTAGATAAAACGATGGAACACCGTCAGCACATTAGTCATCGGTTCACGTCAGCCGTGAGCTCCGACCGACAAGTTTGATAAATGTCCCCAAAATGTCCTCGTATTCGGGCTAGAGAGCCTATCTGAGCAGTCAAAGTTTCGATTACAGAGTTCACTGTACAATGTTAAGGCAGTGGATGCTTTAGTGACGCGAGGGTATCTGGCGCACCAATATACTGCAAACTGTGACCTTAAAATAAATAAATTCGTTTTCGAGAGTAGTGTAGTACTATAGATCCGCTAGTGAGCTTACAGTTGAGTGATGCCATCAATTATCTTATCACTGTCTATATTTTTACCCACGACGGCACGGAACACGGGTATGCGTTCAGAGTGAGAGGCTGTGTGTATGGCTGTGTGTGCGCAATTGAATGTTCCCATCTATCTTGAGGGATTTATAGATTTCGACGTGGTTTTCTGTAA
The DNA here is from genome assembly GCA_963935595.1 of Schoenobius gigantellus. Classification (NCBI taxonomy): domain Eukaryota; kingdom Metazoa; phylum Arthropoda; class Insecta; order Lepidoptera; family Crambidae; genus Schoenobius; species Schoenobius gigantellus. Next base: position 8,175,717 of record OZ012544.1, on the reverse strand, counting down.
GGGATTTGTTACTCATCAGGGAGTGTTCGTAGGTAATGGCTAATTCTCATCGACACCATTCTCATCGTCACCTTCGTGGAGAATTCTTATTTTAGCTTTTTTAAACTATTTTAATAAAACAAATTATAGCGCTTGATAAGACGAGTAAATTAATAGGTAAGTGAATCAATCAAATTAGGAGTCTCGTTTGGAAGATATAGTGTTCTAAGATTCTTGACCCCACGAAAGTGATGCAGTAATCCAAGAAAGTAACTCAGTAACTTAAGAAATATTATAAATTATATTTTAAATAAAAAATAAAATACTAAATTAATGTTCATGGACTCGCATATCAGTCTTTTTGTGATCAGAACCTAACATGTCATCCTAAGAGGCAAATTAGCAGTTTGGTCCTAGATTCGGTGATCTTATCCTATAGAAAAGGTTATCTATATACTATGTCAATCAAAACAACACGATTTTAATGAAGAGTTTTTATTCAGATACATAAAAACGTAAATTCAAAGTATCATTTTTTATATACGTAATAATTAAAATCACATATTTGTATTCAAAATTATAACATTTATGCGTAATTTAAACACCTTTTTTAACCGTAATATTACAAGTAGAAGAGCAAGTTTTTAAATTCACCAATACTCAGTCTTTTATGGTAACAAATAATGAAAACTAAGCTTCATCATTACGGCTCATATTCGTTCCCACCTCGGGGCTCGAGTCTACCCTATGTTAGGGTGATTAGGCCTTAGTCAACCAAACTGACCCAGTATGGATTAGTCGACTTCACATAGTACACCTTTGAATTTCTTCACAGATGTATGTAGGTTCTCTCACGATATTTTCCTTCACCGTAGGAGCATCGGCAAATGAACATATGAAATTCGAAAAACGAAAAACTCATTAGTACATTGCAGAATCGAACCACGGGGAGGCCACAACCAAGTTAACTCGGTAACCCTCCCTTGGCGAGTCCCAGCTCCTTTACATCACTGTGCCTGTTCCCAGTTCGGGGAATGGCTACTCCGATTTCGAGTGTGCCTCCATCGGGGACGGAGAGGTACCGGAGTGTGGTTTAGCCGGGTATGGGGTTTTTACCAATCCAAGGGATAGCCTTGTAAAGAGATTCCCCCGCCCTAAAAAAGGATCGAACCACGGACCTCCCGATTAGGTCAGTGCCGTGTCCATAACTAATCAATTGGTACTAACTTTTTAAAGCTCTTTTTACAAAGTCTTAACTCTCAAAAAATCAACTTTTCTATATCATTATAACAACAAACCTGACTACAAAAAAGTAATACGAACCATCATTAGACTTTTCTAGATGCTTTTCAAAAACAAAAACGTATTCAATATTATTGCAAAAAACTAATTCTAAAATACTACAAAAGACAATGATCACTTCAAATATGACGAAGGTTTAACCACGGACCTGAAAAAAAGATGGACGGAGCGTTGTTGAATCAAGGGTGAAGCATGCAAACGACAGCACATTTGTATGTGTGCGTGTCTTGTTCGTTGAAAAATGACAGCTTTTTGTGTTATCTGGTACATCTGTGTGAGTGTAGGTCGTGTACAAACACATGAAATTGTCTTACCTTGCATGCTTTACATTTATTTAATGCCACACTACGTCCGTATTTTTTGTAGGTTTTACGTAAGGGTTACGTAGGGGTTTAACGTAACGAAAAAAGTACAAAATGTCTCATTGTAAAATAACTGCTTTAGCCTTTTCCCTATGATAGCGTTCTCTTGCTTTTGTTTTTAGAGTGTCGAATGAAGAAGAATGAAGATCAGAGTCTCCTTTTATCCTTGCCTTCTCTATTTTTCTGCTTTTTTTTGTTCTTAAGCTGTTTGCGACATTTTGAAGTATTGAAAAATCATAAAACTATAGATTTGTATAAGATATAAAAATACTCCACAAAAATAACTCGTCTTATATTCACCTATTTACTTTTCTTATTAATTTACTTTCAGAATAACTGAATGGTGGTAAGCCAGGCTAGCTGTCAACAATAGTATATTTAGGCAGTATTATCTATTCTGTGATTTAGGGCCTGTTTTACAACCAAAAAATAAGTTGTGACTAGCTTATTTGACAGATGATTTTGCATTATTTTATATTACAATTTTACCCTTAGGGCAACCTGTTTTACAATCAATAAGTAAGTTTTGAATAGATTACTTGACAGATTCTTTGACATATTTTTTATTAACATCTGACCAATTATCTGTCAAGTAAGCTATTCAAAACTTACCTTTCGATTGCAAAACAGGTATTTTAGTAAAAGAATATAAGTAGTAGAAATTAAATAGTTAGGTATATTAGAAAAAATAGTAATAATCAACTTGTCTCATATGGTAGTTGACTTTTTCTAGTTTTTTTAAATATTAAAATTTATTTTTTAAATAGCATTGTAAATGCAAAATAATAAAAAACTACAATCATAAAATAAGTTGTCCGTATCTAAAAAATCACTTTCATGGCCTTTCGTCACCTTCGTGTCCAAAAAGCCACGAAAGTGATGCCACAAAGGTGATGAAAATATAGCTTTTTTAGAAATTTATAAAAGATTAAGTAAAGAAAGCTAAATCACATATAATGTGAATATGTCTAACATTTTGAGCTTTCCATAAGATGGCTTTTGATATCAATTGCTAAAATAGATTGCGAACAATATTGTCCACGCAAGTGATTGGAATGCACATGGTAAGCATATGAATAAATCAAAACTTACCAATATTTTATCTCTCAGAGTGATAGTCTCTCATCTGAATTATGCTATGATACGCACATGACTGATATTTTACCGAATCGAAGTCTATCCCCCAGTTTCTGTAAGGCTGATCAAAATATTGTTCAACTAACATCCATGTCATCTTAACAGCAGTGTCAAATCAATTTGAGTTTCCGAAACGTTGGTTAGCTAAAATTTACTTATCTTTAATAATTTGATTTCTCGTGAGAAATATTTTTAGACACGGTCACATTGCTGAAATCAAATATTTTGTTTTATTCATATGTATTTTGAAAACCCAAAATGGGTCTTTCCTTAATAATTTTGAAATAAATTTGACAGCTGTGTCAACTAACACAGTGATAAGTTGATTGAGCTTTCAGCAACTCAATTCATAGTTAACATTAGATTGACAGCTTGTTAGTTAATTTTATCGCTAAACAGCCTTTCAGAAACTGGGTGTGTGACTCGTTCCTACAGTTATTTTCGACAGCAAGTCTTCATAACTTTTTTTTTTTTATGGGATAGGGGGCAAGCGAGCAGATGTATCACCTGATGGTAAGTAATTACCGTCGCCCATGGACACCCGCAACACCAGAGGAGTTACAAGTGCGTTGCCGGCCTTTGAGGTGGGAATACGCTCTTTTTTTGAAAGTTTGAAGGTTGTATCGGTCCGGAAATACCGCAGGCGACAATTCGTTCCAAAGTTTGACTGTGCGAGGCAGGCTTTCGTTTTTATGTAGAAGTTAAAGTTTGCAAATAGTAAGTAAAGCTTGCGCAGAACAGTTGTAAAATAAAGCAAGTTCGCGTTGCAATACACAAAAACTCTTTTCTTTATTTTTGAGCTACTAAAAAATTTAGGAGTGGCAAAAAATAAACCCTTTTTTAACCGACTTCTAAAAAAACCGCATCGGGCCACGCGCAGTGTAGGGTTCCGTAGTTGCAAATGCCAACTTTGAGTTCACACTCACATCACACGTTACAACATGTTGCTATTAAATTAGTAATTATTATTATGATTAAAGCTCCAATGATTTTATATTTACTTAACTTCACCTGGTTCGTAAATTTATATTCAGTACTAATTTTTCGTCTATAACTTTTTAGTTTGTACTTAATACTCAACTCTGATAGTTTTCCTTTAAACTTCGTTATACAAGTTGATTTTTTAGTTATGACAAAAATTTGGTGTGCTTGTTCAGACAAGCAAACTGAAACACTTTCACTATGGGACCAACTTAAAAATCGCAAAAAAAATCAGCTGTTTCATACAAATGTTCAACATTCACTGAACCTAAATGTATGAAACAGCAGATTTTTTTTTTGCGATTTCGAAGTTGGTGCCTTAGTGAAAGTTGTTCAGTTTGCTTGTCTGAACAAGCACACATTTTTGTCATAACTAAAAAATAACCTTGTATACATATACTACTGTTGTAATTTTTTTCACGTGTCCATATAAACGGTTATTTTTTTATCACCCTGGAAAATTTAAGGGACGCTTCACGACATGGTATTAGAATGATTTAAATTACCTATGAATAAAAAAATAACTCCCATACTTAATTTTATATTAATTTCCCAAAAAAATTCAAAGAATGCTGCACTAGTTAAGAACAGCATTTTAGAGATTTATCTAATTTTTTTTCTATTTTTTTTAAATTTTATTTCATTTTTTTTATATAATAATGGAAGTGTCCTGAAGCGTACCTAAAATTTTCCAGGGTGATAAAAAAATAACCGTGTATAACCGTTTAGCAGTTAGAGGGGGGGGGGACACTTACCTCTAAGAAAAATTTGGGGATTCGTTTCTGAAATATTTAAAACCAAATATTTCAGAAACGAATCCCTAAATCGAAAAATGGTATTCTGAACCGTACATTGTTTTTTAAAGACCTATTCAGCAATACCCCATACGATGGGTTAGTCGAGAAAAAAATGTTACTCCCACTATACTAGTTATGGTAGCCACCCAAAAAAAAAATTTTTTTTTTCAATATTTTTTGCTACCACTTTTTTGGCATGATTAATATACATTACCCATACAAAATTACAGCTTTCTAGTACTAATAGTTTCTGAGTAAAAGCGCGGACAGACAGACAGACATGACGAATCTATAAGGGTTTCTTGTTTACTACGGAACCCTAAAAAGGAGGAGGTTTCTCAATTCGACCGTATATATGCTTTTGTTATGTTTGTTCGCGGATAACTTCGACGTTTATGAACCGATTTTGATGATTCTTTTTGTATTCGATAGAGGATACTCCAAGGGTGGTCCCATGGTTAGGATCTGATGATTGAATTCCATAAAGATCGAGGGAAACCCTTAAAGTTTTAGGTGTGTCCAACGTGTTTTGACCGATTTTCAAAATTCCTATTGATTCGATAGAGTAGGTATACTCCTGGGGTGGCCCCAAGATCACTAAAGTCAGGATCTGATGATGGGATCTCATGAAAATCGAGGGAAATCCCAAATTTCCTTTATATTATTTTAGGGTTCTTTTCACTAAAAAGATTTCATTCACTAAAAAGTTAAAAATAAAAAATATTTTACAAAAAATAAAAACCGACTTCACAAACACTGAAAAGTTTAAAATAATATAAGAATAGTTACAGACAACATCATATTTCTATATTGAAGTCGGTGACAAATAAGACTTTCTGGATCATCGTTTGATACCGACTTCAATATAGAAGTGTGATGTTGTCTGTACCTATTTGTAGACTTTTCAGTGTTTTTGAAGTCGGTTTTTATTTTTTGTAAAATATTTTTCTATAGTGAAGAACGCAAAATTTTTTCAATTTTTGATGTGCCTCATTTAATAAAAAATATAAGAAATAATGTTTTAACTCATAATATCATTAACAACAAAAATGAAGTCTTTTAAAGATATCATCAACTTATCATTTAGACAAAAATAATAAAAGTAGGTCGCTTCTAAAAATAACCGATCGGCACATAAATCCGAACGCATTCCAAAAAAAGACTAGAAGCCTTGCAACTCAGCACCTAAACGTTTAGGTACCTACCGTGCATAGAATCAAGATAGAATTAAAATGTATCGGAGCATCGGGTATAACGAAGTTAATTTCTCCGCGTGTATTTTTTCTTTTTTTTACAGCTTAAAATACACTTTTTGTTACTTCGTTTAATATTTGTGTACATGAGATATCATTTACAATTCCTATAATATACACAGAAAGAATTAAAAAAAAAAAATTATTGAATGTAACATTATCCATTAAATTAAGCGCCATCTAGTAAAAAAGTATTATAACAATCTAAGCACCGCACTGACCGCACCGTGCTTAATTATATTCGCCATCTGGCGCGAAACCGTAGAAACCGTGTAATAGGATTAAACTTTTCGATAAAGATTAAAATTGTTCTGGCGGAATATTGTCGAATTATTTGTAATTTACTATTATTAAAACAACTTTGTATTAATTTTCAGGCATGATTCAGTATAAATTATCAACAAAATTTAAGTTAGCAACCTTATAGGTCACCGCCATCTAGATATAAGGCGGGAATATGACCTTTCTTATAGTTGTATGACATTGGCAGTCTATATTATTCTTCGTCTATGGTAATACCGATATTGGTCTGTAGTTACCTGGGTCCAATTTATTTCCTGTTTTAAATATCGGAGTAACTTTTGCAACTTTTAACGAGTCAGGAAATACACCCTGTTCTAGACACTTATTTATACATTTTGTTAGATCATTCAGTATAACTTTTTTTATGCACTTTATGGACTTAGGGCTAACTCCGTCTATTCCTGAACTTGTGTTGCAATTTAAGTTGTCAATTATCTTTGCCACTTCGTTTTTATTTGTAGGTGATAGTTGGTTCAAGGTTATACTATTTGCACATCTAGGCATGACACTAAATAACTTTGTGTGCGATGATGAAGGGATCTGTTTTGCTAAGTTCGCCCCGACATTAGAAAAGAACGCATTAAAGTGTTCACAAATATCCTTACCATTAACTAGAACACCACTTTCAGTATGAAGTTTACTTGGTGTTGAGATTTGGTTGATTTTGTTCAATGATAAAGTATTTATAAGTCTCCACATTTTTGATGGTTTACTTTTACAATTACTGAATGCCTTCATATAATATTCACTCTTTGCATTTTGTATCTTAATCGCGACTTCATTTCTTTTGTTTTTAAAAGTATTTTCTATTGATTTATTTTCAGGGTTAGTTTTATACTTCTTCCAAAGTATATTTCTTTCATTAATTTTGTCAAGAATCTCCTTATTAATCCAGTCTTGTTTAGGAGGGTTTACAACTTTTGATTTAATCGTCCTGCTCTTTTCAATGCTGCTTAATATTTTCTTTTCAAGCTCATTAAAGGAATAGGTATCATTAGATTTTTGTATTTTTTCCATAGCTGTGTATAATATTTCATAATTAATGGCTTCATAGTTTATTTTTTTACGAGCTACTGCACCTTACCTTGCTTGTACTTGCACCGTTTTATTTCTAAATATATTTGCTTGTGGTCAGATATGGGGGTGTCTATAATTGAAAAATTGTATTCATTTCCCTTCATTTCATATTAGAGCGTCGGTGGCGCAGTGGACTCGGCACTTGCCTTCCAATCGGGGGGTCGGGGTTCGGGACCCGCCATGTACCAATGTGTTTTTCGTTTCGAATTTCATATGTACATTTGTCTGACGCTCCTACGGTGAAGGAAAAACATCGTGAGGCAACCTGCATACATCTGCGAAGAAATTCAATGATGTATGTGAAGTCGACCAATCCGCACTGGGCCAGCGTGGTTGACTAAGGCCTAATCACCCTAATATAGGGTAGGCTCGAGCCCCTCGGTGGGGACGTATATGGGCTGTGATGATGATGATGATGATTCATTTCCTGATAAATTTGAACATACATGATCGATAATAGTTTTTACTTTTGTTGTTTCTCGTGTACAAAATTCTTCGTCAATTTTATTAAGGATTTTAAAGGCAGATTCTTGGAGAATTTCATTATACATAACAGTTGGTCGGTCCGCAGCAAGCAGGTTTATATTAAAATCTCCGAAAATAACTCCTCTCTTTGTTTTCTGCAGTTTCGTCGAGTACGTATCTAAAAAATTGTTTAAGTTTGACATTTCTGGTTTTCTATAAACCACACCAATATCAATCGAGAAGTTCTGAATATGTATCCATAAGTAGTGGTTACCATTGAGGCATTGATCATCGATTAAATTATGGTTTAAGTTATTATGGATGTAGCCTGTAGTTATAGTAGTGAAAGTAACCAGGAATTTTAAGTCTTTATGCTTCATCGTCAGTTTTGATCCATGTTTCAGCCAAGACTATTATATGGACAGTATCTGTGAATTGTTCAATTACACATTTTAGCTCGTCCAACTTGCCTGGTTTCACAATACTGCGAACGTTGGCGTACAAGAACTTCAGGGATTTTTTACTTATCTTTATATCTTTATAGTTACTGACAATTTCATAGTTTATCGTTGTTTGTAAGTTTTCTTCCGTTGCAATGTTCTCTATTTTATCATTTGATGTTAGTTTTTTGATAGCTTCGTAATTTTGGGTAGGCCCTTAATGTACCTGATTGTAAGATCTTTTTCGCCATTATTGATTCGTCGCTTCAATTCTGCATTAAGGTTCTTTATAAATGCTTGTTGCCGGGGTGTTTGATCGGAAAAAAGTCTCACGATGTCCGATTCTATATTTTTCTTATTTCTTAGGATGGTAGTAACGGTTTCCTGAGAATTGCAAGTTACCTTTAATGGGCGAATTTTATTTGAATCATATTTACCAAGTCTTATAATGTGCTCAGGTTCTGGGCATTTAGGATCAGTCAATCTTGTAATGCGGATAATTTCCTTCTCTTCTTGGATTTTTCTATTTTCAATGGTATAGCTAGCTGAGCTAGGCTCTGGAATGCCAATAATTATGATATTCTTTTTTTTTTACACATTTTTTTTAGATTATTATGTGTAAAGTGTATTTAATTACGATGATTTTAGTATGTGTTACATAGAAATATGGTGAATTTTGGTGAAGTAGTAACTACATGTATTAGTGAAACGGGAAGTGTGACACGATGAGAACGTACAAAATCATCCCGATTTTGACCAAGTTCATCAATTTAAAAAATGTATTATTGCTCTCATTAGTCTAAAATTGGTTTGTTTAGTAGCTTAATACATGTTTAATATTCCGATATAAACGTTTTGTTCTTAAATTAAACCATTTAAGAAATATAACTGTGTGACCATTAAATTTGAGCTTTGATGAGAATTACCCTAATTACTAATTTTTTTTTCACCTTTTTTCTCGCATATTTTGCGTCTTCACAAGGGAATCATAAAATCTTATAGAATACTTTGACGAAGAAGCAATGTCTTACAGCACGCGTAAGGAAAAAATCTGAAATCGGTAAGTATGTAGTTAGCTAGTTATATACTTAGATTAGCTGTGCCATAGCAAACTATGTTTAGCCGTAATTATTGCCAAAAAAATTCTGGAGAGAGCCACCCTTATCATCATCTAGGGGTATAAAAATAAAAACCTATATTAAATTCGGTGCCAAATTTTTTAAACTCTCTAGGAGATTGTTTGGCACCGACTTCAATATAGAAGTATGATGTTGTCTGTACCTATTCTTATACCCTAGGACTATTCTCTATCGAATACAAAAAGAATTTTGAAAATCGGTCCACAAAACACACAAAAAAAACATCCGCAGCGAATTGAGAACCTCCTCCTTTTTTGAAATCGGTTAAAAATAGCCTACGACCTATTCTCAGACCTACCAATTATGCATAAAAAGCTTTTATAAAAACCGGTGAAGACGTTTCAGAGGAGTTCGATAAGAAACACTGTGACACGAGATTTTTATATATTAGATTACATTATCTCACTCGCGGACTTGAATGTGATGGAGGAAGCCGATCTGTGCCAACCAAGAAATTAGGGCTGGTGTAATATAAGTTTTTTTTAAATTTTTTTATTGCAGAAAGTTGGCAAACAAGCAAAGTTGGTTTACTACAGCACACCAACAGTATTTATCCATTTGTAAATCCCAATTAGAATCCCAGCATTATACTTGAACTCTAATATTTAATGTATGGTGAAATAAACAAAAACTCATCATCATCGTGGTCACATTAATCAGATCATTTGCTGGATACAGTGTGTTACAAAAACCTTGAGAACTCTTTTAGGAGCATATTTAAAATCAATATATGGTTTTTACAAGCTTTTATTTAGTTACTTTCACCTGTCGCGTGTCTGCAATGAAATCTTGCAAGCTAAATTTTACCCACTACCAGGTTTCCCATTGGGCTGAAATTTTGCATACGTATGTATATCGCGTGATAATGCAATATTATGATGACATAGCCAGGGACCGGAAAACCCGTTCATTTGCTTAAGCCGTTCGAAAGGATAACCCATTCGTATGGTAACCCAGTGGTCTCGGTAAGCCATTCAACAGGTTTCCCAACAATAACGATAACCCGTAAAATAGGGGTTACCACATACAACAATAATTTACCGCTTACCAAATCTTAAAGGTTTTTAGTGTTTATGCGCTTAACCGCTTACTATTCGGGTTAGGGTAACCCTTTCCCTCACGCACACCGAGCGATTGAAATAGCACTGCGGGCGCAATAACGCCAGAGTTCGGTCGCGACCTTCGGCAAATATGCGGTGCAAAAGCAATCTACACGCGATATACCTAAGGTCTAAAATATTTTTTACAAATTAATCAGCGTTTAAAACGGTAACCCATTTGGGGGTTTTTGATATCGGTTAGCGGTAACCCGAATTAATTCAATCGAAGGGATTAATGTGTAAACCGGTAAGCCGTTTGAAAGCTTACCGTAAGGCAAAGGGTTTAAAAACCCAGCATTATAAAATACCCCATCAAAACCCTAAAGTTACCGGCTATAACGGTAACCGGGTCCGGTCCCTGCATAGAGCTGATCTAATGCTGGAGCTGGAAGGTGACCATAGGAATTTCGCAATAAAATGACACAACCCCATCGAGTAACTCGATGGGGTTGTATCATTTTATTGCTCAGACCAGTAGGCACTAAAAGCTTGTTTTTATTTTTATTATAATTTACTTGTGTGTCATTTTTAAAACTCTTAAATAAAAAAAATATTTTACAAGTAACCCCGATTGCTCACCTCTTTGTAATTCATTACTTGTAAAAATACTGATGCTAGAAACATTTTTCAAATGAATCACTCTTATAGTGGACATTTTTGTGGACAATTGTTTTGTTGTAATAGGTAAACATATACGCTCCTTTAAGGGTTCACAGGGTTTTTGTTACACACTGTATATTCTCCCCTAGGAAGGGGTATCTAGATCGTGTTTCGCTTGGAATAGTACGCTACTCTCATTCTTTGATCAGCAAGGTGCTTCACGTATGGAGAAGGTGAAGTTAACTTGGGTTTAATGAGGCTGTTCGATGAATTGGCACTTCCTGGTCCCGAACGTTAACTACATAGTTGTCAGGAAGGTTTCGGAGGGAGGTTTAGCAAAATATGCAACCTTTCATTGATCTCTAGGTGTAAACCGAATTTCGGATCACTTGGCCCGAGTTTAAATATTAAAGTATACATATTTATTTCATAAACATTTCATAAGAGTTACTCAAATATTTGCTATGTCATAATATTGCATTTTATTACAAAATTCCTAAAAACACGTTAATTTAATTAGAGGAACTTTTTTGTTCGAGGAGCAAAAATCTCTTCATTGTTTTAGAAACACCTTTAATAGCGCAATTTTCCTCGTGATAAAAACATTTTCAAAGTAATAAAATAAATACAAACTTTTTTCATTACCGTGAGTTGAAGGCCTGATTTCATATCTTCGCTTGTATTGTATTAGGTGCGTCTTTATATAACATCTTGCAAAGTGTATTAGAACTACCGTTTGACTACATTAGTTCTGGTAACTGACTATACAATATTTAAATACTACATTTAAAAAAATTAAGTTCAGACAAGCGTCTGAACTGAGAATCGAAATTAAAATCGAACCCGTGAATTGAAAAAAAAACACAAGGTATTATGATACCGATTTGTAGAGACGATCGAAAAAATCTCTCTAACAAACAATACATGGACTGCACTACTTGAGGACCAGTGCCTAATAAATCAATAAGTGCATCTATGAATAATAATGGGATATAAAAAAATGTTTTAATTTAGTTTAACTTCGTAAAGAATTTCGGTGTGCTTGTGTCCATTGCCTCTAACGTTAATTGTTTATTGAGTTCATTAGAAACATTAGAATGTTTTAAAAATGTTTTAATTTTTTTTGCGAGGTTGTATGGTTTTATGGTGGGATGTTTATAGTTTTCGTAAAATTTTTGAGATATTAGAGTTATTAGTTTTTAATCGAGCGGTATCATAATAGTACATTACGATATCAGTGCGGTATGTATAACTAATATACGCACGTTATATCTTACTTTTAGGTGCTTTTAGTAAAGTTTTCTATCTACGGTATTTAAAGTACTTTCCCTCCAGGTGGCATCAGCGTCATCGTCATCGATATATGTATACATCCAATTTTATTAAATTAAACATCGCCCGCTCCAAGATGGATTTGAAGAATATATTTGCTTTGCTTTAACCCATTTCATATTCATCGACACAGCTCATATATGTCCCCACCGAGGAGCACGAGCCTACCATCCCATCATCAGATCCTGACTTTGGTGACCTTGGCACCACCCTTGGAGTATACTCTATCGAATACAAAAATAATTTTGAAAATCGGTTCACAATTGGCGGCGTAACCGCGTAACATACACACAAAAAAAAACATACGCATCGAATTGAGAACCTCCTCCTTTTTTGAAGTCGGTTAAAAACGTACCTAGATTTTCAACGAGTCCAAACAAGCCCCGAAACATGTCCTCGGACGTGGGAGCGATATTTGTTTTCATTAAGTATCTGTTCCCCGTAACTTGTTCCGATACCTGTCAACGAATACCGTGACACCCTTCGCAAATAACGACAGGCAGCGTATTGACCTCAGCATTGTGCGTCTCATTATCGAGGAGTGGGCAGCCGTGTAGTGTTACTTCAATTTGCCGAGCAAACTGATGGCGTAATAAGCTTTGTTTAACGCTGACCGCTACCTTTGATACTGGGCAACGGGTTGATTACATCGTAATAATTGGAGCGAGCGCTGTTTACAGGTTCACTGGAGGGCCGTCTGATTAAGGATCGCTCGTAGGGATTTAGGTACTGCTATTAATCGCATTTCGATGTGAGTATAATCTTTACCATGGATCGGTCGCTCCGAATAACGATTGAAATTCAAAATAATGTATTAGATTTTCGAAATACAATCTTACCGTTTCGGTGCCAACGACATCTTCCTCGCAGACCCCAGAAGGCAGCTCTACCATCGTTTCGAGCCAGTTTCGACCTGCAACAAAGAAAAAAATAATTGCATTGTTTATTGCTCATTAATATTCTTCATAATTTCAGTCGAGAGACACACAATTTCTCCAAGGATTCCCGATTTGTTCGATATGCTCTGCTATAGCAGAGCATATCGCGTGCTTTCTTGCGCGTGCTTGATTATTTATATCAGCAACAACCCAGTCGCTCGAGCTGGTAGTGACGTGAGGCTTGAATCTATATAAATAAATAAAATTGAAGTGTCTGTTTGTAATGCCAAAATAACAAGTTTTTACTGAATGGGTATGAATGTATATCGGGTACCAATAACAAAAACACAATTTAGATATTTTTTGTCCGTCTGTCTGTCTGTTTGTTCGCGCTAATCTCCGGAACGGCTGAACCGATATTGACGGGACTTTCACAAATAGATAGCTAATCATAAAAGGTAGATGATTCAAGATCGGTCAAGCCGTTACTATTCCACGCGGACGAAGTCGCGGGCACAGCTAGTTACTAATAATATACGTTAACCCGTGGCGTTAAGGCGTGATTCAGCTTGGATGCTCAAAGTTTAGTTAGGTATTTAAAATGTCTGCTTTTTTCAAGATCAAAGTAGTGCAATTTCTGCTACGTAGTACTATTATCTATTCTGTGGTATAGGGTAGATATGTACGTGTTGGATTTAAATGGCACTCGATGATTTCAACATTTTAATAAATAAATCAATACTGAATAGAACAGAACAAGATAATGACACAAATACAATTAGGTAATATTTTTTCTTTTCAAATAAATTTAAATAAACTTGAAACATTTATAGTCTTTGTGATAAACAATAAGCTAAGACAAATAGTTTATAAACTTTCCTCAAATCCCTTTTGATTGGCCGTTCGTAAGGCCCCCGCGCTCCCCGCACAAATTACATAAGCAGCGCTGATTTCTTGACGCTCAGAATAAGTTGTCTAATAGTACTTTGTAAGTTAAGCTACCTGTCCGATTAAAAATAATATTATAATGTAGAATTTTAAGATTTTTTATAATGTTCCTTTACATTTCCACGTTGCGACTATGTACAGACAACAGCACATCAGGCTACCACAAAATGAAATTTTTTGTCAATCAACTTTGAAGTTAACGCTAAACTGTTTAAGGTTCAAAATCAATTAGAGAAATTTGTCAGCTTTGTATAGCCTGACGTGCTGTTGACTGTACAAGAATTAAGTCTTACGTATAAAAGGCATAGTATGTTGAATTGAATTCCTACGTTGCCCGCTACAAAGAACGGGGTAATTACATCTTTTGAGCCACTCTACAGTCCTCCGTCAGAGACCGGAAGCATTTTGATATTCATCTTTTCAATGTGCGAGCGAAGCGAAGGTTTTAATCAAAGACTTAACTTAGAAATGGAGTGATTAAGGCGTCTTTGAATCACGATCAAGCACGAGAAATAAGCAACGGTGTATACGTAGTATGAATAATAAAGTGAGCCAGTGAGTTATACGGATTATTATCTATGTAAATGTAAAGAAAAATTAATACATTGACTTGAGCAGGACAGTATGTTTATAAAAATTTGATTTACGTCTATAAAAATTATGATACATTTGATCATCATCATTATCATCACAGCTCATATACGTCCTCACCGAGGGGCACGAGCCTACCCTATAACTAGTTAGGGCGATTGGGCCTTAGTCAAACCACGCTGGCCCAGTGCGGATTGGTTGACTTCACATACACATTTGAATTAATTTGCAGGTTTCCTCACGATGTTTTCCTTTACCGTAGGAGCCTGAGATAAATGTACTTAGAAATTCGTGAAACAAAAAACACGTTGGCAAATGGCAGGTTCGATCGCGGGCCTCCCGATTCTACTCGGGCACAGTCCAGTGACGCTCCATACATTTGTTAGCAATTTTCAATTTCACCATTCAAATACAACAAATAAAATTAACCTTGCTGTTCCAACGTACAGGCTTCAAAAAACTAGAGGCTCGTTTATGGAGACATATATAACTGGTTACGTATTCGTCAATATAACTTTCCATTTTTTTGTGCGTCGCTCGGTGGCGCTGTGGACACTCGGCACTGGCCTTTTAATAGGAAAGTCCGTGGTTCGATCCTGCCATGTACCAATGTGTTTTTCGCTTTAGAATTTCATATGTACATTTGCCGATGCTCCTAGGGTGAAGTAAATCATCGTGAGGCAACCTGCATACATCTGCGAAGAAATTCAAAGGTGTATGTGAAGTCGACCAATCCGCACAGGGCCAGCGTGGTTGACCAAGGCCTCTACACCCTAACATAGGCTAGGTTAGAGCCCCTCAGTGGAGACGTATATGAGCTGATGATGATGATGTATTCACACTAAAAGAACAAACAGATAGGCAGCAAGTGTGACATTAGACAACTGCGAAATAAAAATCATTTACTGTGAAATTTCACACGTGAAATCACATGAAAACAATTATTTCAATAAATGAAATGAAGCAATCATTTCCATGTCTAGCCCGCAGTGAGATGTATATGGGTTAAAGTGTGTGTGTTTGTGTGTTATCTGTCAAAACAGTCACGGGTCTTTTAGTGACTTTCCCTAAGGTGAAGTCCTACCTTATTTATATATGGGTTAAAGTGTGTGTGTTTATGTATTATCTGTCAAAACAGTCACCGGTCTTTTAGTAACTTTCCCTAAGGCGAAGTCCCACCTTATTTATACTACTGCTAGGGGTTTCGGTCGGAATATTGGGCCCTTCTGATCTCCTCCAAATGGGCCCTCGATTCTTTGACCGCCTGGTTTGTTGCCATGCTTGGAAAGGCAATGAGGCGTCTAACGGCGGCGGGCGGGGCGTCGTACTGCGGGGCGTCGTACTGCGATACGTTTGCTATAATATCTGATACACTAGAACCATGCTTCGTGACTAGAAAGACACAACTTTGACCCGCGAATTGTACCAATGTCATGTGCGACTTCACTTTTAGTCTGCCAAAATGTGTAATGTGATAAACGAATGCTCGTAAAAATCAATATGTACGATATACGCGAACGTGGGCAATTAGCAAGCTGTTATTGCGTTATCGCTCGATAGCGTCGCAGATGCAAGGTGTTCCGGATAACGGTTTTGCTACCACCTAAAACAGGGGTCCCGAACCTTTTACCCTATGCGCCTCACCTAACATTATGCTAAAATATTACGCCCCCTAGGGCCAAAATGGGGAGTCAAAATAAGAAAATTAAACAAACGACGAAAATATTTGCGTGTTTAGTTTTATTCAAAGATGGTTGCAACGTGTCGCTGACTTCGCATAGGTGTTACCGTTCGCGTCGCGTGAGTTTGAACAATTTTAATATTCTTTATACGGTTTAATTCTGGAGTCGCTCGCTGCGCCCACCCTTGGTTCACTCTGAGCCGCCCAAGAGGAGCGTGCCTCACTGGTTGGGAAACCCTGATCTAAAAATACCGGGCTACAATAGTAAAGTAAAGCTATTGTACGAGTATATATGCAACTAATCACGAAATTCGAAAAACACATTGGTACGGCAGGATCGAACCACGGACCTTCCGATTAGAAGGCGAGTGCCTAGTAAATAGCGTGAATTGTGATGAATTCTAATTTGCTACCTAATACCTATAGGTATGAAATGTAACATATTATTGGTCGTTCGATTTTCGCGTTATATACGTGCGCTATGCGTTGTCAAATTTTTTAAACAAAGAAATTTTTACATTGTCTCTAGAATGGAATGAATTTTTGAATATCCTTGGGAGCGACAATGTTAAAATTCGTGACATGTTTTAAAATCATCTTCTATACTTAATAAAACAAAGAGGAATGATTTGATTGTTTGTTTGTTTGTATTGAATAGGCTCCCAAACTACTAGACCGATTTAAAAAATTCTTTCACATTCAGAATGCTACGTTATCCCTGATGAACATAGGCTATAAAATTATTTTTCCTACGGGAAAATATAAAACACCCACGGGAAAACAAAAATAACGCGGGCGAAGCTACGAGCGGAAAGCTAGTCTCAAATAAAATACGAGTAATCTGTGATTTCAGTGTGAATTCTAGTATATAAACAAAATGAAAATCATTTCGAATGATTTTTCACATGCTATTCATAAATGTTCTATGCATACTTCGGGTTTCGGTCTCTGCGCAGAAGAAGAGAAATCGGTGGGGCACACACACGGGTCTGTCCAACTAATTTCAAAGCTCTAAGGTCTTGTTTTGAGTTTCACAATCTTTTCGCAGAGGCTTAATTAAGGTTAATTCCCTCGGTAGGTGACGACAAGCGTATCTTATAACGTATCCGTCACCGCGAGACAGATACACAGATAACATGATACACCTATATCTACCTTGACATATTTGCTTCCCGGATAATCTCACTCCAGTCAGCTGGGAACATCATTATACAAAGTACCCCCGACATGAATAATTGAATAGAAAAATATTTTATGACCGAATAACTTTTACGTGGGGCTCTAAGCGCAGGCTTACGTCCGTTGGGAATTGTGTTATTGCATGATAAAGTTTTTTTGCTGCGAATATTTTTATTATCAAGGGTTTTTGGGTAGATCTTTAAAATAATTTTGGTTGCGTGCTTCTTTTCGTTGTTGTGGTTCCATTAGAACTAATATAAGTAGATGTATTTTGAACATTTTAATTTCCTCTCTATATTTAACAAGCGAGTTCAGTAGCCATTGCATTTCGTAGATTTCCAAAAAATAGATCAATCTTCTATTTGTCGTTCCAATAAATTCAGGCAGAACGCCAATCCAACTCTTGTTGGGGGCTCCGACTGGCCATTTGGGCACTAATCTAATGATAACTAAAAAGGGGTTAAATGAGCAACACAGAGACCTGTAGGACCTGCAATAGGGGAAAGGAGAGCATGGATTGGATATCCCAAATTCCCAAATCCGGAGACTTCAAGGCTACCCCACCTGGACCAATTGTGAGACTCATAAGTGAATTGGTCCATAAATAGTGATAGCAACCAATAAAGGAAGATATAGAGAAGATATAAGAATTAGGGAAGTACAAAAGAGTCTTAAGGGTCGAAGTGCATCCATTATAAGATAAGATCTTCTATTTGTAAATACGAATTTTTTGTTATACTTGCGATTTTATTATAGGCTTTTAATTTTACTTATTCACGACTTTTCTTTGTCAAACTGTTCATTAGGAACAAAAAATAATTTACTTACCGTTTTTCACCCTTTGAATATTTGTTCTCTCATTTTTGTTTTTATAGGAATATTTATTTTGTTGACTTTTAGTGCTAATCCACTTTACAAGTTTGTATTTTTTGATTCTGAAATGATTCTAAAAGACCTATGATCAGGGGGGTATCAACCGCTGGTCCAGGAGGCCAATGCCAGTGACAGGATAAACATGTTATTTGAGTCGTTACGTTACATGAAACTTGTTTGTGATTAATCGTCCATTCATGCTGACGGCAAACATGCCTGTTTGTTATCCTTGTAGGCACACAATATGGCTGAATGACATGGACTGGCGTGATGAAATATTAGCAAAGATAAAGCAACTCGTCCTATAAGCTCGTGGTCCAAGTTTAAGACAATCCAAGTAAATATTTGTATTTTCAGTTTTATTTTTATACTCTTTGCAACTTTCATGTTTTGTTTAAATCTACAACGGCACGATCTGGCAGAGGACTGTAAAATGATATGAAATAGCTGGAATTCCACCAACAGCTTCAAAAAAAATGTATTGTTTCTTTTATTTAAATTATATATACCGTGTACCTGAGGAGGTGCATTAAGTTAGGTCTGTTATTAAGACCATCAAGTTGAACAAATGTCACTATGGCGCCAACTCTGAAATCCCGAAAAAAAATCTACTGTGCATGTATATTTCGGTTTATTTAGTAAGTCTAGAACTTTTCTATGGAGCAGTCCTTTTTTTCGCGATTTTAGTATTGGTCTCATAGTAAAAGTTACTCAGTTTGATGGTCTGAATAATAGGCCCAAGTTAATGCATATATCCTCAGGAATACGGTGTATTAATTAAATTAAATATTGAAATGTATCATTAAATTGTATAAATTAAATTGAACATTGAAATATAACAATCAATGACGCTACCCCATAAAAGTTTGCATGCCAGTTTCTGGTGAATGTGTCTTACCGTAAATTGATCTTATATACCAAATTACCGAAATAAATGATCTTATCTTATCTTATATATATATTGGGAGAGATTATTTTTCAATAATCAGTTTCATTACTTACTCACATAGTTGCAATTTCAAAATTTCTGACTCAAAATATTTTGCTTTTAAAGCAGTCACACCCATTTTTCCCCCCTGAAGATAGATCATTTTTAAATTTAATCATTAGTCTGCATATCAATTTATTACCTATGTCCTCCAAATATGATAGAATTACAAACAAACTTCCATCTCTATATTTTTATAATTTTAGGAGAGATTTTCCAAATATTCTATTTTAGCTGATGTCTACAAACAATCTTCCTCCGTGACAAATCGGGATTAGTGTTATTTTATGTATAGAAAATGAACCTCCTGTGAGTTACGGTAATGGCATCCATGAACCGTTGCAGTTAATTTGCGAAGGGTTGCGATCTTAAATTTGGGACCCATTTACTACAAATATTGTTGGGACACTCAAATGCAAAAAGACTGACAGCCAGCTTCATTAACCTTGTCTTAGCTTGGGGCAATCTTAAGTACTGTGCTGTCACTTTTTGTCTTTAATGAAAAGAATGTGACAGCACTTAGGATTGTCCTAAGTTAAGATAAGGTTAGTCAAATTGGCCATGAGTGAAGCGTATTTTAAAATATAGTATTTTAAAAGCAATACACGCATCACATTTTTATATTGAAGTCGGTGCCAGCGATGATCTCCTGGAAAATCTTAAAAACGTAAGAACTAACTAATATATTGATATAATTTTGAATTAGTAGAGGAATCAGTTACTTCCTAGATACAGGCATTTTCTAGTTTGGTAGGGGCGCCCTCTGCACTCTGCATGAACACTTTTTACTTAAGACTAGATACTCCCCTTAATAAAGCACAACACTGTAGTTTCCTTACTTTTGGATGGGATTCCTTAATTTCCTGTAAGAATTTTGTAATCTCCTTCCTTAGTATGCCAATGTACCCCTGTACCGAATTACATGCTTCTAGCTCCAGCAGTTTGGCCTGTACGTTGATACCTCAGTCAGACACCAAAACCTTTTTAACCGACTTCAAAAAAGGAGGAGGTTATCAATTCGGTTGTATTTTTTTTTATGTTTATTACCTCATAACTCCGTCATTTTTAAACCGATTTCCAAAATTCTTTTTGTATTTGATAGAGTATACTGCAAGGGTGGTCCCATGGTCACCAAAGTCAGGATCGGATGATGGGATCCCATCGAAAATCGAGGAAAACACTAATTTAATACCAGCTGGTATTAAATTAGGGGTTCTTTCACTAAAAAGATTTCATTCACTAAAAAGTTAAAAATAATATTTTTTTTACAAAAACCTTCTATATTTCTAGGAGATCATCGTTTGGCGCCGACTTCAATATAGAAGAAGATTATTTTTAAGTTTTCAGTGTTTTTGAAGTCGGTTCTATTTTTTGTAAAAAAAATTATAAATTCAGAAGTGTAATTTTTATATTGCCTTAATGCTCGTTAAATGTATAGCTGTTGATATTTTTGTTGGTATAATAAATTATGGCTACGAAAACACTAACAGAGACAGCTGAGAGGTTGTGTTTTAAATTCCGCTCCTCTTTAGTGGAAACGCTAAAACCTTGATTGAATAGGATGAACATCCGTGCGATTGTTCGAGCCTTAATTTAACCAGCCCGAAGGAACTGAACTCCCTTAAGACCAAGGGCCATCCTAGAATTCCTGGTTGCGTCCTGGCTAAAGGCTATTTGGCAGCGAGTCACAATAGTTCTTTTAGGTCGCAGTGACTACAGTTTCATTGAATCTGCATAGCCCCAACAAATCAAATAATCAAAGTAACAATGGAAACACAGCCTTAATGCGAAGAAGCACGTAGGAGATATAACACGGCCAGCTGCAATAAATCTGACCTTACAACCTAGCACGCACGGACGTGGCTGGATCGCGAGTGATTGATTAAAATTTGAGCGGTTGGGGTGTACACGAAATGAAACTCCAAGGCGCTTTCACCGTAGCACGTTCTGCGAGATTAAGACATAAGTTGTCCGTGATCTGCTCTAAATAATAAAAATTTCACGTGAGCGTGGATTGTGAAATCATAAAGTTTAACATCCAAAAATACTCAAAAGAGTTTTGCGGCTGATTTTAAAAATGGAAAATTTCGTGTTCCTCCCTGGGATGGGAACCCATGGAATTATAAAAAAATGTTTTATTGCACCAATTGGTCGTGACACTATTGAAGATCAAATTTTTACACTACAGGGAAGCTCTTCGCCTTCGTCTCGTCTCGTCACTTACCATGACGATAAGGTCGAGATGCATGCAAGAACTTCACTCATCAGCAACTGAGGAACTGCCTATCTTTTCTCTGATCGTAGGAACACAAGAATGTTAAGCGTATTTACATACATTCTTACTATAGCGACAAACTAGGTTAGACGGTGTTAGCAAGGCGAGTCAGCAGCCCTGCTACTAAACAAACTAAACACGAGAAGTGGAGGAGATGGAAACCATGGAGACTCCAACTGCGGACTACCTGAGCCATCCCCGTTGTGGTATCAATCACAAACTTGGGCGCGGTCAAAACTCAAAACCCAATGCAAAGAAAAACTTATAATGGAAAGCTCGCTCGAAACTCGCGCAAGATTGATCTTCCTTACTGAGAAATCTGTACAGGTAGCACATATGACTTTTACGCTGCGGTTTACATAACATGACAAATAAGTAATAAACGTAATGAGTTCTTAACTTTACAATTGAGCCTTTACCTCAAGCCAAATTTCATTCAAATCTGCCCAGCTGCCTCTTATAATTGAGTTACAAATATTCCTACAAAATACTGCATGAGTAGGAATTTTATGCGTCCTTCACCTGAAGAGTATTTCCATTCCTTTGCCAATATTACTCGCTGTACCTCGGTGCAGAGAAACCTTAATTGCAGTAATTAACCATTATTTAATCCGCAGCCCCCGGCCACCAATCAGCGCCCGTCATTATTCAACCACATCCCGTTTCTCATTTGATTCGAGAATTACGCAACTGAGCTCCATATTACTGGCACTGAGAGCTCATTTAAGTGATTAATTGGAGAGCTTAGGGACTTTGGTACACATTCGTCCTATGGTACAGTCAGTTTTGTCATCATCTCGGGCGAGAGATACATTGCTGGGATTATCTCCTCAAAAATTTCCAAGCCGTTCAGAGGCTCGATTCATGTAAGTTATCAAAAAATTGTTTAAAAATGAAAAAAAAAACATGCCTGTAGGTAGTATAAAATTCTAGCAGTCATGCGTGAACCGCGGGCACTCCGCCCTGGGATCTAGATGCCACGGTTCTAGCGGAAGCGCATCGGCGGAGGGAGGCCTTCCATGAAACGGAGGGCTTCGGGCGCGTACCCCCGGTGGTAGTGGACCGGTGGTGGTAGTCCGAGCAGCTCCGCACCCCAGTCAGGTGGCTCGACCGTCTAGGAGACGTGGGGGAAGTTGCCCGTGGGAGAGCCATGCTTCGGCACGAATGGGCTGGCTCGACCGGAGTGATACCACGGCCTGACAGAAGACCGGAGTGAAAAACGCTTGCGTTGTGTTTCGTCGAGTGAGTGAGGGTACCGGAGGCCCAACCCCCCTACCCCCCCTATGATGGCGCAGTTAAACAGATTGTTACCCCAGGAGGGTACCAACTGCGCTAGCGTTGGAGAATCCCTCTCTGGACATCCACTTTCAGGACGCAATATACCTGGGCGTGGACGCCTAGGCCGCCCCTCGTATTCTGGGGGGGGGGGCAAAACCGCGTTCAAACATACCTGGGGCAAGAGCAAACCCACGGCACCCCCTGCCACACTGACTGTGGACTTCTGCAATATCAGGGGACTTCACTCCAACCTGAATGCTGTCCACCACCACCTCGAGACAGTAAAGCCGGCCTTGCTCTTTTTGACAGAGACACAGATATCGTCTCCGGCGGACACTTCTTACCTTTCCTACCCAGGGTACGGACTGGAACACCTCTTCGCACCTAAGGCCGGTGTGTGCGTGTACGTCAGAGACGATATATGTTCTCGGCGCCTCGGTCACCTTGAAAGTAGGGACCTCTCCACCTTATGGCTCCGTGTAGACAGTGACGACCATCCCCGCGTCTATTCGTGCCTCTATAGGTCCCATAGCGGTGATACCGAAACCGACCGACTCATCGAGCACGTTCAAATGGCTGCAGACTTTGTGCAGCAGCAGATCCCACTCGCAGAGATCGTGATACTTGGCGATTTTAACGCTCACCACACCGAATGGCTCGGTTCAAGCAAGACCGATCATGTGGGGAGATCTGTTCACGCCTTCGCTCTTGCATATGGCTTGACACAATTGGTTACTACGCCCACGCGAATTCCTGATGTGGAGAGCCATGAACCTTCACTGTTGGATCTTCTGCTGACTTCTCATCCCGACGGCTACCTCATATCTGTCGGCGCCCCTCTTGGCTCCTCAGATCACTGCCTCATTAGGAGTTCGGTGCCACTAACGTGCTTGCAACGACCTCGAGTTGCACGTAGTCGCCGTGTGTGGCACTACAAGTCAGCAGACTGGGATGGGATGCGGTCCTTTTTTGCGTCCTACCCTTGGAGGCAGGTTTGCTTTATGCCGGATGATCCCAACTCCGCCGCTGAGTCTGTTGCCGATGTGGTGTTGCAAGGTATGGTAATTTTCATTCCATCCTCAGTTATCCCCATTGGTGGCAGATTCCAACCTTGGTTTGGTCAATCCTCCAAAAAGGCTTCTCGCTGGAAGCAGAAACCTACCAAGCCTGGGTAAACGCGGTGACGTCTCGGGATGAAAATACCAGCGCTTTGAAAAAGCAGTATAACTATGCCTCCAGAACCTTCAAAAGGGACATTGCAAGAGCGAAGTCGGAGCACATTAGTAGAATTGGCGAGAGGCTAAAGCGTCTTCCTTCGGGGTCTCGTGCGTTCTGGTCTCTCGCCAAAGCTATTCAGGGAAATTTCTGCATGCCATCTTTTCCACCACTGCACAAGGATAACACTTCGTTAGCCCATGATGCTAAAGAGAAAGCCGATCTTTTAGGGAAACTCTTTGCATCCAACTCAACCTTGGATGACGGGGGACAGGAACCACCGACCATACCACGGTGCACGAGCTTTATGCCGGATATTCGGTTCCACCAAAGCTCAGTGCATCAAGCACTAATCACCCTAGATATCCACAAGTCGAGTGGGCCTGATGGTATCCCTCCTATCGTGCTAAAGACGTGCGCTCCAGAGTTGGCACCGGTTTTAACGCGACTATTTCGGCTCTCGTATTCATCTGGCGTAGTCCCAACCTCATGGAAGACAGCTTTAGTGCATCCGATCCCTAAGAAAGGTGACCGCTCGAATCCGTCCAACTACAGGCCGATAGCTATAACCCCTTTGTTTTCAAAGATAATGGAATCGCTAATCAACCGCCAGCTTCTCCGGTACCTAGAGGATCACCAGCTGCTCAGTGACCAACAATACGGCTTTCGTAGGGGTCGCTCTGCTGGTGATCTTCTAGTTTACTTGACACATTATTGGGCAGAGGCAATTGAAGCGAAGGGGGAGGCACTGGCAGTTAGTTTGGACATCGCGAAAGCCTTCGATCGGGTATGGCACAAAGCGCTCCTCTCAAAACTTCCTTCATATGGGCTTCCCGAGAAATTATGTGGATGGGTCACTAGCTTTCTAGCAGACAGAAGCATTAAGGTCTTGATTGATGGTGAATGCTCAGACCCACTGTCTGTAAATGCTGGTGTCCCCCAAGGATGTGTGCTTTCACCTACACTATTCCTTCTGCATATCAATGATATGCTGCAAATCAGCAGCATTCATTGTTATGCAGACGACAGCACGAAAGATACCTTCTATAACGGCCGTGCGAACTCTTCTTGGGAAAACGTCATTGAGTGCCGGAATAAACTTGTGTCTGAAATCGAAACTTCATTAGAGAAAGTTTCTAACTGAGTCATCTTAATTTAGTCCATTTCAACCCCTCAAAGACACAGGTTTGCGCGTTCACCGCAAAGAAAATGCCATTTGTCTTATCTCCTCGCTTTCAGGGAATTCCCCTAACTGCCTCAGCCAATATTGGGATCCTTGGTGTCGACATATCGAGCGAAGTCCAGTTCCGTGGCCACTTAGAAGGAAAAGCTAAATTAGCTTCTAAGAAGCTTGGTGTGCTCAACAGATCGAGACAGTATTTCACTCCGGCGCACCGCCTTCAGTTTTACAAGGCGCAGGTTCGGCCTCATATGGAATACTGTTCTCATCTTTGGGCTGGGGCACCCCAATACCAACTTCTCCCACTGGACCGCATTCAACGGAGAGCGACTCGAATCGTCGACTGCCAGGAAATTTCAAATCGGCTTGATACCTTGGCGCTGCGTAGAGATGTCGCTTCACTATGCATCTTCTATCGTATTTATTACGGGGAATGCTCCGAGGAATTGTTCGGACTTATACCTGCCGCCTCTTTCCGCCATCGTTCCACGCGGCAAAAAATCCATGCCCATCACTTAGATGGTTGGCAGTCCACAACTGTGCGTTTCTCTCGAAGTTTCCTGCCTCGCACAGTCAAACTTTGGAACGAATTGTCGCCTGCGGTATTTCCGGACCGATACGACCTTCAAACTTTCAAAAAAATAGCGTATTCCCACCTCAAAGGCCGGCAACGCACTTGTAACTCCTCTGGGGTTGCGGGTGTCCATGGGCGACGGTAATTACTTACCATCAGGTGATACGTCTGCTCGCTTGCCTCCTATCCCATAAAAAAAAAAGAAGAGCCCACTGCCGGGTTCCGGACCATAGAGGCGGTCCGGCCCGTTTTGGTCCAATGGGCGGCACGGCAGCACAGGCTGTTGTCTTTCCGGTTCACGGAGGTATAAATGAATGAATTTATGAATAAAACTTTATTTGCACAAATATGGTCACAATAAGATGTTGTATATAAAAAAAAACTACCATATTCTGCTGACTTTGTCAACGTGCAAATATTAACAGAAACCGGCAATACAATATAAAAGAGCGTACATTATAAAATTGGATGAATTAAATTAAATACAGAGTCAAAGTAATAAAAAGAAATAATGTCACTACAAATAGCCACAAAGACAGACATGTATTTTCTGTCTTTGTGGCTATTTGTGACATTATTTCAGAGAAATAGTGACATTATTTCTTTTACTCAAATTATATTTTAATATTTTCCATGTCAGAACTTATCATTTAAATAGTCATTTAATTTGTAATACAATTTATCTAGTAATATGTCATATACAATTTTTTTAATTTCGTGTATGTCAGTTTTCTAATGTTAGGTGGTAATTTATTGTAAATTTTGATTGCCATACAATAACAATTGTTCGAATATACCAGTAACTGTCGGGGTACCCGGTACTGTCGGGGTACGGATGCTTCGGCAGATACCTCCACCACATCGCCGGGAGGGAAAGCACCCCGAGGTGCCACGAATGTAGGGCGGACGAGGACACCACGCAGTACACGCCGGAACTCTGTCCACTCGAACTCTGTCTCGCTGCCGGCCTTCGTCAAGGCTATGGTCGGCAGTGAAGCAGACTGGGAGGCGGCGGCCACCTTCTGCGAGGAAGTCCTTGGCCAGAAGGAGGCCGCCGAGCAGTTCCGCGAGGATGATCCTGACGGCGGCTGGGAAGGAGGAGACGAAATTAGGCCCTCCACCAGCCGCCAGATTGGGTCGTGGGCAACGGAGTGAGGCTCCCGTTTCTCGCAACAAAGACCCTAATGCTGAGAGGGTGCCTTTAGTGCTCCGCAGGCATTCCCTACCCTAAAGAGGGGCCCGGCACGGCCGGGCAGCACCGCCCTCGGCACGCACAGCGATTGCGAAGAGTTCCTTGTGCGTCTCGAGTAGGCGAAGGACGGAACGCCCCAGTGTTTTAAGTGGGTATGCCCAGTAGGGGCGAGTCCCACATAACCGCAGTCAGGCTCCACCCTGCCTGCGGTAGATCTCGCCCAAACCCAAAAATGCAACCAACATTTTCGAGTTCACCTATGATTCTCTCCTCCCAGACCACAGATGGTTATTTTGTCCAACCGTCGAAATGAACAACGCTAGACTGACCACGCAGCGCGATATGTTAGCGCGCTATAGGACCCTGTGCTGTACCGCCACAAGCACGATAACCCACACGCGTGTGCGTTCCCCCAGCAGGAAATTGTGTCCTAGGCCAAATTAAGTTTCATGGATAATTAGAGCGTAATTTGCTATAAATGTGCGCGAAATAAAAAATTTGTGCGCGTTTCCGTTTTGGAAAAAAATGAGAAAAACGAATCCTGCTGGGGTAACGTTTTTCCAGCAGGAAGATTTTAAACGAATAATCTGAGAGATAAATAATTTATATGAGCGGATAGCTTATATTTGTGCATAAATGTGCGCCAAAAATGAAATTTGTGGGCCATCGGGTTTTACAGATATTTCGTTTCCTGCTGGGGTAACGTTTTGCTGAAACTTGTTTCTCCAAAACCATCGAATGTGCACCCATTGAATAAAAATACATGAGTAGCTTTTAATTTGTGCCTATTTGTGACATAATTTGTTTTTCAAAAATATTTACAGTTTAGGAGTAATCGCGTATTGAAGAAAACTCGAAAGAAATCTATAGCGCTTAAATGAGAAAACATAGAAGCTCTCTGAAAACGTTATTTGATTGGTCTTATTGTTTCGATCAAAAATAAAAAGTTTCATGAATCTGGGAATACGCGTTTTTAAATAATATAACTTTAACTTTAATTGGTTATAACGTCACTTTAAACTCAAAATGCACGAAACTGATTAAAGCCAAGTTAAATGGGTATGAATAAAAAATTAGTGCATGTTCCAAAATATATGTCATGAAAATTTCAGCTTCATACATTTATTAATAAAGTAGATATAAACAAAAAACCAAAATATGGGCTAAGTTTATGGTTATCCGACTAAATCCGAATGACCACCAAAAAGCGACGATTTCATACTTGTTGATGACATTCTATTCTTGACAGTATTAAACAACAGTTGTTGTCGATACAGTCGCGTTCATAACGGCAATTGAGTTTTTGAGTTTATTGTCATTAATGTATCATTCATAGCAATTTTAGTACAAAATAAACTGCCGTGCTATTGTTAGCTAAGTTATCCAACGGACCAAGTAAAGAGCTTTGCGGCACACTAGACATAGACTTTACTGGAGGGAGACTCTGTACTAGGGTCGTCTGCTTAGGTACCTCCGTCTTATATATTTCTGCCGCAAAGCAGCAGTGCTTGCATTGCTGTGTTCCGGTTTGAAGGGTAAGATATGGCAGTGAAATTACTGGGTACTGTGACTTTACATCTGGTGTCACAAGTTGGCAACGTACACTGTGGTTCTTGTGGGGGTTGCAGTTTTGCTGCGAATCTCACAGGAGCTGAGAGGGCAGGTGGGCAGTTTGCTTGTTTGCCAACTTTCTGCAATTAAAAAAAATAAAAAATAAAGTCGGAGTCCGCATAACAATTTTTAGCTTTCTACCTTGAAAATTGCGGAATACTCCATGCAAACTTCCACCCCCATTTTAGGGAAGTGGGGGGTTAGAAAGAGACAAAAAGTAGCCTATGTCACTCTCCATCCCTTCAACTATCTCCACTTAAAAAATCAGGTCAATTCGTCGCTCCATTTTGCCGTGAAAGACGGACAAACAAACACACACATACACTTTCCCATTTATAATATTAGTATGGATTACATAATATATAATATATTTACATAATATATAATATTACATTATTAATTATCAATAGACGCACATTAAATAAGTAGGTATTTAAGTGGAAGTGTTTATTTTTAATAATATAGACAATAAACTCAAAAAAAGTAAATAAATTCATTTTTCCAAAACAGTTTTATAGCCGAGTGTACACAGACGTGACGTATTAAAACTTGTTAGTGGGTAAAATTAAGAATGTCATCAACAAGTATGAAACCGTCGCTTTTTGGTGGCCTTTCGAATTTAGTCGGATAACCAAAGAATTAGCCGATTTTTAGGTTTTTGTTTATATCTCCTTTAATACAAAATATATGATGCTGAAATTTTCATGATAAATAGTTCTGAATACGCTCTAATTTTTGGTCTATACCTATGTAATTTGGGTTTAGTCACTTTCTTGCATTGTGAGTTTACAGTGACGTTATCACCGATTAAAGTTAAAGTTTAATTATTCAAAAACGCGTACATGTAGATTCTTGAAACTTTTTATGTTTGTTAGTAATAATAAGACCATTCAAAAGTCGTTTTCAGTGAGTTTCTATGCTTTCTCATTTATGCGCTAGAATTTTTTTTCGAATTTCCTTCATTACGTGATTATTCCTAAACTGTAAATATTTTTGAAAATCAAATTATGTCACAAATAGGCACAAATTAAAAGCTACTTATGTATCTTTATTCAATGGGTGCACATTCGATGGTTTTGGATAAACAAGTTTCAGCAAAACGTTACCCCAGCAGGAAACGAAATATCTGTAAAACCCGATGGCCCACAAATTTCATTTTTGGCGCACATTTATGCACAAATATAAGCTATCCGCTCATATAAATTATTTATCTCTCGGATTATTCGTTTAAAATCTTCCTGCTGGAAAAACGTTACCCCAGCAGGATTCGTTTTTCTCATTTTTTTCCAAAACGGAAACGCGCACAAATTTTTTATTTCGCGCACATTTATAGCAAATTACGCTCTAATTATTCATGAAACTTAATTTGGCCTAGGACACAATTTCCTGCTGGGGGAACGCACACCCCACACGCAGCCCAAATATTCTCGACGATAGCCGATAAGACTGGCCGGATCTGCGTGTATCGCAGGAGCTTCGTTACAATAGGCGCAGGTGCGGCCGTAGCATAACATTGGTTGGGATAACAGTGTTCATTCGTGCCTTTCCCCTTAAAAAGAAGCCAAGGTGCTATACAAACTAGTGAAAACATATATACGGAGGTGACATAGTCACGATGTGACCAAACCCTCTCTAAAATAAAGAAAAAAATAATATTTCTCAACAAATCAATGCTTTCCTTTAAAGATTTTTAAGGCTTTCCCTATGGGTTTTAAACTATTGTAAAACGTCTAATCGAAATGTGGATGAGAGAGACAATTTCAGCAGTTGTATCTATTTACTGGAAGTTGGAATTCCCAACCCGCATCAAACTGACACGGGTACATATCCATTTATATTCAGTATCATACATACATATGATTAAACAGTTCCACCATTTAGGATCGGCTGTAATAAATCCACGAAGAATTGACGCTTGGCGACTTGCTTTCTTTGGGTGGAAATAGGTGGAATAAAACAACTCTCAGTTTATCCCGAAGAATATTTATTACCGACATTTTATGTTTGATGTCTTATTTTCATCGACTCTGTTTATTATCGATGGTCCGGCAGCAATCGTATCAGCACAATAAACATATTAATTAATTATAAAACAGTGGCAATGCACTAACAAAATAGTCTAATCAAATACGTTGTACGTGGTGTAATGTTGAAATCGAGTGGTTCTGCTGGAAAGCATCCTTCCTGCCAGGACCCCATAAAATGAGTAATTGTAAGCGAACTACTAGTATACATTTTTTGATACTTCGCTACAAATTTATACTAAATATATACATTTTATACTACAAATCATAATCATTAACTTTAACTGGGTTTTGCCAGATAGCATCACACCAATTTTTTTACTATATCACCCATTCTGCAGGCGTAGCACGGGCTGCCAAGACTGGACTCGAGTCATGCATTATCTCACAATTTCAGTGACATAATCTCTATGTCTTAAAGAGCAGCACGGTGGCGTGTATTTAGTGTGACTGACGTGATAAGTTTACTTGACGCTTGCAGCAGTCGGAGAGCAAAAAATTTGTAATAAAACCATATAAAACTCAGTCACACGTGTCCCTTGACGAGCGTCAAGAATTTTTTATCACGTCAGTCTCACTTAATACGCGCCACCATGCTACTCTTTAAGACATAGAGATTATGTCACTGAAATTGTGAAATAATGCATGACTCGAGTCCAGTCTTGGCAACCCGTGCTACGCCTGCTGGACATCAGTTAGCTGACAAAAAGAATAGGCGCATGATACTTACCGGCTTCAACAGAAGAATCGAAATTTTCAATAAATTATGTCGTTACATAGACTTTAAGGCTGCCCCGAGAGAGCTTGGTGGCGCATTGGCGCGTGCGCTCAGCGAACGATTGCTAATGTTAAGCAACGTTAGCTGTGGTCAGTCCTATGATGGGAGACCAAAATACAAAACATCTCAAGCTCCTCCGTGCTTCGGGAAGCACGTTAAATAGTGGGTCCTGCGCCTGATCTCGCCCCGGTCGTGTCGGTTAACCGTCCCATCGGACTAGGCGAGTGAAGGAACAGAGAGTGCACTTGCGCTTGTGCAGTCACTTAATAATAATAAGCTGCCATATTAAATAATTGCCGCATAGTAAGAAAATTCATACAAATAGAAGAGGATAACATCATCATCACAGCTCACATACGTCCCCACCGAGGGGTTCGAGCCTACCCTATGTTAGGGTGATTAGGCCTCAGTCAACCACGCTGGCCCAGTGCGGATTGGTCGACTTCACATACATCATTGAATTTCTTCGCAGATGTATGCAGGTTGCCTCACGATGTTTTCCTTCACCGTAAGAGCGTCAGACAAATGTACATATGAAATTCGAAACGAAAAACACATTGGTACATGGCGGGTCTCGAACCCCGACCTCCCGATTGGAAGGCAAGTGCCGAGTCCACAGCGCCACCGACGCTCTTATAGGATATAGGATATAGGCGCCGAGGATAACATAACACTACTTACCAACCATACCACCATCTCACCAAACTCTGTAATTTACTTGGCCTATGCCCGTAAAACCAGCTCTCAAGCTGAGAAATGTTTACATAAAAAAAAAATCTTTATTTGCAAGAATATAGTACCGACATATCCTATCGATTGATCGACGTGCAAATTTTAATCGTAAAATTAACTTAATTTATATTAAATAATTATTTTACTCCAATTCAATGATTTTAAATTTTAATATGTACTAATAACAATAAAATATATTTTAATGTTAAAATGGCATTTCTAGTCTCATAGGTGCATATATACTTGTGCACTATAATATGTATCTCCTGCGCGCTGGCTAGTCTGAGTTAAGATTGGCCGCCGTGACTGAATATCGGTAAGGAGGACATTATAAGGCTGCGCGCCCACGTCAGACTTTTTGCAAGCCCGATAATCGGACCGAATTTCCTCCTACTCTCATGACCGACACACTTCCGTCACTTTGTCGGTGGCTAAGTGGCGAGAGAAGTGCACGTCATGGATTTAAACAAGGTGAATTTACAGAGGGAGGAATGTATTTAGTACATCCATTGCTGAGCACTGATATGTCCTTTCTCATTATTCGCAAACATTTCCGATCGCTTCTTTTTCTACCGATAGTCGTGTAGGCCGGGATTCACTGATTTTTTTGTGTGAGTTTTTGTAGTTCGTGTGCGTTGCAACGTAGAACTCCATGTTTCATTTTCCACCGTCGAAAAATCGATCACCGATAGTTGATCGTGTGCCATTGCACTAATAATAATAATGGTAATCCTTACTGATATTATAAACGCGAACGTTTGCGAGGATGTTTGTTACTCTTTCACGAGAAAAATACTGAATGGTTTTGAATGAAATTTTGTAGGATTACGACAGGGATTAACATATAGGCTACTCATTATCCCGGAAAAGTGAGTAGTTCCCGCGAGAAAGTAGATTTACAGTTTTTTCTTTGAACTTTTAAGACGAAACATAGCTCGCGGGCATAGCTATTTACATATTAGCGTTCTATGTAAGTAGGTTCGAAGTGCTCGAATACCAATTTGCGATAGTCAGATAAATTGCTCTCTGATTGATGACATTTAATTTTAAGTGCTGCCTTAATATTTTCTGTTGTTTTATTTTGAGCTCCATATACGAGTCATCATCATAACAGCTTATACACGTCCCCATCGAGGGCTCGAGTCTACTCTAAGTTAGGGTGCTTAGGCCTCCCCACGAATGCATAGAGGAGGCACTACGTTTCCACGGAGTGCCCCTCTACCTCCGGTCCCTCATCACCGATTACCTCCGCGGGAGGGAAATCGTGTATGAGGGGGCGGACGGTCGCGTCCACAGGTGGCCGATGGCGGCGGGAGTACCCCAGGGTTCCGTGCTGGGCCCTCTGCTCTGGAACCTGGGGTACAACTGGGTTCTGCGGGGCAACCTCCTGCCGAACATGGAGGTTGTCTGCTTCGCTGACGACACCCTTGTCGCGGCGAAGGGGCGCACGTATGAGGAGGCGGTTCACCTGGCGTCGGTCGGCACGACGATGGTCGTCCGGCGCATCCGCCTCCTCGGGCTGGACGTGGCCGTCGAAAAAACGACGGCCATGACGTTCAGGCCGCCGCGTCGCCGCGGTAATTTCTCAGTAATTTTTGTAACGATAACTGCATATTGGTGAGTGGGAACCCTGCACTCTTATCGCCAAATCGGTATCGGGTCAGCGACGCAAACGGAATTGGAACACTCGTGTGATGCAATAAATTTTAATTTCCCGTGCAGTCAGATGAAGGTCGTAAGAATAGGTAAATTTTCATACCTAAACTTGACTTTACTTCGAGAGTGATCCTTTTGTACTTTAGTACTATTATCTATTCTGTGCTACCACTACCAGCTGTGAGGAATGACGGCTTCACGTCCTGAGCGATACCAATACCCTGTGTGAATTGTGGATACACAGGAGTAGTAGAAGCAGCACCATAGTCACCAAATCTAGAAGAGTACATGCTCTGTTGCATCAATCAATTAATTACGTATTTCGATATTAATCGAAATTACTTCGCAAATCGCAGGCGGTTGATGCTTACAATGTCCCATATATTTCACAACGTGGCCAGTTCAATTCGGAGCATGCGATGCGATGCGGCGAACCACCCGTCCGAGCTAACTATGTACTACCTAAGAATAATAACACTTCTCAAACCTAGTAAGTGCACCGATTGCATCCCGGATTCGCGCGCTTTTGCAAATGAATAGGTTTGGCAACGTTGGGTATTTATCGTTATAATAACGATATCTTGTTGTCATAATTTCGCTCTGTTACTCGTATAACGTTATAAAAAATATTGAAAACGATATGTTTCCTGAGATACCGATTACATTAAAACGTTAATATATCATTATGAATTCCGTTATAAATAACGTTTTAAGTCCCTGTCAACAAGTCAGCAGTCCCCGATGCACGCATGTGCACAGCAGGGGCAGTGACGCTCGCTGGAATACAAGTAACAACAGCAGCAGTAGTAGTAAAAGATGATTTTCCGATTTCCACGGTTAGCACTTGGGCTATTGGCTCTTGATCACCTTATTACCATACCTAAGTCCACGTAATACTTCAAATACAATTAAAAAAATATATTTACAAAGTTTAGTGATAAAATGCGTTAAAAATAAATGTTGAAAAATCTACCAATAAAATAATCAACAGACGCACAACACAAAATTTTGAAAAAGTTTATAGAAAGTGCATTCACATCACTATTTCGCTAAGAAGACGTTGTGATGACAACGGAAAGAACACTAATATACTCAACAATAAAATCTCACTGTTTTATAGCAAAAACTCAAAATATTATTTAAATACACTTTTAAACAGTTTTATAAATACACTGCTGCATCGAAGACTGACCATTCACGAGTATATAAGCTGTTATACAAACCACGACTGCAACACTGTACTCGGCAAAAAAACGTAAAAAGTCTTGGTTTATCCAACAAAAAAATCACTAATCAATTACACACTTCGACCCCACGTTGGGCGCCAATTCTAGCGTAGGGCGCGCTATTATATTGTGCTTAAGAAATAAACTCGGATTAGATGTTAAAAGCAACTGTGTTTTAAAATAATTAAAGTTATAATAACAATCGTCAATTTGACAATATGAAAGAAAAACTATTCTATAATGACAAAATTAATAAAAAGGTTATATGAGATAACTTAGAAACCAAAGTTAGGGTTAGCGGTAGCGAGCCGGTGGTCTTCGAGTTCAAGACGATCTCCGCGCTATAAAATTCTGATTTTGTAATATTAGTTAATAATATAACATTGTTATTGATCAGCCAATTATTATTTTTTTTTATTGCAGAAAGTTGGCAAACAAGCAAACTGCCCACCTGATGGTAAGTGGTAACAGTCACCTATAATACATGTGGCTCTTGTGAGATTCGCAGCAAAACTGCAACCCCCACTAGAACCACAGTGTACGTTGCCAACTTGTGACACAAGATGTAAAGTCACAGTACATAGTAATTTCACTGCCATATCTTACCCTTCAAACCGGAACACAGCAATGCAAGCACTGCTGCTTTGCGGCAGAAATAGGTAAGACGGAGGTACCTAAGCAGACGACCCTGGTACAGAGTCTCCCTCCAGTAAATATTTTATTCATACATATTAGCTCCAAGCATTGGTATCGTTGAGAGCGTCGGTGGCGCAGTGGACTCGGCACTTGCCTTCCAATCGGGGGGTCGGGGTTCGAGACCCGCCATGTACCAATGTGTTTTTCGTTTCGAATTTCATATGTACATTTGTCTGACGCTCCTACGGTGAAGGAAAACATCGTGAGGCAACCTGCATACATCTGCGAAGAAATTCAATGATGTATGTGAAGTCGACCAATCCGCACTGGGCCAGCGTGGTTGACTAAGGCCTAATCACCCTAATATAGGGTAGGCTCGAGCCCCTCGGTGGGGACGTATATGGGCTGTGATGATGATGATGATGATGATTGGTATCGTTAAAATAATAATAAAATATCTTCTCATAAATCTTTATTACATGCACTTTTAACTCAAGGAAAGGCAAATCAGCAACACTTTATGAAATATTTTTGTAGAAAGCAAAAATACTTGTTCGGAATCTGTGGCACGCGCTAGATTCCCCCTCGCGAAAAGGAGTCGCCTTTGAACTCGCACGTGGATAGGTCGTGTCATTGACGCTGCGCAAGATTGGAATGCGCCCGACTCGCGAATTGTTTTGATTATCGAAGTACTCAGGGAAGTTTGGCCATCTAAGTAGGACCCCTGTACTGTAGTGTTGTGAGACATAAGTGTTCGTGTCACGTCAGGTTGAGCTAGTGCCAGTAAGAGAAGCAGAGTCCAGGGATGGGCTTTCACCCTTTCATCACTGCAGTTCCTGTGTAAGGACACTAGCTCAAGTAAGTGTTTATTGTTCTCATATTTTGATCAAGGTGCGACTCCGACAGCTCCGTGTATCACGGACGAAAGTACACCCCGGACTTTTGGTTAGTGTCCTGGGCGAGGGTTTTCTGCCACCCAAAGATCCGGCCGTGTACTATTCAATACTATATTATGAAACATTTTTGTATAAGCTTTTCCTATTAAAGAGTCTTCAGTTTTTTTAAGTCTGAACGTTGGAGCAGCAAGTTTATTTATTTTTTATTATTGTTTATTTACTCAGCCGATAGTAAGGGTAAGGTTCCCTTGAGATTGGGTTGTCTAATAAGTCACTTCAGCTTATGAAGCTCGCCGATATAACTTCCACCACTTCACTTATGTTTAAAATTAAAAGACGATTGCAAATTTATGACGATGTAAATAGTTCTATCTCAAGAATAGTTTACTGGTTTAATGCGAATAACTTGTGCCTCAATGAAGGGAAAACTAAATGTATAAAATTTGTTTTACCCAATGTTAAAGAGGTTCACACCACTGTTAACATAAAGCATAAAAATGTGGACCTTGTGGATACCGTAGTATTTCTTGGTATTACTTTAGATTCAAAGCTTCAGTGGGGCCCACATATTGATAAATTGTCGAAGAGACTTAGTTCTGCAGCCTACGCTGTATGGAAAATACGTCAGCTGACTGATGTTGATACAGCAAGACTTGTATACTTTGCCTATTTTCATAGTGTGATGTCGTATGGCATTTTGCTGTGGGGAAATGCTGCCCACATTCAGACCGTTTTTGTGCTGCAAAAAAGGACTATTCGTGCTATTTATAACCTTAAAATAAGAGACTCTTTGAGAGAAAAATTTAAAGAAATTGGTATTATGACCGTCGCGTCGCAATATATTTACGAGAATATAGTATATGTTCATAAAAATATACATTCGTTTTGTAAAAACAGTGATATTCATTCAGTAAATACTAGGCAAAAGAATATGTTAGCGTTACCAAATACTCGGCTTAAAAAATTAATAATTCTTTCAAAGGCCTTTGTGTACGTTTCTACAATAAAATCCCAAATAATATTAAAGCACTTAACTTGAATAAATTTAAAGTCACTATCAAGGGCGCACTTATGAAAAAAGCATATTATAAAGTGTCTGATTATATGACAGATAAAACTGCTTGGGATTGACAAAAAATGTGATAATTGACGTTCAAAGGGTGTTAACACTTTGTGATAATATGATAAATTTCATTCGAGTAACTGTTCCACTCACACCGACAGGCATTTCTATATTATTAAAAAAAATGTTTGTGAAATATAATATTGTAATGTTGGCATTTTAAAAGAGGAGACAAAAAAAAATACAAGACCTTCCGAGTTTCTTGCCTGTTCTTCTCGAGAAGGCTCTCCCAATTTCCGAACAGGTGTAGAGTCAAATTTTTTTTTTTCATTTGACTTGTATTTGCACACATCTTAATAATGGTTGGGGTGTGTGTACATACAAGGATTAAATAATTTAGTTAATTAGATTCTTGGTTGAAGATTTTTATGTTTTTTTTGACGTCAATAAGTACCTGTAAAGGTCTATATTGAATAAAGATTTTTGAGTTTTTTGAGTTTGAGTTTGATACACCTTAATAGAATTGTTTCCCGGCGTCACGTCACCACTTTGCATTGTCAGTAGCTGTGACTTCGTGGTAGGTAATAACTATTGCACGTCCGCAGTCATGTCAGTCGATCACAGGGAACTTTCTTTAATTTATTTCCTATACATATTCTGGGATAGTATTAAATGGTGTATCAAGCCGAAAGAGTGAGAAACTATGTAATACAGTAAAACTCTCAGATTTCCAAACAAAATTCGTTATGGCAGCCCTAGCCGTCAGCTGTTGTTGTTTACATTACGGTCATTCCAGGGTCAACAAAATGTGTAGGCGCGCTGGTAGTGGTAGTCGCAGTGTGAACTTTACCATAAGCGCCCACAAAGGCAGGGAGAACACCGGGGGGTTTTAGTGGGTCGGCCTGGAACTCTACCGGGCCAGCCCCATGCACACCCGCCGTCTAGCCAACGGCGGGTATGGTGCGGTTGCGCCTTTCCCCCCGAAAAAAAAATAAGGTCAACAACAATATTTTACAAAAAATAAAATCGACTTCAAAAACACTGAAAAGCTTAAAATAATATAAGAATAGGTACAGACAACATCATACTTCTATATTGAAGTCGGTGACAAATTTTTAGATTTCCTAGGGGATCATCGTTTGGCACCGACTTCGATATATAAGTGTGATGTTGTCTGTGCCTATTCTTATATTATTTTTAACTTTTTTGAAGTCGCTTTTTATTGTTTGTAAAATAATTTTTAAATTATATAATATTATTCTGTTTGTATGAATATAAAAATAATCGTTTTCCGTAATATAAACGTGTGCATAATTTGAGTCAACACTCATACGTAAATTATCGCTTGACACACAAATTTTGACTAACCCACTATAATGGCACTATTTCACTCCCAAGTACGTAAACGTAATCACCGAGAATTCAACCAAACCAAATTCAACAGCATAATTAACGCGGCCGCACAGCCAACAAACACCAATCAGTTCCTCATGCAAAACCGTTTGCATATTCATGATGAATTATTTCAATGAAAGCGCCCAACGAGTCGGTTGCTTTCAGGTGGCTTCTCACGTGGGAAATCAGTTTCCAATACCGCTCTGATTAAAGACTCGATTATTACTAATCGACTCCTGCCCCTGTACCACCCTCGATAGTTATAATGCTTGTACTAAAAATATGTTAGTGTGTTTTGGTTAGGTTTTCAGGCATGGAAAACTTGCTGAACAGTCAGCATTATCTGTAAAAATAAAAGAAAATACAAAATATACTTCAATACCGACTTGAACATTTCTGAAAAGTTAAAAATTATATTAGCATAACATATAATATAAGTACAGACAACATCACATTTCTATATTGAAATCGGTGCCAAATTTAAAGACCTTCTAGGAGATCATCGTTTAACTCTAACTCCTAAAAGTTAAGAATCCTTCCATCATCAGCTTGGTTCATTACTAAGACGCAAATACCTGAATAGCTTCGGAAAAACATGAAATACGTTGGTCGTTTCAATAAAATTTAGGGGTTTCTCTAGATTTGACGAGACCACCTCAGGAGTTTACTCTTTTTTTTTTCTCGGTGGGAAATGCGTAACCGCACCGTACCCGCCGTTGGCTAGACAGCGAGCGTGTGTGGGGCTCTCCCGGCAGGGTGCCAGGCCTACCCACTAAAACCCCCCGGTGTTCTCCCTGCCCTTATGGGCGCGCTAGGTAAGGTCCACACTGCGACTCCACTACTTACGCGCCCGGGCAAGCCCGTCCCACCGGTCGGGCTATCGCCAAGGGGGGATTGCCCGAGAACACCAGGGCAATCCCCAGACGGAGGGCCTTACGGCGGCGTGCACGGGGCCAACCGTGCACGCAGGCCTCTACGGCAGGGTCATTAGATGGGCATCGCTTGTGCGAATGCCCGCCTTCGCCTGCCTATCCGTCTGCGGCGGATGGGAGCGGCTTGAGGATCTGCCTCCCGCTCCCTCTCCGCGGCCTCCTTCTGCGAGATTACGTCCTCGCAGAAGGAGGCGACAGCCCCCCATTCCGCTTCGCCGCGGAGCATGGCCACGACCATGCTCGGCAGCGAGAGGTCTCCGCCTCCCAGCGCAGCGTTAAGCTCGCTACGCTGGAGTCGCCAGGCCGGGCACATCAATAGGGTGTGCTCGGCAGTGTCGTCGGGAGCGTCGCAGTGGTGACACCGCGGCGTTTCCTCCCGACGCGCGACTCGATGCAGGTAATGACCAAAGCAGCCATGCCCGGTCAGTATCGAATACAAAAAGAATTTTGAAAATCGGTTCACAATTATAAAAATAATAATTGAGGGAGTAATCGCATAACATTCACAAAAAAAAAATTAGCATCAAATTGGGCACCTCATCCTTTTTTAAAAGTCAGTTAAAAAAGGAGAACGTAAAGCTATTACTAATACAGTTTTTTTAACTAACATTTAAATTTATTCTTACCTTGTTGCCGGTTTGCTGGAGACGGCATGGTTTCAATCAGTCCATGTACCTGTAAGTAGAACACATGGCTACAAAAGGAAATAAAGCTACAAGCAATGTCTTAATAGAAAACAAAAAAAAAATTGGCGAACCGAAAAAAATTGGTCCGAACAAATAATTTTCAAATATAAAATATGGATACAAATAATTTTCGAATAGAAAACACGGGTTCAAGAGGTAATTTCCGAACAGAAAACTTAGGTGTAAACAATTTCCGAACAGAAAATATAAATAAAAATAATTTCTGAACAGAAAACATGACTAACTGAGAACCATGGACTCTAATAAATCCATGCTGAGAACTGAAAACTCTAAAAACTTACTACAGATATTCTCAATACCGTATATATCGTCACAGATGTTAGACAAACTGAAGATATTGCAACTTGTGTACACACCTCTATTTCTACCTGTAGCTATCCATACGACTGGTCACTGGCCGGGTGTTATGTACATAATCAACAAAACGTCAAACTAGACGCTTATACTACGGAAAACCTGTTGTCGTATGTACTAGTGCGTTTACGGCGCTTACCTAAAATCTCTTACAATCTATTGTTTCTCATCGTTTGCTGGAATATCTGGTAATGAATATGAGTAAAGTAAAAGGTCACAAAGAATTAAAATGGTTACTGTTAAACGTTACTGATAAACAAAAAAACTAAAACTGTAATAGTAATATAGTAATAGTATCGTTTATTTGCTAGAATATGGTGCTTACATGTTTTATAATCTTTAGAGTCTCACATATCCAATTGAACTAAGTCAATGTGCAAATGTTTACATTGTATTTTA
Organism: Schoenobius gigantellus; assembly: GCA_963935595.1. Taxonomy (NCBI): domain Eukaryota; kingdom Metazoa; phylum Arthropoda; class Insecta; order Lepidoptera; family Crambidae; genus Schoenobius; species Schoenobius gigantellus. The sequence goes on along the minus strand of OZ012544.1, from coordinate 8,134,189 downwards.
AATATCTTAATTATTAAATTATGTATTACTAATTAACCGACTTCAAAAAAGGAGGAGGTTATTTTCAATTCTGTTGTATTTTTTTTATGATTGTTACCTCATAACTCCGTCATTTTTAAACCGATTTCCAAAATTCTTTTTCTATTTGATAGAGTATACTGCAAGGGTGGTCCCATGGTCACCAAAGTCAGGATCGGATGATGGTATCCCATAGAAAATCGAGGAAAACACTAATTTAATACCATCTGGTATTAAATTAGGGTTTCTTTCACTAAAAAGATTTCATTCACTAAAAAGTTAAAAATAATTTTTTTTTACAAAAAATAGAACCGACTTCAAAAACACTGAAAACTTAAAAATAATCTTCTTCTATATTGAAGTCAGTGACAAATTTTAACACTCTCTAGGAGATCATCGTTTGGCGCCGACTTCAATATAGAAGAAGATTATTTTGAAGTTTTCAGTGTTTTTGAAGTCAATTCTATTTTTACATGCTATTATAGTCAACATAATTATTATCATAAATATTGGTATAATCATTATTTGTATCTAATTATCATTCTTGTATTACACACAATCAGTCTTACTTACGTCTAATTTATTGATCAATGTCTATTTTATTAATATACATAAATATAATCATTTAACGTCAAATTTAAAGGAAAAAATTAATATATTATTATTAACATTATTAGGTAAAAAAAATATTATAATATATGTCACAAACAATTAATGAGCAGAGCAATATCATATCATCTTTTTTACCGACGAAAAAACGGAGGAGGTACTCAATTCGACGCGTATATATATTTTTTAATATATGATTACGCATAACTTTTTACAGAGAACTCCGATTTTGATGATTCTTTTTTTATTAGAAAGGGTATACCCCGAGGGTGGTCCCATTTAAATTTGAAAAAAAATGTCTTACCCTAAGGTTAGAAAAACTGGAAATTATTGTTGATTTACTCACTAATTGTGATCAATGACCACGCATTACTTCGTAGAGAGTGATCCGATTTTGATGATTCTTTTTTATTAGAAAGGGTATACCCCGAGGGTGGTCCCATATAAATTAGAAAAAACAATTCCAACCCTATAGGTACAAAAACGGGGGATGATCGATGATTCGCTCACTGATTGTAAAATTAATAGATGAAGTCACAAAAAAATATAAAATAAAATGAAAACTTAACGGAGTCAACGGAGTTAACGGAGTCTCTATATCTAATTTTCATAGATTATGCAAAGAGATAATTCCAAATAAGATTTGGCATCGAGCTTCACTTGGGCTCCTCAAAAACTGTAGAACAGGCTATCTTACCTATTATAGTCGGATCCCAACAATGTAACATTTTTATAATGCTCAGGCAGGCTTAGATGCCACGAGATGCCACCAACCTTAGAGCATTTACCCTTTTTTTTGAGGCGGGGGAATCTCTTTACGATTCAACAAGGGGCTAAAAACTGATGAGGCCGCCCCAAGGATATGCCATTGGACTCGGATATAAACCCCATACCTGGCTAAACCACTCTCCAGAGCAACTTCTACCTCCGTAGAGACATACTCGGGATCGGCGTTAGCCATTCCCCTAGTGTAGAGCATTTACCCTACACCAACCCTAGGCTAAATGCTCAAAGCCACCAATAAATGCTCAAAACCAACCAAGGAAGAAAAATTTCTGCTCTCCTTTTCAATACTGGGTGGATCAGTCAGTCACTAGAACACAGAGCAATATTTCAATAATTACACAGTATTTTAACATTTTAAATAGTTTAGACATTTACTAAAAAATAACAGTTATATCTAATACGAGTATATATATAAATCTCCCTTTCGTGTCAGTGTTTGTTATCGAAATCCTCCGAAACGGCATGACCGATTTTTTGTATATATTTCGTAGGTCTGCGAATAGGTCGTAGGTAATAAGGGGGGCCCTCTTCAGTTTTTTTTGCACAATCATATGGCGAAACCTGTTCACGAGCACAGCTAGTAAAAATATAGGTATTATACAATACCTATATTTTTACTAGCTGTGCCGGCGAACTACGTTTCGCGATAATAAAAAATGGTTTACGACCTATTCTCGTACCTACTGAATATACACAAAAAACATAAAGATCGGTCAAGCCGTATTAGAGGAATTTGGTAACAATCACTGTGACACGAGAATTTTATACAGGATGGATTTTTGAGATGGGATTTAAAGGGCAGGTACATTAACCGTTATAGTTACAAGAAAACATTGTTAGGCAACCATCCATAACTTTTTAAGACATTCTGATCTGCATTCACAGATTTTAAAAAGTTACAGTCAACAAAAAAAATGCTGAGATAGCAAAAAAATTTTTTTTATGCCTATCGATCCTATTTCATGTAGGGATCAAAAGACTCTATGGGACCATTTAAGGTATGAGTACTAGAAATGACAGAATTCGCAAAAAACTTTTCCCATACATTTTGTACAGAAAATCCTCAGCTCCTATTTCATACGGTGATCTCTCTACGAATCCTATTTTTTACTTTTGAGGGAAACTGTTAAGTTTATTTTCAACAAGATGGCGCTCCACCACATAACAGCCGCCGTACGCGTTCCAATTGGAACAGACAATTCAGGACACAGTGGATAGGGACACATGGTCCAATAAAGTGGCCACCTCGCAGCCTTGATCTAACGCCACTAGATTTTTTTTATGGGGCTACCTAAGAAACGAAATCTACAAAAAGGAATACGACAGTGTTCAGGAAATGAAAGATGCATTGACGAGGACTTTAAATAACATCCATCCAAGAAAATTATTAGCTGCTACGTCTTCAGTACTAAAGCGAGTAGTATTCGTGATGACGGCGGACATTTTGGGCAATTTATTTCATAGATAGATTTGATATTTTTATGTTTGTTTAAAAATACATGTTTAAATGATTTAATTTAGTATTTATTTAAATTACAGTTTCCCTTAAAAGTAAGAAATAGGATTCATAGAGAAATCACCGTAAGAAATAGGATCCGAGGATTTTCCGTACAAAATGTATGGGAAATGTTTTTGGCGATTTCTGTCGTTTCTAGTACTCATACCTTAAATAGTCCCATAGAGTCTTTTGATCCCTACATGAAATAGGATCGATAGGCATTAAAAATTTTTTTTTGCTATCTCAGCATTGTTTTTGTTGACTGTAACTTTTTTTCAAAATCTGTGAATGTAGATCAGAATATCTTAAAAAGTTATGGATGGCTGCCTAACAATGTTTTCTTGTAACTATAACGGTTAATGTACCTGCCCTTTAAATCCCATCTCAAAAATCCATTCTGTATATTAGAAGATTTAAAAGTTTGTCGCGAGAATTTTTTGAAGTGAGAACTTCTTTAGTGGCGTTGTACACTTTTTTTGTAATGGGTAAAAAATGTTAAACTCGCGTCAGGACACGTGACCGTCAGGACACGTGACCCTGATCGAAAATTCGTAAGATGGATGGAGAGTAGCCAATTAAAATTGAAATGGCCGCAGGAACTGTCGAGGTGCGGTGAGGGGTCCACGTAAGCCGGCCGAGAACAATAGCGGCTGGCAAAAGTACTGGAAGTCACACGTCTCTTGAGACAGTTTTAATCAATTTATTTACTTTGTTAGGAAAAATCTAAATTGTGCTTTTATTTGATTTTGTTGTAAATATTAATTAGGTAAGTTAGTATAAATTAAATATTATTTATTTGTTATAAAATTACGTTTTTAAGTAGTATATTAATGTCTGTTTTGATCATAATATTTTTAATTTAATTGTAAATATTTTGATTCATTATTACTAGTTATATAATTATGTACGCACAACGTTACAACAGGAAGTTGATTTTTCTGAGGGATAAACTTTTTAATATAATACAAATTGTCATGTTTGTGTACGATAGCGCAATAAATAAATATTGTATTCTACCACATAAAAGATACTTAGTACTTTTATTCTGATAATTAAAGCAATTCGTGCAAAATTATTCCATAACCATTCCAAAATATCCAAAACGCACAACGTTAATACTTAAGTTTTCACTTCTGCCGGCACTCCCGGAGTGCAACCCGTCATTTTTTTTTATAAAAACATTGTTTTTTGCTCAAATACTTATGTCAATATCGAGTTAAGTAGGTACATATTGTATTCTTATTTATCTACACATGTAACTCTCGCGACTTTTTATCATAAATTGTGTAATGAAATAAATTGATGAAATTAAAATAATTAAGTTTATTTTTAAATTTTAATAACATTTTTCCGTGTTCTTCTCAAAAAAGTATTTTAATACCCATATCATAAAAGCACATAAAAAATAACTAATTTGCCTTATTTAGAAAATCATGTCACATATAGCTACGCAAAATTTCAGCTTTAAAATTCAGTTGTATGATTTGATCCGAACTAACATACAAACATTACCAATAAGTTGCTTGTAAAAAACAAAATCGTTCAAATTAAAATATGGAATCGAATTACCCACATGCTTGCCCATATTCAGAGTACGACATCTGACATGTCTAGACGACGCCATTGTACGACTTGTTCCAACGACATGTTTTACAGCGTCTTACGCTTTACTACAGATTGGACATGCTGATTTTACGGCAGCCACTATGCTCAAGTTATATCTATTTTCTAGTAGTCCGGAACATTATTTTGAATGGTATTTTTGTTTGCTGGAATAGATTCGATCATAAAGTGAATTGAGTTTCGGTTATGCTGCTGAAAAAGGAATAAGCAGATTTTGATGTAGTTTCCACACGGAAAACTTATAGCATAGATTAGAACACATTATACCTAGACTCTTACCCTGATAATGACCCATCTCTTTATTGTGTGATTTGAAATCTTTCACGATCGCCTTCAATTTTCACATTTTTGATAAACATCCATCGTTGTTTCGCATAAGACATTTGTCATAGTCTTATATTGACCTCGCAATTAGAATCAAATTAAAAGAAAAATCGATGTTAGTAAGACAAACGCCTAATCTAGAAATCTACAAAGCGATTTCAGACAGAAACCTTTAAAAAAAAACTTAACTCCTCTTAGAAACATTAACCGAAGAACCCGTTCTAACTGTCAATAAAATTTTTACCTAAATACGGCCCTATTGCTCATCACACGATTGAGCAATTTATTGCCATTCGGAAATATAATTACACTAAACTTATCAGTATTCAAAGTTGTCGAATAAAACGATATTTCCATCCGTCCATTCAGTCGTTAAACACAGGATCTGAACGCAACTCCATTCCACTCAGCCCGAGTGTGTCAAATGGAGGAAAAAATTCTGTGCCATTGAACATCGAGGGCTTTAAGAAATGGCTCCGAAACTGATCGCCGCACGGCTGAATCTGGGAATACGTAAATAAGTTATATCGGGCGTCCCAAATCGAATGATGCGATTATTTCGTATAAATTGGTATGGTAACCACTGGTTTCTTTTACCCGACGGATACCTTTTTCGTAAGCCTATTTGTCACGTTTTACGACCGAATATGTTTGCTCAATTTATCAAATATGTTTGTAATCAAGCTTTCAAATCAGCAGTAAAAATTGTCTTCGACAATTCGGTGCTAACTTGTTTCCACTCTTTGAAAGAAAGTCCCCATTCGCCCAAACACCGATCCAACTGTAAGTAATGCATGTAAAATTCCTATACTTGTTTCAACTTGTTAGATTAAGCAGAAAGTCCTGCTACCATTTTGTTCGACTATAAAACAAGACGTCCGTTCCAATTTCTGTTGTTGTCTGATTGTAACGTTTAAATAATATACGAATACACACAGGATGATCGATGAAGAGTTAAAATTTGCCACCGACTTCAAAATAAAAAAATGTAATCTTGTGTTCTTATATTATTTTTTTACTTTTTTCGTTTTTGAAATCTGTTTTTATTTTTTGTTATATATTTTTTTAAATTTAAATCTTTTTGGTGTATTTAATACCAGCTCATCGAAGTAGATTGAAATAATACAACTAAGGGTGCTTATTAAATTAAAAACCTAACCTCTAACTCCTAAAAGTCAAAGATCCTTCAATCATCAGCTCGGCTCATAAGTGCCAGACACAAATACCTAAATAACTTCAGAACAAACATGAAAAACGTTGGACGTGCATATGAAATTTAATGGTTTCCCTCGATTTTCTTGGGATCCCATCACCAGATTCTGACTTGGTAACAATAGGACAAGTTGGGAAGTATACCCTCTCAAAGAAAAAAAATCCAAGTCGGTTAATAAATGACGGAGTTATGAGGTAACAATCATAAAAAACAATGATACAAAGAAACATACGAGGGTGGGTCAAAAAGTTCGCGGAATGGAGAGTAAAAAGTAAGAAATAAAACACAAAATTATTTTTCCTTCTCAATGTATTCCCCCTTAACTCTAATAGATTTATTAGACCTATCAATTAATTTATTAATACCTTCGAAAAAGAATGATTTCTCTTTGTCGTCAGAATAGGCCGAAATTGCGCTCTTCACTTCTTCATCGCTGGAAACTCAATTTTCTCCATGTTGCAAATTTTCTTCCGGATTGACTTGTTGATTGATGTGTAGCTCAGGTAATTATGACCTATTTTTTTGAAACTTAGTATTTATACTCTTAATGAGTGTCACAACTAGTGCAGGTAGTAAAAAGTCACCTTTCCCCCTTCCATGCCCCTCATTCCGCGAACTTTTTGACCCGCCCTCGTACGATCGAATTGGAAACCTCGTCCTTTTGTGAAGTCGGTTAAAAAAACAGCATTTGCCTGTTCAGTGCTAACCGTTCAGCTTGCGCTCTATAAAAGAAAGTTTCCATCAGGCCAACCATCCATCCAACTGTAAAGCAAGTAAAAGCCTTAAACATGTTCCAACTTGTTAGATTAAGGAGAAAGTCCTGCTACCATTTGTTGTAACCCAAAACAAGATGTCCGTTCCAATTTCCGTTGTAATCTGATTGCAACTTTAAATGTTTTCAGTTTCGACATGTTTTCGTAAGTTTGGCGACTTGTCAAAGCTTGTCAAGAGACATTGTGGATTACTTTTTACAGAACTTTGCTTTGATTTGATTTATTATGTTTATTGAAATAAGTGATACCTTTTTATTTTCACTTGTCCCCCCCTCAAGCATGTCCTCGGGGTACGGTGAAGGAAATTATTTAACGATTTCAGCATAATGCAGCAGGTAAGAGAAAAGCACTCCGCTTGTGTGAACTGAGATTTTTATAATTTTTGTTTTTTTTTTGTTTGAATAAAATTATACAAAACAAACTTTAATATTGACTTTCCTTCTGGAGAGGAGTGGCAATGGCATCTGAAGTGAAGGTACCTTAAAAACCGTAAATAGAAAGTATTACTGAAAGAAGACTTCATTTTGATTTTGAAACAATTCGAACTGCACTCAAAATCTTTCAAATAATCGGCTGTCTAAGCCTGTTTGAACCGGGAATCGAACCCGAAAAATTTCGAAAACAAACTTTCTGCATTATTATAATTTATAATACATATCTATCTACCAATCGACAAAGTATACATACCACCAACAAGGTGAAGTACTAACATAATATATTTCTTCAACACACTTGCTCGTAAAGTGGATCTAATTTTACTGGTTTTAGATACATAAAGCAGCTCATAAAACACGCGTGTATTATAGCCGAGGCACGAATCACAGAGTCCGGCAATGCTGCACTTACCGGCCGCGCCAGTAATGTACTTTATTTTTTAAAAGCTAGAGGTAATTTAAAAGACATCAACGAACTACATGTTATTTCAAACGATTATTTTCATACCATTATTTAGTTTTGTCCACAAATTGACAATGATTGAATGAATGAATACTTTTTTATTGTTTGTTTAAAAATACAAAAGAATTGTTATGATGGACTAACAATCGGCGGCCTTATTGCCAAAGCAGTAATCTCTACCAGGCAACCGATGGGTAGAGGAAAGTTTAAATTGAAAAGCTAATGACAGGTATGATATTAAAGTTCTTACTGAAATGTAAAACTAAAAAAACGTATGTAAATACTTGATAAAAATAATAAAATACATAGACTACACATGTTACAGATATTTAAGAAATACACTACATAAAATACATAATACTATTATGGTGATGGAGATGTTTCCTTAAATGTCCAGCTGCAGGAAATGATTTTTTACTGCACGCTTGAATGCATCATGCGATGGTGGTGCATGGCATCGGGTAGGGAGTTCCACAGTTTGATGTACTTTACCGTAAATAAGTTGTCGTAAAATATGGAGGAATGAGGAGGGAAGACAAATGACAAGTAATTTGATGAACGTAGGATTCGTGCTAGGATTGAGGAGCTGAGGACAAAGCGTGATTTAAGGTAATAGGGTGCATGGGGGTGGTTTAGGATGGAGTGAAGAAGGGAAAGGATTATGATTGTCGCCACTGAAGTTTGGAGCGATAAAGTGAGATAAGGGGCCTTACAATGAACGCTTATAGCAAGCTTAAAACAATATTGAAACAGAGACACCGCTCTTGCTGCGTATAGCGCCATCCCGCTCTCAGCGCGGTTTTAATATTGTTTTGGGCGATCATGGTTGGGGGGAAGGTCGTATTTACGTAACGTTTATGATTTGTGTTATTTATTCAAAAAAATAGTTTATTAAGTATTTTTACACACAAATTTGTTGAAAATGGTCGTACTATATACTCGTACGTGCGTATGTCTATACTAATATTATAAAGAGGAAAGATTTGATTGTTTGTTTGTATTGAATAGGCTCCGAAACTTCTGGACCGATTTAAAAAATTCTTTCACATTAAGAATCCTACATTATCCCTGATGAACATAGGCTATAAAATTATTTTTCCTACGGGAAAATACAAAATTAACGCCGGCGAAGCTGCTAGCGGAAATTAGTTATAACTCACGAGGTGGAATTTCAGCCCGAGCCGAAGGCGAGTGCATAATAGAGCCGAGCTTGTATACCGCACTTATATCGTAATGTACTATTATTTATTTACTACGTTCGATTTACTTTATTATTCGCCTGCCTGAAAGAAAGAAAATAAAATTTTATATCTACGGTATTTAAGATACCTACTATCTCTGTGGGACGCCCAGTATATTCAATCAATATTCTGTGTAAAACTTATATTGAATGAAAAAAAAGGAACGACCACGCGGTTTCCGTAGCCTTACCACAAGGTGGACCAATGATCTGGTGAAGGTTGCGGTAAGCCGCTGTAAGTGAGCGCTGGACCGGTAGGTTTGGAGATACTTGGGTGACCTATGGGATGATGATGAAGGCCATAGCTGATGTGGTAGTGATGAATCTAATTTTCTTTGTTAATACTCCTTTCCCCACTCAAACCCACGTAAGCAGCATTTGTCATAAGAGAAAACAATATGTTGTGTTGTTTGCTTTAGTATTCATCTTGCCCGAAAGTTATATCAGTTTTAGCGGAAAACTTGTTCCATAAATGGATTTAGTTAAGTAAACAGAGACGCCATTGTGCTATTTGCTCGGAACAAAATAGAATTATGCTGTTTTCTGTAAAACAATAAGAGAAGTCTGTCTGTGTAAAAATGTACGTCAGCCAATTAGACTGAGTGAGCGATCTATCAAAGCATATGTTTAACGTTTGAGACTTACAGTTCGTTAAAATTAAGAGAAGAGTGTGGTGACAGTTATTACTTGCGAAAAAAAATTAGATAGTGATACATATGTACGAGTAATATAAGTAGTAAATTGTCGACATTGCAAAAAAATACGAAACCATTTGGTCGTCCTAAATAATACATTTTTCATTTTTTTATTTATACTCGCAAAATTAAGAGATAATTGAAAAAACCAAATGGACCAATATGGATAGCATAGGATTTAGACGAACCATCTTTGTAGTAATGTCATAATTCATTTTTATTTTTTATTTTTGGCAATGGTATTAGTCTCAAGAAATCCTACTTTTGCACTAACTTAATTTTAGAATGACTACGTTTTGAAAATATAAATTAAAATATTAAGAACTAAAATTATGGAAAATTTTAAAAATACGTATTAAGTTTTATACATTCAGTCATACCTTTTTTTCATATATTTATTTGTGTTGGCAAACAAGCAAACTGCCCTCCTAATGGTAAGTTTTTCACCTTTGGGACGGCTCCCCTCAGTACCTCCTCGATGCTCTGGACAGATTGCAGCGTCGCGCTATTCGCATAATTGGCGATGTAGAGGCAACTAACACCCTCGAGCCTCTACAACTTTGTCGTGACATCGCCTCTCTTAGCCTTACCTTTCTTAGCTCTTTACCTTTCACCGTATGTTTCATGGGGAATGCTCTGAGGAGCTCTTTAACCTAATCCCTCCCTCTCCATTCCTTAACAGAAACACGCGTAAGGGCCTTCGGAGTCATCCTTTCATTCATAGTCATTCACTATATCCTCTTTTACACACCGTACCAAGAAATTCCAAGATTCCTTTTTCTGTCGTTCATCCCACACTTGGAATTCACTACCTACGTACGTGTTCCATCTATCTGTCAACTCATTTGGGCCTCTTTCACCGCTTAACATTAGGCGGGAGAAAGTCATTTTCCGGGCCCACCATTTAAAAAAAACCGGCCAAGTGCGTGTCGGGCCACGCGCAGTGTAGGGTTCCGTAGTTGCAAATGCCAACTTTGAGTTTACACTCACACCTCACAACACGTTGCCACAAATTACTAAATTTTATAAGTTAGTCGTCTATAACTTTTTAGTTTGTACTTAGTACTTAACTCTGATAGTTTTCCTTTAAACTTCGTTATATATACTACTGTTGTAATTTTTTCACGTGTCCATATATAACTGTTTACCAGATAGAGGGGGGGGGGGGGAGGACACCTACCTCTAACAAAAATTTGCACTTTAAAACCAAATATTTCAGAAACGGATCCCTAAATCGAAAAATAGTGTTCTAAACCTTACATTATTTTTTAAAGACCTATTCAACAATACCCCACACGATGGGTTAGTTGAGAAAAAAAAAATTACTCCCACTTTACTTGTATGGGAGCTACCTTAAAAAAAAATTTTTTTTCAATATTTTTTCCACCACTTTTTTGGCATGATTAATATACATACCCATACCAAATTACAGCTTTCTAGTACTAATAGTCTCTGAGTAAAAGCGCGGACAGACAGACAGACAGACAGACATGGCGAAACTATAAGGGTTCCTTGTTTACTACGGAACCCTAAAAAAGTGGTAACAGTCACCCATAGTACATGTGGTAATTGTAAGATTCGCAGCAAAGCAATCCCCACTACTAGAATCACAGTGTACGTTGCAAACTTGTGACATAAAATGTAGTTACGGTACCCAGAATTTCAATGCCATATTTTACTGTTGCTTTGCGGCAGAAATATGTAAGACATAAGCCCATCACACACAGCGAAGATAATATATATTATAGCACCTAATATAAAAATATATTATCTTAAGGGGCTATGTCGAAAAAATTGGTTATTTTTAATGTAATGTCATAGGTCCCTGAGAGATCTTACAGATCTGAAACTTAAATATGTGTTTTTTTATATCTTTAGCTAGAAACGTCAAAAACCGGAAACGCGATTTAAAGATTTTGCCTCGATACATTTTATTTTTTAAATTACCTCTTAATAATAAGAAAATTCAGGATTACTAGTAAACGATATTAGGTATTCATTAAAAAGTTCAATAAATAAGTAGATATCATCATTATTTAGAATCGTGTAAAAGCATTTTTTTCTAATCATTATAGTTATTTTTTTATAAAATAATTTGTATTTTGTCACTTACGTCGATAATTTCTAAACGACCTGATTGCATGCGGGCGCAGTGCATTCACGACTTTGATGCCATAGATATAAAGACTAGCTACTTGAGCACGGGGGGCGCCCCGCGTTTACGTATAGACCACGCCTTCCATTATTTGATTCATTTTCGATGTAGCGCCTTAAAGGACCACACACAGAATAGAATAGAATAGAATAGAAAATTTATTGCATAACTGTTACAGCTAATATACGATAATTTATCGCAACTGCATCATTGTATTAGAGGCAGTCTTGCGAGTCGCCGGTTTCGTTCCTTATACAGAGTGTTTTTTCTTTGCCATAAACCGCATACAAATCTGACTGCTGTTGCTAGATGTAAAAGTACTTGACAGATCGTCTGATGACCAATGGGACAGTGAATTTGATCATATATGTATTGCGTCGAGAAGAAAAAAGCATAAAATCTGGGAAGACGACCACTTAAGAACCAAAAAAGAGCGCTAGATAGAACATACTGTAGTTTATCTTAAGATAAATATCGCCGAGTATATTAATATATATTTCAATATCTTAAGATATCGTTGCTAAGTTAAGATATCTTTCACATATCGCTCAGTATCTTAAGATACTATAATGTAAAATATATATTATATTAACTGTGTGTGGTGATCCATTGAAATGTAGGGTTAGCGATACGTCGCAGATAAGATATATTTTATAGTATCTTCATTGTGTGTGATGAGCTTAAGGTACCCAAGGAGGCTACCCCGGTACTGAGACTCCCTCCGGTACACACATATAACTACACATAACTAACATTACTTTATCTAAAATGTCATGTTGTCAATTATGCTTATCGGTTACTAATAAATAAGACATCGCATACTATGTGCCTACGCCGGCGTAAATGATAAGGGTTCTAGGGGTTAGCCTTTAACTAATTAATTAATTTACATTCAAGGATCCCTTAGCACGATGATTTTAAGTCGCCGTAGGCATTTTTGGAATTATGAACAGATTCTATTAAATGTTTTTTATTTAAATACAGTACCTACCTATGTACTTTAAACTAATATTATTATGTTACTCTTTATCGAAAATATGTATTTACCTACTCGCTAAACAGAAACCGGATGATACAATAAGACGATGAAAAGGGACTAAGGCAATGAAATATGACAAAAAATATTAATAACGAACTTAATGAAAAAAAAACAAACATAATTCTGTTTCTGTTGCTGGCAATCACCCTACTGTCCGTCCGTTCCGCCTCACTCAATTTTTATGGCTAAATTTTTAACCCAACTTTTTCAGAACAATTTTCACATAAGCCTTGTCCTGACGATTACGAACATAAAAGGATTAGCCAAATTGGTGGGACCGTTCGGAAGCACTGCGCGTACATACGAGTACATTTGGTAATTTACTTTTATTAACATCCATAGAACTTTGCAGGAACCTCATGGCGTCAAAATAAAACATAAATTCTAAGTTACGGAAAACGAGACATTATCTAAACTCTATTTTTTAAGTATATTTTTGTGTTTTATCGTCATTCCAACCGTAATTAATAACGAAGTATGTAAATAGATGTCGAAGAATAAATGTTAACTCTACTGCTCTACAACTATTCGGAAATTGACAGAGCTTTTGTGGGCCAGACTGAAATAAAAGAGGTCCTATTTTCTAACGTTTCTTTTAAATGTTCATTTATTAGTACTTATTACAATGTTCATATATCACACATATTTATTTATAATAACACACACACGATTTGCACTTAATGTACGAGAGAGAGCGTCGGTGGCGCAGTGGACTCGGCACTTGCCTTCCAATCGGGGGGTCGGGGTTCGAGACCCGCCATGTACCAATGTGTTTTTCATTTCGAATTTCATATGTACATTTGTCTGACGCTCCTACGGTGAAGGAAAACATCGTGAGGCAACCTGCATACATCTGCGAAGAAATTCAATGATGTATGTGAAGTCGACCAATCCGCACTGGGCCAGCGTGGTTGACTAAGGCCTAATCACCCTAATATAGGGTAGGCTCGAGCCCCTCGGTGGGGACGTGTATGGGCTGTGATGATGATGATCATGGTACGAGAGAGTTGAATTATTTCAACGTTAAAATTAAAACTAGAATACCATATTCTTGGCAACTCTGCATAAATGTTATCAGTACATGTGGCTCTTGTAAATTGGCAAAAATGCAACACTTACATCAGCCACAGTGTAAGTTGACGACTTGTAACAATACATAATCAAAGTACCCAGGGGCGCAGCCCCCCTGCACGGGGGGGTCGGGGGGCGGAAGCCCCCCGCAAGGATAAATAAAGAGGAGTTATAGGATTAAACTGTAGGTTAGGTTAGGTTAGATATTGTGACTATACATCAAACTGCTTGAAAAAGAAATTCATTGGCTTAAACTGTAGGTTAGGTTAGGTTATTGCAAGGTGATTTTAGGAATTACATACATTTCCTAGGAATTGTATACAATTCCTGATTACATACATTTCCGTTAACATATATAACAGAAGAAGAAGGCGAAGATTACCATCCATATTTTTAAGCAAAACCAAAACCGTTACCAGTCCCATATGTTTTGACATCTGACAGCTGTCAAAGTGTTGTCAAAATGTATGGGAACGGAAACGTTTTAACTTTGGTTAAAACGTTATAAATAGTGCGACTTCCCCTCTGTCGGTGATTCATTTTACGTCTGTATCTATCTCAGAGTAGGCACTCGTACCTACTCATCTTGACGTCATAAACTTACTGCAAGTGCCAACATTTATCATTCCATTGAGCAACTCGTTGTTTTATCAGCGTTACTCCCAGTTATTACATCCCACGCGACATTAACATGATTTATTCTGAACCCGGGAATTGATATAAATGTGCATTAGTGCTGGCTTTTGAGTCAGAATGTGTTTAGATAATTCAAAAGTAGGTAAGGTGTAAAGAATTTGAACTCAATATAAAATTAACCTGTTAAGGTTTGCTATGAACCAATTATTGTTTTATAATGGTCATAATGATATATGTGTGTGATGAATTGAATATGAACCTACTTATATTGTAGGTACGAGATGACTATTTCAAGAATTATTTTTTCTGTATTGCGGCAAATTCTTTATATTTCATTTATCGTAATTAAGTATTTTATTTTAATCTTCACAGCGAATGCCATAAGTATGGAATTTTCTACCAGTCAGCAATTAAGTTTAACAGCAAACTACTGGTGGTGCATCACGTAAAAATATGATTAATTAGAAGTACATTCATTAACTAACACATGTATGGATGTATACAATATAGATAGACCAATAAATAAATTCATAATAAATATATATGAAATAAATATAAATGATGATGAATAATAAAACTTGAAGAAAAAATGGTGGAAAATTAGGAATTTAACTTCAATGATTTTAAGACCTCAGAGCGAACAACTGTCTTGAAAATAAATTTATTACTAGAATGTTGAATATTGACCTTAGATCATTTAGCTCATTTAGCCTATGGATATCGTACGCAACAAATCGCTACCAACGTACCATTGTATTTTTCTATCGTAACGGCATAAAAATTACTTCAAAATTTTACTTAAATAAAACACGTTTATATATATTTTATACTTACATGTGATAGGAAACGCCATAGTCTTGAAGATTTGAGTTTCTGGATAGACAAGAGAAAACTGCACAATTAACAATTTTTTACGAGCTCTTACTTTCGATACGAAACGACACCTAATGGCAGCGGCCGTGCGTCAACTAGTTTTATAAAACGTGTATGGACATATGGTCAACGTAAATGGGCAGAGGGGTTTGCCCAGCCTTGCCATCTCCCGTCTGAATGCTCTAAGTTGACGGCATTCAAGGAGTCGCATTCAAAAAGAAATTACAGAGTGCTATAACTTGGCATCATAAGTCACGAGTTAAGAACGTCATGGGAACGTACATTGGCGTCCTTCGTCGTCGACGATTTGCAAGTCTTATGCTGGGGTCGCACCTGCGTGTATCGTCACGAAGCTTCGTGCTATGACACACTACACGCAGATAACCGGCATATCATTATCGGCAATCGTCACGAATATTCAGGCTGCATGTAAGGTAAGTTATGGCGCGGGAGGCAATACCGGTCTATCAAAGGATTTTATCGCGCTAACTATCGCGCTGCGTGGTCAGATTAGCGTTATTCATTTAGGCGGTTGTTTTCGATTTCGCAATGGTTTTATAATTTACTAGCTTTACGCTCGTGGGAATTTTATATTTTCCCGTAGGAAAAATAATTTTGTAGCCTATTTAAGCCCGGATAATAAATTTCATAAAAATAGAGCAGATTTTAAATATTTTCCATAGAAACTTTCAACCCCTATTTTGCACCCTAAGGGGATGAATTCCAATAAACCATGAAACACGTGTTCAATGAAATATATTTAAGAGCATGAATCTCAAGTTTTATCAAAATCGTTGCTAATTTAAAGATTTTCCATACAAACTTGCAACTCCTATTTCATTCCTTTAGGGTAATTTTTTTTTAAATCCCTTCTTAGTGTGCGTCCACATTTTGAATTAAAACAACAAATTTCACGTTTCTACCATTAGCGGTTACGGCTGTACGTGCGTCTATAGATGGGAAAATCTCCTTTCGTCCCTAAAATTTTCTAGGGTGATAAAAAAATAACCGTGTATATAGATAGGTACATCATTTGAAGCGGAGTTCATCATAATATAGGTGCTTATAGAATCCAAAATCAGGTTTCTTATTAGATTTTGATAACTGCTTTAAGTATGTAATTGTTAGCATACACGTAGAAGTTAAAAAGTTATTGTCCATAATTCAACGTCTGGAAATGATTTCCGCCATCTTGGATTATTGCACGATACTTCGTGCAAAATAACGAAGCCGCTAATATGACCATAGCATATATCCGATAACTTTTTTGGGGATAAAACGTGCGTACGAAGCTTCGGCAGGCGTTGCTTCGGGAGGGGTGCGATGTCAGAACACCTCCTCGTGGTGCACCCTGGGCAACCCGGCAGATTTTCTGCCGCGGGCTAAGAGTCTGACAGTTGCCCCGTGGAGGGGGCGTGGTGTGGCCGGGTTTAACCCGGCGGGCCACTTCACGTGGCCATGTGGGGCGTCACCTCCCCTTCTTTTTGAAGATGGGGTTGTGTGTCGCCTGGGGACCCGCTCGCGGGTCATGGCGCGTTGCGCCTTGTGCCATTGCCCCTTTGATCGGGTTGGTGCGGGTCCTTGTTGAGCTTCGGCATGTCGTTGTTCCGAGTCGGTGCAAGCTCGTTGAGCTTCGGCGTGTCGTTGTTCCAAGGACTGAGGCTGACCCGATCAACGTGTGGCTTCGGCACACTTGTGCGGCCCCCATGAGGGGGGCGTGGGATGGCCGAGTGCTACTCGGCGGGCCACCTCGTGTGGCCACCGTGGCCGCTTTTTGCGGTGGGTCGGCGCTTCGGCGCCGCTGAGCTTCGGCTCGTGTGCGCGGCGGTGGATCCAGTGGGGTCTGCCGTCGGGCAAGCCCGTTACCCCGCACTGAGCGGGGCCGGGGGCCTGGCGCACTGAGCGTCGGGCCGCGTGGAAGAAAACCACAGTAAAAAATTACCACCCGGAGTATGCCCCGGGAACTCCTCTCCATCTCCATCTTGGAGAGGGCGTGAGGGGCCCGCCATTGGTGGGCAGGTGCCGCGGACGGGGTTATGGTCGGTCTGTAAGGGTTCCCACGACCTCGTTTGGCAGCGGCGCGTCCTTTGGACGTGGCTGCGCTAGGCGCCAAAGAGGGCATATCGAGGGGTTTAGTGGGTAGTCGCTCGCTGCGGAGTCCCACACACCCTTGCCCCTGCGGGGGCTTGGACGGTGCGCAAACGCATTCCCCTCGTAAAAAAAAAAAAAAAAAAAAAAAAAGGCGTTGCTTCGGGACGAAAGGCACAGGTGCGGCCGTAGCATTATACAGGAACCATTGTACAGTTAACTTCTTGTCAAGCTATACTGTTTGACCTTTGGACCGTTCTTATGACGCTCGTAATAGTAGCGTTTTTGTAGTGTAAATGTAATCTTGAATGGGAGCTTACTGTACCTACTATAGACGACTGTAGCCACTTACCATCAGGCGAGCAGCTTGCGTGTCTGCCAACAATGTTGAATAAAAAAATCTTTTCATCCCCCATCTCGGAAAGAGTATTTTTGCTATTCAATATCTGACCGCCAAAGCTGTTTTTATCCCCTTGAGGTTAAAGTAAATTTGAATTTAGAACATCGTGTGCACTAGGTATGTGATTTCAAAACATTATTAAACCTATTTACTTCCATCTCCATGGTGCCGAATTTATCATACAACTTTTTTTTAATTTCTTAAAAACTCAAACTCTGAACCTCCTTGGTGTAGGTACTTTTGTTTAGAATCCTTCGCTTGCTCGGTCATCAAAGTTGAGCACGCGGTTAAAAAGCAACTTTGCACTCATGTATAACAAATAACTCACTAAGAAATAAAAAAAATCAATTCAAGTATTAATAATTTCGTCTCAGGCGGAATTCGGAAATCGAATCCGTGTCTTCAACAAACAACAACCGTGTTGACGCCCCGAACTCTAGCTTTCCGCCCGCGGCTTCGCCCGCGTTATTTTTGTTTTCCCGTGGGAATTTTATATTTTCCCATAGGAAAATTACCCTATGTCCTTCCCCTGGTCTTGAACTATCCCTATACCAACTTTTATCAAAATCGGTTCAGTAGTCTCAAAGCCTATTCAATACAAACAAACAAACAATCAAATCTTTCCTCTTTAAATATTAGTATAGACAGGGAAACTCTTGGCCTTCATCTCACCTGATGGTAAGTTACGATAAGGTCGAAGGTGGAAGCGAGCTTGACTCCTCAACAACTGAGGAACTGACTATCTTACCTCTAATTGGCTAGATGAGTAAAAAAATTTTTTTGCTTTAATAGAAGCTAATTCATATAATAAACAGAAAGTAAAAATCGGTTTTCGAATAACTATAAAAACAACCAAGATATAAGGTAATAAAGATTTTTCTCCATCTCTTTCTAGCAAAACGGCAATTTACAAGGAGTTTATATGGCCGTACTCAACGATGACGTCACGGTTGATGTCGGATCTCTCTGTCTAATCGCCTTCAAATCAACAACTTAAAATGCGTGTATCTAATGTATTTCTAAGCCGATTTTAATTCTAATTTCACAGGACTGCATCTTTTTCCACGGTATTTTAATATTTAATGACGAGAAGTAAAAATTTGAATTGAGTCATCATCCCAATTGTCGGAACACAGCAATGCTATAAACATTGTTATTATGGCGACAAACTTAGGTAGGACGGTGGTAGCTAGCCAGGCGGGCTCAGAAGCCCTACCACCAACCAAACCGAGCAGAAAAATTTCTGCTCCCATGGGGAATCAAACCCTGGACCTCTCGATTGACACCCGGCGGTCTCAACCACTAGACCACGGAGGCGGTTAAAATGTATGTTATAATCGGCTTATGTTATAGTTTTAAATGTGAACAAATAATGCAAGACCCTGATTGGAGTCAACATTCCATGCGTAAATATTAGTTGAATGCGCGTCGGACAAATGTACATATGAAATTCGAAAAACGAAAGACACATTGATACGTGGCAGGATCGAACCCCGGACCTGAAGGCCAGTACTGAGCAAGGACCGGAAAACCCCTTTATTTGATTAACCCGATTGTTAGGGAAACCCTATCAAAAGGTTACCGAACGATAGGGTTACCCCATTGATAGGGTTAGTCTTTCCTTGCGGAAACTTTTTTGAATAAGCTTACCCTTTAATTTTAAGTGCTTACCAACTAATAAGGTTACCCTATTGTCTCCTTTCTTGTTTCCGCACATTTTCGCGATTTTTACTAACATTGATTGATTCGACCGACGCCGACGGTGAGGGCGGCGGACGGCAGTGTTTTCTTATTTATTAGATTGACGCTGATATCTGTTTTGAAGTTTTATGTTAAATTATTATAAACATGGAATCTATAATACAGCTATAAATCTTGTCGCGAGATTGTAGATAAAGAATAATACAATACTTACCTATTTAAGTTGATCTTGATATTGGTAATTCTAAGAAAAATATTTGTTTTATTAAAAAAATATTGCGGCAAGCTTTTATATTTTAATAAAAAAATGTATCATGTAATAAATTAATGTTTTTCCTCTTTTTAGGGCACTAAAATAACGAATAGACAGCTCTTGTTGCGTATTGAATGTTTGTGAATAGCAACATTTGCCATTACATAGTTATTCATCAAGCAAATCAAAAACTAATGCTTGAACTAATTTGAAGAAATTAAGGTCTATTATCGTTTTTTTTTCAAACTTCTGCGTTCAGCCGATTTCGAGATCTGGGAAATCCTATGTTACCGCAGCAAATTCCTAATAACTTAAGAAGAGTTATTCGTCAACTGGTCGCAAAACTCGCGAGCGCTCGCCAGTTGGCACCTTCCGATTTTACCAAATTTTTTGGTCGTCAATTCGCTCGATGGTGGAATCTGACATATTTATGTACAGTCAGCTACAAAAATGTTTAAGTAAATTTAAAGTAGGTACCTTTTTTAATGTTTAAGATACTTTATACGATGTAAGTTTAAAATAAAACAAAACATAGTTTTGAGATAAATATATAAATCAACATGACAAAAAACTGCTTATTTCATTAATAATTATCAACAATATCACAATGACTCAAGAATTTGGCTTATTACCTATTATATTAACTGTCTAAAACTAAGCAATGTGAGTGAATTTCACTATGAATACTTTTTAAGAAACTTAATTTACTACCCCTTCCTATACACGGTGTTTCATAATAACCAATAAATATTTTATTGTTATCTAAAACTAATTAATTAATTGTGTTTACCCGTAATGTCATTCAACCCAAAATTTTCATGTAAATCATAGACATGATGATGATATTATGATATACATGAAAATTTTGGGTTGAATAACATTACGGGATAAACTATTTATTAATTAGTTTTAGATAACGATAAAATATTTATTGGTTATTATGAAACACCGTGTATATTTGAAATTGCAAAATTTGTAAAACAAAATAGAAGTATCTTTAAAAGTACTAAAGAATTATTTCCAAATAAATATACAAGATATATAAATAGACTTGACCCTGGTGTTCGACCAAATTCTACAAAAATCATAATTAACTGTTGTTGAATGTGTATCTCTATATACAGTGTGTCCCCGGATAAGGTGCACAAACGAAAATGGGTGAAACTAGACTACAATTTATCGATAAAAAAAGAGAAGAAAAATTTTAAAATTAAATTGTATTTAATGTTGATTTTTTTATTCTCTTTTTAAGACCTTTTGTGTTTGTAAAATTGTAACATTGTAACCACTGCGTGGATTTTATTCAAATAAAAACAATAATGATGCCAAAAGATTAACTATAGGCGCGTTCCATTTGAGCGCAGATTCGCAGCATTTTCAACATTTTTAGCATCATCGCGTTTCATTAGCTTTTGACGCTAGCAGGGCTAGCATCGTATGTTGACGTAATGCGTTCCATTTAAACAATATCTTGATTTTTAGGTTAGGTTTCCTTTGTGAAACATAGCGCGGTTAAAAATTTTAACATTTCTTATAAGAAACGCAAAACGTGGTTAGCATTTGATGTTAGCGTGACAAAATGGTGACGCTTAAATGGAAAACGGGGACTGTATGGTAAATAAAAAAAAGTACATAAAAGCAGTCAATATGGAGAAAAACATTTTTTTTTCACTAATTTTGAACATAAAAGTGTTAAATTTTTTTATTGCATAAAGTTGGCAAACAAGCAAACTGCCCTCCTGATGGTAAGTGGTAACAGTCACCTATAATACATGTGGCTCTTGTGAGATTCGCAGCAAAACTGCAACCTCCACAAGAACCACAGTGTACGTTGCCAACTTGTGACACAAGATGTAAAGTCACAGTACCCAATAATTTCACTGCCATATCTTACCCTTCAAACCGGAACACAGCAATGCAAGCACTGCTGTTTGCGGCAGAAATAGGTAAGACGGAGGTACCTAAGCAGACGACCCTGGTACAGAGTCTCCCTCCAGTAAATTTAGAGTAAGTGTTTATTTTTACCAAATAATGCAGTTAATAAAAAATGTTTTTTTAGATTTTTTGTAATAAATACTTATTGTGATTTGATTTTCTTGTTTTAATCAATTTTACAATGAAAAAGCTTAGCTTAAGTTTAAAAAATGCTTAAATGTGTTTAGCTAAATTCCAATTTAAGAAAAGATACCGCAGCGGTTGACAAAAATGCAGCGGTGCGGGCGCCAGGGGACGGCGCGTTAGCAGGCCCCTCAATTAGTCTCGTAGCTAAACATGTATTAGAGACAGAATGTTGTTTTTTTTGTTGGAAAGGTTATAAGATCTGGATTAATAAGAGGTAATAAAAAGAATTTGTTATAGGGGGCATTATTTGGTAAAAATAAACATTTACTCAAAATTTAACACTTCTATGTTCAAAATTAGTAAAAAAAAAATGTTTTTCTCCCTATTGACTGCTTTTATGGACTTTTTTTTATTTACCATACCGTGTTAATCTTTTGGCATCATTATTGTTTTTATTTGAACAAAATCCACGCAGTGGTTACAATGTTACAATTTTACAAACACAAAAGGTCTTAAAAAGAGAATAAAAAAATAAAAATAAATATTAAATACAATTTTTTTTCAAAAAAATTTTTTTTTATCGATCAATTGTAGTCTAGTTTCACCCATTTTTGTTTGTGCACCTTATCCGGGGACACACTGTATAATACCAGAAAAAAATTAACATTTAACAGATTTAAAGTTGAGTTATATTAATGGTTGCTATGTATTTTTTTTGTTAAAGAATTTTTATTACAATAAAAGTTTAAAAACTTTTTGTTAAAAAGTTTTTAAACTTTTATTGTAACACATATTCACATGTTATCGTAGTATAAGTAGTATAACTAGAATATGTTGAACCTGTTTAAAGCTGACCATCTGCAACTATACCTACCATTTTCTATTGTGAATGAATAAATGATTTTGATTTATTTTGATTTTGAACAATTGCATTTAGCCAGGTAGCACCCGCCATTGATATCGCTGACACGAGTGCAATTTCTTCTCGATATTTTATGTGAAAATTTTTTGTTAAGTTTTAAAGTTAAGTATACGTTTCACATTAGAAGACGTAAGTATAATACTTATTTTAACTAAGTAAAATCATCAATTTACCCCTACAATACATTAATATCACTAAAAACTTCCACATTCAAATATTTTTCACTGTTTCGCCTTTAATTTTGGACGTCATTTTTTCCTTACACTTCTATGGACGGGGTCACTGAGGCCCCTGTTCTTCGTTACGCAGTTTACACGTTTTTTTAGATATTAGGCTAAAATTTATGTCTTAATAAATAGGTTCAAATCAAACTAAACCAATACAAATTGAATAAAATGTTAATAAATTTTACTTAGTATAACGAAATAAAGAACTTATGTGATAATAATTATAGGAATAAGTCTCATCTAACAAGAAAAACTACTTTTTCCTCAATTATGAATTCTAATAAGTAAATTAAACATAAAAGAAAGCTCGTAGGTAAAAAAGTAGAAAAATGACACCTATTTAACAAAAGCAATCGTAATACAATTGCTTTATCGATATTTTCTGACGCACTGCTGGCTGCACAGCTGATTATATTGAACATTTTTAAAGAAAAATTGATTAAAAGTAGAAGGAAATAAAAATATGTTTGTCCTTATATTTGTAGACAAGGGGCCTTAGAGACCCTACGTCCATAGTTAAATATTAACTGTTTTATTTCGATATTTTCTCTACAGGCGGCAGTATTAAAGGTTTAATTTTTATTATAAAAACCAAAGCACGCTTAAGCATGCTAATCTGGACAGAGCAACGTTTTGGTCCGAAAATGAAAACCAAATACGATTGTACATATCTTAAAATTCAATTCCAACCCAGAAAACAAAACAGAAAGACTCAGTTACCAACCTTCCAAACCCAGGTAAAGCTGCGGGCAATAGCTAGTTTTTATAGTTTTTGGTTTCAATCTTTTTTTATTTGACTGTACTTTACATGAGCGCGCGAGTTGACGACAAAAAAATAAAATAAAATCGGAAGGTGCCAACTGGCGCGCGCTCGCGAGTTTCGCACTCGCCAGTTGACGAATAAGTCCTTAAGAATGACAACACGCACTATTTCAAATTCAAAAATCTTTATTCAACCTAGGCCTTTACAGGCACTTATTGACGTCAAAACAAAGCAAAACATTCCAATTTAAAGAAAACATATTTAACCTTGTATGTGCATACATCCCGAATATACTCTGCAAATACAAGTAGCAATGAAAAAAAAGTTGAATCTACACCTGTTCGGAAATTGGGAGAGCCTTCTCGAGAAGAACAGGCCAGAAACTCGAAAGGTCAATTTTTTTTATCTCCTCTTTTAAATCGCCATTTACAATTTTGGTTTCGTTACATAGTCATTGAAAGTTAAAAAAATACAATCGGTATGCTTACATACACTTAAAATGGCAAAAAATAAGTTATAGACTTATACACTAACCATAATACAAAAAATTAGGTATGTTGTTACCAAAGATATGATAACTTAGTCTATATAATTCAAAATCAGTGTCAGTTCTTTTCTGACAACAATATCTGTTAACATCAATAGCTATAACAACAACACGATTATTGACATTATAACGAATAAAATAATAACTTCATATTAAACACCAGGCATTGGCATCATTTAAATAATCGTTGACTTTTTATTATCCTTTACTCATTAGAGTCTTTTTAACATGCGCTTAAAACTTATAAAAAGGCAAGTGTAACTGACACTATGTGGAAATTTGTTGTAAAAAGTTACAAATTTTGTCACAAATTTTGCTATTCACAAACATTTAATACGCAACAAAAGCTGTCTATTCGTGTATTTGGTTCCGGACGGAAATGATTGTATAAAAAAATGACCCGAACATACAAACATACATACAAATACACATACATACAGTGCAGGCTAAATACAAGTTTGTAAAAACAAACAAGCTGCACCGCGACTGGCGCGCAGCTTGGCGACATCTTAACGTAAACTGATTGACGAGTCACACGAAAATTAACTTTAGTGCGAATAACTTATTATTCCTTATTATTTGATGGGGCGATATTTTGCGGCTGTCGAGAACTACACACGTAAACGGTTATGCAACAATAAGTCTAATGCATTTGACGTAAAAACTTGAATTGCTTGTGCGCGTTAAAACCCTATTGATAGGGTTAGCCTCAATGGGGTTTTCGGATGCGGTAAGTGCTTACCCTAATTAACTGTATTATTTTGGTTAGCCTTTCGGTGCAGTAAGTCGATGAAATGCTTACCGTATTGATAGGGTTTGTGAAAACAAGTCTATAAATTACCCAATCAAAAACCCCTTATATGGAAAGTGGTTTCGGTCCTTGGTACTGAGTCCACAAGCGCCACCATTAAACAGAAGCCCCACCACTTAACAAACCAAGAGAAAAACTCCAGCCCCCATAGAGAATTAAAAGGTTGTATAAGTTATGTTTTTTTCTTTTCATGAATACAGCGCTTTATATGTTGTTAAGACATTTTATTTCTTACTGCGTCAGGGTGGGGAGGATGTTGAGAAACATTCTTACATTCTTTTTGTGCTAGTTTTTAAGATGTTTATGATTTGTATTGTTGTTCAATCTGGCACATATTTCAGCTTGTTGTTATAAAAATGACTACTTACGTACATGTCGTATATGATTTTGGAATACGAACCCCGAACCTTTAGATCCTCGCCGAGTGGTCTCAGCTACAAAACCACGGAAGCAATTAAAGTTAAGTGCAGTTTATTGCAAAACTTCACGCGGTGAGATAGAAACTCGAGATCTAGCTCTATAGCAATCCGTCGGGAGCGTTGCCAGCCGTTTCGTCTTCTTCTAAGGTCACTCCACACTCTTTAATCCATGAATGAGGATTATAGCAAATTTTTTTTAGAACTAACGAGTGTCTGCAAAATCTATTAAAATGGGCAATTGACTTGTCACACAATAGGAAATATACGTTAACGTGGGAAAACAAGTGAATAATAATAATATTCTTTATTGCACACAAACAACAGCCTAAGTAGTAGGAAATACAGAATACACGAGTACAACTGGCGGCCTTATTGCTAGTAAGCAATCTCTTCCAGGCAACTTATGAAAGATAGAAATAAGAGACAGTATACATATAATATGAAGTGCAAAAAATTATCTTAAAAACTAGCTTATTGATTCTAACAAAAAAAGAAGAGTCACCCCTGTGGTAAACTTTTAATTAATCACCTTACAAAATGTAAACTTTTTTCGAAATGCAATTCTGTTAGTGGCATTTAGGTACTGTAGAGCGTTTTATGAGCTATTGAAACAACGCCACTCATATCGGTGGCAATCGTATTTGCTCCTGAGCCAGTGGGCGGTCGATGGCGCCCATTAGGACACTGTTAAAGCCAGCGGGACGTATACTCTCAATTTGTTCAACTAAGTATTACCTACTTAATTACGATCATTGTTTATTTCGGCTGTTTGCAATCGGCCTTTCTATATTTTTTATTTCTGCGAGAAGTTTGAGAAGATGAGATGAAACTTTGCTGGCCCTAATAGAAAGAGGTTAGATACCTACTTCGTGTTCTAAGCATTTGAGAGAGCACTGTTTGTCACAGCAATTAATTAAGCTGTAGTTAGTTGCCGCGGTTAACCATAGTTGTTTTATATTTGGTATAATAGAACCCAATACGAGTATTATTTACGCAATATAATATTTAAATATGAAGTAGTATACGATTTCCAGTTAAAAACGCGGATACCTTGTATCCGTTTACTTCTCCCAATGCTGGTGAGCTGGAAGAGATTTGTAAGAGAAATAAGCCCACCTATTCTACTGTTTTCATTTAGTGTAATCTTACAATTTGTATGTTCATCTATCTATTGCAGCCCTTGAAGCGTCCCTCTTCGGTCATAGGCATCCTCTCTCCCTTTACACTCACGAAGATCTGCAGCGCTAAGATACGGAACTGATTTTTACGAAATATCACGATTATAGACCGTTTACTAGTTTCAAAGAAATGCGTGGATAGACATGCAAAAAATAAACACACACCAATAAAATTTGACCTTATGGTATCATTATCTTCTTCATCTTCTTATATATAAAAATGAAACGCTGTGTGTTAGTCTCGCTAAAACTCAAAAACGGTTCGACCTATTCTTTCGAAATTTTTTGTGTGTGTTTGAATAAATCCAGAGAAGGTTTAAACGTTCAGTTGGACCCGGTAGGTGACGCTGTAATCGGGCAGGACAACGTCTGCCGGGCCCACCAGTCTTCTTATATATAAAAATGAATCGCTGTGTGTTAGTCTCGCAAAACCTCTGCGAGAGTCTTGCGCCACCTATCGGGTCCAACTTTACGTTTAAACCTTCCTTAGACCTATCCAAATCCACACAGAAAATTTCGTTAGAATCGCTCGAGCCATTTCAGAGTTTTTGCGAGACTAACACACAGCGTTTCATTTTTATATATAAGAAGAGAAGAAGAAGAAAAAAGAAGATGAATCGCTGTGCACAAAAACTCTTCAATGGCTCATCAGATTCTTACGAAATTTTCTGTGTTCTTTATTGAAGCTGTCAAAAGATTGACGTAAAAACGCTTATAAAATATATATCGCATTTTAAATATTCGATCCTATTTCACATGAAATTGACGAAACATGAATACCACATACGTATGTCTCTATCTGCGAACATTACCAGCATCGTATGTATGTTAGATCGTTCGGAAAGTCATCCATAACGACGGTTCGTAATAAGCTCCGGACATCGCAACAACGGCCCGCCATGATTGAACTACCAGCGAAATATGCTTCAGAGAAATCTGATTCTTTCGTATATGTAACAAGATACTGGTGTTATTTCCTACTGTTATTTTCTGTACACATTTTGGATAAAAATATTTTTTCAAGAATCTCTTCGCAAAAGAGAATCTTTGAGATCCGAGAATAACGTTATCTCTTAGTTTATTAATCACCCCGACAAAATAGTAAAAAAATTTTTTATAGAATGCCAAGCAAATGATTCCATTCCACCTGGTGGTAAGTGGAAGTAGAGTCCAAATGCGAAGATAGCTAGTGCGGGAGAGAGGTTAAACGCCGCACTAGCCACCCTCACCTTGCCGACCTGCAAGGTGCTTCTTCACGCCTCTTTTAAAGGACCCGGGATTATAGGAAGGGGGAAACACATGCGCTGGCAGAGAGTTCTATTTCTTAATCGTGCGACATAGAAATGAGTTACCGAATTTCTTGGTACGCGTTTGAATGGTAGTCACAGTTAGACAGTGACAACGCAGGCCAGCACGTGTCGTTCTTAAATGGAAAGGAGAAGGTGGGATTAGTGAAAAAAGCTCTTCAGAGCACTCACCGTGGTATAGACGATAGAATGCGCTAAGTGACGCTATATCGCGACGCAGCTGCAGAGGTTCAAGATTATTGGTCACCTCTACATCGCCAATGATGCGTGTTGCGCGCCACTGCAACCTATCCAAAGCATCGAGTAAGTACTTGGCGGAGCCATCCCAGAGGTGCGAACAATATTCTACACAGGACCGTACTTGCGTTTTGTATAGCAAAATTAAATTTCAAAAAAAAAATTAAGGACATCTCCCTTAGTTTAAAGTGGGGATGATTTATCTCATCTATCCCATAGTGTGGGATGTCGTTGGATAAGTCTTTCAAATATAATATAATATATTGTGGGTGTGTAAACACCATTCAGCGATTTTCCGATTCAGCGATCCGTTTGTGAAATATTAAGTTTTAAAGTGCTAATTTTTATTAGAGTCTCTGCCCTGCTTACTTTATATGCATACGCGAAGAAAATAAATGCAAAATTATCACAGATATAAGAAGGGTTTAGAAATTAAAGAGTTATAGTCTACTAACTTATTAGTTGATGAAGGATTTGAAAATGTAATTGGTGGAAGAAAATTTCGTACAAATTCCATTGAAAATTAGTTAGAAAAAGTTGTAAGCTAAGTAATACAGGCAGTTAATATAGATTAATGAATCATGTAAAATTATAGAAAAATAAAAACACAACAGCCACAGACTTACTCGTATAACAGCCGTATAATGATAAAATAGAACGAAACCCTACATAGTGCGTAGCTCAACATACAATTGGTCGATCTTCTTTAATTATCACTCTGCTCTTATCCCGCTCCATGTGGGGTCGACGCAACACATTTTCTTCTTCCATGACTCTTTTTTATTTTTATAAAAAACGTCGCCCCACACTAGGATTTTCTCCTGTGTCAAAGGTGCAGTGACAAACATAAAATATCAATTTCATACGTCTTTCATTTGTCTTTCAACTTAGACGACACGTTTAGCGCAGAGGTCGAGTGATCACCTACTGCGCAACGGGTCGCGGGTTCGATTCCCGTACGGGACAAATGTTTTGTATGGCCTACAGAAATTTGTTCCGGTCTGGGCGTATGTGCATGTGATATTCTATGTTTGTAACTGCACCCACGACACAGGAGAAAATTCTAGGGTGGGGCGACGTTTCTTTTTTTTAAATAAAAAATAAAATAAATTAATTAAATAATAAATAAAATAGTACTGAACATTCTTCTCACACAAATTTTCCTTCACGCAATGAGCAACTTTCTCTTTACTGTCATTGCGATAGTTACAAATTCAGAAGAATGGCCGAATATGCCGAAAATCTTAACTAGTACTAGTTTAGGGTAAATGAACTAAATCGGTTTGAAAATTTCTGCGGTTTCTGACCTTTACTTATAACAAATATTGGCTGTTTAACATAGCCAATATTTGTTGTATGTATCTTCTTTGTAAAATAGTAAATTATTCAAATAAACTCCACATTAAATCTGTGCTTTCGCTAATGAAGCCGTACAAGATGGATACGTTACCCAAAAGTTTTCTTAGAGGCTTGGGAAAATGGTTACTTTAATATTGTAATTCTGGGCTCTGTCATAAGAAGTTAATGAGGGTTGGCATTGGCAAGGATGAAATGGTCGATTCAATGGGTAGGTGCTAATTAGTTTTATATGAACTAAGAACATTATTTTATTTAGTGTTATATAATTGTACCAAACTTAAAATATTGTGAAATGTATTTTAATAATTATTTGAAAACCCCATACGCCTATTGTTGAACCCGTTTAAGAGAGTTTGCGCCATCTTCCATCATAGTTCAACGCAGTTTTATGTAAGCAAGGCAGGTAAAAAGACCAAGTAAAGACACAACTAAAAATACAAGCACATACCTACGCTTGGCTCATCTGAGATATGATATCTTTTAGCCAATCAATGATAGGAAACCATCATCATCGTAAAATCTTCTTTACTAGTGGACAGTACAATTCGGGGGATACGAATTGAAACTATCATAATGCACATCGTAACCCGTCAGCAAAGAGCAACACGTAATCACATTCTTATCAAATCCCCTATTGTTCAATAACAATGCGCTACCGTGCCCTCTATTCGCAGCGGCTGACCTGGACAACTCCAATATGCCGTTTTTTACAGGGCATACAATAAAGGGGCAGACAATAATTTATCCCGACTAGGGTGACCAAAAGGTCTCATGGTCTCATTTGACCGGACATGGATGCTTCGGTCACTTTCTGAACAGGGTCGCTCGTTGGTCGCAACACTGTCGCATGCGCCACCTTGTACATAACATATTAAATATTGCGATATTATGTACATATTATATATTAATTGTAAATAAATAGTTTATAGTTACATTATAAAAATCTAAAATTCTAGTTATCTTAAAAACTAATATCACATAGAGACTATTTACATATTTACAAGATAGAAAAAAATAATAATATGCCTACTGTCATATTGTACCTATCACAGTGAAACCAACTTCATTCGAGACCAGCCCCTAGCATGACCATCGAAACACGATGTGACAAGGCGATATATCGATATGAACTGTTAAAAAGGTTGGATTTTAAGCTATCTTGAAGTTTTGAATATGTTTTGAATAACGGTCTTGTTATTTTGGGTATTGTTAATATAATTAACGTCGATAAAATTTCAATGTACCCATTATGCAACATATTTTGACATTTCATATCGATTTATCGTTTATCTTGTCATGTTTCGGTGTTCATGCTACGAGGGTAGGCCTTTACATGAAAAACAAATGACAGTTGACAAGTGAAACATTTGATATGGATCTTACTGATGTTCGACACAAGTATTAATTACGAATCATACTATTTGTTAGTAAATTGCCTCCATGAGAATTAAATAGTATTTGTAAATAGTGTGAATAAAACTCTGCATATACAAATCTGTGTATATATTTAAGAAAACTCCACTCAGCCCCCCTAGCATGCTCCCAAAACACGACATGAAAAAACGGTTTATCGTGGTGACTTTGTCAAAATACACTGCCTACGCTTTTATCGTATCGTAGTAGTTTATCGCTGTTAACTGTCAAAATACAATACCGACGTCTTTATTGTATTTTGACAGTTCCTCGCAATAAACCGCTTTATCATATCCTTTTTTTGGTGACCATGCTACGTGGGTTGGTAAAACATCGATGTGCTCTGATAACCAATGTGCCTGATGGTTAGGTAACCAACCCTATTTGCTAGCTCCGGCTGCCAGCTCAGTGCCTTTATAGATCACCAAATAATTTTCTTATGGCGGCATTCTATAGATATACTTGATTGTACCTACAGCGTTTCT
Source organism: Schoenobius gigantellus (assembly GCA_963935595.1). Taxonomy (NCBI): domain Eukaryota; kingdom Metazoa; phylum Arthropoda; class Insecta; order Lepidoptera; family Crambidae; genus Schoenobius; species Schoenobius gigantellus. Next base: position 8,102,568 of record OZ012544.1, on the reverse strand, counting down.
TAAAATGACAGCACTGAGACCCATCACTGGCTCACTTTCCATCTTCTATCATTTTTTCCTGGGCTACACATTACGTGGTTAGGTAGATACTACCGACTTAAGTAGCAGCGCGCAAAATATTTTGGTGTATTAGGATTAGTAATGGAAATTAATGCTAATTTTAATTAATTTCATTAGCAAGCTCATTTTCACGTCTTGGCATGCTCTATCGATTTATCGATTTTGATATCGTAAACTGTGTCCGTTCGGGCCGTGTCTTTATTGGCATTCGCATCGAACGAAAAATAGCGTTAGCACTTAGCAGGCAACAGTTAGCGCCACGGCGCGATCGAGCGCGGTAGTAATTTCGATCGTACACGATTTCGCGCGATCTCTGTTCAATTAATAATTTATTTTAGCAGCTACGATTAATTTAGTTATTGTTAATGGACATTAAGCAATTGCTTATAATTGCGAATACTATTTATACCATTACTAGATAGGAACGTTAAAATCGGGACGCTTGGCCACCCTAGTCCCGACCGCCCGCCCTTGCTCGCAATTGTTGTCAGTTGCCGCCCCACAGCGATCTATTTATATTAATTATCCCGATCGACGATCTCAATTAATGTGTACCACTGAGCATGACTCTGGTCTGCGAACCACAAATGTTCGCAAACGTAGTTTCCTTAGCGTCATTGTTCCGTTGTCAGCAGTTCGTGACAAATTGCTGACTCGACCACAAATCTGCGTCAACTCAACCGATTCTATTCGCCATTTGAATGTCGAATTAATTGAATTATTTGGATTTTTTCATTTGCGGAATGTCTTTCTGTAAAGTGATGCTCTACAAAGTACATATCTTAAGTATATAAGTATACTTGTGAACGCCCTATGCTATTTCACGGTTATGGTATTATTGTCTACCTCACTTGCAATTTCTAAATAAATTCTTTATTTGTTCACGTTGAACAAATAAAGTACTCTTTCTAATTGTAAATAGTACTCTTTCTAAAGTATTGCATTGGTTCACTGTGAATAATTTATCATTAAACTCGAGTAAAACTAAATGTATTAAGTTTTCATTGCCAAATGTTAGGAAAGTGGATAATATTGTGGAAATGAATAATCATACTGTTGAATTCGTCGATTTTACTAAATTTTTGGGTATAACACTAGATTCGACTTTGCAGTGGGATCCACATATTGCGTCTTTAGCAAACAGACTCAGTTCTGCGGCATATGCTGTAAAAAAAATGAGACAACTTACTGATGTTGAAACGGCAAGACTGATTTACTTTAGTTATTTTCACAGTGTCATGTCATATGGGCTATTACTGTGGGGATCAGCCGCTAGTATAGAAAGTATTTTTGTACTTCAAAAAAGAGCCGTGCGGGCTATTTATAATTTACGAACAAGGGATTCTCTACGTGATTTATTTAAAGAAATTAATATATTGACTTTAGCAGGACAGTATATTTATGAAAATTTGATTTATGTTTATAAAAATTATAACACATTCGATACCAATTTTAAATTTCATAACTTAAATACAAGAAATAAAAATAAACTTGCCGTTCCAACGTACAGGCTCCAAAAAACTAGAGGCTCATTTATGGGGAAATGTATATCTTTTTACAATAAAGTTCCACAGAGTGTTACTGACTTACCTTTTCATAAGTTTAAAGCGCATGTAAAAAAGACTCTAATGAGTAAAGGATATTATAAAGTCAATGATTATCTGAATGATGTCAATGCTTGGTCTTAATTGTAGACTTAATTTATAGATTTAAATGTATAATGTACACTGACACATCTAATCTTGTAATGGAAGTTGAACACAATCTTTACTTTTGAGTTCTGCTTCCAATTGACGACTCTGTAACAATACAGGGAGAAAAAAATAGCCCTTGCTGGTTTTCTTGCTGGTTCTTTCCAGTACAAGGTCTCCCGCCGTAGACTTGTGAACCAATGGCGTAGCTTCTTTGACGTTCAAAAGTGATTGTAAAATCCCAATTGAATAAAGGATATTGAATTTGAATTTGAATTTGAATTTGAACATACATAAAGATCATTAAATTACATTGTATGAATACAGTCAAATATGGCGCCATAACTAACGTTTGACGTTTCCACACCAACGATGTAAAGATATTTCATTTAATGGAAAGCGCTTACCAAAATCAAGTCAATAGCTGAATTAGCAGATGCAGTGCCATTTTTTCATTCATCTGTGTCATCTGAAACAAAAACAATCGAGTACGTCGATTAAAACATCCAGCGGAGTAGTACTTCTTGAAACGTGATCCACGAGAGCTAAGTGGCGTTTTTTTACACTCAAGAGGTGTTGAGGATCCGGGTCCATGTTACGGCCCGAAATGATCCAAGTAATTAAAATAAAATAGAATTAGTACGTAAAAGAAAATATAATATTGTACTGAAAAAATATATTGACAATTCTGTTATTTTTCTAGTCACTAAGCAACCGCAACAAGAGGCAAGCTTTTCGTCATTATCTCATCTGATGGTAAGTGAGGATAAGGTCAAAAATATGATGGCGAGCTGCACTTAGACTCCTAAATAACTGAGGAACTAGCTGTCGTACCTCTAATTGCCGGAAGACAACAATGTTATTATGGCGACTAAGTAAGTGAGTGGTAGCTAGCCAGGCGGGTTCAGAAGCCCGAACACCAACCAATTATTTATTGAAAAATTTTAACTATATTCGACGATTCTAAAAGTTTGACCAATACGCAGTTTTGACGAGTATGCAGAAATATGAACTTGACGAGTGGACAGTAAATACAAGGGTTTTGCATCGCTTGACCAATATGCAGTTTTGACGAGTGTGTCGTACATCAAAAATACAACCATATTTTAAAAGGAAAAATAGAACCGACTTCAAAAACACTGAAAACTTAAAAATAATCTTCTTTTATATTGCAGTCGGCGCCAAACGATGATCTCCTAGAAAGTGTTAAAATTTGTCACCGACTTCGATATAAAAGATTATTTTTAAGTTTTCAGTGTTTTTGAAGTCGGTTCTATTTTTTGTAAAAAAAAATTATATTTAACTTTTTAGTGAATGAAATCTTTTTACCCTAATTTAATCACCGAAGGTGAGCTGGTATTAAATTAGGGTTTTCCTCGATTTTCTATGGGATCCCATCATCCGATCCTGACTTTGACCATGGGACTACCCTTGCAGTATACTCTATCAAATACAAAAAGAATTTTGGAAATCGGTTTAAAAATGACGGAGTTATGAGGTAACAAACATAAAAAAAAATACAACCGAATTGACAACCTCCTCCTTTTTTGAAGTCGGTTAAAAACAAAAGCCTTATAGGATCACTAAGTTGTCCGTCTGTCTATCTCTGACCGACTGTCTGTCTATAAAGACCCTGTTTTTTCAGAAAGGCGTCTTTTCAGACTTATTTTTTAGACTTTAATGGTGAAAATTACCCGAATTAATCACGGCTGTTCAGTTTTATCTGAATCAAATTGTATTATAATCTCAGAATATACATTCATAAGGCTGAACGTGATTATTTATCACATTAAGTCAGAAACACAGTGTTGACGATAACATCATTAACTAAGGTGGCGATACGGAATTCAATGGAAATTTTATTACGTCTAATGTTGGATAACTTCTTTAAAAATATCCCAAGGATTTTGTTTTGAGCTTAGGAACGCCCGCTTTGGTATATAAAGTAAAACAGTAATTATATAACAGATGTAGGTCACAGAGCAATCCGATTGTAACGTGGTGGCGTGATTGCAGAGGGTTAGACTAGTAAATGAAGAGCCGAATCATCACCAAAGATTCCGTCACTGACTTTGTCCGTCTTATTACAAAACATGGTCTAAACTTAGTCCTGGCATAAACCAGGTCCTGGACTAAACCTGGTATAAACCAGGACTAAGTTGACGCTGTCTCTATCTATGTTGATTAACATAAGTGAAAGCGCACTATGTTTAAACCAAGACTGACCTTAGACCAGGTTTTGTAATAAGACCGTATATGTATTTACAACATTTGAATAAAGAGGCACTACATAAGTGTCTAAATTTTGTTAATTCACAAATTTATTTTGATTGTATCAATGATTACACAAACTTATTGAGAATATGATAAAGTTTATGACATAAATAATATTGTATTGTGAGTTATGACATGGAAATTTTCACAACGTATCAATTTCGGCATTACAATAACGGGAGAACAGAATGAAAATTATCTCAAACTAAATATTCAAATGCAGTTAGGTTAGGCGGAAATGCAAAGAATTGATATATCAGTCAGGGTGATATGGCATATCGTTACACAGCTAGTGAAATCCAGTCACAGCAAAAATATGTGATATTGGGCTCCTGCGCACGAGTCCGGTCACCAGACACAGTTGTGATTTACTATTTGGTAGTAAATCAATGCTTAGACCCGTCAGTTGTTGATTTTGGTAACGTCACAAATCTTGGAATGATACTTAAGGTGTTTTTCTCCTTATAATTTAGTATAGATTAGATAATTATGTTTTGAACGCGCTAAGTGCATTTCGTAGGTGGGCTGTGAAAACCTCGCATGTGCATTATTACAATTTTAATAGGAAGCCAAGTTAAACATTCGGTGAATTTTCATTTTTACCAAGTCCGAGTTTTGTTTTACGTGGACATGTATTACGAGGTTTTCTCACGAAAAACAACTAAAAGAAGTTTTCACTACATTTGCGACTTACGAGCTTTTCACAGCCCGCCGAGCGCCGACGATGTCGCTCTGAATAACCAGTGAGCATATACTCGTACATATAAACTACATATAATTATCTAATTTAGTGACGTAGGCGTGGGGCTACGTAGCTACTTCTTGTAAATTTGATATTATTATTATCAGCTTAAAGGCGTAATATTATTTTCGGTACCACCCATTCGGGAATATATGGTACTTATACTATAAATATTCCGTATTCGTAAAGAGCTTTTTCATTAATACTTTAATTTAAAAATCAGCTTTGTTTTGAATTAGTGATTGTTAACTTTCATGCCTTTAAAGAAAAGGTACAATACAGTAGCTAACTATCTAATTTTCATTTGCATCCATTCAATAGAGTCGAGTTTATTTCTGTTTTCTGTGTCATTCGCTATCTAGAGACGTCTCGTCTCGACAGCTCAATACGGTAACATATAACGTGCACCATAGATAAAGTGCTAGGCTGCTCGCAAAAGCATAAAACATATTTATCGAAGGGCAGATTTAGATGTTAAATACTTGTAGTCGATAACAAATACTTATATTTACTTCCACACATATCTTTGTAATTAAAGTTGGCATAGAAATTAATTAATAGTTAATTACCGGAGGGGGACTCTGGACAGGATCGTCTGCTTGGGTACCTCCCGTCTCAGCTATTTCTGCCGCAAAGCAGCAGTGCTTGCATTGCTTTATTCCGGCACAAAATAAATAATAGTTTGGTTTTGGTCGGTATGATGGTAATATAAATTAATAGTCTACTCACGATTTTTGGTAAGTATTTACTTTGACCAAATCCAATTATTTTATATACAGAAATATAAAATATACAGGAAAACAGAGAAGTAAGTTATTTACACAGGCGAAAGATAGAACACACAAAATGTACAATATCACGCAAGAAGACTAGCACTAGAAGCTTTTTGGGTTCGCGTTGTTAAGTCTCCATGTCAACAAACCCATGACAACCACTGCGCCTGACGGCTGCTCCAGGCTGTTGTCACTTGCTTTATAGAGCGAGGTTAGCGTCCATGAAGAACCAATACTTCTTTTATTTGACCACCAACGGCGTGATGATGATTATGCAAATATATGAATAAATAAATATTATATGCTAAATTATATATAATAATGAAAGGAAATAACTATATATACGTATGTAAATGTAAATAGTTATTAAGTGTAGTTTAGGTTTTATGTATAAATATTTTGAGTATATATTTATTATGTAAATAAATAATATGTAGGAGAGTTGCCTACAATAGTACTAAAGTAGTTCCGGTTTGAAGGGCACTAAAATTACTGGGTACCGTGACTTTACATCTGATGTCACAAGTTGGTAACGTACATTGTGGTTCTTGTGGGGTTGCAGTTATGCTGCAAATCGCACAAGAGCCACATGTATTATAGGTGACTGTCACATCTTACCATCAGGTGGGTAGTTTGCTTGTAAACAAAAATTAAAGTGGCACTCGGGGACTGCCGCGGTAAAGCTATTGCATAGCATTTTTATCAACTTATGCAATTATAATTATTTATTTATTTTATTTATGCAGTTTTTTTTTCTTTGATATTAATTCAAGTTACACTTTTTGAGCATGGTGACCGATAAGAAAACATTTTTTTTCTTTTATTGAATAAATGAGAAGTTAATATTGTTTAAAATATTTTTATTATCTTACAATACATGTAGGTTATTCAGGAATTTTTATCATTGAAACTATAGGCTTATGGTATGAAATAAGAAACATAAGTTTGTTGAGGCTTGATATCCTCTTATAAATATTTTGAAAATACCGCGTCAAAACACCGTGCCGAAGTCTGCCGAACTGAAACGACGTTAGACGATGCACGGCTTTCAACGCCGCACCACTGTGCCGCAGGCCTATTCTCTAACTTCGGTTGCTAACTAGTACTGTCATTTTTGAAAGGAACTTATCATCCATTACTGCTATCATGAACGCTGCCGTAAGACATAAGATCATTTAACTAGTAATGGATATAAAATGTCTTTCAAAAATGACAGTTCTAGTTGCCAACCGTAGTTAGCGAATAGGCCTGCCGGTCGGAGTGGGAGGTGTTAGGTTTTTTCGTTACGGAATTTCTTGATTTGGTCACCGCGCTCAAAGCCCGCGATAAAAGCTATGCAATAGCTTAAAAAGAAAAACCTAAAGCCTCGAGAAAGGGCAAAGGCCACATTTTACCCAGAATTTTAATGAGTTCCCTATGGAACGATTTTAAATCTATAATGTCTATTCCGTTGGACTGTCTAAGCTGTAATACTTAAATGTTTTATTAATATTCAAAGGAAGTTATAATCACAATTTTAGCATCAGGTTTTCGATACTATTATTATAAGATCTTACGTTTAGTTTTAATCACCATCATACATTTTGTCACCTATTCTAAGTATACCTAGGTAATATGTTATTGAAAACTTATATTATGTACTAACTAGGTAACGGATAATAATAATAATATATCATTTGATGATTCCCAGTATGTTTGGAATACAGTAACCCGCTCCCTCGTTCCAAGTGATTGTGTGCATGAATTACCACGCACTACGATGTGAGGTATGCGGTATGACGGTATGAGTTATTTTCAATAAATAGGTTGCTACTAGACATGCTTAAATGGTAGTAAATATCGTGATTTAATCATGTTTTGTTTTTCACTTAAGCCTCGATATTGAATAAGTAGTCGATACTAATGACGTTGTTTTAACTTTTATGGTAATTTTATTTTAATGGTATATAGTTAGTTAGTTGGTTTGGCTGGGCTCTTACGCACTTAGCCTCATGATTGGGCCATTGTGCGTCCTAGTCTACGTCTGCTTCCATCCTACTCCATCCATCCCAGGTCATCCCAGAACGCCAGCAGCCTCTGTGGGCTACTATATGCTTCCGGCATAGATGCCGGGGAGTGGAGAAGTTTTGCCCGTTGATCGGCCACGCTTGTGCATTCCAAAAGGACGTGCTGTGGCGTTTCTTCTGCCTCCATGCACCCTCTGCATAGAGGGCTATCTGTCACCCCTATTGTGAATAGGTGTTTGTTTAGTAGACAGTGTCCGGTTATAGTAGCTATAACTTTTCGGATTTTGTCTCTCTTTAGTCTGATGAGGGATCGGGCAAGCTTCTTGGATGGTACCGAGATTGCATCTTTTGTCTGTTTGCATCCCTCATTGGTTCTCCACTCTATTAGATGATGTTCCTCGGTTTTCTCACGCAGCCAGGTTTTTATCTGGGCCTGTGGAATGGGTAGTAGGGGCTCTGGTCCGTACACTTTCGTGTTTGAACCCCCCTTAGCCAGTTCATCTGCTGCATCGTTGCCAAGTGAGTCGCTGTGTCCTTTTATCCATTGCAGAGTTACCCGGTTTGTATCTGTTATGGCTTGGAGCATGTTATGACATTCCAGTATAAGGACAGAGTTAATAGTATTGTTGTCTGTGATAATCTTTATGTTAAGATTAGTAACACCTCTAGCTGCAATCGCCTGTGCCGCCCTGGTGATGTCAATGTACTCTGCTTGGAAGATGGTGTTCCGCCTGTCTAGGGTTATTGATAATTTGATGTTAAGGTCGTTTGAGAAGACGCCTGCCCCAGTTCCACTAGTGGTCTTGGAGCCGTCTGTGTATATCCTAACTTCTTTGATGTCAGAGCAATCTTTCGATTCTGCTGTAAGTTGGATATCGTATCTTCTGTCGAAGACATGGTGGCTTGGTATTCTGTCGATTGGTGCATCGAGAAAAGGTATTTCTTTCGTACTCCAATCTAGGATTGTCGTGTGTGTTTTTCCTATGTGGCTTTTCCATAGTCCCTGCGATCTTAGTCTTAGGGCTGCTGCTTTCGCCTCCTCTTGTATGACTAGATCTAGAGGTCTCAGTTGTAAGAGGTACTCTAGGGAAGCTGATGGAGTGGTTCTCATACATCCACAGGTCGATGTGGTTGCTAAGCGTTGCAGACTTAGAGCTTAGCTTTTGCTGTGATCAGTTGTGTTCTGGGCCACCAAACGACTGATCCATAGGTTATAGAGGGTCTGATAACTGCAGTGTATAACCATAGTGTGATTTTTGGATTGAGACCCCATTTCTTACCAACGAGTCTCCTACATTGGTTAAACGCCAAGCATGCCTTCTTTGTTTTTGTTTCTATGTGACTCGCCCAATTTAATTTGTTGTCAAAGATTATGCCCAGATATTTGACTTGTGTTGAGAGGGAGAGCTTGGTGTTGAAGAATTTTGGTAGTTGTAGTTCTGGCAACTTTCTTTTGTTGGTGAAAAGTATAAGTTCTGTTTTATTTGGATTTACTGACAGTTAATGTTCGTCACACCAATGTTCTACTAATACTAGGGCTTCACGCATTTCCTTGCTATATATGAAGTTACGTAATAAATTAAATGAATATACATATGAAGTACGCATTAAAGTAAAACGGTTTTCTTAAAGAACGCTAAGAAACTTTTGCATTTAAGTCCACTTGTACTTTTGCTGCCTGATTCTAATGTCAACATCATCAAAATAGCAAAACCTAATCTTAACTCGAGCCTAGCATAATCCACGCGAACACCGCCATCTAACACAACAGAAGTTTTTTTCTTAGACAATAAACCCCCTGTTTCAGCTGTCTTTAGCACTCATAGATGTGCAGTACACTCATTGCGTAGCAAAGAGGCGGGATTCAAGCCCGGGCTTCTTGTGGAAAAATTCAAATTTAAATTCAAAAATCTTTATTTAACATAGGCGTTTACAGGGTCTTATTGACGTCAAAACAAAGCAAAACATTCTAATTTAAAGAAAACATATTAACGTTGTATGTGCATACATCCTGAATATACTCAAGATGTCTGCAAATACAAGTAGGAATGAAAAAAATAGTTGACTCTACACCTGTTCGGAAATGGGGAGAGCCTTCTCGAGAAGAACAGGCAAGAAACTCGAAAGGTCAAAAATTTTTATCTCCTCTTTTAAATTGTCATTTACAATTTTGGTTTTGTTACAGAGTCGTCAATTGGAAGCTGATCAAAGCAAAAGTTTGAGCTCAACTTCCATTACAAGATTAGATGTGTTAAGAGTAGTTCACATTATACATACAAGTATAAGATAAAGACTATTAACATATAAGTGAAAAGAAAGTGTAGAGTTGACCTCATGTCTAAACCACTTATCAGCTAGCAAATATCGTAGGATTAGTGTTCGTAGCAAAAGTGTCGTAGCCGGCGTATTCTGTAGACATCTAGGACGTAGCGCACATAATACGTTTGCCGGCATCGTAGTATAAAAAAAATAAAAAAAATTTGTTTGTAGGTAAAAGTAACAAATGTACATATGAAATTCGAAACGAAAAACACATTGGTACATGGTGGGTCTCGAACCCCGACCTCCCGATTGGAAGGCAAGTGCCGAGTCCATAGCGCCACCGACGCTCTGACGCTCTTACGGTGAAGGAAAACATCGTGAGGCAATCTGCATACATCTGCGAAGAAATTCAATGGTGTATGTGAAGTCGACCAATCCGCACTGGGCCAGCGTGGTTGACTAAGGCCTAATCACCCTAACATAGGGTAGGCTCGAACCCCTCGGTGGGGAAGTATATGAGCTGTGATGATGATGATGATGAAAAGTAACAAATAATAATTAGATTGTCATTCTAATTTACACAATATTTATGAGAACTGAAACCTAAGAACATTTTTGTACACTGTTTGAATGAAATCTTTTTTTATTATAATTTGTTGTTAATACTCTTTGACCATTCTTTTTTCATACATTAACCTTTTACATGTAAAGCTTAATTTTCCCAGGGCCTAACATGACCACGTTAAATAATGTAAAGTATCGAAACAAACTTTTTAAAGAATGAAAACTGCATTCGAACCTATTTTAAAACTCATACGAGAACTCGGAACCGAATCTGTCATACGTAAGTAAGTAAGTAAGTATTTTTATGATACCAATTTCTAAGCTTAATTTCTCCAGACGGCTAACTTCAGTTTCTAGAAATAAAAAAAAACTCACATTCACATATTATTTTAAAACCAAAAGATTTTTAAGATGTGTATGTCGAAGCCTTGTATCCACTGTGTTTCATTTACACAGGACGTGTTCCAGACGCTTCTAAATGATTTGGCTATCTATCTTATTCGGGGTGATCCAGGGACTGAGAGACTCAATAGGGTCGTTCCACTAGGGTTCCCCTCACTTTTGTTATAGTCCTAGTACCTCGTTGAACTCGTCTTGTGATGCTAAATATGGAAACACTAACTCTAGCACCAGGTCTTGCCACTTAAGGTAATTAACCCTAAATTCTAAATCTGGCACCCAGTGCCTCATCCTAGGGTCATGCTACTAGGGTACTAATTAACCCAAAATTCGTTCAAATTTGATATATGGCTTATTTTTACTAATTTCCTTGTTCTTACACACTTATTTTAACTTCCCTAAAAGTAAAGGTCACGTTTCGATGTCACGGGCCTTGAAACATTTTTTGGTAAACAATACTTACATTGTTTTGCGGCTGTAGTAAAATTTAAAAAATAATATTCTAGACTTTCGGCAATTATTACGCAATATAACATCAGATTGCCCGAACACTGTGATAAAACCGGATAAATGTGTAACAAGTAAACGCAATATTCCCGTAAAATCAAAATAAATATACAACAATTATTATGATTCACGTTTTATCGGGCGGTATCTAATATCAGAGTTATCTGTGATCTTTATAGCTGCGTTTATGTTTACGACACAACGGCAGAGGTGTATTATTTAGCGGCTACTTTGTTGCGAAATAACTAGTTATTACAGTTTAACATTATTAAATTTCGAAAGTACATTTTGAAAAAAACAATTGTTTAAGAAATGTTAGTGACAAAGAAGTGACAGCCGTTACACTTGCGCATGTTGTTATCGGGGTCGGTTTCCGCATTTAATCCTTAAGGTGGACCATTGTACGTGAGGACGGCCGTCACTCCAGCCAGCCCACCTCCCTCCAGAAGCGTATGAGATCTCCTAGTCTGTCCAGAGATTCTGTAACAGAATTGGGAGATCCAAGGGTGTTTTTTCGTATTTCGGTGACACCTGTGCACTCAAGGAGCACATGTGACACCGTTTCCTCGGCCCCTAAGCATGCTCTGCATAGGGGGCTATCTGTTATGTCTATGCTGTGGAAGTGTTTGTTTAGTGAGCAGTGTCCTGTGATGGTTCCCGTCACCAGCCGCAGACTGTTCCTGTCCAGACGCAATATGCGTTTGGTCAGTTTGTTATTTAGGATTGGCATGGCTTCCTTTGACTGTCTGCACCCTGGAGTCGAGAAACACTTGCGCATGTTGTAAATATGATTTTGAAATCTACAACCCCTCAAGTCGAGGTGTTGCCGATTTGCGACATAAATTGTTTAGTTACAGAAATACTCTCTAATACAAAAGGAGGTAGAAGCGCGCATGCTTTGGTGACGTTAATGATAACACGAAGCTTTGAGTACCGACTCAGAGAGTAACACGTCATTAGCAGCAACGTATAAATCAAGATCAAAAACATCTAGTTATCGTTTAGAAAAAAAAAATACTAATGATATACTACAATATGGTGATTTGAATAGTAAACGTGATGGAATTGTGAAGCTATGAGAAAACATTACTTGTTACTGGAAATTCACGAAACTCATTAGTTCAAATCTATACGTACTAATATTATTAAGCTGAAGAGTTTGTTTAATTGTTTGGTTGAACGCGCTAATCTCAGAAACTACTGATTGAAATTGAAAAATTCTTTTTGTGTTGGATAGACCATTTATCGAGGAAGGCTTTAGGCTATATAACATCACGCTACGACTAAAAGGAGCTGAGAATTAATGAAAAATGTTGCAAAAACGGGAAAAAATTATTATGGCGAAACATAGTTCGCGGGCACTGTTAGTCTTATCTAAGACTATGCTCCCGCCCACACAAGAGTGAGGCAGTGAAAGCATAAATCCCCACGAGGAGCCGAAATCATGCATTGGAAATTTCGATGACTTCCCTTCGAATGAAAAGTTATAAAATGTTTGATGGGAAATTGATCATAGAAAATTTTGCAATTTTCAAACGTATATTGAGCAAACTTATTATGTAACTAAACATATTTTTTTGGTACTACATTAACCTATTTTTATTCGGCTATTTAACTTAGAGCAACGAGACGTAAATCAACAAAATTCACAAAATCACCGGAAAGCACGAAAACTTGACATGGTTTATGTGCTCACAGTGTGTTTTAATTAACGACACTAACTAGGTATATCTATGCTTTAATTTCAGCGATAATTCATTAAAATGACACAACCACGGACTTGTGTAAACAAATGTAAATATTATGTTCAAACATCCGCCTGTATACTGAGTATTAGTGATATTTCATTAGACAGGTAGGTAATATATAATGTTTATACTAATAAAAAATAAAGATGTATCAACGCAGATAAAGGCGAAGCACATTCATAATGTAAAAAAATCCCGTTTAAATTGAGAAATCAGCAAAGCAAATTACGAATTTAAATACAACATATTTTTCTCTCGCCGCCTACGAAAACGATGGTAATTTCTCAAATTCGTGCGCCTCCAAATATCTAAATATCCAACAAAAAATAAAAAGCCCCTTGAACAAAATATAAAATTAAAAGGAACACATTGGAAGCGACGTTTTAAATTAGTATAATTATGCAAAGCCCGAGCAAATCACGTCCACATCTACATAATTAAGAGAAGACGCTAATTATGTGACGGCACTAAGCAACGGGAAGCTCGTGGCTCGGATCAAGCCTCATATTATGATAAAGCTTAAATCCTAATTTCGACGAGACATTTGAAAATATAAGCAAACAAGTGTATTAGTTGTCTTTGTTATAGGCTTGGGGTTCGAATAGCAACAATCTATAATTAGGTTCATCCAAAACAGCATAGATGACATAGTTTGAATCAAACAGGAATGTAAAAAAAATATTATGACTCATTTTGCAGAAATAAAATCGTAACTATCAGTTCAAGGCTTTAATTTAAAAGTAATATTTTCGAACTAAATTCGGTAATATTTTTAAATAAAATAATGAAATTCAAAATCGAGTGCACTGCAAAACCACACTTATCAGTTGACCACGTCAAAACATGTGCGTGTGGTGTGAGAGCTCTTTTTTTAAAACTTATAATATTTTTACGAAATCAAGGAAGAATTTAGGAAATAATTGTGAAAACAACATGGTGAAGATAAAAAATTTGTGAAATCAATAGGGAGAAAGTTCTGGTCGATTAACTGGAACACTCACTCTGCCAACCAGAGAAAATACGTAACTCCGGTCTCAAAATATATTAGATATAAATGTTCAACATTTTTATGTGGAATAATTGTGTTGAATTTGTGAAACCTATTCACAAATATTCAAAAGATTTTAACTGTTTATTAGGATTTGGCAAAGGTTTATTTGGAACACTCAATTCTCTTATGGTGCAGACGGAGTGTTCCAAAACTTACTAACTTTGGCTAAATAAATCGTTAATATTCTTACTCTGTTTTACGAGTATAACGCAGAGTCAATTTGTGAAACAAAAACCTTGACGTAAAACATAATAGTTAGAGATAAAATTAAAAATATACTTTCTTTACAACATCCCGTGCGAGAGCTCCGTATTTTAGATATTATTTACATAACCCGAACTTAAATACAAACGGAGGCCACATAAGAAATTGTGAAAATGTTGTCACTAAAATTTTGACTCATTTTTTATTTCACAGCTTGTTTAATTTTAACAATAATCAACTTTATTACATTTCTAAGCGAGAAATGCATAGGGTGACCATTTTTTTGTCGGACACATTTTTTTAAATGCTTGGAAAAAAAGGTAGAGGAGGCGTTACGCCAAGAAGCTTCAGAAAGTTCAAAGGACAGGGACAGTTTCAGTGACAGAGACAGCAATGAGAAACAATGACAATGATGAGGGAGACTTTTTTAATTCTGTTACTCAGTGTAAAAAAAACCTAAGAGCCTCAAATCATTAAAGGCTAAAGCTCAATCTCTCGTCAAAATGTGACTAGACACGAAATCCAAAGACTCTTTTAATGATGCGGCATTCCTCGAGGAACAGATATTTATAAATCTGTTTACTTATATTAAATATAATACTGCTATACCCTCGAGCGCTGCAGTTGAACGTCTTTTTTCCACCGGCAAAGATATTTTAACACCGAAACGAGCCTCACTCTCAGACGAGAACTTCAACATACTAATGTTCATGAAGGGGAATATCCACATTGTGCCAGATGATTAAATTACACACTTTTATTTTTTATATATTTACACACTGTCTTTTTTTGAACCTAACTTATTAACTTCCAGAACCCAAAACAACAGTTTTTGTAAGCAGATCACAACCACAACTATATAAAAAATGCAATTTTTATCACGTGTTAACGGATTAACGACTAACGTTAACTCGCGTTAAATCTTCCGAAATGTATCGTTTTAACGTTTAACGAGGTTAATTTTTTTAGTAACGGATTAACGATTAAAGAAGTTATCTATTTGATTAACGGTGCCCAGCTATGCTAACTATTTAATGTTTACACTCATAGCTTTCCTGTAGATATTTCCATAGATTTCTATAGATTCCCATCAAACGCAACATTTGATTGAGCGTTGCAATTATTTATTTGTATTGTGTTGTTATATAATCGTGTGTTCCCGCTTACTGGTAATAAGTAAGAACGTAAGTACCTATCTTCATCAGTACGATTTATTTATTTTATAATAGTAAAGGTTCAGTATTTCGTTTTCGTATGTGTTAAGAGAAGAGTGAAATTATTAAGCATTTAATAAAGGCTCCAAAAATAGTAAAACCTTGAAGGAAAGTATATTGAGCTATGACTTCTTGTGTTTCTTTATAGTCTTTTTCTTTCTAAATTTTAAAATGGACTTTTACCCACTGACAGCGTGGCACGGCGCGGCTTCCGTATTCCGCGGCATCTTATCAATTCAAATGCAATATCTTTTATTCAAATACGATTGTAAAAATCACTTTTGCACGCCAAAGCTGCTACGCCATTGGTTCACAAGTCTTGTAGCCCGCATAATAATATATTAATTACTAGCTTCTGCCCGATTTTTAATCTTCCTACGGGAACTATTTGAGAGCTCATTAAGGAATATAAAGTACATGTCCTTTTCCATAGCATAGGTGACATGCATACCAAAGGGGAATGCCCATTTTTCATAGTAACCGCGGCCCGAAGTGCCCACCTTGAAATTAGTATGCAAATAATAGTATATAATCGTATTATTAAGTAGGATAAATACTGATTCATAAAAAAGTTGCACTTTTTAAATAAAACAAGAATTTCATATGTAGATATTTATTGATATTTCTCATCAATTCTAGCCATCAAGCTCATCGAATTCTATTAAAACTTCATCCAGGAACTATGCCGGTGGATAGATATTACCCTGTGATGACGTATCCACCCCAAATACCATATGACAGTCATGACGTGGCCACAACAACCTACCGTCCGACGACCAACAATGCAGTTGCAGCAATATTATTTGATTCCCGTTCGACTAAACTCATTGGCATTTATTAATATACTAGTGGGCCCGGCAGACGTTGTCCTACCCGATTACAGCGCCACCTATCGGTTCCAATTAAATTACGTATAAACCTTCCTTGAACCTATTCAAATACACACAGAAAATTTCGTAAGAATCTGTCGAGCCGTTTCAGAGTTTTTCCGAGGCAAACACACAGCGTTTCATTTTTTTATATATAAGAAGAAGAACAAGAAGATAAACGAACTCGTATATCTTACGACTTACATGCCTACTTGCAATTCTCTCCCTAATTAAAGAGCTATCATGGCCCAAATCAGCTGCTTCCAATATGCTCCTACTGCGATCACGGCATACTTCTATAAGAGCCATTAAAAAGTATGTGCTCCCCATAATATGACCGCGCTTGTTTTATTTCGTAGTTAAATATAGTCACTATTAATGCTGTAACTGTTTTACATTTTCATTCCTAGGCAATCATTCATTTGTCACCATTATTTTTTTAAATAATGTCTAATAATTTAAGTTGAACTCAATCTTTTACTTTGAATTCAGCTTCCAATTGACGACTATGTAACAATACAGGGAGAAAAAAAAGCGGTTGCTGGTTCTTTCTAGTACAATGTCTCCCTCCGTAGACTTGTGAACCAATGGCGTAGCTTCTTTGACGTTCAAAAGTGATTGTAAAATCCCAATTGAATAAAGAATATTGAATTTGAATCTGTTTTCCCGGATCAGTATAATCTGAACATATGTAAATATAAAAGCATCTTTTAGGCGAGCATGTACCATCTTAGGCATAAATAATATAAAAAAATTAAAAAGTACAAACAACAATATTTTATTTGATGTATGCATGGTCACCCTAAACAAATTTCTCACATAGAAATGTAATAATGTTGATTATTGTTTAAATTAAACAATCTCAGAAATAAAAAACGTGTCAAAACTTTAGTGACAACATTTTCACAATTTCTGATGTGGCCTCCGTTTGTATTTAAGTTCAGGTTATGTAAATAAAATCTAAAATACGGAGCTCTCGTACGGGATGTTGAAAAGAAAGTTTTTTTTTTCATTTATTCTCTGACTATTATGTTTTACGTTAAGGTTTTTGTTTCACAAATTGACTCTGCGTTATACTCGTAAAAAAAAAAACAGAGTAAGAATATTAACGATTTATTTAGCCAAAGTTGATAAGTTTAGGAACACTCCGTCTGCACCATAAGAGAACTGAGTGTTCCAAATAAACCTTTGCCAAATCCTTATAAACCGTTAAAATCTTTTGAATATTTGTGAATAGGTTTCACAAATTCAACACAATTATTCCACATAAAAATGTTGAACATTTATATCTAATATATTTTGAGACCGGAGTTACGTATTTTCTCTGGTTGGCAGAGTGAGTGTTCCAGTTAATCGACCAGAACTTTCTCCCTATTGATTTCACAATTTTTTTATCTTCACCATGTTGTTTTCACAATTATTTCCTAAATTCTTCCTTGATTTCGTAAAAATATTATAACTTTTAAAAAAAGAGCTCTCACACCACACGCACATCGTCAAAACATAACAAGTAAAAATCTGACAATAGATCGCAGCAGTGGACGTACCGATAAACTGAATGTTTCTATTTTGTTACTATATGTCTGTGCTATTGTACATATTAGAATTAATATGTACAATCGCATTTCATTTTCTATTTTCGAATTGAAACATTGCTCTGCGTGCAAGCATGCTTTGATTCGTGCTAGGTTTTGATAATAAAAATCTAGCATGGGTGCTATTAAGTAACTTAAACTCAAGAAAAAGTTAAAATATTCAACATTATTTCAGACTAAATACGCCTAACGCCGAACATAGATTAACTGCTAATATACCTCCATAGAACCGAGTCTGCTAGTCGGCTAGATTTTTTTTCTATAAATCCTAGTCTGAAACCCTACACTCCATCTTAGTGGTATTAAAATTATTGGTCCCGTATTTTTTCTTTTCTTAGCTAACCAAAAATTGTTATTTACAGTTTATTTTACATAACAGTTTATTTACTTATTTTAAAAGGACATTTAGAAAATCAGGTGTTTTATATTTAGGAATTGTGATGGTTCTTTTGTAGATGTTCAGATTTTCGTGCTCGTTGACATGCAGAATCCAGGATAGATTTGAGTCGAATATGACTCCCAAGCTTTTTACTGATTCGCAGTATGGAATCGGAGTATAGTCGATAGTAATAGAGGGTAACTTTGAGATATTGATTTCGTTACAATAGTATCTACTATCGATCAGTATCGACTTACCCGGTTTAATTGCGAGGCCATAAGCCTTACTCCATTCGTTAACACGCTGAATGTTATCGTTCATATCAGCGATAACGGTTCTAGCATCATTTAAGCTGATATGTTGATAAAGCTGTAAATCGTCTGCATAGATATGGAATCTGGATGTGAAACTCTGGTGGTCGACTTAATGGACATAGAGAGAAATGTAATGGTGAGCGAACCCCTCCCTGAGGAACCCCAGCAATGACTGGGCACCAGTCTGAGTGAAGATCACTCCGACGGACGCGCTGAGATTACTGCTGAGGTACGTCCTACGCGTATTATGTTTTTTCCGAAGCTATTCAGGTATTTACGTTTCGGAGTCATGAACGGAGCTGATGATGGAAGGATCCCTAACTTTAAGGAGTTAGAGGTTAGTTTTTTTTTTAAACAATAGGCGCGTTTAGAACCTTTGACGTATTATTTCAAGTTATTTCGGTGAGCTAGTATTGAATTCACTAAAAAGATAAAAAAAATACAAAAAATTAAAACCGACCTCAAAAACACTTAACAGTTAACAATATGAACACAGACAACATTACATTTCTATATTGAAGTCGGTGCCAAACAATGATCTCCTAGAAATATAATGTCTGTATTCATTTATTAATTTTTACGTTTAATTGTTTTGGAGTCGGTTTTTATTTGTAGTATTTTTTTTACTGGAGTTGATTTTAAATCTCGATTCTGGATAAACTAGGTATGTTCAGGTTTTGCGTAATTTAATGAACACGTTGCATATAGGTACATAGTAGGTAGTAGTTTTAAATGAAATCCACGCTAGCAGTTTGAGATATTTGCCCATGACCCCCCCCCCCCCTCCCCTATGTATCCGCCAATGATAAATCGTATCCCAATTGATAGAATCTATAGAACAGTCCTACTGAACCATTTTATCCATCGGCTTATAGTAAACACGTTTCCTAAAAGATGAGATGTGTTTACATCCCACGCTTAACACGGAGCCATAAAGCTGCCAGATGGTCACAGAACACGTGGTTATTTAGTTAATGTTCCATAAACAATGGCAGTAAACCCAGAAAGGAACAATTAAAGAGTTCATTCATTTATCGAGGCTTGTTCTGCCTGTAAGTAAAGTTCATGTGAGAAAAAAGGATTGTTTATTTAGAAAAATCCGTATTCATTTTTATACAAGATTTTTTACATACAACAGGAAAATTCATGGAATTCATCTCACATGATAATAAATGACTTAAAGACCAAAGATGGAAGCGAACAACTAAGGAACTGGCTATGTTACATATCATTACCGTAAAACGTTAAATGAAACGTGATTCATTCATTAATTTGTTAAACAACTATATTTTTTATATCATTATTACGGCAATAGGGGTTCTTGCAAACAAAAATAGTACTTATTTAAAAAAATAAAGCTATTAAAAACAGGTATTTAAATAAGTACATAATATACTATGGTATATTGTACAAAGATATTAAAGCTAAAACAATACAATATGTATGCATGTATGTTTATGTATGTGCAAGTGTGTATATGTATATATCCAAGCTGAATATATACTATATATAATAAATTACTCGTATATATGTATATGTAAAAAATAGTGTTAGGTATAGCAATTTAGTCGTACTTATTAGTTATAAAATTAGCTAACTATAACATATTATTATGATTGGAGTTAAATCACTAGTTATATATAGTATATTAATTAATCTTTACAATTTAACTGTACATACTGTTATTATTATGCAAGAAATAAAAGGGTTTATTATTATTACGAGTATTATCCATTTATTTCAAAAAATACCTTAAATTTAAGTTTTTTACAATATATATATATACAAAACAAAATACTATAAAAAACTTAAACCTAGTATGCCACCAACAGCGAGGCAATTCCCAAGCTGCCGGTGGTTAGGGCTGCAGAAAGAGGAATCTCCGAACAATACGTGCCGTGTCGAGAATCATTGCCTTCTGTATCCGACCCTTGATCCATTCCTCAAGCGAAAGCCTCTTAAGATGTCGGGCGAGGCTCTTCGCTATCAAGCCATTCGCAGAAACAACTATCGGAACAATGATCGTCGAGTCAACATCCCACATGGCGGTTACCTCGTGAGCCAAGTCAAGGTACTTGCTGACTTTGTGCTACTCAGCTTTCACGAGATTCTCCTCATGAGGGATAGTGAGCACTGCTCGATGTTGGGACCAGTCGACCACCACGCTATCAGGCTTATTGCAAACAATAGTCCTGTCCGTGATGATAGAGCGGTCCCAATAGAGTATTATTATTATTATTATTACGGCAATAAGTCTAGGTAAGATGGTGGTAGCCACCTTGCCCTACAACCAATATTTCCAGTTCTTCTGACTGTAGAACCCGGGCTACGTTTGCTATAGATAGCTTTTGTCGTTATCCTTACTTATGATTGTACCTGTTGTGAAAATAATGAGCTGTTTCATTCATCATAACATCCATTTAACCGAGAGACGTCCACTGTTGTACGTGGCATATTCCCAGAATCTCCAAACCGATCGGTTCTGCGGTGCTCGCATCCAGTACCTTTCCGCAACCATCACCAGATCGTCGAATCGGATAATCATGTTATTGATGGGCCAAGGGATCCATCAATGGATCGATCCAATGGATCCAAGTGGACGTGGACGAAGGGACTCAACGGGACTAGTGGCACAAACCCGGTCTACCACACTGCGTACCCTGGGCTGCTACTCTGTTTCCCGAAACGAACTTTCGTCAACGAACGAAGATCAAAAGAAATTTCGAAAGTGTCGCTACTCTGTTTCATTTTCGAATACACACACTAATTTCGTTTCCATAGACAACTTTCGTGAACCAATGAATAGCGAATGGAATGAGACCATTGCCGTAAAGTTGGGTGAATAGAGTAAAACAAATAAGCTTCCGGGGTCAATAGAGTAAAATAAAATATGAGCAACCAATGGAGTGAGACCATTGCCGTAAAATGGGCTGGATAGGGTAAAGGGTCTCCAGGGTCAATAGAGTGAAACGGAAACTTTTCCCTTTCTTCGATATATACGACTTTCTCGTTAATTTGTTAGAAAATAGTTAATTATTTATGGATAATCTCAAACATTTTTAACAAAATGAAAACAATCACGGTTGCTTGGAATTTGAGTTTGTATAAAATAGAAGGTGAATAGAGGTTTCATTTTAAGTGGTTTAGCAATGTTTTCGAGTGATTTTATTTTTCAGTCGCAGTTACATTGTGTGTTTGTTTGTTTTCAAGTTAAGCATTCCCAATTGTAAGTAAGAATCTTTTTGTGTACTTATCAATAGGTATATTTTAAGCTTTTATATAATAAATAATTTATTGATGATTACTGATTTTAGCTTAAAATAAACAAGTTCCGTTACCCCGTAGCAAATCGATGCTCTTCTTAATTATCAATTTTAATTCTCAAATAATATTTAACTGAGTGCAATTTTGTATAAAATCCCAATTTGGGAATCGACGCTAAATTTAAATTATTTCCGAGGCAACGTCGGGTCTTTCTACGCTCTTTACACTCCTCACGCAAAACAGCTTCAAGCAAAAGTATTCCAACAGCAATTTCACATTAACTTACTTAAAATCTCACAATTGCGAATTTAGGGTTTATCAAAAGGTAACGCACACAAAAGCGTTAATTAGAGGTTAAAATTCCAAAAAAATAAACTGTCAAATTCAATTCTTCGTTTTGAACTTTCGTAAATTGTAGTAGGTTTGGAGAATATATCTGTCAAACTGTTTTCGATCGAACGAATTTTCGTATCGAAGAGAACCGTGGTAGCACATGCGAAATTTCGTTCGAAATTTCGTTTTTCGTAGAAATAGGGTAGACCCCTTGGTATGTAGTCGCCATTACCACCTGTGCCTTGCCAACCGAAAACCCTATGGCTCAGTACAGGAAACTGACAGCCGTATTCGCTGGTTCCGTAAGTTCTGGTAACCTCACGCGTAGGAACACAAAATAACCTTATCTGGCTGACTTCTTCTATGACGTAGTGGAGGTTTCTCTCTCTCTCTCTCCCTCTCTCTAACTGGTACAATAAGAATAAACGCTCACCAGATTCTCGATTAAAACCATGCCCTCACACAGGAGCAACGATGAACTCCGTCCTAATAAAATTACGAAGTTTTCGAGCGGGTGCGAACAGTCTCCCCAAAGCCGATAAGGGATGAGGTACACAAACAATTTGCTGCTACAAAATTTATGTAAATGGGTAGGTATTAAATTAATTCCTTTCATTACCTGTCACTGTGTGCTCTTGTTTAAGCTGTATACCTACATAATCAGATATCCGCGGGTTTTCATAAACCTTTCTAGATATAAAAAAACATGCGACCCACCTAAAAATTTTAAGCGCTTTGAACATCAGGTTCATGGATCGTCCAGTACTCAAGTGCGTGAGAGCGAATAGGGGGAATTTGTTTAAAAAGTTGCGCATTAAATGGCACATCTATACTAATATTATAATCTATACTAATATTATAAAGCTGAAGAGTTTGTTTGTTTGTTTGTTTGTTTGCTTGAACGCGCTAATCTCAGGAACTACTGATTCAAATTGAAAAATTATTTTTGTGTTGGATAGTCCATTTATCGAGGAAGGCTTTAGGCTATATAACATCACGCTACGACTAATAGGAGCTGAGCATCAATGACAAATGTTGCAAAAACGGGTAAAAAATATACGGCGAAACGTAGTTCGCTGGCACAGCTAGTTATACATAAAATGACACCTAGGTCCTTACATATAAAATTAGCGTTTCGTCGAACTGGCCACTTTAATCTTAAATAGTGTTTTGGTCGGAATTCCAAATACATTTTTATTTGAAATTGTATTTCTGTTTCGAATTTCGTGATTCACTTGTTTTCGCGCTATTTGATTTTTCTTTGACATCGTTCTGTTCATAAAATTTTAGAGTTAGGCCACCAGGATCCCCTAGCCCGATCCTAGGGGATCTACATGAACTAATAAAAAAATTTAAATGTCGCTTTATTTATGAATATACGTTCCACCGCGGCACCAACGCTGCAGAAATAGGTCGAAGAATTTATAATGTGTAAGGAAGCTATTGTATAAGAAAGCACTAAAACTTTTTGGATCCAACGTTTTTGTCGTGGAATTTCGACCTAACGTCCACAGAACAAACCCCGTGGATGGCCGGAGGCCCTAGTTGATAATTATGATATGGCTGAAAGGATTATGATTTTGAAAGCAGATCCATCGCAAACCGCGTTAGAGCCTAGCGGCTGGTACTTGCGTGAGTGATAAAACAAATTAAATTAACTTGAAATTAAAATGATGAGATGAAAAATCTCTAAGAATGGGTATCGCATAAATTAAGGGGCTACATATACATTTTTGAACCATTTCGATTTACTGTACCGCCCCAAATATAAAACACACAGTTCCAAAATTCACATATGATATCGTTGTTTTAGATTAAATAAACATTCTTCAAGACTTGATAGAAAAAAAACTCCGAAAGATCATTCTGTACAATATTTTAAAATAGCTGTGAATCAGAAAATACAATAATAAATGACAAAAGTTTTACCAGCCGACGTTTATTGTCTAAAAAATTTGCATGTTAACACTTGAAAGAGCTCAAAGAGCCGTACTCAAGGTCTCTTTAAATAAGAATCGACGGTATCCCACCATTCTGCTGTATGAAGATGCTCAGGTTTTGAGTGTCCGTAGACTTTTTCTCATGCGTCTCCTCCTCTTTACACATAAAGCCGTCTTAAACATGCCTTCATATAGAGAAATGCTTCAGAAGCGTACGTTTCACATAACTACTGCAAGAATAAAAACTTCTTTTGCTCGTCGCTTTAGAATATTTTTAGGACCCTACATTTATAATAAAGTGGTAAAGACGTGTCCATTCTTGAAACTGTCAAGTGTCAGAGAAGCTAAATGTTTACTGCTGAGGTATTAGTAGAGGATCCGAACTAGAAACGACCTTCACCCATCTGTTAATTGGATGAAAAGTATTCTATATCAAATTTAATATACTAGAAAATATATCTCAAGTGGGTTGTCTAAGAAATTCCTGGCCAGACTATGATTAATTAAAAATTGAAAAATGTTTTTTTTTTTAAATTGCACTCATCAGTTTCACGAATAAATTTAATACCAACCGTATATGAAGCCTATAGAATATAGAATATAGAAATATAGAAAGAAACCGTATAGAATATAGAAATGTTGGGTTGTCTATTTTTTTCCTGGCATTACTACTGGGTTGTCAGGTATAAACAGGTAACTCAATATAGTTATTTTCACCTATTTGTTAAATAAATAAATCTTATATCAAAATGAGCGCTATTGAATTGCGAATACGATGATATAGGGTTGTCTGTAAAAAACCTGGCCTGAATGAGGGTTGTCGAGTTTTGAAAGGTGAACATTTTATGCGTGTGGAAACTTGTGAGAAAGAGGCCCGAGCTAAATATCCCGTGTGATAGAAGAGGGTTGTGGCTGAGCGAGATGTGACAGAGGTGACATCAATAACTGTTGAACAGGAAGGGACATTAGTATCTAAACATGTTGTTCCTTCATCAGAGCCAGAAGTTTGATGTGCTCCTAGAAGTATTTTTTATTATGAAATGATCATGCTTAAGACATAATTTTTGAGATGTTTCATTTACATCGTTAAATGAAAATATTGCCTTTAATACTGTTTCAGAAAGTCGCAAAAAATGTAATTTCTTTGGCTTATTTGCTAACCAAAAATTCTTTAATGAAATTTAAAAAATGAAGAATGTGGTAAATTAAAAAACCGTAGGTGCAAAAAAATATTTTGGTAATAATTACTTTAACTGAAACTAATTTAATCAAAGTAAGAATATCACATTTTCAATTGTTATATTCATTCATTGTAAAGTAAATATAGAAGAAATATTTAATAGGTATTAAATAATAATAATTTTGAAGAATCATACATTATATACTTACTGTATTCTGCGTACAAAAAATTCTAAATTCTTCATTAAGTATATTTATTTCCTGAAACAATCACTTTCTTATAACACGTGGTATGGTAACCAACAAAATCGAGTGATGCCTCAGTTAGCTCAACTTCGTTGTATTTAAAATTCTTTTTTTTTACGAATAGCTAACTTTAATGAGCAATTTTAAAAGTTTAATTATAATAAGTAAATCAACGAATCATCCGAGTCACACAAAAACACTTTTTAGTCATTTTTCAATACAATACCTTTATTGTCAATAAATAACTATACGCAGTAACAAGTGTTCTCAATATTTTAGGTTACTAATTATAAAATAATGTTCAGTATATACAGGATAATTTTTAATTCATCAACAACCTCCCAGGGGCTGATTCTAGTGCTCAAATGCAGCAACTTTTTGTATGGGACCAACATCGAAATCGCAACAAAAAAATCCACTTTCCACTACAAACTAGGTTAGCTGATCGAGACTTTAGTATGGGAATAGAATCAGCCCCTGGGAGGTTGTTGATGCATTAAAAATTACCCTGTATAGTCAAACTAGGTTAGCTGATCGAGACTTTAGTATGGGAATAGAATCAGCCCCTGGGAGGTTGTTGATGCATTAAAAATTACCCTGTATAGTCAAACTAGGTTAGCTGATCGAGACTTTAGTATGGGAATAGAATCAGCCCCTGGGAGGTTGTTGATGCATTAAAAATTACCCTGTATAGTCAAAATTAGAAGATTCCCGTGACAGGTCGAAGTTTTCCATTTCATGAATACTAGTTTTCGTGATTAAAAATATTTTGTTTTAAAAATATAATTAGGTAATCTCTTCAAGTTGTTTTTATCATAAATGCATTGATTTACTACCAAACTACTACCAAACGTTTGGTAGTAAATCAATGCATAAATGCAATAATTCCACAGTTAATAGAAAAAAGAATATCAGTCCAGTTAAATAAAATTATAATTCTGAAAAAATAATTGTTATTTGTAAAAAGTGTAAGTGTATGTACTTGAATCGTTGCGATTCACGATTCAAATACATATTTACTTAATTAAACAAATATTTTTTTTCAGAATTATTAGTAGATTTTACAACAAGTGCACAAAACGAACCATTTTTATCCGTTCGGCTCGGGCTGATAGTACTGTCGAGGATAAAATGGTTTTGTGGACGAGTTATAAACTCTGCTTTTCACTTCGACTGCAAGGAAATAAAATAGTAGTATAACAATTCTTTATGTCTTAAAAAACACATAAGGCAAATAAATTAAGGTAAATATAATAAAATAACGAATTCTATCTATGAACTTCTTATTGTGTTTGGTTGTATGGCTCATTTTCTTTGCCTTAAAATAGATACATTTATGTATGAGTAGATGTTAATGAACTTGTGCATAAAATTCTATTTTGTGCAGCCTATATCCTGCACAAATAAGCACTTTCAGAGCATGGGGAGTGAAAAAATAATTATATTTAATTGGACTGATATTCTTGTGTCTATTTAATGTGGAATTAATTATTGCATTTTTGATAAAAATAACCTAAAGAAGATTGTAATGATGCAGGCGCTTCGAAATGGTGGGCGGTGACTTGGAGTATATACAATAAGTACGAGACAACACCGTGAAAATTGTATATTTTACACACTGATACAATTTACTGAATAAATACAGTTACTTTGCAAATAGATGCGTATACAGACAGACAATATTAGACGAACTAACGCCGCGATAACAATTTAGCGGCTTTTTATGCAATTAACACAATAGATAAACAATTTACCCTCTTTTATTATAATAAAAATATCAGACCCTACAGTGACGCTAAATTAATAACAAAAATACCTTCAGTTTACAAAAATATCGATTGATATTCGAAAAGCAAGTGGACCAGACGGCATTCCTGCGATTGTACTTAAGAAGTGTGCAGCGGAGTTGACTCCGGTCCTGACGCGTCTATACCGTCTGTCGTTCTCTGCTGGTTGTGTGCCGAAATCTTGGAAAGAGGCCAATGTCCAGCCGGTTCCCAAAAAGGGAGATCGTTCTGATCCGGCTAACTATCGCCCTATAGCCGTCACTTCCATTTTGTGTAAAATCATGGAGAGGATCCTTAACACCCAGCTGATCCGTTACCTGGAAGGTCACTCGTTGCTTAATGACCGTCAGTATGGGTTTCGTCCTAAACGGTCAACAGGTGACCTTCTAGCGTTCCTTTTGCACAAATGGGGTGAATCTATCGATAAGCGCGGCGAGTCTGTGGCTATTAGTCTCGACATCGCCAAAGCTTTTGATAGAGTCTGGCACAAGGCTCTCCTTTCCAAGCTTCCGGCATACGGATTGCCCGCTCAGTTCTGTACGTGGATTGCCAGCTTCCTCCACGAGCGTAGAATTCGCGTTGTCGTTGACGGCTGCGCTTCGCGGTTCGTGGCAGTGAATGCTGGTGTTCCACAAGGCTCCGTTCTATCCCCAACATTGTTTCTTCTGCATATCAATGACATGCTTTCCTTGGGAAGTATACATTGCTATGCAGACGACAGTACAGTGCATGGGGGATATCACGGAAGCTCAGGGGCTGCTCGTGGCAATATTGATAGGGAGAGGCAGAATCTTATCATTGAGCTCAACAGGACGCTGGACCTCATCTCCGAATGGGGTTCCAACAATCTTGTCGAGTTCAATGCTAAGAAAACACAGGTGTGCGCGTTCTCGGCGAAAAGGTCACCTTTCCTCCCCCCTCCTTCTCTTCAGGGCACAACCCTTCACACACAGAGTAACATCACCTTGCTGGGAATGAACATTCGCTGCGATCTGAACCCCAGAGACTACATCGAATCCGTTATAACTGCTGCCTCACGGAAACTCGGTGTCCTAAACAAGGTGCGTAGGTATTTTGCGCCGGACCAACTATGCCTGTTGTATAAAATTCAGGTTAGGTCTTGCGTGGAATATTGCTCGCACCTTTGGGACGGCTCCGCTCAGTACCTCCTCGATGCTCTGGACAGATTGCAGCGTCGCGCTATTCGAATAATTGGCGATGTAGAGGCAACTAACACCCTCGAGCCTCTACAACTTCGTCGTGACATCGCCTCTCTTAGCGCCTTTTACCGAATGTTCCATGGGGAATGCTCTGAGGAGCTCTTTAACCTTATCCCTCCCTCTCCATTCCTTAACAGAAACACGCGTAAGGGCCTTCGGAGTCATCCGTACACTGTGTCCTCCTTTTCACACCGTACCAAGAAATTCCAAGATTCCTTCTTCTGTCGTTCATCCCATACTTGGAATTCTCTACCTGCGCACGTGTTTCCTCCATCCTACAACATGGGTTCCTTCAAAAGAGGTGTGAAAAAGCATCTTTTAGGCCGGCAAGGGGCGGGCAGGTAGGATAGTGGATGTCGTCCCTACTCTATCTGTCAACTCATTTGGGCCTCTTTCACCGCTTAACATCAGGCGGGAGGAGGTCATTTGCCGGGCCTTACATAAAAAAAAAAAAAAAAAAAAAAAAATATCGTTATAAATTACCCTCAACATATTAAATTAATAATAAATTTAAAATGCCGTCGCCAACAAAGATGTAATAACATAATTTTTAAAACAAATTAGTATGCATGAAACAGAAACCTTCGACCTGTCACAGGAATCTTCTTATCCTGAATATACTTTGATATATATCGCTGTCCTTCTCTGTTGCACGACTAAATAGCGCGCAGCTCTATCACATGGGATAGCTCTGACCTCTTTGTCGCAACTTTCAGCCGGCTGTCACGTCTCGCTCAGCCACAACCCTCTTCTATCACACGGGATATTAAGCTCGGACCTCTTTCTCACAAGTTTCCACACGCATAAAATGTCCACCTTTCAAAACTCGACAACCCTCATTCAGGCCAGGTTTTTTACAGACAACCCTATATCATCGTATTCGCAATTCAATAGCGCTCATTTTGATATAAGATTTATTTATTTAACAAATAGGTGAAAATAACTATATTGAGTTACCTGTTTATACCTGGCAACCCAGTAGTAATGCCAGGAAAAAAATAGACAACCCAACGTTTCTATATTCTATAGGCTTCATACCTTCGGTTAGTATTAAATTCATTCGTTAAACTTATGAGTGCAATTTTCATAAAAAAATCATTTTTAATTTTTAATTAATCATAGCCAGGCCAGGAATTTTTTAGACAACCCACTCGAGATATATTTTCTTATATATTAAATTTGATATTAAATACTTTTTATTCAATTCACAGATGGGTGAAGGTCGTTTCTAGTTCGGATCTTAGACTATATGTGCTATCCCATAATTATACTGGATCGGAAGCTTTATTAAGGGTTCTAATGTAGCATAATCAATCACACTTCAAATTTACTACACACACGCTTACATATACAACACTGTTTCACACACTAGTACACACACATACACACTCTCAAATAACACACATACTTACTCACACTTAGGCTCCTTATTAATAATTGGTATTTTTTATTTGATTTCTTCGTTTAATATATTATATAAATTAATATCTTTTAAATCAGCTGGTACAGAAAATCCTTGATTTTTGTTAATAAGTATGATCTTTGCGTAACAGGTCTAACCTAGTGTGATGATCATAGTAAATTTACTTTGTACTATATTTTTTGGTAAAATAAATTATTCTTATTCTTATGTGTAGGTGTGTGTGTAAAATAAGTTATTTATTTCTTTTGTTTAATTGGTATTGGTGCACAATTTATATATTATTTTGTTCCCGCAATTCGAGTTTTAATACACCCGCTAGATTCGAGTTTTAATACACCTGCTAGGGTTGGCTCGATTATTTACCATCAGCAACAATCCTGTCGCTCGAGCTTAAAGCGATGTGAGGCTTCTGAATACTAATAACATACGCTAACGCGTGACATAAGGTATGATTCAGCTTGGATGCTCAAAGTTAAGTTTTTTAAAATGTCAGCTTTTTTAAAGATCAAAGGAGTGCAACTGCTGTACGTAGTACTTTTATCTACTCTGTGCTCTAGCCCCTTGTCGCTCAATTCTACTTATAAGTTACAGCCGAATCGGTGCGATCGGCCAATCAGTGCGCGTACGTTGACTTACGATTGTTTGATGACGTGATAATGAGGCACTCTGATTGGTTGAACGCAACCGTCCAGTTTCGTTTCAGCGGCGGCTTATGCACTACATTATCGGCGATGATCGTTGATCGTGTGATCGTCTATAATCGGCACGATCATCGTGCAAGCATCCACACGATCGTCTGTAGTAGTTTGTCAAACGGCAAGCGTCAATGGACGTGGAGTGTGTTGCTGCTGCAACCTAAATGGTTGCGGTGTACAACCATTTTGTTAATATGTTTCGACGAAAAGTTGTTAAATAATATAAGAATAGGTACAGACATCACACTTCTATATTGAAGTCGGTGCCAAACGATGATCTCCTAGAAAGTCTTAAAATTTGGCACCGACTTCAATATAGAAGTGTGATGTCTGTACCTATTCTTATATTATTTTTAACTTTTCAGTGTTTTTGAAGTCGGTTTTTATTTTTTGTAAAATATTTTTTATTTTTAACTTTTTAGTGAATGCAATCTTTTTAGTGAAAGAAACCCTAATTTAATACCATAATTTATTAGCCTTTCCCGCGTATTAGCGTTTCCCTCGATTTTCATTGGATTCCATCATCAGATCCTGACTTTGGTGACCATGGGACCACCCTTGGAATATACTCTATCGAACACAAAAAGAATTTTGAAAATCGGTCCACAACTGGCGGCGTAATCGCGTAACATACACACAAAAAAAAAACATACGCATCGAATTGAGAACCTCCTCCTTTTTTGAAGTCGGTTAAAAAATGTAGAAAAAGAAGATGGTGGTGTTTGACCATTCATAGTAGTAATAGAATAAAGTGAACATGAGCAATTGAGCATGAGCATAGAACATGAGCGGCGATCATGTAGTCACCTCAAAGCAACCACCCGGCGATTCCCTTTGATGCGTGCCCGAAAAACCGACCGCAGACGATCATAGACGATGATCGGCGCGCACAGCCGAGTACAGCCGAGTATGCCCTCTACACAATCGTGCTCGCGCGTAATCGTCTGTAATCGCCGATAATGAAGAGGAGCCTTATTAACATGTTAATAATTGATGAAATATTATCTATGCAATTTCCCCATTTCACAGGTAGTTCATTAATTCCGAGAACGAGAGTCAATAAAATCTTTGAAAGCGGTTTGGACTGCCTCAACGGAATTGATTTTTTTTCCAAAACAATCGCAGCACCTCTCATTTAGTGAAAGTGTTTCGTGAAGTAGGTTGTCGTCTCGTAGCGTAGTCGTGAAACAGTCCCACCCTACCCACAGGGATAGTGCCAGGGGTATGGTGGGTCTGGATGGATTCTGTTAACAAGCCACCGCTGAAATGAAACTAGACGGTTGCGTTCGACCAATCAGAGTGCCACACTAAATATATTTCATAACTACCTGTGCCCGCGACTTCGTCCGCGTGGAATAGTAACTTTTGTTGAAGTTGATAAAAAGTAGCCTATGTTATACCTCATATAATTAGCTATCTATTAGTGAAAGTCCCGTCAAAATCGGTCTAACCGTTCCGGAGATTAGCGGGAACAAACAGACAGACAGACAGACAAAAAAATTTTTATTGTGTTTTTGTTATTGGTACCCGTTATACATTCATACCCATTTAGTAAAAATTTGTTATTTTGACATTACAAACAGACACTTCAATTTTATTTATTTGTATAGAGTATAGATAGATATGTATAGATATTTATTTCGTTTTACCTTTTCCATATAAAACGCTATTTGTATGTAAGGATTATATATTAATTAATTAAAAAAACCGGCCAAGTGCGAGTCAGACACGCGCACGAAGGGTTCCGTACAATAGTCTAGGTAAACAACACAAATTTCATATTTATTATTAAAGTAAATATACAATTAAGTATTTTGTGAATATTTCAAGTGCCTACCTATTTATTGATATCGAGCATAAAAGGGCAAAAAATCGTGTTTGTTGTATGGGAGCCCCCCTTAAATATTTATTTTATTTTGTTTGTAGTATTTGCTGTTATAGATGGTAACAGAAATACATAATTTGTGAAAATTTCAACTGTCTAGCTATCTCGGTTCTTGAGAATCTTGAGATACAGCCTGGTGACAGACAGACGGACGGACAGACAGCGAAGTGTTAGTAATAGGGTCCCGTTTTTCCCTTTGGGTACGGAACCCTTATAATAGGGTCCCGTTTTTACCCTTTGGGTACGGAACCCTAAAAAGAGATAAATTCGATCATGAAAAATTTTCATCGTATGTTATCTATCATGTATAAAATCATTATTTGATAAATTAATTATTTAAATTACACTCCTCGGCTTTCGCTATAATTATACACGCTTTTCTGAGAATATCTCGCGTCGTCGATCACATGTGGAATAATTACTTACCTCGCTTATTACAAACATCGTGTAGGTAATTTCGATCGACAAAGAACAAAACGCAATTCAAAGGAGAGCAGCGTTGAAAACTAACGACTTAACAACAAGAAATATAAAATCCTACTACCATTAAATTTTGAAACACGTCTTACTTAGTCAAAAACACCAAAAAGTCATAAAAATATAAGGATACAAACAACATCACGGTTTTATATTGAAGTTGGTGCCAAATTTTAACTAAGTTCTTACAGTGATTGTTCTTATATTGTTTAAGACTTTCCAGGTGATCATTGCTTGGCACCTTATGCTCTAAGCTTGGCACCGACTTCAGTATAAAAGTGTGATATTGTTTGTATTCTTATATTATTTATGACTCTTTTGTTTCGATCTTTTAAGTTAAATTAAAATACCAAAACCTCCTAAATGTAACCAATACTTTTCTGAAAACCGCATTAAAAATCGATTCAGCCAAACGCGAGATATTCGCGGACAAACATACATATAAACATACAGGTCAACTGAGAACCTCTTTTTTTTTAAGTCAGTTAAAAACATATTAAAAAATGATTATTGCATTTTAAAAATCTTTATGTACAAAGTGTAGAACGGCGAACTTAATGCTTGAGATGGTGCGGAGAGCATATTATGTAGATACTCGTACCGTTTACCGGAGGGAGACTGTACCAGGGTCGTGTGCATGGGTACCTCCGTCTTACCTATTTCCGCCGCAAAGCAGCAGTGCTTGCATTGCTGTGTTCCGGTTTGAAGGGTAAGATATTACTGGTTTGGCATTGAAATTACTGGGTACCGTGACTTTACATCTTAAGTCACAAGCTGGCAACGTACACTACAGTATGGTTCTTCTGGGGGCTGCAGTTTGCTACAAATCTCACAGGAACCACTTACCATCAGGTGGGCAGTTTGCTTGTTTGCCAACTTAATTGCAATAAAAAAAAGATGGACACTGAAAACAAAATCAATAAAAATTTAACTAGATATTTTTAAAATCCTAATAATAAATAATAAAGAATATATTATATGTATTTTTAATGTTTAAGTTTTTTTAATAGCCGGCTGTAAAAGTCCATCGGCAACTTTGATGAAAAGATGGATTATGTTCATTCTAGGTAGGGTAGGACACCGATAATATAATTATAGATAATGTAATACCACAGATAATATAATACTACAGCCTATTTTAAATTCACACGTTAAAGCGAGCTTTCGGCGCAAGTCTTATCTTAAAGGGTATTGTTTTTTATTTTATTGCCATAGATGACAATAAAATAAAAGATGAGCCAGTGATCCGCCTCATGATTGGTGGTAACCACCGCTCATCTCAATACAAAGGACATTGCTCAGTTACTGCCTTCGTATATTAGATAGATTGTTTAATTTGTTTATTACAATTATGCGACGTGAATTAGGTATAAGCGACCGCAACAATAAACAGGTTGTGCTAGTGAAAACCTGAAAGTGGGGTGAAAAATCTATGATACGGCTAAATTTAGAATTGTTTATTGTTGACATCTTAAAAGGTAAAATTATGTGACGTGGACTGCCAATTGTTAGTAACCGCCACAGGCTTTGACCTTCACTGAAAGTGGGGTCAAAAATCTATGACACGGCTAAATTTAGAATTATTCATTGTTGACACCTTATTTCGTGAAAAATAACTTTCTTTCTCGTCATATTTAAATAAAGACTATCTTGATTTTGATATATCTATATTGAAACAGTTCAATGCACACTCCCAATCCGTCCCTCGATATGCACAGTTTTCCACGTGGCGGACTCTCGGCCTGTTATGCTAACATTACATCGCTCCTATGTACATAAGCGAGCACATGATTGATTGACACTAAGACGCGCTAATAAATTAATGGACAGCGGCCGATGCCCACAGTCATACGACAATACGTTTCACAATGCCGCTTGGTAATTGCTACCTTGACAGTGGTTAGTATTATATTGCGACGCCCCACGAGGTAAATATGCAACAGTTACAAAATCACACAGATTTCATGGTTTACATGTCAAATTCCAACGTACAGGTTTCAGAAAACTAGAGGCTCGTTTATGGAGAAATGTATAACTTTTTCAACTAGGTTCCACAAAGTGTTACTGATTTGCCTTTTTATAAGTTTAGAGCTCATCTAAAAAAGATTTATGAGTTATAATAGTAGATTAAATGCACCAAGGGATTAAAGCAGTGTCTAACGTCACGGGCGCCATATTGAACCCCAAGCGTAACGAAGGTCTCAAGACTTAACTCTCGAGCGAAGCGAGGGAGTTAAAAGGACCATGCCCACTTTTGTATGGACTTGCCCCACTTACAAATTTCCATGAACAGAAACAACTCTAGGCTCATTTTAAACGTTTTTCGTCATTGAGTAGAAAACAAGTATTGTTTTTTTAATTAAAGCTGCAGTTTCGTAGATATTCATAAAAATGGCTCTTAATCTATCCTAAGCGACTCATATAGTTGCAAGACGTCAAACTAGTTATGCTAAACTTTCGATCATTAAAAGTCAGTTACAATAATATTATCAATATACTTACCTATTGATATCTAGTATTATCAACAATAAGGAATCAAATGTGTAACAAAAATCGCAAAGAATGCAACGTGACAAGCAACAAAGGGAACTGCGACTTATTTTAGGCGCGTTCCACCTAAGTACAGATTTGCAGCATATTCAACATCATCGCGATTCATTCGTTTTTTATAGGGTAAATGCTCTAAGGTTTTTGACCATCGTCAGAGCATGCTTGCTCAGGTGGAAAACGGGGTTTTATATTCTATGCGATCTGTCAATCTTTTGTCATTGCGAAAAAATGCTATTTAGTTGAAATGATGAAATGTAATCACAATGTAATATATTTTATAATTTATTAAAAATAAATAATTAAAATGTAATGTAAGAAATAATACATAACATTGAAAAAGGTGTTATTATAGCTACAATGAAAAAATGCATAAATATGTAGTTGTCATTTTGTAACAGGAAATGCATGTGTCTTTAATTTTTTGCCGATAAAAACCGTAGCTTCTATCTGTTTTATATTATACTGAAAAATCATGTTTTGATAAAATATATTTAATTAGAAATACCGCTTTATTGGTCATCAACCATGATAGTGGGGCAAAATCGGGCATCCTCCTTTAACTCCTAAACGAAGTGAGGGAGTTACGTAGTCCTAACTGAAGCGAGCGGTTCAAGTCGCCTAAGACGAAGACACCAGCTTTATTCCAGAGGTGAATACTCTACTTTTCATACCATCTGCGAGACAATAAAAACTCAGGGCTCTATAACACAATACTTATGTGGTAATTTTCATTAAAAACACTGTCACATTATTATTATCTAAATAAAAAAAGCTTAAACATTTACTTAAACTTTATCAATAAAACACTGAATAGACTTCTAAAAAGACTGTATTGATGCCACAAAACACATTTCACTAAGCACTTAATTAATGTAAGCAACAAGATATAACAATTTTGAAATACATAACGGCGTTGGCGGCAAAGTTTTAGCTATGAAAACAATATACAACGGAATACCTTTGGTGCACATTAAGGAACAAATTATAGAAACATTCTTTATTTTAAATATGCCGCGTATTTTTTCCAAATTAAAGCTTTTAGTTCGCTGTCTATCCGCCGCGCGCCGGCAGCGTTAGTGTTCTTCCTTTACTCTGCGTTTTATTCATTATTAGTGATAATAATTAATGGTGGCCGTCAAAAGATGGCGCTTTTAGCATAAAAAGTATTTTATCAATAAAAAATAAAGTGAAGTGTTATTGTTTATTTTGGCTTGCACTAGTATGTAGGTAAATATTTTATAATATTGGTAAAGAAATGATGTATTTAGATTTTATAAAAAAATATTTACACAGGCTCGAGTAGAATGTCTATTTGTCTCTAGTGGATGCACGCCACTGCTGTATGGGCGTAGAACCTTTGCATTCCTAAGCTAGCATCTGTGCTAAATTTTCATACGAACTTTGTGTTCCAAATTTAAAACATTTTACTCCCTTGGGAGTTTCATACAACATTATATCCCTTGGGAGATAATGTCTTGCTTTACGTTGAAGTTAAGGGGATTATAAATGAGCATTGTCGAGCAGGTGGTATGAAAACATAATTATAGGTAGAGGTAGTTAGCCAGGCGTCCTCAGAAATCACCAGATACCACCAACCAAGACACAAAACTTCTGCCCCCATTGCAAAATCGATCCCTGGACCTCTAGTAGTCTAGTTCAGTACTGGGTAGTCACGGTTAAAATTAAATTACTTTTTATTTATTTATTTTATCTTTTTAAAGAGAAGACTAAAAATAGTGACAGAAAATCATTAACCTATTTATAAAGCGATTGCTGAGCCATAAATGTTTTTATATATTTTATTATGATTTCATAGCACAAAATTACATTTCACAACAATTCCTACAGATCAAGATAAGACAGAGAGTACCATATACAATTACATTTTTTAATTTCGTTACCTGAGGGATACTAGAGGTATAAAATATCATTATAATAACCACAAATATAAAAATTTGTAACTGCTTTATATTTATCCAATTTTTACAAAACCTGTAAATGTTTCTCGATTGGATCAACATCCAATTTCAGAAACATTTACAGATTTTGTGAAAATTCGAACTTATTTGTCAATGTTAATAAAGTTCAACAACTTTATTAACATTTATTTATTTATTTTAAATAACAAACATCACAAAATAATGACCTGAGTGAAAAAACAATTACAGGCAAACACAACTTGCTTTTCCGTTTTGAATATACTTATAACTACATAATATACTAATACTAAAAATGTAACAAAACTAAATTTTAAAAGAATTGATTTGCATAAAGCATTTCGACTTACACAAACACTATACTAACAATAATAACTAATTAAACCAATATTTTTTTATTATTTATTTTTATATAATAACATTTTTTTTTAATTTTTATCTATTTTATTTTGAGATGCTTGTAGTAGTTAGCAAGCCCTTTTGAATTTTTCCCGTCATTCTATAGCGGTAATATTCAATTCCATCATATTTGTAGATACAGAAAAATAGAACATTGTAACGTTTGGATGTTCCGGTGCCCCTTTGCCAAATCGGCATAGTTGAGTTGAGACGTACGCGAAACGTACCTCTCAGGTACCGAAATTAAAAAATGTAATTGTCTATGGTACTCTTTGTCTTATCTTGATCTGTAGTAATTGTTGTGAAATGTAATTTTGTGCTATGAAATCATAATAAAATATATAAAAAACATGTATAGCTCAGCGATCGCTTTATAAATAGGTTAATGATTTTCTGTCACTATTTTTAGTCTTTTCTTTAAAAAGATAAAATACACATGATTTTAGTAAAAAATAAACAAAATTATTTTATTTACTAAGTAATCAGTTAATCACTCTTTTAAAAAAAACTAAGGGTAGGACTAGGTATCAATTTGTAGATACGAGTATTTTCAGTTTTTTTTTGATTAACTTTTATTGTTACCTACAAAGAGTGCGAATTTAAAAAGAAAATAAGCTAAAGTACTTGTACGTGTAATCATTGGTCATAGATCGTTAAATACAAATTATCTTTTAAGTCAAACCAAACTACAGTAAATAAATTATAATCGCCTGCGTATGTAAATGTTATCTGCTTATTATTTATAGACAAAGTTGTAAACAGTAGTGTAAATGAACTAAAAACGGTAATTGAAACACAATATAAACAGATAACACCAATATTTATAGCTTATTTTCCCAACTCATATTCAAGTATATTATACTCGCAGATATTACTCACCATTTAACCAGCACTTAACTATATTTTCTTCGAACTCAACGAGCACATCAACAAAAATACGGATACAAATTCACAACACTAAAAAGAACACTACCACAAAGGTTGAATGTGTTTGAAACTTTTTGATTAAAAGCGCGGAGTTGCGAGCTTTCAACGTCTGACGTCGCCACGCGTCTGTCCCCGAAGCTCGCACCCAACACACTGCCCCGAACTTGTGATTGTGACTAAACTTTGATAACAGTTCGCTAGCATTAGACGAGGAAAGCTGTTTTAATAACTAAAACAAACATTTGTATCCTTAATTGTTGGAGGAAAATGGAGACTTGTGATGAATTTGTCTAAATATTAATTGAGGCTTGCTGCGATGAGTAATGTACGACGTATATGGGCTAGAATTTCTGTTTTGTACTGTACTGAAATTGTTTCTGTTTTCGTTATAGTCTGATAGGTTAAACCGCCTCCGTGGTTTAGTGGTTGTGATAACCCGATATTGATATACGGAACCGGAGTTTGATTTCCCACGGGGATAGAAGTTTTCCTGCTTGCTTTAATTGATGGTAGGGCTTCTGAGCCCGCCTGGCTACCACCGTAATTCTTCAGATTGTCGCCATAATATAATATATTATTTGAGCTTTATTATGAATGATTTTTGTCCAAAAATTAAATAATCATAATAATAATTAGCCCTATATTGTACAAATATTGCAGCACAAAGTGATACAGTGAAGAAAAACAGATATGTACAAATAGGCGGTTTATTGCTAAAAGCAATCTCTTCCAGGCAACCTTAAGACAGGGAAATGGGAAAAAGGACAATCAAGGGGAAGGTTGCAAAGGTAGGAAAAATATTGCATATGTGATAGAATAGACATAGATAGAAGGGACATAAATAACAGTATGACGGTTAAGGATTTGTGGATAGGAAGTGACTACGAACTAGGAATTTGAAAGAGTCTAGCGTACGCGCTCTCTTAATACTCTCAGGGAGAGAATTCCATAGCCGGACGGCTTGAGAAGGAAACGAGTATGTTAGAAAGTGAGTCGAACGAGGCGGAATGTCAAGAGATAGAATGTAATTAGATCGCAAAGTAAGACTCGACGAAGTGGATCGAAAAGAGAAATGAGACTTAAAATACTTCTGCTTTTTTCTTTTTAAAATTCGAACGAAAATATGTAGCAATGTTAATTATATTGTTATGTCCCGAATTAGAGGTGAGATAGCCAGTTTTTTCAGTTATTGCGGAATTCAGGTGGAGCTCGCTTCCACCTTCGGCCTTATCATCATCATCAGGTGAAATGAAGGCTAAGAGCCCTCCTGTTGAATGTAAGAAGAATAGGTTGCTCATTACTCATATTCGGAAGTAGCTCTGAAGTTGCCTTTTTAGCCCTAGGGAGAATCGTTTCCAGCTGACAGCTGTCAAATTATTATAAAAAAAAACTAGTTCTATTTTCAAATTTCTATTGTACTATGTTCCAACTTTCTAAACAGCCACTCAATTACAGCGCGATGTAAAATTGAAATAACATAAACTTAAGTATTAATTAAAGAATGTAGGTATATTTTTAAATATAGTTATCATATTATGTTTGGTAACAACATAATTTATTGTATTATGATTAGTGTATAACTCTATAACTACATTTTAAGCATACCGATTGTATTTTTTTAACATTCAATGACTATGTAACAAAACCAAAATTGTAAATGACGATTTAAAAGAGGAGATAAAAAATTTGACCTTTCGAGTTTCTTGCCTGTTCTTCTCGAGAAGGCTCTCCCAATTTCCGAACAGGTGTAGATTCAACTTTTTTTTTTCATTGCTACTTGTATTTGCAGACATCTTGAGTAGGTATATTCAGGATGTATGCACATACAAGGATAAATATGTTTCCTTTAAATTAGAATGTTTTGCTTTGTTTTGACGTCAATAAGTGCCTGTAAAGGCCTAAGTTGAATAAAGATTTTTGAATTTGAATTTGAATTTGAAATGACTTTATTATAATCTACTTTCAAATATTTCTTTAAAGAAACATAGATTTGGGCAAAATATTAACCATTTTTGCAATAATAAAAATGAAAAGTAATTAATGGCTGAATCGCTAGCCGTCTACTGAAAAAAAAGGCGGGAAAGCGGCAATCCGATCTTCATTTTGTTTTTTCGAGTTGTAAACAGAACTCCTGTGTCCTTTATTAACTGTTTATTTTTTAATTTTCCGTAGTACTACGGAAAATTAAATTCGCCATAGATTTATACTTCCGTATAGCAGAGATTTATTATTAGCACAATGTGAGTTCATCTGATTCAGATATAGATTTAACGTCTAATTTCAGAAGAGAAGAGGCTAAAGCAGTAGTTGTTGATTTATTTTCCTATATATTTACAATGAAACGCTGTGTGTGTCTCGCTAACTCAAAAACGACTCGACCGATACCTACAAAATTTTCTGTTTGTGTTTGAATAGGTCCAAGGAAAGTTTATTACGTACAGGTGGCGCTGTAATCGGACAGGACAACGTCTGTTGGGCCCACTAGTGTAAAATAAAATTCACTCAATTTTTCTTTAGCTAATTTATGTTTTTATTTTTACTTTTTTTGTATTCGTAATGAAAAGCACAGCGTTTACCACGGGTTAAAGACTTATTTAGTTCCTCGAACTATTAGGGTCCTCGCTACGCTCGGGCGCCAAATCCCGTCACGAGACTTAATAATTTACTTTCACCCCTAGGGTAAACAATGTACTATTTTCACGTTCATGTTTTACGAGAATGAAAAGTCTAAGAACGTGCTGTCTGGAAAATTCAGAAATGGTTGATATGGTTTGGATTTTCATATAAGTTAATCAAATAATGAAGTGAATAGCAAATCTTGTTTTTTTTGGTGACTCCTCCATCATCAGCTTACCAGTCATAAAACACCCACTGCTGGGCGTACTGGGCATACCTCCCATAAGAAGGAAGATTAAATCAATATAACAACCAATAAATCATTGGTTCGTGTCCACCGATAAGAGATTAATAAAATAGCAAGCATTGCCTTTTGCGTTCCAGGAAATTTCTTTTTAAACGAAAAGCCTTGTTGGCGCACGCTTAGGGGCTGATAACAACCGGTTTTACTCCGCGATGGAATATAAGCTATATTAATTCTAAATATTTATAGAGAAACAAAACCAAGGCTACATTTTCAATTTCAGTGAGACACGAGTTTTTTCGACGAGATATTTTTTCATTTTCTCTTAGAAAGTCCCTATTAAAGGGAATATACGTTTCTTTCACATTGCTCGCTTAGTAATTCAGTCAATGAATGTTTAATAAAGTAGATACTTGAAGTCTTATGAGAAATTTCGAGATTCAACGGCATACAGTAATTTGAGTGTGATAAATGGTTTTGTTGGCTACTCTTTTTACCGACTTCACAAAAGGAGGAGGTTCTCAATTCAACTGTATGTTTTTCATGTTTGTTGCCTCATAACTCCGTCATTTATTAAACGATTTGGGAATTTCTTTTTTGTCCCGATTGGCCCATTGTCACCAAGTCAGGATCTGGTGATGGGATCTTAAGAAAATTGATACCTTTAATTTTAAAGGCATGTCCAACGTGTTTCATGTTTTTTTCTGAAGCTATTCAGGTGTTTGCTTCATCTGGTTATCATGAGCCGAGCTGATTTATCAATGGATCCTTGACTTTTAGGAGTTTATTTTTTAAATAAAGTAGGCACGTATTGACATTTAGTTGTATTCTTGCGAGTGACTTCGGTGAACTGGTAGTAAATTCACTTAAAAGCTTAAAACAAAAAAGTATTTTACATAACTAAAAACGTCTTCAAATAAAAAAGGTATTATTTTTTACGTTTTTGTGTTTCTGAAGTCGGTTTTTATTATTGTTAAATATTTTTGCTAGTTTCGTTTTATTAACGGTTTTTTATACAAAAAAGTTGACAAACAAGTATACTGCCCACCTGATGGTAAGTGGTAACATGTAGCTTTTGTCACATTCGCAGCAAATCTGCAACCCCCACAAGAACCACGGTGTACGTTGCTAACTAGTGACATAAAATGTAAAGTCACGGTACCCAGTAATTATACTGCCATAATAATATCTGACTCTTCAAACCGTAACAGAACACACCAATGCAAGCACTGCTGCTTTGCGGCAGAAAAATGCAAGACGGAGCCAAGCAGGCGACTCTGGTACAGTCTCCCTCCGGTAACGGTTTAGAGAGATTACGCAAATACTAAATAACATACCTGCTATTTAGTATCTTCGATACTTAAGCAGACAATGCATACAAATATACACAACATTTTAGTGCATAAAAACACATATTTACATAACATAACACATAACCAAAAAACCTGCTATAGGCTGCCTTCTTACTACACAATAGGATTACTACAGGCAAATATGAAATCAAAGTACATGCCCCCGTATGCTGACAGGCAGAGTATTCCACAATCGGACAGCCTGTACTGAAAAGGCGAAGGATTAAATAAAGTCAAAAGAGTCGTGATTTTCCAAAACGAGATTAAATAGGAACGATACGAAAAATACTCATTCTGATATGGAAGGGAATTGGGACAATACTTTGGTTGTCACTTCCCAAACGATCACCAAAGTAATTGATCTGTGTTAATACAAATACTTATTTATGTGCAGCACGAACAGTGTTTCGATTAAGCGTAGTTTCGAAGACTATTCAATACAAACAAACAAACAATAAAATCATTCCTCTTTATAATATTAGTATAGACTAGCTGTGCCCGCGAACTACGTTTTGCCATAAATTTCTTCCCGTTTTAGCAACATTATTCATTGATGCTCAGTTCCTATTGGTCGTAGCGTGATGTTATATAGCCTAAAGCCTTCCTCGATAAATGGACTATCCAACACAAAAAGAATTTTTCCATTTGAATTGAGATAAGCGCGTTCAATCAAACAATCAAACAAACTTCAACTTTATAATATTAGTAAGTATAGATTTGTCCGACACTCCTACGATGAAGGAAAACATCGTGAGGCATCCTGCCTACATCTGCAATAAAATTCAAAGGTGTATATGAAATCAACCAATCCGCACTCGGCCAGCGTGGTTGACTAAAGCCTAGCCTAGACACCCTAACTTGGGGTAGGCTCGAGCTCCTTGTTGGGAACGCATATGAGATGTGATGATGATTATGTCTGCACGGATACTTTATCTTACCTTTTGCTGCCGCAAAGCAGCCTTTACTCCACGTTCGTAACTGATTTTTGATAATAATTTGAATATACGAACAAAGAATTTTTTTCTTGTTTGATAACCAGTTACGAAAATGGAATTTATTTGTCGTTTTCGTAATCATGGTTCATAACC
The DNA here is from genome assembly GCA_963935595.1 of Schoenobius gigantellus. Taxonomy (NCBI): domain Eukaryota; kingdom Metazoa; phylum Arthropoda; class Insecta; order Lepidoptera; family Crambidae; genus Schoenobius; species Schoenobius gigantellus. Next base: position 8,058,354 of record OZ012544.1, on the reverse strand, counting down.
AGCTACGAAAACGGCATTTTTTTTCTCTGTTCATAACCGGTTATAGTAGTGTATGCATTGCTGTGTTTTAGTTTTAAGGTGAGGATTTCCAGGAAATCTAATCGAGCAAGGCGATCGCCTTATTGCAAGATAATATTGTTAATAGTTGCAGAACTTCTATTGTCGCTTACGCGCTGTGATCGAACGAAAACGTTAGTTTTTACTCGAAATTGTTCGAAAACGCAAAGTAGCGCCTAAGCACTATAACTGCACTAGCTTTTGTTACAAGTTGGCAATGTGGGTAGATTGCCGATTTGTGTCAAAAGATGTGAAAGCCTACAACGCCCATAGGGTTATGGGCCTTGTAGGATTTCATGTTTGCGAATGATTTGGAACCACACGCTTGTTTGTCAACTTTATTGTTTTAAAATTGACACAATGTTCTAAGCACCCCGCCTTGATAGCTGCTCCGCTTTATCAATCGTCAGTATAATTTTTATAAAACAAAGTGTGCTGATGTTAAGCTGCTACCATGGCATGGCATATGGATGCTTGTTTATGGAATTGTACGACGCAGTCCTTTGACCACACTGGAAGACGTTGAAATCTTGTACCGTTCATACTGGAGTTCCATCTTTTTTTTCGCGGGGAAATGCACAACCGCACCGTAGCCACCGTTGGCTAGACGGCGAGCGTGTGTGGGGCTCACCCGGCAGAGTGCCAGGCCGACCCACTAAAGCCCCTCGGTGTTCTCCCTGCCCTAATGGGCGCGCTACTGGAGTTCCACCTAGCATCTTACAGACTACGGGTATAGTCGGTTGGTATCTGCCATCTCCATATCATATTTGTACACAGGTCTATCAACTACAGATTAAAAATTTTCCCTCCTTAGTGGTAAAAAAGTAAATTTTCAAGACTTCAAGATTTTGGATATGTGATTCTTTCATAAATCGTAATGGGTAAATTAATTTAAACGATATACTTTCGATGGTATCGCTAGCGGTACTATACAGGTATCCAAGACACTATATTATAGTCAAAACATTTACCGTTTGCCAGAACAAATCTTGGTCTCCAGTCTTTGACACGAGTTTGCACTGAATATGACAAGCTACATAACAATATTTTGGATTTAGACATATTTTACGATAGCTTGCAAAAATTTTGAATTTAATATTTTGCGCCGCCTAAAACTTTAATATATAATTTATTTTAAAAAATGGTGAAATATTGTGCGAGGTCGTTTTAGCTAAACATAATATTTGTTCACATAATACGTTATTGTGGCTATTATTGTGATATTGTATAATGTTTTGTTAATATATGACTCTATTTATATTCATTTATATACTTTATGTATCGTGTAGCAGTACTATAAATGAATTAATAAAGACTTTGTTTAGTGGTTCTGATTGCATCTTGATCAAGCATTATTTGCTAATGCGCCTCTAACGAATTGCTGGCACTGTTTGCCAGATCAAACCAAGGTCTCGTAGCCCGCAACATGAAATATTGGAGACCTTATATTCGAAAGCGACCACAAAGCTCATTTTCGTGTGCGCCCAAGTTAGGTTTTATTGGGTCCCGCGTCCAATCAACCTCTTGTACAAAGAACTTCGAGATTTCCATTTTCCGATCAAAACGATCGCCCTGAGCCGCAAATACCGCCGGGAAATGATCCCGCTGAAAATATTTGCCTTGTTATGATGAGATTGGGAACTAATTTTTTCATCGTAAGTAATCGTGAAATGAATTCTGGAATTACGCCACTTTCTCCTAACTCCTGACCTGAAGCAAATCCTCAGCTGACCTAATTTTGCGGATTACTCATCTATTGTTTCAGAAAAGGCAAATCAATAGATGTAAAGTGAAGCAAAGCGTGAGCTATGTACCTATATACCTTCTAATTTTATCAATGTGAATGTTTGACTATTGATACTCAATCACAAAAAAATTACTCGATCAGTTGAGTAATGATAAGCGGAATCGAGCACAGAGATAATTTTTAACACCACATGGGTAGTAGGACTGAAGACATCAAAATTACAAAGGGAAACACTAAGGTCAAGAGAGTACAAAAATAGGTATGTGTTAAAATGTATTCTTGTCGCGCTGTGCTCGAATAACCAAGCTGAGCGCAATAGAGAAAACTGCAGTTTGGATCAAACATACCTATGAAAAATACACAAAATAAACGTTTCGTAGTCCCCTGTTTTCTCCTCGAAAACCACACTGATTTAACAACATTTTGCGTAAAAGAAATTAAACAAAGGCTTTGGCTGTATATGATATTTCTATGTTATGCTTTCTTCACAATCTCGTCAGTTTGCTGGATGTTTAAAAAGTTAAAGCAGAAAATCTGGATATATTTTTAGGTTTTGAAGGTAATTTGCTCTTTTAATAATTAACTTAATAAAAAAGGGAAAGCTAGGAACATGCTGATAGTTGCTATAGATTTATTGGAAAAAAATAGAGCAAATTGCCATTATCCAGGAAGGAAAAGGGGGACATCGTTTGAAGGAAAAAATTGCCTGTATGATATCCTTTTAAGGTCCGCTTGCAGCAACAACTAAAACTAGATTTAGCCCATACAAGAATGTAATTTTTTAAATCTAGTTTTACCATTTTGTGTGGGTTAAATCTAGTTTTAGTTCATTAAATCAAGATTTAGCAAAAATGCTGCTAGTGGACCTTAAAGTTTGAATCTACCGCTCGGTCGGAATGCTGACCTTCCCGAGAAGAGCTATTAGACAGAAACTCAAGGGTTGCACTTTTCCAATAAATAACAAAGGTTACAAAATGTTACAAATAAGTTAGGAAAGACCTTTAGAATTAAGAGACTTAAGAATAGAATTAAGCAGATTTAATCCATGACTTATTATCAGTCAGATAATCCGTCACTTTGTAGTAAACTTAAGCACATATAATTTTTCTTTAGTTATGATTTGAATTTATTAAGAGGAAAGTTTCCAGTGTCGATGGAAATTTTGTTACTAAAGCGAATACCCATTGCCTTAACGAGCTCCCTACTCTGTGATGTGAATTCCTTGCAGAATAGCTTGTTTATTTTTGCCTCGTAAATTTAAATCTTGACGATAGATAAAATCTAACTTTACCGGTTTTAGATACATAAAGTAGTTCATAAAACACGCGTTTATTATGCAAATAGTGCGGTTATATATTATATCTATAACCGCACTATTTGCGTTATGGTGCTTTTTTTTAAAAAGCTAGAATTAATATAAAGACTCCAACGAACTACATTGATTTATCGTAGTAATGTGGATAAATGTTATCTATCGTAAAAGTGTTCGAAAAATAATCTATAGGGTAAAATTAAATTAAATTAGCAAAGCGTTATCTTAAAAACAGTAGGTAAATATTTTTTTAATAAATAAAGTCTATTACTTAAAATATAATTAATAAACGTTTATTTTCATACCATCATTTAGTTTTGTCTACAAATTAACAATGATTTGTTTTATTTAATCAAAAAAATTGGTTTATTAGGTATTTTCTCTCACAAGTGTGTTGAAAAACCTCGTATCATATACGTGTATATATTTATAACTCACGAGGCGGAATTTCAGCCTGAGCCGAAGTCGAGGCCGTTGTTGTGGTTTATATTGGGGTTCGTATGGAATAGCCGATAGATTTGGTAAAATTAACGAAAACGACAAATAAGATAATAATAACAGTTCTATTCAATTAATTTGCATTGACAACATCATAAATCAATCACACTTGACATAAATATACAAAAATAGATAACATAGACGAATGTCATTTACCGAGGTTTCACAACACACTGCACACCACAAAAAAAATGCAAATAAGTACTTGAAAATAAAATAGGTACACAAAAATTCACAAGTCGAGGCGTATCGGTGTTTTGACCTGCCTGCCGGAGCGTGTTTGTCTTCCTTCAGCTGATGTCGGGTTCTTATCTTCATTTTCCACAATTTTCGGATGTTCTTCCACAGGTTTTTCAATATCGAAAGTGTTTGAAATCTCTAGTGGGTAAATTCTTTCAATTGGTCGTAATTTTTCCCCTCGCGAAGTGCTCAAACGAGCCACCCTATGAACACCGTCCGGCCCCTTCATTATCTCCTTGACTAGGGCTAAAGGCCAATCAACTCTTTTGAGGCCCTCAACCCCCAGCAGCACTACATCACCAACTGCGATAGTCCTGTAGGCACTTGCATTGTTAGACCTGTGAACTAATAAAGATAAATATTCACTTCTAAAGCGCATCTTAAGTTGCTCTCTGATTTTTTTAACATATCTGACACGAGAATTCAGTGCCTTATTGTCAACTTCGTCGAGGTCATCAGCGTGATATGTTTTATCCTTTGTATCTTGTATAAACATAGATGGCGTCAATGGGCATAGGTTCTCCGTGTTGTCTGAAATATATGTTAGAGGTCTTGCATTCAGAACGGCTTCACATTCGGAGAGCAGTGTTGAGAGTTCTATGAATGTTAGCGATGCTTTCCCAATTACTCTCCTCATTATGTCCTTTAGCGACCTTACTAACCTCTCCCAAAACCCTCCCCACCATGGCGCACGAGGAGGAATGAATCGCCATTTTATCTTTTGAGATGAGGTTCTTGCAGATATCTCCCGCCAGTCAATAGAGTTTAAAAGGTTGCTGGCACCAACAAAATTCGTCCCATTATCTGTATATATTATGGACACCCTTCCACGTCGAGCAAAAAATCTTCTAAGTGCCATCAAGAACTCTTCTGTCGAAAGTGATGTGCACAGTTCTAAATGTACTGCTCGATATGTAGCACACGTAAATATCGCCACCCAGCATTTCTCTCCTGATCGCTGATACAATGGTCCCGCGTAATCAATTCCGGTCACATCAAATGCTGTACCACATGTTACTCGGCTGACGGGTAATGGTGCTGGCGCTGATTGACAAGGTTTAGAGCTGAAGCGTTTGCAGACTACACATTGACGTACAGTTTTCTTTGCTAATCGTCGAATACCAACTACCCAAAATTTTTCTCGCAATATACTTATGAGTGTTTGAGATCCAACGTGAAGATGTTCTTTATGTATATCTCTTACTAACCGCTCTACAGTAAAATGCTTACTCGGTAGAAGAATGGGAAAGAGAAAAGCTGATGGTTCTTCTAGCAAAGTCAATCTTGTTTTAATCCGTATAATACCTCTCTCATCTGTAATAGTTTCAACTTTAGTAATATGTGCCAGTTCCTTTTGCCCTTGTAAATATATGATCTGTAGAGTCTTGAACAGCTTAAGCTCAGCCTCTTCATACTCAACTGATGTGATATCTCCCATCCTTTTTTCACAATCTCTTTTACTATTATTTAGAAATCGTAGGCACCAAGCCATTTGTCGAACAATTTTCTTGTAGCTAGAGAAGTAACTAAAATTATCCAAAAAGTCAGTACAACTCTGAGTCATCAAGCAATGTTTCTTAATTTCTTTATTTACTTGCGCGTCATCTGTCTCGGGAATGCTATTAGGCCAATCACATTCTTTCAACTTCAACCACTGCGGTCCTTCCCACCATCGACCTTCCTTGAGGGTTTGAGCATTACAACCTCTTGAGGGCAAATCTGCAGGGTTGAGGTGACCTGAAATATGTTTCCAATCGCTTGATCTTGTCCTCTCATTAATTTCTCGTACTCTGTTCTGCACGAAGACATTAAGCCCATGTTCTCTTCTAATCCAGGCCAAAACTATGCTTGAATCAGTCCAATAATATGAAATATAATGTTTCAATTCTAAACTGTCAATAACATCACTTGATAATCTTGCTCCCATTAATGCTGCAATTAATTCTAATCTGGGCACAGTAATAGGCTTGATTGGTGCCAGTCTTGATTTTGCAGCAACAAGTTGTACATTAACACGATCTTTATTTTCGGACCTGATGAAAATACAAGTAGAGTAAGCAGTTTGGCTTGCATCACAGAAAACGTGCAAGGTTATTGCTGTCATATCAGAATCCAAATGAAGTCTAGAGAGTGTTCTTGGTATTCGACACTGTTCCAAAGTATACATCTGTGCCATCCAGTCTCTTACTTCCTTCTCCATCTCATAAGGCAGGTCTTGATCCCAATCAATTTTCAATGACCAGCACTTTTGTAAAATAAGCTTCGGAATCAGAGTGACTGGGCAAGTAAATCCGATGGGGTCAAAAACGCTTTGAGCCAAAGATAATACAGACCTTTTTGTAACTCTGCCTTTGAATTTCTCTAATAAAGGAACCCTACAGTATAGCTCGTCATCTCTTGTATCCCACTGAAGTCCCAAAACTGAAATAATTTTATGTTCATCATTAATGTTAACTGGACCGCTGACCCAAGTTCGAAGTTCGAAGTTCCCTTCTTGCATTATTGTATTGGCTTCTTCAACAAAACGGTTTAATTTAGATAGAGAATCGACACTCGTAATACAATTGTCTACATAGAAACTTTTCCTTAATATTGATGCAGTCTCGCCTTGATATTTTTCAAGATGGTATTGAATCGTCGCGGATAATAAGAATGGACTGGTTGTAATACCAAAAACTACTCTTCTGTGCCTAAATATTTTAAGTTGTCCTTTTAGATTTTGAATATCTTGCCACCAGAGAAATTTCAGAAAGTTTCTATCTTGCTTGTCAATAGATATTTGGAGAAACGCCTTCTTAATGTCTGACGTAACACCAATAGCTCTTTTACGAAATTGTATTAAAATCTTTGGTATAATCTCAATCAAGTTTGATCCTGTTTCCAAGCAACAGTTCAGCGAAAATCCTTTATCTTCTGAAGCCGATGCATCGAACACAGGTCTTATTTTGGTAGTGATGCTAGATTCTTTCACTACGGCGTGGTGTGGTAGGTAATGGCCTACAGATGAATCATCATTCTCAACTACTTCTATTATACCACTTGTTAGCCATTCTTGAAAAATATCGTCATATTCTTTCAAAATACCAATATTGGACAGTCTTTTTGTAGTTCCTACAAGCCTTTTCAATGCAATATTGTAATTTGTCGATAAATTTAATGCTATATCTTTCCAGGGGAGTTTCACTTCATATCTATTTTCATCATTGACTTTAATTGTATCTCTAAAGAATTTCATTATCTCCTCCTGTTCTGTCCTTTTACTCTTAATATCTGTTTCGTCTCTAATACCTATAGCTTCCCATGACCATAAATCGCTTACGTTAATGTTACACGAGAGTATATTAGTAGGTCCATAAAATATTGTAGAACAGTAAATTCCCGATACTGGACCTTGTACTGTCCAGCCAAACTTTGTTTCTATGGCCCTCAGATTATTTTCAATAAATATACTACGACCAGTAAGCAGAGACGCCGATACATCAGACCCTATGAGTAGACCGATTTCTGTTGTGTCATCTGCACAGTCATTTAAAGTTATACCTTTCATCTCCAACTCCGAAAGTAATACGGACTGTTGTATTTTTGGTAAATAGCCACAGATAACTCGCTCTTCTAATGCTTGCATCTCCATAGAGAATTTTTCATCAATGCTTTGTAATGTCAGACTGAATGAGCGTCTCATTTCTTTCTTCGTTACAATCCCGCCAAACAAGCTATGTGAGATTTCTTCCTGTGCAAATGGTTGTAGCTTTAGCTTCTCTACGATATCTTTTTTGATGAACGACCTCTGTGCACCTGAATCTATGAGTGCTCTAACTCTACATCTCTCTACACCATTTATAATATCAATTCTAATAGTTTGCAAAAGAACAGTATCAGATTTAGAGGACATACCACTCAATACTGCAGGGCTAGTAGATTTTGTTTCTTCATCCTTTTGTAGCAAGTTTGGCTTACCTTTTGGTTCGCCACACATAATGGTGTAATGTCGCCGAGAGCATATAATACATTTCGGATACTTCTTGCATCGTTTATAGCTATGTCCAACATTTAAGCAAATGAAGCAGGCATTCTTGCGTTTCAGAAAATCTCGTCTATCATTTAATGACATCTTCATTGCTGTAACACATTCGGAGCTACTGTGTGAATCCTTATCACAAAAAATGCATAACTTTTCTTTTGTTCCTATACTGCGATCAAGTTTTTCTGTAGTAGTAGCAAAACAAGCTGCAGATGAAGTACATGGCTCTTTATACTTTTCTTGTTGAAATCCTGCTCGAGCTATTAGGATTCGTTCCTCTGATTCAACCTCATGCTTGAGAAAAAGTAGTAGTTGTTCTAATTGGCTATCTGTAGAATTAAGTCGTGATCTATTCCAGGCCCTTAAAATGTCTTCCGGCAAAGCAGACTCTACAAGTGGAAAGAATATAGCGGCGTACTTATCTTTTGTAACACCCATAGTTTCTAGAGCTTGAATTTGCGTCATGATTTTATCATATAGAGTTCTGGTTGACATTTTAGGTGTACCTTTAGCTTGAGCTAATACTAATTGTAAAAGTTCACGGACATAATGCTCAATAATTATTTCATCTCTAGCGTACCTGTTTTTCAGTTGTTCTAGAGCCTTTTCGTAGTTTTCACCAGAAGGTGGATAGCTTTGTACTAGTTCTCTCGCACTCGAGCCAGGTTCCATGCATTGAACTAGAAATTGAAATTTATCTTCGAGGTCAATATGGTCATCCAAATGAATTTTCTTAAACTGACCCCAGAAATAAAGCCAATTTTTGACATTGCCATTAAATTTTGGTGGATCTAATTTCGGTAGCCGAAAATGTCGTTCTGGATCCTTTATCATTTTGACCTCGCTACCTTTTGATACATTACCAATGCTCCTATAACTAATGTTATCACCATCGTGTGCCCGAGTCAAATTTGTTTCCTCTACGAAACTCAGGTAATTATTTTTGAGTGAAAACCATCTTTGACTGTATGTTTCGGTAATGTCTACATCCTCGTCATACTCATCTTCATTACGACTCGGCATATCTAACCACAGCCCTAATATTTTATTGTCAATAGCTTCTAACTTTTTGTAGGCATCAACCAAAGAATCGTAAGCTTGCTTGGCTGAGTCTAATTCATTATTTAAAATATGATTCTCTAACTTATTTGCCCTAGTCGTAAAGACTCGTCGAATTACCTTACGTTCATCTTTCGATCGCTCCATATTATACTTTCACGGTCGCCAGTTGTTGTGGTTTATATTGGGGTTCGTATGGAATAGCCGATAGATTTGGTAAAATTAACGAAAACGACAAATAAGATAATAATAACAGTTCTATTCAATTAATTTGCATTGACAACATCATAAATCAATCACACTTGACATAAATATACAAAAATAGATAACATAGACGAATGTCATTTGCCGAGGTTTCACAACAGCCGTGATAGAGCCGAGTTCACAGCTCATATACGTCCCCACCGAGGGGCTCGAGCCTAACCTAAGTTAGGGCGTTTAGGCCTTAGTCAACCACGCGGGCCCAGTGCGGATAGGTCTACTTCACATACACCTTTGAATTTCTTCGCAGATGTATGCAGGTTGCCTCACGATGTTTTCCTTCACCGTAGGAGCGTCGGACAAATGTACATAATATGAAATTCGAAAAACGAAAACACATTGGTACATGGCAGAATCGAACCCTGGACCTCCCGATTAGAAGGCTAGCGCCGAGTTCACAGCGCCACCATCTTAGATTGCTCGGATAATGTATTGCGACGGGGTGACTTGGATATTAAATAACGCACCAATACTTACGTATTTAATGATAATAATTAAAAGGCACACCTGATGGTAATACTCGCTGTAACAATGATAACGGAATATTCAATCAAAGATTCAACACAATAAAATACGGCAAATACAGAACATTACAAAAACTAAACAAATTGGCTACTTACATGTGCCTTTAACTATAGAATATTAATTATCATACTGTGAGTCCATGAAAATATATTGGCTTGGAGGCACACTTCTTCAATAGATAGATTTAGTACAGATTTATATTATTGATAAATTACATATGAAATGCTCAGAAAATAATTGTTGGAAATGATGTGACAATAAATGTACACATGACATAAACCTTTAAAAATTATCAAGGCGGCCAGCTACGAGCCAAAGAGTAGATGTCTAGCGCCTTGTTACAGTATGATATTTGACAATTGCGCTCGATAGCTGAGCGAGGGCTTATCTCAAATCCCATACATTTCCCTTTTAGCGATTACGATTGTGATTATCAAAATGCGTCTTGCTTGTATAGGGGGCAGGCCCGTTCACAAAATCCACTTATTCACGGGGGTTGGTTATCGCATTGCAATATGGTTGATTATTGCAAAGCTTTAACTTCAGGTTCACGAACGATAACATTACTATTTACTACATCTTTATCGATTTTTTTGGAATACGTGGGGCGCACTAAAAGTTTCCGGAATCAATAATAAAAAATACGATTAATGGTCAAAAATGAATTTATTGTTTTTCAAAATATTCTCCCTTTGCGTCAATGCACTGACGTATCTTGCAAGCATAGCATGGCACCAAGTGATGCGGTCCGATTTTGAGCATCAGTCAAATTGTGTGGGATCCATCGAGAATACAGCTTTCTCACACCCAAATGGTTTTGTAGGTTTAAGTAACTGTATTTGATTCATGCCTATGTCAAAAGCTTTGATATATATACTTATATGTATATAATCAAAGGTCCATAGATGTCCGGATCTCATGGTAGGTCACATTCTTAGCTGTTTCGATCATACGGCGCACAGCACCAATGTTTTTGTTCATAGCGGTGCACGGGCGACCTTTACCTTCCCGAATATAATTATGGAGATTGACTCGACCGCGTTTGAATTCTGCACACTAGCTATAAAATACTATAAATAGTCGTCCGTCCTGCTTGCTTCTTCGCCAAAAGCAGATTGAAGCCGAATGAGGCTTTGCTGAGCTGTCAAATTACACTTAAAATCGTAAAAAATCATGCAATGAAAATTTTCCCGAGTAAAACCATTTTATTGTAATCACGCAATTTTTAAAATGACACCATGACACCACAATGTGAAAACTATTGACAGTCAGGACTAAAGAGTTCCATTTTCAAATGTAGATAACCTTTTAAATATTGTTTATGTAAGTCACGGACCTGAAAAAAAAGAAAGTGGCCAATTCCGGAAACTTTTAGTGTGACCTATGTACTTTATTTTAAAAAAATGACAATTTTGATGAATATAAAGAAATTTAAAACATACAAGTTTATTTTATAGTGTATACGAGTATTTAGGATTGTTTCCAGAGTTACCGAACCATTTTTCAATATACTTTTTGATGGTTGTGTTTCTTTTTAGGGTTCCGTACCTCAAAAGGAAACAGACCCCTTATAGGATCACTTCGTTGTCCGTCTGTCTGTCTATCAAGGCTTTTTTTCTAGTGACACGTAGATATAACAAGCTAAAATTTAAATCAAATATTCGGGTGTTCTGTCTCTTTCCACTGTGAAAAAAACAATCTTGTGAGTCAACGGCATAAAAAGATTTGACCGTTTATATCACATATTTTGCGACTTCACAAGGGAATCATGAAAAACCGTTATCGCCTAAAACATATTTCAATAAGCGGCCCGTTCCAGATAAGCATTTTTAGCCATAAATACCAACATTTTTAGCATCTCTGCGTTTCATTAGCCGGTGATGCTAGTTTTTCTTGCTGGTTGTCATGCGTTTCATTTAAGCATTTTTAACACGAAATGCTAGCATCAAATACTCATGCTAATAGATGGGTCCTCTGATACCACTTTTTGACAGCTTTCAAATTTGACATTTGGAATCTTTTTTTCATGAATCAAAAAGGATTTTCAGCGGATTTAAAAAATTTATTGAAAGATATTTATAGTATTAGCCAATTCTGATTTATATTATTAAAAATTTTAAGTGGCTGGACTAAGTAGGTAAGGTGTCAACATTCAGCACGAAAAATCAGTACCATGCGTTTCATTTGTAACAATTAGCGCGGCTAAAAATGTTAACATTTCTTATAAGAAACGCAAAACGAGGCTAACATCAGATGTTAGCCTCAGAAAGTAGCAGTGCTTTATCTGGAACGCAGGGAAGAAATGCCTCGGACTATCAACTCTAAGCGGTGTGCAACAAACTGCATTTTTGAATGTTCTTGTTTTTCTTTTTATAAGTATTAAGTTAATTATTAAGAGGTATAAAACTTCAGAAACCGCAAAATTGGCCTGATTTTCTGCTATATTCAGACATCCAGTAAACAAATTTGACGAGATTATATGAAAAAAGCAAGACAGAAACACAGTCAAAGCCTTTCTTAAAATTTTAATGCAAATAGTAATTAAATCTGACCGAATTTTGGAGGAGAAAACAGGGGACTACAAAACGTATGTTTTTTTATTTTTCTATAGTAAGATTTTGCCTTTATGTCAGTAGTAGGATTGATGGTACAAGTGATACAACTTTGTATCTTTAGTACCAAAAGAAAATTAATGATATTTCCCGTAATTGTAACCAATAATGATGGTACTAGGAATATAAATTTTCATCCTTAGTACCATTAAAGAAAGGAACCTCCGTCCTCTTGGGTACCTCCGTTTTACCTATTTCTGCCGTAAAGCAGCAGTGTTTGCACTGCTGTGTTCCGTTTTGAAGGGTAAGATATGACAGTGAAATAACTGGGTGGGTACCGTGACTTTTCATCTGATGTCACAAGTTAGCAACGTACACTGTGGTTCTAGTGGGGGTTGCAGGTATATATTATAGGTGACTGTTTCCACTTACCATCAGCTGGGCAGTTTGCTTGTTTGCCAATTTAGCTGCAATAAAAAAATGTAATTATCGATTACAATAATTTACAGAAAATGTCTTTATTAGAAGCTTTTATTTAACTTGCAATGTATGTATGTTTTTAGGATATGTTTTTGTTAGAACCAAAGTCTTGCTCTTATTAAATGGCTACTTTACAGACGATAACCAAATTATCCCTTACGTCTCGTTTCAAAAATTCACAATTGGATCGGAATTGGAAGTTTATTTCAGATCGCTCATAAATCATAAAACATCTGTTTGTCGCTGTGCAGACATCACTGCGATTCTCCTGAGTCGGATTACCCGCACAATAGGCCACGCGCCAAGCGAAAGAGGCTCTTAAGTCCTGGACTTAAGGTGTACAATGTGCCTGAAACTTTTAGCGAGAGATGTTAAGTTCTCGGAACATCGTCACTCGAGCGGCTTGAAGTAGCAAACAAAGCCCTCGTCAGCCGATTAGACTCCGTGTTGAGGATCACTAAGTTTAGAAAGTCAGATTTATGAGAAAGCTTTTCCATACAGACAGACATAGAAATATTTTTTCTTACTTACAAAGATTATTCCTTCACAGGCCGGACTCATATCACCTTTGTTATTCTATCTTCTTCTACACTATTATAATAAAGAGGCAAGATTTGTATGACCGATTTCAAAAATTCTTTCACCATTAGAATGCTACATAATCCCTAATGAGCATATAGGCTACAAAATTATTTTTTCATTCCTCATGCTCGGAAAGGAGCGTTTCCTTGATCTGAGTATTGGGAGGAAAACGCTAGTTCCCACCAGCGGGCGGGAAATTCTCATACTATTTACTTCCCTCCTTAGGGCAGAAAGTAAAATTTTAAAAATAGAACTGAATTAGGTTACGTACATACAATCTTTGGTACAATGATAATAAAAGTATTTGGCTGAATGGCCAGTAACAGGTAACGCGATGTGTTCCAAATTTAAAAATACCTGTGAAAAAGATAATTTTGGCGGAAGGGGAATCTGTTACGCTGTACCGAAATCTTGATTGTGTGATTTAGGTATTTAAGAAAAACAATGAATTCAAGCGATTCTGAAATTTCGGCTCCAGATTCAGTCACGAACGAAGCAAATACAATACTCGAAATTTTTTTGCCAAAAATTTCAAAGGAAAGATATTTAAATACATATTCCGACTTTATGAAGTGGCGAGATGCAAGGAATATAAAATCATTTTCTGAAAATGTATTTCTTATATACTTTAATGAACTATCTCATAAAGTGCAGGCGTCTACGCTATGGAGCAGATATTCAATGCTTAAAAGTACACTAAGTGTAAAACACGATGTCGATATGTCATGTTAGGAGTATTTTTATTAATAAATTTTATTAGAAAAGCTATTTTTTATTTTCCTTGCATTCGAAATGAAAAGTAGAGTGCTACACACGGGTAAAAGGAATCAAACCCTACTCGGACTATAGCCGCCCTCGCTGCGCTCGGGCGTCTAACAACCTCGTAGGGATTGATTCCTTTCCACCCTTATAAAGCAATCTACTATTCCTACGGGAAAATATAATATTCCCACGGGAAAACAAAAATAGCGCGGGCGAAGCTGCGAGTGGAAATCTAGTCTATAATATATAAAACGTTATTGTCCCGCTTAAACTCAAAAACGGCCTGAATAAATTAAATATTTATTATTTTGTTTTGTTCGGTTTAATACTCAGAGTTAAAAATAATAGGGAAAATCTTAATGAAAAGCTCAAAAATTATATAAAATAATTTATATGAAAAATGACGCTACACTTCGAGGGGATAGAAAGTTCAGCGAGTCAGCTAGTAAGTTATAAATTGTATCTTCATATTATGCAGGTGAATGTTTCAAGTGTACCTAGATAGCCAAATCGAACCGATTTTGATAAAAACTTAAGCAACATCATTAGATTTTTGAAAAATGAATTTTCCTAGCCGGAAATAAAACCCGCTGGATTTGAAAAAAAAGCTATTCACCATACATATACACCAGTATCATATATTTCTCTATATACACTAATAGCCATAGTGTCACTTGTGAGGACCAATTTTGTGAAGTTACCAAAAACTAAAGAAAATGGTCCATTTTAGACCATTAATATTATTAATAAAAATAATAATAATGATGTTAAAATATCAAAAATTTCATCACCACAAGTCAAAACAAAAGTATGCAAAGTTTGTGAATAGATTCAAACACATAATAGTCTCGTTTCTATAATATTATGTATGAAAATTTTCATAGAAATGACAAAAGCATATTTTAGAAAGCACGCTCAGAGTTTCGACCCTCAACCATTATTGAATTTCATCAAGAAGAATGTTTCGCAAAATTGCAAGTGTCTTTATACTTAATAGCTATTTGAAAACATTGCTTTTATACTGTTACTAGCTTTTGCCCGCGACTTCGTCCGCGTGGAAATCATTTTTTATTGATTCACTTTACAAATCCCTCCCCCCCCCCCCCACCCTTTTTACACCCTTAAGGAATTATTTTGGGGATAAAAACTATTCTTTATCCTTCCCTACAACTCAAACTATCTCCATACCGAATTTCATCTTAATCGGTTCAGCGGTTATTGATTCCCCATTCAAACTTCTACCCCCTTTTCTCTCCTTTAAGGGGTTATTTCTGCGATAAAGCTATTCCATGTCCATCTCCTGGTTCTACGCTACCTACCCACCAATTTTAAGCTAAGTCGGATGAGCCGTTCTTGAGTTATAAATAGTGTTACTAACACGACTTTCTTATAGATATTGTGTAAACTACCACGATACATAACAGTAGTTCTAACAATTTTTATCATGTTGTAAGTGAATTTTGTTCGTTATTTATAAAAGTCGTAATATATCTAGTCTAATTTCATTATTTTATAGTAAAATACTTAAACGTAAATCATGGATCTCTGGATGAAAAAAATATGTATTGGAGAAACATTGTGATTGTCAGCTATTTCATGAAATAAGTGATACTTCAGAAACGTTCACTGCTGGACACAGATCTCTCCCAAGAATCTCTAAGCCGATCAGGTCCTGCCTGAGTTGCGCACATCCAACAGTTTCCTATGACCTTTGCACAGATCATCGGTTTACCTTGTGGAGGACCGCCACTCAAGTACCTTTCCGGGCTCCTTTTACGAGATGACATCTTTGCAGTAGGAAGCGACAATAATGCATGGCGCTGCATTGTGGTTTTCGAGGATCTCAGCCATGACAGTGATGTCATCTGCGAATCGAAGGTGTGTCACGTAGCGTAATGCACTAATTTTGAGTAATGGAGTGAAGCGATGCTAAATGGAACGCCCGTGAATAGACACCATGGTGGCACTCCATTTGGCATCGCTTCACTCCATTACTCAAAAAAAATATTTTACAAAAATAAAAACCGACTTCAAAAACACTGAAAAGTTAAAAATAATATAAGAATAGGTACAGACAACATCACACTTCTCTATTGAAGTTGGTGCCAAACGATGATCTCCTATTGAACGTTTTAAAATTTGTCACCGACTTCAATATAGAAGTGTAATGTTGTCTGTACCTATTCTTAGGTTTTTATTTATGTAAAATATTTTTATTTTTAACTTTTTAGCGAATGAAATCTTTTTAGTGAAGGAAACCCTAATTTAATACCAGCTCACCTTCGGTGAGCCGGAGCGTGTCAGTGGCGCCCATCGTGGGGCCACTGACACGCTCCGGCTGTGTAAAGCACTTGTTGACAAAAATAAATTAATAGTGAATAAAAAGGACTTGGAGTGATTATGAGTGGTTATTGCTGGTTGTTCATCATATTATTCACAAAAAGATCACTACATAATGACGTGTTTGTATGAAAGGATTACTCGTTAAAATCAAGGTAAGTTTTAAGTTATTTATGATCTCCTAGAAATTCTTAAAATGTAGCACCAACTTCAATATAGAAATGCTAAATTTATCATCACTATTCATATCGATTATCGATTCGCAAAACTTCACTCGAATAACAACGTGTGTTCTGTAATATAGTTGTTGCACAACTGAGACAAATATGGAGTGGCTTCACGCCGAGCAGTGCTCTTGAGTGTGGTAAGAATTTGACGTCGGCGTCGTTCACTGATGTGGAGCGCTGCCAAATGGAGTGCCCGTGAATGGCCCCTAGAGCGTAAGAAGAAACACTAAGTTAGAGAGGATTCAAAAATAGTTATTTGTAAAATGTATTGCTACCGAGAGTTCCCTATGTGTCTTCGAATGTTGTTGATTCGATTTTTATTATATCGAACACGCTGTGACGATAATTTTGTTGTGCGACGTGTCATTCTATCGATGATTTATTGGTGCGATGTAACGTTAGTGCGAAAAATTCTGTTTCGAACTAACAAATTATCGAATTTATGAGCTATCGCTTATAAGGTTTGTCGAAGCAACTTTCGAAGACACATAGGGAATTCTACCGAAGATAAGTACAAAATTGACGTTTCGTATGTCCCTGTTTTCTCATCTAAAATTAAACCGATTTAATTACTTTTTAACTGACTTCAAAAAAGGAGGAGGTTCTCAAGTCGATGCGTATGTTTTTTTTGTGTGTATGTTACGCGATTACCTACTCCGCCATTTGTGGGCCGATTTTCAAAATTATTTTTGTATTCGATAGAGTATACTTTTGGGGTGGTCCCAAGGTCACCAAAGAAAGGATCTGATGATGGAATCCAATGAAAATCGAGGGAAACGCTAATTAAATACCAGCTCACCGAAGGTAAGCTTGTATTTTAAGACTTTCTAGATCATCGTTTGGCACCGACTTCAATATAGAAGTGTGATGTTGTCTGTACCTATTCTTATATATTTTTAACTTTTCAGTCTTTTTGCAGTCGGTTTTTATTTTTTGTAAAATATTTTTTGCAATAAAAAATTGAAGAAAGGCTTTTGCTAAGGTTCTATGTTTTGCTTTTCCATATAATGTCGTCAAATTCGTTTACTGGATGTTTGAATACAACAGAAAATCTGACCAATTTTTTAAGTTTTTGAATCTCTTCTAATAGTTAAGGTAAAAGGCCCATTACTCGTCATGTTTTGAACTTTGCTGACTTTGGAGCTGTGTTACAGTAAACCTTGTAGACTTAATAATCTAAAACTTCGATAGCTTGCTAAAATATTTATTGTAGTTTTCAGAGGTATACGTGGTTTTTAAATAAACTAAATAAATAATTTATTGTAATATAAAAAAGTAAAAAGGAGCCAATTGTACCAGTAGTCGGCAGGTTTGTCCTAGTAACCGTCATGTTGACCCAAAAGTCGTCAATGTTTCACGCAACCTTGAACTTTATTGCTATACGTTAAAGCTTCCATTATAATCATTACGAAAAAAATATATATGTTCATTTTATTAAGAACATATGATAACATATGATGAAACATGATAAGAATATATATGTTCATTATAGGTATATATGTCCATGTTATTGTTATAAAGTACGTTATAGTAAAATAATGTAATATTTACATATTTGTTTATTTATACATATTATAGGTAGTCATAAAGAATGCAGATCCCAGACTAATATTTTATTATAAATAAATTGCGAAAACCAAAGAGTATATCCATACCACAGATAATATAATACTACAGTACAGATGCCTCATCCCATACAATGAAATGGTCCCTACTTAAGTCGGGCAATTCTTCGAGCTGTTTTATTTCACCATTTCACCGCGAGATGACGCAACTAAAACGCCACTGACAATTCTGAGCAAGCTCGGGCCATCGAACCTTTGCTACATTGGGCTCAGTAGTTCTCGCACGCACTTAACAGATGGCACTTTAATTAAACTCCTGCTATGCTTATGATTTTTTAACAAATTCATAATTATGCTTCGTTTAGTTCATTACAATGACTTATGCGTAAATAGGTCTTATAAAACATCATACGCTTACAGTACGCTAAATGTGTTACAATTTGGTAAAAAAGTGACGTATAAATCCATGTTATACCTAAGGGGTTGTTCCGCCATGGATTGGATTTATGTCATACATTTTATATACCTACGTTTGATATTTAAGATGTAAAGTAAATATATCATTGGAGATAAGTCATTTTGGTAGTGGGTACTTTCTATTATCACAAGGTTATCATCTGTAACTTCAAATTCAAAAAACTGGTTAAGAATAAAGCAAACTTGCAAATTTTTCAAAGACGATTTCTTTTTCACTGATTTAGGTATTCATCATTTTACAATTTATTAATTATTTTTAAAGAAAATACAAAGTCACATATTGTATATTGTTAAAAATGTGATTTTAGTTTTTTATACTAAAATAAAATAAGTGTTTATTTTTATACCGGGTTATTTTTCCAAATAAAACCAAACAAACCGTACAAACTTACCTATAAAAAACTAAGCAATTTAATTTAAAATTTTATTATATAAAATATCATTGAGAAATTAAATTGCAAAATTTATATGCTTATAGCCGGCTGAAATTAATTTATTCGACTGTTTTATCAAATTCCGAAATTATATAATTTAGTACTATTTTTAAACAATTTTTTTCCTTGTTCTTTCTTACCAGTTACACAGATAATATAATACTACAGTATCCATACTAATATTATAATTGGGAAAGTGTATGTGTGTGTTTGTTTGTCCGTCTTTCACGGCAAAACGGAGCGATGAATTGACGTGATTTTTTAAGTGGAGATAGTTGAAGGGATGGAGAGTGACATAGGCTACTTTTTGTCTCTTTCTAACCCCCACTTCCCTAAAATGGGGGCCGGAAGTTTGTATGGAGCATTCCGCAATTTTCAAGGAAGAGAGCTAAAAATTAGTATGCGGACTATTTGTGACTAACGAAAAAATCGTGCATCATTTTTTTTTGGAAATTGCCCCCAACCCTTTGAAAGAGGGGGTGAAATTTTATACGGGACTTTTCGCAGTTTTCAAGGTAGGAAGCAAAAAATCGGTACACAGACTCTTTGTTACCAACGAAAAATATC
Organism: Schoenobius gigantellus; assembly: GCA_963935595.1. Taxonomy (NCBI): domain Eukaryota; kingdom Metazoa; phylum Arthropoda; class Insecta; order Lepidoptera; family Crambidae; genus Schoenobius; species Schoenobius gigantellus. The sequence goes on along the minus strand of OZ012544.1, from coordinate 8,038,648 downwards.
TGCCTTATTTTTTTTTGTTAATCTTCCGTGTTACCCCGAAATTAACGCGAGCGAAGCCGCGGGCAAAAGCTAGTTCAATATAAAAATATTAATAGACATTTTCTTTTTTGAGTTTGACAAACTGATTATTGTTTCGAAAATCATATGTCGACCAATCCGCGCTGGACCAGCGTGGTTGAGTAAGGCCTTAACTCAGGGTAGGCTCGAGCCCCTCGGCGGGAACGTATATGAGCTGTTATGACGAATCATATACGGCAGTCTTCCATATTTGTTTTAAAGGCCGAAAAACCTCCACATCCAACCGTTGTAGTATTTGCAGCGGAGCGGGCGCGGGACGAGGACTCTCAAGCCACCCCGCTACGTAGTTGGCGGCTGGGTAGGGGGAGGCGTGCCTTCTTAGGTGCGCACCTACTACCCTAAGCGGCCAGGAAGCATTTAGGCCCAACCTACTGACAATCGGCTGGGAGATATTACGTTTCCTATCTGGTCGTCCGTCTGGGGAATCACAACCGAGCAACCTGGTCACCCCTTCCTTGGCGAGTCCCAGCTCGTTTATACTGCTGGGCCTGTTCCTAAGGGGTGTATTCGGGGAATGACCAGTTTAATCCTGAGCGTACCTCCACCGGAAGTGGAAAGGTACCGGAGGCCTGTTTAGCCGGGCATGGGGTTTTTACCCGAGTCCTATGGCATATCCAAGGGACAGCCTTGACAGCTACAGTCCCTTGTAAATTATGAAGAGATTTCCCCGCCTCAAAAAATTCGAAAAATGAAACATTAGTACATGGCAGGATCGAACCACGGACCTCCCGATTAGCAGGCCCTCGCCGAGTCCATTTCGTCACCGATGCTCGATATAACTGCTTTCTGAACATTGTACTAATCGAGTTGGATTCATCATTTACCTCTCCCTGGAAGTTGAGCTTACCGAGCTGGACTATTTGCCCTAGGTAAACATATTTGTTAACAACTTCCGATGTCGAGTATCCAACCTTCACAGGAGTGGGCACCTACTAGATGGGAATTCGACACGTTTTAAATCTCGTTCACATTCATTTTAAGTCCTACTTGATGGAAATCTACAGAGGTCTTAATGACTACGAAATCATCAACTAAACGAATATGAGTCATGATCTTGCCGTTTATTTTGGTTCGAATCTTCTCCAGTCCAAAAGCTTGAATTCATACTCCAATGCATCTGTGAATAGTTTAGACGATATAACTTTGTCCTGTCTCTAACCTCGCTAAAGTCGCATTGGTTTCAAGTTTTGGTCTTGAAGACAGACTGACATAGTGATGTTTTCGTTTCAATGACTGCAGGACTTGGGTGTACAGATCAGTCCATTTCGACACTTCTGGAGTAACCTAAGCGCGGCCCAAGTCTCGACAGAATTGAAGGCTTTCGCATAGTCCACAAACGCCAAGCATAGAGGCAGATCATACTCCTCGGTCTTCTGTATAATCTGCAGCAGCGAATGAATGTGGTCTATGGTACTATTGCCTTTGCGGAATCCGGCTTGTTCGGGAGGCTTGTTGTTCATGAACTGCTTGAGAGTCAAAAAATCTTGTACAGACAGGTTCAATAAAAACTATTAGTTTGATATATCATATCATAGACTCCACTTGAATTAGTAGTGAATCTTACCAAACTTCCTGAGTGCTACTTGCACCCCACCAGCCCGTACTGGGCCAGCGTGGCGGGAGAAGGCCCAAAACCTCCCCAAAAATGGATCGAACTACCCAAAGGCCCCAAGTGCCCGGCGGTCCTGGAGGCCGTGTCGACAGTGACGGTCGTCGACCTGGCGCTAGGACCTGGGGTGCAGACTTGGGTGAAGAATCCCCGGGCGGCGAAAACCTCCCGTCAAACGACCTTGGCCCTGGCAACATATAACGCGCGTACACTGCGGACCGAGGAGAAGCTGCTGGAACTAGAGGAGGAATTGAGCAGGATTCATTGGAGTATTCTGGGACTATCCGTAGTTCGAGAAGAGGGTGAGAACATGATGGTCCTTAAATCCAGCAACCTGCTCTATTTTCGGGAGGCCGAAGACCTGTCCCAAGGTGGTGTCGGGTTCATTCTCCATAAGTCTCTAGTGAACAACGTGGTACAGATCGGAAGTATGTCGAATAGAGTGGCATACCTTATACTCAGAATCACCAAACGGTATTCGCTAAAGGTCATACAGGTCTACGCCCCGACCTCGACCCACCCCGACGAGGAAGTGAAAGCTATTTATGTCGTTGTCGACATTTCTCGGATAATACACCCTTCCAAGACTCACTACACCGTTGTCATGGGAGACTTCAACGCAAGGCTAGGCAAGCGGGGCGATAATGAGTTGAAAGTGGGGCAATTTGGAGCTGGAATCCGGAATTATGAAGGTCATATGCTAGCCGATTACACGGAGAGAAAAGGACTCTATAATAATGAACTGCATCGAAAATTTACCTAGAAAAGTCCGGATTGACAAAAAATGAGATTGACTTCATTATGTTGACTAAGACCCAATATTTAATGACGTCTCAATGATCAATTCGTTTAACACAGGTAGCGATCACCGAACGGTAAGAGGCGCATTGAATTTTAACATAAAAGCGGAACGGTATTGCCTGGTGAAGTCTACGCTCCGTCCCTAAGCAATCCAGATCCAAAACCGCGAGCGCTTTCAACTCGAATTGCAAAATCGCTTTGATTGCCTGGAGGACTGCACGGATGTAGACATTTATAATGACAGGGTTCTGGAAGCTGTCCTTACGGTAGGTGCAAAGTTTTGCAAACCCAGCCGTACTAAGCAAAGAAGTAACGGAGCCGACAAATAAGCTGACGGAGGAATGGCGTGGAATGGGTCTGCAGTCTTCTGAAGGTTCTCGTCGGCAACTTAACAAACAGTTCTCTAAGTGTCTGACTCGCGACATACGCTGTTTTAATACGGAACGTATTAAAGAGGCCATCGCGCAGAACAATGGCTCCAAAGTGTTCGCAAGTGCCGTGCTTAGATCACTCCAGAGGTGCCAAAAAGACTATCGGTACATCCAAGTGTTGCAGTCATTATACGAGAACACCACCATGTCAGTCCGCCTTCAGGACCAAAACTCGAAACCAGTACCACTTCAGCGCAGTGTGAGACAGGGTGACGTTATATCGCCGAAACTGTTCACGCTGCATTGGAGGCTGTATTTAAGATTTTGAACTGGAGAGGACTCGGCATCAAAATAAACGACTCAAGTACAAGACTCAATTTCGTTTAGCTGATGATATCGTCGTAGTCATGGCTGAGACCGTGGAGGATCTAGGCACAATGGTCGAAGACCTCTGTACAGTTTCCCAACAAGTGGGTCTTAAAATGAACACGACAAGACTAAAATAATGTCGAATTCCCGTGTAGTACCCACTCCTGTGCATGTTGGAGACTCTACGTTGGAAGCTGTTGACGAATATATTTACCTGGGGCAAATAGTCCTGCTCGGTAAGTCTAACTTCCTTTCCGGAAGTTAGACTTACCGAGCTGGACCATGGCTGAGACCATGGAAGATCTAGACACAATGGTCGAAGACCTCTGTAGAGTTTCCCAACAAGTGGGTCTTAAAATGAACACGGACAAGACTAAAATAATGTCGGATTCCCGTGTAGTACCCACTTCTGTGCATGTTGGAGACTCTACGCTGGAAGCTGTTGACGAATATGTTTACCTGGGGCAAATAGTCCAGCTCGTCTAACATCCGGAAAGAGGTAAGTCGACGAATCCAACTCGGCTGGGCAGCGTTCGGGAAGCTACGCAGCATATTCTCGGTCCATCTGCCGTAGTTTCTCGAAACGAAAGTCTTCAATTCGTGCGTGTTGCCAGTGATGACTTACGGAAATGAGAAGTGGCTGCTTACAGTGGGTCTCATACGAAGGCTCAAAGTAACTCAAAGGGCAATGGAGAAATCTATGTGTTCACGCTCGAGGAAGAGCGAGTGGCGGCACTGCATTCTAGTCTGTGCAGTGACAGCTTTTTTGGCGGCCGGCCGCATGTGATATGTCAGTTGAGTCGAGTCAAAATGTCATAATTTGTGGTTAGGATGATGTCCGGGCATCCATAAAATATAATACACAATATTCAAGCAAATAGTGATTTGCGCGGCGCACCTAATATCGGGGTGCGAAAGCCCGCTTTGTGTTTGTGTGTCAAAATCGCGAGTGTGAGTCGTGGTGGCCTATTAGGCATTTGTAGTGCTCCGGTCTCCACCGGTGGATCCACTGCAGATCTTCAGGAGCCGCGACTTCCTTCGAGCTAGCTCAGGAAGTCCACCGGCTACGGAGGAGACGGAAGGAGACAATTGGAGCCAAGGTAAGTAATACCAGCTTTCTATGAGTTGGTAGTCAAATAAAATTCAGCAATACAAGTCGGTGAAACGCCGACGTGGTGGAGTCTACTTGGGGCACCACCATCTCTTGGTAGCAGAGCGTGGTTCTTAGATTTGAGCATTTGATTAGTATTGTACAATTAATATTGTAATCTTGTTGGTTGTCCAAACGGGCAATACATATTAATTGGTTTTGATTGCTGATTTTAAACCGACTACCAGCTCATTTGTGGACCGATCTCCTTAACTAATTGTCATTGTATATGAAAAATTGAGGTTAAATGTCTTTTGTTGTTCTAGTTAAGTTCTAGCATTTACCTATATTTAAATTTTGGTTTGTTTTTTCATATCTTTGTTTTGCCCTTGACTATTTTGTTTGTTAAGTTGTAAACTTATACTTGAATTTAATTTGTGTAAAAGATTTTGCTGCTAAATGACTTTGCTGTTGTTGTAATACACTATTTTGCTGTGTTAAGTTTTAGCATTTACATTTGATTTTGTTTTGTTTGCCTTTGAATATTGTGTTTGTTAAGTTATTGACTTAATGCTTGAATTTAATTTGTTTGAAAAATTCTGTTGTTAAATGCCTTTGTTGTTCTAGTTAAGTTCTAGCATTTACACTTGATTTTGGTTTGTTTATATATTTTGTTCTGCCTTTGAAGTTCCTCCCGATCTGTTTTATTGTCTGCGGCTGTCGGTCTGTTTGTCCGTGTATTATTATAGTGTTTATTAATTTTGGTGCAAAATGGTCCCGCCAGTCAGCCCGCTTAGTGGTGCCCGCGCGGGTGCACAAAAGATTTTGAGATGGTTTGCTAGTGCCGTCGCTTTGGTAGACCGACCAGACCGAGAACAGGCCTTGTTAATTCGGCATGAGGGAGTACCGGCTCGCTTGAAGGAATTGGAGCAGCTTTTCGTTGCTCATCAACAATATCTGCTCGACCACCCAGCCGAGGGTGCCGCTGAGTTGCGGGCAGTCGACCAATTTAATGCCGATTATGATCAGTGTTTTGAACAGGCGGATGTGATTATAAACAAGGCTCAGGCAATCCTATCCGTCCGGAGGGGTGAGTCGTGCACGCCCGGGGAGGTCAAGCCTACCCCGGCCGGCTGGCTGGGCAGACTGCCCACTTTAGACATCCCAACCTTTGATGGGAACTTGGCTTCTTGGATGGGGTTCATTAACCTCTTTGATAGCCTGGTTCACTCGAGGGACGACCTGTTCCCTAGCCAGAAATTGGCCTATTTGCTCTCTGCCTTACGGGGAGAGGCTGGTGTACTTGTCCAGCATCTACCTGTCAATGATGACAGTTATGATATTGCAAGGGCGTTGTTGACCGCCCGGTATCAGAATGTTCGCTTGCTAGCGGACACACATGTGGCTGCCATTTTAGGGCTGCCACGAGTATCGCGGGTCTCCTCATTGAGGAAGGAGATTTTGAACCCGCTGCTAAGCGCTATTAACGCGCTCAAACGCCTTGATCTACCGGTGGACCAGTGGTCCTTTATTTTGCTCCACCTCATCCTCGATAAGCTTCCCATGGAGATGAAAGGGCGCTTTGAACAAAGGTATGGGGGCAATAGTGCCTCGTACCTCCCCCCCTTCTCGGATCTCCTCAGATTTTTGGAGGATGAGTGTCGGATGACCGACCACTTGGATCTGGTTCCTATACCGGGACCGAGTACAGGCCGCTTTGAGGCGACCCGGGCAGCGCCACGGAGAGAGCGCCGCCCGCACAAGCAGTATACTGCAGTGCGGCAGAACTCTCCACACGGGGAGAGGCCGAGGCCTTGCAAGTGTTGCAAGCGGGATGGCCATCGTTTGCCGGCCTGTCCCAAATTTGTTGGCCTACGCACCGAGGGGCGTAGGAATATGGCCAAGCAGCGGAATTGGTGCTACCGCTGCCTGGGGGCCCATATGGCATCGGCTTGCCCCCACCCACGAGATTGCCACTGTTGTGGAGGGGCCCATCACCCCCTTTTGTGCTTCAACAATAGAGACACTCGTGAGGTGGTGAGAGAGAGGGACTCGCACACGGGCGGGGGCCCTCCTAGGTCACCCACCTCTCCGAGGAGATCGGAGGGGCGTGCCACCCCTCCGCGGAGATTGGACAGGCGCCCCCCCTCCAGTGAGAGGATTGGGCGCCCCACCCCCCCTACGGGCGGGGGGGATCGACGCGCCGCTTATGAGGCGCCACCGCGGGATTGGGCCGCGGTTATTAGGGAGCCACGTCGGGAGACAATACGCTTCTCTCCCCCTCTGATGGAGAGACCCCGGTTGTCACGGGCTCCCCCAACTTTCGCCCATCATGGGCACCGCCCGGCCCCCCGATGCAGCTTTGGTCGGGGTGTGTACGTGCCGGATTGGGACCCGCTCGAGCGCCTTGAGCGCCCTATTCCTCCGCCGCGCACGCATTTTTCTTCGGACCCCCCTTCCCCCCCGTTGCGGGGAATGCGGGAGGATTTTCACTAAACCAACTGTCGGCTGCAACCCCCCCACAGGAGCAGGTGCTGTTACCAACAGCCTCCGTACAGGTGTGGGGCCCGAGGGGCACCTTTGTTTTAGTTCGCGCCCTTTTGGATACGGGAGCTCAGGGTTGCATTGCCTCCAGCTGGCTGGTCCGGCAGTTGAGTTTGAACACATCTCCATACCTTGAATCGGTACGAGGAATCGGAGACCTGCGGATCCCGGATCCGATCGGTCAGGTTTTGTTCTCCTTCTCCCCCCACTTCTCTTCAGCGCCCAAAATTGGCGCTACCGCGATTGTTTATGAGAAGGTTGTTGGTCAGCTTCCGCAACAGCACGTTTCGCGCGCTGTCGTTGATGCGACATCAGGATTGACCTTGGCTGACCCTTCCTTCCACCGAACCGGTCCGATTCACTTATTGCTCGGTGCCGATGTTCTAGGCCGCGTGTATTGTGGGAAGAGGAGAGAGTTACAGAAGGGTGGGCTGGTAGCCTTATCTACATCGCTTGGGTTTGTAGTGATGGGACCAGTTAGGCATAACCCACCATCTCCATCGGTGGACAGTTACATAACTGTTAGCTCCACCTTATCGGATGTCCTTCAACGGTTTTGGGAGGTGGAAGAGCCACCTACCGTGAAGCGAGTGAACCCCTTAGACGAGGAGTGTGAGTTGTTCTACCAGAACAATACAGGTCGCCTTCACTCGGGACGGCTGATCACTCGTTTGCCCTTTTTGTCAGTTCGCCCCTCACTTGGCAGCTCCCGGCCGTTGGCCGAGAAGCGGCTGCTGTCCATGGAGCGTCGTATGAGTAGGAACTCCGACCTCAAACAGAAGTATGTCGACTTCATGCGAGAATATGAGCAACTGGGGCACATGTCGGTCTCGCGACTGGACTGGCGAAACGAGGAACATAATTTTCTTCCTCACCACGCGGTTTTGAAACCTTCCACCGGGAAGATACGCGTTGTTTTTGATGGGTCAGCTCCTACGTCTACCGGAGTTTCGCTGAATCAATGTCTGCATGCTGGACCGAAGTTGCACCACGAGGTGGGTGATGTATTGACCAACTTCCGTCGCCATGCCGTCGTCTTTGTGACCGATATCCGGATGATGTTTCGGCAGACTGTGATTCACCCGGACGATAGACGATATCAGCTCATATTATGGAGGGAGGATCCCAGGGATCCCATGCTGGTCTACGAGCTGAACACCAATACATACGGTTTGCGTTCGAGCCCCTTTGTGGCAATTCGCTCACTTGTGGAACTCGCTGAACGTGAACGATTACGATACCCTCGCGCATCCTTGGTTCTCAAGGAGGATGCATTTGTTGATGATATTTGTACGGGCTCCTCTAGTGTCGAGGAAGCCTTGATTTTGCGAGATGAACTAATTGCTCTTCTCGGGGCTGGTGGTTATGAACTGAGGAAGTGGATGTCCAACTCACCTCAGCTTTTGTGTGACTTGCCAGACGACCACCAGCAGGAGCCTCATATTTTTGAGAATGCCAACACTCCAGATTTACTGTCTGTTTTGGGAGTGCAATACAGACCTGTCCAGGACACGTTCACCTATCGATTGGAGCTGCCAAGCCCCAAGGTCTGGACGAAACGGTTGGTTTTGTCTACAGTAGCTCGTACCTTTGACCCAAATGGCTGGATTAGTCCCGTAGTGTTTTGGATGAAGTGCTTCCTACAGGAACTTTGGTCAGCCGAAGTGTCGTGGGATGAGCCCCTCTCGGGCCGTTTGCTGCGAGATTGGGAGTCCTTCATGTTGTCTCTCCCCGACATTAACCGTGTTAGTATCCCTAGACATATACTGCCTAAGGGACGGTTTACGGCCAGCCTTCATGGCTTTTGTGACGCGTCTGAGAGTGGATACGCAGCCGTCGTATATATCCGGACGGTCGATGATAGAGGAGCTGTTAAGCTCCACTTGCTAATTGCTAAGAGTAAGGTTGCTCCACTTCGGACTCGATTAACGATTCCGAAGTTAGAATTGTCTGGAGCTACTCTTCTGGTTCGGTTGATGAACCACGTTGTTGACACCCTGGGACGTAGTGTGGACTTTGAGTCGCTCTTTGCTTGGTCCGACAGTCAGGTTGTCCTGTGTTGGATTAAGAACTCCGTCCACTCCCTGGAAGTATTTGTGGCCAATCGGGTATCCCAAATACAGGCCTCGAAGGCCACGTTGATTTGGCGCCACGTGCCAGGTGAAATAAACCCTGCTGACTGTGCATCACGTGGCAGCGAAGCCCCTCAGCTTATTGACCACACTCTGTGGTGGGGTCCCGACTGGTTGTTACAACCGTCTTGGCCTTCCACACCAGCTGTGGTGAAGGTACCAAATCCGGGCTTGCGTGTTCACGCTGTCGAGACTATGGCGGCTCCAGAGCGGGAATTTTTATTAGACCGCTACAGTTCTCTGGACAAGTTGCTCGGCGTGACCGCTTGGATAAGAAGATTTATACGAAATTGTCGCCGGCCTCAGGACAAAGATTTGTGTCCGGTCCTCTCACCGCAGGAGCGCCAAGATGCTCTTCTGCATTGGGTGCGTATGACCCAGTCTAGAGCGTTTGAACCGGAACTTAAGATTTTCCGTACCGGGACGTCCAAACTGAAGGGACCCTTGGTGCGTTTGACTCCCTTTCTGGATGATAAAGGATTGTTGCGTGTAGGAGGCCGATTGAGGCACGCTAACTTGCCTTATAGATCACGTCATCCCCTGTTGCTCCCCAAGAACGGACCATTGGTGCGATTGTTGATCATTGATCGCCATGTGAAGAATGCTCATGCCGGATGTAATGCATTGACCGCGCTCCTCCAACGGGAGTTTTGGATTTTGTCAGCGCGAAGAATAATCCGATCTGTTATCTTTCGATGTCTGCCCTGCTATCGTTTACGCCCCGAGACGATGCAGCCCCAAATGGGTGATTTGCCTGCTGATCGTGTGAATGAATCGATGACCTTCTTAGGAGTTGGAACTGATTTTGCGGGACCATTCACTATAAAAACGTCGCGACTCCGTAATGCTAAGACTGAAAAGGCTTACTTGTGTGTGTTTGTTTGTTTGGCCACTAAAGCCGTTCATTTGGAGGTGGTGAGTGCGCTCACCATGGACGCTTTCTTAGCAGCGTTAGGCAGATTTGTCTCCCGCCAGGGACTGCCTTCTCTAATTCGGTCCGATTGTGGGACGAACTTCAAGGGCACTGATAGACATATAAGAGAAGTTTGTGAATTTTTAGATAAAAATAATATTGAGATCGGATCCACACTCTCCCGTAGGGGGGTAACATGGCGATACTCCCCGCCGTCTTGCCCTCACTGGGGAGGGATTTTTGAATCTGTTGTAAAGGCCGCCAAGACTCACCTTCGCCGCGTTATTGGGGAGACTATTCTCACGTTTGAGGAACTCGCGACGGTGTTTCATAAGATTGAGGCGGTTCTCAACTCGCGTCCGTTATGTCCGTTGTCTACCGACGCGAACGATTTGCAGGCCCTCACGCCGGGCCATTTCTTGATAGGCAGACCACTTAACGCCCTGCCCGAGTATCCTTATAGAGATATCAATCCCGGACGCCTTTCGCGGTTTGAGTTGCTCCAGCAGCTTACCCAGAGCTTCTGGCGCCGCTGGCACCTTGAATATTTACACATTTTGCAACAGCGCGTTAAGTGGTCAGATAAGACAAACCCACCGAGGGTTGGAGACCTCGTGTTAGTGAAGGACCCAAACCTGCCACCCTTACGTTGGCGTCGCGGACGCATTGTCCAACTTACTCTAGGGTCTGATGGTGTGCCCAGGTTTGCCGAGGTCCTAGTTGGGGATTCTGTTTTGAAGCGCGCGGTCGCTACTCTTTCTCGCCTCCCCTTAGACTGATTTGGCGGACAGTCCGGGACTGTCCGGAGCGGGGGGATGTTCACGCTCGAGGAAGAGCGAGTGGCGGCACTGCATTCTAGTCTGTGCAGTGACAGCTTTTTTGGCGGCCGGCCGCATGTGATATGTCAGTTGAGTCTAGTCAAAATGTCATAATTTGTGGTTAGGATGATGTCCGGGCATCCATAAAATATAATACACAATATTCAAGCAAATAGTGATTTGCGCGGCGCACCTAATATCGGGGTGCGAAAGCCCGCTTTGTGTTTGTGTGTCAAAATCGCGAGTGTGAGTCGTGGTGGCCTATTAGGCATTTGTAGTGCTCCGGTCTCCACCGGTGGATCCACTGCAGATCTTCAGGAGCCGCGACTTCCTTCGAGCTAGCTCAGGAAGTCCACCGGCTACGGAGGAGACGGAAGGAGACAATTGGAGCCAAGGTAAGTAATACCAGCTTTCTATGAGTTGGTAGTCAAATAAAATTCAGCAATACAAGTCGGTGAAACGCCGACGTGGTGGAGTCTACTTGGGGCACCACCACTATGCTCGGGTTTTCTCTACGTGATCACATCAGAAATAATGAAATCCGTAGAAGAACTAGAGTTACCGAAATTATCCAAAGAATTGCAAACCTTAAATAGCAGTGGCGGGATACATTGCTCGCAGGACTGACGGCCGTTAGGGCGGAAAACGGATGGTAACGGATGTATAAGGATCTCCATAGCAATCGGTATGGAGATCTTTGGAGAAGGCTTATGTCCAACAGTGGCCGTCTCATGGCTAAAATGATGATGATGATGAACCAAAATGAGTCATGGATCTTTGATTTAAGTAAGTTTGAATTCTAATATCTATACATACTGGAATTTTAATACGATCTAGCATTTATAGATTGCTTTTCAATATGAGACCAACCTCGAAATGGAGAAAAAATCATCTGTTTCATAGAAAAGTTCAATACTTGCTCGATCAAAATGTATGAAACAGTTAATTACTTATTTTTTGTAATTTAAAAGTAGGTCCCATAAAAAAGGAAGTCTATAAATGTTACTGAATCATATAAAAATGTAATCATAATAATGAAACTATTATACTAATATAACTAATACAAAATTTCAAGAAATTATTGGAATTTAAAAAAAGCTGTACATATCTACTTTTTATCTAATAATAAAACAAATTGATTCAAACGAATATCGTACATAATTTAAGGTAATAAGAGCGCTATAATGGGCTTAGGTACAATTGTAAGGAATGTCCCCTTATCCGTCGTTATCTAAGTATAAGATTTAAGAAGTATAAGATGAACTTTAGACGCAATTACAATTTTAATGCAGTGTTGCAAATATAATAGAACATTATATTACTGTGATTGTATTTCAATAACAATTCTTTCATTTACGGTTGGTAGAAATATTATAAGCCCCTTTTAAAGTGTAGGTATAGGTACCTGACGAGTATTGGGACACTGACGAGTATACCAGCGTTTACCTTATCTCTTTTAATAGTTTGGCCTACTAAAAAAATTATAATAATTCACTAAATAAATTAATAATAAAAAATTAAAGTGGCACTCGGGGACTGCCGCGGTAAAGCTATTGCATAGCATTTTTTATCAACTTATGCAATTTTTATTATTTATTTATTTTATTTATGCAGTATTTTGTTTCATTGATATTAAATAAAGTTTTTTCTTTGATATTAATTCAAGTTACACTTTTTGAGCGTAGTGACCGATAGGAAAACATTTTTTTCTTTTATTGAATAAATGAGAAGTTAATATTGTTTAAAATATTTTTATTATCTTACAATACATGCAGGTTATTCAGGGATTTTTATCATTGAAACTATAGGTTTATGGTATGAAATTAGAAACATAAGTTTGAGACTTCTAAATATCTGAAAAAAAATACCGCGTCAAAACACCGTGCCGAAGTCTGCCGAACTGAAACGACGTTAGACGATGCACGGCTTTCAACGCCGCACCGCTGCTGTGCCGCAGGCCTATTCTCTAACTTCGGTTGCTAACTAGTAGTGTCATTTTTGAAAGGAACTTTTCATCCTTTACTGCTATCATGACATAAGATCACTTAACTAGTAATGGATATAAAATGTCTTTAAAAAATGACAGTTCTAGTTACCAACCGTAGTTAGCGAATAGGCCTGCCGGTCGGAGTGGGAGGTGTTAGGTTTTTTTCGTTACGGAATTTCTTGATTCGGTCACCGCGCTCAAAGCCCTGCTTAAAAAAATTATTTTTCAAAACGAGCTTTTATTTCAATGCCCTAAAAAAGGAAAATCAATCCCTGGTTCCCGTATAGGATCAATACGAATCAAACGAGCCCAAACTCGATGGAGCTATGTCGTTTTATTGCGGAGTTCCCATGGCCACCTTCCAGCTCCAGCATCAGATCAGCCCCATTTCATCATAATATTGCATTGTCACGCGATATACACATGCATGCAAAATTTCAGCTCAATTAATAAAGCAACTATTGCCATTATGCAGGAAGGAAAGGCCCGTATGAATTCCTCTTAATATTTCCCTACAATCTAACACAGGCAAGCTAAAGTCAACCACAGACAAGTAAAAACCACACTGTCTCATAATCAAATAATTGCTCCCAAAAATATCGGGGAATAATGTTTAGGCGCACAATATCCAAGCCTACAAAAGAATTTCGTCCAACATAATTCCTAGCGAAATTACTCGACTCAGTAATTACGTTTCACGGTAGGCTGAACGAAAATTACTTTTAAGCCCATAACATTTTCTCTCACTATCTAAATTATCGTGTTATTGAACAGCTATTCGTCTATGTAGGTATTTTAGGATACATTTAACCCTTTAGATTAGATGTAGCTTTTGTGATATTTTATTGCAAAAGTAAGAAAGTTTTAAGGCTTAAAAAACCTCAAGAATGTTCCTCATTTACCGATGCTAGTTCTAGTGACCGAAACAATACCTAATACTAACAATACCTATACATATGAAATCTAGCGGGTATATGACTTCGTTCATGATTCATCATACAGAATTAAAGATGCTGATACGGGATCATCATACAAATGCGGATGGTTTTTTTTTTTATTGCAGAAAGTTGGCAAACAAGCAAACTGCCCACCTGATGGTAAGTGGTAACAGTCACCTATAATACGTGGCTCTTGTGAGATTCGCAGCAAAACTGCAACCCCCACAAGAACCACAGTGTACGTTGCCAACTTGTGACACAAGATGTAAAGTCACACTACCCAGTAATTTCACTGCCATATCTTACCCTTCAAACCGGAACACAGCAATGCAAGCACTGCTGCTTTGCGGCAGAAATAGGTAAGACGGAGGTTGGTGGTATCCAGCCATGCGTCAGATTTCCGGTGGTAAAATGGTAAAAGGCGGGATCAGAGGGCCTATTACCGATCTCATGGTTTTGCTAATGATATCATATATATATATATATATATAGATATCTCCACTCGGCAAATGTTGATCACACGGCTTGTGGCATCAGTTAATTGTTGATCTGTTGGCAATTGTTGATCAGAACAGCTTTTGTTGATCTAATGCAGGATTCTGCATACAAATGTGGCTCCGATCAGATCAACAATTGCCGGCCCTCTAGTGGCAAAAATACGAACTATACACAGTATTTTTTATACAATTCCATACCATCCATTGTTGATCAGATTCAAATGGGCCAATCAGAGGCCACCTTCTCTACGATTAGTTGTATTCCATTGTGCGCTGTTGCCACTTCGCTACATAAATCGCGCAACATCTCCGATCACAGATGTTAGTAAACAGCTGTGATTTAACGACCTATGTATCGAGGGATGATAGCTTCCGATACAGGGTTATTTTTTATCACCCACAAAAATTTAAGGGACTTTTCAAGACACGGTAATAGAATGATTTAAATATTAATAAAAAAATAACTTACCTATTTAATTCTATATTAATTTTCTAAAATATCCAAAAAATACTGCACTATATTAATTTTCTAAAATATGCAAACACTACAATTAAAATTTTTTTAACTTTTTTAATAGCTTTTTATTTTTTATAATAATGGATGTGTCCTTATTGATATTGGTACTCTAATCTTACCAAAAAGGGTAATGTGTCGCTATATACAAGTATATAATACTAGCTCTGCCCGCAACTTCGTTCGCGTGGTTGTTCGAAAATAACAATATCGTAATGCTATATAGCCTAAAGCCTTCCTCGATAAATGGACTATCCAACACAAAAATAATTTTTCAATTCGAAGCAGTAGTTCCTGAGATTAGCGCGCGCAAACAAACAAACAAACAAACTTTTCAGCTTTATAATATTAGTAAGTATAGTATTAGTAAGTAAGTATGGATTATGTTAACAATAAAGTTGATAAAAAATAAAAATACCTTTTACAAACAAATATCTAATGCCATCAATAATCATACCTCTTAATGTGAAGTTGTAAATTTTTATTTTACCATTTTTCCAATGTATCTATAGAAATAAGTACGATCCCCGTGTCTATGCCAGTGCTGATGGTTTTATTTCTAAGCATTAGAATTTGAACCGTATTAGTAAATACTAGACAGTGGCTTGTACTAGATACGTTTGAACGTCATTTGGTAAAATCAAAATAGGTATGCAGTGCTGGCGTGCTCTATATGCATATTTCAACATAAAAAAATACAAAAATAATCTTCTAAAAACTAAAATAATTCAAAGACGTATAATCTTGCACGATCTTATTTAAAAAGAAAGGAGGTAATACTTAAAATTATACAGCCCGTATTGCTAGATTGAGAACAAGCTTCTTATCACTACACAAAATTTCAATAAGTCTTGTTTTGCCATCGAAATGCAGTCATAACATTACATCATCATCTCAGCCGCACGACGCCCACTGCTGGGCATAGGCCTCCCCATGGATCTTCACAACGATCGGTCCTGTGCTGCCCGCATCCAGCGGCTTCCCGCGACCTTTGGCAGACCGTCTCAGTCCACCTGGTTGGGGGCCTACCCACTGAGCGTCGTCCGCTTCGTGGTCGCCACTCAAGAACCGTTCGGCCCGAACGGTCATTGGTTCTTCTCACTATGTGTCCCGCCCACTGCCACTTCAGCTGAGCAATCCTTCGAGCAATGTTGGTTACCTTAGTTCTCCTGCGTATCTCCTCATTTAGGATCCGATCACGCAGGGAGACCCCAAGCATTGCTCTCTCCATTGCCCGCTGAGTGACCTTGAGATCTCTTTCTCGTAGTTGGACTTACCTAACTGGACTATCTGTCCTAGGTATCCATAACTGTCTACAACTTCAAGTGTAGTGTTCTTAATATTAACTGGAGTGGGTACAACATGGACATTCGACACGATTTTTCTTATCCATGTTCATTTTAAGATCCACTCTTTAGGAAGCACTACTGAGATCTCCGAGCATGGTATTCAGCAAGCCTATTCTCTAACTACGGTTGGTAATTAGAAATGTCATTTTTGAAGAAACTTTATATCCATTACTAGTTTAGTGATCTTATGTGTTACAGCGGCGTTCATGATAGCAGTAAGGGACGTTAAGTTTCTTTGAAAATTGAGAGTTCTAGTGAGCAACCGAAGTTAGAGAATTAACCTGCTGGTCTTCAAAGGTCTCAGCCATTAGGACTACAATCATCGTCATCAAAACGAAGGTGGGTTAGGTACTCGCAATTAATATTAATGCCGTATCCTTTCCAATCCAGAAGCTTGAAAATATCCTCAAATGCGGCGGTAGAGTTTTGGAGTGATTGTCTCCCTGTCTTACACCTCGCTGCAATTAGATGGGATTAGAGCTCTGGATCTGGATTCGGACTGACATAGTGGCTTTTTCGTTTTTCGTATTTTCGTATAAGGTACCTTAGCACCTTTATGTACCTATAATCCACTTGGCATCTTTGGAGGGACTGCAGCTCCATCCATCGATCGAATCTAAGGTTTTTCGTCGACATGATAAAATCTATCTCGTTTTTGCCATTACCGTCCGGACTCAACCAGGTCCATTTTCGACTTTCGGACTTTCTAAAGAAGGAGTTCAACATATAGAGGTTCTCCTTCTCCATGAAGTCCGCTAGCATCCAGCCTCTTGTATTCCGGTGCCCAAATCCGAATTGCCCCATTCTCAACTTATCACCGCAACGTTTCGCCAACCTAGGGTTGAAGTCCCCCATCACAATCGTGTATTGGGTATTGTGGCTACGTAAGGCTTCAGAGATCTCCACATACATAGGCTTCATTTCATCATTTGTGTGTGTCGAGGTCGGAGCGTAAACCTGAACGACATTCAACGAATATCGTTTCGATATTCTGAGTATCAGGTACGCTACCCTGGTCGACACACTCCCGATGGCTATTACGTTTTTGACGAGGAACTTGTGGACGATGAACCCGACACCACCTTGGGACTATTGGTCGCCCTCCCGGTAGAACAGCAAGTTTCCAGAATTGAGGATTATCGAGTCCTCCCGCTCTCTTCGGACTTTATATAAACCAATGATATCCCAGCGTAGCTTACTAAAAGTTTTGTCAACTCCGTTAACTTCGCGTCCGTCTTGAGTGTACGCGTGTTGTAGTTTGCCAGTCGAGTCGTCGTAGGTGGTAGCCGGATCTTACCCGGAGATTCTTCGCATCCTCTGCCCTACCGTTACCGTAGCCGCTACCGTAGCTAGGCATAGCAGGGCTGCCGGGAACTAGGGGCCGATTACATAGTGTGTGACTCATATGCGGAGGGGTGGTTGCCATAATCGCCACGCTTGGCTGGTGGCTTGGAAATGGTAGTAGGGCCAAGATCTAAGGAGGCGCTGCTGCTCGTCTCCTAAAGGCCATATCTCGCTTAGTCGCCTCGTACGACACCCTCGGGAGAAGATGAGTTGGTGTTATTCTAGGCCGGCACACACAGCATTATGACTGCTATAAATAGTTACTCTTTTGACCTCTCGCACGAGAAGTCAAAAGAGTGAGTGAGAGAAGGTGTTTGCTACTTAAAAAAGTGAACAAAATCGGTTTTTGCTCACTGTTGTGACTTTTTCTTACGCACCCAAAGACATTAGTAATAGTCACATTTTCTCACGCGCGTGCAAAAACAGAGAACCGATTTTGCTCATTTATTTTATTGATTTATTCAAAAAACAGTGAGAAACGAACAAACCGTTTCTGGAGATACTAAAGCTTATATTCTGCACTATTTTTAACATACGAGTATGTACCTAAAATTAAAATAACAACTGAATAATTTTGCTTTCTTATTGGATTAGTTTAAAGCTTGAATTACGCACTATGTTTTATTTTAAATAAAAATCACAGATTGGTAAATGGGTGAATATACGCTATTTGAATTCCAGTGGCCAGTGAACAAATTTCATGTTAAAATTTTTATATTACTATAATTGAATGTTCATGCCATAAACAATATTGTCTATTATTTGGACCACACAATTAATTCACAATAATTGTTTTATATATGGCATTATTTGTAAAAGAATGTTATAAATGTATACTCCCCTGGCCTGCCCCATTGCAAGATTTTACACTTGTTTGGGCATATTGTTTTTAATATTCATGGGATTATGATTTCTTAAACGTAATTGTACACTTAAATAAACATTAAAAGATATTTTAACAAAAATCCTTATAAGAATAACTATTTTTATTTAAAAAAATACCTATTATTTATGTCTCAGAAGTTTAATGTCACCCTCACCTGGCGTAATTTAAAGCCTCAAAATTTGAAGAGAATCTACTAATGTATGTTCTGGAACATGAATATTACGATTAGTATATAGTAAAGTTATAAGCAAGCTAATGCGCTTGAGCGTAACTAAAATAAAATTGCGTCAATCTTTTGGTACATCTCCGTAAAGCGTGCTTGTGCCAGTCGTTGCTGTAACTCCCCTGGTAAGTATATGTTTTTCTGTTTTATTCTTATGCAATTGTAAATCTGCACAATGCAATATTTATCATGTGTAAATGTCATGTATTACTTCAAATTCTGAAAAGACGAACGAGTTAAGTTTATTTCGTGGATTATGTGTGATTTTGTCACTTCTCTGGCGTGACTCCTCTGGCATTTTATACGCCAGGGGAAATACGTGCACTCCAGTGGAGTGACGAAATTTCGATTCTTTAATGTTTATTATTGTAATGCTTCATTTTATATGTTCTAGTTCCTCGCTCGTCAGATCTAGTATCATAGCGAATACAAGGAAAAGCAAATAAGGAAGAGAGACTACAAAAAAAGCGTAAAATTGAAAAATGTAAGCTAAAAATATGAAGAATCAAAGGATAAAGAAAAGCAAAAATATTTTAAAGCAGAAGGGGCAAATAAGGAGTATGAGGATCTTGACTGAAAGGAACCAAAGGGTTATGAGCAAAATTTGAAGAGGAAAACTTAATAAAAAACATAAGCTTTAATGCTTTATTATCCAAAATGTCGCCTTGGTTGCTAAAAAGTTGTCAGAAAGTCATCATTAAAAACACATAATGATACCAAACTCAAAAAGACCATCTCGAGCATCGAGCATGATTGCAATCTAATAATAACAAATAGGGTGCTGTAAGCCGTCACTTTAAGAAACTATGGCAATGAGTGATTATTGGCTAACGAGCTCCTCTCATTCTTCCAACAGAAGCGTCGGCGGGACGTCAGTCTGGAAGTCAGTGCCGTGCAAACCTTCAGCGAGGAGGCCAGCTTCAGCGAGGAAGGCATACGGTTAGCAAAGCAGCTGCTGTATCGGTTTTTAAATGAAACAGATCAGATTGTGTCTCACTGACGAGATGGGATATAGCAGAACCTTTAGGACATCATCAACAAAGACCGAGCTTTCTGTAAAAGGCTGACCCCAATGACGTACCAACATTCGTGGCAAGATTAACAAGCTGCCTCCCGTCACTTTCGACCTCGTAGATGTGACCAGCCTATTAAAGGACATCATTATCCTAAAGCGGATGTGATGGGGAAGTTTGAGGTATCACAGAATACGGTGAGTGAGTCTCGCAAGGAGGTTTATAGTTTGCGCTCGTCACTGGCCGTCTGAGTCATAATGCGATCTTTATTACCATTGCTAAATATAGGAGACGATAACTTAGCATTCCATGGATCCTCCGTGCGGGTGCCGGGTCCATCGCGTTGCAGAGAATGGAGCCAAACAACCAGAGGGAGAATCCGTATTAGAGTCGACGGTGTGGGTACCTAACATATTTCTGCTGCCAAACAGCGGTGCTTGCATTATTGTTCCTAGTTTGAAGGGTCAGAGGCAGTGAAGTAACTGGGTACTGTGAGTTGACATCTTATGTCACAAGTTGGCAACGTATATTTGGGTCCTTGTGGAGGTAATAGATTTGCAAATCTCACGGGAACAACAAATGTACTATAGGCGACTTAGCCACTACCATTAGGTGGGCAGCCTGCTTGTGTACCAACTTAGTTGTATAAAATATGAAAAGAAACAGTGTATTCTAAGGGAATCCAGAGCCATTTGATGTATATGAAAAATTAACTGTTAACTGTTTGGAATATAAGAAAAAAAAGGGCTAAAACGGATAGTTTCAAGAAGTTATATTATCATTTATTATATTACATATTTTATTTTGTTCTTTTTAAATTTAAAAACATGAAAGTTTTTATATACTTTTAAATTACCAAAGTTGACTTACTTATAGGTTATTAGGTTCATCATTATTTATTACTATTAGTTTAGTTAATTGGAAAGTTCCTCAATTTTCTTTTTAGAAGTTTTCTTCTGCCATGCTTAATGTCTTTGGATATTTAATCAATCATTGAAAACCTAGTAATGTAATTCCTAAGATAATTACATTTGTTTAAATTTCAAATGAGCCCAATAAATATAATTTTATAAGCAGGAATTAGTGCTGTTATTTCATTTGGGTGATTAAAACTTTTATAAGTACTCAATGTGCTTATATTTTAAAACTTTTTAGACTGACTGTATTTTATTCATTAAAAATATGCTTAAAGTCTTTTATTCATGTCTTTTATTTAATATTTATTTACTTTCCTATACTAATTATTAATAGCCTGTCACTTCCTTGTCTTAATTTGTCACTACTCTGCCAATAGTGTCACTCCCCTGACCACACATTTTCCCCTGGTGCCCATAAAAGTCAAAAAAATGAAAATATCTTCTGGCCCTTATCCTTACAGTTACAAAAGTAAGGTCAAGTAGTGAAATTATAAATATTAAATGAAATAGATCATTTTTCCTTTGGGGACACAAAAAAATCAAATACCGTATAATCACCCAAATAAGGTTTCCTTTTACTAAGTGGGCATGTTTTCCTTTTCAATATCATACTTATTAAGTATTAGAAATAACGAAACATCACAATACTAATTAAATAACTGCTAAAGTGATTAACATAAATACTACTTTTTAATAGTAGATTATACACCAAGGGGATAAAGCAATGTATTTCGTCACGGGCGGCATATTGAATACCGAGCGTAACGAAGGATTCTAGTATCAACTTCCGAGCATAGCGAGGGAGTGAGAGACGAGTATGGATAATGAAACTGCGGGAGATGAAATAGTGAAAGCATTAATGGCAATGAAATTAGGTAAAGCATCTGGGTGTGACAGCGTGAATGTCGAAATGCTGAGAAGTGACAATAGTGTAATTGTTAGCTTTCTGTGGAGACTTTTTAATATGTGCTTGAGGGAAGGCCGAGTACCAGAGCACTGGTGTAAAGCCATCATTGTCCCACTTAAAGTCAAAGGTTCACAGCAAGAATGCTAGAACTATCGTGGCATCAGGCTTCTCAGTGTGGATGGCAAACTAAATGTGAAAGTGTCGATTGAAAGTGTGATAAATTTAACTGAAGAAAAGTGTGGGACGTACGAACGGGATTCGGAAGGGGTATGGGATGCATGAATGAGGTTTTTTCGCTAAGGTGCATCTCATAGAAATACTTGGCAAAGCACCAAAAAGTATTCTGCGCCTTTGTGGATCTCGAAAAGGCATATGATAAAGTGAACCGGTATGAATTGTGGTCAACACTGGCATTATATGAGGTTGACGACCGCTCAGTATGGGTACTGAAGTCCCTCTATGAGAACTCTATGAGTAGCCGGTCGGTATCAAAAAAGGCGCATCTGGCTATTGACAATGGGGTGTTGTTGCCTACACTTATGTATGGAAGTGAATGTTGGGTATTGTCAGAAAGAAATGATAGCCGCGTGAAAGCAGTGGAGATGTGTTCTCTTCCCTAACAATTATGTGTGGTGTTACTTTGGTTGGCCGAATCAGGAATAGTGTGATAAGGAATAGTTGTAAGGTGCAGGATGATAGGTTTTGTTACAAGAATTGGGAGATGTATGCTTAGATGGTTCAGTGTGGTCACGTGGACAGAATGAATAAAAGTAGTCTTACGAGTCAAATATATCAACCCAGTGTGAGTGGAACTGTCAGGAGTGGTCGTCCGAGAAAAACATACCACGACCAAATTAATTTTCTACCTATGTAGCTCCCTCAGTCGACGGAAGTGAATGAAAAGATGTATGAATTTAGTTGAAGCAAAAGATGTATGTCAGGGTCATAGTATGTGATGAACCTTAGTTTTTGCCTACCCCCATGGGACAACGGCATAAGCATATGTACGAGTATATATGTATGTACTAATGTTATTGACTGGAGTAATGAAATACGATTATTGAAATCGATTTTTTTCTTTATTTCAGAAATAATACATGCAAATAATATTTTGGAACATTGGTACCATTTAAACCTCTTGGTTTTGTCTATAGTACCTGACAATTAATTTTCTTCCGCGTTAACAATAAGTGAAGCGGTCCCTTGATTGTATAAAAAAATCCATCGCGATCGCTTCCAATTTTGAGAGTCAAAGTGCATCCATCGCTATTTTTTGATAAACAATCGACACAGAGTTTTGTAATGACGCCGCAATGATTAGTAATTTCAAGGCGATCGCGAAAGATCCCTTCTTAGTTCAAACCCCTGCTGGTGCTACAATTTATTCTAATCTCTTACGCACAAATATAATAATTCGACGATGTTTTGTCAGTTCCTAGAGAGACTAATATATTAATAATTACAATTAATTACGATTAGGGCGGCGGAAGTTGTTCAATCCTTTGAATAATTCCTGCATACATGGCAAAATGACTGATAACTTCCGAACAGTTGGACCGATTTCCGTGAAACATAGCTAACATACCTTTTTTTAAAAAAAAACACATCGTGTAACTAAAACAAATTGTCACCTGTACAAACCCCGACTGAAACTCAGCTAGGCAAACGACTCGCAGTCACGGACGCACTTTCTATCTCACTCAAACATATTACTTCCGTTTCGTTTTTGCGACATTGCCGCTCTGCCGCCACCGGTAGCCACGTTACTCAAAAAGAAAATATTCGCGGCAAATGTTGATCAAGCGAAGTTTATATTGATCAACAAAAGTATTCTCAATGTAGGAAAAAAGACGGTTAGATGATCAACAAATACCGTAAAAATTTTTGACGTGCTAGAGACTTTACATCACAATTAAGCATAGCGTCGCAAGGAGGAGAATTGTTATATAGCAGACTTAGCACGATAAACCCAAAACTTCCTAAGTAATAGGCGGATAAAGTGGATCAACAATTAATGCGAATTTCGGCCTGATCAATAATGGCCGAAGGGAGGACTATATATATATATATATATATATATATATATATATATATATATATATATATATATATATATATATATATATATATATAGATATCCCTTTGGGCACTTTGTGGCTCCAACGTGCCGTATAGGTAGTAATTTGTTGATCCATTTTCACTTGTTGATCCGGGTGTCTTTTGTTGATCCAATGCCAGCTGACCATAAATATGTAGCTCCGTTCGGAGCCACAAGTGTCACGATGACTAATAATAATAATTAAGGGATTTTTATACAAATCTACCTTTTTGGCGTATGAGCAGTTGTTGATCCAATTCAAATGGGCCAATCAGGGCGCAGCATTTGCCAAGGGCTTCCTCATTGGCACGTTTGGGCTACTATATTACTGGCTACAGTAACTTAATAATGTCTAGCTAGTATTTCAAATTCTCCTCAAAGTAGTAGAGAATCTTGTCTTAAAAAAAGGAAAACTCACAAAGAAACCAGTCTGGAGTAACGTGACTCCAGATCAAACCTCAATACTTGTTATTTTTTGGACGGGACTCTTTCCTTTTGTAACAACGTTACTGAGCGAGTGAAGGGATAGTACACAAAGGTGCAACAGCCACAGCGGAGTGGAGCGAGTGAACTAGAAGATGATGCTCGAGTGAGTAGTGAAGTAGCGAAATATGTATGACGCATTGACTACAACGGAGTGCAGCAAGTGGTATACGAGGCAGCGATCGACTAGAGTGGAGTGCAGCGAGCGAATTACCAGTGGAAGACGCATCGCTTACAGAAAATGCCATGAGAAAAGAACCAGAGGATGGTGACGCAATAACCACAGCAGAATGGAGCGATTGGTAAACTAAGGGACAAAATAACGACTACAGCGAAGTGCAACGAGTGAAAACTGGTTCATCACTCACTCCACTCCGCTTTGGCTGTTGCGTTGTCATGTACTGTTTTTTCACTTGCTCCACTCCGTTGTAGCTGTTGCTGTGCCATTCAGTTGTTCTTCACTCACAGCACTTTGCTGTAGTCGCTGCATCGTCCTCCATTGGTTTACTTGTCTGTCCTCTCCACTTGCTGTTGCATTGTCATTCTCTGAACGACATGATACACTGAATAACAACGCAATAGCTACAGAAGAGTAAAGTAAGTGGTGAACTAGTGGACGACGACGCAGCGGTTACAATGAACTAGAATGAATGAAGAACCAACAATTACAAAGGAGTGAAATAATGAACAGCATACGACGACGACGCAGTACCTATAAATGAGTGGAGCGACTGAATAAGCAGTCGCTCCACTCATCTGTAGGCATGAAAGTGCTTGTGTTTTTGTTGATTTCGAATAAAAAACTTTATGTTGATCGAAAGAGATTTTATTTTCGTTTTCGAAAAATAATAAAGTAATCATTGTAGTGTTGATGTTTACAATAGAAAAAGACAATAGTAACTCGCAAAGAGTCATTCATAATCATCTCATAAATATAAGTAGGTGCTAGACGAAAGGGGCTTTTCATAATATCTAATCAACAAAGCTGTTTATTTAAAAAAAAACAAAGGAACATTATGCCGCGTGAAAAATTATTATTGTTCGTTATTCGTCATTGAACTTAAAAAGTAAAATTGTGTTTTTGATTTCCGCGCATTGTTTGAGAAAAGTACTATACAAGCCTTGGCCACAACTAGGCATTGATGGACTCACGTATGTGTGCCTCGGCTACGCCTCGGCCCACATTTGCATTTTCGTCCATCAATGCCTCAGTTGCCGGCCGCTGCAGTAATGTACTATTAATGTCATTAGTACATGCGTGGATTTTAACCTGCAAACTTTGGAATGAAATGCATACGTACCCCGAACCACTATGCCAGCTAAATTCTGTCCAAACAAATATACTAGTTTTGTTAAAACCATTAGGTACCTACCAAAATTATAAGGGTTTATTAAGTTAAGTACCACATGCGACTAGTAACTCGTATGGGAAAAGTGCGATTGTATGTGGGTATGTTAGTAAGTACGTGACGTGCGTGATTTGACCGTATACTGGTTAGTATAATTCTATTGTCATCGGCAGCAGCGCGGGCGTTGAGACTAGAGGATTCGATCCCGGGCCTTTTTTCTAATCCCGGGATTGAACTTATATTGGAAATAGCAATAAAAAAGTTAGTAATCAATGTCAAAATCCGATAAAACTTAAATTGCCAAAATAAAAATTATCTTCTTTTGGCAATTTAAGTTTTAAATAAAAACGATTTAACAAGATTATACATCAAACTTCGACGAACCACGCATTTCAACAATACATGAGACCTATAAAATTGCAAATTAAGTTGAGAAAAAATTTACTCAGTAAGACATTAAGGTAAGTCAACCAAAACTTAAAAACTACAGAGATCAATATTATGTTAACCAGTACCTTTTTAAATAAAGTTGACCTGACAGTAACTACTTTATATTTGTATTCACTAATAATTATTTAAGTATTTGAATTGCAAAAAATTGTACGATTCTTTAAAGATTTGCTTAAGAATCGATATAAAGATTTGTTTCTAATCTTGTTTTAGTTTGTTGCGCATAATAAGTGCAGAGGCTGCAAAAGCGTCTTCAGGCTCGATGGAAATAGAAGGAACACTTCGTGCTTGGACAAATTCTTCAATTAATTTCAGGAATAAATATAAAAATCAATTTCAATCCTATCCTGAAAATCCCGGGATTTGTCAAATTTAATTCCAAAATTTTCGGGATCCCGAGATTCGTTATCCTGGGATCGAATACTTTAGTTGAGACACGAGACTCGCGCGCGCATCAGTTTAATGGTGGACGCACGTTCACATAAATAAATACGCGCTAATTCGCCACTAAAGTGACTTTCTGTTATTATCCCTTTGGGATGGTTCAAAATTATGTTTGGAATTAATGTTAGTGCTTCTATTTGCCAGAATTAACATTAAATACGTATTTTAGGGAGTAATTATTTTTTTCCATTGTACTTTTAAAGCTTTTAGAAGCGCCGAGAGCCGGAACTTGAAAAAGATCTCTGAATAACCAGAAGCCTTATAGATACTAACATGCTTTTAATATACCTAGGTAGCACGCAACATTCACAATTTATGTATTTTAAGTCACACACGTAAATGTCTCATAATCCAAACCCAAACTTTGCTTTATATTACAAACAATAAATTGACAAACTGTCGACAAAACAGGTAGGGTCCTTAATTTTTCTGCAACTTTGGTCTGGATACCTTTTTTTTTTTAGGAGGGAAAATCCTTCTTACGGATTCGACAAGGGGCCGACTGACGAGGACACCCCAAGGATATGCCGGACTCGGGTAGAAGACCCCATACTCGGCTAAAAACTCTCCAGATACTTCTACCTCCGTAGAGACACAATCGGGATCGGCGTTAGCCATTCCCCGATTGTGCCCCCTGGAGGGTTGCCTGGCGCAAGCGCCAGGACTTACCTCTACGGGGGGGTCTACAAGTATCTCCAAATTCGACCCCCCAGGCGGCCAAGCTAGGGGTGAAAAGTGTCTCCCGACCGGTTGTCAACCGGCCGGGCCGTTTCAGTCCCCAGCTTGCTAGGGGAGTTGTTGGTGGCGCGCGTCCAGCCCCCTTACCATGATCGCTCAAAACATTATTAAAACCGCACTGAGAGCGGGATGCCGCTATACGCAGCAAGAGCGGTGTCTCTGTTTCAATATCGTTTTAACCTTGCTATAAGCGATCACGGTAGGGCCCCAGGAACGCTCGCCTCCTTCTCCCCAACCGCCTGCGCCTTGGTCTGGATACTTAGTTCAACTAAAAATATTTAAATATTTTAGAATAGTTGGAACGACGTGTATACAGGATTATATAGCAATGTGTTAACAGTCAAGTGGGCTTTTTCAAAATAGGGTAAGGTATGTACCTCTTTAACTTAACTTAATTTTCATCTTCATGCATTTTTTAACGAAGTTTAAATTGCCAGCAATGTACCAACAGCAGATTTAATTGACAATTAAATGTAAGTGACAGCCCTTCAAACTTAATTGAATTGGGCAGTTAATTCACTGTATTTTATTATGATTTGTTAATACATGCAAATAATTGCTAAGGGAGCATATATTATTATCAGTTTAAAAAAATGCCAGCTTGAAAGCGATAACAAACTGTAAAGTCTCCGTCACGAGAAGCTATAAATTTAGTCAAAACCCATTCAAGGATTGACAACCTTATTTCGAACAGATAGAAATAACAAGTTTAAAAATGACAACCAATAGAACCTATTCCGCGAAAAAAATTCAAACTATGACGCTGGAACGAAACGCAAACTACCTAATTAGAAATTGCGGCCGCTAAAGTTTACGTTCCAAGTACCTACCACAAATCATTAGAAAACAGCGCTTTAAATCGCTTAAATATAACGCGACTAAGTGAAATTATTTTTGTAATACACGTAGGTATGTTACTTTGAGTAGATTGAATTTCGAATTGTTTGAATTGTCGCTACGTAACTTGGTATAAGTTCTTTCCTTTAAAAATTATAGCTTCTCGTGCCGGGACTTCAGATAGAAAAACTTTTTAACAAAAAATTGAACCGCCGAAAAAACTAAAAAGTAGTAAAAAGCAAAAGCACTGAAAAGTTAAAAATAATATAAGAATAGGTTCAGACAACATCACACTTCTATATTGAAGTCGGTGCCAAATTTTAACACTTTCTAGGAAATAAAAAAACATATACGCGTCGAATTGAGTACCTCCTCCGTTTTTTCGTCGGTAGAAAATCGCTTAACTAGGTACTAAATATAAAATACATACCTTGACCTTCATTTTTGTCTTCATTCATTCTTCATTCAAAAACAAATTCAAATGACGACTTTAAAATAATGTCGACGTAAGCACAGTTCAACTAGCGCATTCAAATTGAGATACAAAAATTAAAAAATTAAAAAAACCCCCGAAAAAAAACCTCCAAAAAGTAAAAAATAAAATATGTTGATTGGCCCTTTAGTCGTCACGTCGGGGGACCGTTATTAATATATCTATTTATTTAATTACTTACTGACCGAATACGTAGAGCGTTACTGGATATATTAATGCGGTTCCCCGACGTGACGACTAAAGGGCCAATCAACATATTTTATTTTTTACTTTTTGGAGGTTTTTTGTCGGGGGTGTTTTAAATTTTTAATTTAATATTTATTTCATACTTTTTAAACGGCCTAACATATTATTTTATAAAGTGCACGTGATCCGCTTTGATTTGAGACCCTACTCGAGTATATTTGCAGACATTCGGTTATTCTTCCCCACTTTCACCCCCATAACTTATAAACGGCTCAACCGATTTTCATCAAACATGTCTGAGAACACTCGCCCGTAAGTCACTTTTAATACAAAAAAAACTAAATTGAAATCGCTTCATCCGTTCGGGAGATATGATGCCACAGACAGACTGACAGACACACACACAGATGCCACAGACAGACTGACAGACACACACACAGATACACAGACAGACACACAGACAGACAGACACATCAAACTTATAACACCCCTCTTTTTGCGTCGGGAGTTAAAAATGGCGTAGCAAAGACCGAGGCTTAAAGGGCGCGGGGTGCGGTGTACGGTGCTCCCCCCGTGCCTCCACCGTTACAACCGAGGCAGATCTTACAACGTATGGAGCATTGCGAATATAAAATATCTAGATTAGGTATAATAAATTCATAATTGATCGACCGTTACGGTATCGGCACCTATTCGGATCAACACAAGTATTACTGGAAGTACGAGTATATAAATTGATCAACACAAGTTATTGATTTTTTTAATATATTCGGAGCCAAAAAGTCTTCGTGCATTTAAAAAATTTAGCCGTTACGGATCCACTATTGCATGAAATTGTTGAAAAAAAATATATCGAATATAGGTTCTATCGACGAATACATTTGGCAACATCGCATAATAGAATGCTACGTTGCCATTTCGCCCGAGAAATACGCAACTGGATTCAAGTTATTCGGTGCAAAAGGCGGAGTCAGCAATGTACGGGGTTGTGGCTGGATCAACTAAGTGTGCAATGAGGTGTTTATATATATATATATATATATATATATACACGGTTATTTTTTTATCACCCTGGAAAATTTTAGGGACGCTTCAGGACACATCCAATATTATATAAAAAATAAAAAAAATTAAATAAAAAAATAAAAATAAAAAATAAAAAATCTCTATAAATGCTGTTCTCGACTAGTGCAACATTTTTTGTATATTTTAAAAAATTAATATAAAATTAAGGATGGGGGTTATTTTTTTTATTTATATTTAAATCATTCTAATACCATGCCGTGAAGCGTCCCTTAAAATTTCCAGGGTGATAGAAAAATAACCGTGTATATATATATATTTAATCCTTTATTGTACACACACATGTCAAAAAATATACATTTAAGACTTAAAGTATATACAAGGGCGGACTTATCTCTAATAGAGATCTCTTCCAGCCAACCCAAGTGATAGTGTAAGATGTTGTGTTAGCGGGAAAAAAGTTGTACAAAAACAGAACCGAAAAAAGAAAATAATCTGATTTTAAACAATATATATAAAAATTATATATATTATATTATCATATATACACACATATACATATTTATATATATACAATATATATAATATATTATTCCAGTGACTGATTCGTCATATCATATGATATCATATGATATCATAATGCAAAACGAAAAATCGATAATACGAAATGCAGCATTTGATGTCTTCTTTTTCTCAAATTTATACCATGTCATACGATGAAAGATCCATAATTGGCCTGAAGGTCATACAGTCCTCGAGCACTCTCCCCGAAGTTCGGTCTCTAGAAAACGGATAGGTACATAGGCTCTTGGCTCTAGTGCCTCGGTATTTAGCCGAGCTATCCTAAAGGTGACCCCAGTAATCCATATACGATCGAACTTGCACTTTGTAAAGTGTAAGAAGCTTTCCCGTTGTAAAGTACCGCATCAACTTTATCAAAAAGCGCAAACAATGACAAAATCTTGGGAACATTTTTGTAGTTGTTTGCGCTTTAGACTTAATGCTGGAAACGCCGAAGTTGAGATTGGCAGTCAACTTCATAGAGTTCTTCATTAAGCTTAAAGTTGTCCGCTACAGGAACAGCTGTACCCGAAAAGTAGGAGTCAGCTCAAAAGGACTCTTTCTTACGCTGGACAGACACGCCCGCGGATTATCTTTCGAGACAAATTAGGTAAGTCCAAGGTATTCCTCTACAGGCGTTAAGACCAGAATCGAAGCAACCGTACCTAGTACAAAAACAAATTCAAAAATTAAATCACGAGATCAGATATTAAGTATTAAACAATGATTACATTTACACATATATGTCATTTATTTCAAATAATCTTATCCTTCTATTCTATTTATTTCTTCTATCCTTTATTCTATTTATTTCAAATAATCGATACAGAACGTATAACGTAAACGAAACGAACGCGAATGCTACTTTGTCTAAGCCTCCTGTTCCGCAATGGTGGGGATAGTTGAGTTTTCCCTGTCCCTGGATCACCTCTACCACGGTAATAGTACTATAACAGTATGTGGACTCGGCCCCTCTTTGAAATTTTATACCTACGGCCGCTCGGCATCGCTTGGTGCGTGGCCCGCGATAGGGCCGCGTGCCTACAGTTTCTGCCTTTTTTTTTAATGGAGGGAAAATACAGTTTTTACGGTATTCAACAAGGGACTTGAGCTGACTAGGCCACCCCGAGGATATGCAGGACTCAAGTAGAAGACCCACTACCGGCTAAAAACCCTCTAGATACTTCTACCTCCGTAGAGACACAATCGGGATCGGCGTTAGCCATTCCCCGATTGTGCCCCCTGGAGGGTTGCCTGACGCACGCGCCAGGACTTACCTCTACGGGGGGTCGACAAATATCTTGAGAAATTCGACCCCCCCAGACGGCCAAGCTAGGGGTGAAAAGTATCTCTCGACCGGTAGTCATCCGGCCGAGCCGTTTCAGTCCCCAGCTTGCTAGGGGAGCTGGCGCGCGTTAAGAAACGCACGCCTTCTCCTCCCCAACCGCCTGCGCCGGAGCGGTGCGGCGAGAGGGTCATCCTCTCGCGCCCGCTCCGCAGCCTCCTTCTGCGAGATAACATCCTCCTACAGTTTCTGCCTAGATTTGTAATTAATTATACTATTTCAGAATGCATATAGAATTACTTTGTCGATCTAACTAAAGGAATGAATTAAATAGGTTTTTATGCAATAAAATAGGTTAACGAAACTAATGGTTGTAGGTTGCCTAAAATGCCTTCTATATAATAAATAAGCAAATACATTTTATTTATTTCACTCACTTACTAAACAAATAGACGAAAGATCGCGGTGAAGAACCCAGAAAACCAATTTTTGTGAAACGTCAAGCTTATATTCATACTGATACTCGTATATTCATTACAATATTAGTACTAATATTACGAGTATAAAGCTCCGTTTGGTTCGTGCGTGTAACCTGCGGCGAACTGCGTTCGTGACGCCCTTGTAGATGCGATCCAGTTGCTATCCAGTATTGAGGCGCGTAGGCATAGCGCGTGTTTCGACTGTTTCTATGAAGTCATTCTACTGTTATACAGGGTGTAAAAAGACCGGTACCGAAGCCGAAACCCACGTATTGCTCCCATCATCACTATAGTTTTTGTCTTCTAGACCATGGTTGTGAAACTAATAGTGGCCGAGATATTCAAGGTTAAAGTTACAATTTATTTTCGAGATTTTTATGTTGTTCTGTTTAAAATGTATTTTGATAATTTTCGTCCAAAGAAACATCTAAGAAAAAATCAGTATTACTTAACAAAATTTATGACTGAAAAGGAATCTCTCGTGCGGGAAACTGGTTTTGCTTTACACGCACTCACACTGACTCACTAACACCGACGCGATATCAGCAAGCCAGGCGCGGGCACACGTTACATTGCGTAGTATTTATTGTAGTTGCTTTTTTTAAGCCTAAAAATTAATTTCGTTTCACATCATAGATTTTTTGTTATATTGCTTTATTTAATGGTCTGAATACGTAGACGCGGGCTTCGGTATACGTCTTTTTACACCCTGTATATACTATTACCGTACCTCTACTATGGACACGATGGATAGGGTAGATTAGCCTGTTTTCGACCAATTAGTGGAGTTGCCAACTTTGGGAATAAAAATATGTGTGCTCTGACATGTATTTTGTATCAAAATAAATTGTGGTAACTCCTCATATAGTCTATTTTTAATAATTATATATTTTATAATAGTCAAATTAACAGTTTTTTTTATTATTAAATCCAAGCGTTAAATTGCCGATTTTACCAGTGTTCGTCGTCGACCTACACTCGTCCACTGCTGGACATATGTCTCCCCTAATGCACGCCACCGCTCCCGATCTTCGGCTACTCTCATCCAGCCCACTCCAGCCAGCCTACGTATATCGTCATCCCATCTTGTCGCAGGGCGTCCCACACTACGTTTTCCGAGTCGCGGTCTCCACTCAAGCACCTTACGACTCCAACGGCCGTCAGTTCTGCGGCTCATTAGGCCAGCCCACTGCCACTTCAGTTTACTAATTCGGTGGGCTATGTCGGTGACTTTGGTTCTCTGATGGATCACATCATTTCTGATACGGTCTTTTAGAGATACTCCGAGCATAGCCCTTTCCATAGCACGCTTAGCGACTTTAAATTGGTGGACTAGTCGAGCCGTGAGTATCCGCGTCTCGGCACCATATGTCATGACTGGGAGGACGCACTGGTCGAAGACTATCGACTTAAGACACTGAGAAATGGGTGACGAGAAGACATATCGAAGCTTACGAAATGCTGCCCAGCCCAGCCGAATTCTTCTGTTGGCTTTCCTTTCGAAGTTGTTTCTGCCTAGTTGAAGAGTTTGCCCTAGGTACACATATTCCTGTACAACTTCGAGAGATACTCCATTTACTACGACCTGTCCCAGATCAACGAGCTCGTTGAACATGACCTTGGTTTTATCCAAGTTTATCCGGAGACCGATGCGTTCGGAAGACTCAACCAGGCTGTTCACCATCTCTTGTAAGTCTTGCAGGGTTTCAGCCTTAATGACGATATTGTCCGCGAATCGTAAGTATGAGATGAACTCGCCATTTATATTAATGCCACGTCCTGTCCAGTTGAGCGTTCCGAATACATCCCGCAGCGCAGCGGAGAAGAGTTTCGGTGATATTACATCCCCCGGCCTCACACCACGTCACAGGAGGATAGGCTCAGTTTAACCATTCTAGACAACGACGTACTCGTTGTCCAGAATGGTTGGAATGGAACTCGGAGTTCGATATATCGCCAATTAATTTGGCACCTCTGCAAAGACTCTAGAACAGACCAGGTCTCGACGGAGTCAAAAGCTTTCTCATAGTCCACAAACGCCATGCACAGGGGTTGGTTATACTCATTGGTCTTATGTATAACCTGCCTTACTGTGTGAATGTGGTCTATGGTGCTATAACTGTTGAATTATAGAAAGGTTTTAATACAAAACAATCTTCATAGTTATAATGATGGAACCAGTAAAAAGGAATTACTGTCTATGTTTAATGACTATGCTCCGCTGACAGATTTGATTTGTCATTCGTCTTGTTTTATATCTTTCGATTGATATTGCTTCCGAGTGTGTTCTAAACTCAGAAGAATATGCTGTAGTGATTGTTCTGAGGTTCTAAATAATAAACAGATAATTCGGTTAAATATATCTTTTTATTTTTTTTCAATATAAAGTCGCTACTATTCAATAGGTTATGGGCCCAGGGTCGTGTTTTTTATATTGTGATTTCGTGAAATTTTTCAAAATTTCAAAATTTTCGTGTGACATGTTCATGTTAGACAATGTTAGATTGCCAATTATTTGAAAAAAAAAATTTTCCTAAGCAATGGATTCTTCAAAACTAAAAAATGAGAAATATAAAAGAATTCGATGGTGAAAAATACAGCATAATATGGAAATTTAGAATATGTTCTCTATTGAGTGAGATGGAAATTTTAAGAGACATAGACGAACCGATTCCACAAGCCCGAAGTAATGCATGGGAGAAAAACAACCGGACTACTCTCGTTAAAATCAGATTATTAGATCACGAAATTAAACTTAAAAGTGAAAATTCTGACATAAGCTCCAAAATTCTCAGCGTAAACATTAACCGGCCCAATAAAAGAAAGTTAAAAGGATGCCTTCGTCTACTCGCCAAAAAAAAAATACACAGAACAGACACCAATTTATAAGTTATTTAGTAAAATGTCATCATTGTGAGCGTAATGGACACGTGAAGGAAGACTGTTATTATTATAAAAGAAATAACCAAAAATTTGCCTTTGAATGAACCAGAACTATTTAAGCTGTTGAAACGAATAAACCTCAGAAACATCAACATCAGATGATTTTTCTGAATATGCTTTCATGACTGGATACCAACAAGAAAACCAACAAGAAAAGATCGTAATAAATTATTATTTATACTGGACTCTGGCGCATCGGACCATATTATCAACAGGGATGATATATTCATTTGTTGGCAAAATTTGAATGAGCTAATAAAAATTACGGTGGCTAAAAAGGGTGAATTTATTTCAGCTACGAAACGTGGATCTATTAAGGTCACCAGCAACATGGGCGTTTCCGGAGTACTCGAGAAGGTGCTGTACTGCCGAGAGGTGCCGTACAACATGCTGTCTGTGGCCAGGATGCAGCAAGCGGGGCTGACGGTAATCTTTGCCCAGGATGGAGTTCACGTCATTAAAGATGGTAAAGTCATCATGAAAGGTAAATCTCACCAAAATTTCATTATTGCAGATTTTAATTTACCTGTAAAGATGAGCGTATCAGTTTCCCAAACATGTCAAAGTAATGAATATGTGATATGGCATCAACGTTTAGGCCATATAAGTAAAAGTAAATTGCTTGAATTAAAAGGTGAAGATCTTGAATTAAAAAATGATTGGTGATATAAAAGAAATTGAAAATGTTTCGCCTACTTTTATGTGAAGCTTGTATTTAGGGAAAACAGCGACGGCTACCCTTTAATAAACAAAAGGACAAAAGTATGTATTATTGTACACTCTGATGTAGCAGGCCCTGTCAATCCTTCAACAATTGACAACGCAAATTATTTTGTGTTATTTGTTGATCAATTTACACATTATTGTGTGGTGTATATTTTTATTAATTTATTATTTAATAATTTATCTTGTTAAAAAACATTTATTTACTATCACCTGTCCCGGTGTCTATAACCACATGATTGCAATAAATGTTTTGAGTTTGAGTTTGAGTTCTTGTATGATAAATTTAACACTGCAGTGTAAATGTAAAGCTTGAATGGGAGCTAACTGTACCATCATTAATATTGGTGTATCCCTACATGGATATTGTTGTATTATTAGTACCATCAGTGGTACTAGTTAAACTATGGTTCAATGTACAAGAACAACTAAACAATATCGAAGTAGGTATAGAACAAGGAAAGTACTATAAATTAAAAAAGGCTATAGTACCATAGACCACATCCATACGCTGCGGCAGGTTATACAGACATTTGTTACATTATAAATCAGATGTATTCTCGGCGTTTAAAGACTTTGTCGCGAAAGGTGAGGCAAAGTTCAATTCGAAATTAGTATACTAATTATACAGTGATAATGGTGGTGAATATTTGTCTAGTGATATAAAAGATTACTGTAAACAAAAAGGTATCACATATCACTTAACAGTACTGCGAACTCCACAGTTAAATGGTGTAGCGGAACATATGGTTAGAACTATTACTGAAAAAGCTCGTTCAATGGAAAGTTGGAGAAATATTTTTGAGGCAAGGCAGTATTAACTGCAGTACATTTGATAAATATTACTCCAACAAGGGATTTAGAACTAACCAAAACACTATATGAAATGTGGCATGATGGAAAACCTAATATAAAAACACTTTGGGTGTTTGGTTCAACTGTGTATGTACATAGCAAAAGAAGTCAAGGTAAATTTGACGAAACGTCATGGAAGGGTATTCTGGTAGGTTATCACCCAAATGGCTATAAAGTATGGAACACAGATTGTGAAAGATTTGAAACTGTCAGGGACGTTATTATTGATGAGACTAATTTTGTTGATACCAGGCCATCGTTAAAGCCTGAAGGGAGTAGTGGTGAATGCTCTCATGGTGAAACTGATAAGGCTGAAATCAGTACCTTTAAAGTCTCAATGTTCTAGCATACCTAAATCAATAATATCGGATATTGATGAACAAGGCAGTGTTTCTAAAATTCGTAAATCAGGTAATAAAATGCCACTGACTTCTGTTAGAATTTCAGATCCATTATCTGTTAATGATCAAGTTTCTTAAATTGATCAATCATTTAACCAAGAGGAGTGAAAGGATAAAAAGTCGACTATCCGTATCGTATAAAGCTGTGAACGAAGAGTACTTGTATAGTGCTCATTCGGTTTCTTCAAAGGTACTTCAAAGGTCTTTTGATGAGATAAAGTGTCTAGATAATAGAGCTCAGTGAAAAAAGGGGTAAATGATGAACAAACTCTCTCAAAAGTAATAACACGTGGACTCTAGTGCCGAGACCAGAAAATAAAAATATTACAATGAAACTTTCACGCCAATAGCTCGAATATTTAGTTTCCGTTTTATCATTTTTGGAAATCAAATAATTTACATATTTATCGCATGGATATTAAGACTGCATTTTTAAATGGCATCTTAGTTAAAAGAGGAAATATATATGAAAATTCCTCAAGGTATCGTAACTGAAAATAATACAGTATGTAAGTTAAATAAAGCCTTGTATGGGTTGAAACAGGTTGCAATATGCTGGTTTGAAGTATTTGAAAAATCCTTACTTGAAAAGGGTTTTACAAATTCTGCAGTATATAGTTGTATTTCTAGTTTGCACAAAAAGGATATAAATAAAAATATATAAATAGTTTTATATGTTGATAATCTCGTTATAGCTTGTGCAAATATTCAAGCAATGTTCAGTTTTAAAGTATATTTGATGACTAAATTTGAAATGACTGACCTAAACCTGGCACCACTGCCCTGTGTGCTGCGGAACGTCGACGACAGTTGCATCTGTACTACGTGCAGCAGGGCACTACTGCAGAACAGGTGCAGGCCCACTTAACCACTATTTGCGGTAGCGACGTGTGCTCGGTTGACACCCTTAAACCTCGCGGGAACTATGCGTCGTTTAAGCTTGGAGTACCGATTAAGTTTTGTGACCTAATATTGTCTCCCGATAAGTGGACCGAGGGCATTTGTGTAAAGGTCTGGCAACAGAACTTTCGTACGACTCAGGGGAAGAGGCGCATCAGCGGGTCTTCCTCGACTTAAAAACTATTTGATTTATTATCAAAACGTACGTGGATTGCGGTCAAAGACTGATATATTCCACATGAATATTGCTCAATGTAATTTTGACATTATTGCCCTGACTGAAACTTTTTTGACAAGCTCCGTGTGTGACGGTGAGCTGTTCCCCGGCGGGTGGCAGGTGGTGCGGCGCGACCGTACAGCCGACGCCGGCTGGGGCGGCGCATTGCTGGCCGCACGCGAGTGCTACTCGATGCGTGTCATTCTAGATATCGATGGGCTCACGCCTGACATGGAACTGCTATTTGTTATTATTACTTATAAGAATGTAAAATTTTTATGTTGTGTTGTTTACCTTCCCCCAAGCTATAATGATGGGCAGTATTTAAGGGTCTTGTCCTGTATAGAGAATGCGGTATGTGCATATCCTGACCTAAGCTGTATATTACTCGGTGACTTTAATCTCAATTCGTGTAGTGCTAATGTAAAACATAATTTTGACATTTTTTGTAATTTTTGTAAATTTGATCTATTTAAGAATATTGTAAATAGCCACGGGGGTATGTTGGATCTCGTGTTGAGTGACCTGGATAGGAACGGACTAACTGTGACCGGTAGTTCTGATCTGCTGGTGCCTATGGACGAGTACCACCCGCCCCTCGAAGTGTCGGTGTCGTTGCCGCGCGGTCCACCGTCTGCGCCGCCACTGCCGCCGCCGCCCACGCCGTGCTCGCGTGCGGGCTCCTGCCCCGATTGGAACTGGCGTAAGGCTGACTACGAGGCGCTTTACGCGGCCTTAATTGAGATTGATTGGACAGAACTTTTAGTGGCCACCGATGTCGATTGTGCCACTGAAATCCTGTATTCTAAACTTTACTCGTGTTTTAACAAGTTTGTCCCTCTTAAAAATCGATCTCGACAAAACTCAAAGTTTATTTACCCAAAATGGTACACAGCTGAAATAATACGCAACATTAAAAATAAATACTACCATCTAAAGAAGTTTCGGCAAGAGGGCAAAGAATTTAATAGGGAAATGTTTAAATATTATAGGACTCATGTAAAGCATTTGATTGACAAAGCATATAAGCTGCATATAGGCCAATTAGAGGAAAACATTATTAATTCTCCGATAAAATTCTGGGAGTATGTCAAAGACAAAAAGAGAGAAAGGCAGCGGCATGACGAGTGTTTCCATTTTGAGGGTAAGGAGGTGACTGGGCAAGATGCAGCAGACGCCTTCGCTAGGTACTTTAGCTCAGTGTTTGTACAGGAAAAGCCGCGCCTTGACGTGACGACGGCAGCTCGTGCGGCGTACTCCTCGATGGACTCCAGGTCTGTCTCCATCTCTTCCGTCAGTGAAGTGGATTTCACCGAGGCCATACGGCGTCTTAAGCCCCGTTCGTCGACTGGGCCTGACGGCATCCCAGCTTTTCTGGCTAGGGATTGCGCGTCTGTATTGCAGACTCCTTTGTTGCATGTTTTCAACCTCTCGCTTAGCCAAGCAGTTTATCCAAGTCGCTGGAAAACATCAAGAGTGACACCGGTTCCTAAAGGTGGTTCCAAATCTGATGTCACTTCTTTTAGACCAATTGCAGTGCTGCCGGTCTTCGGTAAAGTTTTTGAGATGATCCTCAACCGCCACATAAGTTTGCAGGTATCTGATCGCTTGCACACCAGTCAGCATGGCTTCCGGAAAGCTCGCTCTACCACCACAAACCTCGTTGCCCTGTCGGACTACGTATGTAAGGAGATGGATGCAGGACACCAAGTAGACGCCGCGTATTTCGACTTCAAAAAAGCTTTCGATTTAGTCGATAACGACATTCTTCTTGAGAAACTAGCGATAGCGGGCTTTACGCCAAATCTCTTAAGTCTCTTTGCTAGCTATTTGTGTAACAGGCGGCAGTATGTTAGAGTGGGGGGATTTGAGTCGAATGATTACTACACGCTGTCTGGCGTGAGTCAAGGTAGCACTTTGGGACCAACATTATTTCTGTTGATGATAAATGACCTGCCAGATAGAATTCATTCTACTGAATGCCTGCTTTTTGCTGACGATCTGAAGCTCTTTCGTGGTGTAAACGCTTTTGGGGATAGTGCTGAGTTGCAGGAGGGCATTGATGCTGCGACTCAGTGGAGTGATGTGAATCGATTACCCTTTAATGCAGCAAAGTGCAAGGTGATAACTTTTTCGCGAAAGCGTTCACCACTCCAGACCGAGTACCGGTTAAATGACACTGCTATGGAGAGAGTTGTTGACATGCGAGACTTAGGCTTAGTTTTAGATAGTAAGTTTGACCACCATAAGCATGTGATTGCCATTTGTAAGCAGGCTAGCAAAGCCTTAGGATTTATTATAAGAGTATGCAAACAGTTCCATATCGGGGTAGCCAGGGTGCTCTATAATGCCTACGTCCGTAGTAAGCTGGAGTATGGTGCAATCGTCTGGGATCCTTGCGAGACTAAGTATTCCCTGATGCTTGAAAAAATTCAGCGCAAATTTGCTCGCTGGTTATACAAAAAAGCTAACGGATACTATCCATACCTCTACCCTTCTTTGTTTGTCTCTGGAATGGTCGGGCTGAATACACTAACATTAAGGAGACAATGGCTCTTACTGGTCCACTACCTGTCCATTATCCACCACCGAGTGGACAGTCCGGCGGTGTTGGCAGGCATAGGGCTGCTAGTGCCGACGCGGCTGCCGCGGGATGCGGCGGGGGCGATGGTGGCGCCGCGTCGCCGACCGCGCCTGTTACAGCGGCCGTCCGCTCGAGCGCGCTATGCCATGCACGCGCCCACTCCGCGCGCTATGTCCCTACTGCACTTGTTCACTCAGCACGAGAATACCGACATATTCGCGGATCGCTTTTCCCATTTATGCAACGCAGCTAGAATGTTTCTGACATGCAACAGTCCATAATGGTGTCAGTTATTTTTGTGAATTGTTCTGCTTTTGACATTTTTTATTAACATTTTTGTTTGGTATTATTTTATTTGACATGTTACATATTTGACATTATTTTATTTGACATTTTACTTATTTGACATGTTATTTTATTTTACTTGATATTCTATTTTTATTCCACATTTTGTTTTATTTTGTTTGAAAATTTGCTGCTCTTTTTATGTACCTATGAGTCATTGTTTTGTTTTTGACATTTTTATATTAACACATTTTTAATTGTTCTATATTAATTTGATTTTGACAATTTTGATTGATATTGTTTTGTTTGTAATTTTTGCGTAATTGACATTCTGTTCTGTTTCTTTCCACATTTTGTTTATTTTTTTTTATTGTAAAATTTATCGTGTTTTAATGTAGGTATAAGTAATTGGTTTGCGCTGTGAAACTTATACTGTATTAAATAAATAAATAAATAAAAAATAAAATAAAAGGGGTAAAACTCTTCCTTGGTATAAAAGTAACAAGATATTCAGATACAATTTAAAATTATTTGAATAAATCAAATAATTTTAAATTTTAATATGAGTGAGTGTAATCCTGTCTGTACTCCCACTAAAGCCAAATTTAATTATGAGGCTCTAAACTCAGAAACCATGATGCTCCCTGTCGAAACCTCATAGAATGTTTAATATATGTGATGCTTTGCACACGCCCAGTTTTAAGTACTTCTGTTAACATCTTAAGCCGCTATACAAATAATAATAATCAAGAGTTGTGGCAATGCCTTAAAAGGGTATTAAGATATCTTAAAGGTACCATCTCTTTGAAATTAACTTACAAAAGAAGTTAGTATGAAAACATCCTGAGTGGCTACGTAGACTCTGATTGTGTAGTCAGGATACTAGTGACAGGAAAAGTACAACTGGCTACTTGTTTCAATTATATGACAGTTGCACAATAACTTGGTGCACAAAAAGACAAACTACAGTGGCAGTTTCATCTACACAAGCCGAATACATGACTTTGTATGAGGCTGTCAAAGAAGCATTATGGCTAGCACAAAGTATCAAATGAAAATTGAACAACCCATCATTTTATATGAGGGCAATAACGACTAAATAGGCATTGCTAATAATAACCCCACTAATCATAAGCGCTCTAAACATATTGACATCAAGTATCACTTCTCGAGAGAGCAAGTTGAGAAAAATGTTATTAAATTGAAATATATTTCTACAGGTCAATAGCTGGCTGACGTGTTGACTAAGCCGTTACCGTCCTCTACCTTTCAACAAATGAGAAAATGGGCTTAGAATATGTAGATATGTGTAACGCTATTGTGTTAGTGTGATAAAGTGTTAGAATGTTATTTTTGTTGAATATTTAAGATGAAATGATCTGATTAGGTTTTCCTGGTTTCCCTAATCCTTGCAACAAATGTTGGATCATATTGTATTCCCCAGGCAAGCACTCGGAAGGAATATTTGTTGAATACTAGGCTTTGGTACAAATGTGTTGTATATTTGACTTTAGGTTAGAAGATTATTTTGAGGGGAGCGTGTTGAATTATAGAAAGGTTTTAATACAAAACAATCTTCATAGTTATAATGATGGAACCAGTAAAAAGGGATTACTGTCTATGTTTAATGACTATGCTCCGCTGACAGATTTGATTTGTCATTCGTCTTGTTTTATATCTTTCGATTGATATTGCTTCCGAGTGTGTTCTAAACTCAGAAGAATATGCTGTAGTAATTGTTCTGAGGTTCTAAATAATAAACAGATAATTCGGTTAAATATATCTTTTTATTTCAATATAAAGTCGCTACTATTCAATAATAACTCCGTCGGAACCCGGCCTGCTCCGGAGGTTGAGCTTCGTCAAGTCTTCGTGTAAGACGGTTCGAGACGACTCTTGAAAACAACTTATAGACATGGCTCAGGAGTGAAATTGGTCGATAGTTCTTCAACAAAGTCTTGTCGCCCTTCTTGAAGAACAATACGACTTAACTCCATGTGCCATGCCTTAGGAGTTCTCCCGGAGAGAAGAATAGAGTTAAATATACGCTGGAGCTCCTTCAGTATCGGCTTGCCAGCAGCTTTCAGAAGCTCCGTTGTGACTCCATCCTCCCCCGGGGCTTTTCCATTTTTAAGTTACCCAAGAGCCTTCTGGATTTCGTCTAGG
This sequence comes from Schoenobius gigantellus, assembly GCA_963935595.1. Classification (NCBI taxonomy): domain Eukaryota; kingdom Metazoa; phylum Arthropoda; class Insecta; order Lepidoptera; family Crambidae; genus Schoenobius; species Schoenobius gigantellus. The sequence goes on along the minus strand of OZ012544.1, from coordinate 7,995,848 downwards.
CTGATGTCTGGGAGATCCTTCGTTGCATGGCGGGTTAAGGTGGCTCTTGGATCCTTTTCATTCGGTGCGGGACGGGGTGAGTGCGACGCGTATAGCTGACTGAAGAAGCTGCTAGTGCAACTTCCGAAAGAATCTCCGATTTCGAAGCGACGATTTCTCCGTTTGCTTTGGTCAACTTCGTCAACGGGTCCTAATCGGACGTCTATTTATTGCTATTCAAATCCGGAGTATGAAAACATACAGTTTTAATTCAGATTCATGTGGTCGCAATATCTAACCTTTTTTTTAAAGGAGGGGGTAATCTCTTTTCGATTTGACAAGGGACTGAAAAGCTGACAAGGCCGCCCCAAGGATATGCCATTGGACTCGGGTATTAACCCCATACCTGGCTAAACCACCCTCCAGCAACTTTTAACTCCATAGAGGCACAATCAGGATCGGCGTTAGCCATTCCCCGAGTGCGCCCACTGCAGACTGGCACGACGGTGAGCCAGCATCACTGACCCAAGCGCAGGGCCTTACTCTTCGTAGGGGTCGCCAAGTGCAATAACGCCCCAGACGGGCAGGCCAGGGGTAGAAAAGTAATGTGTCCCAACTGGTTGTCGGCCGGCCGGGCCATTTCATCCCCAGCTTGCTTGAATATTACTAATTAAATTTTAATATTTTTAACAATGAATTTCTAATTAAAATGTATATTAATATTTATGAAATAGCTTTAATTAACTTTAAACTTTAACTAACCAAAAAACGGTCGATAATTGGAATGATTTTACACTATAGGTAGGTACTTAAAAAGTAAACACAATAAAAAATTATTTTGATTAAGAAATGAGAGTTAATTAGAATTCATTGAAATAGTTTTGAATAATTAATTCAATTCTTTTGATTTTAGCTAAACGAAAAAAGGTGGTCGGAAACTGGGATGATTATACCATATTTCTAATTTTCGACCAACAACATAGTTTGTCATATTCAGTTTATATTAACATAGTAAAATATTGGACGAAAATTGGCCATTAGATAATATATGTAAATAAAGCTCACATTATCAAATTAGATTTAATATCTTTCCATATATTTTAAAACAACATAGAAAACTTATTTGTAGGTGCCTTACCTAGTTTTCGACCACCCGGTCGAAAACTGAATTTTTTGAGTAAAGCGTGTATACCCTTTCTTGACCACCTCATTTTATTAATTTGGTCATGAAATTTACGTTAAAATCTAATTAATCCACACAATAAAGGTCATAAACTAGCTGCACAAACAATAAATAATCCAATATTATTTAAGATTAATTAAAAACTTACCGTACAAGTACTGGCACCTTACTATTTTTTTCTTAATATTCAACGTATGTGGCGCTGTCCGCTGCTAACCTCAGACAAATAATTGGTTAGTTTTCGCAGCTTTCGTTCAATTGTTCTAGTTTGTGTGTGTGGGGGGGATCAATGTATTCAGGTTGCTACTTGTTAATGTTTTGGTGATGCAAGTATACCATTATTACTATTTTTGATCTTTTAACAAGGGCAGACCGTTAAATGGTCGAAAATTGGCAGTGGTCGGGAAACAGGCGCATCTACCCTATCAAAGATGGTTAAGTGGGTATGTCCCGCACTCAGCGGGAGAGACACGCCTGTCACCTAGCCATAAATAGGTAGGGTGCGCAAAAGCATTACACTGGTAAAAAGAGATATATTTGACAAACTAATCAACCAATACTTGTAACACATACCCGGACGAAACAAGTCCATTAGATTGCTTGCAATAACATCCTAATATTTTTCAAATTACTCGAATCTACTGATTAAAGCAAACGCCAAAGGGTATATAACATACGGTGTCCATTAAAGTTTTCCCATTAAAACTAAATGGTGAACTTGTATAAAATGAGTCCCGAAGGATTAGAAACTAACCTTTTGCAGTGTAGAACAGTTGCAGGTATATATACTACTCTAGACATACATTTTCCAGTTTGTTGTACTTCTTTGAGCTTAGGTATTTTTAAGCGTGTTTAAGTCAATAAGCTTAAGTCATTCCTGTTCGACGACTCGACGTTTACCGATTGATAAAACGTCGACCAATCTATTTCGTCGTCGAATACGATCGATCGATCGGTGGTGGCAACAACCTAAGAGCACAGAGGACATAGTCGATTTCCTGTAAGAGATCTCATACGATTCTCATTTCGGACAGTTTAAAAATGATGTTTTGATATTCACCCGTCAATGCACTGTGTATCCACACGAAATATCCGTTTACATGCGGGTTACTTCAAAGAGCAAAATTGCGTCCATCCATGCAGAACTGCATACAAAGTACCTACCCGTAGAATTACATTTTGCGATTTTGTACGTGTGGTGGACAATCAAATTAATAGGCATTTCAATCGTCAGTTTCTAATTGTGTCACGTGAAAGATATTTTAAAGCTATACCTAAACACTTTTCTCGAATGGAGGTAAGGACTGACAAGAGTGGATGCAATACATATCAAGAAATACAGTTTTCAGTACAAGTAAATTTAAGTATCTCGTAAGCCAATTTTCATTCAGCACAGTACTCTATAACACAAGTAATTTTATAAATACGATATCCCGTCAGAACAAAGGCGCACTCAGACGTTCCATTGATTGAAACAGAACGTCTCAAAGCATCGAGAGCAACCATTTCCGACGTAACTCATTTTTACGATATTTCTAAAGAGTCGAAGACATTCTTGGAGTGCTTACATTTCGCCGGACCGAATAAAAGCGATTTAAAATTTCTCTAGCATCGTAATATTCTGTCATACTGGAAACACTTTTATTTTTGTGGGGATAAAGTTGAAAATATCGCGACTCTCAACACGAGCACCTTGTCTCAGATCCTCAGCTTTCCTAGGAAGTTTCCTGTTACTAAATAGAAAGTGTCCCTCGATCAATTTACCACTTCCGAACTCGCAGTTCGTAAAAGTCCCCAGTCAAAGTATTATTTTCCTCCTAAGAATCCTTTTGATTATAATGGATCATTGAGTGGTTGAATTTAATACTGCACCTATTATTTTACTGATGGAAGAGCTTTGCTCTACGAATGAATCAGGGTTGCCAAATGTCAGTTGGTACAACTTGACTTCAATAAAAGTGAATTGTTCCGGATTCGTCACGTCTGACTGCACAGCAAAATAGTTACATAATCATAATCGTTTATTCATCCATAAACATAGGTACAGATGGTGATATTTGTTGGTTATGAGCTCTATGCTTCACCTATTTAAGTATATGAATGTTACTTAATTCAATGAATTTAAATGGTCAATAACAAAAATTAGAATATAGTAGTCAAACAAACACCTCAAAATATTATTATTTTAGCAACAATTCAAGTTCGTGATACATCGCTATTTATTTAAAAGTGGATCTTTGACACCTAAGAGAAACACCGGTTTGTCGGGGATTTAACGAATTGAGGGTTTCATTGTTAGTAAATAAAAATAACTATTCACCTTAACTAAGTGAAATAGGTAGAATTCGGTTCTGGTACTCGTGCGATGTGGTCGCAGTTCCACCCTCACCTACACATTTCGTTGAAATCATCTAAGTTTATTAGTTAATTATTAAACTTCCATACCTTAACATTGACGTGATTTTTGGCACAGAAGTAGATATGGAGCTTGACAATGACATAGGCTACTTTTTATTCCGCGACAACATCTTTATCCCACGGGATACCGTAGGTAACACCGCGCGGCACATCTAGTATTTTATATTTCATTATACAAACACATTTTAAATTCGGCCCTATAACTTTTTTCCCACTACACCTAGCCAAAAGCTGTAGAAATAAATTGAGTATGAAATTAAATAAGCTTTCGAACGGTATATGTCAAGTCGTTATTGGTTTTATAGACCAATTTGTCCGATTGTCCTTTATAATAAATCAATAACTGTAAGTAAGTATGTAAGTATGTATGTTCGGGTGGAATCTTGCAACTCAATTTTGAAGCAGATATCTTTAACCGATTGAGCTGAAATTTTTTATACACGTTTAGTTTAGATGACAATGTATGTTTAATTGTGTGACGTCATTCTAAATCCAAGATGGCGGCATACCCAAGATGGCAGACCAATTATTTTTAATGCATCCCTACAATATGGGTATCAAATAAAAGGTCTTGCTACGAGTAACTCGAAAAATAATGTGACGTCACTATTAATCCAATATGGCGGACTTCTAAAGCTGGAAAATCAATTTTGAAGTAGATATCTTTAACCGATTGAGCTGAAATTTTGTATACACACACAGTTTGGATGAAAATGCATGGTTAACTGTGTGACGTCATTCTAAATCCAAGATGGCGGCATACCCAAGATGGCGGACCAATTATTTTAAATGCACTCCTTCAATATGGGTATCAAATAAAAGGCCTTGCTAAGAATAACTTGAAAAATAAAGTGGTATCACTATTAATCCAATATGGCGTACTTCTAATGCCAAAAAATCAAATTTGAAGTAGATATCTTTAACCGATTGAGCTGAAATTCTGTAAGTGTAGACGTTCCGGCAAACGACCTTGCAACAATGATGCGTTGAATTAGATGAACAGACTAAGAAACGTGTTCAGTGATATCTAAAAAGTAAAAAATAAATTAAATGTAAAAAAACCTTTTTAAAAACAAGCTTTTATTTAAATGCGCTAAAAAGAAAAAATAAACTTTTACACTAAAACTTTTACTTATAACGTTATTTCACATTTAACACAATTTATATGACATGAAAGCTTGTCGCGAGATTTACTTTTGTAGATAAACAAGTAAATTAAATAATTTACACAAAAGTAAATCTCGCGACAATCTTTTATGTCATATAAATTGTGTTAAATGTGAAATAACGTTATAAGTAAAAGTTTTAGTGTAAAAGTTTTTAACATAATGTTTTTGGTGGGATTTCACTTCTTTTTGTAGAAACGTGAGCTTATTGATTTATTTTATTAGATTTTCTTATTTGACACAGATTTTTTTTTTCTTTTGAAGGGGAGTTTTTTTATTATTACAAATCTTTCTTTTCATTTTTCTTTTTTTCTTTTCTTTATTGAAAGCGACCCACCAAGTTGAATATTTTTTGTAAAAGCGGTATGTCGATATCTCTAATAGTTTGGTTGGGCTCTTGTGTTCTCTAATTAGGGTCACCAGCACGGAGTACATAACCAGGTTATGTACTCCGTGGTCACCAGGTACTCCAGATCTTCGATTATCCTAGTTTTTATAGTTTTCCCTTTATGTGGCCATTAAACCCTAACTCTGTACCAAATTTCAGCTCTCTGAGTTTATGCGAAGTACTAGTTCTATTTTGATGATCATAAGTGAGTGAGTGAGTGAGTGTCTGTCATAAATGCGAAACTTTGCTTTCACTTAACTTCGGAAATAAATGACCTACAGATTTGATATTTTGGATTTTAAGTATGTGATTACAGCTTACTGGATGACGAACATTTCTGCGTTCTGGTCTTATCCAGAGGTTCTCAAATAGGGGCCTGAAAATGCAGCGAAATGGTTCCAGTAAAGGATGGTACGGCAGTGTTTGCTTCGCGCTCGACTTGGCGGGGGCACTGCCGTGCCCCCAGATAAAACCTTTTAATAATAATAATATGTCAACTTATTGTTTCAGGAGTTAATGCATTGTCACTTTCATAACTCGACGTGGAACTCATTATTTTTGCAAAATACAACAAAGTATGTGCCTAATTACTGATTACAAGAACAGAGACTTGATTGATTCGCGCGCTTTTGTTTTTTTTCAGTTACCGCGGGGGCCGCCGCCGTCCCCCGAGCATACCGAAAAAAATCATAAGCATAGCAGAGGCGCGTTCAGGGCCTTCGCGCGAAGTACAACTTTTCGCTCTAACCCCGTTCAATGCCTTCGAGCGTGACAACCGGGTGAAACAACCGGCCGTTCAAGACCTTTGAGTGTCGGCGCGAGTTACAACCGAACAACCATCGAATTTGATGGTTGTAAAACGCTCTGACGTTTATGACTGAAATACTCTTACGTGATTGGATGATATTGGCGGCCATATTTTATAATGTCATCTACTAGAAAGAGAGAGAAATAAAAAACCATAGCCAACACGTACCAGCCAGTAATTCATACAATTTGCGTTCGATTTTTAAGAATGATACATGTTCTAAATTCAAATCTCATTCCCGCCCGCTAAAAAGTAGGTACTTTGCTCCCACTTATAGAGGAACAAAGCGACACTTTTCAAATAGAAGGGATAAAAAAAATATTTTTGCTTAGGCCCTATCATGATATTGAATAGATAATATTGAAACAGAAACACCGCTCTTGCTGCGTTATGCGTATAGCGCCATCCCGCTCTCAGTGTGGTTTCAATGTTTTGTGCGATAATGGTTACTGTAGTTACTTTTGAGCTAAGCCTTGCAAATGGGGCGATAATTACGCAAATACTTTGTAGGGATGTAGAAACCAATTTCACCGAATAGCTATATAAAATTTTTACGATATAGCTATTGCCAGCAACGTTCCTATGCATATTAAGTGGGAGAAAATTGTATTTGTTATACCTAGCCGCGTACTTTGAAAGAAAATGCTTAGAATTACGTATATTGCTGATATTTAAGGAACTTTTTTCTAAATGCACTTAATTCTGTTTATATGAATGTTATACGAAGCATTCCATATTTCGGAGGCATATCAAAGAATACTGCGTACGAAGGAACAGTAAACAGCCTTAACTGGTTTGATGCTGCTGTAGGTAATTAGCACATACCTAATCTAATAACGAAACCGAGTGCCTTTGAGGTTCGATTTACTATATTTTCAACATGCACGCCAAATATCAATTTAGAATCAATGATGACGCCGAGTTCTCTCACTTTCTTGGTTGAGTTAAAATTAAGAACTTCACAGTTAACATTGTATTTAAACTTAAATAAATTTACTTTGCATGTAATCATCATATTATGATGAGAGATGGTAAAATTTAATTTATTACGAGAACAATGGTCACAAAAACATCTGAATCACTGTAGGAGCAAGCACTCTTCACGAGTAGCAACGTGCTTAAAATTTGCCAATAAAAGAAATTTAGAATTATAAAAACAGGATGCAATGTCATTAAGAAAACCAGCAAATAATGGAGGCCCAATGATTCATTAAAGTAACAAGTAAGTGACAATGTGTACTTAGTTTCTAATTTTATTAGTAGGTAATATTTAGACTGTATTACTACAAATCTAGAGTATGACGAGTCGGGAGCGAATCCTTACAGTTAACACACTTAGAATTATGTTTCTAAGTAAACATACAGTTTTTTTATATAAGACTTTGCAAATGAGTCCATTCCACCTGGTGGCAAGTGGAAATAGAGTCCAAATGCGAAGATAGCGAGTGCGGAATAGTTTTCGAAGCACACGAAGAGTGTCGATACTTCATCATATCGACTAGCTACAGCTGTTATAGCTAGTATACATATATATAGGCTCGTGTTCGATTCTTCATCTATACATTTGACATAGAAATCATTAACCCGATATTTGTCATTTTATTTTACTTTATTTCTTCAAACAAAGTAAAACAAGTTAATATGTACAACAAACCTAATTTAATACCTACGTAGGTGCTATACAACATCAAAGAATCTTAGTTAATCCCTTCCGGATATTTTTAATTGAAATTGCGCGGGGCTGGGCCCAATAAGATGCCGTGAAATTGAGTTTATTCGGTTAGCGGAGCCTTTGGCGAGCCCGATTACATTTGAACCCTTGGAATCATGACCAAATGCCGCGATGCGTATTTGTTTAGTTTACCTCCATACAAAAGCGAAAGCCTGTATTGATTTCCACGCAGAGGTGGTAAACATGTGCGTTATTTATAAGAAAACACTACATACATACATTCTGTTCGACAAGAAAGTAGACGTTATCAACAATCGCATCACAAACATCATAATCAAGTCACTGTTACGATAGGACTGACATATCTATAGGATAAAAGTCCTTAATAAATATAGAATTATAAAACAAAAGAACAAAAGTGCCGATGACTATAAGATGTACAGGTTGGTATCGCTAGCTTGTAAACTGTGAAACATTTTATGCTTATATTTTCCACGTCAGTGTACAGTGGTGCAAAACCTGAGGGACGCAATCGCATTATTTTTTACAACGTTTTAGCCAAATTGAAAAAAGGTTCCGGTCCTATACATTTTGACAGCTGTCAGAAGTCAAAGGACGTGGCCCGTTTTTGTATGGGGCTGTGCCCCAACACGTTACAGCGATCATTTATGTGTCAAATGAAAGCTAAAAATATGACATATCAAAATATATGTGCCATTTTACTACTATAAACAAGTGCGATAATAGGGACAAGAATATTTTGATTTCGGCTTGTGATTTATTAGCTTACGTGATAAAAGGGTTGTTTTTCAGTCACGCCGTCGAGGTTTGACCACGTTGTTTTTGCTTCGTGGGTTGGACTGTTGGCCTATGTTAAGCCTACTGCTCGGCCAACCAGGTACCTACTTATCTCATATCTCTGTATCTTTAGACCGGAACAGTCTGGCGATACGCGCTAGGTATCGAATAACAAAACATTTCGTAAAAACAACTAACCCCTTCACTAATTAATGTTGTTTAACACTTGTTTGGTTGCACAGCGTTGCATAGTGTTTTGTCCCTTTCATGCTTATGTCAAACTGCAATAGTGTGACAGACTCATCCGCTATACAATCTTTATTAATAAGGCCGTTAAAACTTTACTAAATATTTACATTTTCTACCGAATATTACTTTAATAAATCATGTTATTGGTTTTTAAAACTTCAATGAGCAGTATCGATCGATAGAGTAGATATCGCTACCTCGTGAGTATCGGAACGCCCCGTCCCTAAAGACGGAAAGAAGATGAACGAATGCTCCAATAAACTGGTCATTACTTTTTGTTTACTTTTCTTCCGGGGCTTTTACAGTTGTTTATTATATCTCAAAATTTTTTATTAATCATTTAAGGAATTTTCGGATATGTCTCATCTGTGTAACGGTCTGGGGCAGAAACGGGCCATGTCTTTTATGGGAACGGTAATGATTTCCTTTTGGTTTTAATAACGTTCGTATAGATATAGTGCGATTGCCCCTCTGATAACCTTCCGAGTTTCTTGCCAGTTCTTCTCGAGAAGACTCTCCCGAATTCCGAGCAGCTGATAGTAGAGTCGATTTCTATTTGCTGTGTTTGACGTCAATAGTTTCTGTAGAAGTTTTTGTTGAATAAAAGGTCTTTTAATTTGAATAGTGCAAGCATTCCTGTATGAGTTTAAGTACCTACATAGTATACCTACAACGTGATAATTAAATTACACAACACCTGAATATAGTTTGTTCAGAATCGAGAGAAGAATGGATTCCACAAATTAAAAATATGGGTCAGATTTTATCCAAAATTAAGTTTTCAACTACGCCGCTTTTTAGGGTTGCATACCCAAGGAAAAGAGCGTCGGTGGCGCTGTGGTTTCGGCACTTGCTTTCCAATCGGGGGGTCGGGGTTCGAGACCCGCCATGTACCAATGTGTTTTTCGATTCGAATTTCATATGTACATTTGTCTGACGCTCCTACGGTGAAGGAAAACATCGTGAGGCAACCTGCATACATCTGCGAAGAAATTCAATGATGTATCTGAAGTCGACCAATCCGCACTGGGCCAGCGTGGTTGACTAAGGCCTAATCACCCTAACATAGGGTAGGCTCGAACCCCTCGGTGGGGACGTATATGAGCTGTGATGATGATGATGATGATGACCCAAGGAAAAGACGGAACCCTATTACTAAGACTCCGCTGTCCGTCTGTCTCTCCGTCCATCTGTCTGTCACCAGGCTGTATCTAATGAGCCGTGATAGCTAGACAGTTGAAATTTTCACAGATGATGTATTTCTGTTGCCGCTATAACAACAAATACTAAAAACACAATAAAATAAATATAATATTATATTATATTATAATATACAACACATGTTATTTTTTGGCCGTTTTTTGCTCGATATTAATAACGGTAACAGGTAGACGCTTGAAATATTCACAGAATATTTAGTTGTAAGTATATTCACTTTAAAAATAAATAATTAAATTAAAATAAAATTAATAGTTAAGGGGGGCTCCCATACAGCAAATGTGATTTTTTTGCGGTTTTTTCTTCGTGCGCGAGTCCAGCTCGCACTTGGCCGCTTTTTGAATTTACTTTTAACTCTGTCACGCATTGATTTATCAATGCTGTCACGTATCGGTGCGGTGGCGCGACGGCCATGCGGCAACATCGTATCCGTATTAGGTACGCGAAGAGATTAGCAACAAATCAGAAAAATTGACATAGGTATCTTCTTAAATAATCCGTGATAATTTATTTATATTTCTTTTTTTTCAATTTATTAATTTCAGTACAGTATGTATACAGTCATAATGTTAATATCGCCAAACTGATATACAGTTTATTGGCGAAAGAAATGCACTAATTTATTTTTAAAAATGTTAATACAAACTACTTACTTACTTTCTAAGAATTTTGATAAAATTATGGATCAACAGCAAATTCTGGATATTAAGAGACTTGCTTATAGTAGTTTTTTAATAGCTAGTCTTTTAGTAATTTTTTAAAAGTTATACTTGTACATTTAAGGTCAACATCTAAGCTCTTAATTATTCTTGGCACCAGATACATGCGAGATGCTCACTGGGTTCACATAATTCGTTTATAATAATAAAAATAAGTTGGGGTATCTGAGATTTTTAATTATCTTATTAACACGTTGCATAAAAATCTTTGTCAATATTCCTGACTATGAATTTCTATTTATTGTGTTTGATGTGAATAAGTTATTGTGTAAGTCCTTGTTGAATAAAGATTGTAGAATTTGAATAGCACAAACGTTCCTGTATGTGTAAAAGTACCTTCATATATAATCTCTATCAATAAGCCTTGACTATGGACTTCAATAACTCGTAACCCTGACCGTATGATCATAAAATCTGTACTATAAAAATGGCGGGGACCCAAACTAAACGGAAACGAACGAGTTTGTGACACGCAAACCTAAGCATGCGTGGGGTCTATTGGACCCCAATCAACTTCGTCACATATAAGACAAACGCGACTGTTGCGTTCATGTAGCTTCCTCATGCGCCCCTATCACGTCAGTCAGTGCTTTGTCAGCAGCAACAACTACATGGTACCACCGTGCGACAAATAGTTTAATAAGTAATTATATTTTTTTCAAACCTTTCATTCGATTCCATATTTGAATAGGTACTCGTATTAAGATAATTCTAATGATTTAAAGAGCCGATCCTATTTGTGTGTGAGGTCTTAATACAGAATTAAACACCTCCAGTTGTTTAATTAAGTAGTAATTGTTTTTTTTTGTATCTAATAAATACCAAACTGCAGTATGCGAATTCTGTGCCAAGCAATTAAGAATAATTTCGACGTCTGTGTTTTCATGCTATTGATGATTAGAAGTGTATAAAGTTGTTCTTTAAGTTTCTTAATACGTACCTACATAGCGATTCGTATTTATAATTTCTATTTAAATCACAAACCAATTTATGGGGCTACATTTACCCCACACGACCAATTATATAACTAGACACGACTATAATAGCGTAAGTATTTTGACGCGTCTAACTAAAGGTCAATCACTTCTGTCCGTAGACGTGCCTTTTGTATTGTTTGGTGTATAAGCGTAAGACCCAGCTGATGTGCAGGCCCCGTAGACAAGACGTTTTTCGATAATCGCTAAAGCAATCGCTAGAAGGAAAATGTATGCGATTTGACATAAGCTGTCGCTTAGCTTTCTAGCGCAATTGTCAAATCTCATACATTGTCCATTTAGCGATTGCGTTAGCGATTATCGAAAGGTCTTGTCTAGGGTGTCAGATAATCTAGCATAAATAGCGCTTACGACGACGGCTTATTCTTCAAGAAATTCCGATAGATCTATATTGAGATTGTGTCCGTACAGCCCCCTTAGACAAAAGCCACACGCAAATTTTTTCGCAGTTGTTCCGCAGAAAAAATGTATTGCGATGACATTAGCCTGTGATAACCTCATGTTATTTTTTTCTCAGCGAATATCATCTCCATACATTTTTTCTGCGAAACGACTGCGGAAAACTAATTAAGTGAATCAAACCCAGTATTAAATTTTCTTAAGATACTTATTTGCCAGATCTAGCTCCCTCAGATTATTTTCTGTTTTCAAACTTTATAAAGTGGCTCAGTGGTAAAAAAAATGTCATTAATGAAGAGGTAGAGTCTGCTGTTGATGGCTATTTTGAAGAGCTTGACACTGATCACTATAAACAGGGTATCGAAGCTATTGAACATCGCTTGGAAATGTTGATAACCCTAAGCGGAGGTAGGTCTTGGTAGAATCGTATACTCGCGCATACAATTCTATCATGTCTCCCTGTAGTAAAGTAAGCTGTCTAGAAACACTTTCAATAGAGATGAGTTAAGAATTGCACCAAAGTACATCAACTCCTCTTAAGATTCTAAAATAATCATTACAATATGCTGCAATCGAATTTACGTAATGTTCAGTACCTACGACGAAGCAAACAAAATCGTAAAAGCTATTTATACAGAAAGTACTACAGAATATTATAACTCAAACATAGCTATAAATAACAAATGGTGTGTTTCTTTAGTCAGTTTGAAATAACATTAATCACTTTGACTGTTAAAATATGAAATATACAATTCTTCTCAATTTATAGGCACATGTAAATAAAAAGTGAAATGTTTGCTTTATTGTACAAAATAAACATTGAACTTTCACGCCAAAATTAAACATGGATCGTCCCAATGAGAGATAAAATAAATATTAGGAGTTAAAGTATTTAATTTGGCGTTTTGTACAGAATAATTCAAATGTTTCTTTTCGAATTTGAATATTTTTCTATGCAAAATAAGTATATCTATTCAACCAAAGTATTTACCCTCATTATCTTCACATTTCTGCCAACTCACGCCTTTGCGTCACGTTTAGCCTACACTCTTTGAAGGCATTTTGGATTGCTTCCTGAAAATTTTCACCGAGTCAAAAATCGTCCAAATTCCTGAAAAACTAATATTCTGTGTTCTCGTGATTCAGATATCTGCCGCAGGCTGACAGCTGCCCCCATGGAGGGGTGTAGGATTCGGGCTTCTTCACATATAGCACAGAATAGATAATAGTACTACGTACATATAGTCAACCGCTTCGGCGGTGTTTGGCGTCGTCTGCCCTTCTTGTTTTAAGGAGGGGATGTGACTATCGCCTAGTTCCTTTGCGGTTTCCCTATAGGGGATCCCTCTCTACTTGGGGAGGGGGAGAGGGTCGCCCTAGGTAAGCAAATGCCAACGAGGTCATTGAAGTACTCGTTCCTCGAACGTGCTCGCGCCGAGGTATCCTTGAAGAGCATCGATGGGCTTCATATTTTAACGGTTTCTGAAGAATTATGAGATCTTGCGTTATCATATAGCAATAACGGCGAGGATCGATTGGCAAATCAGAATTTCGCCATCATTGTTTAAGGTTCAGTCGGTGTGTTTGAGAGTCAAACCAAATAGTCACACCGGTGCAAACGTAGTATCTCTATGTAGTCTGTGCACCGGTGTGGTAACACGGTTTGACTACGGATCGGTTGGGAACAATTTAAAGTCATACAGTTGTATGTTCAAAAATGATGACCTTTCTTTTTTACAAATTAAGAATGTTATAACTATAGCGTGGAAAAAGTTCCACTTCGGAATATCACACCATGCAGGTTTAATTTTGATTCAATGCGGTGAATTCGTTTAAACGGCAACTTCATGGGCTCCAATTATACGAACTACCTTCTAACTGAAAATTTCCGTTGTATTTGTAAATTTTCACCAAACGTCCCAACGTTGTTATTTTACGCCCTTTGAAAACAAAACCACCGATTCATTCCCAGACCACAAACACGGTTTTATAAGGCCTTCTGGCGCAATTAAGCCTTCACTAGCACAAGGAGTCGTCAGCTGATTGTATTTTCAGTTAATCGTCCGCTGTGGTACAATAGCCGAGAAGAAATTTGCGCTATAAAAATTGTTGGTCTGCGCTATTGTGAACTTTTAGGAATTGGCTTAATGCATTCGTATACCATTTTGTAGTTTGGCCCACGAAACAGAAACGTGCGATCTTAATTTATGACGGTGTATGTTGTATGGTGGTGGGTTTTATTTTGGCAGATTCTGCTTTAAAAAATACGGGAAATCAAACATGATGTTTCCTAGTGGTGGAAAATTACTTCTTTGTATGAGATTTGGCGATAGCGGTTCCCATAGTGTTATTCATTATCATCATCACAGCTCATATACGTCCCCACCGAGGGGCTCGAGCCCACCCTATGTTAGGGTGATTAGGCCTAAGTCAACCACGCTGGCCCAGTGCGGATTGGTCGACTTCACATACACCATTGAATTTCATCGTAGATGTATGAAGGTTGCCTCACGATGTTTTCCTTCACATTAGGAGCGTCAAACAAATGTACATATGAAATTCGACAATCGAAAAACACATTGGTACATGGCGATCTCGAACCCAGACCTCCCGATTGGAAGGCAAATGCCGAGTCTACAGCGCCATAAGTAGATATTTATTGTTTGGATAGTGTGATCGTATATTATTATCATTAATATTTTAATTTACCTCCTTTGTACCTTTATTCCTGCTGTTGAAATCTCGTTACACAGACAAGCTAGCCAGGTAACGCTGCAATGGATTATCTCAAACCGCAGGAGAACACTCTCCGTTGCCCACCATACCCACTCACCAGAGGCCCAATTCTACGAATAAGTTACAGCGATATGTTATTGACTTTTAAGTGTTCGATGACGTGATAATGTAGCGTTCTGATTGGTCGAACCATTGATTTACTACCAAACGTAGATAACGCATGAACGTTCGAGAAGTGGGCCGGTGAAGAACTGCCCAATCGCGACTCGTGCAGTTCTTTTCCATAGTTACTAAAACGTCAATTGATTTGTGGCTAGGTATGAAATGATGTAACTTCAAACGGTTGTACTTTAAAAGTTGCCGTAATAATGTAGAATAAGGTTGAATTCGATAAATACGGTAATTTTAATTCGGGCGTGCATATTCAACAATATATCAGCGAGTACCTACAGATGTATTGTCGATTAGGTGACAGATTTCAAGCGCGTTTTTGTATGAAGTGCTCTATCTACGTTTGGTAGTAAATCAATGGGTCGAACGCACCAGTTAAGCACTATTTTTTTTTTTTTTTTCAAAATTTGGAAAACCAGCTTACCAAATCTAATCTATCACGGAATTTGAACATTGCAATACGGTTGATAATTATGTATTTGCAATTAATACATCGGCAATTAATATAGGTCGACAATTATTTAATAAATAGATATATTAATAGCGGTCCCCCGACGTGCCGACGACGCTTGAATCAAAATATTACTACATATTATTGCAACATATTTTTTTTTTTTACTTTCTGGAGGTATTTTTGTGTCGGGGGCTATATTAATTATTTAATTACAAAGTTGCCGAGTCATTTTTCTATATTTTCTATGTCATTGTGCTTCTGTTTCGTTTTCAGTCTTCAGAAATTTTTATAAAGTTATTCTTCACAATAGAAGCTCAAACATCAATCTTTTCGACAGATCTTATGTAAACTGGTCCAGCTTATAGCAGCTTAAGGCGAGGTTTTCCTGGAAATCTACGCGTGCACGGCGATTCCTTTATTGCGAGGTAATATAGTTGATAATCGTATAGCTTCTAATGTCGCTTACGTGCCCGTGACCAAACGAAAGCGTTACTTTTTACATGTTTTATTCGATTTTTGGAAAACTGGAGTACAAAAAATGTATTTTTGCAATTTTCTAGATAATAAAAATGCACATCTATTGGTAACACTTTTATGCCATTTATTATTTTATTTTCTGATTCACAGCTGTTTTAACTATTTTAATTTTTGGATTTTTTTTCTATCGAGCGAAATATTATTAATCATGTTTCTGTCTTTAAGAATGTTTAGATAAAATGTTCAACATTATCATATATGAATTTGAGAATTGTATGTTTTATATTCGTGGCGGTACAGTTAATCGAAATTGTATAAAACGGGAAAGTAGCGCCTTAAACGAATCCCATCCTTAGGATTTATATAACAAATACAAAGACTAATATTTATATCACGAATATACTCGTAGATCAGACCATTAGCACAATTTGATTATTTCGTAAGAACAGTGTGAAGTGGATACAGCACAGCTGGTTTTAAGCCCACCCGAAGTCAGCAAGCAGGGTAGATTCTCATAAGGGCATATTTTATATATTCATTAAAGTGAGAAAAAAAGAAACATTCATATTGTTTGTGTGCAATGAAGAAACCTTCAAAAACAGATTTAAACTTTCAGATACTAATGGCAATTATATTCTACCACAGAGAAAAAAAAATATATTGCATAAAAGGCAAAAATCCCCGGGAGCGATAGTTATAACTCTCAGATACAAATGCAATACTAACTACAACACAAACTTATGGACCTTCAAAAAAATAATATTTTATTAAAACAATTATAAATATTCATTCATACCTTCGCCTTAAAACTTACCTTCAATGCAATGGCCCGAACGTTTTCAAATTGGACTTTAATATTGAAAAATATTGTTTGAAACGTAGTTAAGGTCTGAGCCGACCATATCGGTGTCGAAATCTGCTATCAACAGAGGTATAAAAAAACTCCTATCAAAGTGATGAATTAAGTATATTAATGGATTTTTTCATATATAACCGCTGCTTCATAAGTAACGACCCAATATGAAGTGGTGCATATAAGTTGACTGTCACCTTGGAAGCTATCGTGACAGATGCAGTAAGGAGCTGTACAGTTCTAAATGAAAAGTGATTATGCGAGCAGCCTCATCGCAATTTCCGGGGTTAACTTGATCATTATAATCTTCTGAGGTCTAATAATAATCTTCACTTTATATCGCGTTTATCCCAGCCTCCTTCCGCCGGCCACAAAGCGGGTATCGCGCGAAACCAGAAGGCCTATGATAAAAGGTGCCTCGTAAAAAGTCAATTGGAGAATAAAAGCTGGCGTCACCTATTTTTCACCCCTTTTATTGTCACCTTCTGAGCGATTTAACTTCATAAACCTCTTTGAAGGCTACTGAATTTATTCTCGACGATGAACGCTTTTTGTATGAAAGTATAATGTATGTACATCTTTTTTTTATCTAGCTTTGAAATGTAGACGAAAATAACCTTTCGGCCGCGTACGAAACTGGAGCTTCGTAACCAGATGCGATCGAATACTTTTTCGTCCTCATACGTAACCAGTTATGATCGAATACTTTTTAATCCTCGTACGAAACTATGTAACGAGTCTCGTAACCAGATGCGATCGAATCATTTTTCGTCCTTGTACGAAACCACTCAACAATATAAAACCACCTATCAGAAAATCAAACAAACTAGAATGATGATACAACAACAATTTACTGGAGGAAGACTCTGTACTAGGGTCGTCTGCTTAGGTACCTCCATCTTACCTATTTCTGCCGCAAAGCAGCAGTGCTTGCATTGCTGTGTTCCGGTTTGAAGGGTAAGATATGGCAGTGAAATTACTGGGTACTGTGACTTTACATCTGGTGTCACGAGTTGGCAACGTACACTGTGGTTCTTGTGGGGGTTGCAGTTTTACTGCGAATCTCACAGGAGCTACATGTATTATAGGCGACTGTTACCGCTTACCATCAGGTGGGCAGTTTGCTTGTTTGCCAACTTTCTGCAATAATAAAAAACGATTCAAAGGGAAGAAGTATCCCACAATGGCTCATCTGTTAGATACTTTGATAAAGCAGACAAAACGTTGTAATGAATAAATAAATGATGCACTAATATAAATTAAAAGAAGGAAACATTTCTGTAGGGCATAATATCGAAATTAATTGTCCTTATGCTTTCTCATTTTAATTTTTAATTTATTACTTTTATATGAAAATAAAATATCTTATTTCTACTTTGACTATTTCTAACTTTTTGTAAGTTGCTTATGATTCAGAAATTAAGAAAACCAGTAATACACAAATGTCAAATGATTACTTCTATTAATGTACAAAAATACAAAAAAGTTTTTGATCGTAACTGGTTTCGTGCAAGGACGAAAAAGTATTCGATCGTAACTGGTTACGAAGCCTCAGTTTCGTACGCGGCCGAAACGGAAAATAATTCGTCTTAAAAGCTCGATTATGTATAGCTTCTTATCGAAAAGTGTAAGTAATTATTAAGTATTCATCATCACAGCTCATATATACGTCCCCACCGAGGGGCACGAGCCTACCCTAACTATGTAATTATATTAGGGCGCCGCGTCAAACCACGCTGGCTCAGTGTGGATTGATTGACTTTTCATTTTTTGAAATAAGGCATTCCGTTCTTGGAGTTTTTCTTCTTCCATTAATGGTTGTACAAATAATCCGCTACTTCTAAATTAAAGCTTAAGATAATATATTTGGTCATTCCTTTTGTTTGTAAGCTCCATCATTACAGGTCTACGGCTCCCCCTTCTCCCCAATCGTCTTGATTCTTCCAAATATGGGTCAATATTTATGTTCATGATATCATGAAATGCTTGTGATATTTTTAAGAATATTTCGTTTTCAGTTTCATTTGTTTTTTTCCGAAAGTCCATAAATTACAATTTTTCTTGTATTTTTCATGTCTCTGACCTGTTCTTTTTTTTCGTATCAATTACACTTATATTATCAGTGACGTTTATTTGCTCAATTTTTATTGTGTCTGCTGTAAATTTTAATTCCTGAATATTTTTCTCTATTGTGTTGTTGATTTGTGTTTGTATTGCAGTTTTGATGTCCAATAAAATCTCTGTCTTTATTTTATGTAGTTTTTTATCTAATATACTTTCGAGTTTCGTATCTAGTAGTTTACTAAAATTATTGAATGTAATAGTTTATAATATTACTGAAATGTGGTGTGGTTATGTTTGGGATTTCCGTGGGTGCTGGATAATCCCTAAAATACTATCAACTGTCATATTATTATCGGAATCGCTTGGATTCTCATTTGTTTCAAAAATTATGTTTTTTTGTAACTTTACGTCTAAAAGTAACATTTTGCACTATCTGTATCATGAGGTGTGACCGATGACTGAGACCTTACAGGAGTATTTGTGTTGTTTGTTTTTCATTTTACATATAAAAGCCTGGCATTTCCATTCTAATGTATAGCTTGCTTGTGTTAAAAAAACGTTTTTCTGATACATTTGTGCATTGTAGGTCGTAGCCTTTTTTACAAAATGAGTAAGTATTATTAAATTGCCGACTTGCCATTTCTTGCAAGCAACCCGTGCGGGTTTGCCATTTTGTGACAGATATCAGTAGGAAGCACGACGTTGCTCTTGCGTGCTATATTTACAAATGTATCACTAGATGGATAGATTTCTCTTATAGAAGGTTGGAGGGTAAATTGCTAATATTACATTTATATAACTTGCAACGAATAGATAATCTATATTTTTGGGTAAAACAACAAAATAAATGATAAATTGAGCAAATTATTTAATTATCTGTTGATATTTAACAAAATAATCCCAAAATCAGATAAATTTCACAAACATTAAAACGGATGAAAATATTGACACCGGCTCTAACGGGAAATGTGGTTGTCAGTCCTAGTCACAGACTATCTAGAGATACTATGTATGTCGTAGACGTTGACATTACCATGGGCTAGCTAACACAGAATATTGAGAGTACTATAACTACTCCATGGAGGTAAGTAATGATATTTGTTAATGTAAGTTACGCCATCTATACAGCCATCTCCATCTTATGTCTCTGCTAACAATATATATAAAAGGAGATGTTCCCATCTATAGACGCACGCACGGCCGTAACCGCTAATGGTAGAAACGTGAAATTTAGACAGTTGTTTTAACTCAAAATGCGGACGCAACTAAGAAGGGATTTTTTAAAAATTTTACCCTAAAGGGATGAAATAGGGGTTGCAAGTTTGTATGGAAAAATCTTTAAATTAGCAACGATTTTGATACAACTTGAGAATCTTAGGGTGCAAAATAGGGGTTGAAAGTTTCTATGGAAAGTATTTAAAATCTGCTCCAATTTATATGAAATGTATTATACGGGCTTAAATAGGCTACAAAATTATTTTCCTACGGAAAAATATAAATTCCCACGGGAAAACAATAATAACGCGGGTGAAGCCGCGAGTGAAAAGGTAGTCAATTTATAATTTATTGAATTGTTCTATCTGCAGGGGTAATTTGTCTGGTATAGGTTCTCACTAAAGTGCAATTAGAATCACTTGATTGTGTTTACTCTTTTTATTCTTATGATATATTTCCCAGTTCTTCCACTTTTGATACGATTTCATACTTTCCACTATTTTTTTTAACAATTTATTTACGGAGTCGATGAAAACAGTAGCGCCTGGCGCCACTCTCCACTGAACTCATATTAGATCGTTCCTTGTGGTATATTCCTGACTTCACTGCCTTTTTGCAAAAATAACACTGAATATTCCTGATAGGTAAAATGCAACAATAAGATGAAGTCTTGGTAATTGTCGTTAAGAGGACTGTGAAATGCCAATTCATGGGTCGAGTATGCACTTTCAAAAATGCAGTTTGTTGCACACCGCTTAGAGTTGAAAGTCCGAGGCAAGTGCCTACATTTCTTATTGAAATATTGTTTCAGGTGATAACTGTTTTACCCCCCTAAACCTTTACGAAATTAGACACTTTTGGTCGCATTAGATTCAGTATACCTTAATCTATGTTTGTACGTTTTGCTTTTTTTGTAATCTATACTTACTAATATTATAAAGCTGAAGAGTTTGTTTGTTTGTTTGGTTGAACGCATTAATCTCAGGAACTACTGATTCAAATTGAAAAATTATTTTTGTGTTGGATAGTCCATTTATCGCGGAAGGCTTTAGGCTATATAACATCACGCTACGACTAATAGGATAATAATGTATTTTCTGAGCAATATTACTTCAAAACCAAAACGCACGAACCTAGATCCTTTATTATATCTACAACATTTCCAAAAATTATAAAAATTGGATTATGTAAAGAGAAAAGCGTTATCGCTTTTTGTGTGAAAATTTACAGCTTCACAATCCTCTTAATGGTATCGTGAAAGAGGAGACAACTCTTCCAAGGTTCCGTTATCAACTTAATTTGAAGGTCTTAAATGCAATTATACAAATAAGCGGATTCTGGTATCTAAATACACCTTCCCAATCTTAGTATCTAAATAAAAATTTACAAATTTTCATAATAATACTAAATTCAAATAAATAGATAACTATGTGCGATGACCAGAAAACCTTAAAAGCTAAATCCTAAAAACAAGAATAGATCTGCATTCATCGATGTTTTCCGCAAACATCGCTGTTTTCTGAAACCATCCGTATCACCTAAGCTCCTTTCCTACACTTAGTTTTCCTTTGTTAGATTCTCTAATCCATCGAACATCGGGAAATGTCGCATTCGCAATAAAATTTCATATGGGAATCGATTTCTAAACAAAGAAAGATATGGCCTCGCCATCGTTTTATAAACCTTACAATTACCCTTTGTTAAAATTTTCATCCATACGCAAGCCTTTCTCGTCTCTTGTGAGAGTCTTTCGAGGCAAACAATTCACACAGAGGCGTTTTACAAAAATAAAACGATTATCTCTCATAGCTTAAGGGACCTTCCCTTCCCCTCTGTACTAGTTACCGGAGGGAGACGCTGTATCAGGATCGTCTGCTTGGGTACTTCCGTCTTAATTATTTCTGCCGCAAAGCAGCACTGCTTGCATTGCTGTGTTCCGGTTTGAAGGGTAAGATATGGCAGTGAAATGGCTGGGTACCGTGACTTTATCTGATGTCACAAGTTGGCAACGTACATTGTGGTTCTTGTGGGGGTTGCAGTTTTGCTGCGAATCTCACAGGAGCCAAATGTGTTATAGGTGACTGTTACCACTTACCATCAGGTTTGCTTGTTTGCCAACTTAGTTGCAATAAAAAAAAGACGGAATAATCTGTTACGATACCCTAGGGGCTAACTTGACTAAAACGCCCACTACACTACACACACTCATGCCATAGGACTCTGCCCCTTTATTGTGTATCAAAAATTTATATCGCGATGGCTTTCGATTTTGACAGTCGAAGTGCATCCATCGCTTTTTTTAATCTGACAGTCGACACAGAGTCTTGTAATGACGCCGCAATGATTGGAAAATTCAGAGGGATCGTGATTGATTTTTTCTTCGACAAAAACCCCCCTTGTCTACCGGCGGCTATACCGCTGGTGACCCCGCGGCTAAACCCCCCTTTCGGAATCTCCCCACTCACGATGTAGGTTAAGTTCGGGATCAGGAAGTGCCCATTCACCGAAACTACCCCCCGGCCCCGATGATAGATCCACCAGTATAAACAAACCGTGACTTCGCCTAGTGAGTTGTCACCAGGTTTTAAACTTGTTTGTTGTGTCCTCTCTACGTCATGGAATAATTTTACTATTTTTAGTCCTTTAATCGAACCCTCTCTGCCGTTAAATTAGCGGGGTGATGTCACAATGTTATTTAACCCGCCGCTGTCGGTAGCCGGGTAAATACCCAACGAATATAGTTCATAGGTTAACCCACACATACGTCTTCGTCACCGTTTAGACCAAGTGTTGGAATTAATTAATCCGATTAGGAATCTACTTACTGCGCCGTCGGGAACTAACGAGATGATTAAATCGCTTATTCGTAACAAGTTGTGTTTTTTGCCGTTAATATGTAGGTACTATTATTGATATGTATGTAGGTACTATTATTGAGTCATTATCTTTATACCAGAAATAATACGCCGACTGTAGGGAGCTTTTTTAAACATTGTATAAATACTCCATATACTCGTGGTCCGTGCCGTTATTATCCTTAATTCTTTTATATGATCCTATTTATTTCTCTTTTATTACTAAGTAATTGATTCTCTAGGGTGAGTGAGCATAACATTTATCTAACATAACTATATTATACTAGCTTTCAGAAACCCAACTTTCGACCTAAAACCAACCCTATTTGATCCCTTTAAAGGTATTTTTTTCAAAAATAGGCAAAAAAGTTAGTACAGTGGCTTTACTGAAAAGAAAGAAGATGTGGCTAATGTACTAAAAGCTAAAAAATAATTAGGTGAGTGCTATACACCAGTCATCCCACCACTCTCCTCATCAATCTAGACTTCTAGAGTCGTACCTACATAATGTTTGGAACTTCTTAATACATGTGCTAGTACGTACTGCCTCTAATACCATTGTTGAGAGAACCATTAAAATAGGCAATAAAATGTTTTGCGTTGACTACTGGAGATTTATTTTTGAATCATTAGAAGTTATTTTCATCAATAGAATTCGAACATGAATACAAATCAAGTGCGAAATAATTTACTACTGTTACCAATTTTAAAGATTTTTGAAACACTCGAATTTAGTAATGTCAATAAAAATAAATTCCACATCAGATTCCGTTGCACGCAAAATAAATATAAAAACCGATACGCAATATCTCATAAATTAAAATCGGATATAAATCGCACGTAAAACGGAACGTAGATATTTCGTTGCGTCTATGCTACTAGTAGAAATCAAAAACGAGTGGGTAAAACCATTCATTGCAGAATTTACGGAATGAATATTCAAAAATAGTGAATTTTCAAATCCGTATTTGAATCTTACGATTTCGAATGCGAATTTGAATATCTATTGTTTTAAAAATACGTCTCCAAAGCCTTGTCTGTTGGACGGCGGTTCTCTACCGCAAGTGAGAGTAAGATGAGTTTGTTTTATTTAGGTCAAAGTCAAACTCAAAAATCTGTTTTCAACATCGTCAAACAAAAGTAACTTATTAACCACGAATCTAATTATAACATATTTAACTAAAATATTTAACAACTAACTAATTAAATAATTAATAAATTAAATCCTAGTATCATCAGAGGTGAGACGATATCGCCAAAGTTGTGAATTATCAAGAATGGTTTTAATGCGAAATGCTTTTCTGTGAACTGTTTTTTGTTTTTCTCTCCCTCTGTATGTAATTTCGTTAAAATCGCCTATTTAAAACACACAAGTTTAAAGTTCTTTTTCACATACGCTTACTGAAATATAAAGATTCAAATACTTACATTAATATTTTCGTAGAACAATCAGAGCAACTCGCATAATTCCATGAACTCAACGAATTTAACGTCTGGTGTACACTGTTCTACATATACCACATTATTAGTGGGAACGCACCTTAAACAACGACGTCATATCAATAAGTATGTAGTGTGCAAACTAATAGCTCTAAGTGGATCTGTCCTCCGTCGCTTTATATGATTAAAGTTGGTCCTATAAGCAATATAATAATGTGGTTTTCATAGAATGTTTTCTTTATACGCTGTGGAAAGGTCAGGATAATCTAATAATTTAATGGTTCAGATCTCACAGTACACGGTTCACAGAAACGAGGTAGTAAGTCACTTATCAACTAGTCAAGTAAACTGGATACTTGTCGCTTGATACTGGCATGACTTCAAACGTATTGATTGCAAGCCGCGGATTGATTTTGATTGCAATCTTTCAGCGAGCTTTATTTTTTTACATACTACAGAGAAGCTCTTGCTTGCCCTGCATCTCACCTGATGGTAGGTGACGATAAGGCCGAAGGTTGAAGCGAGCTTCACCTGAACTCCTAGATAACTGAGGAACTCTTTACCTATTTGCCGAAACACAACACTTTAAGGCGCATAGTGCTCCCAATGACCTTGCGTCGATCGTCCCGCACTGATTACATAGGAGTGAGTGAGTGAGAGTGAGGGGAATATTCAAGCAAACCTTTACGCGTATGATGAATTATTTCAATAAAAAATTAATAAGGGCGAATAAGAAAAATCTAAAAAGACCATCCCCTAGAAGATTGTTCACTTTATTTATTGGAATCGAAAGTATGTGATTTAACCTAATATTTACGAAGCGATTAGGTTTATAGTTTTAAAATCGAGGCATGTTTGGGTCACATTTTAACCAAGTTTTAATTAATTTATCAAAAAATTAAAAAGACCATCCTCTAAAGAATGCGTTGAATAATAACATATCTTTTTCAAAGATTTTTCTATTAAATATTTATGAAGAGAACCTGGTTTTTTCTGCAGTGATTTTTTATGATTGACGTTACTATGCGCCTTAAATAGTGGACCCGCGGTAATCCGACAAGAAATACCTATTGCTAAGCGATGTCGGATTATCGAATTTTTCGGATTACTGCCTAAGACCCACATTAGTCCGGATTTGTTTAATAAGAGTACCTTGCAATTCGACAAATTAGAAATCAAAGAATTTATTTGAACTAGGTACGAGTCATACTACGTTATTTTGTATATGTATGTCGAATTTAATAAATTAAACATCAAAATCATAATCAAATCATTCTTTATTTTTTTATTCATATATGGCTTGATAGAAAGCTCTTTTGAATCGTCCTAATTTTTTACCTGCCATCATCACAATGGAGAACTAATATTTTATTATAAAAATAACATCATCAGTGTTATAGAACTAATAAAAATAATAACTGAACTCATTTACGTTAGAAAATAATTATGTCCAATCCAAACAAATGCATTATATTAGTGCAGATTTGCCACTGTCATATATAATTTATATAAGTGAAGATTTGCCATTTATGTTTACATACAATCAACAGTGATAGGCATGTAGGATTACAGGGGGGGGGGGCACGATTTAATTTTGTACTGCCTATCCGTGTAAAATACAAATATGCTTTTTTGCGTTAAATTACGCGTTACATTACTCAAATAACAATGTTTTAATAAACATTATTATAAACGTAAAAAAATAATAAGTATATTTTAACTAAGATACTACAATTACAATAGGAGTAGTGTATGTTTAACTAACGTATTATGAAATACTAGCTGTGACGGGGAACTACGTTTCGCCATATATTTTTTCCCCGTTTTTGCAACATTTTTCATTGATGCTCAGCTCCTATTAGTCGTAGCGTGATGTTATATAGCCTAAAGCCTTCCTCGATAAATGGACTATTCAACACAAAAATAATTTCTTAATTTGAATCAGTACTTCCTGAGATTAGCGCGTTCAAACAAACAAACAAACAAACTCTTCAGCTTTATAATATTAGTAGGTATATTAATATTAGTATTAGTATACGAGTATGTTTTACTTACGTAACAAAATGACTCTATGTTTTGATGTAATGTAACAAAATTAAATAGTGAGTGAGTTCTTAGCTAACGTTATATTCTAAAAACCACTATTCATGAAAATTGTTAATCGAACAGTTCACGATTTTCTTTTTCATAAATATTACCCAAAAAAATGTTGTTTGCAAATACCTCACAACTGTTGTTGTAAGGTGATTGCTAATCAGGAAGAATAAAAATGTCAAAGGCCATGTATACTTTGTTGATTGCTCGACTTTAATAATGTTTCACGAAAATTTACCTACAATTTTTGTTAAGCGGATATTTCACGAACGATAACAAGATGGCGACAATAAAACTAAATGAAACAAAAATATGTCAGCCACTTGGCTTACTGTTTTAAACAGAAAATTGATTCGAATCCCTGAGCCTATTCAAACAGCCGTAAACAATATGCTAAGCCAATGTTTATATTTGCTATGCAGCTATATTTATTGTTACATTACGAAGCAGCCAGTTTTGCGTTCAGAAAACGCGTGGTTGTTTTCTTTGTTAAAAGTAGCAGTTTTTTTAGGAATGAATCTTTTGCTAATTAGCTAAATAAACTTTACCTACTTGCTGGCCGTCATTGAGTGTGGTTCACTCAAAGAGCCTGTGTAAAACTGATTCAGTTCAGTGATTAATTAGTAGTAATTTTCATAATTTTAGTATTCCGTATCTGGAAAGAAAAACGAAACCCTTATAGGATCACTTATTTGGCCGTCTCTTTGTCAAGACCGCTTTTCTAAGGAACGCGTAGAGATATCAAACCATTGATTTACTACCAAACGTTTGGTAGTAAATCAATGTAACAAACTGAAAATATATTTACGATCTCTTTTAGCTGTGAAAATATTTAACTGTACGCGATCAAAAAATATAACCGCTTCTGTGGCATTTTTTGCGATTTATTATTCAAAAATCTTTATTCAACTTAGGCCTTTACAGGCACTTATTGACGTCAAAACAAAGCAAAACATTCTAATTTAAAGGAAACATAAATTTAACCTTGTATGTGCATACATCCTGAATATACCTACTCAAGATGTCTGCAAATACAAGTAGTAATGAAAAAAAAAAAGTTGAATCTACTATTATCATATTATATATTGATCAAAAACATACCTAAGTCATTTTTTTAATTATTTCGATTTTTATTTTCATTTACTAATTGTTGAGTGTAACACCACCACGCGCGAGTTAAGGGTTAATATAGTTATCTTCGGCGACTACAGAACGCTTGCCGCTCTCTCAAGCTTCATCAATATTTCCTGCCTTTTAAGCACATTTATGACTTAATTTATACTTGCTCAGTCCGTCTGCTCCCTATTCCGGACTAGGTCGATATTTGTTACCTATATTCTATATATTTTTAATTGACGACCATAAATTACAGAATAATGCAACTAACATAGATAGCTTCGCATCTATGGCATGGCAATGTAGAGACATGCACATTCTCAGCCTAAGTCATAAAATCCTGTACTGTTCCCATTTCCCCGAATATAGGAAGTGAGGTGAAGGGATAAGTTCCTCGGTTATTGAGGAGTCTAAGCGAAGCTCGCTTCCACCTTCGACCTACCATCATATGAGATTAAGTATGGACCTGAGACCAAGAGCTACCCTGTTGTATGTCAAAAACATGGCGATGTCACTGGTTAAGCGCAACGAATCTGTTATAATTTAGCTCTCGCTTTTAGTGGAATAGTCTTCAGCGCAACTAATCGCTGCTTTTACGACGGAACAGGCGATACGCTAATTGGGGTCGGCTGTTTACATGTATATTACGTACACAGCTTCGCGATTCAACCTACTGGAAGTGTGGCATCAAAGCGTTTCGGTCTAGCTAGAACATCACAACTGATTTTATCATGGTTATGGCTGATTTAGTCGAGGGTTTGACGTAATCCAACCGAAACTTCGAGAATCAATTTAATATCGTACAAAGCGAGAGTTTTAGAAGATCTTTCAAAATGTCGAATTTACACTTCTTTGGCTTCCTACACAAACTTCTTCTTAGGTCCTAAAGTTTTGTTTTTCCATGCAAAGGTTACCCAATCCTTCCACAGGAATGAGTCCATCTATTCAATTTTTAAAATATTTCGTGACCAAATAAAATGCTGTAGAATATATCGATTTATCTCCAAACAATTATTTTGATTATAAACAAAATTCATTTTATGGTGATCAATGCCTTTTTAACTAGGTGTAATGCTTTTGTACACTCTACCTATGTATGGCTTTTTTTATTACTACTAAGTTGGCAATAAGCAAACTGCCCCCCTGATGGTAAGTGGTAACAGTCACCTATAATAACATGTGGCTCCTGTGAGATTCGCAGTAAAACTGCAACCCCCACAAGAACCACAGTGTGCGTTGCCAACTTGTGACATCAGATGTAAATTCACGGTACCCAGTAATTTCAGTGCCATATCTTACCATGCAAAGCGGAACACAGCAATGTAAGGTCTGGCTCCTTTGCGGCAGAAATAGATAAGACCCATGCACACGACCCTGGTAATCATTAGATTAGAATCTCACAAGAGCCACGTTTATTATAGGTGACTGTTACCACTTACCATCAGGTGGGCAGTTTGCTTGTTAGCTAACTTAGCTGCAATAAAAAATTGGAGAGTACTATGAGTGTACGTAATTACGGCAACAGAAATACTGCGCTGTCTGGCGTCTACAAGGCTCTTTACCAGTTCTAACGATAAAATATTACACCAGAATACGCCCCAAGTCGTTAAGCCGCATTATCAAGGGTTTCTTTGAGTATGTAATTCGCCAAACTAACTTTGTTAAAGTCATTCCCGTTCTGAGAGCAATCCACTCAAATGGGATAATCCAATATGCACATGAGTTATAATAATATGCCAAGTTATCAACCTCCTCTGGCAAATTGTACAGCACTACGCAATTAGCATATTATGGTGCGATAGATATTTGCAGGCATTTTTTTCTATTATCCTTATTAATATAAACGCGAGTTTGTGAGAAGGTATGTATGGATGTTTGTTACTCTTTCACGCAAAAACTACTGAATGGATTTGGATGAAATTTTGCAGGTGAACGGATTACGACAGGGATTGACATATAGGCTACATACTATGCCGGTAAAGTGAGTAGTTCCCGCGGGAAAGTAGATTTACAGTTTCTTCTTTGAACTTTTAAGGCGAAACATAGTTCGTGGGCACAGCCAGTATGTAATATTTTTATGTTATCTCTGTATCTACGAGCTACAGAGTATCATTTTTTAACCGACTTCAAAAAAGGAGGAGGTTCTCAATTCGATGCGTATGGTTTTAAGCTATTGCATAGCTTTTATCGCGGGCTTTGAGCGCAGCGACCGAATCAAGAAATTCCGTAACGAAAAAAACCTAACACCTCCCACTCCGACCGGTCTATTCGTTAACTACGGTTGGTAACTAGAACTATAGGCCTATTCGTTAACTACGGTTGGTAACTAGAACTGTCATTTTTGAAAGACATTTTATATCCATTACTAGTTAAGTGATCTTATGTCTTACGGCAGCGTTCATGATAGCAGTAATGGATGATAAGTTCCTTTCAAAAATGACAGTTCTAGTTAGCAACCGAAGTTAGAGAATAGGCCTGCGGCACAGCGGTGCGGCGTTGA
Source organism: Schoenobius gigantellus (assembly GCA_963935595.1). Classification (NCBI taxonomy): domain Eukaryota; kingdom Metazoa; phylum Arthropoda; class Insecta; order Lepidoptera; family Crambidae; genus Schoenobius; species Schoenobius gigantellus. The sequence continues at coordinate 7,965,881 of OZ012544.1, read as the reverse complement.
AAGCCGTGCATCGTCTAACGTCGTTTCAGTTCGGCAGACTTCGGCACGGTGTTTTGACGCGGTATTTTCTAGATATTAAGAGGATATCGTCTCAAACTTATGTTTTTTATTTCATACCATAAACCTATAGTTTCAATGATAAAAATTCCTGAATAACCTACATGTATTGTAAGATAATAAAAATATTTTAAACAATATTAACTTCTCTTTTACTCAATAAAAGAAAAAAAATTGTTTTCTTATCGGTCACCACGCTTAAAAAGTGTAACTTGAATTAATATCAAAGAAAAAAAATGCTGCATAAATAAAATAAATAAATAATTATAATTGCATAAGTTGATAAAAAATGCTATGCAAAGCTTTACCGCGGCAGTCCCCGAGTGCCACTTTAATTTTTTTGTGTGTATGTTACGCGATTACGTTAACGATTGTGGACTGATTTTCAAAATTCTTTTTGTATTCGATAGAGTATACTCCAAGAGTGGTCCCATGGTCACCAAAGTTAGGATCTGATGATGGAATCCCATAAAAATCGAGGAAACCCCTTAAATGTTAAGGTGTGTCCAACGTGTTTTGTGTATATGTTACGCGATTACTCCGCCAATTGTGGACCGATTTTCAAAATTCTTTTTGTATTCGATAGAGTATACTCCAAGGGTGGTCCCATGGTCACCAAAGTTAGGATCTGATGATGGAATCCCATAAAAATCGAGGAAAACCCTTAAATGTTAAGGTGTGTCCAACGTGTTTTGTGTGTATGTTACGCGATTACTCCGCCAATTGTGGACCGATTTTCAAAATTCTTGTTGTATTCGATAGAGTATACTCCTGAGGTGGGCATAAGGTCACCAAAGTCAGGATCTGATGATGGGATCCTATGAAAATCGAGGGAAAACCTATTTTACAAATTTTAAGACTTTCTAGGAGATCGTCGTTTGGCACCGACTTCAATATAGAAGTGTGATGTTGTCTGTACCTATTATTATATTATTTTTAACTTTTCAATGTTTTTGAAGTCGTTTGAATATTTTGTGAAATAGTTTTTATTTTTAACTTTTTATGTCTCCTAAGCATTTTATACCACACCCACAATTTTATTGCTTCCAAGCAAAATCAATTCGTTGTAGGAATTGTAGGCAATCATTCACGCCGCGCGTACTCATTTTATCATAGTTTAATTATCATTTCAATACACTACAATTTTGGTATTAGTATCAATGACCCTTCTTTCTATCTACCTCATTATCATAAGCTGGTGTGTGGGAACCGTTCAATCTCTTTCCAAAAAATCCAACGAGATCGGTAGGTACTTGCGGGCAAGCCCCAGGTAAAAAGAATGCAGCCAGTATTGCGAGGCGGTTCCCTGAGAAAATGCGTGGACGGAGAAGTTAGAATTATAAATAACAGTGAATATAAAATTTTTAACGATTAACTTGAAGATATAAAATAAAAATATCAGAGATTATGGTAAAATTTTAATTAATTTTTAAGTAGGTATGTTACATCAAATAAATAGTAGACAGCGTCGAAAAGTATAGTACGTAACGAGAACAACTACCTAAGTTGTTTGGATACGGCCTTGAATATACAAAAACTTTTGTTTGAATCGAATTCACGTGTGTTTTTATACATTTCAACAACTTCGTATATCGTATCATTCGTGAAAAAATTTGAAATGCTAAACCGATTTCATTTTACTGTCGGTCTGTTTTATATTAAGTGTTTGAAAAAAGCGAAAAATCACATTAGGGGCCTATTTCACAATGTGTAGTGTACTACAAAAAAACTAAAAATAAGCTAATACCACGATAACCATCGATTAAAGTGGCGTATTTTGAAGGAATGGCCTCAAAATTGGGATGATGACTGAATTCTAATTTTCACGTCTCTTCATTAAATATTAAAATACGGTAGAAAAAGATGCAATCATGTGAAATTAGAATTAAAATCGGCTTAGAAATACATTAGATACTAGCATTTTAATCTTTTAATTTGGAAGCGATTAGACAGAGAGATCCGTCATCAACCGTGACGTCATTGTTGAGTACGGCCATATAAACTCCAGGGAAATTGCCGTTTTGCTAGAAAGAGACGGCGAAAAATCTTTAACACCTTATATCTAGGTTATTTTATAGTTATGCGAAAACCGATTTTTTCTATCTGTTTACTATATGAATGAGCTTCTATTAAAGCAATAATTTTTAAACCAAACATTGTGAAATAGGCCCAGACTAAAATACGTTAGAAGTTTTTTTGAATAACACGATTATAAATAAACTTTATCTTCACATTATATTGTGATAAGGTAATCTGCTATTAAATAGTTATTATAAATAAAGTGATATCGAAGTACTGGTTACTTTTTTGTATCATAGTAATCATCTTCGGTAGTATAGTGGTAAGTATCCCCGCCTGTCACGCGGGAGACCGGGGTTCGATTCCCCGCCGGAGAGTTTTTTTTTTAATCATATCTATTTTTTTAATAGCCAGTAAGTTAATTTTTCCGAAGAAAGTAATTGTATCATTTATTTGTAACTTTTTCATTTTTATCCAATTAACTTTTTTTTGTTTCAATTTACAAACGTAAAAAATATTATTGTCAAGATTGAATCTTTACTAAATCAAATATTATATTTTATAATATAAGATTAATTATCCTTAATTCAGTGCGGGAATAACAAAATGAATGCTGGCCGTATCATGGCGACTATGCCAAGGAATTTCGTCATTATTTTAATAGTGTTTTCGGTAGCCATTAAATTTTTAATGTAGCTAGTTTTTAATCTTGGTTTAGGTTTAGTTTTTAATTTTAAAATCAATTTGTAATGATTATTTATAATTTCTAGTATCTGTTAATTGATTTGATTTAGTATTTTATGAAATCTTACATGTAGGTATTATAAAATTTAGAATCTTACAACAAATTATTATTTGACTTTTATCATTACCTACATAAAATCAAATTAACTAAATTAAATATAATAAAATAACCTTACTAATATCACGTACTATTACCGTGCTTATATTTAGGCATATTAAATAGAAAACTGAGATATAAAGAGTACCTACCAATAAGAAGTCCTATTAATAAACTTCCGGCGGGCTATGTTCAAAAAAGTTAATAATTAAAAAGGTACTTGGTACATTATTCGAATGGCGCTTTGTCGAATTCAAATTGAAAAAGATCTAACTCCTTAATGAAAAGTTTAATATCTTGTGTACCAACATCTTCTGTACCTATTTATAAAAAACTTTAATGAATGACTGGCTGAGCGCTATCAACGTAGCCCAAACTACTGGAGCTAGTACCTACTATATATCTTCTGTGCAAGAAGCATGAAATTCTGTAAAGGGTCGTCGTTGGCTTATATGTATAGCCGCTTACTAAGGAAAGATTTTTCATAATTCCCACGGGAAGCTGAGAAATCCACATTCAAAAAAGGAAACTTTATTTAGGAAACTTTATTTAAATATAATGTCTTTAGTGGAATATTGAAAAATCTTTCCCTATACAAAAAAAAAGGAAACTTTATTTAAATAAAGTAAAATAGCTTGAAATTATTTAAAGCGAAACGTAGTTCTGCGGGCACAGCTGACTAGTAGATGTAGATTATAATTTAAAAGATGGAAAATTTTCCATGAATGCTCTCCAAAGATCCGAATACACACATACAAGTGTTTCCGTCGATAAAATTTGGATAAATGAAGTAAAAAAAAAATATTGTCACAAAAAGTCCTCTCCGGCGGGGAATCGAACCCCGGTCTCCCGCGTGACAGGCGGGGATACTGACCACTATACTACCGAAGACTTGCTAGTGGTTTCGAAATTATTAAACATTTGTTCGTGACATTATGTTCCTTAGAAAATATTGAACACGAAAATAGTATTTATTATAGCTATGCCCGCGAAATACGTTTCGCCCATAAAGGTTTCGCCATAATAATTGTCAACAAAATCTGGGGAGGGCCACCCTTATCACTTAGTGGTGTAAAAATAGCCTAAGACCTACTCTCAGACCTACCAAATAAACCTACCTAGGTAAATCACTTTATCTCAGGAGTTTGTTATTTCGACAAAGCAAAAATACGTGTTGATATTTTATTTCTTAAGTACTCAGGGACTAATTAGATTGCGATTTCTACTCGATACCCTTAGTCGATACTCCATAATATTACCCCATAATACCCCATTGGAATCCATTTAAGTATAATAACTGAAAAATGTCCTCTATAAATAACCTTTACAAACAAAGGTTTAATTCAATGTTTAGTTTTAGTGACTTCTGGTCAGGTGTGACAATGTCGAGTAGCGAAAACACGGTACCTATTAGCGGTAATATTAAAATATTTGACCGGTTAGTATACCTGTGGACAATACAAAGCGAACATTATATTGTTAGTAGCCACAGACCTCTGTCATTAAGGTACAAAATAAGTTGCTACTTAGTACTTACCGTTCCGCGCACACTGAGAATGCAAAAGTATTGGGGCTGCTGCGCTCTTGGGATTAATAATGCTTACTCACAGTGTACGTTGCTAACATTTCACGCGCTTTCTTGCGCGCGCTTACCATCAGCACAGATAATATAATACTACAGTCCATCAGCAACAAACCTATCTCTCGAGCACGTAGCGACGACGACGTGAGGTTTCAGAATCTACATATACAAATAAATAAAATTGAAGTGTCTGTTTGTAATGTCAACATAACAAGTTTTTACTAAATAGGTATGAATGTATATCGGGTACCAATAACAAAAACACAATTTAATTTTTTTTTGTCTGTCTGTCTGATTGTTCCGGCTAATCTCCGGAACGGCTGGACCGATTTTGACAGGAATAGATAGCTAATTATATAAGGTAAAACACTTTTTATCAAGATCTTTAAAAAATTGCCTACAAAAATCAAAATGCTGCCAAAAGTTACTATTCCACGCGGACGAAGTCGCGGGCACAGCTAGTTACTAATATGATACGTTAACGCCTGTCGTAGTACGATGAGGATTACTTAGAGAAATATATAAAATAATCGACAGCGCCACTTGAAATAGTATGACTTAATTTGCGTGTCACCGTATGCACAGCCCCGGGTCCCTAGACAATGCACTCAGCCACACTCAGCAAAGTAATTACTGTGGAATGGCTTGCCCTAATGGACATCGACCGAGCCGTATACCGCACTTGCCTCACCACTGTGCTCTGACCCGATGTGTCTGTTTTAACACTGTGTACACCTGCGTTTTTCCTATTTACCACAGTGTAAGTAAGGCTGGTTCTATCCGAGGTTCATTTAAAGCCATCAGTGTAGATGTGGGCCTTTTAATTAAACATTATTAAAAGGCTAAAATTACCCGAAACCTTAATTTCTTAAAATACTTTAGTATGCTAATTTAGGCCTTGACTAAGACCTAATCTCCCCAACGTAGGGTAAGATCGAGCCCCTCGGCGAGGACGTATATGAGCTGTGATGATGATGCTAGTTTAAGTTATAAGGTGCAAACAAACTGGGCTTATGTGATGCCACGCCACGTTATGTGATTAGTCGCGTTAACGACGTCACATAAACTAAGTGTTCGTTCTAAATAATTTTTCAGACATTTTCTATTAAGACCGATGTCTTCTGATGGACGTAACATCACCTAAGTGGCATCACATAAGCCCAGTTTGTTTGCACCTATATACATATTATATGTATGTATTAGTGGCAGACCCGGCAGCAGCACGGTGAATCCACGGAATGCTAAGAAAATTGCCTCTAATGTTTAGCAAAAAAAAATTACAGCCACGCAAACTTCGGAAAAAAACCGTTTGAAAAGCAATTCGTCTTCGTCTATTTACGCAATCATAAAAAGATTACGAATTCGGCCGTAATAAAAGCGCTTTTGATACGACCACTTTTTGTGAGTGCGAAGGGATTTATTAAAATTTCAGCTAGCCTAAGTCCCTTTCTTAAAAAAGGCCACACACACTCGACTTTTTGCAGCGACACGGTCGTGTAAAAGTAATAGCTGGCTGCGAAGATATCGTCGCGATTCAAGCAACTTTTGCATCGATTCAAATGCGATAAAGCATGGATGCAACGCGATACGTCACTGATGCGGCCAACCCTCGTAGCATGACCACCAAAACATGATATGATAAATCAGTTTATCGCGGTAAACTGTCAAAATACGATAAAAACGTATTGCATTTTGACAGCTCACTAAGATAAAACCACTTTATCGTAGTGTTAAGATGATCATCTTCATCTTAGCACTCCAAAACCAGCTTTTGAAGCGGAGCCCGCGTTCGCCTTTGTCGCGACTTCACATGCGTGGTCTTCGCGTAACATAATTATTTTAAAAAAATTATAATTTTTACATCGTCTATTTATCTGTGTCTTCCACGCACTTAGAAACCCACGTATTGGTAAGTGTTGAACAAGTTTTGTTTTGAGTAGCGTCGTAATTGTTAAGATTAATTTGAATCATTCAGTTCGTGTCCATTTTAAAATTTTGATCTTGTTCTTTTAGTTAATATTTGCATATTGTGTCACTAATTGTTATCAATTTTCTTTGTGTTAGCTAGCTCTTTAACAAAGCTTTTAATTGGTTTTTTTGTAATTATTATTTTTGGTTGTAACTCCGATCTGATTGTGACAAACACTCAACACGACTTTTTTTCAACTTTTTTTTTTGAATACAGATACGATTTTGTAAATTGAATTAAGCCTTAAGCCCAATTTGTAAATTGAACACAGATACGATTTCGTCCTACACTTTTAACACCTTGTCTGACGATGTTTTTAATATTTTCGTTGACCAACAGTTTTCCAAATAAAATTTGATTTATAGTAGTACCAGCTTTAGGGTGCGGTTCTAAACGGGATACATGAACAATGAAAGGTCCATTGTCCAGGTTGGTGTATCTTTTTGCTTGAGTCAAACTAGGATGGGCGTAGGAATGCTGTATAGAATGGGATGGGGTAAAACTTTCCGTGGGATTTATTTTACTAGGGGAAGCTGACACGTTTTCTTCGTTAGACCTTTTTCGACCTAATCGCTGAGAAGACTGCTCGCAGCTAACGACATCATCGCCAGCTACAAATCCTTCCCCACTTAATGATTGTGGCACTAAGTCAGGATCCGGATCGGGTGGTTCAGGTGAGATAGACGACATAGTAGCCGATCCCACATGGGTTAAAAACACAAAATAAAAGCACACAAAAAACTTACACAGACAATCACAGATCACTTAATTAAGCAGAGCCTTTCAATTTGGGCTTAACTGACCACGCCCAAATAAATCTGTTTACACCAAGGCAGTTTATTATTTTCAATTAAAACCCTTGGGACGTAACACTGGCGGCTGGAGTGTTAAGATGAAGATGATTTAACTATGGGACCATGTGGGCCGGGCACAAGGCGACAAAGCAGTAAAACAATACTGGAGTTCGGAAAATAATATAATTTCAGTAGCCGCCATGTGTTGATTTGCTTTTATTCAATTGTAAAACTTGGAAATAAAATATCTTAGATCTTGTACGTCTTTTATTCAATCACACACGTTACCACATGAAGAACATATTAATAAACATCGATGCGGAAACAGAGACTATACTTCTAGGAAAAGTAGCACAGATAACATGACGTTATTCCATAAACAACATGTTGAAAATGTGATAAGTACATTGTGATCTTCCTATCGATACCTACAGTTTGATAACCTAACCAACATTTTTATTTCCTCTTGTGTTATTTAGTATTATTGCATTGGTTTTTCTTTTTAGTTCTTGTGTTGTGGTTCAACTCTTCAGCGTAATTCAGTTAGTGTGATTCTGTAAAACCTCACTTTAAACTTCGAATCTGATTCCGCAGTGAGTTCTTAGATTGGCATTCTCAAAATTCGAATGTAGATTTGAAGTTACTAGAAACTATTAAGTAATCTGTGCTACAGCGCTACACTTGCGAGCGTGACAGCGAGTGGAACTAGAGCTCAGACTATAGAAAAAAAGAGGACTCGGCATAACGAACGTAGTTATAGGAATGTGATGATTTTCGACGGCATAGTTTCTGACATATTGGCATCTCTTTTTAACTTATGAGGATAACCATAAGTAAAAAAGGACAACAGTAGTTTTATCATTACCAAAAATGGCAAAATTATCTTGGCGACGTCACAGAATACCTCACTGCGGCCGGTCGCCATGTTTTGTCACAGTACTCACAATGAACAACAAGTACATCAGTTGTCATCGCGACTTGTTTGTTTCAGTGTTTTGAAGAAAATTTTGTTATTAGGCGAAAATTGTGCTTGTTTAAAGTGTTGAACTTGCATAATACTGCAATTATTATGGGTAAGTGCAGTGTGTTAGGCTGCCGCATGAGCAAGCAAGCCGCCATCTTTGTGCCAGATTCACATTTAGGTATGCACGTTTTTTTCGTAGGTATTTCATGTCTATTCTTTTTTCCTTAGTCTGAGAACTAGAGTGACCGTGAGATTTTGACATTATAAATATGGGATGACGTATGAAGTGGCATTCCTTTATCACTTCGAAGCTCACTTCGCACACGAACTCGAAACAAAGTGTCAAATAAAACGTTGCTATTTTATGAGTGAAAACAGGCAAAGTTTATTATCATAGTTTAAAAATACATTTAAAATTATTTCTGAAGGTGATAAAAACTAGTTCTGAGGTATTTTTTTGAATTTTATCGCTACTAACTCGTGATAATGACTATGTAAGGGTATCTTGTATCTTATGCGAAGTGAGCGTGAATATCGAAGTGAGGTGCGAGCTATTGTTCGAATTTTACAGAATCGACATGCGAAACTAATGTAGGTAGGTACTGTATTTATGTTTTAAAGCTGTAAAAGTGAAATCTGAGCAAATTATGAAAGTTCATTTAAATAGGTGTCGCCAGCGGAAACATTGGGCCCATATGCGTTAAATATGTAAATCTGACCCAGTATGCAACCGCATTACAGCATCGATACAAATGAGTACAGAAATTGCGGCTTTTTATTCCCTACAAGTCGCAAATGCGATAAAGGATCATTATAAACGAATGTATCACTATAAAAATCGAAGCGCAGCCCTTTACACACTACGACTTTATGTTGCGTTACAGTGGGCCTAGACAAAAAGCCAGGCGCTTATTTTTCCGCAATCGTTCCGTAGAAAAAATGTATGGAGATGACATTAGCTGCGGAAAAATAGCGTGAGGTTGACACAATCTAATGTCATTTCCATACATTTTCTCAGCGGAGCGACTGCGTAAAAATATGCGTGTGGCTTTTATCTGGGCCCACAGTTCCGATGCAGATACAAAACAGTAGCTGGAACTCGATTTTGAATCATTTGTCAATCGTAAAGTGCTCATAGAGCGTCGTCTGCGTTCGATTCCTACCGATTAACGTTTTGATTTCGAAGAAAATAAAAATAATATTGTTTTTTATGTAATGTTCTATTGATTCTCATCGCAAAAGAAACGTAAATCTACAGAAATCGAGCTAAAACGACGCTCAACGAGTGCAATAATGCAGACGAATGATTCGAGAATAAGACCACTAGCCGTTTTGCCGCAGCGATACAGTCGCGATACAGCATGGATACTTTTTTGTATTTATTACCAAAAAACACAATTCATTGCCATACATTTAACTCTGTCAAACTGCATAGCGCAGTTTGTCGGCAGTGGTTCTCATCGTGAAATACTTCTATACACTATAATATACCACAATGCTACAATATAACGCTATTATAATTACAGGACATTACAGCTTATACCTAATATAATATTATAATAACAAAACCATACAGTACTTAAATCACAATACCGTTTGTAAGTAGGTACATTAGGATATAAATCAATGTAGTTCGTTGATATCTTTTATATTACCTATAGCTTTTAAGAAGAAGAAGAATAATAATAATACTATACAAAAATCACACGATAACGCAACTGAAAAATGACTGTATCACTATAAAATTGTAGAATGTGGCCCTCTACACATTGCAACTTTACGTAACGACACAGTTGCGATGCAGACGCGACATAGCAACTGGCCGTCTTGCGGCACCGGTGCAGTCGCAATGGCAGTATCAATATAGCTACGTTATCACCTAGGTATCGCTGCAAAAAGACGCGTTATCACGCAGTGTGTAGATGCCCTAAGCGGATCAAAAATGTACGGAGGTACCGTTTCTTTGTTGAGACGGAGACTGAAATGAGATTTTTAATTCACGACAGGCCTTAAACAGCTTTCACCGCAGCAGATGGTTATTGACGACAAATGCGAGCTTCGCTTTTGCGCTTCATCTTTAGGAATTAGCAATCTTTGTTTGTCCGAACATATTTAGACCTTAACGTGATCTCTTTTAACAGTATTAAAACCGCAGAGAAAGCGAGATGGACCATACTGCAATATCAGTTTCTATTCAATATTGTTTTAATTTCCCATTAGGTGGGTCGCCGGGCCGTACCGGGCCGTCGAAATAAAATACTCGGTCGCAGCATTCCCGCCCCATTTAAAATAATACAGGTATCGATAATTGACGAAATAGCCGATACCGAAATATTGTTGGCAAAGTTAGCTAGTAATAACATTTTAAATTGTACTTAATATATATGTCAAAAAAATATATGTACTTCTTGAAACAAATGTGTTACCCTATTGAGTTCATATACACGGTTATTTTTTTATCACCCTGGTTATTTTAAGGGTGGCTTCAGGACACGGTAGAAGAATTATTTAACCATTAATAATAAAATTTACTCACCTGTTTAATTAGATATTTATTATCTAAAATATCCAAAAAATACTGCACTGGTATGGACACTGAGTGAAGTTGTAGGCAAAACATTGAATGAACGCGAACTGAACAACGTCGCCGATTCAAAGTCATCACTGAGTTGATCACAATTTCACCTTCCTACTTTATTACGGGCTTGCTTAGGACCGGCAAAACAAAGTTTTTAAAGAAAACAAACAGTACTAGGTAGGTATTACGGTTATGGTAGGTTGTTTTGGCGTAGTTAAAAAATTGGAATCAACTTTAAATACTTACCTACCTAGGAAACAATTTAAATCAACTTTAGTTCTAATAACAAAAGAGTTCTAAATTTAAAGGAAGTCCTCTAACTCATACATAGTCGTGCACGTTTAAAACTATCATGACCACAACAACATATCACTTTGGTTAGTGTTTAACGTCTCGAAATGCAGTTTTCGCTGCCAAGTCTTACGTTTGTGGGTTCACTTTCTTACACCAAACACTTAATTTCACTTCACAAGTAAAAGTCTACGGTCTACCGGAGTAAGGTCTGGGTATTCGCGAGATGTGTTAACTTGAAACTAAAATTCCGAATGCGCCCGATTGCCGCGCGTCAGGCGCGGGCGCGACATCGCGATACGTTCACACGCGCCAGGGTCAAAGGCGAACTAAAGCCGGCCGGCTCGTGCCGACAAGCGACAGCAAACAACAAAACGCCGCCGCCGGCGCCGACTGTCTCTGTCTTTCACTATTGTAGTGTCTAGTGCAATAATAACTCTTATTTCAAACGAGTTGTAGATTGATCTTGCTTGAATTAATAATGCGACGTTGCCGCATTTTCCTAAGCCCGTAGTAGTAAATGCTTTATTCATTCATAATCTTACCTTATCTTGTAGTAAACAAGAACAATGTCTATAATTTAATATTATTGGCGGATAAAATTTAAAAAATATAACCACATGTTTTTTTTATTGATATGAGTCGTCTAGCGTCTACCGAGCTGCCTCTAAAATTTTCCAGTATGATAAAAAAATAACCGTGTATATGTGGAAAAAATATATGTACTTACTTCTTGAAACAAATGACCCCTATTGAGTTCAGTGCTATCAGTATTGAGTACCAACCATTGAGTGGGTCACGCACGGCACGAAGGGGCAGTATGAAAATTACCGGGCCACGGCAGAACGTTTGGGAAACACTGCTTTAAACTATAATATCAATCGCCACTATCTTGTCATGTGACAAGGGCATTGCTGTGTTCCTGTTGGAAGGGTAAGACGAGCAGTGGAATTACTGGGTACTGTGACATGGCATCTAACGTCACTGTTGTCAACGTACATGAGTCTTTGTATGGATTGTAGATTAACAAAACTTACAGAAACAATGTGAATTCTAGACGGCTATAGCCATGGACGCCGCCAAGATTATTTTCAGGGAGGTGCATCGGCATCTACACATACCTACTATTCCTCCTTCTTGAGTCGTATTCCTCAGTGTTGAGGGTCGTGGCCTCCCTTCTGTATCACTTTCTCGGGTGCGCATTTTCTTACATAACTTTTGAATTCGTATCATTGGAGGTCCGAAAATATTTCTCATACCATTTAAAACCATAATGATCATTCTTCATAAACAATTTAAAAACTACATATTTAATAATAATAATAATATACTTTATTGCACACACATTACAACATAAGTAGTCGGGAACACAGACATACACGAGAAGGTACAACTGGCGGCCTTATTGCTAGTAAGCAATCTCTTCCAGGCAACCATCAAAAAATAAAAATTAGAGACAGTAGGTACATGACGTTAAGGGTAGTGCAAAAAAAATATTAAAATCTAGGTTTAAATTAAAAAAAAATATTGAACATAATATACAAAAACCATAAAATACATAATATACAACAACGAACAATGAAAACACTAAGAATCTAGTGATAGATAGTGGCTCCGTACCAAGTTCTTAAAAATATTCAAGGATCTGGCCCCTCTTATGCATTCCGGGAGGCTGTTCCATAGACGGACAGCATGGACAGTGAAAGAATAAGAATAGTGATCTGTAGTGTGACCAGGTATGTCAAGAATTAATGTATTCGTGGAACGTAAGCATGGCAGGAGGACCTAAAGGTGAAACGATCTTTAAGATATTCAGGACTAGTAGGATTAAATAATATTGTGTATAGAAGAGAAAGGATGTGGAGATCTCTACGCCTGCGAATGGGAAGCCATTTAAGCTTGGAGCGGTATTCAGAGACATGATCGTATTTGCGAAGATTAAATACGAATCTGATACAGACGTTTTGTAGTCGCTCCAGTTTATTAAGTAGTTCTTCAGATAGGTCAACGTAGCTAACATCAGCATAATCTATAATAGATAGAAGCAGTGATTGCGCTAATTCAATTTTGGTTTTAAGTGGCAAGAAATTACGCAGACGATTTAATGAAAAATATGCACCAAATACTTTTTTTTGAACATGCTCAATTTGTGGTCGCCAAGTCAAACAACGATCGAAAATAATTCCGAGATTTTTTACAGTGGTAGCATAAGGAATAGTAGTGCCGTCAAGGATAACTGGGGGCAAAAGATCAAAGTTCACCCTCGAAACATAATAAGAACTGCCAATTACTATAGTCTGAGTTTTATTAGGATTTAAATGTAAACCAAAATTCCTGCTCCACGTCAAAATGTTACCCAATTCGCTATTAGTAATTGAAACAGCTTGTACTAATTGAGGTAATGGTGCCTGGGTGTATATTTGTAAGTCGTCTGCATACAAGTGATAGGAACATGACAATGACTGTGTGATAGTGTTAATGAAGACAGAAAAAAGTAGCGGAGATAAGACGCCACCTTGAGGAACGCCGGCGCTAATATTACTCCATGAAGAAAAGCATTCTTCAATGCGTATACACTGCCGGCGCCCCTGCAAGTAACTACGAAACCAGACAATAACAGCCGGAGATATGTTAAGAGAAGCCAAAACTGCAAGAAGGATGTCAAAATCAACACACATGAATGCACTACTAAAATCAAGTAAAGTCAACAGGGTTAACTGCCCTCTTTCCATGCCAAGCCTTATGTCATCGGAGATTTTCAGTAATGCTGTAGTTGTACTGTGTCCTGTTCGGAATCCAGACTGCAGAGGGTTAAATAGATTATGGTATTTAAAAACATAATCATTGAAATTCATAATATCATTAAACATACACTTAGTTTTTACTAATATTTGTTTTCATATATTTTTCTATACTAATGATCGAAACTCATAATCATTCGAATAAATAACTTTAATATTCATATAGCAATACAGAATATTTTGGCGGTGTAGAAACTGTTGGCGAGTCAAAAATAGGTAGCGAGGAGCGAAGCGACATTGACCGAAACATGAACCGAGCGCGCGAGCCGAGCGAGCGAAGCGAGCGTGCCGCGGCAGCGGCCGGCAAAGCGCCAGAAACGACTTTATGTTTATTCTCGACTTTAGGCATACTTATTGCTCGTGGAAACGTTCTTAGTAGCAACATTATTAATTAAAGCAATATGATCATTGAATGTTATGAAGAAAAAAGATCTGAAAAAAATATATGTATTTAAAATGGTTCTTGGTAGTAACAGTATTAATAAAAAAATTATGATCACTAACTGTTATGAGCTCCGTTGGTAGTAATAAAAATGTATGAATAAAAAACTATGAAAAATAAAATTATGAAGAGTGATTATTATGAACACAAATCGGTAGTAAGACAAAGAATAGGATTTAGAATATTATGTGAGCCAATATGGGGTCCATATTGGCTTTCTCACGTACTGGAGGGCGTTGTGGATTGTGCAGTCAAGAGCGGTGCGGATCAGAGGGCCTATTACCGATCTCATGGTTTTGCAAATGATATCATATGATATCATAGTACAAAACGAAAAATACGATTTCCGCTCAGATTTTTGATTATTTGTTCATTATTTAATGAAGATATCATTGAAATTATGCTATAGTGATGATATCATTGGAGATCGGTAATACGAAATGCAGCATTTCATGACTTCTTTTTCTCAAATTTATACCATGTCATACGATGAAAGATCCGTAATTGGCCTGCTGGTCGGTCCAACGCATTGGGCTGCGTCCAAGAGGCCCTTTCCCATCAACTTTGCCGGTCACGATGAGCTTCTCGAGGTTGTCACCTTCTTTCTTTACAATGTGACCGAAGTATCCGAAGTAAAAGTAAATTGAAAAAAAAAGTTGACTACACCTGTTCGGAAGTTGGGAGAGCCTTCTCGAGAAAAACAGGCAAAAAACTCGGAAAATCTTGTATTTTTTTTGTCTCCTTTTTTAAATTGTTAACATATGTATGTACAACTATGCAATATCAATTCAAATCACGCGCGTATTTGATTATAGTACATTATGATACGAACGCGCTATGTCGGTAATTGCGTACGAGGCGATATTGTGCGCGAGCCGCACCGAGCGCGACAAGAAAGCAGATTACGTAATGACCAATGCGCGCGTGTATCATACGACGTTTTTCAACACACTTGTGAGGAAAATAAAAGATCTTGTGGTATAATATTTTTTTCTGCAAATGACTGCGCTTTTTTATGAATCTTCCACTGCATGAAAGTATCGTATGCCGCCAAGTATTTATCCTTTGACTTTGGCGGCAACAAACTATTACTCGCGCTTTGCGCCTCAATAATTATTTCCGGCGGAGTTAATAATATGGATTCTTCTTCACTTGGACTCGACATATTTGTAGATAATCAATTATCAATTACAACAAAAAGGCAAAAAATTTCAATAGCGGGAAAATGCCGCGCGCCTTTTTTTTGCGCGCTGCCCGAGCATGGCTAAACTCTTCATACAGCCAACAAAAATTCAAAACTAAATAAACCGAATATTTTAGTTTTTAAAAAACAAGTTTGTGTGAATTTTTAATAATTTATTTTAGTTATAGTTATTAATTATTGTTTTTAAATGTTTGTGTTTAAATGTCGTTGTTAATTTAATATTTCAGTAACCAGTAGTAGGCTATTCATTTATTTCCAATTGGCAGCCGCATAAAGTCGTATTAAAAAAAGTATTAAGCGACTAATTTAAGCATGTATACTGGACATACATTTACTTTGCAATCTTGAACAAATTAGAATTTGTCGTGTTAAGACTACAGCACTTGTGCGATTATGTAAAGTGAAAAGCACTCGTGTTTAATATACTGAATAACGTGTCTAAATGCAAGGTAATAAGACCCACTTTACCAGCAAGTGTGTTGAAAAATATATTTCGCTCATCGAAAACATACTTAAGGTGCATTCTACTAAGCGTTCAGAACGATCAAAGTTCTGAACGCTTGTAGCCAGCCCAGGATGACGTGACACCACGAAGTAATTCGTGCGCGGCACCCACTTTGTGAACATCTGCTATAGTCTATGATTGGCATTATTGCTTTTTTGATTTCTCATGGAAATGATATAACCTATGTCACTCCCACGGTCTTCACGAATCCAACGACATGTCCTTTGCTGAAATCCGTCAAGCCCTAGGGCTGAAATACATATACGGGAAGAACATTACGAGCCCCGCTGGTGTAGTCGGATAAAAAAATATATAATTATTTCTATGTATTTTCTTTCCTGGCAGGGAGATGCAAGTGTAAGTACGTAGGGGATGCAAGGGGGAGCACTTGCATCTCCCTCAGGATTTTGTAAAAAGCTACAGCTTTTTACCATCATGTAGGCAGACTGCTTGTTTGACAACTTTGTTGTATAAAAAAATCCTTCCACTTGCGATCAATCACAACTTGAAAGCATTGTGATGTTATGTTCTGTGTCATTTCGCAATGAATGCGTCGATCAAATATTAAAATATCCTCTGTGAATTTATCTGCGGCACGGCGCCTCTGTTTCAAAGCTTCCTTGGTAACTTTGCATAGGTAGTACCCAGAATTACCTAGGTTATAATAACACCAATAAAAGAACGACAACCAAGTAGGTACCCATCTTATCGTAGGTAATGTAAAATGAAGAGAGACATTAAGATTAAGAGATGCCTTATTTTCTTTGTGCCTTGTAGAGGTGCCCAAAATGATGTCAGAAGCCATCAAAAGTAAATATACAAAAACGCTAAAACGAAATTAACGCTTACTGACTTCACAGTAAAGGCAGAAAATTCATCGGAAGTAAAATATATCACTTATAAAAGATGCTTTTTTTACAAGCTTTTATTTACTTTCACCTGTCCCGGTGTCTGTAATGAAATCTTGCAAGCTAAAGACCCCCATTCCCGGTTTCCGATTGTACTGAAATTTTGCATGCATTGCATATGTTATATCGGGTTTATCGCGTGATAATGCAATATTATGATGACATGGAGCTAATCTGATGCTGGAACTCCGCAATAAAACGACACAGCCCCATCGAGTTTGGGCTTGTTTGATTCGTATTGACGAGTACTTTTTTCGGACATTTTCCTCTTTTTAGCGCATAAATAAAAGCTTGTTTTAAAAAAAATAAAGAGTTTTTTATAGCTTTTTATAGCCTCCAGACACTATCCCCTCTCATGAAGCAAACACTTTTCAAGGAACAAGAATCAAACAACCAATTAAAAACTACATACATATAGCAACATACAACACTCTTTCTTTAAGGTTAGATGAGAGTCTTCAAGAACTTTTATATTCCTTAAAAGATATTAAGTGGGACATTATCGGCTTGAGCGAAGTAAGGAATGGAGAAGCTATTAAGGAATACAATCAGTTTATACTATATTATAAAGGTGAAACACCAGGAAGACGCGGTGTAGGATTTTTTTATTAAAAAAGGACTCAAAAATTTTATTGTAGAATTAATTGGTATTTCGGAAAGAATTGCTATATTGAAAATAATGATACCCCCAGGCAAAGAAATATGGTCTATTATACAAATATACTCACCAACCGAGCAGTCTTCAGTTTCAGAAATTGAGTCGTTTTACTCGTCCCTCAACGCCACCATTAAAGAACATGGAAAGAAACACTGCATTGTAATGGGCGATTTTAATGCACAAGTTGGAACATCAAGGAATGGAGAAGATATTGTCTTAGGACCTTACATAAGCGGAAAGAGATCACGGAATGGACAAAAATTAATGGAGATAGCTTTTGAAAATAATATGAAAATATTGAATAGTCAATTTAATAAAAGGGCTTCGAGACGATGGACATGGGTATCGCCAGATGGTCGATACAAAAATGAAATTGACTACATCCTTACGAACAGACCCAAATCATTTGATGACTGTGGCACTATCGTGAATATAAATTTCAATAGTAATCATAGAATGCTTAGGGCAAGTCTAAATACGTCATTTTTTTCAAAGCTAAATCGACCGTTCAAAGTAAAATCAAAAACGGCAAGCCACAAAGCTAGAATAGTCACTATCAAAGAAAATCTCAACTCTGTGACAGAAGCATGTCTCCAAAACTTAAACACACAAGAAAAATACAACACAATACACAAAATACTAACAGAAACGACAGGAATAAACACTGCGAGCAAACCACCAGACGAAAAAATATCAGAAAAGGCGAAAGAACTCCTAGAAAGAAGATTCAGCTTGATTAATCTAAATAACAAAACAAAAAATATAAGGGAAGAAATAGGCAAATTGAGTAAAGAAATAATAAAACAAATAAGAAAAGACAGAGAACATTTCAGATTTGAGATTTTTGAAAGACACATTAACAGAACTGGAGGTATAAAAAAGGCTCTAAAATTTTTGTCTGAAAATACAAACTGGATACCATCTCTGAGAGATAATCACTGCAAGGCAAAGATTAAAAGATCAGACATATTAGCAGAAGCCACAGACTTCTACAAAAAGTTATACTCTAGTACAAAACAAATAGCCAAAATTGAGTTAAATAACAACGACGGTGTACCGCCTATACTACTGGAAGAAATAGATAAGGCAATCAAAACACAGAAAAAAGACAAAGCCCCTGGTCCCGATGAGATAAATAATGAATTGCTGTTAGACTGTAGAAACAACATTGTGCCGCTGCTAAAATATATCTTCAATGATATTCTGTATACTGAAGAAATTCCAACACAATGGACAACATCGACGATTATTCTTCTTCTCAAAAAGGGCAACAAAGACGAAATAAATAATTATAGACCCATTAGTCTAATGTCTAATATTTACAAAATTTTTGCCAAAGTAATTTTAGGTCGAATAACCAAAATTTTGGATGAAAATCAGCCTAGGGAACAGGCTGGGTTTAGACAGGGATACTCAACTCTAGATCATATACATACTGTAAGACAAGTTTTCGAGAAGAACAAAGAATTCAAAATACCGTTCTACTGCTGTTTTATCGATTATAATAAGGCGTTTGATTCAATAGAGCATGAAAACATCTGGCATTGTTTGAAGACTCAAGGAGTGGAGCATAAATACATAAGAATAATAAAAAATGTATACACAAACAGTACAGCCAGGATAAAATTAGAAAAAGAAGGGAAGGAAATAAAAATAAACAGAGGAGTACGTCAGGGAGACCCCCTATCCCCTAAATTATTTACAGCCGTTCTAGAAGAAATCTTTCGCAAACTAGACTGGAATCAATATGGGCTCAACATAAATGGAGAAAAACTATCTCACCTACGATTTGCTGATGACATTATAATATTCGCCACAACAAAAGAGCATTTACAAAACATGCTCATAGACCTGGAGAGAGAAAGCTGCAAAGTAGGTCTAACGATGAACACTTCTAAAACCAAAGTCATGACAAATGTATCTGAAGATATTATTATCATAAATGGCGAGCCGATTGAATACGTAAAAGAATATAACTATCTAGGTCAACAAATCTCAACTAGTGATATAATGTCAAAAGAAATCGATACCAGAATTGGGAACGCATGGAAATGTTACTGGCGGTTAAAAGAAGTAATGAAGAACAGCGAAACTAATATGATAATAAAAACAAAGCTGTATAACACGTGTGTTCTACCAGTGCTAACATATGGCTGTCAAACTTGGGCACTCACAAAAGCACATCACAAGAAGCTGGAAATCTGCCAGGCAGCAATGGAGAGGAGCATGTTGAATATAAAGAAAATGGACAGAATAAGTAACATAAATATTAGGAAACGTACAAAAATAGAAGATGTAACCAAAAAAATTAGGAAACTTAAGTGGAAATGGACAGGCCATATAATAAGAGGTATTGAGAAGTGGAACAAAAGGATTCTATTCTGGTACCCAAGACATAAGAAAAGGAATCGAGGGAGACAGTTTCGAAGGTGGGAGGATGAAATAAAAGCTATAGGGGGGAAAACATGGACTAGGAAAGCGTTAAACAGAGCAGAATGGAATAAATTGGAGGAGGCCTTTGCCAATTTTGGCAAACAGACTAAGTTGTCGGTGTCAAAGACTTTGTAAAGTCGTCATTTAAGTTAAGTTTAAATAATGTTAAATGTCTGTACAGTCTGAATAAAGGCTTTTATTATTATTATACATTTATTTCAAACAGTATCTTAAATTTAATTCTTTTACAATAAATACATATAAAAACATAAATAATATAAAAAACTTAAATCTAGGGTTCCACTGGCAGCGGAGCACGGCCCAAGCTACCGGTGGTTAGGGCTACAGGGAGAGGAATCTCCGGACAATACGTGCCGTGTCAAGAATCACCGCCTTCTGTATCTGGCCCTTGATCCAACCGTCAAGCGAGAGCCTCTTAAGGTGTCGGTCGAGACTCTTCGCTATTAAACGGTTCGCAGAAACAACTATCGGAACAATGATCGTCGAGTCAATATCCCACATGGCGGTTACCTCGTGAGCCAAGTCAAGGTACTTACTGGCTTTGTCCTTCTCAGCTTTTACGAGATTCTCATCATGAGGGATAGTGATATCGACGAGCACTGCTCGGCGTTGGCACCGGTCAACCACCACGATATCAGGCTTATTGCAAACAATAGTCCTGTCCGTGATGATAGAGCGGTCCCAATAGAGCAACGCACGACTATTTTCAAGAACTGGCACTGGTACGTACTTATAGTACGGCGTCTCAGACTCGACAAGGCCGTATCGAATAGCAAGTTGCTGATGGATGATCCTGGCTACTAGGTTGTGTCTGTGCAAATACTCGCCGTTAGCAAGATAAGAACAACCAGAGATAATATGCCTGAGTGACTCTCCGGGACGGCGGCATGCCCGACAGATGTCGACGGTACCGTCCTTCAGGATATATTTTCTATAGTTGTTCGTCATCATTACTTCGTCTGCAATTGCACAGGCAAAACCCTCGGTTTCTCCGAAAAGGTCACCGAAGCGTAGCCAGTTTACCGAGGCGGTTAGGTCAACATCAGGCCCAGTCAAGGCCCGATAAAACCTCCCGTGTAGCTCCTTGCCCCTCCATACTTCCTTGTGGTCTTCGACGGTGAGCACCGATGGTTTGCGCCAGTTCTCGATTGCCATGGAGAGAGGGGTAAGTCCTTTGTCAACTGCCACAACATCACGATGCATCCCGCATTCGTTGTTAAGGAAGTAATTCCTGAGGCTGCACACTTCACGGTTGTGGAGGTTCTTGGCATTTAGAAAGCCACGACCACCCCATTTCCGTGGAATGTACAGTCTCATAACAGACGAGCGCGGGTGGAGCATGCGATGTGTTGTGAGTAGTTGGCGGACTCTCCTGTCCAGAGCGTCCAGCTCAGTCTGAGTCCATCTCAGTATGCCAAAGGAGTATATCAATAGAGGCATCACCCAACCGTTGAAGGCACACACCTTATTGCCGCCAGACAAGAGACTGTTAAGTACCTTTGTTAGGCGACAAAAGAAGCGTGCCTTCACCGATTTCTTGACGTCCTCCGCCGATATCCCTAAAGACTGTGACATACCAAGATATTTGTATGAGTCGGCATCGGAAAGAGATCTGAGTGTCGGAAAGTTGTACATTCGGTGATTTTACAACTTTCCCCCGCTGTACATGCAAGACCGCACACTTATCTACACCGAACTCCATTCTGATAGCGTTGCTGAAAATCTGTGTGATTTTCAGCAACTCCATCAGATCTCGTTGTTTCGGTGCAAATAACTTGAGATCATCCATGTACAGCAGATGACTAATGACTTCACCCTGTCTCCGGAGCCGACAGCCTAGACTTGAGTCCTTCAACAAAGTGCTGAGAGGGTTCAATGCTAGGCAAAACCACAAGGGACTCAAACTGTCACCCTGAAAAATACCTCTCTCTATTTTAATCAAGTTTTGCGGATCAAGGGAACCGTCGCCGCCGCATGGTTGACGAAGAGCTGTGGTCCACTGCCGCATACAGTTACTTAAAAAGGATTTCAGAGTTGTATTTATTTTATACAGCTCTAAAATCCTCTCCAGCCACGAGTGCGGCACCGAATCATAGGCCTTCTTGTATTCAATCCATGCAGCAGAAAGGGATCCCCTGCTCCGTCGAACTTGTTGGCTAATGGTCATGTCTATGAGGAGGAGCTCCTTTGTACCACGGGACCCAGCCTTACATTCTGAGTAGAGGCCAAAATATTATTTGACACAATGTGTGTGTTAATTTTTGTGGTCAGAATGGACGTATTATTATTATTAAGAGTAACGAACACTTCATAAAAATTATGTTATTGCAATAAATTAATTATTGCTTTGCTTATATTATACATATATAATTTTGTATGTAGTACACATATACAAGGATAGAAGTGGATCCACATTTCCACAACGTAATTCATATCATTTTGACGATTCATCAAATACGTTATTACAAAATAATATCGAATTACACGGGCAAAAGAACTCGCTGGATGAGTTTCCTATTTAAAAATATAAGGGTTTGCCAGGCCAGGATACGAATACAGTTGAATTCATCAGCAAGTGTAAACGTCTAGCTTGGACCCTGAATACGCATTTTTGGAACAATATAAGTAATTCAAATTCGCATTCGAAATGATAAGATTCGACTACAAATTTCCAAATTCACTAGCATTGAATATTAGTTCCGTGAATTCGGCAACTTGTGGTCCTACCCACTCGTTTTTAGGGTTCCGTAGCCAAATGGCAAAAAACGGAACCCTTATAGATTCGTCATGTCTGTCTGTCTGTCTGTCTGTCCGTCCGTATGTCACAGCCACTTTTCTCCGAAACTATAACAACTACACTGTTGAAACTTGGTAAGTAGATGTATTCTGTGAACCGCATTAAGATTTTCACATAAAAATAGAAAAAAAGCAATAAATTTTGGGGGTTTTCCATACATAGAACTGAAACCCAAAAAAATTTTTTTCATCAAACCCATACGTGTGGGGTATCTATGGATAGGTCTTCAAAAATTATATTGACGTTTCTAATATATTTTTTTTCTAATTTTATTTATTTGTATAGATTTTTAAATTTTAACCGCCCGCTCCCGACACGCTCAAGGTTTCGCCAGCGTTGAAAAAATTAATCCCGTGCGAAGCCGAGGCAGGTAGCTCAGTAATAATGTAGATTTCGAATGGTGAAAGAATTTTCAAAACCAGTTCAGTAGTTCCAGAGTTTACTTCCTACAAACAAACTATCTTAATAGCTTCAACTACTCTTTATACCGTTAGTTCAGATAGCTGTTGCCACTAAACCGATTGAAATTTAAGTTGTTAGATTGCTGAGCGCTTCATACATTGTATGCGCAAAGCCAATTATCAACTCGATTGTGGCTCCCGCGAGCTGGAATAGTTAGGTAAGTTAATTATCCTGACCGCAATCACATCGCATCGGAACGATTTTATTAGTTTATGCATATACAAATTATACAATCCCAGATAGGGTTACCATCTGACAGGCGTTCGCCGCATCTGACAGGCATTTTACAACATTTTTTTAGACAGGCGTGCGGCCGGCGCTACGCTTGGGATCCGGACTACCCCATTGAAAATGAACATACAGATAGAATAAGCTTTTCCTTCCAAGTATTTAAAGTCCCGTCGGAAAGACATGCATTTTTCCCAAAAATCTGGCGTTTTATGCATCCACAACAGGCATCCTCCCTGACATGTATGTAACCCTAACCCAGATAGCAATGGCAAGTCAGGCAAGTTTGAATCAAACTTACTAGTTTCCCGTCAACAAGCTTGCATGATGTTTGTTTTAAAGCGACAATTTTGTTAAGGCAATATTGTATAGTACTATCGCGCGCAGTTCCGCCTGATCACCGCTACGCTCATTTTCGTTTGCACTAGCGCTCTCTAACCCCACCCCGTCGATAGACATGGAATAATGATATAAAAGATATGCTTGGCCGTTTGAATACTTCTTCGGCCTGCCGCCGAGCCGCCGAAGAACCCCCCAACGCCGATTAGAGAGAGAAAGAGTATTTCTTTTATAATAGGCCAAAACTTAAGGAAGCGTAGCCCGG
Source organism: Schoenobius gigantellus (assembly GCA_963935595.1). Taxonomy (NCBI): domain Eukaryota; kingdom Metazoa; phylum Arthropoda; class Insecta; order Lepidoptera; family Crambidae; genus Schoenobius; species Schoenobius gigantellus. The sequence continues at coordinate 7,941,723 of OZ012544.1, read as the reverse complement.
CGCTTCCGCACGATTCAAGCGAATAAATTTTTAAATGGTCAGGCGGAAGTGCTCGCGATAGTACATTGCAACATTGAAAAACGAACATCATGCAAGCTCGTTGATGGGAAACTAGAAAGTTTGATTCAAACTTGCCTCAAGTGTGTAGACTTGTATAACTTGCATTACTATCTGTGATCCCTTATACTTAACCGCTTATTTTCAAATCTGGAAGGTAGGGGCTCGATTCCTCGTGAGGAGCGAGATTCGATTATCATAAGAAACCCCGGCCAAGGACGAGTTGCACTCGAGCACCGAAGGTTCCGTATAAACTTGTCTAAGTACGTAGTAAGCTCCAAAAGTTTCCGACCTGAACTTATAAAATGCAGGATAAATCTCAAACAACTTTTATTATTTTTCAATATAGTCCCCCTTTATTTCAATACACTTTCGTATCGCTTAATTAACATTTCGAATTCTTAAAAAAAATTGTCTGAAATTTTATTTGCAAAATGTGCCAAAACCGCGGATTTCACCTCTTCATCCGTGATAAACTTTTTTCCTCGCAAGACGGATTTTAGTTTTGAAAATAAGTAATAATTGCTTGGGGCCAGTCAAACCGCATTTCTTTTTTGGCAGCCTTGGTTCCGCATAAACTTATTAAGTTCCTAACTACATTTTTGTGATTTACATATTTTTTCTCTACATGTACTGTAAGACACTGCTCCTTTTCATGGTTTCAGGTAAACGGAACGCATTCATTAGGTTTTGATTCCTTTGTGAAATCACAATTTGTGCAAAATTAACAGCCATGTCTTTAATAGCGTTGACGATTTAATTTTTTAGCAACTGGAAGAGATAAGTATATTTTAACCGTATTTGATATTAATTCCACTTTGATATCTCTACGCGTTCCTGAGAAAAAGTGTCTTGACAGACAGACGGACAGACGTACAACGAAGTGATTCCATAGTGACCCAAGGTTCTGTTTTTTTTTTCCTAAATCAAAAACGATCCAAAAAAAATCGATGATGAAAATTATTATTAATTCTTTTTTGTAAATAACCCTGTAATTTGACGCTTTAGGAATATTATATAATTCATTATTTTCGTTTCAATGTCCACAATCGATTTATGCATATTACAATAATAAAAGATTAACCATGCGCGCCATTTTGAAAAATAAACATCAAAATGACGGCCATTGGCTAAGCCAAAATCTTCGGACCTCTTTACATTTTACAATTTCGTGACGGATAATTTGATTCGTAAGAAAAGGTTGTTTCATTTATCTCACAGATTTTTAATATTATCTACCATCCTGTAACTTAAGTTTGACGTTTAAACTTAAAGTATAAGTAAACCTGAGGCTCAATTCTACTAATAAGTTACAGCCGAATCGAAACTAAACCGATGCGTTTGATAGATTCGAGGAAATTTAAGATGATATAAATATATAAAAACAGGGATTTATAAGATGATCATTTATTGATTTGTGTCAGAATGAGATGTTACATTGTTTGATTGTTGATTGTTTACATCTGTATCAACTAATCAATTATATAATATTACTATTTTATAATTTTCTATTTCATAATTTATCCTAATTGATTTTAATAGCTTAAACAAAATATAATATTAGTTGTGTTTAAAGTAACAAATTCATATGGTCATGGTTATTAAAATAGCAAAAATTGCAAATATGTAGTATTACAAGTATATTTTATTACCATAATTTATATATAATTATTTAAAATATGATTGGGTTCTGCTTATCCCTTTCTAGTGACACTTATAACCATGTGGTTTTTGTTTATCTTCTTGAAATAGGTACGTCTTGTAGTAACTAAACTAATAAGTTTAGTTACTACAATTTAGTTACTGTTTTAATACATCATAAATTGGTTATTACTTATCATATTTTTAGAAATATGTTGTTGTAAAACTTGTACTTTTATATATTTGCCATGTGGTTAGGTATTTCTCGTATCGCAATATTGTATTTTAAATTACTATTGTATTTTATAAATGATGTTTGAAGTATTTAAAGAAAATATGAAAACAAATTACAGTATGAAACTCATTTATTATAAAGTTACAAGTCTATTTCCGGTAGATGTGTAGCAGCAAACTTGTTCCCGCCATTTAATGTTGCTATAAAAGGCTTCGGTTTCGCCGCCAATAGATCATTCAGTTTTCAACTTAGATAAAGGATGGAATAGATAGGACGTGACCGTATACCCGTAAGGGACAGACATAGATGACGTCATACCTGCCTAAAGTAGATGGGTATACCAGTGTTGCTTTAATTTTTACCCTACTTTATGTTTATAGTGGTAAAAGGGATGGTTGATCTACGTATTTTTTTTTGAGACATTTTAATGAGCGCCCTTCGCTCAACAATATGTCTCAAAAATAAAAGTGGAAGTTGCAAAATTTTTTATCGTATTCTTCTTTCAACCTTCGCAGTCTAAAGTTATTTACACTTTTAAATAAAACTACACTTTTCGGATTTACTCGAGTATATTTAGTTTTAAAACATTTTACTTAATTATTTAAGCTATTATGTAAACATCTTTACAAATATAAGAAAAAATATTAGGAATCATCATCATCAGCCCACACGCGTCCACTGCTGGACATAGGCCTCTCCAAGTGCTCGCCACTGAGTACGATCCGCGACCACTCGCTTCCAGCTTTTGCCAGCTAAGTAGTAAGTACCTTGCGAAGATCGTCGCTCGATTAAGAATACAGCGGGCAATATCATTGTTTTTTATCTCTGCAATTTATTTAAAATCCAATAATTATACATTTACTAAATATTTGTGAAGATTTAGAAAATTTATAAATATTAAATTTTAAATAAACATTTTCTAAAATTATATTTCAATAACACCGTTATTGTCATCGAATAAAGCGTATTGGCAATGAATTCGCGTATTTAAATATTTTTTACAAATACATTTTATCAAAAGCGGGTAGTGATTATGCGTAAACTCTTCAGTAAAAAATTGATTTAACAATTTTTCTAAGCATTGGTGCAAAAGGGAATGCATAGTAATTTTATTTCCAAAAGGTTTATTTCTACGATATGTTTTTTCAGCAACTTCGCACGTGGTAACTACCTCTTTGACTGCAGACTATTATATATGGTTCAGAGGCTATCAGTGATTCCACACATTTGTGACATTTTATTTCTCGCTGCATTTTATGTATGTACTTAATAATATTTTCAGAAAATCTCTATTGGTTTCTCCTACAGTATCTAAAATGTCCAACCGCTCATTTTGCATCATTAACTTACACTTCAAATCACTTAACACATTTTCAAGTTTGGCTACTTTTTTTCCCAATCGTCTAAGCGATTCACGCACTGCCCGTAGTTTTTTACTTGATGACCTCGCTGATTGTTTCAAACGCAGCATTTGAAGCCGCATTTTTCTCTTTCGGGGCGTATTCAAATTTGAACCGAAATCCAACACCGATGCGTCCTGAAACAATATGTATAGGTTAAAAATAAAATCAGGTGCTAATTTTACAACATTAAAAATAATAATTAAGAAATTTGTAAACTGTATCTGTACTAATGGTCAGACTTGTTATATAAATAGGAAATATCCAAAATCAAACCATTAATAATATTTTTGGCCATTTCAAAATAGTAGAAAAGAATTTGGTACCTAGCCATGTTAACATACTCTTATAAAAATTTTGGTGTCATTAATCCAAATCAGTAAAATTAATTTTGAAATCCCTTATACAAATAGTTGGGTCTGTGAAAAATAAATATAGGTTTCGGCTTGATAGGGATTTACTTTGTAGATATAATATGTATAAGTTACTGACCTGTAAAAAACGATAGGAATAGCACCACTCCCAAGAAAAGTGCCTTCTTTGTTTTTCTGAATCCACTGTTGTTCAAAATACTTAGAACACATTCGGGTATACTTGGTTGGCTGCCAATTCAATCGACCAGTAGCTTTAACCCAACTGTTTCGAGTAATTATCTCCGAAGGAAATCTGTTGAAAATACAGACAAACAAGCAAATAGAAAGTTTCACTTCAAAAGAATTACCTTTGTTATCTAAAATGCTCAAAATTGTATACTTAAATATGTCAATATTAATGTAACACAGAAACTAATATGTGAGTTCCCTTTAACGTAACAAATTACCTACGAATCAAGGAAAAATAGTCGTAGCGTAACTGGTATCGTTATAACCCGGCAAAATGTTATACGCGTTGGTTGTATACGTGACCATATTGAATGGCGACATTCTTAACTTATTAGGTTAATAGTAACCTTATAATTAGTTTGAAATTTCATGTTTAATCCCATAATATGATTGAGAACCATAGTAGAAGGATAAAATATTGCAATATAACTTGTATTTATAATTTAAAAAATAGTTTTGGCGCTTAATTTTGACACAATTTAGGTCTTACCTGTAAAGGTTATATTTTCCTGTTTTCTAGCACTATCACTATTACAACCTAAAGCGGAGCAGTGCACCATGATTTAAATGTTCAAATAGTTCACAATTACACTAATTAAACTGTTAAATAATTGCACAGTGAGCTATACTTCACACAACAAATTTCATCCACATATTTGTTTAGCACCAGACGCTGGTGATAAACAATCCCCACTACCAGTTTCACCTATATACGGTGACAAAGACAAAAAAAAATGATGCCGTCTTCTTCTTTCCTTTGGCAATGTGTATAAGTTTATCTCTTTTCCTCATGTTTGACGGCTTTTATAGTCCATCTATTCCATTCTATATCTATGGTTTTCAACAATTCGACGGTGTTGACAGTAGCCACTGTCTTCGGGAACAAGTTTGTCTTGCTGCAAGGCTGCTACTGTACGAAGCTAAGTATCTTTTGGATATTCTATTTCTCTGCCTTGTTAGAAACTTTGACTTTTGTCTTTAAATGTCTAACTGTGTAATTGCTATGTTTAATTATTAATTACTTGTTCCTATGTTTTATGGTATGATAAATGTAATATACCTTTGTAACTTTTATTTGAAAAGAGCAACCCCCGAGTTTCTCGCTAGCTCTTCTCGGGGAAGTCTGCATTCCGAGCTAGTGGTCGAGTCATTTGTAATAAAAATAATTATTTAATTTATATTGTCGTTTATACTTACATTACCTATTCACCTTAGTTAAATATTGAAAGTTATTTATTACCTTCACTATACATATATTAAAATTTAGTCTTCCCCTTTTCTAACATTTAACACGTTCGTCCAATCATGCCACATTATCAAGTCATCCAACAGTTGTAACTAATTAGTAGAATTGGGCCCCAGAACTCATATGAAGACGTTTTGTGTGGAACCGGCTATTAACGTATGGTGAATTAATTGTCTTAAAAACGCGAGAGCTGTCTTTATACATAAGACCTCTAAAGAATTGAGCAAAGCAGCGAGTCTTAAATTCACTGCGCCAATATGTCATATGTCAACGGACGAGTTATTGTAACACTATGTAATTGGCAAAGCTTTAAAGCGAGTATTGCAAAGAAAGCCAATTTTCTCCAGACAGGAGAGAAAAATCTTGTCTTTAGAATTTTCAGAGAAATTGTATTTTTTAAAACAAACACCTTACTAATTCAAATTCTAATAATCTTCATTCAACATAAAGGTTATTCATTTCTCTTTTTGACATCAATAAGGTCTATGTTGACTTAGAGCTTTTGCACATGGCTCGTCGCGTCAGCGCATTCCTTCCTACACCATGCGGCATGCATCTTATAGTACGAGACGATTACGATTGACGACTGAGTTCGACATACGGCTCTTCTTTTTATCACCCTCGTTTCATATAACCGCCAGTTTTTTTTTCCGTTCCTAGTTGTTTCACATTGACGTGTGGTGTACAAACGCTGAAGGGAGTGGAGAGGAAGCAAGAATGCGATTTGATACATTCTTTCTCCCTGTTCTTTAATGGAGTATGAAGGAGTGGTGGGTTGTTCACTGATTGATGAGAGCGAGGATTAGAATTAGGAGAGGAAGATAGAGGAAGGGAACTGGAAGAAGGAACTGTGGTTTCTTATATGTTTGTGTATGTGTTTTTTGTGTGCTTGTGTGATTGCATGAGTGTCTTGGTCGGGAGACAGTGTATATGTGTGTTAGCAAGGTGATGCATGTGATTATTTATGTGTGATGATGAGTGGGGTGGTTTGTGATTCATGCAGATTGATGTTTTTTTTTTGTAGATAGTTGCCAGGTGATTTAATAATATAATGTATTTTATGATTTTAATTTTTTGTTATCGTTATGAATGCTTGTGTGATTGTGTGTATGCAATATGGGTGTATACCTATGTACCTATGTATAAAAGTGTATGTTATGTATTTTATTAGTGGGCCGCGTTGCCGGTCGCGGTCACGGTTGCCTGCATCCGGCGAAATTAGACCGGTTGAAAGTATGGCTTGTATGCATGTGTGTTTATGTGCGTAGGTGTGTGTGTGATTGAGTGAGTGAGTTGTTTCAAGGGATCTCATTTGGCCTACCAGCCTGGATGAAACGCTGCAGTGACGTCACCGGGTCCTCCAGCCCTTGCTGCGTAGCTCGATTTGGCGCAGTGTCTAAGGGTTGGTAGCTCTGACGATTGGGCCGGCCAGGGTTGTCCCCGGCTCCCGCGAAAAATGGTCGGAACTACAGCCTCCCACTCTATGTTCCCCTTTTCGCTGTAATTTTTCCCCGTTCCCAGATGAACTTTCCATGTGGACTTATTTGTGTACCGCAGCAGCGTCTACGCCGCATGGGAGTAAGAGGAATCACTCAACCCTACCTGAGTGTCGCTGGTGATTCGCTCGAGACCTCCTTATTAGCGGGTACTCGTCGAATCTTGTCCGATTGGGGAGGGGAACAGTGTTAGGTCGTGGCAATGGAAGGGAACACGTCTCCTTTATCTTCCGACGAAGAAGACTTATTGCTCTATTATTATGCGCGTAGGTATATCGCAGAAGGCGTCAACGACGATGTTAAGTTCACCCGTACAACCAAAATAATTATGAGAAAAGATTTTTATTTATAGCTACTAAAGAAATATTCCAAAATGATAATAAAGTTTTTTTTCAACACACTTCCTCATAAAGTGGCTCTAATCCCATGGCAATTAGGCACATAATGACACCTATAATCAAACTGTGACTTTTTCATTACTATTATTCACGAGTAATAGTTTTTTTTAATATTATTGGTTGAGTTACGCTTACACTTGCGCTAAAATGCTATCCGCGAAAAGCCCAAAAAAAAGAAACCTCATTTTTTAGTCTATGGCCGATGCGCGCGCATAGGAAAACTGATTAATTTTTCCCGCCATTACGAAATTTATTAGTCTATGGCCGATGCGCGCGCATAGGAAAACTGATTAATTTTTCCCGCCATTACGAAACATTTTTCACAACTCGTCTCGTTTTCTCTTTTGAAGTTAGTTAGTTATTAATTAAGATGTCTGCAAATACAATTTATGAAGAAAATGATTTATGTTGTACACCGTCCGATATAAGATGTGAAGCCCAGAACGTTATGGAAAGTTTACTACCAGAAAACTCAAAGGAAAAATATCTATTAGCGTACCAAAATTTCATACAATGGCAAAACAACAAGAATACGCAGTCTTTTTCAGAAAATGTGTGCATGGCGTACTTTAAAGAATTATCTTCTAAGTACAAACCTAGCTCTTTGTGGTGTATTTACTCAATGTTAAAAAGTACAGTCCGAACAAAGACTGGAGTGGACTTAAAAACATACTCGAATTTGGCTACAAAGGTTAGTTAAATTAATTTTAATTAAATATTTAATAGCAGCTTGTGTTGACCTTAATTATTGTTTCTTTTGTTTCAGGTTGCTTTAATATTTGGTGTAACTGGTGCCTGTAGGATACAAGAATTAACAAATATAACTGTAAAAGATATAGAGAACCATGGCCAGATGCTTTTAGTGAAGATACCTATCACGAAAAATAAAATACCTAGGTCATTCACCATACACGGTCCATTCTATGATATTGTTAAGAAGTATGAAAGTTTGCGTTCGCCAAAAACAAAAAATGACCGTTTCTTTCTAAATTACCAGAATGGTAAATGTACCTGTCAGCCTATAGGTATAAACAAATTTGGTTCTATGCCTAAAGAAATCGCTAAGTTTTTGGGTTTAGTAGATGCTGAGAGCTACACTGGACATAGTTTCAGAAGAACTTCAGCTACATTGCTGGCAAATTCAGGAGCTGATATAATGACTTTGAAGCGACATGGCGGGTGGCGATCTAGCAATGTAGCAGAATCATACGTAGAAGATTCCATACAAAACAAGAAGGAAATTTGTGCAAAAATCACAAAAAGAATTAAACTTGATTCTGAGACGCATCCTACTGGCGAAATACCAAGTACGTCCAATGATTGGATTTCACCTACCTACACGAATAATGAACCATCACAAATAACAATAGAACATGAAAGTATTTCAATAAATAATATATCTGATGAGACCGCTATGTCATCAAAAATAGTTAATTATAATTTTACTAACTGCACATTTACTAATTGTTTCTCTAAGTAAACTTTTTATCTACTATGTAAAATGGTTTTTTATTTAAGTATTGTTTTATTCAGAAGTGTGTTGAAAAACGTTGTATGATACACGTGTGTATTGATGGTTACCGTCCTCGGCTTCTTAAGACCCTCGCCTGACGGCTCGGGCCTCAATGCGACTCAGCGGTAATCACCAACATTACACACTTGTACCATAATGTACTAAAATAAGTACTTTTAAAGACCTTGTACATCTTGTAAATCCCCATATTTTAAAACAGAATACAAACTCAACAACCGATGCTGGTGTTGAGTTAATACAACATATATTCGAAGCCTGGGAAGACTCACACGATGCGTTAGGCATTTTTTGTGACTTGTCCAAGGCATTTGATTGCGTTTATCACGAAATCTTGATCAGAAAACTACACCACTATGGGTTTCGTGACACTGCACTAGATCTTCTAATCTCTTATCTAAGGGACGATGTAAATAATTCTATCTCAAGAATTGTTCATTGGTTTAATGTGAACAACCTGTCACTTAATGAAGGGAAAACAAAATGTATAAAATTTGTTTTACCCAATGTCAAAGAGGTTCACACCACTGTAAAAATAAATGATATAGGTGTTGACCCTGTGGACACCACAGTATTTCTTGGGATCACACTTGATTCTAAGCTGCAATGGGGCCCACATATCGATAAATTGTCAAAGAGACTTAGTTCTGCAGCTCACGCTGTATGGAAAATACGTCAACTGACTGATACAGCAAGACTTGTATACTTTTCTTACTTTCATAGTGTGATGTCGTATGATATTTTGTTGTGGGGAAATGCTGCCGACATTCAGATTGTTTTTGTACTGCAGAAAAGGGCTATTCGAGCAATCTATAACCTTAAAATGAGAGATTCTTTGCGAGAAAAGTTCAAAGAAATTGGTATTATGACAGTAGCGTCGCAATATATTTATGAGAATCTAATATATGTTCGTAAGAATATTCATGTGTTTTGTAAAAATAGTGATATTCATTCAGTTAATACTAGACAAAAGAATATGTTAGCTTTACCAAATACCAGGCTCCAAAAAATTAATAATTCTTTTAAAGGCCTGTGTATACGTTTCTACAATAAAATCCCAAGTTGTATACAAGAACTTAGCTTAAACAAATTTAAAGTTGCAATCAAAGATGTACTTATTAAAAAATCATATTATAAAGTGTCTGATTACATGACGGACAAAAAAGCTTGGGTTTGAACTCTCAATTCTAATATTTAACAATGTATTGCGTTTTGTTTCAAAGAAACGTTCAGTGAGAGCAATTTATAAGCTAAGTTCACGCACTTCTCTCAGAGATAGCTTATATAATGTGAATTAACACATCTATTCTTGTAATGGAAGTTGAACTCAAACTTTTGCTTTGAGGTCAGCTTCCAATTGACGACTCTGAAACAAACCAAAATTGTAAATGGCGATTTAAAAGAGGAGATAAAAAATTTAGACCTTTCGAGTTTCTTGCCTGTTCTTCTCGAGAAGGCTCTCCCAGAACAGGTGTAGAGTCAACTTTTTTTTTTCATTCCTACTTGTATTTGCAGACATCTTGAGTATATTTAGGATGTATGCACATACAAGGTTAATTTTTTTTTTAAATTAGATTGTTTTGCTCTGTTTTGACGTCAATAAGTGCCTGTAAAGGCCTATGTTGAATAAAGATTTTTGAATTTGAATTTGAAACATGCGTGAAGCTGTGTCCAAAGTTACTGATTTTTAACCGACTTTAAGAAGGAAGAGGTTCTCAGATCGATGCCTATGTTTTTTTTGTGTGAATGTTACGCGATTCCTCCGCCAATTGTGGACCGATTTTCAAAATTCTTTTAGTATTCGATAGAGTATACTCCTGGGGTAGTCCCAAGGTCACCAAAATTAGTATCTAATGATGGGATTACATGAAAATCGAGGGAAACCCTTAAATTTTATAGGTACGTCGTACGTGTTTCATGTTTTTTCCGAAGTTATTCACGTATTTGCGTCTGGTAGTCATGAACCGAGCTGATGGTGGAGGTGGTGGAGCTGATTAAATTCACTAAAAACATAAAAATAAAAATATTTTCCAAAAAATAAAAACCGACTTCAAAAACACTGAAATGTTAAAAATAATATAAGAACAGGTACAGACAACATCATACTTCTATATTGAAGTCGGTGCCAAATTTTAAGACTTTCTAGGATATCATCGTTTGGCACCAACTTCAATTTAGAAGTATGATACTGTCTGTACCTATTCTATTATTATTTTTAACTTTTCAGTGTTTTTCAAGTCGGTTTTTATTTTTTGTAATAGTACATTACTGCCGCGGTCTATAATGACTACTTTGCTGGTCGCGCTGATGATGGCCGACAGCGCAGCTCCAGGCCGACACAGCGCGGTCAGCGTGCAGCACTTGATGGACGAGCTGGAAGGCCTAGAGCGTAGCTAGGCTAGCTCGAGGCAATCATAGCGTGACCAGCGAAACAGTCATTGTGGGCCAAGGCTTGTATAGTGCTTTATTCAAGTACTTACCTAATCTAAATTCATCAGCATTAATTAACTAGAAATTTATAATTAAATGACAATTATGAAAAGTTAACGGCAAGGTCAACTTTGCTCAAACAAGGTTGTCAAAATAATGACCACATTACATGCATTTTTGAGTAAAATATTTTTTTATTGCTATCGGTGGCAGACGAGCCAGTGGCCCACCTGATAGTAAGTGATAACCACCGCTCATGGACATCTGCAATACCAGGGGTATAGCTCAGTTACTGCCTACCTGGAGAGAAGTGCTCTTTTTGAACCTCGTTTGAAATTGGGTATATCGTAAGGAAGCTGGGAGATCGTTCCAGAGTACAATTCCAGAGAGCACGACATTGCAGGGAGTCAAGAGGGTCGACCTGATATTTGGGAGCTCTTGCCCAAAGGTGCGAGCAGTACTTCATATGCGGCCCAATTTGTACATTATAAAGCATTAGCCGCTGGCTAAGGATATGAAATACATATCGCAAAGCATTAGTTGAAGTGTCGTAGAAAAAAATTATAATAATGTATGTCGAATCGATGCAAGGAGGTGAGTACTTCTTGTCCTCGTAATACGAATTATCGAATAACAAAAAAATATAATCGAGCCTGTTTTTCAGATTTATGTTCCGGACTTACTAGCATATTACAGAAAGATTCAATATACAGCTTGCTAATAGCGGACGATTAATAATTTCTCTTATCACACACTTGTTCTATTCGATAAACAATCGATTATTTCACCACTAAATGAAGAGGGTTAAATAAACCCATCAAACGCATGTGTGAGCTCCGCCAACTCGCATCAACTACCTACTGGGGTGGCCAATCACCAATTAGTTTTGTCAGGCGTCCCTTGGCGGATTCAACCCTAATGGCTCATTACCGGCCCTTCGATCCAGATTGCACACGGCAACATGAATTGGGTAGTGAATAACGCGAGATACATCTCTATACTTTCATTTTTCGAATTTCATATGTACATTTGTCCAAAGCTCCAACGGTGAAGGAAAACATCGTAACCTGCATACAATTCAAATAAGGAAGAAATTCAAAGGTGTATGTGAAGTTGACCAATCCGCACTGGGCCCGCGTGGTTTACTAAGGCCTAAACACCCTTACTCGGGTAGGCTCGAGCCCCACGGTGGGAACGTACCTATATGAGCTGTGATGACGATGATGAAAATTGTAAATTATAATTACTGCTTGGTTTCAAGTATATAAGACGATAGTTAGTATCGTAGAAAAAATAACAAGCTTCTGGCATAGTTAGAGTAGATTTACGAGTATGTAAAGATTTATTGACGCGTGAAATTGTGCCATAATAGATTGGCAAATGGATTTGAGATAATCTCTAAGATCATATAATAAGCTTTTTACGGATATAGATATTTTGGACTTCAGTTTGAATATATGTAAATTCAAATCACTAATACGACTGAAGTCCAAAATATAAGTAACGTCCTATATGTTAATGTTTCGTGCACACACAGCTTCTATAATTAGCGATGGCTTTCGCAATGCAACTGTGGGGCTTGACGTGCTGCTTGACCATACCCGCTTATCCCTTATTTCTAATTATTCTATCTATTATTGTATTATATTATTGTTCTATTTATTAGTCTATTTATTATTGTATTGCATTTCATTAATTATTTTGTTGTGGTAATAAGTTTTTATCTAAACTTTTTTTTTAGCTTGATTAGATTAAGATAATGTACCTTGGACAGCTCAGACCAAAATTCTACATATAAGTGAACACTTCACTGGTTTCTGTAACATAATTATGTACAAATCTATATGTATTAATATAAACTGTATGTGTTCCAAATAAATAAATAAATAAAAATGCATTCTACCATCTCTGTTTGTAAAGATATGATCAATAATAGCAAAACTTCTTAAATAGAAATCAGCCACTCCCTGCGCAGACGTAGACACTTCTTGTGTCTAATTTTTGTTCCACTTGAAACATATCCGTACTTGTTGATCAGTCAAAAAGTGTTCGATGTAGGTAACTGAAAACTATAATTCGACACTAGAAGACACATGCAACATTAACTTTCCCTACAATAAAACTGTATGGCGCTGCGCAACAGCAATAACCACGGATTCTTTCGTGAGGTGTGCTGCGGGCCGTATCGGTAATAGGAAACCGGCGACTGTGTCCGAGTGCCGCTGTTAAAAAAGTAATAAAGAACAATACTTTCCTTAAATGGACTTTTTATTTTTATATCACAAATCTTTAGATGAACACAATTTTTACAGCGAGACATAACCAATTTTATGAAGAGACATGACCACGAGGAATTTAGAAGTACTTAGCTGTCAACTAAAACGTCAAACGTCATAATATGGCGGGAGACTGAGGCGCGTTCAGTAATACGATGCATTCAGTATTTTCTTCAGTCGCTAACGGACATAGCAATCACGATTTCTTGACAAATAACCCCTTGTAGTCGAAATACAATACTGATGATATTGCTTGGTTTTTTGCCAGTTAATTGTGAATATGATCACAGACAGACAACTGCCATGTTCATATTGTTCATGTTCTATTGTTGCCATAAAACGTCGAAGCACGCACGGGTGCAAAAGACGACATTTAAGTTGGACGTCTTCTTCCAGCGAACTTTCCATTGGGATATCCGGCTTTATAGTCGGAGGTTCATTATCAACTTCAAGTTTTTTTACGCTTTCGATTCGAGATCAAACGCTTTCTATCGGGTCTCTGCCGGATCCGGAAACGGTTAGAACTACAATAGATAGATGTTACTGATTAGAGCACAAAGCGATTGATGGTTGATGAGAGTTAGATTAACGTTGGATAAAATTGTCTTTTATTTTATAAGTTCTACTAATAAGGTTACGATAACATACAATTTAACTATTTTTTTCATTATCAAAAAAATCCACGCAACAAATCAAAGGCAACAAACCCCGAATAATAAATAAATAAATCTTTATGTCAGTAACTAATAGGTAAATAACATTTTATAACATTAATCGAAACAAGATAAAACATACAGAAGAATATAAATATGAGCCTCAACTAGGATTAACCTGTTTTGAGGCATATAGGTACCGCACTGGGCCAGCGCGGTTGACTAGGCCTAAACACCCTAACTTGGGTAGACTTGAGCCCCTCGGTGGGGACATTACATGAGATCTTATGATGAAGGCATATACAAATATACAGAAGGAAATTGCGCAGAATATTTCATGACACACTTGCAACACACAGAAATCAAAAAATATAAATTACTTATGAACTAATTATAATTTTTCTGTTGCTTCATAAGCATTGTTTTGAAGAAATTCTTCCTGGAACTGATTGCAAATCTTGATTTTAATTCTGTTTCCAGCAATAAAATGGGGCTCGCAAATGTTTCCACTCATGGTACATTCACAAAAAATAATATCGATGTATGAAATAATAGGGGTTAAAGTATGAAATTGTCGTTTTGTACGAAGATTTTTAAGAACATTGCTTATTTCATACTAACCTTTTTTCTTAGTTATTTAATAACCAATAAAGCAAACTCTATGAAACTTTTAGAGACTGGTCAATAGACTTTAAGTAATAACATTTTGAAGAAAAGAAAATTAGTTTTCACAAAGTTATTGTCAATAATGTACAACATTTTGACGAAAAAATAGGAGGTAATTTTTGAGATTCTTTTTAATATATTATTAAACTAGTTCTGAGATTAAATGATGACCAAAACGTGCACTCTAGGGTCAAAAAGTAATGTTATGTTTATAGATCTTAAATAAGAAAAGTTATAAAGCTACAAACGAAAAAAAAGGCAATTTCATAGAGGTTAAACCCCTATTATAAAATGAGCCTTAAGCCCAATGTCGATATCGAAGTGCATCGATTTATTACCAAAAATGTTATGCTATTAAAAATGAAAACTGACTTCAGCAACATTAAAAGTCAAGAATAATATAAGAATACACACATGTTTATACTGAAGTCCAAGCGATGAGCTCCTAGAAAGACCTAAAAATGTAAAAACTAACTACATAATATAAGTAGTTAGTTGAAAATAAAAAAGGAATGTTGTGCGTATTCTGGTGTTATTTTTGCCTTTTTAGTTTTTTTGAAGTCGTTTTTAGTATATTTAAAATATTCTTATACACCAACTCACCGAAGCAACTTGAAAGAATATACCATAAGGTCAATAGTTACGTGGCTTTTATATTAAAAAAGCAAACTTCAGGATCCTTTCATCATCAGCTCAGCATGGTGGAAGAATACTTGAAATAATGAGTACCAGACGCAAATACCCAAATAGCTTTAGAAAAAACATTAAACCAGTGCCTATGGTATAGTGCCTAATTTAAGGGTTTCCTTCGATTTTCCTAGGATTGCATCACCAGATACTGACTTGGTGAGAATGGGACCACCTCAGGAGTATACAAACTTTTTCGAATAACGCGTTTTGCGTTTTAAAACATAAAAAATATACAGACGAATTGAGAACCTCCTCCTTTTGTAAAGACGGTCAAAAAAGGCTATAAATTGTCTATTGAAGTTGAAATGCTCGCATTACATGTTATGTGTGTTCCTGCTCAGAAGGGAATGAATCAAAATCATTCATATACTTATATCAAAAAACGGCAGCAAATGATTTGGTCCTTCGAGCCGGACGAATGAATAGTTTAAAAATGGGCCTTAATAAAAATTAACAACTGTTACCTTTTTAACGCGCAAGTTAATTCATGTTGCGTTATCTACACCAAGCTTTCATTCGCGAACACTACGCTGTATGTTATCGTCCGATAAAGCTCCGAATCCCCCCGATAATGTTGTTTGTATGTACAAAGTTTACAACGATAAGCCTGCAAAACAAACTGTCGCAGACGCGCCTGTCTAAGCGACTGGCGGATCAGATTTATAGTAGAAAGCCAATAGTTGAGTCAGCAGTACACTGTTTAATTATAAATTAAGTAATCATTATCGTCATGTTCCTTCTCACTTCCTCACCAATACTGGGTAATTTCACGAACCTCGTTTTAGCTTAGGATACCTACTCTAGGTGGCATGCTGTCTAATAGGAGAAGGAGAAGGCGAGCGCGAAGTCGCCAACCCGAACCCCCGAGAGCAGACGCGGAGATGGAAGTCACCGAGGAGATCGTCGGGATCATCATCCAAGAAGAGGTGGCCGCGGGAGATGTAGTGCCCCGCGAAACAAATAGCCCCCAGCCCCAAGGCACCTACTGTCGGGACGATTTCGGGGTGTAAAGCGGCGCACAACACCTGCACCGCACACAAAGCAGCAGAGCCACGCGCCTTTTTGGCGTAGCTTGAGTCCGGCAACGGACGACTCACAGGCAGGGGTTCAGCGAGAACAAGGCCTCGCTGTTGTCCCCTTCCCCTTGTCTTGTGACGGATGGAGAAGCTGCTGGGGGGTTTTTAGTGGGTGGACCTGGACCGATATGACCCGGGGAGTCCCACATACCTTCGTGGTTTGGCTCGGCCACGAGGGATGCGTAAGGCATTTTCCTACTCCCAAAAAAATAGGTGGCATGCTGTCACATTCTTTTTATTAAAGACAAAAAGTGACAGCATACGTTAAGTTTCCTAAGATAAGGTTGGTGAAATTGACCAATAGCTTGATGATGTAGGTACAAAGAATGATATTAATTTCATTTATTTATTTATTTTTGGAAAACCGCTGTGTTAACAGAAAGAATTTCTTTTATAATAATTAAAAGCCAATTACAGGTCTTCACCATTAGAGACCAACGATAAGCACATGCATTCTAAACGTAAATACTAAACAGCCAATATTAGTTCAATCTTCTTCTTCTTCTTCTTCTTATACTTAGGTAAGTATATAAAAATGAAACGCTGTGTGTTAGTTTCGCAAAAACTCTGAAATGGCTCAACCGATTCTTACGAAATTTTCTGTGTATGTTTGAATAGGTCCAAGGAAGGTCTAAACGTAAAGTTGGACCCGGTAGGTGGCGCTGTGATCGGGCAGTACAACGTCTGCCGGGCCCACTAGTGATAAATAATAATGAACATAAGGTAAAAAAGACACAAGAAAAATCTTATTTAAAAAACTCACTACTTATCATTCGCTTCATCTCTGCAATACTGGTGTTAAATAAATCAACGTCAAATTGCCTTGAAAATATGAATGAATGAATAAATGAATGAAAATTTTATTTACATGCAGAAACAAGACACACAACACATAATATGTTGAATTTACAATATGTTGACACTATTGCCTGCAGCCAAAGATATGAATTTTGACGGAAATTACTCGTAGAAGATGCAGACTGCACCAGTATAGGTGGGTTAAATCTACTAGATCAAGTTGGAGCTCTAAGCGATATTTTAGAAAGTAGATCAAGACTATCGACTTCGCCAGAAGCAATTTTCAAGAGATAGACTACTCTCGGTACTTAGGTTTCTGGGGTCTATTTTTATACAAACAACTACAATTTTTTTTTAGAAAAATGTAAATAATTTTCGTAAAAATAATGTTTTCCATTACATCTGACGGAACATAAAACACAAGTGACGTCACTAGTCGCTGATTGGTAGATCAAGATGCGTTCCGTATCGCGTATTTTTCATTTTTCATGAAGAATAGTATTAACTAAAATAAAAACGTTGCCATCATTCTTATTTTACGTTTTTATAACAAATTACAAATCGTTCATAAATATTACATTTGCATCCCTATTACAGAATATATATTTTTGAAATGATTTTGTTATAATTTACTTTCAACTATTTCTTCAAAATAACATAGATTTAAGCAAAATATTTACAATTTTTTCAATGATGAAAATGAAAAATAATATCTAAATAGCTGGCCGGCCACAGAAAAAACAAACAAAATAGCAGGATAGTGGCACTCCGATCTTCATTTGTTTTTTCGAGTTGTAGAGTTTTGTTAATACATCCGTATTAGTAGAGATATAAAATATAAACACAGAGTTCATCTGATTCAGATATGGATTTAACGCCTGATTTCGTAAAAGAAGAGGCTAAAGCAGAAGCTGTTAATTTATATTCTAATATTAAAAATCGCGTATAATAGTGTTTGTTATCGAACTCCTCCGAAACGACCGATTTTTATGAAATTTTTTGAGTACATTTGGTATGTTTGAAAATACATATATACGAAGGCTACTTTTTAATAGCTCTGGGTGATATTTTTGTTGGACAATTATTATGGCGAAACGTAGTTCGCAGGCACAGCTAGTGTAAAGTGTAATTTCACTCATTTTTCTTCAGCTAATTCATATTTTATTCGTAATGAAAAGCACAGTGTTTACCTCGGGTTAGACTTATAGTTACTATAGTCCCGAGACAGAGTTTGGCGCCCGAGCGTAGCGAGGGCCCCAATAGTTCGAGGGACTAATAAGTCTTTCATCCCTAGGTTAACAATGTACTATTTTGCAATTTTTAAACTACACATCTTGGTGGTGCCCCAAGTAGACTCCACCACGTCGGCGTTTCACCGACTTGTATTGCTGAATTTTATTTGACTACCAACGCATAGAAAGCTGGTATTACTTACCTTGGCTCCAATTGTCTCCTTCCGTCTCCTCCGTAGCCGGTGGACTTCCTGAGCTAGCTCGAAGGAAGTCGCGGCTCCTGAAGATCTGCAGTGGATCCACCGGTGGAGACCGGAGCACTACAAATGCCTAATAGGCCACCACGACTCACACACGCGATTTCGCACAACACAAAGCGGGCTTTCGCACCCCGATATTAGGTGCGCCGCGCAAACCACTATTTGCTTGAATATTGTATATTATATTTTATTCCGGCCTGAACTTATAACCTCTAAGCATGTCATGACATTTCGACTCGACTCAACTGACATGTCACATGCGGCCGGCCGCCAAAAAAGCTGTCACTGCACAGACTAGAATGCAGTGCCGCCACTCGCTCTTCCTCGAGCGTGAACATCCCCCCGCTCCGGACAGTCCCGGACTGTCCGCCAAATCAGTCTAAGGGGAGGCGAGAAAGAGTAGCGACCGCGCGCTTCAAAACAGAATCCCCAACTAGGACCTCGGCAAACCTGGGCACACCATCAGACCCTAGAGTAAGTTGGACAATGCGTCCGCGACGCCAACGTAAGGGTGGCAGGTTTGGGTCCTTCACTAACACGAGGTCTCCAACCCTCGGTGGGTTTGTCTTATCTGACCACTTAACGCGCTGTTGCAAAATGTGTAAATATTCAAGGTGCCAGCGGCGCCAGAAGCTCTGGGTAAGCTGCTGGAGCAACTCAAACCGCGAAAGGCGTCCGGGATTGATATCTCTATAAGGATACTCGGGCAGGGCGTTAAGTGGTCTGCCTATCAAGAAATGGCCCGGCGTGAGGGCCTGCAAATCGTTCGCGTCGGTAGACAACGGACATAACGGACGCGAGTTGAGAACCGCCTCAATCTTATGAAACACCGTCGCGAGTTCCTCAAACGTGAGAATAGTCTCCCCAATAACGCGGCGAAGGTGAGTCTTGGCGGCCTTTACAACAGATTCAAAAATCCCTCCCCAGTGAGGGCAAGACGGCGGGGAGTATCGCCATGTTACCCCCCTACGGGAGAGTGTGGATCCGATCTCAATATTATTTTTATCTAAAAATTCACAAACTTCTCTTATATGTCTATCAGTGCCCTTGAAGTTCGTCCCACAATCGGACCGAATTAGAGAAGGCAGTCCCCGGCGGGAGACAAATCTGCCTAACGCTGCTAAGAAAGCGTCCATGGTGAGCGCACTCACCACCTCCAAATGAACGGCTTTAGTGGCCAAACAAACAAACACACACAAGTAAGCCTTTTCAGTCTTAGCATTACGGAGTCGCGACGTTTTTATAGTGAATGGTCCCGCAAAATCAGTTCCAACTCCTAAGAAGGTCATCGATTCATTCACACGATCAGCAGGCAAATCACCCATTTGGGGCTGCATCGTCTCGGGGCGTAAACGATAGCAGGGCAGACATCGAAAGATAACAGATCGGATTATTCTTCGCGCTGACAAAATCCAAAACTCCCGTTGGAGGAGCGCGGTCAATGCATTACATCCGGCATGAGCATTCTTCACATGGCGATCAATGATCAACAATCGCACCAATGGTCCGTTCTTGGGGAGCAACAGGGGATGACGTGATCTATAAGGCAAGTTAGCGTGCCTCAATCGGCCTCCTACACGCAACAATCCTTTATCATCCAGAAAGGGAGTCAAACGCACCAAGGGTCCCTTCAGTTTGGACGTCCCGGTACGGAAAATCTTAAGTTCCGGTTCAAACGCTCTAGACTGGGTCATACGCACCCAATGCAGAAGAGCATCTTGGCGCTCCTGCGGTGAGAGGACCGGACACAAATCTTTGTCCTGAGGCCGGCGACAATTTCGTATAAATCTTCTTATCCAAGCGGTCACGCCGAGCAACTTGTCCAGAGAACTGTAGCGGTCTAATAAAAATTCCCGCTCTGGAGCCGCCATAGTCTCGACAGCGTGAACACGCAAGCCCGGATTTGGTACCTTCACCACAGCTGGTGTGGAAGGCCAAGACGGTTGTAACAACCAGTCGGGACCCCACCACAGAGTGTGGTCAATAAGCTGAGGGGCTTCGCTGCCACGTGATGCACAGTCAGCAGGGTTTATTTCACCTGGCACGTGGCGCCAAATCAACGTGGCCTTCGAGGCCTGTATTTGGGATACCCGATTGGCCACAAATACTTCCAGGGATTGGACGGAGTTCTTAATCCAACACAGGACAACCTGACTGTCGGACCAAGCAAAGAGCGACTCAAAGTCCACACTACGTCCCAGGGTGTCAACAACGTGGTTCATCAACCGAACCAGAAGAGTAGCTCCAGACAATTCTAACTTCGGAATCGTTAATCGAGTCCGAAGTGGAGCAACCTTACTCTTAGCAATTAGCAAGTGGAGCTTAACAGCTCCTCTATCATCGACCGTCCGGATATATACGACGGCTGCGTATCCACTCTCAGACGCGTCACAAAAGCCATGAAGGCTGGCCGTAAACCGTCCCTTAGGCAGTATATGTCTAGGGATACTAACACGGTTAATGTCGGGGAGAGACAACATGAAGGACTCCCAATCTCGCAGCAAACGGCCCGAGAGGGGCTCATCCCACGACACTTCGGCTGACCAAAGTTCCTGTAGGAAGCACTTCATCCAAAACACTACGGGACTAATCCAGCCATTTGGGTCAAAGGTACGAGCTACTGTAGACAAAACCAACCGTTTCGTCCAGACCTTGGGGCTTGGCAGCTCCAATCGATAGGTGAACGTGTCCTGGACAGGTCTGTATTGCACTCCCAAAACAGACAGTAAATCTGGAGTGTTGGCATTCTCAAAAATATGAGGCTCCTGCTGGTGGTCGTCTGGCAAGTCACACAAAAGCTGAGGTGAGTTGGACATCCACTTCCTCAGTTCATAACCACCAGCCCCGAGAAGAGCAATTAGTTCATCTCGCAAAATCAAGGCTTCCTCGACACTAGAGGAGCCCGTACAAATATCATCAACAAATGCATCCTCCTTGAGAACCAAGGATGCGCGAGGGTATCGTAACCGCTCACGTTCAGCGAGTTCCACAAGTGAGCGAATTGCCACAAAGGGGCTCGAACGCAAACCGTATGTATTGGTGTTCAGCTCGTAGACCAGCATGGGATCCCTGGGATCCTCTCTCCATAATATGAGCTGATATCGTCTATCGTCCGGGTGAATCACAGTCTGCCGAAACATCATCCGGATATCGGTCACAAAGACGACGGCATGGCGACGGAAGTTGGTCAATACATCACCCACCTCGTGGTGCAACTTCGGTCCAGTATGCAGACATTGATTCAGCGAAACTCCGGTAGACGTAGGAGCTGACCCATCAAAAACAACGCGTATCTTCCCAGTGGAAGGTTTCAAAACCGCGTGGTGAGGAAGAAAATTATGTTCCTCGTTTCGCCAGTCCAGTCGCGAGACCGACATGTGCCCCAGTTGCTCATATTCTCGCATGAAGTCGACATACTTCTGTTTGAGGTCGGAGTTCCTACTCATACGACGCTCCATGGACAGCAGCCGCTTCTCGGCCAACGGCCGGGAGCTGCCAAGTGAGGGGCGAACTGACAAAAAGGGCAAACGAGTGATCAGCCGTCCCGAGTGAAGGCGACCTGTATTGTTCTGGTAGAACAACTCACACTCCTCGTCCAAGGGGTTCACTCGCTTCACGGTAGGTGGCTCTTCCACCTCCCAAAACCGTTGAAGGACATCCGATAAGGTGGAGCTAACAGTTATGTAACTGTCCACCGATGGAGATGGTGGGTTATGCCTAACTGGTCCCATCACTACAAACCCAAGCGATGTAGATAAGGCTACCAGCCCACCCTTCTGTAACTCTCTCCTCTTCCCACAATACACGCGGCCTAGAACATCGGCACCGAGCAATAAGTGAATCGGACCGGTTCGGTGGAAGGAAGGGTCAGCCAAGGTCAATCCTGATGTCGCATCAACGACAGCGCGCGAAACGTGCTGTTGCGGAAGCTGACCAACAACCTTCTCATAAACAATCGCGGTAGCGCCAATTTTGGGCGCTGAAGAGAAGTGGG
Source organism: Schoenobius gigantellus (assembly GCA_963935595.1). Taxonomy (NCBI): domain Eukaryota; kingdom Metazoa; phylum Arthropoda; class Insecta; order Lepidoptera; family Crambidae; genus Schoenobius; species Schoenobius gigantellus. Next base: position 7,919,042 of record OZ012544.1, on the reverse strand, counting down.
GGGAGAAGGAGAACAAAACCTGACCGATCGGATCCGGGATCCGCAGGTCTCCGATTCCTCGTACCGATTCAAGGTATGGAGATGTGTTCAAACTCAACTGCCGGACCAGCCAGCTGGAGGCAATGCAACCCTGAGCTCCCGTATCCAAAAGGGCGCGAACTAAAACAAAGGTGCCCCTCGGGCCCCACACCTGTACGGAGGCTGTTGGTAACAGCACCTGCTCCTGTGGGGGGGTTGCAGCCGACAGTTGGTTTAGTGAAAATCCTCCCGCATTCCCCGCAACGGGGGGGAAGGGGGGTCCGAAGAAAAATGCGTGCGCGGCGGAGGAATAGGGCGCTCAAGGCGCTCGAGCGGGTCCCAATCCCGCACGTACACACCCCGACCAAAGCTGCATCGGGGGGCCGGGCGGTGCCCATGATGGGCGAAAGTTGGGGGAGCCCGTGACAACCGGGGTCTCTCCATCAGAGGGGGAGAGAAGCGTATCGGCTCCCGGCGTGGCTCCCTAATAACCGCGGCCCAATCCCGCGGTGGCGCCTCATAAGCGGCGCGTCGATCCCCCCCGCCCGTAGGGGGGGTGGGGCGCCCAATCCTCTCACTGGAGGGGGGGCGCCTGTCCAATCTCCGCGGAGGGGTGGCACGCCCCTCCGATCTCCTCGGAGAGGTGGGTGACCTAGGAGGGCCCCCGCCCGTGTGCGAGTCCCTCTCTCTCACCACCTCACGAGTGTTTCTATTGTTGAAGCACAAAAGGGGGTGATGGGCCCCTCCACAACAGTGACAATCTCGTGGGTGGGGGCAAGCCGAGGCCATATGAGCCCCCAGGCAGCGGTAGCACCAATTCCGCTGTTTGGCCATATTTCTACGCCCCTCGGTGCGTAGGCCAACAAATTTGGGACAGGCCGGCAAACGATGGCCATCCCGCTTGCAACACTTGCAAGGCATCGGCCTCTCCCTGTGTGGAGAGTTCTGCCGCACTGCAGTATACTGCTTGTACGGGCGGCGCTCTCTCCGTGGCGCTGCCCGGGTCGCCTCATAGCGACCTGTACTCGGTCCCGGTATAGGAGCCAGATCCAAGTGGTCGGTCATCCGACACTCATCCTCCAAAAATCTGAGGAGATCCGAGAAGGGGGGGAGGTACTAGGCACTATTGCCCCCGTACCTTTGTTCGAAGCGTCCCTTCATCTCCATGGGAAGCTTATCGAGGATGAGGTGGAGCAAAATAAAGGACCACTGGTCCACCGGTAGATCAAGTCGTTTGAGCGCGTTAATAGCGCTCAGCAGCGGGTTCAAAATCTCCTTCCTCAATGAGGAGACCCGCGATACTCGTGGCAGCCCTAAAATGGCAGCCACATGTGTGTCCGCTAGCAAGCGAACATTCTGATACCGGGCGGTCAACAACGCCCTTGCAATATCATAACTGTCATCATTGACAGGTAGATGCTGGACAAGTACACCAGCCTCTCCACGTAAGGCAGAGAGCAAATAGGCCAATTTCTGGCTAGGGAACAGGTCGTCCCTCGAGTGAACCAGGCTATCAAAGAGGTTAATGAACCCCATCCAAGAAGCCAAGTTCCCATCAAAGGTTGGGATGTCTAAAGTGGGCAGTCTGCCCAGCAAGCCGGCCGGGGTAGGCTTGACCTCCCCGGGCGTGCACGACTCACCCCTCCGGACGGATAGGATTGCCTGAGCCTTGTTTATAATCACATCCGCCTGTTCAAAACACTGATCATAATCGGCATTAAATTGGTCGACTGCCCGCAACTCAGCGGCACCCTCGGCTGGGTGGTCGAGCAGATATTGTTGATGAGCAACGAAAAGCTGCTCCAATTCCTTCAAGCGAGCCGGTACTCCCTCATGCCGAATTAACAAGGCCTGTTCTCGGTCTGGTCGGTCTACCAAAGCGACGGCACTAGCAAACCATCTCAAAATCTTTTGTGCACCCGCGCGGGCACCACTAAGCGGGCTGACTGGCGGGACCATTTTGCACCAAAATTAAGATACTCTATAATAATACACAGACAAACAGACCGACAACCGCAGACAATAAAACAGATCGGGAGGAACTTCAAAGGCAGAACAAAATATATAAACAAACCAAAATCAAGTGTAAATGCTAGAACTTAACTAGAACAACAAAGGCATTTAACAACAGAATTTTTCAAACAAATTAAATTCAAGCATTAAGTCAATAACTTAACAAACACAATATTCAAAGGCAAACAAAACAAAATCAAATGTAAATGCTAAAACTTAACACAGCAATATAGTGTATTACAACAACAGCAAAGTCATTTAGCAGCAAAATTTTTTCAACAAATCAAATTCAAGTATAAGTTTACAACTTAACAAACAAAATATTCAAGGGCAAAACAAAGATATGAAAAAACAAACCAAAATTTAAATATAGGTAAATGCTAGAACTTAACTAGAACAACAAAAGACATTTAACCTCAATTTTTCATATACAATGACAATTAGTTAAGGAGATCGGTCCACAAATGAGCTGGTAGTCGGTTTAAAATCAGCAATCAAAACCAATTAATATGTATTGCCCGTTTGGACAACCAACAAGATTACAATATTAATTGTACAATACTAATCAAATGCTCAAATCTAAGAACCACGCTCTGCTACCAAGAGATGGTGGTGCCCCAAGTAGACTCCACCACGTCGGCGTTTCACCGACTTGTATTGCTGAATTTTATTTGACTACCAACGCATAGAAAGCTGGTATTACTTACCTTGGCTCCAATTGTCTCCTTCCGTCTCCTCCGTAGCCGGTGGACTTCCTGAGCTAGCTCGAAGGAAGTCGCGGCTCCTGAAGATCTGCAGTGGATCCACCGGTGGAGACCGGAGCACTACAAATGCCTAATAGGCCACCACGACTCACACACGCGATGTCGCACAACACAAAGCGGGCTTTCGCACCCCGATATTAGGTGCGCCGCGCAAACCACTATTTGCTTGAATATTGTATATTATATTTTATTCCGGCCTGAACTTATAACCTCTAAGCATGTCATGACATTTCGACTCGACTCAACTGACATGTCACATGCGGCCGGCCGCCAAAAAAGCTGTCACTGCACAGACTAGAATGCAGTGCCGCCACTCGCTCTTCCTCGAGCGTGAACACATCTATTTGTTAAACTTTAATGTCATTTATTATTGTATTTTCTGATTCACAGCTGTTTTAAAATAATGAACAGAGTGATCTTTCGATTTTTTTTCTATCAAGTTAAATATTATTTATGATTATTTATCATATTTCTGTCTTTAAGAATGTTTAGATAATAAGTTCAACAATATCATACATGAATTTAAGAACTGTATGTTTTATGTTTGTGGCGATACAGTAAATCGAAATTGCTTGAATACGGCAAAGTAGCGCCTTAAGAGCGATGTGGATAGCGAAGCATGGACGCCATGTTTGTTATTTGTCACCAAATAATATTTTATGCGTATACGGGGAACAGTAATAACGAATAGCAAATAACGGAGTAAGATTTGGCCAAACCTATGTTGAATGTCTCTCTGACTCGTAGCTACTTTCTTAGGAAATTAAAAAGATGTAAGAGCTACTTCATGTTTACAGAGAAGCTCTTGCTCTTGTCTCAAGAGGTTTTTCCGGTAACAGTTATAATATAATATTTAATATCAGTTTTTAAATCCATTATTGAAATTTATAAAATAAAAATAAACTCGCCGTTTCGATGTACAGAATTCAGAAATCTAGAGACTTCTGTTTATGGGGGAATGGAACAACTCTTTACAAGTTTTAGTAAGATTGAGAAATGTTTTCACCATTGTCTAATTATTCGTATTTTAGCGATATCCTTGGGATATTCGCGAAAATACGATAAAATTTGATTTTAATCTTTGGACAGTTTGTTTTCTTTTCAGTTTAAATTTCGATTTTTTTCTGTTACTTACGTACTATAGGTTGAATTTCTCTAAGCGCTCGTTCCTTTAATATAATATCGTACTAGATACCTACATTTGAAAGTTAAGAAATAAATAATTAGATTTAACTTATAAAAAAATCAATAAAAAGCTAACGTGACGCTAGCAAAATATACGTAATAAAACCCTTAGCATTGATGAGACCAACTTAACATAACTCGAGCTTTCGTGTAAAAAACAGTCAGTCAGTGTAGATAGGTCATTCTGTTATCGGCACTAAATTTAAAGGTGGGCAAGTTATCTTCCGGAGACACCGTGGCACGGGTTATCGGTAAACAGGGCTGATTAATGAGGTGTTTGAACCGATGTTTTCGCCCCACCACCGGCCGAAGACAAATGTCTGCGCCAAGATAAACTTCCTTACACTTGGAAGAAGTTGGAAAGCTCTATAAGTAATTAAGTGATTTTTGTCGCCGATTTTTTTGAACTAAGTACCAGAAACAGACCAATTCATCAGAAGGTACCGGTTATTAAGCATATTTGTTATGACAAAAGCTCAATTTATCCTAATACAGTCAGCATATATGAGGGATTTTCCGAAGGACATATGGAGTAAGCCCAGCAATAAAATCAATACTTCGATGAACAAGTACATATAAAAACGATGTATGTACGTAGTACTTACTGTGAATATCAAGTACCTATACATACGATTATTTCTGTGTTGGCGTGTGATTATGCGAATTTGCATATCTATAGTACAATCTAGTAGTCAATAGTCTATGAATCCCACACAAGCGACTTCTTTTATAAAGTGGTGATAGATGTACTTACTGTGATTGTAAAAATTGAATTGAATTATATTTCGAGTTCACAATCAAGGGGGCCAGACGAGATGCGCAGGGTCAACAGCTTAACCACGGTAATAGTATATTGTAGGAATCTGTTATACAGGGTGTAACTGAATACCCCAATAGCATTTAAGGGTATGTATCCATCAGAAGTAGAGATGCTGTAGAAAAAATATTAGGGCGAACAAACCTACTTTTTTTTCCCATACAAACTAAATAAATTATTTTTTAGTATTAAGTGCCGACAACCCTACGTAAGCGTACGAGGAATACTACGCTCACGTCATACAAATTAAATAATATTTTTTTTGGTATTAAGTGCCGACAGCCTTACGTAAGCGTAGCAGGAATACTATGCTCACGTGTGTCACGTGTCATTTTGTGTTTAAATTTATTTTCTGTTAAGAGCTGATTATGGTTGTCACTTAAAAGTTTTTGCTTTCAGTTTAAAATCAAATAACTCTGAAAGTATAGGAATTCCAGATCTCAGACAAGCACCGAAGGTCCATTTAGTATCTAACTTATATGCCCCTTAAATATTATTGGGGTATTCAGTTACACCCGGTATATAAAATGTTTATAATTTATGACATTATTATTTTGTTGTACATACATGTCGTCCATGTCCACCCTAAGGTTGTCTGGAAGAGATCGCTATTAGCGATAAGACCGCCTTTTTAACCGACTTCAAAAAAGGAGAGGTTATCAATTCGGTTGTATTTTTTTATGTTTGTTACCTCATAACTCCTCATTTTTAAACCGATTTCCAAAATTCTTTTTGTACGATAGAGTACACTGCAAGGGTGGTCCCATGGTCACCAAAGTCAGGATCTGATGATGGGATCCCATAGAAAATAGAGGAAACACTAATTTAATACTTTCGGTATTAAATTAGGGTTTCTTTCATTAGAAAGATTTCATTCACTAAAAAGTTAAAAATGTAGTCGGTGACAAATTTTAACACTTTCTAGGAGATCATCGTTTGGCGCCGACTTCAATATAGAAGTGTGATGTTGTCTGTACCTATTCTTATATTATTTTTAAGTTTTCAGTGTTTTTGAAGTCGGTTTCATTTTTTGTAAAAAAAAATTTGTAGGTACTCATATATTAGTGTCGTGACCAAAATGTTTGATTTGTAATGTCCATGTGTGCAATAAAGATTATATCTATCTATCTAATATGATATATTAATACTCAAGTAAATGTTTGTACTGCCAGTCTGCTATAAGTTAGTCTCAATCTATCTTGAGCACTTAAATGAAATTGATTTAACAAAGGCTGTGTGCTAACAAGACGCAGACAGCTATACAGTGTGGAAAAATCAATGGGCCCTGAAGGGTAACTAAATACATAAAAGAGATTATATCACTTGAAGGAATCATTCGTTATTTTTAAAATGAAATATAACTGCATTCAAAGATTCCCTAATTTTCACTTGCCTCACCTAGGAATCGAACCCGCTTTTAAATCAAAACTATTGAATGAATGAAGTACTTATGTGCAGTTATTTCCAAAAAATCTTATGACACTGTAGAACCGCTAAAGGCTGAGGTAGAAAATTTCGTGATGTGGCTCCTCAATCCATACGCTCACTATCCTAAACGAAGGGTCTCATTTTCAGCAAAATATCTGTTAAAATTGTCTTTTATTTGCGCGAGTACCTACACATTTAAATAAAATTACACTTTTCGGATTTACCCGCGTATATTTAAATTTAAAACAATTTAATTACTTAGCCCCACATTTCGAACACCTTGCAGCATTCCTTTGCGTGAAACGAACCACATTTTTAATATAATATGCAAAAAAAAAAAATTATCGATCCAGGCGTCTTCAAGTAATCGGGCGAACATAATAGAATAAAATTGAATTGAATTAGAATTATAAGCGGGTTCGATTCCCGGATGAGGCAAGTGAAATTTAGACAATCTTTGAATGCAGTTTTATTTCTTTATTCTTTAAAAATAAAAGAATGTCTCCTTTAATTAAAATACTCTATGTATCTTATGTATTTAAAGTAGTTTCCCTTCAGGGTCCATTGATTTTTTCCACACTGTACCTATAGGTAGGTACCTAGTTAAATGTTTCATGAACAGATATATTACTTTCTACTTACGCTAAACTCGGTTGCATCAAAATATCTACATAGTTCGTATACGTTTGCAGTTTTACATTTGAGATAGAGATGCAACGAATATTCGGCAACTATTCGGTATTCGGCCTATTCGGCCATTTTTTTAGATATTCGGCCGAATCATGATAACATTCGGCCGAATACCGAATACCAAAATAATAAAAAAAATATTTTTACATAAAAAAGCATTTCAATCAAAAAAGTATTTATTTCGAACTTCGAGCATTCTTTTAGAAAAATAATTGAGTAATTTTAATATTTAAAATTAATAAGAGGCAGATTGTGGTGAATAAATATAGCGTAATTCGCATTTATGCAATAGTGGAAGAACGCATTCGTACGATTTCCGTGTCACATTTTACAAAATCAACGCAAGTCTCAATGCAGCTGGCTGCTTGTCCGACGACGACCTTTTGATGGCATTTTGACATCCGCGTCTAGATTTTTTTACGTCCAACAGGGAAGCTCGCTTGATCTCACCTGATGGTTGGTGACGAGAAGGCCGAGGTGGAAGCGAGCTTCACATGGACTCCTCAACAACTGAGGAACTGGCTATCTTACCTCTAATTGTCGGAACACAACAATACATTTTGTTAACATGTCATTATAGCGACAAACTGACGTAAGATGGTGGTAGCTAGCCAGGCAAACTCAGAAGCCCTACCAACAACCAAACCGAACAGAAAAATCTTTGTCCCCATGGGGAATCGAACCCTGGATCACCCAATCTCCATTCGGTGTTTTCATCCAGTAAATCAACAAAAATAATCTTTATTCAAATATCACTTGATAGAAATCTGTTTTGAATCGTCCAAATAGACCATGGTAACGGTTTAGTTTTTTCATACTAACTGGAGTTAAAAATTTAAACGGCCGGTTGCACCATGGCTTACAGTAAAATTCCACGCTATATTATGGTCACTCTTGATACGATTAAAATTATACATAACATTGCTTTGGCGTCCCTAACCGAGGTAAATAAAGTTAACTACTTACACCGGACATCAAAACAAAACTAGAAATCGTAAAAAGTTTACTAAATTTTTTGAGCAACCGGATGTTAACCCTTTCTTATTATGTAGGTTAATAATTACCTTAACTAATGTCAATGACATACAGATAATAGGTATGTGTTTATTTAATCTATCAACATTATATTCTCATTTACCTGAGACCTTAACCGCTTAATACCCAGATTAACGATACACTTCGCTTACCTAATGCTTTAATCGCGGACAAATCCCTCGTACAAGCCGGTCACCTGCGAACTCACCTCCTGGCAAGTAAGTATAGCTGTTTGAGACTCAACAAAGTTTCTGTAATCTCCCGCACTCTCGCGAACTTTGCGTGGACGAAAACCGTTTTGAACAAACGCCCTTCCACGCTCGGGGCTACCGCTAAACTGCCTGATACGGCAAAAGCGACCGCAAATAACATATTTTTAGGATTTCGTACCTCGAAATGAAAAAAGGAACCCTCATAGGATCACTTCGCGTCAAGATCAAGAGATCAAGGCGCGTCGGTGGCGCTGTGGATTTGCACTTGTCTTCCAATCGGGAAGTCCGGGGTGCGAGACCGCCGTGTAGGTACCAATGTGTTTTTCGTTTTTCCAATTTCATATGAACATTTATCAGGCGCTCCTACGGTGAAGGAAAACATCGTGAGGCAACCTGCATACATCTGCGAAGAAATTTAAAGCTGTATGTGAAGTCGACCAATCCGCACTGTTCCAGCGTGGTTGACTAAGACCTAAACACCCTAACTTAGGGTAGGCTCGAGCCCCTCGATGGGGACGTATATGAGCTGTTATGATGATGATGATAGCATCACTTTGTTATCCGTCTGTCTCTTGTTCTCTGGTCTCGGGAATGCGATTCAGAGATACCAAACTGATATACAGGGTCATTTTTGATGAATCAACAACCTCCCAGGGGCTGATTCTATTGCTCAGATGCATCAACTTTTTGTATGGGATCAACATCGATATGTCAAAAAAAAACACTTCTCCATACAAACTAGGTTAGCTGATCGAGATTTTAGTATGGGAAAGTGGATGTTTTTTTCTGAACACTAGAATCAGCCCCTGGGAGGTTGTTGATTCATTAAAAATTTACTATTATCAAACGCGCTTTGCCCTCCACTCCGTGGTAATTTGGGTAGCTTATTTTTTATCCAATCTGCTTATGTCCCTTAGAATGGGTTCATCGGTTAAAGCGTGAAGAGGTAACAGACAGATAGACACACTTTCGCATGTAGGTAATACTATAGGTATTGTCCGCAACTTCGTCCGAGTGGAAGTCCTTTTTTATTGAATCCCTTTACAACCCCCTCCCCCTTTTACACCCTTAAGGAATGATTTTGGTAATTAAAAACTATTCTTTATCCTTCCCCACAAACTACATCCAAATTGGTTTAGCGGTTATTGATTCCCCATTCAAACTTCCATCCCTTTTCTCCCCCTTACCCGTAGAGACCCAGGCGTACTCATATGAGTACGCGGAACATCGGCCCCAAGGCCCACGACATCATAATATGACATCACAGTAAGGCTTTATTTGGCCTGCTGTTTTTTTTTGGCATATAGACTACTAAATGCTCTTTGAAATGGTACCAAATACTCGTTAACCATAACTTTAAACTTTTTGAAAATAAAAAGTTTAGAAACGTCAAAGCGTTCACTCATTTTGTGTCACTGGGTTACAACGTTAGTGAACGTCAGTTAGGAATAAATTGGTTGAAATCGCTGTTTTTTATCGTAAAAGGTATGTAAAGTGATATTATTTCTTTTGTTTACAGTATTTCCAGTAATAATTAGCATAAACAATTGTATTTCATTGTATATTTAGTTTATAAATCCGCGGTAAATTGCTCCGCGGTAGAACAAGACGCCAATTTATTTTCAACATATAATTTAAGTAAAACAACACAATAAAACTATAAATAACCATACATATTATTATAGCCCTATGTTTAAAGATTTTTTTGATATACAATAGTTTTGGAAATATTTTTAATGAAAAAAAAAATGACGTAATGAATTGCGTAACCCTTCAAAGCGCGCAACCTCACAATTAAAAAATTGCAAAAAAATAAATTATTGTGCCTACAATAAAATAAAAACTACGTATGGATAGCTTATTTAATAAGGAATAAACATATAACAGTTAATTAGATAAGGATTCATAATTAAATGAATTACGAGCATTTTATTATTTCTATTTTTTGAACGTAACAATGGCCGCTTTGATCTCCGATAACTAATAAAATAAGTATCGGAATGCTTTCAAACATAGATAAGTTATTAGTTTGTTTCAATAGCTTCTCAGAAATGTAACTGTGATACCCTTAATCCTAAAAATTTGATTTCAAAAACAAAAACAAAAGCCGTAGGTGCCGAGCGCGGCAAAACCTAACGGCGCGGCTGCGAGTCGCGGGCGTCCGTGCAGACCGCCTGATTAGGAGCCCGGGTCCCCACGGGAAGGGCTGATTTCCGCGATAAAAGCTATCCTATGCTCTTTCCTGGGATTCAAACTATGTCTATATTAAATTGCATCTAAATCGGTTCAGTAGCTAATGGCCGGTACACACATTGTTTAGTGTTTAGTGCGAGTGGCTTGTTTAGTGTTAAATGTTTAGTAAAAAACACGTTCGGACAGCTTCTGTTTAGTGTTAAGTGTTTAGTGTTTAGCGAATAGGAACGCGTTCTATTTTTTCTGCGAATCGCCCCTCCCGCTCTCCCGCCTTCACCCCTCACTTAACACTAAACACTCACTAAACACGTCTGGACAGATCTGTTTAGTGTTAAGTCCATATAATGAACAAATAAACTAAACACTGTTTACTAAACAGTGTATGGACAGCACCTACTAATCACTTAACACTAAACAGTCTACTAAACACTAAGCACTTGACTAAACAAAGTGTATACCGGCCATTAGGCGTGATTGCGTAACACACAGACAGACAGAGTTACTTTCGCATTTATAATTTAAGGTAAGGATTAGTATGGATGTTTGGGTCTACGGTAGGGCTGCGGTACACCGGGACATGTCCCGGTTTGTGGCGTTATGTCCCGGTGTCCCCGTCTATAATTCATTTCTCCCGGTCTGGGAGCTAGGTGGGTAGAATTACGCGCCGAGCGTTTCAAATAGCCAGAACCTCGGAAAAATCCTCGTATGAATGGGCAAAGAAAAGTGATATCGAGAACGCGAACATGGAATAAGAGAGATAACGCTAAGAATAAGTATGTTGATTTTTTTTTTTGTTTTATTGTTGGTATTATTTTTTAGTTTATTTAATTTAAAAAATATCCTACTAAAAATGATATTGAAAGTTCGTATCGAAGTAAAAGTCCTATTTTTTAAATTATATTACGTAATAAAGTTTTTTATAATGTCATTCATTGAGTTTTTGAATTTTCTATTGTATAACCTTTTTCTATTCAAAATGTCCCGGTCGATGGTTCAGAACTTATGGCAGCCCTACGTAGACCCAAACATCAATACTAATCCTTACCTTAAATTATAAAAGCGAAAGTAACCATGCTAAGGAAAAATCTGAAAACCGTGTTTTCTTACCATGATTGTGCTATAAGACCTATTTGCCACATTTCATGGTTCTAGGCACCCTCTAGGTTTTGAATTTTGATTCCCTTGTGATTGTGAAATCGCAAAATAGGTACTTATACGAAAATACATAAACGGTCATATCATACCTTTTGATTGTGTTGACTTAAAAGTATGAGATTGATTCGTACTGACGAGTCAGTAGGTACTTATAGCTTGTATTTAATAATTTAGCTTGTGATATATTTATATATACCGGGTGTAACGGAACATCCCAATAACATTTAAGGGTATGTATCCATCAGAAGTAGAGATTCTGTAGGAAAAATATTAGCGCTAACAAACCTTCTTTTTTTTCCCATACAAACTAAATAAATTATTTTTTGGTATTAAGTGCCGACAACCCTACGTAGGCGTACGAGGAATACTACGCTCATATCATTAAAACTAAATTAATTATTTTTTGGTATTAAGTGCCGACAGCCCTACGTATACGTAGGAGGAATACTACGCTCACGTCTGTCACGTGGCATTTTGTTTAAATTTCTTTTGTGTTAAGAGCTGATTATGGTTGTCACTTGAAAGTTTTTGCTTTCAGTTTAAAATCAAATAACTGAAAGTATTAGGGTTCCAGGTCTCAGACAAGCACCGAAGGTCCATTTAGTATCTAACTTATATGCCCCTTAAATGTTTTTGGGGTGTTCAGTTACACCCGGGTATATACCGGGTGTAACTGAACATCCCAATAACATTTAAGGGTATGTATCCATCAAAAGTAGAGCTTTTGTAGGAATAGTAGATTGCTTTATAAGGGTGGAAAGGAATCAATCCCTACGAGGTTGTTAGACGCCCGAGCGCAGCGAGGGCGGCTATAGTCCGAGTAGGGTTTGATTCCTTTTACCCGTGTGTAGCACTCTACTTTTCATTTCGAATGCAAGGAAAATAAAAAATAGCTTTTCTAATAAAATTTATTAATAAAAATACTCCTAACATGACATATCGACATCGTGTTTTACACTTAGTGTACTTTTAAGCATTGAATATCTGCTCCATAGCGTAGACGCCTGCACTTTATGAGATAGTTCATTAAAGTATATAAGAAATACATTTTCAGAAAATGATTTTATATTCCTTGCATCTCGCCACTTCATAAAGTCGGAATATGTATTTAAATATCTTTCCTTTGAAATTTTTGGCAAAAAAATTTCGAGTGTTGTATTTGCTTCGTTCGTGACTGAATCTGGAGCCGAAATTTCAGAATAGCTTGAATTCATTGTTTTTCTTAAATACCTAAATCACACAATCAAGATTTCGGTACAGCGTAACAGATTCCCCTCCCGCCAAAATTATCTTTTTCACAGGTATTTTTAAATTTGGAACACATCGCGTTACCTGTTACTGGCCATTCAGCCAAATACTTTTATTATCATTGTACCAAAGATTGTATGTACGTAACCTAATTCAGTTCTATTTTTAAAATTTTACTTTCCGCCCTAAGGAGGGAAGTAAATAGTATGAGAATTTCCCGCCCGCTGGTGGGAACTAGCGTTTTCCTCCCAATACTCAGATCAAGGAAACGCTCCTTTCCGAGCATGAGGAATGAAAAAATATTAAGGTTATATAGTAACCTACTTTTTTTTTATACAAACTGATTAAATTATTTTTTGGTAGGTATTAAGTGCCGACAGCCCTACGTAAGCGTACGAGGAATACTACGCTCACGTCTGTCACCTGTCATTTTGTGTTAAGAGCTGATTATGGTTGTGACTTGAAAGTTTTTGCCTTCAGTTTAAAATCAAATAACTCTGAACTCAGTTCCAGGTGAACCAAGCAGCGAAGATCCATTTAGTATCTAACTTATATGCCCCTTAAATGTTATTGGGATGTTCAGTTACTCCCTGTATACACGGTGTTTCATAATAACCAATAAATAATAAATAATCAATCTAAAACGAAATATTAAATTGTGTTTACCCGTAATGTCATTCAACCCAAAATTTTCATGTAAATCATGATGATACTATGATATATATGAAAATTTTGGGTTGAATGGCATTACGTGTAAACACATTTTAATAATTAAGTAGTTTTAGATACTTAACGCATTGATTATTTATTGGGTATTATGAAACAACTTACTTTACAAAGAAAATTCAAAATGTAGACTATGGAATATTCCAATCTCAATTATCTATCTTACCGACCCTTGACTCTGCCCTATCAGTTCAAGCGCAATATAACGATATAGAAAAAGCAATTTTAAAAAATATTAATAATTCAAGTTTATCAAAGAAAAACTCAAAAAAACAAGCAATTATAAGTGACGAAATTAAGGAACTTATTAACAAGAGGCATATACTTAAAAATAAAGAAAGGAAAACAAGAGCAGAAAAACAAGACCTAAGCCAATTATACAGATCTATAAATAGAAAGATAACTCAAAATTTGAAAACCTTTAGACTAAATATGATAGAAAAACATATACACAATCTTGAAGCAATTAAAAAAGCCTACAAAAAGCTGAATAACACAAAACATTTAATGACTCAGTTACAAGACAGGTCTGGAACAAGGGTCACAAACAGACAAGGCATTCTTGAAGTAGCTACCCATTTCTACAAAACTCTATATTCAAGCACGAATTCTGACAGTGGCTTGTGCAATATATCAATAAATAACGATCCTGTTCTACCTTTTAATGAAAATGAAATAGAGCTTTCAATAAATAAATTAAAACTAGAAAAAAGCCCCGGTTTGGATGGCATAACAAATGAGCTGATAAAAGCAGGTAAAGATAAGCTATTAAAACCACTTACACAGCTGTTTAATCAAATTTTAGCAAAAAATGAATTGCCAAATCAATGGACATGTACTGATATTATCCTTCTATACAAAAAAGGAGATCCAACACAAATTTCTAATTACAGACCTATAAGTCTCATGCCGTGCCTATACAAAGTATTCTCTTCAACACTTCTCCGCAGAATAACTAGAGTAATCGATGAAAATCAAGCAATAGAGCAAGCGGGATTTATGAAGAATCGTTCAACAGTAGATCATATACACACCCTCAAGATGATTATTGAGAAATACAAGGAATATGATATGCCACTCTACATTGCATTCATAGATTATTCTAAAGCATTCGACTCTATCTCACACAACTCAATTTGGAAAGCGCTTGCAAAACAGGGTTTGAATGCAGAATACATAAATATTATCAAAGAAATATACAAGAAAAGTAAAGCAAGAATCAAGCTAGACACACCCGGACCAATTTTTAACATCGAACGTGGCGTGAGGCAAGGCGACCCGCTTTCACCAAAATTGTTTATATCAGTCCTAGAACAAATATTTAGGGAAATGGACTGGGAAAGAGTCGGCCTGAAACTACATGGACAGTACTTGTCACACCTAAGATTTGCTGACGATCTGGTTCTGCTCTCTGAAGATCCCATTGAGTTACAATACATGATAAACACACTAAATGAGCAAAGCAAAACAGGTGGCCTTGAAGTAAACCAAAGCAAAACAAAAATAATGACAAATAGAAAAGAAACAACTTTAACCATAGACTCTGAACCCTTGGAATGGGTGAATGAATACATATATCTGGGACACTTGATATCGATAAAAGACTGCACTAAAAAAGAAATTAGACGGAGAATTATTAGTACATGGAACAAATATTGGTCAATGAAAGAAATTTTTATGAGCACTCTACCAACAAAAATAAAAACTAAGGCAATGGAGATCTGCTTAATGCCGTGTCTTACATACGCATGCCAAACGTGGTCTTTAACAAAAGAATCTCTTGAACAGCTTAGAGTTTGTCAGAGAGCTATAGAAAGAAGCTACATGGGTCTGAAACGGAGAGATAAGGTGAAAAATAGCGCAATAAGAGATAAAACTAACGCAAAGGACGCAACTAAGCAAGTTCTTAGGTTGAAATGGAGATGGGCAGGGCACATACAGAGAGTCAAAGACGAAAGATGGACAAAAATAACCACGAACTGGTACCCAATAAACAAAATGCGTCGTAGGGGCAGACCGTACATGAGATGGAGTGATGACATAACAAAAATCGCGGGAAGAGTTTGGACAAGACTTGCTAGAGACAGAACGAGGTGGAAGGAATTGGAGGAGGCTTTTACCGCAGTTGGCGGTCCTTACAATTACTAACTCTATTAACATTACTAACTCTACTAACATCACTAACTCTACTAACATACTAATCAAAAAATGTAGAATAAACTTTTTACTAACAAAATCTAACAAAGTTACTAACAAGATCTACTAATTTAACAAACAATAATTTTATAATAATAATTAAATATAATAACAAATAGAAAAGAAATACTTAATGTTTAACTTAACCAAAAATAATGAATGTATTTTATTTCATAAATTACTACAGCATTAATCAAATCGTAATATTCTGTTATAAATAATGGTAAATAATATGTCAAATGATTTTATTGTGAATAATGTTTAACTTAATCAAAATAATGTAAATAATTTACTTAGGAAATTCTAATGGTATTAATTAAATTGCTTTGAAATAATAAATTTCAAATAATGTGCCAAATGAATTTAATCAAATATTGAACTTACATGAATGTTAAATCAAAAATGAATTAATTATATGATGTATTAAATTGAAATTATAGATAAATGCATTATAATTTGTAACATAGACACCTACATGAATTAAATAAGTAAGTAATATAAGTAATATAATATGATAATGAATATATGAAGTGTGATATTATTGTAAGGAATCAATAAAAGCTATTTTATTTTATTTTATTTTATTTTATTTTTTATGAAACACCGTGTATACGAGTATAATATTCTCTCCAAAAAATATTGATGTCGTTTTTTTTGTTTGTTGGAAATATTTGGTCTCGTTTTCTTCTCTATGTAGTATAGGTAGCTACAACACCCGTGCAAAGCCGGGCGTATTTAATAATAATAATAATGTTTGCTCTAGTCGATCTAGTAAATCGTGTGGCAACGACATGATGATTTTGTGCGATAATTGGGATCCTTTCGAAGTGAGCAAAGCGTGAAACACGATTAAATAACGTCCGAAACATTCTAATTGGAAGTTTCACAAACACCGCACACCGAGCAAGAGCGTTCAGTGCGCTCGCAACGCAAATGATCGATTTTTGAATGCCCATGTCGATTCGATTCATGGTTGATTGTTTTTATTTTACCCCTTTTTGCGTTTAATAATGCGTTAAGAGGAAATCCCCTATTTCCTTCCTGGATAATGACAAGAGAGCTTTATTTTTTTTTTAAATAATCCATAGCCACTAGTAGCTATTTATGTTTTCCCTTTTTAATTAATAAAAGGGATTTATACCTTTAAAAACCTTTAGAAACCTTATGAGAGGAATGCGTGACTGCACCGTACTCGCCGTTGGCTAGACGATGACGGCTCTCCTGGCACTGTGCCGGTCCACGTTCCACAATGCGATATCTCTACCCATGCGCCCGGGAAACCTTCAAAAACCTAAAAAATTGGCTTGATTTTTTGCTGCATACAAACATACAGCAAACAAAAAAATATTTTACAAAAAATGAAAACCGACTTCAAAAACACTGAAAAATTTAAAATAATATAAGAATAGGTACAGACATCATCACACTTCTATATTAAGGTCGGTGCCAAACGATGATCTACTAGAAAGTCTTAAAAGTCACCGACTTCAATATAGAAGTGTGATGTTGTCTATACCTATTCTTGTATTATTTTAAATTTTTCAGTGTTTTTTATGTCGGTTTTATTTTTTGTAAAATATTTTTTATTTTTAACTTTTAATGAATGAAATCTTTTTAGTGAAAGGAACACCTTCGGTGAGCTAGTATTAAATTAGGGTCTCCCTCGATTTTCATGAGATCCCATCATCAGATCCTGACTTTAGTGATCTTGGGACCACCCCAGGAGTATACTCTTATCGAATACAAAAGGAATTTTGAAAATCGGTCCTTAATTGGCGGAGTAATCGCGTAACATACACACAAAACACGTTGGACACACCTAAAACTAAGAGTTTCCCTCGATTTTTATAAGATCCAATCATCAGATCCTAACTTTGGTGACCATGGGACCACCCTTGGAGTATCCTCTTTAGAATACAAAAATAATCATCAAAATCGGTTCATAAACGACGAAGTTACCCGCGAACAAACATAAAAAAGCATATATACGGTCGAATTGAGAAACCTCCTTTTTTTATTTAGAAGTCGGTTAAAAATCGAGATTATATGAAAAAAAACCTCCTTTTTTTCGAAGTCGGTTAAAACTACCTTTTTTTTCTCGGGGGGAAATGCGTAACCGCACCGTACCCGCCGTTGGCTAGACAGCGAGCGTGTGTGGGGCTCTGGCGGCAGGGTGCCAGGCCTACCCACTAAAACCCCCCGGTGTTCTCCCTGTCCTTATGGGCACGCTAGGTAAGGTCCACACTGCGACTTCACTACCCACGCGCCCGGGCAAGCCCGACCCACCGGTCGGGCTATCGCCAAGGGGGGATTGCCCGAGAACAACAGGGCAATCCCCAGACGGAAGGCCTTACGGCGGCGTGCACGGGGCCAACCGTGCACGCAGGCCCCCACGACAGGGTCATTAGACGGGCATCGCTTGTGCGAATGCCCGCCTTCGCCTGCCTATCCGTCTGCGGCGGATGGGAGCGGCTTGATTTTTGCCCCCCGCTCCCTCTCCGCGGCCTCCTTCTGCGGAGATTACGTCCTCGCAGAAGGAGGCGACAGCCCCCCATTCCGCTTCGCCGCGGAACATGGCCACGACCATGCTCGGCAGCGAAAGGTCTCCGCCTTCGAGCGCAGCGTTAAGCATTTCTAATCAGCTGTCAGATCATTTCACAATTAATAAAAGCCTACATATGAACCAATTTGGCTTTACTAAGGGTCGTTGCACTACAGACGCTGGAGTTGCACTTCTCAAACATATTTTTGCCGCCTGGGAGTGTAAACAGGATGTGATCGGTATATTTTGTGACCTGTCAAAGGCTTTTGACTGCGTTGATCATCAGACTCTTCTAGCATTATGGTGTGTCTGAAGAGGCAATTAAGCTTATTGAGTCTTATTTGTCCAATAGGGTCCATAAAGTTGTAATTAACAGAACTGAGTCTTGTGGTGCACCTATTATTTATTAAGGGCGTGCCTCAAGGATCAATACTGGGACCTCTGCTCTTCTTAATTTATATTAATGACCTCCCACACTTCACCAATAATCTGTGCGATACAGTACTATTTGCAGATGACACTTCTTTAATATTTGAGATTGACAGAGCAAACGCAAATACTGACGTTGTAAATAATACTCTTTCTAAAGTATTGCATTGGTTTACTGTGAATAATTTATCATTAAACTCGAGTAAAACTAAATGTATTAAGTTTTCATTGCCAAATGTTAGGAAAGTGGATAATATTGTGGAAATGAATAATCATACTGTTGAATTCGTCGATTTTACTAAATTTTTGGGTATAACACTAGATTCGAATTTGCAGTGGGATCTACATATTGCGTCCTTGGCAAAGAGACTCAGTTCTGCGGCATATGCTGTAAAAAAATGAGACAACTTACTGATGTTAAAACGGCAAGACTGATTTACTTTAGTTATTTTCACAGTGTCATGTCATAAATGGGATATTACTGTGGGGATCAGCCGCTAGGATAGAAAGTATTTTTGTACTTCAAAAAAGAGCCGTGCGGGCTATTTATAATTTACGAACAAGGGATTCTCTACGTGATTTATTTAAAGAAATTAATATATTGACTATAGCAGGACAGTATATTTATGAAAATTTGATTTACGTTTATAAAAATTATAACACATTTGATACCAATTTTAAATTTCATAACTTAAATACAAGAAATGAAAATAAACTTGCCGTTCCAACGTACAGGCTCCAAAAACTAGAGGCTCATTTATGGGGAAATGTATATCTTTTTACAACAATGTTCCACAGAGTGTTACTGACTTACCTTTTCATAAGTTTAAAGCGCATGTAAAAAATACTCTAATGAGTAAAGGATATTATAAAGTCAATGATTATCTGAATGATGTTAATGCTTGGTCTTAATTGTAGACTTAATTTATAGATTTAAATGTATAATGTACACTGACACATCTAATCTTGTAATGGAAGTTGAACACAATCTTTTACTTTTGAGTTCCGCTTCCAATTGACGACTCTGTAACAATACAGGGAGAAAAAAATAGCCCTTGTTGGTTTTCTTGCTGGTTCTTTCCAGTACAAGGTCTCCCGCCGTAGACTTGTAAACCAATGGCGTAGCTTCTTTGACGTTCAAAAGTGATTGGAAAATTGTAGAATTTGAATTTGAATCAGCCTTGCCCGGTCAGTACCTGCACCATGCGGAACGTGAGGCTGCCCTGCCGGCGCCCAACCCACTCCTCTAACACCGGACGAATCGCGTCGATCGTCCGGTGGCCGGCAGCTGGGGAGGCGAGTGCCTCACCCCATCGACGCAGAACCTCCCTCTGCGCCTGGGTACGAATCCGCTCCACTTCCTCAGGAGCGGATCGTCCCCGTCCCCCCCCCCCCCCCGTTCTCTAACGACAACCCGATGTCGATACACCTCTGCATGTACGCGTGCATCGACATCCCACGGCGTTTGACCCGCTAGAACGCAGGCGGCGCAATGGCTGATAAAAAAAAAATACAAAAAAACAAACCTAGACCACAGCCTAACCCTTTAATCCATTTCTTTGATTTTTAATGATAAAAGTAACTAATAGTTTTATATGAGGAAACTAGGGACCACGAAAAATCTATTTTGAGTAGCTACTTAAACCTGCACCTGGAGACCTTATGTTTGAATTACGTATGCGATTTAGAAATCACCGCTGACTAAATAGTCAGCGATGACTTTGAAGTCACGAATTCCCAAACATCCTATTTTTGAAAGTCGAACGCAGAGCTGCCAACATAGATAAAGCACACACATCCGTAAGGGTTCGGTTCCACGCCGAATGTAGCCGTTTTCGGTATATACCGGTTATTATACGGCTAAAAATTCATTGCAACTAGGCCAAAATATAAGAAAATACTGGTCTAAGTTTGTTTGTGACACAAATTTAAAAGATTTTAAACTTATACACGGTTATTTTTTTATCACCCTCGAAAATGTTAGGGTCGCTTCAGCAGGCCTATTCGCTAACTACGGTTGGTAACTAGAACTGTCATTTTTGAAAGCCACTTTATATCCATTACGGGTTTAGTGATCTTATGTGTTACGGCAGCGTTCATGATGGGAGTAATGGATGTTAAGTTCCTTTCAAAAATGACGGTTCTAGTTAGCAATCGAAGTTACAGAATGGGGGGGGCAGGACACATCCAATATTAGATAAAAAATTAAAAAAATGAATTTTATCACCCTGGAAAATTTCAGGGATGCTTCAGGACACATCCATTATTATATATAAAAAAAAATTAAAAAAAAAAATCTAAAAATCCTGCTTTCAACTAAGGCAGCATTTTTTGGATTTTTAAAAAAATTAATATAAAATTAAGTAAGCGAGTTATTTTTTTTATTCATATATAAAACATTCTAATACCATGTCGTGAAGCGTCCCTTAAATTTTCCAGGGTGATAAAAAAATAACCGTGTATAAAAAAACTAAAAAAATCTCTAAAAATGCTGCTCTCAACTAGTGCAGCATTTTTTGTTTAAAAAAAAAAAATTAAGTGTGTTATTTTTTTATTTATATTTAAATCATTCTAATATCATGTCGTGAAGCGTCCCTTAATTTTTCCAGGGTGATAAAAAATAACCGTGTATATTTACTTATTTGACAAATTTTAAAAATTTTAAATCCAACTCAAAATCAACACACATCAACTTCAAACTTGTCAATATGTTCTCTAAACAAAACACAGATAACGTTTCCACAGTTATGTATGACTTGTTTACGAGTGGGTGAGGGCACTCGTAATGAAATCACATCCGTGACTAAGGTAGTCACATAAGTGATATTCAAAAATAAGAATTATTGAAAATCGGTGATTATTAGTCACATCGGTGATTTCGAAGTCGCGTAATTCAAAAATAGCTCTCCTGGGTCGTTAAGCCCCAGGCACTGCTCTTGGCTCTTTTCTCTGCAACGCGATGGACCCGGTACCCGCACGGTGAATCCATGAAATGCTAAGTTATCGTCTCTCTGTAGTATTTATAGTTGTCGGACGGAGACTCTGTACCGACCAGGGTCGTCTGCTTGGGTACCTCTGTGTTACCTTTTTCTGCTGCAAATCAGCAGTGCTTGCATTGCTGTGATATGGTTCGGTTCCTTCCGGTTTGAAGAGTAAGATATGGCAGTGAGATTACTGGATACCGTGACTTTACATCTGTGGGGCTAGCACGCAGGAGAATCGAAAATCGAATCGAGGAGTTTGTATGGCAATTTTATTAGTTCTGCTACTCACCGCCGTGGCGCTAATGAAATTGCCATACAAACTCCTCGATTCGGATTTCGATTCGATTTTCGATTCTCCTGCGTGCTAGGCTTACTGATGTCACAAGTTGGCTACGTACACTGTGGTTCTTGTGAGGATTGAAGTTTTGCTGCGAATCTCACAAGAGCCAAATGTATTATAGGTAACTACCCTCACCACTTATCATCAGGTAGTTTGCTTGTTTGTCAACTGAGTAAGGCGTGGGCCAGATAGAAAAGGCGCGGGCGAGGCGCACCTGTGGCGCGCCATCGGCGCACCGCTTCTATCTGTTTTGTGCCCGTCCGTTTTCATACAATTAGTATGAAAGATCATTCGACAAGCTTCCAGATGGCGCGCTACGGTTGCAACGACGGGCGCGCCGGCCGTCGCACTGCTGGCGCGCAGCCGCGTACCTCAGTCTATAGTGAGTTTTGCGCGGGACCGGAAGTTTCTTCTCCTTCTTCTTCTCCTTTGCAAATTGGCGAGTTGCACCAGGGCTAACATGTCACTCGCTGGCGCTGTTCGCGCCCACGGGCGCGCCTGCAGCGCGCTGCGAGTGTGCCACCGGGTGCGACTGATGCGCGTCGCGCCGCCTCTGTCTGGCTTGCGCCTTATATAAAAAATCTTCCGTCCTAGCTGTAATTGTATCCGCAGCAATACATTTTACAAATACCTATTTTTGAATACTCTCACCCTTTGTGTTTTCTTTTGAATGCGTTAAATCTGTAACAATAAATATAATTACAACATTTAAGTTTCTTTTTTCATTACAAAAAAAGAGCAGACTGTAAAGTCGCCTATAATTCATGTGGTTCCCGCAAGTTTTGCAAATATTTAATTATTTCCGACCGAATACATAAGGCGTTACTACTAGATAGGTACCTACCTACCTACATTAAAATTTCGGTCCCCCGACTTGACGACGCTTGTATCAAAATAATACTAGCCACTTATATCAAAGTTAAAAGCCCAACCAACACATTTTATTATTTACTTTTTTAGGGGTTTTTGTGCCGGGGGTTATTTTTTTTTTTTAAACCGTAGGCCTAAGCACTAACTTAGATAGGCTCGAGCCCCTCGGTCGGTGGGGAAGTAGGGCAGATGACCCGGTTTTGGCCATTTTAAGAGATTTGTCCACTTTGATGCCTTCATAATCTATAGTTTTTGTTAAGGACATACTTAATTGTTTCAAAAAGTAATCAAAAATATGTTGTTCTTTCTAAGCAAAACATTTTTTTTTAGAAATTTAAATACCTACAACCATAAAAATTTTTAAAAGAAAAAATGACACTGTGCCACTTGTGACCAAATTTACCCCATTTATGGCCACATTCCGTGCCAATTCTGGCCATCAAAAAATAAAACACAAATATATTCATAATATTCTAGAATTTATTATTCAGTTACTAAAAATAACAGTCAATGTTTTTATCAATGTAGAAATACCTACTACTAAATTTCAACGTACAAATTAAAGAGATCAACATTGAGGTAAGTGCGTACCAATCTTTGATATTAGTTTTGTTTTGCAATTTTTTTATTTATTTAAGATATTTATTTAATTATAAGTTGAAAAGAACTTTAGTTGTAGTTATTATAGTTCTACTTAACCTATAAGAATATCTCTTAACATCTAAGAATACTCTGATATTTTTACTAAATATCTTTGGAATTAGTTTGACTCATCACATCGTACCTAACATCTTTACCTTTGTAATAGTTTTATACTTTGTAATAATTTTCTTTTCACATCATCTGCTTTCTTTTTCTTCGAAAGCCTGAACATTTGTTTTTCTGAAAATAGCGAAAACTATCAAAACACACATTAAAAAGTCAATAACAAAAATATGTGGCCACAATTGGGGTTCCTATGTACACCACTTTTGGCCAGCTGTGTAGCCAAAGATGGTGAATCTTATAATTTAGGTACTATTAGTGGCCACCTACGCATAACCTCGCTTTTTAATAGCGTGGCGGTAAAATAACTTTACTTCTATTGAGACAATATGTTTCTTATGTAATATTAACATAAACATCCAAACAATAAATAAAGATACCGAAAATTACAACTGATTACTCACCCGCTCGCCCTATTGTTTTCGCTAAGATTAATCAATTTACGTCCGTCTACAAAAATGGCTTATTACATCAAAGTGAAATATCACACATTTCCAACTGTCACCGGTAAAAGTGTTGCTATATTTCAATACTTTAAAAACCATATAGCATAAAGTAATACAACTGTCTATGCCTTAATCACATCGCTCTGAAGTCCAAAATGGCCAAAAAGGGGTCGGTGGCCAAAACCGGAGCATCTGCCCTATGCGATGACTTTTTAAATTAAACACTACATAATAAGTATAATAATAATAATGGCGGCCAATCTAAACAGAGACTAGCCATCTGCGCGGGAGATATTATAGTGCACAAGTATCTACGCAAGCACAAGTGAACTCTGTTCCTACACTCGCATAGTCCCATGGGACGGTTAGCCGACTAACCAGAGCAAGATCACTCGCAGGATCCACTGTTTAACGTGTCTTCCGAAGCCAGGAGCAGCTCGACATGCTTCTAATTTTGGTCACCCATCATAGGACTGACCACAGCGAACGTTGCTTCACCCTAGCAATCGTTCGCTGAGCAATACGAGCATCATCAAAGCAACAGTAAATTTCGAATCAGTATCAATCAGCAGTAAGTTGTTGAGGAGTTGGGTCTCCCGCAGACTACTTGATGATGCAGCATATCAGATCTAGATTACCATATCATAGAAATACTACAAAAAACAGTAGGTAGGTATACCATCCTCTCTCTCCTGGTGGTAACTGACGATAAGGGCGAAAATATTTTTTGAAGTTTTAAATCTCTTTTAATAATTAAAAAAAAAAGGAAAAGTTAGGAACATGCTAATAGTGGTAAATTAAATCTAACGAAGTCCTTTGCCCCTTCATTCCTAACGGGGTAGTATAGTATGGGTCGGATAAGTATTAGGCAATTTGAAGCAAACAAACTTACCTTACAATTTTTTTTTCTTTTTATTTTTTTTTCTTTTTATTTTTTTATAAAAAACGTCGCCCCACACTAGGATTTTCTCCTGTGTCGTGGGTGCAGTTACAAACATAGAATATCACATGCACATACGCCCAGACCGGAACAAATTTCTGTAGGCCATACAAAACATCTGTCTCGTGCGGTAATCGAACCCGCGACCCGTTGCGTAGTAGGCGATCACTCGACCTCTGCGCTAACCGTGTCGTAACCGTGTCGTAACCGTGTCGCTGGTTACTTACTTAAATTTTGAAAACTTTTCAGGATATTATTCTTTTATGAAAACAACACATTTCATTACAAATTTTTAATATTTTTATAAACATTACAAATGAAGCGTTTCACAAAAGTGTATAGTTACAAAATTTCTTTCTACGTACCTACCAAGAACAATATTATTAAATACGTATTAGGCATAAGGTAACATTTGGTAACAACTCCAAAAAAAAAGTTTTTTGCTAAAATTATGTTAGGAATTCTGGTAAAATGTATAAAAAATACTTTGTGACACTAACTCAGTATGATAAAGAATCATACTGGCTTTTGTTTCAATTTAATTTATTGATTATTGGCCCTAAATATATTTGATCTAGATATTTCGTCTTTATTGTTTCAATGGTTTTGAAATATAACGACTACAGTGTAAGTAGATAAAAAATAAAATATATTATTATATAATATTGTAGCTTAGCTCGTGATTTATCAAAATGTTTGTGCAGGGAAAATTAAAAAAAATGTGGCTATCACAATACATGTAAGTACCAATAAAAAAAATAGTTAAAATCACACACGAACGCGTGACAGTTGAGCAAAAAATCTAGAAATGGAAATCACAATTATAAAACAAAAAATACTATTTATAACTATAAAAAATTATTTCACGCGTTAAAATATCCACAAAATACAACCGGAAAAAGACTGTGATTATCTAAACATTTCAACGCATAATTTAAGTCCATCTATTACGAATAAAAAAAAGAAAATCTCACAATGCGTTGCTAAGCGCAATACATAAAAGGGCTGGACCAGCTCGGTTATTATTTCATAACATTACTGAAATTCAAAAAAAAAATCGAATATTGACATCTTACAAAACAACGACGTCCATCGGGTCAGCTAGGTTTTCATATGGAACTAGCACGACTGTACAGTACAGTTAGCAAATCAATGCATAGTAAAATAGAAGTCGTCTTATGCGAAACAATATTATAATAATTATAAATATAATAAAACCACAACATTGCACTACTGGCGTTTGGTGTGTCTATGTACTAGACGCGCGCAGAAAGTTTGCCGGCGAGTTATGACGTCACGCGTCGATGGTTAGTAGCAGTACGGCGCGTTCAGTACCTTTTCGAGCGTAGTTGGTCAGTTGTATTTTAACTCGCTCTGAGGTGTTGAGCGCAATTCAGCAATAAATATTTTATCGCCCTCTTTAATATGTATTTTTAATTTCTCCCTCTTTCTAGCAGTTGAGATAATAGACTATGGCCCCAAAGTCATCCAATATATAATAAATAATATAAGAGTATTTCAGTAACAAACGTCAGAGCGTTTTTCCACCATCAAATTCGATGGTCGTTCGTTTGTTACTCGCTCTGACAGTCTAAGGTCGAATTTCACCAACATTTAACGGGCGTTTATAGTTGACAAACAACCGTTTTTAATAATAATAATAATAAGTTGTACCAAGCGCGAAGGCCTCTGAACGCATCCCTGCGGTACTAACGAGGCGAGCGCGGGACGCGGGCGCCGGAGGCGGAAGGGGGGACTCGGCAAACTTTCTACGCGCAACTAGTAACACGCTCCTCGCGTTCCATACATGACTAGTATAACATAAGCTTCATTACAAGTTTACAGCCGAACGCCTTAAAGTTGATTATATAAATATAAGATAATAATAACACAGCACCATAATCATTATAATAAATATCTATTACCACGCGATACATCAAACATATTCCTTTCTTGTACCGTACCGCTTTAGTGGCAGGCAAGCATCTGATGTTAAGCAGTCAGCGGAGCGTAAAATTTATGAGGCCATAGTAAAAATACAATAGTAGGTAGACTCAAAGGGCATATTGACATGTATGAGCTGTGATGATAGGTCGACTCGAGCCCCTTGGGTGGTAATAGTATACTCACGTAAGCACACGAAAAGTTGCCACTTTGAGTTAATAACACACTAATGAGGCGACACGGCAGCACAATGGCGCTTCAGTCATCTTTATACCCACGGAACAAAAAAAAAAGTGCGATTACGTTACTATAAGAATCGCCGTCGCCAAATTCTCACACAAAAACAAGTACAATATTCCACCACTAGCAAACAATTAGTCTGATTTGTCGTATTTCGTATTAGTAAAAAATGAAACGCGAGTGCACGTCGAGTCGAAAAGCGTGGGATGTAGTCGAATTTTCTCAAAAATTCAAATTTAATGTTTGAGTTCTTTATCGATCGAGTATACTAGATACTTGATGGATAATGTATTCATACATTCGACGAAACCGAATATATCGCATATCGTTTGATGTATTCACGTGAAACAGACACATTCACAAAGAATCACATACATTTAGCGCAAAAAGTTTATAAATATTACTTATTAAAAACTTGACAATAAGATCACTTTAAACTTATATAGATAACAACAAACAAGTGATGTCGATTTCGTATGCATTTCTAGTGCTTCGATTCCAATACAATAGTGCAAATATGACAATAAATTCAACATAAAATGTATCATTCAAATCATCCAGCAAAATTGTATGGCAGGGCCTAAATTGACATGAAATTAACAACACTGTTACAACACTATGCTTGTAACGCTTAAAGCAATGGTCAGCTGAATATAAATCTTATTAGCCAGTTAGCTTATATGCGCCAGCGGTTAACCCTAGATCCTCGCGCTTGTTTGTGTTTTGACGTTCATCCTTTGCGGTTCCATAAAAAATTATGCTATAAAAAATAATAGGGAAATGTCACCAAGCAGAGAATATCACAATTGAAACGATTAACATTGGCTTTAACTACTGCCTAGGAAACGTAAATAGCATTTTATGCTTAAATTAGTCACAAATAATAATTATAATTAATAATGCTCACATTTAATAAAATAATAACCAAACGTATACTTTAGCGAGATATATAATAATAATATAGAGTTAGCAGGAAACCAAGAGACTATATAATGAAGAAAAAATTAAAAGTAAATCGATCACAAAATGTGTGTCGTTAGATAATTTTTCCCTTTTTTTTCGAACATACGTCACCACATTAATTAAGCCCGTCCTAACACGTCACAATCTTTAATATACGCGCTAAATATCAAATACTACTCAAAATAGGAAAATCTGGCAACACTACATTTCCTACTGAACACGATTTCAGACATTTTTAACAACTAACATTTAAATATTAACAGTTATTAAAATATTTTTATTAACACATATTTTTAAAAAATAACTTTTAAATAAATTTTGAATACCTACATTTTAGAGATTCGTTTTAGTCACAGCAGTGCATTGCGTAAGCTATATAGTAATAAACATTTTTTAAATATATAACAACAGTTAAAGAGTAGCTATAGGATATTTATAAAACTTACATAAAAAGCGAACATTATACAATATACATATAACAATGTTAAACTAGAACACTACGCAAGCATTTTTAATTCAGTCAACGGCGAGATCTACTATTATTCATTCGAGATAATAGTAGGACTGTATAGAATTCCAGTTACAAATTCGATTTATTCCCAAGCAAGATAGACATTTTTATACACACCTTGACTTAAATGTAAAACGCCCACAGAATATGTGCGAACTTCGACGACCGATATGCAGCGAAGAAAAAATCGAATTCAAATATAAAGCGACAGTCGATAAGTAACAATGTTTCGGTCGACATAAACCGATAGACATAAAATCGACAAAAACGATAGATAAACGATAATTCATTTCTGATCAAAAATCGAGAATATAATTTGGGTGATAAACACAGCACATGGGCGTCGTCGAAAAGCGAACAAATCTGATTCATGTGGCAAAGAACAAACATTTTTCTCATAAACCTAAATCATTTTCCACAATAAACCAAAAAGGGAAATTTTGTGGTGCAAACGTGTAATTTCTTAATGACAATTACAGTGATATGTCACAAATAAGTACATTAGTATTTTGCATTCGATTTTGCGTATCTAATACTAGTAATGTGTATGCTTATTTTCTTATCTACTACACACCATTTTTTAAGCTATGGTAACTCTGTTATGTACGTATAAAATATACGCGATTATATGTAACAGAATATTCTTCGTTATCTATTACAGGCTGTACTATATATTTAGCACTAAAATATGCCATTCGCACTTATTTCGTGTGTAACTCAAGTGATTTAAGAATATTAATGAGAAGTCATTATAATTTACTATTCTAAAAATCTTTTACAATTTGGGACAAAATGGCTTACAAAGTTATATATTAGTAAGTAGTACAAAAAGACGTGTTTGCGAGTAGTTAAATCCTCAAGTTGCGTCCGAGTGTAAAAATTGTTCAGACGAAATGAAAAAAAAAATATCACTCATAACCCTTATTTTTCAATGGTTATTTTATCGTTAAAATAAAGCTGACACTAAAAAGCGCGATACGTCTGTATTATAGCGTTTTCACGTATTATTACGCCGTCGTCGTCGTATTATACGTCGCTAAAATATAGTTGTAAATATTCTTTACTTGAACAAAACTGTAATCAACCTTTTCTGTTATGTTCGTTATTTTATATGTTAGCAAATAAATATACATATATTTCTATGTTTCAAAAATCTTATAATTTAGTAACTGAAGGCGCAACTTTCTCGCACTGAACATCTTCTTAATGCAGACTTTTTACTCAGTCAACTGAGAAAAGAGATAGATAGGTACTATTGATTATTATTATTATTGTAGTACTATTAATCATTAGGACGCGTACTAAAGTGTGAAATTACACCACTAAAGATGCTTATAATCTAAATCGAATGCCGAAACAAAATTTGTTCATTAAACAATGTATTATGTCAATGTTGACATCAAAACCTCAAATTATTTTTTGGTTAGCTTTCCCTTTTCAATACATAGGGTTCAACAAGTCGAAAAACTTGTATTTCGAGATGCGCAACTTAACGAAACCTACAGGCAAAGGTGTTAAGTGGCTGAGATCGTCTCCTGGATAAGGCAATGCCGGTCTCTTGATGAAAGTTGGCGTCTTTTCGCTGTTTCACGCGGCCACGGACAAATGTTGGTATCACCAAAATTGTTTCAACTTGTAGGTCTCTAAGCTCAGTCCAAACGAGAGTGTCACCGAAAGTTGACTCAGTACCGGAGTCGTCTGCGTGGGGAACCACTAATCATTCGTTCGAAAGGTAAGACACGCAGTGAAATTACTGGGTTCTGTGACTTGTCATATGACGTCACAAGTGGGCGACGATCATTGGGGTCCTTGTAGAGTGTACCCACTTACCATTAGGTGGACAGCATGCTACTTTGCAAACCTACTTGTATAAAAAAAACTGAGTAATCAGACTTTCAAGTTTACACATTTAAGTGTATCTCTCTCCGATTCGGCCTGCTTTAATTCGCTTAGCAGCCTACAGGTGTTAAATTTTCATTTAAAATTACACACTTAAGTTTAATTAAGGAACTCTGCCATACCTATCCTGACTGGGCTTAGCGACCTAGAAGTCATAACATTGACTTATAAACTACTTGTACAACGTGTTAATGAAATTGCGCAAAACCTGAAAATAGTTTGTTCAGAATCGCGAGTACAATACAGTCCACATAAAAAAAATATGGGTCAGATTTTATCAAAAAAAAATCAACTGACAACAGATCATAAAATCTTAACTAAACTTACTTACGTCTTGGCGGCGCGCGCGTGGTATGACGGCTAAGCGGTAACATCGTACTCGCATAGAGTTTTAAATCTGCAAGGTATGCAACAAAACCAAAAAAAAAAGGAATTTCATCATAATCTATACAAGGATACTTTTGAAGCAGGAGCCAAATGTCGTGTGCTCGTTCAGTTCGCATGTAAACTGAACGACTTTTATTACTACGGGATCAATCTTGAAATCGCAAAAAAAATCAGCTGTTCCATACAAATGTTCAACATCCACTTTTTTCAAATTCAAATTCAAAAATTTATTCGCGATTTTAATATTGGCCCCATAGTAAAAGTTGTTCATTTTGCTTGTCTGAACAAACACAGACAATTTGGCTCCAACTTGCAAAGTAACCCTGTATATTTAAAAAAAGTAGGACGTCCGAAGTTCGAGATTTTGCGTTTTTAACACGTTGTACATAACGAAAGACTAAAAATAAGCTTCAGTGAACGGCCCCTTAAAAAAAGACGCCAACCTGAGGCGCTGGCTTTCAGAGATGCGTCGGGCTCTGACCGGCCATGTTGAGGTTTGTGTCTCTGATCTCGCTGGCGATGACGTGTCTGGCGATGTCGCGCAGGTCCTGCGCCTCGCCGTGCGCCGCCAAGTCGAAGTCGGAGCCCGATAGCGCTGCGATGTGGTCCCAGTCGGGGCGATCTGTGTTGCGTGTTACACAAAAACAAAACGATTACATTGCCATCTATGAGAAGTTCTGGTGAATCTTTGAGGAGTGTAATGGAATTTGGGAGTGTGTAATTTGTATGATTTCGCGTGTTAATTATCTCCGTTTAAGTTGAGAATCACTTTCATAAAACAAAACTGCTTCATTAACTTTGATAACCAACCAACCAAATATTATTTTAGTGTGCAATACGTTTATTGATGGTTGCTGTTGCGGACATATCTGCGTGTTTGTAACATTTTTCAGAAGTTCTGCTTTTTTACATTTTTAATTGGCAATTTTTTTTTGTAAATATGGTTTTTTCTTATTGTCTATGTCTGGTGTGTACAAAACGGTGCTAACTTAGCATCGTTCAAGTAACGGCTAGTATGTCTAGTATTAGGTCCTTACATATGAAATTGGCGTTTTGCCGTGCTGGCCACTTTGATATCAAATATCTCCTCTATGGTTAGGAATTCCAAATTCAAATTTATACAGCTACTACGTTTCGCCGTATATTTTTTACCCGTTTTTGCAACATTTGTCATTGATGCTCAGCTCCTATTAGTCGTAGCGTGATGTTATATAGCCTAAAGCCTTCCTCGATAAATGGACTATCCAACACAAGAAGAATTTTTCAATTTGAATCAGTAGTTCCTGAGATTAGCGCGTTCAAGCAAACAAACAAACTCTTCAGCTTTATAATATTTGTATAGATTTACTCATGTATTTATGTTTTGAATTTGAAAATTATAATTCACTTGTTTTTTCCTCAATTGTTTTTTTTTTCTTTGTGTCACTCAGTTTACAAAATGGAAAACTTGAAATATCGTGGCACCAGTGCTGCGGAAACGGCTCGAAGGATTAATGATATGTATGGCGACGGTGCCGCAAAAGAAAACACAGTGCGTTTTTGGTTCCAACGTTTTCGTTCTGGAAATTTCGACCTGCAGAACAAGCCCCGTGGACGGCCGGAGATCAAAGTTGATAATGAAGAATTGAAGGCTATTGTGGAAGCGGATCCATCGCAAACCACGTCAGAGTTAGCTGCAGGCTGCGGTGTTAGTGATAAAACTGTTTTAATCCACTTGAAGCAAATTGGGAAGGTGAAAAAGCTTGAAAGGTGGGTACCTCACGAATTGAGTGAAGCAAATCAACAAACGCGCGTTGACTGCTGCGTTGCATTACTCAACCGGCACAATAATGAAGGGATTTTAAATCGAACCATTACTTGTGATTAAAATAGGGTCCTGTACGATAATCGGAAGCGCTTATCGCAATGGCTGAACCCTGCCGAACCAGCCAAACCATGCCTCAAGCGAAAATTGACTCCATAAAAGTTACTTGTGAGCGTTTGGTGGACTAGTGCTGGTGTAGTTCACTACAGCTTTCTTAAATCTGGCCAGACGATTACGGCAGATGTCTATTGTCAGCAACTGCAAACCATGATGGAAAAGCTAGCTGCTAAACAACCGAGGCTGGTCAAACGCTCTAGGCCACTGCTGCTTCATGATAACGCTAGACCACACACTGCACAACAGACGGCTACCAAATTAGAGGAGCTTCAATTGGAATGTCTAAGACATCCACCGTACTCTCCGGATAATTATAGTATATTTTAAAAAATCGACTTTATGTTCCTCCCATACAAAACGTCAATTTCATATGTAAGGACCTAATATAATACCTTTAACCAGCGCACAATAGCCCGTAACAATTACATACGATTTTGTCAGAAAATTATTTATAAAAATTGGTAGAGAATCACAAATTAATCGTGAGCTGAAGCTACTAGTAAACTGGTAACTGGTATGTCATTACTCTCGGAGTCTGCTTGAGAGTTAAAGGAATATCTTTAATCCTTTTCGTCAAATAACTAGAAGACACTAAAAGAAATATTGTCATGCCTGTTCTCCTCGTAGGTCAGGCAGAGGTCTACAAACACACACACTTCGCCAATAATTTTGTAATTAATAGGGGGCAAAATGTAATTAATAGGGGGCAGGTATATTAACCACCACACATTAATTCTCAGTTACACTCTCTGTAACTGAGAATTTCCTAATCAGAATAAACCAGATAAACTTTTTGTCCGACACGGGGTTTGAACCCGGGACCTAGGAATCAGCCGTTGTGACTAATTATCATAACAATGAGGCAGTTAAGAGAGACTAGAAATCATTCAAACTTACTGTACAACTAAGTGTGTTAAGTATGGTGTCGCCGAACTTAATCTCTCAGCATTACAGCAATGCGTATCAATCACGCAACTGACTACTAAAAGCGATAACGCCTATATACTGTAAAAAGCTGAAAACAGCACATTGTTGAGTATTCTACCAAGCGTCGCAGTTAGAATGGTGTTATTAAAGCATCATAAAAGCTAGTTTCCTCGCCCG
Source organism: Schoenobius gigantellus (assembly GCA_963935595.1). Classification (NCBI taxonomy): domain Eukaryota; kingdom Metazoa; phylum Arthropoda; class Insecta; order Lepidoptera; family Crambidae; genus Schoenobius; species Schoenobius gigantellus. The sequence continues at coordinate 7,885,077 of OZ012544.1, read as the reverse complement.
GTCGCCTACCACACGCAAACAAACACAATGTTTTTTTTTTCAAAAAGTTAGTATCAGCAAAGAAGTTCGAATACTTACTGCTATCGTTTATATCTCGTTATTAAGTTCAGCCTTATGTCGATGTGAAGGTGGTCAATACGATAATACGTTGCAAGAGTGAGGGTGTATGCACGCACGTACACGTATACGCTTGTGCGTGTTCATCTACGTATGAATACTGAGCTTTTGATGTAATTATTTGTGGAATTATCTAAATCGTAAATATGATGCCTAATGCTAATTGATGATTACATCAAGTCTTAGATTTTTTGTACAGAGTCGGTACACTCTCAATATTTAAGTGCTGTGCCCCATATCTATGAGTGTAAAAAAATCTTTGTTCATTCATTTATCAATAATGGATGTACATTATAAAGTCAAACTTTCAGATGTTTTGCTCTCTTTGCAGCATGGATTGGAATTAACCTATAAACATACTACGATTACACTTACGTAGTTTAATAATGAGCACGTAATGAAAATGTAAACTAAAACTATCAAAATTATTAAAAAAAATACAAAATAAGTGTAGTCTTTTTTTGCCTAATTTTTCTTATTTAAATTTTTAATTTCATGTTGCCGTCAAGTTATTTCATATCGACCTCATTCACATCGACCGACGTCACTATTGTACTCTAACTACATGAACGGATGCGTTGTGTATGGTGTTAAGGTGTTCCCTCAATGGAGCATTCGCCTGTAATGTAACGTTACTGATTCGATTTTGAGCTTTACGTTACATTACAGCGTCCTTGATTAACGATCATTCGCTTGTAACATTTCAGAGCATTTGAGCATTTAATTTTGTTGATTTCACAATGCTCGAACTCTCCCACACTGATGTTATAATGCTCGAATCCGTAACGTTACATTACAAGTGACTGCTCTCGATGAGAGAGCACCGTTAGCTGTCAAAACGCATTGTGAAAGCTCAAAATGGCAATTCTGCCGTCATCTACTGCTTTTACTGTGTCATTGCAACGCACATGATGCGATGAAAAAACTGCACAATAAATATCGAATCAAACTATGTGTAAAAACCATGTGTTTGGCATCGCAGATTACTGTGTTTGTGTGTGCGTATGTATGGTTCGCCACTGTTATCATATTAGATATAATACCAAATTCTGATCATGGGCTTCCACCGAACCAATCGGTCCTGCTTAGGCCTGAGTTAGGCATTGTGAAATTTATTAATCGATCAAAATTATTAAGCAGAAAAATGTATAATGGCGCGCACCAATGGTTTAAAGGAGATCGGCGAGATTCCTTAGGAACTTGGGCCTAAGCCACACTGATGATTTCTAGTCAGCTATATAGATCAAAATATACAGATTCTAGGGGTACTAAAATTATAGACTTGTTCTATGGGAGACCGGAGATATTCGAGATCATTGAACTAAAAGTTAGGTTATGTCTACTTGTTTTGTCCTATCAAAGGGGATCTAAAAACATCTAAAGTGAGGTTTCTTATATTAACTCTGTCGGTAATCAACCATAAAACATCTTAATATCGAGTTTTTTGTGAGTAATATAAAGCAGTCGTGTACATAAACACCAAATATTATTATAATTTATTTACTCACCATTATCATCACATCACATCATATACAATTAAAATGTCATCTATGAACTGTGCAGGTGGCACTAAATCTGATTGATACCTTGCTCAGCCAAGGTATGTGTACCATATTATGGACATAATATGACAACAGTAACCTACAGTACTATAATATGACAACAATAACCGCAGTCTAGACAGATTAATATATGAAAGGGACTTCGTATATTATTTTTATAAGATGCCTTACTACTAGCTAGCTTAAATTAAATTTCATCTAGACGATTTAAATCATTTCAAATCATTATCATTTCAAAAAAAAAATCAGTAATCGATTAATCTTATCGATGAAACATTTTTACGACTGGCAATAATTTCTTGTGTCGGCTGTTTTGCCCTTGTTTTCTATGGAAGGAAATCAGTATTCTTATATATAATATAAATAATTGTTTCCCCGAAGAACCAGTGACTGGTAATTTTGGCCTAAACATTTAAAATTAAGTTATTAATTTTGGACAAAGTCTGAATCCTGTACCTGCTGGGCCCAATTTCGCCAATCTCCTTTATGAAGATAATGGGACGCTTTTATTCTTTATTCAATGTGTTGTAATTAAGTACAGCAGGTAATGCAACTATTTTTTAATCTATGTGTTTGATTAGTAAACTTTTCCTGCGACATACGCGCATGAAGATAATTCAGTATGAACATCAGGTGTTCTTAAATTATTGTTAGATCAACCAGCTCGTGACAAAAAGGAACCGACCGACGTTGCTTTTATACGATATGACTATAAAGTTTGTTCCAAAAAGTTGGTATATTTGAAGAGATTTTTCAGACCGTCGTACAGAACAAACTTCACTATGGGACGAACGAAGTTTGTAAATGGCTATTTAAAAGAGAACACAAAAAAGTAGATCTTCCCGAATTTCTTGCCTGTTCCTATCTAGGCTCTGCTATTATATCTTTCTTAATTGTTTAATCTTGATTATGTTTATGAGGTATTCTCATACACGGTTAAATAATAATCTTTCAATTACATATTTTTTTTAACTGTCATTGTCTGTATAGACCTATATGTATTGGATAAAGATGTTTTTTTTTTCAACATAGGCTTATTGACATAGGCACTTTGATTTTCCGCGATTTCGGCATTGCTTTCATAGTAAAAATTGTTAAATCTAATGACCTGACAACCTCTTTAATATCTTCAAAACTTTTTGGAACACCTTATGTTTTTTGAGAAAAGCTATTTAATTATGTTTCTCAGCATTTGACCATCGATGTTTGAGCAGTACCTTCCTCTAACGTAAGGTTTATTCATATTAGCCAATGTGCCCATTCTTATTAGCCAATGTGTAAGCTTCACATACTTAGGCTTACTTGCTAATATTACATTAACAGCATAATTATGTAGATCAAATTTAATAACTAAAAAAATATTCATTAAGTCAGTGACATATTGCTAAAACACTTTCAACCACTCTTTCTAAGCACCCTTTTTATCAAACTCAAGTTTAACAATTTAATGTCTCGAGAAGAGTTTGGCTTACAAAGTCATAGCTACTATAACAATTCCTAGAGCTTTAAATAAAATGATCCTATGAAAAAAATGTTGCCTGATCACTTAACACAGAACGAGCTTTTCCAATAATCAAACTAGAAAAATCCAGTTCCTTTTCACCACAAAGCTAACCGCAGACACATCCCGCATGCTGTTAGCTTAAGGTATTGTTTGAACTCACATACCAGCCCGCGGGCACACAGCGGCCGCTGCGGCTCACCACTCACACATTGTATCAGTAGAAGCTGCCTTAGGGAAGATACACGCTTAATATTTGCAAGAAATCGTTGTTTGCGACGACCAACGTACATTACGTACACCTGGTACATAGATCAATAGAGATGGCCTGGTGCAGTCAAATTACTGAGCAACTTTTGTTACAGAGTAACATCTAAGCAACTGTTGTTACAGTGTAACATCTAAGCAACTGTAGTTACAGTGTAACATCTATGAAACTGTTGTTACAGTTTAACATCTAAGCAACTGTTGTTACAGTGTAACATTTAAGCAACTGTTGTTACAGTGTAATATCTTAGATGAATCCTCATACGGGGTTAATGAGGGCTGGGCATAGCGAGATAAGGGGTTCGATACGTGTGTACCGTTTTACCGTCTTCCACGCTATACCCACCAAGTTAGTTACTCCCCGACTGAAAACTTATCGTAGTGATTGAAAAAAGCAATCATTTTTATGCTTTGTTAACAACCTTAACATTAATTTTACTTAATATTTAATATTTTTACATGTTAACAGAAAACGCGGACATTCATATACAATTATAAAAAAAGTCGCCTTCCTGTAGCAGGTCATCTCTATAACCGCATAAATCATAATATTTAAAAGGAAATTTGTCTATGATCTTATTTTCATTTTATGTGATCAGTAAAAACGTTTGTAAAATCTAATATGTTTAAGGTACAAAAATTTCTTGCGAACGTAAGCAGAGATAAGACTGCGTTGAGCTTGTATGATACAATACAAAGGAGACAATACTCTTGGAGTGCGCGGCATTGAAGCGAACAAATAATGCCCTTATGTAAAAACGAATAAGGTACGTTTTGCATTCTATTCTAATAGCATTTTTAAATTTAAGCAAGCTAAGCTAAATTTTGAACCCAGGACCGCACATTATGGTGCAATTAACAATCACAAATAACTAACTGAACCGATTAAAATATTTCATTTTTTATTCTATCTGTATTCCAATCAAAAATTACTTGTATCTATGCGGAACAAATAGATTTTTTTTATTGGAGAACAAAAAACTTTAACCGCTCATATTACGAATCTAAAAGTTGGTTCCAATATCTAAAGTTAATGGTAAAAGCATTATTCTAATATTAAGTACTTACTTGCCCAGACGCTGCAATAAATATATAAATAAAGCTATTTACAACATATTTTAGGATATATTATTTTCATCAAAATGTTTCAAGTCTACAGATCAATAAATCACAATTTTACCTTTTCTTACTCACAAATATACTCTCCACTATTTTGCATTTTCTATAACACTGAAAAATGCACATACACCCCGAAAATGAAGCAAAACTGAATTAAAACAATGTTACACCCTGTATATAGAAAATTCTCGAATATTGTGTTACGCACACCCCACACTGTTCTCTACTTAATGTACTAGTAGAGATGTACCAATAACTAAAGCAGAAGTACCAAGAACTACATTCAGTTAAGGGCTCAAACACTCGTCAAAGTATCAAACGCACACAACACAGTCTTATATCGCAGTTCGTGTTCACTGGTCCGAGTTGAGTGAAACTATATCTTATCTGTATTATACATATAACGTTACCCCTAAGTATTGGATTCGAATTTATGTTGATTCGATTAAGCTAGAAATCCGATTTCTCCGATTTTTCGATCTACAGAATCGTTTGATAAATTCTTCAGAATTTATTCAGCATTCAGAGAAAATTCCGTTCTGAGCTAGGGTTAAAATCACAAGTAAACAAAGAAAAATATTTATATTAGTTTGATTTTTTTTTAAATTAAACTAATATGAATGTTAAAGTTAACGCGCCCTATTCCGTTAAAAGTTGAGGTCGAAATAATGGACTCCTAGATCTTGACGTACGAAAAAAAAAGTCGACAACGCGCGCCTGTGAACGGAGCTCTATGAATATGTATTGCGGCAATCGTTTAAAGGGTGTACAAATAGCCTTAAAAGCCGTTTCCACACTGACGCTATTTTGTTTAAATGATAACTATTTAGCTGTCAAGCTAAACCCCGAGCTCAGTGTCACCTCAACCCGGAGATCAGTGAACGCGTCCCGCGCGTTAGTGTTACAAACGAGACGGGTGACGAAGCGAAGAGGCGTGCCTACCGTGACCGGGTTAGCTATACGGGCGTGGAGTGCGCGGCGGCCGGCCGGCCGTGACCTGGGCCGTGACCTGGGCCGTGACCTGGGCCGCGGCCGTGACCTGGCCCGTGACCGTGACCCGGACCTTGGCCTGAGGCGGCGCCGCGCGCCTCGGACGCGAGCGAGCGCGCGCGCGTCTCCTCCAGTATGAAGCTGTTGATGACGTACGCCTCGCGGCGGATGCGGTCGCGCAGCTCGCCGGACATGTCCGGGATCGCCCAGCGGACTATTATCATCACCAGCGCGACCACGTTCTGCTCGACACAGCGTACATTATTGTAAAAAAGTGATTTATTACTTACTATAGTACATTACGATATTAGTGCGTTAAGATGGTTATAACATGCGAGGCGGAATTTCAGCCCGAGCCGAAGGCGAGGGCGTAATTGAGCCGAGCATGTTATAACCAATACGCACGTATATCGTACGACGTTTTTAATACATTTGCGAGGAAACAGAAAAAAAACCATTATTTTAAATAAACTCAATCTGTGAATGCACACTGTTGCTTTCCCGCCATTTTAACAGCGCGCTAGCGCTGCCTACTGACTGGCGCCGCGCGGCGATTAGTTCGAAATTTGAATAGCAACAGCGCGCTGCTCACTAGCTGGAGTGGTGCGGCGGCGATCAGTTCCATATTTGAAATGGCAAATAATGCTGTTATGGAATTTGTATGGACTATAACTTAACTATTTGCTTTGGTAACAAACGCGTTTTTTATGACCCGCTTTACATATTTAAAACCGGTGGAATTACATCAGCTTTACGAGCAAGGGTGTTAAAAATTTTATTTACAGCACGAAACGAATTAGGGGCATTTCAAGTATTACGTAACGCCAAAGGGAGGGTCTTATAAATCGTTACGGTGCGTTTATTTTGCTCTGCCAACTTGGCAACTCTTTTAGTTTATGTTTTCCCTCGACTGCATTGTACGTCATTTTTTGTTTTTATACTGTAATGTCCTCAAAAAAGTAAAATGTGCATAAGCTGTTAAAAAAAGTCCGAGGGGGGAGGTCAAAAATCTTAAAAAATTGCGTTACGTAATACTTGAACAGTCCTCACGTTCTGAGAATCCCGTTTTAACATCTGTCATACCCATTGTTTATCTGTCAAAACTGAAGGATAACCTATGGGAATGACAACTGTCAAAACGGGCTTCTTAGAACGTGGGGTTTGGGGACTGTATATCGCACGATGAAGACATCTGCTGCCCTAAAAATTTATCACCCCTCCAGCACGAAGAAAGACGGCTAATATTGTGACTTAAAGTGATTTGTGTTACATTATAAATAGTAGGTCATTTCATTGACCTACAAACAAATGAACTTCGCGTAGGCGCTAAAAAAGTGGCCCACGAAAATCAGAACCAAAATTCAAATTTAACATGATTCAGATCCAATCACTCGTCATATAGGGAAGAATTGGTGCAAGCGATATTGAACACCGCAGTAATGTCACTACAATTTAAGTTGTTTATACATGCATTAACGATTCGGAAATTTTCGAATACATTTTTCTTGAAATTTGTTTTCGACCCGACATCCATTTATTTGTAGGTCAATGATGTAAATATATTAAAATCTTCTATTAGGTACTTATAACACATTTTTTGCTTGTCAGAAAGTTGCAGGGCACAAAACGCCTGTCCTTAAATCATTCATTTCACTCGGTACTGTATGATTCACCCAAAGGTCGACTGGCAGAAAATGCCTTGGGCATAAAGTCCGCCTTGTACACCAATGTACTTAAGAATAATAAATAAAATAAATAAATAGCATACGTCGATTGTTAATTAAATATCCTTCTGCTGGTGATCTCATTCTGTAGGTACATCTGTTCCCAAATGCTATCTCCAGGAGCTCGTTTATCAATATTCATGAAATATCACCCGGGCAACAAGACTCACCTCGAACACCACAACGAATGCCAGCCTCGCCCCTATGATGTGCCAGTACCAGTTGCTGCGCTCGTAGTCGTCACCGTCCTTGTAATACCAGTACCCGGGGTAACTAGAACAAACGACGTAGACATTTTTAAGTTTCCAACTGTGCTAAATACGAGTACCCTCATAACGACAGAGTAAACACATATTACGAAGAGTAAGCAAGGAGAATGACATTATACGCGGAGATAATAAAGCTGATAAGCTGCTTTTTAATAACATTTTTGCAAATAAAAATTTATTTAACTTGAAAGTTAATTTTAAGTAAAGGTCAAGGCCATTTAACTATAAGCACACGTTTTAAAAGGACACTATGTTATTATATCACCATTTTGACAGTCGGATTCCAGTTAAAATGCAGTCAGGCAGTCAGCCTTAGTCTGGTAGTCCGGTTGTCGAACTACTGAAACTTTTCAGTTACTCGGTTGCAACAAAGCGCCCAAAGGTTACAACGGTACTGGAAATACTGCCAGTATTTCCGGCGCGGCAATAAATTATGCAGCTTGACCACTGCTACGATCTGGCCCCTATTCAACCATCTCTGACAGGTAATCAAACATGACATATATTTTGCCAATTGTCACACATGTCCGACATGGTGAAATAGGGTACGTGGTATATTTTTCCAATTGTAGCACCTGTCAGAGATGGTGAAATTGGAGCCTGGAGTCATCAAGACTACCAGACAAACTACCAAACTACTCGGAAAAAAAGTTACCTGCACATAGTTTCATTGTACGCGGTCCGCAGCGGCTTGTACTTATCGAAGACGGTGATGTTGAAGTCTGCCAGTGTGTGGTTGACGTAGTTGTCCAGAGAACCTTGGGAGAACTGGTACACCAGCCGCGGGATGAACTCCGACGTGAACGCTATAATGAACCCCTGCGGAAGACGTCAACCGGTTATCGACTGTATAGCTCAAATAATTAAGTGGCTGCCATCATACACAATTGAAAAAAGTTGCCTCTACGACTTGTTTGGAATTAAATAGAGCCTTCTCGAGAAGAGGTAAGAAACTCGGAGGGTCTAATATTTTGTCTACCATAGTAAATTGCCAACATTACATCAATTGTTTTTCACCTATATGATTTTAATAATTTAATAAAACATAAAAACATATCTGAATATTTATTTAAACACAAAAACACACAACACATTTATATTTTAAAAAATTGCGAAGAGACCAAACCAATAACAAGATAGGGTGGAACGTGCACGTGTGCTACCGTGCTTGAAAGGATTTTCAGACATCACCCTATGGAGAGAGACGAGAGCTAGGAATCCAATAGAACAATACAAGATTTCAATGGAGTAGTCATCATAAGTTAGTAGTGTGCTTTGTTGAGTTTTTTTCTCTTTATTTATTTAGAAGCTTTAATCAAAATGTAGAGTTTATATCTGTTTTATCTAATACATAAATGAAAATAAACGTAACGAAGAGTACAATATAATAAATAATAATAATAATATACCTACTATTATTGGCAGTTTTCCCGTCATTACAATAAATTCAGTATTTGGCGCTCGAATATATGCAGTTTAGATTGAGTTTTAGTTTTCTGTGGACCTAAAAAGGCCGCATCGCAGAATCATAATACGAAACATATTATGATTCATATTATGAATGGGGTGCAATTCATCATTAAGCAATTATTCCATTTGACAGCTTTGTACGAATATTAGTAAAATGGTCCACAAATTAGGCATTGCTAGTGTCAATTGGGACCATTTTACAAATATTAATACAAAGCTGTTAAATAGAATTTGCTTATAAATAATTGCAATCAATTCATAATATGAATCATAATATGAATCAATATGATTCGTATTATGATTCTGCGATGCGGCCGTTGTAGGTCCGCTGAGCTTGTATTATAACGTGGTGACGGGATAAGCCCCGCGTTGGGCGCCAATGCAACCTCGTAACGTGATCAGCTCCACGTTGGGCGCCAATGTAACCGGGTGGTAATGTGGCGACGGGATCAGCCCCACGTTGGGCGCCACTGTAACCTGGTAGTAACGTGGTGACAGGATCAGCCCCACGTTGGGCGCCAACGTAACCTGGTGGTAACGGGCTCAGCCCCGCGTTGGGCGCCAATGTAACCTGGTGGTAATGTGGTGACGGAATTAGCCCCACGTTGGGCGCCAATCCGCACTGGGCCAGCGTGGTTGACTAAGGCCTGATCACCCTAACATAGGGTAGGCTCGAGCCCCTCGGTGGGGACGCATATGAGCTGTGATGATGATGGGCGCCAATGTAACCTGGTGGTAATGTGACAACGGGATTAGCCCCACGTTGGGCGCCAATGTATCCTGGTGGTAACGTGGTGACAGGATCAGTCGCACGTTGGGCACCAAAGTAACCTGGTGGTAATATGATGAGAGTATAACAGAGTCAGATTATGACTCATTAAAATTCAAATGCAGCCAAGTTTGGCGCAAATGCAACGAGTTGCCTATATGTTAAAGCACTTCGTTACAGTACCACAACGCAATTAAGTTACAAATACAAAATGTTACATAAAATGAATCTTTACTGGTTTTTTATAATAACACGGACTTTTGTAACATTCAATTGAAATCGTAGGGCGTTTCCTTTGCAACAGATCTACTCACGTTGGTGATGACGCTGAGCTTCCCGATGGAGTCCAGGATGCGGTACCAGACGCCGATGTCGGTGACCCGCTGCGGCACCGGCCGCCGGTAGCACGTCAGCAGCTTGCGCGCGTCGAGCCTCATCTCCAGCACGTTGTTGATCAGCGCGAACAGCGGCGCCAGCGGGAACGCCGCCACGAAGATCGTCACGAACCCGTACTGCAGCACTGAGGGTAACGATGGCGAGTGTGTCGTCAACTCACTAGGTGCGTTCCGAATGGGAATGATAAATGCATGTCAGCGTGCCAAAAGACGCTACGAATCACCAATAAGGAAAAAAAATATTAGTGGACATTTTTTTCTGCTGTCTACCTAAATGCCCGTTTAAAAATGGTTAGGTGCGAAAATTACGTGCTATTGCTGAAAATTAATTGTCAAGCTAATGGACGTCAACGTCTCTGGAAACGTCAGCGTCGTAAGCGCGCAAACTACCGTTCCGAATGGCCAACAGTCATTTGTTGATATTAGCGCGATATTCCATTCGGAACCGCTCTCATCGCTGTAAGCTCATTCGAGTTATTTATTGTACGCAAACAGCTGTCTTCGTTGGCGCCCAACGTGGGACAAGATGAAAATTTAATAATGGACGTGAGACATGTGAAAATTTATGAAAATTAAATTTTGGATACCACGTAATGTGCTTTCTCAGATAAACTGGTGAAAACATGACATTTATTTGCAATATTTTATTCACACATGAAACATTGTCAATAAAACTCCCACTCCTAACTTTGTGGTAAACCTTAAACTCACCCATTTCCAAGTACTCAGGAAACAATCCCATGTGTCCAAAATCGACCAGCTTGAAATCTTTAACCCATTGCAGTGGACTTTTGATTCTGGGAAGAGACAGTATTTATATTAAAGAAAGAGCATTATCACCACATACTTAATTACTTCATATAATATTAGTACTTTGCACTTAATTAAGAACCGGCCCTTCAAACAGCACTTCAGGTATCAGTTTGAGCACACACATAAAGACAGTATCTAGTCTAGACATAGGCTCGTCTTGGGATACGGACACTATACAAAAATTGAAAAGACAGAGGAACTCATTGTTATACTATTTTAAAAAAACTTGTTCGACGGATTACCGAATGTACACAGCAGTATGACATCCAGTAAACTATATATTTACGAATAGTTTACTTAGTGGATGTTTATTTATGTTAGTTTATTTAGTGGATGAACGAATTCTACACCACCGAGACAAAATATTAAAACACTATAAAAACCACTCACGATTTCTTCCTGCCGATGGTCCTGATGATGTTCCACCAGGCGAGCACGTAGGGCATCATCATTTCCACGATGGTGTTGACGAACTGCTTGCCCACCATGATAATGGCCAGTTGGATGGACAGCTCGAGCAGGCAGCCACCCGGCGCACACTAACGTATGAATACAATATGCAATTTAGTTATACCAGTTACAAAAATAGAGATGATGACAGGGTTGCCACAGGGAAACTAATAAGTCCATCAAGCGACACCTATTATTGCATTACGTAATACTTGAATGTCCCCAAAGGTAACAAAACATAAAATATCTTCGTAAATAATCATAATTTGGGGTAATAAGGATAATTTAATAAGTTGGGGTGTCTGAGGTTTTGCGCTATTAAATTAACACGTTGAATATGATCATCGGCTTACCTCTTCCTGCCTACGTCCAAACACTCTGACGTAGTCGCCAGGTCTCCCCACGTATTTGCCCTTGAAGAAGGCGATATAGAATATCGACGCGTAGTAGTTGACGAACTGCAGTAGGTATATCTTGAGAGTGAGCGAGTCATCGAACTCCGTCTGCGTGCGCAGAAGCTCCTTCTCCGTCAGCCACTCCGCCAGGTACTGGTATATCTGCCAAAGGAATTTACAGTGGGTAAGACAATCAATTCTTTGATTATCGTCGTAAGGCGATCCACGTAGATTGGCTATCTGTGTCGATGCGACCGCATCAATAAAAGTAAGTCTCCATCAGAAGGAGACTCTGTACCAAAGTCATCCACATGGGTCATCATCATCATCACCTCTCTGAAAATCAAACGACTTTCACAGCTATTACATGTAATTCACACTTCATACTAGAAGCGAACAGATAGCAAGTGCGACAGATAGACAACTGCGAAATAAAAATCATCGCCTGTGAAATTTCACACGCGAAATCATCCTCAATTCACTAAATGAAAATTAATGAAAAGCAGCAATAATAGGCTATTTGACAACATTGAAAATGTACTGCAAATTATGGTCATCCTATTAGATAATAGGATAAAAAGCATAATTTATTTAATTTCAAGCTAATTTATGTTTATTTTTTGGATATTTCGCGAAATAAATTTCGAGTAATTTTTAATATTCTATCTGTGTCGAAAACGCCTATGATTGGACGTCACTCTGGTGACGTCACACGCAAGTAAACACAAATTCCTCGACCGATTATTAGTACTGTTTTGTATATGTCAACTAACTTGTTTACTTGCGTGTGACGTCACGCACGTCATGTATGGCGCCATTACAGAAACAGCGTTTTTGCCGCGCTTTCAGAAATTTAAATATTATTATTGATTTTTATAGATAAATAGATCTAATTTCCCGGAAATATTAATGTAGAATGCGTATTATAACATCTATATCTATACAAATAAATAAAATTGAAGTGTGTGTTTGTAATGTCAAAATAGCAAGTTTTTACTAAATGGGTATGAATGTATATCAGGTACCAATAACAAAAACACAATTTAAAAAAAATGTCTGTCTGTTTGTTCCCGCTAATCTCCGGAACGGCTGGACCGTTTTTGACGGGACTTTCACTAATAGATAGCTAATTATACAAGGTTATTTTTTAATTATGACAAAAATTTTGTGTGCTTGTTCAGACAAGCAAACTGAACAACTTTCACTATGGCACCAACTTTGAAATCGCAAAAAAAAATCTGCTGTTCCATACATTTATGTTCAGTGAATGTTGAACATTTGTATGGAACAGCTGATTTTTTTTTGCGATTTCGAAGTTGGTCCCATAGTGAAAGTTGTTCAGTTTGCTTGTTTGAACAAGCACACAAAATGTTTGTCATAACTAAAAAATAAACTTGTATAAGGTAAAAAATAGGCTTCTTTTTATCGACTCCAACAAAAGTTACTAGTTAGTACGGAATAATTTAAAATGATTTTCTAAAATCAGTCAAATCAGCAATAATTTCCGAACGGCCCACTACTTACGTAATTGAAGACGCATATGAGCCCTAGGTTGATGCAGGCGGCCGTGGCGGTGGTGAACATAATGGGATTGGAGGTGATCAGCACGCTGGTATTCTGCCGCAGCACGGCGGCGCCCATCAGCGACATGCGGTACAGCACCACGCCGAGCACCGCCGCGAGGGCGACCATCACCAGCAGCGTTATCGCGCTGAACGACATCAGCGTCGCCGGCAGGCGCATCCGCCAGAACGGCACCATCGGCTCCTTCTCGCCGGTCACCACGTTCAACTGTCGAACAACAACAACAATCTTGTAATGGAAGTTGAACACAATCTTTTACTTTGAGTTCTGATTCCAATCGGCGACTCTGTAACAATACAGGGAGAAGAAAATAGCCCTTGCTGGTTTTCTTGCTGGTTCTTTCCAGTACAAGGTCTCCCGCCGCAGACTTGTGAACCAATGGCGTAGCTTCTTTGACGTTCAAAAGTGCAGCCCGAGATAATATATTTCGAGGGTGCAATTGGTGCTTACACCCGAGCTAACTACTCTGCTTTACATCTCTCATGTTCGGTAAGTAGGTCCTTATTACCCCCAAATGGGGCTTGTAGGTGACCAATTAGCGCTCTAGGGTAATAATGTAGCTTGAAAAGCCCTAGGGCGGTAAGTAATTAAAAAAACACTTCACTATTTCGAAAAGTTCGCGTACATCTAACCAACATACTGGCAATAAATTACTTACAGCCCTAGGGCTTTTCTAGCTACATTATTACCCTAGAGCGCTAATTGGTCACCTACAAGCCCCATTCGGGGGTAATAAGGACCTACTTACCGAACATGAGAGATGTAAAGGATATTGAATTTGAGAACGTGGATGACAAACTGGCATACGACCCAAGTGACACCAGGCGCTCCTCGCGGCCAGTGGACGCTTGCGACCAGTCACTTGCGAGTTGCCAACGCAAAACTCCACGTTTGCAGGAATATGAGTATTGAGCCATCTTCCCAAAAGAGCTTTAGTGTTGCTGGCAACACTAATTTTATACTTCCTTGTAAAATAAACATTACTATGTTTTTATTCGATTAAAAGATACTCGTAGTTATGTTACTTTATTACGGAAAATTCGATATGTAAATTCATTATTATCTCCTTAAGTAGATAAACTAAAGCCTCTTTACGAACGTCTGTTATTCTACTAAATGTTTAACTTTAAAATGTTGGACATTTCTAGTTTTATTATTTAAAAAATATTAGTGTCGTTTTACTAGTTGGGTAACATATTTCTAATGTTTAGAAAGTTTAGAGGGTTTTGACAGCTCGTATTTACGTTGTTATTGTGAAGCTTGATCATGAAATAACAAATAGCCCTTTATTATACCATTTTTTTTCAAATCGAATATTGTAATATTTAACGCAGAAAATTAAGTCTACGCCCGTGCGATATCATAAGGCTTACAGCGCGCGTTGTACGCTTTATTCATCTGGTCACAGCGCATTAATAAAAAATTAGGTAAAACAAAACATAAATTGTCCCTTTGCCAAAACGAAAATTTTGGCAAAGGGACACCACCATCAAACGCAAAAATTAAGCAAAATGAAATATACGTTTAGATAGCCATCAAAACAGTCACTGACCTTCATTCGCTTGACGTGAGCCAATCTTGCCAAGTATTGGGGTCGAGGATGTTCCTCGTACATATCGAAGCCTGTCAGATCCCAGCGGTGGGTCATCTCCGCTGAGTACCGCTTCCAGAGCTCCAAAAAACAAGCGGCTGTGGCAGAAACAAGCATCTTGTTAGTGGAGCTCCACAATTTACAATAATACGATGCACCTGATGTCAAACGGTTACCGCATCCTGCCTAACCTAATTCTTTATTCCGCAGCCTAATTCTGCTTTTCTACCGCGCATATGGACGCGATGGAAAGGAAACTCTAACCACAGAACGTGTAACAACAGGACAAAACACAAACAGCATCAGTCTCCTATGTGTTTATATAGCAATGAAGGGAGATGCGTTGAGTATGTCTCCTATACTATTGTCCTCGACCCGTACTAGGCCTGCAGAGGGGTTATTATTTGATTCAATTGATTTCAGCGATTTGCGTTTATCTCTAACTTCATTTCACTAAAACAACCAACAGCTACCTCTGATTCACTTGAAGTTTGCCAATTACCACTTGATTTTGCCAAGATCAACAGAATTTTCACAATGAACTGCGGTCCAAGTCGGATAATGTACTAAAATATCAATTTACACGATCTTCTCGGTTAGATGATTTGCCGCCTGTTAGTCGGAAATCCAAATCACTAGCGATTTTTAAGCGTCATCAACGCTGCATCAACATCTTTTAGGTCTGTGCCGGTAGCGGGTACTTTCTTGCAACATCTTTTTTTTTGTTTTAATTATTTTTTTTATTGTTTATGTGCATTCATATATGAGCTTGTTTTTATTATTGGCACACTGTCATTGGTATCAATTGGGATGATGACTGAAGTCAATTTTTTACGTCACGTCATTAAATATTAAAATACCGTGGAAAAAGATGCAGACCTGTGAAATTAGAATTAAAATCGGCTTAAAAATACATTAGATACAAGCATTTTAAGTTGTTAATTTGAAGGCGATTAGACAGAGAGATCCGAAATCAACCCTGACGTCATCGTTGAGTACGGCCATATAAACTCCTTGTAAATTGCCGTTTTGCTAGAAAGAGATGGAGAAAAATCTTTAATACCTTATATCATGGTTGTTTTTATAGTTATTCGAATAGCGATTTTTTCTTTCTGTTTATTATATGAATGAGCTTCTATTAAAGCAAGAAAATTTTTTAGTCATCTAGCCTATTCAGGCAGACAACTTAATTTAACTAAACTAATTTGACTGGATTAAAACTATCGCCATCTTTCTTTTTCTCTAAAGGATTAAAAGTGACGGCGTTATTTTTAGACCTGTCAAATTAGTTTAGTTTAATTATGTTGTGTGTCTGAATTGAGACCATTGTTTTCTCATTTTTCTAAACCAAAGGTTGTCTGGAAGAAATCGCTTCTAACGATAAAACCGCTTTTGCCCTCATTAATATTAAGTACCTTCTTGTAGTGTGTATTCGAATTGTGATGAATGCAATATAGAATTTATCTATCTATCTATCTGGCAATAAGGCAGTCTAAGTAAACAATGCTAAAAGCAATATTTATTAAACAATTTTTTTTCGGCAATCTGTGTGAACAATGGTATCAGCAATATTTATTGACTTAAAATGCATTAGGGCTCTTATGATATTACAAAATTAGTCCTGTAAAGTAATTCTGGTTCTGAACAGTAGGCGATGGCTTAGACCAGAAAAAATATTATAGTTGGAATGATTCCAAGGCATAATACGTTTACAGGAGAGTACAAGCTTCTCACAGGAGTGGGATGTCAGCCACCTCACTAGCAAACTGTGAATCGGTATTACTGCTTTCCTAATAAACCTTTATAGCGTACACACTTCACTCGACCAGCATAACCGTGGACAAACTGGAACAAGAGACAAATAACATGTTTCTTCTCGCTCACTCATATAACAATGAAGTAAGACGGGATGAGGGTTAGTCACTTTCTCTTCTGTAGTCCACGCGTAGTACTAGACTTGCAGAGGGAGACTCGATGCTGCCCCCGTAGCACGACCACCAAAACATGATATGATAAAGCGATTTATCGCGGTGAACTGTCAAAATACGATGAAAACCTATTGTATTTTGACAGTTCACCGCGGTAAACCGCTTTATCATACCGTGATTTGGTGATCATGCTAGGGGAGCTGGAGTTATCTGCGAGAGTATCTCTATCTTACCTATTTCTGCCACCAAGCAGCGGTGCTTACATCTCTATGTTTCGCCCCCTGATTGTGTAACAAAAATCTATCGCAATCGATTTCGATTGTGACAGTCAAATTGCATCAATCACTATTGCTTATGAAACAGTCAACACAGAGTCTTATAATGACGCCGCAATGATTGGCAAATTCGAAGCGATCGATCGGTTTGAAGGGTAAGACAGGCAGTGAAATTACTGGGTACTGTGGTTTGACGTCTTATATCGCAAGTTGGCAACGTGCATTAGGATCCTTTTAGGGATTGTAGATGTGCAAGTCTTGCATGAACCGCATGTATTAATGGCGACTGCTACCACTCACCATCAGCCAGCTTGTTGGCTAACTTAGCTGTATAACAAAAAAGTAACATGATGTGTGACCAAATAAACCAGTCCTATGATGATGGGTGACCAAAATACAGTGAGCCCTGCGCCCGAGGCCGGATTTAGGTACCATAGGATAGGGGCCAAGTATACTCTAAATATCAAAAAGGTATGTTTGTAACTCAAACTGCAAATAATATATTTTGTTTTGTTAAAGCTTTTAATCTCACTAGTAATTATTACTATTAAGTAAAGAAACCTGAGCAAATGATGAAAAAGAAAATGGTATTATCACTTTTTTGTAAGGAGCGGGGCGGGATTTTTGGCCTATGTAACACCGTTTTTTCTTAAAATTTCATAAAACACTAATTTTGCAAAAACACTTTGTTTTCACTGTAGTTTTAACACAAATTTCACAACTAAAATCGTAATTACAATAACTTTGTCAATGAACTTCACAATGTCAATGTCAAGTGTCAACGTCAACGTCGTTTCACGTCACGTCATTGACATTTGCAATTATCTTTGGTCATTATTCGATTTTGGCATAAACAAAATAAATCTCGCGTTTATCCTGGCCTTATTTACAAAGATAGTTTTTTTTCGCCCAAAATCCCGTGCTCCCCTTTAGGTGGGTTGATTTTCTCAAAATTCGGAATTTGACATTTAGACCGTTTGTTTTGATCATTTTTTGAGACATATCATAATAAAGTACACTTAAAGCTACAGATCATATAATTATGGTTTCGTCGAATAGAATTCGGAAAGCATTCACAGTTTGTTTATGGTTAATTTACATTACGTTTTCTTTTCCAACCAAACTTATAAGTTTGGCTGGAAATACTTATTGTATATTGTAGAATTTCGAAAGATCCGTATGTTGACTTGACACATCATGACACACATGTTGTGAAATGAATTTGGTTTTAGGGAAGGTTCCGTCGCCAATACGACGCTTAACATTCGGTGAACGGACCTCGATTCTAGTATGTGCGTAAATAGAACGCGCCCATTTTTCACCCTAGTCTTTGAACGCGTCTTTCGTCTATGTTATGATCTCCGAACTGGTTAGTCTGTGAGACATCGACCGAAGAAATTTGTTATTGATTCGAAGATCATAAAGTATTTAAATTCATTTCTGCGAATAAAATCCATAGGTATTTCTCCCGTTTTCCGTGTGAATTTAATTTGAAAAGCTACAGTGAGACCTCAAAAGTCAGTTATTTTCGTTTTCAGTTTGGCGAGCAAAAGCTCAGGAAAATCATATTTTTAATCGCCGGCGCGCGATTCATTGAATTAGTTGGATAAATAAATTATATCAATAGATAATACTCCGCCCACACTAAGGTATCTAATTAACTTATTATATTTCATGATTTAAAACAGATTTTGTTAATTTTATTTTTATTAGTGGGTATATTGATTATTAAATCAAACATATTACATTTCCAAAATTCGCCTTTTTCATCCCCTATTTCATTAAAAAAACCTGATAGTAAGCGGCATTTTAGGGGGATTAATGCATATATTGAGTAACACTTGTGAATTTCATGTTAAATTCTAGATTTTCACTATATTGAGTTTCACATCATACTTTGGCAAATAACTCACAAATTAAGCTGTTTTCTTTTTATTAATAGCAGTAATTATACACAAAATAGGTGCTCTCCCCTCCATATGTCCTTTTTATTAACTAACCAATAAGAAACTTTGACAATTCATTGAAAATTATGTTTGGAATTAACTTGCAATGTTTATTACATGAAATTCAAATGTATTGACTGGGATTCCTTCAGAACTCAGTGTTAGACCCACTGACCCTAAGATCATAGGCATATTTAATTATATTTTTTAACCTAACACTGTGCTATGAATCTCCAGGGCAGTTCCCGGAGGCCGTAGGGCTCCGCTGCTTGGCTTTTAAGCTAGGGGCACTAACCTAACATCAAGGAGGAATTCTGTGGAATTACACAAGTAACAAATATACATATAGAGAGAGAATAATCTAAGAGACTGGAATTTTATATCTCTGACCCGTGATCGCAGAAACTTAGCATCGAAGGTATGATCTACTAACAACCGCTCCGGGGAAGGCTACTAATTTCTTTAGAAAAAAAGGAAACCTATAACTATTTGTTCGTGTACTTTATTGCCCCTCATTTTGTAGTTTTGTACCCAATTTGTACCTGATTTTTACCTGCCGAGATTGATCAAACAAACCTGAACCATCCTGCCCTTGGCTTGTATTAATTAAACATTTAGTTAAGTGCTTTGCATTGAGGGATTTTGTTAACTTCAGTAACATTATGCATAAGTGAATTATAATTGTGTACCTACAGGAATAAAGCTTTTCGTTTTGTATCGGACTAAAGGAATAAGTTTGTTTTTTTTCTTTAACTTTAAGATTTCCCTATATTTCTACAATTCAGCAAGAAAAAGCACTACACCTATAGGCGTAAAATATGTAAATCCGGCCCTGCCTGCGCCTGATCTCGCCCCGGTCGTGTCGGCTAATCGTCCCATCGGACTAGACGAGTGAAGGAACAGAGAGTGTACCTGCGTTTGCGCAGATACTTGTGCACTATAATATCTCTTGCGCAGATGGCTAGTGTCTGTTGACCGCCGTGACCAAATATCGGTTAAGAGGACATTATTATTAATATTATAACAAAAGAAACTCACCCCAAAAGCTCATGAAGATAGCAAAGAACACAGTGGTGGGGTTGTCGAACAGGTAAGTGATGCGGGACTGCAAACAAGTGTCCTTGAGGTCCCAGTAGTCGCAGAAGTAGTCGCACAGGGGGCACATCTTGATCGACGAGGTGTAGTTGCACACGTCCTCGCTGGAACATTGATTTTGATTCAATATTTTTTTATGCAACGTGTTTGGAAAGATACCCTATCAAACCGCAACCTACCCATGCTAACATAGCTGTATAAAACTTATGTTTGTCATCATCATCATCAACTGCTCATATACTTCCCCACCGAGGGGCTCGAGCCTACCCTAAACTAGGACGATTAGGCCTTAGTCAACCACGCTGGCCAAGTGCGGGTTGGTGTATTGAACATTAATTTTGAAATCCCCATACACATAGTTGGTCTGTGAAAATAAAATGTGTGGGGAAATAGATAATTAATTTTACTCTTTCGAATTTTTAATGACGCCTTAACTTTTATGTACCAAACACCTTGTATAGTGGACCTAGCAAATGACCCACCCGATGGTAAGGAGTATGAGGCGTAACTTAAATAAGGTATTATTTTGTTGATAGATGTGGTTTGATAAAGGGGTATTTTTCAATCTTTTGTCATAGTGGTGACCGGTAATTTTGCAGGAGTTTCGGAAAATATTTCATAACAAGCGTTGTTATCTCTAGCTGACTAAAGTATGTCATTTTCCAGGCAATCCATATTAGATCGCGTTTAAAAAGATCTTTAAAAGTCTCTCACATCGATAATTTTTGAAACCTTGCGCCGAAAATTTATGTAGTATACTATTCTTTGTCAGTATTAGTATTTTATCGCGCCTTTCTCTTAATTTGCGCAAACTGTAAGTATCGCTTAGTCCAGCCTCTCATATCGAGGTCCTTTGTTTATTTGAAACCTAAAAGTCACTATACTTAGTTACAGATTACCTAATTATACAGAGACAAACCTTAGACACAAGCCAAACGCTTATATTACCGCAGTAATTCCGCAGAAAAAAAATTTATGGAGCTCATATTAGCTGTGGAAAAAATAACGAGAAATTGTCACAGGCTAATGTCATTTCCTTACATTTCTTCTGCGGAATGACTGCGGAAAAATGCGCTTGTGGCTTTTGTTAAAGTCCGATTATTGTACAAAATGTAGTGGCTTACCTAGGTTTGTTTGAATATATGGTGGAAGCTGAGTATATAACACATATGAGACCAACTATTGATGCAGGTATTAACATATGCGTGTAGAACCCGAGCCACGCGAAATATAAACCTGGAAGAAAAGTGCGATTTAATACTGCATAGGATAAAAACAACTGAATTTTATGGTCACAACAATTGAATGTTATGGGGATTATCGACTTAATTACCTATTTTAACACCAAAGTAATCTTTGACATAGTCCAGTGGTTGATACTTGAGGCACTTGGACACGCTCGCCCACTCCTTGTACAGTAAATGCCGCATGGAGCCCGGGGTTTTGAGATCACCCTGAAATTTCCATTTACATCTTTGCAAACTGAATTAATGAAATAATTGTGATGATAGCGCTGTACTGTATACAAATATGTAACAAAGGGCTGATGATGGGCTGCTTAAAAGAATCTTGCCAATGATCGAAAAATTTATTCAGCAGGGTCTATAACAGAGTATAAAAAAATCGTACACGTAATAATCGCTTTATCTAAATAACAAAAACCTATTGAGATGAAGCAATTTAAATTTAAGACGTGGGGGGGGGGGATTCGCTACGTCACGACGTACTACAAAATGTACACAGGTGTGACGCCTGGCGACATTTCAAATCAATTTTTCATCTAGTCAATGTATCGTAAAGTTTTTGATTGGGTGAAAAATAAAAAACTTGTCCCAAATTTTAATAATCTACGTGACAGATGTTACAATATTACAACAATAGTCACTAATCAAAAGAACGACTCATATAGATATTTCAATATTACGTTATCTTTTTCTTGAGAGAAAATTATGTGTTCTAAAGAGTGTATAGCATATCGAATAACACCTCCTTTTTTTTTCAGAGCGAATTTTCGAAGCATTCCCGGTGCTGGTGACGAATCAAATCAAATCTGCAGTAGTAATTTATTTTACCCACTAAACTAGTCTGATTTGCCTTACGCCTTACTGGGTACTGTAACTTGCGTCTTATATCACAAGATAGCTGCATACGATGAGGTACTTGTTGGGGTTGCAGATTTGCAAACCTCACAGGAGCCACAGGTAAATATAGCCGGGCAATCAGCATGTTTGCCAACTCAGAGCATTACGGTCAGCTCTTCAAAGTAACATTATCAAAAACTTTCAAAACACACAGCAAACATTAACCTGATGTCTTTAAGCCACCCATCCCCACCGCTTTTTTAACATATATTCTGATTCAATGAGAGTCGTTTTAAAAATTCAAGTGTGTAAACGAAATCAAGCTGTAACACTCACGTCGTGCAAGGGGTACGCGGCACTGTAGGTACTGTTACTGATGAGACGCGCGATGCCGAACGCGAAGTCGTCGCCCTCCCGCGCGGAGAACTTCTTGCGATCCAGGATGAACTGCACGATGCGCGAGCGGATCGACGGTGTCCAGAAGCACTCGGCGGACGTATCGAATCTGTACGCACGTAAACAACCTTTTCACTTCTCGTGCTCTGAAAGTGCTTTTTTGTACAGGATATAGGCTGCACAAAATCGATTTTTGTGCACAAGTGCATTAACGTATCTACTCATACATAAATGTATCTATATTAAGGCAAAGAAAATGAGCCATACAGCCAAACATAATAATAATAATAATAATAAATTCTTTATTTGTAAATCAACGTTGTACAGTGATACAGTGATTGGGACCACCCAGTAGACAAATTAATTGTGCCTGTGTCAGGTGGACCCGCTCTTCCATAGCTAGTATTATTCTAAATCTATTTATTATATAATAATTTTGTTTATGTTGTAAGAATGCATGTGTGGGAGCGATTATGTGTGTGTATGTGTGTGTGTGTGTGTGTATATGTGTGTATGTGTGTATGTGTGTGCATGTGTGTGTGTCATACTTTTATTTATCATTTCAGCTTATACATTTTAGTAAGTTTTCTATTTGTATATAGCTATTTGTTTTTAACCAATGGGTAATAATTTTCTTAGATTCACGAAAATTCACCGAATAAATGTCAAGTTTCTTATTTAACTGGTTGTATATATACGTAGATTGAACATCAAATTGTCGTTTAGCGAAAGCTGTTTTGGTTATATTCCTTTTAATAACGTTATCCTTTCTTCTCCCTTGAAACATAATAAGAAGTTCATAGATAGAATTTGTTATTTTTATTTATTTGCCTTATGTGATTTTTAAGACATAAAGAAATGTTATGTATATTTCCTCGCAATCGAAGTGAAAAGCAGAGTTTATAACTCATTCACAAAACCATTTTATCCTCGACATCACTATCGGATAAAAATGGTTCGTTTTGTGCACTTGTTGTAAAATCTACTATATTCTGATAGCGTTAATGAGTTAGTGGCGTGTCAGTAACGCTTCAATTGCATTGCTTTTTAACACGGTTATTGTTGGTTAAGCGATAACTAAAACATATTTTGTCACTATCGACAAGCAATTGTAGTACGAATAAGCTGCACCACGAAATACGTATAAAAGCAGGTTTATTGAAACGCTATCAAGACACGATAATAACGTTGAGATTAGCCGAATTGGGCCCTACGATGGGTGGATGACGGTTGACGAAAAAAAATGTACGAAACTTGCCCGTTAACATCACCACGTTAAATACGTATTTCGCCGCGACCTTTCGGCTGTGGATATGTCGTAAGAGCCGACTTTGAGAGTTCAGTGAAAATTTAACCTCCGCGGTGAAATAGAAAATCCGAAACATAAGCTGCTACCTACTCCGACGCATCTGGTCAAAATGCTTTATTAAGGCTAGTTTCTTGTGGTTCAGAGACCTTTGCCCAGCAGTGGGTCGTTTTTATATATCAGCAACAGACGAGGCATCGGTGCTCCCACCAACACACACTAGCATTTCTCGCTCGGAGATAACCCAAACCTAATGCCCAGCGGTGGGCCTGAGTATTCGCAGCAGACAAACTTACGCTCGACCCGGGGATCGAGACGGATTAAGACTAATTTACACAGATCAGTGAAGGAACAAATCCGGTGCAGTATCGCCACCTTGATAATTATTCATTCATATATTCTCTATGAATGTAACTATACCTGTGAGTATTCGTTACGACACAGACAGGGCTCCGGGTAGGGTTGCCAGGCCTAAAAAACGAAATTACGGGACAGAAGCTAGTAAATATCGGGATTATCACTTTCAAGTCGGGACAGTAATTAAACTAGATTTTAACATAAGCAAGTTAGAAAGAAGAAGATTTTAAGTTTGATTCAACTCCCATATAGCCTAGTGTTCAGTTCATTCAATATATTTTAGGGATAAATATTCCAAGATAATTCAGTCATAGTATTTCACTGCTTTATCAATTTTATTGTGGAAAATTGACAATTTTTTGTGATTTGGTCAAAAAGCACATCCCGCTAAATCGTGACACCTGGCAACGCTAGTTACAAGTGATGTTCATAGAGAATGTATGAAAGAATATTATCACGGTGGCGATACTGTGCCGGAACTGTAGCTTCACTGGTCTGTGTGAATCAACCTTTAACATTAGCACTTGTGCCCAACAGCACCAACGAGGCAGTCTTACTCAAACTCAAATTTTGGAACTAAGGTGCCACTCACAAATACTCCTTGTCCATGGAATAAATGGCGGTGAGCCTATGTCTCCTCTCGGGGAACTTGTCCGGGTCCACCCTGATCTTCGCCCTGAGCCGGTCCCAGCACGCGTCCACTTGGTCTATCAAGCTATCTGTCTTTTCGTGCACATCTTGGAGCGCGGAGTACTGCATGGAAAAAGCTACGTTACGACACTGCTTACAAATGCTTTGACAAATGAAAATAGTTTGTAGTTATAATGCAATTCATATTTACGCAACAGCAAATCAACTTTGTATTCGTAATGTATTTATCTAGATTTACTCTAAAAGCACAGTGGATTCACCGACCACTCTTGTAGCAAAGCTAATGAAGCAGTTGGCTTGTTACACCACTTAAATTAAGTTTTTTTTCACTTCACACTTAATCTTGTTACACAGACTATCCTTTTGGAAATGTCAAATTAATTGGGTTTTATCAACTTTTAGTGCACAAAACTCTTGTTACAAGACTAATGAAGCAATTGGCCTGACACACTGTTTAAGTAGAGTTTTAAGTTTCAAATTAATTTTACAGACTTTGTCCATTTGGAAAAACCTAAAGAAGCAGGTGAATTAAGTCTATTAAATAGTATACTAAATTACCTTAGGCGAATAAGCCTAAATGAGTTACTGCATCTAGAAATGTCAAGCCTTAAACACCAATCATGTTATTGGTGTGTTGTTGAGCGTAAACACTGCTGTTACATAAATACAAAAAAAAAATATGTTTAATGAACGTTTCAATCATTTGATTTGATTGAAACAAAGCAACCAGGTGACTTGGTAGAAGCCGCGCTAGCGTGAATTTGGATTAAAGGTAAATTGAGATTCGCTTTTTGTTAAACTGGCTTACTTGTGGTAGATGAATACCTTATATAAATTATTCCTGCACGGCTGTTATTGGAATCACATTAAATTAAATAACAACATTTTATTGCATTACTTTTGTAAACAATTGGATACTGAGCTGGAGTTGAAATATAAATCCCAAAATCCCGTATATAATTTTTTGTGTAATATATTATATTATTGTACAGAGCAGAGTATACAAATGTATTTAAAATTACTAAAACAGGAAAGCGTAAAAAACATTTATTTCCCTTTTTCCTTGCATTATTAATATGTACATATAGTACAGTTTTAAAATAACTTGATAAATATTTTTCAGTAGCAATGTGTCAACGTACAGGAAACGTTACAAAATAATTGATAGCAGAGATAACTTGATTTATTAGTGGAATTAAGCGTTAGCCCCACACCAAAACTGAATTAACATCTGTACAGTATATAGTTGTTTCAATGTCATCGTGCAGGATAATAACGTTAGTGAAAGCAGCACCAGAGATAGAGCTATATCTCTCGCTTTGCCTCTCTCCTGGCTTTAATCCCATAACCAGAGGTAGTCCAATAACTGAGTAATGTTATTTGTAAACACTATTGTATATTATTAGTATTAATGTAACCAGCCGAAACTAGGCGACATACAAAAAAAAACTCCGCGACCATTTCAATGCGACATTTCAAGACACTGCAGTCATTGCGGTTATACTTTTAAACATACGCTAATTACTTTACAATCAACGTTGAATATTAGTTATTTGTTAAAAAATCAATACTCGCAATAAACATTTATCAGATTTCGTGCAGATTTTCATTGTCGTGCATCGAACAGAACAATAGTAAGTACTAACATACAACGGTTAAAACATTAATAACTATTTAGTGGAGAACAACATTCAAATTAATAATTATTGAAAGTAAACAAACGCACAATTCATCGCTCCAGCTTTGCGGTGCTCGAAACACGACAGAGCGCGGTTTTTTTTCTTTCAAATGGTTCCGTCAGCGGCACACATCACCCAAACCAGTGAATTGTCTACAACTGACTTTAGAGCTCTTGCAGACTGGAAACTTTCTAAAGGCCGGTAGCTTTTGTCGTATTAGGAATCAGCGCGGAAATAAGTGCAAAAGGGGCTACGTCTGAGTATGACAATTTAAATTTATATATTCCGTCAGATAAATAATAAAAGAAATATCAAAAATGTATTTTTAGCTTGTCGAAATAACAGAAACTACTGTGATAAAGCATTTTAAAATTAAGGACTTGCTCGCGATTTGTGACGTCAACCGTCAGAGATCTATAGATCGTCAAAAGATTCTTATTGTGAAAGAAACCACGCACCGAGGGCTTACGATTTTCCTCATATTTACGATTTTCTGATTTCCAAATTTCATGATTCTAAGTAAACAGATGTAACCTATAGGTTTTAATACCCTTCGCGAGGATTCATGTTGTATTGAAATAGATACCGTGTAGATAATATTACGGATTATTGCGTTAAAACGATAAAAAGCTATCCGTTTTGTAAAAAACAAATCGTAAGTACCTGTTGTATTATTATCGTTGAAAATTACAAAATCGCAACACGGAAGTTGGTATTTATAATTATTCAATATTCTACTTGGACATTCGTTTCTTGTCTACAGTAGGTAATTTTTGTGTAGTAATAACCTTTTTTCACACTGAAATAATAAACATCAGTGTGATTGTAAACTGGCCGGGCCTTGAACTATTGATCTAAAATCGATTAAAGAAAACACACCGCTTTGGGTAACCACAGACTACTATAAGCCAGTAATCAAAGTTTCGTACGTGTAGCTTGTACGTTGCTGCGTGCACAGTTCGCGCGGCGCCTAACAACGCAAGCACCAGAAGCAACGTACAGGGAACTAGATATTCGAACTTTGATTACGTATATATTGAATAGTCTTTATGGAGTGCCGTTGACTGAATAATCGAGCGCTCATCAGATCCACACACACACAACAAAATAGCGCAGCGTACATAGCTTACACTTATAACACCGTGTGCTAGTTACACTTGCGATCAATAGTGTTCCGACGAATGCAATTGACTTCAGAATGTCATAACTACACGTATTGCTAGAGCGATCTTAGATACAGGCGAGGACGGCTAGATAACATAGTGATATTTTTCGTTATGCAATGTAAGAACCGCCCTATTTCTATAGGAATTCGAATTACATAACGTGTACTTCCCCCTCTACTAGACATTCACTAGCATAAATGCACAAGAAACAGTTTCGACTTGAATCAATATATTTGTAAGTACAATTATAAACATTATCACTGCAAAAATTGCAGATAAACTAGCTCCGGTTTGGCAGAGTGAAAAAAGTGATAATTTCTTTATTTGTTGTACAAAATATGTTCTATATTGCTACAGAAGTACTGTGCTTATTACTCCGCACAACGAAAACATCGCAATAAAATATAGCTAAAGAGTACTCATAACGCCTAAGCTAGCTGCATGAAATCAGCTATCAATGCAAGTTCATCAGCACAACGCTTGTTCCCGACCATGGAGACATCAGATATCGGAAGTACCTAACGACGACACAACTATAAAGAAACAATGCTATTTTGAGTCACAGGTGAATCAACATTTGAAATGAAGTGACTAGAATACACATGTATCTTTCGCCACGCAGAGTTTTCTACTTAAAGGGTATTTCGCTCCGCTCTAGAATATAAATAACATTAAAATATATGTCACGACATGACGAAAAATTTGAAATATAGCTAAGTTAGCTTCTCGTAACAAAAAAATACCTAGCTTTATTTCGAATAATGAATAATTTTTGATAACAGTTCCGATATTGATAATTTATAATTATCTGTGTCAAGTTAAAAATGTTATCGCAATTATGGATTTGGATTAGGACCGAACCTAGACATTCTGACGACACAAACAATAAAAACATGAAAAATTTCATTGACATCGGAGGAACACTATCTCCCGACATAGGTAGTGCGTTGTTAGTCGAAGCCATGCGCTCACATCTCATTATACCCATACCTTTGATATAAACATCGCAGCGTTCAATATGGCATTCTTTCTCTCACTTTGTCTAATCTTACTGCATTCCTACGGACGTACAATACAATGTCACCTTATAATGCTTTTGACACGTATCAGTGAAGAAAAACTGAGTTCTGGAGAGCTATATTATTAGCGAGAGTTACCCGAAAAACTTAGTTTTGAGTCTATTATCGCTTGTGATTACCGAAGTTCATCTGTCATAAAATTGATTGCTACTTAATTTATGACTCTCCATAACTCTACATATACGAGCAATAAACTCCGCATTATAAAAAATAGCACAAAATCTCAGCGAAATATTTCGAAATGTCTATCAGAATATATTTACGAGACAAATGATCAGCTTCGAATGCCTGTTAATTATGCCTGGAGAAGTGCAATGTTGACTGATATTATCCAATTTTGCCCAGCCAGAAAACACTAATAAATTTTTGATAGTTTTAAACGCGTATAGGAATCAAAAGATGAATAATTTATTTGAATTTTATACAAGAAGAATTAGGAAGGTACCTTTACAAAAATTTTACGATGACAATGCAAAAAGAGTCACTGCCTCAGCTAATGCTTATAAGTCGGAACTACTAAAAGCACTGGTTTTCAGTTAGGCCCCCGGTACATGCGTAAAGGATGCTCCGGTACATCATCCGGTATTAAAGAACAATTTGTAACAAAAAAAAATCAACATCTTTTCCTCATAACTTTCAACAGACTCGAATCATTGCTGATCTTACTGAATAAACGATAAGAACCATTAGTTTACTAATGTTTTTATCGTTTATTCACTAAAGAGGCTCTCTACTCATTCAAGAGGCGATCGCACCATGCTCCCCGCACTAAGCCCTATATTTACCCAAGTACAATCCGTTCACATCGAGTTTGCCATTGCCTCGCGTCGCGTACACCCGCCCCGCACCCCCTAGCACGCCCGTTTAGTATGACGAGCTTTGTCTGTGATGTCATTTGCCAGCGACAAACTCGAAGTGAACGGCTGGTATGTTGATATTAATTTTCTTGGTAACATTCTTCTATTGAACTGTAAATCGAATACTAGAACGCATGCCACATACTTTGTAATTTTATCAGTGAAATAAATGCGGAGTTAACGCTCGAATAATTGGTCTAGAGCAGGGGTGGGCAAAGTACGGCCCGCGGGCCAACTCCGACCCGTGAGAAGCTGCAATCCAGCCCGCCAATAACAGGCCTCAAAGACATCACCATGTAAAAACAGCTCCATGATTCACACATGCCCACCATGACAGCTATTCAATGTATGAAGTGGCTGCATAAGTTCATTTCATATAAACCCTGTCTGAGACACTTTCGCAATATAATAAATAAATACATTTGCAAATCAAAAATCAATTATGCATCTTTAGTTATAATTCACTCCAGCCGGCTCCCCGTAAAATTTATTTAATTTTTCTGGCCTTTTCTGACCCCTCGTCGTAACAGCTTGCCCACCACTGGTCTAGAGCTACTGACAATATAATTAGATCGACTAATCTTTATAGCAGAAAACAAAATCTCGTCTCTATCATTTGCTGTAGCAAATCATATTGCAAATTGCTTTGCACAGTGAACGACAAATTTGAAACTTTGTTGACGGGTATAAAGAATAGCGTACATGGTATGGTCGGCATTAAAAGTAACTAATCAATTTGGTCCTGTCACAACTGCTTCAATGATCACTTGAAACTTCGAAGTCAACTAACGTAAGCCAATCAATAGATGCTACTATACTATACGAAGTCAAGGATACGCAAAGTGTTAGAAGCTTTTGATGCCGACCATACTGCATACTTAACATTGATAACAGACAAAATCAGACCTCATTACCACAGCAATGCTTGCAACAATGTACAGAGTAATGACAGGGTACCAGGGCTAATTCTGCTAACGAACCACCGCTGAACCGAAACTAAGCCGTTGCGTTGAACCAATCAGAACGCCACACTATCACGTCATCGAACAATCTTAAGTCAATATATGCGCTCCGATTGGCCGATCGCAATAACTTAGTTTCGATTCAGCTTTAACTTTTTAGCAGAATAAGTGCGAACGCACACGACCGACTATCGGTGACCGATTTTTTGATGGTGGAAAATGAAACATATGGAGTTCTACGTTCTACGTTGCAACGCACGGAACTACAAAAAGTCGGCCACCGACTAAGTGAAAGCGTTGAGTCGGTCGGAAAAATCGAGCCAATTATCGGACCTACAAAAAGTCGGGACGTGTGCGTATGCCGTTAGACATCTGGGTAGCGGAGGGCGCCGCGGTTCGCTGCCCGAAAAACTCGCTTAGTTACTGCACAGCGTAAAAAGTACAGTGTGAGGAACCGCCTTTATTTGTATTACCTATGCCGTCACTAGTGCAATATTGACTTAGCAAAAAAAGACCACTTACGTATTTAAGGGCAATATAACTCTATATTTTATGTAATTATGTATCTATCGCATCACAGACCTTATAATGCCGTTTTTTGATATTAACTTTTAGTTTTGGATTACATTCCATAAGATAAAAAGTCAAAGAAATAGTTGTTATATTTCTAATTAAGTAAAAGTAATTACGAACACCATTATAAAAATATAGTGGGATAATTACATTATCAAATTTTAATGTAAACCATAAATAACTATAAACTTTTGGTAAAAGTAAAAAAATACAAATACAAGATTTATTTCATGTAAACGGCCCTTAATGCATAGCGTGTGTATCATCATAACTACTTTTTACCAAATGGCATTTTATATTGGATTTGATAATTTAGATCGGTTAATGAAAGTAATTTTATTAGTTACCTAGTCCGTCTTCACATTTTTACGTGATTACGGAAAGGACCGCCTCTGATTCTCTGTTAAACCTAATAGTTGACTGGTAGATAATGCCATATGGTCATTAAGTCCGCCATTTGTATATGCTTTTTTGTTGTGTGCAATAAAGTTTTAATTAAATAATATTTTTGCCAACCCTTACATATAAGACAGAGCAGCGAAAGTACAACATGCGCAAGCACCGACATCGGCTAATAACAAAGGCATTTCCACACTGCTTACACTTTCAACACTGTGCTATTGCTTCAACAAAAAAATATATACTTATTCAGAAATAAAAAAGTAAAATCGTTTAACACGAAAGTGTAAATTGTTTATTCATGTTAAAAAAGTATTTAACACGAATAAACAATTTTAAACAATCAATTAACGAACATCCGTTAATAGCACTATAATCAGTACATTTATCGCTTATCACAAAACAATATGCATCAGTCTCAATCATGTAGTGCCAATTTTGCTGTTAATAACGTATTTGATATGTTTTTGAAAAAACTAATGCATACATAATGCTCTAATGCAACAATCATGCCCCATTTTAACGTGTTTAGTAAACAAGCAAATCCATTCGTTAATATTTAACTATCTACATTTACAATAATAAAATATGTCCAATGCCATTAACTAATAGAGAGTACTTATATAGAACATCGACAATATATTTATCTGTTAGCTTTTTGAATAAGATATCTTGACATATTGACGAGTATATTGAAAAAGATTCTCCGATAGCCGATTTTACAGCTTCTCAACATTTTCTTACACCTTTTGCTATAAAACATTACAATTTAAATCATATAAAGAGAATGAAACAGTAAGGAACATATTACGTGTTTCAATATAGTACCATTCATACATATTCCGCCAGCTAACGAAATGAGTTTTACATATGTCCATGCGCCACTCTATACGAGTACAAGCGTAGAGATATGGGGAGGGGGAGTGTTTTGCTATTGTAAGTAAACAAAGGTATGAATATTATATTAATTGACACACTTAGCCTTTATAAACAAAGTTACATAAATATAATAAAAATTTATAAAATAAAGTGCATTTATATAATTATTACTGAGAAAGTGTTGGAAAGCCCTGCTACAGGGAAAACATTGTCCTTGACGTGTAATGAGCTTAAAATCGGTCCCACGAAAACAAAACACTGTGTGAGCAGACTCTAATCTAAAGCCCCTTGCTTTAGATTAGAGTCTGCTCACACAGCGTTTTGTTTTCGTGGGAAAGTTACAAAAATGGCCCCATTTCCGTTGTCACGATAATTTCCTATACACTTCAAAAGCTCACGAAATGGATGCAATATTATTTTAGTTACTACTTACTTTAATTATTTACTTTTTAATAGTCAAGACTTATAAACAGTTTTTTAAGCAGGAGTCAAATTTTATGTACTTGTTCAGACAAGCAAACTGGGGGGTTATTGTCTAAGAAAAAATCTATCGCGATTACTTACAATTTGACAGTCGCAGTCCATCCATTACTCCTTTATAAAAGGAAGTCTGCACAGGGGCTTATGTTCGCGGCGCATTGGCTGTCAAATTATAAGCGATCGTGATTGATTTTTTCTTACGGTTTCAATATTCTATCTATCTGTGGATTTGGTTACTAGCGATAGGCATTTGACATTAGCTCCATACAAAATACGTCAAAATTCTATCTCCAGTAAGTAAATCTACAGATAGATAAGATATTGAAACCGGTCGTTAGACAATAACCCATCTGAACATCTTTTACTACGGGAGCAATCGTGAAATCGCGAAAAAATCAGCTGTTCCATATAAATGTTCAACATCCACTGATCCTAAATGTATTGAACAGCTGATTTTTTCGCGATTTCAGGATTAGTCACATAGTAAAAATTGCTCAGTTCGCTTGTCTGAACGAGAACACAAAATTTCGCTCCTGCTTTAGAAGTCACCTGTATATTACTTAATACCATGAGGTAAAGCCCATCCGCCTTATAATAAAACAAAGTCTAAACTTAGTCCTAGTTTAAACATCTCTGTCTGTATTGACACAAGTGAAAGACTCTGTACCAGGGTCGTGTGCTTGGGTACCTCCGTCTTACCTATTTCTGCCGCAAAGCAGCAGTGCTTGCATTGCTGTGTTCCGGTTTGAAGGGTAAGATATGGCATTGAAATTACTGGGTACCGTGACTTTACATCCTAAGTCACAAGTTGGCAACGTACACTGTGGTTCTTGTGGGGGTTGCATTTTTGCTGCGAATCTCACAGGAGCCACAGCATATATTATAGGTTACTGTTACCACTTACCATCAGGTGGGCAGTTTGCTTGTTTGCCAACTTATGCAATAAAAATGCGCACTAGGTTTAAACCAAGATTATCTTTAGACCAGGTTTTGTAATAAGACCACAACTGTTTGTGCATTCATGTCATAAGTGTGAATAGTCAACACTCACTCATACAATCAATAATAACCTTCAAACTTTGCTACAAAGTAGCTATTCTGGAAATGAAAATTTCCTATTCTGTCCTCTTCTTAATGTATCATAGTGAACGTGAAGATAAATTAAGATTTCGGCAAGGAACATAATTTCGTGACGCATAACCGAAAGGGAGCCATTACTAGCCATCACATCGAATACACTCAATCTATCTAACATTGTTTAAATCCAAGCGTGGCAGTTGTGTTATGACAAAAGAGAAAAACGTACCTTCATTGGCATCCTCAGCTTCAATATTTCGCTGTAGCCACGCAGCACTTGCAACGGCGCATGTATCTGTGAGGAAGAAACCGAAACGAATATTTAGAAGACGAAACATTTTACTGTTGAATTGAAAGAGGATTAAATTGATTTTTCAAGTTAGTTGAGACGAGAAGGGCAATTGCACTCAGTGGCGGCGCTAGGCGTCGGCGACGTCGGCCACCGCCGAAAGCCTCGCGCTTGAGGGGGGCCTCGCAAAAAAGTTTTACAAGTTACCTATTTATTTTCGTTTCGCCAATTGACTAGATGAATGAAAAAAAATTATTGCTTTAATAGAAGCTTATTCATTTATAATAAACAGAAAGAAAAATCAGTTTTCGAATAACTTTAAAAACAACCGAGATATAAGGTGTTAAAGATTTTTCTCCATCTCTTTCTAGCAAAACGGCAATTAACATGGAGTTTATATGGCCGTACTCAACAATGACGTCACGATTGATGTCGGATCTCTCTGTCTAATCGCTTCCAAATTAACTGCTTAAAATGCTTGTATCTCATGTATTTCTAAGCCGATTTTAATTCTAATTTCACATGATTGCATCTTTTTCTACGGTATTTTAATATTATATGACGAGACGTGAAAATTTGAATTCAGTCATCATCCCAATTATGCTGGCTTAGGTAAACAATCCCGAACAATTCGGGGGAAAAAGCTAAGCAGATGATAATGACTTTTATTATTTTCGAACACGTGCGTGATGGAAGTAAGTAGTACTTTACGGGTATTCAGAATCGTCCGTCTGGCAACACTATAAAAAAAGTTTTGCCCGAATGAGCGTCTTCACACACACTGCCCGACACGATATCTGTACTAGGTGAAAATGTTTGTATTGTCATTTATTTACTTATTGCATTCATGGTGTTTACGCTCGAGGAAGAGCGAGTGGCAACAATGCTAGTAGTCTGTGCGTGTGCTGGTCTGTGGTGGCCGGCCGCTGTGACATGACAGTCAAGTCGAATTTGTAATGTCATTGAACTAAGTTACCACGCGGCGCGCTCTCTCGAGTAAAATTATTATTGTAGCGAAATTCCGCTAATTGATTTGACGGCGCACCAGAAGCGCCATCTATTTAAATGAAGAGAAACCAACTGTTTCCGGCGAGAGCGGGTTACTTCCGCTCTAGCGAAACGTCACATACAGCCCGGCCGTTCGAGGCACACTTTAGAATCGTGCGCCGCGAACGACGGACTACTACGACGGATCGCTAACGTTCAGTTTAATCCAATTGCATCACGTTGAAGTTACTTTCTTTTTGTAAAATTAGTGTGTGATTCGAATTAAAGTGAAGTAATTGTTCGAATAACGATTTTATTTTTAATCTACCTCGCCCAACTGCTCACCTACAATGGAAAATTGTAATAAAGGTACAGAAAAGCCTACATCAGAAGTGGGATTCGAAGCGCAAAATCAGCCACCTAATGAAAGTACCAGCACTGGATTTTCAAGCAACATGGAAGCGCTATTCACTCGCTTGCTAGCAGCGGCGCAACAACCTGCGATTTCTTTCAACAATTCCAGTGCGGTACAGCTGATACAATTCAACCCCGATGACGCTGATGCCGATGTGGAAGGTTGGTGCCGTATAACTGAGTTGATTGTAAACAGCAAGGGATTGAGTGGCGTGAGTCTATTGGTAGCACTGACCACTGCTTTAAAAGGGAGGGCTGCCGCTTGTTTGACGAAGTTACGTCTTGATGAGTTAACATGGGACATAGTAAAACAAATGCTTTTGGCGAAATTTTCTGAGCCAAAACTTATCCAAGATTATTTCGATGACGTATTGCGTTTCCAAATCGGCCCTAAAGAGACGGCGAGTGAGGCCGCCTTGCGTTTATGGTCCTCGATAGAACGCGTTCCAAAACTTGAGATGCCAGAAGACGTCATCACTGGATTTGTTGTTTCCGTTTTATGCCAAAAGGATAGTTTGATCCGCCGCGAGCTGAATTCCAATGCTATTACTACACGAGCACAACTATTTCGCACTCTTGGTAGTATTTCACTGAAACGTCGCGCAGAATCCAACGATGTGCGTACGGAGAGTGATTATAAAAGACCGCGTCTAAATGACTCCAAGTTTCATGGAATTTGTCATCGCTGTGGAATACCTGGACACAAGCAAGTTGATTGTCGAAGACCTCGCCAGGAATCTTCAAACTCAAGACAAGGAAGCAGTTCCAACATAGCTCAAGCTAATATGAAGACTACACCGATGACCTGTTATTCGTGTGGAAAAGCTGGTCATATCTCTACTTCATGCCCAGAGAGTAAGAGTGGCGGATCGGTGGTGAAGGAGGTCAATACCTGCGAGCACAGGACTTCGAGAGGTACCCTAACTGCATCATCTGGTGAGAATGTCTCTTTCCTTTTTGATAGTGGTTCATCTTGCTCTTTGCTAAAGAATAGCTTGTCCTCGCACTTTTATGGTACTGAGCGTGATAATTTGGTATTTTTAAATGGCATAGGGGGTGACGTTATAGAATGTAGGAAGCAAATTTCTAGCGCTATAAAACTTGGAGATCTAACGTTGACCCTGCTTTTTCATATTGTTCCCGACAATTTCATGTCTGAATCTGTAATAGTGGGTAGGGATATTTTTGAAAATAACGTGCGTATCGAAATTGATAATGATAACCTTCTCATCACCACGGACAAGAGAATTAATTTATGTACAAAAACGAACATACCTGAATTAGATTTTTCATCAATTGATACTGATCTAGTTGGGCATGACAAAATAGAGCTTCTAAAAATTTTAAAGAGGTATTCAAATCATTTTATAAAAGGTCCTCCAACTCAGCGCGTTAATACGGGTCAAATGGAGATTAATCTTATTGATCCACAAAAGATCGTACAGCGTAATCCATATCGTTTAGCGCCTTCTGAGAAAGAAGTGGTAAGGGAGAAAGTTCAGGAATTGTTGGACGCGGGAATAATTCGCGAAAGTAACTCCGCATTTGCTAGTCCCATTCTTTTAGTAAAAAAGAAAGATAATACTGACAGAATGTGCATAGATTACAGAGAACTGAACTCGAACACGAAACCTGAACATTATCCCTTACCACTGATTGATGACCAAATAGACCAACTTGCGGGAGCTCATTTCTTTTCATCCCTGGACATGGCAGCTGGCTTTCATCAGATTTTGATTCATCCCGACTCTGTGGACAAGACGGCCTTCGTGACACCCGAGGGGCAGTATGAGTATCTTGCTATGCCCTTCGGGTTACGCAACGCGCCGTCTGTCTATCAGAGATGCATTAATACCGCGCTTAAAGAATTGAAAATTAAGCCGCTAGTGTACATGGATGACGTCCTTTGCCATTCTTCCGATGTTCCTGAGGGATTATTTCGCCTTAATCTGGTTCTAGGGGCTCTATCAAAAGCTGGTTTTTCTTTAAATTTGCAAAAGTGTACTTTTATGAAGAATAAAGTTAACTATCTGGGATACCAAATTCAGTCTGGTGAAATAAGGCCAAATACATTAAAAATCCAAGCGCTTAGTGAAGCTCCTCCTCCTAAGAGTGCTACGCATGTACGCCAATTTTTAGGGCTCGCATCATATTTCAGGAAATTTATACCCAACTTCACTCGAATTGTAGGCCCTTTATATCCTCTCACAAAATTGAAAGGTAACATCAAATGGATTGAAAAATATGAGCAAATTAGACAGACTATCATACAAATACTCACTTCTAAGCCTGTCCTTACAATCTTCGATCCTGCTCTCCCGGTAGAGCTCCATTGTGACGCTAGTTGTGAGGGTTATGGTGCGATCGTAATCCAGAAAAAGAACGGCATGCCACATGTTGTAGCGTATTTCAGCCGCCGCACGACTGACGTCGAGTCTCGTTATCACTCGTACGAACTTGAGACTCTGGCGGTCGTGCGAGCGGTTGAACACTTTCGACACTATCTTTATGGTCGGAAATTCACAGTGTATACTGACTGCAATTCATTAAAAGCCTCCAAATCAAAAGTCGAACTGACCCCCCGTGTTCATCGGTGGTGGGCTATTCTTCAGGCTTATGATTTTGATATTGTTTATCGCGAAGGCCGCAGCATGGAACACGCTGATTATTTGTCACGAAACCCCCTGCCGGAGCGTATAACCTCAACTTCTGCCGTAGATTCACCTTACTTAATTAACAAGAATACTGAGGATACGGTCTCGAAATCTGTTAAATTCGTGGAATTACGTGAGGGTTGGCTGGCTGTCGAGCAAAAGCGTGATAGTGAAATTCAGAACCTCACAACAAAATTTTTGAACGGGGACTTGCCAGATACCGTTGCGCAGACGTACGATGTTAGGAAAGGTATCCTCTATCGTAAAATAATCCGAAACAAAATGACTAGTTGGCTTCCTATAGTACCACGTTCTTTAATCTGGACGCTCATCAGTCACATACATTCTGAAATTCAACATTTAGGTCCTGATAAAACGCTCGATAAAATTTACGAGCAATTTTGGTTTCCTGAAATGTCCAAATGTGTTCGTAGGTATGTCGAATCCTGCATTGTATGCAAGGCATCTAAGGGACCGTCAGGTGCTCAACCAATTCGACTTCACTCTATTCCTAAGGTCTCTATACCCTGGCACACTGTGCATATTGATTTCACCGGTAAATTAAGCGGGAAAAGTGACCAAAAGGAGTATTGCTCAGTTATAATTGATTCATTCACTAAATATGTATTGCTAGAGCACACAACATCCCTTGACGCAGCGAGTGCTGTTGCAGCTCTTAAAAAAGCTGTCTGCTTATTCGGTGCACCAAGGCGTGTCATAGCAGACCAAGGTCGTTGCTACATTAGTAGTGATTTTAAAAATTTTTGTAGCAGTAATACCATTGAGCTGCACTTTATAGCTACTGGCTCTTGCAGGGCTAATGGTCAAGTAGAGCGAGTCATGCGGACACTTAAAAGCTTGCTCACAATTATTGAAAATGACCCGAACAAAACTTGGCGTGATGAGTTAGGTAATGTACAGCTTGCGTTAAATAGTACTAGATCTACAGTTACAAAGTACACGCCGACTGAGCTCATGTTTGGAGTGCAGGCAAACTCTTTAGGAATTGCTAAAGTAGCCCCTGTAAATGAACAAACTAGTCGTTCTAACGTAGAAAATATACGCGCTGATGCTTTAGGGAATATAGAAAAGGCAGCTAGAGCTGATACCGTACGTTTTAACAGCGGTCGCGCTACAATTCAACCTTTTTCTAAAGGCGATTACGTTTTTGTTAAAAGTTCCGAACGCAATCAGACAAAGTTAGACCGAAAGTTTAGAGGTTATTTTGTTATCACTCGCGTTCTTGAAAATGATCGGTATGAAGTACGCAGCTTAGACGGTTCGCGACGAACATTAAAATATTCTCACGAAAACTTACGTTCAGTACCAAAGGGTCATGAGGGCATGACCGAACTAGCTGCTAGCATTGTGAACGAGGAAGCGACCGTGACGGCGCCGGATGAGCAGTTGGAGTTAGATGGGGACCATGATAATGTAGAAACATTAAGTGCTCGAAGTTTTGACACTTTATCTGCAGACTCCGCCACTTTGACAGCAGATTCCGCTACTCTAACTGCACATTCGGACACGGTTTCAGTTCATTCTGAAACATTAAATGTCGATTCCGAGGATGAAGGTCCTGTGATTTTTGAGGTGGAAGCCGAGGTTCATCATGTCTGATGGTAGCGTACCTATTTTTTTTATGTTTCTATGTGTGAAGACTGGGTTCTATGTTGTCCGGTCTCATTTCACCAATGAGTCGAAGGGACGCGTAGTGTTGGTTGGTCGGAGAGACGGTGTTGTCCGGTCCAATTCGTATAAGATTGGTCGAAGGGACGCATTTGTCTGGGCCATCGTTCATGGTCCTCGGTCGGAGGGACGGTGTTGTCCGGTCCAATCAGTGTGATTGGTCGGAGGGACGCATTTGTCCGGGCCAGGCCTACGTGATGTTTAGTTGAAGGGACGGTGTTGTCCGGTCCGATGTCGTATGATCGGTCGAAAGGACGCATTTGTCCGGGCTAAGACATCTTTGGCTTAAGAGTGGGTGTTGTCCGGTCCATGTGTCGAAATGGTCGAAGGGACGCATTTGCCCTGTTGATTGTCACTATACATTATTCCGTTCTTTAGTGCATGTGTGACTTAACTATTGTGGAAATGTAATATAGTGGTCGTGGGTACAAAATTAAATGTCAGGAAGGATGGACGAACGGGGTGCTAATTTTGGGTACTCGGGACCAATTGTGTATTTCTTTGCAGATACCAATGTTCGCCCGAGGACGGTCGATGGTCAGTCCGGCCGTGACGGCGCACCAGAAGCGCCATCTATTTAAATGAAGAGAAACCAACTGTTTCCGGCGAGAGCGGGTTACTTCCGCTCTAGCGAAACGTCACATACAGCCCGGCCGTTCGAGGCACACTTTAGAATCGTGCGCCGCGAACGACGGACTACTACGACGGATCGCTAACGTTCAGTTTAATCCAATTGCATCACGTTGAAGTTACTTTCTTTTTGTAAAATTAGTGTGTGATTCGAATTAAAGTGAAGTAATTGTTCGAATAACGATTTTATTTTTAATCTACCTCGCCCAACTGCTCACCTACAATGGAAAATTGTAATAAAGGTACAGAAAAGCCTACAGATTCGTTTTTGGTGAGTGTTGGTGACTTATTAGGGTTTTGTGATCCGGTGGATTGACAGCAGCCCTTCAGGAGCCGCGACTTCCTTCGAGCTAGCTCAGGAAGTCCACCGGCTATATACGGAGACCCGACCGGTTTTGGGGTAAGCGATAATATATTGCATTATAGAAGATTGTAGTTAATCATAAAATCAGCAATAAAATAATCGGCGAAACGCCGAATTGGTTGCGTCGACTTTAGGTACCATCATCTTTTGGTAGCAGGGCGTTGGCTAGTGAGGCCATTTTGATTAGTATTGTAATGTAATCTTGTTGGTTGCCTAAACGGGTAATACATATTAATTCGATTTGATTGCTGATTTTAAACCGACTACAATCTCATTTGTGGACCGATCTCCCTAACTAGTTGTCATTGTATATGAAAAATTGTGGTTAAATGCCTTTTGTTGTTGTTGTAATACACTATTTTGCTGTGTTAAGTTCTAGCATTTACCTACATTTGATTTTGGTTTGTTTTTTCATATCTTTGTTTTGCCTTTGAATATTTTGTTTGTTAAGTTGTAGACTTAATACTTGAATTTAAGTTGTTAGAAAAATTTTGTTGTTAAATGCCCTTTGCTGTTGTTGTAATACACTATTTTGCTGTGTTAAGTTCTAGCATTTACATTTGATTTTGGTTTGTTTTGCCTTTGAATGTTTTGTTTGTTAAGTTCTAGACTTAATACTTGAATTTAATTTGTTTGAAAAATTCTGTTGTGAAATGTGTTACGAGTGCATTAGCACCCTACCACATGGTTGTAAATGCATAGGTTCCGGGAACCCTCTGAGTCGTCCCTATGTCGCAACCACTTGCAATGATGACACACGCAGGACCAGCGCAGGTGTCTTCACGCTCCAATCGCGGTGGCGAACGAACAGGTCAACCGCTGATCATTAGTTTAAGATATTTTAATGTATTTAAAATAATTAAAGTACACAAAATAATAACTGTAGTTTTTTAAAAACGCCTATCGACGGCCCAAAATCGTAATTAATGCCTTTTGTTGTTGTGTTAAGTTCTAGCATTTACATTTGATTTTGGTTTGTTTTTTTTTTAATTTTGTTTTGCCTTTGAAGTTCCTCCCGATCTGTTTTGTTGTCTGCGGTTGTCGGTCTGTTTGTCCGTGTATTATTATAGTGTATATTAATTTTGGTGCAAAATGGTCCCGCTAATCAGCCCGCCTAGTGGTGCCCGCGCGGGTGCACAAAAGATCCTGAGATGGTTTGCTAGTGCCGTCGCTTTGGTAGACCGACCAGACCGAGAACTGGCCTTGTTAATTCGGCATGAGGGAGAACCTGCTCGCTTGAAGGAATTGGAGCAGCTTTTCGTTGCTCATCAACAATATCTGCTGGACCACCCAGCCGAGGGTGCCGCTGAGTTGCGGGCAATCGAGCAATTTAACGCCGATTATAATCAATGTTTTGAACAGGCGGACGTGATTATAAATAAGGCTCAGGCTATCCTATCTGCCCGGAGGGGTGAGTCGGGCACGCCCGGGGAGGTCAAGCCTACCCCGGCCGGCTTGCTGGGCAGACTGCCCACCTTGGACATCCCAACCTTTGATGGGAACCTGGCTGCTTGGATGGGGTTCATCAACCTCTTTGATAGCCTGGTCCACTCGAGGGACGACCTGTTCCCTATGTCATGCCGTCGTCATTGTGACCGATATCCGGATGATGTTTCGACAGACTGTGATTCACCCGGACGATAGACGATTTCAGCTCATATTATGGAGGGAGGATCCCAGAGATCCCATGCTAGTCTACGAGCTGAACACCAATACATACGGTTTGCGTTCGAGCCCCTTTGTGGCAATTCGCTCACTTTTGGAACTCGCTGAACGTGAGCGGTTACGATACCCTCGCGCATCCTTGGTTCTCAAGGAGGATGCATTTGTGGATGACATTTGTACGGGCTCCTCTAGCGTCGAGGAAGCCTTGATTTTGCGACATGAACTAATTGCTCTTCTCGGGGCTGGTGGTTATGAATTGAGGAAGTGGATGTCCAACTCACCTCAGCTTTTGTGTGATTTGCCATACGACCACCAGCAGGAGCCTCATGTCTTTGAGAATGCCAGCACTCCAGACTTACTGTCTGTTTTGGGAGTGCAATACAGACCTGTTCAGGACACGTTCACATATCGATTGAAGCTGCCAAGCCCGAAGGTCTGGACGAAACGGTTGGTTTTGTCTACAGTAGCTCGTACCTTTACCAAATAACTAGATTAGTCCTGTAGTATTTTGGATCGGCGAAACGCCGAATTGGTTGCGTCGACTTTAGGCGCCATCATATGGGTTTACACAGATCTTAAATTATACGTGCGTTTACACGTAGCACACATACAAACATAATGTGTGTGTGTCGTCCGTCGATATTGGTATCGAGCGTCCGATACCAATATCGTGTCGGTCGGGTAGTGTGAAAAGGCTCAATTTTGCGCATGAGACTCTGGACGGGGAATCCCCGTGTTACATTACAACCTCTGTCTGAAACGCGACGCGATGGGAGAGTAGAATCGGAGCAGTAAAAGCAATATTTTTACAATTTGATGATATCATCGAATGCGTGAATGACAAATAAAGCTGATGATTGAACTCTAGGCAATAGTGAAGCAGTCCTGAACGAAATGTTAACTTTTGAGTTTATTGTTGCGATACACGTGTGTTATAAGGTTTTGCTACGTGTGAACAATATAAGTAAACTATGGCAATCGGTTCAAGTTAACTTGAAAGTCACTATTGATACTTTTACGTTCATTTTGTAGCTGGATTCAAGAATTCCGTAATACAGGATTTGAAAAAAGCGTAACAGAAGCTAGATTGTTTGCGGAGAAAAGTACTTACGAAATTCAGTCTCAATTTAAGGAAAAAGAATAGCCAGGGAAAAACGAATGTTCAGTTACAAACATACTAATGAACCAGTTGAATCTACTGAAATTTAGTTCAGAGTCAACTTTTTTAACAAATTAACACAATGCAGATGCTATAATAGTCGACACCGAATGTCGATTTAAAGCGCTCAATGAATTTTGAGTAATATGGTTTTATTTATGTCCTCAATTCTTTGAAATCTCTACCAGAAGAGGATCTTCTCAAACATTGTAATGATTTAGGTACAATACTTCGGGAAGGCGAAAACAGTGACATACAGCCTTTCGAATTATATGAAGAA
Source organism: Schoenobius gigantellus (assembly GCA_963935595.1). Classification (NCBI taxonomy): domain Eukaryota; kingdom Metazoa; phylum Arthropoda; class Insecta; order Lepidoptera; family Crambidae; genus Schoenobius; species Schoenobius gigantellus. Next base: position 7,840,744 of record OZ012544.1, on the reverse strand, counting down.
CTTCAGCTTTTAAAATCTAATTCACTAGACTTTATCAACGTCGTGAAACAACTCATTTTAGAAAATAATTTAGAAAAAGTATATCCAAATGTTTACATTATAGTTAGAATCATGCTCATAATTCCGGTCAGTACAGCTTCCGCTGAGAGAGCTTCTCAAAGTTGAAATTGATAAAGACCTATTTAAGAAGCAAGATGAGCAAAGACAGACTGTCCGCGTTATCAGTTCTGTCAATCGAAGCTGCTAGTGTGGCTATAGTCTTAACTACGACAAACAATCCTGAAAAAATTCAGTGAGGCTAAAAGCCGAAAAGTTCGACGATCATTTGATTATCAACAATAAAACTCATTTACTCATACATTATTTTATAATTTGGGTCACTTAATTTAATGTTTTTTTACTGCGAAGTAAAAATGGGCCCCGCGAACTTGATGTCGCCGACGTCCACATATGGTCTAGCGCCGCCACTGATTGCACTATTTACAATGTTTTAACCAAATCAGAAACGTTTCTGTTCCCATGCATGACAGTGTCTTAAGCATCATAGCAAGTTACTTTTAAAATATTCTTGCAATGGTTACAAGCTAAACTCCAAAATAATATAAATACACTAGAACACCTCCTAATCTAGAAAAAAACGTGTTAAATATTCCTTTGGGTGTATACGTTCATACGGGCCACACCAGACAGCCAGACAGTTGAAGTGAAAATGGCCACCCACCCCAAGTCCTCTTTTACCTGTCTGTGAGACTTTCTCATGAATGTCAGCTCGTACCGCACTTAATTCGCCCACCATCACATTAAGATATTACACTACCACTTGGGTTGGCTGAAGGCGATCTTTCTGAGAAAAGTCCACCCTTGTACATTATTATTATGAAGTATATGACTGTATTTTTCACGTGCGTGTACGTGTACAATAAAAAATCATTTAAAACGCACATATCAGCACGCGCCGTACGCATTATATAACGTTATCGGCATGCGGTCCGCAATACCCGGATACCCACCGAATTTTTGAAATTCGGGTCAAATGTGCGAGGTTTTATATTATCTCATACAATGAATTCCAAAATGCGTCGAGTGCGGCGCGTGCGATGCTGACAAATGTGCGTTCAGCCACACCCCGGACACTCCATACAACGTTCGCAAATCAATTACCTATTACTACTACTTAAGCAAATGACGTTTGTACACGCGCAAATGTGTGCGTGGAATCTAGTAGGGCTGAGTGACGCGAGAAGTGCAGCGACTGCCTTCTCTTTTACCCGCATAGCGCTATCTCTGTTATCGGCCGGCGCTCGCGTCTACTCGGTGAACGTGGTGTCGCCGCGCCCGGGCGAACGCGCGCGCCCTTGTTTAAAGTGTCAGTGATGTGTACAACGAAGTGCGGTGTAGGGTGAGGTATTTGAAATGAGTGCGGGGAGGTGAGATAAAATCAAAATAATATTTATTCAAATATGGCTTTACAAAAGCTCTTTTGAATCGTCAATATTTCTTATTTACCACCCATTCAATGTTTTTTCAGCTGATAAGAAGAATGGGTGCCGCAAGAAACTTATCAGCTTTATCAGAAGTATGCTTAAAATATATTTTGAAATTTTACAACTTAACAATGCATATTATCATCATTGCCATAAACAGATACCACAAATGTACATTTACAAATTATGTGTCCTTATTTACAAATATTACAATTATTGTGTTATACCTAAGTAGATGTGCATGTATTTTAACTGTGCAATTCATTCCCAAGGCTTAGTATCATTGATATAATCATTTATTATATAGTAAGCTTTTTTACACAGCTTTGTTTTTATAGTAGTTCTAAATTTGTTAAGGGGTAATTGTCTAATATCGGCTGGAAGCCTGTTATAAAAGCGTGTACATAGCGCTATAAAAGTATTGCTCCCTGAACTTTTCTCTAAGTGAAAATCGAGGGCCTAGTTGGTAAATAGCCTTTTGTAAGTACCCTTTTTTGCAAAATAAAACCTACCGATACCTTAACAAAACTAAACTAAAATGATACCTTAACAAAGTGCAGTCCGTGCAGGTTCTCCGGCGCCTCCCTCTCCAGCTGCAGGCCCTCGTTCTCCAGGTTCTCCTCGAAGATCCTGCGCTGCTCGAACGCTCCGGGCGCGTTGGCGTCCTCCTTGCCGGACTCCCACACCAGGACGTAGTCTATCGTCCTCACGCCGTCGTTGAACGTCAGCGAGGGGTTGTTCAGCACACCGCTCATCACTATCCTGCGTGAGAGAGACAGGCTTCGATCACTTACAGAGTTACTTGAAGACTTGATAGTGAAGTATAGTTACTTTGGATCTGGATACACGAACCTTATACTGTGGTGTCTGATTAGAGAAGCTTCAGATAATTTTTTTCTGCTGAAAAACTGTAGTACATCGGTAATTTCATTAAATGCTATCATACTTATTATATTTACACTCCGAGTAACATATATTTCAAAGCCAATCCGTATAATATTTACACACATAATCATATCATTTGTAGATCATTTGGACATTACACAAATTTATATTACCCTGGCTTTACATTTATTTATTTAAATGTAAGCTTACTTTCTACATATTTCGATTTTTTTTTATACACGACATTGAAACTCTTCCTTCATGGTAAGTAAGACAGTAAGATGAAAGATGGAACCGTGCTGCACCAAGAATCCTCAACTGAGGAGCTGACTATCCCAATTTTGTTATTAAGACGGTGGTAGCTACCCAGGCGAGCTCCGAACTAGAGACCTACCACCAATTAGACCAAGCAGAAAAACTTGTGCCCGCGTGGAGAATTGAACCCTGGACCTCCAGATCAAGGGTTGGCTTTAGTATCCTGCTGCGCTAGTATCTGGCTAATTTTGGCTTTAATCGATAGGTATTGATGCCCCAAATCATAATTCAAAGCTTTTAGTGCGGAAACGCGTCGTTTTTGAAAACTCTGAAATCTAAGATTTTTGAGGATTCATGAAAAAATTATATCATTTTTATTGAAAAAATAACACAAATTATATAAACCGAATCAGCCATTGTTAATTATGAGTGTAAAACGTTTTTTTTTTTCACCACCCAGAACTAAACTCTAACTTCAGAATTTAAAAAAAAACGAACTATTAGTTTCCGCATCTCCCCCCTTTAAGGGGCACTTCGCCTTCGCTCATCTCCTCCAACCCCCACCCCATCCGCCTGCAGTAGGATACTAAATAAACACCCAGATCAATACCGGTGGCCTCGAATATAAATAGATCACAGAGATTCGCGCTTTTCAATTTCTATTTAAAAAATATAAACACAATCATTACTCCTAGTCGGACAAGTCATGCACCTCGTTGGCTTATTGATCATGGCGTCAACACGGTATGTTGAACACGCTGGTTTGTATCCTACTCGAGGTATAATTTTTGTTGCATTGATTGTGCTCATAATTTGTTACCTGCTTCAATAAGCTTTATAGCCGAAAACCGTTTGTAGAGGGCGTCTAAGAATGTTTCAAAGATGTTTTAAAATTACTATTTTAAACATTCAATTCAATACACTAAACACAATAATAATTCACATTCAATTAGTCACAATTAATTGGTTAACACATCCGCCTTTCGTGCCAAATGCAAAGCAGTTAGTAAAATGTGTTAGTAACAAATGACATACTTATTCTTTTAGACGTATATTTTCATCTACAGTATATTACTGACTATAACACCATAATAATGGATAACATAGATATTTAAAAAAAACAACTATGAACAAATTAATGACATGCTAATAAATTATATCGTGTACTCGAAAATTTCAATGGGGACGAACAGGGGTTCCACCATGATCGCTTATAGCAAGCTTAAAACAATATTGAAACAGAGACACCGCTCTTGCTGCGTATAGTGCCATCCCGCTCTCGGCGCGGTTTTAATATGGTTTTGAGCGCTCATGGTTAGGGGGCAATTTGAAATTGCGACATAATCTAATGTCGGTTGGTCGGTGCTTTCGCAAACAATTTTCGGGCGTTTATTGTTCATATTTTTAAACGAAAATGTTAAACCGTTGAAAAGCGCTTATTTTCGGTCAATTTTTTTACGACTGACGACCTATTGACCCTTGGCACATACTGTAGTATAGTACTACAAAAATAAGCGAAAAGATGCATTTTCCAAGAAGTGGTCATAGAGAAGAGGGAGAGCATGAGAAATCTAAAAACGCTTAAACAAATACTATCTATCAATCAAACTGGAATCGGTGGACACATGTGTAAGTTCAGACAAAATCATACAAATGAATGTGAACAGCTATAAAGACAGTGGAAAATAGTTGAACTTCCTCAGTTTTTTTTCACGTTTTTCTGATGGATCACTTGAAATGACAGGAGCAATAGCAATGATGTCAACATTTAAAAAATATCGCGCAAAGATCGGCCGCAGTACTCTTCAACCAGTGGAATCGTGGTCTGTGTCTACTCACGAGCAGTGGTTGGCCGGTTGCTTGGGGCCCGGCTTGCCATTGGCCGTCACATCGGGCAAAGCGTCGCCGGCGCAGCCGCAGTCCTCGGCCGGCCGCGTCGACGCCTCGCTACCCTCATTGTCCCTGAAACAGCCGAGGTCGAACTCTTGTGTTTGCCAATGTTGCTTCTGGCAGATGTGCATCGATTTATGACGCTTTCCTACACAACATATGGCCTGCTTGAACTTCAGTTGCCGCAATCAACTTCAGTGGGGTCGATATTTTGATGTTTGGCAAACGTATACGTGGCTTCGTACGTATACACAATTTATATTGTTGCCATAATAGAAGTCGCTGTGATAGAATTCATCGGTGTTTAGTGCAATATTGCTTCTGGCAATTATGTGCTTCTCTTATCAAATTTTAAGAAATCGCCTACGGCGATAAGGGTGCCTATTTTGTTTTTGTGTGTATTGTCCTAGTATCAATGATTTACTGTGCAAAATAGTGTTTATTTCTATCACATTCACATTGTCACCGCAACCAGACTGGACTAGAGTCAGAGATCATTAGCGTTTGTTATATTTCTTCTGACGAAATTAAATAGGCATTTTAAGCCCTTACAACTGTACAGGCAAATACCTTTCCGGTTTACAAGGTAATTTGGCTTATCCAATGTTGCTTCTGGCAAACCTACTATATTTTCTTTATTAAACATTTGTATTAATTTTTTTCTCAATCACTATCATGTTATTTATTATTATGAACCTTCAACTACATTTGCAACATTAAAACATGCATTCGAAACAAAATAATTAGTTGATTTCGAGTAGGGAAGCTAATGTGAGCGAGATGTTATAAAATATGTCTTGTCATTTTCTCGAAGTCATGGTTCATTTTATATTTGTGCTCATTCGTGCTCACGACCTGATGGAAAGCACAAAGCCCAAAAATTATTTAACCAAAAAAACAAAGAAAAGTTTTTCATTAACGCAAATCACCACTGGCGTTGTCGGACAAAAAATATTTGAGGACAACAACATCTTGAAATGTCTTATGTTAAATACTAAACTCAAGGTAATAGCAACCATAAGTAATAATAGTCACCGACGAATTGGGAAACTGTATCGCAGGTGTTAATTGCGTGTTGTTCTCCATCCGTGAGACAGTTGCGGCTTAAAACAAAAAAAAAACAAAAACAGTATCACCAATTCGAGATTTAATGTAATCCCACGAATACTGAAGATTAAAGTCCAATAATGTAACGTTAACATCACATGCATTAGTATCAAATAATGGACAACATTAGTTCAACAAACAGTTAGTGAGATGTCAATGATCAATCAAATAGTCTGCCTGCACGTGGCCTGCACTCACCGGTCGGTGTTCATGTCCGCGGACATGTTGTCCTGGTACACGCTCAGCACGGACATGGCCTGCATGTCCGCCATCTTCTCCCCACCCTCCGCCTCCTGTCACGAGACAACACCTTAGAGTTAATGTCTCACCAATATTAGAAATGCAAATTTTGTGATGATAAATATTCGTTCGTTACGCCTTTGCACAAAGAATATTGGACGGATTTATGGCGATACTCGCGATGTTAATAGATGAATTGAACACCTCTCTGAAATTCTCGAAACTGCCACGGGAACAGGATCGACATCTGAGCCGATAAAGCGGGCGCTGTTAGCACAACAAAATATGTTAAAATTTACTAAAAACCCTCATTAATTTAATGGGGACTTTTTATTACCACGGCCATTAATGATCATATCTTAATTACCACACACGGCGGCAAACTCAACCATGCAACCTATCATTATTATGATGACTTCCTCAAAAGCTAGAACTATTCCAATTTTCGCCAATGATTGTATTTCTCGCTCATATAATGGGAAACATTATGATTATATCATGGATTTCAGCCTCCATGCAGAAAATTATAATAAGTGAAATAGTGTCGTTTGATAAATAAATCAATATACACAAGCTCTTGCGAATTCATGTCTCGATGCAGAATTTGGCCATCTCGCATGATACAACACCGTAAACTGTCAATACTAATGTCTCACAACCTTTTCACCAAAAAATCTGCACTATACTGATAATGACTAACTTAGCGTCACGTCGCGACGACCTTGAGCTGCCCGCACTCCGCCGAATCAAGGCGAGCTGATTCATCTACAATATTTGTTTTATTATCGTCAAAATTTTTAAGGCACCTATTGGAGTCGATCACAGATTATCGTCTCAAAAGAAACCACATTGCTCACAATTTATTTCAACTTCATCAGAAAAGCTCGGTGGCGCATTGCTAATGTATTGTTAATGGTAAGCAATGTTGGCAGTGGCCAAGCCTATCATCATCATCACAGCTCATTTACGTCCCCACCGAGGGGTTCGAGCCTACCCTATGTTAGGGTGATTAGGCCTTAGTCAACCACGCTGGCCCAGTGCGGATTGGTCGACTTCACATACACCATTGAATTTCTTCGCAGATGTATGCAGGTTGCCTCGCGATGTTTTCCTTCACCGTAGGTGCGTCAGACAAATGTACATATGAAATTCGAAAACGAAAAACACATTGGTACATGGGGGTCTCGAACCCTGACCTCCCAATTGGAAGGCAAGTACCGAGTCCATAGCGCCACCGACGCTCAAGGCCAAGCCTATATTGGTGCTAAATAATGTGAAACATCTCGAACTCCTCCGTGCTTCGGAAGCTATGTTGCGAGCTAGCTAACAGGGAAACCTGCGCCAGCGGGCTGAATCTCATACAATTCGTAAAAAACTTCGAAAACAAGTCAAGCGACGTTCCTTTAAAAAAAAAGAAGGCGGAGCACGACATGTTCAGTGTTTTGATTAGCTTCGCTGTGACTACCGCTCAAAAAAATCGAATTCCATTTTTTTTTCGAATCTGTGAAAATCAGCCCCCAACCCTCAAAGACATGTAAGGAATTCCATCCAGCTTCATCCGGTAATACGTGATAGTTACTCAAACACGCAAATACGATTTAAATACGCAAATGCAAATAAAAAACGCGCCATTCATTTGTTCGCAAAAACTCGTCTTTGGACACATCCTTGGTTTAATCCCACAAACATTGTTTACTATCTTAAAGTTCTATTACTGACTGAATAAATGTTGTTTTAAAATTTCTTAAATTGCACGGGAGACAGGCGTGTGGTGGACAGGCCGCAGTAAAATTAAATGTAATGTGTCGCCACCACGACGCCGTCATCCCGTTCTCATCGAAATCTCGGTGACGGCGACAGTGGACAATTGGCCTAACCTTCCCATTGGAATATACAGGGTTATCTGTAAAAAGCCTGCAACCTCGCAGTGCTTGCAGGATTAGATAGCTAACATCATAAACAATGTCGCTTATTCTACGACTTTTGATAATTCGTTAGATTTTACTTTCCTACAAAAATAAATATTAATTTAATATAGGTACCTCTGGAATGTTTGTAACTCAACGCGCATCACCAGAATTACATTGAGTTTAATGTTACTTTAGAAAACGTTCAAGAAAGATTCCGTTGTTTTCACATATTTTGGTGGTTTAGATTAGATACCTACCTGAGTATTCGTTTAATTGTTTGATGTAGCCAGTCCTAATCCTGGTAAAGTGTGAAGGGATTGTGGATTTAGTGTACCTACTGCCTTTGTTTAATGTAGCCAATCCTAAGCCTGGTAAAGTATGACGGGACTGTAGATTCAGTGTACCGTCTTATATTCAGTGTAAGGTATGCCAGCTCTGCAAGAAATTGTTTTAAATATGCAGTTAATCTGAAGAAAGTGTGGTACGTAAATAAACGTAATTATTTAGTCTGAAGTTTGATCATTATTATTGGACAGCGCGCGAGCGTAGCGTCTATCGTCGTCGTTTATAAATGAAACATACACTTATCAATGTCACGACAGTGCAATAAATACTTGAATATTGATTTTTGTTCAATTTATTGAGTTATCTTAAACTCGTAAAACAAACGTTGTAGTCAATGATGTTATTATTAGCTATCTAATCCTGCAAGATTGCAGGTGTTTTACAATCAACCCTGTATAAGGGATTTATTTTAGGCTTGTATTTAACTGGTCTGCAGATCAACCTAACTAAAATACTAAGTTAGTGACAAAATATTATTAAATGGGGCATTAATGAATATGTAATTGCTCATTTCAATATTTTATGTCGCTCAATTTATACAGTGTTTCTGCATAAAGTGTACCTACATATGAGGCAGGGAGCAATTGGGGTCATCTTGGTGATAAATAAAAAAACCTTTTTAAAAACAAGCTTTTATTTAAATGCGCTAAAAAGAATTAATAAACTTTTACACTAAAACTTTTACTTATATAACGTCATTTCACATTTGACACAATTTATATGACATAAAAGCTTGTCGCGAGATTTACTTGTGTGTAGTAACTTAAAAGTACTTAAAAGAGTAATTTTAAGTACCTACTCGTATTTACTTTGAAAATTGTAATGTATAAAATTATTCACATCAAATTATTTAATTTTCTTTTTATCTACAAAAGTAAATCTCGCGACAAGCTTTTATGTCATAAAAAATTGTGTCAAATGTGAAATGACGTTATAAGTAAAAGTTTTAGTGTAAAAGTTTATTAATTCTTTTTAGCGCATTTAAATAAAAGCTTGTTTTTAAAAAGGTTTTTTTACATTTAATTTACTTTTTACTTATCACTGGACATTTTTCTCAGTCTGTTCATCTCATTCAACGCATCATTGTTGCAAGGTCGTTTGCCGGAACGTCTATACAGAATTTCAGCACAATTGGTTTAAGATATCTACTTCAAAATTGATTTTTGGCTTTAGAAGTACGACATATTGGATTAATAGTGACATCACTTAATTTTTCAAGTTATTCTTAGCAAGACCATTTATTTGATACCCATATTGTAGGAGTGCATTAAAAATAATAATTGGTCCGCCATCTTGGGTATGCAGCCATCTTGGATTTAGAATGACGTCACACAATTAACCGCGCATTGTCATCCAAACTGTGTGTATACAAAATTTCAGCTCAATCGGTTAAAGATATCTACTTCAAAATTGATTTTCAAGCTTTAGAAGTCCGCCATATTGGATAAATAGTGACGTCACATTATTTTTCGAGTTACTCTTAGCAAGACCTTTTATTTGATACCCATATTGTAGGGGTGCATTAAAAATAATTGATCCGCCATCTTGGGTATGCCGCCATCTTGGATTTAAAATGACGTCACACAGTCAACCATGCATTGTCATCCAAACTGAACGTGTATACAAAATTTCAGCTCAATCGGTTAAAGATATCTGCTTCAAAATTGAGTTGCAAGATTCCACCCGAACATACTTACATACTTACATACATTGCAAGTTAAATAAAAGCTTGTAAAATACAAAATCCCATATATTTTGTATTTTTAGGGGGCATTAAATTTTTTTACCTTACTTTGCGAACCTGACGTTAAACCGTTATAACTCTTGAATGAATAAACAAATATCAATGAAATAAGCGCCAACGTGATCCTTAAAGATCATTAGTGCTATCAAAATACAAATTTTGACAATTATTATCACACACAATTACTAACAGAGGATTAAAGGAGAAAAAAGCGTATTATACCTCCTATGTTGTATTGTTTTCTAGTGGTGATTTCAATCTGCATCATTTTCATCATTTATTATTGAATTGCAGCGGTTTATGCACGTCAGGTTCGCAACAGAGAGGGTAAAAAATTAGAGGCCCCTAAAAAATACAAAGTGTGAATTTTTTCTATTTTTTTTTTATCACTTAAAATGACTCTCTTTTGCCCTCCGCCTCGTATGTGTACTTTATGCAGAAATAAGCTTGCGTTAAGTATAATACAATACAATAACAAGCACCACACCTAAAACAATTAGTATCGTAAAATTAATTAATTTAATGCCCTGGAGAATAGCATGACAATATAAATTGTGGTTTCATTTTACCTAATTAGAACTGAAATTCAACATAATATGGTATTTGCAGTCAAACTTTAGAAAACTCTTTTAATTGCACCAGGGTGATTTTGCTGGCATGTACTTGAAATAAATTTCAATTAACATAGTAGTGAATCCTATGTTTAAATCATCACTATAAGTGTCTATTTGGACTCGAAGCTGACATTCTCGTTGCACATAGACCATACTGTTAACAAGGCATTTAGAAACTTAGGCTTTATCTACAGAGTAACCAAGGAGTTCACAGATGCGGCGTGTCTGAAGGTTTGATATTATGTGTATCCTTGACTATTGCAGTGTCATTTGGAACCCCCAATACATTATTATATATGATCATGCAATAGAGAAAGTCCAAGTTTGTGAAGCACTTAAATTATCGCACTCGTTTTTAGTGTGAAGATAACGAGCAAAGTTGCTCTAAGCACGGCTTATTAGAATACCATTGTTTTTGCGAGGGTGTGTAGCTGATATGTTGCTGCTACATGATGCATGTTCAGGCGAACTGGATTGCACAGACCTTGTTACTACATTGCTACCACTCAATGTACCATCTAAACGTACCAGACATACAGCCCTATTTTATACAAATGTATCATACTGATCTGATCACACACAAATTATGCTGCGAACTGTCTTGTCCACCATCTGCCTCATACTTACAATAAATTATTATCTGACTTAGATATTTGGGCCAACAGTGAAAGTACCATTAAAAGAAAACTTATAATTGCTTTAAACCAAACTATCAAAAAATAATAACAAATGACCATAATTTACTTTTTACTTGGAATTTCATTTTAATTTGATTTGTTTTATTTTAATACTAGCTTTTGCCCGCAGCTTCGCTCGCGTCAAATTCGGGGTAAGGCAACCACATTCCAGCAGCACCTTGAACTGTACTAATTATAGATAGGTACAGAATTATTCCTGATAACTACTCCTCTCGTCTCGCCGCGCCGCCCGCGTTCGCCTAGGTACCCGATTGACGACGATCGAGATGGCATACCTAAAATGAAAAAATATATAGAACCCTTCTATGGGTGGATGATATTTCACGTCTGCCCTGTGAAATTTCGAATAAAATAGTCTGATTTTGTTTCCACATACAAATGTTGGACCTCCGTTTCAAATCCTTAGAGGGTGGTTTTCGAAAAATCAATTCTTAGTGCTCATAGCCCTTAGACCTCATAAGAAACCTACTTGTTAAATTTTGCATCTTTAGACCCGAAGGTTTGGGCTGTATGTTGATATGTGAGTCAGTTTCTTCTTTTCCATATTAAGAAGAAGATAGAAAACGTTGATGGTAGTTCACGACCGCCATGTTGGATTTAGAAATCGTTATTGTTTTTGTATCCAGCGACCCGATAAACCATACAAAGTTATTAAGGGCCCACCATCCGCGCGAGTCCGAGCTAGTTTAGGTAAATTTCTCTAGTCTCTGTTTGTGTGCGTCGCTCACGCACACAAGCGCACTCGGTCGCGCAATCGGTACGGCCGCCTAGCAAAATATCGTAGATGTTAATTTTGAATTTAATAGGTGTTTATTATTTACTGTGTTATACTATAGTAAATACAGGGATGTGTTTGATCAACTTTTATTTTTACAAGCTTTTATTTAGCTTGCACTGTATGTATGTATGTAGATTTGACCACTTCTCGGTTTTCGAATTCGCTGAAATTTTGCACATAATAATATGTATACCGTGACAATGCAATGTTATGATAACATGGAGCTGATCTGATGAAGGAACTGGACGGTGGCCATAGGAACTCCGTAATAAAATGACGCAACCCCATCGAGTTTGGGCTCGTTTGATTCATATTGACGAGTACTTTGGTCCTATTTGTTAACCAGGGTCTGATGCTGAAGCTGGAAGGTGGCCATAGGACCTCCGCAATAAAACGACATAACCCTATCGAGTTTGGGCTCGTTTGATTCGTTATGACGAGTACTTTGGTCCTATATGGTAACCAGGGTCTGATGCTGGAGCTGGAATGTGGCCATAGGACCTCCGCAATAAAACGACATAACGCTATCGAGTTTGGGCTCGTTTGATTCGTAATGACGAGTACTTTGGTTCTATATGGTAACCAGGGTCTGATGCTGGAGCTGGAAGGTGGCCATAGGACCTCCGCAATAAAACGACATAACCCTATCGAGTTTGGGCTCGTTTGATTCGTAATGACAAGGACTTTGGTCCTATATGGTAACCAGGGTCTGATGCTGGAGCTGGAAGGTGGCCATAGGAACTCCGCAATAAAACGACACAACCCCATCGAGTTTTGGGCTCGTTTGTTTCGTAATGACGAGTACTTTGGTCGAGTTTCGTAATGGCGGCCATGCGATTACAAAATGATAAAATATAAAATAATAGTAAAAAGATTTTAAAAAAAGTCGCCCCACACTAGGATTTTATTTTAAAGCCCTAATAAGACGAAAATAAATTTTAGTTTATTACATGATACATCTAATATATAAAATTCTCGTGTCACAGTGTTTGTTACAGAACTCCTCCGAAACGGCTTGACCGATCTTTATGAAATGTTTTGTGTATATTCAGTAGGTCTGAGAATAGGTCGTAGGCTATTTTTTATTACGGCGAAACGTTAGTTCGCCGTTATTATGGCGAAACGTAGTTCGCCGGCACAGCTAGTTTTTAATAAAATATAAAAGCTTGTCGCAAGATTTACCCATTTTATAAAAAACAAATATTTTTTTCTTAGAATTACCAATATTTATTTATTTAAGGCTTACCAAGTAAATACATACGGGCAAGGTACTTAAACAGTTTTTTTTTATGGAGGGCCTGGCAAATGACCTCCTCCCGCCTGATGTTAAGCGGTGAAAGAGGCCCAAATGAGTTGACAGATAGAGGTGGGAGGACATCCACTATCCAACCTGCCCGCCCCTTGCCGGCCTAAAAGATGTTTTTCACACCTCTTTTGAAGGAACCCATGTTGTAGGATGGAGGAAACATGTGCGCAGGTAGAGAATTCCAAGTGTGGGATGAACGACAGAAGATTTACCGGAGGGAGACTCTGTACCAAGGTCGTGTGCTTGGGTACCTCCGTCTTACCTATTTCTGCCGCAAAGCAGCAGTGCTTGCATTGCTGTGTTCCGGTTTGAAGGGTAATATATGGCACTGAAATTACTGGGTACCGTGACTTTACATCTTAAGTCACAAGTTGGCAACGTACACTGTGGCCCTTGTGGGGGTTGCAGTTTTACTGCGAATGTCACACGAGACACATGTATTATAGGTGAATGTTACCACTTACCATCAGGTGGGCAGTTTGCTTTTTTGCCAACTTAGTAGCAATAAAAAAAAGAAGAAGGAATCTTGGAATTTCTTGGTACGGTGTGAAAAGGAGGATACAGTGTAAGGATGACTCCGTAGACCCTTACGCGTGTTTCTGTAAAGGAATGGAGAGGGAGGGATAAGGTTAAAGGGCTCCTCAGAGCATTCCTCGTGGAACATTCGGTAAAAGGCGCTAAGAGAGGCGATGTCACGTCGAAGTTGTAGAGGCTCGAGGGTGTTAGTTGCCTCTACATCGCCAATTATTCGAATAGCGCGACGCTGCAATCTGTCCAGAGCATCGAGGAGGTACTGAGCGGAGCCGGAGTGCGAGCAATATTCCACGCAAGACCTAACCTGAGTTTTATACAACAGGCATAGTTGGTCCGGCGCAAAATACCTACGCACCTTGTTCAGGACACCGAGTTTCCGTGAGGCAGCAGTTATAACGGATTCCAGTTTTTCAAAAAAGGGATCATATATGCATTTAAATTTCAGTACTGCACAGCATTGTCATGTGTGTATGACAATGCTGTACAAAACGTTATTTATTACAAAAAAATAAATATAATAATCAAGTTAAATTGTTTTATTGTTTATCCTAATTCTCGCACAAGCTTTTATATTTTTATAAGAAAATATATCTTGTAATAAATTAAACTTTATTTTCCTCTTTTAAGGCATTATAATATAAGCTTGTTTTTAAAAAAAACTTTTTTTAAACTCGTTACTCAAGTAATACGAAATATTTTAATGACTACCGAGTTCTTTATTAACAATAATAATAATAAACTCTTTATTGTACAAAAATTGTATGATAATGGGATACAAATGTAAAAAATATATATATGTACAAATAGGCGGCCTTATTGCTAAAAAGCAATCTCTTCCAGGCAACCTTAAGACAGGGAAATAAGAAAAAGGACAATCAAGGGGAAGGGTGCAGAAATAGGAATAAATATTGCTTGTGTGATAAGAAAGGGACACAAATAACAGTATAGCGGTTAAGGATTTGTGGATAGGAAGTGACTACGAACTAAAGATTTGAAAGAATCTAGCGTACGAGCTCTCTTAATACTCTCAGGGAGGGAGTTCCATAGCCGGACGGCTTGAGAAGGAAACGAGTACGTCAGAAATTGAGTCGTGCGAGGCGGAATGTCCAGGAATAAAATGTAATTAGATCGCAAATTACGACTCGACGAAGTGGACCGAAAAGAGAAATGGGACTTAAGATAAGGTAGAGACATTGGATGAAACAGAATATTGTAAAGAAGGGACAAGACATGTAAGTCTCTACGTTGTCGGATTCGAAGCCATTTGAGTTGAGAGCGATAGTAAGAAACATGATCAAATTTTCGTAAGTTAAAAATATATCTAATGGCCACATTTTGCAGACGCTCCAGCTTGTCGAGAAGCTCCTCAGACAGATCAACCCAGGCACAATCAGCATAATCGAGAAGAGAAAGCAGAAGTGATTGTGCTAGTTCTATTTTAGTACTAATCGGGAGAAAATTACGAAATCTGTTGAGTGAACCATAAGCAGCGAAGAGCTTCTTGCGAACAGCTTCGACTTGCGGTCGCCAAGATAAGCACTGATCAAAAACTAAACCTAAATTTTTAACACATTTGCTAAAAGGAACAATAGTACCGCCAAATACTACCGCTGGCAACAAACTGTAATCAGTCCTTGAAACAAAATACGGACTGCCAATAATAATTGTTTGAGATTTTGTAGGATTAATGATAAGTCCATGTATGTATGTATGTATGTATGAAATCTTTATTATATAAACAAGCAATATATTAATTAAAAACATTAAACACACTCTAAATATAACACGTTTATACAAAAGGCGAACTTATCCCGTAAAGAGATCTCTTCCAGTCAACCTTTGAAAGGTAAAAGTCCATATAATTTACTCCAGTTGTCAATCAATTTGAGATCGCTGTTAGTTTCAGCGATAGCATGCGAGAGATTTGATAATGTTGCTTGCGTGTAGATCTGCAAATCATCAGCATACAAGTGATAGAGACACGAAAGTGAATGTGTAATGGAATTAATGAATATAGAGAATAGAAGTGGAGACAATACGCCACCCTGAGGGACACCCGCATTGATACTGCACCAGTCAGAGAAGGAATCCTCAATGCGTATACGTTGCCGGCGCCCTAGCAGGTAACTACGAAACCAGTCAACTACGGTAGGAGATATGCCAAGAGAACGTAGCACACCAAGAGAACGTAGCACATCTTTATTGTTAGTTGTATCTACAAATTATTTTATATAATATACATATAATAATTTAGTAATAAACAAATATGAAATGAATATTTTCTTGTGCTCAACGCACTTTTTAGTGCATTGAAGCCATTCGCTAGATTGTAATAAAAAAATAAATTAAAGTTTATTTCCTTTTTTTAGGACATTAAAATAAAAGCTTGTTTGTAAAAATCTTTTGTGATAGAGGCCACCTTGTTTTAGTTTTTTTCATGGTGTACTGTATTTTACGAACTTTCATTTGATACCCCATATACAGACCCATATTGTGGGGATTGTACATAAAAATAATCTGTCAATTTGTGACGGCGGCCATCTTGTATTAGACTGTCTTTCAGAATATACTATATTCTACAATTCATTCTACAATTCAAGCTCTTTCATTTGACACCTAAATTGGGGAAGGTCGCACAAAAGAAATTGATGGGGTTGCGTATGGATATTATCTAGGCTAGGCTCAAATTACTCATCAAGAAAAATCATATAGGACCGAAGTACTCGTCAATACGAATGAAACGAGCCCAAACTCGATGGGATTGTGTCGTTTTATTGCGGAGTTCCTATGGCTACCTTCCAGCTCCAGCATCAGACCCTGGTTACCATGTAGGACCAAAGTACTCGTCAATACGAATCAAACAAACCCAAACTTGATGGGGTTGTGTCGTTTTATAGCGGAGTTCCTATGGCCAGCTTCCAGTTCCAGTATCAGACCCTGGTTACCACATAGGACTAAAGTACTCAACAATACGAATCAAACAAGCCCAAACTCGATGGGATTGTGTCGTTTTATTGCGGAGTTCCTTTGGCCATCTTCCAGCTCCAGCATCAGACCCTGGTTACCATGTAGGACCAAAGTACTCGTCAATACGAATCATACGAGCCCAAACTTGATGGGGTTGTGTCGTTTTATTGCGGAGTTCCTATGGCTACCTTCCAGCTCCAGCATCAGACCCTGGTTACCACATACGTCCAAAGTACTCGTCAATACGAATCAAACGAGCCCAAACTCGATGGGGTTGTGTCGTTTTATTGCAGAGTTCCTATGGCCACCTTCCAGTTCCAGCATCAGACCCTGGTTACCATATAGGACCAAAGTGCTCGTCAATACAATTCAAACGAGCCCAAACTCGATGGGGTTGCGTTGTTTGATTGCGGAGTTCCTTTGGCTACCTTCCAGCTCCAGCATCAGACCCTGGTTACCACATAGGACCCAAGTACTCGTCAATACAATTCAAACGAGCCCAAACTCGATGGGGTTGCGTTGTTTGATTGCGGAGTTCCTATGGCCACCTTCCAGTTCCAGGATGAGACCCTGGTTACCATATAGGACCAAAGCGCTCGTCAATACAATTGAAACGAGCCCAAACTCAATGGGGTTGCGTTGTTTTATTGCGGAGTTCCTATGGCTACCTTCCAGCTCCAGCATCAGACCCTGGTTACCATGTAGGACCAAAGTACTCGTCAACACGAATCAAATGAGCCCAAACTTGATGGGGTTGTGTCGTTTTATTGCGGAGTTCCTATGGCCACCTTCCAGTTCCAGCATCAGACCCTGTTTACCATATAGGATCAAAGTATTCGTCAATACGAATCAAACAAGCCCAAACTCGATGGGGTTGCGTTGTTTGATTGCGGAGTTCCTATGGCCACCTTCCAGATCCAGCATCAGACCCTGGTTACCATATAGGATCAAAGTACTCGTCAATACGAATCAAACGAGCCTAAACTCGATGGGGTTGCATTGTTTGATTGCGGAGTTTCTATGGCAACCTTCCAGATTCAGCATCAGACCCTGGTTACCATATAGGATCAAAGTTCTCGTCAATACGAATCAAACGAGCTCAAACTCGATGGGGCTATGTCGTTTTATTGCGGAGTTCCTATGGCCACCTTTCAGCTCCAACATCAGATCAGCTCCATGTCGTCATCATAATATATTTATACATATGCATGCAAAATTTCAGCTTAATCGGAAACCGGGAAGTGAGTCAAATTTAACTCGCAAGATTAGACCCGAACATGCAAAAGATAAATAAAAGCTTGTAAAAAGGTTGAAGGTTTTTCGTACGGCAGCCACAAATAATAAAATTGTTAGTTATCAACTTCTCCGATTACTCCGTAGGACTTCACGTCGTATACATACACAAATAATTACGTAACCGGGAGCTAGCTCAAAGCGACGTGCTCTCACTTCGAGTCTTGATTGCACACTGAATCTGACGCGCCCGAGCCAAGTATTTGTAAGAAAATCGATAAATGTATGTAAAAAATTTCATATAAAAATCAATATACGATAATTAAAAAAAATACCACGGTGTCAGTGTTTTGCATACCCTTGTTCTATATATTTGTTAAATGAAAATACAATAGGGTTAATTAATGAAGCTAAAAATCACGAACGGTATATGTGTGTAACCCAAATTTTAAGTAAAATTGATGCTATTTTTTAACGAAATGGTATGTAAATTTGAAAAATGGTGACAGTGATTGTGTAAACACATAATTTAAGAATTTAAATTTATTTTTTCCCGGTCAGTTAACTGGAACGTTAACGTAAAATATCAAAAACGCCAACGGCCTTTTTGCTATTTTTCGCGCCATGGGCCCTTAATTTTCAGCCTTCGACACCCCATATCCCCCATTTAAAAGGGTGAATTCTGAAAAAAACCTAAAACAAGTGTTGACTCATTTATCGATAGGAGTACTCCTGTGAAGCTTCGAATAAAATAGTCCAACTAATCTTGTTCCCCCATACAAAATTTGGAGCCCCATTTCAACCCCTTAGGGCGTGAATTTTGGAAAATCCTTTCTTAGTACATCTCATAAGGAACCTACGTGCCAAATTTTAAATCTCTAGACCCGGTGGTTTAGGCTGTGCGTTGATATGTCAGTCAGTCGGTTTCTTCTTTTATATATACAGATATAGATAGAAGATAATAAGTAATATGTAGCGGAGACCTATATTTAATAAATCATTTTTCATCCCGAGCCCTATTATGTAGAGAAATTTAGAGATTTTACAAATATCTCCAAAGTATGCGTCGGAGCTTAAAAAATAACGAAATTTTGGATCCCTGTGATACCCAAGAGATAAGTCGGAGGAATCTAATGTACTTATGTAAAACGGGGAAGTGTGTTTGATTAAAAAAATCATATATTTTTCCTTCTGGCACTGGCTGCATTGCATTTTTAACTGACTTCAGAAAGGAGGGGGCTGTCAATTCAGTTATGTTCGCTACTGTGGAACTCTGTGGAACTTCGTTGAAACTTTAATTCAATGGATTATGTAAGTTCGTAATCGCTTCTTCATCATCATCATCATCTCAGCCGCACGACGCCCACTGCTGGGCATAGGCCTCCCCCATGGAACTCCACAACGATCGGTCCTGTGCTGCCCGCATCCAGCGCCTTCCCGCGACCTTTACCAGATCGTCGGTCCACCTGGTCGGGGGCCTACCCACTGAGCGTCGTCCGGATCGTGGTCGCCATTCGAGAACCGTTCGGCCCCAGCGGCCATCGGTTCTTCTCGCTATGTGTCCCGCCCACTGCCACTTCAGCTGAGCAATCCTTCGAGCAATGTCGGTTGCTTTAGTTCTCCTGCGGATCTCCTCATTTCGGATCCGATCACGCAGGGAGACCCCAAGCATTGCTCTCTCCATTGCCCGCTGAGCGACCTTGAGCCTTCGGACGAGACCCATAGTGAATGGCCACGTTTCACTTCCGTAGGTCATCACTGGCAACACACACTGGTCAAAGACTTTCGTCTTGAGACACTGAGGTAATTTGGACGCGAAGACTTCTCGTAGCTTCCCGAAAGCTGCCCATCCGAGCTGGATTCGACGAGAGATCTCTTTCTCGAAGTTGGACTTACCTAACTGGACTATCTGTCCCAGGTATACATAACTGTCAACAACTTCAAGTGTAGTGTTCCCAATATTAACTGGAGTGGGTACAACATGGGCATTCGACATGATTTTTGTCTTATCCATGTTCATTTTAAGACCCACTCTTTGGGAAGCACTACTGAGATCTCCGAGCATGGTGTTCAGGTCTTCCAAGGTCTCAGCCATTAGAACTATATCATCGGCAAAACGGAGGTGTGTTAGGTACTCGCCATTAATGTTAATGCCGTGTCCTTTCCAATTCAGAAGCTTGAAAATATCCTCCAATGCAGCGGTAAAGAGTTTTGGAGAGATAACGTCTCCTTGTCTTACACCTCGCTGCAATTGGATGGGATTAGAGCTCTGGTTCTGGAGTCGGACCGACATAGTGGCATTTCCGTATAGGTACCTTAGCACCTCTATGTACCTATAGTCCACTTGGCACCTTTGGAGAGACTGCAGCACCGCCCATGTCTCGATCGAATCGAAGGCTTTCTCATAGTCCACAAACGCCAAGCAAAGTGGCAGATTATACTCCTCGGTCTTCTGTATAACCTGCCGCAGCGTATGGATGTGGTCTATGGTACTATAGCCTTTTCGGAAACCGGCTTGTTCGGGAGGTTGGAAGTCGTCGAATCTGCGAGCGAGACGATTCGTAATGACTCTCGAAAACAACTTATAAACATGACTCAAGAGTGAGATCGGCCTATAGTTCTTCAAGAGTGTTTTATCACCCTTTTTGAAGAACAGGATGACCTCACTCTCACTCCATGTTTTAGGCGTTCTGCCCTCGAGAATAACGGAATTAAAGAGCCTCTGGAGGACTTTAAGTATCGGCTTACCGCCCGCTCTCAGAAGCTCTGTAGTGATTCCATCATCACCCGCCGCCTTGTTGTTTTTTAGTTGTTTGAGAGCCATACTAATCTCGTACAGGCTGACGTCCGGGATATCATCAGTATAGTGTCGAGTAAGCTTGGCTCTGGGGTCTCTAGCCTCGCTTTCAACAGGTGCTTGCGTGAAGTACAACTGTCCATAGAAACTCTCGATCTCCCTCAGGATCTCAGGCTTCGACGAAATGAGGCTACCGTCGTCAATCTTCAGCTGCGTCAGTTGACTTTGCCCAATAGACAGATATCTCGCAAATACCTTGGAGCCTTTATTTCGCTCGATAGCCTCTTCAATACAAGCCGTATTGAATCGGCGAAGATCGCATGTCAATGACTTTGATATCTGCCTATTAAGCTGCCGGTAACGACTAACATCCGTTGAGTTCTGCAGCCTCATTTCGTGTCTCCTATCCATAAGTTGGAGCGTTTTGTCGGAGAGTTTCTTTGTTCTGGGACGGCGGGTTTTAAAGAACTTAGACCCTACCGTACGGACAGTATCCACCACCATGTTGTTTAGATCGTCCACATTTAAGCTGTTCTTAAGGGCTTCGAAGCGGTTCTGGAGCTCGAGCTGAAACCTTTCGGGGTTTTGGATTTGCGCAGGTACTGGTCGGAGCGTAGACTTTATCAGTCGAGATCTTTCCAGCTTAATATTGATATTCAATCTGCCTCGCACCAGTCTGTGATCACTCCCCGTTTTGACGGCATTGATCACAGAGACATCATTGAATATGTGCCTTTTCGTCGACATGATAAAATCTATCTCGTTTTTGACATTAGCGTCCGGACTCATCCAGGTCCATTTTCGGCTTTCGGACTTCCTGAAGAAGGAGTTCATCATATAGAGGTTCTCCTTCTCCATGAAGTCCGCTAGCATCTGGCCTCTGGTGTTCCGGTGCCCAAATCCAAATTGCCCCATTCTCAACTCATCACCGCAACGTTTCCCCAACCTAGCATTAAAGTCCCCCATCACAACCGTGTAGTGGGTATTGTGGCTACGTATGGCTTCAGAGATCTCCTCATACATAGCCTCCACTTCGTCATCTGGGTGTGTCGAGGTCGGAGCGTAAACCTGTATGACATTCAACGAATATCGTTTCGATATTCTGAGTATCAGGTATGCTACCCTGGTCGACACACTCCCGATGGTTATTACGTTGTTGACGAGGGACTTGTGGACGATGAAGCCGACACCACCTTGGGACTGTTGGTCGCCCTCCCGGTAGTACAGCAAGTTGCCGGAATTAAGGATTATCGAGTCCTCCCCCTCTCTTCGGACTTCAGATAGACCAATGATATCCCAGCGTAGCTTACTGATAGCTTCTTCCAACTCCGTTAACTTCGCGTCCGTCCTCAGTGTACGCGTGTTGTAAGTTACCAGGTCGAGTCGTCGTAGATGGTAGCCGGATCTTACCCGGGGATTCTTCGCACCCCCTGCCCTACCGTTACCGTAGCCGCTACCGTAGCTAGGCATAGCAGGGCTGCCGGGGACTAGGGGCCAATTTGTTTGTGTGTGATTCATATTGGGGGGGGGTTGCCATAATCGCCACGCTTGGCAGGCGGGTTGGCGATCGCAGTAGGGCCGAGATCTAAGGAGACGCTGCTGCCCGTCTCCTAAAGGCCATATCTCCCTTAGTCGCCTCGTACGACACCCACGGGAAGAGATGGGTTGGTGCTATTCTAGGCCGGCACACACACGGCAAAAATCGCTTCTTACCTGTAGTATATTAAATCTTGTTAATATTATGTATAGAATGTATGCTGTGAACTTATTGTAGATTAAATAAATAAAATAAAATAAGATAAATTCATAATATTTTGTTTTAAAATTACGTGTTTGTATATTTATAATTTTTTTACATTGTATGTTGAATAAACCTAACTCCTAAACAGATGTTTGATCAGTGCTTGAATTGAACATTTTTAAGAGACGGAACGCTAGGCCTGAACATTTTTACGAGACGGAACGCTAGGCCGCTATTCCGCCGTATTCCATGAGACGGAACGGTAACTTCATAAATTTTCACGAACCGGAACGGCGTTCCGGCATGTTCTTGCTCAATTCGAGCACTGTGTTTGATGCAAAATAAATCAGCTATTTCAGCTCTCCTGAAAATTGCATATTTTGACATCAATCATCATCATTTGACTTAAGCAATGAAATGGGAAATATCCTATGTTTTATATTATTATGACTATTTGCTGAATGAGATACTTACATCAAATCAAACCAAAGGCCCCAACCAAACATTTTCATCTCTATTTCTCTCGCCAAATTTTTCGGTTTAATTACTACTGACTAAATTTTCATTCAGTTTTCAGCATGAGTTAAATATTTTTTACTGGATTGTATAGGCATATAATAAAATCAGCTTTTATCAAAGTAGTAAAAAAACAATGTTTTGTCAGTGGTTGAAAAATTCAAAAACTTCAAAAGATACTTAAAAATGATGTACTGGATAATTGTAGTTCTTTTAAAATCTAAAAATCCTAATGAAAAATCTGTAATTCTTTTACCTTTTTTCTTTTACGGAGTGGCAGGTTCTATGCTATGACAACCCGATAGTGAAGTGTAATCATAGTGAAGTGTAATCGAAAAAAACGTAGGATAAAGCTGAAAACTGTAGGTTAGGTTAGATTAGGCATTGTTGACACACACAGCAAAGTGAGCAAATAGCCAATAGTGCATGAAACAAAAAATAAAACTGCATGTTTCATGTTCTGGGTTCCAATAGCAAGCGACTTCTAAATGGACCTGGTTCCATATAGACGCAGCCTTTCTTTTATGGTAATAACAATAACATTTAAATCTAATTCATACTCCACACAAAAAGCTGATGCAAAGAATGTAAGCGCTACTACTCATGCAAAGCCGGGGCGGGTCACTATAAGGCAGCCAACTTTCTAATAAATTAATGTGGGACACCCACCCCTCTCAACAAGAAGACTGAGGATGTGTTGGTGGTGCACTTAAATTAGAAACAAACAACACTACTACTGAATCAACATTTAAGACATTTTCAGACTATGCTATAATATATTAGCATATAGCATAAGATCATAGCTCAATATCCAATAAATTTACGTCTCACGAAGGCCCTCTGTACCACCGGGGTACCATAGGACACCAACAACAATAATATCGCACACCATATATTAATTATGGACACATTCACACTTGACTGTACTATATATTATTGGTTTAGTATATGCTATAAAATAAAGCGATGTGCTGTGCTATATCGCGCGCCGCTTTCTCCTCCTCCCTCACCCCGCCCCTTCCGCACGTCCCACAAGCAAAACAAACGACATGAGCTTGCTATATACAATAAATGCTTGCAATTATATAGCATAATGTGAAAGCAATGCTATACAGGGTGTAAAAAGACATATACCGAAACCCGCGTCTACGCATTCAGACCATTAAATAAAGCAATTTAATGAAAAATCAATGATGTGAAACGAAATAAATTTTTAGGCTTAAAAAAACAATGACAATAAGCACTATGAGTCAGTCCAGTGGCTCTCTGTGCAAAATACATTGCGCATTGTAAATTA
This sequence comes from Schoenobius gigantellus, assembly GCA_963935595.1. Classification (NCBI taxonomy): domain Eukaryota; kingdom Metazoa; phylum Arthropoda; class Insecta; order Lepidoptera; family Crambidae; genus Schoenobius; species Schoenobius gigantellus. Next base: position 7,816,403 of record OZ012544.1, on the reverse strand, counting down.
AAAATTCAATTTTGTTAAGAAATACTGACTTTTTAGTAGATGTTTCTTTGGACGAAAATTATCAAAATACATTTCGAACAATTTTGTATAAAAATCACAAAAATGTTAGCTTTAACCTTGAATATCTCGGCAACTATTAGTTTCACAACCACAGTCTAGAAGACAAAAACTATAGTGATGATGGGAGCAATACGTGGATTTTGGCTTCGGTACCGGTCTTTTTACATCCTGTATAGTACAGCATTATGTCCTTATTTGCTATACTATATAGCACAATAGTATAGCGTAGTCTGAAATGAGCTTTATTAATAAAGTCATATTTCCACATTAGTGGCATTTTTTTACTAGTTTTGGGTTTCCTATTAAGTATCCTCATCTCATCGTATTTTTGATGTGGAACAATTGGTATATTCAAGCGAAGCGATGGGAAACGAATCTACATCTACAAAAAAGATAGGGATGCAGGACTTGCGCGACGCATTAGACAAATTGTGGTACTATTTTATTAAATATTGCAATGTAATTACAGGAGGGTCCCACAGAATGCGGGACGGTTGGCCGCCTTAGATCACTAGTGCTTACATTTATAACGACTGCATACCTTTTGCATTTCTCCTCCGTTCTGAAACAATTCTTGGAAGGCGAGATCATTGCGTTGGGCATCAGACAGAAACGACTCCGTCTCGCCGGCGTCAGACCTTTTATGATGGAGTTTCACACCACCAGAGAATATTGGTGTTGTTAACTTCGGCGTGAACACATTTTCTTCGGGCTTCGCTAGAAGCGGTTTAGGTATGTCCTCTTCAAGAGATGGATCCCCGTCGGACATTAGGTACAATTTTCAAATAATAATCCTTCGCACTACAGATCAAATATCCAAGTCTTTCTTATTGCTGTATTAGTCACTTCGACAGCTTATTTACAATTCATTATGGCACCACCAGAAAATTACTTCACTAAACATAATAAATGGAATTTAAACTTTAGTGTAGTGGGTGTTAGTGTTAACACATTATATGCAAAACCTATTTTATTTTATTTACTTCTAGAAAACAATAAGAAAAAAATAGGCAACAAACAACAGAAGTACAGAACAGACTGGGAGGTAGGAAGATAAGGGAAATAAAATTTTAATTTTTTTTTTTTAATTTTGTTTATCCCATTTGGGAAAGGCAAAGGCGTCAACCATACAGCCTAGTCTGTATGCAATAAACTATTGTTATTCATTCTTCTTTTGAATTCACAAATCGCCAAACGTAGAGGTTACATATTCATAAATTGCTTCAAAGCATTTTTCAATGGAAAGAAGTTTTTGTAAAGAGCGCGGTAGATCTTGCTGGTGTTTCATTATTTTTGAAATTTCTTCTAATAAAATGTTTCTTTGCAGGGCAAAAATTGGACATTCGTAAAAAAGGTGATGCAGAGATTGAGGTAAGGTGGTGTTGCACCAGTTGCACGATGGGGAAGAAGTCATGCCTAGCCGGTACAAATGGTCATTGAATCGACCGTGCCCAATTCGCAAACGGCAAATAATAGTAAAAAATCTTCTGTTTATGTAATTGTGTCTATTGAACCAGGGTTGTTTTATTTTATTATTTATTTCTCGATACCACTTCCCTTTTATGAGCAAAGTACTATTCCAGTGTTCTTCCCATAGCTTCAATATTTCTTTCTTGATTAGAGCTGTACAATCAGTATATGAAATTGATATGTTTTTTATAGGTACGTCTAGAGTGTTCATAGTTTTGGCCAGTTTATCTACTTCCTCGTTTCCATATACACCGATATGAGCTGGAGTCCAAAATAATATAATGTCTATTTGATAATTTATTTTTAAATGATGTATCTGATCTCGGATATTATATATTAAATGATTTGTGACTGATGAAAAGGAAGGATTTCTCAAAGCCATCAACACACTCATGCTGTCAGTAATAATAATCCATTTTTTGTATTGGCTGAACTGTTGAATGTAGTTAAAAGCTACAATTATAGCATTCGCCTCAGCAGAAAATATGCTGGCATTTTGGCACATTTTAAAACTATGTCCAGTTTTACTACCTGCACCATACATAGCTACTGCAACACTTACATTCGTCTTTGAACCATCTGTATAAATTGATCGATAATCATTATAAGCCTGTAGACTTTCGTAAACATCATATTTATCTTTAAAATCTTTATGTAGGACAATATGAATGTCACAGAATTTACTAGCATATGAGCCACTATAACAATGTAAAGTAGTACTACAAAATATATTACATTGTTCTTTTAAACTTATAAAATGTGAGAAATTCTTTGAAAGAAAAGTGTTAGTGGAACATACATTTAATTTATTTAAAAGATCATTATTCGAACGCGATAAGAGTTTAAAAAGAAATTTAAGTTTTAAAAATTCAAAGCGAATAACCATTGGTGGTAAATGACATTCGACCTGCATAGAATTTATTGGGGAAGTGTTCATAGCACCTAGTATTAATCGTAAGTTCTTATTCTGTATTTTATCAATAATATCTATGTATTTTGGATCGGAAGCGTAACAAAAGAAAGCATACTCAAAATGACTTCTGACCAAAGCTTTATAAAGCATTAACACAATTTTAGGATCAGCACCCCATTTCAATCCAGTAACGGACCTAATTACATTAGTGGCTTTTAAAGCTCTGCTCACCAAGCAATCAACATATAAATCCCACGTAAGATTTTCGTGAAAAATAACACCCAAGAATTTAACTGAATTATCAATAGGCAAAGTATGATTGCTGTATGTAATATTAATTAGAGGTAGAGAACTGTATTTTGGGCAAAATATTACAACTTTACTTTTTAAAAGGCTAACATTTAAATCAAGTTCTGAGAAGTAATCTGCCAGCTTCACTAGATTATTATTTAATGTTAATTGAATATCTAATACATTAGTACCTTTACAATAAATGACAAGGTCATCAGCAAACTGAAGATTGTTGACTAAATTATTATTAAGAATGGAATTTAGTTTTCTTATATACAAAATATACAGAATAGGACTCAAGATGCCTCCTTGACATACACCTTTGCTCGAAAATCTAGGGCCTAAAAATTTATTATCTATTTTGACATACACTTTTCTATCCGTGAGAAAAGCATATATCCAATAAGCAATTTTTACAGGTAAGAAAGATAATAGAGATTCAAATAAAATACCATGATTAACGTTATTAAATGCACCTTCTATATCAAAAAACACTGCTATTGTATACTCCATATTCTTTTGAGCTGTAGTGACGTCCAAAAAAAAATGTGCTAAGCTTTCTTGAGCCGAAAGTCCTCGCCTAAACCCAAACTGGTTTAAAGGTAAAATTGAGTTCTTTTCTATGAAGAATTCCAATCTTTAATTGATTAGCTGTTCAAATAATTTACCAGCACAAGACGTTAAAGCGATAGGACGATAAGAATCGGGATGAGATGCAATTTTTCCAGGTTTTAAAATAGGAACCAAGCAGTCCATTTTCCAATTAGGAGGAATTGTGCAATCTTGCCATAAAATATTATAAATTTGTAAAAGCTTATAAAGATTGTCAGTGTTAAGTAGCTGAAACATCTTGTACGATAAACTATCTAATCCACAAGCAGTGTTTTTTCTAGATTTCAGAGCTGCAGTTAATTCGTCAAAAGAAAATGGATCAGTGAGGAATGACTGATTATCTGGTAAACTATTGTCCTTCACAATTGGCCTGTTATTTTGCACAAAGTCAGGCGTGTATTTACGTAAAAAATCACTGACCCACGAAAAATCACTATTTTGCTTTTTATATGTTTTATGTGTAAGTTTTCTCATGTTACCCCATACTACTGAAACTGGTGTCAATCGATTTAATTTTGTACAGAATTCTATCCAACTACTTAGTCTTTCTCTCTTAATGGTAAGTTTTTTAGCAGCTTGTAATCTTTTGAAATTAATATATTTTTCTTGAGAAGGATTATTCTTAAAATCAAGATAGGCTTGCTTGCTTTCCTGTACAGCTTTAGCGCAATTACTATTCCACCAAGGAACTGTTCGATATTTTGATTTTAAGTTTTGAGTAGCAATGTTACGTGATTCGGACCGAGAGGTACGAGAGGGAATTGACTTTTGTGCAGCTGTCAAAATGATTTGACAAAAAGAGTTGTATGAATCTATTGGATTACTAATAGGGTTACATTGAAAATTATCTAAATCCTTATTAACAATTGAAGAATACAACTTCCAATCAACTAATCTATGATTAATGCGATTGTTAAAATCATTTTCATCCTGAAAATTGTTTTGAGAGTTAAAACATTGTGAACTACTATTGAATGTAATCTTAGTAAATGTTGGCAAATGATAACTGCCCAATGGATCGTCGTGTACTGACCATTCGCAGCGAAGAGCTAATGAAGGAGATACCATAGTCAAGTCCAAACCATTGGGTCTCCAAGAATGAGAACCGACAGTTGTGACCTGACCATCATTCAACAGGACTAAATTGCATTCATCTAAACACTCAAGAATATCCTTACCTCTGGAATCCGATAACGGACATCCCCAAATTGAGTGATGAGCATTGAAGTCACCAGCTATAATCGTCGGCCTATGGAGAGAATTCAAGAAATGTTTAAACTTATTTTTAGAGAAACTGGGAATACAATTTGTTGGACAATATATACTGGCTATTGAAATAGTGTTCTGATGTAGTTCTAAATGTATTACAATTGTTTGAAGAGAGTTGTCAAAATAAGATGTTACTTTTTGATATTTTAATGATGTATGGATTAAAATAGCAACACCATTATGCTTGTTGCCACAGTCATTACGTTCAATATGATAACCTTTGATTTTAAACTGCTTCTGAGGCTTTAACCATGTTTCACATATAATTGCGATATGAATAAAATGGTCATAAAGAAATTTCGTAAAAATAAGTTGATTGCTTAATAAGCTTTGAGCATTCCACTGTACGATATTCAATTGATTGGGGGTGAATTGTGGGGATTTGATTGCTTACCAAAAGTATTTTTTAAGACCTCTAAAACACTTTTAGAATTTATAGAAGTATTTTGAGTATTATGCAAAGAAACACATTTAGTTATGGTTTCAACTAATAATGAGAGACACTTGCTGTCAGTATTGAGCAGTGTAAACAAATCTAAATTATTTTTTGTCTTACTTTCTAATTTGGGAAAATTTAAAGGATTTGTAATATCTGCATAAGAAGCAGGCTTATATTTATTTCTATTTTCAATGATTTTCTGTTTTTTAACTGGGCATATTGGAGACACACTAGTATGATTGCCATCACAATGAATGCAAGTAGCTTTTTCGATAGAAACTGTACAAGTCTTATAGTTATGATTTTCTTTACATATACTACATTTTTCAGAATTTTTACAATATTTTGCCAAATGTCCGTATCTCAAACATTTGTAACATTGCTTAACTGGTGGTATATATTGAGACACATCATGTCTCCAACCACCAATATCTATATGATTTGGCAAAATGGAAGTGGCAAATGTCACTATTACTGTAGTTGTAGGTTGTAATATAAAACCCTCAGTCACATTTATTTTTTTCATTATTCTTTTTATTGTTATTATTTTTTTTGTACTTGTTATCATAGTAAATATTCTCTTGTTTGATATAATGGTAGGTACATTTCTTATAACTCCGGACACCTCAGTTGTGCAGCAGGAATACTGGCTTTGAATTTGTATTCTTTCAAGAAGGTATTATTATTTAAAAAGGCATTCGCCAAGTCTGGTTTTTCAAAATAAATACCTATCTTAAACTTATTGATATTTCTTAAAAATTTGACGCCTTTGTTAAAGCGCTTTAAACAAGTTGACAAAGAAAGAAGATCTCTTGTTCCAATTGGTTTCTGGATGTCTGATGACTCAACAAAAACCACAAATTCAGTGCCGCTAATTTCTTCCGGATATCTGCGTATATAGTCAGTAACATAATAAGGCTTGTACCTATCTGCATTGCTTATTTCTTCATCACTGTCCGAAGAGGACATATCCGTTTCTACCAACCTTACCTCATCTGTCTCCCTATCTGCATCACCAGACTCCGGTTCATCCTCCTTTTTTTTTCTTTTTCTCGAACTCCGCTTCCCCATATCTGCTTATAATATTATTTAATGCCTATATGTTATATACCTCTTTTGCTTGTGTTTTATTAAGTAACTGACTACAATTAAAAATTACAAATAAAATATTTTAAAGAGCCCGCCTTTACTATGTGAAGTTCCCGCGCTTTTTTCATAAAATTTTAATTTTCTCGATTTATGACATTGACAGCAGAAATAATTGGGGGCCTCGGGGGCATAATGAGGCCGTGTTCCGTTTCGCGATTATAGTGACCATCAGCACTGTGAGCGTGCTAACAGGCGGCCCGTTTCGCGACAACAGCGTTCACGTTGGATGTGATGACGTCATTGATTGCGTCACAAACAACGTTTACAGTGCTCAGGCCGAATTCGTCAGCACCGTGAGTCAAATGTCATTATCGAGTTGACATTTTGTTTTAGATCACTAATTCGATGGTTGAAAATTACTCTTTAATTGAACTGAAGTCAAAAATAAGCCACATATCCTAAAAATTTAATTAAATATAAGGAAAAAATGACGACATTAGAATTACCAGTTTTTGTTGAAGAAGAATACAAAGTAGTTTACCTCAAACTGTCTTCTGAAGACGCTAAAAGAGCAGAAAATGGTAAAAGATAGGTACAAGGCAATGAAAAACTGCTAAAGCTTGAATATCACAGGAAACAATTGAAATTACGAATTAAATTCTTTTTGAGGTTATGTTTGTTTTGATATTATTGACATAAGCGCGCTCACGATCGTTCCGAGACGATAGCATGCCATTGGCATCATTATCGCGTCTATTGATTCGGTCCGGGCGTGAGCAGTCTGAGTACTGTGAGTAGTGTAATCTCGATCCGGAACAGGGCCAGAGTGCGGTTCATAATCAATCTGACCATCGATTTTTGTTAACGATATACCCAGAATAAAGGTCACTAGACAAATACGACAGTCTTTTTATTTTTTTGATATCTTAAAAAGTGACCGAGTTATAAGCGTTCAAAGTTGCCGTGCCGTCCGGATTTATAAAGCGAGTCGCGGAACGTTGATGACGTCACAAATCGACAGCGGGGAGAGGCATGCGCGGCCTGACGTACTTCGTTAGTTTTGATGTAAGTAAAATAATAATAATAATAACTTTTATTTATATCTTCACAATGGCTTACATTATAGGTACTACATCTTATTCTCTAACAACTATATTTTATTTAAATGACAAGCCTGTGTGACAAAATTCCGGCCCTCCACCCTCTAGGATTAAATCAAACTAAATAAACATATTAAATACTTAGATAATAAACATAATAAAAACATTTTCATAATAAATTTATACATATTACATTATTATTTTTATTATAATATGTAATTAGATATTCTAAGCTTCGGGGTACCTATTACCTACTAGAAAATAACCTATAACTAAGTTGTATTACGATTACGAGGTTTTTGGTGTAATGTCTTCTTTTTGTCACTTTTTAAACCACATAGGTATGTATCATTAAAATATGTTGACTTTTGTTGACGGTAAAATGAAGGTCAGAAAAGGTTTTACCGTCAACAAATGTCAACATAGGTACCCAATTTTATAGAAAAACTAGCGGCCGCCCGCGGCTTCGCCCGCTTGGTGTTTGGTTTCTTTATCGCGCCACAGCAGCGCCTTCTGGCGACGCGATGAATAGTAGCTGAGCTGCTGAGTGTTTTACGTGAGTCCTGATGGAACTATAATTTTTTGCTGGATGAAATCTCTTTTTCTTTTTCTGTAGGTACCTCTGACAACGTGTATATGCAAACTTTCAAGATGATCGGTTAAGCATTTTAGGTGTGAAAAAGTAACAAAAATAAATCAATAAACTAATTCACTTTCGCATTTATAGTATTAGATGGGATTAGGATACGATTCATGTTACCTAAACATGTACACCTACCTATAGACACTCACCCGTTAATAGGCAACTTTTTTTTTTTTTTTTATAGGTGGGAAATGCGTTACGCATACCTCGCGCTTGGGAGGCGCGAGGTTATGTCGGACTCTCCACGGCCCCTGGCAGACGGGATGGTATGTCCACCAGGGAGTGCAATGCCGCGGCCTACCGACTAAAACCCAACTATGCCCCTCACATGCGCCTTGGCGCAAGCGCGACAACCGCCACCACATCCTCACCGTCATCAGACGAAGAGGATCCGGCGACGAGAGTCGTCTCGCTGCCGGACGAGGTCATAAGAACCCTTTCGGAAACTACCACAACCTCGTCGGCGCGCACTCGCCCAAGGTCCCTCTCACCCCCCCAGGTTGGGGGGGGCGGTGATCCCCCGGGGCATCCAGGGGATCAGCGACTGGCTTCAACCGATGCAATGCATGGCCCGGGCCTCCCAAGCCTGGACCCCGCTGGTTGCCGTACCCGTTAGTAGGCACCTACTAACTTTTGAATGAGTATCTTAGACCTGCGGGTATTTGATTTGCTTGTTGGTCCTATATAGGTACGTCTATAGTATTTACCATTTCCCAGCTGTTTTTTTTTACCAAGCTGAACGCTTTTTAATAACTCTCCCGCCGTTGGGTGCACGACGAGATCTCCTGGGGTTCTCCACCCAAAAGGACTCATCCTAGAGTAAGGCCTACCCGGGTAGAAACCCCTTGGATGTACTCTCTGTCTCCGGAGGTCCAGCGGTAGGTAAACGGTACCGATGGTCCATGGCGGTGATTGCGCCGTGGACACCGTTTGTCTACCTACCTAATCCTAAATAGATGACACCTACGTATCTATTCTGTTGATTAGTTTTTATTGTAACTTCATAAACTTGTTAACTTTCAAACCATTGGCCATTTTTTGCCGAAAGCATCGGTAAATATTTGGCCTTGAAATTTTTTGTATGAAAGTTGCTAGGCAATACCACAGAACACAACTGGCAATCTGGTGCCTCCCCTTGGCGAAACCTGGCGGCTAGTCCGCCAGGATCGGTGACGTCATCAAATACGTCATACCGCATAGAAAATGCGCACATGAGCAATTTTGGACCGAATGTTTGCGTGAAAATAGCGCACACGAGCGCTAATATAAAATTATGAATCGCACTCAGAAAAGAGGTAGTGCACTGTCTCCAGAACTGTCAATGTCAAAGTCAACACCAGTTATATTTTTATTTTTATTTGTTCGAATTTATTTTTTCAGTAGATTATCTACAATTAATAGAGAAGTGCTCTGTAAAGATACTGGAGGCACAATACGTCTCCCTCCAATTTTCCTTTTTAAATTACATTAATTTGATAGACTCACGTCGGTGCGTCGTGCGTCATGAGCGTCGGTGGCGCTGTGGTTTCGGCACTTGCCTTCCATTCGGGGGGTCGGGGTTCGAGACCCGCCATGTACCAATGTGTTTTTCGTTTCGAATTTCATATGTACATTTGTCTGACGCACCTACGGTGAAGGAAAACATCGCGAGGCAACCTGCATACATCTGCGAAGAAATTCAATGGTGTATGTGAAGAATCCGCACTGGGCCAGCGTGGTTGACTAAGGCCTAATCACCCTAACATAGGGTAGGCTCGAACCCCTCGGTGGGGACGTATATGAGCTGTGATGATGATGACAGACTCACAGATCGAAAGCTCGGTTCTAAATTGATCTGAGTGCTTACGTCCATGAGCAGTGCTAACGATTTGAACGGGTTGTTTGCATGCATGTAAACGTTTGCACTGATATCTGATTATGAACCGCACCCATAGAGATACTCACCCGCGTTTCACTAAATGCGGAACGGACGGACTGTGAGGGCGGGCGGGCGCCAGTGCTGCCAGCAGCATGATCTGAAAGGCTCCGAAATGTGCCAAAAAGTTCCACCTGAGTAACAATATAACAAAAATCATTATGTGGTTTTATGAAACCACGACGCAAATGAAACTTGTTTGCGGAGCGTAGGCATTTAACTGAAAAGGACACTGATCAAAATGGGCCCAACCTTAAGAGGTTGTATAACATTAATCTAAATATAACCTCTCCGCCAGTGGACCGAGACGCTCGAACACCCAGCTGCTGGTCACTGGACGATCGAGGCCGTTCGTCTAGTCTTGAAGGAGTGGGTTGGGCGCCGGCAGGGCAGCCTCACCCACCGGATGGTGGGGATGATGACCGGGCACGGCTGCTTCGGCTATTATCTGCACCATGTCGCAAGGAGGGAGCAGACGCCGCAGTGTTGCCATTGCGGCGCTCTCGATGACACGGCCGGACACACCCCCTCGGAGTGCCCGGCCTGGCGACCCCAGCGCGACGCAATAGCCCTCGCGCTGAGCTAATGCGTCATTAATAAAATAGTAATAAATGAAAAACATAAATATTAACAATGTGCTGTAGATGGCATGTCTGCCGCATAAGGTATTATTACTGTGCTCTGACTACCCCATACCACTGTGACCTCGACCTCATTGAGTTGATTTGGGCTCAAGCAATGGTTTAAAAATAATAAAACCTTTAAGATGGCGGAAATGAAGCAATTAATATAAGAGGGCATAAATAACACCACTATTTATTATTTATGCCCTCTAATATTAATTAATCAATAATTAAAACTGTTAAATGACATATATATAGTTGCATTGAAATCCTTATTCTATTTTAATACATACATATTTTAATTTAATAAATTAATGTTTTTCAAATTCAAATTCAAATACAAAAATCTTTATTCAACTTAGGCCTTTACAGGCACTTATTGACGTCAAAACAAAGCAAAACATTCTAACTTAAAGGAAACATAAATTTAACCTTGTATGTGCATACATCCTGAATATACCTACTCAAGATGTCTGCAAATACAAGTAGTAATCAAAAAAAAAAAGTTGAATCTACACCGTTTATTTATTTATTTATGTTGTTGTTTATTTATTTATTGTTACTTCAATTCTAAATTTTACTTTTAATATAATTTTAATAATTATTAGGTACTTGTTATTTCAATTATTAGTTATTTAGCAATTTTAATTTTAAATTGAGTATTTTAATGATTTTATCATATTAATTTTATGTAAGATTGGATTAATTTCTGAAATAAATGTTATTCATTCATGTTTTTGTTGTCAAGTACTACATTCATTTACAAAATAATAACTTTTAGATATTAGGTATGATTTTAAGCTTTTTGAGAATGTTCGTAAATTTGTTTCGTTTTTAATATGCGAAGGCAATTTATTAAAAATTTTAACTGGCATATGGTAAGGGCTGGCGTGTAACATTTTAATCCTAGACTGTGGCAAGTGAAGTTTATTTTTGTTTCTAGTGTTTATGCTGTGAGTGTCTTTTATTTTAGTAAATTGTTTTATAAAAAATGGTTTGCAGGATTGTGTGTTATCTATTCTGGCTGTTATTCTAACTAATTTTTTTTGCATTAAGAAAAGATCGTTTATTTTAGTGCTATTCCCCCATAGCATTATTCCATATTTAAGTTGAGAATATGCATAAGCATAGTAGGCTGAGAGTGCAGCTTCATTGTTTGTGCTATGTACCAATTCAAAAAGCGCGTAGGAAAATTTTGATAAATTTGATTTTATATGCAATATGTGCTGTTTCCTATTTAAATGTGTGTCTATTACCATGCCGAGGAGGTTGAAATTGTCTACTGACTCTGTCGTTTCATTTTTAAATTTTATATTGATATCTAACGGGGCTTTATTATATGGTCTGAATTGTATTACTTTCGTTTTAGTGTAGTTTATTGTAAGATTATGTTGTTTAAGCCAAATAAATATTTTCTGTATTGTTTCTATAAGTAAATTTTTAATTCTAGATGTGTCCTCGCACTTTATAATATTGACAAATCATCCGCAAAGAGAACTGGTAAGGTTACATCATTTTTAACTATTTTAGGTAAGTCATTAATATAAATGAGAAAAAGAACACAGCCGAGCACGCTCCCTTGAGGTATTGAACATGTTATTGTTTTTTCTTGAGATACAATCGATTTAGTTTCATATTTTTGGTAATCAAACTTTTCTCTTTGAACTTTTTGTTTTCGGTTGTGTAAGTAAGTTTCGAACCAAGAATAGCCAACACCACGTATGCCTGAGCCATACAATTTTGACAATAGAATATCGTAATCGACACTTTCATAAGCCTTTGTCATATCGAGCAATAAACCCACGCTATATTTTTTTTTCGTCTATATGGCTGAGAGCTGTTTGAATGTATTGGTACACGGTTGATGTGGGCGATTTTGACTTCCTAAAGACATTCTGATGCTCATCTAGGATATTATATTTTTCCAAAAATGTATATAGTCGATTACACATGGCAACATAGCCTCGGATTTTGTGTTTTGGCGGGCAGTATATGGCTGATATATTGATATCCGAGTTTGGCCCCGTAACACTTATGGTGGTGGCTTGTATGTGTTCTGTTTCATAGTGCGGAAATATATTATGCCTCAAGTTCTTACGCTATATCACAGTCGTTCCTGCGTGGCTTTTAGCAACCACGGACATAATGTTGCTCATTTGTTGGGTGAGTAATTCTATTGGTTTAGATTGATTTATGATTAGGCATTCTATCTTTGAGTGTAGAATTGGTTCTGAAGTATTTTCTTTCACGCATTCAGTGTAAGTTTTGTGGGTAAGTCTTTTGTGATTAGTAGCCACGTTACAATCAGACTCCTTTTGTTTATCATAGTCTTGTATCTCTCTTTGTGTTTGTTCTGGTTGTCTTTCTTTGTAATTCTTCTGTGCCGTTTTTGTTGGTCTGTTTATTTGTTGTTGTTGGGGACCAGCGAATATGTTATTCGGTTTTGGTTTCCTCCTGCGGCCCTAGACAAATGCCACATGCTAGCTTTTCTGCAGTCGTTCCGCAGAAAAAATGTATGGACATGACATTAGCTTACGACAACCTCACGCTATTTTTTCCGCAGCTATAGCATGAATAGGTGTTGTGTGATGTAGGTTTTTTAGCTTTTGCTCGCGAATTAAGTCAATTATCTTTTTGTATATCTCTAAATTGATACTAGTAATTCTCAGTTGGTTCTTTGTAATAATTTTCGTAAGCAGCTCTGTAAATTTGGTGACATTTTCGATGCCATATTGAAATACTGGTGGTGGTTTACTTATTTTCAGTTTGTCCTTCTTTTGTCTTTGTTCATTATCTTCAAGCGGAAGATCAGAGAATCTGTTATTTGTGATAACATGTTGTGGAGATGGCGGGCTTGCCAGTCTCTTTCTCTTTGTTGAAGATTTCAGAACAGGGCCTTTTTGCCAATCTGGTTGATTGTGATTAGTGTGGGAGGTGTTTTCAAGTTCGTTTTGGGATAATGTGGTGTTGTTTTTATTCAGAAATAGACTTGGGTGAAATACTTGCTGTGCCATTTTCTTCGGGTTTGTATTTGCTGTACATTTTGTTAAAGTATAATTTTTGTTTAGAGGGGCCTGTTCCACCACCCCCGTTGTATTTTCTTGAATGGTAGAAAAGTCTTAGAACTGGTAACACTTTTTAAATTGACAGTCAGGTATATTTATATCTTTGCAGGTAATGAGAAATTTTAACAAAATTGTTTGTAGGTATTCTCTTTAATGTCACTGATTGTTATTGCATATAATTCAGAAAAGTTAATAATAAAAAATAAAAAATTATTAAATTTTTTATTAATTTTTTAAAGATCATGCTTGCTACGGTGACCTCCTTGTAAACAAATCAGTGTAACTTTTGAACTAAACGATCAATCACGATTAAAGAAACTTATTAATAATCAGAAATAACAGGGCATTCTCATAAAATTAAAGTTGAGGATAAAATGCTCTCAGTTGACAGTTTAGTTTTTAAAAATATCGTTCTTTTTCTAACAATTTTCACAAAAATTAAAAAATATCTTAGTAAAACGCCATTTTAACCTATATTTTTAATTAATTTTAATTATTCTACATCATATCATCTTTAGAAAGGTAAAAATACCACGCTTCTAAGTCGATCGTAACTTTTGTTATCAATTTTTAAAGATAGGTGCGCAAGCTCACGCTTACGTGCCATTCTTTGGCAGTTAGAGACCCTTTTTTGTACTAAGTATGTTCACGCTCGAGGAAGAGCGAGTGGCAACACAGCATTTTAGTCTGTGCAGTGAGAGCCTTTTTGGCGGCCGGCCGCATGTAAGATGTCAGTTGAGTTGAGTCGAAATGTCACGACATTGTTAGAGGTTAGGATGATGTCCGGGCATCCATAAGATATAATACACAGTATATAACTAGCAAATTGTATTTTGCGCGGCGCACCTAATATCGGGGTGCGAAAGCCCGCTTTGTGTTGTGCAACGGTGTCAAAATCGCGTGTGTGAGCCGTGGTGGCCTAATAGGCATTTGTAGTGCTCCGGTCTCCACCGGTGGATCCACTGCAGAACTTCAGGAGCCGCGACTTCCTTCGAGCTAGCTCAGGAAGTCCACCGGCTACGGAGGAGACGGACGGAGACAATTGGAATCGGGGTAAGCCACAATGCTTTCTATGAGTTGGTAGTAGGGTGCAAAATTCAGCAATACAAGTCGGCGAAACGCCGACGTGGTGGTGTCTACCTTGGGCACCACCATCTCTTGGTAGCAGAGCGTGGTTTTTAGATTTGAGTGGTTCTTAGATTTGAGTATTTGATTAGTATTGTACAATTAATATTGTAATCTTGTTGGTTGTCCAAACGGGCAATACATATTAATTGGTTTTGATTGCTGATTTTAAACCGACTACCAGCTCATTTGTGGACCGATCTCCTTAACTAATTGTCATTGTATATGAAAAATTGAGGTTAAATGTCTTTTGTTGTTCTAGTTAAGTTCTAGCATTTACCTACATTTGATTTTGGTTTGTTTTTTCATATCTTTGTTTTGCCCTTGACTATTTTGTTTGTTAAGTTGTAAACTTATACTTGAATTTGATTTGTTTAAAAAATTTTTTGCTGCTAAATGACTTTGCTGTTGTTGTAATACACTATATTGCTGTGTTAAGTTTTAGCATTTCCATTTGATTTTGTTTTGTTTGCCTCTGAATATTATGTTTGTTAAGTTATTGACTTAATACTTGATTTTAATTTGTTTGAAAAATCCTGTTGTTAAATGCCTTTGTTGTTCTAGTTAAGTTCTAGCATTTACACTTGATTTTGGTTTGTTTATATATTTTGTTCTGCCTTTGAAGTTCCTCCCGATCTATTTTATTGTCTGCGGTTGTCGGTCTGTTTGTCCGTGTATTATTATAGTGTTTATTAATTTTGGTGCAAAATGGTCCCGCCAGTCAGCCCGCTTAGTGGTGCCCGCGCGGGTGCACAAAAGATTTTGAGATGGTTTGCTAGTGCCGTCGCTTTGGTAGACCGACCAGACCGAGAACAGGCCTTGTTAATTCGGCATGAGGGAGTACCTGCTCGCTTGAAGGAATTGGAGCAGCTTTTTGTTGTTCATCAACAATATTTGCTCGACCACCCAGCCGAGGGTGCCGCTGAGTTGCGGGCAGTCGACCAATTTAATGCCGATTATGATCAGTGTTTTGAACAGGCGGATGTGATCATAAACAAGGCTCAGGCTATCCTATTCGCCCGGAGGGGTGAGTCGTGCACGCCCGGGGAGGTCAAGCCTACCCCGGCCGGCTTGCTGGGCAGACTGCCCACTTTAGACATCCCAACCTTTGATGGGAACCTGGCTTCTTGGATGGGGTTCATTAACCTCTTTGATAGCCTGGTTCACTCGAGGGACGACCTGTTCCCTAGCCAGAAATTGGCCTATTTGCTCTCTGCCTTACGTGGAGAGGCTGGTGTGCTTGTCCAGCATCTACCTGTCAACGATGACAGTTATGATATTGCAAGGGCGTTGTTGACCGCCCGGTATCAGAATGTTCGCTTGCTAGCGGACACACATGTGGCTGCCATTTTAGGGCTGCCACGAGTATCGCGGGTCTCCTCATTGAGGAAGGAGATTTTGAACCCGCTGCTAAGCGCTATTAACGCGCTCAAACGACTTGATCTACCGGTGGACCAGTGGTCCTTTATTTTGCTCCACCTCATCCTCGATAAGCTTCCCATGGAGATGAAGGGGCGCTTTGAACAAAGGTATGGGGGCAATAGTGCCTCGTACCTCCCCCCCTTCTCGGATCTCCTCAGATTTTTGGAGGATGAGTGTCGGATGACCGACCACTTGGATCTGGCTCCTATACCGGGACCGAGTACAGGCCGCTATGAGGCGACCCGGGCAGCGCCACGGAGAGAGCGCCGCCCGTACAAGCAGTATACTGCAGTGCGGCAGAGCTCTCCACACGGGGAGAGGCCGAGGCCTTGCAAGTGTTGCAAGCGGGATGGCCATCGTTTGCCGGCCTGTCCCAAATTTGTTGGCCTACGCACCGAGGGGCGTAGAAATATGGCCAAGCAGCGGAATTGGTGCTACCGCTGCCTGGGGGCTCATATGGCATCGGCTTGCCCCCACCCACGAGATTGCCACTGTTGTGGAGGGGCCCATCACCCCCTTTTGTGCTTCGACAATAGAGACACTCGTGAGGTGGTGAGAGAGAGGGACTCGCACACGGGCGGGGGCCCTCCTAGGTCACCCACATCTCCGAGGAGATCGGAGGGGCGTGCCACCCCTCCGCGGAGATTGGAGAGGCGCCCCCCCTCCCGTGAGAGGATTGGGCGCCCCACCCCCCCTACGGGCGGGGGGGATCGACGCGCCGTTTATGAGGCGCCACCGCGGGATTGTGCCGCGGTTATTAGGGAGCCACGTTGGGAGCCGATACGCTTCTCTCCCCCTCTGATGGAGAGACCCCGGTTGTTACGGGCTCCCCCAACTTTCGCCCATCATGGGCACCGCCCGGCCCCTCGATGCAGCTTTGGTCGGGGTGTGTACATGCCGGATTGGGACCAGCTCGAGCGCCTTGAGCGCCCTATTCCTCCGCCGCGCACGCATTTTTCTTCGGACCCCCCTTCCCCCCCGTTGCGGGGAATGCGGGAGGATTTTCACTAAACCAACTGTCGGCTGCAACCCCCCCACAGGAGCAGGTGCTGTTACCAACAGCCTCCGTACAGGTGTGGGGCCCGAGGGGCACCTTTGTTTTAGTTCGCGCCCTTTTGGATACGGGAGCTCAGGGTTGCATTGCCTCCAGCTGGCTGGTCCGGCAGTTGAGTTTGAACACATCTCCATACCTTGAATCGGTACGAGGAATCGGAGACCTGCGGATCCCGGATCCGATCGGTCAGGTTTTGCTCTCCCCCCACTTCTCTTCAGCGCCCAAAACTGGCGCTACCGCGATTGTTTATGAGAAGGTTGTTGGTCAGCTTCCGCAACAGCACGTTTCGCGCGCTGTCGTTGATGCGACATCAGGATTGACCTTGGCTGACCCTTCCTTCCACCGAACCGGTCCGATTCACTTATTGCTCGGTGCCGATGTTCTAGGCCGCGTGTATTGTGGGAAGAGGAGAGAGTTACAGAAGGGTGGGCTGGTAGCCTTATCCACATCGCTTGGGTTTGTAGTGATGGGACCAGTTAGGCATAACCCACCATCTCCATCGGTGGACAGTTACATAACTGTTAGCTCCACCTTATCGGATGTCCTTCAACGGTTTTGGGAGGTGGAAGAGCCACCTACCGTGAAGCGAGTGAACCCCTTGGACGAGGAGTGTGAGTTGTTCTACCAGAACAATACAGGTCGCCTTCACTCGGGACGGCTGATCACTCGTTTGCCCTTTTTGTCAGTTCGCCCCTCACTTGGCAGCGCCCGGCCGTTGGCCGAGAAGCGGCTGCTGTCCATGGAGCGTCGTATGAGTAGGAACTCCGACCTCAAACAGAAGTATGTCGACTTCATGCGAGAATATGAGCAACTGGGGCACATGTCGGTCTCGCGACTGGACTGGCGAAACGAGGAACATAATTTTCTTCCTCACCACGCGGTTTTGAAACCTTCCACTGGGAAGATACGCGTTGTTTTTGATGGGTCAGCTCCTACGTCTACCGGAGTTTCGCTGAATCAATGTCTGCATGCTGGACCGAAGTTGCACCACGAGGTGGGCGATGTATTGACCAACTTCCGTCGCCATGCCGTCGTCTTTGTGACCGATATCCGGATGATGTTTCGGCAGACTGTGATTCACCCGGACGATAGACGATATCAGCTCATATTATGGAGAGAGGATCCCAGGGATCCCATGCTGGTCTACGAGCTGAACACCAATACATACGGTTTGCGTTCGAGCCCCTTTGTGGCAATTCGCTCACTTGTGGAACTCGCTGAACGTGAGCGGTTACGATACCCTCGCGCATCCTTGGTTCTCAAGGAGGATGCATTTGTTGATGATATTTGTACGGGCTCCTCTAGTGTCGAGGAAGCCTTGATTTTGCGAGATGAACTAATTGCTCTTCTCGGGGCTGGTGGTTATGAACTGAGGAAGTGGATGTCCAACTCACCTCAGCTTTTGTGTGACTTGCCAGACGACCACCAGGGCCCCGTTTCACGAAGCAACCAGTTAACAAGTAACAAGTGAACGGATAACAAGCATTGTAATGACAAGTTTACAAGTACAAGTGTTTCACGAACGTTACTTTTTACACCATAATTATTTTACAACCGTAAAATATCGGTTACAAGTAAGTAAGCACATCATTGAAATAAATTAAAAAAAATAAAGATATGAAGAGGTTTTTGTGCAGAAATAAACAATAGCAAGGATTAAACTACTCTTCTAGCGAAGAGAATAATAGTTATCTATAACTAATGGATAAAATGCAAAAAGTTAAATTCAGTTTTTGAAAGAAATTCTTTCTAGAAAAAAGTATCTGGTGCACAGTATCACTGTGTTGGATATCACCAACACAGTGATACTGTGCACCAGACAGACCCCATCCAATGTAAGGCAATGCATAGTTGCAGTTTTTCTGGTAACGCCTGACTTCTTGCAGTTTGATGTTTTAAGAATGTTCCCAATAGAGTGAGAAGGTCTTCCATTTTCACTGAAGTAAGGCGAAATCGTTCGTTGAACTCTTACTCCGTACGGAATTGCGTGTTAATTCTCTCCCGGAATACTCTTGGGTATGGGTGTCGACCATTATTGTTTTCCCATAATTTCACATAATTTCTCTCCTCGACATGTTACTCAGTAGACAGATGAGGGTAAGTATCAAAGATTATCCAAGCAATATTAATTTTATTACACTATTTACTTCGTTGTTTAACTATTTAGGCTAAAAAGTTACAAGTCTACCGAGAGGTTGAGGTGAGTAGAATTGTTTAACAAGTGAACAAGATTGTCAACTTGTTTTTGCATATCTTTGTGAAACACCAGAGATTTAAATCGTTAGATGCGCCCTTCCCATACATAAGGCGCTCGAAAAAGTGTCAACGTTGGGAAGAGTGAGCTCACTCATTCCGTCGTAGTCTGTGGCAGAAAGCACCGAGCGTTGGACGTCAAATGTATTTTTTCTTTTCCCTAATTTCAAGTGTAAAATAATAAAATATGCCTTCCTGTGCCTTTAGAAAGTATTTAAATAACTCGAGGAATACCCACAAATCTAAGGGAATTACATTTTATGCGTAACTATACCTATTTATTAATTATTTTCATCATTTCCCAAATAAATCACTTACTTCATTTGGCGTTCGGTACGTGTTTGTACGAGCGAGACCGGACAATACGTGCGCGAGCGAGATCGATATACGTGTCATTGCTTTGTCGTTGAACCAAATTAGTTTGACCCCTTGCATAATACACCGTTAGTGATTTTAGGTGTCAAAGTTTTATGGCGCGTCGCGTTGTTGTATGAATTTGTCATGTAACGCACACAGACATAAAATGTGGTCACTTTTTGGAAGCGCAAGGCGCATCTAACGATTTACATCTCTGTGAAACACTAGTAAAATTAACCGGTAATTGTTAAAATAGTCTATGGTTTGTCTGTGGATTGTAATACAAGAACTTGTCACAACAATGATACGACTTGTTGCATAGTAGTTTCGTGAAACACCTTTTTCTTGGTTTTTAACTAGTGTTGCCAGTTTTTACCTGTAAAATTGTAACTTGTTGCTTCGTGAAACGGGGCCCAGCAGGAGCCTCATATTTTTGAGAATGCCAACACTCCAGATTTACTGTCTGTTTTGGGAGTGCAATACAGACCTGTCCAGGACACGTTCACCTATCGATTGGAGCTGCCAAGCCCCAAGGTCTGGACGAAACGGTTAGTTTTGTCTACAGTAGCTCGTACCTTTGACCCAAATGGCTGGATTAGTCCCGTAGTGTTTTGGATGAAGTGCTTCCTACAGGAACTTTGGTCAGCCGAAGTGTCGTGGGATGAGCCCCTCTCGGGCCGTTTGCTGCGAGATTGGGAGTCCTTCATGTCGTCTCTCCCCGACATTAACGGTGTTAGTATCCCTAGACATATACTGCCTAAGGGACGGTTTACGGCCAGCCTTCATGGCTTTTGTGACGCGTCTGAGAGTGGATACGCAGCCGTCGTATATATCCGGACGGTCGATGATAGAGGAGCTGTTAAGCTCCACTTGCTAATTGCTAAGAGTAAGGTTGCTCCACTTCGGACTCGATTAACGATTCCGAAGTTAGAATTGTCTGGAGCTACTCTTCTGGTTCGGTTGATGAACCACGTTGTTGACACCCTGGGACGTAGTGTGGACTTTGAGTCGCTCTTTGCTTGGTCCGACAGTCAGGTTGTCCTGTGTTGGATTAAGAACTCCGTCCACTCCCTGGAAGTATTTGTGGCCAATCGGGTATCCCAAATACAGGCCTCGAAGGCCACGTTGATTTGGCGCCACGTGCCAGGTGAAATAAACCCTGCTGACTGTGCATCACGTGGCAGCGAAGCCCCTCAGCTTATTGACCACACTCTGTGGTGGGGTCCCGAATGGTTGTTACAGCCGTCCTGGCCTTCCACACCAGCTGTGGTTAAGGTACCAAATCCGGGCTTGTGTGTTCACGCTGTCGAGACTATGGCGGCTCCAGAGCGGGAATTTTTATTAGACCGCTACAGTTCTCTGGACAAGTTGCTCGGCGTGACCGCTTGGATAAGAAGATTTATACGAAATTGTCGCCGGCCTCAGGACAAAGATTTGTGTCCGGTCCTCTCTCCGCAGGAGCGCCAAGATGCTCTTTTGCATTGGGTGCGTATGACCCAGTCTAGAGCGTTTGAACCGGAACTTAAGATTTTCCGTACCGGGACGTCCAAATTGAAGGGACCCTTGGTGCGTTTGACTCCCTTTCTGGATGATAAAGGATTGTTGCGTGTAGGAGGCCGATTGAGGCACGCTAACTTGCCTTATAGATCACGTCATCCCCTGTTGCTCCCCAAGGACGGACCATTGGTGCGATTGTTGATCATTGATCGCCATGTGAAGAATGCTCATGCCGGATGTAATGCATTGACCGCGCTCCTCCAACGGGAGTTTTGGATTTTGTCAGCGCGAAGAATAATCCGATCTGTTATCTTTCGATGTCTGCCCTGCTATCGTTTACGCCCCGAGACGATGCAGCCCCAAATGGGTGATTTGCCTGCTGATCGTGTGAATGAATCGATGACCTTCTTAGGAGTTGGAACTGATTTCGCGGGACCGTTCACTATAAAAACGTCGCGACTCCGTAATGCTAAGACTGAAAAGGCTTACTTGTGTGTGTTTGTTTGTTTGGCCACTAAAGCCGTTCATTTGGAGGTGGTGAGTGCGCTCACCATGGACGCTTTCTTAGCAGCGTTAGGCAGATTTGTCTCCCGCCGGGGACTGCCTTCTCTAATTCGGTCCGATTGTGGGACGAACTTCAAGGGCACTGATAGACATATAAGAGAAGTTTGTGAATTTTTAGATAAAAATAATATTGAGATCGGATCCACACTCTCCCGTAGGGGGGTAACATGGCGATACTCCCCGCCGTCTTGCCCTCACTGGGGAGGGATTTTTGAATCTGTTGTAAAGGCCGCCAAGACTCACCTTCGCCGCGTTATTGGGGAGACTATTCTCACGTTCGAGGAACTCGCGACGGTGTTTCATAAGATTGAGGCGGTTCTCAACTCGCGTCCGTTATGTCCGTTGTCTACCGACGCGAACGATTTGCAGGCCCTCACGCCGGGCCATTTCTTGATAGGCAGACCACTTAACGCCCTGCCCGAGTATCCTTATAGAGATGTCAATCCAGGACGCCTTTCGCGGTTTGAGTTGCTCCAGCAGCTTACCCAGAGCTTCTGGCGCCGCTGGCACCTTGAATATTTACACATTTTGCAACAGCGCGTTAAGTGGTCAGATAAGACAAACCCACCGAGGGTTGGAGACCTCGTGTTAGTGAAGGACCCAAACCTGCCACCCTTACGTTGGCGTCGCGGACGCATTGTCCAACTTACTCTAGGGTCTGATGGTGTGCCCAGGTTTGCCGAGGTCCTAGTTGGGGATTCTGTTTTGAAGCGCGCGGTCGCTACTCTTTCTCGCCTCCCCTTAGACTGATTTGGCGGACAGTCCGGGACTGTCCGGAGCGGGGGGATGTTCACGCTCGAGGAAGAGCTAGTGGCAACACAGCATTTTAGTCTGTGCAGTGAGAGCCTTTTTGGCGGCCGGCCGCATGTAAGATGTCAGTTGAGTTGAGTCGAAATGTCACGACATTGTTAGAGGTTAGGATGATGTCCGGGCATCCATAAGATATAATACACAGTATATAACTAGCAAATTGTATTTTGCGCGGCGCACCTAATATCGGGGTGCGAAAGCCCGCTTTGTGTTGTGCAACGGTGTCAAAATCGCGTGTGTGAGCCGTGGTGGCCTAATAGGCATTTGTAGTGCTCCGGTCTCCACCGGTGGATCCACTGCAGAACTTCAGGAGCCGCGACTTCCTTCGAGCTAGCTCAGGAAGTCCACCGGCTACGGAGGAGACGGACGGAGACAATTGGAATCGGGGTAAGCCACAATGCTTTCTATGAGTTGGTAGTAGGGTGCAAAATTCAGCAATACAAGTCGGCGAAACGCCGACGTGGTGGTGTCTACCTTGGGCACCACCAAAGTAATTGTTAACATGCGCGGGTTGGGGTGGGGTGCACAAACAATAAAGGATCTGTTTGAGGACCCAGACAGTCGCTCCGAAAATATTCGCCCCTGCTACTTGTATTTCGTTAATAACTTTAGTTCGCAAACTTGTTTGTTTTTTGTTGTAGTTGTTCCATCACTATTCACTACTACGTTCGTTTTTTCCTACGCAATGCCGCGTTTAAGTGAATTCTCCCCAGCACACATTGCTTACATTCATTATTACTATGGAGTGGGACAAGAAAGTGCTCGAGCTGCACGTGAAGCTTACGTTTCTGCGTATTTGCTGACCCAAGTGTTAGTACTAGACGACTTGCGCATTTCTCAAAAATCTACAAAAAGGAAAAAAAGGAAGGGCTACATCCTTATTATTACCAAAGGCTGCAACATCTGCATGAAGACGTAAGGCGTCCAAGGTGCGTGATGTCTACTTGGATACTAAGGGAAACAAGAGAAAACCCCAACTTCCCTAAAAGGATACTGTGGATGGACGAGGCAAGATTTACAAGAGGCGATGACCACTTATCATCAGGCGGCTCGTCCGCTCGTTCACCGCCTTTGGTGACATAAAAAAAAAACAAAAATACGATGTTGATTATTTTTTTCTGCCATCAGAGCACCACCATACATTATTGGCACGTTTTTTGTAGGTATTTCATGTCCTTTGGTTTGAGGTTTTCGGACCGCAGCGACCGCAGCATAACCCTAGATAGTCTGAGAGCATAACCTGCCACCACCATAGATATAGAATGAAATAGATGGGCTATAAAAGCCGTCAAACTTGAGGAAAAGAGATAAACTTATACACATTGCCAAAGGAAAGAAGAAGATGGCATAATTTTTTTTGTCCTTGTTACCGTATATAGGTGAAACTGGTAGTGGGGATTGTTTATCACCAGCGTCTGGTGCTAAACAAATACGTGGAAGTTTGTTGTGTGAATTATAGCTTACTGTGTAATTATTTAACACTTTAATTAGTGTAATTGTGAACTATTTGAACATTTACATCATGGTGCACTGCTCCGTTTGAGGTTGTAATTGTGATAGTGCTAGAAAACAGGAAAATATATCCTTTTACAGGTAAGACCTAAATTGTGTCAATAAAAAGCGCCAAAACTATTTTTTAAATTATAAATACAAGTTATATTGCAATATTTTATCATTCTACTATGGTTCTCAATCATATTATGGGATTAAACATGAAATTTCACACTAAGTAGTAAGGTTACTGTTACCGTGCGTTTGCACTGACGAAACATCTACATAAAAACATGTTTTTTAAACATGTTTTTGTCAATGTTTATGAATGCGTTTCCATTGTCAACACCCCAACATGTTGCAAAACATGTATTAAGTCTTTAATAGCCGAAAGTGCGAACGCAATCGTTGACAAATTCATAAAAAACGTTGACAGACAACAAGTTTTGAGACGATCCTAACGCAATCTGCAACAAATCTTATTATTTGAATCTAATCCAACACGATTTTCGGCAGTGCGAACGCAGAAGCATATACAACAAGTTTTGAGATTTGTATCATACAACAAGTTGTAAAAAATTACATGTTTTATGTTTCTCAGTGCAAACGCACGGTTAACCTAACAAGCTATGAATGTCGCCATACAATATGGCCACGTATACAGCCAACGCGTATAACATTTTGCCGGGTTATAATGATACCAGTTACGCTACGACTATTTTTCCTTGATTCGTAGGTAATTTGTTACGTGAAAGGGAACTCACATATTAGTTTCTGTGTTACATTAATATTGACATATTTTGAAGTGAGACTTTCCATTTGCTTGTTTGTCTGTATTTAACAGATTTCCTTCGGAGATAACTACTCGAAAACAGTTGGGTTAAAGCTACTGGTCGATTGAATTGGCAGCCAACCAAGCATACCCGAATGTGTTCTAAGCATTTTGAACAACAGTGGATTCAGAAAAACAAAAAAGGCACTTTTCTTAGGAGTGGTGCTATTCCTAAACTTTTTTTACAGGTCAGTAACTTATACATATTATATCTACAAGGTACATACCCTATCAAGCCAAAACCTAAATTCACAAACCCAAGTATTTTTATGGGGGATTTCGAAATTTATTTTACAGTTTTGGATTAACATGGGTAGGATAGGTACCAAATCCTTTTCTACTATTTTGATATGGCCAAACATATTATTAATGGTTTGATTTTGGTCATTTTCTACTAATATAACAAGTCTGACCATTAGTACAGATACAGTTTAAAAATTTATTAATTAATATTTTTAATGTTGTAAAATTAGAACCTGCTTTTATTTTTAACCTGTATATATATATTTTCAGGTCGCATCGGTGTTGGATTTCGTTGGATCATCGGTTCGGAAAAACTACGGCCAGTGCGTCAATCGCTTAGACGATTGGGAAAAAAAGTAGTCACACTTGAAAATGTGTAAAGTGATTTGAAGTGTAAGTTAATGATGCAAAATTAGTAGTTGGACATTTTAGATACTGTAGGAGAAACCAATAGAGATTTTCTGAAAAGATTTTTAGGAGTTGACAAAAGAAAGTATTCTGAACCTTTAAGGAAATTCGCGCTGTGCTTACACTTTTTGAGTTTAAAGGCATATGAGTTTGTATGTACGTAAGCAATTTAATACGTGTTTACCACACCCAAAAACAGCTGGTGAGTGGCGAGGAGTAGACAGCCTCTAGAAAATGTTTGTGATTTATTAGCAATTTTGTGCCATAGCTAGTAATCTGGCTTAATCCAAATGAAATAAGTCATCTCTACTTTGTCTGAATATTTAACAAGAACACATAGGATGTAGATATAGCTCTATGCACCGAACAAGTGTTTCTAATTAATTATATAGGTACTTGACAGAACATAATCTTCCTCAGAGATCTACAAATTGGTCTTGTCCTGCGCTATTTCCAAGTTACCGCCAGCGGGGGCGAGGTTGGGGGTGGCAACACGGGCAACTAAGAATAACCAGCTATCTACATCGGCATCTTGCGTTCTTTGCCAGATCTTTTTTTCACATTGTGAGCAAGCTTACCAACTTTGGGCTTTTAGCACCATATTGAGTGCGGTATCAGTAGTTCAATTCTTGAACTTTCCCAGCCCAAGTGAATTTTTACCTGTATTGTAGTGAATTTTATCTCTGTAAGCCGAAGTCCTTTATTCGATGACAATAACGGTGCTATTGAAATCTAATTTTAGAAAATGTTTATTTAAAATTTAATATTATACATTTTCTAAATCTTCACAAATATTTAGTAAATGTGTAAGTATTGGATTTTAAATAAACTGCAGAGATGAAGAAAAACCAATGATTATTGCCCGCTGTATTCTTAATCGAGCGACGATCTTCGCAAGGTACCTAGCTGGCAAAAGCTGGAAGCGAGTGGTCGCGGATCGTGCTCAGTGGCGAGCACTTGGAGAGGCCTATGTCCAGCAGTGGACGCGTGTGGATGATGATGATGATTCCTAATATTTTTTCTTATATTTGTAAAGATGTTTACATAATAGCTTAAATAAATAATAGTAAAATGTTTTAAAACGAAATATACTAGAGTAAATCCGAAAAGTGTAGTTTTATTTAAAAGTGTACATAACTTTAGACTGCGGCGAAGGTTGAATGAAGAATTCAATAAAAAAAATCGCAACTTCCTCCCACTTTTATTTTTTGAGACATATTATTGAGCGAGGGGCGCTCATTAAAATGTCTCAAAAAAAATACGTAGATCAATCAACCCTACTTTATGTTTATAGTGGTAAAAGCCACTATAAACATAAAGTAGGGTAAAACTTAAAGCAACACTGGTATACCCATCTACTTTAGGCAGGTATGACGTCATCTATGTCTGTCCCTTACGGGTATACGGTCACGTCCTATCTATTCATTCTTTATCTAAGGCCACCACAGACCTAGGTAGGTAGGTAGGTCTGTGCCTGCCACGCTGTTTGTCATGGAGATGTCATTTCATGCTGTCATGCAGCTGTCAATTTGCGTCAAGCAAATCAGGCAATTTTGTTCTGTGAGGTTGCCGCTTGCCGGCTTTTAATTTCATTTTACTTAATATTTAAAATTATTTATATATGTAACGTTTTAAAAGAACTTTAAATTAACCAAGTATCAAAATGACTGTGGAGATCCAAAGCAAGATGAAGCTGCCTCAGCTCACATCGGATAAACAATTAACATTCATAAAATTGTCTGTTTTGTCGATGGCAGCAATTTTATGTGAGTGCCTTTTTCATTTTATTTTATTTTATTGTACAATGAATAGAAAAGAAAATGAAAAAAGAAAGTAATTTATGATAGAGAACTTTTGTCGATTTGCATGCTAAGTTTGATAACAAACTTATCAACTAACGCTTTATACTTACGTGTTGTTGTAGCATTCGCCACGCGCCTATTCTCAGTACTTCGCTTCGAAAGTGTTATCCACGAATTCGATCCGTACTTCAACTACAGAACTACTAGATTTCTCACTGAGGAAGGTTTTTATAAATTTCATAACTGGTTTGATGATCGAGCATGGTATCCCCTAGGACGTATTATTGGAGGTAGGTACATATGATTACTATAGAGCATAAAAACTATTTCAGAATATTATAATTAAAAACTAAAGAAAATTTTGAAAATAAATGACCAGTTTCTTCTTTTGTCTATGCTATTGTACTCAATTAATATCAATCATATGATTTTTAAAACAATATATTTAAGTAATATTGCCTAATATTACTTTATTGTCTGTGTGGTGATGAACTCTTTCTTCCCATAGATGTTAGAGCCAACTTAGAGAGTTTACCACAAATGCAATTACACCTCTGCAAGTTAAGAAATGGAATACTAGAAATGAATTTATTTACTAACCTATTTGGCAAGTTTAGTGTAGTAGGCCAAATTTCTCCTTGGAAGAGGAGAGATTTGCCCAGCAGCGGTACATATGGGTTAAAATGAATATTGTCTAATTACTTGTACAAATAATGAAAAATGTTGAAATGTTATTTGTTACCAGGTACAATATACCCTGGGTTGATGGTGACTTCTGCTACCCTTTACAACATCATGCAGTTCCTGAACATAACCATAGACATCAGGAATGTCTGTGTGTTCCTTGCACCGTTCTTCTCCTCACTTACTACTATTGTCACATACCTGCTGACTAAGGAGTTAAAGGTTTATTTATTATTTTACTACAATACATTATTTATTAACTAGCTGCTGCCCACAACTTCGTCTGCGTCCCTAGGGAACTCATTAAAATTCATGATAAATAGTAGCCTATGTCCTGCCCAAGAGCTTAAGCTATCTCTTTACCAAATATCATTAACATATAACTTGTTTAGGTGTGAAAGCCAAACAAACAAACATACTTACTTTCACATCTATACTATATTATACTATATACTATACTATAATATTATAAAGTTGGAGAGTTTGTTTGATTGTTTGGTTGAATGCGCTAATCTTATGAACTACTGATTCAAATTAAAAAAATATTTTTGTGTTGGATAGTCTATTTATAGAAGAAGGCTAAGGCAATATTACTTCACTCTATGACTAATAGGAGCTAAGTATCAATGAAAAATGTTGCAGAAACTCGAAAAAAATGTACGATATGTTGTTATTTTCCGACATCCATGCTAACGAAGTCACGGGCACCTAAAATAAATCTGAATCAGTAATGCACCTTTTTCATCAGAACGAAGGGGCTGGACTCATGGCAGCAGCCATGATTTCCATCGTTCCTGGTTACATCAGCCGTTCTGTGGCTGGGAGCTACGATAACGAGGGGATCGCCATCTTCTGCATGCTTCTCACCTACTACTTCTGGATCAAGGCCGTCAATACCGGCACCATCCTCTGGGCTACAATGACTGCTCTTGCGTACTTTTACATGGTGAGTTTACAAACATGCTTTTGCAATGGGGATCCAAACTGCTAATTTCTCCCTTCAGAGGGCTAATCGTTGGCACGACTATTGTTTTGTTTTGTTTTGTAATATGTGCGTTCCACATAAGCATCACCACTTGGTGCTAACATCTGATGTTAACCACGTTCTGCGATTCTTTTGAAACATTAATAGAATACAAATACATTGTATAGTACGAGAATTGGTACTGGAAGCAACTGGAAACTAAAAAAAAAATCATTGTGTGATTTTTGCCTACTCATGTAACTGAAAATTTTTGGTAAAAATTATTCGATTTATTATGTCAACATTGTGAGACAACCTGCATACATCTACAAATAATTTTTAAGGTGTATGTGAAGTCGACCAATCTAAGCTAGGGCAGCTTGGTTGAGTAAGGCCTATTTACTCTAACTTAGAGTAGGGTTGAGTCCATCGGCGAGGACTTATATGAGGTGTGATGATGGGTTTTCAAAACTACAATTTTTTTTATAATTAAAATTATACATTTTAACCTATGGAACAAAAGGCTAAAATGTAATTAATAAAATAAATTTAATGATTTCTAGCATTAAAGTAATAAATAAAAGCCTCATTATAGGTTCTTTATGCACACAGTTAAATAAATATGTATATTGGATATACATATATCAGATATGTATCGGATATACATATATAAAAAATCCATTTTTTTTTTTTTTATTATAAAAATCGGATTTTTTTGCACCCTGCTTGGGTACCCCCGTCTTACCTATTTCTGCCGCAAAGCAGCAGTGCTTGCATAGATGTGTTCCAGTTTGAAGGGTAAGATATGGCAGTGTAATTACTGGGTACCGTGTTCTTACGTCAGATGTTACAAGTTGGCAACGTACACTGTGGTTCTTGTGGGGATTGCAGTTTTACTGCGAATCTCACAGGAGCCACATGTATTATAGGTGACTGTTACCACTTACCATCAGGTGGGCAGTTTGCTTGTTTACCAACTTAGCAATAAAAAAAGCTACAAAATTGCATAAAAACGTTATAGTTGTCCAAATTTGTCCAAAAGTTATAGATGATATAATCTAAAAGTGAAAGGTGGCTCAATTTGGGTGCTCGGAAGTGTATTTTTTAGTTATCATCCAAATTTATCTTTTTTATACTCTATTATTATCCAGCTGCATATTGAAATAACTTTTTGCTACTAGTTTTAATTCATTTTGTCCGTTGATTGGTACTAGTTCAGGCAGTATAATTATGATACTGTTTACATTATCAATCATAGATCATCCAGGTGAAAGATTCACACCAGCGAGTTGATTGAATGCCTCGTTTGGTTTTTGCACTTTCATACACCAAAGTTTTAAATCTCTGCTTGTTTGCCAACGTTAGTGTATGCTCTGCAATAGGCGGGCTAGTGAAATATACGTTATTTGTAACATAACGGCTTTATCTTTTTTTATCTTAACTTAAAAGTTTGATCTTTTCACAGCTTCAAGGGACTGTAGACTTGAGTATATGGTTTTAATTTCAATTCGACGCGTTTCCGAGATAAGGGTTCTTGACTGACAGACAGACAGACAGATGGGTAACAAAATGATCCTATAAGCCTTATAGTATAAAGTTTTCGTTTTTTTCCTTTTGATGAATGGAATCCTAAAAATTGACCGCTTCCCTATTGAAAGATTCACCATTTTTAAATGACCTGATGGGTTATTGTCTAGAAAAATCTATCACGATCGCCTTCAATTTGATAACCATGGCGCCGTGAACACATGACTCAGCGCCGACATCCTTTTATAAAGGAGCGATGGATGAACGGCGACTTAGGCGGCGACTTTCTTAGACAAAATCTATCGCGACCCCCTACCCCCCCGGGAATTATTGAACTGAATTCCAATATCATTCCAGGTGTCCTCGTGGGGTGGGTACGTGTTCCTGATCAACCTGATCCCGCTGCACGTCCTCGCCCTGATGCTGCTCGGCCGTTTCTCTGTGCGCATCTACGTGGCGTACAGCACGCTCTACTGCGTCGGCACCATCCTCTCCATGCAGATCTCCTTTGTCGGCTTCCAGCCGGTGCAGAGCTCCGAGCACATGCTTGTGAGTACATTGTGCGTTTTTTAACTGTTATGTCTGTTTGAAGATACTCAGTACATACTAAATGGTGTGGAGATATTATAGAAAACATTTTGATGCAGTAAGAAAATGCCCAGAGATGCGGCTTTATTATTTCAATTTAAATGATTACTTACTGTTAAAAAACAACTATGCCATTTTCGGCCTCTATATAAATTAATTAATTAAGTATAAGGTTATAAAGAAGATGAAATCGTTGTAAGTCACAAAACTTGCAGAAAAGGTGACCATCTACTTGTTAAGTTCTTTTGCAAAACACTCATTGTATGGCCATCTGTCACAGGGGCGCTTTCAAAGCCTTCGCGTTAGGCACAACTCATCGCTCTAATCCTGTTCAATATCTTTGAGGGTGACGTTTAAGTGAAGCAATGGCCCGTTCAAGACTGACTGACTGAACAACCATCAAATTTGATGGTTGAAAAACGCTCTGAAGCTTATTACTGTCAAACTCTCAGATGATAGGATGATTTTGGATGCATATTCTATTACTCACATCTGCTAGAAAGAGAGAGTAATGAAAAATTCATGTGATAGATGGTGATAAAGGATATTGCTGTAATGCGTTCAACACGTCAGAGCGAGATTATTAACAACCGAGCAATACACTCCAGACAGATCGTGCCAAACGTCTAGTCCGCCCTGAAGTTGCTTCGCGCCTCTTTCTCATGCACATTCAAATTCTTTTATTTCAATAACTTATAACATAATAAAACATCAAATTCAAACAAAATTGGTAAAAGGTACAATATAACGTGAGCCTGAACTAGGGTTAACCTGTGTTTCAGGCAAATGGATTACATGTTTAAAATATATAGACTATCAAACGCAAAACAATACAATAATATAAATGAGTCACTAGAATTACATAAAACACACACAATCACACAGTCCACACAAAGTTGACATGACAAGAAGCACTGCAAATTATTTAGAAACTATTAGTAATTTCTCTGTAACATAAAAATATACTAAGTTTATTTTTATCGTGCTAAAACTTATTTAGTGTTGTGACATTCATCCACCACTTATGATGACTTATGTAGGCAGACAATATAATTGATGGCGCCTCTTCACAATGGCCCATGATGGCCCATCAAATGATCGTCCATCATTGCCGCCATGATCGGGCAACTCTCCACACAATCGTGAACATTCATTTACTAACTGTTTACTGTTATGATAAGACGTCTATCAAAAATATTTTACAAAAACTAAAAACCGACTTCAAAAACACTGAAAAATAAAAAATAATATAAGAATAGGTACAAACAAGATCACACTTCTATACTGAAGTCGGTGCCAAACGATGATCTCCTCGAAAGTCTTAAAATTTGTCACCGACTTCAATATAGAAGTGTGATGTTGTTTGTACGGACCTATTCTTATATTATTTTTAACTTTTCAGTGTTTTTGAAGTCGGTTTTTATTTTTTGTAAAATATTTTTTATTTTTTAGTGAATGCAATCTTATTAGTGAAAGAAGCCCTAATTTAAAAAATCGAGGAAAACGCTAATTTTAAGTAAATTAGCGTTTTCTTCGATTTTCTTGGGATCCCATCATCAGATCCTGATTTTGGTAACCTTGGAAACACCCCAGGAGTATTCTCTATCAAATACAAAAAAAATGAAAATCGGTCCACAATTGGCGGAGTAATCGCGTAACATACACACAAAACACGTTGGACAAACCTTAAAATTTAAGGGTTTTCCTCGATTTTCATGGGATCTTTTTTGGGATATTTTTACTTAGCTCTTATAATCATCTACTTAATGTGCGTGAAAAAAGAAACATCATATGAGTAAAATTTATTTACCGAGAAGTCTACACTGTACTCGAGACAAATACGTACTGAGTAATCGGCGATTGTGTGGACGCGTATGCCATCATGGGCCATCATTCCTTTGATGTACCGACAATTCGCCGATTGCTCACAATTACCGGCGATGATGGCCGATCATAGACAATCATGCCCTCTACACAATCGTGATTGTGTATACTTGGCCATCATGGGCCATTGTGAAGAGGCGCCATAAAGTATACATGTATTTCTACAACGCCACGCGAATCGTGCTGTGTTCAGAGCGAACTAGAAGTTTGGCGCGATCTGTACTGAACGCGCTCCTGTATTCGCATGTCGTGTCAGGGGGGTTTCACTCCGCAGTTTAGGTACGTTTGGCCGGGCGGACCGACCGGGCTGTATGTGGCAAAAGCTTGCCGCTCGGCTCGCACGCTGGCCGCGTCGCACGTAATAATTGAGGTCATTTTTGTAACGATAACTGCATATCGGTGAGTGGGAGCCCTGCGCTCTTATCGCCAAACCGGTATCGGGTCAGTGACGCGTGTGACGGAATTGGAACGCTCGTGTCATGCAATAAATTTCAATTTCCCGTGCAGTCAGATGAAGGTCGTCAGAGTAGGTAAATTTTCATACCTAAACTTGGCTTTTCTTCGATAGTGATCCTTCTGTACTTTAGTCACAGAATAGATAATAGTACTACGTACAGAATGGCCACTCACCTCCTCGCACTCATTTCAAATACCTCACCCCACCCGGCACTTCGTTGACATAAACAAGGGCGCGCGCGATCGCTCGGGCATGACGACAAATCACGTTCGTCGAGTAGACGCGAGCGCCGGCCCATAACAGAGATAGCGCTATGCGGGTAAAAGAGAAGGCAGTCGCTGCACTTCTCGCTGCATTTCGATTGATAACCGCGCACTCAGCCCTACTAGATTCCACGCACACATTTGCGCGTGTACAAACGTCATTTGCTTTAGTAGTAGTAATAGATAATTGAATTCAAATTCAAAATTCAAATTCAAAAATCTTTATTCAACTTAGGCCTTTACAGGCACTTATTGACATCAAAACATTCTAATTTAAAGGAAACTAATTTAACCTTGTATGTGCATACATCCTGAATATACCTACTCAAGATGTCTGCAAATACAAGTAGCAATGAAAAAAAAAAAGTTGAATCTACACCTGTTCGGAAATTGGGAGAGCCTTCTCGAGAAGAACAGGCAAGAAACTCGAAAGGTCAAATTTTTTATCTCCCCTTTTAAATCGCCATTTACAAGCATTGATTTGCGAACGTTGTATGGAGTGTCCGGGGTGTGCTTCAGTACTATTATTTATTGTGTGGTCGTGTTCCAGGCGCTGGGCACGTTCGGTCTGTGCCAGCTGTACGCGTTCGCGCAGTACCTGCGGGCTCGCCTCTCGCCGGCCAACTTCGAGCTGCTGTTCCACGCGCTGCTGATGGCGCTGCTGGCCACCCTCGGCACCGCCGCGGTCGTTCTCACCGTCACCGGTCAGTTAGTTCTCGCTGCGGCCTAGCTTTGGCGTGCTTCCTCCATCACGTCGGGCTCACTGGCATCGTTGTTTCATAAAACCACACAATGATTTCTTTTGTATACAATGTAATACAATTAATTGTCGAAACGGACGAATTTTTTTTCATGAATACATAATGTCATCTTATTGTACTAATTTAATCGACCCCAAATTAAGTTAAATAAGAATAATACATCATAGCACCGCACTTGTAAGTTTATCATTCATTATAATAATAATCATAATCCTTTTGTATCTACAGGGAAAATTTCACCATGGACCGGAAGATTCTACTCATTGTTGGACCCGTCCTATGCTAAGAATCACATTCCTATTATTGGTAAGTGATAATATATTTGATAACAAATTTTTCACTAAGTTTGAGACGAGAAGAGATGACAAATATGCCGTTTTTTAAATAAGAAAAATTCCAAAACGTTATACTAAACTTAGACCAAACTTTTCCTGCATCCTATAGACTTATGACAGGGTCAGCATAAGGTTACCGATATCTTTCTCCACTGAGCTCTCGCTACTCAAAGGTTAGGAGGAGAACACTTCCGAAGACAGGCTGCTCTTTGTATAAAAAAACGCTCCCCTTCTCTTAGACAACAAACCTGACGTATAGTTGTTTAAGAAAAAGCCAAAATCACTACTACTAAATCGAAGTCATTCGGTCGCAGCGTCCGTGTCGGAGCACCAGCCGACGTCGTGGTCCTCCTTCTACTTCGACCTGCAGATCCTGGTGTTCCTGTTCCCCGCCGGCCTCTACTTCTGCTTCAGCCGCCTCACCGACGCCAACATTTTCATCATCCTCTACGGCGTGCTCAGCATATACTTCGCCGTGAGTACTGTTGTGTCTGTTTATATGGATTTTACCGATTCGAAACATGTGCTATGTTGTTTTTTATGCAAAACTTAGTTCTTATTTATTTCTAAATAATTCATATGTATGTTTTTGTTTCAATTTGCGGTTGCTAAATTTGAGACATGCTGTATAAATTACGCTTGAAATGATTGCACACTGCACATACTCATCAGTTATCCAGTTTGGTGGCTATTAAGTACACCTGGGGACTTACTTTAATAAACGCAACGCAAAGAAAATACCGCATAATTTATATTGTAAGAAAATAATGTTGCACCATGCACCAGTTTTTACCTAAGTTCGTAATATTATTAAATATTGCTTATGATAAAAGTTATTACAGTCTACATAAATACGAGTAACTATATTTTTGAGTTAAAACTTCCTTGAGTATTTATATTCTATTATTGCATTTTTGAAAACAAATTGCATTATTGAAAATGCAAATGAATATATGTGTATGTGTGTGTGTATGTGTTAAGAGGATTGTGAAGCTGTAAATTTTCATACAAAAAGCGATAACGCTTTTCTCCCTCTAAACATAGTCCAATTTTCATAATTTTTGGAAATCTTGTAGATATAATGAAAAACTAGGTTTGTACGTTTTGATTTTGAAGAAATATTGCTCAGAATATAAGTTATTAGCATCTAAATATCTATATTTTCGACTTAAAAATTACCTTGAACATTTTTGTCTTTTTTTGACTAAATTATACTGAATTACAAAAAAAGCAAAACGTACAAACATAGATTAAGGTATACTGAATCTAATGAGACCAAAAGCGTCTAATTTCATAAAGATTTAGGGGGGTAAACCAGTTATCGCCCGAAACAATATTTCAAACAGGAATTGTAGGCATTTTGGCCATTCCTTGCAACTCTCTCTATCGCACGATACGGGTCGGGGGCAGGGGTATAATGTAGTGATAGTGATGTGACATAATGTTATCGTAGTTATTGTCGCCTAGGGAGGAGAAAGTAATATCGATATATCGATCAATAGTGAAAGTTATTACTCAAGTCGGAACTATTAATCTTCACAAATACCTTATACATGAAAAAGTTAATATCTTTTGAATACGTTTATTGATTTTAGTGTTTTATTTTAAAGATTTTATTTCAATACAAATTTCCTTATTTAAGGGTTAGCAGCCTGTAGCCTGTTAACTTTACTGTAAATTCCCAAAACCAAAAAAGGGAAAAAATGTAAGTATGTAAGTAGTTGTTTGTTATAATAAATATGTGCCATAAAGACACAAACTCAAAATAAATTCGTATTTTGTTTCTTGTGATAGGTATTTGTTATGCAATGTATGAAGTTGGAGCAACTAAAAACGTGTAATAGACTATGAAAGTAGCGTTATTTTTAATATTATTTTATTTGAATTTTATTCCACTAAAGCTGGGCTCTAAGGTTTTACTCGCGTTATGGAATCTACGATTGTATAAAAAATACAAACGACAAAGTACTTAAATAATATACGAGTATGTAGGGTAGGCAGGGTAGGCATATATGGGAAGAAGGCACCCTTCGTACGGTTTTTAATTTTTTTTTTTTCATTTTAACTGTAAAATTTAAAGCAACTGATTACATATACTAATAGGTATTTTTTAACCGACTTCAAAAAAGGAGTTTCTCAATTCGATACGTATGTTTTTTTTTTGTGTGTATGTTACGCGATTACGCCGCCAATTGCGGACTGATTTTCAAAATTCTTTCTGTATTCTAAAGATTATACTCCAAGGGTGGTCCCATGGTTACCAAAGTTAGAATCTGATGATCCCATAAAAATGGAGGGAAATCCTTAAATTTTTAGGTGCGTCCAACGTGTTTTTTTTTAAATATAAAAACGTCGCACTAGGATTTTCTCCTGTGTCGTGGGTGCAGTTACAAACATAGAATATCACATGCACATACGCCCAGACCGGAACAAATTTCTGTAGGCCATACAAAACATCTGTCCCGTGCGGGAATCGAACCCGCGACCTGTTGCGCAGTAGGCGATCAGTCGACCTCTACGCTAACCGTGTAAACCGTTTTGTGTGTATGTTACGCGATTACTCCGCCAATTGTGGACCGATTTTCAAAATTCTTTTTCTATTCGGTAGAGTACACTCCTAGGGTGGTCCCTAGGTCACCAAAGTCAGGTTCTGATGATGGGATCCTATGAAAATCGAGGGATACCCTAATTTAATTTGGGTTTCTTTCACTAAAAAGTAAAACAAAAAAAATATTTTACAAAAAATAAAAACTGACTTCTAAAACACTGAAAAGTTAAAAATAATATAAGAATAGGTACAGACGACATTACATTTCTATATTGAAGTCGGTGCCAAACGATGATCTCCTAGAAAGTCTTAAAATTTCGCACCGTCTTCAATAATGATGTGTGATGTTGTCTGTACCTATTCTTATACTATTTCTAACTTTTCAGTGTTTTTGTAGTCCATTTTTATATTTATTGTAAAATATTTTTTTTTACATACGACAGGAAAGCTATTGGCCTTCATCTCACCTGCTGGTATGTGAAGATAATGCCGAAGGTGGAAGTAAGCTTCACCTGGACTCCTCGACAGCTGAGGAACTGGCTATCTCACCTCTAATTATCGAAACACAACAATTCTATTAACATTGTTATTATGGCGATAAACTTAGGTAAGACGGTGGTAGCTAGAAGCCCTACCTCCAACCAAACGGAGCAGGAAAGCTTTTGTCCCCGTGCGGAATCGAACTCCGGACGGACCTCCCGATCAACATCCGGTGGCCTCAACCACTAGACCATGGAGGTGGTAAAAATTAGAATTCTAAGACTATTAGTATAACTACCCGAGATTAGTGTATAAAAATGAGAGGTATATTTGATGCATAATAATTACTTTATATTTTTAAATCCCTGCTCCTATTTAGTTTGTATCTATCTAAAATAATAGATTTTTTGTTATTTATTTTTAAGTTAACAAGAGGTCTGTTCTTGTTTAAACAATTGTAAATGTCATTTTATGTTTAGTGTTTATTTTTTTCATAAAAGGATCCATTTTACATTGATTCACATCTCAAATGAAAATCATTTTAATTCAGTATAACACTCATCTTACAAAAAGTCATTTTCTTAAGACAGGTAAATGTACGATAGATAGGTACTTTCATAACAAATAACAGCTCAGTCCTATAAAGTAGGACTTGGTAGGGATACCAAGTAGGTAAGTGCCTACACTATAAATTTCAAAGGAAAACTGAAATAATTTACGAAACTTATCTACTAAAATATTATAAAGAAAGAAGATGCAACTATGTTTGTATTATTGTTTGTAATGAATAAACTCAAAAACTAGCTCACTGGGAAGTCTCGGCGTAATTATTGTTAAAATGATTTTTAGAAATAAAGCAATTTTAATTTATTATATTTTTTATTTTTAAAAACTACTAGGCTGATTTTAAAAATTTTTTGGCTAATAGAATGCTACATTATCACTGAGTAATATAAGGTTATAAAATAATTTTTCCTACGGGTAAACAAAATTCCCTCACGAAAAACGAAAATAACGAAGGCAAAGTTGCGAGCGGAAAGGCAGTCAGGAATACCTAAGCAACGCAAAACATTACAAACGGTAAAATAATGATCTCGAGTTCTCGCGCGCTGCTGTCGTTGTGTGCGTGAGAATTTGCGCGTGTTGTATTTGTGGTGTAAACGCCAGACGGGAGGCCGAGCGGTGTGAAACAGATAGCATTTTAGAAAATACCCACTCGCGCCGCGCACGATTACTTCACAATCCTCTTAAGAGTAATTGTACACAATTCTCAGTTACATATTTAATTATTTACTATATCTTTTGGTTTGTTGGATGAGATTTCTTTAAGAAATCATGTCTCTAAAATGTAATATTATGTATAATAAAGGATTGTAAATCAGCAGTGATAACAACCACTGCATTATCCCCATAATTGTTCGAAATAAATGATGATATGCGAAGCTGGAGCGCGTAGAGTCTTATGTCGAGTGTCCCATTCCATAGACTCCGCACAGTGACCCGAACACTTTGATCGCTGACCGAACATTATCGATCGACCTCGTCTACTGCCTTTCTTGAACCGTATAAAACTGTGACACATTGTTCAGGGTGTGATGGTGCGTCTCATGCTAGTGCTGGCGCCCGTCATGTGCATAGTGTCAGCGGTGGCAGCGTCGAGTCTGCTCAGCCTCCACGTTAAGGACATCGAGGCGAAGACGGAGAAACCGGAGAAGAAGAGAAAACACGAGAACAATTTGCCCTTCAGATCTGAGGTGAGTGTTTTTTAAAGTCTTTTTTTAGGGATAATAACGGTTATGCATTGATGAGGTCACATGAGTTTCGTGATATTTTTTTACTCCTCCCCTGATAATATCAAACGACACCCCCTCTCTTTCCTGTAGTATCGTAGGTATCACACAATGCAATGCTATTTATTGATAATACAAAAGATTTTGTATTTTAGACTTTACCTTTTTTTTTTAAATGCTAAATAGGGTTTTATTTTTATGTGGAGAGTAAACGTCACGTTCATAGTTAAATGTTGTCATTGCCAGTTGCAAAAAAAAAGAGATAAGCTAAATTAATAATAATCCGTTTTTTACCCCAGACACCCAATCACACTCATAGCCGCAGTCTATTTGACAGTTTCATAATCTCTTTCCCACCCACTAAATTATTGTATACCTACCTACGCAATTCTTTCGTTCAACACATTTCTTTCTAACCTAATAATATTTGGGAGGTTGAAATAACAGCGCAATCATGTTAATCATAAAGATCATATTAGTATACAACAAGTACAACGGTAAAACGAAACGAAGCGTTGTCGCGTAGTCGACGTTGCGACTTGGAATCCCACACTTGGAATTCTCTACCTGCGCACGTGTTTCCTCCATCCTACAACATGGGTTCCTTCAAAAGAGGCGTGAAAAAGCATCTTTTGGGCCTCTTTCACCGCTTAACATCAGGCGGGAGGAGGTCATCTGCCGGGCCATCCATAAAAAAAAAAAAAAAAAGTAGTCATATAATAAAAGCTTTATATAGTATAGATACGACTACGTTGCAATGTCGACTATACGTTGATGGTTGACATAAACGCGTCGACTTAAATGAATCTAACAAGTCTGAGCTGAGCTCATCGAGCCCCACTTGAAACTTTTTTAGCAAAACCTGTTTAATATACCGTAGTAAAAAATATATATTATGTTACTCTTGAAAATATTTCTGAGAATATCTATGTCCCTAAAACAAATTTTAATAAAAATTTGTCGTAAATTTTTTTTTATAGCTGGCATATTCATAATCAGCACATCAGATTGAACATGAATATGTCAGCTACAAAATTGCATAAAATCTTTTTGGTTGTTAATTTTTTTTTTATAGTTATGGACGATAATCCATAACTATATCCATAATCCAAAAGTGCAAGGTGGTTCGATTTAGGTGTCTGGGAGTGTAGTTGACCAGTAACTGGTAAATCGTGGGATTGTTGATTGTATTGGAACAGTTTTTTCAACTAGTTCGTTCATTCAACGCTCACTCTAAGGCTCGTATTAATAATTTGCATCTCAAGAATGAGATTGATCATGAGATATTGTTTGTGATAGATGATCTGTACATTTAGGCTCGTATTTATAAACGCATCTCAAAGTTGAGATCGATCTTAAGATACTGTGACATTTGTCAAAAAAACAACTGTTCTGTCAAAAACAACAACTTAAGATCGGACTCATTCTTGAGATGCAATTATTAATACGAGCCTAACGTACCGGAGGGAGACTGTACCAGGGTCGTGTGCTTGGGTACCTCCGTCTTACCTATTTCTGCCGCAAAGCAGCAGTGCTTGCATTGCTGTGTTCCGGTTTGAAGGGTAAGATGCGGCACTGAAATTACTGGGTACCGTGACTTTACATCTCAAGTCACAAGTTGGCAACGTACAATGTGGCCCTGGTGGGGGTTGCAGTTTTACTGCGAATGTCACAGGAGCCACATGTATTATAGGTGACTGTTACCACTTACCATCAGGTGGGCTGTTTGCTTGTTTGCCAACTTAGTAGCAATAAAAAAAAGCTACAAAATTTCATAAAAACTTTATAGTTGTCCAAATATTTTTTTTTGAAGTTATAGATGATATAATACAAAAGTGAAAGGTGGCTCGATTTGGGTGCCCAGGAGTGTATTTCTTAGTTACCATCCAAATTTATCTTTTTTATACTCTATTATTATCCAGCTGCATATTGAAATAACTTTTTGCTACTAGTTTTAATTCATATTGTCCGTTGATTGGTACTAGTTCAGGCAGTATAATTATGACGATAAATAAATGTCAAAACTGTATCTTAAGATCGATCACAACTTTGAGATGCGTTTATTAATACAAGCCCTAGTCTCGAGCGTGGGAGACTCACCTTGCACCCCCTTCACGATAGGTGGGGGGCTTGTTCGTAGTGGTGCTCGGTGGTTTGCTGACGTCGTACGTGGCGCACTGCACGTGGGTCACGTCGGAGGCGTACTCGTCGCCGTCCATAGTGCTGTCGGCGCGCGCGCACGACGGCGCCAGGATCATCTTCGACGACTTCCGCGAGGCGTACACCTGGCTCAAGATGAACACGCCCGAGGTTAGTGCCGGCGGTAGACTACTGTTCCGCATTTAGAATCTGGCTAATGAAAGATGAACCTGACATTTTTTTCAAGTAGCAACACTGATACAATGTCCCCATGTAGTTCAGTTCAACATGGTGATTTTGATACGTACAAAGTAAACAATTTCATAATATTTTTTTCTTAATTTCTGTCGAAATATTACAGATATTAAGTAATTTTAACATTCATGAAATCCAAATACAGCGATTTCTTATACAGTGGTGGACACATAATTAAAGACACTTAGAGGATATTAAGTTTTCAAAGTTTACCTACAGCATATTTTTTTTATTATAATGCAATAGGAGCATGCAATATTATTTAAATTATGCTAACGGTTATCATGAAATGTTTGAAATGAAATAAATAACAAAGATGTCGTATTTTAAATATATTATTAAGTTTAACGTTATTGCAAGCAGTATGAACGAATACAGACTTGGCCAACTATTAAAGACACACAAATTAAATAACTATAAAAAAATAAACATTGTAAATATTGAAATGAACTTGACTATAATACATTTTAGATGTATTATAAAAATATAAAACCAAGTTATTAATATTTTGTTGCATGTCCTTTAGCAGCAATGACAGCTTGACACCACCTAGGCATTGAAGCGATCAAATTATTGCAGATTTCAACTGAAATCTGCTCCCATGCCTTTTTAAATGTCGTATAAAGTTGATGCACGTTACTTGTACGTTTTTTTGCCACTATTTTCTTTACACGGGACCACAAGTTTTCGATCAGGTTAATGTCAGGACTGTACGGCGGCCAATCTAAAACGGTTACTGATTGACTTCTAAGAAATTCTTTGACCACTGCTGAAGTGTGCTTGGGATCGTTATAGTGTTGAAAAGTCCATATCACCGGGAAATGATCCTCGGCATAAGGTAATATGGTTTCCTCTAAAATATTCTTATATTGAAATTTATGAATGTTACCTTCTATTTTTTTTATTACCCCCTCCATGTTTGACTGTTTTCTTTGTGTACTTTGGATCCATTTCTTTTTTTGGAGGACGCCTCACGTAAACTTTTCCATCAGAGTTAATCATATTAATTTTAGTTTCGTCGGAAAACAACACATTTTTCCACTGTCGTTCTGTCCAATGTGCATATTTTTTGGCAAATTGTAATCTTGCTCTGATATTTTCTTTCTTCAAACGTGGGACCTTACGAGAAATTCTTCCAAACAAGTCAGCCTCACATAAACGCCTTCTAACCGTTCTTGCAGAAACTCCTCTAAGCCCCTCTGCACCAAATACTTCTAAGCGAATAACCTCTGATCCTATGAAGGGGTCTTTTTTAGCTAACAATGCTATTCTTAAGTCTTCTCGCGGGGTTGTTTTTCTCGGTCTAGGTTTCCTAGACACATTTTCCGTCATATTAAACTTCTTAAAAAGCCGGATAGCATTCATAACCATATCTTTAGAGCATCGCAAGTGGTCTGCAATTTTCCTATACGACCAACCTTTGTCATAAAAATTGAGAATTATCTTCTTTGTAGAAGGATCGCAACTTTTGCTTTTCCCCATACTAATTCAGTTTAAATTTCACAATCAAACTTAAAGCAATGTTAAAACTAAGCTAGTCCTTGCGTGTCACAAAAATTCGCGGCATAATGGAAAAAATAAAAGTTCTCCCGTTATTTTTATTTTAAATTTAGAACATGAAATACGCATTGTCTTTAATTAGTTGACATAAAATAACAATTCAAATGGAATTTATACCTATCTCGGGTATCTAAATATCATTTACTTTGTTGTATGTGGTCAACATCAACTTTAATTATGTGACCACCACTGTACAAGGTTGTGACGGGGTGACCCGGCTAAGGGTCGTTTCGTGACATTAAAGTGTTAATGTTGCTCTATCAGGGTTGCCTACGGGGTCAGGCGAGAGAAACAGCGAGGAGAAACAAATAAGAAGTTTATTTACAATACCACAAAATCAATTCTTAAATAACTTAC
Organism: Schoenobius gigantellus; assembly: GCA_963935595.1. Lineage (NCBI taxonomy): Eukaryota > Metazoa > Arthropoda > Insecta > Lepidoptera > Crambidae > Schoenobius > Schoenobius gigantellus. The sequence goes on along the minus strand of OZ012544.1, from coordinate 7,772,464 downwards.
TATTTACTATTCCGGGCGCGCAACGCGCGTAACTTAAATTATGCCACGCAGGGCAAACGATCGCACCTATTCACTGTACAGGGGTTACCTGGGCACGACAACCAATCGGGACGGAGCGACGACGCCCGATTAAAATACGCTTCACTAGGGTTATGCACTGTGACCGACCGCACGAGACGAGGGAGCAAACGGGATAAACGGGGATACAGGAGCCGTCACGCCTGTGACGACTATCGGGGTACTGGGACCTCCGGCGGCTGGGGCCGTCACTCCTGTGACAACCAGTGAAGCGCTGGAATCTCTGGCGGTTGGGGCCGTCACTCCTGTGACAGCCAGCGGGGTGCTCGAACTTCGGGCGACTGGATCGACTGGGCTACTGGGAAACTGGGATACGGGGTTCGCGACGTTACGCGCCTAGTGGGGACGTGGACCGCTGCCGGATCAGGCAGTCCACGGAGCCACTCTCGCACACCGAGGCGCAGGGACTCCGCCGGGTTACGACTACCCCTCGGTCTATGCTTGGTGAGCCTGGTGACGCGGGATTATTTCTACGGTTTGTGTTCAATCGACTGTCGAACTAGGCTAGCCCCGTGTAGGGCCTGCTTGACCGAACCAATCGAGAGAACGTCGCGGGACTATTTCTACTCTGCGTTCGTGCGACTGACGAACTAGGCTAGCTTCGGGTGAGACCTGCTTGACCGTACCAATCGAAAGAAACGTCGCGCGCGTTCGACTGACGAACTAGGCTAGCCTCGGGGGAGACCTGCTTGACCGTACCAGTCGAAAGAACGCCGCACTCGTTCGATTGACGAACTAGGCTAGCCTCGGTTGAAGCCTGCTTGACCGTACCAGTCGGAGGGACGCCGCGCTCACTCGATTGACGAACTAGGCTAGCCTCGGTTGAAGCCTGCTTGACCGTACCAATCGAGGGAGCGAGTTATCTATTTAATCAAAACGGGAACAATTACTAGCTCAATGCACCAAACAAAAGACCGGACCTAAACTAGGACCTACCTCAGTATTCGGTCTAGGCTATTCTGGCTGGACGGAACGACGCGTACGCTTGACGATGTTACCGGGGCGGCTGCGCGAGAGTGACTGGCTCTCCGGCGGCGGTGCGCTCGCATATATCGCCGGTTCGAGTGGCCGCGGCCACCGACGTGCCACAGTGCAAATAAGACGCCACAGTGCATATCGAAACGCAGTATTGTAACTTTGTTACAAGGTTATTTTTTAGTTATGACAAAAATTTTGTGTGCTTGTTCAGACAAGCAAACTGAACAACTTTCACTATGGCACCAACTTTGAAATCGCAAAAAAACAGCTGTTTCATACATTTAGGTTCAGTGAATGTTGAACATTTGTATGGAACAGCTGATTTTTTTTTGCGATTGCGTCAGTGGCGCTGTGGACTCGGCACTTGCCTTGCAATCGGGAGGTCGGGATTCGAGACCCGCCATGTACCAATGTGTTTTTCGTTTCGAATTTCATATGTACATTTGTCTGCCGCTCCTACGGTGAAGGAAAACATCGTGAGGCAACCTGCATACATCTGCGAAGAAATTCAATGGTGTATGTGAAGTCAACCAATCCGCACTGGGCCAGCGTGGTTGACTAAGGCCTGATCACCCTAACATAGGGTAGGCTCGAACCCCTCGGTGGGGACGTAACGGGTGATTTTTTAAGAGTTAAGTTTTTCAGGTTGGCGGCACTGGTTGTTAATGGCATCCAAACGTCATCAGTCAAAGTGAAAAGTTTTCAGTATACCCTGCCATTTCATCATGGAAAGACTTACAAACGAGCAACGATTGCAAATTCTTGAAATTTACTATCAAAATTCGTGCTCTGTGAAAAATGTGTATCGTTTGTTACGACCATATTATGGTCGTCATAATCGACTTGGTGAATCAACAATTCGTGCTGTTGTCACTAAATTTCGCACCAAGTTTACTTTGTTGGACATTAAACCATTGTCTCGCATGCGTACAGTGCGTACTGAAGAGAATATTGCAGCCGTAGCATCCAGTGTTAATGAGGTCCATTTTTCTTCAAAGACGACCGTGGAAGAAACGTTACCGTCAACGGCGAACGATATCGAGCCATGACACGCAACTTTTTTTTGCCCCAGTTGTCCGAGTTGAACTTGGTTGACATGTGGTTTCATCAAGACGGTGCCACATGCTACACAGCTCGTGAAACAATGGACATGTTGAAGGATGAATTTGGTGAGCAGCTAATCTCTCGAAATGGCCCTGTGAATTGGCCGCCAAGATCATGTGATTTCACGCCTCTGGATTATTTCTTGTGGGGTTATGTAAAGTCGTTAGTGTATGTGGACAAGCCGAACACGATTGGAGCCTTACAGGATAACATAACACGCGTTATTCGTGGGATACAAGCCGAAATGCTCGAAAAAGTGACGCAAAATTGGACCTTCCGAATGGACCATTTGAAACGGAGCCGCGAACAACATTTACATGAAGTTATCTTTAAAATGTAAATGGCAAAGGCCAAGTTATCAATTTCAATCAAAATTTTGAATATATGATGCAAATTGAGTGTTTTATTCGATTTAAAAAAAACTACGCTTAAAAAATCACCCGTTATATGAGCTGTGATGATGATGAAGGTTCATTGTTGGAAGTTCATTGAAACTAAACATTACCTAATATTTAATTTAAAAAAAGTATGAACTCCTTTTCACAACCATTCACAAATTTAACATTCTAAATTACTACATAAATAAAAAAATATTAGAATATCAAGTATCAAAATGTATTTTACACCTTCTGTAGACAGTATTACCAGAACTAGAATTTTTGAATTTGCCGCTTTTTTCCAAGCTCATGTTTCGTGTGCCAGACTCTACAACTTGAAGACACAACTATACAACTTGATACTTGAAAGTGTCAGAATCGAAAGAAAAATCGATTCCACTAATAAAAAAAGTATCAGATTGTATCCAAAAAAATGTTTTTCAACCACGCCGCTTTTTAAATTATGTACTCGACTCTATCGTTTGTATCTCTTATTGGCGGTGCGCGTGCGGCTTGACCGCTATCGTACTCGCAAGCGCGCGACCATAGAGTTTAAAATTTGCAAGATATGTAACGAAACAAAAGTAAGAAAATAACTTCATTAATAATCTGCGAAAATCTGTTCTAATAATTTATTATATTATAATAAGACGTGCAAAAAATGAAACAAAACAAAAAATAATAATCGGTGAAGAAATAAATTTTAATCATTTGTATACTTCTTTCGTATTAAAAATAAGTTCGGGTGTCTTATTTTTAATACTTCTTATATTGTATTGTTTCTTATTTAATTACCTAGATAGATAAACAGTTTATTCATTTAGTGCACTTAAACTATTAATGGTATTTAATACTAGACGATTGTTTGCATCCATCGTGTCAAAAATTTATTTTTTGGCTAAATATGCAACTTCTTAGGAATAGGAACCGAATTTAACATAGCACCCGTCTCGAAGGATATTCTACAACAGGATATTACGCGTTAATCCAAGGTTACTCTAGTACACAACTTAGAGCATTTAGCCTATGGAGATGGTACGCAACAAATCGCAGTATACATTTTTCTGCCACATTTTGCGGGAGGGGAGGTAAATACGCATGGCACACTACGAAAATCTAGAATTTAATTACAGATACGCACACTATGAAAATATTACCTTAAATAAAGTAACACACATACATCGACAAATTAACGTGTATCTACGCAATCGCCCGCAAATTATGCCCGTGTACTATGTAACCATTGCATTTTTCTATCGTGACGTCCTAAAAATGTCTTCAAAATTGTACTTAAATAAAACACGTAAATGTATATTTTATACTTACATGTGATAGGAAACGCAATAGTCTTGAAGATTTGAGTTACTGGATCGCCTTTTGCAAGAGGTAACTGCACAATTGACCATTTTTTAAGAGCTCATACTTGCGATACGAAACGACACCAAATGGAAGCGGCCGCGCGGCAACAAGTTTTATATAACGTGTCTGGTCATATGGCCGACGTACTTTGGCAGAGGGTTTCGCCCAGCCTCGCCATCTCCTTAGGGTAAATGCTCTGAGGTAGATAACGGTGTTCGCAGGACTCGAAGGTGATGTCGTGGTGGGACTACGGGTACCAGATCACGGCGATGGCGAACCGCACGGTGATCGTGGACAACAACACGTGGAACAACACGCACATCTCGCGCGTCGGCCAGGCCATGGCCTCCGGCGAGGAGCGGGCGTACGAGATCATGCGGGAGCTGGACGTGGACTACGTGCTGGTCATCTTCGGCGGGCTGGTCGGCTACTCCTCGGACGGTGAGATACATTTCGATATCTGTGTATAATGTCGTGGCCATCTCGTAAAATTCACCATTTCATGATGTGGCCGGCCCTTTCATGAAATGGTTGTATTTCATGAAATGGCGAACTAAAAGTGACCGTCTCGTTTAAACATCAACGTTTAATGATATGTTCATCCACGTTTGGCCATATCGTTAATGTAGTGTTCATGATATCCAAGGCCTAATAAAAATCCCAAATAAGTATGAAACAAGTCTGCAGCGTGAAAGCAAGCATGCAACATGCAGTTTGATGCTTCGCTCGCACCACTGTATGTGGGTGGTCACAATGTCTAACCTTACCTACAGATTTCAGTTATAGAAACAAATGTTCGCCGCCATAGTGCATCACCGAAACAAAATGATATCAGCGCCTCTAGCGGTGAATAATGTAATTATTTAACGATATAATCACCAAATTTTTGACCATATCATGAAGTAGCCAAACGTCGCTGTCCATATCGTTAAACGTTTGATTATTCATTGATCTTGGCCACTTCATGATGTGGTGTGGCCAGACGGAATAGGCAATTTCATGAAATACTACAACCATTTCATGAAATGGTTGACCACATCATGAAGCGGTCAATTTACGATCTGGCCACGACATAATATACAAATCTCGCGTCACGATGTTTGTTCTGGAAAAACTGAAGGGAGACTCTGTACCAGGGTCGCTCGCTTGGGTACCTCCGTCTTATCCATTTCTGCCGCAAAGCAGCAGTGCTTGCACTGCTGTGTTCCGGTTTGAAGGGTAAGATATGGCAGTGAAATTACTGGGTTCCGTGACTTTACATCTTATGTCACCAGTTGGCAACGTACACCGTGGTTCTTGTGGAACTTGTTACAGATTTGCTGCGAATCTCACAAAAACTACGTGTATTATAGGCAACTGTTACCACTTACCATCAGGTGGGCAGTATGCATGTTCGCCAAATTAGTCGTATAAAAAAACTTTATGGTGTTTCACTAGGTTACTGAGGGCAGATACAGAGTCAGCGTCAGGTTTACCGAGATTAATTTTAGATCACATTTTGTAGTATAACTGTATGAATTTTCATTGTCAGTCAGTACTGGCGTAGCTTCGTTGAGTGCAAAAGTGATTATGTAATAATCCAATTCATATTGAATTTGAATACTATGAGTCTATCACTGATTCTCTGGCCTAAACCTGAGTTATATTTGTAAGTTGATCTGTGAAACGACTATTTGTGTTCCGCAGACATAAACAAGTTCCTATGGATGGTGCGTATCGGCGGAAGCACCGACAGAGGGGCGCACATCCGGGAGTCCGACTACTACACGCCCAGCGGGGAGTTCAGGGTCGACTCGGACGGGGCGAGGCCATTGCTCGAGTGCCTCATGTATAAGATGAGCTACTACAAGTTCGGCATGGTTTATACTGAAGGAGGTCAGTCGTGAGATAAGCGGTTAGCCATATGAAAAAAGGTTCAAACAAAACTTTATACTATCTGAAGGGAGCGAGATATTCGTTTTTTTTTTCGATAGACAAAAACCGATTTTTGCGATCTTTGACCTTGAATATCTTAGGACACGGACACGATTTTATATAACACTCTTGAGACAACATTTAGAATGCCGAAACAAGGTCTATACCAATTTACAGCTTATTATCTTTCATGCCGAGGTTAAACCCCTAATATGAGGGCTACTTAGTTACACCAACAAACTTAAGAATTTGTCTAGTGTTATAATTGAGTTAAGCTTTCGTAGTCAATTGTATGTTAACACATCAAGACTATAGATTATTCCAATTTGGAAATTCAGTAACTAAGAACCATCTCCATAATCCGACAAATACTTGAAGAACAGAATTGACACAATCGGGTTTGTAGATGTTTATGAAGTCTGCTTGTTGTATCTAAGAAGTGTATGGTAACAGGTCATCCGGATGATTACATTTATGTTTATTTATAAAAAATAGCACAAATATGAATAAAGGTTCGCCATTTCTGTCCTACCCAACCCATCTGGCTAGTGAGAGAGACACGAGCCAACAATTAGGACATTTTTTAAGGATATTTTTATTAATTATACCAAGGATGATATAAAGAAAGGATTGTCAATGTCTAACATTTCTAAAATTAGTTATAACCACGAGCAATAGATGGAGCGAGCTGTATCAAATCCAAAATTTGTCGATATTTCTAAAAGCAACAAAGCACACACGCTCCTAGGGTGCACAGCAGTGATTACATAGATTTATGTAGTTATACAAGAGCACGATAGATAGCGCTATATACATTTTTGACCCTTTCTGCCAGACATTCCCTCTCATTCGAGAACAAGATAATTGATAACGTTCGAGAAGCAAAGTGGAGTAATTTTCGCCTGACAGGAGTTAATTTCTCGTGGACCACAGAAAGCGTTAAATTTTACCTGGTATTGACAGATGATTGTTCTGTGATTAGTGGCTTTCGTTTTTATGTAGAAGTTAAAGTTTGCAAATAGTAAGTAAAGCTTTGCGCAGAACAGTTGTAAAATAAAGCAAGTTCGCGTTGCAAAACACAAAAACTCTTTTCTTTATTTTTGAGCTACTAAAAAATTTAGGAGTGGCAAAAAATAAACCCTTTTTTAACCGACTTCTAAAAAAACCGTATCGGGCCACGCGCAGTGTAGGGTTCCGTAGTTGCAAATGCACACTTTGAGTTCACACTCACATCACACCTCACAACACGTTGCTATTAAATTAGTAATTATTATTATGATTAAAGCTCCAATGATTTTATATTTACTTAACTTCACCTGGTTCGTAAATTTATATTCAGTACTAATTTTTCGTCTATAACTTTTTAGTTTGTACTTAATACTCAACTCTGATAGTTTTCCTTTAAACTTCGTTATACAAGTTGATTTTTTAGTTATGACAAAAATTTGGTGTGCTTGTTCAGACAAGCAAACTGAAACACTTTCACTATGGGACCAACTTAAAAATCTCAAAAAAAAATCAGCTGTTTCATACAAATGTTCAACATTCACTGAACCTAAATGTATGAAACAGCAGATTTTTTTTTGCGATTTCGAAGTTGGTCCCATAGTGAAAGTTGTTCAGTTTGCTTGTCTGAACAAGCACACATTTTTGTCATAAATAAAAAATAACCTTGTATACATATACTACTGTTGTAATTTTTTTCACGTGTCCATATAAACGGTTATTTTTTTATCACCCTGGAAAATTTAAGGGACGCTTCACGACATGGTATTAGAATGATTTAAATTACCTATGAATAAAAAAATAACTCCCATACTTAATTTTATATTAATTTCCCAAAAAAATTCAAAGAATGCTGCACTAGTTAAGAGCAGCATTTTAGAGATTTATCTAATTTTTTTCTATTTTTTTAAATTTTTATTTCATTTTTTTTATTTTTTATATAATAATGGATGTGTCCTGAAGCGTCCCTAAAATTTTCCAGGGTGACAAAAAAATAACCGTGTATAACCGTTTAGCAGTTAGAGAGGGGGGGGACACTTACCTCTAAGAAAAATTTGCAAGAAACGAATCCCTAAATCGAAAAATGGTATTCTGAACCGTACATTGTTTTTTAAAGACCTATTCAGCAATACCCCACACGATGGGTTAGTCGAGAAAAAATGTTACTCCCACTATACTATGTATGGTAGCCACCCCAAAAAAAAATTTTTTTTTCAATATTTTTTGCTACCACTTTTTTGGCATGATTAATATACATTACCCATACAAAATTACAGCTTTCTAGTGCTAATAGTTTCTGAGTAAAAGCACGGACAGACAGACAGACATGACGAATCTATAAGGGTTCCTTCACAGAACACAGAAAGAGGTTAGAAAGGCAATCATGCACCGTTTGTACGGGAACCGCTGTTGCCAGTTTTGCTCCCACTTCTTTTCCTTGCACCGCCCATGCAAAGTCGCGCGAAATCGGGCTGAACCAATCACAACGCTCACTGGGCTCCTAATTCACAGAAATTCACTGACGTCAAGAGCCGCGTGTACAAATAACATTATTTTAGTGATTGACATCAATGAATAGTTATCGATATTAAATATTGCCAGCTATTTAACCATTTGAAATATTTAGAAAACCAAAAAATAATTATTACTTTCATTATACGTTTATAATTAATAAAATAATATTCAAGTAATATTTTGTTTCTATGAAACAAAATTATAGCTTTTTAGCTCAAAAATGTTGTAGGTTAGACGTAAAATAAAAGAAAAACTATAATACTATAATGCACCGGTCCGAAAGCATAAACTAGAATGAATATTTCTACACGCGGCTCTTGACGTCAGTGAATTTCTGTGAATGAGGAGCCCAGTGAGCGTTGTGATTGGTTCAGCCCGATTTCGCGCGACTTTGCATGGGCGGTGCAAGGAAAAGAAGTGGGAGCAAAACTGGCGACAGCGGTTCCCGTACAAACGGTGCATGATTGCCCTTCTAACCTCTTTCTGTGTTCTGTGGGTTCCTTGTTTACTACGAAACCCAACGATACGGTTTCTCAATTCGACCGTATATATGCTTTTGTTATGTTTGTTCGCGGATAACTTCGTCGTTTATGAACCGATTTTGATGATTCTTTTTGTATTCGATAGAGGATACTCCAAGGGTGGTCCCATGGTTAGGATCTGATGATTGAATTCCATAAAGATCGAGGGAAACCCTTAAAGTTTTAGGTGTGTCCAACGTGTTTTGACCGATTTTCAAAATTCCTTTTGTATTCGATAGAGTAGGTATACTCCTGGGGTGGCCCCAAGATCACTAAAGTCAGGATCTGATGATGGGATCTCATGAAAATCGAGGGAAATCCCAAATTTCCTTTATATTATTTTAGGGCTCTTTTCACTAAAAAGATTTCATTCACTAAAAAGTTAAAAATAAAAAATATTTTACAAAAAATAAAAACCGACTTCACAAACACTGAAAAGTTTAAAATAATATAAGAATAGTTACAGACAACATCACATTTCTATATTGAAGTCGGTGACAAATTTTAAGACTTTCTGGATCATCGTTTGATACCGACTTCAATATAGAAGTGTGATGTTGTTTGTACCTATTTGTAGACTTTTCAGTGTTTTTGAAGTCGGTTTTTATTTTTTGTAAAATATTTTTCTATAGTGAAGAACGCAAAATTGTTTCAATTTTTGATGTGCCTCATTTAATAAAAAATATAAGAAATAATGTTTTAACTCATAATATCACTAACAACAAAAACGAAGTCTTTTAAAGATATCATCAACTTATCATTTAGACAAAAATAATAAAAGTAGGTCGCTTCTAAAAATAACCGATCGGCACATAAATCCGAACGCATTCCAAAAAAAGACTAGAAGCCTTGCAACTCAGCACCTAAAAGTTTAGGTACCTACCGTGCATACAATCAAGATAGAATTAAAATGTATCGAAGCATCGGGTATAACGAAGTTAATTTCTCCGCGTGTATTTTTTCTTTTTTTACAGCTTAAAATACACTTTTTGTTACTTCTTTTAATATTTGTGTACATGAGATATCATTTACAATTCCTATAATATACACAGAAAGAATTAAAAATAAAAATATTATTGAATGTAACATTATCCATTAAATTAAGCGCCATCTAGTAAAAAAGTATTATAACAATCTAAGCACCGCACTGACCGCACCGTGCTTAATTGTATTCGCCATCTAGCGCGAAACCGTAGAAACCGTGTAATAGGATTAAACTTTTCGATAAAGATTAAAATTGTTCTGGCGGAATATTGTAGAATTATTTGTAATTTACTATTATTAAAACAACTATTTATTAATTTTCAGGCATGATTCAGTATAAATTATCAACAAAATTTCAGTTAGCAACCTTATAGGTCAGCGCCATCTAGATATAAGGCGGGAATAGGACCTTTCTTATAGTTGTATGACATTGGCAGTCTATATTATTCTTCGTCTATGATTATACATATACAGGAAGTATTTAAGACGCGGTTGAACGATAACGTTTGTACTAGTTCTATAATTAAAACTGTATGTCAAACGCTAACGTCTTACATCGGACTTTATGATCATAAAATATAATGCCAAATACCGTTTAACATTTTTTTTTAGCAGCAATAGAGAAAAAAAAATATATAAGAAAATTCATAAAAAATCCATTTTCTTATAGAGTACCTACGTGATGTATGTGTGTGTGTGTGGGCGTATGTCTGTGTGTGTATTTGTGTGTCAATTTATCAAAGTGTCCTGTGCTATGAATTTCATGCCATTGGAAAAATTGTGTCAAAGATCACAAAAACAGGTAGAAATTGAAGTACTTGCGTAATTGCTTCTTCTAAAAATGTTTTTTTAAAAATTCCTCTGTTTCATCGTACGTAAGCCCTTGTAGCCATTTTATTAATTTAAATCTACACGTTTTTAAAGGTATTGTATAGATATTTAATAGCTTATTGATTTTATTGTACAAGTATGAACTTCGGGCAAAGTACTGCCTACCCGCAAGAGCTGTTCTATAGGGAATAGACCTACACACACGGTATTTCAAGCGTTTGTTAGCATTGAAAATATTGTCTTCCAGCGGGAGTTCAGTGTGTTTGCGTAATATAAATACAATTACGTCTATGTGTTATTCACGCATTTACTGTAATGTTTCTATTCGTGAGAACCTTCATAATAATCATCCGTAATAAGTAACCCGATCGGGGGGCTACCGCCTAACTCATAGCGATCCCTCGCTATCGCTTTCGTGACATTAGAACAATAGTTCAAATGTCACCTGTGACATTAAAACTAGTGTTCTAATGTCACGATAACGATTGATCGCTTTGAGTTAGGCGGTACCGCCGCAGGTTGTTAGACGTATACAGGGTGTAAACAGGCGTATACCGAAGTCCGCGTCTACGCATTCAGACCATTAAATAAAGCAATACCACGAAAAATCAACGATGTGAAATGACATTAATTTTAAGGCTTAAAAAAAACAACGACAATAAATACTACGCAATGTAACGCGTGCCCGCGCCTGGCTTGCGCGTCCGGATATCGCATCGGTGCTAGTGAGTCAGTGTGAGTGCGTGTAAAGCAAGACGAGTTTCCCGCGCAAGAGATTCCTGTTTCAGTCATTTTTTTTTAAAGAAATATTGATTTTTTTCTTAGATGTTTCTTTGGAAAATACATTTCGAACAGCTTTGTATCAAAATCTCAAAAAAAAAATTGTAACTTCAACCTTGAATATCTCGGCAACTATTAGTTTCACAACCATGGTGTAGAAGACAAAAACTATAGTGATGATGGGAGCAATACGTGGGTTTCGGCTTCGGTACCGGTCTTTTTACCGCCCGCCGGTCTTTTTTTTACCTTTTTATGTCCGCAGGTCGTCCGGCCGGGTACGACAGGGTGCGCGGCGCCGAGATAGGCAACAAGGACTTCAACCTGCAGGTGCTGGAGGAGGCGTACACCTCCGAGCACTGGCTGGTGCGCGTGTACAGGGTGAAGCCGCTGCCCAACCGCGGCGTCTGATGCTCGCCCCGCCCCGCCCCGCCGCGCCGCTCCTCGTACGTAGCCATCGTTCTATTCTATTCACCGATGACCAGATACTTTGTACCCGTGCCCGGATGTTGCGTGACACAGCGCTCGGTGAACGAGTCTTAAGGTCTATCCGCACACATCAGTGCCGACACGTGACGATCAGTGACGTATCCATCAGTGTCAGTGAAAAATAATATTGTAGCATACATTTTGTACGACGCCATCCGTACTCGTCAGTGTTAATGACATTCAGTGATCTTCAGTGCTGCGCCGACGCTCGCCGTGATCCGACGCGAATTTCTCGGAAAATATTTTCACTGACGGCACGGACGATTTCAAGCATTTTAAGATTGATGACGAAAAATTTATAGAATTGGTTTGATCACATACTGTTTTGACTTATGTTATCATTTTCATTTAATAATATAGCAATTGTTGCTAACTGGGCTATTGCTTAATGCTTGTGCAACTGCATCTGCTAAGGTCACAGCGCGCGTCGGCACTGAATGCCACTGATGTGTGCGTATAGCACGTCACGGTACTGATCGGCACGGCACTGATCGTCACGTGTCGGCACTGATGTGTGCGGATAGACCTTTATTGTGCATTGGTAACGGCATAACTAATTTTGTAAACGGAGTGGCTGTTCGGACCCGGGGCCCCATAATAGAAGTCGACTGCTATTCGGACCCGATAGAAGCGTAATCGAAAATTGAAAACTGTAGGTTAGGTTAGACATTGTGACCACACACAGCGGAGCATGAAACTGCATGATTCTTGCTCCGCTCGGAAAAATAAATTAAATCTACCTCATCGCCATTTTTGCCGCCTGGGTCCGAATAGCAAGGGACCCGGGTTCGTATAGAACGGAAATGCTATGCGGACCCGATAGTGGATTGTTATCGAAAAAACTTATAGGATCACACTGAAAACTGTAGGTTAGGTTAGATATTGCGACCACACACAGTAAACTGTAGGGCTAGCACGAACATTTGCGTCAAAGTATTCGTGACGTCATTGACGATACAAATACTTTGACGCAAATGTTCGTGCTAGTCGTACTGAAATGAAACCGCATCTTTCATGCTACAGGTCCGAATAGCAATCGACTTCTATATGAACCCGGGTCCGAATAGACACAGCTTTTTGTAAATGTCAGCTCTTTTGATAAAGCGGAGGGCCAATTCTACTCTAAACCATAACTGAGCCGAAACTGAAGCGTTGCTTTCGACCAATCAGAACGCAATCGGAATATTGTCACGTCTTGGACAAAATTTTAAGGTCAACCTTAGCGCTTCAATTGGTCGACCGCAACGGTTCAGCTGGAACTTATTTGTAGAAATATGACCTCTACGTTTCTTACACCTATCAGCTAAAACCCAGTAGGTGAAAAATTTATAAGAGCTTTTTATCAAGTTATATTTGAATAAAGAATGATAGTAATGACCAGAAAGCTGTCGATTATTCTGTTATATGACGCTATCATTTAAAAGCCTATACTGTAATCGGTTCATTAATGTGAAGAAATTAAGCACATTAGAGTATTACCGATAAAATGATTATTTTATCTGTAATACTGACTATAAGGTATAATATGACGGTAATTCTAAGTGACGATAAGGCTGAAGGTAGAAGCGATCTTCACCTGAACTCCTCAACAGTCGAGAAACTGGCTATCTACCCCTGATTTCTCGGAACACAACAATGCTATTAACATTGTTAGTATGACGACAAACTTAGTAAGGTGGAGGTTACTAGCCAGGCGAGCTCAGAAACCCAGCCTCCAACTAAACCGAGCAGTAAAACTTCTGCCCAATAGGGAATCGAACCCCGAACCTCTCGATCAACACATGGTGGTCTCAACAACTAAACTTAGTTTCCTCGCACACTTACTGGTGAAAAATTGGAATTGAAAGTTCCTTATTTCGTACATTCACAATTACTAGTGGTCATTGAATAATTTGAGTTCCGACATTTAGAGGTAAGATAGCCAGTTCCTCAGTTGTCGAGGAATGCAGGTGAAGCTCACACCCATTTTCGGCTAAGGTTTCACTGTCATTGGTAAAAGGTAAAAGATGGGGAAGGGTTGATGTAATTAGAGCAAGATTAAGAAAAAGACTGTGCTATTTAATGTTTGGGTGACGGATATGCAAATTATTCTGGTAATTGGTTTACATGTCACAAAGTCGACTGCTCCGCGCTCTCTGAATGTAGCGTCCAATGAGGAACAACTAATGACCTAAATACTACCTCTGTTTGATTGACCCTATCATCTGACTTCGGAATTATCAAATCGCTCATTGATGCTTTTATAATTTATTTTTGAAAAAAAAAACTTTTATACAGGATGGAAATGATAGTAATCTCTCTGGATTATTTCAAAATTTTATAAAAAATCAGAAAACTGATTACTGACCTTGAAAGTGCTTTACGAGCTCTATCAAATGGTATCAATAATGTTTTATAAAATAAAAAAACTATCCAATCCTTCCGAAAAAGATCTATAAATCGATGTTTCCAGCTTCTATATCATTATGGCGTCATAGCATTCATCGCATTAAAATACCATAACAAGCTAAGGTTTTTCATGTATAACTCTAAAGAACGCATTTCAAGAGTTTATAATTTATAATTACTTTTTTTCAGTATTTTTTAATAATGTTCGAAGTGTCGTTCTCGCCACTTCGTATGGTCGCTAGAAAAGTCGATTTTCTGGATAACTGGATACTACGTGTATAATTTAATAATACATGTAATATACGTATTGCAAAAAATTTTGGTCAGAAACCAAAATTGAAATATCTAGAGATCAATTAGAATAGAAGCGAATTTATAATTATGATATTTTTTGTATTAAAAAAATATTCGAGCGCCGTCGCTCCTACAAACTAATATGGGCCTTATAAGACGCACATGGCAGCAGTTTCATGGCCGCGAAAGAAGTAAGAAAAGTTAGTAGGCCAAAATATTATGCAAACGCCCCAGTAACCGACTATTGAGTGAATAGTGCCACTTCTGTCACAATATCTCCCGGGGTGCCTTGAATTGCAGATAAGTATATTAAAAAAAAACTTTATAAACGTATTAACAGTGAGCGCGAAACGTTTATTTCCAGTAGTCATTATTGTAATTTGCGTGCTATTTTTATGTGCAACGTGATAGGTTTTATTTTACCATTTTAAGAAAATTCCAGTCGCAATATATGTATATTATTTTAATTATTTTGTATAAATATGACTGAATAGTTCAATTGGATAATGACAAAATACTATTTAATGTTACTAATATTATATTAAAGCTATTAGGAAGAATTTGCCTTTCTAAACCATTTTAGGTTCCGTATTGAACATTTCGTAAATATTGTGTAAACCTAAAGCAATAAGTAACACTTGGGATATTGGCGAGAGTTTTCTTACTTTTATGTGTCTCGTGTCAAATGCTATTCTATGCGCTCGTCTTTAGGATTCAGATAATTTTGCGATAAATGAGACAATATGGACGGAGTAGTTGTTCACTGTTTTATAACATAAACATATTGGTTTTTTTGCCAAATGTATAGCTTCATGAGCATTGTTTCAAAATTTGGCGCACAAGTAACAAGTCACAAATTCACAGTCATGTACTTAAAAAGTACCTTATTTCAAATACTACTCAGTTGTACTGTAGATTATTGGCCTGTAATTTTATTTTTAACATTTTTTTTTATAAATCTTACATGTCACAAACTGTATGCAGGCACTAGTGTTAGAAGGTAAAAATGTTGTTGAATAGGCAATCCTTAAATGTAAGGTACAGCAAGCGCCATGTCAAGCTTTACATTTTTACCTGGAACACCGCCGCTACTGCGGGCGACATAACAAGGCGGTCCAAGGTCAATCAGTATATAGCTTGACGCGGCGCGTACTATACGAGAAGATGTAAAATTCATTTTTGTAATTTTTATTTGTAATAAAGTTTACGTATAATTTATAAAAAGTTGTTTTATTATTTTACTTTTTGTCTAAAGGATTTCTGCCCAGCTCGCCGGCATTGGCACCACCCCATTATACGCTACCCGTCTGTACTGTTTTGGGATAAATGGTAAATTCTTTGTTATATCGTATAACTAGTTTGGACAAATCCACAGCAAAAACCCCAAAACTGATAAGAATTCTGTATGATTATGGGATCTGATAACTGCTTATTCCGAGTTTTACGAGAATTTTACGCTTTTGACATGATCCATTTCTGTATAGGGGGTGTCGAGGACTGGACAAATACCTATGAATTAGCACCCTTTGATATATTGAATTCATTCGTCAAACAAACATTTCGGCGATTATCCCCCTTTCCACTAAAGCTCCATTTATTGCGCAAAAATACGACTTTAAGGATAGTTAGGGTAGCTACACACATAAGCCGGCCGGCATAGTCGGTTCGGCAGCTTTTGTCCGGGTATTCCACTTGGATCCCCAATTGCAATCCCCCAGGGGATCGAAAAGAACTTGCTATTCCACTACGATCCCCAGGGGATTCTAATGCACTTGCTATTCCTTTAGGATCCCCTACGGCAATGGCAATTCAGTGCGGATTGGTCGACTTCACATACAACATTGAATTTCTTCGCAGATGTATGCAGGTTGCCTCACGATGTTTTCCTTCACCATAGGAGCGTCAGACAAATGTACATATGAAATTCGAAACGAAAAACACATTGGTACATGGCGGGTCTCGAACCCCGACCTCCCGATTGGAAGGCAAGTGCCGAGTCCACAGCGCCACCGACGCTCCAACATAACATAACATATTATTTATTATAATATAATTATTATAAATCACTCATACGAAATATGTCAGCCAGTGACGACGATAATAACTTCCTATGAGCTAATTTTGTAGGGTGACAATTATAGTCTCCGTAAGAAGCTAATAGGAAAAATAGTTATGTTTAGTGCTCTCGAAAAATCATAAATATCATATTATTTTATTTTTCAACTGTGGTTTTGCATTTTATTAATGCTTAATTTTGTTAAAAACTGTGGAAAAACTAATTTCGACTCGGGCGGGATTTGAATCCGCTTCTCCGGGAAACCGTCCTGATTCCTTAACCAATTTGGCTATTGTACTGTTTTTATGCTGTAAAAAATAAGACAATCCGATGTTGAAAAGGCTTAATTTTCTTTCGTTATTTTTACAGTGTTATGTTGTATGGACTACTGTGGGGATCGGTTGCTGAGATTTTTGTACTTAAATAATACCTATCAAATTATCATAATTAAAAAATACGACGCCAATGACAAAAAAAAATGGACAATTATAAGAGCTTTCTATTATGTCATATTTTAATAAAGTTAATTTTGATTTTGAATAATATGTATATTTTCTTTATTAAAGTGCAAGTACCATCTGTCGGTAGTACAAGTAGTATTGGGTTCACACAGTCTCACTAGTAGCACTAAGATTAATTGTGGTACTAAAGAGAACTAAATTTCTCGCTAGTACCGCCGGTACTACTATTCGGTGGTACTAGTGGGAGCAAAGCAAGAATTTAAGGTCAGGCAATGATTACGGACTTGATTCTTACATGAATCCAGCGTTCGAGCTTTCTTAATACTCCCAGGGAGAGAGAGAGTTGTGTTTGAATAATGTGTCATCATGATGAAAGCGCCTTTATGTTATTAATTTTACTAACAGGGGATTCATGTGGAAGCAATAATATTATTCCTCTTCGATACCCTTGATTAGGGGATCGATGTGGAATAGCAAGTGTTTTTCGATCCCCTGGGGTATTGAAATAGGGGATCCAAGTGGAATACCCGCTTTTGTCGAACAACAAAGCCGACCCGAAGTAATTACTGCACTTGTTCGGCTTGTGCCGATTGGGTAGTTCATTCGGGTCGACAAAATATCATTCGATTCGGCATTACTTGTGGAACGAAAAAGCCGACCCGTAGCAACTACTACATACGTTCGGCCCACATTCTTAGCTGAACTAAAATTTAAGCCGAGCGGGTTGTGATTCCCCCAACACTCAACTCATATCATATCAACATATATTCGGTTTTACCGCCCGGCTTTGCCGATAACTGCCGGCCCGCTAATGCTGCCCACCTGCTGAAAGCCGAACGACCTTTTCTCGAACATTCTTCTACATAATATCCGATTTTAGGGTAGCTACACACATAAGCCGGCCGGCATTAATCAGCGCAGCCGGGCGGTAAAATCAGATAGCTAACAGCGTACTTCTTATACAGGGTGTCCCAGAAGCCGACGTCAAGCCGAAAGCAGGCGGTAGACTAACTCATATATGTTATCAGAAAAATATAAAAAGAAATCTAAGTCACCTATTAAAAAAAAAATCTAACATTTAAAAAAATCGATATAATTTACACCCTGTGACGGTTTTTTCACTCTTGTTGCACTTTTCTAAACATTTTCTTTTGTTTTGTAGCCCTGAATAATGTTTCTGTATACTCTAATCTAAAATTTAAAGCCAGCTGCTCCAAATTAGAAGAATATGCCATTTTTATCTAAATTAAATATTCAGAATAAATTTTTCGCATACCTTTAACAAGCTGTACTGAAAAATAAATGTACTATGCGAGTTTGGCAAGTAACTGCAAAAGTTGGCGCATTCAATAAGGATTCCAAAATGGTATGATACTTGGTAGATAATTTCTACGATTGCAGACAATATTTTTTTTCCAAAAACAGGCAGTTTTGAACAAATTTTTCTTACGTACTTAAAATTTATTCTAATGTACCCATGATTTGCTTTAAGGCTGTAACTTTAACATTCTAGTTTGAGTGAGACCGGGAGAGTCATTTTACGAAGCGTGAGAGAGACAGATAGTGACGCTAACGTGACAGAGACGGAGAGATTCGAAGTATGAGCGAGACAGATAGTGACGCTAACGTGACAGAGACGGCGAGTCTCACATCCACTTCGTAAAATGACTATTTTACGAAGTGGAAGTGAGACAGATAGTGACGCCAATTATTCGCTAACGCACAAACAATACACATCAGTACGTTTCGCTCCTTCGCTTACTGCGCATCTTTTTGTATTCGTTCGTGTTGATTTCGTGCTTACCACTTTCTGCTTCGTTTATTGGACTTGATTGCTTGTGATTTGGATTCGGACTGTTTAGTTTCTCTACCGACGACCTTTGCTTTGCTCCGGACTACTTATCGTTGATTGTGTAATTGTGTAGTGCCACCATGTCTGCGTACATGACACAAGAATACGCCAACATGCATTTAATTTATGGGGAATGTAGATGCAATGCCAACGCTGCAGCTAGACTTTATCGTGAGAGGTATCCAAATGCAGCTCGTTTTCGTCCATTAGATTTCTTTTACTGGGGAACGGTGAAAGAAAAAGTTTACGCAAAGCCAATCGAAACTGTGACTGACCTACGGCAAAGAATAATAGAAGCAAATGATTTTGTTAATAATGGAAGATTCGCCCGCTTGATAGCCCGATCTTTTTTAAGAAGATGTCGAGCCTGCATTAGAGCTGAAGGTAGACAGTTTGAACACCTGTTGTAAATCTTGACATTTAAATAAATTATGTTAAACAATTTTTGTGTATTTAATTTATTTCAGTATCTGTCTCTCTCACACTTCGTAAAATGACTCTCCAGCAGCCTTATTCGCTAATTTGACAGTTCGAAGTGATGAACTGTTTATAATTGTCCACCGTCCAAAGTGGGCAACCCATCAAAACTACTAATCGCTATTCTGTAAGGCATTTGAATCACGTGGTCTATCGGTGTACAACGAAAGTTCCCTAGTGGATATCGATAAATCACAACACGTCACTGTGCATTACCCGACTAATTTTAGTAGCCTTATTTACCGGACTTACCCCAAAAGAAATCAATAACTTCTAAAATTGGCTCGTTAATTCTGTCATTGAACCCACAGATAATATAAGACTATCAAAGGAGCGTTCCAGATAAGCAACGTTTTCAACATTTTTAGACTAGTTTCGTGTGTTCCACATCAACACTTTTGCCACGAAAACTTAGCATCAAATACCCAGCCCCTCCTAGCATGATCACCAAAAAAAGGATATGATAAAGCATTTTATCACGATGAACCGTCAAAATACTTAAATACAACAGCCATCTTGAAATTTTGTTGAAACAGCGAGCATATCCAAGCCGGTGACGTTATTTTGATAAGATAAGATGTGATAAGGAGATGAGCAAACATTTCCGCCGATCACTGTTGACATTTATGATTATTTATCGACGACGATCAGAGTGCATGATATATTTAAATAAAAACTGCTGTTCTTTTAAAAAAAAATATACTTACCTAAGACTTAGGCGTATAACACATTGCCGCCGCATCCCGTTGCGTGTGCACGGAGCGACGAAAACCGCATGCGAATGCGGCGGCACGGAACCGTGCCACCGTACGGTTAACTCCGTATCTCCGTGCTGCCGTCCGTGTCCGTGCCGGAGCTGCGGTGCACGACGCACCGCATCACCGCATTATCTATGTCGAGATCTATTAAGCGTATGCACGTCTTTTCTACGCAAAAATCCGTACGATACTGCGGCACAGTGTGTCATACCCCACGGACCGCACCGCATCACCGTCCGGGAGTGCGGTGCCGTCGCGCGCGCCGCACAACCGTGCAATGTTTTATGCGCCTTACCTATACATATTTTCAATTCCCTGACGAAACCACAACGGTAAGAATATTTTACAGAATTGTCATAATGTGAATGTTCCATATATTTGCATTTAAATACCTATATGAACTTACTTTTTCAGTTACACCAAATATCGAAGTCCATCAGTAGGCCCGGACACTCCATACAACGTTCGCAAATCAATTACCTATTACTACTTAAGCAAATGACGTTTGTACACGCGTTATCTGAGTACACGCGCAAATGTGTGCGCGGAATCTAGTAGGGCTGAGTGCGCGGTTATCAATCGAAATGACGCGAGAAGTGCAGCGACTGCCTTCTCTTTTATCCGCATAGCGCTATCTTTGTTATCGGCCGGCGCTCGCGTCTACTTGTTGAACGTGAAGTGTCGCCGCGCCCTTGTTTATGTGTCAGTGAAGTGTCTACAATGTCTACAACGAAGTGCGGGGTGGGGTATTTGAAATGAGTGCGGGGAGGTGAGTGGCCGTTCTGTATGAAGTACTATTATATCTTCTGTGATCAACACGGCGCGTGAACTATAGCAGAGAAAGTGACTAACCCTCGTCCCGTCTCGCTTCATCTTGATATGAGAGAGCGAGAAGAAACATGTTATTTGTCTCTTATCCCGCTTTATCCACGGTTCGTGCTACGCCTTCTGGGCACCTTTCTTCTCTCCTCTAATGAATTTTGTAAAATTACAATGTGTCCATATACTCGTAAATAGGTAGGTACTCAATTATCTGCGTACGGAGCTAAATGAAGATGACTCCTCGAAGCCCTAAATGCGTCAATTTGTTATAATGATAAAATCATACTCGTCAAAGTATCACAAAAATATGATGTTTCGAAAAATATAGTTTCAAAAAATATATAATTTCAAAATTCCATATAGAATATCTATGTAACATACTAGTTTTGATTTAATTGAACCAAATTAACAATTCACTACCTTAAAAAAGTTATTAGTCCTACATTTAAGCTTGATAATTAAAGTGGATTAAAATAAAACACTGCTTACCAATAGTGATTAATCGAACCTACGGTGACTTTCACTATAAGGCATTCAAAACGTCAAACGTTAGACACTGAACGATACAGAATACCAATTAGGTGAAATATCGATGAAAATTGTCGTTCGGTGATTATCAATACAACCCTAGTGATTAACAGTGAGCCTAGTGATTTTTCGTTAGGCACCGGTGTTAGTGAATACCAAAAAGGCTTTTTGGTAAGCCACAGATAAAAAACGTCATGTTTATAGATGGTTAATAGTAATTTCCACTTGTCAGTTGAGTTAGTGAATAAGCTTGCAGGTCTCACTCAAACTAGAATGTTAAAGTTACGGCCTTAAAGCAAACCATGGGGACATTAGAATAAATTTTAAGTACGTAAGAAAAATTTGTTCAAAACTGCCTGTTTATGGGAAAAAAATATTGTCTGCAATCGTAGAAATAATCTACCAAGTATCATACCATTTTGGAATCCTTATTGAACGCGCCAACTTTTGCAGTTACTTCCCAAATTCGCATAGTACATTTTTTTTTCAGTACAGCTTGTTAAAGCTATGCGAAAAATTAATTTTGAATATTTAATTTAGATAAAAATGGCATATTCTTCTAATTTGGAGCAGCTGGCTTTAAATTTTAGATTAGAGTATACAGACACATTATTCAGGATTACAAAACAAAAGTAAATGTTTAGAAAAGTCAAGAATTGTAGCAATAACAATGAAAAAACCGTCACAGGGTGTAAATTTTATCCATTTTTTTTAATGCTAGATTTTTTTTTAAATAGGTGACTTACATTTTTTAAATATTTTTCTGATAACATATATGAGTTAGTCTATCACCTGCTTTCGGCTTGACGTCGGCTTCTGGGACACCCTGTATGAACTCGTTCACACATGTCCGTGTCCAGGCCGGCGACGGAGCTTCAGTGCCCGAGCCGACACCGTGACGTGCGCCCGTCCACCGATATTACTACTGCACGTGATGCAAGTCTTAAGTTTTATAAAAAAATTATGACGAGTTAGTAATAGAAGCGGTATGCATCTCTGTCGTATTAAACAAAGTCATATCATAATGTATATTGTTTTCCGTAAGGCGTTTAAGGGGTACAGATTGAAGTCTGTGGCCCTGACGTGGCAGAGATCACCGGTCGTGCCACGGACACAGCCAGCAGGCGTAGCACGAGCTGCCAAGAAATTTATGATAAGACTCAGTGACACGTATCCCTTGAGGAGCATCAAGTATCATGTCAGTTACACTAAGGCTGCGTTCCGAAAATCAATAAGAGTCACTATTAGCGCGCTGAAACGCGTCCCGAAATGTTGTGAGCGAGCTAATGTTAGCCGGCATGAAGAGCCACATGACGTCATCGTTAACGTTATATAGAACTTACATCGCTAATGCTCTGGAGTGAAATCTCTTTATGCGAACTGTCAGTTTGACGTTCGATAATTGTGTTTTCGGTTCAAAATGAATGTACCTGTTCTTCCGGACTGAAATCGTAAGCATGCTGATAGCATTTTCAGTGTTCTCTTTAATTTGGACAAGGCGATTATAATCGTTAGCACTGTGAGCGCTGTTATCGGACCGCAGCCTCAATACGCGCCGCCGTGCTACAATTTAAGACAGAGATTATGTCACTGAAATTGTGAGATAACGCGTGACTCAAGTCCCGTCTTGGCAGCCCGTGCTACGCCTGCTGGTCACGTCCCGGGCACGGCCCTGATGTGTGGATAGACCTTTACAGTGCTACACTGACCATACGGATGCGCACGGCGCTACGCGCTGCGTACGTGGACAGTCTTCGGTCGAGCGCGACCGCATGCGTACCGTCGGCGTCGGTTGGCCGACTCTATGAAAACATATGAACACGTTAATGCTGCACCTACCGGTGAACCAACTGAACATAATATGTGCGTGTTATCGTCGTCAAAAGTACTTTTCGAGCAATCTCGTAGTGAACTTAAGAAAATATATAGACACCGAACGACGCCTGCTTTCCTCATGGACCAACCAGCCATCCAAATACGTGTTCCTAATGACACAACTACGCACAACTAACTTACTGCAACTATTCCTCGTAATACAACTACAGTCGAAATAGAAAATATACATATTATCAAGTACTAAGCACTTACCTATAACAAAACTCTTCAGATATACTGACTGCTGTAGTGCTTGACAAATTTTTGCTCAGTGTATTGCTAAGATCCTGAATGAAACTTTTGTTAGATGGATGATGGTGGTCTATAGATTGCACACACAGTTATCGTGTTATTGTTGTATGCTTCTGTATGTATTAAGCTTCTCTGATTTGTTTCTTCTAGTCGTTGTTCCATGGCAAAGAGACGAAGTTCCATTTTTTTTTTTGCATTAAGTCGTTCCGTGTTTTTAATTTATTGTTAGTTGATTTTACTGTTCTGATTTTTAAGTACCTCTTCAGTGCTCGCTACTTGATTTCAGATAAATTCAAGTGACGCCTGGAAGCTCTCAAACTCTTGTTTGATGGGCTTCTTAATTTCAGCGTTAATGTTCCTCGTGAGCTTGTGCATATCGAACGGTATCGAAGATGTAGCTTCTTCGGAGTCTTCGGGAATAAAAAATGATGAACGTCTGCTTGTGCCATAAAGGCAATCGTCGCAACTCCACTCTAGCCCTTCTGATGCTCGAAGAGCTGCTAAGTGTTTTGATGATAATTTCGCCCAGCCAGTTGTTGCGTGTACTACCTTTTCGCATCTGCTGCATTCCAATCCAGGGGCTTTCTTGGTAATATTACTACGAGGGTGGATCCAAAAGTTCGTGGCCTAACATAGATAAAACAATGCATTTTTTTTAAATCTACCCTCTATCTGTACTATGGTTATTAGTAGCAAGTGAGCAGTTTGGTTCAGTTAGTGCGCGCGAAATTTTATTTGTGGATATTTATTTAAGAGTATCGGAAAAGATTTTCAAGAATGAACAAAATCGAACATCGCTCAGTGATTAACTACCTGCATAAAAAAGGTCTATCACCAAAAGATATTCATGAAGATATGGTGAGCACATTAGGAGAATCTGCTCCATCCTATTACGGTGTAAAAAAATGGGTAGCTGAGTTTAAGCGAGGTCGGGAGAGCGTTGAAGATGATCCTAGGTGTGGAAGGCCTTCAACGTCTACCACCAAGGAAAACATCGATAAAATATGTGATCTTATACTAAATGACCGAAGATTGACCATCAATAAGATAGCTGAGATCACAGGCATCGGTTATGGTCAGGTTCAAAACATCATAACTCAAGAACTGGGGTTCTATAAGGTTTCTGCTCGTTGGGTGCCTAGGTTGCTTTCAGTCGAACAAAAACGCGTTCGCTTCACAATTTCGCGTGACTGTTTGGAGCTTTTTGAGGCAGATCCCGAGGATTTTTTATCCCGGTTTGTTACTATGGATGAAAGCTGGGTTCACCACCATACTCCCGAATCCAAGCAACAATCGAAACAATGGAAAAGATCCGGCTCATCCACTCCGATGAAAGCTAAGGTCGTTTTGTCGAGTAACAAAGTCATGGCTTCGGTATTCTGGGATGCGAAGGGCATCATTTTTGTGGATTATTTACCAAAAGGCCAAACTATAAATTCAAGTTATTACTCTAATCTTTTACGACGGCTTCGCGAAGAAATCAAAGAATAACGGCCGGGTATGTTGCGTAAGAAAGTTTTGTTCCATCAAGACAACGCGCGGGTTCACACTTCTGCCGAATCAATGGCTGAGATCCATAATTGTGGTTACGAATTATTGCCCCACCCACCTTATTCGCCGGATTTAGCCCCCTCGGATTATCATTTATTTCCGAATTTAAAGAAACATTTAGGTGGTTCGAAATTTTCAACCAAAGAAGAGGTCATAGATGCAGTAAATGGTTATTTTGACGACCTTCCGGAACAATTGATTTTTATTACATCTATTTAGAATTGCATGTCAATTAAAAAATCAACAATTATCAATTTAACCAATTTTGTACCTAAGAATAATATTATACTACTTTAATACTATATCATGTTAAAATTTTGCCTAGTGTTGGTCATGAATATATACAGGGTTATTTTTGGACCCCCCGTTAAAATTCGATATAAGATAAAAAAGTAATATTAAAGGTCTGGTTTAAAAATTGTTAAAATCCACATATTACGTTAATGAGCGCACGGGCTTTTAAACCGTAAATTTCTAAGTGCGTGCGCTCATCAACGCCCTGCGCGTCTCAGAACTGGCGAGAAATCTCTTAGAGTGTACGAATACCTAACACTGATAATGCAGCGCCCTTGCGCTGGACGCTGTGCGTAATAAACAAACAAATGACCATCGTTTCAGTTTACGTACGTAAAAATTAAAACATTTATTATTTTATAAATTGATTGTATTACCGCTAGAGCATAACAGAAAAAAAATTGGCGGGGGGGCCAAAAATAACCTTGTACATGTGGCTGGCTCATACTATGAAAAGTACAGTAAAAAGAGAAATCACTTTTAAAACTTTATTGACTATAAATAAAACACTAAGTTGAATCTCAATCAACAATAATATATCTGATCAATCTTACTTCATACGTCACATACTGATTCATTCAGAATTTTCCACCTCTCCCCCTACCTCTCATCTGTCCGCGTCCGCCGCCGCGACCTCGGAAATTCTTCTGATCCTGCTGCTGGTTAAAATTGCCCTGCATTCTCACGGGTTGTAAATTACTTCGGGCCCCTCCCTGTTGGTTGGAGTTATTCTGCCCGAAATTATTACCAGGACCTCGCGGCGGGGGTCCTCGGTTACCTTGCATGAAGCCCCCCCTATTGTCATGCGGCATTGGGTTTCTGTTATCGTGCATACCGCCCTGTTGCATCTGGTTATTGGTATACATCTGCCCGCTATTATTAAGCATGTGGCTATTATGACCAGTGCTGTTTGGCATAGGACCACTATTTTGCATGAGAAACGGTCTGTTGTTAGGGTTGTTATTGTGCATGGGCATACCTCGGTTATCTTGCATGTTATTATAAGGACCTCTATTTTCTTGCATGTGCGGAGGTCTGTTGTCTTGCATGTATGGACCCCTGTTATCTTGCATATGCTGACCTCTGTTGTCCATCATTGGTGCACCATCTTGCATAAAATTTCCTCTATTATCTTGCATTGGAGTTCCTCTATTATCTTGCATATAAGATCCCCTATTGTCTTGCATTGGAGGGCCTCTGTTGTCTTGTATTAGAGGTCCCCTGTTATCTTGTATAAGAGGCCCCCTGTTCTCTTGCATATAAGATCCACTGTTGTCCTGCATTGGAGGTCTTCTATTGTCCTGCATTGGCGGTCCTCTATTGTCCTGCATTGGAGGTCTTCTATTGTCCTGCATTGGCGGTCCTCTATTGTCCTGCATTGGAGGTCCTCGATTGTCCTGCATTAGAGGTCCTCTATTGGCCTGCATTGGCGGTCCTCTATTGTCCTGCATTGGAGGTCCTCTATTGTCCTGCATTGGCGGTCCTCTATTGTCCTGCATTGGAAGTCCTCTATTGTCCTGTATTGGCGGACCTCTATTAGCCTGCATTGGCGGTCCTCTGTTGTCCTGCATTAGCGGTCCTCTGTTATCCTGCATTGGAGGTCCTCTGTTTTCCTGCATTGGCGGTCCTCTGTTGTCCTGCATTGGCGGTCCTCTGTTATCCTGCATTGGAGGTCCTCTGTTGTCCTGCATTGGAGGTCCTCTGTTGTCCTGCATTGGCGGCCCTCTGTTGTCCTGCATTGGCGGTCCTCTGTTATCCTGCATTGGAGGTCCTCTGTTGTCCTGCATTGGAGGTCCTCTGTTGTCCTGCATTGGCGGCCCTCTGTTGTCCTGCATTGGCGGTCCTCTGTTGTCCTGCATTGGCGGTCCCCTGAGATTGTCTTGCATATATGGTCCCCTAGCGTTTTGCAGTGGCAAGCCTCTGTTATCCTGCATTGGAGATCCTCTGTTATCTTGCATAAGTGGTGACCTATTCTGCTGTATATTTCCTCTACTATCCGGCAGGAGCGGGTTCCTTTTATCTTGCATCATCGGACCCCGTTCCTGGGTGAAAGGTCTACTGTCCGCAGAATTGTCTGTAGATTTTTGATTCCAGTCATTGTTGGTGCCATACGGTTGGTTCTGATTATTTCTATTGGTTGCCGAAGGAAGTGGTAAAAGTCCCTGCTGGTTGCCGGTTGGATTGGAAAGGAGAGGTTTTGCGGGTTCAGCCTGCATAGGAGTTTCGGGCAGGTCACCGAAAGACCGCGGCTGGGTGTTGCTGGCTACGACGTCCGACGCGGTGGCGACCGTGGTCGACTGAATGGACGCTT
This sequence comes from Schoenobius gigantellus, assembly GCA_963935595.1. Taxonomy (NCBI): domain Eukaryota; kingdom Metazoa; phylum Arthropoda; class Insecta; order Lepidoptera; family Crambidae; genus Schoenobius; species Schoenobius gigantellus. The sequence goes on along the minus strand of OZ012544.1, from coordinate 7,744,613 downwards.
GCACCAGCGCAAACAAATCCGTCGCCGATGAGAAGTTCAAAAGCGAGTCCCCTTTAGGCTGCCCTGTGGCTCCCGATAACACTGGTTCATCTTTAGACTCTTCCAACGACTTCTTAACTATTTCCATTTCCTGCCGCATCTGGTCCTCTTTGACTTTTTGTGTTGCAGATTGGAACACCTATAACAAATAATGTATTAATGTTAATTTTGTTTTCGAAACTTCACGAAACTTTGCTCACTATGCTAGAGGATCTTCGTCACATTCGTCATTATATAGAAAAAATCGATTTCACCGATTGACAAGTCTTCGCAATCAAATACTATGCCGCATATGTGGGAAGGGAGAAAGCGATATAGGTATTAAGCTAAGACTCACCTCCTCGACGGTGTAGTCGTCATCGTCGCTCTCCACAGTGAGGACGGCTTCGTCCACCTCATCCATCTCGGCGACGGTCGGGGCCGACACTAGCGTGGGTTCCGCCGCGTTCACGTACTGCCGCAGCCGCTCCACCCGTTGGGGCTCGCGCGCTTCCAGCTTCTTCAGGTAGGCTATCAAGCTGTGCTGCTCCTCGGCGGACAGCTCGTTGAAGTTCTTCAATAGGGTCTCCAGATCCGAGTCGGATAAGCCGTCCATTGCGTCCGGCGCGTGCTCGGCTGTTTCGACTCTGCAGACAAGCCGCGACAAGGTTACGAATAAATTAATTGAAGTTTGTCCATTGATCCCTCAGGGGCTCTTTTTTTTAATCATTCGTTTAGTATCGAGCGTTTGCGATGAAAATCATTTCGACATGAATTATCAATATCATTTATGTTGAAAACAAAACAAAAATCAGTACAAACAGAACGCAGACGACGCTCGACAAGCACTTAACCCCTAACGAATGATTCAAAAATAAATGCCCCGGATTTGAATGAGTTTCTAATAATTATCACGCCTACTGCACATTCATTTCATGAAGACCGGCAAGGCCTACCGACGCACTCGCCCGTACCCCTCACCCCCTAGTTTGGTCTGCGACATCATTTAAGAATAGCCCAACTTGAGATTGACTAGCGATAAATAACAATAAGCAAAGGATGTTTACGCTCGAGGAAGAGCGAGTGGCAACACTATATATATTCTGTGCATGTGAGGGCCTATGGCGGCCGACCGCTGTGACATGTCAGTCGAGTCGAATTTGTAATGACATTGAAATTGAAATAATTACCACGCGGCGCGTTATCAATGATTGATTGTTTTTTGCGCGGCGCACCTAATTAATGTGGTTGCGAAAGTCCGCTGATCGGTGCGTATAAGGTGAAATGGCGATCTATTAGGAAAACGCAAATGTAGTGAGTGATCCGGTCGTGGTTCAGTGGTTTGACAGCAGCCCTTCAGGAGCCGCGACTTCCTTCGAGCTAGCTCAGGAAGTCCACCGGCTACATACGGAGACCGGATCGGCTTAGAGGTAAGAGATACCCATTTCATTAGATTGTAGTCCTTGATATCAGCAACCAAACAAAAAATCGGCGAATCGCCGAATTGGTGGCGTCGACTTTAGGCGCCATCAAAGGAAAATAATTATTTACGAATTGTTATTCGACAAAATCAGACATTCACTCTGTTGACAACGATAAATAAATACGTGATCACCACTCCCGATGATCCGCAATATGCTATTCATTATTCACCAGTAATTGTTGCAATTTTTCGAGATTACGTACAATAGAGTTGTGAGAAACATGCATAGAATTGTTATTATTTATAAAATATGCATATTCCCTACACACACAGTACACATCATCACAACGCTGTGACAGTGTTGAGCATTATTACTTGATGCAAACTTAATGGCGGTTCGAGTATTAGCTGCGAGTAGTTTACTAGCTGCGAGCAGCCTTCTACGTCACGCGCGATCCTGATATTGCGCTCAGAGTATCGACATGAAGAACTTCAGAACCGCCATTATGTTTGCTCTGTACTGTATTGGTTCCAATAAAAACAGAATATAGCATGAAAATGAATTTAAAAAAAATTAATACCATTCTATGGTAAAACAAATACTGGGGCTTTATTTTAATCTATATTTGACATTCTGCCGATCCAGAGACATTATGTGACTTGCCATCTTATACTTTTACTTGTTTTCCGCACCGCAGCTTCGCTCGCGTTATTTTCGTTTTTCCCGTAGTAAAAATATACAGCAAATGCTTTGGAAAAAATCCCGTTGAAATACGTCAGTCAGTTGGATATACACAAACAAAAACCAAAATTTCTATTTATCGAGTTAAATGAAAAATTTATGCTTCTAGCTTCAAAAAAAAAAAAGATTGACATACGAACTGTCAACCTCTATTTCACCCCCCTTCATCATCATCTCAGCCGCACGACGCCCACTGCTGGGTATAGGCCTCCCCCATGGATCTGCCCGCATCCAGCGGCTTCCCGCGACCCATGCCAGATCGTCGGTCCACCAGGTCGGCGGCCTACCCACTGACTGTCGCCCGGATCGTGGTCGCCGCTCAAGAACCGCTCGGCCCCAACGGCCATCGGTTCTTCTAGCTATGTGTCCCGCCCATTGCCACTTCAGCTGAGTAATCCTTCGAGCAACGTCTGTCACTTTAGTTCTCCTGCGGATCTCCTCATTTCGGATCCGATTACGCAGGGAGACCCCAAGCATTGCTCTCTCCATTACCCGCTGAGCGACCTTGAGCCCTCGGACGAGACCCATAGTGAATGGCCACGTTTCGCTTCCGTAGGTCATCACTGACAACACACACTGGTCAAAGACTTTCGTCTTGAGACACTGAGGTAATTTGGACGCGAAGATTTTTCGTAACGAAAATTGTTCCCGCAAGCTGCCCATCCGAGCTGGATTCGACGAGAGATCTCTTTTTCGAAGTTGGACTTACCTAACTGGACTATCTGTCCCAAGTACCTAGTCTACAACTTCAAGTGTAGTGATCCCAATATTGACTGGAGTGGGTACAACATGGGCATTCGACATGATTTTTGTCTTATCCATGTTCATTTTACGACCCACTCTTTGGGAAGCACTGTCAAACCTGCGACCGAGACTATTCGTAATGACTCTCGAAATCAACTTATAAACATGACTCAGGAGTGAGATCGGCCTATAGTTCTTCAAGAGTGTTTTATCACCCTTTTTGAAGAACAGGATGACCCCACTCTCACTCCATGCTTTAGGCGTTCTGCCCTCGAGAATAACGGAATTAAAGAGCCTTTGGAGGACTTTAAGTATCGGCTTACCGTCCGCTCTCAGAAGCTCTCAGTAGTGATTCCGTCATCACCCACCGCCTTGTTGTTTTTTAGTTGTTTGAGAGCCATACTAATCTCGTACAGGCAGACGTCCGGGATATCTTCAGTATAGTGTCGGGTAAGCTCGGCTCTGGGGTCTCTAGCCTCGCTTTCAACAGGTGCTTGCGTGGAGTATAACTGTCCATAGAAACTCTCAATCTCTCTTAGGATCTCAGGCTTCGACGAAATGAGGCTACCGTCGTCAATCTTCAGCTGCGTCAGTTGACTTTGCACAATAGACAGATATCTCGCAAATACTTTGGAGCCTTTATTTCGCTCGATAGCCTCTTTAATACAAGCCGGTCCCGGTAACGACTAGCATCCATTGAGTTCTGCAGCCTCATTTCGTGTCTCCGATTCATAAGTTGGAGCGTTTTGTCGGAGAGTTTCTTTGTTCTGGGACGGCGGGTTTTAAAGAACTTAGACCTTACCGTAGGGACAGTATCCACCACGATGTTGTTTAGATCGTCCACATTTAAGCTGTTCTCAAGGGCTTCGAAGCGGTTCTGGAGCTCGAGTTGAAACCTTTGGGGTTTTGGATTTGCGCAGGTACTGGTCGGAGCGTAGACTTTATCAGTCGAGATCTTTCCAGCTTAGTATTGATATTCAATGTGCCTCGTACCAGTCTGTGGTCACTCCCCGTTTTGACGGCATTGATCACAGAGACATCATTGAATATGTGCCTTTTCGTCGACATGATGAAATCTATCTCGTTTTTGACATTACCGTCCGGACTCATCCAGGTCCATTTTCGGCTTTCGGACTTCCTGAAGAAGGAGTTCATCATATAGAGGTTCTCCTTCTCCATGAAGTCCGCTAGCATCTGACCTCTGGTGTTCCGGTGCCCAAATCCAAATTGCCCCATTCTCAACTCATCACCGCAACGTTTCCCCAACCTAGCGTTAAAGTCCCCCATTACAACCGTGTAGTGGGTATTGTGGCTACGTATGGCTGCAGAGATCTCTTCATACATAGCCTCCACTTCGTCATCTGGGTGTGTCGAGGTCGGAGCGTAAACCTTTATGACATTTAACGAATATCGTTTCGATATTCTGAGTATCAGATATGCTACCCTGGTCGACACACTCCCCATGGTTATTATGTTGTTGACTTGGGGACGATGAACCCGACACCACCTTGGGACTGTTGGTCGCCCTCCCGGTAGTACAGCAAGTTGCCAGGTCGAGTCGTCGTAGATGGTAGCCGGATCTTACCCGGGGATTCTTCGCACCCCCTGCCCTAGGCATAGCAGGGCTGCCGGGGACTAGAGGCCGATTTATTTGTGTGTGATTCATATGGGGGGGGGGGGGGGGCATAATCGCCACGCTTGGCAGGCGGATTGGCGATCGCAGTAGGGCCGAGATCTGAGGAGACGCTGCTGCCCGTCTCCTAAAGGCCATATCTCCCTTAGTGGCCTCGTACGACACCCACGGGAAGAAATGGGTTGGTGCTATTCTAGGCCGGCACACAGACGGCACACATTTTAGAGGTAGAATTTTTACAAACGCTTAAACAGGCATTTACAATTTTTTTATCAGTAGCCTAAAAATAAAGCTTCACATTTCTAACTTCAAAATGACGGACTTCCATACAAACTTTAAATGTAGAATTTTCTAAAATACTTCCTCAGTGGGCGTCTACTCAATAAATTGACCTTACTGACCAACATTCATGGGTTTAAGTTCAATAGTTTAAGCTCGGCGATGATGAATCAGTCAGTCGTCAACCAATCGGGTGATGTTCTTTTACGAGTATGAAGTAAGTATAGAGTACGGTGGTAAGTCGAGCCCTTTAGATGCATAAAACCATATACGCGAAACACCAGCGCATGGTTTTGTTTGTGACTAAGTTAAAACAATTACGTTAAATACCAACAACGTACAATTCCACAAACGCAAAACACCACCTAACTTATAAAGTTAGGCGTTTCGTTCGCGTAAAGGTGGTGTTTTGCGATTATACTGCCTTCGTGGTCTAGTGGTTGAGACCACCAGGTGTTGATCGGGAATAACAGTTAACAATGTTAATAACATTGAAAAGTAACGCCGGATATTAATAACATTGATGTGTAAAGGCCTTACTAATAACCACTGTATAAGCCTTGTATAGTTAAGCAGTGTTTTGTCTCTTTTGTTCGAATTTAAAATGTCATTCAAGTGAACGTGACAAAACACTGTTTAACTAAATCAGGCTTATACAATGGTTATTAGTAAGGCCTTAAGTGTACATCGCAAAAACAAGTGAAGGTCTAAAAAACAAATGAACGAAATAACAAGTCAAGAAGTGAAGGTTTAAAAAATGCGTCGAAAGGCACAGACCAAAAAGTTGGTATTTAGCGTGTTTTTTCATTTGCGAGTTTGGCGTTTTGCGAAAACGGTTTGTTGCGTCTAAAGGAGTCGAGCGACACAGACAGCATGCAAGCAATGCAGGCGCACCCACCTGGCCTTGTCGTTCTCGTCGTACGCCGACTGCAGCATCTGCAGCGCGGACGCGGAGCCCCTGGCGGAGGCTGCGGCGGGGGCTGCGGGGGCTGCGAGGGAGGGGGCTGCGGGGGCCGCGGCGGGGCGAGGTTTGGCCGCGGCCAGCGCCGGGGGAGGGGGAGGCAGCGGCGGCGCCTCCTCCTGCTTCCTCTCCCTCTGCCCCCGCTTCTTGGCCTCGGCCATGCCCACCACGGCGTCCACCAGCTGCGCCAGCTCCTCGGACGACACGTCCGTCTTGCCCTGCGCGATGAGCGCGGCGGCCATCTGCTGCGCGATCTGCGCGCGGTCCACCTCGCCCACACCCGCCACCGGCACCGCCGCCGCCGCCTCGGGCGCGGTCGCCGTCGACGACTTCGCCTTCTCCTGCACGATCGAGCGGGCCGTGAGACAGACGCCGGAGGAATTTTTCTTAAGCACGGTGCGTCTCGAAATTGAACATAATATGGCAACGCCGGGCTATTGATAGGATCAATGAAACCTCGTCTGTTTGCGACAGAATAAGATCTGACCGTCCACGTAGTATTCGTACGAAAAAGGCAATTAAAGCAGTGAAGGAAAGAATTCAAAGAAATCCTGTCCGAAAGCAAAAGATTTTATCTCGGGAAATGAATAGATACAGCACCTAGAACTATGTCGCGTATTTTAACTAAGGACTTGCAGCCTATGAGATAAGAGACGCACTGGTAATTATTTACCATACAATTTAAAAACGGTAAGGTGGTAAAATCAAAAGAATTTTATAAGAGGTACGCAAAAGAATTTACAGAAAAATATTATTTACTGATGAGAAAATTTTTACTACTGAGCAATGTGGCATACAACGAATTCAAAAAATGCAGCGCGGGCATATGTGCGTTCAGGTTTAATGCACAATGTGTGAAATTTAATTGACAGTCACGGTCGAAAGCTAAACGACGGTTAATGTCAATCGAATCTTATACGTTTCTCTTTAAGCGATTGCGACAGCGATTATTATGATAGATAGATAAAGTCTTTATTTACACCCATCTTCATCACACACAAACATAATTTCACAAAAAATAAAAATACTAAACATAAATTTAAGAATATAGTAAGTAGGTACCTAATCCAAAATTATCGAAAGACGTCTCGCCTAGGGGGGGCGCTATACCCTAGTGCCAAGTGTACCGCGCTGTACCCTAGAGGCTTTCACCCTCCACCAACCCATGGCCCTACTCGACCGATCGTGGTTATACGGGCCGAAACAGCGGGAGATGTGCGCGGAACCTGCGTAATCGCACTCTAGCCGCGCACACTTCTCGACTCCCTACAAGTTATTTAAATCTTTCTCCTGTTTGTCCCTGTGTCCCTCTCCCCTTACGGGTCGGACAACACACGTCACGCCTTCGGTGTCCGCCACCAGGTCGCCGTGTGCCCACCGTTGTGGTACCGCTGGCTTCGTCTACCTTTCGTCTCCTCTTCTTTCTTCGGGCGGTCGCCCTCTTCCTTCTTCGCCCCTATCGAATCCACTCCTAATCTTAAACCACAGTCGCGCGAAGTCCCGCAGCCCGCAGCTGGAAATTCGCCTCCGTCCCCACGAGATCGCAGTAACAAATCGGACCCGTCTCAAGCGCTTTCACCTTTTCGACCGAGTCCCTACGCGGCTCACCGTACAGCCTACACTCCCACAGTGCGCGATGAAGGTCTTCGTCCTCGCACTCCCCACAAGGACACCTAGCACCGTCGACCAGTGAAAACCTAAACAGCCTAGAGGCCTAGAGCAAAGTGCCAAGTGTACCTGAGCGAGGCGGCGGCGGCGGCGGCGGCGGCGGCGGCGCGGTCGCACGGCCGGCCGGCACCGCTTGCGGCGCGTCCGCGGCCGGCGCGCCGCCGCCGCCGCCGCCAGCGCCGCCGCGATCGCCGCCGCCGTCGCTTCGCTCTGAAACGCGCGTTTCATACACTGTGCATACGGCACTCAGCCAGCACGCGACACGGATATTTGTCTACATTTCAACGGTTTACTGGCACCGGATACAACGTGTATACGTATATATGCACGTATACGAAGCCGTTAAGCCGCAATATGTATACGGATTACCAATAATGGCAAATAAATGCTTCCCGTGAATCTATAAATTTTTCATCATTGAAACACTGAACGATAGTTAAAGGTTGCGTTTGTAGCTTGTAGTTTTTTTTTTCATTTTTACAAATCATCCGTGGCTAACAGAATGATAGCAAATTATCGTTAAATAATTTTCAATAGATCGCAAATAAAATATCATTACACATGTGTACAAAACGCGCATTTCTAATTTTTTATGAGCATTAAATAAACTATCAAGAAAACGTTAAAAATAACACCCAATAAAAAAACTATTATATAAACGAAAAATAGGCATGTAACTTGTAAAACTTCCATTATTTTAATTCATAGTATTTTAATTTAAAAAAAATTCAGACATCTGTATTCTAAAACTATGTTGGGCAACATTAGAACTTGAAAGTGTGCGATGGTCAGATCACCTCCTCGTGGTGCACCCTGGGCAACCCGGCAGAAGTCTGCCGCGGCCTAAAAGTCTGACAGCTGCCCCGGTGAACGGGGCGTGGAGTTGGCGGAGGAGGCAGCCATAGTGTAGGATTGGTGCCTGCGGCCAACGGACGGTCCCAACGTAGACGAGGGAGCCTCTCGGTTCCGAGAGGCTCTCACGGAGGTGTGCGAAGCTTCCATGCCGCGATCGCACCCTCCGAAGGACCGTCAGACGGCCAATTGGTGGTCTCAGGACGTGTGTGTGTGCGCGGGGGGCTACCTTGGCCGCGGCGTGCAGCGTGGCGGTGTGTGTGTGTGCGGGTGCGGGGGGGTCACCTTGGCCGCGGCGGCGGCGCGGTCCGCGGCGTGCAGCGTGGCGGTGTGTGTGTGTGTGTGTGTGTGTGTGCGGGGGGGTCACCTTGGCCGCGGCGGCGGCGCGGTCCGCGGCGTGCAGCGTGGCGGTGTGTGTGTGTGTGTGTGTGTGCGGGTGCGTGGGGGGTCACCTTGGCCGCGGCGGCGGCGCGGTCCGCGGCGGCGGCGCGGTCCGCGGCGTGCAGCGTGGCGGTGTGTGTGTGTGTGTGTGCGGGTGCGGGGGGGGTCACCTTGGCCGCGGCGGCGGCGCGGTCCGCGGCGTGCAGCGTGGCGGTGTGTGTGTGTGTGTGTGCGGGTGCGGGGGGGTCACCTTGGCCGCGGCGTGCAGCGTGGCGGTGTGTGTGTGTGTGTGTGCGGGTGCGGGGGGGGTCACCTTGGCCGCGGCGGCGGCGCGGTCCGCGGCGTGCAGCGTGGCGGTGTGTGTGTGTGTGTGTGCGGGTGCGGGGGGGGTCACCTTGGCCGCGGCGGCGGCGCGGTCCGCGGCGTGCAGCGTGGCGGTGTGTGTGTGTGTGTGTGTGCGGGTGCGGGGGGGTCACCTTGGCCGCGGCGGCGGCGCGGTCCGCGGCGTGCAGCGTGGCGGTGTGTGTGTGTGTGTGTGTGCGGGTGCGGGGGGGGTCACCTTGGCCGCGGCGGCGGCGCGGTCCGCGGCGTGCAGCGTGGCGGTGTGTGTCTGTGTGTGTGCGGGTGCGGGGGGGGTCACCTTGGCCGCGGCGGCGGCGCGGTCCGCGGCGTGCAGCGTGGCGGTGTGTGTCTGTGTGTGTGCGGGTGCGGGGGGGGTCACCTTGGCCGCGGCGGCGGCGCGGTCCGCGGCGTGCAGCGTGGCGGTGTGTGTGTGTGTGTGTGTGTGTGTGCGGGGGGGTCACCTTGGCCGCGGCGGCGGCGCGGTCCGCGGCGTGCAGCGTGGCGGTGTGTGTGTGTGTGTGTGTGTGCGGGTGCGGGGGGGGTCACCTTGGCCGCGGCGGCGGCGCGGTCCGCGGCGGCGGCGCGGTCCGCGGCGTGCAGCGTGGCGGTGTGTGTGTGTGTGTGTGTGCGGGTGCGGGGGGGGTCACCTTGGCCGCGGCGGCGGCGCGGTCCGCGGCGTGCAGCGTGGCGGTGTGTGTGTGTGTGTGTGTGTGCGGGTGCGGGGGGGGTCACCTTGGCCGCGGCGGCGGCGCGGTCCGCGGCGGCGGCGCGGTCCGCGGCGTGCAGCGTGGCGGTGTGTGTGTGTGTGTGTGCGGGTGCGGGGGGGGTCACCTTGGCCGCGGCGGCGGCGCGGTCCGCGGCGTGCAGCGTGGCGGTGTGTGTGTGTGTGTGTGCGGGTGCGGGGGGGGTCACCTTGGCCGCGGCGGCGGCGCGGTCCGCGGCGTGCAGCGTGGCGGTGTGTGTGTGTGTGTGTGCGGGTGCGGGGGGGTCACCTTGGCCGCGGCGTGCAGCGTGGCGGTGTGTGTGTGTGTGTGTGTGCGGGTGCGGGGGGGGGTCACCTTGGCCGCGGCGGCGGCGCGGTCCGCGGCGTGCAGCGTGGCGGTTGTGTGTGTGTGTGTGTGCGGGTGCGGGGGGGGTCACCTTGGCCGCGGCGGCGGCGCGGTCCGCGGCGTGCAGCGTGGCGGTGTGTGTGTGTGTGTGTGCGGGTGCGGGGGGGGGTCACCTTGGCCGCGGCGGCGGCGCGGTCCGCGGCGTGCAGCGTGGCGGTGTGTGTGTGTGTGTGTGCGGGTGCGGGGGGGTCACCTTGGCCGCGGCGTGCAGCGTGGCGGTGTGTGTGTGTGTGTGTGCGGGTGCGGGGGGGGTCACCTTGGCCGCGGCGGCGGCGCGGTCCGCGGCGTGCAGCGTGGCGGTGTGTGTGTGTGTGTGTGCGGGTGCGGGGGGGGTCACCTTGGCCGCGGCGGCGGCGCGGTCCGCGGCGTGCAGCGTGGCGGTGTGTGTGTGTGTGTGTGCGGGTGCGGGGGGGGTCACCTTGGCCGCGGCGGCGGCGCGGTCCGCGGCGTGCAGCGTGGCGGTGTGTGTGTGTGTGTGTGTGTGTGTGCGGGGGGGTCACCTTGGCCGCGGCGGCGGCGCGGTCCGCGGCGTGCAGCGTGGCGGTGTGTGTGTGTGTGTGTGTGTGCGGGTGCGTGGGGGGTCACCTTGGCCGCGGCGGCGGCGCGGTCCGCGGCGGCGGCGCGGTCCGCGGCGTGCAGCGTGGCGGTGTGTGTGTGTGTGTGTGCGGGTGCGGGGGGGGTCACCTTGGCCGCGGCGGCGGCGCGGTCCGCGGCGTGCAGCGTGGCGGTGTGTGTGTGTGTGTGTGCGGGTGCGGGGGGGTCACCTTGGCCGCGGCGTGCAGCGTGGCGGTGTGTGTGTGTGTGTGTGCGGGTGCGGGGGGGGTCACCTTGGCCGCGGCGGCGGCGCGGTCCGCGGCGTGCAGCGTGGCGGTGTGTGTGTGTGTGTGTGCGGGTGCGGGGGGGGTCACCTTGGCCGCGGCGGCGGCGCGGTCCGCGGCGTGCAGCGTGGCGGTGTGTGTGTGTGTGTGGTGCGGGTGCGGGGGGGTCACCTTGGCCGCGGCGGCGGCGCGGTCCGCGGCGTGCAGCGTGGCGGTGTGTGTGTGTGTGTGTGTGCGGGTGCGGGGGGGGTCACCTTGGCCGCGGCGGCGGCGCGGTCCGCGGCGTGCAGCGTGGCGGTGTGTGTCTGTGTGTGTGCGGGTGCGGGGGGGGTCACCTTGGCCGCGGCGGCGGCGCGGTCCGCGGCGTGCAGCGTGGCGGTGTGTGTCTGTGTGTGTGCGGGTGCGGGGGGGGTCACCTTGGCCGCGGCGGCGGCGCGGTCCGCGGCGTGCAGCGTGGCGGTGTGTGTGTGTGTGTGTGTGTGTGTGCGGGGGGGTCACCTTGGCCGCGGCGGCGGCGCGGTCCGCGGCGTGCAGCGTGGCGGGTGTGTGTGTGTGTGTGTGTGTGCGGGTGCGGGGGGGGTCACCTTGGCCGCGGCGGCGGCGCGGTCCGCGGCGGCGGCGCGGTCCGCGGCGTGCAGCGTGGCGGTGTGTGTGTGTGTGTGTGCGGGTGCGGGGGGGGTCACCTTGGCCGCGGCGGCGGCGCGGTCCGCGGCGTGCAGCGTGGCGGTGTGTGTGTGTGTGTGTGTGTGCGGGTGCGGGGGGGGTCACCTTGGCCGCGGCGGCGGCGCGGTCCGCGGCGGCGGCGCGGTCCGCGGCGTGCAGCGTGGCGGTGTGTGTGTGTGTGTGTGCGGGTGCGGGGGGGGTCACCTTGGCCGCGGCGGCGGCGCGGTCCGCGGCGTGCAGCGTGGCGGTGTGTGTGTGTGTGTGTGCGGGTGCGGGGGGGGTCACCTTGGCCGCGGCGGCGGCGCGGTCCGCGGCGTGCAGCGTGGCGGTGTGTGTGTGTGTGTGTGCGGGTGCGGGGGGGTCACCTTGGCCGCGGCGTGCAGCGTGGCGGTGTGTGTGTGTGTGTGTGCGGGTGCGGGGGGGGTCACCTTGGCCGCGGCGGCGGCGCGGTCCGCGGCGTGCAGCGTGGCGGTGTGTGTGTGTGTGTGTGCGGGTGCGGGGGGGGGTCACCTTGGCCGCGGCGGCGGCGCGGTCCGCGGCGTGCAGCGTGGCGGTGTGTGTGTGTGTGTGTGCGGGTGCGGGGGGGGGTCACCTTGGCCGCGGCGGCGGCGCGGTCCGCGGCGTGCAGCGTGGCGGTGTGTGTGTGTGTGTGTGCGGGTGCGGGGGGGGTCACCTTGGCCGCGGCGGCGGCGCGGTCCGCGGCGTGCAGCGTGGCGGTGTGTGTGTGTGTGTGTGCGGGTGCGGGGGGGGTCACCTTGGCCGCGGCGGCGGCGCGGTCCGCGGCGTGCAGCGTGGCGGTGTGTGTGTGTGTGCGGGTGTGCGGGGGGGGTCACCTTGGCCGCGGCGGCGGCGCGGTCCGCGGCGTGCAGCGTGGCGGTGTGTGTGTGTGTGTGTGCGGGTGCGGGGGGGGTCACCTTGGCCGCGGCGGCGGCGCGGTCCGCGGCGTGCAGCGTGGCGGTGTGTGTGTGTGTGTGTGCGGGTGCGGGGGGGGTCACCTTGGCCGCGGCGGCGGCGCGGTCCGCGGCGTGCAGCGTGGCGGTGTGTGTGTGTGTGTGTGCGGGTGCGGGGGGGGTCACCTTGGCCGCGGCGGCGGCGCGGTCCGCGGCGTGCAGCGTGGCGGTGTGTGTGTGTGTGTGTGCGGGTGCGGGGGGGGTCACCTTGGCCGCGGCGGCGGCGCGGTCCGCGGCGTGCAGCGTGGCGGTGTGTGTGTGTGTGTGTGTGCGGGTGCGGGGGGGGTCACCTTGGCCGCGGCGGCGGCGCGGTCCGCGGCGTGCAGCGTGGCGGCGGCGCGCACGACGGCGGCGCGCGCGGCGGCCGCGGCGGCGCCCGGCACCAGCCCCGCCTGCGCCGCGCCCTTCAGCTTCTCCTTGGCCGTCTCCACCAGCACCACCGCCGACTCGCGCAGCAGCAGCTCCTCCGACGAGTTGGCGCGCTCCTGACGACACACGACGCGAGCGTACGACTTAAGGCTGGGCCGAACCGACGCGTGCAGCGGTGGCGTGCACCGTGGCGATCACTTGTCGTGTACGAACTCGTAGCGACGCGTTCACGTCGATGAGGACGCGGCGATGTGAACGCGTCGCTACGAGTTCGTACACGACGACTAGATAGATTCGTACACAACCGAAGACAGAGCGGCTCACCTTCTCCATCTTGATCGCCTCGGCGAGCAGGTCGACCAGCTTGGGCCCGATGCTGCCCAGGTAGTCCTCGAGCGCCACCAGCAGCCGCAGCGTGGCCACCACGTTCTCGGGCGGGCCCAGGTCGGCGGCGCTGGGCCCCGGGCCGTGCCCCTGGCCGTGCCCGTGGCCGTGCCCCTGGCCGTGCCCCTGGCCGTGACCCTGGCCGTGCCCTTGGCCGGCGTGCGAGCGCGACCGCTCGCTGCCCGCGCGCGAGTGCTGCGGCGACCGCATCTCCGGCAGAGAGCCCAGCGACTCCGCGTCCGAGTTCCACGGCGACGGACCCTCGTCCCTGTTGACAGTTTCGGTTATTTACAACCGGGAAACGAATCATTTTTTGATGTGTAACACCATTCCTCTCATTTTCACGCAATCCGTCGGAGTGATCTCGTGAAATGAGATGTATGAGGAAGCCGGGGAAGCGCGCACTATGACTGATGACTAATGAGCGCGCGCGGTGATAGTTGGCCATCACAAGGAAGTGAGACGTCAGATGTTACATATCATATGCTATAACTGTAAGGCTAGTTCGTTTATTGTTTTTAATGTCGGACTATGTAGATTACTAAAATACTTCGACCTTCAGTTCTAGTATTGCAACAAAGACGGTTTTGTTCAGCCAAACTATTCTAAAAAGACATTTTGTAATTATTATGCCCATAACGATTATAGCATAAGACTGTTTATTTGGTACACAGACTATATTGTGGCGGTACACAGACTATAAGGTGGGTGTCACTCACGGCCGCAGCTCGTCGTCGGAGACCAGCACGGTCTGCATGCTGGGCGGCGGGGAGCGGCTGCGGTTGCGCAGCGGCAGCGCGTCCGATCGCCGCGACAGGGGACTGCCGCTACCCCGTCCCTCTCTAATGGCACAGGTGAAAATAGCACAATTATTATACCGGCTTCAAGGGTGGCCGAATACTTGATACGTACGGCCCGCACGATGTTAAGCGGAACCGCAGCCTATAGACGCTCGCGACCTAAGGCATATCACTTGAACGATTCCAAACTAACTAAGATCACTGTTGACAAAATTAGATGATAATATCGATAAAGGCAAAGAATCCAGGACTTGGATTTTAATTCACTAAGAAATAGGCTAGTTGCCTTGTGTCAAAATCAATGAGTATAGATTTTGTGTCTTTTGAAAAGTAATGATAATTATTCGCTATTCGATATCATAACATGCTAGAAATCATGTTTTAGGGCATTATTAATTACGGTCGCCTGCTTATTGTATTGTTAACGAAGATAGTGGCGTGAATTGGCATTACGCCACTGATCATCTATAGATTATCATCATGGCTGACAGCATTTCCATCCAAAATAATAATAAGCTTACATCATTTTTGTAGGTTTAAATGCCCAAAAACATATTTTTGTTAAATGTTGTCTACTACAACAATTATGTACAATTTAGGCCTTTACACATAATAGATAATAGTACAGAATAATATCCAAAAGAATCATTTAGCATCCACAAATTCCATCATTACAAATGTACTTAATATGATTTCTTATGATTTATCCAAAAAGCACATAATCGTGATAGAGTCTGGAAAAAAACGCGTTACAGCAATGTCATTGTATGTTATTATATGATAAGATAAGTCACAGCTAGCGTGACGTGAGCGCGCTCACAATTGAGCCAAGACGCGAAATGTCAATTCGGACCGCATTGTCTATTTGAAATGACATCATTATCGCTCCGAACTACAGACTAATTAGAGATTGGTCCGAACTTCGCTTTTTTTGTTATGTTAGTGCGTTGCTTTGCGTACTTAAGTATTTGCTATTGATTTTTCGTACCTTTGAGTTACCCTGGAATGCTACTGGACTATCGAGATCATGACTGCTGACTACTGCTAGCCAAAGGATTTCAATTCTCGACGACGTTATTTACGGTTTTAAGAAATAACCTCTTAAAGTTTATTCGTCTATAACTTTTTGTCCAGACTTCGTAAAATATTCATTCTACTATTATTTTACTAAGGAATTAAATCTGTATAGTTTGGCATATTGTTCATGCATGTTCACAAAAAAATATATCACCAAAAATTTGTTAGAGTTTGCCATTTATCTTTTTAAATTAAATTCAGTATAGTCATCGTCGGTCGTCAAAATTATTTGTGTGTAATTTCGTCGTTAAAACAACTAACCAACTAATTAAGTTAACTTTAATTTAACATATTTTTTCTATCTCTGAATTGTCATGTATTAAATTGAATAGCAGAAGAAATCCTAAATCGTAAAAATCCACGGTCAAGAAGCACAAAATCTTTGGCAGCTACATAGTTACAGCAAGTTACTATTTTTATAATGAGATGTAATGCTGATGTTGGTCAGTGACTTATATTATTCATCTATTAACAAAATATATTCATTAGATATATTTACAAAATTTATTTCTTGACATTACTTGAGACTTACTTAACATTAATACACTGACCTGTGAACTGGGCTGCGCGAGCGCGGCCTATTCATAGAGTGCGGTGATGGATGACGTTTTTGGGCGCCTGGAGACCTATTCAAAGGGAA
Organism: Schoenobius gigantellus; assembly: GCA_963935595.1. Classification (NCBI taxonomy): domain Eukaryota; kingdom Metazoa; phylum Arthropoda; class Insecta; order Lepidoptera; family Crambidae; genus Schoenobius; species Schoenobius gigantellus. Next base: position 7,728,760 of record OZ012544.1, on the reverse strand, counting down.
ACCACATACTAAACTTAGGCTCGTATTAATAGTCGCATCTCAAGTAAAAGCTCGATCTTGAGTAGCAGTTCTGACGTTTAATGTATGTCAAATCTGTCAAAAATAACAGCTCAAGATCGAGCTCGCACTTGAGATGCGACTATTAATACGAGCCTTAATATCTATTACTTTGACGCAATAAACCATATACAGAATGTCCCAAAAGCCGACGTCAAGCCGAAAGCAGGTGATAGACTAACTCATATATGTTATCAGAAAAATATATAAAAAAATCTAAGTCACCTAATTAACAAAAAAATCTAGCATTAAAAAAATGGATAAAATTTACACCCTGTGACGGTTTTTTCACTGTTGTTGCTACAATTCTTGACTTTTCTAAACATTTTCTTTTGTTTTGTAATCCTGAATAATGTTTCTGTATACTCTAATCTAAAATTTAAAGCCAGCTGCTCCAAATTAGAAGAATATGCCATTTATTATTTTTTCCAAAATTATTTTTTCGCATAGCTTTAACAAGCTGTACTGAAAAAAAAATTTACTATGCGAGTTTGGCAAGTAACTGCAAAAGTTGGCGCATTCAATAAGGATTCCAAAATGGTTCCAAAATATACTTGGTAGATAATTTCTACGATTGCAGACAATATTTTTTTTTCCAAAAACAGATATTCTCTTACTGAGCTGGCATAGTGAGCTGGGCAACCATCTTGTTGAAACCACATATCTCTTAGAATGTTAAGTGGCACATCTTCCAGTAGATTTGGTAAATCATTTTGTAAAAAATGTAAATAAACTTCACCAGTCAAGGCGTCTGGCAGCTCAAAAGGACCTATTATTTGTCCATTTAAAATTCCGGTCCACATATTCACTTTAAATCGATATTGTGATCTATCTTGCCTCATCAAATGAGGATTTTCGATATGCCACTCGTGTAAGTTGTGTAGGTTCATGTAACCATCTTTTTTAAATGTCGACTCATCTGACCACAAAATTTTTTCGAAGAATTGCGGATCTTCTCTGTGTTTTTGTAGCATTGTTTGACAAAAAGCAACACAGGGTCGATGGTCCCGGGGTAGTAGAGTTTGTACTCGCTGTACGTGGTACGGGTGTAGCTGATTTCTTTGCAAAATCCGATGGGCTGTACTTTTGGGTACTCCTGTGCTTCTCTCTATTCCACGTACAGAAATACTCCGATCTTCTTCGACAATGTCTAGTACAACGTCCTCGTAAGGGGGACGAAATCTTCTTTCACTATGTAATTGGTTCGGCAGTCGGCCCTCTGAGAAGAGTAATCGGTGCACATTTGTAAAGACTCGATGATCCGGAAAACGAGCTGCATTTGGGTACCTCTCACGATAAAGTCTAGCTGCAGCGTTGGCATTGCATCTACATTCCCCATAAATTAAATGCATGTTGGCGTATTCTTGTGTCGTGTACGCAGACATGGTGGCACTACACAATTAAACAATCAACGATAAGTAGTCCGGAGCAAAGGTCGTCGGTAGAGAAACTAAACAGTCCGAATCCAAATCACAAGTAATCAAGTCCAATAAACGAAGCAGAAAGTGGTAAGCACGAAATCAACACGAACGAATACAAAAAGATGCGCAGTAAGCGAAGGAGCGAAACGTACTGATGTGTATTGTTTGTGCGTTAGCGAATAATTGGCGTCACTATCTGTCTCACTTCCACTTCGTAAAATAGTCATTTTACGAAGTGGATGTGAGACTCGCCGTCTCTGTCACGTTAGCGTCACTATCTGTCTCACTCATACTTCGAATCTCTCCGTCTCTGTCACGTTAGCGTCACTATCTGTCTCTCTCACACTTCGTAAAATGACTCTCCCGGTCTCACTCAAACTAGAATGTTAAAGTTAAAGCCTTAAAGCAAACCATGGGTACATTAGAATAAATTTTAAGTACGTAAGAAAAATTTGTTCAAAACTGCCTGTTTTTGGAAAAAAAAAATATTGTCTGCAATCGTAGAAATTATCTACCAAGTATCATACCATTTTGGAATCCTTATTAAATGCGCCAACTTTTGCAGTTACTTGCCAAACTCGCATAGTACATTTTTTTTCAGTACAGCTTGTTAAAGCTATGCGAAAAATTAATTTTGAATATTTAATTTAGATAAAAATGGCATATTCTTCTAATTTGGAGCAGCTGGCTTTAAATTTTAGCTTAGAGTATACAGAAACATTATTCAGGATTACAAAACAAAAGAAAATGTTTAGAAAAGTCAAGATTTGTAGCAACAAGAGTGAAAAAATCGTCACAGGGTGTAAATTATATCGATTTTTTTAAATGTTAGATTTTTTATATATTTTTCTGATAACATATATGAGTTAGTCTACCGCCTGCTTTCGGCTTGACGTCGGCTTCTGGGACACCCTGTATATGTCTGACTTTATAACTGACATGGCTATATTTTCCTTGTTAATTTATATTTTTAAACATTGAAATGAACCAAAACATTCGTAAGAAACAAACAAAAAAAAATACAGGAAATTGAGTTTTTCATAAAAAAGAAATTTATAGCATTATAATGTAAGAAATCATAACAATAGAAACGAATACATTCATAAATGAGCCAATTTTTTTATTGAATAAAAATGTAACTATAAAAACCAACGCTTGTTACAATATGTTACAGATGTTATATGCAGACCCTTTGACCACCCCCTTGTTTTGTTTACATTGTAAAATACTGTTTCATTGTATGCATAAAGTTTAATTCTTTCCAAAATACCTGTAGTCCAGCTTATATCGGTCGTCGGGTCTCCTCGGCGGCGGTAAGTATCTGGGCGGGGATCTTCTACGCTGTTGTTCCGGAGTCCTGCGTCTCGGTTCGGGAGTCCTGCGCCTCGGCTCGGGGGTCCTGCGTCGCGGGATCGGTGACCTGCGTCTGGGTTCGGGCGACCTGCGTCTGGGGTCGGGCGACCTGCGTCGGAGGTCGGGCGACCTGCGTCTTAAGTCGGGCGGCGGGCGTCTGGGGTCGGGCGACCTGGTATTTAAAAAAAAAACAGCGGACTGAAGCACCAAGCAGAAAGTATTTTTGTGGTAATACTAGCTGTGCCCGCGAACTTCGAGGTATAAAATTAATTTACTACCTATTCTCAGACCTGTCGAAAACACACAAAAAAATTATAAAAATTGGTCAAGCCGCTTTGGAGGAATTTGTTTACAAATAATACTATGACACAAGAATTTAATACATTAAGATAACAAGGTAATCTGCTTTTCTTTCAAGTAGGACATGTAGATGAAAATTAAAACAAAAAAAGAAAAAGAAAACTTGAAGACAGGTTGAATTGTTTATAAGCCCTGCAATACACACTTCACATACATATTGTCAAAATTTATATGACACGGCACACAGGTTGGCTATTTAGGCGTTAAATATAACGACGCCTATACGGTGGTTATTGCGAGGTTTATTACAAACACCACTTAAGAGTGAATCATACCAATTAACGCGCTAAGCTGTTAGCTACAAATGTTTGTTGACAAAAATATTTGCGTTGCGTTTGCCTAGCGCTGCGTTTGTTTACGCATTACGACGCAGGTGGAGCCCGAACATATAAGTGAGAGCAGGAGAAAACATTGATGTTGGGATTGAGCTGGCAGCCACTGCCAATAAATTGCCCAATTGCTATCGTACCTGCGTCTAATGTCGGGCGACCTGCGTCTGAGGTCTGGCGACCTGCGTTTAGGCTCGGCACGTTTCTGTTCTGGGGGATTGCTTTCCTCTGGCTTCTGTTCCGAGGGCAGCGGCGGCGGCGAGAGGCGCATCTTGCGGTATATCTCGGTCACGTGCACTCGCAGCTCCTCGTCGTGCAGCTCCTTCATACGCCCCGTCCAAAACACTATCCACTCGGGCTTGAAGTCGTGCTTCGACGGATCTTTGCCCTCTGCGAAATATCAGAGCATCGTTGAAAAGCAAGTACAAGCTCCGTGAGTAATGTGATGGGAGTTTGTTAATTGTTATTTTCGCTATGGGTGCGGGAAGCCTGTCATTACCCGAGCCGAAGGCGAGGGTTGACAGTCGGAACGAGTTGAAATGACAGTCCCGCACGTGTATTGAACAACTTTTTAATACAGTTGCGAAAAAATGAAACAATAAATACAACCATTGTGTAATTTATTTCTTATAAATTTTAGAAAAAATGGCGCCAAATATGTCTTTGTACACAGCAGATACAAAGCAAATGCGTGCTATGCTTTGCTTGCCGTGTTTTTAAAAGCAAGGTTCGGCCGTGCTTTTTGTTATGCTTTGCTTTTACAATACAAAATCTGGTAGACCAGTTTATATATTTAGCGCAATCTTAACTTAGCTTGTTAGAAAAAAGCAGGAAAAAATGTGTCAGATTTTAGACATTTGACATTTGATAATGGTAATGGTAGGTAATGGTGACCTTCCCGCACGCTAAACAGCCCTGCAATATACCACTTTTTGAGCAACTGTATTGAAAAAATAATATTGAAATACAAACGATGTCTAAAAATCTGCAAACACAAGCCTTATTCAATTCCGATCAGTGTTAGTTGAATTTGTGATATCTTAGACATAAACCACACGCTTATTTTTCCGCCGAAAAAATGTATGGTGATGCCTAGACATTTTCTACCGTCGATAACAGTTTTACTTAAAAATAAGTTTCTTGGACTCTTTCGCGATAATTAGAGCGAAAGCAAAATTCATAGTTTGCTTCGGTTGAAATATTTTGGTATGGTCCAGCGGAAGCAAATACTGCCCTGCGAGCATGGAACTCTCGATAAACAAAATTTGACAGCTAAGATCGACAAATTCGTCAAAACAAAAATCGATAAATTTGACAGATATTCCAAGGAGTGAAAAGGACAGATGCTCTTCTCGATCGATTATGTCGATCGACAAGTCCATGCTCGCAGGGCTGAATTGATTAAAGCTGAATTGATTAAACGAGCCTCTTTGAAATTGAAAAATTAATTGCTGTTTAATTCCTAAATCCCGTCAGCCTTCATACTCGAATCGAAAGTTTAAATCTGTGAAATATTTTGACATCATAACGTCATTGTTTTACTAATCCGTCTGTAATATGTAGACCACTATAAGTAGACTACGTTGACATCATACCATCAATTATTCTACTCACCCGTCTGTATCTCCTTGTAGCGGCGGTTCCAGAACTTCTTCCACTCCTCGGGGTACAGCGGGTGCTTCTCCGGATTCTTCTCGTGGTAGGCGAGCATCTTCTTGGCCGCGTCCTCCACCGCCAGCCGCTGCTCTTCCGCCAGCTTCACCTTGTAGTCGTAGTTGGGCGGCTTCTGTTATTTATAACAACAATGTAATATTTATCGCAACCTTCCTCGCATCATAGCGAGTTTAGGCAGAGTGGTTACGTACGTTAAGTGTAGATAAGACTTCGTCTATATAAAGTGTGAGCAAGCTTTTCAGCCCACCGTTCACCGTTTCTGGCGTGATTCGAGCTTTGTTTGGTAATGTTTATGTGCTCATCTTTTCGTCCGTCCGTCTGTCCGTGTCAACGAAATCTCGACCCGTGTGCCACCTAGACTTCGAATATTACTAGATGATAGGGTGAACTCTAGTTGAATTTTTTTTTATGTGTAGGGTCACATAACCTAGGGGTTGAAACCCCAATTAAAATTCAATAAACGATGACTGGAACTCTTTGGTGATTAGAACTTTTACTGACAATATCCACATTCTAAATTCAAATCACTTTTTCTCTCTAAGCGATAAAAAAAGCTATTGTGATCTCTGGTTACAAGGTACGAAGTAGCTCTTTTCGAATAGATGTAATAAAAAATAAAGCAGGGAAAAATGGGGCACCATATACTTGTTATTCCCGCAGGGAGAAATATATTTTTATATAACTTTTCCTCCCGTATATTTTGTTCGAAGAAAAGACAAAATTACTTCTTTCATTTTCGGGGCGACTACTGTTCCGATCAAGTGTAGTACAGGGATGTTGCGGATGCGGATTTTTGGAGGCTCACATCCGCGGATGCGAATGCGGGTGAAGATGTTTAAGATGTTATAGAAAAAAAAGGATTTGAATTAAGAATTAAAATAATGATATTATTAATTACAATTAGTAAATGATGTTAAAAATAGGAGCATTACCTATACTTAATGAAAAGTAATATCGCCGCCTTCTCTGATTCAAGCCAGTTACGCAATAGTTCATAATTAAACCCGCGCTAGTAAATAATAAAAAGAATAAAACACGTAATGATTTATTCACAAGAAACAAATAATGCACCGCAACAAACGCATCGGATCTTGTCACCAATTTTTTCGTTCCCATTGAACGGCACGCGCCATTTCGCGGGCCCCACCCAATTTCTTTCTTGTCGCAACTTGTGTTACATCCGCATCCGCATAATCATCCGCATTGATTATTACGGATGCGCATGCGGATGCAGATGTCCAAATCCATGCGGAATGTCGCATATGCGGATGCGAATATTCGCGACATTCCTAGTGTAGTATAACATTTTAAAAAGAAGCCTTCTACGAGGGCGGGTCAAAAAGTTCGCGGAATGAGGGGCATGGAGGGGGGAAAAGGTGACTTTTTACTACCTGCACTAGTTGTGACACTCATTAAGAGTATAAATACTAAGTTTAAAAAAAAATAGGTCATAATTACCTGAGCTACACATCAATCAACAGGTCAATCCAGAAGAAAATTTGCAACATGGAGAAAATTGAGTTTCGCGCAGTCATCAAGTTCCTTACCAAACAAGGAAAACCTCCCCAGACTATTTTGGAAGAGATGTCTTCTGTTTACGGGGACTCTTGCCCTGGTAAAACCATGGTTTACAAGTGGCACAATCTGTTTAAGCAAGGCAGGGATTCGATTGAAGATGATCCGAGGCCAGGGCGGCCTGTCGAGGCAACCACGGCAGAAAACGTCGAAAAACTTGAAAAAATCATATTGGAAGATGACCGTTTAAAGAAGAAACAGCTTGCACAAATGATTGGAGTATCAGCTACAACCATTTTGAACATCCTACACGACCATCTTGGCATGTCAAAGGTGTGTGCAAGATGGGTGCCGAGAATGCTCACGCCACACCAGAAGCAGCGGCGAGTTGAGTGTTGTCGCGAGTTTTTAGCGCTCTGTGGTGAACAAAAGGATGAAGTTTTGAACCGAATTGTGACTGGAGATGAAACTTGGGTTCATCATTATGAGCCTGAGTCCAAACAAGACTCCATGCAGTGGCACAAAAAGGGCACACCACCTCCGAAGAAATTCAAAGTGTCTCCGTCGGCTGGAAAACTCATGGCTACTGTTTTCTGGGATTCACAGGGAATCCTCCTTATTGATTATAAAGAAAAGGGTGTCTCTATCACTGGAGAGTACTACGCTGCACTATTAGAACGTCTGCGAGATGCTGTGAGAGAAAAATGACGGGGAAAATTGACTAAAGGTGTGCTCCTTTTGCACGACAATGCACCCGTGCACAAGGCGCAAGTTGCGATGGCTGCTGTTCAAAGAGTGGGCTTCGAAATCTTGGAACATCCTCCCTATAGCCCAGATTTAGCCCCAAGTGATTATTATTTGTTCCCAAAAATGAGAAAAGGCTTCGAGGGAAGAAATTTTCCAGCGATGAAGAAGTGAAGAGCGCAATTTCGGCCTATTTTGACGACAAAGAGAAATTATTTTTTTTCGAAGGTATTAATCAATTAATTGATAGGTCTAATAAATGTATTAGAGTTAAGGGGGAATACATTGAGAAGGAAAAATAATTTTGTGTTTTATTTCTTACTTGTTACCCTCCATTCCGCGAACTTTTTGACCCACCCTCGTAAATCCGACTACCAGTATATTACCTTCTCTTGCGTCTTGTCTGTCCGCAAGTGTCCGGGGCTCTCTCGCCGCTTGTCTCGGTAGGGCTCGTAGCGATTCTGATACGGGTCGGGCTTGTTTCTGTAATGAGAGGTACATTAACATTTTTAACCAATTGGTTTGAGTTGTTTAAGTAAGGTAGTTGAGCAAGGGGCTGCTGGAACAAGTTTGTAGAGTTAACATGTTGTTCAAAGTATGCTCTGGGAAATTGCCATTGTTCTGGCTATCAACGTGCAAATGACTGCACAAGCGGGATGGGCCACATGCTTGGACCAAGTCGATCCGATTAAGAGAAATCTTAACAGATTTTGTTTGAAGGCTGGAGATATTGTATAGAAAAAGTAGAGTAAACTGGAAAAAGCAAAACGGTGCCACCTTCTTCGCGAAAAAGCATATAACTAAAACTATGTAGACTTCAACATTTCCGTAACAAAGACAATAATGATATCTATAATGTAAACAATCAAAGAAATAGTATTTTTAAAATAATTTCAACAGTGCTACGGTCTGTATGAAATTGTTAAATTGTTCAGAATTTTGAGTGTCAATAGTTGTCTCTTTGAGCTTATATCAACTACTAGAAGCAAATTAAAAAACCGATTACTTTTTACTCCCTGGGGACTAAAGTGGTCATTTTAATCCCGCTCCGCGAGGCTATATTGACATACTTTTGGAGCATAAGAAGTGATAAAGATATTTTTATTGATATGTTAACGTTATAGTATGGGTGAATGTTGTTTTTTACTACCGTTTTTGATTTGTAACAATAATATAAGTCGGTACGCATGTTTATTTACGTACCTTATTGGTCGATGTGAGGGTCTGTCTCCATCATCGTCGGACATCCCAGAGTTCGCGCGCCGAGATTGCCTCCCTGCTGGACGCTGCAAGATCGGCAAGATATTATAAAATGTGTGTTGAGATAAAGGAGGTAACCGACCGGGGTATTTTGCCGCAATGTAAAACACTCGATGCTATTTTACGCATGTTTAGTACTGTTAAGCTGCCATCAAATTGATGTGAATTCCGCGCGTTTCGTTCGCTGAGCCGCTCAAACTGATGCGAATTCCCGCGTGTCATTCTTTATGTTATTTCTCATATCGAAAAAGACAAATTGCTTACTTTTGCATTTTTTTTGTCTATATAATCGAATGAGTTCAACGCGAATCGTACACTTATTCGAATTCATCCCTTCAATCAAAGCCTTGCCACGCCATAATACCTAGCACATTATATGTGGAAACGCACTCTAAAGAGCTCTACGATCTGCATAGATAAATTCATAGGCATACTTGCATATTTTTTATATCAATAACATTAGATGAAACGTTCGCTTACCGAGTAACTGTTGAAGAGAGATTTCGATGGCGCCGACACCACGGGCGGAGATGGGTCTTTCTTATCATGCCTGTGAAAAATATGTGTAATTGTAAAATGCGCAAACAAGAAAATAAACCACACTTTTGAATAGATTTGAATTACACTTCAGTTATCATGACAGTCATTATCAGAATTAGACTCACAAAATGACTAAAGAAACCATAATTTTTTTTGAAATAAGAACTTGTATAATTCTTAGTCTTACCTGCTAGACTTGAATGTAGCTGAAACAAAATTTTAAATAATTAGAAACAAATAAGACTGTATGATATCATGTAATAAAATTCAGCTATTTTAGTAATAAAAAAGAGAACAAGATTGTCGATGAAAATGTCAAACACTATCAATGGATACGTTTTCGAAATCTATTGCAAGATACTTTAATGTTATTAATGTAAAATCACCAAATTTTTTTGAACGTTTTAACGATTAAAATTAGATCGATATAACAATAATAGGCATTTTTTGTTTAAAATCTTTTCAATACCCATTTCAATTTTATAATGGTACGAGGAAATGGTTTAGAATACAGTCATGTGTCGCCGCTCCTGATCATGTGGACGTCATGAGAGCCGACTAAAGGAGCTAGTAAAGACAACTGCTTGAAGATATACAAAAACCCTACACCAACATCTGGTCAGCATGACATCAGGTCAGTCTCACTAGTCCCACTGGTAGAGTAACTAACACTACGCATCTTAGGTGAAACCGTGGGAAGTATATGCGTTAGAGTGATAGTGGTGGCTGACGCAAAGAAATAATTAATATTTGGTTTTTTACTTATTGTCCTGCTAGTCAATTGTTAACACACTCACCTGTCTTATTCAAAGACTCTATGAGATCAATGTCAATGACTTCCTCGAATGTGAGGCCATCTCTTTCTGTAAAATGTTTTCCCTTGTATATCCACTGATGTATGCGGTCTCTGAAAAAAGGAGAAAGGCATAACAAACGGGGTCAAAGATTGGTATTGTATTGGGACCGAATTTGATAAAAATTTAAAATGCATCATTCAAAAATCCGAAAAAAAAACCCTGCAATATTACACTACCATAGTGTCACTTATAAGGATCCAATGTCAAAATGAGCCCTTTCCTAATGAAAAGGGCTTTGCAATATGATATTACTTCTATAATATGATATCAGAGTTTCGTCTTTATAGGCGATGCTATTGGTTGGTGTAATAATATAGGTGCTTTATTTTTCAAATCCCGTGGGTTCGATTCTCAGCTACTAAAATGATTTTAACAAAAATTTAATGATGCAGTTTTAGTTTTTATTACAATCGGTCGCAAGACCTCTTTGAGTATTTTTCGCTATCTGTAACATTTTCAGATTTGTCCATACAGCACACTTGCTCGTGAAGTGGATCTAATTTCACCGATTTTAGATACATAAAGCAGCTCAAAAAACACGCGTGTTATATAATAAGGCAAAAAATTATGTTTGTTATTGTGTTATTTTTTTAAAAGCTAGAGGTCAACATCAACGAAGTACATTGATTTATCATACCATTATTTAGTTTTGTCTACAAATTAATTATGATTTGTGTTATTATTTTCAGTTTATTAAGTATTTTTCCTCACATTTGAAAAACGCCATACGATACGATATACGTTCGTATATGGGTTATACACACTCGGCTCTATGAGGCAGTTGTCCCACCGCCGACAATAAATGAGAAGCGAGTAGAGCGTCGGTGGCGCTGTGGACTCGGCACTTGCCTTCCAATCAGGGGGTCGGGGTTCGAGACCCGCCATGTACCAATGTGTTTTTCGTTTCGAATTTCATATGTACATTTGTCTGACGCTCCTACGGTGAAGGAAAACATCGTGAGGCAACCTCCATACAACATCTGCGAAGAAATTCAATGATGTATGTGAAGTCGACCAATCCGCACTGGGCCAGCGTGGTTGACTAAGGCCTAATCACCCAAAACAATGATAATACAAATGATTGTTTTACAAAACATATTCTCAGAACATTATATAAGCAAAACATTATACTCGTAAAACATCATATTCTTTTAATACCACATTCAACGTACAGTCGCACGACAAACCAACTACAAAAAGAGATGATCTATAATGACGTACTATCGAGGTCTCTCGTGCCTTACCACTTTGTAGAAATATTCGTTTGAAAGCGGATCGCATCGGACACGCCCACACGACCCATACCTATCCCTGATTGGCTCAGGGACCGGACCCGGTTACCGTTATAGCCGGTAACCTTAGGGTTTTGATGGGGTATTTTATAATGCTGGGTTTTTAAACCCTTTGCCTTACGGTAAGCTTTCAAACGGCTTACCGGTTTACACATTAATCCCTTCGATTGAATTAATTCGGGTTACCGCTAACCGATATCAAAAACCCCCAAATGAGTTACCGTTCTAAACGCTGATTAATATGTAAAAAATATTTTAGACCTTAGGTATATCGCGTGTAGATTGCTTTTGCACCGCATATTTGCCGAAGGTCGCAACCGAACTCTGGCGTTATTGCGCCCGCAGTGCTATTTCAATCGCTCGGTGTGCGTGAGGGAAAGGGTTACCCTAACCCGAACAGTAAGCGGTTAAGCGCATAAACACTAAAAACCTTTAAGATTGGGTAAGCGGTAAATTATTGTTGTGGGTGGTAACCCCTATTTTACGGGTTATCGTTATTGTTGGGAAACCTGTTGAACGGCTTACCGAGTCCACTGGGTTACCATACGAATGGGTTACCCTTTCGAACGGCTTAAGCAAATGAACGGGTTTTCCGGTCCCTGGATTGGCTACGTATTTTTACTACGATTTACTACACGGCCAATCATAGACAGACATGACACACCCACACGACCCATACCTATCCCTGATTGGCTACGTATTATATGGCCAATTATAGATAGACATCTGGTTTCATTGAAATCGCCCTTGGTGTCAGTCTGCTTTACGCTTTTACTATTTGTGAATGAATGGAGCGGGGCGTGGTCTGACGCGATTGTCATCGTGCAGTGTGCAAGCGACTTCCGACGTAGGACTGGTAAGGCGCCAGTGTCCTCGATATTACGTAATTAAATATATTACGTATACTAGAACGCCTCCAAAATTAAGCCATTCCGCAGAGATGGAAGCGTTACTCACTTCTCCTTGTCGTATATGGTCTTGTCGAAGTTGACCGGCTTCATGCGGCCGAACTTGTCCTCAATGCGTTGCGTGATGCGGTTCATGATGATGGCGACGCCCTCGCGGTAGCTGCCCAGGGACTTGTACGGCGCGAGGATGTGGGACGCCTTGCTGAAGTGCCGCAGCTGAAGTGACGGCCAACGGGGAAAGATGGATTGATAGTTAAACACTTCATTTTGCTCAATAAATAACACATACATACATAAAACAGTGCATACACAGCAAAAAGGGAGTATTATCATCATAGCCGGTCTATAAGCGACAACCTTTAGTTAGGGCAAATTATTTGCCCCTACTAAAAGTGGATGTTTCTAATGATGACGACACGGTTAGCGCAGAGGTCGAGTGATCGCCTACTGCGCAACGGGTAGCGGGTTCAATTCTCGTACGGGACAAATATTTTGTATGGCCTACAAAAAATTGTTCCGGTCTGGGCGTATGTGCATGTGATATTCTATGTTTGTAACTGCACCCACGACACAGGAGAAAATCCTAGTGGGGCGACGTTTTTTTAAAAAGAAAAAAAAATGCTATCTATACAAATAAATAAAATTGAAGTGTCTGTTTGTAATGTCAAAATAACAAGTTTTTACTAAATGGGTATGAATGTATATCGGGTTTATTTATTAATTCGATTTAATTTTTTATTAATTTACCAATAACAAAAACACAATTAAAAAAATTTTTGTCTGTCTGTCTGTTTGTTCCCGCTAATCTCCGGAACGGCTGGACCGATTTTGACGGGACTTTCACTAATAGATAGCTAATTATAGAAGGTATAACATAGGCTACTTTTTGCCAAGAGTTACTATTCCACGCGGACGAAGTCGCGGGCACGGCTAGTTTACAATAAATTACAAAATATACACCCGGTAATTTTTTTGTAAGTAACAATTTTTTTGTCAATAAATCACACGAAGCAGGCATCATAGAAGAGCAAGGAAACTATTATAAATATAGACAAAAAAAAGAGAAACCCACAGTATAAACAGTGGTGAATCACTGACCAGGTAGTTGTACCGGTGCCAGAAGCAGGTGAGGTGGTTGATGATGGTGCGCGGGTGGCCCTGCTTGTTGCACAGCGTGCACATGTACGAGGGCTCGTGGTGCGCCTCCTCGGGCGGATGCTCCACCAGGTACTCCACGCCGATCAGCGGCGCCCTGGACGAAAGATACACGAAAGGTACAAAGAAAAATGTTCATTTGGAACCTTTCGACTGAATAACATTAAACAACTTATAACTAGATATCAATATAGGTACCAAAATGGTCCCCGCTCGGTATACGGACGTGACATCATTAAGCCACGACCACCGGTATTCTGCGGGGCCCGTTATAAGACGGCGGTAGCCCAGCTATAAGCAAGCGGCAACTCACCAGTTCTAAAGACTAATAACGTATAAATAATACTTTCTCAAACATGCTCGGAAATGTAGGCATTATTGTAGTAAAAAGAAGACACGAAGTTTGTAATTCTCGGCTCATGCATTACTTTATCGGCCTAGGCCAGGAAAGTAAGTATGAAAATTCATTTTTGGCCGCTGCTCCAATGTTTTTTAATTTATCTATAACTTGAATTATGTAACTTGTCATACAGCCAATTGCTACCACATTATAAAAAATGCACTCTTAGAGCATATACAACGTGTCTCATATCTCCCCATAAAAATTATAATATTTAATTTTATTTAAACTCTCAAAAGTGTCAACCTAAAACTGTTCTAAAACTGAATTTTCATAAATTTAACAATTAAATCAGGGACCGGAAAACCCGTTCATTTGCTTAAGCCGTTCGAAAGGGTAACCCATTCGTATGGTAACCCAGTGGTCTCGGTAAGCCATTCAACAGGTTTCCCAACAATAACGATAACCCGTAAAATAGGGGTTACCACCCACAACAATAATTTACCGCTTACCAAATCTTAAAGGTTTTTAGTGTTTATGCGCTTAACCGCTTACTGTTCGGGTTAGGGTAACCCTTTCCCTCACGCACACCGAGCGATTGAAATAGCACTGCGGGCGCAATAACGCCAGAGTTCGGTCGCGACCTTCGGCAAATATGCGGTGCAAAAGCAATCTACACGCGATATACCTAAGGTCTAAAATATTTTTTACAAATTAATCAGCGTTTAAAACGGTAACCCATTTGGGGGTTTTTGATATAGGTTAGCGGTAACCCGAATTAATTCAATCGAAGGGATTAATGTGTAAACCGGTAAGCCGTTTGAAAGCTTACCGTAAGGCAAAGGGTTTAAAAACCCAGCATTATAAAATACCCCATCAAAACCCTAAGGTTACCGGCTATAACGGTAACCGGGTCCGGTCCCTGAATTAAATTCGATTGATATGACAAGTTATTAAAGTTGGCACATTCTTTTGGGTTAAATGAATATTATAATTTTTATGGGGAGTTATTATGAGACACGTTGTAAGCATATGAATATGACAACAATTTTATTAAAATGTTGGTATGAAATCGCACGAAAATATGCTTAATTTTCGTTGCGAAAGAAAAAAGTCATAATCTGCAGTATTACATTTTTTGCGTAAAATATGATAGGGCTGTATGGGCTTTGTTTCCTTTGCACTAATTGAAAATTAAAAAGTATTACTAAATGCTAGGCTACTCTAATTAATTAATTGCTTGATTTGTTTTTTATTCATACTATACTCATTTGTTTCCAATTCAATTCAAAAGGTGGTTCACAAAAAATAAGATCATTATGGACCCATTGGGCACGCAATCGTTGAACAAGAGAGAGGAAGCTTATTATTATTAGAATTGTATAAGTAAATAGACAACATTAAACAATATTTTAATATGAAAGGTTTTTATTTATATGGTATTATTATTACACTGAATTTCATAATGAATTCCAGTATTACGTCTTTCATTATTTCCTCGCAATTATTGAGAAAAGCACTATACATACCTCGGCGGGAATGGGATTGCCGGACTCGTAATTATTGTCAAGGTCAAGCATTACTCGTCCGGCAATCCCTAACTTCCCGGCCTCTGCAGTAATGTACTATTATAAGCATATAAACAAAATCATAAACAATCACAACTAACACTATAAATACCGGGTTATTTTTCGAGCAGGAGCCAAATTTTGTATGCTTGTTCAGACAAGCAAAATGAAGATGTTTTACTATGGGACCAATCTCGAAATCGCGAAAAAAATCAGCTGTTCCATACAAATGTTCAACATCCACCGAACCTAAATGTATGGAACAGCTGATTTTTTTTTTCGCGATTTCGACTTTTGTCCCTTAGTAAAAGTTGTTCATTTTGCTTGTCTAAGCAAGCATACAAAATTTGGCGCCTGATGGAAAAATAACCCGGTATAAAAATTTGGATGACGTGACGACACATAGGCAATTGATGTTTTCCATAATTTATTTATTTATTGATGATCACCAACGTAATGTACATCATTAATAAGAATAACATGTAATTCTTAAACAGATTGAAATGAACTAAGTGCCATTACAATCATAAATAAATAATAATAAATTAAAATCTCATTTATTTCCTTCACAATGGCTAATGGTAGTTTACAATGTATTCTAAAACTTATCACATTAAAAAAATTGCTAGCCATCGTGAGAGAGCAGAACCTGTACTAGGAATCCCTGTGTTACAGAGTTCTGGCCCTCCTGCAGACTGCCATTATACAGTACAGTATAATTATTATAATTAACATACTTTTTTAGTTTGTTTTTGGCGGACCAATATTAAGACAATAATCTTTTTCTCTTTATTAAAATTTGACAGCACTAATAATATTATTTACAACTATGAAAAGAGCGTGTATCAGTGTGTGTGTGTGTGTGTGTGTGTGTATGTGCGTGCGTATGGTTGTGCGCGTGTGTGTATGTGTCGGGTGCGGTGTGCATGGTGTGTGTTTTGATTCAAGAGTCCAAGAATTTTATTTTACCTACTTTATTGTTTTCAGTAAATTTTCAACTTTTTCGTAGTTTAATGTACGTAAGTATTTAGTTACTATTCGAAAATATTGAAAATAATAATATAAATTGAGATGCATGCATATTATATTCTTTAGTTCCGTCTGCGATTTATAAAGCAGTTTATTCCGTAGCTAACAGGTTTTTTTTAAGTTCGTCAATTGTAGTATTAAAGATATCTAATTGCTTAGTACGTGCTACATCACTAAACTCTCCAATGATTCTGTTGAACGGTGCATTTTGTCCAAGATTTGAGTTGCTTATGGATGCATTTAAGATATTAAATCTGAAAGATTGCGATAATTTTGTGGGAGCAGAAATTTTTAATAATGACAAAAGTTCAGGTGCGTCCAGAAATCCATTAGCGAGCCTAAACAAAAAGACAATATCCAGCATGCGTCTTCGATTCTCGAGAGTATACCACATACCAGATAATTACCACTGGAATACCCTATATCAGACTTATCTGCACTGACTCCTGTTTATTTTTTTTTTACATTCAACAAGTAAGCTCTTGGCCTAGACCAGGACACATCCATTTATTATATAAATTGAAAAAAAAAAAAAATCTCTAAAAATGCAGCACTAAACTAGTGCAGTATTTTTTTGATATTTTAGAAAATTAATATAAAATTAAATTGATTTTTTTATTAATATTAAATCATTCTACTATAGTATTCTGAAGTGTCCCTTAAATTTTCCAGGGTGATAAAATAATTAATCCTGTATTATAAGGTGGTGGTAGTAATTAGAAATTGGTAGAAGATTGAAGGGAACTAACTTGATGGCGTCCAATGAATCCTGTATGTGGCAGCGCACATTCCTGAAAGAGTTGTACTTCTGGTCCAGCTCTGAAACGTCCTTGTTGAAGATATTCACCTCCTCTGCCATCTTCATCAGCACTTGCTCCGTGGCTGTGAAAGTTAAAGTCAATAGTATACCTTGAATACATTTAAGCATCAAGTCTCTCTTTTCTAAGATTCCAATTTTTTTTATACTACGATGCCGGCAAACAAACTTACGGCCCGCCTGATGGTAATTTGTTAATGCTTTATTAATAATTATTAATATTTTTTTTATTAATATAAATTAATCAATATTTTTTATTTATTAATGCTCTATGTATGGTCAAGGCATTTAATTCCCGAACCATTTTGTTGACATATTGCGTGACACTAACAATCCATTAAGGTCGAAAATTCCAATTGATATGTCAAATGAAAAAATGACGAAAATTCCAATTGATAGAGCGTCGGTGGCGCTGTGGACTCGGTACTTGCCTTCCAATCGGGAGGTCGGGGTTCGAGACCCGCCATTTACCAATGTGTTTTTCGTTTCGAATTTCATATGTACATTTGTCTGACGCTCCTACGGTGAAGGAAAACATCGTGAGGCAACCTGCATACATCTGCGAAGAAATTCAATGGTGTATGTGAAGTCGACCAATCCGCGCTGGGCCAGGGTTGGGTTAGGGTTGACTAAGACCTAATCACCCTAACATAGGGTAGGCGCGAACCCCTCGGTGGGGACATATATGAGCTGTGATGATGATGTCAAATGATGCCTATTTACGTGTAAATAGTGTAGGAAAAGTCGTCATAACAACATTCGTGCCATATTGTCTTAAGATTTTCAACCTTAAGTGGGTCGCAAATTAAATTCATTGACTGTATTAATAGTATTGTACAGAGACGGACTTAATGCCTAAAGCACTTT
The DNA here is from genome assembly GCA_963935595.1 of Schoenobius gigantellus. NCBI lineage: Eukaryota > Metazoa > Arthropoda > Insecta > Lepidoptera > Crambidae > Schoenobius > Schoenobius gigantellus. The sequence goes on along the minus strand of OZ012544.1, from coordinate 7,710,674 downwards.
CTGCCAGTAAAGCGTACCACATGGGCACCGATAGCCCAGTGGTTAAGGCGTTAACACTATGTTGGAGACGCGGGTTGGATTCCCGCCCATAAATTAAACATGTCTCTTGTACTGATTTATTAATTATAACGTTTGATTGTTAGCCAACATAACTTTTGTGAATTGGATTTTTATGTGAACTTCCCCTGTTATACACTCCGGGACACCTAAATCGAGCCACCTTGCACTTTTGGAATATATCGTCCTTAATTATAAAAATGTTTGGTCGACCAAAAAGCTTTATGCAATTTTATAGCTGGTATATTCATAATCAGCACATCAGATGAACATGAATATGTCAGCAACAAAATTGCATAAAAACTTTTTGGTTATCCAAATATTATTTAAAACTTATGGATGATATATATTTGGAATCCAAAAGTGCAAGGTGGCTCGATTTAGGTGTCCCGGAGTGTACAATATATAATCATGTGTTAAGGTGAACACATGCCTGTATGTCACATATGTTAAACATTGTTGAATATAAAACACAATTAAAACTATGAACTAATCAATGCTATATTGATTTAAATCTAGTAATATAAACAACAAAAAAAAACACTAACAGTCTTACAAATAAAAATGAGTTATACCAAATTTATTCCACCCTTATACTAGGTATAGTTATACTTAGTATAAAACGAGAATAACGCTAGAATATTTTTTGACAAATAAACGAGGTTTATCTTCGGTATAGCTATTCTTCCGATCTATCAAAATGCACAATATGGCAACAGCGCAATCAAAGAGAAATGTACAAAAAAGTAACATCTTATCTGTGGAAGCTGTCAGTTTTTCGACCGGGCGACCGTTTTGTTGATTGGTTTCATTTCTATATTAGTATATTTGGTGATACTTTCGTGTAAATAATTATATTAATTTGAATATAGTTAAATTTCGATAAAGACCTTTGATTTTTTTTTCAAAAATGCTGAATAAATCAATAAATAAATTTCGTCTCGGGCGGGGATCGAACCCGTGTCTCCAACGTACCATATTGACGCTTTGACCACTTTGACTCTTATCAGCTCCGACGAAATTCTTAACTGTATTGATCTCATTAATTTGGGGGAGGAGGGGTGGGGGGTGGAGATGGCTATGCTCGGAGTTCCTTTACGTGAACACATCAGTAATGATGAGATCCGTAAGAGACGCCGCGTTGGTAAGCCCCCCAAAAGGTGGACCGACGACCTGATGAAGGTCGCGGGAAGCCGCTGGATGCGGGAGGCGCAGGAGCGATCGGTATGGAGATCCTTGGGGGACGGCTATGACCATCAGTGGGCGTCTCTTGGCTGAAACGATGATGATGATTGATCTCATTTGAACTTTGTTAATTTTTAACAGTGAATAAAGACTACTTTAGTGTATTCATTAACTGTATTTAAATATTATAACCTCAAATGACCATAGCAAACAAGTACAAATCGAGTTATACTAGGTTTATACAAGGGTGCGGGCTGGTATAACTTCGGAATAACGTTTGTATCAATAGAAATGTCAATGTTATACTCAGTATAAGTTATTCTTGGTTTATTTGTAGACATTTTGCTTATTCTTAATGTATTCTCGAGTTTAACTTTATGCCACGTTTATTTGTAAGGCTGTAAAATAACAATAAAACATTTTTTTTATTTTATAAATTTGTCTACGATGTAGAAAAAATTTCCTTAAAAGCCTTAACAGCCTTAAGTTTAGTTTTAAATAAACGGTGCGGTAATTTTCTTAAATTCATAGGAATGTGGTTGTACAATTTTATGGCCATAGCATAACTGTTTCTATGATGAAGAGCACTTCTACAGCTTTTAACTTTTAGTTTGCTGGGATCTCTTTTAGGATATCGACTATCATCACTAGTCTTTTAATATAGATGTTTGTTGTTTCTTACAAATATGACAATTTCGAAAATATACATAGCAGTCAACGTGTGAATAAACGTGTTAGAGAAACTGTCAGTTCTTCGGGGCCCCCTGAGGATGGGCCTGGGCACGGGCCCCGTGTGCCCTTATGTTAAAGGCAGTAATGTGTATGCGCCGAAAGAGGTGAAAGAAATAAAGGGAAGAGGTTGGAAACAAAATGTGGTAAACCATTTTCATCATCATCACAGCTCATATACGTCCCCACCGAGGGGCTCGAGCTTACCCTAAGTTAGGGTGTTCAGGCCTTAGTCAACCACACTGGCCTTTGCGGATTGGTCGACTTCACATACACCTTTGAATTTCTTCCCAAATGTATGCAGGTAGGTTGCCTCACGATGTTTTCCCTCACTGTAGGAGTTTAGGACAAATGTACATATGAAATTCGAAAAACGAAAATCGCATTGGTACTTGGCAGGATCGAACCGCGGTCCTCCCGATTAGAAGGCCGGATGAGCTAAAGTAGATGTCTTGCTCTATCATCTAGTAAAAACCTGAAGTCTCTGTGTAACCCAGGAGTCGAGATCCGCCGGGCAGACGGAAACATGGGCACATAAACGTTACTAAACAATGTTTTAGTCACTAAAAATAAGTAATTGAGTTGCTATACATTCAAGATAAGAAGATTCCAGTGAGAGGTCGAAGTTTTCCGTTTCACGCATACTAGTTTCCGTGATAAATCTCTTTAGGTTATTTTTATCAAAAAAGCAATAATGAATAGAGATTGTACCTAAAGAGATGTACGAAACATAAAACTAGTATGCATGAAACGAAAAAATTCGACCTGTCAAGGGAATTTCCTTATCCTGAATATACTATAGCGATAGGTATTTGAAATTAGCTCGTATTATTTTACCACATAACAAATGCAGATATAGATAGGTTATTGAAACCGGTTTGTTAAAGTCCAATAAAATAATTTACCTCCTCCACTTTTATCCTTATTGACTCCTTTCTCGCTCAGCACGTACGGGTGCTCTTCAAAAATGCTCAGCGCCCACACATTCCTCGCCGACAGCTTTATCTTGTGCTTTTTCCCGGAAATATGCGTCTGGAAATTGATATTCATCAGTCTCACTCTTTTTATTAAAGTTATAATTTGAACCCCAGACCTCTAGCTAAGAACCAGAAGGTCTTAACCACAACGATTAGATCATGGAGTCGTTTACAAAATCGTTATATACTATTAAACGCCTAAAACAACGCCAAACACGTGGTTAGAGTAGGATAGCGCTATACATTTGTTATGATAGTTTTGTGTAATGCCCGGTTCCTATATTCAAAAAACCGGCCAAGTGCGTGTCGGGCCACGCGCAGTGTGGGTTCCGTAGTTGCAAATGCCAACTTTGAGTTCACACTCACAACACGTTGCTATTAAATTAGGCATTATTATTATTACTCAAGCTGCAATGATTTTATATTTCCTTAACTTCACGTGGATCGTAAATTTATTAATTTTCAATGAAATGTTACTTTCCGAGTACATCTGTACTAATATTATACTCGTAAAGAGGAAAGATTTGATTGTTTGGCTTCGAAACTACTAAACCGATTTTGATGAAAGTTGAAGTATAGCCATAGGGATAGTTCGAGACCAGGGGAAGGACATAGGATAATTTTCCTACGGGAAAATATAAAATTCCCACGGGAAACCAAAAATAACGTGGACGAAGTCGCGAGCGGAAAGCTAGTTATTTTTATAAGTTGGTCGGCTATAACTTATTAGTTTGTACTTAGTACTCAACTCTGATAGCTTTCCTTTAAACTACGTTATATGTATATACTACTGTTGTAATTTTTTTCACGTGCCCATATATACCGGGTGTAACGGAATACCGAAATAATATTTAAGATTGTTGATTAACAAAAAAAATGTTTTATGACTATTCATTGTATTTTTATTATATGCCTACTTTCGATTCAATACGCTTAACAGTTCAGCGTATTAAATCGAAAGTAGGCATTATTTTTATTATATCATCATCATCATCATCACCACAGCTCATATACGTCCCCACCGAGGGGTTCGAGCCTACCCTATGTTAGGGTGATTAGGCCTTAGTCAACCACGCTGGCCCAGTGCGGATTGGTCGACTTCACATACATCATTGAATTTCTTCGCAAATGTATGCAGGTTGCCTCACGATGTTTTCCTTCACCGTAGGAGCGTCGGATAAATGTACATATGAAATTCGAAACGAAAAACACATTGGTACATGGCGGGTCTCGAACCCTGACCCCCCGATTGGAAGGCAAGTGCCGAGTCCACAGCGCCACCGACGCTCCTGACCTATTTTTATTATATGCCTATAAAGAATAGTCATAAAACATTTTTTTTTTTGTTAATCAACAACCTTAAATATTATTTCGGTATTCCGTTACACCCGGTATATAACCGTTTAGCAGATAGAGGACCTCTAACAAAAACCAAATATTTCAAAAACGGATCCCTAAATGGTGTTCTGAACCTTACATTATTTTTTAAAGACCTATTCAACAATACCCCACACGATGGGTTAGTCGAGAAAAAAAAATTTACTCCCACTTTACTAGTATGGGAGCTTTTTTTTTTATTGCAGAAAGTTGGCAAACAAGCAAACTGCCCACCTGATGGTAAGTGGTAACAGTCGCCTATAATACATGTGGCTCTTGTGAGATTCACAGCAACACTGCAACCCCCACAAGAACCACAGTGTACGTTGCCAACTTGTGACACCAGATGTAAAGTCACAGTACCCAGTAATTTCACTGCCATATCTTACCCTTCAAACCGGAACACAGCAATGCAAGCACTGCTGCTTTGCGGCAGAAATAGGTAAGACGGAGGTACCTAAGCAGACGACCCTGGTACAGTCTCCCTCCAGTACTACTAGCTACCCTAAACCCTACCCTACTCCGGTGTCTGTAAAGAAATCTTGCAAGTTAAATTTGACCCAGTTTCCGGTCTCTGATTGAGCTATAATTTTGCGATATACATTGGTATATCGCGTGACAATGCAATATTATGATGATAAAAAAACATGTATTTAAAAAAGTTTTTTTTTTAATATATTAACTTGTTTTATTACAAGCTTTTATTTACTTTCAAAACCTATTCCGGTGTCTGTAATGAAATCTTGGAAGTTAAATTTGCCCCATTGAGCTAAAATTGTTTCCGATTGAGCTAAAATTTTGCATGAATATATATATCGCGTGACAAATGACAATGCGATATTATGATGATGTGGAGCTGATCTAATGCTGGAGCTGGAAGGTGGCCATAGGAACTCCGCAATAAAACGACACAGCCCCATCGAGTTTGGGCTCTTTTAATTCGTATTGATGAACCGGGCATAAAACTCGTGCTCGGAGCGAGCGTGGGCAACGGCGCCGCGAGCTTCGCTACTCATACAGTTTTTCAAAACAGATACACGAGCGAACACCCGCGCATTGAGCGTACCTATGCAGTTTCTACCAATGTAGAAGAGTTCACGCGGTAAGCATTCGATTCCTCTCTTTGTATTTTTGATTTCACATTTAAGAAATGATAATAATTAAATTGAAAAAAAAAAAAACACCACGGGCGAGATTCGAGCCTGCATCTTTAACATACCGTGTAGACGCCATGATCAATCAGACCAATGAGCTTATCCTACCCGAACGAAATTTCAACTGTACTGATCTCTGTTTACTTTGTCAAGCCTTTAGTAGACCTAACTGTTAATAGTTATGTATCCGTCAACACGGTATGTTGATCGCGCAGATTCGAAACCTGGCCGGTGTGGTTTTTAGGGTTCCGTAGCCAAATGGCAAAAAACGGAACCCTTATAGATTCGTCAAGTCTGTCTGTCTGTCCGTCCGTATGTCACAGCCACTTTTCTCCGAAACTATAAGAACTACACTGTTGAATTGAAACCTGGTAAGTAGATGTATTCTGTGAACCGCATTAAGATTTTCACACAAAAATAGAAAAAAGCAATAAATTTTGGGGGTTCTCCATACATAGAACTGAAACACAAATTTTTTTTTTCATCAAACCCATACGTGTGAGGTATCTATGGATAGGTCTTCAAAAATCATATTGAGGTTTGTAATATCATTTTTTTCTAAACTGAATAGTTTGCGCGAGACACACGTCCAAAGTGGTAAAATGTGTCCTGTCCCCCCCCCCCCCCGTAACTTCTAAAATAAGAGAATGATAAAACTAAAAAAATAAATGATGTACATTACCATGCAAACTTCCACCGAAAATTGGTTTGGACGAGATCTAGTAAGTAGTTTTTTTAATACGTCATAAATCCTACGGAACCCTTCATGGGCGAGTCCGCCTCGCGCTTGGCCGGTTTATTTTTTTTCTATGTATTCATTTGGCTCCTGTTACCTGCAGTATGCTCTCCCCGCTGCAGACGGCCGCACATGGGTAGCACAGGTATATCCATTTGCCGGACACGTCCCTCCCGCGCCTCTCCACCATGCAGCGCGTGCCGCCATTTTCAACCTTGATCTTCAAACTTTTCAGGTGCTCAAAGAACTCCTGCTCGGCCTGAAACGCATCAGACGAACAATGTCACACTGTGCCCATCCCCCCCCCCCCCCCCCCTTTAATCACGCACTCGCCCGAAACGACGACAGACGTAAAAGTGATCAATAAAGTATAAAAACGAACGCACGATATTTGGGGTTGTAAAATAAAACAGACCAATATAATGTTTATATTTTTTTATTTTTTTTATTGCCTTCTCAGCATTGACCTACCAACACAATGGTGAAACATCGTTCATAAATCAGATAGCAGAGTGGAATTACGTAAAGATACAGCATGTAACTGCAAATAACCCATATATGCTCTATAACCCATATATGCTCTTTACCTACCCTGTCATAATATAGTTTCGCTATTTAACATGTTTTATCTCAAAATTTTACGTACCTACTCGAACTAAATACAAAATCTCAAAAAATTACTCAATAGAAATCGAAACGTTAAAGAAAAATTACACTTTAATGTCGGATTCATAACCAGACTGATTTAGTATTTCCAGAATAAATAGTAATACTGTTCTTAAAGAGGAACATCAGCGTCATTATTAACTTCAACCGGTAAACTAAATCAGTATTTTTCGGTACATTTTTTTTTATGGCAGGCCAAGCAAATTACCCTTTTGCACCTGGTGGAGAGTGGAAATAGAGTCCAAATGCAAAGATAGCTAGTGCGGGAGAGCGGTTAAACGCCACATTAGCCACCCTCACCTTGCCCACCTGCAAGGTGCTTCTTCACGCCTCTTTTAAAGGACCCGGGATTGTAGGAAGGAGGAAACAAACATAGGTTTGTAAAATTAATAATTTGGTAAATTTTCTTCTGAAGTTGGACCATTGTCGGAGTTAGGTCAATGCTGCTAATACTAAGATTAATCGGTTGTGGTGTATACTTACCCAGACATGTTCGCTGGAAACGTAAAAAAAACGTAGGAACAAGGAACGCGCTTAAGCACTTACAGCGTCAAAATCTCGCTGACGTATCGTACGAAGTCGCTTACATTATATTGAATTAATTTGAATTAGAAGAATTTTAAATTCATTAAAAATAGTTTTTGTGGCTGTGGCATATCGTCACAGGTTTCGTTTGGGTACTGAGTTACTTGGGACCAAAACAGAGTACATAAAGAATTTCTTAAGGGTCAAAATCCAACACATCGAGTTTTTAAGAGCCAAACCGATGACATAGGTACAGTCGACAAAGTTCGCGGTCTACCAGTAGTTTTCTTGGGAAGCATTATTTCAAACAATAAGAGGTATAAAGCAATCATTTTAATCATATATGAAAATCCTAAAATACTTTTATTTTATATAATATTAAAACCTGTTTTAACGCTTTTACTTTTTCAAATATCGCTGACCAAAAAACTCTACTGGTAGACCGGCAACCTTGTCGTCTGTACCTAGGTTCTTTAGGGCCAAAACCGAGTACGTGCAAAGTTTTTTTTTAACCAAAACCAATTACATATTTAATTTCTTTGCCAAAACAGAGTACATATCAAGTTTCTTTAGGGCCAAAACAGAGTAGGCACATACCGAGTTTCTTTAGAGCCAAAACTGAGTACATACAGAGTTAACTTTAGAGCCAAATCTAAGTACATACTACAGAGTTAACTTTAGGGCCAAAACCGAGTCCCTACATTATAAGGTTTCTCTAGAGCCAAAACCGAGTACACTACAAATTTTGTGTAGAGCCAAAACCAAGTACATACCTAGTTTCTTTAGAGCCAAAACAGAGTACATACCGTGTTTTTTTAAGGTCAAAATTTTGAATAAGTATTATAATACTAATAATAATACTTAATAATTATTAACTTTGGGACGGATCGGTAGGCTTAGACTCATTAAATCCGATCCATCGCTATTGATATTGCAATTTTTCATGCTTTTGGAAGGTGCAACACTACACTAGCACCGAGCGACGGCCATTTTTTTGTTTGTTGTTTGACGTTCCAAATCATAGAAACAAGTGAAGTTATTGTTAACTGTGATTGATAAATTGATAAATCAACTGTGTATCGCTAACGTAAGTAACTATTATTTCAATAACATAATTATATTCGATTTTATTGTTTTAGTTTAATAATGAGCTTAAAAAGTAAACGTTTATTTCTAGGTTATGGTTATGTGTCTGAGTGAGCGGTTATTCTCAGAAACAGGAGCTACAGTCACCCAAGAGAGAAACCGCTTATTCCGCACCAGGCAATCGAAATTATTATTTTAAATTCTGTTTTGAAGAAATAAACGGGAAAATACCAAATATGTTTGATCAATACTTGATTTCTGTCAAAAAATTATTAGTAAGTACCTATATAAAAATAAAAAATGTGTATTAAATGAAGATGTGTTTTATTTATGAAAAAAAACTAATATATACTTATTTATTTAAGTGGTGATAAAAACATCGATTTATCGTTCATAAACTTTGTTATTTCACTTTCGAAAATATCGATGTTTTTTATGGGCGATGTTGCATCCCTATAAATATGCCCTAACGATAGTAGGCGGTATTTAAGTCTGATGTTGGGGTTTAGGGTATTTCTACACGGTGCAAGTATCTGGTGTCACGGATCAAAGGGACGGGTTACTTGCGCCGACAGGCTTGATGCTTGTACACTACAGCAAGCACATTGTGAAGCTGTAAATTTTCATACAAAAAGCGATAACGCTTTTCTCTCTTCTTTACATAGTCTCCGCCCTCTTTACATAGTTCAATTTTCATAATTTTTGGAAATGTTGTAGATATAATGAAGATCTAGGTTTGTACGTTTTGATTTTGAAGTAATATTGCTCAGAATATAAATGAGCATCTAAATATCTATATTTTAGACTTAAAAACTACCTCAAGCATTTTTATATTTTTTGACAAAATTATACTGAATTACAAAAAAGCAAAACATACAAACATAAACTAAGGTATACTGAATGTAATGAGACCAAAAGTGTCTAATTTCGTAAAGGTTTAGGGGGGTAAAACAGTTATCGCCCGAAACAATATTTTAATAAGAAATGTAGGCACTTGCCTCGGACTTTCAACTCTAAGCGGTGAACAACAAACTGCATTTTTGAAAGTGCTTACTCGAGCCACGAATTGGCACTTCACAGTCCTCTTAAAGGGATGAACGCGCCGTTCCTCTGCACGATGCAATTAACCTACCTTTACCTCTTCTTCAGTAAAGGTCGTTCGATAAAAGTCAACTCACACAATTGGCAAACAAGACTGCTAACTTAATGGTAAGAGGTAACAGTCACTTATGATTCATTTGATTCTTGCCTCCGAAAAATTCTCAGAGTTCAAAGCCGGCTTATACGTATAAGATATATTGTCATAGTGTCAATTTTATTGTCTGTCTTAAGCCTTCAAACTAGCCCACGACAACTTTTAGAAAACTAAAGGAAAACTAGTAAACGTGGATCGCGACATAATTATTACAATGCTAGTCGGTAACTCGCGGCAACGCCCACTATCAAATCGAACGTAGACGCACAGAACGCCCTCGGTATCGGTGACACACACACACACGTAACACAACTTCGCGTCAGCAAACAAACATTTTATAACAAATAACACACAGACGACACTTGTTCACGTAATTTGGTTTCGTTAAATTGTATGTTGAAGTAAACGTAGAGCACAAGGAAAGCAAACCATTCGAACCATTGAAGCTTTGCCTTTATCAAGTGACTTTTTTGGGCGACTCTATATTTCATGTTATTTTTTAAAATAAATGGAAGCAATCTTAATTTTATAGCTTACAAGAAGATCGTATTAATCAAATGTCTTCGGGATCAACAGATCAACGACAACACCTAGCGCCTTTAACCTAAGACGACCCTGCAGTTTTTTAGGATAACTATTGGTTCCTGATTCGCCTTCTCTATTCTTAATTGATTGCACTAAACAAGGTACAGTATGCGACAGCACGGGAGTGCGGACTTCATATTTTTTTATACAATTAAGTTGGCAAACAGGCATACTGCCAACCTGATGGTAAGTGGTAACAGTCACCTATAGTACATGTTCTTAAAGTACGGGTTCGCAGCAAATCTGCAACCCCCACTAGAACCACAGTCACGGTAATAGTATAAACAGTAAGTGAACTCGGCCCCTCTTTGAAATTGTATACCTACGGCCGCTCGGCTTCGCTTGGTGCGTGGCCCGCGATAGGGCTGCTAGCTTACCGACCGTGCGCTCCGTTTGACTCGTGCGTATGCCCTGCGGCGAACTGCATTCGTAACAGCCCTTGTAGCTATGCGATCCAGATCGAGGCGCGTAGGCATAGCGCGTTTCGTTCGACCGTTTTCTATGAAGTCATTCTACTGTATATACTATTACCGTGCCACAGTGTACGTTGCCAACTTGTGACATAAGATGTAAAGTCACAGTAACCAGTAACTTCAGTGTCATATTCTTACCCTTCAAACCGGAACACAGCAAAGCAAGAACTGCTGCTTGGCGTCAGAAATTGGTATGACTGCGGTACCCAAGCAGGCGACCCTGGTACAATCTCCCTCCGGTAAAGTCATATGAGGAATGGAGGGGGCCACACTCCGCCTGCGTTCCTCACATACGTCGCTCAGTCCATGTCTCGGTGTTATGTATTAAGGGGATTGATCCAATACAATAGTCATCTTTAAAAAAAACACATGATGGCCGAAAGGCGCTAGGTGCACTCCCGAACTGTCGCGTACTGTAGGTACAATGTGTAAATTCATCTCAGATACTTGTAATGGCACGAATAAATAAATAAATCAATACATGCAGTTTCTATGGATATTAATCCATCTGTAGAGCACACTCATGATACCTATGTTAGGAATATTTTTTCTCTGAAAAGAATTTATTCCTTAACATTGTCTAAACAGTTGATCCATCCAATCTTACCGTTCATTCTTCAGACATTTTTTTGTACAAAAATATATGACATTAATTAGGTAAATACCAAGACTTTGGGTGCATTTAGTATAACCTATGACCGCCACCAACTGAGATCACTTGCGCCTCGCTATCCCTAAACCTTTCGCGCCGCCAGCATAATCCCTTTGTCTGACAGCGTGACTGTCCCCGATCGAGTCCCGGCGAACTCACTCACGGGCAAAGACAATGTGACGTCTTTTAACTGGGATCTTCTGTCGGGTGGAAGTCTACTGGTAGGTACCGCCTAGGTCGGTCTGCTCATTGTGGCGATAATTATAATCCTTATTTCTAGCTACAATTAAATAACACATCCCTTAAAAGCTATAAATGTTGCAGCAGGGGCCGAGCCTAATCTTAAGAGAATTTTACACATCCAGTGGTACTTATCTTTGGTCGCGTAAGAGCTTGTTCCCACATTTCGAGCCCAGGTTTTAATCGGGTGCCGGCGCCTCTGTTTCTCACTAATCGGTTGTCGACCACGATCAAAGTTGGAGCCAATTTTTAACACCCTACGCGTGGCGACTGCACACGACAGACGTCCACGAAGTTCTTGTTGTGATGTATTGTTATTTGAGAAGAAAAAGAATAGACTGCTAAGAAAAAAAATATTGGGTGCACCCAATCCTGAGGGAAACATTTAGTTAGAACTTCATAACAGATTTAAGTTTTAAAATCATTTTAGGATGTCAATCAATAACTACATTTAAAGATCTATTAGCTGGATTATCAGTAAGCATAAATTACCAAAATATAAGGAGTTGGCGCCTCAACATCCGTTAAACGTGAACTGTGTCATATTTTCTCATAGACGACCGAGAACCGATCCCATTTTCTCCAGGCGAAGAGGGTTGGCGAAACACCCGACATTTCTTGTAGACGCCGACAGAAAATCGGTGTCAGGCAAGTGCGATTAGCTTAAAATGCTCTGCCACTGCAACATCCGATTAAAATTCGGCCCCACAATGAACAAGTGGGAACGGGCTATAATATGTATATTTCCGGTGTAATGTGAACAACTGAACAGTGTGGAATATTAATATGGAACCATAAATTAAGTATATAATATTGCGCGACCAAAAATGAGCGTGTGGGCTGGGCCTAAACAATTCATTGAAATATTTAATAATATAGGAATTAAAACAGACAGGCAGGACTAACCCAAGCACTTATATAGATGGGAATTATTATTTTTATACATTACCGTAGTAAAAACCATATTTTTGTACAAGAATAAGTGCCAGATGAGCTTGTCCGGCTTATGGTAGGGGATGAATGCCACTCATGTATTTTGTGAATATCAAAGCTAAGGCTGCCAAAATCTTTAGGTAAAGCTGCGGTTCCGTAACCGACAGCAGGCAGCGGCAGCACCTTACGTGTCGTCGCAATACGACTGGCTACCGTATATTTCTATTTCAAACGATTTTCTTATTGTGCTTGTTTGCAGCCACTTTGTGTACGCTACCCAAATAAAACCTGGAAACCCCGATATCACATATCTAACATTGAAAAGAAATCACCCATTTCCTTAATTATAAATTCAAAATTCCTTCAATAACATATGCCAATCAAAATTTATCCCATTGCCGCTGTCTCTAAGAAGTTACGTTGGAAATGTTTAATTCTTGGAAATAGTAATCAGATCTCATAATTATTATAATCTTATGATTATAAGAAGCTGTTGTTCTACTCATTTAAAGAAAATTACTTTTGTAGTAAGGTTGAGTAGAACAATGATAGAAATTTTGGTACCACATCAATCATTTCCTTGGTCATTGCCATTGAAAATATGTTAAAGCATCATTATCAGCCTAATGCGGTAGACATAAGTAAAGGCGCAGTACTTAAGGCTGTTTCCCAGCTTAGGGCACTCAGTCATTGTCAGTTGTATTGTCCAAATTACCACCCTTAGTCAAAGATCACATGCTTATTTTTCCGCAGTCGTTCCGTAGAAAAAATCTATGGAGATGACATTCATCATTATCATCATCATCACAGCTTATATACGTCCCCACCGGGGGGGACTAAGGCCTAATCGCCCGAACTAGTTATGTTAGGGCGATTAGGCCTTAGTCTAACTATGCTGGCCCAGTGCGGATTGGTTGACTCCACATACACCTTTGAATTGCTTCGCAGGTGTATGCAGGTTTCCTCACGATGTTATGTTTTCCTTCAACGTAGAAGCGTCAGATAAATGTACATATGAAATTCGTGAAACGAAAAACACATTGGTACATGGCAGGATTGATCGCGGGCCTCCCGATTCTACTCGGGGCACAGTCCAGTCCAGTGCCGAGGCCACAGCGGCACCGACGCTCTGATGACATTGACTGCAGAAAAAATAGCGTAAGGTTGTCACTAATGTCATTTATTCTCATCACGGCAAAAAGTAAGCGTGTGGCTTTTGTCTAAGGGAGCATTTAACTCTGTGTATTATTATTATTATACCGATCTTGTCTTTTCCTCGTCGTACTAATAAAGTAAGGGGTAAAGAAGACAGAAACAAAAATATCACATTGCAATACACTAGATAATTTTGCAATATATGTATGTTTTTTTTTTCATTGAAATTATAACGATTTGATAGTTCAATATTGTATTAATTAAGGAATGTAAAGAGCCAATAGCAGTGGCAGTAATGTTTGCGCATCTCGGGGCTAAGTGTAATCAATGTCATGTTTCATTTAGACTAATTTTTATTTACTACATAAAACACAAACAGATTCGAGAACTAAGACATAATGTTTCCTAGTGGGGGAAATGTGTAGTTTTTGTATGGAGATTTTGAAGACAGCGGTCCTCAATTATTATTATTATTGTGTTTTTTATTCATATTTTTGTTCTTCTTTGTTTGTACCACAGATATGTATTCTGTCTAGATCCCACCAGTATAATATGTATGTACTACTCAACCCAGCTAAGTTTGCACCCACGCGTCGATTACGTCACACTGACGCTTAGGTACGGTCTGCAAAAAAAAGATTCGCTATGACTTTAAAAAAGTAAACAAATGTTTGTTAGATTTTACTTGTGTAATTAGATCGCGATAGCGGGAAGGTGAGCGGGGAAGCGGGCGGGCGCCGCATTTCAGCGAGGTGCAAAACTTAGCTTGGTTGAGTTGTAAGTACTACGCGTGTCAAAAAATGAGCAATGCTCTTATTTTTTAACTGTTTCATTTGGTCATTGCTCCACCTGTTACTGGCACGAGGTGTCGAAAACAAAAAGGAGACCAGAGAAGTAGTCAAAAAAAAGCAAATTCTACTTCTAATATTTTAAATGGGGTTTTATTGCCATAGGTTAGATAAGGCTAGCAACAATCAATGGCGCGCCGCGCGCCTGTCTTACTTGCAGAGTTGCTTACTATAGTTCACCAAGATGAAATGAGAGATATGTATCTTTTCGCAACGACGAACTATATCTTTCATCTAGTTCACTAGTTCATCTAGTTCGCGTGTTCAATCAGCTCAATAAACACAAACGAATCCATTTCAATTGAATCATGTCTCAATTTTCGCCAAAAGACGCCGTCGTGGTAGAATGGTCAGTATAGCTGCCTTAAGCATTAAGCAAAACTGTGCTCTATTGTCTAGGTTCTAGCGTAGTTTATTCGTCATCTATTTTGTTTAAATAGTATCAATCTAGAACAAATAATCAGTGACCAATAGTGCCAGCCGACCGTACAGTGTGCTTTGCAACTGTTTCATTTTATTATGTAAAGAAAAAACGAGACAGACAACAGCCGACAGCTTGGGTCCAGCCGATCGTCACTTGTTGTATAACGGTGTGGTCCGCATGAGAATAATTTTGATTATAGCGTTCACAATGCTCACGCCCGGTCCGCATTCGTTAGCGCGCTTAAATCGACAAATGACAGTTTGTGACAGATTATCATGCGGACCGACTTTTAGCGCGCTAACGAAACTGCTAGCTAACCTCAAATTTCAGTTTTCCAAAAAAGTACTTAGTGAATTTATTACATCAGTAATAAATTGTTTTAAGCAGTAGAATATTATAGTACTCTACTTTCTCAGTAGATACTCTGTTTTTAGTGAATGTTGTGTATCGGTTTTATTATTCAAACATTTTTTTTCTAGATCTAGGTACTCTTATGGACCATGGGGGGCATTACAAATTATCTAACGAACTCTGTTTACACACAATAACACATAATGCTTACCGTTGCTATCTCTGTTTTGTTGTTGTGGAGTAAGAGAAAGCTCCAAACCAACCATCCAACCAAATCCATTTTTCTTAACTTTTTATAAAATAATTTATTGTCTCAAAAGTTCAAAATACTTTTGTATTGGCGGCTTAATTTGACACTTTTGACAGTTCGCTCACAACGATAACGCTCTGGGGCATGGTCGATGTTAGCGCAAAAAGGCGGCTTCAATGACGTCATCTATGACGTCATGACAGATGTCGTGAACGCGCTAACGTTCATGCGGACCGGCTGTTATCGCGATAATATCGATATCATCGTCATGCGGACCGCAACCTAAATAAACTCGAGAGAGCGAGAGTCATTCGTTTCGTTCGGGAACGAGTGCCCGTGGTGCGAGTCTAAATTGACTTGCGAACTACATTGAACAAGAGATACAGTCTGTACGAAACTGAACGAAAGATGCATTGCTTCTTTGTAAATGACCTAGTTCATTTTTGTCTTTCGTTCGCGAACTACTCAAGACTACTTGCTTGACGTATAACGCCGCATCTGGGGAACTTCTTTCGTCAAAACGACTTGACGCTCAATTATCATACAGTTGCAGGGGATAGATGGAAACGCAGAAGAAATCGCAGTAAGGAACCTTAAACTTGGCACGACTTTCTCTAGATTGCATTACTTTTTAGAGATAAACAAGCAGCTCCATCGAGACTTGGCTAGTTTTTTACAGAATGTTTTTGGTGGGATTTAACTTCTTTTTGTAGAAACGTGAGCTTATTGATTTATTTTATTAGATTTTCTTATTTGACACAGTTTTTTTCTTTTTAGGAGTAGTTTTATATTATCACCGCCACTCTTAGTCCAATGCATTATATTTTTACCAAATTTTGACCGAAATTAATATTTTAGTGTAATTTGTTTAATTTGTGTAATGTTCGAGTAGAATAAAGTTAATCATTCGACTATTTCTTCTAGTAAACTTGTAAGTATAAGTATAAAAGCCAGTCTAGTCTTATCCAGAGCTTTCCTTTAATTTTATTTTTATGCATAATAAAAGCAGAATGACGCATTCGCTCAGCAGTGGGACGCTAAAGGCTAGATTAAATTAGAAGATGTGTCCCACTACGCTGGATTTTTGCAATGATAGTCGATTTTTTTATGTACCAATAGTAGAAGGGGGCATTACCATATCTCTAATACAGCTGAGACCAGCTAAGGGTTCTTCATCAGATACTTCAGACCTTTGATTTTTGAGATCAAATGAAGCGGCCCACCAAGTTGAATATTTTTTGTAAAGGCGGTATGTCGATATCTCTAATAGTTTGGTTGGGCTCTTTTGTTTTCTAATCAGGGTCACCAGGTACTCCAGATCTTCGATTATCCTAGTTTTTATAGTTTTCCCTTTATGTGGCCATTAAACCCTAACTCTGTACCAAATTTCAGCTCTCTGAGTTTATGGGAAGTACTAGTTCTATTTTGATGATCATAAGTGAGTGAGTGAGTGAATGTCTGTCATAAATGCGAAACTTTGCTTTCGCTTAACTTCGGAACTAAATGACCTACAGACTTGAAATTTTGGATTTTAAGTTTGTGATTATAGCTTACTGGATGACGAAAATTTCTGCGTTCTGGTCTTATCCAGAGGTTCTCAAATAGGGGCCTGAAAATGCGGCGAAATGGTTCCAGTAAAGGATGGTACGGCAGTGTTTGCTTCGCGCTCGACTTGGCGGGGGCACTGCCGTGCCCCCAGATTTCATTGCCATTCAATCATCAAATCACCATGCAAATTCCATCACAAGAAAAAAATCACAGACAATTATTAAACATTTTTGTATTGTAAGTAATAAGTGTAATAATAGATGTAATAGCATTTCATAAAGCAAGAGGTATATTTACCTTTGTGCCTTCCTCCGATGCAGATTTCTTGGGAACTTCAACAACTGAATCCTCGTATCCCTCGGTTCCGGGAGGACGGTCAGGGAGTTCCATCTTGACCACTACACTTGCTAGTTTATGACCATACAACGGTCATAAACTGTATAACAAATGTAGTTCACACTTGTTCTTCTTTCTTCTTCACCTCCAACTGTGAATACAATTTAGAATGTGTCAAAATCGTTATAAAATCTATTCATTCAATCAGGTATATAACTTAAGTCAAATAATACTTACACAGTCCACTTTAGCATTCAAATCCAATTACCCTTGTTTTTTTTGTAATCTAACAAATAAGGTTTTACAGTGAAACAAGGAAACCACTTCATACTTTACTCATCATTTTTAAACTACAGCAATATCCACTGTGTCTTTAAAATGTATTAGAATATAGTTTTCATTGTGAAGCTTATGATCGCACCTGGTATTGAGAATAATACTACTTACTTGGCTGTCTTATCTTTACCATTTAGCTCAAATCACTTTTCACTTTGTCATTATAACTAGAAAGATATCCATAATGTTAGGGGAAAGACCAACCACTTACTAGAAAGTGCTGGCACATTTTTAAAGTGCTGGCACAAATAAAATAATATAAATTTTTTGTCATCCTTATTACCTACCAAAAAGACAGGATAAAAAAACCAAATTGATAATGACAAACTGGGTACTAATAGGTTTATTGTAATAGTTTCATGTGCACAATTTACCTAACCGAAAGAGAAATGCCGAAATTGATAGAGTATATGTATGAGCTACACGCTGCCGAAATATACATATAAGAAAAAATCATGAGTAACTTGTAATGTTTATGACCAGTTTTTATTAAATCAATAATATCAAGAAGATAACTGTAAATATAATTACTATCCAAATGAAACCACAGATACCCATTCAGTCAAACAAATATAGCTTTTTGGTTATGGACCATATCCTCTATACTTTTCCAAATCACTTTACCCAATGGTAAATTAGAATAAAGTTCTTTTTTATGTAGCCAACCCAAAATTTGTTCTGCCTATTTGTCTTTCATGATGCCTCAAATAGCGACAGTTGGAAGAAAATTAATATCCCAATTCATCTATAGAATAACTCTGTGACTCCAAAACTAGATGGAAATCCCCACAAGCTTTTTTCTCACCCACTTAAGTTTATAACTAATTACAACTCAAAATTGAAAAAAAAAACTAATAAAAAAATACATTGTCAACACACTCGTAAGAGTTTAACATCCTGTAAAAATTCATTTGCATTATAAAAATGTTAAAAATATATCAGACAACCTTGTGATTAAAAAATCTGTATTGTTTATTGATATTGAGTAGAAATAGTCTAATTTAGAGCTGAATACCCTTCCATTACCTTATTTATTACTCCTGAATGCAAATGCAACACATACAAACTGTCTGTTGTTGTTTAGTCTGTTGTGATATAGTTCACTTGACCGAGTACCAGATTTGTGAACAGACATATTTTTCCCTACAAAGCTGACGCTGCCTACCATACTCAACTAGCATCCAGACTTATCATAAAATTAGTAAAGATCCAAGTGCGCAGATACATTAAAATTCACTAAAAAATTGCCACACATAATCAAGTAGTGTAATTATGTTTCCATACAAATTTTGAAACAATTACAATAAGTGGAGGGGTGTTCATTTTAAGATTAGATGATCTCTACATACTTTTACATCAAAATCAGTTACCGTGTTTTTAAAGCTTTAGATTGGCACATATAATTATGCAAACCAAATATTCAAAATTAAAATATTATTTATCTACTTATTCTTTATGTACTGTTTACAATGGCAGACTTAATACCATGGGCATTCTCTGCCAGTCGACCTTAGGGTGGTTCAGAGAATCTAAAGTAGATGTTAAAAACGAACCACAATTATTGTATTTTTTTAAATAGTAGCTATACTTGTCAATTTATTAACGAAGAGTAATTTTTTTCAGTTTCTTTACTGAAAAATATGGAATCTATCATATAATAATACCCACTTGTAGCTACTTTTTGTATTTTACATGCTATTTTACTATGGCTCTGATGATACAGACTTGGGTCCATTTAGAAGTCAATTGGTATTCAGACACAGAGCATGAAACATGCAGTTTCATTTCAAATTCAAGTTCTGCTCATCCCACTGTGTGTGGTTACAATATCTAACCTAACCTACAGTTTTCAGTTTCATCCTATAAGTTTTTTTTTATTACACTTCACTTTTGGGTCAGCATAGCATTTCCATTTTAAAGGGACAAGGTATTGTCTAAGAAAAATCTATCGCGATTGCTTACAATTTGACATTTGCAGTCCATCCATTACTCCTTTATAAAAGGAAGTCGGCACAGCATCTTGTGTTCACGGCACAATGGCTGTCAAATTATAAGCGATCGTGATAGATTTTTTCTTAGAAAATAACCCACCTAGGTCCGAATAGCCACTCCATTTTACAATGGAATTGTAAAGGATTATTATATCCTAAATAGTGACAACTGTGTTTTAAATTCAAAATTAGACACCCATTAGAGAACAAAGCAAATGTTATGAAAAAAAATTATTCCTCAACTATGAAATAAGGCAATGTGTAACACTGTTTCAACATTTTGCTTTACATACATTAATAATAATTCAATACCTACTACCTTAATAAAAAATACTACTTTCTGAAAATATTTCATTCTAAAAACAGTCAAGCATTATAATTGTTACAACTATGAATAAAACTTACCACTAACATAACACTGAATATAGCAAAAAATTTGCGCAATTTACATCTGTATAAAAAACCACGACGTATTTATTTAACAAGAAATAATACATCAATATTCATTATTCAAGGAACATTGAAAAAAAAATGAGTTATACTAACCCGTCAGCCTGTGTGTAGGTTGTGTCCCGAATTATTTTTTGTAATGTTTCTTGTTATGCACAATTTCTTGTATGCACAAATTATATATTGGAATATTTCACAAAATAAATAGAATATCACTTCATATATTTTTTGATAACTCCACCAAGTGAAAATTTTGACACTGACAATAGGTAGGCACACAAAATGGATGACGGACGCCAAAAAAAGGTGCGTTCGTAGCTGTTCGTAATCTTAGATCTTAGACTATAGATACCAATAGACATGAAATACCTACGAAAAAAGCGTGCCAAAATTTGGGTTGGTGCTCTAAGATGGCGGAAAAAACTAGGGACGCCGCATCCAAGATTCTATACTTTTTGTTTTAATTTATAGAATTCATTAAAAAAATCAATAAAAAACGTATAACTGTAAAATGCACTCACAAATAATGCTCACCGACTGATATTTTAGCACAACAACAAACACGGTGCTTTGTAATGGCGGTGGACGCAAAATTTGAGACATCTAATAACATTGCGAATCCATTTATGGTCTGAGTCGTAGATCTATGGTTCGTAGACAGACGGGTAGACAGAGGCCGTGTTCCGTTTCGCGATTATAGTGACCATCAGCCACGGAATTATTACTCAAACAGGAATGAGATCTTCAAA
The DNA here is from genome assembly GCA_963935595.1 of Schoenobius gigantellus. Classification (NCBI taxonomy): domain Eukaryota; kingdom Metazoa; phylum Arthropoda; class Insecta; order Lepidoptera; family Crambidae; genus Schoenobius; species Schoenobius gigantellus. The sequence continues at coordinate 7,689,666 of OZ012544.1, read as the reverse complement.
ATATTGGACTTTATTTCTATGTGAATAAAGAATAAACACTTGAAAGTGCAAAAGTGTGCCGAGAGAAATAGCAATAACTGTACCTTTTATCCCTTTCCCACGGTGTTGCTACAGTTGTATATTTTATAATTTAGTAGTTATGAAACAACTATTGGTAGATGAAGATTTTTTATGATTGTTTATTTTAATTACTTTTAACGCCCAAAATACCTAAATTGTTTTTTTTTGTAATAATTATAACATGAAATAAATTAAATTATCGTGTTAGCCTACTATTAATAATTAAAACACTATGATTATACGTCCAGGAAATATTCTAGTGGTAGTATTCAAAAATGTTATATTGCAACAACGATTCTATGTCAATGTCAGTAATTTTCGTTGTCATTGTAGTAGGGTGACCACACGGTATGTACCTAACATAAATATTATCGCAATTTTTATCATTTTTTAATAAAAGTAATTTATATTAGTTATTTATTGCTTAGCTTACACGATGCGATGTGAAGTTATTAGAAAAAAGAATTGGCATTAACATTCTGTTCAAGATATTGGCGAAACCACAAAAGTTTTCAATATTGTTGAAACAATTCGACTCACACTGATGTGTTTTTAATTCTTTTCTTCTTAAAATATTACTTATTCTTTTACTAGGTATGTATTCAAATATCACAGAGAGATTTTAGTGTTGACTCATTTTTGACAAGTTGACATATTTGATTATCTGTTATGTGGCGTTGGGTTCAACATAATATACCGATTGGAAAGACCCATCTATTGAAAGACAAACATTAACATTCATTATTATTTAAATAATTATAATATTAATAAAACCTATCTTGTATTGAAAAGCAGATATAAAATTCTTTTGCGCAACCCATTTTGAAATAATAGAATAGAATATAATATTTCTTTGTTGTACAACACCAACTAGCTTAAAGTCAACGTATAAATAATACACTTAACAATAATAGGGTAGTTGACTCATATCAAAATTTATTAAAATATTGTTTATTTCTAACAGTATTTGGCATAAGGTTCCACAATATACCGATTTTAATAAATAACAATGAATGATTACTGTAAAATTTTAATTTGAAAATGCTAGAAATAATCTTTTTTTATCTCACGCCGTAAACGCTTTGATATCCTGTGGTCAGGGCCGTGACGTCAATCATATAGTAAACAAAGAAATGTCAAATTTGATTCAACAACTCGTCGATTTGCACTATTCTTTCCTAAAACTGGCAAAAAATCGTCCAAGTCTCCGTTATTATATTTGTAAATATCGTAAATTATTTGTATTATTAGCAAAATCAACCATTGATGTTGGATTTGTGAGAGCAGATAGTACAAATCTTCCGAAAATAGACAGATTGATGGTCAGGAGATTCTTTGTGTATCGCTCTAAACAATATAAGTACAGTTTCAATACTGTTATAATGAAGAACGGTTACAAGTGTACTTGTCAAGATTGTCACGCGGCAGAAGATAGTTGCAAACATGCATTTTTGGTGTGGTTGCACCATCACAGTGAGGAGCTATTTTGTACAGCAGTTGAATGCTATTGGATAGAATTCTATCTCTCAAAAGTCAAATAAACACTAAAAATATTTACTTCAAGAGAAATGTTGAAAAGAAAACATCAGGATCATGTGTCAAATACCAGTGTAGTACTGCAAGAATTTGTAAATGAACATAAAAAGAGAAAGATTGGCAGTTGTTCATTTGTCAAGCATGAAAAAAATTACTTATAATATGTATACATTCACAGACACAGATTGTGACATATTTCTTAAAAAATAAAAGACCTCTTCAATGAAGAAAGAATAAAGTGCATAGAAAACTAAACCACGAATCATCAATACAGAAGTGCTCTTTAGTTCGAGCTTCGTTATAAACAATAACAGCTTCCATGTGCTATAAAGTCAGCCAGTGCATAACACATGATGTTTCTTTTGTTGGGAAGATTTTTGGTGGGAAATCTTGCAGACACCTACGAGTATAATGAAATGTGGATAAAAGTTGAAAAATGAAGATTTGGGTTGAAATTTGCAAAATGTGACCTCATTTCTGATTAATACCCTGTAATAGTCTATTCAACAAAAGGTATCCATAAAATTAGATTAATACAAAATTGTCATGCTCTTTTACTGAAGATAATGTTAATTATCAAAGACGGAAAACTGTGAACAGTATGCTTAACTCAAATATAGATGCAGAGGTTTGTGCTAAAGCAAACAAAACTTATATACTTTTGTGTTGCTAGCAGTATGTCATTTTGACAATATTAGCTATAATAGGTATTTGTTCTAACAATCTGAATGTCAAAAAACTTATTGATCAAATAGTGTCATTTTGGAAACTATACTACATTTTTCCTAAATTATATGAAAGTATTACTTCATAATAAATCACTTTACTATTATTTTGACTTTTATTACCTGCGACCTTAAGGTAATATATACAAATTAATAAATTTGATCTAACTCTATTCAACCTATTTGTACTTTTGGAACATATACTATATTTGAGTAACAATGATAAAAATGAGCAACAAACCTATAAAATATTATAAATCTTTTAAGGTGTAACAGAAAAATGAAACACATGCATTTCAAATTAAAATATTTTGATTCAACTTAAACCTTTACAAGTCATTATTGTCAAATAAACATAGAACATTTTTTTTGTGAAGAACATAATGACTAATGTAGTACAAAAATTTATTATGTCATCTTTAGATGTTAGTTATGTATAAAGTAAAGAAAAAAAAATTCTTTATATTATTTATTTAATAAGAAGGGTCTTGTAAATTAATAAGAGCACAGGCTGACAACACAGCAATCACATTTAATATATTTGTATACGGCTTTAAAATGGATAACTTGCATATTCTTGCGTAAGCTGTTCTGAAATTTACCAGCCATGGTGGCCAGCAGGTTTAATCAGTGAAGATATAACATCTTTCAGTTTTACCAAACTGGACCTATTTACTTCTATGGTGCTTTGGTATATGAATACTTGAGTTATTTTGTTGACATAATGTTGTTCTAGTTGACGGGTCACATTTTGATGTTTTGGCTGAGCATGCACTGCTTTGTATTATGTTGCACAACTTTTACTGCCTTATCAATCTCGTTGTCAAGAGGAGGACAGGTTAGTACACAATAGTTCTCATTAAGTAACCACTGAAAGCAACAAATTTTAATTAGGTACTCAGTAAATTCAAGTAAAAGTTGTTTAGATAAATATATTCATTATGAAACTTTGATATTTTTGTTTGTATTAATGAATGAATGAATGAATGAATGAAAATTTTTATTTTGACAATAAAAAGTATTACATACTTTTTAATTAATATTCAATTACATCATTATTCAATTGGACATAAGTACATATTCTTTTCCTTGAAACATCATCTAGTGTCAGTGTATAACTTAGATTAAATCAAAAAGGCGTAAATGGTCAAGTTTTCTCTCAGTTTTCTGGTCAAGTTAAAATTTGGTTGGTCGGCTGCAGTCAGTTTTCATTCTAACTGAAAGATAAAAATTTAATTAATTTACATACAGATTTGATTTTACATACAACCTAAAAACTTCTATTTTGTTTAAGTTGAAACTGAAGTACCTACACAGATTGAGTTATTCAGTTATAGTACTTACATTAATGTGATTTTCGCAAAAATACATTTGAGTTTCAGTAGATAGTTACAGGATTTCTTTAAGCGAGTGTTAACCAAATATTTCGCATGTCTATATCACTGGGTACGTCTAATCCACAGATTTCCTGGACTCTTTGAAGAGGTATTTCTATATTACTGTTCTATTGTCCCGTTCCATATACAGTTTTACTATATTTTGTGATATTTAATAGAAAGCATTGTTTTTGTGAGGTTATTTCGCCCCCGTGCTTTGTTTACTATAAGACTGACGTCATTGCCACAGATAATGAATAGACTATCATGGCTGACCGTGTTTTCGGTCCAAAATTGAAAATCTTAATTTAAAATAGATTTTTTGCACTTTTTAGCCATCGAAAAAAATAATATTCATGTGCTATGGTCTAATACAACAATTATGAACATTTTAAGCCCTACTTTAAAAAAGGGTCAACTAGCCTATTGTACAGAGGGCGACCTTGTAGCTAAAAGCGATCTCTTCCTTATCAATCGTGATTATTAAGCATATTATGATTTTCAAAAGCATCTTTCAGGTTGAATGTTATTGTTTTTAAGAAAAAATCCCTATTTTGTAGAATTTGTGGTTACAAAGGAGATGTTCAAAAGTGGTATAATATTCAACATATTTTTTAGCAGACATAATTCACATATCAGGGAATAGCTTATTACATGCCCAGCAACACTGTATTATTATTTTTATTTTAAACCCTCCCGATATTTTATAAAAAATAAATTAAATTATTGCTTTCATGAGGTCAATGAAATGAATGAAACAGTTTTTTTTCTATGATATAAAGCATTAAATGGATGGTATTTTATATATTTTTTAATTTACATGATTTATTTTCTATTTTTCTTGACTTTCTCTCACTTTTTCTCATCAAAAGTTCGTTTGATATTAATATGAGAATTTTTGACGATGACAACATTAAAAAAAGAAAAGGTCAAATGACAGTAATGAAATATTGACATTGACAGATAAGACATTTTGATCAATCACGATGTGAGTTTTAAAAACCGATATCACTAAACCGCTAAAATCGCATTCCTGCATACGGGAAACACTGTGGAATATTACTTTTATTGTCTATTACAGTTTTACTTTCTATTTTACTTCTTTGATTGCTGTTATACTTAGGAATATTTTTTGCATTATAATATTTATATTCAAAGCAAGAATTATTGTTGTAACGTTCATTTCATTCTATACATATGTGAAGAGAACGTCATTGTTTCATAAGCTATAGACCGTTTCAACAAATGACTCCGATTGAAGTGTGTGATCTGGAGGCACACCCCGGACACTCCATACAACGTTCGCAAATCAATTACCTATTACTACTACTAAAGCAAATGACGTTTGTACACGCGCAAATGTGTACGTGGAATCTAGTAGGGCTGAGTGCGCGGTTATCAATCGAAATGATGCGAGAAGTGCAGCAACTGCCTTCTCTTTTACCCGCATAGCGCTATCTCTGTTACTCGATGAACGTGAAGTGTTGCCATGCCGGAGTGATCGCGCGCGCCCTGGTTTATGTGTCAGTGATGTCTACAACGAAGTGCCGGGTGGGGTGAGGTATTTGAAATGAGTGCGAGGAGGTAAGTGGCCGTTCTGTACGTAGTACTATTATCTATTCTGTGCTGGAAGTTAGATTTATACTGAGAACCTTAAAGCTTTAGAAACAAGACTGATTTACTTTTTCGGTTATGTAATAAAAGGGTAATAGCATGATATGATATAAATCGTTTCATACTATTGTATGAGTAGGGATATCGCTGAACGACACAGTGCGGTGTAAGGTTACGTTCATGTCAATAATGATATTGTCAAAAGTCAACGTTGACGTATCGTCATTTGTAAAATCGTTCATCTTGTCGAGCGTCCCATAACACTTGTGGAACAATTGTGAACAAAAACCGGTAAAACCGTTATTACATTATATTTTACATCACTATAGAAATCACATCTCAAATACACGTGTTGCCAAATGCCAATATATTTATAGTGTTGCCAGCGTGTTTTTATTATTTCTACCATCAGATTTTTGAAAGATTTTTAAAACAAAATGGAGGGTTGTTAATTTTTTTAAAGAAGGTAATTATATTCTAAAATATTTACTGTCTTAAGCGTTATATACCACAATACTGCTAAACGCACTATTTATTGTAATACCACGAAGTATGGCGAAACTGAACATGTCCTTTACGATAGAGACAAACGGTACAGTTATTTATCTCTCGCTCGGCACGCTTTTGTAAGCAAGAGCTCATTCCTGTTTGAGTAATAATTCCATGCCATCAGCACTGTGAGCGCGCTAACAGGCGGCCCGTTTCGCGACAACAGCGTTCACGTTGGATGTGATGTGATGACTGTGGTGAATCTATGTTTTATGGTTTTATATCTGACATTGTCAGTCAAATATTTTTGTTGATTAAAGCCTTTAATTTTACGGTTAATCTTGTTATTCTTATGCATATAATCAACAAAATAAAATATTCACTATGGAGAAGTATTTGAGACCTGAAAAATTTGACGCGGATCCCACTGCTAACATTGACCAATCTTTGATAGGGATACACTGGAAGGAAACTTTTGGAAATTTTCTTAGAGCGATCGACACTGACACCAAGAATAAAATATCTCCGTGAGAGAAATATAACATTCTTATAAATTTTTTATCACCTTCCATCTACGCCTATGTTAGAGAGTGCAAAGAATTTTCAACAGCTATTGAGAAAATAGATCACCTATTCATAAAACCAATTAGCGAAATTTATGCAAGACACCGCTTAATGAAAAGGCACCAACAAGTCGGTGAGTCCATTCATCAATACTTACACACTCTGAAGCTACTTTCAAAAGAATGCAACTTTAAAGCTGTAGATGCAGAACAAAATGCTAACGAATATATCAGAGACGCATTTATTAGTAGACTGAGCTTGCCTATAATTCGTCAACATTTATTAGAAAATGTCAATGTGACCTTAGACGTAGCTTTTCAACAAGCACCATCCATCTACGAATTAGAACAAGCGCAGGTTCACAATAAAAACTACCATTCTTACGTTCAAAATTCACTGAATACTGCTAAAACTGATCCTTCGGGAGCGAATTTGGAAAATACTATGGCAGCTACATCAAACCAAAATACTATCACTAATACACGCTCCGCTTGTTATTTTTGTGGGAATAAAAGACATCCACGCCGAGACTGCCCTGCTTTCAATGTGACTTGCCTATCATGTGGCAAAAAGAGCCATTTAGCCAAAGCATGCCGAACAAAATTTCAACAAATAGTAGCAATACTCACCGATAGCCCGAGAGATGAAACATTGTCTTGTATTTTATCAGCGTCTGGTTTAAGTAAAGCCACTGTTCCTATTACTATAAATGATACAATTGACGCTCGCGCCTTAATATATACAGGAAGTACTCTAGCTAGTTTTATTAATCGAACGCTAGTAAAGCAACACACACTTAAGATAATCCCATGCCAACAGACGGTAACAATGGCAAAAGCAAATTTTCATCAAATGTAGAAGGCGTTTGCAACCTAAAAATTTATATACAAGGCCAGACTATAGTAGCAAATTTAATGCTACTGGATGGATTATGTTCAGATGTCATCTTAGGTCATGATGTTCTAAGTCAACACAAAACGCTGGAAGTTAATTTTGGAGGAAGGAAACCTTTACTTAAACTATATGCCTTAAGCCAAGCTCATGTCACACCTGTTAGTTTATTTAACAACCTTTTGTCATTCAATAAACCAATAGCAATCAAATCTAGAAGACATACTGACGCCGACACAAAATACATTGAGGAAGAAATACAGAAGCTTTTGGCTGACATCATTATAGAACCTAGTCAATCACCATGGCGGGCACAGATTTTAGTGACTTCCAGTGAACATCATAGAAAGAGAATGGTCATTGATTATTCCCAAACTATTAATAGATTTACATTACTAGATGCTTATCCTCTTCCATCTATTGAAGAAATTGTTTCAAAGGTTGCAAAATATAAAGTTTATAGTTAAATAGATTTGAAAAGCGCTTATCACCAAATACCGATTCTTGATAGCGAAAAACCCTATACGGCATTCGAAGCTTGTGGTAACTTGTACCAATTTCGCAGAATTCCGTTTGGAGTTACAAATAGAGTGGCTGCATGCAAAGAGCAATAAACAATGTCATCAAAAGTGAAGAATTAGAGAGAGTATTTGCTTACTTGGATGATATTACTATTTGTGGAGTAAATCAACTAGATCACGACGAAAAACTACTCAAATTCAAAGAAATTGCACAAAAATATAATCCGACTCTTAACGTCGCTAAAAGTGAATTCTGCAAACAAGAAATAAGCCTTCTAGGTTAAAATATTTGCAATGGAAATATAAAGCCAGATCCAGAACGTCTACGCCATTTGTTAGAATTGCCAATTCCGTCCGATACAGCATCACTCAGACGCTCCATGGGTATGTTTGCGCACTACGCTAAGCGGATTTTAAATTTTTCAACGAAAATTCAACCACTAACCAATAACAACATGCGAGGAGGTGAAGGGAAAATGATCCTTACAAAAGAAGCTATAACAGCATTTGAGAGTCTTAAATCTGAAATTGCTAAAACAGCAATAACGGTAATAGATGATAAAATACAATTGGTAGTAGAGACAGATGCATCTGATTTTGCGATCGCCGCACTTTCCCAAGAAGGTAGACCGATAGCCTTCTTTTCCAGATCACTGAACGTTAGTGAGAAGTCACATTCAGCTATAGAAAAGGAAGCCACAGCAATCATTGAAAGCTTATGAAAATGGAGACAATTTTTAATAGGGAGAAATTTTAAATTAATCACAGATCAGAGATCAATATCCTTCATGTTTAATCAGAAACATGCTTCGAGAATAAAGAATGACAAAATTCAACGTTGGCGGTTAGAAATGGCTAGCTACGATTTTGAAATTATTTACAGACCTGGAACACAAAATATTATAGCGGACACATTATCTCGAGTAAAAAATGTTGTGGCGTCTACACAAACAGAGTCACTAGCGAAACTTCACAACAATTTGTGTCACCCAGGCATCACAAGAATGGCTCATTGGGTCAGAACAAAAAACCTTCCGTTTTCAGTGGAAGATGTGAAGCGTGTTATTACTGCATGCCCTATATGCGCAGAACTCAAGCCAAGTTTTATGAAATCAACGGGAATGCTCGTCAAAGCGACTACTCCTTTTGAAAGGTTATCGATAGATTTCAAGGGACCCATCCCAAGCTCTACTCAAAACAAGTACATACTAACTATTTTAGATGAATATTCTCGATTTCCGTTCGCCTTTCCATGCAAAGAGACAAGCACCTCCACAGTCAAATCGAAGCTAACGAAATTATTTTCTCTTTTTGGCATCCCATCATATATTCATTCTGATAGGGGAGCCCCTTTTGTCTCATCTGATTTAAGAGAATTTCTTCACGGCCTTGGGGTAGCCACTAGTTACACGACGCCGTATAATCCGCAAGGAAATGGACAGACAGAACGATATAACGGAATAATATGGAAGTCTATTCAACTGGCGCTGAAGACCAAGAAACTGCCATTACAAGCATGGGAATCGGCACTCACTCAAGCTTTGCATTCAATAAGGTCTTTGCTATGTACGTCAATTGGCTGCACTCCTCATGAGCGAATGTTCACTCATAGCAGACGCTCTTCCAACGGCACATCGACGCCCACGTGGTTGACGGAAGGGAAAACAGTGCTTATGAAAAACGTTGTTCGTAATAGTAAATATGATTCCTTGGTAGAAGAAGTAGAGCTCCTGGAAACAAACCCATTACACTCACATGTTCGCTTACAGGATGGGCGCGAGGTAGTGGTGTCAAACCGGCGACTCGCCTCACCAGGTGAATTACAGCACGATGCTACGACATCGTCATTAGAAGATCTCACAAAGTCTCCTGGTGTTGCCCCTCAACGAACGGAATCCATGCGCCCTGAGTCTTCAACGACACAAAACGTAGATTCGCGTGAATCTGCCCTTGCACCTGTTGTGCGCAGTTCCACCAGATCCCGTCGTCCTCCAGCCTACCTCGAAGACTATATTGATTTTTAAGAAGGGGAGAATGTGGTGAATCTGTTTTATGGTTTTATATCTGACATTGTCAGTCTTTAATTTTACGGTTAATCTTGTTATTCTTATGCATACTACAATGACGTCATTGATTGCGTCACAAACAACGTTTACAGAGGCGCGTTCAGCGCCTCTGGGTGCAGTTCTCCGGTTGTTTTTTAACTCGCTCAAAGGCGTTGAACGGATTGCAGCAACCAAATCTTTTATCTCCCTCTTTCACATGATTTTTTATTTCTCTCTCTTTCTAGTAGATGACATTATAGAATATGACCGCCAATATCATCCAATCACGTAAGAGTATTTCAGTCATAAACGTCAGAGCGTTTTACAACCATCAAATTCGATGGTTGTTCGGTTGTAACTCGCGCCGACACTCAAAGGTCTTGAACGGGCCGGTTGTTTCACCCGGTTGTCACGCTCGAAGGCATTGAACGGGGTTAGAGCGAAAAGTTGTACTTCGCGCGAAGGCTCTGAACGCGCCTCAGTACTCAGGCCGAATTCGTCAGCACCGTGAGTCAAATGTCATTGTCGAGTTGACATTTTGTTTTGGTTCGCTAATTCGATGGTTGAAAATTACTCTTTAATTGAATTGAAGGCAAAAATAAGCCAAATATCCTAAAAATTTAATTAAATATAAGAAAAAAATGACGAAATTAGAATTATCAGTTTTTGTTGAAGAAGAAAATAAAGTAGTTTACCTCAAACTGTCTCCTGAAGACGCTAAAAGAGCAGAAAATGGTAAAAGATAGATACAAGGCAATGAAAAACTGCTAAAGTTTGAATATCACAGAAAACAATTCAAATTACCGGTTCCGGTTCCCTACCTTGAAAGTAACATTGTTTACCTCTGCACGAAATTAATTTTAAATACCTGGATAAGTAATAGTTTTGCTCCTCCATAGTGGAAAATCATCAAGATATAACCTTGCTTCTTGAATGTAGCTAGTGATAAATAGCAATTAACCACTTGACATTGGATTTTTCTGCACTGAAACATTACTGAGGTGAGATTTCTATATGGCCGTTTATTTTAAATAAATAAATAAAATAAATTACGAGTTAAATTCTTTTTGAGGTTATGTTTGTTTTGATATTATTGACGTAAGCGGGCTCACGATCGTTCCTAGACGATAGCATGCCATTGGCATCATTATCGCGTCTATTGATTCGGTCCGGGCGTGAGTAATCTGAGTACTGTGAGTAGTGTAATCTCGAAACGGAACAGGGCCAGAGAATTTATTCTCGGAGTGCGGTCCATAAGTTGATATCAGCGCATTTGCTCCAAAATTGCTCATGTGTGCATTTTGTAAGCGGTATGACGTAATCGATGACGTCACCGATTGAAGCTGACAGGGCGAACAGAAAAGATGTAGTGCACTATCTCCAGAACTGTCAATGTCAAAGTCAACATCAGTTTTATTTTTATTGAAGTTTGTTCGAATTTATTTTTTCATTAGATTTTCAACAATTAATAGAGAAGTGCTTTGTAAAAATACTGGAGGCACAATACATGTCTTCCAATTTTTCTTTTCAAATTATATTAACTGTCAATTTGACAGACTCACAGATAGAAAGCTCGGTCCAAAATTGCTTATGTCCGTGAGCAAACGATATGATGGGTCGTTTGCATGCATGCAAACGTTTGCATTGACGTCTGATTATGGACCGCACCCGGTGCCACAGACTAAATACGTGCAGCCCATCGTGGCTATTCGGACCGTGTGGCCTAGGGCTGCCACTTAGATCATTAGCCTAGGGATATGGTACGCAACAAATCCTTAGACTATATAATAGATACCAAGACATGAAATACCTACGAAAAAAGCGTGCCAAAATTTGTGTTGGTGCTCTAAGATGGCGGAAAAAACTTGGGACGCCGCATCCAAGATTCCACACTTATTCCGTCTTATTACAAAACATGGACTAAAGTTAGTCCTGGTTTAAACTAGGACTAAGTTGATGCTGTCTCTATCTATGTATATTGACACAAGTGAAGGCGCACTACATTTAAACCAAGACTAACTTTAGACCAGGTTTAAACCTGATTTTATAATAAGACCGATTATGTTTTTCTTTATACAATTCATTTAAAAAATCAATAAAAAATTACGGGTTGCACTCCGGGAGTGCCGGCAGAAGTGAAAACTTAAGTATTAACGTTGTGCGTTTTGGATATTTTGGAATGATTATGGAATAATTTTGCACGAATTGCTTTAATTATCAGAATAAAAGTACTATATTTTATGTGGTAGAATACAATATTTATTTATTGCGCTATCGTACACAAACATGACAATTTATATTACATTAAAAAGTTTATCCCTCAGAAAAATCAACTTCCTGTTGTAACGTTGTGCGTACATAATTATATTAACTAGTAATAATGAATCAAAATATTTACAATTAAATTAAAAATATGATCAAAACAGACATTAATATACTACTTAAAAACGTAATTTTATAACAAATAAATAATATTTAATTTATACTAACTTACCTAATTAATATTTACAACAAAATCAAATAAAAGCACAATTTAGATTTTTCCTAACAAAGTAAATAAATTGATTAAAACTGTCTCAAGTGACGTGTGACTTCCAGTACTTTTGACAGCCGCTATTGTTCTCGGCCGGCTTACGTGGACCCCTGTCATTGTTCTCGGCCGGCATACGTAGACCCCTCACCGCACCTCGACAGTTCCTGCGGCCATTTCAATTTTAATTGGTCCTACGAATTTTCGATCAGTGTCACGTCTCCTGACGCGAGTTTAAGGCGCCTCCAGACTCACGCCGAGAACCCCCGAGAACACCCGAGAAGCGTGAATGTGATGGGTTTCTCGGCTTCTCGTTCTCGGGCTCGCCTGTTCTCCGATCGGTGTCGGTTTTTTTGCCCGCTTCAAAGGGTTTCTCGGGCGAGAAAGAGAACACTATCACATTCTCGTTTGTTCTCAGTCAGTGCGACTGCGACCGTGGCGTCGATCGCATGTTATCTCGTGCCAATTATTCTACAAAAAAAAATACTTTGTGGTGTCTGATGCATATCAGTATCATTTAGATAACTTCACAGTTATTGTATACTCTTTCATTTAACATAGTCTCTCATCTGTGCTATCAGTGCTTAACAAAATAATGTGTGATAAATGTCATTAAGAAAATAATTTTAATTCACGAAGATTTTAATTGTTTTGAGATATTTCGTTAGTCTTTATAGTTCAGTAATTTTAGACATACGAGTAAAAAATGTGGAAAAATGAAACAGAGTTCAAGTTTAAATAATATTTTCACACAGAGCCCGTTTTGTGGGAAGCAAAACGTTTTCTATAAAAAAATACTTTGTCAATAACCACCATCGTTTGAGCCATTTTTTCTTAATATTATTTTTAATTTTCGTGTTAACGAGATTATAATGTGCTAACGCACACAATTACCAAGGCAGTGGCACTGTCGTCCATTCCGGATCACGACCGAGAATGTAAATGAGAAGATCGCTGAGTGTGGATAGCTTCTCGGTTCTCGCGCAAGTTCTCGGCGAGACTTTTCGCCGAGACTTCTCGCGTGAGTCTGGAGCCGGTATATCATTTTTTACCCATTACAAAAAAGTGTACAACGCCGCTAAAGAAGTTCTCACTTCAAAAAACATAGAACTGAAAAATTTACTCAGAAATAATGCTCACTGACTGATATTTTAGTACAACAACAAACACGGTGCTTTGTAATGGCGGACTGGAGTCTGAGAACAAATCGCAGTGTATATTTTTCCGCCAAATTTTGCGGGAGGCGAGGTAAACACGCATTGCACACTACGAAAATTTAGCATTCAGTTACAGATACGCACACTATAAAAATTATCTTACTATAGAGAAACACGCACACATCGACAAATTAACATGTATCTACGCAATCGCCCGCAAATCATGCCCGTATCACATGAGTAGAGAAACTACTCATGTGCCCGTGTCACGGTAATAGTATATACAGTATGTGAACTCGGCCCCTCTTCGAAATTTTATACCTACGGTCGCTTGGCATCGTAAGGTGCGTTGGTCCGCGATAGGGCCGCGCGCTTACAGTTTCTGCCTAGATTTCTAATTATACTATTTCAGAATGCATATATAATTACTTTGTCGATCTAAAGGAATAGGTTTTTATGCAATTAAAAAAGGTTAACGAAAGTAACATGTAGGTTGCCTAAAATGCCTTCGATATAATAAATTAATAATAAATAAGCAAATATATTTTATTTATTTCACTCACTTACAAACCAAATAGGCGAAAGATCGCGTGAAGAACCAAGAAAACCAATTTTTGTGAAACGTCAAGCTTATATCCTTACTAATATTATATTAGTCCTACTAATTTCGTGAGAGTAGTAATGTTCTGTGGTACTAATATTATAAAGCTCCATTTGGCTCGTGCGTGTGCGTGTAACCTGCGGCGAACTGCGTTCGTGACTGCCCTTGTAGATGCGATCCAGTTGCTATGCTATCCAGCACAAACTATATAGAGATACCTATCCAGTATTGAGGCGCGTACACTTGTGGCGTACACTGAGAAAAAAATCGGCTAACAAAGCGACAATAATCGCTTTGTTAGAATTTTATTGTCAATATAACAAAATGATTTGTCAATTTAGTAATGTTTCATTACGCGGCAACTTTTTTATTGTTAAAGAATTTACTGTCAATTTAGCAATAAAAACCTTGTCAATTTCACAATTTAAAAAAACATTGATAAAGTGGCAACTTTACATTGCCAATTTATTAAAGTTACGCGTTTTTGAATTAAGAGGCTGACAACGCTGAGCTGAGCTCATCGAGCCCTACTTAAAACTTTTTTTATCAAAACCTGTTTAATATACCATAGTGAAAAAAATATATGTTCCTCTTGAAAATATGTTTGAGAATATCCATGTCCCCAAAACAAATTTAAATCAAAGATTGTCGTTAAAAAAAATGCCAAAGATACCCATCAAAAACAGCTTCTAGAAGAAAATCCGAGTTATTTAACCAAGGTTATTTAATGATTTACGGGGAATTAACTCGTTACACTCAATTTGATAATATTGATGTTTCATATCTTCAAATAAGTTACTAGTTTCTTTTAAAAAATATATAAATTGATTTTTTCGCTCAATTTCAATAACGCGCCGCGCCCGTAATCCAGTACAAATCATGTCTCAAGGTCGTTGGCGTTACTCAGCCTCTTAACAAAGCTTTTTCTATCAAAGTTAGCATTGTTGTTTTGTTTAAGGGAGCTTTGTAAACCACATTTAAATCAACAAAATAAAAATAAATTTTTTAACAAAGTAGCATGGTTAGGATAACAAAAGAGAGATGAGAGACTTTGTCTTGTCTATACCTATAAAATTCTTTGTCCTGAATGACTGACTGACGGATCAACGCACAGCCTAAACCGCTGATCGTAGAGACTTGAAACTTGGAGGGTGTCTTGTTTGTATGACGTAGGCGTCCGTTAAGGATTTTCCAAAATTCTACCCCTAAGGGGGTGAAAAAGGGGGGCAAAGTTTGTATGGGACAACTAGATTCCTTGGTCCAATCTACTTTAAATTTTGCATAAACATTCGTTAATAGACGATGGATAACGTGTTTCGTATTTTATTGAAATTCATCCCCTAATAGGGTGAAATGGGGTGGTAAAATGTGATATCGACATTATTGTCGTTTTCATGGTTTTTTGGGTCGTAGATTACGAAAATAACATCGATATCAAAATCAAACATAGCGGACGCAAAATACCATCATCCCTTGATGGGGTGCAATGAAGTTAGAGATACGATTCTGTATTAATTATCTTAATCGTATTTAATGTAGGTATATAATAAAATCGTAGGGGTCCAAAAATCTGTAATTGCGAAATATTAAGAAAAACAATAGGACACAGGTCGCCTTAAAATCATTAGTAGAACACGATAGAAACGTTTTTAAAAAAATTGTTTGTTTGTTTGTATATTTGTTTGTCTGTTTGTCTGGAAAGATCACCGAAACTACTGGACAGAATTTGATATGGCTTACACCACAATGCTTAGAATATTCCGGAAGAACATTTAGGCATAATCTCATTTGTTTAAATTCACGTTTTATTTTTCGTGAAAAAATACCATATAAAATTTCCGCACAATGCTTAAGTAGAAAATCAACATGGCGCACGTGAAATTATTTTGACAAGTCACACATAGTGCAAAGAAAAACTTAATCTTTTCTGTTATTGGCTGTGCCCATCTGGATTTCGCCAACCAAGAAGTTTAGGAAGTTTAAATTGTCTTTTTCTTATGTATTACCCTGGTGGTAAGGCAAAAGGATCTAGCCATACAGCCAATGTATAAAGCATTTTTATGACAATATCACGTCACAAATATAAAATGTTTAGGTTCGTTTAATTCTTGACCAATTTTCTCAAAATCGGTACAATTTTTGAAATGTTGAAAAGTATTTTGAAAGGTGTTATATGTTTTTACATTATGGCTAAGGAATCAAACTCTTTCATCCATTTAAAACTATTAAAAGTAATTGATTGATATTGATAATTAAAAAAAATATCTGACTGCAATGATTCTGGGTTACACGTACGGGACTCTTATCCTAATATCTAAAATAACGGATCACATTTTTTTTGTATATACTTGGAACATGGATATCGAACCAAGGATCTAAAGAGTAGAACACATTGAACCTAGCCACGTTTACCTAATTCGACATGACTGCCAATAAAAGTTCGTTTCCAAAGCCAGCAATATGGATATCAGATGAAAGGCCTTGATGAGTAGAGCACTATGAACCTGGCAACATTGACGTAAATTCAACATAGCTGCCGCTCAAAAAGGCGGATAAAAGTTCGTTTCCAAACCTAGCAATATAGGTATCAAATGAAAGGCCTTAAAGAGTACAGCATTATGAATCTAGGAAAATCGCCCTAAATTCAACATGGCCGCTGCTCAAAAAAAACCGCTTAAAGTTCGTTTCCAAACCCAGCAATGTGGGTATCAAATGAAATGCCTTAATGAGTAGAGCACTATGATATGAACCTAGCAACATTGACATAAATTCAACATGGCCGCTGCTCAAAAAAGGTGGATAAAAGTTCGTTTCCAAACCTAGCAATATGGGTATCAAATTAAAGGCCTTGAAGAGTAGCGCATTAGGTACCTAGGAAAATCTACCCCAATTCAACATGGCCGCCGCTCAAAAAAATAGATAAAAGTTCGTTTCCAAACCCAGCAATATGGGTATCAAATGAAAGACCTTGATGAGTAGAGCACTATGAACGTAGCAACACTGACATTGATTCAACATGGCCGCCGCTCAAAAAAGGTGGATAAAATTTCGTTTCCAAACCTAGGAATATGAGTATCAAATGAAAGGCCTCAAAGAGTAGAGCATTATAAACTTAGGAAAATTGCTCTAAATTAAACATGGCCGCCGCTCAAAAAAATTTATAAAAGTTCGTTTTCAAACCCAGCAACATGGGTATCAAATAAAAGGCCTTGATGAGTAGAGCACTATGAACCTAGCGACATTGACATAAATTCAACATGGCCGCCGTTCAAAAACGATGGATAAGAGTTCGTTTCTAAGCCTAGCAATATGGGTATCAAATGAAAGGCCTTGGAGTAGTAGAGCATTAGGTACCTAGGAAAATCGATCTAAATTCAACATGACCGCCGCTCAAAAAAAAAAAGGATTAAAGTTTGTTTTCAAACCCAGCAATATTGGTATCAAATGAAAAGCTTTAATGAGTTGAGTACTATGAACCTAGCAACATAGACATAAATTTAACATAGCCGCTGCTCAAAAAAGGTGGATAAAAGTTCGTTTCCAAACCTAGCAATATGGGTATCAAATGAAAAGCCTCAAAGTGTAGAGCATTATGAACTTCGGAAAATTGCCATAATTTCAACATGGCCACCTTTGAAAAAGGGTGGATATAAGTTCGTTTCGAAACCTAGCAATATGGGTATCAAATGAAAGGCCTTAAAGAGTAGAGCACTATGAACCTAGGAAAATCGCACAAAATTCAATACGGCCGCCGCTCAAAAATAACGGATAAAAGTTCATTTCCAAACCCAGCAATATGGGTATCAAATGAAAGGCCGTGATCAGTAGAGTACTATGAACGTACACTATAAACGTATTGACGTAAATTCAACATGGCTGCAGCTCAAAAAGGGCGGATAACAGTTGCTTTTCAAACCCAGCAATATGGGTATTAAATGAAAGACCCTGAAGAGTACTGTAGTATTATATTATCTGTGCTAGAGTATTACGAACCTACGAAAATTATCCTAATTTCGAAATGGCCGCTGCTCAAGAAAGGCACAATAAAGTTGAATCATTGAATCATTATGGAATAAAATGGAGGAAAAAACTAAACACTGTGTTAAGCACTTTGATGGCGAAACGTAGTTCGCGGGCACAGCTAGTCGCGTATATAAATGCTCCTTGCCTGTTGCTCGCATCAAATCAAGTCCCCATAATAGTCTGTGGACATATGCGATCGAGTGCGGATGTGTGTTGGTGAGTGTCGGCCATTTCATGCTGGTGCTGGCCATAACTGGTTTATTTCATTAATATATTACATAATTATTAATAATATTTATTAGGGTTAATTGTGATTATAATATTATTATAGAAATAAGTAAGATTGAATAAATAGCTTTTTGATTATAATTTCTATCTTTTAATTTTTAGCTTCTAATTATAGTTTCTTTCTGTTACAGGCCTCAGGAGAACATTGCTGGTCTTGATCTCTGCACTTTATCGGTACACCATGGGAGAACTGGTACTCCTCGTATCTTCGGTGCTATTATTACACGGTATGCGTAGCCTGAACGGAGTTCTCTGGCACCATGTATAGGTGTGGTGCCAATATCTTTCGTTCAAGGTACGCTTACCGTGTATTAATAAGGCTGAAGACCGAGGAGTATCAGAATTCCCATGGTCTATCGCTAACAAGGTGCAGGAATCGAGACAAACAATGTTAACAACAAAGTACAACAGGGGCCAACAAAGTACATATTATCAAAGTTACTTTTGTTGGGGCAACAAAGTCAAAGTTGTTAGATTGACGTAGGAACGTTGCCAATGCAACTAAGTTAGTTGATAAGATTTGTCATTTTAGCAAAGTAACTTTGTTATAGGTAACAATGTTCACTTTGATACCCACAGCAAAGTTACCATGGCTAGTAACTTAGTTGGATTAACAAAGTCGAATCGAACAATAAAAACATTGCCTCTTTAACCAAGGAACTTTGACGGCTCACAAGCAACCAAGTTTTTTTGTTACATTGACAACATTTTTTTCTCAGTGTACGCATAGCGCTTGTTTCGACTGTTTCTATGAAGTACTAATCTCGTGAGAGTAGACAATGTGAAGACGCTTGAGGTTGGCCCGGTTTACTATTGTGACCTCGTGGGATCGGAGGACAACTTTAGACAGCTACGGGACTTCGCGCGTAGTCGGATTCGGAGCGAGTTAGAGAGAGAGAGAGGTGAAGAGTCAAAGAGGGTGTACCCGAAGATTACAAAGAGGAAGTCAGCGGTACCACATCAGATTCAGTGGGCACGCAGCGACCTTGGCGGCATCGAAGGCGTATGTGTGTCGTCCGCCCCAGAAGGGGGAGGGGGACCTATAGGGACAAAGGATTGAGAATATTAAATAACTTTTAGGGAGTCAAGCATTGCGCGCGACAGTGTGCGATTCGCAGGTTCCGCGCGCATCTCCCACGATTCGGCCCGTATAACCAGGATGGTTGGTAGGGCCATGGGCGGAGGTGGGTTTGTTTCTATGAAGTCATTCTACTGTATATATTATTACCGTGCCCGTGTACTATGTTAAGCTACCAACGTACCATTGTATATTTCTATCGAAACGCATTTAACGTTTTTTTATAATTTATTTACATGTACCTAAATAACAAAACAGAATTATAATACAGTTTTTTAACCGACTTCTAAAAAAGGAAGGTTTCTCAATTTGGCCGTATACTGGTGGTGACGCCTAAAATCGACGCAACCATTTCGGCGTTTCGCTGATTATTTTGTTTTGTTGCTGATATCAAATCCGACTATGTTCTGCTACAAAACGAAATATACTATCGCTTACCCAAAACTGGTCGGGTGGAGACTCCGCATGTAGCCGGTTGACTTCCTGAGCTAGCTCGAAGGAAGTCGCGTTTTCTTACGGGCTGCTTTCAATCCACCGACCAAAATAACCGGATGAACCAACAATAAACAATAAACGATAATCAACAATAAACGAAATTAGCGGACTTAAGCGACAATAACAATAGTCAATTGTGAAAAATAGATTGTTGGAGTATGGCGCTATAATGTCGAGAGCTTGTCCACAAGTTTTAGAGTTCGTCATTATGACCGAAGCGAAGCAGCCGTGCCCGGTCGTCATCTGCACTATAGGTGAGGCTGCCCTGTCGGCGCCCAACCCACTCCTCAAACATTGGGCGAAACGCGTCGATCGTCCAGTGGCCGGCAGCTGGGTGGGCAAGCGTCTCGGCCCACTGCATGGCGAAGAGCCTCCCTCTGCGCCAGGTGCCTTGTGCGTGCCACCTCCTGCGGGAGGGGGCGCTCCCACCCGATGTCGGTGCACGGCCACAAGGACCCGTACCTCGACATCCCACGGAGGCGAGCCCGCAAAAACGCAGGCCGCTCCGGAAGAAACCGTGCGGTAGGCCCGGCTCGAGTGGCCGTCTGCGGCCTGCGCAGGAGGGCCACCGTTCGGGGTGGCGAGACGCTCCGCCTAATCGGGGCTCCTTACAGCGCCATCGACTTTATCACAGTTTGATAAAGCCGACGGCTCGCTGCGCCCGGTCCTCCCACGTTGGGGAGGACAGCCTTGGGGGAAGATGCTTAAAATGCTCCTCGAAACCCCATCGGGGACCTGGAGCCCCTCAACCCGGACAGGAAATAGGCGCCTACCAGGGACGGATTTATACATTTTTCGCCCCTAGGCACTATTCTAACTGCCGCCTCCTTAAAACACTGCATGTGCCATTTATATGTTAAAGCCATTTTTGGGATGTGAGGGGGGGGGGGGGGGGGGGGGGACGACGACTATATTACGACTATCGGCATCGGTATCGTTGCATCATTATTTGAAAGCGAGTTTATTATAATATCCATAAAAAGGGAGATACAACCTGCGAAGAAAGTTGCGAAAAAAAATTGCAAAACTTCGTAGGATTACACATAACTAAATATACACAAAATAACATTTTATTGATCGCCATAATCGTCGTCACTCTCATCTGAACACTCTTCAGGGTGGAATGTGTCGTCGTTGTTCATGTGCTGAGTCCGTGCAGTTTTCTGGCGACGGCGAACAGTCGGCGATCGACGAGGTCCAACCTTGTAAAATAGAAAAAGCAACAAAAATAATTAAATGTCCAACATCTCATAATATTATGAAATACACAATAATTTCGGTAGTTTTGGTTTAATCCTGTAGCTGGGTGCCTTTGTTCGCATAAGGACAGATTCTCAAAAAGACAGATTCTCAAAAGGACAGATTCTCATATGGACAGATTCTCAAAAAGACAAAAGTACATGTAAGTAGAAAAGAAAAAACAAAGATTTTTTTTGGATCGTAGGCATTTAACTGAAAATTTTCGGAAAATCATTCGATTTAGGGTTTAAAATCGCATTTTTATTTTTAAATTAAATCTTTACATTCTGAAAAGAAAATTATAAATAAATAACAATAATTAATAACAAAACAAAAAGTAATAAAAAAAAGAAAATAACGAATTTGTAAAAAGTAAAATTACGTTTTTATCTCAATTTATGTTTTATCTTCTGAAAAGATAATTATAAAAAAAATAACTCATAAAAAACAAAAACAATGAAATAACAAATTTATGAAAAAATAACGCTCTACACCAGGATCGAACCACTGCCACACAGATTTAAAGTCGAAAATGTACCACATAGACCAATCCTGACCTATAAGTAGGGAAATTAAAGTTCTCATGTTTTTATCTAATACGACATTTGTGACAGATTGACGGAAAAATTTGAGGCGATGTAAAAAATAGTTTCACTTTAAAAATATTTTAATAATTACAAGTTTATCCGAGGACATGTTCGGAAGCGCGTTCAAACACACAAAATATATTTTTTTAGAGCACATAGATCATATTTTACTTTTATGAAAAGGAAACTTAAGTTTTAATAAGAAATTCAATAAAAGTCCTTGGGCAACATAATATTAATCAATGTATTACGGTAAAAGTACATAATGCTACAGGGAATAAACGGAAAGTTCATTATTATTAGGGGTACGGAATATGTACGAAATGGATGCGATTAATGCGAAAAGAACAATGGCCACCTTCCATACATTGGAAAACCTGAAATTGAAGTATCATGTCTAAAGATAAATTGTATGAAAACAAATACCTCTATGGTAAAGAAATTATGTTGTAAAGACAGTTTTCCTAATAGAGGCCTAGGAATTTCGTAATAAACGGAAATTCATTTTGAGGTTATAACTTGTTAGTATTTTTATTAATTTATTGATAAGGTGGAGGTATTTTATGTGAACAAAATGAATTAATATTAGTTTTTGTGTTTAACGATTTCACAATTACACATAAAATACTACTAATACCACTCATTTTATTGTTACACGGATTACTTGAAAGACCTGAGTAGGTAATAAAAACAAAAGTCCAGTGGGTAATAAATAAATGTTTCTTTATTCATCATCATCTCTCAAGACAACTTCATCAAGTAATGCAGCTGGAGTACAGACATTCTATTCATATCAAGCCCACGCTAGGTAACACCCCATAACATGGGCACAACAGCCTATGGCTCGGCGACTAGTGTTGCCCAAAATTGGTCTTGCAGTCTTGCGAGACTTGCTGCAAGACCGAGACCAAGGTCGGCCTAATTGTAGCAAGACCAAGACCAAGGCTGTATGCTTACTCAGGCGAACAAAAATCAACAACCCCAACACAATCCCAATGTCGATCGATCGGAATTGGTTCAAGTGTAAGCCTACTGATCCATACAAGATTTGAGCAAGAGTCTTGCTCAAGAGTCTTGCTCAAATCTTGTATGGATCAGTAGGCTTACACTTGAACCAATTCCGATCGATCGACATTGGGATTGTGTTGGGGTTGTTGATTTTTGTTCGCCTGAGTAAGCATACAGCCTTGGTCTTGGTCTTGCTACAATTAGGCCGACCTTGGTCTCGGTCTTGCAGCAAGTCTCGCAAGACTGCAAGACCAATTTTGGGCAACACTACTCGGCGACCAACCAAAACATCACTTTTCCAATATAGATATACTTTTCTTGACATGTGCCTTGAAGAAGATAACGGAGTTCAGGCACAGAATAGATAATAGTACTTCAGGGAAAAGTAGGGTCACTATAAAATTATTAACAGATATCACGGATATAATCGCACAGAGTAAGTAGGATCACAACATATCGCAAACACATGAAAAGAGCAGACAGCAATTTGACAGATCGGCTGACGCTGAATGTCACCGATAATACGTCAAAAACGTTCCGTTACTAGAATGTGAAATGTTGTTGTTGTTCATACAAAAGAAAGAATAATTTTCAAATATTATTTCAATTAGTTGAATTATTTTGAGCTAAGAATAAAAAGGGCTTAGAATAATAACGCATAGGACTATCCTTCTATGCGTTATTATTCTAAGCCCTTTTTATTAGTACCGGACGTACTGAGCGCGATTAAAGTGAAGCAAAAATGACACCGCTGTGTGAAGTTGTTTACTACGATATGACGCACACACGCACACTACGATATGACGGGGCTGCCAGTGCGCGCCACCGAGCAGTTGTTTTCCCAAAATGAGGGAACTCATCTTGTGCTCATGTTGTTAAATGAATGTCGCAATTGTCGTACCTAATATATGTCTTTATGTTTTTATGTAAAGACAGAAATGAAATGAAAGTTGCCAAATCTCTGTTTATATAAGTACTAAAAAGCGTATATTTTAAAATGAAATAATTGTCATGTAAATAGTTAATTCCTTATTTCTAATAATGAAAGAGGTACGTACCTACCGCGTATAATAATCTTCATTAATCCGTTAATTGTATTTGTTTTCTTAACAAATGTCACTTTGATAATGCTGTTAGGTATGTCCACATTGTCTTTTTCGACTCATATCATAAAAAGTTTATTGTGTTTAAAGAATACTTACAATTTTTTTTTGTTCTCAAAGAAAAGTATGTCGAATAAAATAGTTCAGAACATGACTACGCAACCCCGTCACCTGTTTTCTTTTGTGATGGCGGGGACTTCCCCCTTAGAGCCCTCCTGTTGCTACACAATGTAGGAGCTGGATTAAACTCCATATAAAAATCCGAATGTAGTATGAAAAAAGGCAAACTTACACTTGACCATTTTTTGATAAGTCCATTATTCGTGTCTTAATTATCGGAGGAGTATGAGGGGGTCAAAAATTTCGTAATTTTTTAGCTCCGATGCACTGTTTCCGAGATATAAGCGTTTTTGTTAATACTTTTCTTGAAATATAATTAAAATTGAAATCCTATCCTACTAATATTATTATATAATATTATAAATGTGAAAGTGTGGACGTTTAGATGTTTGAATGTATAGATGTTTGGATGTTTGTTACTCAATCACGCAAAAACGGCTGAATGGATTGGCATGAAATTTGGCTTGCATGTAGCCTTTGACATGGAAAAGAACACAGGCTACCTTTTATCCCGATTCGTTAAGTAGTTCCGGAGGGAAAATTGAAAATTGTTTACGAGTTAAGCCGCGGGTAGACAGCTTTGAAATTTGGTATGCATGTCACCTATGCTATGGAAAAGGACATGTCCTTAATGATCTCTCAAATAGTTCCCTTGGGAAGATTAAAAATTGTTAACGAGCGAAGCTTTAGACCCAATTCTGAAGTCCACGCAGACGAAGTCGCGGGCAGAAGCTAGTAATATTATAAATGTGAAAGTGTGGATGTTTGGATATTTGGATGTTTGTTATTCAATCACGCAAAAACGGCTGAACGGATTTCGATGAAATTTGGCATGCATGTAGCCTTTGACATGGAAAAGAACATAGGCTACCTTTTATCCCGATTCCTTAAGTAGTTTCCGAGGGAAAATAGAAAATCCTAATAATATTATAAATGTGAAATTGTGGATGTTTGTTACTCAATCACGCAAAAACGGCTGAACGAATTTGGATGAAATTTGGCATGCATGTAGCCTTTGACATGGAACAAAACATAAGCTACCTTTTATACCGATTCCTTAAGTAGTTACCCAGGGAAAATAGAAAATTGTTCAAAATTAAAGTCCACGCAGACGAAGTTGCGGGCAGAAGCTAGTTCCTTCTAAAAACAGTCGAAAATAAGTCCTGGGCTTCTTACAAAATACGGTGAAATTTTTCTAAGTGCCGCACTCCCTTTGCTAACCTTTTTTCTTTTTTAGGATCAATATGGCTTGTATTTAAAAATCCCAATCGATTCTCTAGAAAATTCTCTAAAATCATACGCATCACGTCTCGCTTTGTTTTTTTTAACTTCAAATTAAACCTATATTATAAACAGGATAAGTGTCGCCTAGATAAGTAGATACCTAAATATTTTTCATATTAATCATAACCTGTTTAGTCGGTTAAATTGGGACATTTATGTTTCCAAACGATTGAAATGAAAAGTTTCGTATAATTTGTCTTATATGGATAAAATACTAAACAATTTTTAAATCTTTGCTGTGATAATAATGTGATAACACTTTATAATCTTTTCAGATGTCTTGTGATACCATTCAACTGCACAAGTCATCATTATTAATTATTTTACGAGAGATACATTCGAAGCACATTGACCTTGAACACTGCGGAGCTGTCCGGCGTAGTGAGCCATTTATGGCTTAGTTTTAGTTGCTTCAAATTGTGCGCGCCGATTGGGTTTCTATGCGTTATTATTCTAAGAAAAAGGGTTTTGATTCAATTTATAGTAGCACTAAGCTTTGCTCAATATTTCAACTTGAACAATAACAGAGGCGCGTTCAGCGCCTCTGGGTGTAGTTGTCCGGTTGTTTTTTAACTCGCTCAAAGGCGTTGAACGGATTGCAGCAACCAAATCTTTTATCTCCCTCTTTCACATGATGTTTTTTTTCTCTCTCTTTCTAGTAGATGACATTATAGAATATGGCCGCCAATATCATCCAATCACGTAAGAGTATTTCAGTCATAAACGTCAGAGCGTTTTACAACCATCAAATTCGATGGTTGTTCGGTTGTAACTCGCGCCGACACTCAAAGGTCTTGAACGGGCCGGTTGTTTCACCCGGTTGTCACGCTCGAAGGCATTGAACGGGGTTAGAGCGAAAAGTTGTACTTCGCGCGAAGGCCCTGAACGCGCCTCAACTTTATTTCAAATAAACGTGAAACGGAACATTTTTAAAAAAGTATGTCCAAGCCACAGACTAAATAGCGATTTATGGAGAGAAAAATCACTATCCGGATGCGTTCAGGAGTTTGAAAACGCTTATTATCTTATCTTTTTTCCTAAATATCTTTTTTCGTAGATGATTTAAAAGTATAGCTGTTAGCGGAATCGATACACTATAAAATCACCTTGATATTATAATAAGTTTCATTTCTAGACATCATCAGGTCCAAAGTGGCCAATGTTCTTTAAACAATTGCCAACAAATGCGAAATATATAGATTTATGTATTTTTTTGTGAACCATTCAATCAAATATTTTTATGTAATTTTTCATAATTTCACACACACTTTCATAGGTTGATCCTTTAATCAATTAATAAAAACAAACATCCCTAATTTCTATTGTGTGAGGGTGTGTGCAACTGTACCATTTCTGTCTTTTTGAGAATCTGTCCTTTTGAGAATCTGTCCTTTTGAGAATCTGTCTTTTTGAGAATCTGTCCTTATGCGAATAATCCGCTGGAACTTTGCATTTTCTTTAATAATGCTAAATAAACCCTGCGTTCCAGATAAAGCACTGCTACTTTCTGAGGCTAACATCTGATGTTAGCCTCGTTTTTCTCTTTTAAGAAATGTTGACATTTTTAGCCGCGCTAATTGTTACAAATGAAACGCAAGGTACTGATTTTTCGTGCTGAATTTTGACACCTCACTTAATTAGTCCAGCCACTTAAAATTTTTTATAATATAAATCAGAATTGGCTAATACTATAAATATCTTTCAATAATTTTTTTAAATCCGCTGAAAATCCTTTTTGATTCATGAAAAAAAGATTCCAAATGTCAAATTTGAAAGCTGTCAAAAAGTGGTATCAGAGGACCCATCTATTAGCATGGGTATTTGATGCTAGCATTTCGTGTTAAAAATGCTTAAATGAAACACATGACAACCAGCAAGAAAAACTAGCATCACCGGCTAATAAAACGCAGAGATGCTAAAAATGTTGGTATTTATGGCTAAAAATGCTTATCTGGAACGGGCCGAATGAAATGAAAAACTGAATAAATCAATAAAGAAGAAATTTCGTCTCGGACGAATTGATTAATTCATTTTTGTAAAATAGAAATCAGCTACTTATTTCATAAAGAAGTTCACTATCTGATCCACTTGCAAAAGCATGAACTTGAGTCCTACGTGCTCTATTTTGCTCGATAAAAGATTCATGTTACTATTCAACATGATGAGCAATATCGTGTGCATCATTGCAGGCATCAAATTGCCTATCACCACGCTTCATATCCACTAGGCCCAGCGTTGCCAGATTTTTTTTTGGCAAGTTGTGATTTTGAAACTTTTTGAGGTAAAAAAGCGGGATTCTTTCGTCGAAAGCGGGACGTAGTAAAAAAACATAATACGATGTTTTTAAATATTTATCTTTTTATTTGAGTTTTAAATTACGTTTATGTAAGAATAGATTGCAAAAATAGCCATAGAAAATGTATTTTAATAAAAATACACTTGTCTGTGCCACCCAGCCATGCTTTCTCAGTACGCTGTACGCACGGCAGAGTTATCCCCGAAAAGCGGGACATTTATTTTTGATTTAAAAATCGGGACGTCCCGCCAAAATCGGGACGTCTGGCAACGATGCTAGGCCCTAGTGATGTGGTGTTATACTCTTTGTCCAATTTCAAATGACAGCTTTCAAATACTTCATCAAAATAATTTCTAATCCCTGAATAGGCTAGATGAATGAAAAAAATATTGTTGCTTTAATGTGTGCATTACCGCAGCAAAATGTTGTGCTTTAGAGAAGTGAGAGTATATCAAATAATTAGTCCATCATGAGGAGAAATTAGTTCATGAATAGCAAAATTTGTTCGCATTGTAGTTTTAAAGTTATTCGAGAAAAACAGATTTTGCTGGAGTAATGTTCGAAACGTTACCCTGGCAAAATCTTTTTTTATAAAATCGTTTCCATCCAGAACCAAATACATGAATAGATAGCTTTTGTTGCGTATTAAATGTTTGTGAATAGCAAAATTTGTGCATGTTGTATTTCTTAAGTTATTTAAGATTTTGCTGCGGTAACGTTTTAGGATATCCCAGATCTCGAAATCGGTTAGAACATAGAAGTTTGAAAAAAATACCATTAATAGACCTTAATTTGTTCAAATTTGTTCAAGCATTAGTTTTTGATTTGCTTGATGAATACCAATGTAATTAAATGTTTTCAAAAATCAGAAAAAACGAATTTCTCAGTAAACCAGTACACTTACAATAAAATAAAAGGCTGTAACATGTACCCTTGGTACACCTTTATAACGACAGTAAACTTAGATTATGTAACTTTACGCAATATGAACATATAGAGAATTTTAAAAAGGTTTTTTTAAGTCATCGAATACGCAGCTTCCATTAAACAAGGAAACATGGCATACTATGAACAAATTAAAATGTTCCATCAATAAACAATCCTGTTAATTCCAGCTTTGAATTACGGCTATTATGAAAGTTATATCAAAAATAAGATATATCAGTAATTTGTCAATAAGCCGACCGAATTATAAAGGTTACGTAAAAGCGACCGCACCATACATATGGGTATACTTCGCAAATTAGCAGCGTAGTATGTGACGTAGTGTACAGTCGGGTAGAATAGTAATTCGGACAACCGATTTTTAAATATTTCTACCAGTTTTCTTTTTTGTAAATTGCAATCATGATAATCAACAGTATTATTATACAATTTAATGACTTAAGTATACAGTGTGGAAACTTTCAGCGGGGCAGTAAGGAGAAGTACCTTATCCGTTGCAGCTACACGAAAATGGTTTTAGGAGACTATCCATAATTTTTTATGGAATTTTGATCCCCATTCACAGATTTTAAAAAAAATGTACAGTTTTTGATCAGTATTAGAAACAGGATCGATTGGCATCAAAAAATGTTTTTATGTAAAATGGCTATTTTCTTGCTAACTGTAATTTTTTTTGAAAATCTGTGAATGAGGATCAAAATTCCATAAAAAATTATGGATAGTCTCCTAAGACCATTTTCGTGTAGCTCGAACAGATTAGGTACTTCTCCTTACTGCCCCGCTGAAAGTTTCCACCCTGTATATTTAAAACCAAATTAACATTAAAAATGGAAATGTTGCTCCGTTGCCCCAATCATCGCGATAAACAAGACGATAAGTCACCACGCTAACAGGAATTGCCGTAAATGGCTATGTTCTTGCCGAATGAAATGATTGTTGGATTTCAAGCTAGCTAGTAGGGTTTCCTTTTTTAAATTTCATCTAATATTGTGTTACATGGTAATTAATCTAAGATTCTTCGCCAAGTATCAATTTGCGTTGCATGATTTTTTTATACACGGTGTTTCATAATAACCAATAAATAATCAATGCGTTATCTAAAACTAATTATTAAATTGTGTTTACCCGTAATGTCATTCAACCCAAAATTTTCATGTAAATCATAGACATGATGATGATACTATGATAAACATGAAAATATTGGGTTAAATGACATTACGTGTAAACACATTTTTAATAATTATTTTTAGATAACGCATTAATTATTTATTGGTTATTATGAAACACCGTGTATAGTTTGTTTCTCAGATCGCACAAACATGGCTCTGTATGAAGGATATTTTCATTGTCTTATTGTTCCCGGGAGTATTACGCGGCTCAACAGATTAATGTCACTCTACCAATCCGATGATTTTATATTCACGTATAATGTGCATGTGTGCCTTATAAAAATTATCTGTGATTTTTAATAAGTAAAAAATATCATTTGTTTAAGACTGATTTTTAAATAAAAAAATGTCGTTCTCGTTTCATTATTTTATTATACCCTTTTTTTCGCAACTGTACTAACGAAACATCAATATTATACCGTTCATTTAAAATGGTTAGCCTTATGTATGATGCGGTCGCTTTTACGCAACCTTTATAATTCGGTCGGCTTATTGACAAATTACTGATATATCTTATTTTTGATATAACTTTCATAATAGCCGTAATTCAAAGCTGGAATTAACAGGATTGTTTATTGATGGAACATTTTAATTTGTTCATAGTATGCCATGTTTCCTTGTTTAATGGAAGCTGCGTATTCGATGACTTAAAAAAACCTTTTTAAAATTCTCTATATGTTCATATTGCGTAAAGTTACATAATCTAAGTTTACTGTCGTTATAAAGGTGTACCAAGGGTACATGTTACAGCCTTTTATTTTATTGTAAGTGTACTGGTTTACTGAGAAATTCATTTTTTCTGATTTTTGAAAACATTTAATTACATTGGTATTCATCAAGCAAATCAAGAACTAATGCTTGAACAAATTTGAACAAATTAAGGTCTATTATTGGTATTTTTTTCAAACTTCTATGTTCAACCGATTTCGAGATCTGGGATATCCTAAAACGTTACCGCAGCATAATCTTAAATAACTTAAGAAATACAACATGCACAAATTTTGCTATTCACAAACATTTAATACGCAACAAAAGCTATCTATTCATGTATTTGGTTCTGGATGGAAACGATTTTATAAAAAAAGATTTTGCCAGGGTAACGTTTCGAACATTACTCCAGCAAAATCTGTTTTTCTCGAATAACTTTAAAACTACAATGCGAACAAATTTTGCTATTCATGAACTAATTTCTCCTCATGATGGACTAATTATTTGATATACTCTCACTTCTCTAAAGCACAACATTTTGCTGCGGTAATGCACACTGCTTTAATAGATGCTCATTCATATAATAAACAGAAAGAAAAAATTGGTTTTCGAATAACTATAAAAACAACCAAGATATTAGGTATGTAAGATTTTTTTCTATCTCTTTCTAGCAAAACGGCAATTGACATGGAGTTTATATGGCCGTACTCAACGAGACGTCACGGTTCATGTCGGATATCTCTGTCTAATCGCTTCCAAATTAACAGTTTAAAATGCTTGTATCTAATGTATTTCTATGTCGATTTTAATTCTTATTTCACATAATTGCATCTTTTTCCACGGTATTTTAATATTTTATGACAAGACGTGAAAATTAGAATTCAGGAAAATATGCAGCATATGCGCCTGCCACGATATTGTTATACATACCTGTTGTGTGAGCTTGTAAGGGCCGACTCCGTAAACAAATGCTTGCTTAAAAGCCTTATGGAGTGGCTTCTTTTTAAAAACTGCGCATTGCTGCCTCAGAACATCTACCATGCCATCAGGCAGATCTGTAAAAGAGAACATCATTTTATTCATCTTACCTACAAAACAAGTCTCGGACTGCCAGAACACATAAATATAGTAAGGCAGACTTTTATGATATACACGGAATTACAAGAACTATGCCTTGTTCTCAGTTATTTCGTGTAGAAGCAGTATCAATCTTCCTCAATTTATCCATGCCTACTTCCTATATCCTTGGGAGGCAGCAGTTAATGCACTACTTTAACAATAACAAACACTTGGAACAATATAAAACAAAATACTTCAAGTGTCCTATTCAAGAAGATATCTATATGATGGCGAGGCCTCAAGCCGGTCATCAGAATGCTCTTTACTTTACCGGGGCTACGTTCCAAAACATCACCCGAGTGCACTCGGTCACCCGAAGTATGTCCTAAAACATTTCGGGTGCACTCGAGAGTGTTGGAGTGGCGTGTCCTAAAACGCTACAGAGTGCACTCGATCGAGTAGAATCTCACCCGCATAATATAGCAAGGTGTGATTTCACTCGATTGGATTTGGCGGGAAATTGTGTGGATTTTAAAGTTGTGTGTGATTGTGATTACAAAGATTTCATATTCACACACAATTTGTGCATCTCGGAGAGCGAGGATGCGCTTCGTAACGTCGACAATAAGTTAATTTTAAATTCCAAAGACTGTATGTATCGTAAGTGACACGATTGTAAAATTGGCCTTCATTTCCGTTGAAGCTAGGTTAGGCCGCGATTTAACAGAATTCATATTCTGTTGGTTTTAGCATTTTCGTAGATGAAACAGAGGAATGTAATCCATGCATTAAAGCGAACGGACGCGCCGATGAATTATATATTTTCTTATTTTTGTATATTTGGTTATGTAAACAAAGCAGACAACACTCTTGCCGTTCTAAAACAACCAACACTCCGACCACCCTAACCGGCCACTCTCCCCCCACCACCTACTCACTCCGGGTGATGTTTTGGAACGTAGCCCTGGTTACCTGACGTTTTCCATTTGATAAAATCATGCCTTATAAACAAATCCTTACTGACAAACATTATTTTAAGCTTACCCTCTAAGAGTTTAGTTTAGTCTTAGGTTTAATCAAATGTGAAATAATCGAATGCTTCGACATATATAATAACTTTTTAATTTCATAGCGAGATTGAAGTATTCGTGATGCTATTTCATGAAGTGGGATACTATGTAGTGGGATAGTGGCATTATAAAAAATTAAAAACAGTTATGAATAAACTCTGCCAACTCAAAAAGCTTTGACGAAAGGTTTGGCAGAGGTGTTCCTACTGCACTATACCAATTAAGTCCCTTGTAACGCCTGGTACACCGATCCCTACCATGGTATACCTACTCGTAGGGATAAGTGAAAACTCTCGAATTCACGTATCCCGCTTTAAATGAAATACATTTTTATTAATCATGTTTGTTGTGATGATGATCACTCACTGTCTACTGAACAGTTTCAGTCTAACCATTGAACACCTTAAAACAGATCTAAGCTTTGATTAGGAAAAAAAAAGTTGATTCTACACCTGTTTGGAAATTATGGAGGATTCTCCGCCCCTTCCTCTGCATGGGAAGAATAAACAAGAGATGCCTGGACACAGTTGACTTGAAGAGATCAATGCGATAACCAGTGCAATCTACTGTGAAATTCGAAGT
This sequence comes from Schoenobius gigantellus, assembly GCA_963935595.1. Classification (NCBI taxonomy): domain Eukaryota; kingdom Metazoa; phylum Arthropoda; class Insecta; order Lepidoptera; family Crambidae; genus Schoenobius; species Schoenobius gigantellus. The sequence goes on along the minus strand of OZ012544.1, from coordinate 7,656,503 downwards.
GTAGTGCATTTAAGGTTGTACTACCTAATATGGAGTGTTGAGTATTTAAGTGTTTATTGTTCAATTATAACAGTATTTATTGTTCAATCCATATTTATACTTACTCACTAATATTATAAATAAAGTGTGTCGGCCTATCTATCTGTTACCTCTTCATGCTTAAACCGCTGAACTAATTTAGACGAAATTTGATATAATGATAGTTTGAGACCTGGCAAAGGACATAGGATAGTTTTTGTCACAGAAATCATCCTTCAAGGGGATGAAAAGGAAGATGGAAGTTTTTATGGGGAATCAATAAGAAGATTGGATAAAAAATGAGCTATCCAAATAACTAATTCAAAGGGCACAAAGCCACGGGCCAAAGCTAGTAATAAATATTGCAAAAAGTTGACCCCACTTACAGTGTAAATTATAGTGAAAGTCACAAAGGCCTAAATATAATTATTCACAAAGCATACTCACCAATTTCTTTGAAGGAATAAGTTTTAGGCCTAATATCATACACTCTATAATCCAGTATCAAAACAATATTTATCTGATCCTCTTCTTCCTCTAGATCAGATTGCACATTGAATGATATTTCAATATGTGAACCATCAATGATCTTGAATAATTGTGCTTCAACATTCAATAATTTCTGTAATAAATTAATTTGCATGTACATTAACTACCAACTGTTTTAAGTAACAAATAAATTAGAAAGTATAAGCAATTCATTCATACTTTAAGAGCTTCATACTGTTCAAGCCTGTCATAGTAAGCTACAAGTGCCTTTCTGATAGCACCTAGACAATCTGGCATCATCACATTATCGAAACCCTCCAATACTGACTCCAAATTGAATCCAAGTGGTAATGATGAACTGGAGACCTCATTTGAGTCTGTAAAGCAAAAAGGTTATAAATTGTACACTAACAAATTGCTAATAAACAATGTTATAAATGTAGTAAGAGTAAGATGGTGCTATACTTTCTTAATAATATAATAGAAGATGAACATCATTTTTGATGGAGTGAAATAATGTTGCAGAATAGAATGAGACTTAGGTCAGTAAGTTGGCATAACAGGGGTAATAATTACATTTACACTGAGAGACTTACAGAGTCTTACAGAGTCTCCCGCAGAGTCATCTGCTTGGCTACCTCCGTCTTACCTATTTCTGCTGCAAAACAGCAGTGCTTGCATTGCTGTGTTCCAGTTTGAAGGGTAAGATATGGCAGTGAAATTATTGGGTACTGTGACTTTACATCTGATTTCACAAGTTGGCAACATACACTGTGGTTCTAGTGGGGGTCGCAGTTTTGCTGCAAATCTCACAAGAGAAACATGTATTATAGGCGAAAGTGTGGACAGATAACCTTAGCGTCACCTCGCCTCACACAACCTTGCCGAATACCACCTCGCTTGACTTTCATGATAGTGAAGAACTAGCGTTAGCTAGAACAGGCTAAGCAGAGAAATTAAAGACAGAAAATTACAATCAATGATGATTATATCGTATAGATGTATCCCCATACTGCCACACCATACACTTCAATGCAAAGCAGGAGCTAATGTTGAGTTGCAGACAATGTCCATACGAAGTACACAACTTTATCAATTTATTATTTGCATAGTATGGATAAGGCATTTGGTTTTAGACATATTTTATGGCTGTACATTAGGGCTGCCATTAGTTCCGTCGGTTCGGTTCGGTGCGCACATAAGGTTTTAAAGGTCAATGACCTTGACCCCGGGGGATCATAGACATAAGGGTCAATGACCTTAGAAGCTATTTATAATGTTCATGTGGCTGCAAACAAGTTTGAAAATGTAGTGCAATATTGTCTTCAAAACTGATTTACTCGCAAACTATGGACTTGAAAAAAAATTGACAGGAGTAAAAAGTGTTTATTTTTGGCTAGTCTATACTCAGCCTCAGCTGCTTCGGCTCGCACAGTTGCCTGTGTTTTGTTACAGCGGGTGGGGACCGCCCCCCTCCCCTCCTACACGCTTATAAAAAACACTAGGGGTAGGACGATTAATGACCACTGGAGTCGGGGGTTGATTGATTTGGTTCTGTCACTTACCTCTATTTTTGGAACCAACTCCTATTTTGCAACTAACTTCTACTTTCAGACTTGAGATTACCTAGGTAGGTAATCAGAAATCATCTTACAGATAAATTCTTTCAAAGCTAATTTACTTGCAAACTATAAGACTTGAGAAAAAATGAACAAGAGTAAAAAGTGTTTATTTTTAGCTATTCTATATGATACAACTATAAAAGTAGGTATCATAATAGCGACGCAACATTTAAAAAAATTTCCAGTCCAGAGGACCCTTTCACCCCAACTATAGTTCTAAACCATCGACCGGGACATATTGAATAGAAAAAGAAAAACCATGGACAATTCAAAAGTTCTGTGAACGTCATAAAAAACTTTAATTAATTAAAATAAAATTGCAAGAAAACAAACAATAAAACCAAAACCAAACCGACGGAACTAATGGCAGCCCTACTGTACATCCATATGATTCTATAATTCAACAAATATTACATCTGATTATTAAACTTATTGTAAGTATACATTTATAAGCAAGTTACCTGACTTCATGTTGATTTTAAGTCCATGTTTTATTACATATTTGTTGTTGTGCTGCATGTGATACACAATACAACAATGATCATTTGCCACATAGGACTGTACTTCCATTCCAGTCAACATGGTAATCAACTCAAGATTCTTTTTGTTGCTCTCCACAGAATTATTTAAAACAATTCTCTAAAATGAGAAAATGGAAATAAGTAAGCAAATCCAAGAGTACTTAAAAAACTACACAATTAGAAATAGGAAATTGAGTTGGTACCTACCTGCGGTCTAATAAATGTTTCGGCAGTTTTTTTCGGTGGCGATGGTTTACTTCTATAGCTATTACGCTGAAGCTGAAATAATTCATTCTGTTTCTCTTTTAATCTTTGTTCTAATTGCTGAATTTCCTCCTGTATTTCATCGCAATCCTCTGGTAAATGCACTGTAACCAAGAAATTTTTTTATGTTTGCTGAAATCGATTAGAATTTTTTGTTCTTCATATTACATACCTTCTTTACGAAATAGTTTTGTGATTTTTAATTGCTTTGTAGTATTTGTCATAACGATTTTCTCAAGAGCTAGATAACTAGACAGGCTGGTAAATGAAACAAGTTTTTTTTAAGTTCGTTTACGTTCAGTTCAAATCTTAGATAAAGAATGAATAGATAAGACGTGACCGTATACCCGTAAGGGACAGACATAGATGACGTCATACCTGCCTAAAGTAGATGGGTATACCAGTGTTGCTTTAAGTTTTACCCTACTTTATGTTTATAGTGGTAAAAAGGTTGGTTGATCTACGTATTTTTATTGAGACATTTTAATGAGCGCCATTCGCTCAACAATATGTCTCAAAAAATAAAAGTGGGAGGAAGTTGCGAATTTTTTTATTGTATTCTTCATTCAACCTTCGCAGTCTAAAGTTATTTACACTTTTAAATAAAACTACACTTTTTGGATTTACTCGAGTATATTTAGTTTTAAAACATTTTACTTAATTATTTAAGTTATTATGTAAAGATCTTTACAAATAAAAGAAAAAATATTAGGAATCATCATCAGCCCACACGCGTCCACTGCTGGACATAGGCCTCTCCAAGTGCTCGCCACTGAGTACGATCCGCGACCACTCACTTCCAGCTTTAGCCAGCTAGGTACCTTGCGAAGATCGACGCTCGATTAAGAATACAGCGGGCAATATCATTGTTTTTTCTTTATCTCTGCAATTTATTTAAAATCCAATATTTATACATTTACTAAATATATGTGAAGATTTAGAAAATGTATACATATAAAATTTTAAATAAACATTTTCTAAAATTAATTTCAATAACTCCGTTATTGTCATCGAATACAGCGTATTAGCAATGAATTCGCGTATTTAAATATTTTTTACAAATACATTTCATCAAAAGCGGGTAGTGATTATGCGTAAACTCTTCAGTAAAAAAATTGATTTAACAATTTTTCTAAGCATTGGTGCAAAAGGGAATGTATGTACTTAATAATATTTTCAGAAAATCTCTATTGGTTTCTCCTACAGTATCTAAAATGTCCAACCGCTCATTTTGCATCATTAACTTACACTTCAAATCACTTAACACATTTTCCAGTTTGGCTACTTTTTTCCCAATCGTCTAAGCGATTCACGCACTGCCCGTAGTTTTTTACTTGATGTCCTCGATGATTGTTTCAAACGCAGCATTTGAAGCCGCATTTTTCTCTTTCGGGGCGTATTCAAATTTGAACCGAAACCCAACACCGATGCGTCCTGAAACAATATGTATAAAGGTTAAAAATAAAAGCAGGTGCTAATTTTACAACATTAAAAATAATAATTAAGAAATTTGTAAACTGTATCTGTACTAATGGTCAGACTTGTTATATAAATAGGAAATGTCCAAAATCAAACCATTAATAATATTTTTGGCCATTTTAAAATAGTAGAAAAGAATTTGGTACCTACCCATGTTAACATACTCTTATAAAAAATTTGGTGTCATTAATCCAAAACTGTAAAATTAATTTTGAAATCCCTTATACAAATAGTTGGGTCTGTGAAAAATAAATATAGGTTTCGGCTTGATAGGGTATTTACTTTGTAGATATAATATGTATAAGTTACTGACCTGTAAAAAAAGTTAGGAATAGCACCACTCCCAAGAAAAGTGCCTTTTTTGTTTTTCTGAATCCACTGTTGTTCAAAATGCTTAGAACACATTCGGGTATGCTTGGTTGGCTGCCAATTCAATCGACCAGTAGCTTTAACCCAACTGTTTCGAGTAATTATCTCCGAAGGAAATCTGTTAAATACAGACAAACAAGCAAATAGAAAGTTTCACTTCAAAAGAATTACCTTTGTTATCTAAAATGCTTAAAATTTTATACTTAAATATGTCAATATTAATGTAACACAGAAACTAATATGTGAGTTCCCTTTAACGTAACAAATTACCTACGAATCAAGGAAAAATTGTCGTAGCGACTGGTATCATTATAACCCGGCAAAATGTTATACGCGTTGGTTGTATAGGTGACCTTATTGAATGGCGACATTCTTAACTTATTAGGTTAATAGTAACCTTATAATTAGTTTGAAATTTCATGTTTAATCCCATAATATGATTGAGAACCATAGTAGAAGGATAAAATATTGCAATATAACTTGTATTTATAATTTAAAAAATAGTTTTGGCGCTTAATATTGACACAATTTAGGTCTTACCTGTAAAGGTTATATTTTCCTGTTTTCTAGCACTATAACTATTACAACCTAAAGCGGAGCAGTGCACCAAGATTTAAATGTTCAAATAGTTCACAATTACACTAATTAAACTGTTAAATAATTGCACAGTGAGCTATACTTCACACAACAAATTTCATCCACGTATTTGTTTAGCACCAGACGCTGGTGATAAACAATCCCCACTACCAGTTTCACCTATATACGGTGACAAAGACAAAAAAAAATGATGCCGTCTTCTTCTTTCCTTTGGCAATGTGTATAAGTTTATCTCTTTTCCTCATGTTTGACGGCTTTTATAGCCCATCTATTCCATTCTATATCTATGGTTCAAATAGTTCAAAATCAAATCAACAATTCAAATTTTCAAAAACATATGTACGGTAGGTACAGCCGTAAACAAAGGAAACAGCCAAGCCACAGACTACATAAGGCGCGTTCGGATAGCATCGAGATGTCAAAAATAACTGTTAAAAATGACACAAGCCCCCCTAGCACGTCCACCAAAACACGATATGTTTATCGCGGTTTATTGCGGTGAACTGTCAAAATACAATAGGGTTTCGCCTTAGACAATAGATACCAATAGACATGAAATACCTACGAAAAAAGCGTGCCAGCATTTGGGTTGGTGCTCTAAGATGGCGGAAAAAAACTAGGGACGCCGCATCTAAGATTCCACACTTTTTATGTTTTTCTTTATAGAATTAATTTAAAAAATCAATAAAAAACGTATAACTGTAAAATGCACTTACAAATAATGCTCACCGACTGATATTTTAGCACAACAACAAACACGGTGCTTTGTAATGGCGGACTGAACTGGACGCAAATTTATTTGAGACATATAATAACATTGCGAATCCATTGGTTTAGTTAATCTGAGGGTTTCGCCGTATTTTGACAGTTCACCGCGATAAATCGCTTTATCATATCGTGTTTTGGTGGACGTGCTACGGGGGAAGGAGAGAAGAAATGTAAATAAAACTCAGAACAATAACTAAAGCATAGAAGGAAGGTTAAAATAAGAATTAATTGTGTGTTATTTGTCTCTTTCTATCATACGGCACAAAACTGTGTAAGTGTAAGAGATGAGTAATATTTGTCTTTTTAGCATATAACAAGGTGGTCACAAGATGAATTCTCTTTTGGTTAAAATTGGTAATTTGGTTAAAAATATAACACGGCTAAATTCTATAGTACCTAGTCTCAATGATAGACCATCCGAGTTTGAACTATTTGAATTGTTCGCGTATTCTTTGTTTATGTTTCCCGTGGCTAATTATATTTTGGTGATATTTTATTGATATTAATGTAATTAGATTGAAAGAAATTTTTAGTAATTTATAAATAGTGAGTAGAGTGTACACAAACTCTAGTAAAATGTCTTGTGTGATGCGAGGCTGCAAGTCATATTCGTGGCGAAAAGAAAATAATCAAGATCTTTTGACCTTTCATCGATATGTTTTATTATATTGTTATTTGAATATGAGCTTTTAAGTGAATATTAATTCATATGAAATATCTCTGAATCATTTTGTAGAAAAACATTGATTGCAGCTATTGGTAGTTTTCCAATTACAGCATTAGAGCGCATTATGCGGCATAATGCTTAACGTTGAATGTTCCAACTACAGCAACACTTCGCACAATCGAGCACTCTCAAAAGCAATGTTTTCGTGTGATGCGTGCAATCGATACCAACTCAGTGACAGAACATTAACAAGTGTTTTTTCTTTAAGTTGGCATTGATCGAAATGTTTTATTTATATATAATCGTTAGTAATATTATTTATTGTTAAAAATTTTTAAAGCTTTCGTTTCATTGTAGTTTTTTTGAAATAATCAAAGTTAATTCAAACTGTGTTAAAAAATAAATATAAGTATGGATGAAGGTACAAAAATTACTCAAAACAAAAAAATGGTAATGAAATAATCAAAATCCAAATTACTTAAAATAACCGTAAATAGTTTTCAACCAATTATTATGTATACCACATTATTTACACATTAATGAGGTTATTGCTAACTCTATGAATATTTCTTTTTTTCAACACTGAACTTAGCGCATTCTGCTGGTGCATTTGAAAACTAATTCACGTTCCAATTAAGCATCAGCATAATTCGCCATTGTGCGCCACTGAGTCGCATTATGCTCTGTAATTGGAAAACTACCTATGTTTTTGCGGCTATTCGAAAATTACTTTAAAGTTATCTTGATCAGGCATAGGGCAGATAAAATTTTATCGATATTTTTTATTTTACAGATTTCCTAAAGATGATGTTAAACGAAATGAATGGGTAAAATGTATTGGCAGGCGAAATTGGACCCCAAAAAAATATTGTTACTTCTGATAAAGCTGATAAGTTTCATGCGCCCATTCTTCTTATCAGCTAAAAGATGTCCTCGAATGGGTGGTACCTAGATAAAAAAAATTAATGATTCAAAAGAGGTTTCAGTCATATTTGAATAAAGTATATTTTGATTATGTTTTTGAATATGTCTCCCATTACCTTCTCATTTAATTTGTGAATCACTTGAATGGAAAAATTTCATTAATCTAGCCAACGGGAAACACCCAAAAATTGCAAACGGGTGTTTCCCGTTGGCTATGTCTTAGTACGCCAGATCTTTCAATCCTCAGATAGGACTGAAAAGGGAATAATATTGAAATATATTTTATTTATTTACTATCAACTTTGCAAAACTATTCTTGAGTAATTTGTAGTCACAAACATTTAAATTAGTCGTCAAAAGCACCAAAAACCCTTACATCCCCCAAAAGCCCCTTTTCTCGTCTTTCTTAATAGCATATCAACGTCCGCTTTTAGTCTCTTGACTGGCTAGCCTGACCATACCAAAAGGCACAGCAGCTTTCATGGATAAGTTTTATGAGAACATGTACCCTTTATGATTTACGTTGTATTTCTCGTAATAAAAACATTTTAGTATTTAGAATATATTTAATTCATAATATCGTAATAAAAACATTATAGTATTAAGAATATTTTTAATTCATAATATATCGACGTTGAAATAGGTGAGTCATGAGAAGAACATCACTAGCAGAAACAGAAACTAGTGAGCACCTAGGAATTTTCGAAACATCTTACTATTACCTGTCTTTTTCTAACTAATTAAAGTCTGCTTAATGTCAAAGTGAGTCAAATATATTGAATTCAGTAGCTATTTTAGCAAGGTTTCTATGCTTTAGTTGTTGTTCTGAGAAATAAAAGTTTTATTTTATCTGTTTAAGTCAACCGTTCGGATAGCTGAAAAAATGTCAAAAATGGCATTGTGAACTGCCAATTTCGCCCCAGCTCTCAAAAGAGGGTCAAAAGTCTCAGAAGAATAACTAACTAAAGCTGTAGTGATTGTTCTGAGGTCAAAAGTGGAAGTTTTTGACATTTAAGATTTTTGACGTTTACTAAACGTAAAATTTTTGACACGATTGAATAAGTTTTAACGAAATAAATTTTATTTCATTATTTATGGAAATAACCCCGCCGTTGCCGGTCCCAAGCCCGGATGAGAAAGGAGGAGGGTTCGTGAGAAGTAAACCACTCATTGGTAAAAACCAGCGGTTTAGGCTACCAGAAGCCTTAGGTCTTCCCTAAAGAGAATGGCTCTGCGAGAACGGTCGCAATGATGGCAGCCCCGTCACCGTGATCGGGATGCTGTGGGCTAATCACCTGCACATTCTTAAACAAACAGATTGTGAAACCTTCAAAGAGAAAGAAAGACCGATCCCCCTTACCGACGAACTTTAGCGCGAAATTACGGACACGGATTGGATGCTGGAATGTCAAGACCATGACTCAACCTGAAAGGCTTCCCCAGGTAGCCAAAGTCATGCGGGACTACAACATTCATATCCTAGGATTAAGCGAAACGAGATGGAATGGATTTAGTGAAATAACATCTGATTTTGACTCGACCCTTCTGTACAGTGGAAAAGAGGATGAAAACGCCACCCGGGAATACGGCGTGGGGCTGCTACTAAGCCGTAGCGCGAAGAACAGCCTTCTGCACTGGAAACCGATATCTGACAGAATCATTAGAGCTCGGTTCTCTTCAAGAGTCAGAAAAATAACTGTAATCCAATGTTACGCCCCAACTAACTCGGCACTGCCGGATGTAAAGGAGAGTTTTTACAAGCAGCTGGAGTCGTCTCTGAAGAGCATAAAGAGGCAGGACATCGTTATTCTAATGGGAGACCTGAATGCCAAGATGGGCTCAGACACCGAGGACCGTGAACACTATATCGGTCGTGAAGGGGCCGCCGGGGAAATAAACGAAAACGGAGAACTCTTTGGCGACCTGTGCTCTACGCGCAATCTGGTGATCGGAGGAACTATGTTCAAGCACAAAGAGTGCCACAAAATCACCTGGATTTCTCCTGATGGTGTGACCCGAAACCAGATCGATCATATTGCGATAAGCAGAGCCTGGAGAACATCGCTACTCGATGCTAGGAACCGTCACGGCGCTGATGTGGATAGCGATCACCACCTCGTTGTTGCCGATGTACGTCTCAAGATGGCCGCAACTCGTCGTAAAGTTGAGAAGGCATCTAAAAAGTTCAATTTGCAGAACCTTAGGAGCGAAGAGGGAAGAAAAGATTTCAGTATCTGCCTCCGTAACCAATTTGAACTTTTGGAAGAACTGGGAGACGAGGACATGGATGAAACTTGGGACCGTGTGTGCACTGCCTTCACTAAAGCCGGCGAAAAAGCCCTGGGGCCTTACCATGAGCTTTTATAAAACCATCCATAATCCGTGCAGTTCTTAAGCAGGCCTTAAACAGGATTGCTTAGAATCGTACTATGAGCCCTGTTTAGGTGAACGGCTTAAAGATTGCTTGAGTCGTAAGGTGAACGGTTATTTGTCTCTGGTCTGCCTTAATGTTAAAACGAGATAGCGCTATACAACTGTTGTATCTGACATCTCTTTTCTTCGGAAGCGTTCGAAAACCATTGAAAGATTAAAAACCGGTTGAACCGGTAAAAGAGAATATCTCAACATATTTACAATTATTTGTTATTTTTGTTGTTCGTTTTAACGTTTTTTATTCTTAAGATATGAGTTATTGTATTTTATAGTTGTCTTTATTTTATTCCATCTTTACTCTACATTCTCCAAGAATTTTCCAAGCTATTGATAGTGGAAGGAAATGTTCATAGCTTGTTATGAACGTACTTAACCTATGTACGTAAGTACATTAATTGTTAAAGGTGGCAGAAAATTTTAAATAACTAAAGATCTTGGAAGTTTTGTATAAAATACACCTACCCATTGTACTTTCACGATTCATCTCGATTCTGGGGAAATCCAAAAGGGAAACACTACCAAACAAAAAGAATTTTAGACGACCAATCGTGTTCTAAAATACAGATGTTTTGTTTGTATTTTGTCAGCGGTTATTGTGTTGATTCTTCATTGTACAAAATGTTTGCAAGTAATTTACATCGTCGTGCTTTGTACAGCGATAAGAACTAAGAATATCTACTTATTACTTCCAGAGATTTCTCTGATTACTTCTGAATGAAATCAACTCGAATGGTATCTGGGTTCGTCAATGTTATAGATATTTTTTCGATGTTTGCATGACTTGGAAGACGTCTGGTAAAATACATATAACCAGTATATAGGTTTTAATAAGTCTGCACAAACGAGAAGTGGAAAAAGATATGGAAAGCATTGCACAATAATTTATGTTTAGTAAATGAATAATAATTATGATGTTACTCTTCAACACCCACTAGCTTTAGTAATCTCATTACCTGAAAAGCAATCCATATGTGGGGCTAAATTATTGAAATGTTTAAAACCAAATAAGTATATGCAAATAAATCCAAAAAGTGTAAATTAATTTGAATGTGTAGTACTCAATGCGAATAAAAGACAGTTATTGTGAAGAAATAAATGTTTTATTATAAGTTGAATCTTAAAAACCTGAATTTTGTTTGCTTTATTGAAGAAACTCACTCAGAGACAGCTAAATTGGAAGAAGTACCTATATTTGTCATAGGATATCTGGTGAACAACCCTGAAGCGAACACCAAATTTCATTTTTGACTGCTGCTTCATGTCTGCCACAATAGATGGATCTTGCGCTGCAGTAGACGTTTGCTTAAATGCTTCTTGGATTAATCAAGATTCATTGCGTAGTGTGAATACAGAGGCGAAAATCTGGGCGAAGAAAGATTGGGAATAACCTGAAATGATTGTTTTCTTTTAAGACTAACATTGTAGTATTTTTTGTTTCTTGTGTTTGATTTAATTGTTTTGAGCCTAACTTTAGAAAAATGTTATTTATTATATTTTGGAAAAATGTTATTCGTTTTATTTTTACCAATAATAATAAAGCTTTATTATCTAGAGTATTTAAATTTTCTAAATGAGAGGATGATTTGTCCAAGTAAATGATTCGTGATTAGACCCTAGATGATTTGCATCAACACATACATTGTTGTGATGTTGCAGTTAAGCATTTTTTTGCCCGAGCATTTCTCACGAGTTAATTTTTTTCTCTCAATCGATCATCAGTTGACTCTGGTGAGGTTAACTGATGATCGACAAGACTAAGCACACACCCTTGTAGGTAGCATAAGAAACCTAATAAGTGTTTATTATAAACGTCTATGGTGAAATGATATATCCACTTTCAAGAATTGAAAGCTTAATTTCACTGAATGCCCTCCTTTCTGTTTCTGTAACAACAATGTGCATATACTTAGATCTGTCTGCAATGCACATTGAAATATTTTTTTTTATTTAATATACCGGGTGTAACAGAATACCGCAATAATATTTAAGGTTGTTGATTAACAAAAACAATGTTTTATGACTATTCTTTGTATTTTTATTATATGCCTACTTTTGATTCAATACGCTGAACTGTTAAGAGTATTAAATCGAAAGTAGGCATATAATAAAAATATAAAGAATAGTCATAAAACATTTTTTTTGTTAATCAACAACCTTAAATATTATTGTGGTATTCCGTTACACCCGGTATATGTAAGTTTTTTTCTATGTAATACATAGAAAGCTCTCACTTCAAGTTTTATATATGATTTATATCATTTCTCATAGCACAAAAATTGTTGAGAAGGTATTAATGATCTGTGATATTAATTATTTGGTAAACTTAGTTTTAACCATTTATTACTATTTTTCAACTTTAGGAAGTAGTAGGTACAATTTTTTTTTTGCCACAAAATTAAATTCACATCTGCAGAAAGAAATTTTGTTTGTGGAACAAGAAGTGCCTTTTTGCCTCAAACTCACTTTCGCATTTATAATATTAGTTAGGATGGTAATATATTATGTGTAGGTTTGGTAAAAGCTATAGAAGCATTTTGCAAAGTTAATGCTTATCCTTAATAATTTGGTGTAATGCCACCACCACTTCAACTCACCGCTGGGCACAGGTTTCCCCACAGATGAGGAGGAATGAACCTACTACACCATTATGGGAACATAGTAGGTAAGGTAGTAAGTTCACAATTTGAATCTTATTAGCCTTTATTATACACACCTTAACTCATACACATTACATTCTTTTAGCATATTTTTGGAAACCACATTTATTTCTTATTTGCACATTGTTAATGGCATCAATTTCTTTTGATAAAACAGGAAACCTGTCTGTTGAGCAACTTTTTGGGGTTCCCCAGTTGAATTTTGGTATGATCCATGTGCATAAAGATAAATAGCTGTTAAAACCCTGTAACAGAAAAGGTTGTTTTTGCTAAGCTGTGAATTAAAGGTTGCTACAAAAAATGGTCCGAAGTGACCTTTGTTTCTAAATTTTAGTCATTTGAACTTAATTTTCACTATCAGTTGAAAGTATAGTAAAAATTCCTAACCAACTCTGGAGGTAACCAAACATGGTTAGAATGAAAAATGTTACCTACATTATGCTTAACATTAGATAAAGTAGAACAAAATAAAATTAATGTAAGTAAAGGCAAGGGTTTTTAATATAATCAATAAACAACTAACATCTATCTATTATAATATAGTATAATAACACAAAGTTGCTCTCTCTGTTTGTACGCTTAAATCTTTAAACTACGCAAAGAATTTCAATGCAGTTTTCAGCAATAGATCACCCTATATATTCAAGAGGAAGGTTTGTATGTAATATACATATAATATTATTAATCACTCCAAACTGACCCACATTAGTATATACATTGCACCCGTGCGAAGCCGGGGCGGGTCGCTAGTTGCAATAAATTCATTTTCACAGAGTAGGTACTTTTTTATACTGAAATTCATTTTCCTCTGAATCAAAGGTTTCATCATTGATTGTTCTGAGGGTATCATTAGCTTCTCTCGATGTCACTTGTTTTAACTCCGTGCGGTGTTCACTCTCCAAAAATTCTAATATTTCATTATCGTCACATCACATCTCAAGCAATATCTCAACTTTCAAGAGTATTAAACACTGTGAAAACTATATAAAAATTAAAAAACTCGGCGTGACTCGGCTATTAATTATACGAAAATTAGGGAGATAAAATTAGAGAAAAAGTCACTACAGCCGTTTGAAAACATCTTAAATAAAGTTAGTTTTAACAATTATCTTATGAAAATTCCACCAAATTGGGCCAAATCCACTTAACAATCTTGTTACAGCCGCTGAAGAGCAACTTTTTAGAGATTGCTTTTTTTGACATATAAGACGTTCAAAAGCAGTTTTCAAACTGTCAAATGGGCGGTCCAGAGTTGCGTTCCGAGGGTCAGAGTAATGCAACCGAGAGTGTTTTTCACACTCGCTCCGAGGTTCAGAACGGGTCGGTTGCTATCTTTTTTTTTAGTTTGAAAATTGCCGATCAAGATCAAGCAAAGGGCAAAATATTACTAATCCTTACTATGAAATTAACAGTAAATATCCATTTTTCTGCTTAAAAATAATTACAACACATAGAAATCACTATATTTCCCTTGTGTTAGGCTTAAAAGAGTTCAAAGTAGTGTTATTTAATAAAATAATAAATATTTAGCATATTTTTGACATCGACTTTGACATAAAATCTGTCAGAGTGTTTTTCACCCTACGCTCGAGTCGGTTGTTTGGTTGCATCACTCGAAGCTTCTGAACGGGCACAGAGTGTACTAACCGCCTGTCAGAGCGTTTTTTACCCCGAGGCTCTGAACGGGTCGGTTGCTGTCAGGGTGCACTCGGAGTGCACTCGAGCGTAGGTTCTGAACGCAGCTATGGTACGAAAGTTCATACATAAAAAAAGGTGAACGGTTTCGTGACGTCATTTTAAGCAGGCCTGCAAACGCGCTGCTTTAAGCCGCTCATGGTACGGAAATAGACAGCAATACTGTTTAAGGCCTGCGATAAGAGCTCATGGTAAGGCCCCTGGGCTACAAACGCTCCAAGCAAGAACCCTGGATGTCCCAAGAGCTGTGGTCCGCGATAGAGAGAAGGCAGAGCGTAAAGCTAGACTTGTTGGCCACTAATAACATTAGCGTCAAAAACACCCTCGATGAAGAGTATACTGCCACACGTCTCCGAATTCGAAAACTGGCTAGACGTGACAGACGACGTGCCGCCGACGAGCTAGCTGACCGGGCCAACGCAGCAGCCAAGATATCCAACATGAGGGAGCTGTACGACGTCACTAAACGTTTGTGCAACAAGTCACGCTCCTCGAAAAAGCCGCTGAAGGACGCCACGGGACAGCTGCTGTGTACTACAGAGGAGCAACTGAAACGATGGACCGAGCACTTCTCCAACCTGTTGACTCAATGCCAAACCCAGCCGGCAACTGTTCCGAATAGCCCCGGACCACTCCTGAATCTACCAACGACTCCACCAACATACGCAGAAGTAGTCACTGCCATTAAACAGCTGAAAGCAGGAAAGGCACCAGGGGTGGACAATATCAATGTGGAGCTTTTAAAGGCGGATCCAGATAGGTCAGCTGAAATACTCTATCCCCTTTTGCAGCGTGTCTGGGAGACGGAGCGAGTTCCCAGCGAGTGGAGGCAAGGTTTGCTCGTGAAGGTACCGAAGAAAGGTGACTTGTCAGTCTGCGATAACTGGAGAAGAATAACGCTCTTACCCACTGCTGCTAAAGTACTGGCAAAAGTACTTCTCAACCGTATGTCCCCAGAGATTGCAAGAACACTTCGGGAGGAGCAGGCCGGGTTCCACTCTGGACGTTCATGCACTGACCACACGAACACCTTGCGTATACTCATCGAGTCGTGCGTAGAGTGGCGAGCCGAACATTTCCTTGCATTCGTCGACTTCGAGAAAGCCTTCGACTCCGTGAAGTGGTGCGCACTGTGGTCCAGTCTCAGGCGAAGAGGAATACCTAGCAAGTATATAGGTATTATCCAGTCCCTATATAATGACAGTACTTGCAAAGTAGTGCACGACCAAGTCCTGGGGAACCAATCCCAATGACTGCAGGAGTCAAACAGGGCTGCCTCCTGTCGCCGTTGCTCTTCGTCGTCCTGCTTGACGACGTCATGCGGAAAGTAACGGAAACACCTAGAGGCATCGTATGGAACAAAGGCTCACACCTGGAGGACCTCGACTACGCAGACGACATAGTGTTGGTCTCGTTTTCACTACCCAATCTCCAAATGAAGTTGGACTCGTTACGAGAAGAAGCTCAAGATAGGGTCTACGAATCAACGCTAGGAAGACCGTCGAAATGCGAGTCCAGTCATGCGAAATCCGACCCATCAGACTCAATGGTTCACCGCTGGAATCTGTCGCAAAGTTCACATATCTCGGCAGCACAGTGACCAACAGCGGTGGCTCCGATGACGACGTCGACACGAGGATCAGAAGAGCAAAAGGCGCCTTTGCCCAGCTAAAACCGGTCTGGGATTCGAACGTGCTAACTCGGCGGATCAAGATTTCCCTCTTCGATTCCATAGTGAAGTCTGTCTTGCTCTTCGGCTGCGAGACCTGGAAGGAGACAAAGAGTCTGACGAGCAAGCTACAAGTGTTCGTCAACAAATGCCTAAGATCCATCCTGCGCAGATTCTGGCCGAACACTATCAGCAACGAGGATCTATGGAATCGGTGCCACCAAATCCCGATTAAGCAGGATATTGCCCAGCGGAAGTGGAAGTGGATAGGGCACACCCGCCGGAGACCAGAGGACAGCACCGCCAGAGTCGCGTTCACGTGGAGGCCGCGTGGAAGCAGGCGACGGGGCCGGCCGGCGCACACGTGGCAGCGCACCGTCGATGCCGAGCTGCGAGTAGCCGGGCTGAGTTGGAGGGACGCGGAGCGAGAGGCACAAGACAGGAGCGGATGGAGACGTCTCACGAAGGCCCTCTGTACCACCGGGGTACCATAGGACAACAACAACAACAACAACATTTATGGAAATTAATTATCGTTAATCATGAAGCGACCTTATTACGTCATAATACATCCAGAATCTGGAAACTAAAAATAAATTTAGGTTATAGTAGCTTATGACATTGACATATTGATAATGTAGCGTTCGGTTAGGGTGTGGAGCAATAATGGCAAAAATTTCATAACCTTCTAACCGAACGCTTTACATCAACGCCAATTTTGATAATGCTAAAAACGCCACCACAGGCTACCCGAACACGCCTTAAGATGGCGGAAAAAAACTAGGGACGCCGCATCCAAGATTCAACACTTTTTATGTTTTTCTTTATAGAATTCATTAAAAAAATCTATAAAAAACGTATAACTGTAAAATGCACTCACAAATAATACTCACCGACTGATATTTTAGCACAACAACAAACACGGTGCTTTGTAATGGCGGACTGAACTGGATGCTTTATTTGAGACATATAATAACATTGCGAATCCATTGGTTTAGTTAATCTGAGTGAAAATATGCGGTACTAAGCCGTCATTGTTTAGACGCGTACGTTTTTTTCGTAGGTATGGCAGTTCCATTGGTTTCCTTTTTTAATCCTTTAGAGAAAAACAGAGATGGCAATAGTTTTAATCCTGTCAAATTAGTTTAGTTTATTAAGTTGTGCTTCAGTATCGACACCATTGTGTGTTATTTGTCTCTTTCTAACATACGGCACAAAACTGTGTAAGAGAGATGAGTAATATTTGTCTTTTTAGCATATCACAAGGTGGTCACAAGATGAATTCTCATTTGATTAATTATATTTTTTAAAATTATATTCAGTAGAATATAGTAATTGCCGCTTTTTTCCAAGCTCATGTTTCGTGTGTCAGACTCTAGCTATTTTAGCAAGGTTTTCTTAGACTATAGATACCAATAGACATGAAATACCAACTAAAAAAGCGTGCCAACATTTGGGTTGGTGCTCTAAGATGGCGGAAAAAAACTAGGGACGCCGCATCCAAGTTTCCACAGTTTTTATGTTTTTCTTTATAGAATTCATTAAAAAAATAAAAAAAACGTATAACTGTAAAATGCACTCACAAATAATGTGCTCACAGGCTGATATTTTAGCACAACAAAAAACACGGTGCTTTGTAATGGCGGACTGAACTGGACGCTTTATTTAAGACACAATAACATTGCGAATCCATTGGTGTACTTAATCTGAGATTTATAGTGTTTTTCAAAAATGACAGTTCTAGTCACCAACAGAAGCCCAATTCACGTAATCATCATTCACCAAGATTGAAAGTTGACCATATTGAAATTGTATTGTGAATTAATCAAAAATTGGTATTCTTCTAACTAAATGTTACAATCAAATCACGTTAAGATTTCAATGTCATCTCGATATAAGAACGTATTTCGATTCTCAGTTACCACAGATTATAGCACAAGAATGTGCGTCGTAATGTTGGCACTACGCTAAAAATCTTGTATGGCCTATGCTAATAACTGGCTGAAAAGACTTATGTTCGCGCCAGAAAAGCATTTTAAAACGTCAAAAGAATTGTCAAATTCAAAACTTTTCAAATGAGCTCGTTTGTTTTCGCGCGCGTAAGGTCAACGTTTAAAACACAAACTAATAAGTGACAAGTTGTTTAAAATGAAAGCGACGTCGATGAAACAAATAGAGGTGTTGTTGGACTTTTTAGACGGGCACCGCTCTCTAGCGCTGGGACGAGTACGCGGCAAAGAGGGCAGTGTACTGTCTCAACGATTGTGGAGGCAATGCGCCGATAATTTAAACAGCGAGTTAGGTGGTGCCATAAAATCCCCTCAGGAATGGAAAAAAGTAAGTAACATAAACTTTTCCTAAGTTCTTTAATATATTTTATTACATTTGTTACAAGCTCTATGACATTTCCAGTACTACAACCAATATAAAAGTAGAGTGAAGGCAAAAGCGAGGGCTATCAAAGACGGAATTAAGAGGACAGGCGGAGGCCCTGCCGAATCAGTTGAGCTGACTCCTCTCGAGCAGAGACTCCTTTCAATTTTAGGAGGCTGCAGTTCACCTCTTCCTGTTAGGCAAAACCCTCTGCCTAGCTTGGTAAGCATTCTACTTAGACCAAGCTAACAGTAAGAATAGATATTTCAACCATTTGTGAAATAAATCAATAAGTATTGTTCTTTATTCACAAATCTGCAATATTACTTTAACACACTGTGAATGAAGCATAGGTACAATTTCTTTTATCCAAAGATGCTCCTTTCTTTTTATTATTTTGAATTAAGACCATACAAATTATTTTCAAGTAATTATGTTTACACTGCATTTTGTTCAATTATTTATCTCATACTCATAGAATGAAGATCACAATGCAAAATATTCTAGAGAAGAAACCAAGCATGACCATAATTATGTGGAAACTTTGTGAGTACAGCACAACTAACTTATAATGTGAAATGAAAAAAATAACCAATTCAACTTCAACATCGTATTATAACTTTTTTTACATTTTAGATTCGATGAGCATGTTACAATGTAAGTATGAAACATAATTTAAATACCTAATTACCTGACTATCAATCTAAAATAAACATGACGAAACTCATAATTCGCCTAATGTAGGTGAATTATGTAATTATGTTATATTTTAATTTATTACATAATTCTGTAATTAACAAATTATCTTTTGTTATTCTTATTACTTAATTTTTCCTTTGTGTTTTCAGTGAGCCTGGAGATTTTTATGTTCACCCACTGGAGAATTCATTTGAGTAAGTTATACATTTGTAAAAATATTATAACAAGCTTATGATCCTATTTTTCAAAGTTGAACGCAGAGCTGCCAACATAGATAAAGTACACACATACGTAAGGGTTCGGTTCCACGCAGAATGTAGCCGTTTTCGGTATATACCGGTTATTATACGGCTAAAAATTCATTGCAACTAGGCCAAAATATAAGAAAATACTGGTCTAAGCTTGTTTGACACAAATTTAAAAGATTTTACACTTGTACACGGTTATTTTTTATCACCCTGGAAAATGTTAGGGACGCTTCAGGAGACATCCAATATTATATAAAAAAATAAAAAAAAATATTAAAAAATCTAAAAATGCTGCTCTCAACTAGTGCAGCATATTTTGTATTTTTTTTTTATAAATTAATATAAAATTAAGTGAGTTATTTTTTTTATTTATATTTAAATCATTCTAATACCATGTCGTGAAGCGTCCCTTAAATTTTCCAGGGTGATAAAAAAATAACTGTGTATATTTACTTATTTGAGAAATTTTAAAAATTTTAAATCCAACTCAAAATCAACACACATCAACTCAAACTTGTCAATAAGTATGTTCTCTAAACAAAACACAGATAACGTCTCCACAGTTATGACTTGTTTACGAGTGGGTGAGGGCACTCGTAATGAAATCACATCCGTGACTAAGGTAGTCACATAAGTGATATTCAAAAATAATAATTATTGAAAATCGGTGATTATTAGTCATATCGGTGATTTCGAAGTCGCATACGTAATTCAAAAATAGCTCTCTAGTATTTTCTTATAATTTGGCCTAGTTGCAATGAATTTTTAGTCGTATAATTAAGAATTGAACGAACTTACCTTGTGAAGTTCGATTCCAATTATACGAGCATCACGTAGAAGATGATTGCCATAGTGTACATGCAGCAGTACGTAGTATGGTGCCATTCTTATCACACTGTTTAAAGATATAAATACAAAAAAACAAGTTTTGTCTACCTCACTCTCGTCACACCTCGTTCCTTGGTCGGCCTGTGAACGCCATTACGTTTTTTCGTGCGGTTCGAGTCACACGTCATGGGTTGTAAAAGCGCTCCAGATCGCATAATAGTTATGGATTATGGATAAATCATAAAGTTTGAACAAAAAGTGAACAAAAAAAATTACGGCGTCAGTATTACTGTAGGATTTTAACCGAAAGTGCAAATGAATCCCGAAATTAGTCACATTGTGTTTTCGATGATAATAATTTGGAAATCAATAGTAAGTACATTACGCTGCTATACTTAACTGTTAAAAACAATTTGTTTATGTAAAACTAAAGTGGCGATGGCGCCGTAAAGGCGCGCGCGCCGCCGCACGGCCCGCCAGGATGGCGCCGACGCCGGCCGCGCCGCCATCGCCACGAACGTTTTTAAATGTTTTGTCTACCTCACTCTCGCCACACCTCGTTCCTTGGTCGGCCTGTGAACGCCATTAATTTTAGAGTCCATTGAAATCAAATTTTTCAAGTAAGGGTAGTCAGAGAACGTATTGAAACTGGGTTGGGTGGGAGTATAGTAATCATCTACGTGATGCTCGTATAATTGGAATCGAACTTCACAAGGTAAGTTCGTTCAATTCTTAATTATACTTTGCATCCCTCCGAAGATGATTACCATAGTTTACATGTAGATGTTTAGAGCTTTATAAAAAAATTGATTTGATCCATCACTTATGTATAACATTGTGTTTTAAAATAATTACATACATACTTTAATTAATATGATAACAATGAACATGATAGTTGTTTCGTTACCATAACCTTTGTTTATTTTATATTTTTGTTATTATAATTCGATGTTCGGATACGTAGCGCGAAAACAAAACGCAGTCAAAAACGGCTGTCATGCACTTAGTACTGGACGGTGTTCTTTGTTAATGTCGAGGGTAGCCGATTCATTCCGTTTGTTATCGCCATCGAAGACGTTACATATCTGAAGCAATAGTTATAAAATTGTGTCTGTTCGGTTGAAGATCTGGTGAATTATTGGTTTAAACAGCGTATGATCGAAAAACATATTATTATACGAAAACGGACACAAAGGCAGAAGCTCATCGAGTACATTGGACAACTTAAAGGTACGTAAGTGCATTATATTTGTTTTTTGTGCTATCTAATTCGAACATCGATATTGATTAAGTTTCCCAAGATATAGTTTATTGTCACCACTTGGGTGCAGTTGCTACATTTTTATTGGTGCCGAAACCCGGGAGTTCTGCCTAGTATTTAATTTATTTATGTGTTTTAATGTTGTTTTAATGCGTGTAAAAAGAACTAAATTTAATCAATCAATTATAACAATATACGGTACGACGTCTTATTTTATCACTATCGAATCGTTATAAAACAAAACCAGTGTATATCTATAATAGGAACAATCTAAGCAATCATTAATTAATACCTATAGTTGTAGGCATCGGTGCTTAGTATTAACGGCCTTTATAGTTAAGTGCTTTTGTTTTATAAATTTTTAATTATCTTACATCGTAAACTAAATCAAACAAATTAGGTAGGTATATATGGTTATTAAAAGTTTGAAATCCACGCTCCGTTATTATTCTAAGCTACGCTGCATAGACCGGCAGCCACGATACGCAGCAATTGTTGTTGTTAATACAAAACTGGTTTCCGCGCGTTGCTATATTTTGCAACAACGCACTACGTTTTAATCGTACGTTACGATTTCAATTAGTGTCATCTTATTTCGAACGTTGTTTTAATATTTAAACGTTCTGTTTTTTATAATTCACACAATGTCGCTTCTTAGCAAAAATTCTAGCCGTAGGCAGAGTATATTTAAAAAATCTAAATCTAAATCAAAGGAAACAGAATTTTCTGTGCAAGATTTGCCATCTCTTCGAAGAAAACGAACTATAGCTTACAGGCGATTATCGAAGGCTTTAGAAATCGGTCTTTCTGCATCTAGTGACGAATCACAACGCGATCTTTTTTTTTCTTATTATCAGGAACTGAAACATATTGCCACGAATTTCGAAGATGCTCACTTCAATATATTAGACATTTTGAACGACCCTGATAACGAAGATAGCGAATTACAAGAAAGCTTTGATGACATGTATTACAGAATTTTATCAATTCACCGTCAATTTGTTAAAACCGAAACATCGTTTGAGCCTCTTAGCAATTCAAAATTGAACATTCGATTGCCTAAAATTCTTTTACCCACATTCTCTGGTAATGTAAAACAGTGGCCTGAATTTTACGATACTTTTAATGCTCTTATACACAATTGCGATTCCATAACTACTACAGAAAAATTCCACTATTTAATTTCTTCGCTCAGCGGTGATGCTTTATCTACAATCAAGGCATTTCCTGTAACTCATGAACACTATAATGATGCTTATCAAGCTCTTGTCACGCGGTTTAAGAATACTCGTACTTTGGCATTTACATGTTGGAGAGATATACTGAATGTGGACCTAAAGTGTAATGATGTATTAGAGTTTCGCAAGGCTTTGGATCAGTTAGAGGAAAACTTATGTATTTTAGGCACACTAAATTTACCTGTTGATAAGTGGGATTTTGTTCTTGTGTATCATATACTATCAAAATTGGACGCAGATGTGCGGCGTAGTTTTGAAGAAAAATATTCAAATATTGAACTACCGACGTATATTCAATTAAAAGAATTCTTAAAATCTAAATGTGAGGCTTTGATGCGGGACACGCATTTTGCAGATGCAGATAAATCAAATAAGATATCGCAAAGATCAACCGGGACCGGGTATTCCAATCAGAAACGTTCATATAATGTAACACATACTCTTGTTGCCGCCTCAGATAAAAGCGATTGCTTCTCTACGTCAAATAATGTACAGAGTTTGAAATGTTCGTATTGTAGTAATTTTCATACAATCTCTGCATGTTCGGAGTTTCTCTCAAAATCAATTGACGAAAGAATGAAAATTGCTGAACAAAAAAAATGGTGTTTCAACTGCCTTAAGCCCTCTCATCAACTCAAAGAATGTATATCTGTTTTCTCATGCCGTATATGTAAACGTAAACACCATACATTGCTTCACCGTGACATCAGTTCAACCACTCCTAAGACTGCATCGACGCTAGTGTCGGGAGTCTTAGCAAACACAACTGTTTTACTCGCTACGGCAATTGTTCAAGTGAGAGATTTGTCGGGAAACATGCAATATTTTCGAGCATTGTTTGATACGGGCAGTCAAAGCAACTTCATCACAGAATCCGCTGTTAACCGATTAAACCTAAAATGTGTGAATACCTGTTCGACAATCAGTGGACTTGGTGACAATCTAACTCAAATTTTGGGTGATGTTACTTGTACTATAGGAGTGAACAATTGCGATGTTTTCAAATTAGACATGCATGTCATTCCTAAAATTTGTGGTGATCAACCTGTTGCTCGATTGAACAAGTCTTGCTGGTCTCATATTAACACGTTAACACTAGCCGATCCAGGATTTGATATTCCTGGTCCAATAGATCTGTTATTTGCAGCTGATGTATTTGCAGAATCTCTTCTTAATGAAAGTAAAAGAGGAGTTCAGGGGCAGCCTACGGCATTCAATTCGATCTTTGGTTGGCTTCTTCTCGGTAAAACACGTTTAGCGTCGGTAACATCATTGTATAATCAACAGCTAAATGCTGACAATTCTCTTAATTCTTTAGTGCAACGTTTCTGGGAGCTAGATTCCGTACCGAAAGCATCTTTGTTGACCCCTGACGAACTGTCCTGTGAACAAAAGTTTGTTGACGAACACTATCGAGACGCGACGGGACGATATGTGGTTGCTTTGCCTTTTAAAGATGATGTTGAACCGTCATTTGAGGGTTCGCGCGAAGTAGCGTTGAGGCGTTTTCACGCGATTGAGAGAAGGTTATTACGAGATAAGGATTTGCATCGTCAGTACACAGATTTTATGCTAGATTATATTGAAACAGGTCATATGTCCCTAGTCTCGGCGCAAGATGTAGGAAAAGGAAAATATTACATACCCCACCATTGCGTCCTGCGTCCGGACTCTATCAGTACTCGACTGCGCGTTGTTTTCGACGCCTCAGCAAAAGATAATCAATCACGATCTTTAAACGACTCACAGCTAACGGGGCCAAAATTACAAGCTAATATTGTTGATATCCTTTTACGCTTTCGAAGACATAGCATTGTTTTTATAGGAGATGTTCGGCAAATGTATCGCCAAATTTTGGTCACACCAGAGCATCGTGATTTTCAACGCATTTTTTGGAGATCTACACCAAACGAACCTCTAAAGGAATACCGCCTTAATACAGTTACATACGGTGTAGCATCTTCGCCATTCCTTGCTTGCCGTTCATTACAGCAGCTCGCTGCTGATGAGGGAGATTCTTTTCCTATGGCGAAGCAAATTATCATGTCGGATGTATACGTCGATGATGTAGTCAGTGGTTGTTCAGATATCCCATTAGCAAGAAAAACTATAAATGAACTTGTAACTCTATTTCAGTTAGGCCACTTCAAACTCCGTAAATGGGTTAGTAACTGTCCGGAAATTCTAAAAAATCTTCCAAAGGAAGATCTGCGCCTGGAATCATTCTCATTTGATCCATGTGAGGAATCATCTCTTAAGGTACTCGGCTTGGAATGGGATGCTGTTTCTGATGCCTTTCTCTTTAAGGTAAAACCGTCAACACTTCCGTGTACTAAGCGTTCTATTTTAAGCGAGCTTGCAAGAGTGTTCGATCCGTTAGGGTTTTTGTCGCCTATAACAATTCAAATAAAATGTTTAATACAAAGGCTGTGGGTGATCGGCGTTGGATGGGACGAGATGCCGCCCGCTGATGTTGGCAGTGCGTGGAAAAAATACCAAGATCAACTGTCATTGTTGTCGCGGATTCGAATACCTCGCAATCTTACCCAAGGTAAGGTCATTTATCAACTCCATGGATTCTGTGACAGTTCAGAAACAGCGTACGGTGCGGTTGTATATTTGCGTGTTGCTGATGAAGACGGGTCGATTCGAACGTTTTTTGTGATGTCTAAGGCACGTGTTGCACCATTGAAAAGTATGTCGGTTCCACGACTTGAATTGTGTGCTGCAGTGTTACTCGCAGATCTTTATAAATTTATTCGGGGCGTTTATCTATCATCAATTCCTATCGAGGCTGTCTATCTCTGGTCGGATTCTACTGTCGTTCTTGCATGGTTGCGTGCTCATTCGTCACGTTGGACTACATTTGTTGCTAATCGTACTAGTCATATACAAGACATAACTCCGACTGATTGTTGGTATCATGTGTCTTCGGAAGACAACCCAGCCGATGTTTGTTCTCGTGGACAATACCCACACGAACTCGTTGATAACGTGGTATGGTGGGCGGGACCAAAATGGTTATCAACGCCTGTAACATCATGGCCAAGCCATAAGGCCCCTTTATCTGTGGACAATGAGAAGATTGTGGACTCGGAGTCACGAAACTCTACTGTATTAATTTCTGAACCAACAAACGACAATTCTATATTCGGTATGTTAATAACACGTTTTTCGTCACTTTCAAAAATTCTAAACATACTAGCTTACGTTCATCGTTTTATTAATTTTTGTCGACTCTCAAACGATGCAACTCGAGCAACTTTCATAACGAACATAGAGCGCCATAATGCTTTACTCTCTATTGTAAAATACGTTCAGTCTTGTGTTTTTGCTGAGGAATTATCTAGATTAAAATCTAACCAAACGTTATCGAAACCTTTTCGTAAGCTCAATCCATTTATTGACGACTCTGGCATACTGAGAGTGGGTGGAAGGATTTCCAGATCTGAGTTAGAATACGAACAAAAACATCCAGCTTTTTTACCGTCAGATCACACACTAACGGCTTTAATTATCGATCATACTCATCGTACTCACTGCCGTTGTGGTATCAATACTACACATTATATTTTGTTACAACAATTCTGGATAGTCTCAGCAAAACGAGCCATACGGCGATGTTTAGCTAAGTGTATTAAATGTTATCGAGTGAGTCCAAAACCTTTATATCCATTCATGAGTGATCTTCCATCGTATCGGGTTAATCAGGTTAAACCTTTTTCTGTGGTCGGCGTTGATTTTGGCGGCCCATTTCGTATAAAATTAGGGCCTCATCGTGGTGCTAAAATCGACAAAGCATATTTATGTCTTTTCGTATGCTTAGCTACAAAGGCAGTTCATCTTGAGGTAGTATCCACGCTATTGACGGAGGGTTTCATAGCAGCTCTGAGACGTTTCATCGCAAAACGGGGACGTTGTAATGTTATTCATGCTGACTGTGGTACTAATTTTGTAGGAGCTAGAAATCAATTATTTAATTTAATGCAACAAGCATCGAGCTCCCAGCGAATCGAGTTTAAGTTCAACCCCCCTGCTGCTCCCCATTTCGGAGGGATATGGGAGATTCAAATAAAAGCAGTCAAGAGTCATTTATATCGCATTGTAGGAGATCAAGTTTTGACGTTCGAAGAACTGTCAACCTTGTTTGCAGAGATTGAGTCAGTATTAAATTCACGACCATTGTGCCCGATGAGCTCCGATCCCAACGATCTTTCGGTTTTAACTCCAGGCCATTTTCTAACTCAGGAGCCTTTGACGACTATTCCCGATGGCGATCTAACCTACATAAATGTATCTCGTCTTCAACGGTGGCAGCTAATACAAAAATTTCAGTTTGATTTTTGGTCAAGATGGAAGAACGAATATTTAAATTCTTTAATTCAGCGTGCTAAGTGGACAAAGCATTCTAAACCACTTCATGTCGGATCGATGGTGATAATAAGAGATGAGAACCGTGCACCACTACAGTGGTCTCTTGGTAGAGTCGTACAGCTCCTTCTAGGTGCTGATGGTGTTGCACGTAGTGCAATAGTTAAAACAAATAGAGCTCAACTCTTACAAAGACCGTTAGTAAAGCTATGTCCTCTCCCTATAGAAGACTAGTTCGTAGATTATTTTCACATTAATGCTTTTTTAAAATAAATATAAGAACATAGTTATAATAATCTTTATGTTATCGCTTAGTTAAATATCATTAGTTTATAATTTTAATTGGAAAATACCATAATGTATTTTGGTGGGCGGAATGTTTCGTTACCATAACCTTTGTTTATTTTATATTTTTGTTATTATAATTCGATGTTCGGATACGTAGCGCGAAAACAAAACGCAGTCAAAAACGGCTGTCATGCACTTAGTACTGGACGGTGTTCTTTGTTAATGTCGAGGGTAGCCGATTCATTCCGTTTGTTATCGCCATCGAAGACGTTACATATCTGAAGCAATAGTTATAAAATTGTGTCTGTTCGGTTGAAGATCTGGTGAATTATTGGTTTAAACAGCGTTTGATCGAAAAACATATTATTATACGAAAACGGACACAAAGGCAGAAGCTCATCGAGTACATTGGACAACTTAAAGGTACGTAAGTGCATTATATTTGTTTTTTGTGCTATCTAATTCGAACATCGATATTGATTAAGTTTCCCAAGATATAGTTTATTGTCACCACTTGGGTGCAGTCAACATGAATTACATGTATTTATACTTATAATATAGAGTTCGCAAAAACGTCATATTCTCAATTATTATATTTTAGGAAACATTAGAAGTGTCACTCCAGGGCAGCATAACGAACCATTTGTAGTTTGACTCCTGCAGGTCTATTACCGATCTCATGGTTTTGAAATGATATCATTATAAAATCCTAGTGCAAATCGAAAAATAAGATTTTCGGTCAGATTATTGATCATTCGTTCATTATATCGTTATAACATCATTTAAATTATGCCATAGTGATGATATCATTGGAGATCGGTAGTACCAAATGAAGCATTTCATGACTTTCTTATCTCAAAATTTATACCATGTCATACAATGAAAGATCCATAATAGGCCTGCTGAAATGTGCGCACGACCAAGTTGTCGCATGCCGTGTGCTAAGTGAAGACAAATTTCTTCGGCGCGCAGAATAAATTTGTGTCCGCTCCGTTTTTCTAGATGGTAGTTTTCACGCAATATGCAATCGTTTGGAATCCTTCCTTAATGTGTGGTTTTTAAACTGATAACAAATTTTCAGAAGACACATTTTTACAAAAATTATAAATTTTATTTAAATTTATATAATAGGTATATACGCTTGTAAAGCTTATGCCGGTCTAGAGTTTTATTCAGTCAACTATTTTTATAAATATACATTCATTGTCAATTATTATATAAAACACAGTTTGCATTCGGTCATCCGAAGCTATAGCGAATAATGGCATTTAAAAGATAAATCACGCAAGCTTATATTTTCATAGGGGTAAAAAATACTTAATTTTTTGTCAATTTTAACCAATTAAGAAGAAAAATAGAGCTCCACGTAAGATTATATTTTGGTATGGGAGGTTTTAGCTTATTAGCTCCTTTTAAAAGAAACTGATAACTATATAAATAGTTGATACCAATGTATCTAACCGCAGCGATAATGCTGACCTTTCCGCAATCAACGTACTTGACTAACTTCCAATTGAAAAAAAATTGAATTAACTGTGTCATTGTGTCACACTATTCTTATTATTAGCATGACAAAACTCCCAAGTCATGAAAGAAGAGTTAAGTATATTGATTCAGTGCCAATCTTACTTGTGTCAAATGTGAAATAACGTTATAAGTAAGTAAAAGTTTTAGTGTATAAGTTTATTTTTTCTTTTTAGCGCATTTAAATAAAAGCTTGTTTTTAAAAAGGTTTTTTTAAATTTAATTTATTTTTTACTTTTAAGTTATCACTGGACACGTTTCTCACTCTGTTCATCTCATTCAACGCATCATTGTTGCAAGGTCGTTTGCTGGAACGTCTATACAGAATTTCAGCTCAATCGGTTAAAGATATCTACATCAAAATTGATTTTCAAGCTTTAGAAGTCCGCCATATTGGATTAATAGTGACGTCACATTATTTTTAGAGTTACTCTTAGCAAGACCTTTTATTTGATACCCATATTGTAGGGGTGCATTAAAAATAATTGTTCCGCCATCTTGGGTATGCCGCCATCTTGGATTTAGAATGACGTCACACAGTCTACCATGCATTGTCATCCAAACTGAACGTGTATACAAAATTTCAGCTCAATCGGTTAAAGATATCTGCTTCAAAATTGAATTGCAAGATTCCACCCGAACATACATACATATATTTACATACTTACTTACATTGCAAGTTAAATAAAAGCTTGTAAAAAGAGAAAGATTTGTGGAAAAAGGCCGACTTTCGGCAGGAAGGGCCGAAATAGAAATAAAAATCATTATTTTACTAAAACTTCTTTATTATTGATTTCCACAAGTTTCGGGAGTAGGTAATGAATAACATGGTCAGGATATAACTATGTAGTCTTTACATATATTTAGTTTATATGTGTTCTGTGATTTAGTTTTAGCACTTTTCATATCTGGAGATGGCTGACAAGTAATTATTACATATTTACAATTAATAAAATAAAAACTTATGACAAAAGCTTATCGCGAGATTTACTTGTGTGTAGTAACTTAAAAGTACTTAAAAGAGTACTTTTAAGTATCTACTTACTTGTATTTACTTACTTTGAAAATTGTAATGTATAAAATTATTTACATAAAATTATTTAATTTACTTGTTTATCTACAAAAGTAAATCTCGCGACAAGCTTTTATGTCATATAAATTGTGTCAAATGTGAAATAACGTTATAAGTAAGTAAAAGTTTTACAGCCTTACAAATAAACGTGGCATAAAGTTAAACTCGAGAATAAACTAAGAATAAGCAAAATGTCTACAAATAAACCAAGAATAACTTATACTGAGTATAACATTGACATTTCTATTGATACAAACGTTATTCCGACGTTATACCAACCCGCACCCTTGTATAAACCTAGTATAACTCGATTTGTGCTTGTTTGCTATGGTCATTTGAGGTTATAATATTTAAATATAGTTAATGGATACACTAAAGTAAAATCACTGTTAAAAATTAACAAAGTTCAAATGAGATCAATCATCATTATCATTTCAGCTAACAGACGCCCACTGTTGGACAAAGGCCTCCCCCAAGGATCTCCACACCGATCGATCCTGCACCTGCATCCAGCGGCTTCCCGCGACCTTCATCAGGTCGTCGGTCCACCTTTTGGGGGGCTTACCAACGCGGCGTCTCTTACGGATCTCATCATTACTGATGTGTTCACGTAAAGAAACTCCGAGCATAGCCATCTCCACCCCCCACCCCTCCTCCACACTTCTATATTGAAGTCGGTGCCAAACGATATCTCCTCGAAAGTCTTAAAATTTGTCACCGACTTCAATATAGAAGTGTGATGTTGTCTGTACCTATTCTTATATTATTTTAAACTTTTCAGCGTTTTTGAAGTCGGTTTTTATTTTTTGTAAAATATTTTTTATTTTTAACTTTTTAGTGAATGAAATATTTTTAGTAAAAACAAAAAACCCTAATTTAATACCAGCTCATCAGTGAGCTGGTATTTCATTAGCGTTTCCATCGCTTTTCATGAGATCCCATTATCAGAGAATACAAAAAGAATGTTGAAAATCAGTCCACAATTGGCGGCGTAATCGCATAACATACACACAAAAAAAACATTCGCATCGAATTAAGAACCTCCTCCCTTTTTGAAGTCGGTTAAAAATAAAAACCGACTTCAAAAACACTGAAAAGGTAAAAATAATATAAGAATAGGTACTGACAACATCACACTTCTATTTTGAAGTCGGTGTCAATTTTAAGACTTTATAAGAGATCATCGTTTCGTACCGACTTCAATATCATCATCATCATCATCACAGCCCATATACGTCCCCACCGAGGGGCTCGAGCCTACCCTATATTAGGGTGATTAGGCCTTAGTCAACCACGCTGGCCCAGTGCGGATTGGACTTCACATACATCATTGAACTTCTTCGCAGATGTATGCAGGTTGCCTCACGATGTTTTCCTTCACCGTAGGAGCGTCAGACAAATGAAATTCGAAACGAAAAACACATTGGTACATGGCGGGCCTCGAACCCCGACCCCCCAATTGGAAGGCAAGTGCCGAGTCCACTGCGCCACCGACGCTCTGTCGCGCGCTGTATATGCAAGTATGTATGTGTATATATAAACACATTCATACACATTACTTACATAACACTTACACACACACACATATACAATATGTATATGTGAGTGTTATGTGCGTGTATGTATGTTTTTTTCTTAATATCATATTATTTGAATATAACAATTATTGCCATTTATTACATTTATTTTCTTATGCCGTCATTTACTTTCTCTCCTTAGCCCAATGGTTGACTGGTAGAGAGCGATGTTTATCGCTAAGTCCGCCATATGTTTGTAACATTAAAGCTTAAATTATTAAAAACTAAAATGTAGCACGCATGCCGCCATTATTTTCACGTCCTCCGTGTTCGTGTGCTAATATCAAAATGAATCACCCGCGAATGTGTGAACAGTAGTTCGCGGTGGCACTCGTAGGTACGAATGTTTCGTCGAATGACGAGGCGAATAGCGAACACGAATGTGTAAACGCCACACGAATGTTTCGTCGAATGTTTCGTCGAATATTTCGTCGAATGTTTCGTCGAATGGCGAACACGCATGTGTAAATGCGACATAACAAGAGAGAGGAAGCTTATTATTATTAGGTACCTACTATTGTCTTATTTACAGATCATAAAGCTAAATTATACGAAGATCACGGCAATTATAAATATTGGAATAAATATACAACATTAAATAATAATTATTTTAATGATAGATTTTTATTTATATGGTATTGTTATTACACTAAATTTCATAATTAATTCCAGTATTACGTCTTTCATTATTTCCTCGCAATTATTGAGAAAAGCACTTTTTTTTTTTTTTTTTTATGAATGCTGGATAAGCGTTTGGCCTCCATCTCACCTGATGGAAAGTGATGATGAGGCCGAAGATGGGACACGCCTAGCCAGAAGGTGCCTATTCACTCTCATCTTGA
The DNA here is from genome assembly GCA_963935595.1 of Schoenobius gigantellus. NCBI lineage: Eukaryota > Metazoa > Arthropoda > Insecta > Lepidoptera > Crambidae > Schoenobius > Schoenobius gigantellus. The sequence goes on along the minus strand of OZ012544.1, from coordinate 7,624,010 downwards.
ATAACTCCAAGTTATATTGCTCAGGGAACAAATCCGCGGGCAAAGAGTTCCACTCCCTTGCCGTTCGCCATATGAATGAGGAAGCGCATCGCTTCGTGCGTTTAATTGGAATATCAATGACAAAAGGGTGGAACCCCAGCCGCCGTCTGGTTCCCCTGAGATGGAAAGGAGAAGCCGGAATTATTTCATGTAATTCCAAAGCACACTCTCCGTGATATATCCTATAAAATACCGATAAACATGCCACCTTACGACGATGTTCGAGGCTCTGAAGCTTGGCCCCCGTTAATTTGGTGTCACCAATGAGGGTCTTAGCACGCTTATCAATAGAATCAAGGGCCGCTAGTTGATATTTGGCAGACCCATCCCACAAGTGGCAGCAGTACTCCATACAAGATCGAACTTGTGCTTGATATAGTTGGAGCAACTGTTCCGGTGTGAAGTACCGCCTGACCTTGGAGAGAATGCCGAGCTTCATCGCCGCAATTTTGGCAACGGTTTCTATGTAACTACCAAAGTTGAGATTGTTAGTTACTTGCATACCAAGTAGGTGGAGATGATCAGTTACCGGTATGGATATACCACGGAAAGTCGGAGTCAGATAGAAAGGACTCCGTTTAGTGGAGAACAAACACGCCTGCGTTTTGCTAGTATTAAACTGGACCAAATTAGCGTCACCCCATTCAGAGACCGCCCGGAGTGTAGAATTCAAACGGTCCATCATCGACTCCCGACAAGACCGGATCTCCTCTTTATTGGCCTTTGCATTGGAGACATATCTATCAACGACTGTGGTGTCATCGGCATACCCGAAGGTTCCAGGCACCAACAAGTCGTTGACGTGCAGAAGAAAGAGTGTTGCCGAAAGTACGGAACCTTGAGGAACTCCAGCATCAATAGTCAGTTGTTCGGAGCAGCAGCCATCTAATACTACTTGCATGGAACGTTCACTCAAAAAGTTCGAGATCCAATTGCAGAGGTTCTGGGGTAGACCATACGATGGAAGCTTGCCTAACAGGCTAGAATGCCAGACCCTGTCAAAAGCTTTGGATATGTCTAAAGAGACTGCGAGAGCCTCGCCGTGCCCATCAATAGCTTCTCCCCATATATGTGTGGCATACACGAGAAGATCTCCCGTTGACCGGCCCTTTCGAAAACCGTACTGACGGTCGCTGAGGAGGTCATTATCTTCCAGGTATGCGAGGAGACGGTTGTTTAAAACACGCTCCATACATTTACACAGCATGGACGTGATTGAGATAGGTCGATAGTTAACTGGATCGGCTCTACTACCCTTCTTAGGTACTGGTTGTACATTTGCTAGTTTCCAAGACTTGGGAACCACTCCAGTCGCAAGTGAGAGTCTGTACAGGCGGGTCAATACGGGAGCCAACTCGGGCGCACAGTTGCGCAGCACAATAGCCGGTATGCCATCAGGTCCGCTGGCTTTATTCACGTCTAGATTTCTTAGAACCTTAAGTACCTCTTTTTGGTGAATGTGAACTGCTGACATGGAGCAGTCAGCTTGAGGTAGAGTTGGAGGAGGTTTTCCTGCAGAGTCCAAACGTGAATTCTCAGCAAAAAGAGAGGCAAAAAGATTTGCTTTCTCTTCTGCCGTATGGGCCAGTGAGCCGTCAGGTTTCAACAACGGTGGTAAGTTCAGTCGACAGAAGTTAGCTTCGGTTGCTTTGGCCAGGGACCAGAAAGCTTTGCTGCCCGTTGGGTATGAGGCCAGCTTTGATCCAATGCGGCCGATATGAGCAAACCTTGCCCGGCATAACTGCTTCTTGCATGCCTTAGCAACTTTATTATAGGCTTTCTTCAGGTCATGGGTATTTGGAGCTTTGCATCGTCGGGCTTCAGCCCAAGCCTGGTATGCCGCCCGCTTCTGGACTTCGGCGTGGCGGCACTCATTATTGAACCAGGGACGTGCTTCGGTGCCATTTGGGACGTCAGAGTAAGGAATGAAATATTCCATACCCAGACGAACAATCTCCACGATAGCATCGGCGCAGCTCGAAGCTCTATACATACTCGCAAAGCATTACTCGTCCGGCAATCCCTAACTTCCCGGCCTCTGCAGTAATGTACTATTTCTTAAAATATTAAAACTCTTTTTACACTTATTAGACATTGATCTAACACTTTGTACAGACTAAGTACACGGTGATAGTGTATATACAATAGACCGACTTCATAGAAACGGTCGAAACACGCGCTATGCCTTAGCGCCTCGATCTGGTATCACACTCGGATCCCATATCTACATAACAAGGACAACCACGAATGCAGTTCGCCGCAGGGCATACGCACGAATCAAACGGAGCGCGCGGTCGGTGTTTTAGTGGAAGCGTGCAGCCCTATCGCGGGCCAACGCACAAGCGATGCCGAGCGGCCGTAGGTATAAAATTTCAAAGAAGGGCCAAGTCGACATACTGTATATACTGTTACCGACTCCGAGACTATGCTGTTACCGACTCAGAGACTACGCTGTTACTGACTCCGAGACTGCTGTTATCGACTCAGAGACTATGCCATAATGGCTAAAGCAGTGGATAAGACTATTTGAGGAGCCGCATCGACACCGTGTACTCACATTTTGTCTCTCAACAGCGACGAGTACTCGGATGTCACGGAATTATCACGCAGAGTTATAATAATTAGTAGTGCTATTTTCTTCTTTATTTTGATCAGTAATTAAATAATTGTGTGGGTAGTGTGACCACTTGCTCCTTTTTAAAAATTAACCTAGCCTTTGATCTCTAAAAATCACGTTGCTTGTGACTGCTAGGTTATTCTGTTCCTAATTAGTTGTTTGGTAGTAAATCTGTGTGCTAATAGGTGTTGTGGCTATTGTAAGCGTGACAGGAGCAGAGCACATGGTCCAGTGGCGGGGTGAATGGACGTCCGAAAGTTGCGAGACCTTCTTCGCGTATGGTGAATTATGGCTGCAATGGCGAGCTGCAACTCATTGTCTGTTGACGTCATGCTAACAGTGCCTCTGACGTGCACAAGGGTGTACTATGCCACTGTGGGCTATGTTCACACCCTTGCTGCTTGTGTTACTGCAGGAGGGCATATTTTACTAACAGTGCTTATGTTATGTCCTTGCTGCTGCAGGGAGGATATTATGCTAACAGTGCCTATGATACTCCTCTGCTGCTTTGTTTTTATTAAATTTACTGAGTGCGAATGATATGGAATGGGCCCTAAACCTTATTATTTGCTGTCAGTAGTATTTGACTTGCATTTTAGTAACAAGAGTGCACGCTTGTTGCTACTATGTAAGCCTTAGGTTTCGAGCATAACTTATAACATTATCTTTGTCTGTTCTAGAGAGCGATGATGCCCCAAGCGACGAGTCGGTAGACCCAGAGTGGCAGCTACAGGCGGTCGAGGACGATCCGCTGTCAGGAACGGCCGTGTTACCGACTCTGAGACTATGCTGTTACCGACTCAGAGACTACGCTGTTACCGACTCCGAGACTGCTGTTATGGACTCAAACTATGCCATAATGGCTTAAGCAGTGGATAAGACTATTTAAGGAGCCGCACCGACACCGTGTATTCACTTTTTGTCTCTCAACGGCGGCGAGTACTCGGGTGTCACGGAATTATCGCGCAGATTTAATAATTAGTAGTGCTATTTTTGTCTTCTTTATTTTGATCAGTAATTAAATAATTGTGTGGGTGGTGACCACTTGCTTCTTATTAAAAAAATTACCTAGCCTCTGATCCTTAAGAATACTATTACCGTGCTTAGTATTTAAATACATTTTTAACATAATTATAATAGATTTTTGGTGGTATAAACAATACACACATTTTGTATAGCATGACTTAAAAACAGTTGTCAACCAATAGTTATCTATTGGCAGCACACTTTTCACTTATAACGGCCTTAAGCTCGTCAATCCAACTTGTTAGTCCAACTGATTTCAAGTCATCTTCAGTAAGTCGGCCTTCTTGCAAACGATTACGTAATCTGTAAAAACATAGAAGAATAGGGATGATGACTGAATTCTAATTTTCACGTCTCGTCATAAAATATTAAAATACCGTAGAAAAAGATACAATCCTGTGAAATTAGAATAAAAATCGGCTTAGAAATACATTAGATACAAGCATTTTAAGTTTAACACAAGTGTTAAACTTAAAATGCTTGTATCTAATGTATATGTTGAACACCGAAACACGATATGATGAAACGATAAATCGATATTAACCGTCAAAATATATGGAATATAATGGCTACTTTGAAATTTTATCGACATTAAAATATATTAAAAATGTCCAAGATAACAATACCAATATCCAAAACGTACTCAAAACTTGAAGATAACTAAAAGATCCAACTTATCTTAACAGTTTATATCGATATATCATATCGTGTTGGTGGTCATGCTGGGGGGGGGGGGTATGTAAATATTCATACACTTCATCTCACAACAACTTTCAAAGAGGTAGAATGGCTAAACATGTGAAACCTTATCGCAATGTAAGCGCACCTCGCAATTTATTTTCGGCTGAGAGCACTAACAACACCGAGAAATCTCAGAATAATACATACATAACACTTTATTGCACATAATTACAAAACATAGAGAAAAACATAATAAAAACATAAGCAATAGGCGGCCTTATTGCTGCGCAGCAAATTTAAGATAGTAGTTGAAGTTAGATAAATGCTTTAAAATAAGCAATGTATAAGGAATAAATAAATGAAATGAAGGATGTATAATATATAAGTATTATAAATGAGACATATAGTGCTTCTTCACCAGTACCTTGAAGGATGTTAATGTACGCGCCCTCCGTATGTTGACAGGCAAAGCATTCCATAATCGGAGTGCCTGCACAGTAAAGCAATAAGAGAGGAACTGTGTTGAGAAGGAAGGTATAGCCAGGATAAGGTCGTGGCAGGAACGGGATGTTCTATTGGTACATTTCAGAATATACTATATTCTACTTCCAACTCCAGCATCAGACCCTGGTTACCATATAGGACCAAAGTATTCGTCAATACGAATCAAACAAGCCCAAACTCGATGGGGTTGCGTTGTTTGATTGCGGAGTTCCTATGGCCACCTTCCAGATCTAGCATCAGACCCTGGTTACCATATAGGATCAAAGTACTCGTCAATACGAATCAAACGAGCCCAAACTCGATGGGGTTGCATTGTTTGATTGCGGAGTTCCTATGGCAACCTTCCAGATCCAGCATCAGACCCTGGTTACCATATAGGATCGAAGTTCTCGTCAATACGAATCAAACGAGCTCAAACTCGATGGGGCTATGTCGTTTTATTGCGGAGTTCCTATGGCCACCTTTCAGCTCCAACATCTGGGGCCTAACCATGATCGCTTGTAGCAAGTTTAAAACAATACTGAAACAGAGACACCGCTCTTGCTACGTATAGCGCCATCCCGCTCTCAGTACGGTTTTAATATTGTTTTTGGTGATCATGGTTAGGGGGCAGATCAGCTCCATGTCGTCATCATAATATATTTATACATATGCATGCAAAATTTCAGCTTAATCGGAAACCGGGAAATGAGTAAAATTTAACTCGCAAGATTAGACCTGAACATGCAAAAGATAAATAAAAGCTTGTAAAAAGGTTGAAGGTTTTTCGTACGGCAGCCACAAATAATAAAATTGTTAGTTATCAACTTCTCCGGTTACTCCGTAGGACTTCGCGTCGTATACATACACAAATAATTACGTAACCGAGAGCTAGCTCAAAGCGACGTGCTCTCACTTCGAGTCTTGATTGCACACTGAATTTCGACGCGCCCGAGCCAAGTATTTGTAAGAAAATCGATAAATGTATGTTAAAAATTCATATAAAAATCAATGTATATTAAAAAAAATACCACGGTGTCAGTGTTATGCTTACCTTTGTTCTATATATTTGTTAAACTAAAATATAATAGGGTTAATAATTGAAGCTAAAAATCACGAACGGTATGTGGGTGTAACCTAAATTTTAAGTAAAATGGATGCCATTTTTAACGAAATGGCATGTAAATTTGAAAAATGGTGACGGTGATTGTGTAAACACATAATTTAAGAATTTAAATTTATTTTTTCCCGGTCAGTTAACTGGAACGTTAACGTAAAATATCAAAAACGCCAACGGCCTTTTTGCTATTTTTCGCGCCATGGGCCCTTAATTCTGACAGGCTTGATGGGAGCATGCTTATCATAGAGGTGTGTCAATAATAATACAGTTGAGACCGATTTGAATCAGTTTTTTCGATCTTAAGCATTTTGTTCTGTCATCTACTAGTAATGCTAAATATTTACAACTTTATTTAAGTAATGTCAGATATAATTGGCTCATAGATACAGGCGCTACATTATCTGTTATAAAAAGCGAAGCTATTCCTAGTAACATTACAATACATAGACAAAATACCATAATTAATGAAATAGGAGGACAAATATGCTCCCAAGGCTATACTTATTTATGCAAATATTGACACACCTGTCCTCGTTGTGGTCGAGCGACCAGAGGGTGGGCAGGTGGCGCGGGCGCATGGCGTCGAGGAAGTGCCGCCGCCAGAGGCGCTCCAGCCGCAGCAGCCCGCCTGCCTCCCCCTTCACGAACCACTCCACCACGCGCCACCCGTGCGCCTCGTACTCCTCATTTTCCACTCTGCACCAAGCACAGATAGATATCGACATACATTGACAGACAGCTATACTTATATTATAAAGAGGAAAGAAGGCGTCGAAACTACTGAACCGATTTTGATGAAAGTTGGGATAGGGATAGTTCGAGACCAGGGGAAGGACATAGGGTGATTTTCCTACGGAAAAATTAATTCCCACGGGAAAACAAAAATAACGTGGGCGAAGTCGCGAGCGGAAAGCTAGTATCAAATAAAATGGTAATTAACGAAAATAAGCTTTTATTTATGCTTTAAGAATGACTTTACTGATTTTTTCGACATTTTAGGTGCGTTCCGAATGAGCTTATAGTGATGAGCGAGCGGTGTAAAGACTTACTGGAGGGAGACTCTGTACCAGGGTCGTCTGCTTAGGTACCTCCGTCTTAAATATTTCTGTGTTCCGGTTTGAAGGGCATATATGGCACCGAAATTACTGGGTAAGTACTGTGACTTTACATCTGGTGTCACAAGTTGGCCACGTACACTTTGGTTCTTATGGGGGTTGCAGTTTTGCTGCGAATCTCAAAAGAGCCGCATGTATTATATAGGTGACTGTTACCACTTACCATCAGGTGGGCAGTTTGCTTGTTTGCCAACTTTCTGCAATAAAAAAAAAGCGTTCCGAACTGTTCCGAATGGGATATCGCGCTAACATCGACAAATGAAAATTGGCTATTATTCGGAACGATAGTTTACGCGCTTATGTCGCTGACGTTTCCTTAGTTAGACGTTGACGTCCGTTAGCTTGACAATTAATTTTCAGCAATAGCATGTAATTTTTGCATCTAGCCATTTTTTAAATGGACACTTAAGTAGAAAACAAAAAATTTGTCAATTATTGAATTATTTTCCCCATCCCTCACAATAAATGTAACCATGCCCAATGTTGTTTTCAATCGCTGACATTGACTGACACTTGACAGTCGTATGACAGAACACTCACAACGATTACGATCCGAGGCATGAGGCCCTTAAGATGTTGTCACTGTGTACGTGCGGCAACTTGTAGGCATTTACTCCCACGCAAACAGACCACTCTTGGTGCGTATGTATCAAGTCTTCTATTACATTTATGTTATGGTATCACAGTATCACTCATTCACAGGTTTATTAACTTACAAAACTTCCATTACGGCAGCCTTCTGCAGAAGTTCAGTGGTCACCTCCGTGTGCTCCTTGAAGTATGCCAACACGATGTTCTGCAACTCCTTACGCCTATCCTCTGGGATCTTCTCGGACATGATGAGGAGGGTGTTCGCCGTGTGCCGAACTTTTCTGGGCACAAAATAAATAATTTTAGCATTTGAATCTATACATCTACTATCTATACAAATAAATAAAATTGAAGTGTGTTTGTAATGTCAAAATAACAAGTTTTTACTATGGGTGTGAATGTATATCCGATACCAAGAACAAAAACACAATTAAAAAAAATGTTTGTCTGTCTGTCTGTTCACTAATAGATAGCTCATTATATAAGGTAAAATATAGGCTACAAAAATCAAAATGCTGCCAAAAGTTACTATTCCACGCGGACGAAGTCGCCGGCACAGCTAGTGTTTAATAAATTAAATAAACATTAGATTATACACCCTGTAAATATTAACAAAAAAAAGTAACATTTTTCTCATGTATTGATTTAATATCCATTTATCCTGTATAAACGTAACGAAACACCGAAATAATATTTCTGCATTATGTATTCATCAGAAGATTCCGTAGAAAAAAAAATTGGGACTAATCAAGCTATTTTTTTCCATACAAATACAAAGCATAATATAAATTATTTTTTGATCCCAATTGTCGACAGTCCAACATCAGCGTACCTCGTATCTTCATTCAGTGTTAATATTCTTTTGTGTAAATTCCATAGTCAGCCAGCACCACAAAATCTGAGCTCACCTGGCGACGTAGTTGGTGGTGTAGCGCGCGTCGGAGAGCGGCGCGCGGCAGGTGGTAGCGAGCCGCTCGCGCACCGCCTGGTCCGACGCGTTGCTGCGGCAGTGGCACGGCGTGCACAGCAGCACCACGTCGTGGCACGAGTGGTCCTTCATCACGTCTGGCGCCGCGGTAATACGAACGAGGAATGTAGTAGTGTCGCGTGTCAGCCGTGCGGGCTATTTGTAATTTACGAACAAGGCATTCTCTACGTGATTTATTTAAAGAAATTAATATATTCAAATTCAATATCCTCTATTCAATTGGGATTTTACAATCACTTTTGAACGTCAAAGAAGCTACGCCATTGGTTCACAAGTCTACGGCGGGAGACCTTGTACTGGAAAGAACCAGCAAGAGCTATTTTTGAAGTGAGAACTTCTTTAGCGGCGTTGTACACTTTTTTTGTAATGTGTAAAAAATGTTAAACTCGCGTCAGGACACGTGACCCTGATCGAAAATTCGTAAGACGGATGGAGAGTAGCCAATTAAAATTGAAATGGCCGCAGGAACTGTCGAGGTGCGGTGAGAGGTCCACGTAAGCCGGCCGAGAACAATAGCGGCTGGCAAAAGTACTGGAAGTCACACGTCACTTGAGACAGTTTTAATCAATTTATTTACTTTGTTAGGAAAAATCTAAATTGTGCTTTTATTTGATTTTGTTGTAAATATTAATTAGGTAAGTTAGTATAAATTAAATATTATTTATTTGTTATATAATTACGTTTTTAAGTAGTATATTAATGTCTGTTTTGATCATATTTTTAATTTAATTGTAAATATTTTGATTCATTATTACTAGTTATATAATTATGTACGCACAACGTTACAACAGGAAGTTGATTTTTCTGAGGGATAAACTTTTTAATGTAATATAAATTGTCATGTTTGTGTACGATAGCGCAAGACTGGACTTGAGTCGCGCATTATCTCACGATTTCAGTGACATAATCTCTACGTCTTAAAGGGTAACACGGTGGCGCGTATTTAGGCTGCGGTCCGGAACAGATAACAGCGGTCATGGTGCTAACAATTATAATCGTCCGGTCCAAGTTAAAAAGCACACAAAATGTGCTAACAGCGCTATCAGCATGCTTACGATTTCGGTCCGGGGTTTTAGCGAATCAATTTGTCAAACCAAATGTCGAGTTAAACGTCAGCGCGCTCACAACGTCAGCGGAACGCGTTTGAGTGCGCTTATAGTGACTTTTAATGATTTTCGGACAGCAGCCTTAGTGTGAATGACGTGATAAAAATTTCTTGACGCTCGTCAAGGAATACGTGTGACTGAGTTTTATCACAAATTCCTTTGCAGCCCGTGCTCCGCCTGCTGTCACAGGAAACTTCTTATCCTGAATATACTGTATTTTTTTATATAAAACATCATCATAGGCGCGCCTTGGCAGTACTGACTCGTATGCCGTGATGGCAAACGGCACGACGCTGCCATGCCGTGCACCCTATACCCTATACGCCACCGCTCTCGACTCCCTTATTTTCTTGGTTGCATTTTATTTCGTTATAGGTATTTATCAATTATGCAATATACAATATTAATATAGAATCTATTTCTATAATATATATGTTGCACATCTACCGGGCGACCAGTGACGACGATGACCGACCATTTTTTTGTCCGACATGTAGGTTGTTAAAGAACATTGGGCAAGTAATTTCCACAATGGACTGATTCCATTTTTGACAAAATCCTGTGAGTTTTGTAAGCTAGTAGATTGCCTTATGCGCCAGAGAAATGTACATAGTATTGGACATAACCATATTTACCGTAAGATTTTTAAGCTAATCAATAATCTGAGATGACACATTGATTTGAAATGTCGCTTGACGTCATGAGCCATCAACTGTTCACTCACCAGGGAAGTATTTCCTGTACTCCTTCGGCACGACATTCTTCTTGAGGAAGGATTCTTTGGCGCCGCACACCACGCAGACATTCTGCTTCACGAGGCGGTAGTACTGGCCGGAGGCGCCCGTCGCGCGGCCTGACGGTTCGAAGCGGAGGCGCACCGTGAGCGGGTCTTCACACACTACGTCCCCTAATTGCCTCTCTGTGTACCTAATGCAGGATCAATATGTTCTACAATGTGTAACAGAAATAACGCACATCGGAAAAGTAGTTGTGATGGAATCGGCTTCTGAATCAATTCCAATGGAAAAAACTATATAATAATAAAAAAAACATATGTCATTTAATTGCAATCACCCGTTCGGTCAACATTAATGGTCGGTCAAAACAAGATAATAAGATATCGCTCTCAGCTGTTTAGGCTGTTCACTCGCACGTCACGCTCTCCTCGGCCGCCCCACGCAGTACTTAGACTGCTCATGTCTTTGTAATGAGGATAATTATTTTTTTAAATATCTTTGTTAATACCTACCATTCTTAAAAATGGCTGGATTTCATTAATTTGATCTTTATAACAAATTATTTTTAGGTTGTTTTTTATGGAGGGCCAGGCAAATGACCTCCTCCCGCCTGATGTTAAGCGGTGAAAGAGGCCCAAATGAGTTGACAGATAGAGGAGGGACGACATCCACTATCCTACCTGCCCGCCCCTTGCCGGCCTAAAAGATGCTTTTTCACACCTCTTTTGAAGGAACCCATGTTGTAGGATGGAGGAATCACGTGCGCAGGTAGAGAATTCCAAGTGTGGGATGAACGACAGAAGAAGGAATCTTGGAATTTCTTGGTACGGTGTGAAAAGGAAGATACAGTGTAAGGATGACTCCGAAGGCCCTTACGCGGGTTTCTGTTAAGGAATGGAGAGGGAGGGATAAGGTTAAAGAGCTCCTCAAAGCATGCCCCATGGAATATTCGGTAAAAGGCGCTAAGAGAGGCGATGTCACGACGAAGTTGTAGAGGCTCGAGGGTGTTAGTTGCTTCTACATCGCCAATTATTCGAATAGCGCGACGCTGCAATCTGTCCAGAGCATCGAGGAGGTACTGAACGGAGCCGTCCCAAAGGTGCGAGCAATATTCCACGCAAGACCTAACCTGAGTTTTATAAAACAGGCATAGTTGGTCCGGCGCAAAATACCTACGCACCTTGTTCAGGACACCGAGTTTCCGTGAGGCAGCAGTTATAACGGATTCGATGTAGTCTTTGGGGTTCAGATCGCAGCGAATGTTCATTCCGAGCAAGGTGATGTTGCTCTGTGTGTGAAGGGTTGTGCCCTGAAGAGAAGGAAGGGGGAGGAAAGGTGACCTAATCGCCGAGAACGCGCACACCTGTGTTTTCTTAGCATTGAACTCAACAAGATTGTTGGAACCCCATCCGGAGACGAGGTCCAGCGTCTTGTTGAGCTCAATGATAAGATTCTGCCTCTCCCTATCAATATTACCACGAGCAGCCCCTGAGCTTCCGTGATATCCCCCATGCACTGTACTGTCGTCTGCATAGCAATGTATACTTCCCAAGGAAAGCATGTCATTGATATGCAGAAGAAACAATGTTGGGGATAGAACGGAGCCTTGTGGAACACCCTCATTCACTGCCACGAACCGCGAAGCGCAGCCGTCAACGACAACGCGAATTCTACGCTCGTGGAGGAAGCTGGCAATCCACGTACAGAACTGAGCGGGTAATCCGTATGCTGGAAGCTTGGAACGGAGAGCCTTGTGCCAGATTCTATCAAAAGCTATGGCGATGTCGAGACTAATAGCCACAGACTCGCTGTGCTTATCGATAGATTCGCCCCATTTGTGCAAAAGGAACGCTAGAAGGTCACCAGTTGACCGTTTAGGACGAAACCCATACTGACGGTCATTAAGCGACGGGTGACCTTCCAGGTAACGGATCAGCTGGGTGTTAAGGGTCCTCTCCATGATTTTACACAAAATGGAAGTGACGGCTATAGGGCGATAGTTAGCCGGATCAGAACGAGTAGCATAGTATTGCCGGTTCTGGCTCACTTCAAGGTCGTACAATATTTGTCTTTGTGTGTATGTGTTAAAGTTAATTTTGGTGTGGCAAAATGGTGATGGTGAGTGAAACGTTTTAGTTCGTGTGATTATGTCAATGTGTTAAGGTAGCTGTTGGTGTGGCAAAATAGTATGTGAAACAGCGAGCTATTTATTGCCGGTTCTGGCTCATAGTGTCAGGGGTGTTGAGGGGCCTCTGTAGGCGTAGGTGTTGGTGTTGCTGTTAGTGGTGGTGAGGAGGAGGAGGAATGCGTGTTGCGTGGGCGCATGCAACTTGTTGGGTGAGTGTGTATTTTCCCACGCTTGGCGTTGATATGAGATCGTACAAGTGTGCAGGTAGGCGAGTCGCCGCGCCGCGCGGCGCACCGTGCTGGGCCACCGCCCCGCGCGCCGAAGAGTTTGCAGGTGCGAGTGACGTCAGCCGCAATGTGGAGTAGTTGTGGTCTTTATGAGAAATAAAAATCAATGTTTTATCGAATATATTGTTTTATTTGATTGTATCTATTTACAGTTTTAAATAATTGAAACTAATGTCCTAAGCAGATAGGAAACATTGATAACGATGACCACAGCCATGTTCATGTTCATATCTCATAACCACTTCCTCTGAATGTGGAACAAATTATCAGCGTTAAACGTGCTGCATCATCTTAATTTATGTAAAGTATGCTTATTTATAACCATAAGGTTACGAACCCTTATTATAGGTAAAAATTACCTGATCTGAAAGCTAAGCTAAGTAACAATAATGAACATAAAAAACATCGCCCCAGCGAAAACCCCGTATGGGTTTATATGTGGCGCGATGGAATTCGCACACTCACTCAAATACAACAGAAAAGGCAAAAAGAAATGTTAAAAAGCTTGGATGCTTATTATTGGCACCGGATGTACCTAACCACAATGTAATGGTGGTGGGGATGAGAGATATAGCAGCAAACATTCTCTTTCATTTATTATTTTTCCATAAGCATATGTATGTGCTAGTATTTAACAGCAGCGTCGCTTCTCCGACAATTTTTAAAAATGTTTCAGTGCGAATATTGTACGCGTAAATTCAGTGAAAAGCGTGATATGATGCGTCACACAACCTATTGCAAGAAACGATCTACTGAAGGTTTATTGGATACCAAGTTCAAGTGCACTCATTGTGATAAGAAATTTTCAAGACAGGACGCTCTAGCATAAGAATAACTAATAATACGAGTATAGAAGCGAATCTCCTTTGTGGGTGCGCCAATAGCCGCTATTTGCATACCTACAGCGCCCTTCCTCCTGTAACGCCCCGCAGTAGTCTGCGGACGCCGCTAGGGTCACCACATGGACGTATGGTTACCACTACAATATTTTTTATATAGGTACCTCCATATTTTACATTAAATGAGAAACTGAGCATACACTGAGTCTTATTGATTTTGTACTTCAAGTGTAGCGAGCGAGCGACTATCTTTAGCAATAGTACGCACATTTTTAGTTTTTTTGATTCCGTAGTTATAAGAACCAGCCTATTTTTGATTAATTGAGCTTAATCCCTACACTTCGAGAACAAAATCATTAAAATGTTTCGAATTTCGATGTACAAAAATGGTTTGTAATTTAGGTATCGTACCTACGTTTATAGTCCAAGAGCTGAAGTTATGAATGTACTAATGGATAAAACCTAAGCTCACTTTTTACTATCAGACCAACATTTTCACTTGAAAAAAAATCTGTTGTTTCATAATTTCAATCAAGTATTGATTGTATTTCAATTTTATATGGAACAGTGAGCAAAGGTCGATAAAAAAAAATATATTACCAGTACCAAAGTTTCTCATAATTGAAATTATTCCCGACTTGACAAAAAAAATCCCATACTTACAGAGTTTCAAAATTGCACTACAATGACAGCTTTAGAAACTCGATACATTATATTGTATTAGCTTTGACATGTAATGAATATTACGAATAGAACTGTATCTGTATCTAGGGTAGGTATAATAAAAATAATTTTTAAAGTATTATATAATTTTTATTTAAAAGGTTTCAATTCAACAGAAATATTTACAAATGTCTGATATTTATAAAAGATGGCGTTTTTGTAGATGTTGATTTGAAGCTTCGGTTATTAAACTTCAGCACGTAGTAAATACGCATTCTTATAAAAAGCTTAATCAGGTAATCAATAGGAAAACATCCACAAGGTACCTGAAACACACGGTGCGCGCCTTGACTGGCGATTCCGTTCAACGGAAATCAAACGGTAGGTAAATAACGTGGCCTTGAGCGCTCGACGGCCGGGAGTTTCGCTTCTATACTCGTATTATTAGTTATTCTTATGGCTCTAGTTCGACATTCAAAAACATGTCATACCATGTCAGATCCAATGAGAGTATGCAAAAAACGTGCTCAAGATCCACAAATCACCGAGAGATCAACACCACCACCAACCTCAGCTAAAAAGCAGAAATGTGATATATGTGAAATGGATGATAACTCCCTTCATAATCATATGAAGAGCTCAATGCATAGAAAGAAACAACCGTGTGAGATGCTTGATGAGTATACAGAAATAGTAACATCCGCTTTTAAAAGCAGAATAGCAACATTTAGACTTTTCTCACGCGAGAAACACCTAATTCCAAACGATTTTTTAGAGTGTGCGCCAGCGAATTATTGATATTCTCGAGAGTAAAATTACCGAGATAGGAAGTGCTGTGAAAGTGAATATTGAGCTATTTGCTAAATATACAAAATGGATAAAGATAAACCTGGATGAGGAGGAGGAGGAAATAGAGGAGATAAAGTCTTTTAACACAAAGAATAAGGTGATACCGATATATGTAAAGAGTATGAGCGGGATATATAACGCTTTCATTGACAAAATCTGTACGAAGGCTGATGAGTTTCAAGAACGTGATAGCGGTTGGGCTATAACAGAAGTTCTACATATAGAAATGAACATTAATAAATATTCCCCATTCAAAGGTTCTCCTACATACCACTACCAAAGTGGATTCAAGAAAAGCACGCATGCATCAATATAAAAAATAATGATAACGCATGCTTTGCGTGGGCAGTGGTTAGTGCGCTTTATCCTAGTATTAAGAATGCAGAGCGTGTATCGTCTTATCCTCTTTATAACGAGGTGTTAAACTTCAAAGGTATCGAATTCCCCATATCATTATGTGGAGTAAAACGGTTTGAAACTTTAAATAAAATTAGCATTAAGGTATTCGAAATAGATGATCGAAAAATAGCCGGTCCTATATACCACACCCAACAGAAGCATGAAAGGCACGTTAATCTACTTCTCATCGAGGAAGGGGAAAAATCGCATTTTTGCTGGATAAAAAATTTATCACGATAAATAAGCTCACAGCTTACTCAGCATAAGAACAAAGTTTGGCTTTGTGATAGCTGCCTACTTAGATTAAGAGAGGAATCCAAGTTTGCAGAACATATTAAGCGAGATTGCTCGCACATAAGAACTTACTTACCATTAGCTCAAGACAATATACTAAAGTTTAAAAATTATAGGAACCGTATGCGAGCACCTATTACCGTGTACGCCGATTTTGAAGCATTGCTACTTCCTATAGCCGTAAGCGAACCTTCATCGGTATCATCATCACGCACACAAGATTACCAATCACATGGACCCTACAGTTTTGGATACTTTATCAAATGCTCTTATGATGACTCACTCTCTAAATTCATTACTTATCGAGGGAATGAGTGTGCTAAAGTTTTTTTAAAATCGTTAGAGGAGGAGCTAGCACCTTTTGCTCTTAAAATGAATGAAGTCAAGCCCATGATCCCTTTAACACCTGAGCAACAGCAAATGTTTAAAACTGCCATCAGCTGTCATATTTGTGGTGAGCAATTAGGAGAAGACCGAGTACGTGACCATTGTCATCTGTCAGGGGAATTCAGAGGGGTGGCGCATAGCAATTCCAACTTAAATTTCAAAATAACCCCTGTAATACCCATTGTATTTCATAATCTTTCAAAATATGACTCTCATTTTATCATAAAGTCACTACAAGACCGTAACGTTAATATATTACCTAAAAATAATGAAAACTTTATTTCTTTTACATCTATAAAACATGGAGGTATGAACTTTCACCTTAGATTTATAGACTCTTATAGGTTTTTATCCTCCAGCCTCGATAAACTAGCAGCTAATCTCGAATCATCATCGCTTAAAACCTGTTAAAACTCCTCCTTGCTCAACGATTGTTTAACTGATACATCACGTCGCTGTCTTTGTAGGCGTCGTGGACTTTCTAGAACATGGTCTCTTGTTATCTCAATTCTATTGATTATCATGCCATTCATAACACATATCGGAAAATTATAATAATTCTCTTGAGTTATATTAATTATTTCTGAATTTATCGTGCTTCCTTTTTCTGATAAAAATAATTGTATACTTATTTCCTTTAGACTGAGTTGTATTATTTATGGTTGTCGTCAATTCTATACCCATCAAAAACCACAGCTTTGTTGAACACAATGAAAAAAAACACATCATCCCTGTTTGGCGAAATCTGTATCTTCGATTTATCCCCATCCATAGATTGAATTTTCAAGTAAACGATCCAAGGTAGCAAATTAGAGAAAAACATTGTTTTAACTGCTATGTGCTTACTAGACCACCACTCCTCAATAGAATTAAAACTTAAATGATTTTATTAATTTGTTGCCTAGACTAAAATCTATCCATTTCCTGCATAAATGATAATAATACATCCCTGACACACATTCCTTCATCCTGTCTACTAATTATTGATAAACTGCAGTACAACAGAAGATTTTTACAATTATATCAAACCTGACATATATAACAAATTCGATACATCCGACTTCCCGTATGATAACGTTTATAATCTTCCACAAGTCAACGTGAAGTATAGTTGGAATGATGAAAGACGAAAACAACGGAGATACATTCGATAAAACATTGATTTTTATTTCTCATAATGACCACAACTACTCCATATTGCGACTGACGTCACTCGCACCTGCAAACTCTTCGGCGCGCGGGGCCCAGCACGGTGCGCCGCGCGGCGCGGCGACTCGCCTACCTGCACACTTGTACGATCTCATATCAACGCCAAGCGTGGGAAAATACACACTCACCCAACAAGTTGCATGCGCCCACGCACGCGCTTTACTGGAGGGAGACTCTGCACCAGGGTCGTCTGCTTAGGTACCTCCGTCTTACCTATTTCTGCCGCAAAGCAGCAGTGCTTGCATTGCTGTGTTCCGGTTTGAAGGATAAGATATGGCAGTGAAATTACTGGGTACTGTGACTTTACATCTGATGTCACAAGTTGGCAACGTACACTGTGGCTCTTGTGGGGGTTGCATTTTTGCTGCGAATCTCACAGGAGCAACATGTTACCACTTACCATTAGGTAGGCAGTTTGCTTGTATGCCAACGTTCTGCAATAAAAAGAAAAAAAAACGCAACACGCATTCCTCCTCCTCCTCACCACCACCAACAGCAACACCAACACCTACGCCTACAGAGGCCCCTCAACACCCCTGACACTATGAGCCAGAACCGGCAATAAATAGCTCGCTGTTTCACATACTATTTTGCCACACCAACAGCTACCTTAACATATTGACATAATCACACGAACTAAAACGTTTCACTCACCATCACCATTTTGCCACACCATAATCAACCTTAACACATACACACAAAGACTAATATTGTACGACCTTGAAGTGAGCCAGAACCGGCAATACTATGCTACTAGAACGATCTCCCTTTTTGGGAACCGGCTGGACATTGGCCTCTTTTCAAGATTTCGGCACACAACCAGCAGAGAACAACAGACGGTATAGACGCGTCAGGACCGGAGTCAACTCCGCTGCACACTTCTTAAGTACAATCGCAGGAATGCCGTCTGGTCCACTTGCTTTTCGAATATCGATCGACTGTAGCTCCGCCCGCACATCACGCTGTCTGATGCGGATATCGGGCATAGTGCTGCCACAATGGGACAGTGTCGGAGGTTGTGCACCACAGTCATCGATACGGGAATGAGCCGTGAAGTTTTGCCAGGAGGTCGGCTTTCTCCTGCGGCTGATGAGCAAGTGAGCCATCGGCATGTCTCAGCGGTGGCAGCGAGGGTTGGCAGAAGTTTGATTGCACAGCTTTGGCCAGGCGCCAGAAAGAACGGCTACCCGTAGGGTAAGCTAGCAGTTCCTGACCCACTTGTGCAATGCGCTGAGCATCCGCTCTAATGTAAGCCCTCTTACACAAGCGCGGTAAGCTAGCTGTTTGTTTTCAACAGCAGAGGCGCACTCGCGATTGAACCAGAGGTTACGTCTCCCTCTACTGACGAGATTGGAATGCGGAATATAATATTCCATTCCTAGTCTGATCTCGTCAGCAACAGAGGTAGCGCAGGAGTTCGGATCCATCCCGTTGAAACAGCGCTGCCACCAAGGGACAGATGCGTAATAATCCCGCATACCGTCCCAATCTGCTGACGCATAGTGCCACAGACGGCGTGCTGCAACCACAGGCGACGGTCGCGACGCCTGAGGTTCTCCATGCATTTTTTCTACGGAACGACTGCAGAAAAGCGTATGGCATTTGTCTAGGGAAGCAGAAGCGATCCCGATCACGTCAGAGCAGTGTGCATGCGCCTGTGTTGTTAAAACACGTCACATGCGGATTGCGCGTATAGCCTTTTTCTATCATATTCATTTCTAATTTATGATACGAAATGGAGAGAATATAGACGACATCAGTCCATTGGAGCTACTGTTTGATAGGATCAGAGTAAGGATCTGAGTCGAACAATTCGTAGAAAAACATTGTGCACGTGTGAGATTGCCGAGAGTTACAACTGTAATGAAATGAATCATCATAAAACATCAAAATGCGACACATAGATGTGAACGCTAGCCGTCACGTGAAAGAGCATCACAACACGACATGTCAGACAAATACAAATCTGGCTTAAGGCGCTGAAAATTTTGGCACACAAAGACGTGTGACGCGCGCGCGCCCTACCCCCATAGAGCGTAAGGGCGCTTGCGCACTTATACGCATTCGGTTCGTGTTCGGTTTTGATCCGGTTTGGCCTTCCTAGTGATTGTATGGACGCTTGCGCACTCATACGTAAGTATTCGGTTCGCGTTCGATCCGTAAATTCTCACTTCGAGTCAATTTTAGGTATGCATTAGGATGGCGGGTCTCCATCATTTATTTATATTATTTGGTTTTGTTAATAACATTTATAATATATTTATAATGATTGCTTAATCGTTTTTTTTAATATAAAATGACAATTTATTCTGGAAAACACATGTTATAAGTGGAATGTTAAAATGCCTACAGCTTACTCGAATATCAATTAATTAAACTGGGGCCTAATTCAGCTAATAAGTTATAGCTGAATCGAAACTAAAACGTTGCGATCGACCAATCGTAGCACGTATATTGCCATGCAACTGTTCGATGACGTGATAAGGTGGCGCTCTGATTGGTCGATCGCAACGGTTTAGTTTCGATTCAGCTGTAACTTATTAGCTGAATTGGGCCCCTGGAATTTTTGCTTGTAATTCCTTTCCCATATAACAAACTTTCCTTATTCCTAGTTCTGTACCCTTTCCCCTTTTGAATATGCTGTCTCATTCTTTCGTCCCAAGGTTGTCTAGAATAGATTACTTATTAGCAATAAGGCCGCCTATTTGTACTAGTCTGTTTTTGTTTTGTAAAATATTTCATACATTTCTTGTTCCTTTTTCAAACATTGGAGGTAGGTACTAAATTGTGGTTTAATCTGTTACATCAAATAGTTTGTAACTTTAATGTTAAAGCATGATCCCGCCATTTTGATAATGAAAGCAGGATTATTAAGCAGGTACCAAAATTATAATGTTTGGTATCAAATAGTACCAAATGGGTACTAAATTGCAGTGGGTTTTAAAAAACAGGAAGTGATCCCGTCATCTTGACGTATATCATTCACACAACGGTCTCAAACACGAATCGAATACGGATAAGTGCGCAAACGCTAGGACGTAAATTTCCCGTTCGGTTTTTTCACGTATCGAACACGAATCGAATACGTATAAGTGCGCCCTAATTCGCACAAGTTTGTTTACGTAATTCTGGTGATGCGCGTAGAGTTACAAACATTCTAGAGGTATATTAAATTAAGTAATATTTATTTTTTATTTTCGTATGAAAGTAAAATCTAACTAATTATGAAAAGTTGTAGAACAAAAGTTGTTGTTAATGATGACAACTATCTAATCCTTTGAGGCTGCAAGTGTTTTACAAATAACCCTGTATATCGCCAAGGTCACACCAAAAACTCTGGACATGTCAGGATTTATCCGGTTAGTTACCTTTGTGTCGGTGGCGCTGTGGCCTCGGCACTGGACTGTGCCTCGAGTAGAATCGGGAGGCCCGCGATCGATCCTGCCATTTTTTTTTATTGCAGAAAGTTGGCAAACAAGCATACTGCCCACCTGATGGTAAGTGGTAACAGTCGCCTTTAATACATGTAGCTCCTGTGAGATTCGCAGCAAAACTGCAACCCCCACAAGAACCACAGTGTACGTTGCTAACTTGTGATACCAGATGTAAAGTCACAGTACCCAGTAATTTCACTGCCATATCTTACCCTTCAAACCGGAACACAGCAATGCAAGCACTGCTGCTTTGCGGCAGAAATAGGTAAGACGGAGGTACCTAAGCAGACGACCCTAGTACAGAGTCTCCCTCCAGTATTAATGTGTTTTTCGTTCCACGAATTTCATATGTACATTTATCTGACGCTCCTACGGTGAAGGAAAACATCGTGAGGAGACCAAAGGTGTATGTAAAGTCAACCAATCCACACTGGGCCAGCGTGGTTTGACTAAGGCCTAATCGCCCTAACTAGTTAGGGTATAGGCTCGTGCCCCTCGGTGGGACTGGGGACGTATATGAGCTGCGTTGATGATGATGATGATGACCCTAGTGTCGTTACACACGCGGGGACGTGCGGTGTTTGAGAGGGTCTGACTACTTGCAGTACTCAAACAGCATATTATTATAGAGGCTGTGAGTTATGCTCTAGCACTCACTATGTGTCGTTCACATTTCGTTTGATAAATGCTCCTATACCCATGCGGTGAGCGTCTTGTTGCGAAAATATACATAATATATAAATACGAGTATACCCCTTGCTATGGCTTGATGTTAGGCCCCATACATTGTTGTAATATGAGAAAGGACTATTCCATCATTCATAAATTTCAAAAAATATTTTGTCAGATTATACTCTTTTGACCTATCTTATGGGTGTCAAAACAATTAAATATACCAACCACATTGCTTTCTTAGTATCGCATGTGCAGAGAATCTCTCCGTCAGGTGCTTGGAGATAACAGTTGTGGTAGAGTGGCTTTGTGCGAACTGGAATGGAATTTTGCTTTATCACTCTATTTTTTTGTAATTTCGCACGAAGCCTAGCCCTAGAATTAAGCATAAAGATCAACTAATAATAGATTTACCTAAAATAAATTCACATTAGACTTCATTCAAGAACAAGACAAAGTTTTACTTACTTAGTTAAATCAACCGGTTTTAAACTTTTGAAATTAATATCTGCATATTGCCGGCATAACTCATCTAAATTGTTCCAAATATTGTTATTCCTTCTTCTGAAGAACAGCCAGATACTTTTATTGGCATAGTTGTTGACAAGATTTACAAATATCTTGATCGCAACATGAGCGTCTGCTGCGGCATACCTCACTTGTTCAGTCGTAAGTTCATCTGCTTCCCAGTTACTACAGCGAATCTGCAATAAAGGAAGAATAATATTTGCACAATCGTATGGAAATTATCAATTTAACCTGTCAGCCACCAACCGGTCTCATAAGACCGGTGTGGCTTTACGCTATGTAATAATTGAAAAATACCCTCACGAAAGGAAATTTATAAATTAATACATTGCTTTTTACAGAATGAAAAATATGCTTTGATTGTGAAATAAGTATAAAATTTTTGAGGGTATTTTTAAAAATTTTTATAGCGTGACACCGGTCGCATGATTTCAACATTTCGTGAGAGCATTTCTTTTATTCCCATAACAATAAATGCTAAAATCCTACTGTCTTCATCTTCACAAGAGCTCTCATAGAGTAAATTATTTCTATTCTCACCAGTTCATTTTGTTATGAAGAGTGGCTAGTAATATTAATTATTATTATTCAAATTCAGTCTTTTATCATTAAAGAAAGAAAATAGGATATAAAGAGTAAGGAATATTAGAGGTTTGGGTAAAAGTGCCTTGATTTTGGAAGACCACAGCCAGTGATGAAAATTTTGTAGTAGGTGGGAAATAAAGAAATAAGACTATGATGTTTTCTACATTTGTGTCCAATGTGCGTCGAACGAAGCAGAGATATTTAAAAAAACAAATTGAATAAAACCAATTACTCTCCTTCAATCTTATAGAATACTAGCTTTCCGCTCGCGACTTCGCCGGCGTATTATTGTTTTCCCGTGGGATTTTTTTCCCGTATGAAAATTACCCTATGTCCTTCCCCTGGCCTCGGAACTATCCCTATACCAACTTTCATCAAAATCGGTTCAGTAGTTTCGAAGCCTATTCAATACAAACAAACAATCAAATCTTTCCTCTTTATAATATTAGTATAGATTTCTGTGTAATATACTGTTTGAAACATGCAATAAACAATCATAACGGTCCAATAAACCCAAAAACAATAATAATAATAATATATTTATTTTGCGTTTGAATAATGTACACTGGAGATGGTCATAACAATTATAAAGATCATGCTTATTCAGCCATTAGTTACAGCATGCAAAATATTTTGTGACGATAAGATTAATAAGTTATACAATATCATGTCAAATTGTAATCATTATTAGAAACACCAAATTAAATAAAATGTCAGAGTTAATATTAATAAAATTACTTGTATAAAATGTCAGATTTGAATACATTAATAAATTACATTAGAAAGCATAAACATGAAAATATTGGTTTATTACTAAGTGTATTAATCTGTCAATTTCGATTTCATTTAAATACTTAATCATTAATCAACAATTCAAGATATGAATTATATAATAATCACATTCAGTTACTGTTTAAAATTATAAAATTCTTGCACGGAATAAAAACAATTTTCAATAAGCCAACTACTTATATAACGCTCTTTTAAACCTATTCCAGGGCAACACTTTTATGTTTTCAGGTATTTTATTATAAATAGTTATACACATCCAATAACATTTTTTTTTGATTCGCGCACTGTTAGGAATGAAGACAGAAACCAATCTATCGCAATTTCTAGTATTACGTGGGACGTGGATAAACATCTTTAGCTTGCTTGAAATAATGCATATTTTGTCTTACAAATTTGGCAATTTCAAAGATATACAGACAGGGAAATGGTAAGATATTTAATGTAATGAATAGTGGTCTGCATGGTTCGTCAGGTGCAGAATTACATATTGCTCTTATACACTTTTTTTGAGCAATAAATACCTTATTTTTGTCGGTGCTATTTCCCCATATAATGACTCCGTATCTCAGTATTGATTCTATATAAGCGAAGTACACTGTAAGAGCTGTACTTGCTGTACTGTACTGTACAGACAAATCAACTAATCTGTGCCCATTGTCTTAGATCTGAAAATTGATGGAATATGATAGTGATTTTGTGTATATTTTGATGACATACTAATCGCATCACTTGACGTCAGGGATCATGAAGGTTAAGTAAACTCTGTAACTACTTAAACGTCTACAGTGACCATGTTAACACTACAGTGTTTTCAGTAAATATTTTTTTTCTAAACCATATTATAATACTAAATATACCAAATCACACAATTGGGATTGAATATCTTACTTTTGATATGACTTACAATAAAACTACCATCACAAACAATAATTTGCTAATTTCTAACTGGAATAATTATTTCAGTGGCCGAAAAATCAAGCCAACCTCCATATAAATTTACCCAAACCCCTTTATCGTTCGTAACTTCATCTATTACAACAAGATCGATATAGGATAAGCAATCTGATTAAAAATTCAGACAGTAAATGTGAAAATACTTAAAATATGAATTCAAATTCAATATTGTTTATTCAAATTGGATTATTACATAATCACTTTTGCATGTCAAAGAAGCTACGCCAATTATAATTTTTGTATGATATTTGTTAATCTCACCCTCCAGGTTTTATCCAAAATCACACCTAATTGTGATTTTGCTAGGGAAGCAAGCCCTCCATGATCGTAACCACACATATGGACAATGTGACGAATGTCCAGCGTTGATCGGAGACTGACTGAATAATCGTGATATAAATATTTCGCATCATCACCAGGAGCCACACCAACTTTGTAAATTAATGCGTCTTCCAAAAATGCCTGTTGGTTCAACAAATAAAAAATAAATAATCATGACTTAAGTGCACTCATTTAGCATGTAGAAATAATATACTAACTTTCAAGGAGTCTGGTAAGTGTGTTAAGTGATTAATTCGAAATAGTGCACAATAACCATCATATGTAGATAACTGTATCAAAGATACAGGATTTCTTTTGCCCTTTATTGTGACCCATTCACAATCAAACCCCACTGATCTATAAGTGTTTAATCTCCTAAGGAAAACAAAATTGAATTAATTTCTAATATATTATGTATAAGAAAATCTTTATTTAAAGCTACAGAATTTATTCTAAAGCTAAAAAGCACATTTAATAGATGAAAGCCTCAAATTAAATACTATGACAGTGACTATGTCGCATTGTCAGTGTTAAGGTGGTTGTTTATTTATTTACTAGCTTTTGCCCGCGACTTCGTCCGTGTCCCTTTACAAATTCCCCTCCCCCCACCCTTTATCCTTCCCCACAACTCAAACTATGTCCATACCAAATTTCATCTAAATCGGTTCAGTGGTTTTTGATTCCCCATACAAACTTCCACCTCCCTTTTCTCCCCCTTAAGGGGTGATTTCTGCAATAAAAGTTCTATGTACGTCTCCTCCTGGTTCTAAGCTACCGCCCCACCAATTTTCAGCCAAATTGGTTCAGCCGTTCTTGAGTTATAAATAGTGTAACTAACACGACTTTCTTTTTCCCGTTGGAATTTTATATTTTCCCGTAGGAAAAAATATAGAAGACTATTATTTATATTTAGAAGCTCGAATAATAAATTTTATAGAAATTGGAACAGATTTTAAATATTTTTCATAGGAACTTTCAATCCCTATTTTGCACCCTAAAGGTGGTTGATTTCTATAGATACATTATTAGTACACCTCCACACTACCTATAGAGCATACATTTTAAATTTCAAGTCTCTTAATTCAAAAACATAGGACTTTCATACAAACTTCCAGCCCCCCTTTTACCCTCTTAGAGTGGAATTTCGTAAAATCCGTTCTTAGGGCATGTCTACACCCTATAAGAAACCTACCTGCCAAATTTCAAGTTTGTAGGTGTTGTAGTTTCTGAGATTTTGTGATATGTCAGTCAGTGGTATTTCGCTTACGATTATTACGATACGATTATTTTTTTATCACCCTGGAAATCACCCTGGAAAATTTTAGAACATCCATTATACATTACACATTCACATCCATTATTATATATAAAATATAAAAAAAATGAAATAAAAAATTATAGAAAAATAAAAAAAATATTTAAAAAATCTCTAAAAATGCTGCTCTCAACTAGTGCAGCATTTTTTTGGATATTTTAGAAAATTTCATGTAAACTTAAGTGAGTTATTTTTTTATTCATATTTTAATCATTCTACTACAATGTCGTGAAGCTTAAACTATCCAGGGTGATAAAAAAATAACCGTGTATACATACATATATAGATTAATTCTTCATGTACAATGTGTACAAAGGCGGATTTAATGCCATAGGCATTCTCTACCAGCTAACCTTACGGTGATGGGAGAGAGGAGGTATGGTAAATGTACTGAAATAGTATGTACTACACAAATTCTGGGAATAGAATTCTATAAATACAAAGGGAAGAATTCTGATTATAACAGTATGTTTAAACACATTAGGCAGGCACTGCCTAACAATGATAGAGAAAGATTGTGTACACTCCACAGACAAGAACTGGTGACAAGCGGTCTCAAATGCCGACACCAAAAACATGTTTTACCCTCTTCCCCGCTCTTCACGCGTGTGTGCGCCTGATTAGCTTCGAGTTTAGTTCCGTCTATGCTGTAGACAGGGGTAGTTGCGTCGGACAGTCATAAATCGCGAAGTAAAATTTATTTAGGCTCACCTTTATATTAACAACCCACGATTTGCACATTGCAACCATTAAAAAGAAAATAGGTGACGAAATTGCCTACTGTAGGTTAGGTTAGGTTCAGAACATGACCATGCGTAGCGGAGCGAGCGAAGCGAGCGCAGCCTCATACTATTCTCTGAGAACCTATACCACTAAAATCATATAATTAATTCTTTGATCTTCCAATTTTTACATCTTCTAATTCTTAAATAGGTTCTAGATGCGGCGCAAACATGAGTTAATACACAACCCAACCTTTTCCCATACATTTTGAGGTTAGGTTTGTGAAAATTTTAAAAATTAATATCTTGAAAACTACGCATTGCCGAGAGGGGGGAGTTGTACAGGGGGGTAGCTCCCCTCCTCCCCTACCCGCCCCCCTCCACCCCCCACCCCCCAAATCGTGGGTTGCTAATCTAAAGCCCTTCCTTTTTTTTAAATAGGTGACTTAGATTTTTTTTTATATTTTTATGATAACATATATGAGTTAGTCTATCACCTGCTTTCGGCTTGACGTCAACTTCTGGGACACCCTGTATATATTTTTTGTAATTGTTGCTCTCACATGAATATTGTCGTTTATAAGACAGTATAGATTTATGATTACATGTTCCTAATTAAAATATATTTAGAGGACATAATTTGGTTTTATTTTGTTCTTTCATAAGTGTTTTAATTATAATCGAGCAGTTTCACAACCAAAGCATATTTTTCATTTTGTAAAAAAAATGTTTTAATTTATAAATATTCTTTTGTAAGGGTAGTTTTCAGTATTAGACAGCGTAAAGCCACACCGGTCGCATTCCACCGGTTGGTGGCTGACAGGTTAATAAGAAGGAACATACAAATTTTATACTTATGACCTTGAATTTTACTAAATTGTAATAAATTTAGAACATTAAAATCAATACAATAATTTTTTGGTGGATTGACTGAACAATTAAAAAATAAATAATATTGAAACATTGTGTACTTGCGATAGGCAAAAATCTTGATGGCTTAGTGGTCATAGTATCAATATGAAATTAGTATTTCATTGAATGTTGTTGAAATTGAATTGGATTGAATTAATAAATTGAATTGGGGTTATAACATTGTTTTGCAGTGGGCTGCTAATGTTTCCTTACCTTCTTAACTCTATTATAACTTCATTACACATTGCAACGTCCGTGACAGTTGATACCTTCAAATATTTAAAAGCTTTAGTAGCATCCTGCATTCGTTTCATAGTGCTATGACTATAATAATAGACTATTCCGGCAAAACCTAACATTAAAGTTAGAATACCGTATAATTTCATAGAATCTTCATTGAAGCCGTCCGAAAGATCCATATTTTAATATTCGACAAATAACTTTAATTAACAACTTTAATAATAATTTAACTATAGAAAGAGATTTTAATAGTATAATTCAATGCAATCAAAAAAATACAACCTGTGGCTTCGCATTGCAAAGCACAAATTATATTTTTTTTTTTTTTTTTTTTTTAATGGCAAAAGAGAAGTTTTTCTATATGCCAGTGTCAGGTAAAAGGTTGGGAAATGGTTATATTATTCAAGGAACGGAACGGAACGCGAATGGGAATTAGGATCAGTAAAGGATGTAGGTAAGAGATTAGGAATATATTATAATATTAGGAAGATATAAATACATACAGCATAACTATATCTTGATATTGTTGTGTTTTAGGAATGCAGATAACATGTCAAAAAATTTATTTGGATACATTAATAAACAAGAAATACGTGTAGGAAGTGGAACCTGATGTTTTATCAATGAGTCCATGAAAGAGGAACGGTCGTATAGGGTACAAGAGAAGAATAAGTGATCCAAGTCCCCAACGCCAGCCCCACATTCACATAGATTACTTGGAACAATTTGCATTTTAGCGAGATGGGCCAAAGTACAAACATGACCAAGACGCATGCGAGTAATAATGCTGATAGTAGTTCTACTGGAATTAATCTTATGAAACCATGGCTTATTTAATATATTTGGTTGGATTTGGAAGTATTGATTTCCTCTCTTGTTACTGCTATCTGTCCAACACCTCCTCCAAGAATCTTGAAGATGAGTACTAGCCAGGGTTATCAAATCATGGCAAAAGTTTACATAAGGAAAGACATCACCGGATCTAATTGCTTCTTTTGCTAACTGGTCAGCTTTTTCATTACCACTAATACCTTGGTGGCTTGGAATCCAAGCTAGTGAAACTGAATATCCTAGAAACTGACATTCTAAAAGCTTCGTCCTGATATTGCAGATAACTGGATAACAAGGCTTCATTTTAAATGGGTACTTTTGAATAGCCTGTAGAGTGCTTTTAGAGTCTGTAAATATAACTGTAGTTTTTAGTTTCATGAGAAGAATGTATTCTAAAGCCTTGAAAATTCCAAAACATTCCCCTGTAAAAATAGATGTCTCAGGTGGAAATTTTATTTTTTGTACAATGTTAAATTGTTTGTGATATACACCTACCCCTACATTTTCTAAATTGGATGATTTAGATGCATCAGTAAAAATGAAATGTGCATCCTGCCAGAGCTCATTACTAATATGCTGAAATATGAAATTGGCACCAATATCATGTTTCTGCACCCCGACATCGTAAAATATAAGTGGACTTAAACATAAGGATTTGTAAGAATTAGAAAACAAAGGTAAAATACAACTGCGGCAAATTGGAGACTCAATGGCTCGAAGTTTCCTATAACTAACTATAATACATAATGAAGGTTTATGAGTCCAGTATTTATTTATTCGAATTTGTTCATCAAGTTTCATTAATTTCATAAAAAGGGGATGATTGGAATATTGGTAGTTTTTAAATAGAAACCTATCACATAATAGTTGTCTTCTTAAACATAGAGGAGGCTCGCAGCACTCCACCTGCATGGCATTGGTAGGAGAAGACTTCATAGCACCTAAAATTAACCTCAAAGATTTATATTGGATAGAATCTAATTTCTTGAATGCAGTAATATTTCCACCTTCTAGTAAGAATGTACCATAGTCCAACAAGCTTCTAATAAGGGCATTATAAATCAATTTTAATGTGGTGGGATGGGAACCCCACCATACACCTGCCAGACATCGCATCATATTAAGGTTTTTTTCACATTTCGCTGCAACATAGTCACAGTGTTGATTACCAGAAAGCTTAGAATCTAAAATTACTCCTAAAAATTTTGCACTAGAATTAACAGAAATTTGATCATTATCATAAAAAATGTCAATTATTGGAGTAAATCGTTTCCTACTGAATAAAACAATTGAACTTTTGGAAGCAGATAATTCTAACCCATTTTGATCTAACCATTTTTTAAGTACTTTTAAAGAGTTATTCATTTGTTGAGAAGCATGATCAACTGATTTGTTAATGGTATATAAAAGTAAGTCATCTGCATACTGTAACATTCTAATATCATTTAATGATGAATCAAGATCATAGGTATAGATATTGTATAATACAGGACTTAACACGGAGCCTTGAGGTAAGCCTTTATTAATTGTTCTAGTAATCCTAGACCCATCTTTAAGATCTAAATAAATATATCTTTCATATAACATAGCCATAATAAACTTAATGATAGAATTTGGTACCTTTAAAAGTGACAATTTTTTAATTAATTCAGAAATAATAACATTATCATAAGCAGCATGAATATCCAAAAATGCAGCTAAAAGGGAATCATTATTTGAAAACGCTAAACGAATATCAGTTACTAAAATGCTAATACTATCCATGGTACTCCTACCTTTTCTAAAGCCATATTGGCTATTTGCAAGTAATGACTTACTTTCTAAATACCATTCCAAACGATTCTTAATTAAATGCTCTGCTAATTTAGCCAAAACAGAACTGAGTGCGATTGGTCGATACGAAGAAGAATTTGTTGAGTCTTTACCAGGTTTTAAAATAGGTACTACTATTTGAGACCGCCATGAGACAGGAACTTCTCCACTTTCAATTACCATATTAACTAATTTTAAAAAGTATTTTAAAGTTTCATCACTAGAATGTACAAAAAAAGAATATGGTATTCCATCATCCCCAGGAGAGCTATCATGTACATTGCTGAGAATACCTTTTAGTTCATCCAATGAGAATGGAGCATTGAGATCAGTATCATTAGATTGGTTAATTGAATTAATTTGAAATGGCTCTACAACTGATGCAGGAGCCAAATTATCCATAAAATCATTAGCCAGTAATGGTGAAATAGTATTAAAACGTATTGGGTTAAATGCAGATCGAAAACGTTTAATATTACGCCAAACAACAGATGGGCATATTGCTGGAGAAAGAGAAGCACAAAATGATCTCCAACCATCACGTTTTTTCTGCTTTAATAAATTTTTTGTATTTTTTACAACATTACAAAGATTATCATAATTTTCTATTGACATATTTTGACTGTATTTTTTTTCAGCATTTTTTCGACTCATAACAGCATTTGTACATTCACAATCCCACCATGGTGGTGATGGAATTTTACCACTGAACTTATTTTTAATGGGGAATGTTTCATTTGCAGCATTTAAAAGACATGAGGCCAATGCATCAGAACAATCTGCAACTCCATTTTGGGAAACATTTGGTAACTCAGATAACTTTGAATTAACAATGAGATTGAACTTTTCCCAATCAGGATTAGATAGTTTATATTTAAGTCGAGGCATATAAGTTTGTTCCGGGGGCTTTCTAAATGGACAAGATATTATTAAAGGATAGTGATCACTTCCAAAAGTTGACAAGAGAGGCGACCAGGACATTAATGCAGCTAACGAAGGAGTACATATTGATAAGTCAATTGCACTTATATTTTCATCTGGGTTAGTTCGTCGGGTGGGAGCACCAGAATTTAACAAGCATAAGTTATGCTTATCAATTATTTCTAAGAGGTCATCACCATTACTGTTTGAAATCCCACACCCCCAAGACTGGTGATGGGAATTGAAATCACCCAGAACAATGTAAGGAGAAGACAGAGCAGTAAAAAGAGAATCTACACCTCTAGTAAATATTTCAGATGTGGGATGAGAGATATATACAGAAACAATGGAAATATTATTATCTAATCTTATACCTACAGAGTTATAATTATCTAAGTTATGAGAAGGTAAAATCAATTGCTTAAAAGGAATGTTATTTTTGACTAATATGGCGACACCGCCATATCCATCAAGTCTATCTTCTCTGACACAAGTGAACCCAGGGATATTAAAAATAAATCCTGGTTTCAACCAAGTCTCAGAGAGAGCAATTATAATAGGGTTATATTTATTTATCATGTATATTAAGTCACCTTTTTTAGATGTTATGCTCCTGCAATTCCACTGAAGGATTGTTGTATCCATTATTGGTCATTAAACTATTAATCAATTCTACTATAATTGCTACGTTGGACGGTTTCAAAGAATTTGTTGAAATAAATGTATTTAGTAATGTAACTATTGTATTGATTACTTTATCCTCAGAATTTTCATATTTTTTATTGCTAAGTGCACAACCATCAGCTGGGGAAGGCATTTGCCATTCTTTTATAATAGCATTATGAGCCACTTTATCAAATCCCCTTGAGAATGTTGGTATTGTACGAGGAGTAATATTTACTGTCTTTTTGTATGTAGTTCTATGGGACTCTGGTGATATTTGCCTATGTACATTTCCTTTTTGGGAAGCTACAATATCAGAGTAAGGTTTGGATATTGTAGGATGAAGCTTACTAGCCTCTGCATATGAAAGGCAGCTATGGGACATAGATAATTTTATTTCTTTTTGCCTGTTGAACTCCGGACATATCTTATTGGTGGCATAATGATGCCCAGAACATATAACACATAATGCACAAGCTTCATCAATGTTGCAATCATCTCCTTTATGATCTTGAGCACATTTAAAACATCTTGGTTTTGAACGACATAAATTTTTTGTGTGCCCATACCGACAACAATTAAAACATTGTATGGTAGGGTAAGTGTATAGTTCAACCGGAAGTGCATTATAACATATAAAAATCCGTTTTGGTAAGACCTGACCATCAAATGTAAATACAACAGTCTGTGATGGTTTCCACACCACATTCCCGTTATCAATAAACTTATAGTTAAGCCTTCTTATTTTAAGGATTTGACCACAACCAAAAGGAACTGTAACATTTTCTTTGATCTCCTCAGGTGTCCATTCTACGGGTATACCTTTCACTAAACCCAATCTAACAACACTAAAAGTTGGTATAAAAGCACGAAGCTTAAAGTCTGTCAATTTATTGCTACTTACAAAACTGTTTGCATCTTCAGGTGTAGAAAAGGATACAGTACATCTGTTCCGACCAATCCTTTTAACACTCCCTGGTACAATATTTTTAAAATTATTTTTTTTTAAATAATTGCCAAATGTCATGGGGTGTAAAATTGTACCATCATTTGGGGTAGCAGTCACCCTTTGTACATGAACAGCATAAGGGGATGTATCTGTGGATACATATTCTTTCCTACCAATTCGAGTAATCTGAGGGGCCAACGGGTAAGAATTTTGATCACTGTGTGCAGAATAAGTAGAGTCAGACGACACTGGAATTGGAACTGGTTCTTTGAAAACCTCACTGGATGTTTTTGGAGAAACAGAGTTACATTGACATTGGTTTTCAACCTCAGTTTCATTAAGTTTTGAGATCCTTTTTCTCTTTTTATTACAATGTCGACACACTCTACCCAATCTGCATCTCTTTCTTGAAACTGATTGTTGACTACTTATTGACGCATCAGTTTCCATTTCGCTGTCAGGAATTTGAACATTATATGCCACTGGGGGTGGGGGACTTAGGTTAATACCTAAGTCCCCCAATGCAATATCGGGTGGCTTGCTCATGTAAAATTACATTTAAAAAATATGTACAACACTTACCAACTATAGAAGAAACTATACACAAATATAAATAAAAATATAATTACAAATATTTACACTACAAATACTCAACTGATCCAAGTTAGAATAGCTAAAATTAAATAAAATATTTGCAAGGAAAAAATTTTCGACCGCCACGTCCAATTTCCCGCGCTTTCCTCCCACAAATTATATTACTGTTACAGATAGGAATCAACCCCTCTAGCGGCCGTTTCGTAGTGAAATGACAGCTCCGTAATGATAGTGCTGCAAAACTATCGACTGCTTATTATCGACATACTGAAAATTATCGATATAAATTTACAGCCCTAATCTACTTTTTTAATTCTGATAATATTTTAGGTTATTAAAAATCAAAACAACGAAATGCGATTATCTTTTTATTGAATTTAACATACAATATGACAAAAACGTACACAATGGAACTTATTAGAACCCACAATTCTCCGCCATGCAACGCTGTGCTTACTCTGCGATTCTGAAAAGATAAATAAGCATTTGTATAAAGTGTGACGACTCTAAAATGAAAAACAGTGAAAAACCTAGTAAAAATAAATAACCTGCCTCTCCATCTGATCTTAGTCTCTCCACTTCTCAATATCTGTACACCTGTTGATACAAAAAAGATAATTATATAAGACATTACTTTGTTTTTGAAAATAATTTTGTTTTATTGATTATTTACAAAACTTCAGATTGAAGAATTGAACTCTGCAGACAATGGCAAATAGTTTAAAACGTTTGAATACATTTTGAAGAAGTTAACATTAAAAGCAATTAATTTTATAGTAGGTAATCTAACCAAACAAATCAATCTAGTTTTTAATTTTGATGAATATGTTAAGGTCAATAAGAAATGTTTTCCATAAATTAATGATATTCATTCATATAAATGATTTTAATTAGAGTTTGAAAAAGCATTTAAAAGGAATGGCATACCCATTCCTTTTGTAATGCTTTTAAAATTATGTTTATCAAACTTTCACATTCTCTTAAATAATTGTGTCAGAGTTAAATGTTCCAAATTGGTTCACTAAACTCAAATAAAACTAGATTTATTAAATTCTCATGGCCAAATGTAAGGAAAGTGGATACAATCGAATCGTTGAACTCATCAATTGTAGTTACAAAATTTTTGGGTATTACACTTGATGCACGTTTGTGGGATCAACATAGTCCTTCGCGAACAGACCTAGTTCTGTTGTATATGTAGTAAAACAATTCAAGCATGTTACTATGTTGATACGGCAAGATAAATTTACTTAGTTATTTTCAGTGTCATGTAATTGGCTATTACTGCTGGGTTTCGGCTGCTAGTATAGAAAGTATTTTTGGACTTCAGTTGGTGCTATTTATAATTCACAAGCAAAGGTTTCTCTAAGAAATATTTTTAACTAAATTAATATATTGATTTAAGCTGAACAGTCTAATTATGAAAATTTGATTTGTCTATAAAAATTATAAAACCTTTGGTACCAATTTTCGATTTCATAATCTAAACACAAGAAATAGAAAGCCACTGTGAACAAGTGTGTATTGATCTGCTCATCACGTTCTAGTCATTTTCTGATATAACCATAAAAAGTAGGTGTTATAATAGCAACGTAACATCCCATTTTTTTTTTCGTCGTGACTATTGTGATTTTCAAAGCTTATTTACTCGCAAACTATAAGACTTGAGAGAAAATTGACATGAATAAAAAGTGTTAATTTTAAAGCTATTCTATATGATACAACCATAAAAATTAGGTGTCCTAATATCAAGGCAACATCCCAAAATTTTTCTTGTCCTGCGGCCATTGTAATTTTCAAAGCTGATTTACTCGCAAACTATAAGACTTGAGAAAAAGTGAATAAGAGTAAAAAGTGTTTATTTTAGGCTATTCTATATTATACAACCATAAAAAGTAGGTGTCATAATAGCAATATGCAACATCTCAAAATTTTTCTAAGTCCTGCTGCCATTGTGATTTTCAAAGCTGATTTACTCGCACACTATAAGATTTGAGAAAAAATGGACAAGAATAAAAAGTGTTTATTTTTAGCTATTCTATACGATACAACCATAAAAAAGGACCTTGCGCACCCTTTCATTCACCCCAACCCAATTTTGAAATATTTTCTTTAATATAGGGGCATATAGTATAACACTGATCTTGACTTATAGATTTTGAAAGAAATTTGGCAGCTCTGTCAACTGACACAGTGAATCAATTGACAGTTAACTTAAGATTTATCAACATTAAACTTTAAACTGTATTTTATTAAATGTTTTATTTGTGCTGCTACATTGTTGTTGTCAGTGTCATTGTCATGTTTTGTCCATTTTTAGGTGACCCAAAACAAAACTATAGCACACTTTTGGCCGTTGTCAACAAAAGCAAACTCAGAAACAGTGTCTTATCCATAAACTCGAGTTTGGCAGTAATGGTTGTGTAAAACGACCGGTTGCCACTTAACCAAGAAGTGAAGTGAAGTTAAGCTTGTTATAGCATATTCAAGATAAGAAGGTTCCCGTGACAGGTCAAACTTTTCCGTTTCATGCATACCAGTTTCCGTGAATAAAAATATTATGTTTTAAAAATGTCTTTTTCAGTTATTTTTGTCAACAATGCAACAATTAATTCCACATTAAAATAAGTCCAGTTAAATATAATTATTTATAATTCTGATAAAATATTTGTTTAATTAAGTATTTATTTGAGTCATGAATCGGAACTTATACTTTACACAAACATTTTATTTTTAAACTTTAGAATTATAATTTTATTTAATTAGGCTGATATTCTTGTTTTTATTTAATGTGGAATTAATTATTACATTTTTGATAAAAATAACCTAAGGAGATAAATTATTTTTTTCATCACGGAAATTAGTATGCATGAAACGGAAAAAATCGATTTGTCAAGGGAACTTTCTTATCTTGAATGTACTATATTTAATTTTATCACTGATTAGCCTTTCAGAAACAAGGGGTTAATAAGCAAACATATTTATGTCAAAAACAAATTAATCACCTTTTGACAGCCCACTTTCTGTTATTCATGTCCTGTTCATTGCTTGTGCAGTGGCTTATGTTCTTAGCATATTAATAAAATTGATAAAATGAAATTCAGGTCCATGGTGAGTAACCAAAGCTTCTAACATATCGAGCTTCTCTATGCTTCCGAAGTCACCTTGCGCCCAGACATGTGCACCATCAGAAGATCAATTTTAGCAGAGCTTTGCTACTCTTTTTGAGAAGAAGTGTTTTTCATTTTCATTCAATCTAAAAAAAAATTACATGTAATTTTGAACAACAACATAGTGTAGGTTATTTAATGGAAAACATAATATTAAATTAATTTTAAACTATTGTTTATTTAATGAAAAAAATATTACACAACTTTGCTCACCTATCATTATTGGATTTTTAAGTATTCCTGAATTTATTTCACTTGGAGGAAGTTATTTATTGCATACTCAACTCAAGATATTCATCTTCAAGTATTTGTGTTTCAAAATAACACTAGTTTTTCTGTGTTCATAAGTTGTTTTTATCGATTTCAAAATTGATGTGCATCCAGAAATGTAACCTCTGTTGAAGCCGATGGTCTGTAAAATATTTTAGTGGATTCATAACAATATAAAGTTCGCTCGTTTTTTAGTATGGGAAAGTTCAACTTCATACATTTTGGTAAATAACTATTAGGCCAAAGATGAAAGCGTTCTTCACCTGGATTTGCCTACAAGAGAGTTGCTGGATGTCTGATTATCAGAGTAACAAGTTGTACTCTGCACAAGTTGTACTGTCACCATGGTGATCTGATAAACTTAAGTAAGATTATGGTAGCTAACCAGGTGGGCTCAGCTATATTAGCATGAAATAGTATGAAACAATGAAAGGTCAAAAAGTTATTAAGTTTAGAAAATCACAAGCAAACAAACCGATAAAACTGCCGAATCCCTTCGTACACACAGGTACTGTTATTGAATCAAGAACAGTGAGTGTCAAAAATCTTAAAAAACATGCTTAAAATACATAAAATCTGAAGATAAATTAGAGATTTAAACAAACCAACAATGTAATAATGAAAAATGAAATGCAAATGTGTGCGTTCTACTTCTATGATGATGATGAAATGACACGACACGACACACACACATGCACCCAAAAGCAAAATGGCGTCAAAAAAAATGGCGGAGACTGTCTCAGAGCCGCTCCACTAACGACCCGCTAGTTATAGGGGTGATTCCAACGCCTGTTGCAAAGTGTTACATACTCTTTGTTGCAAAGATTGCAAACTATAGGCGCGTTCGGATAGCATCAAGGTGGCAAAAATAACTGTTAAAAATGACAAAATTGACACAAGGAGCGTTCGGTTAGAAGAAATGTGAACAAAAGTTGCATTTTTATCTGTTTACGTCAACCGTTCGGATAGCTGAAAAAATGTCAAAAATGGCATTGTGAACTGCCAATTTCGCCTCAGAGCTGCGTTCAGAACCTACGCTCGGGTGCTCTCCGAGTGCACTCTGACAGCAACCGACCCGACCCGTTCAGAGCCTCGGGGTAAAAAACGCTCTGACAGGCGGTTAGTACACTCTGTGCCCGTTCAGAAGCTTCGAGTGATGCAACCAAACAACCAACTCGAGCGTAGGGTGAAAAACACTCTGACAGATTTTATGTCAAAAATACGCTAATTATTTATTATTTTATTAAATAACACTACTTTGAACTCTTTTAAGCCTAATACCAGGGAAATATAGTGATTTCTATGTGTTATAATTATTTTTAAGCAGAAAAATGGATATTGACTGTTAATTTCTTAGTAAGGATTAGTAATATTTTGCCCTTTGCTTGAACTTGATCGGCAAGATACAAACTAAAAAAAAAGATATCAACCGACCCGTTCTGAACCTCGGAGTGAGTGTGAAAAACACTCTCGGTTGCATTACTCTGACCCTCGGAACGCAACTCAGCTATTGAAGAGGGTCAAAAGCTCAGACTATAGAAAAAAAGAGGACTCGGCATAACGAACGTAGTTATAGTTATGTGATGTATTTCGACGGCATAGTTTCTGACATATTGGCATCTCTTTTTAACTTATGAGGATAATCATAAGTAAAAAAGGACAACAGTAGTTTTATCATTACCAAAAATGGCAACATTATCTTGGCGACGTCACAGAATACCTCACTGCGGCCGGTCGCCATGTTTTGTCACAGTACTCACAATGAACAACAAGTACATCAGTTGTCATCGCGACTTGTTTGTTTCAGTGTTTTGAAGAAAATTTTGTTATTAGGCGAAAATTGTGCTTGTTTAAAGTGTTGAACTTGCATAATACTGCATTTATTATGGGTAAGTGCAGTGTGTTAGGCTGCCGCATGAGCAAGCAAGCCGCCATCTTTGTGCCAGATTCACATTTAGGTATGCAGGTTTTTTTCGTAGGTATTTCATGTCTATTCTTTTTTCCTTAGTCTGAGGTCAAAAGTGGCAGTTTTTGACATTTAAGATTTTTGACGTTTACTAAACGTAAAATTTTTGACACGATTGAATAAGTTTTAACGAAATAAATTTTATTTTCATTATTTATGGAAATTAATGATCGTTAATCATGAAGCGAGCTTATTACATCATAATACATCCAGAATCTGGAAACTGAAAATAAATTTAGGTTATAATAGCTTATGACTTTGACATATTGATAATGGGGGTGATTCTGAAGCGATCACCTAAAACTATAACTAAATAAAATTAGAGATAGAAATGTCAATCACCGTTTGGTATTCAGAACTCACAAGTTAACTCTAAAATTAAGAGTGACGTTACTAAACTACTCAATTTAGTGTTAGATGTTATTTTCGTATTCTGAGATGCTTCCTAAATCTAATTTTTCTATAATTTTAAATATGTCAAACTAATTTTAGGAGGTGAACTTTTAGGTGCCGTCTAAATTTATCTTGTTACTTTTTAACGATTTTCTAACATTACCGAAGGCATTTTTTTATGCAACTTGCCAAATGGATGATGAATTGGTTGTTATGGCATTAATAGAGTCTTCAGAAAGGTAAAACATTTGTTTTATATAAAAAAAATAGATAAATACCTGCCTCATAGTTTTAAAATATATTTGTAAAGTATCGACTTACTTATGTTATAGAATAGGAGAAGAAAAAGTAAAATTGAGGAAGTTGAGGGACAAATCAGACCCATTTACTATGCCCGAACGTTTTAGAAAAATATTTCGTTTTCCTCGCCAATCCGCTCGCAACTTGATAGAAGCTATAGACTGCACTGAAGTACAGATTGGCTCCTTACCGGAACATTTAAAGGTTTTAGCCAGCCTTTGGTCATGCAGAGCTGTCACTGTTGTCACTGATTTAATATTGCGCAAATTAACTCCACAAAAAAATTTAATTTCCTAAAACAGCAATAGAAAAGGACCTTGTCAAGGCAGAGTGAGCGAGCACCTACTTACATAGTAATGAAATATTTTGAAATAATTATTAAGAAATACATTAACATTCTCCGTCCTTTTTCTATTTAGGTTTCTACAAATATATGGAATGCCAAACACACTTGGAGCTGTTGATGGTACACATATTGGTCGAGGCCTGGAATGCAGCAAACTCCTTCTGTGTGGAGGTAATCACACAGAAGGAGGTGGCAGAACGGGCCAGAGAAGATGACCCAGCGGCAGATCCCTGCCGCCGCAGAAGAACGGGGCGGAGGAGACGGCAGTTCGCCCGCCTTCTTCCTCCTGACGGTGACCAGCGGGACGCGGGCCCGGGAAGCCCGAGTCCTGCATTGCACAGGTCACCGCCAGTCGTCGATACTCCTAATGCCCAGGAGCATCGCCGGCCTTCCCATTTTAGGGAGGTGAGAGGGGCTCGCCATAGGCGAGCAGACGCTGACGAGGTCATGGAAGTGTCCGAAAGGGTTCCCATGGCCTTGTCCGGCGACGGGGCGTCCCTCCCCGACGTATCCTCTTCGTCAGATGACGGGGAGGATGCGGCGGTGATGGACGTTCTCGTGCCAAGGCGTTTGTGAGGGGGCATCGTTGGGTTTTAGTCAGTAGGCCGCGGTTTCTGGCTGGCGCTCTGCCCCCAGTGGCCGCGGAGAGTCCGACATAACCTCGCGCCTACCCAAGCGCGAGGTATGCGTAACGCATTTCCCAACGTTAAAAAAAATGGTACACATATTGGTATTGTTGCTTCACCACTGACACACCCTACAGCACCAGGAAACTTATTATACAATAGGAAAGGCTTTTATAGCATCAATTGCCAAG
The DNA here is from genome assembly GCA_963935595.1 of Schoenobius gigantellus. Taxonomy (NCBI): domain Eukaryota; kingdom Metazoa; phylum Arthropoda; class Insecta; order Lepidoptera; family Crambidae; genus Schoenobius; species Schoenobius gigantellus. Next base: position 7,582,945 of record OZ012544.1, on the reverse strand, counting down.
TCGTGAGTTGTAATTTGTTTGTTCCCAAGTAGTCTAATAGTACTGACATTTAGATGATAGGTAGGCTATGTATGTATGTATTTACTCTTACAACAGAAATTAATGTTCTATATGCAGATAGAAGTATGCCTATCTAAGATTTGTTGCCTAGCAATTACCTACTATTATTTGTCAATAAATAACAGCGGTTATTATGAAAAGAAAACAAAAATTACTAATGTAACAAAATACGCAATTTTAAAATTCAGAGGAAGTCACGAAGTACCTATCTATACAACTACAGACTACCACGTAATTTTTTTTATTTCATAGCATAGGCGCGAAGCCATCACAATCGCAGAATAAATGTCGAATAATTTTTCTTTTGTGATAAAATGAATGACAAATAATCTTTTCTGTTATTTACAAATACGATAAAATCTTAAATTAATAATTTCTGATAGTAAAGTTAGTAGAATATAGCTGTTTTTAATGTTTCTAAATTATCCCGTTTTTCTACAGCACTAGGTGTATTTATAATCTGTGTATTCAATTTAAGAAATTGTCAAGTACAGTTTAAATTAAGAGAGTCCGGCGTTTCAGAATACGAATTACCTAAAACTAATTTAAAATTATATGTTTAATTTTAGTTTTAGTTTTAGTGCAGGTAATCTCAGAATTACCCCCAATGTAGCGTTCGGTTAGGGTGTGGAGCAAAAATGGCAAAAATTTCATAACCTTCTAACCGAACGCTTTACATCAACGCCAATTTTGATAATGCTAAAAACGCCACCACAGGCTACCCGAACACGCCTTATGTGTTCTGTGTTCCAGATAAGCACTTGCTACTTTCTGAGGCTAACATCCTGATGTTAGCCTCGTTTTGCGTTTCTTTTAAGAAATGTTGACATTTTTTGCCGCGCTAATTGTTACAAATGAAACGGAAGGTGCTGATTTTTCGTGCTGAATTTTGACACCTCACCTACTTAGTCCATTCACTTAAAATTTCTAATAATATAAATCAGAATTGGCTAATACTATAAAATATATTTCAATAATTTTTTTAAATCCGCTGAAAATCCTTTTTGATTCATGAAAAAAAGATTCCAAATGTCAAATTTGAAAGCTGTCAAAAAGTGGTATCAGAGGACCCATCTACTAACATGGGTATTTGATAGCATCAAATACCCATGTTAGTAGATGGAATATAGTATTTCTTTGTTGTATGTACAACACCAACCAGCTTAAAGTCAACGTATAAATAATACACTTAACACTAATAGGCTAGATGACTAAAATTTTTTTTTGCTCTAATAGAAGCATTCATATAATAAACTAAAAGAAAAAATCGGTTTTCGAATAACTAAAAAAACAACCAAGATATAAGGTATTAAATATTTTTCTCCATCTCTTTCTAGCAAAACGGCAATTTACATGGAGTTTATATGGCCGTACTAAACAGTGACGTCACTGTTTATGTCGGATCTCTCTGTCTAATCGCTTCCAAATTAACAACTTAAAATGCTTGTATCTAATGTATTTCTAAGCCGATTTTAATTCTAATTTCACAGGACTTTTTTTTTTTCACGGTATTTTAATATTTAATGACGAAACGTAAAAATTAGAATTCAGTCATCATCCCAATTGTACAAAGGGCAACCTTGTCGCTCTCTTCCTTAACAATCGTGATTATTAAGCATATTATGATTTTCAAAAGCATCTTTCAGGTTGAATGTTGTTTTTAAGCGAAAATCCCTTTTTTGTAGAATTTGTGGTCACAAATTTACGAAAGAGACAAACGGTACAGTTATTTATCTCTCGCTCGGCACACTTTTTTAAGCAAGAGCTCATTCCTGTTTGAGTAATAATTCCATGCTCGGGGTAGAGTGAATTTCACCCGATAGCGAACCACCCGAGTGAAACCGAGGGTAACCGACCAATTACTCCGCTCGTATTTCTGAACGCTTTCGTGAATGTAAACGCAGAGTAATTTTCGCCTGACAGGAGTGAATTTCTCCCGGCCCCCAGGGCTACGTTCCAAAACACCACCCGGAGTGAGTAGGTGGTGGGGGGAGAGTGGCCGGTTAGGGTGGTCGGAGTGTTGGTTGTTTTAGAACGGCAAGAGTGTTGTCTACTTTGTTTACTTAACCAAATATACAAAAATAAAAAAATATATAATTCATCGGCGCGTCCGATCGCTTTAATGCATGGATTACATTCCTCTGTTTCATCTACGAAAATGCTAAAACCAACAGAATATGAATTCTGTTAAATTGCAGCCTAACCTAGCTTCAGCGGAAATGAAGGCCAATTTTGCAATCGTGTCACTTACGATACCTATAGTCTTTAGAATTTAAAATTAACTTATTGTCGACGTTACGAAGCGCATCCTCGCTCTCCGAGATGCACAAATTGTGTGTGAATATGAAATCTTTGTAATCACAATCACACACAACTTTAAAATCCACACAATTTCCCGCCAAATCCAATCGAGTGAAATTACACCTTGCTATATTATGCGGGTGAGATTCTACTCGATCGAGTGCACTCCGTAGCGTTTTAGGACACGCCACTCCAACACTCTCGAGTGCACCCGAAATGTTTTAGGACATACTTCGGGTGACCGAGTGCACTCGGGTGATGTTTTGGAACGTAGCCCTGAGCCTCTGGGTAAAAAACGCTCTGACAGGCGGTTAGTACACTCTGTGCCCGTTCAGAAGCTTCGAGTGATGCAACCAAACAACCAACTCGAGCGTGGGGTGAAAAACACTCTGACAGATTTTATGTCAAAGTCGATGTTAGTTGATGTAGTTTTTTTTTTCTCGTCTGGCAACACTAAGTCAAACATCAAAATATTTATGCTCCGTATTTGTTAATTATTTAAATTAATTTCTTAAAGCCCATTTACCAATATTAAGCTTTTAATAGGTGTACATTTAAGTGATTAATTATAGGTAATTAATGGTTGTGATTGTTTGTGACTTTAAATGAAATAAAAGTGTCGTTACCGCTAACCTCGAAACAGCTGATTTTATCAAAGTAAGTATTGACTGACTGTTTCTCTTGAATATTATTATTATATCTCGTATATAAGCGGATATTCAATGAAGATATAGTCGGTTTCTACATTGATATAATCATTTAAATATTATATTGTGATTAACCGGTAATTTTAGAAATACCTACCTTCCCATTTTTAGTTGACAAATTGTTCCTTCGTTAATAAATTTTGTTACTTGTAATTTACAATCTTAAAATGATGACTCGAAGGGCCTTGTCACGCCAAGAGGAGTCTAAACTTCAACTGACCTTGCAGGAACTTAAGACTGCAAAGGAGCAATGTGTCCAACTGGAAAATGAAAGGGAGGATAATGAGAAGGAACTAGTAGGGGTTTTGAATAATAACAGTAAGCTTAAAAGTGAATTGGCATCGTTACATATTAGATTTAATGATATTGTTGATGAGCGGGACAGACTCCAGTCAATAGTTGATAGGTTTGATGAATGCAGTGATGAGTACGAGCAGACCCTTAGAAGAACTTCCAAATTGGAACAGGAACTACGTGAGGCCCATCATCACATCTCAGATCTGGAGGAGACTGCTCTGAAAGTCACTGCTCAGCAGAATGACAGCCTATACCAAGAATTGGTTAGTTGTGCCCCGCAGTTGGTTGCTCCTGCAATTTCTAACTTGACCATTGTAGACCTCACCAAAGAGGACTCAATACATGAAAAGTCAAGAATAGCATTTTGCAGTAGGAATAAACTAAAAAAATATATAAAAATAAAGAAGTTCATAAAAAAATCAAAAAGAGCTATGAAATATTTTAAATCCTTAACTAAAAATATTAAAACTAAAAATATTAAAACAAAAAAGGAAAATTTTGAATTAAGAGAGCAACTTCAATCATGTACTTTTAAATTAGAAAATAACTTGAAAAAATATGAAACTGACACACAATACTTAGAGTCAAAAATACAAAGTTTACAAAATGACTTAAAAAATCTTACAAAGAAATATGAATTGTCTCAAAGGGCAATTAAGGAGTATTCTATGGCTGTGGATGAAATTTTAAAGTTATCCAAAGATAATTCTGAGCGCTTTGACTCACTGGTTAAAAATCAGTGTTGTATTTGTAACAACGGCAATCTTCCACAGTCACCAGATAGACAAGGCACTCCGGTAACCTCAGAGTCCCAGGTCTCTCCTTTACTTCCATCATCATTGTGTGGCAGTATACATGACGTCAGTTCCTCTCAAAATATAATTATGTTCAGCGATAATATTGGTAAGGACATGGGCTCAAATTTGCGCTTAAAGATAAATTCACCGGAGCAGTCGATTATAAATAATTGTTTTCCTTGTGCTAATTTACATGAAATTATGCACAAAATATTTAACTACACATTTAGTAAGGATGATGAATTAATTATATTTATTGGAAATAGGGGTAATGTCAACAAAAAAAAGTTAACCTATTACTTTGAAAAATTAAAACAATTAGAGATTAAAAAAATTGTAATGTTTACATTCCCCTACATAAAAAAATTGCCAGATGCGGAAAATAATTATAGATTTAATTTAAATATGACTCTGAATTTATTCAGTCAGTATAATAATAAATTCCTTGTAATTGACTCTAACAGTATTGTTAGTAAAAATGTATATACTTTGACTAAAGGTAGATATTACCTGCCTCAATATTATAAAGGACAGATAGCAAATTCACTATCATATTTTTTATTAACTTCAGCCATGAACTTGGCTAAACAAACTGACTCTATTGAGCAGTATAATTTAAATAATAGTATGACAGTGGAATCTGTTCCAAGCTATTTAAATTAGATATAGAGACAAAAGAGGTATCCTCTTGCAAATATAAATACATAAATAATGATTTTAATATGACATTATCATTAGAGTCAAATAAAAAAAAATGTGTTCAAAAATGCCCTCAAAATAAATGTATTAATTTAAATAAAATAAAAAATATTAACCTGGTGCATCAAAATAGTAATGGACTATCAAAGGGCAAACAATTAGAGATGGAATTATTCATGAATTCAAAACAAATTGACATTTTGTGTATTACAGAACATTGGCTTAAGGGATGTGAACTCATGTTTAGTTTCAATAATCACCAGGTTGGTAGTTCATTCTGCAGAGTCAACACAGTACATGGGGGGTCACTGATTCTGTTAAACAAAAGCTTAAAATTTAAAGAACGGAAAGATATTGTGTCTCTCTCTGTAGAATGCATAATAGAACTATCATGTATAGAACTTGAGCAATTCATTGTGGTATGTGTATACAAACCTGGTTCCTCAGCCTATGATAGGTTTGAGGAAATCATGGATGAAGCCTTGAACAAATTGGGTAGATCTAAAAAATACTTGATTGTGTGTGGAGATTTTAATATTGATCTTCTTAAAAAGAACACTGAAACCTATAAAATCTTAAATTTATTTAAATCACACAATCTTTCCAACTTATTTATGGAGCCTACTAGATTCTGTAACACAACATCAACCTGTTTAGACAATATATATAGTAATCTAGTACCTGTAAGTAAGAAAATTATTACAAACTTAGATTCAGACCATTGCGGGCAATTAGCTTGCTTCAAAATTGACACAGAACAAGTCAATAAACGTAAAATTATATGTCGACCAGTAACTGCTGACAGATTGAAACGTATTGGAATTGAATTATGTTGTAAACTTCCTTTTTTATCACCGGATATGTCACCAAATGATATGTATAATTTATTTTTTGAGACATTTTGCAACCAATTTAACAAAATTTTCAAAACCAAAGAGATCACTGTTACTGTTAATCCAGTGTTTAGCGAATGGGCCACTGCAGGAATACACAAAAGTAGGCAAAAATTGTATGAGCTGTACTCAGAAAGACAGTTTAATAGAACTGAATCTTTTCAAAATTATGTTAAGTCGTACTCAAAAATTTTTAAGCAGGCTTGTCAAACTGCGAAAATTAAATATATTAGTGCTCAAATTTATAACAGTACAAACAAAGTCAAATCTACTTGGAAAATTATCAATGCAGAGACTGGCCAAACAAAAGCTTCAGCAAATAATTATAAACTTAAAATTGATGGTAAATTTATTAGCTCAGACTCGGATGTTGCTAATGAATTTGAGAAATTTTTTACTCGAATTCCTGTAGATTTGACAAGCACTTTAGGCTCTTCCACCCCCATTGCAGAATCCTTGTTGAAAGAAAATGTTCCTTATTGTAATACTGTATTTAAATTTAACCATATTAGTAAACGTGACATCATAGACACTTTCAAATCGTTGAACATTAAAAAAACTGCCGATCTCTGGGGAATATCTGTATATATGGTAAAGAATGTTATTGAAATAGTTGCTACACATTTAGCTTTAATTTTCAACAACTGTATTGATAGTGGTGTGTTTCCTGATTTGATGAAACTTAGCAAAATAACTCCATTGTTTAAATCTGGTAGTACTTCAGATCCTTCTAACTTTCGTCCTATATCCGTACTATCAACATTCAGTAAAATTTTTGAAAAAACCGCGCTTAAGCAATTACAGAAACATTTTAGTAATAATAACTTACTGCATATCAAACAATTTGGTTTTACCCGCGGACGGTCCACGACTGATGCTGGAATAAAATTGTTAGAGTGCATTTATGAGGCCTGGGAGGAGTCGCAGGATGCCTATGGTGTTTTTTGTGACTTATCGAAGGCTTTTGACTGTGTCCAACATCAGACGTTAATCAGGAAATTACACTATTACGGTATCCGTGGTACCGCTTTGGATTTTCTCACTTCTTACCTAAGTGACAGGATTCAAAAGGTGGTCATCAATGGAGAGCAGTCACCTGGATCATTTGTAAAAATGGGGGTGCCGCAGGGCTCAATATTAGGTCCATTTCTATTTCTGGTATATATTAATGACCTCCCTCACCTTGTAAGACACGACCATGAGATAGTCTTGTTTGCAGATGACACGTCTTTAGTATTTAAAGTTAAACGTGGACAAATTAATATTGACGAAGTAAACATTGCACTCTCCAAGGTCGTTCACTGGTTCGGCGCCAATAATTTGTTGTTAAATGAAAGTAAAACAAAATGCATTAGATTCACTATGCCAAATGTTCGATTAGTTAAAGCCAAAGTCAAGGTTAGGGATGAGGAAATAGAGCTGGCTAATCAAACTGTATTTCTGGGTATAACTTTAGATTCTAAGTTACAATGGGGTCCTCATATTGAATGCCTATCGAACAGACTAAGTTCTGCAGCATACGCCGTAAAAATGATTCGTCAAATAACAGATGTGAAAACTGCGCGGTTAGTCTATTTTAGCTACTTCCACAGTATTATGTCATACGGGATACTACTGTGGGGAAATGCCGCCGATATTGGCTGCATTTTTGTACTGCAGAAGAGGGCTGTTCGGGCGATCTATGGGATGGGCTCCCGAGAGTCTTTAAGAGAAAAATTCAAAGAAATTGATATTATGACTGTACATTCACAATATATTTATGAAAACTTACTGTATGCACACAAGAATAAAGATATCAAATTCAGTAAAAATAGTGACTATCATAATTTAAATTTAAGAAATAAAGACAAGCTAGCAATGCCCACATATAGGCTCCATAAAATAAGCAACTCTTTTGCAGGTCACTGTATACGAATGTACAACACGCTGCCATGTAACATGCATGACTTGTCAGTAAATAAATTTAAAATTTTAATTAAAGCTCAGTTAAGCAAAAAGGCTTATTACAGTGTTAAAGATTTTTTGAATGATAAGGCAGCGTGGCGGTAAAAGAAATGAATTGCTCGTTCTCTGAATAGTTTTGTAATATTCACAATTTGTAAGACATTTGGCGATTTTAAAAGAGTTTTGGCACATGAGTTTCTTGCCCGATTCTTCTCATGTTAGCCCCTACATTCGGAATCGGGTCGCTCTTGGCGATTACATGCGCGGCAACAACTCCGCGGATGTACTTGCCACTAGCGCACGGGTTAGCTTGATTTTAGTCGAATATTTTTTATGTTTTAATAATTTTGTAAAATGTGTAAAATTGACGATTTTAAGAGCCCGCAAGGGCCTATGAAATAAAGTACTTTTGATTTTGATTTTGATTTTTATGTCAAAAATACGCAAATTATTTATTATTTTATTAAATAACACTACTTTGAACTCTTTTAAGCCTAATGCAAGGGAAATATAGTGATTTCGATGTATTGTAATTATTTTTAAGCAGAAAAATGGATATTGAGTGTTAATTTCATAGTAAGGATAAGTAATATTTTGCCCTTTGCTTGATCTTGATCGGCAAGATACAAACTAAAAAAAAAGATAGCAACCGGCCCGTTCTGAACCTCTGAGCGAGTGTGAAAAACACTCTCGGTTGCATTACTCAGAGTTGCGTTCCGAGGGTCAGAGTAATGCAACCGAGAGTGATTTTCACACTCGCTCCGAGGTTCAGAACGGGTCGGTTGCTATCTTTTTTTTTAGTTTGTATCTTGCCGATCAAGATCAAGCAAAGGGCAAAATATTACGAATCCTTACTATGAAATTAACAGTCAATATCCATTTTCTGCTTAAAAATAATTACGACACATAAAAATCAATATATTTCCCTTGTGTTAGACTTATAAGAGTTCAAAGTAGTGTTATTTAATAAAATAATAAATAATTAGCGTATTTTTGACATCGACTTTGACATAAAATCTGTCAGAGTGTTTTTCACCCTACGCTCGAGTTGGTTGTTTGGTTGCATCACTCGAAGCTTCTGAACGGGCACAGAGTGTACTAACCGTCCGTCAGAGCGTTTTTTACCCCGAGGCTCTGAACGGGTCGGTTGCTGTCAGAGTGCACTCGGAGTGCACTCGAGCGTAGGTTCTGAACGCAGCTCTGACCCTCGGAACGCAACTCTGGTGTTCAAGTGTGCGCTTTCGTTGATTAATTTCCGACCACATCTCCGCAATTACCCACTGGAACGTCCGTGGGGACTATAGTCCCCAAAATCTCGATCTTCTCGATCGACCTGGGTACTATGGTACCCAGTTCCCTTTGCGTAAAACCGCGCGGTGTGATAAAAAAATCGCGAAAAATAAAATATTTTCTCTATGGCTTTATTCCTTTGTCAATAGTCTCTTTCATAAGTTGACAGGTCATGTACAATTTATTTTTAGTCTTAGATTGAAATAAATTTGTCATAGTCTGCGGTTTAACTTACTTGGCCGTATCCATACGTTTCTTACTCCATGACCGATGAGATTTATTGCGTACTTACTTAGTCTGTATTAGTATTTTCGTAGAGTGTTCTATATCAAAATAAACTAGAAGAATTGGGCTACATTATTATGTATGGTTTATGATAGTTTATAGTGTTATATTGGACTCAATTCTGAAGCAGCCGCTAAATTTCCTAATTTTATTTAGGTGTCGCTAAACCATTTTCCTATTCTACGGTAACTGTCAAATTCAACTGACATTGCTAATTTGAATCTGACGTTTCTAATTTTAGACGGTCAATTCAACTTAGGTTTAGCCGTCCAAACGCTATTCCAGGAATCACCCCTATAACTAGCGGGTCGTTAGTGGAGCGGCTCTGAGACAGTCTCCGCCATTTTTTTTGACGCCATTTTGCTTTTGGGTGCATGTGTGTGTGTCGTGTCGTGTCATTTCATCATAGAAGTAGAACGCACACATTTGCATTTCATTTTTCATTATTACATTGTTGGTTTGTTTAAATCTCTAATTTATCTTCAGATTTTATGTGTTTTAAGCATGTTTTTTAAGATTTTTGACACTCACTGTTCTTGATTCAATAACAGTACCTGTGTGTACGAAGGGATTCGGCAGTTTTATCGGTTTGTTTGCTTGTGATTTTCTAAACTTAATAACTTTTTGACCTTTCATTGTTTCATACTATTTCATGCTAATATAGCTGAGCCCACCTGGTTAGCTACCATAATCTTACTTAAGTTTATCAGATCACCATGGTGACAGTACAACTTGTGCAGAGTACAACTTGTTACTCTGATAATCAGACATCCAGCAACTCTCTTGTAGGCAAATCCAGGTGAAGAACGCTTTCATCTTTGGCCTAATAGTTATTTACCAAAATGTATGAAGTTGAACTTTCCCATACTAAAAAACGAGCGAACTTTATATTGTTATGAATCCACTAAAATATTTTACAGACCATCGGCTTCAACAGAGGTTACATTTCTGGATGCACATCAATTTTGAAATCGATAAAAACAACTTATGAACACAGAAAAACTAGTGTTATTTTGAAACACAAATACTTGAAGATGAATATCTTGAGTTGAGTATGCAATAAATAACTTCCTCCAAGTGAAATAAATTCAGGAATACTTAAAAATCCAATAATGATAGGTGAGCAAAGTTGTGTAATATTTTTTTCATTAAATAAACAATAGTTTAAAATTAATTTAATATTATGTTTTCCATTAAATAACCTACACTATGTTGTTGTTCAAAATTACATGTAATTTTTTTTTAGATTGAATGAAAATGAAAAACACTTCTTCTCAAAAAGAGTAGCAAAGCTCTGCTAAAATTGATCTTCTGATGGTGCACATGTCTGGGCGCAAGGTGACTTCGGAAGCATAGAGAAGCTCGATATGTTAGAAGCTTTGGTTACTCACCATGGACCTGAATTTCATTTTATCAATTTTATTAATATGCTAAGAACATAAGCCACTGCACAAGCAATGAACAGGACATGAATAACAGAAAGTGGGCTGTCAAAAGGTGATTAATTTGTTTTTGACATAAATATGTTTGCTTATTAACCCCTTGTTTCTGAAAGGCTAATCAGTGATAAAATTAAATATAGTACATTCAAGATAAGAAAGTTCCCTTGACAAATCGATTTTTTCCGTTTCATGCATACTAATTTCCGTGATGAAAAAAATAATTTATCTCCTTAGGTTATTTTTATCAAAAATGTAATAATTAATTCCACATTAAATAAAAACAAGAATATCAGCCTAATTAAATAAAATTATAATTCTAAAGTTTAAAAATAAAATGTTTGTGTAAAGTATAAGTTCCGATTCATGACTCAAATAAATACTTAATTAAACAAATATTTTATCAGAATTATAAATAATTATATTTAACTGGATGGGATATTTTGGGATGTTGCCTTGATATTAGGACACCTAATTTTTATGGTTGTATCATATAGAATAGCTTTAAAATTAACACTTTTTATTCATGTCAATTTTCTCTCAAGTCTTATAGTTTGCGAGTAAATAAGCTTTGAAAATCACAATAGTCACGACGAAAAAAAAAATGGGATGTTACGTTGCTATTATAACACCTACTTTTTATGGTTATATCAGAAAATGACTAGAACGTGATGAGCAGATCAATACACACTTGTTCACAGTGGCTTTCTATTTCTTGTGTTTAGATTATGAAATCGAAAATTGGTACCAAAGGTTTTATAATTTTTATAGACAAATCAAATTTTCATAATTAGACTGTTCAGCTTAAATCAATATATTAATTTAGTTAAAAATATTTCTTAGAGAAACCTTTGCTTGTGAATTATAAATAGCACCAACTGAAGTCCAAAAATACTTTCTATACTAGCAGCCGAAACCCAGCAGTAATAGCCAATTACATGACACTGAAAATAACTAAGTAAATTTATCTTGCCGTATCAACATAGTAACATGCTTGAATTGTTTTACTACATATACAACAGAACTAGGTCTGTTCGCGAAGGACTATGTTGATCCCACAAACGTGCATCAAGTGTAATACCCAAAAATTTTGTAACTACAATTGATGAGTTCAACGATTCGATTGTATCCACTTTCCTTACATTTGGCCATGAGAATTTAATAAATCTAGTTTTATTTGAGTTTAGTGAACCAATTTGGAACATTTAACTCTGACACAATTATTTAAGAGAATGTGAAAGTTTGATAAACATAATTTTAAAAGCATTACAAAAGGAATGGGTATGCCATTCCTTTTAAATGCTTTTTCAAACTCTAATTAAAATCATTTATATGAATGAATATCATTAATTTATGGAAAACATTTCTTATTGACCTTAACATATTCATCAAAATTAAAAACTAGATTGATTTGTTTGGTTAGATTACCTACTATAAAATTAATTGCTTTTAATGTTAACTTCTTCAAAATGTATTCAAACGTTTTAAACTATTTGCCATTGTCTGCAGAGTTCAATTCTTCAATCTGAAGTTTTGTAAATAATCAATAAAACAAAATTATTTTCAAAAACAAAGTAATGTCTTATATAATTATCTTTTTTGTATCAACAGGTGTACAGATATTGAGAAGTGGAGAGACTAAGATCAGATGGAGAGGCAGGTTATTTATTTTTACTAGGTTTTTCACTGTTTTTCATTTTAGAGTCGTCACACTTTATACAAATGCTTATTTATCTTTTCAGAATCGCAGAGTAAGCACAGCGTTGCATGGCGGAGAATTGTGGGTTCTAATAAGTTCCATTGTGTACGTTTTTGTCATATTGTATGTTAAATTCAATAAAAAGATAATCGCATTTCGTTGTTTTGATTTTTAATAACCTAAAATATTATCAGAATTAAAAAAGTAGATTAGGGCTGTAAATTTATATCGATAATTTTCAGTATGTCGATAATAAGCAGTCGATAGTTTTGCAGCACTATCATTACGGAGCTGTCATTTCACTACGAAACGGCCGCTAGAGGGGTTGATTCCTATCTGTAACAGTAATATAATTTGTGCTCGGAACGCAACTCAGACGTGAGATTTTTACGCGTAAACTTCCTAAACTGATTAATTTTAGCGGCGACTAAAGGTGCGGCCCCACTACGAGCCGCGCGGCCGCGGGAGCCGCGAGGCTCGGCCTCACCAGCTTTTTGTGTATATTTTTATCGCATTCTCACTATAGAGCTGCGCGGCCCAGTGTGGCCAGATTTTGAAGAATTATTTCCATTTTAGTAGAAATGTAGTTTTATTTCAGTTAGGTTGTTGTGCTAGAAATGTTTTGAAATTCTACTATTCATAAATAAAGCGGTAACTACTGCATCTGTTTTGTGTAAAAAACGAAACTAACAGATAATATTAGAAAATTCCCATACACACTTTGTGAAAATTATCTGTTGTTTTGTGGGAAAGTTTCGATGTTTTTCTATACAGAACAAGAGACACGGCTAAATATACAGTGCGAAAAATTGTTTAATGAATGTAGTTTTTAAATTTTTGTTTCCATTAAAAATTTTTATTTAAAAATATTTCTTTATTTTTTTTAATTTATCATTCATCGTCATCTGGTAGACGATTGTTTGAGTAATAAAATACGTGTTCATTGTGAAGAATAGGAATGATTTTATTTACAAATTGGAGCTATAATATCATGTTTTAATAGAATGGCTGCCGTAGGTGTCTGTCATGTGATTTTCTGTCGTTGTCAATGTCTAAAATTTTGCAGGGGGGAGGTGAAAAAGATGTGCAGAAAGAGGAGGACTACCCCCCGATACCCCTTTTCCCTCTCGGCGATGCATAGTTTTTGTAATATTAATTTTTTGAATTCATTCATACCTAACCACAAAATGTATGGACTAGTAAAATGTTAGTAAAACTGTACATTGTAGTTTTTTCTTTATTGCAATGCAACTAAGTTGACAAACAAGCAAACTGTCCACCTGATGGTAAGTCTTACATCTTTTAATAAAAGCGTAAAGCAACATTTCTTCAGCTCTGACACCCCCTTCCATACACACCCCCTGTCATAACGGCCCTTTAGAATTTATGTAGGTACTTACAGTATGGAGTCATTATTATAATTTTGTTCGTTGTACTTTTTTTATTAATTTTCTTTAATTTGTTTCTATTTTATTTTATTCAAAATATTTGTATTTCATTAATGATTTTTTTTTCTTTTATTAACCACCAACCTAGTATGGATATCATATATAAAGGCTGCCTGGCAGAAATCTGATAAGCCCGCCTTTTGTTATTTTTGTATTTATTGTCCAATTATTTGTTATTTGTTCTATCGCGAGGGGATGACAGTAGTCGTATAATAGTGGCGGTAGCAATAATGTTCACATTTATTTGTAACTAGCTGTGCCCGCGACTTCGTCCGCACGGAATAGTAACTTTTGTTGAAGTTAATAAAAAAGGAGCCTATGTTATACCTAATATAATTAGCTATCTATTATTGAAAGTCCCGTCAAAATCGGTCCAGCCGTTCCGGAGATTAGCGGGAACAAACAGACAGACAGATAGACAGACAAAAAAATTTAAAATGGTGTTTGTTATTGGTACCCGATATACATTCATACCAATTTAGTAAAAACTTTTTATTTTGATATTACAAACAGACACTTCAATTTTATTTATTTGTATAGATGTATAGATAATAATGAATCATAACATAAATTTTATACAAGTTTATTTTTTAGTTATGACAAAAATTTTGTGTGCTTGTTCAGACAAGCAAACTGAACAACTTTCACTATGGGACCAACTTCGAAATCGCAAAAAAAATCAGCTGTTCCATACAAATGTTCAACATTCACTGAACCTAAATGTATGGAAACCTGATTTTTTGCGATTTCGAAGTTGGTCCCATAGTGAAAGTTATTCAGTTTGCTTGTCTGAACAAGCACACAAAATTTTTATCATAACTAAAAAATAATCTTGTATAATAGCAGAATATCGGCGAACAGCTGGCAGAATGGTAAGTTCAATTTAAAGTTGACTTACGGAATACAGTACCTACCTACTTTTGGTTACCTTTATGTAGCCGACTTTTAAAGCGTTAAATGTCGAATATTTACTTGTCAAGTCGTCTTGGTACGCATTTTGGTTCCGTAATACTTCAGTCAATGCTTGTTACAAGTTACAGCCTTTTACAGAAGTCATAATTTTGTCTATTTCTTTAAAATATCACAAAGTGTATACGTTAAAACTTCTTTCGTCTTATTAGAAAACAAACATGGTCTGAACTTAGTCCTGGTTGAAACTAGGACCAAGTTGACGTTGTCTCAATCTACGAGTATCAACACAAGTGAAAGCGCACTAGGTTTAAACCAAGACTAACTTTAGATCAGCGGCCCTACCACCTAACTAATAGTGATTAACGATGGCGATAGCAAGTTACTCGCTATCGTTTCAATTTCAAAAGCTATGATAGGCGGTACGAAATCACAATATTAGAGAGCTAAAATTATAACGAGGGAATTAGGCGGTAGGGCCGCCGCTTATCATAGCAAACTCGTAAAATTAAAACGATAGCGAGTCACTCGCTATCGCCATCGTTAATCGCTATGAGTTAAGCGGTAGGACCGCAGGTTTAGACCAGAGGTTTTGTAACAAGATCGTTTAAAAGTTAGCGTATACTGTGAGGGGGCGCAACGGGTCGGGTCGCAGCGCAAAAATCAGTTCGAATCGCTCGTATGTATTTTATATGAGCTATCGAGTACTATGACGGGGCGCAGCGGGCCGCATATTCCGCCGCTAATAGTGGTTGCGTGCTATGCGGCTCGATCCGCCCCGCTGCGGCCCGTCACAGTGTGCGTGATCCTCGAGCTTACTTCACAAATTATATTTTTACGCTTTAGTTATTGTTCTGAGAGAAGATGGCATATTTTTGGCAATATCGTGAGTCGCGTTTGGTAGATTTTAAACAAGTCGGGCAGGTTTGCCGTTTTTGAGATAGTCACACTGACCGGCCGCGCGGCTGTGCTGGGCCGCGCGACTTGGGCCTCGCTTTACATCCACACTCACGAGGCTCAGCCTCGCGGCTAGGCCTCGTAAGCCGCGCGGCCCTAGTGGGGACGCACCTTAAAATCATCCCGATTAAAATTAGAACCTTGCTAAAATCCGCCATTTTGGTAATGAAAAATACAAATCCAAATAACAAATGAGGTAGAAATTTTAATTTTGCCCATATTGATTATTTTCGCCTTAAATGAACAGGAAAATAAAAATATTTTTTTAGTAATTAGAATTATATTGTTAAAAATAGGATAAAAATGTACATTAAATGTATTAACTGATATAAACATAAACCCGTTTTAGTTTCTTTAACAACAAGATCCATCCATTAATTTACTTTTAATATTTTTACGACATTTTAGAATTACGCTTAAGCTCTGCCTAAATTTAGTTGGCCTGTCACCGTAGAATAGCACTTGCTTAACCGGCCATTTAAATTAAGTTTAAATTTAGAAATTTTAGTTTTAGGTTATTTAGACGGCGGGCACACAGAATTGAGTCCATTGCCACACTAAACGTTTTTTTCAAAAAGTGAGTATTTTTGAAATTTTAAGCACTTTAGTTACTATTCTCGTCATTATTCATTCAATTATGAATCCTTATCTAATTAACTATTATAAGTTCATTCCTTATTAAATTAGCTTTCCATACGTATTTTTTATTTAATTTTAGACACAATAATTTATTTTTTGCATTTTTTTTAAATTTGAGGTCGCGCGTGCGCATCTCGCGTATATAATTACGTAATTAATCGATTTTATTATTTTTTTCTTTTTTCATTAAAAATATTACCCAAAACTATTATATATCAAAATAATCTTCAAGAATAGGGCTATAATAATATATATGGTTATTTAAAGTTTTATAAAATAGTTTTTGTGCAAAAATTTTTTTAAAAAAATCGGGTCTTCCGCGACCTTCCGAACATTTTCGCGCTTCATTCATTTAATTATTAATCCTTATCTAATTAACTGTTATAAGTTCCTTCTATATTAAATTACCTTTCCATACGTATTTTTTGTTTCTTGTAGACAGTATATGTCACTCTCCGCAATTTTTTGAACACTCCGTACGCGCCGGGTTGAGTCATTCCGCAATGGCGGCACCTTTGATATTTGAGATATACTACTTTTTGCTTTTGAAACCCACCACGCTTCGCGTGGCGAGCGTTCCAGGTGGTTACCTGTGATATTTGCAATTGTATTTACATTTTGTTAAAATGTATTACTTTTGCTGTGTTGAAGGGTGTGATAGTGTACGACAGGACGTTTATTTACACCGTTTTCCATTTACCAACAAGGAAAGACTTGAAAAGTGGATTTAGTGTCTTGGTAGTGACAAATTCCGGGATTTGAGTATAAGTGAGCCTAGAAACCATTATGTTTGTCATAAGCATTTCGAGAAGCGTTTTATAACACCAAAAAACCGTTTACTCATAACTGCTCATCCAACGCTATTCTCAAGTGAAGAAATCACTACGGGCATATCGTCATCACACTCTGAGGATACTGGTGAGCACCTAACCTTAATTATCACGTATCCCAGTAATAATTTAGACAAAATATGTATCTTAATGTGAAAAAAGTAATATAATAAGAATTTTTTTTAATAAAAGATTAACAAACATCATCAATCGATGCTGAATTAGGAATAGATGTCATATAAAATGGTTTGTGATGATAAATAATTTTTATTTGTTACAGAGAACATTTCTCAGTACCACACTTATTCCCAGAAAAGACGCTTTGACCACAATTATTGCAAGCCTTTCTGTGCAGTGTTACAAGACATAACTTTAAATGTACAGGAACGACTACCTACAACATCAAGTGCAGGTTGGTACTTAGTTATTAAACAAAAAGTGTGTTAAGGTCAGATATCAGACTTCTTTATCAAAAATAATTTTTAAGCAAAGAAGTAAGCACTTGGTTCAGAGTGGCTTGTCATTATGTAAGATAGTTAATAGCAAGTTTTGTTTAGTACTATCTTTTTACTATTTACACATGTCATACATACATATGTCATGTTACTGGTGGAAATTTCGACCACTTTTGTTCAATGTCCTTTATACATATTTAGACAATGCTAATGTTAATTACATAAGTGTTTGTCGTTGGTAGGAATTGAACTCACATTGTAACTACTCAGTCACTGCACCACTGATCCGTCAAATGTAATAAATATTAAATTTGTTTGTTATTGCTTTTCAGATTTAAAGAAACCTAAATTTACAAATGTTCCAGCAAGTGTTACTCGAGGATTAAATCCATATGCGAGAAGAATTATTGAAATGCAAATCAATTTAGCATATAGAAAGGAAAAAGGAAGACGATTCTCTGCAAAAGAAAAATTACTTGCTTTAAGTATAATGAAGGAAAGCCCGAAAGCTTACAGGTTTCTACATAGAATTTTCATTTTACCATCGAAAACAACACTAAATAAATTCACATCAAATTTAAATGTGGAAGCTGGAATCAATCCACAAATTTTTACAGCTCTGAAAGAACAGGTAATATTCTGAAAATATTATAATGTATCATATCGTAGCTTCATGTAAATTGGATGTTGAAGTTACAAATGAAATTTTTATTTTGTTTTAGATTGCGAGCTGGGATGAAAAAAGAAGCTATGCTCAATAGTTTTTGATGAGATATCATTGACTCCAGGGCTTCATTTTAATAAGAGCAAGGACCAAGTAACTGGTTTTGTAGAGATGGAAGAGCGGTCTAACGAGCACTGAAACTGAAAATATCTATAATTGGTTAAGTGCCCGGGAGTACAATACGGTGAAAGCAAAGAAGTTAACATACCCCTCTGAAAAGCTCGTGAGGTCATCTGGAACTATTGTTAAAGAAACAAATAGGTATTTGGAAGAAAATGGATACAAAAAAAATGTTACAAAAAATTTAAAAGAGTAAAAGGCAAAAACCTTACTAAAATATAATAAAAAAATGTAAAAATAAACAGTTTAATAAATACTACCTTCTTTTATTGCACAATTATTCACTTCAAAAGTAGTTAAAAAGATGTGACGAAAAAAAGTGTAAATGTATGTTTGCCTATAAGCAGTCGCCATATCTGAAAAAAAAACCAATAAAAAAAAAAGAAATGTCATGTATCGTTTCAGTATTGACAGTTCTTTTTTATGTGAGATTGCCATTGATTTACTACCAAACGTAGATAACGCATGAACGATCGAAAAGTAGGCCGGTGAAGAACTGCTCAATCGCGACTCGTGCAGTTCCTTTCCATAGTGAGTGATTAGCTGTCGGCACGTCAACATGCCGAAGTGCGCATTCAAAAGTTGTGGTAACAATAGCCAGAAACGGCAGAAAAAAGACGGGATTTCATATTTTGCGTGAGTAAACTCATTATACATCTTATCATGTATTCAAATATTCGATTTATACGTAAAAACCATTAAAAAACAATTATTTTAATCATAAACATGTCGCTTCGCGTCAGTGTCAGTACATCACAATCGTCTCACTCGCACGGGCATCGTATTACGATGTGCTATCTCATTCATGCGTTGGAGCGACAACACGATAAGCAATTTCAAGCATTATGTTTGAGAGTATAAAGTTGATATTTTCTTGTAGCTATTACTAAAACGTCGTTTGCTCTGTGGCTAGGTATGAAATGATGTAACTTCCCACGGTTGTACTTAAAATAGTTGCCGTAATAATGCAGAATAAGGTTGAATATACGGTACTTTCTTTATGGTAATTTTCATTCCGGCGTGCATATTCAAGTATATATCAGCGAGTACAAATGTATAGTCGATTAGGTGACAGATTTCAAGCGCGTTTTTGTATGAAGCGCTCTATCTACGTTTGGTAGTATATCAATGGAGATTGCCGTCTGATACGTAGTATCTCTATATAGTTTGTGTAAATACCTGACATTGACAGTTGATTGTTATGTGCTAGGTGGCTACCTACCTAATTTTGTTTTATAGCGAAGTCAACGTTTTTAAATGATAGAGTAGAGTATATTATTTGATAGAGTTTATCGAAGACTACGAGAAACTGGATCAGTTCAAGTCAGACGAACTGATATGGGATGACCTCGTGTTCATGATGACGACGATGACGAAGTTATTGAAATACGAAGTCTTTTTGAAGCCGACCCAACCACGTCAACTAATATTGTCGCTCGACGACTTGGTATTTCCCAGTGGAAAGTTTGATTCAGTCTAAATGTGTGGATGGGTATAATATCAAATAACTTGATAGGGCCGTACTTCCTGCCCGATAATTTAAATGGCGAGACATATGAAAATTTTTTGAGGGAGGAGTTATCCTCTCTAATGCAAGACTTGCCTCTTGCATTGAGACAAGGCATGTTTTTCCAACATGATGGCTGCCCAGCTCACTACAGAAGGAGTGTTCGAGCGTGGTTGGACGATAATTTCCCAAACCGATGGATTGGGAGAGGCGGACCCATAGCATGGCCAGCGAGGAGCCCCGATCTAACACCGATGGATTTTTATGTGTGGGGTCATATGAAAAGCCTGGTATACGACCAAATGACACCGATTGCAAATATCGACATTTTAAGACAAAAAATAATTGATGCGGCTGAGGAAATGAGGCGGGGCTTGCGAACTTCTGTCGTGAAAAGTAATTTACGAAGAAGAATGAGAATTTGTGTAAGAAATAGGGGTGGCCATGTCGAACATGAATTATAAAAATATTATTGCTATGATTTTTTGTTTTATTTGCATTTTGTCGATGTTTTTACCTCAAAACAAAAATGTAGCACTGCTACAATTGTTTACACTGTTATTTGGTCAATGTCTTGCCGATTTAATAACAAGTATTATATCTTTTGAATAGCTAAAAAGACGTAGAAGTTTTTCAAATTATTTGCAGAATAAGTTCCATAAACTTTTTAATGGGAAAAGCACTTCAAAGTTAAAAAAAACTAAATAAAAATTCTTTGATAGTAACCTTTGTCGAGCAGTTTTTTGAAATGTTAGTAGTATATTCACATTTTTTTATTTTTGTTTATTAATTGACATGTCTACTAAGTAGATACATTAAAAAAATGAACCTTAGGGACTCTAATCACGAAAAAATCGACTAAAAAGGCAAAAAAATAGTATTTCTAAAAAAAATCCTTAATGTACAATATCTCCATAACGGTTAAGTTTCGGACACCATATTATAGAATCAAATTCATCAGAAATGACCTAAATAATAACGTCGGCAGATATTATTTTATTTTTTATTTATTAACACTTTATGTACATTGTATACAACGGCGGACTTAATGCCTGAGGCATTTTCTACCAGTCAACCTTTGGATGGTGCAGAGAGCAACTGTGGTAGATGTACCAAAAACAAAATTAACAATTTAACATCGAAATCATTAAAAATATTTCAAACCTAATACATAAATATTATAACAAATAAACTAATACATATTATTATACCACAACATTAACAAATTACAACAATAATACAGCCAACAAATAAGCGACGTTAAGACATCCAGTTCTGTTGTAAATATTTCCGCAATTTATTTTTAAAACTTAACCTGTTGATAGATTTCTTAATATCTAAAGGCAGCGCGTTCCAGAGAATGGATTGCACGAAAAAGGAAGAGTGAATTATTTCAGAGCTATGAGACGGACATGTAAGAAGACAATTGGATGCTGACCGAAGAGGTCGATTATGAGACGTACATAAATACTGAAAATGCGGGTTTAAATAACTGGGTGCATTGGGACCATTCAGAAAGGCGAAAAGCGTATTTAGAGTTCTTACATGTCTACGCTGCCGGATAGGTAACCAATTCAAACGCTGCCGATGCTCAGATATATGGTCGTATTTTCGCAGATTGTAGACGAACCGAATGCAGTTATTCAGAAGCCGGACTAATTTGTTGAGCAGATCTGCATTCAGGTCGAGATAGCACACATCACCATAATCGATGACAGGAAAGATCAAGGTCTGGACAAGCATTTTCTTAATATCAGGAGGCAGAAAGTTCTTTAACCGGTAAAGAAACCGTAGTATCCCAGTTACCCGTTGACAGATGTTGGATACCTGAGACTGCCAGTTGAACGTCGAGTCTAAATAAAGGCCAAGATCCTTTACATTACTGCAAAATGGGACTATATTGTTGTCAAATATAACTAGGCGCAAATTAACTGTAGCCACTTTTGCTGTAGCCCTGGGACTACCTATAATGATTGCTTGGCATTTTAACTAGAATTCCAAACTGATCAGACCAGGTTTTGATAGCAATTAGGTCTTCGTTGACTTTATCTATAGCCTCATTTAAGTTATCAACACCAGCCTGAGCGTAAAGTTGAAGATCATCAGCATACAAGTGATACGAACAGCGAAGCCGGTGAGTAATGAGATTAATAAAAATTGAGAAAAGGATTGGAGATAAGATGCCGCCTTGAGGAACACCAGCCATTAGATTACACTACGAGGAGGAAGTATCTCCCCAGATAACCGATTGCTGGCGATCCTGAAGATATGAAGAGAACTAATCTACCGCCTCACGAGAGACCCCATAATGGGAGAGGATGGACAAAAGAATTTGGTGATTTACAGCATTAAAAGCGTTGGAAAAGTCAATCAATACAAGAACAGTTAATTTAGTATCCTGTATGCCAGCTCTAATATCTCCTGTCACTTTAAGGAGAGCAGACACCGTACTGTGACCTGGTCTAAACCCAGACTGGAGAGGACTCAGAATTGAGTTCGTATGTACAAAACTGGAGAATTGTTTATAAACACAGGCCTCAAGCACTTTGGAAAGATAAGGGAGTATAGAGATTGGTCGGTATTGATTGGGAAGTGTTGGATCTGATACTTTGGGGAGTGGACGTACATATGCTTTGCGCCAAAGAGACAGGAAAGTACCAGTCATAAGAGAAGAATTAATAATATCAGTCAGAGGAGGGAGTATATAATCCAAAATAGTTATGATCATTGGACGACTGATGCTATCACACCCTATAGCATTAGACTTAATACTGCGGATTATCTTCTTTATATCATCTGAGGTAACAGTTGAAAAATTGAAACAGGTAGTACTAGATGTAGACAAACCAGTTAAATAAGCAATGGCAGGTGAGGCATCAAAAGGAGCAGAGTTGCTGTTTCCAGAAAAATGGCGATTAAGGTCGTCCAAAGTCAGTGCAATAGGAAGATCAGAGTGATGACCCTTACCGATACCAAGAGTTCGGAGAAACTTCCAAGTAGCGGCAGAAGAAGTCGAAGTGATATTGTTCAGAATGTGGCGGCGTTTGGCGTTTCGTATCATTTGATTACACCGATTTGTGGCAGACTTGTAAGCGTCCCAGTGGTCATCACTGCGTACCTTTCTGAATTTTTGAAAAGCACGGTCCCTCCGTCTCATAGCCATACGAATATCTTCAGACATCCAAGGGGCCGGCAAAAACTTTAGTTTAATCTTCTTAACTGGAGCATAAGTGTCATAAATGTTGTTTAAAATCTGGTTAAAGATCTGCACCTTAGTATCTACAGTATTGGCCTGAAGTACCGGCTCCCAGTTATCGGTGTAGTAGATTCGGAGATAATTGACTGTGACCGACAGACAGACGGACACAAAAGTGATCCTATAAGGGTTTCGTTTTTTTATTCGGACGTAGGGAACCCTAAAAATCAAAAATTGGTATCTGGAAATTGCCCCAATCGCGTTACACACGCGGCAACGTGCGGGGCGGCAGGGACAATCTAGGGAGCAAGGCTAGTCGCCCCTGCCGCAGGGCCAATCTAGGAAATTACCCCTGCTTGTCTATACACATCACGATATTGTGCCAATTAAGTGTCATCCCCACTTATACACCCTAGATTGCCCCTGCGGCTGGCATGTGAGTAGCCCGCTTTAGAAAAAAACCCCCTTGGTTAGTTTCTGAACGGTGATCTCGCAACATATTTTATTTATTTTATTTTATTCTATAGATCACCAACAAGTTTACATTGTCTATATACAGCGAATACATTCACAGTTGTACAATTTATAAATGTAAGCTTAGTTAAAGGTGACGACGACATGCTTAAAATACTGACTAGTGTTTTTAATTATAAAGCTTAACAACAAAATAGGACAAGATAAGACAGCAAAAGCAAATAAAACAGCAAAATCAATAATTATTACAATGAAAAAAAAACCTAGTATTAATCCAAAAAAAATTCAAGTTTTCATTGCACAAACATTTTTTAAGTATTTTTGAGAATTAAAAAATACATCGGCACCTCTGAATTTAGATAGGGAATTATATTGGGAAACCAGTCTATTAAATGGAGAAAACAGTCCTATGTTCGGGTGAAATCTTGCAACTCAATTTTGAAGCAGATATCTTTTGATTTGGAGCTCCTCGTAGCAAACAAATTGTACCTTGATATTCTAGGCAATTTAATTGAAACTTTTATGTTTAGTTTGGAGAGCAAAATGGGGCATATTAACTAAGGCACGAAGAAAGCACTGTGTTGTTGTGCTCAAACATTAGTCAGTGAGCGTTTTTTCTATGTTTTTCATTGATTTTTCAATAAATTGGTGGGTTATTGTCTAAGAAAAAATTTATCACAATCGCTTATAATTGGGATGATGACTGAATTCTAATTTTTACGTCTCGTCATTAAATATTAAAATACCGTAGAAAAAGATGCAGTCCTGTGAAATCAGAATTAAAATCGGCTTAGAAATACATTAGATACAAGCATTTTAAGTTGTTAATTTGAAGGCGATTAGACAGAGAGATCAGACACCAACCGTGACGTCATTGTTGAGTACGGCCATATAAACTGCTTGTAAATTGCCGTTTTGCTAGAATGAGATGGAGAAAAATCTTTAATACCTTATATCTTGGTTGTTTTTATAGTTATTCGAAACCCGATTTTTCTTTCTGTTTATTATATGAATGAGCTTCTATTAAAGCTCATTCAGAGATTGCGAATTTATTTGCGCAACACTTTTCTTCAGTATATTCCTCTAGTGACCCAAGTACAAGCGGTAGAGTTGAGTTACAGCGTCATGAAACTGATATTGTAGCTAAGTTATGCGTATCTGAGTCATAAGTTGCTAAAAAAATTAAAAGGCTTAATCCAAACAAAGGTGCTGGTCCAGATACCATTCCGCCACAGTTTGTTAGACGTTGTGCACAGGGTATCACATTGCCACTAACATTAATTTTTAATTGTTCTCTCAAATATGGCATTTTTCCTGAGGAATGGAAAAAAGCTCGTATTGTTCCCGTGTTTAAAAAGGGTGATCCTTCATCTGCTAAAAACTATCGCCCAATCTCTATACTTTCATGCTTTTCAAAGCTTTTCCAAACATTGATATGTCCAACTCTTTCGAAATTAAACAAAACATACAGGGTGTCCCAAAAAATAGTGTCAAGCGAAAGTCCAGAGTTAGAGCACCTCTTGGAGTACCCGAATCACCCCCATGTATGTTCCGCGATTATTCGTAGTTTTAGAGTAATAATTTTTTTTTCCGACTTTTTGAAAATTTCGATCTAAAGAATTTAAATATTTTTAATAAAAAAAAGTTGAACATATTTTAATGTTTTTCTTTATGCCACTGAATTATCTTTAGTGCTTCTTTTATGTCTAAAATAATCAGCTTCGTAACTTTAGTGGAAATTTAGAAAACAGTAGTGTAAAGTCAAAATTTGAATGTTAGTGAATAATTACTTAAAAATTCATCTTTAAATTAAAAATCTAAACAGGCGAATTCATGGTTTCTAAGTATGTGTAAAAACTTCTCTAGACTCTCTGCTTTCATAATAATAAAAAAAAAAGTACTTAATAGGGCTACTTTGGCTTAAATCGGCCATCAAAGACAGCAAGGTGAAAATTTCATAAAACTCGACTTCTGAATATTTTTTTTTTCAATCCAATTATTTATTAATAAACCAAAAATGATTGTAGAAAAGCTAAAAATTTATTATTTGAAGGTCAAAAATAACCTGCCTGCTGCCATCTTTAATAACCTTTGAAGGTTTATTATAACTTAATAAATGAAACAAAACATTATTTTCAAAGTATTTATTATTCGATCGCTTAAAGAAAGTTTTCAAAATGACGACCTTCGTGCTCAATACATATTCTACATCGTCTAAAAAAGTTTTCTTTTAAATTTATAAATGCAATTCTGTTGTTTTTTATTGTTTCTTCCGCTTGCCTTAATTTTGTTCTTAACACTGTGACGTTTGTAATGTCCTTGGCGTATACTAATTTCTTGTAGTATCCCCAGACGAAAAAATCTATGGGGTTCAAGTCGGGGGACCGTGGCGGCCACGCAATGGGCCCTCCACGACCGATCCATCTGCCTGGAAATGTTTCAGACAAATGTTGTCTAACATTTCTAGCAAAATGGCATGGAGCGCCGTCGTTTTGAAAAATCATATTTCTCCGCGTTAATAGGTCTACATCTTCTAATAAGACGCCGAGATCACGTCGTAGAAATTGCAAGTAGGCCTCGCTGTTCAGTCGGTCCGGTAGTTCGAACGGACCAATCAGCTGTCCGTTTAGGATGCCTGACCATAAATTGATACTAAATTGTTCTTGGAAATTAGATTCCCTTGTGAGTTGTGGATTTTCAATACTCCACGAATGGTAGTTATGCGCATTAAACACCCCACATCGCTTAAAATGTGATTCATCAGTCCATAGAATATTTTTAAAGAAATTTTCGTTTTCAGCTCTCTCCGTAACATTTCCTGAGAAAATGCCACCCTTCTCGGGTAGTGTTGTAATAATATTATTTGTAAAAGAAAACTTATAAATGCGTGTGTACAAGAATATATTTGGTAACCAAGTCAATAAACTTAAATGTCTATAGTGACACAGAACATCATAAGCAATTTAGATTAACATGTAGTTTTACATATATGCCAGTATACAACATACGCCCCCTTAATCTAAATTCGCAATAGCAATAAACAAGGTAACAATAGGCACATTCGCAATAAAAAGAAACAACATAATATCATAGACAAATTAAAATAAAACTAAACATAAATTACACTACAATACAACAAAACTTAAAAGTTACAATTGCAGTTCATATCAATTTACGTGATGCCCATGCTATCAAGGCAGGATTTATGTTTGATGCGCCCTAAAGGTTTGGTCAATATGTCAGCAGGTAATTTATCAGTTGATAAGAAATGTAAAGTTACCGTTCCATCATTGACCTTTTCGCGAATGAAGTGAAACTTAACATCAATATGTTTTGTACGATTGTGGTGGACAGGATTGGCGGCCAACGTAAGTGCACTTTGACTGTCAGAATACAAAACAACTTCGTGAAGCTCACCTGAAAGTTCAGCGTATAAACGCCTCAGAAAACAAGCCTCCTTGACAGCGCTGGCAAGGGCCATGTATTCTGCTTCAGCAGAAGATAGAGCTACGGTCGGCTGCTTACGCGCTTCCCATGTAACTGGTCCCCCCGCGATACTAAAATAATATCCTGTATATGACCGTCTATCTTCGGTACAATTTGCCCAGTCAGCATCAGAATAGCCACGAAGTATGCTATCCGTATTCTTTCTGTAAGTTATACCTAAGTCTTTAGTTGCTATCAAATACTTTAGGCATTGTTTAGCACATTTCCAATGACTTTCGTCATACTTGGTGTTAAACTGACTTAAGTAACTCACCGTAAATGCAATATCTGGCCTAGTGCTTACAGCAAGAAACATCAGACATCCTATCAACTCCTGGTAAGGACAGTCGTAAGAGTATTCTTCCTTTGATTTCTCTAATCTTTTACTGAGCGGCACAGATACACTTTTCACATCACTCATATTAAATCGTTGTGCTATTTTTTCGATGTATGTCTTCTGATAAATTTTTAGGCAATTGTTTTCATATTTTACATTCATACCTAAGCAAAATTCAATTTGTCCTAAATCTTTAATAGAGAAGCATTTTTGTATGTCACTTTTGAAATTGTCAAAGGTGACGTCCTCTTTATATAGACAAATGATGTCATCGACATACACGGCCAACAAAAGAGTTTCATTAACATTTATTGATTTTCTAAATATACATGCCTCCGAAGGAGACTGTGTAAAACCAATAGCTGACAATGTTTGTTTTAATTTAATGTTCCAAGACCTCGTCGCCTGCTTGAGGCCATAAATGGAACGTTTTAATAAACAAACTTTGTCACAATGCAATTCATCAATGAACCCTTCTGGTTGTAACATGTAGACTTCCTCATCCAAGTCTCCATTAAGGAAAGCCGTATCGACATCCATATGGCGAATTTTGTAGCCTTCTTGAACAGCGAATGCTAACAGTGTTCGTAGAGAAGAGTTACGTACAACAGGCGCATAAGTTTCAAATAATCTACCCCATACACTTGCGTAAAACCTTTGGCCACTAAGCGCGCCTTATATTTTAAAATATTACCTGAAGCATCTCTTTTTATTTTATATACCCATTTGGATTTTATACACGATTTATTTTTAGGTTTATCAACTAATGTCCACGTACTTTTCTTTGTTAACGCATTATATTCGTCCCGCATAGCAGAGATCCAATAATGTTTATCCTCACTATTTATAGCGTCATAATAACATTTTGGCTCTTCATCTAAAAAATTAGACACCAAAATATTATAAGAGAAGAAATCAGGAGGCTTACGATCTCTTTTCGGGTAGCGATTTATAGCGTTATCTATGTTGTCATGAGATGGTTCAGTAGAAGAAACAACATCTTCCTGACTACGTCCACTGGTGTCTTCTGTTAAAGAATTTTCACTGCTATCCTCAGTTACTTCAACACCAGATGAATCCATTAAAATATTACTATTTATCAAAGGAGTACGTTGTTCGGACATGAGAGTTTCAGATAAAGCATTTAAATTTTGATTATCAAATGCTTTTAAATCAGTAAAAATATTTTCAAAAAATGTAGCGTCTCTCTCTTTAATTAATTTTCTCGGGTATCGCGTATCCCTAAAAAAATAGCTCCTTGGATCGTCAGAATAACCCACAAAAATAAATTCTGCGGCTTTCAAATCTAACTTATAGCGTTGACATGAAGGGATATGCACAAGAGCCCTACACCCGAACACTTTTAAGTGAGTAATATTAGGTTTCTCACTGCACCATTTTTCATATGGAGTTTCATTGACTAGAGCACGGTGTGGAGACCGTGTACGCTGGAGCTGTACGCAAACATTTCATTTTTGTATCTGATTGTCGTTCAACAAAAGAATGAAATGTTTTAAAAATCTCAAAAACGTCAGACTTTAAAGCAAAACAATAAATAAACATCATACGTGTAAAGTCATCAATAAATAAAATAAAATAATTATTGCTCTTAAAAGATGTAGTAGAAAATGGTCCACAAACGTCAGCGTGAATTAGTTCTAAGGGAGAACTTGCACGTTTGTATTTAACTTTCAAAAAAGGTTTTCTGGCTTGCTTACCTTCTATACATGGTATACAGGGATCCTTATCTACATCAGCATAAGTCATACCAGTTGCTTGGCCTCTTTTAAGTTTGTCCATCCCGATACGACAGAGGTGACCCAGTAGCCTATGCCAAAGTTGATATTCAGTCAACTCAAAGTGCACTTTACGTTCCGTATTGTCAACTACATCTAATGCTGCAAATGTTTGTGCTTTGTTTGGATTTAAGTTCAAACTATACAAACCACCACTATAAGTACCCTGTAAAATAGAATTGCCAGTAAAAGTTACATCTATATTATTATAAAAATTACAACCACGCTTATCAAAAATAACTGTGAAGCCTTTGTCAACAGCTTTCTTAACAGAAATTAGGTTACAATGTAAATCTGGTACAAAAACAACATCTTTTATTTTGGTAATGTTTGGAATACCTGTTACAACTATATCACCTGTCCCAACAGCTGGCAATTTGTCTCCATTCGCAATAGTGACAGAACCGGCATCATGAATCAACGGCTTATAGTTTTCAAAAAATTCCAAACATGGACTCATATGACTAGTTGCTCCAGAATCAATATACCATCGTTGACATTTCTTAACATTATTTTCGGCAACAAATGCAGTGAGCAACGTGGAATCTTCTTGAGTACCTTTTTCCACTATACTGCCAATATTGGCTTTCTTCTTTCCCTTTTTGTGTGGGCATTGAGGACTCTTATGTCCTGGCTCGTGACATTTATAACAAACAATAGGCTTTTTAGTTTTGTTTTTTGATGTCCTCGAAGTTAATGCTAAGACGTCATTTTGAGGAACGTCTTTGGCCATTTCGTTTAATAATTTAGATTTTACTAAATCACTTGTTACCATTACATTGGAATTTTCAAGTGCCATTATTAGAGGTTCGTATTTGACTGACAGGCCTCCTAACAAAATAGCGGCGACAGACTCGTCGTCTATGACTTTACCAATGTCTGCTAAATCTTGTACTGTACACATAATAGCATTTATATACGACTCAATATTTACAAAGTCATTCAGAGCATACCTGTATAAGCGGCGTTCGAGTGATAGCCTGCGGCCCATCCCTTTGTCTTCGTAAGCATTTGCTAGTGCGTCCCAAGCTTATTTTGCTGATTTTGCTGATCTGACATGAGTAATGGCTGAACCATCTAACGTGAGCGAAATCTTAGACAAGGCCTTCTGATCCTTTCTAATTCTCACATCTTCAGAGGTAGGATCACCATCAGCATAGCCTTCAATGGACTTCCACAATTCTTCATGAATAAGCAGAGCTCGAATTTTAAATTTCCAGATGCTGTACCCATCTCGACTAGACAATAATTTAATGCCACTGAATTGATCACTCATTATACTAGAACTTTCGTGCTGATAACGAATGTTGTAATAATATTATTTGTAAAAGAAAACTTATAAATGCGTGTGTACAAGAATATATTTGGTAACCAAGTCAATAAACTTAAATGTCTATAGTGACACAGAACATCATAAGCAATTTAGATTAACATGTAGTTTTACATATATGCCAGTATACAACAGGTAGTCTGCGGGCTTGAGCTGCTGAACTTTCTGGATGTGATATAAGTGAAAACGCTCTTGATTAAGTATTCGATGTGCTTGTGATTTCGGAATTCCGATTCGACGTTCTATTGTTCTTACACTAACTGATGGATCTCTCACCACTTATTCGACCACTGATTGGACAGTATCTGGGTCACTCATTTCAGATGGGCGCCCCGATCTTCTACCTGGTAGGCGTCCTTCTATGTAAGAGTTATGTACTCTTAAAATCATGCGATGATCAGGCCAAGTTTCAGGCTGAGGTCCACCTCCATTTTGTACTTGCTGCCGAAACAACCTGGCTGCTTCAGAAGCATTTCCTCTTGCATATCCATAAAAGTAATGCATAAGAGCATATTCTTGCGATGAAAAAGACATCACAAAATGAAGAGCTTGAAAAGTCCGTTAAGAATGCCAAATTTGTCAAAATCCCGTATTCACACAAAACCAAATCGTAATCGCACTCAAGGTCCGTAAAGAAAGCAAAGTTCGTCAAATAATCACAAATGAGCGTATCGTACGTAAGGCGCAAACAAAAGCAGGCAAACGACTGGCGCCAGAACACAATAGGCGCTCGGACTACACCCCCCGCCTCATCCCCTTGTCACAAAGAATAGCATTCCTCAGTTACAGTTATCCATTTCGCCAATGAGAGTGAGAGAGATAGCAATAATGCGGTCTCTTTCATATCCTCTCACTCGGGCAATTTTTTAGCAGGTAAGTACTGCGTTACATCCAACACTACAACCGATGTGATCCGCGAGAAAAATATTTAAATATGGGTTTCATGTAGTTAATTTTTGCTGAATTGTAATTAATCTGAACCTTAGAAATTATAAAAAGACCAGATATTTTTATTTATCATCTGATAGGAATTTGGTAAATTTTATGAAATTTTCACCTCGCTGTCTTTGATGGCCGATTTAAGCCAAAGTAGCCCTATTAAGTACTTCTTTTTTTAAATGATTATGAAAGCAGAGAGTCTAGAGAAGTTTTTACACATACTTAGAAACCATGAATTCGCCTGTTTAGATTTTTAATTTAAAGATGAATTTTTAAGTAATTATTCACTAACATTCAAATTTTGACTTTACACTACTGTTTTCTAAATTTCCACTAAAGTTTTCTTAACTTTAGTGGAAATTTAGATGATTTAGCTGATTATTTTAGACATAAAAGAAGCACTAAAGATGATTCAGTGGCAAAAAGAAAAACATTAAAATATGTTCTACTTTTTTTTATTTAAAATTTTTAAGTTCTTTGGATCAAAATTTTCAAAAAGTCAGAAAAAAAATTATTACTCGAAAACTACGAATAATCGCGGAACATACATGGGGGTGATTCGGGTACTCCAAGAGGTGCTCTAACTCTGGACTTACGCTTGACACTATTTTTTGGGACACCCTGTATATTGGCGACAGTCAACACGGTTTCATGTCTGGTCGCTCCGTCCTTACAAACTTAATACCATTTGTGTCAGAAATGTCTGAAAAAGTCGATAAGGGAATGGAGGTCGATGCCATATACACTGACTTCAGTAGCGCCTTCGATAAAGTTAACCATACTATCCTGGTAAATAAATTGAATGCCTATGGAATAACTGGCTCATTGTTAAAGTGGTTCAGATCATATCTACAGGATAGGCCACAAATGGTAGTTGTGAATGGTTACCAGTCCCGTTGGTACCGTGCTTTGTCTGGTGTTCCCCAAGGTTCACATTTGGGACCACTACTGTTTCTGATCTTTATTAATGATATTACCGCCAATATTAGAAACTGTAAGCCTTTGTTATTTGCGGATGATCTTAAAATTTATAAAACTATAGCTTGTAAGGAAGATAGCAGACTCGTTCAGGATGACCTTAACAGGATTATCACCTGGTGTCACACTAACTGTATGACACTCAATGTCAGCAAGTGTTTCCATATAAGGTACTCTAGAAAGAGAAAGCCACTTGTGACTACTTATGAACTCAATGGTGTAACTTTGGAAAAGGTAAGAGTGGTTCGGGATCTTGGTGTTAATATCGACAGCAGACTAAAGTTTGACATACATACGAACGCAGTGGTTACAAAGGCTGCTAAAATGCTCGGGTTTATCAAGCGAAACACCAAAAATTTTAAGAATATTAGCACCAAGATTTTACTATATAACGTCCTGGTGCGTAGCCACCTAGAGTTCGCTTCTGCTGCGTGGAGTCCTTTTTATAGTGTTCACTCTCAGAGGATTGAGAGTATTCAAAGGGCATTTACTAGACATCTTGCTTTCATTTGTAGTGGGTTTTCTCATCGACAGCCCTATAGTGAGCGTCTAGCCAAGTTCAATATGTTCACTCTCCGAAATCGAAGAATATTTTTGGATATGTGCTTTCTCCATAAAATTGTAAATGGGCAAATTCAGTCAAACGACATATTGTCAAGGGTATCTTTAGCGGTACTACACAGGTATCCGAGACACTATATCGCAAAAATATTTGCTATACCGTTTGCCAGAACAAATCTTGGTCTTAAGTCCCCTTTGGCACGAATTTGTAGGGAATACAACACTCTTCATAGCATCTTGGATTTAGATATATTTAACGATAGCTTCCAAAAGTATAAACTCAAAATTTTAAGGTACCTGCAACAACTTTAGTTGATTTATAATGTTTATTGTTTAGAAGTAACAGTTTAAATTTGATGTCGTGTGTGATCGTCTTGACTAAATATGAGCATTATTTAATGTTAATACGCTGAGTGCTATTTACGCCGTTTTTTGATGCATATCAGAATTGTAATTTACTGTGAAAATGTTTTTGTGAATGTCTTAATATGTATCATGTGGCAGTACTATACTTAAATAAATAAATAAATAAAGCAAAAAAAAATGTTTGTCATCTAGCCTATTTAACAGCTTAGACCATTTTAGTACTAAATGGTCTAAGCTTAACAGCCATCGCGCCGTGAACATAAAACTCTGTGCCGACTTCCTTTAATAAAGGAGTAATCTGTGGACTGCTACTGTGAAATTGTAAGCGATGGCGATAGATTTTTTCTTAGACAATAACCCCTCTGTGAAAAACCAAACGAAAAGCGCGGGAAACGTCAAGTTAGGCGGGTGTACTTTTTGATTTTCTTTTGATTTTTATTTTATTTCAATATATAGAATAGGATCAGTTAAGTTTAATTGTATATAGTTTTGTAGTATATTTGTAAATATATATTTAAGTGATATTTTCCTGTAATTAGGTAAGTTTTTTCATAGTTTTTCACATAGATGAATGAGCCAGCGGACCCTGGGGGCACAGCCCCCCGGGCGTCCGATTTTGTAACTATTTATAATGACACTGTACCTCATGTTTCTAACGTAGTCACAATTGACAACAATTGTTCGGAAACTGACGGTTCTTTAAGGGACACGGACTGTTCTGAATCTCAGTCGAGACTTCAAAAACGAAAGCGAACATCTGCAAAAAAAATATTCAAACATTGCAACAAAAAGAAAAGGAGGAACACCAAGTCGAGCATATCCGGAACTATAGATGAGATAGATTGTCACTGTGACATTAGTAATGCTACTCTAAGTTCAGTAAACACTATCCAACATCCTCATCCCACTGTAATACATAAAGATCAAAATAATTTGAATATGGATACATCCTATGTACCTATGGCCCGAACATCATATCATCACTCTGATGCATCACCTTATATTGTACACATACAAAAAATACTTTCACAGCCAAACGATAACCGGTCCATTCATCCAGTCTCTTTTGGTCATATTCTCAAAAAAATAAATTTTAAAAATCTTATCAATGGAAGCTTGAAAAAAAAAGGCAGGAACCGTATGTCAATTTCTTTTTCAAAATATGAAGATGCAAACTCTTTTCTTTTAAGTGATGTTCTAAAATCAAAAGAATTCAAAGCATTCATTCCATCGTTTAATGTTACACGCATTGGGCTTGTTCGAGGTGTACCTACAGAGTGGTCTGAAAGTGATGTATTGAATAATATAAGTGTTCCATTGGGATGTGGAAACATCCTTAAAGTTAGAAGATTAAAAAGAAAAAATATCACAGATGGCAAAACTGAATTTACTGACACCGAAACAGTGGTTCTCACTTTTGATGGCCAGATTCTACCTAAAAGAGTGTTTATGTGTTATAATTCACTACCTGTAGATCTATATATTTTTCCCACAATTCAGTGCTACAACTGCTGCCGTTATGGACATATAAGTAGTCAATATAGGTCTTCACCGAGATGTTACAAATGTGGCTTGACCCATTGTGGTGATAGCTGTTCAGTCGAAGAGGATTCCATCTTATGTTGTTTTTGCTCCTGTTCACATTTTGCTACAAGCAAAAAGTGTCCAGAATTTACCAGGCAAAAAGCTATTAAGGAGTCAATGGCAAAGCAATGTATTTCTTATGCAGAGGCAATCAAACTACATCCTGCTATTACAAAACTATATTCTGACGTTCTTTCTTCTAATCCATCCAATCAATCTCATGCTATTTCTGAAAACTGCAAGCCTCCATCCCAAGATTCCATTGTAAGATCTTTATACAAAAAAAAACATATTTTTGAAACCTAATATTTCACCCAAGAATTTAAGTAAAGGATATGATAAGGTGGCTCATGCTGCTTTAATCAAAGACCTTGATATTCCTCTTCCCAGTAATGGCACCACTTGTAAACAATCTTCTTCATCAGATGATCAAATAAAAGATTTGATAATTACCTTAATTAATGTCCTATCTCAACATTCTCAACAATCCAACATCTCAAAACCGACCAACGCTGCTATTTCTTTTGAATCTCATAATCATAATCTTTATAAAAATGGACCAGTTAGTAGCAATTCAGTGGAACTGTAGAAGTATTTTTAGTAAAAAAAGTGATTTAATTCATATGATAAATACATATAATCCATTTGTTATTTCACTTCAAGAAACATGGCTTAGACCAGATCATAATTTTAGAATATCTGGTTATTCTTGCTTACGCGAGGATAGATCAGATAGTTATGGTGGTGTTGCTCTCCTAGTGCACCATTCTTTTTCTTTCTATCATATGCGGCTGCCACAACATAGTACAGATTTTTCAATCATAACAGCAATTATTAATAATATTTGTTTTGTATCCACTTATATTCCACATCCATTTATATTCCACATCCTTCTTCTTCTATTTATAATGAAATTGATCAAATAATTTCTACTCTCCCAAAGCCCATATTGATATTGGGTGATTTCAACGCTCAACATGAATCTTGGGGTAGCTCTAACTCAAACTATTATGGTAATAAGATTCTAGACATACTTGATAATAATAATTTATGTGTTTTAAATAATGGTACCCCTACGCGACGCACAGCCCCTAATGAGAACATTAGTGCTCCTGATTTGAGTTTATTTGAGTTTAAAATTGAGAGAATACAAAAGAAAAGCATCTTCTTTGATTTGGTCTACTTTAGATTATTCATTTGGCAGCGATCATTTCCCCATACTATTATCTTTTCCACAGATTATAAAAACTCCTTCCAAAATTCGCCCTCCACGCCTTAAGTACAAATTAGAAGATGTTGAATGGGAAAATTATAAAAATGAGGTTGAACAAAAAATAGCTTCCCTTCCTGTTGTTGATCATTCTAATGTATCTTTTTGTAATGATTCCTTTTCCCAAATTTTTATTGAAACAGCTGATAAATTATTCCCCATTAAAAGTAACAGACCCAGAAAACTTCCTTCACCTCCCTGGTGGGACAATGAATCTTCTCAAGCTATAGCCAAAAGAAAGAAAGCTGAAGTTCTATACAAAGATTACTCATCTACAGAGAATTTCAATTCTTTATCAGATATTATGAAAAGCACTCGCAAACTATTCAAACAAAAGAAGTGGGAGGGGTGGAAAAAATTCTGCTCAACATTATCTCCAGGTGTTGCTCCATCAGTTGTATGGACTAATTTAAGGAAATACAGATCTGCTTTCACAGAATCTATTCCTACCTCTATATCTGAAAGTGTAGCTGATCACTTCCTGGATAAATTGGCACCTGCCTTTGTCCCTCGTCAACTCTCGCCAACTACTCCTCTTCCATGTCCAGACGGAAACGAGTTTTACTGTTTGTTTTCATTGGCCGAACTTAAGGGTGTCATATCCTATGTCAAGGATTCCGCTCCAGGCATTGATGGCATACCGTATTCCTTTTTTAGTCATTTAGGTGATGCCTCACTTTCATATTTTCTCTCATTAATAAATTCAATAATGGTTTCAGGTAACATCCCTCCTAGTTGGAAAACACAGGAAGTCATTCCTATACTAAAACCTTCTAAGTCTCCAGCTAATGCCTCTTCTTTTCGTTCTATTGCGTTGTCATCGGTTCTGCTAAAACTAGCAGAGCATTTGATTGAAAATCGTCTAGAATGGTTTATAGAAAGTAAAGGCTTACTATCCAACTCTCAATTTGGTTTTAGAAAGGGAAAAAGCACAATGGACAGCTTATGTATTTTTACAACTGATATAAGGTTAGCTTTCAGTCTTAATGAGTCCCTTCTTGCTGCTCTGCTAGATATATCTGCAGCGTATGATAACGTAGATCTATCTATTCTTCAACATAAACTAATTAATTTAAAAGTCCCAACTTTATTGATCAATTTTATTATGAATATTTTGTCAGAACGATTCATCAAACTGTTTCTTGCAAACTCAACTGAGAGTAGGGTAACATGGAAAGGCCTTCCTCAAGGATCTGTACTGAGCCCTCTTCTCTACAATATTTTTACTTATGACCTAGATACAAGTGTTAAGACTGATAATGTAAATATCCTTCAATATGCTGATGATTTACTTATTTATATTTCTGGCAGATCTATTGAAAAGCTATCAAATTTATTAACATCATCTCTCACACGATTACATGATTGGCTAGATAAAAATGGCTTAAGTTTATCAGTCCCTAAAAGCTCAACAGTATTATTTACAAGATTAAGATTACCTCCCCATGCTTCTGTTTTTTATAATGATGTTCCAATCCCTGAAGCTAATGAAGCAAAATTTTTAGGTGTCATATTGGATAGCAAACTTACAGGATTACCACATGTTTACTACATTGCCTGTAAATCTGAACGTCTTTTGAATATCTTATGATGTCTGACGGGTGTTTGGTGGGGTGCTCATCCTACTACAATGAAACTACTCTATAACGCTCTAATAAGAAGTTTGCTTGATTATGGCACCTTTTTGTTGGAGCCATGTAGTGTAGTTGGTCTAAAAAAGTTAGATAATATACAATCTAAAGCCCTAAGACTTATACTTGGTGCTATGAAATCTAGCCCTATTAATGCTCTTCAAGTGGAGTGTGTTGAACCTCCTCTTCAACTTCGTCGACAACTGTTAAGTGATAGATTTCTTTTTCGGGCTCTTCAGTTCTCATCTCATCCACTTCGATCGAAACTACATTTACTTCTGCAACTCATTAACAACTCATATTGGTCTCATAAACAAACTCCATGCATCATTATAAGTTTCCAAAAGTTCCTGTCCTTAGAAGCTCCTATGCATTCATCATCATTTTTACCTTTATTTTGCTGCAGTTTTGATGCATTAATTTTATCTCCATCTGTAATTTATGATTTAAATTTATCTAAACATGATTCATTTACTGAACAAAAATTTAATTTCATGTTGGATGCAAACTGGCCTGATTGGCATCATATCCATTCTGATGCCTCGAAGAATGGTGACAATAGCTGTACCGATGTTGGTGTCTATCATCATCAATACAAAATTGTTCAAAAGATAAAATTGCCCCCTAATTCTTCTGTTTTTACTGGTGAATGCTTTTTAATTTTTAAATGTATAGAATATGTTTTAATCATGAAACTTAAAAAAACAGTTATTTTCTGTGATTCCAAAAGTGCTCTTCAAGCACTAGAAAAAATTCCTTTTAAGAATAGTTCTAATTTATCAGTCATATTTGAATGTAGAACTCTTTTGAATAAATGCTTATTAAATGGTTTGCATGTTCAATTTGTTTGGATACCTAGTCATAGTTCTATTATGGGAAATATTCAAGCAGATAAAATGGCAAAAGATGCTGTGATGTGTGGTGATTTGTTTCCATATAAAAATTATTGTACTGATTTCATAACAAATTTTAAAACTGATCTTCACAAGTCATGGGATGTGTTGTGGGCCTGCTCTTCTCAATTGAAGGGCAGGAACTATAAAACTATTCAGCCGTGCATTCCTGTTAAGCCTTCTGTTCTGTTCTTACGTATGAATCTAGGGAAAAAAGTTACTAGTATTATTGTAAGAATGAGAATCGGTCATGTTTGTACTCCTTCACATCTAGCAAGACTTAACATAGTAAGCAATAATTTTTGTGAGTGTGGTGAGGATGTTGGAGACTTAAACCATTTATTTTTTACTTGCCGTTTAAAGGACCATAACACTTTCCTTTCCTCTTTGTTATATCTCCATGTACCTTTACCTCAGTCCATTAATTCCTTATTATCTCTTAGCAACTATGATATCTACCATACTATATCATTATTTATTTCCAATAATAACATCAATATATAATACCTATTTATTATTACTATAATTTTAACACAACTTTCCTGATCCTTTGTCTGTCGCATCTTATTCCTTTCCTATTCATATCCTATCGTTTCCCAACCTTCGTTCATTAAATAATGCTGTCATTGGCTAATGCACAAGCCGTAATGAGGTCCCGTAATGGTATGGCTTTTCATAATACAACATACATAGTAACATTCCTTATTGTATTACAATAAATATGTTTTTTAAATCACCAAAATCGGTCCATCCGATGTAAAGTTATAAACCAATTTGCATCAACTGATTTTATTAAATCCGCCGCTGCCTACGGACAGGCTGTGACGTCAGTCGACTCGACACTATCCGCCGCCGCCGCGCGCCGCACTATGGGATGAAAGCGTGAGTTGCGTTTCAAAAATTAGCAACTTTTTTTCTACTACACCTACGGATACAAAATTTTGCATACAGGATCTCCAATATATAAGCTATGAAATGATACTAGGATCTTTATATATTTAATTTATTATTACACATAAAAACATACAAAATAAAAAATCGCTACTTTTCCATACAAAATTACTTTTTCCGTTTCATTGTTTGCTTATTATGAGAATATGAAGGTCATTATAAAGGAAATAATGATATAATATTGTTATTATATCTCTATTATATTATATCACTAAATGACGTGATAGTTGACTAAAATACACTATAAGGGCATGGACCTACAAGAATCTTTTATTCAGGTCTGTTTATTCAGGAGACATGTTTCCCTCAAAATATATAAAGTTAAATATAATATTACCTTAAAGTTTATCGTTGTTTGTATTCACTTTGCCCCGATAAACCAACAACCTATACCAACTTACATCACAATCCGTTCAGTACTTTCGAAGCCTATTCAATACAAACAAACAAACAATCAAATCTTTCCACTTTATAATATTACTAGCTTTCCGCTCGCAACTTCGTCCGCGTTATTTTTGTTTTCCCGTGGGAATTTCATATTTTCCCGTAGGAAAATTACCCTATGTCCTTCCCCTGGTCTCGAACTATTCCTATACCAACTTTCATCCAAATCGGTTCAGTAGTTTCGAAGCCTATTTAATACAAACAAACAAACAATTAAATCTTTCCTCTTTATAATATTAGTATAGATTAGTATATTAGTATTAGTATAGATAAGGCCGCCTGTGCTGAACATCTGTGTTGTTTTTGAAAAATTTCTGTTTCTATATCTTTGTATGCTTTGTGTGCAATAAATCATTTATTATTATTATTTTAAGTAAGGTTGAATGTTTTCTTGCTTAGTGCTACAATCAATGAAAAAAAACCTCTCTTTGTGGCAGGCAGGGAGACTTGTATCCTACCTACAGTAAACGAGTAGAGAGAGACTAACCGTTGTATGAGTCCATGCAATATTAGACCGTATAATGATATAGTGAATCTATTTGTGTTCTGACGTTAATCTGGCTTTAACAGTGCACAATGTGGCCAGTTCTCTTTATTTGCACCTCACCTACGGCTTCATCTCCATAAGCTGCACGCCCAGATTGAAGAATGGAAACATTCTTTGTGACGGTAACATTCATAGATATGTTTACATACATACATATATGCATAAAATCACGCTTATAATCCCAAAAGGGGTCTAGCAGAGCTCTAGGTAACACTGTGTTAAAACTAGGTTTTACACTCAGCCACATCTGGCAGTATGGGCCATACAGTACCTACTCCAGCCCGTCGCCTACACAAAACGGGCACCAAAGCCAAGTGTTATCAATTTTTCAGTAAACAAATCAACTAAAACCAACCACCAGGGCTCTAATTCCGCTAATCTTAACGTCGTTGTCACGTCGTGATAGCGTTTCAATAACACTGCTTTTGTCGCTTTTATGCGCATTTTCTGCTACAATTTATTTGTGCTACAATTTCTTGAAAAGTTAATAGTTACAAATGTTTTAGTTAGTATTCGGTTAACCAACAATAACTGTCTCAAAAAGCGATGCTATTGAAGCGTTATTGACACGCCACAAATGCATTAACGCTAGCAGAATAAGGCCCCAGGACATATGTTACACTCAAAATCATCTCAGCAGTCCAGAGGGGCTACTGCCTAACTCATAGCGATCACTCGCTATCGCTTTCGTGACATTAGAACAACAGTTTAAATGTCACCTGTTACATAAAAACTATTGTTATGTCACGATAACGATAGCGAGTGTTCGCTTTTAGGCGGTACGGCCACGGGTACGGATAGGACAGGTTTAGGTATCAGGAATAATAAAAAATGTGTGTTTTAAAAGAGAAAATCAAAAGGGAGCGCACGCTCATAGTAGTGTAAATAAAGAATATATTCCGCGCTACGCTGCACCCTCATTGTGTGTTTCGATCATAACATCACCACATATTATTATTCTAATTTTAAAATATGTAGCTTTATTCACTTACCTTTGAAGTTTCCAACCACGGATTTCGGCACTGGTGTACTTTAAATGGGTAAGTAATCAGATAACCAGATTCCATAAAAATGTCAAAAATAGGAAGTTTATCCGATTGACCTTACACAAAACCGATTTCTAGTTTATTACTCATTGCTCAAACTGTACTGAACCTCTTGAATACTACTACTACTATTACATAAAAAAAAACAATATAGGTATGTAATACGATTTCGCATGAAACGCTGCGCGCGGCTACTAGTCGAAAACTCGGGAGTGATAGCACGGATGCGGAGTCTGCCTAGAACGTGTCGTGTGACGTCTCACGCCTGCCAGGCGGCCGCTTGACGGAGCGATCTGTTTTTTCGTTATAATTTCGTCAATTTTCATCGTAGAAAAATTTTTTTGGTACCATTTATATTGTTTTTTAATTGTCTACAAAGCTACATTTATAGTTAAAATCGTTACGGAACCTCATTGAACTCGACATTGGCTAAAATGCACAAACCGTGCGAAGCCAGAAGAAAGAAAAAAAAAAACCCCTCTGTATAAAGAAAAACATAATAAGTGTGGAATATGCGGCGTCCTTAGTTTTTTTCCACCTTTTAGACACCACCATACATAATTGGACCGCTTTTTTGTATTTCATGTCCTTTGCTTTCCTTGGTCGGAGGTAAAAACGCACGTTTCTGAACGCTCCCTATTGTAATCTATGGAAAAATACAATGATTTGTAATCTGTAGCAGCATCTAAAAAAGGAAAGGAATATTTTCTATAATATTTTGCTTCAATTCTATGACTTTAGCTCATCAATCTTCTTGAATTTTTGCTAAAACTTGTCAATAATATGAGTCACTGTTAAATTTAATTAACTAGTAAGTTTCATAGAAATGGCGCGTGATAGAAGTCCAGAGCGCCGGCGTTCTCGTTCTAGGGAAAAGCGCGATAGAGATCGACACGACGACCGTGAATCTCATCGAGATAAGTTGAAACGCAGAGATAGATCTCGAAGTCCTCGAAAAGATCGTGACAGGTCACGGAGTCCAAGTCGCAAAGAACGCGATAGGTCGAGGAGTCCCAGAAAAGATCGTGGGCGCTCCAGAAGTCCTAAAAGACGTGACGGCAAAGATAAAGACCGACGTTATAATGATAAAGAAAAAAGCAAAAAAGAAGAGGAGAAACAAGACGATGAAGCGCAAGAAACAAAAAAGGATGAGCTGAAGCCAGTCAAACGTGAACCATTATCATTAGAAGAATTATTGGCAAAGAAAAAAGCTGAAGAGGAAGCTCGTAGCAAACCAGTGTTTTTGACGAAGGAACAGAGAGCAGCACTAGCTTTAGAACGTCGGCGTGAACAAGTTGAAGCTCTTAGAGCAAATGTTGAAAAACCTGTGGTACAAACTATTGACTTGACTGTCACATCAAAAAAGGAAGAAGATGTTAAAGAAAGAAAATATAAAGATGAGAGGGACCGTAGAGAAGAGAGAGATAGAAAATATGATGACAGAAAATCTGGTGACCGCCGTGATGACAAAAAAGACAAAAATGATGATGTTTCCAAAACTAAAGATAAAGAAAGAGAAGAGGAAGCTATTAAAGCAAGGTATCTAGGTATAATCAAAAAGAAACGTAGAGTAAGGAGACTTAATGACAGAAAGTTTGTGTTTGATTGGGATGCGTCTGAAGATACATCAAATGACTACAATGCTCTATATAAAGAAAGGCACCAAGTTCAATTCTTTGGTAGAGGTCATATAGCTGGCATCGATATCAAAGCTCAGAAGAAAGACCACAGCAAGTTCTATGGAAACTTATTAGAAAGACGCCGTACTGAACATGAGAAAGAACAAGAAAAATTGCGTCTGAAGAAAGTTAAGAAAAAGGAAGATAAGCAGAAATGGGATGACCGCCATTGGTCTGAAAAAGATCAGGATGAGATGACGGAAAGAGATTGGAGAATTTTCAGAGAGGATTACAATATCACTATAAAAGGTGGTAGAATTCCTAACCCCATTAGATCTTGGAAGGAAGCTGGTTTTCATCAAGATGTTATGGAAATTATAAACAAAGTCGGTTACAAGAGTCCAACGCCTATTCAGAGGCAAGCAATTCCTATAGGCTTACAAAACCGAGATATCATTGGAGTTGCTGAAACTGGTTCTGGTAAAACTTTAGCTTTTCTTATACCACTTTTAACATGGATCCAGTCTTTGCCAAAGACTGAACGCATGGAGGATGCAGACCAAGGACCCTATGCAATAATATTGGCACCAACACGTGAATTGGCACAACAGATTGAGGAAGAAACAAATAAATTTGGAGTGCCATTGGGAATCACTTCTGTTGTAGTTGTTGGTGGTCTATCAAGAGAAGAACAAGGTTTTAAATTGAGATTAGGTTGC
The DNA here is from genome assembly GCA_963935595.1 of Schoenobius gigantellus. Lineage (NCBI taxonomy): Eukaryota > Metazoa > Arthropoda > Insecta > Lepidoptera > Crambidae > Schoenobius > Schoenobius gigantellus. The sequence goes on along the minus strand of OZ012544.1, from coordinate 7,538,778 downwards.
GAGATTGTTATTGCCACCCCTGGTCGTCTTATAGATGTTCTAGAAAATCGCTATTTAGTTCTAAATAGATGTACATATGTGGTACTTGATGAAGCTGATCGGATGATTGATATGGGTTTCGAACCAGATGTGCAAAAAATTTTAGAATACATGCCAGTATCCAATATCAAACCTGATACAGATGCAGCAGAAGATGCTGCAATATTGTTGGCAAATTACAATACCAAGAAAAAATATAGGCAGACTGTGATGTTTACAGCAACTATGCCTCCAGCTGTGGAGCGATTGGCTAGGAGCTATCTTAGAAGACCTGCCATTGTATATATTGGTTCCGTAGGTAAACCAGTTGACAGAACTGAACAGGTAGTTTTCATGATTGGTGAAAATGAAAAGCGCAGGAAACTGACAGAAATATTACAGCGTGGAGTTGAACCGCCAATAATTATATTTGTTAACCAAAAGAAAGGTGCTGATGTTTTAGCAAAGGGCCTAGAAAAGCTAGGTTTCAATGCATGTACTTTGCACGGTGGTAAAGGTCAAGAACAGCGTGACTTTGCTTTGGCCAGTTTAAAAAATGGATCCAAAGATATTTTGGTTGCAACAGACGTTGCTGGACGTGGTATTGACATAAAGGATGTCAGTGTGGTCATCAATTATGACATGGCAAAGTCTATTGAAGATTACACTCATCGGATTGGTCGAACCGGTAGAGCAGGTAAAACTGGTAAAGCTGTGTCATTTGTTACTAAAGAAGATTCTGCATTATTCTATGATCTGAAACAGGTCCTTCTAGCTAGTTCAGTATCAACTTGCCCCCCAGAACTCATGAACCATCCAGAAGCGCAACATAAGCCAGGCACAGTGGTAACTAAAAAAAGAAGAGAAGAAATGATTTTTGCATAATAATGAAAAACATTGTAAAATACAAAAATATGTTCATTTATGATTCTTTAATTTTTGTATAATGTATGTAAATGTATTATGGTGTGTATATTAGATCTCTGTGTCAGTCTCAGCTTTTAAAATCTTTATTTTCAATGATGTTTCGCTTTGTTGATACTAGTACTGCCAGATCTATTTTTAGGGTTCCGTACCTCGAAAGGAAAAAACGGAACCCTTATAGAATTACTTTGTTGTATGTTCGTCCATCTGTCTGTCTGTCAAGACCCTTTTTTTCAGGAACGCGTGGAGGTATCAAGCTGAAATTTATATCAAATACTCAGGTCTACTGTCCATTGGAGCTGTGAAGTTGGAGTTAGTTGACGGCTTAGAAGTTTGACAAAATCAAACTTCTAAGCCAACGCAATCAAAAGATACAGCGGTTTATGCCCTCTAGAATCTGCCGTTTACATAATCTGCCATTTACCGAATAAAGGGAATCAAAATCTACAGGGTACTTCCCGTGAACTCAGAATCTTGAAATTTGGTACGAAAGTCGTCTTATAGCACAGATAAAGGAAAAATTGCGAAAACCGTAAAGGACAATGGGTAATGGTGGGCCCACCTCTCAATAGAAGTGAGATACTCATGAATGAATAGGTATTTTTATGCCGAATAAAACTTAGTATTACATCTAAGGTTAAAAGTCAGTACTTTCGGAGTTATACTGCCATAAAAGTAATTCCAATCTAAGTAATCAATTATCGTACTTTACTTCATTATAGTATAAACATTACCCAGACTCGAACCGTATTGTTTATAATCATTGCTTATCTCCCTACCTGCCCCCTCTACCCGCCGCGCCGTCGTCGGCCCGGGCGCATTTGCAAATGGCGGACACCGGCCAGTGATGCGCTAGCGCTAGTCATCGCCAGAGTGTTTTGTGTTGTGCGTTTTGTTTCGAACGCCCGTTATCTGTTTTGTATACCTTTTGACCCGGCTATTCCTTGGACACTGACTGTTGTTGTTTAAATCGTTGACCCCGGTTTTGTTTAATGGACTACTGAACTGCATCGCGATTGATTTTGTGGAAAATGGAACAACATCGTAACTGTGTTGTAGACGCGGGTTATATCATAATAGATATCAGCGTCATATTTTGACTGAAGATCTTCCGCAAACACGGCCGGATTTTGCAAGACTCATACAACAAAATGCGATATTAGAGGTTAGTCACAAAAGAAATACCATTGATGTCTTTGGCTGCTAAAAACACACACGTGTGTTTGTTAGTTAATGAAACGTGTTCTAGCGTTTCAACGCCAGTGCTGTTTGGTAGCCAGTTTTTAGCAGCCGAAGTGTAGTAGTATAGTAAAGTATCTACAGCACAAAATACGTAATACTAGTACCATATAGTTCGTTTCAAACAAAATACAAGTCGAAAGCATCTCGTAAACTGAACACGATCGATATAGAACATACAGGTAGCTTTTGTATTTTCAGTTTGAATTCAACAATACGCGAGCTGTATGTCAACGATGCTGGCAGAGAATCCATGTTGAGCTTGCCGCTCAGCCAGCTCCTGCTGTTGAGTCAGCTTCTGCTGTTCAGCTAGATCCTGCCGTTCATCCAGATCGTGCCGTTCAGCCGGTTCCTGCCGTTCAGCCGGAACGTGCCGCAGAGCCAGACTCTGTCATTCATATGAATCAATATTTTAGAGCACCAAATACTGCTAGACATTGTTTATTTAACATTTGTCAAAATGGAGACCGTCATCGTATTCCGGAGATGATAAAAACATTTTTGCTTTGCGAGTATAAACTGTATGTACCTGAACATGCCCGTATTTGCCAACATCATCTTCGAGGAAATAATTGGGATACGTTATTAGATTTCTGTAATGTTTCCCACGATTTTAATGCAGATCAAATGACAAATCTATGTGACATGTTAATAAGAGCTGCCCGCCGGCCACATAGGTTAGACTTTGAAGATGAAAATGCTTTAAGCAATGATGAAATGCATTTTTGGATTGGTCGTGATAGAAATCAATTCCGATCGATCCTCGAACAGACTCCATCTTTGGTTGAAAGATGCAAGCGCCCAAAAACAGCCTTAGCCATTTATTTATGCAAGCTGAGAACTGGAGAACCAAATGAAAGGTTGGCAACTCTTTTCGCTATGACGCGACGCACACTCGAAAACTTATTGAAGATTGCACGGGAATGTCTTTTAAACGAGTATGTTTCTTAGCACCTAGGCTTAGATCACATGACAAGAAATGAAGTGATACAGAGAAACCTATTGCTTCCAAAGGGAATATTCGGCAATGAAGAAAATACTCAGGCTATCCTTATATGTGATGGAACATATATATATATATATATATATATATATATATATTCAGAAGAGTTCCAACTTCCTCTTTCAAAGACAATCATATAGTCTACATAAATTCAGAAATCTCCTAAAGCCATTCATCATTGTATGCACAGATGGGTACATTTTGGATGTTTGGGGACCGTTTGCAGCAACCGAATCGGACGCTACAATTATGAGCAATGTTGTCAAAAGAGTGGATCATCCGTTACATTGGTTTTTAGAAGAAAATGATGTCTTCATATTAGACAGAGGCTTTCGGGACTGTATAGGAGATCTACAATCATGTGGTTATGAAGCGCATATGCCACCATCCAAAGATCGACGAGCAACTCAATTAACCACAGAGCAGGCTAATAAATCGCGATTGGTGACTATATGCCGTTGGCCGGTAGAAATTGTTAATGGTCGCTTTAAGCGCGATTTCAAGCTTCTGCGCCAAAGCTATTTTAATAAAACCGTCTATTCCATGATTACCGATTTTAAAATAGCATCTGCAATTCTAAATCATTTTCATATGCCTATAGACGACCACAGAGAAGCAGATGTTTTCCTGAGTTTGATTAATGAAAGGCTCGAAGTCGACAACCTCTTATTTAACTATGTGGAAGGTAATAATATGAACAGATGCAGAGTGAACTTCGAACGAATGGATGCAACTCTACAAGTTCAGGATTTTCCTCAAATAACAGAAGACGACATCATGTTTCTTGCTTTGGGTTCCTATCATATGAAGTTAGCGAAGTCATATTGGAAGATGCTGAACATCTTCGATACGGTTTATACATAATAGAAATCTACAGAGAAAACGAATTGCACGACCTAATGGAATATAATATAACCGCAGAAAATGTGTGGTTGCTGCGTGGAAGGATATAGTCACGCCACGTAAGAGCAAAAACATATTATTGCTATATATTAATTGATCGAAACCAAGTTGGAAGAAACGCGATAACACAATATTATTGCACTTGCTTGACCGGACGGCGAACTGTAGGAACTTGCGCTCATATCATATCTTTGATTTGGTACCTAGGAGTTGGGAGATATTAACCATTCGTGGCCCCCGCGGCTTTTTTAAACGATGTAATTGTTATCGATGTACAAGACGACGAATAAATCTTGTTTAAAGTGAAATACGTGTATTATTACCATTGTACCTTATAAAACTCCATAAATAATAAGTTAGACTGAGACGACTTGAAGACGTCATATCTCCGAAAGTACTAACATTTGACCATAGTTGTATTAATATAAAATGTTTTGCTTAAAAAGCCCTTTAAAATGGTATATCACATGTTACTATTGAGGGTGGGCCCAGACTCCATACATTTGTTTCCCAATCTCCTTAGTTACATCATATAATAAAAATATATGGGTGAACTTTTACTTATATACCTACAGCATTGATTTACTAGCGTTTGGTAGTAAACGCTATTTCGCGCGAATCGAGAGGCGAATAACGAACACGCATATGTAAACAGCTAGTTCGTTATTCGCCTCGCTATTCGCCTCGCGATTCGCGCGAATGTGTAAACGCGGTGGAAGAGGAACAGTCGCCGTCGCCGTACACAGATAATAATAATCGTCACTCGTCGCGTCAACGCCGCGCTCTAGACGCGCGCGCGCTTCGCCGCTGTCCGGAGAGGAACACAAACTAAACAGAGATACTAAGGAAGTCACAGAGTACTTTTGTATGAGGAAATGGATGGGCGCAGGGCGCCGCCGTCCCGCGGCCGTGTATTCAAAGGCTACCGCGCCCCGCGCGCACCTTTTCCCTTCTCCCTATCGCGAGATGATTCACGCCAAATCTCCGCAGCATCTTATTGCTCTTCAAAATTAATAATTGTTTATTGGTTCTATTCTAGTACTATGATTTTTCATATAAATATAGGCTTGGGTTCTCAAATAAACTATTCCACCTTCAACAGTGAACAAGAGTTTTACTAGACAACAAACCCCTACAAATCATACAGGAAAACAGGTTTGTACGGAACCCTCGGTGCGCGAATCCGACTCATACTTGGCCGGTTTTTCGAAATATCGGGACTTGAGTACAAAAAAAGCGGGACTGGGACGAAAAAATCGAGACGACGTAAAAATACAAGACAAAACATATTTATGTATTTGCAAATCCATTCTTAGCGGGTTAGAATGAGAACAATTACAAATCAAACTTGAGTAGGTGAATTGATGTATCCAGTCACGCTCGCGTCGTCACGTCACCAACCTCACCCCTTAACCCCCCACCTCGTGCGTCACTTCTCACTTCGTGCGTGCCTGCAAAAAGCGGGATTATGGGCGTCCCGCTCACGGTGCTGACGGGACGGATTCCGAGGGGGTGGAAAAATGGGATGTCCCGCCAAAAGCGGGACGTCTGGCAACACTAGTAAATACCCTCTCCTTGCATCAATATCTACTATCACAAAAGGAAGCGAAATTAGAAGTTTTCTGGTGATAAGTGATACCAATCTTCGTCTATGGTGATACTTAATAATTTCGAAATAGAACAATCATCTGGTACTTATCTTTTTGTTGGAAATTGAAACATTGTTGTTTTGCAAAGCTGCAACATTAAGGGCCCATGGCGCGAAAAATAGTAAAAAGGCCGTTGGCGTTTTTGATATTGTACGTAAACGTTCGAGTTAACTGACCGGGAAAAAATAAATTTAAGTTCTCAAATTATGTGTTTACACAATCATCGTCACCATTTTTCAAATTTACATGCCATTTCGTTAAAAAATAGCATCAATTTTACTTAAAATTTGGGTTACACCCATATACCGTTCGTGATTTTTAGCTTCATTAATTAACCCTATTGTATTTTACTTTAACAAATATATAGAACAAGGGTAAGCAAAACACTGACACCGTGGTATTTTTTTAAATTATCGTATATTGATTTTTATATGAATTTTTTAACATACATTTATCGATTTTCTCACAAATCTTGGCTCGGGCGCGTTGAAATTCAGTGTGCAATCGAGACTCGAAGTGAGAGCACGTCGCTTTGTGCTCGCTCCCGGTCACGTAATATTTGTGTATGTATACGACGCGAAGTCCACCGGAGAAGTTGATAATTAACAATTTTATTTTTTGTGGCTGCTGTACGAAAAATCCAATCTTATAGTTAGCTTACTCGTATCTATCGTATGTATTTTCGGGTCAAATCTTGCGAGTTCAATTTGACCTACTTCCCGGTTTCCGATTAAGCTGAAATTTTGCATGCATATGTATATATTATGACGACTTGGAGCTGATCTGATGCTGGAGCTGAAGGGTGGCCATAGGAACTCCGCAATAAAACGACACAGCCACATCGAGTTTGAGCTCGTTTGATTCGTATTGACGAGAACATTGATCCTATGTGCTAACCAGGGTCTGATGCTGGAGCTGGAAGGTAGCAAAAGGAACTCCGCAATAAAACGACAGAACCCCATCGAATTTGGGCTCGTTTGATTCATATTAAGGAGTTCTTTGGTCCTTTATGGTAACCAGGGTCTGATGCTGCAGCTGGAAGGTGGCTATAGGAACTCCGCAATTAAACAACGCAACCCCATCGAGTTTGGGCTCGTTTGATTCGTATTGACGAGTACTTTGGTCCTATATGGTAACCAGGGTCTGATGCTGGAGTTGGGAGGTGGCCATAGGAAATCCGCAATAAAACGACACAGCCCCATCGAGTTTGGGCTCGTTTGATTCGCATTGACGAGTACTTTGGTCCTATGTGGTAACCAGGGTCTGATGCTGGAGCTGGAAGGTAGCCAGAGGAACTCCGTAATAAAACGTCAGAACCCCATCGAGTTTGGGCTCGTTTGATTCGATTCGTATTGACGAGTACTTTGGTCCTATGTGGTAACCAGGATCTGATGCTGGAGTTGGGTGGTGGCCATAGGAACTCCGCAATAAAACGACACAGCCCCATCGAGTTTGGGCTCGTTTGATTCGTATTGACGAGTACTTTGGTCCTATATGGCAACCAAGGTCTGATGCTGGATCTGGAAGATGGCCATAGGAACTCCGCGATAAAACGACACAGCCCCATCGAGTTTGAGCTCGTTTGATTCGTATTGACGAGTACTTTGGTCCTATGTGGTAACCAGGGTCTAATGTTGGAGTTGGGTGGTGGCCATAGGAACTCCGCAATAAAACGACACAGCCCCACCGAGTTTGGGCTCGTTTGATTCGTATTGACGAGTACTTTGGTCCTATATGGTAACCAGGGTCTGATGCTTCAGCTGTAAGGAGGCTATAGGAACTCCGCAATTAAACAACGCAACCCCATCGAGTTTGGGCTCGTTTGATTCGTATTGACGAGTACTTTGGTCCTATATGGTAACCAGGGTCTGATGCTGGAGTTGGGAGGTGGCCATAGGAAATCCGCAATAAAACGACACAGCCCCATCGAGTTTGGGCTCGTGTGATTCGCATTGACGAGTACTTTGGTCCTATGTGGTAACCAGGGTCTGATGCTGGAGCTGGAAGGTAGCCAGAGGAACTCCGTAATAAAACGTCAGAACCCCATCGAGTTTGGGCTCGTTTGATTCGATTCGTATTGACGAGTACTTTGGTCCTATGTGGTAACCAGGATCTGATGCTGGAGTTGGGTGGTGGCCATAGGAACTCCGCAATAAAACGACACAGCCCCATCGAGTTTGGGCTCGTTTGATTCGTATTGACGAGTACTTTGGTCCTATATGGCAACCAAGGTCTGATGCTGGATCTGGAAGATAGCCATAGGAACTCCGCGATAAAACGACACAGCCCCATCGAGTTTGAGCTCGTTTGATTCGTATTGACGAGTACTTTGGTCCTATGTGGTAACCAGGGTCTAATGTTGGAGTTGGGTGGTGGCCATAGGAACTCCGCAATAAAACGACACAGCCCCACCGAGTTTGGGCTCGTTTGATTCGTATTGACGAGTACTTTGGTCCTATATGGTAACCAGGGTCTGATGCTTCAGCTGGAAGGAGGCCATAGGAACGTCGCAATAAAACAACGCAACCCCATTTGATACCCATATTGTGGGGTTTGTATATAAAAATAATCTGTCAATTTGTGACGGCGGCCGTCTTGGATTTGATTATTTTTCATAATATACTATATTCTACAATTCATTCTACAATTCAAGCTCTTTCATTTGACACCCAAATTCGGGAAGGTCGCACAAAAGAAATTGATGGGGTTGCATACGGATGTTATCTAGGCTAGGATCAAAGTACTCATCAAGATAAATCAAACGAGCCCAAACTCGATGGGGTTGTGTCGTTTTATTGTAGAGTTCCTATGGCCACTTTTCAGCTCCAGCATCAGACCCTGGTTACCATATAGGACCAAAGTACTCGTCAATACGAATCAAACGAGCCCAAACTCGATGGGGTTGTGTCGTTTTATTGCGGAGTTCCTATGGCCACCTTCCAGCTCCAGCATCAGACCCTGGTTACCATATAGGACCAAAGTACTTGTCAATACGAATCAAACGAGCCCAAACTTGATGGGGCTGTGTCGTTTTATTGCTGAGTTCCTATGGCCACCTCCCAACTCCAGCATTAGACCCTGGTGACCATATAGGAACAAAGTACTCGTCAATACGAATCAAACCAGCCCAAACTCGATGGGGCTGTGTCGTTTTATTGCGGAGTTCCTATGGCCACCACCCAACTCCAGCATCAGACCCTGGTTACCATATAGGACCAAAGTACTCGTCAATACGAATCAAACGAGCCCAAACTCGATGGGGTTGTGTTGTTTTATTGCGGAGTTCCTATGGCTTCCTTCCAGCTGCAGCATCAGACCCTGGTTACCATATAGGACCAAAGTACTCGTCAATACGAATCAAACGAGCCCAAACTCGATGGGGCTGTGTCGTTTTATCGCGGAGTTCCTATGGCCACCTCCCAACTCCAGCATCAGACCCTGGTTACCACATAGGACCAAAGTACTCGTCAATACGAATCAAACGAGCTCAAACTCGATGGGGTTGTGTCGTTTTATTGCGGAGTTCCTATGGCTACCTTCCAGCTCCAGCATCAGACCCTGGTTACCACATAGGACCAAAGTACTCGTCAATACGAATCAAACGAGCTCAAACTCGATGGGGTTGTGTCGTTTTATTGCGGAGTTCCTATGGCTACCTTCCAGCTCCAGCATCAGACCCTGGTTACCACATAGGACCAAAGTACTCGTCAATACGAATCAAACGAGCCCAAACTCGATGGGGTTGCGTCGTTTTGTTACGGAGTGCCTATGGCCACCGTCCAGTTCCTTCATTAGATCAGCTCCATGTTACCATAATATTGCATTGTCACGCGATATACATATGCATGCAAAATTTCAGCCCAATCGGAAACCGGGAAGTGGTAAAATCTACATGACATGCCTGTATTTACTATAGTATAAGTATAACACAGTAATAAACAACATTTTCCAAAATTAACATTTACGGTATTTTGCTAGACGGCCGCACCGATTGCTCGACCGAGTGCGCTTGTGTGAGTGAGCGACGCACACAAACGGAGACTAGAGAAATTTACCTAAACTAGCTCGGGCTCGCGCGGATGGTGGGCCCTTAAAAAAAATATGCCCCTTCAGACTGATTTTTAGTCACGCATGACGACGGTCATGCAGGATCTCAGTACCTATACTTAAAACTGTGCAGGAGCTATGCACCTATGGAGTGTTTGTTGGAACGTAAATATAATATCTGGTCCCTTGCTTGGCGTTAGTGGACTATGAGAAAGCCTTCGACTCTGTCGAGACTTTGGCACTGGTCCAGGGGTCTTTAGGTCATCCCAGAGTCAAATGACTACCGGTACATCCAAGTCATTGTACGACAGCGCCTAGGACCAATAAACTTGAAACCAATACTTCAGCGAGATGTGAGACAGGGTGACGTTAATTGTTCACAGCTGCGTTGGAGTGTATTTAAGCTTTTTGGTCTGGAGAAGACTCGGCATCAATATAAACGGCGATTACATATTAACTTACCTTCGTTTTGCCGATGATATTGTAGTCATGGCTGAAACTGTGGAAGTTCAAGGCACAATGCTCGATGACCTCTGTAGAGTTTCCCACCCAACAATTGGGTCTTAAAATGAACATGGACAAGATCGAAATCATGTCGCTTCGTGAAGGTTGGTTGCTCTACACTAGAAGTTGTTGAAGATTATGTTTACCTGGGGTAAATAGTCCAGCTAGGAAAGTCCAACTTCAAGAAAAAGAAAAAATCGACGAATCCAACTCGGCCGGGCAGCGTTCGGGAATCTACGCAGCATATTCTCTCGGCCAATCTACCACAGTATGTCAAGATGAAAGTCTCCGTGCTTGCGTGTTGCCAGTGATGACAGAACGGCCACAGGCACAAGCGGCTCACTCACACCTCATCGAGCAAGTTCACTGGGATGATCCCAGTGAACCAACACTGCACGCTATGCGCGCGGCCCCACCGCTCGCTTGGTGGGACGCTGGCGCCTCGATAGCGGCTTAGCGGTTAGCGAGGCGAACGGACCTCTTGAGTAAATGTGTTCTATGACTAGGATGCATTGTGGAAGAATTGATTGATAATAGCCCTCTGTTTATAAAAACGAGCCATTGTGAATTCCTTCTCATACGTTACGTAAACAATTTACGTGTGTTAAAAAATTGTGGCAAGAAGTAACCGATCAATTGTTTTTAAAGTGATGTTATTATTATGTTTTACTTTTTTGTATAAAATTTGAAATTCTCATTCAGTAGACGTCGACATAATTAATACCTATCACGTATCAACATGTTCGATTACTTCGAAATTAAGAAGCAATTTTCTAGAAAAATTTAAAGAGACATTTTACTATAACAATATAATAATTTGTTATAGTAAAATGTCTCTCTATTTATAGACATATTATGTCTATAAATACACTTTAGATCACCAGGCGCGCGCTGCCAGTGTGGCCACTATATATCGAAGCATTTTGACCGCTAAGCCTGCCTCCTAGCCAACCTCTAAGCCTGCCACCGCCGGTGTGGCCTTTGCCGAGACCGCTTAGAATAGGTCTCATAAGAAGACTCACGGTCACTCAAATGGCTATGCTCGGGGTTTTTCTACGTGATCGCATCAGAAATAATAAGATCCGAAGAGGAACTAGTCGCCGATATAGCCCAAAGAATTGCAAAGCTTAACTGACAGCGGGCAGAACACATACCTCGCAGGACTGACGGTCGTTGGGGCGGAAAGGTCCTCGAGTGGCGGCCATGTACCGGGAGACGCAGCGAAACAGCCCCCACAAGTTGGACCGACGATTTGGTGAAGGTCGCGGAAAGCCGCTGAATGCGGGAGGCGCAGGACCGATCGGTTTGGAGATCCCTTGGGGGAGGCCTAAGTCCAACAGTGAAATGATGATGATGATGATGGATCTGGTCCCTTACGTGCATATACTGGTAGTTCGATGGAATGTTGATTTGACACATCCTTCCGAAGCAGGTTAGTCTCTCAGGTAAGTTCTGTCTATACCATGATTGTTCTACCAAAGTATGTTCTACTACTTTAACTCAAAAATCTTTATTCAATATAGACCTTTACAGGCACTTATTGACGTCAAAAAAAAACAAAAATCTTCAACCAAGAATCTAATTAACTAAATTATTTAATCCTTGTATGTACACACATGTATGTATGTATACACTTGTATGACAAATACAAGTCAAATGAAAAAAAAAATTGACTCTACACCTGTTCGGAAATTGGGAGAGCCTTCTCGAGAAGAACAGGCAAGAAACTCGGAAGGTCTTGTATATTTTTTGTCTCCTCTTTTAAAATGCCAACATTACAATATTATATTTCACAAACATATTTTTTAATAATATAGAAATGCCTGTCGGTGTGAGTGGAACAGTTACTCGAATGAAATTTATCCCATTATCACAAAGTGTTAACACCCTTTGAACGTCAATTATCACATTTTTTGTCAATCCCAAGCAGTTTTATCTGTCATATAATCAGACACTTTATAATATGCTTTTTTCATAAGTGCGCCCTTGATAGTGACTTTAAATTTATTCAAGTTAAGTGCTTTAATATTATTTGGGATTTTATTGTAGAAACGTACACAAAGGCCTTTGAAAGAATTATTAATTTTTTTAAGCCTAGTATTTGGTTTTGGTAATATTCTTTTGCCTAGTATTTACTGAATGAATATCACTATTTTTACAAAACGAATGTGTATTTTTATGAACATATACTATATTCTCGTAAATATATTGCGACGCGACGGTCATAATACTAATTTCTTTAAATTTTTCTCTCAAAGAGTCTCTTATTTTAAGGTTATAAATAGCACGAATAGCCCTTTTTTAGCACGAATAGCACAAAAACAGTCTGAATGTCGGCAGCATTTCCCCACAGCAAAATGCCATACGACATCACACTATGAAAATAGGCAAAGTAGGTATACAAGTCTTGCTGTATCAACATCAGTCAGCTGACGTATTTTCCATACAGCGTAGGCTGCAGAACTAAGTCTTCAACAATTTATCAATATGTGAGCCCCACTGAAGCTTTGAATCTAAAGTAATACCAAGAAATACTACGGTATCCACAAGGTCCACATTTTTATGCTTTATGTTAACAGTGGTGTGAACCTCTTTAACATTATTAAAACAAATTTTATACATTTAGTTTTCCCTTCATTGAGGCACAAGTTATTTGCATTAAACCAGTAAACTATTCTTGAGATATAATTATTTACATCGTCATAAATTTGCAATCGTCTTTTAATTTTAAACATAAGTGAAATATAATCTGCAAACAATACAATCTCATGCCTGTCTTGTACAAAAGCAGGCAAGTCATTTATATATATTAAAAATAGAAAACGACCAAGAATTGAACCCTGCGGAACTCCCATTTTAACCGAGGCGCCCTGGGACCTCTCCCCGTTGACGTCTACTTTCTGAATCCTCTCAGTCAAATAGGAGACGAGTAGATCCAGAACAGTGTCGCGAAATCCATAGTAGTGTAATTTCCTGATCAGGGTTTCATGATGAACGCAATCAAACGCCTTGGACAAGTCACAAAAAACGCCCAGCGCATCATGTGAGTCCTCCCAGGCCTCATATATATTTTGTATTAACTCAACACCCGCATCAGTTGTTGAGAACTAAATTGTTTACAGTGTAGAAGATTATTTCTGTTAAAAAAGCTTTGCATTTGTTCCAACGTTATTTTTTCAAAGATTTTGCTAAAAGTAGGTTGCACAGAGATAGGTCTAAAATTATTGGGGTCTGATGTGCTACCAGATTTGTGTAATGGAATAATTTTACTCAGTTTCATTAGATCAGGAAACACACCACAGTCAATGCAATCATTAAAAATACTAGCAAGTATTGGAGCTATTGTTTCTAGTACAGATTGGGAAACATCTACAGAGTTGCCCCACAGATCCACGGTTTTCTTTTTATTCAGCGTTTTAAATGACTTTATTAAATCATTTGCACAAATATGGGCGAATTTAAATTTATCATCACAAGTTTTAACATGATCTTTTAGAATAGATTCGGCTACAGTGGGGGAGGAATCCAAAGATTTTGTGATTGAAACTGGAATGTCAGTAAAGAATTTTTAAAATTCTGTAGCTACCTCAATATCTACTGTAACTTTCTTATTTTCAATATTTCAACAAAAATTGTTGTTATTAGTTTTTACTCTTCCGGTTTCATTATTAATAATGTTCCATGTCGTTTTAATTTTGTCACTACTATTTTTTATTTTAGAGCTTAAATAATTGGACTTTGCTACAAACTTTTTAAAATACTTTGGAATAAGTTTTACATACAATTTAAATTGATCACTAGTATTTAATGAACGTTCATTGTAAAGTTCATAAAGTTTTATTCTGCTTTTGTGAATACCTGTTGTGGCCCATTAACTAAAAGCTAATCTACCATTGACTGAGATGGTTTTTGGAACGAAGATATTTTTAAATTCACAACAAAATGTGTTAAAAAAGTTTTCATACAATTTATTTGGGTCTTCGTCATAATCAATATACTTTAAATTAATACCAAGATTATTATTGAAACGCTCCAGCAGTCTTTGGTACAACAGTGATATTCTTTTTCGTCATAAGCTTAAGTACATTTGTAAGGTATAGTAACAAATTGACCAGAGTGGTCAGATTCTAAGTTATTAAAACATTTTGTCCTAATGGTTCTATGTCAGAATAAATATTATCAATGCATGTGGCAGAAAACTCAGTAATTCGTGTTGGCTCCAGAAATAAGTTTTTAAGATTATATGACTGAAACAATTTTTTTAATCTCATACATAAACTAGAGTTTTCTAATAAGTTAATATTAAAATCTCCACAGACTAATATTTGTTTGCCTTGCTTACAGACTTTATTTAAAATTTCATCCATTATATTTTCAAAGTGGTCATACAATCCCGAAGGAGGCCTGTACGCTCACTACAATAATCTGCCCCCCAACCATGATCGCTCAAAACAATATTGAAACCGCGCTGAGAGCGGGATGGCGCTATACGCAGCAAGAGCGGTGTCTTTGTTTCAATATTGTTTTAACCTTGCTATAAGCGATCATGGTAAGGCCCCTGGTCCAACTCTACGCAGGCAATTTCTATTGTTCGTTCAACTGAGAGGTTCACAATATCTTTACGATCTTTATAACATTTAAGTTTTTTATTTAATATGATTAATGAGCCACCGCGAATTGCATTTTCTCGACTGAACGAATTACCAACCTGGTGGTTGCTAAAATTAAACATGAACTGGTAGCTTTTAAGCCAATGTTCGGTTTTACAAAAAATGTGTACTTTACTACTGTTCATGAATAACTCAACTTCCAGATCTTTGCCCATCATTCCTTGCATGTTCTGGTGCACCAGGTTGATAAAATTTACATGTTTATTATATTCAAATGGGTCTTCCAGTACATTATCTAATAAACAATTTTCATTTTGTTCTTTATTTAACATTATGCAAGAGGATTTCTCTATTGTCTCAATACCTAATTTAAAGACTTACTAACTAATACATCAGTAATATTACTGACAGTCATCCTACTTCTACCGTTGCTCAATAGGAGCAATTTTTGTA
This sequence comes from Schoenobius gigantellus, assembly GCA_963935595.1. Classification (NCBI taxonomy): domain Eukaryota; kingdom Metazoa; phylum Arthropoda; class Insecta; order Lepidoptera; family Crambidae; genus Schoenobius; species Schoenobius gigantellus. Next base: position 7,523,428 of record OZ012544.1, on the reverse strand, counting down.
GCCAAGTTCTTGGCTGAGATATAAAAATAATATGATAGCGATTTTGCTATTCGTCTCTTATAATAATTTGATAGACAATATCTATTATCTTTAGTCAAATACAATCTATTTACATAATTATTGATGTCAATTAAATGAAATTTATTATTATGACATAAGGTACTTAACTTTAAATTCAATTTATATCTTAAACTATTTTCCTCTTGTGACAAGTTGTTGTAACAAGGTAATGTGAACAAAATAATTTTTTGTACATTTAAATTATTTAATTTATTTAAATAATGAGTCAGGACATTTTTGTTCATATTACCTCTATTTGCAATAAATAACAACAATGTAGTAGGCTGCTGGTTAAATTCAAATTCGATCACTTTTTTTAGTATGTCGCAGTACGAAGCACCAGGCATGCAATAGTTCATTATTGAATGTCCCATGTTTGTTAGAAGTTGGCCCATACCTATGCCAATGTCATCACTAAACATAACAATATTGTCACTTGTGACCACTGAAGTCTGTAGTAACTGTGCATAGTCAGCTGCTGGTGGCTGAGATACCATGTTGAGAGCAGGACACGCATGATCAGGTACAACATTATAAATTATTTGGCTATCCAATGTTAAGCTATCGTTAGTGGAACTTAAGGAGTGTTTGTCCAGTAAGGCCTGATATCTGTCTTCATTAAATTGACAAAGTGTAGCTAGCTCTGTGACTGATTGGATATGCTCCTTAATTTCATTTTGAGCATTGTAATAATTTTTTGTCATATTTGCTAAAGAATTTTGCAAGTTATTAATGACATTATTTAATTCTTGTATGTCCCTTTCATACATGTTTCTACTCTCTCTCAATTTTGAGTCAAATAAAGTCTATAAGAACCTAAGTTCACGGAGGACTTCAAGGTGTATGACTTCAACATTTTTGTTCACCCAATACATGGTAAAACGGTAGAGCAACCCAGACTTGGAATCGAATGGACATGTAGTGTGCGATACTTTGGCTCAGATAGTGAGAAGGTATAGGCATATAATGGACTGTATAATGAGAAAAAGATGAACAAATAATTGCTGTTTGTAATAAGAAGATCGATTCGTGCTATAGGGCAGTAAGAAGACTAAGAAGTCACCACTAACCTGATGCCACATCAGCCAGCAGCAACCACCACCTCGTTTGTGTGAGGCACCGCAATCCTTGATTGTAAGCACAGCACAGCAATCACTTGTCGAACAAGATCACTAATGACTCATTAGTGATCTTGTTCGATCGCGTCATCGTGTGATCGTGTACGTTTCAAGTTCTTATTGTTGTGTACGTTTACGTGTACTTGGTTTTTCTTAGGCTTGGGCAGCAGAACGTCTGCGCAGGTGTGCCGATGGCGAGCGTGAATGGCTAACTGACTTAACCAGATGCAACACTGAGTCAGTGGATTATTCCACTACCCTCCAAATATACACAGGAATCGGACATGTAGTAAAAAGGGCAATCACACATCAAATCCTTTACAGTCTTTCCACGTGAACTAAGACTTTTCAAGTCTTTACAGTCTAGTGGACTACCGAGGCATTATATAACGTGTTTTACTGACATTTGGACAGTAACTGCTTATGCGTGAGACTATAATTTCCAAAAAACTCTACCTATATGTAAGTATATAAAATTACGTCATATCCTGAGTCCTGACTAATTCATCATGCCTGACTGAGCCTAAACTATCTACTTACATTGTGACGAAATTCAACTAAAATGTCCTCCTAACCGATATTCGGTCACGGCGGCCAATCTTAACAGAGACAAGCCATCTGTGCAGGAAATATTATAGGTATATAGTGCAAAAGTGACTGCGCAAATGCAAGTGCACTCTCTGTTCCTTCACTCGCCTAGTCCGATGGGATGGTTAGCCGACACGATCGGGGCGAAATCAGGCGCAGGACCCACTGTTTAACGTGCCTTCAGAAGCACGAAGGAGCTAAGGATGTTTTATATTTTGGTCACCCATCATAGGACTGACCACAGCCAACGTTGCTTAACCTTAGTAATCGTTCGCTGAGCGCACGCGCCAAAGCAACTATATTAAGAGGGTTGAAATAGCAGATGAAAGTTGTATAAAATTTCGTTAGTTTTGAATTTTTGATAAGTATGAAATTGTGTATTTATGCAGAGTTGAATAAAACTAACGTGTTTTAACACTTAACGTAGCTTATTAGCTTAAATACTTAACGTGTTTTAACGGGACTTTTTTAAAAGCTACTGCTTTATAGTTTGCTTTTACTACGGGAAAATATATAATTTCCACGGGAAAAACAACGATAACGCGGGCGAAGCTGCGGGCAGAAAGCTTGTTGGATATAAAAAAAAACATCATTTGAATATAATATGTTTAATGTACACTGGCAATTACCTAACAATAAATATTTATCCGACTTAATTTCATATATAAATTTTTATTCCATTGTTATTTTTCTGTATCTGAAACAAAGAAAAAGAAATGTTTACACACGAGATTCAGAATACAGTAGGTACCTAGGTAGGTAAATGAAACAATTTATGCTACAAACAATAAATCGCAGACAATGGTGGCAATTCTGTTAGCACTAATTCAATTAAACTAAACTGAATTTAGTTTTAGTGCTGTCAAATTTTGATTTCAGTTAAAATTGGTGCCAATTCTGTTGGCACTAATTCGATTAAACTTAACTAAATTTAGTTTTAGTGCTGTCATTGTGTTTTCAAATTTTCGAACAAAAAATACGATTTGACAGCACTAAAACTAAATTAAGTTTAGTCTATTCCAAATAATGCCAACAGAATTGACATCAATCTCGAACAAAAAACACGAATTGACAGCACTAAAACTAAATTTAGTTTATAATAATAATAATAAATTTATTTGCCAGAATATGGTTAGTAGGTTGTTACAGTTATATTTCCCGACATATTCTATCGAATGTTCGATGTGCAAATGTTAAAATTATTGGTTAAATTATACATTTAATACACGGTTATTTTTTTATCATACTGGAAAATTTTAGAGGCAGCTCGGTAGACGCTAGACGACTCATATCAATAAAAATTTATAAAATTTTATCCGCCAATAATATTAAATTATAGACATTGTTCTTGTTTACTACAAGATAAGGTAAGATTATGAATGAATAAAGCATTTACTACTACGGGCTTAGGAAAATGCGGCAACGTCGCATTATTAATTCAAGCAAGATCAATCTACAACTAGTTTGAAATAAGAGTTATTATTGCACTAGACACTACAACAGTGAAAGACAGAGACAGTCGGCGCCGGCGGCGGCGTTTTGTTGTTTGCTGTCGCTTGTCGGCACGAGCCGACCGGCTTTAGTTCGCCTTTGACCCCAGCGCGTGTGAACGTATCGCGATGTCGCGCCCGCGCCTGACGCGCGGCAATCGGGCGCATTCGGAATTTTAGTTTCAAGTTAACACATCTAGCGAATACACAGACCTTACTCCGGTAGACCGTAGACTTTTACTTGTGAAGTGAAATTAAGTGTTTGGTGTAAGAAAGTGAACCCACAAACGTAAGACTTGGAAGCGAAAACTGCATTTCGAGACGTTAAACACTAACCAAAGTGATATGTTGTTGTGGTCATGTATAGTTTTAAACGTGCACGACTATGTATGAGTTAGAGGACTTCCTTTAAATTTAGAACTCTTTTGTTATTAGAACTAAAGTTGATTTAAATTGTTTCCTAGGTAGGTAAGTATTTAAAGTTGATTCCATTTTTTTAACTACGCCAAAACAACCTACCATAACCGTAATACCTACTTAGTACTGTTTGTTTTCCTTAAAAACTTTCTTTTGCCGGTCCTAAGCCCGTAAAGTAGGAAGGTGAAATTGTGATCAACTCAGTGATGACTTTGAATCGGCGACGTTGTTGCCAGTTCGCATTCATTCAATGTTTTGCCTACAACTTCACTCAGTGTCCATACCAGTGCAGTATTTTTTGGATATTTTTGATAATAAATATCTAATTAAACAGGTGAGTAAATTTTATTATTAATGGTTAAATAATTCTTCTACCGTGTCCTGAAGCCACCCTTAAAATAACCAGGGTGATAAAAAAATAACCGTGTATATGCAGATATTTTGTTTTTCTGGATATCTTATTATTTTGATAGAAGCTTACATATAAATGGCTTTTACAGGGTCATAGATTTATATCATTATTTATTAGAGAGAATAGGGTAGTTGACTCATATCAAAATTTATTAAAATATTGTTTATTTCTAACAGTATTTGGCATAAGGTTCCACAATATACCGATTTTAATAAATAACAATGAATGATTACTGTAAAATTTTAATTTGAAAATGCTAGAAATAATCTTTTTTTATCTCACGCCGTAAACGCTTTGATATCCTGTGGTCAGGGCCGTGACGTCACTCATATAGTAAACAAAGAAATGTCAAATTTGATTCAACAACTCGTCGATTTGCACTATTCTTTCCTAAAACTGGCAAAAAATCGTCCAAGTCTCCGTTATTATATTTGTAAATATCGTAAATTATTTGTATTAATAGCAAAATCAACCATTGATGTTGGATTTGTGAGAGCAGATAGTACAAATCTTCCAAAAATAGACAGATTGATGGTCAGGAGATTCTTTGTGTATCGCTCTAAACAATATAAGTACAGTTTCAATACTATTATAATGAAGAACGGTTACAAGTGTACTTGTCAAGATTGTCACGCGGCAGAAGAGAGTTGTGTTATCAACTATTTATCCAAAAACAATATGTTGATATATACTTAATTATTTATTCAAGATCCTTACAATTGTAAAACGATTTCTTTTAATATCTTTATTGAATTGTTAAAGCATAGATTCGACTGCTTCCGGTCGGTAATGTTTTCTTCGCGGACATATAAGAACACGAGTTGAGGCAGTCAGTCGAATCTACGCTTTTGAAGCCGTTAACTTATCTCGAGTTTTAAGTGTTAAGTACTTGTGAGAAAATATTATAATTAGTGTGAGTTTCTTGTGTGAACATGGAAAATACAAGTGAGTAATATAATAGCTGTTTTTATTTCCAAACTTGCCTATCATTGCATGCTTCAATAAAATAATAGGGAAAAATCAGGCAGTAGATAACATTTCAGAAGTGGGATCTCTAGTAACACATCCACTCATTTGTTACAAAGCAATAAAGATGAAACAATTTTTTTTTCTTTCCTGCGTGTATTAATTTATTTGTACCAAATAATTTCTGTCCGGAATAACTAATACCTTTTAAAGCAAAGCATAAGCTAAGCAAAGCATAAGCTAAGCAAACATTTTCTTTGTCTCGTGTTGTATCTTACAAATAACTGTACATAATCATACTTACTTCTACCCACTTTATAATTGATTTTGTAATTAAACTACTTATAATTTAGATTCTCTAAAGATTCTTTTGCTTTGCTTAATCTTGTTTTTCTGTTAATTTTATTCTGACTAGTTAATTGTTAGACGCAATGAAGATTTTTTTTTCTCTCTTTGCTAAGAATTAAACGTAAGTAACATATACCTAAATTAAAGCTACTGTTTGATCGAAATATTTCTTTTTGTCTTTCTTCTTCTATCCTCACGTGGTAAGATATGATATTTGACAATTTAATTGTTCCTATTTCTGCTCGTTAATGCTGTTATAGGTAATATAGACTTATAAATAATTTATTTTACCAAACAATTACCTAATCTTTGGTAGGCAACCACCCAGTAGTTTAGTTTGTCTTTATGTTCTGAACTCGAACATAAAGTGCTTTGTATAAGTTATATTGTATAATAATGGGAATTATTTAGAATTATTAGCTATACCATATCCTGAATACGTTTTAGATTTTTAATTACAATTTACTGTGTGGATTATATTGCTGCTTATTTCAGTGAAAGATTGTGAAGGGCTTAGAGCCTATACACCGTCATCACCGACAGACGAGGCGCGGCGGTTGCGTAGTCCGGGAACGAACAAACCATCTCGACAACGGAGTCAAGCCAACCGCCGGTCGCGCAGCCATGCCTGCCGTCGGTCGCGCAGCCGTGCGACGCATGGATCGCGCAGCCGTGCGAGCCGCCGCCGGTCGCGTAGCCGCAAGAGCCATCGGTCGCGCAGCCGTGCGACGCATGGATCGTGCAGCCGTGCGAGCCGCCGGTCGCGTAGCCGCGTGAGCCATCGGTCGCGCAGCCGTGCGACGCATGGATCGCGCAGCCGTGCGAGCCGCCGGTCCCGTAGCCACGAGAGCCATCGGTCGCGCAGCCGTGCGACGCATGGATCGCGCAGCCGTGCGAGCCGCCGGTCGCGTAGCCGCGACAGCCATCGGTCGCGCAGCCGTGTGACGCATGGGTCGCGCAGCCGTGCGGCGCATGGGTCGCGCAGCCATGCGAGCCGCCGGTCGCGCAGCCGCAACAGCCATCGGTCGCGCAGCCGTGCGACACATGGGTCGCGCAGCCGTGCGAGCCGCCGATCGCGTAGCCGCGACAGCCATCGGTCGCGCAGTCGTGCGGCGCATGGGTCGCGCAGCCGCGACAGCCATCCGTCGCGCAGCCGTGCGACGCATGGGTCGCGCAGCCATGCGAACCGCCGGTCGCGCAGCCATGCGAGTCAAAGGTCGGGTAACCTCACTAGTCACCTTAATAATGTAAATGAGGCTTGTTCTAGTAGGAATGAGGATCTAATTCAACTTCTTGAAGCTATCAAATCGGTAGGGTGTAGTTCTACGGTAGATAAATTAGGTAGTATGCATAACACTACAATAGGCGAATTGCGATCGTCGTTCAACAGTATGGAGAGGGACAACAATAGTCGCGAACAGTGGGCTCGAAGATCTAACATTGAAATTATCGGAGTCCCACAAGGAAAGAACGAGAATCTTATGAATATTGTCAAGGATATTGCGAGGCTCGCTGATGTCAATCTCGATCCATCTGTGGATATTGACTTTATTACTAGGGTGGCTCCGAAAGACAATGACAATAAGAAAACTAAACCTATAGTTGTGAGATTCCTCGCTAGATGGAAAAAGGATGATTTCTTATCCCACACAAAAAAACTTAAGCTTAATGGCACTGACATTGGATTTTCCAGCAGTAATAACCCCATTTATATTAATGACCATTTGACTAGTACAAACAAAATGCTGCTGCAGACTACCAAGAAATTAGCTAAAGAGAAGAGTTACTCATATGTCTGGGTAAAAAACTGCACTATCATGGTGCGGCGATCAGACACTAGTCCTGTCTTACATGTTCTCCAACCGAGTGATTTAAAGAAAATTGTTTAAGCATTATTTATTTCTGTTTTGCTGTTTTATACATGTTTACTGTGTGCTCTTTTAAATTTATCATTTTAAGCTTTATATCATGTACGAGTAACATAACCGGGTTCATCTCATATATTTTATTTCATTTTGGAATTCGTTATTCTCTTGAATCTTTTCTATTCGGTAAGTGTTTTACCCCTCAGTTAGATTCTAGCGATACACCTTATTTTATTAATATATTATTATACTACACTGTCTTCTATAAGAAATTTTCTATGATCAATAGTAGTATTGATCGTCATGGGTAATAATAAAATCTCTATATATTATCAGAACGTTCGCGGGCTTCGTACAAAAACAAGTATTTTCTTCCGCAATTTAATTAAGTCTGACTACGATATTGTCTGCTTGTCGGAGACATGGCTATTGGATGGCATTTATGATAATGAGCTCTTTGATCATCGTTACAACATTTATAGATGTGATCGCGACTATAAATCTTGTGGTGTCAATATGGGTGGCGGTGTCTTAATAGCCATAAAGTGTGAACTACCCACTATCAGTTCTTCAACTCTCCCTGTTCCAGGTGACGTCGCAGAAATAGTCAAGGTCTCATTAAAGATGAATACTCATCGGGCCTCTACTCATACAATCCACATTTATTGTTGCTATTTTCCCCACAATCGCTTACACCAAGATGCTCTTGTCGCTGTGTTTGAATTAATTTCTAACAATGTCCTCGCTGAACCTAATGATGATTTTTTTATTATAGGTGATTTTAACATTACCTCTGCTAACTGGGTAATTGCTGCTGATGGGTCGCATATGGTACTAACTAATTGTAATGGTAATGATAATAACCAAATTTTTGCTCTTAATAGCTTTTTAAATTATACAAGCTTTAAACAATTTAATTCTATACCTAATATAAACGATAGGTTGTTGGACTTAGTAATTAGTTCACAGGACTGTGTTGTAGCTCGTTGTGAATTTCCACTGGTATCAGAGGACTTACACCATCCAGCATTGGTAACTACTATCCTTCATACCAAAACTCCCACTTTGCGACCCTCCGCCCGTGAAATCCGATTATTTAGAGCCGCCGATTATGAGTTAATTAATGCTGAGCTGGCAGAGATTGATTGGTTTAAAAATTTTCATAATCATGATATTAATGAAGTTGTAGATATCTTTTACAATACGTTAAATGCAATAATCTCACGTTATGTTCCTTTAATAGTTGTAACAAATACACGATATCCCTGCTGGTTTTCTAAATCTTTAATAAAAATAATTTCTGAGAAACTTAAATACCATAAAAGATGGAAATTATACGGTAGACCTGGCGATTACGAAACTTTTAAGATGTTAAGAAATAGACAAAAACAAGCACAGGTCAGCTGTTATGATGCGTTTATACGCAAGTCCGAAGAAAAAATCAAAATTAATAGTAAATTTTTCTGGTCCTTTGTTAAGTCAAAAAAGTCATCAGGCAGCCTTCCTAGTACAATATTTTATGAAGAAATTGCATCATCCGATGGTCAGCAGATTAGTGATATGTTTAATAGCTACTTCCAGACAGTATTCCGATCGGATACTGTCAATACCAATACTTGCAATAACACTTCCAGTATTGCGTCTCACGGATCACTATCCATAGGCACTATTAATCTGACATCTGCATCTATAGAAAACTATCTAAAAAAATTAGATATCACCAAAGGCTCAGGCCCTGACAATCTGCCTCCAATTTTCTTGAAAATGTGTCATAAATACCTAGCGTATCCGATATGGTACCTCTTTAATAAATCACTGGAAACTGGAACGATGCCCTCAATTTGGAAGCGATCATTTGTTGTCCCAATTTTTAAATCTGGCGATAAACATAATGTTAAAAACTATAGACCTATCTCAAAACTTTGCACAATAGCAAAACTATTCGAAAAAATTATCTATGATAGTATTTATCCTCTTTTGCGCCCATTTTTCATCGAACAACAACATGGTTTTATAAGTAAAAGAGCAACAGAGACAAATCTTTGTGAATTTACGCATCATTTAGCTATTGCCATGGAGCAGGGATTCCAGGTAGACGTTGTGTATACTGACTATTCTAAGGCTTTCGATAAAATTTCTCATTCATTGTTAATTCGTAAATTGGAAGAGGTCGGTATACACGGTGATCTTTTGCGCTGGTTAACTTCATATCTTCGAGAGCGTAGTCAGGCGGTAACTATAAAGGGTTATTGCTCTTCATTTATTCCCGTTACCTCTGGTGTGCCTCAGGGGTCTCACCTTGGCCCTCTGTTATTTAATATATTTATAAATGATATCTCCGCTGTATTTTGTAATTCTAACGTACTTTTATACGCAGATGACATGAAAATATTTCGTGTAATAAAAACTCCATCTGATTGTTTTCAATTACAAATAGACCTAGATAATTTATGTACTTATTGCTCAGATAATCTACTCGATTTAAATGTCAAAAAATGTAATGTCATCACATTCACTCGTAAAAGAAAGTTTCATAATTATGAATATCACTTGGATGGTGTTGTGCTCGACAGGGTAACCGAGGTCAGAGACTTAGGTGTTTATCTGGACAGTAAACTTGATTTTAGTTATCATATAAACTATATGACTGCAAAAGCTTACAAAATGTTAGGCTTTGTTTTAAGAACTGCCAAAGATTTCACAAATGCTTCAACTTTAATTATTCTTTATTTTGCATATGTAAGATCCATTTTGGAATATGGGTCAGTAGTATGGAATCCTCATTATAGAAAATACATTAATAACATCGAGAGAATACAACATAAATTTAACAAACATCTAAATTTCAAACTCAACATACTTGGCGATACAAAACCCAGCTGCATTCCTTCTTTATCTTCACGTCGAATTGAAAAAGATCAGATGTTTTTATTCAAAATTTTAAATAATTTTATTGATTCCCCCTTCCTTTTAAGTAACATTCATTTGAGATGTCCCCGGTTAAATTCTCGTCATCATCCGACATTTAATGTGCCAGTGGTCTCAACTAATTATGCTAGTAATGCCTTTTTACTGCGCACCTGCCGTAATTATAACAAAGACTTCCAAACTGCAGATATATTTTGTTCAACTGTAGGAGCGTATAAAAAGGTCGTGAATAGTATTATTAAGTAATTTTAGTTTAAATTCACTTCACTTCTCCTTATAGACACACTAATTAAATCATTTGTTCCTTAAACCAACTGTGACAGTTTTTATGTTTTATGTTATAAGTGGAAACTTTACTGGTTTATGTCCTATTTTTAATGTGCTAATTATTTTAAAATGTATACTGTTTGTTTCCCTACAATAAATAAATAAATAAATAAATAACACGATCCCCGAATTCGATCCCTCGAGAAAGGAACAAACCATGCCTATGTGGCTTCATAAAGTGAATGAGTGCAAATCCATATACAGTTGGACGGAAAAGCAACTAATCCATTTCGCTTTACCAAAATTACGCGGTGTGGCCCAACGTTGGTACGAAGGCTTGCCCTCAGTTCTCTTCTCGTGGGACGAGTGGCAAGTAAAACTGTTAGCTGCTTTTCCGTCCCAAGAAAATTATGGGCAAATGCTAAGTGATATGCTTGCCAAGCGAGCCCGTTTCTTTGATTCTCTCGAAACTTATTATTACGATAAAATCGCATTGGTAAATAGGTGTGGTATTGAAGGTAGACGTGCGGTAGAGTGTATCTTACACGGCATTGACGATCGATCCGTTCGACTCGGAGCCGAAGCTGTTCAATACGATGACCCTGATAAATTACTGGCTTACCTTAGGAACGCCAGAAACAGTAAACCCCAAGTAGATCGTAGGATTGTTAAAAGTCTGCCTCAAGGGAAGAGTCATGACGCACAGTCAAAACTGGGTCAGAGGGTATCTCGGTGCTTTAATTGTAAACAAGAAGGCCATATGGCCACGCAATGTCCCCATCCAATAAAAAAGTGTGCCAAATGTCAAAAGATGGGGCATGATTCGGAATCATGTTACTCAAAATCCCTTTTACCTTCCGAGAAAACAGTTATGGTAGTTATGAAGGACAAACCAGGGGAAAAGTTTCATAAGGTTATTACGATAAATGGAATGACTTTCGAAGCTTTTGTTGACTTTGGGAGTGAGTGTTGTATGATAAGGCAATACGACTTTGCGAAAATTGACCATTATTTCGATACGAATGATCTCCCGACTCTCAAAGGTTTCGGCAATTCGATTGTTCGAGTGTTAGGTAAGCGACGTGTTAATATTGTTATAGACAAAGTACAAGCTGCAGTAGACTTGTTTATTGTTCCGGATGAAGCTATGCACGTCCCAGTCATGATAGGTCAATCGTTTACAGAGCAACCACATGTTGTTGTTCATAAAACTAGTGACAGGTTGCAGATGTTGCAAGTCAGCGATGACCTGGTATCTAAATCTAATGTTAGGGTAAAATTATATAGTAATGATGATGTAACCTTATCAGGTATCTCGCTAGTAGAGGTGTATACCAAACCTGTTATACAGGGTGAAATTTTTGTTGAAGGAGGTCTTCGGCTTATAGCTGACGTAGGGTTTTCAGTGTCATCTGGATTGTTTTCTGTTAGCAAAGATGGTATTAGTAATATGGTCGTAGTAGTCCCAAGTGGTAAAACTGTCGTTTTGAAGAAAAACTATTTAATTGCTCGCGCGACTAAAGCAGACGAGGACAAAGCCCCGTTAGCACAAGTCATGCAGGTCACTTCTGACGTTCGTGGGTTTCAGTCGCCGATATGCGATGCTGACATAAAAGTGGGCAATGACATTACACCTGAGCAGAGGAAACAATTAATAGAACTTTTAAATAAATATCGACAATGTTTTGCATCAAATTTGTCTGAATTGGGTGTTACCTCAGCAGGTGAAATGTCTATAGCCCTGCAAGATGAAGTACCAGTAGTGTATAGACCTTATCGACTATCTTTTAGGGAAAAAGAAATTGTAAGGGACATGGTATCCGATTTATTAGAGAACGGGATAATTCGACCCTCGACCTCGTCTTATGCAAGTCCGATTGTTTTAGTGCGAAAGAAAACAGGAGATTACAGGCTGTGTATTGACTATCGTGCACTTAACAAAAAGACGATCAGGGAGAATTATCCAATGCCCCTTATAGATGACCAGTTGGACATGTTGGCTGGTCATCAGTTTTATACCACGCTAGACCTAGCATCTGGATATTATCAGATTCCGATACGCGAAGCTGATATACACAAGACAGCATTTGTGACACCGGATGGTCATTTCGAGTTTACTCGAATGCCCTTTGGTCTCGCCAATGCTCCGGCTACCTTCCAGCGTATTATGAACCAGGTGCTAGGTTCGTCCCGTCATAAAGAGGCGTTAGCCTATTTAGATGACGTCATTATTCCCGCAAAACAGTTTACAGAAGGCTTGTTGCACTTAGAAAATGTTTTAAAGATTTTCGCAGGTGCATGTATGACCCTGAAGCTGTCTAAATGTCTATTCTTTGGACACAAAGTAGACTACCTCGGATTCGAAGTTTCTAAGGAAGGTATTCAACCAGGGTCTAGAAAAGTCGAAGCCGTAGGGAAGTTTCCTGTACCTCGGAGTCAGCATAATGTCCGACAGTTTTTGGGGCTAGCCAGTTTCTTTCGGCGATTTGTACCAGGGTTTTCGATCATTGCCAAGCCTCTAACGCATTTATTGAAAAAGGACGCTGCTTGGGTCTGGGGCACCGAACAACAAACCGCTTTTGAAACCTTGCAGCGGAAGTTGACTCAGAAACCGACTTTGGCACTGTATGACTCTAGAGCAGAGACAGAGCTCCACACAGATGCGTGTAGGTTGGGTCTGGGTGGAATTTTGTTGCAACGGGGTGATTGTGGTAGCCTCAGACCAGTAGCGTACTACAGCAGGCAAACCACACCCGAAGAGCAAAATTACTCTTCCTATGATCTTGAGACACTCGCGGTGGTAGCTTCTCTTCAGAAGTTTAGAGTTTATCTTGTTGGAATTAAATTCAAAATAATAACCGACTGTAATTCGTTACGCGCAACCTTCCAAAAAAGAGACATGCTTCCGCGAGTGGCTCGATGGTGGGAACTCATGCAAGAGTACCATTTTGACATTGAGTATAGACCAGGTGTGTCAATGGCCCACGTAGACGCATTGAGTCGAAATCCAATTTTAAATAATAACCTCAATGTAATGCATGTTACCGAGGAAAACTGGCTGGTGACGGTACAGAGTGCAGATTCAGAGTTACAGAGAATCATGAGTATATTGAAGGACCCCAATTTAAATAATGTAATAGATATCAAAAATAATTATAAAGTGAAGGGTGATAAACTGTACCGGGTTACGTCCGAAGGAGACCGGTGGGTAGTACCGAAAGGGGTTCGTTGGCAGGTGGTCAAATTGAATCATGATGATATTGGCCATTTCGCCGTCGATAAGACTCTTGAAAAGGTTAAGTCATCATATTGGTTTCCCAAGATGCGTGCCTTTATCAAGAAGTATGTTACTTCTTGTTTGGAATGTGCCTATTCGAAATCATCGGGAGGTAAAAAGCCAGGATTTTTGCATCCCATTAAAAAAGTAGATAACCCGTTCGACACCGTACATATTGATCACGTTGGTCCTTTCGTGCGAAGTAGTAAGGGCAACATGTACATTTTAGTAATTGTAGATGCATATACCCGATACGTATACCTTAAAGCTGTTAAGAATACTAAATCTAGCACTTCGATAAAAGTATTGAGGGATTATTTTGGTATCTTTGGCGTACCACGGAGGCTAATATCTGACCGAGGCACTTCTTTTACAAGCTCTTTGTTCATTAGGTTCATGACAGATAAAGGTATTAAGCACGTGCTTAATGCTGTCGCATCACCTAGGGCAAATGGGCAGGTTGAACGATACAATAAAGTTATTGTTGATGCCTTGACTGCGAAATCTGTAGGTACCGCTGATAATAAGTGGGACGATCACTTACCTGACGTACAGTGGGGTATCAACAATACTTTCAATAAAGGTATTGATCGCACACCCTCCGAAGCTCTTTTCGGCATTCGCCCATCAGGCCAGAACGAGAGTAGGATACTCTCTGAATTGGTGGATAATACAGAGGGTGGCAATTTCTCAGACGCACACCGAACTGCTATTAGACGTGAAATGAATGATCACATAGACTCTTGTCAACGTAAGGCAAAGGAGCACTTTGATAAAAGCCGCTCTGAACCTAAAAAGTTTCAAATAGGGGACTTAGTAAGAATAGAACGACAGGTTCCTGCTACAGGGCAGAGTAAAAAGCTCGTCCCCAAATACCAAGGCCCTTATAGAATTACGGCTATTCTTGATCATGATCGTTTTCATGTTGTAGACACGCCGCTTACTCGAAAACGCGGGAAACAATTTTCCACGGTTGTGGCTATAGATAAGATCAAGCCATGGCTTAGCTTCAACAGGCCTCATGGAGAAGATATTATATCTTCTGATGACTCTGGTACAGATGGCTATTAGTTTGACCAAATAATAGAATATTATTCATTAAAATTTAATTAATCTTTAATATAATTAGGAATTGTTAACGTAGCTAAATGGACATCCCTGGTCCAGTGTAGACAACCCTGGTCTGTATTAATTAATGTTGATTTTAGGTGGACATCCCTGGTCCAATGTAGACAACCCTGGTCTGCATTAATTGAAGTGGACATCCCTGGTCCAATGTAGACAACCCTGGTCTAAATCAATTAATCTTGCAGTCAAATGGACATCCCTGGTCCATATAGGACAGCCCTGGTCCTATACAATTAGAATATAAAAGTGTAAAATAATAATAATAATAAAGATAAAAATATACTTGTAATTAGAATAAAATGAAGGGATACATCATGAGAAAAGTGATACACCTGTTACAATAAATAGTTGTATTATTGATTAAAATAAGTAAGGGGTTAAAGATGTTTATTTACATACCTACATAATCATAATGTCAATAAAATTCTAATATTAGTTATTATTATGATCTATCTAATAATACATATAATAGTCAATATCAATGAACAAGATTTAGCTAGTGTTTAATTTATTTAATATAATTAATGTATTTTTAATTTAAAATTATAATTTAATTGTAGTTATTGTAGTAGCGTACGAGGTCGTCCGATAAAATTCGGATGGCCGACTGTTATCAACTATTTATCCAAAAACAATATGTTGATATATACTTAATTATTTATTCAAGATCCTTACAATTGTAAAACGATTTCTTTTAATATCTTTATTGAATTGTTAAAGCATAGATTCGACTGCTTCCGGTCGGTAATGTTTTCTTCGCGGACATATAAGAACACGAGTTGAGGCAGTCAGTCGAATCTACGCTTTTGAAGCCGTTAACTTATCTCGAGTTTTAAGTGTTAAGTACTTGTGAGAAAATATTATAATTAGTGTGAGTTTCTTGTGTGAACCTTGTGTGAACATGGAAAATACAAGTGAGTAATATAATAGCTGTTTTTATTTCCAAACTTGCCTATCATTGCATGCTTCAATAAAATAATAGGGAAAAATCAGGCAGTAGATAACAGTTGCAAACATGCATTTTTGGTGTGGTTGCACCATCACAGTGAGGAGCTATTTTGTACAGCAGTTGAATGCTATTGGATAGAATTCTATCTCTCAAAAGTCAAATAAACACTAAAAATATTTACTTCAAGAGAAATGTTGAAAAGAAAACATCAGGATCATGTGTCAAATACCAGTGTAGTACTGCAAGAATTTGTAAATGAACATAAAAAGAGAAAGATTGGCAGTTGTTCATTTGTCAAGCATGAAGAAAATTACTGGGAGGAAAAATATATATACATTCACAGACACAGATTGTGACATATTTCTTAAAAAATAAAAGACCTCTTCAATGAAGGAAGAATAAAGTGCATAGAAAACTAAATCACGAATCATCAATACAGAATTGCTCTTTAGTTCGAGCTTCGTTATAAACAATAACAGCTTCCATGTGCTATAAAGTCAGCCAGTGCATAACACATGATGGTTCTTTTGTTGGGAAGATTTTTGGTGGGAAATCTTGCAGACACCTACGAGTATAATGAAATGTGGATAAAAGTTGAAAGATGAAGATTTGGGTTGAAATTTGCAAAATGTGACCTCATTTCTGATTAATACCCTGTAATAGTCTATTCAACAAACGGCATCCATAAAATTAGATTAATACAAAATTGTCATGCTCTTTTACTGAAGATAATGTTAATTATCAAAGACGGAAAACTGTGAACAATATGCTTAACTCAAGTATAGATGCAGATGTTTTGTGCTAAAGCAAACAAAACTTATATACTTTTGTGTTGCTAGCAGTATGTCATTTTGAAAACACTCAAAAGGTGACAATATTAGCTATAATAGGTATTTGTTCTGTATGTCAAAAAACTTATTGATCAAATAGTGCCATTTTGGAAACTCTACTACATTTTTCCTAAATCATATGAAAGTATTACTTCATAATAAATCACTTTACTATTATTTTGACTTTTATTACCTGCGACCTTAAGGCAATATATACAAATTAATAAATTTGATCTAACTCTATTCAACCTATTTGTACTTTTGGAACATATATATTTGAGTAACAATGATAAATATGAGCAACAAACCTATAAAATATTATAAATCTTTTAAGGTGTAACGAAAAATAAAACACATGTATTTCAAATTAAAATATTTTGATTCAACTTAAACCTTTACAAGTCATTATTGTCAAATAAACATACAACATTTTTTTAGTGAAGTACATAATGACTAATGTAGTAGGTACAAAAATTTATTATGTCATCTTTAGATGTTAGTTATGTATAAAGTAAAGAAAAAAAATGCCTTTATATTATTTATTTAATAAGAAGGGTCTTGTAAATTAAGAAGAGCACAGGCTGACAACACAGCAATCACATTTAATATATTTGTATACGGCTTTAAAATGGATAACTTGCATATTCTTGCGTAAGCTGTTCTGAAATTTACCAGCCATGGTGGCCAGCAGGTTTAATCAGTGAAGATATAACATCTTTCAGTTTTCCCAAACTGGACCTATTT
The DNA here is from genome assembly GCA_963935595.1 of Schoenobius gigantellus. Lineage (NCBI taxonomy): Eukaryota > Metazoa > Arthropoda > Insecta > Lepidoptera > Crambidae > Schoenobius > Schoenobius gigantellus. The sequence goes on along the minus strand of OZ012544.1, from coordinate 7,506,041 downwards.
ACTTCTATGGTGCTTTGGTATATGAATACTTGAGTTATTTTGTTGACATAATGTTGTTCTAGTTGACGGGTCACATTTTGATGTTGTGGCTGAGCATGCACTGCTTTGTATTATGTTGCACAAATTTTACTGCCTTATCAATCTCGTTGTCAAGAGGAGAACAGGTTAGAACACCTATTGTGTTCTCATTAAGTAACCACTGAAAGCAACAAATTTTAATTAGGTACTCAGTAAATGCAAGTAAAAGTTGTTTAGATAAATATATTTATTATGAAACTTTGATATTTTTGTTTGTATTACATACTTTTTAATTAATATTCAATTACATAATTATTCAATTGGACATAAGTACATATTCTTTTCTTTGAAACATCATCTAGTGTCAGTGTATAACTTAGATTAAATCAAAAAGGCGCAAATGGTCAAGTTTTCTCTCAGTTTTCTGGTTAAGTTAAAATTTGGTTGGTCGGCTGCAGTCAGTTTTCATTATAACTGAAAGATAAAAATTTAATTAATTTACATACAGATTTGATTTTACATACAACCTAAAAACTTCTATTTTGTTTAAGTTGAAACTGAAGTACCTACACAGATTGAGTTATTCAGTTATAGTACTTACATTAATGTGATTTTCGCAAAAATACATTTGAGTTTCAGTAGATAGTTACAGGATTTCTTTAAGCGAGTGTTAACCAAATATTTCGCATGTCTATATCACTGGGTACGTCTAATCCACAGATTTCCTGGAGTCTTATATTCCTGTTCTATTGTCCCGTTCCATATACAGTTTTACTATATTTTGTGATATTTAATAGAAAGCATTGTTTTTGTGAGGTTATTTCGCCCCCGTGCTTTGTTTACTATAAGACTGACGTCATTGCCACAGATAATGAACAGACTATCATGGCTGACCGTGTTTTCGGTCCAAAATTGAAAATCTTAATTTAAAATAGATTTTTTGCACTTTTTAGCCATCGAAAAAAATAATATTCATGTGCTATGGTCTAATACAACAATTCTGAACATTTTAAGCCCTACTTAAAAAAAGGGTCAACTAGCCTATTGTATTGTAGTAAAAATAAAATAATAGTAATGTCAAGATGATAGTCAATAATTTTAATAGAATTGTCATAATTTGTCATTGAGATATTCATTAATAGTATAATACATTTTACTAATTAAAAGGTTATGCAGTGTTGATTTAAATTTATTATATGTCAATGTTTTTATTTTGTCTGGTATTTTATTATATATTCTAATAGCCATACAGTACGTGTTTCTTGAGTATAGTACCAATTTTTGTTGAGGAACGTATAGATCGTCAACCCTTCTACCTCTGTATGGATAATCCTTATTTTTTGGAAAGAGGTGAAAATTTTTTTTCACGAAAATAGAAATCTCCAATATGTAAAGGCAGGGTAATGGAAGTATATTAAATTTCTTAAACAGTGGTTTACAACTGTCCAAATAATCAGCACCGCAGATTGATCTCATGCTTCTTTTTTGTGCTTTAAAGGCCCTAAGCATATCTACTGAATTGCCCCACACTATAAGACCATATCTCAATATTGATGAGACGTATCCGTGATAAGCAACGAGAGCGGCTTCTTGTGATACAAGCTGTCTAATTCTATTAAGAGCGAATATATATCTGTCAATTTTGTTTACTACTAGGTCAATATGAAGTTTCCAATTACATAATTCATCTATTTTAATTCCCAAGAACATTGTGTCCTTTACCATGTCCAGTTTATTATTTTTATAATTTATGTCAATATCAGCGTAGTCAATACTTTTAGCTTTAAATCGAATTAATTTAGTTTTCTCAATATTAACTTTCAGTGAATTATTGTCAATGACTGATTACTGATTTTTTTAATTCGTGTTCACTTTTACTTTTAATGATGATGGATGTGTCGTCTGCAAACAATAGACATTTCTGGTCTGTGATACTAGGTAGGTCATTAATATATAACAAAAATAATAATGGTGCCAGAACCCCTCCTTGTGGAACTCCACATCTATTAAACATATAGTCAGAGTAGTATGAGTTTTTTGTATTTCCGGTTATTTCGGTTATTTCTACACATTGTTCTCTGTCGGATAAATAGTTTTGTAACCATAACAATGCACTACCTCTTATACCATATCTCTCCAGTTTCTGTAGTAAGAGGTGGTGAGAGACAAAGTCAAAGGCCTTGCTCATATCCAAGAAAATTGCTAATGTCTTAAATCCATAATTTAAATTTTGTGTCAGTTCCTTTACTATGTGAAAACATGCTAGAGTCGTTGAGCTGTTTTTTTCTAAAACCAAACTGGGCACCTGAGAATAACTTTTGTGATGTAATAAACGAATAGATTTTGTCGTACATAACCTTCTCAAAAATTTTTGCTATGATTGGTATTCATGTAATTGGTCTATAGTTGTTCAAGTCTTCTTTCGACCCTTTTTTTAATATAGGTTTTACTATCGATTTTTTTAATTCAGACGAAAAGTGACCCTGAACCAGGGACAGATTTATCACATGAGCTAAAGGTCTGGAAATATGTTTAGCCGATTTTTTAATAATATCTGTTGTAATGCTGTCATATCCTTTAGAATGTGTATTTTTTAATCCTTTTATCACTTTATTGATATCTATGTCATTTATTGGTGTCAAATATATACTATTACAGTGATATGGAACATTACTCAATGCCTGTCTTGATTCATTGATATGTATTGGGTTACTTTTATTCGTCAGATTAATAAAATGTTTATTGAATTCATTTGATATTCTTAATGGTTCATTGATTTTAATATTATTCACTTTTATTTCCGTAATGCTATCGTTTTTATTACTATTTTGGGTATAGTTCTTTACTATATCCCATGACGTTTTACACTTATTTTTTGAATCTAGAATACGGTGTGCATTTGCGTTTTTTTGTGATTGGAGCATACATTTCTTTAGTATTCTAGAATATTTTTTATATTTTATTTTAGCATACATTTTATTTGTCGGATGTAGACGATATTTTAGATTAAGCCTTCTTTTATTAATACAACATCTTTTTATACCCTTTGTAATCCAGGTATTTTTAGTGGCTTTTTTACAATTTTAACTTTTATAATTGGAAAACACAAATTAAATATCAAGGTAATTAATTCATGGAAGCATGTAAAGGCTTTCTGAGTGTCAGATTCATCTAGTACCTCACTAAATGATAGTAAAGACATACATTCTAAGAATTTATTGGTGTTAGATATGCTCATATCTCTTCTTTTTTCAAACCAATAAACCGGTTTCTTGTTATATTTGGTATTAACTGCAACTTCAAATGTGATACTCTGCCCTGTCTCATGGTCTGACAAGCCCAAAAAGTGAAGTGTTGATGTAACATTGGTTTCTAAGTTGCTAATTATCATATCTAAGCACGAGTTCTGTCTGGTGGGTTCGTCTATATGGCAATTCAAATTATAATTATTTAGTATGCTTATCAAGTCATTCGTTTTTTTATTTTTTTGTAAAATATTTATATTCCAGTCACCACAAAGAATTATTTTTTTATTTCGCCTTCGCATCAAGGATTGTAAAAAAGATGTCAATTGCTCAAAAAATAAATTAATGTCAGATGAGGGAGTCCTATATATACATATTATTATAAGATTACATTGCAATAATTCCACAGCACAACACTCAAACACAAAGAGCTTCGATTGAATAATGTCCAATACTATGTAATCAATATGATTTTTCAGTAATATGTAAGTTCCACCTCTTCTCTCATTCCTAGAAAAGGCAGAAGCCATATTATGATAGGATTAAACGAACTTACCTAAAGTGAAGTTCAATCCATATTATATTCGTAATTAGTCCAAGGTATAACTATTGTAGTAACGCCTTCTTCCACTACTAAATACGCGAATTTTAAAGACACCATTAAAAATATAAAAGAAAAATACACCTGGCAACTCCACCGTCACCATAGCTCATTAGTTTAGAGTATTAGGTATATATAATTGGGTTAGTAATTTATTACTTCAAAAGGGAAGGGTGGGATGCTCCATACCTTGGACTAATTACTTCATATAATATGGATTGAACTTCACTTTAGGTAAGTTCGTTTAATCCTATCATTATATTCGTAATTAGTCCAAGGTATAACTATTGTAGATGTTTAGTTTTTGATAAATAGGTAAACATTAGTACCTATTTACTTACTATCAATAGGTATTCAATAACATTCAATATTTATTTCATAATGTAGATAACGTTTACTAGTGTTAACAGTTTCATGTTAACCATATAATAACTATAAATTTCAAGAACTACCAGCCGTGGCAAAAAGCTTTGCCATTCTAACTGGCGTGGTATATTATAATATTTAGCAAATATCGATAATTTATTAGATCATCCAATAGTGGGGATATGCCACCCAATGTGTTATCTAACTCTTTGTAAGTTTCGGTTCCCTTTCCAGATTGAAACCTAATGGGATTTCACTGTACAGTACAGAGACTCAGTTAATTTTGCCTTAGTGAAATATTTGTAAGTACAGAAGTTAATAATGAATATCAAATACATTAAAAATAATTTAGCCTTAGTCTGTTCCACAACAAACTACATAATCGCCACGCGAAAATGTAATAGTAATAAAATCCTGAAATCAATCATTTACCATTATAGGTACCTATTTGTACTTTGGAATGTCCCATGGACAGAGTACATAATCGCCACGCGAAAATGTAGAATTAACAATTCCTTAGGACTGTCCCACGGACAGAGTACATAATCGCCACGCGATAATGTAGAATTAACAGTTCCTTAAAATCATTCATATGCCTGGACATATATTTGTCCTTTAACTTGTCCCACGGACAGAGTACCTACATCCTCGCCACGCGAAAATGTAGAATTAACGATTCCCTAAAAAAAAAATTTTTATGTGCTTTGAAAGATATATGTCCTTCAGCCTGTCCCACGGACAGAGTACATAATTGCCACGCGAAAATGTAAAATAGTGATTTACTGAAAATGTTTATTCGCCTTTAGAATATTATAAACAGTTAATCCTGCCCTGTATGCATGATAATTTGAAGCATATTGTTTGGAGGCTAATGAATAAATAGAATATTAATATGAACGATGAACAATTAGATTAACTTTCCTCCATTGTTTGCTTTAGTCATCTACTAATGGATTGAGTAGTAGTATTTTAAGTCTAAAATAAATTTATTTCTATGGTCCTTTATTATTTGTTACTTCTAAAGCAATAACAAAGTTCTCACAAGTAAAATATCTGGAATAATCTTTAAATAGAGAAGAGACAACTTGCTTAAGTGTCGCTGTCATAGAACTTTTCATATCTCTTAAAATAGCCATCTTAATTTGAGAAAACTATAATTAATACATAACTAATTATGTATAGGATTTGTGACTTTTTGGGCAGTGGTTTTGCTAATAATAGCAGTTTTTAATGTCAGTTTTCTTGAGTCTAGGTTATTTCAATGTCAGGTTTCTAGATGACCCATGCTTAAGGTAATATAAAACTATGGCAGGATTGCATATGCCATATTCCATTATGCTGACATACATTGGCTTTGCCAGACATAGTCTTTTAGCTCGATTTATCCATTTTTTAATTTTATCATCTGACCTTATTCTATTGCCTATAGTTAGATAATTGGAGTAAGAGCTGAACAGTGAAAATGCAATGATTGATGTGATGCTTCTGCTTTAAAAATAAACATAAGATTTGAAAAAAGAAACTTTTTGGTATTAAAACATTGGATAGATCTGAATGAAACATTATTTCTTTGCAGTAAGCCTGAGTGGTAATGGTCTAAAAAGGAAATACTTAGATTCCTTAAGCTCTGTCAGTTATAACTCTGCAAAAATTTCAAAATCAAAGAAAAGGAGTTTCTTCTTCATTTATAAAAATATTAATCCTATGGTAAAAGTATCAACATTTGAAACATAAGACGATGCCATGATTACATGTATATAATAAAATATAATTTATTTATCATATAATCATTTTTTTTTTTATTGAAATGTGTTACAAATGAATCAATGCATCATAAATCTTAGAAGTCCTGCGATAGTTTCCAACTTACATCTGCATTGAGACTACAAGATTTAAAATCAGCTTAATAATATTTTGAAATTTTATATATTAAGCAAAAAATCAGATGCTGCTAGTTTCACACCACCGCCAAATGTTTAGCAAGATCATTTGGATTGATATCAAACTGAGCTTTTTCTGTTAATGTATTAAAAGTGTGGTGTTATCTATTTTTAATAAAATATCACATCTACTTGAGAGGTCAGCAAAACATCTTAATGCATAATTATGTATCTAACAGTTCTAAGAAATTGATAATGTCTTGCTTTTACCATTTAATTACTGTCAGTTGATAATACACCTGAGAAAATATCTAAAGAAAATGTTTAGGAAGTACTCCATATCGCAGAATCATTTTACAATACTTTTCATATACATAAGCATGTTGTAATTGCCCCCCAAACGTTCAAAGTCATAAACTTATATCTATCTGAGCTCAAAGTGTAAACAATTAAACTGCCATTCCTAATGAAACATTGAGCAAAATTACATACCAAATTTATTTATAAGTGATGATGACTAATAGTGTGATACATTTCCTTTCTATTGCACTTAATCTATAAAGTCATATCCAAGGAATATATTTTAAAACCTACAAATTATTTTACATTGAATAAAATTAGTAAAATTTTATTTTTATTTAAAAAATAAAGCCTAACTATTGTAAACCGTTATAAGTTATAGTTTAAAATTACAATAACTAACATTTCTTATTGATTTATCAATATTTTAATCAAGTCGTCAAACATTTATTAATTTTAATTATTATTATGTTCTTTATTCAGCTTTTTTCTTAAATATATATATTTTTTACAATATAAAAATACACATTTTTTTTTTTAATAAAAATACCTGAAATTGAATTGAGACAAATGGTTAAGGTATGTATGTACTGTATTTAACCCGCATGGTAAAAGCAATTGTATTCATACAATTATTCAAACATAAAAATTAACAATTTTCTTTGTTATGAATAATTTAGATCAACTTATTTTAAGAAATCATTATTTTATTTTGAAATAAATCTATGGAACCATCCTTTTAGGAATAGTAAAATGGTAAAACTCTAGAAATCTTTGCATGGGGCCAAGCATTTCTGCTACCTATGCAGTTGTTAATTTGTTTGTATAATTATCCATTTCACAATATTTATTATTGTCCAGTGGATAATAAAGTTGATTCAAAATAGTAACAAAATGTATTACATAGTCTCTTATCCACTTTTAAAATTAATTGACCTCGGTTATTTATTCCCACGATGAGTAAAAATATGGGGTCTATGGATAATTGGTTCGAGACTGGCTGCTGAAAACAGAGCATGTTCATTCGTGACCTGAATGATAGTTGAGGTTGGCCCTCTCTCTGAGCCTCTCCGAAGAGGATATTGTTTAGAAATTATTGCAGCGCACAGGCTGCTTATTGCAACACACAGGCTACTGGTAGGTTTTCAAACTAGAAGCAAATTTTTGAGGTTTTTATACATTGCTTATATTTTAGAATGTTTATCATTCTTTTTATGACTAAATAATGTTACACTTTTATTGGAGTACAAATATTCATCCCTCTTATTGCTTTTAATAGCTTCTATTAGGTCTTTTATAAAAGCATAGTCATGTTTCCTTCTGATCCTGGTGTACTGAAATTGTAAACTTATTGCATTGTAATCTAAAGACATCACTCAGATATTTTAAGAAGATTGTTTGGAAATTGAAGTCAATACTTGTGATATTACAGCTATTGCAAAACTCATATCCTTTGACTTTATTTTTCGAGTAATTTATCTCAAGTTTTAGAAGGATATTAGGAATTTCCATGTTATGTTATGGACCATCTAACAGTTTGCAGTTTTCAAGAAACTTTATCTACATAGGCAACCTCAATTAAAATATTTTTCAATGCAATTCTTTGTAAACTTGGTCATAAATATAAACTACTCGTATATACCATAATTTCCTATAAAGGTATTTGTGCTTTAGCCTATATCCAATGAATAGAGTTCATAATCGAGTAGATACCTAGATACATCATCTAGTTCATTTGCCTTGATAGGTAACGCTTTCCCACGGAAAGCAGGCAGTTTTAAAAATATATTTCTTATTATAAAATTTTATCTAAATTAATTGTATCTAGGTCCTCTTGCCAAGCTAAATCAAAATTACGACGCATCTTCAAAACAGGTAGGTACTTACTGTTTCGACATCTTGGGTTATTTTCTTTGTGTTAAGATAACCATTTTACTTTCGAACAACTTTTGACATCTTTTCTCCATTTTTATCACTGCGTATCTGGATTTTAGTTTTATTTAGATAATTAAATCACTTTAAAAAACATCAACATGTGAAATATGTGTCAGGTGCGTAGAGCGCGAAAAAAACGAATGAGCTATGGTGACGGTGGAGTTGCCAGGTGTATTTTTCTTTTATATTTTTAATGGTGTCTTTAAAATTCGCGTATTTAGTAGCGGAAGAAGGCGTTACTACAATAGTTATACCTTGGACTAATTACGAATATAATAACCTTTAATATTTAAATTTCTTTCAGATCCCTGTTTTATAAACGTTTCTGATAAACATATAATGTCAATTTGACCAATTTCTCTGGATAATTCCATAAGAGTGACTTCAAAGAGATCCTGTTTACTTAAAATGCTTACTATATTTTGATGGAATAATGTTATTTTACTTGTGGAGACGAAAACATTTTTTGTTTTCTTCTAATTTTGAGTGGGGAGTGAAATAATGTAGTATTGTTTTCTGTTTTAAAGATAAGTAATGTTTTTTATAGTGTATGTAATCTATCTCAATATTGAGCTTATAACACAAGTCATGCAAATAGTTTCTTTTATAATCTAAATCTATGAACCTACAATTGCCATAATTATTAATTAATGATTTTAAATTATAATTTAATAATTTAGTATTTAAATATGGATTGTGTAATACATTTATAATAAAAATATTTAAGTGTCTTAATTTATACAGAGCTGTTATTAATTCAGAGTAAAACAAGTAGGGATTCTTATCATTGGATCCTATGAAAAGTATTATAATATCTTCTTTCTTCAATGAATCTTTAATATAGTCACATGAGCTCAATATTTGTTTACATGTTGCCCCTGGTTTTGTCATTGTTGTAATGGTGTATGGGTCATTCATAATACTACCACGACTCTGATATATTTTTTTTGAAAGTCCCTTTGCCTGCTCTTCACCAAGAATAAAGATTTGAGATTGTTTTCTTGTTATGTGTGATTTTGGTTCTAATGTTCCTGTGATGTCTTTCTGGTTATCGTTTGTGTCGGTAATATTCTCCCTACTGATGCCATCTGTCGGTGGTGTCATTATCGTGGCGCTTGTTCGTATCATTCGTTCCTGTGAGCCGGTACTTGAGAAAAAACAATCACTCTGATGTGTTATTTGCTGACATTGTGATTTTAGTGCAATAGAATTAAAGGTGACGCATTTGTCTATACATAGTGGTGATAATTTTGAAGAATTCATATGTATGTGCGTAATTTAGTCTATAGTCTATAGTATAGTCTATAGTCTATTCCATCCAACTAAAAATTGACACCATTAGCGACTAACCCTAATGATTTTGCATTGAAATATCATTCGAAAAATAGCTTGTGCACTTCTGTAAGAGAAGTTCTGTTTTATATTTCATCTATAAGGTCACATCCCTACGGTGGTATGGTTAAGTCCCACCCTACCCCCAGACGTATTGCCAGGGGTATAGTGGGTCCAGAGTGTTTCTTAATAACGTTGCTTCATGTTATTATGCGGTCAAACCATTCATCGTTGCTTTTATAGTAGGCCACACATTTCACGGTTCATCCAGGTGGACCCACCATACCCCTGGCAATACGCCAGGGGTATGGTGGGTCCGGAGTGTTTCTTAATAACGTTGCTTCATGTTATTATGCGGTCAAACCATTCATCGTTGCTTTTATAGTAGGCCACACATTTCACGGTTTCTCGGTGGTCTCAAGAGATGGGCCGCGGGTAAGAACCGCTCCATTCCACCTAATAGTAAGTGGGAGTATGAGTCTAAATGCGAAGATATAGCTAATGCAGAGGGTAGATAGATACACCCTGCAATAGCTGCCCTCACCTTGCCGAGCTACAAGGTTCCTCAGTAGTCCAGCCCCCCTATTCTGTAATTTCGGTTGCTAACTAGAACTGTCATTTTTGAAAGACACTTAACATCCATTAGGTACTGCTATCATGAGTGCCGCCGTAACACATAACATCACTAAAGTAGTACCTATAATGGATATAAAGTTCCTTTCAAACATGACAGTTCTAGTTACCCCGTAGTTAGAGAATAGGCCTGCAGGTGAAGCTCGCTTCCGCCTTCGGCCTTATCGTCACTTACCATCAGGTGAGATTAATGGCCGGTACACACTTTGTTTAGTGTTTAGTGCGAGTGGCTTGTTTAGTGTTAAGTGTTTAGTAAAAAACACGTTCGGACAGCTTCTGTTTAGTGTTAAGTGTTTAGTGTTAAGTGTTTAGTGTTTAGCGAATAGGAACGCGTTCTATTTTTTCTGCGAGTCGCCCCTCCCGCTCTCCCGCCTTCACCCCTCACTTAACACTAAACACTCACTAAACACGTCTGGACAGATCTGTTTAGTGTTTAGTCCATATAATGAACAAATAAACTAAACACCGTTTACTAAACAGTGTATGGACAGCACCTACTAATCACTTAACACTAAACAGTCTACTAAACACTAAACACTAAGCACTTAACTAAACAAAGTGTATACCGGCCATAAGGTCAAGAGCTTCCCAGTCTATGTAAAAAAAACGTGCTTCTTCACTCCTCTTTAAAAGGGTCCGGGATTATAAGACTGTAGTCACAGTAAGATGATGACAACACAGGTATAAGCGCGTGTAGTCCTTAAAGCGAAAGGAGAAGTTGGAATTGGGGAAACGTAAATAATTTCATCGTCATGTACATTTGTGTACAAAGGCGGACTTACTACTTGGAGCATCATCTCCAATGGAAATTTTAAATGCTGTTTCCAACGATGCAAAAAATGAAAATGTATCAATTTATAGATATAAAATGAATATTAAAAATTATTACATAAAAAATTTAGTGTAGGTAGGCGATGTTTCAAACTTTTAGAATTTATGTAAAATTTTTTTTTGTTAAATTATTATTGTTTTCCTGCCAACAAACTGCTATGCAGTTTGGCAGAGCCTTGTGACTGTCTTTACTGTTTTAAATGCCTCAATAAACGCTTTTTATTATTATTATTATTATCTGCCAGTTAAGAGGAAATCGTGCGGGCGCTTTCTCCGTGTGCGTAACCGCAGCAAAATGTTGTGCTTTAGAGAAGTGAATAAGCCGATCGAATTATAAAGGTTATGTAAAAGCGACCGCACCATACATACTGGTATACTTCGCAAAGGGGAATATAGTATTTGGTTCTGGACGGAAACGATATTATGAAAAACAAATTTGCTATGGTAACGTTTCTGACATTACTCCAGCAAAATCTGTTTTTAAAACCACAATGCTATTCCCGAATAATTTTAAAACCACAATGCAAAGAAATTTTGCTATTCATGAACAAATTTCTTCTCATTATGAACTAATTATTTGATATACTCTCACTTCTCTAAAGCACATTTTGCTTCGGTTATGCACACGTTTTCCCCATACAAACGTAACGTAGTCCCCTGTTTCCTTTCTGTATAGTGGCAATAGTTGCTCTATCCAAAAATCAATTGCTACTAAGTATTAGCGTGTTCCTGTTTTTTTTTTATTAAATTAAAAGTGATTTAAATCTTTAAAAAATCGCCTGATTTTATGCTATATTGAAACATCCGGCAAACAAATATAACGAGATTATACGAACAAAGCAAAACAGAAACACAACTAAAGCTTTTATTAAATTTTTAATGTAAAAATTTTTAAAATTGGTCTAGTTTTAGCAGAGAAAACAGGGGACATCGAAACGTATATTTTGTAAACGTTTCATAGGTATCTTCGGTGCGAGCTGTAGTTGTCAATCGCTGCGTTCGATTGTTCAGGGACACAGCGCGACAGCAATACAATTTTAAATACAATTGACTCGGGTCTATTTCGCGGTTAACAATAACTATATTGACTTACTGTTTCCCAACGTTTCGGCCGAATTACATCAGGCCGTGGTCACGGGATGACTGCCGAGGCTCAGCGACGTCTTCGCAAAGCGCGGGTTTCACGACTACCCTCCGCTTGATCTTCAGAATTTTTATCAGTATCGTCGGTACCTCGACATACCACACTCACGACATCTACACACTGACGTTTTTTACAAGTACCGCACTGCCTAAACTTGCTAATAACAGGGTTCCAGGTAGTTGATAAACGGTATCCATCTTCCCGGTTGAAGTTTTTATGTTTTTTAATTTCAACCGCTTCTCGTGCTATTCTGGAATAATAGTGACGATCGGTGGAGAGGACCTGAGGTTTGTGCAGTTCTATCCAGTGGTTGGTTCCTGAATCCAGCAAATGTTCAGCAATGGCAGACTTACCCTTTTGCAGGTTTTTGACAGCTGCGATATGTTCCTTGACCCTTTCAGCTATTGTCCTTTTGGTCTGCCCGATGTAGGAACTACCACAACTGCAATCAACCTTGTATACGCCAGGGGTTTGCAAGGGAACGATATCTTTTGGTGTCCGCAATAGTTGGGATACTTTGGAGAACGGACTATATACAGTCTTAATGGAGTAATGCTTCAGTACTGTTCCAATTTTGTCCGTAACACCTTTAAGATAAGGCAAAAAGGCGGGAACTCTGCAAACGTCCACTTGCCTTTGCCTTTTGTTCTTCAGACGTCGTATGCTTCCCTTGTATCCGTTCCGCTGAAGTACTTCCTGAACGTGTGCGAGCTCACTATTCAAATGTTCAGGGTCACAGAGGTCATATGCTCGATTAGACAGCGATGTCACTACGGATTGCAGTTGCCGTGGGTGGTGATGCGAGTTGGCATTGAGGTAGCGGTCAGTGTGTGTGGGTTTTCGATACACCGTGTGTCCCAATGTTCCGTCCTCTCTCACTCTCACTTTTACATCGAGAAAGGCCAACGATCTCTCCATCTCCATTTCATAAGTGAACCTTATATTCGGATGTATGGAATTTAGGTATTTTATAAATTGTTCTACTTCCAGCTGGCCACCTTTCATGATGCAATAGACATCATCTACGTATCTTTTCCATATCTTCACGTGTGCTGACTGCATATCTATGCGTTTCTCAAAGTGTTCCATCCAGATGTTAGCCATAACCGGTGCTACGGGGCTCCCCATGGCCACACCATCGATCTGGAGGTAGTATTGTCCACGATGAAGGAAATAATTGCCATCCAAGCATTGCTGTAGTAGAACAATATATTCACTAGAGAGACCATTCTCCCTTAGCATTGTCTCGATGACATCAAGGCAGTCTTTAATTGGAACATTTGTAAAAAGTGACTCAACATCAAAACTCACCATCACTTCGTACGGTTCGACTTTAAGACTCCTGATGATGTCGACAAAATGGCGAGAGTCCCTCACGAATGATGCCGTCCTTCCTACTAATGGCTGCAGTACAGAAGCAATATGTTTCGCTAAATCATAGGTGGGAGAGTCAATTTGACTGACTATTGGGCGTAGTGGTACATTTGTCTTATGTACCTTAGGCAGACCATACATCTTTGGAGGTTGAACGCTCTTGGGTCTGAAAAGGCGTTGGAACACGTCATCCGCGAAAAGATTTTCATGATCTTTTATGACAGCACGTATTCGCTTAGTGACTCTAGATGACGGATTGTACGACACTGGTTTGTAAACTGAGGTATCACTAAGAAGGTTCTGCATTTTACTAAAATAATCCAACGAATTCATCACTACGGTAGCGTTTCCTTTGTCAGCTTTAAGCACTAAAATATCCCGGTTGGCCCGCAAATCCTGCAATGCTTGACGCTCTTCCTTAGTAATGTTCGGATTTGGTAACGTCGATTTTCGTAAAATAATGGCAACATCCTGTCTAAGGGTCTCTGCATCGCCAGACGGTATTTTGTTACGCATTATGGTCTCCTCAACGCTACTTATAATGTTTTCATAAGGAACCTTCCTAGGTGTCACAGCGTAATTTAACCCTTTTGCCAGTATGTTCAATGCAGTATCGTCGAGAGGTGTATCTGACAAATTTATAACCGTGTCATGCTGAACCGGCGGTTCTTTCAAACCGACCAAATTTTCACGGCGGTGACATAATTTTTTAAACTTCGCGTCATGTCGGGCACTGCACAAGTCGTAAATACGAGACGCCTGGTTGTATGTTACACGATCGCACAAGCTAAAATCCTCTTCTGTCAACACTGCACTGCAATCCATATGTAGTTGATAAAGTTCACACTGCACATTGTTTATAGTGAATCGACGATTTCGAATTAACTGTCTCAAAAGACGTACACTGGCATTGCGTAGAATTCCTTCGGAATGTGAAATGTCATTACGGGGCCTTATACGCACTCCCGTAGGCAGTAAATTCGCATCACGACATTTTATAAGAAACGATAACGATGTTTCTAAACGCTCACGTTTTATACGAAGGAATTCAAGATGTTTTATTTTTGTTGCAAATTCCTGCCCGTATCGGTTTGCTATCAAAGTTTTTAGACTTCCGCGATTTGTACACATTTTAAATACAATTGACTCGGGTCTATTTCGCGGTTAACAATAACTATATTGACTTACTGTTTCCCGACGTTTCGGCCGAATTACATCAGGCCGTGGTCACGGGATGACTGCCGAGGCTCAGCGACGTCTTCGCAAAGCGCGGGTTTCACGACTACCCTCCGCTTGATCTTCAGAATTTTTATCAGTATCGTCGGTACCTCGACATACCACACTCACGACATCTACACACTGACGTTTTTTACAAGTACCGCACTGCCTAAACTTGCTAATAACAGGGTTCCAGGTAG
The DNA here is from genome assembly GCA_963935595.1 of Schoenobius gigantellus. Lineage (NCBI taxonomy): Eukaryota > Metazoa > Arthropoda > Insecta > Lepidoptera > Crambidae > Schoenobius > Schoenobius gigantellus. The sequence continues at coordinate 7,490,964 of OZ012544.1, read as the reverse complement.
TTGATAAACGGTATCCATCTTCCCGGTTGAAGTTTTTATGTTTTTTAATTTCAACCGCTTCTCGTGCTATTCTGGAATAATAGTGACGATCGGTGGAGAGGACCTGAGGTTTGTGCAGTTCTATCCAGTGGTTGGTTCCTGAATCCAGCAAATGTTCAGCAATGGCAGACTTACCCTTTTGCAGGTTTTTGACAGCTGCGATATGTTCCTTGACCCTTTCAGCTATTGTCCTTTTGGTCTGCCCGATGTAGGAACTACCACAACTGCAATCAACCTTGTATACGCCAGGGGTTTGCAAGGGAACGATATCTTTTGGTGTCCGCAATAGTTGGGATACTTTGGAGAACGGACTATATACAGTCTTAATGGAGTAATGCTTCAGTACTGTTCCAATTTTGTCCGTAACACCTTTAAGATAAGGCAAAAAGGCGGGAACTCTGCAAACGTCCACTTGCCTTTGCCTTTTGTTCTTCAGACGTCGTATGCTTCCCTTGTATCCGTTCCGCTGAAGTACTTCCTGAACGTGTGCGAGCTCACTATTCAAATGTTCAGGGTCACAGAGGTCATATGCTCGATTAGACAGCGATGTCACTACGGATTGCAGTTGCCGTGGGTGGTGATGCGAGTTGGCATTGAGGTAGCGGTCAGTGTGTGTGGGTTTTCGATACACCGTGTGTCCCAATGTTCCGTCCTCTCTCACTCTCACTTTTACTCGTTGGCCTTTCTCGATGTAAAAGTGAGAGTGAGAGAGGACGGAACATTGGGACACACGGTGTATCGAAAACCCACACACACTGACCGCTACCTCAATGCCAACTCGCATCACCACCCACGGCAACTGCAATCCGTAGTGACATCGCTGTCTAATCGAGCATATGACCTCTGTGACCCTGAACATTTGAATAGTGAGCTCGCACACGTTCAGGAAGTACTTCAGCGGAACGGATACAAGGGAAGCATACGACGTCTGAAGAACAAAAGGCAAAGGCAAGTGGACGTTTGCAGAGTTCCCGCCTTTTTGCCTTATCTTAAAGGTGTTACGGACAAAATTGGAACAGTACTGAAGCATTACTCCATTAAGACTGTATATAGTCCGTTCTCCAAAGTATCCCAACTATTGCGGACACCAAAAGATATCGTTCCCTTGCAAACCCCTGGCGTATACAAGGTTGATTGCAGTTGTGGTAGTTCCTACATCGGGCAGACCAAAAGGACAATAGCTGAAAGGGTCAAGGAACATATCGCAGCTGTCAAAAACCTGCAAAAGGGTAAGTCTGCCATTGCTGAACATTTGCTGGATTCAGGAACCAACCACTGGATAGAACTGCACAAACCTCAGGTCCTCTCCACCGATCGTCACTATTATTCCAGAATAGCACGAGAAGCGGTTGAAATTAAAAAACATAAAAACTTCAACCGGGAAGATGGATACCGTTTATCAACTACCTGGAACCCTGTTATTAGCAAGTTTAGGCAGTGCGGTACTTGTAAAAAACGTCAGTGTGTAGATGTCGTGAGTGTGGTATGTCGAGGTACCGACGATACTGATAAAAATTCTGAAGATCAAGCGGAGGGTAGTCGTGAAACCCGCGCTTTGCGAAGACGTCGCTGAGCCTCGGCAGTCATCCCGTGACCACGGCCTGATGTAATTCGGCCGAAACGTCGGGAAACAGTAAGTCAATATAGTTATTGTTAACCGCGAAATAGACCCGAGTCAATTGTATTTAAAATGTGTACAAATCGCGGAAGTCTAAAAACTTTGATAGCAAACCGATACGGGCAGGAATTTGCAACAAAAATAAAACATCTTGAATTCCTTCGTATAAAACGTGAGCGTTTAGAAACATCGTTATCGTTTCTTATAAAATGTCGTGATGCGAATTTACTGCCTACGGGAGTGCGTATAAGGCCCCGTAATGACATTTCACATTCCGAAGGAATTCTACGCAATGCCAGTGTACGTCTTTTGAGACAGTTAATTCGAAATCGTCGATTCACTATAAACAATGTGCAGTGTGAACTTTATCAACTACATATGGATTGCAGTGCAGTGTTGACAGAAGAGGATTTTAGCTTGTGCGATCGTGTAACATACAACCAGGCGTCTCGTATTTACGACTTGTGCAGTGCCCGACATGACGCGAAGTTTAAAAAATTATGTCACCGCCGTGAAAATTTGGTCGGTTTGAAAGAACCGCCGGTTCAGCATGACACGGTTATAAATTTGTCAGATACACCTCTCGACGATACTGCATTGAACATACTGGCAAAAGGGTTAAATTACGCTGTGACACCTAGGAAGGTTCCTTATGAAAACATTATAAGTAGCGTTGAGGAGACCATAATGCGTAACAAAATACCGTCTGGCGATGCAGAGACCCTTAGACAGGATGTTGCCATTATTTTACGAAAATCGACGTTACCAAATCCGAACATTACTAAGGAAGAGCGTCAAGCATTGCAGGATTTGCGGGCCAACCGGGATATTTTAGTGCTTAAAGCTGACAAAGGAAACGCTACCGTAGTGATGAATTCGTTGGATTATTTTAGTAAAATGCAGAACCTTCTTAGTGATACCTCAGTTTACAAACCAGTGTCGTACAATCCGTCATCTAGAGTCACTAAGCGAATACGTGCTGTCATAAAAGATCATGAAAATCTTTTCGCGGATGACGTGTTCCAACGCCTTTTCAGACCCAAGAGCGTTCAACCTCCAAAGATGTATGGTCTGCCTAAGGTACATAAGACAAATGTACCACTACGCCCAATAGTCAGTCAAATTGACTCTCCCACCTATGATTTAGCGAAACATATTGCTTCTGTACTGCAGCCATTAGTAGGAAGGACGGCATCATTCGTGAGGGACTCTCGCCATTTTGTCGACATCATCAGGAGTCTTAAAGTCGAACCGGACGAAGTGATGGTGAGTTTTGATGTTGAGTCACTTTTTACAAATGTTCCAATTAAAGACTGCCTTGATGTCATCGAGACAATGCTAAGGGAGAATGGTCTCTCTAGTGAATATATTGTTCTACTACAGCAATGCTTGGATGGCAATTATTTCCTTCATCGTGGACAATACTACCTCCAGATCGATGGTGTGGCCATGGGGAGCCCCGTAGCACCGGTTATGGCTAACATCTGGATGGAACACTTTGAGAAACGCATAGATATGCAGTCAGCACACGTGAAGATATGGAAAAGATACGTAGATGATGTCTATTGCATCATGAAAGGTGGCCAGCTGGAAGTAGAACAATTTATAAAATACCTAAATTCCATACATCCGAATATAAGGTTCACTTATGAAATGGAGATGGAGAGATCGTTGGCCTTTCTCGATGTAAAAGTGAGAGTGAGAGAGGACGGAACATTGGGACACACGGTGTATCGAAAACCCACACACACTGACCGCTACCTCAATGCCAACTCGCATCACCACCCACGGCAACTGCAATCCGTAGTGACATCGCTGTCTAATCGAGCATATGACCTCTGTGACCCTGAACATTTGAATAGTGAGCTCGCACACGTTCAGGAAGTACTTCAGCGGAACGGATACAAGGGAAGCATACGACGTCTGAAGAACAAAAGGCAAAGGCAAGTGGACGTTTGCAGAGTTCCCGCCTTTTTGCCTTATCTTAAAGGTGTTACGGACAAAATTGGAACAGTACTGAAGCATTACTCCATTAAGACTGTATATAGTCCGTTCTCCAAAGTATCCCAACTATTGCGGACACCAAAAGATATCGTTCCCTTGCAAACCCCTGGCGTATACAAGGTTGATTGCAGTTGTGGTAGTTCCTACATCGGGCAGACCAAAAGGACAATAGCTGAAAGGGTCAAGGAACATATCGCAGCTGTCAAAAACCTGCAAAAGGGTAAGTCTGCCATTGCTGAACATTTGCTGGATTCAGGAACCAACCACTGGATAGAACTGCACAAACCTCAGGTCCTCTCCACCGATCGTCACTATTATTCCAGAATAGCACGAGAAGCGGTTGAAATTAAAAAACATAAAAACTTCAACCGGGAAGATGGATACCGTTTATCAACTACCTGGAACCCTGTTATTAGCAAGTTTAGGCAGTGCGGTACTTGTAAAAAACGTCAGTGTGTAGATGTCGTGAGTGTGGTAGGTCGAGGTACCGACGATACTGATAAAAATTCTGAAGATCAAGCGGAGGGTAGTCGTGAAACCCGCGCTTTGCGAAGACGTCGCTGAGCCTCGGCAGTCATCCCGTGACCACGGCCTGATGTAATTCGGCCGAAACGTCGGGAAACAGTAAGTCAATATAGTTATTGTTAACCGCGAAATAGACCCGAGTCAATTGTATTTAAAATGTGTACAAATCGCGGAAGTCTAAAAACTTTGATAGCAATACAATATCTATTTTTGAATTCTTTCGACTATAGTGTTTCGTTTAACTTTTGGGCGGAACAGAGAATTCAGAGGTAGATGTTTACCAAAACTATAAGACAGAGAAACAAGCAACATTATCTAATAATAAGCTACTGATACTTTTTTTTCGAGGGGAAATGCGTGTCCGCACCATTCCCGCCGCTGGCTAGACGGCGAGCGTGTGTGGGGCTCTCTTGGCAGTGTGCCACTAAAACCCCCCGGTGTTCTACCTGGGTGCCTTATGGGCGCGCTAGGTAAGGACCACACTGCGAATCCACTACTGATACCTCTATAAATATACATGGTAAATTTTGAGGTACCGGCAACCTCGCAGGATTAGATAGCTAACATCATTAACTACAACGTTTGTTTTACGAGTTTTAAGATAACTCAATACATTGAACAAAAATCAATTTTCAACTTTTTATTGCACTGTCGTGACATTGATAAGTCTATGTTTCATTTATAAACGACGACGGAAGACAACGCTACGCTCGCGCGCTGTGTGCGTAGAGTTACAAACATTCTAGAGGTATATTAAATGAATATTTATTTTTGTATGAAAGTAAAATCTATCGAATTATCAAAAGTCGTAGAACAAACATTGTAGTTAATGATACTAGCTATCTAATCCTGCGAGGTTGCCGGTATCTCAAAATTTACCCTGTATACACCTTGTATACACACTATATCCACATGAAAAGAAATATCATCATCACAGCCCATATACGTCCCCACCGAGGGGCTCGAGCCTACCCTATATTAGGGTGATTAGGCCTTAGTCAACCACGCTGGCCCAGTGCGGATTGGTCGACTTCACATACATCATTGAATTTCTTCGCAGATGTATGCAGGTTGCCTCACGATGTTTTCCTTCACCGTAGGAGCGTCAGACAAATGTACATATGAAATTCGAAACGAAAAACACATTGGTACATGGCGGGTCTCGAACCCCGACCCCCCGATTGGAAGGCAAAAGAAATATAAATAGACATATTATATCTTTTAATAAAGCGGTTTTTGTGACTTCTATTTTATGGAGTATACTCCCTATAGCAGCCATACTCAAACTGCGGCCCGCCCACGACGTCCACTAAGATCCATTGAAAAAATCCATCGATGGATCTTTTTCCACTTTTATGACCACTTTAATACATTATTGAGAACCGCTATGCATAATGGATTTTTGTGGACGAACGGGTGTCTAAAAATCCATTATAGTGCAATGATACACGTAAAAATAACGGATATTTTCATTTATGAAACTAGAATAATAAGATAAGAAACTTGCGATCTTTGGCTTAAGCAAAAATAAAAATGAGCAGAATGAAGAGGCAAACGGTCAGGGACCATCTAGTACAACCTGTCTAGCGATTTCCTTGTTTAAAAGAATCGGAATTTAGTAAGTGGCAGGCAAGTCACAGACGTTGAAAAGGCAGGTGATCGAAGTCGTTTAGGAGCATAGGATCAAAAGCGCAAAATGACAAACGATCGCAAATTGTCAAAACAGCAGAATGTCAAAGGCGCACATAGTCAAAAGCGTAGATTGTCAAAAGCGCAGAATGTCAAAGGCGCACAATGTTAAAAATCCTACTTTAACTGGGTAACTGCTTGACTTTGTTATTAAATAATATGTAAACGTCGTTATTTTTGGTCAATCAGACTCGCAATAGAAAATGAAATACTAATTTGATATTTTTGGGAAACATATTTATTTTTAATGTAAACTAACTAAATGAACATAATAATAGTCAACCTTTATCTTCTACTAACATATTCTAATTCATATTTGTTTTTTACAAACAAATACTCAGAATAATAATGTAAATAAACAAACGTTTAGTTATCATTTTTAATAATCAGCTATATTTATAATTAAACAATGTCTCTTTCTTTAATGGCCAGTTTTTACAAAACAAATAGTATGTTATTCGTTTTACTTTTTCAAGGTAAGTTGTAAGCATATAATTTTGTTCAGAAATGTAGGAATCGTGATTAAGTTCTGCTCCATTTTTTTTCAAATAACATCGGTATCTTCTGTCAAAGTCGATATCACATTGCTTTCTTTTATTTTTTGGAAGTGATTGAAATAGTGCATTTGTTATTTTTCTATCCCTATGCCTATGATGCTATGTTCATTTATAATTAGTTTAGTTTAAGTTTATTAAAAATAAATATGTTTCCCAAAAATTTCAAATAAGTATTTCATTTCCTTATTGCGAGTCTGATTGACCAAAAATAACGACGTTTACATATTTAATAACAAAGTCAAGCAATTACCCAGTGAAAGTAGGATTTTTGACAATGTGCGCCTTTAACATTCTGCGCTTTTGACAATCTACGCTTTTGACTATGTGCGCTTTTGGCATTCTGCTCTTTTGACAATTTGCGATCGTTTGTCATTTTTCGCTTTTGACCTTATGCTCCTAAACGATCGAAGTCTCTTCTGATCGGAGATCTGTACCCCTACGCACGCCTCATAAAAAACCGGCCTTAGGTGTAACAATTGACATTAACAATATTTTTTCTTTTTTCATTTTTAATTATTTCCATCCGATGTTAAAACTAAGCATCCATATACAATTTACTTCATTCATTAAAAAATACGTATCTACCACGTCACGATATGTTCCCAACAAGTTTACTACAAAAATACGATAGTAATTTATGGCTCGAGAAATATACGATTTAATAACATTTTAATGTTATTTTTTTAAGATTATTTTTAAAATTTGGCACCCCCTTGTAATTGCATCCTGTATATCCATATTATTATATGTATACATATAAAACTCGTTATTTTATTTTTATTTTTTCTAGGAAGTGTCCAACAGATATTTCTCCGTTTACCAGTTCCATTCCACAATCCTGTATGAAGGCATCATTTTTAGGCCAGGTGTGTTGGAGTGTTGATAGAAAAGACGTGTAGTAATAAACAAAAGAATATTGAATGTATCATGCCCTTTACTTTCATAATGGATTTTTAGACACCCGTTCGTTCACAAAAATCCATTATGCTTATCGGTTCTCAATAATGTATTAAAGTGGACATAAAAGTGGAAAAAGATCCATCGATGGATTTTTTCAATGGATCTTAGTGGACGTCGTGGGCCCGCCGGGCTTTTGATAGCGGCCCGCCCTTTGTATCTTCAAATTGTATTTGTATTCTATTGTTATTTTGTATCTTCAAATTCGGTAATTTAAAACGAAACGAAAAATTTAGAACGAAAGCCAATTACCTATTTTAAATTCCGTGAGATTATTAAGCGCAGCGCAGGGCACTGAATGCACACGTTGCGCGTGTTAATGGAAAATTATACAAGCTTAGAAGTTATATTAAAAGAGAAAAGAAGGAGTACGCCTAATATTGGATAATAGTGCCTGATCGATTTAAGACTATTAAAAAATGCGCCTAAATTCTACTAACATTTTCCCCTTCGGCCATATTCATAACCAAATATTCATAACCAGTTTCGAAACTGGATTTTTTTTCACGGTTTCGTAACCAGTTATCAAACAACACGTTATTTGTCCATTTTCATAACTTAGATTTTTTTCAGTTATGAAAGTACACATTTTTTTCTGTTTTGGTAACTTTTCGTAACCACCAACCGTAAGAAAATTTAGTCCTCTAACGAATGTAAATTAATAATGGAACCATAACAAAAATTCGAGTATCACTAGCCTCCCGGTTAAAATTTAAATCACGGGTCCATTAGTTAGATATGTAGATAGAGAAGATAGTTAGTACCCTTTACTCCACGTTCGTAACTGATTTTTGATAACCATATACGAACAAAGAATTTTTTTCTTGTTTGATAACCAGTTACGAAAATGGAATTTATTTGTCGTTTTCGTAACCATGGTTCGTAACCAGCTACGAAAATACTTGCATAAATGAAGACATGTGTAGGTACTAGGTTCAAGTATGTAGGTAAGGTAGGCGTTGGTAAGTAGGAATAGAAAGTAGTTGTAGTTATGTATGTTATAGTAAGTAAGTAAAAGCGAGTACTTTTAAGTAAGCATGTTTCTATTAAGTTTCTATACGGGAAACGCAGGCGGGCCGCTAGTACCTATGATAGATAATAAAAAAGAAAATCTAAAAATGTAATAAATGAAAATTTATTAAAATTATAATTCATAATGGAAATATTAATTTAAAACATAAAAGGTGCTATAATCTCCAAGCAATGACCTACTGTTATTGTTTTGTTTTTTAAAGATTGTATGGCTGCATCGATTTCATCGTCAATTTCTTGATATTGTCTGTTCTTTCGGCTTTTTGGCGCAAACTCTTTATTTTTCGTTTCGTTTTGTAAAACTTCAATTATTTTTGGTAACGATGGGTTTTTTTTTACCCACAAATCTGTTCAATCTAGAATGCCATCCTTCTAAAAGATTTGTATTACGAATTTGCTCACCTTGGCAACACCACGTTTTCATAAATTTAAAATCTCGTAGCCAAAATTGCTTAAAATATAAGTTGAACTTGTTTATTTTGTCAGTTTTTGGGCTTCTTTGTAGTATGTAGTTATACCCAGAAGTCATAAATTTAAAAGGTAAACGGGCAAGACCAGCACATCGTGCTACATGGCGCCGTTGTACTCGCGATTTTAAGCCCAATTGTTTTGCCTTTTTGAAAAGGCTTCGGCACAGATGGTAGTAGCAACCTTTCACAGTGGTTTTAGGAAATGACTTTTGAATAGCTTTTATTGCAGATTTTTCAAAATCGAGAATCATTTTAGGTGGGCTCCAAGAAGGATATTTAGATTTTATTAACTCAAAAAAAATCTCGTAAGTCTTTTGAGTTTTACTATGGAGGAAGCCAAAAAATAGTGGAACAATATTTTTTTGGTCTGTACTGTACCCGTGTATGCCATAAATTTGTGTAAATGGTTGAGGGCAAGACTTAAATGTGCCATCAAGTAAAAATATAGCAAACCGATGAAGATAATTTTCTTGTAAGTCAGGCGCACAGAAGACAATAATTCTCATTGCATCATCTGCATAGTCCGCTAACAAAAAAGTTTGAAATTTGCCTGGTATTTGAACGTCTTCAGGTCGCAAGAACTGATGTTTTTTTACCTGGAGCTCTTTATTCCTTGCGTTGTACAGACCACTTTTAATATTTTCAAATTTAGGTAACTCCGTTATTAAATGAACCCCGTCATCTTTCAATTCTCCCATGGCGTTTTCAAATTGCTTTTGTATAGGATCATAGTTTGAACACACTTTTTCTTTTAATTTGCTCATCTTGGTCAAAACTTTGCACTTTAATATATTTGCCAAACAGTCTTCACTGTGAGGATTTCTACTTTTGACCTCATTTACACCAATAGTCACATTACCCTTACACCCGGACTTCTGACAGAGCCAGAAAATATTGCCGTTAACGTATGTTTTTTTCTTGTGGTATTGGTGTCCTTCAAACGTAAGTTTTATTTGACCCCTTTTTGTGTTGGAGTATTCCATTATTTTAAGCACAAAAATAACTGAAGAAATTTATTTATAGGTAGATTAGCACGTTGTTTGTGATTTATTATCTGTCATTCGTGACAGTTTTATTTTCTTCTACTTCATAATATTACTAAAAAGTATAGTGGCAAGTTTTTTCAACAAACTAGTTTATTACACTCCTGAAAAAATCGCGTGTGTTTTTCGGACATGCAATTAAATGCAAAAAATTTTTTAATAGCCATAAAGCCCTCACTAGCGTGAACAGCATCAATAGTCGATCGAAAAAACACTAGGTTATCATCATCATTATCATTTCAGCGAAGAGAAACCCACTGTTGGACATAGGCCTCTCCCAGGAATGTGGAAACCGACCAATCCTGCACCTCCCGCATCTAGCGGCTTCCCGCAACCTTCTCCAGATCGTCGGCCGCCACTTGAGGACCTTTCCGCCCCAATTATCTTTAGTCCTGCGAGTAATGTCTCCTGCCAACTGTCATTTTGGGCTATGACGGCGACTCTAGTTCTTCTACGGATCTCTTTATTTCTGATGCGATCGCGTAGAGAAACCCCGAGCATAACCCCTTTGAGTGACCTTAAGCCTTCTTATGAGACCAATTGTAAGCGGCCACTTCTCAGTTCCGTAGGTCATCACTGGCAACACGCATATACAAATATTGGTTACGAAAAAAGAAAAAAGTTACTAAAATGGAAAAAAAGTTTGGTTTCATAACTGAAAAAACTTAAAAGTTATGAAAATGGACAAATATCGTGATGTTTCATAACTGGTTACGAAACCGTGAAAAAAATTCCAGTTTCGAAACTGGTTATGAATATTTGGTTACGAATGTGGCCGAAGGGACATTTTCTGCATCGACATTTATTTGTGAGTCATTCAAAAATGAATGCAAAAACGTATACAGAAACCGGCTTACAGATTTTCATCTCGATGACGTATTAAAAAAAAAAAAAAAAAAAAAAATTCGTTTATTTCGGGCTACATGGCCCATATAACAGAATATTAAAATTTCATTATTAAATTTCATTATTATTAAAATTTCATTATTAAATTACATTATTATTAAAATTTCATTATTAAATTACATTATTATTAAAATTACATTATTACTTAAATTACTATGATAAAATAAAACAATTAAAATACAATTCAATACAAATCACAGAATAATCAGTCTAATATTTATTGTTAGTCAGTATATGTACCATACAGCAATGGTGCACATACTGACAGTCAAACCTGTTCGCGAATACGCTCAGGATGCTGTTAGTGCTGGCCCGAATCCTGCGCACCAGGGATGCACACCGTTTCCGTATGATGGTGTAGAAACAGTCCACCTGCGCATCTGCAAACATCCCTGACGCGCTGCAGAATCGGGGCAGCCCCATCAACACCCTGAACGCGTTGTTATACTGAACGCGTAGGGCGCTGTACTGCTTTTGCGTATGATTTATCCATAGGCTGCTCGTGTAGAAGTTGGTACAGTAGGCCCGAAAAAGAGTTCGCTTAACTTCTGCTGTACTACGAGCAAACCTTCTGGCTACCATGTTCGCTCTAACAGAAAGCGCCCTACGCTCTCTTTCTATATCGGCATCATCTTTTAGGTCGGAGGTGATGATATGACCCAAGTATTTGAATTTGTCAACCCACTGTAGTTGTGATTTGTTTAATTTTACAGGAGGTATGGTGGTCAGACACTTTACTCCGACCTGAAAGACCATGCATTCACTTTTATTTATGTTGTAAACCAAGCCATGCTCAAGGGTGTACCTTTCACATATCTTTAAAAGTTTTGTAATGCCACACACAGATGCACTCAACAAGACCATGTCATCGGCGTAGTTTATATTGTTTACTGGTACCCCATCAATGTGACATCCGACACGGCTGGCGCTGAGCTCACCTATCAGTCCATCAATATATAAATTAAATAGGTTCGGCGAGGTCAACCCTCCTTGCCTCACCCCGCATTCCATTTTATATGGCTCAGAAAAGGCACTAGACCATCTCACCACATTGACCTGATTTTGATACCAAAACTTAAAGATGTTATTAAGTTCTGATGGCAAATTGATGTCATTTAGTTTTTGCCACAGGATCTCATAACTAACCAGGTCAAATGCTTTGGAGAGGTCTAGAAAACAGGCATATACTGGTGTTCGACGGTCTGTATAGTACCTGACAGTCTGCTTTAAGCTCAAAATAGCCATATCAGTAGAGAGTCCTGGCCTAAAGCCGAATTGGTTGTCATGTAAGCTTAGATAACGGCTAAGTTGTGCATTAAGTAAACTGTCAAGAACTTTTGCTATTATAGTTGCCAATGAAATGGGCCGATAATTAGTTTTATCGCTTACATCACCCGTTTTATTTTTGATGATCGGCACTACAACAGTTTTCATCATTTCAGCCGGTAAATAGGAGTGTCCGACACAAAAAGAAAACAACATAGAGAGTACCCTAGGCAGATGGTGACCCGCATGCTTTAAATGTTCGATACTAAGTCCATTGTGACCCGGAGACTTACCGTGCGACATTGACTGTATAGCCTTTCTGACATCTTTAGCTAAAAACCTAGTAAGGAGCTCCTGGTCAAGCGCAGGCACATCACTCGCCAGCCGGGTGTAATTGAGTGGTGATTTGATAGTAAAGTGGTCTCTGAATATGTCAGCTATATCTTTGCAATCACTAATCCCATCAACACTCACAGGGAGACTTGGTTTACCATTAAGCTTGTTTGTGACCTTCCAAAAACTCTTAAAGTCCCGCCCAGAGTGCTTACATGTCAACATGTCCATTTTTAATTGTTCTTTATGGTTCTGACACCACTTTAAACGAGACTTGAAAATATTTCTACTTTCAACCATTTCATTATATGCGTGGCCAGTTTTAGGTTTTCCGTACAGCAACCACAAATGGAATTTACACCTAGCCTCACTGTGCGCTTCCCGTACATGCCTGTTCCACCCCATGACAGGCTTACGCTTACTAGTTCGATTTACATTCATGTCACTTATACTATCGGCAGCGGCCTGTGTCAACGCATTTATAATTTTACTATACATCATGTCAATAACTAATCGATGGTCAAGATTTTTACATATATGGTCACAACAGCACAAAAATTCATTAGGAAAGTCTATTAATCTCAATTTTTCATTGCACAATTTACTATATAAATTAATCTGTTCAGGCTTACGCTCATTCCACAATACTTTGTTATTAACATAACATTGATCAAATAACATTTTAGGTTTTATTATATCAAAGTTACAGCGCAGAATTAAGGGAAAATGGTCTGACCACAGAACGTCATAACCAATAGCTACACTTAAAATTGATTGTACCGAAGATTTTGTGACTACACAGTGATCTAACCATCTTTTACACCTATGCGCTTCACTTACATAAGTGAATGTCCCCGAGTTAAGTCCCAACATATCTACATCCGCACAAACCCATTCTTGATCAGTACAAAAACATGTCAATTCGTTAAAAAATTGTTCACTCGGATGTGCATTAAAATCACCAAGTATATACACTGACTCAGTATTCTCATTGTTTATTATAGCACTTACCAAGCTCAGACAATCCGTAAATTCCATCAGGTTCTCCACTTTACCCGTAGGCATATAGACACTGAACACTAAGAATGATCTTTGACCTACACACATTTTTACAGCACATACTCTCGGGTTATCACACTTCACTACTGACACGTTGTGAAAAATGCGTTTATCCCACAGTATTGCAACTCCACCATAAGGTCTACCACGCAGTATACCAGCTTCCGTGTCCACAGCTGACGTACCTGTCCATCCGAAGTTTTCATCTATTTCGTTCAAAAATTGAATATCTTCCGGCAGAAGCCAAGTTTCTTGTAAGGCAATTATGCTCGCAGTTTGGCATAACAATCTCACATAGTCGATAGACCGTTTGATACTCTTACAGTTAAAGCTGACTAACTGGTGTGAGGAACTATTGGCCATTTTGGTTAGAAATAGGGCCGTGCACAGCATTAACACTATTAATATTTTTTGCCTTGTAATGCACAAATCGTCGAAAAATAATACCCTGGGGCCACAAATTACTGTCAAGAAACACTGACAATTTATGTTCCGATACAAAGAACTTGTATGCTTTGTATCCTTTTTCTATTTTGAAAATAATTTTCTCTAATATTATTTTCTCATTCGTTTTCTTATATACATACTCTGAAATATCCTCGTCAGTTGTATCTATATGCACTTTGGTAATGAAAATAGGCACTTTGTTTTCTACCGCTTTAAACTTTCCTTCGTTGTCATATGAAACCCCAGTCGTGCCGTGATAACGGTAATTCGTTTTAATTTTACGTCTTTCTACCACTTTCCACTCACTGTCGGCCTTTAACTTATCCGCAAATGATGAACTCTGTGGCTCAATTACATTATTTTCTTCGCATCGCGCATTGTTTACACTAGTCATTGGGGTAGATGTATTGCACAGCCGATGAGCGGCAGTCGCCGCCGCTGACGGCGCTGGTTCACTTAGCAGACCGGTTTTGCAACCTAGCGGCGTAGACTGCGTGTTGCCTCTCTCACCCCCAGTTCCTATCGTTGTCACTTGAAGGTTAACTAATTTTCTTGGGCCATTTATTGAATCCGATGAGGTAGATGAGTTCGCTAGCTCGTTATTCGAAACAGATACATTCATATGCGAAAGCCCTATCGGTCCACTATCCACACAGGCGCCACGTTTTGTGTTGATTTGCAAAAAACGGCTAGGAGTCAATTGATTCGACGATATGGTTTTCATTTCGTTTCTCAACTCGCTCAATTTTTCTAACGTAGCGTATTTCGACTTCATATCTTTTATTTCGTTTTGAAGAATTACTAAGTCTTTAAGGATTTTCGTTGCGTCTAAGTGGTCCCACGTAATTGGCGGCAATTTTTCCAGTTCCCGTGCAACGAAAACGGGTATAATCTCTGGATCACTGGCTTTAAAGAGTGCGATTATGTCCAGCATCTCCCGATTTTCTTTTCCTTGCCTTTTGCGTAAGATTTTTCGTTTGTCGCTTGGTAAGGATTCAAATAATAACGACTTCGAACGCGTTATCTCTTCACTTTTAAACGACGTCACACAAATTCTCACAAGGCTATCTTCATCCATAACGGAGATTTTGTTTTGCACATATGCGAGTAACTCGTCGATCACTATATTGCACGTAATGCATTTCACAGTCGAAGCCATTGTATTGGCATACAAAAAATAATTGCGCTTGATACCGCCCGTCCGCACGTAAGCACGAAGCTTTTGGTATTGACTATGGAATGCTATTAAGAGTAGCGTGCAGCAATTACAAGCCAGATCTAGAAGAAATTGTTAAAGTGTTCCCAATATCATCATTCTCACTAAGATTTAAATAAACAATTAAACGCAATAGTTTTTTTTCATTAACGCTAATTAATAGCGCATTAACTTAATAACAAGTTGTGATTTATTAGGTAGCGGCCCGCGCGACACAGCTAAAATCTGAAAGTGGCCCCCAAGAAAAAAAAAGTTTGAGTATGGCTGCCGTATAGTGTTTTGATAATATGGTAATTCAAGACTAATATGAGGCAAGTTACTGCATATTATGCTTGTTGTACTGGTGTGCGTTCCCCCAGCAGGAAATTGTGTCCTAGGCTAAATTAAGTTTCATGGATAATTAGAGCGTAATTTGCTATGTGCGCGAAATAAAAAATTTGTGCGCGTTTCCGTGGAAAAAAATGAGAAAAACGAATCCAGCCCCCGTAGCACGTCCACCAAAACACGATATGATAAAGCGATTTATCGCTGTGAACTGTCAAAATACGACGAAACCCTATTGTATTTTGACAGTTCACCGCGATAAACCGCTTTATCATATCGTGTTTTTGTGGACGTGCTAGGGGGGCTGCTGGGGTAACGTTTATCCAGCAGGAAGATTCTAAACGAATAACCCGAGAGATAAATAATTTATATGGGCGGATAGCTTATATTTGTGCATAAATGTGCGCCAAAAATGAAATTTGTGCGTGTTCGGGTTTTACAGATATTTCGTTTCCTGCTGGGGTAACGTTTTGCTGAAACTTGTTTCTGCAAAACCATCGAATGTGCGCCCATTGAATAAAGTGAAGATACATGAGTAGCTTTTAATTTGTGCCTATTTGTGACATAATTTGATTTTCAAATGTTTACAGTTTAGGAATAATCGCGTATTGAAGAAAACTCGAAAAAAAATTATAGCGCTTGAATGAGAAAACATAAAAGTTCACTGAAAACGGTATTTGATTGGTCTTATTGTTACGATCAAAAATAAAAAGTTTCATGAATCTGGGAATACGTGTTTTTAAATAATATAACTTTAACTTTAATTGGTTATAACGTAATTTCAAACTCAAAATGCATGAAACTGATTAAAGCCAAGTTAAATGGGTATGAATAAAAAATTAGTGCATGTTCCAAAATATATATTACGAAAATTTCAACTTCATATACACTCGCGAGCAAAAGTTTGGAATCAGTTACTTGAAATTGGTTGCGTGTTATCTTGAGTAGTTAATACTTTTTTAATAATCGTAAAAATGACATCATTTTAAAGGTTCAACTCTTTACTTTTAAACTGATACCGAATTCATTAAAAACAAGCCAGTATTTATGGAGCCATT
Source organism: Schoenobius gigantellus (assembly GCA_963935595.1). Classification (NCBI taxonomy): domain Eukaryota; kingdom Metazoa; phylum Arthropoda; class Insecta; order Lepidoptera; family Crambidae; genus Schoenobius; species Schoenobius gigantellus. Next base: position 7,474,421 of record OZ012544.1, on the reverse strand, counting down.
CCGCATTAAGTGAAGGTGTATCGAAAAAGACGTGTTTCAATTGTTTGATACGTCACGAGTTGCGACCTATTGACCCCCTATAAAAGCACCTGTTATCGGATTTTCTTTATCAGTCGACTTTCACACGGTGACCGGTACACATCTCCGCCACTTTTGACCCTTTACCTTGTACGACAATGGAGACAACACCTCCAGAAGCAGCACAAATCGTAGCCCTATTGCAAGAAGGGCTCAGCCAGCGGGTTGTCGCTCGTCGGCTCCACATAAGCCAATCCTGTGTTTCGAAAGTTTATAAGCGCTTTCGGAAGACTGGTGGCTTTATCCCGAGACCAAGATCTGGACGGCGCCGGTGCACATCGAAGAGGGATGACCGTTTTATCGTGTCAACCTCTCTCCGAAATCGGCATTTGACTGGTGTCGACGTCCAACAGGAGCTCCGAGATGTTGATGATGGGGTAGCAGCCAGCGAGTGGACAGTTCGTCGACGACTCAAGCAAGCGAATCTGACTCCAAAAAGGCCTGCCACAGGCCCGAAACTCACGGCAGCTCACCGACAAGCACGCCTTCAGTTTGCTCGCACACATCTTGACTGGGAGGTTGAGCAATGGAGGCAAGTCCTGTTCTCCGACGAAAGCAGGATGTGTTTGCACGGTAGCGACAGAAGAGGACGGGTCTACAGGCGGCCTGGGGAGCGATTTGCACAGTGCTGTGTCGCTGAAACAGTGGCTTATGGGGGCGGCTCTTGTATGATGTGGGCCGGCATTTCCTTCGATGGTAAAACCGAGCTTGTTTTCGTGCCTGGCGGGGGACGAGGAGGCGGTCTAACTTCGGGCCAGTACATTTCCGATATTCTCCTGGAACATGTCGTTCCCTATGCGGGATACATCGGTTATGACTTCCTCCTTATGCACGATAACGCTCGTTGTCACACTGCCCGTGTAACAACGGAATACCTCGAAGAAGTCGGTATTGCCACATTGGACTGGCCAGCGCTCAGCCCTGACTTGAATCCCATTGAGCACGTGTGGGATGAACTGAAGAGGAAGGTTCGTTCCAGAACTCCTGCTCCTTCATGTCTGAATGAGCTGAAATCAGCGTTGATTGAGGAGTGGGAAGGTATTCCACAAGAATCAATTCAGAAGCTGATCAGGTCTATGAAGAATCGTCTTGGAGCAGTTATTAGGGCGAGGGGAGGGAACACAAACTATTGACACTTATTTTTAAAGATAAATAAAATTTTTATTTAATAATTTTTGTTGTTTTATTCATTCATTATTTTTCCCTATTTCCTTGTTTTCCTACCTCCTTCACTTAATCCGGGATAACTCCACAATTACGGGCTCGATATGAATTAATTTTATATCGATTTAAAGTGGACATTGCACCTTTAACATGATGTCATTTTTATGATTATTAAAAATTTATTTAGTAAGCAAGATCACGCGGAACCAATTTCAAGTAGGTAACTGATTCCAAACTTTTGCTCGCGAGTGTATTTAATTTAATAATAAAGTAGATATAACCAAAAAACCAAAACAGGGGCTAAGTTTATGGTTATCCGACTAAATCCGAATGACCGCCAAAAAGCGACGATTTCATACATATTGATAACCTTCTTAATTTTGCACACGAAACAATTGCGTCTGGGTACATTCGGCTATAAAACTGTGTTGAAAAGTTAATTTAGGCCTTTTATTTTTAGTTAGAGGCCAATATTTTTACATACATATATACTAATACTAGCTCCACTTCAAAATTAAACAATTTTTACTAAAAAAAATGTCGAAAATATAAGCACTTCTACTTTAACCTAATAATTTAATGTGTGTTTATAGATTATTTGGATAGCATATGATATTATTAAAATTATATAAACCTCTTAGTGGAAATAGATATTATTATTCTTCTCTCTCTCTTCTTCTATATAAAAATTAATCGCCGTTGGTTAGTCTCGCAAAATCTCTAAAATGGCTCGAACGATTCATATGAAATTTATTGTGTGTATAGGTCCAGGTGTGGGTCCAGGGAAGGGAAGATTTATACGGACCCGATAGGTGGCGCTGTAATTGGGCAGGAAACTTCTGCCGGGTCCACTAGACATATAAAAATTGTTAAGTTATAGAAATAGTACAGAAAACCACAAAGTTTCCACCAATTTATATGAAACATAAGAACTGAAACAGCAAATTTGTTTTCTGAATTAAATCAATCGGTGGCGCTAGTTGAGGTATGGTTGATAGTGCCGATCTCCTTTTTTTACCTACTAGCTTTTGCCCGCGGCTTCGCTCGCGTCAAATTCGGGGTAAGGCAACCACCTTCCAGCAGCACCTTGAACTGTACTAATTATAGATGCAGAATTATTCCTGATAACTACTCCTCTCGTCTCGCCGCGCCGCCCGCGCTCGCCTAGGTACCCGATTGACGACGATCGAGATGGCATACCTAAAATGAAAAAATATATAGAACCCTTATACGGGTGATGATATTTCACGTCTGCCACGTTAGATTTTAAAATTGTTGCTGTTTTCGTAATCAGCGACTCGATAACGTATTTAACGTATACATGCCGGTTGATAACGAGGAAAGCCTGATTGAGTTCACAGATTTATTAGGCAATATCTCAGCAATAATTGAAGAGTACGATGTGGAAGCCGCTTATATACTCGGCGACTACAACGCTCACCCTACTTCGAGATTTGGTCGTGAACTGCTCTCATTTTGTGACGAGCAAACATGCAGTTGTGCGGACGTGGAAATGCTGGGCATCGACTCGGGTGCATTCACCTTTATCAGTGAGTCGCATGGTGTGAAGCGGTGGCTTGATCACTGTGTTGTCACCGAGGCGGCGCGGGGCTCGGTGATCAACGTGAGTATACAGCGTGATGTGCAGTGGTCCGATCACTTTCCGGTCATTTTTACCTGTGATATTGTGCACTTATCTGTGATAAGTGAGGTGAACAATAAATCTCCCATTTGTAATGAACAAAAAGGTGTAAAATGGGGTGTCAGGAACCATAATCAAATATATAAATATGGAGAATATTGTTATAAGATGTTCACAAACAAAAACTTTGTTTCTAGTTATATACATTTTAATGTTATATACAGCGACAGTGATTATATTAAAAATATTAATAGTTTATATTCAGGCATTATACATATTTTACAAAACGCATCTATCTTCTCTTCGGGCTCCAATACTAACGGTACTCGTACTCGCAGGCAAGTCACCGTTTGGAATTACCATGTAAGCAAGAAACATAAATTAGCGAGGTTTCATTTCAAGCAATGGTTAGATGGCGGTAAACCTATGAGTGGTCCAGTATACGAAAATATGAAAGAGACTCGTAAAGAATTTAAAAATAAATTAAAATGGTGCCAAGAGAATGAAGACTCTATTAAAATGAATATAATAAGTACACATAGAGCAAACAAAAATTGTATAAAGTTCTGGCGCTGCACTAGGTCCACAGAGCATAAACAAGAGCTTCCCAAAAGTGTAAATAATGTCCCGGTCATGACGGGCTAAGCGTTGAACATATTCTGTACGCTAGTGACGAAATGTCTGTGAACTTTGCTTCCAGACACGGTATGGCATACAACACCAAGAAGACGGAGTTAATGGTTTTTCGTGCTGGTAAAGGGCCTACAAGGGTGCCTTCAATATATTTGAATGATTCGCCAGTTCAGGTTGTGAAACAATTTCGGTATTTGGGTCACATGCTTTCCGAAAACATGGATGACGGCCTGGATATGGAGAGAGAGCGCAGAGCACTGGCGGTGCGCTGCACCATGTTGACACGTAGATTTGCCAAGTGCTCGAGGGATGTTAAAGTCACTCTCTTTAATGCATACTGTACATGCATGTATACTTGTCAGCTATGGCTGAAGTATTCGAGAAAGTCGTTTGGTATCCTTCGAGTACAGTACAATAATGCCTTTCGGGTCATGATGAAGTTGCCGACATGGTGCAGTGCTTCCGCCATGTTTGCTGAAGCTGGCGTTCCAGATTTTTTCGCCGTGCTCCGAACACGTATTGCTTCATTCTGGCGGAGGGTGTGACTCAGATAACGAATTGTTATGTGTCGTCAAATCCGATCTTTATCGAAATCGATTCCTAAATCATTGGCTACTCACACACCGAAGTGCCAATAGAAAATAGATGCGTTTTCATTCCATTTTTATTAAAATATCCTTTGCTTTTTATATTATTTTAATTTTTGTTTGTATATGGGTTTTTTTTTATGCCTGAAATAAAGATTAATTATTATTATTATAAACCACAAAAAGAATACCCATGTTGATTTCCAGACTTTCTCATCCCATTTCCCTTTTTTTAGGGGTTGCATTCTGTAAAAACTTAAAACACGTGTTTACTCATTTATTGATAAAAGTACTCCTGTGAAATTTCGAATAAAAAGTCTGATTTTGTTTCCTCATACAAATGTTGGTTGGACCTCCGTTTTAAATCCTTAGAGGGTGGTTTTTGAAAAATCCATTCTTAGTGCTCATAGCCCTTAGACCTCATAAGAAACCTACTTGTTAAATTTTGCATCTTTAGACCCGAAGGTTTGGGCTGTATGTTGATATGTGAGTCAGTTTCTTCTTTTCCATATTAAGAAGAAGATAGAAAACGATGATGGTAGTTCACGACCGCCAGGTTGGATTTAGAAATTGTTATTGTTTTTGTAACCAGTGACTCGATAAACCATACTAAGGCTACCCATATTAATTTTCAGCCTTCGACACCCCATATCCCCCATTTAAAAGGGTGAATTCTGAAAAAAACCTAAAACAAGTGTTGACTCATTTATCGATAGGAGTACTCCTGTGAAGCTTCGAATAAAATAGTCCAACTAATCTTGTTCCCCCATACAAAATTTGAAGCCCCATTTCAACCCCTTAGGGCGTGAATTTTGGAAAATCCTTCCTTAGTACATCTCATAAGGAACCTACGTGCCAAATTTTAAATCTCTAGACCCGGTGGTTTAGGCTGTGCGTTGATATGTCAGTCAGTCGGTTTCTTCTTTTATATATACAGATATACCTAGATAGAAGATAATAAGTAATATGTAGTCGAGACTTATATTTAATAAATCATTTTTCATCCCGAGCCCTATTATGTAGAGAAATTTAGAGATTTTACAAATATCTCCAAAGTATGCGTCGGAGCTTAAAAAATAACGAAATTTTGGATCCCTGTGATACCCAAGAGATAAGTCGGAGGAATCTAATGTACTTATGAAAAACGGTGAAGTGTGAGTTTGATAAAAAAATTCATATATTTTTCCTTCTGGCACTGGCTGCATTGCATTTTTAAGCGACTAAGGAGGGGGCTGTCAATTCAGTTATGTTCGCTACTGTGGAACTTCGTTGATGAGAGCCGATTTCTGTGATATCGCGGGGATGGCCCCATTTAGATACTGGCGGTTCGTTGCTTTTTGAAAGAATCGACTGGAACAGAAGTAAGGGTGTTTGCCTTGGTGTTTTGGTGTGTCGTTTATATAGATAGTCTAATTTTGTACAAATTTTAGACCTCCGTTTCAACCCCGTAGAGAGTGGTTTTTGAAAAATCCATTCTTTTTGCACTTGCATAAATCTTCAGCCTAAATCCAAAATTTGGAAATCCTAACTTCAAAACTGACGGACTTTCATACAAACTTTCATCCTCATTTTACCCCCTCAGGGGTGGAATTTCCAAAAATTCTTTCTTAGTGCACCCCTACACCTCACGAGGAACCTACGTGCCAAATTTGGAATCTCTAGGCCCAGTGGTTTGGGCTGTGCGTTGATATTATCAATTTTCAAACTTTGACACCCTATATCCCCCTTTTAAGGGTTGAAATTTGGAAAATCCTGAAACAGGTGTTAACTTATTTATCCATTGGAGTACTCATGTGAAGTTTCGATTAAAATATAGCAAGTAATCCGGTTTCCCCATACAAACTTTGGAGCCCTTTTCAACCCTTTAGAGGGTGAATTTTAAAAAATCCTTTCTTAGTGCACCCCTTCACCTCATAAGGAACCTACGTACCAAATTTGAAATCTCTAGGCCCAGTGGTTTGGGCTGTGCGTTGATATTATCCACTTTGACACACCATATCCCCCTTTTAGGGGTTGAAATTTGAAAAATCCTGAAACAGTTGTTAACTTATTTATCGATTGGAGTACTCATGTGAAGTTTCGATTAAAATAGAGCAAGTAATCCGGTTTCCCCATACAAACTTTGGAGCCCTTTTTCAACTCTTTAGAGGGTGAATTTTAAAAAATCCTTTCTTAGTGCACCCCTTCACCTCATAGGGAACCTACGTGCCAAATTTGGAATCTCTTGGCCCAGTGGTTTGGGCTGTGCGTTGATATTATAAATTTTTACACTTTGGCACACCATATCCCCCTTTTAAGGGTTGAAAGTTGGAAAATCCTGAAACAGGTGTTAACTTATTTATCGATTGGAGTACTCATGTGAAGTTTCGATTAAAATAGAGCAAGTAATCTGGTTTCCCCATACAAACTTTGGAGCCCTTTTTCAACCCTTTAGAGGGTGAATTTTAAAAAATCCTTTCTTAGTGCACCCCTTCACCTCATAAGGAACCTACGTGCTAAATTTGGAATCTCTAGGCCCAGTGGTTTGGGCTGTGCGTTGATGTTATCAATTTTCACACTTTGACACCCCATATCCCCCTTTTAGGGGTTGAAATTTGAAAAACCTGAAACAGGTGTTAACTTATTTATCGATTGGAGTACTCATGTGAAGTTTCGATTAAAATAGAGCAAGTAATCTGGTTTCCCCATACAAACTTTGGAGCCCTTTTTCAACCCTTTAGAGGGTGAATTTTAAAAAATCCTTTCTTAGTGCACACCTTCACCTCATAAGGAACCTACGTGCCAAATTTGGAATCTCTAGACCCAGTGGTTTGGGCTGTGCGTTGATATGTCAGTCAGTCAGTCAGTTTCTTCTTTTATGAAGATATACTAAGAGAGCGTTTGACCACTATCTCGCCTGATGGTAAGCGCCAATGTAGTCTATGATATAGCACGCTCTCCTAAATAGTGCCTGTTCACTCCAAATTTGAAGGATCCTAGATTATAATTTTGAAACAGCCGAAATAGAGACGCCGGCAATTTATTCCATTTGGTCGCAGTGCGCACAACGATAGAAGAAGCAAAGCGTTTTGTCCTTGCAGTCGGCACTGCCACCAAATACGGATGATATTCAGCCGTGCGCCTGGAATTCCTATGGTGGAAAGGAGCTGGGGGGACCAGGTTGTGTAATTCCTGCGCACATTCACCTAATGTATCCTGTAGAACACCGAAAGGCGGAAATGTCTGCAGCTGGGCCACAAGTTTTTCGTCGCACAACAATCTTTTTCATGCCGCTCTATTGAATTCAAAGCCGTCAGTTGTTATTTTGCTGAACCATCCCACAGATGGCAGCAGTACTCTGCCATCTGCGCCAATATTTTATGAAAAATAAATATATCTTTGTAGTCAATTGGTATTTTTTTAGAAATAGAATAGAATAGAGTTGGTATTTTTTTGACAATTTATTTTAGAATCCATTAGAGGTTAAATTATTTTACACAGCTTTAACTAGCTTAAAAATCTCATGATAGAGCGGAATACATTATTCAAATAATTGGCTGATGTATAACCTAAATAACATTTTATATAATCCATTCCGCAAGAATTTTAAGGGTGTTCTACCACAATATGGTAATGAAATATAATACAAGGGTCTACCCTACCCAATAAACATCCTAAAGCTTTATCTGCCGGGCCCAAATTTATTTAATTTTATAATAAGGATACTCACTTAAGAATATTTTATTAATTAAAATTGAACCATTTAGGATAGCTTATCATATAATAAAAGCACGGCAGATTATTTTGTACTATTACAACCTCCTTGTACATATTATAGCCATGAATAATACATTAATTATAATAAACTCAAAAACACAATTGCGGATTTACATTATAAACGCGACTGTACCGTCAACAACTTTTGTTTAATACTGTCAAGAATAGAATGTCATCAATATGTATGTAACCGTCGCGTCGCTTTTTGGTTGTCATTCGAATTTAGTCGGATAACCATAAACTTAGCCCATGTTTCGGTTTTTTGTTGATATTTACATTAATATTAAATATATGGTGCTGAAATTTTCATGATATATATTTTAGAACATGCACAAATTTTTTATTCATACCCATTTAACTTGGCTTTAATCAGTTGCATGCATTTTGAGTTTGAAATGACGTTATAACCAATTAAAGTTAAAGTTATATTATTTAAAAATGCGTATTCCCAGATTCATGAAACTTTTTATTTTTGATCGGAACAATAAGACCAATCAAATACCGTTTTCAGTGAGCTTTTATGTTTTCTCATTTAAGCGCTATAATTTTCTTTCGAGTTTTCTTCAATACACGATTACTCCTAAACTGTAAACATTTTTGAAAATCAAATTATGTCACAAATAGGCACAAATTAAAAGCTACTCATGTATCTTTATTCAATGGGCGCACATTCGATGGTTTTGCAGAAACAAGTTTCAGCAAAACGTTACCCCAGCAGGAAACGAAATATCTGTAAAACCCGAACACGCACAAATTTCATTTTTGGCGCACATTTATGCACAAATATAAGCTATCCGCCCATATAAATTATTTATCTCTCGGATTATTCGTTTAGAATCTTCCTGCTGGAAAAACGTTACCCCAGCAGGATTCGTTTTTCTCATTTTTTTCCAAAACGGAAACGCGCACAATTTTTTTATTTCGCGCACATTTATAGCAAATTACGCTCTAATTATTCATGAAACTTAATTTAGCCTAGGACACAATTTCCTGCTGGGGGAACGCACACGTTGTACTGTAGGTATACAAGAACCCTCCCTATAATACTAATAATTGGGATACAGGAAGTACGAGTATACTTACAAGTTGTATTTTCATCGACACCATCATCGTGATAAAAATTATCTGAAAAAAAAATACATATACACTTACATGTCACTCATAATAATTGTCTTAAAAAAACAGCTCACTACAGTAAGCGCCGCGTCAAACTATACTGTTTGACCTTTGGACCGCCCTTATGTCGGTTAGCGGCGGTTTTTGTAGTGTAAATGTAAAGCTTGGGGTGTGTGTATAATATAATGTAATGTGTATATATGTATAAATACTAATGATATAACATTCAAATACTATAATTTCATTTGATATAACGACTGACTTAATATAATAAACGTATAATATCATGTGATATAATGATCATTTCATGTATTAAATTTTTGGTATAGATAACGCCTGTTCGTTTGCAATACGTTTTTTAACATGCATGTAAACAAGCAAGCAGCATGTAAGCAAACATGTAGCATGCAAGCAAGCAGGCAACATGCAAGAAAGCACGCAGCATAAAAGTTAGCATGCAAGCAAGCATGCAGCGTGTAATGAAAGCAGGAAGAGTGCAAGCAAACATGCATCATACAATCAAGCATGCAGCATGCGATCAAGTATGCAGCATGCGATCAGGCATGCAGCATGCATTGTTTCTGTCATGGCTCCGGCGCTGCGTGGCTCCGGCGGTCCCACACGAGCTTATCATCGCAAATGGTTTTCGCTCACCACCGCAGCTTCGGCTTGCTGGCCGGCTTAAACTACCTGCTCCTCAGCTTCGCCCCTCCGCGCCTGGCGCGGGTTTGAATAACATTCTAGGGATAGGACAAAACCGACTCCAAGTAGTCTTGCTTCATGGAGTCGGTTTTGCAGCGATTCGTTTCTGTCACTTGTAGCATGAATGAATTACTTTGTCAAATAATATAAATCAATTAATGGTTAAAATTATATTTTTGTAGAACATTATTTATTACTAGCTGTACCCGCGAACTAGGTTTCGCCTTAATTTAATTTTTCCCGAAATCTTCAACAAATATCGTTGATGTACACCGAAATAAATACAAAAACTTAACAAATTATATACTAAAACCTTCCTCGAGAATCACGCTATCGAGTGGTGAAAACCGCTTGAAAATCGGTGCAGTAGTTTTTGAGTTTATCGCGAACAGACAGACGCGGCGGGGGACTTTGTTTTATAATATGTAAGGATACTGTGTACAATTTATATCAAATGAAAGTTTAGAATATTATAGCAATGTAACTTTATACAAAATTCTGTTAAATAATATGAGTATTATATCAAATTAATAATATATGAAATGTTGTTATAGGAAGTGTTGTTAGACCAAGTGAAAATTATACCCAATAAATGTTATATCCTTTGAAATTAGATTATTTGTAACTATAAGAACTGAAACGCACCCGTGTTACATAAGATCCAAATATAAAATCAAATAATCGTTGCACAAATAATGAAGAATAATGATACAAATCATTTTTGAACTGACCATACAGGAATGTGGAATAATGTTTTCAACATTTCTCTTCTTCATCACAACGTTTCTCACTTTTGTCTTTTAATTTAACACTTCTCTATTAGAATAGTTAATAAAGAAGAAAGAAAGAATTTCTTATGTTAAAATGTACAATTTATTTTAGTCCTGACTCCTGACTCCTGAACTAGTATGAAACTGTATTTCGGGAGTCAGTACCTTCCCTTTATTATTAACATCTATAACATAAATCCTTAAAAAGTACTTGTGTTGAAAACATTATTTTAACATTAGTTAGATGTGTTATCTTGTAAATAGTGAACAGTGCAATGCAAGTACACAAAAAAAGCAATATCAACACATGCTGAAATCAAACAAAAGCCTCAAATTTTCAAAATCACAGAATTTGGTTTACATGCATTAATATGCGATTCTCAACCAAACCACCACATTATTATTCAGTAACAATACCTAAAAGTCACTGCTCTGGGGGCTTGGAATCTTTAGATTCCTTAGCTGGAGGAGGCATCAGTGCTTGCTTGACAGAAGAACCCAAGGACACAGTTAAGTCAACAAATTCAGAAAAGTCTTTTGGAAAAGACAATTCTGGGAATTTGACTTCAAGTTGAGGATCACCAGGCTTCACTAACAGAGAACAATTGCAAAATTAAAAATTGAATAACAATTCATAGGTAAATATAAACTGTAATGTATAAGTACCTCCATATAGAAAATTGTATGCAATGTTAATGTACTGCTTCGCAAGAACATTGTTGTTTTTCATTATATCCTTAGTCTCCTCGGGGAAGCACACAAGGCCCATGCCTGTGGTAGCTAAGCTTGTGTATAACAATCTCTGGAAATAACAAATTATGTTACACATCATCTATTGTTAAAGAAATATAGATCGATTATGCAGTTTCCTCTTCCAAAGGATGAGCCTAGATTTTTCAGTAGTGTGTAAGTGTGTATAAGGATTTTGCCGGAATACCTCTCGCGCCTACTTCTACCGCATATAAGTGAACATAATAGCCGTTTTTAGTGATATCATTGGTAAGATCGTAGTATCTATTTAATATAAATGTGTGGTCTTTGGCACGGTGAGTTCAATGATTAGCACGCGCTTTAGTATCCGAGAATAAAGCAATATGTTGGGCCTGGATGCATTAATCGCTACGTTAGATGGATACTTGTATTGTTTATCATATGTGTCCATCACGAGGGTCCAATCCGGTGCCGAGCCTATGATCGAATAGGGTTTATTTATTGGTTTTGTTTTAGAGCCCTCTTTGGTGAATTGGATGAGACTTGCGGTTGTTGTCATTCCTTTCTGGGCTCTTGCGACCACTTGACTGACTGCTTCCCGTATGAATCCCAAAACCTTATCATGACGTCGCGAGAAATGACGTCATGATAAGGCCTTTATTCCAAATTAAGAAACTAAATCTAGTGTACACTCCAGTATAAAATAATTGATACAGCACATGAGAAATGAGAGTGAGATGGTTGAGTAACTATTTTAGTACATCTGTGTGAAGCTGGGCCGTGCAGCTAGTTTATTATATAAGAGTATTTTATGTGATAAGGTGTAAATTATGTAGAACATACCCTAATAAAGCCTCCTCTTAAGCCAAATATAAATCCTGTAAGGCCCCCCATAGCTACAGCACCATATCTGACTTGCTTGTTTTCTTCTTCACGCAAGTATTGCACAATCCCTAAAAACAAAAATTAATTATTAGAGGTTGGTTATATCATAATATTGATATTGTATGGTGGTAGTTAGTGAGACTTGATCGAAATGCTTTGATTTGTACAAGCTTGGTCCGCTCCTTAATTAACATGTTCTGTGGGTTCACGATTTCAGGGGCTGTATTATGATTTATGACTGCTTTATTTCCAGCAGCTTAACTGAATTATAATATTTATAATTGTAATCTATAACATAAAGCATTTATTTTTTATATGTTGAATGTTCTAGTATGTGAAAAAAATATTTAAAAAAATGATACAGATCAGGGGACACCGACTTTATGTTTTACACAGAGTTTAGATTTTTGGCAATTATTTAAGAAAATATTGTGTTCTAGTACTAGCAAATATTTGGTCTAGCCTGCATGAAGTGGCATCAAGTTACTCAGTGGCAGTTGGTGCTGCAGCAAAGTCTCTGATGCTAACATGCCAGATGTGCTATAGAAGCATGAGCACCCTAAAAATAGTCCAAATGTATATGGTAGTGGATACACAAAGCATTGTGTGACTTTTGAGAAGTCTGACAATCAGCTCATTGGTGTATCTAGGGTTTTTATTTCAGGAGTGGCCTGGCCCATGATTTTTGTGTGAAGTTTTCAGTATTTTGGCATCGTACAGGGCTGGGCAACCCCCCCCCCCTCTATATACGCCTATGAGATGGCTTCAAAAGAAGTCTTCACTACTTTCATATAGAGTTTCATATTGTAATCAGTGTATGAATTTATTTAATGGGGTTATGAATTTGGCAATCAGTAGTGATAAATTAATGAACTAACAGTCGGTTCTGTCCTGGAAGTCATTGTAATGGCCACTTATCATGTGCTTTACTGACTCTGTCTGCTCTATCACACTCTGAACTTGCTCACGGACAGCTTTCACAGGTGGATGAAGGGTGGATCTAATGTAGCTGCTTTTATTTCCAGAATCCTTTGATTGTATGAATCTGTAAAAAGAAACCATCCAAGAAAAAAATGTTGTCACAGGTTTCCTTACTACAATTGTTTGAATTTCAGTTTAACACGCCAACAAATTCCGGAATTCTAACATTTAAATACGATCTAAAAAGCTCAGAAAAAGTTACTTACTCCACATAATCTGCATGAGGAGCTTCATAAATGGGTAGATCAGAAAAGCTCATTGGAGGTGGTTTGGCTGGTCCAGTCGCTGTATCTTGAACAAGAGTGGCCGCCCTGACACTAGGTACTAGAGCCAGTAGGCTCGAACCTACAACTACACCTCTAATCATCTGCAAATATATGAACATAAGCGCGCATGAAAAGATTTGGTTTGATTTTAGCTGCGATTGGTAATTTCATATTTAATTTAGACATATCAGCCAACAAACACACCTCGTAAGATAATATACAAATTGACTAGAGTTACATAAAAAGTGTTTTATTAGCGAGCGAATGAAATGATTTTTAGCAAAAATCGTTCATTTCACCAACTTCCAAAACATATCTTGTCAAATGTCAAATGAATGTCAGGTGGCTGACAGCAACTGACAGTGACAGCCCATCACTGGGCTACGTTCCAAAACATCACCCGGAGTGAGTAGGTGGTGGGGGGAGAGTGGCCGGTTAGGGTGGTCGGAGTGTTGGTTGTTTTAGAACGGCAAGAGTGTTGTCTGCTTGGTTCACATAACCAAATATACAAAAATAAGAAAATATATAATTCATCGGCGCGTCCGTTCGCTTTAATGCATGGATTACATTCCTCTGTTTCATCTACGAAAATGCTAAAACCAACAGAATATGAATTCTGTTAAATCGCGGCCTAACCTAGCTTCAGCGGAAATGAAGGCCAATTTTACAATCGTGCCACTTACGATACCTATAGTCTTTGGAATTTAAAATTAAGTTATTGTCGACGTTACGAAGCGCATCCTCGCTCTTCGAGATGCACAAATTGTGTGTGAATATGAAATCTTTGTAATAACGATCACACACAACTTTAAAATCCACACAATTTCCCGCCAAATCCAATCGAGTGAAATTACACCTTGCTATATTATGCGGGTGAGATTCTACTCGATCGAGTGCACTCCGTAGCGTTTTAAGACATCCCACTCCAACACTCTCGAGTGCACCCGAAATGTTTTAGGACATACTTCGGGTGACCGAGTGCACTCGCGTGATGTTTTGGAACGTAGCCCTGACTAAAGTAGGAGATAAAGCGCGTTCAGAGCTGTTCAGAGCCTCGGAGTGTAGTTGTTCGGGTGTTTTTTAACTCGCCTGAGGTTTTGAACACATTGCAGCAACAAAATCTTTTATCTCTTTCACATAATTTTTTTATTCTCTTTCTTTCTATCAGATGACATTTTAGATTATGGCCCCCAATATCATCCAATCACGTAAGAGTATTTCAGTAATAAACGTCAGAGCGTTTTACAATCATCAAATTCGATGGTTGTTCAGTTGTAACTCACTCCGACACTCTAAGGTCTTGAACGGGCCGGTTGTTTCACCCGCGCGTCACACTCGAAGGCATTGAACGGGGTGAGAGCGAAAAGATGTACTTCGCGCGAAGGCTCGGAACTAGGGGTGGTGCGTATTTACGCGACCAGGTTTTAAAACCTGGTTTTTCCTTGTAAGTGCGGCACCCTGGTACCCGGCAGAAAATACTTCCAAGACTTTGAAAGTATTTTACTAGACATATACGCGCCAGGCGGCCCGCGTAGCACCTCGCGTTTTAAAAACTTTAAAGTAGCTTTGAATAAAATTATGCCTTATTTACACACAAATAAGGCAGACAAACGCATTGACTAAAATAAATACTTCCAAACCTTAATATGTTTGCTAGCCTAATTTTATTCCTTAAGTTGATTACAACAGGGTTTTAATTTTCATAGAAATACTTTCAAGTATTTTATCAAGTAGGTGAGCTATCGAATGCCGACGAGATATGAGATAGTAAATGAAATAACATTTGTTGTCTCATTTCGCGTCATCCGTCGGTTGGGCGATCCGACTATTAGAAAGTAAACCTTAATGTAATGGCGTTACGATATTATAAATAAATATCCAAGTATTTTTACTGTTTTTAAAGTATTCTGTCACGCAAGTGTGATTTTAATCCCTATCAATCTTAAAATAAGAATTAACTTCCTTCGTACAAAAAAAATACTTACAAGTAGGTATTTTGAAACCTGGTTTTTAGCCTTGGTATTTATTGATGGACGTACTTTGAAGCCTTGGTACTCGAATTGGCAAGTACGACCCATGCCTACTACGCATGCGCTCTGAACGCGCATGCGTAGTAGGCATGGGTCGTACTTGCCAATGAACAATGAACGCGCTCCAGGAGCGCGTTCAGAGCCTTCGCCGGCGAGCTGCCGCTTGGGGCGATCAAATGCCCGAAGCCCGCACTCGCCCATGGCGGATGAAACTCTGACTATCTGACTACATTACTCACAGTACTCAGAACTAGCGAACCAAAACGAAATGTCAACTTGACAATGACATTTGACTCACGGTGCTGACGAATTCGGCCTGAGCACTAAGTGCGGTTCATAATTTAATATCAGCGCTCGTGTGCGCTATTTGCACGCAAATAATCTGTCCCAAATTGCTCATGTGAGCATTTTGTACCTGCGCCGATTTTTACAAAATGTATTTATGGCCAAGCTCTCTTAGGCACCTCCACATAGTGAGGCGGCCCGTTTCGCGACAACAGGAGCGCGTTCAGAGCCTTCGCGCGAAATACAACTTTTCGCTCTAACCCCGTTCAATGCCTTCAAGCGTTACAACCGAGTGAAACAACCAGCCCGTTCAAGACCTTAGAGTGTCGGAGCGAGTTACAACCGGACAACTGTCGAATTTGATGGTTGTAAAACGCTCTGACGTTTATTACTGAAATACGGAGCCATATTTTAAAATTTTATCTTATAGAAAGAGAGAGAAATAGAAATTCACGTGAAAGAGGAAGATAAAAGATTTGGTTGCTGCAATGCGTTCAACGCCTCTGAGCGAGTTAAAAAACAAGCGGACAACTACACCCAGAGGCTCTGAACGCGCTCCTGCGTTCATGTTAGATGTGATGAGGTCATTGATTGCGTCACAAACAACGTTTACAGTGGGTGCGGTTCATAATCAGATATCAGTGCAAACGTTTGCATGCATGCAAACGACCCGTTCAAATCGTTAGCACTGTTCACGGACGTAAGCACTCAGATCAATTTTGAACTGAGTTTTCGATCTGCGAGTCTGTCAAGTTGACAGTTAATGTAATTTGAAAAAAAAAATTGAAGGGAGACGTATTGTGCCTCCAATATCTTTACAGAGCACTTTTCTATTAATTGTAGATAATCTAATAAAAAAATAAATTCGAACAAACTAAAATAAAAATAAAACTGATGTTGACTTTGACATTGACAGTTCTGGAGAAAGTGCACTACCTCTTTTCTGTTAGCACTGTCAGCATCAATCGGTGACGTCATCAATTACGTCATACCGCATACAAAATGCTCACATGAGCAATTTAGTCCAGTAGTGGGACGGTGTTTTTAACGCAAAAGTTATGATAATTCTAAAGTTGTTTATTTTAACATATATCGTCAGGGACATGTTTATAGACACTTTTGCAACTTTTTAGAACTTTTCTACATCGGCGTTACGTATTATTTAGGTATTTGCAACATCTCTTAATAAAATCAGCAATATAAAATTTAAGTGCAATATTTTGATTTCATCTGCCATTATACGTTAGCAGCTGTATATTTTATAGTTTTTAGAAATTTTAGATACTTGCTATACTGTTAGGTAAAAAATTGTTACTTATTTTAGCGATATTGAATTTAAGTTTCTAAAATTCATTAAATACGCTGTAAGACTATATAAAAATGTTGTAATAAAAATATTAGAAAAATGAAGGTTCAGCTTTCTTTGTAAATTACATTTTATGTCGCAGTGAGCCTAATATTGTATTAAAGTTATTAAAAATGAGTTGACTATTCTATGCCAACGCGTAAAGCTTTAATCCAAAATATTAGAAAATTTTGTTATAGGCTTTAAAAGAAAACAAAGAATTTATAAAAGCGCGCAATTTTCTAATAATTGCGGACAGGCGGGTAAGTTAACCCAGCGCGAGCCTCGCGCTCGCCG
This sequence comes from Schoenobius gigantellus, assembly GCA_963935595.1. Lineage (NCBI taxonomy): Eukaryota > Metazoa > Arthropoda > Insecta > Lepidoptera > Crambidae > Schoenobius > Schoenobius gigantellus. Next base: position 7,457,173 of record OZ012544.1, on the reverse strand, counting down.
CGTACCTACTCGTGTGTCCGTTCTGATTAAGTCTAGGTTTGCAGAAAATCTACTCATGCACGAGACGGTTACTTTATTGCAGGGTAGTACAGTTGATAATTGCATAGCTTCTAATGTCGCTTACGCGCTGTGATCGAAAGAAAGCGTTACTTTTTAATACGTTTTATCAATTTTGGAAAACTGGATTTCAAAATTATAAAATGTGTTTTTACATTTTCAGTCATATATTATTATGTATGTATTTATTATACATATTTTCTGATTCACAGCTGTGTTGTAAAATAATGGACAGAGTGATCTTTGTATCGAGTGAAATTTAAGGCGATATATCGAAAATATTGGTTATTTTTAATGTAATGTCATAGGTAACTGAGAGATCTTACAGATCTGAAAGTCAAATATGTGTTTCTTCATATCTTTAGCTAGTCACGAGCAGAACTGAAAACGCGATTTAAAGATTTTGCCTCGATACTTTTTATTTTTGAAATTACCTCTTAAAAATAAGAATATTCAGGATTACTAGTAAACGGTGTTAGGTATTAATTAAAAAGTTCCTTAAATAAGTAGCCATCATCAGTATCCAGAATCGTACAGAAGCATTTTTTTGTAATCATTATAGTTATTTTTCATAAAATAATTTGTCTTTTGTCGCTTACGTCGATAATTTCTAAGCGATCAGCCCCCGTAGCACGTCCACCAAAACACGATATGATAAAGCGATTTAACGCGGTGAACTGTCAAAATACGACGAAACCCTATTGTATTTTGACAGTTCACCGCGATAAACCGCTTTATCGTATCGTGTTTTGATGAACGTGCTAGGGGGGCTGATTGCATGCGGGCGCAACGCATTCACGACTTTGTTGACATAGATATAAAGACTAGCTGCTTGAGCACGGGGGGCGCCCCGCGTTTACGTATAGACCACGCCTCCCATTGTTTGATTCATTTTCGATATAGCGCCTTAATCATGTTTATGTCTTTAAAAATGTTTAGATAATACGTTCAAAAATATCATATACCTATATGAATTTCAGAACTCTTATGTTTTATATTTGTGGCGGTAATCAAATCAAAAACGAAATTGTTCGAAACCGGGAAAGTAGCTACGCGCTGCAGTCGCTGCACTGATATTAGTTTTAATTAGTAATAAAGCATACGATTTTTATATGGGGTAAAAAAGAGATGTCTTATTTATGGACTTCATCTTGGAAAAGTAAGTAAAAAGGCGTGAGATTTCGAGCGCTTGGTATCCCCCAGTCGGGGCGAAGAATCTCTTGCATGAAAGACTAAAAATTTATTTGCACCAAAACTTTAGACCGTAAAATTTAATCTGGAGCCATCATCATCACAGCCCATATACGTCCCCACCGAGGGGCTCGAGCCTACCCTATATTAGGGTGATTAGGCCTTAGTCAACCACGCTGGCCCAGTGCGGATTGATCTGGAGCCATATTAGTAATAAATTATTTCTTGACCCTGCAGAGATTAGCCACCGTGATGAGAACTCAGTTATCGAATCTTATAACTAACTTGTGCTTTTCGTGTAATGAAACAGCCAACGGAATATTCAAGAAGGAGCAAATTAAATTCTCTATTCTAGACAGAATGACAATATGCACAGAATACAATTATATGATGTAGTAAGTCATCATACAAGATTCAAAAACAAAACAAACTGTGAAGAAACTTCTTATAACAATAAAAAATAAATGAAAATTCCACATATTATGACGTCACGCGGCATGTCGGATCTCTCTGTCCTACCGGTAATTTAAAACCTTAATAACTTTCTTGTTATAAAATAACTGAACTAAGTTATTTTTAATAGAATTAAAAATTCAATGTGCGTCTTCCTATTGTGGTAGCATGGAGCCATCGCGGGCCAGCCGTATCGCTATACCCTTTGTACGTAAGAGGGGAAACGGTGGATACTTATTATGTCCTACCTAACCACCCGGGCGGAAAGAGTAGTGCTCCAAAGTCAATTAGCTCAAGAGGGAGGGACCAGTTCAATTCATCAAAATTTATATCTCGAATAAGGCCCTATCTCTTTCTCCATTCTATAATGTAAAGGCCCACAGGTATTCACAAGCGAGCGCTTCCACCTCAAGTTGCAAAATCGTTTAGATTGCTTAGACTACTAAATCAGTTCGCCTTCAAGACCAAAACTGGAAACCAATACGACTTCAGCGAGTTTTGAGACATGGCGACGTAATATCGCCGAAACTGTTCACAGCTGCGTTAGAGGATGTATTTCAGCTTTTGTAGGTACTAGAGAGGGCTCGGCTTCTACATGGCTCACCTTCGTTTCACTGATGGTATTGTAGTTATAACTGAGACCATGGAAGATCTAGGCACAATTCCTGAAGATCTCTGTAGAGTTACCCAAGTCGATCTTAAAATGAACTTGGACAAGACTAGAATCATGTCGAATTCCCACGTACTCGTAGTTCCCACTCCTGTAAATATTGGAGGTTCTACTGTGAAAGTTGTTGACGAAAATGTTTACCTGGAGCAATAATCTAGCTCGGTAAGTTAAACTTCCAGAAAGAGATTAATCGACGAATCCAATTTGGCTGGGCAGCGTTCGAAAAGCTACAGCTACGCAGCATATTTTCGAACAATCTACCTAGATTGCTCTCTTCAATACTTGCGTGTTGCCGCCTGCCAGTGATGATGTACGGACCTGAGACGTGGTCTCTTACAAAGGACCTCAAAAGTGAGGTGTGCTCGGGTTTTCTTTACTTTGTCAAAACAGAATGATGAGAACCGCAGGAAAATGAAAGCCTAATGCCTTAAGTAGCAGTGGTCAGTGGCCGTTGGGGTGGAAAGGTCCTCTAGTGGCGGCCGCGTTCCAGGAGACTCAGCGTTGGTGGGCACTTCACAAGGTGGGACTGAACATCTGGTGAAGTTTGCGAGAAACCGCTGGATACGAGAAACGCAGGACCGATTCGATTTGGAGATCTTCTGGGAGGCAATCTTATGTCCAACAGAGAGCGTCTCTTAGCTTAAATGATGATAATGAAGTATTCACAAGGTCCCTAACCATGCGTTTCTTCCCCATATTAGGTTTTAATTAAGCCAGATGAAATGTTCATTTATAACAAATGCAGTGCAAGTCTCCTAGGATAAGTGCACTTTCCTGACTTGAGGGTACCGGGTACTCTTCTAGACACTTGTTCAGCAATATACTGGTGAAATCTATCTCATTTTTTCCTTCCTTCCTTCTTCCTTAACCACTTCGATGGCCACTACGTCCTCGCCAGGAGCTTTAACATTCTTCATTTACTAAGAGCTGTTCTGATTTCAGAGTTCTTTGGTATACTTTAGAACTTTAGTATACTTGAAGCTTAGGAGTTCAAGACGAACTACAAAGTTTAGATTCCTAATAGAGATGCATTAGATAAGGAAATTCCTGATCCCTTTAGGAAAACTAACTAGATATGGTACGCTCCAGTATGACGGCTCCAGAAGAGAAGGCAGAATAGGTTCAGGTGTTTTCGGAGTTATTGCGAAATACAGCTTGGGCGCACATGCCACCATATTTCAAGCAGAAATTTATGCCATCATCGACTGTGTTCACGCGAACAGTTCGAGTGAGAGTAAAAACATTCTCATTCTGTTGGAGAGCCAGGCTGCTTTAAAGGCACTTGCTGCTGTAGAATTCAAGTCCAAAATCAACTTGAAGTGCACAAAGATCTAGAATGAATTCGAGACCAGGACCTCTGTAACGATTGCGTTCCAGGTCACTCCAATATCCGAGGCAATGAAATTGTCGACGAACTATCGATGGCTGGCTCTGAGAATGCTCTCATCCGACTAAAACCAGCTTGTGGCGTTTCGAGGGGGATCAAAAACAGGGTCCTCAGGAAATGGGTACACCTGTGTTTGTACCCATTTCCTGAGGACTCCATTCCTTTTCCAGTCTCCAGTGGGGTCAGGGCCTATATAGGATTGCAATGCAAAACCTCCAACTAAGCAGAAGTCAACTAAGGACACTCACTAGAACCTTAACTGGTCATTGTAAACTCAACAAACATCTGCACAGAATGGGCTTGACTAATTGTAGATTCTGAGGCGAAGATGATGAGCCACTAATTCACATACTTTGTGAGTACCTTGCTTTTTTTATTTATTTATATATATTTATATAACTAAGCGGATCGGCGGAGCGGCTTGAGGATCATCCTCCCGCTTCCTCTCCGTGGCCTCCTTCTGCGAGATGACGTCCTCACAGCCCCCCATTCCGCCTTGCTATCGAGCATGGTGGTGGCCATGCTCCGCGGCGAGGCGAAATGGGGGGCTGTCGCCTCCTTCTGCGAGGACGTCATCTTGCAGAAGGAGAGGTCTCCCCCTCCCAGCGCAGCGTTGAGTTCGCTGCGCTGGCAGCTCTGGGTGGACCTAGTTTGCCACCCTTCAATACGAAGGCTCTGTCTCCAAAGAGGGTTATTGATTACTTTACCGCTGTGGGCCTATTAAGAGACCATAGCCCTTAAAAAACAGGATCTGTACAGGTCGCAGTGGCTCGCTGCGGGACGCTCTTCGGCCGCCCCGCGTCCTCCCTCGGAATGCAGATAGATAGAAACTGTAACATTATTACTAATTCAGATGAAAACATTGCGATTCGCGACGAAAAGATGAAAGTTCTTAAAAAGAAATTCAGAAACTGTCAAATAGTACATCTAGGTTCAGTGGATGTCGAACATTTGTATGGAACAGCTGATATTTTTCACGATTTCAAGATTGGTCCCATAGTAAGGGCGCTTGCGCACTTATACGTATTCGGTTCGTGTTCGATACGTAAAAAAACCGAACGGGAAATATACGTCCTAACGTTTGCGTACTTATTCGTATTCGATTCGTGATTGAGACGGTTGTGCGATAAACGTCAAGAAAGCGGGATCACTTCCTGTAGTTCCTGTTTTTAAAAACTCACTGCAATTTAGTACTCATTTGGTACTATTTGATACCAAACATTATAATTTTGGTAGGTACCTGCTTAGCTTAGGCAAAATCCGGCTTTCATTATCAAAATGGCGGAATCATGCTCTAACATTAAAGTTACTAACTATTTGATGTAACAGATTAAACCACAATTTAATACCTACCTCCACAAATTAATAGTAGTTTATTTTAAAATCGAATATTTAAATTGGCATGGCACAAAAAAATGAATGGAAAAGGGACAAAAACAGTATGGAATATTTTACAAAAAAAACAGACCAGTACAAATAGGTCTTATTGCTAAAAAGCAATCTCTTCCAGACAACCTTGGGCCGATAGAATGAGACAGCATATTCAATAGGGGAAAGGGTACAGAACTAGGACTAAGGAAATATTGTTATAATTTGCTCGTAATTACGAGCAAACGTTCCAGCTTAATTAATTGATATTTGAATAAGCTGTAGGTGTTTTAACATTTCACTTCTTAATGCTTTCCAGTATAAATTGCCATTTTATATTTAAAAAACCGGCCAAGTGTGAGTCGGACTCGCCCATGAAGGGTTCCGTAGGATTTATGACGTATTAAAAAAAACTACTTACTAGATCTCGTTCAAACCAATTTTCGGTGGAAGTTTGCATGGTTAATGTACATCATATATTTTTTGTGGTTTTATTATTCTCTTATTTTAGAAGTTACAGGGGGGGGGGGGACGTGTCTCTCGCGCAAACTATTCAGTTTAGAAAAAAATGATATTAGAATCCTCAATATGATTTTTGAAGACCTATCCATAGATACCCCACACGTATAGGTTTGATGAAAAAAAATTTTGAGTTTCAGTTCTGTGTATGGGAAACCCCCAAAATTTATTGCTTTTTTCTATTTTTGTGTGAAAATCTTAATGCGGTTCACAGAATACATCTACTTACCAAGTTTCAACAATGTAAGTACACTCGCGAGCAAAAGTTTGGAATCAGTTACTTGAAATTGGTTGTGCGTTATCTTGAGTAGTTAATACTTTTTTAATAATCGTAAAAATGACATCATTTTAAAGGTTCAACTCTTTACTTTTAAACTGATACCGAATTCATTAAAAACAAGCCAGTATTTATGGAGCCATTCCGCATTAAGTGAAGGTGTATCGAAAAAGACGTGTTTCAATTGTTTCCCAAGTAACATTTTAGGTTCTAGAATGGTTTTGAAAAGGTTCTAGAACCTATATATGGATATCTGCTACTAAGTCTTAATAGACTCAATAATGTTATATTAACCTTATAATAACCCTCTGAGTGCAAAAAGGGCCCACGTTTTAGTACCTTTCTGAGAGCTACAGCAAAACCTATAGTTTAAATCACAATACCTTCATTTAAGGTTAATATAACGTTCTAAAATGTTGTTGGATGTATCTTTATGATAACTTAACACCGTTTTTAGGCATGAATAAATGCTTTTCCGAGACTCCCAGGTTTTAAAATGTTTCTATTTAAGATTTTTTACACAGAAACAAGTGAATTTCAAATCTTTATTTATAATGGCGATTCCTTGTTTCAAAATGGCGATATAACTTAAGTGTTGTATTCATAAAAATAATAAGTAGCTTGCTGATGTCCGGAACAATTAAAAAATACTGCGACTGGCACTTTATTGTAAAACTTCATGATAATAGAGCTGTATAAGAGGTGCGCCCTTCGTAAGTTAAAATTCTGAAGATATTTTAATAAAATTAAAATTATAAAATACGATGGTTGGTGATAAATCGCATTAGAAATGAAACTTCTATCCCTAAAAAACATACATTTTAAATATATAGCACACATTACTTAATTTTGCCTTATTTAATTTATCAAAATATTGCTTTTTGTTCCGATAGCTTTTTTATTTCAATAAAAAATATGGCTGCCGTTAGGAAATTACTAGAAAGAATTTAAATTAACCTTTCCAGAACTGTAACAGCTAAAAGCTAATTATGTTTGCCAAAATAAGATCTAAAGATTATCTGGCAGAGCTAGTTAAAATTACTAGGCTATTTTTGCAGTTGCTTAAAACTCGCGGAGATAACTGAAATTTTTTGAGGATGTTTCTTAAGCTTTCAAATATTCTCGTAGGACTTAAATGACGCCGTAAGCTTATTCAATAGCATTACTGGTTTGGGTTTTAACCACATAATCCTAATTTGTTTGTCTAGATAACTCTAATATAGCCTAAAGGTTTCAAGTAGGTTTTAGAAATTACTTACAGGTGATTTTAAAATTCCATAACTTTATAGCTGTATATAAGTTAAAAAATTAACCTTTAGATCTCACTTTAGTATTATGCTAGCTTTTCTATAACTGAATCAGGAGTCTACGACAACTTTAAGATCTTAGGACTATATGCTCCTAAAACCTAAGTAAAAATAACGTTAATTTAAACTCTTGCCAGCGGTTCCAAGGTTTTAATAATAGTCAATTAGTTTTAGGACTTATTAATCTTTCTGAAATACTAAATACGACCAGATAGCAAAACTTTAACCTTTCTATGACTCTTTTAAAACCTTGAGGTAAAGTTTACAACCGAGACCCGAAAAAAATGTTACTTGGGTTGATACGTCACGAGTTGCGACCTATTGACCCCCTATAAAAGCACCTGTTATCGGATTTTCTTTATCAGTCGACTTTCACACGTTGACCGGTACACATCTCCGCCACTTTTGACCCTTTACCTTGTACGACAATGGAGACAACACCCATAGAAGCAGCACAAATCGTAGCCCTATTGCAAGAAGGGCTCAGCCAGCGGGTTGTCGCTCGTCGGCTCCACATAAGCCAATCCTGTGTTTCGAAAGTTTATAAGCGCTTTCGGGAGACTGGTGGCTTTATCCCGAGACCAAGATCTGGACGGCGCCGGTGCACTTCGGAGAGGGATGACCGTTTTATCGTGTCAACCTCTCTCCGAAATCGGCATTTGACTGGTGTCGACGTCCAACAGGAGCTCCGAGATGTTCGTGGGGTAGCAGCCAGCGAGTGGACAGTTCGTCGACGACTCAAGCAAGCGAATCTGACTCCAAAAAGGCCTGCCACAGGCCCGAAACTCACGGCAGCTCACCGACAAGCACGCCTTCAGTTTGCTCGCACCCAAGATGGGTTGGGAGGTTGAGCAATGGAGGTAAGTCCTGTTCTCCGACGAAAGCAGGATGTGTTTGCACGGTAGCGACAGAAGAGGACGGGTCTACAGGCGGCCTGGGGAGCGATTTGCACAGTGCTGTGTCGCTGAAACAGTGGCTTATGGGGGCGGCTCTTGTATGATGTGGGCCGGCATTTCCTTCGATAGTAAAACCGAGCTTGTTTTCGTGCCTGGCGGGGGACGAGGAGGCGGTCTAACTTCGGACCGGTACATTTCCGATATTCTCCTGGAACATGTCGTTCCCTATACGGGATACATCGGTTATGACTTCCTCCTTATGCACGATAACGCTCGTTGTCACACTGCCCGTGTAACAACGGAATACCTTGAAGAAGTCGGTATTGCCACATTGGACTGGCCAGTGCTCAGCCCTGACTTGAATCCCATTGAGCACGTGTGGGATGAACTGAAGAGGAAGGTCGTTCCAGAGCTCCTGCTCCTTCATGTCTGAATGAGCTGAAATCAGCGTTGATTGAGGAGTGGGAAGGTATTCAACAAGAATCAATTCAGAAGCTGATCAGGTCTATGAAGAATCGTCTTGGAGCAGTTATTAGGGCGAGGGGAGGGAACACAAAATATTGACACTTGTTTTTAAAGATAAATAAAATTTTTATTTAATAATTTTTGTTGTTTTATTCATTCATTATTTTTCCCTATTTCATTGTTTTCCTACCTCCTTCACTTAATCCGGGATAACTCCACAATTACGGGCTCGATATGAATTAATTTTATATCGATTTAAAGTGGATAGTTGCACCTTTAACATGATGTCATTTTTATGATTATTAAAAATTTATTTAGTAAGCAAGATTACGCGGAACCAATTTCAAGTAACTGATTCCAAACTTTTGCTCGCGAGTGTAGTTCTTATAGTTTCGGAGAAAAGTGACATACGGACGGACAGACAGACAGATAGACAGACATGACGAATCTATAAGGGTTCCGTTTTTTGCCATTTGGCTACGGAACCCTAAAAACGATTACTCGAAGTGAGAACTTACGGATCGAACACCAACCGAATATGAGTGTGACGTATGAGTGTTCAAGCGTCCATACAATCACTAGGACCGGCCAAACCGGATCAAAACCGAACACGAATCGAATACGAACCGAATACGTATGAGTGCGCAAGCGTCCTAAAAGTTGTGTTTTGTGTTTCTTGTCGTAACATCTTATGCTTTCAATTTGTGTATGGTTGAAATTAATAGTAATGAAAATAATAATTATATCTGCCAGTGCTGGGGTGTATTCCGTTTTCAAAAAACTAGAACAGGGACCGGTTTTGTATGCTCTGGATACAATGCAGATGTAAATTTTTATCTAATATCAATATTATTGATTTCATTAGACGATGTTATTTGTTACAGTTACTATCAAGCTTCCAATTCTGGAGACGCATTTTTGATTAATGATTCAGAAGTGAACCTGGAATTCAAACACGAATATGCAAATTATTTTGTACTGTTGCCAATTTAAAATATTTTTAAATCACTCGCATTCAGTGCTGTCATTAAAAACAAATTCCCGCGAACCACGTTTCGCCATAAGGTTTAACGCAATAATAAAAAATGACGTCAATAATCAAGATAAAAATTATTCTTCTTTATGAGGTTAGACCAAATTACCTACATGCAGTCAGCCAAATTTCTTCAAAATCGGTTAAGTAGTTTCGAAGTTTCCCACATTCCGTGTATTCTGTGACGAGTGAGTAGTACCCACTCTATACAGAATGCACGTAATGAATATTCAAAAATAGAGAATTTGTATTCCAATATTACGATTTCGAATTTGAACACTATTATTTCAAAAATGCGTCTCCGATAATGCAATGTGAGGCTAGCCTATGCATTTGTGCAAGCTAAAACCACGGTATTACCGTGCTAAAACTAAACGTAGCTTACGCGGACATCCGATAGTTTTTTGTTGCGCGGAGCGGTGCGTGCGCTATTTTGTGCCTGCGCGCGGTGCCGCGCTCGCTTGTAGGTCACTTTATTCGTATAACTTAATATCTGTTATAATTTATTTTGCAAAGATGTTACACTTCTAATTTTTTGCGTAGTTATAAATAGCATTATTGTGATGAAGTGGTATTATCTTTAAAAACTTAAATACAATATTAGACCAAATATGACAAAAAAAACTGAATTACTAAAAAAGCATTAATTCTAGATTTCTAAACTTTCATAAGGAAATTCGGTAGTAAGTTTTATTACTGTTTTCCCAATATCAGAAACTTAACTTTTATATTGACAAAGTTATAAGCATTTTTTAGTTTCGGTATGAAGCAGGTACATAAAATTTCTAAAAACTTAATAGTATTATGATATCATTATTTCATACTAGATCCTGTATATTTCTTCCACTTAAATTTTATATTCACAGATTTTTTTACGAATTATATAAATACCTAAATTTTACCTAAAGCAGCCATTAAAATTTTCTAACTTTTTACAAAATAACTCTTAAATATGTATTACATAAAATATCAAAAATTTGGAAACTTTAAGAATTTCATAACTGAAACTTCTTCCACTACTGGACTAAATTTGGGACAGATTGTTTGCGTGCAAATAGCGCACACGAGCGCTGATATCAAATTATGAACCGCACTTAGTGCTCAGGCCGAATTCGTCAGCACCGTGAGTCAAATGTCATTGTCAAGTTGACATTTCGTTTTGGTTCGCTAGTTCGATGGTTGAAAATTACTCTGTCTGTATTTGAATTGAAGACAAAAATAAGCCAAATGTCCTAAAAATTTAATTAAATATAAGTAAGGAAAAAATGACGACATTAGAATTACCAGTTTTTGTTGAAGAAGAAAACAAAGTAGTTTACCTCAAATTGTCTCCTGCCCCCGTAGCACGTCCACCAAAACACGATATGATAAAGCGATTTATCGCGGTGAACTGTCAAAATTCGACGAAACCCTATTGTATTTTGACAGTTCACCGCGATAAACCGCTTTATCGTATCGTGTTTTGGTGGACGTGCTAGGCGGGCTGAAGACGCTAAAAGAGCAGAAAATGGTAAAAGGTAGGTACAAGGCAAAGAAAAACTGCTAAAGCTTGGATATCACAGAATATAATTGAAATTACGAGTTAAATTCTTTTTGATGTTATGTTTGTTTTGATATTATTGACATAACGATCGTTCACGATCGTTCCGAAACGATAGCGCCATTGGCATCATTATAGTGTCTATTGATTCGGTCCGGGCGTGAGCAGTCTGAGTACTGTGAGTAATGTAGTCAGACAGTCAGAGTTTCATCCGCCATGGGTGAGTGCGGGCTTCGGGCATTTGATCGCCCCAAGCGGCAGCTCGCCGGCGAAGGCTCTGAACGCGCTCCTGGAGCGCGTTCAGAGCATATCAAAACAAACATAACATCAAAAAGAATTTAACTCGTAATTTCAATTATATTCTGTGATATCCAAGCTTTAGCAGTTTTTCTTTGCCTTGTACCTACCTTTTACCATTTTCTGCTCTTTTAGCGTCTTCAGCCCGCCTAGCACGTCCACCAAAACACGATATGATAAAGCGGTTTATCGCGGTGAACTGTCAAAATACAATAGGGTTTCGTCGAATTTTGACAGTTCACCGCGATAAATCGCTTTATCATATCGTATTTTGGTGGACGTGCTACGGGGGCAGGAGACAATTTGAGGTAAACTACTTTGTTTTCTTCTTCAACAAAAACTGGTAATTCTAATGTCGTCATTTTTTCCTTACTTATATTTAATTAAATTTTTAGGACATTTGGCTTATTTTTGTCTTCAATTCAAATACAGACAGAGTAATTTTCAACCATCGAACTAGCGAACCAAAACGAAATGTCAACTTGACAATGACATTTGACTCACGGTGCTGACGAATTCGGCCTGAGCACTAAGTGCGGTTCATAATATGATATCAGCGCTCGTGTGCGCTATTTGCACGCAAACAATCTGTCCCAAATAGGCTAGTTGACCCTTTTTTAAAGTAGGGCTTAAAATGTTCATAATTGTTGTATTAGACCATAACACATGAAAATTATTTTTTTCGATGGCTAAAAAGTGCAAAAAATCTATTTTAAATTAAGATTTTCAATTTTGGACCGAAAACACGGTCAGCCATGATAGTCTGTTGATTATCTGTGGCAATGACGTCAGTCTTATAGTAAACAAAGCACGGGGGCGAAATAACCTCACAAAAACAATGCTTTCTATTAAATATCACAAAATATAGTAAAACTGTATATGGAACGGGACAATAGAACAGGAATATAGAAATACCTCTTCAAAGACTCCAGGAAAGCTGTGGATTAGACGTACCCAGTGATATAGACATGCGAAATATTTGGTTAACACTCGCTTAAAGAAATCCTGTAACTATCTACTGAAACTCAAATGTATTTTTGCGAAAATCACATTAATGTAAGTACTATAACTGAATAACTCAATCTGTGTAGGTACTTCAGTTTCAACTTAAACAAAATGGAAGTTTTTAGGTTGTATGTAAAATCATTAATTAAATTTTTATCTTTCAGTTAGAATGAAAACTGACTGCAGCCGACCAACCAAATTTTAACTTGACCAGAAAACTGGGAGAAAACTTGACCATTCACGCCTTTTTGATTTAATCTAAGTTATACACTGACACTAGATGATATTTCAAAGAAAAGAATATGTACTTATGTCCAATTGAATAATGATGTAATTGAATATTAATTAAAAAGTATGTAATAAAAAAAAAATCAAAGTTTCATAATGAATATATTTATCTAAACAACTTTTACTTGAATTTACTGAGTACCTAATTAAAATTTGTTGCTTTCAGTGGTGACTTAATGAGAACTAATGTGTACTAACCTGTTCTCCTCTTGACAACGAGATTGATAAGGCAGTAAAAGTTGTGCAACATAATACAAAGGAGTGCATGCTCAGCCACAACATCAAAATGTGACCCGTCAACTAGAACAACATTATTTCAACAAAATAACTCAAGTATTCATATACCAAAGCACCATAGAAGTAAATAGGTCCAGTATGGTAAAACTGAAAGATGTTATATCTTCACTGATTAAACCTGCTGGCCACCATGGCTGGTAAATTTCAGAACAGCTTACGCAAGAATATGCAAGTTATCCATTTTAAAGCCGTATACAAATATATTAAATGTGATTGTTGTGTTGTTAGCCTGTGCTCTTCCTAATTTACAAGACCCTTCTTATTAAATAAATAATATAAAGAATTTTTTTTCTTTACTTTATACATAACTAACATCTAAAGATGACATAATAAATTTTTGTACTACATTAGTCATTATGTTCTTCACAAAAAAAAATGTTCTATGTTTATTTGACAATAATGACTTGTAAAGGTTTAAGTTGAATCAAAATATTTTAATTTGAAATACATGTTTTATTTTTCCGTTACACCTTAAAAGATTTATAATATTTTATAGGTTTGTTGCTCATATTTATCATTGTTACTCAAATATATATGTTCCAAAAGTACAAATAGGTTGAATAGAGTTAGATCAAATTTATTAATTTGTATATAATATTGCCTTAAGGTCGCAGGTAATAAAAGTCAAAATAATAGTAAAGTGATTTATTATGAAGTAATACTTTCATATGATTTAGGAAAATGTAGTATAGTTTCCAAAATGGCACTATTTGATCAATAAGTTTTTTGACATACAGATTGTTAGAACAAATACCTATTATAGCTAATATTGTCACCTTTTGAGTGTTTTCAAAATTACATACTGCTAGCAACACAAAAGTATATAAGTTTTGCTTTAGCACAAAACATCTGCATCTATACTTGAGTTAAGCATACTGTTCACAGTTTTCCGTTTTTGTTAATTAACATTTTCTTCAGTAAAAGAGCATGACAATTTTGTATTAATCTAATTTTATGGATACCGTTTGTTGAATAGACTATTATAGGGTATTAATCAGAAATGAGGTCACATTTTGCTAATTTCAACCCAAATCTTCATCTTTCAACTTTTATCCACATTTCATTATACTCGTAGGTGTCTGCAAGATTTCCCACCAAAAATCTTCCCAACAAAAGAACCATCATGTGTTATGCACTGGCTGGCTTCCTAGCACATGGAAGCTGTTATTGTTTATAACGAAGCTCGAACTAAAGAGCACTTCTGTATTGATGATTCGTGGTTTAGTTTTCTATGCACTTTATTCTTTCTTCATTGAAGAGGTCTTTTATTTTTTAAGAAATATGTCACAATCTGTGTCTGTGAATGTATATATATTTTTCCTCTCAGTAATTTTCTTCATGCTTGACAAAAGAACAACTGCCAATCTTTCTCTTTTTATGTTCATTTACAAATTCTTACAGTACTACACTGGTATTTGACACATGACCCTGATGTTTTCTTTTCAACATTTCTCTTGAAGTAAAAACTTTTAGTGTTTATTTGACTTTTGAGAGATAGAATTCTATCCAATAGCATTCAACTGCTGTACAAAATAGCTCCTCACTGTGATGGTGCAACCACACCAATAATGCATGTTTGCAACTGCCGCGTGACAATCTTGACAAGTACACTTGTAACCTGTTCTTCATTATAATTTTTGAAACTGTACTTATATTGTTTAGAGTGATACACAAAGAATCTCCTGACCATCAATCTGTCGATTTTCGGAAGATTTGTACTATCTGCTCTCACAAATCCAACATCAATGGTTGATTTTGCTATTAATACAAATAATTTACACGATATTTACACATATAATAACGGAGATTTGGACGATTTTTTGCCAGTTTTAGGAAAGAATAGTGCAAATCGACTAGTTGTTGAATCAAATTTGACATTTATTTGTTTACTATATGAGTGACGTCACGGCCCTGACCACAGGATATCAAAGCGTTTACGGCGCGAGATAAAATAAGATTATTTCTAGCATTTTCAAATTAAAATTTTACAGTAATCATTCATTGTTATTTATTAAAATCGGTATATTGTGGAACCTTATGCCAAATACTGTTAGAAATAAACAATATTTTAATAAATTTTGATATGAGTCAACTACCCTATTGCTCATGTGAGCATTTTGTATGCGGTATGACGTAATTGATGACGTCACCGATTGATGCTGACAGTGCTAACAGAAAAGAGGTAGTGCACTTTCTCCAGAACTGTCAATGTCAAAGTCAACATCAGTTTTATTTTTATTTTAGTTTGTTCGAATTTATTTTTTTATTAGATTATCTACAATTAATAGAAAAGTGCTCTGTAAAGATATTGGAGGCACAATACGTCTCCCTTCAATTTTTTTTTTCAAATTACATTAACTGTCAACTTGACAGACTCGCAGATCGAAAACTCAGTTCAAAATTGATCTGAGTGCTTACGTCCGTGAACAGTGCTAACGATTTGAACGGGTCGTTTGCATGCATGCAAACGTTTGCACTGATATCTGATTATGAACCGCACCCACTGTAAACGTTGTTTGTGACGCAATCAATGACCTCATCACATCTAACATGAACGCAGGAGCGCGTTCAGAGCCTCTGGGTGTAGTTGTCCGCTTGTTTTTTAACTCGCTCAGAGGCGTTGAACGCATTGCAGCAACCAAATCTTTTATCTTCCTCTTTCACGTGAATTTCTATTTCTCTCTCTTTCTATAAGATAAAATTTTAAAATATGGCTCCGTATTTCAGTAATAAACGTCAGAGCGTTTTACAACCATCAAATTCGACAGTTGTCCGGTTGTAACTCGCTCCGACACTCTAAGGTCTTGAACGGGCTGGTTGTTTCACTCGGTTGTAACGCTTGAAGGCATTGAACGGGGTTAGAGCGAAAAGTTGTATTTCGCGCGAAGGCTCTGAACGCGCTCCTGTTGTCGCGAAACGGGCCGCCTCGCCTGTTAGCGCGCTCACAGTGCTGATGGTCACTACAATCGCGAAACGAAACGTGGCCCCAGAGGCTTTGAACGAGAACCGCCTAACTCAAACCGAGCACTCGCTATCGTTATCATGACATTAGAACAATAGTATTAATGTCACGTGACATTTTAACTATTGTTCTAATGTCACGAAAGCGATTGCAAGTGATCGCTATGAGTTAGGCGGTGGCCCCTTGTCGTGAAACGGGCCGCCCTGTTAGCGCGCTCACAGTGCTGATGGTCTCTATAATCGCGAAACGGAACTCGGCCACAGTCAATGTCAAAAAGTGAATTAATGGCCCTGTTCCGTTTCGAGATTACACTACTCACAGTACTCAGACTGCTCACGCCCGGACCGAATCAATAGACGCGATAATGATGCCAATGGCATGCTATCGTCTCGGAACGATCGTGAGCGCGCTTATGTCAATAATATCAAAACAAACATAACCTCAAAAAGAATTTAACTCGTAATTTCAATTGTTTTCTGTGATATTCAAGCTTTAGCAGTTTTTCATTGCCTTGTACCTATCTTTTACCATTTTCTGCTCTTTTAGCGTCTTCAGGAGACAGTTTGAGATAAACTACTTTGTTTTCTTCTTCAACAAAACCTCGTAATTCTAATGTCGTCATTTTTTCCTTATATTTAATTCAATTTTTAGGATATTTGGCTTATTTTTGCCTTCAATTCAAATACAGAGTAATTTTCAACAATCGAATTAGCAAACCAAAACAAAATGTCAACTCGACAATGACATTTGACTCACGGTGCTGACGAATTCCGCCTGAGCACTGTAAACGTTGTTTGTGACGCAATCAATGACGTCATCACATCCAACGTGAACGCTGTTGTCGCGAAACGGGCCGAATATGTCAGTGTCATCAAACGATTTTTTGGCTTTTTTGTGACGTTTTGTTTCTGTTCGATTTTGTGATAGTTGAAATGTGCTCATTTTGTATCCAACGTAACACGTAAATATTCATCACTTATGCTTAGATGACTGAATCTGCGAATCATTCGACTGTATCAATTCTTTTTGTCAGTTTTGTGTATAAATCTTCATTTAACTACCATTCTAGTGTGTACTACATAATAAGAATGTTCGCGTAAATTATGATGGAGTGTTATGTATGAGTTATGATTATGCATTTCCGCCAGACGGTGAGACGGGAATAACATTTCGGATCAGTAAAATCATCTCACAGAGATAAAGTGAAAAACAGTGATCAGTTTTATATCATAAAAATGTCAGCAATACGGTCTGCTGGCCGAGTTACGAAAGTCAAGAAAAATCAGCGGAAGAGCCGCTCAGGTATACTAAATGCAGTGCACTTGTAGGTTCTTTGCATGATGCTAACATAAAGGGTTTTTATTTAGTGCTGCATTTTTTCTGACTTGACTGAATTAATAGGAAATCTAACAATCCTGTCTCTTGAATAATGTCTCAATTCTACTGTAGTAAATAAAGCAGACAATCATTATTGAAAATGGTCTGTGATACATGCAATGTTTTCTGAGATTTACATAACATTGAGATATTATTGGTGTTTACTTCTTTGAAATAATTGTATTTACAGGTTAAAACTAACGATTTGTTTGGTATCATTTCTCCTATTTTTTTCTTGAATATGCTGAAGAAAACTAACATGGACTTGCATTTATTCAGGACACTAAGGTGCATGATGCGTTGTGTGACTGCTACTTGAGTCACCCGTCCTTGGTCTCTACAACACAGCTGAAGATTTTCTTGGGATGAAATGGTACTTAGCCATTGGTGCTACTTTTTTTAGTTTTTTCACAATTTTCCCAAACACAATGATAATGATGGGTATTTAATTATATTTTATGGTATTAAGTACTTAAACTGTTTTTATTTATAAGAACAAGCATGCTTTGTTGAGGCTTATGAAAATGTTTTAAAGGAATCAATACCAACAGGCAGGGTGAAATGCTTTTTTTTTAAATATATGTATTTGTAGTCGCTCGAATACTCATTAATTTATCAATTGCAATTGACATAATATTTAAAGTAGTGACTCATTCATCAACAGCATAACCATGTTTTTTGAGAGGTAAACTTTATCATACATGCTTTTTGTTGTTTAAGGCATTGATTTAATTATTATTAAAACATAAATTTTAAAAATCACACTGAGTAGTATGTGCAACATTGTTAATGTATATATTTTTTCTAGGGAACTTATGGCAGAAATTCTCACTTTATAATTAAAAAATATTTATATAAAAGTAAATTTTTATTGCATATGATAGAGACAGAGTTCTGCAAAGTGTGTTGATCATGGCTATCAATGAGTGTATTGTTTTCATAAAATTTATTTGGAAAAAAATTTAAAGATTAATATTGCACATGAGCTAGATATAAGAGCAATCCTACCATCGATAATCAGATTAGGTACAACATTGCAAGAAATCGGTGCAACACAGCGATAAGAGATGCTCAAAGACGCCATATACATAATTCTATAGATAATGAAGACCCAGCTAAAGTCTGGAAATGACTCAAATCACTTGGTATTGGCAAATCTCAGAAGCGTAGTAGTGACTTCAAGCTGGACATTAATCTTCTTAACTCACACATTACTTTAATTTCGCCATTTAGTGGTGATCAAGAAGCTGAAAAATTAAAGAAACTTTCTTCATTGCCTTTTCCTGATTATGCTCCATTCGCTATTTGATAGTGATGTCAAGAGAACAATTATTTCTATAACTTCTGGTGCTACGGGTAGTGATTGCATTAGTCGTAACATGATCCTCCCTATCTTAGATATTCATACTCCTATTATCACTCAAATCCTCAATACTTCCATTACGTCTGGTGTTTTTCCATCTGCTTGGAAGGATGCATTTGTTATTCCTCTTCCTAAGAAATTCAATCCAGGTTCCTTTTCTGATTTTCGACATATTTCCATTCTCCCGTTCCTTTCAAAATTCCTTGAAATACTAGTCCATCATCAACTTATCAGGTTCCTTAATATTAATAAGCTTCTGAATCGACTATCTGACGACAACTGCCTTGGCTAAAATCACTCATGATATTCACCAGGGCATGGAAAATCTCTAACTTACACTACTGACGCTTTTAGATTTCAGCAACGCATTTAATTGGTGCATTTTGTGGTACTCACCAGTGTCTTATGTTCTCTTGGTATATCTCCTGTCGTAATTGACTGGTTTCAAAGTTACCTGTTGGGGCGTCGGCAGCGAATACGCATTGAGGACTCCCTGTCTGATTGGTGCACTATCATTGCCGGTGTTGAGGGTGACGTATTATCTCCGTTTCTTTTCTCGATATTTATAAATTCCGCTACGCTATCACTTGTATGCCGCTATCACTTGTATGCCGATGACTTGCAAATCTACACGCAAGCCCCTCTATCTGATTTTTCACAGGCTATTTTGACAACTAACAGTGACCTTATATAATAGACTAGCTGTGCCCGCGAACTACGTTTCGCCATCGAAATGCTTAACACAGTGTTTAATTTTTTCCTCCATTTTATTCCATAACCTCTCGCACGCGCACCCCCGCCTTGGTGACGCTCACTTCGCAACGGGCCCTCGTTCGTGCAGCAGAAATCGTAATATTTTAATTTCTTAACATAACTTCGTAATTTTAATCATTCAAAGACCAAATATTATACCATAACTTCAAAACCAAACGTCCAATTTTAATCATTCAAAGACCAAATATTATCTACATAAACTGTACTTAGTGATGAAATAATTTATTTTGATAAGGATTAATAGCATAAGAAAAATAAATGCGTTTAAATGTAGACCAAAAAAAATTCAAGATTTTTAAATAAAAAAATGGTTGTTGTGCCTCACTCGACATAGATAGGTATAGTGTGCCGCGAACTTTTTTGTTAATTAGAACATTTTATGGTTCTATCTTTTATAGTTTAGGCAGCGTTCGTAAAATAAGTTACTTTTCTGGTTGATTTTTTACACTTTGTGTCCGAAAAACCGAAATATCTTACAGAACCCTATTTTTTTCCAAAATAAAATTTTGCCTATGTTACTCGTGGATAATGTAGCTTTCGAATGGTGAAAGAATTAAAAACGGTCCAGTAGTTTTTGAGCCTATTCATTACAACCAAACAAACAAAGTTTTCCTCTTTATAATATTAGTGTGGATAACTGGGGTAAAGCTGCGTATAAATTACGCGCTGCAAACTCTCGAACAAAGGCTCGCGCGGTGGCCGCGTGCACCCTCTTCACAATGGCCCATGATGGCCCATCAAATGATCGTCCATCATTGCCGCCATGATCGAGGCGTCTCTTCACAATGGGCCATGATGGCCCATCAAATGATCGTCCATCAATGCCGCCATGATCGAGCAATTCTCCACACAATCGTGAATATTAATTTACTAACTGTTTACTGTTATGATAAGACGTCTATCAAAAATATTTAACAAAAACTAAAAGCCGACTTCAAAAACACTGAAAAGTTAAAAATAATATAAGAATAGGTACAAAAAACATCACACTTCTATATTGAAGTCGGTGCCAAACAATGATCTAGAAAGTCTTAAAATTTGTCACCGACTTCAATATAGAAGTGTGATGTTGTTTATATGTACCTATTCTTATATTATTTTTAACATTTCAGTGTTTTTGAAGTCGGTTTTTATTTTTTGTAAAATATTTTTTATTTTTTAGTGAATGCTATCTTTTTAGTTTTTAGAATTAGCGTTTTCCTCGATTTTATTGGGATCCCATCATCAGATCCTAATTTTGGTGACCTTGGAACCACCCCAGGAGTATACTCTATCAAATACAAAAAAAATATGAAAATCGGTCCACAATTGGCGGAGTAATCGTGTAACATACACACAAAAAAAACATAAGCATCGAATTTTACTTAGCTCTTATAATCATCTACTTAATGTGCGTGAAAAAAGAAACATCATACAGTAAACTTTATTTACCGAGAAGTCTACACTGTACTCGAGACAAATACGTACTGAATAGTCGGCGATTGTGTGGACGCGTATGCCATCATGGGCCATAATTCCTTTGATGTACCGACAATTCGCCGATTGCTCACGATTACCGGCGATGATGGCCGATCATAGACAATCATGCCCTCTACACAATCGTGATTGTGTATACTTGGCCATCATGGGCCATTGTGAAGAGGCGCCATAACAATCATACAGTTACGAAACGAACGTGTATGCGCAGAGCAACGGTGGGGAACTCACGGGGAAGCGGGCGGCGCGGTCCGTGGCCTACAAACTCGCCGACTTTGTTTACTCGAACGCGAGGGTTGAAGGAAACGACTGTGTGTGACTGTGTGATACGCGAGCGATACGTGAATTGTTTATTACAGTATTTATAATGGTGATCACTTGTTCTGTATACGGATGTTTCTCGAACGCAAAATACAATAAAGAATTAAGATTCCACAGATTTCCCCGCGACGCGAGGTAAGTTTATTCCTATAATTTCATTATTATTACTTAACCAAATTGGTATCGTCTAGTACTATTATTTTTTGTATACACTATTTATATCCGTCGTATAGTGATATTATACAAGTAAAAAGGTTAAAGCATAACTTCAAGATTCATTTGTTGGAAACAATATTTTAAAGATACTATTTAACCTTTTAAATTCAAATCACGGCCATGTTCATGCTTTCCTCAATTTTTATGTTACGATTGTTTATCCGAATGCGAATACATTACATAATTAAATTTATACATAAACAGAGAACTAAAAACATCTAAAAACAAAGTATCGAGGAAATATCTGGTAGTTAGGTATATGGGTACTTCTTGTAAATAAATTACATTATAATCGCATTTAAATTATTTTTCTCTTTTGACAACCCTTACACATTTGCGAGTGACAGCGTAAGTTCCCACGCTGCCGGCGGCATCGTCCGACATCAAACGCGTTTCTAAACTGTATGATTGTTAAACTGTGCCGCGTGCTATGCAGAAGGGGTTGGCGGTTGGCGGCTCCAGGTTGAGGCAGTTCGGAAAAAACTGTTTGCCGCATATTGTCCCTCAACAGATACCGAAACTTTATTCCAATGGCTACAAAGAGCGTTAGTGTTAGCTCAATCACTTTTACCCTCTTCAATAGACTACGCTGACGCTGTCTGGGCGGCTTTGTCCGAAGAGCTGTTGGAGCATCTACAAAATGTGGCAATACGGTTTATTTTTAATCTGCGTAAATTTGACCATGTTTCTTACTTTCGCTCTCAACTTAAATGGCTGCCAATTCGCCAGTGCAGAGACTTACATGTTTTATCCCTACTTTACAATGTTTTGTTTCTTCCGACCTCTTCATCATATCTTCTGTTATCTTTCCGTTTCTCTTCGTATTTTACGGTCGAACTTCAATTTAACTCTTGATATCCCACCCCACAGCACGGATTTTCTTTCATACTCTTTTCCAGCATATGCCGTCCGGCTACGGAACTCTCTCCCTGAGAGTATTAAGAGAGCTCGCACGCTGGAGTTCTTTAAGAATCAAGTCCGAAATCATTTCCTATCCTCAAATAGTCTCTCATTGTGTACTTCGCTACTACTGCACCAATCCGTTTAAATTTCCTCTCAGTATTTCCCTAGTCCAAGGTTGCATGGAAGAGATTGCTCATTAGCAATAAGGCCGCCTGTGTTGTACGTCTGCATTATTTTTGAAAATTTTATGTATGTATATTTTGTGTGCAATAAATTATTATTATTATAAACACCAGTGGCGGCGCTAGACCACATGTGGACGTCGGCGACATCAAGTTCGCGAGGCCTATTTTACTTCGCAGTAAAAAAAAAACGTTAAATTAAGTAAATCAAATTACCTATAAAATAATGTATGAGTAAACGAGTTTTATTGTTGATAATCAAATGATGACAAAAAATAATTACACAGATTTAAATTAAAATAGTCGAACTTTTCTGCTTTTAGCCTCGCTGAATTTTTTCAGCCCCCCTAGCACGTCCACCAAAACACGATATGATAAAGCGGTTTATCGCGGTGAATTGTCAAAATACAATAGGGTTTCGTCGTATTTTGACAGTTCACCGCGATAAATCGCTTTATCATATCGTGTTTTGGTGGACGTGCTACGGGAGCTGGATTGTCTCGTAGCTAAGACTTGCCGCTATTTAAGCTTCGATTGACAGAACTGATAAGGCGGATAGTCTGTCTTGGCTTATCGTGCTTCTCAAATAGGTCTTTATCAATTTCAACTTTGGGAAGCTTCTCTCAGCGGAAGCTGTACTGACCGAAATTGTGAGCATGATTCTAATTTTAATGTAAACATTTGAATATATTTCTGCTAAATTATTTTTTAAAATGTATTGGGTGAGTTGTTTCGCGTCGTTGTTAAAGTCTAGTGGATTAGATTTTAAAAGCTGAAGTTCTTCATATAATTCGAAAGGCTGTATGTCGTCGTCGTTCGTCTTCCCGAAGTATTGTACCTAAATCATTACAATGCTTGAGAAGATCCTCTTTTGGTATAGATTTCAAAGAATTGATGTCACAAATAAAACCAAATTGCTCAAAATATTCATTGAGCGCTTTACATCGACATTCAGTGTCGACTATTATAACATCTATCATTATGTTAAAAAAGTTGACTCAGAAATGCATTTCAGGAGATTCAACTGGTTCATCAGTATGTTCGTAACTGAACATTAGTTTTTTCCTGGCTATTCTTTTTTCCTTAAATTGAGACTGAATTTCGTAAGTACTTTTCTCCACGAACAATCTAGCTTCTGTTACGCTTTTTTCAAATCCTGTATTAGGGAATTCCTGAATCTAGCTACAAAATGAACGTAAAGTATCAATGGTGACTTTCAAGTTGACTTGAACCGATTGCCTATTGTTCACACGTAGAAAAACCTCATACCACACGTGTATCGCAACAATAAACTCAAAAGTTTACATTTTGTTCAGGGCTGCTTCACTATCGCTTAGAGTTTCGGAATCATCAGCTTTATTTTTCAGATCATACACGCATTCGATGATATCATCAAATTGTAAAAATATTGCTTTTACTGCTCCGATTCTACTCTCCCATCGCGTTTCAGACAGACGTTGTAATGTAACACGGGGATTCCCCGTCTCATGCGCGAAATTGAGCGTTTTCACACTACCCGACCGACACGATATCGGTATCGGACGCTCATAATGAAGAGCACACACACACATATTGTTT
Source organism: Schoenobius gigantellus (assembly GCA_963935595.1). NCBI lineage: Eukaryota > Metazoa > Arthropoda > Insecta > Lepidoptera > Crambidae > Schoenobius > Schoenobius gigantellus. Next base: position 7,432,971 of record OZ012544.1, on the reverse strand, counting down.
GTATGTGTGCTATACGTTTAAACGCAAGTATTATATAATATAAAGATCTGTGTTAACCCATGAATGCAATATGTAAATAAATGATAAATGACAATACAAACATTTTCACCCAGTACAGATATCGCGTCGAGCAGTGTGTGTGAAAACGCTCATTCGGGCGAAACTTTAAATAATTTTATTGGCTACTGGATACAGGTCTTTTTAGAGGGGGAAACTTTCATTTCATAGTGTTGCCAGATGGACGATTCTGAATACCCGTAAAGTACTACTCGCTTCCATCACGCACGTGTTCGAAAATAATAAAAGCTTAGCTTTTCCCCCGAATTGTTCGGGGTCCCTATGCCAGGATGATTCGCGAAACGAAAATAAATAAATAACTTGTAAAACTTTTTTGCGAGGCCCCCTCAGGCGCGAGGCCGTCGGCGGTGGCCGACGTCGCCGACGCCTAGCGCCGCCACTGATAAACACATACCTCCATATTCATAAAATTTTAGTAAGCCTCATTTACATTTCAAACTATGCATGACCCATACAGTAACTATTATCTAATCTGTGCCCATACATGGGTCTCTTCCAAAGAGGAATTGGCTTGTTACACCAATCTGGCCAGACGGGTTGATTGGCTTTGTTTGGAGCTTTAAATCTCTGTAGAGCTCTAACTATACTTAACTCCCTTATTCAGCTCTTACCACATCCATGGAGACAAAAGAAGCGATGACAAATGTATTCTAAACCCGCCATAGATAGCCTAGTTTAGTTAATCGATCTTCTGATTTATTTTAATCCTCAAGCAGGTTTGTGGTCAGTGGAAATGATAACATGTATAAACTTAAAAGACCTATGAGATTTTTCTGAAATGAAAAATAGAAATTAATCAATAACATTGTAATTTTTGTATACAGACAGATACATCATCATCATGTTGAGTTTACAATATCTTAAGAACTGTCTTCGATGTGGACAAATGAAATTCATTTGTGTTTATTACGACAAATGCAAAATTGCTGAATAGAATTATTTTTTTTATCAAAACACAGTTGGGACAAGTTTCCCTTGATTGTGTAACTCAAAATCTATCACATAAACAATCAAAATCAACACAATCTGGCCTTGACACCGCAATCACACGCAAATTAAAAGCAATTGTGAGAATTTTTTTTAAGACAATCCTGTAGCTGTGATTTTTGAAAGCTTACATTTTTATTCCCCATGGCAGAATTGTTCCATGGTTTTTTAGGTGGTGCAGTTTCATCGCTGTCCAGTTAGCTCCTAAAGTCATACCTAAGTTGGTCGCTATAATAACATTGTGGTTAACGGAGTTAACAGGTAAGGGAGCAAGTACCTTAGCTTTTGATGAATTCAGGCCCCTAACCTTGATCGCTAAAAAACTATTGAAATCGCACTGAGAGTGGGATGGCACTATATGGAGCAAGAGTGGTGTCTTTGTTTCAATATTATTTTAACCTTCCTATAAGCGATCATGGTAAGGCCCCAAGTGAAGCTCGGCCTTTTAATCGCTTTCAATCAATCAGGTGAGATGAAGGCCAAGTGCTTACCTGTTTCAAATAAGAAAATACAAAAAAAAAAATGTTATATTAGCATCTTTGCATTTTGCTTAAAAATGCTCAATAAATTTCCAACATTAAATCTTATTAATAAGATCAATACAAGAACAACTTCACCTTAAGCAGGTTGCAAACTTCCATATTTGCCGAGATAGCGAATTCAAAGTTTATTAAACAGGTGGTTCTTGTGAAATTGTACATATTTACGCACCACTTATTTTCAGTGTGTGATATATCCATTTTATCTCTTTAATTATATTACTTAACTTCATAGATAATTTATGATTATATTGCATTAAATCCATTCCGTTATCAGCTATAGGTGAACGTACGGTCAACGATTATTGGCAACCCACTCCAATTTTTATTACATTGCATATTATTTATGGCGGTTGGAGGTAGGTATATAATATATTTATTTATCATTTTGTGATCGTATGTTGTAATATTATGCTTGATACAGTATGTTTTATTTTCTTCCTAGTTTTGTAATTGTACACTGTATCGTAAATTCTAAAAAAATATATTAAAATATTTATTTCTGAATGCATTTAGGGTACCTTTGTCGATCTAAATTAAATCAGTTTTTAAGCAACACAACAGGTTAACTAAGCTAATGATTGTCTAGGTTGCCTTGCCTAAGAATGCTTCATCAAAATAAATTAGTATATATAATAATTATAGTTAATATATTCTGTCAAAAATGCGTACCGGTTACTGGTTGTTATTTTTTTTGTGAAAGGGTATCTAATATACCATTTATTTTTAATGACAAACGCGAGCGGAGAGCTAATGAGTTATACGTCTTTCTGTGTTCTGTGGTTATATCGTAATGTTACATTACAATAGTACATTAAATGTACTATTACACCAAGGCGCGATCTATGAAGTCAAAATAGCCAAATTACTGTAATACTCTTACCATGCTTGAGGTTTGTAAATGCTTTTGAACATTCAATCAACAACTTTCTCAGTGTTCGATAGAGTGGACTGTATCATAGATTTAATTTGCAACACAAACGAAATTTATTGGTTTAAAGACAATTATAACAAGTTTATAATATAGTGGGAAAAGTGATTTAAAAGGGACTCACCTGAGTATTTCGGGACACCTACTTAATTAGCACTTGAGAATTGATAGGAGTTTCCTAAGGATTACCTATGGCTGGATCCAGTTGAGTTCTCCTTATTTCGCTACTAATCAAAACTATTGTGCTTATTTTAGATATTGCCTTCAAGAACATATCCGTCAAAAGAAAGTCGTGTTAGTTACACTATTTATAACTCAAGGACGCAGGAGACGAACTCACTAACTCACCCGAGGTGTTGAACGCGTTGCAGCAATAATATTAATTTATTTCTCTTTCTAGCAGATAATGCAATAGATAAAGGCCTCAATATCATTCAATCATATAAGAGTATTTCAGTAATAAACGTCACAGCTTTTTACAACCATCAAATTCGATTTTTGTTCGGCTGTAACTCGCTCTGACAGTGCAACTGTAAGGTCTTAAAGGGGCCGGTTGTTTCACCCAAACGTCACGCCCTAGGGTATTAATCAGGGTTAAAGCGAAAAGTTGAAGGTACTTCGCGCCAAGGCTCGATCTGAACGGCCCCTCAGTTCTACACCTTGTACCCTCTACTCTTATTATTTTGGACTTGAAATTATTTAGACTATTTTTAATAGTGTAATGTAAGCACAGCCACAGCCTCTTAGGAAGACCTTTGTCTAGCAGAGAGCGTGTACTAATAATGCCTACTGCTATAACATAATATCAAGATGATAAAATAATCTTGGTTGACATACACGTAATATACAATAGAAACCAGCCCCAAGTATTCATTCATACGCGAAATAGGTTTTATTGATTGGCATTGCGGAGCAATTAGTCGCAATTCCCTTGGATAATCTGTTAGCACGCCACGTAAAATATATGTTGCTTACTTTGTACCTAATACGTGGATTACTTCGTGTAGTTTTGCTCTTGGAATATTCCAGCGCTAGTTCGTAGAAGTTAATTAATAAGCATTGACATTTTTGTCGGAAACTTGGAAATAGTATATTGGAAATAGAAGGGCTAGCTAATAGGCGTTGTTGTTTTTATGAGCTGTTTGAAAAAGATCCTCTGCCCCACAGAAGACCGCAGCCAAAGAACATTTCATTTTTCTACCCGTGAATATGGTCAAGCTCACCTTGGTTTTGGCTTGGTAACCTGCCTGTGACTTTGGTCGCATGCGATCGTAGGCTACGGAAACCGCTTAACTTATGCTTCTCTGTCATACATGTTTTAATGTGTCATTGAAAATAGTGAGTTTGATCGTCGCTATTGGCTGTTTCAGTGCTGAGAATGATGGCCATAATGCAGGACAGGAATAGTGAGGAGGTACCCAAGGAGTTCCTGGAAACCGGGCGGACGGGGCGCCGCAACGCGATGCCGGACATACTGCACCCGCAGGGCGCGGAGGTCACCACCTCCGACCTGCCCTCGCGGCTGCAGCAGCTCGTAACTACAGGTATGATGAAAATCTTTTTTTTTAATGTGCAAAGGTCACTATCCGATTCTGGCGGTTGGTACTCGGCACATGCGATATGACAAATTTCATAGGTATGTGTCTTAATATTTTAGTCAGTAAGGCCATGTAATATTATGATAGGTGGATGGGTTATACAAAGTGTTAATTTAATAGGGCAATACCTCAGACACTTGAACTTCTTCTATAGCCCGTCATAAAAGTGACATCGTTCTGTCGTTTCGAGGACAATTCCTTCCTACAGTGCAGTTTATTGGCCATTATAAGTCATCCAAAGAAATTGTGTTCTGTTGATAACCCTGAGCCCCTTGTTACCACTGCATGTATCGAGAATATTGTTATACGTTTTTTATGGCCATTTATTCAAATTATGAAGACGATGTTCCCGTCAGGACAATTTATGTTATGACAGAGAAATGGTAGAGACGGCATTGTTAGAAGTTGTCCTTTGTAAGTAACAGGATGTTTTAATAATTGTAATTACCGATTTTCGAATTTAAAATGTTTTTTTTGCTCCCGAAAACCAACTGGTCATCACTCGACGGCGACAGGCTGTAGAGCAGGGCTAAGTCCATTGCAACTTTATTGTCGAACGGTATATCCATTGCCTGCGTGGGGCGATTTTGTTGATGTTTCGAGATGTCGTTAGATTTGACTAGATTGTTTTGGATTTATTTGAAACTAGCTGCCCGCCCCGGCCCCGGCCATTTGACAATACAACAATATCAGAAATCATAACAATTTTCAAAAATCATAAAATTCATGAATTTTACTTTTTTGTATAATTTTTCAAACATTTTCTTTTGTACAAACCTTGTCCTGACAATAACGAACACAACAAAATAAGAATTAACCAGTTTGGTGCAGTCGTTTTGAAGCTATGCGCGTACATACATTTCGACGATTTATTTTTATTTACATACAGGGTGTAAAAGACGTATACATAGGTAATAATATAGGCTAGCTTTCCGCTCGCAGCTTCGTCCGCGTTATCTTCGTTTTTACCGTCGGAATTCCATATTTTCCCGTAGAAAAATATTCTATAGCCTATATTACTCAATGATATTGTAGTATTCTATTAGTGAAAGAATTGTTCAAATCGGTCCAGTAGTTTCGAAGCCTATTCAATACAAACATACAACAATATAATAATATAAAAATACAAATCCTTCCCCTTTATAAAATTGGTATAGATAACATTATATTTTAACGGAAAAACATGATTTATTTAATTTAACCCAGTTTTCTCGCAATACTTTACACTGTTTCTTGCGAAAAAAAAAATATTTGCCGAGACCCCCTCTCCCCGCGTAAGATTGGGTGAGATTCAGGCGCGGATCCAGCCCTCAAAAATGGTTGTGGTCACAGCCACCCCAAAATCGGCTAAGTGCGAGCCGGAGTCTGGACTCGCTTATGGTCGATATAGTGCATTCCCACAAAGCAGATGTTAATAAAACATATCACGCCCTGACCAAATTTCATTGTTTTTTTTTAATTAAGACATTAGATATACGAGTAACACTATCAGCGTATTGACCTCACTAAACCGTGAAAGTGTTACGTCACAAGTCTATTAGGGTTGTGGGCATGCCCATGGTGCCCACAACGGTGGATTGGTTCTATCCCCCCCCCCTAACGCTTCACGCAATTTATGAATGCCCCAGTAACCAAACATACGGTGCAATCTACTTACTATGTTTCTCTGACGTTTACTCGGCATGTGTTGCACATTTGGTAAAGAAACATTGACACATTTTGTCTTTTTTTCGTTAAGTAATAAATGTAATAATGAATGCATCTTGTGCCATTCTGTACACCTCGATGTTCTCGATACATAGTTTTTCCTGCGTCGGGGCTCGCGGTCCATTAGTAGGGTGTAGCCTCGCAATATCCAATTGCCATAACATTTGATGTCCTATTCGTCGTGTACGACGGAAAGCTTTGAATTGCTTAGGGGGTAACGGCCGGCCTCATTAGCTCGTGCTTTAACTTTCACTTACCAATTAAGGAACTCACGTTCCTTAATTGTGAACTTCTGAAATCTTTTACGACACGCACATGTACACAGCGGGATAAAATGAGTACGTTGACATTTGCAAACTTCGTGAATATCCCAAGAGATATTATTATGTTGGTGAAATAAACACCGTCTTGTTGGATGTTTGGTAGCGATTTATTAGAAGAGGTGTGCCGACTGAGTGTGAAAAACAGAAAAATAATGAGTCCGTCAGTTAGATAAGAAAAAAAAAATTATACGTATTTTTTGCTTTGTCGAAATAACAAAAACTACTGAGATATTGCGATTTAAAATTAAGGAGCGGGACTCCCCACGTCACAAGTTAGTGGACGATTTACTTACGTCATGAGTCATTTCACATCAATAGTGGATTGTGTAAAGAACCTGCCAAGCGCGAGTTGAACTTTCATCTAGGTATATTTTCTTATACAACTAAGTTTGCAAACAAGCGTACTGCCCGCCTGATGGTAAGTGGTCACCTGTAGTACATGTGACTCTTGTGAGATTCGCAGCAAATCTGCAACCCCCACAAGAACCACAGTGTACGTTGCCAACTTGTGACATAAGATGGAAAGTCGCGGTACCATGAAGCAAATACAAAGAGGAGGTGCCCTATCGCGTTTTCCGTATGAAATCAAGTGAAGCCGGAAATCGGGGTGCGGGGGGAGGGTGCGCGACGCCACTGTCACCTTGTAGCGAGTAGAATTACTAAAATGCCAGCATTATTGACGTTAACATAAAAGTTCCGCTATACATTACTAGGTGGCAGCAGTGCTAGTACAGACTAAAATGCCAGCATTATTGACGTTAACATAAAAGTTCCGCTATACATTACTAGGTGGCAGTAAAAGATACATTCGTAGGAGAAAGATAATTTATTAGGTGCTGTGTCAATATAATCTAAAAATAAAAATCGTTTAAACTGCTTATATTAATTCACGTGTTTTGTTTTCGCCCTTAATACATCCTACGTTTTCGTTAGTATTTTTACTCGCCACTAGAGGGCCTTTTGTGCTTTATCGGGACATTGACAGAAGCGTCCATGTGGCGTCGAAAATTCTAGAAGCAATACGTCAAGTAATAAATTAATAATGCTTGTTTAATGTATTTACAAATGGAAAGAGATTATTTTTTCGTTCACTTTGTTTCTGTCGTCTGTGTAACTTTTGCACGATAGAATACAACATTTCATTTTGTATTTAGGTAATTTAAAACTAAAATAAAAGAAGAGCGTACGACGTACTAATCCGACAGATAAAAAGATCGACTGATGTCAGCGCCTCTGGCGTTAAGTAGCTAAAACTAAAAATGCGTGACGTCAGGACTCTGGTGATAGGAGCTGGACCTAGATGCTTATAACATCTCCTCTTTGTAATTGCTTCATGCGCGGTACCCAGTAATTGGGATGATGACTAAATTCAAATTTTTACGTCTCGTCATTAAATATTAAAATACCGTGGAAAAAGATGCAGTCCTGTGAAATCAGAATTAAAATCGGCTTAGAAATACATTAGATACAAGCGTTTTAAGTTGTACCTTGCTTCTTGGCAAATTTCATGATTCTATGTCAACGGGAGGTGCCCTATAGGTTTTGATTCTCTTGTGAAATTGTACAATTTACGAAAATAAGCGACGTAAACGTTCGTATCTTTAGATCGCGTTGATTTACAACTTTGATTTTTTCACAGCTCAAAGAGACCGTAGACCCGAGTATTTAAACAAATAAAGTTTCATATCTCTGCGTGTTCCTGAGAAAACGGGTGTTGACATACAGTCGGACAGACAGACAACACAGTGATCCTATAAAAACGTGTTCAACATTTTTAGTAATCCACATGACAAAAAATTTAGTCAGCTTCGCAATTAAACTTGGTTATTTGTAAAACACCTGCAACCTCGCAAGATTAGATCACTAAAATCATAAACATCAACGTTTGTTCTACGACTTTTGATAATTCGTTAGATTTTACTTTTATCTAAAAATAAATATTAATTTAACACACCTCTAGAATGTTCGTAGAGTCATCTAGACGTTCTTCCTTCGTCGTTTATAAATGAATCATAGACTTATCAATGTTACGAGTACGACAGTACAATAAAAACTTGAAAATTGATTTTTGTTCAATTTATTGAGTCATCTTAAGACTCGTAAAACAAACGTTGTAGTTAATAATGTTAGCTATCTAATCCTGCAAGGTTGCTGGTGTTTTACAATTAACCCTATATATTTTTTCAATAGTAGTCAGTGATAGTCAATTCCCAGTTATACAAGGTTATTTTTTAATTATCACAAAAAATTTGTGTGCTTGTTCAGACAAGCAAACTGAACAACTTTCACTATGTGACCAACTTTTAAATCGCAAAAAAAAATCTGCTGTTCCATACAAATGTTCAACATTCACTGTACCTAGATGTATGGAATAGCTGATTTTTTTGCGATTTCAAAGTTGGTCACATAGTGAAAGTTGTTCAGTTTGCTTGTCTGAACAAGCACACAAATTTTTTATGATAATTAAAAAATAAACTTGTATATACCGGGTGTAACTGAACACCCCAATAACATTTAAGGGGCATATAAGTTAGATACTAAATGGACCTTCGGTGCTTGTCTGAGACCTGGAACCCCAATACTTTCAGAGTTATTTGATTTTAAACTGAAAGCAACAACTTTCAAGTGACAACCATAATCAGCTCTTAACACAAAAAAAATTAACCTCAAAATGACACGTGACAGACGTGAGCGTAGTATTCCTCCTACGCTTACGTAGGGCTATCGGCACTTAATACCAGAAAATAAATTACTTAGTTTGTATGACGTTAGCGTAGTATTCCTCGTACGCTTACGTAGGGTTGTCGGCACTTAATACCAAAAAATAATTTATTTTGTTTGTATGGAAAAAAAAGTAGGTTTGTTAGTCCTAATATTTTCCCCACAGAATCTCTACTTCTGATGGATACATACCCTTAAATGTTATTGGGGTGTTCAGTTACACCCTGTATATTTGTATGTATGGTATGGCATCATGGCCCATGGTGGATGGAAGTGCCTAGCGAGGCGTCGCAACTTTAAGAAGTTATATTTTATCATCAGTCAGTACCCATAGTCCTAATAGCAATGTGAATATTTCTATAAAAGAAATGTTACCTCAATTCTGCTAATAACGTTTTGTAATGATAGAGTGCAACAAAAACAATATTCCGATTTTAATCATGCTAATGAAGCATTAGGCGTCTTACGTACGCTCCGTGCACGTGATGTTGAACAAGCGTGCGCAATGACGCACGCGTTCAAACCTCAGATACATCGTTCTTTGTTGTTGATTTCATAGATAATTTTGTAGTCGCGGTCCACAAGTACACATTATTATCCGATCGCTCGTAGTGCACGCGATGTTGAACCTAACCCCTCATCCAATATGACCGCGAATCGGTTGCGAGGTTAGATTGTTGGATGTTATCGCACGTGCGTAACGTAATCTCCGGCCATTGGCAACAAACGGTATCGCCGCGCGACTGATCGATCAAACGGCTTGCGAAATGACGCTGCGATAATTAGGTCCTTGACGTCAACGTCATATCTGAGGGCCAATTCCACTAATGAACCACCGTTGATCCGAAACGAACCGTTGATTTACACCAATTGAGAACGCCACCCACATTATCCCGTCATAGAACAATTAAAAGTCAATCTATGCTCCGATTGGTCGACTGCGACGGTTCAAGTTGGGTTCGGCTGAAACTTATTAGTGGAATTGCACCTCTGTGCTATGCGGCCGATGACTCGTAAACAAATAATAGTGCTTGATATGTCTAGCTAGACCGCTGCATATATCGTAGGTCCACGAGTCTTGAGTAGGTGAATGGATGTGGTTTAAATCACGCAACAGCAAAAAAAAAAGCAAGTGCGAAGTATCATTTAAAATTTTCATTTGCATTTTCAAAAAATTAATACATGAGTTGTATGTGTATTGTGTAGTGTAGAATGGTCCTGCGTCGAGTTTATTGAAACTGTTGATGGTAGAACGCCAGGTTGAGGTATACTGACAGAATTCAGGTGACGTTTAATTACATCTATAACGCGGATGGTGGGTTCCGAGCGTGCGTTTACCCGAACTGAGTTCAGAGTGAAATACTTTTGGCAATTTGGTATTCTCCATCCCAATAAGTTGTTGTTGAAGTTGGATCTTTAATCAGGGGATACTCCATTCCCATTTCATTCCGAACTGTTAATCCGATACAACACCTCCGTGTTTGACACGCGATCATATGTTAGTCGCTGAATGACCGTATGTATAATTCAATAAAGGCAGCACCGAGTTCAGTTATACGGAGCAACGCATTTCTGTGTCACGCCAACATTTCACTTCCGTTTTTTTCTGTTCCGTCGTTTAAATATCCCGCTGCCATGGCACTATTCATCACAGGAAGCTGTGTATTAATGTTAGATTTGCATATTTATTACTGAATTATTACAAGTAAGAGCGAGGTAGCATTATACACTACAATAGCGCTACTGTCTCGCTCCAACCCAACACTTGCTTGCCAAACTTTGAGAGCGGCGTGGCGCCGGCATCTCCACCTGCACATCTGAAAGTAATAGACAACATGTTCGTTTCCAGACATAGACAATCCGCAGCCGGGAACGTCAAAAGCTGATCTCGACGCGAAAAAAGACGACGAGCCCCCCGCTAAGAAGGGCAGCTGCAGTTGAGCTGCCTGCCTCGGTCCACTGCGGACCGTTCTGGACACACCCAAAGCTTAAGTAATCTCAATCAGGTAACTATTATTACTACTAACTCATGTACCCTCAGCCGAGGTGCGGTGTACATATAGATTGTACAAAAGCTTTTTATGTGATGGTGAGAAGATAGTAGATTTCGCAGTGATAACGTTGTTTAGGTATCTTTTTTATAGAGGACCGATGTGAGTCGAATTTAAATTGAACCGAGTTAAAGTTAGGACGCGGTAAGTTTTTGAGGGATTTTTTTGTAGAGGATCGATTGATTGATACGAGATACAATAGAGGTGCTGAAAGGGAATTAAAATAGAATATCTAATCAGTCCGCCAGTGAGATAATATAAAATAACAGACACGTAATTTATGTGCTGTCCAAGTTACAAAAACATCGCAGATAAAGCGATTCAAAAGTTAAGGAATTAAGGAGGTGGCTCGCTACGTCTCGGCTTGCTACAAAATGTACCCAGGCGTGACGCGACGCGACATTTCAAATCAATGTGACGTCGCAAGTTTTTGATTAGGTAAAAAAAGAACCTATACGCAGGGCTGGATTTACATATTTTACGCCTATATGCGCCCCAATGAAATTGCCGCCCTGATAAAACGAAATGTAAGTTGCAGTTTGAATGACAAACACATCTGTTTGATCTATAGAGAAATACTATATTCAATTGTTCAGTTTAAAAAACTTTTCTTTAATACTCACAACGTGTACAAATTTAAAACGAAAGTACAGTACATCAGGTTTACACTGAAGAGTTGTACTGCAAACAAGAACAGTGAAAAAGTGGTAAAGGCGAAACGCAAACAACCATAACACTAAACAATACAATAATGCCAAATAACAAAAAGAAAACAATCATGTTGATTGGGGTATCAAATTGTAGACCACAAGTGTATCACAATTTCAAAATGGCGGCTACCTACTAAATTAATAATATTATTTTCTGAATCCTAGTTTTTTTTCCGCTTTGCCGCTCCTAAAAATTTGCCACTATGGACCCGGACCCACATGCCCCCTATGCTAAATCCGGCCTTGCCTATACGTGTCTAAAGAATATTCTTTAGTAATATAATCTACATGGTAGACATTTTGGCATCATCCCAATCAGGCGAGCCTTACATCAATTTTCATGTTACGTGTAAGTTTTGCAGAGTAACTGTTTTTTTGATAAATTGGATATTAAGAGTTCATATCATAGTACTGTCTGAAAGGTTCGGATTGATTTTTTTCTAATTGTAGAGAAATGTCAATAAAATGTGCTCGTGTTCGCACTGCGTTGGAGTTGCAAGCAATGATGATTATTGTTAATGTACAATTGGTATATATACAAGTATTTTGCAAAAATCATGAAAAAAATTATTTTAATTCCTTTATCTGAATATAGTCGTTAATCTGGCTGGCGGGCAATGTCAGTATTTGATAACCACTCTCAATAGGAAAAAAATAATGATTAGATACAACAGAACATGTTGTGCATGGATACATAACAAATATTGACTTGCATAATAAATGTATGCTGTGTCTATTTGTTATATTTTGTATTTGTTCTCTTTGATTCTTGATAGTTGTGAAACAATTATATGATAATGTAACAAAGCACAGGTACTATCTTTGTATCGAATGTAAAATTCGCAACGAAAAAGTTGACGAATCCCTAATGATTTTAAAAAGGGAACTATTTAATTTTATAAACGCTTTTGATGCATATCCATCTGACAAAATGTGATGTAATGTTAATATTAATATAATAGCAATGTAGAGTAATTTGTTATGATTTTTCGCACAAAAATAATAACACTGAAAATGTAGTGTTAGTTAAGCTACTTGTACAGCCGGTTTCAAAAGTAGATAAGCATTTTTAGTATCATGTCACAATTTGTCACATCGACTATTTCTTTTATTTAGTATGGTTACACCTATATTGCATTGTTAATAGTTGGTGTGACATGGTATTACAAATATTATCTACTTTTGAAGCCGGTTGTACATGGCACTGGCGCCTCAGCCGGACCGCATGTTTCCTTTCGGTAACTATAGAGCAACGTTACTCAACCTCTTTTTTTTAGAGTGACCACAAACAGATTTCAGTAGTGGTGTCACAGGCCGCAAGCATAAATTAAATATAACTCAACATTTACGATTAAAGCACTTTTAATGAAAAGAGAAAAGGTCTCGTTCAAATAACGCTCAATGCAACGCACCCCGGTAGCGTTATCTATAGCTACCTATATAATTTCCTCGGTGCGCCCACAGTTTCTCCGATGGTTGGTTTACAAACTCAAGATGGGCCAATCACAAAGCCCCGGCGGGTCGCAGGATGAGTATAGCTGCTATAGAGAGTGTATACGGTTTAAAATCGCGCATGCGCCGCTCAGTTACCACACCGGTCGGCGCGGTGCTGCGTAAGCGTCTCTTGAATCTATATATTTTTTTCTGTCTGCTTTTATAAATTGAGACATGAGTATCAATTATTTTTTTTTGTTAGACTTAACATCGTTAAGAACGCAGTGTCAAAATCAAAAGCACATGGCAATGCTTTACTGAACTCTGATTTTTGCTTTATTTAATTCATAATCAATGTGACAATGATGGTGCGGTGACGTGCGGGTGCGCCGCATGCACGCCTTTCATTCGTATACACAAACATGCGGTCGCGGCGTTATGCAAGAAGCCGTATTCCGTATTTATTCTTTTGCTCTTATAGTATACATAATTATTATGACATTATGTTGATTTTAAAGTTATATTTATGGGTGGGTTCAATTGAATTTCACCCAAGGTGAAATTTTTATTGTATTCCTGATTGGTCTTATTTATTTGTATTGGTTTCTGATTTATTTCATGATAAATCATTCGAATTGGATATACATATATGTTATGTTTTGAATGTATTTTATGTTATCACTGTAATATTTGTCACGGTTTGTAGAATTACGTAACAGTTGTTCCTATTGTTTGATACATTTTTATACACTTGAATATTTGTAATAATAGTTTGTCTGTGGTTGTTTGTTTGGCGGCAGCTGTAAGGTGTATAGCAACACGGCTACTGTGTAGAGTACAATTTTGATTTTTATATGTTGATCCCCTCTTATTTTACGGTGCTTATTATCTTAAGTTTATTTATATTTGTTATACAAATGTTAAGAGTTTTGTTATGGACATAGCTACCTACTTAGTGGCTATCTGTAGGGAAAATTTAAAAATATAGTGCCATCGTTGTAATCTAAAAGAGGACACTGGGTTTTTTAAATATTGAATGAATTATAAGGGCTATGCTTGATAATTTTGCAGATCTATACAGGGCATAAGTGACGGTGTCCCATTTCTTTTAACAGTGAGTTCAGACCATGATCCTAATTTGAAAATTACTGAAATTTTCTCCCGGAAAATTCATAAATTTTCCGAATTTTTAATTTTATTTTCTGGTGTAATATATTTTAATTAGGGTTTACAAATCATACATTGCGTAACATGAATAAACATTACAAATGAAAACTCCTTTCTTTTCACTTTAAAAGCATTTCCGGGAAAAATTGGTCTGAACTCATCACTGTTAAAAGAAATGGGACACCGTCACTTATACCCGGTATATTATACATCACACACGTTTAGTTGTAAGGCCATATCTACGTATGTACTTTTGAGAAATAAATGGAAGAATAGACCTCTGTCGAGTAATAATCTCCTAATAAGGTTTTCTTTGTGATCTAAGCTTTATGATATAAAACCTAACTGTAACAGTTAGACAAATATGACAAACGTAATTTAGGTGAGGCTAGCTAGCACTGTCAGCATCTTTGCAGTATCAATTATTATTTTAGTGTGTAGTACAAATATTTTACTGATGTAGTGAAAGACTGAGCAAAATATGGTCAAGTTTTCATAGGATTATGAGTAAGTAATTTAGTTTTGCTGTTGTAAACATATTTTAAAGCTTTTCGGATATTGATTGATGGAAATATTAGCAATCTGAATTTAGGTTGTAAGTTCCTATTAAGATCTGCGAGCACATTCACACTCTAATAGATCATTTAACGCATACTGACGCTGATTAATGACGTGCAGGCAGTGCATTATTGTTTGCGGCAATTAATTCCATAATCAACATCATTATGGTGCCCACTTCTATCATACAAAATACTGCTTCATATTATTACATAATTAAATAGAGCGGTAAACCAAAAAAAAAATGTTATAAAAATTACGAAACCATTAGAAGGTTTGATCATCCTGAATATTAAAAAAATCTAGTTCTGAGGTAATTACCTGCTAAATAAAGAAGTATTGTTTTTCAAATCCCTGATTTATTCAAAAATGGGCAGCGTAGGATTTATATTTGTGAATCACACAGTGAATGTTTTCATTCAGTTTTAAAAAGCCTCTTTGTAGTAGTGTAGTGTCGTATAATTGACACTTTTATCTCTGAAGAGGCAAGGGAATTAAACAATAAAAAAGCTGACGGCGGCACTTACGTCGCTTTAGATTGAGCATGTTTTAAAATTCAAACCAAAATAATTATGATAACATACAATTAAGTAATTACAGTTTTCTACTCAATGCATCTAGTCTGCACGTGGATATGACGAATGGAATGAAGTTAGTGGTCTCTGTAAAATAATTGAGTTTTACATAGTTGTCGAAGTCAGTAAACTTACAGGAACTATAGACCATAATAATGCGTGTGTAGTAAAAACTGTTTATAATGCGTCAGTAATAAAAAAGAAACAATGAAACATGTTTGTTAGTATGCGTTAAATGAATTTACATATAATACATAACGGGAAGGAATTATCGCAACTGGTTTGTTTCATACTGGGGCTTTTACTTCTCATCTGGTAATGTTTAGTGTCACTAAAAAATACTATTAATTATTAATAATTAATTTGTATGTGTTACGTTTTTGTCAAATACTTTGTTAAATCAAGATTTTCAATTATACTACAATAACCGTATCAAAAACTGAATTATTATCAACTACCAGCATAGCAGTGCGTATGATTTGTTTTATAAATTAATATAAGAACAGAAATCATTACTCTAATGTACTCGTATTTTTATCTTACTTATTCATTAGCCATGTCTTCTTACGAATTGACTATTTTTGAGTTTTAATTTAGATCTGTCATGCACGAACATACCAAACAATGTGTATTATAATGTATATATAGAAACATTGCCTTATTCTCTTCGTACTTTTATACATCGAATTTAATTCATCGTTCTTCGGGGCCTATTGGATGTTCGGTGTTAGATGTTACCTGTGTTTAGTATCCTTCGAGACCGTGATAATGCAACGATCGTGAACTAACTACTAACGATAACTCCAAGTGTGTTAGATGTTAGTCATCACGGCGAATTTGCTAACCTAACTATGCCAGCAGCACTATATCGCACAGTACACGTTACAAAAACGGGAGTCTCAATACATTTTAAGGCTAACCGCATAAAAACATTTTTTCGCATTCGTTTTCTGAATGTGGGCTGCATCAAATCTATACAAAATATACATTGACTGCCGCACACGTTCGTTTTTATTCCGGAATACGTTCTGTACGTACGTTTAGGTAGAATGGTAGAAATCCCGAATGAGAAAAAACGAACGTCTGCGCTACGTTCACGGAACTCCGTGTCTGTATTCCGTGATCGGAAATCGAATACAGAAAACGTATTTGTACAGTAACCTCCCATTCAATCTATACATTAACTCTACGAAAACCGCCACTATTACGAGCGACATAAGAACGGTCCAAAAGTCTAACAGTATAGCTTGGTAAGCAGCTTACTGTACGATCAGTCTAAATTGGCCAAGTTGTCATATCAAAAAAAAAAATATTTTGTTGGTGTTACCAACACCCATCACAAAGAATATTATATATTATTGCAACTGTGGAGTTCTTTCTACTGAAGACGATTTAATGTCAATCATGTCTCTAAAACAATAGGTAGGTAATAATAGTGTTTATAGTAATATGATGAAATGTGTTTCATTTTGTGGACTGTTAGAAAAAAAAACACTTAAAATCTTGCCAATATTACCATTAAAACAGTAAGGTATATGGAAATAGAACTTTGATTCACTGATCCTACTGTCAGAGCGATTTTAGTTCTGAGTTGTTATTGATATGGATTAGTAACGCAGTTGGTCGAAATCATATGAGCACAGCAAACGAGGCAACTTAAAACTGTTAAATATCACATAGATTTTTAACAGAAGGAAACAAGCCGTAATCGCAGAAACAAGGATTTGTAAAAATCTGTTTGTTTAATCTAATGTGCTAGAATATTGACTGTACCGTGTACGCACATTTTGAAGTTAAGTTATTCCAGTGCGGATAAAGAATGGGATTAGAAGTATGACTGTTTAAGGTTATGTAACTTTTTAAAGTCTATACCTACCGATGAATGTGAAATAGATGACGATGGTGTGCGAGCGAGAGGTGCATAAACACGATGCTATTCACAAACGCGTTGGGGCACATACGAGGGTGGGTCAAAAAGTTCGCGGAATGGAGGGTAAAAAGTAACAAATAAAACACAAAATTATTTTTCCTTCTCAATGTATTCCCCCTTAACTCTAATACATTTATTAGACCTATCAATTAATTTATTAATACCTTCGAAAAAAAAATGATTTCTCTTTGTCGTCAAAATAGGCCGAAATTGCGCTCTTCACTTCTTCATCGCTGAAAAATTTCTTCCCTCGAAGCTCTTTTTTCATTTTTGGGAACAAATAATAATCACTTGGGGCTAAATCTGGGCTATAGGGAGGATGTTCCAAGATTTCGAAGCCCACTCTTTGAATAGCAGCCATCGCAACATGCGCCATGTGCACGGGTGCATTGTCATGCAAAAGGAGCACACCTTTAGTAATCAATAAGGAGGATTCCCTCTGAATCCCAGAAAACAGTAGCCATGAGTTTTCCAGCCGACGGAGACACTTTGAATTTCTTCGGAGGTGGTGTGCCCTTTTTGTGCCACTGCATGGAGTCTTGTTTGGACTCAGGCTCATAATGATGAACCCAAGTTTTATCTCCAGTCACAATTCGGTTCAAAACTTCATCCTTTTGTTCACCACAGAGCGCTAAAAACTCGCGACAACACTCAACTCGCCGCTGCTTCTGTACGTCTAGTACGAGTTTTTAAATCGAGTAAACTACAATAGTTTTCGTTAGCTCGCCAAACTGTCAGTTTACGATGTAAACGGTAGTATGAGTTGCTCGTTTCGAATTCACGTTTAAACGATAGCGAGTTAGTTTTACTCGATTACACGAACTTCACATTAGATATTTATATCTCTCTTGCACACATGTGAATAGAAAGAGACACGCGATTCTGTCACTGTGACGTTTTCTTAGCCGTTTTTATTATTTTTAAAGCGAGTTGAATGAAAGAAAAACATAAAAGTTTTTATTTGTTGTAAATTATATTATTTTATAATGTCGCGGACAAGTCAGTCGCAATTTATTTTAATGATAATAAAATGTGTTAAACACTTTAGGAATGAAAAAAGAATTAAAAATCTCGGTTAAATTATGTGTATTTATTAACACTTTTTTAAGGAATGGTGATTTAAGGCGGTAGCGCTGAGTAAAGTGTGTAACAGAGATACGGCTTAAAAATGATTGTCACAGCTCTCTTCATGCGCTATTTCGTTTTGCATGGCCCTCCATGCAAAGTACCACCGTGCAGACATAATTTTAGTGTTTAGAAACACAAAAAAACGTATTTATGTACCAAACTCACATAAAAATGTAAGGTGAGAACCTAAACTACAATAGTTTTCGAGTAAACTATCAAACAAATGTCCAACATGTTACTCATACTGCCACACTATTCGAATACGTACTTATTGATCGAGTAGTTTATTACTTTGTAACTCATACTGTCAATTCTAGTTCATTATAGTTTCCGATAGAGGCGCTGGTGTGAAATGTATGGAAACAAAACTATTCAATCGTTCGAATCAGAAACTATCAAAACTCATACTAGACGTACTGGTGTGGCGTGAGCATTCTCAGCACCCATCTTGCACACACCTTTGACATGCCAAGATGGTCGTGTAGGATGTTCAAAATGGTTGTAGCTGATACTCCAATCATTTCTGCAAGCTGTTTCTTCTTTAAACAGGCATCTTCCAATATGATTTTTTCAAGTTTTTCGACGTTTTCTGCCGTGGTTGCCTCGACAGGCCGCCCTGGCCTCGGATCATCTTCAATCGAATCCCTGCCTTGCTTAAACAGGTTGTGCCACTTGTAAACCATGGTTTTACCAGGGCAAGAGTCCCCGTAAACAGAAGACATCTCTTCCAAAATAGTCTGGGGAGGTTTTCCTTGTTTGGTAAGGAACTTGATGACTGCGCGAAACTCAATTTTCTCCATGTTGCAAATTTTCTTCCGGATTGACATGCTGATTGATGTGTAGCTCAGGTAATTATGACCTATTTTTATTGAAACTTAGTATTTATACTCTTAATGAGTGTCACAACTAGTGCAGGTAGTAAAAAGTCACCTTTCCCCCTCCATGCCCCTCATTCCGCGAACTTTTTGACCCGCCCTCGTATCTATGAGGTGCCTATAGGTGCCTTATGCACAACTTAAGTATCGTACTAAAGCTTGTTAATGCATTTTAACGGGATTTTATTTGATCATTATAATAAATGAGAGGTATATAGGCGTGTCATAAGAATCTTAATGCAGGTGCTTCCTGCAACTTTCACCAGATCTTGACCGTGGTGTAGTGAGTAGTGAGCCTACCAACGCTGTCTCCCGGTATGCGGCCGCCATTCGAGGACCTTACCGCCCTAACAACCGCACTTCCTGCGTATAATATGTGCTGCCCATTGCCATTTAATTTTTCATTTATTATATAGCATACGTTTGTTAATTGATTTAAAAAAGGCTTGCATAACACTCAATGCATTAAACGGTGGAAAACGAATTTTACCGGAATTAACATTTTCTTGTCTGGCAACACCTGAAGCAATATTCAAACTGTAAACATAATCTTTGGCTATCTCAAATTATTTATCTGAAAGTATCCATTACTTTCTCTTTTTTGTGCCCTGAGTGATTCTTAAAATGAAAGATATTAATAGTCATAACAGCCTAGGCCCATTGAATGTGTTACTCAAAATATATCACGATCGTTTTCAATTTTAAGAGTCAAAGTGCATCTATCGCTTTACAAAAGACAATCGGCCTAGTCTATAGACTCCGCAACGATTGTGACAGATTTTTCTTGGCATATAAACCCCAAGGTCGCTCGTGGTGGTGATAAGTTAACAGTGAAGTTAGTTACAAACTGTGGGGATAAAAAATGTTGGTGGCACCCAATAAATGTCTACTCTTTTGTCATTGTCGGACTGTATAACAATAGTTTTGTCATTTGTTTGAAATGAACAGACACATAGATATGTTTTAAACGCGGTTAGCCCTTAAATCTTACTAGCAAACGCTGCGTAACTCGCCTTACGAACCTATTATTCTTGTAATGTTGTATTACCTTTTAATGATTTTTTAATTGATATCAATTATACGAGTTACCAATATTGTATCTCCATGTCTTGGGCTGAAATAATTTAAACCTAAGTCCTCGTAACAGAAAAAACAGTGGAAGAGCGATCCGACAATATCTAATATATAAAATTCTCGTGTCACAGTGTTTGTTACCGAACTCCTCCGAAACGGCTTGACCGATCTTTATGAAATTTTTTGTGTACATCCGGTAGGTCTGAGAATAGGTCGTAAACTATATCGCCGGCACAGCTAGTTACTAATATAAATATTACTTACTATGAGGACCGCCTGTCGCCTAATTCTCAAACAAGCTAATATGTACGATATTCCAATACAAGGAAACATTTCGTCAGGTTTGACGTATTTATTTTGCCGTTGTTTCATTAAAACCTAGCCTTAGTAAAACATGAGCAAGTATCGGACATACTCAGTGATGGAATTAGAATTAACTTTGCTCGGGGGAACAAAGCACCTGCAAGTTGAGTTATGCAGAGCTCCGCATACACCTATGGCACGTACGATACTGCCACATGCTACTTCCACTGTGTTTTCTGTTCCGTGCCAAAGTCAATTCGTACTTTTAGGGCGGCAGGAAATGCTTGCAAGCTCCGTCACTATTGAAAACAGTACAATATTATACAAATAAATAAAACTGTATTATACCGAGATGTCGGGTTTTTATTTGAATCCCTGTCAGTTTGTTGTGTAATAGGGAATATGCACTTTTTATGTTAGTCTGGCTAATATCTGGCTAAAAGTTGAACCCAGCAAAACGCGGGAAATTTATAAGAAAATGGGGATGGCAATACTAACTATAGTAGGAAAAAACGGAGTTGATACTTTTTTTATTAAATATTAATGTTTAGTCAATGAACTTCCAGCATTCAAAAATATTATTTGGATTTAAAGAAAATTAAAAATTACTTAATTTCTGTCATATTTGGACAGACATCTATTCAAATAAATAAAATTGAAGTGTCTGTTTGTAATGTCAAAATAACAAGTTTTTACTAAATGGGTATTAATGTATATCGGGTACCAACAACAAAAACAATTTAATTTTTTTTGTCTGTCTGTCTGTTTGTTCCCGCTAATCCCCGGAACGGCTAGACCGATTTTA
Organism: Schoenobius gigantellus; assembly: GCA_963935595.1. Classification (NCBI taxonomy): domain Eukaryota; kingdom Metazoa; phylum Arthropoda; class Insecta; order Lepidoptera; family Crambidae; genus Schoenobius; species Schoenobius gigantellus. The sequence goes on along the minus strand of OZ012544.1, from coordinate 7,411,477 downwards.
ATGGGACTTTCAATAATACATAGCTAATTATAAGGTATAACATAGGCTACTTTTTATCAAGATCGGTCCAGCCGTTACTATTCCACGCGGACGAAGTGGCGGGCACAGCTAGTTAAGAATAAATATTGTGAAATGTATGACATCTATCGCAGCGCCCATGGAGGCCAAAAGAAGAAATAATATCACCCTGGAAAATTTTAGGAACGCTTCAGGACACATCAATTATTATAAAAAAATGAAACAAAAATTTAAAAAAAATCTAAAAGTGCTGCTCTTAATTAGGGCAGCATTTTTTGTATTTTTTTGAAAATTAATATAAAATTTATTAAGTGAGTTATTTTTTTATTCATATTTAAATCATTCTAATACCATGTCGTGAAGAATCCCCTCAGAAAGAAGTCCCTTAAAATTTCCAGGGTGATAAAAAAATAACCGTGTATATGTCAAAGCAATCTGTATAGACTTAACTACTTAATTTTAATAATCGCATTATTACGCCAATAAAAATGAATCACAGCAGTTGTTGTGTTGTAAATAGGCTATTTGACTAATTTTAGAAAATCATTTTAAATTATTTTATATGTTGTTATATGCATATTACATTAATATTTCCGGGAAATCAGATCTATTAACTTTAAAAATCAATAATACAATTTCAATTTCTAAAAGCGCGGCAAAAACGCAACTTCTGTAATGGCGCCGAACATGACGTGCGTGACGTCACACGCAACTAAACAAGTTAGTTGACATGTGCGAAACAGTACTAATAATCAATTGAGGAATCCTTGTTTACTTGCGGGTGACGTCACCAGAGCTACGTCCAATCATAGGCGTTTTCGACACACATAAAATATACAAAATTATTCGAAATTTATTTGAGTGAAATATCAAAAAAATATACATAAACTAGCGTGAAATAAAATAAATTATGGGTTTTTATCCTATTATCTAATAGGATGACCATAATTTGTAGTATATTTTCAATGTTGTCAAATAGCCTATTGCAAGAATACTGGGAGAAATAGTAAATGCAACTTTTACCGATTCCCGAAAGCTACTTGGAAATTTGAACAACGCAAGAAATCGATAGCTGCGCCCGTCAAGAGAAAAAAGTAAGTAACATCCTAAGCTCATTTTAATCCTGTATTTGTTATTATGGGTTGGCTTTAGTATCTTGCTGCACTAGTATTTGGCTAATTTTGGCTATAAATTAAAAGATAGTTTCTAATTTAAATATTTTCTCACAATGTCGCCATTAAATTTTAAAGTGACAATCAACAGAGTTGCGGACGCTAGGTGGCGCTGAAGTCGTGCACAGTTGCACACAGCCAATACATTAACTACAGCTAATGACCATGCTCCCCTAAAATTTCGTCTTCCTCACGGTTTGTGCTTCTGTACCAAAACCGAAAGTTAAATTACAAAGTTACAAGTTTATTACAAAGTATCAAAATCACCATGTTCAACTAAACTACAAAGGGAGGAACATTTTATCAGAGTTGCAACTTGAAAAAATGTCAGAGAGATAGCGATGAGACATAATGGGCGCGTTCCAGATAAACATTTTTAGCCATAAATATCAAAACTTTTAGCATCTCTGCGTATTAGCGGTGATGCTACGAGTAGTTTTTCTTGCTGGTTGTCATGCGTTTCATTTAAGCATTTTTAACACGAAATGCTAGCATCAAATACCCATGCTAATAGATGGGTCCCCTGATACCACTTCTTGACAGCTTTCAAATTTGACATTTGGAATCTTTTTTTCATGAATCAAAGAGGATTTTCAGCGGATTTAAAAAATTCATTAAAAGATATAGTATTAGCTAATTCTGATTTATATTATTAGAAATTTTAAGTGGCTGGACTAAGTAGGTGAGGTGTCAAAATTCTGCACAAAAAATCAGTACCTGCCGTTTCATTTGTAACAATAGAGAACATGCAACATTTTTATATTTGCGTTTATTGTAAAAAATCTCATGTAAAATAGATCATAAATATGTTAAAAATTAAAATAATTTTATTGCAATAGAATACAGTTTGACACTAACAGTTTCAAATTTCGCGCTAAAACGGGCCTACAGTTCTGATGGCGTCACTCCTGTCTGTCACTCATTCGTCGCCAACATTCAATTCAAATATCACGGGGAAACCAATAGTTTCAAATTAGTTATTTTAAATAAGACTATTCATCACTATAAGATGTATAGTCAGAACAATGTAATTATTGGTCTGAAAAAGAAGGCGTGTGGATTCATGTTTTATACCAATTTATCAATCAACTTCAAAGAAATCCCCAAATAAATTGTTTTTAACTGGACCTTCTGATACAAAGTTGAAAAAAATTTTTGTAGCACGATAACCTTCTTTTCGTACTTTGTGCTCTTAATGAATCACGAAAGCATAACTATGATTTAGTACTTAATCTACCGTAGAAATTTAGTTCCTTACATTTCTGCACTCGAAAACTCGGCACTTTAAACAAAAAAGTTACTACCATGTCGTCTTGGTAGGTTTCTGGAGTCTATCTATTTTTATAAAACCAATCACCATTTTTTTTACAGAAAAATGTAAATAATTGTAAAAATAATGTTTACCTTTTACATCCCACGGAACATAAAACATGAGTGACGTCAATAGCTGCGGGTGCGGTGTCAGACTACCTCCGCGTGGTGCACCCTGGGCAACCCGGCAGTTGTCTGCCGCGGGCCAAGAGTCTGACAGCTGCCCCCAATGGAGGGGAGCGCGGCATGGCCGGGTTTAACCCGGCGGGCCACTTTTTGTGGCCAAACGAGGAAGAGTTGCTCTCGGCACGCCTCCGCTTTATCGGAGATGGCAGGATGATGCGACAGAAGCTGGTATTTCAGGCTGGTACCTGCGTTGCGGGACCAGTGGTCCAGAGGCCTTCGGGCGTGGTATGGCAAGCAGTATGCTTGTGAGCGCTGCGCGTTGTAGTGTCCTTGAGACGCTGAGGAGCTTCGGCTTGTGGGCGCGGCGGGGATCCCTGTGTGACAGGACCTCGTCGGGCAACCCGTTACCCCGCACTGAGCGGGGCCGGGAGTCCGGCGCACTGAGCGTCGGGCCGCGTGGAAGAAAACCACCAAAAATTACCCCAACCCCAAGGTGGTGGTAACGCGCCGAGGGGGTGCATGGCTGGAGGGAGTCTGGTCCCAAGCGACCAATATAGGGAGCTCACCCTTGAAAGCAGTCATGGATTTTGGACAACAGAAACAAATACCCCAGGGGGTGCCAATCCCCCCCGTAGGACCGCGCAAGGCGGCTGCGGGCAGCCGGTCGTATCTGGGGCCGGTCGTTCCAAAATCCGCCTTCAATACTCTTCAATGCGAACCCGTTAAGAGCGGGCCACCGTCGGTATCCGGGCCGGCGGTTGAAAATGTAACCGAGGCGTTATGTGGGAGTGAGAGAGACGCAGTGGGCGCGAGTAGTGGCGCAGTGGGCGCAAGTGGTGGCGCAGTTGGCGCACAAAAGGGAGCGAGCGCAGACGCTGCTCCGAATTCAGACGCGTCGGTCAGCAGCGCGAGGACCGGGCAATCTATAGCTGGAAGGCAGCGGCGAGGAGCCCGCAAGCGTGCTCTCCCAGAGCAGAGTACAGGAGGTGGATCCGGCAGCGACTCGTCGGATTGCGACAGCACGCTTGACTGCGGTGTATCGTTAACTCCTAAAAGAAAAAAGGGCAAGGGTCGTGCGCCCAAGACTGGCAAATATACGGGCTTGGCCCAATCGAGGGCAATGTATAAAAAGCTCCAAGAGAAGGAGGTGGAGCTACAAGCCGAACGAGAACTGGCTGAATCCGAGAGACTGGCGACACCTGTTGCGGAGGGAACGGAGTCTGCGGAAGGGCAGAAGGACACCGCGACATTAAAACAGAAAATCTCTACCGCCGCAGACATGATCACAGCCGTGGTAAAAAAGTCCAAAAATTTAAAAGGCACCATGCAGAAGCAGCTCAATCTTGCCGTCCAAACAATAAAGGAAACGGTGGAACTGCTGGCTGAGCGTAACATAAATGAAGAGACGGCGCTACTCAGGGCCGAAAACCGGAGTCTCCAATCACAACTCGATGAGCTCCGAAGAGAGATGACGAAAATGCGCGCTGCAATAAGTTCTGCACAGCCAACATCACAACGGTCTGCAGAGGCTGAAACCAACACGGAGAGGGCGGCAGTTTCTTCCCGAGCAGTGACACCGAACATAGTACCCCAATTCCCTGCCCCGTCGAATGAGGATATCATGGCTGCCAATATCATCCGGCAAATTGGGGACATGACGAACGCCCGTTTTGCGGGCATCGAGGACCGCCTTCTTCCCGCGCAACGTCTCCGTCCACCCCTGGCGGCAGATCGTGAAAGGGCGAAAGCTACGGCCAAGACGGCTGCACCTAGGCCAGTCTCTGGGGACGCTGGGACACCTGCAGCCCGAGCAGTTTTGGCCACATCGAATACACCGGCTGGGTCAGCACGACCCGATGATGATACAGAAGGGCGGCCAAAAGGACCCGTGCAAAGGACTCAGGGGAAAAGGGGGCCAACGTCCCAAAAAACTCTAGATCTGGGTGCCCCCGCAAGATGCGCGTACCGAATTCGGCAGCGGTCGTGGTTTCCCTTGATCCTAAAGCGGAAAGCCTCAGCTATGCCCAAGTCATAGCCAAAGCCAGGCAGAGTGTCAACCTGGCTGAGATTGGCATCCAAGCGCCATGTATGAATATGCGCAAAAGTTCTGCCGGCGCATGGATTATTGAGGTGTCGGGGGAAACAAAGGGTGAAAAGGCCGACGAACTGGCCACCAGACTTAGAAGTGCCCTAGGAGAATCTGTCCGCGTGACCAGACCGGTGAAGACCGCTGAACTGAGGATATCTTACCTGGATGACTCTGGAACAAAGGAAGACATTGCCGCTGCCATCGCTGCCAGGGGTCCATGTCCCCCAGATGCAGTAAGAGTGGGCAACATCAACCCTGGCCCAGGGGGTATGGGCATGGTGTGGGTTCGGTGTCCAATTGAGGCGGCAAAAGTTGTTTCCAAGGAGCGCTTTCTTGTCGGGTGGAGCTCGGCGCGTGTGCGGGTTCTAGACTCCCGTCCGACAAGGTGTTTCCGATGCCTAGAAACCGGGCACATGCGGCACAACTGCCCAGTCGAGTCTGACCGTAGCGAGCTCTGCTTTCGCTGCGGGAAGCCCGGACACAAATCAGCGACCTGCACAACTGAGCCCTACTGTCTCGTCTGCGCTCAAGCGAAGCGCCCTGCCGGACATTTGCTAGGAGGGAAAAGTTGCCGAGCCCCGCCACGTAAAGGCAGAATGACTGCCACTACCGGGACTGCTGCGACGGAGGTGCGGGCTACCGCACAGGAGGCACCCATGGACGAGTGATGGACATAAGTTCGCCCATCTACATTCTTCAGGCGAACATTAACCATTGCGCCGCTGCACAGAACATCATGTTGCAGAACATGGCAGCATGGTCCATCGAGATGACGGTAGTAGCCGAACCATACACCGTGCCACGGAGTCCCATTTGGGTATCGGACTTGGATGACGTGGTAGCTATCGTTCGGTCGAGTAGCATGTTGGGCGCCCCTCTTTCAATCATCCAGGGAGGCCGGGGCTTCGTTGTGACGAAATGGCGGGAGATTGCTCTAGTAGGCGTTTACATCTCTCGAAACAGGCCTATAGAGGAATATGAGGCCTTTATGGTCAGACTGGGAGCTGCGATCCGACAAGTGGCCCCTCTGCCAGTGATCGTTTTCGGAGACTTTAATGCCCACTCAACATTCTGGGGGTCTCCGAGCTCCGACCGTCGTAGAGGCACAATTGTTGAGGACTGGGCCGGCATGTGCGACCTCGTCCTTTTGAACGTGGGTTCTGTCCCCACTTTTGAGCGACCACAGGGTCGATCCATTGTGGACATATCGTTCGCCTCCCCGCCTATCGCAAGCCGGGTTCGAGATTGGCATGTGCTTGCCGAAGAGGAAGACCTGACCGACCACCGCTACGTCAGATTTACCATTGCTCTCCCGGGAAGTAATGCTGGTAATAGCACTGAATCCAGGTTCTCGCGGTGGTCGTTGACTCGTCTCAACAAGGACGCCGCCATCGAAGCAGCCATGATGCAGGCGTGGTTGGCGGACTCAAATCCAGAGCTCAGAGTGGACGAAGCGGCAGATGGGTTTCGCGGCGCATTAACCAATATCTGCAATTCCGGAATGCCCCGCGCCAAGCGACCTCCACCAAACACTGCTATTTACTGGTGGTCCCAAGATTTGGCTAACCTCCAAAAGGAGTGCAGGCGGGCCAAGAAGTCCATTGCCAGATACCGGAGGCGGAGATCTCGTGACGAGGAGTTTGAGAGACGACTGGTGGAGACATACTCAACTGTTAGAAAGACCCTCCGATCTGCCATATTAAAGGCAAAAGAGCTTGCGTGGGCCGAGCTCCTCGGGAGTCTGAACAAGGAGCCATGGGGGCGCCTGTATCGCATGGTTCGCAACCGCTTGCGAAACCGTGGGCCCCCCGTCACCGAAACTCTGGAACCCCAGTTACTGGAGACGGTAGTGGCCACCTTGTTCCCCGAACAAGAGGCGTTCAACCCGCCAATGACGACCTATAGCCGCGACTCTGACGACGACGAGGATGTCCCCCCAGTGTCGGATGTTGAGTTCGCCGCTGCATTACACAGGCTGAGGGGCAAGAAGACTGCTCCTGGCTCCGATGGTGTGCCAGCGAAAGTCCTCGCTCTTGCTCTCCGCGAAATGAGTGATGCCTTCAGACGCCTTCTAAACACTTGCCTCTCCACTGGACGGTTCTCCAAAGTGTGGAAAGAGGGAAGGCTTGTTCTCCTGAAGAAAGAAGGATGACCGGAAAACTCACCATCTGCGTACCGACCTATCGTGCTACTCGACGAGGCAGGAAAGGTTTTTGAGAAGATCTTGGCCTCTCGAATATGCCAAGATCTCAGCACGGTAGGTCCCGATCTGGCCGACCAACAGTACGGCTTCAGGGAGGGCCGTTCAACAATGGACGCCATATTAAAAGTAAAAGCGCTATCTGAAGGCATCACTGATAGGGGCGGAGTGGCGTTGGCGGTGTCTTTGGACATAAAGAATGCCTTCAACACGCTCCCATTCAGCTGCATCATGGCGGCATTACAATACCACCAAGTGCCGCCATACATACAAAAAGTAATCGCCGACTATCTGCGGGAGCGTGTTGTGGTTTATGGAGGTCGTGACGGTCGGCTCGAAAGGCGAGCGATGAGCAGGGGGGTTCCCCAGGGTTCTGTGTTGGGTCCACTACTGTGGAATATTGGGTACGACTGGGTGCTCAGAGGTACTCTCTTAGGCGGGCTGTACGTCGTGTGCTACGCCGATGACACTTTAGTCATAGCGCGTGGTGACACGTACAGGGATGCTGCCTTACTAGTCGGCACCGCTCACGTGGTGGAACGGATCAGAGCCTTGGGTCTCCAAGTGGCTCTTGAAAAGACGGAGGCCGTCTGCTTCCACAGACCCAGAATGCACCCTCCCCCTGACGCTCAGATCGTAGTCGGGGGAGTTAATATTTAGATCGAGGCCCAGCTCAACTATCTGGGTCTCATATTGGACAGCGGGTGGAAGTTCGCTGAACATTTCAAGCGAATGGGCCCAAGACTGGTCGGTGCGGCATCAGCTCTCGGTCGACTTCTTCCCAACATCGGCGGACCGGGAGCCACATGCCGTAAGCTGTATGCAGGGGTGGTTGCCTCTATGGCCTTATATGGGGCTCCTGTTTGGGCACACGCCCTCAACAGATATCAGACCCCTTCTGCGGCGGCCACAACGTATTGTGGCGATACGTTTGATTAGGGGCTACCGAACGATATCTTTTGAGGCGGCGTGTGCTATTGCTGGTACCCCCCAATGGAAGTTGGAGGCAGAGGTGTTAGCTTCTGTATATGAGAGGAGGTATGAGGCACGCGACAGTGGGCAGAGGCTCTGCCCCGAAGAGATTGCGGGATGGCGGCACGATGCTCATAGTGTCATCGTAGAGCAATGGAAAGAGTCTCTGCGCAACCCGTCGGCTGGCCACTGGACCATCACGGCAGTTCAGCCGGTGCTGAAGGAATGGGTGGAGCGAAGGTCGGGCTCACTTACCTACCGTCTGGTGCAGGTCTTGTCCTGGCACGGCTGCTTTGATAAGTTCCTGTACCAAATCGCCGGGAGGGAAGTGAGCCCGATTTGTAACGCATGCGGGAGTGCGGAAGACACGGCACTACACACATTGTGCGATTGCCCTGCCTGGAGTGAAGAGAGGGTGCTACTTCAGGCGGTGATAGGACAGGACGTGGCTCTCCCAACAACCATCAGGGAGATGCTGGCCCACAGACGATCGTGGCAGGCCAATGGTCGACTTCTGTGAGTCTGTTGTCGCACAGAAGGAGGCAGCTGAACGCAGGAGAGAGGAGGATCCTCTCGCAGATGCGAGAAGGTGTTGGAGGACAGGGCGACGGAGAAGGTGGTTCCACCAGACTTCGCTGCCCTAGTGGGAGCCAGCAGGTTGACGTCCGTGGGGTGACGGCTGCCTGCATTGTACAGGTTCCTGCGATGGTGGGGGTGCTCCGTGGGGTGTTCCGGACCCCCCATGCCTCTGACGGACAGAGAGCGGTGTGCCTGCGGGCGAACGCCGGGCGGGGTATGACGGGGATAAATGCACCAGCGTGCAACTCCCCCTTCCCCGCATACCTGGCGAGCTGCTGAACCCCGGGGTGGTTTAGTTGGTAGGTCGGTGAGTCACCTTCTCGTCCGGAGTCCAACATAACCCTGTACCCCCCAGTGCAGGGTATCCATGAGGATTCCCCCCGAAAACAAAAAAAAAGGTTAAATGATCTAAGCTAGTTGCTGATTGGTAGATCAAGATGCGTTCCGTTTCGCGTATTTTTCTTCCGCAGTTTTTCATGAAAAATAGTATTTTTTTAAATAAAAACGTTGCCATCATTCTTATTTTACGTTTTTATAACATTTTAATCACAAATCGTTTATAAATATTACATTTGCATCTTCCCTATTAGCGCGGCTAAAAATGTCAACATTTCTTATAAGCGCAAAACGAGGCTAACATCAGATGTTAGCCTCAGAAAGTAGCAGTGCTTATCTGGAATGCAGGGAATATGAGAGAGATGTTAGAAAATCCACAGATAACTCGTTCCGCGACGCTAAGTCAGAATTGTTCGTGAAATCACTTTTTACCCCGTTCCAAAACCAGGGGGCTACCGCCTAACTCATAGCGATCACTCGCTATTGCTTTCGTGACAGAACAATAGCTCAAATGCACCTCAAATGTCACCTGTGACATTAAAACTAGTGTCGTTAATGTCACATAAGCGATACCCATGCTAATAGATGGTAACTTTAACCGGCAAAGGAAATTTGGTTTCGGAACGCAACCCTAATTTATAATCTTTGATATGTCATAAATAAATAGTCTGCTTTATAAGCTGTGATTTTGTCTTCTCTATGGTTACAGTTTGATAGATTGTTATTCCAAGAACGGATGTGGAGAAAGTGTTTTTATTATTTTTGAATTTATAGGGGCTATTCTTATTATGGTCGATAACATTTTATGAGAAATGTTAAATTCTTTGCCTACAGAATGTGTCAAATACCAAGAGCTATTTCTGTTTTTTATAAAATACTTGGAAATCACTCTGATTGACGACTCAGATTTTACATGTTTGAAGTGATTCTTCGTGATTTATTTTAACAAAAAGAATGCCGAGAGGAGAAAATAGACACAGTGTTTTATTATCTAAAGAGGAGAATGATCAGGTATTTAGTCTCATCGGTCCCAAATGCCAGGTGCGTACCTATTTATAATATATTGTGGTCCTAGACAGTTGGTCATACAGTGAATCACATATCTTAAGATTACGTAGTGTAGTATCTTAACATAATCATTGGATTATCAGTCAGTGTGATTTCAATTTACAGTAGTGTCCACTATTATTTGAAATAACATAATGCCTTGAGTTAATATCTATGCAATATGTATTTATGTTTCAAAGCTGGAAAATATTACTACTATAGATACTGGATAAAATCTGTTGATCTACAAGTCGGCAGTTTTCTAGTTAACTAAAGAAGTTACTGCACATAGAAAGCGAAAGTTCAGATTACCATAATCAGCTATAAACTGATCACAACATTGTATACATACTACTAGACAGTTACATCAGCAAGTATCTCACATACATAATAAAATAGTATGCAAAATTTCTCTTACTATCACATAACATGAATATCAATCTCTTTGAGTTCAGTAACTCTTTAGTAGTGTTATTTATTAAAACATTATACTTAAGTTATTAGTTAGCTTTTATATGCATGCTTGTTAGTTACAATTACAAGTTATTATAAAATTGATGGAATGATTTTTCTGTCAATGAAATTATATCTGACACATTATATTATATATTTAAGTAAATAACTATAAACTGAAATTTAAAATATTTATATGAATAAAGTAAAGAATGCTTAAATCATAAACTAGAGAAATTAAATTCTACATAAATTGGATGGCAATATTTATTTATTATTAATTGAATCTTAGAATAAGCACACCACAAGATAAAGAACTACATACATTTATTTATTAAACAATTTTTGTACACATAAAACTAGACAGAACAAACAACACATAAGACAAAATGTACAAAGGATCTGCTTATTTCATAAATGAAATTTCTTCCAGCAGACCCGCGAAAGGATAAATTGTAATGTAATAATATTTGCGTATACAGCAGAAAACAATGAAATAATTTATTTTTTAATTGTTATGATTGCATTTTGCATATTGAGGAAAAGAATTCGAAAGATTGTGCTGTTATGTATTTAATTATATTTTAAAATATTATTATATTCATATTTTCCACATTTACAAATAGCATAGATAGGTATATCAAAAAAATCTATCATTCACAAAACATTATTATGTCATACTTATCAAAACAAACACTTTCTATTAGGAATAAAATTAACATGTTTAAAAGTATTAATATTTATGAAATGATTCTATCACATTATACAATATGCAATCAATCATGTCACCTAATTTGTTTAATACTTTCTTAATAGTATTTTTATTATCTAATGTGAATTAATGATATGTTAATATGCTTTTAACCACTGAAGGGATTGTACTGAAATTTTGCATGCAGATAGATTTTATGGCATAGGTCCAAAGTTTGCATGGGAAAACAAAGAGATTTTTAATTGACACTTCACAGAAGTACTTCTGTAAATAAATAAGTAAATATGTGTTTGAGGCTTTTTCAAAATTCAACCCCTAAAGGCGTGTAGAGTAGAACTATGTTACCCCAAATTTAATGCAAGCAAAACCATGGGCAAAAGCTAGTGGAATGAGATTTCTTAATTCTGTCATACATTTCTGTAGGAAAGTTAGCATTTCCTATGAAAAAAAGGAAAAAGACAAATTTTATATTACTAGACAAATCTTTTCAGAGTTTGGCAACTGCAGTGGTCCAACTGTTCACAACTGAAGGGCCAGATCATTTACAATGGAGAAAGAAAGACACCGGGGTTCTTTGTCTGATAAAGGACAATGGCAAAAGGTCCTACTTCTTTCGTATGTACTGCCTCTACCGCAAGGCACTCATCTGGGAACACGAAGTTTACATGGAGATTGAGTATAAAAGCCCTAGGCCCTACTTACACACTTTCGAAGCTGAGGTTAGTATACTATTTTAGTTCAACTACTTGAAAAAAACACCTAGGTCTTTGAGCCAATAGATAGGACTTTGCTGAATAATCTAACTTCAACTTTCAATACTCACACTAATACATTTACCCATAAGTTGTATTATGATGAAATTACATAAACAGTGTCCGATTTTGCCATTGTTTCTGTCTCAAGTTAAACATCAATATGGTAACTAAGGATATAAAGTTGTAACACTTGCACCATCAATGGTACTAGTCAATGGTACTGCTGACATAAAGGCAATTATTTTTTTATTTTTTTTTCTTTAAAAAAAAAAAAAAAAAAAAAACGTCGCCCCACACTAGGATTTTCTCCTGTATCGTGGGTGCAGTTACAAACATAGAATATCACATGCACATACACCCAGGCCGGAACAAACTTCTGTAGGCCATACAAAACATCTGTCCCGTGCGGGAATCGAACCTGCGAAATTCTATATTATAATGAACTTTCTCTGATTACATAAAATATTAATAACTTGAGATGCAACTTGTTATCCATCTGGTTGGACTATAATTCATGCATTATGTTAATTAATGAACTAATCTCAGGATTTATCATTGCGCAGCCCGAATTTCTCAAGTTAATAAAACATAGTCTTATTTTATAACATTGAAAATAAATTGTTTTATTGCAGCCATTGGTTAGATCAGTAGCTAGATTTGAAAATGTTATAAATATAAAAGATGGTTATTTTTTTATAGTTTCCAGCAACATGCATTTTAAAACGTTTGAAACAAATTATGTTAATAATGGGATACCAGTGCAGTGTGTGTTCATCCATTTAAAGTCCGAGGGAAGGGTTACTGCTGCTACAAGGCCTTTTACACTACACATACGATACAGCTGCAGAGTTAGCAAACAATTTGTCATTATTATCACCAGGGGTGGTTTTTGTCTAAAAAAAATCTATCATGATCGCTTTGAATTTGCCAATCATTGCAGCTTCATTACAAGACTGTAGATTCTCTGATAAAAAATAGTGATGAATGCACTTTGACTGCTAAATCGAAAGCGATTGCGATAGATTTTTGTTGCACAATCAGGGGGCAAGTACCTACTGAAGGTGCATGGTCCATAAACACAAACATTACAAAAAATGTCGCACCACTACAGTCCCACTTACTGCCTCTGTGTGTGGAGCGCTTTAATATTGATGGTTGCAAGTTTTTGTTAAAGGCAACTTCCAATATTTTACTCAAACGAAAATAAGTTAAACAGCATTCAAAGATTTGTTTTCAACTGGAAATAGAATAGCTTAGAACTCAGAAATTAAACGCATACTCAAGGTACCAAATGACAGAATTAATTATAAATATCAATTTCTTTCCTTTTATGGGCACTATGACTGCAAAGGCTTATGTTGATAGAGATTCTTCAGTTTGAATTATGAATCATATTTGATTATTTACATGATTTATTCTTAATGGTGTAGAGGCCTAGTTGAAATATTGTAATAATCATTATAGGAATACATGACTGCATTCAACTTCGCCAACGAAGATGAAGCGAGAGTTCTGCGAAATATACTCATCGAGAGGATTGAACTACGGAAACAGAGACGAGAAGGTATGCATTTCATGCTCATAGGAAACTGTTTATGCAACCATCTTATGTTTGCTACTGCTTTTTATACACGCAGTCTCCCCACCAGATGGGAGGTGCCTACAGTGGTACAGCCTATGGTACCTCCGATTCCTGTATGATACAAAGACCACAGTGTAGGTCAAACTTGTAAAAATAGATGTAAAGTCGCAGTTCACCTGTAATTTCATAGTCTGTCTTACCCTTCAAACCGTAACACAGCAATGCAATCCTCTCTCACTTTTTTTTCCTTTCCATTATAAGATATAAAAATGCTAAACTGTATAACATTTTTTTTATTTCCAAAGTGTAAGTTAAAAAGAAATTAACACATTTTTTTTCATTATAATGTAAATGTCTGGTTCTGGTGACGTCACACTTATATACATTTTATTGTACGCTTTAACATGATGTAGCAGGGCTGTAGCAGGTTTTATTGTTATTTCGACAAAAAAACTAAGAAAAAATACCTGACATTTGATATTTTTTTATCTAATCTATCTGACGATCATATTAGCTTTAATTTTTTCATACTCTGTCATTATTATAAATAAATTAAAAAAAAAAGCCTTTTTATTTCTGGTTTAACATAAAATCTTAAAAACTAAACTAGGTATATCATTTACACCAGAACCCTCTATGAGGTAAAGGCCTCTTCCAGAGACTGCCACTTTTTCCTGTCTTGGGCCTTCCATATCCAATTTCTTCCCGCTAGGTTTATTATGTCATCTGTCCAACGTGTTAGCGGTCGGCCTCTCTTTCTTTTACCCGCTGGCCCCTTCCAAGTTGTCGTGAGAAATGTCCACCTCTTGTCCTGGAGTCTAGCAATGTGGCCATCCCATTTCCATTTAAGTTTAAGGACTTTCTGGAGAGCATCTGTAATATTTGTTTTCTTTCTAATAAGGGAGTGGTTTATCTTTTGAATTTTTCTTAATTTCATCATACTCCGTTCCAACCCCCTTTGGCATGTAACAATCATCCTTTTTGCTTTTGATGAAAGCTTCCATGTTTGACATGCGTAAATCATTGAAGGTAGTAAACATTTGTCCATTACCTTCTTTTTAAGTTGGACAGGTAAGTCGCTTTTTAGGGTTTCTTTTAAGCTCCAAAATTTATTCCAGGTGATTTTTGTTCTTCTCTCTATTTCCTGTACGTTTGATTCTGGATTGAAGCTTATTTGTTTCCCTAAGTATATGTACTGGTCTACGTACTCTATATGTTCATTGTCTATATTGATTGGACTTTTGATGCTATTTGTCATAACTTTTGTTTTGCTGTAGTTAATTTCTATACCCACTTTTTTACTCTCTTTATTCAATGTGTTCATCATGTATTCTAGTTTGGATTTACTATTTGAGAATAAGGCAACATCATCAGCAAATCTAAGATGTGTCAGGTGTTTTCCTCCAATATCTATGCCTTGGAATTGCCAATCTAGTTTTTCGAAAATAGACTCTAGCACGGCTATAAAAATTCTTGGAGACAGGGGGTCGCCCTGTCTTACGCCTCGTTCGATAGGAAATGCTGGGCCTATGTTTTCTAATTGTATTTTGCTGGTACTATTTTTGTAAATGTTTTTTAATACCATCAGGTAAGTGTTTTGCACTTGTTGGTCTTGCAGTGCATTCCAGATAGCAGAATGTAGTATAGTGTCGAAAGCCTTCTTATAGTCAATATAAGCAATGTATAGTGGGGTTTTGAATTCTTGATGTTTCTCTATTATTTGCTTGATTGTGTGTATGTGATCCAGTGTCGAGAAACCTCTTCTGAAGCCTGCCTGTTCCAACGGTTGGTATTTATCTATTGCATTGCTTATTCTTTTTTCTATAATTGATGAGAAAAGTTTGTAAATAACAGGCATTAAGCTTATGGGTCTATAATTGCTGACATCATTTGGGTCGCCTTTTTTGTATAGTAGGATGATATTTGATTGTAGCCACTGTCTTTGGATTTCAGCTGTTGTTAAAATTAAGTTAATTAGGTATGCCAGCGGAGCACTTAGTAGAGAGTCAGCAGCTTTTATGGCCTCATTATTTAGATTGTCTGGACCTGGGCTTTTTTCAAGTTTCAGATGTTGGATAGCCTCTAGTACTTCGATTTCTGTAATACTTTCTATTACTTCTTGTGGGGAAATATCAACTTGACTTGATTCTGTACAGCTGATGGTGTTGTTTTCATTTGCACTATATAGGTCTCTATAGAAAGCTGTCACTATATCGAGGACTTCTTTTCTGTTTTGGGAAATGTGTCTGTGTCTCTTTAGATTTTTTATCCAGGTCTTGTGTGTTTGTAGTTCTCTATATGCCTTCTTTATACTACCTGATTTGATGAGATGTTTTGCCAGGGTTTGAAGTCTGTAGTTCTTATAGTCTGTTTTTATATATTTATTTGACAACTTGTATAATGCTTTTAGTTCATTTTTCATAGCCCGTGATTTTGGCTTTGCTTTTTGCAAGTTTTGTCTGCGGGTCAATAGTGCTTTTGTTCGGTCCGACAACACCTGGTTGCCATCCATATTGTGAGTTGTTTTCTTTATTTGCAGTAAGCTTGAGTTTATTTTTGTTGTTAGGCTGTCATAGAATTGCTGAACTGTGTCATTTTCTTTCCGGTCAAGAAGGTCAGGTATATAGTTTGATATGTTAAATTTATATTGTTCAATGTTTTCTGCATTACATAAAATTGATTTAATGTTTATTTTACTATATTGAATTCTGCTCTTCTTGGTTTTTTGAACATTTATTGTCGCTCTGACCATTCTATGGTCCGATGGATAATTTATGTTCAAGACCTCTACATTTTCGAATTTTTTAGGTTCGTTAGCTAGTATAAAGTCTATCTCATTCTTTATTTTGCCGTTTGGTGAACACCAAGTCCATTTCTGGTTTAATCTTTTCTTATAATAAGTGTTCATAACTGATAGCTTATTCTCAAATGCAAATTCTACCAGCTTCTCTCCTCTTTCGTTCCTTGTACCATAGCCGTGCCTTTTTATTATAATTTTTTCATCTGGTATTCCTTGTCCAACCTTGGCGTTAAAGTCGCCCATTATTATAATATTTTTGTTTGCCATTTCCACTGCAGTGTTCAATGTATCATAACATTTTTGTAATTCATCATCGCTTGCTGTTTCTGTTGGAGCATATACTTGGATTATGGATAGTAGATAGTTGTTAAAGTTTAAGTTTATTGTAGCCACTCGTTCGGAAAAGCCAACAAAGTTTTCTAGATTTTGTTTTATGTGTTTTTTGAGGAGGAAGCCTACACCGTACTGCCCTGGAGTTTCGCCTTTATAGCACAGTATGTAATCTTGATATTCATCTATGGATTCTCCTTGCCTCCTGACCTCTGATAGTCCTATGATATCGTGTTTGATTGATTCCATTGCTTTTGTAAGCTCTATTAATCTTTCGTGGCTAGAAAGCGTCCTTGTGTTGTATGTTGCTATATAAATCTTTTGGTTTTCTGGTTTTTGGGTTTTGTGTTCATTTTTATTATATTTCTCTGAAAGGTTACTGTCATTCATCCCCACGGCGACCGTATTCCGTCTTGGGGAAGGAGTTTTTGTTCTTATGCGTTTCCTGGTTGGTTTTGTCTTATTTGTCTTCCGGGGTCTGGTGTGTGCTAGTTGTTATTGGTTATTGTATTCAGATTGCGAGTTTGATCTGGAACGGCTCGTGAATTTTAATGCATTGGTTTTATTGATCTTATTTGGCGCCTTTTGGCTGGGTCCTGCTTTATTTTGGTTGTGTATTGGTGTTTTTGATGGAGAACGTTTCCGTTTCTCTTGGCCTTTCTCTTGGTCTGTATTTTCTCTTATTATGAGTTTATCATATCTGATCGTAGCCATTTTACCTTTCTTAATTTCATCCTTTTTTCTAATGCTTAGTTCTTTCCTTATTTGTAATATGTCTTTGGGGTAATCTTCAGTGGCATAGGTATTTGTAGGTAGTTTTTTCCCGTTCTTTAGTACTTGTAATCTTCTCCAAGCTAGGGTTAACTTCACCAATATTGGCCTGACCTTTTCATCGGTCTTTTTACCTAATCGGCGAACATCACTTATTTCCCATTTGTCAAACTCTTCCATTTTGCCTTCTTTGGCCACAATGTTTAACGTATTCAAAACTAGTTCCAGTAGTTCGATGTCATTTTGCTCCGATTCTTGTATACCATGAAGTATTAAATTGTTTTTTCTCACTTCTCTTTCTAAATTATAAACTTTGTTCTTAAGCGTTGTTATTTCATCTTTTAATTTTAGGTTTTGTTCGACTAGTGGTGCCAGTTTCTCTTCTATAGTCGTTGACATCTTCGTATTAAAATTTTCTGCTAAGGAAGTAGTATGTTTCATGAAGTCTTCCTTCATGTTTTCCATTTTTTCGTCCATTTTCCGCAAAAACGATGTCATCATTTCTTCTGTAGACATTTTGTACTATTTTCTACTAATTGGGTAGGTAAACTTTTCACTGGTATCCCCAATTTAAAGCTGGTATCCCTTTTTTGAAGGCGGTTCAATATTTTCACTGGCAACACTGTAATAGCCGTCAACGGCTCAACTGTCAGTGTTCTTTCTTGATGTAGGTTATGTGTGTACCTACCTAGTTATTGATATTATTTATCAGTAAAAATGTTTTTATCACTATTTTGCTTTTGATGGGCACTTTTCAACATTGATTCTTTGTGATTCACAGTTTTTAGGTCTTGTTTCACTGGTATTTCACACTTTTAAACGTAAGCAGATGTTTTTGCACTAGATATTTATTAAAATCACTTAGCGATGTTTACGACGGTTATCACTTGACATTTGCTCAACCGGAAGTCTGTCATTATTACTACTGTTTTAACTTTTAACAAATGGTCAATATCAAATTAATCTGTCCAACGGGAACAAAAATTCTCGTTGGCCAGTGTTGACAATTGAACATTACTTAACTGAGATCAAGGAAGGCAGGTAATTCAGCCTAAGGTCATGACCGCTTGCGCATGTGTGAGCTTACTAGAGCCCAGCGGAAAGACGCTGTCGGTATTAGTAATAAGTCTGCTGCAGGCGGAGCATGGGCTGCCAAGACGGGACTTAAGTCACGCGTTATCTCACAATTTCACTAAAATAATCTCTATGTCTTACAGAGTAGCATGGCGGCGCGTATTTAGCCTGCAGTCGGAAACATATAACAGCGCTCACAGTGCTTACGATTATAATCGCCCGATCTGTAAAGCACACTAAAAGTGCTATCAGCGCTAACAGCATGCTTACAATTTCGGTCCGGAGTTTTAGCGTATCAATTTGTCAAACAAAATGTCGAGTTAAAATTTGATTAGGGTTGGTCATTTTACTTTCGATTGTTTCTCAGTACTTTTGTTTTGTGGATTTTTAATTAGAACATTGTTTCCCAGCTCCAGAACAGATACAGTCATTTTGAACCGAAAACACAATTATCAAATATTTCATGACGCGTTTGAGCGCGCTAATAACGTTGATAGTAACTTTTATTGATTTTCGGACCGCAACTTTTCGGACTGCAAGTAATGTGACGACCATTGCTGCTCGTCACATTATTTGCAGAAAAAGACTTGTCCCAATCCATTATTTTAATTATTAATATTAATAATTAATCCGTCTGAACTCACGAAAAATTACAAAATGAATGCTGAGAATGGTCTATCGAACAGTGACTATACAGGATGGGATGCGCGCATCCGTTTGAAGGCTCGAGCATCCGTGCGCAGAGCAGAGTCGCTCAGGCTTGTGCGTATGCGACATTTATTTCGTCTAGTGCGCCTTGTGAAAGAAAATTGCATGCGCGATCGCTCCGCTGCCCATCGCCATATGTGCGCCCACAGAACAGAAAAAACAGTAGAAGTCGCAAGTGGGCGGTACCCGCGTAGGGCGATATAAGCGTATTACGCGCATCTCGATCTCTAACCACCTCAGTCGCATGTTAGTACTGCCACGGAAATCATCTCAAAAAAATATAGTAAAATGCCGTATTGTGTTATGTTATCATGTAAAATCGACAGTGGAAGGAAGAATTTATCTAAAGGTGGCATATCATACCACCGATAAGTAACATTTAATTCATATTATTTTTGTAAATTAAAGAAATTTCAAATTCTATCACCTTTAGAACAAATTATTAAAATGAAATTAACCTTATCGGGATAAACTTAAGGTTCAACTTTCAACGCATTTCACAACTTCTTATCTCGAACTTTCCGTAATGAATCCTAATGTCAAACGCTACTCAATTAGTGATGTGGCACATAGATACTTAACACCTAATAAAGTACTTAATTTTTGTATGAGGTATTGTTATTGTTTGAATTATGATTATAAATTATCATGTTCGTATGCAATCTTATAGCATTTACCCTATTACCCTATGGAGATGGCAAGGCTGGGCGGACCCCTCTGCCAAAGTACATTGGCCATTTATGACCATGCAGGTTTCATAAAACTAGTTGACGCGCGGTCGATGCCATTTAGTGTCGTTTCGTGTTGCAAGTAAGAGCTCCTAAAAATGGTTGATTGTGCAGTTATTTGTTCTTGCAAAAGGCGATCCAGTAATTTAAATCTTCGACCATGGGGTTTCCTATCACATACAATACAAGTATAAAATTTACATTAACGTGTTTTATTTATCTACAATTTTGAAGTAATTAATAATATTATTTTAAAATACGATATTAATAATTCTAAAACAATTAAAGAAAAAGTTATCCTATTTTCGAAAGGAGTAACCGAATCGCAGATACATTGTCTTCTAAAATATTGCTAAATTGTACGTTTATACTTTTAAAATAATTATTAACCATAAAAAAGTGAAAGTCATTTTCGTTATTCGGTATCAAATATTCTGACTGTATAGTATGATATATTATCTGTGCTGATACCTGTTACTGCACTGCATACATCACTAAACGGGTAGATTTAAAAGCAACATTTGTAACGCCATCTTGCGCTTAGTAGTTGGCGTTTGCTTATTTACGGAATCAATCGATTATGGGCTGTTTTTATTTTGTAATAAGATTGAATTTGAATTGACAAATTTCGGGTCATAAGTCAGTCTATTTGATATTCTATTTGACCAATTACAGCTCGGTATTTTGCATTAGGTGTTGAGTTTGGCGACGCCGGTTTTCTTGCTAATAAGTCATCATGAGGTGAAGGAAAACATCGTGAGGCAACCTGCATACATCTGCGAAGAAATTCAATGATGTATGTGAAGTCGACCAATCCGCACTGGGCCAGCGTGGTTGACTAAGGCCTAATCACCCTAATATAGGGTAGGCTCGAGCCCCTCGGTGGGGACGTATATGGGCTGTAATGATGATGATGATGAAGTCATCATGCGACTTCTACTGTTTTTTCTGTTCTGTGTGTGCGCCGACCCTTAGTCGTCGCGTCGCGCGCCGATGAGAGGTCAAGACGACAGAGTTAAGTAAATTTAAAAGCGGCGTAGTTGAACATTTAATTTTGGATAAAATCTGACTCATATTTTTTATTGATTGTAAAAATAATACAATAATGAATCGAAGAATAATCCTGTGTAGAAATATATCATTATAATTTGAGTATTAAAATAAGAAAGCTATATATAAAATAAATTAAAACTAAATTAAAAATAAGGCTTAGTGAAATATATTCTACTACCGATTCTGAACAAACTATATTTAGGTTTTGCATAATTAAATTAACATGTTGTATATGTTTTGTGGCAACTTGTTGAACTGAATTTTTGATGCTGACTAATAGCAATACTGATAGTAGCACCATAAAACCTACACCTAGGGTCGTGCCACTAAAACCTCTGACCCCAATTTCGCTGAAAATCGATATTTGACTTGTAATATCTCGTTGAACTCGTCTTTTGAATCTGAACATGGAAACTCTAATTCGGGCGCCCAGTGCCCCACCTAGGCACCACTAATAAAGCCATTGACCCTAAATTCGTCCAAATTTGATAATGGCTTGTTGTACTAGATTTCTTCTTTCTCATACACTTATTTAATATCCTTAAATGACTGTATTGATCCATTAAAAATGGGCCACCAAGCGGCAACTTAATTTTTGAAGTATTGAGAAAAATCATATATAGTCCGATTTTTTCTTTTATAGACGCTCGACGCGATGCGCAAGGTTTTGTTTAAGCAAAAACATTATAGTGCTGTTCCGGTACTGTTTGTTTCTGGATAATCAGTCTTTTGTTGGATTACAGTATCTTATCTGTAGTTCAATCAATAGTCGACGGAATTACTGCCTGAAACAGCGTTAATTCCAATATTAACTTAGATCGAACCACTATTATTTTATTAAGTTTCTATTCATTGTTTATCTCGGCATCATTTGAGTGCAAACAAGCCCCCAACAAAAATAGTAACAATTATTAAACGTTATTATAGTTTATCATTATTTTTATTGTGTTGGAGTTTGTTGCATGTTCTTATCGATGAGGCTCTCCCAATTTCCGAACAGGTGTAGAGAGAGAGTCACTTTTTTTTCTCATTTACTCGTAATAGCATACATCTTAATTGGGATGATGACTGAATTCTAATTTTTACGTCTCGTCATTACCTAAATATTAAAATACCGTGGAAAAAGATGCAGTCCTGTGAAATTAGAATTAAAATCGGCTTAGAAATACATTAGATACTAGCATTTCAAGTTGTTAATTTGAAGGCGATTAGACAGAGAGGTCCGACATCAACCGTGACGTCATTGTTGAGTACGGCCATATAAACTCTTTGCAAATTGCCGTTTTGCTAGAAAGAGATGGAGAAAAATCTTTAATACCTTATAATTATCTTGGTTGTTTTTATAGTTATTCGAAAACCGATTTTTTCTTTCTGTTCATTATAATTGAATGAGCTTCTATTAAAGCAAAAAAAAATTTTTGTCATCTAGCCTATTATAGTTGGGTAGTATATATGTATATTAGCATTGAATGGTTAATAGTTATATGTCTTAGACATGCTCTTGATTCTTTCGATTTTTTGCATTTTGTGTGAAGTCAATAAGTGCTTGTAAAAGTATATGTATACTCGATGAAGATTTATTAAGCTCAAGTAATGAATAAGGGAGAAAATTGTGTTTCAGCCTTTCACGGTATGGGTATCTTGTCAACCTATAAGTCTAATCACACTAGAAGATCATAGTTGTTACTTAAAAATTATGGGAATCGCGAGTTGTCTTCAAGTTCACACCTACCGACAGGCTTACGTCGTCGTGTTTAGAAACATACGACTTGTCTTACGTCAGCGGTTGCCGATGATGCCATTCATTATATCCAAACGTCTGCCTGGCTCATTATATATTCCTTTGTCTACAGAACGCGGTGTTCATTAAATACGCTTGTGTTATTTTGATTTGATGCTCGTATACAAATAATGTCCACGAAACTGACTAATGGTTCGGACGCAAAATTGGTATTATTCAATTGTTGATAACGTACCTATCATATCATAATACATCAAGAAACTGAAAAATCCGGCCAAGTGTGAGTTGGATTCGCGCACAGAGGGTTCCGCGCAAACTTATCTTTCCAATGCTGCGGCTCCACCTGCGTCCTTGCGCGTTAATCTTTATTATCTTTATATATAAAAATGAATCGGCTTTGTTTTAGTCTCGTCTACAACGTTTGCCGAGCCCACTAGTATGGAATAATTTTGACACTACACAGATGTGGCCGACAGCGTAACGCGTTAATTTCTATGCGGCATTGTAAGTGGTGTTAGACGTTAATAGGTTTTTGATATCAAACTCTGCAAAAATGGCAACCTGTCACGTTTTTCTTTATTATAGGGTAATGTATATTAAAAAAACGGAACAAATCAGAATTATAAATTTATTAACCTAAGTTTTCAGGGCCGAGGGTAGGTATAAGGTCTTCACAGTAATTAAAAAACTACTCCCCTGTACTATTTCTCTCTCTTCAAGGTCCAGTATATCTTCGGTACTCCAACAATCCATACAGTCCACCAGAATTATCCAAAATAGGTATTCTTCTAAGATACTACGTTCACGTAGCAAATACGAAGCCACGAACAAATATGAAGCCACTAAAATAGCCCGGTGGCAGTTCCTGCATAAATCGAAACCCACATTAGAATATGCATTGATTGATTTCTGTTACTGCCTCTTTTTGATGCACTTTTTGTATCACGAGCATAGCAAGATGGATGAGTTAGTACAAGAGAACTGTTGTAAATATTTCTGGGATGAAGTGGCAGTAAAAATAAGAAAGTGAGCAGAAACGATTACATAATAACTGCTGGCGCTAAACTTGACCTACATTTAAATAACAATTAACAATATATTAAGCCGCTGTTAGAAGTGACAAAAAGGTTTTAAAGGTCAAACTGTAAAGACTGGTCCGTTGTCCTATATACCTGAACTTTATCAATTTATAGGCACCGACTAAGATAAATAGATGATATATTCTAAATTACAATAACATGCAAATATATATTTTTTATATAGTAAATATGACCTTGTTAATAAAAATGTATAGTTAATATATACACGGTTATTTTTTTATCACCCTGGAAAATTTTAGGGACGCTTCAGGACACATCCAATATTATATAAAAAATAAAAAAAATTAAATAAAAAAATTAAAAAAATATAAAAAAAAATAAAAAAATCTCTAAAAATGCTGCTCTCAATAGTGCAGCATTTTTTGTATTTTTTTAAAAATTAATATAAAATTAAGGTTATTTTTTTTATTTATATTTAAATCATTCTAATACCATGTCGTGAAGCGTCCCTTAAATTTTCCAGGGTGATAAAAAAATAACCGTGTATATATTAGGTTGGGGAAAAAGTCTTTCCGCATTATAGTATGTATAAACTTGTAATAAAATCTCTTTGGCTATACTATTTGTATCTGGCTGGTTTTGGTATCATTGAAAGTTTAAATTTTAAAGAACATAATTCCAAATTCAAATTAGGAAAATGTGTGATTTTCATTTGTTTTTCGTACCGCCAAAATGAGTGAATCTAATGAAGAAATTCGATACATTTTAAAATTTTACTACAAAAGTAAAAATGCAACGCAAGCCGCGAAAAAAATTTGCGATGTTTATGGACCTAGTGCAGTGTCTGTGAGAGTAGCACAAATTTGGTTTAAGCGTTTTCAATCCGGAAATTTTGATGTCAAAGATGCACGTCGCTCTGGTCGCCCTATTACAGATAAAATGGATGCCATTTTTGAAAAAGTGGAGCAAGATCGGCATGTCAGTAGTTACGACGTAGCTGAAGAACTGGGAATTGACCACAAAACAGTTTTGGCGCATTTGAAAAAAACTGGGTACACAAAAAAGCTCGACATTTGGGTACCTCACGAGCTCACTGAAAGAAACCTAATGAACCGTGTACTCATTTGTGATTCTTTATTACGACGTAATGAAACCGAACCATTTTTGAAGAAGCTGATAACTGGTGATGAAAAGTGGATCACGTACGACAAGAACGTGCGAAAAAGGTCGTGGTCAAAGGCCGGTCAGGCTTCACAGACTGTGGCGAAACCCGGGTTAACTCGCAACAAGGTGATGCTGTGTGTGTGGTGGGATTGGAAGGGCATTATTCATTATGAGCTGTTACCACCAGGCAGGACCATCGATTCTGAACTCTACTGCGAACAACTGATGAGATTAAAGCAAGAAGTTGAGAGAAAGCGGCCGGAATTAATCAACAGAAGAGGTGTGGTTTTTCATCATGATAACGCTAGACCTCACACATCTTTAGCCACTCAGCAAAAATTAAGAGAGTTTGGCTGGGAGGTGTTAATGCATCCGCCGTATAGTCCTGACCTTGCGCCTTCAGATTTCCACCTGTTTCGGTCTCTTCAGAATTCTTTAGGCAGTGTCAGGTTAACATCACGAGAGGACTGCCAAAACCACTTGTCGCGGTATTTTGACCAGAAGTCCCAAAATTTCTATAGCAATGGGATCATGTCCCTACCTACAAGATGGCAAAAAGTTATCGAACAAATAGTACCTACATACTTTAGTTAAATGTAAATAAACTATATGAAAAATGTTTTGAATTTTCTTAAAAAATGCGAAGAAACTTTTTCCCCAACCTATTATATATATATATATATATATATATATATATATATATATATCAAGTGAAACATATTAGACAAGTACAACCAAGATTTATTTATTAGTGTTTAAGAAAATCAATAGACAAATCTCATTCGACTCCGCACAGATAGATTTTTATTAACAAGGTCGCACTGATTGAAATCTTAAAAAGCTATACCTAATTGATTTTATTAATCAAAGAAAACTAGGTATATTCTACACTCAGTCTTTGTCCGTAGTACCAAGTACATATTGACGGAAAGAACTAAATTACTTACATCTACTAACAAAGCGTAATAAACTAGATGAATAATGAACTATAAGCATGAATAAGGGAAATACGCAATTAATTACAATATATAATTTACGAAAGCATTAGGTACAAGAATGATTCCAAGCTACCCTACTGCTTAAGAGGCAAAAATATCTACACAACTTACCCAACTGATTTATTGAAAAGAACAATGCGATAAGACAAATTTCGAGGACAAGAAATAAGAACCGCGACACAGGTAACCACTATCAAGTGTGAAATGGCTCTGTCTCAGATATTTGGCTGAGGCTTTGTGCAAACCGTTGGTAGAATTGTTTTTTACCTTAAACTCCCGACCGGTCGCATGAGACCGCTTTAATGAATGTGAAGTGCCGTTTTAATGTCTACTAATAAAAGTTAGTTCAATGTTGTTTGTACATTAACATATTAGTTTTATTTTATATTTTTGTATATTTGTTTATTTGATTATAATAATCAAATGTATATTTTAACGTTTTGAGTAGCAGAGAAAAGAGAAAATGTGATGATGAGAATAACTTTAACGTTACAAACCGTGTTTAGCCGTCAGTTTTG
This sequence comes from Schoenobius gigantellus, assembly GCA_963935595.1. Taxonomy (NCBI): domain Eukaryota; kingdom Metazoa; phylum Arthropoda; class Insecta; order Lepidoptera; family Crambidae; genus Schoenobius; species Schoenobius gigantellus. The sequence continues at coordinate 7,385,200 of OZ012544.1, read as the reverse complement.
ACGCATTCAGGAAGGCGTATTAAGACGCAGGCGTTAACATTAACGTTTACGCAGGTGGAGCCTTAGCATAAAAGTATATAAAGATCCTAGCTACGTATTTTTTTAAACGGTTTTCAGATTTTTTCCCTAACATAATTATGCTGTGAGATATTGCTTCTTTCCCAAATTTTATGATTCTAGGTAAATGGGAAGTACCCTATAGGTTTTGATTCCCTTGTGAAGTCGCAAAATATACTTAGACTTTTTAACAGCTGATTTTGATTTTTTAACAGGTGAAAGAGACCGTAGGCCTGAATATCTTCTAATATAATATTAAATATTCTAATATATCTTCTGATTTCGCTGTGCCCGCGAACTACGTTTCGCTTTTATAAAGCTCAACACTCAAAAAATTCTGGGGAGGGCCACCCTTGTCACCTAGGGATATGAAAAATAGCCTACGACTTATTTTATGACCTACCAAATATACACAAAAAAAAAATCATAAAAATCGGCCAAGCCGTTTCCTAGCTGTGTCCGCCAACTACGTTTCGCCATAATAATCACCTAGGGGTATAAAAAATAGTTTACGTACTATTCTCATACCTACCGAATATGCACAAAAATTTCATAAAAATCGGTTAAGCCGTTTCGGAGGAGTTTGGTTACCAGCACTGTGAAACGAGATCTTCTAATCTTCTAATATATAAAATTTTTCGCGTGAAATTCAGTGATATCGCGAGATCGGCTATATCACGTGTTCCCGAAGTGAACTCGTTAAAATAACAATCTTTCACAAACTACAGTTCCCTGTGGAACTCATTAAAATTCTGGATAAAATGTAACCTCAAGGCTTATATAATTAAGATAATTACACCGAATTTAATCAAGTTGAGTTGTTTAGGCGTGAAAAGGTAACAGACAGACAAACAAGGTTACTTTCACATATACATATAAGATGAGTAGGGAAACGAGTCCTCTAAACTTTGCTTATAAGCAACAATACCAGATGGCATTAAAACTGGTTGTGAATTTGCTTCAGTGCAAGACTAAAAATAACTTCGTAAAAATCAATGTTATTAACACAGTAACTTTTTGGGCGGGATATTAAAATGACGCCATAGATCTTGGATGGATGGCATGCCTTCTCTGTAATGTAGCCCGTCACGCACATTGCTAGATTATTTATTTATTAGTTTTCAATTGGGGAATTTGATAAAATAAAGCACTATGTTTCCGATGGATTGAAAAGCTTTCCTGTAATAGGCTTGGAATACATTCGCGAGCAAAAGTTTGAAATCAGTTACTTGAAATTGGTTCCGCGTGACCTTGCTTACTAAATAAATTTTTAATAATCATAAAAATGACATCATGTTAAAGGTGCAACTGTCCACTTTAAATCGATATAAAATTCATTCATATCGAGCCCGTAATTGTGGAGTTATCCCGGATTAAGTGAAGGAGGTAGGAAAACAAGGAAATAAGGAAAAATAATGAATGAATAAAACAACAAAAATTATTAAATAAAAATTTTATTTATCTTTAAAAATAAGTGTCAATATTTTGTGCTCCCTCCCCTCGCCCTAATAACTGCTCCAAGACTATTCTTCATAGACCTGATCAGCTTCTGAATTTATTCTTGTGGAATACCGTCCCACTCCTCAATCAACGCTGATTTCAGCTCATTCAGACATGAAGGAGCAGGAGTTCTGGAACGAACCTTCCTCTTCAGTTCATCCCACACGTGCTCAATGGGATTCAAGTCAGGGCTGAGCGCTGGCCAGTCCAATGTGGCAATACCGACTTCTTCGAGGTATTCCGTTGTTACACGGGCAGTGTGACAACGAGCGTTATCGTGCATAAGGAGGAAGTCATCACCGATGTATCCCGCATAGGGAACGACATGTTCCAGGAGAATATCGGAAATGTACCGGTCCGAAGTTAGACCGCCTCCTCGTCCCCCGCCAGGCACGAAAACAAGCTCGGTTTTACCATCGAAGGAAATGCCGGCCCACATCATACAAGAGCCGCCCCCATAAGCCACTGTTTCAGCGACACAGCACTGTGCAAATCGCTCCCCAGGCCGCCTGTAGACCCGTCCTCTTCTGTCGCTACCGTGCAAACACATCCTGCTTTCGTCGGAGAACAGGACTTGCCTCCATTGCTCAACTTCCCAATCAAGATGTGTGCGAGCAAACTGAAGGCGTGCTTGTCGGTGAGCTGCCGTGAGTTTCGGGCCTGTGGCAGGCCTTTTTGGAGTCAGATTCGCTTGCTTGAGTCGTCGACGAACTGTCCACTCGCTGGCTGCTACCCCACGAACATCTCGGAGCTCCTGTTGGACGTCGACACCAGTCAAATGCCGATTTCGGAGAGAGGTTGACACGATAAAACGGTCATCCCTCTTCGATGTGCACCGGCGCCGTCCAGATCTTGGTCTCGGGATAAAGCCACCAGTCTTCCGAAAGCGCTTATAAACTTTCGAAACACAGGATTGGCTTATGTGGAGCCGACGAGCGACAACCCGCTGGCTAAGCCCTTCTTGCAATAGGGCTACGATTTGTGCTGCTTCTGTAGGTGTTGTCTCCATTGTCGTACAAGGTAAAGGGTCAAAAGTGGCGGAGATGTGTACCGGTCAACGTGTGAAAGTCGACTGATAAAGAAAATCCGATAACAGCAATAGGTCGCAACTCGTGACGTATCAAACAATTGAAACACGTCTTTTTCGATACACCTTCACTTAATGCGGAATGGCTCCATAAATACTGACTTGTTTTTAATGAATTCGGTATCAGTTTATAAGTAAAGAGTTGAACCTTTAAAATAATGTCATTTTTACGATTATTAAAAAGTATTAACTACTCAAGATAACGCGCAACCAATTTCAAGTAACTGATTCCAAACTTTTGCTCGCGAGTGTAGATCATCATGCAAAAAGTCAATAAAATATTATTGAGCTCACGGGTACCTGTCACGAACAAACATTGAATAAACCTTCTCGTAAATTTGCGGGCACGTGTTCCGTTAGTATGGTGGTCCTACCGTTAGTTTTATGATATTTCTTCTTAAATCCTTAAATTAATTGCTGTGTCAAGAGAACGTCGTTCCAAAAAAGTTGACTTAAGGCATTCAAATGAAATCCCTTTGCCTCTATTCTAATCGTCTGCTTTTAAATACAGTGAATCGTTATTTTTATGCTTGCGTTACTATTAATGTTTGCGTCGCAATACGCGATTTTGAACATGTCAAATAACCGCCTAAAACAGTGGTAACATTTTTTCTATACAGCAAAGCTGGTAAACATGCAAGCTGCCCATCTGATGGTAAGCGGCTGCAGTCGCTCATAGTACACGTGGTTACTGTAAAACTTGCAAATTTACAACCCTCCACTAGGACGACAATGTACGTTGCCAACTTGTGATATAAGATGTCAAGTCACAGCACACAGTAATTTCACTGCATGACTCACCCTTCAAACCGGAACAGCAATGCAAGCACCGCTACTTGGCGACAAGAATTAGGTAAGAGAGAGGTACCCAGACGAATGGTACAGAGTCTCTTTCTGGTGAATCACCTGCAGAAACATCGGCAGTTTGCCACAAAAGTCGATAACGTCTAACGCCATTAACAATGCAGTATACCAATTAAGGCGCATAGTGCTCCCAATGACCTTGCGTCGATCGTCCCGCACTGATTACATAGGAGTGAGTGAGTCAGAGCGAGGGGAATATTTAAGCAAACCTTTACGCGTAAGATGAATTATTTCAATAAAAAATTAATAAGGCGAATAAGAAAAATCCAAAAAGACCATCCGCTAGAATATTGTTTACTTTATTTATTGAAATCGAAAGTATATGATTTAACCTAATATTTACGAAGCGATTAGGTTTACAGTTTTAAAATCGAGGCATGTTTGGGTCACATTTTAACCAAGTTTTAATTAATTTATCAAAAAATTAAGAAGACCATCCTCTAAAGAATGCGTTGAATAATAACATATCTTTTTTAAAGATTTTTTCATTCAATATTTATGAAGAGAATCGGTTTTTTCTGCAGTGATTTTTTATGATTGACGTTACTATGCGCCTTAATGAGCTTAGCTCTTGCCATCTACCTACACTTACGTGCAATGAAATCGACCCACCTCATAGGTTTCGATTCGGAAATATTGTTATATACAAAAATACAATTTGGTATATTTCATAAGCTTTATTTTAGAATCGATAGAAGTATTGCTGACAATAGACTTATTTCTTCGGAAAAGCCTCGTTTCTTTTTTTTTATAAAAAATCGTCGCCCCACACTAGGATTTTGTGTGTCGTGGGTGTAGTTACAAACATGGAATAGTACATGTACATACGCCCAGACCGGAACAAATTTTTGTAGACCATACAAAATATTTGTATATCGATTTTTATATATTGATTGATTTTTATATATCGATTTTATAAATCGAACCTGCGACCCGTTGCGCAGTAGGCGATCACTCGACCCCTGCGTTAACCGTGTAATTTTTACGTTATACGCAATCTCTGCGACTGTGCAGAGTGTTAAAAGTTTATCTCAAAATTATTTCGTTACTAACATTAGAGATGAGGTGAAAAAGTTCAGACCGGTACATCTAGTGCACAGAAGTGCCCTCGCCGCGCAGACTCCGTGCCGTTTCTTATTGGCCCCCACTCAATTCGCACCCCAGGTCCTTCCTCGCTGCACGAACGAACTCCATGCTGTTTCTTATTCTTCACTGCTCTGACATCGTCCTCAGAACGGCGGCAGCGGTCCATGTTGGCGGCGCGCGCGAACAGCGCGTCGTCGAACAACGTGAACCACGTGCCGCGGCAGAATGGCGTCGCCCACGCGCCGCCGCCCGCGCCCGCGCCTGCGCCTGCGCCCGCGCCCGCGCTACTGCCCAAGGCCAACGTCGCAGGTACGGACAAACAAACTTCCCGTTTTCACCCCAACCCCTAAGATAAGATACCTTATAACTCAGTCATTTATTAACCGATTTTAAAACTTGTTTTCATATTCCAAGCGATGATTACTTGGAGTCTTAGAAAATTTAAGATGACTAACTGATATAGTAAGATAAAATTTAGCACCGACTTAAAAATAAAAATGTGATGTTGTGTGTATTCTTATATTATTTTTGACTTTTTAAGTCGGTTTATAGTTTTGGAAGACACTTTTATACAGGGTGTAACTGAACACCCCAATAACATTTAAGGGTATGTATCCATCAGAAGTAGAGATTTTGTAGGAAAAATATTAGGGCTAACAAACCTACTTTTTTTTCTCATACAAACTAAATAAATTATTTTTTGGTATTAAGTGCAGACAGCCCTACGTAAGCGTACGAGGAATACTACGCTCACGTCATACAAACTAAATAAATTATTTTTTGGTTAGTTAGTTTGACGGGGCTCTTTCGCACTTAGCCTCTTGATTGGGTCATTGTGCGTTCTGACCTTGCGTCAGCCTACATCCTACTCCATCCATCCCAGGTCCTCCCAGAATGCCAGCAGCCTCTGTGGGCTGCTACATGCTTCCGGCATGGATGCCGGGGAGTGGAGAAGTTTCGCCCGTTGATCGGCCACGCTTGTGCATTCCATAAGGACGTGCTGTGGCGTTTCCTCCGCCTCCATGCATCCTCTGCATAGGGGGCTGTCTGTCACTCCTATTGTGAATAGGTGTTTGTTTAGGAGACAGTGGACTCAATTCTGTGTGCCCGCCGTCTAAATAACCTAAAACTAAAATTTCTAAATTTAAACTTAATTTAAATGGCCGGTTAAGCAAGTGCTATTCTACGGTGACAGGCCAACTAAATTTAGGCAGAGCTTAAGCGTAATTCTAAAATGTCTAAGATTAGTTTTAATTGTGTTTTGTGTTGCTGTCGTAAAATTATTAAAAGTAAATTAATGGATGGATCTTGTTGTTAAAGAAACTAAAACGGGTTTATGTTTATATCAGTTAATACATTTAATGTACATTTTTATCCTATTTTTAACAATATAATTGTAATTACTAAAAAAATATTTTTATTTTCCTGTTCATTTAAGGCAAAAATAATCAATATGGGCAAAATTAACATTTCTACCTCATTTGTTATTTGGATTTGTATTTTTCATTACCAAAATGGCGGATTTTAGCAAGGTTCTAATTTTAATCGGCATGATTTTAGTCGCCGCTAAAATTAATTAGTTTAGGAAGTTTACGCGTAAAAATCTCACGTCTGGAATAGCGTTTGGACGGCTAAACCTAAGTTGAATTGACCGTCTAAAATTAAAAACGTCAGATTCAAATTAGCAATGTCAGTTGAATTTGACAGATACCGTAGAATAGGAAAATGGTTTAGCGACACCTAAATAAAATTAGGAAATTTAGCGGCCGCTTCAGAATTGAGTCCAGTGTCCGGTTATAGTAGCTATAACTTTCCGGATTTTGTCTCTCTTTAGTCTGATGAGGGAACAGGCAAGATTTTTGGATGGTACCGGGATTGCATCTTTTGTTTGCTTGCATCCCTCATTGGCTCTCCATTCTGTTAGATGTTGTTCCTCGGTTTTCTCACGCAGCCAGGTTTTAATCTGGGCCTGTGGAATAGGCATTAATTATTTAAAATTATTTTTTGGTATTAAGTGCCGAAAGCCCTACGTAATCGTACGAGGAATACTACGCTCACGTCTGTTACGTATCAATTTGTGTTTACATTTTTTTTTGTGTTAAGAGCTGATTATGGTTGTCACTTGAAAGTTTTTGCTTTCAGTTTAAAATCAAATAACTCTGAAAGTATTGGGGTTCTAGGTCTCAGACAAGCACCGAAGGTCCATTTAGTATCTAACTTATATGCCCCTTAAATGTTATTGGGGTGTTCAGTAAAACCCGGTATAGTCTTCCGATTTTGGGTAACCAATTCCCGTCAGCCTTAACCTCCTGCAGGCTAGAGCGTCACAGTGGCATAGTATAGGCTTCATGCTTTCTTCTGAATCAGCAAGTCCCATTCTAGTTTGCATTCTGTTAGTGTCACAATGTGCGGTCAGAGCATTAAACGAGTTCGGGATCTGCTGGAGCTCAGTGCAAACTTGAGCCAATTGTCCAGGCCCATGAAGAGCTTGGCGTGCTTCTTCCTTTTTTGGTTGGCCCATTCTTCCTAGTGCCTCCTTAGCGATTGAGCTCTTATGTTTGTGCTGATTGTTTAGCAGTGACTCCGACAAAATGGTTCCGGTCCCACCAATTGTGTTTCCGATCCCCACCTTGCCAGACTGTCAGCCTTTTCGTTTCCATCGAAACCTATGTATCCAAACTAGACGTACCGCGTTTACCTTACCCGAGTTATAAGGTAACATGCACACAGAGAAAAAAAACATATGCCTGGAATTGGGATGATGACTGAATTCAAATTTTTACATCTCGTCATTAAATATTAAAATACCGTGGAAAAATATGCAGTCCTGTGAAATTAGAATTAAAATCGGCTTAGAAATACATTAGATACAAGCATTTTAAGTTGTTAATTTGAAGGCGATTAGACAGAGAGATCCGACATCAACCGTGACGTCATTGTTGAGTACGGCCATATAAACTCCTTTTAAATTGCCGTTTTGCTAGAAAGAGATGGAGAAAAATCTTTCATACCTTATATCTTGGTTGTTTTTATAGTTATTCGAAAACCGAGTTTTTCTTTCTGTTTATTATATGAGTGAGCTTCTATTAAATCAAAAAAAAAATTTTGTCATCTAGCCTATTGTATCCATGATTTGAGCCAATAAATATAATGGTTATGAAATGAACTGAGCAATTGGCCACTGTTTGAACATTACCGGCCATGATACATGCCGACCATGATACGCCATGCTACGATACTACTGTGAAGTGTGCGTCAAACAGTTGCAACTGGGCGATTGCGCACTACGTCAGGCAATTGGGATGATGACTGAATTGTAATTTTCACGTCTCTTCATAAAATATTACAATACCGTAAAAAAAGATGCAATAATGTGAAATTAGAATTAAAATCGGCTTAGAAATACATTAGGTACAAGCATTTTAAGCTGTTTATTTGGAAGCGATTTGACAGAGAGATCCGGCATCAACCGTGACGTCATCGTTGAGTACGGCCATATAAGCTCCACGTAAATTGCCGTTTTGCTAGAGAGATGGAGAAAAATCTTTAATATGTTATATCTTGGTTGTTTTTATAGTTATTCGAAAACCGATTTTTTCTTTCTGTTTATTATATGAATGAGCTTATATTTAAGCAATAATTTTTTTTTATTCATCTAGCCTATTGTCCACCATGAAACTCTTTTGCCATACACACAACAGTAGTGCCTTGTGTCAGGCCATTATCAGTCATCGAGTTGAGGCATCTATACAAATATCCACTAGCAACTATATCAGTGTTGACCTTTCATACTCTTGTGCTTGCTATGCATGTTCACCACCCAGATAGTATGAAAAATACACAGCTATCCGCGCATTCACCTATTACCCACTGACGCACTATTTTGTCCAGCTGTTTCCTCGATTATTGTTTTAACTTATTGCGCAATAATTAACATGTATACATTATATGATATTATGATATAAACTTTTATATATTCTGTCCAGGAAACTATTCTCTCAAAAGCACGGGGAAGAAGAAGACGACGAGGAAACTCACCAAAGCTGACATCGGCCAGCCGAAGGACTTCAAGCACGTATCACACGTTGGTTGGGATGCCGACAAAGGTAGTAGACCCTTTTATTGTCTATTTTTGCACTTTTTCTTCATTGACTACCACCAGCCCCCTAGACAAGATGCATTTTGATGATGGCAATCGCTAAAGGTTGAGCGTCGGTGGTGCTCTGGCCTCGGCACTGGACTGTGCTCCGAGTAGAATCGGGAGGCCCGCGATCGATCCTGCCATGTACCAATGTGTTTTTCATTTCACGAATTTCATATGTACATTTATCTGACGCTGCTACGGTGAAGGAAAACATAGTGAGGAAACCTGCATACACCTGCGAAGTAATTCAAAGGTGTATGCGTCAACCAATCTGCACTGGGCCAGCGCGGTTTGACTAAGGCCTAATCGCCCTACCATAACTGGTCAGGGTAGACTCGTGCCCCTCGGTGGGAACGTATATGTAGCTGTGATGATGATGATGATGAATCGCTAAAGGGAAAATGTATGGGATTTGACATAAGCCTTCGTTTAGCTTTCGACCGCAATTGTCAAATCTCATACTTTGTCCAATTTGTCCATTTAGCGATTGGGATAGCGATTATTTATCGAAAGACATCTTGTCAAGGGCGGCTGGAGACGCATTTTTGAATCATTAGAAATTAATCTTGAATTCGAACACGAATACAAATCACGTGCGAAATTATTTTCTACTGTTTCAAATTATAAAGATTTTTGAATCACTCGAATTCAGTATTGTCATTAAAACAAATTCTTTATTAAAAATCATTACGTGCAGAAAAAATAAAATCCGATACGCAATAACATGGTAATTACTCATTAAATTACCAAAACCAGCGATGAATTGCATGTAAAACGGAACGCATATATGTTGCGTATATTCTACTAGTAGAAATCAGAAACGAGTGAGTAGGACCACTCGTTGCAGAATTCACGGAATGAATATTCAAAAATAGTGAATTTGGAAATTCGTATGCGAATCTAACGATTTCGAATGCGAATTTGAATTCTATTGTTTCAAAAATGCGTCTCCTGATCGGAATTCGAAACAAGAAACGTCAATAATGGAACGAAAATATCGTGTACTAATAAATGGTGAATATAAATTTAAAATTGTATTTTTTTAAAGTAATTTGCTTTTAAAATTTAAAGAATTACCACTTTAACATCATAACATGTTTGATACTTAATTATTTACTAAAAATTAATAGGACATCATACATAAAATAGACGATGTGAATCTTTGTGAAAATTTTGAGAATGTTTCGGTTAAATAGTTAGACACTGAAGATATATTTCTTGATTATTAAAAGAAACATACAGCTTTTTTAACACTATTAATTATATAAATAAATCATTAGCCTCAATAGTTTGCAAATATAGTTAACACATTCTAGTGTGACTATAGCATTGGAAACAATATTTAATTATAAATGGATTATATAACAAAGCTATAAATATGTATTGTAGGTAGGTTTTACAGTACCCATACCAAAAATATAATTTAATAATAAAAAAGAAAATCATGCAACTGTGTTATTTAAACCTTTTTAACCAGTCACGAAAAAACAAGTAAGTTTGTAAAATATATCTGTGGTCATAGCAACGATTGTGTAAGTTGCAAGCTCTGAGAAGAAAAAGATTTTTTGGAATTATTTGTTTTACACATAGGGAATAAGAAATAATATATCAGATGAGCAGACACTCAGTCTTGAGCATTTCAACAAGAATCGATTAAGGAGAAATTGTGAATTTTTAAAATTCTTGATAATTTTGAAGAAAAATATTTGGTCTCTATCTTCACAACGACGTAATTCTAAGGACTGTATGTAACTCTATACGAGAGCTCATGAACCTATGACCCAATCTCTTCAAGAAATTGTTTCGAATTCCTTCTATTCATTGTATACAAGGTTATATTTTAGTCACAGGACAAATATTGTGTGCTTGTTCAGACAAGCAAACTGAATCAACATTTACTATGGGACCAATCTTAATATCGTGAAAAACAAAATTGCTTAACCATACAAATGTTCAATATCTACTGAACCTAGATATATTGAACAGCTGATTTTTTCGCGATTCTAAAGGTGCCTCCAGACTCTCGCCGAGAATCCCCGAGAACACCCAAGAAGCGTGAATGTGATCGGTTTCTCGCCTTCTCGTTCTCGGGCTCGCCTGTTCTCCGATCGGTGTCGGTTTTTTTTGCCCGCTTCAAAGGGTTTCTCGGGCGAGAAAAGAGAACGCTATCACATTCTCGTTTATTCTCAGTGCGACTCGTGGCTTAGATCGCATGTTATGTTGTGCCAGTTCTTCTATAAATAAGTAATTTGTAAAAAACCACCATCGTCTTTGCCTTTCTTTTTAATACTATTTTTAATTTTGGTGTTAACGAGGTTATGATGTGCTAACGCACACAATACCAAGGCAGTAGCACTGTCGTCCATTCCGGATGACGACCGACAATGTAAATGAGAAGATCGCTAGAGTGTGGATACCTTCTCGGTTCTCGCGTGAGTCTGTAGTCGCTATAGGATCGGTCCCATAGTAAATAGAAAGTGGTATAGTTTGCTTTTGTGAAGGAGCACACAAAATTTGGCTAAAAAAAAATAATCTTTTATATCTATACAATCTATATCTATACTACAAATAAATCTGTTTGTAATGTCAAAATAACAAGTTTTTACTAAATAGGTATGAATGTATATCGGGTACCAATAACAAAAACACGATTTAAAATTTTTTTGTCTGTCTGTCTGTCTGTTTGTTCCCGCTAATCTCCGGAACGGCTGGACCGATTTTGACGGGACTTTCACTAATAGATAGCTAATTATATAAGGTATAACCATAAGAATAACTAATAATACGAGTATAGAAGCGAAACTCCCGGCCGTCGAGCGCTCAAGGCCACGTTATTTACCTACCGTTTGATTTCCGTTGAACGGAATCGCCAGTCAAGGCGCGCACCGTGTGTTTCAGGTACCTTGTGAATGTTTTCCTATTGATTACCTGATTAAGCTTTTTATAAGAATGCGTATTTACTACGTGCTGAAGGTTAATAACCGAAACTTCAAATCATCTACAAAAACGCCATCTTTTATAAATATCAGACATTTGTAAATATTTCTGTTGAATTGAAACCTTTTAAATAAAAATGATTGAATAGGTACTTTAAAATTATTTTTATTATACCTACCCTAGATACAGATACCGTTTTATTCGTAATATTCATTACAAGTCAAAGCTAATACACGGTTAGCGCAGAGGTCGAGTGATCGCCTACTGCGCAACGGGTTGCGGGTTCGATTCCCGCACGGGACAGATGTTTTGTATGGCCTACAGAAGTTTGTTCCGGTCTGGGCGTATGTGCATGTGATATTCTATGTTTGTAACTGCACCCACGATACAGGAGAAAATCCTAGTGTGGGGCGACGTTTAAAATTAAAAAAAAACAAAAAAAAAAACAATATAATGTATCGAGTTTCTAAAGCTGTCATTGTAGTGCAATTTTGAAACTCTGTATGGGATTTTTTTTGTCAAGTCGGCAATAATTTGAATTATGAGAAACTTTGGTACTGCTATATATATTTTTATCGGTCACTGTTCCATATAAAATTTAAATACAATCGACGACACGACGACTCGACGACACGTTTAGCGCAGAGGTCGAGTGATCACCTACTGTGCAACGGGTCGCGGGTTCGATTCCCGCATGGGACAGATATTTTGTATGGCCTACAGAAATTTGTTCCGGTCTGGGCGTATGTGCATGTGATATTCTATGTTTGTAACTGCACCCACGACACAGGAGAAAATCCTAGTGTGGGGCGACGTTTTTAAAAAAAGAAAAAAAAATCATTACTTGATTAAAATTATGAAACAACAGATTTTTTTTCAAGTGAAAATGTTGGCCTGATAGTAAAAAATGAGCTTAGGTTTTATCCATTAGTACATTCATAACTTCAACTCTTGGACTATAAACGTAGGTACGATACCTAAATTACAAACCATTTTTGTACATCGAAATTCGAAACATTTTAATGATTTTGTTCTCGAAGTGTAGGGATTATGCTCAATTAATCAAAAATAGACAGGTTCTTATAACTACGTAATCAAAAAACTAAAAATGTGCGTACTATTGCTAAAGATAGTCGCTCGCTCGCTACACTTGAAGTACAAAATCAATAAGACTCGGTGTATGCTCAGTTTCGCATTTAATGTAAAATATGCAGGTACCTATATAAAAAATATTGTAGTGGTAACCACACGTCTATGTGGTGACCCTAGCGGCGTCCGCAGACTACTGCAGGGCGTTACAGGGGGAAGGGCGCTGTAGGTATGCAAATAGCGGCATTTGGCGCACCCACAAAGGAGATTCGCTTCTATACTGTATTAGTTATTCTTATGGTATAACATAGGCTACTTTTTATCAAGATCGGTCCAGCCGTTACTATTCCACGCGGATGAAGTCGCGGGCGGCACAGCTAGTTGAGCATAATAATACTGTGGCCGCATGCAGGGTTCGACGTGGAGAACCTGCCCGGCGAGCAGATGCGCTCGTTCCTGTCGAAGGCCGGCGTGTCCGACCTGGAGCTGAAGGACCAGGCCACGCGCAACTTCATCTATGAGTTCATCAACAAGAACGGCGGGCTGGACGCCGTCAAGGAGGACCTGCACGACACGCACAAGCCCGACAGAGGTGGGTATGGGTGCCGCTGCCCCCGTAGCACGTCCACCAAAACACGATACGATGAAGCGACTTATCGCGGGGAACTGTCAAAATACGACGACACCCTATTGTATTTTGACAGTTCATCGCGATAAACCGCTTTATCGTATCGTGTTTTGGTGGACGTGCTAGGGGGGCTGGAGCGCGTTCAGAGCCTTCGCGAGGAGTAATTCGCTCGGAACCCGTTCGATCCCTTCTAGCGTGACGCGCGGGTGAAACAACCGGCCCGTTCAAGACCTTAGTTAGAGTGTCGGAGCTAGTGACAACCGAACAACCGTCGAATTTGATGGTTGTGAAACGCTCTGGCGTTTATTACTGAAATACTCTTGCGTGATTGTATGATATTGGGGGTCATCCATACTAATATTATGAATGGGAAAGTGTATGTGTGTGTTTGTTTGTCCGTCTTTCACGGCAAAACGGAGCGACGAATTGACGTGATTTTTTAAGTGGAGATCGTTGAAGAGATGGAGAGTGACATAGGCTACTTTTTGTCTCTTTCGAACCCCCCACTTCCCTAAAATGGGGGGTGAAAGTTTGTATGGAGCATTCCACAATTTTCAAGGAAAAAATTGGTGTGCGGACTATTTGTGACTAACAAAAAATCGTGCATCATTTTTTTTTAATCTGCCCCCAACCCCTTGAAAGAGGGGGTGAAATTTTATATGGGACTTTTCGCAGTTTTCAAGGTAGGAAGCTAAAAATTGGTACACAGACTCTTTGTTACCAACGAAAAATACCTGCCTTTTTTTTAAATCTTCTGTGTTACCCCGAATTTAACGCGAGCGAAGCCGCGGGCAAAAGCTAGTAACCTGTAACGTCATCTGCTAGAAAGAGAGAGAAATAAAAATTCATGTGAAAGAGGGAGATAAAAGATTTTGTTGCCGCAATGCGTTCAACGCCTCTGAGCGAGTTAAAAAATAACCCACTAACTACACTCCGAGGCTCTGAACGCGCTCCTGCACTCACGGAATTATTTATATCGTTTTTACTACTGCGCGTGTTTCGAGGAACCTCTCTAATTTCTCCTTTCCTTTTAATCTACAGACCTACGATGTCACCGACTCACTATGACTACCATTCCAACGTGAACTAAGAAATTTGGCAACTCATTTCTATGTCGCACAATTTACTGAACTCAATCGGGTCTTGGACCTCACCCAGATTTGGCACCGAAAATCTGATTGATTTTAGTGCTAAGAAAACACGGTGCGCGCATTCTCGGCAAAAACGTTACCGTTTCTTCCCCATTTCCTCTCTTTAGGGCTCCTCATAGTATAAGAAAGTAATGTTGGCATAAACAAACCGGTTAAAGCACCTTAAGATTAGATTTGCGTTATAAAACAACACAGTTGATTTGCCTTTGCAATAACATACCGACAGTTACTATGGCTACCTTAACGATGTCGAACGTCTATACGCGAAATATGATTAAAAGTGGTGAACCACTTTCTCGGTCGTCTCTACCTATTCTTTGCAAGCCGCAAGGCAGAATATGGCGATCTATTATCATTTTATTATGATCCACTAACTGTAGAGCTGTAACTCAAGCACAAATAAAAATGTATTATTATTATTAATAACTAAAACCGACACGCCCTACGTCAGTAGATTTGAGTAGGCTGTTATCGCTCGTACGGGGCCTCTGGGTCTGCCTACTATGCATTATTGACGGTATGATGATGGTATCGTTTGCCCGGCAGCGGCGAGCCGGCCCGCGGCAGCGCCGCCCGTGCCCTCGCGCAGCCCCGCCCTTCAACAGCCGCCCGCGCCACGTGAGTACAGCTGCCGCTTCAATGCATTTTATACAGTGTCCCCTGCACCTGTTTTTCTACACAAAAATACCGAAATATTACATACACACTTTCATTGGAACATTACGATAGCGTAGACATTACATTACACAAATACATCGAAACATTACACATCCAAAAATCCAAATGAACACTGCACAAATTCAACGAAAAATTACACAAACCTCTCGAAACATTACACTAATCCATGGAAATATTACACAAATCCATCTCAACATTACACAAGTACAACAAAGCAATACACAAATCCATAGAAACATTACTCAAACCCCTCGAAACATTACATTAATCCATGGAAACATTACACAAATGTATCATAATTAATAAGAGACAGGGTCTTATTTGGCCTCACACAGAGCGTCTCGTCTCAATTTTAAACGGTTTTATTTGGATTGCCCTGTTTGTTTATTTGTTTGGGTCTTGAGTACTTGAAATTTTACTCGCTTCCTATTGACAGAGTGATTAGATATTTGGTACACACCTTTAGTTCTGATGACAATGCAATGTAATATATTCAGTATCATTGTCAATCCAAGATGGCCGCCGCTACAAAATGGCGAATTACATAATCTGCCACAGCCCCCCTCAATATGGATATTAAATGAAAGTGCTTGACTTATATACTATATAAATAAAAAATCACAAATTTGAAATTAAAGTAAGTAAAAAAAAGATAAATAGTTTTATTGAAAATTACTTGAATAAAGGACATTGAATTTGAATAAAGATAATAATGATGTAAATTATGTACTAAAGGCTAATAAAATAATTAACTAGATCGTAGGGTATCAGTCATCACACCACTCTCCTCATCAATCTCTAGGGCATTGATCAGACAAAAAAATAAAATCGTGCGCTTCGTGGGGCGCTTGAAATTTCCATCAACAGTCAACCGCTTGTCATTATAAAAATGCTATTTACACATTAACTCAAGTTACACTATCAGTCATTAGGAGAAATAATCATGTACCTACACCTTTTTGAGTAAAATAAATAAAAATACCATATTTAGGCACTGGCGCTTTTTAAGCGCTCGTGTGCATTGTAATAAGAAGTTTCATACGGTCTGTTCAATTTAACGCTCAACGCCTAGCGTAAAAAATACACTTCTCTATAAAGAGCGTTCCTATACCGTTCCGCGCACACTGAGAGTGCAAAAACAGCGGGGGTGCCGCGTTTTTGGGATTAATGCAAGCTCACAGTGTATAGCAACGTTTCGCGTGCCTGATTATTTACTATCAGCAACAGCCCTATCGCTCGAGCTCGTAGCGAGACGTGAGGCTTCAGATTACTAATAACATACGCTTACGCGGGGCGATAAAGTGTCTTGAAAGCTAAAAGTTTGGATATTTAAAATGTCGGCTTTTTTCAAGATCAAAGTAATGCAACTTCTGTACAATGCGATTCAAATAAGAATAGGAAAGCCAATGACCTCTATCTGTCAAATGTCGTTTGAAAATTACGGTTTGCAAAAAAACTTATTCTCAACAAGAACTTTGTTTGAAATATGTGTTAATTATTTTCAATTTTTTATTATTAATTTAATTCTCTAGTCATAATTAGTTTTTTTTTAAACCATACCATACCATGACCTTTTTATTAACATTGCTTCTGATTAATGTCTTTTCTCATTCAGTCTTAATAAATAAATATTAATAAAAATCTGATGTGTTTTTTGTGAGTAAATAAACGTTTATTAAAGAAAAACCTTTTTTGCTCGCCCTACCTACCTGGTTCGAATAAACATCTACGACGTCACGTCGTACAAATCGCACAGTACGTAATACTATATTGTCTGTGTGACAGCGTCCCGCGCGCCGCCGCCGCCTCCCGCGCGCGCCGTCCCGCCGCCGCCGCGCCACGCGCCGCCGCCGCGCCCCGCGCCGCGTGAGTTCACCTTTTATTTTTATAACAGAGTGTGCGTACAACCATGATTTACACCTGAGATGGTAAGTGATGCTACAGTCGCCCGTAGGACGTGTGATTTCTGTAAAGATTTC
This sequence comes from Schoenobius gigantellus, assembly GCA_963935595.1. NCBI lineage: Eukaryota > Metazoa > Arthropoda > Insecta > Lepidoptera > Crambidae > Schoenobius > Schoenobius gigantellus. Next base: position 7,368,000 of record OZ012544.1, on the reverse strand, counting down.
CAAAAATACAATCTATACAGGGAGCGTCTGTGGAGGGCCTTCAGGCACCCCCTCAGCATGGGACCATCAGCGGCCCTACCGCATATCTCTCTTGATTAAAAAAGATAAATAAAACGTCGATATTCGGTTTTTCTTCTTAAGGGCCCGGTCTCGTAATAATCGGTGTTCTAGCAGAATTATCAGAAAAGTAATATTTTTTTTAGTTATTAAAAATGCAATGAAGGAAATACATTTTATGTTAATTTAGAGTGTAGGACTTGAAGTTTTCATAACACATTTTACTATTTACTTAAATGCTATTTTTAATGTCTTTTTAAGGCCCATATTTACATTCCACGCGTTTAAGGACTCATTCATGCACTCGTCACGTAAACAATATGACCAAAACATGAAATATATTCAGGTCAGGTTAGTCTGGGTGATTGAGAATCGCAAAAAGGAAGTTGTGAATAAACATGTCAAGTTGTGACCCGTGGCGGGTGATCTCCAGGGCGGACTCCATAACGAACTGTAAGTTATTTTTATATACACTCGGCGTCAAAAAAATTGCACCTCTAAGAAAATCACTTTCAAATGTCATTAACTTTTGATATGCAGATGCAGTCACATTTATTATGATTAAGGTTACTTAACGAACTTAATAAAAAACATTACTTTTCATTATCAAATAAAACCTAAAGCAACAAATATAGTGTCACGAAAATTTCTTGCAAATTTTGCTACCCGGGAGAGTCGTTAGTTGCGCTTCCTTTGGGGGTATAAAAGGGTCAACACGGGGTCAATGTGGGTCATTCGCTATTCAACCGTTGAAGAGGACACATCTGTACATTTTACTAAAGAAAAAACACCTGGAAGATGGATACCACAGCTGATGAGGCCGCTCAAGTGGTTGCACTACTGCAATCAGGGATGCGGCAGTGTGATGTCGCCCGGCAACTGAATCTGAGCCGTTTTTCGGTTCGAAGAGTATACCAGCGCTTTTTAGAGACCGGTGGCTATATCCGGAGACATGGGTCCGGTAGACGTCGCTGCACTTCGGAAAGAGACGACCGGTTCGTTGTGTCGTACTCTTTGAGAAATCAAGGGGGGGTAACACTAGATTTTAAGACACTTTTTGTACATTTTTTTTTGTAAATCATCGATTGTTATTTAGGACTTAATGAAGGATTTTTATAATTTTTTTTCTTTTAATGTTTTTTGTATCATTATAATTAAACAAAAGTTTAAATTTAATTGTTTTTTGATACTCCTTTTTGTTACCTTTCTAATGATACCCAACACTATCCTCTAAATAATGTTTAGGAATTTTTGAACAAGATTTTTAAAAGGTGCAATTTTTTTGACGCCGAGTGTATATCAAAACAAATAAATAGGGACACGAAGCCCAAATTGACTTCGAGTGGTAGCAGAGAATGATTTGGGTTGCACCAATTCAAAACAAACATTTATTCTCAAATCTTCTACAATAATCTTTACTGGTTACGTTTTTTCGAAATGTTTTAGTTTCCTTATATAAAGCGGTTTTAATAGTTCTAATTTCTGAATTTTACCACTTAAAATATCACTTTTTCTATAAGAAATCATCCTTTAGCGTAATGAAACTTTAACCACTTAGAAACGAGCTATTATTAAGGCAAATAATAAAAAAACAGTATTTATAAAATGATTATAGGTAAATTTTATACAATTAAAACTTATCGAAATTTCGCTCAGATCTGCTGCGATTTCGCAGCGGATTTTGTGCAGACTGCACAAGCTGCACGGCGTATTTTGAAGCGTCTATGACGATACGCCTCCGTGGAAAGTAGGCCTGTCCTAGCACGCGTACGGTTTCAATAATTTGTGACGATGCAATTTGAACGACGAAGACATTATTTTGGTTTATTACTACATACAGTTGATACAGTGATATTGAATAAATGTTATGTTATTACATATTAAATAAGTACAAAATAAATAAAAGTAGGTGCTCACTCGTTCATTTAATTTCGTACGCCACCTCATATTCAGCTTAATTTAAACTCTGGGCTATAATACATAGTACCAAACACTTTAAAACAGTAAAATCATTAAAAATTCTATATTGCTCACTAATAAGAAGCCAACTTGAATATGCTTGTCAATGTTGGAATCCTATGTATAATTACTATACAGGGTGTCCCAGAAGCCGACGTCAAGCCGAAAGCAGGCGGTAGACTAACTCATATATGTTATCAGAAAAATATAAAAAAAAATCTAAGTCACCTATTTAAAAAAAAATCTAACATTTAAAAAAATCGATATAATTTACAGCCTGTGACGGTTTTTTCACTCTTGTTGCTACAAATCTTGACTTTTCTAAACATTTTCTTTTGTTTTGTAATCCTGAATAATGTTTCTGTGTACTCTAATCTAAAATTTAAAGCCATCTGCTCCAAATTAGAAGAATATGCCATTTTTATTTAAATTAAATATTCAAAATTAATTTTTCGCATAGCTTTAACAAGCTGTACTGAAAAAAATGTACTATGCGAGTTTGGCAAGTAACTGCAAAAGTTGGCGCATTCAATAAGGATTCCAAAATGGTATGATACTTGGTAGATAATTTCTACGATTGCAGACAATATTTTTTTTTCCAAAAACAGGCAGTTTTGAACAAATTTTTCTTACGTACTTAAAATTTATTCTAATGTACTCATGGTTTGCTTTAAGGCTGTAACTTTAACATTCTAGTTTGAGTGAGACCGGGAGAGTTATTTTACGGAGTGTGAGAGAGACAGATAGTGACGCTGACGTGACAGAGACGGAGAGATTCGAAGTATGAGCGAGACAGATAGTGACGCTAACGTGACAGAGACGGCGAGTCTCACATCCACTTCGTAAAATGACTATTTTACGAAGTGGAAGTGAGACAGATAGTGACGCCAATTATTCGCTAACGCACAAACAATACACATCAGTACGTTTCGCTCCTTCGCTTACTGCGCATCTTTTTGTATTCGTTCGTGTTGATTTCGTGCTTACCACTTTCTGCTTCGTTTATTGGACTTGATTGCTTGTGATTTGGATTCGGACTGTTTAGTTTCTCTACCAACGACCTTTGCTTTGCTCCGGACTACTTTTCGTTGATTGTGTAATTGTGTAGTGCCACCATGTCTGCGTACACGACACAAGAATACGCCAACATGCATTTAATTTATGGGGAATGTAGATGCTATGCCAACGCTGCAGCTAGACTTTATCGTGAGAGGTACCCAAATGCAGCTCGTTTTCCGGATCATCGAGTCTTTACAAATGTGCACCGATTACTCTTCTCAGAGGGCCGACTGCCGAACCAAGTACATAGTGAAAGAAGATTTCGACCCCCTTACGAGGACGTTGTACTAGACATTGTCGAAGAAGATCGGAGTATTTCTGTACGTGGAATAGAGAGAAGCACAGGAGTACCCAAAATTACAGCCCATCGGATTTTGCAAAGAAATCAGCTACACCCGTACCACGTACAGCGAGTACAAACTCTACTACCCCGGGACCATCGACCCCGTGTTGCTTTTTGTCAAACAATGCTACAAAAACAGAGAGAAGATCCGCGATTCTTCGAAAATTTTTTATTATAGCCCGATCTTATTTAAGAAGATGTCGAGCCTGCATTAGAGCTGAAGGAAGACAGTTTGGACACCTGTTGTAAATCTTGACATTTAAATAAATTATGTTAAACAATTTTTGTGTATTTAATTTATTTCACTATCTGTCTCTCTCACACTTCGTAAAATGACTCTCCAACTCACTCAAACTAGAATGTTAAAGTTACGGCCTTAAAGCAAACCATGGGTACATTAGAATAAATTTTAAGTACGTAAGAAAAATTTGTTCAAAACTGCCTGTTTTTGGAAAAAAAAATATTGTCTGCAATCGTAGAAATTATCTACCAAGTATCATACCATTTTGGAATGCTTATTGAATGCGCCAACTTTTGCAGTTACTTGCCAAACTCGCATAGTACATTTTTTTTAGTACAGCTTGTTAAAGCTATGCGAAAAATTAATTTTGAATATTTAATTTAGATAAAAATGGCATATTCTTCTAATTTGGAGCAGCTGGCTTTAAATTTTAGATTAGAGTATACAGAAACATTATTCAGGATTACAAAACAAAAGAAAATGTTTATAAAAATCAAGAATTGTAGCAACAACAGTGAAAAAACCGTCACAGGGTGTAAATTTTATCCATTTTTTTAATGCTAGATTTTTTTTAAATAGGTTACTTAGATTTTTTTTTTATATTTTTCTGATAACATATATGAGTTAGTCTATCACCTGCTTTCGGCTTGACGTCGGCTTCTGGGACACCCTGTATAAGTAAAATTGAGAGAATACAAAAGAAATTTCTAAGATTCTTAAATTTCAAATTCAGATTGGATACGGACTTAACTTCTGATTACACTAGGAATTGTCGGCATCACCATCTACTTCCATTAAAATTGCGGAGGGAGGCTGCTGACTTGACATTTTTTCATAACTTAATCCTTGGCTATATAGATTGTTCCGAACTTTTGTCAAAAATTAGTATACAGGTACCAAGTCGAGCCGTATCCAGAAGAAATTACATCATATTTCACGCTGATACTTGCACCACAAATTATAGGCAAAACTCCTATTTCAATAGAGTTTTTAGGATCTTTAATAAAAAATTTTCTCCTACCATTGATCTTTTTAATATAGGGCATAACTATTTTAAAAAACAAATAAATCTTGGATTTTTCGAGTAACGGATTTTTTATACTTACATTGTTTGCTGTTTCTCAGACGAATTGACATGGTTTCGAGTTTTACTTACATAATGTTTGTTATAGCTTATGGTTGGTTATATTTGTATAGGTACAGTATTGTTACTATTTTGTTATGTTTATTATGCATGCAAACATCAAAACATTATTAACCTAACATTGTCTATTAGCGAAAACTGTTTATGGCATTTGTGTTCTATATCTTTAATATTCTATTTGTTGTTATTTATATGCTGTTTGTTTTCCAAATAAATAAATAATTATTACGAATAGTCGGCTAAGGACAGATTCTATTGTACAAACACGGGTATTTTTCTAATATTTGAACCCTTTTTTACAAAACTATGCAGTACGGCAGGTAGGCGTCATGAAACTTGCATGCAGCGACGCGAGCGCTAAGCTGCCGCTGCGTTTACAGAGTTTCATTGTTTTGTATGTAAGCTGCAAGTAGGCGTACAGCAAGCGTATAATGACGAACGAAATACGCGTCTATGACGCTACGCCTCCGTGGACAGTAGGCCTAACGCTTAGTTGTATAAAAAACTGCTTCCGCTCACTTTATCTATGGTCTGTGTGGATGTCTGTTGCAGTTCCGTCGGGCGGTCCTCCGTTGGTACCTCCGCCGCCGCCGCCGCCGGGAATGCCCCCGCCGCCGCCGCCGCCCGCTCCCCCAGCGCCCCCCGCGCCGCCCCCGCCACCCATCCCCGCCGCGGCCACCGCCGCCGCCGCCGCCGCACCCCCGCAACAGGACCCCCGCGCCGCGCTCATGGAGAGCATACGGGGAGGGAAGAACCTAAGGGTGAGCGACTGCTGTTTTTTTTTCTGTTTTATTATTATTTTGTACTGGCTCAGTCGGCGAAATTCGTAAGTGTGGGGAACTGATTTTATCACGAAACAAAATTATAGTTTTAAATCAACACGTCTTTTTATTTCGTCCACATTTTCAAATCTGACAAGGTGCATAGACATAGAAAAAGTTCAATACTGCAACACCTTCTCCTAATTTTTAAACTGTCTTTACATAATTCAATGAAATTAAAATTCGCTAACTCTAAAACTGTTTAGGTATGACAGTTTAACAATTACTGATATTGCAGTTGGCTCTCTATTTCTAGGCATAAAAATTATTGTCATAAAATCATATTCCATAATTTCGATTGAAATAATCGTCAAGCCGCATAATAATCAGGAAGCAGAATGGTAATAAGCATAATATTGTGTGGCAGAAAATCATTTGTCATAAGTATTAAAACCCATAAACTCGAAACACAGAACAACTTGACGCATAATTTTTCAAAGCATAAATAATGTTTAGCATATTAATCACAACGAACAATACGATTACGCAGAATTTCTCTAGGTATAAACTTGCGCGCAAACATGCAGCAATGTATCATGCAGTATGCATGTATGCATGCAAGCATGCATGCAACATGCAAGCAAGCATGCTGCAATGTATCATGCAGTATGCATGCAAGCATGCATGCAACATGCAAGCAAGCATGCAGCAATGTATCATGCAGTATGCATGCAAGCATGCATACAACATGCAAGCAAGCATGCAACGTGCAAGCAAACATGCAACATGCAAGCAAGTATGCACAATGCAAGCAAGCATGTACCACGCAAGCAAGCATGCACAATTGCACATGCATGGTTTCTGTCACGGCTCCGACGCTGCGGGGCTCCGGCGGTCCCACGCGAGCTTATCGTCGCAGATTGGTTTTCGCTCACCACCGCAGCTTCGGTCCGCCTCGCCCCTCCGCGCCTACGCGGGTTTGAATAACACTCTAGGGGTAGGACAAACAAGACTACGTGGAGTCGGTTTTGCAGCGATTCGTTTCTGTCACTAGTAACATGAATGAATTACTTTTTCAAATAAAAAAATCAAAATATATATATACTATGCCAAAGTTATATCAAATGAAAATATAGAAGATTCGAGTATCATATTTGAATAAAATAATATATGAAATGTTATTATAAAAAGTTAAGTAAAACAGAGTAAACATTATATCCTTTAAAATAACATCATTTCTAATTATAAATAAATGCCCCAAAATATTAGAGATATCATTAATTATGACACTTAAAATTATGGCAAAACATTTTAGGACTACCAATATTATGTCTTAAGAAATTAGGGATTTCATTAATTATGCTTCATAAAATTATGCCTTTGGATAATTGTGCCTTATACAAATTATGCAATGAAATAATTATGTGACGTTAATGTTATGCTTTTCGATTATTGTGCTTAGTGATTTATGCCAAGCGTCTTTATGACAAACAACATTATGCCTAATGAAAGGTCCCCATTGCAGTTATTACAAATAAAATATTTATATTAGATAGTCTTAAAAAATTAAATTTTCACAATGCCTTTGAAACTTCACTCTGTTCAGAGGTTTTGTCATAATATCGGCCAACTGGATTTCAGAAGAACAGTAGGTGACATCAATTTCGCCGTCAACGTACTTCTCGTAAATATAATGGTAACGCACGTCGATATGCTTGGATCTTTTGTTGAAACAACCGGTTTTTATCAACTGTATGGAGCTCTGATTGTCCACGTGCAGAGTAAGCTTGATATTTTCGTCTACCAATTCGTTCAGCAAGGATTTTAGGTATATGGCCTCTCTGCAACTATCAGCGGCAGTTATGAATTCAGATTCCGTCGAGGAAAGTGACACGATAGGCTGTCTTTTTGATGATCAGTACACAGGTCCATTGTCAAGCATCAACACAGTTCCAGTTGTACTCCGTCTTGTCGTCAGATCACCTGCATAGTCAGAATCACTAAACGCTTGGATGCTACTTATAGGTGTGTTCCTTTTAAACAATAATCCTTTATGTTTTGTTCCGACTAGGTATTTCAGTATTTTTTTTCACTTCAACAACGTCATCTTTAGAGAAATTTTCAGTTTTTCGAGTAGCTTGGTTCACAGCTTGAGCTATGTCCGGCCTTGATCTAGTAGAAAGATACAGCAAGCTTCCCACGACTTCCCTGTATGGATAGTCTACCTTCTCCTGGCAGTTTCTTGTGTCTTTTCTGAATCTATAGTACTAGGTATAGTGGATGGTTTAGCGTTCTCCATCCCATATTTCTGCAACATATTATTTATGTAATTTTTCTGCGTAATTTTTATACCTTCTTCTAAATGTTGTATTTCCATTCCCAAATAATTTTTAGGATTTTCATTTTTCTTCATTTGAAACGTGTTTTCAAGTTTCGTCAAAATCTGTTTTAAATTTTCTTTGTCTTGTCAAATAACTAGCCCATCATCGACATATAGAGCGATAATGACAGACTTATCTTTGTTTATAAAAACACATCTGTCATTTTTTATATTTTTGAAGCCTAGGAGGCGCTTGTTTCAGTCCATAAAGGGCCTTTTTTAGTAAACATACTTTTTCTTTTTCTATTTTATTGTATCCTTTGGGTACCTTCATGAATACTTTCTCTGTCAATTCACCATAGAGAAAAGCAGTTTTTACATCGAAAGTAAATATGTGATGGTTTTTGGCGGCTGCTAAGGCAAATAAAGTTTTGAGAGCAGTGTGACATACGACCGGACTGTAAATTTCATCGTAATCAAGGTTGCCTTTCTGCTCACAGCCTCGTACTACTAGCCTCGCCTTGTAGGTTCCATCGTCTTTTATGCGGAAAACCCACTTGTTTGACAGTATCCTGTGCCCTTTCGCCTTTTCCTTTGCCTTCTCCCAATTTGCTTTTTCCTTACTATTTATTGCTTCTTCATATGTAAGCAAAACATAGTCTTGTATTTATCAGGCAATTTTCTAGTTCTTTTAGTTCTCACTCCTTCTTCTCTGTTATGTTTATTTGTTAGTTCAATTTGCTTTTGTTGTTCTTTATTTTCCGTTTCTGTATGTTCTTCCATTTCTTTATTTTTTTCTTGTTCAGTTGTTTTTTGTTGCTCTAATATTTCTATATCAAAATCTTGTTCCTTGTCTTTTTATCTTTTTAGTTCATCATTTTCAGTGTCAGAGCTTACAGGATCACAGTATTCAAGATTATTATCTACTTTTTCTTGTAAGCTGATATGTGATTTTTGCTTGTTCGGATGTTCATCTTCGCTTTTAAATTGAGGTAGTATTGCTAAGGTTTTATCGTTATCAACAATATCTTTTTCGTCAAAGATGATGTCTCTCTCAATTGTGATTTTTCTGCGATCAGGATCCCACATTCTGTATCCAACTGGAGCATATCCGATCATTATTTGTTTCTTGGTTCTGGTCTCCAGCTTCTTTAGGTATCCTAAGCGTTTCACATACCCCACGATACCAAATGTTCTAATATTTGATAGATTTGGTTTTCTTTTATACCATAGGTCATACGGAGTAGTACTCGTAGTTTTTGAAGGTAAGCGATTCATTAGGTACGTAGCCGTTAAAACAGCCTCTCCCCACATTTCTTTATTTAGTCTTGATTGAAATAAAAGGGCTCTTGCTTTTTCGGTCAAGGTACGGTTGAGCCTTTCAGCTTTACCATTTAATTCGGGACTGTGGGGGACTGTATAATCTAATTTAATACCTCTTCGTTGACACCAGGTTTTGAATTCTTTTTCAATGTATTCGCCACCGTTGTCACATCGCACCTTCTTCACTTTCAAGTCTAATTCTCTTTCAGATTCATATATGTATTGTTTGATTATATCAGGAACTTCCCATTTACTTTTCATCAGGTATACTTTTGTGAAGTGAGTGTAGTCGTCCAAAACTGTAACTATGTATCTCATTCCATCCCACGTTGTTTGTTCAACGTAGCAAACATCAGTGTGTATTATTTCTAGAGGTTGTATTGCTCTAGTTCTTTCTGTGTTAAATGGTTTTCTAGTTTGTTTCGCCATGATACATACTTCACATAATTCATCTTCATTTTTGTTTAGTTCATCAGATGAGATACCATCAGCCATCTTCTGTAAAATTTTAATTGTTTTCTTTCCTGGATGTCCCATTTTAATATGCCAGTTTTCTTCTGCACACATAGCCAATTTATTGTCCTGGTTTAATTTTACTGTACTTATATTTTGATCTGCAGTCCTTTGCTTTATGCCCCTTCTTATTACACTTTAATTGTATTAATTGTATGGCTGTATTAGCTTTGAATGCTATTGACGAAGTTGAAGGTTGGCTGTTCTTTCTATTTTCTTCTAACAATAAACGGTTCTTTAGGTTAGGCAGTGTTTTGTCGTTTGAAGATTCCCACGCAGTAATAAAACTACTGTAGGTTTCAGGAAGAGCTGACAGTATTTTTGACATTATCATATCTTCTTCGATGGTACTCCCTAATTTGGATAAGTGATAAGTTATGCTATCCATTTCAGAGAGAAACTCTGTCATATTCTGCTCTTGATATTTGTAGTTGAAGAAGTCTTGCATCGTACTGCATTTGTTTCGTGATTCTTGTCCATCATATATATCACACAAGTTTTTATACATTTGTGCCGTAGTTTCACACATTAGAATGTATTGCAGATGCTTCCTATCGATGGTTGATATTATTAAAGCTTGGCCCTGAGCATCTAGCTTTTCATCAAATGTTTTTTCTTTATCTTTATTTTATGGTTTCGTTAAATCTAACAAACCTTTTGCTCGTAGAAATATACTCAGCACGAACTTCCAGCTACGGTAAGATTCAATGCCGGTTAGTTTTTCTATATTTTTATTTTCTGGTCTTGACATTTTTTTGGGCTTTTATTTTTTAAATTATGTTTTTATTTTATTTTGTTATTTGTGTTAATTTTTAACCCATAAGCCCATAACCTGTGGGGAACTGATTTTATCACGAAACACTTCGTTTTAAATTGTTATTAGGGACGATAAAATTATATTTTTAAATCAACACGTCTTTTTTTTCGTCCACATTTTCAAATCTGACAAGGTGCCAAAAGCATAGACATAGAAAAAGTTCAATACTGCAACAGTAAGTACTTACCTGCCGCCTCGGAATCGATATACGCTTATGGACGACTTCACCAACCTTACCTTCTTCGCTTAGGAAACTCCTTCAACTCAACCAAGCTAAGTTTGCATCAAGCGTCGATTACGTTACACTGACACTTAGGTACGGTCTGCAAAAAAGGATTCGCTATGATTTAAAAAAAGTGAACAAATGTTTGTTAGATAGTTTGCATTTATTGTTTTTAACATTATATTATACATAGGTACGGACGACAGCACAACAAGGTAAACACTTTGCTTAGCTTGGTTGAGTTGTAAGAGGTATGCTGTCACTTTTTGCCTTTATAGGGTATCTTAGAATAGCTTGTAGGGTAACATAAGAAAAGTCAATAAAAATAATGTAGGGTATCTTAGAATAGTTTGTAGGGTAGCATAACACTAGTCAATAAAAATAATGTTAGGGTAATCTTAGAATAAAATGTGATATTTTTGTATGTAGGTAGTAATAGATAATTATTTTAGTAGGTAGGTAGTTATTAATAATGGATTTGTTAAGTACCCTTAGCATAAGATTAGTATTAAGATACCCTCACATGTAAATAACGGAAATAGGCTCTCTTTACGGTACTGCTCGCCGCAGGGGTCTGCGCATTTGAAAATGTATATAAGGCAGTCAGTCAGTATATAAGGCGGCAGGACTCCCAATAAAAAATGAACAACCAGCCAGTCTTTCATTACAAGTCGTCCAGCAAACTACCTCCAACACTTCCATCACACCTTAATGAAAAGAATGCGACAGCATGCCACCTAAGAGTATCCTAAGTTAAGATAAGGTTGTGAAATTGGCCATTAGCGGTTTTTTTTGATGTTTTAATAGCTATTTTGCTATCTTGGTGTTATTTTCTTATTAATGACATAAGAATTAGAAGTAATGAGATAGTCTAAAAAGCTGTATCAAGCTGAAAGGGTGTAAAAATACACATAATATTGAACAACTTTTGTTCTAATGAAAATCAATATTATTGGAGTCAATGATTTTTTAAGATTTTGCAAAACTATTTAGGCTGTGGCAGCCCTCGGCTATTGTTTGTTTACATTACAGTCGTTCCAGAGTCAACAAAATGCTCTTATATATCTCGTCCAAATCTACGCGACATGTTTAAAAGGAGAGAGACACATGTAACTTAGTCCAAATATACAGGGTTACTTTTTTATCACCCAAGAAAATTTAAGAGACGCTTCACAACATGGTAACTAGTAGAGTGGTTTAAATATGAAAAAAAAATAACTCACCTTAATTTTATATTAATTTTCTAAAATATCCAAAAAATGCTGCACTGGTTGAGACCAGCATTTAGAGATTTTTTAATTTTTTATTTCATTTTTTTAGTTTCATATAATATTGGATGTGCCCTGAAGCGTCCTCTAAATTTTCCGGGGTGATAAAAAAATTACCGTGTATATATTTTATGATGCGTAAGTGTGGTCCTGGAGCTTAGGAAAATGGTCAATTAGTAATAGACAGTAATTCAGTCTTATGAGTTCAGAAATGAGCTGTATGAAGTGCGAGAAAATTCGGCCTGTATCAAATCTTATAAAGCTATTGTTTTCATCATGTCTGATATTTTCCAGCATATCGAGGTTGGTTCCAAATCATCGTTGAACGAAGATAACAGAAGTAACCTGCTGAGTGAGATCAGACAAGGGGTTGAATTGCGATCCGTAAGTAATGCATATAAATCATATCACCAGTGTAATAGATATGAAAATATAATTAATAAATTATAGCGATTTTAAACACACCTATAAAACGTGAATTGTCAACAAAGAATTCTATGTTATAGTCCAGTCTACTATAAAATAATCACGGGAAATTATTCGTCAATATTTACGCAGACACCATTGCTTAAAACCTTGAGCAACTTGACCTAAGGTTTAAATTTTAAGCCAAAATTCATAGAATTAGCAGTCGTAATATGGCTCCGACAACGATGAGAAAAGGTTCTACTAGGTCTTCCAGCTGGTAAGGGTTGTTGGTTCGTGAGAGTATCAACTACCGACACGCTTACATATGTCCTCGTCATAAAGTTAAAAGTGCTGTTGCCATCCGGTAAAAAGTGCTGATAATTGGTAACATAAACGGTAAAAGTTGCTTCTTTCGATCTTTCTTTGAGAAACATGAAACAATGAAAGGAATGCCAAGCCAAGCCTAAAGGCGTCTCCGAAAAAAAAATACAACAGGAGTGTACAAGATTTTACCTTACGGCCGTTACTGAAGCCTGTGCATGCTTATAGTCAAAAAGAACAATGGTCATTTTTTTTCCTATAATAAGCGAAAAATAGAGAGATCAGTTAGCGATGTATGTATTTAGAATATTTTTGAAAGCCCAGATAAAAAGGTACAAAATAAAATAAAAAATCTTCTTGAAGTAATTTATGTAATTTCTTTCAACCGCTTTACTACTCCGAGAACTTGAACGAATCTGTATATAATGACGTAACTGGAATGTAATGACGTCTTCGATGACGTCAGGTTGGATTCTATCTGCACGCTCTCGGTGATTCGAAACGACTTAGCGCGCTGATATTGATAACAGCACCATTCGGAACGCATCTGTACTGCCAGTTACGGTCCGACATGCGTATTCCATCAATAATATTAAAACCTGAATACCTCTTTAACCTGGAGTTTAAAAAATAATATAATTATTTCAACATGCATTTTTAACCAGTGCAATAAGTTAAACTATTTTTCAAAAGTTTTGATTTTTTGGTATGAAAATCGCTCTAAGGCTCTATGGTCGGTCACTTTACCATTGTTCTTTGCGACTTACCGGTTCAAAATTTTAAACCCCGCCCCAAGAGAGCACTAAAAGAGTTCCCCAAAGATTAAGGGAGGGGGGGGGGGGGGGGGGGGGGGGGCAGTGAGCCCATCATCTAATGATAGTAAAAATACATACTTTGTTTCCAATATACTTTACCCGTTATTTTTTCACATGCCCACAAAATTAACTGTGTAGGGGGGCGTGGAAGGTTTTCATTTAAACAGAAGGGACGTAGTACACGAAAAGTTGGGGAACCCCTGCATTACACCAATATTATAACTTAATCGCAGGTGACGAGGTCGTCGAGCAACTCTGATAGCATGCGAGGTGGGGCGGATGCAGAGTTGGGAGATGGACTAGCAGGCGCTTTAGCTCGCGCGCTACAAGAGCGCAGCCGCGCTATCCACTCCTCAGACTCTGAAGACGAGGACTACCCCACCGACGACGAGTGGGACGACTGAGGCACTATCTCGCTCGCGCACACGCCGCCATCTTGGAGCGCTCGCGGGACGTCTACGCTAGTCGTTACGTGTACGTACGTGACTTCATCGAAGGATACAAAGAGCGGAGATTGCCTATCCATTGGAGGATTTCTAAAGGCACTTCTAATTTTGTATGGTTCTGTGAAACAGCACTGTATGTTGAACAAATTTTACTAGCGTCAATAAGCTGTTTCGATATCTAGTGAAGTCACATAATGAACGTACAGCGTACATGAATTTTGAGTGTCGTTAATTATTGGTGAAGCGTTTGGGTTCGTAAATCCCATATAAAGTATCATACTTATGTATCATGTAATAAATACGCTTTATGTTCATAACGTGTCCAATATAGAGGTTATTACCTCCATTTGTGTTCAATCATGTTCACAATCATCACACAGTTTGACCACTGAATCAACTCTAAATACGTTCGCAAAGTAAAATTAAAAAAAAGAGATCACAAACTTAAAATAATGTAAGTAGCTTAGTGCTGTTAGCTCTCGGTGGTGTTCATTCAAGTTCACATAACAACCATTTAACATCATTTATCTAAAAATGTGAATTAGTGTGTGGGACTTTCGGTGTTCGGCTATTCATGTGTTCATATTTTCACGCAAGCTCTTTCATATTTAGCTTAACTAACTTAAATGAAAACAGTCTATACTGTCTCAACTATGTGGGAATAATCATATGTTATTCCATTTTGGTCTCGGCTTGAGATTTGTCTTATAAATATATTTCTATTTGTTCTATTTCATTTCGATATTCTTTCTCTGTGTACATGCCATTTATTTCCTTCTTTTCTAACATTGTGGCATTGACTACAAAATTGGAAAAGTAGTTATCTTGTTTACGATACGAATACTGATTTATTACTACTAGTTGTGACAAGGAAAATATGTTGTCACAGATTTTTTTGACCATACTATCATAAGAGACGCGAGTGTGAATAACACAGGTGAATATCATAATTGAAACTTGTAAGTTGATGTTAAAATAATTGAATTGTCGTATTATCATAGTCACTGTAATTTTATGTTATATTTTTAGAAGAGCACTATACCGAATTAGACATAGATGTACAGTCGATGACAGTGTATGATGTACACTATGAAAACCACCAATTACAAGCGACATATTGTATTGTATACTTTATTCTTACTTGTTATGACCGTCCATGTGCTGTTTCATACCATTTCAATAAATTAATACAATCGGGCAAAATTATTGCACTCTGTATCTGAATGTAATATTGCGGTATTAGTTATACGATTTTATTGATGATACTTAATGTTTGTCAAATAAGCCACTGACTATAAGAAACTCCAACGATTTCACGAGTGATTTTCATCATCTAGTAGTTTGATCAAAGATTAAATACCTACACCATTTCATTCGAACCAAGAATTAGATCAGCGAGCACCCGCTATCGTTATCATGACATTAGAACAATAGTTTTAATGTCACAGATGACATTAGAGCTATTGTTCTAATGTCACGAAAGCGATAGCGAGTGATCGCTATAAGTTAGGCGGTAGCCCCCCTGTTCTGGGCAACAATGATAAAGAAATTAGATTGTTCAAATACTAATCCTGATTTGTATTCTCATCCTCTGATAATGTAATGGCAAACATGACAATAACTAATGATCTATTTTTGAACGTGACTGCCATTATGAAATTCTTTGAGATCCTTTTCATATACACATAAAAAAAAATAAAAACGCGTTTGTGTAAAAGAAGATAATGTAATTGACAAAAATATTACTATAATAGACTACTTAAATACAAGCTTATGAAAACTTTATTTTCGTTGTGTAATCGTCACTAGCCTTAATTTATTAAAATATGCAAGTATTAATTTTTATTCTATACGTAACTTATGCAAAGCAACACGCATTCTCAAAGAGAGCATGTTATTATAAATAAAACCTTTCATAATTGGAATTAACAATAGTATAATAAATAATATTGATAGTCCTTATTATGTAAGATAACTAACTAGGAACAAAATGCAGTATTTGTTAAAAAAAACTTTTCTTTGGCAAAATATGTGCTGAAGTTTTTTTGACAAATTGACGTGGCATAACGCTTGTTTCTTATGTTAAAAACTTTAAACTGATAATATCCAAGACTATTCTACAGTGTTCTTGTGTTTTATCAAAAATAATAGAGAGCACAACACATTGCTCAATAATTAGCTCTTATACAGTTAAATAGAAAAATTTACATCCACTTTTTTCATTGTTTGTGTAACTCTATCTATTGTTTATATTGTTACAATGTACGCTTTTATATTTTTAGAGAGTTGTATAGACGAATTATCTACACGTGTTGTAATAAGACGTGAATGTGAATTTAAAGTGCATAATATTAGCTGTAATTAATATTATATTTTATTAATAGGTGACAAATGCTAATCTGTGATCAATCACTAGTATTGTCCTGTCATCTGCGGCGTTACGTGAATTGCATCCGCAGTGTGACATTCTATATCTGTAGTGTAACAGATTTCGCATCTGCATTGTAACGGATTTTTATCACCCTAAAATTAAATTTTATTTTTAAGTATACCTGAATGCGTGCTCGTGCTTAGGCATTCAGAGATCTTGGATTGGAATCCGGTTTGTTCTTTTAAACCTTTTTTCCGGATTGTGAATGAGTGACTAATAGTTTACATTTATTTCACATGTATTAATTTGTATATATATAATTATGTAATTCGTGTCCTTAATGACACTTCTTTCGTATGGATATTTGGTGTGAAATGTGAATGTTAAAAGAATTTTGTTGTGTATTTATTTATATCTTAACAAATTATTGTTTTTAAAACAAATTTATATGGTCTATAGCAGGGGTCGTCAACCTATCAAGACCAATAGTTACAGTTTGAAAATTTGACTAGATTTTAAAGAGCTCCTGACAGGTCTCGAAAGAGCCGCCGGTTGCTGGCCCCTGCCCCCTTACCACGATCGCTTAAAGCAAGATTAAAACAATACTGAAACAGAGACACCGCTATTGTAGCGTATAGTGCCATCTCGCTCTCACTGCGGTTTCAATACTGTTTTAAGTGATCATGGTAGGGGGCAGATCTATTGCATTATTATAATTATGTAATTAATAGCGTCGTTAATTTATTATTATTATTGATTTCATCATTTTACTTCATGTAACATTAATTTCAAGTCAAGTGTGACAGTGAGCTCATACTCCGGGTGTTGTATACAAATTTCGTTTAATATTTGATATGTCAGGGAGACAAAATTGTCCTACACTTTTATTATAAATTCTTTGTTGCATGTGTGCTAACAAAAATTCGTTATAAATGGTAAGTGCTCAAACAGATAGACCGCACTACACTATTTACAAGAGCAAATGTGTACAGGTGGTCAAGGTGTACCCTGTGGGGAACTGCGCGGGTTAGTGTCGTAAGAACGAGTGATGTGTCGTCAACGACGCCACTGAACCACGAAAGTGATTGTGTACAGTTTTGGCAATGGTGGACTTTTGGTAACAGTACAACAGCACCACTTAACCACACGTGGTATTATCATAAATCTAGGTAACGACACCAGGTCGTCAGGCAAGTGAGGTAACTGTGCTATATATACCAATTAATTTTGGCTATTATCTATACATTTAAGTTCGCATTGAAATGTGCCGTGTTCGCCGGACACAAATTAATAATACACTATTGAATCCCACAAAAATGAAGATTTTTACCATTTAAGGGCCGTTCAAATATTACGTAACGCAATTTTAAACGATTTCTGCGCCCCCCCCCCCCCCCCCCTCGCCGTAATATTTTGGACAGCTTGTGATGCAAATCTCACTTTTTTGAGGCTATTACAGTATAAAAACCAAAAAAAATACGTATAACGCACTCGAAGGAAAACATAAACGAAAGAGCTGCCAAGTTGAGAGAGCAAAATAAATGAATCGTAACGTTTTACACCCCCTCTGCCCCTTTGGCGTTATGTAATACTTCAACGGTCCCTATGGTAATAGCGATAAACGCAATGTTTGAACGCAAACGTAACGGTAAATGTAACATTGAGTCTAGTTAGTGCCCGCTCGTTGAAGAATTAAAAAGAAACCTTAATACCAATTATTCTTAAATCCAGTGGTGGAATTTAAAAAGGAATTGGTGGCGTGGTATGGCGGCTTCGTTAACGGCGCGTCGAACGAGTGATCGGTGTGCCAATGTGTTAGTTCTAATATTCAGTGCCTCTCGTGTAAATGTTCGTGCTAGTCAAGCTGCTGTGGAGCGGTGTCCATATCTTAGAGAGGATGTATCGTGGTACCCCGTCGTATATTTGACCTTAACTTTCGGTGTTTTTGTATGAAATGATTTAGTTTAATTTTATTTCACTAAAATATCTCGTTTGAGAATAATTATTGTGGCACAATCACATTGATACTGTCATATCTTTGTTTTTTTATTGTTCTATGATATAGTCGCCACATTATAGTAGAGGTGAAATTATTAGGCTGGTAATACTTATATGTGGGTATTATGTACAAGGCGGAAACGTCGATACGATAATAAATTTACTTGTGTACAGCTTAAGACTTCGAAAGCTTGTACAACTTCCTAGGCTATCACATACTGAGGGGCAATAATTTATTGATCGTCCGTTCCCATACATTTTGACAACACCTTGACAGACAACTGTCGGTTGTCAAATTATATGTAATCGGTATTGATTTGGTTTTGTTTAGAACGCTTTTTACTAGTGCGATTGCCCCTCTGGTCATAGACCCCGTATGGGTGTTTGCTTCTTATGTTCACATCATTGGTAGACACTGCAACTTTCTTCTTACCTTTCAGGACAGAGAAACACTTAATAAATGGTATTTTAATTTTGTCTTCATTTTTTGTTATTGTTTGTTTAAAAAAAAATTTGAGTTATTTACCAATATTAACCAATATGCTTTAATTGTAAAGATTAACAACATTTCATTTTTGCATTATTAAATCAATTTAAAAACACATTAGTAATATACATTTACAATACTTAGAGGGTAGGACGGAAATTGTCTATGGCATTAATAGAAATATGAATGGAAAATATGGCACGCATAGATACGTTGTCTGTAATTTTTTTACTGATTCGCATAGACAAAATTTTGAATAGTTTTTAAATAATTGTTTTCACGTGAAGGCGTCATTTTTAAATTACCGTGTAATAGTTACGTAGACAGTCTTAATATCGTTGTTAATTTTTTAATTTTGTGGCTAATACATGTTTAGATATATTTAACGCTGTAATCATCTTTGATATTCACAAACTAATTCTAATGTATATCCTCTAATACATATCCTCTAATCAAAGCATGTAGGAATAATGGGTAATATCAAAATCGCTGCTACAAAGCGAATGTTGTTATCGTATCCACTCTCTCACTCTCTCCTCTCTTTTTGTCTTCAATACAATATTATAGATTATACGCAAAAAATGGTTGCTCTCGCATGGCTTTATCTCGTTTTACAGCAAGATAATAATAATCGACTATATACCTACATGCTTTTCAATTATGCTATTAATCGGTTCGTTCAGAAGCTGGTGAAGAACAATGCATCTAACCAGAGTGCTGGGCAATTTATAAGGAGTACTCACCAAACTTTTGCGTGTACAAAGACTTTTGCCCTCACAGTGTAATATTCAGAGCAGTGTAGCTTTCGTTTAACAGGCAAAATGTACGGTCGGGCAAATATGTGTATTCCTACCGTCAGGTTGAAATTCAGTTACGCGCCATGAATAAATCACTTCCATCTGTAATTTTTTTTGTACATTCTGCTGTTTGCGCCAATGGTGTCCTAGTGAGACCTTGGCCTCAGCGTGCTCCCTCCGACGTTACTCTGCTAACAACTCAGTTGTGTTTGTAAATGATATATCTGTGTATATTGATATTTGTATATAATATGAGTAAATTAAAATGACTGAGGAAAATTGGTGATTTAACTGCAACGGTATAATATCATGTCTAGGTGTAGGATAAAAATTAAACAATACATTAATTTAGGGCTGTAAGTTGAAGGGTAACATGAGTGGAAGAAAATCGGTGACGTCGCTCGAGCGTTTGTTCGTCACTGAAATTGTTGTTATCACCAGCGCATTGATCAATGTAGGATTTGTGACAGTGATTTAATTAAATGTTGTGTTCTGGTTTATAATTTTTCATTCATGACAGTTTTTAATTTACAATTGTGATTTATTCTACTGATAAGCTTATTTTTTATTATACTTTTTTTTTGTCAAATTGGAAAATATTGTTTTAACAAGACGATAACTAGGCGACATATATTTTTGTCAATACTAGTCCTCTAGTTTTACTGCTGGTTATTGTTACCTCGAGGAACAAGTATTGTCTCAAGTTTATAAACTTTAACCAAAAATATTTAAACATCAAATTAAGCTATTCGGTGAGAGGTTATTTCATCGGAAATAGACACAAGTAACAACTAATAGATAATACATCTATTAGTTGTTACTTGTGGAGACGCTCTGGTGTTACGACAAAAAAGTTGTAATCTGGCTGTTTATGGTAACTGCTTAAATTATAATCACACAGAGTTCTAGAATAAAAGGTGTGGCTGACCCCAGCCGGGCCACAAAAAAAAACTGTGAAAAATAGATTGTTTGAGTATGTCGCTATAATGTCTAGAGTTTGTCAGAGTTTGTCGGCAAGTTTCAGAGTTTGTCGCTTGCGCGTTTCAGAGATCTGTGTGGCCCGGCTGGGGATACGTTAACCCAGCCGGGCCACACTGTTTCATCACTGAATTCAATTAACTATTTTACATTAACTTCTTATTGTAAGTAAGTAACTTATACTGTATTAAATAAATAAAATAAATAAAACATAAAAAATAACGAAACCTCGCAAATTTGGGACTCCAGGCTCCTAGACTATTTACCCAAATACCCTATTTATAATAAATATATAAGTAGAATTGAGAATATACAAAAGAAATTCATTTAAAAAATTTTTTACCATAAAACACACACTTATATCAATGATTACAGCGACAGTTGCAGACATCACAGAATGCTTTCTCTATCACAACGTCGTGATTAACTAGATATGTCCTTCTTATACGACATTTTGAACTCACAAATAGACTGCATAGATCTAGTCTCACAGGTTGGCTTTAATGTTCCACGCAAGAGAACACGACACACTGTAATGATTCACATTCCACGACATACTACAAATTACGCCTGTAACTCCACAATACCACGCATGGCCAAAAATATAACACAGAATTTGGTGATATTGATCCTTTTACTGTGACAAAAAAATGTTTTAAATTAAATATAGCCCGTAAACTGCAGAGCGTATGAATGAATACACAAAAACAGTACAAGGATAGGTAACAAGGTTGTTATTCAATGTATCCATTAACAACACCACATACACGGATGCACATACACACCACACACACACACACAATCAAACAGATTTTCTATATCAGCCTACAGATACCCGGCTGGGGTAACGTTACCCCAGCCGGGCCACACAGCCCCCTTTAACGCGAGCCCGATGAAAACTCAAACTTGTCCGACAAACTGCCGCCTATCTATATCAGCAAACAGATTTTCACGAGGTCGTTTCGTTTTCGAGATCTGTGTGGCCCGGCTGGGGTAACGTATCCCCAGCCGGGCCACACAGGGGCCCAATTCAGCTAATAAGCTACAGCCGAATCGAAACTAAACCGTTGCGATCGACCAATCAGAACGCCACATTATCACGTCATCGAGTAATTGAAAGGCAATATAAGTGCTCCGATTGGTCGACCACAACGGTTCAGTTTCGATTCGGCTGTAGCTTATTAGCTGAATTGGGCCTCTGATCTCTGAAACGTGCAAGCGACAAACTCTAAAATTTGCCGACAAACTCTAGACATTATAGCGACATACTCGAACAATCTATTTTTCACAGTCTTTTTGTGGCCCGGCTGGGGTCAGCCACACGAATAAAAGTGAAATTTTAATAACGTCACTATGTCTCGTTAAAGATCACAAGCATTTGATGATCACAAGATTCACAAGCTATAAAGACTGTGATAAATTGTGACTGCGTTGACATTCGATAGACACAATTTTGATTAATCGTTGAAAGTTTTTAGACTTCCGCGATTTGTACACATTTCAAACCTTTGTGCGCGATGCGTCAACTTCGCAAAACGTCCACAAAAATTTCCTGTAGGGAATGAGCAATTGGTCCTTTTCGCATTTAGTCCACTTCGCGAACAGTCCACTTCGCAAATGGTCCACTAAAATTCTGTTGTAAACGCGCCTTGTCATTGTCAGATCCTTTTTAGCCAACTGAATTTCGACTATTAGTGTGTCGTAACTATGATCTTTCGCACTTTCGTTCATCGTAAAACCGATCTTTCGACTATCAGTTTGTCGTAACTGTGATCTTTCGAACTTTCGTTCTTCGTACTTTCGTAGTTCGCTGTTCCGTTACGCACTCGAAATAAACTGGAGGAGGATAATATTTATTGCAATTTAATGTAAGATTTTTTTAAAATAAAAGATTTGATTTTTATAATGACTTAAACGTTATTTCTTATCTCCTTAAAATAAAATTATTATTCCTAAAACTAATAACAAAAAAATCATTCTAATCAACTTAAAATAAAATTAATTAACTAAGTAATTATTTTTTTAAATAATGTTTAGTGATTTTTCTTAATTTTCCTTTCTTAGTAGTCGCTTTAAATACTTTTTATGTAACTTATCAACATTAATGTCTCGTTTCCTCCTTCGTCTTAATATATTAGTAAGAGTTTTGGCATTTAATTTTCGGGCTCTTTCCTAAGTATCTGAATGAACAAAAACAAGGTGGGCTTGGGTGGCATCCTAACGTTGAAGCGATGGTGCCACCCTTCCAACGCGTTGTTCGTTTGGTTTTTTTGGTTACTGCAGGATAGAATCTGTGGACCAACTTTATTAAAACTTTGACATGTGACATTATCAACATCATATTATTTAACATATTGTCGTACTAATCATTCTGCAATAAATGCAAGGAGTACCTATATCTAAAGTGGCCAGTATCTATATCTAGAAGGTATGACCTTGTACACAGAGATAGATTCATTGTTCTGCGTTGTACACTACGGATGTAAATTATAGTGGACCAATACCAATAGGTTCTATTGGTAAGTTGACCAATTGCTAAGTTGTCCGATCGCTAATTTGAATAATACTGAAGTTGACCAATTGCTAAGTTGACCGATCGCGAAGTAATCAAATTTAGTGGACGTTTTGCGAAGTTGACGCATCGCGCACAAAGGATTTAAAATACCTACAATAAAATCGGGTCTATGTCGCGGTAAACAAGAACTATATTGACTTACTGTTTCCCGACGTTTTTGCCGAATTGCATCAAGCCGTGGTTGCGGGATGACCGCGACATCGAAACGATTTTATTGTATTTAAAATAATCGTTGAAAATTGTATGACACCTGTATTTTATTAGTGTAGCCTCTAGCGACATAATATCGAAATTAAAATTCTCTCTCACCGACGAATGAGATAATTACAATTCTACTTCAAATATCATAATGCTGCATTCACATTAAATTATAAATTCTACTACCTATAACAGCGCTTTACCTCTCTGTAGTGCAGGGTTTCCCAACCAGTGAGGCGCGCCCCAGTTGGGGGGCGTAGGGTGAACCAAGGGGGGGCGCAGCGAGCTGCTTGAGAATTAAACTGTATAAAGAATATTTACTAAAACCGTTCATATAAACTCGCGCGACGCGGACGGTGCCACCTATGCGAAGTCAGCGACACGTTGCAACCATCTTTTGAATAAAACTAAACATGCCAATATTTTCATCGTTTGCTTTATTTTCTTGACTCCCCATTTTGGCTCCTAGGGGGCGTAGTATTTTAGCATAATGTTGGGTGAGGCGCATAGGGTAAAAGGTTGGGAACCCCTGCTGTAGTGGGTACTTTAAGTCCTTGAAAAAGCTCTGCTACTCTACACCTACAGCCTCTAAGCCTAACAAATCGTATTTTTGTAGGTAAGTATAACATTTTCTTACAAAATTGTGTATATTATTGGATACTTACAATTAGCACATGTAATTACATAGCACTTGTATATTGTAAAAAATAGGCGCAAAGCTATTTTTATAATATTAAAATTTGTTTTCTATTATACTTGTTAATGTATGATCCGAGGTAAACGATCTAACTAATATTACCTATGTTAAAAACCACCTGTAACACTATGTTGATGAAATAAATTATATCGATTAAAATACATTGTGTTATTTCTCGCCACTTATCGTCAATTCCTGTGTGACTAAATGGGTGCCTTTCATTCCTTGTTATTAGAATTTACAAATGATCTAATTTCAAAGGATTATAACGTTCATTGGGTATAATTTTTACTTGGTCTAACTAACTACACTTCATATATTAACATTTCGTATATTATTCATAATACCTATATTCTGTAACAACATTTTGTATAAAGATAAAATGCTATAATAAATATTCTATATTTTCATTTGATATAATTTTTACATATAGTATTAATTTTAAAAATAATTTTCTATGAAAAATATCATTTTAACCATAAATTGACTTAAATATTTTTTGACAAATTAATGCATTCATGCTACTAGTGACAAACGAATCGCTTCAAAACCGATTCTACGTAGTTGTAGGGGGCTCAGGTATTTTGTGAAATAATGAAAATGCTTCGATTTAAGAACTTACATGTTTTACCGCCTGACGTTGTACAGAGAATGAGACAGGTGACTAAAAATTAACGGTAGCTCCGTAGTGATGTGCGTCGTACTACTCGTATTTCGGAACAGTAGTCTTGTTTAGCCTACCCCTAGAGTGTTATTCAAATCCGCTTAGGCGTGGAGGGGTGAGGCGGCCCGCGAGCTGAGGAGATGGTGACTTTAACGCACGTCGCCGCGACTGAGGCTGGCCCACGAAGCCGGCCAGAAAGCCGAAGCTCTGGTGGTGAGCGAAAACACATTTGAGGCAAGTTTGAATCAAACTTTCTAGTTTCCCATTAACAAGCTTGCATGATGTTTGTTTTCATAACGCAGTGTACAACGGGCTTCAAAAGTAGATAAGCATTTTAGAACGTTTTAGTACCATGCCACACCAACTAGGAATTCCTTTTATTTAGTATGGTTACATACATTAATAGTTGGTGTGACACGGTACTAAAATGTTCATCTACTTTTGAAGCCGACTGTACATACAATATTGCCCCAACAAACTAGTCGCTTTTTAAAGTTTGTTGCGGCAATATTGTATACTGCCGCAAAAAAACAAAAATCATGCAAGTTTGTCAATGGGAAACTAGAAGGTTTGATTCAAACTTGCCATTGCTATCTGGGGTGGGACCGCCGCGCCGGAGCCGTGACACAAACATTCATGCTGCTTGCTTGCATGATGCATGCTTGCTTGCATGTATGCTTACATGGTGCTTGCTTGCATCCCAGAATAAATAATAGTAGGTACTGAAGCACTTGCATGCGTTAAAAAACGCATTTACATAGAAACTATAAAATTATACCAAATGTTTATTATATTATTTGAATGTTATATCACCAGTATTTGTACGAGCAATCGTACAGCATCAGTTTGTTTACTTCAAATAAGTATGTATTAATATAATCAATTATGCTTACTGAGCGTTTACATACGCCGCGCACCGCAATTAAACCAAACAAGCAATGTACAATAAAGCAGTAGGTATGTAATTAGACGTCACTCATACTGGTGCGGCTGACCCCAGCCGGCCCACAAAAAAACTGAAAAATAGATTGTTTGAGTATGCCGCTGTAATGTCTAGTTTGTCGGCAAGTTTCAGTTTGTCACTTGAGCGTTTTAGAGATATGTATGTCCAAGTGGCCCGGTTGGGGTAACGTTTCTCCAGCTGGGCCATACAACAAAATTAATGTAACTAGTTAATTAAAATTTACAATATAAAAATGTATTGGTTATAAAGTACCTATTAAAATTTTCTCACATTTTACGGGTTGACTGATAGAGAATGCCTCAGGCATTAAGTCCGCCCCTGTACACTTTATTTATGCTGTACGAAAGTTTAAATAAAAAAAAAATATATATATGTATTATTTTTCACTTTTTGGTGTTTTTGACAGTTTTTATTTTTTATATTTGTTACCTCATAACTCTGTCATTTAACCGATTTGATTTTTCTTAAGAGGGTTATAAACTCGGCTTTTGTCGTAAAAGATCTTGGTCAACAGTTGGACAGAAAATGACCCACATTTTTCGAGGGACCTACGCTGTTTGCTGCAGATGGCTGTTACAGCTTCATCTTGACAAACTTTGGTGGGTCTTCAAGCCTTGTTTGGCAAACCAAACCTGGTGGATTTCCGTCAGAGAGGCATCACCGAGGGGGTGTCCCGCTCTCCGAGTAGTCACCAGGCGGGGGACGGCTGCAACTCGAGCGCGCCTCAAAGACCCGGACCCAGTAGAAGGTAAACCCACATTTTACCTGTATTGACCCATTTATACCTACAAGAGGTAGCGCAACTAGCGGCCCGAGCAAAATTACCAATTTGAATTTATAAAATGAAATGGGATTTTATGAGGTTATTTATTGCGGGCTTTCGAATGAGACCTGGGCGTACATTTTGTCGCTGAGTGTATAAGGAGGACAAGATAGATAAGAGTGCAAAAAAAATATTCGTAAAAACATTATAGGGAAATAAACAACAAGTAAAACATATTTGTTATTAATGAATAGTTTATTCAACAAATAGAGACATGAAAAAGTTACATAGTTTGTATAGACTATTGTTTATCAAAAAAAAAAAAAACTATAAAAATCAAAATCGCAATAACTTCAGAATCTTATTAAAATATATTAAGGGTATATACTTGTACACGGCGCGAGCGGTTTGCGCGTATTAAGGCACTTGCGTAGATTGTATGCGTCCTGTAAAGGAGTGTGCGGGTCCAGAGACTTGACTTGATCAGGTACCAGCCGGCGTGGGCCACACGCGGAATAACACGCACTGACGCCGCTCACATTCTTATAGAACACACATAATCTATGCAAGTGCATCAACATGCGCAAGCCTAATATTTGCACCATGTAAAAACACCCTAACACATCTATTACTGAAACACTACAGCAATCATTAAATTAATAAATGACTACTGCGTCAATTATACATTGAAAGTTCAATAATGCATTCATAATATTAGTTTACGGACACGTAAATTGATCCCCTCCCTTCCAATTCCATCGCTGTTTGCTGGTGTCCGTATGTTCAAGTAATTTTGGAATGATTCCAACAAATAACTAGACAATAAGGTTGTCTACATAAAAAATGAATCAACGAATTAAAAAATACAATAGCTTAAAAGAATAATTCAATTGCTCATTATTTCACTTATCCCTACACCTAATAGTACATGATTACTAGTTTTTCTTTATATGAAGACTAATGCCATTAGCTATATACGTCAATCTTCAAACGATAATAAATATATAATGTATGGCATAGCATCATCATATTACCAATGGCAGCCACATAGCTGGTAGTGTCGACTAATGTTGTCAAAAAATCCTTCGAATGGTACGATTAATTATTTTGGTTCTACACAGAAAAGAAAATAGGACCAGTGTAAGACATACAAAAACATTACTATCTTAACAACATCCAGACAAAACATCGTATTTAATTATTAATAAATTTAATATCTAAGCACAAATTCCACAAACATTAATTTTAGACAGATTCATAATATTTCCTAATCATTAAAATATAATCTTAATAGTGTTTAATCTAATGAATCGTGAAATTCTAAGTGACACCTACGATAAGTCTACGATGAGTCTAGTCTATCTAAGAGCATATTTCACAATGAACACGAAATGACCTGTCCCCGTAGCGTGACCACCAAAACACGATATGATAAAGCGGTTTATCGCGGTGAACTGTCAAAATACGTTTTTATCGTATTTTGACAGTTCATCGGGACAAACGGCTTTATCATACCGTGTTTTGATAGTCATGCTACGGAGGCAGACGTATTAATTTTATCAATTGATAACATACTAACAGCTTAAAGAATCGGTCAGACAGAAAATGACGTTTTCTGTTAGACATTCCCTATACATTGGCGGTCTTGACGTGTCAGACCTAGCCTCGCCACGCTTTCGTTATGAGTGCACCATTACTTGCAAATTGTGAAATAGGCCTTTAGTGTTAGAAATTTCACTAAAATCCAATTAAATTTAACTTCAAAAATATTCCCACGCATTAATGTGAATTGGTATATTAGTTGTGTGGTGTTCAATATTTTTTCAGTAATCTCAAATTTTG
The DNA here is from genome assembly GCA_963935595.1 of Schoenobius gigantellus. Taxonomy (NCBI): domain Eukaryota; kingdom Metazoa; phylum Arthropoda; class Insecta; order Lepidoptera; family Crambidae; genus Schoenobius; species Schoenobius gigantellus. The sequence goes on along the minus strand of OZ012544.1, from coordinate 7,339,648 downwards.
CCTTGTTTAATTATTATCATCAGCTTAGTGTTCGAAGGGACTGTGAGATAACAACGATGAGATAATCTAAACCAAGTTATCATACCATGGTCAGTTACAGTCTAAGGCTGCGAACTAAATGCCGCCTTCCCGACGGTCGCTGACGTCCAGTCCTAAACGTTAAATAATTTGTTTTGTTTATAATATCATTTTAAACATGCATAATTTTTTGACTAGGTATATTTATATTCTCAGAAAATTTAAGTTTGAAGCGCTTTAAGCGTTCACAATATCTAAAATCGTTTAGTTATTACGCAATTATTAATATAGGTATATTACTATTAGTAAAAAAATATTAAATGATCTAATACAAGATGAAATTCGTGACAGTGTAGGCAAACCCACACACACACACAAGAGGCTTGTCGCACGTGCAAATATTAAGTAACGTACGCTCTCAAGCCCAGCTACCGACATCGCGCGGCAGGTCATCAAACATCAACCGATCAGTTTTTACGCGGTAACCATAGACAATTGTCGTGTCGTGTCGTGTAGCGCGTCAAAAGTTAGGGAGTGCTAAAATTAACTCGCGAGCCAAAATACACATTTGCCGCGGTCTAACATGGCTCGGCACGGCTTGAGCGCGTAGTCGATTCGCGGCGTTAGATGGCAAGATCTTATCTTTGTAAATGCGTCCCAGTTCTAAATGCTGGCTAGTACTTTAAAATAATAAACATATTCACGAAGCAAACGTCATTATGGTTTTCGATTTTACTACACGATAACACCATGTCGTCTAAATATGCAATCGTCAAACGACTTGCCTAGCGCAGGAAAATATTTAGAGGTAATTGCAGTATTTTTTAAACTAATACAGTAGTCCTACATACATGGAATCAGCTCATCAATTAGTCACTTCGAAATGATAATTAATATACGAATATCATGCTGTACGGATCCATCTGAATTTATATATATTATTTAAGCCAAAACAACGTCAAAAGTATGGCAATTAGTTTTAACACTGCTTTTCAAATTATATTTTAAATGCTAATGAATTATTTTTAAATGAAGCTGACCCCTCACCTACGACCATAAATATTTAAGGAACATTAACACTAATATTACCGATTGGTATTACATATTCATTAATATCTATCATATTACGTATACTAGCCGCACTTCAAAGCAAAACATAATTTGCTTAAAAAGTTTCAGACAAAATTGAAGCAATGTTTGTTAATTTATACTATAAAAAATATAACAATCTATTGTTTTAACGATAGGTAAGTATAAAAATTCAAAAAGGATAAATTATAATTGATAGGCATCGATAAACACATCACTTCATAGCTATAAGGTGACAATAATCAATAACAAAACTGCTCTCCTATTAGGATATTTATAGTTTGCGACCCGACAATAGTTCCTTATGGTTCTCCTATATATTCACCAGTAGTTTTCTTGCTTCTATATTATATAGAAACTAATAAGTTACTGTGTGTCTTGCATTTACGTTTGAATATCTGAGCCCGAAAATTATAACAACTCATAAGGTTCTGGAAGAAATTGTATGTGTGTGTTTATAATTGTGTACGTAATTTCCATTTATTATTCTAAAATATTTTCTTACTGATCAACCACAATGCTAACGCTGCATAAATTCATGTATACTTGTTAATTAAACAGGTACACACTATTGTATGCGGTAAGTACTGCGCGTCAACAATTTTCTAGTCAATGGTGATGACGGGTATATTAACATCAATATCCATGGAGTCATCGTCTGCCAAATCAACTATATCTTTGTCGTCAACGATCTGTTTCTTTTCCTCTTTCTTTTTATACAGAGACAATACGTCCGATATTATGGGCGACGAGACCATGAAATGTAAGTCTTTCTCGTCCTGACTTAGTTTGTCCTCGACGTGGTTTGTGGTAGTGCTCTGCTCGGGGAGCTGAGTGCCAGGTTTTACTTCTTTAGTACTAGCTTTTTGTTCAGCGTCACCTAACTCTTCTTCAGGTTCGACTTCGTCCTCGCTAAAACCATAAAACTTCTCATCGTCCGCCATATCTTTCGGCACGTAAGAATTGATTAGCGCGGGAAGGTTCTCATCGCTCACAAACACCTTCGACGGATCAGAATCATCCTTGTCACACTGGTGCTGCGAGAATAATTTGGCTGATGTGAAATATTTGTGGCACGCCTGACACTGGTTCAGAAGATGAGCGCGATAATGGTTATGAAGGTTGGGAAAGTCATCGCCGCACACCACGCAGCGCTCCGGCTTCACGACCGCGCGGTAGTGCACTTTCTTATTTGACTTGTGTACGTATTTTATATGTTTCATGAACGGGCCATACTTGACGAATTTTTCACCACACTTGCGGCACTTGATAGGTCTCTTATTATACTTTCTGCTCCTGTGTGAGAATGCATGAATATTGAAAGCGTCCATGGTTTTAAATTTGAGATCACAGAAGCGACACGAAATCGCACCGGATGTCCTGTGTATGTTGTCATGCAATTTTTTGGAATTCGACCTCGTTACAGGTTTAAAACAGAAGCGACATTCCTCATAAGCCGGCATGATGTCATTTCCGTTATTTTGCAAGTCTTCATCGTCACTTTCTATAGCGCACAGATGGTTATCATAATCATTTCTCGAAAAGAAGTATTCGGCACATTTCCTACACCTATTTTCTTCGTGATAAGCTAAATGTTTGTGTAGATTGTAGAAACTCTTGTTGCATATGTTACACATCTCTTCTATGGAGTCTTTGGGCATCACAATCCACTCCTTGTCGTCGCCGTGGACGTCACGCATGTGGTATATCATCTCTCTAAAGGCGACGAATGTTTCATCACAATGCTCGCATTTAGATGGATTATCTACGTTCAATTGGGCAAAATGATGATTTTTGTGTTTTCTGTAAAGAGTGAGCGTGTTGAACTTTCGTTTGCAGTATATGCAACCATAGTAGCCAATGGTACGATGGTAAATTTTATGTGTATTTAAAGCATCCTCATTCTCAAAAACTCTAAAACAGTAGTCGCATATAGTCTCCTTCTTGTCAGATGAGGCTTCTTTAAAAACTTTTATCTCATGCTTGATCCTCAAGTGGCAATCTAACTTTACTTCCAGATGGAAAGCTTTGTAGCAGATATGGCACTTTATTTTCTTGGGATATATCTCTGTGTCTCCTATCAACATCTTTTTATCGCAGCTGAATGCCAAATGCCCTTCCAAAAATCTCATAGTGCTGAAATAGTCAAAACAATAATTGCACCGTAATGTGTTGTGATAGTCGATGTGCCTTTCATAGTTGCCTTTGCTAGCCAACACTTTGAGGCATATGGCGCACTGTAGTTCTTTCAGCGGTCCCTCCAGGGTCTGTTCAGTGCGCTCCGCCATCCAAGTCTCTTTTATGTTGTGCACATCCTGCAGGTGATGATGCAAATCATAACCTTTCACAAATCTCTCATCGCATTGAGTACATTTCAACGGATTATCAAAATAGTTTCGAGTCAAATGTGATTTAATGTGAATATTGTGAGTTTTAAGTGATATTGTATTTTTCCCACAAAATTTGCATTTGAAGAATAGGGGTTTTCTCATGTGTGCCTCTTCATGCATCTGCAACCTCTTCTCGTCGAGGAATATTTTAGCGCACAGTTTACAGGAATAGTAAATGGGAGGTGGAGCGTCCGGGTCGGTTTTAATCATTTTACTTTCTGGGTGCGTTCTTCGTAAATGACGAATGAGTTTTACGAGATCTGGATAGAATCGAGTGCAAATAGGACATTTCACTTTATCTTTCCTCAACTTGTCTATTCTGTCTTTATGCGACTGATGATCAAAGTTATGTCCCTTGACATGGCGACGGAAATAATTTTCTTCAATAAAACCCTTGCCGCAAATGTTACACTTGAACGGCCCGTTTTCATCTTCGTAATGGGTTCTCGTGTGAAGTTCTAACCTCCTTTTGTTCGTAAAAACTAAGTTACAAATGTAACACTCGTGTCTAGCACCAAACAGCGAGGATTTCGAGTTATGCCATCTAATGTGACATTTTAACGAGTTCTCGGAGTCGCAAACTTTACCACAGTGCTGGCACGTGTGAGTGCCGTCAAAGGCAGTTTTATCGACAGAGTTAGGCATCACATCTCCGACAATAGTATTTTGAACACTTTCCCCTCGTTTGTAGTGTAAAGCCATATGATACAAGTACACTTTGCGATACTGGAATATCCTCTTGCATATGGAGCACTGGTAGTCCTTGCTCTTAAACCGGGTCTGTTTGTGAAAGTTCATGTGCGCTTGCGCAGCACGCAGGTGCTTGCTCTTGCGGTTACAAATAGAGCAGGTAAGGTGCTTTGGATCAAGGTTCGTATCCTGGTAGTGCTCACGCATGTGTAGTTTGTAGTGGCATTGAAAACGGAAAGACTGAAACAAAACAAGAGGTTAATTGTATGTGTTAATTATATTTAAATTCTTTGTCATTAAGGTTATAAGGCGTTGATACTATTGATTGTATACAATCAGATTCACATTATTTAATAAGATCACTGACGCTACTAAATAAGAATGCACTGAAATTGGATCTGAAATTTTAAAACTTACCTCGTTACATACGAAGCACTCAATCTTCTTCTCAATATTGTTTCCAACATTGGCATGCCAGTTAACGTGTCTCTTGAGTGAAATAAGAGTCGGCATTTGCTTTTGACATAAGGGACAAGTGAAGCCAGCCATGTTGACCAGAGGCTCAGCGCCGTTGTCCGGAACCTCGCCAAAGTCGTTGTGACTCTGGATTACGTCCAGGGGTTCCGCTTTTGTCACAACGACTTCACAAAAATCCGCCAGCTCAGATCCACCCTCCAGCATTTTTGGCACTTTCACCTTAGGCGATTGTTTCAGACGATGAATAAACTTGATATGGTTGGCTAAAGCACTACAGCTCTTGGCCTTCTCGCCACATTCGCCGCAGCTATATAAATTCCTTGGCTTCATATTTTTAGATATGTGTTGTTGATTGTGCTCGTTGATGGCGCTCACTTTCATTTCAATATCGCAAATCAGACATCGCACAGAACAATCCTTAAGATTGATTTTCGCCCGTTTCGTACCAGAGCATTGGTTATGTTTGGTGCGTTTGTGTTGTATAAGCAAGCGCTTGTATGAGAACTGCTTCTCACAGATATCACAAGTGTTGTCATCACCTTCCTCCTGACTAGACTCAGTTTCGATATCCGGTCCTTTGGTTTCACACAGAAGACTTGAAGGCTGTACCTTTTCTGAAGGCTCTTCTTTCACAGAAGTGTTTGGTTCACTATGTCTCATTATGTGAGTTGTAAGAGCTTTCTTATACTTGAACTTTTTATCGCACAGGGTACACTGGAGGGGACCACTGGAAACGTTTGACGAATTGAATTCAGATGCAACTGATCCGGAATCGTCCATAATACTCGACCTGAAATTTTATTGCATTGATTATTAATTTGATGACATTAAGAAAGGTATGTCAAAAAGGATGATTAACATATTTTATTACCTTGAGTCCTCATCGGCTAAGCCATCAGTTTCGTCAATATTCGACATGTGAGCTGCTAGATGGGTGATCAGCTGATCTTGAGTTGGAAGCTTCTTACTGCACATACGGCACTCAAATTGCTCTTTGGAAGATTCTGGCTCGAATAGTTTAACATCAGTGCTCCTCGGTGCAAAATGCATGTTTTTAATGTGCAAGCAATAAGCACTCTTTTTATATGTCATCTTTTGACACACTGGGCACTCAAACATTGTAGTTTCAAATTTCTCAGGGCACACGCTAAAGTGCGCACTATAAACAAAGTAGTCATCAAATGGTTTCTTGCAGAAAATGCACGGCACGGATGATTTTTCTTGTTCAACTAAGTTCTCATATTTACTTTTATTCAGAACTGCAGCATGGCAAATCTTCATATGCTTTTGCAAATTGTCAATTGTTTTAAATTTAGTGGGGCACATTTCGCAGTCATATTTTTTTTGAGCAACATTGTCTATTGGCTCTAAGGAGATGAGCAGTTGTTTTTGAGGAGATGTCTGCGGCGTTTTCCCGCAAACTTCGTGATGCCTTTTCAACATTATTTTTAGCTTAAACGTTTTGCCGCACTTTTCACAGTTCAGTTTGTCATCATCGTCTGTTGCGTCGTTGCTTTGCGATAGATCATTTGTACCCTTCGCGACCTGCTTGGCCGCGTCCCTCGCGACGTTCTTTGGAATACTGACAACTTCGTTTGTACTTAAGCCTTCGGATTTTACCGAGTGAATCCTCATATGGAGTGCGCGGCTCTTGGCGCTCAAGAACACTTTATCACATTTAGCGCACTTGAAATCGCTTTTGATCAACGGTTCGTCGGAGTCCGTTTCGGCGGCGGAGAATTGCGATACACTGTTGTCGTCGTAATCAGAGTCCACCGAAGAATTGTTGGCGGACTGCTGGAAGCGTCTACGCTTTTGCAAGTTCTTCAATTCTGACACACGCTTAGTGGTTATAGTGTTGTCGTGCGAGCGACTGCTCACGGAAGTGTCGTCGATGCTCTCTCGGCTCCTTTTGCGGTTTCTCTTCGCCGGAGACGTGGCGCCGTCCGTGGACGACGACGGTTTCGTCTGCGACGATAGTTCAGTGTGGGTCGAGAATGCCGAGTCGCTGCTCTGTCTGTTGGGCTGAGGTGGCGGCGTAGTGATACTGAACCCTAAAACAAAGGCAAAATCTTATGCTCAGGTATCCTAGTGCCTAGTGTTTCAGAAACTACACCGGCACACAAAATTAGGGGTTATTGCCCGTGGTTCACCTGCGCAGTCCACCTATGTGTACCACGGGGAAAAAAAACTTCCCTTGGTTCACCCAGTTGTACCACAGGAAGAAATTTTTTCCCGTGGTCCACTTAAGTGGACCATCGGAAGTCAATTTTTCCCATGGTCCACCACTCGTATTTATCTTAATTATTTTTGATAAAGAGGTTGCTCTTGCTCGCATTAATGTATATTTTTCTTTATTTTCAACGTGACGTGCCGTGTAATTTTTCCAAATGTAAGCATTTAGTTCGTGTTCTTGCTTTACTCTGCTTTTATTCGTTTTTATCGATAATTAATGATGGCCGTCAAAAGATGGCGCTTTTAGCATAAATAGTATTTTATCAATAAAAAATAACGTGATAACACTTCACTTTATTTTTTATTTTAGCTTGCAGTATAATGTAGGTAAATATTTATTAATTTTAGTAAAGAAGAAATTATGTATTTAGATTTTACAAAAACATTATTTACACAGGTAAAATGTTTATTTGTCTCTAGTGGATGTACGCTACTGCTGTATGGGCGTAGAACCATTGCCTTCCTAAGCTAGCATCTATGCTAAAATTTTATACGAATTTTATGTTCCAAATTTAAAACACTTTAATCCCTTGGGAGTGTCATACAATATTATATCCCCGGGGATATAATGTCTTGCTTTATGTTCAAGTCAAGGGGGTTATAATTGAACATTGTCGAGCAGGTGGTATGAAAAATTATTTTGGGGGGTCTTAGTCGAGCTTTCTTGAGCCCCCTACACATTCAGTTTCCTTAAATTCAGGCGACTCGTTTCTAAATCCGACCGATTATTTATACCAACTTTGATTATATCTTAGTTTTAAGAGGAAACACCAAGGTCGAGAGAATTCAAAAATAGGTATTTGTATATATATATTATATGTATTGCTGTATAAATATAAATGTATTGTTGTCGCGCTGTATGTCCGAACTTAGCGCGATAGGGACAACTGCAGCTCGGACCGAAAATACCTATGAAAAATACACAAAATATGAATTCGTAGTCCCCTGTTTTCTTCGCAAAAAATTGACCAATTTAATTTCTTTTTGCGTTAAAAATTAAAGCAAGACTTTCTGTGTTCCTATATTTTGCTTGTTTTTTCATATAATCTTGTTCGGGGTCTCGTTTTTTTCATATAATCTTGTTTTTCATATAATCAGGAGCGTCGGTGGCGCTGTGGACTCGGCACTTGCCTTCCAATCGGGGGGTCAGGGTTCGAGACCCGCCATGTACCAATGTGTTTTTCGTTTCGAATTTCATATGTACATTTATCCGACGCTCCTACGGTGAAGGAAATCATCGTGAGGCAACCTGCATACATCAGCGAAGAAATTCAATGATGTATGTGAAGTCGACCAATCCGCACTGGGCCAGCGTGGTTGACTAAGGCCTAATCACCCTAACATAGGGTAGGCTCGAACCCCTCGGTGGGGACGTATATGAGCTGTGGTGATGATGATGATGATAATCTTGTTCAATTTGTTTGCTGGACGTTTGAATACAAAAGAAAATTAGGGCGATTTTGTAGGTTTTTGAAGGTTTAAAATCTCCTTTATTAATTAACTTAATAAAAAAAGGAAAACATAGAAACATCCTTATAGTGGCGATTATTTTATTGGAAAAAATAGAGCAACTAGTGCCATTATCCAGGACGGAAACAGGGACTACGTTTGTATGGAAAAACGGCCTGTACGATTGCCTCTTCGGTACGGTATTTCGCTCCCATGATATTAAACTTTCCACAAAAATTTCGGTATACATGGCGATTATCCTTCCTAACATCCATTATTCATCTGAGACATGGTGCCTGTACCGAAAACACATACGTGTGCTAGACAGATTCCATCTGAGATGCCTTCGTGACATAATGAACATCAAGTGGTCGTATCGAGTGCGCAATACCGATGTTCTCCGACGAGCTAACGTCTGTGGTATGGAGGCATATCCGATGCGGCGTCAACTGCGTTGGTGTGGGCATCTGTGTCGAATGTCTGACGACAGAAAGGCGAAACGAATATTCTATAGCGAACTTCAACACGGGAAGCGGAAACATGGTGGTCAATTTTTGCGTTTCAAAGATGTCCAAAAACGGCATCTGAAGAGATGTAAAATTGAGCCACGCTGTTTAGAGACCCTCGCTTCAAATCGCCTTGAATGGAAACGCCTTGTTCAAAATAGCGTATGCGATTTTGAAAACGAAAGGAGGCAGGAACTTGATATTAAGCGAGATGCTATCAAAAATAAGCCTTCTTCAAGCATCCCATATAATTTCATAAATGGCACCCTCACCTGCCCTTACTGTACAAGAACATTTAAGGCGAAAATAGGGTACATCAGCCACTTTTGAGCTCACCATCCCAGCTCATAGCTAATGAAGTCAGGTCGCCGTGGCCGAAATCGGCCAGGAGGATATATAACACACAGCAGTCATTTGATGAAATGTTATAATGCCAATCCTCAATTTTCTTTCGTACTTTATAATTAAATGCTTATGGACATACTGGTGAACCAAGGGAAGTTTTTTTTCCCCGTGGTACACATAGGTGGACTACGCAGGTGAACCACGGGCAATAACCCAAAATTAGCGGTACACAAAAACAAACTTTAATTGGTTTGCAATACGAATGTCCAAATTATAATAATGTCCAAAAAATAAAAATGACCAAAAATAAAAATGTCAAAAATAATAACGACAAAAAATGATAATGACAAAAAATTATAATGCCAAAAAATTAAAATGATAATCAATAATAATATCCAATATACATTTAAAAAAACATACATAAAATATTTGACTATCGTCAGTTTAAAAGTTGGCCAAATACGAGTCGGAATCGTTTCCATACATTCCATAAGCACGTTCAATACGAAAAAGTATTATTAATAATAAATAATAATAATTAAAATCTATTGACACCACAAACATATTTAACACGAACATGTTAGCGTTAACATCTGCATTAGTCAAGGACTGTGTCGCAGTTGTTAGCGCCCACCTCTTAGGCGCATAACACATTGCACCGGACACCGCTCCGGTGGGCGGCGCTGCGGTTTTTAATGTTGACTGAAGAATCTTAATTTGTATACAAAAACCGCAGGGTATAACACACTCACACCGCATGCCCGTGCGGTTGTGCGGCGCGCGCGACGGCACCGCACTACCGGACGGTGATGCGGTGCGGTCCGCGGAGTATGCCACACCAGTGTTGCCAAATTCAGAGGATTTCCCTAAATCCTAGGGGTTTTTGCAGGTCTTTGAGGTTTTTTGGAGGTTTTGATATCACGAAATTTATCTAGGGGATTTTCTGAAGGTTTTCTACTATTCTAACCAAATGGCAAATTCCTTTTTATATCAGACAAGACCGACAATTTATTCACCAAATAGAATGAATGGGACACTAAAACTTACGAGTATTAGCTGGCAACACATTATGTTACCATTGAACTGTCTTGTTTATCATAATTCCGGCTAAAAGACTGTTTTCCACAGCCTCACACAGACATTTATAACGAAAAATCCGAATCGACAGACACACGGCTATGTATGTGAAATAAATTAAAATAGGTAATTTGAAGAAAACTTCTAAGTTTTTTATTGTCAATATTAGAAAGCTTATGTATATGACATGGCCAAAATAGTCAGAGGTTTTTTATCAATCAAACTGGAGAAACTAGGGGTTTTTTAAATGTATTTGGGGGGGAAGGTGGAAAAAATCTGGCAACACTGTGCCACACTGAGCCGCAGTATCGTACGGATTTTTGCGTAGAAAGGACGTGCATACGCGTAATAGATCTCGACATAGATAATGCGGCGATGCGGGGCGTCGTGCACCGCAGCTCCGGACGGTGATACGGAGCAAACCGTACGGTGGCACGGTTCCGTGCCGCCGCAGCCGCATGCGGTTTTCGTCCCTCCGTACACCGCAGCGGTGTCCGGTGCAATGTGTTATGCGCCTTACATAGACAGGCGTTTCAGACTGTTTTATAAACATAATAGTAATGCAATGTTTATACAATACACAAACAGAAATAGTTGCCAATAAGGTATCTAGTAGTAGTAATAATGCTCATATATATTTAAAATCAGATATAATTAAAAATCAGAAGTGTTCTGAGTCTGTCTGTGTGTACATGCGTGTGTGTTGTGTGTGTGCGTGTGTGTGTGTGCGTGTGTGTGTGATTGATTTATTATGTAACTGCCTCCGTGGTGTAGTGATTGAGACCACCGGGTGTTGATCGGGAGGGTCGGGGCTCGATTCCCCTTTTTCGAATTGGACATTTTTCGCATTTGACATTAATAATTTTTGTCATTAGTAGTGCAAACCATAAATTCGATAAATTCTCAGTTTTATTAGTTAAAGTTATTTTTTTCGTGTTAAGAGGAAATCGTACAGTCCGTTTTTCCATGGGGTGCGATGTCAGACAACCTCCTTGTGGTGCACCCTGGGCAACCCGGCAGATTCTCCGCCGCGGGCTAATAGTCTGACGAGAGGACCCCCATAGAGGGGGGGTGTGGGATGGCCGGGTTCAACCTGGCGGGCCACTTCGTGTGGCCACCCGCTTCATGCGGGGAAGGGCGAAGTCCCCTCTTCTTGTGTTAAGAAGAGGTGTGGCTTTCGCTGGAAGTCGATTTCGGCTTGCGGAGGTGAGGCGATTGTTATCGCCATGGTGCTTTGCACCTTCTGGGGATTTTCCCTGAGCTTCGGCTCACCGCGCGGCGGTGGATCCAGTGGGGTCTGCCGCGGGCAACCCGTTACCCGCACTGAGCGGGCCGGGGGTTCGGCGCACTGAGCGTCGGACCGCGTGGAAGACAACCACAATAAAAAACCAACCGGGGTGTAGAGCGGCGCAATTCTGTGCCGCTCCACAAAGTAGCTGAGCCAGGTGGAGAGTCCGGCAACGGACATGTCACAGGCAGGGGGTCAGCGGGAATAAGGCCTGGCTGTTGTCCCCTTCCCCTTGTCTTGTGACGGACGGAGGAGCTGCTGGGGGGGTTTTTAGTGGGTAGGCCCGGGCCGGGTACGGACTGGGGAGTCCCACATATCCTCGTGGTTTGGCTCGACCACGAGGAATGCGTAAATGCATTTTCCCCCCTCCCAAAAAAAAAAAAAAAAAAAAAAGTCCGTTTTTCCATACAAACGTAGTCCCCTGTTTCCTTCCTGGATAATGGCACTAGTTGTTTTTTCACATAAAATCAATGGCCACTATAAGCATGTTCCTATGTTTTCCTTTTTTATTAAGTTAATTTTCTGCTGTATTCAAACGTCTAGCAAACAAATTGAACAAGATTATATGAAAAAAGCAAAACATAGAAACACAATAAAAGCCTTGCTTTAATTTTTACCGCAAAATGTAATTAAATCGGTCAATTTTTCGCGAAGAAAACAGGGGACTACGAAACGTATATTTTGTGTACTTTTCATAGGTATTTTCGGTCCGAGCTGCAGTTGTCCCGATCGCGCTCAGTTCAGTTGTTCGGGCACACACTTAAGTGCCTATTACATTACGCTATTTCTCGGACCCTGTTTATCGGGTCCCTATTTATCGGGCCCTGTCTGGCGCGTGGCCTATTACATTACACGATTTCTCGGACCCTGTTTGGCATGTGCCTATAAAAGCGCTGCCTGCTTAAGGGCCCACCATCCGCGCGAGCCCGAGCTAGTTTAGGTAAATTTCTCTAGTCTCTGTTTGTGTGCGTCGCTCACGCACACAAGCGCACTCGGTCGCGCAATCGGTACGGCCGCCTAGCAAAATATCGTAGATGTTAATTTTGAATTTAATAGGTGTTTATATTATTTACTGTGTTATACTATAGTAAATACAGGGATGTGTTTGATCAACTTTTATTTTTACAAGCTTTTATTTAGCTTGTACTGTATGTATGTATGTAGATTTGACCACTTCTCGGTTTTCGAATTGGCTGAAATTTTGCACATAATAATATGTATATCGTGACAATGCAATGTTATGATAACATGGAGCTGATCTGATGAAGAAACTGGACGGTGGCCATAGGAACTCCGTAATAAAACGACGCAACCCCATCGAGTTTGGGCTCGTTTGATTCATATTGACGAGTACTTTGGTCCTATTTGTTAACCAGGGTCTGATGCTGGAGCTGGGAGGTGGCTATAGGACCTCCGCAATAAAACGACATAACCCTATCGAGTTTGGGCTCCTTTGATTCGTAATGACGAGTACTTTGGTCCTATATGGTAACCAGGGTCTGATGCTGGAGCTGGAAGGTGGCCATAGGACCTCCGCAATAAAACGACATAACCCTATCGAGTTTGGGCTCGTTTGATTCGTAATGACGAGGACTTTGGTTCTATATGGTAACCAGGGTCTGATGCTGGAGCTGGAAGGTGGCCATAGGACCTTCGCAATAAAACGACATAACTCTATCGAGTTTGGACTCGTTTGATTCGTAATGACGAGTACTTTGGTCCTATATGGTAACCACGGTCTGATGCTGGAGCTGGAAGGTGGCCATAGGACCTCCGCAATAAAACGACATAACCCTATCGAGTTTGGGCTCGTTTGATTCGTAATGACGAGGACTTTGGTCCTATATGGTAACCAGGGTCTGATGCTGGAGCTGGAAGGTGGCCATAGGAACTCCGCAATAAAACGACACAACCCCATCAAGTTTGGGCTCGTTTGATTCGTATTGACGAGTACTTTGATCTTATATGGTAACCAGGGTGTGATGCTGGAACTGGAAGGTGGCCATGGGAACTCCGCAATAAAACGACACAAACCCATCGAGTTTTGGGCTCGTTTGTTTCGTAATGACGAGTACTTTGGTCGAGTTTCGTAATGGCGGCCATGCGATTACAAAATGATAAAATATAAAATAATAGTAAAAAGATTTAAAAAAAAAGTCGCCCCACACTAGGATTTTATTTTAAAGCCCTAATAAGACGAAAATAAATTTTAATTTATTACATGATACATCTAATATATAAAATTCTCGTGTCACAGTGTTTGTTACAGAACTCCTCCGAAACGGCTTGACCGATCTTTATGAAATGTCGTAGGCTATTTTTTATTACGGCGAAACGTTAGTTCGCCTTTATTATGGCGAAACGTAGTTCGCCGGCACAGCTGGTTTTTAATAAAATATAAAAGCTTGTCGCAAGATTTACCCATTTTATAAAAAACTAATATTTTTTTCTTAGAATTACCAATATTTATTTATTTAAGGCTTACCAAGTAAATACATACGGGCAAGGTACTTAAACAGTTTTTTTTATGGAGGGCCTGGCAAATGACCTCCTCCCGCCTGATGTTAAGCGGTGAAAGAGGCCCAAATGAGTTGACAGATAGAGGTGGGAGGACATCCACTATCCAACCTGCCCGCCCCTTGCCGGCCTAAAAGATGTTTTTCACACCTCTTTTGAAGGAACCCATGTTGTAGGATGGAGGAAACACGTGCGCAGGTAGAGAATTCCAAGTGTGGGATGACCGACAGAAGACTTACCGGAGGGAGACCCTGTACCAAGGTCGTGTGCTTGGGTACCTCCGTCTTACCTATTTCTGCCGCAAAGCAGCAGTGCTTGCATTGCTGTATTCCGGTTTGAAGGGTAAGATATGGCACTGAAATTACTGGGTACCGTGACTTTACATCTTAAGTCACAAGTTGGCAACGTACACTGTGGCCCTTGTGGGGGTTGCAGTTTTACTGCGAATGTCACACGAGACACATGTATTATAGGTGACTGTTACCACTTACCATCAGGTGGGCAGTTTGCTTTTTTGCCAACTTAGTAGCACTAAAAAAAAGAAGAAGGAATCTTGGAATTTCTTGGTACGGTGTGAAAAGGAGGATACAGTAATGTTTCTGTGAAGGAATGGAGAGGGAGGGATAAGGTTAAAGAGCTCCTCAGAGTATTCCCCTTGGAACATTCGGTAAAAGGCGCTAAGAGAGGCGATGTCACGTCGAAGTTGTAGAGGCTCGAGGGTGTTAGTTGCCTCTACATCGCCAATTATTCGAATAGCGCGACGCTGCAAACTTTCCAGAGCATCGAGGAGGTACTGAGCGGAGCCGGAGTGCGAGCAATATTCCACGCAAGACCTAAGCTGAGTTTTATACAACAGGCATAGTTGGTCCGGCGCAAAATACCTACGCACCTTGTTTAGGACACCGAGTTTCCGTGAGGCAGCAGTTATAACGGATTCGAGTTTTTCAAAAAAGGGATCATATATGCATTTAAATTTCAGGACTGCACAGCATTGTCATGTGTGTATGACAATGCTGTACAAAACGTTATTTATTACAAAAAAAATAAATATAATAATCAAGTTAAATTGTTTTATTGTTTATCCTAATTCTCGCACAAGCTTTTATATTTTTATAAGAAAATGTATCTTGTAATAAATTAAAGTTTATTTTCCTCTTTTAAGGCATTATAATATAAGCTTGTTTTTAAAAAAACTTTTTTAAACTAATTACTCAAATAATACGAAATATTTTAATGACTACCGAGTTCTTTATTGTTAGTTGTATCTATAAATTATTTTATATAATATACATATAATAATTTAGTAATAAACAAATATGAAATGAATATTTTCTTGTGCTCAACGCACTTTTTAGTGCATTGAAGCCATTCGCTAGATTGTAATAAAAAATAAATTAAATTTTATTTTCTTTTTTTAGGACATTAAAATAAAAGCTTGTTTTTAAAAATCTTTTGTGATAGCGGCCATCTTGTTTTAGTTTTTTTCATAGTGTACTGTATTTTACGAACTTTCATTTGATACCCCATATACAGACCCATATTGTGGGGATTGTACATAAAAATAATCTGTCAATTTGTGACGGCGGCCATCTTGTATTAGATTATCTTTCAGAATATACTATATTCTACAATTCATTCTACAATTCAAGCTCTTTCATTTGACACCTAAATTGGGGAAGGTCGCACAAAAGAAATTGATGGGGTTGCGTATGGATATTATCTAGGCTAGGCTCAAAGTACTCATCAAGAAAAATCATATAGGACCGAAGTACTCGTCAATACGAATCAAACAAGCCCAAACTCGATGGGGTTGCGTCGTTTAATTTCGGAGTTCCTTTGGCCACCTTCCATCTCCAGCATCAGACCCTGGTTACCATATAGGACCAAAATACTCGTCAATACGAATCAAACGAGCCCAAATTCGATGGGATTGTGTCGTTTTATTGCGGAGTTCCTATGGCTACCTTCCCGCTCCAGCATCAAACCCTGGTTACCATGTAGGACCAAAGTACTCGTCAATACGAATCAAACAAACCCAAACTTGATGGGGTTGTGTCGTTTTATTGCGGAGTTCCTATGGCTACCTTCCAGCTCCAGCATCAGACCCTGGTTACCACATAGGTCCAAAGTACTCGTCAATACGAATCAAACGAGCCCGAACTCGATGGGATTGTGTCGTTTTATTGCGGAGTTCCTTTGGCTATCTTCCAGCTCCAGCATCAGACCCTGGTTACCATGTAGGACCAAAGTACTCGTCAATACGAATCAAACGAGCCCGAACTCGATGGGGTTGTGTCGTTTTATTGCAGAGTTCCTATGGCCACCTTCCAGTTCCAGCATCAGACCCTGGTTACCATATAGGACCAAAGTGCTCGTCAATACAATTCAAACGAGCCCAAACTCGATGGGGTTGCGTTGTTTGATTGCGGAGTTCCTATGGCCACCTTCCAGTTCCATGATCAGACCCTGGTTACCATATAGGACCAAAGCGCTCGTCAATACAATTGAAACGAGCCCAAACTTAATGGGGTTGCGTTGTTTGATTGCGGAGTTCCTATGGCTACCTTCCAGCTCCAGCATCAGACCCTGGTTACCACATAGGACCAAAGTACTCGTCAATACGAATCAAACGAGCCCAAACTCGATGGGGTTGCGTTGTTTGATTGCGGAGTTCCTATGGCCACCTTCCAGTTCCAGGATCAGACCCTGGTTACCATATAGGACCAAAATGCTCGTCAATACAATTGATACGAGCCCAAACTCAATGGGGTTGCGTTGTTTGATTGCGGAGTTCCTTTGGCTACCTTCCAGCTCCAGCATCAGACCCTGGTTACCACATAGGACCAAAGTACTCGTCAATACGAATCAAACGAGCCCAAACTTGATGGGGTTGTGTCGTTTTATTGCGGAGTTCCTATGGCCACCTTCCAGTTCCAGCATCAGACCCTGGTTACCATATAGGACCAAAGTACTCGTCAATACGAATCAAACGAGCCCAAACTCGATGGGAATGAATTGTTTGATTGCGGAGTTCCTATGGCCACCTTCCAGTTCCAGCATCAGACCCTGTTTACCATATAGGATCAAAGTATTCGTCAATACGAATCAAACAAGCCCAAACTCGATGGGGTTGCGTTGTTTGATTGCGGAGTTCCTATGGCCACCTTCCAGATCCAGCATCAGACCCTGGTTACCATATAGGATCAAAGTACTCGTCAATACGAATCAAACGAGCCTAAACTCGATGGGGTTGCATTGTTTGATTGCGGAGTTCCTATGGCAACCTTCCAGATTTAGCATCAGACCCTGGTTACCATATAGGATCAAAGTTCTCGTCAATACGAATCAAACGAGCTCAAACTCGATGGGGCTATGTCGTTTTATTGCGGAGTTCCTATGGCCACCTTTCAGCTCCAACATCAGATCAGCTCCATGTCGTCATCATAATATATTTATACATATGCATGCAAAATTTCAGCTTAATCGGAAACCGGGAAGTGAGTCAAATTTAACTCGCAAGATTAGACCCGAACATGCAAAAGATAAATAAAAGCTTGTAAAAAGGTTGAAGGTTTTTCGTACGGCAGCCACAAATAATAAAATTGTTAGTTATCAACTTCTCCGATTACTCCGTAGGACTTCGCGTCGTATACATACACAAATAATTACGTAACCGGGAGCTAGCTCAAAGCGACGTGCTCTCACTTCGAGTCTTGATTGCACACTGAATTTCGACGCGCCCGAGCCAAGTATTTGTAAGAAAATCGATAAATGTATGTAAAAAATTTCATATAAAAATCAATATACGATAATTTAAAAAAATACCACGGTGTCAGTGTTTTGCTTACCCTTGTTCTATATATTTGTTAAATGAAAATACAATAGGGTTAATTAATGAAGCTAAAAATCACGAACGGTATATGTGTGTAACCCAAATTTTAAGTAAAATTGATGCTATTTTTTAACGAAATGGTATGTAAATTTGAAAAATGGTGACGGTGATTGTGTAAACACATAATTTAAGAATTTAAATTTATTTTCTTCCCGGTCAGTTAACTGGAACGTTAACGTAAAATATCAAAAACGCAAACGGCATTTTTGCTATTTTTCGCGCCATGGGCCCTTAACTCGCTCTGTCGAATCGAAAGTCTATCGTCGAACGTTTTGCACGTCTAGCACTATTGGCACCGAGTTTATCAAAATCCCAAAAAAGGCTTAGCGGTGACTTTGGCTGTCGGTACCGTGCAATCTACATAAAGGAATAATAAATATTTTTTTACAAAAAAATAAAACCGACTTCAAAAAGTCATAAATAATATAAGACTAATACAACATCACATTTTTGTATTGAAGTTGGTGCCTTTTAAGTAGATATTACCTAATTGTTCTTATATTTTTTTAAACTTTGAAGGTTGAAGGCGACGTATTCTTACATTATTTATGACTTTTTGGTGTTTTTGAAGTCGGTTTTATTTTTTGTTGAAATAATTTTTTTTAAATATTTTTAGTTAAGTTCTTATATGAGTATGCGTATTAGAATTTGAGCCAAGGCAAACACCACAATAACTTAAAATAAAACGTCATTCTCTCTAAACAGCTTTGAAAGAATTATTAATGATTAATCTTACATCATCAGCTCATGTCATGCTCAGTCACATGACATGATGACTACCTACCAGACGCAAATACGAGTACATGAATAAGAAAAAGAAAAGATATAAAACACGTTGGACGTGCCTATAAAAATTTAAGGGTTTTGCTCGATTTGCCCGGGATTCCATCATCAGATCATGACATGGTGACAATAGGACCACCCTCGGAGTGTACTCTTTCGATTACAATAAGAATTTTGAAAATCGGTCTACAAATGGCGGAGTAATCGGTGAACATACATAAAAAAATAGATACAGTCGAACATAGAACCTTCTCCTTTATTATATCTATTTGAGTAGGCTTTATGTTCTTTTTCCAAAGATATGGCATATCCCTATAAACTTCAATAAAATAAAATAAATAAAATCCCCGAAAAAAAAAATACTCCAAACCTAAACACACTAGCAATTTAAATCGACGTGTAAACCCTGCGCTCGCGGCCACGCGACTGAGCTCCGTACACGATCTACAGCGTGGCAGGGAGGCAGGGAGGTCGGTCGCCCTATTTAGGGACCCTGCCTCCCTGTTTCTTATTACACTACCCTGTCCCTGCCGACAGGGCCCGAGAAATAGGGTAATGTAATAAGGCCTTTAGATCATTTAACCTATGCATGCTCTAAGGGCACACAGCGCGACAGCAATACATTTTACAAATACCTATTTTCGAATTCTTTCGACCTTGGTGTTTCCTCTTAATAGTGGGCACCTTGGTTAAACTTAAAATGCCCAATTTAACACCTCTACATAACCCGATTTAATACCTACAGATCTATTGCTGCGTCTTCAACAATCAATTTCAACGATTCATCGCAGTATTCGAGGGTACCGGTTGACTAATTCTCTCTTCTCTAGGGATGACCGCTTTCTACAACTTCCGAGGTCGCAGGAACACGTGTATAATGGCTGTGCAGGCCTAAAATGAGCTTTAAGTCGTGCGAGGAGAGCGAATGAGCGAGCGTACAGTACGCAGTAGATTTGAAGAAGTGGCCATAATGTTCAAATCTTCGAATGTACCGGCCAAAGCTCCAAAACTTGAGAGACGTAGATACTTATGTACATCGCTTAAGCTTGTTTATGTCCCAAAGACGATGTTCGCGTGATACGATACATTCTGGTTAATTTTAAAAATACAGTGGCATAATGGGGGCGGCCCGGTTATGGTGTGGGGGGGGGGGGAGGGGATAACTTTCGGAGCTCGTACGATGTTAGTGATGGTCAATGGAGGGAATATGACTGCTGATAGGTACATCAGGGATATTTTAGAAGAGCACGTTGTGCCTTCGCTTCCTATAATGATGACAGCTTTATTCTGATGCAGGTCTTCACTCGAATGCTGGGGCTCACAGTGCTCGCTCAGTCCAAGCAAATCTAAGCCATGTGGATGTGGGTATAACAGTGATGCCGTAGTGGCCAGCAAGATCCCCGAATATAAATTCTAAGGAGCATGTTTGGACCTTGTTAAAGAGACGCGTTTAATCCAGAATGCCGCCCCCAACAACATGAGACAACTGTGCAAAACGCATTACTTGAACAGTGACAAAGCTTGATCCAAGATACAATAGATAACATAATTCCCAGTATGCCCAGAAGGATGGAAACGTAAGTTAGAGCACGAGGGGGAAACACACGTTGTTAGTCTTTTATTTATTTAATGTTAAAATCTTAGCAATCTTTAATTTACAATATTGTGTGTGTTCCCACAAAATAGAGAAGAAAATGTATTTTTATGATTATTTTTAATTAATTTTAATTAAAATCTTCTGAATTTCAATATTTTTTTCTACACAGATGTTTAAAAATTACTCGCCTTTGTGGTTAAGGCGACGCCTTGATAAACTATTACTTTGAAATCGGGTGCCGCGCCCCGCTCTCCGCTCATCATCACATCATCATCATCACAGCTCATATACGTCCCCACCGAGGGGCTCGAGCCTACCCTATGTTAGGGTGATTAGGCCTTAGTCAACCACGCTGGCCCAATGCGGATTGGTCGACTTCACATACACCATTGAATTTCTTCGAAGATGTATGCAGGTTTCCTCACGATGTTTTCCTTCACCGTAGGAGCGTCAGACAAATGTACATATGAAATTCGAAAACGAAAAACACAGTGGTACATGGCGGTCTCGAACCCGGACCTCCCGATTGGAAGGCAAGTGCCGAGTCCACAGCGCCACCGACGCTCTCCGCTCGCACCCCGGTAAAGTTACGCGATGCGACCGACTGGCGCGCGGCAGCCCGCGCCGCCTTGATGCGACTCGCGCGCTTCGCGGGAACATAGACCGCACATGACAACATGTATCGTCTTAACTCGAAATTTGATATTTTGGGTAACGGCTGTTTGAATTTTCAAAAATTTGTAACAAATAACTTTGTAATTTATTTTAATAATTCAAGTAGGAAAAAAATGTGTAAATAATGATTTTGTTAGTTAAATAACAAAAATAGTAAATACCTTAATTTTAGTCTTTCTTTTTTCGCGATTAAAAAAGTTCGTAGTTATGACTCTATATCCTGTGCTTTAATGAAAAAAAATCGGTTTAGGTCTTTATTTCCTTTTACAACCTTTGTTAATCCTGTAAATTATCGCTGTATTAAATAAATATACGACTGTATTGTGTCTGTCTTTATTTTTAGCAATTTGATATTGTGTAATCTCAGTCAAATTGTATATATTATATTACAAAAGAATGGAATATTATGCTGTTATATTTTAAAAAAATTTACCATCAAATAAAAAACTGATCTTATTTTTTTCTTTTGTTACTGAGACAAATAAGAGTACTTTTATCAATCTAGTAGATACTACCACAAATGACCATAAAATGTTTAATGGAAAATTGAGGAAAATCAATTTCAATATATTGTCTGAAAGGTGGGAATTTCAAGACATATTGAAGACTATAGAGTCAAGGTGGGCTGCAATTGATGCACTTCACTGGGAGATTGACAGCAACTTAGATTTCGAAGATGGCAAGTACAATGAGACATTTAGTTGCTATGAAAGTGAATATAACGATATTAAAAGAGCTTTAAATAGTAGAATGTGAGACGCAGACCATAAAGATAAATCCACTCCTAAAATAGACATACCAGTATTTAGTAGCAATTACCAACTTTCATAGTAGTTTTTGGCATCGGCGCTAAAGAAAACAACTGCAAGGGAGTTATTACCATTCAATTATGCTCCTTACATAACAATTTTACCATGAATGTCGACGCATTTATAATGAAAAATTTAATTAAGAAATTGCCAAATCAATCATTCACAAAACCATCTTGGTCATATCTTACCAACATTCAACTTGCAGACCCCGATTTTAACCAAAGCAGCCCGATTGACCTGTTACTAGGTGCAGATGTATATTCTGAGATTTTATTAAATGGTGTCATTAGGGAAGATAAAACTCAACCTATTGCACAACAAACTCAACTGGGATGGATATTATGTGGAAATGTAAAATCATACTACTGCAACGTCGTATTGAACAACTATGACAACATACAAAAATTTTGGGAAATTGAAGATTTGACTGAAGACTCTGATCACCATTCGACTGAAGATTTATTTTGCTTACAGCAGTACCAAAATGAAACCAAACGCCGACCAGATGGCCGTTATGTTGTTCGATTACCGATGAAACCAAACATAAAAGAAAAATTGGGAGAATCAAAAAATAAAGCCATTGCCCAATTTTATCAATTAGAAAAGAAATTTCTCAAAAACTTCAACATTGCAAAAGATTACAAACAATTTATGAGTGATTATTTTAACATGGGACATATGAAAATAAGTCTTAATAACCAACCATTAGAGTGCTTTTTACCACATCACTGTGTCTTACGCACCGAGTCCACTACGTCTGCAATCCGAGTTGTATTCAACGGGTCAGCAAAAACATCGGCTGGATATAGTATTAACGATCGAGTTATTATGTACAGTGGGCCAAATTTACAACATAACTTACTATCTATAATTATTAAATGGAGACAATATAAGATTGGTTATGTTGCAGATGCCGAAAAAATGTATCGGCAGATAATAGTAAATGAAGGTGACCAACATTTTTAAAAAATATTGTGGAGAGACTCACCATCAGAGCCCTTGCAAGAATACCAATTGACCACTGTGACATACGGAACCAAGGCGGCACCATTCTTAGCACTGATGACCATGAGACAGCTGGCGAAAGATGAAGCGCACCGATATCCTGACGCAGCAAAGGCAGTAGAAAATAATATATACATGGACGATGTATTGCACGGTCAGCATGATTACCTCGAAGCCAAGATCTTGAAAGATCAATTAATAGCACTGTGCAAAGCTGGCGAATTTAATTTACGGAAGTGGAAGTCGAATGATCAAAGATTATCTGATACACCATCAAACAACATTGAGCAAACTTTTGAGTTTAAGCAACAGGAGTCAACCAAAACTCTTGGATTAAAATGGATACCAATCAATGACCAGTTCAGTTTTGACATAAAAATTTCACCAACACCAACAGCGCTGATAAACAAACGACAGCTTTTATCAGAAATATCAAAAGTTTTTGATCCCTTAGGATGGCTTTCACCTATAACAGTCAAACTAAACATTTTATTTCAATCTATTTGGCAATTAAACCTGGAATGATACTTTACCGGAACACATTAACCAAGAATGGAATTTATGTAAATTAGATGTGCAACGTATTAATGATGTACGTATACTTCTTCATTTCTTTTACAAAAGTTATCTTTTTACATTAGTGCCTTTATAGTATGTAGATAAAAAATAATTTCTTTCGTAGGTAATCAAAAGACAATTTCTCTATATTTTGAGTTAGGACAGTTGTCGAGTGCGAGACATCATAGAGTCCCCTTTTTTGTAGGAATGTCAAATTTCATATTTTATAATTATAATGTATATTCATATTTTAGGATTTATAATAGTGTAAAAATTCCGTATTAATGAAGATTGTTAGGTATGAGTAGGTACGTACAGTAAGCTCCCATTCAAGCTATACACTTACACTAGGAAAACCGCCACTATTACGAGTGACATAAGAACGGTCCAAGGTCAAACAGTATAGCTTGATAAGGAGCTTACTGTACGTGTTATAAAATGTACCTAATTCATAGATAAAAAAAGAGAACTTCCCATAGTATTCATGTTGCAAAGGCTGTAATCAACAACGGATTCATTTATAAATAATAAGAAATTAAATATAAAAAACAGTTTTTGTTCTGATGTTCTGACGATAGTTTCCCAAAATATTATTTCCGTAATAATTGTTTTTGAAGGTACGTGCATAGTCCACCCAAGCACATCGATCATATGCAGGCCATTTTGCTTGTAAAGTTGTGATGGTGGAAAGTAAAACTGAATAAAAGTAAGTAAAAGTAAAAGTTATGTAACCAACTATCCTAAGAAAATTCTAATCTAACCGCAACTCGGAGTTTTCAATAATTAGTAGATACAAACATACGTATGTATGTATGTACCTATACCTACATACACAAAGGTATATATCACTTCACCGTTATTAAAGTCATGATGTTTATTTAACTTTTTTAACCATTTTTACATATTTTTCCCCATCTTTTTTAAGTTAGTGTGTAAGATATTATTTCGCTACAGTTATCGTGGCGCGCGGGAGATCAAGTCACACAGATCCGGCGCTGACTATGGTCAGTAGCGGACTGAGGGCAGATTGCATACAAAAACGCACGCGGGCTAGCTTATGCCGTAAGGACGTATGCGCCAAAATAGTATTTTTCGTTTATAATAAAAACTATTGCTTAGTTTATAAAATTGAATTACAAATTTGAAGTGTGTGTTTAGAGTAATCTATACAGTAAATTTCGACACTTATATTGGTCTCGTTTCCCTGTAAAATGAAAATCTGTTTTTAAAGAGCGTTTTTTGATATTTTTTTCTGTGCTGTAAAAGTCATCCAATCGTGAAATGCTATTACCAAATTGTTCTCAAAGACTTGGTAAATAAAGTACCTAAATATCAGTTTCATATGTTTTGTAACTGCGGAGAAAAATTGAAATCCCTGCTGCCCATATTTTCAATGCGTCGCCTTAAATATGATTATTTGAATGAATTCCGTAGTCAACTTACTATGGCGGTTGACTAAAAGGCGGTTCTAATAGACGAGACTGCTTAAATATGTATATTTTATATGTATATTGAGATTGGAACGTTCTTCTAGATTCACGGAGCATAAACGTGATTTTACAATTTGAACGTTTGTTTGGACATAAGCATTGGCGATTTAAAAGTATGGGGTTTATAATTAACCCTTCAGAGTTCCTTCTCAAGAAGGCTCTGTCGATTTCTGAGTCTGAGGTACAAGCTATATTAGCTCTTATTGTAGAAACACAACAATGTAACGAGGGTAGTTCAAAGTATTGTCGGTATGGATATGAAAGGAAGGCATGACAATATCTGAAATAATTTTACATTTTTATCTATTATCTTTCTAGCCATGGACCAACAACTCTAGACCAAAATACAGCATATGAATAGAGGCTTGTTTGTTATATTTTTAATATTATATTTCGGATGGCTTGGCGGACCAATTCGACTGCTTCAAGGGTCCACCAGGTGTCTGCGGACCACCGGTTAAGAACCACTAATCTATCTCATCTTAATCTTAATCTATGCCAGTGTTTCCCGTTGGTCAAATTGTTGATTAGACTAGTCTTTCGAAGCGAAATAACGTTTATACTTCTCTGAGAAATGATCGTTTATGGACCTCTTGAGTGGTTTATCATTCATGAATCTCATTTTTCGGTTTCGGAAACAAAAAAAAAGTCACTTGGCATCAGAACGTGGATTATTGATGTCTTGGGAACTACGCTCCTGAACTTTTTTCAGTTTCGAAAACAAAAATAGTCACTTTGCGCCGGGGCTGGGGTGAACGTGGATGGCTGACCTCATGGATACCACACTCCTGCAGGCCTATTCTCTAACTTCGGTTGCTCACTAGAACTGTCATTTTTGAAAGAAAGTTAACATCCATTACTGCTATCATGAACGCCGCCGTAACACAAGATTACTAAACTAGTAATGGATATAAAGGTTCTTTTAAAAATGACAGTTCTAGTTACCAATCGTAGTTAGCGAATAGGCCTGCTGAACTGCTATTGAGAACTGGAGCGTTGTCGGGAGGAGCAAGTCACCCGCGGTCAGTTTTCCTCGTTTTTAGGGTTCCGTACCTCGAAAAGAAAAAACGGAACCCTTATAGGATCACTTTGTTGTCCGTCCGTCAAGACCCTTTTTCTCAGGAACGCGTGGAGGTATCAAGCTGAAATTTATATCAAGTACTCAGGTCTATTGTCCATTGGAGCTGTGAAAAAAATTCTAAGCCAACGCAATCAAAAGATA
This sequence comes from Schoenobius gigantellus, assembly GCA_963935595.1. Taxonomy (NCBI): domain Eukaryota; kingdom Metazoa; phylum Arthropoda; class Insecta; order Lepidoptera; family Crambidae; genus Schoenobius; species Schoenobius gigantellus. The sequence goes on along the minus strand of OZ012544.1, from coordinate 7,313,533 downwards.
CAGCCGTTTATGTCGCAAATTTCCGCAAATTTTCGACACTCGCAAGGGAATCAAAACCTACAGGGTACTTCCCGCGAACTCAGAACCTTGAAATTTTGTACGAAGTGACGTCTTATAGCACAGAGGCGCGTTCAGAGCCTCTGGGTGTAGTTGTCCGGTTGTTTTTTAACTCGCTCAAAGGCGTTGAACGCGTTGCAGCAACCAAATCTTTTATCTCCCTCTTTCACATGAATTTTTATTTCTCTCTCTTTCTATCAGATGACATTTTAGATAATGGCCGCCAATATCATCCAATCACGTAATAGTATTTCAGTAATAAACGTCAGAGCGTTTTACAACCATCAAATTCGATGGTTGTTCGGTTGTAACTCGCGCCGACACTCTAAGGCAGTGATTTTCAACCGGTGTGCCGCTTAAGCTTTCAGGTGTGCCACGAATTTTGAAGGTCGTATTAGACTATGGTGAATATTACATTACTCGCGATAATCAGACTCAGTGTAGTGTATATAATATGTAAGATATTGTGTCGTTTTTATAATACACTATCTAGTTAGACTCTTAGACAGTGTCGAGATCGCAAGCTGTATATTGCGTAATGTAATAATAGTGTTAAGCAGCATAAAGCCGGCACCTTATGATACGAAATTTTCAAACAAAAATTTCGATATAATTTGGGGTCTAGAACAAAATGTAGGAGACATTTTGTTCTAGACCCCGCAAACTATATCGAAATCGAATTACTTACAGAAAATTTCGTATAACATGCGGTCGGCGTTAAAACCACGAGTAATAAGATGATAACCCTCCACGCGCAAGTCCGACTCGAAATTTTGCTATTTTTGTCGTGAAACTTTTATAAAAAGAAAAGTGTGCCAGTGATATGAAAAGGTTGAAAACGCCTGCTCTAAGGTCTTGAACGGGCGGTTGATTCACCCGGTTGTCACGCTCAAAGGCATTGAACGGTGTTAGAGCGAAAAGTTGTACTTCGCGCAAAGGCTCTGAACGCGCCTCAGATATAGGAAAAATTGCGAAAACCGTAAATTTTTACTTTTATACCTACAGGTTTGTACGTAACCCTCGGTGCGCGATTCCGACTCGCACTTGGCCGGTTTTTTTCTTTGTTTCGTTCATATTACGCATGATAAGCAACATTCCTTTCGAGTCCCAGAATAACATAATCTTTATTTCAGTCACTTATAAATAACATATGGGAAGTGAAGCCGTAACTACACTCGCGAGCAAAAGTTTGGAATCAGTTACTTGAAATTGGTTGCGCGTTATCTTGAGTAGTTAATACTTTATTAATAATCGTAAAAATGACATCATTTTAAAGGTTCAACTCTTTACTTTTATACTGATACCGAATTCATTAAAAACAAGCCAGTATTTATGGAGCCATTCCGCATTAAGTGAAGGTGTATCGAAAAAGACGTGTTTCAATTGTTTGATACGTCACGAGTTGCGACCTATTGACCCCCTATAAAAGCACCTGTTATCGGATTTTCTTTATCAGTCGACTTTCACACGTTGACCGGTACACATCTCCGCCACTTTTGACCCTTTACCTTGTACGACAATGGAGACAACACCTACAGAAGCAGCACAAATCGTAGCCTTATTGCAAGAAGGGCTCAGCCAGCGGGTTGTCGCTCGTCGGCTCCACATAAGCCAATCCTGTGTTTCGAAAGTTTATAAGCGCTTTCGGGAGACTGGTGGCTTTATCCCGAGACCAAGATCTGGACGGCGCCGGTGCACATCGGAGAGGGATGACCGTTTTATCCTGTCAACCTCTCTCCGAAATCGGCATTTGACTGGTGTCGACGTCCAGCAGGAGCTCCGAGATGTTCGTGGGGTAGCAGCCAGCTAGCCGACAAGCACGTCTTCAGTTTGCTCGCACCCATCTTGATTGGGAGGTTGAGCAATGGAGGCAAGTCCTGTTCTCCGACGAAAGCAGGATGTGTTTGCACGGTAGCGACAGAAGAGGACGGGTCTATAGGCGGCAGAAGAGGACGGGTCTACTGGGGAGCGATTTGCACAGTGCTGTGTCGCTGAAACAGTGGCTTATGGGGGCGGCTCTTGTATGATGTGGGCCGGCATTTCCTTCGATGGAAAAACCGAGCTTGTTTTCGTGCCTGGCGGGGGACGAGGAGGCGGTCTAACTTCGGACCGGTACATTTCCGATATTCTCCTGGAACATGTCGTTCCCTATGCGGGATACATCGGTGATGACTTCCTCCTTATGCACGATAACGCTCGTTGTCACACTGCCCGTGTAACAACAGAATACCTCGAAGAAGTCGGTATTGCCACATTGGACTGGCCAGCGCTCAGCCCTGTCTTGAATCCCATTGAGCACGTGTGGGATGAACTGAAGAGGAAGGTTCGTTCCAGAACTCCTGCTCCTTCATGTCTGAATGAGCTGAAATCAGCGTTGATTGAGGAGTGGGAAGGTATTCCACAAGAATCAATTCAGAAGCTGATCAGGTCTATGAAGAATCGTCTTGGAGCAGTTATTAGGGCGAGGGGAGGGAACACAAAATATTGACACTTATTTTTAAAGATAAATAAAATTTTTATTTAATAATTTTTGTTGTTTTATTCATTCATTATTTTTCCCTATTTCCTTGTTTTCCTACCTCCTTCACTTAATCCGGGATAACTCCACAATTACGGGCTCGATATGAATTTATTTTATATCGATTTAAAGTGGACAGTTGCACCTTTAACATGATGTCATTTTTATGATTATAAAAAATTTATTTAGTAAGCAAGATCACGCGGAACCAATTTCAAGTAACTGATTCCAAACTTTTGCTCGCAAGTGTAGGTAGGAGCATAAAAAATCGATGTAATGAAATATACATCATCATACATGGAGATGAATATTCGCAACACTCAAAGGTATTTATTGTGAACTCGTTTGTAGTCGAAAAATTAATAAAAAAAACCTCATCCATCACCTAAGCAGACTTACCCGGAGGTGGAACATAATTGCGACGCAGCTCTTGGTCGGATCTTTCACACTGTTGTTTAAAAATGTAGGCGCTGCTTAGTTTCTGAATGCATTCCGAGCAAATTTTGTCAGGCAGTCCATCACCTTCATATATCTGCAAATAAAAGCTTGTGATTTGTAACACAACAAAAGCTGTAAGCTACTTTTTGTCCCCAAAAATGTGTTTAAACTTTTTAAAATATTATACATTTTCTTTAAATACGCCAAATTGAAAAAAAAATTACCTCGGCCAGGATTTGAACAAGGCCACTGAGGACTTAGCGAAGCCGAACGAAATTTCAACTTTGACGCACTTCTACCATGTAATAAAATGTGTATCCAATATATCATGGAGTTACCCCAGTCATGATCACTAAATCTTATAGTAGTTTTCCCGACTTCCCCGACTAATGGCGTCAAATTCTGTTCGCACACGTCCAGGGCACCTGTATTGGTTTCTCCGTAAATTACGCAAGTACAGTATCTAAGTATCGTATTTAAAATATTGGGCCTTAGCCCTTATTGCAACACTTAAGTACACGAGAGAAGTACCACGATCAATTTTAAACAAAATAAGTTTTCGCCGGCTGTTCTGTACACTGTCACCGACCTATCAATACGCGAGATAGTATGCGACTACTTAATGGGAGTGAATCTAGCGCGTGTGCTTAGATTTCCGAACATCCTCCCGTCCCGGACCGTTACGAACGGTACGCTATTTATTCTATGGAAAATCGGGAAAGGCTGGTGACCGCTCTCTTTAAAACTGAATCCCTGACCAAGACCTCAGCGAAGCGGGGAACACCATCTGTACCACAAATGAGTTTAACAATTGGACCTCGACGCCAGAAGAAGAGCGGAAGGTTGGTTTCCTTCACCGAAACGAGGTCCCCGTTCTTGGGTGGAGAGGTTTTATCGGTCCACTTAACGCGCTGCTGCAAGATATGTAGGTAAGTACTCGAGGGGCCAGTGTGCCCAAAAACTTTGAGACAACTGTTTTACGTCTTTCAAGGGATATTCCGGAAGCAGGGCTTGAAACCGGTTCAACATAAACCGGTATTATAAGGGTTAAACCGGTTTTATAATATAGTTCCGTTCCGGAGTGGAACCAAATAGGAGCGATACTTAGAACCTAAATAAACGCGCACGTTCCATGAACATGGGTCGGAAACGTAAACATTACGAACTTCAGTTCGTTTCCCTGAACGAAAAATATAACCGGTTAGTAAAAAATACCCATATTTTTTAAAACCGGTTAAAAAACCGGTTTAGAGGAACGTAACCTTTATCAAAAAGTTCCATAGGTAAATTCGTCGAACCGGTTAAAAAAAAATACCGGTTTCCAAGCCCTGTCCGGAAGGGCGTTAAGAGGCTGCCCGATCAAAAGATGTCCTGAAGTTAAGGCCTCCAGATCGTTGGATCGGAAGACAGTGGACATAAGGGTTGCGAATTAAGGACGGCCTCAATTTTACAAAACACCGTATCACTAATAAAGACTCTTCAAAGTTAAGGACGGTTTCGCCTACAACGCGATACAGGTGAGTCTTGGTCGCCTTTACACATGCCTCAAATACCCCACCCTTGTGCGGACAAGCTGGAGGACTGAACTTCCAGCTTATCCCACGTTGAGAGGGCGGTTCCAATGTCTACCTGGTCTTCTGTTAGAAATTTATAAACATCTTGCAAGTAATTGTTCGCACTCTGATAATTGGTGCCACAATCGGAACGAATCAATGTCGGCAGTACCCTGCGAGAAACAAATCTGCTAAGCGTAGCTATGAAAAAGCTACAGTCGACAATTCCGACACAATTTCTAAATGGACTGCTTTGGTGGATAGACAAATATGCTTTGTAGCACTTGGCCTTTGGCGTCGCGATGTTTTTACCCTGAAGCATATCCGCGTTCAGACGGGTCCATATTGGCTCACATAATATTCTAAATCCTATTCTTTGTCTTACTACCGATTTGTAATAATTTTATTATGAAGAGTGATTATGATGATGAGTGATGAAGATTTTGTTGGTGGTCCTCAGGCAGGCCAACTAGGATTTCAGGCGAGTTAGACAACCACTTCCTCAACTCGTACCCCTCTGCCCTCATTATAGCCACCAATTCATCTCGCAAGACCAATGCTTCAGCTATGCTAAACGCTCTTGGGCAAATGTCTCGGAAATGCGCAACCGCACCGCACCCGCCGTTGGCTAGACGGCAGGCAGAGTTCCAGGCCGACCCACTAAAACCAACCCCCCGGTGTTCTCCCTGCCCTTGTGGGCGCGCATGGTAAGGTCCACACTGCAACTAACCACTCCAGCGCGCCAGGGCAAGCCCGACAAAGTTTGTCGGGCTATCGCCAAGGGGGGATTGCCCGAGAACATCAGGGCAATCCCCAGACGGAGGACCTTACGGCAGCGTGCACAGGGCCAACCATGCATGCTGTCCTCCACGGCAGGGTCATTCGACGGGCATTGCTTGCGCCTTCGCCTGCCTATCCGACTGCGACGGAGGGGAGCGGCTTGGGGATCTTCCTCCCGCTCCCTCTCCGCAGCCTCCTTCTGCGAGATTACTTCTTCGCAGAAGGAGGCCACAGCATCCCATTCCGCCTCGCCGCGGAGCATGGCCACGACCATGCTCGGCAGCGAGAGGTCTCCGCCTCCCAGCGCAGCGTTAAGTTCACTGCGTTGGGGTCGCCAGGCCGGGCACACCAACAAGGTGTGCTCGGCAGTGTCGTGGGGAGTGTCGCAGTGGTGACACCGCGGCGTTTCCTTCCGACGCGCGACTCGGTGCAGGTAGTGACCGAAGCACCCATGCCCGGTCAGTACCTGCACCATGCGGAACGTGAGTTTGCCCTGCCGGCGCCCAACCCACTCCTCCAACACCGGACGGATCGTGTCGTTCGTCCGGTGGCCGGCAGCTGGGGAGGCGAGTACCACACCCCACTGACGCAGAGCCTCCCTCTGCGCCAGGGTACGAATCCGCTCCACTTCCTGTGGAGCGGATCGTCCCCCCGTTCACGAGTAGCAACGCGATGTCGATACACCTCTGCGAGCATCGACATGCCACGGCGTTTGGCCCGCTAGAACGCAGGCCGCGCCGTGACTGCCCGTGCGATAAGCTCGCACGGCCCGGGTCGCTATGACCCTCTGCGGACGTCGCAAGAGGGCCACCGTTCGGGAGGAGAGGCACTCTGCCCATACCGGGGCTCCATAGAGTGCCATCGACCGTATCACCCCGTGATACAGTCGACGGCACGCCGATCCTGGTCCTCCCACATTAGGGAGGGCCCGTCCAAGTGCGGCTGCAGCAGCGCACAGCCGTGGAGCGAAAAGCTTAAAATGCTCCTCGAAACTCCATCGGTGGTCCAGAACCAGGCCGAGGTACTTAAAATGCGCCTCGACCGGTATACGGACCCACTGCACTCGGACGCGGAGCCCCGGTGGGATCTTGCGACGGGGGGCGTGGAATAACATGGCCCTCGTTTTATCGAGCGCCACGTCCAGGCCCAGGAGGCGGATGCGTCGGACGACCAGTGAGGCGCCGACCAACGCAAGGTGGGCCGCCTCCTCCCCCGTTTTTGCTCTCGCTGCGACGAGCGTGTCGTCGGCAAAGCAGACGACCTTCATTCGTAGCAGAAGGTCGCCTCGCAGAACCCAGTTGTACCCCAGGTTCCATAACAGAGGACCTAGTACGGAACCCTGGGGCACACCCGCCGCCATTGTCCACGTGTGGACGCGCCCACCCGGCCCCTCGTCCATCCTCCATCCTCTGGACTTGCCTTGCAGATAACCCTTCACGAGGGCGCGGAGGTACGGAGGCACCCGGTGGTAGCGGAGTGCCTCCTTTATGCACTCAAGGGGCAGGCTGTTGAATGTGTTGCGGATGTCAAGAGACACCGCAACAACAGTGTCCCCACGAGCTGTGGCCTCCTCAGTCCACCCCTTGAGGAGGGCTACCGCGTCCACAGTGGACCGGCCGGCGCGGAAGCAGAACTGGTTTTCAGCCAAGTCCGGCGCCCGGTCCTCTAGGTGCTCGACGATGCGGGAAGCGAGAATCTTTTCGAAAAACTTCCCAATCTCGTCGAGCAGCACCACCGGCCGATACCCAGTCGGTGAATCCGCTGGGCGACTCTCCTTCCTCAGCAGGCAGACTCTATCCGCTTTCCACCGACTGGGGAAGCGGCCCGAGGCGATACATAAGTCAAGCACCGCCCGGAACCGCTCCTCGAGGTGTCCCAGAGCGAGGGCCAAAACCTTGCTAGGGACACCGTCGGTCCCGGCGCCTTGCTTTTGCGCTGGAACCGGTCCCTCATCGTATCGAATTCCACGTTCGACACGGGAAGGATGGCGGCAGCAACCTCCACCGGAGGAGTGTCCGGGGGGACCATTCTGGGGGGCTGGAACGGACCGGGATCGGGGAATAGAGTCCCCAACACCCGATCCAACAGCCCCCTATCCATAGCGGAAGTAGGGGGAGCGGAAGATTTGAATTTCCCCCTCACCACCTGGTAAGGACGCCCCCACGGATCGTTATCCAGGAGCCGTATAAACGATCTCTGGACTCCTCTTTAGCCCTGCAGATTTCATTCCGCAGGGCCTTCTTGGCTGCCGCATACACCCGACGAAGTTCAGCTTCCTCGTCGGGTGTAGTTCTGGCGCGAATACGACACCGCACGTAGGCGCGCCTGGACCTCATGCTGGTGGTACGCAGGTCCGCAATCTCCTGCGTCCACCAGTACACCTGCCCCCTTTCGGGGCAGGCCTGCGCCCTAGGCATGGCGGCTTGGCAGACGACTTTCATGTCGTCTGCGAAGAGCTCCGCCGTGCCGTTGATGTTCCCGGCAAGGTGTGGCGGCACTTCTGCTCACGCCCGCACCATCGCCGCCTCCTCTGCCACATCCGGGCTGAGCTTGGTGAGTGCCCATCGAGGGAAGGCGCTCACCGCGGAACCCCTGCGGTTCGAGGCCCCTTGGGATGCCACGGAAACCTCGTATCGGACGTACAGGTGGTCCGATAGTTTCCACATCTTCCTCCACTCGCCAGTCGTTGATTCGACGGGCGAGGGAGGGGGTAGCGAAGGTCACGTCCACCACGGACGTGCCTTGCACCCGGACGCCGGTAGGGGTGGAGCCCCTATTCAAAATCTGGAGCCAGAGCGACAGAACCCGGGACTCCAGATCTCCAGCCCTCGCACTAGTGCGGGAGGACCCCCACGCGGTCTGATCACAAAACTTACCACTTCTTGAACAATTAGGACTGAACAAACTTACTAAGGAGACAGGAAGTAATATATTTTAATTTTGACAGGAGATGTTATGATGAGTAGGATATTTTCCAGTTTAACTAAAGTTCTAGTTCCTTCAGAAGTAACTTGTGTGAATTAATAAATTCATTGCTTAAGATAAATGCTATGGTCTAATATTTCCTAGCATAAAATTAGTTAGTTAGTGATCTATTTGTGACTTGAACCTAATCGTAGGCATAATATGTAAAGCCTGAGTCATTAAATTGCTATTAAAATGGGGTCTGTTGAGTAATAAGAGTCATTACTGGTAAATTACTGGTTACAGTACAAAGCATTAACTAAACTGTCAAATACATATTGAAATTAGACAACCAACATCTAGAATGAGTCAAGGAGAGGCATTTTGTTTGCAGTGCAGAGCTAGACAACTTTGAGAGCAGATGTCAGATAAATGGTAAAAAATCAAAATCAAAAATCAAAATCAAAAGTACTTTATTTCATAGGCCCTTGCGGGCACTTAAAATCGTCAATTTTACACATTTTACAAAATTATTAAAACATAAAAAATATTCGACTAAAATCAAGCTAACCCGTGCGCTAGTGGCAAGTACATCCGCGGAGTTGATGCCGCGCATGTAATCGCCAAGAGCGACCCGATTCCGAATGTAGGGGCTAACATGAGAAGAATCGGGCAAGAAACTCATGTGCCAAAACTCTTTTAAAATCGTCAAATGTCTTACAAATTGTGAATATTACAAAACTATTCAGAGAACGAGCAATTCATTTCTTTTACCGCCACGCTGCCTTATCATTCAAAAAATCTTTAACACTGTAATAAGCCTTTTTGCTTAACTGAGCTTTAATTAAAATTTTAAATTTATTTACTGACAAGTCATGCATGTTACATGGCAGCGTGTTGTACATTCGTATACAGTGACCTGCATAAGAGTTGCTTATTTTATGGAGCCTATATGTGGGCATTGCTAGCTTGTCTTTATTTCTTAAATTTAAATTATGATAGTCACTATTTTTACTGAATTTGATATCTTTATTCTTGTGTGCATACAGTAAGTTTTCATAAATATAATGTGAATGTACAGTCATGAATTTGTCTGATCACAAATGCCCCAAAGTAATGGTCCATGTTGAAAATAGGTCTCAGGCAGTTGCAATAAATGGCTGTATTTCAGCATGGAAATCTACCCCTTCCGGCGTCCCGCAAGGGTCATTACTTGGCCCTTTGCTTTTAAACATTTTTATTAATGACATTAGTGATTGTTTCCATCATTCGCAATTTTTAATGTACGCCGATGACATGAAAATCTTCAAGCAAATAAGAAATCAGTCTGACTGCTTCTTATTACAACAAGATCTAGCCCGCTTAAATGTTCTGACTGACTGATTGGACTTAAATATTCTCAAATGTTACTCCATGTCCTTTTCACGCAAGCCTAAAACAGTAGACTTCAACTATGTGCTGAGAACGGTTACACTCAAAAGAGTAAAGGAGATTCGGGACCTTGGCGTGGTGCACGACTCTAAACTAACTTATGAAAAACATATAGACCATATCGCCATAAAAGCTAACAAGATGCTGGGTTTTATAATGAGGTCATGCAGTCAATTCTCTAGTCTTAAAGTTATAAAAATTCTTTACTGCTCATACGTTCGCAGCATCCTTGAATACTGTTCACAGATTTGGAACCCACAGTATAAAATCTACATAAATAGGTTGGAAAGTATACAACATAAATTTACTAAATATTTACAATTTAAATGTAAGTGTGTTAATGAAAGCTATGAGGCCAGATGTAAAAGGCAGCACCTATTACCACTCTGTGTACACAGAAGAACTGCTGATGTCAAGTTCTTGGTTAAAATAGCACAGTCAAGAATAGACTCCCTTCTTCTAGATTATCTTCTTGATAAGATACACCTAAGAGTGCCTGGTAGATCTGTCAGGATTCAATACCCACTTTTTATTCCGCAAAGTAATACTGATTACCGGAAAAAATCATTTTTCATTAGATCTGCCAAATTCATCAATGAACTCGGTGATATTCCCAACTTAGATCTGTTCAGTACAAGTCCATCAAGATATGCTACTGTTATCTCACAACAATGGTTCGATTCGGTTCTCTGATTGTCTGATTGTGTGTACCTAAAGCATTGTTTTGTTTTGATCCCCTTATTGTGCCATTTTTTGTTTCCTAGAATATTAATTATAGCAATCAAGCACTATAGTAACATAAATGCGAAAACTTGTCAATAGTTCATAGTTATTTAAGTAGATAATAATTAGTTTTAAGATACTGTTTGTTTTCCAAATAAAATAAAATAACTCTCTGAAATATTCCTGGTGCTGCATTTACTCCAAAAGCAAGTCGGTTCATTTTCATTAATCCCAGCGGTGTATTGAGTGTTAATAGCTTAGCAGTGCTATATTATCAACCTTTAGCGGCATATATGCTAACTTAAGATCAAGTTTGCTAAATACACGTCCACCACTTAACAAATGATTCAACTGCTGGCAGTGGGTAGGTGTCTACTTCAATAGAAGCATTTACAGTCGATAGTCCCCACAAATTCAAAGTGATCCATCATCCTTTTTCACCAAGACATTATGTGTCCATATCTCTTACAGTAGAAGCATCGTGCTTTCATAAAAGTACACTGTTCATTAACTTTATGACGCCGTGGACAGTGTCGACAGTCATCTGATTTTATTCTATTTATCTCCATAGATTCAGTATATGTGGACGTGGATGGAGAAGCTTTGAATCAACAGTAGTTTCAGGGTACATATCATTAAACGTCGACTGATAATTCAGGCACTGCTGCACAGCTGCCTCATATGAAAGATTCTCTACTTTCAACAGCTCACGTCGTAGACGATTGTCCCGAACCCCTGAAACTAGTCTATCTCTTAATGCCGCTTTAGATCAATAAATTTACACTGAGCCACTAATACACCAATGGCCGCAATAAAGTCTTGTACAGATTCATGTTTTAATTGTTCACGTTGGTGGAATTTTCCTGCTTGCAAAATTTCATTCACTTCGGGTTGATAAAATTTGTCCAAAATTGCAATAATCTCATTAAAGGGCACTTCTGTAGGTCGATTAGGTACTAAAAGTGACACAATAAGGGCATAAGTTTCTTTGCCACATTGAGAAAGAAACACAGAACGCGCTTTGTTGAGGTTATCATCTGATATCCCACATGCATCTAGAGCACATAGTAACTGTTCTTTGTAGTCACACCATTTATCAGTTTTAGGATCAAACTGTCCCGGAAACACAATATTTGCAACATTTGACGCCATTATCCACCACAAAATAAGATTATTATCCTCGTCGCCACTAAAAGATATAACACCAATTGAGATTCAAGCATAACTCATTTATTATCAAAATACCCACACACATATTATAATAATAATCTGTGAATGGTCTAATAGCGAAGAGTCTTGACCAACATCTTGAGAGACTCTCGCTAGGCGGATGGATCAAGGGCCTGATACAGAAGGCGGCAATCCTTGGCACGGCAAGAATTGTCAGGAGGTTCCTTACCCTGCAGCCCTAACCACCGGTAGTTTGGGTACTGTCTCGCTGCCGATGGACCCGCTAAGTGTAGGTTTTTTTTATAATATTTATATCTTTTATATTTATGTTATAAAAAAAATTATATTTAAGAACTATTTAAAATAAAGGATAATAATAATAAAGCTTTTTTTATCCCATAAACATTACAATAGTTTTTTTTTTCTCCTATTTTTTTCCTATTTCTTTATGGACCCCGATTGGGTATAAGCCTCCTCCAACTCTTTCCATTTTCCTTTATTTTTGCCAATTTCCAGCCAATTCCGTCCAGCAACTTCAATTATGTCGTTTGCCCATCGTTTTCTTGGCCTACCAATGTTCCTTTTACCTAGTGGTCCTGTCCAATTTGTTGATTGCAGTGTCCATCTTTTATAGCAGTATCTTGAAACATGGCCTCCCCATCTCCATTTCAGTTTAAGGGAGTGTTCAAGAGCATTGGTTAGTTTTGTCTTCCTCCTTATGTCTTCACTTTTTACTTTATTTATTTTTCTCAGCTTCAGGATACTTCTTTCCATTGCTGGCTGTGTTGTGACTATCTTATTTTTTATTTTGTTAGTATAAACCCATGTTTGGCTCGCATATGTTAGGCTTGGTAGGATGCAGGTTTCCATTACTGTTTTCTTTAGGTTCATGTTATAATCTCCTTTTACTATTTCTTTATGTGCCCAGTATTTTTTCCATGTTGTGTTTATTCTTCTTTCTACTTCTTGTTCGTTATTATTCGGATGAAATGATACTTGCTTTCCCAGGTAGATGTATTCTTCAACATATTCTATGTTATCCACATAGATTGGTTTTTGGTGTTTAGTTGTCATTGCTTTTGTTTTATTTGTGTTCATTTCTAAGCCTACTTTTTTACTTTCAGCATTTAGCGTCTGTAGCATCACTTCCAGTTGTGTGGCATTTTTTGCAAAGATCGCAATATCATCAGCGAATCTAAGGTGACTTAGGTGTTTATCAAGTACCCATACCCCTTCCTTTTTCCAGTCTATTCTTTGGAATACATCTTCTAAAACGGCAATGAAAAGCTTGGGTGATAAAGGATCCCCTTGTTTGACACCTCTCTCAATTTGAATTTCCTCTCCTTTATTTTCAAGTTTAATTTTACTGGAGCTTATGTGATATATATTTTTGATGATGTTTATAAATTTCTGATTAATATTGCATGATTCTAATGCCCTCCATATCGATCTATGTGTAATGCTATCGAAGGCTTTAGCATAATCCACGAAACCTATATACAAAGGTTGATTATATTCTTTGAATTTTTCTATTATTTGCTCTATTGTGTGTATATGGTCCATGGTGGAAAACCCCGAACGAAAGCCGGCTTGTTCCAGTGGTTGTTTTACTTCTATTTTTTCTTTTATTCGGCTCAGCAATATGGAGGAGAAAAGTTTATAGATACTAGGTAGCAAGCTGATAGGTCTATAATTTTCGATTGCTTTTGGATCACCTTTTTTATAGAGAAGTATTATGTCGGATTTTCCCCATTGTTTTGGTACCTTTTCTGAGTCCAAGACCATGTTAAAGAGTATTGTTAGGAAATTTGTTAATACTGGTGCACCTAATTTTATGGCTTCATTACAAATGTTATCTGGTCCAGGACTTTTTTCTGATTTTAGGTTCTTTATGTGTTTATGTACTTCTTCTGTTGTTATCTTATTTATTTCGTGATCTATACTCGGTGTATTTGTCTATATTTTCATCATCATTATTTTCCTCTATCAGTTTTTTGTATAGTTGTCTGAAGAATTCTGTAGCATAGTTAATTACATCCTTTTTTATTGTTTGTATCCATTTTTTATGTGTATTCAGCTGTTTGTTTGCTCTTTTTGCACTTCTATAATTAATTAAATTCTTTTCTATTATTTCCTTTCTATAGTTATTGTAATCATCTCGGATGGCTTTGTTTGTCTTTTTAAAAATTTCTTTTATTTCTTGTTTTATATCTTTATTTTTATTCTTTGTTGCTATTAATTTACTGCGTTTGTCTATTAGTTCTACTGTATTTTTTTGAAATATTAGATGTTTCTTGTTTTTATCTCTGGGTTTAAATTTTTGGCTGGTTATAATTATTTCCTCTAATTTATCATAGTAGGTTTGGACATCTTTAATTTCATTTAATGTTTCGATTTGTTTTGAGATGTTTTCTTTGAGATGTTTTTTGTAGCTAGTCATTTCTCCTTCTGTTAGTCTTGTTGTTGGTTTATAGGTTGTCCTACTTCATTTCGGAGAGTTGATTAGAAATTTTGCTCTTAATAGTCTGTGATCCGATGGAAAATTTACTTGATTAATTACTTCTATATTTGTAAAATTTTTGCGTTTGTTGCTCATTATGAAGTCTACTTCATTCTTTGTCCTTCCATCAGGTGACAACCATGTCCACTTTCTGTTGGAGTTTTTCTTGAAGTAAGTGTTCATGATTGACAATCTGTGTTCATGAGTGTATTGGATCAGCCTTACACCCCTTGCATTTCGAGTACCGCATCCGTATGGGCCCCTAATTACATGCTATTTTTGCGTTAAAGTCTCCCATGATTATTAGGGTGTCATGAGCTAGGTCTTGTGCCTTCGATAGATCTTCATAAAACTTGTCAACTTCATCTTCATTAGATTTTGATGTTGGAGCATATACCTGTATCAATGATATATTGTGATTTCCTATTGTTAGCTGAAGCAGGGCTACTCTTTCTGATATTCCAATGAAGTTGGTGATGTTTTGCTTAAATTCTTTTTTTATTAAGAAACCAACTCCATATAATCCATTTGTTTCTCCTTTGTAACAGAAGATATAATTTTCGTGCTCTTCTATCTCGCATCCGTTTTTCCTCACTTCTGCAAGGCCTAATATGTGATAGTCAACTTTCTCTAGTGCATGAGTTAGTTCTAGAAGCCGTTTTGTAGTTGCTAATGACCTAACATTGTAGGTACAGATTTTAATTATATGTGAACTTTTATTTTTCTTTTGAGCTGGAGGGTAATGGTGGTCTTCTGAAGTCCCACGGGGACCAGGGACCAGCCGGGTTGGGACTGAAGTTTTTTATTACTTGATTGGTTGATATGTTAGTTTTCCGGCATTTATGGTGTTTTGGTTGTTATTGTTTGCTTGTTCCTGGTAATGAGTCTGACCTAGGACGTGATATTTGTTCGAAAACGTTAGTTTTGTTTATTTTGTTGGGGGCCTTTAGTCTCTGTCCTTTGTCCTCCTCTGTTTGGGGCGAAGTTTTGGAGGGCGAGCGTTTTCTCTTCTCATTTCCCTTATTCTGATTTGTAACGCCTTTAGTTATTAGTTTATCATAGCGTATGACTGCGATATTTCCCTTTTTTAAGTCTTCTTGCTGTTTTGCTTTTAATTCCTTCCGTATTTGTAATATTTCTTTTGGAAAGTCTTCAGTGGTATATACATTGTTTGAAAACCTTTTGTTGTTCTTTAAAATCTCTATTTTTCGCCATGCCAATGTAAGTTTAATAAGAATTGGCCTATTCTTCTTTCCATCTTTTTTTCCTAATCTATAAATATCACTAATTTCCCACTTGCCAAAATGTTGTATTTCACAGTTTTTCACCATTTCATTTAAAGTTTCCAGGACCAATTCTAGAAGCTCTGCACTGTTTTTTTCTGTTTCTTCTATTCCATGTAGCAATAAATTGTTTTTTCTTGATTCTTTCTCTAGATTATATATTTTATTTTTTAAAGATACCACTTCAGTTTTCAATATCAAGTTTTCTTCCATCAGAGGTTTTAATTTTTCTTCTAATGTATAAGCCCACACACACATATTAATAATTCTTAAATGACAGTTTGATAATAACAATAATCAAGTAAATACACAATATATAGATTATCAATATTTTAAGGACCGACATAACTTTTGTGATGGTACACGCTCAGTAGTGATCGTCTAGTTATTAGGTTTTGAGATTGTATCAAGTAATTAGAAACTTCAGGTACATTTATGTTAGAGAGCGCCCAACCCCTGTTGTGCTTATATAAAGTAAAAAGCAATACATTTTACTCTCGGCTTAGAACACTTCCTTGGATGGGCAAAGCTCCTCCCTCTGTCATTTTATCGGGATGCCATTTGTTGGGATTGAGGGAGCAATGAGCTATATTTGTACAAAACTTAAAGAGGGTAATCATATTGATTAAATAAAATTTTATTTATTCTACAATTAATTCTTCAGAACTAGGTAATGATCCGAATTAGACTGATGGATGGTGAAACCTGTATGGGTGTCTCATTTCATACCACATCAACTACGACTAGTCTCACTCTGGCTCAGGGAACCTACTCCACAAGTGGCCTTGACTCACTTGGATGGGGCACAGACCTGACCTCCTCTTAGCTGCGAAGCTTGCAATTCATCACCACGAGGGTGGGTCGATATTTGTGACTGTGTGAGCCGCCCGAAATCCCATGGGAATATTTGTTGTCATTTCATTGGTTTGTTAGGGTTTTAGATTGGCAATAATTTAAATTACATTAATTTAAAGAGCACTTCAAGACAAAGTAGTGAAATCATTTCAACATTAACGAAAAATATTAAAATATATAGAAAATACTGCACTTTCATTGGTGCAGTATTTCTTGGATATTTTAGAAAATATTTATAAAATTAAATAGTGATAAAAAGTAGCAGTGTATAGTGATAAGGTTAAAATTTTGCTAATATGATAAAGTGTTATGACACAATTAAAACAGTTAAAACTATTAAAGAAAATATTAACAGTAAATAAAAGCACAGTATAAAATGCAATAAGATAAGAATCAGATACTACATTACAACTCTGCAACTAAACATTAATTTATTGGTTTCACATTTTACAATTACGTTTTCTACAACATGATGGAAATCATATGATATATACTATACTGACATTTGTAAAAACAAAATAAGATTTCACAATTTTTATGTATAGAAATATTCGTAATCGCAAAAAGTATTAGTATAAATTGCTTGTTTGGAAAACAATAATGAATATTATAATTCAGGCGAATCAGCAGAAAATTTGGGAAACTAGCGAAAAAACAGATTTGGAACACTTACCTTTACTCGGGTGCATTCCATTACCATTTCGGCAAGTTGAAGAGCATTGTCGACAGTAAATATAGAATAGAAATCTCCTAGCTTCAAACAGAGCCTGCATTTTCCCAATTTGAGGGCCATATTGATTTGTTCTTTTAAACTTCATTGAAGTCTCGAAGCATCACATCTGAATAGCAAAGAGTTACTTTTATGTGTATAACACCAATTTTCAGAACAGTATTAGGTACTAATTCTTAGAAATGTTTTAATAGAGAAATAGAAATTACAATTACCTTGATTACCGGCGTACAAAAAAAAAACTGAACAATTTCCACAGATCTATCTGAAAATGAATTCGATTCCAGTGTTGTCACATAAAGTTTTGCCAAAATTGTAGAAAAAGTTGCAAAAATTTGAAAAATTGGTAGAATTTGAAATACAAAATAGGTAGATCTACCACTCAAGGTCAGTACATTTTTATAATTAAAAATGCGTATATAAATTTAGAATTACTGCTCATTCATGATGTTTATACATTCATACAAATAATCACAACATCAACACTATCTTACTTATGCAAAAAAATCAATGCAATGAAGCCAACCTATATAATATATACAGTGAACGGGGGGGCTACCGCCTAACTCATAGCGATTACTCGCTATCACTTCGTGACATTAGAACAATAGCTCTAATGTCATCTGTGACATTACAACTATTGTTCTAATGTCATGATAACGATAGCGAGTGCTGGCTTTGAGTTAGGCGGTATGGCCGATGTTTATTGTCTAAGTAGATAAATCTATCACGATTGTTGAATTTGTCATTCAATGCAATGAAGCCAACCTATATAATATATACAGTGAACGGGGGGGCTACCGCCTAACTCATAGCGATCACTCGCTATCACTTCGTGACATTAGAACAATAGCTCTAATGTCATCTGTGACATTACAACTATTGTTCTAATGTCATGATAACGATAGCGAGTGCTGGCTTTGAGTTAGGCGGTACGGCCGATGTTTATTGTCTAAGTAAATAAATCTATCACGATTGTTGAATTTGTCATTCACTGCGGCGTCAGTACAAAACTCTGTGTCGAATCTCTGATAAAAAATAGTAATGGATACGATGCACTTTGACTATCAAAATCGGAAGCGATTGTGATAGATTTTTGTGACGCTGATGGGGGCTGATGCGAGCGAGACGGTCAAGTAAAGTGTCAGTCAGTTGTTATATGACGATTATCAATATTTATTTTACCGATGTAAGTATGTATCATTCACTTAACTCGTTCCGTTTTAAGCGCTAAGATTACAAGACCAGCTAAATTCGATTGTTAGTAAGTAACATTTTGTAACACGCATCTAGAATTGTAGAGAATTGTTCACAATATCAATATTTTGTAAAATAGGTTGATTTGAGACTGAGAGTGGTAGATAGGTAGAACGTGGGTAGAACGGAGACAAAATAGGTAGATCTACTAAAAAGTTGGTAGATGTGACAACACTGAATCACAAACTACTAAGGGTGCGTTTGAAAACGAGTAATATTTACTCCGGGTACAGTGAATTTCACCCGATAGCGTTCGAGAACCACCCGAGTGAAACCGAGGTTAACCAACGAATTATTCCGCTCGTATTTCTGAACGCGTTAGTGAAGAGTAATTTTCGCCTGACAGGAGTGAATTTCTCCCGGCCCCCAGTCAGCGTTAAATTTTACCTGACATTGACAGTTGACTGTTCTGTGATCTGTGGCTACTGATTTTGTTTTTATGTTGAAGTTAAAGTTTACAAATGTTAAGTAAAGCTTTGTGCAGTTGTAAAATAAAGCTAGTTTGCGTTGCAAAACACAAGAACTCGTCTTTTCGTTTTTAACTGACAGAACCCGTTTGAAAACTCGTGAAGTGCGAAAATCACTCGCTAGCGTTTGAAAACCAGTTAAACTTCTCTTTCTCGCAATATATCTATCCTTTTCTTTTTTACCGAGTGAAAACCTCACGGGTTTTCGAACGGCCCCTAAGATCATCGTCAGAAAATCCTACTCAAGGGGTGCGGTCCATAATCAGACAACAGCGCAAACGTTTGCATGCACGCAAACAACCGCTTAAATAATTTGCAGTGCTCACGGATAGGGATGCAACGTTTTTAAAAATATCGATATCCTATATCGAATTTAGTCGATACTTATATATCGATATATCGGTCTAGTATGCCGATATATTGATATTGAAGCGATATTTTTTCTTTTTAAAAGCTTTTTTAAAATCCAATGTATTTTTATAGCCCCTCTACACGATGGACTATGATGGCGACCATTCGCTGTACATTACTCTGGTTTACTATAGTTTTAGGGAGAAATTCAACATGATGGATGACCATTCGCTGTACTACACTGTTGACTCAACAGTTCATCTCCTTGACACATACTATTCACCACAGATTACAACAATAGATTGGCGTCGAGGACAGAATATTTTTTTAGACTTGTCTTGCCAGTAAGAGCATTTTTCACGGTTTTGTATTTTAATTTGGATTTTCGATACTTCGTCACAATATCGAGTTGTTTTTCGATAGTAATATATCGATATCGTCGTATCGTCAATAATGATAAATATCGATATATTTAGGCGTCGATATATCGATATTTATGGCTTTACCGATATATCGTGGCATCCCTACTCACGGATGTAAGCACTCAGAGCAATTTTGGACCGAGCCTTCGTTCTGTGAGTCTGTCAAGCTGACAATCAATGTTATTTGAAAATAAAATTTGGAGGGAGACATGTATTGTGCCTCCAGTATCTTTACAGAGCACATCTGTATTTATTGTCAATAATCTAATGAGAAGAAAAATTCGAACAAACTTAAGTAGAAATTAAACTCCACAGGAAACTGATGTTGACTTTGACATTGACAGTTCTGGAGACAGTGCACCTTAGCAGTGCACTACCTCTTTCCTGTTAGCACTGTCAGCATCAATCGGTGACGTCATCAATTACGTCATACCGCTTACAAATGCGCATATAAGCAATTATGGACCGACTGTTTGCGTGCAAATGGCGCACACGAGCGCTGACATCAAATTGTGGACCGCACTCTAGTACCTATAACTTACGAGTAAATCATTTATATTACGGATATGGTACGCAACAAATCACAGTATACATTTTTCTGCCACATTTTGTGGGAGGCGAGGTAAACACGCATGGCACACTACGAAAATCTAGCATTCAATTACAGATACGCACACTATGAAAATATTACCTCACTACAAAGAAACATACACACATTGACAAATTACCGTGTATCTACACAATCGACCGCAAATCATGCCCGTGTACTGTGGGTGCGGTTCATAATCAGATATCAGTGCAAACGTTTGCATGCATGCAAACAACCCGTTCAAATCGTTTGCACTGCTCACGGACGTAAGCACTCAGATAAATTATGGACCGAGCTTACGATCTGTATGTCTGTCAAGGTGAAACTGAACTGCCCAATTAATCATTTCTTACGAGCTTTTACTTTCGATATGAAACGACACCTAATGGCAGCGGCCGCGCGTCAACTAGTTTTATATAACGTGTATGGTCATATGGTCATCGTAAATTGGCACGCGCTTTCCTCATGGACCAACTATGTATGCACAACTAGTTGTGCCATCCAAATACGTGTTCCTGATGACACAACTACGCACAACTAACTTTCTGCAACTATTCCTTGTAACACAACTACAGTCGAAATGGAAAATATACATATGATCAAGTACTAAGTACTTACCTACAACAAAACTCTTCAAATACTGGTAATGATACTGACTGTAGTGCTTGACAAAATTTTGCTCAGTGTATGTTCATGTGTATGCTAAGTTTCTGAATGAAGAAAGTTTTGTTGGATGGATGATGGTGGTCAATAGATTGCACACACAATTATCGTGGTGTTCGTCTAGCCTTGCCATCTCCCGTCTGAATGCTCTAAGACTTATAATCAAAAATGAAATTCCAGTCATGGGCTGCACTTGTAAACGTCGCCCGAAGACGGTTGAATACGTACCGGCCATTCGAAAACCCTGGGTATAATCGCACGACGATCATGAATAGCCGTCCGTAAACATCGCTCGACGACCCACAAATTAATTATACAGAGTGTCAGGAAAAGTCGAAGTATTCCTTGAAAGGGGTTATAGTACAGTTCATAAGCATCAAAAAAGCCCAATTAACCAGGGGTCAAAAACAGTTGGTTATCGAGCTACGACGGTTGTAAAATTTTTGAGATTTTTTCCGACTTGTTACCAAAAAAAAACTATACCATTTACAATGACAAATTGATTAATTGCGGAAAGCTGAAAAATGGGCAGTTAATTTAAATTTAAATTGTTGTCAAAAACTTACATAATTTTGAAAATAAGAGGTCTTTATTGACAATTAAGTCGATTAATTTTTTATCTTTCTGAAAATCGACGTCAATTATTGAAAAAAAAAACGTATGACAGTTGGCGTAAAAACTACTAAAATAACTTGCTGGTTTCATAAGCTTTTAAAAAAGGTAAAAATATTATTTACTTTTATTAGTAGTTTTTACAGAAATTAGCAAAAAGTTGCGCTGTAGGTCAAAATTCATAATTTCATCTTTGAATAAAAATTGTCTGGAAAAGGCAAAAGTACGAAGTAGAAATAAAGGAAATTGTATTTTAATACACAAAAGACTGAAAAATACTAAACAACAAACCAACATAAATAAAAACATTTATAAGTCCTGTTCAAATTGTCTGCCATTGTTACGTATGCACGCACGCAGCCTACGGCGTACCTCACTCACTGTCACACGCGTTGAAAGTGATGTCTTAATGACTTCAGTAGCTGATACGATCCTCGCCCTCAAATCTTCAATGGAAGTCGCAGGTGTGGGGTAGACTAGATCTTTCATGTGACCCCAAAGATAATAGTCACAGGGCGTCAAATCAGGACTTCTCGCCGGCCATGGAGTCGGGCCACCTCTACCGATCCATCTTAGTAGATAATTTTCATCCAGCCACTGTCGTACACCACGGTAAAAGTGAGCTGGGCACCCATCATGCGGGTATACCATATTTCTTCTTGTAGCTAGCGAAACATCTTCCAAAAGCGTGTTCACTTCCTCTCTTAAAAAAGTTTCGTATGTTGTGCCATTCAGGTTTTGGGGCAGGAAGAAAGGTCCAATTAAATTATCGTGTACAATCCCCACATTTAGTGAGAATCTTCTCTGGTGAGCCCTTTCTTTACTTTTTCTTGGGGTTTGACCTTTAGGGGCCCAAAAGTGAATATTGTGGTAGTTTGTGATGCCATCGTGATCGAACGTAAATTCGTCGGTCCACAAGATTTTCTTCAGATAATCTGGATCTTCAATCTCAGCATTGATTAAAAATCTGAAAAAATCAATTCTTCTCACCGGATCACCTTCTTCAATGGCTTGAACTGGTGTGTAATGGAATGGATACAGTTGTGCTGTACGCGATGCGGCAAATCAGGCTCTCCATTGTGATATGCCATGTATTCTTGCCACTTGCCTTGTGGACACAGTAGGATCTGCTCTGAAACTCCGAATAATTTCATCATCGTTCTCGTCAACACCAACATTACCAACGAGCGGTCTACCAAGATCGCGTTGTTGTCGTTGAACTGAGCCCGTTTCTCGAATGCGCTGATAGGATGCACCAAACACGCTCACGTGAGGCAAACGGCGATCAGGAATTCTGATTTGGTACTCTCTTTGTGCTTCAGCGGCGTTACCATTACAAAAACTATAATAAAACAAAATATCTGCGTATTCTTCGTTTTCGAAAGCAGCCATTTCAAAATAGCGTATCCGTTTATTTGGTATCCAAAGTTTGTCCGTAATCTCAAAAGTAGTTTCAAACTTAACAAACAATTTCAATCAGGAAAACAAATGAATGATGTCGTCGAAACATTCGTAATCCTAATCAATCATGTTCCAAAACGTCCAAAACCTATGCAACCTCTGTGGTTAGGTCAATCCAAAGCACAGACATATAAATAAAATTTTATTTATATGTCTGTGATCCAAAGAGGTTACAGCTTTTTGGATAGCAAAGAGGTTTGCTATCTAAAAAGGATTGCAAACTTCGTTCTGCTTCAATCAGTTCAACCAAAAAGGCTGGATAATGTCGTACTGCCATGATTTCTTTTAAGTTGCATGGAAATTATCTATATAAACCATAGCTTTAGACAAGCACAGAACTTGTAGTATTATTTTGTAATTTAGTATTTTTCATTCTTTTATGTATTAGAAGCAATTTTCTTTATTTCTACTTCGTACTTTTGTCTTTTCCAGACAATTTTTATTCAAAGATGAAATTATGAGTTTTGACCTACAGCGCAACTTTTTGCTAATTTCTGTAAAAACTACTAATAAAAGTAAATAATATTTTTACCTTTTTTAGAAGCTTATGAAACCAGCAAGTTATTTTAGTAGTTTTTACGCCAACTGTCATACATTTTTTTTTCAATAATTGACTTCGATTTTCAGAAAGATAAAAAATTAATCGACTTAATTGTCAATAAAGACCTCTTATTTCCAAAATTATGTAAGTTTTTGACAACAATTTTAATTTAAATTAACTGCCCATTTTTCAGCTTCCCGCAATTAATCAATTTGTCATTGTAAATGGTGTAGTTTTTTTTTTTTTTTTTTTTTTGATGTCGGAAAAAATCTCAAAAATTTTAAAACCGTCGTAGCTCGATAACCAACTGTTTTTGACCCCTGGTTAATCGGGTTTTTTGTGTTGCTTATGACCTGTACTATAACGCCTTTCAAGGAATACGTCGACTTTTCCTGTCATCCTGTATATTTCGCCCTGTAAAATAGGGGTCCCTTCAAAAACATTTTATCAACGTTTGAAGCTGTGTCGGCAGGTGATGCCGTGGAAATTATTATTGCCGTGTGATAGACATTTTACAACAATAAACCAAATGTATAAAACACTCAACTGTTGTATTATTTAGTGAATATTGGAAATAGTTAAAATGTACACGTGCAATCGCACGCTTAAATGCAAGATAATCGATTGTGTCAGTTATAGCGACAATGACAAAACATGTCAACATCATTGACTACAAAGTAGGCGTGGGCTGTACATACTTCACACATTTTGTTTTCGCCCTCGGAGAAGGGGTGTAAGAGGTTGATGTAAGGGGGTTTTAGGGGTATAAGGGGTTCCAAATATCATCTAACGGAACCCAAGTCAATCTCACCTGCTCGCGGTGCACCCTACTGTTCGGCAAATGAGGCCCTGGCGCATCCCATCAACGCGCAAAATAAAATTGACAACTTCATCTGTAACCTCCTCTCTGGGCGTTCTGTTCATCTGCGGGTTGATGGCGTAATTACAGGCTCTAGGACTCTATTTAAGGGCCTCCCACAGGGGTCTGTCTGGAGTCCCCTTTTATTTAATTTGTACACTTATGATCTTTTCAATTGATGTGACCGATAGGTTAGAAAATTACAATAAAACACACATTAAATAAGAGCTATGGTTATGTACATGTCAAAAGTTTTTGTTTCATTGAAATCGATGCAGTATTTCCAAAGTTATTAACGCCGAAAGTTACGGTCGCTATTTAAATTTTCAAGTACGCGCGCTCTAGGTAGGTGACGTCACACATCGTCAGCCGGCAGCCGCTCGCTCGCTAGTCGCAGTTGCTCTGAGTTTTGTGTCGTACATACCTACTGCGCTCCGTGTAACTTGACTTTTATTGTTTATTAGCCTTTTAATTACAACAATGGAGAAAGGATTTCCACATGGTCAATCAGAAAATTTACCAAAAGTAGACAGTTTTATGGTGACTCAATATTTTTCCGAAAATAGTGATTATATAGCAGCGGAAATGCGAGGACTCAAACCGAATTTCCTCAATATGTTCGGAAGTGATCGGATTCGGTATATCTTCATGGAGTAGGTATCTTGTGAATCAGTTCTTTTTGCCTACATTTTTGCACTACAGATCGTTAATTTTTTTAACTGTCTTTTGCTGGCAAGAGAACTTAAGAGGGCAAGTATCTTTTTTTTAGTACTAGTCTTCCTCCAACCAATTTATATTTGACCTAATTTTCCATGTCATTTTCAATCTGAAATACATGCATAGTTAAATATTTTTTTTGTAGCTCCTACAAATGTATGTTCTACGACTCATGAAGTCAAACAGTTTAGTGTACATACCTACAATTAAGTGTATTTTCTATGGTATTGCCTTTTTTTTGAGGCGGAATAATGCGATTATCGATACTGGCACAAAGAGTGACGAGCCCCGTGTACCCGTATGCCGGTCTCCGGTTCGCCGGTGGCTAATTCACTAATTCAATGTCTCCGCCGGAATATTTACGCCCCATATGGTAAAATAACTCGGGATTGGGAAGGTCACTTCTCCGAGCCATCAGACCGGGGACGATTCTGGCGGACTAGCCGCCAGGTTACACCAAGGGGAGGCACCAGATTGTCAGTTGTGTTCTGTGGTATTGCCTAGGTTGCGCTTAGCAACTTTCATACAAAAAATGTCAAGGCCAAATATTTACCGATGCTTTCGGCAAAAAATGGCCAATGGTTTGAAAGTTAACAAATTTATGAAGTTACAATAAAAACTAATCAACAGAATAGATACGTAGGTGTCACCTATTTAGGATTAGGTAGGTAGGCAAACGGTGTCCACGGCGCAATCACCTCCATGGACCATCGGTACCGTTTACCTACCGCTGGACCTCCGGAGACAGAGAGTACATCCAAGGGGTTTCTACCCGGGTAGGCCTTACTCTAGGATGAGTCCTTTTGGGTGGAGAACCCCAGGAGATCTCGTCGTGCACCCAACGGCGGGAGAGTTATTAAAAAGGGTTCAGCTTGGTAAAAAAAACAGCTGGGAAATGGTAAATACTATAGACGTACCTATATAGGACCAACAAGCAAATCAAATACCCGCAGGTCTAAGATACTCATTCAAAATTTAGTAGGTGCCTACTAACGGGTGAGTGTCTATAGGTAGGTGTACATGTTTAGGTAACATGAATCGTATCCTAATCCCATCTAATACTATAAATGCGAAAGTGAATTAGTTTGTTGATTTATTTTTGTTACTTTTTCACACCTAAAATGCTTAACCGATCATCTTGAAAGTTTGCATATACACGTTGTCAGAGGTACCTACAGAAAAAGAGATTTCATCCAGCAAAAAATTATAGTTCCATCAGGATTCACGTAAAACACTCAGCAGCTCAGCTACTATTCATCGCGTCGCCAGAAGGCGCTGCTGTGGTGCGATAAAGAAACCAAACACCAAGCGGGCGAAGCCGCGGGCGCTAGTTTTTCCATAAAATTGGGTACCTATGTTTACGGTAAAACCTTTTGTGACCTTTATTTTACCGTCAATAAAAGTCAACATATTTTAATCATACATACCTATGTGGTTTAGAAAGTGACAAAAAGAAGACATTACACCAAAAAACCTCGTAATACAACTTAGTTATAGGTTATTTTCTAGTAGGTAATAGGTATCCCGAAGCTTAGAATATCTAATTACATATTATAATAAAAATAAAAATAATAATGTAATATGTATAAATTTATTATGAAAATGTTTTTATTATGTTTATTATCTAAGTATTTAATATGTTTATTTAGTTTGATTTAATCCTAGAGGGCGGAGGGCCGGAATTTTGTCACACAGGCTTGTCATTTAAATAAAATATAGTTGTTAGAGAATAAGATGTAGTACCTATAATGTAAGCCATTGTGAAGATATAAATAAAAATTATTATTATTATTATTTTACTTACATCAAAATGGTCATCACAACAAAATCCAACGGTCTTAGGGCCCGTTTCATAACGTTCATCCACTTTTTACGCCTTTTGGCATTCAATGGCACTTCAAAAATAGTTTTGTAGGCGTTTTAATAGTTGAATTTGTACACATAGGTACTACATAGTATTTATTATATGACATAATGTTGATTCACATCTTAGAGCCACGTAAAATCGCGCGCACCAGTAGCACAGAGCTAACGAAGTACGTCAGGCCGCGCGTGCCTCTCCCCGCTGTCGATTTGTGACGTCATCAACGTTCCGCGACTCGCTTTATAAATCCGGACGGCACGGCAACTTTGAACGCTTATAACTCAGTCACTTTTTAAGATATCAAAAAAATAAAAACACTGTCATATTTGTCTAGTGACCTATATTCTGGGTATGTCGTTAACAAAAATCGATGGTCAGACTGATTATGTTTCTCCCTTTTGTAGATTGCTGCAATATGCTGATGATCTAGTACTTTTCTCATCGCACAAAGATATCAAAAAAGCTTCTGATGATATCTCACAAGGTATTATATCCCGTGTTGGGTGGTTAAACTCTAATTGTTTGTCTCTATCCCCCGAAAAAAGCTCAATTGTTATATTTACTCGAAAAAGATTAAGACCTCGTATTGATATTGTGGTTAGAGGAGTTAGAATCCCGGTTAGAAATGAATGTGAATTTTTTTGACGAAATGTGAGAAAAATCTTAATATTTTGCGGTGCTTAGCGGGCGTCTGGTGGGCACACCCTTTCTATCTAAAGCTCTTGTACAATGCTGTAATTCGAAGTGTACTTGATTACGCCTCGTTTCTTTTCGAGTCAGCTTCCAAGCAGTATCTATCAAAGATTGATCGTATTCAATCCAGAGCCTTAAGAATTATTTGTGGTGCCATGAGATCGTCTCCAATTAATTCTTTGCAGGTGGAGTGTGTCGATCCACCTCGTGATCTGAGACGGCAATTTTTGTCGGATAGGTTTTTATATCGGGCTTTTCAGTTATCTTCTCATCCCCTTTTTCCGAAATTACAAATTGTTATCTAGGTATACGTTATCTTCTAGGTATTGGCGTCATAAAAAAATTCCTTGTCTGGTCATAACTTACCAGTACTTGCAGCATTTAAAATATCATGTTAGAAGGACATCTAAGTTCCCAGTTTATGACTTTTCATATGATGTTTTACTGTTTAAACCTTCTTTATGTCTTTCTTTAGGCTTAGTGAAGAAGGATCAGTTTGCTTATAAACAATTTCTCAGGATGAGGGATCAGTATTGGGAGGGGTAGAACTTCCTCTACTCAGATGCTTCAAAATATTGTGCGGCAGGTTGTGTTGGTGTGGGTGTTTATCATGAAAATTATAATATTGTACAAAAAATTAAATGTCTTCCTGGAACATCTACTTTCACAGGAGAGTGTAGAGGCATATTTGAAGCAATTAATTACATACTACTTTTCAAGTTAAAAAAATCAGTAATTTTCTCAGATTTTTTAAGTGTTTTAAAGTCACTAGAAGGTAATCCATTTAAAACACGTCATAAAAATGAATTGGTTTTTAACCGACTTCAAAAAAGGAGGAGGTTATCAATTCGTTTGTATTTTTTTTTTATGTTTGTTACCTCATAACTCATCATTTCTCTCGTCATTTTTAAACCGATTTCCAAAATTCTTTTTGTATTTGATAGAGTATACTACAAGGGTGGCCCCATGGTCACCAAAGTCAGGATCTGATGATGGGATCCCATAGAAAATAGAGGAAAACACTAATATTCACTAAAAAGTTAAAAATAAAATAAGAATAGGTACAGACAACATCTCACTTCTATATTGAAGACGGTGACAAATTTTAACACTTTCTAGGAGATCATCGTTTGGCGCAGACTTCAATATAGAAGTGTGATGTTGTCTGTACCTATTCCTATATTATTTTTAAGTTTTTAGTTTTTTTGAAATCGGTTTTATTTTTTTAGATGTAAACATTTACTTTTACAGTGTTTTAATCTCGGCTACACAGTAACCCCTGCGTGGGTCCCTGGGCACAGTGGTATTTACGGTAATGAGAAGGCAGATACTATTGCCAAAGAAGCTATAATATGTGATAGAGTGCCATTTGAAAGGACAATGTCGAAAATCGCCCCATGACCAACAAAGATTTTATTAACGTCATAATTATATGCATATTTTATAACACTGATTACAAATATATGTACCTATTAGACGGACAAATCAAAAATATTTAAAAGTACCTACTTTCAGAAACAAAACCAAATGCAGTAAAATAAACGAATATTTATTGTTACTTTTACTTGATTGAATGGAATTGAGTCGATATTATGTAGGTGTGGACATTTTATTATTTGTATAAATAAATTATGTTTTTCATATCTTCTTTCACAATTTAGAACATAAAGAAACGTCAATTGACTACTCACGCGCTGTCGCTTGTTAGTTTGTTGTTTTTGACTTGCTATAGAATCTCAAGATTTCTTGTTTTTTACTACGTGGCTATAATAACGTTCTTTCATTGATCGCGATAATTATTTGTTTAATATTTGTGTAGGTATGGACTATGTGTATTTGTCTAATGAAATAAAGTGTTATCAAAATCTGATTCATTTTGATATTTATAATTCGATTTCAAAGCTTGTCCGTAGTAATTAATGTGGACGTACAGTATTTACTAATGTCTAATTATACGAAAAGCATTTTTTCACTGCTGTTGGTGTTGGGGCGAACAATGTATGGACGCAGAGCAATGTCCTTTATCCTCCTGACCTATTAGCTTTGCCCAATGAATTCTTGAGGACTAAATGATCTAAAAGATGGATGTATAGTAGTAAAAGTAAGGGGTCATACTATGCGAGGCTCGAACCCGAGGTTCCTATAAGACCGTGGTTTTTTAGGTTTCGTGTTTGCCAAAAAATATCTTCTATAATCACTAGATTACGTCTGGGTCACTGCTGTCTGCCTGTGCATTTGAGAAAACTCAGAATTTTAAACTCATCTCTCTGTGAATATGGTCTAGGGGAGGCAGATGCTAATCATGTGTTCTTTGTGTGTACAAAATATGATCATAGAATTTTTTTGGAAACAATGATTAAATATTTTCCACTTCCCACGTGCATTGAGACTATTTTATGTAAACTGGACTCAAAAACTATTATTATAATTAGTTCTTTTATAATTTGTAACAACATTAGTATTTACGGATAGTGTTGTTTCCAGATTATCTCTTTTAAAGTAATCTTTAAGATATAAGTAAATATTGTAATTGGTATGTTAATTTCATTGTATATAGATTTCATTGTAGATTAGGCTGTAACAATATTTTTCCTTTGTTTCAGGTTGGATCGCACAGTTGAGCGCCTAATATATTTCTGATCTTTCCGTATCAAATTTACCGTATATTAGGCGCGTTCGGATAGCATCGAGGTGGCAAAAATAACTGTTAAAAATGACAAAATTGACACAAGGAGCGTTCGGTTAGAAGAAATGTGAACAAAAGTTGCATTTTTATCTGTTTACGTCAACCGTTCGGATAGCTGAAAAAATGTCAAAAATGGCATTGTGAACTGCCAATTTCGCCCCAGCTCTCGAAGAGGGTCAAAAGCTTAGACAAAGGAAACCAATAGACGTGTATTACCTACAAAAAAAACGTGCATACCTAAACTTGGTGGTGCTCTAAGATGGCGGAAAGAACTAGGGACGCTACTATACGTAGACTTGAATTTGATCGATATCGATGTCTATCGAATACAGTGCCGGATTATGCCAGCTAGGGGCTTGTAGCAAATTCAATCAAGGGGTCCTTGGATGCTTTAAGGCTATCAAGTCCATGGTATTAAATAAAACAACACTGTTACAAACAAATTTTTCTTGTTTGTTATTTCATTTTCTTGATTGTAAGGGCAAATTTATGGAAATACTATTCATATTGACTTCTCTATTCAATATTGAAGAAAGTGCAGTCGGTGATTATAAGAGACAAATAAACCAGGCAAATTCAACATTTGAGAAACAAAATTGTAAAGAATTGTTGTTTTTTTTTTTCAAAATCATTAGACCTCCCCTAAAAATCTCCAAACCAATCGGTCTTGCGCTTTCCGTATCCAGCGGCTTCCCACAGATCTTCGTTACACTTTGTAGGGAACTTACCGAAGCTGCGTCTCCAGGTAAGTAGGCGCCACTCGAATACCTTTCCGCCCCAGCTGTCGTCAGTCGTGCGAGCTATGTGCCCTGCCCACTGCCACTTGAGATTCGTAATTCCTTGGGGTATTTCGGTTACTTTAGTTCTTCTAAGGATCTCGTCATTTCTAATTCGATCACATAGAAAAACTCCAACCATAGCCCTCTCTATTGCCCTTTGAGTACCCTCTAGCCTTCTTAAGAGCTACATTGTAAGCGGCCACGTCTTAGTTCCGAACGCTTCCGAACATCACTGGCAACATGCACGAATCGATTATCGTCTTGAGACACTGCGGTAGAATGGGTCGAGAATATGTTGTGTAGCTTCCCAAGCGCTATCTAGTCCAGTTGGATTCGTCAAACGATCTTTCTGGAAATTGGACTTCTGTCTGGCTGGTGGCTATAACATGATAGAAAAGGAATTTTATTAGTATATCACCAGAGACCAACCTCGGTGGAAATAAGTAAAACAATAAAGAAATGCTGGTTGTTATTTACGACAAAATTAATATTAAGAACTCACCAGTAACCTACGTGATGGCAAAGAATCTTCACGTAGTTTTATTACATTCATTGTTCGGTTAAAACAAGATTCTTCAAAATGAAGAGAGCAAACAAAAATATGTTTCCTTGCTGTATGAATATTTTTAACACCAATAGCTTCAAGCCAAGAATTTCGCCTTTCTTCTACTGTAGGTAATCTACAAACAAATAGACGTATACCTAAGTATCATTGTGTTGTATAAATAGGATGTGTGTGCTCTGTACCCACAGATTGGTATTTTAATAACCTCCTTTTTTGAAGTCTGTTGAAAACACCAAATGACTACTTAAATAAGTATAGTTAATAACTTCAAGAATAAATATAGTATTAGATATACACGGTTATTTTTTTATCACCCTGGAAAATTTTAGGAACGCTTCAGGACACATCCAATATTATATAAAAAATAAAAAAAATGAAATAAAAAAATAAAAAAAAATATAAAAAAAAATTAAAAAATCTAAAAATGCTGCTCTCAACTAGTGCAGCATTTTTTGTATTTTTTAAAAAATTAATATAAAATTAAGGAGGGGGGTTATTTTTTTAATTTATATTTAAATCATTCTAATACCATGTCGTGAAGCGTCCCTTAAATTTTCCAGGGTGATAAAAAAATAACCGTGTATATGAGATAATTATCGATACATGAATAAGATATGTCACATCACTGTTTTTTTCAATTCACTCACAAACAACGCTCACTGACAGATTCTACAACAACAACACGGGTGCTTAGTAATGGCGGACTGGACCTCAGAATAACAACTAAAGCATAGAAGGAACATTAAAATAAGAATTCATTATGTGTTATTTGTCTCTTTCTATCACACGGCACAAAACTGTGTAAGTGTAAGAGATGAGTAATATTTGTCTTTTGGCATATCACAAGGTGGTCACTAGATGAATTGATTGAATTGTCATTTTGGTTAAAAATTGAAATTGGTTAAAAATATATAACACGGCTAAATTCTATAGTACCTTGTATCGAAGATAGACCATCCGAGTTTGAACTATTTGAATTGTTCGTATAATATTTGTTTGTGCGTCCCGTAGCTAGTAATATTTTGATGATATTTTATTAATATTTAAGTGATTAGAAAGCAAGAACTCTTTAGGTATTTACAAATAGTGTGTGTTTGTGCACTCCGTAACAATGTCTTGTGTAGTTTGGGGCTGCAAGTCTCATTCGTCGCGAAAGGAAAATAATCAAAATTTATTGACCTTAAATTGGCATGTTTTCTCATATTGTTACTTGAATGCGAGCTAATAAGTACACTTATATACATATGAAATATCGCTGAATCATTTTGTAGAAAAACAATACGTAATATTAAATTCACTTTTATGTTTTAGTGATTTTTAGAAAATTACTTTGAGGTTTTCTTCATCATGCGTAGTGTTGTAAAATTTTGTCGATATTTTTATTTTACAGATTTCCTAAAGACAATGTATAAAAAACATATGGATAAAGTGTATTGTCAGACGAAATTGGAGTCCAAGAAAGCATAGTCTTTGCTCCAGATATTTTCCATCAGATTATTTTTGTATGTACTTAGTAGTAAAACTATGAAATGGAGACGTCATGATGTAAGTCAAGTTATTTAATGAAAGGAAATCTTTAAACTAAAATATTATTTATGAAAATAAAAACGTATTTAATTTCTTTACTATTTCTTTAAGGAATCCTTGACACGGATGCCAAGAACAACCAGTTCAGATGATTTTTTTCTAAGAATGAAAATATTAGATCAAGAAAAGAACTTGAAAGAGTCAAAAAGGTAAAATATCAAAACGCCGCCTTCGGAAAATTTACATTCTAAGCCCGGCCGCACATCAAGCGTAATAAATCTATCGAAAAATGTCTTAACAATAAATTATGGTCAAATGTTAATGTTTTTAGTTTAATTTCCAAGCATATGTACAAATAGTAGTTTTAGCATTCACGAATTTATCCAAGGTTCAAAATCCATGAGGGTTAAATTTTCGGGTAAGTAAATTAAATATGAGATTAACCTTAAGTACCTCTAAGCGATGCGATAAAAAATGAATTAAATCTAAGCGATGAAATAAAAGCAGTGTGTCTTCGATTTCCTTCCCATAGAATTTGTGAATCTCTGCAATAGAAAAATTTTAGGGTTCCGTACCTCAAAAGAAACACTGAACCATTATAGGATCACTTTATTGTCCGTTTGTCTGTCAAGACTATCTTGGAAACGCGTGAAGGTATCGAGTTGAAATTAAAACTACATAATTACTCAGTTCTACACTAACAAGTTCTAGTCCCTTGAAGATGTGAAAAAATCAAACTTCTAAGTTAACAAAAAAAGGTACGGCCGTTTATGTCGCCAAAAACGTATATTTCGACATTCTCACGGGCATCAAAATGTATAGGGTACTTTTCGTTGATCTAGCTAGAACTATGAAATTTGTGAAGTTATATAGTCTTACACTACAAGTCAGGGAAAATCTCAAACTCCACGTTTGTAATTAAATCATAAAAAATTTAGTCTCTATTTAAAGTATAGCCTACAATTTTATACGGGACCCTCGGTGGGCGAGTCCGACTCACACTTCCCGCTTTTAGTCTCATGAACGGCCAGCCTGACCATACCAAAGAGACACAGCAGCTATTAGCTGGATAAGTTACATAAGAAAATCTACCCTTATTTATTTATGTTATATTTTTCGTAATAAAGACATTTTAGTATTAGGGATCTATTAAATACCTACCTACATAATATAATTATCGACGTTGAAACTATGTGAGTGATGAGCACGACATCACTGGGAGAAGAACTGACAAGCGAAAATTAGTGACGACCTACAAAATTGCGAAACATCTTGCATATACGTGTCTCTGTCTAACTTCTATTAGCAGCGCCTAATGTCAAAGTGAGTCAAATATATTAAGTTCAGTAGCTATTTTTGCTAGGTTTCTATGCTTTAGTTATTCTTCTGAGGAACAATCACTACAGCATAGAAGGAAGATTAAAACAAGAATTAATTGTGTGCTATTTGTCTCTTTCTAACATACGGCACAAAACTGTGTAAATGTAAGAGATGAGTAATATTTGTCTTTTAGCATATCACAAGGTGGTCAGTATATGAATTGATTGAATTGTCATTTTGGTTAAAAATTAAAATTGGTTAAAAATATACAACACGGATAAATTCTATAGCACCTTGTATCGAAGATAGACCATCCGAGTTTGAACTATTTGAATTGTTCGTATAATATTTGTTTGTGCGTCCCGTGGCTAGTAATATTTTGATGATATTTTATTAATATTTAAGTGATTAGAAAGCAAGAATTCTTTAGGTATTTAGAAATAGTGTGTGTTTGTGCACTCCGTAAAACAATGTCTTGTGTAGTTTGGGGCTGCAAGTCTCATTCGTCGCGAAAGGAAAATAATCAAAATTTATTGACCTTAAATTGGCATGTTTTCTCATATTGTTACTTGAATGTGAGCTAATAAGTACACTTATATACATATGAAATATCGCTGAATCATTTTGTAGAAAAACAATACGTAATATTAACTTCACTTTTATGTTTTAGCGATTTTTAGAAAATTACTTTGAGGTTTTCTTGATCATGCGTAGTGTTGTAAAATTTTGTCGATATTTTTATTTTACAGATTTCCTAAAGACAATGTATAAAAAACATATGGATAAAGTGTATTGTCAGACGAAATTGGAGTCCAAGAAAGCATAGTCAAATTTGCTCCAGATATTTTCCATCTGATTAATTTTGTATGTACTTAGTAGTAAAATTATGAAATGGAGACGTCATGACGTAAGTCAAGTTATTTAATGAAAGGAAATCTTTAAACTAAAATATTATTTATGAAAATAAAAACGTATTTAATTTCTTAACTATTTCTTTAAGGAATCCTTGACACGGATGCCAAGAACAACCAGTTCACATGATTTTTTTCTAAGAATTAAAATATTAGATCAAGAAAAGAACTTGAAAGAGTCAAAAAGGTAAAATATCAAAACGCCGCCTTCGGAAAATTTACATTATAACTAAGCCCGGCCGCACATCAAGCCTAATAAATCTATCGAAAAATGTCTTAACAATAAATTATGGTCAAATGTTAATGTTTTTAGTTTAATTTCCAAGAATATGTACAAATAGTAGTTTTAGCATTCACGAATTTATCCAAGGTTCAAAATCCATGAGGGTTAAATTTTCGGGTAAGTAAATTAAATATGAGATTAACCTCAAGTACCTCTAAGCGATGCGAAAAAAAATGAATTAAATAAGTTAACAAAAAAGGTACGGCCGTTTATGTCGCCAAAAACCTATATTTCGACATTCTCACGGGCATCAAAATGTATAGGGTACTTTTCGTTGATCTAGCTAGAACTATGAAATTTGTATAGTCTTACACTACAAGTCAGGGAAAATCTCAAACTCCACATTTGTAATTAAATCATATGAAATTTAGTCTCTATTTAAAGTATAACCTACAATTTTATACGGGACCCTCGGTGGGCGAGTCCGACTCGCACTTCCCGCTTTTAGTCTCATGAACGGCCAGCTGGGCCATACCAAAGAGACACAGCAGTTATTAGCTGGATAAGTCACATAAGAAAATCTACCCTTAATTATTTATGTTATATTTATCGTAATAAAGACATTTTAGTATTAGGGATCTATT
Organism: Schoenobius gigantellus; assembly: GCA_963935595.1. Taxonomy (NCBI): domain Eukaryota; kingdom Metazoa; phylum Arthropoda; class Insecta; order Lepidoptera; family Crambidae; genus Schoenobius; species Schoenobius gigantellus. The sequence continues at coordinate 7,277,440 of OZ012544.1, read as the reverse complement.
AAATACCTACATAATGTAATTATCGACGTTGAAACTAGGTGAGTGATGAGCACGACATCACTGGGAGAAGAACTGACAAGCGAGAATTAGTGACGACCTACAAAATTTCGAAACATCTTGCATATACGTGTCTCTGTCTAACTTCTATTAGCAGCGCCTAATGTCAAAGTGAGTCAAATATATTAAGTTCAGTAGCTATTTTTGCTAGGTTTCTATGCTTTAGTTATTTTTCTGAGGACTGGACGCAAGTTTATTCGTACCATAGCTAAGACACAGCGAGTCCATTAGTTTTTTTTGTCTAAGGTCAAAAGTGGAAGTTTTTGACATTTAAGATTTTTGACGTTTACTAAACGTAAAATTTTTGACACGATTGAATAAGTTTTAACGAAATAAATTTTATTTTCATTATTTATGGAAATTAATGATCGTTAATCATGAAGCGAGCTTATTACATCATAATACATTCAGAATCTGGAAACTGAAAATAAATTTAGGTTATAATAGCTTATGACTTTGACATATTGATAATGTAGCGTTCGGTTAGGGTGTGGAGCAAAAATGGCAAAAATTTCATAACCTTCCAACCGAACGCTTTACATCAACGCCAATTTTAATAATGCTAAAAACGCCACCACAGGCTACCCGAACACGCCTTTCGTCAGCTGACGTGACGTTGGCAAAATGTTTTTTTTAATAAAAACTTTTGCCATTATAAAAATACTTACTATCCTCTTTGCTAGTGTGTCTCGTCAGAACGCGTTATATGACGTTTTTTCTCAACAGTGACAATCGAAGCATTGCAGCGCTTGTACGTTCACAATGTTTTCTTTCGATTCTATTTATTTAATAAATATGTCTTCCATAAAAAAAAACACTTTTCTTTTGCTATATAAATCACAGAGTAAATAACTTTTGACAGAGCAAACTCTGCCCCCCTACATAGACAAGACGCATTTCGATAATCGCTAGAAGGAAAATGTATGCGATTTGACATAAGCCCTCGCTTAGCTTTCGAGCACAATTGTCAAATCTCATACATTGTCAATTTAACGATTGCGTTAGCGATTATCGAAAGACATGTTGTCTAGGGGGGCTGTCCGGGCAGCTAGTATAAAATTAATATTTATTTTGAATAAATATTTGTTTACTTAGGTACACCGAGCTTTCTACTTCGGTTGTAACTAGAACTATCATTTCTGAAAGAAACTTAATATATATTATTGCTATTATGAACGACGCCATAACACATATAATCACTTAAATAAATAGTAATGAATATAAAGTTTCTTTAAAAAAGTTGTAGTTTGCAATTTGTATCATACAACAGGTTTCGTTGACGCACAAGTTCTATTAAATCCGAAGTCATTTTGATTCGAACGAGCGTCCGCCAGCGCAGATACCAACACAATGTAGAAAAACACTACTGTCGTCTGTGCAATTTCAAAACCTAGAAAGGGACACCTCTAAAGAAAAACGGGTTTTTGCATTTTTTGGCTTACTAGGTTAAGAAGCATCGATTCGCATTGTTAAAACGTCTAAAAAGACATTAGAAAAGGGATTTTGGAAATTAAAAAACCTAGCAAGTACACAGACGCTATGCAGAATAATGTAAAAGACAATTTAAAAAACCAAGCAAGTAACATTGACAACTTTTAAACCTAGCTAGTCATGTCTTTTGCTAGGTTTTAGAAGTTGTCATGTGACTTGCTAGGCCTTTGAAGTTGTCCACGAGTGGAAATTTCACACGATAATACTAGTTAGTGACAATTAATTGAAGAGGCTGCATTATAGTTTTTACAAGGAAATTAAAGTTTTTTAAAGAATAAAGTTTTTCATAAATAAAATGATTTTATGGGTCAAAGATGGTGTTCACTGTAACGGTACGCTTTGAATATTGAAGCATTTATTACTAATAAAGAATAAAATATTTTATATAACATATACAGTAAAACTATATTTAACGTTAGAACAATTAGAAAAGTAAAAATTCAAAGAAATAATATTTTAATAAGATTGTTAACAAAAAAAAAAAGAGATAAAAATTTGTGAATAAATAATCAGAATAGAGCATCAAAGTAATAATTTAAATCTTAGATTGGCCCTCATAATTTGATACATTTGTTTGATACGAGTCACTCGACTCCTACGGCAAGCTAGCGTCGTCGACGGGAAACACTAGTTAGGCGAGCGAGGCGGTTTTGAGGAACGGCGCGAGATTGACAGGATTGACAAGCTCGGGCAGGGCATAAGAGGTTCTAGTTAGGCGAGCGAGGCGGTTTTGAGGAACGGCGCGAGATCGACAGGATTGACAAGCTCGGGCGGGTCATAGGAGGTTATAAAAGGCATGGGAGCCATTTCAGAGGATTGATTCATCGTTGAGCTTCTGATAGCAAACTAGTGTCCGTGATACCTTGAGTTTTGTGTAAGATTTAACTTCAATTTGTGTTTCTTAAGATTTAATTGGTTTTCATTTCAAGGTTTTCAATTATTTAAATAGTAAAATCTAACTCTAAAGTTTTGCAAGTTAAAATTAATTTTGTGTTAAATTTTATCGTTGATTAAATTCAAAAGTTTGCTGTTGAGGGTATTAGAGGTGGTTGTTCACGTCGATGTGGCGTGGGGTGATGGGAAGTGGATACTTAACGGTGCCAACGAAGCTTGCCATTACTTTTAACCAATTGGGCTTGAGGATGCCTGATCGACGTTCTTTACCAACATAACGTCGCTTCACTCCTAGTTTGTCTGCTTTCGGTGTGTGAGAGTGAGGGTCTCGTCGAAGTGAAACCATGCAGGGTTACCAGCACTCATTTCTCATACATTCGGGGTTTTCAGACTAGTCCCTTGTATTTATATATTCACATAAATATTTCCCTACACGTACTAGCCACGATCTCTAGACTTCGGTCGCGTTGGTGATGTACAAGCACACATGGCTTAGGTCAGGTACACGAGACGCCATCTCAAACATTAGCTAGCATAGTTTAGAATTCCTGCTGCACTTCAGGTCTGCAAAGATTCTGATATTACAGGAATTACATCGTCCCACACGTTTAATAGTAAATGTAAGGTGAAAACCTTTAGTTTGCATTCCTCTCTTAGTGTTTAGACTAGGACTATAAAGTAGGCATGGATATAGGTTTTAGGAAGGATATAGGGAGAAGATTTAGGTTCAGTATTTGAAATGTAGGGATAAAATAATACAACATATCTAGGAAACAAAAGCTTTAATTGACATAGGATGATTAGGTGCTTAGGTTGATTCCTTTGGTTAGGATAGGTTAGGTAGGAACTTAGGTATTGGGGTGCGATGTCAGAACACCTCCTCGTGGTGCACCCTGGGCAACCCGGCAGATTTTCTGCCGCGGGCTAAGTGTCTGACAGCTGCCCCGTGGAGGGGGCGTGGTGTGGCCGGGTTTAACCCGGCGGGTCACTTCACGTGGCCATGTGGGGCGTCACCTCCCCTTCTTTTTGAAGATAGGGTTGTGTGTCGCCTGGGGACCCGCTCGCGGGTCATGGCGCGTTGCGCCTTGTGCCGTTGCCCCTTTGATCGGGTTGGTGCGGGTCCTTGTTGAGCTTCGGCATGTCGTTGTTCCGAGTCGGTGCAAGCTCGTTGAGCTTCGGCGTGTCGTTGTTCCAAGGACTGAGGCTGACCCGATCAACGTGTGGCTTCGGCACACTTGTGCGGCCCCCATGAGGGGGGCGTGGGATGGCCGAGTGCTACTCGGCGGGCCACCTCGTGTGGCCACTGTGGCCGCTTTTTGCGGTGGGTCGGCGCTTCGGCGCCGCTGAGCTTCGGCTCGTGTGCGCGGCGGTGGATCCAGTGGGGTCTGCCGTCGGGCAAGCCCGTTACCCCGCACTGAGAGGGGCCGGGGGCCTGGCGCACTGAGCGTCGGGCCGCGTGGAAGAAAACCACAGTAAAAAATTACCACCCGGAGTATGCCCCGGGAACTCCTCTCCATCTCCATCTTGGAGAGGGCGTGAGGGGCCCGCCATTGGTGGGCAGGTGCCGCGGACGGGGTTATGGTCGGTCTGTAAGGGTTCCCACGACCTCGTTCGGCAGCGGCGCGTCCTTTGGACGTGGCTGCGCTAGGCGCCAAAGAGGGCATATCGAGGGGTTTAGTGGGTAGTCGCACGCTGCGGAGTCCCACACACCCTTGCCCCTGCGGGGGCTTGGACGGTGCGCAAACGCATTCCCCTCGTAAAAAAAAAAAAAAAAAAAAAGGAACTTAGGTATTCTATTTTGGGATCTTTAATCCATTGAATAGCTGAGTTTTCTTGATGCTTCTTCTCAGCGAATAGGTTTCCGAAGCATCCGTAGAGTCATTTTGTTATTAATAATAATATCTAATAAGAAGGTATGCAAAATATTGGAAGTTTGGAATTATTAATAATTGAAATATTTCTTCAATGTCCTTAATGAAAATAATAAAGGACAATATAATTATAATTACATGAACTAATTAAAGTAAATTAATTCTTTTAGATTGACATCCAGAGCTAATATATCTATTGTGAGATCAAGTTTGTAATGGGTCTAAAAATTAACCCAAGATTTGCTATTAAGATGGCAGATTGAAACAGTGTTACTCTGGTGAGCCAAAGGCAGCCTGCAACAAAGACTCAGAAAAGAAAAGGGTGTATGTTGTTAGGAGTTAACCTGTATTTAATATTCCTGTGATTACTTGACAAAAGTAGCAGTATTAATTTACTGTTGTATGAGATAAATATAACTACCTATACTAATTTGAGCCACATGAAGTATTGGTTTTGGGTGTGAATTTGGATTTATAAACAAAATATTGTAAGAAATTTACATATTATAAAAAAATGAATTTCAAGGAATTGAAATTAAATCAGAATTTAAGAAACTAAAATTAAACTAAAAAGTTATAATATGGAGGGGATAGTAAAGCTTGGATGTCTCTCACTGGTAGAAGCGTGGATGGAGCTTCCACCTTAACCATATTTTTTTTATTGTATTCCATTTCAACCTTATTCATTACATTTTTGTATTAGCCATATTTTCAATATTTGGTATTGGATGTCATTTCAACAATATTTTCACCATTTTGTATTGGATGTCAATTTAGGCATAGTTTTACATCTTGTATGAGCCGAACAATATCTGAAATAAGTAAATATCATCAGTTATATCAAAATATCAGTGTTTTGTAGGTCAATTTTAGATATTACTCTTGCTGACTAATTCCAAGCTTTCAATTGTTTATTAGGGTTATTCTATTATTGATGTAAGGTTGTTGTTGAATGTGAAACAAAGATTAGGTAGTAATATTATCAGTATTTAAAATAAATTGATTTAATAGGTAGGTTAAGGGTTAGTTGTATCATTCTTGTTTTCTAAAAGAACTAAGGTTATCTGCAGCATGACGAAGGGTTCAAAATAGCCACTAGATGATCACAAGGCCAAATTATTTAGAATAAAATTATAAGTAAAGAGATAGGAATAATTATCAAAGATAGATAGGTGAACACTTGACAAAGTTGAGCATAGATTAAATAGGTAGATGTATAGGTGGTAGGGTTCTACTGTTAGTATTTATTAGGAGCCGAGTTTAGTCTTTTAGAATTATTGTTCTTTTTTAAAAAACAATAGTTATTTAATAACATAGTTTAGGTTAGGTTGCGTCTATCGTCTTCCGTATGAGACGAATCGAAACGATCTGTTACATCACTATCTTTACGGAGCCGAATGATGCTGAACTATAAGTTGCATTATTTATTATTACATAAAACTAAACAACAAGTTTTTATAATGAATTGTTAAAGAGGATTCCACCTAAGTATATAATAGTACATTATGATACGAGCGCGCTATGTCGGTCATTGCGTACGAGGCGATATTGTGCGCGAGCCGCAGGCGAGCGCGACAAGAAAGCAGAGTACGTAATGACCAATGCGCGCGTGTATCATACGTTTTTCAACACACTTGTGAGGAAAATAAAAGATCTTGAGGTATTAATATTTTTCTGCAAATGACTGCGCTTTTTATCAATCTTCCACTGCATGAAAGTATCATATGCCGCCAAGTATTTATCCTTTGACTTTGGCGGCAACAAACTCGCGCTTTGCGCCTCCATAATTATTTCCGGCGGAGTTAATAATATGGATTCTTCTTCACTTGGACTCGACATATTTGTAGTCAATTATCAATTACAACTACAACAATCAATTACACTACAACAGTCAATTATCAATTACAATTATTGTATAATCAATTATCAATTACAACAAAAAGGCAAAAAAATTTAATAGCGGGAAAATGGCGCGCGCCTTTTTTTTTCGCGCGCTGCCCGGGCATGGCTAAACTCTTCATACAGCCAACAAAAAAGGGTCAAACAGCCAAAATTCAAAACTAAATAAACCGAATATTTTAGTTTTTAAAAAACAAGTTTGTGTGAATTTTTAATAATTTATTTTAGTTATAGTTATTAATTATTGTTTTAAAATGTTTGTGTTTAAATGTCGTTGTTAATTTAATATTTAAGTAACCAGTAGTAGGCTGTTCAATTGTTTCCAATTAGCAGCCGCATAAAGTCGTGTGAAAAAAAAAGTATTAAGCGACTAATTTAAGAATGCGTACTGGACATACATTTACTTAGCAATCTTGAACAAATTAGAATTTTTCGTGTTAAGATTACCGCACATGTGCGATTATGTAAAGTGAAAAGCACTCGTGTTTAATATACTTAATAACGGGTCTAAATGCAAGGTAATAAGACCCACTTTACGAGCAAGTGTCTTGAAAAATGATTTTATGGGTCAAAGATGGTGTTCACTATACTTACGAGGCCGATTTTTTTTTTATTGCAATAAGTTGGCAAACAAGTAAACTGCTCACCTGATAGTAAGTGGTGACAGCCACCTATAATACATGTGGCTCCTGTGAGATTCCCAGAAAAACTGCAACCCCCACAAGAACCACAGTGAACGTTGCCAACTTGTGACTTAAGATGGAAAGTCACAGTACCCAGTAATTTCAATGCCATATCTTACCCTTCAAACCGGAACACAGCAATGCAAGCACTGCTGCTTTGCGGCAGAAATAGGTAAGACGTACCCATGCACACGACCCTGGTACAGAGTCTCCCTCCGGTAAAGAATGATGATGCTAATCTATAAGTTACATTATTTATTATTACATAAAACTAAACAACAAGTTTTTATAATTAATTGTTCATTACATCAAAAATATATAGGTGTAACGCGCGGTCGTATGTACGCAGCCCAAGTAGATACTCGGGAGCACTTGCTGGTTCTCGGGCTTCGTCGCGGGGGTGGCGCGCAGGTACACGGCCCAAGCCGTGTACGCGGTCAACTTGCACTGTTGATCGCTGAGTGACGATTGTGTGTAAACAAAGTTATAAGATAGTAAACGAGTTACACAAACTTATATTGGCGCCCAACGTGGGGCTTCGAATCCACACCGAACTATTATTACCTACGCTCGCCGCGCGCAACGCTTACAGTGTACGTAGTTATTACTACAAAAGTACAAAACAAGTGCGAAATAAAATGACGAGGAACACGCGAAATAAGAAGACATCCAATGGATTTAAAGCTTAGACAATAGAAACCAATAGACATGAAATACCTACGAAAAAAGCGTGCCAGCATTTGGGTTGGTGCTCTAAGATGGCGGAAAAAAACTAGGGACGCCGCATCCAAGATTTCACACTTTTTATGATTTTCTTTATAGAATTCATTAAAAAAATCAATAAAAAACGTATAGCTGTAAAATGCACTCACAAATAATGCTCACCGACTGATATTTTAGCACAACAACAAACACGGTGCTTTGTAATGGCGGACTGAACTGGACGCAAATTTATTTGAGACATATAATAACATTGCGAATCCATTGGTTTAGTTAATCTGAGATTTAGTGTCTTTCAAAAATGACAGTTCTAGTTAGCAACCGAAGTTACAGAATAGGCCTGCAGAGCGCCACCTTATCACGTCATCGAACAGTTGCATGGCAATATACTCGTACGTGCTACGATTGGTCGATCGCAACGTTTTAGTTTCGATTCAGCTGTAACTTATTAGCTGAATTAGGCCCCTGTGTTCATTCGTTCGTACAGTTTACGAAATAGACCTACCTACTCATTTTGTGCTCAGAATACCAACCTATACCTACCTACATCAAAAAATATATATTTAAATGTTTTAAACATAGATAAGAACCAAAGAAATACTCAAAGGTAAATACTAGTTTATAACTTAGTGACATAACTTTAGAGGTCAATAACCTACATATTATTATTCTAATTTTAAAATATGTAGCTTTATTCACTTACCTTTGAAGTTTCCAACCACGGATTTCGGCACTGGTGTACTTTAAATGGGTAAGTAATCAGATAACCAGATTCCATAAAAATTTCAAAAATAAGTTTATCCGATTGACCTTACACAAAACTGATTTCTAGTTTATTACTCATTGCTCAAACTGTACTGAACCTCTTGAATACTACTACCACTATTACATAAAAAAAAAACAATATAGGTATGTAATACAATTTCGCATGAAACGCTGCGCGCGGGTACTAGTCGAAAACTCGGGAGCACGGATGCGGACTCTGCCTAGAACGTGTCGTGTGACGTCACACGCCTGCCATGCGGCCGCTTGACGGAGCGATCTGTTTTTTCGTTATAAATTCGTCAATTTTCATCGTAGAAAAAAAAATGTGGTACCATTTATATTGTTTTTTAATTGTCTACAAAGCTACATTTATAGTTTAAATCGTTACGGAACCTCATTCAGCGTAAAATTTTACCTGACATTGACAGTTTTGTTCTGCGATCCTCACTGCGATCTGAGTTGCGTTCCGAGGGTCAGAGTAATGCAACCGAGAGTGTTTTTCACACTCGCTCCGAGGTTCAGAACGGCTCGGTTGCTATCTTTTTTTTTAGTTTGTAGCTTGCCGATCAAAATCAAGCAAAGGGCAAAATATACTAATCCTTACTAGGAAATTAACAGTCAATGGTATCGATTCTGGCATAATTCTCTAAACCTAAAACTAAATTTGACAACAGTCTCTCCTTGTCATTTTGTATAGAGTATGACAAGGATAGACTGTTGTCAAATTTAGTTTTAGGTTTAGAGAATCATGCCAGAATCGACACCAATATCCATTTTTCTGCTTAAAAATAATTACAACACATAAAAATCTCTATATTTCCCTTGTATTAGGCTTAAAAGAGTTCAAAGTAGTGTTATTTAATAAAATAATAAGTAATTAGCGTATTTTCGACATCGACTTTGACATAAAAGCTGTCAGAGTGTTTTTCACCCTACGCTCAAGTTGGTTGTTTGGTTGCATCACTCGAAGCTTCTGAACGGGTACAGAGTGTACTAACCGCCTGTCAGAGCGTTTTTTACCCCGAGGCTCTGAACGGGTCGGTTGCTGTCAGAGTGCACTCGGAGTGCACTCGAGCGTAGGTTCTGAACGCAGCTCTGTGGCTAGTTTATATTGTTTTTAAGGCCCCTTAGCAGCGTTGCCAATCTGTGAAGATTCCCCAAACTGTGGGGATTTTCAAGCTAATTGGGTAATTTGTGGGGAGAGCATTTATGTGGGGAAAATGCGGGGAATTTAGACATTTACGCTAGAGTTTAACTAAAAAGTTTAATAAACTTAGTATTAAAAGTAAGTATAATTTATACATTATTTATACTTTAACGGGAATGTCCCTGTTGTTTACTTTAGCTTTATAACGAACTATACCTACAGAGTACGTATGGCCTAGTATTATGTTATCTGTGGTATGGCAGAGAACTGAGGCGCGTTCAGCGCCTCTGGGTGTAGTTGTCCGGTTGTTTTTTAACTCGCTCAAAGGCGTTGAACCGATATAGAATGAAATAGATGGGCTATAAAAGCCGTCAAACATGAGGAAAAGAGATAAACTTATACACATTGCCAAAGGAAAGAAGAAGATGGCATCATCTTTTTTTGTCCTTGTCACCGTATATAGGTGAAACTGGTAGTGGGGATTGTTTATCACCAGCGTCTGGTGCTAAACAAATACGTGGAAGAAATTTGTTGTGTGAATTATAGCTTACTGTGTAATTATTTAACACTTTAATTAGTGTAATTGTGAACTATTTGAACATTTAAATCATGGTGCACTGCTCCGTTTTAGGTTGTAATAGTCATAGCTGGGCATTAACTCGTTAATCCGTTAATCGTTAATTAATGAAGTTAACATTTCTATTAACGGATTAACTTTTAAGTTAACTTTAAAAAATGTTAACGGACTCGTTAACTTCCGTTAAATTATCCTAAGTCCGTTAATCGTTAATCCAGTAGGTACCTACTATTTACCAAAAAGATACCGCACAGGCACCGCGCCGTGTCGCGTTCTGACTGTTCGTGTTCTGACAAGTCCGTCCGTCCTTTTCCACCGGCAAGAGCCTCACTCTCAGACGAGAACTTCAACATACTAATGTTCCTGAAGGGGAATATCCACATTGTGCCAGATAATAAAATTACACACTTTTATTTATTATATAGTACAAGTGGGGCGCATTGGAACACGGGGTACAATAAAACAAAGACGATAATAGGGTAGTTGACTCATATCAAAATTTATTAAAATATTGTTTATTTCTAACAGTATTTGGCATAAGGTTCCACAATATACCGATTTTAATAAATAACAATGAATGATTGCTGTAAAATTTTAATTTGAAAATGCTAGAAATAATCTTTTTTTATCTTACGCCGTAAACGCTTTGATATCCTGTGGTCAGGGCCGTGACGTCAATCATATAGTAAACAAAGAAATCTCAAATTTGATTCAACAACTCGTCGATTTGCACTATTCTTTCCTAAAACTGGCAAAAAATCGTCCAAGTCTCCGTTATTATATTTGTAAATATCGTGAATTATTTGTATTAATAGCAAAATCAACCATTGATGTTGGATTTGTGAGAGCAGATAGTACAAATCTTCCGAAAATAGACAGATTGATGGTCAGGAGATTCTTTGTGTATCGCTCTAAACAATATAAGTACAGTTTCAATACTGTTATAATGAAGAACGGTTACAAGTGTACTTGTCAAGATTGTCACGCGGCAGAAGAGAGTTGCAAACATGCATTTTTGGTGTGGTTGCACCATCACAGTGAGGAGCTATTTTGTACAGCAGTTGAATGCTATTGGATAGAATTCTATCTCTCAAAAGTCAAATAAACACTAAAAATATTTACTTCAAGAGAAATGTTGAAAAGAAAACATCAGGATCATGTGTCAAATACCAGTGTAGTACTGCAAGAATTTGTAAATGAACATAAAAAGAGAAAGATTGGCAGTTGTTCATTTGTCAAGCATGAAGAAAATTACTGGGAGGAAAAATATATATACATTCACAGACACAGATTGTGACATATTTCTTAAAAAATATAAGACCTCTTCAATGAAGAAAGAATAAAGTGCATAGAAAACTAAACCACGAATCATCAATACAGAAGTGCTCTTTAGTTCGAGCTTCGTTATAAACAATAACAGCTTCCATGTGCTATAAAGTCAGCCAGTGCATAACACATGATGGTTCTTTTGTTGGGAAGATTTTTGGTGGGAAATCTTGCAGACACCTACGAGTATAATGAAATGTGGATAAAAGTTGAAAGATGAAGATTTGGGTTGAAATTTGCAAAATGTGACCTCATTTCTGATTAATACCCTGTAATAGTCTATTCAACAAACGGTATCCATAAAATTAGATTAATACAAAATTGTCATGCTCTTTTACTGAAGATAATGTTAATTATCAAAGACGGAAAACTGTGAACAGTATGCTTAACTCAAGTATAGATGCAGATGTTTTGTGCTAAAGCAAACAAAACTTATATACTTTTGTGTTGCTAGCAGTATGTCATTTTGACAATATTAGCTATAATAGGTATTTGTTCTAACAATCTGAAATCTGAACTTATTGATCAAATAGTGTCATTTTGGAAACTATACTACATTTTTCCTAAATTATATGAAAGTATTACTTCATAATAAATCACTTTACTATTATTTTGACTTTTATTACCTGCGACCTTAAGGCAATATATACAAATTAATAAATTTGATCTAACTCTATTCAACCTATTTGTACTTTTGGAACATATACTATATTTGAGTAACAATGATAAAAATGAGCAACAAACCTATAAAATATTATAAATCTTTTAAGGTGTAACAGAAAAATGAAACACATGCATTTCAAATTAAAATATTTTGATTCAACTTAAACCTTTACAAGTCATTATTGTCAAATAAACATAGAACATTTTTTTTGTGAAGAACATAATGACTAATGTAGTACAAAAATTTATTATGTCATCTTTAGATGTTAGTTATGTATAAAGTAAAGAAAAAAAAATTCTTTATATTATTTATTTAATAAGAAGGGTCTTGTAAATTAAGAAGAGCACAGGCTGACAACACAGCAATCACATTTAATATATTTGTATACGGCTTTAAAATGGATAACTTGCATATTCTTGCGTAAGCTGTTCTGAAATTTACCAGCCATGGTGGCCAGCAGGTTTAATCAGTGAAGATATAACATCTTTCAGTTTTACCAAACTGGACCTATTTACTTCTATGGTGCTTTGGTATATGAATACTTGAGTTATTTTGTTGACATAATGTTGTTCTAGTTGACGGGTCACATTTTGATGTTGTGGCTAAGCATGCACTGCTTTGTATTATGTTGCACAACTTTTACTGCCTTATCAATCTCGTTGTCAAGAGGAGAACAGGTTAGTACACAATAGTTCTCATTAAGTAACCACTGAAAGCAACAAATTTTAATTAGGTACTCAGTAAATTAAAGTAAAAGTTGTTTAGATAAATATATTCATTATGAAACTTTGATATTTTTGTTTGTATTACATACTTTTTAATTAATATTCAATTACATCATTATTCAATTGGACATAAGTACATATTCTTTTCCTTGAAACATCATCTAGTGTCAGTGTATAACTTAGATTAAATCAAAAAGGCGTAAATGGTCAAGTTTTCTCTCAGTTTTCTGGTCAAGTTAAAATTTGGTTGGTCGGCTGCAGTCAGTTTTCATTCTAACTGAAAGATAAAAATTTAATTAATTTACATACAGATTTGATTTTACATACAACCTAAAAACTTCTATTTTGTTTAAGTTGAAACTGAAGTACCTACACAGATTGAGTTATTCAGTTATAGTACTTACATTAATGTGATTTTCGCAAAAATACATTTGAGTTTCAGTAGATAGTTACAGGATTTCTTTAAGCGAGTGTTAACCAAATATTTCGCATGTCTATATCACTGGGTACGTCTAATCCACAGATTTCCTGGAGTCTTTGAAGAGGTATTTCTATATTACTGTTCTTCCATATACAGTTTTACTATATTTTGTGATATTTAATAGAAAGCATTGTTTTTGTGAGGTTATTTCGCCCCCGTGCTTTGTTTACTATAAGACTGACGTCATTGCCACAGATAATGAACAGACTATCATGGCTGACCGTGTTTTCGGTCCAAAATTGAAAATCTTAATTTAAAATAGATTTTTTGCACTTTTTAGCCATCGAAAAAAATAATATTCATGTGATTTGGTCTAATACAACAATTATGAACATTTTAAGCCCTACTTTAAAAAAGGGTCAACTAGCCTATTATTGTAATTTACAACAAATTCACGCAGTTTTGCTTCGATCAATAAGAGCGTCTCATGCGGCACATGAAGCGCAGTGCAATATGACCAGTCTTCGACAACAAAGTTTTAATGTGAAAAAAAATGTTTTGAGGGCTCCAAAGCTGTAATTTCGTTACGAAGAATTTTCGATTTCACAATAAAAGTATCAATAAGAGGTATGCTATATTTTCTTGCATGATTTTTAATCAATTTACGCATTAAATGCAGTAACATGTGCAGTGAAAAACATAACCAAACATTTTAAAGATATTTTTAAAAGATTCAAATACTGTATGGGGCGCACTGGAACGGGGTACTATGAGACAGTGTTAATTGTTGCCCCGTTATTACATGCCCGGGATAGATTATTGGATTTTTGTTACATATTTTAAAGTAATAATGGTGAAAAGTCGTAAGAAAACGACAGATAAGAGCTTGCATAGTAAAACGATGTGCGAGCAGCGCTGTTGAACTTGTAGGATATGGTACGAGTTAACGAACTGCTGCTGACCTAAAAATGCCAAGTCCAGTAAAATTGCATCGATATGTTAAAATTTAATTTTTTAACTTATTTTTATTCTTAATAGGTAGATTATGAACCGTTGTTGATCGTTCTAAACAAATAAAATCAAAATATAAAGCACAGTTTTCCTAAAAAATAAAAATGCTTTTTTCGTTTCATTGTACCCCACCTGTCCCTATATTTATACACTGTCATTTTTTGAACCTAACCTATTAACTTCCAGAACCGAAAACAACAGTTTTTGTAAGCAGATCACTAACGCAACGATATAAAAAATGCAATTTTAATCACAGATTAACGATTAACGTTAACTTGCGTTAAATCTTCCGAAATGTAACGTTTTAACGTTTAACGAAGTTAATTTTTTTAGTAATGGATTAACGATTATCGAAGTTAACTATTTGATTAACGGTGCCCAGCTATGGTAATAGTGATAGTGCTAGAAAACAGGAAAATATAACCTTTTACAGGTAAGACCTAAATTGTGTCAATAAAAAGCTCCAAAACTATTTTTTAAATTATAAATACAAGTTATATTGCAATATTTTATCATTCTACTATGGTTCTCAATCATATTATGGGATTAAACATGAAATTTCAAACTAAGTAGTAAGGTTACTGTTAACCTAACAAGCTAGGAATGTCGCCATACAATATGGCCACGTATACAGCCAACGCGTATAACATTTTGCCGGGTTATAATGATACCAGTTACGCTACGACTATTTTTCCTTGATTCGTAGGTAATTTGTTACGTGAAAGGGATCTCACATATTAGTTTCTGTGTTACATTAATATTGACATATTTAAGTATAAAATTTTGAGCATTTTAGATAACAAAGTTAATTCTTTTGAAGTGAGACTTTCCATTTGCTTGTTTGTCTGTATTTAACAGATTTCCTTCGGAGATAACTACTCGAAAACAGTTGGGTTAAAGCTACTGGTCGATTGAATTGGCAGCCAACCAAGCATACCCGAATGTGTTCTAAGCATTTTGAACAACAGTGGATTCAGAAAAACAAAAAAGGCACTTTTCTTAGGAGTGGTGCTATTCCTAAACTTTTTTTACAGATCAGTAACTTATACATATTATATCTACAAGGTACATACCCTATGGTGGTGCCCAAGGTAGACACCACCACGTCGGCGTTTCGCCGACTTGTATTGCTGAATTTTGTACCCTACTACCAGCTCATAGAAAGCATTGTGGCTTACCCCGATTCCAATTGTCTCCGTCCGTCTCCTCCGTAGCCGGTGGACTTCCTGAGCTAGCTCGAAGGAAGTCGCGGCTCCTGAAGTTCTGCAGTGGATCCACCGGTGGAGACCGGAGCACTACAAATGCCTATTAGGCCACCACGGCTCACACACGCGATTTTGACACCGTTGCACAACACAAAGCGGGCTTTCGCACCCCGATATTAGGTGCGCCGCGCAAAATACAATTTGCTAGTTATATACTGTGTATTATATTTTATGGATGCCCGGACATCATCCTAACCTAATTCAATGTCGTGACATTTCGACTCAACTCAACTGACATGTCACATGCGGCCGGCCGCCAAAAAAAGCTCTCACTGCACAGACCACAAATGCAGTGTTGCCACTCGCTCTTCCTCGAGCGTGAACATCCCCCCGCTCCGGACAGTCCCGGACTGTCCGCCAAATCAGTCTAAGGGGAGGCGAGAAAGAGTAGCGACCGCGCGCTTCAAAACAGAATCCCCAACTAGGACCTCGGCAAACCTGGGCACACCATCAGACCCTAGAGTAAGTTGGACAATGCGTCCGCGACGCCAACGTAAGGGTGGCAGGTTTGGGTCCTTCACTAACACGAGGTCTCCAACCCTCGGTGGGTTTGTCTTATCTGACCACTTAACGCGCTGTTGCAAAATGTGTAAATATTCAAGGTGCCAGCGGCGCCAGAAGCTCTGGGTAAGCTGCTGGAGCAACTCAAACCGCGAAAGGCGTCCTGGATTGACATCTCTATAAGGATACTCGGGCAGGGCGTTAAGTGGTCTGCCTATCAAGAAATGGCCCGGCGTGAGGGCCTGCAAATCGTTCGCGTCGGTAGACAACGGACATAACGGACGCGAGTTGAGAACCGCCTCAATCTTATGAAACACCGTCGCGAGTTCCTCGAACGTGAGAATAGTCTCCCCAATAACGCGGCGAAGGTGAGTCTTGGCGGCCTTTACAACAGATTCAAAAATCCCTCCCCAGTGAGGGCAAGACGGCGGGGAGTATCGCCATGTTACCCCCCTACGGGAGAGTGTGGATCCGATCTCAATATTATTTTTATCTAAAAATTCACAAACTTCTCTTATATGTCTATCAGTGCCCTTGAAGTTCGTCCCACAATCGGACCGAATTAGAGAAGGCAGTCCCCGGCGGGAGACAAATCTGCCTAACGCTGCTAAGAAAGCGTCCATGGTGAGCGCACTCACCACCTCCAAATGAACGGCTTTAGTGGCCAAACAAACAAACACACACAAGTAAGCCTTTTCAGTCTTAGCATTACGGAGTCGCGACGTTTTTATAGTGAATGGTCCCGCAAAATCAGTTCCAACTCCTAAGAAGGTCATCGATTCATTCACACGATCAGCAGGCAAATCACCCATTTGGGGCTGCATCGTCTCGGGGCGTAAACGATAGCAGGGCAGACATCGAAATATAACAGATCGGATTATTCTTCGCGCTGACAAAATCCAAAACTCCCGTTGGAGGAGCGCGGTCAATGCATTACATCCGGCATGAGCATTCTTCACATGGCGATCAATGATCAACAATCGCACCAATGGTCCGTCCTTGGGGAGCAACAGGGGATGACGTGATCTATAAGGCAAGTTAGCGTGCCTCAATCGGCCTCCTACACGCAACAATCCCTTATCATCCAGAAAGGGAGTCAAACGCACCAAGGGTCCCTTCAATTTGGACGTCCCGGTACGGAAAATCTTAAGTTCCGGTTCAAACGCTCTAGACTGGGTCATACGCACCCAATGCAAAAGAGCATCTTGGCGCTCCTGCGGAGAGAGGACCGGACACAAATCTTTGTCCTGAGGCCGGCGACAATTTCGTACAAATCTTCTTATCCAAGCGGTCACGCCGAGCAACTTGTCCAGAGAACTGTAGCGGTCTAATAAAAATTCCCGCTCTGGAGCCGCCATAGTCTCGACAGCGTGAACACGCAAGCCCGGATTTGGTACCTTCACCACAGCTAGTGTGGAAGGCCAGGACGGCTGTAACAACCATTCGGGACCCCACCACAAAGTGTGGTCAATAAGCTGAGGGGCTTCGCTGCCACGTGATGCACAGTCAGCAGGGTTTATTTCACCTGGCACGTGGCGCCAAATCAACGTGGCCTTCGAGGCCTGTATTTGGGATACCCGATTGGCCACAAATACTTCCAGGGAGTGGACGGAGTTCTTAATCCAACACAGGACAACCTGACTGTCGGACCAAGCAAAGAGCGACTCAAAGTCCACACTACGTCCCAGGGTGTCAACAACGTGGTTCATCAACCGAACCAGAAGAGTAGCTCCAGACAATTCTAACTTCGGAATCGTTAATCGAGTCCGAAGTGGAGCAACCTTACTCTTAGCAATTAGCAAGTGGAGCTTAACAGCTCCTCTATCATCGACAGTCCGGATATATACGACGGCTGCGTATCCACTCTCAGACGCGTCACAAAAGCCATGAAGGCTGGCCGTAAACCGTCCCTTAGGCAGTATATGTCTAGGGATACTAACACCGTTAATGTCGGGGAGAGACGACATGAAGGACTCCCAATCTCGCAGCAAACGGCCCGAGAGGGGCTCATCCCACGACACTTCGGCTGACCAAAGATCCTGTAGGAAGCACTTCATCCAAAACACTACGGGACTAATCCAGCCATTTGGGTCAAAGGTACGAGCTACTGTAGACAAAACTAACCGTTTCGTCCAGACCTTGGGGCTTGGCAGCTCCAATCGATAGGTGAACGTGTCCTGGACAGGTCTGTATTGCACTCCCAAAACAGACAGTAAATCTGGAGTGTTGGCATTCTCAAAAATATGAGGCTCCTGCTGGTGGTCGTCTGGCAAGTCACACAAAAGCTGAGGTGAGTTGGACATCCACTTCCTCAGTTCATAACCACCAGCCCCGAGAAGAGCAATTAGTTCATCTCGCAAAATCAAGGCTTCCTCGACACTAGAGGAGCCCGTACAAATATCATCAACAAATGCACCTTGAGAACCAAGGATGCGCGAGGGTATCGTAACCGCTCACGTTCAGCGAGTTCCACAAGTGAGCGAATTGCCACAAAGGGGCTCGAACGCAAACCGTATGTATTGGTGTTCAGCTCGTAGACCAGCATGGGATCCCTGGGATCCTCTCTCCATAATATGAGCTGATATCATCTATCGTCCGGGTGAATCACAGTCTGCCGAAACATCATCCGGATATCGGTCACAAAGACGACGGCATGGCGACGGAAGTTGGTCAATACATCGCCCACCTCGTGGTGCAACTTCGGTCCAGCATGCAGACATTGATTCAGCGAAACTCCGGTAGACGTAGGAGCTGACCCATCAAAAACAACGCGTATCTTCCCAGTGGAAGGTTTCAAAACCGCGTGGTGAGGAAGAAAATTATGTTCCTCGTTTCGCCAGTCCAGTCGCGAGACCGACATGTGCCCCAGTTGCTCATATTCTCGCATGAAGTCGACATACTTCTGTTTGAGGTCGGAGTTCCTACTCATACGACGCTCCATGGACAGCAGCCGCTTCTCGGCCAACGGCTCTCGGCCGTTGGCCGAGAAGCGGCGGTGCCAAGTGAGGGGCGAACTGACAAAAAGGGCAAACGAGTGATCAGCCGTCCCGAGTGAAGGCGACCTGTATTGTTCTGGTAGAACAACTCACACTCCTCGTCCAAGGGGTTCACTCGCTTCACGGTAGGTGGCTCTTCCACCTCCCAAAACCGTTGAAGGACATCCGATAAGGTGGAGCTAACAGTTATGTAACTGTCCACCGATGGAGATGGTGGGTTATGCCTAACTGGTCCCATCACTACAAACCCAAGCGATGTGGATAAGGCTACCAGCCCACCCTTCTGTAACTCTCTCCTCTTCCCACAATACACGCGGCCTAGAACATCGGCACCGAGCAATAAGTGAATCGGACCGGTTCGGTGGAAGGAAGGGTCAGCCAAGGTCAATCCTGATGTCGCATCAACGACAGCGCGCGAAACGTGCTGTTGCGGAAGCTGACCAACAACCTTCTCATAAACAATCGCGGTAGCGCCAATTTTGGGCGCTGAAGAGAAGTGGGGGGAGAAGGAGAACAAAACCTGACCGATCGGATCCGGGATCCGCAGGTCTCCGATTCCTCGTACCGATTCAAGGTATGGAGATGTGTTCAAACTCAACTGCCGGACCAGCCAGCTGGAGGCAATGCAACCCTGAGCTCCCGTATCCAAAAGGGCGCGAACTAAAACAAAGGTGCCCCTCGGGCCCCACACCTGTACGGAGGCTGTTGGTAACAGCACCTGCTCCTGTGGGGGGGTTGCAGCCGACAGTTGGTTTAGTGAAAATCCTCCCGCATTCCCCGCAACGGGGGGGAAGGGGGGTCCGAAGAAAAATGCGTGCGCGGCGGAGGAATAGGGCGCTCAAGGCGCTCGAGCGGGTCCCAATCCGGCATGTACACACCCCGACCAAAGCTGCATCGAGGGGCCGAGCGGTGCCCATGATGGGCGAAAGTTGGGGGAGCCCGTGACAACCGGGGTCTCTCCATCAGAGGGGGAGAGAAGCGTATCGGCTCCCGACGTGGCTCCGTAATAACCGCGGCACAATCCCGCGGTGGCGCCTCATAAACGGCGCGTCGATCCCCCCCGCCCGTAGGGGGGGTGGGGCGCCCAATCCTCTCACGGGAGGGGGGGCGCCTCTCCAATCTCCGCGGAGGGGTGGCACGCCCCTCCGATCTCCTCGGAGATGTGGGTGACCTAGGAGGGCCCCCGCCCGTGTGCGAGTCCCTCTCTCTCACCACCTCACGAGTGTCTCTATTGTCGAAGCACAAAAGGGGGTGATGGGCCCCTCCACAACAGTGGCAATCTCGTGGGTGGGGGCAAGCCGATGCCATATGAGCCCCCAGGCAGCGGTAGCACCAATTCCGCTGCTTGGCCATATTTCTACGCCCCTCGGTGCGTAGGCCAACAAATTTGGGACAGGCCGGCAAACGATGGCCATCCCGCTTGCAACACTTGCAAGGCCTCGGCCTCTCCCCGTGTGGAGAGCTCTGCCGCACTGCAGTATACTGCTTGTACGGACGGCGCTCTCTCCGTGGCGCTGCCCGGGTCGCCTCATAGCGGCCTGTACTCGGTCCCGGTATAGGAGCCAGATCCAAGTGGTCGGTCATCCGACACTCATCCTCCAAAAATCTGAGGAGATCCGAGAAGGGGGGGAGGTACGAGGCACTATTGCCCCCATACCTTTGTTCAAAGCGCCCCTTCATCTCCATGGGAAGCTTATCGAGGATGAGGTGGAGCAAAATAAAGGACCACTGGTCCACCGGTAGATCAAGTCGTTTGAGCGCGTTAATAGCGCTTAGCAGCGGGTTCAAAATCTCCTTCCTCAATGAGGAGACCCGCGATACTCGTGGCAGCCCTAAAATGGCAGCCACATGTGTGTCCGCTAGCAAGCGAACATTCTGATACCGGGCGGTCAACAACGCCCTTGCAATATCATAACTGTCATCGTTGACAGGTAGATGCTGGACAAGCACACCAGCCTCTCCACGTAAGGCAGAGAGCAAATAGGCCAATTTCTGGCTAGGGAACAGGTCGTCCCTCGAGTGAACCAGGCTATCAAAGAGGTTAATGAACCCCATCCAAGAAGCCAGGTTCCCATCAAAGGTTGGGATGTCTAAAGTGGGCAGTCTGCCCAGCAAGCCGGCCGGGGTAGGCTTGACCTCCCCGGGCGTGCACGACTCACCCCTCCGGGCGAATAGGATAGCCTGAGCCTTGTTTATGATCACATCCGCCTGTTCAAAACACTGATCATAATCGGCATTAAATTGGTCGACTGCCCGCAACTCAGCGGCACCCTCGGCTGGGTGGTCGAGCAAATACTGTTGATGAACAACAAAAAGCTGCTCCAATTCCTTCAAGCGAGCAGGTACTCCCTCATGCCGAATTAACAAGGCCTGTTCTCGGTCTGGTCGGTCTACCAAAGCGACGGCACTAGCAAACCATCTCAAAAACTTTTGTGCGCCCGCGCGGGCACCACTAAGCGGGCTGACTGGCGGGACCATTTTGCACCAAAATTAATAAACACTATAATAATACACGGACAAACAGACCGACAACCGCAGACAATAAAACAGATCGGGAGGAACTTCAAATGCAGAACAAAATATATAAACAAACCAAAATCAAGTGTAAATGCTAGAACTTAACTAGAACAACAAAGGCATTTAACAACAGGATTTTTCAAACAAATTAAAATCAAGTATTAAGTCAATAACTTAACAAACATAATATTCAGAGGCAAACAAAACATCTCTCTCGAGCGTGAACACCCTATCAAGCCAAAACCTAAATTTATTTTTCACAAACCCAACTATTTTTATGGGGGATTTCGAATTTTATTTTACAGTTTTGGATTAACATGGGTAGGGTAGGTACCAAATCCTTTTCTAGTATTTTGATATGGCCAAACATATTATTAATGATTTGATTTTGGTCATTTTCTATTAATATAACAAGTCTGACCATTAGTACAGATACAGTTTTAAAATTTATTAATTAATATTTTTAATGTTGTAAAATTAGAACCTGCTTTTATTTTTAACCTGTATACATATTGTTTCAGGACGCATCGGTGTTGGATTTCGGTTCAAATTTGAATACGCCCCGAAAGAGAAAAATGCGGCTTCAAATGCTGGGTTTGAAACAATCAGCGAGGTCATCAAATAAAAAACTACGGCCAGTGCGTCAATCGCTTAGACGATTGGGAAAAAAAGTAGTCATACTTGAAAATGTGTAAAGTGATTTGAAGTGTAAGTTAATGATGCAAAATTAGTAGTTGGACATTTTAGATACTGTAGGAGGAACCAATAGAGATTTTCTGAAAAGATTTTTAGGAGTTGACAAAAGAAAGTATTCTGAACCTTTAAGGAAATTCGCGCTGTGCTTACACTTTTTAAGTTCAAAGGCAGTTTGTACGTAAGCAATTTATTACGTGTTTACCACACCCAAAAACGGTGAGTGGCGAGGAGTAGACAGCCTCTAGAAAATGTTTGTGATTTATTAGCAATTTTGTGCCATAGCTAGTAATCTGGCTTAATCCAAATGAAATAAGTCATATCTCTACTTTGTCTGAATATTTAACAAGAACACATAGGATGTAGATATAGCTCTATGCACCGAACAAGTGTTTCTAATTAATTATATAGGTACTTGACAGAACATAATCTTCCTCAGAGATCTACAAATTGGTCTTGTCCTGCGCTATTTCCAAGTTGCCGCCAGCGAGGGCGAGGTTGGGGGTGGCAACACGGGCAACTAAGAATAACCAGCTATCTACATCGGCATCTTGCGTTCTTTGCCAGATCTTTTTTCCACATTGTGAGCAACTTACCAACTTTGGGCTTTTAGCACCATATTGAGTGCGGTATCAGTAGTTCAATTCTTGAACTTACCCAGCCCAAGTGAATTTTTACCTGTATTGTAGTGAATTTTATCTCTGTAAGCCGAAGTCCTTTATTCGATGACAATATAATTTTGTGCTATTGAAATATAATTTTAGAAAATGTTTATTTTAAATTTAATAATATACATTTTCTAAATCTTCACAAATATTTAGTAAATATTGGATTTTAAATAAACTGCGGAGATAAAGAAAAAACAATGATTATTGCCCGCTGTATTCTTAATCGAGCGACGATCTTCGCAAGGTACCTAGCTGGCAAAAGCTGGAAGCGAGTGGTCGCGGATCGTGCTCAGTGGCGAGCACTTGGAGAGGCCTATGTCCAGCAGTGGACGCGTGTGGATGATGATGTTGATTCCTAATATTTTTTCTTATATTTGTAAAGATGTTTACATAATAGCTTAAATAAATAATAGTAAAATGTTTTAAAACGAAATATACTCGAGTAAATCCGAAAAGTGTAGTTTTATTTAAAAGTGTAAATAACTTTTAGACTGCGGCGAAGGTTGAATGAAGAATTCAATAAAAAAAATCGCAACTTCCTCCCACTTTTATTTTTTGAGACATATTTTAGGACGCTCATTAAAATGTCTCAAAAAAAATACGTAGATCAATCAACCCTACTTTATGTTTATAGTGGTAAAAGCCACTATAATATATAAAGTAGGGTAAAACTTAATGCAACACTGGTATACCCATCTACTTTAGGCAGGTATGACGTCATCTATGTCTGTCCCTTACGGGTATACGGTCACGTCCTATCTATTTATTCTTTATCTAAGCGTTGAACGGATTGCAGAGGCGCGTTCAGCGCCTCTGGGTGTAGTTGTCCGGTTGTTTTTTAACTCGCTCAAAGGCGTTGAACGGATTGCAGCAACCAAATCTTTTATCTCCCTCTTTCACATGATTTTTTATTTCTCTCTCTTTCTAGTAGATGACATTATAGAATATGGCCGCCAATATCATCCAATCACGTAAGAGTATTTCAGTCATAAGCGTCAGAGCGTTTTACAACCATCAAATTCGATGGTTGTTCGGTTGTAACTCGCGCCGAC
This sequence comes from Schoenobius gigantellus, assembly GCA_963935595.1. Lineage (NCBI taxonomy): Eukaryota > Metazoa > Arthropoda > Insecta > Lepidoptera > Crambidae > Schoenobius > Schoenobius gigantellus. The sequence goes on along the minus strand of OZ012544.1, from coordinate 7,253,497 downwards.
ACTCAAAGGTCTTGAACGGGCCGGTTGTTTCACCCGGTTGTCACGCTCGAAGGCATTGAACGGGGTTAGAGCGAAAAGTTGTACTTCGCGCGAAGGCTCTGAACGCGCCTCTGCAACCAAATCTTTTATCTCCCTCTTTCACATGATTTTTTATTTCTCTCTCTTTCTAGTAGATGACATTATAGAATATGGCCGCCAATATCATCCAATCACGTAAGAGTGTTTCAGTCATAAACGTCAGAACGCTTTACAACCATCAAATTCGATGGTTGTTCGGTTGTAACTCGCGCCAACACTCAAAGGTCTTGAACGGGCCGGTTGCTTCACCCGGTTGTCACGCTCACGCTCGAAGGCATTGAACGGGGTTAGAGCGAAAAGTTGTACTTCGCGCGAAGGCTCTGAACGCGCCTCTGTTGTTGAGAGTTAATTAGATATTTCGAGTTCACACATACTGCTGGTTGTGTATTGCTCACACTTGTTGTTTATGTCATATATTAGAAAGATACAATGGATAAGTGGTAGTTAAAATGTAAAAAAGAAAGTTAATAAGAACGACGATATATCAAGATATGTTATAAAACCAATAAAGTCAGTTTATGTATACGAAATATTTAATGCTGATCAGATCAGTTGGTTGTGTATAGCGATCTCAATCTCCTCCATTTACTCCCTAGATGGCCATCATCAGATCACAGCTAGGTCAATCCTTGGCGGAGAATCGAGGCTTCAAAGATACCTTGTTTGTATGAAAATCAACTGTTGTCTTTAATTATGTGACCGCCACTGTAAGTAAGTACTAGATGCAAACGTATTTTAGTTTAGACTGGAATAAATACCTATCGTATTTCTCGATTGATATCATTTGTTACAGTAAGTTTTATTTCATGTTTATTTTTTATTTAATTCATTAAGTTTAATTCCTTTGCTGAAAACTTTTGGGGAAAATGTGGGGATTATCAATTATATTTTCCCCAAAATTGGGGATTTTCGGATAGGTTTTTGGGTAATCCAGACCGTGGAAGTTGGCAACGCTGCCCCTTAGTTTGTGAATATAATTTTTGTGGCAATAACAGTAATATAATTTGTGGGCAAAGAGTACCTATTCTAACAAGTTTTAGCATGTATAAAATTTCGGGATCAAATTTATTTGGACAGTGGTTACAAAAAGATCGTATTGTATCGGATTTCAGGATAGTCTCTATAAAAAATAACAGCATTCCTTTACGCTGTGATGTTGATTCTATGAAGCTGGTTCATATTGGTTGGTCGTATAATATTTTTCAGGTCGGTAATGATTTTTTTGCCGCTGGTGATTGGCATGGTAAAGAGAACCAATTTTTAAAAATCGACTTCCCAGTTGATTGCGATACTAATGAATTCGAAAATCTCACTATTGTAGGAAACGATTACAATATTATTTTTATCAACAAAAAATTTAATGTTTTATGGTTAATGGACTTTCAAAAAGAAAATGCAATCAAAAAGATAAACTTGAACACTGAATTTCCGCTGGAGACTACGAAAAGAGTAAATGAAAACTATATTTCAAAAGTATCTGTGACAAACAACTCTTGTTTATGCTTAACATCTGATGGAAGAGTCTATCACAGTTTCCTACCTAGTATTTTGGATACAAGCCACTGTGTGGGTAAGGTCTGTGATATCAGATGTGGCTATGAACATTTTATGTTGCTTACTGATGCAGGAAAAGTTTATACATGGGGCAATGGGAGGTTGTTATCATTTTCAAAAATACATCCGAAAAAAGAACTACATGATTATTTTGTGAAACATTTTTAATTATTTAATTTCAGAAGGTTACAACTTGGGCATGGCTCATTGGACAACTCTGATACGCCTACAGAAGTTGAGGCATTGGCTGGCATTAAAATTACAAAGATAAGAGCTGGAGGTTGGCATTGTCTAGTGCTGAGTGAGTTTGGCGATTTGTACACATGGGGATGGAATGATACAGGGCAATTAGGTGTTTGGCAGCCTTACACAAAAGGAGTTTTGAACACTGAAGGCCTTAAAAGCTACCCACTTCCTAGATTGGTTGATCTTGTAAGTGAAAATGGGGAAGAAGTTGATGTCAGTGTAAAAGATATGAGTTGTGGATCAAGACATTCTGCTATTCTTTTGGAAGATAATTCAGTATGGACCACAGGCAATAACAAATATGGACAACTGGGATTTCCACCAGAACTACATCCAACAGTAAATTATTTTAAAAGAGCAATTCATTGCAAAAACAGTAAAAAAATTGAATGTGGACATTGGTCTACTGTTTTAGAATATGAGAAATAAATATCTTAGATACATATTATACATATACATTTATTCTCATATCTTTCACTAATACATAATATATCTAAACATATAAAAGAAGAAAGTGACTGACTGACTGACCATCAACGCACAGCCCAAACCACTGGGCCTAGAGATTTCAAGTTTGGCATGTAGGTTCCTTATGGAGGTGAAGGGGTGCACTAGGAAAGGATTTTTTAAAATTCACCCTCTAAAGTGTTGAAAAAGGGCTCCAAAGTTTGTATGGGGAAACCAGATTACTTGCTCTATTTTAATCGAAACTTCACATGAGAACTCCCATTGATAAATAAGTTAACACCAGTTTCAGGATTTTCCAAATTTCAACCCTTAAAAGGGGGATATGGGGTGTCAAAGTGTGAAAATTGATAATATCAACGCACAGCCCAAACCACTTTGCCTACAGATTCCAAATTTGGCACGTAGGTTCCTTATAAGGTAAAGGGGTGCACTAAGAAAGGATTTTTTAAAATTCACCCTCTAAAGGGTTGAAAAAGAGCTCCAAAGTTTGTATGGGAAAACCAGATTACTTGCTCTATTTTAATCGAAACTTCACATGAGTACTTCAATCGATAAATAAGTTAACACCTGTTCCAGGATTTTACAAATTTCAACCCCTAAAAGGGGGATATGGGGTGTCAAAGTGTGATAATTGATAATATCAACGCACAGCCCAAACCACTGGGCCTAGAGATTCCAAATTTGGCATGTAGGTTCCTAATGAGGTGAAGGGGTGCATTAAGAAAGGATTTTTTAAAATTCACCCTCTAAAGGGTTGAATAAGGGCTCCAAATTTTGTATGGGGAAACCAGATTACTTGCTCTATTTTAATCGAAACTTCACATGAGTACTCCAATCGATAAATAAGTTAACACCTGTTTCAGGATTTTCCAAATTTCAACCCCTATATGGGGTGTCAAAGTGTGAAAATTTATAATATCAACTTTTCGTTATTTTAAAATATTTATTAATATTTAAAATTTCGTTATTTTTTAAGCTCCGACGCATACTTTGGAGATATTTGTAAAATCTCTAAATTTCTCGATATAATAGGGCTCGGGATGAAAAATGATTTATTAAATATAGGTCTCGGCTACATATTACTTATTATCTTCTATCTATATCTGTATATATAAACGAAGAAACCGACTGACTGACGTATCAACGCACATTCTGAACCACCGGGTCTAGAGATTTAAAATTTGGCACGTAGGTTCCTTATGAGATGTACTAAGAAAGGATTTTCCAAAATTCACGCCCTAAGGGGTTGAAATGGAGCTCCAAATTATGTATGGGGGAACAAGATTAGTTGGACTCTTTTATTCGCAGCTTCACAGGAGTACTCCTATCGATAAATGAGTCAACACTTGTTTTAGGTTTTTTTTAGAATTAACCCTTTTAAATGGGGGATATGGGGTGTCGAAGGCTGAAATTTTTTTTGAGAATAACCTACAATCTACATGATATAAGATTATTAGACCCAGTACTTACTCACCTATATAAACGAAGTCATGAGTTAAAGTTAGCGTTAGCCCAAAGTAACTAACGAAGCTAGTGTAAGTATATACACAGAGTACTTTTATATATCTGAAATAGAGATCCAACTCAAAGCGAAAATTTGCACTGTGCAGTCAGCGCCATCTGAACGGCTGCCATGAAAATAAAATCGTTTGCTTTATGCTTTGCCGTACGTAGCGAGCAGCGGCACTCCTACTGTGGACTTATTTTTATTTTACTGGGAGTTTTTAGTTATTGAAAGGAAAGAAAGTAATAAAGTTTTACATATACTTATATTTTTTATTTTCAAATGTTCCTATTTTGTAAATATAATTAACACACAACATAGGTACTTAAAACATTTGATATAAGTAAGTACTTAACACACAAGATATGTATAAGACAAATGGTAAACGCGAAATTTACATGTAAATTAAGTCACATAAGTGGAATTTTAATCCCATGGATGAGTAATGTAAAGAATTTCTAAGATATTGTAGGAATGAAAAAAAAACAATTTTTCGAACAATGTTCTGCAGGCCTATTATGGATCTTCCATCATATGACATGGTATAAAATTTAAGTTAAAGAAGTCATGGTATTACCGATCTCCAATGATATCATCACTATGACATAATTTCAATGATATCATGAATAACGTATGAATGATGAAAAATCTGACTGAAAATCTTATTTTTCGTTATGGACTATGATTTCATAATGATATCATTTGAAAACTGTGAGATCGGTAATAGGTCTGCTGATTGGAGAGTGCCATCCGAATTCTACTATTTACTTACTATTTATTCTACTATTTATATGCATGCCACTATAAGCATTACCAATTTTTGCATTTGTTTATATTTTTACTCTGTAAAGTTTCCCACCCATCCACCCTTTTGGTTGGTTCAGTGGCGCTCTTCAAAAACAGACTATTGTATGACAAAGGATTGCTTTAACAATTAGTTTTAAATTATAAGGAAAGGTTAACGAAAGTTATTACTAATGCATCTAAGTGAATTAAGTAAACTACAGGAAATAATTTTTACAAGCTTTTATTTATACTTTTGCAAAAATTTTGCTTGCATATGTATATCGCGTGATAATGCAATATTATGACATGGAGCTGATCTGATGAAGGAACTGGAAGGTGACTATAGAAACTCCACCATAAAACGACACAGCCCCATCGAGTTTGGGCTCCTGTGATTCGTATTAACGAGTACTAAAAGCTTGTATTTAAAAAAGCTTTTTTAATAATTTATTTTGGAACTTTTCTGGTAGGTATAGTACCAGCCAGCAAAAAAAGTTACAATGGCTTCCAAAAATACATTTGTTGGAAGCCATTGTAGCCATATGGCGCAAATATTGTAGGATTGCTCCGAGCCAAGTTATACAAGTTCGATGACTTGCCAGAGCAATCCTTAAGCTTTTATATTACTATTTATATATTACGTTGATTATACAAACTATAACTCTAGCTAATTCAGTAATACGCAACGTTTTTTTTGGCTAGCCGGAACTTTTAGATAAGGCCCAAAAATACATAAAATACTTACATCTTTTTGTTACAAGAAACCTGAATTTAGATAAATGCAAACGAAAATAAATCCATGATTCATAACCGTCTCTTAAAACATTTTTTGTAATATTTTTTTGCTTTTACCTGCATATTATCATCATGATCGTAAATTTCGCGCTTACCGCATAATATTTTATTTATGTCTTTACAATAGTTAATAATAAAAAACCTTGTAGTTGTGTTAATTAGAAAATCGACAATATTATCTTTATGCTCTATGCATGTAAAATTAAATGTCAAAAACATGAAAATGTAAGTTTTAATTAATTCCTTAATATTGTTTTCGCAAATATGATTTTGCATTACATAATTAGTGATTTCTTGAATATTAGAAATCATTTCTACAACTGAACTAGTTGGACTGCAAAGCCACTGTTTACCTTCATATTCTCTATATCTAATGTATTCTGATCCCTGTTCTGCTATTAAATCACCTTTACAAATATTGCAATTTTTAAAAATTTTTCTTTTACAATTTCTTACAAAGTAACCTGATATATATTGCAGAACAGCTATTATTTTAGGATCTTGTATGTCATTAAAATCAGTTATATTTATTGTTTCATTAGCCAAACTTGTTGAAGTGGCTTCACAGTCATTGGTGTTATTTAATAATAATATATTTAAATTTTGACATAGGTCATTTTCGCAATTGTTGCTTGGGGCATGAACACTTGATATATTATTTATTAATAGAGTTGCGAATGCCCCTTCAAATTTATCACATGTTGGATTGGTATTGCGGCACCCGTGACTTCTTATTGCACCAAAAAAGTTTTCAATAGGGTCTTGGTTTAAGTGCCGCATCCAAACTGAGGTGATATTATACTTTTCTTGTATCTTTCGTAATAAAATTTCATAACCTTCAAGTGTCCATGCCCAATTACTCAGTGATGGTACGTTTTCCACTTTGCTAGTTGTAGGATGTACAAATTTCATTTTTTTTAACATTTTTCTTCCTTCTAACCATACTGTATGGTGAATGGAGTTGGGTGTAGCTGGTCCAAGAAGGGGCTTCCCATGTATTTTTTCTTTTTTATGGTAGCTTCCATTACAGGAATCGAACAAATTATCAAAAAATAAAATAATGTCAGCAGTATCTCGACATTCCTTGGGTAGAACTCCTTTGTCTGAAAAAAAAATGTAATTGTTGCAGTAATTCTAAAAAAATCAATTATGTTTTTTAATCAGTAAAATATACTTATAAAACAAAACTTTTTAAATAAGAGTGAATCAAAAAGTATAGAAATAATGTATAAAATGTCTTTCAATGAATAATAATGATTGAAATTGAACCATTATTTATAAAATCAGCAGGGTGACATATGTAACGTTTCCATAGCGTCTTTATTGAAAACACTAAAGCTCTTAAATTCTATAAAAAATAGTAAACTAACAGAAGGCAAAGTGGTACTTAATTTTGTCTTCATGTTTGCCTATTATAATGATATAAAATTATTATTTACCTGATAGGTATCCCATGTTTGATGCTACAGTTCGACTAAATATCTGGCTGGCGTATTTAACTTTCATTTTCGAAATTTTGTGAGGTACCACATGATTGTCTGTCATTTTGGGTATTAATCTAACTCCTTTATATCCAGGATTTTCATTATGCAACAATTTTATATGTTCCCATTTAGCCTTCTTTTTTTCATTATTTTCATAATACTCTAAATCTTTGGTGAGCAGATTATTTCTTATGCATTTTAATAAATGTGGAGGATCATAAAGGGGAATGATCTCTTGATTATTGATTTTAATTATTCTATTGTTAGGCTCTTGCCCTTTTTTTAGTGAATTCGCATATGTTTCTTGAAGAAGTAATTTTATGGCTTGGCGGTTATTTGCACCTTGATCACATATGGTGGATACTACAATAAGGCCAGCTTCTTGTAATTCTTTTACAACTTGTTTTATTTGCACAGCTAGCTCTGGTGCCTTTGTAGATGCTGCAGAAAATGTATAGCTCACTGGCTGTTTATAGTTTCTGGTTAATCCTCTAACCATAAATACTTGGGCATGATCAGCAAAATCATTTTTACTGTGTGTTCCATCACACACAAAACCAGACACTCTGTCCTTTCTTTCATTGTATGAAATATTAGCTTTGAGGTGCATTTCATCAAACATAAGTATACATAATCGGTCTTCGAATTTAATTTTATGTGTAATTTTTTTTAATTGAAAAAATATACTTTTGTTGATACCTGGCTTTAAATTGGCCTCAGTTATTAGTTTTGCCAGGGTTTGTGGGGCTGGGAGGACAAATATTTTTCGCAGGTATCTATATCCCTTTGGAGATGTCTTAAATATAGTTAAAGCTAAAATCTTCTCTTGAAGGCTAAATCGCCGTCCCTTACTTTTCTTCTTGTACTCTCTAAACAGCATCATTGTCAGTATCTTAGCACTACTTGAAAGTGATTCAAGTGTGGACAAAAATTGTGGATTGCTTGTGAGTTTCCGAGCTGACTTGATACTTGCTGATTGTTGCTTACTTTTGCTTTGCAATTTTGATAGTTTGTTTCTTGTTTGTACTAATTTCTTATACAATTTTTGTTCGTTTAATGTAAGCTTGCAACGATTTTTAATTGCATGTACTTTAGGTGTAGCTGTTTTGTTTAAGGCTAGAAACAAGCAAAAAATAACAATTAATATAAATATAACACATGACAATAATCATAATATTTACAATCAGTACAAAAAAAGCCCTAGCAGTGGGAACATCAATAGGCTGGTAGTAATCATGAAAAAGCATAAAATATGATACCTGATTTTCTCTTAATGTGATCCAGAGTCAAGTCTGCCATAGAAGTTCTTGGTAACTTTTCATCTAGTGAATGTGCAGATCCTGCAAAGATAAAATTTTAAGTGTTATGTACAGTAGAAACATGTATGTTGAATCATATTAAGTGATATAAGAATATTATGGCAATTAATGCCACTTACAAAAGCAACTTACTATTTTCTTTATTTTCAATTTCAGAAACTTCAGCTGAAATTGTCATCTGAGGTCCAATGATGCAACTCCTACCATATTGTTCATTGGATGCTGAAACATGAACTACAATTAAAATACAAAAAATAACATAATTATTATATGATAAATAATAACCCTTTCAAACCAACAACCCAAAACATACCATTTCTTTTCTCGGGGGGAAATGCCTAACCTCAGCGTAACCGCAGGTGGCTAAACAGCAAGAGGACCCACTAAACCCCCCCCCCCCCCGTGTTCTCCATGCCCTTATAGGCGCGCTAGGTAAGGTATACACTGCGACTCCACTACCCACACACCCAGAACATACCAAATCTTGTTCATTGAATCATGGTTAGGTTAGGTGGTATGGTATAGGTTCTGACAGAATTTTTAAATATTTTCTGCCGCCATCATGGCAAAATCATATGCTAGCATTTGTATCGCACTGGATTCTTACTTTCTCATGCACAATTATTATGAGTGGAACAATTGTGTTGGACTAGGCCTATCCTTACCTACGAAAAATAGAGATATTCATAACTATTTTAATGTCATGGTTTATTCATTAAAAATAGAGAATTGTTAATATAAATAAACTTAAAAACAGTTCTGATCTTTGGCAAGGCATAAATAAATATCACATTTCATACAGCACAATTGTATGTACCATTCCGAAAAGGGTAGGTACATATTAAATATCTAGCTTTGCATTTGATGCTTTGCTTACATTGATTACATGATTTGTAATGTATATATTCTCTCAAATGTAACACCAATAATAATATCATCAATCATCATCATAAACAGCTCATATAGGTCCCCACCAAGGGGCTCGAGCCTACTCTCTAAGCTAGGGCGATTAGGGCTTAGCCAACCATGGTGGCCAAGTGCGGGTTGGTGGACAATAACCATATATTTACCGGATAATTAATATTTCTTTTGTAATACACCCTTCAGGATAATGTCCTACCTCACAGTATGGATAACATGTATCTAATCATACCAAGTTTTATTTAAATTCATTCAGACAACATACACAAACAAACGAAAATTAATTAAGTAACTAATATTGCCCTGAAGCAATTTTGTCATTCTAAACTATCTTCAAAGTTATATATATATCTCTTATTTAATTAAAGTTATTAATATTTTACATAATCAATGCAAAATAAATACCTTTTGATGTTGAAGGAATACTAAGGTCATCTTCAATATTTTGTATCGACCTCAAACATCTTCTTCGCGAAGTTAAAGTAAATTGAGGTATAGTTGAAAGCCCTGAAAAATGTTTTAGTCAAATAAACTGTTGGGAATTGGGCTTTTGGTCAGAGTGAAAGCTACATTAATGTATAAGGAAGGACACAGTTATGAACTTGAATTATTGTTGATATTGTGCAAGAAGTCAAGAAGCATACTACTCTCCCAGACACCTAAATCGAGCCACTTTGCATTTTTGGATTATATCCTCCATAACTTTACAAAATTTTTTGGTAGGACAAGTTTTATGCAATTTTGTAGCTAACATATTCATAATCAGCACATCAGATTGAACATTAATATGTCAGTTACAAATTGCAACTTTATGGTGGTCCATTTTTTAAAGTTATAGATGATATAATCCAAAAGTGTCTCAATTTAGGTGTCCGGGAGTGTATTATTAAGATAAATTATGTAATATTATAATTTTGTATACAATTAAAATTTGCATAAATATGATGATTGTTTACCTGGTAAATAAAGTCTAGGTACTGCAATGCGACTAAGCTTGTTAAAACGACAGCAATGTATCTCTTCAAAATGACGATGACATACTCGGCGATTTTTGTAAATAGTGTCATTATCCAGACCCACAATATCTCCTCCAATTGCATGTATCCATGACCGGAACCGGTCTATGTCTTTCTTGGGATTGGGGAATACGTGTAACACTGGGTGTGCTTCTGTAAAGTTAAAACATTTATTCGTGCACTGTATTCCAGAATAGGATAGGATAAAATGAAGATAGATGATACTACGGTAGTTCTTACCTCCACTATTAGCGCATCCGGGAACACAACAATAGCTCTTAGACATGATAAAATTAAGAGTCACTAAAGAACACACGAGTCCTGTCTCACTTAAGAATACACCGAGTCCTGTCTCACTAAAAACACACTGAGTCCTGTCTCACTGAAGAACACATACAAGTCTTGTTGAGCTCTTGGCCAAGTCGGAGCTAAACTATAGTTTAACTCAACGTACTTGACGAAGAATGCACAGCGGCCACACCACGAATAACAAATAAATACGACGAAAAATTAGGTAACAACGAACATCCAACGCACTCATCGAACCAAAACAAACCAAACAACAACAAACAAATGAAAAAACAGTCATAGTAGCCATTTTGATTTAGGTTGCCAGATAAAAACTAAAGAAACTTCTTTTGATACGTTCATTTCGATTTTTTAGCGTTCATTTTATTTTTATTAATCACAATCAATAGGTATAAATATTTGATTTATTTATTTTTTATGTTTTACTGATCAAATTCTTTCTATTTACCTAAATATTTTACCGTTAAAAATATTTTCATATCTTCAATTTATGAAAATTGCGCCGACCATGGCAATAATTTGACGGAGTATTATACTACTAACTTTCAAAGTATATGCACTGTACTCACGTGTAAGTGTTCTGTGTGGTATTCAATTTTATCGTATTATTGTGCACAATAACGCCATCTCTACGCATGCCACAATACTACCAAATTAAAATACTACTAAGTTGAAAATAACCTTTGCCTCATAGAATTCTCATACAATGACTGTTATTTTAATTTAGTTGGGTATAATTAGTATTTGTGACACTACATTACTACTAAGTTTGTACACCCTGAGTATATAAGTACTGGGTTACTTTTTTATCACGCCGGAAAATTTGAGGACATGATAGTAGAATGATTAAAATAGGTATTAATAAAAAAAATAAGTCACCTACATACTTATTTAATTTTATATTAATTTTCTAACCATGACAGTCAGATTAGGTATTATACATTTTTAGGGTTCCGTATCTTCTTATTTATTCACATTGTGTTTATGTAAAATGTAATAAATATTATATTTTCGTAATGATGATTGGATCCTAATAATACGAAACTGTAGAGGACAAAACAATTGGAATTTTTTTTTTTTTTTTTTTTTATGGATGGCCCGGCAAATGACCTCCTCCCGCCTGATGTTAAGCGGTGAAAGAGGCCCAAATGAGTTGACAGATAGAGTAGGGACGACATCCACTCTCCTACCTGCCCGCCCCTTGCCGGCCCAAAAGATGCTTTTTCACGCCTCTTTTGAAGGAACCCATGTTGTAGGATGGAGGAAACACGTGCGCAGGTAGAGAATTCCAAGTGTGGGATGAACGACAGAAGAAGGAATCTTGGAATTTCTTGGTACGGTGTGAAAAGGAGGACACAGTGTACGGATGACTCCGAAGGCCCTTACGCGTGTTTCTGTTAAGGAATGGAGAGGGAGGGATAAGGTTAAAGAGCTCCTCAGAGCATTCCCCATGGAACATTCGGTAAAAGGCGCTAAGAGAGGCGATGTCACGACGAAGTTGTAGAGGCTCGAGGGTGTTAGTTGCCTCTACATCGCCAATTATGCGAATAGCGCGACGCTGCAATCTGTCCAGAGCATCGAGGAGGTACTGAGCGGAGCCGTCCCAAAGGTGCGAGCAATATTCCACGCAAGACCTAACCTGAGTTTTATACAACAAGCATAGTTGGTCCGGCGCAAAATACCTACGCACCTTGTTCAGGACACCGAGTTTCCGTGAGGCAGTAGTTATAACGGATTCGATGTAGTCTCTGGGGTTCAGATCGCAGCGAATGTTCATTCCGAGCAAGGTGATGTTGCTCTGTGTGTGAAGGGTTGTGCCCTGAAGAGAAGGAAGGGGGAGGAAGGGCGACCTTTTCGCCGAGAACACGCACACCTGTGTTTTCTTAGCATTGAACTCAACAAGATTGTTGGAGCCCCATTCAGAGACGAGGTCCAGCGTCCTGTTGAGCTCAATGATAAGATTCTGCCTTTCCCTACCAATATCACCACGAGCAGCCCCCGAGGCTCCGTGATATCCCCCATGCACTGTACTGTCGTCTGCATAGCAATGTATAGCTCCCAAGGAAAGCATATCATTGATATGCAGAAGAAACAATGTGGGGGATAGAACGGAGCCTTGCGGAACTCCAGCGTTCACTGCCACGAACCGCGAAGCGCAGCCGTCAACGACAACGCGAATTCTACGCTCGTGGAGGAAGCTGGCAATCCACGTACAGAACTGCGCGGGTAATCCGTATGCCGGAAGCTTGGAAAGAAGAGCCTTGTGCCAGACTCTATCAAAAGCTTTGGCGATGTCGAGACTAATAGCCACCGATTCGCCGCGCTTATCGATAGATTCACCCCATTTGTGCAAAAGGAACGCTAGAAGGTCACCTGTTGACCGTTTAGGACGAAACCCATACTGTCGGTCATTAAGTAACGAGTGACCTTCCAGGTAACGGATCAGCTGTGTATTAAGGATCCTCTCCATGATTTTACACAAAATGGAAGTGACGGCTATAGGACGATAGTTAGCCGGATCAGAACGATCTCCCTTTTTGGGAACCGGCTGGACATTGGCCTCTTTCCAAGATTTCGGCACACAACCAGCAGAGAACGACAGACGGTATAGACGCGTAAGGACCGGAGTCAACTCCGCTGCACACTTCTTAAGAACAATCGCAGGAATGCCGTCTGGTCCACTTGCTTTTCGAGTATCGATCGACTGGAGCTCCGCAATGTGTTATTTGTATGGTCAAAAAATGTTACCTAATTTTGAAGAATACTATTTAAATTCTTCGTAATACTTAAATCAAAATCGAAAAATTATAAGTAGTCCTTAAAAAATCACACATAAATGATGTCGTTAATTCTGCGGTGAAAACCCTCTACAGCCTTGGTATTTTTATTTTTTCAATGCCGTCGCAATACTAGGCCCATCTTTATATTCTGTATTGTTGAGGGTAAATTTTTTAGGATAGTTGGAACCACCATTTTTAGACTTAACATACTTCCAAAAGCAGTTAGGTGCAGAACGAATAATTCTTTAGGTTTTTTGAATAAATGCATTATAACATTCGAGTTTGAATTAAGAACGCTCTGGATCTTAAGCCGGCTTTTGACTATAGGATGTAATATATATTACATCTTGAGCTATATATTACATCCCGCGTTTGCTGTTCTCACTGTGAGATGTATTTTTTGGAACAGTTCAGCTTCTATCGTCATTGATTTACGACGGCCTTTATCGCAACAGTTGAATTTTCATTATTAAATGGATAATATGGAAATTGTTTTACTAGATACTTTCGATAGTTCATCAGACGAAGATGATGCAGTATTCGATTTACATGTCTCATTATTTAGAAAAAAATACAATAAACGTCGATTCTGGATATCGAATCATATTAGACTAAGAAAAGATTATAGTGAATTTCGGCTTTTTAATGAACTGGATGAAGAAAAGTTTTTTAATTACTATCGGATGACTAAAACTAAATTTTTAGAACTTCATGCTATGCTTGAAGATGATATTATGAAGCAAGAGACGCATCTACGTAAAAGTATTCCTTCTACAGAGAGACTTGCTGTGACTTTAAGGTAAGTGTCAAACCAAAATAATTAAAGCATAAATTTGTTTCATCATTTATTAATTAAGTATATTATTATTTCTTACATTTATTTATTTGACACCATTTGTACCAACAAGTAATTATTACCTACATATTTTCATAAGTAGAATCATCACTTAGATATGATCTGACATTCATAGTATCGATGCTATTATCATTTTCATTTTCATTAAGTGTAGCCTGGCATGGGGGTGAAGTTACTTCATAAGAATGAGACTCAGGACTAAGTACTGAGTATGATGATTGAGAGCTGTATGTCGAATACGATGTCCCAGGACGAGAGGTGGGAGGAGGTAGTCTAAAGGTTTCAGCCCCAGTAATATTATAAACTATTTTTGCTTTTGAATTTTCTTCTCGGGCGTGCATCACACTAGCGAAAACTTCACGCTGTATCTTCATTTGGAAGTGTTCAGGCAAATTCTTACTCATTTCGTACATTGTGTCAAAAAAAGATTTCATTGCATCCTTCGGCGGTTCTTGCCTTGTCAATATTTGTCTTCGTAATTGATCTCTTTCATTGGCCCTTTTATCTCTTGTCTTTTTTTCGTCTTCTAAGTACTTTAACAAGCTGTCATTTGATTTTCTTTTTCTTGATATAGTTACACTTTCTTCTAAATTACTTTCGGCGTTTTCAAACTCTTGAGTTTCTTGAGAGTTCACTGGTTCTGATAAAGGTTCAGCGTTTGTAGTCCTTGGTCTGTTTGCCATGTATGGAATCAAGAATTCCATTATTTTATCATATTTCCAGCCTCTGTCATTATCAGCAGCTTGTCCAGTAGTTGATTTTCGCCTATTGAGCGACTGTCTATGACCATCCCGTAGCTTTTTCCATAAGTTTTTAGCTTCTTTTACTGCAACAAAACATAATTACAACATTAAAAATTTTAACAATACATAATTTCTTCTGTTACAGGTACTTGGCTACTGGTGATTCGTTCGCATCAATGGCGTATAGCTATAGAATGGGCTTGTGCACAGTTTCAAGTATTGTTGAAAGTGTTTGTGATGCAATATGGAAACTTCTTCAACCTATGGTATTAAAAGAGCCTACTGAAAATGAATGGAAGGAAATAGCCAATGATTTCAAAAATATCTGCCAATTTTATCACTGCGTTGGTGCTATCGACGGCAAACACGTCGTAATAAAAGCTCCACCACATTCAGGCACCAATTTTTTTAACTATAAAAAAACATTTTCCATAGTTTTGTTGGCCGTCGTTGACGCAAAAAAAAGGTTCATTTATATTGATGTTGGGTCTATGGGACGTTACAGTGATGGCGGAATTTTGAACAACAGTATATTTGGTCAAAAATTAAAAACAAATAATTTGAATTTACCACCGGATGAATCACTGTGTCCAGGAGGACCGGTACTACCCTACGTGTTCATAGGAGATGAGGCCTTCCTCCTTATGAAAAATCTAATGCGCGCCTACCCGAAATCAAGATTAACAGACAGTCGAAGAATTTTTAACTACCGACTGTCAAGAGCACACCAGGTAGTTGAAAATGCTTTTGGAATATTATCAGCAAGATGGAGAGTATACAAAAAACCATTTGAGTGTCGTGTCGAGCTTGTCGATAAAATCGTGAATGCGACATGTGTCCTGCATAACTACCTAATCAATGATAACATCAATATACCCAATGAAAGTGAGATATTATTAGGTACTGAAAATCAGCTTACGCCATTATCACAGTCAGGTTTCAGATATTCAAGTGAAAGTTTCTTTATACGGGAAGAATTTTGCCGATTTTTTAATACATCTGGAACGGTATCATGGCAAAGTACAAGAATACAAAACAGATTGTTAAGAATGTAATAACAATAAATACTTACTGTCTGGTAAATCACATTCTTTTATTACGTTTCTCCATGCAGCATTTTTAATTTCGTTCATTTTATACTCTTCACGATTAGTCGCCCATAAACAAGGATATTTCCTAACACTTTCTATAAAATGTTCCATTTTAGGTAAATAGGTACGTGGTAAATACGTAAAGAAAAGATTGCGAACCAAAATACCTAAAAATCATAACACGCGGACAGCTAGGTATGTGTGCATGACCATCACGATTCGAAGTTCAAAATGAAGGCGAGGCAGGGGCAGAGGCGCGGTGTGCGGGAACGCGAGGTAAAATATATCGCCTTCAAATATAGCTCGGTCGGGCGAAAAAATATTTACAGTTTGGGGTGTAATATATATTATAGCACAGTGAGAACGGTCTCGTAAAAAAGTATGGCAAGCGATAAAATATTATATCTCAAAATGTAATATATATTACATTATATCCCATAGTCAAAAGCCGGCTTTAGTAAACAAAATTCGTCGTAATCGCGGGGATTACTGTACATTTTCCATTTATTATGCAATTTGGACTTTTCTTTAAGATTTTTATTAAGGCCGTATTATACCATATGGGGTAGTACTTTCTTGATTGAGTATGATAAATAAGAATAAACAATGTGAAACAGTCATCTAGCTGATTATAGAAAATATCTTCTACCCAAAGAACCCAAAGAATTATTCGTTCTGCACCTAACTGCTTTTGCAAGTATGTTAAGTCTAAAAATGGTGGTTCCAACTATCCTAAAAAGTTTACCCTCAACAATACAGAATATAAAGATGGGCCTAGTATTGCGACGACATTTTTTTGAAAGTGTGTTTATAAGGCCGGCACAAAATATTCAACTGCATTATGACTAACTTTTAGTGCGTTCCGAATTGCGATAATATCACGAATCCGACCAAATTAAATCGTCACAAAATATAAGGGCTATTGAATCAGTAGGTTATGTTGTGACTTTGGTCGGATTCGCGATATTATCACTTTTATGGTTTTACGGAACGCAGGGTTTATTTCCTCTAACGACATTGTGTCTCAGGTCGATGTTACGGAGGATATGGTCTGTAAATATCTGTTGTCACTTGACAAAAGGAAAGGCTCAGGTTGTGACGGAATCCCTTCTATATTTTTATCATCCTGCTCCAAAAGCTTTGCGTTACCAATATCTATCCTTTCGTATGTCTCTAAAACAATGGCATTTCCCAACAGCATGGAAGAAAGCCCAAATTATACCTATCCATAAGAAAGGCTCCAGATCTTCTATATTGAACTATCGTCCTATTTCTATCTTAAGCGCCGTTAGTAAAGTGTTCGAAGGAATAGTATATGATCAAATTTACCCAATAATATCTTAGTGTATTCCAATAACTCAACACGGATTTCTTAAGGGTCGTTCCACGGTCTCAAACTTATCGATTTTTTCTGACTATGTCTTAGAGCAAATGGAAAGCGGTGGGCAAGTAGATGTAGTTTATACAGACTCTGAAAAGGCCTTTGATCGCGTCGATCATGACTGACTACTCCAGAAACTTCAGGCTCTCGGAATTCAAGGTGACTTGTTGCGCTGGGTTCGTTCCTATCTGACAAATCGTTCACAGGCTGTTGTTGTGGGCGGTCATCGATCTGATTACATATCCATTTCGTCCGGTGTACCACAAGGATCGCATCTGGGCCCTCTTTTTTATAACGTCTATATCTCAGATATTTCCAACTACATAAAAAATGCTCGGCATATTTTGTACGCCGATGACACGAAAATTTACATGAAAGTTTGTACTAGGTATTACTGACTGTGAACTACTACAAAATGATCTGAATGAGCTTTATGAATATTATAAGCGTAACAGGATCTCGGTCAGTATAGGTAAATGTCAAGTTATTAGTTTTACACGTAAAAAAATCCTATTGTTTTCAATTATAATGTTGATGGCGTTACGATTAAGAGGGTTCAACTGGTTTGCGACTTGGGTATCTACTTTGACAATAAGATGTTGTTGTCTGCACACATTGACCAAGTCATACAGAAAGCATATCGTAATCTGGGTTTTGTGTTGAGAACTTGTCAGCCATTTAAGTGTCCTCTTAGTCTCAAAATACGTTACCTCGCTTATGAAGGTACGTAGTCTACTTGAATATGCTAGCCCTATATAGTCGCCATTCTATAAAACTTATATTGATCGGATAGAACAAATCCAAAAAAAGTTAATTAAATATTTAAATTACAAATGTCGCAAAAAATATGACTCATACCTTTTAAGTTGCCGCTCCCATAACCTTCTTACATTAGAGGAACGCCGTAAATTGATGGATGTATGTCTCCTGCATGATATCTTAAACGGTCGAATAGACAGTCCCGAAATTCTAGATCGAATCCTTCTCAACGTTCCTAAGCGGCGTACAAGACATACACCTTTGTTTAGTGTTCGGTATCATTCCACTAAATACGGAAGAAACGCTGTTTTCTCTGGGGTTGTCGATACTTATAATAAAGAATTTTGTGAAGTTGACTTGTTTGCTGTGACCAAGCAATCATTAAAAAAGCATGTCACGAATAAAATATTCGAACGAGTTGCAAAGATTTGACCGACACTGTGAATAATTAGTGTGTAATAAGACACTATAGTCTGGGCACATGTATATATAAACAATCACACAATTACTCTATACAGGATGCACAGACATTATATTTTTTTTTTGTTTTGAAATTTGATAGTTAAGGCTATACACATAGTATACTCACACATTATACACAATCACACATTAACTCACCACGTATCATACAAACACTGTTTGTTGTATTCCGGATAACTTGAATTACTTACAAAATTGTAATATGTGGTTAGCTATAATTGGCTTCTTAAGAATGTAATATATTAATACATAAGTTTTAAAATTATGAGCTGTTGTTAACCCGAATAAATAAATAAATAAATCATCTTAATGTTATAAGCAAAAAAAAAAGACGACTGAATGGGTCGCAAAATAGCGCGGGGTCTCTGCAATCTCAGGTTACAGGCATTGATTTACTACCAAACGTAGATAACGCATGAACGTTCGAAAAGTGGGCCGGCGAAGAACTGCTTCGTGCAGTTCTTTTCCAAGCGTTGGAGCGACAACGCGATAAGCAATTTTGAGCATTATGTTTGAGAGTATAAAGTAAAGTCTTGTAGCAATTACTAAAACGTCAAATTTAATGTGGCTAGGTATGAAATGATGTAACTGCACACGGTTGTACTTCAAATAGTTGCCGTAATAATAAAGAATAAGGTTGAATTTGATAAATACGGTACTTTCTTTACGGTAATTTTAATTCGGGTGTGCATATCCAACTACCTATTTAACAGCGTACAAATGTATAGTCGATTAGGTGACAGATTTCAAGCGCGTTTTTGTATGAAGTGCTCTATCTACGTTTGGTAGTAAATCAATGGTTACAGGGCACAACTGCGCGACGTGATGCAAACAAGTCAACATCTGGAGAGCTATTTTTGAATTACGTATGCGACTTCGAAATCACCGATGTGACTAATAATCACCGATTTTCAATAATTCTTATTTTTGAATATCACGTATGTGATTACCTTAGTCTCGGATGTGATTTCATTACGAGTGCCCTCACCCACTCGTAAACAAGTCATACATAACTGTAGAAACGTTATCTGTGTTTTGTTTAGAGAACAAATTGACAAGTTTGAAGTTGATGTGTGTTGATTTTGAGTTGGATTTAAAATTTCTCAAATAAGTAATTATACACGGTTATTTTTTTATCACCCTGGAAAATTTAAGGGACGCTTCACGACATGGTATTAGAATGATTTAAATATAAATAAAAAAAAATAACTCACTTACTTAATTTTATTTTAATTATTTAAAAAATACAAAAAATGCTGCACTAGTTGAGAGCAGCATTTTTAGATATTTAATTTATTTTATATTTATTTTTATTTCATTTATTTTATCTTTTTTATATAATATTGGATGTGTCCTGAAGCGTCCCTAACATTTTCCAGGGTGATAAAAAAATAACCGTGTATAAGTTTAAAATCTTTTAAATTTGTGTCACAAACAAACTTAGAGCAGTATTTTCTTATATTTTGGCCTAGTTGCAATGAATTTTTAACCGTATAATAACCGGTATATACCGAAAACGGCTACATTCTGCGTGGAACCGAACCCTTACGTATGTGTGTACTTTATATATGTTGGCAGCTCTGCGTTCGACTTTCAAAAATAGGATGTTTGGGAATTCGTGACTTCAAAGTCATCGCTGACTATTTAGTCAGCGGTGATTTCTAAATCGCATACGTAATTCAAAAATAGGTCTCCTGGCTCGCCCCACTTTTTGAATATAGGCTCCAAGGCCTGGGGCAACAAATGCCATTCCTGCGCCCAAAGAGAATAGTAATACTACGGGAACCTGCGCCGCTGGTCAGGCTGCGCTTTTTCGAGACGCGAACATTTCGACATGTGGCACACCCCATCTTTCGAATAAAGCCTCCGAGGCCTGGAGACGCATTTTTGAATCATTAGAAATGAATCTTGAATTCGAACACGAATACAAATCACGTGCGAAATTATTTTCTACTGATCCCAATTTTAAGGATTTTTGAATCACTCGAATTCATTACTGTCAACTACTGTCATTAATAAGAACTTTTATATTAGAAACCGGTACACGCACAAAAAATAAATTTCGGTACGCAATAACATGGCAATACTTAAGTCATTAATTTTAAAAACCGATTCATCTCGCATGTAAAACGGAACATATATTATTATAAGTTACGTATATTCTACTAGTAGAAATCAAAAACGAGTGGGTAGGATCACTCGTTGCAGAATTCACGGAATGAATATTCAAAAATAGCGAATTCGGAAATTCGTATGCGAATCTTACGTTTTCGAATGCGAATTTGAATTGTTTCAAAAATGCGTCTCCGGCGCAAAAATGCGGCAACAAGTACCATTCCCACACTGGTTGGACTGCGCTTCTTCGAGACGCAAACAAGTCGACATTTGCCATGCCCCACTTTTTGAATATAGCCTCCGAGGCCTGGGGCAACAAGTATCATTCCGGCACTGGTTGGACTGCGCTTCTTCGAGACGCAAACAAGTCGACATTTGCCATGCCCCACTTTTTGAATATAGCCTCCGAGGCCTGGGGCAACAAGTATCATTCCGGCACTGGTTGGACTGCGCTTCTTCAAGACGCAAACAAGATTCCTAGATACCCTGATCTCACTTTTCGGTATTAGGTATTAATGAAGAACTGGGCAGTAGGCAAGACATTGATGGTATGTTGGGGATAGAACTAACGTACTGCGGTAATCTTTTTAGATAGGTACTTATTTCGAAATGTAAGTAGGTACCTAATCCGATTTACCAAGTCAGAGATTCGTGGATCTTCTTGTCTGTGAGTCCGCTTTCTCCTATTATTTGGAGATAGTGAAACGAAACTCTGTTCGTCTTCCGAAGAGGAAGAAATTTTGTCAATACTAGCACTATAAGAAACAAGCACTTCCTCCGCAGCAGCCAGAGATTTAAATCGTTAGATGCGCCTTGCGCTTCCAAAAAGTGACTACATTTTATGTCTGTGTGCGTTACATGATAAATTCACACAACGCGACGCGCCATAAAACTTTGACACCTAAAATCGCTAACGGTGTATTATGCAAGGGATCAAACTAATTTTAGTAAAGGATCCGAACTAGAAACGACCTTCACCCATCTGTTAATTGGATGAAAGGTATTCTATATCAAATTTAATATACTAGAAAATATATCTCAAGTGGGTTGTCTAAGAAATTCCTGGCTAGACTATAATTAATAAAAAATTGAAAAATGTTTTTTTTTTGAAAATTGCACTCATGAGTTTAACGAAAGGTATGAAGCCTATAGAATATAGAAACGTTGAGTTGTCTATTTTTTTCCTGGCATTACTACTGGGTTGCCAGGTATAAACAGGTAACTCGATATAGTTATTTTCACCTATTTGTTGAATAAATAAATCTTATATCAAAATGAGCGCTATTGAATTGCGAATACGATGATATACGGTTGTCTGTAAAAAACCGAGTTTTGAAAGGTGAACATTTTATGCGTGTGGAAACTTGTGAGAAAGAGGTCCGAGCTGTAATAGAAAAGGGTTGTGGCTGAGCGAGATGTGACAGAGGTGACATCAATAACTGTTGAACGGGAAAGGACATTAGAATCTAAACATTTTGTTCCTTCATCAGAGCCTTTTTTTGTGTGTTTTGATGTGCTCCTAGAAGTAATTTTTTATTATGAAATGATCATGTTTGAGACATAATTTTTTGAGACGTTTTTACATCGTTAAATGAAAAAAATTGCCTCTAATACTGTTTCAGAAAGTCGCAAAAATTTTAATTTCTTTGGCTTATTTGCTAACCAAAAATTCTTTTAAGAAATTTAAAAAAAATTAAGAATGTGGTAAATTAAAAAACCGTAGGTGCAAAAAAATATTTTGGTAATAATTACTTACTTTAACTGAAACTAATTTAATCAAAGTAAGAATATCACATTTTCCATTGTTATATTCGTTCATTGTAAAGTAAATATAGAAGAAATATTTAATAGGTATTAAATAACAATAATTTTGAAGAATCATACATTATATACTTAAGGCCTTACTAATAACCATTGTATAAGCCTTGTATAGTTAAGCAATGTTTTGTCTCTTTTGTTCGAATTTGAAATGTCATTCGAGTGAACGTGACAAAACACTGTTTAACTAAATCAGGCTTATACAATGGTTATTAGTAAGGCCTTTACTGTATTCTGCGTACAAAAAAATCTAAATTCTTCATTAAGTATATTTATTTCCTAAAACAATCACCATCTTATAACACGTGGTATGGTAACCAACAAAATCGAGTGATGCCTCAGTTAGCTCAACTTCGTTGTATTTAAAATTCTTTTGCATCCCCCCAACTTGGAAAGAGTATTTTTGCTATTGAATATCTGACCGCCAAAGCCGTTTTTTCCGCTTGAAGTAAATTTGAATTTAGAACATCGCGTGCACTAGGTATGTGATTTCAAAACATCATTAAACCTATTTACTTCCATCTCCATGGTGCCGAAGCTATCATACAACTTTTTTAAATATGTTAAAAACTCAGACTCTGCACCTCCTTGGTGTACTTTTGTTTTTAATTTGCTTTGCTTCATTTCCTCGCTGAGGGGGGATGAAAAGTTACGTGTTGCACTCGAGTGCAAAGATTTTTCGCTTTGTGCTCTTTTGATTCCCTCGCTAACGCTCAAGATTCTAATTTTTTAACCACTCGCTGCGCTCGTGATTTTTTAGAATCCTTCGCTTGCTCGGTCATCAAAGTTGAGAACGTGGTTAAAAAGCAACAAATAACTATTTTTTTACGAAAAGCTAACTTTAATGAGCAATTTTAAGTTTCATTATAAAAGTCAATCAACGAATCGTCCGAGTCACACAAAAACACTTTTTAGCCATTTTTCAATACATACAATACCTTTATTGTCATTATAACGATATGCAGTAACAAGTGTTCTCAATATTTTAGGTTATTAATTATAAAATAATGTTCAGTATATATAGTCTATTCAAAATTTGAAGATTCCCGTGACAGGTCGAAGTTTTCCATTGCATGAATACTAGTTTTCGTGATTAAAAATATAACTAGGTAATCTCTTTTAGTTGTTTTTATCATAAATGCAATAATTCCACAGTTAATAGAAAAAAGAATATCAGTCCAGTTAAATAAAATTATAATTCTGAAAAATAATTGTTATTTGTAAAAAGTGTAAGTGTATGTACGTGAATCGTTGCGATTCACGATTCAAATTCATACTTACTTAATTAAACAAATATTTTTTTCAGAATAATTAGTAGATTTTACAACAAGTGCACAAAACGAACCATTTTTATCCGTTCGGCTCGGGCTGATAGTAATGTCGAGGATAAAATAAATGGTTTTGTGGACAAGTTATAAGCTCTGCTTTTCACTTCGACTGCGAGGAAAGAAAACAGTAGTATAACATAACATTTCTTTATGTCTTTAAAAACATAAAGGCATTTCGTTAACTTCATCAGTGTTACTCACATTGCGTGGGTATTTGTCGTAGTCTTTTCTAAAATAAAGCTCGGATATCGCAGATCACACTATTTTAATCACAAAATCGAATACAGAAATCAATTTCACGACAAGATGTACAAGATTACGTAGGATTTAAATCGGACGTAGACGATCTGTCACTTCCGTCTTGCTCCGCCAGCCGTTACTTTAAAAGTGCCTCGTCTTACGCGCCTGTCCACATGGTCCACACTGGGCTACGTTCCAAAACATCACCCGAGTGCACTCGGTCACCCGAAGTATGTCCTAAAACATTTCGGGTGCACTCGAGAGTGTTGGAGTGGCGTGTCCTAAAACGCTACGGAGTGCACTCGATCGAGTAGAATCTCACCCGCATAATATAGCAAGGTGTAATTTCACTCGATTGGATTTGGCGGGAAATTGTGTGGATTTTAAAGTTGTGTGTGATTGTGATTACAAAGATTTCATATTCACACACAATTTGTGCATCTCGGAGAGCGAGGATGCGCTTCGTAACGTCGACAATAAGTTAATTTTAAATTCCAAAGACTATAGTACTATAGTATAGACTATAGTATCGTAAGTGACACGATTGTAAAATTGGCCTTCATTTCCGCTGAAGCTAGGTTAGGCCGCGATTTAACAGAATTCATATTCTGTTGGTTTTAGCATTTTCGTAGATGAAACAGAGGAATGTAATCCATGCATTAAAGCGAACGGAGGCGCCGATGAATTATATATTTTCTTATTTTTGTATATTTGGTTATGTAAACAAAGCAGACAACACTCTTGCCGTTCTAAAACAACCAACACTCCGACCACCCTAACCGGCCACTCTCCCCCCACCACCTACTCACTCCGGGTGATGTTTTGGAACGTAGCCCTGACAATGGACATTAGACCACCTGCTCAAACCACAGACTAAAATAAGATATGCCAAAACGGAAGTGACATTCCGTCAGAGTGATTACGCTCTCGTCCGTATGACATTAGCGCCGATATGTGGCGCCTGGTAATTTCTCTATTTGAAACTAGATGGCGCCAACGCTGCGCCGTCAAACACATATGGCAAATAAATTAAAGTAAATATAATAAAATAACAAATTCTATCTATGAACTTCTTATTGTGTTTGGCTGTATGGCTCATTTTCTTTGCCTTAATATAGATACATTTATATATGAGTAGACACATTAATGCACTTGTGCACAAAATTCGATTTGAAAATAAGCACTTTCAGAGCATGGGAAGTGAAAAAATAATTATATTTAATTGACTGATATTCTTGTTTCTATTTAATGTGGAATTAATTATTGCATTTTTGATAAAAATAACCTAAAGAAGATTGTAATGCAGGCGCTTCCAAATGGTGGGCGGTGACTTGGTGTATACAATAAGTACGCGACAACACCGTGAAAATTGTATATTTTACACACTGATACAATTTAGTGAATAAATACAGTTACTTTGCGAATAGATGCGTTTACAGACAGACAATATCAGACGAACTAACGCCGCGATAACAATTTAGCGGCTTTTTATGCAATTAACACAAAAGATAAACAATTTACCCTCTTTTATTATAATAAAAATATCAGACCCTACAGTGACGCTAAATAAATAACAAAAATACCTTCAGTTTACAAAAATATCATTATAAATTACCATCAACATATTAAATCTATACTAATATTATAATGCTGAAGAGTTTGTTTGTTTGTTTGTTTGCTTGAACGCGCTAATCTCAGGAACTACTAATTCAAATTGAAAATTTCTTTTGTGTTGAATAGTCCATTTATCGAGGAAGGCTTTAGGCTATAAAACATCACGCTACGACTAATAGGAGCTGAGCATCTATGACAAATGTTGCAAAAACGGGTAAAAAATATACGGCGAAACGTAGTTCGCTGGCACAGCAGCTAGTAAATAATAAATTAAAAATGCCGTCGCCAACAAAGATGTAATAACATAATTTTTAAAACAAATTAGTATGCATGAAACAGAAAACTTCGACCTGTCACAGGAATCTTCTTATCCTGAATATACTTTGATATATATCGCTGTCCTTCTCTGTTGCACGACTAAATAGCGCGCAGCTCTATCACATGGGATATAGCTCTGACCTCTTTGTTGCAATTTTCAGCCGGCTGTCACGTCTCGCTCAGCCACAACCCTCTTCTATCACACGGGATATTAAGCTCGGACCTCTTTCTCACAAGTTTCCACACGCATAAAATGTTCACCTTTCAAAACTCGACAACCATCATTCAGGCCAGGTTTTTTACAGACAACCCTATAATATCGTATTCGCAATTTAATAGCGCTCATTTTGATATAAGATTTATTTATTTAACAAATAGGTGAAAATAACTATATCGAGAAACCTGTTTATACCTGGCAACCCAGTAGTAATACCAGGAAAAAAATAGACAACCCAACGTTTCTATATTCTATAGGCTTCATACTTACTTTCGGTTGGTATTAAATTTATTCGTTAAGCTCATGAGTGCAATTAAAAAAAAACATTTTTCAATTTGTAATTAATCATAGTCTGGCCAGGAATTTTTTAGACAACCCCCTCGAGATATATTTTCTTATATATTAAATACTTTTCATTCAATTAACAGATGGTTGAAGGTCGTTTCTAGTTCGGATCTTAGACTATTTGGTTTAAACGACAAAACAATGACACGTATATCGATCTCGCTCACGCACGTATTGTTCGGTCCAATTTAAGTAAGTGATTTATTTGGGAAATGATGAAATTAAATCATAAATAGGTAGTTACGCATAAAATGTAATTCCCTTAGATTTGTTGGCATTCCTCGAGTTATTAAAACACTTTCTAAAGGAACAGGAAGACATATTTTATTATTTTACACTTGAAATTAGGGAAAAGAAAAAATCCATTTGACGTCCAACGCTCGGTGCTTTCAAATAAATAAAATTGAAGTGTCTGTTTGTAATGTCAAAATAACAAGTTTTCACTAAATGGGTATGAATGTATATCGGGTACCAATAACAAAAACACAATTTAAAAAATTTTTGTCTGTCTGTTTGTTCCCGCTAATCTCCGGAACGGCTAGACCGATTTTGATGGGACATTAACTAATAGTTAGCTAATTATATAAGGTATAACATAGGCTATTTTTTATTTTAAGCCTTTTAGGCTATTTTTTGTTTTGTATATCTTAAATTAATTTCCGATGGAAATCTATAAAACACCAAAAGATTTTTGTTATGTTTTCATATAAACAATAAATCTATGTTAAAAGATACATTCGTAGGAGAAAGATAATTTATTAGGTGCTGTGTCAATATAATCTAAAAATAAAAATCGTTAAAACTGCTTATATTAATTTACGTGCCCTTAATACATCCTACGTTTTCGTTAGTATTTTTCCTCGCCACTAGAGGGTTTTTTGTGCTTTATCGGGACATTGACAGCAGCGTCCATGTGGCGTCGAACATTCTAGAAGCAATACGTCAAGTAATAAATTAATAATGCTTGTTTAATGTACTTACAAATGGAAAAAAAATTTTTTTGTTCAATTTGTTTCTGTCGTCTGTGTAACTTTTGCGCGATAGAATACAACATTTCATTTTGTATTTAGGTAATTTAAAACTAAAGTAAAGGAAGAGTGTACGACGTACTAATCCGACAGATAAAAAGATCGACTGATGTCAGCGCCTCTGGCGTTAAGTAGCTAAAACCAAAAATGCGTGACGTCAGGACTCTGGTAATAGGAGCTGGACCTAGTTGCATAGAACATCTCCTCTTTGTTTTTGCTTCATGTTTATATTAGTTATTTATTGCTTAGCTTACACGATGCTATGTTAAGTTATTAGAAAAAAGAATTGGCATTAACATTCTGTTCAAGATATTGGCGAAACCACAAAAGTTTTTAATATTGTTGAAACAATTCGACTCACACTGATGTGTTTTTAATTCTTTTCTTCTTAAAATATTAGTCATTCTTTTACTAGGTATGTATTTAAATATCACAGAGAGATTTTAGTTTTGACTCATTTTTGACAAGTTGACATATTTGATTATCTGTTATGTGGCGGTGGGTTCAACATAATATACCGATTGGAAAGACCCATCTATTGAAAGACAATCATTGACATTCATTATTATTTAAATAATTATAATATTAATAAAACCTATCTTGTATTGAAAAGCAGATATAAAATTCTTTTGCGCAACCCATTTTGAAATAATAGAATAGAATATAATATTTCTTTGTTGTACAACACCAACCAGCTTAAAGTCAACGTATAAATAATACACTTAACAATAATTGTACAGAGGGCGACATTGTCGCTAAAAGCGATCTCTTCCTTATCAATCGTGATTATTAAGCATATTATGATTTTCAAAAGCATCTTTCAGGTTAAATGTTTTTGGGATATGATGATCGGCGTTATAGTAGATATCCCTTAATGTATTTTGTGATTTGATGTTGTAGGTTTCGTGGTTGATGAAGGAAACTCTCGAAGCACTATTTTCACTAGGTATATTTTACACTTAACTTTACACAACTTTACAATGCTGTTAGATATATACTGAACATTAATTATAATATTAAATAGGTACAATTATAATGTTTGTATTGCGTTGCGATACGTGCGCGACCAGTCTCGTTCAGGATCCAAGACGCAAGCCCCGAAACTCTCGGGATCGCAAAATCCCCGCGCCGAAACTCTGTTATGTTGGCTACAGCTTTGCAGCCAACACAACAGAGTGAATTGAAGGTGCTATTCACGGCACGCAGGGGCGAATTAAAATTGCCATTCACTACATATAGTGGCAGAAACGCCACACCATCCCCCCACGGAGAAGAAAAATCCCTATAAATCGAGGACGTCCCTAAAACGGACTCTGCGACCTGAACGCGTGGTGACTGTAGGAGGCGGGTCGGTCTTGCGACCCATGTGTCTATTCAACGCATCAGGAACCGAAGCAGGCGTGGAGGAAGGTTCCGAAGAAGCAGTAGAAGTCGGCACCGAAGACGGAGCGGCGGAATGTGGGCAAGATGCGGCAGAAGGAGCTACCGAAGTTGGTGCGGAAACAGATTGAGGCGCATTGGGAGCACGCGGAGCGGAATCTATTTCCAGGTACGCAGGTTTTACGCGGTCAACACTGACTTCCTGCTTCTTGCCACCAATGTTTACGGTGATGGTCTTCGGTGTTCTGGCGGTAACCTCGTACGGTCCGGTATAAGGCGGTTGTAGGGAGCGACGGACAGTGTCGTCTCGGAGGAAGACATGTGAGGCCGTCGCTATATCCTTAAAAATAAAGGATGCTAGTTGGGTGTGACGTGCTGCGGGTTGGGGACGGAGGTTGGACATTTTGCTTCGCAGTTGGGACACGAAGTCGAAAATGTCTCCTTGAACTGGGTCTGTAGATAATGCGGGAGCTATGATCTCACCAGGGAGCCTTAAAGGTTCGCCATACACAAGCTCGGCGGCAGAGCAGTTAAGATCCTCCTTGAGTGCAGACCGAATACCAAGCAGAACTAACGGCAAGGCTCTGGACCAGGTATCAGGGTGGCACATCAAGGCGGCTTTTAATTGGCGGTGAAGTCGTTCTACCATGCCATTAGCCTGCGGGTGGTAAGAGGTGGTACGCGTCCGTTTAGCGGCGCAAACATTCATGAGCCTGGAAAAGAGCTGCGACTCGAACTGACGGCCTTGGTCAGTGGTGACACTCGGTACGCCAAAACGGGAGATCCAGCCGTTGGTGAACTGCTCGGCGACCTCCTCAGCGGTGATGTTGCGCATTGGCCATGCTTCTGGCCATCGCGTGAATCGGTCCACGGCTGTAAGGCAATAGGTGTAGCCATTAGATGGTGGAAGAGGACCGATAATGTCCAGATGGACATGGCGGAAGCGAGATGCTGGATTGGAGAAATCACTCAGCGGAGCGCTGATGTGTCGCGTTACCTTGCTACGTTGACACGATAAGCAATTGCGCGCCCAGGTGCTGCAATCTTTGTTAATGCCAGGCCAGACAAAACGGTCAGCTACCAGGCGTGCGCTAGCGCGCGCACCGGGATGGCTAAGGTTGTGCAGCTTTTCAAAGGCGGGACGGCGGAACGGTGCAGTTAGGTAGGGGCGTGGTCTATCTGTGGAGGTGTCGCATAAAATTGTGACACTAGTGCCAGGGACGACTGTGGGTTGAAGATTCAGGGATGTACTTGTACGTACCTGTGCAAGCTCCTCGTCATTTTGCTGGGAAGAAGCAAGCGCTGCGAAGTCATTTTCCAGCGAAAGCGCCTCAACCCTGGACATGGTGTCGGCTACGACATTTTCCTCACCTTTCACATGGACAATATCAGTCGTAAACTGACTGATAAATGTCAGCTGGTGTGCCTGTGAAGGTGGTAACTTTTCTCGTTTTTGAACAAAAGCGTACGTGAGCGGCTTGTGGTCGGTATATATGGTCACATGTTGTGCTTCCAAGTAGTGCCGGAAGTGTTGCACACTTTCGTAAACAGCGAGAAGCTCCCTGTAGTAAGCTGGCCACTCTGCCTGCTTGTTGTTGAGTTTTTTGCTGAAGTAGGCGAGTGGTTGCCAATCTTCAGTTTTACTCTTGCGTTGTTGAAGGCAAGAGCCAACGTGGGTGCTGGATGCGTCTGTAAATAGAGCGAGGGAAGCAGCACAGTCCGGATGGGCCAACATGGTCGCTGATGCCAAACTTATCTTGCAGGACTCGAAGTGCTTCTCCAACTCGGGTGTCGGGAAAGGTTTAGCCCCTTTGCTGTTTGTGGCTGCGACTGCGTCGATGAGGGGTGCCTGGTATTGAGCGGCGTTGGGCAAGAAACGTCGATAAAAATTTATCATGCCCAGGAAACGACGCATGCCTTGGACTGTTTTCGGAGGGGGAAACTCTATCAAAGACCGGATGCGGTCCTCGGGCGGACGAGTGCCTGCTGCACTGATCCGATAACCAAGGAAAGTCACCTCCTCTGCTTCAAAAACGCACTTGCTGGGATTTATAACGACGCCATACTCGTGAAGTCGTTGAAAAAGCACGTGCAGGTGCTTAGCATGCTGGGACTGGTCTCTGGAGTGCACGAGTATGTCATCAACGTAGGCAAAGCAGAAGTCCAGGCCTCGTACCACCTCATCCACGAAACGCTGGAAAGTCTGCCCTGCGTTGCGTAAACCAAAGGTCATGTATGGGAACTCATACAGACCAAACGGCGTGATGATAGCAGTTTTGCAGATATCTGGTGGATGAACCGGGATTTGCTGGTACGCCTTCACCAGATCGATGGTGGTGAAAACCGTTGAACCTGCAATATTGTGGGAATAATCCCCAATATGGCGCACAGGGTAACGATCCGGGATAGTTGGGGCGTTTAGACCGCGGTAATCACCGCAAGGACGATATGAGTTATCTTTCTTGGGCACAAGCTGAAGTGGAGATGCCCATGAACTGCTGGAAGGTCTGGCAGTGCCTGCCTGGACCATTTCGGTAAACTCCTTCTGTGCTGCCTGAAGTTTGTGAGGTGCTAGGCGACGTGCACGAGAATGCACCGGTGGACCATCTGTGGTGTTAATATAGTGGACGGTCGTATGCTTAAGAGCTAGAGGAGCTCCAGGTGGTCGCGTGATGCTAGGAAACTTTGCCAAAATCGACGCATACGGGGAATCAGGTAGCGATACGACCTTAATGCTGTGCTGGTCCATTGTTGTGAGCACTGCGGCGGCAGACAATCCCGTCTTCCCGTCCCGCAGTATACCCTGGGTGCAGTCAGGCAGAAGGTGGAAATGTGACAGGAAATCCGACCCGATGATACAAAATCATACAAGACCCAAAATTCCATATAAAATCACGCCGGAGACCTAGATTTATGTTAAGCTGCAACAAACCGTAGGTGTGTATTTTGGTGCCGTTAGCTGCGAGCAGATCGTAAGACTGTGGCCGTTGTTTTCTTACCTGCAACTGCGCATACTTATAAGGTATGCAGCAGATGTCTGAACCAGTGTCTACCAGAAAACGCCTGTTAGAATACCGGTCGGTCACAAAGAGACGGCGACTTGATGTAGAGCAGTCAGCGGCCGTCGTTACCGACTGCTGGATGCGTTTCCCTGGTTACTGCTGCTGGGAGGTGCACCAGACCAGCTGCAAGGCTGTTCGCATTTAACTGCACGCTTGGCAAAACGGCTATGGTACCAACAAAGGCTATTAGTGCTGGAGGTATCGGAGCCGGTTGTTCTGCCCCGTGACCTCGACCTGCTACGCAAGCGCTCTCTCTTATTATGAAACGCAGCTGTTAACTGGGCGACGGCTCTTGTGACTAACGTCTGCAATCACAAAATTCCATATAAAATCACGCCGGAGACCTAGATTTATGTTAAGCTGCAACAAACCGTAGGTGTGTATTTTGGTGCCGTTAGCTGCGAGCAGATCGTAAGACTGTGGCCGTTGTTTTCTTACCTGCAACTGCGCATACTTATAAGGTATGCAGCAGATGTCTGAACCAGTGTCTACCAGAAAACGCCTGTTAGAATACCGGTCGGTCACAAAGAGACGGCGACTTGATGTAGAGCAGTCAGCGGCCGTCGTTACCGACTGCTGGATGCGTTTCCCTGGTTACTGCTGCTGGGAGGTGCACCAGACCAGCTGCAAGGCTGTTCGCATTTAACTGCACGCTTGGCAAAACGGCTATGGTACCAACAAAGGCTATTAGTGCTGGAGGTATCGGAGCCGGTTGTTCTGCCCCGTGACCTCGACCTGCTACGCAAGCGCTCTCTCTTATTATGAAACGCAGCTGTTAACTGGGCGACGGCTCTTGTGAGGTCGTTTATCTGTTTCTCCATTTGACTGAAGCGGGCGGAGTCGGTAGTTGATGTGGCTGTAGTAATTGCTATCTGCGGGATGGGATCGGCGGTAATCGCACGGCAGGAGGAGTTAGTCGCAACCTCATGCAATTTGTCGGCTAGCTCACTTAACTCTTCCAAGCCACTGGATGTTTGAGCGATCAAGATGGTCTGAATTTGGGTTGGTAGTCTGCCCAACCAAATTGTTTTTAATAACCGCTCAGGGAATGAACTACCAGCAAGTGCTTTGAGGTGACGCAGAAAAGAAGAGGGTCGCCGGTCACCTATCTCCTCTTTTTCTAAAAGGCGGCGCGCCTTCTCCTCATAGGAATCGGAAAATCTGGCTATTAGTGTAGATTTTAAATGAGTGTACGGTTGGTTGGGTGGAGGGTTTATGATAATATCCTCCACCTCGGAGGCACTTTTGGTGTCCAGTTGTGAGATTGCGTAAAAAAATTTTGTTGACTCAACCTTAATATTGTTTAGGTGAAACTGTGCCTCTAAACTGGCGAACCATAGTGTTGGTTTGTCGGGGAAAAATGGAGGAACTTTAATTGAAACACGATCAACATGTTTGTTTTCTGTGGTGTTGAGGTTTCCCTCAGCAGCCTCATTAATGCCGCTTGCTTCGTCTCCTGAGTTCAGCATTGTTTACTAGGTAAGTATTAAAAAAAATAAAACGAACAAAAGATAGAGAAAAAAACATACAAAGACACCAATTTACCCCAGCTTCCCCTTTTCCGTAGGTGGTGTGGTATTTATAACATATACGAGCCCAAGTGAAG
Source organism: Schoenobius gigantellus (assembly GCA_963935595.1). NCBI lineage: Eukaryota > Metazoa > Arthropoda > Insecta > Lepidoptera > Crambidae > Schoenobius > Schoenobius gigantellus. Next base: position 7,219,856 of record OZ012544.1, on the reverse strand, counting down.
ATATAAAATAACATACACTAAAGCACACAATGAAAACCTTCAAATAAAAACAATACAAAACATAACACAAAGTGCGATATTAAAAATTTATAAAAAATAAAAGGAAAACAATGGAGCAAATAAAAAAATGTTATTTCAGCGCAAGTATAAATAAAAAAAAACTAAACACAGCGTAATAAGTTGCACATAAAAATATAAGAATAAAATTAAATGCTTAACAAAAATTATAAGAACGAAATAAAAACAATTAGGTATTCGTTTATGTTGCTAACCTGACCCCCTAGACAAGATGCCTTTCGATAATTGCTAACGCAATCGCTAGAAGGAAAATGTATGCGATTTGACATAAGCCCTCGTTTAGCTTTCGAGCGCAATTGTCAAATCTCATACATTATCCATTTAGCGATTCCGTTTGCGATTATCGAAAGGCATCTTGTCTAGGGGGTCTGACCATGTAAAACCAAAACGAAACCAAATGTTTGTGCACACAATGTCCAGTCACCGATAAAAAGTTAAAGTAAACATTAAGTTTAACTTAAACAATGCGACATACACTTAAAACAGTTCTCAAAGTACTTACAAAAAGTCCATTGTCAAAATACCGTGACGGGGACGAACTTGGATAATCACTGGGATGAGCTGTGGCGCAGTGAGGCTCGTTGCAGGATCTGTATCACTATGTACACTCGCCGGTCTCGCGGAGGTCTAGCTTGTAGATATTCGGCCTTACAAATAAAAACTTATACCGAGGATAATCCTCGGAATAATTTATTCTGTTTTGTCTTTTTTTAGCACATGTCAGATGTAATATGTCAAAATAAGACAAAACACGGAATAACTATTCCGAGGTTATTCCTAGGAATAAGTTTTTTATTTGTAAGGTCGTACGTGTCTAAGTTGCTGCTGACGTCCAATAAAACCTCTATCATTGAGCTGCTGATGTCTACACGTCCAGGTCGCAATGACGGCGATAGTAAGAGAATAGCGAACAGAGAGTTGGAATCCGTCGAAGTATTGAACAGTTAGGTTGTTTGGGCTAGGCGGCGATGTCCCTCAGCATAGGCCAAATCTCCTGGAAAAACAATGACGTCACTCGATGATCGCATGTAGCCACCGGACGGGACGCATTACTTCTTGGTATTACGAGTACGTTTGCGATAAGATGCGGCGATACGTAGTCGCCGGCCGGGTACAGTACAGTGCCGTAGCCTTGAATTTAACACTGTCGTGGTACTTGCGTTGGGAATGCGCCTGCGTCTTTACTTCTAACAAAACTGGAACGTTCTGGGGTCACCAATTTGGGATATGATGATCGGCGTTATAGTAGATATCCCTTAATGTATTTTGTGATTTGATGTTGTAGGTTTCGTGGTTGATGAAGGAAACTCTCGAAGCACTATTTTCACTAGGTATATTTTACACTTAACTTTACACAACTTTACAATGCTGTTAGATATATACTGAACATTAATTATAATATTAAATAGGTATAATTATAATGTTTGTATTGCGTTGCGATACGTGCGCGACCAGTCTCGTTCAGGATCCAAGACGCAAGCCCCGAAACTCTCGGGATCGCAAAATCCCCGCGCTGAAACTCTGTTATGTTGGCTACAGCTTTGCAGCCAACACAACAGAGTGAATTGAAGGTGCTATTCACGGCACGCAGGGGCGAATTAAAATTGCCATTCACTACATACAGGATGTCTCAGAAACAATGGATAAACCTTTAACTGTTGATAGGTTTCGTCGAGACCTCTCTAATCTCAAATTTTGACTTTAGTAAAAATATCTCGGTTTTCAAGATATCTGATATTTTATGATTTTTTTAAAAAATGCCACTTTTGGTTGGTTTTTAATGTGCCATTTTTACAAATACGGACTTTTTCTGATTCAGTTTTTTTTAGCTTCTAACGGAATAGTTCAGCTATCAATAACAGTGGTTAAAATTGAGCTAGCTAATCACGAAGTGCTTGGAAAAAACAATGTTCCAAAAAAAATTAAACAAGAAATTATTTTTCTTCGTGTTTGGTCAGCTACCATGTAAAAAAAATGTATGACGCTTATCGTGCCCATTATCTTAAAAAAATGCTTAGTTATTCTAGTTTCAAAAAAGGTATGATAACCTATGCTTAATGTATCTCTTAAATTTTATTACTGCTTGAATAGCAAATGGTATGAAATTTTAAAAAGATTTTTTTCGGAATAGTTATTAATTCTTAGTTTGAATAAAGAATTTGAAATAAAACAACATGAAATTTTAATTTTTTATTAATTTACAATAAATGTTCGAATTGGCGTCCTTGCGCTCTGATACACGCCCTACATCTTTTTATAAAAGAAAGTTTGATGCGGCGCGCGTAACCAGACGTTTTTATGTGTGCAGCTGCATTTTGTATGCGAGTACGCAACTCTGTTATTGAGGATACTGGCCTCGCGTAGACAAGGTCTTTCAGACATCCCCAATAAAAAAAATCCAAGGGATTTAGATCCGGCGATCTGGGCGGCCATAAAATAGGGCCGAGCCGGCCTATCCACCTTTGTGGAAAGTGTTGATTTAAATAATTTCTTACTACTATTGCGTAGTGAGCTGGGCACCCATCATTTTGAAGCCACATTCTCCGCCTCACTTCTAAATTGACATCTTCTAGCATGCCGGGTAAATCATTTTGTAAAAAATTAAGGTAAATTTCACTATTCAGTGTAGCATATGGCCCGATCACCTGTCCGTCAATAATCCCAGTCCACAAGTTAACTTTAAATTGAACTTGGGACCGATCTTCCCTCATCAAATGTGGGTTTTCAACTTGCCAGCTATGTAGATTGTGGATGTTGAAATATCCATCTCTCCGGCATGAGGATTCATCCGTCCATAAAATTTTATTGAAAAATTGCGGGTCCTCCCTTATTTTATTTAACATGATTCTGCAGAATGCAATCCTGCGCGGATAGTCAGCAGGCTGTAGAGTTTGGACCCTTTGAATATGGAAAGGGTGCAAAAGGTATTTTTTCAATATGCGATGCACTTTGCTTCTTTTAATGCCAGTTCGACGTGCAATTCCACGCACAGAACGTGTTGAATCTTCTTCTATTTCGTCGAGGACTACTACTTCTTCATCGTCGTTTCTTTCTGGTCTTCCTGGCCCTGCACCACCAATGCCTCTTCCTGGAAGCCTCCCTTCGCAGTACGAATTATGTACCCGAGCAAAAACTCGATAGTCCGGGTGACGTGCGTTGGGGTAACTAATACAAAAAATGACGTTATTAAATTTACTAATTCATTTAATTTTAAAATCTAATTAAACACGGCGTGTGACTATTTTTAGAAGGATAACATAATGTAAGACCCATCCTGATACGTTTAACTAAAGTTGCAATAAATGTGTGTGATTTAAAAAAAAATAAGATTGATTGAATTAAAGAGAAAATAAATAATCTTACCTCTCTGCGTACAGACGAGCAGCAGCATTTCCTCGACATTCGCCATAAACGAAATGCATGTTTGCATATTCGCGCGACGTGTACTGATGTCTAGGCATGTTCAGTGTTATGTATTGGTTGTCAGTTAGGTTTCACAGCACAAACAATATCCAAATCGTAAAGCTAGCCAAGTCCATATGATCACCAGTTGTCAATAGGCTTCACAGCACAAACAATATCCGAATCGCAAAGCTAGTCAAGTCCAAAATCACAGCAAAATGTCGTTTAAAATCATCGAAGCTCTATCGAATCTCTCGAATACAGAAAACACGCGTGGGTCACAACCGGAGTTCAGAAGGACACTAACAATCGTAACAAAGAACCCAATGATCAGACGCAGGTAAAAAAAGTCCTTCCAGGAAATTCGATAGCAGGTAAGGTTGCAAATGCTTATGACTCATGTGCTGTTAATGATAAGGCTCCTTTTTGATTGCGCATAGTGGATGAGACATGTGGCAGGCAGGGGCCACAAAAAAAAACACGTTTCTCAACTTTGTGACTCGCAAACGAATGTTTACAAATAAGCTTTAAGTGCTTATTAGTGGAAAAAAAACCTTTTTTTTTTCAAATTTTCATTTTATTTGCTATTCAACCAGTCAGAAAGTCAAGAAAGCATAAACTTAATACTGGAAAACTAAATTAACCGAATAAAATTAATCCGAAAAATAATTAATCCGACAAACAATCTTTTTAAAATTTTCATACCATTTGCTATTCAAGCAGTAATAAAAGTTCAGAGATACATTAAGCATAAGTTTATCATACCTTTTTTGAAACTAGAATAACTAAGCATTTTTGTAAGATAATGGGCAGGATGAGCGTCATACATTTTTTTTACATGGTAGCAGACCAAACACGAAGAAAAATAATTTCTTGTTTAATTTTTTTTGGAACATTGTTTTTTCCAAGCACTTCGTGATTAGCTAGCTCAATTTTAACCACTGTTATTGATAGCTGAACTATTCCGTTAGAAGCTAAAAAAACCTGAATCAGAAAAAGTCCGTATTTGTAAAAATGGCACATTAAAAACCAACCAAAAGTGGCATTTTTAAAAAAAATCATAAACTATCAAATATCTTGAAAACCGAGATATTTTTACTAAAGTCAAAATTTGAGATTAGAGAGGTCTCGACGAAACCTATCAACAGTTAAAGGTTTATCCATTGTTTCTGAGACACCCTGTATAGTGGCAGAAACGCCACATGTTATTGTTTTTAAGAAAAAATCCCTATTTTGTAGAATTTGTGGTCACAAATTTACGAAAGAGACAAATGGTACAGTTATTTATTTCTCGCTCGGCACGCTTTTTTAAGCAAGAGCTCATTCCTGTTTGAGTAATAATTCCATGAGCATAAGCTCTCGTAAAGAGTATATTGTTCTGTGAGCATAAGTTAGGTACTTAGATAAAGAATGAATAGATAGGACGTGACCGTATACCCGTAAGGGACAGACATACATGACGTCATACCTGCCTAAAGTAGATGGGTATACCAGTGTTGCATTAAGTTTTACCCTACTTTATGTTTATAGTGGCTTTTACCACTATAAACATAAAGTAGGGTTGATTTATCTACGTATTTTTTTTGAGACATTTTAATGAGCGCCCCTCGCTCAATAATATGTCTCAAAAAATAAAAGTGGGAGGAAGTTGCGATTTTTTTTTATTGAATTCTTCATTCAACCTTCGCCGCAGTCTAAAGTTATTTACACTTTTAAATAAAACTACACTTTTCGGATTTACTCGAGTATATTTCGTTTTAAAACATTTTACTATTATTTATTTAAGCTATTATGTAAACATCTTTACAAATATAAGAAAAAATATTAGGAATCATCATCCACACGCGTCCACGTGTCGTCGCTAGACATAGGCCTCTCCAAGTGCTCGCTACTGAGCACGATCCGCGACCATTCGCTTCCAGCTTTTGCCAGCTAGGTACCTTGCGAAGATCGTCGCTCGATTAAGAATACAGCGGGCAATAATCATTGTTTTTTCTTTATCTCTGCAGTTTATTTAAAATCCAATATTTACACATTTACTAAATATTTGTGAAGATTTAGAAAATGTATAATATTAAATTTTTAATAAACATTTTCTAAAATTAGATTTCAATAGCACCGTTATTGTCATCGAATAAAGGACTTCGGCTTACAGAGATAAAATTCACTACAATACAGGTAAAAATTCACTTGGGCTGGGTAAGTTCAAGAATTGAACTACTGATACCGCACTCAATATAGTGCTAAAAGCCCAAAGTTGGTAAGCTTGCTCACAATGTGGAAAAAAGATCTGGCAAAGAACGCAAGATGCCGATGTAGATAGCTGGTTATTCTTAGTTGCCCGTGTTGCCACCCCCAACCTCGCCCCCGCTGGCGGCAACTTGGAAATAGCGCAGGACAAGACCAATTTGTAGATCTCTGAGGAAGATTATATTCTGTCAAGTACCTATATAATTAATTAGAAACACTTGTTCGGTGCATAGAGCTATATCTACATCCTATGTGTTCTTGTTAAATATTCAGACAAAGTAGAGATATGACTTATTTCATTTGGATTAAGCCAGATTACTAGCTATGGCACAAAATTGCTAATAAATCACAAACATTTTCTAGAGGCTGTCTACTCCTCGCCACTCACCAGCTGTTTTTGGGTGTGGTAAACACGTATTAAATTGCTTACGTACAAACTCATATGCCTTTGAACTTAAAAAGTGTAAGCACAGCGCGAATTTCCTTAAAGGTTCAGAATACTTTCTTTTGTCAACTCCTAAAAATCTTTTCAGAAAATCTCTATTGGTTCCTCCTACAGTATCTAAAATGTCCAACTACTAATTTTGCATCATTAACTTACACTTCAAATCACTTTACACATTTTCAAGTGTGACTACTTTTTTTCCCAATCGTCGAAGCGGTTGACGCACTGGCCGTAGTTTTTTATTTGATGACCTCGCTGATTGTTTCAAACCCAGCATTTGAAGCCGCATTTTTCTCTTTCGGGGCGTATTCAAATTTGAACCGAAATCCAACACCGATGCGTCCTGAAACAATATGTATACAGGTTAAAAATAAAAGGAGGTTCCCCTAAGGAAATCTGTTAAATACAGACAAACAAGCAAATGGAAAGTCTCACTTCAAAAGAATTACCTTTGTTATCTAAAATGCTCAAAATTTTATACTTAAATATGTCAATATTAATGTAACACAGAAACTAATATGTGAATTCCCTTTCACGTAACAAATTACCTACGAATCAAGGAAAAATAGTCGTAGCGTAACTGGTATCATTATAACCCGGCAAAATGTTATACGCGTTGGCTGTATACGTGGCCATATTGTATGGCGACATTCCTAGCTTGTTAGGTTAACAATAACCTTACTACTTAGTTTGAAATTTCATGTTTAATCCCATAATATGATTGAGAACCATAGTAGAAGGATAAAATATTGCAATATAACTTGTATTTATAATTTAAAAAATAGTTTTGGCGCTTTTTATTGACACAATTTAGGTCTTACCTGTAAAAGGTTATATTTTCCTGTTTTCTAGCACTATCACTATTACAAACTAAAACGGAGCAGTGCACCATGATTTAAATGTTCAAATAGTTCACAATTACACTAATTAAAGTGTTAAATAATTACACAATAAGCTATAATTCACAGAACAAATTTCTTCCACGTATTTGTTTAGCACCAGACGCTGGTGATAAACAATCCCCACTACCAGTTTCACCTATATACGGTAACAAGGACAAAAAAAAATGATGCCATCTTCTTCTTTCCTTTGGCAATGTGTATAAGTTTATCTCTTTTCCTCATGTTTGACGGCTTTTATAGCCCATCTATTTCATTCTTTATCTATGGTTAGGTAGTATCTCTATCATAGATATCTCAGAAGAATAACTAAAGCATGATTGTTCTGAGATAGATATAGAATGGAATAGATGGGCTATAAAAACCGTCAAACATGAGGAAAAGAGATAAACTTATACACATTGCCAACGGAAAGAAGAAGACGGCATCATTTTTTTTTGTCCTTGTCACCGTATATAGGTGAAACTGGTAGTGGGGATTGTTTATCACCAGCGTCTGGTGCTAAACAAATACGTGGATGAAATTTGTTGTGTGAAGTATAGCTTACTGTGTAATTATTTAACACTTTAATTAGTGTAATTGTGAACTATTTGAACATTTAAATCATGGTGCACTGCTCCGCTTTAGGTTGTAATAGTGATAGTGCTAGAAAACAGGAAAATATAACCTTTACAGGTAAGACCTAAATTGTGTCAATATTAAGCGCCAAAACTATTTTTTAAATTATAAATACAAGTTATATTGCAATATTTTATCCTTCTACTATGGTTCTCAATCATATTATGGGATTAAACATGAAATTTCAAACTAATTATAAGGTTACTATTAACCTAATAAGTTAAGAATGTCGCCATTCAATATGGTCACGTATACAACCAACGCGTATAACATTTTGCCGGGTTATAATGATACCAGTTACGCTACGACTATTTTTCCTTGATTCGTAGGTAATTTGTTACGTTAAAGAGAACTCACATATTAGTTTCTGTGTTACATTAATATTGACATATTTAAGTATAAAATTTTGAGCATTTTAGATAACAAAGGTAATTCTTTTGAAGTGAAACTTTCTATTTGCTTGTTTGTCTGTATTTAACAGATTTCCTTCGGAGATAATTACTCGAAACAGTTGGGTTAAAGCTACTGGTCGATTGAATTGGCAGCCAACCAAGAATACCCGAATGTGTTCTAAGCATTTTGAACAACAGTGGATTCAGAAAAACAAAAAAGGCACTTTTCTTGGGAGTGGTGCTATTTCTAACTTTTTTTACAGGTCAGTAACTTATACATATTATATCTACAAAGTAAATCCCTATCAAGCCGAAACCTATATTTATTTTTCACAGACCCAACTATTTGTATAAGGGATTTCAAAATTAATTTTACAGTTTTGGATTAATGACACCAAAATTTTTATAAGAGTATGTTAACATGGGTAGGTACCAAATTCATTTCTACTATTTTGAAATGGCCAAAAATATTATTAATGGTTTGATTTTGGACATTTCCTATTTATATAACAAGTCTGACCATTAGTACAGATACAGTTTACAAATTTCTTAATTATTATTTTTAATGTTGTAAAATTAGCACCTGATTTTATTTTTAACCTGTATACATATTGTTTCAGGACGCATCGGTGTTGGATTTCGGTTCAAATTTGAATACGCCCCGAAAGAGAAAAATGCGGCTTCAAATGCTGCGTTTGAAACAATCAGCGAGGTCATCAAGTAAAATACTACGGGCAGTGCGTGAATCGCTTAGACGATTGGGAAAAAAAGTAGCCAAACTTGAAAATGTGTTAAGTGATTTGAAGTGTAAGGTAATGATGCAAAATGAGCGGTTGGACATTTTAGATACTGTAGGAGAAACCAATAGAGATTTTCTGAAAATATTATTAAGTACATACATAAAATGCAGCGAGAAATAAAATGTCACAATTGTGTGGAATCACTGGTAGTTTTCCAATTACAGAGCATAATGCGACTCAGTGGCGCACAATGCCGAATTATGCTGATGCTTAATTGGAACATGAATTAGTTTTCAAATGCACCAGCAGAGTGCGCTAAGTTCAGTGTTGAAAAAAAGAAATATTCATAGAGATAGCAATAACCTCATTAATGTGTAAATAATGTGGTATACATAATAATTGGTTGAAAACTATTTACGGTTATTTTAAGTAATTTGGATTTTGATTATTTCATTACCATTTATTTGTTTTGAGTAATTTTTGTACCTTCATCCATACTTATATTTATTTTTTAACACAGTTTGAATTAACTTTGATTATTTCAAAAAAACTACAATGAAACGAAAGCTTTAAAAATTTTTCAACAATAAATAATATTACTAACGATTATATATAAATAAAACATTTCGATCAATGCCAACTTAAAGAAAAAACACTTGTTAATTTTCTGCCACTGAGTTGGTATCGATTGCACGCATCACACGAAAACATTGCTTTTGAGAGTGCTCGATTGTGCGAAGTGTTGCTGTAGTTGGAACATTCAACGTTAAGCATTATGCCGCATAATGCGCTCTTGTGCTGTAATTGGAAAACTACCACTGATTGCCTCTGAACCATATATAATAGTCTGCAGTCAAAGAGGTAGTTACCACGTGCGAAGTTGCTGAAAAAACATATCGTAGAAATAAACCTTTTGGAAATAAAATACCTATGCATTCCCTTTTGCACCAATGCTTAGAAAAATTGTTAAATCAATTTTTTTACTGAAGAGTTTACGCATAATCACTACCCGCTTTTGATGAAATGTATTTGTAAAAAATATTTATTTTTACATATTTTGTAAAAATATGTAAAAAATACGCGAATTCATTGCTAATACGCTTTATTCGATGACAATAACGGAGTTACTGAAATTTAATTTTAGAAAATGTTTATTTAAAAGGACATGTCCACTTTTTGTAAAGTTCCGTGGAATTTTACTTGAACCTTTTTTAACCAGTTTAAAAATTTATGACGGAAATAGAACTTTATGAGAAGGATGTTTATCCATGAATATTAAAAATATTAAGGCCTGCATTTAGGAGAAAAAAATTAAAAATGTTTTTTTTTATTGTTTCTTTAGCAGGGCCACATTTAGTTTTTTTACTGGCAATTAAAAGGATGTCATTGTCAATGCCACTGTAGCTGTCGTTTTGACTTTTGTTTATTGTTTGTGTGTATGTGTGTAACGTTCCTTCCTTTCACAAAATAGTATATTTTATTTTCTACAGCTATGCTCAGGTTCTTGATTTTACATGTGATTTAAATATTGGCTTGCTAACTGGAGTAAGTTTTCTCGTAATTTGAACGTACGAAGTAACCAGACCCAAGAATTGAACAACAAAATGTTATACTTCCAGGTTACAGTCGCACTCCTGATACAATTTCTAATTTTTTTTGTACCAGAGTGCTATAATTTGGAATGTCGAAGGGTACCATTATATTTAAGAAAGAAGATCCTCGGGGATTGTAAAATATTCGTAAAGTAATGCCAGAGTCAGTGAAAATCACATGAGTCAATATGATTTTGAATTTTTACGGTAATATAAGTTCACTGTATTGTTTGCACCAAATAATTCATGCTTGACTTACTAACAATAAAATCAAAGAACCGAAACTAATTGAATTTGAAAATATAGAAAATTCCACTGATATAGTATGTAAATACTGGACAGGTTTAACAGTCACACAATTTGTTTTATTGTTCTCTTGCTTACCTCAATTAGGTGAGGTTTGTTCAAAGCCTAAAAAGGCCTTAGGTTTATATTAAGTCAGACTATGGGCTAAGGAATCCCTTTGCAGAATTGCTTCTTGGGTATGCATTTCAAAAACTCATGTTTACTTATATAAAAAAGTGTTATTGCTTTAAAAATCAATATGCACCTTTACATTTAGGTATAGCCCATATAAGCAGTGAAAACCTGTCCAGTAGAAATCTAACATACGTTATACTCTTTGGGTCTGATTCAAACAATTCCATTGTTTTATTAGAGGTTACTAAAATTTTACTTACAAAAGTCCTCTAAATACCTATTTCAAAAGAAATCTTATAACTTACACTGCTAGCTGCAGTAAGCGACCAACCAACCTGGTGGTTAATCTATTTTAAATAGGGCATTAGAAACCATCTTTGTACATATTGATGCTTAAATTCCACACTTGAATATGTTCCCCAGAATGAAAAAATCAAATGAAATCCATGAATTTAGGATGGGCTCCGCACCAAACTCATATAACACCACTGGCTCAATTTTGAAATGACGTACTAATGAGGGAAGATGTTGAAATTGAATAAATAAAAATAACATCATTTCTGGGTTTTATTTCATACCTGCAACCAGTTTCTATATTACAACTCTTTCACATAGTTTCCACTATTATAATTATTCAAAACTTCATATTACATATTTAGTACCCATGATAAAATCGAGGGTATGTAGTCATATAGAAGTAAATATTTACACTTTGAATTAGCATTATAGTAATCTTAGAGAATTTTGCACTTAGTTCATTATAATGACTTCATTAATTAGCATTTGTTTTGTAAAAAATCTTTTGTTATTGAAATAGTAAAACTGTAGCATTCTTAAGAACAGACGAGTATATTTTATTTATGTTGATATTTCATTACTGTGAGGTAGGTGCTTATCCTAAGAGTAGGCAGAGTAAAACAGGTATCACACACTAGACACTACAGCCAGGGGCTCATCCTAACAAATGCTGCACAAACACACTGCTACAAAGTAAAGTATAGAAGTCATCTGCCACCAACCAATGCATTTATTGTGCTAGATTTCATTTTAATAGCATGGACCTATTGATTACATGTATCATTTTTTGGTCAGAGTCAGAGATGCTTGTTTGTTACCAGCAGTGACCTGCAATGCTGCTAATTTGCAATCCAATTCAATATGTGGTCACCTGGGGGTTTATTGTCGAAGGAAAAATCTATAATGTCTGCGCTGCCTTTAATTTGACAGTCATTGCGGCAACAACACAAGATTGTGCACTTCTTAATAAAAAGTATTGTCATGTATTGTGATTGCTTAGATTATAAGCGATCACGATCATTAGAATCACACACAGACTTATTAGAGATACTAGAATCACAAAATTAGACGAGGCTTTTTTTGATGCTGTCACTTCTGCAAGAGAAGGCAAAGGGAGTTAAGTCCATACAGCCATGTTTTTCGTAAATCTTGATAAAACATTAAAAATGTAATTTATGTGAATTTTAGTCAGAAAGTCACTCACTATCACATCGTTTGTGCGCTTTTGTTACTTATTTATTCGTTTGTGACACGTTTCAGTAACTTGTCATTGGTTTCCATACAAAAATCGCTTTGTTTTACATACTATGAAAGTCAATCAGAAAATTGCTGTTTTTTTGAATTTGCAGGCCTAAAAAAACCTAAATTTTATTCTAAACCCTAGATTTTTGAGTACTCTTTACAATAATACCTGAAACATGTTGGTTAATAAATAATTATATTCTTAGCCCAAAAGAGGACATGTCCTTTAATATTTATACATTTTCTAAATCTTCACAAATATTTAGTAAATGTATAAATATTGGATTTTAAATAAATTGCAGAGATAAAGAAAAAACAATGATATTGCCCGCTGTATTCTTAATCGAGCGTCGATCTTCGCAAGGTACCTAGCTGGCAAAAGCTGGAAGTGAGTGGTCGCAGATCGTACTCAGTAGCGAGCACTTGGAGAGGCCTATGTCCAGCAGTGCGTGTGGACTGATGATGATGATCCCTAATATTTTTTCTTATATTTGTAAAGATGTTTACATAATAGCTTAAATAATTAAGTAAAATGTTTTAAAACTAAATATACTCGAGTAAATCCGAAAAGTGTAGTTTTATTTAAAAGTGTAAATAACTTTAGACTACGAAGGTTGAATGAAGAATACAATAAAAAAATTCGCAACTTCCTCCCACTTTTATTTTTTGAGACATATTGTTGAGCGAAGGGCGCTCATTAAAATGTCTCAATAAAAATACGTAGATCAACCAACCTTTTTACTACTATAAACATAAAGTAGGGTAAAACTTAAAGCAACACTGGTATACCCATCTACTTTAGGCAGGTATGACGTCATCTATGTCTGTCCCTTACGGGTATACTGTCACGTCCTATCTATTCCATCCTTTATCTAAGATCTCTATGTATACGTAGTATCTCTATTAAGTCTGTGCTCTATGTAGTCCATTAAGGGTGATGGATTGGGGCGCGAAAATTCGAACGGGTATCTTGTATTTACTATAAATATTTGATAAATCCTTAACTAGTGTCCCTTTTTTATTAGTTATTGTGTGTAAATATTTGTACATAGAATTATTTTGTTGAGTTAAGTACATTTAGTTATTCACAATGAATGAAGAGAGTGGCGGCGGAAAAAATTCTGCCGCCAAACGCAAGTTTCAAGACGATGTCGATTCTCCTCCACATAAAATGGCGGCAAATTATAATTCTTCGAAAAGAGGTTTATTTAAAGACTACACGCACATTTATACGGAAGATTCTAAGAAAGAATATCCAATTTTGCTTTCATCTTCAACTCCTAATACAAAACTTGATTTATTAAAAACAAATTCCATTCTTAAATCTTGCACTGGATTAAAATATGTGAAGCCCATTGGAAACTTCTTGCTTAAAGTTTTTTTCAATAACAAGAATAATGCAAATTCTTTTCTTCTCGGGAAATCATTATTGAAATCCCAGAATTGGCAAGCTAAAATTCCATATGATCATCTGGAAAGTTTAGGAATAATCAAAGCTCCAGTAGATATTTCAGAAGAAGATTTATTGACAAACTTAAAAGCAAATAATGAAATTATTGGTGTGAAAAGATTCTCCAGAAAAAATTCAGATGGCTCCTTCTCTCCGACTCCTACAGTTTTGCTCACATTCTTGAGTTCCACTCGACCAGACCATGTGACATATGAATTTATTTGGTTTGATGTGAAGGAATATATAAAGCCAGTTAGACAATGCTTTATTTGCTATAAGTTTGGACATGGTCGCGGGTCTTGTAAGAGTCAACAAATTTGCTCAATTTGCTCGGGTAACCATTTCTTCAAAGAATGCTGCAACAAAGAAAATGTAAATTGTGTTAATTGCAAAGGATCTCATCTAGCAGTCAGTAATTCATGCCCAATAAAACAAGCAAAAGTTCGTGAACTTAAGGACAAAATAAGTGGCAAGCAAACATATGCTACTGTAGCGGCTAAAATTAAGGATTCAAACCCACAACCAGAACCTCCTAGTTATAGTTCAAAAGAGAAATATGCTTATAGTTCGAAATTAGTTAATACTCCCCACAAAAGACTTTTGTATACAGATATCCTCAACTCCGATGATGTACTTAATGTCATAACAAAAACTATGGTAGATTTAATGAAGAAAGAAGATGCTATCTCTACCAAGCTCATAAAAGAATTGCTGATTTCCAATTTCTCATCCTAATTTTTTATGGATAGTGACATTGGAATTAAACATTTTAATATCATGCACTGGAACTGTCGTAGCATCACTCAAAAATTAGACGAACTCAAATTGTTTATTTCATCCCATAGTTTTAAAATTGATATTATTCTGTTAAATGAGACATGGTTAAACTTACCCAAAACTATTAAGATTCCAGGTTTCAAGATAATTCGCCGTGATTCTGACCGTCCTCATGGTGGTGTTGCGGTGGCTATCCGAGATAAGTTCTCTTACACTATGATTGATACTCCGTCTAGTTACCACTTTCAAAATTTATTAATTTCTGTTAAATGTGGTTCGATTGTAATTGATATTCTTTGTGTTTATATTCCACCTTCTCCTAATGGTAAATTTAATTTAAGCATGCTTAATAGATCTTTCTCCTGTATAAATAGCAGAAGATACTTAATAATTGGTGATTTTAATGCTCATAACATAGCTTGGGGTTCACGATTGAATGACAGAAGAGGTAATATTATTAATTCTTTTGCAGATGAACACAACCTTGTATGTCTGAACGACTTTTCTAACACAACATTGGCGCCGCATGGCCAAACTGGTAACGTTTTGGATTTAGCTTTTGCTTCCTCTGGGGTAAGTTCCAGCTGTTCTTTCTCTGTGCATGATGATCTTCTGAGTAGTAATCACTACCCGCTTTTCGTAAGCATTTTGTATAATAGTCCTAACAGTAATAATAACGCTTGCTCGTTTCATAACCTCAACTCTAATGTTATTTTGGATAATTATTCTTCATGTTTATCTAATATAAATTTCAACAAAATTGACTGGATACTGTTTTCACAAGTATGCGAAAGTAGGTTTTCTTCCTTTTCTTTAAATCAAGATCCTTTTGAAAGTTACAATTCATTCATTAAAATTCTGAGCGAAGTACTTTTGACATTTCCTCAGAAAAATAGTAATACTAATAATTGCCATAGTAAAAAACGTAAGGCCGTTATATGGTGGAACGATCTATGTTCTAAAGCAGTCAACGAAAGTAGGTTTGCTTTAATTTCTTACAAACGTTATCCAACTTTGGAAAATTATTTGCTGTACAAAAAACTTGACGCTAAAAAGAAAAGAACTTTGTTTGAGCAAAAACGCTTAAGCTGGTCCAAACTCTGTGATTCATTTAACAGAAAAACACCCTTAAAATTAATTTGGGATTATATTAAAAAATTTAAATTTGCCAAGTTAGGTACAAGCACCAGTTCTCATTATCTCAATAATCCATCTAACGCCACTGAGTTTTTAACTAAAATAGCTTCTCCTAGTCCTTTAATTTCTTTTAATAATCTTTTTTCGTTTTTTCATGATAAAGGTTCAAATTCAGCGACATGGATTCAGAAACCATTCGAGTTTCATGAATTTGAAGCTTCATTACATAACAAAAGGAACTCGTCCCCAGGTCCAGATTTCATCCCTTACTCAGTCATAAAAAAGCTACCTACGAAAGTAAAAAATATTCTTTTAAATATATTTAATCAATTATGGTTGCATAAAGTAGTTCCTTCGATTTGGAAAATTCAGTTTGTTGTTCCTATATTAAAACCTAACAAAGATTGTAATAATTTAGACTCATATAGACCAATTTCATTAACCTCTTGCTTTGCGAAACTATTTGAAACTATGTTAAAAAATCGACTGGAATGGTTTATTGAACACAACTCTTTAATACCAGATCTACAATTCGGTTTTCGTAAAGGAAAAAGTACAATGTACAATTTAAGTTGCCTCATTGGTGATGTACAAAATAATCTCAAAAACAATAAAATTACACTAGCAGTATTTTTGGACATCAAAGGTGCGTTTGACAACATTAATCACGATTATTTAATGGAATGTTTACATTCACTGGGTATTCCTGGTCATGTTTTACAATGGATGTATAACTTTCTGCATGGCCGCACATTATTACTTAAAGTTAAAAATAATTTATATGGTCCTAGAAAAACTTTTAAAGGTACTCCACAGGGTTCTGTAATCTCTCCATTCATTTTTATTCTATCATTAGTACATGTAATGAAATTAATACCAAGTTCTATAAATTATTCCTTTTATGCTGATGATCTTGTTTTATATCTGGCCTGTGAAGATGTTTCACAAGGAGAGCAAGCAATGAATAACTGTCTGCTAACTTTGGGTAGCTATTTCAAAAACCGTCTCGGTCTCGAAATAAATGTCGGGAAAAGTTCAGTGATGGCTTTTGCTCATTATGACTGTTTAGTAACTCCTCGCATATTATATAATAATAGTATTATTCCGTTCAAATCGTCTGATATGTATTTAGGTATTATGCTTGACTGTAATCTATCCTGGGACTTACATATCGCATATATTTGCAAAAAAGCAGAGCTTCGACTTAATATCTTAAGGTCCTTAGTTGGTGTGAATTGGGGTGCTGACCCTAAAATTCTTAAAAATGTGTACGTATCTCTGATTCGCAGCCAGTTTGACTATGGATGTGTATTTTACTCGCACGCTTCTAATTACTTGCTTCGTAAACTCGACATATTACAAAATAAAGCACTACGGATTATTACAGGCGCTATGATGTCTTCACCAATCAATTCTTTGGAAGTGGAAGCCGGGATTCCTCCATTACTTATTAGGATAAGTTATTTAACAGATAAATTTTGTCTAAATTTAGTTAGTCGCGACAATGTTGTGGTCAGACGTTTTTTAGAAAATTACTATATTCCTAATTTTAATAGCATTCCTTTGATTTTGACTCCTACGATTAATGCATCTATTGCCTACTTAAATTTTGAATTCCAAGACATAGTTCATTGGGTAAGTTTAATTCCATGCTTCTCATACAATTTAGATTCCATGCTTTGCGACGTTCCAGTGACTATAACGCGCTTTGTATCAAAATATGAGTTTTATGAGTACTTGGAAGAGAAATGCAATTTTATAAAAATTTATACTGATAGTTCTAAAACTAAACATCGCACCAGCTTTGCTTTTTATGATGCTTGTAAAAAATTTGGTATAGTTTTTGCATGTGATACTCATTTTTCAATTTTTTCTGCGGAACTGTTGGGTTTAATTTATGCTGTTAAATATATTTTAGATAACTATGTTGGATTACAATACCGTAATTTTATAGTACTTTGTGATTCTATGTCTGTACTTCAAGCGTTGCAGCAAAAGTGTATTAGTAGTAACCATAATTATTTGCTATACGAATTGAGGCATCTTATATATAATTTAAATGTAAATAGTATCTGCATCGAGTTCTGCTGGGTGCCTGGACATTCGGGCATTTTCGGTAATGAACTTGTAGACAAACTTGCGCGATCGGCTTCAAATATCACTACTATTGATGACTACAAAGTACCACAAAGCGATTTAATAACATGTCTGAAGAGTGATATGATTAAGCGTTGGTCAACAACATTATATGAAAGTCGTCAAGTAAAAGGAAAATGGCACGCCGAAATTGTCCCAATGCCAAGTACCAAGGCATGGTTCGATGTAACTTCTTATTTGAATAGAAATTATATTACTTGTTTTTGTAGATTAAGGCTAGGTCACTGTAAATTTCCTTCACATCTTTTTCGTCTTAGGTTAAGTAACGACTCTAAATGTAAATACTGTTTTCAAGAAAATTGTGATCTTCAACATCTTTTCTTTAATTGTACATATTTTAACTTACAACGTCTGCTTTTTATTTCTTCTTGTATAGATATATTAAAATCAAATAATATGCCTCAAAATTTGCAAATTTTATTAAAAAATATTAAATTGTACGATGTAATATATAAATTTTATATTGATTGCTTTGGTCCATTATAATAGTTAGTTACTTTAGTTAAATGTTCTACTTATGTATCTGATATTTTTAAAAGTTTCTTGTGTATAATGTTTGTTTTTCGATAATGTTTTATCTAACTAATTTGAAGTGTATGTTATAATAGTATTTTATGTATTGCGTGTATTGCTTAAGCTGATGGCCTGGTTGCCAATGCTTTAATAAAGAAAAAAAAAAAAAAATAGTCCATTAAGATAGTAGTCTGTGAGCACAAGCAAAATGAAAATATGAAAATGTTTTAGTGAATTTGAAATTTTGAGTGCGATTTTTTAATTGTTTTACATTGTTATCATATCTTTAATTTAGATAATGCATTAAAATTCTTGGAAAGGCATCTCATTTTGTAATGATGAGGTTCTTTTGAGCAATTCTCTCGTCTTCTAAAGTGGTGAAGCGCCTCTTCAATCAAATCGATTTCAAATGAATGTAATAATAAATCTACACCCACAGTACCTGTCCGTTCAAAATTGATTAATTAAGAAAAAAACTTGGAAAGATGGATGAAGCAGGACGGCGGTATTTGGAGTTGGCGAGGCATTCAACCGTAGAGGGTGATTATAATAAAGCTTTTGAATTTTACTTCTCGGCTTTCGAGAAAAACATTGATCTCGTACCAGAAGTGACAGATGAATTTTATATTAATCTAATGAAATTAAATGAAGTCCTTATGAGCGCTGATAAAACCGACGACATGTTTCATAAGTTTTCGAAAGCATTAGAAGTGTATCCAAGAAACGTTAAGTTAGTGAATGACCTGGGTAAGTATTTTTATAAGTATGGATTTTACACTGAAGCCATGAAAGAGTTCATAAAAGCTTTGGAGATAGAACCATGCTATGTGGATGCTGAACGTAACTTAAATTCAATGAAGAATATTTTAGTAGAAAGATGGCATTATCGAATGTTAAATGATAAACTGCGAAATGACGCTTATTATGAAGCTATAAAAATAGGTATTGATCGAGCCTTTCACAGTGTCCTTGATATTGGTACTGGAACAGGAATTCTAGCCATGTTTGCTAGAGATTCTGGGGCAAGTGCAGTGACTGGTGTAGAAGTATCAGAGCCTATGGCATGGATTGCTGAAAATGTCACCCAAGGAAATAATAAACGTGATATAGTAATTGTTAACAAGATGTCTACAACTTTAAATTACCGAGACATTGGAGGTAAACGATCAATAATTGTAACCGAGGTATTCGATGCTGGCCTTTTTGGAGAGCATGCTTTACAAACTTTGTCTCATGCCTGGGAGTACTTCTCTGTTCCAAATACTAGAATCATACCATGTAAAGCTGAATTTTTTGTTGCTGCAGCTAACTGTGGTAGCCTGAATAGAAAGTATCAGTTAAATTCAATGGCTAAATTGTTGTTGAACATACAAGATCTGAATGTGCATGTTATATCAAACAATGAGACCTATGACTCTGAAGATGTTCATTTTATAAATGATCTTACCTATATATCTGATCCACAGTCTGTAGTGGATGTGAATTTTAATGATTATCGTGACATACAAGAAAAAATTAATAGAAAAGAACCCATAACCATCCAGTTTACTGCTAAGATTGACAGTGAGGTAAATATTTATATTGGTTGGTTCTCATTATGTTTGATAAAAAATATATTTCTCACTACTGACCCGACATCCAAAGAGAGAGCAAATGCTTGGCAGCAAGCTGTTTTCTTTGATAACATACCTATGCCAGTAGAGAAAAATAAAAGATACAATATTGATTTTTTGTTAAATTCAGGTAAACTCACTTTATTGAATGAATCTGCTTCTTCGATTCACAGAATTTCACCTGAAATGGTTAGATTTTTAAATGATGAGGAATATATTGATATGATTCGTGGATCTATTGGCATAGTTACTATTCATTTAGGTCAAATGGCAAGTATTTCAGATATTGATATTGTTGACTTGTGTCCATTCCCTATTTTTGGATTACTTATGATGAAACATGGTGTTCAATCATTAGTATGCTATGCTAGAACAGAAAGCGACAAAGATTTTTTCAAAAAAGTATTTGAAGCTAATAATGTCTCATGGTCCCTGGTCACTGTCATGGTGGGAGAGCAGTGGGGAATTGATGACTTCCATGACCAAAAGTTTCATGCAGTGTTTAGCCACATTCTAGATATGTGTGGAGATGTGGAAATAAATCTCTCAGATATAGGCTACAAATTAAAGGAAAATCATTTGTTACCTGGAGGCTTGTTCTTGCCAGCTTGCATCCAATTAGAAGTTCAAATTGTTTACAGCCAATGGATTGACATTAACAACAAAGTATTTGATATAAATGTTAGGGATTATAAGGTTGCTCAACATATTAATCAATTTAGAGTTACCCAGAATTTCTGTATTGATTTGAACAATTTGAAATATGTTGCCTGTACAGAGCCAGTGAATCTGGGTTCCTTAGATAGACCAACAGGAAGAGAAGAGATTGAAATTCCAATTGTAAATGATGGTATGGCAAATGCCATTTTGTGTTGGTACAACATAGAGCTGATGCCAGGCTTAGAGACAATATCTACTAAGAGGACAAAGTCTTTTACTGATGGAATGTTGTTTTTCATAAATCCAGATGATGAGCTTCAACATTCAACAAAGGCTATTATTTCCAGATGTGTTGATCCTGATAGATCTTTCAAGTTGGTGTTTGAGGGTGTCTCAGCTTAATCAATTACATATATTAAAGTCATTAAAAGTATTTTAAAAGCTATGAAATAATTTGGGATTTGTTTCACTATTTGATCTGTTACTAGTTACTTTTAAACTAGTCCCTTTTAACAAATTTTAATTTTGCAAAATAACGAGGCAATCCCTACTTTAGTCTGGTCTGGATCCTATACACCAGATATTATTAAGGATTTTTAAATATTTTAAGGTATATACAAGTTGCTTTGTATGATAGATCTGACAATCGTTTTATATCTGTAACAGATCTTGTAAACATTTACATTTCCTGTAGATCTTGGATTTTTTCTTAATATGAAGTATGCCTATATTTATTTTATTGTTGATATTGTTTTCAGTGTATAATTATTATGCGAATATGTATTTGAATATGTGTCATACTCTCCTGCCAGACCACTATACAATACCCAGCCACTTTTATACAAAATCATTATTTCAAAATGAATTATTTCATCAAAGGAAATGTATTCTAAATATGTTACCACATGGACCATATAAATCTATTTATATAATTTTATTTAAATCTGAGTTACTTACATATAATTAAGACTAAACAGTGAGGTTGATCTTACTATTAGGTGTTAATCAGAGTCTTTATGGATAGATTTGCAATGAGTTTTAAACGATGGGACAACTTTTTATGCTTATTTGCAACAAGTCCAACCTCTACTCTACTCCCACAGGCAATAGTGGTATAGTTGGGAAAAATCTTTTCAACGCGTAACATTGTTAATGATCAATACATATTTTGATTGCCTTTTTGAGATGACAATTTACCGAAAGTTAAATTATGTAACACTAGAACAGTTAAGATTAGTGTTACAAAATTAATAATCTGAGTTGTAGCATTGTCCTAACACCAACACTCGTTTTACTTTAACACATTTATAGTGTGTAAATACTGTTTTTTTTTTACTATTTACAGTAGAAATGCTTAAAATCGGGAAGAAAGTGTTGGGTTGCGATAGGACAAATCAGAATAAGTAGGCGGGGCATTATAATATTTGGGGAACTCAGACTTAAACTATTTTATTGATATGCAAATGCTCTTTCTCTAGATATTGTTTATTTTTATCGCTGTGGCGAATTAATTTTTGATAACTAATTGAATTATCAACTTTACTATTATTAATATTGTTAATACACAGCTGACACTTTAGACATAAGCCTATGCAACTA
The DNA here is from genome assembly GCA_963935595.1 of Schoenobius gigantellus. Classification (NCBI taxonomy): domain Eukaryota; kingdom Metazoa; phylum Arthropoda; class Insecta; order Lepidoptera; family Crambidae; genus Schoenobius; species Schoenobius gigantellus. Next base: position 7,197,575 of record OZ012544.1, on the reverse strand, counting down.
CATTGTCCAGTGAGATGATTGGAACTTTTAAAAAGCTTAAAGGCTAATAGCATGACATTTTTTTGCATCTGATCAATGCTCTAGCTAGAGGTTGATGAGGAGAGTGTGATGACTGATGCTTTATTATTTTTCACTATTAGTACATTATCTACCTACACCATCATTATCTTTGTTTTCAATATAACTGTTTAACTTTATTTTTTTTTACCTATTTTTAGTTTTTTATAATGTACTGTATTCTACTAGTCTAGCCCTTTCTAATCTAATCCGCCATTTTGTTATGGAGGCCATCTTGGATTAACTATGATACTGATCATACATATTTGTTATTTCATCAGAATTGAAGGTGTGTACCACATTTCAGATCAATCAGTTAACAGGAATGGGGTAAAATTTGAATTAATGACTAAATTTCACCCAACAACAATAATCAGGGCAAGCTAAATAAAATCGTGTAAAAACTGTACCATTGAGTATCGTATCAAACAATAAACGTACCATATTAATAGATCATTGTATTACTTTGTATGTTCAATGTTGACTATATTACACGAAATCCCATAAAACCGATTTGTATCTTGTTTGGGAATTACTGGATAGACGATATTATTTATGCTTTTCATTTTTAACTATGTTTCTTATTTACTATGTAGTCTGCATTATAATATAAATCAATATTTGACGTAACGCTCTAGTTTGTAATTGTCACTATGTCATGTAGGGATGTTATCGATATGATATTTGGGATACGAATACGGATATAGGAATAAAATTATATCGGTTTCGGATACAGTTACGGATATGTAATTATTTCGGATTATCCGTTAGTTTCGGATAGTTTCGGTTACGGATTTTAGATTAAAACTAACTAATTACGAAAGAGGTTATCTTATGATTAGAAATAACAAACAAACTGCAAGATTCATGTGGCGCGCGAGCGGTGAAACAAAAACCTGTCGAAACATGTCGTTTTATTTAAACTCCGCCCTTATTCGAAAATATCCGAAACTTGTGAAACAGACATGGTTACGGTTACGGATATATTTCATTTCGGATATCCGATAGTTTCGGTTACGGTTACGGAGCTCCATAACATCCCTAATGTCATACATCAATTGAGATACAGGATCTCCCTAGTTCGATTGATGGATGGCTGGTGACAGAAGTAATTTTACCAAGCTATAATTAGGTACCCATAAGAAGCAATCAATAAAGTTATTATTGTTTTTTTATTCCTTATGTTGTAGTTAAAACCATTTATTTCTAAGTACTTTCAATTGAAACTGTGTACATGTTGTATCATTGTTTTTATATGTTGTATCATTGCTTTAATACTAGTGATGATAGTAATATTGCTTTTTTAATCTCACTTAATAAAAGAACTTATACATTTAGGATTACCTGCTATGTGCGTCAGTAAAATGCATCGGAATGCGACACAGACCGGTTCAGACAGGCGGATAAGAAAATTAATGTAATTCTTTACCCACCAAATATTTTAATAAGTACTTATGCATTATTTTCATAGTTTAAGATAAGATTCAGGTTAGTGATTCTATAAAAAGGAGAGTGCAGTCCAGTGGCTGGGTATTCAAACTAATCGTTAATGAATAAGTAGGTAGATACCCAATTTATTGCATAGCAATTAAATAAAATTTGATCTCTCTAACCTTAATAAATTACTTTAATACTTATTTATAAATGATGAAAAACGTGCCATGAAGAGCACAAAGGTTTTGTCTTGAAATGTGATGTGTAATTAACAGTAAGCTTCACTTACTGGCGACAGTAAACTAGCGTAAGTTGTAGGTAGATATTATTGCTGTTATTTGTATTAGTAACAGCTGATTTTTTATTATAAGTAAATGGACAACAAAATGGTCAACAATTAATAGGTAGGTACATCTTATTTATTGCATAGCAAAATTATATAATTCCTCTAGTCATTATTATTAATGATGTTATATTAAATAACACAAAACAAAAAAAGGATAAATAAAAATAATCAAAAACATGTGTAGTAGTAGTAATATGCCAGGGACCCAGGTACGGTCCCTGGCATATTCTCTTCATCTGATAGCCCCAAATTCATGACTGTTAATCTATACCTTATAATATTGTGTTTAATACATAATGTATTGTAGAAGTAAGTCAAAAGCACAACAGTTCTTATTCAATTCATATAATATTCAATATTTGTGTAGGTACAGTAAGCTCCCATTCAAGCTTTACATTTACACTACGAAAACCGCCACTATTACGAGCGACATAAGAACGGTCCAAAGGTCAAACAGTATAGCTTGACAAGGAGCTTACTGTACCTATTACATTGTTGGTGTAACAATTCATATGTCAATAAATTACTATCGTAAGCTGTAGTTTTATTTAGGCTTCTGCCGGGGTTTTTTTAATCAAAAAACTGTAATAGTATCTCTTCTTTATAGCTGGTATATACTTTGATTAGTGCAAGTAGTGTTTAGTTTGGCTCGTCCCTCCTGGTATAATGCCGACTGCGCAAAGGCTTAGACAGTCGGCATACGAGGGTGGGTCAAAAAGTTCGCGGAATGGAGGGTAAAAGGTAAGAAATAAAACACAAAATTATTTTTCCTTCTCAATGTATTCCCCCTTAACTCTAATACATTTATTAGACCTATCAATTAATTTATTAATACCTTCGAAAAAAAAAATGATTTCTTTTTGTCGTCAAAATAGGCCGAAATTGCGCTCTTCACTTCATCGCTGGAAAATTTCTTCCCTCGAAGCTCTTTTTTCGTTTTTGGGAACAAATAGTAATCACTTGGGGCTAAATCTGGGCTATAGGGAGGATGTTCCAAGATTTCGAAGTCCACTCTTTGAACAGCAGCCATCGCAACTTGCGCCTTGTGCACGGGTGCATTGTCGTGCAAAAGGAGCACACCTTTAGTAAATTTTCCCCGTTTTTTTTCTCTCACAGCATCTCGCAGACGTTCTAATAGTGCAGCGTAGTACTCCAATGATAGAGACACCCTTTTATTTATAATCATTAAGGAGGATTCCCTCTGAATCCCAGAAAACAGTAGCCATGAGTTTTCCAGCCGACGAAGACACTTTGAATTTCTTCGGAGGTGGTGTGCCCTTTTTATGCCACTGCATGGAGTCTTGTTTGGACTCAGGCTCATAATGATGAACCCAAGTTTCATCTCCAGTCACAATTCGGTTCAAAGCTTCATCTTTTTGTTCATCACAGAGCGCTAAAAACTCGCGACAACACAACACAACTCGCCGCTGCTTCTGGTGTGGCGTGAGCATTCTCGGCACCCATCTTGCACACACCTTTGACATGCCAAGATGGTCGTGTAGGATGTTCAAAATGGTTGTAGCTGATACTCCAATCATTTCTGCAAGCTGTTTCTTCTTTAAACGGGCATCTTCCAATATGATTTTTTCAAGTTTTTCGACGTTTTCTGCCGTGGCCGACAGGCCTCAACAGGCCTCTTAAAGCCTCGACAGGCCGCCCTGGCCTCGGATCATCTTCAATCGAATCCCAGCCTTGCTTAAACAGGTTGTGCCACTTGTAAACCATGGTTTTACCAGGGCAAGAGTCCCCGTAAACAGAGGACATCTCTTCCAAAATAGTCTGGAGAGGTTTTCCTTGTTTGGTAAGGAACTTGATGACTGCGCGAAACTCAATTTTCTCCATGTTGCAAATTTTCTTCCGGATTGACTTGTTGATTGATGTGTAGCTCGGGTAATTATGACCTATTTTTTTTGAGACTTAGTATTTATACTCTTAATGAGTGTCACAACTAGTGCAGGTAGTAAAAAGTCACCTTTCTTCCCTCCATGCCCCTCATTCCGCGAACTTTTTGACCCGCCCTCGTATCAGGAATGGGCTGCCGCGCGAAGTAGAAAACTTTCTGAACTCGGAGCCAAGAAGAAAGCTTTTAATAAACCGCCAAGTCCTGCAAAAAGGCATAGAAGAAGGCTTGCCTCGACCACATTGTGTGGCTGACCCCAGCCGGGCCACAAAAAAAAACAGTGAAAAATAGATTTATTGAGTATATCGCTATAATGTCTAGAGTTTGTCGCTCGCGCGCTTCAGAGATCTGTATTTGTATTGTATTGTATTGTAGTGGGCTCCCTTTTCCGCGTTTAAACTCATATTTGGTCCATTATTCGTGTGGGATGGCCAGTTATTCTAACCAGCCCAACTCCTTCCAGAAGCAAAGAAGTTTCCTGGGACTTTCACAGGCTTCAAGAAGTGACCTTGGGTTACCAAGGATTTCCGCCCGTTGTGTGGCTACTCCCATGCATTCCAGGATTACATGGGCAGCTGATTCTTGAGCGCCCAGACATCCTCTGCACAGGGGACTGTCGGTTGCGCCTAATAAGTCTAGATGTTTGTTCAGTGTGTTGTGTCCTGTTAGAGAGCCTACCACTATTCTTAGTTCCGGTCGGTTTAGGTAGAGCAGTCTGTAGGTCAGTCGCGGTGTTAGTGCAGATATCGCTTCCTTAGACTGTCTACATTTTGAGGTATTTGCCCAACGGGCATTATGTTTGTTTTGGGTGTATTGCCGTGTCCAGGTTTTCAGCTGACTAAAAGGGATCGGCAGCTGTGGCACAGGACCAGCCACTATGCTTTCTGAACCCCTTTTAGCCAGCTGGTCCGCAGCATCATTTCCCAACGACCCACTGTGTCCTTTAATCCCTTGAAGCGTAACTCTGTTTTGTGACGCCATATGCTCTATTGCTTCATGGCATTCGTTTATAAGATGGGATGTAATGGTGTTAGGTACTTCCCAGTGCTTGTAGTACAGCCATGCTGTCCGTAAGAATTCGAATGTTGTAATTCTTAATGGTTCTTCTCATGACTGCGTTGGCAGCATGGGTGATGGCGACAGTCTCACATTGAAATATTGAGTTTCCATCACCCAGTGCTAATGATATGTTAATGTTGAGATCCATCGAGAATACCCCTGCGCCTGTACCCCTTTCGGTTTTTGAGTCGTCCGTGTATATGCGGACTTCATCAATTCCAGATTGATCTCGTTTGTGCTCTGAGAGCTGTATATTGTACTTCCTGTCAAATACATGTCTTTTGGGGATCCTATCACATGGTGCCGCTATGAGGGGCTGATAGTCGATCATCCTATTCCATAACATGGTGTGATGACCCTTTTGGTATAGTGCCACATTCCTAAGTGTTTTAATCTGATAGCTGCCATAGACGCCTCTTGTTGAATGTGTAAATCAAGAGGGGGCAGTCCCAGTATCACCTCTATTGCGGCGGTTGGAGTAGTCTGCATACAGCCAGTAACTGCCGAGCAGGCTAGCCTCTGGAAAGATTGCAATTTTCTAATGACGGTGTTAAGTTCGGTCCTGGGCCACCATACTATTGCACCATATGTCACAATTGGTCGTATAACGGAGATATATAGCCATAGTGTAATCTTCGGCGATAGACCCCATGTTTTCCCAAGTAGTCTTTTGCATTGCCAGAAGGTTATGCAGGCTTTGGCAGTTGGCAGGACACATCGCTCGTAGGACGGCCGTTGGGGCGGAAGGAACCTCGAGTGGCGGCCGCGTTCCGGGAGACGCAGTGTTGGTAGGCCCCCCACAAGGTGGACCGACGATCTGGTGAAGGTCGCGGGAAGCCGCGGGATGATGAATCAAAATCGAGCCAGGCTTTCCAAAGTTAAAGCGTTGTAAAGTTTCACCGTGGGGGGCATGAAAGGACAACAACTTTTAACATAAAAGCAATGAATTCGTAATAAACTTTAAGGATGTTTTATACAAAAATTATTATTTTCAGCATTACATGGTGTTTCATAATAACCAATAAATAATCAATGCGTTAAGTATCTAAAGCTAATTATTAAATTGTGTTTTCCCGTAGTCATTTAGGCGCATAACACATTGCACCGGACACCGCTCCGGTGTGCGGTGCTGCGGTTTTTAATTTTGACTGAATACAAAAACCGCAGGGTATAACACACTCACACCTTCCCGTAGTATTACAATTCTCTTTGCTCACACCGCATCACCGTGCGGTTGTGAGGCGCGCGCGACGGCACCGCACTCCCGGACGGTGATGCTGATGCGGTGCGGTCCGCGGGGTATGCCACACTGTGCCGCTGTATCGTACGGATTTTTGCGTAGTAAGGACGTGTACGCGTAACCCCTCGTTTACACCAAGAAACAAGTAAAATACTAGTTTCATACAATACTTGTAGAATACTTGTCAAAACATAATTATTTATTTTATACATGTATCGCAACTGTCTCAAACATTCTTTCGTTCATACTGTGTTGCCAACAAGTCTCTAAACAAGTATAAACCACATCTGCGTTTACACTTAGATCTATGACATATTCAAACTAGTCTGATACATTGACAGCGTTTACACTTACAAAAAGAAATCGTGTTTTTAACAAGTTTTGTTTATTTCACTGAAATTTATGTATCATACTATTTTAAAACATGTTTTAAACTCTATCCATGCTTGTTGGATAAAGTTTTAAACTTTTACCGGACGGACCGTATTATTTTACGGGGGGAAGAAAAAAAAATCAAAAAAATGCTGCACTAGTTGAGAGCAGCATATTTAGATTTTTTATAAAAAAAAAAATAATAAAAATTTTTTTTTTAAATTTAAAAAAAAAAATCTTTTTTAATTCATTGTTTTTATATTATTTCTAATAATTGATGTGTCCTGAAGCGTCCCTAAAATTTTCCAGTGATAAAAAATAACCGTGTAAACAAGTATACTGCACTCATGAAGTAAAGTTCCTCAGCATCTTTACTTTCCATTGTGAATAGACAATTGAGTAGAAAATATTAATGAAACTACCGGACTGGCGTGTCATTTTCTACAAGTTTATCTACAACAAATATAAAACGTGACATCATAAACATGTAGACAACTAGTAGTTCAGAAACAATTTCATACAACAAGTTGTATACATGTTTTGTATTCAACAAGTTTTATACATGTATACGAGTGTAAACAATAAACGAAAACATTGCATAAAACTTGTTAAATACATGTAATATACCTTGGTGTAAACGAGGGGTAATAGATCTCGACATACACAATGCGGCGATGCGGGGCGTCGTGCACCGCAGCTCCGGACGGTGATACGGTGCAAATCGTACGGTGGCACGGTTCCGTGCCGCCGCAGCCGCATGCGGTTTTCGTCCCTCCGTACACCGCAGCGGGATGCGGCGGCAATGTGTTAAGCGCCTTAACCCAAAATTTTCATGTAAATCATGATGATGATACTATGATTTACATGAAAATTTTGGGTTGAATGACATTACGTGTAAACACATTTTAATAATTAGTTTTAGATAACGCATTAATAATTTATTATGAAACTTATTTTTTTTAAAGAAAGTTGTACGCGACTGTACATTACTTCGTATAAATAGACAAGGAGACCAGATGCCAGATGTTGCTTAAATAATAAATTTAAGAAATATCAATCACACATCGAGGATTTACATAAATATACTGTATCATCACTGAATTCAATTAACTATTTTACATTAACTTCTTATTGTAAGTACATAAAAAATAACGAAACCTCGTACATTTGGGACTCCAGGCTCCTAGACTATTTACCCAAATAAAGAATTCTTTAGTTCTTTGGATTGAGGCGTCGACAAACTCTGAATCTTTGAAGAATGTATCGACAAACTAACACCTATCTTTGTCAGTAAGCAGATTTTTGCTAGGTCGTTTCGTTTTCGAGATCCAGGTGGCCCGGCTGGGGTAACGTTTCTCCAGCCGGGCCACACATATCTCGGAAATGCGGTGAACGTCAGGATGGCACATGTAGTGCCTTAAGAGGATTGTGAAGTAATCGTGCGCGGCGCGAGTAGGTATTTTCTAAAATGCTATCTGTTTCACACCGCTCGGCCTCCCGTCTGGCGTTTACACCACAAAATTACAACACGCGCAAATTCTCACGCACACAACGACAGCAGCGCGCGACTCCTCGGCGCGAGAACTCGAGATCATTATTTTACCGTTTGTAATGTTTTGCGTTGCTTAGGTATTCCTGACTGCCTTTCCGCTCGCAACTTTGCCTTCGTTATTTTCGTTTTTCGTGAGGGAATTTTGTTTTCCCGTATGAAAAATTATTTTATAACCTTATATTACTCAGTGATAATGTAGCATTCTATTAGTCAAAAAATTTTTTTAATCAGCCTAGTAGTTGTAAAAATAAAAAATATAATAAATAAAAATAGCTTTATTTCTAAAAATCATTTTAACAATAATTACGCCGAGACTTCCCAGTGAGCTAGTTTTTGAGTTTATTCATTACAATCAAAAATACAAATCTTCTTTCTTTATAATATTTTAGTAGATAAGTTTCGTAAATTATTTCAGTATTGCTTTGAAATTTATAGTGTAGGCACTTACTTGGTATCCCTACCAAGTCCTACTTTATAGGACTGAGCTGTTATTTGTTATGAAAGTACCTATCCTTCGTACATTTACCTGTCTAAAGAAAATGACTTTTTGTAAGATGAATGTTATACTGAATTAAAATGATTTTCATTTGAGATGTGAATCAATAATGGATCTTTTTATGAAAAAAAAAACACTAAGGTCGAATTTCACCGACATATAAACAGACGGTTAGAGTTAACTAACAACCGCTTTTGACATTTATCGTATGAGTGAAATGTCAAAAACTTGTTTGTTAGTTAACTAATCGCCTGTTTAAATATTGGTGAAATTGGACCTAAAGATAAAATGACATTAAGGGTCTGTTTCACAATCAATAAGTAATTCAATTCAATTTTTAGGTTGTATGGCCTCTGTCAGATGTGACAATTTTGCCAATGTCGAATCAATAAGTAAGTTTTCAATAGCTTACTTGACAGATTCTTTGACATATTTTTCATATAACAACCGTCAAATCATCTGTCAAATAAGTAAGCTATTCAATACTTACTTTTCGATTGTGAAACAAGCCCTTACAATTGTTTAAAAAAGAACAGACCTCTTGTTAACTTAAAAATAAATAACAAAAAATCTATTATTTTAGATAGATAAATTAATACTTTTACATACAAACTAAATAGGGATTTAAAAAATATAAAGTAATAATTATGCATCAAATAAAAAATACCTCTCATTTTTATACACTAATCTTGGGTAGTTATACTAATAGTCTTAGAATTCTAATTTTTACCAACTCCGTGGTCTAGTGGTTGAGGCCACCGGATGTTGATCGGGAGGTCCGTCCGGCGGGGTTCGATTCGTCGGGTTCGTCCGGACTACAAATACACTGAAAAGTTAGAAATAATATAAGAATAGGTACAGACAACATCACACATCATTATTGAAGACGGTGCCAAATTTTAAGACTTTCTATGAGATCATCGTTTGGCACCGACTTCAATATAAAAATGTAATGTTGTCTGTACCTATTCTTACACTATTTTTAACTTTTCAGTGTTTTTGAAGTCAGTTTTTATTTTCTGTAAAATATTTTTTTTGTTTAACTTTTTATTGAAAGAACCCCTAATTAAATTAGGGTATCCCTCGATTTTCATAGGATCCCATCATCAGAACCTAATTTTGGTGACCTAGGGACCACCCTAGGAGTATACTCTACCGAATACAAAAAGAATTTTGAAAATCGGTCCACAATTGGCGGAGTAATCGCGTAATATCTTAAGGCGCCTCTTCACAATGGCCCATGATGGCCCATCAAATGATCGTCCATCATTGCCGCCATGATCGGGCAACTCTCCACACAATCGTGAACATTCATTTACTAACTGTTTACTGTTATGATAAGACGTCTATCAAAAATATTTTACAAAAACTAAAAACCGACTTCAAAAACAATGAAAAGTTAAAAATAATATAAGAATAGGTACAAACAAGATCACACTTCTATATTGAAGTCGGTGCCAAACGATGATCTCCTCGAAAGTCTTAAAATTTGTCACCGACTTCAATATAGAAGTGTGATGTTGTTTGTACGTACCTATTCTTATATTATTTTTAACTTTTCAGTGTTTTTGAAGTCGGTTTTTATTTTTTGTAAAATATTTTTTATTTTTTAGTGAATGCAGTCTTATTAGTGAAAGAAACCCTAATTTAAAAAATGGAGGAAAACGCTACTTTTAAGTAAATTAGCGTTTTCCTCAATTTTCTTGGGATCCTATCATCAGATCCTGTTTTTGTGACCTTGGAACCACCCCAGGAGTACCTATACTCTATCAAATACAAAAAAAATATGAAAATCGGTCCACAATTGGCGGAGTAATCGCGTAACATACACACAAAAAAAACATAAGCATCGAATTGAGAATCTCCTCCTTTTTTGAAGTCGGTTAAAAATGGACATCGAAGAGATTATCGCGGCAGCGGCAATATTTTTACTTAGCTCTTATAATCATCTACTTAATGTGCGTGAAAAAATGAACATCATACAGTAAACTTTATTTACCGAGAAGTCTACACTGTACTCGAGACAAATACGTACTGAATAGTCGGCGATTGTGTGGACGCGTATGCCATCATGGGCCATAATTCCTTTGATGTACCGACAATTCGCCGATTGCTCACGATTACCGGCGATGATGGCCGATCATAGACAATCATGCCCTCTACACAATCGTGATTGTGTATACTTCATGGGCCATCATGGGCCATTGTGAAGAGGCGCCATTAGAGCAAGCACACCCCGGACACTCCATACAACGTTCGCAAATCAATTACCTATTACTACTACTTAAGAGGATTGTGAAGTAATCGTGCGCGGCGCGAGTAGGTATTTTCTAAAATGCTATCTGTTTCACACCGCTCGGCCTCCCGTCTGGCGTTTACACCACAAATACAACACGCGCAAATTCTCACGCACACTACGACAGCAGCGCGCGACTCCTCGGCGCGAGAACTCGAGATCATTATTTTTTACCGTTTGTAATGTTTTGCGTTGCTTAGGTATTCCTGAATGCCTTTCCGCTCGCAACTTTGCCTTCGTTATTTTCGTTTTTCGTGAGGGAATTTTGTTTTCCCGTATGAAAAATTATTTTATAACCTTATATTACTCAGTGATAATTGACTAGGCTGATTTAAAAAAATTTTTGACTAATAGAATGCCTCTTAGTAAAAAACTTTTTTTAAAATCAGCCTAGTAGTTTTTAAAAATAAAAAAATATAATAAATAAAAATAGCTTTATTTCTAAAAATCATTTTAACAATAAATACCTACGCCGAGACTTCTCAGTGAGCTAGTTTTTGAGTTTATTCATTACAAACAAAAATACAAATCTTCTTTCTTTATAATATTTTAGTAGATAAGTTTCGTAAATTATTTCAGTATTCCTTTGAAAATAGTGTAGGCACTTACTTGGTATCCCTACCAAGTCCTACTTTATAGGACTGAGCTGTTATTTGTTATGAAAGTACCTACTTATCTATCGTACATTTACCTGTCTAAAGAAAATAACTTTTTGTAAGATGAGTGTTATACTGAATTAAAATGATTTTCATTTGAGATGTGAATCAATAATGGATCATTTAAAAAAAAATAAACACTAAACATAAAATGACATTTACAATTGTTTAAACAAGAACCGACCTCTTGTTAACTTAAAAATAAATAACAAAAAATCTTTTATTTTAGATAGATAAATTAATACTTTTACATACAAACTAAATAGGAGCAGGGATTTAAAAAATATAAAGTAATAATTATGCATCAAATAAAAAATACCTCTCATTTTTATACACTAATCTTGGGTAGTTATACTAATAGTCAGAATTCTAATTTTTACCACCCCCGTGGTATAATGGTTGAGGCCACCGGATGTTGATCGGGAGGTCCGTCCGGCGGGGTTCGATTCGTCGGGTTCGTCCGGACTACAAAAACACTGAAGTTAGAAATAATATAAGAATAGGTACAGACAACATTACACATCATTATTGAAGACGATGCCAAATTTTAAGACTTTCTAGGAGATATAGAAATGTAATGTTGTCTGTACCTATTCTTACACTATTTTTAACTTTTCAGTGTTTTTGAAGTCAGTTTTATTTTTTGTAAAAATTTTTTTTTGTTTAACTTTTTAGTGAAAGAAACCCTAATTAAATTAGGGTATCCCTCGATTTTCATAGGATCCCATCATCAGAACCTGACTTTGGTGACCTAGGGACCACCCTAGGAGTATACTCTAACGAATACAAAAAGAATTTTGAAAATCGGTCCACAATTGGCGGAATAATCGCGTAACATACACACAAAACGGTTGACACGGTTAGCGCAGAGGTCGAGTATACTGCGCAACAGGTCGCGGGTTCGATTCCCGCACGGGACAGATGTTTTGTATGGCCTACAGAAATTTGTTCCGGTCTGGGCGTATGTGCATGTGATATTCTATGTTTGTAACTGCACCCACGACACAGGAGAAAATCCTAGTGTGGGGCGACGTTTTTATAAAAAAAAAAAACACGTTGGAGGCACCTAAAAATTTAAGGATTTCCCTCCATTTTTATGGGATCCCATCATCAGATCCTAACTTTCGTAACCGTGGAACTACAATTGGAGTATAATCTTGAGAATACAAAAAGAATTTTGAAAATCGGTCTGCAATTGGCGGCGTAATCGCGTAACATACACAAAAAAAACATAAGCATCGAATTGAGAAACTCCTTTTTTGAAGTCGGTTAATATGTAATCAGCTGCTTTAAATTTTATAGTTTAAATGAAAAAAAAACTTCAAAACCGTACGAAGGGTGCCTTCTTCTTCCCATATATGCCTACCCTGCCTACCCTACATACTCGTATATTATTTAGGTACTTTGTCGTTTGTATTTTTTATACAATCGTAGATTCCATAACGCGAGTAAAACCTTAGAGCCCAGCTTTAGAGGAATAAAATTCAAATAAAATAATATTAAAAATAACGCTACTTGCATAGTCTATTACACGTTTTTAGCTGCTCCAACTTCATACATTGCATAACAAATACCTATCACAAGAAACAAAATACGAATTTATTTTGAGTTGGTTTCTTTATGGCACATATTTATTATAACAAACAACTACTTACATACTTACATTTTTTTCCTTTTTTAGTTTTAGGAATTTACAGAGTAAAGTTAACAGGCTACAGGCTGCTAACCCTTAAATAAGGAAATTTGTATTGAAATAAAATCTTTAAAATAAAACACTAAAATCAATAAACGTATTCAAAAAGATATTTACTTTTTCATGTATAAGGTATTTGTGAAGATTAATAGTTCCGACTTGAGTAATAACTTTCACTATTGATCGATATATCGATATTACTTTCTCCTCCCTAGGCGACAATAACTACGATAACATTATGTCACATCACTATCACTACATTGTACCCCTGCCCCCGACCCGTATCGTGCGATAGAGAGAGTTGCAAGAAATGGTCGAAATTGTCTACAATTTCTGTTTGAAATATTGTTCCGGGCGATAACTGTTTTACCCCCCTAAACCTTTATGAAATTAGACGCTTTTGGTCTCATTAGATTCAGTATACCTCAATCTATGTTTGTACGTTTTGCTTTTTTTGTAATTCAGTATAATTTAGTCAAAAAAAGACAAAAATGCTCAAGGTAGTTTTTAGGTCGAAAATATAGATATTTAGATGCTAATAACTTATATTCTGAGCAATATTTCTTCAAAATAAAAACGTACAAACTTAGTTTTTCATTATATCTACAGGATTTCCAAAAATTATGAAAATTGGACTATGTTTAGAGTGAGAAAAGCGTTATCGCTTTTTGTATGAAAATTTACAGCTTCACAATCCTCTTAAACAAATGACGTTCGTACACGCGCAAATGTGTGCGTGGAATCTAGTAGGGCTGAGTGAGCGGTTATCAATCGAAATGACGCGGGAAGTGCAGCGACTGCCTTCTCTTTCACCCGCATAGCGCTGTCTCTGTTATCGCCCGGCGCTCGCGTCTACTAGTCCGAGCGATCGCGCGCGCCCTTGTTTACGTGTCAGTGATGTCTACAGCGAAGTGCCGGGTAGGACGAGGTATTTGAAATGAGTGCGGGGAGGTGAGTGGCCGTTCTGTACGTAGTACTATTATCTATTCTGTGGAGCAAGGTTAAATGATCTAAGCGTAACATACACACAAAACGGTTGACACGGTTAGCGCAGAGGTCGAGCGATCGCCTACTGCGCAACAGGTCGCGGGTTCGATTCCCGCACGGGACAGATGTTTTGTATGGCCTAGAGAAATTTGTACCGGTCTGGGCGTATGTTCATGTGATATTCTATGTTTGTAACTGAACCCACGACAGAGGAGAAAATCCTAGTGTGGGGCGACGTTTTTATAAAAAAAAACACGTTGGACGCACCTAAAAATTTAAGGATTTCCCTCCATTTTTATGGGATCCCATCATCAGATCCTAACTTTGGTAACCGTGGGACCACCATTGGAGTATACTCTTGAGAATACAAAAAGAATTTTGAAAATCGGTCTGCAATTGGCGGCGTCATCACGTAACATACACAAAAAAAAACATACGCATCGAATTGAAAAACTTCTTTTTTGAAGTCGGTTAAAAAATACCTATTAGTATATGTAATCAGCTGCTTTAAATTTTATAGTTAAAATGAAAAAAAAAAACTTCAAAACCGTACGAAGGGTGCCTTCATCCCATATATGCCTACCCTGCCTACCCTACATACTCGTATATTATAGGTACTTTGTCGTTTGTATTTTTTATACAATCGTAGATTCCATAACGCGAGTAAAACCTTAGAGCCCAGCTTTAGAGGAATAAAATTCAAAATAATATTAAAAATAACGCTACTTGCATAGTCTATTACACGTTTTTAGCTGCTCCAACTCCATAAATTGCATATCAAATACCTATCACAAGAAACAAAGTACGAATTTATTTTGAGTTGGTTTCTTTATGGCACATATTTATTATAACAAACAACTACTTACATACTTACATTTTTTTCCTTTTTTGGTTTTGGGAATTTACAGTAAAATTAACAGGTTACAGGCTGCTAACACTTAAATAAGGAAATTTGTATTGAAATAAAATCTTTAAAATAAAACACTAAAATCAATAAACATATTCAAAAAGATATTTACTTTTTCATGTATAAGGTATTTGTGAAGATTAATAGTTCCGACTTGAGTAATAACTTTCACTATTGATCGATATATCGATATTACTCTCTCCTCCCTAGGCGACAATAACTACGATAACATTATGTCACATCACTATCACTACATTGTACCCCTGCCCCCGACCCGTATCGTGCGATAGAGAGAGTTGCAAGAAATGGTCGAAATTGCCTACAATTCCTGTTGGAAATATTGTTTCGGGCGGTAACTGTTTTACCCCCCTAAACCTTTATGAAATTAGACGCTTTTGGTGTCATTTGATTCAGTATACCTTAATCTATGTTTGTACGTTTTGATTTTTTTGTAATTCAGTATAATTTAGTCAAAAAAAGACAAAAATGCTCAAGGTAGTTTTTAAGTCGAAAATATAGATATTTAGATGCTAATAACTTATATTCTGAGCAATATTTCTTCAAAATCAAAACGTACAAACCTAGTTTTTCATTATATCTACGAGATTTCCAAAAATTATGAAAATTGGACTATGTTTAGAGGGAGAAAAGCGTTATCGCTTTTTGTATGAAAATTTACAGCTTCACAATCCTCCTTCACAATGAAATATATTTTGAACAATGGTACCTAAACTACACTAAATAGTACCTATACACAGATAAACTGTACCTTAATCCTTTGAATGTAAAGTAAAAATTCTCCTACACCTGCCATTCTGACGTCAGGCTGGCCGATGCATTGTCATAACACGTTTATAGCTACAACTATCATTCTGGAACCTATGCCAATTAACTGTACCTAAATAGTACCTAGTGAAATATACAACACATAATGAAAATATCATTGGGATTCGTAGGCAAATAAATTTTAAAATTTTGCTTCTATGAGTAATGGTAAGTAATACGTCTGTTTGCTTCTAAGAACACAGGGATAACAACTTCACTGACAAATAATTCATTGTTAATAATGTTAGCGTACGGAATCTGTTCCTTATATTAAACATTTATTATTTTTGTTTAATTGAAAACCCAAATACAGTGAAACCAGCTTAATACGATTTCCCGCATAATACGCCATATTACACTATGACTTAACGCAATTTAAAAGTACCAAATACAATAACTTTCCTAAATAAATAAAAAAATATACATAATCTGAAATAAAAATCATTGATTATAAATAAAAATCAATGTTTGTCCTTTATGCGTTCTGAAACCATTAATGAGATTGTGATGAAACTTTGATATCGTGATCCTGGCACAATTTTTTTTAATGTAGCATTGCAATGCATGCTGAGTGCAGCTTATAATATATAAATACATAATTTGTTAATTTCAGTATAATTCGTCTTATTTTCCCTATTCCACAGATTCCCGCTTTAAACAAATTAAGCTCAAGCTACGTCCGTATGATATTATTATCGTCTTAATCGGGTTTTACTGAATAAAAAAAATCAGTTTCATGTCATTTTAATTTCTGATAAACATATAAGTATGTAAATAATTACAGAAACTTAGCAAATATGCCTAAGCAAAGAAATCATAGTTTTGCTCATCAACTTGTAGATTTTTATATTCATGATCAGTTTGAAAAGTATGTAAGGGTAGTAAGATTATTTATTTTTTCTACTCCAGCATTGTAAAATGCCACAATATTAAAATTATACACTTTTCGTAATTTTAAAAAATATACGCGTATGAGTTAAGTAGTTTATAACATAATAATTATGTTACTTATTAGCTAACTCATAGGTGTTATCTTACAGTATGACCAAGATCTTTGTGGTACGAAGATGCCATTGACATGACAGGAGGGCGCTGCATGTTTTTCCTTAAAAAAAGCTACAACCTCTCTGGCACTACTAAGAATAATTTTAGGCATGCTCTTAATTTAAATTACAAAAATCACAGCAAAATTGTCAACCTCACAGAGAGAGATTGTACAAGATGACATGACAGCATTAGTTCTGATTTCGGCCACGTACCTACTGTTAGCTTGCTTATCTTCCGCTTTATATTTTATCTCTGGCATCCGTATAATTTGGTCAATACAACAATGTTTTCCACGTGGTTTTTGTCTCCACGTGGCTTAAGTTATCTTGTGACGCACATCGGCGAAGTGAAGCCAGTCTTGCAGTTTTGGTCATCGAAGCGAGTTGTCCTTAGTGTTAAGGACAAAGAGTGTGTACAGTACAGTGTGAATAAATAAAGTGATTACAATAAAGTGTGGCGCTTAATTTGAACTATTCCTTATAGTTCAGAAGTGGGATCACGGGAGATTTCTGAAATATCTCTCGGCGGCACGTCCATCAAACGTAAGTATTATTTCATTTTGTAGTAATTTAATGAAACGATCCATAAAAATAATAGTTTAGTAAAATGTTTTAGGATTTGATTTTATACTAGTTGACAAGACAAGTGGAAAGACAGTGATATAAATTTCCCTTAGAAAGCTATACTATTACACGCGTTTCTTAGGATTTTGTTAGATAATTTATGGTTTGACTACTTATTGATGATATAGCGATTTTCAGAGAACAAAAATATAAATGAATAGCCATAGGATAGCATTTGTTTATTCATCCTTATTTGTATTACATATTTCAATAGGTGCAGCTTATATTTCGATTACAACGCTTTCATACCACCACGTGCTACTTTTATATTATAAGTTTCCAAAAGGAATTAACTTTTCTCATTAATAAATGATGTTCAGCGAAATGAATTTTTGTAATTGTACTTTTTTTAAATATTGAGATAAAGTTTGAACATATTAAATCAATGAATTCGTATTTTATAGTAACAAAAAAAATTCTGTAATAATTCTATCCACATTTTTTTCCCCTTATATTTTGCAGACTTTCTGTTTTTCTTGATTTACTTTATTAACATTGTGTTTTAAAATTTTCTTTTTTAATATTCAGATACAGTTAACATTAGTGACCTCGAATATATTAAATCAATGAATTCGTGTTTTAAAGTAACAAAAAAATCTGTAATAATTCTATCTACATTTTCCTCCTTTTTTTTAGACTTTCTGTTCTTTCTTGATTTAATTTATTAACATTGTTTTAAACTTTTTTTATATATTCAAATAAAGATAACATTAGTGATCTTGAATATATTAAATCAATGATTTCGTGTTTAAAAGTAACAAAAAAAAATCTGTAGTAAATCCACCCACATTTTTTTCCTTATTCTTTTTCAGAATTTCTTTTCTTTCTTGATTTACTTTATTAACATTGAGTTTCAAGTTTCAGAGTACGTTGCAATATGGCAGAAAATCCCGATTATAATGCCCAAGATGAGAGAGCTGCCACGAGTCAACGAGCAGCGAGTCCTGTCAGCAACGAACAGATGCTGAGAGAACAACTATTAAGAGAATTGCGAAGAAGACCTGGCCCCAATCGGGAACAAGTAACGAGAAGCGAGAGATCTGGTGAGCGTGAGCAACCCTATTACTATGGACGACCACTGCATTCTCCGAATGATGAGCATGAGCGGCATTCGGAGAACAGTGGCTACCGACATGAACTGCGTTCTCCAAATGATGAGCATGAGCGGCATTTGGAGAACAGAGGTTACCGTCGTGGACCGATCGATGGGCATGAGCAACGATCGGGACACAGTTATTATATGCGAACATCACGTTATGACTGGCGTAGCGAGGAGCATGAACATCGCCCGCCAGGCATAACTAGGCTTGATAGATCTGCACCGAGATTTGAGAAGCGTTCTTCGACCATACCTAGATCTCTAAAACTTGATAGTAATAATGAGGAATATCATAACTTAGGCCATTTTCAACCAAGACAACGTTCAAAATCACCGCCAGCTAAACGTAATCGGTATAATTTTGAACGTGAACTAGAAACTTCACAACGCCCTACTAATTCTAATTTGGATAATGACATATTAGGACAATTTGTCAATGCGATAAGAGGTCTAGCCCAAGTAGGCAATCATAAACTTTCTGCTGTTAACAACGTTATCCCTCAATTTGACCCTATAGCTAAAAACCAACCAATAAAACACTGGATTACAAAAGTTGAAGAGTGTGCGGATATTTATGGGTGGGATGAGCGAGAGATAATCCACTATGCATTACCTAAATTAACTGGCATGGCTAAATCATGGTATGAGAGCCTCCCAACAGTAAGATTCACGTGGAACGAGTGGAAGTCAAAGTTATTAGAGACATTCCCATGTAGGGAAAACTTTGCGGAACTCTTATCTGAGATGTTAGCACTAAAAATCAAATACGGCGAACCACTAGAGCCTTACTATTATCAAGGATGATATAAAGAAAGGATTGTCAATGTCTAACATTTCTAAAATTAGTTATAACCACGAGCAATAGATGGAGCGAGCTGTATCAAATCCAAAATTTGTCGATATTTCTAAAAGCAACAAAGCACACACGCTCCTAGGGTGCACAGCAGTGATTACATAGATTTATGTAGTTATACAAGAGCACGATAGATGGCGTTATATACATTTTTGATACTTTCTGCCAGACATTCCCTCTCATTCGAGAACAAGGTAATTGATAACGTTCGAGAAGCAAGGTGGAGTAATTTTCGCCTGACAGGAGTGAATTTCTCGTGGACCCCAGAAAGCGTTAAATTTTACCTGGTATTGACAGATGATTGTTCTGTGATTAGTGGCTTTCGTTTTTATGTAGAAGTTAAAGTTTGCAAATAGTAAGTAAAGCTTTGCGCAGAACAGTTGTAAAATAAAGCAAGTTCGCGTTGCAAAACACAAAAACTCTTTTCTTTATTTTTGAGCTACTAAAAAATTTAGGAGTGGCAAAAAATAAACCCTTTTTTAACCGACTTCTAAAAACAACGCATCGGGCCACGCGCAGTATAGGGTTCCGTAGTCACTCACATCACACCTTACAACACTGCTATTAAATTAGTAATTATTATTATGATTAAAGCTCCAATGATTTTATATTTACTTACTTAATTTTATATTAATTTCCCAAAAAAATTCAAAGAATGCTGCACTAGTTAGCAGCAGCATTTTAGAGATTTATCCAATTTTTTTTCTATTTTTTTTAAATTTTATTAATTTTTTTTTTATTTTTTATATAATAATGGAAGTGTCCTGAAGCGTAACTAAAATTTTCCAGGGTGATAAAAAAATAACCGTGTATAACCGTTTAGCAGTTAGAGGGGGGGGACACTTACCTCTAAGAAAAATTTGCACTTTAAAACCAAATATTTCAGAAACGAATCCCTAAATCGAAAAATGGTATTCTGAACCGTACATTGTTTTTTAAAGACCTATTCAGCAATACCTTACACGATGGGTTAGTCGAGAAAAAAATGTTACTCCCACTATACTAGGTATGGTAGCCACCCCAAAAAAAATTTTTTTTTTCAATATTTTTTGCTACCACTTTTTTGGCATGATTAATATACATTACCCATACAAAATTACAGCTTTCTAGTACTAATAGTTTCTGAGTAAAAGCACGGACAGACAGACAGACATGACGAATCTATAAGGGTTCCTTGTTTACTACGGAACCCTAAAAAGGAGGAGGTTTCTCAATTCGACCGTATATATGCTTTTGTTATGTTTGTTCGCGGATAACTTCGTCGTTTATGAACCGATTTTGATGATTCTTTTTGTATTCGATAGAGGATACTCCAAGGGTGGTCCCATGCTTAGGATCTGATGATTGAAATCCATAAAGATCGAGGGAAACCCTTAAAGTTTTAGGTGTGTCCAACGTGTTTTGACCGATTTTCAAAATTCCTTTTGTATTCGATAGAGTAGGTATACTCCTGGGGTGGCCCCAAGATCACTAAAGTCAGGATCTGATGATGGGATCTCATGAAAATCGAGGGAAATCCCAAATTTCCTTTATATTATTTTAGGGTTCTTTTCACTAAAAAGATTTCATTCACTAAAAAGTTATAAATAAAAAATATTTTACAAAAAATAAAAACCGACTTCACAAACACTGAAAAGTTTAAAATAATATAAGAATAGTTACAGACAACATCACATTTCTATATTGAAGTCGGTGATAAAGGACAATGTCGAAAATCGCCCCATGACCAACAAAGATTTGATTTACGACATAATTATGTGCATATTTTATAACACTCATAACAAATACCTATATGTATTCGACGGACAAATCAAAAGTATATAAAAGTACTTGCAGAAACAAAACCAAATGAAGTAAAATATACGAATGGTTATTGTTACATTTGCTCGACTGAATAAAATTGAGTCGATTTTACGTAGGTATGGACATTTATTTATTCATATAAATTATGTTTTTCATAACTTCTTTCACAATTTACAACGTAAATTAAATTAAAACATACGTCAATTGACTACTCACGCACTGTCGCTTGTTAGTTCGTTGTGTTTTTGACTTGCTTTATAATTTCGAGATTTCTTGTTCTACGTGACTATAATAACGTTCTCTGATTGATTGCAATAATTATTATTTTAATAATTGTATAAGTATGGACTATGTGTATTGTGCTAAAGAAATAAACTGTTACTTCAACTAACCTCGAAATCTGATTCATTTTGATATCCTATTATTCGATTTCAAAGCTTGTCCGTAGTAATTGATGTGGAAGTACAGCATTAACTAAAGTTTAATTATACGCATTAAAAGCATTTTTTGACTGCTGTTGGTGTTGGGGCGAACAATGTATGGACGCAGAACAATGTCCTTTTAAGACTTTCTGGATCATCGTTTGGTACCGACTTCAATATAGAAGTGTGATGTTGTCTGTACCTATTTGTAGACTTTTCAGTGTTTTTGAAGTCGGTTTTTATTTTTTGTAAAATATTTTTCTATAGTGAAGAACGCAAAATTGTTTCAATTTTTGATGTGCCTCATTTAATAAAAAATATAAGAAATAATGTTTTAACTCATAATATCATTAAAAACAAAAATGAAGTCTTTTAAAGATATCATCAACTTATCATTTAGACAAAAATAATAAAAGTAGGTCGCTTCTAAAAATAACCGATCGGCACATAAATCCGAACGCATTCCAAAAAAAGACTAGAAGTAGAAGCCTTGCAACTCAGCACCTAAAAGTTTAGGTACCTACCGTGCATAGAATCAAGATAGAATTAAAATATATCGGAGCATCGGGTATAACGAAGTTAATTTCTCCGCGTGTATTTTTTCTTTTTTTTACAGCTTAAAATACACTTTTTGTTACTTCTTTTAATATTTGTGTACATGAGATATCATTTACAATTCCTATAATATACACAGAAAGAATTTAAAAAAAAAATTATTGAATGTAACATTATCCATTAAATTAAGCGCCATCTAGTAAAAAAGTATTATAACAATCTAAGCACCGCACTGACTGCACCGTGCTTAATTGTATTCGCCATCTAGCGCGAAACCGTAGAAACCGTGTAATAGGATTAAACTTTTCGATAAAGATTAAAATTGTTCTGGCGGAATATTGTCGAATTATTTGTAATTTACTATTATTAAAACAACTTTGTATTAATTTTCAGGCATGATTCAGTATAAATTATCAACAAAATTTAAGTTAGCAACCTTATAGGTCAGCGCCATCTAGATATAAGGCGGGAATATGACCTTTCTTATAGTTGTATGACATTGGCAGTCTATATTATTCTTCGTCTATGCTATTATTTAAAGCTTAATCTATTACATAGGTGTAGGATAAACGGTAAGGAAGCTGTGGATTGTATACTGTATGGTATTGAAGATAGAGCCATTAGGTTAGGAGCACAAGCCGCAGAATATGATACGCCGGAACAGGTATTGAAATATTTTAAGTCTGTGAAAGTGGGGCAAGTAAGGGAAACTATTGTAAATAGAAACAAAAATGATAGACGGCTTAGTAATTCGCAGGGAGCGAACGACAAGCTTCCCCTACCTTTTAAACGACCTATTAAATGTTTTAACTGCGGGGTAGAAGGGCATCCTAGTTTTAAATGTCCTAAGCCGCTGGAAAAATGTAACACCTGCTATAGGCTTGGTCATCAAACAATAAATTGTACTTTTAATGGTCCTAGAAGAGATGACAAATCTAAAGAAAACAAATCGAACAATGAAAAGCATGTTTTAAAAATTACCGTTGATGATTCAAAGCCTACTGACGAAGGCATTGAGCCGATTGCAGTAGAAAGGAGAATTAATGACAAATATTATATTTTAGTTAAAGTAAATAATTGTCCTCTGTCCTGTTTTGTAGATTTAGGTAGTGATTGTTGTTTTATTCGTTACTCTAATGCAAAAGAATTAAATTTAACAATAAATTGTGATGATCTGCCCTTTGTGAAGGGATTTGGTGACAACTTTGTGCAACCAGTAGGCAAAGCTATTGCAACAGTTGAGGTTCAAGGTATCTGCGAGACTGTAGAAATATTTGTTGTTCACGACCAATTTTTGAAGCGTTCATTTTTATTAGGGCACTCTTTTACGGAAAAACCCGGCATTATTATAACAAAAACACCTAATAGCTTAGTGTTTGAAAGAAATTACCAGCAATCTAAACTTTTTATGCTAAGTAGAGAACAAATAATTATTAACGCGAATGAAACTAAGGCAATTCCAGTTCAATCTGATAACTCATTTACAGGTAAGATATATATCAATGGTGAAGTTAGAGGTAAAGAAGGCAAGGAATACTTACTCATGCCCGGAATATATGAGGTAAATAAAGGGAATAGTAGTATTCTTGTTCAAAATTTATCTGAGACTACATTATCATTTACAAAAGGCTGTCTAGTAACGCGGGCATATGCTAATCATTGTAAGGATATTAAACATGTATTAAGAATAGAAACCGAAAATGAATTAGATAATAGCAATTTAAAATACGGAGAAACGTTGACGAAAGAAGAAGTAATGGCTTTGAAAAAAATACTTACTGATTTTAAGGACTGCTTTTCTAATGGATTTAAAGACTTAGGGTTTACTAGAGTAGCTGAAATGGAGATAAGACTCGGTGACTCTGAACCTATTGTTTATAGACCTTACCGCTTACCGTATTCCGAACGAAAATTAGTTCAGAATATGGTACAGGATATGCTAGATTCAAATATAATTAGAGAGTCTTCGTCGCCTTACGCCAGTCCAATTGTACTTGTTCAAAAAAAATCTGGCGAAAAACGCCTCTGCGTCGATTATCGTGCCTTAAATAGGAAAACAATAAAAGATCACTACCCTCTTCCACGCATTGAGGATCAACTGGATTTATTAGCAGGACATCAGTATTTTATTTCATTAGACCTTGCATCAGGCTACTACCAAATCCCTATTGCGGAAAATTCTATATCTAAAACTGCATTCGTAACGCCAGACGGGCAATTCGAATATTTGAGGATGCCATTTGGGCTTGTCAATGCACCCTCTGTTTTTCAGCGAACAATTAACAAAATTTTTGCGGATGGCAAAATTAAATTTGCTATCATCTACATGGATGATATATTGATTCCAGTCCATGATTTTGGGGAAGGGTTATGTCGCTTGCGAGAGGTTTTAGAGTTATTACGTAAGAGTGGACTAACATTAAAACTTAGCAAATGTAACTTCTTCTTGCAGAACATAGATTTTTTAGGGTTTGAAGTAAGTAGTGAAGGCATCCGTCCCGGAAGTAGAAAAATAGAGGCAGTAGATAAGTTTCCTTCGCCGAAAAACCAGCATGAAGTCCGCCAATTTATCGGATTGGCTAGTTTCTTTAGAAGGTTCATAAAGAATTTTGCGGTAATAGCTAGACCATTAACAGACTTACTGCGCAAAAATTTCGATTGGGAGTGGTCCAATAAACAAGAAAATGCTTTTAAAGAACTTAAACAGGCACTAATTGATAGACCTATTATCGCTCTTTATGATCCTTCTGCGGAAACTCAGTTGCATACTGACGCCTCTAAATTAGGAGTAGCAGGAGTTTTGATGCAGCGGGGTCCAGAGGGATTGTTTCGTCCAGTTTCTTATTACAGCCGTAAAACCACACCCGAGGAACAAAAATTGCACTCTTTTGAATTAGAGACTTTAGCAGTTATAGCGTCCCTTAACAAATTTAGAGTCTATTTAATAGGAATTCCTTTTAAAATCTACACGGATTGCAATGCTCTACGTACGACTATGACAAAGCGTGATTTAGTATCTCGCATAGGAAGATGGTGGATACAGTTACAAGAATTCGATTGTGATATAGAATATAGGGCTGGTAATAAAATGGCACATGTGGATGCGTTAAGCCGCAATCCAGTATTACCCGCTATACCTGAAAGTCATGTTCTAGATGTTCTTAGTATTGATAGCGAGAATTGGCTTAGTACAGCTCAATCTGTTGATGACGAAATTATTAGTCTTAGAGATATTCTGAAAAATCCAGACTTAGAAAAGATTGTTGACACATTTAAATATTACAAATTAAAAGATGACAAGGTATATAGAACAGTTAACGAAGGGTTGCGTTGGGTAGTTCCGAAAGCCATGCGGTGGCAAATTTTAAAAAGAAACCATGATGATATTGGTCATTTTGGTTTCGAGAAAACTTTGTCACGAGTTAAACATTCATATTGGTTTCCCAAAATGCGGAGATTTATAAAAAAATATGTCGCCGCATGTTTAGAGTGTGCACACCATAAATCTGTAGGAGGCAAACGTGAGGGAGGATTGCACCCTATTCCCAAACCAGAACGGCCTTTCCACACGATACACGCTGATCATCTTGGCCCGTTTGTGCGAAGCAAACGGGGCAATTGTTATCTGCTCGTTATCGTTGATGGCTTTTCTAAGTTCGTGAATATTTCTCCTGTTCGAAATACTAAAAGCGTAACTACAGTCAGAGTTTTAAAAGAACACGTCAGTTACTTTGGTACACCAATCAGATTAATAACAGATCAAGGTTCTTGCTTTACTAGCCACACATTTAAAAAATTCATTAGAGAAACTGGTATCAAACATACTCTCAATGCTGTAGCAACTCCACGAGCGAATGGCCAAGTTGAAAGATTCAACAGAACAATTTTAAACGCTCTCTCAACTAAAACCCACGGAAGAGATGAAAAAACTTGGGATGAATATATTCCGGACATTCAAATAGGCATTAATACCACTATCCATAAGACTACACAAAAATGTCCGTCAGAACTTGTCTTTGGATTTAAACTCACAAACACCTCTGAATCAATAATGAACGATATTTTAGATGATACGTTACATGTCGCTCCTCCCGATGAGCTTCACGATGTTAGGGCAAATGCTAGTCGCCTTATTAACATTCAACAAGAAAAAGATAGGGTTAGAATTAATGTAAATAGAAAAAAAGGAACTATATACAAAAGTGGAAATCTCGTTAGGGTTGAAAGGGAAGTTAGTGTTAACGATGGTAAGTCCAAGAAACTCGTTCCTAAATTTCAAGGACCGTATCGAATTTTGAAAGTTTTGCCAAATGATAGATTTATTATAGAAGATACACCAATAACCCGTAAAAATAATCGTCGATATGAAGCTATTGTCTCGTTAGATAAACTTCGTCCTTGGTTAAACCTTAATACAGACCTTGGTGATACCTCTAGTGATGATGAAAATAATGCGAATGTTAATGAAACTGATGTTGATAACTGAATACTTACCTATTGTGATTTTATTATTAAATTTAAAATATTTGCAATACACTGATTTTATATATACATGTTGATTTTATTAAAATAGCTTATTATTAAATGAACTGTGATTGCAATTGTGAAATTGATTGAAATTAATCATTTTATATTTAACTATTTGTAATTGCACCTCAAATTCTTGACTATGTGATTAATAAAATCGTATGTATTCGTTGACTACATTATTGTGAACTAACAATTTGATTCTATGCATATATTTCATTACTTAATACTTTAATGAACTTTATTATAGTTATTGTAATAGGTAACATGTATAATCATCGTACGTAGTTACTTTGTGTTATGTTTTACATAGCTGAATGTAGTTTAAATTCAATAAATATTACTCTTGTCTAATAAGTTATTATATCAGAAAATATCTTGTTTTGTATAATTAAGTTATGTTATTCGCAACTTACAATTAATTATATTTGTTATTTTTTGTATTTAACCAACTATATCGCTTTATTTCAAATTGTAAACAAATAAAACAAATAGCTGTCGTTGTATTAGTTCATACCAATGAATTTACTTTGTACGAGGACGTACTAATTGTCAGATGGCCGAGCTGTTAGCTTGCTTATCTTCCGCTTTATATTTTATCTCTGGCATCCGTATAATTTGGTCAATACACTTGTCGTTAATTTCCATTTATATGTTACTTCCGTTTAGTCCGTTTAGTCCTTAGTGTTAAGGACAAAGAGTGTGTACAGTACAGTGTGAATAAATAAAGTGATTACAATAAAGTGTGGCGCTTAATTTGAACTATTCCTTATACTACCACAAGTTCTTAGTTGCACTGAGGCGCGTTCAGGGCCTTCGCGCGAAGTACAACTTTTCGCTCTAACCCCGTTCAATGCCTTCGAGCGTGACAACCGGGTGAAACAACCGGCCCGTTCAAGACCTTTGAGTGTCGGCGCGAGTTACAACCGAACAACCATCGAATTTGATGGTTGTAAAACGCTCTGACGTTTATGACTGAAATACTCTTACGTGATTGGATGATATTGGCGGCCATATTCTATAATGTCATCTACTAGAAAGAGAGAGAAATAAAAAATCATGTGAAAGAGGGAGATAAAAGATTTGGTTGCTACAATCCGTTCAACGCCTTTGAGCGAGTTAAAAAACAACCGGACAACTACACCCAGAGGCGCTGAACGCGCCTCTGTATAATATAAGGTAGGTGACTGTTTTTTTTAAAATAAAAGTGGCCAGCGTCAACGTACTCACAGTTGAAATGTGTGTTACATAATAAAGATTCTTAAAAGTCGAGTATTATGTACCGTTGCATACAGTATTATATCTACGACAGCTCAAACTTTATTCCATAAAATAAAAAAACACAAGCATTTAAAAATAATAAACTCACAAGTTCGCGCCGATTAAACAATTGACATTCAAAACGTGAAAGCCCGCGCTTTGTTTTTTTTATCATCAATGACAGACAATACTGAAAAAAAACTTCGATCGCGTTCAAGTTAATATACCTATCTAAACTAAAATAACATTCAGTAAATAAAATCTGTATTTCAAGTAGATTATTTATGAAATAGTAAATAAAACTCGATATAAATAATTATGGTAATTGCAATGATAATTACTTGATTTGATTTTTACTTTTTTTATGGATGCGTTTGAGAAGACACACATTTCAACTGTGAGTACGTTGACGCTGGCCACTTTTATTTTAAAAAAATCAGTCACCTACCTTATATTATACCTCAGAATAACAACTAAAGCAGCTTGCTTTAGTTATTCTTCTGAGTATTATACAGTGCAACTAAGAACTTGTGGTAGGTACGTGGCCGAAATCAGAACTAATGCTGTCATCTTGTACAATCTCTCTCTGTGAGGTTGACAATTTTGCTGTGATTTTTGTAATTTAAATTAAGAGCATGCCTAAAGTTATTCTTAGTAGTGCCAGAGAGGTTGTAGCTTTTTTTAAGGAAAAACATGCAGCGCCCTCCTGTCATGTCAATGGCATCTTCATACCACAAAGATCTTGGTCATACTGTAAGATAACACCTATGAGTTAGCTAATAACATAATTATTATGTTATAAACTACTTAACTCATACGCGTATATTTTTTAAAATTACGAAAAGTGTATATTTTTAATATTGTGGCATTTTACAATGCTGGAGTAGAAAAAATAAATAATCTTACTAGGTACCCTTACATACTTTTCACACTGATCATGAATATAAAAATCTACAAGTTGATGAGCAAAACTATTTCTTTGCTTAGGCATATTTGCTAAGTTTCTGTATTATTTACATACTTATATGTTTATCAGAAATTAAAATGACATGAAACTGATTTTTTTTATTCAGTAAAACCCGATTAAGACGATAATAATATCATACGGACGTAGCTTGAGCTTAATTTGTTTAAAGCGGGAATCTGTGGAATAGGGAAAATAAGATGCATTAAACTGAAATTAACAAATTATGTATTTATATATTATAAGCTATATTTATATATTATATAATACATAAAAAAATTGTGCCAGGATCACGATATCAAAGTTTCATCACAATCTCATTAATGGTTTCAGAACGCATAAAGGACAAACATTGATTTTTATTTATAATCAATGATTTTTATTTCAGATTATGTATATTTTTTTATTTATTTAGGAAAGTTATTGTATTTGGTACTTTTAAATTGCGTTAAGTCATAGTGTAATATGGCGTATTATGCGGGAAATCGTATTAAGCTGGTTTCACTGTATTTGGGTTTTCAATTAAACAAAAAAGATAAATGTTTAATATAAGGAACAGACTCCGTACGCTAACATTATTAACAATGAATTATTTGTCAGTGAAGTTTTATCTGTTATCCCTGTGTTCTTAGAAGCAAACAGACGTATTACTTACCATTACTCATAGAAGCAAAATTTTAAAATTTATTTGCCTACGAATCCCAATGATATTTTCATTATGTGTTGTATATTTCACTAGGTACTATTTAGGTAAAGTTAATAAAAGTTAATAAAAGTTAAAGTTAAACGTAGTGTTACATACTCTTTGCAGTTAATTGGCATAGGTTCCAGAATGATAGTTGTAGCTATAAACGTGTTATGACAATGCATCGGCCAGCCTGACGTCAGAATGGCAGGTGTAGGAGAATTTTTAATTTACATTCAAAGGATTAAGGTACAGTTTATCTGTGTATAGGTACTATTTAGTACAGTTTAGGTACCATTGTTCAAAATTAAGCTGAGAAGTCGCTGAGAAGTCCATGCAGGACAATGCACAAGAGTGTGTAGCGCGGTGTCTTCGTCCGCACCGCAATGGTGACAACGTGGGTCATCTTCCCTCCTGGCAACCTTGCGAAGGTACCTATCAAAGCAGCCATGCGCCGA
Source organism: Schoenobius gigantellus (assembly GCA_963935595.1). Classification (NCBI taxonomy): domain Eukaryota; kingdom Metazoa; phylum Arthropoda; class Insecta; order Lepidoptera; family Crambidae; genus Schoenobius; species Schoenobius gigantellus. The sequence continues at coordinate 7,167,459 of OZ012544.1, read as the reverse complement.
CAGTACCTGCACGAGGTGGAAGGTGAGGGTGTCGAATCTCCTTGTAACCCAGTCACGGAGGACAGGATGGAGCACCGCGTTGATCCACTGACCGTATTCTGCTCTTTCGAGCCTTGAAGACCACGAGGACCCAAGAACTGAATTCATGGCCTCTTCACGCCAACTTTTCACCTCTCTCTCAGTCAGGCGACTCTTTTATTATATACCGCCGTTAGTACATGTGCCTCCAAATCCCATGGTGGCATCGATGCCTAGGCGCAGGCGGACTCCGCGGATAGCTCTCGTCACAAGACAGCACTAGGACCTTTGGTGTTGGTTAACAACCTCCCCAGGGCCATGGCTGTGGATACCAATTTTGGAGCCAGTCGAGAAAAATGTTCTCTAAAGTTCCAGCTCCTGTCCAGCACTAAACCCAGATACTTCAAGTGTGGAGTAATATCCACCCGTGTTCCATTGATCATAAGATAGGTGGGGGTCCCTTGGGATGCCCATGGACGACCAGGGCCTCCGTTTTATTGAAAGCCCTAATCTTTCAATTCTTGAGACGACTTGTTCCACGCCAGCTGTAGTTAGTAGGGAAGCCAGTCTGTTATTCTTTCCACGAACTGTAACAAGGGTATCATCGACGTAACACACTACCTCCAGTCCGCGGGATAAGTTCCCTCTTAGTACATAATTATACCCGATGTTCAACAGAAGAGGGCCAAGGACCGATCCCTATGGAACACCGAGCATCATAGACTTTCGAACAACATGTCCGTTGCTGTCAGTGTAAAGGACGATTCGCTCTCTAAAATAATCAGCAATAACATGCTGCAGGTATAGGGGAACCTCGTGGTAGTTGAGTGCCTTTAAGACGCGCTGAGGTGGAAGCGTGTTAAAAGCATTCGGTATGTCTAAAGAAACTGCTATCAAGACGCAGCTATCGGAAGTAGCCTCTTTGGAAAGGGATTTGACCTAGGGGAGCGCGTTATTCGTGAAACTGGTTCTCCGCCAGGTCAGGCCCGTCGTCCGAACGATGGCCCTCTTGCGGCGGCCGCAGAGGGTCATAGCAACCCGGGCCGTGCGAGCTTATCGCACGGTCAGCCACGGCGCAGCCTGCGTTCTTGCGGGCCAAACGCCGTGGGATGTCGATGCACGCGTACATGCAGAGGTGTATCGACATCGGGTTGCCGTTAGAGAGCGGGGGGGACGATCCGCTCCCGAGGAAGTGGAGCGGGTTCGTACCCAAGCGCAGAGGGAGGCTCTGCGTCAATGGGGTGAGGCACTCGCCTTCCCAGCTGCTGGCCACCGGACGATCGAAGCGATACGTCCGGTGTTGGAGGAGTGGGTAGGGCGCCGGCAGGGCAGTCTCTCGTTCCGCACGGTGCAGGTATTGACCGGACATGGCTGTTTCGGTCACTACCTGCACCGGGTCGCGCGTCGGGAGGAAACGCCGCAGTGTCATCACTGCGACGCTCCCGACGATACTGCCGAGCACACTCTGTTGGTGTGCCCGGCCTGGCGATGCCAGCGCAGCGAACTCAACGCTGCGCTGGGAGGTGGAGACCTCTCGCTGCCGAGCATGGTCGTGGCCATGCTCCGCGGCGAGGCGGAATGGGGGGCTGTCGCCTCCTTCTGCGAGGACGTCATCTCGCAGAAGGAGGCCGCGGAGAGGGAGCGGGAGAATGATCCTCCAGCCGCTCCCATCTGCCGCAGACGGACAGGCAGGCGAAGGCGGGCATTCGCGCAAGCAATGCCCGTCTAAACACCCTGCCGTGGGGGCCTGCGTGCACGGTTGGCCCCGTGTACGCCGCCGTAAGGCTCTCCGTCTGAGGATTGCCCTGGTGTTCTCGGGCAATCCCCCCTTGGCGATAGCCCGACCAGCTAGGTCGGGTTAGCCCGGGCGCGTTGGTAGTGGTAGTCGCAGTGTGGACCCTACCACGCGCGTCCAAAAGGGCAGGAAGAACACCGAGGGGTTTAGTATGTAGGCCTGGCACTCTGTCGGGAGAGCCCCACACACGCTCGTCGTCTAGCCAACGGCGAGTACGGTGCGGTCACGCATTCCCCTCGAAAAAAAAAAAAAAAAGGTCAGGCCCGTCAATGCTCAAGTAGCGGTTTATTCAAACGGCGAGGCTACGCTCGAACATTTTCGACATTTCGTTAAGCAGAACAATGGGCCGATATCTTGACGGAGAATCAGCTGGCTTGCCTACTTTTCTAAGAAGAACGAGTCGCCCTGTCTGCCAATCTTTTGGAAATCTTCCTTCGGTGAGGCATTTATCCATGAGGTCCCTAAACCGAGACTTTAGTGGAGGTAAAGTTACCACCAGAGTCTGTCCAGGGACGCCGTCTGGTCCTGGCGCGGTCTTTTTGGCTTTGAGCCTGAATAAAGCTGCTTTATACTCCCCATTCGTGATGGTCGGAATGGAGGGCAACGGAAAGACCTCCTTTGCGGGAATCATGCGGGGTGGTGTAAAAACTGAGGAGCCCCGAGGAAAAAGAGTAGTGATCACCCTGTCTAAGAAGTCTGGCTGGAGAGACTCCGTTAATGGTGGGGCAAGTGTCTGAAGCTTGTTTTAAACCATACGATATGGCCGTCCCAACGCGTCTTGGTTTAGTCCTTCCAACAACTCCTGCCATGCTCGATTTTTGGCTTCCTTGATCGCAATCTGTAGAGCCCTCTTGGCAGACTTGTAGGAATCTAACAGATTGGATTCAGTCGTCTCGTCACATGTTCGTCTGTGGCGGGCGTGCAACCGTTTTGCCCTAACACAGTCCTTTCTTATATCAGAGAGTTCTCCGGACCACCAGTAGAGAACGGACGATTTTTTGGAGGACGATGCTGGACTCGAGGCATAGCTGCATCACACACTTTGGTGAGCGCGTCACGCAGCCAGTCTGCCTCAGCATCGACCCCCTCGAACGATAATGAGTTCGCAAGCCAGGCTTGTGCCACAGCTGACTCATTAGTAAGCTCCTTGTCCATCCTGGAGATGGCCCAGCAAGGAAAAATGAAGCCAGCATTCCTTCCGTGACTTGCCCAGTCCGGTATGGTGGATGGAGACCCGCCAATCAGTGACTTTGCATTCGATAGCAGGGGTAGCAAACGTGAGGTCTACAATGGACTCTCCTGCTGTCGAACACGAGTGTTTGTTGAACCGTGGTTAAGGAAAGAAAGGCCAGATATTATGGCCCATTCCTCCACCAGCTTACCCCTCCGATCAGTGGCCGGGGATCCCTAAGCCGCCGAATTGGCATAAGATCGCCTAGAACAATCATTGAGGGCGTAGAGTTCCGCTGGAGATAATTCCGACGTCGATTGACCGCTGTGCCATCGACTGCAGGAATAGATTCTGAGCGGCGGCGCACTAACTTAGATTCCCTTGAAGATATTTCCTGGAGATCCTATCAACTATTAGCTTTGGCTGCTTTAGCCTTGGCCTTAGCTCCCTTCTCTTTAAGGGTAGCTGCTTTCACCGCCAGGGCTTGGACCTGCTCCTGATTTCTTTTGGTTCTTGCTCTACGCCCCAAAGCCTTAGTCCACTTATCGAAATTTTCCGACTCTTTTAAAGGGAGAGAGGAGAGCCTTAGTTCAGGCATATTACGTTTAACTGGACGCTTACATCACTCTAATATACCTTATACACAAAAGCATCAGGCTATTTTACCTAAAGAGTCACCTATTACTCAGTGTCTTGTTAGATCTGAACATGAAAGACTTTTGCATGCAGGTCCAAAACTGTTATTGTCTAATTTAAACCAAAGATTTTGGATAACTAATGGCTTAATGTATGTTAAAAAGATTACAAAAAATGTGTAATATGTTTTAGAAACAAGGCAGAGGCCAGTAAGCAGTTGATGGGTTCCCTGCCAGCTGATCGGGTGACTGCTATGAGTCGAAACTTCGTTTCCTATCGAAACTTTCCGACTCTTTTTACCGTGGGAGAGCCATGCTTCGGCACGAATGGGCCGGCTCGACCGGAGTGATACCACGGCCTCACAGAAGACCGGCGTGAAGCAACGCTTGCGTTGTGTTTCGTCGTGTGAGTGAGGGTACCGGAGGCCCAACCCCCTACCCCCCTTATGATGGCGCAGTTAAATAGATTGTTACCCCAGGAGGGTACCAACTGCGCTAGCTTTAGAGAATCCCTCTCTGGACGTCCACTTCCAGGACGTAATATACCTGGGCGTGGACGCCTAGGCCGCACCTCGTATTCTGTTTGGCAAAACTGCGCTCAAAGATACCTGGGGCAAGAGCAAACCCACGGCACCCCCTGCCACACTGACTGTGGACTTCTGTAATATTAGGGGGCTTCATTCCAACCTCAATGCTGTCCACCACCACCTCGAGACAGTAAAGCCGGTCTTGCTCCGGTCGGACGGAGACGCAGATATCGTCTCCGGCGGACACTTCTTACCTTTCCTACCTTTATTTTCAAAGATTATGGAATCAATTATCAACCGCCAGCTTCTTCGGTACCTAGAGGATCACCAGCTGCTCAGTGACCAACAATACGGCTTCCGTAGGGGTCGCTCTACTGGTGATCTTCTAGTTTACTTGACTCATCATTGGGTAGAGCCATTCGATGTCTTTTTTTCTTCTTGCGGACTTACCGTCACCGCTCGTAAGCAGCACCACCAACCAGCATCTGAGACATCACCGGTCGTCATTCTAATGGCATCAGTGCAAGATATCATAGATTGCACCGACTCATTAGACGTGTCAGAATCGTCCAACCGTCTCTTTTCCCCCTTATCGGGTACATCTGTAATGACGATGATTTCAACCCTCGACCCTCCTGCTGACATTAGCGAAACCGCCGATTTTGTCAACTTACTATCTACATCCTTAGCACTAGATTTGCTACTATACTTAGAGCTAGACTTATCGCTACTATTTACATTACTTATATTATTCTGTACTTGCCGCAGATCTGCTGCGCGATCGCGTTAAACGCGGTGTTTCCTCTCCGCTCCCATAACGGAGTTCCCCCTCATCAATAATACTTCCACTCGCCTCGGTTATATTTTCCACCGCCGCCGGCCCGAATACCGACGGTGGCCCACTCTTAACGGGTTCGCATTTCTAATTCGCATTTGAAGAAGTGGATCTCGGTTAGCACAGCACCAAATACGCCCGGCTGCTCACAGCCACCTTGTGCGGTCCTACGGGGGAGACTGAAACCCCCTGGTGTGTTTGTTTTTCGTCACTAAGATCCATGTTGCGCTTTGCAGGGTGAGCTCCCTAGGGTGGCCGTTCGGGACTGGAGACCCTCTAGCCAGTCATCCCATCGGCACGGACCAGACGGCCCGATGCTCAGTGCGCCGGACCCCCGGCTCGGCTAAGTGCGGGTAATGGGTTTGCCCGACAGCAGACTCTACTGAATCCACTGCCGCGCATACGAGCCAGAGCTTGAAGAAGTCTGGATCGGACACTCCGAACAGAACAACAACAAGAGACGCGAAGCGCCATAGTCAACAATTGGTCCCTTACAGCCAGCAAAATAACTGCTGGATTAATTCAAGCCAATCTACGATCCGCAACGGGTCAGCGTTCTATAGCCAAATCCCCTTCTTACAACAAGAAGGAGAGACTTCCCCATGGGGGCTACTTGTCAGACTATTAGCCCGCGGGTTGCCCGAGGTGCACCACGAGGAGGTTGTCTGACTTCGCACCCACCGCTGCTAGGCCAAGTACTGCAAGTTCGATTTATTCCAAAGAATTTTTGGTCGTATATCGTAGTGTTTGAGAAAAATAAGTGTTTATTATTTGACCAGATTTACTTACCTATTTCATAAAAACATTTTTTTAAAGAATTACCTATACTTATCAAGAACAAGTTGAATAGGTATTGTGTCCCGGTTTATCTACACAGGTAAATCTCGCGACAAGCTTTTATGCTATGATAGCTGTGCCCGCGACTTCGTTCACATGGATGTCGGAAAATAACAATTTTTCCCCGTTTCTACAGCATTTTTCATTGATGCTCAGCCATAAGAATAAACAAGTATAGAAGCGAAACTCCCGGCCGTCGAGCGCTCAAGGCCACGTTATTCACCTACCGTTTGATTTCCGTTGAACGGAATCGCCAGTCAAGGCGCGCACCCATATCTCTAATAAGTCTGTGCGCGCACCGCATCCCGCACGTACGTGACTCCTTCCCGCGCGCCGCTATCTACCTAGTCGCCGCGATGCCGACTTATTGTTGCGTTTATGGGTGCAAAAATAATGCCATAATAACCCCAAATTTAAAGTTTTACAATTTGCCCGAAGATAAAGAAAGGTAAGTACAAAGGTATATCTACTTGTTTTATTCAATCCTCTCTAAGCAACTGCGAAGATGACTTGGATATATTTCTTTTGAGCAAAGACGACGGCACAGAACCTTTTTTTGCAAACCATATGACATCGGAGATTTCGCCGCTTGCTGTTCCGACATGCGATTACAGGTCTGAGGGCCTATTACCGATCTCATGGTTTTGCAAATGATATCATATGATATCATAGTGCAAGACGAAAAATACGATTTCCGGTCAGATTTTTAATCATTTGTTTATTATTTAATGATGACATCATTGAAATTATGCCATAGTGATGATTATTCGAGATCAGTAATACGAAATGCAGTATTTCATGACTTCTTTTTCTCAAATTTATACCATGTCATACAATGAAAGATCCATAATTGGCCCTCAGATTTGCCTACACAAAACGCACTTTCCTACGTTTGTGGGTATCTACTCAAAAAATGCTCGCTTAAACATGAATGCCCAGCTTTCAATAAATACAGAGATTACAAGGGAGAAAATACAGAAAATTCTCAACTATTTATTCATTTTAAAGCATTCAATCGGACAAAAATTTTCGGAAGTTTAACTGTTCCTCCGGCACATTTTGTAAACTATATTGAGAAACTCGAGAATATATTCGTAAATAGCTTCAAAAATTTTATTTTTACCGATGGTGCTGGTGCGATCTTGCTAGATACAATGAAAAAAATTGTGTTTCAGGTACCTTGTGAATATTTTCCTATTGATTACCTGATTAAGCTTTTTATAAGAATGCGTATTTACTACGCGCTGAAGTTTAATAACCGAAACTACAAATCATCTACAAAAACGCCATCTTTTATAAATATCAGACATTTGTAAATATTTCTGTTGAATTGAAACCTTTTAAATAAAAATGATTGAATATTTTAAAATTATTTTTATTATACCTACCCTAGATACAGATACAGTTTTATTCGTAATATTCATTACATGTCAAAGCTAATACAATATAATGTATCGAGTTTCTAAAGCTGTCATTGTAGTGCAATTTTGAAACTCTGTAAGTATGGGATTTTTTTTTGTCAAGTCGGGAATAATTTGAATTATGAGAAACTTTGGTACTGCTATATAGGTATATTTTTATCGACCTTTGTTACTGTTCCATATAAAATTTAAATACAATCAATACTTGATTAAAATTATGAAACAACAGATTTTTTTTTCAAGTGAAAATGTTGGTCTGATAGTAAAAAGTGAGCTTAGGTTTTATCCATTAGTACATTCATAACTTCAGCTCTTGGACTATAAACGTAGGTACGATACCTAAATTACAAACCATTTTTGTACATCGAAATTCGAAACATTTTAATTATTTTGTTCTCTAAGTTGTAGGGATTAAGCTCAATTAATCAAAAATAGGCAGGTTCTTATAACTACGGAATCAAAAAAACTAAAAATGTGGGTACTATTGCTAAAGATAGTCGCTCGCTCGCTACACTTGAAGTACAAAATCAATAAGACTCGGTGTATACTCAGTTTCTCATTTAATGTAAAATATGGAGGTACCTATATAAAAAATATTGTAGTGGTCACCATACGTCCATGTGGTGACCCTAGCGGCGCCCGCAGACTACTGCGGGGCGTTACAGGAGGAAGGGCGCTGTAGGTATGCAAATAGCGGCATTTGGTGCACCCACAAAGGAGATTCGCTTCTATACTTGTTTATTCTTATGACTCAGCATCTATTAGTCGTAGCGTGTGTTATATAGCCTACTATACAACACAAAAATAATTTTTCAATTTAAATCAGTAGTTCCTGAGATTAGCGCGTATAACCAAACAAACAAACTCTTCAGCTTTATAATATTAGGAAGTACAGACACGGTAATAGTATATTACCGTGGTATCGATAAAATAAATTGCCAAGTCCGGGTTGGACTCGTGCACCGAAGCGAAGGTTCCTTACAAACTTAGAATTATTATTCTAAGCTTACAAACTTATCTAAGTTATATACGTTCCTAACTATGAGTATGTACATATTTACAGTTTTCAGTATTTATTTTTCCTCAACGTGTGATATAAGACCTTGCTTCTTGGAAAATTTCAGTATTCTAGGTCAATGGGAAGTACCCTGTAGTTTTGTTTCCCGTAAAAAATCGCAAAATTTGCGAAAATATGCAACATAAATGGTCATATCTTTTGACCTCCTTGACATACAATTATGATTTTTCACATCTGAAAGAGACCGTAGACCCGAATGTTTTGTATAAATTTCTATTTGATATCTTTACGCGTTCCCGAGAAAAAGGACCGAGAAGAAGAGAAAAACGGACAACAAAGTGATCCTATATCGGTTCCGTTTTTTTCTTTCTCTTGGAAAAATTGCGGCATGTAACAAATTGATGGACTTAATTTAATTTAAAGTTTAATTTCCCCTTATAAGAGCATTAAAATAAAATTTTGTTTTTACAATGTTTGTTTACTCGTATTAGAGTTAGTTTTGTAGGTATTATTATTAATTCCTATAATGTGGTGCAAAACGAAGTAAAAGCACAGATTACTAAATAGGTAAAAGTAGCTCCGTGAAGATCAACTACGCACAAATTGCGTGATGCATAAGGTTCGCACAAATATAAATCGGCATACATCATAAAAAATATATGAACGTTCGAAAATTTGTTGGATTATTGATAATTCTGTTTTAGTATTAAATCATATAACGTATAAAGTTATAAAAATGGACGGAGTAATTTTTCACATCACGTTATTAAGCAAAAATCAAAAAAATATGTTTCTATAGGAAAATTTATTGGATTACTTAACAAACCTGGTTGCGCCAGTTATTTAATAAAATAATTACCTTTAATAAAAAAAATACTCGTTGTGTTAATTTGGTATACAAAGCCTATGCTAGGTATCTGGATAGTATCTACGCTTGTGTGTACCTATCAACGGCACGTACTGCTTGTGTGTCGCGCGCCCTCTAGCTGAAGAACGACGTCATAATATTGTCTACGCGCAACTGTGCGCTCGAGTCGGTGATTGTCGCCTTCGCCGCTGTCTTGAGCTGAGACATCGTGTGCTCGCATTTAAATAATCAAATGTAATTTTCGACACTAAAACCATCCCGGGATAATCCGCAAGCATATACAGTACCTATTTGGGGCCTTTCGTAAAAGGGAAAGCAGTGTTGGATCGCGTCTGGAGACTGGCTAGGTAAGTGTACCTTTTATTAATGCAACGAGGTTTTTGTTCTTTACATTACTGGTAAGATTTGCTGATAGGCCAGCCCTGTGCCCTACGCTGACTATTGAAGGAAAGTTAATTCGCTGCACCATAATAATATTTGGTCACTTCGGCCGGGATAAATATCGCAATTTTTCCTAGTTAGTAAAGTACCGTTACGATTTTACGCAACGAGCAAACTTACACGTTACCACTTTGAACCTTATTGCTTACGCCATTCTGATCATAATTGCAGTTACTCACTGGCTAGTGCTACATTTGATTTTGAAATAAATATCAATTTTAACAGTTTTATCACAAACATATAGTCTTCATTAACAACTATTCGCTATATATATATTATTAATTTAATCGTTATATTTAAGTAAAAACGACGTTTTCACGTAATTGCGTCGCAGTTATCAATTTCAAAGTTACCTTCATGTAGCATTTGTCACCATAAAAATAGTAATTTTCGCAAATTATTTAGTCGTTTATTTCAGAATCGAATAATATATTATACAGCACTGTATTCTCACTCGATTATATATTAATTCTCATATAATATATTAATTTGAGCCCATTTACGATCTATAATAACACAAATTATTTTTTTGTATAAAAATAATAATATATTCTAGTGTCAATTTATCACGAGTAATTTATTGATTTGTACATATTGCAAATTAATAATTTATTTTTCCCGCAGTTGCTCGTGGTACGATTGACCTAATAACTTACCGCTAACTTCTTTGTTACATAAGTAGCTGGGGCGGATGTGGAATTTGACTTAATACTTATTTACGTAATTTATTGGTAAATAGGTATATTGTAATTTTAAACCGCGTCAACAAACATCTGTCTTGCGCTTTTGTCTCATTATTCTTTACTTAAAAACCGCGCACATTTAATAATTCGTATTATTTATACCTCATACTATAAACCATAGTGTTTTCTTATTGGAATATACCTAGGATATCTAATACCTACTCATTTGTTTAAAAATAAAACATATTCGCAATAACAAAAGAAATTAATATATAGTTAAATTCGGTTTATTTTCCATTTCAATCACATATTATATTAATAAAAATTACTCTACATAGTTACGAGTAAAAGATATAAAAAAAATTAGTCATGTCTAATATTGAATTAAAAATTAAGCTGAATGAATCAAAGCGTTCTCAATATTTTAATTCTTTGCAACGTACATTTAATCTCCTTCCAAAGGATGAAAAGAATCGAAATACATTTCTGGCCCAAGCGCAACTAATTGATAAATGGCGCGATGAGTATATTAAAATTGTGGACGAAATAAATTTATTACAATTAGAGATTGATCCGAATTACATGATTAATTATCAGTCACTTAATTCTTTTGATGACATGTTCGCTTTAATAAAATCTGCTTTGGCGCGCATTGAGAATAAGTATAGTAAATCACAATTGAATCAATCACCGCAAACAAGTTCGGAGTGTAGTACAAAAATGCAAACTAAACATGATTTAATAAAAATTCCGAATATTTCCCTTCCTATATTTGATGGCGATATTCAAAAATTTCCTTTCTTTTATGAAACTTTTAAGAGAATAATTCATGAGAATGACAACCTCTCGGACTCGGAGCGCGTTCATTACCTGATGAGTCATCTGACTGGCAAGGCATCGAACGTGTGTACCGGATTAGTTCCTTCAGCTGAGAACTACACCATCATTTGGAATACTTTAATAAATAAATATCAAGATAAACGCGCTTTGGCGACGTCATATTTAAATCAACTATTTACATTAAAACCAATCAACGGTCCTTCGGTTAATAATTTAGAGAATTTTATTGATAAATATACAACTGTTATCGCAGCCCTGAAACAATTGAAAATTGTCGATTTGTGTGATTTTGTGTTTGTTTATATGGGATTAAAAATAATAGATTCCGACACCGCAAAGTCGTACGAATCATCGTTACGTGGTACTAATAATATGCCTTCTTACGACAATTTCGTTCAGTTTGTTAATGATCAAGTGAAAATACTGCAGCGCACCGCCGCTTCGGCGCGCGGTGCGCCTGCGCGCGATACTCCCGCGTACGCGGCCGGCGCCGGCAGCGCCCGCTCCGCCGCTCGCTCGCGCGCGCTCTCTGCCTTCGTCGCTGCTCAGCCCCCGCCCCGTGATAAGTGCTCTCACTGCCACGGCGAACCGCACAAGATATATTCTTGTAATTCTTTTTTAAAATTATCACCTAATGATAGGTATAAATTCGCAAAATCGAATCGTTTGTGTACTAATTGCTTAAGTTCGCAACATTCAAGTTATCAGTGTAACTCGACCTCTTCGTGTCGCAAATGTAATGCGAAGCATCACACTTTGCTTCATTTTGATAAAGATTACACGCGGCCCGCACAGACATCGACGCCGTCGTCGCAATCACTCGCAACAACCAGCAATATTGAAAATAAACGTAATCAATGTCCCGAAGACGTCAGTACTGATAATTCGCAAACTGCTTTATGCACTTTATCATCTTCTTTACATTCTAATGCAAAAACTGAGGTTTTAGCCACCGCACAGGTTTACGTTACCGCTCGAAACGGACGGGACGTTCTCGTGCGCTGTTTACTCGATCCAGGTTCTCAAAAACATTATATAACAACAAATTGTTGCGCAAAATTGGGCTTAAATATAAACCGACAAAATAATGTTACTGTGCAAGGCATAGGCGGTTCTCTTCAATCTGTTAAGGGTTCCGTTAATTTGACATTACGCTCTAAATTCAATACATCAACGCAGTATACTATTAACGCTTTGGTATTAAATCAAATAACTGGCAAGCTACCGACGTGTCCTATTGACGCTAATTGTATAAAATCTTTTGGTAAAATTCTTTTGAGTGATGATTCTTGGGCATCCCCAGGGAACATAGACTTGCTCATCGGTGTTGGTTTGTTTGCGCAATTGTTATTGCCTGGTGATAAGCACATTAATATTGGAACTCCTAATGCATTGGAGACTGTTTTGGGTTATATTATTTTAGGCGAAGCGCCCACTCTCACATCGTGTGGTTCGACATCACTTTCATTTTGTTCTGTTGCCACGTGTGAAGTGGAATCTCTGGTTCGTAAATTTTGGGAACTAGAGGACGTTAGTTCTGCTAAGCCAATTAGTATTGATGATAAGTACTGTGAGGAGTTCTATGCTAACACTACTTCTAGACTTGAGTCAGGAAAGTACGAAGTGGCTCTTCCGTTCAAAGATAGCCCTTCTTCTCTCGGTAGTTCTTTCGATACCGCGTATCGTAGATTTTTATATTTAGAACGTAGATTTGTATTACAGCCTGTCCTTAAGGAACTTTATGACGAGGTCATTAAGGATTATTTAAATAAATCTTATCTTACTTTAGTAGCTAACAATAATAGTAATAATGATGGTTTTTATATACCACAACACCCAGTCTTACGCGAAGACAAATTAACATCAAAAGTGAGACCCGTTTTAGATGCTAGTGCGAAATCTGACAATGGCATTTCGCTTAATGATATTTTGGCAGAAGGTTGCTTGAGTAAAATCCGTGTTCAGTGTGTAGAATAGGAATGAATTTATTTACAAAATTGAGCTATATTTATACATACAAACTTAATACTAAAACCAATCAAAAAATAGGATTTTACGCCAATCAAAATTCAGCGGCCGGCGAAGGCGCGAATTCTCATGGCGTATACGTCAGACGCGATATAAATACTTGCGATGACGTAGGCGCGCTCTTTTTGGCGGCGACAGCGAGACGGTGCGTACGTGTGTGGAGGCAGCGCGCGGATATCGGAACAGCGGCGCGCGCGCAGCGAAATACTACTACACGAAGATTTGATGCTGTGTTGAAAACTGTTGGAAGCTGTCTTATAGCTCTTTTCAGAGCTGCTCTTATTTCAAACCATAGCTCTTTTCAGAGCTGCTTACTATTTCACTCGACGATGTCTGTAGGTAAGTAGGCTACAGTGCTCCCCTTCAAGTGAAACGTACCGGCAGCTTGACGACACGGCCTGAGCGCGTTTTCTTGTGCTCTTGTTGGGTCGTCATGGTGGCCGTTGGCGTGGGCTTGATGCACTGTTGCTGAGGTATGGTGTTGGTATTTTTGGTATTTGTCTGGTTCTGAGGTAACTGCATGGTAACTTGGTTTCGCGGTGGTGGTACTGTTTCTATGTCTTGATGTATGGTAACTTCGATTCTGTTTGATGTTAGGGCTTCATCTAAAAGGTATGCAGGCTTCAATCTGTCTATTGATATGTTTGTCTGGCGATCAGGTAACTGGATGGTATATACTTTTTCTGTTCTCTTGACAACTTTGAAAGGGCCTTCGTATGGCGGTTGAAGTGGTTTCTTTACTGCGTCGACTCTAATAAACACATGACTGCAGTTGTGTAAATCTTTATGCACGAAGATGTGTTTATTGTTGTGATGTGCAGTAGAACATTTTGGTTTATTTTCTTCTATGGCGGACCGTAGTTTTTCGACGTAAGTATAGTCCATTGTTGTAGACATAGATGTTTCGCTGAAGAATTCGCCCGGAAGTCGTAAGTTATATCTAGGTATATTATATTATATAGGTAAGTTCGGCTGCGCTAACTCCGGCATCTGTGCGTAGAGCGGCTCGTAATCCGAGTAACACTGTAGGTAATTCGTCTATCCATGTTGTAGTATCAGACAGTTTTGTACGTAGAGCAGTCTTTAATGAACGATGCCACCGTTCGATGATTCCGTTGCTTTGTGGGTGATACGGAGTAGTACGATTCTTCATCACACCTAATATTTTCATTAGGTTAGTGAATAGGTGACTCTCGAATTGTCGTCCTTGGTCGCTTATCAGTGTTGTGGGGCAACCGAAACGTGATATCCAGTTCGTATACACAATGTCGGCTATTGTCTCAGCCGTTATGTTGTCGGTAGGTATTGCTTCGGGCCATTTGGTGACTCGGTCAATCATAGTGACGAGATAGCGATATCCTTGTCGTGTTACAGGTAGAGGTCCAACTATGTCTATATGCACGTGTTGAAATCGGTCGGTTGGCGGGAATCTTGATTTATCCGAGTACGTGTGTCGTTGTATCTTGCTTTTTTGGCAGTCGGTACAACTTTTTGTCCATTTTCCTATGTCGGCATTCATTGATGGCCAAAAGTACTTCTGTGTCATGAGCTTGCGAGTTGTGCGAGTACCGGGGTGACTGACGTTATGTACACTTCTGAATACTTCTCGACGATGTTGCTCTGGGATGTATGGCCGAATGTGATGTGTAGACGTTTCACAGTAGAGTTCTATATTGGTGTTAGGTATGATGATTTTTTTCATGGAGAGATTTTCTTGTCGGATTAATGCTTGAATATTTGTGTCTTGTTCTTGTGATGCAGCGATTTCTTCGTAGTTTATTGTTGATGGGCAAGTTATTGTTTCTATGCGGCTGAGTGCGTCGGCGACGATGTTTTGTTTACCGCTCACGTGACGGATATCAGTCGTAAATTCGCTGATAAACAAAAGCTGTCTTGTTCTTCGTGGAGTTTCGGTATTTGACTTCGTTTTGTTCATTGCGTATGTGAGTGGCTTATGGTCAGTGAATATAATAAGTTGTCTTCCTTCGAACATTTTCCTGAAGTATTTTACTGCCATATACATTGCCATTAGCTCACGATCATATGTAGAATATTTTATTTGAGCTTCGGAAAACTTCTTGGAAAAATATCCGAGTGGTTGCCATCTTTCTTGAACAAATTGTTGTAGTACGGCTCCTGCTGATTTGTCGGATGCGTCGCAGAATAATGCGTAGGTAGCATGTAGAGATGGGTGTGCGAGTAAAGCAGCGTTGCTGATGCTGGTTTTACAGGCTTCGAATGCTCGTGACGCTTCTTCAGTCCATTCTATTATCGTTTTGTCTCGCTTCTTGACGTTGTGCAAATAGGCATTTAACGGTGCTTGGGTGGATGCAGCATTAGGGATGTGATCGCGGTAAAAATTTATCATCCCAAGAAATCTTCGGAGTTCTTCAATAGTCTTGGGTTTGGGATACTTGGTAATGATGTCGACTTTGTCGGCTGGAAGTTTGATGCCCTCTTTCGAGACGATGTATCCGAGGAATTTTACTTCTGACTGCCCGAGATTGCATTTTGCGGGGTTGATAGTGATGCCATTGTCTTCCAATCTTCTGAGTACTGTGGTAAGGTGCTCTCGGTTCATATTTTCGTTTGGGGATGCAATCAAGACGTCATCCAGGAACGGGAAAACGAAATCTAACCCTCTGAGTACTTCGTGCATGTACCTTTGGAATGTTTGAGCTGCATTCATAAGGCCTGGACACATTCTTGGAAATTCGAAAAGGCCCATTGGTGTTATAATGGCTGTCTTCTCAATGTCCTCTTCCCTCACACTTAGCTGTTGGTATGCTCGGTTGAGGTCTAGTGTTGAGAATATTGTCTTGCCGGACAGCTGGTATGTGAAATCTTTGATGCGAGGTATTGGGTATCGGTCGGGCTTCGTAATGGCGTTGAGACGACGATAGTCCCCACAGACTCTTAAGTCTCCGTTTTTCTTGGGCACGATGTGAAGAGGTGATGCCCAGGGACTTTTGCTTGGTCTGCATAGCCCTTGTTCGATCATGTTTTCGAACTCCTTCTTGACTTTTTCGTATCGGTGAGGTGGTATCGGACGAGCTCGGCAATGAATGGGACGACCTTCGGTTTCGATGTAGTGTTGCACGTTGATATTGCTGTTGAGATTCATAGATGTTAATCTTGTAATTCCAGGAAACTCGGCCAAAATCTCGTGGTAAGATTTCTCTATGTCGATACTGCGTATTGTTGGTATGTTTGTTGCTTGAACGGGTGCGTTGATTTTGAGGTTTGTGACACTGTCGATTAGTTTCTTGTTTTGAAGGTCGACGATGAGCTTGTGGTGCTTCAAAAAATCGGCTCCCAGAATTGGTTTTGATACATCGGCGACTATAAACTTCCACTTGTATGGACGGCGTAGATTGAGGTCGAGCTCCAGAGTTTTCTCTCCATATGTGGAAATTACTGTGTTGTTGGCGGCAAACAGCTTGAATGGTAGCGGACTTGCATTGCTGCCTTTAATCCTAGGTAGCACGGATATATTTGCCCCTGTGTCTACCAGGAATGAGAGTCCGGTTTTCTTGTCGGTGACGAATAGGCGGTAAGAGTATTCGTGAACGCCGGTTTCCGCCGCTGCCAACGTTCGGTCTAGTTTTCCGATGTTTTGAAATTGCACGGAGTGGTACATTTTCTTGCTTGAGCTCCAAATCGGCGGTGGTAGTAGCAATGTGGAGACGGTGAAGGTGACGGTGAAGACGCGCGGGATCGAGACTGTGAGTGCCGGTTTCGAGACTGAAATCGATTTCTTCGGTAACCATCGTATCTTCTGGTTTTCAATTCTGCGACTTCTAGTGATAACTTATGTATTTCTGCTACTAGAAACTGCATGTCGGCTTGAAGTGTGGGAGGTGAAGATTGTTTTGGCTGAAGATTGACCGCTGACACTTCGTGGGACTGTTCCATCATCTTGTCAGCTAACAAAGCCAATTCTTCCAGTGTGGCTTTTGAGCTGAGCGACTCGCTCACGGCCAAAACGGAACGGACTTGTAGCGGCAGGTGGTTGGTCCACATTAGACGTAGCGTTGAATCTGGTAGGCGTTCTCTTGCAAGATCTTTCATTCGTCGCAGTAGTTGTGACGGCTTTTGGTCGCCTAGTTCCATTTCTGACAGGAGCTTTTGGAACTGCCGGCTGTCAGATTCTTCATACACCGCGATGAGACGCTCCTTAATTGCAGTATATTGGTCGGCTTCCGGCGGGTTGTAGAGCAGGTCGGTGATTTGCTCGATATCTGGCCTCTCGAGCTGTGCAATGACCATTTGCGCCAGTTGAGCTTGACTCTTCTTTAGTTCGTGTGTTGCAGCTTCAAAACTGAAGAACCATAGTCGTGGTCTGTCACGCCAGAAAGGTGGTATTCGCAGTGATAGCGATATATTAGCGACTTCAGCTGGTCGTGACGTGATTGGTTGCGTTGCGTTTGGTGATTCCTCCATTTTTCTGGTTTCTGTCTTCTGACGGACGGACGTAGTAGCAGCTTGTTGTTAGGCAGCGGAGTAGAGCTTCTGGGCTGGCATCTTTTCTTCAGTCGGGGTCACCACTTTGGCAGAAGGTTGCTTGAGTAAAATCCGTGTTCAGTGTGTAGAATAGGAATGAATTTATTTACAAAATTGAGCTATATTTATACATACAAACTTAATACTAAAACCAATCAAAAAATAGGATTTTACGCCAATCAAAATTCAGCGGCCGGCGAAGGCGCGAATTCTCATGGCGTATACGTCAGACGCGATATAAATACTTGCGATGACGTAGGCGCGCTCTTTTTGGCGGCGACAGCGAGACGGTGCGTACGTGTGTGGAGGCAGCGCGCGGATATCGGAACAGCGGCGCGCGCGCAGCGAAATACTACTACACGAAGATTTGATGCTGTGTTGAAAACTGTTGGAAGCTGTCTTATAGCTCTTTTCAGAGCTGCTCTTATTTCAAACCATAGCTCTTTTCAGAGCTGCTTACTATTTCACTCGACGATGTCTGTAGGTAAGTAGGCTACAATATTTTATACACGGGACCTAACTTACAAAATGATATTTTTACAATACTTTTAAATTTACGTTTATTTGAAGTTGCTATTACCGCTGATGTTCAACAAATGTATTTGAGGATAAATGTCAGAGATCAAGACCGTCGATATCAAAGAATTTTATATCGATTTAATAAATCTGATCCAATACAAGTGTATGAATTTAATTGCGTTACGTTTGGTTTAAAGCCGTCACCATTTCTTGCTTTACGCACTATTGCTCAGTTGGCTAGTGACGAAAGGCATCGCTTTCCATTAGCAGAAGAGGTTGTACGTCGAGATATATATATGGACGATGTTGCAAGCTCTTTTCAATCGCCTCATCAAGCTTTAGAAGTTTCTAAACAGTTAATAAATATGTTTCAAGCAGGAGGACTTCAGCTCACAAAATGGGCTAGTAATTCCTTTCAGATATTAGACGGTATTCCTGAACCGCTACGACTCACTCGGAGCGTGCAATTTGATAAAGATAACATTCTCAAAATTTTGGGTCTTCGCTGGCTTCCATCTGACGATGTCTTTACATTTGATGTCGTTCAAAATAATCTCACATGTTCAAAACGCAACATGCTTTCCTTTGTCGCTCGATTATATGATGTGTTAGGTTTAGTAGCTCCCGTTATTCTTTATGCTAAGTTACTAATACAAGCTCTTTTTATATTGAAAATCGATTGGGATGCAGAGCCCCCTTCTCATATGGTCACTAAATGGAATAAATTTCAAATGGAGCTACATAAATTATCAACATTAAGGTTTCCTAGACATGTTGGGGTATACACTGAAAGTTCAGTAGTTATTATAGGATTTGCAGACGCTAGTGAAAAGGCGTATGGAGCCGTTATATACCTTCACGTTATTAGACCTGATAACTCAATTAATGTTTCTCTTGTAGCTGCAAAATCAAAGGTTGCACCAATAAAGGTAGTTTCTCTCGCTCGTCTTGAACTTTGCGCAGCTATGTTGCTTTCAAAATTAATAAAAAAGGTATTTGACACATATTCCTGCCGTTGTTCGATTACTTCAATATACGCATTTTCCGACTCAACAGTCGCATTACATTGGATTCATTCATCGCCGCACAGATGGCACACGTTCGTAGCCAACCGTGTAGCCAAAATACATGATAATTTACCATCTAAACATTTTTATCACGTTAAAGGGTCAGATAACCCTAGTGATTGCCTTTCTCGTGGCTTAACGCCTGCTCAGCTCATTGACCATCCTCTGTGGTTTAAGGGGCCACCATGGCTTTCCTTACCAAATAGTGAATGGCCAGTTCAACCTTTTATTGCAAAAGATATTTCACCGGAAGATCCCGAAATTAAGCTAAGAATTGAAACCTTTGCATCATTTGTTCCCAACGCTCCTATGTCATATCGACTCGCTTTGAACTATTCACCTTGGAGTAAATTTCTTCGCGTCTTAGCATATGTGTTAAAATTTATAAAAGGAAAACCTGGACCTATAACTGATTCCGATCTAAATATGGCAGAAACGGAAATTATTCGTGCTGTGCAACAAATGCATTTTGCATCAGATATTTATAATTTACAAATAAACAAACCTTGTTCAAAGTCTCTTCTTAAATTAAACCCATTTTTAAAAGATGGAATAATTCGCGTTGGTGGTAGGTTAGCTCATTCTTTAGAGTCATACGATTATCGCCATCCTATATTGCTACCTAAAAAGGATCATGTTGTCCAGTTACTGATCACTTCTTATCATGAGCAGAATTTACATGCAGGTCCAGTATTGCTAACATCTATCTTACGAACTAAGTTTTGGATACTAAGCTCTCGTAATGCTATTCGTTTTATAATTTCAAAATGCAACACTTGCTTTAGATTCAAACCGCACTCAGACATTCCTATTATGTCAGACTTACCCGAAGCTCGTGTAATAGAGGTCACCAAAGCTTTTGTGCACACTGGTTGTGACTTCGCAGGTCCATTTTATGTGACTCCTTATAGAGGCAGGGGTATTAAATCTCGGAAGGCGTATATTTGTCTTTTTACTTGCCTCACAACACGGGCAGTTCATATTGAGTTGGTAGGTGAAATGAGCACTGCTTGTTTTCTTGCAGCTCTTATCTTAGGCGATTTTTATCGCGCCGTGGTCACATTCAGGTGTGCATTACCACAGCAAAATGTTGTGCTTTAGAGAAGTGAGAGTATATCAAATAATTAGTTCATCATGAGGAGAAATTAGTTCATGAATAGCAAAATTTGTTCGCATTGTAGTTTTAAAGTTATTCGAGAAAAACAGATTTTGCTGGAGTAATGTTCGAAACGTTACCCTGGCAAAATCTTTTTTTATAAAATCGTTTCCATCCAGAACCAAATACATGAATAGATAGCTTTTGTTGCGTATTAAATGTTTGTGAATAGCAAAATTTGTGCATGTTGTATTTCTTAAGTTATTTAAGATTTTGCTGCGGTAACGTTTTAGGATATCCCAGATCTCGAAATCGGTTGAACATAGAAGTTTGAAAAAAATACCAATAATAGACCTTAATTTGTTCAAATTTGTTCAAGCATTAGTTTTTGATTTGCTTGATGAATACCAATGTAATTAAATGTTTTCAAAAATCAGAAAAAACGAATTTCTCAGTAAACCAGTACACTTACAGTGAAATAAAAGGCTGTAACATGTACCCTTGGTACACCTTTATAACGACAGTAAACTTAGATTATGTAACTTTACGCAATATGAACATATAGAGAATTTTAAAAAGGTTTTTTTAAGTCATCTAATACGCAGCTTCCATTAAACAAGGAAACATGGCATACTATGAACAAATTAAAATGTTCCATCAATAAACAATCCTGTTAATTCCAGCTTTGAATTACGGCTATTATGAAAGTTAAATCAAAAATAAGATATATCAGTAATTTGTCAATAAGCCGACCGGATTATAAAGGTTACGTAAAAGCGACCGCACCGTACATACGGGTATACTTCGCAAATTAGCAGCGTAGTATGTGACGTAGTGTACAGTCGGGTAGAATTGTAATTCGGACAACCGATTTTTAAATATTTCTACCAGTTTTCTTTTTTGTAAATTGCAATCATGATAATCAACAGTATTATTATACAATTTAATGACTTAAGTATACAGTGTGGAAACTTTCAGCGGGGCAGTAAGGAGAAGTACCTTATCCGTTGCAGCTACACGAAAATGGTTTTAGGAGACTATCCATAATTTTTTATGGAATTTTGATCCCCATTCACAGATTTTCAAAAAAATGTACAGTTAGCAAGAAAATAGCAATTTTACATAAAAACATTTTTTGATGCCAATCGATCCTGTTTCTAATACTGATCAAAAACTTCTATGGGACCAACCATCGTTGGAGTACTCAAAAAGTCACAAATTGCAAAAAACTTTTCCCGTACATTTTGTATGAAAATTTTACGCAAAAGTTTTTTTTGTGATCTTTTTGTTGACTGAATAAAAAGATAAGTTTAAAAACAATTCAAATTTCGAACTCGTTATTATTAAATAAAAAATAATCTTGACAATTTGGTGATCAATGGATAGGAACACATGGTCTTATTTCTTGGCAAGCGCGTAGTCCAGATCGAATGCCTCTAGATTTATTTTTGTGGGGCTACCTGACAACTGCGAGGTTTACAAAAAGCAATACGATAGTGGTCGAGAACTTAAAGACTCACTAACCACAATTTTGTATGGAATTCATCCAAATAAATTGTCAGCAGCCACTAGGTCGGTACAGAAACGAATCAATTTATGTATTCGTCAAAATAGCGGTCACTTCGAGCACTTGATATCGTGGGCCAGAAACAGCAAGATTTTAAATAAGAATAACATCATCAAGTTATGTTAGTTAATAAAAAAAGAAAATTAATACGCCTTCTCTTTGATATCTGTAAAATTCTACGTGATTATTTTATTTTTTGTATTTCAGTTACACAAATTCTTTACAAAATGTAGGGGAAAAGTTTTTTGCAATTTGTGACTTTTTGTGTACTCCAACGAATGTCCGATACTTAAAACCTAAACACAAATTGCCTAATAACGTTTGGCCTAAAACACATATCACCTAAAAACGAAATGCCTAATAACGTCAAAAATAGGTAGCGAGGAGCGAAGCGACGAGCGTAGGTTTGAACATGAACCAAGCGTGCGAGCCGAGCGAGCGAAGCGAGCGTGCCGCGGCAGCGGCCGGCGAAGCGCCAGAAACGACTTTATGTGTATTCTCGACTTTATGCATACTTATTTAGGCTAAACGTTATAAGGCATTTCGTTTTTAGGTGATATGTGTTTTAGGCCAAACGTTATTAGACAATTTATGTTTAGGTTTTAAGTATCGGACTCCTCCAACGATGGTTGGTCCCATAGAAGTTTTTGATCAGTATTAGAAACAGGATCGATTGGCATCAAAAAATGTTTTTATGTAAAATGGCTATTTTCTTGCTAACTGTAATTTTTTTTGAAAATCTGTGAATGGGGATCAAAATTCCATAAAAAATTATGGATAGTCCTAAGACAATTTTCGTGTAGCTGGAACAGATTACGTACCTACTTCTCCTTACTGCCCCGCTGAAAGTTTCCACCCTGTATATTTAAAACCAAATTAACATTAAAAATGGAAATGTGGCCCCGTTGCCCCAATCATCGCGATAAACAAGACGATAAGTCACCACGCTAACAGGAATTGCCGTAAATGGCTATGTTCTTGCCGAATGAAATGATTGTTGGATTTCAAGCTAGCTAGTAGGGTTTCCTTTTTTAAATTTCATCTAATATTGTGTTACATGGTAATTAATCTAAGATTCTTCGCCAAGTATCAATTTGCGTTGCATGATTTTTTTATACACGGTGTTTCATAATAACCAATAAATAATCAATGCGTTATCTAAAACTAATTATTAAATTGTGTTTACCCGTAATGTCATTCAATCCAAAATTTTCATGTAAATCATAGACATGATGATGATACTATGATATACATGAAAATATTGGGTTAAATGACATTACGTGTAAACACATTTTAAATAATTATTTTTAGATAACGCATTAATCATTTATTGGTTATTATGAAACACCGTGCATAGTTTGTTTCTCAGATCGCACAAACATGGCTCTGTATGAAGGATATTTTCATTGTCTTATTGTTCCCGGGAGTATTACGCGGCTCAACAGATTAATGTCACTCTACCAATCCGATGATTTTATATTCACGTATAATGTGAATGTGTGCCTTATAAAAATTATATGTGATTTTTAATAAGTAAAAAATATCATTTGTATAAGACTGATTTTTAAATAAAAAAATGTCGTTCTCGTTTCATTATTTTATTATACCCTTTTTTTCGCAACTGTACTAACGAAACATCAATATTATACCGTTCATTTAAAATGGTTAGCCTTATGTATGATGCGGTCGCTTTTACGCAACCTTTACAATTCGGTCGGCTTATTGACAAATTACTGATATATCTTATTTTTGATATAACTTTCATAATAGCCGTAATTCAAAGCTGGAATTAACAGGATTGTTTATTGATGGAACATTTTAATTTGTTCATAGTATGCCGTGTTTCCTTGTTTAATGGAAGCTGCGTATTCGATGACTTAAAAAAACCTTTTTAAAATTCTCTATTATGTTAATATTGCGTAAAGTTACATAATCTAAGTTTACTGTCGTTATAAAGGTATACCAAGGGTACATGTTACAGCCTTTTATTTTGTTGTAAGTGTACTGGTTTACTGAGAAATTCGTTTTTTCTGATTTTTGAAAACATTTAATTACGTTGGTATTCATCAAGCAAATCAAAAACTAATGCTTGAACAAATTTGAACAAATTAAGGTCTATTATTGGTATTTTTTTCAAACTTCTATGTTCAACCGATTTCGAGATCTGGGATATCCTAAAACGTTACCGCAGCAAAATCTTAAATAACTTAAGAAATACAAGATGCACAAATTTTGCTATTCACAAACATTTAATACGCAACAAAAGCTATCTATTCATGTATTTGGTTCTGGATGGAAACGATTTTATAAAAAAAGATTTTGCCAGGGTAACGTTTCGAACATTACTCCAGCAAAATCTGTTTTTCTCGAATAACTTTAAAACTATAATGCGAACAAATTTTGCTATTCATGAACTAATTTCTCCTCATGATGAACTAATTATTTGATATACTCTCACTTCTCTAAAGCACAACATTTTGCTGCGGTAATGCACACCATTCAGGTGTGCATTACCACAGCAAAATGTAGTTTTAAAGTTATTCGAGAAAAACAGATTTTGCTGGAGTAATGTTCGAAACGTTACCCTGGCAAAATCTTTTTTTATAAAATCGTTTCCATCCAGAACCAAATACATGAATAGATAGCTTTTGTTGCGTATTAAATGTTTGTGAATAGCAAAATTTGTGCATGTTGTATTTCTTAAGTTATTTAAGATTTTGCTGCGGTAACGTTTTAGGATATCCCAGATCTCGAAATCGGTTGAACATAGAAGTTTGAAAAAAATACCAATAATAGACCTTAATTTGTTCAAATTTGTTCAAGCATTAGTTTTTGATTTGCTTGATGAATACCAATGTAATTAAATGTTTTCAAAAATCAGAAAAAACGAATTTCTCAGTAAACCAGTACACTTACAGTGAAATAAAAGGCTGTAACATGTACCCTTGGTACACCTTTATAACGACAGTAAACTTAGATTATGTAACTTTACGCAATATGAACATATAGAGAATTTTAAAAAGGTTTTTTTAAGTCATCTAATACGCAGCTTCCATTAAACAAGGAAACATGGCATACTATGAACAAATTAAAATGTTCCATCAATAAACAATCCTGTTAATTCCAGCTTTGAATTACGGCTATTATGAAAGTTAAATCAAAAATAAGATATATCAGTAATTTGTCAATAAGCCGACCGGATTATAAAGGTTACGTAAAAGCGACCGCACCGTACATACGGGTATACTTCGCAAATTAGCAGCGTAGTATGTGACGTAGTGTACAGTCGGGTAGAATTGTAATTCGGACAACCGATTTTTAAATATTTCTACCAGTTTTCTTTTTTGTAAATTGCAATCATGATAATCAACAGTATTATTATACAATTTAATGACTTAAGTATACAGTGTGGAAACTTTCAGCGGGGCAGTAAGGAGAAGTACCTTATCCGTTGCAGCTACACGAAAATGGTTTTAGGAGACTATCCATAATTTTTTATGGAATTTTGATCCCCATTCACAGATTTTCAAAAAAATGTACAGTTAGCAAGAAAATAGCAATTTTACATAAAAACATTTTTTGATGCCAATCGATCCTGTTTCTAATACTGATCAAAAACTTCTATGGGACCAACCATCGTTGGAGTACTCAAAAAGTCACAAATTGCAAAAAACTTTTCCCGTACATTTTGTATGAAAATTTTACGCAAAAGTTTTTTTTGTGATCTTTTTGTTGACTGAATAAAAAGATAAGTTTAAAAACAATTCAAATTTCGAACTCGTTATTATTAAATAAAAAATAATCTTGACAATTTGGTGATCAATGGATAGGAACACATGGTCTTATTTCTTGGCAAGCGCGTAGTCCAGATCGAATGCCTCTAGATTTATTTTTGTGGGGCTACCTGACAACTGCGAGGTTTACAAAAAGCAATACGATAGTGGTCGAGAACTTAAAGACTCACTAACCACAATTTTGTATGGAATTCATCCAAATAAATTGTCAGCAGCCACTAGGTCGGTACAGAAACGAATCAATTTATGTATTCGTCAAAATAGCGGTCACTTCGAGCACTTGATATCGTGGGCCAGAAACAGCAAGATTTTAAATAAGAATAACATCATCAAGTTATGTTAGTTAATAAAAAAAGAAAATTAATACGCCTTCTCTTTGATATCTGTAAAATTCTACGTGATTATTTTATTTTTTGTATTTCAGTTACACAAATTCTTTACAAAATGTAGGGGAAAAGTTTTTTGCAATTTGTGACTTTTTGTGTACTCCAACGAATGTCCGATACTTAAAACCTAAACACAAATTGCCTAATAACGTTTGGCCTAAAACACATATCACCTAAAAACGAAATGCCTAATAACGTCAAAAATAGGTAGCGAGGAGCGAAGCGACGAGCGTAGGTTTGAACATGAACCAAGCGTGCGAGCCGAGCGAGCGAAGCGAGCGTGCCGCGGCAGCGGCCGGCGAAGCGCCAGAAACGACTTTATGTGTATTCTCGACTTTATGCATACTTATTTAGGCTAAACGTTATAAGGCATTTCGTTTTTAGGTGATATGTGTTTTAGGCCAAACGTTATTAGACAATTTATGTTTAGGTTTTAAGTATCGGACTCCTCCAACGATGGTTGGTCCCATAGAAGTTTTTGATCAGTATTAGAAACAGGATCGATTGGCATCAAAAAATGTTTTTATGTAAAATGGCTATTTTCTTGCTAACTGTAATTTTTTTTGAAAATCTGTGAATGGGGATCAAAATTCCATAAAAAATTATGGATAGTCCTAAGACAATTTTCGTGTAGCTGGAACAGATTACGTACCTACTTCTCCTTACTGCCCCGCTGAAAGTTTCCACCCTGTATATTTAAAACCAAATTAACATTAAAAATGGAAATGTGGCCCCGTTGCCCCAATCATCGCGATAAACAAGACGATAAGTCACCACGCTAACAGGAATTGCCGTAAATGGCTATGTTCTTGCCGAATGAAATGATTGTTGGATTTCAAGCTAGCTAGTAGGGTTTCCTTTTTTAAATTTCATCTAATATTGTGTTACATGGTAATTAATCTAAGATTCTTCGCCAAGTATCAATTTGCGTTGCATGATTTTTTTATACACGGTGTTTCATAATAACCAATAAATAATCAATGCGTTATCTAAAACTAATTATTAAATTGTGTTTACCCGTAATGTCATTCAATCCAAAATTTTCATGTAAATCATAGACATGATGATGATACTATGATATACATGAAAATATTGGGTTAAATGACATTACGTGTAAACACATTTTAAATAATTATTTTTAGATAACGCATTAATCATTTATTGGTTATTATGAAACACCGTGCATAGTTTGTTTCTCAGATCGCACAAACATGGCTCTGTATGAAGGATATTTTCATTGTCTTATTGTTCCCGGGAGTATTACGCGGCTCAACAGATTAATGTCACTCTACCAATCCGATGATTTTATATTCACGTATAATGTGAATGTGTGCCTTATAAAAATTATATGTGATTTTTAATAAGTAAAAAATATCATTTGTATAAGACTGATTTTTAAATAAAAAAATGTCGTTCTCGTTTCATTATTTTATTATACCCTTTTTTTCGCAACTGTACTAACGAAACATCAATATTATACCGTTCATTTAAAATGGTTAGCCTTATGTATGATGCGGTCGCTTTTACGCAACCTTTACAATTCGGTCGGCTTATTGACAAATTACTGATATATCTTATTTTTGATATAACTTTCATAATAGCCGTAATTCAAAGCTGGAATTAACAGGATTGTTTATTGATGGAACATTTTAATTTGTTCATAGTATGCCGTGTTTCCTTGTTTAATGGAAGCTGCGTATTCGATGACTTAAAAAAACCTTTTTAAAATTCTCTATTATGTTAATATTGCGTAAAGTTACATAATCTAAGTTTACTGTCGTTATAAAGGTATACCAAGGGTACATGTTACAGCCTTTTATTTTGTTGTAAGTGTACTGGTTTACTGAGAAATTCGTTTTTTCTGATTTTTGAAAACATTTAATTACGTTGGTATTCATCAAGCAAATCAAAAACTAATGCTTGAACAAATTTGAACAAATTAAGGTCTATTATTGGTATTTTTTTCAAACTTCTATGTTCAACCGATTTCGAGATCTGGGATATCCTAAAACGTTACCGCAGCAAAATCTTAAATAACTTAAGAAATACAAGATGCACAAATTTTGCTATTCACAAACATTTAATACGCAACAAAAGCTATCTATTCATGTATTTGGTTCTGGATGGAAACGATTTTATAAAAAAAGATTTTGCCAGGGTAACGTTTCGAACATTACTCCAGCAAAATCTGTTTTTCTCGAATAACTTTAAAACTACAATGCGAACAAATTTTGCTATTCATGAACTAATTTCTCCTCATGATGAACTAATTATTTGATATACTCTCACTTCTCTAAAGCACAACATTTTGCTGCGGTAATGCACACCACATTCAGTGCATGTATACCGATCACGGCACGAATTTCGTAGGAGCTCGTTCCTATTTACATGAATTATATTCTTATTTCAGTAGGGAATGTAAACAGTTGTGGCTTGCTGAACTGTCAGCAAATCGCATTAAATGGCAATTTATACCGCCAAGTGCCCCACACTTTGGTGGTTGCTGGGAAAGCGTTATTAAGAGTATTAAAACTCATTTATATAAAGCAATTGGGCTTCAAGCGCTAACTTTTGAAGAACTGTATACAGTCCTTACCTTACACAGATTGAGTCTGTGCTAAACTCACGTCCATTGACTATTTTGAGTTCAGACCCATCCGAGCCTGCGGCGTTAACACCTGCTCATTTCCTAAATATTGTTCCGCTTAAATTTCTACCAAATTTTCCTGTTAATGATGACGTCTCACACTTAGTGAATCGTTATAACTTACTAAATAAAATAATGCAGTCCTTTTGGGCACGATGGCGTGCAGAATATCTGCATACTCTTCAAACTCGCCAAAAATGGTTTTCGCCTTCTTGTCCTATTAAGGAGGGAATGGTTGTAGTAGTTATGCAAGATAATGTGATACCGCTATTGTGGCCCTTGGGTGTTATAGTAAAAATAATTAAGGGCAAAGATAACATCATACGTGTCGCTGAGGTAAAGACCAAAACAGGGGTTTATCAAAGACCGACTGTAAAGTTATATGTCCACTTCCAAACCAATAATATTCTCCACGCATTTTTATTTTATTTTTTATATTATTAAATTAGTTTATACACATACTCTATACACATCCAAGCATGCATTTGGATTAATTAGTTTTATCGCATAAGCTTAGCTAGTTAGTTTACATTGATGTTGAAACTTCATTCAATCGCTATTATAATAACAAAAAGTAATAAGGTTCATTTGGTCACAGGTGTAACTATTTATATTTCTATTAATTTATCATTTTCAATTTTTTTGAAAGGAACCTTTCAAGGCCGGGGGCATATGGTTGCGCCAGTTATTTAATAAAATAATTACCTTTAATAAAAAAAATACTCGTTGTGTTAATTTGGTATACAAAGCCTATGCTAGGTATCTGGATAGTATCTACGCTTGTGTGTACCTATCAACGGCACGTACTGCTTGTGTGTCGCGCGCCCTCTAGCTGAAGAACGACGTCATAATATTGTCTACGCGCAACTGTGCGCTCGAGTCGGTGATTGTCGCCTTCGCCGCTGTCTTGAGCTGAGACATCGTGTGCTCGCATTTAAATAATCAAATGTAATTTTCGACACTAAAACCATCCCGGGATAATCCGCAAGCATATACAGTACCTATTTGGGGCCTTTCGTAAAAGGGAAAGCAGTGTTGGATCGCGTCTGGAGACTGGCTAGGTAAGTGTACCTTTTATTAATGCAACGAGGTTTTTGTTCTTTACATTACTGGTAAGATTTGCTGATAGGCCAGCCCTGTGCCCTACGCTGACTATTGAAGGAAAGTTAATTCGCTGCACCAAAACCTATTTATTTAGGGAAATAAGACCATATTAAAAAAAAAAAATTAGCAGAGCAATTTTCCAATAGAAGTTATTGCGCAAAATGTTAAAAGTTCAATTTAGTGCATCACCCAAATCGAAAAAATGTTGGATTACTTTACATACTTGTTCTAACTAGTACATACGTACGTATACAAGAATAATTTCAAACTGAGGAAATATCCACAGAGAGCTATAAGCGTTTTTCATGTTTAGGTAAAAATACCTAACTTCCCATTATAAATTTTGTTGGATTATTGTACATCTGTCATTAGGTATCATCACCACATGCCAAATTTCATAGACGGAAGAATTTGTCGGATGTCTCCATACAACGAATGTCCTCGTTGACTGGACTACTGTGGAATTTGTTCGACAAACTACCGCTTCACTATTCCAGCAAACAGTTTTTCTCTACGTCGCTTTGTTTTCGAGATCCAGCAAGCTCAGTTGCAGCAACTTTGCTGCAGGTGAGCTCTGAAATGGTGGATCGACAAACTCTGAAACTTGTCCGACAAACTGCCGCCTATCTATATCAGCAAACAGATTTTCGCTATGTCGTTTGGTTTTGGAGATCTGTGTGGCCCGGCTGGGGTAACGTAAAACTGAAAAAAGATTGTTTGAGGTGTGAGGGCACACACCTCAAACAATCTTTTTTCAGTTTTCTTTTGTGGCCCAGCTGGGGTCAGCCACACAAACAATCTTTTTTCAGTTTTTTTTTTGGCCCAGCTGGGGTCAGCCACACTACATCAACCAATAGTATCGCGCTTATAAGGACCAAACTCAGGGAAGTACCTAATACCATATTGCAAATTAAAGGAAAGTGCTCAATCATCAAAGGCAGGTAGGTTTTTTAAGCTCATCTGTATAAATTAAACAAAAAAATTTTATAAAGAGTTTATTAAGCACACAATGCGGTAGTGGTGCCGGCCGCCATATGGGTGATCAGCCCGGCGGCGATGGCACCCCTGCCGATGCGGCACCCAACAACTCGGACCCCTGCGGAGGCAATGCTGCTTCGCCGAGCTGCACAACAGATAGCAGAGTTATCTACACTCTCGTACAGGCCGGCGAAGGCGGTAATGCTTTCAACGTACACAGGCTGCTTAGTCAAAGAGACCGAAGCCCATGTCATCATCACTCTCCGATTCTTCCTTTTCTTCTTTCTTCTCTTCCTCCTTCTTGGCGGCGGCCGGGGCCGAGGCAGCCGGTGCCGCAGCAGCAGCCGCTGCGGCGAACTTGGACGGATCCTGGAAGAACAAGAAGAATTAAGTTTCATTCAAACTTCTGTCAAACTCAGAAAACTTACTTTGAAAAATGTACAAGGATATTATATTAACGACATAATATAATAACTTTGTAATTTTATTTCCTGGTCGACTTGATGTGAACAGAAAACAAATGTAACTTCAAAATGCCAGTGCAATCTTCACAATGGAAACAGTCACACTAGGATAAATTTGAAGGTCTAATTTAGTCTGAAAGCGAAGCCAGTCGAGCTGTAAATCACTCGATGGTATTAGAACAGACATGAGAATGTGTAATCATAAAAAAAATCTACTTTCAAAATGTAAAAAAAAAACAGTGACTTCCTTTACAGAGTGGCCAAATATACGAGTTAGTGGACGTAGTTAAGAATTTATATAACCTTGATGAATTCCTTGATGGTGGTGGCTTCTTTGAAGTCGACCTCGGTGATGGCGGCGATGGCGAGCAGGTTCTTAAAGCCGTTGGCGATGGAGTGCGGCGCGGAAGCGACCGTCGGGTAGCCGATGCTCAGTGACACAGCCGCCACATTCGCCACTCCCTCCATGAATTTAGCCCTAAGGTCCTCTGGTTTGATGTCAAGAATCGCTGGCGCAAAAATAGTGCCAGAATCATACACCTGTCAAAAGTATAAATACTGTTGAAGCATAATATCCAAATATACAATAAACTTTGAAATGGATTATGTTCAATTTTTGTAAATGTGTGCTGAACAATAAACACCAGTCATAAATTTATTTAGCTTGTCCAATGTAAATTATAATAGCAACAATTTTTTACCAAAGATGAATTATCAGTGTGCATATAATAATGCAACTGTACTCAACACTTTGGGTGAGCTGTATGTTTTTATAATTTTAGAAGCAAGATTTTTTTAAAATTGCACAATAATGTGTGATTTTGTACAGTGAACTGAATACAAAAATACGATTTTCCTATGATAAAGTGTGTTTGAAATGTAATAATTTCTCAACCAACTATAAATTATAACCCATGAGAGAAAAAAAGTTAGAAATGATTTATAGCGAAAACAGGCGAAAAAGGACCAAAAAGTAGGAATAAGGAGTTATAAAAAGCAAAGTGGCTATAATCACGAAAACCAGAAAACTTTTAATAAGGTCATGTTGGCCTCCAGTGTCACTCCGGCGTGTTATTTTTGGGACCTGTAGTATATAAAATTATTATCGCGATACAAAGTCTGTCCGGGATACCCAAACTCCGAAAATACTAAACATATTTTGGCGAAATTTGGCTAACTGATTTTATTTTTAATAAAGCACATACTATAAGTACTAAGCAACAATAACGTGTTGACGAGTAAATTATAGTCTATTCAAGATAAGAAGGTTCCCGTAACAGGTCCAAGCATTTCCGTTTCAGGCCCAGCGCACACCGCTGGAAGCGCGGCGAAACGCATTTCAAGACAACAATTTAATATAATAGGCTAGATGACTAAAAAAATTTTTTTGCTTTAATAGAAGCTCATTCATATAGTAAACAGAAAGAAAAAATCGGTTTTCGAATAACTATAAAAACAACCAAGATACATGGCATTAAAGATTTTTCTCCATCTCTTTCTAGCAAAACGGCAATTTACAAGGAGTTTATATGGCCGTACTCAACAGTGACGTCACGGTTGATGTCGGATCTCTCTGTCTAATCGCCTCCAAATTGACAACTTAAAATGCTTATATCTAATGTATTAGGTTGGGGAAAAAGTCTTTTCGCATTATAGTATGTATAAACTTGTAATAAAATCTCTTTGGCTATACTATTTGTATCTGGCTGGTTTTGGTATCATTGAAAGTTTAAATTTTAAAGAACATAATTCCAAATTCAAATTAGGAAAATGTGTGATTTTCATTTGTTTTTCGTACCGCCAAGATGAGTGAATCTAATGAAGAAATTCGATACATTTTAAAATTTTACTACAAAAAAGGTAAAAATGCAACGCAGGCCGCGAAAAAAATTTGCGATGTTTATGGACCTAGTGCAGTGTCTGTGAGAGTAGCACAAATTTGGTTTAAGCGTTTTCAATCCGGAAATTTTGATGTCAAAGATGCACGTCGCTCTGGTCGCCCTATTACAGATAAAATGGATGCCATTTTTGAAAAAGTGGAGCAAGATCGGCATGTCAGTAGTTACGACGTAGCTGAAGAACTGGGAATTGACCACAAAACAGTTTTGGCGCATTTGAAAAAAACTGGGTACACAAAAAAGCTCGACATTTGGGTACCTCACGAGCTCACTGAAAGAAACCTAATGAACCGTGTACTCATTTGTGATTCTTTATTACGACGTAATGAAACCGAACCATTTTTGAAGAAGCTGATAACTGGTGATGAAAAGTGGATCACGTACGACAAGAACGTGCGAAAAAGGTCGTGGTCAAAGGCCGGTCAGGCTTCACAGACTGTGGCGAAACCCGGGTTAACTCGCAACAAGGTGATGCTGTGTGTGTGGTGGGATTGGAAGGGCATTATTCATTATGAGCTGTTACCACCAGGCAGGACCATCGATTCTGAACTCTACTGCGAACAACTGATGAGATTAAAGCAAGAAGTTGAGAGAAAGCGGCCGGAATTAATCAACAGAAGGGGTGTGGTTTTTCATCATGATAACGCTAGACCTCACACATCTTTAGCCACTCAGCAAAAATTAAGAGAGTTTGGCTGGGAGGTGTTAATGCATCCGCCGTATAGTCCTGACCTTGCACCTTCAGATTTCCACCTGTTTCGGTCTCTTCAGAATTCTTTAGGCAGTGTCAGGTTAACATCACGAGAGGACTGCCAAAACCACTTGTCGCGGTATTTTGACCAGAAGTCCTAAAATTTCTATAGCAATGGGATCATGTCCCTACCTACAAGATGGCAAAAAGTTATCGAACAAAATGGTACCTACATACTTTAGTTAAATGTAAATAAACTATATTAAAAAATGTTTTGAATTTTCTTAAAAAATGCGAAGAAACTTTTTCCCCAACCTATTATTTCTAAGCCGATTTCAATTCTAGTTTCACAGGACTGCATCTTTTTCCACGGTATTTTCATATTTAATGACGAGACGTAAAAATTTGAATTCAGTCATCATCCCAATTGTGGGCGCTCCGATATCCGCGCGCGTATTCGTGTAATGCAATTATTTGACCGTTTGTCCAAGACGTTACGGTTTATATTAAATTGTTGTCTTGAAATGCGCTTCGCCGCGCTTCCAGTGGTGTGTGCACTGGGCTTCACGCATAGTAGTTTCCTCAATTAAAAATATAACTTATCTCTTTACGTTTTTTTATCAAAACAAAAACGCAATTCCACATTAAATAAAAACAAGAATATCAGTGCAGTTAAATAAAATTACAATTCTGAACAAAAATTTGTTTCAATTTTACAAATATAATATTTGTGTAATGTGTTCCATCCCGATTCACGATTCAAATACTTACACACTTAATTTAATAAATAATTATATTTAACTGGACTTTAGAATATGTTAACATTTAAAAAGTTGGTTAGAAATTACCTACTTGCTGAGTTGTAAATAATAG
Organism: Schoenobius gigantellus; assembly: GCA_963935595.1. Lineage (NCBI taxonomy): Eukaryota > Metazoa > Arthropoda > Insecta > Lepidoptera > Crambidae > Schoenobius > Schoenobius gigantellus. The sequence continues at coordinate 7,132,755 of OZ012544.1, read as the reverse complement.
TATAACTACTTATAAAATAAATAAGAAACGGTTATAAATAAAAAAAATTAATAGATTTTATTAAAATAATTATTATTTTTGCTTAAAATGTTAAAGAAATAAACATAAAAAACAAAAATGTTAATAAAACTTTGCTTGTAATAACCAATGCCGCATCCAGTTGACTAACTTTGGATCCGTGTCTCTTGTGGTCGCCCGCTTTGTCTAATTGTTTTTGTTACCTGTGTGTCTGTGTTTATTGTACGTTAACTGGTCATGTTATAGTTGTTTCAAACGTACCCTCATTTTAAAATCAATTTAAAAATAAATTATTGTTTTGTAACTTAGTATCTAAATTACCTGGCACGCTCGATGATTTTTGTGATTATAGTATGTTGTTTCGAAGTATTTCCCATGTAAGTGAATTATAAAATTCCTATGAGAATAAATATCTTAAACCATTATTAACTGGACTGATATTCTCGTTTCTATTTCATGTGGAATTATTGCATTTATGATAAAAATAACCTATAAATGTTGTTTTTAAAACATAATATTTTTTATTGTGGAAACTAGTATGCATGAAACGGATAACTTCGAACTGTTACAGGGGACCTTCTTATCCTGAAAAGACTATAGTAAGCACTAAAGATATGCAAAGTTAGTTGTTAATGAATAGTACTCTATTACTAAAAGTGACCGTTTTATTTTACACTCTTGAGTAATAAATGATTGAAGTGCTCTTAATTATCTATACTAATATTATAAAGCTGAAGAGTTTGTTTGTTTGATTGAACACGCTAATATCAGAAACTACTGATTCAAATTGAAAAAATATTTTTGTGTTGGATAGTCCATTTATCGAAGGAAGGCTTTAGGCTATACAACATCACGCTACAATTTATAGAAGCTGAGCATCAATTAAAAATGTTGCAAAAGCGGAAAAAAAATATTATGGCGAAACATAGTTCGCGGGCAGAGCTAGTAATCTATAAGTTGATAATAACCTACCTAACTATACGCACCTGCTTAACCACGAGACCATACGAGAACGGAGAGATGTTCAACATGTTGAGGAGGGTTGCCTCAGAAGCTCCCACCTTGTCACCCGGTTTCAAGATGTGGACATCGTTGATGATTTCAATAGTACCTGAAATATTTTTTTGAAGTTAACTATAATTTCCGATCGGTAAATGAGCCTACTAATTGAAACCCTGTATGAACTGAAACAAAATGTTAAACATTCAGTGTATACTGTATGTATACTGGGGACAAACAAAAACAATCAATCATAGTATACATTCACACCAATCATTCTGCGAGTAGCAGGGAAAACAGATTCAACTACGAGGGGCATTCAATTATTACTTAGCCTCGCCGCCCGATGGCGCTGTTGTTACAAAAGAGTTTTACTATCGTGCAGTAAATACTTTTTGAAGTCTACTAAGAAGTTTTCAATCTTTTCCCTTCATTTGTTTTGTTTTGACAGCCTTTGGAAGCGAGCGTGTCGGTCGGTTTTATAAAAATGGAAAAAGAACAATATCGTTCAGTGATTAGATTCTTGATTTTGGCAGGGAAAACGCGCAGCGAAATCAAAGAGCGCTTGGATGCTGTGTACGGTACTCTTCTCCTTCGATGGCGACCGTCAAAAATTGGTTCAACGAGTTTGCTCGTGGCCGCACGTCGGTTTTTGATGAGCCACGCCCAGGTGCACCGAAAACGGCTACTACGGAGGAAAACGTAAAAAAACGTCTACTCTACTCTAATCTACGGAGTAAAAAAAATGCCAACACGATCTCGTGTTGGCAGACCGGCGATTGAAGATTCGCGAGATAGCTGAGACTGTAGGCATCGCAGATTGAACAGTGCATCATATTCTGCACGAAGAACTGGGTATGAAAAAGTAATCGGGTGCCGCGTTTGCTCACACTAGACAAGCGCAACCGTGAGACCACATCGGCGACATGTTTGGCGCTTTTTTTAAACGCAATCTGGCGGAGTTCTTGCGTCGTCGTCGACCGTCGACGAAACATGGGTTCACTGGTACACACCAGAGACCAAGGAACAGTCGAAACAGTGGACTTTACCCGGCGAACGTGCTCCAAAGAAGGCGAAGACTGTTCAATCGACCGGAAAGGTGATGGCCAGTGTTTTTTGGGACTCACAAGGTGTGATCTACATCGATTACCTCGAGAAGGGTAAAACAATCACGGGGCTCTACTATTCCGACTTATTGGGCCGATTCGACGCCGAATTGAAAAAAAAAACGCCCCCATTTGGCAAAGAAAAAAGTGCTGTTCCACCACGACAACGCGCCGGCTCACACCTCCGCCGTCGTCATGGCCAAATTGGTCGAATTGCGTTACGAATTGCTGCCCCATCCACCGTATTCTCCAGATTTGGCTCCCTGTGACTTCTTCTTGTTCCCAAATCTGAAAAAGTCACTCGTCGGCAAAAGATTTGGGTCGAATGATGAGGTCATCGCACACACAGAGACCTATTTTGAAGACCTCGGGAAATCGAATTTTTTGGACGGGTTAAAAAAGTTGGAGCATCGCAGGGCCAAGTCTATTGAATTGAAAGGAGACTATGTTGAAAAATAAATCTCTACTTTCTTAAAATTTTCGTTTTTCTTTTGTAGGCTAAATACTTGTTGAATCGCCCTCATAAGTTATTCAGCTTTCACCTCTATATTTTTTTACAATCAATAAGAAAGCTCGAATTTGACTGAAGATAAGGCCAGTAATGTCTGTGAGCTTCATTTGGACTCCTTAATAACTGAGAGTGGTTATCCTACCTCTAATTGATCCTACATCATTTGATTTTCTACATCATATAGGATGACAACCATTGGTTATAAGGTTGTTGACCTTTAATCCTCTGGTAGTTGATGTTTTAGCTCTAGTCCATTGTCCTCTTTTTATGCTATCATTACCACAAGAGGCGCGTTCCATTTGAGCGTAGATTTGCAGCATTTTCAACACTTTTAGCATCAGTGCGTTTCATTAGCTTTTGACGCTAGCAGGGCTAGCATCGTATGTTAACCTAATGCATTCCATTTAAACAATATCTTCATTTTTAGGTTAGGTTTCCTTTGTGAAATATAGCGCGGCTAAAAATGTTTACATTTCTTAAAAGAAACGCAAAACATGGTTAACATTTGATGTTAGCGTGACAAAATGGTGACGCTTAAATGGAAAACGGGGATAGTCATTTGAACACATTTACCTCCTGTCTTAAGAGCCTATTATTTTACAATAGTGTAAACTATAGACTCCTGTGATTTACTTACCCTTAGAAATCTTGGTGGGAATCGAAAGAGCCTGGAAGAAAGAGGTCTTCTCAGGGCCAAGACCAGTGTTATGGGCCGGGATGACGACTGTCAACGGGGCGATGGCGCCAGGACGAGCCGGGGCACGCACTTTGTTCTCCAACAGTTTGTCACGAACCTAAGGAACAATTCTCAAGGTAATGATTTCAACCATGGACTAGCATCAAGTTCTTAAGACACCTGGTTCTGGACAAGGGTTCGATTGCCCATTGGAGCATAAGTTTCTCAGAATGGTAAAAAGTTAAGGGCTTCTAACCTGCCAGGCTAGCTATCCAATTTTGCAGGGTTGATTGATTTAAATCAAATGATTTATATCATGATTTAAATCACTGATTTAAATCAAGTGATTTATTATAAAAAATCAATGATTTAAATGATTTTTTTAGTAGGTATTAGGAAGATATTTAAAAAACTGTAATGATATTTACTTTACACCATAACTCCAATTCAATATCAACACCAAACGATTTTTATCTTCACACGCACGATTTGGGGAATCCCCTGTTTTCTATTTACTTGATTGACGTGACGTGGGTGGGATTGTTGTTAGCTTCAATTTTTTTGGCCTAATTTCTATTAAAGTTGCCAGAAATAAAAAAAACTTACCAAATGATGTTAAAAAGATAAATAGGTAATAAGAAATCATGACTTCTCCTTGAAGTTTATACAGAAAATTAAAAAAATCAAAAAATCATGATTTTTTTTATTTATTTGAAAAAAATCAAAAAAATCTGTCAAAAACAAAAAAATCACGATTTTTATCAACCCTGCAATTTTGTATAACAATGTTGATAATATTGTTATGACCTGACAATTTCAGATAAAATAGCCAGTCCCTCAGCTATTGAAGAATTCAGGTGAAGCTCACTTCTATCTTCAACTTTATCATCATTACCATCAGACGTGATGAAGGAAAAATATCTTCTCCCTGGCTCTTAGGCACACAATCAAAACACTATCTGCAGCTGGAAGTTTAGTGTTCCTATTTACCGTAAAGTATAATTACCTATATATTTATTGAATTGTAGTTTATAATTAATATATAAGCAATCTTACACTCTAGGCCGCCACAACCATGACCAGTGGCCGCATGCGACCACATGAACTGGTTGTGATCGTGGTAACCTAGTGGGAGAGGTCCCTTATGTAGAATATGTATTTAATACAGCATTTATTGATTAAATTATATTTTGGTAATAATCATATAATAGTTTTATATAGACTTGCATATGTTGCCTAACAGAACAGATATTGTCATGTTGGCTATAAGGTCACCTTTTTAAGATGTATTTCATTTAATTACTGTTTCTAAACTACTCTAGTATGATTGCATGTCCGTATTGAAATTTCATCACACAATTCTGCAAAATTGCAGTATCAAATATCAACACAGGAGTTCATTCAGAGCCTCTGGATGTAGTTGTCTGGTTGATTTTTAACTCGCTCAGAGGCGTTGAACGGATTGCAGCAACCAAATCTCCCTCTTTTACTATTTTTTATTTCTCTCTCCTTCTAGTAGATGACATTATAGAATATGGCCGCCAATATCATCCAATCACGTAAGAGTATTTCAGTAATACATCAGAGCATTTTACAACCATCAAATTCGATGGTTGTTCGGTTGTATCTCGCGCCGACACTAAGGTCTTGAACGGGCCGGTTGTTTCACCCGGTTGTCACGCTCGAAGGCATTGAACGGGGTTAGAGCGAAAAGTTTTACTTCGCGCGAAAGCTCTGAACGCGCTCCTGTTCATGACAAAAATACATTACATCTGTATAAGAACCCAAAATGTATTGAATAATGATTATATTAACCCATTCCATTATTTGTTAATGAGTTTATTTACAGATTATGCTCCTCATATATTAATCTTATGGTGACATTTATCATACCTGTTATCATGTTTTTACGAGTAAGACTGTCTTCATTATCATTACGGCAAATGCTGTAATATTGTAAATAGAAAGCAAATGTTTCTCCAAAATGCCAGTGCTATTATCTCAATGGGAATAATGGCACTAGGATAAATTTGAAGATAGTGATTTAGTCTGAAAGCGAAGCCAGTCAAGCTATAAATCACTTGATGGTATTAGAACAGACATGTTTTTGATAAGTCTTACTGATATCAAATCTATCATCATTTGAATAAGGCGGCCAACTACTTTCTAATAAGTCAATGCGGGACACCCCACCCCCCATTCACAAGAAGACTGGATGGAGCATGTGTTGGTGGTGCACTTAAATTAGAAACAAAAAACACTACTACTGAATCAACATTTATTATTAAAATTATATTTTTCACATGAGTGGCATATTTTTACTAGTTCTGGGTTTCCTACCTAAGTACAGTGCCTATGTCTCGTCTCACCGTTTGCATTTTTGATGTGGAACACAATAGTAGGTACTATTTGAAAAAGATAGAAATGCGGGATGCATTAGATGATTTGCGGGACTATGTTTTATTAAATATTGCAATGCGGAATTACAACTGTCATTCCGGGACGGTTGGCCGCCTTACATTTGCTTAACCTACCACATTACTGTGTAACTCATCTATTACACTTATTTCGAGATCTAACGTATGTCAATATTTATTTAGTTACTCATTGCTAATGATGTCAATAACAAATCAAACCTTACACTTGCACTCTGAAAATCACCACTATTACAAGCAATTTTAGTGGCTGCAAGGACAATATGGTGGGTAAAAATTTTGATGATTCAAAAGAGCTTTCTTCTATCATTTGAATAAAGAATACTTTGATTTTGAATAAGGGTAAGGGAAAAGGTACTTCATCAGTCATGTCTTCCATAAATTGTTCTTCATTAACACCACAATGACCCAAACAAAAAAGAAATTATTCTGATTTCATGTGTTACTTATGATTTATTCTTTATCTATAAGGGTGCAGCACACAAGCCCAAACATAACTGCAGTCAGTAGTTCAGTATATTATTATACAAATTTTAAAACACAGGTTCTGAAAGTTTACCTTTACATTAAATAACAATACTTACTTCAACAAGGTCTCCTCGGGTGAAAACGAAGCCTACATTGCCTTTAATGTGAGGCAGCAGTTTCTCGAGGGCTGGGTTAGTTTCCAGATGGTCCTTGATAGCTTTGCGCATCATGGTGTTCTTGCCCATCAAAACAATGCTGTGCCCTCGCAGCGAGATACGGATCTGCTGCATTTGGGTAGAGCCGACATTGTCTGCGCCCACTAGGAAACATTTCGGATACTCGTCTAGAAGTTGCTGAAAAAAGCAGATAAATTTAATGTCTTTTTCCATAAGTATCATGAACACCAACAAAGAACAAAAGCCAAGCATTTCATTTCCCCGTGAGTATGAATCTATACATAATATGAATACGATACGGGAGTTGCAAATAAATACCTAATTTAAAAAGGTACAAAATTAAGAACCGGATTAAAACCATGTTGACATGCTCAGTCCGCTTTGACAAAGTAACTTTGATGACTACTTTGAGGCTATTTTGACTGTGTAAATCAGCAATCAAAGCATACTTTGACATCAGTGTCATATCAAAGTTAACTTGGACCGTGTACAGCTTTTCAGCTCAGTAATGCGTTCAACACCTCTGAGGGAGTTCGAACGAATCGGAATTTCAGACGAGTTATCTTGTAGTGTCACTTTAAATTGCCACTTTTAAATTTGTATTATATATTAAGATTGTATTTTTAGTGGAATGTTATGGTACTGAGATTGCTAAAACCCTGGCAGATAAGAGCTATTCAATTTTTTAGTGTAAGTGGCTTCTGTCAGATTTGACAATTTTGCCAATGTCGAGTAGCGAAAACACGGTTTAGTTTAATAGGTTCTAGCGGTAATATTAAGATACTTGGCCGGTTGGTAATATATTATTTTTAGATAAGAGCTAAAAATAATATTTATTATCCATTAAGGATGGAAAACCAACCACAATATGCCTGGGTGGGACATCTCCTTTGTAGCTAGTTTTATGAAAATATTATTTTAAATTATGTAGGTATGCAATATTTAATATGTGCCTCACGCTCGAAGGCATTGAACAGGGTTAGAGCGAAAAGTCGTACTTCGCGCGAAGGGAATGAATCCGCTCCAGCTGTAAAGTTGAGCATGGTCCAAGTTAACTTTGAGACAACGACGACGTCGAAATGCGCTTTGATTACCGATATAGACGATCAAAGTAGCGTCCAAGTAGTCATCAAAGTTACTTTGTCAAAGCAGACGAAGCATGTCAACGCGGCTTTGACAAACAGTCTTCTCCGGCCGCAACATTAATACATTTTTAGGTTATTACGATAGTAATACTTACGATAATTTTAGTAAAATAGTTGGTTTTCCAAGTAGCCTTGTCCTCCCTACCCATCTTGTAAGTGTAGTAGGGACTTCAAAGAAATTTAAGGACTGAAAAAAGGAAATATTTTGAGATCATGTAGTGTTGACACGCATTGTAAAATCTGATGAGAAATATTTTCACAAAATATTGACAAAATCACAATGTCTATATGCCAATTTAAAGAAAAACGTATTTTAAGGTAACATTAAAAGTAGGATTTTAAAGAAAACTTTAGATTTCACACTTACCAAGACAAACCGCACTAGCAACGGTGCGAGATCAAAATCAAAATGAGTCAGAGAGCACAGAGTAGATCACAGAACACATATACCCAAGGGACTAGATACACAAATGAGTGATATCATAGACTATTAAGGTCACAGAACACAATACCCCAAATTAAGGTCAATACACACACATTCGGGCCGTGCCCGGGACGTGACCGGAGATCAGAAGCCCAATTCACGTAACTAAAATTTTGTAAAAATACAGTTCCGATCTAGTCTCGATATCATTTGCATCAACAATGGCATTCTCGTACACTAAAAGTTTGACGTTGATCTGTCAAAGAATGCATTTTGATTGTAATGCAACCGAGACTTGATTTACACTAAAATCGGCATTCTGCTAAAAAATGACTTGGATTCTGACCGAAAATTGGTATTCTGAAAACTATTTAAATGTCAAAATTGAGTTTGAAAGTTGATCGTAACCATACTGACATTAGATTGTATTGAAGTTATCACAAAGTAGTTTTTGTACAGTTTTTGTGGTTTTCTGTGAATTTGGGATTCTCATTTCTACCATTAAAAATGAGCGATTCCGGACTTCGTTGGCATTATTTATTTGTGGCACACCGAACTGCTATGGCTACTGCCAGACGAAGAGCCAGGGAACGACAACCGACAACGTACCCAACGCAATCGTCGCCTTGCTGCAGATGCCTTCAGCCTATGTGAGCGAGAGTTTAAAAAGGCTCTCGTTAATTCTGTTGGCATTAATTGGATGGAATAGACTAAACTAAATTTAGTTTTAGTACTGTCGTGTTTTTTGTTCGAAAATTTTAACAAAAAACACAATTTCATAGCACTAAAACTAAATTTAGTTTAGTTTAATCTGCTTTAGGGGGGTTTACCTCCTTTTATTGGATTTTATTCTAAATGAATTATTATTAGGTATTTTTTTAATTTTAAATTCTTTTTCCAGGTTTTAACGCTTTTCTGGCCCGAACATAAGTCTTTTCAGCCAGTTATTAGCATAGGCTATACAAAATTATTAGCGTAGTGCCAACATTACGACGCAAATTCTTGTGGTATAATCTGTGGCAACTTAGAAACGAAATACGTTCAAAAATTGACTAGTATGACATTATATCGAGATGACATTGAAATCTTAACGTGATTTAATTCTAATATTTAGTTAGAAGAATACCAATTTTTGATCAATTCACAATACAATTTCAATATGGTCAACTTTCAATCTAGGTGAATGATGATTACGTGAATTGGGCTTCTGTGCCACGTCAGCCTCAGCCCCCCTCCTAGACAAATGCCACACGCTAACTTTTGCGCAGTCGTTCCTCAGAAGAAATGTATGGAGATGACATTAGCTGTGGAAAGAATTGCATGAGGTTGTCGTAAGTTAATGTCATCTCCATACATTTTTTCTGCGGATTGACTGCGGAAAAGTTAGCGTGTGGCATTTGTCTAGGGCCACCAACATCAATCTGTACCTCTTAAGCACCATTTACGGAGACCAATATGCATTATGACTTTGTTTAAAACTGCAAGGATGCATATCGCTTCTATTAATAACTCGTCATTCATTTTATTTAATAAAACTCGGACGTGTACTGGTAATATCGGTGAACGGGCGCACGTCACGGTGTCAGCTTAGGCACTGAAGCTCCGTCGCCGGCCCGGACACGGACGTGTGTGAACGAGTTCATAGAAAAAGTACGTAATGATATATTTTCAAGCCACTGTGACGGAACACGACCCGTCCACGTCCCGGGCACGGCCCGGAAATGTGTGGATTCAGTTTTAACTAGAGTTGGGTGAATAGTCCAGCCCAGAAGATGGACCTTTCTCCGTGGCGGACAAAGTCCCTAAATCGTGATAAATATTCAAGAGGACCCAAATTCATGTCTTTCAAAATTTCTCGAGAATGTGTGTATGTATATATTTTTTTAGGAAGTATAATTTTTAATTGTAAAATAATCGACGAAAATGTTCCTCTAAACCACATCATCATCATCATCGCAGCTCATATACGTCCCCACCGAGGGGCACGAGCCTACCCTAACTACATGTGTTAGGGTGATTATGCCTTAATCAAACCACGCTGGCCCAGTGCGGATTGTAATAAATCCAGGCCACGATTGTAATAAATTAATAATAAAAAATTTGTTTCAATACAACCAATAAAATAGGTTATTACACCCTTTTTTGGAAACTATTTTAAATCAATCTTGAGGTCGTAATGAATCTGTGTAAAATGATTTAAAACAATGTTTTATTTATGATTTTGACTTTTCGCGCGGAAACACTAGCCACCATGCTATTTCGATTCGATGTCACTCCGTTAGTAAACAAACAATAAGTACGACTAACATAAGTTATTACTTTCTGTGAGAACCACTCTGCGAAAGACCAAGCTAAAAGATTTTTAAAATAATGGCTTATAATCTATATCATTGGTGTCTTGTGTCTGAATGCAAGAATACGTGTTTAAAAACGCCACAAAAATTGTGGTTTCATATGCCATATGATATCAAAATGAGAAACATTTAATTGAAACTGGCCAGAAGAGATCCAAAATTATTATCCACAAAGACAAGACTGTATTTCTGCGAAGTCCACGTTGGTGTAAGATGCCTTATAATTTATTAACTAACTATAGAATTAAAAGAAGACTTTATGGTGTCGATTCTGGCATGATTCTCTAAACCTAAAACTAAATTTGACAACAGTCTATCCTTGTCATACTCTATACAAAATGACAAGGAGAGACTGTTGTCAAATTTAGTTTTAGGTTTAGAGAATCATGCCAGAATCGATACCAGTGTTAATGTAACAAAACTTTTTTGTAATGTATTTATATCTATGCTATGTATCTATGATATATATTGACTTACCGTCCTTCATTATGTCATCATCATCATCATCACAGCCCATACACGTCCCCACCGAGGGGCTCGAGCCTACCCTATATTAGGGTGATTAGGCCTTAGTCAACCACGCTGGCCCAGTGCAGATTGGTCGACTTCACATACATCATTGAATTTCTTCGCAGATGTATGCAGGTTGCCTCACGATGTTTTCCTTCACCGTAGGAGCGTCAGACAAATGTACATATGAAATTCGAAACGAAAAACACATTGGTACATGGCGGGTCTCGAACCCCGACCCCCCGATTAGAAGGCAAGTGCCGAGTCCACTGCGCCACCGACGCTCCTTCATTATGTAATTTTAATAAAATAAAGTCTATAACATAGAAAATTTCAAACCACACACGTGATAATAACATAGAAAATTTCAAATAACACAGAGCACGACAAAATCATTATCAAGTTTGTTTACCGAGTGACGTCACGTCGGAACCATATGCCGAATGGCGTTTTTGACGAACATAAAAAAAAATAAGATATTTAAAATTGATTTATTTAATTTATATTGCATTTTTATGAATAAATATCGGCGTTGCTCGCTTAGTTTTTACGAAATCTATCTTAAATATGCATTATTTGAAAGAAAGAAAATGGTTTATTGGACATGTTATACATGCATTAAAAACAATAATACAAAAACAATATTACACATAACATGACCAATTGGTCGCCACTCAGCTTTACTTCAAATACTATTGCCATTTTTTCACGTGTCGCCACGGTCATTCATGGCGTTACCTTCGGCCCCACCTGCGCCTAACGTCCCGAATCAATTCGTGCCGAAGCTTCATACGTTTTGTACACTAAAAAGTTATCGCGTATATGCTGTGGTTACATTAGTGGCTTCGTCATTTTGTCCAATAATCCAAAATGATCGAAATCATTTCCAGACGAACTATGGAGAATGAATTTCTTACTTTACATGTGTGTTAACAATTACATAAAGTATTTATCAAAATCAAATAAGAAACCCTATTTTGGATTCTATGTAATGAACTAAGCTTCATAATGATGTTCCGATAAATTATAAAACCGCGTCGCACACGTCTTAACAAATCGAAAGCAACCGCCGAAATGAACAACGCTAGTCCGATGTGAATAAATAGATATTCATTATAATCAAGACTTTAATTATTGCATTTTTAATTTTACATTTTACAACATTATTAAGCATCAGACGTCACTAATAAAACAAGAGGCACACCACAGACTAACTACTGAAAGTTCAGACGAGTAACTATAGAACATACAAAAATTATAATGGTACTGCGACATGTCCATTTAAAATAAATAAATAAATAAAATAAAATTAATTTATTTCAGGTAATATACACCGTAATAGTACAGTCTCAATTTAAATAACATTCAAATAAAATAAAATAAAATTCTGAGAATAATAAATTTTAAAATTGAAGAGAAAAAAAAATCACCAAAGCCATTGAAATTCTAAATAATCAAATTATAAAAAAAAATAAACCCATAAAATAATAATAATAATAAAAAATCAAATTAATTTAAATTTAAAGTACAATTTAGATGTCAAATAAAAATATCATCCCTGAGGTCAGAGGTTACTATATGCCCTAAGTATTTGAAATGATCTACCCTGTCAAGAGAAACACCATTAAGATATACAGGTGGTACGGTTCGTAGACATCTAGCACTGCCAGCCCCAAGGACAATGCAAGCCATTTTCACACGCATATCTTTCACAGATCTGCAACAATTGTCTCAGGCTACATATAGAGACACTCAACAGCACCATGTCGTCCGCGTAACTGATATTATTTACACATACGTCATCAATGTAATAGCCGACATGGTGACTACTGAGCTCGGCAATCAATGCGTCCACATTATGTTGAACAGAGTGGGTGAGGTCACACCACCCTGCCTGAGACCGCACTGTAGTCGATACGGCTCGGACACTGCATCCGCTCATCTGACGTAGTTAACCTGGTGTGCATACCAGTACTTAAACATATTGAGAAGCTCACGTGGCAGTCCAATGTTCTCCAGCTTTCTCCATATGATATCATAAGCCACAAGGTCAAAAGCCCGTGACAAGTCGAGAAAACACGAGTAGACTGGCGTTTTACGATCTGTGTAGTATCTAACAGTATGCTTAAAACACAGTATCGCACTCTCTGTGGACAGGTTGGGTCTGAAACCAAACTGATTGTGGTGCAAGTTCGTGTCTTTATTTAGCTGTGTATTAAGCACACCGTCAAAGACTTTGGCAACAACTGTAGCAAGGGAAATGGGCCTATAGTTACTTTTATCAGCCAGATCACCAGTTTTATTTTTCACCACAGGTATCACAATGGTTTTCATAAGATCCGTTGGTAAGTAGGAGTGGCTCACACACAGTGAGTAAAACATAGCCAGTAAGCGATAGATATGAGGTCCAGCATGCTGTAGATGCTCGGTGCTGAGGCGCGTTCAGCGCCTCTGGGTGTAGTTGTCCGGTTGTTTTTTAACTCGCCCAAAGGCGTTGAACGGATTGCAGCAACCAAATCTTTTATCTCCCTCTTTCACATGATGTTTTATTTCTCTCTCTTTCTAGTAGATGACATTATAGAATATGGCCGCCAATATCATCCAATCACGTAAGAGTATTTCAGTCATAAACGTCAGAGCGTTTTACAACCATCAAATTCGATGGTTGTTCGGTTGTAACTCGCGCCGACAGTCAAAGGTCTTGAACGGGCCGGCGGCCGTACCGCCTAACTCAAAGCGAGCACTCGCTATCGTTATCATGACATTAGAACAATAGTTTTAATGTCACAGATGACATTAGAGCTATTGTTCTAATGTCAAGAGAGCGATAGCGAGTGATCGCTATGAGTTAGGCGGTAGCCCCCCGGTTGTTTCACCCGGTTGTCACGCTCAAAGGCATTGAACGGGGTTAGAGCGAAAAGTTGTACTTCGCGCGAAGGCTCTGAACGCGCCTCTGAGGTCATTTCACAGATTAAATACTGGGCCATTTAAGCCATAGATATAGAATGAAATAGATGGGCTATAAAAGCCGTCAAACATGAGGAAAAGAGATAAACTTATACACATTGCCAAAGGAAAGAAGAAGATGGCATCATTTTTTTTGTCCTTGTTACCGTATATAGGTGAAACTGGTAGTGGGGATTGTTTATCACCAGCGTCTGGTGCTAAACAAATACGTGGAAGAAATTTGTTCTGTGAATTATAGCTTACTGTGTAATTATTTAACACTTTAATTAGTGTAATTGTGAACTATTTGAACATTTAAATCATGGTGCACTACTCCGTTTTAGTTTGTAATAGTGATAGTGCTAGAAAACAGGAAAATATAACCTTTTACAGGTAAGACCTAAATTGTGTCAATAAAAAGCGCCAAAACTATTTTTTAAATTATAAATACAAGTTATATTGCAATATTTTATCCTTCTACTATGGTTCTCAATCATATTATGGGATTAAACATGAAATTTCAAACTAAGTAGTAAGGTTATTGTTAACCTAACAAGCTAGGAATGTCGCCATACAATATGGCCACGTATACAGCCAACGCGTATAACATTTTGCCGGGTTATAATGATACCAGACCCCCTAGACAAGATGCCTTTCGATAATCGCTAACGCAATCGCTAGAAGGAAAATGTATGCGATTTGACATAAGCCCTCGTTTAGCTTTCGAGCGCAATTGTCAAATCTCATACATTATCCATTTAGCGATTGCGTTTGCGATTATCGAAAGGCATCTTGTCTAGGGGGGCTGTTACGCTACGACTATTATTCCTTGATTCGTAGGTAATTTTTTACGTGAAAGGGAACTCACATATTAGTTTCTGTGTTTTTTTTTTTTTTTTTTTTTTTTTTTTTATGGATGGCCCGGCAAATGACCTCCTCCCGCCTGATGTTAAGCGGTGAAAGAGGCCCAAATGAGTTGACAGATAGAGTAGGGACGACATCCACTCTCCTACCTGCCCGCCCCTTGCCGGCCCAAAAGATGCTTTTTCACGCCTCTTTTGAAGGAACCCATGTTGTAGGATGGAGGAAACACGTGCGCAGGTAGAGAATTCCAAGTGTGGGATGAACGACAGAAGAAGGAATCTTGGAATTTCTTGGTACGGTGTGAAAAGGAGGACACAGTGTACGGTTGACTCCGAAGGCCTTTACGCGTGTTTCTGTTAAGGAATGGAGAGGGAGGGATAAGGTTAAAGAGCTCCTCAGAGCATTCCCCATGGAACATTCGGTAAAAGGCGCTAAGAGAGGCGATGTCACGACGAAGTTGTAGAGGCTCGAGGGTGTTAGTTGCCTCTACATCGCCAATTATGCGAATAGCGCGACGCTGCAATCTGTCCAGAGCATCGAGGAGGTACTGAGCGGAGCCGTCCCAAAGGTGCGAGCAATATTCCACGCAAGACCTAACCTGAGTTTTATACAACAAGCATAGTTGGTCCGGCGCAAAATACCTACGCACCTTGTTCAGGACACCGAGTTTCCGTGAGGCAGTAGTTTCTGTGTTACATTAATATTGACATATTTAAGTATAAAATTTTGAGCATTTTAGATAACAAAGGTAATTCTTTTGAAGTGAGACTTTCCATTTGCTTGTTTGTCTGTATTTAACAGATTTCCTTCGGGGAAACTCCTTTTATTTTTAACCTGTATACATATTGTTTCAGGACGCATCGGTGTTGGATTTCGGTTCAAATTTGAATACGCCCCGAAAGAGAAAAATGCGGCTTCAAATGCTGGGTTTGAAACAATCAGCGAGGTCATCAAATAAGAAACTACGGCCAGTGCGTCAATCGCTTAGACGATTGGGAAAAAAAGTAGTCACACTTGAAAATGTGTAAAGTGATTTGAAGTGTAAGTTAATGATGCAAAATTAGTAGTTGGACATTTTAGATACTGTAGGAGGAACCAATAGAGATTTTCTGAAAAGATTTTTAGGAGTTGACAAAAGAAAGTATTCTGAACCTTTAAAGAAATTCGCGCTGTGCTTACACTTTTTAAGTTCAAAGGCATATGAGTTTGTACGTAAGCAATTTAATACGTGTTTACCATACCCAAAAATAGCTGGTGAGTGGCGAGGAGTAGACAGCCTCTAGAAAATGTTTGTGATTTATTAGCAATTTTGTGCCATAGCTAGTAATCTGGCTTAATCCAAATGAAATAAGTCATATCTCTACTTTGTCTGAATATTTAACAAGAACACATAGGATGTAGATATAGCTCTATGCACCGAACAAGTGTTTCTAATTAATTATATAGGTACTTGACAGAACATAATCTTCCTCAGAGATCTACAAATTGGTCTTGTCCTGCGCTATTTCCAAGTTGCCGCCAGCGGGGGCGAGGTTGGGGGTGGCAACACCTGCAACTAAGAATAACCAGCTATCTACATCGGCATCTTGCGTTCTTTGCCAGATCTTTTTTCCACATTGTGAGCAAGCTTACCAACTTTGGGCTTTTAGCACCATATTGAGTGCGGTATCAGTAGTTCAATTCTTGAACTTACCCAGCCCAAGTGAATTTTTACCTGTATTGTAGTGAATTTTATCTCTGTAAGCCGAAGTCCTTTATTCGATGACAATAACGGTGCTATTGAAATCTAATTTTAGAAAATGTTTATTTAAAATTTAATAGTATACATTTTCTAAATCTTCACAAATATTTAGTAAATGTGTAAATATTGGATTTTAAATAAACTGCAGAGATAAAGAAAAAACAATGATTATTGCCCGCTGTATTCTTAATCGAGCGACGATCTTCGCAAGGTACCTAGCTGGCAAAAGCTGGAAGCGAGTGGTCGCGGATCGTGCTCAGTGGCGAGCACTTGGAGAGGCCTATGTCTAGCAGTGGACGCGTGTGGATGATGATGATGATTCCTAATATTTTTTCTTATATTTGTAAAGATGTTTACATAATAGCTTAAATAAATAATAGTAAAATGTTTTAAAATGAAATATACTCGAGTAAATCCGAAAAGTGTAGTTTTATTTAAAAGTGTAAATAACTTTAGACTGCGGCGAAGGTTGAATGAAGAATTCAATAAAAAAAATCGCAACTTCCTCCCACTTTTATTTTTTGAGACATATTATTGAGCGAGGGGCGCTCAAAAATGTCTCAAAAAAAATACGTAGATCAATCAACCCTACTTTATGTTTATAGTGGTAAAAACCACTATAAACATAAAGTAGGGTAAAACTTAAAGCAACACTAGGTATACCCATCTACTTTAGGCAAGTATGACGTCATCTATGTCTGTCCCTTACGGGTATACGGTCACGTCCTATCTATTCATTCTTTATCTAAGATTTAAGCAAATCCTAACAAAATATTCTCGACTATAGCCGATTTTTTTTGTCCTTTATCCCTTAGGGAAAGGCAAAGGAAACTAAGTCCGTACAGCCTAATCTGTTGTCAATATATTTATAATTAATAAGGCCATAGCCTAGTCTGTTGTAGTAAAGTCCACATAGGATTACATTAAAAAAGGCAAGAGCCAAGTCTTTAATAAAGAACTGTAAAAGTCTGTAAACAACGCCAATTCAATCAATAGAGTTTATAAGTCAAGTCCCTCTATGAGAAATATCCTAGTCACTAAGGTAGTTTTCCAATTACCGCACTAGAGAGCATTATGCGGCATAATGCTTAACGTTGAATGTTCCAACTACAGCAACACTTCGCACAATCGAGCACTCTCAAAAGCAATGTTTTCGTGTGATGCGTGCAATCGATACCAACTCAGTGACAGAAAATTAACAAGTGTTTTTTCTTTAAGTTGGCATTGATCGAAATGTTTTATTTATATATAATCGTTAGTAATATTATTTATTGTTGAAAAATTTTTAAAGCTTTCGTTTCATTGTAGTTTTTTTGAAATAATTAAAGTTAATTCAAACTGTGTTAAAAAATTAATATAAGTATGGATGAAGGTACAAAAATTACTCAAAACAAAAAAATGGTAATGAAATAATCAAAATCCAAATTACTTAAAATAACCGTAAATAGTTTTCAACCAATTATTATGTATACCACATTAATGAGGTTATTGCTAACTCTATGAATATTTCTTTTTTTCAACACTGAACTTAGCGCACTCTGCTGGTGCATTTGAAAACTAATTCACGTTCCAATTAAGCATCAGCATAATTCGGCATTGTGCGCCACTGAGTCGCATTATGCTCTGTAATTGGAAAACTACCTAACAAACAAAGTTTGGAAACAATATATCTACAACTTAATATTCTTTACACTTTTTGACCAATTACCTACTATATACACCAATATTAATAATCTATGTTAATTATTTACAAGTTGTCAAAAGAAAATGTTGAAATCAGTTAATTAAACCAATTGCCACCTATCCAAGAAGAAAAGTGATACGTAATCAAATATCACCAATAGAAGATACAATAAACTCATAAATAGGCCTAAAACATTCTTTATTTTTCAATAAATGCTGAACAGAGCGCGGTATGTCTTCATCAGTTTTGTAAATGTCCAAAAGTTTGTCGATTAAAACAATCCTAGGAATAGCAAAGGAATGACAGACAAAAAAGAGATGATCAAGTGTTTGATCAGTTGAATTACAATAGTTACACATTGGGGAAGTTAAGATTTTAATTCTATTGAGATGTGCATTAAACCGACAGTGACCAAATCTGAGACGGCATATTTTATGGAATAAGACTGGTCACATCTGCGTGTATCGCGTCATAGCTCGATGCTTGGGGACGATAGGCGCAGGTGGGGCCAAAGCTTTATGTTATAGCGCTATCGTACAAAGAACGCGCTATATAATAAGGCGCTATGCGCTATATTTATTAACCACTGTCTGCGCTTATTTGTGGTGGGATTTGCTTTTGCTTCATCATATTCTAGGCGCGTTCCATTTGAGCGCAGATTTGCAGCATTTTCAACATTTTTAGCATCATCGCGTTTCATTAGCTTTTGACGCTAGCAAGGCTAGTATTGTATGTTAACTTAATGCGTTCCACTTAAACAAAATCTTGATTTTTAGGTTAGCCACTGGAACGTCCTGGGGACTATAGTCCCCAAAAATCGTAAGCTTCTCGATCGACCTGGGTACTATGGTACCCAGTTCCCTTTGCGTAAAACCGCGCGGTGTGATAAAAAAATCGCGAAAAATAAAATATTTTCTCTATGGCTTTATTCCTTTGCCAATAGTCTCTTTCATAAGTTGACAGGTCATGTCCAATTTATTTTTAGTCTTAGATTGAAATAGTCATAGTCTGCGGTTTAACATGGGTTTAACTTACTTGGCCGTATCCATACGTTTCTTACTCCATGACCGATGAGATTTATTGCGTACTTACTTAGTCTGTATTAGTATTTTCGTAGAGTGTTCTATATCAAAATAAACTAGAAGAATTGGGCTACATTATTATGTATGGTTTATGATAGTTTATAGTGTTATATTGCCACACTAAACGTTTTTTTCAAAAAGTGAGTATTTTTGAAATTTTAAGCACTTTAGTTACTATTCTCGTCATTATTCATTCAATTATGAATCCTTATCTAATTAACTATTATAAGTTCATTCCTTATTAAATTAGCTTTCCATACGTATTTTTTATTTAATTTTAGACACAATAATTTATTTTTTGCATTTTTTTTAAATTTGAGGTCGCGCGTGCGCATCTCGCGTATATAATTACGTAATTAATCGATTTTATTATTATTTTCTTTTTTCATTAAAAATATTACCCAAAACTATTATATATCAAAATAATCTTCAAGAATAGGGCTATAATAATATATATGGTTATTTAAAGTTTTATAAAATAGTTTTTGTGCAAAAATTTTTTTTTTAAAATCGGGTCTTCCGCGACCTTCCGAACATTTTCGCGCTTCATTCATTTAATTATTAATCCTTATCTAATTAACTGTTATAAGTTCCTTCTATATTAAATTACCTTTCCATACGTATTTTTTGTTCTCTTGTAGACAGTATATGTCACTCTCCGCAATGTTTTGAACACTCCGTTCGCGCCGGGGTGAGTCATTCCGCAATGGCGGCACCTTTGATATTTGAGATATACTACTTTTTGCTTTTGAAACCCACCACGCTTCGCGTGGCGAACGTTCGAGTGGCTAAGTTTCCTTTGTGAAAAATAGCGCGGCAAAAAATAAGAAACGCAAAACATGGTTAACATTTGATTTTAGCTGACAAAATGGTGACGCTTAAATGGAAAACGGGGTGTGTAGAATGTAGATTATAGACATATTCTCTCTAATCTGTGATTGTAGATACAAAATCCCTCGTCTGTGATCACAGAGTACCTTTTATGACCTACGTCAGAAAAAAAGCGCGGGAACTTCACATAGTAAAGGCGGGCTCTTTAAAATATTTTATTTGTAATTTTTTAATTGTAGTCAGTTACTTAATAAAACACAAACAAAAGAGGTATATAACATATAGGCATTAAATAATATTATAAGCAGATATGGGGAAGCGGAGTTCGAGAAAAAGAAAAAAAAAGGAGGATGAACCGGAGTCTGGTGATGCAGATAGGGAGACAGATGAGGTAAGGTTGGTAGAAACGGATATGTCCTCTTCGGACAGTGATGAAGAAATAAGCAATGCAGATAGGTACAAGCCTTATTATGTTACTGACTATATACGCAGATATCCGGAAGAAATTAGCGGCACTGAATTTGTGGTTTTTGTTGAGTCATCAGACATCCAGAAACCAATTGGAACAAGAGATCTTCTTTCTTTGTCAACTTGTTTAAAGCGCTTTAACAAAGGCGTCAAATTTTTAAGAAATATCAATAAGTTTAAGATAGGTATTTATTTTGAAAAACCAGACTTGGCGAATGCCTTTTTAAATAATAATACCTTCTTGAAAGAATACAAATTCAAAGCCAGTATTCCTGCTGCTACAACTGAGGTGTCCGGAGTTATAAGAAATGTACCTACCATTATATCAAACAAGAGAATATTTACTATGATAACAAGTACAAAAAAAATAATAACAATAAAAAGAATAATGAAAAAAATAAATGTGACTGAGGGTTTTATATTACAACCTACAACTACAGTAATAGTGACATTTGCCACTTCCATTTTGCCAAATCATATAGATATTGGTGGTTGGAGACATGATGTGTCTCAATATATACCACCAGTTAAGCAATGTTACAAATGTTTGAGATACGGACATTTGGCAAAATATTGTAAAAATTCTGAAAAATGTAGTATATGTAAAGAAAATCATAACTATAAGACTTGTACAGTTTCTATCGAAAAAGCTACTTGCATTCATTGTGATGGCAATCATACTAGTGTGTCTCCAATATGCCCAGTTAAAAAACAGAAAATCATTGAAAATAGAAATAAATATAAGCCTGCTTCTTATGCAGATATTACAAATCCTTTAAATTTTCCCAAATTAGAAAGTAAGACAAAAAATAATTTAGATTTGTTTACACTGCTCAATACTGACAGCAAGTGTCTCTCATTATTAGTTGAAACCATAACTAAATGTGTTTCTTTGCATAATACTCAAAATACTTCTATAAATTCTAAAAGTGTTTTAGAGGTCTTAAAAAATACTTTTGGTAAGCAATCAAATCCCCACAATTCACCCCCAATCAATTGAATATCGTACAGTGGAATGCTCAAAGCTTATTAAGCAATCAACTTATTTTTACGAAATTTCTTTATGACCATTTTATTCATATCGCAATTATATGTGAAACATGGCTAAAGCCTCAGAAGCAGTTTAAAATCAAAGGTTATCATATTGAACGTAATGACTGTGGCAACAAGCATAATGGTGTTGCTATTTTAATCCATACATCATTTAAATATCAAAAAGTAACATCTTATTTTGACAACTCTCTTCAAACAATTGTAATACATTTAGAACTAAATCAGAACACTATTTCAATAGCCAGTATATATTGTCCAACAAATTGTATTCCCAGTTTCTCTAAAAATAAGTTTAAACATTTCTTGAATTCTCTCCATAGGCCGACGATTATAGCTGGTGACTTCAATGCTCATCACTCAATTTGGGGATGTCCGTTATCGGATTCCAGAGGTAAGGATATTCTTGAGTGTTTAGATGAATGCAATTTAGTCCTGTTGAATGATGGTCAGGTCACAACTGTCGGTTCTCATTCTTGGAGACCCAATGGTTTGGACTTGACTATGGTATCTCCTTCATTAGCTCTTCGCTGCGAATGGTCAGTACACGACGATCCATTGGGCAGTTATCATTTGCCAACATTTACTAAGATTACATTCAATAGTAGTTCACAATGTTTTAACTCTCAAAACAATTTTCAGGATGAAAATGATTTTAACAATCGCATTAATCATAGATTAGTTGATTGGAAGTTGTATTCTTCAATTGTTAATAAGGATTTAGATAATTTTCAATGTAACCCTATTAGTAATCCAATAGATTCATACAACTCTTTTTGTCAAATCATTTTGACAGCTGCACAAAAGTCAATTCCCTCTCGTACCTCTCGGTCCGAATCACGTAACATTGCTACTCAAAACTTAAAATCAAAATATCGAACAGTTCCTTGGTGGAATAGTAATTGCGCTAAAGCTGTCCAGGAAAGCAAGCAAGCCTATCTTGATTTTAAGAATAATCCTTCTCAAGAAAAATATATTAATTTCAAAAGATTACAAGCTGCTAAAAAACTTACCATTAAGAGAGAAAGACTAAGTAGTTGGATAGAATTCTGTACAAAATTAAATCGATTGACACCAGTTTCAGTAGTATGGGGTAACATGAGAAAACTTACACATAAAACATATAAAAAGCAAAATAGTGATTTTTCGTGGGTCAGTGATTTTTTACGTAAATACACGCCTGACTTTGTGCAAAATAACAGGCCAATTGTGAAGGACAATAGTTTACCAGATAATCAGTCATTCCTCACTGATCCATTTTCTTTTGACGAATTAACTGCAGCTCTGAAATCTAGAAAAAACACTGCTTGTGGATTAGATAGTTTATCGTACAAGATGTTTCAGCTACTTAACACTGACAATCTTTATAAGCTTTTACAAATTTATAATATTTTATGGCAAGATTGCACAATTCCTCCTAATTGGAAAATGGACTGCTTGGTTCCTATTTTAAAACCTGGAAAAATTGCATCTCATCCCGATTCTTATCGTCCTATCGCTTTAACGTCTTGTGCTGGTAAATTATTTGAACAGCTAATCAAACAAAGATTGGAATTCTTCATAGAAAAGAACTCAATTTTACCTTTAAACCAGTTTGGGTTTAGGCGAGGACTTTCGGCTCAAGAAAGCTTAGCACATTTTTTTTTGGACGTCACTACAGCTCAAAAGAATATGGAGTATACAATAGCAGTGTTTTTTGATATAGAAGGTGCATTTAATAACGTTAATCATGGTATTTTGTTTGAATCTCTATTATCTTTCTTACCTGTAAAAATTGCTTATTGGATATATGCTTTTCTCACGGATAGAAAAGTGTATGTCAAAATAGATAATAAATTTTTAGGCCCTAGATTTTCGAGCAAAGGTGTATGTCAAGGAGGCATCTTGAGTCCTATTCTGTATATTTTGTATATAAGAAAACTAAATTCCATTCTTAATAATAATTTAGTCAACAATCTTCAGTTTGCTGATGACCTTGTCATTTATTGTAAAGGTACTAATGTATTAGATATTCAATTAACATTAAATAATAATCTAGTGAAGCTGGCAGATTACTTCTCAGAACTTGATTTAAATGTTAGCCTTTTAAAAAGTAAAGTTGTAATATTTTGCCCAAAATACAGTTCTCTACCTCTAATTAATATTACATACAGCAATCATACTTTGCCTATTGATAATTCAGTTAAATTCTTGGGTGTTATTTTTCACGAAAATCTTACGTGGGATTTATATGTTGATTGCTTGGTGAGCAGAGCTTTAAAAGCCACTAATGTAATTAGGTCCGTTACTGGATTGAAATGGGGTGCTGATCCTAAAATTGTGTTAATGCTTTATAAAGCTTTGGTCAGAAGTCATTTTGAGTATGCTTTCTTTTGTTACGCTTCCGATCCAAAATACATAGATATTATTGATAAAATACAGAATAAGAACTTACGATTAATACTAGGTGCTATGAACACTTCCCCAATAAATTCTATGCAGGTCGAATGTCATTTACCACCAATGGTTATTCGCTTTGAATTTTTAAAACTTAAATTTCTTTTTAAACTCTTATCACGTTCGAATAATGATCTTTTAAATAAATTAAATGTATGTTCCACTAACACTTTTCTTTCAAAGAATTTCTCACATTTTATAAGTTTAAAAGAACAATGTAATATATTTTGTAGTACTACTTTACATTGTTATAGTGGCTCATATGCTAGTAAATTCTGTGACATTCATATTGTCCTACAAAAAGATTTTAAAGATAAATATGATGTTTACGAAAGTCTACAGGCTTATAATGATTATCGATCAATTTATACAGATGGTTCAAAGACGAATGTAAGTGTTGCAGTAGCTATGTATGATGCAGGTAGTAAAACTGGACATAGTTTTAAAATGTGCCAAAATGCCAGCATATTTTCTGCTGAGGCGAATGCTATAATTTTAGCTCTTAACTACATTCAACAGTTCAGCCAATACAAAAAATGGATTATTATTACTGACAGCATGAGTGTGTTGATGGCTTTGAGAAATCCTTCCTTTTCATCAGTCACAAATCATTTAATATATAATATCCGAGATCAGATACATCATTTAAAAATAAATTATCAAATAGACATTATATTATTTTGGACTCCAGCTCATATCGGTGTATATGGAAACGAGGAAGTAGATAAACTGGCCAAAACTATGAACACTCTAGACGTACCTATAAAAAACATATCAATTTCATATACTGATTGTACAGCTCTAATCAAGAAAGAAATATTGAAGCTATGGGAAGAACACTGGAATAGTACTTTGCTCATAAAAGGGAAGTGGTATCGAGAAATAAATAATAAAATAAAACAACCCTGGTTCAATAGACACAATTACATAAACAGAAGATTTTTTACTATTATTTGCCGTTTGCGAATTGGGCACGGTCGATTCAATGACCATTTGTACCGGCTAGGCATGACTTCTTCCCCATCGTGCAACTGGTGCAACACCACCTTACCTCAATCTCTGCATCACCTTTTTTACGAATGTCCAACTTTTGCCCTGCAAAGAAACATTTTATTAGAAGAAATTTCAAAAATAATGAAACACCAGCAAGATCTACCGCGCTCTTTACAAAAACTTCTTTCCATTGAAAAATGTTTTGAAGCAATTTATGAATATGTAACCTCTACGTTTGGCGATTTGTGAATTCAAAAGAAGAATGAATAACAATAGTTTATTGCATACAGACTAGGCTGTATGGTTGACGCCTTTGCCTTTCCCAAATGGGATAAACAAAATTAAAAAAAAATTAAAAAAAGTACCTTTTATATTCTGTCTATTTCTGAAATTCTGAAGAAACTTGATTGCTTTTGCAATGAATGCAAATGAATGATTTGATTGCAATCCAAAAACTATATGGTGAAGGTGAACTGCTCAGGGTACCTGAAAGTGTTTAATAAGAATTATTAAGAACTATAAGTTTTGACTACACTTGACAAAATGTCGTTGTTTCGTAAACCAAAGAAAATACAACGACGAATGTTTTGTGCCGACGATGAGGATGATGGAGATCCTGAACCTCCTCCACCGCCGGTCATTAGTCATAATAGCCATGAAAAGGAGAAGAAAGAAAACAAACCCTTAAAAGCAACCTCATTATTAAGTTTCGCTGACGAAGGTAACCTCATCTTGACAAAGTCCTATTAGCCTTGTAATTGCTTAGAACTTAGAAAAAGATTCTCGACTTCAAAGAAGAAATAAAACAAAGCAAAACTTAAATACACTCAAGCGTAAACTAAACTTAATTTCCTAGATATTTAATTTCAGAAATCAGAAAACTTGACTGGATCCGTTTGAAGTCAGTGCCATGCATATGGCATGGCACGTACTCCAAATTACAAAACATGGTCTAAACTTAGTCCTGGTTTAAAATAAAACTAAGTTGCTGTCTCTATCTATGTTTATTAACACAAGTGAAAGCGCACTAGGTTTAAACCAAGACTAGCTTTAAACCAGTTTTAGACCAGGTTTTGTAATAAGACCGATCAAGTCCTAGGTCATACTCCTAGGTACCTATTATTTTGGACAGGCTTAATACATTTGGTATGTATATTCCTGCAACATCCAAATCACTACACTGGACACTTGCGATGGAGAACATATGAAATGCACAGGCACCGATTTTAAACACCTCAGCATGGTGGAAGAATTCTTAAGATAATTACTACCAAATGCAAATACAAAATAGCTTCAAAAACATGTTGGACCTGTCTATGAAATTTAAGGGTTTATTTTGATATTGCTGGAATCACATCGTCAGATCCTGACTTGTCGACAATGGGACAACCTTAGGAGTATACTTTTTGAATACAAAATGGAGTATAATAATTATGTAACTTAGTAAATACTAAGTTAGCTTAATAAATTTGACCTAACTACTTCTGCAATTTTTGGAATTATAATTTTATGGCATTTGTGTTTTTTATGGAGAGGTTGTGATGATAAAGTATTTTTGATAATTCTATATTATTGGTATTCTATATTTACGAATACTACAAGATTACAAACACAATTTAGAAATAATACTCAAATCACTTGAAAAAATGTTTTTACTTAAGGCAGTTGTTTGTCTCTGGTCAATTTTCTACATTTAACATCAGCTTACATAAATAGTTATACACAACAACACAGTTATTTATGTTCAAATTAACACCTGGCATTGGCATCATTCTTTGACTTTATAATATCCAGCAGGCGTAGCACGGGCTGCCAAGACGGGACGAGTCACGCATTATCTCACAATTTCAGTGACATAATATCAATGTCTTAACCTCTCCTCTCTAGGCGGTCTCATGCGACCGGTGTGGGAGTCACGCTATGAAAATTTTATCAAAATACCCTCAATAATTTTTTTTTCACAAAAAAAAATTATATTTCAGAACCAAAGTATATTTTTCATTTTGTAAAAAGAAATGTATTCATTTATAAATATCCTTTTGTGAGGGTATTTTTCACTATTACATAGCGTAAAGCCACACCAGTCACATTCGACCGGTTGGTGGCTAACAGGTTAAAGAGTAGCACGGCGGCGCTTATTGAGGCTGCGGTCCGATAACAGCGCTCACAGTGCTAACGATTATAATCGCCTTGTCCAAATTAAAGAGAACACTGAAAATGCTATCAGCATGCTTACGATTTCGGTCCGGAAGAACAGGTACATTCATTTTGAACCGAAAACACAATTATCGCATGTCAGACTAACAGTTCACATAATAGTAATTTCACTCCAGAGCATTAGCACCGTAAGTTCTATATGACGTTAACGATGACGTCATGTGGCTCTTCATGCTGGCTAACATTAGTGCGCTCACAACATTTCGGGACGCGTTTGAGCGCGCTAATAGTGACTCTTATTGATTTTCGGAATGCAGCCTTAGTGTGACTGATATGATAAAATTTCTTGATGCTCCTCAAGGGATACGTGTCACTGAGTCTCATCACAAATTTCTCATTACATGCACTTTAAACTTATGAAAAGGCATAGAATTATTATAAAAATAAATAACATTTCAATAATTGCATTTGTGTATAAAGCCGGGGTCCCATGGCCTGCTTTCTCACAGGCCTGATTGCGCCAAGCCAGGCCGACAGGCCATGGGAACCGTCGCATCCGATGAGGCGTGCGGTGGCCTGTTGTCGCCCTTCAGGTGGAGTCCCATGGCCCGTGTTATTACAGGCCAGGTCGGATTGCGACACCTGTGGATACCTGTGCGGCTGATTGCGTCTTGCGCTGAGCTGTTCCCACGGTATGTGTCGGTATGTGTCGGCTTGTACCGGTCTGTTGTTATCGCTAGTCCCACATGTTAAGTGATACGGACATGGCTGCGGTTTGTCCACTCCATCACGTGCGTGTAAGCGCACGCGCCGCCGCAGGTGAAATTAATGAGTGAGAACCGACGCAGACAGGCGGCCGCGACAGGCACCATCGCGCTGCGCCGCGCCGCGCCTTTGAACTTACCGACTCCCGACGGATCGGACGGGTGACAAGTGACAACAGGCCACGCAGGCGTCATCGGATGCAACGTCATAAGTTAGGCAGGAATTTTATTTATCATAATATGAAAAAAAAATCGCTATATTAGGTACATTTATATATGGGGCTCATTTGCTTTATTTTCAGAGGAAGATGGTGAGGTGTTTAAAGTGAAAAAGTCATCACAGAGTAAGAAGCTGGCCAAGCGTAGGGAGAAGGAGAAACGCCGTATCCCAGATGGTGATAGTAATAAATATGACAATAATGTTCAGGAGGTAATATGCCTTGACAATAGACAGTAAATGTTCTTGTTGAGTTGACACATAAATTAATATGTTAATAATATTTGGAAACGGACTAGACGATATCAGATATGGGTGTTGAATATTTGGAAAATTATTTTGATTAGAGTGAATAAAAAAAATCTATTATATAAAATCTGAAATGTATTTTAATGTATGTATTTTGATTTTTAACTTTACTTACTTACCTACCTAAGTTTTCAACATTTGCTTATATTATATTTATTTTCTGTCAAAGTATGACAGAAATTAAGTATTTTTAATTTTTATTAGATTTACATACCGCGTTATAAAGTTAGTTAGTGATTAAGAATTCTGGGTTAATAAAAAATCATTGAAACAAAAATATATATATATATTTTATCAAAAAGTATAAACTCCGTTTTTCCTATTATATAAAGTATTACCTTCTCCATTTTTTTTTAAATTTGCCGCGTTTTGCTTGGTTCAGCTTTTATTAGCCATACTCTATATGAGTGAAACGGAATTTTTTTTAAAACCCATGTATAATACCTTGGTGAAAAACAGTAATGAATCTGATACTAGGATTCAATCAATAACTGATTGCACATCTAGATAGCTTGTTAAAGTGAATTTCGCAATTAGGCTGGTTGGGGACTTAATAATACCTTCTTTATCTGTTCCTACAAAAGTTGGCCAGTCCACTATTACAGCATCTATTTATTAATTATTCACATAGGCTATGTGCTATTGGATTACCTGAAAAGTCACAATGTTTTCAAGCACTATGGCTTTTAATTTCAATATTTATTTATTGGATTGCAAATATGGGTTAGTTAAATATAGGTGTAATGCAGTCACAGTCATAGCACCTCCATATTAGTATGATCGTTCAAATATTAGTTGAAGCGCTGAAAAATGTGTTTGTTTGATGTCCAGGAGGAGACTAGCGCGGAGAGCAACAAGCAGGGCAAGAAAAAGAAGAAGGTCACGTTGGAGGGGTTGATTTTGTCGGGGCGGGAGGCGCTCGCGGCCGACGGGGCGGGGGACGTGTCGGGGGAGAGCGGGGAAGAGGGCGAGGGGGACGGGGAGGGTGGGGCCGACGACGCCGACGGGAGCGGGCGGGGCTTCCACCGCTACCGCGCCGAGTCGGTGAGGGCCGCGCTGGCCGTGCCGGGACACATCCCGGACGCCGCGCTCATCCACGCCGCACGCAAGACTCGACAGCAGGTATGAGAGGTGAGGCTCCGGAGAGCGCCGCCTGATGCTCGCCCGTTGTCCGCTGGACGCTGCGTTCACGTCCTATACCGTCTATTGAATAAGCAGTTGTCCGCTTCCCGAAGAATCGGCTTCTATACAGTGTTGCCAGAATTACGTCAAATTTACCCTAAAATCACCGCACGACTACCGTACGTCCATCTCTGGAGCGCGATCAATGCCTTGATGTGTAGTTGATCGGTTGTTTTTTAACGCGTTGCAGCAATAGTGCCCTTATTATCCGACTCTTTCATATGAATTGTTCATTTCTCTCTCTAGCAGATAACGCAATAGATAAAAGCCCTAATATCATCCAATCGTTTAAGAGTATTACAAATAAACGTCAGTGTTTTACGACCATCAAATTCGATGGTTGTTCGGTTGTAACTTGGTCGGACACTCTAAGGTCTTGAACGAGCCAGTTGTATGACTCGTGCGTAAGGCGTTGAACAGGGTAAGAGCGAAATGTTATACTTTGCGCGAAGGCTCTAGAAAATTGATATTTCATTGCAGTTTTAAAGTGAAAATTAGGTGTCAAATACATACTTCATGACCAAAGAAAGTGCAAAATTAATAGTTAGGTAAATAAAACAACCTACCTCACCATAGATTGACACATAGATCTTTCTCACTCATTACAGACTTCATACACTTAGTTTCATAGATCAGAGTCACGTTTGCTGCGATTAAATCTAACGTGCGCGTCGACTGCGTCGATCTGAACGAAAAAAAGAAGCGACGCGATCAGTTATCGCAAAATACCGTATTTTTGTAAATATTGCTGCTTCTAAAAGACGTTTATCGTCTGGTTACGCATTCAACATTGTCCTAACAGAGATATTTGGCTGGTCCCTCATTGGATGCGTTTTCATACGAAGTCGAAGTTGTGTAAAGCAAGTAATTCTTAAGAAAGTCCTTATGTAGCTGTGATAGCGGCGATCTTCGTAGTGCAACTGTGGAACTTGATATGTCATTGTCTGTACTATGGAGTGCTGCACACTGGGTGCGAGTTGATTGTATGTATACTTGTGATTAGTTCTAGCGATCGAATACAATGCGAAGATATTGTTTTATTAATTTTTCAATAAATTTTTAAGTTTGTATTGTTTTCAACCAATTTTCATTAAATCTGTATAGGATCGCCGATCACTTACATCCCACGGGATATAAGTTAATTTGCAAATCAACTTACATCCCACGGGATATAAGTTAATTTGCAAATCAAACGAGGCTCCATGCACGCTCTGTGTTACAATTAAGTAGGATTTCCGTACCTAATCGTGCCTATATACTGATGTACTCTGTGAATTAGGTACTTTTAATTTCTTTGTTATTACTTCATTTTCTTAAAAGGTAAAGGAACAGTCTGTACAGCACAATCACTACTCTCAATTTTTATTCTTAGTTTTACTCCAAATAACTACATAAGGCGCATAACACATTGCACCGGACGCCGCTCCGATGTGCGGCGCTGCGGTTTTTAATTTTGACTGAAGAATCTTAATTTGTATACAAAAACCGCAGGGTATAACACACTCACACCGCATGTCCGTGCGGATGTGCCGCGCGCGCGACTGCACCGCACTCCCGGACGGTGATGCGGTGTGGTCCGCGGGGTATGCCACACTGTGCCGCAGTATCGTACGGATTTTTGCGTAGAAAGGACGTGCATACGCGTAATAGATCTCGACATAGATAATGCGGTGATGCGGTCCGTCGAACAACGCAGCTCCGGACGCAGATACGGAGCAAACCGTACGATGGCACGGTTCCGTGCCGCCGCAACCGCATGCGGTTTTCGTCCCTCCGTACACCGCAGCGGGATGCGGCGGCAATGTGTTTAGCGCCTAAGTATTAAAATAAAAGTTAGTCACAAAGATTAAAATATTATTTCAGATGTTTGTTGTGAGTGAAATATCGTTATTGCACTTTATTTACGCAACAAACTTGTTTAATTTCCTCGCATGGGCGATGAAAAGCAGAGTATTCACCTCGGAAGTAAATGGTCAATTGCATTCCCTCGATGTTTAATTATTAATTAAGAAGCAAGCATTACTCGCACGGTCGAGATGAAGGATCTCGGTGTGACCTTTGATACTGGATTAACATTTAACCAACACATCACTCAAATTGCCAAGGACTCTTATCGACGTTTGGGTTTCACCCTGCGTAATATGAATGACTTCCATAGCCTTCATGTCTTAAAACTTCTATACATGACATTGGTGAGAAGCAAATTAGAAACGTGCTCGTGTGTATGGAGTCCCCATGAAACCAAATATACGCTAATGTTGGAAAAGGTACAAAAGGCATTTTTAAGATACCTATATAAACAGGGTGTCCACATTCTGGAAAGTCAGGGAAAGTCAGGGAAAGGTCAGGGAAGCTCAAAGCAGTCAGGGAAAGTCAGTGAAATCGAGGGGCTACCTGGAAAGTCAGGGAAAATTAGGATTTTACACTGTTTGGTCCCCAGTGATTGTCAAATGAGGAATATGTTTACTTCAGGATTTTGGTAGAATGATTCTTAATCTTGGCTATCGAATTATTTTTGTCCAGGTTTGCGCCTTATAACATAATTTTTGGCAGACAAATCAACCGAGCCACCCTTAACCCTTGAGTTTAAATGCAATTTTCTTCAAATGTAAGTATGAAAATAATTTTGATAAAAGTGGTATCGTTAAGGTGCGTATAAACTACGCGCGGCTGCCGCTCAAGCCAATGTTCGACCGAGGAAGACGTTCATTTGCCGCGCGAGCCAATTTTTAGATAATGATTTAGTAAAACGCAGCTGCCGCGCGCGGCATGCGATCCACCTCGAACAGCCCACGGCGGATTCATTCTTGTAAACCTACGAGTCGTCCGTTTTACGTAGGTACCTATGTGCTGCGCGAGCCAAATCCCCGAAATAAAACAACGTCTGCGCGCTGTCCGTCTGTCCAACTGCGCGCGAGCGAACGACTCGAGCTCCTTTGATTCAGTCTCAAAAACCGAAAAGAAGCTGTTCGCGCGCGGCACGTATTAAGGCCATAAGGTTTTGAAAAAACCGGAACCCTATCTTAGGTCCTGTGTTTTAATTCGTCCCAAAGATATTCGATGGCGTTCATATGTCAGGGCTCCGTGCTGGCCTCCGTGACACGAATGCCAACGTCCCTGAGTATAATATTGCGTAACAATTCTCGCTGTACAGGGTCTTGCATTATTATGCACATTAGAAATATCTCATCTTAAACACATCCTGAGTAAGGTAGGTAGATCTTCAAGAACATCACGGATATATCGTTCTGTAGCCAATCCGCGTGAATGAGCATTCGATATTTAAACCATCTCTGTTCATGCTGTTAGGGAAATGCTGCCCCACACCATTATGGAGGCTCCATAATGGAGCCATCATAAGCAACAGTTTCTTCGATACAGCACTGAGCGTAACGTTTTCTAGGGCAACGATACAGTCTCTGTCTTTGATTGTTTCTGTAAAGACACTTTTGTCTCGCCAGAAAAAAGGACATGCACCCATTGATCCAGTGTCCATTCTATATGCTCACGAGCAAATTGAAGGCGTACTCTGCGGTGAGCTACAGTTAATTTTGAGCCTATTAAAGCACTTTGATGTGTATAATTGCGCTCGGCTTACCTTCTCCTGACTGTACACGCGCTTATGGCCACTCCACGTTCGTTACGAAGCTGTTGTTGGACCTGTACTGCGTTCTGACGCCCGCCGATTCCTCGGGACATTCAAATGCATGTATCGATCATTTGCGGAGGCTGTAGCCCGTGGCCTGTCAGTTTCAGCGCGTCGATTGAAGGCTCCCAGTCTCTAGGTATCTTCTATAGACGCGCTACATCGAAAAAATGCTTTCACATTTGCGCAATCCGACGATGACTAAGGCTCCATTGAAGTAATGCGACAGCTTGAGTATAGCTTCCTGGAATGGATTATCTACTTTTAAAAACAAAATCAACCGTAATCTGAAGACTAATAACAAAGTAAGCAACAACGCAGAAAAGTCGTTAAAATCAAGTAAAACTTCACGACCTTTCCGATCGCGTTCCTATCAAAAGAGGTGTGTGACACAATCTCCCCAAAGTTGTTCACGGCGTGCTTGGAAGATACATTTAAGCTCCTCGATTGGTCTGATAGGGGTATCAACATAAATGGAGAGCAATTAACTCATCTGCGATTTGCAGACGACATTATAATTTTCGCTAAGAAGTCTGCAGATCTTCAGCTTATGTTGGAAGAACTCTACGACATGTCACTGTCGGTGGGCCTTCGCATGAATACTCAAAAATGAAAATCATGGCCAGGGATCTGAACATAGGCCCCATAATGATTGCGGGAAACGTGGTTTAGCAAGTTGACCACTATATAATATCTGGGGCAGCCACTTACTCTTGAAAAAAGTGGGCAAACACAAGAAATAGAACGCCGAATAAAACTAGGCTTGTGCGTGTTTACAAAATGTCCCACATTTTCAGGAGTGAGATGCCTGTATCTCTTAAGCGCCGAGCATTCGAGCAATGCGTCCTACTGGTGCTCGTGTATGGGGCTGAGACATGGACCTTGACTATACAACATATACACGCCCTTCAGGTAGCACAAAGAAAAATGGAGCTAGCCATGCTTGGGGTTTCTCTGCGGGATCGGATCCGGAATATGGAGATACGCAAGCGCACCAAACTGATCGACGTGGCTCGTGTCGTTGCGTGTAGAAAGTGGCGATGGGCAGGGCAGGTGGCCCGCAGGACCGACAACCGTTGGAGCAATAAGATCATCGAATGGGAGTGGCTCCCCAGAACAGGACGAAGGAACGTTGGTCGACAGTCGGCTCGTTGGTCAGACGACATAACAAAGACAGCGGGCAAGAACTGGACAAGAAAAGCCCAACACCGTAATGAATAGCGCAGAATGGAGAAGACAGCAGTGGGTGGACATAGGTTGAAGAAGAAGTCAACCCTCAAAAGATTAACGAAAAGCGTTTGTGTTTGTTATATTAGTATTCAATATGAGCCTTTTTGCCGATATATTTTTTATTTAACAAACATACAAACATTTGAAAAAAACTGCATTTGAACTCAAGGGGCTTGGTTTATTTTTTCGCCAGTGTATTTTCTACAGTGTAAAAATACTGTGCCTAAAAATAAAAATTATATAGGTCCGAAAATTGAAGCAAATGCTACTTAATGATTTTCGAAAGAAAGTATTGTAGGTATTTTATTTTTCTGTGAAATGAATATAGTTGGTCAGGGAATTTTGAAAAATGGTCAGGGAAAGTCAGGGAAAAGTCAGGGAATTTATTTGAACATTAGCAGTGGACACCCTGATAAAAGAATATATGGTTATTATCCATTTTTATACCCTACAAAATATTTGTTAGGAATGCTGGGTATGAACTCGTTAGAGGTAAGGCGACATAAAGACCTAATTATAACTGCCATCAAAATTTTGCGGGGTAAAATTCAGAGCACTGAACTTCTCGAGCATATATCAAGGCTGCACGTACCCGACAAATCTGTCCAACAACGAGCCTGTCGTCAGCGTCGTTTGTTTGCGCCTCCCATTTGCCGCACTGTCGCCCATAGACATTCTCCTATTAACCAAATGCATACCGGTCTCAATGCACTCCTGTGTCACCAACCTGACTGTGATATATTTGAGGACAATTTGCCATCAATCCAGTTCAAATGTTTGTCCTTTTGTGAAAATGAGTCTATTTTGTAAAAATTGTGTCAGTGTATCTTGTAAATATTGTGTCAGTAATCTGTTATTATTTGTTTATTATTGTTCTTATTTCTGTATGTAAATTGTTATGTTATGTAAGTGGGTTTGCCCGTGTAACTAACAATAAATAAATAAATTAAAGAAATCACCTCTGGTGTAATTGACTGTTTATATATCTTGGTAAACAATCTACTATTAAATTATCGCTTACGAGACCTTCAAAGCGAGGCAACCAGTGCACGTCCGGGTTTTATTAATAAAATTAATGACGAGTTATTAATAGAAGAAGTAAGTATGCATCTCTTCCGTATTAAACAAAGTCAGAATGCAGGTTTTCCGAAATTGGTGCTTAAGAGCGGGTATAAAGCTAGAAAAATATCAGATTTCACCCGCGCGCCTCACACGTTCCGGTCTCGACCATCGCAGCGATAAGTTCGCTCCCTCTTCATGTTTTGTATGTTCGCGCACAGTATAACCTACCTTAGGCAGATAAAATTGGCTAAGTGCGAGTCGGACTATTTATCCGTACTTTGAACTGTGAATATAAAATACTTTTCACTTGTGATAAGTAAAACGAAAAGGTAGGTAATAAATATTATTATTTATTTAGATAGGTATTTAACATAATAAGTGCTTTATTTACATTTACCTGCTAAGCACTCGTCGGATAAGCATAGGCGTAAACATATTTCAAACACCAAAAATACTTGGAGTACAGATTGAAATAATACGAAAAGGTAGTGATTAATATATTTATTTACCTCTCTTATAATGTCACTTTCAATTTTTGAAATTGTTAACCCTAAGAATCGCTTTAATTTACAATAATTAATGTTTGTATGTTAAAATTCTTTTTTTTTTAGAATACGGTCTATACCTTGGCTATGAATGATAAGTCGTTCACTTGCATCATACATACTTTGGTCTTTGGCTTCCTTAGCTTTCCGTTTTTTTAAAGCCGTCTTTGCCCGATTAACCGATAAACCCGTGGTTCGGTGTTACTGAAATCAAATAATTAGTGTTAAAATTGAGTGTGAATATGGTGGCACCATTTTATCATTAGATATAACTTTTAGTATGGAGCCAAAACAAATCTAGCCCAGTGTAAAAATCATGATGGCACTAAAATCAGAAAATCACTTAGATGTCGCTATAGTACAGTCGCGAAAGTATATGCTCGACTACTGTTTGACTCTATCGGGTAGGAATAAGGACAAAAAGCAACCGATCATAAACTTTCGCGAATGCACCTACAATCTTAACTTTTCCACTGGGCAATAAAACCTTTAAGTGGTGACAAAATCTATATAAATCGCAATACGTTTTATTTTTTTTCCTAAATTGCTTTGTCCTTTAAAATTATCGTTTTTTTTTTCTTTTGCTGATTTGTGTTTCATTTTCCAGGTATCGAGTGTCATTTCATCTAAAAGTAAGATTGGATTGTACAGTTAGCCACGTCAACATTTGTAAATATCTATACTATGAATCCATACTCAAAATTTAATAAATATAAAAATACCAAGTGCTTTCAATATGTGCAAAAATATTAAGATAATTATTCTAGATTTTGTTCATAGTTTAGAATGCACTATGAACTTTGAATGTACCTAATTGCAGTAAGCTCCCTAAGTCGTATCTTATGACATTCATGGGAAGAAAGTTAGCGGCGACTTATGTACAAGGAGTATTATAGAGTTTGTTTATAATTTATAATGAACTTTTAACTATAAATGTACATATGTAATTGCACTTAATTATCTTAGTCACAAATTTTTAGAACAAGTAAAACTTTGAAAATTTTCAACAGATTTTTGTATGGAGCCAGGCACTTTAAAAAATCAACGTATTTAGTATGGATGAGTTCATTTAATATTCGCACCCCCTTTGCTACACTAGGTGGAATCTCTACTAAATTTTATATAAATATCAAAATTTAGGATGAAAAAAAGTCAAACCCTCACTTGACCATTTTTGTAACTCTATTATGTGGCTATTATTGGCTGTGGGAGTATACGGGGGAGTATGAGATGTAAGCATTTTTGTAAATATTTTTCTTGAAGTTATGCAGGGTTGAAATTCCTTATTTGTCTGACAAACTCCGACAAACTGCCGCATATCTATATCAGCAAACAAATTTTTGCTATGCTATGTTTTTCCGTATTCGATATTCGTGTGACTCAGGGTCAGGTAACATTGCCCAACCTGAGCCACACGTATCTCTGAAACGCGCAAGCGACAAACTCTGATGCCAACAAACTCAGACATACTATACCTATCTCTGGACATTATAGCGGCATACTCAAACAATCTATTTTCCAGTTTTTTTTTGTGGCCTAGCTGGCCGGTCAGCCACACCAAGACTAAGTAGTCTGGGTGTGGATGACACAGATAGTCGTCTCTTACGACATACACAGAAAGAAAGGTAGTGGCGTCTCATATATTCGAGAGTTTCTTCATAGTCAAGAATGAACTATACATAATATGTACTTGTGCATACCTAATCGCACTAAATTACCTTATTCGTCTCTTACAACATACACGGGAAGAAAGGTAGTGGCGACACATTTACGAGTATTCTAGAGTTTGTTCATAGTTTAGAATGAACTATGAACTATAAATGTACTTAATTGCACTAAACTCCCTTAGTCGTCTCTTACGACATACACGGGAATAAAGGTAGTGACGACTCGTGTATTCTAGAGTTTGTTTATAGCTTAGAATGAACTATGAAATGAAATATAAATGTATCTCATGGCACTAAACTCCCTTAGTCGTCGTCGCTACTTTTCTTCCTGTGGATGTCGTAAGACAAGAAAAGTAGCGACACCACAATTAGAGTTTATGCGTAGGTAGTTGAAAATTAACTATGAACCACACATGATTTCAGTTATATTACTGAAATCATTCATTTTGTGTCGGTCATAGTTCCATCTCTAAAAATAATTCTCATGTCAAATCAAAATGATCAAATATTAGTAAATTTTCACTAACCTACGTTTCAGAAACTCGAACTGATTTAACACTGCTGTTAAATGTTGCAGCATGTTAGTTGAATAATGATTTGATCAGCCTTTCGGAAATTGGGTGTAAGTAAGCAACATTTTGCTTTGCACAAGTTAGCAGTATACTTGTTTAATTTGCAAGTTTACGCAGTCTTTGGATTGCCTCGATAATATTAAACTGTATTTAAAATCATCGTTGAAACCAGTATGGAATAACAAAATTTTTAGGAGAGAAATCGGTACTAACTTATTTTGTGCAAAATATTTATTTTATACTTTAGACGTCGGAATATTGTCTAGATGATCTGAAAAAAAAACAATATAAATTTTTCGTCCTATTCACTTAATTCACGTAAATTCATTCATTATTATATCATGGTGCTATTTACATCTATAATATTAATCTCTATCTCTCTCTCTCTCTCTCTATTAATCTATCTATAATTTTATAACAAAAAAAAAACAATAATTTGAACGTCTAAAGAAATGAAATGCCTCAAATTTTAACCGAAATTTTGATGCAATTTTGGTTAGAAATAGATTTTCACATCAAAATATATTTTGACAGTAAATTAAGTAGATTTCAGTCCCCA
The DNA here is from genome assembly GCA_963935595.1 of Schoenobius gigantellus. Taxonomy (NCBI): domain Eukaryota; kingdom Metazoa; phylum Arthropoda; class Insecta; order Lepidoptera; family Crambidae; genus Schoenobius; species Schoenobius gigantellus. The sequence goes on along the minus strand of OZ012544.1, from coordinate 7,093,928 downwards.
GAAAAATCTACACAACATTTATTAATGTCCTAAGTTCAACAATTGCAATAAACTTACAAATTTGATGAGAGCTTTCCGCTTACGGATGTTGCAGCAGCTCTGAAATACAAAATTACTATAAATAATTAACAATAATAAATAAATAAATATTTTTTTCCTATTCACCCCAATTATATAACCCAATAAGTATCATTAAGAATTTGTGGTATGGATAAGTACTAGATAACGGATAAACATACATAAATAAAAAGGAATAGAGCACAAGTAAATATAAATAAACATACACGTCCATGATTCGAGCACATACATATATTCATATTTATCACAAAAAATCTGCTCCGACCGGAATCGAATCCGGGACCGTTGGCGCCTAAAGCGCCAAAGGTCCACGTTCTAACCACAGCGCCAGACGGTCGTCGCTTAATTTAAAGTGTCACAGTAATGACACTTTTAATTACTTAACGAAGTATGATGCGATAATTTCGCGTATTTATATAATCACAGTTTCGCGTCAAATTGATTTAATTTATGTTAGCACTGTAAAAAGTTTACATACTGTCACCTACGTCCAGCACGCGAGTAGTCAAAAGCATCAATTTGTTTTACATACACTACCCGCGCCTACGTTGCACCAGCGCTTGTGCATTGTATTGTGTTATTAAAAGTCAACGCGCAAGGGTCAATATTGTAAGGTGAAACTACTAATTAACGAAAAAATATTACGTAAACATAATAAAAGTAAAATAATAGGTACATACCTTCTACAATACGCCATAAGTTGAATTTTTGACTTCTTTAGTTCTTTTAGACAATTTTTTTTTGGTTTTTTCATTCGCCATAATTTGGTCGATGTATTTTCTCGGGCTGGAGCACAGAAGCACAGCTTACTCGTCTCAACGGAGCGATCAAGACTGATTGATGAAATAAAACATGCCTGTTGCCTCGGGTCAGGTGCGACAGACGATAGCGTTCTGCGCGGAATAAGAACGTTGTAAGCGCCGATTTAGTTTTATTTTAATTACTCGTAAAATATACATTATTTTTGAAAATCGCTAGTACAGTCCCTAGGTAATATAGTTTTATATTATATATTAAAAATTTGACGCAGTTATATGCATCACATTGAAAAGCAATCGATTTTGCTTGAAAATTAGACGTATCTTCGCGATTTTTTTCTATCGATAAAATATTATAATTTTATGTTTTCACTCAGTGCGTTCACTTACAAATATAGTTATATATCTATTTTAAAAAAATGGGGTAGTTCATTATTCAATTTCAAGTGTAGATATCAAATCTACGATTAGCAATTTAGCTTTATACCCCCTCTTAAGGGGTACATATTGAAGTCGGAAAGGTCCTGACGTGACACGGATTACCGGTTGCGCCACGGACACGGCCCGGTCACGTTCTGGGCACGGCCCCGATGTACTCGCTTTCGTTCTAATGTCACAGGGCGGTACAAAATCAAAAGATGACAACTTATACTAGAGCTAAAACGTCGCTAAAGCGAGTGAGTAAGGGTCGACATTAGAACTAAAGCGAGTGCATCGCTGAGTTAGGTGGTAGGGCCGCCGATTTCTGTGACCGTAGAAACATGATTTTTTGAGACTTATTATGACACAACTTTTATAACAAAAAAAATGTGTGTTCTATTTTCCAGTTTATTATCGCCGATTCCGAGATTAAACAATTCTTTTGCTCAACTGACTGGACTTTAGAAGGTTGTTACAATCAATAGACACTAAATTATGATTCAATAAAAATAAATAAATATCACGCCTGTTTACGAAAACAGGCGTACACAGGCGACCTAACGGCAGATCAAATCAAATCAAAAGTACTTTATTTCATATGTCAATTTTACACATTTTACAAAATTAATAAAACATAAAAAATATTCTACTAAAATCAAGCTAACCCGTGCGCTAGTGGCAAGTACATCCGCGGAGTTGATGCCGCGCATGTAATCGCCAAGAGCGACCCGATTCCGAATGTAGGGGCTAACATGAGAAGAATCGGGCAAGAAACTCATGTGCCAAAACTCTTTTAAAATCGCCAAATGTCTTACAAATTGTGAATATTACAAAACTATTCAGAGAACGAGCAATTCATTTCTTTTACCGCCACGCTGCCTTATCATTCAAAAAATCTTTAACACTGTAATAAGCCTTTTTGCTTAACTGAGCTTTAATTAAAATTTTAAATTTATTTACTGACAAGTCATGCATGTTACATGGCAGCGTGTTGTACAGTCGTAAACAGTAACCTGCAAAAGAGTTGCTTATTTTATGGAGCCTATATGTGGGCATTGCTAGCTTGTCTTTATTTCTTAAATTTAAATTATGATAGTCACTATTTTTACTGAATTTGATATCTTTATTGTTGTGTGCATACAGTAAGTTTTCATAAATATATTGTGAATGTACAGTCATAATATCAATTTCTTTGAATTTTTCTCTTAAAGACTCTCGGGAGCCCATCCCATAGATCGCCCGAACAGCCCTCTTCTGCAGTACAAAAATGCAGCCAATATCGGCGGCATTTCCCCACAGTAGTATCCCGTATGACATTATACTGTGGAAGTAGCTAAAATAGACTAACCGCGCAGTTTTCACATCTGTTATTTGACCAATCATTTTAACGGCGTATGCTGCAGAACTTAGTCTGTTCGATAGGCATTCAATATGAGGACCCCATTGTAACTTAGAATCTAAAGTTATACCCAGAAATACAGTTTGATTGGCCAGCTCTATTTCCTCATCCCTAACCTTGACTTTGGCTTTAACTAATCGAACATTTGGCATAGTGAATCTAATGCATTTTGTTTTACTTTCATTTAACAACAAATTATTGGCGCCGAACCAGTGAACGACCTTGGAGAGTGCAATGTTTACTTCGTCAATATTAATTTGTCCACGTTTAACTTTAAATACTAAAGACGTGTCATCTGCAAAGAAGACTATCTCATGGTCGTGTCTTACAAGGTGAGGGAGGTCATTAATATATACCAGAAATAGAAATGGACCTAATATTGAGCCCTGCGGCACCCCCATTTTTACAAATGATCCAGGTGACTGCTCTCCATTGATGACCACCTTTTGAATCCTGTCACTTAGGTAAGAAGTGAGAAAATCCAAAGCGGTACCACGGATACCGTAATAGTGTAATTTCCTGATTAACGTCTGATGTTGGACACAGTCAAAAGCCTTCGATAAGTCACAAAAAGCACCATAGGCATCCTGCGACTCCTCCCAGGCCTCATAAATGCACTCTAACAATTTTATTCCAGCATCAGTCGTGGACCGTCCGCGGGTAAAACCAAATTGTTTAATATGCAGTAAGTTATTATTACTAAAATGTTTCTGTAATTGCTTAAGCGCGGTTTTTTCAAAAATTTTACTGAATGTTGATAGTACGGATATTGGACGAAAGTTAGAGGGATCTGAAGTACTACCAGATTTAAACAATGGAGTTATTTTGCTAAGTTTCATCAAATCAGGAAACACACCACTATCAATACAGTTGTTGAAAATTAAAGGTAAATGTGTAGCAACTATTTCAATAACATTCTTTACCATATATACAGATATTCCCCAGAGATCGGCAGTTTTTTTAATGTTCAACGATTTGAAAGTGTCTATGATGTCACGTTTACTAACATGGTTAAATTTGAATACAGAATTACAATAAGGAACATTTTCTTTCAACAAGGATTCTGCAATGGGGGTGGAAGAGCCTAAAGTACTTGTCAAATCTACAGGAATTCGAGTAAAAAATTTCTCAAATTCATTAGCAACATCCGAGTCTGAACTAATAAATTTACCATCAATTTTAAGTTTATAATTATTTGCTGAAGCTTTTGTTTGGCCAGTCTCTGCATTGATAATTTTCCAAGTAGATTTGACTCTGTTTGTACTGTTATAAATTTGAGCACTAATATATTAAATTTTCGCAGTTTGACAAACCTGCTTAAAAATTTTTGAGTATGACAACATAATTTTGAAAAGATTCAGTTCTATTAAGCTGTCTTTCTGAGTACAGCTCATACAATTTTTGCCTACTTTTGTGTATTCCTGCAGTGGCCCATTCGCTAAACACTGGATTAACAGTAACAGTGATCTCTTTGGTTTTGAAAATTTTGTTAAATTGGTTACAAAATGTCTCAAAAAATAAATTATACATATCATTTGGTGACATATGAGGTGATAAAAAAGGAAGTTTACAACATAATTCAATTCCAATACGTTTCAATCTGTCAGCAGTTACTGGTCGACATATAATTTTACGTTTATTGACTTGTTCTGTGTCAATTTTGAAGCAAGCTAATTGCCCGCAATGGTCTGAATCTAAGTTTGTAATAACTTTCTTACTTACAGGTACTAGATTACTATATACAGGGTGTCCCAAAAACAATGGATAAACCTGTAACTATAGATGGACTTCATCTTGGCCTCCCTTACCACAAATTTTGACCTTAGTGAAAATATCACGGTTTCAGAGATATTTATTGTTTTTGTTTTTTTCGAAAATTTCCAAGTGCGATTAGTTTTTAAAGTGCCATTTCTACAAATGGAGAGCTTTTTCGATTTAGCTTTTTTTTATTTCGCAAGCGATAGTTTAGCTATCAAAAACAAAGACCTAAATTTAACAAACTAGCGTAAAGTGTTTAAAATAAATTAAAACACAAAGAAAATTAAAAATGAGATTAATTTTCTTTCGTGTTTGATCAGCTACAGTATGAAAAAAATGCAGGACGCTCATCGTGCCGATTATCTTAAAAACTTGCTTAGCTATTCTAGATTCCAAAAAGATATCATAAGCCTAAGCATTCTAAATATGTTTAATTTCATGACTACTTGAATATCACTTAGTATTAAAACTTCAAAAAATATTTTTGTCGTAATAATAACTCTAAGCTGTTGTGTTAATGTAAAGGTGTAATGAGCCTAGGTATTCTGTATTTTTTTAATGACTACTTAAAGAGTATGAAAATTTCAAAGTACCTACTCGATAAAAAACACATTTTTTCGTAAAAAAATCAAACTGAACTTGCGCCCTTATACATGTGCGTGTGGTGTGAGAGCTCTTTTTTTAAAAGTTATAATATTTTTACGAAATCAAGGAAGAATTTAGGAAATAATTGTGAAAACAACATGGTGAAGATAAAAAAATTGTGAAATCAATAGGGAGAAAGTTCTGGTCGATTAACTGGAACACTCACTCTGCCAACCAGAGAAAATACGTAACTCCGGTCTCAAAATATATTAGATATAAATGTTCAACATTTTTATGTGGAATAATTGTGTTGAATTTGTGAAACCTATTCACAAATATTCAAAAGATTTTAACGGTTTATTAGGATTTGGCAAAGGTTTATTTGGAACACTCAATTCTCTTATGGTGCAGACGGAGTGTTCCAAAACTTACTAACTTTGGCTAAATAAATCGTTAATATTCTTACTCTGTTTTACGAGTATAACGCAGAGTCAATTTGTGAAACAAAAACCTTGACGTAAAACATAATAGTTAGAGACAAAATTAAAAATATACTTTCTTTACAACATCCCGTGCGAGAGCTCCGTATTTTAGATATTATTTACATAACCCGAACTTAAATACAAACGGAGGCCACATCAGAAATTGTGAAAATGTTGTCACTAAAATTTTGACTCATTTTTTATTTCAGAGCTTGTTTAATTTTAACAATAATCAACTTTATTACATTTCTAAGCGAGAAATGCATAGGGTGACCATTTTTTTGTCGGACACATTTTTTTAAATGCTTGGAAAAAAAGGTAGAGGAGGCGTTACGCCAAGAAGCTTCAGAAAGTTCAAAGGACAGGGACAGTTTCACATACCTATAGAAACTACAAGTAGTCTCAACTCGTGCCCCAATGCGGCTGTAACCCTCTTAGAACAAAGTGTAGAGAAGTGCAGCATATGTAGGCTTCAATTTTGGTCACATTGACGCCGACACTATTCTAAAAACATTCCGCATGATCAGTACCAAAAAAACTGAAGATCTTTGGGATATTTCGACCCGCTTAATCAAATCTACAATAAAAGATCTTGCTCCGCAACTAGCGTTCATTTTCAATAAATGTATTGATGATGGTATCTTTCCTGATCTCATGAAGTATAGCAAGTTAATACCTTTATTTAAATCTGGCAATAAAAATGATCCTGCAAATTATAGACCAATTTCGATTCTACCAGCACTTAGCAAAATATTTAAATAAATTATTTCTAATCAGCTGTCAGATCATTTCACAATTAATAAAATCCTACATATGAACCAATTTGGCTTTACTAAGGGTCGTTGTTGCACTACAGAGGCTGGAGTTGCACTTCTCAAACACATTTTTGCCGCCTGGGAGTGTAAACAGGATGTGATCGGTATACTTTGTGACCTGTCAAAGGCTTTTGACTGCGTTGATCACCAGGCTCTTCTAAATAAGCTCAAGCGTTATGGTGTGTCTGAAGAGGCAATAAAGCTTATTGAGTCCTATTTGTCCAATAGGGTCCAAAAAGTTGTAATTAATAGAACTGAGTCTTCTGGTGCACCTATCATTATGGGCGTGCCTCAAGGATCAATACTGGGACCTCTGCTCTTCTTAATTTATATTAATGACCTCCCACACTTCACCAATAATCTGTGCGATACAGTAATATTTGCAGATGACACTTCTTTAATATTTAAGGTTGACAGAGGAAACGGAAATACAGACGTTGTAAATAGTACTCTTTCTAAAGTATTGCATTGGTTCACTGTGAATAATTTATCATTAAACTCGAGTAAAACTAAATGTATTAAGTTTTCATTACCAAATGTTAGGAAAGTGGATAATATTGTGGAAATGAATAATCATAGTACTGTTGAATTCGTCTATTTTACAAAATTTTTGGGTATAACACTAGATTCAAATTTGCAGGATCCACATATTGCATCCTTGGCAAACAGACTAAGTTCTGCGGCATATGCTGTAAAAAAAATGAGACAACTTACTGATGTTGAAACGGCAAGACTGATTTACTTTAGTTATTTTCACAGTGTCATGTCATATGGGCTACTACTGTGGGGATCAGCCGCTCGTATAGAAAGTATTTTTTTACTTCAAAAAAGAGCCGTGCGGACTATTTATAATTTACGAACAAGGGATTCTCTACGTGATTTATTTAAAGAAATTAATGTATTGACTTTAGCAGGACAGTATATTTATGAAAATTTGATTTATGTTTGTAAAAATTATAACACATTTGATACCAATTTTAAGTTTCATAACTTAAATACAAGAAATAAAAATAAACTTGCCGTTTCAACGTACAAGCTCAAAAAAAACTAGAGGCTCATTTAGGGGGAAATGTATATTTTTTTGCAACAAAGTTCCACAGATAGTGTTACTAATTTACCTTTTCATAAGTTTAAAGCGCATGTAAAAAAGACTAATGAGTAAAGGATATTATAAAGTCAATGATTATCTGAATGATGTCAATGCTTGGTCTTAATTGTAGACTTTAAATTATAGATATTTAAATGTATAATGTACACTGACACATCTAATCTTGTAATGGAAGTAAAACAGAGTAAGAATATTAACGATTTATTTGGCCAAAGTTGATAAGTTTAGGAACACTCCGTCTGCACCATAAGAGAACTGAGTGTTCCAAATAAACCTTTGCCAAATCCTTATAAACCGTTAAAATCTTTTGAATATTTGTGAATAGGTTTCACAAATTCAACACAATTATTCCACATAAAAATGTTGAACATTTATATCTAATATATTTTGAGACCGGAGTTACGTATTTTTTCTGGTTGGCAGAGTGAGTGTTCCAGTTAATCGACCAGAACTTTCTCCCTATTGATTTCACAATTTTTTTATCTTCACCATGTTGTTTTCACAATTATTTCCTAAATTCTTCCTTGATTTCGTAAAAATATTATAACTTTAAAAAAAGAGCTCTCACACCACACGCACATCCCTTATACACGTCCTAGACCTGTTAATAAAAGAATGTTTAATGCGGTGCGCGTAACCCGACTAACCCGACTTTGATGTAAGCGGCTGCATTTTGGATGCGAGTCTGCAACTCCGCAATCGAGGATACTGACATCGCGTACACGAGGTCTTTTAGACACCTCCAATAAAAAATCCAAGGCATTTAAATCCGGTGATCTCGGTGGCCATAAAATAGGACAAAGCTGGCCTTCGACCTTTTGGGTAATTTTCGTTTAAGAGATTTCTCTCTCTTTTAAAAGTAATGTTTACATTTCATACCTTTCTGCGTACTGTCGAGCAGCAACGTTGGCATAACCTTGACACTCGCCATAAGTGCCTGCATATTCGAATGTCGTGTACTGATGTCTAGGCATGTTCAAAGTCCTAATAACGATTGCTAATTGTCAGAAGGTATCACAAATACAAACAATATCCAAATCGTAAAGCTAGTAAAGTCCGTGTACGCGACGCCAGTATCCTCGATGGCGAAGCTGTGGACTCGCATCCAAAATGCAACTGCTTACATCAAAACGTCGCGTTACGTGCGTTAGGAAATCGTACAGGTCCTTTTTTTATACAAACGCTGTCCTCTATTTCCTTCCTGGATAATGGCATTAGCTGTTCTATTTTTTTTAAAATCTATGGCAACTATAAACATGCTCCTATGTTTTCCTTTTTTCATTAAGTTAATTACTAAATGAGATAAAAACATTAAAAAACTGAAAAATTGGCCTGTATTTCTGCTATATTCAAACATCCAGCAAACAAATTTGATGAAATTATATGAAAAAGCAAAACATAGAAACACAGCCGAAGCCTTTCTTTAATTTTTAACGTAAAATGTAATTAAATTGGTCTAGTTTTAGCGGAGAAAACAGGGGACTTCGTAACGTATATTTGGTGTACTTTTTATAGGTATTTTCGGTCCTAGCTGCATTTGTCTCTATCGCGCTCAGAACGATTGTTTGGGCACACAGCGAGACAGCAATACATTTTACAAATACCTATTTCTGAATTCTCTCGACCTTAGTGTTTCCTCTTTATTAAAAAGTCTAGGACGTGTATAAGGGCGCAAGTTCAATTTGATTTTTTTTACGAAAAAAATTGTTTTTTAACGAGTACTTTGAAATTTTCATACACTTCAAGTAGTCATGAGATTAAAAAATACAGAATACCTAGGCTCATTACACCTTTACATTACTACAGAAGCTTAGAGTTATTATTACGACAAAAATATTTTTGGAAGTTTTAATACTATTTGCTATTCAAGTAGTCATGAAATTAAAAATATTTAGAATGGTTAGGCTTATGATATCTTTTTGGAATCTAGAATAGCCAAGCAAGTTTTTAAGATATTGGGCACGATGAGCGTCCTACATTTTTTTCACACTGTAGCTGATCAAACATGAAAGAAAATGAATTTAATTTTTAATTTTCTTTGTGTTTTAATTTATTTTAAACACTTTACGCTAGTTTGTTAAATTTAGGTCTTTGTTTTTGATAGCTAAACTATCGCTTGTGAAATAAAAAAAAACTAAATCGAAAAAGCTTTTCATTTGTAGAAATGGCACTATAAAAACAAATCGCACTTGGAAATTTTCAAAAAAAAACAAAAACAATAAATATCTCTGAAACCGTGATATTTTCACTAAGGTCAAAATTTGTGGTAAGGGAGGCCATGATGAAGTCCATCTATAGTTATAGGTTTATCTATTGTTTTTGGTACACCCTGCATATTGTCTAAACAGGTTGATGTTGTGTTACAAAATCTAGTGGGCTCCATAAATAAGTTGGAAAGATTGTGTGATTTAAGTAAATTTAAGATTTTATAGGTTTCAGTGTTCTTTTTAAGAAGATCAATATTAAAATCTCCACACACAATCAAGTATTTTTTAGATCTACCCATGTTGTTCAAGGCTTCATCCATGATTTCCTGAAACCTATCATAAGCTGAGGAACCAGGTTTATATACACATACCACAATGAGTTGCTCAAGTTCTATACATGATAGTTCTATTATGCAATCTACAGAAAGAGACACAATATCTTTCCGTTCTTTAAATTTTAAGCTTTTGTTTAACAGAATCAGTGACCCCCCATGTACTGTGTTGACTCTGCAGAATGAACTACCAACCTGGTGATTATTGAAACTAAACATGAGTTCACATCCCTTAAGCCAATGTTCTGTAATACACAAAATGTCAATTTGTTTTGAATTCATGAATAATTCCATCTCTAATTGTTTGCCCTTTGATAGTCCATTACTATTTTGATGCACCAGGTTAATATTTTTTATTTTATTTAAATTAATACATTTATTTTGAGGACATTTTTGAACACATTTTTTTTTATTTGACTAATGATAATGCCATATTAAAATCATTATTTATGTATTTATATTTGCAAGAGGATACCTCTTTTGTCTCTATATCTAATTTAAATAGCTTGGAACAGATTCCACTGTCATACTATTATTTAAATTATACTGCTCAATAGAGTCAGTTTGTTTAGCCAAGTTCTTGGCTGAAGTTAATAAAAAATATGATAGTGAATTTGCTATCTGTCCTTTATAATATTGAGGCAGGTAATATCTACCTTTAGTCAAAGTATATACATTTTTACTAACAATACTGTTAGAGTCAATTACAAGGAATTTATTATTATACTGACTGAATAAATTCAGTCATATTTAAATTAAATCTATAATTATTTTCCGCATCTGGCAAATTTTTTATGTAGGGGAATGTAAACATTACAATTTTTTTAATCTCTAATTGTTTTAATTTTTCAAAGTAATAGGTTAACTTTTTTTTGTTGACATTACCCCTATTTCCAATAAATATAATTAATTCATCATCCTTACTAAATGTGTTGTTAAATATTTTGTGCATAATTTCATGTAAATTAGCACAAGGAAAACAATTATTTATAATCGACTGCACCGGTGAATTTATCTTTAAGCGCAAATTTGAGCCCATGTCCTTACCAATATTATCGCTGAACATAATTATATTTTGAGAGGAACTGACGTCATGTATACTGCCACACAATGATGATGGAAGTAAAGGAGAGACCTGGGACTCTGAGGTTACCGGAGTGCCTTGTCTATTTGGTGACTGTGGAAGATTGCCGTTGTTACAAATACAACACTGATTTTTAACCAGTGAGTCAAAGCGCTCAGAATTATCTTTGGATAACTTTAAAATTTCATCCACTGCCATAGAATACTCCTTAATTGCCTTTTGAGACAATTCATATTTCTTTGTAAGATTTTTTAAGTCATTTTGTAAACTTTGTATTTTTGACTCTAAGTATTGTGTGTCAGTTTCATATTTTTTCAAGTTATTTTCTAATTTAAAAGTACATGATTGAAGTTGCTCTCTTAATTCAAAATTTTCCTTTTTTGTTTTAATATTTTTAGTTTTAATATTTTTAGTTAAGGATTTAAAATATTTCATAGCTCTTTTTGATTTTTTTATGAACTTATTTATTTTAATATATCTTTTTAGTTTATTCCTACTGCAAAATGCTATTCTTGACTTTTCATGTACTGAGTCCTCTTTGGTGAGGTCTACAATGGTCAAGTTAGAAATTGCAGGAGCAACCACCTGCGGGGCACAACTAACCAATTCTTGGTATAGGCTGTCATTCTGCTGAGCAGTGACTTTCAGAGCAGTCTCCTCCAGATCTGAGATGTGATGATGGGCCTCACGTAGTTCCTGTTCCAATTTGGAAGTTCTTCTAAGGGTCTGCTCGTACTCATCACTGCATTCATCGAACCTATCAACTATTGTCTGGAGTCTGTCCCGCTCATCAACAATATCATTAAATCTAATATGTAACGATGCCAATTCACTTTTAAGCCTACTGTTATTATTCAAAACCCCTACTAGTTCCTTCTCATTATCCTCCCTTTCATTTTCCAGTTGGACACATTGCTCCTTTGCAGCCTTAAGTTCCTGTAAGTTCCTTTGCAGCCTTAAGTTCAGAGGTGTATAAATACCCATACTTTGCCAATGTAAGTCCGTAATATGTGTAATAGAGGGCAGGCCTATTACCACTATTGGGCACGAAGTTTCAGACTCCTGAATACTTACTGAAAATTCCCTTATCAAAAAAAAAACTCGAGACTTTTATCCGGCCCAAAGATTGTAATCACGACATTGTGACAAATAAACTGCCTTGATAGCCTAACGTCCCCACGTTCTAAGAAGCCCGTTTTGACATCTGTCAACTGGATAGTTTTTACCTCAGAACAATTATTCTATTAAAGTTCTTACATAGAAACTATAATTGTGAACGTTAAATTAAAGAAATTTTAGTATTTTTGGTCAAGAAACGACTATGTTTATAATTTGTCCCTCGCCACTTACATACTCTTCGTACAGGGGTGAATGTAAAAAATATAAAGACAAAAAGTATTATTAACGAAGCACCAAATAACTAAATATAAATCAGCTGCTAGACACAGTCACCGTGTGAAACCAGGAAACAGTCTGCTGACAAATAACAACTCAGGATATTAAATATGTGACACTTCAAACCTTGGACCAAGGAAATAATATTTGCTTCATGGTTCAAACCCAAGCTTTTTGTCCGTCGTGTTATCAGACACTATTATATGCTTTATACATAGGTACATCTTTAATTGCAACTAAAAATTTATTTAAGTTCGTGAACTATATTGGGATTTTATTGTTGAAACATAACTCTAGAAGAATTATTGAGTTTTTTAAGTGTGGTATTTGCTAAAGCTAAAATTTTTGTCTAGTATTAATCAAATGAATCATATGAATCGAATTAATTATGTACCTTATTATAATGTATACTTACCTTTGTGATGAGAAAATAATAAAACATTATTTTTAATAAATATCACTATTTTTACAAAACAAATGCACAAATATATTGCAACGCTTTGTCATGTATATAAAACCAATTTCTTTAAACTTTTCTCGTAAAGAAACTCTTCTTTTAAGTTTATAATTTGCTTGAATAGCCCTCTTCTGCAGCACAAAAACGGTCTGAATGTCAGCAGCATTTCCCTACAACAAAATACAATATCACACTATGAAAGTAAGAAAAGAATACAAGTCTCGCTGTATCCACATCTGTCAGCTGACCATGCTCCATACAGCGTTAGCTGCAGAAATAAGTCTTTTCTACAATTGATCGATATGTAAGCCACATTGTAGCTGCGTGATCCCAAGAAATACAGTGGGGTCCACAAGGCCAACATTTCTATCCTTAATATCAGACCCATTAATCGGGTCTGTGTCAATGTTTAGCACGTGGTGTCCGTCCCGTCACAGGCCGAACCAGTTTACTTACAATTTGGCGAAAGGATTGGAATTTCAACTTTCAGTGTGAAGAAATTATGTAGTTTTATGTTTTTAGATGTGGTATCTGTAATTAATCGTAGCACCGTTGTTTGCAGGCCCGCGAGCTAGGCGATTACGTGCCGATAAAGCCTGAAAACGGGTCGGGCTCGCGGCTCGTGCGCGATGATGGCTCGGGCGATGACGAAGACGAGGACGGGCGCATCCATGTCAGGGGGCTGGAGCTGCCCAGCGACAAACCCAAGCGTAAGTGGCGAACGTCAGTTCAAGCGACAACGGCAATGGCAACGATAGGGTTCACGTTAGGTGGCGCTAGCTGCCCAGTGGCATACTTAAGCGTAAGTGGCGAATGTCTATTCAAGCGACGACGGCAATGACAGCGATAAGGTTCACGTTAGGGGGCGCTAGCTATCCAGCGACATATTCAAGCGTAAGTAGCGAATGTCTGTTCAAGCGATGACGGCAATGAAAGCTATAAGGTTCACGTCAGGCGGCGCGAGCTACCCAGCGGTATACTTAAGCGTAAGTAGCGAATGTCGGTTCAAGCGAAGACGACAATGACAGCGATGAGGTTCAGGTCAGGCGGCGCAAACTGCCCAGCGGTATACTTAAGCGTAAGTAGTGAATGTTGGTTCAAGCGACGACGACAATGACAGCGATGAGGTTCAGAGGGCCTATTACCGATCTCATGGTTTTGCAAATGATATCATATGATATCATAGTGCATAACGAAAAATACGATTTCCGGTCAGATTTTGATAATTTGTTCATTATTTAATGATGACATCATTGAAATTATGCCATAGTGATGATATCATTGGAGATCGGTAATACGAAATGTAGCATTTCATGAATTCTTTTTTTTCAAATTTATACCATGCCATACGATGAAAGATCCATAATTGGCCTGCAGGTCAGGCGGCGCAAACTTAGCCACAGCGGCATACTTGAGCGTAAGTAGCGAATGTCTATTCAAGCGACGACGGCAATGACGCCGATAAGGTTCAGACGACGTAGAACGCTGTATGATGCTAACGGTTACATCCATGTCAGGTGAACAGTGTTTTTTTTGGAGCTTGGAGGAATATTATCTTTAAATTTTCAATAATATGTTAAACTAACTAACTTTAACATCCAATAACTTATTATTGCGATGATTTTTCTGAATGATGCGAAATATAAAAATTATAGAATTATTTTAAAATCCAAAATCTCCTTAAAATTATTCTAGCCTCAATGTTTTTATAAATAATAAATCATCATTCAACTCTGAATACTTAATAAAATTTACAAGGAATCTAAAAAAATAAATAAATCAAAAATCATTGCCTAAAAACAGTTCGCACACTTGAAATAATGTTTGTGTTCTATAGAGAGTTTCAACAATTTATTTTCTAATTCTGTAAGTTAATATAAAAAAATCTAACTATCATGTAGGTTATAAAAGAAGTTAAGAGTATTATTATAAGTTAGAAATAAGAAACAGAAAAATGGAACGGTAAACTTGTACATTTATTCAATACAAAAATAATAAACAGGATATAATTTAGCTAGAGAAAATTAGCAAAATTACCATGGAATTTATTTGGGCATTAGCAGCGACACCTTGATTATCCAGAATGGGTATGACAGAGTACCTTGCTCACTTGCTGCATTACATTTGGCTTTATCATTTTAGTGCTTTGAACAATAGATATTTGATGTTAGTTGCTATTGATTGTTTTTCCTATATTAATATTTATATTATGTGTACTCGTAGGTGGTACCGCAGCGGCCCCCACCACAGAAGAGCTGGACAGCGAGGTTGAAGAGTGGGAGGAGCAGCAGATGCAGAAGGCTATGCCAGCCATTTCAGACGTTGCAGGTTTATTATTTGGGATTACTTGACAACATTTAAAAAAAGTATGGAGTTTGTGAATCCAGTTCAGAGTTTGATCATGTTTTTCTTGAAACAAAATAATCTAATATGGTTCAAAAATAAGCAGCATTGGATTTCAATACTGAATGTTTTTGCCTTAAATTTTCAAAAAGTTTGCCTCCATGTATACATGTCGTAATTGTCATTTTTTTAAGGTAATTTGCATCCTATAAAAGTTCTACGGTCGCATTTACGTCGTTTTACAATAGCAAAATATGCTTTGGAAATATAATTAAACGCTTTAGATTTAAAATTATAAAAAAAATACAAAATACATGCTGAGTCTTTGTATGTCTGTATGTTCGTTTGAATTGTTATAAAAATTTAACGTTGTTAATTACTTTTAGATATTTACTTTGAAAGTGGGGTGTAGTTTTAAATATTTTCGCTAAAGTGTAAATTCTTGAAAAACAAACACTACACAGAATATACATAAAAATGTGTTTGCAAAAAGTAATATTTATGCGTGCCTCACCTCTCTTATGAACCTATCATTTGGTGAGCGCTATGCTTACAGGCGAGGGTATGCCGGAGATGAATCCGTTCGCGATGCCCGCGCCGCCGCCGCCGCCCGTCGCGGCGCCGCACCTGCGGCCGCTGCGGGCCGCCGACTGCGGGCCCCTGGACTCCGCGCACCTGCTGCTGGTGGCGCTGCAGCAGAGGTGAGTACTGTCCCCTGACTACGGGCGCCTGCGCTAACTTCGAGGCGTCAGCAATATACACCGCGAGTCGCCGTCTGTGGGCCCCTGGATTCCGGGCGCCAACACACTGCGGGCTGCCGACTGTTGCCCGCCCCTGGACTCTAGGCGCCGACACACTGCGGCCCGTCGACCGTTAGTCCCTGGATTCCGAACTTCGACTATTGGCGCCCCTGGAGTCCAGGCGTCAACACACTGCGGCCCGCCCACTGTTGGCCCCTGGACTCCGGACGCCGACTGTTGGCCCCCTTGGACTCGAGGCGCCAACACACTGCGGCCCGCCGACTGTTGGCCCCTGGACTCCGGACTCCGACTGTTGGCCCTCTGGACTCCAGGCGCCAACACCCTGCGACCCGCCGACTGTTGGCCCCTGGACTCCGGACGCCGATTGTTGCCCCCCCTATACTCCAGGCGCCAACACACTGCGGCCCGCCGACTGATGGCCCCTAGACTCCGGACGCCGACTGTTGGCTCCTCCCCTGGACTCCAGGCGACAACGCCAACACACTGTGGCCCGCCGACTGTTGCCCCACCTCTGGACTTCATGCGCCAACACACTGCGGCCCGCCGACTGTTGGCCCCTGGACTCCGAACGCCGACTGTTTGCCCCTCCTGGACTCCAGGCGCCAACACACTGCGGCCCGCCGACTGATGGCTCCTGGACTCCGGACACCGACTGTTTGCCCCTCCTGGACTCCAGGCGCCAACACACTGCGGCCCGCCGACTGATGGCTCCTGGACTCCGGACACCGACTGTTGACCCTCCCTGGACTCCAGGCGCCAACACACTGCGGCCCGCCGACTGATGGCTCCTGGACTCCGGACACCGACTGTTGACCCTCCCTGGACTCCAGGCGCCAACACACTGCGACCCGCCGACTGTTCTGTTGGCTCCCCCCCTGGACTCCAGGCGGCAACGCCAACACACTGTGGCCCGCCGACTGTTGCCCCACCTCTGGACTCCAGGCGCCAACACACTGCAGCCCGCCGACTGTTGGATCCTGGACTCCGGACGCCGACTGTTGGCCCCCCTGGACTCCAGGCGCCAACACACTGTGGCCCGCCGTCTGTTGGCCCCTGGACTGCGAACGCCGACTGTTTGCCCCTCCTGGACTCCAGGCGCCAACACACTGCGGCCCGCCGACTGTTGGATCCTGGACTCCGGATGCCGACTGTTGGCCCCCCTGGACTCCAGGCGCCAACACACTGCGGCCCGCCGACTGTTGGCCCCTGGACTCCGGACACCGACTGTTGGCCCCCCTGGACTCCAGGCGCCAACACACTGCGGCCCGCCGACTGTTGGCCCCTGGACACCGGACTCCGACTGTTGCCCTCCCTGGACTCCAGGCGCCAACACACTGCGACCCGCCGAATATTTGGCCCCTGGACTCCGGACGCCGATTGTTGCCCCCCCTATACTCCAGGCGCCAACACACTGCGGCCCGCCGACTGATGGCCCCTGGACTCCGGACGCCGACTGTTTGCTCCTCCTGGACTCTAGGCGCCAACACACTGCGGCCCGCCGACTGTTGGCCCCTGGACTCCGGACGCTGACTGTTGGCCCCCCCTGGACTCCATTTTCCATCCAGCGCTATTTGCGCTGATAGTGACTTTTATTGATTTTCGGACCGCAGCCTTAGTGACTGACTTGCTAAAAATTTCTTGACGCTTGACAAAGGGATACGTGTGATTGAGTTTTTTCACAAATTTCTTGGCAGCCCGTGCTCTGCCTGCTGGACTCGTTTACTGGAGAGAGAATTTTGACGTATTTCTGTATATACGGGGTATAGGGGACGGTCTCCCTTTTCTTTTAACAGTGAGTTCAGACCAATGTTAATATTTGTTTACCGATTTTTATTTTTCCCGGAAAAGCTTTCAAAGCGAAAAAAAGGGGTTTTTAAATTTTTTATTCATGTTACGCAATGTATGGCGCGCCGGCATCATTTTTGTTCCGCTCACATCGGTCCGTGTGCAGTATGATGGAAAAATTATACGATTTACATTGCAAAGTTAATTTTTTGTGTATTTATTATGGTTTATTGACATCGAATATGATTTGTAAACGTTAACTCAGTTTTTAAACACCACAAAATTTTGAAAAATATAAATAAAAAATCGAAAAAAAACATGAATTTTCCGGGAGAAAATTTCAGTGATTTTTAAATTAGTCAATCAATGTTAATAATGTCAATCATGGTCTGAACTCGGTGGTAAAAGAAAAGGGACACCGTCACTTAAACCCTGTACCTATACCGGGTTATTTTTCCATCTCGTTAACTCGAAATCGCGAAAAAAATCAGCTGTTCCATACATTTAGGCTCAGTGGACGTTGAACATTTGTATGGAACGGCTGATTTTTTTCGCGATTTCGAGTTTGGTCCCGTAGTAAAAGTTGTTCATTTTGCTTGTCTAAACAAGCATACAAAATTTGGCTCCTGATGGAAAAGTAGCCCGGTGTAGTGGTGCATTGTGTGGCGGCGCGCAGGCTGCAGGAGCTGCAGGCGGAGCGCGCGGAGGTGTGGGCGCGGCGCGAGGCGGCGGAGGAGCGCGCGGCGCGCGCGGCCGCGGCCCGCCAGCGCGCCTCGCTGCGCGCGCCGCGCCTCGCCGCCGCCTACCGCCGCTCGCAGCGCGCGCGCGGCTTCCTCACCGACCTGGTCGACTGCCTCGACGAGAAGGTACGCCCCGCCCCACACACGTATAAAGGGAAGCAGTCTTAACGTATCGTTCAAAGGGCGTGGCTACTTTACCACATGTAAACATTCATTACTCGCACACGAACAATATTAATTTAATCTTAATTTAAACGCCCATAACTTTCGAACGACTGCACAAATTTTGATGATTCTTGGTTTTATGTATTCGTTATTGTTAGGACAAGGTTTGTATAAAAGAAAATATTTGAAAAAATATTACAGGAAAAAAATAATAATTTAAAATATGTTCAGGTAAAAGTGACGAACTTGACAGATTGACATTCAGGCTACTCCAAATCTATGATTTCTTACACTGTTTGTACTAAAGTTTGGCCAAATGGGTGATACCAGAGCCGTAAAAATAAAATTTAAAAAAAAAACTGTTGTATTGTCAATAGTTTTTTTTTGTATACCCGTGCGGGACCGGGGCACCTTGTATTATTACAATTTCTGGAGTAGAACGAGTACTATCCAGGTCTATCGAGGTACCATTTTTATCCGAGACTTTTAGTGATAGTAATGAGTTTGAGTGATAGTAATGTCGAGGATAAAATGGTTTTGTGGTCGAGTTATAAACTGCTTTTCACTTCGATTGCGAGGAAATAAAACAATAGCATAACATAAAATTTCTTTAATTAAAATTCGAAGTAAAATTAGTACAGTTTTGAATACTGAAGGAAATTGTTTTATGTCTTAAAAACACATAAGACAAATAAATTAAAGTAAATATAATATAATAAAATAACAAATTCTATCTATGAACTTCTTACTGTGTTTGGCTGTGTGGCTCATTTTCTTTGCCTTAATATAGATACATTTATGTATCAGTAGATACGTGCATTAATGTACAAAATTGTGCACAAAATTCGTTTTTATGCAACCTATATCCTGCACAAATAAGCACTTTCACAGCATGAGAAGTGAAAAACATATTTTTGGGGATTTGTGAACTAATAATTAAAATTTCTGATAACGATACTGAAATCCGCATCCGTGGATGTGAACCTCTAATATATAGGTTCACATCCTAATATAATTCGCATCCGCATCAAAATTTTTGCATCCGTAACAACCCTAATGTAAACCAACGAAAAAAATGCCGCGGTTCAACTTGCGCTGTGCACATCGATGAACAAAATAGAATGATGTGCATTGATTAGCCTATGCTAAAGTTAATGTTAGTGTGAACGCCTGCGTCGTTATTGAACGCGTAGAAAATACTGCCTTAAAACACTCGTTATATCTGTGAAGTTTGCTAAGGAAGCTATTAACGTCTTATGCTATTTACTTTGCCACATTATAGCTTTTAACGCGCTAGATTTTTGGCCACGTTTGTGCGAATTCAAAACTTTTACGTTAAGAGACGCGTAGAGGCGCAGGTGGAGCCGTAGTATTAGACTAAATGGGTCCCAATAATAAGTAAAAATTTAAATTCAACAAAATTATTTTGCTAACTTGTCTAAAAAATTAAAAGATAAGAATGTTCTCCACTATTTGATTCATATTTTGCATAATTTATATTCTCACTGCGACGAGCGCACCAATCACAGCGCGTTATTGTTTGTTAGATGCCCGAGTTGGAAGCGCTGGAGGCTCGTGCGCTCGCGCTTCACAAGAAGCGCTGCGAGTTCATAATAGAGAGGAGGCGCGCGGACGTGCGCGATCAGGCAGATGACACGCTCGCGTTGTCAGGTGAGTTATTGTCATAGACGTGTATTGCCTTAAGAATAAATAATTGTACTAAAATACAGAAGGATTACTCTCGAAGAAAAGCCAAGTTTAGGTATGAAAATGTCGTAAGAATTACCTATTCTTACTACCTTCACCTGACTGCACGGGAAATTGAAATTTTTTGCATCACACGAGTGTTCCAATTCCGTTACGCGTCGCTGACCCGATACCGATTTGGCGATAACAGTGCAGTACCCCTAGTATGAGTTTTCTCAAAACCGATCGAGTGATCGTCGTCGAGTAAACGATAACGTTGATCGTCATCGAGTCAATTGGTAGTATGAGTTTACAATTCGATCGCGCGTCTTCACCATATCGAGCTCACGATCACTCGATTGAACGAACTTCATATTGCTTATTCTCTATCTCTTTCACTTTATATGTACTAAAAAGAGACATGTAGCATTCATTCATAACTCGACGTTTCACTAAAATTCGGTGATACCACTTTTGGTATATTTTTACTTTTTTAGTAGATTTAAAGCATGGATATTAAGCATTTAGTTCGTAATTCCGTAAAGAATTCTTGCAGTTTTTGGAGATTTTACTAATATGAAAAATATAGATATAAGGGCCTACGTTGCCCGAGGACAAAACGGACAAATAAATAAATGAAAAATAGGGTACATCAGTGCAAAATAATCTAGGAGGTGATTATAACTTTACACGCTAAAAAAATCTATTAAAACATAAATGTCTTCTTCCGCAGATTTTATTACACGAATGTAATATGGACTTAATTTATTTTAATAATGTTTTAGTAGATATTTTCTAAACTTTTAGTAGAAACGTAGAAACAAAGGGGCCACACCGTTTTGAGTGTTCTATGGTTTTGAGGTTATGATGTTATGAATGTGAATTGTTAATTTTATTTGTTGATAATGCAAAAACAGACAAAAAGTAAGTTTAATTATTGACGGTGTGTTCATGCATTTTTATTTATTTAAATATGATGGGTTATTTGTATCTAATACAACCAATTATTCTTATTTTATAGGTTTAACTCATAAATATGAACCGTACTAGTGCATCGTACGCAATTCAAGAAAATAATTGAATATGTGTAGAATTACATACAAAGAGAAATCGAAGATCTCTAGAAGCTGCTGAAGTTATCTAAGGCAGGTCAACTACCACTCAAAAGACCAAGTTGCCGGCGGCAACATGGAAATAACAGGGAGGAGGAATATGGAATCCTTCAAACGAACATAAAAAGCTGTTACTATAAAGATAAATTCAAGACGTAGAAGCAGAACCATTATTCGTGCAATAGGAGGAAATAATATTAAACAAATAAATAACTTGGATTTCAAAGTGTGTGTTTACAAAGATATTCAACTTTAGTTATAATAGATAGTTGTCCTTTTATCAAAATAGAAACATTTTATATTTGAAAAGTTTAAATTGTATTACATTATTTAAATGGGTGAATCTTGGCACTACCATGATCTTAGATCCAACATGACCTCACTTCATAAACAGTGTGGAACAGCAAATAGGACTTGATTATGGGTGTCCTGTGGTACTTAGATGTAGTCTTCCTTTTTAAGGTATAGAGGTCGGACCACAATCATTCCCATAAAAGCCAAATCAAAAAGCAAACCTACTTTTCCACTGATCCTGGTTTGATGGGCATATTTTTAAGCGACAATGTTATTTTTTCAAGAATTTGTCCTACTACTTTTTCATTATTCAGTTAATTTAAGGAAATATTCCTTTGTATTTGCTTTTGTATACAATAGTGTAAAATGATTTTTTTTTATTCTGTTCTTTCAGTAGAGGCATTGTCCTTATCAATTTCATGTGATTGGAAAATATTATATGGATAATATTTAAGTTAAAATTATGTTTCCAGTCTTTGTAAAATTAAATATATTATTATTTACTCTGGTTTTTTATTTCATTATGAAAACCCGTGAAATTAAGAGACCCTTGCCCAGCCAGCAGTGATATATGTATGTATATGATCCGATGTAGATTGGAAACCATGAAACACTGGTAGTATAGTAATTGTTTTTATGAACTTCATAAAAGAGGAGATTCTCATTCACACCGTTTGCTTTTTATACATATATAATATATATTGAGTAAAACTCAATATTAAACATGTTAACCACTATTCCCATATGGTATGGTAAAATCTCAGTGAAATCTTCATTATTCTTGAAGTCGGTAACAGGATTATGAAATTTATACAATAAAAGTTAGATTTACTTTTTAATGAATCTTTATTTTTTAATGATACAATCAACCATTTATAAAGTACATTTCCAAATGAAAATATTATGCCACTTTTAATAACTTACACAGAGTACATAATATTCTTAAATTAACATAAAGCCACCTTTGTGGTTTAAATATTCCAAGCAATAGCCATCTACAATTTACCTACTCCTCAAAAATTTATAGTATTAATTCTTTAGTTACATTTTTTCTTCATAAAGATAAGTATTTATTATTTTTCATATACAATAGGTTCCATGTCTGATCCTCTGATTTTTTAAACATGATGAAAATTGTCATATACTTTCATAAAGATTCAGTACATAAAATACCTAGTTATGTCAATTTTTAATATCTTACACACAGTTTCTCTAAACTTACAGGAACCACTGGATTTGTGAATCTTTAGCATACTATGACAATTTAATAAAGCACTTCAATAAGTGTGAAGTTTATAATTATAGTAGGTAATCTTGAGTTCGGTGCTTGCTTATACCATTTGTACATTGACAAATGAATTCAATGAATTGACATGTTTTGTATAGTTATGTAAATGTTCTATTTCATTTTATTCTATGGAGCAAATATGCTGAGTGGTAGCCATCTTTATACCGTACTCCAGGCAAACCATATAAATGAAAGCTGAAACAAAAATTAACAGTAATTAGCTAAATTTCTTCATAACCTATGTAACAACAAATGTAACTGAATACACACGAATAGCTCAATGTATGATTAAATGTTATTTATTTTTGTCATCAAGATAAAAAGTATCTTACTTTTATTTAAATAATTATGTAGTATGGGGCATATAACACAGCACCAAATCTTATAAATGAAAACATGTTGTAAGTGTGTACACCTTCTCATAATTATTATTATAGAGAGAAATGATTTAATGAATTATTACAATAAATATCTTACCAACTTATGCGTCATACTGTCCTTCAGCAAGAAATTTTATCAATTTGTTTACTATATTTTTGGTCACTAAGGTTAGGATGATTTATTAGAAAATGCAGCGAGTTATTTATTGTCTTGTCTTTGATTATCAAAATGTCTTGTCAAGTCTTTCTTCTCAAATATCAGCAAAGCATTTACAACACCTACAACAAAGCACCGTCTATATTAGTAATAAGATAAAGTTAACACATTACACAGGAGAAACCTCTTATGGTCCTACCTTTTATTACATATTTACGACCGTTGTTTTAACTCCCGGCGTTCTCGAAAATGTCAGCCAGTTTTGTCAAACTCTTCCACTAATGTTATTGCCAAAGAAATATTAATTTGGCTTTTAAAACTAGCTATCACAATACCTCTCACTGAATTTTTCGTATCGTCACTCGATGCGAAATTTCGTCTCGAAATACTTCGTGAGAACTGTCAAAACAGCAACTTATACTGCCAATATGCACTTTTCGAGCGCCAACGATAGACGATTTCGTAAATCGAGGCCTCGAATTGACTCATACTGCCAATATTAGTTCCTGCTATTGGACGCTAGGGGCGCTACTAGTCAATGTATGGAGAGGAGACGATACGATTGATCGAGCTCGATGACGATGAAAACTCATACTAGGGGTACAGGGTTCGCGGCGCGGCCAGCATGCGAGTCGAGCGTACAAGCGAGCCAAACGTACCTAAACTGCGGAGTGAATATTGGTAAATAATTATTAGGCGCTTCGACATGCCTAAGGACGTATCGGTCTGCTCAATGATGCTTAGGCATTCCAAAGCCCACCTCGGCACGTCCGAGGATATCTCGGCAATAATTGCTATCAGTGTGCGCCTGCATATAGGGATGCCGTACGATCCTTGTCGTGTCGTGCCGATAGCGAGCGCCGCCTTAATCTTATAGAAAACTTTATACTGTTCATTGATAAGAAGTCAACTTGAATATGCTTGTCAGAGTTGGAATCCACTGTATAATTTTTACATAAATAACATTGAAAAAATACAAAGAAAATTTCTAAGGTTCGTAAATTTTAAACATAGGTTGAATCCCGATTTAAATTCAGATTACGCAAAAAATTGCCAGCATCACCATTTACTTCCATTGGCGTTGAGAAGGGAGGCGGCTGACTTGACATTTCTCCAAAACTTAATTCATGGTAATATAGATTGTTCTGACCTTCTGTCAAAAATCACAATACAGGTGCCTAGTCGAGCTGTAACTAGAAGAAACTATATCATACTTCACGCCGATACCTGCACAACAAACTATAGACAAAACTCTTTTTTTAATAGAGTTTTTAGAAATTTCAATAAAAAACTCTCAACAAATATGGATTTGTTCACTGAAAAACAAAATTATTTCAAAAAACAAATAAATGTTTTATTTTTTGTGCAAGGAGTCTTGTAACTTACATTAATCATTGCTTCCTGAATGAATTGACATGGCTAAACATAAATATTTTAGGTTTCGGTAGGTATCTATTTCTGTTTTATTTACTGTATTTTTTAGATATAATAGTATTATTTCATAAGCTTACATTGTATTCACTCTTAGTTATTCAATTTGCATGCATATATACATTTAATTACTTAATATGTTAGTAATAGTATTCTCTCTATAAGCGAAAACTTTTTAGAGTATTTGTATTCTAAATTTCTTAAGTCTATTTGATATAATTTAAATGCTGTTTGTTTTCCAAATAAAAATAAATAAAATAAATAAAAACACGTGTACTATAGGCGACTGGAACCATTTAGCTGCAGGTGGGCGGCCAGCTCGTCTGCCAACTCTGTTGTGTAAAAAAAATCTAGCGAAACTGTCATCGTAGGCCGGCTGGGTGCGACGAAGCCCATCGAGTCGGAGGAGAAGCGCGCGCGGTGCGCGGAGCGCGAGGGGAGGCGCCGCGCGCGCCGCCGCCGCCGCGAGCTGGCCGCCGCCGCCGCCGGCGCCGCGCCCGCGCACCGCGACGGCGACTCCAGCGACGACGACCTGCCGCCCGCGCGACTCCACGCGCACTGCCGCGAGCGTGGTGAGTGACACACAGCACACAGCACACAGCACACACCGCACACCGCGACGGCGACTCCAGCGACGACGACCTGCCGCCCGCGCGACTCCACGCGCACTGCCGCGAGCGTGGTGAGTGACACACCGCACACCACACAGCACACTACACACCGCCCACCGCGACCGTCACCCGCATCGTTTGGACGCATTCAGCAGTAATAGGCCCTACTCACGATGCAATCTAACTTGCGATCTGTTGCTGCAACATGTTGCAATCGCGGTTGCACGTGCTCTACTCACCTATGCAACTTCGCTTGCAATTTCATTTTGCTAACAAACACCTTCACGTCACAACGTGTACACACCTACGTACCGAATCGTATAATAATGCCACCAACGCTATCTAGATTTCAAAAACCGACCAAGTGCGAGTCGGACTCACGCACGAAGGGTTGCGTACAATTACCTATACAAAAAATCTTTCAAGCGTCTACCTGTTGCCTTTATTAATATCGAGCAAAAAACGGGAAAAATCACATTTGTTGTATGGGGGTCCCCCTTAAATATTTGCTAGGTTCATGAGATACAGCCTAGTGACAGACGGTTAGCGCAGAGGTCGAGTGATCGCCTACTGCGCAACGGGTCGCGAGTTCGATTCCCGCACGGGACAGATGTTTTGTATGGCCTACAGAAATTGATTCCGGTCTGGGCGTATTATGAGCATGTGATATTCTATGTTTGTAACTGCACCCACGACACAGGAGAAAATCCTAGTGTGGGGCGACGTTCTTTAAAAAAAAATAGACAAGCGGACGAACGGACAGACAGACGGACAGCGGAGTCATACTAAAAGGGTCCCGTTTTTACTCTTTGGTTGCGGAACCCTAAAAAGTAGCATTTGCATTAGCTCTTGCTTCTACAATTTAAACACCTGCGAGGAAGAAAGAAAAACAGTTTTGGGTAAAAAAATGGTTACTGCTACAAAATAAAATATCGCAAATGAACGTTATGTTTCATTTGGAATTGGAACCAGAAGATTTCTCAATTTTTTTCTCTGCGGATTATTTTCATTACTTGTTCTAAACGCTACCTACACTAGAGAGGTGTGGCTGACTAAGCGACACACGTGCGACTGAGCCAGTTGCATGCAACCGCGCTATTCACCTCGCAATATGTTGCAGCAATCAGTCGGTCGCTAGCGCGGGCGATGCGACCTGCGATAAATTGCATGCAACCTGCAACCTGCCTATTCACATCGCAATCTGTGCATTGCAACAGATCGCAGCAACAAATTGCTAAATTGCATCTTGAGTAGGGCCTATAACTCGCCAGTGTCACTAGGCTGTTGCATGCGGATGCCTGTATTTTTTGTGTGCTGTGCCTACACACGTAAAAAAAGTTGACTCTACACCTATTCGGAAATTAGGAGAGCCTTCTCGAGAAGAACATTGCACAAAGAACAACTTAAAAAACAACAAATTATAGAAATATAAACACAAAAGGCGGCCTTATTGCTAAATTGCAATTTCTGTCAGGAAACCTTAAGGCTAAATAAAGAGTTCTAAGGATATAATGGAGCGGGAAGTGCATTACATAATACATACTAACAGTTAATATAGAAAAATATATATTTAATTATAAACTAATAAACATACTATAATTATATACATATTTTACAAATTATACTAAATACAATATATAAGTATGTTACAAAAAGGGTCAATACCCTATAATAAGGATGGTAAATAATATTTATTAGCTATACTCAAGCTCAAGCAAATATTTATCCAATTTTATTTTAAATTATTTTCTTGCTCTCCTCATGGCCTCAGACAGAGAGTTCCACAGTTTTATAGCTGTCTTAATAGTAAAAATTTTGAAATAACACGAGGAATGTGCAGGAAGATATAGGGATATAACCGTTTTGCCATCCAATTTTTAACCCAAACCCTTTTTCTCTTTCCTTAAATGCATTTTGAATGATTGTCATAGACCTGCTTATACACTCGCGAGCAAAAGTTTGGAATCAGTTACTTGAAATTGGTACCGCGTGATCTTGCTTACTAAATAAATTTTTAATAATCATAAAAATGACATCATGTTAAAGGTGCAACTGTCCACTAAATCGATATAAAATTAATTCATATCGAGCCCGTAATTGTGGAGTTATCCCGGATTAAGTGAAGGAGGTAGGAAAACAAGGAAAAGGGGAAAAATAATGAATGAATAAAACAACAAAAATTATTAAATAAAAATTTTATTTATCTTTAAAAATAAGTGTCAATATTTTGTGTTCCCTCCCCTCGCCCTAATAATAATAATAATAATAATAATAAATGTTTATTTAAAACACACTGGTCAAGTAGGTTACATACAAAATTCTTACATTTTAAATAATATAGTAAAATATTGTTAATGATACCTGAACTAGGTTGAACCTGTGTTTCAGGCGAAGAAATGCTTACATGTTAAATATGTATATAGGTACAATGCTTAATTTACAATAAATCTTAACAAACTACATAAAAGTGAGAGTGATGACTAATCAATTGAGCTAACCTAAGATACGTAAAGAACCAATTTTTGGCTTACTACAACTAGGTGATAAATAATTACACAATACAAAGTTTCAATACTATTTACACACAACGAGTAGCTCTTCTGTCTCTTCGTAGGACAAGTTTTGAATATGATTATACATAATATGTTTGCACTTAAAATAATTTAAATCATAAATATGTAAAACTCTATTTAACCTATTATAAAGAAAAGGACCAAGAAATGAAAAAAAATCTATTTATGAATGTATATTTTGAGGTAATATTTGTATTGCAGACTATATCTCTCCGTCTTTTATTAACAATATTTACATCATAGGGAAGAATGGTATGCTGTTTTAATACTGAGTGCATTATGTAAAGCTGGCGAACAGTCAACACATTGCATTGTTTATATAACAGACGCGTAGGATAGTAAAAAGGAAGGAAATTGTATATTTTTAAAATTGCTCGCTGGGCTCTTTCTAAGGGAAGTAGAATGGTTTTTAGTGCTCCACCCCAAGTAGTAATGCAGTATTGGATTATAGACTGGCATAGGGCTAGGTAGACTTGTTTAACTAATTTTTGGTCTGCTATGGATCTAAGTTTTTTAAAAACGAACATAAGCTTACGAACTCGGTTTACTAAATTTTCTATATGTTGTTTAAAGGAAAGTGTCTCATCAAAGACAATACCGAGATATTTTAGGCTGCTAGATTTTTGAATAGTGGGACAGACGCATGCGTTGACTGAAATGTTATTACATTGATGTGCATATATGTATGGGTGATATTGATCCATATGAGGTTTCCGCATGACAAAGTGAATATATTTTGTTTTGTCAGCATTTAAAGTTAGGAAATTAGTACGAAGCCAATTATTTACAACATTAAAACCTTGCTGTGCATTATAATACAAGTCTGTGCTGGTTTGAGCAGTAAAAACTAAGGCTGTGTCATCGGCGTAAGATATTATTTTACCGTGTTTTATATTAATATTTAAGAGGTCATTTATATAAACCAAGAATAACGTCGGGCCGAGTATACTGCCTTGGGGAATACCGAAAGCAGTGTTGTTTTGATCATGGCTGATGACATTACCAAGTTTAACACATTGACATCGCTCGCTCAGATAACTTTAGAAAATTTTTAGTTGCGTCCCTCTTATGCCCAAATCTTCTAATTTGCGCAAAAGTATAGGAATTGAAATTGTGTCAAATGCTTTAGCCAAATCGAGGAATATTCCTAATGTTTGTTTCCCTTTTCCAAGATTGTGTGCCAAAAAGTCGGATAGTTCATGGACAGCATGTGCAGAGGATAATTTATTTCTAAAACCAAACTGACAGGGTGAGAGTAGGTGAAACTTTTCTAAGTAGTTAACTAGCCTTTTATTGATAATTTTTTCTAAAATTTTTGATATTGAAGATAGTATTGAGATTGGTCTATAATTGGTAACGAGATTCCTGTTTCCTGATTTAAAAATAGGTGTAACGACTGCCTTTTTTAAATATTTTGGAAAAATGCCTTGCGAAAGACAATTTTTAAAAATATGTGTTAGTGGTGGTACAAATATATGCTTAAAACGCTTAAGGAGCTTATTGCTTATGTTATCCCAGCCAACTGCACAGTCATCTTTTAGCCCAGAAACTATCTGACTAATTTCTTGCTCGTCTGTATCTAGCATAACAAAAGTGTTTAAGCTGTAACTGTGATTTAACTTTTTAAAAGGCTCAGCTTGGTTGTTAGTTGAATTTGGATGAAGTATTTGGTCCGAGAGGTTTTTTCCAATATTCACGAAAAAGTTGTTGATGTTATTGGCAGATAAAAGTGGTGAAGCACTAAGCAGCAAGCTTGTTGTTGGCTCTGATTTTTTCGTAGTATATGTAACATGTTTGATGTGTTTCCACAATTGCTTTGTGTTTTTTCCTGCCTTAAGCAACTCATTTTTATCGTAGTTCTGTTTTATCTTTTTTAGTAGATTATTACAGAAATTCCTGTATCTTTTGTAAGTCATTTGTAGAACTACGTTATCCGGATAACGTTTTGCTCTTAGGTGAAGTTTATCCCTATGTTTTATACATCGAATAAGACCAGGAGTAATCCACGGTTTAATAATCTGGTATTTTTTATTAGTTGACATTAACTGCGTATTTATTAATATAACACGCTGAATTTTGTTTATGAGAAATGAAAGAGATTCGTTAGCGTCAGCGATTTTGTAAACTGGGCTCAAGTCAATTTCGCTTAAATCACGTTCGAGTTGAGTCATGTTTAGTTTTGATCTAGCATGGTTATTGTTTTGTTTAGGCAGCTCTAAATTTAAGGTTAGTAAAACAGCAAGATGATCAGTAATGGACGAGTTAGTTACAAGTGTCTTACATACGGATACACATTTTACCATCATATGGTCGAGACACGAGCCACTTTGATGCGTAGGCAGAGTGTGCGCGGGTAAAAGTCCGAAATATGAACACAGATTAAGATATTCATGGGTCCCCGTATCAGATATATCTGATCTTGTGTTTATATTTAAGTCACCTGTTAACACAATGTTTTTGTAATTAGATAAAGTTAGCAAAATTTCGTTTAATGAACTGTGAAAGGAATTTAAGTTTCGCTGAGCTGGCGATCTATAAATCGCTACTATGGCAATATTTTCCGCTACTTTTATTATTAAACAGCTGCAATCTTCGAAATTAGGCTCCTCGACTATGACTTTTAACGTTTGCTTACTATACACGACTATTCCATCACTCTGATTGTGATTTTTTGAGCTGAAGTATGAATCGTAACCTAACATTGAGGGCAGAAGGCCGTGTCGATTTAATAACCAACATTCTGTTAGTATTATTAGGTCACAATCAAACTTAAGTCTATGTAAAAAGACACTGAAGCTGTCAAAATTCTTATATATACTTCGGATGTTTTGGGTTAGTAATGTGAACGATTTATGATGGTTAGAGAGATATGTTCTGCAATCATCAACCTCGCATGATTTTGATTCCGATACCGTTATACTATCTATTTCATTAAGTAAATTTATGTCCATCTTATTATTTAGTTCCCTACAATAACACTAAAAGAGGCGGCGCTCTTAGGCGCCTTCATAATTAATAGAATTAATGTACCTTAATTCCGCCACTTTTTTTGCAGGGCACTCGGAGTCCCCTGTCTTGTGGTCGCTAGGCTTTTTAAATCGCGAGCACGTTGCACATTTCGGCGATTCACCTTTATTGGGGCAATCCTGTATAGAATGCCCTTCTCCTCCACAGTGGCCGCAAGTCGGGATCTCGGACTTACACGTTTTGGCTGCGTGACCATATTGCTGACACTTGTAACATCTTGTTACAAGTGTGAAATCCCGCACGGGGCACGACGTCCAGTTGATGAACACTCTCTCCTGTGTTATCAGGGCTTTTCTTATATCTGCTGTAACTTCTATTATATAATTGCAGCTCTGTGCTTCTCTTCGTCCTGATTTATGGCTGAGTTTAACAGATGTCACGAACATGTCTGCAGTCATGTTTGGTACTTTGTCTGCTAAATTTTGTTCAAAAATACATTTTAAAACCTCATTTTCTGCCATGGAAGTGGGAACGCCTATGATTATTATTCGAGGTTTACGTTTGGTAGGTTCCCCGACAGTGAAGCCAGAGGAGACCAGCTGAGAGTTCTTCAGTTTTTCAACATCTTCCTTGGTCTGAGTGCTAATTATCACTCCTCCGTTTCTCGTCTTACGTAGCCCTCGTACCTTCAGCTTCATCACTTCTGGGTCAATGATTTTTTGAACAATGATTTTAGTTTCATCACTGGTTTTTGAGGCATCTGATGGGTATATAGCGACAGAGTTTAGAGGACTTGGGCGTACAAAGCTGTTGGCTCCCTTTTTTACTATAGCTGCAAACGATTTTTCTTCACAAACTTGTTTCACGCTGGACTCCTTAATGGTATTATTTATTTCCATCAAACTGTGGGCGAGATCCTGTTTTTCTTTCAGGTACTGAATGGAGCTATGGGCTTGAAGAGCTTTCTGCTTTAACGACTGGTATTGTGTAGCCATTTGTGCAGCACCATGACCCACCTTACGACAAAGATTACTTATTTTAAGTTTCTGCTCGGAGTTCAACTTTCCGTCAGCAGAAATGGCACAGATCTCATTCAAAAAGTGCTCCATTGAACCCATCCATTTTTGAATTTCGGCAGTTGACACTACTTCCAGGGTTTCCTGCTGATCCTCAAAGGGCGAATTCTGGGTAACGGGCGTTGACGGGGGAGTACGTTGAGTAATGCGACTCCGGTTAAAGGGGCTGTCCTCTGCCATCGCTATCAATAAATTTCACTTATTTATCACTAATCATAATTTATGCTTATTCACTTATAATAGTCTGTTAGTCACTTATTCTTCTTATGCTAATTACTAAACGAGGTCACTAATGATTTATCTAATTATATTTGTTTTGTTTGAAAGGCACGTCTGTACGCGTCGGCTGCCAATGATTGTATGTATGGTATAATAACTGCTCCAAGACGATTCTTCATAGACCTGATCAGCTTCTGAATTGATTTTTGTGGAATACCTTTCCACTCCTCAATCAACGCTGATTTCAGCTCATTCAGACATGAAGGAGCAGGAGCTCTGGAACGAACCTACCTCTTCAGTTCATCCCACACGTGCTCAATGGGATTCAAGTCAGGGCTGAGCGCTGGCCAGTCCAATGTGGCAATACCCACTTCTTCGAGGTATTTCGTTGTTACACGGGCAGTGTGACAACGAGCGTTATCGTGCATAAGGAGGAAGTCATTACCGATGTATCCCGCATAGGGAACGACATGTTCCAGGAGAATATCGGAAATGTACCGGTCCGAACTTAGACCTCCTCCTCGTCCCCCGCCAGGCACGAAAACAAGCTTGGTTTTACCATCGAAGGAAATGCCGGCCCACATCATACAAGAGCCGCCCCCATAAGCCACTGTTTCAGCGTCACAGCACTGTGCAAATCGCTCCCCAGGCCGCCTGTAGACCCGTCCTCTTCTGTCG
Organism: Schoenobius gigantellus; assembly: GCA_963935595.1. Lineage (NCBI taxonomy): Eukaryota > Metazoa > Arthropoda > Insecta > Lepidoptera > Crambidae > Schoenobius > Schoenobius gigantellus. The sequence goes on along the minus strand of OZ012544.1, from coordinate 7,060,784 downwards.
CTACCGTGCAAACACATCCTGCTTTCGTCGGAGAACAGGACTTGCCTCCATTGCTCAACCTCCCAATCAAGATGGGTGCGAGCAAACTGAAGGCGTGCTAGTCGGTGAGCTACCGTGAGTTTCGGGCCTGTGGCAGACCTTTTTGAAGTCAGATTCGCTTGCTTGAGTCGTCGACGAACTGTCCACTCGCTGGCTGCTACCCCACGAACATCTCGGAGCTCCTGTTGGACGTCGACACCAGTCAAATGCCGATTTCGGAGAGAGGTTGACACGATAAAACGGTCATCTCTCTCCGATGTGCACCGGCGCCGTCCAGATCTTGGTCTCGGGATAAAGCCACCAGTCTCCCGAAAGCGCTTATAAACTTTCGAAACACAGGATTGGCTTATGTGGCGCCGACGAGCGACAACCCGCTGGCTGAGCCCTTCTTGCAATAGGGCTACGATTTGTGCTGCTTCTGTAGGTGTTGTCTCCATTGTCACAAGGTAAAGGGTCAAAAGTGGCGGAGATGTGTACCGGTCAACGTGTGAAAGTCGACTGATAAAGAAAATCCGATAACAGGTGCTTTTATAGGGGGTCAATAGGTCGCAAATCGTGACGTATCAAACAATTGAAACACGTCTTTTCGATACACCTTCACTTAATGCGGAATGGCTCCATAAATACTGGCTTGTTTTTAATGAATTCGGTATCAGTTTAAAAGTAACGAGTTGAACCTTTAAAAAGATGTCATTTTTACGATTATTAAAAAAGTATAAACTACTCAAGATAACGCGCAACCAATTTCAAGTAACTGATTCCAAACTTTTGCTCGCGAGTGTAGTATTTAAATAAAATCCCGCTGACTCGACATCGCGAAAACTCGCAAGAGACTGGGAACTTACTATCATCGTGTAAAAAGCCTTGCGAGTTGACAGGCGAGCCGAGCTACTGGCATGAGAGCTGCGGGCCGAGTAGCTCGCATGTCAACTCGCACTGTGTAAACCAACCATAACGTAACCTCGCCGCCTCGCCGGCAGAGAGCATCCGCTCGGCGGCGGCGGCGCTGTTCGCGGACACGCTGCCGGCGTGGCGCGGCGCGCGCGGCGTGTGCGCGCGGCTGCAGCGCTGGCGGCGCCGCGCGCCCGCCGCCTACCGCGACGCCTACCTGCCGCGCTGCCTGCCGCCGCTGCTGGCGCCCTACGTGCGACACCAGGTGACCGGTTTCTTTTATGAAGCACCTACGCTGTCAGCCGCAGATGGCTGTTCCAGCTTCACCTTGATCGTTTAAAGAAGGCGAGAACTTTGGTGGTTTGGTGGGTGGGTGGGTGGATTTCTAGCTCGGAGAGGCATCACCAAGGTGGTGTGCCGCTCTCTGAGTAGAGTCACCGGGCGGTTGTAGCCGGTGCGGGAGCGGCTGCGACGCGAGCGCGCCTCTGAGGCTCGGACGCTCGAGTTCGAGAAGCGACCGGGCACATAACCTGTACCTGGTATATCGCAAACTGTGTAGACCGGGCCTTCGCACTCTTGTTCTACGAGTGCGGTGTGTGGGACTAGTGCGTGAGTGTGCAGTGTTTGATAGTGAGTTGGAAGGCGGAGGGAGAAGATCGTTCGCTCGTGTGATCGGGTCGGAGGGAGCCAGGTGAGCGGTGTGCGAGCGGCCGTGCGAGCGAGCGTGCGAGTGGCCGTGCGAGCGGGCGTGCGTTTTTATCTTAAACCGAATTTATATTACGAAGTAAGTTTCATGCACGATGAAATTAAAGTCTGATTTTTAATTCGACGGAATTCTGACATTTGACAGAAGTGTTGCCAACATTGAAAAATTGTCACTAAGAAGGGAAAGCGTTTTACCAAAATAAAAAATAAACCTTTCTTGAATAAGTACGAGTAAAACTAAGATTTAAAAATTTACTGAAAATTTTAAAATGGTGATTAGATTTTTTATTATCGTATTATTGAAGTTAAAATAATGATTTAGGAAATTATTTTTCTTGTACAGGTATCCCTGACCAATAAATCCATTGGTTGCCAACATTTCTGTAGGAAAACCTCTTTGTTTGTAAAATATTCACTTTTTATAAGGACCAATATAAACACGATTTTTTGTTTTACTTAAAAAGATTTTTCTACAGAATCATGCATTAAAATACCATTGTATTCGTTATTTTTGTAGTTGGTTTGATTGTGTTTTCACAATCTTTGCCTTATTTATGTAAATGTATGTATTTTATTTGCAAAATAATTAGCCTAAAAATTAAAAATGCTGCCGAAAGTCACTATTCCACGCTGGCGATGTCACGGGCATAGCTAGTGATGATATAAGTGGTAATGATTAATAATATTTTCGTTTAAGAAAATGTTGTTTTACTCCATTTAGGCATAAAAAAATTACATTCTAGTTAGTATGTATTGAATGCACAAAACACACTATTTACCTACCATATAATTTACTTGATCTAATTTTGTTTTATATTTTTTGTTAATTCGTATTAAAACAAAAAAAAAAGCAAAAAAGGTTATTGATATCTGAATTGTCTATGAATGACATCTGCCAGAATTCCGCCGAATTAAAAATTAGACTAATTTCATGACACTACTTTCAGTACCTGTGAAACTAGTTTCATTAAAAATAATAATGTCGTGAAATCCACAGTATGTCTGTGTTCTGTTAACTATTATTGAACTGGACTGATATTCATGTTTTTATTTTATGTGGAATTAATTATGTTGCATCACGTATTGATAAAAATTATTCATGTTTCTATTTTATGTGGAATTATTTATGTTGCGTTGTTGATAAAAATAACCGAAGGAAATGTTATATTTTTAAACATAATATTTTTAATCATGAAAACAGTATGCATGAAACGGAAAACTTCGACCATTCCTATCTTGAATAGACTATAGTTTTATCCAAGAAAATCGCGCGCGACACAAAACTGTTTCAGTGTCGTGAAATCGATGCATGCATTGTAAAACTTGACGTTTACACGTGAAATTATTGATGAAATTAATGTCACGAAACTACTTTCATGCCATTAGTTTCGTATTTTAGAATATTTATTACATATATGCACACTATGAAGATTTATCACCTTACAATAAAGAAACACACACACATCGACAAATTAACATGTATCTCCGCAATCGCCCGCAAATCATGCCCGTCTACTGTGTTTGAGCTACCAACATACGATTGTATTTTTATGCCATTAGTTTCGTAATGTAAATTCGGCTTTAGAATATTTATTATAGATATGCACACTATGAATAAAGATTTATCACCTTACAATAAATAAACACACACACATCGACAAATTAACGTGTATCTCCGCAATCGCCCGCAAATCATGCCCGTGTACTGTGTTTGAGCTACCAACATACCATTGTATTTTTCTATCGTGACGACATAAAAATTACTTCAAAATTGTACTTCAATAAAACACGTTAATGTATATTTTATACTTACATGTGATAGGAAACGCCATAGTCTTGAAGATTTGAGTTACTGGATCGCCTTTTGCAAGAAAAACTGCAAAATTAACTATTTTTTACGAGCTCTTACTTGCGATACGAAACTATACCAAATGGCAGCGGCCGCGGGTCAACTAGTTTTATATAACGTGTATGGTCATATGGCCAACGTACTTTGGCAGAGGGGTTCACCCTACCTTGCCTTCCTTAGGGTAGAGGTTCTAAGGTTTTTATAGATCATGGAATTCGGCTCTAATAAATAATTCCCATTGCAGCTAATCCTATGGAATCCCTTAGACGACGAGGACAACGAGGACTACGAAAAAATGGATTGGTACAAGTAAGCGATAATATTATAGTCTTTTTATTTACTTTGTGTTGCATTCCGTTTCTCAAACGTCGTGACTTTATGCTTAATCTGATTAAAAAAGAATAAAAATATATGTCACAAAGAAACACAAAACATTCATTATCATGTTGTTTATTATTTATTAAATTTTTATTCACAAGCAGTCATTTATATTTGTGGCCAAATATTCTTTGTAATAATTCTTAACCGCCACCGGAAGTGCGACGCCTTTAAATACATGATTAACGGGTCTCTTGACACCGGGCGTCATTTTTTGCTGCCCTATAACACTTAGCGCTTTGCTTAAGTTCGTACGGCCAAATGTTTATACGTACAGCCACTTCAGCTACATTTCTGGGAAGTCAATGAATCAGATTCTGATTCATTGACTTCCCAGAAATGTTCAGACTAAGAACTTATCGCTATTTGACAACTTCGTGTTTTGTTTTGTTTATATAATCTCCGTTCGAAACCGATACGGTCTACTTTTAGCGGAGAAAACACAGGACTACGAGAAGTATATTTTGTGTATTTTTATAAGTATTTTCCATTTCAGCTGCATTTGTCTCTATCGCGCTCAGAACACACGAGTGACAACAATACATTTTACAAATACCTATTTGTGAATTCTCTCGACCTTAGTGTTTCTTCTTACCAACCTAGCCTTTAGAGGCGCGCTTATGTTGTATTGCTCCTCTTTTTACTCGGACGGCCTTCTGCCTATTCGGACAAACCCACCTTCAACCCATGGCCCTACCAATCCAAGCCTATACGGGCCAAATCGCGGGAAATGCATGCGAATCCTGCGACTGTACCCTACCGTTCGCAATGATCCCCTGATTCCCTGCAAGTCATTTAAATCGTCTTCTTCTCCCCTTCTAGGCGGACAAACGCACGGTGTGCTGTGTCGGTGTCCGCCGCAATTCGTTGATGATGTCTTCAAAATTTATAATTATTTAATGTGGTCTCATGTTCTATAGTTAAACTTTTCGACTGTCGCGTGTTACCCCCAAACGGGTGACACCCGGGACGGACCGCCTCCACCGCCCCCGCCCCCCCAACCCTCAACTACGTCATTGCTTCGTCTTCCATGGTCTACTCTTCGGGCTATTGTCATTTTCGCTATTCGCCCCTCTCTAGTCCACTTCTGATCTTGTGCCACCGATGCGCGAAGTCCCGTATCTCAAGCACCTTCACCTTATAAGTCCCTACGCGCGGCACTATGCAAAGAGCACATCCACAGTGCAGGTCTTCGACTTCACACTCACCGCAGTAGCACCTATTGCTGTCCACTATCATCACATCGAAGAGCCTACCATTAAATAGCCATGCCCCGATAACAGTTATGAAACTCTTCAACCTTAGTGGTGCCTCCCGCTAGAAATCTAACAGGATTACTTTGCTTTTGTTTAGTAAGATTGTTCGTTTGATTAGGAAAATTTATGTATGGTACCCCCCCAGTTGCCTGATGATGTACGGCACCGGGCGAGGAGGCGGCGACGAGGAGCTGGACTCGGAGTCGTCCGAGTCGGACGAGGAATCTTGCGAGGCTGAGGAGCCGGACCCCGCCGCCGAGGACTCGGTGAGGGACGACCCGGACCTCATGCTGGTGCCTTCTATTATAAGCGGCGTAGTGCTGCCCAAACTTACCGGTCAGTATATCTATTTAAGATACACAGCTGATGCACAGATCGCGCGCCAAATTTCTAATCCGCTTTGAACACAGCACGATTTTCCTCGCACTGTCGAAATATAGGTATTTAATTTATTTTTTGTTTATTCAAATTGTATTGTCTGTCTGCATAAGTTACAAGCGATGGATGAATGTCACGTCACCAAACAAGTTTTAACACGATAAAAATGAACTTAGTATATTTCATGTGTGCGAGGGAGAGGTGCGAGACAACTTCGGAGCGGTCTAGAAGTTTGGCGCAGTCAATAGATGTCGATAGATGCCAATAGACGGTGTCAATAGATTGGCAAGGGATAGAATTATTTTTCACCGCAGCACGAAAAGGGCCCTTTTGCTGTTTGCAAACTCGCGACGAAAAATTTTCGAAAACGTGTTTTGTAATTATACACTTTTAACTTTTGGAATTACGGGAGCTAAAAAAGATTTTCAAGTATTGTTTTAACAATATCTTGCATAGATATGACATGATAAACACTCTACAACGACATTTGTACGGGCAAACCCGTACACTTGCATAGTTGAGTAAAACTGCTAACGTCGGCGCTGCGCGCCACTCAACATTGTAATTTATTAATCAGAACTGTTTTTAGTAGCAATAAAGCACTCGTACAATCAACACGTTATTATCATTTCCAAATCATTATCATTTTCGGGACAATTTCGGAATTCATATCAATTTAGCATTATCATATCATAGCACCTCCAACATCTTTATGGTCCTTCGAACCTCGGAACAGGTGGGACCAAGTGCGCGAGTACCTAAGTTAGTGTTCGTGTAAGTGGTTCTATAACAGCGAACTTTGGACTCTGCATCTACCGCGTGTTCACGTGTCAAGAGCACATCAAGCAAAGCAATCAGCTGGAACGTGGCAGCCGGGAAGAACATCTTCCACTCGAGGCAGTCGCAGTAGCATGACGTACACCACTGCGGCATGATATACGGAATTATCGTGGTAGCGAGCATCGTGGCACTCTTTGTGATCATCCGTAAGGTGCGCGGCCGCTGCCAGTGGTGGGCGCCGCGCTCCCCGGCCGGGCGGGACCAGCTGGAGCTGCGGACCCGACCCCCCTCCACGCCGGCACCGTTAGTCAGGGCCAGTGTAAGTGCGAATAAAAGTGAATTACATAGTGTTGTGAGCAATGTGTCTGCGGGTAATAGTGATGTGCATAGTGCGACCTCAGTAGTTAATAATGCGCGTCGGGTAAATAAAGCTACCTCTCCCGTAATAAATTCTCGTTTTAGTGATAGTGAGAGATCATAAATTGTTTGGACCTTATAAGGACAGTAAAGTTTAGTACATACTTAAAACATAATAAAATTACTTGTAATAAGCTTATCGTATCGTAATAGTTAAATTTATCGAATCATAATACTTAAATAATTTTGATTTCTAATAATTTTTTTGCAATTTTCTGAAAGCATTATAATTAAATTTAGATTTCTCTATTTTTTATCACTTTACATTGTTTAACGCTAACATAGTATCGTAAGAACATTGTTACTAACCAAAATACTAACATAGCAATATAAGTGCAATTGTTACTAACGAAATAATAAAAAAATGTAGTATTATCAGCAAAAACATTTACCTAAAGCATTTCCATCATTTTAATTTGTTTTTATTCCTGTTGCCCGGGAATATGTACGGGCAAAGCCGTACACTTGCATAGTTGAGTAAAACTGATAACGTAGGCGCTGCGCGCCACTCAACATTGTAATTTATTAATCAGAACTATTTTTTGTAGCAATAAAGCACTCGTACAATCAACACGTTATTATCATTTCCAAATCATTATCATTTTCGGGACAATTTCGGAATTCATATCAATTTAGCATTATCATATTATAGCACCTCCAACAACATTAGTTGGCTTTGCCATATACTGTACGGTCGGCATGTGAACAAACAAGTACATTGAACATGTATTTTTACATTTTTTACTATCACAAAATACAAACATTATTAGTTTAAATTTAAAGAAATCTCTTCATCATCAGTCCAGTATGGTGGAGGAATCCTTGAGACAATGATTACCAAACGCAAATATCCGAATTGCTTCAGAAAAAATAATGAAACATATTAGACATGTCTATGATATTAAGGGTTTTCCTCGATTTTCCAGGGATCCTATCATCGCCTGACTTGGTGATAATGGGCCCAATGGGAAAATATACTCTATTAAACAAAAAATGAATTTTCCTAATCGGTTGATTAATGACGTAAGTCTGTGGTAACCATTGATTTATTTACTACCAAACGTAGATAGAGCGCTTCATACAAGAACGCGCTTGAAATCTGTCACCTAATCGATTATGCATTTGTACTCGCTGATATATACTTGAATATGCATGCCCGAATGAAAATTACCATAAAGAAAGTACCGTATTTATCGAATTCAACCTTATTCTGCATTATTACGGCAACTATTTTAAGTACAACCGTGGGAAGTTACATCATTTCATACTTAGCCACAGATCAAACGACGTTTCAGTAATTGCTACAAGAAAATATCAACTTTATACTCTCAAACATAATGATTGAAATTGCTTGTCGCTCCAACGCATGAATGAGATAACACATCGTGATACGACGCCCGTGCGAGCGAGACGATTGTGATGTACCGACACTGACGCAAAGCGACATGTTTATGATTAAAATAATTGTTTTTGATTGGTTTTTACGAATAAATCGTATATTTGAATACATGATAAGATTTGTAATGAGTTTACTTACGCAAAATTCTTACGTCTTTTTTCTGCTGTTTCTGTCTATTCTTACCACAACTTTTGAATGCGCACTTCAACATGTTTACGTGCCGACAGCTAATCACTCGGGAAAGGAACTGCACGAGTCGCGATTGAGCAGTTCTTCACCGGCCCACTTTTCGATCGTTCATGCGTTATCTATGTTTGGTAGTAAATCAACGGTGGTAACAAACAAAATGAAATACCGTCACATGGAGAACCACCCGTTCTTGTGGCGTGCGTCGGTTGAGAATAGTGTTACGTCGGCAGAGCTGGTGGAGCAGGCGTGGGACCCGATGTGCGTGCGCGCGTGCGTGCGGCTGCGGCAGCTGGTGGTGCGGCTGGGCGCGCTGCCGGGCGCCGCGCGCGCGCTGCGGCCGCTCGCCGTGGCCGCCGCCGCGCGACTGCGCCACGCCGCCGCGCGCGACGTCTTCCTGCCGCCGCTGCCGCCGCAGTCAGTATAAAGAGAGCGGACTAGAAGTTTGTACTATTACACTACTAATGAGCGGGCGACTGACGGGACGTGTGTCGTGCGCAGGGTGGCGGATGGCCCGTGCGGCGTGTTCTGGCGGCGCTGCCTCGGCGCGGGCGTCAGGCTGCTGCGGGCCGCGCTGGCGCTCACCGGGCCGCCGCCGCTGCTCAGCGCCGAGCCCGCCGTGCTGGCGCTGCTCGGTGAGTGACCCCCCGCCCCCCGGCACCCCCCGGCACCCCCCGGCCCCCCGGCCGCTGGCGCTCACCGGGCCGCCGCCGCTGCTCAGCGCCGAGCCCGCCGTGCTGGCGCTGCTCGGTGAGTGACCCCCCGCCCCCCGGCACCCCCCGGCACCCCCCGGCCCCCCGGCCGCTGGCGCTCACCGGGCCGCCGCCGCTGCTCAGCGCCGAGCCCGCCGTGCTGGCGCTGCTCGGTGAGTGACCCCCCGCCCCCCGGCACCCCCCGGCACCCCCCGGCCCCCCGGCCGCTGGCGCTCACCGGGCCGCCGCCGCTGCTCAGCGCCGAGCCCGCCGTGCTGGCGCTGCTCGGTGAGTGACCCCCCGCCCCCCGGCACCCCCCGGCCCCCCGGCCGCTGGCGCTCACCGGGCCGCCGCCGCTGCTCAGCGCCGAGCCCGCCGTGCTGGCGCTGCTCGGTGAGTGACCCCCCGCCCCCCGGCACCCCCCGGCACCCCCCGGCCCCCCGGCCGCTGGCGCTCACCGGGCCGCCGCCGCTGCTCAGCGCCGAGCCCGCCGTGCTGGCGCTGCTCGGTGAGTGACCCCCCGCCCCCCGGCACCCCCCGGCCCCCCGGCCGCTGGCGCTCACCGGGCCGCCGCCGCTGCTCAGCGCCGAGCCCGCCGTGCTGGCGCTGCTCGGTGAGTGACCCCCCGCCCCCCGGCACCCCCCGGCACCCCCCGGCCCCCCGGCCGCTGGCGCTCACCGGGCCGCCGCCGCTGCTCAGCGCCGAGCCCGCCGTGCTGGCGCTGCTCGGTGAGTGACCCCCCGCCCCCCGGCACCCCCCGGCACCCCCCGGCCCCCCGGCCGCTGGCGCTCACCGGGCCGCCGCCGCTGCTCAGCGCCGAGCCCGCCGTGCTGGCGCTGCTCGGTGAGTGACCCCCCGCCCCCCGGCACCCCCCGGCCGCTGGCGCTCATTTCCACCGCGAGTTACCTTGATCCTAATATCAATTATAGTCTGATTCACATAGATCAGTGAAGTCACAGCTCCGGCACAGTACCCCCATTGTGATAATTATTCTTTTGTACATTCTCAGTAAATGTAACCATACCGTCAGTGTCTGCACCGACACAGCTCCGAGTGACGTCCACAGAAGAGATTGTATGGCTGTACGAGGTAGCAACGTACATTTTGCCCGATCATCAGTTTCGCGGTTGACCTCATTACCGCAGTTATTGTATTCAGTCGGTTAGTAACAGCTATCAAGTACGCCGCGCATTTATCATCCATCTTTCGTCCAACAGTTTTTATTATTCTATCATCATCATAGTGTCGGGGCAACCCGAACAATGGCAGAGGAATTATCACGGTGGCGGTACTGTGCCAAACCGATGTATGTGAATCGGCCTTAAATCGGCTAGCAGCTCATCACGAGTCAACATGTGTCCCCCCCGGTTGCAGACACGCTGTGCCTGGCGGCGGGCGCGGCGCCGGCGCCGCAGGTGGGCGAGGCGGCGGCCGCGCTGGCCGAGACGCTGCCGCGCGCGGGGCCGCTGCGGGCCGCCGCCGCGCGCCGCCTGCTGTCGCTGTGAGTACCTATGGGTGTATGTGTGTGTGTGTGTATGAGTGTGGGTGTGTGTATGTGTTTGAATGTATGCGCGTGCGTATATTTGTAATTTCCACCTGCGGAAATTGTTAAGGGACGTATAGACTGGGTGCTTTTCAATGAGAACTTTTATTAACGACTATGGCGAATACGTTTATTAGAAGTTGTAGTTACAAAGAGAGTACGAATATGAATGAATATAATCTTGAATGATCCGTTTTTATATGTTTATTGAAACGCTGCGAATTTGTCTTCATGTGGGTAGCTTCTGTTTTGCATCAATTTATTGTTACCGCCCAAACATGCCGGCCGCCTTGGAAGATCCATCTTCCAACAGTTTCAATTGTCAGACTTGGGGATTTCTTCTGCATCCACGGGAAGAGGGCATATCTTTGACCATGCTCTGCGTATCACGCCCGCTGCAGTTCGAATCTCAGCAACTCTGGAGACGCCATTGTTGTCGGGGAATACACGAATGATCCTTCCCATTCTCCACTTTAATGGTGGAAGATTGTCGTCCTTGATTAGAACTAGACTGTCGCATTTGATATCAGCTCCTTCGTTCTTCCACTTTGTACGTAGTTGCAGCTCGGAGATGTATTCTTTCGACCATCGCTGCCAGAAGTGCTGCCGAAGTTGTTCCACTCGCTCATAACGCCCAAGGCACGTAGATGATGTCATTGTTAGATCCTTACAGGCAGGCGCGGTCAGCGGACGGCCAATAAGGAAATGTGCTGGAGTAAGAGGAAGGTAGTCATAGGGGTCAGTAGAAAGGGGTGACAAAGGTCGAGAGTTTAGGACAGCTTCGATTTGCGCAAGTACTGTGCTAAATTCCTCACACGTCAACTTCGCGGTTCCTAAGATACGTCGTAAATGATGTTTACATGACTTCACCCCGGCCTCCCATAAACCGCCAAAGTGAGGAGCGTATGGTGGGTTGAACGTAAATTTAATTTCGTTATCGGATGTGAAGTTTATTATATCTTTTGAGTTTTGAAAAATTAAAGAAAGTTCCCTTTCTGTTCCAACGAAGTTTTTCCCATTATCAGAAAATATTTGTTTAGGTTTACCATGACGCGATATAAAACGTTTAAGAGCCAGTAAGTAGTCCTGAGTAGTTAAACTGCTAACTAATTCCAAATGAATTGCTCTAGTACTGAAGCATATGAATAAACAAATATAACATTTGTTTAATTTTGATCCTCGGCCTTTACGACTAAGCATAAGCATCGGCCCAGCATAGTCAACGCCGCAACGCAGGAAGGGAAAACCTGGTTCTAATCGCTCAGCTGGTAAGTTTCCCATAATAGGATTGACAAGTTTTGCCCTCATACGCGCGCAGGTTACACATTTGTGTACGACTTGTCTAGCCAGGTCACGAGCCCCCAGGACCCACCACCTGTGGAGTTCCGTGCCGGACGTGCCACAGTGAACCCGTGTCCATCCTAGTGCGGAACGCCTGAAAAATTATCGAGCAATCTGCCGTGATATTTCAGTTTTTTGCTTATAACTTCGTTTTGTTTTATTAGATTTTCTTCGCTGTTTTCTGTAAAAATTGTTGATTTTTTCTTTATTCTTTGGTGTTTAGTTTAAATTTTTAAATTAATATTTACTATTTTTAAGTAGCGGTTTTCGGTTTTTTCGGCGCCTGCCGGCCGAAATAGCAAATTTCTGTTTTTTAGTAATAGCTTCTTTGTTTTTTGGTCTTTTTCTGTTTTGTCTGCGCAAAAAAATTATAGATTTTTTTGCGCATCTTGTAGTCTTGGTGGCATTTTGCCTGATTTTTGGTTAATATTTTTTATTTGGAATTTTCACTTTTTCATTCTACGTGAGTGCGTCGATTTTATTTCTTTGTTGTTTTTCCCATTTATCTCGGGATCTACCGGCTGTAGAACTTTCAAGTCTTCTGCAACCTTATAGATCTCCCTTGGACGCAACTTTTGACACCACTTGTGGTGTCCTGGTGGCTCTGCCAGTGGGTCAAATTTTGTGTCTGGGAGTTTTTGGATCGAAATTTGAGCGTCCCGACATCACCTCGGTGCTGTTAGTCGCAAACTTTTCGGTTCAAAAATTCGGGTTAAATGGCGTGTTTATTTTGTTTTTAATATTTTTTATGGGTTTTTTATAGTTATAAGTGGTTTTTAGTAGGTTTAGGGTAGGTTTAGGCTTATTTTTTTTTTCTTGTATTTTATTTTTATAATTATTTACATTGACGACTTTTGTGTTTGAACTGAATTCGGATCAGCGTAGCTGATGTTTCTGGTTGTTGTTCGAAAATAGATTTTTTAACCTGTTTTCGCCAACAAATTCATTGCTGGGCTGGGCCCACGACTGGGCCATGTCCGACTCGGACGTAATGTCCGAAACGGACACAGCTGGAGAGGGGGGTCCCCTTGGGGACCCAATTAAAGTTGTATGCCCTGGGGAATCCAGCAATTTGAAAAGCCGCTCGCAGGCCAATGGTGGTGCGAATAAAGTGGTTGCTGGGGGGTTGTCCCCCGTATTGTCCCTGAAGAGCACCGGTGGGAGTGCGTCCCGCCGAAGCGTCGACAACACGCCCGAGACTCGCCCTGCTTACAGGGAAATCGAGCGCCTGAAACAGGTTGTTGCGAGGAAACGGTCGAACCTGGGCCGCTTTTTCCAGGATCCGTTGGTTACGGACCTGGACGCAATAACTGAGGCAGAGGAGGTGACTGCGCCGTACGCCCCGAAAGTTCCCAGAACCCGTAGGGGTAGAGGAGGCATGTCGCATGCAGTAGGCCTTTCCCAGGCCAGACGGGAGCTCCTACAGTCGGAGGTCGACACCGACCTCGAGTCGGAGTGCGACGAAGAGCCGGAGATGGTGGCGGCCCCCGTAAAAAAGGGGAAGGGCAAGGGGAAGCGCTCCCCTGAGCCCACGGATGAGCTCCTATTAAGTAGGGCCGAAGAAAGCGTGAAAACGCTGTCAGGGGTGGCACGCAAGTCCCGTAACCTCAAAGGGACCTGCGCGAAGGAGATAAATGACGCCTCCGACACGCTCCTTGATATGATAAGGAGTCTGGCCTCCAGAAAGACCTCAGAGGAGGTGCGTCGGCTTCAGGCCGACAACAAACGCCTCCGGGGTCAGCTGGATGTTCTTCAGGGAGAAATGAAGGCTCTTCGCCGAGCATTCTCAGAGCGGGGGGGCAAACGCCCCAGAGGCCGTAACGCGGTGGCCGCCGTTGTGGAGAACATTGCCTCCGACGATGAAATGGAGGTAGAGCTCCCGGAGGTGTTGCTGCCAGAGGCCCAGCCGGTTGAGGCTCAAGCGACTAAAGCCGCCCCCGCTACTGAAGCACTCTCCAGAGCGGAGTTTCTGGAGAGCATTGAATTTATGCAGCGAGAGCTACTGGCCCAGGTGGGTTTCATGGTTTCGGCCCGCCTGGAGGGCCTTGAGGTAGATGGGCGGCTGATGCCTGCCCAGATTCGAAGGCCACCGCTGGCGGCGGATCAAGCGTCGCAGTCACAACCTCAACAGCAGCGACCAGCGAACACTGCGACTGGCAATACCACTCTTGTCCCGCCGGCTAATATGCCAAAAGCGGCAAGAGTGGTCAAGAGGAGGGCTGCGCTCGCAACACCTGAGGCGGTCCCTTCCTCATCGGGGGTCGCGGCATCGGCCGAGGATTCTTGGACCGTAGTCGTGCGGCGCGGCCGCAAGAAGGCAGCTGCAGGTGAGGCGGTACCCAAGAGGGCTCCCGAGGCGCAAAAGGCGCCAAAGTTACCCAAGGCACCACGTTCGCTGGCGGTGGTCGTAGCGCTCAAGCCAGAGGCGGTGGCAAAAGGCCTCACTTATGGTGAGGCCATCGCCAAGGCCAAGGCTTCCGTAAGCCTTGGCGCATTGGGAATTGGGCCCGCCAAATTTAGGACGGGGATCACCGGGGCTCGCATCATCGAACTCCCTAAGGAAACGTCGCCGTCCCAGGCTGATACCCTGGCGGCGAAGCTGGGAGAGGCCCTGGGGGACGCGGCAAAGGTGACGCGTCCCGTAAAAACGGCGGACATCCGGGTTGTCGGTTTGGACGACTCGGTCTCCGCCGAGGAGCTGGGGCAGATCCTGGCGCGTGTCGGTGAGTGTCCGGCCCACCATATTAAGGTGGGCCGAGTGCACACGGGGATTCGGGGGGTCGGGGCGGCTTTCGCTTCCGTCCCCATTGAAGCGGCGAGACGCCTGGCTGACGCCGGGTGTATAGAGGTTGGATGGAGTTCTGCCTCCATCCAACTTCTGGAGCAGAAGCCTATGAGGTGCTTCAGATGTATGGGCATAGGTCACCCAATCCAACGGTGCCCCTCCGCCAAAGACCGCAGCGGACTGTGCTTCCGTTGCGGGTCTGAGGGCCACAAAGCGGTGGACTGCACAGCGGCGCTTAACTGCGCCGTCTGTGCAGACGCTAAGAGGCCGGCCGGCCACCGCATGGGGGGGATTAATTGTAGTCCCCCGCCGGTCAGGGGCCGTTTGGCCCCGGTGAAACTAACCGTGACCCCAAGGAGCCCGGCGTCACCGGCACCGCAAGCAGCACCGGCCGCAGTTGCGGCCCAGGAGGAGCCCATGGAGACCACCAATGCTTAGTGGTCCTATTAAGCTCCTTCAAGCGAACATTAACCACTGCGCCGCGGCACAGGACCTCTTGTGTCAGGCTGCGGCGGAGTGGAGAGCGGATTTGGCGATTGTGTCGGAGCCGTACTACGTTCCGCCACAGTCGTCAAATTGGTTGGTGGCGGCGGATGGTTCTGCCGCCATAATGCGGGTGGCGCGTGGCACAGCCCCCTCTCTCATTTTTAGAGAGAGGGGCACTGGCTACGTTGCCGCCATGTGGGGGGGAATGCTGATCGTCTCAACATACTTCTCCCCCAATCGCAGCCGGGTGGACTTCCAAGCCTTCCTGGCTGCGTTAGAGGGGGTCGTCCGCAGGACGGCCCCAGTACCGGTGCTAGTTGCGGGGGACTTCAACGCGTGGTCTACCGCGTGGGGGTCCTCCCGCACCAATGCGAGGGGTGGAGATCTGGAGTCCTGGGTTCTGTCCCTGGGGCTCCAGATTTTGAATAGGGGCTACACCCCTACCTGCGTCCGGGTGCAGGGCACGTCCGTGGTGGACGTGACTTTCGCTACCCCCTCCCTCGCCCGTCGAATCAACGACTGGCGAGTGGAGGAAGATGTTGAGACCCTATCGGACCACCTGTACGTTCGATACGAGGTCTCTACGGCATCCCAGAGGGCCCCGAACCGCAGGGGCTCCGCGGTGAGCGCCTTCCCTCGATGGGCGCTCACCAAGCTCCGCCCAGATGTAGCGGTGGAGGCGGCGATGGTGCGGGCGTGGGCAGAAGTGCCCCCCCACCTCGCCGGGGATGTCGACGGCATGGCGGAGCTCTTCGCAGATGACATGAAAGTTGTCTGCCAAGCCGCCATGCCTAGGGCGCAGGCCTGCCCCGAAAGGGGGCAGGTGTACTGGTGGACGCAGGAGATTGCGGACCTGCGTACCACCAGCATGAGGGCCAGGCGCGCCTACGTGCGTTGTCGCAGGCGCGCCAGAACTACACCCGAAGAGGAAGTTGAACTTCGTCGGGTGTATACGGCAGCCAAGAAAGCCCTGCGGAACGAAATCTGCAGGGCCAAAGAGGAGTCCAGGGAGTCGTTTATACGGCTCCTGGACGACGATCCGTGGGGACGTCCGTACCGGATGGTGAGGGGGAAATTCAAATCTTCCGCTCCCCCTACCTCCGCTATGGACAGGGGGCTGCTAGATCGGGTGTTGGGGACTTTATTCCCCGATCCCGGTCCGTTCCAGCCCCCCAGAATGGTTCCCCCGGACATTCCTCCAGTGGAAGTGGCTGTCGTCATCCCTCCTGTGTCGAAAGTGGAATTCGACACGGTGAGGGACCGGTTCCGGCGCAAAAAGAAAGCGCCGGGACCGGACGGTGTCCCTAGCAGGGTTCTGGCTCTCGCCCTGGGACACCTCGAGGAGCGGTTCCGGGCGGTGCTTGACCTGTGCATCGCCTCGGGCCGCTTCCCCAGTCGGTGGAAAGCGGGCAGGCTCTGCCTGTTAAGAAAGGAGAGCCGCCCCGCGGATTCCCCGACTGGGTATCGGCCGGTGGTGCTGCTCGACGAGGCCGGGAAGTTTTTCGAGATGATTCTCGCTTCCCGCATCGTCGAGCACCTAGAGGACCGGGGGCCGGACTTGGCTGAAAACCAGTTCGGCTTCCGCACCGGCCGGTCTACGATGGACGCGGTGGCCCTCCTCAAGAGGTGGACTGAGGGGGCCACAGCTCGTGGGGAGACTGTTGTTGCGGTGTCTCTTGACATCCGCAACGCTTTCAACAGCCTGCCCCACGAGTGTATAAAGGAGGCACTCCGCTTCCACCGGGTGCCTCCGTACCTCCGCGCTCTCGTGGAGAGCTACCTGGAAGGCAGGTCAGTTCTCTACGAGGGACCGGATGGTCGCGTCCATACGTGGGCAATGGCGGCAGGTGTACCCCAGGGTTCCGTACTAGGTCCTCTACTATGGAACCTGGGGTACAATTGGGTTCTGCGAGGCGGCCTCCTGCCACGAACGGAGGTCGTCTGCTTCGCCGACGACACGCTTGTTGCGGCGAGAGCCAAAACGGGGGAGGAGGCGGCCCACCTTGCGTCGGTCTGCGCCTCTTTGGTTGTCCGTCGCATCCGCCTCCTGGGCCTGGACGTGGCCCTCGACAAAACGAGGGCCATGAGTTTCCACGCCCCCCGTCGCAGAATCCCACCGGGGCTACGAGTCCGAGTGGAGGGGGTCCGTATACCGGTCGAGGCCCACTTCAAGTACCTCGGCCTGGTTCTGGACCCCCGATGGAGTTTCGAGGAGCACTTCAAGCTCCTCACTCCACGGCTGTGTGCCGCCGCAGCCGCACTCGGACGGGTCCTCCCTAATGTGGGAGGGCCGGGATCGGCGTGCCGTCGTCTGTATCACGGCGTGATACGGTCGATGGCACTCTACGGAGCCCCGGTATGGGCGGAGTGCCTCTCTCCCCGAACGGTGGCCCTCTTGCGACGTCCGCAGAGGGTCATAGCAACCCGGGCCGTGCGAGCTTATCGCACGGTCAGCCACGGCGCGGCCTGCGTTCTTGCGGGCCAAACGCCGTGGGATGTCGATGCACGCGTCCATGC
Source organism: Schoenobius gigantellus (assembly GCA_963935595.1). Taxonomy (NCBI): domain Eukaryota; kingdom Metazoa; phylum Arthropoda; class Insecta; order Lepidoptera; family Crambidae; genus Schoenobius; species Schoenobius gigantellus. The sequence goes on along the minus strand of OZ012544.1, from coordinate 7,043,142 downwards.
GGAGGTGTATCGTCATCGGGTTGCCATTAAAGAACGGGGGGAACGATCCGCTCCTGAGGAGGTGGAGCGGGTTCGTACCCAGGCGCAGAGGGAGGCTCTGCGTCGATGGGGCGAGGCACTCGTCTTCCCAGCTGCCGGCCACCGGACGATCGACGCGATTCGTCCGGTGTTGGAGGAGTGGGTAGGGCGCCGGCAGGGCAGTCTCTCATTCCGTATGGTGCAGGTACTGACCGGACATGGTTCTTTTGGTCACTACCTGCACCGAGTCGCGCGTCGGGAGGAAACGCCGCAGTGTCATCACTGCGACGCTCCCGACGACACTGCCGAGCACACCCTGTTGGTGTGCCCGGCCTGGCGACGCCAGCGCAGCGAACTCAACGCTGCGCTGGGAGGCGGAAACCTCTCGCTGCCGAGCATGATCGTGGCCATGCTCCGCGGCGAGGCGGAATGGGGGGCTGTCGCCTCCTTTTGCGAGGACGTCATCTCGCAGAAGGAGGCCGCGGAGAGGGAGCGGGAGAATGATCCTCAAGCCGCTCCCATCCGCCGCAGACGGACAGGCAGGCGAAGGCGGGCATTTGCACAAGCAATGCCCGTCTAATGACCCTGCCGTGGAGGCCTGCGTGCACGGTCGGCCCCGTGCACGCCACCGCAAGGCCCTCCGTCTGGGGATTGCCCTGGTGTTCTCGAGCAATCCCCCCTTGGCGATAGCCCGACCCCGGTCGGGCTTGCCCGGGCGCGCTGGTAGTGGTAGTCGCCTTACCATGCGCGCCCATAAGGGCACGGAGAACACCGGGGGGTTTTAGTGGGTCGACCTGGCACTCTCCCGGGCCAGCCCCACACACGCCCGCCGTCCAGCCAACGGCGGGTACGGTGCGATTACGCATTTCCCCCCGAAAAAAAAAAAAAAAAAAAAAAAAGGACCCACCACCTGTCACGCATGGTACTGACTAAAAGTTGCGGTGCCGCGTGCAACAATCGTTTATGTTCGCTAACGCATAGAATCCACGTAAATCTATGTTTACTAGATAATATTACGGGATGTTTTTTATTATAATCAAATCCATTTGCGTTACACAACCGGCCGCCTACTCTTATTATTTTATTTTGATCTATGAAAATATCTAATCCCGCTAATTTATTAATTTCTTTATTATTTTTAATTTTTAATAGCTGTTTATTTATCAATTTGAAATATATTTCAGGGAACGAATATCTTTGCGCCTCGCGCGTTATTACATTCAGCGCGGACTCGAGCTCGTCAACAGATAATAAACCTGTCTGACGGGGCCGCCTGCGCATCCCTCTCGCGCTAATATTATTTATGAAACGTAACACGTATGCAATTGTGCGTTTTAAACGATTAAAAGAAGAAAATCTATTAAAGTCGATTAATTCCGATGATGCAGTAATTGTCAAAATTTTTGTATCTTGTGGTTTTGTCTCTGGCAAGTTATTGCAAATAATAGCCTCGTCGATGCTTGGTAATTTTAGATTAGAGTCACGAATAAACGACGGCCCTTGCCACCACAGATTATTATTATTAATTATGTTTTAAAAAGTCTAGGTCTACGCCCCGCGATATTAAATCCGCTGGGTTATCACTACCTTTTACATGATACCAAACTTTGTCCCCGGTTAATTCATTAATTTGAACGACTCTGTTTTGCACAAACGTTTTAAGGTCACGTGGTGACATACGAAGCCACCCTTGAACTATTATTGAGTCGGTCCAAAAACAAACTTTATCAAACTGTAATCTAAGTGCACTGGTTATTTTGTTATAAAGCTGAGCGCCCAGTAACGCACCGCATAACTCCAGTCTCGGTATACTTATTGACTTTAACGGGGCGAGTTTACTTTTGGCACACAATAACTGAACATTGACCGGAAAATACGATTGATTATAGGAACGAATATATGCACATGCACCGTATGCATGTTGTGATGCGTCCGAAAAAATATGCAATTCTTTGTACTGCATATCTTGGCCGCATAATATGTGACGTGGTATTCGTATAATATTTAAATTTTTTAAATTTGATAAAAATAAATACCAGCTTTTGGCTATTTCTAATGGAACTTGGTCATCCCAATCTATCTTTATCAGCCACAATTTTTGTAAAAGTATTTTTGCCTTTATAATAACGGGAGCTAATAGACCTAAGGGGTCATATATTTGCGCAATTATAGACATGATTTTCCGCTTAGTTAATACAGTATTATCGTCCGTTTCTAGTTTCGACGTGAAGTATAACACATCATCTTTATTAGACCAACCTAAACCTAATGTTTTTGATAAGCAGTGCTCGCCCACGCTTAATTCTTTGCTGAGCTCCTGCACAGGTTCGTGGTTGAAAGTCCACTTCCGTAACGGAAAACAACCGCGATTTAATGTCGTAGAAACCTTTTTACAAATATCTAGTAACACGTCCAATTGATCACTCCCGGTTATCAAATCGTCTACGTAAAAATCATTCAATATTACTTGAGCGACGGTAACGTCATTGCATTCCTGTGCCAGTTGATGTAAACAACGCATACTAAGGAAAGGAGCAGATGCAGTACCGTAAGTGACGGTGTTTAAACGATAAGTTTTTAAAGGTAAATCTCGACTAGGCCGCCATAAAACGAGTTGCAAATTTCGTTGATCTTCTTGTATTTCAATCTGCCTATACATTTTCTCGATGTCTGCACAGGCTACAAAACGATATTGACGGAAACGGAGCAGAATGGAAAATATTTCATTTTGTAACGGAGGACCGACATACTGCACGTCATTTAAAGACCGACCGGTGGAGGTAGCTGCGCTCGCGTCGAAAACCACCCGCAATTTTGTTGTACTACTGGCTTCACGATAAACTCCATGATGGGGTAGAAAATAATACGGCTTAATCATCATGGTAACGTCTTCGGAAACAGGTGTCATATGACCTAACCTTTCGTACTCCATCATGAAGTTGCAATATAATTTCTTATATTGAGGTAATCGATCCAGCTTTCGTTCTAATGAAAAGAAGCGATTCCTAGCGATAAGGTAGGAATCGCCTAATGAATTAATTGATTCTTTCAACGGTATTCGTACTTGAAACCGGCCGTACTTATCACGCTTCGTTGTATTTAAAAATAACTTTTCACAAGTACGTTCTTCATCGGTCATGACTGAGGAAGTGTTATCTATTTCCTCTAACTCCCAAAATCTCCGAATTTGAGAATCTAGTTGCATGAAATAACATTGCATTATATTATTATTATTATTACGCGTTAAGCTACGATTATAAATTGGACCAGAAATAATCCAACCCAACTTAGTGTTATGTAAATAAGGACCCGAATTAAGTTTTATTTTTTCCGATTCTAAAAGTTCCCAAAATAAGTCTGCCCCAATCAATAAATCTATTTCTGACGAAATATTATATGTAGGGTCTGCGAGTTGGATATGATCGGGTATACGAATAAAATCAATGTTACGAGTAATATCCAAAGAAGGCAAACATGACGTTATGTTCGGTGAAACTAAGCAATTTATACCGGCATTATAGTCGTTTATTTTTGAATGTATTTTAAGTTTACACGAATAATTTGATTGTGAGACAGTTTGTCCCACACCAGAAATACGAATTGTGGACTGTACTATAGGTAAATTTAAGCGTTTGCATAATTTCTCAGTGACAAAACAGTTTTGGCTGCCACTGTCAAGAAGAGCGCGTACCGTGTGATAATTATTACTCGAATCTATAATGTCTAAAAGGGCGGTAGATAACAAAATATTTTGCAAGTTCAAGTTCAAAGATGTTTTGTTAGCTGAGACGAGTGCCGTGCGCTGTGTGCTTGCACAGTCCGCCGCCTGCGTCGGCTCAGGGCGAGCGTTACGAATGTTATCAGTGGATGTAATTGTGCTGTAAGTGTTCGAATGATTACTATCAACGTGAAGTAAAGTGTTGTGTTTCGTATGACATATTTTACACGGTCCAAACATGCATTCGTTCGATGAGTGATTATTTGAACGAATACAGTTCTGACAGAGTCCCTTATCACTTATTAATTTCAACCTATTTTGTATTGACATGTTGAGAAATCTAGCACACGAGTATATGTGATGATTTTCATTGCACACTACACAAACGCGGTTTGGTCTGTCATTTGTTTTACTCGTCGAACCTGCGCCTTTGCTATTAGTCGAAACATAGGAAAACGATTGCGATTGTTGTGTACGATTTTTATACGATTCATGTGTATGTTTTGACGCGGCATGGCTGGGCTTGACTTGTGAGAGTTGTGAGTGAGATCGCGTTACATTATTGTTAGACGTGATCATGTCCAACATGTCAGCTCGATTTCTCAAGAATACAAATAAATCATCCAATGTTAGTGAGTTCGAATTGCCTTGATGATCAGAGATTAGGGTACCTTTATGTTTTTCCCATTCATGCTCTGTCACTGAATCAAGTTTAGAAACAACTAAGTAAATAACCAACGTATCCCAATTGTCGGTAGGTTCGTTTAGTGATTTTAGTGCGCGGAGGTTGCGTAACACAGTGTCAATTAATTTTCTTATTTGCGATGAGGATTCTTTATTAATAGAAGGCGCGGTAAATAATGATTTAACGTGGTTATGTATTAATAAACGATTGTTTTGGAATCTATTTTCAAGTAATTCCCACGCATGTACATAATTGTCAGGGGTGAATTCCAGTGCGCTTATGACCTGGGAAGCAGTTCCGCACAAAGATGACTTTAAATAATGAAATTTCTGAATTGCATCTAGATCTTGACGATTATGTATTATTGTGATATAAGAATTCCTAAACTCGAGCCATTTATCAAACGAACCGTCAAAAGCGGGTAGCTTGATTTCAGGCAATTTTACGCTGGTAGATTTTAAAATTTTAGATTTAGAAATGTCATTTTGTTCAATATTATTTAACAAACACTTAGCGCTACTCATAATAGAATAATATTGTTTTTCAAACAAATCCCTATATTCTAAATGTGTAATAAAATCGTTTTCATCTACCCCGTTTTCAATTTCACACTGAATTTGGTTAAATTGTTCGAAATATTGTTCATTAGACTTAATACGCATACTCAGTTCTACTTGTTGGCTATTTGTTAACTTTGTTTGATCTAAATTTTTTAAATACTTTTCAAACAAAGTCAACCTTCCTTTAATTGTGCTACGCTGTTTTTTAAGCTCAATGATACGCGAATTTACTACAACACCGACCGGATTAGGCGATTTTGACCTCCGATTTGATTTGAGATTACCGTCGGTGGGTAATTTAACAATTTCATCGTCACTCATTTTAGCGGTTTATGAAAGACACTAATGTTCACACAAAACAATTACGGAATTCGCGTGCAATTATTACGATTGTGAGAAATTTAACACAGCACTAACGCACAAAGCAAATGGAATGGAAAGAAATAGGAATGTCTTGACCGGTACCTTGCCTTTGGACTGCCAACAATTCCTCTTCTTTAGGGTAGTTATAATAATCTTTCGGACACTTCTTTCTTGAATAGTATTATTTCTTCTATAATTTCTCTGTATAATGTTCGGCTCTTGAAGGACCAGATGTTAAGGGACGTATAGACTGGGTGCTTTTCAATGAGAACTTTTATTAACGACTATGGCGAATACGTTTATTAGAAGTTGTAGTTACAAAGAGAGTACGAATATGAATGAATATAATCTTGAATGATCCGTTTTTATATGTTTATTGAAACGCTGCGAATTTGTCTTCATGTGGGTAGCTTCTGTTTTGCATCAATTTATTGTTACCGCCCAAACAGAAATGTTTGTGTTAATGGAAATGGATTTTATTACAACTTTCCTCCTGCGTATTTTAGTCGAAAAAGAACAGCTTTACGGAGATGACTACTGTTCCTACTGTTCATGGCAAATTTTTAAATCTAAGGCAGGTTTCAGCGTTGAGCCGACCGTCGCGTCGGTGCGTACCTTCAGTCCTCACGATACGTATTGACCGACCGTCAGTTTGTAGTATTCAGTGCTTTGCTGACCAACAAAACGACCATCGTTGGGGGTCTATATATTTTGTCATGCTGCGAAATCGCTCGAAAAGTACTTTTGATGAGGATAATACGTACATACGTTCAGTCGGTTCATCGGTAGGTGCAACACGAACGAGTTCATATGTTTTCATAGCGCGTCGGTCAACCGACGGTACGCATGCAGACGCGCTCGACCGACGGTCCACACGTACGCAGCGCGTAGCAAGGTTTTATGAATTTTCATATAAATAACGATCGCGACCGACGTACGTACGGACGATCGGTCCAGCACTGCAACCGGCCTAAATTCGTATTTTACAATATAGGGGAAATTAGATTGAATGATCTTGATAGTAATTCCTTTTAAACATTGATCAACAAATGTCCTAATTTGGTACGGCTTATTATCGTGTTAAAATCACTAATATTGATTACTGATGCAACCAAGTGTAATATAATAGTAGATTAGTAGCTAAGGGCTGTAAGGCATCAATTGCAACCCGAGATAATTATTTCGAGGTTGCAATTGGTGTTTACACCCGAGCTAACTACTCTGCTTTACATCTCGATTGTGAGCTAAGTAGGTCCTTATTACCCCCAAATAGGGCTTGTAGGTGACCAATAAGCGCTCTAGGGTAATAATGTAGGGTAATAGTGGAAAGCCCTAGGGCGGTAAGTAATTAAAAAAAACACTTCACTATTTCAAAAAGTTCGCGTTTTTATGTAGGACCCGGCAAATGACGTCCTCCCGCCTGATGTTAAGCGGTGAAAGAGGCCCTAATGAGTTGACAGATAGAGTAGGGACGACATCGACTATCCTACCTGCCCGCCCCTTGCCGGCCCAAAAGATGCTTTTTCACGCCTCTTTTGAAGGAACCTATGTTGTAGGATGGAGGAAACACGTGCGCAGGTAGAGAATTCCAAGTGTGGGATGAAGGACAGAAGAAGGAATCTTGGAATTTCTTGGTACGGTGTGAGAAGGAGGACACAGTATACGGATAACTCCGAAGGTCCTTACGCGTGTTTCTGTTAAGAAATGGAGAGGGAGGGATAAGGTTAAAGAGCTCCTCAGAGCATTCCCCATGGAACATTCGGTAAAAGGCGCTAAGAGAGGCGATGTCACGACGAAGTTGTAGAGGCTCGAGGGTGTTAGTTACCTCTACATCGCTAATAATGCGAATAGCGCGACGCTGCAATCTGTCCAGAGCATCGAGCAGGTACTGAGCAGAGCCGTCCCAAAGGTGCGAGCAATATTCCACGCAAGACCTAACCTGAGTTTTATACAACAAGCATAGCTGGTCCGGCGCAAAATACCTACGCACCTTGTTCAGGACACCGAGTTTCCGTGAGGCAGTAGTTATGACGGATTCGATGTAGTCTCTGGGATTCAGATCGCAGCGAATGTTCATTCCGAGCAAGGTGATGTTGCTCTGTGTGTGAAGGGTTGTGCCCTGAAGAGAAGGAAGGGGGAGGAATGGTGACCTTTTCGCCGAAAACGCGCACACCTGTGTTTTCTTAGCATTGAACTCAACAAGATTGTTGGAGCCCCATTCGGAGACGAGGTCCAGCGTCCTGTTGAGCTCAATGATAAGATTCTGCCTCTCCCTACCAATATCACCACGAGCAGCCCCTGAGTTTCCGTGATATCCCCCATGCACTGTACTGTCGTCTGCATAGCAATGTATAGCTCCCAAGGAAAGCATGTCATTGATATGCAGAAGAAACAATGTTGGGGATAGAACGGAGCCTTGCGGAACTCCAGCTTTCACTGCCACGAACCGCGAAGCGCAGCCGTCAACGACAACACGAATTCTACGCTCGTGGAGGAAGCTGGCAATCCACGTACAGAACTGCGCGGGTAATCCGTATGCCGGAAGCTTGGAAAGAAGAGCCTTGTGCCAGACTCTATCAAAAGCTTTGGCGATGTCGAGACTAATAGCCACCGATTCGCCGCGCTTATCGATATATTCACCCCATTTGTGCAAAAGCAACGCTAGAAGGTCACCTGTTGACCGTTTAGGACGAAATCCATACTGTCGGTCATTAAGTAACGAGTGACCTTCCAGATAACGGATCAGCTGGGTATTTAGGATCCTCTCCATGATTTTGCACAAAATGGAAGTGACGGCTATAGGACGATAGTTAGCCGGGTCAGAACGATCTCCCTTTTTGGGAACCGGCTGGACATTGGCCTCTTTCCAAGATTTCGGCACACAACCAGCAGAGAACGACAGACGGTATAGTCGCGTCAGGACCGGAGTCAACTCCGCTGCACACTTCTTAAGAACAATCGCAGGAATGCCGTCTGGTCCACTTGCTTTTCGAGTATCGATCGACTGGAGCTCCGCCCGCACATCACGCTGTCTGATACGGATATCGGGCATGGTGCTGCCACAATGGGACAGTTTCGGAGGTTGTGCACCACAGTCATCGACACGGGAATGAGCCGCGAAGAGTTTTGCCAGGAGGTCGGCTTTCTCCTGCGGCTGATGAGCAAGTGAACCATCGGCATGTCTCAGCGGTGGCAGCGAGAGTTGGCAGAAGTTTGATTGCACAGCTTTGGCCAGGCGCCAGAAAGAACGGCTACCCGTAGGGTGCGCAAGCAGTTCCTGGCCCACTTGTGCAACGCGCTGAGCATCCGCTCTAATGTAAGCCCTCTTACACAACTTGGTGGCATTATTGTAGGCTGTTTTCAGTAGGCTAGTATTGGGATCCCTAGAAGCTCGGCCTCTGATCCAAGCGCGGTAAGCCAGCTGTTTGTTTTCAACAGCAGAGGCGCACTCGCGATTGAACCAGAGGTTACGTCTGCCTCTACTGACGAGATTGGAATGCGGAATATAATATTCCATTCCTAGTATGATCTCGTCAGCAACAGAGGTAGCGCAGGAGTCCGGATCCATCCCATTGAAACAGCCAGATACGTAATAATCCCGCATACCGTCCCAATCTGCTGACGCATAGTGCCACAGACGGCGTGCTGCAACCACAGGCGACGACGACGACGCGTACATCTAACCATCATACTGGCAATAAATTACTTACAGCCTTTTGCTTACAGCCTAGGGCTTTTTTAGCTACATTATTACCCTAGAGCGCTAATTGGTCACCTACAAGCCCCATTTGGGGGTAATAAGGACCTACTTACCGAACATGAGAGATGTAAAACTAATTTATCTATACCCAACCTGACTTAAATAACACTTTATATTAAACTTGTTTTTTAAATTACAGGAAAATGCTGGAACAAAGTAAAAGTGGGAAAGCGAATGCGCAGGGGTTAGACTGATGTTCGACGCACCGAAATGCACCTGACAATTATGGAGTTGGAAATGAATATAATTCTAATAACAAACAAATGGGACTGAAAAGTGCTTTTTACTTGGGACGTCAAGCGTCCTTCATTTTGTTCGTTATCTGTCAACCTCCATACATTGGCTTAAAGGTCATCGTGACTAAGCTGTTATATTTAATAAAAAAACACCCTTTTCAAATTTTTGTGGTTTTGTTGTACAGGAAATTGCCAAACGGAGTTTTATTCTCTCTCGGTGTTTGTAATGAAATCTTGCAATTTAAAGGAGAATGTTAAAGTTCTAAAAACCAATATAAATTTAGCATAATGTGATAATTCTTGACATAATTTAAGTTATAATTAGCACTCATTAGATTTTAACGGACACTTCTGAATATATTATTCAATTTAAAAAGGACTACGATTCCTTGTAACATTTTTGAAAACCACAGACTAGAAGTAATATGTCTATATTTTAGGTGCGTTCCAAATGAGCTTACAGCGAAGAGAGTGATATGAGCGTTCAAAACACTTTTCCGAATGGGATATCGCGCTAACATCGACAAATGATAGTTGGCCATTCGGAACGATAATTTGCGCGCGTACGACGCTGGCGTTTCCATAGACGTCAATGCACAGCTTGACATTTAATTTTATGCAACAGCATCTAATTTTTGTACCTAACCTATATTTAATTGGCACTTAAATAAAAACAGAAACATTACTCCCCTACTGTATTATTTTCCTCATCTCTCACAGTAAATGTCTTCATTGTTGTTTTCAATCGCTGACATTGACACAACGAGTACGGTCCGAGGTGTGGTCGCTGTAAACGCAAGATGGCGAATGTTATGACATCATCAGTGACGTCAGGTTCGATGCTGTCAGCACGCTCACGGTGATTCAAAACGACTTTTAGCGTGGTGATATCGATGTCATCGCCATTCGGAACGCACCTTTTATTGGCTTTGCACAGCTTATGCATTTAGCGATACATAATCACTCATCTGTGCATTTAGCCACAACGGGGTATAAAAAGGTCTTTTTTACGTACCCTAAATTGTCTTCGTTTATTTATTGTTAGATATTTTGTTTATTTACTTATTTTGTTTATTATCAAACATAACCTCAAAATCGCTAAGTATTTCGCTAATAATAAAGTTTTCAGAAGTGTCCGTCAATAATCATTGTTTATACAGTGATTTACTTGTAATTTGGAACCTAGAAAATAATTTTACATGAAACTTGGTTCTTAGGCCAACAATGTATGGCCACAGAGCAATCTCCTTTGACCCACTTCCCGGTTTCCGATTGAACTGAAATTTTGTATGCATATGTAAATCGAGTGACAATGCAATATTATGATGACATGGAGTTCATCTGATGCTGAAGCCGGAAGGTGGCCATAGGAACTCCGCAATAAAATGACACAACCCCATCGAGCTTGGGCTCGTTTGATTCGTTTTGAAGAGTACTAAAAATTGTATTTATAAAAGTTTTATTTTTATAATTTAACATGTGTTCTATATAAATAAAAATGGATCGCCAAATGTGTTGCTAAGCGCAAAACTCGAGAACACGGGTGGACCGATTCGCCTAATTTTTTTCATATTTTTCTTAAGGCACGAGAAAGGTGCTTATAGTGAGAAAAAACATAAACATTTTTGTGGAAAATAGTAAAAAGTAGTAGTAGTAGTCTTTTCCCATACAAATCACAGATTGACAGAACAAGGTCTGTCCGGGCAGCTAGTTTAAAATAAATATTTATTTAAAATAAATGTTTGTTTACTTACCAGCGAGCCTATTTTCTAACTTCGGTTGTAACTAGAACTGTCATTTTTGAAAAAAACTTAATATCCATTACTACTATTATGAACACCGCCGTAACTCATAATCACATAAATAGTAATGGATATAAAGTTTCTATCAAAAATTACAGTTGTCGTTACCAACTGTAGTTAGTAAATACGCCTGCAGGTTCATTTCATATATCTTCCCAAGCAGCAGCTCTGATAGTAGATTACCTAGCTAGTCTTTATATTCTTTGCACATAGTATCGTACAACACTTTTCGTAGACCCACAAGTTCCATTAAATCCGAAGACATTTTGATTCGAACGAGCGTCCGCCAGCGCAGATATCAACACAATGCTGGATAGCAACATTGACTGGAGGGAGACTCTGTACCAGGGTCGTCTGCTTAGGTACCTCCGTCTTACCTATTTCTGCCGCAAAGCAGCAGTGCTTGCATTGCTGTGTTCCGGTTTTGAAGGGCAAGATATGGCAGTGAAATTACTGGGTACTGTGACTTTACATCTGGTGTCACAAGTTGGCAACGTACACTGTGGTTCTTGTGGGGGTTGCAGTTTTGCTGCGAATCTCCCAAGAGCCGCAGGTATTATAGGTGAAGCTGTTACCACTTACCATCAGGTAGGCAGTTTGCTTGGTTGCCAACTTACTGCAATAAAAAAAAAACAATGCTAGAAACACACTACTGTACTGTGTTGTGTTGTGGCGGCCAACTATCGGCCCATAGCTGTCACCTCAGTACTATGCAGTCATGGAAAGGATCCTGAACAATCAACTGATCCGTTACCTAGAGGATCACACTCTGGTCAACGATCGAAAATACGGGTTCAGACCGAAACGTTCGACGGGTGATCTAGCGTATGTAACGCTGTAACTCATGTCTAGGGTGAAGCTATTGACCGCCTGGCACAAAAGTCTTCTCTCCAAGCTTCTGTCTTATGGTCTACCTGTTCAGCTCTGTACCTGGGTGGCTGATTTCCTGCGTGAGCTAAAAAATTGTGTCCTTTTGGATGGATGCAATTCGCAGCTTATGCCAGTGAATGCCGGAGTCCCCAGGGTTCCGATTTATCCCCGACACTTCTGCATATTAATGATATGATTCCTCTTGGGAATATTCATTACTATGCAGATGACAGTACAGTGCATGCGGGATGAATATTTTATTGTTAACAAATTAACATTCGTCCTGCATGCTACTAAAGGTCATTGAAAGGGTCCAGCAGCTGATCGTCTCGTATTGTAAATCGTTGGGTAGACTAAGTTCATACTTGTGATAATTATAATTAATAAGTTTGTTTTAAGCTTTAGGCAAAGGCCACACCGCAGGTGGCACGCTTAGCGGCAAGAGGTTAGTTGGTCGCTTCGATGACTCATCCCAGTGAACCAACACACTGCACGCTATGCGCGCGGCCCCACCGCTCAATTGGTGGGACGCTGGCGCCTCGGTAGCGGCTTAGCGGTTAGCGAGGCGAACGGACGCGTCGGTTATTTGCTTCGATTACCAGGATGCAATTGTTTTACAGTGATATTATTATTATGTTTTACTTTTTTGTACTACATTTCAAATTCTCAGTTAGTAGACGTCCACATATTAATATGACGTACTCAACATGTTCGATTACTTCGAAATTAAGAAGCAATTTTCTAGAAAAATTTAAGAGAGACATTTTACTATAAGAAAATATATGTCTATAAATACACTTTAGACCACCAGGCGCGCGCTGCCAGTGTGGCCACTATCTATCGAAGCATTTTGAGCGCTAAGCCTGCCTCCTAGCCAACCTCTAAGCCTGCCACCTCCGGTGTGGCCTTTGCCTAAGATAAAATTTTTATGTGACGTGTTCGAGCTTTTCATGAGGTTCGAGGTTTTCATGATAATGTCATAATGTTAAGTAGTTATAGTGATAATGTGACAGTGTTTATGATGAAAATTACCACCTAAGTAATTGGTTATAGAGCCCTCAGTTTTTATTGTCTCGCAGTTGGTATGAAAAGTAGAGTATTCAATACCTCAATATACAATACCTCTGGAATAAAGCAGTGTCTTCATCTTTGGCGACTTGAACCCCTCGCTTTACATTGGTTATTTTATTGAGCATGCTATAACTTATCACTAAACAAATTTCAAGCCTTACAGGAGAACCGTTACCCGGAGAAATACCAGAGCGACAGAGAAAGCCGTAAGTCTGCCAGTGTACGGCTTCACTGTGGTCCTTGGAGTGCCTTCAGAGACAGGTCGAGATGCTTCACATTTTTGGTCGTACACCTTGAACCAACTATGTTGCATGACTTCAGCAATCGCCCGCGAAGCATACAAATCACTGAATTCGGAATAACAACTTGTTGCCCCAAGCCGACTACATCATCTGCTGCACCTGACCGACCAAGCGACGGAGATTTGCCGCCCAGTTGTAGGATACGGACGAGACTTCCTTGATAATTCATGTACAGTCAATAACACGTCAGACAATACAAAACTGTCAAATTTGTACAATTGATTCAAAGTCTATTGAAAATAAAGTCATTTTGTGGTAGCCTGATGTGCTGTTGACTGTATCTTATAGTGGCGTGAGGAGCTTGGTGGCGCATTGGCGCGTGCGCTCAGCGAACGATAGCTAAGGTTAAGCAACGTTCGCTGTGATCAGTCTTAGGATGGGTGACCGAAATAAGAAACATCTCAAGCTCCTCCGTGCTTCGGAAGGCACGTTAAACAGTGGGTCCTGCGCCCGATCTCGCCCCGGTCGTGTCGGCTAACCGTCCCATCGGACTAGGCGAGTGAAGGAACAGAGAGTGCACTTGCGTTTGAGCAGTCACTTGTGCACTATAATAATATTATTATATCTCCTGCGTAGATGGCTAGTCTCTATGGAGATTGACCGAATATCGGTTAGGAGGACATTATTATTATAGTGGCGTATGTATTCCAAACGAAAATACAATTTTTGGCATCACGATACCAGTTGATTTAATAACAAAAATTACAAAAGGAAAAGGACTTGAATGTGTTGTAATAAAATGACAAGAGTTGTCGTGTCCAAATGATTTTATTTCTTTGGTTTTATCCTAAGCGGTCGAAAGCCAGAATCGCACTGGTCGGAGGTTGAATCACTGAAACTTTCTCCTTATTGTGACACTTCCTTGATCGCGAGATCGCCTTCAGAATTGTCAGTCATTGCGGCGACAATACGGTTTTTTATAAATCGGTAACGGAGGCACATTGACTGCAAAATTTTGATGTATTGCGTATTGAGTGTCAAATTGATGAAGGATGCATATGGATTGTCTAATGGTGATTATGCACGTTAACTGTCAAATTATGATGAATGCACATTGATTGTCGAATTGTGATGGAACCACATTGGCTGTCGAATTGAAAGCAATGGATTTGAGTCGCACAGCAAGGAAGTATGCTGCTCCGCCAACGAATGCGAGTTCTGGCTTGAAACTAAAACACGAGAATATCACAAGTTATTAAGACAGTAGGTATAATTTATTTAAAAATAACGAAAACTTTATCAGTTTTTAACCTATAGTGATTCATGGCAATAACAACATACGAAGGATTACTTACAGATAATGAACTTAAAGTTATACATATATACACAGCTGATTTATACAAACAAACATTATACACACTTAATATGAGAGATAGTCGATCACACACGGGCACATCGTATTGTCCGTTATTATTCGAATTTAATCTAATGATTGATCGATTGACATAATTCAACACAAGTAACAGTGATTTTGTGAAAATGAAAATATTCAGTTGAATATTCATGTAATTTCACTAATTAATCAAAATTGAATTAAATTCGAATGAAAAAGTAACATTGGTTCGGTTTAGCTTGATCAGTGAAACCGAAGATAAGCACATAGTCTAATGAATATTGCAGTTTGAAGAAACATAAAAAAAATAAATAAATATAATTCTACTGATAAGAAACATTATCCAAATATCAACGTAGGACTTCTTATATCCAAAACTAAAAAAAAACCTTTTACTTCATTATTCAGTTGACATGCGCCTATCTCAACTTGACATAATTTTAAGACGTCACCTCCACGGCCGAGTGTATGGCGGCTTAGATTCGCCGTGCAATCAAATTCGATAGTAATTTTTGTTTTATAGAACAGAGTTAGCAAACAGGTCGATGATCACCCATAGTACACGTTCTTGTTAAACTCACAAATACACAATCCCCAGGAGAACTGCAGTTACGTCGCCAACTTGTGACATAAGATCATAGTGCCCAGTAATCTCGTTTCCTGTCTAACTTTTCAAACTTGAACAGCACCGCTGTTTGCGGCAGAAATAGGTAAGAGGACCCGCGCAGATGACTGGTAACTATGAATCCAATCTATACACGGCGATACGAGTGACAACTGCGAGCTAAACGTAATAGAGTCATTGTGTAGTCGCGTTTCCAGCGCTAGGTGCGACCACACGCACCCACCGCAGCCCGCTCGCTGCATAATAGCGTCTGCGACGAATGCCACATGACTGGTGTAACGCCTGGCGACCTTAGCCTAGCAAATCCTTATAAATTTCACATTTCTGATTCGATTTTGGTAGTAAATTGGTTGTGTGTATTTTTCTGTTACCAAAAATATGGTGTTGCAGTCACTTATGCGAAATCGGACTTTTTCAAAATGCCCAATTTCCGGGATTCCAGGGATCAAGCACCGGAGTGTCGTACGCGACTAGATCGCGATTCGACGAGTCTACCTACATTTACACTACCTGCTGTCCCTGCCTGACCGAGCACACATCCCGCCGGGTACCAGACGGAGCGCAGAGGAGCTGCCACTGCCACTGCAGGGAAGTGGTATTCTGTAAGGGAGCAGTTAACGTACCCGCAACGCCCAATCCACGACCCACTACTACCACTAAGATCAAATCTACTCGCGATTTTTAAATTTATTAAATTATTTTTTCTAAATTTAATTCTAACTTTTTTTGTAACTTTCTTCACCCATTACTACTATCTACCCCTAACTAGAAACGTTACACTGGGGCGATACCTTTGCGGACCTGTCGTCATATCGTGAATTCCTATCGATAGATGGCCGGCCCCGCTACCTAAAACTCGCCCGTGGAGGTGACACCGAGTGCACAAGTTCGAGAACCGAACAAAAACCCGCACCGGACTGCATTAGTTTACAACACATTTATATAGTACAAAAAATATTTCACCATCGTTTCCTCATTATATATTTGTTTACTCAAACTTATCCCTAACAATAATTTCACTCCTAAACTACACGTGTTAGTGTAAAAATACCTTAACATTACAACAGGAGGGCTGTATATTGCAGATTTGTCTAGACTCCCAATTCTTAATATAAATTCGACGTATTAAAGTTCGGCATAATTTGATAATATTTTTAAAAGCTACTTTTCTGTTACACCTCCTGAAATTAATACACAAGTAGCTGCCCAACAAAATCGTGGGGAACCCAACCCACTCAACATAAACATATAAAAGTAAGTTTGTTCGACTATGATAATTTACAAGATTGTATGTATTCTTTTTATGTGAAAAGGACAGCTTACTTTAAATTTGAAGTAGCTGTTTAATTTAATTACTAAAGTTATTTACTTGAAAAGGAATAGATACCTCCGAAAAATCTTAATTCAACGCCCCATAAGTTTCATTTTCATCATCAAAAACATTACAATAAATATGTCTACAGTGCGACATAAAACAGAACTATGTACTTATTTGAAAACAAATTATTTAATTGCTGACAACACATGTCACAATTATGGGAGCTGCTATTTAACACTTTACAGTCTGTGGACATTGTATTTATCAAATATGCGCTTTTCAATCGTTTTAGTGGTCCTTATTATCAACATTATTAATAATCATAAACAAAGTTATCTGTATTCTGAAATTTTTATAAAACCGTGTAGACATAATTAATGATGGGTGGCAACTTCCGTGGTTGCCAAATTGCCAACTCTTTTGCGTCACATTGCATCTGCATTAAAAAAGCGGCCAATCAAAGGATTGCGAATGACATATTATTATTTGTGAATTTTATAAAATTCGGTCAAGCCGTTTAGGAGGAGTTCAAATAACAAGCAGATCGAGTGACCCAAGATTTTTATATGTTAACAGTCTTACAAATAAAAATGAGTTATACCACATTTATTCCACCCTTATACTAGGTATAGTTATACTTAGTATAAAACGAGAATAACGCTAGAATATTTTTTGACAAATAAACGAGGTTTATCTTCGGTATAGCTATTCTTCCGATCTATCAAAATGCACAATATGGCAACAGCGCAATCAAAGAGAAATGTACAAAAAAGTAACATCTTATCTGTGAAAGCTGTCAGTTTTTCGACCGGGCGACCGTTTTGTTGATTGGTTTCATTTCTATATTAGTATATTTGCTGATACTTTCGTGTAAATAATTATATTAATTTGAATATAGTTAAATTTCGATAAAGAACTTTGATTTTTTTTCAAAAAAGCTGAATGAATCAATAAATAGATTTCGTCTCGGGCGGGGATCGAACCCGTGTCTCCAACGTACCGTATTGACGCTTTGACCACTTCGACCACCGAGCTCTTATCAGCTCCGACGAAATCCTTAACTGTATTGATCTCATTAATTTGGGGGAGGAGGGGTGGGGGGTGGAGATGGCTATGCTCGGAGTTCCTTTACGTGAACACATCAGTAATGATGAGATTCGTAAGAGACGCCGCGTTGGTAAGCCCCCCAAAAGGTGGACCGACGACCTGATGAAGGTCGCGGGAAGCCGCTGGATGCGGGAGGCGCAGGAGCGATCGGTGTGGAGATCCTTGGGGGACGGCTATGACCATCAGTGGGCGTCTCTTGGCTGAAACGATGATGATGATTGATCTCATTTGAACTTTGTTAATTTTTAACAGTGAATAAAGACTACTTTAGTGTATCCATTAACTATATTTAAATATTATAACGTCAAATGACCACAGCAAACAAGCACAAATCGAGTTATACTAGGTTTATACAAGGGTGCGGGCTGGTATAACTTCGGAATAACGTTTGTATCAATAGAAATGTCAATGTTATACTCAGTATAAGTTATTCTTGGTTTATTTGTAGACATTTTGCTTATTCTTAATTTATTCTCGAGTTTAACTTTATGCCACGTTTATTTGTAAGGCTGTTAGATGTTAACATGGGTATGCTTCGGCTCGATAGGGCATGTACAGCCGGCTTCAAAAGTAGATAAGCATTTTTAGCAGATTTAGTACCATGTCACACCAACTATTCCTTTTATTTAGTATTACTTTTGAAGCACATTGTAGATCTAGCACGCATGGGGGCTAGTAAACCGAGAGGAAAGCTTGTATTTAAGACAGGTCGAGGAATAACATCAAAAAAAAGTCTCAGCTAAATAATGTGACGTTATATTATTCCCGCGCGTGAATTGAGTCACCAGAATTTTGCGTGGAACGTCTTTAGTGTCATTATGTGTATCGGCAGCGCGTGAGAAACTTATGCTCGGGTTCCAGCTGAGTTGTAACGCGTTAATAAGCGCAATAGTTTTGACATTACACACACGTAAAATTATTATGAGTATATTTATTGTGTATGTATGAATGCATATATACATTTATGTACTGCACTTATTTATTTGGTATGCTTAAATGCACACCTCGTCTCGCATCTACTTGAATATCTCACTTCCTCTATGGTTGGCTGGAAGAGATCTCTTTGAGAGATAAGTTCGCCCCTGTTCATGTAAGTATATGTAGCTGACAGCTTAGCTCGTGTATTAGTATGTGACTTTGATAACTTTTGTAAGAAACTCCGCTAATGTGTACTAGGCGTTATTTACAACACGTATTACGACGTAGGCTATAACACTAACACTCGTATCGATAGTCAAGTCTAAGTAATTACTTGAGTAAAAGTCGTTACTTAAGTCGTGATTTTTATAGAATTAGTACTGTCACAATAAAAAAATGTCTTATTATTGCGTTCGGTGGGCTCAGTAGTTCGCGCGTCCGGCCTGTGATAATGGCGATTACGCTTTCGCAATGGTCCGTCACGAGATGGGTGACCAAAAACTTAGTATCTCGAGCTCCTCTGTTTTACAAAAGGCTAATTAAGCTGTTGCTCCCAGTTGTATTTGCAATCGTTAAAATGCACCAACCTGCACTAGGTGATAATCGTGGGTGATAAGCATAACTTTCTTTATTGTATAAAAAACACAACTTAAGCAACGACTTTTACTCAAGTAATTACTTTGATTTGACTATAGATACGAGTGTAAGATTTAACTGAGGTGGAGAGCGCATTACGTTATAAAGAAATATTGTGTTAGAGGCCTTGATGCCTCTAAGGAAGCGTAATGATTACATAATTAACATTCCATCTCGGGTCTTTCCAATCTCTACCTCATTGCAATCGCAATATATCGATTACATTGTGAATATCATATCCTCGGGCCGAGAAAAATATTCACGAGGAATATGAGAAATCACTCGTATTTTTATGATATAGAACTATTTCACGAACATATATGTTTATACAATCTTTTTAAGGCTAAACTACATTACGATCTTACAAAGAGTCACTTATACAAGTTTATTTTTTAGTTATGACAAAAATTTTGTGTGCTTGTTCAGACAAGCAAACTGAACAAATGACATTTAGGTTCAGTGAATGTTGAACATTTGTATGGAACAGCTGATTTTTTTTTGCGATTTCGAAGTTGGTCCCATATTGAAAGTTGTTCAGTTTGCTTGTCTGAACAAGCACACAAAAGGAGATGTCCACAAGTGGGTTTTTATTAATTATGTTAACTAAAACCAATAATTTATATACCATTGGAAAGAGGATCGAAACAGCATTTCAGTCATATTAAAAATATGCTTTTAAGTACCTCCGATTTGTATTAAACTGTGGTGAAAGTTTTGAAATCACATGCTTGAAATCTATCCAATTTACCCATATTAACTTCATATAATCTCCGAAATACAATGTATTACTAACATGTTAATGTATTTTCATATGAAAATCCATTTTATTCATGTTTTTAAGGAAAATCTACAAATCTTTTAATCAACTGGCAGTGATTGGCTAAAGTCTCTAGCTCAATGCTCAAAATTAAAAAAAAAAAGATTTGACAGTTTAGTTTGATAGTTTTGGCACTGACTTGACACTGTGGCACTTCATGATTTATTAATTAATTATTATGTTGTTCATTAATTAGATTTAATGAAGAATAGGCCCTAATAGGCAGATTGTCTAAGAAAAAAATCCATCAAGGCGATCGGCCTTTATTTTGATAGTCAACTTCAACACAAACCATAAGCACAGACTAGCATAAGTGTCATTGTATTTACAAATACAGATTACAAATAGATGTTTTTTGCAGATAATATAACACAGCTTTCGATCATTAAACAAAACTGTTGCCATAACTAAAATATACAAAAATTAAAATATTTCCAAAACGGAGGGGTATAAAGTTATGATTTTCACGGTTTTAGGACACTAAATATTAAACCTTTATAACAGGCATAGTTTCGTTTCATTTAGTTAGCAAAACCCAGCCTCCATACAAAAAGAGGACATCTCCTTTGTGTCATAATTAAAAAATAACCTTGTATAACAACAACACATTTGTGAGGGCAGATATATTTAGTATTAATACAATATTTTAAAATTCACTTAATATTTCAACAATTAGTAAGGCATCACAATA
The DNA here is from genome assembly GCA_963935595.1 of Schoenobius gigantellus. Classification (NCBI taxonomy): domain Eukaryota; kingdom Metazoa; phylum Arthropoda; class Insecta; order Lepidoptera; family Crambidae; genus Schoenobius; species Schoenobius gigantellus. The sequence goes on along the minus strand of OZ012544.1, from coordinate 7,022,312 downwards.
TATGGATTTTGTCAATGTCTATTGCACCGTGCAGCAGACCAAATAGTCATGCATGACTGACTTAAATTACACTACTGATTTTACTTATACACAGTTTCAGTTTATTACTTAATAAACGGTGATTTTACTATAGAATAAAAATCTTCACCACTCAATTGTAGGGTAACAGAGCTTATAATTTACAATTATGCATAATTCGAAAAAAAAAACCACAATAAATGAATTTGTTTTATTGAAAAAAAAAACTATTTTATTAACCCGAAAGGAAATAATGAATTTCATGAACAGTTAAAAGAGTTTAGTTTATTTCTGATACTTTCTTCTAGGGTAAAATTCAAAGGGATGTAGTGAAAATATAATTTCACCACTTGCACGTCAATCTGACAATATATTTGCAGGTGCCACAATGTAAACAAAATCGAGACTTGCCACACGCATCGCGTATCGTACGCAAGATGAGACAAAAAATGGCGCTTATTGTAATTGCGTCCGAAAAAATTTTTCCCCTTGTCGCGGAAGCGATTGGCAACATGCTTTCTTCTGTCTCATTTCAACCCACTTTTTTCCCCCAGATGAAACAGACGAACGCGAACCTGTGTGGTGTCAGGTCAGACTGACTTTAGCTCTGCAATTTAAATTTCAGTAACCCTGCAATGTGTCTCAGTTTTACGTACCTAGATGGCATGTTAGTAAATGAACGTAACAAACAATGACGTAGAATCATTGAAGTTCAGTTTATACAGTGCGAGTAACGTAACATGTTGCTATTGTGTGTCTCTGTTAATATAGTCGCATATAATTAAACATTAATCGCGCTGCACGCTCAGACAATGGCTGTGTGGGTTAAACGCCTTTGCATTTGCAAAAATTATAGAGAATAAAGAGAAACGTTACCGAATCGCCCTCGCGTCGAGCTAACGCAGACATTGTCTGTCCTTAGCACAGATAGCCGGAGCTAGTGCCATAGACAACTCAGTGTTGCCAGAAGCGACAGTGCCGTCGGGGTAGTCCCAGGGCGGTTGTACCTACGTACGGGTGTCTGTTGACTGAGCGCTACGATCTTGCGATGGAGCGTAGCTCATAAGTCGACGTGCGGCGCCGTGGGCGCGGGCTGCGGGGCGGGCAGGGCGGCCACACCTGCGATAACAGCTGTTTATGTAACTGATACCCAATGGTTTTATGAGTAAGTCCATACTATAATATTATAAAGAGGAAAGATTTGTATTTTTCTATGTTTGTGTTGAATAGGCTCCGAAACTACTAGACCGTTTTGAAGCAGAAGTTGTTGAGTTTGTTTGTTCGCGTATTTTTGTTTTCCCGTGGGAATGTTATATTTTTCCGTAGGAAAATTACCCTATGTCCTTCCCCTGGTCTCGAACTATCCCTACTAACTTTACTAACTTTCATCAAAATCGGTTCAGTAGTTTCGAAGACTATTCAATACAAACAAAAGAACAATCAAATCTTTTTTTTCTCTTTATAATATTAGTATACTCGTAGATTTAAGTTTTTTGGGTAAATCAAAAATCACGATGTGTACCGAATTACTTTTTTATCACCTTGGAAAATTTAAGGGACGCTTCAGGACACATCCATTATTATACAGTGGTGGCGCCTAAAGTCGACGAAAGACGACGCAATTCGGCGTTTCGCCGATTAATCTGGGCTGGTTTTGTGACCGACTACAATGGTATAATAGTGCTTAAAACCTCTAAGCTGGTCCGGTCTCCGTATGTAGCCGGTGGACTTCCTGAGCTAGCTCGAAGGAAGTCACGGCTCCTGAAGGGCTGCTGTCAATCCACCGAACCACGACTAAATCACATGGGCCTATTAGGCCACCACCACTCACTAGCTCACTTAATTAGCGGACACTCGCGACAATAACTATTTCGGAGAACAATGATAAGTGGACTATCGCCACCACAATAATTAGGTGCGTCGCGCAAACACAAATCAATGACAATTTTTCTCGAGTTAACGCGCCGCGTGGTAACTAGTTCAATGTCATTACAAATTCGACTCGACTGTCATGTCACAGCGGCCGGCCGCCACACCGCATGTGCACAGACTATTAACAGTGTTGCCACTCGCTCTTCCTCGAGCGTAAACATACAGAGTTAATTGTAAAAGATGTAAAAGCAACCTTGCAGGATTAGATGGCTAACATCATTAACTACAACGTTTGTTTTTTTACTTTTAAAATAACTCAATAAATTGAAGAAAAATTAATTTTCAAGTATTTATTGCACTGTCGTGACATTGATAAGTGTATGCTTCATTTATAAACTACGACGGAAGACGACAATGGAAGTAAAATCTAACGAATTATCAAAAGTCGTAGAACAAACGTTGTTGTTTATGGTGTAAGGTGTTTTACAAATAACGCTGTATAAAAAAACACTAAACTAGTGCAGCATTTTTGGATACTTTAGAAAATTAATATAAAATTAAACAGATGAGTTGCCTATTTTTTATTAATATTTAAATCATTGTAATACTTATAAATAAAATGCCATAAATCACTGCAGTTTGACCAAACTAAGATGAATAAGCCAAGAAGGGACATTGTTGCTACATCATATCCTATTCGTACTGCTTTCACAAAACGTCAGTTCGATAACCAATCAGCTTATCTTTACAACAAAATTATTCGTGCGCTAAATATCTATCCTATGCAATTAACTAAATGTAAAAAGGCTGTGACTGAGTGGTTAAAATCTAAAACATATGAGGAAATTGAAAACCTACTCATTCGAGTAACATGAATAGAATGAGAGTAATATAATAATAATAAAAACAAAAGCGAACAGTAAAAGAGTTACTTTGCATATACACAGCCACAAACAGGCAGTCACACATCCGCTCACACGCACACACACACATACACACACACACACACACACAAACTCATATGCACAAACGCTCTCTCTCACAAACATACACATACACCCTCATATACTTACTTAAAATAAAAACATTTTTATACATATACATTTTTTTTCTTAATTTTTTTATTATAATAAGCTTGTGTAATCTATTTAATTACATTTTTGTAACCCAGAGGGGAAGTTGCGAGTCATTCCCAACACGAGTATCTTTGATAACTCATTGGGAAGTCTCGGCATAATTGTTGTAAAAATGATTTTAGAAATAAAGCTATTTTTTTTTTAGTTTTTAGAGCATTCAGACGGTAGATGACGAGGCTGGGCGAACCGAACCCCTCTGCCAATTTCCGTTGACCAAATGACATACACGTTATATAAAACTAGTTGACGCGCGGCCGCTGCCATTAGGTGTCGTTTCGTAACGCAAGTAAGAGCTCGTAAAAAATGGTTAATTGTGGCGTTTCCTATCACATGTAAGTATAAAATATACATAAACGTGTTTTATATAAGTACAATTTTGAAGTAATTTTTATGCCGTTACGATAGAAAAATACAATGATACGTTGGTAGCTCAACACAGTTCACGGGCATGATTTGCGGGCGATTGCGTAGATACACGTTAATTTGTCGATGTGTGTGTGTTTCTTTATAGTGAGGTAATATTTTCATAGTGTGCGTATCTGTAATTAAATGCTAGATTTTCGTAGTGTGTTATGCGTGTTTACCTCGCCTCCCGCAAAATGTGTCAGAGAAGTGTATACTGCGATTTGTTGCGTACCATATCCATAGGCTAAATGATCTAAGTTCTAATACCGTGCCCTGAAGCGTCCCTTAAATTTTCCGGGCTGATAAAAAAAATGTAAGCGTGTATATCGTGTTTCGGCGTTCATGCCAGGAGCTAGTGAATAAATAAAGATGAGGTGTACGCACCGATCTCGCCCCGCTCGCCGTTGATGGCGCGGTGCTCGTGGCGGCCGCGGCGCTGCCGGCGCGAGCGTCGTCCCCCCACTCCCCCCGCTCCCCCTATTCCCCCCGCGGCCGCTCGCGCCACGCGCACCAGCGGCGCCGTGTCCTCGTTCCGCACCCTGCATATAACCATTTTCTCACAAACTAGTAGCACAGAACAAATACGTAGTAGTACTGCGTCCGGAAGTTGCGTCTACTATGATTTAAAAAAAATATCCAAAAAAGAAAAATCGACTTCAAAAACACTGCAAAGTTAAAAATAATATAAGAATAGGTACAGACAACGTCACACTTCTATATTGAAGTCGGTGACAAATTTTAAGACTTTCTAGGAGATCATCGTTTGGCACCGACTTCAATATAGAAATGTGATGTTGTCTGTACCTATTCTTATATTATTTTTAACTTTTCAGTGTTTTTGAAGTCAGTTTTAATTTTTTGTAAAATAATTCTTATTTTTAACTTTTTTGTGAATGAAATCTTTTTAGTGAACTGAGAAACCCTAATATAAGGTTTCGCTCGATTTTCATGGGATCCCATAATCAATTCATCAGATCCCGATTTTGGTGACCTTGGGACCACCCCAGAAGTATACTCTATCGTATACAAAAAAAAATTGAAAATCAACCCAGAAATGGCGGAGTAATCGCGTCACATACACACAAAATACGTTGGACACAACTAAAAATTAAAGGGTTTTTCCCTCGATTTTTATGGGATCCCATCATCAGATCCCAATTTTGGTGACCTTGGGACCATCCTTGGTGTATACTCTATCAAACACAAAAATAATTTTGAAAATCGGTCCACAATTGGCGGCGCAATCACGTAATATACACACAAAAAAAAACATACGCATCGAATTGAGAACCTCCTCGTTTTTTGAAGTCGATTGCTTGAAAAGCTGACACTTCAAATAACTAAACTTCGATCATTCGAGCTGAATCCCACCTTAACGCGGCGGGTTAGCGTATGTTACTATTAAATCTGCAGCCTCACGTCGCTACGAGCTCGAGCTCGAGCTACAGGTTAGTTGCTGATTGTAAATAATCAAACGTGCACAATGAAACGCGCGATACGTTGCCATACACAGAACAATATACTCTGAGCGAAGCGCGGCAGCTCTGCTTCTTTTTTACACTGACAGTGTACTCGGAACTGCGGGTACTTATTTTGTACCAAAGCACGCAATGACAGAGGCCTGCGCTTGTAGCCTATGCATCCTTTGTATGCTGCGGATAAAACCATACAAATTGTATATAGGATGGAGACGCCCATACCACAATTAATTCACTGATTAGACGTGTAACACAAATTACGCACACTCTGAAAATAGTTTGTTACAAATATGCCAATCAGTCAATTTTCGGTCATTTGAAAAAAAAAAACCAGTATTTACAGGGATATTTATAAACTAATCATCTTCATTTCAAACGCATAACATAGGCAGTCAACGCACAGCGCGGGCTGGCCGAATAATGCGTGACGTATAAATGACCTAAACCAGTGGTGCCCAACTGGTATTGCTCCAAGGGCTATTTTGAAAATCCCGGTACGCCACGCGGGCACCGCCGAGTTAATAAAAACATAAGAAAGAAAGAAAGAAAGACAACAACAGACTACAAGCAGAATAGACCGGAACAGCAAAAAGCTAATCTTCTGTAAACGTGTTCGATAATTAATATAATTTATTTTACCCAATTTAATTTTTGAAAATTTGTGTAGGTATTCCTTATCCGATTTTGTTCGCGGGCACCTAGAAAACAGGCCGCGGGCTACCTGGTGACCGCGAGCTACCGGTTGGGCACCACTGACCTAAACAGATAACGCACGCGCCGCGAAACTCCGCCTCTAGAATAACTCTTATAACCTTGTATTATTTTTTTTAATATCTTTGAAATTATTTTTTTTCCTTTCAAAACGTCCGATTAATAGTTAAATCCGATCCGATTAATCGTTAATTAAACGTCCGTCAATTATCTTTTTTATTTCAAATTATCCGTTACATGTTTAAATAGAGAAGGAAAAAAAACTTACTCCTCAACTTCGTTGCTGGGTTCGACGGGCTCCTCCACCGCCCTTGTCGCCTGAAAGAGAGGACAAAGTATTAAGCCCGTGACGCGATTTACGTACATCCGTGTGTTTTTATAAGGTTCGCAGTGCCTTCAGGCCCTTCTTCCCCACTAGACTGGGCACATGCCCAGGGCTCCGCGATGGACTGGGCCCCCTAGTCCCTACTCGATTACCAAGCGATAACAGATAGCTACTCTATTTTCGCATAAAACATACTACACAGGGTATCCCTAAAACAATGGATAAACCTGTAACTATAGATGGACTTTATCATGGCCTCCCTTAACACTGACCTTAGTGAAAATATCACGGTTTCAGAGATATTTATTGCCTTTGAATTTTTCGAAAATTACCAAGTGCGATTAGTTTTTAACCGACTTCAAAAAAGGAGGAGGCTCTCAATAAATAAATAATGGTCATAGGGGGCCCATTATCCTAATGTGCCCAGGGCCTCTAATAGGTGTAAGACGGCCCTGAGTGCTTTTAGCGCCTTGCGTACACTCGGGTGTTCACAAGCGACCGGTCATGATTGAGCATAAATTACTTTGTTCCGTTTCGTTTTAAAGCTCAAATGTCTCTATGGTTTGATTACTAACTTCATTATTTATACATTTGATTTAGCTGCATTGCGAAAAAATTGAACGGGTCCTCATAAAAGCCGAAAAAAAATCAATGTCGTTAACTGACGTTTCACGACGAGAGTTTCAGATTGCTTGTTTTGAAACATGGATTCAAGGAAGAAATATTGAATAAACCTATATGCTATTTATATTATGTTATTGGTAATGAATCATACAAAAAACTTATACAAATTATGCCAGACAAAATAGTGAAAAACCCGTGCAACTTTCATTGAGAGGGTGTTTTCGTTTTGTCCGCCGCCGTTTTTAGACGTGTCGTTTGAACTTGCATTTATTTTGAATAATTTTATGTAGTTAACTTTTTAATATATTTTAACAATAATATTTTAGGTGTTATATACTATTGTTATTAACATAAAGTAGACTATTAGACCTCAAACTAGCCGGGTGGTTAACCGCACCACATATTGCACTCCAGCATAATTATGTATAAATATTTGTTTTGGTTAATAATTCATTATTGTTAATAATTTTTCTACTTATATTTTTTACTAATATTAGCCCATAAGATATTACAAACAAAAAAATGGAACTTGTTTTCTGATATTAAAAATTATTATTATTATTACTGAACTTCGAAAAATAAGGATATTATAATAGCCCTCCTAACTAAAACTGCCGTTATTAAAAACCTCCGGCATTTGGCCCGCTTTAGCAATCAACTTCTACAGGGAACTGGGTCCGTATAGAACGGAAATGCTATGGGGACTCGGTTATGCCAATTAGGTCAATGACGTTAAATTTGTCCAAATTTGATATACAGTCGGTCTGTCTTTACTATATTATGTAGTATTTTTTATTCTTATGCACTAACCTGATTTGGACTTGATTTGGATTTCGAAAAAATAGGTCAACTGAAATGGCGATAAGGAAAGTCATATATTTCATTTTAGAATCTCTTGACGACTCACAGAAATGTGCGAGTATATTCTGTGATCTATCCAAAGCTTTTGACTGTCTTCGCCATGACATTCTGACTTCAAAACTACAGCATTATGGGTTCCAAGGATCTGAATTTAACCTAATGAAGTCATACCTATCACATAGAAAACAGAACGTGGATATTAATGAGACAACCTCGAATGTGAGAACTGTTGACATAGGAGTACCACAGGGGTCAATATTAGGCCCAGTACTCTTTTTGATTTATGTTAACGGTTTACCAAACTGCATTCCTGAGTGGTCCTTCAGTTTGTTTGCAGATAACACTCATTTGGGGATCAAAGACAGTTGCCAAATCGGTCTTGATCAGAAAATACAGGAGGCTATGAACTGCTTAAAAGCCTGGTTTCAAAATAATGGCATTTTACTCAATTCTGAGAAAAGTAAGGTGCTACAATATCAAACCCGAAAGGGTAAAAATAAAAATTTTATGGTGACTGCTAATACATTCTTAGGATACACTATAGACCACACTATTAGCCATTCCTTGCATATTAATAATTTATGTAAAAAGCTTAGCAGTGCAAACTATGCAATTTTGGAAGTTAGGACGGTATTAGACGAGAAAACCTTGATAATGGTATACTTTGCATATATCCACTCGCTTATAAATTACGCGGTAACAGTTTGGGGCAATGCTGTAGATTTGAAACGGGTACTCACATGCCAAAAGAGATCCATAAGACTTATCAACAGATTAAAAAAACGTGAGTCAGTTAAGAAATATTTCATTTCAAATAATATTAAGACAGTTGTATCATTGTACATATACAGAAGCTTATTAGAAATACACGTCCAAAAGGACTCATTGTTGAAACGAATGGATATGCATAGTTACAATGTACGCAATAAACAACAATTAAACCAGCCAAGAACTCGACTGAAGAAAGTTCAGAGACAGGGAATCTAGACTAAAATAGCCATTTTCAATAAAATTCCGTAAAAAATCTCTGAAATGACAATATCTGAATTTGACAGAACTATAAAGAAATTCTTTATACTACACCCTTTTTACTCACTGCACGGGTTCATGTCAATGCGTCTGGATGAGTCCTCATTCTTACAAATAAAAAATAGTAGTTGACATGTATTCACTTGACATTGTATTCTCACACTTCAATCTAAATATCAATTAAGTAATTCTAATAATGATTTATTAATTATTGCATTATCAGACAACCTACTTGGGCATCAATCTATGTATATAATATAATGTTTATAATTTTAGAGAAAAAAATAATTGTTAAATGACAAACAATTTTAATTATAATTGACAGGCAATTTAAAATAATTAATTATTATTTGTAATACTGTATGATATTATTGTTGTGTCTGTGATGTATTTTGACTTACCTAGTATAACTTTAATTGTTATAAGGTCAAATAAATAAATACAAATACAAAAAATATACTAACTCAACTTCCCCAAATTCATATCATTGTACACACATGGTTACTTTTTGAAGTGAGAACTTCTTTAGCGGCGTTGTACACTTTTTTTGTAATGGGTAAAAAATGTTAAACTCGCGTCAGGACACGTGACCCTGATCGAAAATTCGTAAGACGGATGAAGAGTAGCCAATTAAAATTGAAATGGCCGCAGGAACTGTCGAGGTGCGGTGAGGGGTTCACGTAAGCCGGCCGAGAACAATAGCGGCTGGCAAAAGTACTGGAAGTCACACGTCACTTGAGACAGTTTTAATCAATTTATTTACTTTGTTAGGAAAAATCTAAATTGTGCTTTTATTTGATTTTGTTGTAAATATTAATTAGGTAAGTTAGTATAAATTAAATATTATTTATTTGTTATAAAATTACGTTTTTAAGTAGTATATTAATGTCTGTTTTGATCATATTTTTAATTTAATTGTAAATATTTTGATTCATTATTACTAGTTATATAATTATGTACGCACTACGTTACAACAGGAAGTTGATTAATCTGAGGGATAAACTTTTTAATGTAATATAAATTGTCATGTTTGTGTACGATAGCGCAATAAATAAATATTGTATTCTACCACATAAAAGATAGTACTTTTATTCTGATAATTAAAGCAATTCGTGCAAAATTATTCCATAACCATTCCAAAATATCCAAAACGCACAACGCTAATACTTAAGTTTTCACTTCTGCCGGCACTCCCGGAGTGCAACCCGTCATTTTTTATCACCTTTTGTATTTTATAAAAATTTTATAAAATATTCAAAAAATACTGCCCTGATTAAGAACATGCGGCAACACCCCTGTTCCCATAACATTTTGAAAATATTTTTCATGTGTAATATTTTTTTTAAGTCTAGTATTTGGTAACGTTAACATATTCTTTGGCCTAGTATTTACTGAATGAATATCACTGTTTATTGGTACTGGTAGGCACGTACCTCGTCAGCGCCTCCGTTACCGCCCCCGTCCCTTCGCCCGCGGAGCCTCGCCATGAGCCGCGCCGCGCGTCGGAACGGGTTCTCGCGTTGCTCCTCGAACGTGCCACCCTAAGCAAGAGGAAAACACTTTTGATTAGCATTCAGTGTGTGTGTGTGTGTGTGTGTGTGGAATCGATCGATCTATAGCGTTAGGATATGTAATTTGAGTTACTTAAATGGACATGGCGCGTGTCGGTGATGTCAGTACATACGGCGTGCGGCGTGTGTCGGTACGTACAGCGGGCGGGGTGTCGGCACAGAATAGATAATAGTACTACGTACAGAACGGCCACTCACCTCCCCGTACTCATTTCAAATACCTCACCCCACCCGGCACTTCGTTGTAGACATCACTGACACATAAACAAGGGCGCGCGCGATTGCTCGGACGAGTAGACGCTAGCGCCGGGCGATAACAGAGACAGCGCTATGCGGGTGAAAGAGAAGGCAGTCGCTGCACTTCCCGCGTCATTTCGACTGATAACCGCGCACTCAGCCCTACTAGATTCCACGCACACATTTGCGCGTGTACGAACGTCATTTGTTTAAGTAGTAGTAATAGGTAATTGATTTGCGAACGTTGTATGGAGTGTGGTGTCGGTACGTACAGCGGGCGGGGTGTCGGTACGTACGTCGTGTGGCGTGTGTCGGTACGTACGTACGTACAGCGGGCGGGGTGTCGGTACGTGCCGCGGGCGGGGTGTGTCGGGTCGGTACGTACGTCGGGCGGGGTGTGTCGGGCGGGCAGCAGCGGCGCGCTGTCGTCGGAGTCGGAGTCGTGCCGCTCGGCGTCGTGTGTCGGTACGTGCCGCGGGCGGGGTGTGTCGGGTCGGTACGTACGTCGGGCGGGGTGTGTCGGGCGGGCAGCAGCGGCGCGCTGTCGTCGGAGTCGGAGTCGTGCCGCTCGGCGTCGTGTGTCGGTACGTGCCGCGGGCGGGGTGTGTCGGGTCGGTACGTACGTCGGGCGGGGTGTGTCGGGCGGGCAGCAGCGGCGCGCTGTCGTCGGAGTCGGAGTCGTGCCGCTCGGCGTCGTGCGCCGCGCCGCCGCCGGCCAGCACGCGCCGCTTGCACACCGGACACACGCGACGGTTCTGCGTCAGCCACGGGTCCACGCACTTCGCGTGGTACGCTGCGGACGACGATACGACCTTCGTTATTTACACACACAAAAAAAAGTAGGATGTGGCCATAGCATGAGGCCATCCTACTGCCACTTCGGCTTGCTAGTCCGCGTGCGTGCGCTATGTCGATAACTTTCGGAACACCGCACAGGGGTGTGATTGTGGTAAGCTCCCTTAGACGGTTCTTAGGACGTCCACGGGTAAAAAGTCGGAACGATGACATGAGCCTTCTAAGGCCGTCACCGCACAGACAAGCGACTCAATTCGATATTAGAGATAAATGTAAGGTTAAAAGTCAACGATTATTTGAATGATGCCAGTGCCTTTTTTTTTTCGAGGGAAATGCGGGACCGCACCGTATCCGGCAAAATACCAGGCCTACCCACTAAAATCCCACCAATGTTCTCCCTGCCCTTTAGGGCGCGTGTAGTACGGTCCACAACGTGATACCACTACTCAGGCACTCGGGCTAGTCCGCGGTCAGGCTATCGCCAAGGGGGTATTGCTCGAAAACACCAGGATGATGCCAATGCCTGGTGTTGTTAATGAGGATCAACGCGGTTTTTAATTTTAAATGTAGAATTATAGTCCATAAAAAATACCGAACATTGGTATAATTCGACCAAAAATGCGTAAAGAATATTTTAATTTTGAATCAATACAAGATTTTTATGAGTGGCACCGATCCCTTCATATTGTATTAACTTAGTTGACAATCGATAAATGCAGTTTACACTAAAATCGACTACATGTTTCCTTGGAATATGTTTTTGTATTTCTTATCATTTCGTTACGATCAAGTAGATCTTGAACTTTTGTATAAAACAGCTGATTTTTTTTCGCAATTTTGCAACTGCAGGTGTGCAATAAAACATATGTAAATATACACTTAATGCCTTCCAGTCTGTATATAACAAACAAAAACACATAGCCGTTTAGATACATCACTTTTTATCTTTAATATCTTACACGGCAATCACCTACGGGTCATAGTCCGCGTATCGGTGTAAACAAGACTATTTGGTGTGAATTGCGACTGTTTTTGTTGGCTCGTAGTGTTTACGTCAAGGGTATTACCTGCAGAAACTACTATGCCATTCCGATCTTTCAGGCCAGAAAGACAATTTATAGAGGCTGTTTTTTGTTTCCTTTTTTCATTTGTTTAGTTTCTTCAAATTTATCTAATATATAAAATTCTCGTGTCACAGTGTCTTTTATCGAACTCCACCGAAAAGGCTTGATCGATATTTATGAAATTTTTTTGTAAGTATATTTGGTAGGTCTGAGAATAGATCGTAGGCAATTTTTATATCACTATGTGATAAGAGTGACCTCTCCAGTAATTTTTGAGTGTTAAGATTTATTAAAGCGAAACTTAATTCGCGGGCACAGCTAGTATTTTTTTAAAATTTGGATGTCGTCACTTTTAAGAACTTCAAATTACTACTATTCAACTAATATTTGTATTTTTTATTTGCATTTATCGTTGTATGGAACGTCTACACTTTGATTTGACCACGTCTGATGACACGTGTAAGTTGTAACTGTATTATACAGGTTGGTCACCTAATTGTGGTACGTGTTACTGTATTATACAGGGTGGTCACCTGATTGCGGTACGTACGTACTATCGAGGCCTTACCAGTTTGTGGAAATATTCGTTTGAAAGCCATCGGACACGCCCACACGATCCATACTTATCCCTGATTGGCTACGTATTTTTACTACGATTTACTACGGCCAATCATTGACAGACATCTGGTTTCATTGAAATCGCTCTTAGTGTCAGTCTGCTTTACGCTTTACTATTGGTGAATGAATGGAGCGGGGTGTGGTCTGACGCGATTGTCATCGTGCTGTGTGCAAGCGACTTTCGACGTAGGACTGGTAAGGTGCCAGTGTCCTCGATAGTACGTGTATTATACAGGGTGCCGGGTCTCACCGTGGGCGCAGGGCAGCACGCGCAGCCGCTCGCCCTCCTGGTAGTCGTCGAGGCAGATGGCGCACGTGTCGTAGGGGTCGCCCTTGCGGAACTTGCACGTGGGTATCTTCTTCAGCGCGCGGTTCGGCAGCCGGTGCCTCTGCGCGCGCCGCCTGTCCTTGATGCACTTCACTATCTGCGCGGGCGACGACGAGCGCGTTATTGCATTTATGGAAAATTGGGGACAAACGGGCGTTGCGCGATAGAAATACGTAATTGTTTAACGAGTGAGCAAAGTTTTTTTCACCTCAAGCACCGATCGAAAAGTCGAAACGACAAAAAGCTATTAGTATGCGGCGATTAAAAGTGATTCGAATTCTAATTGGAACTCAGCGCTGAAGAAAAGTATTTTAACTATTTTACCAATTATTTTCTTACTAATTGTATTTATAATTTAATGCTTACTGCTTTTCTCGCTTGTCGAGATGAAAATTTGTTTGTTTAGCATGATAGCATATTTTTTATGTCTTGTCGTTCACTTAGTCTTTCATAGAATCATTCGCTACATTCTTGATAAATGTAGACTTCTTTGCCACTTCATTGGACAAATAACTATAATGCTACGAGAGCCGAAATGAAACAAGTGTTATATGCAAGAAAATCAATAAGAATAATATATTTTTTGGAGCCGAGTAGTTCTAATACGTTTCGATCTTAATTCAATCGCACAAAAAGCATCTTTGCTTCAAACTTTTAGCCACTAAAAGCGACCTTTTCGGTTTGGAGATGTGAAAAAGATCTTATATTACACTACGAGTATAATACCTTAGCTCTGGTTTTCGTCATTTCAGAGGTGATGTTTATTAAAGATTTACACCCTATTTGAATCTATAGATCGGTATTATAGCACGTTATTATACACGTGACTTCAAAAATAATAAAAGTGTCCTTTAAATAAAATTTGTTTAACTTTTTGCTTAGAGCTATTTATTATCAGGTGAGCCAAATGATCTTTCCACGGGTACATTAATTTGGCTCACCTGTATGATACATTATGAATATTAAACTGTGGACTAAGTAGTGCAAGTATTAATATTTTGATCATGATAAACCAAAATTTTAACTTGCCAATTAAGTTAGTTAGGGCAAAGCTATCGTTACCATGAATATGATGATGACGAGCAGACAGAGGACCACCACCACCGCGAAGGGCAGCAGCAGGTGCGTGTTGATGTTGAAGGGCAGGTCGCCGTTCACCATAATATAGTACCTGGGACCCACAAACACACGACAAAATATAGACAGGCTGCAGTAGTCTTCCTAAAAGGTATTCGTTCACTAGCCATCTTCGCGATAGATATTATAGTGCACAAGTGTCAGCACAAACACAAGTGCACTCTCTGTTCCTTCACTCGCATATGGAACACCGAAATAATATTTACATAAGGATATGTACCCATCAGAAGTGGAGATTTTGTAGGAAAAATATTAGGGCTAATCAAGCTACTTTTTCCATAAAAACTAAATAAATTATTTTTGATCCTGTTAAGTGTTAAGGGTGCGTGGACTGAGTGTAAATGTTTATAGGAGAAGATTATGAAAAGATATAGATTTTATATCGGCCATTAAATAGTACAACTGTTAAACGATTCAATGACAAAGCAAACGGAAAATTATGAATTATGTGCCGCGCATGCACTATTTTAATTGTTCAGTAGTTGTTTCACTGAACACATACCGGGTGTAACTGACGGTGTCCCGTTTTTGTTCAGACCGTGATTCTTAATTGAAAATCACTAAAATTTTCTCCCGAAATATCATATTTTATTATTTTTTTTCTAAGGGCCATACCAATAACCATTGTATAAGCCTTGTATAGTTAAGCAGTGTTTTGTCTCTTTTGTTCGAATTTGAAATGTCATTCGAGTGAACGTGACAAAACACTGACTTTAACTAAATCAGGCTTATACAATGGTTATTAGTAAGGCCTTTAATTTTCTGGTGTCATATAAATAAGTTAACGTTTACAAATCATATTCTGTAAAAAAAAAACAATAATTTTACACAAAAAATAAACTTTGCAATGTAAATCTTATTACATTTCCATAATACTGCGCACGGAATTAGCTGTTTGGGTCATCGAACGTCAGCGCACCGCGTGCACCGGTGTGAGCGGAACAAAAATGATGCCGGCGCGCCATACATTGCGTAACATGAATAAAAATTAAAACTCTTTTTTTTTCGCTTTTAAAGCTTTTCCGGGAAAAATAAACATCGGTAAACAAATAATAGCATTGGTCTGACGTCACTGTGAAAAGAAATGATATAGATACAGTCACTTACACCCGGTATAGTAGCATGATGGGACCGGTGAAACAACATCAGTATATTCAGTGATGTTACAGAGTCGACGGACAGTTAGCAGTAGGCGATATTGGCAGCATAAGTTGGGAAGCGGTATGTTAGGAACCTTTAAACCAGGAGTGCTCTTTCCATTTTGATCACGTGGGTTTTTGCAGCGCATCACCATGAGGTGATACAGTGAATGATGTGTGTCTGACAAAGGGTAATGTAAACAATTTTCACTGTTTCAATGCTGTAAGATGAAGCGTAGTCTGTGATTAAGGAATTTAGGTGAAGCTCACCACTACCATCAGCTTGGTCTGGTGAGGTGAGACGAACACATATTTGCTTATCGTCACATACCATCAGGTGAGGTGAAGACGAAAACCTTACCTGTTAAAAATGAAAGAATAACGATATAAGAGTGTAAACACTGACCCTTTTCCGTACGTATATTTGTCGGCGAGCAGCAGGCCCGCTATGTCGCTCACAAACACCGAAGGAATGCTGATCCCATCAGGGGTCTTTGCTGACATCGTCTCTGGAAGGCAATGTTCACGTGTAAAACTATCACTAATCTCCGTTAAAACAATTACTTAACTTTATAATATCCGAAATAAAGTAACTTTGATCTTACAGTAGCTAGTACAGCTTCTGTCTGTATTACATTGTACTAACTACTCGTATATATATACAATTTTGTAAATACGGTAAGTAGTAGGTTAAAAAGTTACAGTATAAAAGATATATTGTTGATAAAGCTTTAGGTTTTATGTTTTTGTGGTTTGTCTCGCTCCTACATAAAAAATTCTTCTTATTGCTATTTTTCATTGTGCTAACAAGATAACGACAAAGCGTAAACAATCATTAAATTTTGTCACTTCACAGTATGCTTTCACTTGATAAACAAATTAATGAAACTTAACTTTAAATGTTACATTTACAATTAAAACATAATATTACTTACCTTGCGCTTACCTCATTGCACAGAGTATAAAATGCGTATTAGAAGTAATATGTACCCAAAATAAACCTTGTATGTCTATTTTAACTCACATGAAACGAAGACGGGACATTATCAACTGGAAATTATGTAAATAACAGTGCAAATGAACAAGCCATCGACACGGCTTTCTCGACTTAAGTGCAGTTTAAAAATAAATGAGTCAATTGACAGATCACGAAGAAAAAGTTACAATGCGCGGGCGCACCTTTGATAAACAATGTTTAATTTTAAAACACTCTAACCGACAAGTTAAACACCTATCACAATCTTTTGCAATTGTCACTCATTGAGGCGTCAACACAAGAATTTGTTACGATTGTGCTTTAACAAGACAGCTATGGACATACTCGACATTCTCTTGTCTATACATTTCGGATCACACGTTAGTGGGGTAGGACTGCGTACGTTTATCGCTAACGGCGCATAATTCAATAAAGACATAGTTTTATCACATTATAGGTACTTTGACATTTAGAATAGATAATAGTTTCCGTATCCAACATTGTATTTATTACACCTCTGCCGGGGTGAAAAATCTTTTGGGTTAGGTTAAGCTACTTGATCCGATGTATTGAGTTCTGCTCGATCCTTGACAATCTCACAGTGGTTTTTCAGGCATGGAGTTTTAGAGGGATATCCCCGCCCTTCTGTTGCGGAGACACACAAGCGTAAGAGGTAAGCAGGCTTCATCTGAATAACTGTTTGAACATAGCGATGGTATCAACATTGTTAGACAAAACGCTGGAAACCAGTGAGGCGGTCTTCTAAGCCTTACACCAACCAAACCAAGCAGGTAAACTCCGAAGCCCAGACCTCCAGATCTGAATGAGGTTGTGTAGTTAGTCATGCGTCTCGATGATAGGATCAGGTATTGAGTTCATTAATTTTAAACTTAATAATCGCTATCACTTCTTAGTTACATGGATATCTATAAATAATTAAACAAAAGGAAGATTGTTTAGAGCGCTACATTTTATCTTTGAAGTAAACGAATAAAAGTGTTAGTGATTACGAATGCAAATAAAGATACAAACAAGGTTGAAAATCCTCTGCTATTGCAAATGACACTTATCGGTGCGCGACGCGGCAGGGGATAGAAGTCAGTGACACAAAAAATGTGTCAAATAATAATAAAAAATTTATGACAAACATGTAATACAAAAACACATTTTTCGATTGATTTGCATGAGGACTATTAGACTAAAGCTCAACATATGAAAACCTGGTTACCTGTTATCGAGATATAGAATAGAAAAATCTGCATTGGTAGTATTGACACAGAATAAAGGATAGTATAAATAAGTACATGGATACTACTGTATTGAAGTAGATTGTTGAATAATGGGATGTAAACAAATAATATTATAGATTTCCAGAATAATCTATCGCTACTACATAAGCATGTTCCTATGTGTGCCTTTTTTCGGAAGTAAATTATTAAAAGAGATTTAAACTTTAAAAAAATTGGCCATATTTTCAGCTGTATTCAAACTTCCAGCAAACATAGATGAGATTATATGAAAAAGTAAAACTTCGAAACACAGCCAAAGTAATAGCTTACGAAAAAATAATTAAATTGGTCTAGTTTTAGAAAAGGTAACAGGAGAATACAAGACATCTATTTTGTGTACTTTTCATAGGTTTCTTCGGTTCGAGCTGCAGTTGTCTCTTTCGCGCTCAGGTCGGTTGTTTGGAGTTTTGGACACACAGCGCGACAGCAATAAACTTTACTCAAAAATGCATGTAATGTGGTCATAATTTTGACAAACTTGTTTGAGCAAAGTCGACCTTGCCGTTCTGTTTCAATTTAAATTACTTGCTGGTTTTATTTAGATTAGGTACTTGCATTTTTGAGTAAAGCACTATACAAGCCTTGGCCCACAATGGCTGATTCGCTGGCCACGCTATGATTGCCTCGAGCTAGCCTAGCTATGCTCTAGGCCTTCCAGCTTGGCCATCATTGCAGCCCTTGCTGTCCTCACTGTAAAGGCCTCGACCTACGGTCTCGATCTCGGCCTTTATCTCAGCTCGTCCATCAAGTGCTGCACGCTGACCGCGCTGTGTCGGCCTGGAGCTGCGCTGTCGGCCATCATCAGCGCGACCAGCAAAGTAGTCATTATAGACCGCGGCAGTAATGTACTATTTTTACATGTACCTATTTTTTAATTCTCTCAACCTTACGGCCTTATTAATAAAAATTTTACACGTTGGATTATCCTTGGATTAGTTACTGCATGTTTTGACATATGACAGCCGACATGTGCGGAAACAAGACAAAACACGGAGTAATTAATCCGAGGATGATCCAAGGACTAAGATTTTTATTAATAAGGCCGTTAGTGTTTCCTATTAATGGATAATTGTTATTGAGTAGGTATATAGCAAAACTTCCGACAAAGATGGCAGTAATTGGTACTAGATGTCGTCTTTGTTGAGCTTCAATGATGTCATTGGAGCGCAGCGAAGGCGACAAATCTTGGGCTCAAAATGCCACGTGGGGTGACGAAACGTATTAAATCTAATCTATATAAGTATTTGGGTGTCTGTGTGATATTAATTAGGCTGCGGTCCAAAAACACAAAAATCACTATCAGCGCTATTAGCACGCTCAAACCTGTCCAGAAATGCTGTAAGCGCGCTAAAGTTAGCCAGTATGGAGAGCCGCATGTCGTCATCGAATACGTCAAATCGAACTTACGGCGCTAATGCTCTGGCTGGAGTGAAATCACTGTAAGCGAGCTGTCAATCTGACATTTGATAATTGTATTTTCTGCTCAAAATGATTGTACCTGTTCTGGATGAGCGCTGTTAGCACTTTTAGTGCGCTTTTTAATCCGGACCGGAGGCCCTACCGCCTAACTCTTAGCGTTGCACTCGCTATTGTTGTTACCTGCAGGCGGAGCATGGGCTGCCAAGAAGTTTGTGATTAAACTCAGTCACACGTATCCCTTGACGAACGTCAAGAAATTTTTATCACGTCAGTCACACTTAGGCTGCGGTCCGAAAATCAATAAAAGTTACTATCAGCGCTATTAGCGCGCTCAAACGCGTCCTGAAATGTTTAATAATTGTGTTTTCGGTTTAAAATAACTTGTAACTAAAAATCCACAAAACAAAAGTACTGAGAAGCAATCGAAAGCAAAATGACGTACCCTAACCAAATAACTCGACATTTGGTTTGACAAATTAATACGCTAAATCCCGTACCGAAATCGTACGCATGCTGATAGCGCTGTTAGCACTTTTAGTGTGCTTTACGAAGCGGGCGATTATAATCATGAACACTGTGAGCGCTGTTATCTGTTTCAGACCGCAGTCTAAATACGCGCCGCCGTGCTACTCTTAATACATATAGATTATGTCACTGAAATTGTGAGATAATACGTGACTCAAGTCCCGTCTTGGCAGCCCGTGCTCCGCCTGCTGTAGGGCCACGGGTGATTATAATCGTTAGTACTGTGAGCGCTGTTATCTGTTTCGGACCGTAGCCTTAGTGATATTCCCTTGTCGCATGCGATTGTGGGGGGCGGGCGGTGCAACATTGGCCTGCATAGTTAGCACCAATTACTGACATCTTTACCGGAAGTTTTCTTATAAACCTACTCCTTAACAATTAGTAATGGACTTAAGAAAAATAACGCCTGATACCATTTATTTTAATAGTAGTAGATATAATAAGATAACGGAGAGGGACTCTGTACCAGGGTCACCTTCTGGGTACATACGTCTTACCTATTTCTGCCACAAAGCACCAGTGCTTGCATTGCTGTGGTCCGGTTTGAAGGGTTGAAGCTATGGCAGTGAAATTACTGGGCATCGTGACATTACGTGTTATGTCATAAGTTGGCAACGTAACGTACTTATGGGGATTGCAGATTTGTTGTGTATCTCACAAGAGCCACATGTACTATAGGTGACTTAGTGTTAGCAACCACTTACCATCAGATGGGCAGTCAGTATGGTTGTTTGCCAACTCAGTTGTATAAAACAATATGTGATGTCGCTCACCTAGGTCGCTGGAGTTGACGTTGTGCACTATGGCGCAATCGTAGCCGGCGGCCATCGCATGGCGGACCTTCTCCTCGAAGCTGCAGTTGTATCTGGTGGACAATGCAAACGGATAAGATTTCATAATTATTGTCGTATCGTTTTATTTGATACTAGCTTTTGCCCGCGACTTCGTCTGCGTGAAAGAAATAATTTAAGTAACTTATTTTTTAATTCAATCTGCTTATAAATGTGCCCAACAACACAGCACAAAAGCATGTCCAAAAACTGACCGTAGCACCCCAGCTACTTGTGCACTATGTTTCGGCCCGCATCCGGCCAACTATAAAGGTTGTTCTGTGTATAAAGAAATACTTGAAAGAAAAACTCGGAAACACACGCACAAAAGCCCTAAAGATGAAAGACAAATTGTTCAAAGTCCACAAACTGCTGATGCTAGTGCTGAAGTTATACTAGAGTCCTCGAAAGAGAAAAATCTGACCACCAAAGAAAATTCAACCTACTAAGATGTTCTACGACGATGTCATAGAACTAACAACCAACCTATTCATGGTTCTCAAATAACACAGAAACAACAGTCATCGGCAACTATTGAAGAAATGTTCCTTAAAACAAACTGAAAAAATTTATCTCCTCTTACAACAAATGAGTACTTTACTAAACCTCATAACAACACTGATCAAAGAACGACAATGCTAACGTTTCTTAAAATAGCAACTTGGAACATTAATGGTCTGACACCTAATAAAGATGAAATTGATATTGTCCTCAGAATAAATGATCTTGATATTCTAATTATATCAGAATCACACTGTACTTCCAAAAGTGTGATAAAAATAAAAAATTACAACACCTACCTAACAAATCACCCAGATGGCACAGCTCATGGTGGGACTGCTATCATTATTAAATCTTCTATTCAGCACTATGAATTACCACAGTTCAAAACAAACCACATACAAGCTACATCAGTCTTTGTCCAGGATAAACATGGCGACATCACAATTTCAGTAGTATATTGCCCGCCAGGCCGGAAAATTGATAAAGATCAGTTTCACGAGTACCTGACAACTCTTGGCTGCAGATTCGTTGCTGGAGGAGACTGGAACAGCAAGCATGTTCACTGGGGCTCAAGGCTAACCACCACCAGAGGTAGAGAATTAAAAAAGTGCATTGATAATAATCACTTCATAACAATCTCACCAACAGATCCTACGTACTGGCCAACAGATTCTAACAAACTGCCTGATCTCATAGACTTCTTCGTTATGAAAGGCCTTTCCCGCATGTTTTCTAGTATAGAGGTATCTTATGATGGATCATCTGATCATATTCCCGTAATTCTTACTCTGAGTTCAACAATACTTCAAAATCAAAAGCCCTGCAAATTATACAATCGTCACACTGATTGGCACAGCTTCCGCGAGATGCTTTCAGATAACCTAGACTTAAGAATAAAACTTAAAACAGAAACTGATATAGATAATGCAGTTAAAATCTTCACTGAATCTGTCCAAATCGCTTGTTGGAATAATTTAATACAGGACAATAAACACGAGCTGAGGAAATCTTTTGTTCCACTAGCAGTCAAAGATCAAATTCTAGAAAAGAGGAGGTTAAGAAGAGTTTGGCATTCTAGTCGTCATCCTCAAGATAAACAGGCATTAAACAAAGCAATAAAACATCTAAAACAGACTATCAAAGACATTCAGAATGAGTCCCTAGAAGCACATCTACAGTCACTATCAGCAACAAAGGCATCCGACTATTCACTATGGAAGGCGTGTAAATCTAAGACTAACCCAGTCAACCCAAAACCACCACTTAAACTCGGCGACAACACGTGGGCTAGAACCAAACTGGAAAAAGCGGAAGCTTTTGCAAGCTACCTTGCAAGTGTGTTCAAACCTAATGAGAGAACTGACTCAGTAAGTGAACAAGAAATTGATAATGTGCTTCAACAGGATCTTCAACTCTGCTTGCCACTGAAAGCTGTGACTACTCAAGAAGCAAAGAGAAACATTAATGCCCTGGATATTGGGAAGGCGCCAGGGTTCGATATGATTGACGGCCGAGTGCTTAAAGAACTACCAGTAAAAGCTGTAGTGTACCTTACTGTCCTCTTTAATAGCATAATTAGAATAGGATATTTTCCAACTCTCTGGAAAGTCTCTCTCTACAATTACAATGATTTCCAAGCCAGGCAAGCCCCCGCACGAAGTGACATCATATAGACCGACAAGCTTGCTGCCTGTAACTTCAAAGCTATTTGAGAGACTACTACTCACCAGACTGAAGCGTGACCTGACTCTGAATTCTGTTATCCCCGACCACCAATTTGGTTTCAGACAGGAACATGCAACAACAGAGCAGATTCATCGCGTATGCCATGTCATCAGAAATGCACTAGAAAGGAAAGAATACTGCTCAGCTGTATTTCTAGATGTGCAGCAAGCTTTTGATAGAGTCTGGCACAAAGGCTTACTTTTTAATATCAAAACACTACTGCCACACACATACTTCATGTTGCTAAAATCCTACCTCTCTGATAGAATCTTCAGTGTGAAAGAAGATAACTTCACATCAAGCTTTCATGATGTTCAGGCTGGAGTTCTTCAGGGCTCCGTCTTGGGTCCTGTATTGTATTCCATATTTACTGCAGATCTACCTCAAACACCCAATGTTACTTTAGCTACATTTGCGGATGACACAGCCGTTATGGCATCACATGATTGCCCCGTGGAAGCCACTAGAATCGTTCAAAATGGCTTGAGCGAAATAGATCACTGGCTGAAAAAATGGAGAATACACGTGAGCTCAACAAAGTCAGTGCATGTGACCTTCACTCTGCGACGGAAAAATTGTGCTCCTGTGGTTCTCAATGGAAACACCCTCCCACACTGCGACGTAGTGAAATACCTAGTAATGCACCTTGACCGACGTCTTACGTGGAAAAATCACATACAGGGGAAGAGAAATAAAATAAACCTGCAATACAGGGGACTATACTGGCTTCTGAGTCGTAACTCCAAACTTAGTACTGACAACAAGCTCCTAATATATTCTACGATTTTGAAACCAATCTGGACTTACGGTATTCAGCTTTGGGGCTCTGCTTGTGATTCCAACACCATGATCATCCAACGAGTGCAAAACTATATCCTTAGGCAACTGAGCGGCTCACCCTGGTACATAAAAAACTCAGAACTGCATAGTTACTTGCAAATTAACACAATTAAGGCAGAAATACAAGCTGCAAACGTAAAATACAGGTCTAAATTGGTCCACCATCCGAACCAACTAGCTGTCCAACTGACCATACCACAATCTTTGACACGACTCAAAAGACGCAGATTCCTAGAACTGGACAGCCCGGAATAGGCAGTAATTTAGAATTTGGGAGTGTTTTCTTGCTGAAGAAAATACCTACACACGACAAAAGCTCGGAAACACATCTGCTCATAGTCAGCATGACTGATTGCATGATATAAGTAAAACATAAAAAAAAATCTGCTTATATCCTTACCCACAACTCAAACTATCTCGTGACCAAATTTCATCTTAATCAGTTCAGCGGGTAATGATTTTTCATACAAACTTCCACCCCCCTTTTCATCCCCTTCAAGGATGATTACTGCGATAAAAACTATCTTTTGTCCTTTCAAGGGACTCAAACTATCTCTATACCAAATTTGTTCTGAAACCTGACACTGGTTCAGAACAGCGACGACGGATCGAAGTTCACTGAGGAAATAACTGAAAAGTTGACAGCGGGGCGAAGTTTATCATCGCGAAATTTGCGAATTTGTCATAAGAGTGAATAATAGTGGGTGTATCAGAACGTGCAATATTTAATAGGTATATGATATGTTAGAAGATATAAGATTGACCCTATAGGTGCTTGCCTAAGATCTGAAACCTTATACTTTCTGAGTTAATAGACTAAACTGAGAACAAAACTTTTAAATGACAACCATAATCCGGCTGACTGTGGAATTAACGTTTTCCCCCGTAGTATTTATTTATTTTGCCGCGCCTGGGCACAAGTCATAGCTACGTAGTCTGTCTGCAATGGCACTCGCTAGTTATGAATGAAGTGACGTGACAGATATCGGCGTAGTGTCCTACGTACGCTAATGTAAGGCTGTCGATACTTAAAATCAAACAATAATTTATTTAGTTTGTATCGAAAAAAAATTGCACGATTAACCCAAATATTATTCCTACAGAATCTCCACTTCTGATGGATAATCCTTCATCACTTAAATATTATTTCCGTAATTCCGCGAAATCCTTTAAAAAAATGAATTATTCGCATAAGAAGGATGCACAGGTTATTGGTAAAGGTGGTATTCCATTTATCAAATATCTTTGTCCAATTTCTATGCCAAATATTTGGTC
This sequence comes from Schoenobius gigantellus, assembly GCA_963935595.1. Classification (NCBI taxonomy): domain Eukaryota; kingdom Metazoa; phylum Arthropoda; class Insecta; order Lepidoptera; family Crambidae; genus Schoenobius; species Schoenobius gigantellus. The sequence goes on along the minus strand of OZ012544.1, from coordinate 6,997,581 downwards.
AAATTTCTTTGACGGATGCCTATTCAATTTGTCCGAGATTTTGCGTAGTATGAGAAAATGGAGGAAAGCGAAGCAAGTTTATGTGCTGCGATCGCTATTCAGTTATTACTAAAAAGGAAAAAAAAAGAAAAAATCTTTGGGTGAAGAAGTCATGGATCCAAAAGCGAAGAGAAAAAAGCATTCTGAATAATTTACTAATAAGAGAAGAGAATATTGGGATGATGACTGAATTCTAATTTTGACGTCTCGTCATAAAATATTTAAAAACCGTAGAAAAAGATGCAATCATGTGAAATTAGAATTGAAATCGGCTTCGAAATACATTAGATACAAGCATTTTAAACTGTTAATTTGGAAGCGATTAGACAGAGAGATCCGACATCAACCGTGACGTCATTGTTAAGTACGGCCATATAAACTCCATGTAAATTGCCGTTTTGCTAGAAAGAGATGGAGAAAAATCTTTAATTATATCTTGGTTGTTTTTATAGTTATTCCAAAACCGATTTTTTATTTCAGTTTATTATATGAATGAGCTTCTATTAAAGCAATACTATTTTTTTATTCATCTAGCCTCTAGGCTATTACAGGTTGAGGACAGACATCCGTATAAACATTTTTTATGTATAAATGACTCGACATTCAATTACATTTTAATAAAAGTATCACCGTACATAAAAAGGCAAAACACCAAATTGGACCAAATATCAGAGTTGCACGCATTCGATGAATGAAGTCATCCGATTTCTTTGATCAAATGTATACATTGAACAAAGATGTTTGATAAATGTAATACGAGTATACAATCCTATGAAATGAAAGCTAACCTCGCAACGAGCACGATCCACTTGCCGGTGAAGTTGTCGGCGAGCGGCGGCGCGGTGAGGTTGGCGCACGCGTCGCGCGGCTCGCCCGCCACCAGGAACCCGTGCAGCCCGTCCAGCGGCAGGTCGGGCCCGAAGCTGGCCGGCATGTCGCGGAACTCCTCCTCTATCTGGCGTCAGACAAGTAGCTAAGAGATTTAGATTGTGTAACAGAAACTCTATCGCGATCGCTTTGATTTTGGCAGTCAAAGTACTATCGAGGACACTGGCACCTTACCAGTCCTACGTCGAAAGTCGCTTGCACACTGCACGATGGCAATCGTGTCAGACCACGCCCCGCTCCATTCATTCACCAATAGTAAAGCGTAAAGCAGACTGACACCAAGAGCGATTTCAATGAAACCAGATGTCTGTCTATGATTGGCCGTAGTAAATCGTAGTAAAAATAAGTAGCCAATCAGGGATAGGTATGGGTCCTGTGGGCGTGTCTGATGCGATCCGCTTTCAAACGAATATTTCTACAAAGTGGTAAGGCACGAGAGACCTCGATAGTACATATTTTTTTCAGACAGTCGCCACAGGGTCTTGTATTGACGCGGCAATGATTAGCAAAATCAATGCGATCGTGATAGATTTTTCATTAGACAATAACCCTCTTCCCCTTCATCTCGGCAATGCATGGTAAGTGAAGATAAAGCCGAAGATAAAAGCAAGCTTTGTCTGAACTTCTCAACAACTAAAGAGCTGGCTACGTTGCCTCTGATTATCGGAGCACAAGAATATTATAAGCATTGTTATTATGGCGACAAACTTAGGTAAGACGGTGGTAGTTAGCCAGGCGGGCTCAAAACTCCACCATCAACTAAACCAAACAGAAAATCTTGCCCTCATGGAGATTTGAACCTCGAACCTCCTGATCGAAAGCGACTGGATCACGGAGGTGGTTAAAATAACTCTATGAAATATTATCTTTATAGCTAGTGCCACGTTGCCTGCTGCTATGTCATAGGCTGTCATAAGCTGTCCAAATGAGGGACCCTGAGACTCCGGAAGCGCGCTGAAGACTACAGCTAAACAATGTTTGGTTGATATATTGTGCTTCTGCGCGTGAGTCTGGTCACTAGGTTACTTCACTAGTGCTAAATAGTCAGCTCGCCAGCAGCGTGAAGCAGCGACATAATCATGACTCCATTAAGATTGTTAGATCACCTATTCATTCTAGGAAAAATAACAAGCATGACAATCTTTGTATGAACAAATATAAAAGTTAACTAAAGATTGAACTGATTGAAAGAATGACATTTTATGATAATTAAAAAAAAGTATCGGATTATTTTATAAATGTACCCAAGACGGCGACCTTTGCCAATGGGACCTACCGCCAGTGATTCGTCCGCTAGAGGTGACTGATAGTGTAGCACCAGAGGGCCTATTACCGACCTCATGGTTTTGCAAATGATATCATAGTGCAAAACGAAAAATACGATTGCCGGTCAGATGTTTGATCATTTGTTCATTATTTAATGATGACATCATTGAAATTATGCCATAGTGATGATATCATTGGAGATCGGTAATACGAAATGCAGCATTTCATGACTTCTTTTTCTCAAATGTATACCATGTCATAGGATGAACAATTTATGACATTAATGGCCAATTTCCCTAACCTTGTCTTAGCTTAGGAAACTACTAAGAAGTATGCTGTCACTTTTTGTCTTTAATGAAAAGAATGTGACAGCATGCCACCTAAGAGTATCCTTAGCTAAGACAATGTTGGTGAAATTAGTCATAAGACCTGCAGGCCGGTCTTAATGTCATAAAACATGTGTTTTATGTTAAAATTTGATTGTTGGCTATTTGTGGGTTAATTTAATAATTTCTTAAGTATAAAAGTAAACTTGTCAATATTTGCAAAGTAAGTAAACAAATCTACCGAAATTTGACAGTTGTTCCTTATTTACCAGTGGCGCCAACTGGTGAGCGTTAATACGGTAGCCCCCACTGTGTTGTAATGGACTTTGTGACCGTGAAGGCAGATTGTTGTTTCAGACAGTAGCATTTATAATTCCTTCAAAGGACAATTAATTGAAACATTGTGACAAGTCACTTTAACTTTTATCTTAATCAAGGTAATAATCAATTCTATACTAACAAAATGTTGCAAGCTGATGATCTGGAAAACTCTCACGGCGAACTGGGGCGACATTTTCGATGCAGGCGCCTCCCGGACACTAATCACATTGTACCTTCACGTCAACCTATTCCAGTTTTACCTCGCTGCTTAGTTCTACCGCTGAACATATATGAGGAAGTAACACCCCTAATTGTAGGCAATGATGATTTCAAGCCGCACCGGTTACACAAAATGGGCACTGATAACGGAACTACGTATATCTATAGATTAGCTATTGGAAAATTACTGACTCTATTTTACACAATAAGAATACTTTTAATACAATTTTAAATCATGTGTAAGGTATGATTTTAATATAATAATAAATGCTGTAAGATTTCAATTAAAGAATAAATAAAATAAAATAATTATTATGTTGAAAATAGAATCGTTTACCGTTTTAAATACACTGTAAATAGCACTGGCATAATATTTACATATAAATTACTGACATCAAAGTTTGATTTAATTACTATGTTAAATTTAAAAACATAGAAAAGTATTTTTTTTTACAAAAAACGTCATAAGCATTCCAATACATGGGCTGAGCTGTGACTCAATTTTGATGCAATCCAATAGCACAGTAGTATAGAAGTTAGATATATTTTAAATTTAAAAGCATAATCGGGAATCCGAATTAGAAATTATGCACATATATAATATAGATACCGAGAAATCGACGTCATAAAAGGCAGTTTTGTTAAAATATTTTTATGCAACACGTGCATTGCAGTTCAAATGTGTTTTTTTCACCAATCAATGATAATTAGTCAAAAGTCGCAATTCATTAGAGTTAACACAAATATCGCACTATTATCCCAGTTATTAACGTCCTAAGTCCACATCGATGTTTATTGACGCGTCTGCATGCACTAATGGTAGTTTAACAAAGATACTGAATAAATTTTAACACGATAAAACTGCAGATAAACATTGTCGCGCTCGTACAGATAACGCCTATACAACAAATAAACCAGGCCTCACTTTCCCCATCGATTTCGTAATTAAACGTTTCTTGTGTGGCGTCAATCAGGTTGATTTATAAATAACTGTGTTTCAGTCATATATTCTTATAAAATTTGTCGGGTAGTTTGAAATACGAATGATATCTTTTGTGTTCGATTAATTCCCTTTTCCATTTGAGCAGCACCATTTTTTCACTCCAAAATCTAATGTTGACCAATGTGACCATGTTTTGCGTTTCTGATTACCTATATGATTAGTTATCTTTTCAAATCGCGCTATTTTCCACAAAGGGCACCTTACGGAAATATACTGATATGAACCTTACGGAAATATCGTAATGTTTAGGTGTCGGCTTATTGCGCGTTTTGCTGACGTTATGTTTCACTTATATTTTTTGGATGGGGTTTTCTCAGCTTCGAGGTGGGAATTTTGAAAAATCCTTTCTTAGTGGGCGCCTATAATAAGCTAACGAAACTCTGTGAAGAATTTTATACTTCTAGTTCTAGTAGTTTTGGCTTTATGTTGACACCTTAGTTAGTCACTTTTATAACTAGCCGTTTGTAAATACAGATATACGTTCCCAATAATCTACACTATTATTGTAAAGAGGAAAGATTTGTATGTAGGTATGTATGTAACAAATAAACTCAAAAACTACTGGAACGATTTCAAAAAATCTTTCACCATCATAATGCTACATTATCCCTGATTAACATAGGCTACAAAATTATTTTTTTGTCTACGGGATAATACAAAATTCCCCCGTGAAAACAAAAACAACGCGGGCGAAGCTGCGTAAATCTAGTAGTTATACAAGGTTATTTTTTAATTATCACAAAAAATTCGTGTGCTTTTTCAGACAAGCAAACTGAACTATTTTCACTACTAATTAAAAAATAAACTTGTATAATTAGAATCTTTGGTAAGTGACGTTAAGAAGATTAAGATCTTGCTTCATGCCAATTTTCATGATTCTAGGTCAACGGGAAGTACCCTATAGGTTTTCATTCCCTTTTGAAACCGCAAAATTTGCAAAAATATGCGACATAAACGGAACGGTCATATCTCTTGAGCGTGTTACTTACAAGTATGATTTTTCACATCTGAAAGAGACCGTAGATCTTAGTATTTGATATAAATTTCAGAATGATATCTCTACGCGTTCCCGAGAAAAAGAGTCTTGACAGATAGACGGACAGACTGACAACAAAGTAATCTTATAAGGATTCCGTCTTTTCTTTTGAGGAATGGAATCCTAAAAATGGAATTCATGAAATTAACACGCATGTTAGCGTCAAAAATCCGTGCTTAAGTGGAACGCGCCTAAAGCCAATTACAATAGTTATTTACAAGAGGAAAAATCTAAACATGTTTAGAGAATAGCAGGGGCCTTATTATGCTAACGTTAACGCATTTGTGGCGTGTCAATAACGCTTCAATAGCATCGCTTTTTGAGTCAATTATTGTTGATTAACCGATTACTAATTAAACATTTGTCACTATAGACTTATCAAGAAATCGGAGCTCGAACGTTAAGATTAGCGGAATTAGGCCCCTGATTGTATGCAAATTTGTGCTGCCTAAATTCATATGAATTCTGTTAAAGGGCTGCTTATTTGAGCGACGACTGCTGTGCCCTGCCTGTGTTAACTGTTAAATACAATTCTTTATATATATTTTTTTCATGTTTCATAATAAAAAAAAATATATGATAATACATTTTAGGATGCCAATGACAGGTTTCACAAAAAAGTACTGTAAGAAAATACTGTAAAAGTGAATATACGTAATTCTGACGGGTATAATGAGACAGAAGCCCACATTTTAATTCAAAACACAATTATTGAGATAATTAAATACATTAGTTTTTATACATTTTGGTGAGGGAAGCATTAAAAAGCCGGCCTAACCTAACCTAACCGTGCACTGTGATTGGTTGAAGCTAAAATATTCCACTTGGGTCAATTCAATTCAATTTTTAGGTAAAGTGGCTTCTGTCAGATTTGACAATTTCACCAATTTCAAGTGGGAAGCGAAAACACGGATATAAATTAAGAAGTTTAGCAGTATGATAACTACTTAGCCGGTTGGGCTACCTGTGGACAATGCAAAGCGAACATTAAAATATTGTTAGTAGCGGCTAAAATTAAGGGTTGTAGGTGAGAAATTAAAGGAGGGTGTAGGTATGAGTTGAGATGCACCTAATGCCTAGGATAATTTTGTCCCACTTGGGTCGCTTCATGTTTCTGGCAAACAATGTCGCGTGGTGTTTATCTTGACTAGTATTCAAAATAACCCAATTAGTAGCAGTTTTCATTCAATTCAATAATAATTATTGGTTTTTATGAAGAAACTTCAAAGTGTGATATCTTTGCTCCGATATTAGTTAGATATATGTACCCCATAATAAAATTTATTTCTTTTGAATTGTCCTTTCAAAATTTACAACTTTCATGAATGGCCGCTAAAATTGAAAAAGACGCCAACTTTACCCATACCCTTTGTCACCAATTCAATATAGAACTGTGATGTTGTCTGTACCTATTCTTATATTATTTTAAACTTTTCAGTGTTTTTGAAGTGGGTTTTTATTTTTTATTTTTCACTTTTTAGTGAATGATATCTTTTTAGTAAAAGGAACCCTAATTTTTTTTATGTATGACCCGGCAAATGACCTCCCACCTGATGTTAAGCGGTGAAAGAGACCCAAATGAGTTGACAGATAGAGTAGGGACGACATCCACTATCCTACCTGCCCGTCCCTTGCCGGCCCAAAAGATGCTTTTTCACGCCTCTTTTGAAGCAACCCATGTTGTAGGATGGAGGAAACACGTGCGCAGGTAGAGAATTCCAAGTGTGGGATGAACGACAGAAGAAGGAATCTTGGAATTTCTTGGTACGGTGTGAAAAGGAGGACACAGTGTACGGATGACTCCGAAGGCCCTTACGCGTGTTTCTGTTAAGGAATGGAGAGGGAGGGATAATTAATAGCAGGTGAGCTGGTATTAAATTAGGGTTTCCCTCGATTTTCATTAGATCCCATCATCAGATCCTGACTTTAGTGATCTTGGGACCACCCTTGGAGTATCCTCCATCGAATACAAAAGGAATTTTGAAAATCGGTCCACATTTGGCTGAGTAATCGCGTAACATACACACAAAACAAGTTGGACACACCTAAAATTTTAAGGGTTTCCCTCGATTTTTATGGGATCCAATCATCAGATCCTAACTTTGGTGACCATGGGACCACCCTTGGAGTATCCTCTATCGAATACAAAAAGAATCATCAAAATCGGTTCATAAACGACGAAGTTATCCGCGAACAAACAGAAAAAAATGCATATAATGGTCGAATTGAGAAACCTCCTTTTTTAGAGGTCGGTTAAAAAATATTTATCAATCAACAAAAACTGCTCATTGTGTTATTGTAAGAGCCGTCTGCATCATTTCACTTGTCTATCAGATATTCCTTACGATCATACTTATTATTGATGTAATGTAATAAGTTTAATCATTATGTACTTACTTGATAACCTATAGCTGTATTTGTATGGCGTGTAATAATGAAGGTTGAATAATGCAATATACCTACAATCCTGCATACGATACGATACGCTTACTAGAAATAGGTATAAGTGATTCCATAAAAAATGAAAGGCGGCTGTACACTCTCGCCGAGACACCCCGAGACAGGCCGAGTGCGAGAGTGTACATGGTAGCTCTCGCCTCGCCTCGGGATGTCTCGTGCTTACTCGCCCGCTCTCGCTCCCGTGTCGGATTTTGTGCCCGAGTCAACCGCTCTGAACACACGTGAATTGAGTCGTACTAATCATAATATTTCACATCGGAATAAGTATTTGCACGTCGAAAAATGACAAAATATGTTGGATTAGCTTCTTAAGCACCGATTACACTTCACGATCCATCGGGAGTTAGGGCCCTAGCTAGTGTGGTCTAATCGCTGTTAGGGAGTTAGGGTCCCGATATCGTGCGATCGTGGTTGCCCGATCGCCCTAACTCCCTAGTTAGGGAGATGTAATCGCTGTTAGGGCGCTCAGTCGCCGCACAGCGCTCGATGTGAGCGGATAGTTGCTGTGTATCGGAAGCGAAATTGGCCTCGCGTGCCAAGAAAATGTCGTCCAAAAATGAAAAATCTGGTTTAATGAATGTTCTGGACATGTATAAAGCTATACCAAATTTATTTCTCGTCGCTAAAAATTTTAGCGTCACTGCTAATCGTTGTTTAGCACCTACACTTTCTCTAAATAATGTGTCATGTTTCTGAATATAATTATTATTATACTGGTGTCGATTCTGAAGCACAACTTACTAAACTAAACTAATTTCACAGCACTAAAAATAAAGCCGTCACTTTTAATCCTTTAAAGAAAAACAGAGATGGCAATAGTTTTAATCCTGTCAAATTAGTTTAGTTTAATAAGTTGTGCTTCAGAATCGACACCATTGTCACTTAATTTAAAATATGTTCAAATTGTGCAGAATTTATTTTTAAACAATTTTTGAAATCTTCTGGCTCTAATGAATATAAAATGTTCATATTGCATAGTTTATTTTATTTTAATTATTTTTTATTTATTTACATCGCCTCAAATTTTTTATCTATCTATCGCATTACACAAAAACATGAGACTCATAAGTATAGGTCAGGATTGGTCTATGCATCTTCGACTTTAAATCTGTATGGCAGGGATCCTGGTGTAGAGCGTTATTTTTTCATAAATTTGTTATTTTTTTCATGTTTTTTTGTTCATTTTAATAATTTGTTATTTTATTATTATTTTTTATGAATTACTTGTTTTTTATTTATAATTTTGTTTTCAGAAGAAAAAGAGTTATGTTAAGAATAAAAAAGCGATTTTTAATAGAATAATTTTCAGTTAAATGCCTACCATACAAAAAAAAGTGTCACTTGCATCGTAGTTTTATAAAAGCACACAGTGATTCTCTTTTTATTTAATTTTTTCACATTTACACCCGCAGTTGCGACAAGGGTGATACCATTTTTTTCATATTTGGAGAGTGCAGGAACCATCCTTCCAACACCACGTTCGGTTGCCTACTGAGTTAGGGAGGCGATCTAGTGCAGTGTGATCAGAACGCTCTAACTGCCCTAGCTCCCGATGCGACGCCCTAACACCCGATGGATCGTGAAGTCTAATCGCTGCTTTATAATCATCTCTGTAACCATATTTTTATCCGACTTCAAAAAAGGAGGAGGTTCTCAATTCGATGTATATGTTTTTTTTTTGTGTGTATGTTACGCGATTACGCCGCCAATTGTGGACCGATTTTCAAAATTCTTTTTGTATTCGATAGAGTAAACCCCAAGGGTGGTCCCATGGTCACCAAAGTCAGGATCTGATCATGGGATCCCATGAAAATCGAGGGAAACGCTAATTTAATACCAGCTCACTGAAGGTGAGCTGGTATTAAATTCGGGTTTCTTTCACTAAAAAGATTGCATTCACTAAAAAGTTAAAAACAAAAAAATATTATATAACAAATAAAAACCTACTTCAAAAACACTGAGAAGTTAAAAATAATATAAGAATAGGTACAGACATAAGAATAACTAATAATACGAGTATAGAAGCGAATCTCCTTTGTGGGTGCGCCAAATGCCGCTATTTGCATACCTACAGCGCCCTTCCCCCTATAACGCCCCGCAGTAGTCTGCGGACGCCGCTAGGGTCACCACATGGACGTATGGTTACCACTACAATATTTTTTATATAGGTACCTCCATATTTTACATTAAATGAGAAACTGAGCATACACCTAGACTTATTGATTTTGTACTTCAAGTGTAGCGAGCGAGCGACTATCTTTAGCAATAGTACGCACATTTTTAGTTTTTTTGATTCCGTAGTTATAAGAACCTGCCTATTTTTCATTAATTGAGCTTAATCCCTACACTTCGAGAACTAAATCATTAAAATGTTACGAATTTCGATGTACAAAAGTGGTTTGTAATTTAGGTATCGTACCTACGTTTATAGTCCAAGAGCTGAAGTTATGAATGTACTAATGGATAAAACCTAAGCTCACTTTTTACTATCAGACCAACATTTTCACTTGAAAAAAAATCTGTTGTTTCATAATTTCAATTAAGTATTGATTGTATTTAAATTTTATATGGAACAGTGACAAAGGTCGATAAAAATATATATAGCAGTACCAAAGTTTCTCATAATTCAAATTATTCCCGACTTGACAAAAAAAATCCCATACTTACAGAGTTTCAAAATTGCACTACAATTGCACGACAGCTTTAGAAACTCGATACATTATATTGTATTAGCTTTGACATGTAATGAATATTACGAATAAAACTGTATCTGTATCTAGGGTAGGTATAATAAAAATAATTTTAAAGTATTCAATCATCTTTATTTAAAATGTTTCAATTCAACAGAAATATTTACAAATGTCCGATATTTATAAAAGATGGCGTTTTTGTAGATGATTTGAAGTTTCGGTTATTAAACTTCAGCGCGTAGTAAATACGCATTCTTATAAAAAACTTAATCAGGTAGGTAATCAATAGGAAAACTTTTACAAGGTACCTGAAACACACGGTGCGCGCCTTGACTGGCGATTCCGTTCAACGGAAATCAAACGGTAGGTAAATATCGTGGCCTTGAGCGCTCGACGGCCGGGAGTTTCGCTTCTATATTCGTATTATTAGTTATTGTTATGGTACAGACAACATTTCACTTCTATATTGAAGTCGGTGCCAAACGATGATCTCCTAGAAAGTGTTAAAATTTGTCACCGACTTCAATATAGAAGCGTGATGTTGTCTGTACCTATTCTTATATTATTTTTTAACTTTTCAGTGTTTTTGAAGTCGGTTTTTATTATTATTATTCGATGCATAGCGACCATCCACCATATTCTTTAACGCCACTCTTTTTGAAATTTTTTTGTATGATATTTGTGTACATAGATATAATAATTAATAGTGCATAGCGAAACAGTGGAAGCGACTTCTAACGCGTCCATCCTCTCGGTGATCAAAACCGCAAGTGAATAGACGAGAGTGTACATGGTAAGCACTCGCTGACAGGTCTCTCGGGCGAGACCTCTCGGCGAGACTTGACGAGAGCACTCGTCGAGAGTGTACAGCCGCCAAAAGAGTTTTTATTACTTTTATTTTTTTACTGAAATGTCTCGCTGTATTAGTATGGCGTGTACTAATGAAGGTTGAATAATGCAATATATCATACTCATACAATACGCTCACTAGAAATAATTAAATGCAGGCATCTCAGATTTCCTACACTCTTACTCGCTTGTTGTGCTCCCCACAGGACAATTTGAAGAAGTAAAGCCAACTACTTAGCCTGCAAGCCTCGCATGCCAGCTAAGTAGTTGGCTTAAGTAATCACTCGCTCTGTATATATATCATGATGTTCTCGTCATTTTGGACATAGGCCTTCCTCAAGGGTCTCCAAACTGAATGTTCCCGTGTTGCTTGCATCCAGCGGCTTCCTGCGCATTTACCAGATCGTCGGGCCAGCTACTTCTTTTATACAACAAAGCTGGCAAACAGGCAAACTGCCCACCTTATGGCAAGTGGTTAGTCACCTATAGTTCATGTAAGCCCTGTCAGATTTGCAAATATGTAATCCCTACAGAATGCGTTGCTAACTTGTGACATAAACCCACTAATTTCACTACCATATCTTACCCTTCAATCCGGAACACAGCAATGCAATCACTGCTGCTTTGCGACAGAAATAGGTAAGACAAGCGGTACCCATACAGACGACTGGTACCGACTGGTACAGAGTCTCTCTCTGGTAAACCTTGGGCGGACTATAGCATTACATCTCCTGGCACGCAGCCGCCACTGCTGGACCTTTCCGGTCCGACAGCTGTCAGTTCAGGCAACATTCCCTATCTACTGCCACTTAAAACGAAACATTAAAGGCGAGAGAATTGAAATATAGGTATTTGTAAAATGTACTGCTGTCCAGCTGTGCCTAAATAGAGCGCGATAGAAATAACTGCTGCAAAATAGAAGTTTTGCTGTCCTCTTTTTCCTCTTCTAAGACTATACCCATTAAATTACTTTTTTCATTAAAAATTAAAGAAAGGGCTTAGTTGTGTTATCAATCAGAAGTAACAGATAAATGTGGTATAGATTTGTGATGAGGAGGGAAGAGAGTCACATTACTAAAAGTTACGGATATGAATTAGGACGGTAGAGGTAGACCCAAGATAGTACAGATGATTTGCATAAAAAGAATTATACATGCAAAGAATGAAAGTATGACATATGACACAGATGAATGGAAAATAAAATATGTTGCACCAACGTCACATAAAATGATGATGATGAGTATATTGATCCTTACCAAATGTGGTACATCTTGTGTGTAGACAATGATGTTTCCATTAGCAACTGCTAACAGGCCCAGCACTCCTGCGATGATGGACAGCATCTTGGCTTACTGCATCAGACTAAATGCTATTGTGACTATTGCATGTCATTGAGGACTACACTACAGACATTGTAGGCCGATGATTGTGGTTCATCTTCTGTAATCCTGAAAAAAAAAGTTATGTTGTCAAGTCCAAAATTCCTACTATTATCTATTTTTTACTACCACAATATTTTGTACTGTCCCATCTTTCCGCTGTATTCTTCCTTATAATATCCTACTTCCTTATAATATCATAGTTCTATTTTTCTCATAAAAAATTGTATTTGTTATTCATTATGTCATGTAAAATGTGATTTTTATTTAGACATTTATTATATGTAAGTAATACACAGGATTCAGACAATTTTTAATGTAAAATTATTGTACCTATATTTTTGATTTGGTAAACAACAACTTGCTACAATGATACATTGACTTGAAATGTCACATAATAATATGTAAGTTCATATGTAAGTAAATTTTCTACTTACTGTGGGTAGTGAGCCCCCACTACTCAAATTTAATTCGCTTTATCTTAGTAGTTTTTTGCTATTTCAACAAACTGACAAATATTTTTATATATACATAATTTTCATTTTGCATAACCTACTGTCCAGATTACATGATAAATTTATAGTGACAAATATATGTTTGTATATTTGTCATTACAGATCTGGAGTAGTATGCTTGCTCCCAGCTTGCAAAACTACTAATATGGGGTATGGTAGACCTCAACAAGCCTGTATGAAACAAAGTTGCCATTTTGTAGACAAAAAATTAAAGCTGATAGAGAAAAAGGATAGACCTAGGTTTCATTCTAGGTATCTGGGGGGCAATCGCACTAATTATAATGTTTCAACCAAATCAGAAACGTTTCGGTTCCCATACATTTTGACAACACCTTGACAGCAGTCAGATGTCAAAACATATGGGAACGGTAACGTTTTGGTTTTGGTTCAATTGTTCGTAAATAGTGCGATTGCCCCTCAGATCTCTTAAACCGTAATGTCTGTCCCTATCCCTGTCTAATGGGGCAAGTGACAGAAAGGATGAGGATTTAACTCAAACAGACAAATGCATTACCAAAAAATTTTTCTACATTCCAATAACACCATTTTTGTTGTTTTTAATTTGATTTACAAAAATTGTGTTACCTTCAAACGAATGAACAGAGAACAAAACATTTAAATCACCTAAGCAAGTATTTTCTTGAATATGATTATTTCATTAAGAACATGAAAACTGATGGAAGTATTTAATTTTGCAACTTTTCAGTATACAAAATGAGAATCCAGCATGTTATTTTTACATGCAGCTAAGTGAAATACATTTTTTTGTTGATTTTTATGATAGTGTTTGGCACAAAATTACCATAGTATTTTTATTGTAAAAATAATATAAATCTATAAAGGGCCTAATAGACGTTTTTAAATAAAAGAATTAATAGTAATTTTGAGCTAAGCATGACTTTAATAATTATGAAACACAATTTGTAATCTACTTCATCAACCATGTGTCATACTAGGAGTTAAATAAATATTGTTTAATTGGTTAGTGTTTACTATGCACTTTATGTAAATGACTTGCTTCCAGCACATTATTGTAAAGCAGTAATGTAGTCACAATGGTAAATTAAAAACATTAAATGTGTTGATGACTTAATGCTTGAAAGCAATCTACTAACAAAATGGGAGGACTATAACCTAAAGATACTATATTAGTTAAAAAAATAGTCACAAAGTTTACCTACTCACTATCTAACCATACGTTGTTCGCTAAATAATTGAAGCTATTGGGTCACATACTATTGTTTGGCAACTGATAACAATGATTGGATGTTACTATATAAAAGTTTATCAAAATGCTAAAGTAATCGGTACTATAGGACACATCCGAGATTGCATTTAATTTAATTCGATTAATTTACACATGATGTACATAGCTGGCCTTGGATCACGTGTTTTATTCGTAACAATAAATTCAGTTGAACTTGTTCACATCGTATGTTTTAGATGTATGAGTATAATTCATTACATGATACTAATTACAAAGAGAATGTTACTTACATAAAAGCCAGTGTAATTCCACGCATGTGTAGCATAAACAGTATTTTTAAAATTATCAAAACAGTAGAAATTTTCAATGAAAATAAAAACAAAAATAATTACGACTAAAATCGCTTCCGCAATAATTTGTCAAAATTTCATTTTTTTTTTTTTTTTTAATTTTGTTTATCCCATTTGGGAAAGGCAAAGGCGTCAACCATACAGCCTAGTCTGTATGCAATAAACTATTGTTATTCATTCTTCTTTTGAATTCACAAATCGCCAAACGTAGAGGTTACATATTCATAAATTGCTTCAAAGCATTTTTCAATGGAAAGAAGTTTTTGTAAAGAGCGCGGTAGATCTTGCTGGTGTTTCATTATTTTTGAAATTTCTTCTAATAAAATGTTTCTTTGCAGGGCAAAAATTGGACATTCGTAAAAAAGGTGATGCAGAGATTGAGGTAAGGTGGTGTTGCACCAGTTGCACGATGGGGAAGAAGTCATGCCTAGCCGGTACAAATGGTCATTGAATCGACCGTGCCCAATTCGCAAACGGCAAATAATAGTAAAAAATCTTCTGTTTATGTAATTGTGTCTATTGAACCAGGGTTGTTTTATTTTATTATTTATTTCTCGATACCACTTCCCTTTTATGAGCAAAGTACTATTCCAGTGTTCTTCCCATAGCTTCAATATTTCTTTCTTGATTAGAGCTGTACAATCAGTATATGAAATTGGTATGTTTTTTATAGGTACGTCTAGAGTGTTCATAGTTTTGGCCAGTTTATCTACTTCCTCGTTTCCATATACACCGATATGAGCTGGAGTCCAAAATAATATAATGTCTATTTGATAATTTATTTTTAAATGATGTATCTGATCTCGGATATTATATATTAAATGATTTGTGACTGATGAAAAGGAAGGATTTCTCAAAGCCATCAACACACTCATGCTGTCAGTAATAATAATCCATTTTTTGTATTGGCTGAACTGTTGAATGTAGTTAAGAGCTACAATTATAGCATTCGCCTCAGCAGAAAATATGCTGGCATTTTGGCACATTTTAAAACTATGTCCAGTTTTACTACCTGTATCATACATAGCTACTGCAACACTTACATTCGTCTTTGAACCATCTGTATAAACTGATCGATAATCATTATAAGCCTGTAGACTTTCGTAAACATCATATTTATCTTTAAAATCTTTATGTAGGACAATATGAATGTCACAGAATTTACTAGCATATGAGCCACTATAACAATGTAAAGTAGTACTACAAAATATATTACATTGTTCTTTTAAACTTATAAAATGTGAGAAATTCTTTGAAAGAAAAGTGTTAGTGGAACATACATTTAATTTATTTAAAAGATCGTTATTCGAACGTGATAAGAGTTTAAAAAGAAATTTAAGTTTTAAAAATTCAAAGCGAATAACCATTGGTGGTAAATGACATTCGACCTGCATAGAATTTATTGGGGAAGTGTTCATAGCACCTAGTATTAATCGTAAGTTCTTATTCTGTATTTTATCAATAACATCTATGTATTTTGGATCGGAAGCGTAACAAAAGAAAGCATACTCAAAATGACTTCTGACCAAAGCTTTATAAAGCATTAACACAATTTTAGGATCAGCACCCCATTTCAATCCAGTAACGGACCTAATTACATTAGTGGCTTTTAAAGCTCTGCTCACCAAGCAATCAACATATAAATCCCACGTAAGATTTTCGTGAAAAATAACACCCAAGAATTTAACTGAATTATCAATAGGCAAAGTATGATTGCTGTATGTAATATTAATTAGAGGTAGAGAACTGTATTTTGGGCAAAATATTACAACTTTACTTTTTAAAAGGCTAACATTTAAATCAAGTTCTGAGAAGTAATCTGCCAGCTTCACTAGATTATTATTTAATGTTAATTGAATATCTAATACATTAGTACCTTTACAATAAATGACAAGGTCATCAGCAAACTGAAGATTGTTGACTAAATTATTATAAAGAATGGAATTTAGTTTTCTTATATACAAAATATACAGAATAGGACTCAAGATGCCTCCTTGACATACACCTTTGCTCGAAAATCTAGGGCCTAAAAATTTATTATCTATTTTGACATACACTTTTCTATCCGTGAGAAAAGCATATATCCAATAAGCAATTTTTACAGGTAAGAAAGATAATAGAGATTCAAACAAAATACCATGATTAACGTTATTAAATGCACCTTCTATATCAAAAAACACTGCTATTGTATACTCCATATTCTTTTGAGCTGTAGTGACGTCCAAAAAAAAATGTGCTAAGCTTTCTTGAGCCGAAAGTCCTCGCCTAAACCCAAACTGGTTTAAAGGTAAAATTGAGTTCTTTTCTATGAAGAATTCCAATCTTTGTTTGATTAGCTGTTCAAATAATTTACCAGCACAAGACGTTAAAGCGATAGGACGATAAGAATCGGGATGAGATGCAATTTTTCCAGGTTTTAAAATAGGAACCAAGCAGTCCATTTTCCAATTAGGAGGAATTGTGCAATCTTGCCATAAAATATTATAAATTTGTAAAAGCTTATAAAGATTGTCAGTGTTAAGTAGCTGAAACATCTTGTACGATAAACTATCTAATCCACAAGCAGTGTTTTTTCTAGATTTCAGAGCTGCAGTTAATTCGTCAAAAGAAAATGGATCAGTGAGGAATGACTGATTATCTGGTAAACTATTGTCCTTCACAATTGGCCTGTTATTTTGCACAAAGTCAGGCGTGTATTTACGTAAAAAATCACTGACCCACGAAAAATCACTATTTTGCTTTTTATATGTTTTATGTGTAAGTTTTCTCATGTTACCCCATACTACTGAAACTGGTGTCAATCGATTTAATTTTGTACAGAATTCTATCCAACTACTTAGTCTTTCTCTCTTAATGGTAAGTTTTTTAGCAGCTTGTAATCTTTTGAAATTAATATATTTTTCTTGAGAAGGATTATTCTTAAAATCAAGATAGGCTTGCTTGCTTTCCTGGACAGCTTTAGCGCAATTACTATTCCACCAAGGAACTGTTCGATATTTTGATTTTAAGTTTTGAGTAGCAATGTTACGTGATTCGGACCGAGAGGTACGAGAGGGAATTGACTTTTGTGCAGCTGTCAAAATGATTTGACAAAAAGAGTTGTATGAATCTATTGGATTACTAATAGGGTTACAATGAAAATTATCTAAATCCTTATTAACAATTGAAGAATACAACTTCCAATCAACTAATCTATGATTAATGCGATTGTTAAAATCATTTTCATCCTGAAAATTGTTTTGAGAGTTAAAACATTGTGAACTACTATTGAATGTAATCTTAGTAAATGTTGGCAAATGATAACTGCCCAATGGATCGTCGTGTACTGACCATTCGCAGCGAAGAGCTAATGAAGGAGATACCATAGTCAAGTCCAAACCATTGGGTCTCCAAGAATGAGAACCGACAGTTGTGACCTGACCATCATTCAACAGGACTAAATTGCATTCATCTAAACACTCAAGAATATCCTTACCTCTGGAATCCGATAACGGACATCCCCAAATTGAGTGATGAGCATTGAAGTCACCAGCTATAATCGTCGGCCTATGGAGAGAATTCAAGAAATGTTTAAACTTATTTTTAGAGAAACTGGGAATACAATTTGTTGGACAATATATACTGGCTATTGAAATAGTGTTCTGATTTAGTTCTAAATGTATTACAATTGTTTGAAGAGAGTTGTCAAAATAAGATGTTACTTTTTGATATTTTAGTGATGTATGGATTAAAATAGCAACACCGTTATGCTTGTTGCCACAGTCATTACGTTCAATATGATAACCTTTGATTTTAAACTGCTTCTGAGGCTTTAGCCATGTTTCACATATAATTGCGATATGAATAAAATGGTCATAAAGAAATTTCGTAAAAATAAGTTGATTGCTTAATAAGCTTTGAGCATTCCACTGTACGATATTCAATTGATTGGGGGTGAATTGTGGGGATTTGATTGCTTACCAAAAGTATTTTTTAAGACCTCTAAAACACTTTTAGAATTTATAGAAGTATTTTGAGTATTATGCAAAGAAACACATTTAGTTATGGTTTCAACTAATAATGAGAGACACTTGCTGTCAGTATTGAGCAGTGTAAACAAATCTACATTATTTTTTGTCTTACTTTCTAATTTGGGAAAATTTAAAGGATTTGTAATATCTGCATAAGAAGCAGGCTTATATTTATTTCTATTTTCAATGATTTTCTGTTTTTTAACTGGGCATATTGGAGACACACTAGTATGATTGCCATCACAATGAATGCAAGTAGCTTTTTCGATAGAAACTGTACAAGTCTTATAGTTATGATTTTCTTTACATATACTACATTTTTCAGAATTTTTACAATATTTTGCCAAATGTCCGTATCTCAAACATTTGTAACATTGCTTAACTGGTGGTATATATTGAGACACATCATGTCTCCAACCACCAATATCTATATGATTTGGCAAAATGGAAGTGGCAAATGTCACTATTACTGTAGTTGTAGGTTGTAATATAAAACCCTCAGTCACATTTATTTTTTTCATTATTCTTTTTATTGTTATTATTTTTTTTGTACTTGTTATCATAGTAAATATTCTCTTGTTTGATATAATGGTAGGTACATTTCTTATAACTCCGGACACCTCAGTTGTAGCAGCAGGAATACTGGCTTTGAATTTGTATTCTTTCAAGAAGGTATTATTATTTAAAAAGGCATTCGCCAAGTCTGGTTTTTCAAAATAAATACCTATCTTAAACTTATTGATATTTCTTAAAAATTTGACGCCTTTGTTAAAGCGCTTTAAACAAGTTGACAAAGAAAGAAGATCTCTTGTTCCAATTGGTTTCTGGATGTCTGATGACTCAACAAAAACCACAAATTCAGTGCCGCTAATTTCTTCCGGATATCTGCGTATATAGTCAGTAACATAATAAGGCTTGTACCTATCTGCATTGCTTATTTCTTCATCACTGTCCGAAGAGGACATATCCGTTTCTACCAACCTTACCTCATCTGTCTCCCTATCTGCATCACCAGACTCTGGTTCATCCTCCTTTTTTTTTCTTTTTCTCGAACTCCGCTTCCCCATATCTGCTTATAATATTATTTAATGCCTATATGTTATATACCTCTTTTGTTTGTGTTTTATTAAGTAACTGACTACAATTAAAAAATTACAAATAAAATATTTTAAAGAGCCCGCCTTTACTATGTGAAGTTCCCGCGCTTTTTTTCACAAAACTCAAAATTGCATTTGTGTTAATGTCAAAGTCAAAAATTCAATCAGTCAACTGTCAAACTTATGTCAATTTCAAATACAGAGGCGCGTTCAGGGCCTTCGCGCGAAGTACAACTTTTCGCTCTAACCCCGTTCAATGCCTTCGAGCGTGACAACCGGGTGAAACAACCGGCCCGTTCAAGACCTTTGAGCGTCGGCGCGAGTTACAACCGAACAACCATCGAATTTGATGGTTGTAAAACGCTCTGACGTTTATGACTGAAATACTCTTACGTGATTGGATGATATTGGCGACCATTATCTAAAATGTCATCTGATAGAAAGAGAGAGAAATAAAAATTCATGTGAAAGAGGGAGATAAAAGATTTGGTTGCTGCAACGCGTTCAACGCCTTTGAGCGAGTTAAAAAACAACCGGACAACTACACCCAGAGGCTCTGAACGCGCCTCTGCTAAAGATTAAAAATAAACTTGAAAATGGCATGGAGGCGCGTTCAGCGCCTCTGGGTGTAGTTGTCCGGTTGTTTTTTAACTCGCTCAAAGGCGTTGAACGGATTGCAGCAACCAAATCTTTTATCTCCCTCTTTCACACGATGTTTTATTTCTCTCTCTTTCTAGTAGACGACATTATAGAATATGGCCGCCAATATCATCCAATCACGTAAGAGTATTTCAGTCATAAACGTCAGAGCGTTTTACAACCATCAAAATCGATGGTTGTTCGGTTGAAACTCGCGCCGACACTCAAAGGTCTTGAACGGGCCGGTTGTTTCACCCGGTTGTCACGCTCGAAGGCATTGAACGGGGTTAGAGCGAAAAGTTGTACTTCGCGCGAAGGCCCTGAACGCGCCTCAGGTAATGCTGGGTACACACCGGCACAACGAACGCCAACAAAGGATATTCTGAGTTGCGTTCCGAGGGTCAGAGTAATACAACCGAGAGTGTTTTTCACACTCACTCCGAGGTTCAGAACGGGTCGGTTGCTATCTTTTTTTTTAGTTTGTATCTTGCCGATCAATTTCAAGCAAAGGGCAAAATATTACTAATCCTTACTATGAAATTAACAGTCAATATCCATTTTTCTGCTTAAAAATAATTACAACACATAGAAATCACTATATTTCCCTAGTATTAGGCTTAAAAGAGTTCAAAGTAGTGTTATTTAATAAAATAATAAATAATTAGCGTATTTTTGACATCGACATTGACATAAAATCTGTCAGAGTGTTTTTCACCCTACGCTCGAGTTGGTTGTTTGGTTGCATCAGTCGAAGCTTCTGAACGGGCACAGAGTGTACTAACCGCCTGTCAGAGCGTTTTTTACCCCGAGGCTCTGACCCCCTAGACAAGATGCCTTTCGATAATCGCTAACGCAATCGCTAAATGGACAATGTATGAGATATGACAATTGCGCTCGAAAGCTAAGCGACAGCTTATGTCAAATCGCATACATTTTCTTTCTAGCGATTGCGTTAGCGATTATCGAAAAGCGTCTTGTCTAGGAGGGCTGAACGGGTTGGTTGCTGTCAGAGTGCACTCGGAGTGCACTCGAGCGTAGGTTCTGAACGCAGCTCAGCGTTGGCTACCGTACGTTCGTTGGCCTTCGTAGGTTTTGTAAATACATTTTGTGATCGAGCAAACGATCGTTGGCACCAAATTGCATTCACAATTTTGATCATGGACAACGACGAAATTATTATAATCGCAGTTTTATGTATCATAACGAAATAGCAAAGACAAGAAAAATTTAAGAAAAGCGGAGATGGGATCTTGACATCAGTCCCCCTAGATAAGACGTTTTTCGATAATCGCTAACGCAATCGCTAGAAGGAAAATGTATGCGATTTGACATAAGCTGTCGCTTAGTTTTCGAGCGCAATTGTCAAATCTCTTAGATTATTCATTTAGCGATTGCGTTAGCGATTATCGAATGGCATCTTGTCTAGGGGGTCAGATCATTATAAAAGTTGTTTATATCAAAATTTGTGTGATGTATTGCAATTGCATTACACGAATACGCGCGCGGGTATCAGAGCGCCTACAAAAACATGCGTGCGAGTAATGCAATTAATGACCGTATGTCCAAGACGTTACGGTTTATATTAAAATGTTGTCTTGAAATTTAATACGCTTTGAGCGGTATGCCCGCCCCTTTAGACAAGATGTCTTTCGATAATAGCTAACGCAATCGCTAAATTGACAATGTGAAAATTGCGCTCGAAAGCTAAGCGAGGGCTTATGTCAAATCGCATATATTTTCCTTCCAGCGATTGCGTTAGCGATTGTCGTAATGTGTCTTGTCTAGGGGTGCTGGGCCATATTCGTCGCTTGTATTCATAAATTCCATGACAGCCTGTAAACACATCGTTCTCTTGGGTGATTTTAATATCAATTGTTTGAACCAAGCAGACTCCAAAACGATCAAGTTATATACGTTTCTTCAAAGTCTAAATCTAAGTCAATTAGTGCCATCTGCTACTCATTTTACTGCCACTAGCGAGACACTTATAGACCTAGTGTGTACGGATGCCAAAGCGCGCAGCGTTGAGGTAGATTGGATCAGTGATCTTGGCGCGCATGCCTTTATTACCGCTGTTTTTAATTTTAAAAAGGACAAGATACCACCGTTACTTTTAACACGTAGAAATTTAAAAAATATTCCATTAGAACAATTCAAGGAGGACTTGGTCTCAATTGATTGGCTTGCCTCAGATCTATCAGGTGACATAAACGCCATGGTCGCTAGACTTAACTATAACATCATCACGCTCTTTGATAAACATGCCCCAAGTAAGACACGGATCATTAGAGAAAAGTCGCCTCCATGGATAACGGACAACATCAAACTTATGATGTGTCTGCGTAATCAGGCACATATACGATCAAAAAACTCAAATTCAGTAACTAAACTATTATTTTATAATGAGCTAAAAGGTCTCGTTAATAAGTCTTTATACTATGAAAAAGTTGCTTATTTTAAGCACAATATTAGTAAGATACATCATCCCAAAATTTTATGGAAAAACTTAAAGTCAACCTTGTTACCCTTTAAAGCATTGTCTGAATTACCCGCTCATTTGAATGACCCTGATATGATTAATTCGCATTTCTTGAACATTTTGGGTGATGGTGTGGCACCGGCATCATGTCTAGCTTTCTTTGAGTCTCATAAATTGATGACGGTGTTTTCTCTATAAAAACTGTAGATCAATCTGATATTATGAAAATATTATTTAAATTCAAGTCCAATGCAGAGGGTTTTGACCATGTTACTCTTGATATGTTCTTCTTAACTCTCCCACAAACCTTAGATATCCTTACTTCTATTGTTAACAGTTCCATTTCTACGTCGACCTTTCCTGGTCTATGGAAAATTGCTGTTGTGCATCCAATTCCAAAAGTGCCTAATCCAAGCTCTGCTAAGGATTTAAGGCCTATAAGCATTTTACCCTTCTTGTCTAAAGTGCTGGAAAAAGTAGTCAACGCCCAGCTAACTACATACATTGAGCAAAATAAAATCCTATTGGAGGTGCAATCAGGTTTTAGGAGGGGTCGTAGCACTGCAACTGCTTTGCTAGATGTTACAGACAACATATTATCAGCTCAAGATGATGGATGTTGTACTCTTTTAGTTTTACTAGACTTTTCCCCGGCCTTTGATTCTATTAATTTGTCTCTTTTGCTCGCTAAGATGAAGTATTACGGTTTTGACGCGTCTGCGGTTGCATGATTCAGCAGCTACCTAAGTAATTGCAAGCAGCTGGTTAAGATTAAGGATGCTAATGGATCTAGTATACTGTCCAATATGACTCCAGTGGTAAAGGGTGTTCCACAGGGATCAATACTGGGGCCCCCTTTGTTTATCTTGTATAGTGCTGATATTGTTAATGTTATTAAATGTTCTAAATTTTTTTTTTTTTTTTTTTTTTAAAACGTCGCCCCACACTAGGATTTTCTCCTGTGTCGTGGGTGCAGTTACAAACATAGAATATCACATGCACATACGCCCAGACCGGAACAAATTTCTGTAGGCCATACAAAATATCTGTCCCATGCGGGAATCGAACCCGCGACCCGTTGCGCAGTAGGCGATCACTCGACCTCTGCGCTAACCGTGTCGTCAAATTTCATATTTATGCTGATGACATACAATTGTATCTTTCTTTTAAGCCTGAAGACTATGAAGCCGCAGTAAAATTATTGAATACGGATCTGGACAGAATAGCCGACTGGTCGAAACAAAACTCCCTATTACTCAATTCTGCCAAAACAAAATTTATGCTTTTTGGTTCTAAGAGTCAAATTAATAAAGTAAACTGCGATCTTGCGAAAGTGACCGTAATGGACCAATGTATTGATCGTGTTTATGAGGCGAGAAATCTGGGTCTCATTATGGACCAAGAATTACGTTTCGAGGCTCATACAGCAAACTGTGTCAAAAATTGCTTTTACCGGCTAAAAGTTTTGTATAAGCTGCGTCCTTATTTAAGCGAAGATCTGCGTATACAGCTGGTTGAAAGTCTGGTTCTATCTAAGTTGAATTATGCCGATACCGTTTTAGGACCGCGACTCTTGGCACGAACCGTAAGATTGATTCAAAGGGTTCAAAATGCTTGTGCGCGATTTTGCTTTAACATACCACCAAGGAGCCACATTACACCTTTTCTAAACAAGCATAACATTTAAAAATTAAATCACGTCGTAAGTTGCACTTAGCTTGCCTTCTTTTCGGCATCATCAAGAGTAAATGTCCGTCATAATTGTATTCGAAGCTTGCGTGGGTAAACAGTCACCGACAGCGCCAGGCCAGGAGACCTATTTTTGAATTACGTATGCGATTTAGAAATCACCGCTGACTAAATAGTCAGCGATGACTTTGAAGTCACGAATTCCAAAACATCCTATTTTTGAAAGTCGAACGCAGAGCTGCCAACGTAAAAGTTACTCAACTAACTAATTTCAAGATGAAAAAAACTATATCAGAAGACTGACTGAAAAATCAACACACATCAACTTCAAACTTGTCAATATGTTCTCTAAACAAAACACAGATAACGTTTCCACAGATGACTTGTTTACGAGTGGGTGAGGGCACTCGTAATGAAATCACATCCGTGACTAAGGTAGTCACTTAAGTGATATTCAAAAATAAGAATTATTGAAAATCGGTGATTATTAGTCACATCGGTGATTTCGAAGTCGCATACGTAATTCAAAAATAGCTCTCCAGGAGACCTATTTTTGATTTACGTATGCGATTTAGAAATCACCGCTGACTAAATAGTCAGCGATGACTTTGAAGTCACGAATTCCTAAACATCCTATTTTTGAAAGTCGAACGCAGAGCTGCCAACATAGATAAAGTACACACATACGTAAGGGTTCGGTTCCACGCAGAATGTAGCCGTTTTCGGTATATACCGGTTATTATACGGCTAAAAATTCATTGCAACTAGGCCAAAATATAAGAAAATACTGGTCTAAGTTTGTTTGTGATACAAATTTAAAAGATTTTAAACTTATACACGGTTATTTTTTTATCACCCTGGAAAATGTTAGGGACGCTTCAGGACACATCCAATATTATATTTAAAAAAATGAAAAAAAAATAGGTATAAAAAAAACTAAAAAAATCTCTAAAAATGCTGCTCTCAACTAGTGCAGCATTTTTTGCATTTTTAAAAAAAAATTAAAATGTTAAGTGCTATTTTTTTATTTATATTTAAATCATTCTAATACCATGTCGTGAAGCGTCCCTTAAATTTTCCAGCGTGATAAAAAATAACCGTGTATATTTACTTATTTGACAAATTTTAAAAATTTTAAATTTATCTCAAAATCAACACACATCAACTTCAAACTTGTCAATATGTTCTCTAAACAAAACACAGATAACGTTTCCACAGTTATGTATGACTTGTTTACGAGTAGGTGAGGGCACTCATAATGAAATCACATCCGTGACTAAGGTAGTCACATAAGTGATATTAAAAAAAAAGAATTATTGAAAATCGGTGATTATTAGTCACATCGGTGATTTCGAAGTCGCATACGTAATTCAAAAATAGCTCTCCGAGACCTATTTTTGAATTACGTATGCGATTTAGAAATCACCGCTGACTAAATAGTCAGCGATGACTTTGAAGTCACGAATTCCCAAACATCCTATTTTTGAAAGTCGAACGCGGAGCTGCCAACATAGATAAAGTACACACATACGTAAGGGTTCGGTTCCACGCAGAATGTAGCCGTTTTCGGTATATACCGGTTATTATACGGCTAAAAATTCATTGCAACTAGGCCAAAATATAAGAAAATACTGGTCTAAGTTTGTTTGTGACACAAATTTAAAAGATTTTAAACTTATACACGGTTATTTTTTATCACCCTGGAAAATGTTAGGGACGCTTCAGGAGACCTATTTTTGAATTACGTATGCGATTTAGAAATCACCGCTGACTAAATAGTCAGCGATGACTTTGAAGTCACGAATTCCCAAACATCCTATTTTTGAAAGTCGAACGCAGAGCTGCCAACGTAAAAGTTACTCAACTAACTAATTTCAAGATGAAAAAAACTATATAAGAAGACTGACTGAAAAATCAACACACATCAACTTCAAACTTGTCAATATGTTCTCTAAACAAAACACAGATAACTTGTTTACGAGTGGGTGAGGGCACTCGTAATGAAATCACATCCGTGACTAAGGTAGTCACTTAAGTGATATTCAAAAATAAGAATTATTGAAAATCGGTGATTATTAGTCACATCGGTGATTTCGAAGATAGCTCTCCAGGACTAACTTTAGTCCACGTTTTGTAATAAGACGGATTCAGTTTAACTAGGTTTCATTGGTAATCATCAAGTGAGCTACTTTACTATTAAGTTTGAGTTAAATCTAACTATTCGAACTGTCCAATTTGTACTTACAAAATGCCTAGAAAAACGTTTTCGGACTGATGAACCCGCTCGATACGTTTGTGTATGTAATTTAACTGCATCGACAAGCGTATTGACACGGTAATAATATATTATTGAGTTCAACAATATACACTCGCATGAATTGATTCTTCCTTTTGCCGCTTGGGGGCGTTGTTTTTTTCTCATACAAATGTCGCTCGAATTAGAGCTTACGTTACGTACTGCTAAATGCAGTATGCTCTAAGCTCGAAACTTTAACGCTATAGTATTGTTTTTCTATGTGAAAACTTAAATTAGTGGCGCAGTGACCTGTGTCTGAGGAGACTCCTGTTGAAATGTTATCAAGTCACGTGACAGAGCGGTGACGGATCAAAGTTGAAGACGGAAGAAAAATCAAACGACTGAAAAGTTGATAGCGGGGCGAAGTGTATGTCGCAAAATTTGCGAATCTTCCCGCCATTCGATTCGGGTTATAATATGTATAAAGTGTTAATTATCCATATCCAATAGATGAGCAGGTTTACTAGTTACGATTATAATACATATATACAATAAATAGACTTGTAGACTTGTGAATCATTGGCGTAGCTTCTTTGACGTGCAAAAGTGATTACCTCTATATAATATGTAATAATCCAATTTGAATAAAAGATATTGAATTTGAATATCACGAGTTGATGCTCGCAATTACGTCTGCGTCAGTTATATCCCTATAGTTCGGATATCACGTGTTCCCCGGGGAAACTCATTAATACCCGGAATAAAAGTTTTGAAACATTCATATCCCAACACTACTATAGTTGTATGGTTAAGTCCCACCCTACCTCCAGGGGTATGGCCAGGGGTATGGTATGGTTGGTCCGCAGTGAAAGTATCTAGCCTATTTCCTTCCCCAGGGCAACAGCAGAGTGACAGAGTTACTTTTAGGAAAGTAAGGATCGCCTAAAACTTACTAATTAAGACCATCTTCATCTTCTTAAGGGGAAACCAGGGATAGAGAATTTCAAAGATAGGTATTTGTAAAATTTATCGCTGTCGTGCTGTGCGCGATCAGCCGAGCAGAACGCAATAGAAACAACAGCATCTCGGACCGAAGATACCTACCTATATCAAAAAAACTTTAGATTGATTCATTTAATATATTTTTACAATTTAAAACACATCAAAACATTTTGTACTAGTAGCTTTGGCAGAGCTCAAGTGTGTGAGAACACAATAACAAATAGACGCGCATGTGTAGTATGATTGTCAACTTAATTTGAACTTGCACTTAATAGTTTCTTCAAAAAGGTCGGCTCTCACCAGCCTCCTTCAACAAAAAATACATAAAATATAGCCTTTTCGTAGTCCCCTGTTTCTTCCTCTAAAACAAGACCTATTCAAATCAATTATTTCAATTAAAAAATTAAGAAAGGGCTTTGGCTGTGTTTCTACGTTTTGCTTTTTTCATATCAATGAAATGTAGAAACAGCCACACACACACACACACAAGACGAGTTATTCTCGTCTGTTTGCTGGATGTTTAAATACAAAGGAATCGGAACATATAGCCAATATTTTAGGATTTTAAAGGTCTTTTTAAATTCTTCTTTAATAATTTACCTAAGAAAAAATAAAAACCGACTTCAAAAACTTAAAAATGACATAAAATAATAAAAGAATACACACATAGCATCCCATTTTTAGGTTTCCGTAGGAAACTAGTTATAGTTTCGCCATGTCCGTCTGTCTGTCTGTCTGTCCGCGGTTTTACTCAGAGACTATTAGTACTTACTAGAAAGCTGTATTTGGTATGGGTATGTATATTAATCATGCCAAAAAAGTGGTAGAAAAAAATATTGAAATTTTTTTTTAGGGTAGCTCCCATACAAGTAAAGTGGGAGTATTTTTTTTCTCGACTAACCCATCGTGTGGGGTATTGTTGAATAGGATTTTAAAAAATAATGTAAGGTTCAGAACACCATTTTTCGATTTAAGCATCCCTTTCTGAAATATTTATGTTAGAGGTAGCTAAACGGACATGGACACGTAAAAGAAATTACAACAGTACCTTTTTTTTTTTTCCAGGGGAATGCGTGACTGCACCGTACTCGCCGTTGGCTAGACGACGAGCGTGTGTGGGGCTCTCCCGGCAGAGTGCCAGGCCTACCCACTAAACCCCTCGGTGTTCTTCCTGCCCTTTTGGACGCGCGTGGTAGGGTCCACACTGCGACTACCACTACCAACGCGCCCGGGCTAGCCCGACCTAGCTGGTCGGGCTATCGCCAAGGGGGGATTGCCCGAGAACACCAGGGCAATCCCCAGACGGAGAGCCTTACGGCGGCGTACACGGGGCCAGCCGTGCACGCAGGCCCCCACGGCAGGGTCATTAGCCGGGCATTGCTTGCGCGAATGCCCGCCTTCGCCTGCCTGTCCGTCTGCGGCGGATGGGAGCGGCTTGAGGATCATTCTCCCGCTCCCTCTCCGCGGCCTCCTTCTGCGAGATGACGTCCTCGCAGAAGGAGGCGACAGCCCCCCATTCCGCCTCGCCGCGGAGCATGGCCACGACCATGCTCGGCAGCGAGAGGTCTCCGCCTCCCAGCGCAGCGTTGAGTTCGCTGCGCTGGCGTCGCCAGGCCGGGCACACCAACAGAGTGTGCTCGGCAGTATCGTCGGGAGCGTCGCAGTGATGACACTGCGGCGTTTCCTCCCGACGCGCGACCCGGTGCAAGTAGTGACCGAAACAGCCATGTCCGGTCAATACCTGCACCATGCGGAACGAGAGACTGCCCTGCCGGCGCCCTACCCACTCCTCCAACACCGGACGTATCGCTTCGATCGTCCGGTGGCCAGCAGCTGGGAAGGCGAGTGCCTCACCCCATTGACGCAGAGCCTCCCTCTGCGCTTGGGTACGAACCCGCTCCACTTCCTCGGGAGCGGATCGTCCCCCCCGTTCTCTAACGGCAACCCGATGTCGATACACCTCTGCATGTACGCGTGCATCGACATCCCACGGCGTTTGGCCCGCAAGAACGCAGGCTGCGCCGTGGCTGACCGTGCGATAAGCTCGCACGGCCCGGGTTGCTATGACCCTCTGCAGCCGTCGCAAGAGGGCCATCGTTCGGGGGGAGACGCACTCCGCCCATACCGGGGCTCCGTAGAGTGCCATCGACCGTATCACCCCGTGATATAGTCGACGGCACGCCGATCCTGGCCCTCCTACATTAGGGAGGACCCGTCCGAGTGCGGCTGCGGCGGCACATAGCCGTGGAGTGAGGAGCTTGAAGTGCTCCTCAAAGCTCCATCGGGGATCCAAAACCAGGCCGAGGTACTTAAGGTGTGCCTCGACCGGTATGCGGACCCCCTCCACTCGGACTCGGAGCCCCGGTGGGATCCTGCGACGAGAGGCGTGGAACATCATGGCCCTCGTTTTATCGAGGGCGACGTCCAGGCCTAGGAGGCGGATGCGTCGAACGACAAGTGATGCGCCGACCGACACAAGGTGGGCCGCCTCCTCCCCCGTTTTTGCTCTCGCCGCGACAAGCGTGTCGTCGGCGAAGCAGACGACCTCCATTCGTGGAAGGAGGTCGCCACGCAGGACACAGTTGTACCCCAGGTTCCATAGTAGAGGACCTAGTACGGAACCCTGGGGCACACCTGCCGCCATTGCCCACGTATGGACGCACCCGTCCGGCCCCTCATAGAGGATGGACCTGCCTTGCAGATAGTACTCCACGAGGGCGCGGAGGTACGGAGGCACCCGGTGGAAGCGGAGTGCCTCCTTTATGCACTCGTGGGGCAGGCTGTTGAAAGCATTGCGGATGTCAAGAGACACCGCAACAACAGTCTCCCCACGAGCTGTGGCCTCCTCCGTCCACCCCTTAAGGAGGGCCACCGCATCCATCGTGGACCGGCCGGTGCGGAAGCCGAACTGGTTGTTAGCCAAATCCGGCCCCCAGTCCTCTAGGTGCTCGACGATGCGGGAAGCGAGAATCTTCTCGAAAAACTTCCCGGCCTCGTCGAGCAGCACCACCGGCCGATACCCAGAAGGGGAATCCGCGGGGCGGCTCTCCTTCCTTAACAGGCAGAGCCTACCCACTTTCCATCGACTGGGGAAGCGGCCCGAGGCGATGCATAGGTCAAGCACCTCTCGGAACCGCTCCTCAAGGTGTCCCAGGGCGAGGGCCAGAACCCTGCTTGGGACACCGTCCGGTCCCGGCGCCTTCTTTTTGCGCCGGAGCCGTTCCCTCACCGTGTCAAATTCCACGTTCGACACGGGAGGGATAGCGACAGCCACTTCCTCCGGAGGAGCATCCGGGGGGAATTACAACAGTACCTAGTGTACATAACGAAGTTTAAAGGAAAACTATCAGAGTTGAGTACCTACCTACTAAGTACAAACTAAAAAGTTATAGAAAACCAACTTATAAAATGTTCTCGGAAAAGTGAAATTTCATTGAAAATTAGTACTGAATATTACATTTACGAACAACGTGAAGTTAAGGAAATATAAAATCACTAGCTTTCCGCTCGCGACTTCGCCCGCGTTATTTTTGTTTTCCCGTGGGAATTTTTTTCCCGTAGGAAAATTACCTTATGTCCTTCTCCTGGTTTCGAACTATCCCTATACCAACTTTCATCAAAATCGGTTCAGTAGTTTCGAAGCCTATTCAATACAAACAAACAAACAATCAAATCTTTCCTCTTTATAATATTAGTATAGATAGATTGCAGCTTTATTAATAATAATGCCTAATTTAATGTTGCCCAATTTAACGTGTTGTGAGGTGTGAGTATGAACTCAAAGTTGGCATTTGCAACTACGGAACCCTACACTGCGCGTGGCCCGATACGCACTTGGCCGGTTTTTAATTTGAAGTCAGTGAGGATAATCTCTGAGCATGAGTTAAAGTTAAAATTTTACACCGACTTTAATGTAATTTTTTTTTGTAATTTTTAGGTTTTTGAAGTCGTTTTTATTACAAACTTTTATTTACTTTCACCTGTCACGGTACGACGTCTGTAATGAAATCTTGCAAGTTAAATTTGACCCACTTCCCGGTTTCCAATTGAGATAAGATTTTGTATGCATGTTTTTTGTAAAATATACCTATATTTTTTTATCTTTTTAGTGAATTTACTACTAGAGCGTCGGTGCCGCTGTGGACTCGGCACTTGCCTTCCACTCGGGAGGTCGGGGTTCGAGACCCGCCATGTACCAATGTGTTTTTCGTTTCGAATTTCATATGTACATTTGTCTGACGCTCCTACGGTGATGGAAAACATCGTGAGGCAACCTGCACACATCTGCGAAGAAATTCAATGATGTATGTGAAGTCGACCAATCCGCACTGGGCCAGCGTGGTTGACTAAGGCCTAATCACCCTAACATAGGGTAGGCTCGAACCCCTCGGTGGGGACGTATATGAGCTGTGATGATGATGAATACCAGCTAGCCGAAGCAACTTGAAAGAATACAACGAATGGTCAATACCGAGCATATTGTATTGAAAACACTAGCCTCTAACTCCTAAAAGTCAAGGATCCTACTATCATCAGCTGGGCTCGTGACTATACCAGACGCAAATACCTGAAAGCTTCAGAAAAATACACACGTTGGACGTGCCTTTAAAATTTAAGGGTTTCTCTCGATTTTCCTGGGATCCCATCACCAGATCATGACTTTGGTAACAATAGGACCAACGGGGAAGTATAAAAAAGAAAGAATGTTCCTTTGAAAACTTCTTGAGATAAAAAACTGATTTTACTGATGAGGTGAAAATATACACTCGAATTGATAACCTCCTCATTGTTGAGAAGTCTACAGTCTCATTCTAACACACACGGCACGCCACGTAATTAGGAGGTCTTCTTTTTACGTGTCCTTCTATCGGGCAACAGACAGACAGACAGAGTTACTTTCGCATGTCTAATTCGGGAAGTAGGGATTGCATAAAACTCACAAATTAAGATCACTCTCCTTAAAAGCATTTTTGCATCCGAATTCTGATCGTTATTTTGGGTGATTCAACAAACTGACTGTGTTAATTTATCTAATACGTTAGTCACAGTTTTTACGGGTTAAATTAATTGAGATCTAAAGTTATTAGGTTCGGTGGGATATTAATTAGTAACACCATGGGTGATTATTTTGGGAAACTGTTCGAAGGTCGTCCGACTTTGATCCAGTCTTTCGATTCGGTACCTAATGAGTTTTTTTTAATAAGTTTAATTATAGGTACCTACTAATAAGTTCGGTTTGAAGATGAAATGGAGGAGACAAACAATTTAAGTAAAAGAAAAAAAACGGAGTAGGTAGTAGGTAGGAAAAATACAGTGCCTCATACTTTATGGCAGAGGAAATAAATTCGAATCAACAAAAAACATGAAAAAGAAAAGAATTGCCATTCTCGACCTATCACTGTTTCTTTCTGCAATAGGGTCACCTGGTCAACAATGGGACACTTTTTTGATCGCTCATATCTCTCTCTCTCTCCCTGGCACTTATTATTCCCATCTGGTGGTGGGATCTCATCATCATCATCATCTCAGCCGCACGACGCCCACTGCTAGGCATAGGCCTACCCCAAAAGGGGAGGGGGTTGCCATAATCGCCACGCTTGGCAGGCGGGTTGGCGATCGCAGTAGGGCCGAGATCTGAGGAGACGCTGCTGCCCGTCTCCTAAAGGCCATATCTCCCTTAGTCGCCTCGTACGACACCCACGGGGAGAGATGGGCTGGTGCTATTCTAAGCCGGCACATCACGGCACGCCACGTAATTAGGAGGTCTTCTTTTTACGTGACCAAACCAACGAAGTCTGTTCTCCTGCAGTTTGTCGGCGATGTCGCGTACACCGAGACTGCCGCGGATGTACTCATTTCTTATTTTATCGAGTCTCGTCACCCCGCACATCCACTGGAGCATTTTCATCTCAGCGACTTGGATAGAATGTGTTTGGCGCTGAGTTATTGGCCAAGTTTCACTGCCATATGTTAAGACTGGCCGATCAGGCCTTGGCAGTCTTAACATATGGCTCATATCTTAAAACCAAAAAAAATGTTTTGATGTATTATATATTTTATCTATTTTCAGAATATTACTTAATCATTGGCCTACAAAAATAAATAAAAGTTATTAAATAAGGTTATAAGATTTTTTTAAAATATCAAAATTGACCCACATGTGCACACTGGGTGGTAAACAGTGAATCACAGTGGTTGTAGTTAACAGTGGGTGTTTTTGTAGGTAATTTCACTTCGGGGTGCGATGTCAGACAACCTCCTTGTGGTGCACCCTGGGCAACCCGGCAGATTCTCTGCCGCGGGCTAATAGTCTGACGAGAGGACCCCCATGGAGGGGAGGCGTGGGATGGCCGGGTTCAACCTGGCGGGCAACTTCGTGTGGCCACCCGCTTTATGCGGGGAAGGGCGAAGTCCCCTCTTCTTGTCTTAAGAAGAGGTGTGGCTTTCGCTGGAAGCCGATTTCGGCGTCTACCTTTGTTGGTGTCAGAGGTAAGGCGATTCTTATCGCCATGGTGCATTGCACCTTCTGGGGATTTTCCCTGAGCTTCGGCTCACCGCGCGGCGGTGGATCCAGTGGGGTCTGCCGTCGGGCAACCCGTTACCCGCACTGAGCGGGCCGGGGGTTCGGCGCACTGAACGTCGGACCGCGTGGAAGACAACCACAATAAAAAACCAAACGGGGTGTAGAGCGGCGCAATTCAGTGTAGAGTGCCGCTCCACAAAGTAGCTGAGCCAGAGAGAGGAGAGATGGAGAGTCCGGCAACGGACATGTCACAGGCAGGGGGTCAGCGGGAATAAGGCCTGGCTGTTGTCCCCTTCCCCCTGTCTTCTGACGGACGGAGGAGCTGCTGGGGGGTTTTTAGTGGGTAGGCCCGAGCCGTGTACGGTCTGGGGAGTCCCACATATCCTCGTGGTTTGGCTCGACCACGAGGAATGCGTAAATGCATTTTTCCCCCTCCCAAAAAAAAAGGTAATTTCACTGCGTTTGTTTTCAGTTGGTCAGTTTTTTAAAACGTTAGACTTTCAGATGGTCAGAATTTCAAATCGTCACCATTTAGAATAGTCAGATTTGGTATAGTTAATTTCTAACTTACAATAGATAACGATGTATTGGTAGATTTTGACCCTGCTTTTTTTTCGCGATTTCAAGATTGGTCCCAAGTAAAAGTTGTTCGTCTTGCATGTCTGAACAAGCACAAATTTGGCTCCTGCTTAAAAGTTAACCCTGTATTGATAATATTGTGAAGCAGGCTTATTTATTTATCCATATATATTATTTATAAACCTAACCAAGGGGATAATTTGCATGTCGCTCTATTTATAATTTTATGATAATCGATATTGTCATATTAATCTAGGTAGGTAGGTACGCTACGCCTTTCAAATAATCGGCAGCATTTGCATCGCGTCGTTGTTGGGGCAATTTATTATTAGATGTTGTTTGGCCTCTGTTTTTATATTTAAGTCGATCAGATTTAATAAATCTGCATTAGTGTAGAAGGAAATCTCTGGGGATGCACTGAAAATTTTTTCAATAATATTAACTGCACTGCGGACCCACCATACCACTGGCCATACCCCTGGGGGTATGGTGGGACTTAACACGTATATTTGTTAAGAAGTTGAATTTGGAGTCTGTCAAAATTGACGAACCTATTAATGATTCCTATGCCTCTGGTATTGCAGGCAAAGACAGTATATATGTATAGTCATAATACCTACAATGTTGTATGTTGTATGATTCTAGCATACAAGGTTCGTTTTAATCGACGAAAAAACGGAGGGGGTTCTGAGGTCGACGCGTATATTTTTTATATCTATGATCACCTTAGGTTAAATGCTCTAAGGCGCTGGCCAGACATAAAAGACGTAAGACGCGGACGCGTCGCGGACAGGGCGTCTTTTCTGTCTGTGTTGTGTCGCGACGCTTCTATACTATACATTTTGTATGAAAGTAAACTAAGCGGACGCCGCGTCTGCGCCCTGTCCGCGACGCGTCCTCGCCCTACGTCTTTTCTGTGTGGCCAGCGCCTAAGATGACCACCCAGACTTTACAGAGTAGTCCGATTTTGATTATTATTTTTTTATTGGATAGGATATAACCTCGAAGTTGGTCCCATCCCATAAGAAAAATTCCTACTCTAAGGGTAGGAAAATAGAGGTGACAGAAAACATCACATTTCTATATTAAAGGTGCCAAACGATGATCTCCTAGAAAGAAGAAGAAATCGGTTTTAATATTATAAATTTTGAAGTCGGTTTTAATATTTGAAGAAAAAAAAATTTTGTGTAAATCGTGTGTTCACTAAAAACCACTCCTATTTTCCCACAATTAGAGTTGGAATTTTTGTTCCAAATTTTTATGGTGCCAACTTCGAGATATACCCTATCCAAGACAAAAAGAATTATCAATGAATTATTATCAAGACAAAAATCGGACTACTATGTAATAGTAGATTGTTAACCGTTAAACCGGTCGAAAGAATCAATTCTCGAGGAATTTAGACGAATATAAGAAATTAAAAAAGTTATATGCGTGGTCATACATAACTTTTCAGTGTTTTTGAAGTTGGTATTTATTTTTGTCAATACAGGAAGTTGTTGATTCCTTCCTTACCGATGAAAAGCTTTCTTCAGGTGCCCTTGAGGGTCGCGTAGCTACTTCGTCGTTATTGGCTGCTCTAACTTCGCCGGCTGTCGCAATGCGTCGCTAAGTCGGCAACTTTCACTAGTTTCACTAGGTTTTGATTTAAAGTTGAATCTGCACATGCTTGTAGTCCGATGTGCGATTCTGTCGAGGGATCGACATTCAAAATTGAGCTTATAGCTTTTGATGTAGAGTGTTTTTTGCCGTTTCTTATCTTTCTATCGTGAATAAACACATGTGTTGTGGCTTGTGCCATCTGGCATGCCGGGCAGTGCCCGCTCGAGGCAGCGATGAGTAGTCGCGCCGACTGGTTTCAATGAATATCTCGATTATATTTAGATTTTTTTTCGAGTTCGATGTCAAAGAGGATTTTTGTCTTTAAGTGTACCGCTTTAAAGTTCGCAATTGTGAAAGAAGTTACCGGCTATTTTTAGGGACACGCTTTGAAATGGTAAGTTGGCACTGGTCCCTTTTTTCATGGACATAATTAAAAAATCGGATTCATCTTGTTATTTATACACGTGTTTCTGTATAAAGTTTTTCTACTGACATGTTAGGTTATTGTCTTATTTATGAGCCCGTAATATCTAAGCTTACCAATTGATAATAAAAAAATATTTTAAAACATTTACAATTTGAATATAATTTTGGATATATGAAAGTATGTATTTGTTTTTTCTCGATATAAGTAATACGTATTATTGGTGAGGTGACAGTTTAAAATGTTCTCGCATTAACTTTATTATTTCAAGAATAAGTATCAACACTGGTATACTCGTATTTGTATATTATCAATGTATTATATGTCGTCAATATATTAATACTACTATAGGTACACATATCTAATTTAGAAAAAAAACTATATTTAAAAATAATCTAGGTGCTAGCAGCAGAGATTAAGAGATTACATGAGCCTTAGAAAAAGCTATACAAACCTTTCTTGTAGCGCTTAGACGGTTTAGTACTAAATGGTCCTAAGTTGTAGCGCGATTTCATTTCTATTTATAGAAAATCATGACTGAGCTTTTCAAGAAAGTTTTGTTTGGTAACGGGTTTTGTGTTTTGAATGCGATGGCAGCTTAGTGAAGTATACATAAGTGAATGAAGAAACAGCTTAACCTCGAAAATATTTAACAAAAAAATCTAATAAATAGATTATTCATTCTACAAGACATGTTCGATGTTATAGTTGTAAGTTTTCCGACAATTGATTTCAACTTCATTAGAAAATGATCCAAAAAAACATCCATCGATTGCTAAGCTTTGCACATTTGCTTTCGCTTGGTGAATTTTGATGTAAACATTGACTTTTATTTCTAAATAGCTACTCGTACATACCTAAATAAATTCAACAATATTTAAGATGAATATGAAATATGTTCACTTTTAATTTTTTTTTCTGAAATGTTCTTAGAAATTCCCCTCATACTTTCTCACTTGCTTAAATGATTACAGAGCGAGACGACCGAGCTAAGGTCATTGGCGGTATTATAGTACGTTTTTTAATTCTATGCGAAAAAAAATTGACACTTTGACATTGACGTGAGGGTGTCGATAACATTTTTTGCTTCGGTTCATTAGTTAGACAGTCGGCAATAAGAGGTGGATCTTTAATTATTCTAAAAAATATTTTTCATTATAATTCGTGAAGATGTAATATCACTCTCAATCGAAAGAATCATTGAGATATCGTGTGTGGAGCTTAATAATCTTATAATAGTTTTTGTGTACAGACCTCCATCGGGTAACTATCTGGAATTTGAGTCTACTATGGAGAATGTCTTGCAAATAGTGTGTAGAGGAGGATGTCTTGCTAATAGGATGTCTTGCAAATAGTGTGTAGGTAATACTCGAGCACGCAAATAGGAACCGAATAGAGAAATCGCCCAATAAAATGTCAAAATGTTTGTCCAATCTGTCATGGAAACAGCATGAAGAGTAGGTATGTAAGGAAAAAAGTATAATTATGTTGCGTACAGCTTATTAAAAAGACTGCGTAATTTTCTACCGACCATTACTTAAGATAGCGGCTAGTCTCTTTTACTGCTTTTACTATCCATCCTTAACTATGCAGATAACTATTGCGTTGATCTTACTGAGGATCTGTTTAATAAGCTCGAGCATCTACAGAATCTCTGTCTTATCCGTTGCATTTTTAAACTTCGGAAGTTTGATCATGCTTCAAACTTCCGCGCCAAACGTAACTGGCTTCCCATTCGCAAACGTAGAGACTTACACGTTCTGTCCTGATTCCCCTCCATATCTGAAAGAGTGTTTTTCATTTCGTTCCTCTTTAATCAATAGAACATCCCGTTCCTGCCACCTACCTTATTCTGGCTATACCTTCCTACTCAACACAATTCCTCTCAGGCAGTCCGATTATGGAATGTTTTGCCTGTCAACATACGGAGGGCGCGTACATTAATATCCTTCAAGGTACTGGTGAAGTGGTGGTGTGAACTACTTGAAAATGAAATGAAATGAAAATGAAAATGCATTTATTACAAAAATAAATAAAACATACAATTTACAAACAGACCCGCCAAACCGCATAGCGGTTTGTTGGCAGGAAAGAAAAACACGATCGCCAATAACCACACAAAATATCCCAACAAATAATATTACCAACGCCTACGTAGCTTAAGGTTAGCTACCTGTTTAGGAAACGTAAGGCCCTATGCAATAATCTCACTGCAGCTACTTCCCATTAATAAGTATTAATAAGAAATAACTACAGTGAGACCATTACATTAAGAAATTATTAATTAATAAATTGTGAATTATCTACAGCATCAAATTCCTAGGCACCTGCCTAAGAATTCAATGCCGCAAACAATTCACAATAAAGTTGTAAACATAAAAGTAGGTCATATGTAAACATAAAAGTAGGTCATACTTATATACTTATACGAGTATGTCTTACTTATGATATTAAAATATTGCACATCCTTAATTTCATTTATTTATTCTTTATACATTGTTTATTTGAATGTCTATATCTAACTTCTATTACCGTCGTATACAATTGTGCACTATTTCACCTTTCTGCTGTTTTTCTTCCTTTTATTATTTCTTTTCTATGGTTGCCTGGAAGAGATTGCTGTGCAGCAATAAGGCCGCCCATTGCTTTTGTATTTTTGTTATGTTTTTCTCTGTGATATTTAATTTTATAAAGTGTTGTGTATGTATGTAATGTTTATATCTGAATTTGGCCAGTAGTAAGAAAATAAATTCTATCATTTTTAATACCAAATCATTTATGCAGTTTACATTACATTTTCTTTAACTATTTTGCTTTCATAATTTAAATTAAACAAATACCTCTTCAAAAAATTGGTGATTTTGAATGAATAAGCCCTTAAAAACAACAATTGATTCTGGAATACTGAATCATTTATTTAAAAATCTTACCGCCTAAGTATTGTGTTAGAACGATAAAATGCTATCCTTACTGTTAAAAGATACGAAAAAGTCTTATTTATTAAAATAAATACCTACTTAAGTACTCCATGGAAACAGTCAACATTGTGGTTTATTAGGGTCCGTACCTCAAAAGAAGAAAATGGAACCTTAATAGGATTACTTCACTGTCAGTCTGTCTGTCATACTCCAAGACTCTTTTTCTCGGGAACGCGTAGAGATATCAAGCGGATACTCGGGTCTAGGGTCTCATTTAGTTGTCAAAAAATCAAACTTCGGACTTATACCTGCCGCCTCTTTCCGCCATCGTTCCACGCGGCAAAAAATCCATGCCCATCACTTAGATGGTTGGCAGTCCACAACTGTGCGTTTCTCTCGAAGTTTCCTGCCTCGCACAGTCAAACTTTGGAACGAATTGTCGCCTGCGGTATTTCCGGACCGATACGACCTTCAAACTTTCAAAAAAAGAGCGTATTCCCACCTCAAAGGCCGGCAACGCACTTGTAACTCCTCTGGGGTTGCGGGTGTCCACGGGCGACGGTAATTACTTACCATCAGGTGATACGTCTGCTCGCTTGCCCCCTATCCCATAAAAAAAAAACCTGCAAGTTAACGCGATCAAAGGATAAAACCGTCCATGGCGCATAATTTCGCATATTTTTCGATTTCACAGGGGAATCAAACCTATCTACTTCTTGTTGATCTGGAATCATCAAATTTAGCAAGAAGCAAGGTCTTAAAGTTAAAACCTTGTGTAGGCACTTAGATAAGTTTGTAGGGAATCCTCAGTGTGTGAGTTTCAACTTGCGCTTGGCCGGTTAAGGAAAAAACGGAACCCTTAAAGGATCCCTTCGTTGTCCGTCCGTCCGTCTGTCTGTCAATAATACTGTATAGTCAGGTCTACATCAGTCCCTTGAGGTTGTGAAAAAATCAAATTTCCAACTGATATACGCACATATCGTACGACGTTTTTCAACACACTTGTGAGGAAAAATACCAAATAAACTGATTTTTTGCATTAAATAACACAAATCATTGTTAATTTATAGACAAACTAAATAATGGTATGAAAATAATCGTTTGAAAAATCATGTAGCTCGTTGATGTCTTTTATATTATCTCTAGCTTTTAAAAAATATAGTACATTACTGGCGCGGCCGGCAAGTGCAGCATTGCCGGTCTCTGTGATGCGTGCCTCGGCTATAATACACGCGTGTTTTATGGGCTGCTTTATGTATCAAAACCGGTAAAATTAGATCCACTTTA
Organism: Schoenobius gigantellus; assembly: GCA_963935595.1. Taxonomy (NCBI): domain Eukaryota; kingdom Metazoa; phylum Arthropoda; class Insecta; order Lepidoptera; family Crambidae; genus Schoenobius; species Schoenobius gigantellus. Next base: position 6,956,548 of record OZ012544.1, on the reverse strand, counting down.
CGAGCAAGTGTGTTGAAAACATATATTTCGACACTCTGAAGGGAATCAAAATTCTACTTACTTCCAGTTGACTTCCCGTTGACCTAGAATTTAGAAATCTGGCACGAAGCAAAGACAACACAAGCACATATTAAGGAAAAAATCCGAAAACAAGAAGTATGTACACACAGCAACACGCTAGGCTTTACATGTTGACCTTAAGACCTTATGTCGCTCTTAATAGCCGCGGCTTTCGTAATGCAAATGTAAAGCTTGACGTGTTGCTGACTGCAAATAGTTCGGATTTATAGAAATTTGTACGGAACCCCTCGGCGCGCATGACCAACTAGCACTTGGCCGGTTTTTTATGGTTATATTACTTACGGATTCTTACAGCATCACCAAGCCATCTTTCAATATTGTAGATATTCGGTTATTCTTTTGTTATTCTACAGTACAAATCCTAGTCCATATTGATGCTTATAGTCTACAGTTTTTTGTGTGAGTAGGAGAATTCTTCGTAATTTCTATGCAATGAAAGTTTATTTATTTATTTAGTCTTCCAGTACAATTTATGTACAGAGGCGGACTTAATGCCAAAGGCATTATCTTCCAGTCAACCTTTGGGTGGTGCAGAGAAAAGGAAGTAGATGTAGTACTTATACTGGTGAAATAATACCTACTGGATAATGGTATATACTTAAAATACTAATACATACATATTATGACTAAAATACTTGATGACTTTCTGACGTCAAGTGGGAGAGCATTCCATAACAAGATTGACTGGACTAGAAAAGAAGAGTGTATGATATCAGATTTGTGGGAGGGACATTTGTGGAGACCATTAAAGGTAAAACGAAGGGATCTATCATGTGAGGAACACAGGAACTCAAAACTATTTCTAAGATAACTGGGCTTGTTGGGACTATTAAGTAATGAATGGAGTGTTGTCAGAGTTCTCATGTGCCGATGTTGCCGTATAGAAAACCATTTCAAATGCAACCGACGCGATGTTCAGAAACATGATCAAACTTTTTTAAATGAAAAACGAATCGAATGCACTTATTTAGAAGTCGGTCAAGTTTATTGAGTAGATCTGCATTCAGGTCGAGATAGCACACATCACCATAGTCTATTATGGGAAATATCAAAGTCTGTACAAGCATTTTCTTAGTATCTGAAGGTGAAAAGTTCTTTTCATTACCTACTCATACTCTGAAAGTTGGTCTGACGTTGCCTGAGGAGCGGGTTGAAAGTAATACTTTTCAGCCCTAGGGAGAATCACTTTCAACTGACAGCTGCTGTCAAATTTAAAAAAGAAACTAGTTCTTTTTTCACATTTTTATGGTTCCGACTTTCTATACAGCCACTAAATTACAGCGCGGTGTCAAATTGAAATAACATAATGTTAAGTATTTAAAGAATATATTTTTTAAATGACTTTATTATAATTTATTTTCAAATATTTCTTTAAAATAACATAGATTTGGAAAAAATATTTACCATTTTTTAAGTTATGAAAATGAAAAATGACAATAGCTGGCCGGCCACAGAAAAAAAAACAAAATAAGCGGAAAAGCGGCAATGCGATCTTCATTTGTTTTTTCCATTTGTAGAGTTTTGTTAATACTTCCGTATAGGAAAGATTTGTATTAACTGTTAATTATATTTGTATAACATTGTGTTAATAATTAACACAATGAGTTCATCTGATTCAGGTATGGAGTTAACGCCTGATTTTATAAGAAAAAGCGGGCTAAAGCAGTTGTTGATTTAAGTATGTAAAATAAAATGTACACTTTTTTTCTTTAGCTAATTCATTGTTTTATTTTTACTTTCCTTGTATTCGTAATGAAAAGCACAGTGTTTACCTCGGGTTAAAGACTTATTTAGTCCCTCGAACTATTGGTGCCCTCGCTACGCTCGGGCGCCAAACACCGTCTCGGGACTAAATAAGTTACTTTCACCCCTGGGGTAACAATGTACTATTAAGCGATAAAGAGTCCTCAAAATCCCTGTTATTCGTTGACATGTGTTGGCAGTCTGGGGTCTCCAATTGAAGCTGGAATCCAGGTATAAGCCTAAATCCTTCACGATATTACTGAAAGGGATGATCTTGCCGAGAAAAACAACAGCACTAAGGTTATCTGGATCAATCCTTGACATAATTCTGGAACCACCGATAATTACAGCTTGGCATTTTGTAGGGTTAATAAGGATCCCAAACTGCTCAGACCAGCTCTTAATAGATTTAAGATCCGTATTGATTGTATCAATAGCAAAATTTACATTACAATATCCGCCTGGGTGTAAAGACGCAAGTTCAAATATCAATCTTTCAATCAGATTGTTGCTGACCTGACCTTTAGTGAAATGGAGGTCACCGAATAGCACGGGTGGTACCTGCCTAACGATAGGAGGTAAAACTTATAATGTTACATTTATGATTTCTTAGAAACTTATTAACGCATGTAAATTTTAGGCGAATCGAGATGTGTTTTATGCTTATTGTACTTACTTCTTGCGATTGAGTAGGTATTTATAAACATTTACCTTACACGAGCCCACTAGCGATGACCGCTTAATAGTAAATTGTTACCCTAGGGGTGAAAGTAAGTGTCCAATAGCTCGGCTCGAGGGACTTAGGTCTTATTACATGACATGGTTTAAGTATAGTTTAGTCTAAGCAAAAACTGTTATTACGAAACGTGTTCTATCTCTGGTTTAAGCAAAAATCGAGGTTGAACTCGAGTCTAAAAATAAACTAGGCATGTACCTACTCCTAGTTTAGTGCTGGTTTATCTTGGATTTTTCGTCGATTCGAATTTCGAATGACACATTGGACTGATATTCTTGTTTGTTTTAATTTAATGTGGAATTAATTATTGCATTTTTGATAAAAATAACCTAAAGAGCTAAGTTATATTTTTCATAATCATCATCACAGCTCATATACGCCCCACCGCGGGGCACGAGCCTACCCTAACCAGTTTTGGTAGGGCGATTAGGCCTTAGTCAAACCACACTGGCCCAATGCGGATTGCTTGACTTCACATACACCTTTGAATTACTTCGCAGGTGTATGCAGGTTTCCGCACGATGTTTTCCTTCACCGTGAGCGTCAGATAAATGTACATTATGAAAATCGTGAAACAGTATCGATCGCGGGCCTCCCGATTCTACTCGGAGCACAGTCCAGTGCCGAGGCCACAGCGCCACCGACGCTCACTATATGTATTTTTAAAACATAATATTTTTAATCATGGAAACTAGTATGCATGAAACGGAAAAGTTAGACTTGACAGGGAAATCTTCTTATCTTGAATAGACATAACCTTCAATTTGATTGCTGTGGTTTAGTGCGTGTGCGTGTGGCTTAGTGCGTTTTTCTTCGATATTTATATCTAACAAAATTTGTGACTTGTTTTTAAAATGGATTTGGATATGCTTTATGACATAGATTTCGATGATTTGGATGATTTGAAAGCCGTGGTCGTCCTCTAGGCAACCAAACCGAACGCGGGTGATGAGACTGTACCCATTCATAGATTTAGACGAAGATGATTTTAGGGCAAAATACCGATTCACAAAATGCTTCGGCAATAAAATTGTCGATATTATCAAAAATCGACTGCCTGGAGACGTAAGAGGATCGCCGTTGCCTCCTCGAATTCAAGTAGCTTGTGCACTAAGTTGTTGGGCGCGGCATGAAGTAAGTTTTTGTTTTATTAATTTCATGTTGAAAAACGTGTTTTAAAACCACCAGTTCTAAGTGATTATTAATTCATTGCAGATACAAGATGATACAGCCGATTTACACGGTATTGCACAGCCGACTGTCAGTATAATTAATAATAATAATAAACCCTTTATATATACTCATGACAATGGGATACAAATGTAAAAAAAAGATATGTACAAATAGGCGGCCTTATTGCTAATGAAATTGAATCCCATGAAAATTGAGGGAAACCCTTAAATTTTAAAGGTACATCCAACGTGTTTTTTGTGTATATTATACTCTGCAAATTGTGAACCGATTTTCAAAATTCTTCTTGTATTCGATAGAGTATACTCCTGGGGTGGTCCCAAGGTCACCAAAGTCGGGATCTGATAATGGGATCCCATGAAAATCTAGGGAAACCCTTAAATTCTATAGGTGTACGTCCAACGTGTTTCATGTTTTTTTCCCGAAGCTACGTACCTATTTGCGTTTGTTAGTCATGAACCGAGCTGATGATGGAAGGATCCTTAACTTTTGGACTTGACCTGACCTCACTTAACTCTGGACTAAAAAGATTTCATTTACTAAAAATAGAAAAAAATATATTTTACAAAAATAAAAATCGATTTCAAAAACATTGGTACCGACAACGTCACACTTCTACATATATTAGAGTCGGTGCCAAATTTAAAGACTTTCTAGGAGACCATCGTTTGACACCGACTTCAATATAGAAGTGTGATGTTGTCGGTACCTATTCTAATATTATTTTTAACTTTTCAGTGTTTTTGAAGACTGTTTTTTAATAGGTTGTTTTATAAAATATGTTAAATAATCTATACATATTTTAATAAAAGTCACCCGCTTCGTCTGTATGTTTGTGATGATATCAGAAACTACTTGGCGGCTTTTCATGCGGTTTTCGTCATCACTTAGGTAATTTGGTTTATATACCCCTACAGTGTGTAACAAAACACTGTGAACCCTTTGGCCTTTAAGGAGCATGTTCAGAATCAATATAGTATAAAAGCTATAGCACGGTAATAGTAGCGTCAGTGAAAATTGAAGAATGTACGAGAAATGAAAAAATAATTTCACAATTTAGAATTTTTTATAAAAGTCACCCGCTTAGTCTGTATGTTTGTGATGATATCAGAAACTACTTGGCGGCTTTTCATGCGGTTTTCGTCATCACTTAGGTAATTTGGTTTATATACCCCTACAGTGTGTAACAAAACACTGTGAACCCTTTGGCCTTTAAGGAGTATGTTCAGAATCAATATAATAGGTTGGGGAAAAAGTTTCTTCGCATTTTTTAAGAAAATTCAAAACATTTTTTAATATAGTTTATTTACATTTAACTAAAGTATGTAGGTACCATTTTGTTCGATAACTTTTTGCCATCTTGTAGGTAGGGACATGATCCCATTGCTATAGAAATTTTGGGACTTCTGGTCAAAATACCGCGACAAGTGGTTTTGGCAGTCCTCTCGTGATGTTAACCTGACACTGCCTAAAGAATTCTGAAGAGACCGAAACAGGTGGAAATCTGAAGGTGCAAGGTCAGGACTATACGGCGGATGCATTAACACCTCCCAGTCAAACTCTCTTAAATTTTGCTGAGTGGCTAAAGATGTGTGAGGTCTAGCGTTATCATGATGAAAAACCACACCCCTTCTGTTGATTAATTCCGGCCGCTTTCTCTCAACTTCTTGCTTTAATCTCATCAGTTGTTCGCAGTAGAGTTCAGAATCGATGGTCCTGCCTGGTGGTAACAGCTCATAATGAATAATGCCCTTCCAATCCCACCACACACACAGCATCACCTTGTTGCGAGTTAACCCGGGTTTCGCCACAGTCTGTGAAGCCTGACCGACCTTTGACCACGACCTTTTTCGCACGTTCTTGTCGTACGTGATCCACTTTTCATCACCAGTTATCAGCTTCTTCAAAAATGGTTCGGTTTCATTACGTCGTAATAAAGAATCACAAATGAGTACACGGTTCATTAGGTTTCTTTCAGTGAGCTCGTGAGGTACCCAAATGTCGAGCTTTTTTGTGTACCCAGTTTTTTTCAAATGCGCCAAAACTGTTTTGTGGTCAATTCCCAGTTCTTCAGCTACGTCGTAACTACTGACATGCCGATCTTGCTCCACTTTTTCAAAAATGGCATCCATTTTATCTGTAATAGGGCGACCAGAGCGACGTGCATCTTTGACATCAAAATTTCCGGATTGAAAACGCTTAAACCAAATTTGTGCTACTCTCACAGACACTGCACTAGGTCCATAAACATCGCAAATTTTTTTCGCGGCTTGCGTTGCATTTTTACCTTCTTTGTAGTAAAATTTTAAAATGTATCGAATTTCTTCATTAGATTCACTCATCTTGGCGGTACGAAAAACAAATGAAAATCACACATTTTCCTAATTTGAATTTGGAATTATGTTCTTTAAAATTTAAACTTTCAATGATACCAAAACCAGCCAGATACAAATAGTATAGCCAAAGAGATTTTATTACAAGTTTATACATACTATAATGCGAAAAGACTTTTTCCCCAACCTAATAGTATAAAAGCTATAGCACGGTAATAGTAGCGTCAGTGAAAATTGAAGAATGTACGAGGAATGAAAAAATAATTTCACAATTTAGAATTTCCAATAAGGCCATATAATATCTTATACAGGATTAATTGTAAAACACCTGCAACCTTGCAGGATTACATAGCAAACATCATTAACTACAACGTTTGTTTCAAGAGTTTTAAGATAACTCAATAAATTAAATAAAAATCAATTTTTAAGTTTTTATTGCACTGTCATGTCGTGACTTTGATAAGTATGTTTCATTTATAAACGACGACGGAAGACAACGCTACGCTCGCGCGCTGTGCACGTAAAGTGACAAACATACTAAAATATTTATTTTTTAAAATTAATAGTTATTTATTTTTGTATGAAAGTAAAATCTAACGAATTAGCAAAATTCGTAGATCAATAGAAAAGAAAAGAAAAAAAAAACGTTTATGATGTAGCTATCTAATCCTGCGAGGCTGGTAAGTGTTTTACAATCAACCCTGTATATCGATTCTGAACATGCTCCTAAGTATTATTTTTTTTATGTAAGTACCTCAAATCAATTAAAGTGAGACACAACTAAAGACCATATACAAATTCAGACTAATCATTAAGATTTCAACACATTGAAAAGAAAAATACATGGAACAATCTTTTACTGGGAGGGCCCCATCCAAAGAATTTGCCACGGGCCTCAGATGGTAAAGTTACGCCACTGGGCAGAGGCTTTCCGCGGTTCAGCGCGGAAACGTTGCCTCTGTCATATTACGTACGTATGTATGCTACCTGTGTGTGTATTGTAAATGGACTCTTCATAACAAGCTAGCTTGCAAGATTTCATTATCAGACACGCTACAGGTGAAAGTAAATAAAGCTTGCAATAAAATACCCGTAAAGCGAAAAGGGGGTCAAATGGGAGCAAAGAAAGACCCACTTTCCGTTTTCCGATTGAGCTGAAATTTTGCATGCATAAATGTATATCGCGTAACAATGCAATAATAAAAACTTGTTTAAATTTTTTTGGACTATTAATTTATTTCTTACACCGTCTATAATAGGCATGCACTTTACAGTATTCAACCACCTTGTAGTGTACGAAAGGCATGTTCGGATAGCCTGTGGTGGCGTTTTTAGCATTATCAAAATTGGCGTTGATGTAAAGCAGGGTTTCTTAAACTTTTTGCAGTCACGGACCCCTTTCACAATTTAAACAATTCCACTGACCCTGTATAACAATATTTTTGGAAAATAAGAACATCTTATTTATATTGATTAAAAATACTTTTATTGATCCTTGCATTACACTTACTACTAAGCTAATGAGAAGAGAAGGGTGCAGCTGTTTGGCCTCAATGAGAACGATAATGGTGGGATTGTCTTCGACAAGGCAAGACGCATGTCATGTTTACGTCGAGTTTACTACACAATGTTTACAGACTGACCTACTGCGGACCACTGATACACATGCTACGGACCCCTAAGGGGTCCGTGGACCCCACTTTAAGAAACCCTGATGTAAAGCGTTCGGTTAGAAGGTTATGAAATTTTTGCCATTTTTGCTCCACACCCTAACCGAACGCTACATTATCAATATGTCAAAGTCATAAGCTATTGTAACCTAAATTTATTTTCAGTTTCCAGATTCTGGATGTATTATGATGTAATAAGCTCGCTTCATGATTAACGATCATTAATTTCCATAAATAATGAAAATAAAATTTATTTCGTTAAGACTTATTCAATCGTGTCAAAAATTTTACGTTTAGTAAACGTCAAAAATTTTAAATGTCAAAAACTTCCACTTTTGACCCTCTTCGAGAGCTGGGGCGAAATTGGCAGTTCACAATGCCATTTTTGTCATTTTTTCAGTTATCCGAACGGTTGACGTAAACAGATAAAAATGCTCAGAACAATCACTACAGCATAAAAATGCAACTTTTGTTCACATTTCTTCTAACCGAACGCTCCTTGTGTCAATTTTGTCATTTTTAACAGTTATTTTTGCCATCTCGATGCTATCCGAACGCGCCTGAAGTAGTAGTCGAGTGTTATTGCAAAGAATAGATAACAGTACTACGTAGTTATTGCGAGAATGTAGGTATGCAAATGCAACCCAGTCAAGCGTGTTTCATGGGGAAGTACTCGGTAATAAAATATGAAATACCCTTACTTTATGAGATACTAACTGATGTTATCCGTTTTCCTTATAGTGTAATTGTGCTATGTATTGCCACCTATGTAAGCAGCCGGGTAGGCACCGACTATTAGTAATTATTATGTAAATGTGAATCTCCAATTCCATGACATGGTACCACTTAGGTTTCGAGGCATTTATGTAGATTAGAATGTAAACTTCTTTATTGTTTTTGTTTATTCAATAAATAGAAAAAAAAACGGTTTTTGGGACATCCACTTTTTGCTCTTATTATCAACAACATTCACTGCCTCTTCAGTTTATCAGTAGGTACGTAACGATGACGAAATGTCGAAATCTACGACTCTCACACTTGACCTCTAGCGGACAGTATCAGACTGATAAGGCAATAGTAATTTCACGTACTCATACAATATACTTATTTTGTGCCAAAACAGCGACACGATTGGTGTGGCTGACCCCAGCTGTGCCACAAAAAAGAAAACTGTGAAAAATAGATTGTTTGAGTAGGTATGCCGCTATAATGTATAGAGTTTGTCAGAGTTTGTCGGCAAGTTTCAGAGTTTGTCCTTTGCGCGTTTCAGAAATATGTGTGGCCCAGCTGGGGGAACGTTACCCCAGCCGAGCCACACAGATCTCGAAAACGAAAAAACATAGCGAAAATCTGTTTGCTGGTATAGATAGGTGGCAGTTTGTCGGACAAGTTTCAGTGCTCATCGTGTTTGCGTTTAAGGGGGCTGTATGGCCTAGATGGGGCAACGTTGCTCCTGCTGGGCCACACGGATTTCGAAAACGGAACGACATAGTGAAAATCTGTTTAATGATATAGATAGCCGGAAGTTTGTCGGACAAGTATTAGAGTTTGTCGATCTACCGTTTCAGAGAATGAGCTCACTACAGCAAAGTTGCTACAACTGACCCAGCTGAATCTCCAAAACAAAACGACGCAGCGAAAACCTTAGACATTATAGCGGCATACTCAAATAATCTATTATCACTGTTTTTTTGTGGCCCAGCTGGGTTCAGCCACACACATGATTGTGATACAGATGGTTAATTAAAAACTACTTATATTAGCGCGCGCAAGTTAGCAGCACTCTGAATTCATGACCGCTGCGGAGCTACCTCTACAGGGTCCTTACCATGATCGCTTATGGCAAAGTTAATACAATATTGAACCAGAGACATCGCTCTTGTTGCGTATGGCGCCATCCCGCTCTCAGCGCGATTTTAATATCGTTTTGAGCGATCGTGTTACTGGGGGCAGATCTCAAACAAAACGCAAGTTTGCTTTTTTGATTTCTTTATTTGTATCAAGGAAGAAAATATTTATCCATTTATTAACCTATCAAATAAACACCGCACACCAAGAAAAAATTGGAAATCTACCCTTACAACACCGGATCTTTTAAAGAGGCGTGATGAAGCAGCTTGCAAGTTGGCAAGGTGAGGGTGGCTAGTGCAGCTCGTGTTCCCTCTCGTGCAGTAGCCATCTTCGCCTTTCGACTCCACTTCCACATATCAGGTGGAATGAAGTTATTTGCAAGGCCCACTACTACAGTATAAGTATATAAAGAACGGCCGCACAGACAATTGAACGATGAAATAAAAAACGGTGTTATCAAATTATAAATTACTGAGAAAAAAATCTTGTAGAGTTTACAAGAGCAACAACTAGAAGAACTAGACTTTCTTATTGTTAACGACACAGCAAGAATTTTGTGTTGGGTTTACTATATCTAGAATTGAACAGAATTTTTCGTCCAATTCCAACTAATTCATTCAGTAAAATATAAAAGTGCTTGAGTTGTCATTAATAGCTAATTTAGTATTTTGTATTGAATAAAAGTGCACAATACTTTCTACATACTATACTTTACTAGAATATCAAGTAACTGCATCAACACGAGGGTTAGAGCACATAAAATACTTTGCTACTTGCCATTTCATTTTCAGAACTGAAAATTCTCGTAATGCACACATATTGGTTTTGTCACTATAAACATTTCAATTGCTATAGTAACTATACACACTGTTATGATAACTGTATATTAGAGTTCACCTACTAAATCTTGTATTGTAACCTCTACTAGAGCGGTCTTGTAAGTGTTATATTATTTAGCCAATAGTTATTTACTGTAATCACACACTTTTCACAATTAAATTAGTACTTATTATGTTGTTGTCTGATGTGGTTGCATTTTTTGAGGAAGGTAAAACATACATACCCAACTAGCACACTAGTGGAAATAGCAGCCTATTTTGCAACTTTTAGCTGTACAGTAGCGCTTTAGGGGTTCAGAAAGTGGTTTTAAGTTCTACTATTGCTTCCGTAACTGCTCATAGCTGTAAATATCACTAGGGGTAGCAGAAACTGAACCTAATGCCACTCTAGGCTTTATAAGAGTTCATTTTACAACCTATTTGCCGTCTATAGCTTTAAAAGAGAGTTAAAACATGTATGTTAAAGCTAAAAGCTGCTAAAAAGTTTCTATTGCCGCTGCTGTACGCTTCAGAACTGCATAAAGACTTTAATTGCAGACTTTTTAACGGAACTGTATAAAAAATATATTTATCGCTGTTCTGCCACTGAAAGTTTCATTGCAGAAGTGATTTGTACTTTTGCGCAGACTTAGGTAACAATTTGATCGACTGTTTTACTAATAGCGATATTAAGGCTTCACAATAGAAGCAAGAGCGTAATGGACATTGCCTACTCATTTGGATACATTCTGCTATTTTTATTGGAGAAAACACATTTTATAAAATATATGAGCCCGTTTAAAAGAAATATGGATCTCAAAGCATGGAAGATCAAACAAAGAACTGGTGGATATCGCAAGAAAGTATGGAGAGTTTATTAGAATATGCATAAATTAAAAAAGACAACATCTGTGTGAGAATTCTGTAATTGAAATTTTTTGAACAGCTAAGTTTTTTTAACTCAATTACTTACGTGAGAGTAATTTAGCTTTCATTTATAAAACTCTATTCATTTAATTTATTCTTTAAGGGATTCATTGGATACAAACAAAAATATTGCGCCAAGTTCGAGTTCAACTCACAAGCGAGGGTCCCGTAGATTTTGTTTTCTCAATCAGTGATAACGAACCAGTTACAGAGGAAAAGTAAGTTATAGCTTGGTGTGGCATATTATAAAAATAAAGTAAAATAACCTTGTTTGCGTAATTTTTTGTTTCTTTCTTCTACATGCAATCATGTGGACTCAGACAGCGATACTGAATATAAACTAGAGTATGACGAATGTGAAAGAAAATGGAGCTATCGTGAGCAAATACGAATTTGGGCGTTGAAACACAAATGTAGTCATGTAGCTTTAAAAGATTGATTTCGATTTGCATTAATTTTTAAAAGTTTTTATTGAAGAAATGGGCAGTATGCTTCACGATGGCATTAATATATGAAGTAAAAAAATTTCAGTGTCATTGAGATGCTTTGCATACGATTCTCCTGCCAGAGCTATGATAAAAGGTACACCTGTATCTACTTGCTATCTGCCATGTGCTATTAGCAAGTCGGGAGAAGATTTCGTTATTCTTTCTCAACTGTCTCAAATCAATTTTAATGATTATGGGGTTTTATTGTAACCACCGTGTTTATTCAAGATTATGTCATTATTTACTTGTATTTACAGTTTTTCGAATCTAGTCTCTTTTGTATGTTTTTTTCCAGGTGTGTGCAATTATAATGGAAAACATGGTTGCCTTAAGTGTACAGTTGTGGGAGAATATTCGCATGTTTCGCACACTGTGATAGTTCCTGACACCAACTGTCCATTACGGAATGACAAGAATTTTAGAGAAAAGAAGTATGGAAACACTTTTAAGTTCAGAGTATGTGCGTTTGCCGTGTGATGTTAAATGTAAACTTGTGGTCACTCGATATGAATCAGATTTATATTTTGGTGTGTAATAACACACATTGTAACTAGTAGAATCGAAGCGCCTCTTGTATAATTGTATTGGTAAATTATAATAAAACAATATTTGAGATAAAATCAACTTGTTTAATTGGCAAATTGGCCCATAATTGACATTATTAAAATAATTAAACTAGGTAAATTCTAAAATAACAACAATATAAGCTGTTGGTCCGATAAGGTGTGGCGAGAGCGCTGTTAAGAGTTCTGTGGCTTCTTGTTCTGTTGTCGAACAATCTCAACATTTCTGTAAACTGCTTGTCAGCAATTTTTTACGACATAATATTGTTCATTTTAACAATGCAGTTTATTTTAGTCCAGTTTGGTTGTGGAGTTGAATCTTCTATTTTACATAATTTTTTACTTTTTTGTTCGGCCAGTGTAACACTCCATGTTTTTCCCACGTAGATGGACAGATGCAAAGTTCTTGTTTATTTTGTTGTTCATTATAAGTTTGAATTATTCTGAAAGGCATTCTGAAAACATAATAAGACAGAGAAAGTGTTAAACAATTGAAAGAGCGAAAAATATAGAAGCAGTTACAAACATCAGCGTATTTTAGGGTTTTCAACGATTTCTACGGATCTCTAAACAAATAACCATTAGTGTGGTTCGATACCTGCAGTAAGTACGAAATAAAAGTTATTGTAAAGACTTGAACTGCATTAGTGGTACAGGTATTACTTGGATCTTTAGAAGAGTGAAACTTAACGCTTTGACGCACAGAGAGGTAGTATTAAGGTTGAAGTTGCAAGTTAAAGCTGCTTCTCATAGACGCCATGTTTACAAGACAATTATTTATCATTACTTGAGAAATTTATAGGTTTTTATCACAATTTCAATTTAAAATATAACTAAATATAGAACCAGCAACTTACTAAATAGAAATGTAGTCTAGAATGTAATGTCAATGTCGTGTAGGTATGTGATATAATATTATTTATATAATAATTTTTACATATTTTACGATATTCTGAGGTAATTATTGAGGCGCGTTAAAAATACTCCAATAATATCAACTATATGCACGATAAACTGATCTGCGTTTTAGCCACTTGTATATAATACAAAATATAGCTCAAAAACACTTACCTTTACTTCACTTATTATTTATTTGTATTCAGTAATGGCTGACTCAGGAACAAAAGATGTATTTAACAAATGAGAGACAAGGTGAATAATCAGTGAGCCTTTATTCGTTCAGTTAAACCTGTCATTCATTCAATAAGTGCCACAAGAGCTTTAGTGTGATGCTAATTATTAGTTGCAGCTCCTGTACCGCTTTTATGCCACTATTATGAAGTTGTAATGGAACTGTAGGTTGCAAAAAGTTGTGCCCCTTTGGCTGCAAAGCGGCTGCATAAAGTCTGCAGTGCACGCTCTGGCGCTTGAGCATGGCGCCTTTGGGAATAATCGGATTAGCTCCAAAGCTCTTAAGCAACTAGTTTGTGCTAGTTGGGTATCTATACCTATTGTGTGAGGCAACCGCATCACACGAGAATACAGTAAACACTTTCTATATTGTGAAAATAATGTGATTACAGTAAATAACTATAGCCATACAACACTTACAACATTGAGATTTTTAGGAGAATAAATGAATCCTTAAATAAATTTTGATAATCACATCTATTTTTATCACTTGTGTTACAAACGCTATTATTAAAACAGTAATAGATATTTACAGTCATTACAAACTTGGTTGTAAAGTCTTGACGAAAAATAACATCTAAGAACTATCAACTTTATTATGTAATAATGACAAAAAGTAAGTGTTACATATCTCAATAGTGTAACTTCAACATTGTGTCATTATCACTATCAAGGTAACATATTTATTGTTTCCATCAACATGAAAGATAAATTATAGGTATATTACATGTAACTCTTTTATATTTACATAATAATTAGTATCACTGTTATTACAATTTCAAATAAAATTTTTATCTATAAAAAATAACTAAAGAAATTTCCAGTCAAATAAACTATTAAAAAATAACAATGTTCTTCTTGGCTAAATAGACAGATTCGATTAAACTAGATTAAAGATAATATATATTGCTTCATTAATATCCCCAGTAATTATCACATTGGGAACATAATTTGTTCCATTAACTCTAATACATAAATTTTATTTTCATTATTTATGGAAATTAATGATCGTTAATCATGAAGCGAGCTTATTACATCATAATACATCCAGAATCTGGATACTGAAAATAAATTTAGGTTACAATAGCTTATGACTTTGACATATTGATAATGTAGCGTTCGGTTAGGGTGTGGAGCAAAAATGGCAAAAATTTCATAACCTTCTAACCGAACGCTTTACATCAACGCCAATTTTGATAATGCTAAAAACGCCACCACAGGCTACCCGAACATGCCTTTCGTACACTACAAGGTGGTTGAATACTGTAAAGTGCATGCCTATTATAGACGGTGTAAGAAATAAATTAATAGTCCAAAAAAATTTAAACAAGTTTTTATTATTGCATTGTTACGCGATATACATTTATGCATGCAAAATTTCAGCTCAATCGGAAAACGGAAAGTGGGTCTTTCTTTAGCTTGCAAGATTTCATTATCAGACACGCTACAGGTGAAAGTAAATAAAGCTTGCAATAAAATACCCGTAAAGCGAAAAGGGGGTCAAATGCTCCCTTATGAAGAGTCCATTTACAATACACACACAGGTAGCATACATACGTACGTAATATGACAGAGGCAACGTTTCCGCGCTGAACCGCGGAAAGCCTCTGCCCAGTGGCGTAACTTTACCATCTGAGGCCCGTGGCAAATTCTTTGGATGGGGCCCTCCCAGTAAAAGATTGTTCCATGTATTTTTCTTTTCAATGTGTTGAAATCTTAATGATTAGTCTGAATTTGTATATGGTCTTTAGTTGTGTCTCACTTTAATTGATTTGAGGTACTTACATAAAAAAAATAATACTTAGATAGGAGCATGTTCAGAATCGATATACAGGGTTGATTGTAAAACACTTACCAGCCTCGCAGGATTAGATAGCTACATCATAAACGTTTTTTTTTTCTTTTCTTTTCTATTGATCTACGAATTTTGCTAATTCGTTAGATTTTACTTTCATACAAAAATAAATAACTATTAATTTTAAAAAATAAATATTTTAGTATGTTTGTCACTTTACGTGCACAGCGCGCGAGCGTAGCGTTGTCTTCCGTCGTCGTTTGTAAATGAAACATACTTATCAAAGTCACGACAGTGCAATAAAAACTTAAAAATTGATTTTTATTTAATTTATTGAGTTATCTTAAAACTCTTGAAACAAACGTTGTAGTTAATGATGTTTGCTATGTAATCCTGCAAGGTTGCAGGTGTTTTACAATTAATCCTGTATAAGATATTATATGGCCTTATTGGAAATTCTAAATTGTGAAATTATTTTTTCATTTCTCGTACATTCTTCAATTTTCACTGACGCTACTATTACCGTGCTATAGCTTTTATACTATATTGATTCTGAACATGCTCCTTAAAGGCCAAAGGGTTCACAGTGTTTTGTTACACACTGTAGGGGTATATAAACCAAATTACCTAAGTGATGACCGCATGAAAAGCCGCCAAGTAGTTTCTGATATCATCACAAACATACAGACAGACAGACGAAGCGGGTGACTTTTATAAAAATATGTATAGATTATTTAAAATATTTTATAAAACAACCTATTAAAAACAGTCTTTAGAACCGAGTATTTAGTCTCAAAAACAAGTTTTAAGGTATTTAAGTAGTACTTAACAATATATCGTTTAGAGCACCATAACTTTTAATGTAATTAAAACATATTATTCCGGTAAACTTTACACAGTGACTTGTAATGATACCGATCAAGAATTGTGGTAGTTAACATAAGCATTCTTGTAGGATTATATTAAGTATATATTAAGTACACCTTACAAAATAAAATGTAAAGAAAACTGAATGTTAGTAGTATGAACCAGAATATTGTATTAAACACTATATTTATGTTAAAATAACTAAAATTCTTGTAATATTTTTTTTTACTATACACTTCTTGTAATTTATTTTTTCTCCGATAGGAGGACTAGCTAAATTATAGACACGGCTTAGAAATTTTTATTTTTATTTCATGATATTGAAAGTCTACAATTGGGTCACAAGAGTATCTAGTGATTTTTATCTCATTTCTAAATCAATCAATTTCTGATTTCCGATTTTTCTATACTTCCTACTTACCTCGTTCGCTGACTTAAGGTATTATTGTCTGTTTATTTTTTATTGTCAGGTGCAACTTTAGAAATTATATCTTCTTTTTATTGTATTTGCATGTATTCACTTCTCGCTCGCACACTATTTCCGTCTAATAGTGTGCGAGCGAGAAGTGAATACATGCGCCGCCATTTCTAATTCCATTCTTTAACCGCACGGGTTGTAGACTATTTTTCAATTAGAATCGGTAGTTCCTGAGATTGTCTCGTTCAACCAAAAAAACAATCAAACAAAATCTTCACCTTTATAATATTAGTATTAGTATAGACTAGCCTTTGCCCGAAACTTCATATGGGTGTTCTAGTTAATCACTAAAATACGGTCAAAATACAAGCAGATACGCTAGAAACAGGATGGTCTAGCTAAATTTTAAAGCCAAAAACACAACCCCGACATTGCTGCCCTTTGAAAAGTAGGAAAAAAATCTTAGTTTTATCATATTTAATTCACTGCGTCCGGAAACTGCTATTTTCCTGGTCGCAGTGCGTCCTGCTAACCAAATAAATATGGCTGGCCAATAATTAACTTCATTGATTCCTCTTTATTAAGACAAAGTAGACTTTACTCGCTGTTAATAATAGCTACGTATCAACATTGTGATATGGACTTGATTCCTTTGCCTTACCACGGTTACGATATAAAAAAAAATAAACTATTTGAATTTTCATGGGACATTAGTTAATGACAGGTGACATTAAAGTAAATGTAATATATTTGACAGAATTTTGTTTTACTTACTTGGCTATGTCGGTTTTTGCTTTTTGGGGATTACTCAGTTTCCTGTAGGACTTTTGGAAATTCCTTCCCTAATGGGCGCCTACATAATTCAACAAACCCCTGTACCGAATTTCATGCTTTTAGCTCCAGTAGTTTGGGCTCTACGTTGATACCTCTCAGTCAGTCACTCGCCAAAACCTTTTAATAAAAACAGAAGTGAGTTTCCCAATTATACAACATTTTGTATTATTTAGCCCGAAGCTACGAAAACTTTTCAGCATTCGTGGTCACAGGATGGCTGAATGTGAGTCTCAAAGAGTGGACATCAAAATGTATTTAAAATTATTATTATACTATTTGTCAGACATCCCTATTTAAGTGATCAGTTCCACGCGTACTGAGCTCACTGCAGGTGGTTTTAGCAGTTCCACACACAAGTAGGGAGTATATGCCAAGCATTCTAACTGGATCCCATATGATTTCGAATGCTGACAAGGGTTCGAATCGAAACGTCTCGGGCTAAATAATTAAAATGTTGTTAAGACCAAAATGCGAGTATATTATGCGGAATGTTCCATTAGAGTGTCTTTCGTTACTATGCTATGTTCACAAGCTTGTTTTCCATAAAAAATGTACTGAATTGTTCATCATCATCATCATCATCATCACAGCTCATATACGTCCCCACCGAGGGGCACGAGCCTACCCTAACTATGTAGTTATGTTAAGAGGATTAGGCCTTAGTCAAACCACGCTGGCCCAGTGCGGATTGGTTGACTTGACATACACCGTTGAATTGCTTCGCAGGTGTATGCAGGTTTCCTCTCGATATTTTCCTTTACCGTAGGAGCGTCAGATAAATGTCCATATGAAATTCGTGAAACGAAAAACACATTGGTACACGGCACGATCGATCGCGGGCCTCCCGATTCTACTCGGGGCACAGTCCAGTGCCGAGGCCACAGCACCACCGACACTCATAAAGTTTCATTCCCTCATTGTTCATATAAAGATATGGATTTAGTCCTTTCCGTCCGTATGTTGATTTTGATAGCCAAAAATACGAAATAATTACCACTTTACGAAGTGATGATTTGTGGGTGTAATTTTCAAAGCTACCAGAACCAGAAGCACTTTCGGGCAAGGCCACGAGAGCGCTGCCTCGCCGTGTTCTGAGTCTGACACGCGATTTTTATTTTAAGGGTGGACTTATTGTGATTAGGATATAATTAAATAGTCCTATGACGACATCATCTATCTATATAAATAAAAATCAATGTATTACTATGTTTGTTTGTCCTCTATGCGTTCCGAAACCATTCATCAGATTGTAATGAAACTTTGGTAGGGTGTTATGGGGACACCCGTGAGGGTTCCTAGCAAAAAAAAAAAGGCATTTACGTAGCATTGCAACGCATGCCGGGTACAACTAGTAAGGAATAATAATAAGAAATATAGATTTAAATCATTTAAATTGCATATTTTTTGGAGTTACACTATTGTATTAGGCTTAAGCCCTGTAAAAATAGTGTAAGGGAAGAAATAAGTAAATACATCAATAATAATATTATAAAGGAAAGGTTAGTTTATTCATAACTAGATGATCTGGCGAACTTAGTACCGCCATAGAATAACTAATAGTACCGTAAGCGTTGGTATTACCCTCAGAACAATAACTAAAGCACTTTTATATGGGATGGGGGGGGGGGGGTTCAGTTTAAGACTTCAATTTGCAGTCAATGAATGTCTACCTAGTTACAATAAAGAATTAGTAGACTTAAATGTAGTTAGTGTAGAGTATGAGAGTTTTGTCTTTTATTTACATTTATGAAGTGAACATTTTATTGGTAAGTCTCGCGACTTTCCGTCAGCGCGAAGCAACCTGATAACTTTTTACTTTTTTCAAAACAAATGATAGACCTATTTGTAGTGAAGTGAGCGGTCTATTGCGGAAGACCGCAGACTTCTAAGCCTAATTTATAAATAAAAAAATTTCATATAATTATTTCATTGTTCAAAAATCTTTCGCTTGACAGCTATGTAGTTGTCTATTGTTATGGCCAGTATAAAAGCGGACCAGGGTCATTAGGAAGCCGGACTACTACCAGCTCTGGTATTGAACGCAAACGGCTAAGGACTAGCTACGCTCCTTACACCGGCTTGGAACCTAACCACCACCGCCAGGCCTCCGTAATTATATCACTTCGTGCCGGTTCCTTCACGCGTCTCCACCGCGCCTTCTACGGGTCCCTGCTGCCGCCTATCCTGAGGAGCGCCGTTGGGGGTGCTCTGGCCCTCCTATCTACGTATTGCTGCCGCCGGGTGTTCCTGAGCCGTCTGCCTACTGCGTGCCGTTGGGACGCTCCTGTGCTACCTACCTGACCTGCGCAACCTATCCTGCCAGCTGTGTTGCCGTGCCTGCTCCTGCTCCTGCTTCCGCTTCGCGACAGTTTGGCCCCACGTTGGGCGCCAAACTGTCGCGAAGCGGAAGGCTTCGTACAAAAAAAAGGCGGAAGAAGCAAAAGAAACAAGTAATCAGGTTAAAACGGTGTATTCAAAAGTAACGGAGGTTAAGGGAAGAATGACAATTGGGAGGGCACGACCGGACTTACGTATCTAACTTAATAAACTAATTACGAACTATTTACAATAAATAACATAAAAAATCTAGCCTGGCCAGGGTAGGACGCGGGGGTGAGTAGCAGCTCAGCCGGATAGCCGGAGCCGGAACAGGCACGGCAACACAGCTGGCAGGATAGGTTGCGCAGGTCAGGTAGGCAGCACAGGAGCGTTCCAACGGCACGCAGTAGGCAGACGGCTCAGGAACACCCGGCGGCAGCAATACGTAGGTAGGAGGGCCAGAGCACCTCCAACGGCGCTCCTCAGGATAGGCGGCAGCAGGAAGCCGTAGAAGGCGCGACGGAGTGGTCAGGTAGGTAGCGGCACACGTAGCAGGCGCGGTGGAGACGCGTGAAGGAACCGGCACGAAGTGATATAATCACGGAGGCCTGGCGGTGGTGGTTAGGTTCCAAGCCGGTGTAAGGAGCGTAGCTACTCCTTAGCCGTTTGCGTTCAATACCAGAGCTGGTAGTAGTCCGGCTTCCTAATGACCCTGGTCCGCTTTTATACTGGCCATAACAATAGACAACTACATAGCTGTCAAGCGAAAGATTTTTGAACAATGAAATAATTATATGACATTTGTCAGTCACGTAGGCATTGAGCTACAATATTGAGATCAAATGTCGGACGCTAACAATTATAATAAGAAAATATAGAAAAATACTATAAAGGACTAATAAATATTACAAATATTTATCGCTTGTGAATAAGAGAGTTATACAAAGTGAAGTTCAAATAAATAATCAGTTAGTGCTTTACAAACATTCGTGAATCAATAAGTGTTACAAGAATTTGTGCATATTTACAAGATCGACATGTGAAAAGACAAGGTAATAATATTATATTTTCCTACCTAGTTACAATAAAGAATTAGTAGACTTAAATGTAGTTAGTGTAGAGTATGAGAGTTTTGTCTTTTATTTACATTTATGAAGTGAACATTTTATTCGTAAGTCTCGCGACTTTCCGTCAGCGCGAAGCAACCTGACAACTTTTTACTTTTTTCAAAACAAATGATAGACCTATTTGTAGTGAAGTGAGCGGTCTATTGCGAAAGACCGCAGACTTCTAAGCCTAATTTATAAAAAAAGAATTTCCTGTATGATTTTTTTCGTGATTTTCTCCGATATTTTAATAGTTATACATTCGTTGCTTCGTCCTTTGAGATTAGGTAATAATTGTAGTAACACGTATCATGTCGCCTTTCATCCACTAAGTTAAAAGTAGGTATTCACACTTTTTTTTTTGATGGTGGTACACAAACCTTCCTAGAGACACCAACCATATAGTCGCTCATTCGCGTTTTAGTGCTTCGCCGATCACCACGTATCCTACTTAATTTCTTAGAAAACGTTACTATGCCGAAACGAAGTCATAAGGAGGAAGATAGTGATTACTTACGCAAGAAAATAAGAAAGATAGAAATGATGTTAAAAAAACGCGAAAAGCGTACGCGCAATCGAATAATTTCAAACAATAGTAGCTCGTCGTGCCCAGCCTCACCGGCGGTGGCACTTCTGACGCTATCAGGAAACGAAGGTACGCAGTTGTTAAATAATATTATACTTATTTATTAAAAGTGGTTAACATTTGTATCACTTAATGTGATGTAATGTGTTCCTATATTTATATGGGATTATTTCATAACGAAAGACCACCACTGGTTTTTAATATTGTGTAGTGTACATCTATACGGGGATGTTACCGGCACAAAATATTATACCTGATAATATTAAAGTATCTGCCTGTTATCTATAACAGATAATCTTTAGTGATGTGTATATCTATATGGGATATTACCTACCGTCACAAATAATTACCACTGGTATCTTGTATGTAGTGTACATCTATGCGGGATGTTACCGTCACAATATTTTTTATGTACTGTGTACATTTTATATGTTATGTTAACTTCATGACTAATAAAGTATGTGCACATTTTAATGGAATGTTGCCTTTTAAAGTTTCATACGGCACTAAAGGGTTTATTCTCACAAACATTGGTCGTTGATATACAACCGCATTTAAAAAATTAAGCAGCTGTTATGGATATCTGACAAAGGTGTATTCTTCTGTGTCATATGTATTTTTGGACACACAGTTACCTGTATGCGACACAAACGTATTGCAGGTGAAAGTGAAGTGCAATCAGAGGTCGACAGTCTCGATTGTAGAAGAGATCAATTCAGATCCATCCACTTCTATGGCTGCAACTGCGCAACAACAGCTTTACAGCCTTTAGATTCTACCGAACTACCTGCACATGTGAGCAGTGAACCAGTTCGTGTTGAATTGGATGAAGAGATTTTAAGTCTTTTGGGTGAAACACCCTCCCAAAAAAAAAAAAACAAAAATAAACACACCAAAGATGAACCCCGAGATGAAGGCAGCCTTATCGGAAATGCTTATTAAGAAAGATAAAGCATTAGAAAATAAACAAATACAGCAGGCAGTTGCTATATCTTGCATTGGTGACGCTCGGACCACATTATTTTCTTTAGAACATAAAGACCAGTGAGTCTAAAAACTGTTAATCGAGGCCAGCCGTTTAATGTGCGATGCACAACATACCGAGTCAAAAAACAAGACGCCTTTTTATTTGCTCAGCACTAAAAAATGACATAAAGGAGCAACTGTACAATGCTAAAATTGACAGTTTTCTATTTGGGGGAAAATTAGCCGACAATCTCAAAGCCGCAAAGGCGATATCGAAGTCTGGTGCTGAGATAAAGATTATTTCATCAACCAAGAAAACGCTTGCAGCGACAAAACCAAAGCAACCTTTAAATCGTCATTTAAACCAGAAGCCTCCGCTACCGAGGTCCAGGCAGGTGGGAGCACCGCGGAGGACGGAGCTGGCACCGCGCCCGCCGCGACAACAGCAGCTGCCGCGACCGCCGCCTCGCTCGCAGCAGCACCTAGGCCCACGTTGCTGGATTCGGTATGTTCAGCAGGTCGTTTAAGTAATTTTTACGATAATTGGCTACTCTTAACTGATGACCCGGTTATATTATGATGGATAAGATCCCTTTTTCCAGACCTATTCATAAATTATGGGAACCTAAACTGCCGACCTTGTCAACTTCTGAATCTTTACAATATAGAGTGGCCATTACTGAAATGATTGATTCAGGAGCTATTTCACCTTGTCAACCAAGTGAAATAAACAGTTCTTGTCCAGCTATTTTATTATTAAACAACCAATATGTAAAAACAGATTACAGAACTACAATGAAATTAGTTTCAAAAAACAGTGTCATGGCCACCATAGATTTAAAAGATGCCTATTTTTTAATTTTAATCCACCTAGCTCATAAAAAATATTTTGGGTTTATATCGAAGATAAACTATACGAATTTAACGTTCTTCCCTTTGGCCTTAACACCGCACCATTTGTAGTAACAAAGTTGCTTAAGACGGTGATGTACTTACTTCGATCCTTAGGCCATATATATGTGTACCATTTTCTTAGACTATGTTTGTCATTGCTAGGGATTACCAAAAATGTCTAGCAAATATTGCTGAAACTAAAAATATTTTAGAGTCCTTTGGATTTATTATCAACATTGAACGACATGGTTAGCGCTGAGGTCGAGTGATCGCCTACTGCGCAACGGGTCGCGGGTTCGATTCCCGTACGGGACAAATATTTTTTATGGCCTACAGAAATTTGTTCCGGACTGGGCGTATCCGTATGTGCATGTGATATACTATGTTTGTAACTGCACCCACGACCCAGGAGAAAATCCTAGTGTGGGGCGACGTTTAAAAAAAAAAAAAAAAGCTGTATGATTCCTAACACTAGTTGTAGATTTATTGGTTTTATAATAGACACGAAAAAATTTCATATATGTTTATAGTACATAGGATAAAAGAAATATTATTAAAAAGGGAATTGCTTTATTTTCAACATAAGACAAATTGTAAAATTCGACGTTTCGCTCGACTGCTGGGACTCCTCACCTCATCCTGCCCAGCAGTAAGTATGGTTGGTTGTATACCAAACAAATGGAGAGATGCAAATACCTTGCTTTATGCAATAACAATAGCTACAACAATTGCAAACAGATTTTTCCTGGTGGAAAAATTCCATTGATAAAACATTTAATCCTATTAGACAAGACTATTACAATATCGAAATTTTTTCGGATGCGAGCAAAAAAGGTTGGGGGGTAGCATGCGGTGAGGAGACCGCTAGTGGACAATGGAGTATAGAGGAATAATCCAAACACATAAATTATTTAGAACTTTTGGCCGCTTGTCTAGGCTTTCAAATATTCGCAAAAGAAGAAATTGTCTAATATTATTGCGCATTGACAACACAACTGCTATTTCGTATATCAACCGCATGGGTGGAGTTCGATTTCCACACCTTACTGATATAACCAGGTAACTGTGGCAGTGGTGCGAACCTAGAGGTACATTTGTGTTTGCTTGTTACATAAGCTCTAAAGATAATATAATTAAATAGCAGATGTGGAGTCAAGAAAATCTCACCCTGATACTGAATGGGAGCTAAAAAATCATGCATTTAATCAAATTCTAAAGGCGTTTTGCAAGCCTGACATTGATCTTTTTGCCTCTAGAGTCAATAAAAATGCAACTTGTATGTTTCTTGTAATAAATAAGGATCCAGATTAACGTGTTCAGGGGCTATGGCGGTAAACGCTTTTACCTTGAATTGGAAACATCTTTCATTTTATGCATTTCCGCCTTTTGCTGTAATACTAAAAGTTTTACGAAAAATAATAACCGATCAAGCTGAGGGAATAGTATCGTTGTTCCCTTCTGGCCTACACAACCCTGGTTTCCTTTATTCCAAGAGCTTCTTTGTTCAAAGACTGTACAATTACAGCCCTTCAGATAACGTTTTGTTGTCTGTTTCTAACAGCCTGCCCAAGCTCACATTGATAGCAGGGAACTTATCCGAAAGGCACTTCTGAAGAGGAGCGTACCACCGGTATCCTTAGACATCATGATGGCTTCCCTGTCAAAAAATTCCATCAAAGAATATTATTCGCAATACATCGCTGGGTACAAAAAAAAAAGAAAAAAAAAATATGTTGACGTGTATGAAGCATCAACTTTCTCCGCAGGTTTTTTTTTTTTACACAAATACGCACTTAAAAACAGTATAAAGGGCGGACTTAATGCAACAAGACATTCTTTACCAGTCAACCGAGCGGAAAGTTAAAAAAAAAAAGACTTTTTGATAAGTTTCAAAAGACCACATTAGGTAGTATCTTCCAATACAATCAGCAAGTGGATTAAGGACACCTTATTAACTAGCGGAATTTATATTTCAATATTTTCTGCCCACTCCGTCAGACATGCAGCTACCTCAACGGCGCATAGGCAGCAATACGCAGGACTGTAGGGGGAAGTGGCAGCCTATGTGTTTGCTAATTATTACTATAGAAATATTCAACCAGATGAATCTAATAGTTTTGCATTGGCTATCCTTAATAGCTATCATTATGCCAATAAATAATTGATATTATTTGTTGGTGCCTTGATTCCTTTATAGATTTGATTTTTTTGGTTACAGAATGAATATCATAATATATTTTAATTATTATTTGGTTTTAATATTTCACTTGCTTTCAAAATCTACAATTATTACCTAATCTCAAAGGACGAAGCAACGAATGTATAATTAGTGATTAAACGAACTTACCTGAAGTGAAGTTCTATCATAATTATACGAGTTGCTTCGTCCGAAGAGATTAGGTCCCTCCCTCCCAATATGCCCCCTTTAAAGTGAAATATATAGGTTTTGCGGGACTTTCAACTAAATGAGCGACTATATGGTTGGTGTCTCTAGGAAGGTTTGTGTACCACCATCAAAAAAAAAAGTGTGAATACCTACTTTGAACTTAGTGGATGAAAGGCGACATGATACGTGTTACTACAATTATTACCTAATCTCTTCGGACGACGCAACTCGTATAATTATGATAGAACTTCACTTCAGGTAAGTTCGTTTAATCACTAATTATTCTGTTATTGGCGGCGAAGACGAATTCAATAGATCATTCAAATCGGTCCATTCGTTCTTGAGTTATAAATGGTGTAACTAACCCGACTTTTTATGTACCTATAGACTAGTATCGTATCAGTCAGGCGGCGTCATCATCATCATCATCATACCTCATTTGGAAGGCAAGTGCCGAGTCCACTGTGCCACCGACGCTCAGGGCTCAGGCGGCCTCACCACTATTATAAAAAAAAAATATATATATTTTCACCCTTTTTAGATACCACGAGGATAAGCTGATTAGACCACCCGGTGTATGCTGTAGGTGTAGTCCGGCTGGGTCATGCCCGTGGTACACCTTTTGTGGCCACCTGGGTGGACCAGGAGTAAATGTTTTTACCAGTGGTACTTACATCTAATTTAAATTGGGTGTGAACGGTTATTTCATTGTCTAACCTCCCTCCGGAACTTCTTTACCCCTTATTATGCTATTATGCTCTTATGCTGGACACGTTCGGGATCAGAAAGGTCCAATCTCCAATCGCCAAGTCGAGCGCGAAGCAAACACTGCCGTACCATCCTTTACTGGAACCATTTCGCCGCATTTTCAGGCCCCTATTTGAGAACCTCTGGATAAGACCAGAACGCAGATATTTTCGTCATCCAGTAAGCTATAATCACATACTTAAAATCCAAAATTTGAAGTCTGTAGGTCATTTAGTTCCGAAGTTAAGCGAAAACAAAGTTTCGCATTTATGACACTCACTCACTCATGATCATCAAAATAGAACTAGTACTTCCCATAAACTCAGAGAGCTGAAATTTGGTACAGAGTTAGGGTTTAATGGCCACATAAAGGGAAAACTAGGATAATCGAAGGTCTGGAGTACCTGG
The DNA here is from genome assembly GCA_963935595.1 of Schoenobius gigantellus. Taxonomy (NCBI): domain Eukaryota; kingdom Metazoa; phylum Arthropoda; class Insecta; order Lepidoptera; family Crambidae; genus Schoenobius; species Schoenobius gigantellus. The sequence continues at coordinate 6,929,690 of OZ012544.1, read as the reverse complement.
TGACCCTGATTAGAAAACACAAGAGCCCAACCAAACTATTAGAAATATCGACATACCGCCTTTACAAAAAATATTCAACTTGGTGGGCCGCTTCCAATAAACTTGTATGTTCGGGATTTCTCTACGTGATGAGATTCGAAGAAAGTGGCTATAGACTGACGGCCGTTGGGGCGGAAAGGTCCTCGAGTGGCGGCCACGTACCAGGGGACGCATCTTCGCGGAGTTCGCGGTAGTAAACAGGATTAATTGTAAAACACCTGTAACCTTGCGGGTTTAGATAGCTAACATCAGACAGTGCAATGAAAACTTAAAAATTCATTGAGTTATCTTAAAACTCGTAAAACAAACGTTGTTGTTTATGATGTTAGCTATCTAATCCTGCGAGGTTGCAGGTGTTTTACAAATAATCTATACTTACTAATATTATAAAGCTGAAGAGTTTGTTTGTTTGTTTGCTTGAACGCGCTAATCTCAGGAACTACTGATTCAAATTGAAAAAATTGTTTTTGTGTTGGATAGTCCATTTATCGAGGAAGGCTTTAGGCTATATAACATCACGCTACGACTAATAGGAGCTGAGCATCAATGACAAATGTTGCAAAAACGGGTAAAAAATATACGGCGAAACGTAGTTCGCTGGCACAGCTAGTCCTGCCCCCCTAGACAAGAGGCATTTCGATAATCGCTAACGCAATCGCTAGAAGTAAAATGTATGCGATTTGACATAAGCCCTCGCTTAGCTTTCGAGCGCAATTGTCAAATCTCATACATTGTCCATTTAGCGATTGCGTTAGCGATTATCGAAAGGCATCTTGTCTAGGGGGGCTGTATATTCTTTGACGCAGCGTTGGTGGTCTACAAGGTGGACCGACGACACGATCTGGTGAAGGTCGCGGGAAGCCGCTGGATGCGAGAAGAGCATAATAATATCGCAGGACCGATCGGTTTGGAATTCCTCGGGGGGGCCTGTCACCAACAGAGTGCTTCTTCGCAGAAATGGCGAATGATGAAAACATTATTATCGTGTATCTTTTGTAGTGCTCGCTTCACTTTACTACTTCGTTTACGAAATGAGTGACATTACACATCTGTTCATGGTCAATAAACTTATACAAACACAAGCCATTTAAGGTTAAGTGCCCCTTTATCGTGCAACACAAAATCTGTACGATCGCTTTCAACTTAACAGCAATGAAATCCATCACTGGTTTTAGAAAGACAATCGCCACAGAGTCTTGTATCGACACCGCAATGTTTGTTAATCAGAAGCGATCAAGTTAGTTTATAGTGTGACAGAACAAGCCCCAGTTTTTCAAGTGTTGATTGTTGTGTAAACTGCGAGAAGTTAATCTTGCACGGTTCTTTGCAATTCATATTTGTTAACTACATAGGTATATTGGAACTGTAAATAAATACAATTGCAGTGACTTTGTATACTTTATCGACCATTTATTAAGTTTCTTTTGTAGACTTAGAGATAAAATTTATATACGAGTTTTTTGCTCTTAAAGCCTGTGGCCGCATAAAATGTTTACCCGACTAGACTATCTTTACCCGACTTATCTTTATCTGACTTAGGTCCATCTTTCTTAACGTTTTCGTAGGAGTAATGTTAGGAAAAATTCGGGCTCCAAGAGTAAGAGAAAGATAAGTAAGTAATGCCATTAGAAAAAGTTTTTATTATTGCGTTTTAAGTAGTGCAGTTCTTTTGAGGTTTATGTCTCCTTCGTGTTCTCTTCTATAATCTCTTACTATGAAAATAATGCAAATTTTTCTATTTAGTCTATCCTCTTGTCTCATTACGAGTAATTCCGTCTCTATTAACTCTCAACATTATAGTTATTCAAAGACACGCATCGCAATGATTTCCGAAATGCGAATAATGCCTACCTACTACCTACTCGTACCTTGCAAAATTAGTTGAGCTTTTTTGTCATTTATTAGACAAGAGAACCATGTTTTAAATGGGTTTAGCACTAAAATAAAATAAAGAAGCGTTACACAGGCCACCGCATCCGCCGCCGCATCGAAAATGAAAATTGGGATGATGACTGAATTCTAATTTTTACGTTTCGTCATTAAATATTAAAATACCGTGAAAAAAGATGAAGTCCTGTGAAATTAGAATTAAAATCGGCTTAGGATTACATTAGATACAAGCATTTTAAGTTGTTAATTTGGAAGCGATTAGACAGAGAGATCCGACATGAACCGTGACGTCACTGTTTAGTACGGCCATATAAACTCCATGTAAATTGCCGTTTTGCTAGAAAGAGATGGAGAAAAATATTTAATACCTTATATCTTGGTTGTTTTTTTAGTTATTCGAAAACCGATTTTTTCTTTTAGTTTATTATATGAATGAGCTTCTATTAGAGCAAAAAAAAATTTTTAAGTCATCTAGCCTATTGTGAATTTTGATTTACTTTCCTTTACATTTATCACTACGTAGTATTATGTAATCTGTAGCTGCGTCAAATATGACAGTAGGAAGACACACAACTTGGGACCACACAATGGACAGGCACGACCTTTAGGAGGGGCTGGTTCTATTAATAAAATATTGAAACTGTACGGCATGAGTTTCTATAGTGAGGTATACTAACGGAAAAGGGACCAACAAATGCAGTTAATTACTAGCTTACAATAGAATGGAAAAATGTCAGGTTAATACTATTAGAATTGTTAAGTTGGTAACAGGTATTTCAATGGTGATTATTAGGTAGGTAAACTCGGTAAGTATTTTGCCGGTTGCGACTGCGACATGCGTGGCGATACATACCTTACGTGCCTTCCTGTGAACAATAATCCTCCACGTGTGTGGGTTGTGCAACAATCGTTATCAAGTGGCATTACAGCATGCATGTCGATCTCAAGAAAATTGCACGTCTATTTCCTTTTGCGGGTCAAGGAATAGCGAATAGTGTCGTATTTTTATACCTTACTTGTTAGCTTGGCAGACGTATTGTCTTGCCCGATTACCAACAGGCCTATTCACTAACTGCGGTTGGCAATTAGAAAGAACTGTAATTTTTTAATGAAACTTTATATCCATTACTAGTTTAGTGATCTTATGTGATACGGCGGTGTTCATGATAGCAGTAATGGATGTTAAGTTTCTTTCAAAAATGACAGTTCTAGTTAGCAACCGAAGTTAGAAAATAGCCCTACTGGTCCAATTACACGTATAAACCCTGGAACTATTCAAACACACAAAAAATTTGTTAAGAATTGGTCGAGCCGTTTTTGAGTATCAGCGAGACTAACACACAGCGATTCATTTTTAATTTGAAGAAGACTATCTGACCCGGTCAAATAGTATTACCGTGGTGTTAGTTAGAAATGCTGTAGTGTAGTATTATATTATCTGTGTGCTATTACTTACGATCGAAAAACCGACCCTTAGTAATTAAAATACACAGCGCCACCTACCAGAAGGTTACCCAATTAACCTATAACTACACTAGTACAATTTTTTCTGTTTTTTAACCAAGTGTTGTGGCGCTACATTAACTCATACCGCCATCTATTTCAAGCCTATGGAACTAACAAATAATCATAAAAACATTCATTCGCAATAACAAATATTGAGGTCAATAATCCAGAGATAAAAACTTTTAGTTGGACCAAATTACATGCATTAACCGGACAAACAACGTGACGCGAGATTTTTTAAATTTTGTTCTAACTTTAACCTATCTATAATGCTCCGCTTTAAGAGAAATATGAAATTCATTTAACTCAAAATTTTAGATTTTTGACTGTTATACTCGAATTTATGGTGGCCGGATTTTTTAAGAAGACGAGAACCCTTGTCGTTTTTCAATGTTCTGTTCTGAATAACGTTCTGAACAACGTTCTGTTCTTGAACTGGGACCTAGGCAAGTGGCAATCGTTATACAGCGAAACGATAACTAAATACGTCATCATAATCTGAGATAAGAAAAATAATCTGAGCTAACAAAAAGAACAATTTGACACAGCGATCGCTCCAATCCTGTTAGGTACGTTGACTAGGATAGGAACCAACGTAACAGGATTCTAGCGATCGCTGTGTCAAATTGTTCTTTATGTACCTATACCTAAGACAACAAAATAATGGTTATATAAGAGGAGTGGATGTTTGTACGGGGCTTCAATGACTGCTGAACAGATTAATATGAAATCTGGGCTCTGCTGGTCGTCTATGTCCAGAGTGTCCAGACTACTGTCCCATTTCGACTAGTCCCCTTTTGGTATGGATAGTTGTAGATAGTATGAGCTGTGAGAAGGGTATATTCGTATAAGCAGATTGTATAAAAAATATTGTTCCCCAAATTACCTATTCCACGCGGAAGAAGTCGCGGGCAAAAGCTAGTAAAAAATATGGGTCAGATTTTACCAAAAATGAACTTACAACTTCGCCGCTTTTCATATAGGTAATTACTTCATCATCTTTTCCTTTTATTAGCGACCGGCAACATCGTACTTTTTGCGGGCGCGCGATCGTAGAGTTTGGAAAACTCTACGGTCGCGCGTGTTAAGGTAGACCACCCTTGCCAAATATCATTTGTAAGCACTTCTGCCGATACTACATCAGCAACCCCGCATGACCCAGGTCATGCGTCATTCGGAAGTAGCTGAATTGCATGTTCATTTTAATATAAATACGAGTTGTAAGTTAGTTTTAGATCAGAATATTGTATTAGTTAAACCTAAGTGGAAACTCTGTCCAAATTAATAAAATAAATAATTTTTTTTAAAGTAAAGTTGGTTTCACAAACTTAATTGGCGCAGCCGTAGTAGGAACCCGGTAGTCCAGGTTCTCTATATTGGGGATCAAACATTTCTTCAGTAGAGACTTAAAGACGTACGTTTCAACGTTTAAACCGGGATACGAACAAATAAATTTATTAAGAAGAGGACCAATTTTACAAGGACGGAACTAGCAATATTCCAAAGGAATAATGGGACAAGTTGCAGTACTGTGAGTAAATTTTTTTCACCTTCCTGTACTTTCCTTTCATTATTTTGTGTATATATCTGTTATTTTTGGGATTTACAACGCCTAATATATAGATATTGCAAAATTAAAATTAGATTATTTTTACATAAGTTTGAAATAAAAAAATTAACAATCAACTTTAATCCTTGACTAGATACTTATATTATTGTAGGGTTTATTTAAATATTTGTAATATTTTATTCCTCTTTTGTGTAATTCGTATATTTTGTGAAATTAATATGGAAAACATAGTTAGAGTACCCGTGGAAATGTTAAATATCATACCAATATTTGATGGAGACGCAAGATCATTACCACTTTTCATAAAAAAATGCGAGTACATTCTCCAAAGTTTCCAAGGTATAGGATAGTTTACAAAATGAATATCTTTTCCACGTAATAACTAGTAGGTTAATAGGAGAGGCCGCAAACTTAGTGGGTGAACGGGACCAAATTTCAAGTTGGGACGAATTAAAATTATTACTTGGCCAACATTTTGGAGACCCGCGATCGGAAGAGTGTTTGGCCATGGAACTTGAAAGTTTAAAAATAAATAGAAACGAAAGCCATTTAGAATTTTGTCATAGGATACAACACTTACGAAGTATTCTTTTTTCAAAAATTAACGAATCAATTGACGATTTGAATTTACGCTTGACCAAACAATCTATATATAATCATAGTTCATTAAATGTATTTCTTTACAATTTGCCGCCATTTTTAGTTAGACTTGTTAGATTACGGAATGTCATTACTTTAGAAGACGCATTGAAAGTCGTGTTAGAAGAACAAAACTTTCAAAGTGTTTATAATAATAAAAATTTTCGTCATAACCGAGATTACCGTTCTAGCCCAAACCCCAATTTTAAAAACACTTTTGTCCCAAGACATATCCCTCAGATGAGGCAACATCCTAATATATCAAATAATCAAATTTCTCAACCCTCTTTTAATTATAACAACAACCACTCGATGAATTCATTAAGTAATTCACAACAATTTAGACAAAATAATAATTGCTTCTTGAATTATCAAAACAACAATCAGCCGCAACCAATATTTAGATCACCGGCACCTTCGAGCCAGACACAGCGTAGTCAGCATTCCGCGGGCAATGCATTTAATGCACATACACAAAATATGATGCAACATAATACGGCTTCGGGTTCGAACACCGATGTTACAATGCGTACAGCGAGTTCGAGACATATTAATTACACAGATAGCGATTTTATTCAGCCGTGTACGTCACAAGCACAACAAAATACAGATTCAAATAGAACTGAATTAGAAAATTTTTATATGGTGGCCTCGACAATAGAGAAAAAATAAAAATAAATTGTACGAAACTTTTAAACTTACCACACATTCGTATTCCCGAATTAAAAGCAGTCTTTATGATTGATACCGGGAGTAGTAGGTCATTTATTAGCCCGAAATTAGCTAATGAATTTTTTAGCAATTTCAAGCAACACGAACCATTCGAGGTTATTAGTACTCATGCAGTAAGCAAACACGAAGAAATAGTTTATATTCAGTTACCAAGTATATTTAAAACGCAACAAAAACACAAGTTTTATGTTTATAGTGTAGATGAAAGATATGACGGACTAATAGGTAGTGATTTATTATTATCATTAGACGCTTCAATCGACATGAAAAATCTTATCTTATTTACGAAATATGCAAATATTCCAATTATTTATTCTCCACCAATGAAAGAGAGCTACAAATTGCCTCCTCGTTGCGAATTGAGAGTAAAACTACCCGTAAATTTGTTAAATGGTGACGCAATTTTAAATTATGTTCAGTTTGCGGAAGGCATTAGAATGCCAGATGCACTAGTTAATTGTAAAAACGGGTTTGCTTCTACAGTAATTCAAAATTGTACTGACATAGAACAAACCTTGGTTGTTACATCACCATTTCGCGTAGAAGCCTTTGTAGAACCTTATTTAACTACAGTAAATAACGTCAATTTTACGGATGAAAATAGTTGTTTAGATAAATTATTAGAGAAAAACCTAGAAAAACTAAGATTAGAACATATGAATGACGAAGAAAGAATGGCGATAGAAAGATTGTGTAAAGAGTATAAGGACATATTTTACTGCGAAAATATTCCATTGTCATTCACAAATGAAGTCAAGCATCATATTCGAACGAAAAATGAGGACCCCATTAACATTAAAGCTCATCGGTTACCACCTGTTCAAACGAAAGAAATTAAAGAACAAGTCAAAAAAATGTTGAAAGACAATATAATCCAAGAGTCACATTCTCCGTGGAGTGCACCAGTCCACCTTGTACCAAAAAAATTAGACGCATCAGGCATACAAAAGTGGAGAATGGTAGTTGATTATAGACGTTTAAATGACATCACTATGGATGATAAATATCCACTTCCAAACATTAGCGACTTATTTGACATGTTAGGAAAAAGTGTATATTTTACCACGTTAGACTTGGCATCAGGCTATCATCAGCTTGAAGTTCGCGAAGAGGATAGACCGAAAACAGCCTTTAGCACACCGTTCGGACACTTTGAATTTAATAGAATGCCTTTTGGTTTGAAAACAGCGCCTGCTACATTCCAAAGAGCAATGGACAATGTACTGAGAGGACTACAAGGCCTACATTGCCTTATCTACCTCGATGACGTCATTATCTTTTCAAAAAGCCTAGCAGAGCACATAGAAAAACTAAAAACTGTTTTCGAACGCTTCAGAAAAACTAACCTTAAAGTACAACTTGATAAATCACATTTTCTCAGAAAAGAAGTATTGTACCTAGGACATACGATAACTAGTGAAGGCCTTAAGCCTAATAACGATAAAATTGATGCCGTTTTAAAGTACCCCTTGCCCAAAACAGTTACAGAAATAAAAAGTTTTCTAGGATTAGTGGGTTATTATAGGAAGTTTATCAAAGATTTTGCTAAGATTACTAGACCTCTCACAGCTTGCTTAAAGAAAGGGCGTAAAATCACAATCAATAATGAATATAAGGAATGTTTTGAAACTTGCAAAAAGCTTCTAACCAACGCACCTCTATTACAATTTCCAGATTTTGAGAAACCATTCGTTCTTACAACTGATGCTTCCAATTTTGCCATAGGAGCTGTATTATCACAAGGTGCAATAGGTAACGATAAACCTATTGCATATGCCAGCCGCACCTTAAGTGACACAGAATCACGTTATAGCACAATTGAGAAAGAACTTTTGGCTGTTATATGGGCAGTTAAACATTTTAGGCCGTACTTATATGGAAAAAAATTTACCATTTTCACTGACCATAGGCCTCTAGCTTGGCTATATTCTCTTAAAGAACCTAACAGCAAGTTAACACGCTGGAGGTTAAGACTTGAAGAATACGATTTCGAAATTAAATATAAAAAAGGACAGCAAACTACTAATGCTGATGCACTATCTAGAATAAGAATTAATGCACTTGATGATGAATTAGATTCAATTTTTGTTAATATAGATGATAATGATGATAGGGTTAAGGATATAATTAAAGATATAAATACAGATTTTGTAACTCAACGTAATAAACACGACAAGAAATCTTCAGTAATATCAATATCCGATACAGAAAGCGAGAAAACTCTTGAGTTGATAGAAATTTCAACCGATGATGCTACAGCTAATTCTGTTTCTAATAGAGAACATGAAGGCATTCCGATTCTCAATGAAGCTATCGATACAAAACCGCGACAAATATTAGTTCATACTTGGCTATTAGATAAACTCTCAGTCAAAGATACGTCTAATAAAAAACAGCGTATACTAGAAGTTCATATGCCAATTAATAATCAAACACTAGTAAAAGACTTTCTCAAAGAGTACATTGACAATAGATATAAATATTTTATTTATTTCGAAGATTCCGCATTTAGGAAATCATTTTCAAGCGTAGTTATTAATTTATATAAAAAGGGAACGTGTAAACTTGTTGAGTGTACGGAACGGGTTATAAATCTGACGGATTCGGAACATGACCAACGGGAAATAGTATTAAAATATCATGAAGGTAAAACCTGCCATAGGGGTATAAATGAAACACTAACTAAATTAAAACGTCATTACTGGTGGCAAAACATGAAGGAAACGATAACAGCTATAATAAATTCTTGTGAACAATGTAGGAAAATGAAATATGAAAGGAAACCTATAAAACCAAGCATCCAATTAACACAAAATCAATATACACCATTCCAAGAAGCTTTCATGGACCTTCTGTTCATTGAAGGAAAATATTACCTAACAATTGTTGACGCTTTTAGCAAATTAGGCCAAGCTATAGATATTCCAAATCGTAGTACACCCGAAGTTGTTAGAGCTTTAATTAAATATTTCAGCATGTACGGACTACCCCAGAAACTGAACAGTGATTCTGGTACGGAATTCAATAATGAATTAATAAAGGAACTTTTAAATCTGTACAAAATAGAATTGCATATTAGTACACCAAACAACCCAAACTCCATGGCTATAGTAGAACGTTTTCACTCTACTATTATCGAAATATATAGATTAGCACGGTACGATAAAAGTGATCTTGACGCTTGTTCCGTAATGACTTACGCTATCATGGCATATAATAATAGTATTCATTCTGCAACAGACTTTACACCATTCGAGATTGTTTTCGGTAATTCAGATTCTGGAAACGTATTTGATATTGATAAAGAACGTTACATAATGCAAAAACTATTGCAAGATCACAGAAAACGCTTAAAAGTTCTTTACGAATATGTAGCCGAAAAATTACAAGAAGATAAAATAAAAGTTAGAGAAAAGAGAGGAGGTGAGGAAGTCCCTGAGCTAAAAGAAGGTGACAACATATTCATGAAAACAACTAGAATAAGAAAGGCCAAACAATTACCTCGTTTCGAAAAAGCTAAAGTTATAGGAAAACCAATCCATAATATAATACCAGTTGAAAGAAATAAAAGAAACACAAGAGTTGCTATAAAAAATATTAAACGTCCTCCACAGATCGTGGCTAGTTTTTCTGGCACTGGTGAAACAGAACAGCAGCCTGGAACTTCGAAACATGAACACGAATCCGGGAATAGCTCCTCTGAAAGTGGGAGTAGCAGCGATGAGGAATAACTCTTGGACAATTTTAAAAACATTAGACTTAGATTATATCATAGACCAGTTAAATAATAATATAGAGAAGTATAATACTATTAGCAAAATAATTAGTAATGATAATGAACTTAAAGGAGAATTTAATAGTTTAATGGAACAAATAGAATTATTTATAAAACTAACGAAAAGTAGGGTAAATCAGATATCACCATCATCCAAAATAACTAAAAGAGCAATATTCAGTCCAATTGGTTCGTTGGTTAAATTAATTTCGGGTAATTTAGATGAAGAAGATGCAAAAAATTTTAATGGTCAAATTAGCCAACTAAATAATAACGAACATTCGGTCGAACAAAAAGTCTCGCTATTACAACAAGCTTTTACTAAATTAGTGAATATTTCAGAGAGCATAAATTCAAACGTCAATCGCTTAGAAATTGATGAAATTAATTCAGTCATTCAAAAGGAGAGCTATATACATAATACTATATCCATACTTAACACTTTATACCAAATTCTAAATAGCTTTCGTACTATTTTTGATATCATACAAGAAATTGAGACAGCCATTGCTTTTAGTAAATTACATATATTACATCAATCTATCATAAATACAACAGAATTAACAAATACATTATTAGAAATAGAAAAGTATGCAAAACTAATATATCCTGTTAGCAAGGAAAATCTTATTAAGTTAGAAAAGAACATAGTAGTAAAATCTTATATAAATAAAGATAGTTTAGTTTTTATATTAGAAATCCCATTAATAGAATCAGATAAATACATATATTACAAAGTAATACCCATCCCTATCTTTGATCCTCATACCTCTAATATTCATACGATTATCCCTTCATATCCCTTCCTATTGGTGAAAGGATTGAAATACAGGTCAGTAACAAGCCCATGTGAGGAAATAGAAGATGGAAAATTTATCTGTTCAGTGAATAATATTGTACAATACAAAGAAGAAACGTGTATCGAACAAATCATGCTGATGAAAAACAATCACAGCAACTGTCATCAACACCCCATTCAGATGGAAAACCAAAAAATTCAGACGATCGTTAGCAATTATTGGTTATTGTACAGTAAAAATAACGTAATAATAACAGAACACTGTCCCGACCAAGTATATAAACACCAAGTTAAAGGAACATATATTATGCTACCAAGCCACCAATGCAGAACCGAAGTCGGAGAAGTATACTTAAATACACCAACCAATGCTTCAGCAATCAATTTGCGTCTGTCTTCCATCGAAGTACCAACTCTACAGGCAGAGATCAAGAAAGAATCGAAGCAGTTAAATTTGAAGAACGTGGACTTTGGTGATCTAAAAGAAGTTTTTAATAATGCTAAATTCACAGCAAGCGAGATCGACACAAACTTCTCAGTACACAGTGATATAAATATATGGACCATAACTTTATATGTAATTGTATTTTGTTTTATATTGTGTATAGTTACTACTAAGTATAAATTATTGTTCTATTGCTATAGACGAAATTCTTCGAAGCTGCCTCAAACACCTTCGGATAATTTCTCTCTTAAGGGGGGAGGTGTTAAGGTAGACCACCCTTGCCAAATATCATTTGTAAGCACTTCTGCCGATACTACATCAGCAACCCCATCTGGGTCATGCGTCATTCGGAAGTAGCTGAATTGCATGTTCATTTTAATATAAATACGAGTTGTAAGTTAGTTTTAGATCAGAATATTGTATTAGTTAAACCTAAGTGGAAACTCTGTCCAAATTAATAAAATAAATAATTTTTTTAAAGTAAAGTTGGTTTCACAAACTTTATTCGCGCCCGCAAAAAGAAATGCAACGAAACAAAAAATTGGCATATTTTTGTAAATAATCCGCGAGAATTAAAAGTAGGTAATCAATAAGTATATATATTTTTTTATAATAAAAACAAGCTGCGATGTCGGAGATTATAAATGCGCTATTTAATTAACAGGTTAAAGATTGTACTCGAGGTACACAAAATATTAGGAAATCCCCATGAAGTAAAATCATTCCGGGATGAAAAAAAGAATCGAATGAAACATGTAAATATAAATGAAACAGTCTTAAATGTTAGTTGTTTTGAATTCAAACCATTTCCGAGTGCAACTACTCATAATAAGTTAAAACGATTTACTATTTAAGATTTACCTACTTTAGGTAGCCATATACGCATGACAACTGCTCGTCCTTGAAGATTACCATACGGTCTATTGTTAGCGATGTTAAACGTTACTTTGTCACTTTAAATACCGTGAGTTATTGAGCACCTACTTGGGCTTACTTGGGTAAATGTTTTATCATCATTCAAGTGATTGTTGCAACTAAAAGATCAGATACCATTAAGATTATTATCTGTTGATAGCGAACTTCTGACAACGACAAGCAAATGCGTTAGAGTGGGTTATTTATTCTCTTTCTAAACTAATATTATAAAGAGAAAACATAATTGTATTTTTGCTTGAGTTGTAATAAACAATAAACGGACAGATTTTAAAAATTCTTTCACTAATACAATGCTCCATTACATAACACTGAGTAACATAGGCTAAACATTTGATTTTTCTACGGGAAATATGGAATTCCAAAAAACAATCGAGAGTTCTGTCACGGTAATAGTATTGTTTTTGTTACGTATGCATTTTGATAAATTAGCTACAGTGGACGTTTTGATATAGTCAAGGCCGGATTTACCGTAGGAGCCAAGTGGGCCCGGGCCCATACCGGCAAATTTTTGGGGGTGGCAAAGTAGTAAAAAAACTGGAATTCAGAAAATATTATTATTTCTGATATTACACATTAAAATAATACTATTATTTAGTGATACTACTTATCAATATCTACAATTTGATACCCCAACCAATATTATTGAATTATGTAGTGTTATTGATGTTGCGTTTAGTGTTTAGTCATTATCACTTTTTTTTGCACTGTTCGTATTTGTATAATTTATACTCTGTCTTGTGTAAAACTGAATTATTTTTCTAAAGTTCGACAATATATTATGTTTGTAACTCAAACTGCAAATAATATTTTGTTCTAGTAATCGAGCAAATGATGAAAATGAAATTAGTTACATTTTGTAAGTTACTTTTTGTAAGGAATTAGACGAGGAGAGCGGAACGGCAATATGGCTCCATAGGCGTAAAATATGTAAATCCGGCCCTGGATATAGTGGATGTTTTGACACAGTTCACGTTTTTATAGGAAACTGTATTTCAATTTCGTGAGTCGTTATTTTGATAACAAGACATTGATACAGTGGACAGGACACCCTAATAACGGACTTTATATGACCAAAAAAAGGATATTATTATTACCCATAATTCAGAATTCGATAAATTCAATACTTATACGTCGCGCAATTGGAATGATAAAATCAAAGTCGGTCGAAGAACCTTTGTAACAGGTTGTACGGTACGTGACTAACGTGGAAATTATGTACCTAGCGGCTTTGTCATTTAAAACTTCACGTGGACGTGATTATTTTTTGTCACACAAACAGTGATTTATTTGCTCCAAGATAATTCAGTTGCTAATCAATCAGTTGTTACGAACGTTTCCGTTTTCGGAAAATCTTAGAAAAGTAGGTAGGTAGGTGTATAGTCGACGAAGAAAGTGGTTTACCACTTTTGACACTTCGCGTCTAAACAAAACAGTAATCTAAGTAACTGTCAGTATGAAATTGCAAAGTGAAATCAACTGTGTTGTTTGATTACACAAAATTGGGCTGTAATCATTTTTTGGTGGGCAATACATGCATAATTAGAGCGTCGGTGGCGCTATGGACTCGGCACTTGCTTTCCAATCGGGAGGTCCGGGGTTCGAGGCTGCCATATACCAATATGTTTTTCGTTTTTTTCGAATTTCATTTGGACATTTGTTGGCCTCCTACAGTGAAGGAATACGAGTACATCGTGAGGCAACCTGCATACATCTGCGAAGAAATTAAAAGGTGTATGTACCTAAAGTAGACCAATGCGCGCTGGACCAGCTAAGTATATTATGAGTGTTTAGGACGAAGTCCTAAACACCCTACCTTAGGGTAGGCTCGGGTACCTCGGTGGAGACGTATGTTATCTGTTATGATGATGATAACATGCTTAATTATTATTTTTATTATTTATATGACCCAATTTTCTTGCTTGATTCATTGCCTCTGAGCGTAAACTATATGAGCTATCGGCTAAATACATGAAATTTACTCACAGGGTTTCTTCTATAACACCTAAAGAAGTAATTTGACAGAACAAAATAGTATGTTCTGTTATTTTACCTCTTGTAAAACAAAAGATAGAAGGCTTGATAAAAATGAGTAACTCAGAAGGATAACATGTACTATCAATGACTGTTACCACTCTTACCATCAGGTGGACAGTATGCTTGTTCGCCAACTGAGTTGTATAGGCAAAAAAACTCATCATTTCAGCCAAGAGACGCCCACTGTTGGACATAGGCCTCCCCCAAGGATCTCCATACCGATCGGTCCTGCGCCACCCGCATCCAGCGGCTTCCCGCAACCTTCACCAGATCGTCGGTCCACCTTGGGACCTACTAACACTGCGTCTCCTTGTACGCAGCCGCCACTCGAGGACCTTTCCGCCCCAATTGATGTGTCCTGCACTCCTGCCTACTGCCACTTAAGTTTTGCAATTCTTTGGTCTATGTCGGTAACTCTAGTTCTTTTACGGATCTCATCATTTCTGATGTCATCACGTAGAGAAACCCCCAACCCTTTGACTGACTTTGAGCCTTTATATGGGACCCATTGTAAGCGGCCACGTCTTAGTTCCGTACGTCATCACTGGCAACACGCACGAATTGTAGACTTTCGTCTTGAGACACTGCGGCAGATGGGCCGAGAATAAAAAAACTAAAATTACATATTTAATGAACGAGAATTTCCTTAAAGACTTCCGCGGTGTAGACATTGTAGATTGTTTTTACTGCCAGCAAACGAAAAACATGGGGGAAGCTGCGAGTTTGGTATTGTGTGTAAATTCGTGTAAATAAGTTTACCGACGTATTTTGCATTTTTTATGGATTCTTCCTGTGCTCTGACATTCAATCTAATCTTTGACACGTGATGAATTTAAATTCGTACTACAATAGATAATAAATTTGAATTCGATTTGTTGATTTTCTAAAGTACCTACGAGATGATTCAATAACTTTCAAAGAGTCTGCAAGAAGTTTGTTCTCACGAAGCTTTTTATTTACTGCCACATCATTCTCCTTTGTTAATTAAAGTGTAGTCAATCTGAAATAAACTGTCACTGCTCCGTGACACGGGCGTGGACAATGCTTAATTAGGTGGTTAATTACAATGTGCCAGTTCCACTTCATATGACCGCAGTCATTGTCGCCGTGAATGGCTAAAATAAAAGCGAGACAAGAATAAAACATAATTGTTTTATTTTTGTGTTCACAACATTATTTACGTACGTTGCAAGTCAAGCTTCGCCTCGAAGGAAAATATCGTGAGGCACTGTTAAGTTATTTAGAGACAAACAATTTTGCTAGCCGACATTCCATTTGGATTCCGGTCTGAATTTACTGAAGATGCAGTCCTCGGACTATGTTCTAAAGTTTCAGGATATTGAGATAGAGGAGAGAAATGTATCGGTACTTTCCTCGACTTACGGAAGGCTTTTTGATACAGTATCAATTCCAAATCTATTAAAACACCTTTAAAAGGTAGGTGTGCCCGGTGTCACTCATAGATAGTTCTCTGACTACTTGACTTGACATGCAGAAATCAATGTCTTCGAGTAAATGGGTAGGTGAGCGAAGATGCTTTTTGTGGGTATGGTGTGCCTCAGGGTAGCACACTGGGACCAACCCTATTCCTCATTTACATCAATAAGCTTTGCAAACTACAACTGCAATCAGAGGCGCGAGTTTGTAACTCATCGACAATCCGTAATCCTTACGGGATTACGGATTGTCGATGAGTTACAAACTTGAGAGTTTTGTTCGATTGAAACCGAGAATCGAATGTTTTGTATTTTATTACGTCGTCCGAGCGGTCTCAACATATTCGTCGAGTCAATCGGAGAACATAGCCGATGTTGAATGATTCCCCATACAAAATTATATTTGATGATGTTTGTTTTAACCAGTCGTTTGAAAGAGGTGACTCCCGAGGTATTTACCTCATTATTATTTGTAATTGTAAATGTAATTTAGTATTTTTTTTTTGTTTTTCCTTAAATATTATTATATTAACGACGTAATTCAGTGCTGGGCGATAGGATGCAGCTGTGGGCTGGTGCTGGATGAGTGTGTCCATCAATGGGGCTGCTTCTGGGCAAGAGTTTCCAGCTGTGGGCTGATGATTTGCATGATTGTTCGATATGGGCTGGCGCTGGGCATTATTACCAGCAGTGGGCTTAATGCTGGGCATGACTCCTAGCAGTGCAATGGTGTTGAGCAAGATTGCCTAGCAGTGGGCTGGTGCTGGTCAAGATTCCCAACAGTGGACTGGTGGTGCGCATGATTCCCATCAATGGGCTAATGCTGGGCATTACTCCCAGCATTGGGATGATGCTAAGCAAGATTGTCCAGCAGTGGGCTTCTGCCGGGCAAGGATCCCAGCATTGGCCTGGTGCTGGACAAGATTGTTCAGCACCAGCCCACTGCTCGTTTTATCTAGCACCTTATTTTAAGGATTTATATGTTATACATAGATGTTAATAATAAAGGGAAGGTACTGACTCCCGAAATACAGTTTTATTTTATACTAGTTCAGGAGTCAGGACTAAAGTAAATTGTAGATTTTATCATAATAAATTCTTTGTTTCTTTCTTGAACACCTTTATTTCAATCTCTTCGTAGATGTTTGCAATCTACGAAGAGATTGAAATAAAGGTGTAAGTGAAATAGACCGATCCGCACTGGGCCAGCGTGGTTGTCTAAGGCCTAAACACCCTAAGGGTGGACTCGAGCCTCACGGTGGGGACGTATATGAGATGTGATGATGATGATTACGTTTCAAGCCTATATAGGGCAGAGAAAATCATTTATCTTTGGTAACAAGCAGCCAGCTCACAAACATAAAACTCCCGAAAAACCTTACCGACCCCAGGCCTAGGCCTCTTCGACACTATGCTCACACGCTACATGTTTAAACCTCCTCGGTGAAGGTTTCGTTTTATATCTTTTCGTCCCATAGTCAACCACGCAGACTCAGTGCGAATTGGTCGACTTTACATAATGGTATAGAGACGCCACTGCACAGGCTACCAATTTTTGTCTTCTTTTTTTTAAATTTACAACTAACTTGGAAAACAAATAGTAAGTGGCTACAGCCGCCTATAGTACATGTGGTTCCTGCAAGATTTGAAAATCTACAATCCCAACTTGTGACATAAGATAGCCACAATACCCAGTATAATTTCACTGTCTGTCTTAAGTACCCTTCAAACCGGAACACAGCAATACAAGCACTGCTGCTTGGCTGCCGAAATAGGTAAGATAGACGTAGCCTGCAATTCATCATCATCATCTTAACAGCTCATATACGTCCCCACCGAGGGGCTCGAGTACCCTAAGTTGGGGTGCTTAAGCCTTAGTCAACCAGGCTGGCCCAGTGCGGATTAGTCGACTTCACATACACCTTTGAATTTCTTCGCAGATGTATGCAGGTTGCCTTACGATGTTTTCCTTAACCGTAGTAGCGTCAGACAAATTTAATGTATGTGTACATATGAAATTCGAAAAACGAAAAACACATTGGTACAGTAAGCTCCTTATCAAGCTTTACAGTTTAACCTTTAGACCGTTCTTATGCCGCTCTTAATAGAGGCGGTTTTCGTAGTGTAAATGTATAGCTTGAATGAGAGCTTACTGTACATGGTGGTCTCGAAACCTGGATCTTCCGATTAGAAGGCAAGTGCCGAGTCCACAGCGCCACCGAATTGTTGTAGTAAATCCAAGTTTAGTTTTAGCACACACACGTGTGATGTTGAAGTACCTAGTGGATAAAGTGTTTAATCTAACATAACGCCAACTCCTGCTTGACCATTTTTTATCGACAGCTCACTGTCACTTATATTTATATACACAGATAGTGTACTGATAACAACGTCACTCGATATTCGGCCATTCCCGATGACGAACGCGCGCGGCCGCCGCATGCGCACCGATTTTCTGACGCGACATGAAACAAAAGGATAATATCGAAATGAAGCCGTGCAAGGTTTGTTAGTTTTCTCACGTTTTGATGTGAAGTGTCCAATCTAGTGCTTTGAATATTTAAAATAAATAGTGGTTGCTATAGTAACGGCACGTTATGTACTCTTGCGTCCTTAGCACTTAGACCATATAAGTACCTACTATATGATCTAACATAAGCATTGTTTTTTGTGATGACCTAATGTTAAAGTTTCTGCACTTAACCTCAAAATATTATCACGAAATACCCATGAAGTTTGCTCCAACATAATGAGGCGTACAATATGCTGGAGTTTATAAAAAGCTTTTATATTGTAATCAAAACTTTATTAGAAACAGTTCCGGATACAAAACGTGATAGATAACTAACAGTAGGTATAATAAGTCTCAATTTTTTGGAGTAATTTCATTAACTGATTGATCTTTTTTTTTGTAAGTAATTCGGTAGGTGATATAAAAAATTGGACTTTAACAAAAAGCACTACAATGTTGTAAATGAGTGTTATTCGTACCATGCCATCTTAATAACATTCAAAGATTTACGAGTTGTGGATATTTTTACTTTGTTTTTGTATTTACCTCATAAAGACTACCTTTTCAAAAATTCTAGATCGCGTCTCGCGTGAAATACTTATAAGTTCACAAATATAGGACTTTAATACAACCTTCATCCCATTTAGAAGAAACTTTATATAGGTTTTTTGTTTCTGAAAACCCTTAGACATGTTTCTGTGATATGTTTCTAGTTTCGTAAGTTTTACTGCAATATTTCAAAACGAGGACTATTTGTCATAATCAGTCAAGGCGTGTAATTTTATTTCATAATTCGTTATAATAATAGTTACGGAAGTTTCACCTTGTCGCTCGTATATTGCTTTGCGTGTAAGAGTGACCTTCCGCGTCAAAACGTCGCGTAAAAATACCAAAATAATATATCAAGGAAAAATACGAATAGGTTTATACCCATTTATACGGGTACTTACCCAACCATTTACATCTCAATGCCCTGTCCGTATCTACACTAAATAAACTGACACGAAGTCACAATAATATATTTGGATGGTCTGTGAATTATGTTGAGCGCCAAAAATTGACGTACAGTAAGCTCCCATTCAAGCTATACATTTACACTACGAATAACGCCACTATTACGAGCGACATAAGAACTGTCCAAAGGTCAAACAGTATAGCTTGATAAGGAGCTTACTGTACGAATAACAAAAAAAGGTACAGTAAAAGCCACATCAATGTATATGTTACCGGCAATGTGTATCATTCAGGTATTGTATACAATCCCTAGGTAATGTATACAATCCCTGGGGCGTCCAGGCAATGTATGAAATATCATGAATATCATTGTCCATTTCATATTTTACCTAGGTATTGTATACAATTCCTAGGGATTGTATAGAATACCTGCTGGTTCACCGGTAATGTGTAAAATAAATAAATCTTAAGACTAAACTAATGTTAGGTAAGCCGGTTAATATCAATAAATCTTAACAGAATTACTTATCAAATAGCGGACAAATAAAACATGTTGTATTTACTTGAAATAAACTTTATTATCAACTTTAAAATCACAAAAAAATAACAGGAAACTTAAAATTCTTCTTGTTTGTAACATAACATTACAAGTATCTTTTAACATAATATAAGTAATTTTGTAATTGAACTTCACAAACAAAACAATTCTCTTTATAACAAAAAGTAGGTCTAATAGGCATTCACAATTTTAAGTAAAAGTAGGTTTTATTTATTCTTACACTACAAACTATTATGGCACTTTGAAGAGCACAGAGCCTTACTTTTGACACAGGAACACTTTTTAGAGTCACAGTTTTTTTTGCAGCTACATTTCACAAAGCCCTGTCCTGTCCCCGTAGATTGCAAAGTCGCAACTGTACGGAGTGTCGTTTCCAGATTGGGGACGTCTTCTTCTTGCAGTAATTTCTGATGGCAAACAGTGAACTGTTGTCTTGAATACAATGTCTTGACAACGCCTTGCTTTGTGCCTAGTTGATATAGATCGTCATCAGTTTTGTGTAATACTACAGCCATATTGCGAGCATCACCACGACCTCTATCGACTTCTGGAACAGGAATGCGTACAGTGGTACCCAACGATACGGGAGGGAATTTTTTCCAGAAGCTTTAAGCATTTTCTGAGCTTATACTATCAAATTCTCTTTGGCTCTGATGCGGTTTTCTATCGAAAAGGCGTTTTTTGCGCATAAAGGACAAGCCACTTTGGATCCAAAACCTTCTGCAATATTTTCTTCCGGAGCAGCACAAATAGTATGAATAGGCCTATTGCACATTCTGCACGAATGACCACCTGTTGTCTCCTCGGAACAAACACAGCATATAAGTGCACAACTCAATGACTCCTCTCGTACTGATACCAAATTCGGATCATGTAAC
This sequence comes from Schoenobius gigantellus, assembly GCA_963935595.1. Classification (NCBI taxonomy): domain Eukaryota; kingdom Metazoa; phylum Arthropoda; class Insecta; order Lepidoptera; family Crambidae; genus Schoenobius; species Schoenobius gigantellus. The sequence continues at coordinate 6,908,986 of OZ012544.1, read as the reverse complement.
GCTTGATCATTTACCTCACAAGGAAGATTTTCGACATTCGTAGGCTCAACAACATTCTTAGTATTTGGGATAGCCATGTGTTCATCATGCGCACTTTGGACATTTGAAGCTCCCTTACCGATGTTAAAACTATCGAGTGCAGCGTTTTGTTGATCTGGTGCCTGTAGAGGTTGAGTGTCAGCTGTTTCAGTTTCTGATGTCTCAGCCGCATCTATTACAGATTCTGAAGATGACTTCATCACTTTTTCTAAATCTTCTTCGCTCTCCAGGTTGTGAGTATCCTCAAAAGGCAAAGATATGCCAACTTTTATTTTCGACCCAAAAAGAGCTTCATAAGGTGTTCTTTTGATTCCTGAGTGAAACGCCCTATTCTTCATGAGTTGTACAAATCGCAGACCATCACTCCAACGTTCGCTATCGTTATCTTGCATCCAAGTTGTAAGCATGTTTTCAATGTCCTGGTTAGCTCGTTCGACACTCCCTTGACTTTGGGAATGTCTAGGCTTGCCATGCACAATTTTTAAGTTCGGCCAGTATATTTTAAGATTACTGACCACTCGGTTTGCGAATTCTCGACCGTTGTCCGATTGTAAGATGGCTGGTGCACCAATCAGTGTAAAAATATCCAGTAAATTGTACGCTACTTCCTCAGCGCGTTTTGTTTTCAGGGCTCTTAATATGACAAACTTTGTGAGATGATCCTGATAGACCATTATGAATTTATAATCCCGGTCTGATTGAGATTGATAGTCTATCAAATCTACTTGACAGCGAGAATTAAATTCTGTTGAAAGTATGGGCTTCACAAAAACCCCTTTTTTTATTCCTTTTTGTTTTTGCTGGCAGGGTTCGCAAAGTTGCAAAAATAGTTCAACATCGTGGCGAGTTATATTCTTATATCTTGAAGAAAGCTCCTTCAGCATTCTGTCTCGTCCTCCATGGCCGATACTCTGATGTGCGTCGTGAAGTACTTGAAATAATTCAGTATCAGCAACGTAGTATATAATATTGTTATTTGTAGTAGCATCCACAGGAAAAATCAACTTATCTTTCTGACCAACAGTTATAATATAATAATGCTTCAATAACCAGTAATCCCGAGAAGCCTTTTTTTCAGCCCTTTTTGCATATTTTGTTTCTTCTATCAATTGTTCATAACGATTTTTTTCAATAAACGTGCGATTTTTTCTATTTGCTGCTTCTCTTTTTATTTGTAATTGTGAATAAAATCTTTCTTTCATGTCAGCTATTCGTTGTTCGGCCGCCATTTTTTAATAAATTAAATTACTTTCCTACCTGACGAAAATTAGCAAAAATAATAACTATGACGCAAATAGCTCAATACACGTGTTAACAGTATCATCGCACGTCGCGAAATGAAATGGAGAAATGCGGCTGTTTGCTTAAATAGTGTCGCGGTATCCTTTTTCTCAAGCGGCGGCGGCGGCTCCTTTGACCTGAAAGGCCGCCCGCTCGCGGTATCCTTTTTCTCAAGCGACGGCGGCGGCTCCTTTGACCTGAAAGGCCGCCCGCTCGCGGTATCCTTTTTCTCAAGCGGCGGCGGCGGCGGCTCCTTTGACCTGAAAGGCCGCCCGCTCGCGGTATCCTTTTTCTCAAGCGGCGGCGGCGGCTCCTTTGACCTGACCGGCCGCCCGCCCGCCGCGCCCGCACGCCGCTCTTAAGGCGGACACACACGGTTTATTGGCTAGATAAGTACTGTAATCAGGAAAACTTATTCTAGCTTCTAGTGTTACGGCAAGTAGGTATGTTTTGGCTTACTACTTGCCGCGGCGCAAAGTACTAACTACGTTGGCTACCCACCGCACACAAAAATGACAGTTTTTAGGGTTCCGTACCAAAAGGTAAAACGGGACTCGATTACTAATACATTGCTGTCGGTCTGTCTGTCTGTCCGTCCGTCCGTATGTCACAGAGCTGTTTACCTCATGAAAGGTGACACAGATTGTGTATATCTGTGGCCGTATATGTATGGGGAGCCCCCTATATTATTTTTTTTGTATAAAAATTGTAAAGCGGTCAACAGAATACATCAAACTACTAAGATTCAATGGCCTACACAAGGCCCAATTATTAATAGGTTGGGAATAAATTGGCAGTGACGTACGGACGGACGGGCGCACGAACGGACAGACAGACAGACATGAAGAATTTATAAGGGCTCCGTTTTTGTAATTCGGCTACGGAACCCTAATAAAAAACAGCTTGAAGTATTTAATTTTAATAAAATTATTACTAACTACTTTTTTACTACAATGAGTCGTAAAAAACAACAATAATAAATTGATTGTACAGTTTAATATTGAAATTTAGATTTATAAGTTTTTTTTGTTCATACAGTTTCCATTTCAAATCTTTCGCATTTCCTGTAAATCGGCTATATGCGCCTTAAGAGTCCGCTAGCTTAGATAATGCCGCTCTTTAGCGCACCCCGCATTGACGCCGCCCGCGCCGCGCCGCCTCTTGTCAAAGGATTTAATTTTATTTACAAAGGCTACCGCGTGCGGCGTACACCCGAAAGTGAAATTGACAGTTTTATATCGAAGCGCCTCCGTAGTGAAAGATTGTGTTTGTGAACTGTTGTACTACGAATTGAATTTATCCTCAAAAAATCCGACATTTGATAAGATTCTGGATAAATTACACCTATGTACTTACCTCCGTAGCAACCTACAGACGCTCCAGCCGTAAGTCAAACTAAAAGGAAGTATTAATAAAAAAGGTAATTCCACATTTATGTGGAACATAAGTATACGTAGTTCACGCAATTACAGAAGAAAATAAGTACCTAAATATTTTGTTTTGGATTCAGAGCGTGATAATGGCTCTCTTATTAAGAAGAATTGTGGTGTAATTTTACTTTGAATTTACCTACTTTCGCATATTTTTGATTAAAATTATCTTTGCACCTAGCTTGTGTGTCCCGATAATTTTTATTCGTATTTTGTTTTATTAAACACAATTGCGTTCGGGTGTACCGACATTATCTAAGCGAACTTACTTTGATCGCGCCGCCTTGGCGCCGTGCCGTCTCTTGTCAAAGGATTTAATTTTATTTGCAAAGGATACCCGCGTGCGGCGTACACTCGCGAGTGAACGGTCATGCTAAAACGATTCACTTCCATTAATGCTTGAAATGGCGCCTCTAGGAAGGGTGTCAGGGTTCTATGAAGCTTACCGTACTTATTTGTTTGTAATAACCACAATTGCGTTCGAGTGTTACATTACCTGCTGCAAGTTTGGCATTGTATAGAATACCTAGGTAAAGTGTAAAATAAATTCTATTTCATACTTTACCTGCCCGTTTTAGGTATTCTATACATTGCCTAGGTATTGTATACAATACCGGATTATACACATTGCCGGTAACATATACATTGGTACCACGAGAACCGCCGCTTTTACCATCGACATAAGAGTGGGCCAAATAGCTTGACGGGGAGCTTTAGCATACGGAAAATTGAAGAATAAATTGCACAAAGCAACAATCAAATACCGAAAAATTATTCAAAGGAGAGCTTATAGCTTATATTAAAGGGATAATTTTCAAAAACTTTCCCTAACTTTCGTTTAGTGACGTTTTGTTTGGGTCTCTGTGCGGAGGAACTATTGCGGCCACAACCAAATCTATCGACGTTCACGAGAGATCCGTTTCTGTTATTCTTTTCTTGTCCGAGTTTCATGCCTGTTCTGATCTTCTCGTGGAGGATCTGCCAATTTCCGAACAGGCCCCTAACCATGATCGCCCAAAACAAGATTAAAACCGCGCTGAGAGCGGGATGGCGCTATACGCAGCAAGAGCGGTGTCTCTGTTTTAATATTGTTTTAACCTTGCTATTAGCGATCATAGTAAGGCCCCAGGTGTAGAGTCAATTACTTTAGGCTTCCATACCTCAAAAGGTAAAACGGAACCCTAATGGGGTGTCGTCATTGTCCCCCTGTCTGTCTGTCAAGACCCTTTTTCTCAGGAATAATATATTTTCTTTACTCATTTAGAAAAACATACAAACATTGAAACATATAAGGTATCTGATTCCTGAAATAGGTATATAAATATATACCTGTATCTCAGGAAATCAGTGCCCTCTCCCGGATAATTTACCAAATAAACTATCTACCTATTACTAAACTATTTTGTGTTAAATAGGTAGATAGCCTGGTTTTGGTATAATAGATTAAAAAAAAAAGATTGTGTATGTGTGAATACCTAAATATGTGTGAGGAATGCGTAAATATATCGTTTCAGTCCCATATTTTGCGTTTTCACAGGGGAATCAAAACCAAATGTCCAAATAAACTTAATAATAATCAAATGCTGAGCGTTAACATAAAATAAAAATTCAATTTAGACATTTTCTACAAACATCTGGCTTTTTCGTCAATTTTTATAAAAAATGTAAAATTTCTCAATAGCTACATTACCTACCTTATCATACTACACTGTATAAACTACCTAATGGTAGACAACAAAGAATTTTTAGCTCATATTAAAAAAAATAAGAACCTTTCTTGTCGATAAAATTAACCACGTTTTCCGTCATTTTAATATTCGCACGTCATCAAAGGACTCTTCCTTTGTGTCCAGGAAGCGAATGAAGATAAAAAAAGGGATGGCGAGGAGCCGGACGCGCTGGCCACGGTGCTGTCGCACGTCGGCGACATGGGCCGCTACCAGAAGCTGCTGTTCGCGGCCATGATGCCGTTCGGCTTCTTCTTCGCGTTCGTCTACTTCGTGCAGATGTTCATCGCCGCCACGCCGCAGCGGCACTGGTGCAAGGTGCCCGAGCTTGCGCACCTGGCCCCCGAGCTCAGGTTTGGATAGATATTTTACATCATCATAACAGCTAATCTAATATACGTCCTCACTGAGGGGCTTGAGCCTACCCTAGCTCATATACATACCCACTGAGGGGCTCGCTCGAGCCTACCCTAAGTTATTAGGGTGTTTAGGCCTTAGTCAACCACGCTGGCCCAGTGCGGATTGGTCGACTTTACATACACCTTTGAATTTCTTCGCAGATGTATGCCGGTTGCCTCACGATGTTTTCCCTCACCGTTGGAGCGCCAGACAAATGTACATATGAAATTCCCGATTGGAAGGCAAGTGCCGATTTCACAGCGCCACCAACGCTCCTATATTTTACATACAGGGATGCGTTTCGCCTTCATCTCCTTGTTTAATGATGATAAGGTCGAAGATGGAAGCGAACTACATCTGGACTCCTCAAGGACTAAGGACCTGACTATCTTACCTCCATTCGGCAGAAATCATTTGTCGAGGTGGAATACTGTATTGCACAAAAATAGTGCCACAGGCGGTAATGCTGGTATTTTGTAGGCAATAGCGTTGACAGGGTCGATATACCTTCCTATATCAGTAGATCTGCTGTTCTAGCTCCTATACTTGAATGCTGATTCCACTTGCATGATGTAACTGACGTTATTTTGTCTAATCCATTGTAATATTATAAATGAGAAAGTGTGTCTGTCTTTTTAACCGACTTCAAAAAAGGAGCAGGTTCTCAATTCGATGCGTATGTTTTTTTTTGTGTGTATGTTACGCGATTACGCCGCCAGTTGTGGACCGATTTTCAAAATTCTTTTTGTATTCGATAGAGTATACTCCAAGAGTGGTCCCATGGTCATCAAAGTCAGGATCTGATGATAGGATCCCATGAAAATCGAGGAAAACCCTTAAATTCTAAGGTGTTTCCAACGTGTTTTGTGTGTATGTTACGCGATTACTCCGCTAATTATGGACCGATTTTCAAAATTCTTTTTGTATTTGATACAGTATGCTTCTGGGGTGGTCTCAAGGTCAGGATCTGATGATGGGATCCCGTGAAAATCGAGGGAAACGCTAATTTAATACCAGCTCACTGAAGGTGAGCTGCTATGAAATTAGGGTTTCTTTCACTGAAAAGATTTCATTCACTAAAAAGTTAAAAATAAAAAATATTTTACAAAAAATAAAAACTGACTTCAAAAACACTGAAAAGTAAAAAATAATATAAGAATAGGTACAGACAACATCACACTTCTATATTGAAGTCGGTGACAAATTTTAAGACTTTCTAGGAGATCATCGTTTGGCACCGACTTCAATATAGAAGTGTGATGTTGTCTGTACCTATTCTTATATTATTTTTTACTTTTCAGTGTTTTTGAAGTCGGTTTTTATTTTTTGCAAAATATGTTTTTTGTTACCTCTTTACGCTTAAACCGCTGAACTGATTTATTTGAGACAGAGATAGTTTGAGTCCCGGGAAAGGATATAGGTGTTGGTATCACAAAAATTATCCTTGATCGAGGTAAAAAGAGGGGTGGAAGTTTGTATGAGGAATCACAGCTGAACCGATTTAGATAAAATTTGGTGTGATTTGATGAAAGAGCAGCCCTGCGAGCATGGAACTCTCGATAAACAAAATTTGACAGCTAAGATCGACATACTCGACAAAAATCGATAAATTTGACAGTTATTCCTAAGGAGTGAAAAGGACAGATGCTTTTGTCGATCGATATAATATGTCGATCGACAAATCCATGCTTGCAGGGCTAATTAGATAAAAAATAAGCTACCCAAATTACTAATTCCACCAAATAACCCAAAGTATTCTATCTCATTGTATGACGGTGAATATTCTTTGTATAGGTACTCGTGTTTTATTCACTTTCGAATGGAAAGGTATATAAATGGACTATCCAACACAAAAAGAATTTTTCAATTTGAATCAGTAGTTCCTTTTTTTTTTTTTGGGAGGGGGGAAAATTCATTGACGCATTCCTCGTGGTCGAGCCAAACCACGAGGATATGTGGGACTCCCCAGACCATACACGGCCCGGGCCTACCCACTAAAAACCCCCCCCCCAGCAGCTCCTCCGTCCGTCACAAGACAAGGGGAAGGGGACAACAGCCAGGCCTTATTCCCGCTGACCCCCTGCCTGTGACATGTCCGTTGCCGGACTCCCCACCTGGCTCAGCTACTTTGTGGAGCGGCACAGAATTGCGCCGCTCTACACCCCGAAGTTGGTTTTTTATTGTGGTTGTCTTCCACGCGGTCCGACGCTCAGTGCGCCGAACCCCCGGCCCGCTCAGTGCGGGTAACGGGTTGCCCGACGGCAGACCCCACTGGATCCACCGCCGCGCGGTGAGCCGAAGCTCAGGGAAAATCTCCAGAAGGTGCAAAGCACCATGGCGATAAGAATCGCCTCACCTCCACCAGCCGAAATCGACTTCCAGCGAAAGCCACACCTCTTCTTAACATAAGAAGAGGGGACTTCGCCCTTCCCCGCATGAAGCGGGTGGCCACACGAAGTGACCCGCCGGGCTAAGCCCAGCCATCCCACGCCCCCCCTCCATAGGGGTCCTCTCGTCAGACTATTAGCCCGCGGCGGAGAATCTGCCGGGTTGCCCAGGGTGCACCACGTGGAGGTTGTCTGACATCGCACCCCGAATCAGTAGTTCCTGAGATTATCGCGTTCAACCAAACAAACTCTTCAGTTTTATAATATTAGTAAAGATAAATTAAATTAATAGTTTAATTATTCAATTTATATTAATTTTATTTTCTAATTATGATTTTTTTTTAATTTCCTAAGTATGATATTTATCCTTACTGTTTTATCGCTTAGCAGCTCAGAAGTACTGCGGTTCTGAGTACTGGAATGGTTTTCATAAACACTCCGACCTAAGTGCACCTGAAGGATTCACTTTGGTTCAAAAATAAAAAATATATATTTTATGTAAATAAATAAGAAGAGGTGTGTTAGGATCCTATTTTTGGACCATTTTGAATTGTTTAAAAATATCTCTCAATTTAAGGGGGATTAAAGCTTCAAATGATTTTATAATTTCCATACTACTACTTATTATTATACTCGTTCTTATATTATTTAAATGTTCTCAATTAATCGTGATCTATTAATGGGACATCTTACTAATCCTATGACGTGAACATTTTGTCTCAGTACTCCCATGAAATGTTGAATACTGACTGTTGACTTTCATTAATCAGCCTCCTTTCGCAAGTATCCAACGGTATCTGTTTTTTTTTAAAAAAAACGTCGCCCTTTATCTGATATCGCGTACTTATTTGTGAATCTCCTACGTTGCTACGCAGCATGTCGCATAGAGATATGATATGTCAGCGTATCAATCAAAATCTGGATAAAATATAAGGAGGAATTACTTACAGAACGGCAGCGTGTGGTGATTACAGGGTTCCGTACGTCAAAAAGAAAAAAAAGACCCGATCACTTCGTTGTCCGTGTTTACGTCTGTCTGTCAAGAACCCTGTTCTCGGGTCGGGAGCGCGAGGAGATATCAAATTGAAAAAAAACCGACTTAAAAACACTGAAAAGTTAAAAATAATATTAGAATAGGTACAGACAGACAACATCACACTTCTACATTGTAGTCGGTTTTGCCAAATTTGAAGACTTTCTAGCAGTTTTTTCATCGTTTGGCACAGACGTCAATATAGAGTGTGATGTTGTCTGTACCTACTTACTCTTATTTTATTTTTAACATTTCAGTGTTTTTGAAGTCGGTTTTTATTTATTGCTAAATATTTTTTGTTTTAACCGACTTCAAAAAAGGAGGAGGTTCTCAATTCGATGCGTATGTTTTTTTGTGTGTGTATGTTACGCGATTACGCCGCCAATTGTGGACCGATTTTAATATTTTTTTTGTATTCGATAGAGTGAACTCCAAGGGTGGTCCCATGGTCACCAAAGTTAGGATCTGATGATGGGATCCCATGAAAATCGAGGAAAACCCTTAAATTTTAAGGTGTGTCCAACGTGTTTTGTATGTATGTTACGCGATTACTTCGCCAATACTGGATCGATTTTCAAAATTCTTTTTGTATTCAATAGAGTATACTCCTGGGGTGGTCCCAAGATCACCAAAGTCAGGATCTCATCATGGGATCCCATGAAAATCGAGGGAAACGCTAATTTAATACCAGCTCTCCGAAGGTAAGCTGGTATTAAATTAGGGTTTCTTTCACTAAAAAAATAAAAATAAAAAATATATTCCAAAAAAAAAACCGACTTCAACTACACTGAAAAGTTAAAAATAATATAAGAATAGGTACAAACATCACACTTCTATATTGATGTCGGTGCCAAATTTTAAGACTTTCTAGGAGATCATCGTTTGGCACCGACTTCAATATAGAAGTGTGATGTTGTCTGTACCTATTCTTATATTATTTTAACTTTTCAGTGTTTTTGAAGTCGGTTTTTATTTATTGCAAAATATTTTTTATTTTCCTCTTTTTAGTTAACGAAAAATATTTTATTTATAATAATAATAATTTTAAAAATATTTTATCTAATCGGGTCTATGGTCTCTTTCATCTGTGAAAAAATCATACTTGTAAGTCATAGAATAAGGTAAACTGTTGTAAGTCGACGTCATCAAATGATGTGACCGTTATATAGCATACGAGTATTTTCGCATATTTTTAACCGACTTCAAAAAAGGAGGAGGTTCTCAATTCGATGCGTATGTTTTTTTTTGTGTGCGTATATTACTCGATTATTCCGCCAATTAGGGGGGAAGACTGAATTCAAATTTTTACGTCTTGTCATTAAATATTAAAATACCGTGGAAAAAGATGCAGTCCTGTGGAATTAGAATTAAAATCGGCTTAGAAATACATTAGATACAAGCATTTTAAGTTGTTAAAATTTGAAGGCGATTAGACAGAGAGATCCGACATCAACCGTAACGTCATTGTTGAGTACGGCCATATAAACTCCTTGTAAATTGCCGTTTTGCTAGAAAGAGATGGAGAAAAATCTTTAATACCGTATATCTTGGTTGTTTTTATAGTTATTCGAAAACCGATTTTTTCTTTCTGTTTATTATATGAATGAGCTTCTATTAAAGCAAAAAAAAAATGTTTGTCATCTAGCCAATTGTAGACCGATTTTCAAAATTATATTTTTGTTCAATAGAGTATACTCCTGGGGTGAATTCATTTACACCAAAGTCAGGATCTGATGATGGGATCCCATGAAAATCGAGGGAAACCCCCTAAATTTTATAGGTACGCCCAACGTGTTTCATGTTTTTCCCAAGCTACTCGTATTACGTATTTGCGTCTGGTATAACTGACAATGGAAGGATTCTTAAATAGGAGTTAAAGGTTAGTTCTCATTCACTAAAAATATAATTTTTTTTTACTAAAAATTAAATCTGACGGCAAAAACACTGAAAAGTAAAAAATAATATAAGAAGTCGGTGCCAAAACATATGATCTCCTAGAAAGTCATAAAATTTGGCACCGACTTCAATATAGGAATGTGATGTTGTCTCTACATTCTTATATTATTTTTTAACTCTTCAGTGTTTTTGAAGTCGGTTTTTATTAAAAAAAAGTCATTTCACACGAGAATCAAAACTTATAGGGTAGGTACTTACCGTTGACCTCATCATCATCATTATCACAGCTCATATACGTCCCTACCGAGGGGCACGAGCCTACCTTAACTATCTAGGGCGATTAGGCCTGTCAAAAAACGCTGGCCCAGTGCGGATTGGTTGACTTCAAGTTCACATACCTACACCTTTGAATTATTTCGCAGGTGTATGCAGGTTTCCTAACGATGCTTTACTTCACCGTAGGAGCGTCAGATAAATGTACATATGAAATTCGTAAATCAAAAACACATTGTTACATGGCAGGATCGATCGCGAATCACCCGATTCCACTCAAAGTACAGTCCAGTGCCGAGGCCACAGCGCCCCCGACGCTCCCGTTGACCTAGAACTATGAAATTTAGCAAGAAGCAAGTGTTATAACACAATGTTAAGAAAACAAATGTACTGAAAATTTTACTTAAATAAGTTTGTACGGAACTCTTGATGCACTAGTGCAATTCGCACTTGGCCTTTTTTTACCTAATCAACAACTTGCGAGCTGCGATTATACATTTTGATTTGAAATATCGCACGACTTCATACGTGGGTAGATCTACTATCATGTGACGTAGAGAATGAACCTCACTCCAAAACTTTAATTCGTCTTATCTCAGTAGGGTTTTTATTATTTTAACAAAGTAAAAAATACGCGTTACGATATTTTTTTTGTTATCTAAACGGTATCTTTAGCGTGACCCAAGCATTGTTTGGTACTAGGGCATCGAGAACCGGCCCTATTTTAGGAACCGGTTCTTTCGGTTCCAAACGCAAGCCGGAACCGGGTACCCGGTTTTTTCGGTTCTTTCGGTTTTCTAATAAATTCTAGTTGATAAGCTATGCTTATCTATTATATAGATTTTCTACAATCAAAATGAATAAAGGAGAATGCATCTTAATAAAACACACTTTATTGGAAATCACATTATTTATTATTTTTATAATTATACTCAAAATTATAAAGTTGTTTTTAGTATTATTTAGCAATAGGTAATCACTTCTTTTGATTTAACTCCGTCATACTCGAGGGCAAAACGCCTAAGACATGGCATAGGGGCGTGGTGGCACTTTTCTTCAAAAATGGCGACAGGGCCTAGTTGAAGAACTGCAGACCCATCACGCTCCTGAGTCATGTATACAAGCTGTTCTCGAGACTCATTACGAATCGTCTCGCGCCCAGGTTTGACGACTTCCAGCCTCCCGAACAAACCGGATTCCATAAAGGCTATAGTACCATAGACCACATTCATATGCTGCGGCAGGTTATACAGAAGACCGAGGAGTATAATCTGCCACTATGCTTCGCAGTTGTGGACTATGAGAAAGCCTTTGATTTTGTCGAGACCTGGGTTCTGCTTAGGTCACTCCAGATGTGCCAAATAGACTACCGGTACATCCAAGTATTGCAGTCATTGTACGAAAACGCCACTATGTCAGTCCGCCTTCAGGACCAAAACTCGAAACCAATACGACTTAAACGAGGTGTGAGACAGGGTGACTTAATATCGACGAAACTGTTCACAGCTGCGTTGGAGGATGTATTTAAACTTTTGGACTGGAGAGGACTCGATATCAACATAAACGGCGAGTACATAGCTCACCTTCGTTTTGCCGATGATATCGTAGTCATTGCTAACACTGTGGAAGATCTAGGCACAATGCTCGAAGACCTCTGTAGTTTCCCAACAAGTGGGTCTTAAAATGAATATGAAAACGTCCAAAATCATGGTGAATTCCCATGAAGTACCCACTCCTGTGAACGTTGGAGGCTCTACACTAGAAATTGTTGACGAATATGTTTACAATTAGTTCAGCTCGGTAAGTCCAATTTCCAGAAAGAGGTAAATCGATGAATCCAACTCGGCTGGGCAGTGTTCAGGAAGCTACGCAGCATATTCTCGGTCAATCTTCCGCAGTGTCTTAAGACGAAAGTCTTCAATTTGTGCGTGTTGCCAGTGACGACGTACGGATCTGAGACGTGGCCGTTTACAATGGGTCTCATCAGAAGGCTTAATGTCACTCAAAGGGCATGGAGAGGGCTATGCTCGGGGTTTCTCTACTCGATCGCATCAGAAATGAGGTGGACCGACGATCTGGTGAAGGTCGCGGGACGCCGCTGGATGCGGGAGGCGCAGGACCAATCAGTTTGGAGATCCCTGGGAGAGGCCTATGTCCAACAGTGGGCGTTTCTTGGCTGAAATGTTGAATGACTTCTTTAAAATCACAGTCTTTTCGTAGTTGCGATAATACAACTCAAATCACACACAATTATCATAATTGAATGCTAAAAAACAAAGTAATGTGAGAAAAGAGTAATAAATAGGTACAACGAACGTTATCAAGACACACGGGCGCATGTCCACAAGTCTGGTGTAATTATTATTTTATTCCGTCCGATGCGATGTGTTTACCCCGTAAGAGTGAAAGCGTAATACTTAACTGATTGCAATGACAATAAATATTATATTCTCAATTAATTGATACAAATAATGATAACAAATATGCATTAATATTTAAAGTTACTCACTTATCAAATCGGCGTCAACAAAACCCACTCACAGCGCGTCTGCCAGTTTTGCCAACCAGCGATTGTTAACGTTGCCGAATCCCTTAAAAAAATCTTTATTTTCTAATATTTATATGATAACGTTATTTATTAACTTAACAGTGAAATAATGGTAATTTTGATGACTTTTGTAGTGCCAAAAATTAATACATTGTCGATCGGTATAATGCGACATTGAAACTGAATCCTCAAGTGTGGCTAGATCCACACTTGTGGAATAAGTTTTATGTCATTATGTGGGAGAGGCAAGTGAAAATAATATTATGATATGATAATAACTTGATATTTAGCATAAAGAGATGTTTTTCTAAATTTATTTTAAGAAAGAACCGAAAGAACCGAAAAGACCGGTTCTCCGATTTACAGAACCGGTTCTTTCAAGGACCCTCAGAACCGGGAATTCCCGGTTCTTTTGGAACCGGGAAAAACCGGTTCCGATGCCCTATTTGGTACCTAACGCTTATGTGCTCATGTTTCCGTCCGTCCGTTCCATCAAAATTTCCGCTCCTGGGCAACATAGAGACTTCCGGTTGCTGCTTAATGATAGGGCATGGCCATCAGCGTAGCCCATTTTGAATTTTTTTTACGTCAAGCCCTAATGGTGCTTCCACACTGCTGTTTACTTACAAATGTTAAGAATTGTTAAAAGTTACGAATGCTCCTTTATTTATTACGGTTTTGCGTTCTGAGGCGTCTACACGAAAATGGAAGAAGATTTGCTCATTGGAATAGCTTTTATTTTTTGTTAAAAAAAAGAAAAAGCGCTCTCACTGGATGCGACAAACGCTAAGAGCTAGAGAAAAGTATAGTGCCACAGACTATCTCAAGGATTTGGGCATTGACGGTTGCTTATATGATTTTTTAAGAATGAACAGTTGTGAATTTGAATATCTACAGAATTTAGTTGAGACAAAAATAGGCAAATAGGACACCAAGTTTAGAAGATCTATAAGTACAAACAACAGATAAATGTTTTATGTACAAATGTTTTATGGATAAATGTTTTGTTTTAGTTACAACTTGTTTACTATCAATTTTGTTTAGAAATGTTTGTTTACTAACATTACCTAACATGAAAACATTTTTTATCATTGTCATTGTCACATCAAGTGTTTACTAACTTTGTAAACATTTTATAACGGAAATGTGGGAACACCATAAGCTCATGACAGCTAGGTCCAAAAACCCTTATTTTCATGTATAAATTCAATATATGGTTTGACGCAACTCGTTGAACTTGATTTTTGATGTTGTGTATAGAAATGAGGATACGACCACGTTAAAACCTGGACCTAGGGTCATGCCACTAAGGAATTAGGACCAGGGACTATACAATAATATTCAAATATACTTCGTTTCCAACTCCAGTAATATGGGTATCAAATGAAAGGGCTTGAAGAATAGAGCGCCAGAACCTAACAACATAGACCTAAATTCAATATGGCCGCCGCTGGAAAACGGCGTATACAATTTCGTTTGCGACCGCAATAATTTGGGTATCAAATGAAAGAGAGCACTATGAACCTACTAGCAGCATTGCTCTAAATTCAACATCGCCACATGTTATGGGTTTTGAAACAATTTCTCTATTCTTGTACCTACTCCAGAAAAAGCAAAGTGAAAAAAAGTGCGGGTTGGACTCGTGGAGGATTTCTTACAAACTTATCAAAGTATGTATATGAGCTTTTTACTTCATTTGCTGAAGGATTTTTATTGCTTCTTGTCTTTCATGATTCTAGGTCAACTCTTTTGATCGCGTTGACTTACAAGATTGGTTATTTCACAAATAAAAAAACCGTAGACCCGAGTTTTTGATATTAATTTCAGTTTGACATCTCTCGTTTCTGAGTTTTGACAGACAGACAATACAGACAACGAAGTGATCCTATAAGATTAACTTTCTTTTGAGGCATGGAACCTTTAATACGATTGTAATGGTAACTATAATACTCGTGGGTACTGATCCAGTGCGGATGGGGAGAAGTAAACTCAACCATTGATTAACTAGCTTGGGTGTAATAACAACTAAAGGGCCCGAGCCCTATTCGAGCCCTTTACACTATTTAAACACATCAGTGATCATAAAACCTGTTGTTCCCAGGAGGAACCTAAGCACGATCACCATAGGCGAGGAGTGGGACCGGTGCACGACCTACACCGCCAACTGGAGCCAAGTGCTGGAGACTCTGACCGTGCCGCATCCCAGCACGCCCACCGTGCCGTGCCAGAACGGATGGGAGTTCGAGCTGGGGGACATACCGTACCACACGGTCACTAGTGAGGTGAGCTGAGAATTTTTGACGAGGTTGGAATGCCACATGTGCCTGTCGGTTGCTAGTATTGCTACTGGCTTATCGACAAACGTGTGTAGGACTCTCCTCCGCCTAATGCGGAGAATTATGGGTTTTATTTTACTAACAACAATGATCTTGGCTGTCACCTTAAGACAGGTACTCACTTAGAAGTGTAGCACGTAATGAGTATCAAGTGAGTACGTATTCACTTGATACAGAATCGGATACATTACGTGCTACATTTCTAAGTGAGTACCTGCCTTTACCTGATGGTAAATGGCGATAAATCCAACGATAGACGCGTGCTTCACCTGGACACTTCAATATCTGAGGAACTAACTAATCCTACCTCTAATTGACGGATAAAAATGCTATGAACGTTGTTTTTATGGCGACAAACTTAGATAAGACGGTGCATGTTAGCTATACAGACCGTAGTAGCTGGACTCAGAAGAAACTCTAAGGAAACTTCTGCCCCTGATCAATGTGGTGTCTCCCTACACTAGACCATGAAGGCGGTTAGACCCACGGAGCCTATCCGCGAACGAAACGTTTCCAATTTCCTATCTATCTTTGAATTTGTTGAATGAATTTGTTTGGAGATAGAATTCCGGAGTATTTTGTATGGAGCTAATGTTAAACATCTATCGCTAGCATAGGCGTAGGCATAACTTTTCGATAGGGTGCCCAGATTGAAGACTTCAATTTTCCTAGTGTAAAGGTACACTGACCTAAAAACTTGCGCTTTTTACTTGTAGGAATAAAGTTTCATTCTTTGTAGTGTACGTTAATGATGGCGATGCCAATGATGGCTTATAACCAAATCGACAGATACATCAACTCCAGAGTTTTGCATTCTGCACCGGTCGGCCAGGACAGTCCCGATGTTACTTTCGTATCACAACTATTCTGGTAACGCTAAGGAATATCCTCGAAGGTCTTTTGGAAGTAGAAAATCTATTATTGCTCCAGTTAAGAAAATAATAGTGTATTCTGTAGAGTCAGCCTCATCGCTGATTGTTATGGCCATGACAGTGACAATTAATCTGCTGGAGAGGTGCCGCCATTAAAACGGCGACAATTAACAAGCGTGGGATTGCATGAATTAGTGAGGAATTAGTCCCGCCTAAATTTTTGCACGTACTATTACTGTCAGTTTATTACTGCTAGGCGACAACGCTCTAAAATGTATAGCGAATGCAAACCATTTAAGAAAATGTTAAAAAATTTTTTCCTTCATATAACTTAAAATGTCATGACATTGTAATGATCTAGTACTTTTACCTAACATAAACAGGTAATCGTTGTCTGATTTTGTGATAGAAATTGTCTCTGACAATATGATGTAACATTGAGTTACTAATGCTGGCTACTTGATATCAGATTTAGAATCTATAACAATTTTATTATAAAAATAAAGTGCTTTCCACTGTTTTTTAATTAAATAAAATAAATTCGGAATACTTTATGCAAACGGGACTATTGACAGTCTTACCGTAAATGTTGATGACAGTGGAATCGCAAGCGAAGCTAGACCGCATTAGGAACTCTGCAGGCGTAGCACGGACCGTGGACAAAACGGGACAAGAGACAAATTACATGTTTCTTCTCGCTCTCTTATATAACAATGAAGTGAGACGGGACGAAGGTTTGTCACTTTCTCTTCTATAGTCCATGCGCCGTGCTAGGCCTGCTGGAGAGAACAGAGAGAGAGAGAATAAAAAAAACACAACACTAAAAGGGCCAAACATCAATCCAAAAAAGTTATGTCGCATGAACTTTGTATTTTGATAGCGGTTGCGTTTTAATCATGGACTCAATAAATCCATGGCTTCACCTTCAATCGGGTTGCGTTCCAATCTCCTGTCAAATCATTACCGCTATATGAAACGTCATAAAAGTTGTAAATCAATCGTAGTTCATTTCCAATCCAAGCAATACAACTGCATTTATTTATCTCGATTGGCCTCCAAGCAGTATATTCTAGCGGCCTTATTAATAAAAAAATTATTCCTTGGATAATCCTCGGATTAGTTACTCCGTGTTTTGTCTTGTTTTCGCACATGTCGGCTGTCATATGTCAAAACAAAACAAAACACGGAGTAACTAATCCGAGGATGATCCAAGGAGTAAAATTTTTATTAATAAGGCCATAAGGGTTTATTAACGAGTTACACAATCAAGGGGCAGGCCTAAACCATAACTAACTTGAACTCGAGACATCTGTTAAAGAACATTTTACAGTAACACCGCTTTGTCCATTAGAGGGGCTGGGTGTGCGAAAACGCCGGCTTCGGTCCCCTGGCGCAGGCGATGTTCTTTGCCGGCTCCTTCGTGGGCGGCATATTCTTCGGCTGGCTGGCCGACACCTTCGGGAGGGTGCCCGCTTTGGTTGGTAAGAACTTCATTCGCAGGACCACTGTCTACCTCTTCACTAACTCGAAAACTGTCATGATCGCATTCTATATTGTTTCGAATCTAATAGTCAGACAATTATAGATTTTGATTGACATAAAGCCCTGTTTCAGGGGCAGTTTTGTTTGTCACGTTATTTCACAGCGGCAAACTTAAAGTGAACAGCTGAAAATGCTCATTAGAAACTACGGGATCACAGTTCGCGACAGGTCAACATGGTATTTTAATAAAGGTTTCGACCAAAAATGTAGTTTTTTGGTAGCAGCTTTGTGAGGGATGTCGAAATCGATAGACGCGATCGATGCGAACTCGTTACATCACTCATACTATGATGCAGGAGCTACGCATCTCCCATCCACCCCTCATACCCCGACCGACTGCCATGTAGCTCTGTCGTGAACTGCTTTCATTTACAATCAACCCTACTTTTGCGGTTTGGAGTGGGTAACGTACACAACACAATCTCGTCGAGAAAATCGGATTAAAAAAGTAGCTCGCCTCTGTCTTAGCCTTGACAAATATGGATCTTCTGCAATCTTTATAGCGATTTTCATCAAAATCCGTGTGATAGTTTTTCGCGAATGAAGTATCAGAAATCTACGCATGGATTTATTGATCAAGGATTTGTTTGATTGATAAGTCCATGCATCCGCCCAACGGTGCGCGTCATTTTCGCATGTCTCAACATTACCATGCGTTTGCACTGACGAAACATCTAAATAAAAACATGTTTTTTAAACATGTTTCTGTCAATGTTTATGAATGCGTTTCCATTGTTAACACCCCAACAAGTTGCAAAACATGTATTAAGACTTTAACAGCCGAAAATGCGAACGTAATCATTGACAAATCCATAAAAAAAATTTGACAGACAACAAGTTTTGAGGCGATCCTAACGCAATCTTCAAAAAATCTTAGGATTTGTTCCGAATCCAACACGATTTTCGGCAGTGCGAACGCAAAACATACACAACAAGTTACAAACGCACGGTAAGTTTACATGTTAAAGTTGTCGCAACAATAGAGCTTCTGTAGATTGTGGTTTTTGATTAGTATTAATAACTATTTTGGTTTTGTTAAAGTCTTCTCAATCACGATAAATCACTCGAAAGGAAAGGGGTTTTATTCAAACATATAATAGAAAAATTTAAATGTGTACATTATTATTAATAATATTCGAGACATGTATGATTTTGTGGTAGTTGATTGTTTATCTAAGATTATTTTTACTGCATAAAAAAGTCTGCGCTTTTCTGCTGAAATCCATATTTATAAATAAATTGCGTTCTAGGTGCAAATTTGCTGGGCTGCGTTGGCGGCGTGGCGAGCATTTACACCTCGGGGCTGTGGGACTTCGCCTTCTGTCGGTTCATCGTCGGAATGTCCTACGACAGCTGTTTCATGATGATGTACATCTTAGGTGAGTCCTTCAGCTACACTAAATAATGTCCCTTAAGTTAATACTTCGATTACAGGTTTGTCTAAAATCCTTATTAATATTATAAATGCGAAAGTAACTCTGTCTGTCTGTGTGTTACGCAATCACGCCTAAACTACTGAACCGATTTAAATAAAATTTGGTATAGACGTAGTTTGAGTCCCAAGAAAGGACATAGGATAGCTTTTATCCCAGAAATCAGAGAAAAAGGGGGTGGAAGTTTGTATGGGGAATCAATAACCGCTGAACCTATTTAGATGAAATTTAGTTAATAAGGATAAATAATAGTAGTTATCCCCGAAATCATATATCAAGGTTAAATATTTAACAGAAAATTCTTTTTCATTCCTCATGCTCGGAAAGGAGCGTTTCCTTGATCTGAGTATTGGGAGGAAAACGCTAGTTCCCACCAGCGGGCGGGAAATTCTCATACTATTTACTTCCCTCCTTAGGGCGGAAAGTAAAATTTTAAAAATAGAACTGAATTAGGTTACGTACATACAATCTTTGGTACAATGATAATAATAGTAGATTGCTTTATAAGGGTGGAAAGGAATCAATCCCTACGAGGTTGTTAGACGCCCGAGCGCAGCGAGGGCGGCTATAGTCCGAGTAGGGTTTGATTCCTTTTACCCGTGTGTAGCACTCTACTTTTCATTTCGAATGCAAGGAAAATAAAAAATAGCTTTTCTAATAAAATTTATTAATAAAAATACTCCTAACATGACATATCGACATCGTGTTTTACACTTAGTGTACTTTTAAGCATTGAATATCTGCTCCATAGCGTAGACGCCTGCACTTTATGAGATAGTTCATTAAAGTATATAAGAAATACATTTTCAGAAAATGATTTTATATTCCTTGCATCTCGCCACTTCATAAAGTCGGAATATGTATTTAAATATCTTTCCTTTGAAATTTTTGGCAAAAAAATTTCGAGTATTGTATTTGCTTCGTTCGTGACTGAATCTGGAGCCGAAATTTCAGAATCGCTTGAATTCATTGTTTTTCTTAAATACCTAAATCACACAATCAAGATTTCGGTACAGCGTAACAGATTCCCCTCCCGCCAAAATTATCTTTTTCACAGGTATTTTTAAATTTGGAACATATCGCGTTACCTGTTACTGGCCATTCAGCCAAATACTTTTATTATCATTGTACCAAAGATTGTATGTACGTAACCTAATTCAGTTCTATTTTTAAAATTTTACTTTCCGCCCTAAGGAGGGAAGTAAATAGTATGAGAATTTCCCGCCCGCTGGTGGGAACTAGCGTTTTCCTCCCAATACTCAGATCAAGGAAACGCTCCTTTCCGAGCATGAGGAATGAAATAGTAGATTGCTTTATAAGGGTGGAAAGGAATCAATCCCTACGAGGTTGTTAGACGCCCGAGCGCAGCGAGGGCGGCTATAGTCCGAGTAGGGTTTGATTCCTTTTACCCGTGTGTAGCACTCTACTTTTCATTTCGAATGCAAGGAAAATAAAAAATAGCTTTTCTAATAAAATTTATTAATAAAAATACTCCTAACATGACATATCGACATCGTGTTTTACACTTAGTGTACTTTTAAGCATTGAATATCTGCTCCATAGCGTAGACGCCTGCACTTTATGAGATAGTTCATTAAAGTATATAAGAAATACATTTTCAGAAAATGATTTTATATTCCTTGCATCTCGCCACTTCATAAAGTCGGAATATGTATTTAAATATCTTTCCTTTGAAATTTTTGGCAAAAAAATTTCGAGTATTGTATTTGCTTCGTTTGTGACTGAATCTGGAGCCGAAATTTCAGAATCGCTTGAATTCATTGTTTTTCTTAAATACCTAAATCACACAATCAAGATTTCGGTACAGCGTAACAGATTCCCCTCCCGCCAAAATTATCTTTTTCACAGGTATTTTTAAATTTGGAACATATCGCGTTACCTGTTACTGGCCATTCAGCCAAATACTTTTATTATCATTGTACCAAAGATTGTATGTACGTAACCTAATTCAGTTCTATTTTTAAAATTTTACTTTCCGCCCTAAGGAGGGAAGTAAATAGTATGAGAATTTCCCGCCCGCTGGTGGGAACTAGCGTTTTCCTCCCAATACTCAGATCAAGGAAACGCTCCTTTCCGAGCATGAGGAATGAAAAAGTATTTGGCTGAATGGCCAGTAACAGGTAACGCGATATGTTCCAAATTTAAAAATACCTGTGAAAAAGATAATTTTGGCGGGAGGGGAATCTGTTACGCTGTACCGAAATCTTGATTGTGTGATTTAGGTATTTAAGAAAAACAATTAATTCAAGCGATTCTGAAATTTCGGCTCCAGATTCAGTCACGAACGAAGCAAATACAATACTCGAAATTTTTTTGCCAAAAATTTCAAAGGAAAGATATTTAAATACATATTCCGACTTTATGAAGTGGCGAGATGCAAGGAATATAAAATCATTTTCTGAAAATGTATTTCTTATATACTTTAATGAACTATCTCATAAAGTGCAGGCGTCTACGCTATGGAGCAGATATTCAATGCTTAAAAGTACACTAAGTGTAAAACACGATGTCGATATGTCATGTTAGGAGTATTTTTATTAATAAATTTTATTAGAAAAGCTATTTTTTATTTTCCTTGCATTCGAAATGAAAAGTAGAGTGCTACACACGGGTAAAAGGAATCAAACCCTACTCGGACTATAGCCGCCCTCGCTGCGCTCGGGCGTCTAACAACCTCGTAGGGATTGATTCCTTTCCACCCTTATAAAGCAATCTACTATTGTAGTAGACTTGTCCTTAGTAGTAGGCTATTGAGGCTGGCTGGAAATAAGTTAGGGGACACGTGACTTCACCCAAACTAGAGCCACGCTACACGGGCGGTTCTCCCGCCGCGGGAATCCGCTCGAAGAAAACTGCCACAGACTATCAAACCACACGGAATGTGGTGTGTCGTCGTTATTTTATTCATTAGCACTTATCACGTACGCCACGCATGATGAGCGCCCACGCACAAGCTCCACGCAGAAGGACGCAATGGGGGAAACAGCCATCATGTTGTTTGACGCTGCATGTATCTAGCGGTAAATATTCGTCCGCCTGTGAACCGCGACAGGAAACCGCGCAGCGTGGTATGCACTATATCCACTGCGGTTCAGGGGGCCGATTACGGATCTCATGATTTCAAATGATATCATGATGACATAAAATTTATTTGCCTTTTTACGGATCAACACTTATAAATATGTCTTTCAAGGGTTATGGCATGATGACATTATCGAAATTATACCCTAGCAATCATATCAGTAGAGTAAGGACAAGTAAATGAGCATTTCTAGACATTCTAAATATTGCAAATTTATACCATGTCATGTCATAAACGATCCGTAATACGGGGGCAGGAGCGGATTCCAGCTGCGGGAGAACCGCCCGTGTAGTATAGCAACTAGAGAGCAATTATGCTCCGCTTTTGGCATGTGGTAACAATCTATGTACACTCACATTACACCCACCATATACATAGAAGTCCTTTCAGCGCAGCCGTGTAGATATACATACACCTGTAGTTGCATTTCACAGTGCTGGAGTACGTTGGACCCCGACACCGGACATGGGTGGCGAACATGTCGATAGCGCTGTATTTCGGCGGCGGCTGCCTGCTGCTGCCGTGGCTCGCGCTCTGGATCGGCGACTGGCGCACGCTGCTCCTGGTCACCAGTCTGCCCATGCTCATAGCTCTGCTCGCGCCATTCCTCGTCCCTGAGAGTGCTAGGTGAGACTATTTTAACAGGCGCCTATTATTTGAAGCAGTTATTGTTACACTGTATAATCAAATTTTTGACACAATTTATATCGATGCCTTCATTAGAAAATACGTGCGTTTGGGGTGAAGCGAGGTTATGTCGGACTCTCCGCGGCCACTGGAGGCAGAGTCAAGGCTTCGTCACTCGCGCAATGCAGCGTTATAAGCAACTAAGTAGTTCGCCGCACCGACCGGCGGCAGAGGGTCGGGCTATTCCTACCAGCTGTCGCTCCTGGTGGGGACAAGTGGAATTATTTTTCCACTCTTCCCAAGATAGTAACTATTAACTAATTTGTGGTGGGGGATTACTAGCTGTGGGGGTGTAGATCGCATGAGCCCGCAACCCGGTATTCGAGATTTTCTTGGGTCGCGTAAATGAAATCGCATGTAATTCGAAATCTCTTATAGACCCTTAAACCTCACTACTATCAAAATAACGGCAACTAACCACATCTATACAAATAAATAAAATTATGTGTCCGTTTGTAATGTCAAAATAACAAGTTTTTACTAAATGGGTATGAATGTATAACGGGTACCAATGACAAACACACAATTTAAAAAAAAAATGTCTGTTTGTTTGTTCCCGCTAATCTCCGGAAAGGCTGGACCGATTTTGACCTTTCACTAATAGATAGCTAATTATATAAGGTATAACATAGGCTACTTTTTATCAAGTTCAACAAAAGTAACTATTCCACGCGGACGAAGTCGCGGGCACAGCTAGTTCATAAAAATTATCTGTCCCCACAGGAAACACAGCCTCGGAACTTATTACTAAATTTGGTGTAATCTATATTAATCTGTGTTGGTATAATTAGTAATATATCAAGACAATAGATTTTTTTTAAAATCCACACCCCAATAACCAATAATCTAAAAGCGGTTTTAAATCCAGACACTTGTTACAAATAGTTCATACAAGTTTATTTTTTAATTATCACAAAAAAATTGTGTGCTTGTTCAGACAAGCAAACTGAACAACTTTCACTATGGGACCAACTTTGAAATCGCAAAAAAAAAATCAGCTGTTCCATACATCTAGGTACAGTGAATGTTGAACATTTGTATCGAACAGCTGATTTTTTGCTCAGTGAAAGTTGTTCAGTTTACTTGTCTGAACAAGCACACAATTTTTTTGTGATAATTAAAAAATGACCTTGTATAGGCATGTCAATAACAAAAATGATGATCGCAGTTTTTAATTCCTTCCTTGTTTATGTACGAGTCTCGACTTGCCATAGACTTGAGATAATCTACAGCATCAATCGTAAAATCATATTACCTTTACAGCTATTCCGTGTAACGAGATAATTACAAGACAAGGTTCGTTGGATTTGATAAATTCGTCTGTAGCTATTTTTATCTATTTGAGCATAATATTTATTTACATAGATTCCAACACATCATGCGGAAATGATCTCTGTCAACTAAGATTTGGACAAGATCCATTGAGAGATCTTTTTATTTATTTTTATTAATTTTTAGGAAACATAACATAACATATTTAACATAACATAACATATTTTATAACCTTAATATTACAATAAAATACTGGTACATAGATCAGTGAATTTTTCACAATTAAGTAACGAAAACTATTCATTTAAGTATATTAATTTTAAATATCTACCAAATAATAAAAACAATGGCACTGCGTTAAACATTTAGAATTTGTTAGACATTAACACAATAAAAAAGCTAAGCAATCAATGAATTACTATCGATGACATTATTCCTTATCTTGTTTTTAAAACAACCGAGATTTTCATAAAATATGTCTATTTGAAAATACATTTTTTTATGTCGCTGACTTGCACCATATAAAAAGACATTATTCATATAATTCGAACTAGGGGCACATGAAACACTTCCTTCTTACGTGAAGCTATCCAGGAACACTTTAAATGTATACTATTCAGAAGGAAAGAACTGCACTCTACTTTAAGTAATGATTCATTTTACAGATCCATTATTATAATGCCTTACTTACGGGCAGTTGCAGAAACGTCCATTATTTTTAATGCTCCTTTAAGTCTAATGTCGTTTTGCACTGTCAATATGAAAGAACATGACACCATCAGCTCTAATGAAGTATTAAATTTAATGAACCTTGCAACTGACTGAAATATTATTAGTACGTACGTAGTACGTACGATATTTGACGTATGTAGTAAAGTGATTACTCAAAAAAGTGCTGGCCGTGTAATTTCCGTGGTATGAAATTAAACCCTATTTCAATTTAAAAGACTTTCCAGGAGAACATCGCTTAGCCTGGCACCGTCTTCAATATTAGCGTTTGTTGCCTGGCCTTTAATGAAGTTAAGTTCTGTAATTTGATACCAAGACTTCCTTCATTACTTTTCTGTACTCTGCAGCCTAAGGTTATATTCAAATACTATTAACATCGGAAATATCATTATTTGTATGTCCTTTTGACGTGAAATATGGCCCTGATAAGCCTGTTTATTTTCGGTTGAATAAAAGCTAAAGATTGTTTACCTACAGATAAATCTGCCATAATAACAAAAAGGACGCTTTAGAGATATTTAGACTGATTACAGAATCACAACAATATAATCTTTATTAGCCACGACAAAGATAAAGTGGTTCACTGACAACACACAAGTCATCATTTTTATACTGATGTAGGAATTTCAATGCTACTACTGCTACTAAATATTGACATATATGGTACAATGATATGAAAAATTATGAATCCATTTGGTTTGGTCATCCTACTTACTTTTTCTGAATTTATTGTTTTCTTAATAATAAACTCCAAATGGTCCTAAAATGATTGATTGAATGCGTTGAATTTATTACAGTGAAATACTTGTTATATTTTTCTAAAAACTTAACTTATAAAGATTTTGCTATTTTTAACCTTCCTGCCTCTGAGCACAGTCAACACAGTGTATTGGGGAAAGTATACGTCATTCATTCCAAACTAGAATTATATGATGCTTTTGCAAACTCTCACACAATTCTAACTGTCCAACCAACTTCTTCACTGAGATAGCATACCACCAATAAATAACACGGGAACTTACCATACTTACTAATTTTTTATTATTTCTTTCTTTCTTTAAAAAAACGTCGCCCCACACTAGGATTTTCTCCTGTGTCGTGGGTGCAGTTACAAACACAGAATATCACATGCACATACGTCCAGACCGGAACAAATTTCTGTGAGCCATACAAAACATTTGTCCCTTGCGCAGTAGGCAATGGTCACATAGCTGCGAGTTCTAAGCACCGTGCAGCGTGCAGTGCCACCATTTAACTCCAATTGTATTTTTTCAGATGGCTGTCGTCCAAGGGCCGCGTCAACAGGGCAGTGGAAGTGCTGCGGAGGTTCGAGCGCGTTAACGGCACAAAGATCCCGCAGGATGCTATGGATGAGTTTATCGTAAGCTTTTTGATTAAGTATTATTATGAAGTTCGTCACCTTCTCACTGGATGATTAAAACTTGGTTAAAACTTGTTTATGACACCCGAGAAGGGAGACCAGGGGGGCTACCGCCTAACTCATAGCGATCACACGCTATCGCTTTCGTGACATTAGAACAATAGTTCTAATGTCATCTGTGACATTAAAACTATTGTTCTAATGTCCTGATAACGATACGGTACGGTACGGCCGCAGGTCAGGACAATATCCCTTAATCAAATGTCAATGCTTGCTTACTTCTCCCCATGTGCTTAGAGAGCGCCTACGAAGGCACGTCTTCTTTCACCCCTAAAAAAACTGTGGAGCTAACATTGGAAATGGCACAGGTCGCATCTCAGCACACGCGCGGCGTGGATGAGTCGCTGGGCGCTCTGTTCCGCAGCGGGCCACTGCGGCGCACGCTGCTCTGCATGGTGCTGGTGTACATGGGGTGCGCCTTGCTCTTCGACGGGCTAGTGCGGCTCTCCGAGGGGCTCGGGTTGAACTTTTTCATCACCTTCACGCTCACTTCTGCTACGGAGATTCCATCGGTCACGCTTCTCGCGCTTATATTGGACAGGTATGAGATTTTGTGGTGAGAGCCCGCAAGCGTCCATAATCTATGGTCGCCGCAGGTGGGCCATATTGCCAACCATCTATACTTAATATTATAATGAGGAAAGATTTGATTGTTTGTTTGTATTGAGTAGGCTCCGAAACTACTGGACCGATTTGAAAAAATATTTCACATTGAGAATCCTACGTTATCCCCGATGAACATAGGCTATAAAATTATTTTTCCTACGGGAAAATATACAATCCCCGCGGGAAAACAAAAATAACGCGGGCAAAGCTGCGAACGGAAAGCTAGTCTCCTATAAATCTGTTGTAGCAATCAGAGCAAATTAGCTACGTTTGAAGTCAATGCACTAACATTAAGTGCATTGGCGCCCAACGTGTGGCTCCAATGTATCACGTGCTACATTTCCATCCCAACGTATTTGGTTAGTGTTTATTAGTGGTACAAATTATAATTGCTAAATAAAATGACTACAATGTGTTATTAATTTTAATGGTACACTTTTCTGAATAATAGTGAATACTTTATATTGTTAACATGTCTATATCTTCTAAATTAACCATTCCCATTCAGACGTAATTGTATTGCAAATAATAGTGGCCTATATATTAAGATTCACCTATCTTTTGCTGAGAACTAGTTACTGAATCTGGTTGTTGGCGCCCAACATGGGGCTGCAACGTACCATAAATTATGATACATCGGTGTTGTTCCAACATATTGGTTAGTGTTTGTTGGTTATTCTATATGCTACAAATCGTAATTTGTTGAATAAAACGAAAATTCATGTTCTTTATGATATGTAATTAATTATAATAATAAACTTATTCGGATTGCTGATCTTTGGCGGACTGGGGATGTACTGGAAATAACAGTTTACTAGTAACTCAATAAAGATACAAACTAACTCTTGCTGAGGACTGCAATGGTTATTAGTGGTTTAAATTTGTCCGTTAATCAAACTTTGACTTGGTTTACATATGCGCGTCTTCTCCTCTCTATTCCTCTCTTTGCTTCTTTGCTACGATATTTCTTATGAAATCTTCATTAAATAAAATGTAATTAAATATTAATGTGAAAATTTGTGTCGTTTCTTTTCATATTTCAAATAAATTTGCAGGTGGGGACGTAGATGGTTAACTTGTGGGCCGCTGACAGTAGCTAGCGTACTGACGCTGATTGCTGCGGCCGTTCCCAAAGGTAAGTGATGGAAATATCTGGCTCAAAACACTAGCCAATAGTATCTTTTCTACATACGCTACAACACTATGCCAATTTGCTATTTGAAATTATGTTAACAGTATTATTTTTGATCATTAGGTTGAAAAATTTCGGTGAAGCTAGGTTCAGTCTTCAGTTTTATCATTGATTACCAACGGGCCATGAAGCTCTTGGCCTTCATTTCATCTGATGGTAAGTGACGATAAGCCAGAATATGTGAGCGAGCTTTACCTTGACTCCTCATCAACTAAGGAATTGGCTATCTTACCTTTAATTGTCGGAACACAGCAATGTTATAGACACTGTTATAATGGCGATAAACTTAAGTAAGACTGTGGTAGCTAGCCAAGTGGGCTCAAAAAAGACAACTACAACAAATCAAACCAAGTGGAAAACCTTCTGCTCCAATGGAGACTTGGACCCCGGATCCAGATCAGAACCCGGTAGGTCTCAACACTCTCAACCACTAGGACCACGGAGGCGGCTTAAGATATGCGTCGATATGTCGTAAATGATTTTTTTTTTTCAAAAAATAAAAAAGACTCCAAAAACACCAAAAAGTTATAAATAAGATAAAATACATACGAGTACATACAATCTCATAGTTTTATATTGAAGTTGGTGCCAAATTTTAAGTAACTATATTAATATTATTCTTGTATTTTTAAAACTTTCAAGGAGATCAGTGCTTGGCAGTCTTGGCACGGACTTCAACATAAAACTGTGAGGTTGTATGTATTCTTATATTATTTATAACTTTTTTATGTTTTTGAAGTCGGTTTTATTATTTGTAATTTTTATTTTTCAAATCTTATAGTAAATTTTATACATGCGTATTAGAATTTGAACCAAGGCAAACACTATAATATCTTAAAAAACGTCTTTCGCTCTAAAGAGCATTGAAACAATTATTCCCAAGCTCGTTATTTACCAGAAACCTTCCATCATCAGCTCCGTAACATGATGTGATGACTACCAGATGCAAATACTTGAATATAGGTATTCAGTTGGAAGTGCCTATGAAATTTAAGGGTTTCCCCCTTGATTTCCCTGGGATCCCGTGATCAGATCATGACTTGGTGACAATGGGGCTACCTCCGGAATATACTTTTTCGATTACAAAAGGAATTTTGAAAATCGACCCACAAACGGCGGAGTAATCGGTGAACGAACAAACATAAAAAATTGATACAGTCGAACATATAGAGCCTCCTCCTTTTTCGAAGTCGGCTATAAACCAGGGATGTTATGGATATGATATTTCGGATGTGGATACGGATATAGGAATAAAATTATATCGGTTTCGGATACGGTTATGGATATGTAATTATTTCGGATTATCCGTTAGTTTCGGATAGTTTCAGTTACGGATATTAGATTGAAGTAAGATTGAAGGCTATAGAAATCAATTTAATACTTAACACAAGACTTCCCTAAAATTAAGTATCAACTGTTAAATAAAAAACCAATTATGAAAGAGGTTATCTTACGACTAGAACTAACAAAAAAATGCAAGATTCACGTGGCGCGCGAGCGGTGAAACAAAAACCTGTCCAAACGTCGTTTTATTTAAACTCCACCCTTATTCGAAACTTGTGAAACGGATACGGTTATGGATACGGATATATTTTATTTCGGATATCCGATAGTAGAAGAACTAAAGTTACCGACATAGCCCAAAGAATCGCAAACCTTAAGTGGCAGTGAGCAGGCAACACATCGCTCGTAGGACTGACGGACGTTGGGGCGGAAAGGTCCTCGAGTGGCGGCCGCTTACCGGGAGACGCAGTGTTGGTAGGCCTCCCACAAGGAGGACCGACGATCCGGTGAAGGTCGCGGGAAGCCGCTGTATGCGGGAGGCGCAGGACCGATCGGTGTGGAGATCCTTGGGGGAGGCCTATGTCCAACAGGGGCGTCTCCTGGCTGATATGACGATAGTTTCGGTTACGGTTACGGAGCTCCATAGCATCCCTGCTAAACACCCAGGCGTTTGTCGTGCAGGCGCGCCGCAGGTGTCGCTGTGCATCGCGGCGCGGTTCTGCGTGAACATGGCGTACAACGCGGCCATCCAGTGGGCCACCGAGCTGCTGCCGACCAGCGTGCGCGCCTCGGGCTCCTCGCTGGTGCACGTCAGCGGCTACGTCGCGACCGTCCTCTCGCCCTACATCGTCTACTCGGTAGGTAACTTCTTCGACACAATCCCTGAACCGGTGGAGTTGTAGCAAATTGAAATTATGTTAGCTTTATTCCGGTAATTGTATAATTAATTTGCACTTATTGGATTTTTGTGTACGTCGTATTCCTGAGAGTAAAAGTTAGGTAACCTTGGCCTTCGAACGACTTTGAAACACTAAAAAATTACTGACCAAACCGTGTAGGTACTGACCAAACCAAACAGACCAAAATGTTGATGCCGCTGATGTTTTTATTTGCTATTTCAGAGCTGATTCGGTATGAGTTTTTTTAATTTAAAAGGTCTAATTGTAAGGTCTAAGTAATAAGCCATCTTTTATGCATATCTAGTTTTCTCTAATAGCAATGCTATCATATAGCGGCCGTAACACAGCGGTGAATGACGTCACTGGAACTCTGTCTATGTAAACAAAATGGCGTAGTTTTTTCGAGTGACCGTTATTTCAAAAAGCGTTGCCGCCATCTGCATGACGACCGTCTTTACGAAGTTGACTCTTCAACGGTTGAACGGTTGCTGCCACAGTTATATCAATATATCTGTGGTTGCTGCAGTAGCGGTGAACAATTTCCCAAAATAAATTCCAACCGGAGCTGCGAAGATGCTCGATAATAATTCATCTCCTCTAATGATTATGTTGATGATTCATCTTTCCTTTCATGAGCACCTTCCGTAGAACGATTTTTGAATAAATCTCATTCCCCGAAAGTCAAAATAAATAAAAACCCCCCCAATATTACACACCTAAAACAAAGATCCCTGGGCGAGGCCTGCCTACGTCCAACAGTGGGCGCCTCTTGACTGAAATGTGAATGAATGAACAGTTTATTGAGCCATGCACACAATCGATTGAATACATCAACGGTATACATTTTTAAGTTAGGTCTGTGTGAGGTCCAAAAAGGCTCCGCCTCAGCGCAAGGGCGCTGTTATTATGACAGGCCCCTAGACCGCGCACGACACGACAAACAACAAACAGTAACACCAAAAACATAACATAGTAACACCGAAAAAGGTAAATGCAAAAATAAGAGAAAAAAAAACACCCTGAACACAGAGCACTTAAACTACAATTATATTAACCTTCTGTATACTAATACACTTACACTTTATTGTCCTCCTAAGCGATATTCGGTCACGGCGGCCAATCTCAACAGAGACTTTATCTGTGCAGGTGATATTATAGTGCACAAGCGACTGCGCAGACGCAGGTGCACTCTCCTAATCCAATTGGACGGTAAGCCGACACGACCGGGGCGAGATCAGGCGCAGGACCCACTGTTTAACGTGCCTTCTGAAGCGCGGAGGAGATTGAGATGTTTCTGATTTTGGTCACCCATCCTAGGACTGACCGCAGCGAACACACTTATACATATATAAACTAGCTTTCCGCTCACGGCTTCGCCCGCGTTATTATTGTTATCCCGCAGGAATTTTATATTTTCCCTTAAATAATTTTGTAGCCTTATTATATACGGTTATTTTTTTATCACCCTGATAAATTTTAGGGACGCTCCAGGACACATCGATTATTATATTAAAAAAAATGTAATGTTCAATGAAATGTTTTTTATAAATCTCAAGTTTTATCAAAATCGTTGTTAATTTTTAAAAAATCCACAAAAACTTGTAACCCCTATTTGAACCCTTCAGGGTTAAATTTTTTTAATATCCCTTCTTAGAGTGCATCCGAATTTTGAACTAAAACAACTGTCCAAATTTCACGTTTCTACCATTAGCGGTTACGATTGTGCGTGCGTCTATAGATGGAAACTTCTCCTTATATACGGTGTTTCATAATATTATTCTTCGTCTATGATAATAACCAATAAATAATCAATGTGTTATCTAAAACTAATTATTAAAATGTGTTTACACGTAATGTCATTCAATCGAAAATTTTAATTTATATCATAGTATCATCATCGTGTCTATGATTTACATGAAAATGTTGGCTTGAATTACATTACGGGTGAACACAATTTAATAATTAGTTTTAGATAACGCATTGATTATTTATTGGTTATTATGAAACACCGTGTATATGTATATATAGATATAGATAAATGTGGTGTCGCGTTGCGCAGGAGCGCGTGTGGTCGTCCCTGCCGCTGGTGCTGCTGGGCGCGCTGGGGCTGGCGGCGGCGGCGTGCGGGCTGCCGCTGCCCGAGACCCGCGGCGCGCGGCTGCCGCGCGACGTGCGCGACGGCGAGCGGCTCGCGCGCACCGCCACGCTCTGCGGGTGAGACGCACACGGCAATCACCATCATCATCATCATCACACCTCATATACATCCCCGCCGAGGGGCTCGAGCCTACCCTATGCTGGAGTGATTGGGCCTTAGTCAACCGCGCTGGCCGAGTGCGGATTGGTCGACTTCACATACACTAGTGAATTTCTTCGCAGATGTATTCAGGTTGCCTCGCGATGTTTTCCTTCACCGTAGGAGAGTCGGATAGATAAGTAAAGTCAGCAGCACGTCAAGCTTCACATTTGCATTACGAAAGCCGCCGCTATTACGAGCGACATAAGGGCGGTCTCGAGGACAACATGTAAAGCCTAGCGTGTTGCTGTGTGTACATATGAAATTCGAAAAACGAAAACCACATTGGTACATGGCAGCATCGAACTTCGAACCAGCCGATTGGTGGCACGTGCCGCCACAGCGCCACCGACGCATTACGCCTAACGAGCGATATCATCATCATCATCATTTTAGCCAAGAGACGCCCACTGCTGGACATAGGCCTCCCCCAGGGATGTCCAAACCGATCGGTCCTGCGCCTCCCGCATCCAGCGGCTTCCCGCGACCTTCACCAGATCGTCGGTCCACCTTGTGGGGGGCCTAACAACGCTGCGTCTCCCGGTACGCGGCCGCCACTCGAGGACCTTTCCGCCCCAACGGCCGTCAGTCCTGCGAGCTATGTGTCCTGCCCACTGCCACTTAAGGTTTGCAATTCTTTGGGCTATGTCGGCGACTCTAGTTCTTCTACGGATCTCTTCATTTCTGATGCGATCGCGTAGAGAAACCCCGAGCATAGCCCTCTCCGTTGCCCTTTGAGTGACATTGAGCCTTCTGATGACACTCATTGCGAGCGATAAGCGCTTGTCATATCATTAAATGGAACGTTTCAAAAATACTCTGTTCACAGCTCATACACGTCCCCACCGAGGGGCTCGAGCCTACCCTATGTGATTAGGCCTTCTGGGACTAATCATCCTAACATCCGCACTGGCAATCCGCACTAATCCGCACTGGGCCAGCGTGGAAAAATACTCACACCTATATTATTAAGGGTGCTTCTTACTCTTGCTAATTAAGGGTCTTCGAAAATTTCCGATATCCTATAGTGGACGGCATAAAATGATACCACCAAATTTAAAAGAAACCGCAGACTTAAGGCTATAATTACATGTTAAATATTTTCCAGAAAAATTGAAGATGATAATGTTGAAGAATGGGACAAAGAAAAGGCCAGAGCTCTCGTGACGTAGTTTTGCTCAAGCATTCATGTGGGATACACGTTTCAAGATCAACTAATGGATATGAGAAACCATACGTTTCTACTTCATTCTGAGAACGGAGTTGTTTTGGCTACCTACTTAACTCAAAGTAATTGTATTTTGAAATGCTTAAGCCTTACTTAGGTATTTACTTTATTATCTAGAAATAATTATTTTTAAGAAGATGGTATTGAAACGGTGCTATTTTATTGATGAAACGTAACAGTACAATTGTTTTGTATAGGTACGTACAATATTATTTATTTATTTTTAAGATCAATATGCTTATTGAATTATCTGTCCTAATTCAAATGCTTTCCCATGATATAATGACGATCATCTCTAATCTAAGAAAACTCTTTTATATTTTTTTTCTTTTCTGTGTAAATTTTATAATTAAATTAAAAATACCGTTTATCTAGTATCAAAAACAATAAAAAGCTTTTACTACTTTTTATTTCATATTTACTTTTATACAGCAACGCAAGTACCAAATTGATGTGTATTTAACTCGAGATCGAAAGTCGATAGTAATAACTCGCTCTATTAGTTAAGAATTGAACAAGATGGCAAAATGAGTTGGTGATACTTGCTTCGCTTGACACATTCTTGTACTGAAGTACTGTCTAGTGCAGTGGTTCCTATCTTAACTGGTGATCCGCGAACCACTGGTGGTCCCTGGAAGGACCCGAAGTAGTCCGTGAAACCATCCGAAAAATTATATACTCGTAGATATAACAACCCTTTATTCATTTACTGTACCTATATTGGTCGAACAGATATTCTGTAAAATGGTCCATCACACCAAAAGATTTAGAACCACTGATCTAGTGCCTCGATCATCCATTAATAAGAGATTAGTTTACACAGTAAATTGAGAATTATTGCCTCGATTTCATTTTACCAGTGACAAAGCTACTTTCTTATAGTTTTTAACGGTTTCTGTAGTGTTATTAATTTTATCACGAAAGCCTTCTTATCTAGTTTTAGATATGCACCCACCGTAGCATAATTTACAATCAAATTGTAACCCTATATTATCTTGTCCACATATTACCTTGACGCAATTAGGAATATTCTGGAATTTCTGGACGACAGACATAGAATATTCCATCCAAGTCTGTTGATAGATAGCGCAGCGTTTGTACATTTTGTCTATGCCACATTGAATAGATTATATTAATTTGTAGTACCTAAGTACTTTTCCTATTTAAAATTGTTGGATCTGTGAAATTTTACACATTGTTTATTGTCTATGGAAAACGCCGTAGATATGATGTACAATCATATAGCGTCACCACGGTAATAGTATATACCGTGGTTGCGCTATATAAGTATACTTTTACCGCGGCGTCGCCATTGTCCTGAGACGCAAGACGCAACCCATGTCAAACGACGACGATGATGAATCCTTCTATCAAATACGCGCGAAATTATTTTTTGAGATTGTTTATCCTGGCACTTGAAACTGGCAGTAGGTAATGGTTGTTATCCTTTCCAACGACCAATTGCCACACATTAAAAAAAAAGAAGAACAGCCTTGGAATTAGAAGACTTATCTGCCATTCGCAAAATTTGTCATTGTCAACTTCTAAAGAAAAAATATTTTTGTATTATATTTTACTATTAATGTGATGTAATTTGAAAATTAATAATACAAACAATTGAAACACTGTGATCTGTGATGCTATCGTGTAAACAGATTTAAGAAAATATATGTTTCGTAAGCAACTCCACTTTTTCATTGTACCTACATCCAAGAAGCTTGTTAGACAGAAGGTTCTTGTCACCGGTGAATTGGGGCGTCCCAAACCCTTTATCATCGAATATGAACAAGATAGACATCGAGGTGGGTTTTGTGGGTACGCCCCGCACTCTTTGGGGAGAGTCCCACACGCTTATACTCAAACTCAAACTCAATAGTAGATTGTGTCACAAGGGACCAAAATAGTGTATTGAGGGCGAGAGTGATTGTTTGAATCCAGAGCGAATCGAAGGATTTTAAAGTAGAATCCCGAGCATAACGAGGGATTCCAGAGTAGAATCCTAAGCGTAGCGAGGGAGGGACTCAATCACTCGAGGTTAAATAATTTTGGTTTCGTTTGGCACACTCTGCTTTTCATCCCCTCCCTTCTATTAGGAAAATAAATAAGAGATCTACTACCTCTCTCTCTCTCTCGTAGAAAGAATAATTATATATTTACATAACTAAATTACAAATAGAGTTGCTGAAAATGATTTCGCTTTTTTAAAAAAAATTCCATGTAATTTCCCCACCTGACTCATTTTAAATTGGCTTTTCAATATTTTTCTCTCGATTTGTTTGATAGTACAGTTTCTGCGTTTAATTTAACACTTTCTGGTGTTAATATTTCACTGTCACTGCTAGAAGTCATCTTTTATTCAAATTGTGGGAATCAATTTAAAATTGTCTCTAATATTTCGATAGAAGTAATTAAAAAATCGTAAATGAAGTTCCAGCGTATTTCATTTTTTTAATTTGTGTTCATGTTCGAATTCAAGATTCACTTTTAATGATTGAAAAATGCGTCTGCAGATCAGTTTTGCAATTTTTTAAAATAGATAGATATAAATACTCTTTGAATTGAATGTAATCACAAATAGTACATTACGATATAAGTGCGCTATGGTGCTCTGCTTACAACTCACGAGGCGGAATTTCAGCCCGAGCCGAAGGCGAGGGCGTAATAAAGCCGAGTGTGTATAATAACCAATATACGAGTTAGTACGCACGTATATCGCACGACGTTTTTCAACACACTTGTGAGAAAAAGTACTTAATAAAGTGAATTTTTGGATTAAATAACACAAATCATTGTTAATTTGTAGACAAAACTTAATAATACTATGAAAATAATCGTTTAAAAAATCAATGTAGTTCGTTGATGTATTTTATATAACCTACCTCTAGCTTTAAAAAAATATTACATTACTGCCGCGGCCGGCAAGTGCAGCATTGTCGGACTCTGTGATGCGTGCCTCGGCTATAACACACGCGTGTTTTATGAGCTGCTTTATGTAGGTATCTAAAACCATTGAAATTAGATCCACTTTACGAAAAAGTGTGTTGAAAACAATTTGTTGTAGGTTATCTGCCTAGATGATCTATAACAAATGTTAGAAACCTTATATCTATATAGGTATAAGGTGGGGAAAAGGTATAAAAATGCCGGCTCGTGTTCATCATAAACGGTGCTTAGTCAAAGGAGCGCAGCGAAGACGAGAACATCGTGACGATGCCCGTGGAGTGGCGAAGCGCTTCGAATCATAAGTATTTACACCGCAAAGTAAATATGTTTGCACGCTGGTGCATTGACGTTACGTAACGGTTACGTACATTAAGCTCCCATTCAAGCTGTACATTTACACTACGAAAACCGCCACTATTACGAGCGACATAAGAACAGTCCAAAGGTCAAACAGTATAGCTTCACTAGGAGCTTACTGTACTATACGTCAATAAGTTGGTGTGGAACTAATTAATGATATTTCCTTGTCGCATGCGATTTGAGGAAGGGCGGGCGGTGCAACCTTGACCTGCGTAGTTTGTACCATTTTCTGACATCTTTGTTGGAAGTTTTATACACTTACCTATCTACTCATTAACAATTAGTAATGGAGTTGACTTCCAAAAAATAACACCTGGTACTATTAATTACATTTATTATTCTTTGTTGGAAATAAGTACGAGTAATAGCTCGATATTATGAATGAATCACATATGTAGATTAGATACGTCGACATAATCTGGCTTTACCCAATATCAGTATTATCAATAGGTATTAGAAAGTCATGTGTATATAACGTTTTTTTTTATTGAGTACATTTCTTTTAGTACTTATTTCGTAAAAAATGACTACTTACCTCTTTTTAACGTAATGAACAGTGAATAGAGATCCAAAAATATGCGTGTTAATTTATATTATTATTTTGTTCGCTTGTAAACTATTACAGTTTTTCAATAGTACTGTGACGAGGAATTTAAGTACATAAAATGGATGTCTCACATATAGAGGTATTTATTACGAGTATAGTGTCTGACATATAGAGGTATTTCTGACATATCCAAAAAATGAATAAATCAATCAATCAAAAAAATTTCGTCCCAGGCGGGGAATTTTTCTGGAAACGAAATATTTTCTTTATTGATTTATTATTATTTTTATTTATTTAGCATTTCAAAAGAAAATGCAGTCTCAAATATTTAAAGATTACATACGATTAATTATAAGAACATATTATTAGTTTAGGGCTGCCATAAATTCTGAACCATCGACCGGGACATTTTGAATATAAAAAACGTAATCCGTGGAAAATTCGAAAGCTCGGTGAATATTATAAAAAAACTTAAATTAATTAAAAGGCAAAGAAAACCAACAATAAAACAAAAAATCAACATGCTTATTTTCTTAGCGTTATCTTCCTTATTCAATGATCTCGTTCTCGGTGTCATTTTCCTTCCCTCATTCTTATTTTTTGAACGAGGTTCTGACTTTTCGAAGCTCTCGCGTAATCGCGAACGACTCGTGCAATCGACAACACAACAAAAATCGACTTGAATACCCACCTAGCGCTCAGACCGGGACAAATGACTTATTGACGGGGACACCGGGACGTACGGCAGCCCTATATTCGTTAATACCTACATAAAAAAAATCATAAATTCCAGCCCCTTGATTGTGTAACAAAAGCTATCGTGTTCGCTTTCAATTTTGACAATCAAAGTAGTGTATCCATAACTATATGTTACCAGACAGCGTGGTCGACACAGTCTATATTGACGCCGCAATGACTAATTACAAGGCGATCGTAATAGATTTTTTCTAAAACACCCGGTTGGCTTAGTTCGTCACACTTGCAATTATTGTTATCCGCGATGTCTCAGCTTCTTTTCCCGGGCTAGGCGAGAGCTAACAATTTTTTTTCTAATACGGATTTTTGCAGTAGTAGGAATTTTAGAAGCGTCATTATTAGGTACCTATACACCGAACGCCATACTTACAATCAACAGAAAAAAGTGGATGGCTGCTGTTTGGCGCTTATTAAGGCTATTAAATATATTTGTAGGTACCTATACCTATACTACGCTATTATAGATAGAGCTTGAAGACCTTAATCATCGTTTTCTCAGTCGCCCACAATGAAGAAGAAACACTGAAGGCCGTTTTCCCATATTAACGTAGATCCCGCGGCTATCTTCCTGGATATTGACAGAAGAGCAACTTAAAAAAAAAATCTGTAGCCACTATAGCATATTCCTACGTTTTTCTCTGTTTTCTTAAGTTAATTAACCTAAATAATTGATCTGATTTTTCGCTGTATTCAAACATTTTTTTTATAGTTTTAAAGAAGGAAACAAGGGACTGCGTTATGTCTTTTCTGTGTACTTTCAAAGTTATTTTCGGGCTGAGCTGCACAGCAGTTGTAAGACTCGTGTCTATCGCTCTCAGCTCGATTGTACGGGCACAGCGCGACAGCAATACAAAATTGGATTCTATGCGCCCGTCGTAACTAACCTATAGTCGGTTATGCAAGTGCTATTCTACGATTACCTATTTTTTAAAATTACCTATTTTTGAATGCTTGCATGGAGGATTGAGTCGTTGTTTCGGAACTGTGTCCAGGCTATGCCAAGCATCCTTCTCCAGCATTACATTTTTAAAGCATCTTCTTTCCTCGCTTCCTTTTAAGAAAATGGCAAACACTATGTCCTGACAAGTCGCATTTCAGTGACCTTTGTGATGTTTCTGTTTCTCCGTATTTTATGGAACCGATCCTTAACGGACCTGGTAATAGCCATATCACCGAATAGATACCTAATAGTACTACGTACAGAAGTTACACTTCTTTGATCTTGAAAAAGCCGACATTTTAAATAACTAAACTTTAAGCATCCAAGCCGAATCACACCTTAACGCCACTGGCATAAGAATAAACAAGTATAGAAGCGAATCTCCTTTGTGGGTGCACCAAATGCCGCTATTTGCATACCTACAGCGCCCTTCCTCCTGTAACGCCCCGCAGTAGTCTGCGGACGCCGCTAGGGTCACCACATGGACGTATGGTGACCACTACAATATTTTTTATATAGGTACCTCCATATTTTACATTAAATGAGAAACTGAGTATACACCGAGTCTTATTGATTTTGTACTTCAAGTGTAGCGAGCGAGCGACTATCTTTAGCAAGAGTACCCACATTTTTAGTTTTTTTGATTCCGTAGTTATAAGAACCTGCCTATTTTTGATTAATTGAGCTTAATCCCTACAACTTAGAGAACAAAATCATTAAAATGTTTCGAATTTCGATGTACAAAAATGGTTTGTAATTTAGGTATCGTACCTACGTTTATAGTCCAAGAGCTGAAGTTATGAATGTACTAATGGATAAAACCTAAGCTCACTTTTTACTATCAGACCAACATTTTCACTTGAAAAAAAATCTGTTGTTTCATAATTTTAATCAAGTATTGATTGTATTTAAATTTTATATGGAACAGTAACAAAGGTCGATAAAAATATACCTATATAGCAGTACCAAAGTTTCTCATAATTCAAATTATTCCCGACTTGACAAAAAAAAATCCCATACTTACAGAGTTTCAAAATTGCACTACAATGACAGCTTTAGAAACTCGATACATTATATTGTATTAGCTTTGACATGTAATGAATATTACGAATAAAACTGTATCTGTATCTAGGGTAGGTATAATAAAAATAATTTTAAAATATTCAATCATTTTTATTTAAAAGGTTTCAATTCAACAGAAATATTTACAAATGTCTGATATTTATAAAAGATGGCGTTTTTGTAGATGATTTGAAGTTTCGGTTATTAAACTTCAGCGCGTAGTAAATACGCATTCTTATAAAAAGCTTAATCAGGTAATCAATAGGAAAATATTCACAAGGTACCTGAAACACAATTTTTTTCATTGTATCTAGCAAGATCGCACCAGCACCATCGGTAAAAATAAAATTTTTGAAGCTATTTACGAATATATTCTCGAGTTTCTCAATATAGTTTACAAAATGTGCCGGAGGAA
This sequence comes from Schoenobius gigantellus, assembly GCA_963935595.1. Lineage (NCBI taxonomy): Eukaryota > Metazoa > Arthropoda > Insecta > Lepidoptera > Crambidae > Schoenobius > Schoenobius gigantellus. The sequence continues at coordinate 6,868,030 of OZ012544.1, read as the reverse complement.
CAGTTAAACTTCCGAAAATTTTTGTCCGATTGAATGCTTTAAAATGAATAAATAGTTGAGAATTTTCTGTATTTTCTCCCTTGTAATCTCTGTATTTATTGAAAGCTGGGCATTCATGTTTAAGCGAGCATTTTTTGAGTAGATACCCACAAACGTAGGAAAGTGCGTTTTGTGTAGGCAAATCTGAGGGCTAATTATGGATCTTTCATCGTATGACATGGTATAAATTTGAGAAAAAGAAGTCATGAAATACTGCATTTCGTATTACTGATCTCCAATGATATCATCACTATGGCATAATTTCAATGATGTCATCATTAAATAATAAACAAATGATTAAAAATCTGACCGGAAATCGTATTTTTCGTCTTGCACTATGATGAATATCATTTGCAAAACCATGAGATCGGTAATAGGCCCTCAGACCTGTAATCGCATGTCGGAACAGCAAGCGGCGAAATCTCCGATGTCATATGGTTTGCAAAAAAAGGTTCTGTGCCGTCGTCTTTGCTCAAAAGAAATATATCCAAGTCATCTTCGCAGTTGCTTAGAGAGGATTGAATAAAACAAGTAGATATACCTTTGTACTTACCTTTCTTTATCTTCGGGCAAATTGTAAAACTTTAAATTTGGGGTTATTATGGCATTATTTTTGCACCCATAAACGCAACAATAAGTCGGCATCGCGGCGACTAGGTAGATAGCGGCGCGCGGGAAGGAGTCACGTACGTGCGGGATGCGGTGCGCGCCTTGACTGGCGATTCCGTTCAACGGAAATCAAACGGTAGGTGAATAACGTGGCCTTGAGCGCTTGACGGCCGGGTTTCGCTTCTATACTTGTTTATTCTTATGCCACTGGTTAGCGTATCTTATTAGTAATTTACGCTTCAGTTAGCTACGAGCTCGAGCGACAGGGTTGTTGCTGATTGTAAATAGTCAAGTCGAAACGTTGCATTAGGCCTCGTTTACGGAGACGCGGGGCGTCGCGCGTCGCGTGTAGCGTGGCGTCTCGCGGCGCGTTCGACGTTTTTTCTGTTTACGGTGGGGCGGCGCGTGAAGCGGCACTCATAATCGCGCGCGTAAACACAAACATATGGTAATATACGATGTTGTTCATAGAGATGCGTTCAAGCGTGTAGCGAAGCACGCGGCGGGCATCGCTTCATCGAGAATTGTCGCTGCGTGCGCCGCCGCGATAAACGCCGCGTGAGACGCGGCGGTGCCATTCGCGGGCTCGGCCGTAAAAAACGCGCCATTTCAAGCAAAGGCGTTTAAAATCGCTTCTCCGTAAACGCACTCATAAACGCCATATGTTTGAATGCTGTGCGGGCCGCGCCGCGCAACGCCCCGCGTCTCCGTAAACGAGGCCTTACACCTGTGCCAAGAGCGCGGCACACAGAACAATATACTCCGAACGGAGCACAGCAGCCCTGCTGCTTTTTTACACTCCTAGCACCTCAGCCCAGTTTAACAATGCATATTGTAAAACTGTGACCTCAGTGTGCACGGAACGGTAGGTGCTTATCTTGTACGTCAGTGCGTAGTGACGGAGGCCTGGCCATAGGTACGTACGCCGTTTAATCTCCTCCGCACCTCCACCATATCCGATATCAGTGCGCCAAGGTAGATTAGGTGTATGATTGAGCGACCTCGGGCGAGTTATTTTTAGCTTTGGCGAAAATCATGATCTTCGTCTGGCTGCGGTTTATCTTCAAATCGAACTTCTTTTGCGTTTACGTCATTCTGCATATTTCTTCCATCGTCCAAACTCGTATGTCAAGTAAAATGGCTGACAGTGCGACTCCAAGATATGCACATCCTTGTTCTCACCTATAAAATCCTACATAATCCGCAATGCCAGGTTTATTACACCCGCTAGGGTTGGCTGGTAGAAATCTCTTCTACAGATAAGTTCACCCTTGTACGAGTATGTAGGTACCAGGGAGCGCAAGACAAGGAAAAGTAGCTGCCGCGTTGGTCAAGACTCAAAAACGACAAAATACTTCACACTACACAGTGAATATTATATTTTATATATATAATACTAGCTTTTGCCCGCGACTTCGTCCGCGTGGAAGTCCTTTTATATTGATTCCCTTTACGAATTCCTCCACCCCACCTTTACACCCTTAAGAAATGATTTCGGGGATAAAAACTGTTTTTTATCCTTTCACACAATCGGTTCAGCCATGTTCAGCGGTTATTGATTCCCCATACAAACTTCCACCCCCCTTTTCTCCCCCTTAAGGAGTGAATTCTGCGATAAGAGCTATCCTATATCCTTTCTCAGGCTCTAGACTACCTGTGTACCAAATTTCATTTAAATCGGTTCAGTAGTTTTGGCGTGAAAGCGCGACAGACAAACAGACAGAGTTACTTTCGCATTTATAATATTAGTAGATATGGACTAGTATGGATTTTTACTTCACTGTCACCGTGCCGGTCCAGTGGAAAAATCAGCGGAAAGTGTTTTCAGGAAGCGAAGAAGCTAAATGGCGTGGTAGATCATCACAATGAGAGTGACGTGTTCGAGCGCATTATTCAAGAGATAGGCGAGATGGGCACATACCAGCGCTGGCTGTTTGTAGCCATGATGCCGTTCTTCTTGGCGATGTTGGCGCTGTACTGCGTGCAGATGTTCATCGCCGCCACGCCGCAGCAGCACTGGTGCCGGGTGCCCGAACTGCAAGGGCTTGACATCGAATTGAGGTGAGTTTCTTTGTTACGTCTCGACCGAGTATGAGCATAGGCGTATTGCTTATGGTGACATATAGTAGAAATGAAACTAATACTAAAATAACGCAAAAGCTTAAGACACCGCAACTTCTTTTTATCATAAAAGAATTATATAAATTAATAAATTCAATTCTCGCGGGTTATTTATGAAGATACGCCCATTTTTATATTTGGTGAACATCTTGCTTTGAAACCCGTGTTGCCAACTGGTACCTTCAGCCTTCAATTAGTAGCTAGACATAAGCAAGCCCCCTAAGTCAAACATAATTCGTTCTTTGAGCCCCCATTAGCCGATTTTAATCAATATTTTCCCATTCCGGTTAGTACTTTATTTTATTTTATTTAATTGCTCACTTATAAAATTTGACATTCTTTTAATACTATTGACATCAAAGCAAAGTAAAATAATCTATAAATTATTAATAATGATACCTATTAAATAAATATTTACTTAAATTATAAATTATGACAAACATTGACATTTATTTAATTTAATTGCTCTCTTATAAAATTTGACATTCTTTTAGTACCATTGACATCAAAACAAAGTAAAATAATTTATAAATTATTAATAATGATACCTATTAAATATATTTACATAAATGATAAACTAAATAATACCTATTAAATATTTTTTGACCAAATACTTATCTCTATCTCTATATATAATAAAATCGTAGGGGTACAAAAATCTGTAATTGCGAAATATTAAGAAAAAAAATACACAGGTCGCTTTAAAATCATTAGCAGAACACGATAGAATAGTTTTTAAAAAAATTGTTTGTTTGTTGGTTTGTTTGTTTGTTTGTTTGTTTGTTTGTTTGTTTGTTTGTCTGTTTGTCCGGAAAGATCTCCGAAACTACTGGACAGAATTTGATATGGCTTACACCACAATGTTTAGAATTTGCCGGAAGAACATTTAGGCATAATTTCGTTTGTTTAAATTCACTTTTTATTTTTAGTGAAAAAATACCATATAAAATTTTCGAATTGGCTTTAGGTAGAAAAACAACATGGCGCACGTGAAATTATTTGACAAGTCTGTCACATAGTACGAGCCAGTGTTGCCAGATTTTTTCCACCTTCCCCCCCAAATACATTTAAAAAACCCCTAGTTTCTCCAGTTTGGTTGACAAAAAACCTCTGACTATTTTGGCCATGTCATATACATAAGCTTTCTAATATTGACAATAAAAAACTTAGAAGTTTTCTTCAAATTACCTATTTTAATTTATTTCACATACATAGCCGTGTGTCTGTCGATTCGGATTTTTCGTTATAAATGTCTGTGTGAGGCTGTGGAAAACAGTATTTTAGCCGGAATTATGATAAACAAGACAGTTCAATGGTAACATAATGTGTTGCCAGCTAATACTCCCACTAAGTTTTAGTGTCCCATTCATTCTATTTGGTGAATAAATTGTCGGTCTTGTCTGATATAAAAAGGAATTTGCCATTTGGTTAGAATAGTAGAAAACCTTCAGAAAATCCCCTAGATAAATTTCGTGATATCAAAACCTCCAAAAAACCTCAAAGACCTGCAAAAACCCCTAGGATTTAGAGAAATCCTCTGAATTTGGCAACACTGGTACGAGCATAGTACCATCATAGTACAGAGAGAAGGTATTTTCTTCCACGAAGGAAAGGCAATGGAACTACGCCATACAGCCTGATCTTAAGTAATTGGATTTCGAAAATTAAAAGGCAGGACTGAAGTGTTTCACATAGTACAATAATATTTAATATTTTTTGTTAATGGCTGTACCCAACTGGATTTCGCCAACAAAATTGTCTTTTTCTTATGTCGTACCGTGGTGGTAAGGCAAAAAGATCAAGCCATACAACCAATGTATAAAGCATTTTTTATGATAATACTTATCGAGTGACCATAAAATTTGTAGATTGGTTTAATTCTTGACTTATTTTTACAACATCGGTACAATTTTTGAAATATTTAAAATGTTGAAAAATGAAGATTCTCTTTTCAAGGTATTTTGAAAGGTGTTATATGTTTTTACATTAGGACTAAGGAATCAAACTCTTTCATCCATTTAAAACTATTAAAAGTAATAGATTAATATTGATAAAAAAAAATATCTGACTGCAATGTTCTGGGTTACGCGTAGAGGGACGGGGCGGGACTCTTAATCCTAATGTCTAAAATGACGGATCACATTTTTTTGGATCCACCCAAGGAACATGGATATCGAACGAAGAACCTAAAGAGTAGAACACATTGAACCTAGCCACGTTGACTTAATTTGACATGACTGCCGATAAAGTTTGTTTCCAAACCCAGCGATATGCATATCAAATGAAAAGCCTTGATGAGTAGAGCACTATGAACCTAGGAAAATCGCCCTAAATTCAACATGGCCGCCGCTCAAATAAAACGGATAAAAGTTCGTTTCCAAACCCAGCAATATGGGTATCAAATGAAAGGCATTGATGAGTAGAGCACTATGATACTAGCAACATTGACATAAATTCAACATGGCCGCCGCTCAAAAAAGGTGGATAAAAGTTAGTTTCCAAACCTAGCAATATGGGTATCAAATGAAAGGCATTGATGAGTAGAGCACTATGAACCTAGCAACACTGACATAAATTCAACATTGCCGCCGCTCAAAAAAGGTGGATAAAAGTTAGTTTCCAAACCTAGCAATATGGGTATCAAATGAAAGGCATTGAAAAGTAGAGCACTATGCACCTAGCAACATTGACATAAATTAAACATGGCCGCCGCTCAAAAAAGGTGGATAAAAGTTAGTTTCCAAGCCTAGCAATATGGGTATCAAATGAAAGGCCTTGAAGAGTAGAACATTAGGTACCTAGGAAAATCGACCTAAATTCAACATGGCCGCCGCAAAAAAAAAAGGATAAAAGTTCGTTTTCAAACCTAGCAATATGGGTATCAACTGAAAGGCCTAAAAGAGTAGAGCATTATGAACTAAGGAAAATTGCCCTAAATTAAACATGGCCGCCGCTCAAAAAATGGATAAAAGTTCGTTTTCAAACCCAGCAATATGGGTATCAAATAAAAGGCTTTGATAAGTAGAGCACTATGAACCTAGCAATATTGACATAAATTCACCATGGCCGCCGCTCAAAAAAGATAGATAAAAGTTCGTTTCCAAACCTAGCAATATTGGTATCAAATGAAAGGCCTTGAAGAGTAGAGCATTAGGAACCTAGCAAAATCGATCTAAATTCAACATGGCCGCCGCTCAAAAAAAAAGGATAAATGTTCGTTTCCAAACCTAGCAATATGGGTATCAAATGAAAAGCCTAAAACAGTAGAGTATTATGAACTTAGGGAAATTGCTATAAATTCAAAATGGCCGCCACTCAAAAAATAGATAATAGTTCGTTTCCAAACCCAGCAATATGGGTATCAAATGAAAGGCATTGATGAATAGAGCACTATGAACCTAGCAACATTGACATAAATTCAACATGGCCGCCGCTCAAAAAAGGTGGATAAAAGTTAGTTTCCAAACCTAGCAATATGGGTATCAAATGAAAGGCATTGATGAGTAGAGCACTATGAACCTAGCAACATTGACATAAATTCAACATGGCCGCCGCTGAAAAAAGGTGGATAAAAGTTAGTTTCCAAACCTAGCAATATGGGTATCAAATGAAAGGCCTTGAAGAGTAGAGCATTAGGTACCTAAGAAAATCGACCTAAATTCAACATGGCCGCCGCAAAAAAAAAGGATAAAAGTTCGTTTTCAAACCCAGCAATATGGGTATCAAATGAAGGGCCCTGATGAGTAGAGCACTATGAATCTAGCAACATTGACATAAATTCAACATAGCCGCCGCTCTAAAAAGAAGAATAATAGTTCGTTTCCAAACCTAACAATATGGGTATCAACTGAAAGGCCTAAAAGAGTAGAGCATTATGAACTAAGGAAAATTGCCCTAAATGAAACATGGCCGCCGCTCAAAAAATGGATAAAAGTTCGTTTTCAAACCCAGCAATATGGGTATCAAATAAAAGGCTTTGATAAGTAGAGTACTATGAACCTAGCAACATTGACATAAATTCAACATGGCCGCCGCTCAAAAAAGATAAATAAAAGTTCGTTTCCAAACCTAGCAATTTGGGTATCAAATGAAAGGCCTTGAAGTGTAGAGCATTAGGAACCTAGCAAAATCGAACTTAATTCAACATGGCCGCCGCTTAAAAAAAAAAGGATAAAACTTCGTTTCCAAACCTAGCAATATGGGTATCAAATGAAAAGCCTAAAACAGTAGAGTATTATGAACTTAGGAAAATTGCTATAAATTCAACATGGCCGCCGCTCAAAAAATGGATAATAGTTCGTTTTCAAACCCAGCAATATGGGTCTCAAATGAAAGGCCTTGATAAGTAGAGCATTATGAACCTAGCAACATTTACGTAAATTCAACATGGCCGCCACTCAAAAAAGGTGGATAAAAGTTAGTTTCCAAACCTAGCAATATGGGTATCAAATAAAAGGCCTTGAAGAGTAGAGCATTAGGTACCTACGATAATCTACCTAAATTCAACATGGCCGCCGCTCAAAAAAAGGATAAATGTTCGTTTTCAAACCGAGCAATGTGGATACCAAATGAAAGGCCTTGATGAGTAGAGCACTATGAACCTAGCAACACATAAATAAATTCAACATGGCCGCCGCTCAATAAAGGTGGATAAAAGTTCGTTTTCTAATCTAGCAATATAGGTATCAAATGAAAGGTCTTCAAGAGTAGAGTACTATGGACCTAGCAATATTGACGTAAAATCGACATGGCCACCGCTCAAAAAAGGTGGATAAAAGTTCGTTTCCAAACCTAGCAATATAAGTATCAAATGAAAGGCCTTGAAGAGTAGAGCACTATGAACCTAGGAAAATAGCACAGCATTCAATATGGCCGCTGCTCAAAAAAAACTGATAAAAGTTCGTTTCTAAGTCCAGCAATATGGGTATCAAATGAAAGGCCTTGATCAGTAGAGCACTATGAACGTAGCAACATTGACGTAAATTCAACATGGCCGCCGCTCAAAAAAGACGGATAATAGTTGCTTTTCAAACCCAGCAATAGGGGTATTAAATGAAAGTAGGCCCTGAAGGGTACCTAGAGCAGCCATGCTCTAAGTGTGTTCCGCGGAACCCTAGGGCTCCACAATACCCCTATAAGGGTTCCGCAATAATTTAGAAAAATCAAAACACCCTCTCTGGTCGTACTTTTATTATGCTTATTAATAAAGAATACACTTTTAAAAACTATTGTTTTATTTTAGGGTTCCGTCAAGTATTTCGCTTTCCAAAAGGGTTCCGTCACCAAAAAAGTTTGAGAACCGCTTCGGGGCCTATTGGATGTTCGATGTTAGATGTTACCTGTGTTTATTGTCCTTCGAGACCGTGATAATGCAACGATCGTGAACTAACTAACGATAACTCCAAGTTTGTGTGTTGGATGTTAGTCATCACGGCGAGTTTGCTAACCGAACTATGCCAGCAACACTATATCGCACAGTACAAGTTACAAAAACGGAAGTCTCAATACATTTTAAGGCTAACCGCATAAATACGTTTTTTCGCATTCGTTTTCTGAATGCGGGCATCCGAATGCATCAAATCTATACAAAATACTCATTGACTGCCGCACACGTTCGTTTTTATTACGAACGGAACACGTTCTGTACGTACGTTTAGGTAGAATGGTAGAAATCCCGAATGAGAAGAAACGAACGTCTGCGCTACGTTCACGAAACTCCGTGTCTGTATTCAGTGATCGGATATCGAATACGGAAAACGTATTTGTACAGTAACCCCCCCATTCATGCTATACATTAACTCTACAAAAACCGCCAGTATTTCGAGCGACATAAGAACGGTTCAAAAGTCAAACAGTATAGCTTGACAAGGAGCTTACTGTACGACCAGTCAAAATTGGCCAAGTTGTCATATCCAAAAAATATATTTTGTTGGTGTTACCAACACCCATTATAAAATCTAAACTTTAATCGTATACAGTTCTAATTTATTAACAATTGTTTATTTTAATTCGAAACATGAATATGATAAAGATTATTCTTGCAACTGTGTAGTTCTTTCTACTGAAGAAGAATTTATTAATATCAATAATGTCTCTAAAACAATAATAATACTTAGTGTTTATAGTAATATGTGATGTATTTAATTTTGTGGACTGTTAGAAAAAAAAAACATTAGGAACCTACGAAAATTGTCCTAATTTCGAAATGGCCGATGCTCAAGAAAGGCAGAATAAAGTTGAATCATTATGGAATAAAATGGAGGAAAAAACTAAACACTGTGTTAAGTATTTTGATGGCGAAACGTAGTTCGCGGGCACAGCTAGTATTAAATAAATAACATATAGACATTATAAATACATTCTTATGATATAATAAATTACTAACACTAAAACTAAGAAATTAATTAAAGATAGCCTACGTGACTTGTACCTAATTCACACTGAAAGGGTAAAAATACAAGAACATTTTGTTTAGATTATGAAAAAATCTACCCTCTCCTCAGCTCATCATTTATATTGCTGTGCCCATCAGGGTCCATAATTGTGCCTATACCACAGATTAGATAATAGTTACTACGTAACAGATACATCACTCCCATAGAAACGCTCGAATCGCTGTAATAATAATAGCCAAAACCGACAGACAAAAGTCGCTGCAAGAAGAAAAGGTCTCTATGAACGCGCGCCGAGAGTCGAGATTCCCGCGTACACCGCGTGATTGCGCCATCGAGCGAAAACTTAAGGGTTGTACAAAGAACATAAACAAAATGGTATACGTAGGATTAATGAAATAAAGGGATTGCAAAAAAGCCCCTGACTCAAATGTGCTCTAATTTTAATGATAATAATAAAAAATGATAATAATAATAGTTCTTTATTTGCAAGAATATGGTAAAATACATGATTGGTGTTAAATTATACACACTATTCCTCATAATCTACTTCTAAATTGGCAGTGCGCAAATATTAAAAAATTTTAAAATATTACATGTCAAAAAATAAGAGAATAGAATATTATTTTATCGTCATTAATACATTTAAAAATTATAAAAAAAATACAAATTATTAAAAAATTACCAATCCCGCCCGAGGCGAAATTTTTTTTTCATTGATTATATTCATTTGTCAAATTACAAATGATTAAAAAAATTACGAATTATTATCACAAATACATGACCGATGTTTTTTTTTTCATGTCGGTTATTCAGTTTTACTAAAACAGAATTAAAATTTTTGAAAAAAAAATTTTTTTTTTTAAATATCGATTTATGTGTAAAAATCCCGTTCGTGGTTCTGAAAAGAAAATTATTAATAAAAAAAATTATAAATAAAAAACAAAACGAAATTAAAACCAAATTAATATAATAAACAATAAAATTTAAAAAAAAAACAAATTATAAAAAACAAATTTATAAAAAAAAAACAAGTTACAAGATTTGATAATAATAGTAAAAGTCTCGCGTGCGGCGCGGCGGGTGGCGGCGGCCCTCTGCCGGTCGGCGCGCCGGCGCTCTACTTAGCGGTAGGTATTTATAACGCTGCATTGCGCGAGTGACGGGGGCCTGCCTATACTGTAACTACTTAAGAACCCATGTAAACATTATGGTATCAATAAAACATTTGAATTTGAATTACTTCTGTGCATAGGTAAATCTTTTATTTTTCATATGCGATTTTGAATCAGCAACACAATACGATGTAAACACACACAAAGTAGAGCATTGAAAAACTATAAAGTAACATTATGGGTGTATGTGTAGCAATATAAGGTTTGAATGTAGGTACCTAAGCAATGGGGAGTTCCCCCAGGCAAACTTGCATGCCAACTTGCGTGCCTACCCCCGTAGCACGTCCAACAAAAAACGATATGATAAAGCGATATATCGCGGTGGACTGTCAAAATACGACGAAACCCTATTGTATTTTGACTGTTCACCGCGATAAACCGCTTTATCATATCGTGTTTTGGTGGACGTGCTAGGGGGGCTGCATGCATTCTGTATGTCTGCATGAATGCGGCATGACTGCATGCTTGCATGCAATCCAGCTTTATATAGTATAGATTATTACGTGATTTCTTAACATTAATCGTAAATAAGGGCTTTTTATTAAGTAAACTATTTGTTAATAAATAAGGTTCAAAAACAATAAAAACAATAGTAAATAATTTAAACATAAGACAATAAATTTAATCTGTTATGTATAGCAAGCGTTTGCTTTTTGAAAATATAGTGAATGAGTTCGCTATGGATTTATGGATTTTGTCAGTTATGCCTAGTTATGCTTTTCAAATGTATGACGTCTTTTGAATATTATGCCTTTTAAATATTATAATGACAAACAATTCCTTTTGTTACTTATGCTTATTCAAATTATGCCTTTTCATTGTTATGCCTTACATATTTCGGCCTTATAATATTATGCGTTATGAAGTTGATATAAAGACTTATGGCAAGTGACGATTATGGCAAATAACATTATGCCTTTTTAGTTTATGACGAAAAACGTTATGAGTTTCAATAGGTAACCGTCAGACAAATGTACGTAGAAAGAAAAGGAGGAAAACATCGTGAGGCTACCTGCATACATCTGCAAAAAAATTCAAAGGGTATGTGAAGTCGACCAATCCGCACTGGGCCAGCGTAGTTGACTAAGGCCTTAACACCCTTAACTTAGGGTGGGCTTGAGCCATTCGGTAGGGACGTATATGAGCTGTTGTGATGATGATGATAGCTTTATGCACCAAAGGATATTTGCAGGCGGAACATCTCAATCCCCGGAGCGGCAACAGGCCCGGACTGGGACCGATGTAACACCTACGACGCCAACTTCACGCAGGTCTTGGAGACACTGACGCCGCCCAACACCACAGCCACGAAGCCCTGCCAGCACGGCTGGGAGTTTCTCTTTGAGGACATACCGTTTAAGACAGTAGTCAGCGAGGTAGGCAGCTCCAGGTGTTTCTAAGCCCGGAAGAAACTTGGAAATTTTGCACGGAATTTAGGCTTGCTTGAAATTAAAAAATTAAAATCGACTTCAAAATCACTAAAAAGCCAAAAATTATATAACAATAATACACAAAACGTCACACGAACTCATTTTAGTCGATGTCGATCATAGATAATATCAACACTAATTAATATGTGTCGATGACCGACGATCTTAGGCTAGAAAATGAAGCAGTGCCAATTGTACCATCACATTTTATTTTTATTCAAGTAACGTCGAGTGTCACGCTTGTATTTATTTCACTGGTACTTATGGGATAAATCAGTGCCATTTGTACCATCAATGGTACGGTACAGGTGGTCCGGCAGGAACTTTTCACCGACTTCAAAATAAAAATGTGGTTTTGTCGTTTTTTTTTATTATTTTCGACTTTTTAGCGTTTTTGAAATGGGTTTTTAAATTATGTCCGGCACGTCGGCGCCGTCCGGCGATCTACAGTTAGCGGTAGATGCTTATAACGCTGCAATGCGCGAGTGACGAGGGCCTGCCATAGCTTAGGCACAGATTAGATAATAGGCTTAGGCACTTCAACACAACTCTCATTTCTGGGCACGTCTCTCCTAAGGCGAAGAGGAAGTTACGCTGCGTTGGCCAGTTGGTTTAGTGTTCCGGAACAGTGGTTTTGTTTTGAGTTTTCCATTTCTTCGCAGAGCTGTTATTGAGGTAGACTCCCTTAGCTGGTTCTTACGTCATCCACGAGACGAAAAGAAGCGGCGGCACATGTATTTTAAATTCGTCACCGCACGGACAATTAGCTATTTAAGTTTTTAATAGGTACCACAAGAAAGCCCTAGGACCTAGAGCCTTCTAGATTATTAGCTAGAGTCTGGCTCTGTATCTCACATGATGGTAAGCGGCCGATGATGCGAGCGAGCAACACCTTTTTAACTCAACAACAGAGGAATCTAGTCTCATGTTTATTGTCGGAGCACAACAATTCGATCAACAGTGTTATTTGTCGACAAACTTAACGGTAACGTTAAGGTAAGAACGGTACCGGGCGAGTGGTGTCGCAGTGTGGGTGGACCTTACTATGCGCGCCCATTAGGGCAGGGAGAACACTGGGGGGTTTTAGTGGATAGGCCCTGGGAGAGCCCGGGCCCAACGACGGGTACGGGTGCGGTTACGCATTTCCCCCTGAAAACAAAACAAAAACAACCCTCCGCCACCAATAAAAACAAGCAGAAAACCTTCCGCCCTAATAGGGAAGAGGTCCGGATTATTAGGAGCATTAGGTGCATTAGTAGGAGGGTAACATTAGGAGGAGGAGTAACATTCGCATTCGCTTCGTTAACGTAAAGATTTCGTATTTAAAGGCAATGTATGACAATGGTTCGTGATGTGGCATAATTCCCATGTAGAAATTGTTAATTTGTCTAGGCCTCTTGAATCCTTAGCTTGAATCATTTGCTTGAATCAGGTGTTCTTAATCAAGACAATATAGCAGCAACTATCCGAACGATGACGCTAATGATAATAAATGGTCCACCAGCGCGAGTGGGTGTGTGACCGCGCCAGCATGGCGCCTATGGCGCAGAGCATGTTCTTTGTCGGCTCGCTCCTGGGCTGCGCTGTCTTCGGCTGGACGGGGGACAAGTTCGGACGTCTGTACACATTAATGGGTAACTTAATTGGCATTTACCTCCAAACTGACTACTAATTACACTAATTAGTGGGTGTATCTCCACTGCCACAGTTGCCGGCGTCGCCGATTTAAGAAACATGACATATGCAGTTTGCTGTGGAAAAATGGTTATTGACATTGCACTGTGGGACATCCATAGGTCATAAATCTTAAAAACCTGGTTTCTTGTTTTACATTTTATTCCTTGTCGTTACATTGGATAGTTGCGGTACCTTCTGAAACTATAAATAGGTCAGTAATTAGAGTGCGCCTTCATTATCTATTGTGCATTCAAAGAGAGCGCATCGCCAATCGTAAATACTGTTATCAGTGAGTCATTAAAAAGCGTGACGTCATTTGTTGTCATTGCGGGACCTGTGAGTGCTGTGTGAGTTTTTTCTGAAATGGATATCCAAGAACAGGGTATGTAATAATTAATATTTTTATTTTTATTGTATCTTAGTATATATTTTCTTTAGTATGTCATTGCTACGAGGCGACTTTTCTTGGAGTATTATATTTTAATATTCAAAGTTTGAATAAACTTTTAAATATGTTCCCACTCGCTCTGACTATGGAGGTATATTGCACCATAATCTTTAGACTTTCTTATCTTAGGAAAATTAAAACTTGGCTGCCCTTATCTGCCCTTTTGGCGATGACAAGGGTGCTACGGTTGCCAGATTATCTCGTAGCATTTGCTACGAAATTAGTTTATTTAGTCTTAGTGCTTTGTGTAGGTTTTGTGACTGAATTTTAACCGTTTTTTTTTTGTTTTAGGTAATTTATATATATGCTCGTTTTCAAGAATGCATATTCTTGAAATATGGCTAACTGTCAATACCGATAATGATTCGGAAAAGTGTCGTCAAGTCCTACAAAGTTTGTTGACTACTCTGAACGATGCTGAGAACATTGATATTCATTATTTAGAGAAAATTGTTAATAATTTATGTAAAGCTATTGCTCGATTCTGGAAAAAATGTAATAGGGATAAAACCAAGCTTTTATATAAGAATTCCGATTGGTTTAATGTTATTGAAAAAATTCAACTTGTGAAAAACAATAAGCAATGTACTCCGTCTGAAACGTCGCCGTGTCATTCACGTGGTCGTCCTCGAAAACCTTTTACGCAATGTAGTAAAAGGACTAAACGTCGGAGAGTAGCTGATTTGTCAAAGTCTGATGATTCTACTGTGAGTGCATTGCTTGATGTTTCAGACTGTTCATTCGATTCGTGTATATCTAGAGTTAGCACTGATGATGTCTTGTCACTTGTGACTGATGCTCAGTTGACAAAACATCAGTATTTATTAATTAAAAACTTTGTTAATAGTAAGATTTCTCCTAATGTATTACCATGTTACCAACAAATTACTAAAGCGAAACAGAGATGTTACCCTTCTAATATAACTGTTTCCGAGTCTTCAGCTGAAGTTGAATTACAAAGTCTTTTTGATCACACAGCTTCTCGAATCCTTGAATCTCAAAAAGAGGTCTTAGATCAGATTCCTGATGATTGTTTGTCTAATATCTCTTTACTTGGGAAATGGGGATTCGATGGCAGCACTGGACATAGTGAATACAAACAATTTTTTTCAGATTCAACTTTAGAAGATAGTAGTTTGTTTGTAACATCTTATGTACCCCTTCAAATTATTGTAAAATTAGCTGAAGATAATTGTAAAATTTTATGGAAAAATCCTCGACCCTCTACCACTAGGTACTGCCGTCCTATTCGATTTCAATTTTTGAAAGAAAGCACAGCAGTGTCTTTGCAAGAGGAAGCTTATTTTAAGGATAAAATTGAAAGTTTGCAACCTACTTTTATTCAGATCGACAATCGTGAATTGGTCGTTTCTCATAAGTTGCAGCTTTCAATGGTAGATGGTAAAATTTGTAGTGCTTTAAGTGAAACATCTACAAGTAGATGTTATATATGTAATGCTACCCCTAAAGAGATGAATAAAATAGACGAATGTTTACAAAAACCTGTAATAGAGAGTAGATACCAATTTGGATTATCACCACTACATTCTTGGATACGTTTCTTCGAATATTTTATTCATCTTTCATATAGATTAGACATAAAAAAATGGCAAGTTAGGCTAGATAGTGATAAACAATTGTTATCAAATAAAAAACAATATGTACAGTCCCAGTTTAGGGAACGATTAGGTTTAATAGTTGACAAGCCGCGTAGTGGTGGAAGCGGGACGTCTAACGACGGAAACACGGCCAGGAAGTTTTTTTTGGAATCAGCTGTATCTGCTGAAATTACAGGTTTGAATAAGGATCTCATAGATCGTTGTTGTGTAATATTACAAACGTTATCTTCTGGACATAAAATTAATGAATGCAAGTTTAAAGACTATGCATTACAAACAGCATACAGCCTGGTCGAGGAATATCCGTGGTATAGTCTTCCTGCTTCTGTCCACAAGGTGCTCGTACATGGATCAGATATTATAAGTTATGCATTGTTATCTATAGGAGAACTTTCCGAAGAAGCTGCTGAAGCGACAAATAAGTATATCAAAATTTATAGACGAAGTCACACTCGAAAAATGTCACGTGAAGTTACCAATCAAGATTTAATACAACGACTATTATTACATTCAGATCCTTATATTACAAGTCTTCGGAAACTTTCCCCTAAAAAGAAAAATACTCTGTCACAAAGTGTAATAGAATTGTTACATGTTTAATATTGTTAGAATAAGAATAATTTATTTGTATTTTGTTAGTTGTTTTGTTTTTTTTGTATTTAATTAATTTTAATTTATTTATTTCTATTTTTTTATTATAATTAAATAATGTTATCAATGTTTTGACTCTTATTTTATTTAAAATATATGTTTTACATTCCAATTTTTAAGTGTTTGTTCATGATAAATTTAGGTAAAAGTATGTTATTGTTTATATTTGTTTTTTACTGAAGTAAACGTTTTTTATTCCGTAAATACATGTACTTCTTTCATTTTAATGTTCCTAAAACACTTTTACAACTATAAGTCACTAAAATAATACAATGTATTGATAGTAACAGGACTTTAACTATTTATGACCGCCCTTGTATGGAGCGTGTCCCTCCGTGCATTGGTGACTTTATTGTGATGCTGATATTATTAGTCAATTTTGTACATCCCACTTCGGACAAGGATCTCCTCAGACAAAGAGAAATTTGATGTAGGGCTGTCGACACTTTTATAAGCTAACAAAACTAAAGCTCGTAAAGTGGATTTAATTTTACCGGTTTTAGATACATAAATCAGCTTATAAAACACAGTGTATTATGGCCGAGGCACGCATCACAGAGTCCGGCAATGCTGCACTTGCGGGCCAGTAATGTACTATATTTTTTTAAAGCTAGAGATAATAGAATAACAACGAACTACATGATTTTTCATACCATTATTTAGTTTTGTTTACAAATAAACAATGAGTTGTTATTTAATCATAAAATTCAGTTTATTATGTATTTTTCCTCACATGCAAGTGTGTTGAAAACGTCGTAATTCGTACGATATACGTGCGTATATTGGTTTTACACACTCGGCTCCTCGTGAGTTATTATAACTAACATACCGCACTTATATCGTAATGTACTAATTATAATAATTTGTTTAGTTTATATATAGGAATTAGCCCCAATATTTTCTCTACAGAATCTTCAGTTCCTAATGTTCCTATAATATTAAATTTAGCTTTTGACGCTCGAATAGATACAGTTTTAACTTATTTTAAATGCTAGCACATGTGGTTCTTGTGGGATTCGCAGCAAATCCGCAGCCCGCATGAGAACATACAACGTACGTTGCCAACATGTGACTTAACCAGTAATTTCACTGCAATATCTTACACAGCAATGCAAGCACTGCTGCTTTGCGATAGAAACAGGTAGACGGAGGTACCCAAGCAGTACATTTGTCTTGTGTACTATTTGTGATAAAGCATTATTAACTAATTAACTCGATTTTGCAGCGGCTAACTTAATGGGATGCTTTGGCAGCATCCTAACAGTGTTCACTCGAGATGCCTGGGACTTCGCGCTCGCAAGGTTCATAGCGGGCTCCGCCAACGACACTAGCGCCACTATGATCATTATTTTGGGTGAGAAACATTTGATCTAGACTATTCGCTACTTATGCCTGGGTAGTTAAGTTACTTACAGTAGCCTTCGAACTCATGATAAAATTTGAATTTGACTTCTACATAAGCATTTGCCAATCCGTGGTCTGGTGGTTTGAATCTGGAGGTTCGGAACTCAATTCCCCATGGGGCCAGAAGTCTTCTACTTGGTTTGGTCGATGGTAGGGCTTCTGAGCCCTAAGTATCACTCATGTTTGTTCCCATAATAACAGTGTAAATGACATTGTTCTGTTCCGAGAATAAGAGGTAAGATAGCCAGTTCCTCGGTTGATGAGGAGTGAAGATGAAGCTCGCTTCCATCTTCTGGCTTATCATCACTTACCATCAGATGAGATGAATTCTAAAAGCTATCCTGTCATAAGTAAAACATTGGTAAAAACAGCGGAAATTATTGGTAAGTAAGGATGAGAAGGCAGGCCTTAGTGGCTGAGGTGATGATTATTGACACACACCAAGAGTGAGCTTTAAGTAAGTCCATTATCTGTTCCTCCTGCTTATCGAAGCGTTGACGTCGCACATACAGAAAAAGGAGCCATGGTGTATGCTATTTATTGATGACATTATTTTATTTATTGACAGAAAACTGGTAAAAGAGAGTGGAGAGTGTCGGTCTGAAGATTAGCATACATAAAACTGAACATTCGGTGGCATTGACCAGGACGTACGTATGGAATCGGATAGGCGCAGGTTGGATGAGTTAATTACGTGATCGACGAATGCGAGCGGTATCTGTATACGCTAAAAAGAAAAAATCGATAAATCAATCATCAAACCTACCGTTACGTATGGATCTGAATGTTGGGAAACAAAGGAGACGGATGAACGAAGAATTCACGTGGCGGATATGAGAATGTTAAGATGGATATGTGGTGTGATTAGAATGAATGAGATTAAGAATGAATAAAATAAGAGAAAGTAACAGGTTGACTTAGAATGGGTATGATAGAAATAAAAAGAAGAAAATTATTGTGGGGACCTCACATAAGGCTGCCCATACATATGCGGTTTCCTGTTCAGGTATTGAGATTTGGAAACCTGAATGCACGTCCTACATAGAAAATCTTCAACGAGATGCACACCATTCTTATTTTTCAAGAATCGCCAGAAGCGTCCTTCAAAAGCGTCGATCCACGACCTGGCATAATAATAATAATAATCGGTAATCCTTGGCACGGCACGAATTGTCAGGAGGTTCCTTACCCTGCAGCCCTAACCACCGGTAGTTTGGGTACTGTCTCGCTGCCGATGGACCCGCTAAGTGTAGGTTTTTTTATAATATTTATATCTTTTATATTTATGTTATAAAAAAAATTATATTTAAGAACTATTTAAAATAAAGGATAATAATAATAATCTTTATTTACTCACACATAAAGGTAGGGTATACATCGACAAAGAGACAAGTATAATTAAATGATAACAATATCATACCTTAAGGCGCATAGTGCTCCCAATGACCTTGCGTCGAGCGTCCCGCACTGATTACATAGGAGTGAGTGAGTGAGAGCGAGGGGAATATTTAAGCAAACCTTTACAGGTAAGATGAATTATTTCAATAAAAAATTAATAAAGGCGAATAAGAAAAATCTAAAAAGACCATCCCCTAGAATATTGTTCACTTTATTTATTGAAATCGAAAGTATATGATTTAACCTAATATTTACGAAGCGATTAGGTTTACAGTTTTAAAATCGAGGCATGTTTGGGTCACATTTTAACCAAGTTTTAATTAATTTATCAAAAAATTAAGAAGACCATCCTATAAAGAATGCGTTGAATAATAACATATCTCTTTTAAAGATTTTTTTATTCGATATTTATGAAGTGATTTTTTATAATTGACGTTACTATGCGCCTTAATGTGAGAGTCTGGAGTCTGAAACAACCCAAACGTCTGCGCTAGGCTCACGGAACTTTGAATCTGGGACCCTACCGCCTAACTCGCTATGAGATGAATCAGGAAATCGTATATATGCGGCCAGCCTAAGTGGGATATGGGCAAGGATATATGAAAAATTACGTATTTGACATATCCCTATAACCATGGACAAAAAATTATCATCTTGCTATAACTAAACCTAATCCTTACTTTTTCACACCCAGTTCTTGAATACGTGGGTCCCCGACATCGGACTTGGGTGTCCAACTTGTCAGTAGCGCTGTACGTGGGCGGGGGGTCGGTGCTGATGGTGGGGCTGGCGCTGTGGCTTCGGAACTGGCGGCAGCTGGTACTGGTCACCTCGCTGCCCACGCTGCTGGTGGTGACTGCGCCGTGGTTCCTGCCCGAGAGTGCTAGGTGTGTAGACTGTGTACTTAGATCGAGAAGAATAACGTCAGGCTCCGCTCCCACAACGCTGAAGAAGTGGCTTCGCTGGGCCTAAGCTCGTGTTTTGTGACGAAAACAAACGAAACCAATAGTGACGCATACTTTAGTTTCTTCGAGTACCAATAATTGTCACAAAAAGCTCGCGAAAAGATAAGGTTCGAGTCTCTGGCTTTTTACTGGATCCAGTGTGTTATGAACACCTGTCCGAGGATGGTAACGGACATTACTACCGGTCCGGCGTATAGTAGGAATGATTTTGCTAATAGCCAACGCAGCGCCGGATCTAACCGGATGAGCGCTTTTTGAGGGCGGCCCAGCACCCAGTTTCCACCCCTTCGGCCACACAAATGTTTACGGAAACACAAGTGCTCTCTCTGTTCCTTCACTCACTTAATGTACCTCTTCACTTCGTTCACATCTGATACCGACACGACCGAATCAGGTCAAGATCAGGAGTAGGACCCACTGTTTAACGTGCCTTCAGAAGCACAGGGGAGTGTGAGAGACGATTTCACATTCTTGCTCACCATCATATGACTGCTCACGGTCAACGTTGCTTAACTTTAGCAATCGTAAACCGAGCGCACACTACAATGCACTACCGAGCTCCTTTAACCTGCACAAATTCACGATCTGCCCTTATATGTCAAAGAGTCAGATGTCGGATGTAATATACTCGTACTAACTACTAAGGACCACAACAATTGCAATGTCTGGTAAAACTAAACAGCATTAGTACCAGACTGGCACTACTAATAGTGTTTGGTTTTATATTATACGTTCTGTTTTTATACACACGATATGACGATACATTGTCTCAATTGTCTGATCATACATAACATAGTCTAAAGTCTACAGATATTTTGACAATAGAAACTTTATGATGGAATATTATCATGCTGTGTGGATAAAAATGATTCAAATTCCTATCTTTTTGTTTCCAGGTGGTTAGCGTCGAAAGGAAGAGTCGATGAAGCTATCAGTATGCTGCGAAAGTTTGAGAGAATCAATAAAAAGAAGATATCTGAAGAATCACTGAACGAATTTATTGTAAGCAAAGAAGTCCTAAAAGTGTAATTAAAATGCTACATTTGGGCCATTAAGCGAACTCTATATAAGATGTCCTTCAGCATACGAATAATACGGTTAATAGTAGGGATGCATCGGTATACGCCCCTTATGCTGATACTATAATATCGATACCGATACGATTATTAAAAAATTAAGGTAAAATGAAATAAAACACAATTTAGGATATTTTTAATAAATTAAGTAGTAATTAATATTCTTACGTTTCCTGGAGAAAGGCGATTTCGTAAGTCTGTTTGAGTTTGAATAAGACCTGCAGTGGAATAGTAGATTGCTTTATAAGGGTGGAAAGGAATCAATCCCTACGAGGTTGTTAGACGCCCGAGCGCAGCGAGGGCGGCTATAGTCCGAGTAGGGTTTGATTCCTTTTACCCGTGTGTAGCACTCTACTTTTCATTTCGAATGCAAGGAAAATAAAAAATAGCTTTTCTAATAAAATTTATTAATAAAAATACTCCTAACATGACATATCGACATCGTGTTTTACACTTAGTGTACTTTTAAGCATTGAATATCTGCTCCATAGCGTAGACGCCTGCACTTTATGAGATAGTTCATTAAAGTATATAAGAAATACATTTTCAGAAAATGATTTTATATTCCTTGCATCTCGCCACTTCATAAAGTCGGAATATGTATTTAAATATCTTTCCTTTGAAATTTTTGGCAAAAAAATTTCGAGTATTGTATTTGCTTCGTTCGTGACTGAATCTGGAGCCGAAATTTCAGAATCGCTTGAATTCATTGTTTTTCTTAAATACCTAAATCACACAATCAAGATTTCGGTACAGCGTAACAAATTCCCCTCCCGCCAAAATTATCTTTTTCACTGGTATTTTTAAATTTGGAACACATCGCGTTACCTGTTACTGGCCATTCAGCCAAATACTTTTATTATCATTGTACCAAAGATTGTATGTACGTAACCTAATTCAGTTCTATTTTTAAAATTTTACTTTCCGCCCTAAGGAGGGAAGTAAATAGTATGAGAATTTCCCGCCCGCTGGTGGGAACTAGCGTTTTCCTCCCAATACTCAGATCAAGGAAACGCTCCTTTCCGAGCATGAGGAATGAAAAATAGTTTTTCAGGTGCGAACAGAACTCATTTGGAAACTAAAGTACTTCTGCGCCATTGTTTTCAAGACGTCGTTGCGCCAGAAAACGACCGAATCTGCGTCTCTCGATATATGAGAAGACGATAGGTTTCTCCGCACTTCTTTTTGCAAAAAAGTAATGTAAACGCGCATGTTGTCTCATCTTTATCGTTGCAAACGAGACACGAACTAGCTATACGTGGCGCACATTAGTGTTCTGAAGAGCGAAATTTAAAAACTATCGTATTTTAATTTTCAATTTAAACTTAAACTCTAAAATCATTTTTAACATTGACGAGCAGCAAACGACTCACCAGTCGAGCAGCTCGAGCGAGTCGCTGTCGCAGCTGATGCGCAGCGCGGTGCTGCGCTGGCGGCTGGCGGCGCTGGCGGTGGCCGGCATGGCCATCAGCATAGCCATCGACGCCGTGCTGCGCATGTCCGAGACCATCGGCGACGACTTCTTCCTCACCTTCACGCTCTCCTCCATCTCCGAGATACCCGCGCTCGTCGCTCTGGTCTTCATTTTGGACAGGTGACGCAGCTGCCTGCTATATTCCTATTTTTTTTTCTTCTCCACAGTTTCTTAGTCCATGCCCTTATTTATATGTATATTACTAGCGACCCGCCCCTGCTTCGCACGGTTGCAATGCTGATACTATATAAGTATACTACAGAATGTCTTTATATACAACTTTCACAGCTCTTTTGTCCTGCTAATATAATAATAAAGTGCTATAGATCGAAGCGAGGCCTTCGACGCGTTCGAAAATAATAATTTAAATTACATGCTGTAAAGGGCCATATTGATCTATATTAAATACACAGTGTATTTAAGGTACGTAATTGGATAAGGATTAATGCTTTATTGCTTAAAATCGCTTCGTAAATAAGCCATTATTTCTCATAAAAAGTTAGGGATAAAAAGCGATTATTGTGGGTTATCCCTTAGAGATAGACATATACCATCGCGGACTTTTTTGTAGACCTTTTTAAGGTGTACAATACTGTAGTACATTATTTTGATCTATCTCGTAGGGTTCAGCCAGCGTTTGCAATGTAAGCGAAAAAAAATGTGTTTATTACCGACATAACATTAGAAACCTCTAAAATTATCAGTGTTTCTCTACTATATTATGCATGTAGTACACACATAAACCTTACTCTTAAATCACTCTATCTATTAAAAAAACTGCATCAAAATCTGTTGCGTAGTTTTATAGATCTAAATATACATAGGGACAGACAGACAGCAGAAAGCGACTTTGTTTTATACTATGTAGTGATATTAACAACATTTTTTTTGTTTTTGTTTTTTAATGTATGCAGCTTATCATCATCATCATCACAGCTCATATACGTCCCCAACGATTGGCTTGAGCCTACCCTATGTTAGGGTGATTAGGTCCTAGTCAACCACGCTGGCCCAGTGCGGATTGGTCGACTTCACATACACCATTGAATTTCTTCACAGATGTATGCAGGTTGCCTCACGATGTTTTCGTTCACCGTAGGAGCGTCAGACAAATGTACATGAAATTCGAAAAACGTAAAACACATCGGTACTTGCGGCGGTCTCTAACCCCGGACCACAGAGTATACTGAAATTGCCTCGGACCTCCCCACAAATTATATTACCTCCCGATTGCAAGGCAAATTTCGAGTCCACGGCGCCACCGACGCCCGACGCAGGTTATACATAGATTAAAATATACTATACAAAACGTACATTATTACACATACTTATACATAAGAATGAATACTTAAGAGACTACATTGAAATATATTACAAATACGTTCATTTATACTATACTCCATTGAAACTCTATATACCAATTCAATGGGATTTTCCCACAGAACAATAAGCAGTATTTGTGCTGTTTACAGTCTATGGATAAAAACGTCGCCCCACATTAGGATTTCCTCCTGTGTCGTGGGTGCAGTTACAAACATAGAATATCACATGCACATACGCCCAGACCGGAACAAATTTCTGTAGGCCATACAAAATATTTGTCCCGTACGGGAATCGAACCCGCAACCCGTTGCGCAGTAGGTGATCACTCTACCTCTGCGCTAACCGTGTTGTCATGACACCGACACAATCCACGGCGTACTGTTATTCGGAGAATTCTTCTAAAAGTTTTATATTTAAAACGGGAATGTAATAATTAATTTGCAAGCTCCATATTATATTTTTATGATATTAAATTGACTTGATGTACATACTAAGCAAGAAGATATCGATTGTTGTTAAACCGTAAAACGTTTTTTTCCTGCATAAAACTACAATTTCGATCTTGCGTTATTCCACCAATCAGTTCCAACATTTTAAAATTTAAAATACAATAACTCTTAAAATGAATAAAGTTATGCAGGTTTTTCCTCTCCTGTAAAGTTTATTCAAATGACTTGAGCGGTGTTGTTAGATAACCGACGATTTTATACTTAGACCGGATATTCTGTCGATAATTAAATATCGATCAACCACATCACTATTTTATTTTCCCCACACATGGTAACACTCTATCTGTCAAACCGCTCCGTCAAATTACGGATTTTAGTTTAGTTATTTTTTTTATGTTTTTGTAATATAAACCTTTGCCTTTACTTGCATTATATATACCTTCAAGGTTAAGATGTTGATACAACAATCCAAGCAGAAAAACTTTTGCCCTCATGTGGAGTCGAACCCAGGACCTCATTAATCAGAACACGGTGGACTCAATCACTTGACCATGGAGGCGGTTGAAATGTTAGGTCGAGTACTAAAATTTTACGTTAACATCTATTATAATTGCTTAGTAATTTAGTGAATAAGAATTTTGATTAGATTTTTTATTAATTATTAGATTTTTGTGCTTTGTTTAACGTTAATACGCGCCTGTGAAGTTCTACATTGAAAAGATACCTATTTGAGTTTGAATCTGACGCCGTTAAACGAAATTTTGTTCGCAGTGATAGAATCTATCGAACTGAGTTAATTATTGCTTATTTTGTTTACAAGGTGGGGTCGCCGCTTAGTGCTGAGTGGCACGTTGGGCGTGACCGCAGTGCTGTCAATAATGTGCGCATTCGTCGCCCCAGGTTAGTTCACAAGAAGTTGATACACACACATTCACATATACAACACTTTGTTGCATGACACAATTACATGACACGGCGAATTACATGAAAACAAAAGGAATAAGCGGTTTTATTGCTACATAGGAATCTCTTCCAGGCAACCATAGAAAAGGGATAATAAAAGGAAGAAAAACAGAAGGGTGGAATAGTGCACACTTTTTTAAATGTGGGTTCGTTATGGTATCAGCCCTTCACTTGCCAACTCAGCTGTCATTTTTATTAAATTATCTAATCAAAGGCTGAAGATCAGAAATGAAATTGTGACGAATAATCAAATAATATATAATATACGAATTTTCTTTGACATCAATAAAACAATAATCTGTTACTAAGAAACGTCTTCTCACTTTCTATTACCTACAAAAAGTTATAGACGTCATTTAACTGACATTAAGCCTCATCCAACAATTTTTCAACATGATGATGTGAGATTTTATGTGAGACTTGCACCGCCAGGCACCCTGCAGCTGTGGCTGGCGGTGATGACGCGGTTCGCGGTGAACATGTCGATGGGGGTGCACTACCAGCTCACCAACGAGATGATCCCCACCGGCATGCGCGCGCGCGGCTACTCCGTCGTCCACCTGCTGAGCTTCGTCGCCATCACCAGCTCGCCGTACATCGTCTTCTCTGTAAGAACTGATACCGCTTACCAACATGATGACTTATACGAGCGGTTACTCTATCGATCTCTTGCTGAGCTCTGTAGCCATTACCAGTACCAGGTCATTTTCACATACGACAGGGAAGCTCTTGTCCTTTATCTCATCTGATGGTAAGCGACGATAAGGCCGAAGGTGAAAGCGAGCTTCACCTGAACCCATCAACAAGTGAGGAACTAGCTATCGATTCTTACCTCTAATTTTCGGAGCACAACAATGTTTTTAACATTGTTATTATAGAGACAAACTTAGGTAAGGCTGTGGTAGCTAGCAAGGCTGAGTCAGAAGCCCTACTACCAACCAAACCGAGTAGAAAAACTTCTGCCTCCATGGAGAATCGATCTCCGGACCTCCCGATCAACGACCGGTCATCTCAACCACTAAACCACGGAACTCGCCTTAGGTACGTCTTCTCCGTAAGAACTGTTGGGTCGGTCTCAGGTTGTCTACCTACCGCTTACCAACAAAACGATTCCCACCGGTATGCACGCGTGACTCCATCATTGACCTAGTGGCCTTCGTGGTCATCACCAGCTCGCCGTACGTCATCTGATACCACTTACCAATAGGATGACTCTCACTGACGTTAGTACTGGGTTATTAGTACTGGCTTATTAGTGAGGAGCTTGGTGGCGCATTGGCGCGTGCGCTCAGTGAACCATTGCTAAGATTAAGCAACGTTCGCTGTGGTCAGTCCTATGATGGGTGACCAAAATATGAAACATCTCAAGCTCCTCCGTGCTTCGGAAGGCACGTTTAACAGTGGGTCCTGCGCCTGATCTCGCCCCGGTCGTGTCGGCTAACCGTCCTATCAGACTAGGCGAGTAAAGGAACAGAGAGTGCACTTGCATTTGCGCAGTCACTTGTGCATTGTAATATCTCCTGCGCAGATGGCTAGTCCCTGTTGAGATTGGCCACCGTGACCGAATATCGGTTAGGAGGAAAAAAGATATTATTAGTACTGGCTATCACCAGATCTTCGTACATCCTCTTCCCTGTAACAGCTGATAACAATACCAAAGATTCGCACCGGCATGCACCTTGATAGTTACGTGCATGATATGCGTTCAGTGCTGTCTTCTCTAGAAGAGCTAGCCATTATGCTGAGCCTATGATGTGAGCCTATAGCCTTCTTCGATAAATGAACTATCCAACACAAAAAGATTTTTTAAATTGGTATCAGTAAGTTCCTGAGACTAGCGCGTTCAACCAATCAAACGCTTTATAATATTAATATGGATATATATGGATTGATCGTTTTTAGAGTCCCGTTTCTCAAAAGGAAACAACGGAATCCTTATACAATCATTTCGTTGTCCGTCTGTCTGTCTGTCTGTCTGTCCGTGCGTCTGACTCAGTTTACCTGTCTATCTATCTGTCCATTTCTCCGTTACTTTCAGCCGTGAAAAAAATCAAACTTGTAAAGCACCGCGATCAAAAAACATGACCGTTCATGTCTCATATTTCAAAACCTTATATGTAACGTCACCTCGGACTATTAGAATCATGAAATTTTGCAAGAAGCAAGGCCTTATAGCACATGTATGCACTTATGGAAAAAATCTGAAAACCGTAAATATGTAACATAGTTAGGAGCTCTATCGTTAGACTAGCTGTGCCCGCGACTCCGTTCGCGTGGATGTCCGAAAATAACAATATCGTGATGTTATTAGCCTAAAGCCTTCCTCGATAAATGGACTATCCAACACAAAAATAATTTTTGAATTCGAGCCAGTACTTCCTGAGATTAGCGCGTTCAAACAAACAAACAAACTCTTCAGCTTTATGATATTAGTATAGATAAGATTGTACGGACCCCTTTTGCGCGAGTCCAACTCGCACTTGCCCGGTTTTTTTTGTTTAGTTTCAGTATCTATAATAGGGTCCTTCTTGTAACTATACCTTGAAGGAATTTTGCGGAGACAACTAGACTAAGTATGTAATAATTTTATTTGTGTCGCAGGGCAGACTATGGGCGCCTCTGCCAATGCTCATTGTGGGCGTAATGTGCGCGGCCGCGGCCGCTCTGTCGCTGCTGCTGCCGGACACGTCGGGGCTGCCGATGCCCGACACCATCGCCGAAGCGGAATACATCATTAGGGAGCGATCCCTGTGCAGGTAGCTATGGCATCTAGCAGAATCTATACAAATAAATAAAATTGAAGTGTCTGTTTGTAATGTCAAAATAACAAGTTTTTACTAAATTACTTGATTACTCGTATTATGACATCACTGAGAGGAATACAAGCCGATTATACTTTTAACGGCATTAATAGGATCACTCAAAGATTTATCGGCCTAACAGCTTGCTACTATAAAACATTTGTTCTTAAAAAATCTTTTGCTAGATTTTTGTAATATTAAAAAACACCTAATGAGACCACTATAAGACAATCATAAGAGCAAACGTACGTATAATGTGCGCATAATTCCACACTTACAGATGTTTAAATGTTTTATATAAGAGCAATAAAAAGATTGTCTTAGAATATTCGTAACATCAAATTTAACTAGCTGGGATGTTGCAGTATATAATGTAGGAATATGCTTTCAAAATTGAAATTCTGTTTTACTTATTGGTCATGACATGTGCAACTTGAGTTTTTATTTCAATCTGTTTTAATAGTAGGGAAGCGGACATTTTCAGGGTTCCGTAAAACATCAAAAGTAAAAAACAGAAACCTTATAGGTTCCATTATTATTATTCTTACATCGCTTTCCACCTGTGCGTCCGTCCGCCAGACAGTCATGCAGCTTCCCTGTTGTCTGTAAAAAAGCCTAATGAATTTTCCAGCTTCTGCCTACAAGTGGCATAGCATAAATTGTGTCACGTTCACAGCAAAACTACATTTATCCTATTTTTTACAGTAAAAGGAAAAAGAAACGGAAAGTCGAAAAAGCGGAAGAACTGTCAATGCTGGAGTCGAAAGTGCACCAATAAAGTCTATTTATATTACCACGAATGCTTACGACTTTATAAATACGAGATATAAGAGGTCGCCTCGTAGAAATCGCGTGCGTGATATAGGTAGCCGCCTTTTTTCTGATTGAGTATGTATTGTCGCGGTTGTTTTATTAATTTATTATGAAAAATAAAAT
This sequence comes from Schoenobius gigantellus, assembly GCA_963935595.1. Lineage (NCBI taxonomy): Eukaryota > Metazoa > Arthropoda > Insecta > Lepidoptera > Crambidae > Schoenobius > Schoenobius gigantellus. The sequence continues at coordinate 6,839,080 of OZ012544.1, read as the reverse complement.
GTTTCTATGTATCTAGCTACATCAAAATATTTTACTTTTTACATTGCAGTGTAATGTTAGGCTTTAACGATCAAACATTTGAATAATTGCAAAATTCCATGTAATTTTATAATTTATGCAGTTTTATAACAGTATAATTTCTATAATTTGTTATAATTATCTCTTCTATATTTGTACAAGTATTAGTTGTTGTACTACTGTAACAGAGCGTGCGTGTGTATTTATGTAATCTATTGTTCGCGCATCGATTTAAAATACCAGTGGAGCCATCTAGTGGCAAGAAGCGTACGCATCAGTAGCTACGAAACCACACGAAACTCCAGTGGGGCTAGCACGCAGGAGAATCGAAAATCGAATCGAAATCCGAATCGATGAGTTTGTATGGCAATTTTATTAGCGCCACGGCGGTGAGTAGCAGAACTAATAAAATTGCCATACAAACTCCTCGGTTCGGATTTCGATTCGATTTTCGATTCTCCTGCGTGCTAGCCCCACAGTAGCCGTGACGTCACGAAGATACTTCGAAGACCACGTTGCGTCACACTACAACGTAGTTATTGACTAACCCATCTTCCCTCGATTTTTGTAATTTAACGATCATATAAATTATACGCAAATTGATCTCAACACGTATTTTTATTTCACAACTCCAACCAGAAACAGCCTTATTTCCAGCAGCATTTTGCGATCAGCGCGTCGAGGCCAAACAAAACATTTAAAAATAGGGCCCCTGGTCGCAAACATCCAAACAACTTGCATATGATGCGAAGGAGCATGAGACTAGGCGGGCGGCGGTAACATGTAAGCGGCTTGGATAAGCGCTCAACGCCAAACGCTTGCTTTAACAATAGCACAGAATAGATAATAGTACTACGTACAGAACGGCCACTCACCTCCCCGCACTCATTTCAAATACCTCGTCCTACCCGGCACTTCGCTGTAGACATCACTGACACGTAAAAGGGCGCGCGCGATCGCTCGGACGTGTAGACGCGAGCGCCGGCCGATAACAGAGACAGCGCTATGTTGATGAAAGAGAAGGCAGTCGCTGCACTTCCCGCGTCATTTCGATTGATAACCGCGCACTCAGCCCTACTAGATTCCACGCACACATTTGCGCGTGTACGACTTGTACGAACGTCATTTGTTTATGTAGTAGTAATAGGTAATTGATTTGCGAACGTTGTATGGAGTGTCCGGGGTGTGACAATAGCGCCACTGTTTGCAAACATACGCTGCGGTAACCGCTTACACAAGTTGGTCATTACCATCCATTTTGTATCAAAATTGTATGAGCGTCGGTGGCGCTGCGGCCTCGGCACTGGACTGTGCTCCGAGTAGAATCGGGAGGCCCGCGATCGATCCTGCCATGTACCAATGTGTTTTTCGTTTCACGAATTTCATATGTACATTTATCTGACGCTCCTACGGTGAAGGAAAACATCGTGAGGAAACCTGCATTCACCTGCGAAGTAATTTAGTGGTGTATGTGAAGTCAACCAATCCGCACTGGGCCAGCGTGGTTTGACTAAGGCCTAATCGCCCTCACTAGTAAGGTAGGCTCGTGCCCCTCGGTGGGGTCGTATATGAGCTGTGAAAAGCACAAAAATAAAACTGCCCGAGTTGGATAAATTAGTATATTGATCACAGCAATTATCACGTGGGCTTGATGCTCAGGTACATCTTGCCGTTGATGTTCTGCTTGACGGGGTTGATCCGCTTGAGGATCTGCGTCATGGTCTCCACCAGGCGCTCGGAGCTGACGCCGCTGCGCTTGGACTTGAACTTGGTGAGCAGCTCGGTCGTGGTCATCGGCTTGCGCGCCAGGTAGCGCCGCACCGCCTCCTCGCTCACGCCGCACTCGCTGCGCACGAGCATGTGACAACGTATTAACCGATATGTGTTGTATAACCTATCTTAGTCTGTGCCGATATTCTATACCTCGTCTGTGACATAAGGTTGGCTCTCTGCCTGTAGTTAAGATTATGAAAGTGTCAATATATTTGGAGATAATTAATGAGGAACAACAGTGGATTATCAGTATCGTTTTATTAATTTTAATTGAGAATATAATTTTAATAGAACAATATGAACAAAATATAGCGGATCTAAAATGGCCACATCTTCAGAATCGTAATATGTTAATGGAATTATGATTCATTTTAGTAGTCATAAAATGGCCAACAGGTTTGCAATTCGTATTATAAATGGGGTACAATGCAATACATCTCACGCAGTTCTATTTGACAGTTTTGTGGGAATATCCGTAAAACTTTTCACAAATTAGGAATTGCTTAATGCCAATTGGGAACATTTTACGAATATTCATACAAAGCTGTCAAATAAAAGAATTGCGTTAGATCAATTGCACTCCATTCACAAGACGAATTGCCAACACGTTGGCCATTTTATGACTACTAAAACGAATCATAGCATTATCATATTTTATAATGTTTTTACCGATATGGCCAATTCAGGTCCGCTGGCTGTTGCTGCTCAATAATGGTAGTAAAAAAATGCGTATCCACCTCTCCAGCATGGAAAGGGCCCTTTTGCTATCTAAGCACTCACAACAATGGACATGTTTTCATTTTAAATAATGCACTTTAGATCAAAAACGATTTGGAGGTTTTTCAATTTCTAATTTCTTAAGTATTTTTTCAGATTTTTTAAATGTTTATTTAACGGAATATTTAACAAAACTCGAGGTGTGAGTGACCCCAGCTGAGCCACAAAAAAAAACTGGAAAATAGATTGTTTGAGTATGCCGCTATAATGTCCAGAGTTTGTCGGCAAATTTCAGAGTTTGTCGCTTGCGCGTGTCAAAAGATATGGGTAATCCATTTTTGGCTACCAGTGAACACGATGCCACAAGGAAAATGATATGCGAATTAATTATCTTAGCAAACTTATACTGTATCAAACACTTTTGTAAATTTTTTTTCAGTATTTATTACATTTATGTGATCAATAGTATGATATCTTCCGGCGTAGCGCATGGTATTCTATCCAATAATAATTGCTAGTGTGTGAGAGATCAATGCTGCGGTCAGTTATGTTTAAATAAATAAAGTTATAATATTTTTCAGTTTAAATCTGGAGTATAATAAAAGGTATGGATTATAATAAATATGAACTGTTTCTGACAATGATTTAAGTATTTTTAACATATGGAAACACTAATACGAAAACGAGAAAAAAAATCTCATGTTATGTCAATTGTCATTCGCTTCGTTTTTATGCATTGTGAGGTTGTTCTCGTGATTTTGAAACGCCGACTTTGTTTATTGATAATGGACCCGGATAATTGGGATGATGACTGAATTCTAATTTTAACGTCTCGATATTAAATATTAAAATACCGTGGAAAAAGATGCAGTCCTGTGAAATTACAATTAAAATCGGTTTAGAAATACATTAGATACAAGCATTTTAAGTTGTTAATTTGAAGGCGATTAGACAGAAAGATCCGACATCAACCGTGACATCATTGTTGAGTACGGCCACATAAACTCCTTGTAAATTGCCGTTTTGCTAGAAAGAGATGGTGAAAAATCTTTAACACCTTATATCTTGGTTGTTTTTGTAGTTATTCGAAAACCGATTTTTTCTTTCTGTTTATTATATGAATGAGCTTCTATTAAAGCAAAAAAAAATTTTAGTCATCTAGCCAATTACTTATTGTAAAAATGTTGTTGTAATTAATGTAAATTAATGAAGTATTTATATTGCCGGTCCTTTGACTCGTGCGTCCGAAAACCGACAAAATAGGGGAGCGGCGGGCATGACGCGGAGCGTGACGAGCGGCACGACGAGTAATGCAGAGGCGCGTTCAGCGCCTCTGGGTGTAGTTGTCCGGTTGTTTTTTAACTCGCTCAAAGGCGTTGAACGGATTGCAGCAACCGAATTTTTTTCTCCCTCTTTCACATGATTTTTTATTTCTCTCTCTTTCTAGTAGATGACATTATAGAATATGGCCGCCAATATCATCCAATCGCGTAAGGGTATTTCAGTCATGAACGTCAGAGCGTTTTACGACCATCAAATTCGATGGTTGTTCGGTTGCAACTCGCGCCGACACTCGAAGGTTTCGAACGGGCCGGTCGTTTCACCCCGTCGTCACGCTCGAAGGCATCGAACGGGGTTACAGCGAAAAGTTGTACTTCGCGCGAAGGCTCCGAACGCGCCTCTGCCACACTACGTCCCTGCCATCTCTCCTCGCCACTCGCCGTGCCACTCGTCGAGTGTGCGGCGGGGTCATAAAAAAGTGCGGTGAGTAACGGCGGCGCTGTCACTGACCCGTACGCGGCGTCCACGCGCGGCCGCTTGCTCGGCGGGCCGGCGCTGGCCGCGGCCGCGTTGGCCGCGTTGGCCGCAGCCACGGCCGCGCTGGCCGGCGTCGGCGTCGGCGTGCCCGCGCGGGACGTGTCCGCGCTGCCGCTCGCTGCGACACATACAACCAACTTAACAAAATGGCGAACTCTTATAATACTTACTTTTAATCTATTGACATCGTATAGCTAAGAAAGAAAGAAAGAAAGAAAACATTTATTGACCACAAGCACACATGTACTATCGCGAGCACTTCCGCCTGACCATTTAAAAATTTATTCGCTCGAATCGTGCGGAAGCGTCGCGCTACGCCTCCTTAAGTTTTGGCCTATTAGAAAAGAAATACTCTTTCTCTCTCTGATCGGCGTTGGGGGGTTCCTCGGCGGCTCGGCGGCAGGCCGAAGAAGAATCTTTTATTTCATTATTCCATGTCTATTCGAGGTCGACTGGCTAGAGAGCGCTAGTGCAAACGAAAATGAGCGTAGCGGTGATCAGGCGGAACTGCGCGCGATAGTACAAGACAAAAAAAAACATTTATACGTAGCGGCCAATTAGAACCCGACCTCGGCATGAGCTGCAACAGACCAGTCTGATGCAGCGCTGGTGTTCCGGCCGGGCCTAAATGGGGTTAAACGATTTAAAACGTCACATAAAAAATGGCACAAAACATATATTAATAAAAAGGAATACAAAACAGAAGCATCAAAAACAAAATAAAACAAGAAAAAAATACAAAATAGTACAGACACGCTATGAGTCAATAGAGGACTAATTCTACTAATAAATTACGGCCGGATCGAAACTGAACCGTTGCGATCGACCGATCAGAACGCCACGCGTTATCGCGTCATCGAACAGTTGAAAGGCAATATTTTTTTTTTATTGCAGAAAGTTGGCAAACAAGCAAACTGCCCACCTGATGATAAGTGGTAACAATCGCCTATAATACACGTGGCTCCTGTGAGATTCGCAGCAAAACTGCAACCCCCCAAGAACCACAGTGTACGTTGCCAACTTGTGACACCAGATGTAAAGTCACAGTACCCAGTAATTGCACTGCCATATCTTACCCTTCAAACCGGAACACAGCAATGCAAGCACTGCTGCTTTGCGGCAGAAATAGGTAAAACGGAGATAACTAAGCAGACGACCCTAGTACAGAGTCTCCCTCCAGTGATATAAGCCAAAAAAGGGCTCAACCTCGGAATGTGAGGTAACAAGCTAAAAATTTGCAGAGCCTTTCTTTTAAACATAAGAGGTAACGTGTTAAAAGTCACAATGGGTGAGGTGTAAGGTAACTGAGATATTCGAGGTCAAATTAAAAAAAAAACATTTTCTCGAATATTTCGCTTCCTATCGCTCTTACCACATTGGGACCCATTATTAAAGTTGTTAAGCATGCGATTTTACCTTTGTATATCACATACGACTCACTATTGCGCGCTCTTCGCACTATATCTCGAGAACGACCGTTCTCGAGACACCTATAGTCATATGAAAAAAGTTTTAAACAAAGAATATGTAAAATCGCATGCTTCTTACCACATTGGGACCCATTATTAAAGTTGTTAAGCATGCGATTTTACCTTTGTATATCACATACGACTCACTATTGCGCGCTCTTCGCACTATATCTCGAGAACGACCGTTCTCGAGACACCTATAGTCATATGAAAAAAGTTTTAAACAAAGAATATGTAAAATCGCATGCTTAACAACTTTCGTAATAGAGTCGCAATGTGGTAGAAGCGATAGGAAGCGAGATGTTCGAGGAAAGAAAAATCATTTTTGTGACCTTTGACCTCGAATATCTCATCCTCAGAAGAATAACTAAAGCATAGAAACCTAGCAAAAATAGCTACTGAACTGATATATTTGACTCACTTTGACATTAGGCGCTGCTAATAGAAGTTAGACAGAGACACGTATATGCAAGATGTTTCGAAATTTTGTAGGTCGTCACTAATTCTCGCTTGTCAGTTCTTCTCCCAGTGATGTCGTGCTCATCACTCACCTAGTTTCAACGTCGATAATTATATTATGTAGATATTTAATAGATCCCTAATACTAAAATGTCTTTATTACGAGAAATATAACATAAATAATTAAGGGTAGATTTTCTTATGTAACTTATCCAGCTAATAGCTGCTGTGTCTCTTTGGTATGGTCAGGCTGGCCGTTCATGAGACTAAAAGCGGGAAGTGCAAGTCGGACTCGCCCACCGAGGGTCCCGTATAAAATTGTAGGTTATACTTTAAATAGAGACTAAATTTTTTATGATTTAATTACAAATGTGGAGTTTGAGATTTCCCCTGACTTGTAGTGTAAGACTATATAACTTCACAAAGGACAATGGCAAACTTCCTAACAAATTTTTGCTGACAATTTTTTTTGCGTCAATTTATAAAATATGTACAAAAACATTAAGAATCAATTACTAAACAAAATTGTCTTAGGAAGTAATATTTTAGTTAAAGTTTTAGAGGTTAGCTTTTGCCGATTGGTTAAATGGCTTTGTAAATAATCAAAACTTCCTCAATGAACAACTTCCAAGGCACTATTCATATTACCCGATATGACAACATCCCTATTTAATGCCAATAAGCAGCATATTTTTAAATAATAATAAAAAAACAAATAAAACAACACCAACAAAAGCAATAGACAACACCTTTTTTTGCGTTTGATGGCAATACATCTTGAGATTTTGCCAAAGATCTAGGACGAGTTTTGTAAAACCACAATTAACTGTCGCTCACTATTATATTTTTTATTAAACTAGAATGTTATCAACTATTCATATCATTATTTTATCGCAATTATTGTATTTATGAACGGAGTGGCTATTCGGACCCGGGATCCAATAGAAGTCGATTGCTATTCGGACCCGATAGTTAATTGTTATCGAAAAAAACTTATAGAATCAAACTGAAAGATATAGGTTAGGTTAGATATTGTGACCACACACAGAAAGTCAGAAACTGAAATTAAACTGCTATTTTTCATGCTCTAGGTCCGAATAGCAATCGACTCCTATTAGGACCCGGGTCCGAATAGACACAGCCATTAATGAATCATTTCAGACAGTATAATATAGATCCCTATGCTTTATCCCACGATAGATGTTACTATAGATAAGAAATAACATCCTTTTGAAGTCACCACAGACCAGTAATTATGTATTGGAAGTCACAATATCAATTAACCTTATAAATAATTCAAACAAATTATTGAGACTTCGTCAAATATAAGTAAATATTGTAAAAAACTGATGAAATTATTTTATACAAATCTACTAAAATGGAATTAATTGGCGCTTACTAAAGACGCCAACAAATATTTCGCCATTGTCCTTTCATAGTTCTAGCTAGATCAACGAAAAGTACCCTATACATTTTGATGCCCGTGAGAATGTCGAAATATACGTTTTTGGCGACATAAACGGCCGTCCCTTTTTTTGTTAACTTAGAAGTTTGATTTTTTCATATCTTCAAGGGACTAGAACTTGTTAGTGTAGAACTGAGTAATTATATGGTTTTAATTTCAACTCGATACCTTCACGCGTTTCCAAGATAGTCTTGACAGACAAACGCACAATAAAGTGATCCTATAATGGTTCAGTGTTTCTTTTGAGGTACGGAACCCTAAAATTTGGACTATTTAAGTAACGGGTATTTCCCGTTATCTAAAATGTTGGAATTTTTCTATTGCAGAGATTCACAAATTCTATGGCAAGGAAATCGACGACACACTGCTTTTATTTCATCGCTTAGATTTAATTCATTTTTTATCGCATCGCTTAGAGGTACTTGAGGTTAATCTCATATTTAATTTACTTACCCGAAAATTTAACCCTCATGGATTTTGAACCTTGGATAAATTCGTGAATGCTAAAACTACTAATTGTACATATGCTTGGAAATTAAACTAAAAACATTAACATTTGATCATAATTTATTGTTAAGACATTTTTCGATAGATTTATTACGCTTGATGTGCGGCCGGGCATAGAGTAGGCCGGGCAGTTAGAATGTAAATTTTCCGAAGGCAGCGTTTTGATATTTTACCTTTTTGACTCTTTCAAGTTCTTTTCTTTCTCTAATATTTTAATTCTTAGAAAAAAGAACTGGTTGTTCTTGGCATCCGTGTCAAGGATTCCTTAAAGAAATAGTTAAGAAATTAAATACGTTTTTATTTTCATAAATAATATTTTAGTTTAAAGATTTCCTTTCATTAAATAACTTGACTTACGTCATGACGTCTCCATTTCATAGTTTTACTACTAAGTACATACAAAATTAATCTGATGGAAAATATCTGGAGTAAATTTGACTATGCTTTCTTGGACTCCAATTTCGTCTGACAATACACTTTATCCATATGTTTTTTATACATTGTCTTTAGGAAATCTGTAAAATAAAAATATCGACAAAATTTTACAACACTACGCATGATCAAGAAAACCTCAAAGTAATTTTCTAAAAATCGCTAAAACATAAACGTGAAGTTAATATTACGTATTGTTTTTCTACAAAATGATTCAGCGATATTTCATAATGTATATAAGTGTACTTATTAGCTCACATTCAAGTAACAATATGAGAAAACATGCCAATTTAAGGTAAATAAATTTTGATTATTTTCCTTTCGCGACGAATGAGACTTGCAGCCCCAAACTACACAAGACATTGTGTTACGGAGTGCACAAACACACACTATTTGTAAATACCTAAAGAATTCTTGCTTTCCAATCACTTAAATATTAAAAAAATATCATCAAAATATTACTAGCCACGGGACGCACAAACAAATATTATACGAACAATTCAAATAGTTCAAACTCGGATGGTCTATCTTCGATACAAGGTACTATAGAATTTAGCCGTGTTATATATTTTTAACCAATTTTAATTTTTAACCAAAATGATTACCAAATTCAATCAATTCATCTAGTGACCACCTTGTGATATGCCAAAAGACAAATATTACTCATCTCTTACATTTACACAGTTTTGTGCCGTATGTTAGAAAGAGACAAATAGCACACAATTCATTCTTGTTTTAATCTTCCTTCTATGCTGTAGTGATTGTTCTGAGATCTCACCTACCTTACACCCCACCCATTATGAGTTTTGACACGTTACTTTTTAGCAGCTCTGCAAATATTCAGCTTGTTACCTTACATTCTGAGGTTAAGCGTGTAGCCTTTTCCTTTCATATATATTTATTATTTATGATACGATCAGTCCATTCGAGCTACTGTTTGGGAGGCTCGGAATCGGAGTGAAACGATCCCTGGAAAAACATGGTGCACGTGTGATGTAAACTTGCCGCGAGAACAACTATATTGATTCAAAAAATCATCATAAAACATCAGAATGCGGCACATTGATGTGAACGCTAGCTGTCATGTCAGAGAGCATCACAACACGACACGTCAGACAAATATAAATCCGGCTTAAGGTACGTTAGGGTAAGACTGTTTTTCAGTTAGATAAAGAGGTAGCATGCAGCAAATATTTTTTTCTCATTAATATTTTTTTATATACTACTAGCTGTGCCCGCGAACTACGTTTCGCCATCAAAATACTTAACACAGTGTTTAGTTTTTTCCTCCATTTTATTCCATAATGATTCAACTTTATTCTGCCTTTCTTGAGCATCGGCCATTTCGAAATTAGGACAATTTTCGTAGGTTCGTAATGCTCTTTTTCTAACAGTCCACAAAATTAAATACATTACATATTATTATAAACACTAAATATTATTATTGTTTTAGAGACATTATTGATATTAATTCTTCTTCAGTAGAAAGAACTACACAGTTGCAAGAATAATTTTTATCGTATTCATGTTTTGAATTAAAATAAACAATTGTTAAATAAATAAGAACTGTGTAGGAATAAAGTTTAGATTTTATAATGGGTGTTGGTAACACCAACAATATATATTTTTTGGATATGACAACTTGGCCAAATTAGACTGGTCGTACAGTAAGCTCCTTGTCAAGCTATAGGTACTGTTTGACCTTTGGACAGTTCTTATGTCGCTCGTAATACTGGCGGTTTTCGAAGAGTTAATGTATAGCATGAATGGGGGAGTTACTGTACAAATACGTTTTCCGTATTCGATTTCCGATCACGGAATACAGACACAGTTTCGTGAACGTAGCGCAGACGTTCGTTTCTTCTCATTCGGGATTTCTACCATTCTACCTAAACGTACGTACAGAACGTGTTCCGTTCGTAATAAAAACGAACGTGTGCGGCAGTCAATGTGTATTTTGTATAGATTTGATGCATTCGGATGCCCGCATTCAGAAAACGAATGCGAAAAAACGTATTTATGCGGTTAGTCTTAAAATGTATTCAGACTTCCGTTTTTGTAACGTGTACGTGCGATATAGTGTTGCTGGCATAGTTCGGTTAGCAAACTCGCCATGATGACTAACATCCAACACACAAACTTGAAGTTATCGTTAGTTAGTTCACGATCGTTGCTTTATCACGGTCTCGAAGGACACTAAACACAGGTAACATCTAACATCGAACATCCAATAGGCCCCGAAGCGGTTCTCAAACTTTTTTGGTGACGGAACCCTTTTGGAAAGCGAAATACTTGACGGAACCCTAAAATAAAACAATAGTTTTTAAAAGTGTATTCTTTATTAATAAGTACGACCAGAGAGGGTGTTTTGATTTTTTGATTGCGGAACCCCGCAATTATTTAGAAAAAATATATAGGAGTATTGTGGAGCATGGCTGCTCTAGGTACTCTTCAGGGCCTACTTTCATTTAATACCCCTATTGCTGGGTTTGAAAAGCAACTGTTATCAGTTTTTTTTTAACAGCGGCCATATTGAATTTTGTGCTATTTTCCTAGGTTCATAGTGCTCTACTCTTCAAGGCCTTACATTTGATACCTATATTGCTAGGTTTGGAAACGAACTTTAATCCACCTTTTTTGAGCGGTGGCCATGTCGAATTTACGTCAATATTGCTAGGTCCATAGTGCTCTACTCTTGAAGACCTTTCATTTGATACCTATATTGCTAGATTAGAAAACGAACTTTTATGCACCTTTATTGAGCGGCGGCCATATTGAATTTATGTCAGTGTTGCTAGGGTCATAGTGCTCTACTCATCAAGGCCTTTCATTTGGTATCCACATTGCTCGGTTTGAAAACGAACATTTATCCTTTTTTTGAGCGGCGGCCATGTTGAATTTAGGTAGATTTTCGTAGGTACCTAATGCTCTGCTCTTCAAGGCCTTTCATTTGATACCCATATTGCTAGGTTTGGAAACTAACTTTTATCCACCTTTTTTGAGTAGCGGCCATGTTGAATTTATGTCGATGTTGCTTGGTTCATAGTGCTCTACTCATCAAGGCCTTTCATTTGATACCCATATTGCTGGGTTTGGAAACGAACTATTATCTATTTTTTTGAGCGGCGGCCATGTTGAATTTATAGCTATTTTCCTAAGTTCATAATGCTCTGCTATTTTAGGCTTTTCATTTGATACCCATATTGCTAGGTTTGGAAACGAACTTTTATCCGCCTTTTTTGAGCAGCGGCTATGTTAAATTTATGCCAGTGTTGCTAGGTTCATAGTGCTCTACTCATCAAGGCCTTTCATATGACACCCATATTGCTGGGTTTGAAAACAAACTTTTATCCTTTTTTTTTGAGCGGCGGCCATGTTGAGTTTAGATTGATTTTGCTAGGTTCCTAATGCTCTATTCTTCAAGGCCTTTCATTTGATACCGATATTGCTAGGTTTGGAAGCGAACTTTTATCTATCTTTTTTGAGCGGCGGCCATGTTGAATTTATGTCAATGTTAGTAGGTTCATAGTACTCTACTCATCAATGCCTTTCATTTGATAACTATATAGCTAGGTTTGGAAACGAAATTTTATCCACCTTTTTTGAGCGGCAGCTATGTTGAATTTAGAGCGATTTTCCTAAGATCATAGTGCTCTACTCATCAAGGCCTTTCATTTGATATGCATATCGCTGGGTTTGGAAACGAACATTATCGGCAGTCATGTCAAATTAAGTCAACGTGGCTATGTTCAATGTGTTCTACTCTTTAGGTTCTTCGTTCGATATCCATGTTCCTTGGGTGGATCAAAAAAAATGTGATCCGTCATTTGAGACATTAGGATCAAGAGTCCCGTCCCGTAATCCGGTCCCTCTACGCGTTGCCCAGAACATTGCAGTCAGATAATTTTTTTAATTATCAATATTAATCTATTACATTTAATAGTTTTAAATGGGTGAAAGAGTTTGATTCCTTAGTCCTAATGTAAAAACATATAACACCTTTCAAAATACCTTGAAAAGGGTATCTTCACTTTTCAATATTTCAAATATTTCAAAAATTGTACCGATTTTGTGAAAATTAGTCAAGAATTAAACCAAAAACAATCTACAAATTGTATTGTGACTCGATATTATCATAAAAAATGCTTTATACATTGGTTGTATGGCTTGATCCTTCCACCATGGTACGACATAAGAAAAAGACAATTTGGTTGGCGAAATCCAGTTAGCCACAGCCATTAACAGAAAATATTAAATTTTATTTGTACCTACCTACCTATTTGTACCACATAGTAATGTGAGACACTTCATTCCTGCCTTTCAACTTTCGAAATCCAATTACTTAAGATCAGGCTGTATGGCGTAGTTCTATTGCCTTTCCTTCGTGGAAGAAAATACCTTCTCTCTGTACTATGTGACAGACTTGTCAAAATAATTTCACGTGCGCCATGTTGTTTTTCTACCTAAAGCATTGTTCAAAAATTTTATATGGTATTTTTTCACTAAAAATAAAAAGTGAATTTAAACAAACGAAATTATGCCTAAATGTTCTTCCGGAAAATTCTAAGCATTGTGGTGTAAGCCATATCAAATTCTGTCCAGTAGTTTCGGAGATCTTTCCGGACAAACAGACAAACAAACAAACAATCAATTTTTTTAAAAACTATTCTATCGTGTTCTGCTAATGATTTTAAGGCGACCTGTGTATTTTTTTTCTTAATATTTCGCAATTACAGATTTTTGTACCCCTACGATTTTATTATATATAGAGATTATTCAAATATAATTAATCGCCTGGGGACAGACTGGGGATTGAGGTGGAACAATGAATGCTGTATAGTCCCCTGGGGGAGACTGAGCTAGGGGATTCTAATGGATAAAGGCCACATTTTTGGAGCACGAATCTATACATAATTAACTCTGTGAACATGTTTTGATTTTTCAAACTAGCTTGAATTTCTTAACCAATTGGGAAATGGCCCTATTAATTACCTATTTTCCTAATTGTCGACAAAGATGCTGTAACTATTGTTGTAATGGCGAGAAAATACAGTGGCAGCTAGCCAGGCAGGCATGCAGTGGCACGTAACTCACCGGAGACATTTCCACTGGGTCCATTCTTGTCGGTGCCGTTCTTCGCCTTCTTCGGCTTCTTGGAGCCCATCTCTGGGTCGGTGTCGGAGTCCGAGCTGAAGTCGCTGCTGGAGTCTGGAAACGTAGCGTAGGTATTTTAAGATTTTCTTTCACACACGACAGCGAAGCTCCTGGCCTTCACCTCATCATCATCAGCTCATATACGTCCCCACCGAGAGGCTCGAGCCTACCCTATGTTAGGGTGATTAGGCCTTAGTCAACCACGCTGGCCAAGTGCGGGTTGGTCGACTTCACACATAACCTGTAAAGAAATTCTTTCTTCACAGGTGTGTGCAGGTTTCCTCACGATGTTTTCCTTTACCGTAAAAGCGTCGAATAAACGTACATATGAATTCAAAATATGAAAACACATTGGTACATGGCGGGGTTCGAACCGCTACCTCCTGATTGGTAGGCGACGGTCTTACGCACAACGCCAACGACGCTTCACCTAATGGTAAATGATGGTAAAGAGGAAGGTGGGAGCGAGCTTCACCTGGACCCCTCGACGACCGAGGAACGGGCTATCCTTACCTTAAATTCGTCAAAACGCAACAAGGCTATTAACATTGATATTATGACGAGGAATTTAGGTAAGACGGTGGTACATAGTAAGGAGGGCTCAAAAGCCCTACCACCAACGAAACCGAGCAGAGAAACCTCTGCCTTATGGAGAATCGAACCCCGGAACTCCCGATCAACACCCGAAATAGGGATGTAAACGATGTTGACCACTGGGAAACATCAAACATATTTTTTATATCGTAAATTAATCCTAAATTTTTTATAACGTTATTTCAACCTGAGCCCGATCATACCTCTTCAACCGTACTGCTTACCCCTCATTATTGATTTAATAAGACCATTCTTAACGTCGCCTTTAAAAAGAAATGACCATAAAGAAGACACACAAAGAGAAAGAACCAGAGGGAGACTCTATACCAGTCATTTGTATGGGTACACCTCAATTTGGCCTGTTTCTGCCTCCAAGCAGAAGTACATGCATTCCAGTATTCTGGTTACTAGAAATGTACGTTGCCAACTTGTGACATAAGTGACATGTTATGTCACAAGTTGGCAACGCATATTGCCGTCCTTGTTGAGGTTATAGATCTCCAAGTCTCAGAGGAACCATCGTATTATAGGCGACTGTACCCACTTACCATCAGCTGGCGGAGCAGGGGCTACCAATAACTTTGTGATAAAACTCAGTCACGCGTATCCCTTGACGAGCGTCAAGAAAAATTTATCACGTCAGTCAAACTAAGGCTGCGATCCGAAAATTAATAAACGTCACTAGCAGCGCTGTTAGCGCGCTCAAACGCGTTCCGAAATGTTGTGAGCGCGCTAACGTTACCCGACATGGAGAGCCACATGACGTCATCGTTTACGTAATATCGAACTTACGGCTCTAATGCTCTGGAGTGAAATTACTGTAAGCGAACTGTCAATCTGACGTTTGATTATTGTTTTCGGTTCAAAATGAATGTTCTGGATGAGCAGCGGGGAAACAATGTTGTGATTAAAAATCCATAAAACAAAAGTACTGAGAAGCAATCGAAAGCGGAATGACCTACCCTCACCAAATTTTAACTCGACTTTTGATTTGACAAACTGATACGCTGCAACCCCGGACCGAAATCGGAAGCGTGCTGATAGCGCTGTTAGCACTTTTAGTGTGCTTGTTAGATTGAACCGGGCGATTATAATCGTTAGCACTGTGGGCGCCGTTATCTGTTTCGGACCGCAGCCTAAAGACGCGCCGCCGTGCTACTCTTTAAGACATAGAGATTATGTCACTGAAATTGTGAGATAATATGTGACTCGAGTCCGGTCTTGACAGCCCGTGCTCCGCGTGCAGGGAGCAGTCTGTTTGTTTGCCAACTTAGTTGTATAAAAAACCGGTCAAGTGCGTGTCGGGCCACGTGCAGTGTAGGGTTCCGTAGTAGCAAATGCCAACTTTGAGTTCACACTCACACCTCACATCATGTTGCTATTAAATTAGGCATTATTATTATTATTAAAGCTGCAATGATTTTATATTTCCTTAAATTTATATTCAGTACTAATTTTCAATGAAATTTAGTTTTCCGAGTACATTTTATAAGTTGGTCTTCTATAACTTTTTAGTTTGTACTTAGTTCTCAACTTTGATAGTTTTCCTTTAAACTTCGTTATATATACTACTGTTGTAATTTTTTTCACGTGTCCATATATAACCGTTTAGCAGATAGAGGGGGGGGGGGACACTTACCTCTAACAAAAATGTGCACTTTAAAACCAAATATTTCAGAAACGGATCCTTAAATCGAAAAATGGTGTTCTGAACCTTACATTATTTTTTATAGACCTATTCAACAATACCCCAGACGATGGGTTAGTCGAGAAAAAAAATCCTCCACTTTACTTGTATGGAAGTAACCCTAAAAAAAATTTTCTTTCAATATTTTTTTCTACCACTTTTTTGCCATGAATAATATACATACCCATACAAAATTACAGCTTTCTAGTACTAATAGTATCTGAGTAAAACCGCGGATAGACAGACATGGCGAATCTATAAGGGTTCCTTGTTTACTACGGAACCCTAAAAAAAGAGATAGCGCACCTTTCTTGTTGTCCTCCTTCTTCTTCTTCTTGAGTTTGCTGGCGCGCTCCTCGCCCTCCTTGGTGGGCTCGTCCTCCTGCTCCGACGGCTCCTGTTTCTCCTGCTCCTCCTCAGAGTCCTCGTCGGAGGTCAATAGTTTCCTGGGATACGGATTTTCCTTGTGAGTAAGCAAACTGTAGTATCACATACGCGCAGTAGCTCCAGTTCCTGCACTGATCGTTGTCAAATGACCGCTAAACACCTTAGATCATTTAGCCTATAGATATGGTACGCAACAAATCGCAGTATACATTTTTCTGACACATTTTGCGGGAGGCGAGATAAACACTACGAAAATCTAGCATTCAATTACAGATATGCACACTATGAAAATATTACCTCACAATAAAGAAACACACACACATCGACCAATTAACGTGTACCTACGCAAGCGCCCGTAAATCATGCCCGTGTACTGTGTTGAGCTACCGACGTATCATTGTATTTTTCTATCGTAACTGCATAAAAATTTGTTCAAAATTGTACTTAAATAAAACACGTTAGTGTATATTTTATAATTACATGTGATAGGAAACGCCATAGTCTCGAAGATTTGAATTACTGGATAGCCTTTTGCAAGAGGAAACTGCACAATTAATCATTTTTTACGAGCTCTTACTTGCGATACGAAACGACACCTAATGGCAGCGGCCGCGCGTCAACTAGTTTCATATAACGTGTATGGTCATATGGTCAACGTAAATTGGCAGAGGGGTTCGCCCAGCCTTGCCATCTCCCGTCTGAATGCTTTAAGCTAAACACAAATTCCTTTGACATTAAGACCTCACACTACGTTAGCACCCCAGCGAAAAAATCATTCGCGTTAGCCCTCATTCATTTCGTTTATTTAGCAGTTATTTATCCTAACCTTGTCTGTGTATTGCGTTGGAGAATATATTTGGTGCTATGCCATAAAATTACTAAATAAAAAGAGGTTTCTTGTGTCATTTCCGCTCGCCCTCTCTCTCTCTTTCTCGTTCTCTAATTGCCGTCCTGTCCAGTGCCCGATTTGTATATGTAGTTATAAAAATATCTATTCTAGTAAGTTTTCCAAAATTCTTTTGTAATCGTGCCTATTTAAATATACAGTAGTGAAAGTTATTACTACGTTTCATTTCAGGTCGTGATGCGTCTCATTGCGTTCACAGCCTTACATATTGTGGGGATTGGAAGCGGGTTTATTATGGCTGAAATGACGATAATGTATGTAGAGTCTGGCTAATGAAAGACGAACCTGACATTTTTTCAAGTAGCAGCACTGATACAATGTGCCCATGTAGTTTAGTTCAACATGCTTTGTAATAAACAATTTCATAATATTTTTTTCTTAATTTCTGTCGAAATATTACAGATATTAAGTAATTTTAACATTCATGAAATCCAAATACAGTGATTTCTTATAAAAGGTTCATTGTTGGAAGTTCATTGAAACTAGACATTACCTAATATTTAATTTTAAAAAAGTATCAACTCATTTTTTTCTACTGAATATAGTAGGAAAAAAAGGAAAAAAAAGACAATCCTTTCACAAATTTAACATTCTAAATTACTACATAAATAAAAAGATATTACAATATTTCAAGTATCAAAATGTATTTTACCTTCTGTCGACAGTATTACCCGAGCTAGAATTTTTGAATTTGCCGCTTTTTTCCAAGCTCATGTTTCATGTGCCAGACTCTACACATTGCTTAAATTTGCGGCCGCGTACCGGGAAACGCAGCGTTGGTAGCCCTCCCCCAAGGCGGACCGACGAGCTGTAGGCTTACTCTCGAACCAATTCCGATCGATCGACATTGGGAGTGCGATTTTTCGTACGCTCAATTTGCCGCGCATTGGACCCTGTAGTGCTAGGTATATAAAAAAAATCCAAATTCGGTTTCAACTTGGCGCTAGTGTTGCTTGCTTCTCAAGCGTACAAAAAAAATACAATCCCAATGTCGATCCATCGGAGTTGGTTCAAGAGTAAGTGAACTAGTGAAAGTTGCAGCAAGCCTCTCGATGTGAGCAGCTTAAGAGCCCGATCAGTGTAGAGATCTACGGAGACCTATGTCCACCAGCCGATATTTCTCTGCTGAAATTATGTCTGTAAGGGTACCTTAAAGCATCCTCCTCCGCCACCCCCTTTAACTCCTTGCTCGCTTTGGTATCGTGGTCGGATTCACTGTTAAAAAAACATTAATTATATTCGTTGTATGTTTAAATCGTATCGCCCACAAGCGGTGTTTGTTAGTCTAGCTAAATTGTGTATACACGGTGTTTCATAATACCCAATAAATAATCAATGCGTTATCTAAAACTAATTATTAAATTTGTTTACCCGTAATGTCATTCAACCTTCTTAAATTAATACTATCTAAACTACCTAAAATAACTATTGAAAATGTCTTTACATACTAACAATATGCACGAGATTTGTGACTGCTCTGATATTAATTGTTTTATAAATTGCATTCCTATAAAATGTGTAAATTTGTTATGCCTTCATATAAATATTCGTTCAACTATTAAAACTTTAGTCTGCTTGAACAAATTATCCTAACATGTAAAAAACGTCTAGATGTAGTTATTTTAACCGAAGCGAACTTAACGGAATCAACTAAATGTTTGTATAATATAGACGGGTACAACATGCACACGGAATTGCGAAAAAATCGCAAGGGCGGTGGTATTATTATGTACGTACACAAAAGGCATAAGTTTACACGAATTAAATGCAAAACGAATCACTTCGAATGTATCCTCGCAAATATCACTACACCCTCGAAATTTTCTGCAAGTTTGTGTGCTGTATACCGGCCACCTAAAAATTGTAAGCACTTATTTGTGGACGAACTGCAAACCACTATCAAGAAAATCAATAGTAAAACAGATTTATACTTGTTAGGTGATATAAACATAGATTTAAAAGTAGACAGCCCTTTAAAACATAAATACAACACCATGCTATGCAGCTGGGGCCTTGAGTGCGGGGTCTCAGATTTCACGAGAATTGAAAGTAACAAAAATAGTCAAGTTAGTAAAACGTGCATTGACCACATATACGCGAGATCGCGCACTCAAGACCTGTACACAGCGGCGCTCGGAACTACACTGGCGGATCACCGAGCCGTAGTCCTAGCGTGCGCCCGTCCCTGGGGCAGTGATCAGTATACATGCGAGCAACAGGGTGTTCCAAAAAAGAAAACTGTATATGACTCAAAAAAACTTACACCTCTACTAAACAATGTCGATTGGGCTCAATTTAAGTCACTAAACTGTCCAATACAGATATATAATTGTCTTAAAACAATTATAAATGACTGTTATAGTAAATCTAGATTAATAATAAATAATAAGTCCAGCACAAGATCAGATAATTTATGGATAAATAAAAAAATTATTAAAGCATGTAAATATAGGGATAACTTGTTAAAGAAATGGAGAAAAGATACTAATAATATGATATTAAAATTACAGTATAAAAAATCAAGAAATTATGCAAATAGATTAACTGAGAAAACAAAAAATATATACTACAGAACCGAGATTAACAAAAATTTTAAAGACCCGAAATGGATATGGCAAATCCTAAATAGACTCACAGGACGTATTAAATCTACAATAGATAGTGTCATACTTAATTCTTTCGAAAGTAAAACTGTAACACCAACTAAAATCGCAAATAACTTTACAAGTGAATTCGATAAGAGTATTAAGAGCATTTCATCAATTTGCAATTCAAATTTATTAGATAAAACAACATACAGAAGCATGGCCGATGTTTCATTGCGGTTTCATAAAGCGGACGCGAAGATTATACATAAGATAATAAAAAATATGAATAGCTCAAAAGCACCGGGCATAGATATGATCCGAGCTATGGATATTAAATATTTAAGTAAAAACATCAACGATATTATTGCCAAATTGATTAACTCCAGTATCGCCACTGGTAAGTATCCTGAAGATCTAAAAACTGGTATTGTAAGACCCATATATAAAAAAGATTCCCATCAGGATTACTGTAATTATCGTTCTATTACAATACTTCCAACTCTTGACAAAATTATAGAAAAATATATATGTAAACAAATATACCGGGTGTAACGGAATACCGAAATAATATTTTAAGGTTGTTGATTTACAAAAAAATGTTTTATGACTATTCTTTGTATTTTTATTATATGCCTACTTTCGATTTAATATGCTTAACTGTTAAGCGTATTAAATCGAAAGTAGGCATATAATAAAAATACAAAGAATAGTCATAAAACATTTTTTTGTTTATCTACAACCTTAAATATTATTTCGGTATTCCGTTACACCCGGTATACATTTTTTGAAGAAAAATCTTAAGTCAAAACAGGCAACAAAAACTTCCTTACCTTATAGCTCATAATCATGCTTGTCTTCATAAGTCGAAATTAGCATCAACTTGCAACTGCCCAACTATAGAGCAAGTAGACACATACACTTACTTAGGTGTCACTATAGATAGTCGTTTGAACTGGAAGGCTCACATAGACAAGGTTTGTGATAAACTTCGAGCATTACTGGCAAAGTTTACATTACTAAAAAACAAAGTTCCTTATTCAATTCGACTACTATTATACAAGTCATTGGGAGAATCCGTAATATCATACGGACTGAGCAGTTATGGCCGCACTTTCAAATCCCATATAGACCAAATATATAACCTCCAACTAAGGTTGCTGAAAACAACAGTGCCATATAAAGTTAAACAAAACAATAAAAACAATTATCATAATCTTTTTTCTTATTGTAATATTATGCCCATACAAGATAAAATAAAATACACATTACTTAAGGAAGAATACTTTAATACTAACCTTCAATTTCCAATAAGTCACTCTAAATATACACGCAACGTGGCGCAAAAACGTCTGAAACTACCATTGTTTAAAAATCTCTATGGCAAACGGACACTTGAGTACATGATACCTAATTTATTAAATGAACTGCCGCAAAAACTAAAAGACGAAATAAACTCAAAAAATCTTAAATATAAATTAAAAAGATTCTATATTAGCAATCTTTTAACAAAATAAACCAAAATCATAAACATCAAGAATTAATAAATGTGGAGACAATTTTTTATTTTTTTTTACATATAAATAAATCACCACAGCCTGTATAAGAAAATTGAACACACTTGTAAATAACCCATGAAATGGAGGTGGTGGTAATATATTATATAGATACATTTTTTTTTGTTATTGTTCTTGTTTCTATCTTTCGGTTAATTTTCGTTATACACGATTATTAGCCGAAGGATAGATTTTCTATAGATATTTCGTTTTGTTTTTGGACTATCGTAGACAAAAAATGTCTGAAGTTTGTTAGTTCGTCCATAAATAATTAAACCGGTAGGTAGGATGGAACCGTTCAATGTTTAGATGACGAGTCATATTGATTGGATGCGCGCTAAAACTATATATATGGTTTATGTGCATCTTTTAACTTTACGCGCAAAATTGTATTTAACATGTACTTTTATAAATAAATAAATAACCGAAAATTTTCATGTAAATCATAGACATGATGATGATACTATGATATACATGAAAAATTTGGATTGAATGGCATTACGTGTAAACAGATTTTAATAATTAGTTTTAGATAACGCATTGATTATTTATTGGTTATTATGAAACACCGTGTATAGTGACAGATGGCAGATCACAATAAGCAATCGCGAAGTGTACCGTCATGTTCAATACAAAATTATCATTATTACTATTTTTTACGTTTTTTTAGGATTTTCAAATTTCTTTCTTTATTTCATAGTATCGATATTACCATGACTTTCCTTTTAAACGTTTGA
The DNA here is from genome assembly GCA_963935595.1 of Schoenobius gigantellus. Lineage (NCBI taxonomy): Eukaryota > Metazoa > Arthropoda > Insecta > Lepidoptera > Crambidae > Schoenobius > Schoenobius gigantellus. The sequence goes on along the minus strand of OZ012544.1, from coordinate 6,816,815 downwards.
CACAATTGTATGCGCCTTCGTTTATTGATAAAGCAGTAAATTTAGCAGTCTTGCTAAAATTTGTATGCTGTATTGATAAATAGTTATAAATTTTAATGTCATCACCAAGGAACCAGACCCAAGGCTATGGCTGCATGGACTTATATCCCTTTGCCTTTCTGAATATGAGTTAAATAAAAAGTCTAGCCAAGATTACTATTCTTGGTCCAAGGGAATGTGTTAATATTACACATTAATGTCAAATCACCTCTCTGAGGAGTCCGATATGTAGTCCCTCTCGCGGCCCTCCTCGTCTCCATCGTCACTCTCTTCAAATGCTTCATCCTCCACTTTTTTCTTTTTCTTGTTTGTCGCCGCAGCTGCAACAGTTGCCTTTGATCAAAAATTCGTTACAATATTATTCTGAAACATTGTTTTATGTTTCATGTAGGCACTATTCTTGAGGTAGAGTGTGGTAATGCCAATTTTGTAAAGTTTATGGAGCTAGAGCTTGTTGAACACTACACTTTACGCTTTTGACACTACATGAGATATAATCACAGTGTAAGGAGTATAGATAGATTAACACTGTATTTACCTCTTCAACATCACTCATACATGCCAAAACTAAGCTTAAAAAACAACACAATCACATAGGTAACCAAAATACATGTTTGATTATCACACAATTTTTGTGTGCTGCCAAAGTATAAAAGGGCCGTGGCTCAGCGACAGTTTGTCCACATTACAAAACAAAGCGCTGATATTCTGCCACCGCCCGGGAGCTTTGTGCTCATAATATATTGCTTATAAGATGGAATTATTTCACGATGCTTCAATTTACTACATGTTTTATGAATAATGTAAGGATTAATAATTGACATTTTAAATATTTCTAATATAAGAAAGATGAAGTCGTAAGCAGAAGTTAGTATCTTAAAATCCTACAATATCTTAATGTGAGTCTATTTCACATTGGTACTACTAATCATGCATGCAAACCATTAGCTATGGAACTGAAATAGAATAAGCCAAAACAACGTCTCACAAGAGTTCTACTCAAAAAATAACTGAACATGCGTTCCGAATGGCGATGATACCGATGTCAGCGCGCTAAAGTCGTTTCGAATTACCGTGAGCGGGCTGACAGCATCCAACCTGACGTTACATTCGCCATCTTGCGTTTATGACGACCATGCCTCGCATCGTATTCGATGTGAGCGTTCTGTCATACAACTGTCAAATGTCAATGTCAGCGATTAAAAACTACAACATTTATTGTGAGGGATGAAGAAAATAATACAGTACTGTTAATTAATTATTCTGTTGTCTACATGAAGAGCAAGGTTAGATGCAAAAATTACGTGCTATTGTTGAAAATTAATTGTCAAACTAATGGACGTCAACGTTTAAGGAAACGCCACCGTCGTAAGTGCGCAAACTACCTATCGTTTGGCCAACTGTCATTTGTCGATGTTAGCCCCATATCCCATTCGGAACATTTGTGAGCGCTCACACCGCTTTCATCGCTATAAGCTCATTCGGAACGCACCTTTAACTAATATATACCTAAAATAAACAATAATTGACGATAAATATTAATTTAGTCTGAAGTCATTGTATGTAGTTGTAATAATACAAAGGTGAGATGCAGTATAACTGACAGCGAGTTTTAAGGTCAGTTAATTAAATATTGTACTCGATTTGCACATACTTCACATAAAAGTTGCCTCTTGTATCAATAGTTCGGTTATTCGTTTGTACATTATCGTTATTAGCAAGGCAATGAGCCGGAAAATAGAACAACTTATTAGCTAGTCTAGAAAAAAGACAATAAATTTATCAAAAAATGCGTACATATGCTCAAGTTGACAAAATTCGTACTAGAAACTATTCTAATGTTTCGGTGCCTACACAATTTACGAAATTCAATAGTTTCATATAAAATGACTTTATTCTTAAAATGGTAATGACATTATTTTTTTTAAACTTCGTGTTTAGTGTCTTTTAGTCAACTACCTACCTTTTCGCCAACACCGAGCTACTGATACAAGAGACGGCTCTACAGTCCAAATGACAAGTACAACCTTACTACAGAAACGAAATAGTCTCATCAGTTCGGTCAATCGAACTACTGACACAAGGGGAAATGTTTTTGGTGGTAGCAACTTTTCCCGCATTCTATAACTGTACCTACGCCTATGGCGGCTCATGCAAAATACAAGACTATATTCTGCACACATACCTCCCACACCAGTTGGTTTGCCACCTTAAGTGGGATCCACAGATTAGCATTAAAACATATATTAATCAACAATAAAAAATCACACACATAATTAGACATTAATATAAAAAAAATTATGGTTAAACTTTGTCTGATGTTAGTTATAGTTTAAGCATGACTGTTTTTTCTTTTAATAGGTGTAGATAAAGACAGCGATAGGTTTAAATCATGACAAACTCAATACAACTGTTCCAAGTTTTTGTACAAAGACCTTTATTAACTAGCAATATTATTCAACTATGGTAAATTCAATTTCACTAATTAGTTTGTCAAGATTTCAGGACCTAGCCATTCTTTCGTAGTTCCACAACTTCAAGTCTCAAATCATCATCAATCAATCATCTTGCATCAAGTTCGGGGTAATTTTAATTTAAAAAAACGGGATATTGTGCGCAAGGCAATAACAATTCAAAATCCAGCTGAATTTTAAAGATATACGTCATATTTAGACGTTGCACAGAAATCGATAGGTTTTAGATCAGAACAGAGGAACTTTGCAAGAAGTAATAAGTAAAGCCTAAAATTATTGTCTAGGATGGAAGTACTATGACCAGATAGAGTTGAAGGTGTTATACCTACAGCATTGGTGGAATTACGCTGGCTTGCAGCGGAAAAGGTAAAAGAAATTCATTAACAGATGAACAAAAGCCAGTGTACATTTTGAGAACTGGCAACACTGTTGAATTCCATTTTATTTCGGAATACTTAATAATATTAGGAATTTCTTTTTATACCACAAAAAGAATACCCATTTGGATTTTTAGACTTTCTCACCTCATTTCCCCATTTTAGTATTGCATTCTGTGAAAACTTAAAACACGTGTTTTCTCAATTAGCGATAGAAGTACTCCTGTGAGGGAATGCGAACATACGGTGTCCGACGCGGCCCCCTGGACCCGATATACTACCGGTCACACGGTGTCCGCCGCGGCCCAATGGGCTGAGCGTGGTTTTCGTCATGGCGTTCAACGCGTTGAAAGGCTATTAAGTAAGTGTGAAGATACGTTTCTCACACTTGAGGAAGCAATTGACAATCGTTTGGACCAATTCAACATTAGCACTGGTGATTCGTCATTATCCTCGTCATCTTCAGATGATGGCGATAATGACAGCGACGGCGATGTAATTGAAGGAATAACTCCTCTAGATTAAATGTAGATTATACCTATATTTTTATTTAAACCTAGCTGTGCCCGCGACTTCGTCCGCGTGAAATAGTAACTTTTGTTGAAGTTGATAAAAAGTAGCCTATGTTATACCTTATATAATTAGCTATATATTAGTGAAAGTCCCGTCAAAATCGGTCCAGCCGTTCCGGAGATTAGCGGGAACACACAGACAGGCAGATAAAAAAAAAATTGTGTTAATTTGTTATTGGTACCCTATATACATTCATACCCATTTAGTAAATTACACACAGACAGTTTACAGTTTACATTACAAACAGACACTATAATTTTATTTATTTGTATAGATGTATAGATTTCATTTTTCATTATGTTCAATTCAAACTATATTTTTTTATAATTATTGTATTAATATAAAAAAATCTATAATAAAAAAATAAACAATTTTAAGAATGTTTTATTTATTTTACATTTGTTGCCCCTTTTACAGAATAATGCATATAACTTGCAATAAGTTACTTAAAACGCTAAAATAATGAGACGAAGTTTATTCTTGAGTCCTTTCCTTTCTTAAGGCGCTGCTTCCCGTTTTCGAACAATTTCGATTGACTGTACCGCCACAAATATTAAACATAGAGTTCTTAAATTCATATGTGACGTTTTTGAACATTTCGTCTAAACATTCTTAAAGACAGAAACATGATTAATAATATTTCACTCAATAGAAATAAAATCTAAAGATCACTCTGTTCAATATTTTAAAACTGCTGTGAATCGGAAAATACAATAATGTATGACATAAAAGTTTTACTAATAGACGTGCATTTTTATTATCTAGAAAACTGCAAAAGTACAATTTCTATTTTGTACCGCAGTTTTCCAAAAATCGATTAAAACGTGTAAAAAGTAACGTTTTAGTTCGGTTACCGCGCGTAAGCGACATTATCAACTTTATTACTTTGCAATAAAGCAGTCGCCGCGCACGAGTAGATTTTCTGGGAAACCTCGTCTTAAGTATGATCTGTCTCTTTCATTCAACAATTACAGAAGAATTCCGCAAACCAATCCGACTACCTGACGTCCCTTTGGTAAACAATAGCATCGGAACTAATGAATTTAGAGTAATCATTTTTCCCTCGTTTTGAAGAACAGCTCACATACTAGTAATACAATACAAATAAAACAATTACTTGTTTTTTTTTACTAAAATCTGTCCTTACTCTTTCAAGATTCAACTCGTGTCTGTTTGCTACTTCTACTGATAGTTAATCTTGTTAGCTGTCGAACGATATCAAATTGTTGCTTATCAGTGGCAAGGTGACCATGCTGTCGCTTCTTTTTGAAGGAAAGGGGGCAAACCTAATAAAAAGTTAAAATTCTTGTGTTTTGGCGAGGCGTGTGTCAAATCACTGATTTGAGGTATTTTTATTGATACAATTGGGATGATGACTGAATTCTAATTTTTACGTCTCGTCATTAAATATTAAAATACATAAAAACAATCTTACAGTTTTATTTTGTGTATTTTTTATAATTTTATGCACCTCATGGGATTCTACTGGCTTTATAAATATGGGAGTTTTGGATATAAATATTTACAGGGATATCAGTTATATCAGAGGTTCCTGATATCGACCAACCGACAAAAAATTGTTGAAATGATTTGCTACAAAATTCGGGATTTGTTCTTATTATTCATAAATGTTTTACTTTATGCTATTTTTATCTTTCTTTTTTTATCTATTTGTCTGTTTTTTAACTATATGCCACATGCCTTTAGTCACATTATTAGATTTTTAAATAATATTACTATAGGTAATCCGTATTGATTTTTGTATGGTTTTCTTAAGAAGTTTTTCGTAGCACTTATAAAATGTATTAAGAACAGTGATCTGTGACACAGAATTTATTGAACACAGAATGCGACACATTTAACCACTTCCACTGCCATGGGTTAACTGGAAGAAATCTATGTAAGAGATAAGTCCACCAATTTGCAAACTGTCTTAATGATATGTTTACTTTTACTATATGCAATAAAGTGTATAAATAAATAAATTTATTGTAGAAATATCGACATACCTTTTTTGTCCTTTTTCTTCTTCGCACCAGAATCGCTATCATTGTCCTTCTCGCCACCCTCAGAATCCGAAGAATCATCGTCGGAGTTGATCCATTCGTCCAGCTCGGAAATCTTTAAATCTGTAAAAGAAAGTTTAGTTTAAACTTGAGTTTAACCAAACCGGCCTCGCGCGACGCAACTCACGCAACAATATATAATAAGGCTCGTACAGGGAGTCGAATTGAAAAGGTATGTATAAAGGCTCTAACAGAACAACGTTATAATATTTAGAGGATGTATCCATCAGAAGTAAAATAACTCTGTAGGAAAAATATTGTGGTTAATCAATCTACTTTTATTTTCCATACAAACTGAATACAATATTTTTGATAAAATGATGAAAAAATCAACGAGGAAAAAATGTCGTACCGGGCGAGATATGAACCCCCATCTTCAACATACCGTGTTGACGCCTTGACCAACTAGGCCACCGAGCTCTTAGCCAGCGCCGACAATTTTTTTATATATAAACTCTTTATTGAACACAAATAAATACAAACATAGTACACGAAAGACAATAGTCTGTCCAAAGGCGGACTTATCTCTTGAAAGAGATTTCTTCCAGCCAACCGCAGCTGATGTTACTAAAAATTGATAAATGGGGACTAGAATAACCCAAAAAAAGAATACATAAATACATATCTTCTATAAATAAATATATACACAATTATAAACCAATAAATACATAAAAATATTAAATAATAACCGAACCGAACCTAGATATAATAATACTATATATTCATAACGTATTTTAGCATACGTTCGAAAAATCACAACTGGCATCGGGAAAGCACTTGGAGTATACACACTTTTACAATAACGCTTGGGATGAGAAATTTGAACACTACATTTGAAACGGGATTGTAGATAACCTGAAGATTGGGGATAGTCAAATATTTTGTAATGTAGACATTAGATACGCGTATTTTTAACCGACTTCAAAAAAGGAGGTTCTCAATTCGATGCGTATGTTTTTTTATGTGTATGTTACGCGATTACGCCGCCAATTGGGATGATGACTGAATTCTAATTTTCACGTCACGTCATAAAATATTTAAATACCGTAGAAAAAGATGCAATCATGTGAAATTAGAATTAAAATCGGCATAGAAATACATTAAATACAAGCATTTTAAGCTGTTAATTTGGAAGCGATTAGACAGAGAGATCCGACATGACCCGTGACGTCATTGTTTAGTACGGCCATATTGAACTATGACAAGTTCAATAAGCCTCTTTAAATGAAATTAATGAAAAGGGTCACATTCAAGTTGTTACATCTTCTAAAGTATCTCACTGAGAGCAAAAAAGTGAAGGATTTTATTTTAGCGAACATCCTCTTTTATCGTTTTAAAATATAAAATAATCAGTTTAATGCACTTGTTTTTTTTTTCAAAAAGCCAATAATTAAAAAATACACAAAAAAGAATCTATTTGTTTTTTTTTATTAATTATTTTTTTCTTCCATGACAATTGAAACATGATGGCTGTGTAACTGTTGTCTACATGTTTAGCTATCAAATGACACCTTTTTAATGTTGATAGGAGATTTACATGAGTAGTGGTGGTTGAATTAGTATGAGAGCCCAGGTCTTGGTTACCAAGAAAACAATATGGCGGCCATTTTATAGCCGTAAGAGAAAAACAAAATTTGAGGGGCAATTTGTCGATAAAAATGCCATATTTCACACCATTAAAGGCTCCGATACTGGTGACGGGACACATTGTATATAACAAGTAACGTAATGAGTTTCTGTAATTGGCTCAAGCACAGGTAAATACATAAAAATAATATACACGGTGTTTCATAATAACCAATAAATAATCAATGCGTTATCTAAAACTAATTATTAAAATGTGTTTACACGTAATGTCATTCAACCCAAAATTTTCATGTATATCATAGCATCATCATCATGTATATGATTTACATGAAAATTTTGGGTTGAATGACATTACGGATAAACACAATTTAATAATTAGTTTTAGATAAGGCATTGATTATTTATTGGTTACTATGAAACACCGTGTATATTGAACATGCTGTAGAAACTTTGTTTATTGAATAAATAAATAAATATTTTTTTTAAACATATCCGTATATCTTTTAGAATGCTGATCAGATCAGTTGGGTGTGTATAGCGATCTGAATCTCCTCCATTCACTCCCCAGATGGCCATCATCTGATCACAGCTAGGTCAATCCCTGGCAGAGAACCAAGGTTTCAAAGTTACCTCGTTTGTATGAAAATCGACTGGTGTCTTTAATTTTGTGACCGCCACTGTATATAGAATAATTAAAATTGATTTTCTAAAATAGGCGATTGGACCAACCTTTCTTGGCTTTTGAACCCTTGGTCTTCTTCTCGTCGGGGTCTTCCGCGTCGTCGGTCCCGTCGTCGCCGCGCATGCGCTTGCGGAACATCAGCGAGAAGTAGTTCATCACCTTGTTGCGTCTGCGACGGGACACGCGACATTTTATGTTCGTTTATACAACGCCTTAATGAAATTTCGCAAAACCTGAAATCAGCAGAATCGAGAGTAGAATCGATTCCACTAATAAAAAATATGGGTCACATTCAGTCATCATCCCAATTCATAAATTGGGATGATGACTGAATTTTCACGTCTCGTCACAAAATATTAAAATACCGTAGAAAAAGATGCAATCATGTGAAATTCGAATTAAAATCGGCTTAGAAATACATTAGATACAAGCATTTTAATCTGTTAATTTACAAGCGATTAGACAGAGAGATCCGACATCAACCGTGACTTCATTGTTGAGTACGACCATATAAACTCCATGTATATTGCCGTTTCTCTAGAAAGAGATGGAGAATAATCTTTAATACCTTATATCTTGGTTGTTTTTATAGTTATTCGAAAACCGATTTTTTCTTTCTGTTTATTATAATAATATGAATGAGCTTCTATTGAAGCGATTTTTTTTATTCATTCATCTAGCCTATTGTCTCTGTTGTCTATATCTCTTATCGGCGGCGCACTTAGCGTCTGTGTTTTTAATGTGCAACATATGCAACTAAACAATAAAAACAAATATATTCGTAAATAATCTGCAAAACTTATTTTCATAATTAATATAATTCTTTTGTAATAAAAATAAGTTGGGGTGTCAGAGGTTTTGCGTTATTTTATTAACACGTTGGATTAAAAAATAAACATTGTGTGGTTTTATGAAACCACCATGCAAGTGAAACTTTTTTTCGGATCGTAGTTGCATCGTTTTCCATCGCGATCGAGTGAACACAACATATACATAAAAGGCCTTACTAATAACCATTGTATAAGCCTGATTTAGTTAAACAGTGTTTTGTCACGTTCACTCGAATGACATTTCAAATTCGAACAAAAGAGACAAAACACTACTTAACTACACAAGGCTTATACAATGATTATTAGTAAGGCCTATAGTGATTAAAACACACAAATACCGCGGAGCATTTGCACGAATGAGTAAGAATATAAATGCTACACGGTCAGCTGATACGAGCCATGGGCGTCGCCATATTGGCCTCGGCTGCTCCGCCGAGCGCCTCTCACTTTACCCCTACTCCGCGGCCGCACTACTGTAATGCGACATGCGATAGATGGACGAAGAAATTTGAGGCGATGGCATAAAAGTTCCACTTTAAAAATAATAACTTGAGATGTTGATACAAGTAGATTATAGTGTAATTTACAAAACTACGCCAATCTGGTCATTGATCCGAAGCGAGATTGTTAAACAAACATTCATTTTCCTCGTAAAAATTGAGCCATAATTTTGTCGTTTCCATATTTTACTCACTCGAAATCCTTACATATCGAGGGCAAAGCCATTTATAGATCAACAACAGAATTCTTAATATTAATATCTCTGCCTATATGTAGTTTGTGGCCAGATATAATGCTATTTGTACGCTTACTGTCAGATAACATTACTGTGAGTGTGATCACAGATTAGCGTCTATTCTGTGTAATTTTCATAGGTATCTTCGGTCCGAGCTGTACTTGTCTCCATCGCGCTCTGCTCGATTTTTCGGGCACAGCGCGACAGCAATACATTTTTACAAATACCTATTCATAAGAATTCTCTCGCCCTCAGGTTATGGCTGTAATCTTTACAATCGCTTTTAATGTCATATATTATTTCACTAAGGGAAGTGGAGAAGGCACACACATACAAATTGAACGACTATACAGGGACCGCACGTCACAGACCTTACGTATTTTGTTTGAATGAAGCGTGTGTGAGCCGCCGCATCGTTGCAAACATGCCGCTGTAACTTTGATTGTAATTATCGCAGGCTCTATGTTACTTCTACACTATTGTTCTGCTAACAGTATACTATTACCGCAAAAAGTTACCACACACTTATTTTATAGATCACAATGAGAACGTAAACTCACCTTCCAAACTCTTGTTCCGCCTCCTCCGCCGACAGAGCTTTGTACCTTTGAATAGGCTGGAAATTGTACCTAAAACGAGGATTGATTAGAGTGCATGAATTATTTTTCTCAACGCAAACAAAGTTGAGCGTTTCGAGCAGTGATAGATTCAAATTATGTATAAGTTGCTGTGCCCGCGAACTACGTTTCGCCATATATTTTTTCCCGTTTTTGCAACATTTTTCATTGATGCTCAGCTCCTATTAGTCGTAGCGTGATGTTATATAGCCTATAGCCTTCCTCGATAAATGGAGTATCCAACACGAAAAGAACACTCGCTACGCTCGTGTTTCAAATGTTAGAATCCTGAGCGACGCGAGTCATTCATGGCCCTCGGTATAAATCCGTTTTATTCAAGAGTTGCATACTATACTTTATACCATGACTGATGATGTTATTTAAAGTCCTCGGCAATGCATCTTTCAGTTCCTGAACACTGTCGTATTTCTTTTTGTAGATTTCGTTTTTAGGTAACCCCATAAAAAAAATCTAGTGGCGTTAGATCGGGGCTGCAAGGTGGCCACTTTATCAAATTGGAACGCGTGCGGCGGCTGTTACGTGGTGGAGCGCCATCTTGTTGAAAATAAACTTAACAGTTTCCCTTAAAAGTAAAAAATAGGATTCATAGAGAGATCACCGTATGAAATAGGAGCTGAGGATTTTCCATACAAAATGTATGGGAAAAGTTTTTGGCGATTTCTTTCATTTCTAGTACTCATACCTTAAATGGTCCCATAGAGTCTTTTGATCCCTACATGAAATAGGATCGATAGGCATAAAAAATTTTTTTTTGCTATCTCAGCATTTTTTTTGTTGACTGTATTCTGACTTGACTTTTTTCCAAAATCTGTGAATGCAGATCAGAATATCTTAAAAAGTTATGGATGGTTGCCTAACAATGTTTTCTTGTAACTATAATGGTTAATGTACCTGCCCTTTTAAATCCCATCTCAAAAATCCGGACGAACATCGCGACACGAGATTTTTATATGATATACAGCATATCATATAAAAATCTCGTGTCGCGATGTTCGTCCAGGATAAACTCCGAAACTATCTAATTGATTTTGATAAAAAATTAACTTTGACTAACTTAAAAGATAGGATAGTTTTTATCTCGATTATTGATCTCAATATTAATTATTGCTTTAAACTTTACTATAATAATAAATAAATAATAATAAATACACCGAAATTTTTACAAATAATAAATTGTTTGTAAAAGTTTCAGTGAAAGAGATGGCAGTGTGCGTTAAAAGTTTATAGTTTATCGACACAAAACTTGGTTATCTAGGTTGGGTAACCTTATTTATAATAGATGGCGTTGTTTCGGTTTCTTTACGCTATAGCCTATGCAACGTTTACAACATATTGTTTTGTTCCTGAGATAAAGGATTTTGACAGACAAACTGACAGATGGACAAACAGGCAACGAAGTGATATTATAAGCATAACATTTTTTTCCTTTTGAGGTAATGAACCCTAAAAATTTACAGAATTGCAACAAACCATTCTTGTAGCGGGTAGGCGTCAATAGCGCCGTCGGCCGCGTGCGTGAACACGTAGTATGCAGCGTTCTCGGAAACGCCACCCTCTCGGATCCCTTTGAACCTGTCATTATTTTCAAGTAGTTCAGTAATGTTCAGTAAGTATCTCATTCAAGTTTAGATTAGAAGAGCATTTTTTGCAAAAATGCCCCTACCAGCTAAAATCCGAAAAATAACTAATGTGCCTATAGCCAAAGTAACATTCGCGTTTGTTTCGTTAACACCAGGGACCGGAAAACCCGTTCATTTGCTTAAGCCAATCGAAAGGGAAACCCGTTCGCATGGTAACCCAATGGGGTGAATCTATCGATAAGCGCGGCGAATCGGTGGCTATTAGTCTCGACATCGCCAAAGCTTTTGATAGAGTCTGGCACAAGGCTCTTCTTTCCAAGCTTCCGGCATACAGATTACCCGCGCAGTTCTGTACGTGGATTGCCAGCTTCCTCCACGAGCGTAGAATTCGCGTTGTCGTTGACGGCTGCGCTTCGCGGTTCGTGGCAGTGAACGCTGGAGTTCCGCAAGGCTCCGTTCTATCCCCAACATTGTTTCTTCTGCACATCAATGACATGCTTTCCTTGGGAGCTATACATTGCTATGCAGACGACAGTACAGTGCATGGGGGATATCACGGAAGCTCAGGGGCTGCTCGTGGTGATATTGGTAGGGAGAGGCAGAATCTTATCATTGAGCTCAACAGGACGCTGGACCTCGTCTCCGAATGGGGCTCCAACAATCTTGTTGAGTTCAATGCTAAGAAAACACAGGTGTGCGCGTTTTCGGCGAAAAGGTTACCTTTCCTCCCCCTTCCTTCTCATCAGGGCACAACCCTTCACACACAGAGCAACATCACCTTGCTCGGAATGAACATTCCCTGCGATCTGAACCCCAGAGACTACATCGAATCCGTCATAACTACTGCCTCACGGAAACTTGGTGTCCTGAACAAGGTGCGTAGGTATTTTGCGCCGGACCAACTATACTTGTTATATAAAACTCAGGTTAGGTCTTACGTGGAATATTGCTCGCATATTTGGGACGGCTCCGCCCAGTACCTGCTCGATGCTCTGAACAGATTGCAGCGTCGCGCTATTCGCATTATTGGCGATGTAGAGGTAACTAACACCCTCGAGCCTCTACAACTTCGTGGTGACATCGCCTCTCTTAGCGCCTTTTATCGAATGTTCCATGGGGAATGCTCTGAGGAGCTCTTTAACCTTATCCCTCCCTCTCCATTCCTTAACAGAAACACGCGTAAGGGCCTTCGGAGTCATCCGTACACTGTGTCCTCCTTTTCACACCGTACCAAGATATTCCAAGATTCCTTCTTCTCTCGTTCATCCCACATTTGGAATTCTCTACCTGCGCACGTGTTTCCTTCCTCCTACAACATGGGTTCCTTCAAAAGAGGCGTGAAAAAGCATCTTTTGGGCCGGCAAGGGGCGGGCAGGTAGGATAGTGGATGTCGTCCCTACTCTACCTGTCAACTCATTTGGGCCTCTTTCACCGCTTAACATCAGGCGGGAGGAGGTCATTTGCCGGATCATACATAAAAAAAAATAAAATAGGGGTTACCCTCACCACATAAAAAATTTACTGCTTACTATTCGGGTTAGGGTAACCCTTTCCCCCATACACACCGAACGATTGTACTAGCATTGCGGGCGCAATAACGACGAAGTTCGGTCGCGAACCTTTGCCATAAAGTGTGCTTAGACATTAAATCGGTTCTTGGTTAAAACGTAGTGAAACCATTTTTTTATTCACAATAGAAAATCTTGCTGATATTTCAACTCACGTCAGTTATTAATCACTCTATTGATTCAGTGATCAGAACCAAACCTAAGGTACTAAGTAGCTTAGTAGGCTCGGAAGCTCTACCAAACAAATCAAGTTTAAACACATCTGCCCAGTGAAGAATCAAACTTACTAACTGACTCCATGGTTAGTACTAATCTGGAAGTAAGTTCCTTAGTTGTTTAGGAGTCCAGGTAAAGCTCGCTTCCATCTTCGGCTAGATGAAGGCTAAAAGAATTTCTGTGTGTAAAAAAGACTAGACCATAGAGGTAATTGAATACACATTTTGTTTTTTGTAATGATATTAAGTTATAAGATAGCATTAAAATTACTTTTTGCCAGTCTTTCCTCCCACTTTAAGGATCCAGGGTTGATCTTCAGGTTTGTACTTGCGAGAAATTATACCAAACTTTTTACGCCTTGCCTCCTCCCTCATATCACGACCGAACTCGGAGCCAGCACCAAATCTGAAATGAGCTCCATACACTTAAAAAACATTATTTTTTGTGGATGACTGAAAAACATTTTTTAAGAATTAATAAGGAGATACCATTGCCTACTACTCTAAGAATAATTTTTTTTAACATTATAGTAATAATTATGCCTCACTGATTAAATTACACTTAAAGAAAACTTTTGGTGGACAGATAATCAATACAAACTCTGGTCATTATCAAAAAACTTGTGCTTTTTCTGGTATAGATGACAGTAACATCTTCAAGTTAGTTACTTAAAAATTTCAATACACATATTCCATTTATTTTAAAACTCACAATTACTCTTGTGGGGGATACAGTTAGCACCTCAGAGTTTGTATAATTAATACCTGTTTCTTTGCATACTAAGTTATGAACATGTGCACCTGTGTTTCATAAACAAATCCAAAAAGACATTTGCCAGCTACAAAGCTGCCTTGCCCCACATATTTTTTTGCCATCGTTGTTACCATAAACAATGAATATTTATTTTCAATTGTCTGTAAATTGTTGATTGTCAGTAGGAAAGTTTGAGTTAAAAATAGAAAAAATTATTAAGTTTCATTAACCCGGGCTTCGCTACCGGTAAAAAATACCACACAGGTGATAAAAGTAGGTATATCTTTTTTTCTACGTAGTTCAGCTTCTTGTGGCTTTAAGTACCTTTCAGCATGGAAACAAGACACACACTCCCCGCTCGCCTGTTAGTTGGCACTACATGCTCGGCTGCAGTGGACGTATGAAGTGAGTATGGGTGAAAAATACCCAGTAGCGACCGTTTATGCAACTAATTTATTTTGTGTACTTTAAATATTTCTTTTTTTTTGAGCTTCAAAAACATGAATCGTCTATAGTGATAGCACTATAGAAGTAATATTGCAACAAAAAGACAGTGAGGCTGAATCTGTATCAGAAACAGAAGATTATTAGGAGCAAAGTAACCATGACAGCGATACTGAGCAGGAAGAGGATTCTGTTGACGTTCTTGACATTCTTTTGCATGTTGAAGAAGAGGAAGAGACTACATTACCTGTGCAATTGGGAGAAGCTTACTTAGATGACGTACCATTGAAATATATCAGACAATCAGTGGGAAATTCGTTGGCCGAAATGGAAGAACTCAATGGCTTGAACAACAACCTCCGTCGAATATACGCACAAGATCTCATAATGTTATTGTTCATTTGCCAGGACCAATGAGAAGTGCCAAAGATTGTTCCACTATTTTAGAAGCTTGTTTCACTATTTTAGAAGGTTTAGATGAAAATAATGAAGATAGGATGCCAAGCACGTCAAGGTCAAGATTGCAGCTGGAAAAAAGACCGGAAAACAAAGACCGCTTGTGAAATGTGCCATAAAAAAATATGTCGAGAGCATACAATTCCTATTTGTCGTAGTTGTTACCAAAAAGAGAAATAAAATTAATAAGGAATTATAGGATGAAACTCAAAGACTGTTTATTGACTGTTAATTTTTTTAAAGATTTTTTGTGATTTTTGATCTCCATTTATCAGAAAAAAAAGTTATTATAAACGTACATTTTTTTTGGTCAGTTCGTAATAGCATAGTGTCTTGTTTTATTATTTGATATGATTTTGTATGATTACAAAGCAAAAAAAATAATAAAAGCTAAAATATTAAGAATATAATAAAAAAGTTAAGTTTTTTCACTTGATTTTGTATGTGCCTTTAAATATGAATAAATATATGTTTTTTTATTAAGTTTTACTTTTTATTTAAAGTTTATAGTACAGAAAAACAGAATAAAATAAAATAAAGATATAAATATATATGGTACACAGGGTACATGGATAAATAATGTGGTAATTTTAACCCGGTAGCGACCATTCGTGTTCGTAATTGCCGCGCGACGAGCCCCGGGTTAAAAGATGATCTTTTGAATAAAAAGGTTAATTTATCATAAAAAGTAATTGTAAAGTATAATATTTATATACAATACACAGTAAAATTATTATTGTTTTCATTCCATAGACATGTCATTTAACTTACAAAGTATATTATTTATTAAAAACTTCTCTCTAATAGATCTTGTTCACCTTTCAAATGACCGATCAAATGAAGTTTGAGGGCAACAAAGGTTCTCATCATTTACACCAAATGATTTGAGTTTTATAGAAATTGTAAATTACATATTTTAATTTTTAACTGACTTTAAATAGGGGAGGTTTTTAATGCAATGTGTATGTTTTTTTGTTTGAGGGAAACTAACTTTATGGGCATAATATTGTTATTCTGATCTTTGCCTTGGGTCAAATTGTAATACACATTAGTATTAAAGGTGTTTGAAAACAGCAATTCTTACTCAGGGTAAAGTGAATTTCACCCAATAGCTTTCGAGAACCACCCGAGTAAAACCAAGGGTATCCGAGTAATTACCCCACTCCTATTTCTGAAAGCTTTCGTGAATGTAAGCACAGAGTAATTTTCGCCAGGAGGAGTGAATTTTTCCCGGCCCCCAGGCCGTGTTAAATTTTACCTAACATTGATAGTTGATTATTCTATGATCTGTAGCTAGCTGATTTTGTTTTTAGTCGAAGTTACAGTTTGCAAATGATATATAAAATTGTATGTAGTTGTAAAATAAAGCAAGTTCGCTTTGCAAAATACAAGAACTCTTCTCTTCGTTTTAACTGACAGAGCCCGTTTGAGAACTCTTGAAGTGTTAAAACCGGGTTTTCGAACAGCCCCTAAATTTACTTAAAAGATTGAAATTATAATATTTTACAGAAAATAAAAACAGACCTCAAAAACACAAAAAGGCAAAAATAATATAAGAATACATTCTAATAACATCACATTCACATTACACACTAAAAACAAGTCTACTGTTTACTGATACAACATTTAATACTGTTTTTATTTGTCTTACTTCGGCATCTCCTCTTCAATTCCTTTGAACTCTTTAATATTATTTTCCCTTTCCATTTTTACGTGTGTCCATTTTGCGAAGTCCACGTTCAATGTTGCATTAAACCGCATCACATGATACTTCTTTTTCACATTCTTTGGGACCCGAATTCTAAACTCTTGTACACTGGGAGCGGCAGACTGTTGTAAAATAAAAACGGTTTTGAATAAAAACCAAAAAAAAAGCAAATAAAAACAATTCAATTTATTTTAACCATAATCATTGATTTTGGTAGTAAATCAATGATTTTAACATACACTTGTGCCAGGAGTGGACATCATTTTAAAGAGTTTAGAGTAGAAATAGATCTAAATCGTTAAATTTACACACTCATGTTGAATCTTTTATCATCAAAATTATTACTTCGAATAAATTAGAAGAAATTTAAGTAATCTTAGGAATTTGGTTGGATGGGTTGGCAAAAGCAAAAGCAACCATCAAATGACATTGATTGACACTGACAGTTAATTAGGATCACAGACCAAGGCCGCGTTCCGTTTCGCGATTATAGTGACCATCAGCACTGTGAGCACGTTAACAGGAGGAGCCTTCGCGCGAAGTACAACTTTTGGCTCTGACCCCGTTTAATGCCTTCGAGCGTCTTGAGCGGGTGAAACAACCGGCCCGTTCAAGACTTTAGAGTGTCAGAGCGAGTTACAACCGAACAACCGTCGAATTTGGTGGTTGTAAAACGCTCTGACGTTTATTACTGAAATACTCTTACGTGATTGGATAATATTAGAATTAAAAATCAATGCCTCTGAGCGAGTTAAAAAACAACCGGACAATTACACCCAGAGGCTCTGAACTCGCTCCAGGCGACTCGTTTCGCGACAACAGCGTTCACGTTTAATGTGATGACGTCATTGATTGCGTCAAAAACAACGTTTACAGAGGCGCGTTCAGAGCCTTCGCGCGAAGTACAACTTTTCGCTCTAACCCCGGTCAATGCCTTCGAGCGTGACAACCGGGTGAAACAACCGGCCCGTTCAAGACCTTTGAGTGTCGGCGCGAGTTGCAACCGAACAACCATCGAATTTGATGGTTGTAAAACGCTCTGACGTTTATGATTGAAATACTCTTACGTGATTGGATGATATTGGCGGCCATATTCTATAATGTCATTTACTAGAAAGAGAGAGAAATAAAAAAATCATGTAAAAGAGGGAGATAAAACATTTGGTTGCTGCAATCCGTTCAACGCCTTTGAGCGAGTTAAAAAACAACCGGACAACTACACCCAGAGGCGCTGAACGCGCCTCTGTGCTCAGACCGAATTCGTCAGCACCGTGAGTCAAATGTCATTGTCAAGTTGACATTTTGTTTTGGTTCGCTAGTTCGATGGTTGAAAATTACTCTGTATTTGAATTGAAGGCAAAAAAACACGTTTAGCGCAGAGGTCGAGTGATCACCTAATGCGTAACGGGTCGCGAGTTCGATTCTCGTACGGGACAAATGTTTTGTATGGCCTACAGAAATTTGTTCCGGTCTGGGCGTATGTGCATGTGATATTCCATGTTTGTAACTGCACCCACGACACAGGAGAAAATCTTAGTGTGAGGCGATGTTTTTGTAAAAGATAAGATAAGATAAGAATATAGAGAAAAAATGACGACATTAGAATTACCAGAATTTCGTTGAAAAAGAAAACAAAGTAGTTTACCTCAAACTGTCCCCTGAAGACGTTAAAAGAGCAGAAAATGATAAAAGGTAGGTATGTACAAGGCAAAGAAAAACTGCTAAAGCTTGGATATCACAGAATAGAATTGAAATTACGAGTTAAATTCTTTTTGAGGTTATGTTTGTTTGGATATTATTGACATAAGTGCGTTCACGGTCGTTCCGAAACGATAGCATGCCATTGGCATCATTTCCGGCCATGAGCAGTCTGAGTACTAGTGTAATCTTGAAACGGAACAAGATTACGTATAGGCTGCGGTCCGAAAATCAATAAAAGTCACAAGGCCCGTTCCAGCTAAGCACGGATTTGCAACATTTTCAACATTTTTAGCATCAACGCGTTTAGCCTTTGGTCACAGACTTAATAGAGATACTACGTAAATTACGTAAAATTTATTTTTTTTATAAAAAAGTAAAAATAATATTAAAAGACGAGAAGACCCTATAGAGTTTAATAAATAAGTTTAATTTAAATTTTATATAAAATTTATTATTTAATTAGATTATTTTATTTTTGCCTTTAGTGTTAACTTTTCGTGCTGGTTTCGTGTGTTCCACTTAAACATTTTTGCTACGAAAAGTTAACATCAAATACCCATGCTAATAGATGGGTCCTCCGATACCATTTTTTGACAGCTTTCAAATTTGACTTTTGGTCGCTTTTTTTCAAGAATCAAAAAAAAATTTCAGTGGATTTCAATAATAAATTGAAAGATATTTATAGTTCTAGCCGATTTTGATTTGTACTATTTGAAATATTAAGTTACTGGACTATGTAGGTGAGACGTCAAAATTCAGCACGAAAAATCGGTTCATACCGTTTCATTTGTAACAATTAGCGCGGCTAAAAATGTCAACATTTTTATAAGAAAAGTATAACGAGGATAACATCAGATGTCAGCACCAGCAAAGTGGTGATGGTTAACTGGAACACAGCTAATATCAGCGCTTTTAGCGCGCTCAAACGCGTCCGGAAAGGCTGTGAGCGCGCTAACGTTAGCAGGCATGGAGAGCCGCATGACGTTATCGTTTGTAAGTCCTTATCGGCCTTACGGCACTAGCGAATTGTCAGTCTGACATTTGATAATGAGGATCAGTACAACTATTACAAACTTGTTCAAATTAGTATTCACATTATTCTCTATGACAAACTAATGGTATATGTTTGTGAATTATCGAAATCGGCCCATTAGTCACCGAGATATTGAGTCTTAAACCTAGACCCGTGCGAGCGGTTAAAGTCGTGTGCCGAGAATACGCGTGACGTCACAGGCTCCATGCCGTGCGTGCTCCTTGTACGCTCACGCCTCAGTCCGCCAGGCAACGGTGTGAGTTAGGATGTTTCATTTGTGTATTAAGGTGTAATGTGTTTAAATATATGACATTGTGATATTGTATATCGAACTAGTTCTAATCATGCCTATAAATTACTTAAATCTTTTTGTTTTGTGATTGAATTACTGTTAAGAGGCCAATCACAAAATCGCGGCGCGCGGAACTAAACAAACAAACTTTTCGGCATCGCCGACGAAACAATATAAATTCTAGTTCTATTTCATTCATAAAAAATATATCGCTTTATAAAGATATAAATAACACAACAGTTTAAGCAAGGGTTAAAAAATATTTTGGTATAAAAATTACGTTTAAGCAATGGAGAACTTCGTTCATAATCTGACTTGTTTCGACGGCTTTTCGTTAGAAAAGTTAATTAGATTAAGAATTTCTTTCTTTTCTTAGGAGCCATTAAACGAAATATATTTATTTTTTGTTGAAGTGAAGGATATTGTGTCACGTAAAATTAATATTTTGATAGTTAATATTAAAGAGAATCTATAAAGATTCCCAAATCAGGTCCGCGTGAGTTTTTGCCGTAAACGAACTTCTGGTAAATAACTATGACTAAGTTATAAGCCGCTTTATTGTTACTGTAGATAACAATATTATCAAATAAATGCTTTTTATTGCAACCAACGAAAGTTATACTATTTTAACCAACCCATAAGGAGGCGCGCTATGAGCATTTTGCTCACACAAAAATGTAATTGAAAAATGTTTAGTGATGCCGACGTCATAGCGTCTCGAGCGCTTAGATACCTTCCTAACTATTCTTCCCCTCCCTTCTAACGCAACTCTCGTGGTCGTTAGTTCGGTTGCGACCGCGCAGCGAAGCGCTTGTGATAGCCGTGTACCATTCTGCGGCAATTTGCTCATCACGCGCCCATCCGTGTAAGTATTTAATTTTCCAACAAAAAAAAGTATTATTGTATTTTACTAAGTATTGTTTTGCTCTTTTTTTATTATATTATTAAATTATTACGTAGACACTCTGTTGTTATATTTTAATAATATATATTTTTTGTTTTAGCTGTATTGAACATCAAAATGGACGAACGAAAGCAAGCTCAAATGTGTGCGTGGTTGGATAAATGAAGCTAAGCCCGAGATCGTAACTTTTTAAAATTCCACAAAAGGAGGCGTGGATGTCGTTGACCAAAAAAAGGAAGATTATTCCGTTGCCAGAATTACTTCAAGATGGCCAATGCGCTTATTTTTCTCCATCTTGAATATAACTGGGATAAATGCTCAAATAATATATAAATCCAACACAAATATTGCTATTGAAAGACGAAAATTCCTAGAAGAAGTGGCGTTGGAGCTTGTAAAACCACATATTTCACGCCGGATTTGCATGGAGAACATATCATAGATCTCAAGTTTCTAATGAAGCGTTTTGTTGCGACTCTTGGACCTATTGCAGACGCTAGGTCAAGCGGATTCTGCGCTATATGTCCAAGACGTAAGAATAGGCGCTCAAAATAAGCGTGCATTTCATGCAAGCAATTACTCTGCACCGAACATACCACATATATGTGTTTAGTATGTTTCGAAAGGCACATTTGTCAAGATCTCATAGAATAGACATTTTTTTATTTTTTTGTTATATAACATTTTTTATAAGACTTTTATGAAGACTGCCTAAAAATTAAGAATTTAATTAAGTTGTTTTGTTATTTGGTCTAGAAGTTGAATTTATGTTTCAGAGTTTTTATTAAAATACTTATTTTCTTAATTATTAAACCTTGTTTTATTGATATAAATCCATTATAAGCTAATTAATTAGTAATACAACGGTAGACATATGAGCTTTTAAAGTGGTGTGAGCAAATTGCTCCCGCGCGCCCTTCCGTGTTATAAAAATAGGCGCGCCTCCTCACGGGAAATCTTAATCTGTGCGTTCTTTTGTAATAGGCCTCTTAAAAAATATAAGCTCATACCATTTATGTTGTGTGGAAAGTATGGGTAAACTTATAGTATATCAAAATATGATATTATATAATACATTAGCAATGTATCTATAACCACTGGTGTATATTGGTGTACCTTTTCCATAAATAAATAATAATAAACTAACTTATTTAGATCATCAGTTCCGGAATTATCTGCTGGTCCCAGGTCTCTTCAATACCTATAGTAGTTGTGAATGAATGTAATTTACAAAGACTTTCCAGCGTTTTTTTTTAGTTGAAGTTTATTTCTTCATACTTCTTATTTTACAAGTAAAGTAGGTATAAATAAAATATAGATTTATTTAAAACGGTTTCTATTTTTTTACATAAAGGATAAAATAAGAAATCAAAATCATAATAACACATTTTGGTACAACCAGCTGTTGGTATCTTGAGTTTTGCGTGCACCATAAATACCTATTTGAAATTCACGGCCCTCTGTATATATTTACTTTGTGTACTTAATAAAGAGGACAGGCTGTCTACATCGGGCGGAAACAGGCTTACTCGTACATAGACGCGGGCATACAGCGATCTAGATGCAGTTAGGAATGAAGGATTCAAGCCCGTTTGTGATAGCGCGCGATTCACATATCGATACATAACGCTCTGTCTCACGCTGCTAAGCTATTCGAGCCATTGCTGCTGAAGAAGATCCACCTCGCGGCCGTAATGAAGCTGAATAATCACACCGTCGGGGTTTTGTGGCCTCCCGGTCTCCTCTACAAGCTGGCTGTCATCCAGCGCCCGTTACTGACATCCTGGCTGCCGCTGCGTATGAAACTGTCATGTTCGTTTGCGAACGGTGAACCCGCTAGGACAACGTATAATACACGGTGAGTAAGCCTCGGGTGTTACGAAAACCTTAGCACTACTTCGAAGTACTCGTCGACATCAACAACTAAGGTCGGCCTTCTGCATCTACTTGTGGTTGAGCCGTGGATCGATTCGCCCCTCTATTGTGTATATGCAGTTGATGGATTGACCTGTCGTTTATACATCTATTTTACATCCAAAGCTGCTGCTCAAGTGCTCATATAATCAATGTCGCCAAAATAATATACTAAAATAATAATATACCTACCCACCACAGAACACATAAGTTAGAAAAGCCTTTAACTACAACTACCAATGTAGTTATTTGGTGTTATTATTATTACATTTTTTTCAAAAAGTATCTCAAATTCATACATGTAGAAACACAAATATTATAAAAAACATAAATCTACTGTTCCACTGACAGCGGAGCACGGCCCAAGCTACCGGTGCTTATTATTTTATATTAATATTATTATTATATTAATACTTTTCGCAAAAATAGTAATAATATTTTAATAGAACTGTTAAAGTTATTCAAAACGATAAAAATATAACTGCGGAATATTTAGTGATAAAGAGCTGAATGAAAAACTCGTGTATTTTTAATCATCATGTGGATTGTATGTTACACATATATTTTTTTTCCGGACGTTTACATTTACATGTTGTATATGTATATTGTATACCTTTTTTGCCTTTTCTGTGTTCTGTGATAGTTAAGATCTAGTTTAGTACGTACGTAGACACATGACAACCCACTAGATTTTACAAGTTGCTTAACTTCTCTCTTCTCTTTGTCACGGAACATCACTTTTTCCAAAGTTTCTCTGGCTTTTTCATAGACGTATTGCTATATTTAGGTGCAATATTAAGACATAGTTGATTGTCATAATAACAAACATCAATCGGACGCCAAATAAGTAAAAAACAACAATTACCAAGCGTAGGCACGGGCGCACAGTATCGCGACAACGGCCCGCTGGGCTACGTTCCAAAACATCACCCGAGTGCACTCGGTCACCCGAAGTATGTCCTAAAACATTTCGGGTGCACTCGAGAGTGTTGGAGTGGCGTGTCCTAAAACGCTACGGAGTGCACTCGATCGAGTAGAATCTCACCCGCATAATATAGCAAGGTGTAATTTCACTCGATTGGATTTGGCGGGAAATTGTGTGGATTTTAAAGTTGTGTGTGATTGTGATTACAAAGATTTCATATTCACACACAATTTGTGCATCTCGGAGAGCGAGGATGCGCTTCGTAACGTCGACAATAAGTTAATTTTAAATTTCAAAGACTATAGGTATCGTAAGTGACACGATTGTAAAATTGGCCTTCATTTCCGCTGAAGTTAGGTTAGGCAGCGATTTAACAGAATTCATATTCTGTTGGTTTTAGCATTTTCGTAGAGAAACAGAGGAATGTAATCCATGCATTAAAGCGAATGGACGCGCCGATGAATTATATATTTTGTTATTTTTGTATATTTGGTTATGTAAACAAAGCAGACAACACTCTTGCCGTTCTAAAACAACCAACACTCCGACCACCCTAACCGGCCACTCTCCCCCCACCACCTACTCACTCCGGGTGATGTTTTGGAACGTAGCCCTGGCGGTCACGGGGCCTGTGACGTCACGCTCTCTTGCCGCGACTTTTAACCGAGTGGCGCATTCATTTAATCGCTACTCACTCATTTTTGGTCGTATAAAAAAACTAATTATACCAATGTTCAGGATTTTTTACGGACTATAATTCTACATTCAAAACTAAAAATCGCGTTGATCCTCAAGCCGGCTTTTGACTGTGGGATATAATGTAATATATATTACATTTTGAGATATAATATTTTATCGCTTGCCATACTTTTTTACGAGACCGTTCTCACTGTGCTATAATATATATTACACCCCAAACTGTAAATATTTTTTCGCCCGACCGAGCTATATTTGAAGGCGATATATTTTACCTCACGTTCCCGCATACCGCACCTCTGCCCCTGCCTCGCCTTCATTTCGAATCGTGACGGTCATGCGCACATACTTACATACTCGTAGCTGTCCGCGTGTTATGATTTTTGGGTATTTTGGTTCGCAATCTTTTCTTTACGTATTTACCACGTATTTACCTATTTACGTATTTATCCCTATAATGGAACATTTTATAGAAAGTGTTAGGAAATATCCTTGTTTACGACTAATCTTGAAGAGTATAAAATGAATGAAATTAAGGATGCTGCATGGAGAAATTCACTATAATCTTTTCTTAAGGCCTTACTAATAACCATTTCATACGCCTGATTTGGTTAAACAGTGTTTTGTCACGTTCACTCGAATGACATTTCAAATTCGAACAAAAGAGACAAAACACTACTTAACTATACAAGGTTTGTACAAATTAGTAAGGCCTTTAGTCTATTAAGATTCGATATCCAGAATCGACGTTTATTGTATTTTTTCTAAATAATGAGATATGTAAATCGAATACTGCATCATCTTCGTCTGTTAAACTATCGAAAGTACCTAGCAAAACAATTTCCATATTATCCATTTAATAACGAGAGGTCAACCGTTTCAATAAAAGACGTTATGATGTATATGATGATCATAGAAGCTGAACTATTCTAAAAAATATATCTGATAGTGAGAACAGCAAACCCGGGATGTAATATATAGCTGAACATGTAATATATATTACATCCTATAGTCAAAAGCCGGCTTCATTGTGTTGACGGCTGAAAATTAATGTATCTGTTCTAGATAAGCCACGGATTAACAATGTTGTGATTAAAAATCCACAAAACAAAAGTGCTGAGAAGCAATTGAAAACAAAGTGACCTAACCTAACCAAAGGACATGGCCCGTTTTAGTATAGGGCTGTGCCCCAACACGTTACAGCGATCAATTATGTGTCAAATGAAAGCTAAAAATATCTCATTTCAAAATTATATGTGCCATTTTACATATAAAGCAGCGGTTTAAAAGTTATTATGCAATTAATGACATAACCTCAAAAACCCAAAAAGGCGTGAGTGAGTATAATCTCAACACTAGATATTTGGTTTCAGAAGTTGATACGCTAAAACCCCGGTCCGAAATCGCAAGCATGCTGATAGCATTGTTAGCACTTTTAGTACACTTTTTAATTCGGACCGGTGAGCGCTCTTATGATGAATCTATTTCGGAGTTTTCGGACCGCAGCCATAGTTGATTGTTTATTTCCTCCAATTTCCAATTTTCCATTTTCAGCTGCTTTCACTCACCTAAAAATCTGAGTATAATCTCACATAAAAAATGGGAAAGAAGAAAAACAAAAACAAAGTCGCCGGAGCTGTGAAAACAGCGGCTAAAACTGAGAAAAAACTAGCAAATAAACTAAAAAAAGAACTTTCAAGTCTTGGAGAGGTTAGAGCATGCTGTGTTATTCATCTCGCGAAGTAGATAAACATACACATTTACAACAAATCTGGCAAGTAAACATCCTGCCCACTTATTAGTAAATGGCTGCAGTCACCTTATACATGTGGTTTCTGTAAGATTTACAAATCTGCAATAAAAACAAGGATTACAGACTACAGCATACGGTGCCAACTTTAAAGTGGTAATGTAAGCACTGTTACTACACACAGCAATGTAAGCGCTGCTGCTTTAGAAATAGGTAAGATCGAGGTATCCGTAGGGGGGGAGGTACCCAGCCCGAGTCCCTTTTACGAGAGGCGCAGCGAACTGTACACTTACAGCTCGCTGTGCACTTACGGGGCTCGTGGGGCGAAACACCCTGCTATCACAAAAGAAAATAGTCTGCAAATTAAACCACTGTGTGCGAAGTTAGGTTCGGAAATGGCCCGGCCGGCCGACCACCGGTTGGGAGACTTTTCTTCCCCTTGCCTGCCCGTCTGGGGGTCGAATTGTTGCACTTGTTGACCCCCCCGTAGAGTAAGCCCTGGTGCTTGGTTCAGCTATGCTAGCTCACCGTCGGGCCTATTCTTCAGGGACACACTCGGGGAATAGCTAACACCGATCCCGATTGTGCCACTATGGAGAATAGAAGTTGCTTGGGAAGGTGGTTTAGCCAGGTATGGGGTGTACACTCGAGTCCAATGGCATATCCTTGGGACAGCATTGTCAGCTTTCAGCCCCTTGTTGAATCGTAACGTGATTCCCCCACCTTAAAAAAAAAAGTTCAGATCATGATTATGCATAGCAGAGCAAGCGAAGCGTCATACTCGTCTATGGGAACCTATACCACCAAAATCAAATTATTATAGGAAAAATATATTGCTGTCAGGAATATGCTAATTTATAAGCCTCTTGAAGGAGGTACTGAAACATTAATTGTACACGGTGTTCAAAATAAACAATAAATAATCAATCAATGATATGATTTACATGAAAATTTTGGGTTGAATGACATTATGTATAAACACATTTTAATGAGTTTTCGATAAAAATTTATTATTTATTGGTTATTTTGAAACATTGTGTGTAATAATATAATATTTTTTTATTAAATGGAAATCTTTGATCTTCTATCTAACATCTGTAATTCAAAAATAGGCTTAAGGTGAGGCACAAGCATGATTATACACACTACTCACCCTTCTCCCATACATTTTGAGGTAAGGTTAAAGAAAATTTTGAAAATGTCTCGAGGTGTATGTGGCTGCAATTTACAAACTGGTTCCCTGTATGTGCCTCACCAACCCGCATATCCCCGCAGCGAGTTCAATTGCAGCAAAGTTCCCCTTTCTGGACAGGATGTAACTTGTGTGCTGTATCTGTGCAAAGTTGCATAGTTTGCAAAACCTGTGTCCAATAGTTAAAACTGTTGAATTCTGTGAGAAAATTTCTGCAAATGCCCACCATTAAGGAGAAAGTCAAGAAGTATACAAGACGTTATGTCCAGCGCCTAGCAGGTCACCCGAACCCTTTAGCCACAATTTTACAGTTATAAAATGCCTAAAATGTAAATACACTACAAATTGATTATAGTCGCTAAAGACTGATGACAGTTATCTAAATTAAATAAAAAAAAATATTGTCAGGAAGATATTGCCAAAGTCATCGCTGAAATCGAGAGGGCAGAAGCAAAACGGTCTGCTGCTACAGAGAAGACACTCCTTGGACCACCGACAGCTAGAGCATATGCCTCTTTAACCCCACACCCCATAAACAATGAGCTTATTATGTTTGGCGGAGAATACCACAATGGACAGACGGTACGAAAATACCTTTAACTTTGGCTGTTCACAGGCTATTATGAATACTATTTTAACAACATGATTAGCAGATGTGTTAGATGTGTTCTGTGCTTTTGTTTAATGTTTGAATAATGTTGGAATATGGTTTTTTAGAGATTTTCAGTATATAATAAATAGTGTGATAATGAACTATAGTGTGAATAATACCAGGGTTTATGTTAATGTATTTAAGGTCAGAATGGATTTTAGTTTTCAAAAGTTTAGTTAAAATACAAGAAAAAGGATTCTTATTTTATAATAATTACTAGCTTTACTTTACACAGCTTCTCCCACATTGTTTTTGTTTTCTCGTGGGAATTTTATATTTTCTTGTAGGAAAAATAATTTCGTAGCCTATGTTAATCAGGGATAATGTAGCATTCTTCAGTAGTTTTTGATTTTATTTGTTACATACATATATACAAATCTTTCCTCTTTATAATAATAGTGTAGATGAGTGTTGCATGTACAACATACTGCTAGGGGCTTAGAACGCCCAAAAAATTACTGTGCATTACTACAGAAATATGGTGGTGAAATTGTTATTATGCATGTTGTAAAAACTCACGTTCTGTTGCTTGTCATTCAACCAAGTGAAATAATTATTTTTCCATATTATTGTGTCTAAAAAATTGAACATTGTTTTGTTTCCAGACACAAGTGTACAATGATTTGCTTTTTTTCAACCCAGAGAAGAACTTATGGCGACAAGTCAAGGCTCCTGGGGCACCGCCGCCCCGCAGTGCTCACCAGGCTGTAGCCACGCCTGCTAATAAGTAGGTAACACTATTAAATTTATGTATTTAACCATGACTTAAAGCAAGGCTCGCTGTTCAAACAAGGGACACTAATGACAACAGATAAATGAATGAATGAATAATAAACACTTGACTCATAATACACAGGACTCAAAAAAAGTTGCCCTTTCAACTTTCAAACTTCAAAAAACTAGAAGCTCTTTATGAGGAAATGTTATAGCTTTCTACAATAAAGTTCCATAATGTGTTGCTAATTTGCCTTTTTAAAGAAAACGAAAAATAGATATATGACAAAAAATTTCATTATTATAAAGTTGGCAGAAACCCATAGAAAGATAAGACTTTAAACCAGATTTAAAAACATAAGTTTATTTGGTGCCAATTTGATGTTTAGAGGCACTGTAATTGGTAAGATATTGCATAATACTAATAATAATACCTATATGCGGTAGCTTATTAATAGCTTTAAGATATTATAAGCCAGTGTTAATTTTATTTTAAGAAACTGTTAGCGGGTGCGCATTTTCTTACATAACTTTTCAATTCCTATCATTGGAGTTCGGAAAATATTTTTCATACCATTTAAAACCATAATGATCATTCTTCCTAAAAAAATTAAAAACTACATATTTAAAAACATAATCATTGAAATTCATAATATCATTAATCATACACTTAGTTTTTACTAATATTTGTTTTCATATATTTTTCTATACTAATGATCGAAACTCATAATCATTCGAATAAATAACTATAATATTCATATAACAATACAGAATATTTTGGCGATGTAGAAACTGTAGGCGGGTCAAAAATAGGTAGCGAGGAGTAAAGCGACGAGCGTAGGTTTGAGCATGAACCAAGCGCGCGAGCCGAGCGAGCGAAGCGAGCGTGCCGCGGTAGCGGCCGGTGAAGCGCCAGAAACAACTGTATGTGTATTCTCGACTTTATGCATACTTATTGCTCGTGGAAACGTTCTTAGTAACAACATTATTAATTAAAGCAATATGATCATTGAATGTTATGAAGAAAAAAGATCTGAAAAAAAATGTATTTAAAATGGTTCTTGGTAGTAACAGTATTAATAAAAAAATTATGATCACTAACTGTTATGAGCTCTGTTGGTAGTAATAAAAATGTATGAAAAATAAAATTATGAAGAGTGATTATTATGAACACAAATTAGAAGTAAGTCAAAGAATAGGATTTAGAATATAACAGTATTAATAAAAAAATTATGATCACTAACTGTTATGAGCTCTGTTGGTAGTAATAAAAATGTATGAAAAATAAAATTATGAAGAGTGATTATTATGAACACAAATTGGAAGTAAGTCAAAGAATAGAATTTAGAATATTATGTGAGCCAATATGGACCCGCTGTTAGCTATCCCAAAATGTAAAAATAAAGTAATAAAATAAAATAATTACTTTACATTTCAAATGGGTTATAATATGTTTATAACATAAAATAAGGCATGGAAATGATTACTTTTTATTGATTTTCATTTAAGAAAATGATGAAATTTTTTTATTAGATTTCACAGTGTGAGAAAATTACAGGCAATGATTTTTGGGCATTTGTCTAAAGCAGGCTTTAGATATTTGTCTAATGTCACACTTGTTAACTGTTTGCTTTTAGTATGAAGTATGCTAATGATTGTCAATTTGCTATCTTTTTTGTATGGAACATTATTTTTGTGTTACATATGTGTGCTATGTGTTGTTTTTTAAACAAAAGTATCCCTTGCCGTATCCCATCACTGTATATGTTTGTCTTATCCTAACGCACACTTGGCACAAGCCATTCTTACTCGCTCGCTTGCACTCGAAGGACGTCGCCCGCCTTATCACATTCAACATTGAAATGAAATGTGAATAAATTGCGGGTTTACAGAGTAAAGGGAAGAAGCAGCTGTGAAAAGGAAAATTATTTCATGTGATTTTTCAAATGCTATACATGAAATGCATGCCTATAAACAATCAACAACTCCAAGCAAATTGTTTTTCCAACTTTGAAACAAACATCAAATATTGATGGTTGATGGTAATGATTATACCTACGCCTTACTTTTTTCTTAGAGGTGAGCTGTGGATATTTGGGGGTGAATTCACGAGTCCCACAGAAACACAGTTTCATCACTACAAGGATCTTTGGTGTTTCTCCTTGGCTGACAAGAAATGGGAGAAGGTAAGGTCATTTTTTGAATACATTTACAACAAATGAGGTTTTATTTTTTATTCTACACTATTTTGACCGTTTTTATTATTTTGGTTTTTGGTTTCTCAAGATGAATACGGGTGTAATTTCGTCAGAGCTGATAAGAGCTCGGCGGCTCAGTCGTTAAGGTGTCAACACGGTATGTGGATGATGCCCGTTCGATTCCCACCCAAAATAAAATCATTTTTCTTTCCTTGTATTAATCATCTTTACTATACATATAATATTATAAATGCGAAAGTAAGTCTGTCTGTCTATGTGTTCCGCAATCACGCCTAAACTACTGAACCAATTTAGATGAAATTTGGTATAGACATAGTTTGAGTCCCAGGAAAGGACATAGAATAGCATTTATAGCAGAAATCACCCCTTAAGGGGGAGAAAAAGGGGGAGGAAGTTTGTGTGGGGAATCAATAACCGCTGAACCGATTTAGATGAAATGTGGTATGGAGATGGTTTGCGTTGTAGGGAATTATAAAGAATAGTTTTTATTCCCGAAATCATCCCTTAAAGCTGTAAAAGAGGGGAGGGAAATTTGTGAAGAGAATTCCTAATGAAAAAGGACTTCCACGCGGACGAAATCGCAAGCAAAAGCTCGTTTATTCATAATTCACTTTATAATAATAATAATAATAAGACTTGATCAAAATAGAGAGAGGCATTTTCCAGGGTGACAGTTTGAGCCCCTTATATGGTTTTGCCTGGCACTGAATCCTCTCAGCACTTTGCTGAAGGATTCAGGGCTGGGCTGTCGACTTCGGAGACAGGGTGAAGTTATTAGTCATCTGCTGTACATGGACGATCTCAAGTTGTTTGCACCGAAACACCAAGACCTGGTAGAGCTGCTGAAAATCACACAGATTTTTAGCAGCGCTATAAGGATGGAGTTCGGTGTAGACAAGTGTGCGATCTTGCATGTGCAGCGGGGGAAAGTTGTAAACTCACCGAATGTACAACTTTCCGAGACAATGACACTCAGATCTCTCTCCGAAGCCGACACATATAAATATCTCGGTATGTCAGAGTCTTTGGGAATATCTGTGGAGGACGTCAAGCAGTCGGTGAAGGCACGTTTCTCCTGTCGCCTAGCAAAGGTACTAACCAGCCTTTTGTCTGGCGGCAATAAGGTGCGTGCCTTCAATGGCTGGGTGATGCCTCTATTGATGTACTCCTTTGGCATACTGAGATGGACTCCAAACTGAGCTGGACGCCTTGGATAGGAGAGTCCGTCAACTGCTCACAACACATCGCATGCTCCACCCTCGCTCGTCTTTTATGAGACTGTACATTCCACGGAAGTGTGGGGGGCGGGGCTTTCTAAATGCCAAGAATCTCCACAACCGTGAAGTGTACAGCCTCAGGAATTACTTCCTTAACAACGAGTGTGGGATGCATCGTGATATTGTAGCAGTTGACAAAGGCTTTACCCCTCTCTCCATGGCAATCGAGAACTGGCGCAAACCACCGGTGCTTAGCGTCGAAGATCGCAAGGAAGTATGGAAGGGCAAGGAGCTACATGGGAGGTTTTATCGGGCCTTGCCTGGGCCTGATGTAGACCTACCCGCTTCGGTGAACTGGCTGCGCTTTGGTGACCTATTTGGGGAAACTAAGGGCTTTGCCTGTGCAATTGCAGACGAAGTAATGATGACGAACAATTATAGAAAATATATCCTGAAGGACGGTACGGTTGACATCTGTCGGGCATGCCGCAGTCCCGGAGAGTCACTCAGGCATATTATCTCTGGTTGTTCTCATCTTGCTAACGGCGAGTATTTGCACAGGCACAACCTAGTGGCCAAGATCATTCACCAGCAACTTGCCATTCGATACGGCCTTGTCGAGTCTGAGACGCCGTACTATAAGTACGCACCAGTGCCAGTTCTTGAAAATGGTCGTGCGTTGCTCTATTGGGACCGCTCTATCATCACGGACAGGACTATTGTTTGCAATAAGCCTGATATCGTGGTGATCGACCGGTCCCAACGCCGAGCAGTGCTCGTCGATATCACTATCTCTCATGATGAGAATCTCGTGAAAGCTGAGAAGGACAAAGTCAGCAAGTACCTTAACTTGGCTCACGAGGTAACCACCATGTGGAATGTTGATTCGACGATCATTGTTCCGATAGTTGTTTCGGCGAATGGCTTGATAGCAAAGAGTCTCGAGTCTCGACCGACATCTTAAGAGGCTCTCGCTTCAGGAACGGATCAAGGGTCGGATACAGAAAGCGGTGATTCTCGACACGGCACGTATTGTCCGGAGATTCCTCTCTCTGCAGCCCTAACCACCGGCAGCTTGGGCCTTGCCTCGCTGTTGGCGGCATACTAGGTTTAAGTTTTTTATAGTATTTTATTTTATATAAGTATATACATATATTGTAAAAAACGTAAATTTAAGAATATTTTTGAATAAATGGATAATAATAATAATAACTTATTTACCTTAATAATAATGGTGGTACACATAGATCTTACAATTATGATAAATCGTTCCGGGACAGGTAACAATGACAACTACCCTCCGCACTAGTTAAAGAAACTGTATTGCGGCAGTGTAGTGACACCGCTGAGTACATTATTTTTTAGTACCGTTTATTTACCATTTTCAAAGTAAATGCAAAGTGCTTTAAACGCTTATCGTCCGTGCGATCGCAAGTTTGTGAGGTATGTCGGCCAGGTGACCGCGGCGAACGGCCCGTGCGCGCGGTCCGGGCACCGCATGGCGCTGTGCGGGCGGCGGCTGGTCGTGTTTGGCGGGTACTGCGACGACGGCCGCGGCTGCCGCTACTTCGGCGACGTGCACGCCTTCTGCCTGGACACGCGCGCCTGGACGCCGCTCGCGGCCGCCGGCCGGGCGCCCGCGCCGCGCTCCGCCTGCCTGCTGCTGCCCGCGCCCAACGACAGCGTGAGTGGCGAGCGACTATACCGGGTGTAACTGAACACCCCAATAACATTTAAGGGGCATAAAAGTTAGATACTAAATGGACCTTATACTTTCAGAGTTATTTGATTTTAAACTGAAAGCAAAAACTTTCAAGTGACAACCATAATCAGCTCTTAACACAAAAGAAATTTAAACACAAAATGACACGTGACAGACGTGAGCGTAGTATTCCTCGTACGCTTACGTAGGGCTTTCAGCACTTAATACCAAAAAATAATTTATTTAGTTTGTATGACGTGAGCGTAGTATTCCTCATACGCTTACGTAGGGCTGTCGGCACTTAATACCAAAAAATAATTTATTTAGTTTGTATGGAAAAAAAAAGTAGGTTTGTTAGCCCTAATATTTTTCCTACAGAATCTCTACTTCTGATGGATACACACCCTTAAATGTTATTGGGGTGTTCAGTTACACCCTGTATATAGGGTTGACGACTTTTCAAAAATCATATACCGGGTGTAAGTGACGGTGTCCCTTTTCTTTTGGCAGTGAGTTCAGAGCGATGTTAATATTTGTTCACCGATGTTTGTTTTTCTCGGAAAAGCTTTTTAAGCGAAAAAAAAGTTTAAATTTTTATTCATGTTACGCAATGTATGGCGCGCCGGCATTATTTTTGTTCCGCTCACACCGGTGCGACGTTCGATGACCCAAACAGCTGATTCCGCACGTAGTGTGATGGAAATGCTGTACGATTTTTTAGAAAAAATTTACGAATTTTCCGGGAAAAAATTTTAGTGATTTTCGAATTAAGATCATGGTCTAAACTCCCTGTTAAAATAAATGGGACACCGTCACTTACACCCTGTACCTATAGTATTTTAAAAACTTACCTCTAAAAATATAGGAGATTGCAAAACAAAATAAAACAAATATAGCATGTAGAGATGGAGATGGAGAGGGCTATGCTCGGGGTTTCTCTACGTGATCACATCAGAAATGATGAGATCCGTAGAAGAACTAAAGTTACCGACATAGCCCAAAGAATCGCACACCTTAAGTGGCAGTGGACAGGACATCGCTCGTAGGTCTGACGGCCGTTGGGGCGGAAAGGTCCTCGAGTGGCGGCCGCGTACCGGGGACCCAGTGTTGGTAGGCCACCCACAAGGTGGACCGACGATCTGGTGAAATTCTAATTATTTAGCTGTCAAAAGCTGACGTAAATGGCGTCCTTTAGGAGATTTACAAGTCTTACAGGAATCACATGTAGGTACTATAGGTGACGATTACCACTTACCATCAGATGGGCGGCCTGCTTGTTTGCCAACCTAGTTGTATAAAAAAAATAGATACAAGTAAATAATTTTCTCGACATAATTTTAGTCTTGTCCATGTTCATTTTAAGACACGCCTGTTGGGAAATTCTACAGCCATGAGTAACGACTACGATATCATGAGCAAAACTAATGTGAGTCATGTACTCGCCGTTTATGTTGACGCCGAGTCCTCTCCAGTCCAAAAGCTGCAATACATCTTCCAACGCAGCTGTGAACAGTTTTGGCGTCTCTTGGCTGAAGTGAAATATATCCTAATGTATTGATTTTATTAAATATAATGTGTTTATTAAATATTAATTAAATCAAAATATTCCAGATATCATCAGTCATCATCGTCATCACTTAGCTACATTAACCAATTCTGGTTCCCTATTAGTTGTAATGAAAATTGATGGTTGGGAATATCCGGCGTATTAACTTAAAATATTGAGTTAGATTATCTTGACTATCGTAGTTGAAAAAATCTTCGATTTTAGTATCACTTCGTTGTCATAGCATAATTGGATATTGTTAGATTGATCATTGTTTCCGCTATAAATTGAGCAAAATCAACAAAATTCGCCAGATTGTGAATAAACTCTATTGCTTCCATCTTTTCACTCTGAAAGCATTCATATCCTTCAGCTTTAGGGTTCAACGTGTGTGCAGCATAGTAAATAGGTTGAGGTGAAATCGAATAGCAACTTCGATTAGACATTTTTGGACGTCATATTATTATAAACTTAATAATCGCCTACGAGTTCAGGGATTCATAATAATAACATATTGCTCAACCATAGTCCAAAAACCATCGTCGAGAATTTTACTTTTGACATCTGTATGAGGTGGTGTTCGATAGAGTGGACTGTATCATAGATTTAATTTGCAACACGAACGAAATTTATTGGTTTAAAGACAATTATAACAAGTTTATAATATAGTGAGAAAAGTGATTTAAAGGGACTCACCTGAGTATTTCGGGACACCAACTTAATTAGCACTTGAGAATTGATAGAGTTTCCTAAGGATTACCTATTGCTGGATCCAGTTGAGTTCTCCTTATTACGCTACTAATCAAACCCATTGTGCTTATTTTAAATGTACTAATTACGAAGTGCTTTATCAATAATAAAATCTACTGCGAGAAACGTTATAAATTACTAGGATTACGATACGACACACGACAATTCGATAACAAGTTGAATGATCAAAAGATGATGGTTAAGTGAATTTGAATTTCTGTCACTTTCTTTTATTTGAATTTTCGCGAACTAAACGAAAGTGTTGCAATTACAAAAAAAAATAATTAATCCACAATCAAGACCAGAATATTGAACAGGTAGAGTGTTATGTTCATGGACAGCAAGACTTTCAGACTTTTTAAAGCTGCTATATGACTTCCCCATATAATATAGCTTTACATGGTACATAATATTAAGGTGTCACCATGAATCTATTTGTCTTTTAGAATCTTGCGAAAAAGTGCGCTTGCATTCACATTTTGCCTTTAATGAAAAGAATGGGACAACATGAGACTTAAGATTGTGCTAAGCTAAGGCTAGGTTAGTAAAATTGGCCATTAGGCTTTATCCTCAGGCGCTGGCCAGACAGAAAAGACGTAAGACGCGGACGCGTCGCGGACGGGGTGGCGTCCTTTCTACTTGTCTGCGCCCCGTCTTTTCTGTGTTGTGTCGCGACGCTTCTATACATTTTGTATGAAAGTAAACAAAACGGGCGCCGCGTCTGCGTCCTGTCCGCGACGCGTCCTCGCCCTACGTCTTTTCTGTGTGGCCAGCGCCTTAGGGTTTGAAAAATATAAAGTTTTTTTTTATTTTAGTTGATAGTTTACGGGGGCTTCTCCCGCGTGCGCGAGGGTCGCACGGAGCACACGCTCACACACACGGACATGTTCCGGCTGTCGGCGCGGGGCGGGGGGTCGGGGGGTGTCGGGGGGTCGGGGGGCGCCGGGGGGTCGGGAGGTGCCGGGGGGTCGGGGGGCGCCGGGGGGTCGGGGGGCGCCGGGGGGTTGACGTGGCGCAGCCTGGCGGGGGGCCCGCTGGCGCCGCCGGCCCGGGCGGGCCAGGCCGCCGCTGTTCTCACGCACGCCCACAAAGCCTACGTTTTTGGAGGAGTCAGCGTAAGTAACGGTCAATTTATTTTTAACTGACTTCAAAAAGGAGGAGGTTCTCAATTCGACGCGTTTGTTTTTTTGTGTATGTACACCGATTACGCTTAGATTTCTGACCCGATTTACGTGTTCTTTTTTTGTTCGATGCGGAATAGTTGCCATTTGGTCCCATAAAAATGCAATTCAGTTTGGTCCAGTAGTTTTCATTTTATGAGCATTTTTTTGTGTTTACTTGGACGATGTAATTTTCACGATACTTTGTTTATATGGACACCGATTACTTCACGGTTTCTGATCCGATTTACGTGTATAAACCGAGCTAATGGAGCTTTGCAGTACGTGAGCTGATGATCAGAATATGAAAACATTTTTTTTATATTGTATTCAATCAGGACGTGGAGGAGACAGAAGAGGAACTCCGCGGGGAGGTGACGGACGAGCTGCTAATGCTGGACCTAGAGTCGGGCAAGTGGCACGACGTCACGCTACGCACCGACCGCGGCGATAAACCTGCGCAGACGCAGCCTACCAACATCACGGAAGAAACTAAAGAGGATGCTATCACCGGTGAGATTGTGTACTATAATATAGAATTCACATAAACATAGTTGTCAACCGTTGAGTGTCAACTGCTGGTTAACATTAACACATGGATTTGAGACGGCCTCACCACACACGGCTTTGTGTGGGGCTGCTACCATAGAATAATTTAAATAACACAAGGCAATAGACCAAAAATTCCAATAATGGAGTGCTCCAAAAGGCGAGTTAAGCTTGCCTACGCATGATCGCGCTCTTGCTCGGTGAACAGTCACGTAAGGTAATGTATTGAGGGTACACCCCACCATAACAGCTCCAATGTTTCGTGTCTTTTGATACCGCCACCATTACCGAAAATCCATTGCGAGAAAGGAACTGAACTGCAGGCCTATTAGCGATCTCATGGTTTTTAAATGATATCATTATGAAATCACAGTGCAAAACGAAAAATAAGATTTTTGGTCAGATTTTTGATCATTTATTCATTCATTCATATCATGATGACATCATTGAACTAATGCCATAGTAATGATATCATTGGAGACATTTGGAGATCGGTAATACAAAATGAAGCATTTCTTGACTTCTTTATCTCAAAATGTATACCATATCATACGATGAATGATCCATAATAGGCCTGCAGAACTGGGGCCCAATTCCGCTAATAAGTTACAGCCGAATCGAAACTAAACCGTTGCGATCGACCAATCGGAGCGCGTATATTGCCATGCAACTGCTCGATGACGTGATATTGTGGCATTCTGCAGGCCAATTATGGATCTTTCATCGTATGACATGGTATAAATTTGAGAAAAAGAAGTCATGAAATGCTGCATTTCGTATTACCGATCTCTAATGATATCATATCACTATGGCATAATTTCACTACTGTCATCATTAAATAATGAAAAAATGTTCAACAATCTCACCGGAAATCGTATTTTTCGTTTTGCACTATGATGATATCATTTGCAAAACCATGAGATCGGTAATAGGCCCTCTGTGGCCCAATTCAGCTAATAAGCTACAGCAGAATCGAAACTGAACCGTTGCGGTCGACCAATCGGAGCGCTTATATTGCCTTTCAATTGCTCGATGACGTGATAATGTGGCGTTCTGATTGGTCGATCGCAACGGTTCAGTTTCGATTCGGCTGTAACTTATTAGCAGAATATATGGTATAAAAAAATAGTGAATTGAAATTCTTGTTCAAACTCCCCGTTTAGTGGTGACAGACGAGGTGTTCACTATGCGCGTGGGCGGCGCCCCTGCCGCGACCCCCCGCGAGGTGACCCCCCAGCAAGTGACCCCCCGTCAGGGTGGCCCCTGTGCCAGGATGTCAGCGTCAATGGCAGTGCAGCGTTCCACCCTCTACGTGTACGGGGGACTGCTGGAACGTGCCGACAAGCAGTTCTATCTCGGCGATATGTACAGTTTGGGTAAATGATATTGTTTTTATACAACAAAAATCAACAATCAGAAAACAACAAGCCCTGATGGTTAGTGACTAGATTCAGCTATAGTAGATGTGATTCTTGTGACATTCATGAATCTATCCTACAAGGACCACAGCGCACAGGTATACCGGGTGTAACGGAATACCGCAATAATATTTAAGGTTGTTGATTTACAAAAAAAAATGTATTATAACTATTCTTTGTATTTTTATGATATGCCTACTTTCGATTTAATACGCTCAACAGTTAAGAGTATTAAATCGAAAGTAGGCATATAATAAAAAAACAAAGAATAGTCATAAAACATTTGTTTTGTAAATCAACAACCTTAAATATTATTGCGGTATTCCGTTACACCCGGTATTTCCAACTTGTGACATGTCATCTACAAAAATTACTGAAGAAAGAAAACAACTTAAAGGTTCTGTTTTTTTGTCGAATTTGTTGTTCTGTTTCCACTTTAAGTATGTTACTGCAATTTACTACCACCTCTACTAGTAATATCACTGCCTATCTTACCCTCCAAACTAGAGTAGAACACAAGCACTGCTGCTTTGCCACGTAAATAGTTGAGATAGACGTACCCGCTCAGTCGACTCAGTATTTTAGTGTATTACTGTATGTTATGCCCATTATATTTCTGTCACTACTCTGGCTGCTAATATTTTCTGCCGTAACAGGGTCGAATCCATAATCACTGCTGTAGCATGGTCATCGGAAGTATCTGCTTAAACCTGATTACCTGGGCTCTAATATTTTGATATAGTTCTCTACAAGCCCACACGTGTAATCTTACACTCATACTAGTAATAGTAGACTTCTGCACAAAAAATCGCTCAACTAAAGCCGTTCAAGTCGATTATACTTCACTTTTTGCCTCTGGCGATTCTCTTCCCTCACGCACATACTATAACAGGGGTGGCGAACCTTTATGTATTAACGTGCCATTTTTTCTAAATAAAAGGTTGCTGCCTTTAATTTTTACTTTGTGATTATTCTGAAAATAATAATACTAAATAAATACTACCAACTCAAAACTGTTAGTGAATTTTGTGATCGGTGGCGTGCCTAAAATATTGTATCGCATGCCATTGGTTCGCCATCCCTGTACTATCAGTACTATAATCACAACTTTGTGCTATAATTGTCCAGGAGCTCTCATCATGGCGTACCGATTTTGACGGAACTTTCACTAATAGATAGCTAATTATACAGGGTGTCTCAGAAACAATGGATAAACCTTTAACTGTTGATAGGTTTCGTCGAGACCTCTCTAATCTCAAATTTTGACTTTAGTAAAAATATCTCGGTTTTCAAGATATTTGATAGTTTATGATTTTTTTTTAAAATGCCACTTTTGGTTGGTTTTTAATGTGCCATTTTTACAAATACGGACTTTTTCTGATTCAGTTTTTTTTAGCTTCTAACGGAATAGTTCAGCTATCAATAACAGTGGTTAAAATTGAGCTAGCTAATCACGAAGTGCTTGGAAAAAACAATGTTCCAAAAAAAATTAAACAAGAAATTATTTTTCTTCGTGTTTGGTCAGCTACCATGTAAAAAAAATGTATGACGCTCATCGTGCCCATTATCTTTAAAAAATGCTTAGTTATTCTAGTTTCAAAAAAGGTATGATAACCTATGCTTAATGTATCTCGTAAATTTTATTACTGCTTGAATAGCAA
Source organism: Schoenobius gigantellus (assembly GCA_963935595.1). Lineage (NCBI taxonomy): Eukaryota > Metazoa > Arthropoda > Insecta > Lepidoptera > Crambidae > Schoenobius > Schoenobius gigantellus. Next base: position 6,776,093 of record OZ012544.1, on the reverse strand, counting down.
ATGGTATGAAATTTTAAAAAGATTTTTTTCGGAATAGTTATTAATTCTTAGTTTGAATAAAGAATTTGAAATAAAACAACATGAAATTTTAATTTTTTATTAAATTTACAATAAATGTTCGAATTGGCGTCCTTGCGCTCTGATACACGCCCTACATCTTTTTATAAAAGAAAGTTTGATGCGGCGCGCGTAACCAGACGTTTTTATGTGTGCAGCTGCATTTTGTATGCGAGTACGCAACTCTGTTATTGAGGATACTGGCCTCGCGTAGACAAGGTCTTTCAGACATCCCCAATAAAAAAAATCCAAGGGATTTAGATCCGGCGATCTGGGCGGCCATAAAATAGGGCCGAGCCGGCCTATCCACCTTTGTGGGAAGTGTTGATTTAAATAATTTCTTACTACTATTGCGTAGTGAGCTGGGCACCCATCATTTTGAAGCCACATTCTCCGCCTCACTTCTAAATTGACATCTTCTAGCATGCCGGGTAAATCATTTTGTAAAAAATTAAGGTAAATTTCACTATTCAGTGTAGCTGGAAGTTCATATGGCCCGATCACCTGTCCGTCAATAATCCCAGTCCACAAGTTAACTTTAAATTGAACTTGGGACCGATCTTCCCTCATCAAATGTGGGTTTTCAACTTGCCAGCTATGTAGATTGTGGATGTTGAAATATCCATCTCTCCGGCATGAGGATTCATCCGTCCATAAAATTTTATTGAAAAATTGCGGGTCCTCCCTTATTTTATTTAACATGATTCTGCAGAATGCAATCCTGCGCGGATAGTCAGCAGACTGTAGAGTTTGGACCCTTTGAATATGGAAAGGGTGCAAAAGGTATTTTTTCAATATGCGATGCACTTTGCTTCTATTAATGCCGGTTCGACGTGCAATTTCACGCACAGAACGTGTTGAATCTTCTTCTATTTCGTCGAGGACTACTACTTCTTCATCGTCGTTTCTTTCTGGTCTTCCTGGCCCTGCACCACCAATGCCTTTTCCTGGAAGCCTCCCTTCGCAGTACGAATTATATACCCGAGCAAAAACTCGATAGTCCGGGTGACGTGCATTGGGGTACCTAATACAAAAAATGACGTTATTAAATTTACTAATTCATTTAATTTTAAAATCTAATTAAACACGGCGTGTGACTATTTTTAGAAGGATAACATAATGTAAGACCCATCCTGATACGTTTAACTAAAGTTGCAATAAATGTGTGCGATTTAAAAAAAAATAAGATTGATTGAATTAAAGAGAAAATAAATAATCTTACCTCTCTGCGTACAGACGAGCAGCAGCGTTAGCATTTCCTCGACATTCGCCATAAACGAAATGCATGTTTGCATATTCGCGCGACGTGTACTGATGTCTAGGCATGTTCAGTGTTATGTATTGGTTGTCAGTTAGGTTTCACAGCACAAACAATATCCAAATCGTAAAGCTAGCCAAGTCCATATGATCACCAGTTGTCAATAGGTTTCACAGCACAAACAATATCCGAATCGCAAAGCTAGTCAAGTCCAAAATCACAGCAAAATGTCGTTTAAAATCATCGAAGCTCTATCGAATCTCTCGAATACAGAAAACACGCGTGGGTCACAACCGGAGTTCAGAAGGACACTAACAATCGTAACAAAGAACCCAATGATCAGACGCAGGTAAAAAAAGTCCTTCCAGGAAATTCGATAGCAGGTAAGGTTGCAAATGCTTATGACTCATGTGCTGTTAATGATAAGGCTCCTTTTTGATTGCGCATAGTGGATGAGACATGTGGCAGGCAGGGGCCACAAAAAAAAACACGTTTCTCAACTCTGTGACTCGCAAACGAATGTTTACAAATAAGCTTTAAGTGCTTATTAGTGGAAAAAAAACCTTTTTTTTTTTTCAAATTTTCATTTTATTTGCTATTCAACCAGTCAGAAAGTCAAGAAAGCATAAACTTAATACTGGAAAACTAAATTAACCGAATAAAATTAATCCGAAAAATATTTAATCCGACAAACAATCTTTTTAAAATTTTCATACCATTTGCTATTCAAGCAGTAATAAAAGTTCAGAGATACATTAAGCATAAGTTTATCATACCTTTTTTGAAACTAGAATAACTAAGCATTTTTTTAAGATAATGGGCAGGATGAGCATCATACATTTTTTTTACATGGTAGCAGACCAAACACGAAGAAAAATAATTTCTTGTTTAATTTTTTTTGGAACATTGTTTTTTCCAAGCACTTCGTGATTAGCTAGCTCAATTTTAACCACTGTTATTGATAGCTGAACTATTCCGTTAGAAGCTAAAAAAACCTGAATCAGAAAAAGTCCGTATTTGTAAAAATGGCACATTAAAAACCAACCAAAAGTGGCATTTTAAAAAAAAATCATAAACTATCAAATATCTTGAAAACCGAGATATTTTTACTAAAGTCAAAATTTGAGATTAGAGAGGTCTCGACGAAACCTATCAACAGTTAAAGGTTTATCCATTGTTTCTGAGACACCCTGTATAATTAGCTATCTATTAGTGAAAGTTCCGTCAAAATCGGTACAACTGTTCCGGAGATTAGCAGGAACAAACAGACAGACAGACAGACAAAACTTGTTATTTTGACATTACAAACAGACACTTCAATTTTATTTATTTGTATAAACTAGTAAAGCTACTGTTGACTTCACAGATCTACATAAACTGAACGGGTGGAAAACAATAATCGAACAACCGTCTCTACCGGACTGGCTCGGGTCAGATTCTGAAGATGAAGAGACAGATTCCGGATCTGAATCAGAGGATAGCGAAGACAGTGATGAAGAAGAGTGAATATTTTGTATATTTTAAACGAAGTTAACAAATTTTATGATGTAGAACTGCCAATATTTTCTTGATCCATATATTTTCTGAGGTATTAAGTATAGAAATATCAATGTGCGATAGTGAACGTGGGTAATTGTGGCGTATTAAAGGTGGAGATGTCTATGCAACAATAAATTTACTTGTATACACCTTGACTTACCATTCGTTCATTACATCATGATGACATGATTGAAATTATGCCATTGTGGTGATATCAGAGGCGGTCGGTAACACCAAATGAAGCGTTTCACGACTTCTTTATCTCAAATTTTATACCATGTCATACGATGAAAGATCCATAATAGGCCTGCTGATGCCAAATGTTGCCTAAATTTGCCAAGTATTGACGTTTCCACATTATTTTTTATCTCTGAGAGTGAACAAGAAAACAATGTGAGTGAGTGAACAAGAAAACAACTAAATATCAAAATTAATCATTAGAACAAGGGCAGGAACTGCTGTCATCACTCAACATTTCCCCCACTTTCTACTGACATACTTATAAAGTACGGACTTCGGAATAAAGTCTCAAGTAGAATAATTGTAGTTGAGATACAATAATTATGGTATTAATTAATGTATAATTCCATTATGAACTAGCTGTTCTTAACGTCGTTTTGTAAAAGGACTTGTTATCGATTGACGTTTAATGTTTCTGAATTGTTTTCCTGGGAAAGATTTTGTATTTTAATAAATATGTAGGTACATTTTAAATTAAGGATTACTTTGTGATATAAGTTAATGCTATTAAACATTTTATGTTAATATCCATTGTATTCATTAGACAAAAACTATATCCGATCTCTGATTCCACTCCTAACCATCTGGTAGTAACAAATAGGATTAGGAGTATTAGGACTGAACTTCAGCAGTCTTATTACAAAACATGGTCTAAACTTAGTTCAGGGGCCTAAATTCCGCTAATCTTAACGACGTTGTCGCTTCGTGATAACGTTTCAATAAAATTGCTTTTGTCGCTTTTATGCGCATTTTCTGTTGCAATTTTTTAGTACCACAATTTCTTGATAAGTCAATAGTGACAAATGTTTTAGTTAGTATTCGGTTAACCAACAATAACTCTCAAAAAGCGATGCTATTTAAGCGTTATTGACACGCCACAAATGCGTTAACGCTTGCAGAATAAGGCCCCTGGTTTAAACCAGGACTAAATTGACGCTGTCTCTTTTTGCGAATCTGGTATTCGGCGCAGGAGATAATCATATACATATACATGTCATTTTATTGTGCTATATAGCAAGCACTTCTAGTCTTGTCATAATAGTTTTAAAATAAAACCACAGTGCACGTGTTATTTTTTTATTTATATACACAAATTCATATCTAGATATTACATCTTTATAAAAATTTAGTAAATCTACACATTGTTATACTCATTCTGTCCCATAGTTTGCTTATTATAATGAACTGTTTACTAGTCCATTTTTTAAATAAAACCGTATTAATAAATAAGAAAAATTATTTCAGCTATACACAATCACTGTGAATAGTTTAAAAATAAATATGCACCAAGTATGAACTCTTGAAAGTCCCAGTCAAGTAAGTTCTATAACAAATGTACTTACAGTGTAAAATTTTACCCTAGAATGCTAGAAATATAGCAGCCCTACCATGGGTTTGCAGCGAAGGGCTTCGCTGGCGACAACGCACACATTGTGTGAAGTTGTATAAATTTTCATCCGAATATAAGAAGCTGCCAGCGGGTCGCAATAGGTGCAAACTCATTGTAACGCTTACTGGCCCAAATTGTGCACGACAGCAATTTAAAAAGCTATCTATTTGGTGTCACATAACGTTGTGTTGAAATAAAACCCAAATTTAAAACTGTCGAGTACAGTAAAATTTAAAATGTTTACAGGCAGTATTTGCAGGCGCGTAATCGTCTCTAAAAATTTGACGTCAGAGTCTTTAATCGATGGTATGTTACAAGAATCACAGAACATCCCGCGCCACGCGGAAATCGGAAGAAAACACGCTGCCATAGTAACACTCCGCAATAGCAACAACCGAAACTGACTAGATTTTGCCCCGAGATCGTGTGACGCGGTGTGGTGTGGTGGTACTCTATGAAAGTGAGTCGATGACTCTCGCTTGAAGTCTAAGGGCCGATCCTCACTATAATGCCGTTCACAGCTCGTTCTCGATCCGATCTTGGTCTGGTAGTCGTATCGTGACAAGTTCAATCTCACTCAAGCAACATTTCTTCGAGACTGATCGCGATTGGAATGGGATTCGAGAGAAACTACTGTTTACTGTTACGGATAGTATCAATGCAGACATATATTTCTCATTTAATAATATTTTACCGGACCGTGAACGGCATTATAGTGACGATCGGCCCTAATTCTTCTGACAAGTTACAGTCCAAACAGAACAATCGTTGCTATCGACCAATCGAAGCACATAGATCGACTGTCAAATAATCGATGCCGTGCTAATGTGGCCTTCTGATTGGTCGAAAGCAACGGTACAGCGGTGGTTTTTAGTGGAATTGGGTCTCTGGCCATTTCCACCGAACCACCCAACTGACTGTATATTCAAAAGCGTATTGACGGTATCTTTCAGGCCTTATTGTGGTCCAGTTTCACTGTATATTCCCACGCAATGTACCGTTGATCTCTAGATCATAATAATTTAGAATCTTCTTATACGACTCTACCCATTAGGGAATATGCATCTTTTTAGCGTTTATTTCAGTTGAAAATTGTTTTATCCCAATTAGTAAATGAATAAATTAGTTATTGTGAAAAGAAATTTTTTGATTAAGTAAATGTTATCTATTTTTATGTAGTCATTGACATTTTTAAGATTACTAGTAAAACTGGCCAGATACAACATATTTATATTTCCAAAATCTGATTCCAACTTTCACAATTCTTTGGGAATGTTCAATAGATCCTAAGCACATATTCAATGAGTTTTAAAGCGGCCCTCAAATCACGTGCAAATTCTAATATAAAGGTTCACGTAGTTCGATATACTGTTAATATTAATATGTGAGGCTTACTTGTGCATTCGATATAAATCACTTTGCCTTGATAATCTGTCTAATCTACATACCGTAACATTTCTCAGAAAAGAGGATTGCGTACATATTTCCCATTGTTTATTACGGAGGAAAAATATTATCCCACATGGATCTATTGGCAGTGATTCCCTATACCTTGTTACATAAGATTACTCATGATGACACATTGATAGTTTCCCAACAACCACAGGGCGAACATTTTAATTCTCAGATAGATTTTAGATAATCCTATAATGAAATGACGTAAGCAAACGTTCGTTGGGTGGCGAATAATTATCGTTACTGAGTCAGCTCTCAGCAACGGCTTTTCTGTTTCTCACGAAAAATTTATAGAAATGGCATTAGCTGGGGAAAAAAGCGTTTAGTTGTCACAAGCTAATGTCAACTCCATACATTTTTCCTGCGTTACTGCAACACTAAAAGAAACTATTAGAATCACGTAATCTTATAGTCAATTACGTCATAGGAAGTGATTAGGAATTGCCCATACATACGGTGGCCACTGAAGAAATTTAAAATTAAGACCTTCAATGTTTTTAGTAACAACATTGTACGGAGGTCAGGAGAAATGTAAGTTTGCACATAATTTCAAGCAGTCCACTTCAATAATAAAGTGATGCGAATGAATAATATCTAGAATGAAACCACAAATATAAAAGACTGTAGAATATAATAAATAATACGGCGGTTGAAATCTTATGCGCCATAGAATTATGAGAATGCTGCGCGATATTATATGTATACGATAAACAATTATTATTATACAATTTTAATAGCGTTACATTGTACATACATATGTTATATTATATATACAATGAAATTACCGAAAATTGCACTCCATTCCTTCACTTACACAGTGTAAAAATATTGAAGAAATACTTTTATATAAAAAAATCTACAATTCCATTTCGTTTACTAAGTTTTCACTTACGTTTTATATTTACGTATTATATGAAGATAATTATAGTTTACACGAATCCAAGAATAAAACTAAAACAATTTTTATTAAATTTAAAAATTAAATTAAGTAGATGGCACTTTTGCAGATAGGCAAGTACATTCAACTTTTGGTCCCCGCATCTTGCTAGCGCGTTGCAAGATTTTTTTCACATAATCCAATTATGGTGCCATGACTATCGAATATATATGTTCATTAGGTCTATATATTACAGAGATATGTCAACAGTAGTGCAGAATTATCGTCTTGCTATATAATTATTCAGGTGTTATTCAGAAATTAGGTATCACAGGAAGTAGTATTAATGCGGTGGTCCAATGTAGTGTGGCCTTAATTATCAAGTTAATGAACGTTAACGTCTAAGGAAACGTCAGCTTCATAAGCGGGCAAACATTTCGATGTTAGCGTGATATCCCATTCAGAATATTTTTTTAGCGATAAATGGTGAGATATATGATTTGCAATATTTTTTTAGCGATAAATGGTGAGAAGTGACACTATTTTCTGGAACACCCGTATATAGCGAAATCTCGACCTTCGTAAATTTTCTGACAGATGATTTAATACCACTGCCTCCAAATATTAAATACAATTAAGAACTACAAACACTTAACATACCAACAACAATAATTGATTAATTCCCGATACTTAGCATATTGTCACTAGCTGTATTTTATTCAATTATTGCAACAAACCACAATATTTCGCAAATATACACAATATGGCTATAATGTTAGGGACAAAAAATATATTTATTTATGTGAATTTAAGCATTAATATCGTCGATTAAAATATTGTCACATTCAGTAAGTATATCTTTTTACATGTTCAAACTAAATGAGCGTGCCTAATTTGAACAGGCATTTACTGCTCAATCGTACTTCTCAAAAGAAAATTTCCATACAAAACAAAAATATCAAATATATCAGTCAATAAGAAAATTAGTCAATATCCTAAACCGAAAATAACGTCCGTAACAATTTTTTATTTAAATATAAAAAACAAATTAAATCGAAAATAAAATCAGTCTCTTACTTTTAGATGTTATGACTAAGTTTTATGTACATACATTAGTAAGTTGTTAGGCGTTCACAAGACAGCACACACGCGCTGTCACGAAGTGGGGGTATGTTTCTACAATATAAAATTTCTATCTACGTATATCTCTTGACTGATAGACAGGAAATCATTATCCTAATGTTCAATTCCTATGTAAACCAAATAAATTTGTAAAATATTAATTGAATTACTAAAAATTTAGGTAATCCATAATGAAAAAAAAATTGATAACATGAAGAATGTCAGTCGATCATAAAAACAATATATTTAATTATATTGGCGCTTGGCGCTAACTATTTTATCGACCGAGTTGTATAGGTATATTTAAAAAAAAATATTGCCAATGTCAAGAGAATGGTTACTTCGCGACACCACGCCGACACACTTCCACCAAACACACTTAAGTATACGCATTATATTTCCACTATCTAATTATCTATTTACATGTCCATATTTACAAATTTCCATTACTAAATAAATACGAAACAAAATTTGGCTGAATGACACTTTACAAGCGGCTGCGTAGCGTGTTTCAGTAACAAATCTACGTGGAAAATTGGGCTTTATGGCAGAACGGATAAAGAATGTTATGAAATGGCTTCGCCCCATACAATTAGCTGAAAGCTAATGCCAAAGCTATCACTATACGCTCGAGCGCTGAGTTCTATTTGGTCGAAAGTACGAAACACTCGTAAAATTACATGTTGACAAATCTCACGGTCCGTAATGCGAAAAGTGTGCAAACCTACAAAGGCTATTAGATAGGGTGCATACATGCTTGCCATGAATTTTTACTATGCTTTAGCATATTGCTTATACTTACACTAACCGATGTGAAAATCACCATTATTTATGGAGCAGTTGCACAATACAAACTATTTTAACATACATATTCGCAACAGGGCACCTAAGCACATTACGGACCGTAGCTGATGATTTTTTAGAGATGATAGCCAGTCTTCTTTATACGTTCCGCGGACCTTATTGTCGTTTACTGTGTCCGTATCATAGATGTATAATTCATAGACTAGCAATAGATAACTTATATTGAATCTAAGTTACAGAGATATCTAGATGACACCATTTTCCCGCACGTCACCGTTTACCTGAAACGTGCTCATTGCATTTACTCAAATTCATATCGCGCTAGATAAGTGAGATATCTTCATTTCGGTGTGAAAACGAGCCACCTATTGCCAATCTACACAATCCTACATCTGTGTCCCCACCGGTTACTACGCGGGCCGTCTATATCACAGTCTCGGCCGCGCTGACTAGGCTACCTGCGAGCCGTTCACTCGCACGCTCTGACAACCGTACACGTTCATATCGGACCGCATTCTACGCAACGTACAACTAGTGTACGTGCGAAACACAAAAAAATATGACGAGTTACGCACTGGTACAAAAAAAAATAGTCAAACACCTCGTATACACCCTTCGCTTTTACCGAGTAGTTTTACTGAGAATTCACATCACAACGGTTATCTATTCGGTTCATCACTGTGAAAGCCCAATAGCTGCACTGTCACACCACTCGATAATCGATCACACGGAAACATCGGCGAGGGATCCGTGAACGCGAACGGCGAGTCTGCAGCACTCGAATAACACTTCACAATCGATGGATCTGATCGAGGCTCGCACCCCCCGCTCAGAAGAGGTCCGTGACGATGGATCCGAACCACGCGCAGACGACGGGCAGCGCGTACGTGAAAAGCGCCCTCTGCAGGGAGGGTCTACTCGCGGAGCCGGGCAGGGGTTCCGCAGGGGTCGCCTGGGCCCGCTCCGTCTCGCCGGACGTGTCTACGGAGGCTGGGTCCAGCTCGGGCCGGGTGGGTTCGCTGCGGCTCCTCACGTCCACGTTGTTGGGTGCGGGTCCCCCGACGACGGCCGGCACGAGCGGCGGCTCGGGCGCCTCGGGCGCCTCGGGCGCCTCGAGCCGAGGCACCGCCTCCTGCGTCCTGTCCTCCGTGTCGGACGTCTCGTCGAAGTCCGGCGGGATGTGGCCGGAGCCTGCAATAAGTACCGTATTGTGAGTGTTGTTGTTTTCATTATTTTATTTGATAACTAAATTTACAGCCGACGTGAATAGCACAAGGTGACAAATGTATGACGGTGATTGTAACTAATCAAAAACATCGTATAATAATTACGACTATCTAAAAACCAAAAACTTCATTTTGAGCATTTAGTACAATGATCTCAGTCTTCGGTATCTTTAGGTGTGGCTTTTAGCCTAGTTAAGTCTACACCACACAAAAAAAAACCAATCGTACGAAAAAGAACACAGTAGAACGAAATTTTCAAACAAAAATTGAATAATTAATAAATCAATCAATATATTAAAAAATATCTCGGGCGGAACAAGAACCTTTTATTTTGATATCAATAATTTACTATTTTTGAATATTTATTCTGTGGATTCTGCAACGAGTGGTCTCATCCACGCGTTTCTGTTTTGTACTAGTAGAATATACGCGAATGTTGCATTGACACTGAAATGTTTACTGTCGTTTGAATCACAAAATGTTTAATGTAGCCAATTATATATTAACAATATTATATAGATAGTAATAATTTAGAAAAACGGAATCTAATATGGAATTTGTTTTTAATGATAACATTGAATTCGAGTGATTTAAAATAAAAATCTTTAAAATTGGGAACAACAGAAAAAAAAATAGTACACGATCTGTAATATTTGAATTCGAATATAAGACACACTGCTCACGATACAAAAATGTGTGTCCCGAACAATAATCGATGGACGGAGTGACTCATTGATTGTTGGGCGGATTGATCGATCGAGTGATTGATTTTGAGTCTAGTTGCGCGATCGAAGTGCGCGAGTACGTCAGTCAGACACATCATGCACGGGGTCGTCGGCGTCACTCACCCGGCGCGGAGTAGTCGTAGTCGTCCTCGTCGTCGCCCTCGCGGTCGCCGGAGCCGGAGCCCGAGCCCTCGGAGAAGGCCAGCCGCGCCTGCGCCGCCTCCCCCCAGCCGCCGCCCGCTGCCGACAGACGGACGGACGGTCACACTCGTGCCACACTTATGCAACACATCTCCGCCCGCACACACAATAAATAATAGTACTAAAGTACAGAAGGATCACTCTCGAAGGAAAGCCAAGTTTACGTATGAAAATTTCCCTGCGTTCCAGATAAAGCACTGCTACTTTCTGAGGCTAACATCTGATGTTAGCCTCGTTTTGCGTTTCTTTTAAGAAATGTTGACATTTTTAGCCGCGCTAATTGTTACAAATGAAACGCAAGGTACTGATTTTTCGTGCTGAATTTTGACACCTCACTTAATTAGTCCAGCCACTTAAAATTTTTTTATAATATAAATCAGAATTGGCTAATACTACAAATATCTTTCAATAAATTTTTTAAATCCGCTGAAAATCCTTTTCGATTCATGAAAAAAACATTCCAAATGTCAAATTTGAAAGCTATCAAAAAGTGGTATCAGAGGACCCATCTATTAACATGGGTATTTGATGCTAGCATTTCGTGTTAAAAATGTTTAAATGAAACGCATGACAACCAGCAAGAAAAACTAGCATCACCGGCTAATGAAACGCAGAGATGCTAAAAATGTTGGTATTTATGGCTAAAAATGCTTATCTGGAACGGGCCGTTTACCTACTCTCACGACCTTCATCCGACTGCACGGGAAATTGAAATCTATTGCACGGCACGGGTGTTCCAATTTCGTTACGCGCCGCTGATCCGATACCGATTTGGCGATAAGAGCGCAGCCCCCCTAGCACGTCCACCAAAACACGATATGATAAAGCGGTTTATCGCTGTGAACTGTCAAAAGACAATAGGGTTTCGTCGTAATTTGTCAGTTTCCCGCGATAAATTGCTTTATCATATCGTGTTTTGGTGGACGTGCTACGGGGGCAGGGTTCCCACTCACCGATATGCAGTTATCGTTCCCCCTTACCCTCCACCAACCCATCGCCCTACTCGACCGATCGTGGTTATACGGGCCGAAACAGCGGGAGATGTGCGCGGAACCTGCGTAATCGCACTCTAGCCGCGCACACTTCTCGACTCCCTACAAGTTATTTAAATATTTCTCCCGGTCCCTCGGCAGTTATCGTTATCGAAAAAAATCTAAATTATTACGTGCGACGCGGCCAGCGTGCGAGCCGAGCGGCAACCTTTAGCCATACACCGGCCCAACGAACCTAAACTGCGGAGTGAAACCACCATGCCTCCGCCTCGAAACTGTAGTGGCGAAACCGCTGAACGATCCTCCCGCGTTGTCGTTCATAAGGCGTGCGAGCTCCTGCGAGCTCGCCTACTCTAACCCGCGGTTATATGACTATGGCGCTGTTTCTGTCGCGCGCGGATCCGCCCGATCTGCTCGGACGCCGTCTATACACCTCCGCGTTCGATTCGCCGTTTTGTTTGTACCTGACTATGCCACAATATAAAGAACGATACAGTAGCTCAGTAGGTACAGTAGTACAGTAAGCTCCCATTCAAGCTATACATTTACACTACGAAAACCGCCACTGTTACCAGCGACATAAGAACGGTCCAAAGGTCAAACAGTATAGCTTGATAAGGAGCTTACTGTACAGTAGCCTGTTAGTAAAGGGACAAATCGGCGCACGCACACATACAAACGTCGTTTACACGGCCGCCAAGCATGCTCTGAACGGCATAGCGACGCAGTGTCACGCCGCGCGCCGGCCGAGGTTGTGGTGTTCCACATACACGCCGCGCCGCTCACGCGCGGCTTGTACGTATGCGTGCACTGATTTTTTGTAGGTACCAACCCTAGCGCCCAGTTCAGCTTTAGGTATAAATTTCAAAGACACGCCAGAGTCGGGCTACTGTATCGTTCTCTATATTGTGCTATGCGTCACGGTTTCGCCTCGTTAGTTTCGCGGCGCAGGTGTGTTACTGGCATTATACGTTTGTTCGCGCACAACGGCTCTCAGCCTTCGTCCCACTAGCGGCCTAATTCTGCGTCTCTTAACGTTGGAATCGTGTCTCGATAGCGTTTCAATGTAACTGCTTTTGTCACATATACGCTTTTCGTGGTGATATTACAATTTCTTGAGAAGTAAATAGTGAAAACTGTTTTAGTTAGTGATTGGTTAACGCTTTAAAAGCAATACTATTGAAGCGTTATTGACGCGCCATAAATGCATTTACGCGAGCAGAATAAGGCCTCTGATGGTAAGTGACGAACGCATCAAAGTCCAGCATGCGGATATACATTGTTTAATTATTCCAATGCACGAGGAAACTTTTGAGGTCATCATCATAACAGCTCATATACGTCCCCACCGACGGGCTCGAGCCTACGCTAAATTAGAGTGTTCAGGATTTAGTCAACCACGCTGGCGTAGTGCGGATTTGTCGACTTCGAGTACACGTTTGAATTTCTTCATAGACGTGTGCAGGTTGCCTCACGATGTTTTCCTTCACCGTAGCAGCGTCGGACAAATGTATGTATATTTAAAATTCGAAAAACATACCTACATGGCAGTCTCGAAGTCCGCATCTTCCTATCAGAAGGCAAGTGTCGTGTCCACAGCGCCGCAAGAGGAACAAAGAAAAAATGCCGCCAGCGCCGCGCCGCCCACCTCCGGGCCGACACAGCACGCAACACACAGCACACAGCACGCAGCACGCAGCACGCAGCACACAGCACACAGCACACAGCACGCAGCACACAGCACGCAGCACACAGCACGCAGCACACAGCACACAGCACGCAGCACACAGCACGCAGCACACAGCACGCAGCACACAGCACGCAGCACACAGCACACAGCACACAGCACACAGCACGCAGAACGCAGCACACAGCACGCAGCACGCAGCACACAGCACGCAGCACACAGCACGCAGCACACAGCACGCAGCACACAGCACACAGCACGCAGCACACAGCACGCAACACACAGCACACAGCACACAGCACGCAGCACACAGCACGCCACTCACCGGGAGCCGGCGCCGGCGCGTGGTCCGGCCAGCGCACCTCGAGCCCGTTGTACGCGTCCCGCAGCCACGCGGCCAGCGCCCGCAGCTGGTCCTGGAGGCGGCGCGCGGCCGCCGCGCCCGCCGCCAGCGCCGCGCCGCCCACCTCCGGGCCGACACAGCACGCAACACACAGCACACAGCACACAGCACACAGCACGCAGCACACAGCACGCGACTCACCGGGAGCCGGCGCCGGCGCGGGGTCCGGCCAGCGCACCTCGAGCCCGTTGTACGCGTCCCGCAGCCACGCGGCCAGCGCCCGCAGCTGGTCCTGGAGGCGGCGCGCGGCCGCCGCGCCCGCCGCCAGCGCCGCGCCGCCCACCTCCGGGCCGACACAGCACGCAACACACAGCACACAGCACACAGCACACAGCACGCAGCACACAGCACGCCACTCACCGGGAGCCGGCGCCGGCGCGGGGTCCGGCCAGCGCACCTCGAGCCCGTTGTACGCGTCCCGCAGCCACGCGGCCAGCGCCCGCAGCTGGTCCTGGAGGCGGCGCGCGGCCGCCGCGCCCGCCGCCAGCGCCGCGCCGCCCACCTCCGGGTTGGCCGCCAGCGCCGCCGACCCGCCGCCCGCCGCGCCGCCGCCGTAGCTGCCGCACGCGCACAATAGTACATTACTGCCGCGGTCTATAATGACCACTTCGCCGGTCGCGCTGACGATGGCCGACAGCGCGGCGTGGCGCAGCTCCAGGCCGACACAGCGCGGTCGGCGTGCAGCACGCGATCGACGAGCTGAGATAAAGGCCGAGACCGTAGCTCGAGGCCTTTGCAGTGAGGACAGCGAGGGCTGCAATGATGGCCAAGCTGGAAGGCCTAGAGCGTAGCTAGGCTAGCTCGAGGCGATCATAGCGTGATCAGCGAAGCAGTCGTTGTGGGCCGAGGCTTGTATAGTGCTTTACTCAAAAATGCAAGTACCTAATCTAAATAAAACCAGCAAGTGATTTAAATAAAAAAATGTATTAATTAACTAGAAATTTAATAAAAATGACAATTATGAAAAGTTTACGGCAAGGTCGACTTTGCTCAAACAAGGTTGTCAAAATAATGACCACATTACATGCATTTTTGAATAAAGATCATATTAGTACTCCGCGCGTATGGAACGGCCCCTCGCCTCCCCGCACTCGTTTCGAATACCGCGCCCCACCCCGCACTTCTTTGTAGACGCGGCATAATTAATGGCTAATTACAAATTGTACGCACGCATGCACACTTGTACGCACTCGCCACAGCAAGTTTTATGTTTGCACTACTTTTCGTAATGCCGCCGCTATTACGATCTTCTATATTCTACAGAAATTTATATTAAGAGACTGTTGAGTGACAGCGTGTCTGGAGTTATAATCTAAGCCCCGCGTTCAAAGAACGCCGTTTTAACAGTTGTCATCCCCAGAGTTTATCTGGCCAAAACTGATGGGTAAACCATGAGAATGACAACTATCAAATCGGATTTCTAAGAGCGTGAGAGCTGTAAGTACAAAAAAAATGGTAACAGACTAATATTATCACAAACGTCCTAAATAATTTGCAAAATTGCCGTTGCCTAGGGCCTATACGGCGCAATGCGGGCCTGCGCGGTGTTATACGGGCCTGTGCGACGCAATGCGGGCCTGTGCGGGCCTGTGCCGGCTCGTAGCCGTCGCTCGGGTACCTGTGCACGGCGCTGCCGTTGAAGCAGGGCGCGGCGGTGACGCTGCGCGCGGCGCACAGCAGCGCGGGCAGCTCGCCCCAGAAGCGCCGCGCGCCGCGCAGCCGCCCGCGCACCTCCCGCACCAGCTTCTCCAGCGCCGCGCCCCCCCACTCGGAACCACCGCCGCCACCGCCGCCACCGCCGCCTGCCACCGACAGGGCACGTCTCGATTGAACGGAACAATGAACGAGTAAACTGTTTAAGTTGCATATCCTTACATAGTTTTCTTGGTCCTTCGATCCGGATCCGTAGGTCGCTGGTTCAAATCCGGCTCGAAGGACCAAAAAACTATGTAAGGGTGTATGCAACTTAAACCTAACTTGAATGCAACTTAATCTAATGTCATACGTCAATGCAGATGAGTGCCCAAAGAAGTAAATAAAAATGCTAGGCGAGAGTTCTCGCTAAGACTTCTAGTGGAACACTAATTTATTATATGCATTACGATATAAAGAAATGTCAGGTTGCCGATCATTGCACTTCTCAATAGGGAATATGCATAAAATTTATATGTGTATCAAATATTTTTTCTAGATTCTTTATTGTCTTTTATATTATACTTAAAATGTATTTTTTTATTTAGTTGTTATTTAAACCCAAAAAATATTATATAAAAAGTGAAAATTATGGGAGAAAAATTCAAACTTACAAAACGCGCCACCATTGGTCGAAACGGAATGTGACGTCAGTGGTCATTCACGTCAATGCCTCAATGGATTTATCGGCTTCGATATTCATGTGTTAGTAGTATTTGTGAGAAAAAATGTTTAAAACTGTATTTCTGTGTGATTACTTGTGTACGTATATATATTTGTATGTAATCAATCTAGGACGATGACAGAAACTGGTTTTGTCAAAGCACAATCGGATAATCTACCGAAAATAGATGCATTTATTATGTCAGCATATTTTGCATCAAATCTCGATTTTACGAGCGCAGTGATCAAAGGACTGAAAGCAGCAAGGTAATTTTTATGTTAAATGGTATATTTAAGTCCAGAACATAGATTTTTATTCATAAATGTTTAAATAATACTTACAACAAAACATAACCTTTACTTAAGTACCTACCATTTGTCATTAAAATTGTTCCTAAACTCCTAATTTACGTCTATATCATTATAATTTACACGTAAAAATATATTATTGAAGCGCACTCAAGTATGATATGTTTATATACTTTTTGTAAAATGAAATAAATACTTACTATATCTATTCCGATTTATATGAAAAATTTTCTTTCAGTATTTAAGTGCTTGTTTGTTTCAGATCAGCGGCCCAATTCTGCTAATAAGTTATACCCGAATCGAAACTGAAACTAACTTGCTAACTTTGTTGTAATAAAAAAATCAAAATTTCGTAAAACCGCAATAGGAATAAGCAAGCTCTTTAGATAAGTTTTTAATTAACTTTTGTACAAGTTAGGTTAGTTTTAGACCGAATCATCTGCTGCTCAATAGCTAATTCACACTAAGCTGTACATAAATATAGCACACGTTAAAATGATCTTTACAACAAAATACAACCGATAATGGAGATACATTTTCCCTTCTCATCATTTTACGCCATTTTTTCGTAATTTCGCATGGCGTTGAATACGAAAAGACACTTTAATACAGTTGCTCAAAAAGTTGTATATTGCAGGGCTGTTTAGCGTCCGGGATGACCACCATTACGCACTAGTGCTTTTTCTTTACCAAATGTCAAATGTCTAGAATGATACACATTTTGCTTTCTTCCTGCTTTTTTCTAGCATGCTAAGTTAAGATTGCGCTAAATAATCTGACTGGTCTACCAGATTTTGTATTGTAAAAGCATGCCTAAAAGCAAAGCATAACAAAAAGCACGGCCGGACCTTGCTTTTAAAAACACGACAAGCAAAGCATAGCACGCATTTGCTTTGTCACTGCTGTGTACGTACAACGATATATTTGGCGCCATTTTTCTAAAATTTTCTCTGCGTGATTATTGATTGTTGTTATTTGTTTAAAAGTTTAATCTATCTTCTAATATATAAAATTCTTGTGTCACAGTGTTTGTTACCGAACTCCTCCGAAACGGCTTGACCGATCTTTATGAATTTTTTTGTGTATATTCAGTAGGTCTGAGAATAGGTCGTAAACTATTTTTTATTACGGCGAAACGTAAGTTCGCCGTCATTTGTAGTGAAAATAACTATTATGGGGTGTATTATTAATATTGTTTTTGCACTGCGGTACCATACAATACTTGTAAAAAGGTTTTTTAACTTCTTCCATGATTTGTATAGCAATTAACTGAAATTAAGACACGAAATAAGTATGTGGGCGCGTTAACGCTATAGTAAACAAACACGAGACCAATGACAACTAAAACCAATGACGTCATCAAAACGCGCGCAAAATGGTGGCGTTTGAACGGCTCAAATTTATTCGATGTTTTAAATTTCACTTTGAACAATAACTTGACTATTTTCAAGCCTATTTATATTTTTTTCTATGTTATAAAGATGTAATTGATTAGTTTATGAAATAAAAAAAAATCATGCATATTCCCTATTGTAGGTCGCGATCAAAGTGTAAGGTTGACGCGCCTGCTGACGATAAAAATAATTGCATAACGTACTCTGTACAGGACGGCTCCGCGTTAGCACGTAAGCTGCCCTATCGAGCGCGATATCAAATTGTACACCTTGTAAATTGATTACCGGAGGGAGACTGTACCAGGGTCGTGTGCATGAGTACCTCCGTCTTACCTATTTCTGCCGCAAAGCAGCAGTACTTGCATTACTATGTTCCGGTTTGAAGGGTAAGATATGACACTGAAATTACTGGGTACCGTGACTTTACATCTCATGTCACAAGTTGGCAACATACACTGTGGTTGTTCGGGGGACCCACATGTATTATAGGTGACTGTTACCACTTACCATCAAGTGGGCAGTTTACTTGTTTGCCAACTTAGTAGCAATAAAAAAACACACTCGAGTCTAAATCAACGGAGAGCATCGATTTGTAAACAGCACGATCGGCTCACCGTGCACGTCGTCCTCGTCGGTCATCGGCCTCCGCTTCTTGCCGCCGCGCTTGCCGTCGAAGTCGAACGCGCGGTAGTCGATCTCGGAGCTGGCGGACGCGGGGTCCGGTCCCGGTCCCGGTCTCGGCGCCGGTCCCGGCTCCGGTCCCGGTCCCGGGTCCGCGTCGCGCCGGTCGCGCCGCCGCGCCGCGTGCCGCTCGTACTCATCGAGCGCGATTGCGCCGCGCATGTACTGCAGGAACTTCTCGCGAAGCTCCGCCTGCTCGGCCAGCCGTTGCGCCGCCTTCTTTATGCCTGCGAGTGACGCGCGACGGAATATAGGCTCGTGTGTTAACAATTGCCACTCAAGAATGAGATCGATCTTAAGATACTGTTTTTGACAGATGTTCCACACGTTAAACGTCAAAACCGCAGCTTAAGATCGATCTCAACTCTGAGACGCGTTCATTAATACAAGCCATAGAATCGTTGAGCCGTTTAGAACACGTCTTAAAGTATTACAGATCTTTTATTATTATACTACATTACAGCAATTAACTGTTTAAATGAAGGCTTTGTCAAACAGCGAGCGCGGCTGGGCTCGACGCTAGCTTGGCGTGTCCTTGGCGTGCTAAGTGACTATGAAATGGTACAAGTATAGAAAAAAAAAAAAAATGTACTTTTGCAATTTTCTAGAAAATAAAAATGGACATCTATTGGTAAAAATTTTATGTTATTTATGACTGTATTTTCTTATTCACAGCTGTTTTAAAATATTGAACAGAGTGGATCTTTAGATTTTTTTTTCTATCGAGTGAAATATTATTAATCATGTTCGTATTAAAGACTGTTTAGATAATATGTTCAATAATCTATGAATTCAAGAACTGTATGTTTTATATTGGTTGCTGTACAGTAAATCGAAATTGATTGAAAACGGGAAAGTAGCGGTTTTTTTATTGCTAACGGTGGCAGACGAGCAAGTGGCAATCACTGCTCATGGACATCTGCAATGTCAGGGGCATAGCTCAGTTACTACCTACCTGGAGAGAAGTGCTCTTTTTAGCTTTAGCCTCTAGTTACACCATCAGTATTTCATCAGTTTGATACATCATTCTCCGCTGGACCAGCGGCGTCATTCATACCAGACGTCAAACTGATGAAATACTGATGGTGTAACCTTAGTGTTAAAATGCGACGCTCACCTTGCGGCGTCCGCAGCCAGGGCATCGAGGGGCCGCCGTCGACGACCGTCTCGAACGAGGTCTCTATCTCGAAGTCGTCCACCTCGTTCTGTTCGGGGCTCCAGTGCGGGTCGTCGACGACGTCGCCATTAGCGGCGCTCCTGCGAGTGCGCGGCGGCGCGAAGAACGGCCCCGCGCCGGCCGCGCCCGCGCCGCCCAGCACGGGCTTGCCGCAGCCGGCGAATATCTTCTGCGATATCTCCTGGTTGTGCTCCTGGAAGCTCATGATCGCCTCCGAGATCTTGATGTCGATCGGCTCCACCACCATCGCGATGTTGAACGGGCCGAGCAGCCGGTCCGCCACCTTGTCCGCCGCCTCTGTAACGGCGAGGTAGAGTGTGGAACCGTTAAAATTGCACCCCAAAAATCCGATCTCGTTTCGAGAAAAATGTGTGTAGCGTGATATTTAAAAAAAGTTGTCGACACGCACGATTTGTCCGACTGTTAATAATTTTTTTATTTTATTTTTATTTATTTAAAAATTTGTCTGACTCCCAATAATTATGAATAATATATTAAGATAAAATAGTAATTTTTATTTTAAAAGCCTAATATTTTGATACTTTGTATAAAAAAACTGATTTATATTTATTTAGATATTTTGTTAATTATAATTGTAATATCTCCCTTTTTTCTAACTCAGTAAAAAGATTTTAAAATCTACCACAGAGGGTTCGTCTGCAGTTATGTGCGACTTGCAGTAGAAATACTGAAGAGTTCCGTCAAATCGCATTCTCGAACTTTTCGCGTTGCTCTGTATTCATTGTGTGTCGATTACGATGCAGCCCGGTCCCCCCCCCCCCCTTCAGGGTAGGGAGTGTCTGCGAAACGCCTTCAGACTGTATTGTAATATCAATTTTGGGTTCAAATTCCCCGATTATTACAATGTTCCAACTCATAAACGGTGTTAGCGACAGGATCGATTTGCACTTCCACTCAGCACATAAGCTGGCTACTTTATTGTCCAATACCTACCTACCAGTGTATACCTACCTATGCTCACATAAGTTTGAGCAAATAAATATCTGTTAGTATTAGTTTGTGCGTGTGCATTTGCGTGAGTGTGTTCTGTCCGCGTTGATACGTGTGTTTGTTTTACGAGTGCGTGCGTACATGCGTGCGTGGTGCGAGAGTGTGCGTGTGTGTGTGTGTGTGTGTGTGTGTGTGTGTGTGTGTGTGTGTGTGTGTGTGTGTGTGTGTGTGTGCGTGTGTGTGCATCCACTCACCAACGTACGCGTCCCAGTGGTCGCCGAGGTCCGCGTGCGCGGGCAGGCAGCCGCGCACCACGTTGTGGCAGTAGCGGCTGCAGGGCGCCGCCTCCTCGCCGATGCAGCCGCCGCAGAACCGCATGCGCGCCCACGCCGTCACGCACTCCGACGTCACGCCCACCTGCCGACACCGACGTGCATTTTTGGCGTGACTCAAACTCTGACAACGCTCATGTGCTAGTGTTTCCGCCCGATATCCCGGCCCCTGGGTCACTTAAGAGATTTCGATACCCGATGGACACTTATGTTTTCGACCTAAAGTTTTTCACCCTAAGTCATGCCACCTAGATCCAAAAATGGATCTAGGTGGATCACGAGGCATCACTCATGTTATGGATACAAGGTGGAATGCTATTGCGAACAGAATCCGTCGAAGGCTAGACGATTATTTATCTGTATTTCGAAGGGGGACTGGGCGCGGGGCGGTCAATGAGCTACCACTGCGATCTGAGATTTATTGTGACCGACTACCTTTCTTAAAGGTCTCCAAATAATAGTATCATACAAGGACAGACGCACAAAGCGCTACACGTGAACACGTCTTCTTTTATAATGCACACAGCCAAGATGTCGAATTCTCTGCCGGCGTCTATATTCCCGAGCTCATACAACCCGGAAATCTTCAAAGCAAGGGTGAATAGGCATTTTCTGGGCAAACTCGTCCCACCGTAGATCTCATCCTTGCCTCAAGGCTGGATTGGGATCAAGAGTAAGCCTATTCTAGGTAAAAAAACACGACAGGCGTGTGCAGACAGTTTTAGTATGTCCGCTTCACAATTTATCAATAGTAATATATCACAGTGTCGATGTCAAATAGCGAACTTGTGCAATATATTCGCGTTGAGAGAATTCTATATTGAAATCTTATATCACACGTTGGCAACATACAATGGAGTTCTGGATTGTTTGAAGATTCGCAAATCTTAGAGAAACCACATGTACTATATAGGTGACTGTATTTACTTGCCATCAGGCTTACAGCCCGCTTATTTGCCAACTTAGTCTTATAAAGAACAACATATCAAGAATGTCATGTAACACGAAATACCTACACTCCAGCAGCTACGGTTACATTGAAAAATGTGCAAACGTTCAATTATAGTGGCCGAAGACGATACACAATTACACAGGCGTCCATTTCTCAGAAAGCAAACGCAACGCGGCTTTAATAAACACATTACGATGGCGTGTGCGACAATAAATCAGAATGATTCAAATGATGACATCAGCGCGCCGCTGTGTGTAAACTTTAACACAATTAATGTCAAAGTTGTTCCCGGGGCGCTGGCGTAAGCTGCCCTAAGGATGGATCAGAGGTTCAATTCAACTAATAATAAATTATAGTCTAACCGAAACTGAATTGTTACGATCGACCAATAGCAGCGCAAGGATTGACTTTCAAACGTTCGATGACGTGATAATGGGGCGTTCTGATTGGCCGAACGCAACGGTTGTTTCGATTCAGCAATGGTTTATTAATGGAATTTGCCGTCTGCATGGGAAACAATAACCATTACGAATAATATAAGATGGCGGCGCAGGGGATCAACGGACGACACGATGCTTTGTTAAAGTGAGTCAGAAATTCATTTATACGATTCGAAGGTCGCTGGCAGCTCGCATTAATTGCCAGGGATTATGTCGAATGCCTCGATGAACTATTATAAATAACCGGCAATAATACTTTATCACGGTGTCCGCGGTCCGAAGATGGGTTGATGGCATCATAACTGGTGTTGCAACGGGCGTATATCGTGGAGATGATTACCTCTCAACTAAATGGTACAGTTTTGATGATAAATTATGACATATTAAAATTGTTTTGAGTAGTTGATTCCATCCGAATTTACAGATTTTATTAAGATCCGCGGTTACTTGCTTAATCTTATTTGCAGGAATTATTGAAAACGTGCGTTTAGTGGCAAAACGGTATACCCCACAAGTAGCTT
Organism: Schoenobius gigantellus; assembly: GCA_963935595.1. Lineage (NCBI taxonomy): Eukaryota > Metazoa > Arthropoda > Insecta > Lepidoptera > Crambidae > Schoenobius > Schoenobius gigantellus. The sequence goes on along the minus strand of OZ012544.1, from coordinate 6,753,005 downwards.
GCACAAACCGCTCATTTGTAGCCGGACGTCTCGGGGAGGTAAGAATAAGAGAGCCTATGTGATCATATATTGCATTTTGTGCAAAGTTTTGCGCATGCGGATCGCTATCGTCGTGAACGCCATACAGCTTAATTATTGTAGAAACTATAGCTTCAAAATGGGCATAACTGAATCCTAGCTAGACGTTAGATATGGCCAACCTAAAGATCATAGTTATATCACGGCCGAGGCGCGGCTGTCATTAGAATAATACTGCCATTATGATTCCCTGTACATCATCGCGGCTCGCTCACATGTGTCACACTCGGCCGCTCAAGAGCCACTCGGAGGACATGCAAATGAATCAATCACTCAACCTGCTGAGTTTTTTATAGTTTTATCGTCATTACTGTCATTAATGTTAAGTTACTCATAATTAAATATACAATTGAATAGTAAACATTAAATAAAATCTGAAAAGAAGATGACAAGCCCAGTTATATAACATTCTTGCAGTCTTGACTTATAATCTAGATAAACTCTAATATTCCCAATGGCCTATGTGCTAGATGAACATTCGACTGACCTTCCTAACAGAAAATAGAAAACTAAAGACGCTCTGATGTAAAACCTTTTTAATGTCAAGATTCAGCCGGTTTTGTAGTGCCGAGTCCAAAGCGCCACCGCGTCGGTGGCGCTTTGAGCTCGGCACGTGCCTTCCAGTCGGGAGGTCCGCGGGTCGAAAACGCCATGTACCAATGTGTTTTTCGTTTTCGAATTTCACATGTACATTTATCTGACGCGCCTACGGTGAAGGTTAACATAGTGAGGCAACCTGCATACATCTACTAAGAAATTTCAATGGTGTATGTGAAGTCGACCAATCCGCACTGGGCCAGCGTGGTTGACTAAGGCCTGAACACCTTAACTCAGGATAGACTCGAGTTGGGGGGTGTGTTCGGGGAACAGCTAGTCCGATCCCGAACGTGCCTCAATGGGGGTGGAAGTTACTGGAGGGTGGTTTAGTCAGGTATGGGGTATTTACCCGAGTCCAATGGCATATCCAAGGGGCGGCCTTGTCAGAGTTGTCAGCTTTTCAGTCCCTTGTCGAATCGTAAAGAGATTCCCCCGCCGCAAAAAAAAGGTAGGCTCGAGCCCCTCCGGAAGCGTATAGAGTCGCATTGTGGACCTTACCTAGCGCGCCCCTAAGGGCAGGGAGAACACCGGGGGGTTTTAGTGGGTAGGCCTGGCACTCTGCCGGGTGAGCCCGCTCGCCGTCTAGCCAACGGCGGGTACGGTGCGGTTACGCATTTACCTCCGAGAAAAAAAAAAGGCTCGAGCCCCTCGGTGGGGACGTATTTGACCTGTTGTGATGATATCTGCCGGGCAACATACATATCTCGTCGTCTCACCTGCATCATGTTGCGCACGACGGCCGCGCCCGCCTGCAGCGCCTTGTGGAAGGTGCGCGTCGCGACGAACGCGCGCCGCAGCTGCACCGACAGCTTCTGCGGCACGTCGTCAAACGGCCGGATCTCGCGCATATGCTCGTTCACGCACGACAGGTATCTGCGCGCAACGAAAATGGACGCGGGGGGTCAATCTAACCGGCCACGGAAATGATCTTTATTTGATGAAATGATGAATTCTTTTCATATGAATCAATGTGAAATTCCACGATTGACATTGATTTTAATGTTATTCTTGAAATGTGTATGTATGTGTATGTGTGTGTGTGTACTATAATACGCGCACTTGCACAAATTTTCAGTCGAAGAGTGAGCTTTGCCGCGGTTTGAAAGGCTAATTTCAAGCTATAAACAGTTATTTTTTTTGTTGTGGCCAAGAGCTGATTACTTTATTTCTCTCTCGCTCTCTCTCTCCCCCTATCTCTGTCTGCAGACTCGTTGTCTGCCAGACGTCTTTTTATTTCTAATTGGACTAGAAATGTAATTGTTAAATTTATTTTTATCATAATTAACAATTTGGCAATTTCATTTCGGCATGAACCCACATCGGCGCAAAAATAGCATTCTCTCTGCAGCTAGCAGTCTACATAATTATCAGGAGGTATATAATTATCAACATTTATAACAATTCGCCAGCTCGACGCAACAAAGAAAGAGGAGTAATCAACAAATTTCGACCAACGACGGACTAAAAGCAGACCTAAATTTTCCTCGGGCAAATACTCGTACAGTAAGTGCCTCATCAATCCATACTGCTTTACCTTTGGACTGCTCTAATGTAGCACGTAATAGGGTCGGTTTTCGTAGTGCAAATGTAAAGCTTGATCTAGCGCCTACTGTACATACATGCACACGCGGCGAAAGGGCCCATCGCCCTGGGCCCGTTGTTTACACGGCGAGCCCTATAAAACACTTAAGGCGGACAGTTTTATTGTTATGGACACGTAAACAAACTATTAAGTCGATAGTGCGCCATAAAAAGCATTGGAAAAAGCATTGTGATAAGTTTATAACGTGTGCCGAGCGCACTATCTCGCTACTATTTACTACTTAATTATAAAGTGAACATGCACCATTGACATCAATGGTGAACACATAACATAATCTTATGTTTATACCATCACATGGCTATAGGTACATAAACACGTGGTCAGCCATAAGATAAAATAATCTTTTTTTTAACATAATATTAAATAGTTATGATTATATGTATAAATTATTGAAAAATAAAAAATATACAATAACAAATAAAATAAATCCGTCTCGCACCTCGCTGAAGTCGCTCAATGTGCACTTTTATTGCCGAATTCTATCTCTTGAAGTAGGTATGTATATCTTATTAATAGCATACAATAGTATTAAACTAAAAAAATCATTGTAAAACTTGGCGAGAAGACATCAAAAGGTCAAGATAAACACTGGATAATATTTTGACGACTCGTTCAATGCTTCGTAAACATTTTGTCAAGCTTTATCAACTACCATACTAAAATTTTATTTCTTAATCAACGGGCATTATTTTTTAATTTGTTATTATATTCTACTCTAACATGATATCTATGACGAAACGAAACTTATTAGCTTTATCACAAGTAACAATATTTATTTACAATAAATTATATCGTTACCATACACAGTAGCACTTCTTTACATTTTAACAAGAATGTTTCTGTATGATTGCGAATACTACCGATGTCTACCTTTTAAAGGAATTTCTAATATTGTTTACTGGTAATCCTAAATTTTCCTACTTTCAAAAGGTATTTTTGAAAATAATATGTATAGAGGCAAAATTTTAAAATAGCGTTTCTGCTTCATGTCGTGTTTAACTAAAGACATGAAGAAACATATATCCGACTTTCAGGTCAGCATTATCTCGTTAGTTACCTATGGAATTACAACAAAAAGAACACATATGTTTAATGTATTGCCTTAATAACATTTATAAATATATTAGGGCAGGTGTCGACCGCGGTTGGTTTGAATGTGTCACAGCGTGTGTCAGGTCCCATAATTAGGTGACGCGTCCCGCCGGTCAACCGCAAACGTTCCGTCATTAGGCCGACATGTCTTGCGGTTTGTGCTCTGTGGCAACCACGCGCGGTTCAGGACAAAAGATCACTTGAATATCGAATTATTTCATTTAATTATAATTATATGATTAGTTATATGACCGGATTAACAATACAACTGTCTTTCCTTCCGTGGATGTTCTAACAGCCGAGCAATGAAGTTATGCTTTCGCAAAGAAATGGCAAACTCTTTTTACATAAAACAGGGAAATTTCTGTCTTTCACCTGGGTTCCCCATCAACTGAGGAACTGGATATCCCGCCACCAGCAATGCCACTAACATCGTTATTGTGGCGACAAACTTTGGTAAGGCGGTCGTAGCTAGCCAGGCGGGTTCGGAAGCCCTACCACCAACCAATCCAAGCAGAAAACTTCTGCGCCCATAAGGAATCGAACACCAGACCTCTTGCAAAAGCACACTTCACTTAGATCTCGCCACAATGGTGGAATTGGCAATGTTATGAGCATTATTATATATAGGACAGCAGTTAGTGAGGCGGGCATACAGTCGGTTGCACAAAGGTTCATAAAATTTTACGTCTCATTAAAGCTCGTGCTGTCTCGTGCTTTCACATATTTATAGTGCGAGATGACATCAGACTTAAAGGAGCATTACAAATAATGGACGTTTCTGCAAGGAAGCAAACAGAAAAACCAGCGCCCTCGCCGCGATCACTTAAAACAGTTTACAGTAGATCGCTTACGACCAGTCTCATACGACATTGTATAGCAGCCTCCTGTAATCTTCTGACCGCCTGGTACTTTGCTATTAAAACATACCAGTTATAAAGGTGTGAAATAGGGGTTGAAAGTTTTATTTTTCGTTTGAATAACACTAAAACCATTACTTGACATGTTTCAATGGGTACTTTTTTATAATTTATTCTCTATAGTTTGATTGAAATAAATGTTGTAAAGTCGCCCAATTTGTGAGAAGTGTGATTGAGCGAGATCTTAAACCTTGTGTATTGTACACAAACAAAAGCATGTCGCAGCTGTTGTACACACAGCAACGCGCCAGAATTTACTCGTACATGTTGACCTAGAGACGGCCCTTATGACACTTGTGATAGTGACGACTTTCGTAATGCCAATGGAAAGCCAGACGTGTTGCTGAATATACATTAATTGTCATTTGAATAACGTTCCAAATGACAATTAAAATACAGCGTGATCGCATTAAGTTCAAAGAGATCCTCCCCGAGAAATGATTGCGAAACTTGAAGATAGCGGCGGCAAAAAGCCGTTTAAACAATACAATATAATTGGAGCCGCTTGCGAACGTTTCCATTGTGTCCGCGCTAATTATTTACCGAGCTTTGAACACGTTCAAACTTCAATCACTCCAGCTTGCCTGTGGCGTGTCGAAGGGTTCCGAGTTCGACATCGCAAAAAGCGGTCGGCGATCGATACAATTAATTGCGATCACCTCCACTGTAGCATTTCTATTTCATCAGGTTTGGTTTAGAATCTCGAGGAAACGGAGTTTGTAAAGTGGCATTAATATAATGCCAAATCACTTGCCACAAACTCCAAACTAACCCACGCCACGACCTGTATTATAGTATTTCGTCGTTAACAGGATTTGTTTGGGAAAACTCGTCCAAACGGAATTTGTGAAGTGGCAATTTTATATTGCCGAGTCATGTGCTACAAACTTCAAACTAACCCACGACCTCTATTGCAGTATTTCGATATTAGCAGGATATGCTTGGAGGTGTCATGGAGACGGAACTGTTATGAAGTGGCAATATTTCAAACGCCACAAATTCCAAACTAATGCAAGCGTTTGGCAAATGGAAATCCGTCCACCCACGCGCTCGCAAGTGCGCCAGTGTGGCGCCAAGATAGCAGTTCCTCTATTGTTGAGGAGTCCAAGTGAAGCTTGCTTTCAGCTTTGGCTTATCGTCACTCGCCATCAGGTGAGACGAGGGCCCAGAGATTCATTGTTGTGTGTGCGTGTGTAAAGCGAGCGAGCAGAGCAGTAGCCGCTCGGCAGCACTTATAAGCGCACGCGTGTTTGTTATCGCCCCCTTATTATGCAACCCAATTCGCTAGATATCTACAACAATGCGGCATCAGCACCCTTTTTTTTTTTTCTCAGGGGGAAATGCGTAACCGCACCGTACCCGCCGTTGGCTAGACGGCGTGGGGCTCTCCCGGCGGAGTGCCAGGCCTACCCACTAAAACCCCCCGGTGTTCTCCCTGCCCTTATGAGCGCGCTAGGTAAGGTCCACACTGCGACTCCACTACCCACGCGCCCGGGCAAGCCCGATCACCTGGTCGGGCTATCGCCAAGGGGGGATTGCCCGAGAACACCAGGGCAATCCCCAGACGGAGGGCCTTACGACGGCGTGCACGGGGCCAACCGTGCACGTAGGCCTCCACGGCAGGGTCATTAGACGGGCATCGCTTGTGCGAATGCCCGCCTTCTCCTGCCTATCCGTCTGCGACGGATGGGAGCGGCTTGAGGATCTGCCTCCCGCTCCCTCTCCGCGGTCTCCTTCTGCGATATTACGTCCTCGCAGAAAGAGGCGACAGCCCCCCATTCCGCCTCGCCGCGGAGCATGGCCACGACCATGCTCGGCAGCGAGAGGTTTCCGCCTCCCAGCGCAGCGTTGAGTTCGCTGCGCTGGCATCGCCAAGCCGGGTACACCAATAGTGTGTGCTCGGCAGTGTCATCGGGAGCGTCGCAGTGATGACACTGCGGCGTTTCCTCCCGATGGGCGACTCGATGCAGGTAGTGACCGAAGCAGCCATGCCCGGTAAGTACCTGCACCATGCGGAATGTTAGGCTGCCCTGCCGGCGCCCAACCCACTCCTCCAACACCGGACGAATTGCCTCAATCGTCCGGTGGCCGGCAGCTGGGGAGGCGAGTGCCTCACCCCACTGGCGCAGAGCCTCCCTCTGCGCCAGGGTACGCCTGCTCCACCTCCTGTGGAGCAGACCGTCCCCCCCGCTCTCGTACAGCAACCCGATGCCGATACACCTCCAAATGGACGCGTGCATCGACATCCCATGGCGTTTGGCCCGCAAGAACGCAGGCCGCGCCGTGGCTGACCGTGCGATAGGCTCGCACGGCCCGGGCTGCTATGACCCTCTGCGGACGTCGCAGTAGGGCCACCGTACGGGGGGAGAGGCACTCCACCCATACCGGGGCTCCGTATAGTGCCATCGACCTTATCACCCCGTGATACAGTCGACGGCACGCCGATCCTGGTCCTCCCACGTTGGGAAGGACCCGCCCGAGTGCGGCTGCGGCGGCGCACAGCCCTGGAGCGAGGAGCTTAAAATGCTCCTCGAAACTCCATCGGGGGTCCAGAACCAAGCCGAGGTACTTGAGATGCGCCTCGACCGGTATACGTACCCCCTCCACTCGGACACGGAGCCCCAGTGGGATCCTGCGACGGGGGGCGTGGAATAACATGGCCCTCGTTTTGTCGAGGGCCACGTCCAGGCCCAGGAGGCGGATGCGTCGGACGACTAGTGAGGTGCCGACCGACGCAAGGTGGGCCGCCTTCTCCCCCGTTTTCGCTCTCGCCGCGACAAGCGTGTCGTCGGCGAAGCAGACGACCTTCGTTCGTGGCAGAAGGTCGCCTCGCAGGACCCAGTTGTACCCCAGGTTCCATAACAGAGGACCTAGTATGGAACCCTGGGGTACACCTGCCGCCATTGTCCACGTGTGGACGCGCCCATCCGGCCCCTCGTAGAGGATGGATCTGCCTTGCAGGTAATCCTCCACGAGGCCGCGGAGGTACGGAGGCACCCGGTGGAAGCGGAGTGCCTCCTTTATGCACTCGTGGGGCAGGCTGTTGAAAGCGTTGCGGATGTCAAGAGACATCGCAACAACAGTCTCCCCACGAGCTGTGGCCTCTTCAGTCCACCTCTTGAGGAGGGCCACCGCGTCCACCGTGGACCAACCGGTGCGGAAGCCGAACTGGTTGTCAGCCAAGTCCGGCCCCTGGTCCTCTAGGTGCTCGACGATGCGGGAAGCCAGGATTTTCTCTAGGAACTTCCCGGCCTCGTCGAGTAGCACCACCGGCCGATACCCAGCCGGGGAATCCGCGGGGCGGCTCTCCTTCCTTAACAGGCAGAGCGGCATCAGCACCCTAACCATGATCGCCCAAAACAATATTAAAACCGCGCTGAGAGCGGGATGGCGCTATACGCCGCAAGAGCGGTGTCTCTGTTTCAATATTGTTTTAACCTTGCTATAAGCGATCATGGTTAGGCCCCAGTACTTGATTCCGTGACCAGAGACTTATCAAGCGGTGTCTTCCACGTTGTAGCTGTCTAACACGAGAACATCATGTACCTACTAGACTGACTGCTAAAATATTACAAGCGATAATAATATTATGTCAGTTGCAATATCAACAGACAAAACTGAGTTTTAATTTATAACAGACAAATGACTGTACTCACTTTTCGTCAAAACTGTACTGCGAATTGAGAACAGTGAACATCTTCTGGTAGAGGATGCCGAAGAACTTGTCCATCATCACGTCGAACTCGACGTCGCCTTGCGTGTAGTACCTGGCGAGGAAGAAAGAACGTCAATATAGATAAAGTAAATAAAAATACATATATTTCACGTGATTCTTAATAAAGCAGGTGTTGAGACTGTGAGAGAGCAGGTATTCATTTCCAAGTAAAGGGTATCCAAATATTTAACGTCCTCTATTTTATAAATCAGGATAAACTTTTAAAAATTTCCGCCCTAGCCCTGAGTTCGTCACCAAATGCAACGTCACCTGATGGCTGATTAACGGAAGAGGTTTTTGTCGCCACACAACGCAATCCGCATTCGTAGCCTATGTCGAGCAGTGTTATGTAGGTTGGCATGATGATGAAGACAGAGACGCCGATGAAATGTCAAAAATTTGTCTATCCAAGAATAAAAAAACGTATAAACTCACTTCCAAAGCATGGAGAAGCTTGAGATGTGTAGAGCATTTTTCGATCATCCATTACAGACTGACCACGCCGAGCATTGCTTAACTTTAGCTATCATAACGCCAATTTGCTGAGACGAACTATGCACAAATGTTATGTTGGGTGATCTGACCGGACATTTTGGCACTAGGATCATGATAACCAGAATGCCATTGGGATGCTCTAGCCTGAAGGAGGTTAGAGCTGACGGGAATTGGTTTTTCAAAATCAGAAGATTATAAGGCCATGCCACCAAGAGACATCATAAAGGTCATGGATACGGTGAACTGGACCGTAGATGGTGATGGCTTTAGGCAGTAAAATTTGGGACAAACGACAAAAGATTCAGAGTGGGACGAAGTGCCGTCCCACCTATACGCAGGAGATATAAGAGTAAGGCTCACTACATATCTAGAGCTGCTGTAGTGAGTAGCCTGGGGATGATGAAATTAAGGGGAGAAAGAATGAAAGCCTGATGTAAAGTTTATGCGGTTTGTGAGAGAGCACTCGGGGAGGCTGGAGGCTGTGCGACGCTTTATAAAATTACAGATAAACACCTACACAGAGCTCTGATTTGATTCAAATATAAGAATCTCAATGTCCTCTCTCCAAGTGGCAGAGAGCTACGGAAAAGGATGAGCTTTTAGATTTAATGATCGGGTTATGCCAATTATTACTAGAAGCGTTCAGAAATTAAGAATTTACAAACAAATTAAATTGATTGATAGATTTTAAATGTATTTGTAGAGGCGATCTTATTGAGACATTTAAAATAGGCTAGATGACTAAAATTTTTTTTTTGCTTTAATAGAAGCTCATTCATATAATAAACTGAAAGAAAAAATCGGTTTTCGAATAACTAAGAAAACAACCAAGATATAAGGAATTAAAGATTTTCCTCCATCTCTTTCTAGCAAAACGGCAATTTACATGGAATTTATATGGCCGTACTAAACAATGACGTCACGGTTGATGTCGGATCTCTCTGTCTAATCGCTTCCAAATTAACAACTTAAAATACTTGTATCTAATGTATTTCTAAGCCGATATTAATTCTAATTTCACAGAATTGTATCTTTTTCTACGGTATTTTAATATTTTATGACGAGATGTGGAAATTAGAATTCAGTCATCATCCCTATTCTAAACGGACATTACGACATCTGCAATTTTGACACGCTATTTAAACGAGACCCAAACACCCGTCTCAGAGGTCACACTTGCAAGCTTAAGCGACAACCATCTTATCTTAATCCTCACAAACATTTTTTGTCAAATAGAGTGATTGCAGCATGGAACAAACTTCCAGAAAAGATACTCTCCGCTTCCAGTGTCAACTCCTTCAAAAACAAGTTGGATGAACATTAAAAAAAAATGATATGAGAATATAATTAATGTAAATTGGGTACAGTTGAAATAGCTGCCTGCCTAATTAATTAATTAATAATAATAATAATTTTGCGATGCCCATATCAGGGTCATGTAACGGACCTTTTTTAACAATTTGTAACATCTATAAAGATATTGCATGTGATAGCTATGACTACATAGGTAATGAATAAGTTGTATCATAGTAGCTGAGTTTATAAAAAAATACGTCAAGACAAAAGAAAAAAAAAACAAAGAACCCTCGACACGTCTCATTATAAAAAATTACAATACTGATGATTAAATAACTACAAAGCCAATGTATCCCGTTACTTTACCGATAATGGAGTCACGATTGCAGAAGTTTTCTATAAAACAATAATCACACAATATTAAATGTTACAATCACGGAACTCACCTCTCCAACTCTTCGAACAGCTTCTCGAAGACATAGGAATGTTGTTCGTAGATCATCCCGTATGTTCGCTTGAACATCGTGTGGAACTCTTTCCTCGACATGTGCAGCAATTTCTTGAAGAAATCTGCAACGGATAAATGATAACCCGATTAGACATAAATATATTTTGAAATCATCAAAATAAAAAAAAACATTATTTGATCATAAACTTTCAATATTATATGGAGCACGAGGTATGCATAACAAACATTGCAATACAACGGGCGGCGCCAGCGCCTAGGCGACGACGAGCCATAAATAGATAGTCCATTGACTTCATTCAATTACAGACCTAATGATAATTAATAATTATTAACTGATATATATCTTCGTTAATTAGCATGGGCAACTTTAATCGGTATTTGAATGATAATTAAAATGTGGGGGTCCACAGTGTCCCCACTATAATATGTGCTTGCTTACACACTCACTCACTCAATTACTTACTCAATCACTAACTCACCTACGCACTTTACTTACACGTTTGGTAAAAAAATAAAACCGACTTCAAAAAACCAAAAAGTCATAAATGCTTTATTAGCAAGAATACATAAAACATCACATTTCTATATTGAAGTTAGTGCCAATTTTTAACTCAACTACATTAATTGTTTTCATATTTTAACACTTTCCAGGAAATCATTGCTTGGCATTTGGCACCGATTTCAGTATAAAAATGTGATGTTTATATTATTTATGGCTTTTTGGTGCTTTTGAAGTCAGTTTTATTTTTTGTTACAAAATATTTAAATCTCTTCAGTAAATTTAACACTCGTTTTAGAATTTGACCCAAGGCAAACACTAGAATACTATAAAACTGTCTTTTGCTTTAAAACAGTATTGAAAGAATTATTCCCGAACTCCTAACCTACAAGAAACCTTCCATCATCAGCTCAGTAACACGATATGATGACTACCAGATGCAAATACCTGAATATCTTCAGAGAAAAAACATGTTGGACGTGTCTATGAAATTTGAGGGTTTCCCTCGACTTTTCTGACATCCCATCATCAGATCATGACTTGGTGGCAATGGGACCACCGCATCAGGAGTATAATATACTCTTGCGACTACAGAAAGAATTCTGAAAATCGGGCCACAAAATGGCGGAGTAATCGGTGAACATACATAATAAAATGTAGGCATACAGTCGAACAGAGAACCTTTTTTCGAAGTCGATTAAATAATAGGTAGGTACTGGTACTCCTTTTTATGAAATTGCGTTAAACACAAAAACGTGATTTGAGCTTTAAATCTTTTTGCGAGCTCTTGATTGTTTTCGTTTCATTCCCGGTGTCGCGGTCGCCTAATATTTATTTCGCCCCACAAACCTGTCTAATTAAAAGCAAACAAAGCACTTGCGAGAAACAACATCAAAAGGAATAAATTTTCTGAAGCTTAAAAATATTTTACAGGAATTTTGTTTACTAAAAAAAAAAACAAGGAAAGCGGAGCCATTTCTTATTCAAATGCATGCACTTCTGCAGAAATATAAGTATATACCTAAGTTTTGCCGAAGACTCGTTCGGGAAACGCGCACTTTTCCTTATTTCTTTTTGATTCTTTGAAATCGTGAGTGAACGTAATTGTTGAGAATAAATAGGATTCATGAAAATGTATTCTTGGACGATCCATCTGCACGCGTTTAGGTTGCATTGCTTATCATGATATCATCTCTGTTCTATATAAAAGTAGTTTCGAATGGAATCCAACAATTTTAGTTAATATCATGTCATATTTTATACAAACGCTTGATAGAGCTCTGCGCCAGACGAATGATACAACAATAGGTGATAATGGCTCCAGCTCCCGTAGCATGACCACCAAGACATGATATGATAGCGGCGGCCCTACCGCCCAACTCACAGCGATGCATGCGCTATCGTATTTATGTCACAGGGCGGTACGGATACGAAATCACAAGATGACGTCATAAACGCGAGCTAAAACGATAGCGAGCGAGTTTCATCCTAACCTATCACTCACTCGGCATCGTTTTAGCTCTCGTTCATGACGTCATCTTGTGATTTCGTACCGCCCTATGACATTAGAACGATAGCGAGTGCATGTGTGCATCGCTATGAGTTAGGCGGTAGGGCCGCGGCTTATTGCGGCGAACTCTCAAAATAGTGTTTTGACAGTACGGGGGCGAGTCGTGTTGCGACACAATTTAATTGTAAAATACGATTTCTTTTATTCGACAATCGCGAGTGAATCGCCACTTCCTCCAGCTGTATAAACTGAAATAAATGGCCCGTTGCCGACGTGGTGTGTGTGTGTGTGTGTGTGTGACACTCATTAGCGTACGTGCGGGTCAACGGCACCGTTACTCTATTTATAATTATTTCAGCAATGTCTGAAACTTGGCGTGAAAGCGTGCCTCGATTATTGCTTGGCGTTTTCGCGATTCACGTCAGTGCGGCCTACTCCATTCATTCGTAATTCGATTACCATGCTTTTTCCACATTCTCGAATTCGACTTAATAGAAGAAGAGACCGCGCGAAGACGGGGTGGGTCGCAAGATATACATATAAACCTTCTCTTGAATCACTCTATTGCTGAAAACATTAAATTCCGTTGAGTAGTTTAAAATATCTCAGCGAACAGACAGCGAAAGCGACTTCGTTTTAAACTATGTAAAGATATATCTATAATTATTCCATTTACTATTGAGGGAGCACGAGAAGAAAAGGCAAGAAACTCGATGCGACCTCACCTGCGGGAAAAAAGCAGGGTGTCTGTTGCAAGTTGACGCATATCCGAATTTTTTCTGCGTATATAAATGTAGTTTTTGTCTGAAGGTGTGAAGTCTGTGGGCGTTACCGACCGCGCCGATATGGCGTGATCCCAAATTTAACAGATACCTAAGCATTGTTTTATTTAGGCAAGTCCATCAGTTTTTTAAAGATTTGGACGCATCTCACCTCATTTGAAAGAAACGAGAAAGTTTTAGCTAAGCAGGCAGGCAGCACGGACCGTGGACAACAGAAGAGAAAAATGACACACACTCGTCGCATCAATTGTTACATGAAAATGGGAGAAGAAGTCAGGTTTTGTCCACACGCCCCATGCTAAGCTTGCAAGTAAGTATACTCGTTTTTATTTAATCCAAACTTGAAAAGCCTTTAAAATTGTTGAAAAAAGAAATACTGTTCAAAATGCATATTAAGTCCAGCTGTTGGTACAAAAATACAACATAGCGCCCTTACATATGCGGCGGTATGTTCTTACAATACAAATAACAGAAAAAAACTTTTGAAAAAAATGGCAACATTTACTGACTATACAGTGTATAAGTGACGGTGTCCATTTTCTATAAACATGTTGTGTGCGCCAATTATTGGATTATAGTTTGATAAAATACTAAAATTAATGTTGGGGGACACCCCTTATTTTATTTATTTGTTTTTTTTTGTTCTCATGTATACTAACATAGTCTATAAGTCATATTGCTACTAACCACTCCATGGATCTACTGACCTGAGAATAAATGATTGTTATTTTATGTAACCTACTCTGTTTCATCGAATTCAACTAATCTGTGTACCGTTTTTAAATAAATAAAAGGATTTTGTTTAAAGCTATTATAGTATACATTTAGATTTTCTTGAAATAATAATAGTGTTACTTATTCACACACTTGAACAACTTACACGAATACGGAAAATGAGACACCGATAAATGCCTCAGAACAATAACTAAAGCATATAGTTATTCTTCTGAGGCTACTGCCATGTTCGAACCACTTTGGCAAACTATTATAAAAACATACAGCCAAGTTGCATGGCGAATTAAATTTATAGCCAACACGAACGTATTCATATTAATTAGCTACCACAAAATACAATGTCCTTCGGCGGAGTGGCGAGCACATCGACATTATTATTATCGATTCAATATAACAAATTTGCATGTGCGACTCGTTAAAGGAATAAAGCGGATATTATAAGAGAGACTCTAATGGGTCAGGTGGGCGTATTCATTAAGATTATCGAGAACTAATAAACATAAATACTTGATTACACTACACATATGTTGTAAAGCAGAAATGACGCACACTCAAATTGCAACCACCCAGTCCGCAAGTAATGTGAGCACATCAAATTGTATAGCATATTTTTATTAATGTGAAAACCATAGACGGTATAAATATTAAATAGGTCCAACCATAAGTGGTGAAGATTACATTATTATCCAAGAAAAGTGATATAGTTGAAGAAATATTCGAAAATTAAGATTTTATTTTAATCTGACCTAGAAGTTAGTCTTTTGACCCCATTTTTTAAACATAATTAATAATATTAATTTGAGTGGAATATTATTTGTAAATAATTAGTTTTCTTAGAAATAAACAAAAAGATCCAGTTTATTGAGGAGAAAAAAAAGTTCACTTAAGCTGAAGAGCGTCTGTTGTAAAAACAATACCTACTATGTTTAAAAAACTTAAAAGCTTCTTCATTTAATATAAATTCCAAATTGATGACAATTTCATACATTATTATTATTATTATTCTTATTGTTGGGGCTATGCACCTTCAATGAAGCTGTAGTCACTGCGACCTAAAAGATCTATTGTGACTCGCCGCCAAGTTACAGTATCTCTTTTAGCCTGGCCGCCACCATGAAATCCAAGATGGCTCTGGCTTTAAGAGATTTCAGTTCCCCTGGGCTGATTAAGTGTCTTCCCAGGTGGATACTTCGTTTGTGACTTAGAGGTTCACAATCGCACAAGAGGTGTTGGGGTGTTTCACGCTCCTGTTCGCAAAATCTGCAAATATCAGATTCACTTAATTTCATGTGAAATTGGTGTCTGTTTAGCTTGCAGTGACCAGTTAAGGCCCGAACAATCGCACCGGTGTTCGTCCTACTAAACTGTAAAAGTTCAGTAGTTCGTTTTTGCGAGTATCCTTCTATCAAGGTTTTAGCGTGTACTAATCCTGGTTGATACATAATTAAGTTAAACCACTTTATTTTATGATTTGACCACTTTTTACAGGACACCCTATAAATTCTTCTATACATAGTATTTGTTTAAAACGAACAAACATCACACAGGTGCCCTAATAGGGCCCAATTTTAGAGGGTTGAAGCTATAGAAATATTTCGAAAATTAAAAATCATGTATGTATGACTATGCGCAATTGATCCGAATGACAAAAGATTTATGTGTTGTATTAAGAATCTGACAATGGAGGCCTAAATATTAATACACTAGCTTCTGCCCGCGACTTCGTCTGCGTGGACTTCAGAATTGGGTCTAAAGCTTCGCTCGTTAATAATTTTTAATCTTCCCACGGGAACTATTTGAGATCATTAAGGAATATAAAGTACATGTCCTTTTCCATAGCATAGGTGACATGCATACTTCAAAGCTGTCTGCCCGCGGCTTAGCTCGTAAACAATTTTCAATTTTCCCTCGGGAACTACTTAAGGAATCGCGATAAAAGGTAGCCTATGTTCTTTTCCATATCAAAGGCTACATGCATGCCAAATTTCATCCAAATCCGTTCAGCCGTTTTTGCGTGATTGTGTAACAAATATCCAAACATCTAAACATCCAAACATCCACACATCCACACTTTCACATTTATAATATTAGTAGGATATTTCGAACTGCACGTGACGTAATTGTTCTTCTCAAAAATTCCGAGAGCCTCATAAATTCCGATCAGATGTAGAGTCAGCTTTTTTCAATTGTGTTTGACGTCAATAAGCGCTTGTAAAGTTCAGTTCAATTCAATCGTTCATATTCAACATACGCCATATTGAATAAGGTTTATTTAACTGAACCAAACTACAAGCTGGTCCTGCGCCTGATCTCACTCCGATCATGACGGTCGATCGTCCTACTGGCAGCTACTTTAATTCAACAATCATTGCGGCCGTGAAAAACTGTCGTTTATATTATGGAGTGTCGTCGGTGGCGCTGTGAACTCGGCACTTGTCTTCCAATCGGGAGGTCCGGGGTTCGAGACCGCCATGTACCAATGTGTTCTTCGTTTCGAATTTCATATGTGCATTTGTCTGTCGCTCATACGGTGAAGGAAAACATCGTGAGGCAACCCGCATAAATCTGCGAAGAAATTCAATGGTGTATGTGAAGTCGACCAATCCGCACTGCGCCAGCGTGGTTGACTAAGATACACTCTAACATAGGGTAGGCTCGAGCCCCTCGGTGGGGACGTATATGAGCTGTGATGATGATGATGATGATGAAAGTGATTGAGTGCAACTGTGATTGCGGTTTTGCGTCCCCATAACTATGTTCATAACTACATAGCTTCCATCTTCTCCAAAATATACAATCGGGACTTTAAGTGTTGATAATAAGCGTGCTTATTTCACTCTTGACAAGCACTTACGTATGTTTCCACCTTCGCCCCGAATATACGACGATCGACAGCTGAGTGGCAGCTAAAGGCAGAAACAAACTATTGTGTCGTGGTGTGTTGTGACGCGTCAGAAGCGTATCGGTTGCATACAATTAATATGGCTAGAAACACATTATTACAGTGTGTCGTGTCGTGGCGCTAATGTGTTTCTAGCCATATAAAATGTATGAAACCGATAGGCTTCTGACGCGTCACAACACTCACAACACAACACGACACAATAGTTTGTTTCAAGCGTAAAGCCCGCCGCTGCGCCCGCCGCCTGCGGCCGTTCGCGCCCCGCACGTGCGCGCGCGCAAGAGTCTGTCGAGTGCAGATAGGGCTGCCAGATGAATGAACGCCACTTGACACGTTCTCGCCGCGTTAGGTCTTCAACGCTGCTTTTAGCATTATCGTTAAGTATAAAAAATGCAGTTCGGAGTGATGACTTGTTGATACTTACGTGCAGTTGATGTTTATTTTTTAAATCATTACGTGTTTATCGATTTAACGCCATAGCAAGTATTTGCTGAATGCTTAAAACCAGTAGTTCAGTAATTTTGTCAGCGCAGAATATCGTATGTGACAGACAGCAAGACGGCAGTTGTTTCAGGAGCGCTCTTCCGAGTTTTTAAGTGTTATTGCAATGAATCTATGACAATCGCAACCCTACTAATCTATGTTTCCTCGTTTATCCATACGTGTGAGAAGCACAACCCTACAAGGAAATAGCTGTCAGAGATACCGCGTGGAAGTGCATCTGCAGTCTGCACCGATGCAATATTTGACAATGTGTGTTCAACACAATCGCACACGTTCGAGGGTTAGCCGCGTGAGCTAACGGATGCTAGGTACTAATAGTTATATTTAGAAGTTGAATAGTTGCACTCTGGGATGCAGCGGAAATGCAAACGGCTGCGTTTGCGTTCGCTTTTGCATTTACTGAGCAGATGACGCGAACAGATAGCCACAAGCCAAGAATCATAAATAAACTGACACTACCGTAAAGTATATGGGATATAGTAATGTTAAATTTACTTATTTTATTTACAAGAAGTAAGACTTAGTCACGAGAGAAGGAAACGAACAACCGAAGTTTCACATTTAATGTATGACGCCCTTGTAAGTACACCTCAATCAATATTTTTATTAAGAACTAGCTGACCCGGTAAACTTCGTACCAAATTTTTTTGTCGTGAAAATTTTCGAAAATTTCTGTAAATTTTCTTTTATACAAACCTTGTCCTGACAATAACGAAAATAAAGAAAAAAGAATTTGGTGTAGTCGTTCAGAAGTTATGTGCGTACATAAATTTCGGCGATTCATTTTTATTTGTATAGATAAAATCATTCTTTATTAGAATTAATTACAATGGGATAAATATTTAAACTATCGTATGTCCTGTATACTATAATTTTAAAAGGTTTATTAAAATTGTCAATAACCCAGTATTTATATCTCTTAAATTAAGCATGTTGCAATATTGCAAATAGTCGAAAGTGTGGCTAGTAACATAACATCGAAAACTACTTGAATATCACTTTTTCTTTACACCTGACGGAAATCGCTGACAGAGATCCATTTGGGCCGACATACGCATAACGGATCTTTTATTTCACAACACGCACAAACGTAAGTTAATATTCATATATCAAACGCATCGTCTTCCACGTAGGTAACAAAAACAAGTGAATATAAAATGTAATTGATTCCTCTAACCATAATAATAAGTGCGCACAATAATAATTACACGTGTGAACACAATGAGGAAAGGGAAGCGAGCCGGTACCATCGTCGATCGATCAATATGATTAATCGGGAGCGTTTTGATCGATTATTTGGTAGGAGCTCGCATATCGAGTATCGCGCGATTCGTTCTTCATTCATTCTTCATCTTCTTCAGCGGCCCTACCGCCTAAAGGTCTATCCACACACATCCGGGCCGTGTCCGTGGCAAGACCGGAAATCCGTGCCACGTCAGGGTCACCCACTTCAATCTGTACCTCTTACGCACCATTTACGGAAACCAATATGCATTATGACTTTGTTTAAAACTACAAAGATGTATATTATCGCTTCTATTAATAATAACTCGTCATTCATTTTATTTAATAAAACTCGGACGTGCACTGGTAATATCGGTGGACGTCACGGTGTCGGTCCGGGCACGGAAGCCCCGTCCCCGGGCCCGGACACGGACGTGTGTGAACGAGTTCATATAAAAAGTACGCAATGATATTTTTTCAAGCCACTGACGGAACACGGCCCGTCCACGTCCCGGTCACGGCCCGGAAATGTGTGGATTGAGCTTAACTCATAGCGATGCATGCACTCGCTATCGTTCTAATGTCACAGGGCGGTACCAAATCACAAGATGACGTCATAAACGAGAGCTGAAACGATAGCGACTGAGTTAAGCGGTAGGGCTGCTGGTTTCGAGTCATTTGTCTGGCCGAAACACTATTTTGAAGTGTTTATTTGCACTCGTAGTTGGGATTTTTATAGCTCGCTTGAAGGAATCATGAGATGGTGCACGCCTTATGGTCTCAGGTAAGGAATTCCAAATTCTAATGGCTCTAACGGTAAAGGAGTTTACATAAAAAATGGAGGAGTGAGGTGGGAGTACTAATGTCATGTTGTTTGAGGAGCGAAGTGGTCTGGTTAATGTTGAGGATTACAATATAGGAAACTACTATAAGCATAAATTACACTACGGATATAGTGTATTTATTGACACAGAAAAGTCCCAGATTTCAAGTGTAACTATTTCCAATATGTAGGCTTCTAATCACTGTTTTCTTTTAAATTAACAAATAAATCAATACAAGAAAAACATAACGCCCCATCATCGTATAAACTCTCTAAGTATAAACTCAACATAAAAACTCACGAG
This sequence comes from Schoenobius gigantellus, assembly GCA_963935595.1. Classification (NCBI taxonomy): domain Eukaryota; kingdom Metazoa; phylum Arthropoda; class Insecta; order Lepidoptera; family Crambidae; genus Schoenobius; species Schoenobius gigantellus. Next base: position 6,733,457 of record OZ012544.1, on the reverse strand, counting down.
GCGAATTGAATCATAGAAAAGACAAACAATGAAATCGTCGCTCTAACACGAGCGAACGTCTGAATAATAGTGGGAAAATCGTTTTATGGCGCTACTGCAACCATTTACATGGATATTTTACGACAGCTCAGCAGCGCGTTAACACGGACAGAACTATCCTTTATACGGCAATAAAATATACAAATTAGTTATAAAGAGTCAAAGGCGAGAGTGGAGACATAAATACATCGTTAATCCATCATAGCGTGCACGAGTTATGGATATGGGGGAGACGCAATAGGGCTACTCCCAAAATCGTGTTTTACAAGTAGATTGAGCGATATATCTCTTTCGTATTCGACCTCGTTTTAATTTAATTATTACTTTATTCATTTATTAAGACACACCAATAGCATACCATGCTCTTTAAACATTACATACATACTATAAACGGTGCTACTTTAAACCTTTTTTTTTAAGTACAAAAAATAAAACTGAATTCGAACTGCACTGGTGCACTAAAAAGTCATAAAAAATATAAAAATACATACAACATTAGTTTCTTATTGAAGTTGGTGCCAAATTTTAACGAAATATCTACATTAATTAATTGTTCTTATATTTTTAAAGACTTTCCAGGTGATCATTGCTTGGCATCGACTTCAATATAAAACTGTGACGTTGTATGTATTCTTATATTATTTATGACTTTTTAGTGTTTTTAAAGTCGGCTTTATTTTTTGGAAAATAATTTTTATTTCAAACTTTTAAGTACATTTAATAGTCATGTGTAGGTATTAGAATTTGAGCTAAGGCAAAGACTTAAATTAAACTTAACTTAAAATAAAAACTTCTGGGCCAAACTGCATTAAATTTTAATGGGACCATCTATAGGGCAATGGGCAACTATGGGGAAACATTGGGGCAACTATTCTGCATCGAACAAAAAAAGAATTACGTAAATCGGATCTTATAGTGATTGTATATTTGCAAATCTTACACGAACTACATGTACTTTAGGATACTCATTATCTAAAAGCGGATGTGTTCCTGCGTAGGTAGGTACCTACCGAAATAGATACGCAGAAAAAACTGTAATATAACCAACTTGACATTTGAGCCACGTCTCAAAATAGAAAATTTATAATTAACGATGACTACTTCGACAGCGGCATTCTACAAACTCTCTAGATGTCTCAGTCTCAACGTAATAAATCTGCCTACTAAGTCGTCGATATGGAGCATGGAGCATATGGAGATAAATACCCAAAAAGATTTTTGATAGAGTCAAATTCAAATTCAATTCAAATTCAAAAATCTTTATTCAACATAGGCCTTTACAGACACTTATTGACGTCAAAACAAAGCAAAACAATCTAATTTAATGAAATCATATTAACCTTGTATGTGCATACATCCTGAATATACTCAAGATGTCTGCAAATACAAGTAGGAATGAAAAAAAAAAAAAAAAGTTGACTCTACACCTGTTCGGAAATTGGGAGAGCCTTCTCGAGAAGAACAGGCAAGAAACTCGAAGTCATAAACTCAATTACCTATCATAAAATGAAAATAAAACAAAATAAAATATAAAAAAATGTTAATGTGTATAATTTTATAAAAAAATGTTGTTAAAATCATAGTTTCCTAGTAAACACTTATCTATACTAATATCATAAATAGGAAAGATTTTATTGTTTGTTTGTTTATATATATTGAATAGGCTTCGAAACTACTGAACCGATTTTGATGAAAGTTGGTATAAGGATAGTTCGAGACCAGGGGCAGTACATACATTCGTTGCCCGTGGTCCTACTGCGTATTCCTACCGGTTGCACCATGGGCAATTTATTTTGTCCGTGGTTCTATCATCATCATCATCATCACAGCTCATATACGTCCCCACCGAGGGGTTCGAGCCTACCCTATGTTAGGGTGATTAGGCCTTAGTCAACCACGCTGGCCCAGTGCGGATTGGTCGACTTCACATACACCATTGAATTTCTTCGCAGATGTATGCAGGTTGCCTCACGATGTTTTCCTTCACCGTAGGAGCGTCAGACAAATGTACATATGAAATTCGAAACGAAAAACACATTGGTACATGGCGGGTCTCGAACCCCAACCTCCCGATTGGAAGGCAAGTGCCAAGTCCACAGCGCCACCGACGCTCTATCTCTGTGGTTCTATCAGTAGGACTAAAACAATATACATAGGGTAATTTTCCTCCGGGAAAAATCTGACAGGAAAAGTTTTCCTACGGGAAAAGTTAGTTATAATGCAAACAAAGTTGCATACGGTCAGCTAGTAAATCATAAATACATTTAATGCAGTCAGTCCTAAGCGTGAATAAAGCATGAAGGGAAGTTAATTTATTGATTTAACTGTATAGCTACAAACACTTAATAGTGATTTAATTTATTTTCGTTTCGTGTGTAACTGTATAATTGGTGGAGGCATTTATGCAAACAATCACAATAGCTGAATAAAAATAGCTAGTTACAAAAATCACTAGTTTTGAAACAGGTGACGCCGACCAAGTCACTGGTTTCGTTACGTTTCTTGAAAATAACGTAACGACCCACGTCTACTCTACTATACGACCAGTCGTGACGGCCTATTGTTCGTGGCCGTTGGTCGCTGCGACCAAGTGCGCAATCGTTCATACATATGGTTCTAAAGTCAACCTGCATGCGGTCACTAGTCGTGGTCGTGAAACGTGAACGCCTAGTGCGCGAGATCCCTAACACTTATTCCACTCGACGACTAATGGTTAATTTCACCAGCCTTATTGTCTTAGCTTAGGATACTGTTAGGCGGCATGCTGTCCCATCTGTTGGCAACGTCGCCTGGCGACGCTTGCAAAATTTCTGTGCAAGCAAATCGGTCAGTTATCAGAGCCGCACGCCGTTGTGCCAATTTGTGACATTTCAACAAAACATGTTGCTTGACATTTTGCTTATTTACTAACCGCCTGGTATGAATCTAGAGGTTCGGAATTCGATACCCCATCGGGGCAGAGGTATTTCTGTTTGGTTTGATTGGTGGCAGAGTTTCTGAGCCCGCCTGGCTAGCTACCAAAGTCCGTCGCCATAATAACAATGTTAATAACATAATAAGACTTAGGTAACATAGCCAGTTCAGTTTTTAAGGAGTCCAAGCGAAACTCGCTTCCCTTTTCAGCCTTATTGTCACTTACCATCAGGCGAGATGAAGGCCAAGAGCTACACTGTTGCGTGTAAAAAAAGTCTAAGTTCACTCGAGTGACGAAACTAAACAACTCGAGTACTTATTGTGATTGATATCTCGATATCTTACTCGAGTCGAATCATTAATACGAGTATGTAAAACGTTTCTAAACATTAATCTATGCGGATTACGCCAATCGCGACTAGCGGCAGCAATTAGCCAGGAATGTGGAAGACCGGCGCCGTCAGAAAACCTGCGCCGGAGTCGACTGCGCTGCGCTCCGAATGACGCCGTCACCGTTTTTATGGTGCAGCGCGCGCAGCAAGTTGGACTTTGATTAATCAGCCAACTCTGTCTGTAGCATGGCTTCCTCGAGGTGCGGCGCGTGGGCAGTCACGCGCGGCGATCCGACCGTTCTGTCTGATTAATCGATATTTCGCGCCTATCATAAGTGCGAACGCAGACGACCGACTGACGGTGACCGATTTTTTGACGGTGGAAAATTAAACATATAGAATTTTACGTTGCAACGCACAAGAACTACAAAAAGTCAGTAAAAAAATCTGTCAATCCCAGCGGACCTGTAGGCTTACTCTTGAACCAAATCCGATGGATCGTCATTGGGATTGTGATTATTCGTACGCTTGAGTAACAACACTAGTGCCAAATTGGATCCGTATTTAGAGAAAATTAAATAATATTGAGTTTGGTTCACCCAAAATCCGCGGAAAACGGGGTCAATTTGGAACCAATGCTCAAAAATAAGCGTACGAAAAATTACAATCTCAAATCTCAATGCCGATCGATCGGAATTGGTTCAAGAGTAGACCTACTGATTATCGGTGATGTTCGTAAATGTTTACGCACACTGCCTACTCACCAGCCCACAGTTGGCCGCTTACACTTGCTTAATAAGGGTGCGGTCCATAATCAGACAACAGTCCAAACGTTTGCATGCATGCAAACAACCCGTTCAAATCGTTTACACAGCTTACCGACGACGTAAAAGCACTCAGATCAATTTTGGAATTTGGACCGAGCTTTCGATCTGTGAGTCTGTCAAGTTCACAATCAATGCTATTTGAAAAGAACAATTGGATGGAGACACAGTTATGCCTCCAGTGTCTTTACAGATCACTTCTGTATTTATTGAAGATTGCAGATAATGTAATGAACAAATAAACAACTAAAACTCCGGGCGGGAAAGTGATGTTGACTTTAACATTGACAGTTGTGGAGACATTGCACTACCTCTTTTCTGTTAGCACTGTCAGCATCAATCAATGACGTCATCGACTACGTCATACCGCTTACAAATGGGCATATGAGCAATTTTGGACCGACTGTTTGCATGCAAATAGCGCACACGAGTGCTGATATCAAATTTTGGACCGCACCTTTAGAAAGGACGTGTCACTGCTCGGCTATGGATGTACCAAACACTTGTCAAATCCACAAAATCCATGACGTGCACTGCTCTCGATAGCCACCAACAAAGGACAGACGTATGCGTTCAATCGGTTATAAGAGCCGGGGGAAAACTCGGGTCGATATCGGGCCAACAAAAAGTCGGTCGTGTGCGTTCGTCGTAATACCCACATGAAACTGACCGCAATCTAGAAAGTGAGAACGAGTCGTCCGCTTCCGATAGCCGTCGGTTTTATTGTATGTTTGTTTTCGTGACAACTACCAAACATAACACGGGACAACCGAAACTGCGTAGTTGCACGATCTTATTGTGTGCCTTGCAATTTTCCGCCCGCATTGTTAGTGCTGGTTGGAGAAGGCTCAGTCCGTTCTATGTTTATGTTCATTGGACATTGTTCCTTAAAGGACCACTACAAAATAAACCGCCTTCATGGTCTCGTGGCTTAGATTTTCAGACCCCCCAGCAGTGATCTGAAGGTTAGTGGTAAGGGCTTTTGAACCGCCTGGTTAGCTACGTATCGTCTTACCTAAGTTTGTTGCCAAAATAACAATGACAATGATATTGTAGTGTTCCGAAAATTGGAGGCTAGTTAGTAGTCAGTTCTTCAGTTAGTGAGGAGTCGAGTTGAAGCTCGTTTCCATCTTCCATATCTTCATTTATCATCAGGTATGATGATTGAGATGGCCAAGAGCTTCCCTGTTGTGAGTAAAAAAATCTAGTCCCTCACAGCTCATAATCAGCCGGCGTATCAACTCTGACGTAATGCCTGAAGCAAGAATTCCACAAGGACTACCTAATTCACCTGTCGCGTACGGACCCACCACAGTTCTCGCTTCGAAGAAAATATCTCCAAATTGTGATCACTGGTAATCACACGGTTCCGTCAATAGCGTCACGTCACCACACGCCTCCAAAAACGTGTTCGATTCATTCATCTGTTGCGCCACGGCGCGGCGGCGGCGCCGTGAATGAACATATCACCGTTCCTCTAATAATAGCCGTAGCAATAATGAGGTGAATAACGCGACGATATTACACACGTTGTGTTTCGTCCGCGAACCATAAATTTCGGTGTGAGCGCTGGAATTTTGTCCCCAACGTAAGATGTGTGTGTGTGGCGGCACTAATAGAAAATTGTCGCAGCTGAGCTCGGGACAATGCGTGACTTTGACACGATTCTACTTTTCACTCATCCTTCTATTGAATTTTAAACTTTCATTAATAATTTCATAGTTCTAGCTTTAAAAATATTTACCCTTTTAGGGGTTGAATTTATAAAAGCGTATTCTAAGTAGATATCGGAGTTATAAAAGGACCCTGCTGACTAAACTTCACATTTCTAACTTCGATTGTTTATGTTCGGCAAAGATTATTCAGTCACTCTATCAGTTATAACGAGTATCATTCAGTCACAAGTCAGTGCATGTAGGTATTTTATAGCAGAATTAACTAGGTTGTTAAATTCTAAGTGCATGCGTGCCTCCAGCGGGTGAGACAGGTCAATATAACGTTACAAAAACAAGTGATTGCGCGAAATCAAAACACTGTCTCAATTTTAATTACGCACACTCATATCTGTTACAATAATTGTCAATAACAACGTTGATATAATTATGTCGAAGGGTAATTGCGAAATTAGGACGATGGCAATAATCCAAGGTAAATTGTACAGGACAACTTTATTTTAAAAAATTCCTTAGGTTGAGTAATTACCAAACACGAGAGCCGAGCAAAGGCTCGTCGGTAGGCTAGGAAGTATCAGAATAAAATAGTGATCTTAAATGCTATGCTTCTAAGTTACTTAATACATCTTAAGAATCGACAGAACGATCCTATGGAATTGATTCCACGTCAACAAACAGTAAACTGTGCGAGTAACTAGACCACCTGAAATCCACTAAATCCACCTGAGGTATGGCGCCATATTAGACGATGGATAAGTACAAGTTCTGCGTCGTACATTGCTCTCCAGGCCGCGGTGCCATCTACCTACGCAGACAGACAGACATAACAACCTCGAGGCTTGCTTCCCGTATCAACTCTAAGCGTATTAATAAAATGCACAGAAAACGGGACTCTACCATGCCACTCCAAATACGACATGACCAGTTCAACTAGGGTTGTCACTCGAGACTTTAAACACTCAAAATCTTCGAATCTTTTAAATAAACAACTGTTTTGTCCAGTTCCAATCCAACCCATAAGATCAGCGAAGTATGCGCATACTTCGCCACAGAGCACTCGCATCTCGCATGTCAATTAGAGGCATGCCAGTATGCCACCCACCGCATTAGCGAATTCCCGACGAGCAACAAAAGTTCCTCTTCTGTCGTTAATGAGTGCGCTCGAAAAACACAGTATTTCATACCGCAATTTCAGACAATTACCTACAGGGGCGTTCATACTTAACAATTATCGCAGAATTCATATCGGTTTTTTTGCCGCCGTTGCCGCCGCCCCGCCGAGAGCACGAGTAAACACAGCAGTAACAAGACAATGAACTTCGACGATAAAGCGGCAAAAAATATAACCGTTTAATTAACGCCAACAATCGATTTTATTTAATCACTAGTAGCTGCATTGCGCGGTCCGACTGCAAATTACCTATGTTTTTCTTTACGAGTAAGTTATTCTGTGGTGGTACGTTCTACCTGCCTATGGCTATTCGACAGGCGTGTGTGGGACTCACCCACGCACAGCGGGGTGAGTCCCACATGATCATACCCCCTAAACCAGCCTCGATGTCCAATCATGTGCATAATCGAGATGATCGAAAGGCTTGAGAAACCCAATTATCAGTAAGGAAGTTCTGCATGAAGTAGTAAAAGCTTCTACATGAAGTACTTCAGTACTTCTAGAAGCATGGCTAAATGTGCTTATGCTCTTTTATAACCTAACCTAAATCATAGTTACTGTACCCTTACCATGATCGCTATTACGGCATCAAAACCGCACTGGGAACGAGATAACAACATACACTGAAATAGCCGTGTCTCTGTTTCAGTATTGTTTTAACCGTGCTCCGAGCGATCGCGGTAGGGCCCCTGAAAAGTTTTACCTTTGTTTATAATAATACGGTACATTAACAAGTGACAAGTACACTGAACCTTCGCATCCGTCCAGAGCCGTAGCATGGGCAGGCGTTGTGGGACAATGTTCAGATTTTAAACCGAAATGTCCTACTTTGAAATACTCGTAAAAAAGCATAACTACATAATTAGTACCTACTGTGAAATTTACTCACAGCTTCAAAAAAATAGTAGAATATAATAAAACATGTTATAGAACATAAATAACATATAATACAAAGTGTATAAGTAAGACGATAAAAAGTAGACCTTCCTAGTTTCTTGCCCACTCTTCTCGTGAACACTCTCTTAATTTTCGATAGTATTTCGATAGTATAGTCAACTTTTTTATTGCTCTATTTGTATTTGCAAACATCTGGCGATGTATGCATATACAAAGTTAAGTAGTTATCATTTTATAATAATTTTTTGTTGCTTTTGACGTCATTAATACCTCTAAAGGCCTAAAGTCGAATAAAGATTTAGTTATTAAGATTGATTTTGATGAATACACGAACCAATGACGCTCAATAAAATCAACCCACAAGAAAAAAGTCCAGCGCAAAAGCCCGTTGACCGAATTAGATCAAGTAATATTCAGTTTTTCGTGACAAGTCAATACATTAGCTGCCCTAATTTCAATGTGCAAGTCTAAATACGGCCCTGCGTCCGCCCCGGTGGGAAGGATGCGTGCGTTGGCCAAACAAATCTGTCTAAAAACCACGTCCCGGCTTGTTTGTGACTAATGTGTTGTGACGAGTGACGGGCGCGATTGAAACATCTGAATGGGAAATATGTAGTTCTAAAATTAATCACTGCGATAAAGCCAAGTAGCAACCGAGGTATTCATTCAACGTCTCTTTTTACCCGCTTGGAAGGAAAGGGTTATGTTTTTTCCTGTTATTAACTGTAATGTTGTTTGTTGTTTTCATACAAAAAAGTAACACATTTCCACCAAAGGGAATCATGTCTGATTTCTCGTCAGCTTTTGTTTATTGTAGTAAACGCTGGTCTAAAATAGTCTAAATGATACTCGAGTGTATATAGAACGTACTGCATCCTACAATGTGATCGAACAAAAATCCTGAAAGTGCCATCCACCATACGGTACTTCCAGTTTTTTTCTGTATTGTGGTGGGTACCACATATCTATACCTACTTAATATGATGATGAATGAATGAGTCTATTTATCGAGGAAGGTTTTAGGCTATATACATTGATTTACTACCAAACGTAGATAGAGCACTTCATACAAAAACGCGCTTGAAATCTGTCACCTAATCGACTATACATTTGTACGCTGTTAAATAGGTAGTTGAATATGCACACCCGAATTAAAATTACCATAAAGAAAGTACCGTATTTATCGAATTCAACCTTATTCTTTATTATTACGGCAACTATTTGAAGTACAACCGTGTGCAGTTACATCATTTCATACCTAGCCACATTAAATTTGACGTTTTAGTAATTGCTACAAGAAAATATCAACTTTATACTCTCAAACATAATGCTCAAAATTGCTTATCCAACGCATGGAAAAGAACTGCACGAGGCCCGATTGGGCAGTTCTTCACCGGCCCACTTTTCGAACGTTCATGCGTTATCTACGTTTGGTAGTAAATCAATGGCTATATATCATCACGCTACGACTAATAGGAGTTGAGCATAAATGAAAAATGTTGCAAAAACGGGAAAAAAATATTATGGCGAAACGTAGTTTGCGGGCACAGCTTGTACTAGACAATTTTCCAACTCTGTACTGGACAATGTTGAATTAAAAAAAAATGCACATACTTATTGCTGCATCCACTCAGCTATGTACACAGCTTCACTGATCGTCAGCGAAAGTGGATCACGCCATTTCGGACAGTTCGCTTTCTTTATGAATTTTCATTTAAGATGTCTAAAAGTAATTGCATGTCTATGTCGGATCGGCGAAGCGGTGTCATCCACTATATTAGCGGATGAAAACCTATAACATATAATTTAAGATTTTCATCCACTATTATAGTGGATAATTTAAGATCTCTAATATAATATAACCTATAATTTAAGATCTCACTTAGAATAAATAAGTATTGTTGATTTAGTACCTAACATATTGTATAGTGTTAATCTTGTTGGTTGTCCTAATAAATAAATAAAAATAAAACGCTTTGCCGTTATATCGTTTCTCTCCTCTTCTTACATGTATTTTCATTACTCATAAATGGTGCAATGGCATTGCAACAGCCTTTGAAATTGTTGGTACACTTAGTTTTGAGTGTTTTATTTAGGTTTTAATAAGTTTATTTTATTATCAATTTCTATTCAATAAAATTAAACAAGTTAATATTAAAATAACTTGTTTAAAGAATTATTAATTACTAGCTGCCCGGAAGGACTTCGTCCTGTCAAAAGTTATTTGTGTTGCAAACAGCTGTTCTATGTAGCTTTAGTGCTGATTCTGTTTGCCAAAGCAAATTCAGAACGGAGTATGTATCATGAAAAATTTGGAAAGAAGTGGAGATTCTTCATGGAAGCAGAATCGGATACTCCTGTATAGTATATATGCCATCAGGGCCACAGCAGCGGGTAACATACCTTCGACAGTGGAAAACACACGCAATAAAACTACGAGTAATAGCAATTAGAAAATCAAACAGGGCCAGAGATGAATGAGCCTACTGCGGCGTGGCATCAGCACGTCACTATGCGACGGAAATCTACTTCGCACAAAAAACCGGTGACACACCGGAGATTACCAAATCGTGTATCGAAACACTATATCTTGGAGCCGAGCGGTCTTAGCTTTTGATAGGCTAATGTAGGAGGGTGCTCCCGCTTATTAACTAAATCAAGCGAGTGAGATTATACTCTAGAGATTGTACTAACTTACTGGTTATTTTTCCAAATTCTTTAGATTTAATTTTATCTATTATGGTGAATTTTGTGACACATTTGGAATAGAATAAAGCTAGTGTTTTTGTATTTTAGAAATTCCATTAATTGATTTAAAACTAGAATAAGACGATTAATATCATAAATTTACAAAATCATTGCATTCTTTTACACTGTATTCGTACAGTAAGCTCCTTATCAAGCTATACTGTTTGACCTTTGGACCGTTCTTATGTCGCTCGTAATAGTGGCGGTTTTCGTAGTGTAAATGTATAGCTTGAATGGGAGCTTACTGTACTACTCATTTAGGCCCGCCACTGTCAAGCAAGATTTAATTTTTTGTTGAATGTGAGAAGAACTCGACACATGAAGTAAATATTAGGAACTAGCAAATTATCCTATGTGTTAGCAAATTTTTCTAGATCCTGAATTGTTAACTATCTTAAATTGAGCTTGGTACCATATTCAACCAACTGAATACAGTACCTACGGCGATCAACGTGGCAAATCTTCGGAAATTCACCGGACATTGATGGAAACCGGTCAAAAACCGGCACACAAATCGAGCGCGACGGGTAGCCCTACTCCGAACCGGGCCTTCGACCAATATTTGCCCGACCACTTTCCAGCGTCCGCGCGGCCCATTGTGCCTCGTCAGCTCATCACACTATCCCACGATGCACAACACAACACAACACGTCGCCGGACACCGATTCCGTGTTTGATTTGACACGGAGGTGTCATTTCTATAGTTTTCATTCATATTCATCTGGCTGGCGGTGGACTTCGGGCTACTGTCGCGGACACCTTGTACGGTTCGCTGATGCGAGTGTTTCTTTGGCCGGTTATGTAAAACGTGTAACGCCTTTTTTGTAATGTTTAATAACGCCCGCGCCAGCGACTGGCGAACCGCTTCGTAAAAGGTCGAGACTTGAACAAGCAAGGGACGTTTTAAAAAACGTCCAATCAGCTCGACAGTTATGAAAGTTGGGAAATTGCGTTCTGCGGCCATGCCATTCGGCTAATTGTATCCAACTATCCAATACTCGTATTTAACGTCATTACATTCACACTGACAATGACAGATGGCTGAAGATTCAACGCCGTGACTTTCTTCTGGTCATTATGACCGATTGCCATATATAAAGAAGTTGAAGTTGAAGTTGACTTTCTTCTGTGTTAAGATCGTTTAAGTTTGAAGCTACTGAACAGATTTTTTAAAATTTTATTTCGCAATTTCTCGAAATCTAACTGTCACACGTATACATGACCATAGGAAAAGCGCTAGCTGTGCAACAACAGCAACAGCGGGAGCTCTATTTTTGTATCGTTTATCTGGCGACGAGTGTTGTGTCGAGAGTTAGCGCGAGCGCACACGACCGACAATCGGCGGCCGATTTTTTTTTTTGGTAACGTATACATTTACGAACGTGACATTTTTCACCGATAAATAATCGGTTCGGCTGGGATTCACCGATATTTTTTTCACTGACTTTTTGTAGTTCGTGTGCGTTGCAACTAGAGCTGCCAACCGTCCCATGTCAGGCGGGAGACGTCCCGTTCTAGGGCTCAAATAATGCGATGCGTCCCGCAACACATCTGTGCGGGACGCTAATTGTCCCCCGCTTTATGGTAAAGCTAGCCCGGTTAGACAAAAAGTATCAGATAATAAGTACTCTTTCATAAATAAAAAAAAGTAGGTACTTTTCAAAAATAAAAACTAATCGTGATTTTGCTCAGCAGTTGATCGAAAAAAGTGCTTATAATGAAGTACTGATTAATATTCTTATGTGGTGTTATAATTACCTATCATTTTGTAATAGCGGAAAGTTTATTTTATTTATTTAATTTTAAATAAAACTGATTTAATTTATATTTCGTTTTCTTTTTCTCGTGTCTGCACGTTTGTAGGCAGGTCCCGCTTGTTATGGCCAAGTCCCGCATAAAAATTTCTAATGTCCCGGATTGCTGTGAATGCGAGTTGGCAACTCCAGTTGCAACATATAACTCCTTATGTTTAATTTTCTACCGTCAAAAAATCGGTCACGGATAGTCGGTCGTGTGCTTTCACGGTTATTTGCGCTTGATTTCTATCGATTGTTCAATCGCTTTCAACGAACATCAATACAATATTGATTTTCGACGAAAAGACTACGCTGACGCCAGATGAATGATTCGTAATCGGCCGTTTGAAACGGAAAAGACTACAGGTTACGTTATCATAACTTACATCAGATATCATATTATGCATAAGACTAGTAAGGCAGTGTTTAAAGACGCCCAATTCAATATTCAAGAAAGCCGAGGCTATTTCCAGCGTCATAAAACTGAGAAAACCGTCATTACCTCACCGCTGAATCGGTATATGTCCGTGCGTGCACATTTTTAAACAACCTGTATTACCCAGACTTGGCAGTGCATAAAACGGAACATAAAAATTCAAAATTATCCACGAGTGCGGGCAACAAAGGGGCATTGGTCACTCCGACAACATTGACGTCACTCGCGGGAAACACGACTTCCAAACAGTTCCAACAATAGCCAATAACTATAGAATCGCCGGCGTGGTTTAATAATAATATGTGACCAAACGCTAAATCATGAAACACTGTATTCCACATAGTGTTTCATGATTTAGCGCTCAAGACAAAGGGTCAAGGATTCGTTAGACCTCATGTTGTAGGATAAGAACTTAAGGCGCTACTTTCCCATTTTATACAATTTCGATTAACTGTACCGCCACGAACATAAAACATGCAAATCTCAAATTCATGTATGATATTGTTGAACATTTTATCTAAACATTCTTAAAGACAGAAACATGATTAATAATATTTCACTCGATAGAAAAAAAATTCCAAAGATTACTCTGTTCAATATTTTAAAACAGCTGTGAATCAGAAAATAAAATAATAAATGGCATAAAAGTGTTACCAATAGATGTGCATTTTTATTGTGTAGAAAATGGCAAAAATACATTTTCTATTTTGTACTCCAGTTTTCCAAAAATCGAATAAAACATGTAAAAAGTAACGTTTTCGTTCGGTCACGGGCGCGTAAGCGACATTAGAAGCTATACGATTATCAACTATATTACCTCGCAATAAAGGAATCTCCGTGCACGCGTAGATTTCCAGGAAAACCTCGCCTTAAGGCAAAGGTGTAGGATGGCTGCGCGCATTGATATAGCAGAGATCTCACTGTGTTTGTATAGATATAACGTAATCTTGAGACGAGGTCTAACTGTTATATAAAATGAGTCTAGATGATACGGCGTACCCGGGAGTTCCCAACGTCACTTAAAACTACTGTGGGATAGTCCGGGACCGAGGTTAGCTCACTGAACCAAACGATTTGAATCTAGTACCTATGATGGCTATACCCAGTAGTATGTGCAAAGACGATATAAACGAAAATACATTGGTTAGTAACATAACGCTTTAGCTAACATCATCGATCGAACTGATCGATCAGAAGTTTTACGACAACAAAGAGTCAATTCCACTAACAAATAGAAACCGAGTCTAAAACGGAAAATTACTTTCGACCAATCCGAACGCTCTGAATGTCGTTCAAATTACCGACAACATGATAATGAGGCGTTCTGATTGGTTGAACACAACAATGAGTCAGCCAGTAGTAGTTCCTCTATGGATAATTTGTAGAATCGGCCCCCTGATAAAGATGAACTCGTCGATCATCATCCGCGCCGCTATATTTATCCGAATCACGCACACGTGTCAGATATTGTTGATAAACAAACTGTCGGTCAGCGCGATGCCGAGGATAAGCTTGTGGCTATCTATGGAAACGTTGCGCGTTTGTAATCTCACCGCTAAACATAAACGCGATAAGTGTTGAATTGCAATGTGATGTAGGTGATGTAAGCTAAATACTACAATAACATAGGCGAATGTAAATAATGCCTGAACTCGCGTTAAGTTTGGGCAGATTTGTATAAACACCCAACGCTTCGGCGTAGTGATTTGAGTACTAACGGCCTTATTAATAAAAATTTTACTCTTTGGATAATCTTCGGATTAGTTACTCCGTGTTTTGTCTTGTTTCCGCACATGTCGGCTGTCATATGGCAAAACAAGACAAAACACGGAGTAACTAATCCGAGGATGATCCAAGGAGTGAGATTTTTATTAATAAGGCCGTAAGTGGAGACAGGGACCCTCCAGAAGCACGTTTGCCCGAGCACAGTTCAACCATGCCATATCGTATAGAAATAAACTATAAAAAGTTCCATTCAAAATTGCATAGATGGAATAGCTCGTGTCAAACGGGAATGCAACAATAATGAATAATGCAACATTTTGAAAAAATAATAAATCAATAAAAAAATTGTTGTCTCGGGCGGGAAGTGAACCGCCGTGTCTTCAACCTGCCGTGTTATATTTTTATAGAATTGAGATAGTCAGAGTACCACTCAATGCTTTAATTCAAAATGAAATATTAGGTATTTTAAATAAGAAAATTTGATAACTTTTTAAATAAAACAATGAAATGCAAAATCAAGTCTGCTGCAATACGTTATAAAACAAAAAATCTGATAATAGATAGCAATACCAGCAATACTTTACGCACTGACAAACGGAAAGTGAATGTTATGTCTGTATTTAATTTTAATACTCTATTATTACAATATGTACGATTTTAAAAAATACGTAGAATCGCATTTCCTTTTGATTTTCAGATCGGAACATTGCTTTGCCCTTTATAAGCATACTAGCTGACCGTATGCAACTTTGTTTGCATTATAACTAACTTTTCCCGTAGAAAAACTTTTCCCGTCAGATTTTTCCCGTAGGAAAATTACCCCATGTCCTTCCCCTGGTCTCGAACTATCCCCATACCAACTTTCATCAAAATCGGTTCATTAGTTTCGAAGCCTATTCAATACAAACAAACAAACAATCAAATCTTTCCTCTTTATAATATTAGTAAGTATAGATTGGCGTGCTTCGGTTCTGATAATAACAATGTAACGGCAGCACTAAGCTGCAGTCGGTGGGGAAACTGGAAACAAAACAAAACAAAACAAAACAAAACAAAACAATTAGTACACCTACCTAATTTAGTTGCCTTAAAGTGGAATCGGGTATCGGTACTAGTAGGTATATTATGTTTACTCAAAAATGCATGTAATGTGGTCATTATTTTGACAACCTTGTTTGAGCAAAGTCGACCTTGCCGTTAACTTTTTATAATTGTCATTTAAATCAAATTTCTAGTTAATTAATATATTTTTTATTTAAATTACTTGCTGGTTTTATTTAGATTAGGTACTTGCATTTTTGAGTAAAGCACTATACAAGCCTTGGCCCACAATGACTGCTTCGCTGGTCACGCTATGATCGCCTCGAGCTAGCCTAGCTACGCTCTAGGCCTTCCAGCTTGGCCATCATTGCAGCCCTTGCTGTACTCACTGTAAAGGCCTCGACCTACGGTCTCGGCCTTTACCTCAGCTCGTCCATCAAGTGCTGCACGCTGACCGCGCTGTGTCGGCCTGGAGCTGCGCTGTCGGCCATCATCAGCGCGACCGGCAAAGTAGTCATTATAGACCGCGGCAGTAATGTACTAAATCTGTGATTCGACTCACCGTTGACTTTCTTGGCCCTGTTGGCGAGCACGTCCGCGAGCTTGCCCAGCTCGTTCTGCAGCGAGCCCTCCAGCTGCGTGCGCGCCAGCTGCGTGAAGCGCGCGCGTGCGCTCGCGCCGCAACACCCTTTACTCGAGCACAGTTCGTCCGCGTCTGTAAACAATACAATATAACACGCTCTTATTATTTTTTATACAACTGGGTGACAAAAAGGCTGATGGCAAGCGCTAGTTAACCTATGAACCTGAACTTCGAGCCGGAACACAAAAGAAACGGTTCACTAGCAGGTGTTCTATGAGGTGCAAGTATATCCCGTGTCGGACAGCTTATATGAGAACAGCACTGCCGACCTAAAACCAGGCGCCCGCCAGCGCAAAGCACTGGCTGTTAAACTTCTAAAGCTGGCTACTCACATGCCAGCCGCAGGGGCGATCTTGGGCGGAAGGCGGTTGCGGCAATATCGGGTTGTCTCTACACACATGCCTGTGAGTCAGTGCTCGGTTTGATGTTGAAGTAAGCACACGCATTGAGAATGGCTCCAATATTATCGAAAAATCAAAAGATCAGTATAGAAATTGCCCCGATCGCGCTACACACGCGGCAACCTGCAGGGCGGCAGGGACAATTTAGGGAGCAAGGCTGGTCTCGCGCCCCTGCCGCCTTGCCGCAGGGCCAATCTAGGAAATTGCCCCTACTTGACTATACACATCACGATATTGTGCCAATTAAGGGTCATCCCCACTTATACATCCTAGATTGCCCCAGCGGCTGGCATGTGAGTAGTGAGAGGCTTAATCTGATCCTAGCTACGCACACGCACACACACCTAAGCGTTATGCATGTAAAAATATGGTAACACCATCTTAGTGTCGTCATCACCAAGGTGAAGATTGGCCTTTTCTAAAGCTGTAGAGTGTCAGAGGCTATTCCCATTAAAATTTCTAATTGAATTAGGTGTCTCTCATTGTAGGATCAGTAGAAAAGTGAAAGATCGTGAAGTGTGTGTGTGTGTGTGTGTGCGTAAATAAATCAATAGTTGGGAGGATTTTTATATTTCCTGAAACCTATGGTTACACACAGGTGTGAAACGGTAAAATAGTTAATGAGCGATTTACATAAAGCATGCAACATTACGAATAGTTAACTGCCTTTAATTACTGTATCAATAAAGAGTAACATTACAGCCGTTTGCATGTTCGGAGTAACGAGGTTATGGCTTCTTCGTCAAGTTGGCATAACCGCATTGTATAAGAATACGGGCAATTAATTTATTTACACAATAGGTGTTCATAGGTTCACTTAACACTACGATAGCAACCGGCTCCAACTCGGCACGGGTAGCATAACATATAGTGACATATAAGTACTCGCATGTCTGTCTAATTTTGTTTCAGTCGTTTATAATGAATTATTAGACTTT
Organism: Schoenobius gigantellus; assembly: GCA_963935595.1. NCBI lineage: Eukaryota > Metazoa > Arthropoda > Insecta > Lepidoptera > Crambidae > Schoenobius > Schoenobius gigantellus. The sequence goes on along the minus strand of OZ012544.1, from coordinate 6,715,880 downwards.
TTTACATACAACAGTAGCCTTCAACGTGATGGCAAGTGACGTTAAGGCCGAAGGTGGAAGCGAGCCTCACCTGGACTACTCAACTAACGAGGAACTGGTTACCTCACCGCTAATTGTCGGAAAACAACAATGTTCTCCACAGCTAAGCCTAGCCTAGCTTAGCCCTACCACCAGCTAAACCAAGCAAAAAATCTTGTGCCCCCATGGGGAATCAACCCTAGACCTCCAAATCAATACTGGGTGATCTCAAACACTTCACCACGGAGGTGGTTAAATATATCTTTTAACCTTCTTTAAGAATCACTCTTTTCATTGATGAACACTGCTTAAAATTTCCGTCAATATCATTTGTGAGAATATCGCGAATACAGAGGGAATGGAAGGATTTTGTTTGTTATATGATCTTATTACAGTTTGGAGCATCCGTAAACTTGAACCGGCGCTACGGGAGACAAACTCGAAACCCAACTTCAAAACAGGACCAACCAACCAACAACAACAAAAACTTCATCGATCAATTCCAAGTTCGCGTCGAGTGCGCCAATTGAGGTTCGTGTGATCGCGTCTGTCTTCAACGGAGGAACGAGGAAGGGCCGGACGGGACCCGACCCCCGCCTTCCTATCCTGTCCCGCGAATACATTTAAACATCTGTGTACGCTCGGCCTTTATTGGGTTACCGGCGCCGAGGGGCTGATGCGAGGCGAGCTCGGCGAAATTGGCGTTGAATAACCAAGAGAGTCAGCAGCGACAGCGCTAAATAGACCGTTGTAATTATAGACAACGATTTTGATCAACACGGGGGAATAAAATCCAACCAGAGAGCCTGTTGTTCGGTTCTGTTGTATCGGTTTTTAGCCACCATCGTCACATTCAAGCTCTTCTTTATAATTTATACAATCATTTTGCCTTTGTAATTATAAAGTGTAGTATTAAACTGACAGCTTCATTGTAAAACAGTATACCCAACACCCAACCTCCTCAATAATCACCTTACAAACAATTATACTTTGCTTCGCATCGAGATTAGAACACTTGAAGTTACTGTCGTATAAGTATCATAGAACTTCACTTAAGGTAAGTTCGTTTAATCATTATTTATAAAGTTTATCTTGACAATCCAGTACTACAATGTTTCTATTTTGATCCAACCAACAAACTATACTCCGAGTGCCAAGTCACAGACAAGCTAAACAGCAAGCTCGCACTTCATACTGGGACAAACCTAGAACTGGAACAGCTTTTGCACGCAGGTCGAGTCAATTCATGGGTCCCCATCTTCACTTCCAAAGGCATTATAGACTTAACTATACGATTCCAATACAAATATTTCACGATAATGTCATTGACGATACGAATACTTTGACGCAAATGTTCGTGCTGGACCATGTTTTTTAAAAGTAAATAAACAATTTTTATTTATTTTAACTGGACTAGAGCGGGAACTGGAATGACAGCTCATCTAACGAGCAAGCTGTACCGTAACGTTTGGGGAAACTTCAGGTTCATATCTGCCAACGTCAACGATTATTTGAAAATGAAACGCCAGTGATTACTAAAGGCGAATACACACTCATTTTACTTTCTTAGTAAAATGAGTGTGTTGTTGATGGTTGATATAAATTTCACACGCCTCACGATTTTCTTATTGCGCCTGATCAATATCATGATTCATGATTGATGAGGAGAGTAGTGTGATGACTGTTACCTACTAGGACCTAACTAATTATTTTTTAGCTTTTTAGTACATTCTCTACATGATCAATTTATCATTATCGTTCTTTTATGTGAAAAAATATACCAATTTTAATTTTATCTATCCGGCGAACTAATCAGTTAGATGTTTCATACTCGAAACTATTCACCAAACTGTCCTCAAACTGTTTATCAGGGTGTCACTAAAAACGAAAACTTCCAACTCCAACCACCTTTTCACTCATAAACATCGTTGCCTTCAACAACTATACGTATTAGGAAAAGTTTTATAAGTAAACGAGATCCAGTGTACATACTATACACTGTGTACACGGTCCGGGCGTACACCAATCCATCTTTCACGGTCCACTTCATACATAGTATAATTTTGTCATTGATGTATGGCCGCTGCGGTGTGCCAGTTCGTACGCGGCATACATTTCAATGTTATACCTATCCACGTCTTGTGACAGCAAGCAGAGAAACCGTTCAATAACATTGTGGAATCCGGTAATGATGTGTAAAAGTAATACCTAATAATGATCGAGACTAGCCTAACAGATCCGGCGAGATGTTTAGAAATATTGAAAAATTGGAAATTGCTTGGAAACCGGGATTTTGATAAGTTTAGTTTTGAAGATTAGCCAAACATCAGATTGGCTGCTGAAGAACAATGGATAATATTTTATTAATAGTTCTTTCGATGTATCATGATTTCATGTGGCATAAGCTGAAAATACAACATCTGCAAGCAATTGGATAGCACATGCGAATATACTCGCTACAAGCAACGAGAAAACCAGAATTTCTGTAAAATAATTTGCAACAGACGCTCATATACCTATTATGATAATACGAGATTATGTTAATGATGACAATTATGTTGACTATAGCATTAGTGATTAAGATATTTAAAATACTTTTTAAACATTTGCATATTGACTTAGTTCAATAGAATATGTGAGACACTCAAAATTGATAGACATGTAAGCACCATATTCTAGCAAATTATCGATACCTTTACTAAAATATTCCCAAGAATATTTACTCAAATATTACACGCTGTTCTATATGTCTACACCAAACCAATGGCTGAATGGCTCCTACGCGCAATGATCGGGGGAGCGTATGTATGTTGTATTAAATTCGTTATTTATGCATGGGCCCAAATGGCGAGGCCGCGGGCAAACCCTGTAATTTAATAAGCGAAGTGATAGAGTTTGAACAAACCGAGTTCGCCGGCGGCGTCACGCTTTGTTCGGCTTTGAGCTTGCGAGCCGCGTAGACTCGTCATGGTTTTTTTTACACAACAAAGTTGACAAAATGCAGGCTACCCACGTGGCTGCAGTCGGCTAAGTACTCCACAGGGGCCCAGTGTATGTGGCCAGCTTGTGACATAAGATGTCAAGTCACAGTGCCGAGTAACTTCACTGGAACACAGCAAACGAGCACCGCTTCAAGGCCTTAGCGGCTGTTTACGCTCGAGGAAGAGCGAGTGGCAACACTGCATTATAGTCTGTGCAGTGAGAGCCTGTGGCGGCCGGCCGCATGTAACATGTCAGGCAGTCGAGTCGAATACGGAATGACATTGAAATAGGTTAGGACCGGGCAGCAATAAAATATAATATAAAATATATAACAAACAGTATTGCGCGGCGCACCAAGTGATTGTTGGTGCGAGGTTCCGCCAAGTTTTAGTGTCGGTGAAAGTGTAAATGCACCAAAGTTTTTATCGGTGAAGGGAGTGATGGTGGCCTAATGGGCCTATGTAGTGCTCCGGTCTCCATCGTTGGATTGACACCAACCCTTCGGGAGCCGCGGCTTCCTTCGAGCTAGCTCAGGAAGTCCACCGGCTACATACGGAGACCAAATGGAAATGGGGGTAAGCCACAGTGTTTTCTAGAATCTGGTAGTCGGTTTAAACTCAATATTCGGCGAAACGCCGACGTGGTGGAGTCTACTTTGGGCACCACCAGCGGCATAAATAGGTAAGGTGCGACCCGCGCAAATACTATTATTGTCTGTTCTGGTTCTGGTTGAGAGGACCCGGCGATATAATTGTGGTGCACGGTGCACGGCTGCTTTGACAAACTCCCTCAGATGACTCTTATTATATCATTAGCTATCACAACTACGGGACTATATTAGTTTGGGTCGTTAAACGCTGAACCTACAGGCGAATAGGTGAACGACCCTTAGCTAAACACCAATTGAACGCAGCCTCTAATTTCCTCAAGGTGGGCACGCTAGCGGCAACAGCTGGCTCATAAATAAAGCGACCTCTCGTTCATCAGCGCTGCGTCAATCGTATCACGACTTCACGAGGATGTGACGTCACTGTCTCCTTTCAAATCAACCCCACAGATCGCCCTCTTATCGTGAAACTCAAAATCCATCGCGATCGCTTTCTTACAGAAAAAGTTACAGTTAACGACTCAATCAATGAACCGCCCCTATTACGTACGACCGACAGAAGTGTGATCGCGTGGTTAATTATTAAGGTGTGTATTTATATTTTACATACATCGCTGCTCTATAATAAGACTGCAGTCACAGTCTTGTATCGATGCCGCGAAGACTGTCAGGTCGAAAGCGACCGAAATAAGTTTTGTGTCTCATAATGAGGGGGCTGATCAGATTCGTGCTCCCGTCGAATACGGCGGGATAACTGGGATTACTGCTTTGCATTCCTATCACACATGCATGCGACTACGCCCTTGACGCCGTATAGACCTATTTGCATTTATAGTGAGTACAAGTGACGGCCTTAGATCATTTAACGGCGGACGCCAGCCATGGGCTGAAGCGATTGAATGTTAAGTAACGAAAAACAGTGGAAGTGCGACAGGATATCAATAGTATGAGAACGGCTGTCGACAAATTCTCATACAAATAAAGTAACACTTTTTCCACCACTAGGAAACGTTTCGTTTGATTTGTATTTATTTCACCTTTTTGTGTTTATTTCAGTAAAAACCAGCCGGAACGAAACACAAGTGGTCATAGAACATATAATGCCGTCATTCAATGACGTACATACTTTAATGAAGAAAGTAAAAGTTCAATTATTTATTTATTTATTTTGTCTTAGGAAAACCAACAGCTCACAAACACAGATAACGTTGCGTTATGCGAAGACAAGCGCAATTATGTTGGACTGGCGGTATGTCCACATATCACTGTTTTTTTTTTGCTTCCGTATGGTGTTACAGTTGAAAATTCATAAAACCTTCAAGAAGACTACGTCGTCATAATATCACCAAAACTTTTGATAGTATCTAAAGATCTGGAGATACGCTGGAGATCTTTAATATCAAGGGTCAGCCAGCCACACTAAGTCAACACAGATTTCACTCGCAGCGGCCTGCTGGGGCTCACCTTAACATTATTATTATGACTAACCAGGTAGACTCGTCGTTTCGTGGTAGGTCAATACTTTCGGATCATGCGATCATGGAGGAGGCGCGTCAAACGCTGCCAAATTTCGGACTTTGCAGTCGGGTGCGCGTGCGCACCATTTGTGGATAGATGTTGCACGAATGGCAAGCTCCGTAAAATTGCATATCTGCCGCTTTAAGAGGATTGTGAAGCTTTAAATTTTCATACAAAAAGCGATAACGCTTTTCTTCCTCTTTACATAATCCAATTTCCATAATTTTTGTAAATGTTGTAGATATACTGAAGATTTAGGTTTGTACGTTTTGATTTTGAAGTAATATTGCTCAGAATATAAATTATTAACATTTAAATATCCATATTTTAGACTTAAAAACTACCTCGAGCATTTTTTTTTACTAAATACTAAATTATACTGAATTACAAAAAAAAAGCAAAACGCACAAACATAGATTAAAGTATACTGAATCTAATGAGATCAAAACTATCTAATTTCGTAAAGGTTTAGGGGGGTAAAACAGTTATCGCCTGAAACAATATTTCAGTAAGAAATGTGGGCACTTGCCTCGGACTTTCAACTCTAAGCGGTGTGCAACAAACTGCATTTTTGAAAGTGCATACTCGAGCCATGAATTGGCACTTCACAGTCCTCTTAAGATTTATAGATTAAAAATAGATTCAAGTCAGAACATTGTTTAAGGAGTCGAAGGCGAAACGAAACGACAAAGACATGCGGTTGAAATAAAAACCGCCGTAAGTTTGCACCGTGGACCGGTGGTCGGATCATCCCTCTACTGGGTGACGCGACGGGCCTCGACGGGTCCCGCCTATTGAACTGAGGTGATAATGTGAGTCACCGCATCGCCGACGCCCGCCGGCTCGGCTGCGTGCGCGGGGGCAGCTCTGTCAACTTTGGGGGCACACACAAGGTTAATCAAACTGTTTGACAAGTTTCTCGAATACGGAGTATTACAGACCAGTGAGCTTTATGTATAGGTCCGGGTCCCCCTCGTGGCTCCGGTCCCGCTGCGTGGTGGTATTATAACTGTGACACAATACAGAGTGTAATGTTTAAGCTTCATCACTCAATAATTCATCTACAAGTAACACTTTAGTCGAGTTTCTGTGATACGATGATAAAAATTTCAGTGCAATCACTGTCAAATTGAAAGCCATATTTTATCCATTACAGGAGACACAAAGCCGAACTGTGGATTTGGAGCAGGTTTTATGTAGTCCAACAAGGCGTAAGATACCCATTTTTATGCACCATCAACTGTTTGAATTGATAGCAACACAGCCATGATTGGGAGAATCGTAATCACATCGAAAAAATGCTGGTTAGGTTAATGACACCAATTAGCACCAACCACAACCAGGTAGATGACCAACCAACAAGGCCGAAGACTCACCGACATTGCCGCGCTGTAAGAGCCACAGATTTGCAAACGTATTTTTAATCATAAAAAATGTGAAGTCATTGAGTTGCCAACAAATGGACCAAGAAAGGGGGGAAACAAAATGTAAAAAGTGGAACAAGGTTTGATATAATATAGATACAAGAAAAAATAATCACTATTATCATGTTCATGACAATACGACTTAAATTATAATGTTTATATTTTAAAACATTCAGGACACATTTTCCTTGGATTTTGTATTAAATACGACGGCCGTTTGTCGGTAGTTCACCGACTGAAGTGAAGTGTTCCCGAAGTAGGGTGAATAAAAATTCCCTTAAGAGCGCCAATTAGGCGGCGCGGTGTGAAGGAAGGGCTTTAAATTTTTTTCTGCTTTCATATTGACACGTCGCTCGAGAGCAACTCTTTAATCTTCCCCCTTTCATCTTGCCCTGGTTCGAATTATGAAAACGTCGGAATGAGTATATACATTGGTACATACACAAATGTAACAAACAATTCGGCGCCGAGTTGCGGTAAATAATTTCGTGCCCGTTCGAGCGTGGACAGCGGGTTCGTAAATATTTTCAATTCGGCTTCAGCGAATCGGACGGAGCGAATTCTGAAACGGATTTCACGGGCGGATTGAGTTCGCGGGACAAAAATGTATTTATTAATCGACGTTTCATTGAAAGGGCACTTTGAATTTTATTCATTTGCGGCTGGCAGCTGAATTGCAGCATATCATGCGACTTTTACAGTTTTGAGCATGTTTACTTACTACAATGTACTAATAATTAAGTTTAATCGAATCCATAAAGTAGTTTAAGCGCAGTTTTAAGCATCTCACTGAAGTTCATTACACTAACTAAACAATACGACACGGTTAGCGCAGAGGTCGCGTGATCGCCTACTGCGCAACGGGTCGCGGGTTCGATTCCCGCTCGGAACAGATATTTTGTATGGCCTACAGAAATTTGTTCCGGTCTGGGCGTATGTGCATGTGATATTCTATGTTTGTAACTGCACCCACGACACAGGACAAAATCCTATTGTGGGGCGACGTTTTTTTAAAAAGAAGATAATACGTTTATTTCAGTATGTTTATTTCAATTTAAACTTTTGATGTCGTTTATATCAAAGACTAACATCCTTTGTTCCGAAAACAGAAGTCAGCTTTTCTAATCTATACAAGATTACTATATATTTTTTATAAAGCAAGAGTTTGTTCGTTTGGTTAAACTCGCTAATCTCATGTTGGTTCGAATTGAAAAAGCCTTTTAGTGTTGGATAGCCCATTTATCGAGGGAGATCGCGGCTATAAGTCCAGTCGATTGTGGTATGGCAAAAATGTATAACTTTAATTTACTTATATTAATATTTATATGTATGTAAAATAATATTTTTGTGTGATTAGTAGATCGCTCATGCAGGGTTTCGTTAATAAATCAAGCAGATCTTGGGTCCAATCAAGTTGGCCATCCCTGCTATATAACATCACGCCAAGACCAAACTGAAATTCAAGCAAGCAATGCTGCTAGGAACATTTGTACGCAAAGTGTATCCCCTTTGATACCTTAACTTCATCCCCCAAAATACGAACAAGACACCGGACAAACAACAAACGCAGTTACTTCTCGGAGGAGGACTTACGCTATTTTTAATGGGAAATCTCGTTCACCCCCCCGTCTTTTAATCTCGCGCGATGAAAGGCAAACAATCACTACTTCACGACCGATCCGAGTTGTTTGAATAAGCCACACTTGATTTCATCTCGGCGAGCTTTGTAGCAATCACTGCGCTTCAATAGGCTGGATCTACACTGAACAGTGAAATATTGCCAAATTGCGTGTTGTCATTATTTATCAGCTCAGTTACAAAAACTTCTGTAGAAGTGTGTCGTGAAAGAAGTTGCTTACTTGTTAACCGACTTCAAAAAAGGAGGTTCTCAATTCGATGCGTATGTTTTTTTTTGTGTGTATGTTACGCGATTACGCCGCCAATTGTGGACCGATTTTCAAAATTCTTTTTGTATTCGATAGAGTATACTCCTGGGGTGGTCCTAAGGTCACCAAAGTCAGGATCTGATGATGGGATCCCATGAAAATCGAGGGAAACCCTAATTTAATACCAGCTCACCTTCGGTCAGCTTATAATTTGTGGTGAGTTATGATTTATGGGTTTCTTTCACTAAAAAGTTAAAAATAAAAAATAATTTTCAAATAATAAAAACCAACTTCAAAACACTGAAAAGTTAAAAATAATATAAGAATATGTACATACAACATCACATTTCTATATTCAAGTCGGTGACAAATTTTAGGACTTTCTAGGAGATCATTGTTTGGCACCGACTTCAATATAGAAGTGTGATGTTGTCTGTACCTATTCTTATATTATATTTAACTTTTCAGTGTTTTTGAAGTCGGTTTTTATTTTTCGTAAAATATGTTTTGTGTTTACACAAACAAGTAATCACGTTTGCGTTGCTAGGGCGCGTCGCCACCGAAAAAATTGGCGCTCTCGGTGTTTGCAGCTCTAAAGAAAATCACCAACTTTCAATTTCGTTTGAGTCCATTTCAATCGACAGAAAAACCCGTTCCACCATTGGCAAAGTGTATCGAACGACGATCATATTATGTAGGAAGCTGCAATATTTATTATTACTTAGCACAAATATAAAGAGAAGTAAATATGTAGAGGTATTGAGCTATGAGAAGAGATGATTTGTTAGCTTGTTAACTTTCTTCGATTTACCGACTCTGCTTTTGAAAGACTAATCTTGTTAGATGAAAAATAAAATAAATAAATATGCTAATAATTATAGTAAAGCTATCTTTTTTCATGTTTTTGTTTTCATATTTTTGATTACTTAGGTCCCATAGTAGACGTCGTTTGTCGTCCGTTCATCCACGTGATTGACATGTTTTTGTTTTCAACTATTCTTAACTGTAACTGCAAATACCCATAGAGCAATATCTGCAATAAAACGCTTGTTGATATTATTTACCGCCAAAAACGGAAACATGTTTCCCGACATTTATTGACAATGTTTGTTGTCAACTTAAGGTAATTAGAGAATATTCTGTCAACACGTGTTGACAACATAAATATTGTCAACTAGCTTTTGCCCGCGGCTTCGCTCGCGTTAAACTCGGGGTAACACGTTTCCAAAAAAAAAATAAAGCAAGTATTTTTCGTTGGTAACAAAGATATATCTTATGTACCGATTTTTAGCTTCCTACCTTGAAAACTGCGAAAAGTCCCATATAAAATTTCACCCCCTCTTTTAAGGGGTTAGGGGCAGATTTCCAAAAAAAAATGATGCACGATTTTTTGTTAGTCACAAAAAGTCCGCATACCAATTTTTAGCTTTCTACCTTGAAAATTGCGGAATGCTCCATACAAACTTCCACTCTTCATTTTAGGGAAGTGGGGGGGGGGGGTTAGAAAGGGACAAAAAGTAGCCTATGTCACTCTCTATCCCATCAACTATTTCCACTTAAAATATCGCGTCAATTCGTCGCTCCGTTTTGCCGTGAAAGACGGACAAACAAAGAGACACACATACACTTTCCCATTTATAATATTAGTATGGATTTTAGTTCGGTGGAAATCCGGCTTAGCACTAAAATCGACTCAGCTTTGTATGTTCGAAGACACGTCTCATATTGCATCTGAGGGTAAAAGCTAAAGAATGCGAAATCTTATCGAAATCCGGTAGATCATATTTGCGTGCTTGAGCAAAAAACATCGAAACATTAATTTCGTACTTATAATATCAATAGGGAAAAAGATTAACAAAAAAAGAGCCAACTACAGCAACTAAACGTTCACTAATACTGACACAAAAGCTGACAGACAACATTGAAAATTTTCAAATTCAACTTAACAATACTCATTCGTACACTTCGTCAATAAAAAGCCTTTAATAATGATGTCATCCGTTAAAATAGCACACGGAAAATATAATAAGTTGGTATCACACTATTATACATGATTTCAAACTATCGATAAGTATAGCCGCAGCAGATCACAAACGCATTGTTTAACATTACAATGTGTTTATTAAACAATCAGAAACTCAGACGCATTATGAAATATACTATCGCAGAGGACGAGAATACAAGACCGCTCATTAAAATATTCGCGTGTCGCCAATGACGTCATGTTAAGGTCAGGCCAGTTAACAATCCGACAAAAATAGTGAAGTCTGAGCTTATAAGCTTTTAGTGTGTAAGGAAATTGTGTAAAATTCTAAATACATAAAAATCACTATAGATAGGTACACAAATAAATACAATACCCGAAGAGAATATTGAAAATGGTATGATAACCTTGTAAAAAGTCCTAAGTCTAATACTAATAATACCTACTATGTAGTATTACAAAGTTGTAGAGTTGGTTTGTTTGGTTGAACGCGCTTATCTCGGGAACTATTGGTTCTAATTAAAAAGTTCAGCGTTGGATAGCCTATTTATCGAGGAAGGTTATAAGGCTGAAAATCACGCTATGACCAAACTGAGGCAGATTGCCACGCGGTATTTTCCCTCACCGTAGGAGCGTCGGACAAATGTACATACATAATAATACTATATGAAATTCGAAAAACGGAAAACACATTGGTACATAGCAGGTTCCAACCCCGGAAGAAGACCAGCGCCGAGTTCGCAGCACCACCGACGCTTTAGATAAGCATTATTTTCGTGAAAATCTCGTAACTTCCAGATAATTTGGTTGGTAGGCATTTGTTGCTCTTTGGCTTACACAAATAGGATTTTCTATTTTAAAACGATTTAGAGGAAAGATAGCCAATTCCTCAGTTGTTGAAGAGTCCAAGTGAAGTTCGCTTCTATATCTTCGGCATTATCCTCCCTTACCATCAGATGAGATCAAGGCCAAGAGTTTAAAAAAAAACTATTCAAGTTCATCGATCTCTAAAGTGTGAAGGTCCTTATTGAATATAGGACAGGAATATACTACGCCGTGAACCGTGAACGAATTTTGCGTTGCCGGTCATACATCTTAAATATGACTAATCATCACGTTCCAGGAATTGAAACTGGTAATGAAATTCATTGCAACACTCACAGACCATTAATAATTTACACAAACAAAAAACCAAGTCACCATCCTTCCTTTTTTTACATTCGATATTTTTATCGAAATTAAGCCAATTCCGATGCAAGCTCGTATCGGGGTCGAGCCGCCTCATTAACATGCGCGATACGAGAATGATAACGTCGCGATACCGCGCCGACTCCCAGATTTTACGGGGCCTTTTTATTATTTTCCGAGCGCGGTGCAAAGTGACGCTAAGAGCGAACATTGAAATGCAACATGTGGCCCGACACTAGGGTCGCCAACTTCACCTCGCCGTTTCACGGGACTTTTGTTTGACGGTCTAAATGCGGGACATGCGGGTCCGAATAGTGGGACGGTGTGCTATTTAGTTGCAGGCAACAATTTTCACCAGTGTTACACCGCCACCTCAACAACGTCATTCTTGCTCTAGCTAGGCGAACAGACTCCGATGAGGTCGTGAAAGTGTCTTCCGAGTTCCCATGACCTTGTCAGGCAGCGACGACTCTCCTCGGCGGCGAGTCCTCCCCGTTTAGTGATGAGGGGATGCGGTGGAGATCGATGCGCTCGCGCTAAGGCATATGTGACGTGGCTCACGTAGCATAGTTGGGATTTAGTCAATAGACCGGTTAACGGTCTCTCTGTGCATGACACTACCTTCATTGGCCGCGGAGTCCGGTCCGACACATATTAAGAGGCTCTTCTTATACTCAGGGCGGTGATTTTTGTCAGGGCACGTATTGTCCGGAGATTCCTCTCCCTGTGGCCCTAACCACCAGTAGCTTTGGTCTTGACCCGCCGCCAGTGGAACTCTAGTTTTAGGTTTTTGTAAGAATTTATTGTAAAAAAAATAAAATCAAAAAATCAGAAATAAAATAGAAGTCATAAACTTATTGCAAAAAACTGGCAGACCTAACATAAAATTCCACTGATCCAAACGAGAGCATGCATAAAGCATTTTCCAATCACATGGATACCCTAATCACCAAGTCGATTTTGTTTGTGAAATATTCGTACGAATGTTTCGGCGACCGGCGGCGGCGGACACCCGTCGCGAGTGGTTTTTTAACGTTTCGCAAGCAAATAAACTTGCAAATTAAATTGTCACCAGTACCCCGAAGTCGGCAGGCTGTGCGTCATGTCGAGATTCTTGTTTCATTTTGTTCAATCATCGCATCTGTTTTGCCAAAATCTGGATGTAAAGTTAAGCATCGTTACCGTTCAGATAAAAGTTTGCATACGTTTGATTGAGTACTTACACTTACATTTATCGATTGGAGACTATGTATTTTTATTATTTATGTATTAATTATTATATTTAAGCTTTATGAAAAGAATGACCATTTAAGGAACGGAAAGCAGGAACCACGCAGATTGAGAGAGAGCAATTAATTTTATCCAAGAATATAAAGTATAAGGAGTACATTAAATTACCTAACAAAGAGAAAGGTTTGTATTAGTTTAGCGAGACAAATAGAACTTCGTTTTATTTTTATGTTTTGATTGCAAATCCTAATTCATTTCATTAATAAATTTCATTTTGCGCTACTCTGTAGAAATGTTCACTTTCCAAGTTGATGCACAATCGTGTCCATTTTACGCAGGCTCCACACGTTGGCCCCAACGTTGGCGTTGGCAAGGCGTTGGTGCCAACGTGTGAAGCCGGCCTCAATAGACGCTCGCAAAACAATATATGGCTCCAAATCGCGAATCGTTCTTCAATGTTGATGTGTATCGCTTAGACCATTTAGTACTAAATGGTCTAAGGTGTATCGCTACATGGCTTGTTGTCAGCTAATTCTGTATCTGTCTACAGCTACAGCACAGATATCACAGCACGATGCGATATGACGCCATTTGCAAATATTTATTGTATATACATACTCGTACACCTCATGTCGTTACCTTTGAGCCACTCTGTATGTGTTTATTTATGTGTTACACATGGATTATAGTAAAATGACATGATTGGTTGCTCTAGACGAGACATTTGTAATAATGGTTTGTTGTTTGTACGTAATTATTTAATTAAAAGCAATCCGACCGGCCGGCCGACGAATATTTTCTCACTCTGTCGACATAATTTCACGGAGGTTGATTCCCTTTGCCGCCCTCAAAATTTGTATTCGCCGATTAAGGAGGATCCACCGTTTAAAGCTTCATGGTTTAAAGAGAAACCGTGTTGTCGTCTGTGCGTTGGGCGAGCGGAGATACGAGTTGCCCTTGGCTGCGTTTTCATTGAACCTTCCTTCGGTGTACTACCTGCCCCGTTACATTATTAAAGCCTCAGTGTGAACAAGACGGGGCTATACTTAGTAACTATTTGTCTCATTAATTATAGACTACATGTATTTTGTATTTTTCCATTATTTTAATTCTTAATACATATTTTATACAGAGAGCGTCGGTGGCGTTGTGGACTAGACACTTGCTTTCCGATCAGGAGGTCCGAGGTTCGACGAGACCGCCATGTACCAATGTGTTTTTCGAATTTCATACATACATTTGTCTGACACTCCTACGGTGAAGAAAAACATCGTAAGGCAACCTGCATACATCTGCGAAAAAATTTAAAGGTGTATGTGAAGTCAACCAATCCGCACTGGGTCAGGGTGGTTGACTAAGGTATAAACACCCTAAATTTAGGGTAGGCTCGAGCCCCTCGGTGGGGACGTATATGAGCTGTTATGATGATTGTATTATTAAAAAGAACACGCTCATTTTAATACGACGTAAGTGCAGGCGCGCGATTTTTGAAGATTAAGTCCATTACCCAATTCAAATTCTATTTCCTCTAATTCACAATTAAAACTTATTCCCCATCCTTTAGCACGCTACTACTGTAAGTCCTATTTTACCGTTTACGTAACAACAACAACAATAATACAACATTTTTTTTTTATAAAAGAATCACTTAACCCACTCGAAACTCAATGGCAATTTCGATTTTCGAGTGACAGCCGTTTACATAATAAAAGTGATTTCGAGTTTGCCATCAACGCCGAGGCCGAGCCCATTGTCACCGTTTAGAGGGGTACAGTCAGAACAATTGATCATTACCGTACGTACACCGGCTCCCAATCTCCCATGCGCTGTCGGATCGAACAATAATTCCCTATTATAGCTTGACGTTACAGTTCACGCTAATTGCGATAAGACGCCAGCCACGTCCTAGGTGTAGGTAAATGACCTGTGTGGTGTGTAGTGTAGCATAAAACTATTAGTTGAACAAATATTTTGTTGTGTCACAAGTTTATAAGCTATATTGCCATAGTAGATAGGGTTGCCAGGTCTAGAAAGCGAAATTACGAGGCAGAAGCTTATAAAAATCGGGATTGTCCCTTTCAAATCGGGAGAGCAAATAATAAAACTATATTTTAAGGCGCATAGTAAGGTCAATCATAAAAATACACTGCAGAAAAAACCGGTTCTCTTCATAAATATTGAATAAAAAAATCTTTAAAAAAGATATGTTATTATTCAACGCATTCTTTAGAGGATGGTCTTTTTAATTTTTTGATAAATTTATTAAAACTTGGTTAAAATGTGACCCAAACATGCCTCGATTTTAAAACTTTAAACCTAATCGCGTCGTAAATATTAGGTTAAATCATATACTTTCGATTTCAATAAATAAAGTGAACAATATTCTAGGGGATGGTCTTTTTAGATTTTTTTATTTGCTTTTATTAATGTTTAATTTAAATAATTCATCTTACGCGTAAAGGTTTGCTTAAATATTCCCCTCACTCTCACTCACTCACTCCTATGTAATCAGTGCGGGACGAAAGACGCAAGGTCATTGGGAGCACTATGCGCCTTAACATAAGAAAGTATCCGAGTTATCCCTAGAGATCAGCTATGCCTCCTCGGAGCACCTCTCTGTGATGATAGTATCCCACCAATTTTGGAAAATAAAATTTCTCTTTTCAACAATAATTCTTCTAAATTAACCATCTTAAATTCCCACATCGCGTACACAATCTTAAAATATTGCATGTTTGTCCCAAACTTCACATATATCCTTCGCTCCAGCCCCACCTGGAAATTTCCGACACTTCTCGAACACATTGACAAGTGCCTTAAAAATTGTCTAGAAAGCATCCTTAATTTACACCTCTCGCCCCTGTCTTGGACACAGGCTACACTCCCTATAAAATTTGGTGGTATTGGCATAAGAACTGTTTCCAGCATTTCTGCCTCGGTGTTCCTGTCATCTGTTCACAGCACTTTACACCTATGCAGTATAATTTTAAATAATATTACACCCTCTATCGATAGTTTCCAAGTAGGTGTGCAAGTCTGGTCTTCACTTTCCTCTAATGTTGATGTCCCCACGGAACCGTCAGTACAAAAACGTTGGGACACACCATTAGTAGAAGCTACTCATGCCACATTACAACAAAATTCCTTTAGTGAACGTGACCGTGCTCGGCTTCTTGCCGTTTCACGCAAAGATTCCAGCTACTGGCTCCACACCATCCCGTCTGTCAATATTGGAACCCTCTTGGATAGCCTTAGCTTCCGCGTGGCTGTAGGACTCCGACTGGGTTGTGCAGTGTGTGTCCCTCACACATGCCCTTGTGGTAGTGAGGTCGACCGTTTTGGTCACCATGGTCTCTCGTGCCACCTTAGCGCCGGTAGGCTTTCGAGGCACAGCTCTCTTAACGACCTCATTAAAAGGTCTTTGGCTACCATCGACATTCCGTCGATCCTAGAACCAAATGGCATTGCCCGCGATGACGGTAAGAGGCCAGATGGCCTAACTCTCATTCCTTGGGAGCGTGGCCGTCCTCTTATATGGGATGCCACTTGTGTCGATACGCTGGCAGCCTCTCATTTAAAGGTCACGGCTGTGAGAGCGGGTGCTGCGGCAGACTCCGCCGAACAGGCCAAGCGACGCAAATATGAAGCTCTCTCCGGAAATTACATATTTGCACCGCTTGGTTTCGAAACTCTTGGACCATGGGGCCAATCCACTCAAAACTTCCTCAAGAAAATCATCCCAAAAGTAATTTCATCGACTGGTGACAAGAAGGCTGGCTCCTTCCTCGCTCAAAAGATCAGCATCACAATACAGCGAGGAAATGCAGCCAGCATTCTCGCCACAATGACCCCAGAGCCCGACCTTTTCGACCCCGCCCCTCCTACTCCACATATTTTTACTACATTTTGAATTCATGTACATATAGAATAATGTTAGAATTACTAAATTGTAAATATCGTATTGAATCTCATTACGTACTTATGCGTTATTGAAATGTTAAATTGTAAATGGCATAAATTGGGGCCTATAATGTAACATTTTCTTTCTGATACATTTAACATATAATATTTATTAATTGCTTGATTTTTGAATATTGAATACTTTTTTGAATACAGATATATTTACTTAGATTTTAATTTTGATTGACCAATTGTTCAAAACCGCGTTTGTTATCTTCTTTCGTATGGAAAGGCGAAAAGAACGGAACCCATACATACAGCTAAGTTATATGGAAAAGAACAATGGTAAAGTGCTGTGCGACGAAGTGTTCTAACGCATCATATAAAACTCCAGAAATTACAATAAAATTAAATTAATATTGTTTGTGTGTGAGTAATGTTTACGTGTGGTAAAGTTGCCACTCTTTTTTAACGATACGTTCAGTGTGCTTCCCTTTATACGTCTGTGGCCCTAACGTTCTACACATTTACGAACGTTCCATATTTCACCGATAATCGGGTCGGCCAATTTTTTGTAGTTCGTGTGCGTTGCAAACACAGTACACAGAAAGATGTCTTTCTATGTTCTGTGGTTGTAAACGTAGAACTCCGTGTTTCATTTTCCACCGTCAAGAAATCCGTCACCGATTTTATCGGTCGTGTGATGGTCGTGTGCGTTCGCACTTAGTCGGTGCAAAAGCTGTATGTATGCGCTATAGTTCTTATAGTATCTACTCATAACAAAGTCTAGACAACAGAGGGAGGACAAACGACACATAAGTGTTTGCAGAGAGAATTGACACGTACCTACAACACGTTATTGCGTCCAACTAAGTGGATACGGTTTATTTTTTCAAGGCCTGGGTCGACTATACATACTCGTACATATACTCGTATTATACGAGGGTAAATATAATCATAAAGGTAGATATTTTTTTATTAGCTCATATCTACGTACATTCCAAGTTGGGATGTACTTAGATGTTGGGATTCCCAACTAATATTATAAATGCGAAAATGAGTTTGTTTATTATGCTTTTACCGTACCCGCCGTTGGCTAAACGGCGAGCGTGTGTGGGACTCTCCCGCTAGGTAAGGTTCACAATGCGACTCCACTACCCACATGCTTTAACGCCTATAGTATTAAACCGATTTATAAATTCTTTCACCAATAGAAAGCTACGTTAACAGCAAGTACTTAACATAGGCTGTATTTTTTATATTAGAGATCCCTATCGACGCGAGCGAAGCCGCACGTAAAAGCTAGTATAATATATGTACATCTATTTATGTCTGTATTTTAAATGTTAATTCGTTAATGTTAACAGTAGACAAAAAAGAGTGCAAACCCCTGCTATTTATAAAAAACGATAATAAATATAATAAAAAAAGAAAGCAAAACACCGTTTCAACCCCTAACTTAACCAATTTTGTTAATTTCCCTGGAACTTACACATAATTCACTTGTAAGTGTATAATTCAATGCGTTATAATTGTATAACTAACTGTTCGGTTTCATCTTCATAGCATTTATGTAGCATACAAAGCAAGTACTACCGATACAGTGATTTCTAGGAATATCGAATGCGTACATCAAATTTTTAATATATAACTATAATTATGACACAAATTTAATAGAAGTTGTCTAAAAATATGTTTGAAATAATAAATATTACAAAGATTACAGGGCGATGGGGGCGACCACCAGCGTCGCCAGGCGCCAGGTTAAATTAGAACCGAAATTACCACCTCCGAAAAACCATTCAATTTTTTCTGTTGCACAGAGTTCAATTTAGAACGAAGTAAAAGCGATAACGAAACATCGTATAAAATCTTATTTGCTTAGTTAAGAGAAATATTAATACTATTTCGTATAGATGTCTTTAGTTGACCTGTTTCTAACAAAACTTGCAAATCTATGTTCAGTTTCTGTTGTTTACAGAAAAAAAACTCGTATTTACGACTTTGCGAATAAGGCGTTCCAATTAGATCATGTCGGTTAAACAAAAGCGTACCTATGAGATCAAAAAAAACTAGCTTTAAAAACCCGGCACAATAACAGTTATCATCATAGGCGTTCATCAGATAAAAAAATAACTTGGCAAAATAGTTACGCCCGCTGTTATTGAAAAAAAAAATCTTCCGACACCATCGCAATGGTATAACATGAGACAAGACTTATCACTCTAGAAGCTGTGAAACTTTTAACCCAACAAGGTGTGCTCCATCCATCCAACGGTGCACGATAAATTCAGCAGGGAAGGCGACCCGACGACCCCGGCGCTCGCCGCCAATCCAAAATGGCCGCTCACGTTTAATTATTAAGCGGAAAGTAATTTAATTTCGTACGCACTTAAAGTTAGCCGATCTTCTCTTGAAGAGCAGTTTTTAATTTCGCCGCCGAGGATAGGATAAACTTGAACCGCCAATGTCGGTGTCGAGGATTTCTTTTGCGGATACGAAATTTTTAAGTATATACTTGCCTATCTTCAGGAGTTATCGAATTATTAAAATGCCAATTGGTATGTAAATCATTAAGCAATTGTATACGGGTAATATTGTGTTATTGTATAAGCGTCTCACAACAGGAAAGCGCACAATGTTTTTTAAACGTCCGTCTGGCAGACTGCTAAAAATATTGCATACGCATTTCTTCTTTTTACGTATTCAACAACTTGCGACCTGGCAACACATTGATTTGAAATGTCACATGATGTCATACGTAGATACATTAACTACTTACTTTTCACGTAGCGCTAGCGACTATGCGACTCCCCACTATCACGGTAATTATATACTACTAGCTTTTGCCCGCGGCTTCGCTCGCGTTAAATTCGGGGTAACGTAACACCGAGATTTCAAAAAAAAATAAGGCAGGTATTTTTCGTTGGTAACAAAGAGTCTGTGTACCGATTTTTAGCTTCCTACCTTGAAAACTGCAAAAAGTCCCATATAAAATTTCACCCCCTCTTTTAAGGGGTTGCGTAGATTTAAAAAAAAATGTAGCACGATTTTTTTGTTAGTCACAAACAGTTCGCATACCAATTTTTAGCTTTCTACCTTGAAAATTGCGGAATGCTCCATACAAACTTACACCCCCCATTTTATGGAAGTGGGGGGTTAGAAAGAGACAAAAAGTAGCCTATGTCACTCTCCATCAGTTCAACTATCTCCACTTAAAAAATCACTTTAATCCGTCGCTCCGTTTTGCCGTGAAAGACGGACAAACAAACACACACACACTTTCCCATTTATAATATTAGTATGGATTACCGGGCCACTATTATTTTATTATCTAAGTGACGGATTCATTAGATTGTGATTTTTCATACTCCTATTAATGTTTTGACCGTAGTCACGTGCATCATGCATAGATTTACTAGAAGTGTCTACCAACATGTGTTTTTCAATTGATGGAAAAATTCAAGATGGCGACTGACAACCTTAAATCGTCACCAAAGAACCAACGCCAGGAAAAACTGTGATGCCAGAGACTTATCGGACAGGTTGTTGAATAAAACGATACGAGCAGCAATGAGTGGGAATGATATAATTCACGTGGTTCCGATAATTAATAGATAGCTGAATATCTTGATTTAGACTCATAAAACCCACATAAGCCACAAAGTTAAATAAAAAAAGACAACAACAAAAGACAGATAAGAAGAATGCGTATGTTTGCTGCAGCGCCTTAAAAGGTCTGGGTTCAGTTTAAAAAACTAATTTTCAGCTATCACTCTAGAAGAGAGTTCGAAGAAAAAAATAGAACACAATACAAGGCCTGAATAGAACAGAGAATATATGATAATGTAGAGTGTGCTTTGTTATGAGTAAAATGTATTATCCATATATGTTTGACAAATAATTAAAAATAAATCAAAAATAGGCACTGTAAGCAGTTTTTTTGTCACTAAGTAAATGTAACTTTTTATGTCATTCCAGTGTGAGCCAGTGGCAATGGTAAGTTACTTTGACTAAGCCCTCATGCGTTAACCTAGCCTCATATGGTCCGGTGAATCGGGGTTTTTTGTACAACAAAGTCGGCAAACAAACTGGCAATGACATCAGTGACATTTATGTCGAGTCACAATAGGTACCCAATTATTTCACAGTCTGTCTCATAATTCAAACCGGAACACATCAATGCAAGCACATGTACATAAATAGGTAAGATAATATTTGCTGTCCAATAAGATTTTAAAGTTTTTCGTTAATGTACTCGCGCAGATTAGTTTCCCTCTGGTTAGAGGTCCCGCAAAAAGACAAGATGGACGTCCTCGAGAATGGTGTAGCGGGTATGCCACAATCACATACGAGTATGCTACGGCCTACGGGGAGAGTCCCGTACACGCCAGTCGATTAGGCATCGTCTTTAAAATTTGTTGAATATCTTAGTGTTGGACTGTTGGATATGCGGCTACAAGTTAAAGACCGTTGCCTCACAATCACATAACAGATTTGTCCTCCCGATCGTGCGACAGAGACTGGTGGTGGATCCTATGTAATGGTCGCATCACCGCCGTAATTACATAGACCACCCGCGAGATCTCGCCGCGCCGCCCATTAGAGAGACCTTTTTGTGGAGAAAATAATAATCGACACAATGAAGTCATCACGTGGAATGCCCACGCCGCGTGCGGCCCGCGGCGGCAGGGTTAATCGTCCAAACAAATACCTTACTACAATCGCTTAACATAATATCAAAAGCACGGTGAAGGCGAGATAGAACTATACGCTGCAATAGCGGTATCGCTGTTCACACTTGTTCTAACTTTGCTCTAAGCGTTTGTGGTAAGCCCGCTGCACTTACAACGATCCCGGCTAGTTTCACTGCGGTTTAACACTATCGAATAATTCGTCGATATCGATAACGCGTTATTACGGTATCGACTAAATTTAAAACGTTAGCATTTAATTTCAGTACGTTTAACACAATCCCAATGGTAAGGTTTTCGTGATTACAAATAAGGGTTGTCTGTTTTTATATATTACTAGCTGTACCGTTGCAATGCCATGCCACGTTAATGCCTTTTTTTTGCTAGGATACCCATAACACCTTACCAAATTTTAATTACAATCTGATGAATGGTTTCGGGACGCATAGAGGACAAACAAACATTGATTTTTATTTATATACATTAATTTTTATTTATATAGATTATTTTTTATCGATTTACATGTAATAAGTAAGTTCATATTAACCTTTGACTTAACAGTTTAAATCCCTTACTAATAAGAGTTACACTCCCGTTGAATATTTGTTTAAAATTGTTTATCTGAAATTCCTTCGGGTGTACCGCAGGGGGCTCAATTCTGGTACCACTATTATTCATTATTTTTATCAATGATATTTACCAGTGTTTTGTTCATTCTGAATTTTGATTATTTGCTGACGACATGAAAGTCTATAAAAAAATCAACTCGCTTACTGGCTGCTTACTATTGCAACAGGACCTTGATAGACTCCAAAATTACTGCCGTGCTAATAAACTCGATCTTAACGTCTCCAAATGCTTGTGTATTACATTTAGTAGGTCTAAAAACACATTAGAATTTAATTACACTCTGGATAAGCAGCCCCTTAATTGCACTGAGCATATCAAAGATCTAGGCGTAATTTTGGATTCCAAACCCTTGTTTGATATACATGTCGAAAGTATAATTAATAAAGCCACAAAAACTTTGGGCTTTATTATAAGAAATACCAAACACTTTAAAACGGTAAAATCATATTTTTTTTATATTACTCGCTAATAAGAAGTCAACTTGAATATGCGTGTCAGAGTTGGAATCCTATGTATTATTATAAGTAAAATTAAGATAACACAAAAGAAATTTCTAAGATTCTTAAATTTGAAATACAGATTGGATCCGGATTTATCTTCCAATTACACTAGGAATTGCCAACATCACCATCTCATTAACGTTTCGAGGGAGGCTGCTGACCTGGCATTCTTTCATAAATTAATTCTTGGTCATGTAAATTGTTCCGAACTTATGTCAAAAATTAGTATACAAGTACCAACCAAGTCGAGCCGTATCCAGAAGAAATCCCATCATATTTCACGCTGATACGTGACGTGCACAACAAATTATAGGCAAAACTCCTATTTTAATAGTCTTTAGAAGTTTTAAGAAAAAAAAATTCTCCTACCACTGATCTCTTTAATACAGGGCATAGTTATTTAAAAAACAAATATAAGATTCTTCTAGTAACAGAATATTCTTTTATTTTTTTAATGGAATTTTATACTTACATTGTTCGCTGTTTCTCAGATGATTTAACTTGGGTTTAGAGGTTTTGTTTGCATTATGTTATTATATTGGTTATAGCTTAGCAAGAAATAACTTATTTACCGTATTAATACCATTGTTATTTACGAGTATATTATGCAAGCAAACTTAAAAACATTATTAACCTAACATTTACGATAAGTGACAACTGTTTATGGCATGTGTGTTCTATTTTTACTATTCTATTTATTATTATTTATATGCTGTTTGTTTTCCAAAAAAAAATACATTTTCGTAAAAAATATTATCTTAAACAAGTATTCAACGGAAGTGTAACTTTTATTAGTAAGGCATTGATTTACTACCAAACGTAGATAACGCATGAACGTTCGAAAAGTGGGCCGGCGAAGAACTGCCCAATCGGGCCTCGTGCAGTTCTTTTCCATGCGTTGTATAAGCAATTTTGAGCATTATGTTTGAGAGTATAAAGTTGATATTTTCTTGTAGCAATTACTAAAACGTCAAGTTTAATGTGGCTAGGTATGAAATGATGTAACTGCACACGGTTGTACTTCAAATAGTTGCCGTAATAATAAAGAATAAGGTTGAATTCGATAAATACAGTACTTTCTTTATGGTAATTTTAATTCGAGTGTGCATATTCAACTACCTATTTAACAGCGTACAAATGTATAGTCGATTAGGTGACAAATTTCAAGCGCGTTTTTGTATGAAGTGTTCTATCTACGTTTGGTAGTAAATCAATGTAGTAAGGGGATAAGTTATTAACATAAGCTTCCAAATACAGAGTAATTGCATTACAATATTTCATGCTCGAGTTTTCCGTGTTGCAGCGTAAAAACTAAAAACCTCTATTAGGGTAGGTTCATATTTTTATACCCACATAAGGAAAGCTCTTGGCCTTCATCTCCTCCGATGGTAAGTGAGGATAAGGCCGAAGACGGAATCGAGCTTCACCTGGACTCCTCGACAACTAAGGAACTGGCTATCTTACCTCTAATTGTCGGAACACAACAATGTTATTAACATAACATTGTTATCATGGCAACACACTTAGGTAAGACGGTGGTAGTTATCCAGGCGGAGTTCAGAAGCCCTACCACTAACCAAACCAAACCAAAACCAAGTAGAAAAACTTCCGCCTCCACGGGGAATTGAAGCCCAGTTCTCCAGAGCAATACCGGATGGTCTCGACCACTAGACCAGCGGAAGTCCACCAAGTGTTTTCAAAACAAAATCAACACACACCGGATTTCTGCCTCAAAGCAGCAGTGCTTGCATTGCCGTGTTCCGGTTTGAAGGGTAAGATATGCCATTTAAATTACTGGGTACCGTGACTTTACATCCCAAGTCACGAGTTGGCAACGTACACTGTGATTCTTGTGGGGGTTGAAGTTTTTTTTTTTTTTTTATTGCTGAAAGTTGGCAAACAAGCAAACTGCCCACCGGGCGGTAAGTGGTAACAGTCACCTATAATACATGTGGCTCTTGTGAGATTCACAGCAAAACTGCAACCCCCACAAGAATCACAGTGTACGTTGCCAACTTGTGACACAAGATGTAAAGTCACAGTACCCAGTAATTTCACTGCCATATCTTACCCTTCAAACCGGAACACAGCAATGCAAGCACTGCTGCTTTGCGGCAGAAATAGGTAAGACGGAGTTTTGCTGCGAATGTCACAGGAGCCACATGTATTATAGGTGACTGTTACCACTTACCGCCCGGTGGGCAATTTGCTTGTTTGCCAACTTGGTTGCAATGAAAAAAAAAAACACAGCACTGTATCTTCCGCAGAAAGAAAATCCAATAACTCGTGTGGACTATTAATTGCAATTCCGGCGGACGTGGGCTGACTCGACTGAAATTCAATTCGCATCGCGTCCCGCGCCGGCAGGAGAGCACTATGCCGAACTGCAAATCCTATTACAACAGGAGCAGGCCGCCCACCTTCGGCAGCGTAACATTGATAAAGGTGTGTTATGGATAGATTGGACCCAAAATTTGCAGAGCCTTGTGTTAAAATAACATAGATATTATTATTGTTGAAGACAGGATTCGAGATACGTACGTTGTCTCCTTCCATTCAATTGTATGCTCGTCATCTCAGCACTTACATCCTTCGCATACATATCCTTCTTCACATGATCCATCCATTATACTTAAGATTTCTTCTGCCATTATGTCCGTCTGGCCACATTGTCCATAACTGTTCTTACAATATGACTCTCAACCCCCCTTCATCACATGGCAATTGCCCATACCAGACTAACCTGTTACTTTTTAATCTTCTCTGTCACTTATGAATTTTTCTTTCAACCCTCTTATTCATTGCCTACGACTCTGAATTAATAGATTTTCCCTTTAACCTTAATGCCCGTAGCACACCTCCGCCGCGAAACTAACAAGGCGAAACCGCGTCGCATAGTCAGGAACAAAAAAAACGGCGAAGCGAACGCGGAGGTGTAGATGGCGTCTGAGCAGATCGGGCGGAACCGCGCGCGACAGAGACAGCGCCATAGTTAAATATCCGCGTTAGAGCAGGCAAGCTCGCCAGAGCTCGCGCGCCGTATGAGCGACAACGTGGCGGAGTCGTTTAGCGGTTTCGCTACTACAGTTCCGCGGCGGAGGTGTGCTACCGGCGTAAAAGGCATTCGTCGATCACAAAATAATCACTATAAAATAATTTTACTTGACATTATAAATAAAAAATAATCACCAACGCTGTTGTGTCTGCCTGTACAAAAACTACGTAAGTGACAACATTAAATGTTAACGCACAATGTGAAGAGAACGTTTAATTCGTAAACGCTTCCTCACACGGTAAGTTGGTGTCAATCAGTGAATACAATTTGCACGTTTATGTATGCATTATCATAAATAATATCAAGCCTATGCGTATGCGCGGCCGATTCGCTTCTTCCGAGGCCGGAAAAACACAACATCGCGGCGCAGGCGGCGCGGCGCGTCACGCGCTATTCGCTTTTCCGGGGACTACAGTGGCCTCTCTATGGTGGTAATTGGTAACCCTTAATGCGTTACTTACCATCAAAGACTTCTATGCAGCGTTTGCTTTTGTTAGGGTTGCCAAAACTACTTACGTTTTGTCACTTGACGTTCGGTAGTGCTGGGAGTAGGTGTATATTGGGCATTCTAAAACAGTTTTCATCAAAACACCGCAAACGAACGGAGTGAGATTTGAGCTACGCTTCGCTGCGCTCTAGCTCCGCTACGCTCCGCAAATCTCACTGCGTTCGTTTACGGTGATTTGATGAAAACAGTTTGAGATTGCCCAATATACATTATACAGGGTTAAATTATTCATACCATTAAATTGTAATTTTTGATAAATAAAGAGTTATGCGAGTATATTGAATCACCATATTTGTTTTCATTAATATATTAAAACGCAGAAATTTTTGTTAAAAATATTTTTTTATTATTAAGCAAATATCATCATAGCCAAACTAGAACAATACTTTAAATACAAATTTTCATTCAAGTACAATTTACTGAAGTCATAAATTACATGTGCTTAAGTACCACTTTTTTATGAATAAAACATTCCTTAGAGCGCACTCTTTTTTATGAGTTATACAATTGAAGTTAGCTCCACCTTTAGCATAACTATTGCGCAATGTTGCAAAATTAGGACAACCTTTGCCTTCAACATTTATCAAAAAGCAGTCAGAACACAAATCTTTAATCCATTTTTGCTTTTCAACACCTTTCATTATTATGGTTTGGTCCTTTAAAATTGGAATAATTAATCTCTTGAATTCTCTGAAATCTATATTGCCTTGACTCCAGTATATTCCTCTGTTGCGTTCAATCCAATTGACTGCTCTTTTTTCTTCGGCAGATAATTTTAGATACGAATATGGAGGTTTTATTAAAAAGACTTGCGTAAACTCTTTTGTGGCTAACGCAAATTCCTTAATAATAAAATTATTTTTGCAGTCTTTGAATCCTTGAACATCAACAAAAAGTATCGAACTCTTATCAGCACTCATTGTTTCGTTGTATTCCACTGTTTAACATAAAGTTGAAGTTTGTTCTTTCAAATACCTTTTGATTGCACTTTATTTAGTTAAGATATTTTCTTCACAATATTGCTCAGAGGTTTGTACTCAAAAATGCAGTCATTTAAAATCAAGCAATATGCTGCTGTCTGATCCGGGATTTCTTGGTCTGTTTCAATCTCCACTCTGACATCGATTGATCCCTTTATCATTTCTTGTTGGTGAGAACAATCAATAACAAATAATGGGGCAACGTCTCTGAATTCCTTCAAGTTCATCAACGGCTCTGGTCGCCGTCCATGATAAGACTGTTGGAATCTTGCATATTGTTCGTATAATAAATTAAATTTATCCTCTGAGAAACTGACATTCAATCCTTCATAAGGGTAATACGATGAATTTAAATATACTTTTACATCTCGTACATTGCAGTGATCGAACTCTGCCATTGACATTTCCGCATTGTGTTTGCGATTGGTTTGCAAGGCTATAATAACGAATCTTGGTTTCTCTATCTGTGACGAAGTTTTGATAGACCAAGTGTGTTTACGTGTCTTCGGTAATAATGGATATTCATACAAATCCCAATTTCGAAATGCTAGTGTAATAGGCCTGTCCTTTTCTAGATGTTTCAACAAATTGATTCTTTCACGATCTGATACTTTAACGTGCGGAACTCGCCAAACAACTTTGCTAATAGTTATATCTTCGACCACCTCTCCGACATTTAATTTCAAAGCATTGAGATTCGTATTGCTTCTTAATAGCACCAATTCATGTTTGGAGTTAATTATAACTTTTTCATAATCTTCTGCAAAACCTAAAATTTTCTTCAACGGCACCGAAGCCGAAAAAATTCCTCCGTTAAGATTGTTTGTACCAGAAGTTGACCATCCCCATACACGTGAGCATTTAGATTCATTATCATTTAACGAGAGGTACGATTTTATTGTTGTAGTTATGCCAGCATTTTTTATTTTGTCTATTTCTATTCCGTTTAACTCATATCGAATATCTTGAAATAAATATAGTATTGGATTGTTGATAAAATACACATTTGATATTTTTTCTTTAGTCGAACTATTATAAACATTGGCTTTACCCTCAATATACAAAGTGCTGAGTGAGGGTAACAGACATAGATCTTGTTGATTAATAGGTATTCTTATTTCATCATTCTTGTTGAAACTTGTTACGTACGGTTTATAAGAATGATATTCGAAACTTTCAATACTATTGTCGTATGATGTTGATTGAGATATATTTAAAATATTCATTTTAACAAGCCAATCAACTTCAAAAATTCCTTATTGTTTTTGGTGAGCTTCTTTTTTATGTGAAGCGGTGTGCTTTTATGAGGTGATCTTCTAGTACTAACTTGAATGCAAGCTGTGTCATGATTTTTATTGAAATTTATCATTTTTACGAAAATGTAGATACAGTTGTACTTCTTCGTCTCGTAAATTGATTTGTTTATTCTCGGCGTCTAATAATTGTATAGTTATTGCACTTATAGAACTTTTATTTACAGGAAAATATATTAGATTTTTCGGCACTTCAATGATCCGATAACCAGGTGGTACGTTAGGAACAAACTCGTGAATAATATGACTTGCAGATCCGTTCACGAATGACCCACTAACTACGTCGCATTCGATGCGCACAATGGTTGTTGGCAATATACTGACAGGATACAGAGATTCGGTCCTTTTTAATGCCTTTATTGTTTCTCCACCAAAACCTAAAATCCTTCCAAGTGAGTCACTTTTGTTGAAATGAACATCTTTAGTACAAAAAATTGTGGTTTTTAAAGTATTATTATTACAAGTTAATTTTAACATTGCATTTCTAATGTATGTCTTTAAATAATCACAGATATCTTGAAGTTCATAAGCTCCTTCAGGTATTTCGATTACTTCGTTATCGTCATAGTAGAATTTATTATTTCTTTTATCTATGTTGGGTATAGAATTAAATGTTGAAAAATACAACAATCCACACTCATAGTATCCACTTAATTCCAAAGTAGGTGAGTAGTTTGTTATCAGAGAGGATCCTTTTCCAGTTATAGACACAGTGAAAGACATTTTACTACTGATAAAGAATTTTATTTCAAGCTTTATATAAATGTGTTTTCCAATACTCCTTTAAAAACTTTATACAAAGGTGGCCGCAATTAACAGAGTCAAATGTTTGATATTGCTCATAGTTATAATTTAAAGAAACATTTCTTAAGTAATCAAGTAGTTCTAACGGAGGTTTCAGATTACCAAAACTATCAAAATATTCAGCATACTTATTTTCTTTCACGTAGGCTACCCAATGTGTTCCAATGTTATTTGAAGTATCTAAATTTATAATACCGCATTCTATCTTCCTAGGTTTTGAGGGCAACGTATCCCTCATGAAAACGCCACGAAAAAATGGAATATCACTAGCATGTTCTAATATATCCCAATTAGTTAATGCCCGCCTAGGTAGCCGCTTTATTAGTTTTTTGAGGGTTTCAAATATAGACCTGCACCCTTTTTATAAGGTCTAATATATAATCCTTTTCCGAGAGCAACCGCCTCCATCATCTTATTATGTCGTTCCGATTCTTGAAGAGCTTTTTGAGCTGCTTTTGAATCATTAACCGCTTTTGCTATGCCAGCTGCTCCACCAGCCAGTGAACCTAAAGCTGATAATCCCGCGAAAATAGGAATTAACGGTAACAGTCCTCCACATTTTGGAATAGGAATACAACGAGGTAAACTCATTTTATTTTTATTTCTAAATAGTTTTTTTGCAGCGGCGACCGCATATTTAATAGTAGAATTTGTGTCTTTAGATTTTATTTTTTTTAATTTAGATTTGAGTTTTTTCACAGCCGTCATAAACGACCGAGCACCTGCACCAGCTCTTAATTTGGCCTTCATAGCATTTTTTACTATCCATGAAGCAATTTTTTCTTTCTTTCCAGCGTCTTTTGATTTCAATCTTCTTTGAGCCATATTTAATAGATCTAGATCAGCTTTGTGCCTTACGTTAGCGTCGTTGTTTATGTAAGCAATATCGTGGTGCATACAAGCGTTATCCAATTTATTAATTCCTCGCTGACCCTTAAGTAATCGTTTCTGAAGCTTTGTGCCGGGTCCGCAATATTGGTAGCCCGGTAAATGTAACTCAAACGGAATCTTATTTATTAAGCTGTTTATGATACCACTTCCTTTCTTCATTGATAAACAAAAAGTGAATCAATAAAGATATCTTGAGCTATTTTATATCATAAAACCAATTTATTCTTATCAACCCAACTATTTTCGCTATTACTTAATCCTAACCATTTTACAAACAATTTGTTTCCTTTTCTTTTTATAACCTTTTCAATGAGGTATAGGTCTGGAAACTTAGTTTTTTGTAACTCGTATGCATAAAATGAGCCGAGGATTCTTTGATTGCGTCTGTCCTCTATTTGATAAGTTGTTGGGTTAGTGTGATTAACTTTTACTATACGAAATATTTCGGTGGACCAGTTTGGCGTATAGCCTTTGTAAAAATCTGCTTTATATCTACTTATGCGAACATAATCACCAACACGAAATGTATATCCCCGACTTGTTTTATTCTTTTGAGAATTCATAATATAACCTTTGACTATAAGCTCATTTACTTTGTTAACTTCCACAGGCTTAAATTTTGTTATTCTATGCAAAGTGTTATTGTAGTGTTCTACAACGTCCTTTAAAATATTTTTATACCATTGGTAATTTCCGTTCAAACTAAATAGTTTGTAAAGGTGAGATTTAATTGTTCTTATAACTCTTTCTACTATAGATGCTTTTTTAATAGAATATGTTGAATAATGATTAATATTATACTTTTTCATTAATTGTTTAAAATTATCATTGTAGAATTCTGTGCCTAAATCAGTTTGTAAATTTTTAGGTTTTCGTAATGATGTAGTTAAAATACTTTGCATTGCATCTGTAACATAATTTTTCGCTTTTGATTTTAAAGGTCTGATCCATACATATTTTGATAAAGTGTCAATTACGATAAGAATATATTTATACCCTTTATTAAACTGTGAATATTTTTGCAAATCTATGAGGTCGGCTTGCCATAAATCATCTATTCCTTTTATGATCGTACATCGCCGGGAAAAATTCCTTCTTGCTGCTTTGTGAAGCTCATTCACTATGTCTTGTTTGCTCATTATTATCTGGTTTCTCTTGAAGCATGTGATCAATTTCTGTCCTTGTGTAAAACAAGGTGGCTAGCTTATTAAGTATTGAACTTTCAAAATCATTTAAACGAATATTTACATCACTTAAAATATTAGTTCTTAGTTCGTGTGTCTTTTCATCCACGTAAGCTTTATTGGCGGCTTCGTCATCATTGCCTGGCGATATAAGCCCTTTTAATCTTGATGATTTTAAATCATATTCACCTGTTTCTGACTTCACTAATGTATCGTTGAGATTTCCAATATATTCCTCTAATCGTAAACGTTTATGAACGTGATGACCAAATTTATCTATATTCATTTCCGTATCTATGCGGTGTTTGCTGTATAACTACTGATCAGTTTTTTAAAATTAGGTTCCTTATATTTGGTGTTTTTAATGATGCCTGCTTCGTACAGCTCTTCTATAATCGCAATAATTTCATTATCTAAGCCGGTATTGCCAGCATCACGAGATGCAAACAGTAATTTCAATCGATCTACTAATTCATTTGGATCATCCCAATAAACGTAATCTATATCTTTCTTTACACTTTTTAAAAGATTTATTCCTTTTCCTACCGTAAGACTTTCTGTGCTGTCATACTTATTTCTAGAGAACTTAAACAGTGGTTTAATAATATGCATGTACTTAAACCCTTTGTTACTATTAATTGGCTTGCGTGGATCACAATTACGCCTATGTGCATTCGTTTCTATTAGAAGCTCTTTATAATTTTGCAAATCTTCATCTGTGATAACATCCAAATTTGGTGTCTTTTCAAATAGTAATTCTTTTAATCCAAGAGTTTTGTTTAAACTTCGATTTCCAATTTTTATAATTTTTCCATCGTCGAAAACACGTGTTTGGCCGAGCATAAGTTTTCCTCGTTCATTTTTTATTCCAAAAGGGATATTTGCGTCGGGTGAAGCACACCACGATAAACTATTAAGTGAAACATTTGGTGATGATTGAAAGGACTTAAAGGAAGCATCACTCATATTATTGTTGTCAGAAGGTGATACGACAAGGGTTTTTTCGGAATTAAATTTTTTATAGAACTGTTGTTCCTCTTCTTCATTAAAATCGTCATCAGAAAAATTTGTTGCCTCGCTGTCATTATGTTTATTTTTTTTTATTGTATAATGTTCAAACTCATCCTCATCTTCATGAGAAATTTCATTGTTCTTAATGGCTATTTGTTTCAATGGATCGGTTATAGGTTTGAATATGGATTCCAGAGTGGCATCATTTGTATTTTTCATATCCTTTATCATTTCAACCTTTCTTTTTACAGCAGCTGCAGCTTTTACAATTTGTTTTTTAAGTTGCTTTTCCATTTTGACAAGGATTCCGTTCAATGCAAAATCCAGAGTAATAGTGATTGTGTATTGATGAAACAATAACTTATGTATATTAATCTACTACTACAAAAGTATCGAATGCCATCCTATAACATCCTTTATTTCTTTCGCAGTCTTTATTGATCACAACATAATTAAATGGTTTATTCCAAATAGTTGAGCACATTTCACGGAACTGAGACCACGACATATCTGAACCTACATGCTCATCGTAAACGTGTTTTAAATTTACATCGTCTTGTTTAAATAAAATAATGAGGTTAGAATTGTCCCTTATAAGTTGTTTAGGTACTTTACTGTATGTTTGGTTAATGTAAAAACAATCAATATTCTTATGTCGACCCATAGCAAAATAATCCCGAATGCTATTTTGGTTTTCACAAGCTACGTCGTCGAATATTATAATGGAGTTTGGCAAAGCTTCGTGTGGGCTTATGATATCATTATTATGGTTATATTTACTATAAGATATGTCTGCAACTAAATCTAATACTTTTTCTAAGAACACATATTTTGTTTGGTATAATGATTTAGAATATACATATAAGTTACGAAAACGTGCACCATTCTCATGTAATAACAAACCTATTACTAAGTTTGTCTTGCCGCAATTTGATGGTCCACAAACAATACATCGTATAGTGCTCGGCAATAAGTTGCCATGTCGCTTTGCTTCACATAATGATGCAGGACAGATATTATAATCTAATTTTAACGTTTCCTTTTGTTTGAGGAACTTCATAGCAACTTGTCCGTTTTGATTCGTGGCTTTTAACAAAATGGATATAACACTTTGCGTTCGTAATAATAAGAGAACTAGCAGTATATTTACTTGTAAGTGCACTCACTCCACCATATAGACTAAGCATTCGACGGCGGTAACAATAGCAAGGAGTAGAAGAATTTGGATACTGTTACCACTCATTATATTAAGTTATTGGACGTGTCTAGAACACACAATGTTAAAGCATCGAGAAGAATGGAGAGAGAAGAAAGAGCTCTCACCCCTCTCGAATCGTGCAATAAAAAATGATATGAGTAAGGAATCGATGCTTAAAAATAAACATTGTTTAATTACTTGCATCCCTACTTTAACAAAGTAATACACTGCGTTCTTTAATAAATAAAACTATATTTTTAATTTTATTACCATTATTTTAAACTATGTATTTGAATTCTAATAAATTTTATCTTAGATTTATTTATAGAGGTAATTCTGAATGAATGTTTTTCAAAATATTTGATTACATTATAGAGGTGTTAAAATAAAAACAAATATTTTCATACAAGTCTTTTTATTTTTAAATAATATTTATTGAAAACAATACAAGACTTAAACTAACATAACTATTTAAAATAACATAAGTCTTAGTTAGTAAAATTTATAAGCATTACTATAATTTTTCAGAAGAATAATGTTGTTGAAATAATGTATCTCCGTGAGTGTACACGTAACTAAAGATAGTAGGTACGCATCTAGCACATTAGAGAATTTTAATATACATCTACAAATGTTTTAGGTCAGCAATAGTTATTTAAAAACTATAACTGTAACCACATATTTTCTTAGAGATATTAGTTATAATATTTTCTGCTTGATCCATTATTGGATCAATATGCTCGGTTACCACATATTGTGTTTTTATTAATGGATCATTGCTGGTTGATTCCAGATCTAATATTTCTAATTTAATTAATCGCCGCCCTTTAGTAGGTATTGTTTTAATTAAATAAGAAGGTTCGTTCCCCTTCGTATTCTGCAGTAACTTGCTTCTCCTCTTCATGGGCTTCTTTTTATTAAAAAGACTTTTAACCACCTTGGCATGCAGCGGTGAATCTTTAGCATTCCAATGTGGAAATTCTTCAGAGAAGCCCTCCAACATATCTTGCGCATTTTGCTCAAAGCAAGGAGGATAATCTTCTGTTGCCTCCTTGCTTATGAGTAGCGACTGCGAGATTTCTTGGGTATTCTGAAATTTAATTTATTATGCAGCAAAAATAATTTCACATCGAAGAAATGATTGATATAGTGGCGGAGGTAGAAGAGTATATCTAGGATCCACAAGGAGGCTGACTATCTTATACGGAACCGATAGAATATGAGAATCACGATAACAGCATCACAACCATAAGGTTTTAACAACAACATTATCTTCCAACTAAATCAAATATACAAATAAACATTAACTAGTGATCTAACCACTACACAAGAAAAGAGTTTGAAGAAAAATAATTTATACGACTTACCATGATGTATTTGGGTGACCGTAGTTGTCACTTGATTAATTATGTGTGAAACAAATTTTAAAAACATTCGACTTTAATAGCTATTTATAGTGTAAATATAATGCTGACATAACAACAAAACATTCGCACGGAATCGCAATTGGACAAATTACTAATGAACTATAAGTTGGAATACCTAAATCAGCAATAACATGTCCCAACCAGTTTCGAATTGTTCATTGCGTGTGCTATTTTATTAATAGTTTTATATTTTATGGATTATGAAATAAAAAAAAACATGGTAGCTGGTTTATAACGTTATATATTTTCATCGTTACAATACAACATTAAGTATTTGATTAAAACTAGGTAATTAATTTACCTATTTACCATTAAAAAACAATGTATAATACTATTAAACAAATAACTGATGGATAACAATATTAAAATTAAATAACTTTACAATATAAAGTGCCGTGTCGGTACATACTATACAATTTCATGTATGTTTTTATTCTATTAACTTATTCATTACTTAAGCCATATAATAAATAAATAAATAAATAGATGATGGGGTAACATATTTCTCAACTTACAATTTGATTCATGATTACCATTAAAATAATAATAAACTATACAATACGGTGCTTCTAAAGAAAAACTAATGATATTAAACTAAACTATCCCAGTGACCCCATGATAAAGTAGAAATTTTGTTTTTTAATATGATACGTTTATCGTCATTACCTGACAAAGCTATTTTGTTCTGTTCTTGAGTAAATATTTCGTGCTTAAGAGATTTAAATATGATATTTTTTTTCTTCAAAAATGTATTTTCATTTAATACCTTGTAATAATCTTTATATTGTACATCTTTTAATACTTGCTTCTGTATGCCTTTTGCTTTTTTTAATTCATCTTCTGCCGTTTTAATACAGTATAACTTGGACCTTAATCCTACAAACTTCGAAATCAAACTTCCTCCTAGCTCATCTTTAAAGAGACCTGGCACCTTTTTGTTCCAACTAGGAATGTCGTATACGTTATTTACAGAATAATTACTAGTGTGGAAATAGGGAAGAAAATTTGATTTTAAATCAGCATAAAAATCTTTACTTTCTATTGAATACAAAAAACTATCAGTATCCGTATAACAAAGTTTTAACTTTTCCTTATAAAAAGGCTTCATAATAGAATAATGAAAATCAAACATGTGACTCTTAGATATTTCCAAAACGGAAAAACCAATGTATATAGGTTTATCCAAAGTGATTGTTTCAGGCTTCATTTGAATGGCTACCAAGTTTTCAGTGAAAATTGTAACACTGTGAAAATTTGGTCGAGCTATCATTTGCTCTGCACAGAAACTTTTCTTTGTTTTGTTACTATCATCATTCCACTTATTGACTAATTTCACATTAACCCTCTTTTCTGTGTCTTCTAACGTCTTGCCAAATATACTGTTGTTAAGAAGTTTGAAGAAATCTTGTTCAAATGTAGATTTAGCTTTTTTTCGTAATTCAGTATTCATGTCAATATACTGCTTTAAATAAGGACTCTGATTAAATTGAATAACTCTATGTATTTTTTTTAACAACAAACCATGTTTTATACATGTTTGCAGATGAGCAAAATGTATGACATAGAAATATTTATCGTATAAATTTGGAATCAATTTTGAAGTTTTAGAACCTGGCGGAGTAAATTTTTGAGCACAGAATGGAAAATCGTTATGATCATTATGCAAATGTTCGGGGTATTCTAAATCTACTTCTAGTATATAACCAGTGTCTCCGTTAGTTGGCACATTTATAAAATCTATTCCAGCGATTTCCAAGTCATTCAATAACTTAAAATTGGAATGAGGCAAATAAGCACACATTGCATATCCATAGAGATTATTACAATCGATATAAATTAGAAAGTTATTACTTTTTCTTGGATCGTAAGTTTTTAAATACTTGTTATTGGCTTTTGAATACCTTGTCGAACATAAACATATTCCACCGCGAATACCTTTTTGAATCATTCTTATTATTTCCAGGTCGTGTATTAATTCTAATTTAACATCTGTTTTTAATAGCATGGCATCAAAACTGAGACTCGGTGCTGTAACATAAAAGGCTGGATCTAATTTATAATTCATCTTACATGTCTGGCGAAAACTTTCAAAAACGTCAGCTAATAAAAGAACATCTGACTTAAGATACAAGTCTGTGTATTCACCGAGATTCGATAATTCAAACGTTTGCCAGACTTTTTTTGCATGATCATAATCTACTTTAGATATATTACTATTGCGTAATTTGCTGAAAAAGAACTCCTGAGGCGGAAGTACTTTTTCTTCGTATGAACTCCAAGTAGTCATGTATTCATATGGATACACCCCTTTTCGTTTTATTAAAGCAAAATGGTCACGAGAAGGAAAATAACGCCGCAGATGTTTAAAGTCGTCATTTTTTAAGTTTGCGACAAGTTTCTCTAGACTTGTGCCTAAAAATTTAAAAGAATCAACAAATCGAACAGGTATGATATCTTTATCATTAATTTGAAAAAAATTTGTAAAAGATATGTAGTTTTCCTTATTTTTTGCTATTACTTGTATTTTTCCTGATAGTTTTCCCAACTGTCGTATAAAAAGATGACTGTCATAACCCGCTAA
Source organism: Schoenobius gigantellus (assembly GCA_963935595.1). Classification (NCBI taxonomy): domain Eukaryota; kingdom Metazoa; phylum Arthropoda; class Insecta; order Lepidoptera; family Crambidae; genus Schoenobius; species Schoenobius gigantellus. The sequence goes on along the minus strand of OZ012544.1, from coordinate 6,678,367 downwards.
ATTATGAAAAAATATAGGAACAAACTTAGGCAAACAATATCTAATATTGCAATAAGAATGAGCTGCACCACGATACCGTCCTGTAAGATGGCAATGATCTTTAACTTTATCGTCAAACAATATTTTATCACAAAGAAAACAATTTGTAGCCCGAGCAAAGTTCGCTTTGTCTTCATTTGTTAAACAAATAGCAACTGGCGACTGCAAAACGTTATAAATATCGGTTATATCCAATAATAGACTTTCTAAAAACTTTTCTACACAGGCTGGACCTCGATAAGATACATATTTATTACGCGACTTATCATAAGAACACACAACGTAATAAGCAAATGCTGATGGTACGTGTTTTTGCAATATCTTTGTACAGCCTGATCCAGAATCGAGTTCAGTTGGTTTTAATAATGATTCAAAATCTGCGTATAAGACGAAGGGCATGTCATGCATTCGCTCGTAATGATTAAATTGAATTCGTGTTCCATCACCGGGTAATATTGTCGATACACCACCACAAACATGAGCTTTCAGTTTATCATTACTATCAAAGAATATCATACAATCCTCGCATAAATATATTTTAGAATGATGTTTAGTTAATTGAAGACGAATTAATTTAGATAAATCTTTAATAAGACAGTAATGGGTGCGTTTTCTGTTTTCCAGGAAAAGCATATTAATGTGATGATCTTTGCGAATCTCGCTTTTGTATAAAGGTCCAACAATGTTACCATTCTTTTGAATGCCGTAAATATTAATACTTATGCGAGGATTATTCTTTTCAAAAACTTTGATGTCCGCAAACCCAACTGGAAAAATCATATTTTTGATATTGAGTACATTTTTAAAGTGTGGGTAAGCTGACGTTCGATGTGCGTTTCTGTTTATAGGAAATAGTGCTGCCATGACACACCATAAAAAACAATAATTATCAGAATTTTGAATGTTGATACATGCTCGTTTACATTTTATGGACTTTGGTAATTCTATAAAACTGGAGCCTCTTAACGGGTTATATTTGTTTATATTTACTTCTAGATATAGGCTTTGTAAATAGGCCCACCCACTATCTCTTTCTTCAAATTCTTCAATTTTTTTACAAATTAAGTGAATAATTTTTGAAAACATATCTTCAAAATTGAAGTTTTGATGCAAGATGAAGTTTTCCGTTGCAAATGACTTGATTGAAATCGAATCATACTTACTAAGCAGAAAGAATTCACAGAAAAGTTCAAAATTAGCTTTAACATTAGTGTGAGCTTGAATTTTCGCTATGAGCAATAGGCGTACGCGAGAGCGCAAGTGCCATAAAAACTCGGCGGGCGGGCGAACACGCGCACTATCATGACCCTCATCTTGATATCGAACACGGTACGATGCTATACGATTACGAAAAGCGCTATGAACTTTTTCAACCCCCTCACTATCAACGACCGAACTGTTGTTCTTATGCAAAATACTTTTCAAATGTGCAGAGAAAACTTTGTTATTTACGGATACGTCACAAACTGAACAGAAAGTAGACCTCGACATTATGATTTGGACAGTACAAATTCTCAAAGTTAAAGTAATAAAGGCTTAAGTATGTAAGTACCTAATCTTTGAGTTTGCTAACGATAAACAATAAGTAAACCATTAATGCAGTTCAATAAACACTACTAGCGGAGACGGACACTTTTACTTAACATTCCAACCCCGCCAACTTATTACATACGTAACTGCAAAACTATATAACTAAATTAACTTAACACTAACTTACCTACCTGTAAGGGTTACAACTACTACACCCCTTACATTTCTTCGAGCCGGATTGATTAATTAAAATCAGTGAAGTGTAATAACGTGTTTTAGTGATTATTCTACGATAGCGAATCGGTCTGTTTCGGCCTCCCACCAGCGGGTCTCACCGGACAGATTGAGAAGGCGCACATATCGTGGAGTAAGAGCTTCACGCGTTTGCACAATAGAAGAACATTTCAAAGAGTGAGTAAACATACACATCCACTATGATGAAGAACTTGTTACAAAGTCAACAAATTATTGCTGAAGGAATCGAGAAGATCGTAGTCAACTTCAAGAAGGACTCCGACATCCGCAAGACTCCGGAGTATAGCCAAAAACGATTGGATGCTCTAGAAGCACTGTGGTCAGAGTTCGAATCCAACCATAAGCATCTCCTGACTTTCGAAGACATCCATTCAAGTGAATACACAGTAAGTAATGCTTATCAGTTTGTGCTTAAAAAGTACGAAACAATCAAGGCAGATCTGTTGAAGCTCATGCAACCGGGGGATGGTAGTAAACAGACCAACACCGGCGTTCTTTCTAAGTCCGATGAGCTGATGAACCTTCAAAATACACATTTTCGTGCGTTCACCCGTGCAGTTCGGAACATTGACATCAACAACCTGAACGAAAAATGGGAAATCGAAGATAAGCTCCAAGTGCTACAATCTCGTTGGAAGCTCATCGATGATACTCATTGGCAGATTGACAACCTGTTGCTAGGTACGAATTTGGACTATGAGGAAGAGTACTCTAAGCATGAAGCAAATTTCGAAGCTAGTAAACGAGAACTCTACCGTAAGTTGAATACCACTACTCATCAACAACGTTCCTTGCCACCCATTGATATACCAACCTTCTTTGGAAATTATACTCAGTGGCCTACTTTCATGGATCTGTACTGCGAGGCGATTCACAACAACACGATGCTGTCGAAAGCCCAAAAAATGCAACATCTTAAGGGCAAATTAAGAGGTGAAGCTGAACGCATTGTTCAACATCTGACTGTCTCCGATGAAAACTACGACTCCTGTTGGGATATACTTACTCATCGGTATAATAATAAACAATTATTATTTACGAAGCAAATGAAAAATTTTATGAATCAGCCTACAGTCAACCAACAAACTTCGTTTGAGCTAAAACGCTTATATGACACTAGCATAGAAACCATAAATGCGATCCACAACTTGGGCATCGAGACTTTAACATGGGATCCTATACTGGTTCACATTTTGTCGTCAAAATTGGATGATGAAACATACGCATCATACATGGAAACAAGAAAGGATCCCAGAGAACTTCCGATTTTCGATGAGTTTATGGAGTTCATACAAAGAAAGTTTACCGCATTAGAGCCAGTAAATAAGAAAAGGCAACAAAACTCTACTCCGAAGCAACAAACAATTAACAAAATGAATCCCTCGACATCGCAAAGAGATGCGTATTCAGTGAATAAATCAAAAAAATATGTTGCCAAAACTTATCATGTGGCCGAAAATAGAAATTGCCCACTATGCAAAGGCGATCATTTTTTAATTTACTGTTCTACATTCAAAAAAATGTCGTCAGATTCAAAGGTAAAAACAATTGCGCAATTAAGCGTATGCCAAAACTGTATGTTTTCACACAATGGCATGCAATGTAATTCGATTAAACGATGCCGAGTCTGTAACAATGAACATCATACGACACTGCATGACATATTACGCGAAGCGGAATCTTTAAACATAAAACCGGAACCGGCCAAGCCGTCGACTTCGCAACTGCAACGTAAGGCGAATCATGTTACTGGTGACTTTAATGAAGTCTTACTTGCCACCGCTCAATTAAAAATTAGGTCAGCCGATGGTACCTATCTTACCTTGAGATGCTTACTAGATCAAGGCTCTCAGATCAATCTGATAACAGAATCAGCCGCTCAACGACTTGGCCTGAAACGTCAAAAACAAAATGCTTCTGTATCAGGCATAGGGTTCTCAAATAACCAATGCAATGGGACTGTTCAACTTATCTGCGAGTCACTATTTGGGGACTACACTTTCACTACTGAAGCACTCGTCATGTCAAAAATGCTCAATAATCTACCTAACTACACGTTTGAAAAACAACAATGGTCTCATTTAAATCACATCAACCTAGCTGACCCTGACTATAATGTCTCCCGATCTGTGGACCTCTTGTTGGATGCAGGAACCTACGCTGAGATTGTCATGCCTGGTATATTGAGAGGTTCACCCCAAGCACCCATTGCACAGCAAACAAAGATTGGATGGATATTACTTGGCAACGTCAAAACCTATAACTGTCACGTTATACTTAATAACATGGAAGATCTATCAAGATTCTGGGAAATGGAAGAGATTATTGATTCACGACCAGAGTCACCTGAAGATCACTATTGCGAAAAGCTATATTCCGAAACAACACGTCGCCGCAAGGACGGTCGATACGTAGTCAAAATTCCCATGAAAACCAACTTCGAACAATATTTAGGAATATCTAAGCCAAAGGCTATCTCACAATTTTTACACATGGAAAAACGATTGGCTAAGGACAAACAACTCTCAGGAAACTACAAAAACTTCATTAAAGAATATTTAGCTTTAGAACATATGAAACCGTGCACGAATCCCCGAGAACCAAGTTACTATCTACCTCATCATGGAATTGCCAGACCAGAATCAACCACTACAAAACTGCGCGTTGTGTTCAATGCCTCTGCAAACACATCATCAGGTCACAGCCTGAACCAATTAATGGAGAGTGGCCCAAACTTACAACGGGACCTTCAAGCTATTATTTTGCGTTGGAGAACTTTTGAATTCGTCTATACCGCTGACATTGAGAAATTCTATAGGCAGATCATGCTTCAAGAAGAAGACCAACAATTACAACGTATCGTGTGGCGCAACAGCGCAGAACAGAAGATACAAGAGTATCAACTCTGCACGGTCACGTACGGCACCAAGGCCGCACCTTTTTTGGCTATGCGAACTATCGAACAACTTGTCAAAGACGATGGCCATCAATACCTTCTTGCTGCAGACATAGTAAAACACCAGCTATATATGGACGATTTACTGGGAGGCAATAATGTACTCTCGGAAGCGCTAGAGACACAGCAGCAGCTTATTCATCTGATGAAGGGCGGTGGTTTCAACCTTCGAAAATGGGCCAGCAACAACCCATCTTTGCTTAAAAATTTGCCGGATGAATTAATGCATCAAAATATGTTAAGCTTTAAACATACCGAAACAAATAAAACACTTGGCCTTTATTGGAATCCGAGAACGGATCTATTTACATTCAAACACAATGCAAGTGGCAACAAGGCTGACGTCATTACAAAGCGGATATTACTATCGGATATTTCTAAATTGTATGACCCACTTGGATGGCTCTCACCTGTTACCATGAAGGCTAAACTTCTTTTTCAAAAAACATGGGCTATGGAATTAGAATGGGATACACCACTTCCCGAAAAACTATTAAGAGAGTGGGAACAATTTCGGTCAGAACTATCTGAAATCGATAACATTATGATACCACGATGGATGGGCAGGACATCGCAACCAATCGAACTACACGGATTCTGCGATGCATCCGAAAAGGCGTATGCATGCACTGTATACTGTCAGTCAAGAGATGAACAAGGTCACCAAATTATCAAACTAGTGGCCGGAAAAACAAAGGTTGCCCCATTGAAAAAACCTATCTCGCTCCCAAAATTAGAACTTTGTGGGGCGCTTCTCTTATCAAAACTTGTAAAGAAAATCACAGACTCTATAAACATTCAGACAGTCAAAGTATATGGATGGACAGATTCGATGGTAGTACTGGGTTGGTTAAATGGTGACCCGTCTCGATGGAAAACATTTGTAGCCAAGCGGGTAGCAAAAATAATTACCAACATGCCACCAAATACCTGGAACCATGTAAAGTCAGAAGACAACCCGGCAGATTGTGCCAGCCGGGGACTTATGCCCACACAACTTATATCACATCAACTATGGTGGGAAGGCCCCATATGGTTGAAGAATGCGCAATTGCCATCAAAACACACTTTTCAAACTACGGAGGAAGAAAGAAAAATTAAAGTAGTCAGCGCGTCACAAAATTCAACGCCGTTTTTAGAGAAACTTCTGAATAAACATAGCTCTATGAACCGTGTAATTCGAATCGTTAGTTGGATACTTCGATTCGTAAACAATGCGCATCACGTCAAACACGCTAAACAAAAATCGCACTTATCGACTACTGAATTAGAGAATGCTCATAACTTAATAATTAAAACAATTCAAGAAAAACATTTTGCCGAAGATATTTCAAGATTGCAAAAATACGGAACTGTACGTTCAACAAGCAACCTTTTGAACTTAAATCCAAGAATGGATAAAAAACATATCTTACGCGTCGGTGGAAGACTAGAAAATGCGAACTTGAGCCAATCTCAAAAACATCCAATTATCTTGCCATACAACGACAAGTTAACGGAGTTATTGATCGATCAAGCTCACAAAACTACGCTGCATGGAGGCGCTAGATTAACTCTATCATATCTACGTAATAGATATTGGATAATAAGTGGCCTGCGCGCAGTTAAGAAACAAATTAACAAATGCATAAGATGTCATCGTTTCAAACAAGATAAAAACTATCAACTCATGGCAGACTTACCACCACAGCGCGTTACACCATCAAGACCATTCACACATACTGGTGTAGACTTCACCGGCCATGTAGAAGTTAAGGCAAATAAGGGCAGAGGTATCAAAACATCTAAGGCCTACGTTGCTGTGTTCATCTGCTTATGCACCAAAGCTATACACCTCGAGCTAGTCTCTGACCTTAGCACGGCCGCCTTCCTTAATGCTCTTAAACAACTATGTTCTCGCAGAGGATTGCCCAAGCACATGTACAGCGACAACGGTACCAACTTCGTTGGTGCTGCAAGAACCTTGGATAGACAGAGAAAAGAGGCACTACAACAATATATGAATGACGACTTGTTAACTGACCTATCTGATTGGGGCATTATATGGCACTTCAATGCACCGTCTTGGCCCACTGCTGGAGGCTTATGGGAAGCAGCAGTCAAGAGTTTCAAGCTGCACTTAAAACGAGTACTTGGCGAACAAAAACTTACGTTCGAAGAATTCTCCACGCTCCTGGCACAAATTGAGGCTTGCCTGAACTCTCGACCACTAATTGCTCTAACAGAAGATATTGATAGCATTGATTGTTTGACCCCAGCACATCTCCTAATAGGTGAACAAATATTAGCACCACCACTCTCTGTCGAAGATTATAACATCAGTCTGACAAATCGCTATAAACTTACCGAAAAAATGTTTAAAACCTTTTGGAGAAGATGGTCAGCAGACTACCTTCAAACGCTGCAAACACGGAGCAAATGGCACTGCACTACTAAAAACTTAGAAATTGGAGATGTAGTGATAGTAAAGGAGGACAATATTCCACCTGCTAAATGGATCTTAGGGCGAGTCTTACAAACACATCCAGGATCAGACGGACGAGTGCGAGTTGTTACGCTGAAAACGAAAACAAGCAACATGAAGCGACCAATTACAAAACTATCAAAGCTGCCTATAGAGCAGCCTAGTATCAACACCAACACTCCTCTTCGAGGTAACGAAAACTCAGAGGCTTACAGTAAAAGGACACGCAGAACATAACTCAATCACGTGGTGTATGCACTGTTCATGATGTTTACTATGTTTATGGTGCCCACAGTACAAGAAACAATTAACGTCACAGAACTGAAACCATCAAAATTAGTATATTTCGATAAAATAGCCGATATGCAATTAGTGCAAGACGAATGGAAAATGGTCGTCTATTATAATATGACTACATATTGGCACAGTCTAAATTACATCCAAAATTATGTCCATCATTTAACTGTTCTATGCAAGAAAGAAGCAGCATTTATCTCCATAGCTTCGCAATTTCAACACGAACTCAACGAAATTGGACACTATAATAATATTCTACGCTCGGGACCAGACCCGTATCGCTCTTCAAGATCAAAAAGAGGACTCGTGGATGGCGTGGGATACATCGCGAACTCCCTATTTGGTGTATTAGATCAGAGATTCGCCAGTCAGTATGAGAAAGACATTAACATAATTCAGTCAAATGAAAACCATCTACTTGCATTATACAAAAATCACACGTCAATTATCGAGAGCGAATATAATCTTTTGAAGAGAAACGAAGAAGTGATGAATAAACAATTTTCTATAATCGACAAACATCTTGCTGAAACTGAAGAACGCGTCAAGGCTAGCCAAGATAACGCATTGTATGTCACGGCCACAGCTCTCGCTATAAACCTTTTTTTATCAAATATCCGTAATATTCAACAGCAACTTCTGGATTTAGTCACGGACGTACGAGATGGAAGAGTCGACATTCATCTTATAAAACCTGAACAATTTGAAGAACAACTGAACATAATATCGGGACAGCTACCGAGTGACTTGTCGTTACCTTGTGTCAACACTCGATATTGCACGCGGGAACTATACAAGCTGCTCAGAGTACACGTGAGTGTAACAAACGCATTACTTATATTTGAGGTGAAATTACCACTTATAATTAATGAGCAATATGAGCTTAATCGGATAATACCCATACCACAAATATCAGGTCAGATATCCAGAAGTATATCACCAACAACAGAATACCTCGCTGTCAACCTGAAAAAGGATATGATAATAACTCTAAAAGAGCGAGATGTGTCATCCTGTACTAATTTAAGAGAAAATCAATTATTGTGCGTCCTTCATGAACGTATTTATAACATAAAGGTTGCCAAGACTTTGTGCGAAGCACAGATTTTAAACAATGGAAACATATCTACATGCAAAATAAAGGTTTCCAGTTGCATAGATCAATGGACTCGCTTACACAATCGCGGCGCGTGGTTTTTTTTCGTGTTGCGAAGAATGCACCCTGCGCATATTTTGTCCATCTGGTATGACGTCTCAACGAGTTCGCGACACGGGTATCATTACACTCGGCCTTGGTTGTATGCTCAAAGGAGACAACTTCGTCATTCACGCTCACAATGACTTTCACAGTGAGTTGAAATTGAATCAAGAGGAGGCCTACGCCAAGGAGTCAAGAATTAATCCCATTTGAACTGACATTAATCACACATATTTTATACCTGAAGACCATAAAGAAGTCCTGCAACAGCTAAAAAATCGAATAAGCAATATTAAGGAACAGCAAGAATCGCTAATTGTGCAGACGATAACTCATAACACCCATAACTATGTATTTTATTCAATTTTCGGCGTTATTGTTGTGATTATATTTGCATACGGAATCTTGCGAATAAGAAGAAAATATCGAGGTTGCAGTGTTAACCTACACAGGCGGCGAGACTCCATTACGACGGATCTGCCGATTAGTGGCCACAGCTATACACCGAACCCCCAACAGCTGACGAACATCGAGGACGTGGATGAAGTGATTGCATCAGCTGCCCGTAAATTAGATAAGGCTTCGTCGCCATAAGACAGGACAATTTTAATTATTTCTTTTCTTTCTTTTTTTTATAAATTGGCAGCATGTACGAGCAAGCTCTACATTGTTTGGTTTGGTTTAGCTTACTACGCATTTGTATATTCATTTATAACACTTAATAATGTAATTTAATGCAGTTCAATAAACACTACTAGCGGAGACGGACACTTTTACTTAACATTCCAACCCCGCCAACTTATTACATACGTAACTGCAAAACTATATAACTAAATTAACTTAACACTAACTTACCTACCTGTAAGGGTTACAACTACTACACCCCTTACAACCAGCTAAAACATAATTTACGCAGAGAGAAACAAAAGAGAACCTATTTTTTAACTTTATCTTTATAAAATATCCCCTCTGTGGTAAACTTTGCCTTAGCTAATTTTACAAATTTTTTTAATGCGTAAAATTCTGGAGATTCTGCTTCGCCTTGCAAGCGTACCCAAACGATAGCGCGCTCGCACCGGTCAAGGCCGCTGAGATTAGATACCTCCTTCTGGTTGTAGAGGCGTAGCTCCACTAGCAAGTCGCCGTCGAGCTGTGCAGTCCGACGCGTTACACCACCAGGTACTCGGCGTGTCAGGATACTGGTGGTCTTGTTTGGCAGGTTTGGCGGCCGCGAAACCTCGCTGTCCGACTCTGAGTCGAACAACCACTCAGAAGTATTGGACGACGATGTATTCTTCACTTCTGCACTCTTCGCCTTCGATAGGCACTTTATCGCCTTGCTTCTCTTCTTTGGACTAGGGAGATAGAAAAAGGATACACGATTATTGTACACATTAAACACTTGAAATTTAGATATATGTAAATATAGCAATAAAAGTACCTGATGTCTTCGTCGTCGGTATCAAAGAAAAGGTCAGATTCACAGCTCTTCTTGGCTGACCTTTTGTTTTGCTTGCTATCCGACCTGAAAATAGTAAATGTCATATTAGTATTAAGAGTGGTTACAAGAAAACGAGTTGAAGATTCACATCTTCAATTCATAAGATAAAAAAAATATCATCATCATCAGTCAATCAGCATGCCACTGCTGGGCTTGATGGTCCCTCGTGAAGACAGCACTTGGAGAGGTCACGTCATATACAGCCTGGTCCAACGGCTCAATTTGTTGAAGCATGAAGATGATCAATCACTTATAGACAATTAAAGAATAGATATAAAGTATAGCAATAAAGTATAAAAACTTACGAACATTTTTCAGCTGTCTTGGTCTTGAGATTTTTTGATGAGGCGGTACTGAAGCACTGTTAGTGGTCAGAGATAGCACTGGAGTGTACTGTGACTACAGTTTTTCCGGATTTTATATAAGAAAAGTGCAATGCAAGTAATAATTTTACTGAGGTTCTCAACCTATACCTTATCTTTATAATCATTTTTATTTAACATGACTAATCTAAAAAAGAATGCTCATTAATTTTTATATTGTTAAATAAGTAAGTAATATTATAAAATATTATATATATAATCATAAAATTATTAATTTCCGTCCAAATCATATCCACACAAAATATTTATAAGAAAACAAATATGCATTCACGGATATTATGTCTATACGTTATCGAGAATCCTAATGCATTCACTTCCACTTCCATGGTCAGTGTTCGTTTTTCAAACAATAAAGAACTGACACTTTATTTAGAGAAAATATTTTTTTTTTCGTGATTTACTTATCACACCGCGCGTTTTAGGCAAAGGAGACGCGAAGCGCTCTGGGTACTATGGTACCCGGGACGTGTGAGTGGAGCATTTCTCAGGTCTGCAACAAAATTTTTGATCCGCAGTTGCGTATGATCCAAAAACGGTCCGATCATCGGCTGAACTTCGTCAGCTATATAAAAAAAAAGTACTTACGTAGCAAGAAAGAAACAAAACGACGAACTGACGCAATTACGTGTATTGGAATTTTATTTTCGAGGTAGTAGTAGATCGTTATTCAGCATCACAACATCTAAGAGAAGATTATAGTTTGGTAGTTTACTTTCAAAAAGTCGGTTCCATACTCGAAATATAAAACTTAATAACGTTTTGCACCTCTGACTTTCATGATATTTAGCAAAATTTGATATTTACCCATAATTCTACCAATGTGCAATATGAAGCGGAAATAATCAGCAAATTAATTGTTTGTCGTTTATTTCCACAAACTTGCAATACAATACTGTGCATATACAGCAAAATAGTTGGTAACCGTTTAATTCTGCTGATGCAGAAATCTCGTGTAAGGCTGCATGCTCCAAATTTTTTTTCATTTCGGGTTTATTATATTTATTTAAATTATACATGTACATACATATTTACAATTACTAACGAATATTATCTCCAAATTAAAAAGTCTTCTTTATAATAACGGATGCGATTTCTAATTTTCATTTTTCGATACTACTATTTAAAACAGATAAACAATAGGTATATCGTTCTATTAGGCGAACCGAATGTATTTATAGCATAACGATATTGATACGACATGAGGACAGAACCATAGAAGTTTATGAAAATTATTGTAATAATACATAGGTGGTATTCATCGGCAGCATCTCATACACGTTCCCACCGCACTACCCTATTTAATTAGGATGTTAAGACCTTAGTCAGCCAAGGTAGGTAGTTAAAATGTTCTTAATATTTTTTATATTTTCATTTTTTAAATTATTGGAATATTTATTTTCTATTTTTTATTCGTGTGATGACTGGAACACATCTTTCATGGATTAGCCCACCCTTTTAAATATTTTGTAAAAATCAACAATTTTATACTTTGTTTTATAATAAAGAATATATTTAATTAAAGTAATTTAATAAACAAATAAAAGTATTAACGTGTGAAAGAAGCCTTATTATTTGAGTAAGCACTCGTAACTGGATATATGAATAATGTGCAATAAATTTATTGCTGATAAATGAATTTCGTGGGAATGCTTTGAAACTGTATGGCAGGCAGAGTGTAGAACGGTACTTATCCGAGAGTTGAGTCCTGAAGCTACGAAACCTCAACCTGTTTAATTTCTGTTGTTATTGCACTGCTACCTAGTTGAATGCCTTAATATTCTGAGATAGAAAACCTTGAAAATGTGTCTAGTAAATCGCAATCAATCAAAAGTATACTGTTTACAGTCAAACAACACAACACAATAGAAACATTATGAAATGAAATGAAATAAAAAATCTTCTTTTCCATTTAACCCTATATAATGTATATTGGGCAATCTTAAACTGTTTTCATCAAATCACCGTAAACGAACGCAGTGAGATTTGCGGAGCTAGAGCGCAGCGAAGCGTAGCTCAAATCTCACTGCGTTCGTTTGCGGTGTTTTGATGAAAACTGTTTTAGAATGCCCAATATACACCTACTGCTGGGGCTTTCAAACGAAGAAATGATGTTTTGTGGCAAGTGTCACTCGCTGCCTTGAGATACCTAGTAGCTATTGAAAATAACAGACATTAAAATCGTTTTGATAAATAAGCGAATTATAAAAAAAGTATTAACACGCACAAAATGAGCTGATGCGACACTAACGGCCGGTAGCACCAAGTTTCGCGTTTTTACAATTTCGTATAAAGTAAAAGTCACCGTAATACATAACAATGAGTTTACGTTTCAAACGTAAAGGATAAAGTTAACTTGATATCGTAGTTTCGTTCCAGTGCAACCGGGGTTTAAGTGGAAAACAAGAAATTAGTATGTTGTTTTTTTTTAGGAATCAAGATTCATTGCTTTATCATCACACATATTATTAACGCTTTATCTGAAAATAAAAAATTCCCGAGCTTTCGTCGACAAATATTGACACATCGAGATTAGAAATGCAGAGCTATTAACGTGGCACATCAAAGTGATGTGTGCTCTGATAAAGGGTAACTTGGAATTTTGATGGTTGAATTTCCATGAAGCCGCTTCGCATTTAGACTTACAAATGTTTGTAAAAAGATTAGGCCAACGATTGCTCCTTGGAATTTATATCACTGGTCGATGTCGAAATATCACACTACATACATTTCTAAAACGTTTCATATCGTATGTTATTCTTACATCGAACTGAAATTAGTATCCAGTCCCATTTTTACTCTTTAAAAAAATATCAGATCTCATAGAGAGCCAAGCAAGCCCCTATTTAACATGATCCAACTCTACAAAACCTATCTATGGTTTGGCGCTCTCTGCTCCAACCACACTCGCAACGGATCATCCTTACGCGTGCAGAAGATATAACACTCCTTCAAAAGCCTTAAACAGATATTTAAACATCAGTTAACTAACGCGCTTAAGCTCCGAGGAGGCCTTGCGATATGCTCTCGCGCCGCGCATTTAATAATAGCTTACGGTTCTGCTCTTTTTACACTCCGCGGTGCCCTCGAGATTCCCTTCGGATGCACAAATGATGACTCATCAGCGAATTCTTTGATAATTAGACGATCCAGAATTTCATTCCAGTCAAATTGCCCATACAAGGCGCGGGGTTAACCGAACAAGAAGAGCAAAGGCTCACCAAACGAAGATTGATGAGAGCCGGAGCTTCGGCGTTAATTAAAAGACGGAGGAAATCTCGGATGGCTTAATTGTTGTTTCTGTTGTTCCAATCAGACTTTAAGCTGGCCGATTTAGTGTTATCGAGCCGCGTGGTTTCAACATCGGGACCCCGACTAGATCCCGAAGGTTTGCGGTCTGTAAAATTGCTTGGGCCTATAATGCTCGTATTACTTATCTATAATATATAAAGCTACCTAAGCTTTTGGATACCATCTGGTAACCCTATTCAGCACGCGTAGCACAAGGACCCCGAGATAAATATGTCTATCATTAACTGTCACTTTCTCGACACCAAACAATAGCTATCTCATTCGCTACTGTCAAAAGTGACATTTCGGTGTAGAGAAAAAATACTCTCGCGATCCTTGTGCTACGCGTGCAGGACAGAGAAACACTTTATAAATGGTGTGTTTATTTTGTTACCATTTCTAGTTGCTTTGAAAAATGTATATATAGTATCATGTATATATACTGTTGGTGTACCTTCTCCATTAATAAACAAGAGACTTTAGAATCAGCGCTGACACCATTCCTAACAGCCACTCGTCGTATCAGCGCAGTTTATCTGGAATTATCGAGTCATCAGGTGTGAGCGGCTGAACCTCCGATCTCTGGTCACGTACGGAGAAAGAATTCCCCTAACAGGCTTTTGTGACAAGTAAACGCCTGTTTTGTTATGCGCGGGCCGTAGCAGACGCGAGTGGGGACCACGTTTTGAATACACGGTCGGGCCGCGAACGGCTCAGTATTTCTGACAAAGCTCTCGCCTGTCTGTGGGACGAATGGCGCAGGGGAGACATCCAAATCTAATATCCATGTACTACATACAAATCAAAAGAAAACACTTTTAACAGAAATGTGCATAAACCTATGAAATTTAACGTGTCAACTCCCAAAGACACTAAATTATTAAAATTAAATTTCAATGAAAGTGTAAATTGCAAAGTGTCAAAGTGTAAAAGTACACAAACATTGAAGACACATTGTACAGAAAAATTCAACCAGTTTCGAAATAATCTCTGAAACTCTACACACATTGTTTTGATTGTAGTTCGACATTACCTCGTATTATCTTGTACAAATTTTCTATTGACAAGTTCCATGCGGTTGCAAAATAATGCAAACATAAGATGAACAACAATGTATGAAACCCTAACAGCAAGTTAATGCCTAATACTGATCTGAGGGCCTATTACCGATCTCATGGTTTTGCAAATGCAAAAATGCAAAACGAAAAATACGATTTCCGGTCAGATTTTTGATCATTTGTTCATTAATTAATGATGACATCATTGAAATTATGCCATAGTGATGATATCATTGGAGATCGGTAATACGAAATGCTTCATGACTTCTTTTTCTCAAATTTATACCATGTCATACGATGAAAGATCCATAATTGGCCTGCTGCCCCTAAAACTTTGATCGTAAAAAGTTTGCATGTTTGTGGGTGGTGTTGAAGTAGTATGAAAAGTGTTATAACTATCTATCTTTTTACACCTCCAGTGGTATGTACTCCCGAGTGTACAATCTACAGAGGCCATTGGCTCACCACTTTACAGCGTCCTAGAGATCAATTAAAAGTCGCCACTATGACAAGAGGGTACTTGATATCGCGTGACATTTGGTTACCCTTTGTCCCTTTCTAATCGGAACGCACAGAGTGGGCAAAAACTTAGTCAAGATCTATGGATAAGGGAACCGACCGACCCCATAACAATTCACTTCGCATTCAGATGTAGTTGCCCAACTCGTGACGATAGTAACTCAATTTATGGATATGGCGGTTTATCGGGGGGCGAAACTGTCTTGCGCCACCCGCATTATAAACGTGCCCGTTGCTGTAGTTAGTTACTAACACTGAATATAGACTTTGGTTAACTCACTTAACTCGCTCATCGCCAAACTTGCGAGCGACGGGAAGCGGAAGCGTCAAATCACTACATAGCTTCACGCGCCATAGGGGGGGCTATTGAATTGGCCATAGTTCTAAAAATTATGCAAGTAGGTACGCTTAAGAGGAAACACCAAGGTCGAGAGAATTCAAAAATAGATATTTATAAAATGTATTGCTGTCGCGCTGTGTCCGAAAAACTGAACTGACCATAAAAAGTACACATAATATACGTTTCGTAGTCCCCTGTTTTCTCCGTGAAAAATTGACTTTTTCTGTGTTTCTATGTTTTGCGTCTTTCACAAAATCTTATTCTATTTGTTTGCTGGACGTTTGAATACAGCAGAAAATTAGGCCGATTTTTTAGGCTTTTGAAGGTTTAAAATCTCTTTTAATAATTAACTTAATAAAAAAAGGAAAACAAGACATGGACACATTAGACACCCAAAATCCCAATCCATGGGTTAAAGTCCTATTATCATCATATCGTAATTTCAGCCAAGAGAGAGACACTCACTGTTGGACATTTTTTTATTTAGTGCAAGAGATAACATCCGTACTATGGACGCTCGAATTTCATGGTGCTGCTACAGGATGCCAATAGACAAAAGCCACACTATACATGGAAACACTCACAGCTATTATTTTTTTACCGTGTTATAAAAAACAATTGCAACATTTTAAAATTCACTCTTTGGAAGATCGTAGACGTATTATTGATTTGATGTTCGTGTCTAAATTTTTTTTTTTAATAATAAAATCGACTGTCCTCATCAGGGTTGATTTTTATCAACCCTGATGAGGACAGTCGATTTTTTTGTTTTTGACAGATTTTTTTGATTTTTTTTCAAATAAATCAAAAAAATCATGATTATTTTGATTTTTTTGATTTATTTAGAAACTTCAGGGAAAAGTCATGATTTTTTTTAATGTCATTTGGTAAGCTTTTATTAATTTCTGGCAAATTTAATAGAAATCAGTCCAAAAAAAATGTAAACTAACAACACTCCCACCCACGTCACGTGAATCAAGTACTTAAATAGAAAACACAGGGAATTCGTGTTTCATGCGTGTTTTATGATAAAAATCGTTTCGTCAATCACACAAATCATGCGTGTTTTAAGATAAAAATCGTTTCGTGTTGATATTGAATTCGAGTTATGATGTATAAAATAAATATCATTACAGTTTTTTAAAAATCTACTTAATACTAAAAAAATCATTTTTGATTTAAATTATTGATTTTTTTAAATAAATCACTTGATTTAAATCAGTGATTTAAATCATGATATAAATCATTTGATTTAAATCAATCAACCCTGGTCCTCATCTATTCGTTCCATTTCGATATCCTCGCAATAAAATAACCATTTAATGTACCTTGTCGAAAAACAGTTTTTGGCTCCAATTCTCCCATTTCAAGACTCAGCAAGCTGGTAAATGAGTATAGTGCCGAGATTGACATTTTTGTGGACTCACCAAACAGGATTCGTTTTGAATCAATTATCAATCAATCATGGATCCAAATAAAGAAAGCTAATCTTTAAAAGTAACTAGTTGTAAGTTATTTTCATTAATTTTTAAGCTCGTGTTGCTCATTGCGTGATGTATTTACCTATAAGTGTTTGTTGCAATTAGTTTGTTATTTTAGAATAATTTTACTCATAATGTATTGGTGTATACAAATGTTGGTAAATCAATAAATAATAAAAAAAAGAGAATGTATATAGTTTTAAGGCGAGGATTTCCCAAATTTGCCGATCTTAGAACGTCTAGATCTGGATAATATTAGAACCCACAATTCTGAAATTCACACACCTTAAACTTGAAGATATAATCTAGTGAACTGTGAAAGCAGAAACACGATTTACTCCATTTCACTCGATAGAAAAAAAATCCAAACATAGGTCTAAATCAAAAACTAAAACCACGATTTGAAATCGAAATATACATAAAACAGTATAAAAGTTATACCAAAACATGTAGTTCGTTATTATCTAGTGAACTGTGAAGACAGATTTTTTGATGTCATATAAAATATTTAGGAAAATGACGAAAATTCTATAATTTCGCTTGGTTGCAATCGCGCTCCATATAAGACAGTACTCGCCAAGTCGTCTCAGGGTATGGTCATGTCGCTTCGTGCCGCGGGCGCAAAAAAATATATTACGTGTTTCTTTACGATCGAATTTTAATTTTGCAGTTTGCGTTTATTTTGTTAACTTTCATTATTATTATAGATTAGTGTAGTAATATTGTAAATAGTGTAAATAATGGATTAGGTATTATAAAGGAGAAAACTATTTTAATCCTTCTTCCTAAATTATTTTATGTGTGAAAAAATATGTTTTTCGTTCTTTTTTTCTATAAGTTATTTTATGTGTAAAAATCGCTAATAAAAGAAGTCAAAGACGAAATGTTAAATCAAATGCATACAAAAAATGCTGAAAGAAAAGTGGTAAATATTTATTTCCCAAATGTTTATATTTTATTGCCGCGGCCATATAGCACAGTGCAGTGTTAATAAACCAGTATGATAATTTCTTCAAGTAAATATGCAACGATTTATAGGTTCAAAATAATGTTTCCTATAAAACTTTATTGCTGAATTCCTTTAAATACTTAATGTTACCCCCTTTATTCACAACGCCTTGCATCAAAGCTTTAGAAGGTAGAATCAACAGCACATTATACATGTAGCTAAATAATAGAGTTTTATTCGAGCCTATGTATTATATATGATTATGAACAGTAAAACAGTATTTTAGGAATCTTTTAAATTTCGTAACATTTATGGTCAAGCGTGAGTTGATTATAAAAAAGTAAAAAATAATTAACATAAATTTCCGTTCGATTTATGTAAAGATCACTTCATTGTATTAAAAGAAAATATCTGATCAGCGGAATTTTGTGAAACTTTATAAAATATTTGCTTTTGCCCGCTGCTTCTCCCGCATAAATATCATAGAGGTTCCATACAAACTATTATTTTTTAGTTTTACTCCCTTAGATGGCGAATTTCCAACATATTAGGTTGGGGAAAAAGTCTTTTCGCATTATAGTATGTATAAACTTGTAATAAAATCTCTTTGGCTATACTATTTGTATCTGGCTGGTTTTGGTATCATTGAAAGTTTAAATTTTAAAGAACATAATTCCAAATTCAAATTAGGAAAATGTGTGATTTTCATTTGTTTTTCGTACCGCCAAGATGAGTGAATCTAATGAAGAATTTCGATACATTTTAAAATTTTACTACAAAAAAGGTAAAAATGCAACGCAAGCCGCGAAAAAAATTTGCGATGTTTATGGACCTAGTGCAGTGTCTGTGAGAGTAGCACAAATTTGGTTCAAGCGTTTTCAATCCGGAAATTTTGATGTCAAAGATGCACGTCGCTCTGGTCGCCCTATTACAGATAAAATGGATGCCATTTTTGAAAAAGTGGAGCAAGATCGGCATGTCAGTAGTTACGACGTAGCTGAAGAACTGGGAATTGACCACAAAACAGTTTTGGCGCATTTGAAAAAAACTGGGTACACAAAAAAGCTCGACATTTGGGTACCTCACGAGCTCACTGAAAGAAACCTAATGAACCGTGTACTCATTTGTGATTCTTTATTACGACGTAATGAAACCGAACCATTTTTGAAGAAGCTGATAACTGGTGATGAAAAGTGGATCACGTACGACAAGAACGTGCGAAAAAGGTCGTGGTCAAAGGCCGGTCAGGCTTCACAGACTGTGGCGAAACCCGGGTTAACTCGCAACAAGGTGATGCTGTGTGTGTGGTGGGATTGGAAGGGCATTATTCATTATGAGCTGTTACCACCAGGCAGGACCATCGATTCTGAACTCTACTGCGAACAACTGATGAGATTAAAGCAAGAAGTTGAGAGAAAGCGGCCGGAATTAATCAACAGAAGGGGTGTGGTTTTTCATCATGATAACGCTAGACCTCACACATCTTTAGCCACTCAGCAAAAATTAAGAGAGTTTGGCTGGGAGGTGTTAATGCATCCGCCGTATAGTCCTGACCTTGCACCTTCAGATTTCCACCTGTTTCGGTCTCTTCAGAATTCTTTAGGCAGTGTCAGGTTAACATCACGAGAGGACTGCCAAAACCACTTGTCGCGGTATTTTGACCAGAAGTCCCAAAATTTCTATAGCAATGGGATCATGTCCCTACCTACAAGATGGCAAAAAGTTATCGAACAAAATGGTACCTACATACTTTAGTTAAATGTAAATAAACTATATTAAAAAATGTTTTGAATTTTCTTAAAAAATGCGAAGAAACTTTTTCCCCAACCTATTACATGTCAAATTTCCGCTTTTTGTGCCTTTTAATTACGGCTGTGCGTAATCTGTCAGTCACTCAGTAATGAAAGTGTTTTTATATAAATACGTCGGCCCACACTAGGATTTTCAACTGTGTCGTAGGTGCAGTTTTTTTCTTTTTGAAAACGTCGCCCCACACTAAGATTTTCTTCTGTGTTGTGGGTGCAGTTACGAACATAGAATATCACATGTACATACGCCCAGACCGGAAAAAAATTCTGTAGGCCATACAAAATATTTGTCCCGTACGGGAATCGAACCCGCGACCCGTTGCGCAGTAGGCGATCATTCGACCTCTGCGCTAACCGTGTCATCAAAGTTACAACCATAGAATATATTACATATCACATGCACATACGCCCAGACCGGAACATATTTTTTGTATTCCATACATAATATTTGTCCCGTAACTACAAAAAAATATTTTACAAAAAATAAAAACCGACTTCAAAAACACTGAAAACTTAAAAATAATATAAGAATAGGTACAGACAACATCACACTTCTGTATTGAAGTCGGCGCCTAACGATAATCTCCTAGAAAGTGTTAAAATTTGTCACCGACTTCAATATAGAAGTGTGATGTTGTCTGTACCTATTCTTATATTATTTTTAAGCTTTCAGTGTTTTTGAAGTCGTTTTTTATTTTTTGTAAAATATTTTTTATTTTTAACTTTTCAGTGAATGAAATCTTTTTAGTGAAAGAAGTGTATTTTGAGTGCTTTCCTCTATTTTCTATGGGATCCCATCATCAGATCCTGACTTTGGTGACCAGCGTTATAAAACCCGTACAGGAAAGTGACATTGCAAATTACATTCTGTCCCTCACCTCGAACGCTATTGGAATAGATGGCATCAATAGGGACATGATCCTTTTAACGCTCCCACAGTCGCTGAGAGCGATAACTGCTATAATAAATGCCTCTATATTGTCTGGCGAGTTTCCAACGCTCTGGAGGGCAGCTTTGATAACTCCGTTACCTAAGGTAAAAAACCCCACTGAACTTAAAGAACTTAGACCAATTAGTATTCTATCATATCTGTCTAAAATCCTGGAGAAGGCTGTACATGTCCAGTTCAGCAAATTCATAGAAACTAATAATATCCTCCCTGCAGCTCAGTCTGGTTTTCGCAAGGGAATGAGTACTGTCACTGCCCTATTGAATATTACTGATGACGCTCTCACACAACAGGACTCAGGTTACAGCACTTGCCTCACACTCCTAGATTTTTCAAGGGCATTCGATTGTTTGAATACCTCTTTGTTGCTGGCAAAGCTTGGCTATTATGGAGTTGATGCAACATCACTTGCCTGGTTCGGATCGTTCCTGAGTGGCCGTTACCAGTCAGTGAAACTTTGCAGGGAGGATGGCACATGCTCGTTTTCAGTGTTGAGGCCTCTGGAGCGTGGTGTGCCTCAGGGCTCTTTGCTTGGCCCATTGCTGTTCGTTTTATATACTTCAGATATCACACGAGTAATAACTCACTGCTGCTATCAATTATATGCAGATGATGTACAGCTGTACAAATCAGGACATCCACGTCATTTTCATGAGGTGACATCGAAAATCAATCAGGATCTTGATGCTATTGCTCGCTGGGCGACTGATAATGGTTTAGTGCTGAACCCAGGTAAAACCAAGTATTTGATCCTCGGTAGTGTGGCTCAGGTTACTGAAATTTTGAGGAATAAACCTGGGATTGAGATGGGTGGTCAAATGGTCGAGCAAGTGGGGGAGGCTAGGGATTTAGGTGTAGTCATAGATAGTCATTTGCGTTACGAATCTCATATAATTGATCTTATTAAGGCATGTTTTTATAGACTTAAGGTGCTATATGGAATTCGTAATTATCTCAATGAAGATATGCGTGTTAGGGTATGTGAGGCGTTGATTTTGTCTAAGCTAAACTACGGTGATATAGTTTACGGGCCGCGTATGCTTTCGAGATCACGTCGCTTAATCCAACGTGTTCAAAATGCTTGTTGCCGTTTCTGTTTCCATATACCACCTAGGAGTCACATCACACCTTATTTGAACGACGCTTCTATGCTCAACATGAGTTCGCGTAGGCACCTTCATCTTGCGAGCCTCTTGTACGATATACTTAAATATAGGAAACCGAGTTATCTTTACACAAAACTAAAGTTTTATCAAACTAGGCCTAACACCAGAGCTAGACGTTGCCTACTGGAGTACCATCCGCATAAAACGGTCGCATTCGCGGGCAGTTTCCGCTACTTGGCTTCCAAGTGCTGGAACAATTTACCGCCACCTTTAGGTATATCAACCTCGAAACCCATATTTAAAAAACTTTTTAAATCACATCTCCTTGTAAAACAGCGATTGGGTATACCTGATGGGTATTTATTGGGAAATTTCCGAATTTAGCTTGTTCGTGACCGTAGTGCCAACGTGTAATGTAAGGATACGCAAATGTGTACATTAGTTGACTCTTGTTCATATGTGCAACGAACTCATCGGTTTCATCATCAGACCTATGTTTGCACACATTTTCGTATGTATAATCGAATATCCTTTCAAATATTTATATTTTTCTGGTAGTAAGTGTCTTTTAACAAACCTATCAATCTTATATTTATATGTAATATGTTTGTATGTGTTTAAACATACATGCAATATATTGAGTAAATTATGTATATGTAGATATTAAATATATTTTGTAAACATTTCTCGATTTTAAACGTTCATCGGAAGGTGTTTTGGCTTTTTGATACCTCATTTTGAACCTCTGGGCTACAGCAGAATACCAGTGATTTGCTCATCTGCATGAGCAAATCGTATGCTGAGCTGTGAGCCCTTTTGCACCACTCCAGCACACAGCGGTCGTACAACACAGTACATGCGTTTATAAATGCATATTTATACATTGTTCCATTGCTTGTATTGTTGTATTGTGAAAGTTTTTGTTTTTGTTTGTTGTATTTATTCGTGTGTTGTAGTGTGCAAATAAAAATGTATCTATCTATCTATCATGAGACCACCCTTGCTCTATACTCTATCGAATACAAAAATAATTTTGGACATCGGTTTAAAAATGACGGAGTTATGAGGTAACAAACATAAAAAATACAACCGAATTGATAACCTCCTCCTTTTTTCAAGTCGGTTAAAAATATTTGGGAATCGAACCCGCGACCAGTTGCGTAGTAGGCGATCACTCGAACTCTGTGCGCTAACCGTGTCGTCACATGTAAAGTCATCATGGTAAAGAACGCTAGCTGTGTAGTACTTCCCGAGTTTTCTTACAGGTCTAAGGTGGTAGAATATTAATTAATATTTTAAAACCAGTTTGCTTAAGAGACTTATACGGTTGCCTGATATTCATAGCGATTTGTGGCTTTCTTCTTGATAATCTTGTTTAGTACATGCACGCCGCTGTCACTCACGCAATGCAGCGTTATAAATACCTACCACTAAGTAGCGCGCCGGCGCGCCGACCGCTGCACACACGTGTAAAGAAATTCTTAGGTTGTGTGTGAAGTCGACCAACCCGCACTTGGCCAGCGTTGATGATGGTAGCACATCAAAAACAGGTTTGAGCTTGTTTCGAATTCATCTAATAATAATATGATGGATGACATAACTGCCAGAGATACCTGTCACAAAAATTAAAAACAAAAATACTATCGTTTTTGATGCTTGCTAAGGCAAGGATAAAAATACCTCCGTCTTACCTATTTCTGCCGCAAATCAGCAGTGCTTGCATTGCTGTGTTCCGGTGTGAAGGGTAAGATATGGCACTGAAATTACTGGGTACCGTGACTTTACATCTGATATCACAAGTTGGCAACGTACACTGTGGTTCTTGTGGGGCTTGCAGTTTTACTGCGAATCGCACAGGAACCACATGTATTATAGGTGACTGTTACCACTTACTATCAGGTGGGCAGTTTGCTTGTTTGCCAACTTAGTAGTAATAAAATAAAACACACAACATTACATTTTTATTTTGAAGTAGTTTTTGTTTTGAAGTGGTGTCGGTATTTTTGTAAAAAAATATTTTTATTTTTTTCGTGAAATTAATAATAGCTCTCTAAGTCAACTTGAAAGAATATACCTAACTAAGAGTCAATACGTACCTTTTATATCTAAAGACTAACTCCCTAACTCCTTAAAGTTAAGGATCCATCGTAAGCTCAGCATAGTGGAAGAATCCTTGAGATGATGTCTTTCAGACGCAAATACCTGAATAGCTTCAGAAAAAAAACAGGAAAGACGTTAGACGTGCCTATTCTCTCGATTTTCTTGGGATTCTAATACTAGATCCTGACTTGATGGCATGGAACCACTTCGGGGGTATACTTTTCTGAATACAAAAAGAATTTTGAAAATGAGTTAATAAATGACGAAGCTATGAGGTATGTGTTACCTCATAACTTCGTAAAGTCAGTGAAGTCGGTTAACAAATCAAATCGAAATAAGTTATAGTACTTATTTATTCAGTAATGTATTAAAATACCTACATATATATATATATTAAAATATTTTTATTAACGAATAGTAAGCGAAATAAGTTATAGTACTTATTTATTCAGTACTGTATTAAAATACCTACATATATCTATTAAAATATTTTTCTTCAAACTACTCATTAATTTTACTCTAATCATCGGAAAAGGCAACACTAAGTAATACATTACTACCCTGGAAAACAGCAGTAGTATTGTATGAAATTTCATTAATGACCCGTTCAACATAATTGCCTTGTTGTTTGTTTTTCTAATTTAAAAAGAAATTACAATTCATATTCATACAATTCATACAAAAAGTAGGCATTTTTCCAAAGAGATTTGAGTGGTTGTATAACATGTCACAAAAAATACACATGCGCAAAACAAGTTAGATAGGACCCTACAAAGCCAATTTTATTTAAAAAAGAGAGGCAATTGGCTTTAATGGCGAAGATTACCTTTTATTTTAATAAATTAAAAATTGTATTCGAGTGAATATTGTGCAGTGAAAGTGGTGTTTTTTGGTGCACATTCATGTTGACGGCAAGAAATAAGGGTTTTGTGGTGTACATGACAGTGAGTTTTTTTTTTGTGGATTTTCCACTTCCGTCACCACCGTCAAGATAAGGTTTGGTTTCTTAATAAGAACAATGTGCATTTTTTTGTCATAAATAAATAAGTTTTTCTACAGTCAACTTCAGTTTTTTATTATTTTTAATAAGTTGAAGGAAAAGCAGATTACACACCTCGTAAGTGAGCTATAAATGCCCTCGGGTTATTAGTGCCCTCGAGCAAGTGCTCGTGCACCAAACATCCGCGGGCATTAATAAGTCACTTAGCGCTCGGTGTAACAATCTACTATTTCTAAATCAAACCGAATAGCCGTCGAAGTCAAATAAAAAAATTTAACAGTGCTTTATATATGCCGCCGCGTCAGTCATATTCTTAGCTTTTGTTTTAAATACTACTTCTAGCTAATCGAGCATTTCTTGTATTCTAGTGATGCATTCTATACTGCACAAAAGAAATATGCATAAAATTTGAATTTACATTTTATTAATAACACATCATAGAAACATTTAAAACCTTTGAAATTGTGAAGAAACGGTCTAATTATGATGAATCTTGAAAAAGTCTAATTATTGATAATTGCTTTACGTCTCTTTCTTATAAAATATATGTTTGTATCGGTATTATAATGGTGGACGAGTACAATGACGTCACTAGCAAATAAAAGCTTTTTAAACTTTGTTATTTTTTAAGTTATTAAAAAAAATCACGTGGTTGTTTGTCAAATAAAAATACTATGTAATATTACAATTAAAGAGTGTCCATATTTACATACAAGTAAAGATACAATAAAAAATAGCAATGAAGTCATAAAGCTGTATCTTTATTGGTTGTATTACTGTAGGTACTTACCTCAGTTTATAAATCAATACTTATTTGTAACCTAGCAAAAAGTATATTGCATACGATATAAAACGTCCTTGTTGTACTGTTATATTTTTACTGTGCGGCACATGATGTTGGCGCCTGTTCAGTGGCCGCGTCCGCGCTAACGTCATGTACAAATGAACGGTGTGAAGTGCGGAACATATGGGCTTGCACGTGGAAATTCCTCGCCTTAAACAAACAATTATTTAATTTGGGAATCACAATATTATTTATTCATAAACGTTTGGCATACATAGCATTCAATTATTCGTATTGTTTGGTATAGGTATACAATTTATCTCTCTTTTTTATTGCGTGTAAATAACTGGAATTGTCGATCCATTAATCATGTCGAACGCATGAAATGAGGCGGTTACATATTTACACACCATTTTATGACTCGGGTCGATGTCGGCGCGCCTTTTAATAATTAAACAGTTCACACAAAGATGATGAAAAAGGCGACCTATTTTCTCTGAGAAAACTTTCGTTCCCCGAGGCGTTCAGTATACGACGCTAAATTATCTATGGCCGTTAATTTTCACCGCAAAAGTACCTACATTGACGAGTGAATAAAAAAAGTAATACAATTTGCTCTTCTTCAAAAAAAACTCGGTCTCGCGAGCGTAGGTGGGCTCGCAAAGTACATAATTCATTAGGAAGAACGCCTCGTCATTTCGGACCCTACGTCGACAGCCCTAGATTCAATTTGCCGCTTAAGGTTTCCCCCGAGTGCCTCGCACTGAAATCGCTCGCGTTCGGAGGCGTAGTACGTTTAATTTTCCCGCGCCCTTTTTAAGAACGGACAAACGGCCGCGGGGTAAATTGGAATTGTTGCCAAGTGACGTCGCATTCCACGGTGCCTCGCGATTCCGGCATACCTGCCTCCAATCACTGAGGTCGGCGAACATTCTTTTCGCCTCCTCCCTCTACATATTAGTTTTTTTATACAAATTAGGCTAACAAGCAGACTGCCCACCTGATGGTAAGTGGCCACAAAGTCAACTTATAGTTCGTGAAGTTTCACAAGTATGCAACCTAAGCGACCGTACAAGGGCTGCATGCAGCGGACGTTGCCAAGTTGTGACATAAGACGTAAAGTCACAGCACAGCACCCAGTAGGTCAGAAACATCACTGCGCGGGTGACTAAACAGACGCGCGGCAGCAACACGTGGTATTCGTAGGATACAATTTCTGCCGCGCTTTATCTTGACGTACGAGTATAGTGAAGAGATGTCGTTCGTTGTGCCGCGCAATGCAATGTTGCCGCACGTACCTACCTTTTTCTATCAATCAGGATAAAGTGCGGCAAAAATTGTGTCCCACGAATGCCGCGTGTTGCTCTTTTTTGGTCACGCCGTTACCCTTCAAGCGGAACAGACCCCCTACACCAATTCGCTAACTTTTCCACAGTCGTCCCTCAGGAAAAATGGATGAAGATTACATTAGCTGTGGAAAAAAATAGCGTGAGGTTGTCTCAGGCTAATGTCATTTCCATACATTTTTTCTGCGGACCGACTGCGGAAAAGTAAGCGTGTGACATTTGTCTAGGGCCTCTGGATACAAACACCGCTGCTTGGCAGCAGAAACAAGTAAAATAGAGGTACCCGCGCACACGACTCTTATTACCACCTACTCGAAATTTAATTTATAATATGTATAGTCGACCAAGAAAGTGGTTTACCTCTATTGATCGTACCTCGCGTATAGACAACACATCGTCAAGGTAACCTTAGTAACTGTCGGCATGTTATTATTGCAAAGGAAAATCAACTGCATTATTTTATGACGCAGAACTGAATTTCACCACCCCGTCTCTGATATTCCTTTAACACATTTCGCTCGTGTAAAAGCTGCGTGATTATCCATAACCACACCGTGACAATGGGGATTAGGTGTATTACACTCGAGATGCCACTTGAAGCTTTTACCGACCGACCGCAATGCAGGAACATAAATTACTTTAATATACACTAAACTTAATCGTTTTCTCGCGGGAGTGTGGCGAAGATTCCAGTGAAAAGATTTTCTCTTCGTGTAGGTGATAATTGCATTGCGTTGAAATAGATTAAACGTCTATTTAAATTTAAAATATCGACAAATCACGTTGTAATAATATTGAATTGAGAACGGAGAGTGTTTAACTGTGCACGAATAGAATATTATCGATAGCGATGAAACTGAGCAAAACTGAGTTGGAAGGTGGCCGAAGGGGTTAGAATAATTGATTCAGAAATAATAGAGAGTAAAGAGTTCAAATTAAATAAGCAATGATTTGGAAATTAACAAAATACGCCTCAAAGTACTCTAATTCTAATCTCGGTTTATAATAAAAGTTGCTTGCTAAGCCGCACTTTGGCCCGGATTTAAGCTTAGACTGTATAAGCTTTCTGACGCAGACCGAAGCAGTTTCAGTTCCAAACTCGCTCCTGCGTGATGAATAAACATTAAGCCCAAACCAAATGAAAATGCTCGCCTGGAGAGACCAATTACAAAATGAGCACTTTACGACTACTTTTACATGTATATCAAGACGAAGGGTAAACAAAGGTCCAAAATTGACTGTTACATAATTACAAAAAAAAATATTTGGAGCATCACCACAAGATTGGTAACAATCTATTTAAGCCTAAATAAAAGGGAACCGCTAAATATTTTTTTCAATCGAAACTCGAACACAAAAATAGGCACTTATTGCCGTCAAAAAAGTGAAAATCTGATTGAGTAAATACATGTAGAAATTTTGAAATTTAATATGTGTTTTTAAAGCTTTTTGTATATGCTTACACTAACACCCCAACATAATTAAGATGTATGCAAATAAAAATCAAATGAGGAAAGAAAGTTGACTCTACACCTGTTCTAAAGTGGGAGAGCCTTTTCGAGTAGAAAAGCACGAAACTCGGAAAGTCTAATTTTTTGTCTCCTCTATACACCACTAACGTTACTTTGTTTTATTTTTAAAACTAGCTGTGTCCGCGAACTACGTTTCGCCTTTATTTATTTTTTCCCGACATCTTCAACAAATATCGTTAATGTACACAGAAATAAATATAAAAACTTAACAAATTATATACTAAATGCTTCCTCGAGAATCACGCTATAGAGTGGTGAAAACCGCTTGAAAATCAGTGCAGTAGTTTTTGAGTTTATCGCGAACAGACAGACAGACGCGGCGGGGGACTTTGTTTTATAATATGTAAGGATTCACAGTATTACAACAATTAATACCAACATTAAATCTTACAATATGTATACATGATTTTATAATTTATAGAAACTATAAACTATAGAAATATTTGGAGGAATCGGAGCAGTTACATATTTGGAGGAGGAATCGGAGCAGTTACATATTTGGAGGAGGAATCGGAGCAGTTACATATTTAAATCGAATCAAATAAAGTTAACTCGTGAATGACAAACTCGCATAGTTTTAATGCAAAATATTAATATTTGTCGAGGTCCTAGGGAGGTTGTTAAGGGAAAAGTTAGAGATGTTGCCTGCCTGAAGCTAGCTAGAGCGGTTGTTTTTCTTCTTCTCGTCCAAAGTGTTGACGGAACGTAGGTAATCTATCATGTAACTGATTCTTTCCGCTCCCAGCTTCAGCATGCCAAAACGCATCGCAACAACGCTGGTATTCTGTCGGAGCCTGTAGGTGAGCGGGGAAAACTACTGTACTGTACTATATGTGATATAATCGAAAATTACCAGCAAACGAAGTCGTAGGCCACAGCCAGTATACTATAAATAAAATCGCCTTCATAGTCACGCAGTTTCATATCGTTGATATTCATATCGTTGATAAATAGGCCAGGCAGCGTGCTATCATGAATGCCGGGAAAATGGGTGAAGAGGTACTTGTCTTACAGTTGGCCATTGTCTGGTGTTCACTAGACCTGTGTGCATTGATTATAGACTGCAACTCTCATTTTAAATCAATACCATAGTTTGAATCTGCTTTACGTAATAGTCATACCTGAAGATAGCTCAGCGAAAGATGTAAAAATCATGCAGATCATATACATAAATGTAATTGACGACGTACGTACCATGTACTTCGTGAGAAATAATGTTACATCGAGGATTTGATAAACCAAACGAACATTAAAAAGTTTTAAGCCAAACAAATCAAAATGTTTATTATTGTCGGCAAATAATTGTACTATATTACAGAAAAACGACACAGTCATGACGTCACAGTACAGATAAAAACAAAATCTTTGCTTGAGTTCAAATGAATGACCTTACGGCATCTGTTTTATTTGGTGAGAAATTATGTATGTGTTGCAAACAGAGTTGCTCTATCATTTATTTTACAATAAACTAAACACGGTTCACTATATTATACATATACTTTAATATACATTTACATAGAAACTGAATATTACCATAACACATCTAAACTATCGTTTTCACTAATCTGTAATCTGTACCACCGTGCCTCTGAAGAACATAGCATGTACAAAAAAAATTGGCTCTTTACACACACACACACAGAGAGAGAGAGAGAGAGAGAGAGAGAGAGAGATGGACGAGAAAGTGTCAGCGCTATTATTCGGAAAAAAGACGAAGACGAATTCTACATACGTGTGACTGTTTAGTTTTTATAAAAGTTTTTTGTTCGCCTTTCATTTGACTGTACTTTATATGGGCGCGCGAGTAGACGACAAAAAAAAGGTAATATCGGAAGGTGCTTACTTGCGCGCTGTCGCGAGTTTAACACTCGCCAGTTGACCTTTCCTTTTCATTAGTCATATTAATTCGTTAGGTTCCCAACACCAAACTACTAGTTTGCCTATTTTGAAATCACGAATATTTACAGAACTTTAATTGAACTATTGCACAGATATGTATAATGCTTACTTGTCCATAAAATTATTACTTTTATTAACAACGAATGCCCTGACAGTCGGTCGGTAATGCCGGAATGGAATAAACAGATTATGACGTTCCCTGAAATTCGCCGTGTGGCTGGCGAGGCGAGGTATATTCAACTTTTAAACCAATAGCTGCGCTCAATTATGCACCCTGCACACGCGACAATAAGGGCGTGATAGTCACGCGGCAACCCCCTGGAATTCGTCCGTCGTCGCCCAGCATTTGTTTAGTTTAGGGCCACGCATTTGTTTCTCTAAACTAAAGCAACGAGCTGCTGCTCTGGGCGGCGATGCGGCGTGTGTGTTTCTCCATATGAAAATAAATTACCTCCTCAAGAATCTCCCGAATAATATAGCTGGGTAAACATTACACTTTGTGACGGTAGGTATATTTTTGTTATGTTTTCATATCGAAAATGGATTTGTGAGCGACATGGTCACTATAAAGACTTTTCCAAAAATACGAGTTAAGACGAACATATGTATAGGGGGTGCCTACATCAAGCTAGCCAAATAAAGTCTTCGGACTTTTCTCAAACCCCCTAATTGAGGTTAACAATACCCTCTTCTTAAGCAAAAGCATAACATTTTTCATTCGAATCATGCTCTCTTCTTTCGGAAACAAGACTTCAATAAAACCGTGTAAAAAAAACTAAAAAACACGGCCCTTATCACAATAGGAAAATTCGCGTAAAAAAACACAATTTCGAACAGCTGTTCAAAACGAGCATCGAATACCTGAGCTTTTTATTAGCTTCATTCATCACAACAAAGCTTATAAAAATAAAAACGCTCACCTTATCGCTCGTCAAATCTCGAGTGGCTACGTACCGGCTCCGAAAAAAAAACGCTCCTTACCTGAAATAAAAAAAATCTATTTAGTCTCGAGTATTATACATCTTATACAGTCATTTATACAATACTTAACGTCCACACGTGAAATCACTTGTCATTTATTAGAAAGATCGCGCTGGGCACGGATTAGCCAGCGGATTACATTGAACATCTCAATGGCATAGCAGAATCCTAACGGCTATTGAGGCGTTAAATCTCAGTTGAGATCCGAAAGGGACCAGCTTTGGAATTTCTGCGAGCGTGCTGCACGCCGAAATGCCGCTTAATCCCTTAACATTAAGGTTGTCACCGTAATGGCTGTTTAAGATCTGTTCGCAAATTTCTCCGCGGTCATGCATCCAACGCTTGGGAGGTGATAGACAACATTTCTTCGAAAGAATCTTGTCTCCTTCAAAGTCCGCGTTTGCAAGTCGGACGATTAGCAAGTTTGCTCGAACTCCTTTGAAATCTTCGGTTAAACTGCAAAACTATTTTTTTCAGCCTTATCTAATGTTATTTTTTTCTATCATCTAATGTTGTTTTGTTTTGTTAAACTGTGTCTTACCTACCGTTATAAGATGCGTATATTAAATACTGCCGCATGGAAATCAATTATACCACCAGGCGTTCCTCTTTATTCCCGATCAAAAAAAGATTTTAGAGCTACCCAAGAGATTGGGACTATCTCTTGTGATTATGTAGGACTCTCCCACTATTCGGGGGATACCCACTAAAAAACTTCCGGGGTGTTGCATCAGTCCAATTGTGGGTCAACTGCCCCCTAACCATGATCGCTCAAAACAACATTAAAACCGAACTCAGAGCGGGATGGCGCGATACGCAGTAAGAGCGGTGTCTCTGTTTCAATATTGTTTTAACCTTGCTATAAGCGATCGTGGTATGGCCCCTGATCAATATCATACTTTCCCTAGGTTGACTCACTAATATTCGTTATTAAAAATAGACATATCTTCCTCGATACTTGAGCTATCTTTATACGAAACTGCATTAGGTCAGGTGTAAAACATTAGAGGAAAACAAACTAGACTTATGGCCAATTTCAACGACCTTGACTCAGGAAACTCCTAAGAAATATGCTGTCACTTTTTGACCTTAATGAAAAGAATGTGACAGCATGCCACCTGAGAGTATCCTAAGCTAAGACAAGGTTAGTGAAGTTGGCCATTACTTTCGCATTTATACTATAAAAATAATATCATTAGGGATAAGAAGAGCGAAACTTTATCTATTTTAATAGTTAACGCAGAATCACGTTATTACGGAGACGAAAATATTAGATAAGCAATTAACTGTCACAATCTGTGGCCTTAATAGTCAATTATCATCACTGAAGAATGCAATTAAGATTTAAGATACACGTACATATAAATATACAATTAAGACTCCGTCTTATAAACGTATTATCTAGTTTCGGTCTATATCAGTTGATTGTTGGTAATGATTATCAAATTTTAACAACGAATTTTCCTTAATTCGCGCATCGGTCACTTGCAATGTTTCGTTTCCACATTACCAGTGAATGACATAAGACACGATCCAACCAAACGTGCAAAGACGTAAGATACAGGTCAGACCGCAACAATGAGAAACAAGATACATCAGTGCCGGAGGTGACGGACGTTTGGGTGCCATTCTACCACACCAACGCCTGCCTATATCCCAAGCTCCAATAGGAGAGCAATTTGAGAGGTCGCCGAAACCGTCCCCAAAACCGGGCCGTCATTGTCAACCGATCCCTTATTTGTTGCAAACCGGATAGAGGTCGGATAATAAGGCTCACTTGTATTATTTATTGTACGCGTATTCTTCAAACTTACACATCGAATATCTGCCACATGACACCGACAAACGGCATGATAGATTATTGTAGATTGGTTTTTATGTTGGAATACGTCCGAGCCGACTGAAGGTGCAACGCATGTTTTTTTTTTCATTGACAAAAATGACAATGTAGCCGATTTTATATTAAAGCTACTATTTACGCCAAACATAAATGTATGTTTGTTACTTAAAATTGCACATTGAATTTTTCAGTGCCGAGCGATCGTGGTCTAAATCTACAGATATATCAATCAATAATGATCTTAATTTTTTTCACAACACTAAATTAACCCATTGCCCGTTTTGTTTACTTACGAAGGTTCACCTCCGATGCGCGCGGCTAATCTTAGCACCGGACGCCGATAGTCCACGTCGGTGGCGAGAAATCCAACTGGACACAAATTTCATGTAAGCTTTTAGCATGAATCGTGTATTTCACGACCAACCGATGAATCGGATGTGGATTAATCGATTTTATGTGTGGATTCCACGCCTGTATGCTTACTACACTCTCCGCAGAATCGATATTTATCGCGCACAGACTATTAACTAGAATTTGCTGTTTTTACAAGCTTTTA
Organism: Schoenobius gigantellus; assembly: GCA_963935595.1. Lineage (NCBI taxonomy): Eukaryota > Metazoa > Arthropoda > Insecta > Lepidoptera > Crambidae > Schoenobius > Schoenobius gigantellus. Next base: position 6,644,208 of record OZ012544.1, on the reverse strand, counting down.
TTACATTATTTGTCGTATTGACATCTCCCTCCCCCTTGTGTATTGCGACAGACTCAAATCAAAACTTAACGCGCTAGAATTTTGTAATTCTAGCGCATTAAGTTTTGATAAATAAGTCCATAAACGCTCAGAGAGCTAGGTTAAAACAATATACAAACAGATACATTAGACCGCCATTGCAGAGTATAGCGCTATCTGGCTCTAGCTGCGGTTTTTTAATAATAACTATAATATTAAAACGCAACGCAGGCAACGACTCTACAGAGAGAATTAGGCGCGTGCGCATTGCATGTCAAGTCTTTATTTATGCGCCGCCAATGCACCTGCGAGGACTAATTACATGAATAAATCATCTTTATTGTTTAGTTTTTTATTGATAATATACAGATATGTATGTTAATAGAAGTAAAGTCGTGTTATGTTCATAAAAAAGATCGTAAATAAAAAGTTAATAACCATTCATTTGGAGCTGCTACTTAATTAAAAGTTTATTTTATTTATCATAATCAAAATCGGATCTCTCTATTTGGCACTCAATGAGGTCGATATATGGACAGAGGGGATCATCCCCATCCAAACGTATCGCCTGCTTACTGACAAAATCGGGTAAATGCATTTTTAACGACAATGAGTTAAAATAGACAGTAATATATAATTTTTACGCTTTTTTTTGTGATAAAATTGTGTAAGTGCTATGTGCCTATGTCCTACCGTTGCCGAAATAATACATTTGAGCAGCTTACAATTATATTAATTTCGTAAAAAAAATACAAGTAAAACATAAGTAATAAGCATACACACAACACCGAAGACGCATTTTGAAACAATAGATTTCAAAAATTAGTCTCCGGATATTCAAAATTGCATTCGAAATCGTCAGATTCGAATACGGATTTCCAAATTTACTATTATTGAATTCATTTCGTGAATTCTACAATGGGTGGTTTTTGATTTCTACATACCAGCTGGTAGAATAAACGCAACTGTATGTTCCGTTTTCCGCGATTCATCGCCGGTTTTATAAATGAATGAGCGTAAGTACAGGTTTTAATTTTTCTGCGTAAACGAAATCGACTCATCGTAAAACGATTGTTTATAATGACAGCAATGAAATTGAGAGATTCAAAAATCTTTAAAACTGGGAACATCTATATATACAGGCAAAATTTTGAGGTACCGGCAACCTCGCAGAATTAGATAGCTAACATCATTAACTACAACGTTTGTTTTACGAGTTTTAAGATAACTCAATACATTGAACAAAAATTAATTGTCAACTTTTTAGAACACTGTCGTAACATTGATAAGTCTATGTTTCATTTATAAACGACGAGGGAAGACAACACTACGCTCGCGCGCTGTGCACGTAGAGTTACAAACATGACAGAGGTATATTAAATGAATATTTATTTTTGTATGAAAGTAAAATCCAACGAATTATCAAAAGTTGTAGAACAAACGTTGTAGTTAACCCTTATTCGCAGTAGTTCGGTTGTTAGTCCGGTTGACCGAACTAGTGCTACTTTTTAGTAGCAGTAGTCGAGTTGATGCTAAGGACCGAACTATCGCTACTCGTTTAGTAGCAGTAGTCCGGTTGGTAGAAGTCACCGAACTATCGCTTCTCATTTAGTAGCAGTAGTCCGGTTAGTACAAAGCACCGATCTATCGCTAATCTTTTAGTAGCAGTAGTTCGGTTAATAACGTAAGAAAATTACAATTAAATCCTGCGAGGTTGCCGGTACCTCAAAATTTACCCTGTATATTAAAGGAGAAGTTCCCATCTATAATATAGACGCACGTACAGCCGTAATCGCTAATGGTAGAAACGTGAAATTTGGATAGTTGTTTTAATTCAAAATGCGGACGCACACTAAGCGATTTAAAAAAAATGTAACCCTGAAGGGATGAAATAGGGGTTGCAAGTTTGTATGGATTTTTAAAAAAATTTGCAACGATTTTGGTAAAACTTGAGATTCATGCTCTTAAAAAACATTTCATTGAACACTTGTTTCATGGTTTATTGGAATCCACGTTCTTATGGTGCAAAATAGGGGTTGAAAGTTTCTATGGAAAATATTTAAAATCTGCTCCAATTTCTATGAAATTTATTATTCGAGCTCCTAAATATAAATAACAGTCTTCTATATAATAAGCTACAAAATTATTTTACGAGAAAATATAAAATTCCCACGGGAATACAATAATAACGCGGGCGAAGCCGCGAGCGGAAAGCTAGTTAGAAAATAATTTCGCACATGATTTGTATTCCTGTTCGAATTCAAAATTTACTTACAATGTTCAAAAATGCGTCACGAAGTATAAAGATGTTTATCAGTTTTAATTACACAAATTAAAATATTTGAAAGTATCCAGACAATTTCTTAGTAATTTAAAGCTCAAACAAAATATGTAGTAAGTAATTCATTTCTGAGATTATTTATTTAATTATATCGCTCGCCTCTTCATTTTGCCATCAACCACCCATTCCTGAATTACGTAAAATAAATATCATTATAAAGGCAAATCCAGAATAATCCTCGGCTAATTATATATTAACAATTCCTTAAGCCGTAATGTTATCTTTCTTCTTATACTTTCTTAAAAAATGAATCGCTGTTTGTTAGTCTCGCAAAACTCTAAAACGGCCTGAACGATTCTTACGCAATTTTCTCTCTGTGTGTGAATAGGACTAGGGAAGGTTTAAATCCGGTACGTGGCGCGTAATCGGGCAGGACATCGTCTGCCGGGCCACTACTATTACCGTGGCCGGGCCCACTAGTCTCCCTACAAATAAAAATTAATCGCTGTGTGTTAGTTTCGCAAAAACACTGAAATGGCTCGTACGATTCTTACGAAATTTTCTGCGTATATTAGAAAGGTTCAGGTAAGGTTTATTATACGCACAATTGAACCTGGTAGGTGGCGCTGTAATTGGGGAGGACAACATCTGCCGGGCCCACTAGTATATGTATAAAAACGCCCATAATTGCAGGGTAATATTTGGAAATGATTATTATATTCAGTTTGTTGTGAGTGTGGGTGGACATTACTCATGCCTTTTAGCGGCAATTGACCTTCGTAATGAATTCCATAATATTAAACAGTTTTTAGCTCTAGAAACACGTTAGGACAAAATATAAGAATAGACAAAGGCTAAAAAAGACTATCTAAGTCCGTACTCAAAGTACCAGCAACAAATAACTATTATTTTCCAGTCTATAGAGGCATCACAAAATCACGACGACGATCACGTAAACACATATTATCTGTTAATCAATAATCACCACATGGAATGTAGCGACAATACCGTGAAACGCAATCAATGAAATCGATAATGGCGCGTGCGACAAACAATTACGATGGCCTGCGCGGGCGCAGGCGCGGGCGGCGTAAACAATCGCGCAACACCACATGGGCAGCGCTCTCACGCGATTACGCTGAAAAAGAAACTAACGCATCCCACCGAGATGTAATCATTCTATCACAACGCCATCGGCAGAGTGTGAGATGATGAGAACAGACATCGTACTCAGAGGAGCTCAAAAATGAAGCATTCGTCGTCTGTGGATACCATACTAACGTCATCAGAGCGCACACTCCCGCATCATCATCTCGACCTACATTCCATCCTTATGTAGGGTCTCAACACGTTTTCTTCTACCATTCATATCTCATCAATTCATCATACATCAATTCGGTACCAACATTCAGCGCATGCCTTTTTTACGCAATCCATCCACTGTCTTAGGTTTACTTCGACGCTCGTGTCCGTACACATTTATGACCATACTCTTCGGGTATTATGACTTTCACCTCTGACCTCTCCTCATCACATGAGGACCAGGCTAACCTGCTACTCCTTATACAAAGTCCCTGTCACTCGTTCTACTTTCAAATTTCCTCTTATATGTATATTCATTCCTAATGTTATCCATTTCAATAACACTACACAAACAAACATCTTCATATACTCATCCTCTTTCCTCTACCACGTCAACAAATACAAATACTTTATTTGCTTTAAAACCAGGTGCAGGATACAATGATGTTGTATTAAAAACAACAATTGCATTACTTGTTTTATTAGTACCTACGAGTATATCCATTGCATTTTATCTTTTGCGCGTTTTGGATTCCTTCACCAGACACCCAGTAGGATTGGCAGCGAGAGATCTCCTTTAGAGATAACCCATCTTTGTACACATCCTTTTGTATTTTTTCTTCCGGTGAGTGTTTTATGTGCAATAAAGAGTATAACTAACAATCGCGTTTAAACGTAATTCCTTTCACAGTGGCGTCTTGTCCCAGTGTTCCGCTCCCATTCACCCCGCCTGTCGCGGCGATGAATAACGCTGTTTGATCAAGTGGCTCCGCTAGCACAGCTGGATCCAGGTCGCGTTACACACAAAATTACACATTTGTCTCCGAACACAAACTGAACAAACGAGTTGCGCCTGATCCATGCCCTCAGATTTCAAAACCAAACTGTTTGGTAACGCTTACGTGGTCATCCTTCCGTCCGATGATAGGGTATAAACGTCATAGTATTGCCCATTTTGGATTTGACCTAGGGAGATGCCATCTAGGGCCAAAAACACTTATTTCAATAAACATGGTTTGTGGCAGCTCGACGTAGATTTTAGTTCAATATACGGTTTGTAGAAACTTATTCTGTAAATGTTGATACTAGCATCCTACTACCTACACCTAGCGTTGCCACTAAGGTCTTTGAAATTTGATATGGTACCTCAGTGAACTCGTCTTTTGATTTTGAATATGGAATCACTACTTCTAGCACGCAGTTCCTTACTCTAGAGTCATGCCACTTAGGGCATTAACCCTAAGTCGTCCACATTTGATATATGGCTTGTTTTTACAAGGTTTCCTCATTCTCACACACTTGGTCAGTTTCCTCAAATTGACTCAGAGGTATGTTATTAATAAGCCATAACATAACGACTATTATACTTATATGTATAAACACACGTTTTGACATACATTAGGGCAACTCAATAATTCACATTTAACACCGGCGATGCTTACAATTACGACAACAATCCACGGAAATATGAATCCTTTGCCAACATAATACAGCATACATTCGTAATCAAATAAGGAGGTAAAACATTTTACCGGAGTTACGCGTTTACAAAAGCTTTGTTGGTAACGACAAGGATTTCGGTCGACGAACGGAGCGGCTTTAGTCCTTAATACGAAGTTTAACGCTGCGTTTGAAGAGAGACACCGCTATCTCAGCCCGTAGCACCATCTCGCTCTAGCTGCAGCTTTTAACATTGTTTCAGGCGATGGTTGTATGGTTAACAGCTACAATGGCGCGACAAAGTGCCGTATCTTATCTACATCTAGCTTGCATTGTCTCATCCGCTTTCGAGACAAACAACGCGTTTCTCAAAGACGTGCCGCGCCACGGTGTTCGCTCACTTCAAACGCGCTGCTGCAAGTTGCAACTTGCAACGCGGCGTGCGAAACACTCGACGACGCTTTGAAACTCCTAATTGGACTGGGGTGGGGGTTAAACAACCGATTGCAAGCCCGAATGGAGCAAAATGGAAAATGGAAACGAGGCATTGTCATCGAAAAGAAAAGAGGTGCATAGAATTAGCTGAGCGCAATGTTTCGGTTATTATGATGGGAACTAACAGTTAATTGGCCTCGCAAACCAGTCTCTGTTTTTACAAACACAAAAACAGTAAAAAATACCAAAAGTCCAGAGTAAAATGAAACATTAATAAAGGAAAGTACCTAACCAAATAAGGAACAGTATCCCTGATGTTGGAATACTTACCACCATTTCTCATTAACGAATACTCCTAGCAAAACGACTTCGAAAAGGAGAAGGTTCTCAATTCGACGCGTTTATTTTTTTATGTACTCATATGACCACGCATAACTTTTTACAGAGTAGTCCGATTTTGATAATTCTTTTTTTATTGGAAAGAGGTTAGTCCCACTATCACCAAAGCCAGGATCTGATGATGGGATCCCATAAAAATCGAGGGAAACCCTTAAATGTTATGGGTACGTCTAAGGTGTTTCCTGTTTTTTCCGAAGCTATTCACGTATTTGAGTCTGGTAGTCATGAATTGAGCTGATGACGGAAGGATCTTTAACTTTTAGGAGTTAGAGGTTAGTTTTTTAAATACAATAGGCATTATTACAAAGTGAGTTGAATAATGTAACAGCTCATCAATCATTCTAATGAAGATTTGAATTTGATCTTAATGTATAAGATGTTAAATAAAACTACGAATAGAATGTAATTATTATCAACATCTTTTGATTTTTAAATGACACCAAATTCCTACGTCTTTATTTAATTTGTAATAAGGTCTAATTTGGCCTACAAAGTTGCACTTAGTTTTTGAGTTATATGCAGACTGTGAGCTCCCTATGCTAGCCTAGCTAAGATAAATAACTATTTTGTTTTTTTTTTGCAGAGGACGCCAGTTTGTTTCCTGTTCAGTGGCAACTATTTCGCGTAGTGTTTACAACGTTTATCTGTTGAAAGCAATCAATCAAGCGAAATGTTAGTAGTTACAGGATTTACGTAAAACTGGAAGCAATCGTGTTATAAATCTAACAAGATCATTCCAAACCGCAAAACCTACTGTCAAGTGTGAAGTAGCACCATGCGGTTGTCGTGCACGGCTGCAGACGAGTGTCAAGTTTTAATTAATCAGATTATACGCTATTAATAGAACATCAGTATTCGTTATTTCAAACGCTAGTTCATACATAAAGATGATCAGGGACCCGATTCTCATGTAATAGAACTTTTCCGCATGGTAAATTCGTATGCGAATTTTTCGATACTACTGAAAAATTCGAATGATTCGTATGAACCGTATTCTGGGGTACCCATAGAACAACCAATCGAACTAGGAAGTTGGAAATAGCATTGACAATTTAATGTTTCGTACGACGTTCATGAGGCGTTTTAAAAAACGCTATGGCAACCACTATAATTTACATCTTAAAATAGTTCTTTTTGGTAAAAAAATATTACTAAATCTATTTTAACACAAAATATATTTTTAAATGTACTGTAATATTTTCTAAAAATAATACTTATATTACAAAATATAAAAGTTCAATTTTTAATATTTCGTAAAGTACATTGATTGAAACGGAACGCTCCAGACAGCACATTCATAAGTTCTGACGTTAAATGTCATTAATTACAACAAAGTTTGTCTAAGATAAATATTGAATTGAGACAAATTCTTATTTTATTTATATAATAATCTGTTATGGAGCAAAATAATATATCCAAAAAATTTGCTAGTGCGGAGCAAAGGCTTCGTCTAGTACATTTAGTAGAAGCCGATCCACAGCTGAAATGTGGCAAACTTGATTGTCCAACTTCAACACATCAGTGAAGATATAAACTCCATCACCGAGGCTAAAAAAACTTGAGAGGAGTGGCGCAAGGTAAATTTTTGACGTTATCCTCCATGTTATGTGTATGTGGTTCGGCGCTTGCTGCCTCTAATTCTTCTACCAAATTGGGGAAGAAGTTCACCAAAAACTCTTCCTCTTTCATTTTAATGAGACAAAACACAGTTTGAGCCAGCTTCGCGGTTTGAGCTCGTTTATACAGAAATAATCACAAACTCCTTGTATTTTTATAATTTTGAAACACTTTTGACAGCTAAATTCGTATACGAACCTCAACTTCGACTGGTCCATACCACTCGTTGCGTTCGAGTGAAGTTCGTTCGAATTATTTCGATTGTGAAATTCCGAGAATACACAAACTGTGGTTCCTTCGAAAAAAATTCGAATTTCGAACATTTTTACGAATGTGAACTTTTTTCGAATGCATGAGAATCGTGTCCCCGTTCGCAAAGCGAATCGTAAAAGTTCACCCACAATATGATCAGAGGGCCTATTACTGATCTCGTGGTTTTGCAAATGATATCATATGATATCATAGTGCAAAACGAAAAATACGACTTCCGGTCAGATTTTTCATTTGTTCATTATTTAATGATGAAATCATTGAAAAAATGAATGAAATCAGCATTTTATGACTTCTTTTTCTCAAATTTATACCATGTCATACGATGAAAGATCCATAATTGGCCTGCAGTTTTTACGAGATCGGAAATAATCTACGTTTTGACGATATTACTTTTTTAACCAAATACAAGCCCTAATCATTCAGATGTTTTCGTGATAATTTCTTAAAATACCTTAAACCTAGTGCCATCTAAAGGGCGAGAAAAAATCGCTCCAACACTGCAGTCGAGTGTTAAACAAAACGGCGAAGTTAGCACGTTAGAAAACTCGAGTCAGGCGCCACCGACCGCGAAATAAATCAACCGACTGTCGTCTGCGCCCGCGCCGCTAAATCAGGCAAATCCGATTAAACGATACGACGACCATTGCGGGCTGGAATCGGGCGATAAATAAACCGGCGCGAGACACGCGGAGCGGTGGAACCGGGAGATTCACGCAGCCGGTGTCGAGAGATGAGTAATGGCGGAGCTCGGAGGGTGATTCACCCCCTACCTGCGCGCGCGCAGCCCTCGCCGGACAAAGGACTGCCACACACCATTTCTACGGAAACGCCGGAATGTTCCGAACATTATCGATGAAAGAAACCGACCGCTCACTAAATTGCGCGTATCGTACGATCTTCCAACGAAAATATTTGCAGTAAACTTTAGAAAGTGGTGTAAGGTTTAAAAAATGTATAAGCGCCAGTAACAGTCGCGTGCTATTGATTTTTACGATGTTTAAATAAAATGCAGGCACATATTTCACCAGTTAATTTAATAGCGGTGCTATTCAAGACATTTCAATACGAACATGGAACAGTGATTTTGATACACGTTTAATAACCTTACAGTATTTGCACCCGTTTTACCTAATACGTAGTTATGTTACACGTATTCGGTACAGAAATGCAATACCTATTGAGTGCCGATCTTGAATACGATCCTGAAATATAAGTTATTCAGTTCAATAAACAAATATTCGACAACCACATAGACAGATACGATGTCACAACAATGCGGTTCTTGTTCCGCATGCGATGCATCCGTACCTAACGCTTCTAAGAAGTAATTGGAAGTGGCTAGCGAGCTACTGAAGCGCTGACCACATTTGCATTTTTACTGTGCTCGAAACTAAACCCATCAGACGACGAAATATGGTTCACTATATGCTGACGGCACAATTACAGCTGTTTGTATCGATATATCAAATATAATTGTAGGTATCTATCATTACATATTATAAAACAAAGTCCCCCGCCGCATCTGTCTGTCTGTTCGCGATAATCTCAAAAACTACTGCACCGATTTTCAAGCGGTTTTTTACCACTCGATAGCGTGATTCTCGAGGAAGGTTTTAGTATATAATTTGTTAAGTTTTTGTATTTATTTCTGTGTACATTAACGATATTTGTTGAAGATGTCAGGAAAAAATAAATAAAGGCGAAACGTAGTTCGCGGGCACAGCTTGTTTATAATACAACAATGTAATGATTACGTACTTAAATAATTTTTCAATGCAGTTGCTCGTAGTCTTGATTTGTGTATAGATATTAACCGTAAGTCTTTTTTAATTTATTTTTTCTTTATCAGTGAATTTGACAAAAAACAGTTCTAGTACTACTTCAGATGAATATATAACTCCGAATGAGCTACGTCCTTGTACCTAATTTTTTTTCCTGATGTAACTGAACCGCACCCCTCGCCTTTTACTGGAAATATAAATAACCAAGAAATTGATCAAAATAAGAACCTAAGCCAAACTATTAAATTGGCTGGTGAAACATGTATGTACCTACATTTAATCTAAATAATTGCTAAAACATTTCCTTTAATTTTACATTTTTTTTTTGTTTCATGAAATAATTTTCTTACCAATAGTTTTCTTTTCTTTACTCGAAAAAGCACTATGGCACGTATTCGATAAACACCTGCTTTCTGCACGTGTATCATAAATTACTATTAGTTCATCAATTTTCTAGATGATTAGAACAATTTAGGACATAAATATAGATAGCATTAATTTCACGAAAATAAATCAAATCTTACACAATGTTGAAAATAAATATACGCAGTCTGTTAGTAAACTGTTTAAATATAACGATTGTAATTAACACTATTCCGTTACCGCCGTGACATAGTTTAGAATTAAATTGGGTTACCATAATATTTGATCGACATAATTGTGAAATGTTTAATTGAAAACACATTACCAATTGTTCCATTCGAAGTCCGCCATACGCATGTAATGTTTATTAGTAGGTAATAGTTTTATTTAAAACTTTTTATTAAATTATAAGCAAATATGGTAACTATTTAAGAATATTTATTAAATTGTAAGTTGCTGAATAAGGCGTGTGTGCGGAATCGAAGTGTTGCGAAAAATTCCCATGTACAATCTTCCATCTTATTTAGAACGTTTTGGAGATTCGCAGTTTCAAAAACAAATATGAAGAGACAATTTATCTGGATGATTTAATAAATTTAATAAAATTGGATCGCCAGCTGTGTTGCTGAGCGGGGAAAATTTGAAAAAATGTCGGGAATTAGAAAACGTAAAGAGAAATCATTTCCAAACTGGGCATAACGTTCTCAAACACGTCAATCACAAAAACACGTCAATCACACAGCCTTTGTTGCCAGATGATGTCTATCGGGACAGCTAGTTTGTAGTAATAATGGCGAATTACACGACTCAAGCAAAATGATTCACTTTGATTGAAAGTTTCAGTATTTACTCGTATCCTTCTAATGAACTATTTTAAAACCGTTTAATTTGTATTGACATTTTATAATTGTACAATCACAGGATATATTATTTACAAACTACGTAAATATACCTAACAAAAAAGGTATCTAATAAAATATTGAACATTGGCAAACTATATACAATAATTGCAAAACTCAATTTCCTTGCACTACTGGACTAGTAAGACGATAGGACGCACCTGTCAAGCAGGAACAGGTGGCGTCTATCTAGTATAGATCTGCTCGGCCTTCTAATAATTCTGCAAAAACGGTTGATTGACAACCCGGATCGACGATTCAATTCAATTGAAACGATCGGTTGGCGCAAACTTCTTTGTATTAATCTTTTTATGTAATTGTGTCCGCTCATTGTTGAAAGTGGTTTCTAATTGAATGTCAATTGAATCGACTTTTAATTTTCGCATGTATTGCAAATCCAGTCACACTGTTCATTTCATTGGTCATGTCCACTATTCGATATGTGTACCCTACTGTATGCGTTCACTGGATAATTTTAAATGATTATTGTTCGCATAGCTAATGATGGATTATAAAATAAAAACCACTAACGTTATAAGACACATTTCTACATAGGTATATTGAGATTATCCCTACTAATTTTATAAGTGCGAAAGTTACTTTGTCTGACTATCTGGTAAGTTTATTAAAAACTGCTGAGCTAATTTTTATGAAATTTGGTATAAACTGCCCTGACCTGAGAAAGGCCACAGGTCACTTTTTTATCCCGAACTTTGACGAGTTTCCTTGGAAACGCGTGGTATAATCGAGCTCGCGATGTAACGGAACTCCACGAAATGATGCGGGAAATAGCCCGTAATAAATAATGAAAACAAACATTAAACGGTACACGTCATATCGGAAGCAGTACACGTCATATCAAAAACAGTGCACTTTTACAGAAACCGATCTAATCGCAAACTTTTTTGCAGCGATACCATTGCGCTGCACACGCGCTGCTGTCGCGAATCGCGACACAGTCGCTTGCATCGCTGTACGCGCGCGTTCGAATCGCTCTATCGCGTTTACATTGCAACTGTATTGGGTTTTCATTGCGACTGCATCGCGCATACAGCACGACTGTGTTGCTGAAAAGGTAGTTGCGATACGGTGGCTGAAAAGCCAGCCACCGTATCGTGTTTGCATCGCGAATTTATCCATTATCGATATTGTATCACATTTGCATTACTGCTCTTCCGCATTTGAATCGATGCAAACGCGCGTTTGCATCGCGACTGTATCGTTGCAGCTTGACGGCCGCGTCAAAAGATGAGGTGAATTTACCTCATTAACCTTTACGTGCCTTCCGCTACAGCCGGGATCAGAATATACACCTAATTCACCGGGCATGTCCGACACAGGCCAAGATCCCAGAAACAGTCACAACGATAAACATAACAGCCGTGCATAACATATCATAAAGCATAGTGACAAGCACGCTGGCGTCGCGTGGTCACTGAAGCGCGTCGTCACATGACATCACATCACATCGAGGTCCTTACCATGATCGCTTAGAGCAGGGGTGACCAACTTGATAACCCAAGATCTGCTGTTTACCAACGAAGCCCTGCGATCCACCAAATACACAATAAATGTCGAAAACAAACACCACGCTTCCTGCCTATTGTCCATCGCGTACCAAGACAACAAGACAAGAGAGCTGCTGCGTGAAAGAATGGATAAATAACCTAATGGATCGGCGTGTGAAAAATTGAAACGAGATGGTGCGCGCAGAAATTATTGGTGATTTTACATATAAATATTATATTACAGCGAATAGCGCCTTGTCGCTCTCGCTCGGAGCGGTTTTAATACTGTGTTAAACGATCATGGTAGGGGGGCTGGTCTCATTGCGCTCGCAACGCAACTAAAACGGGATCGCATCGCACAATGGCCCTCGGAATTAATGAGCGGCCGGTGATTCGTCATCTCTCACCTCCTCCGCGACAACGGCGTGACATAAGCGAGCTGTCAACAATAAAACTCATAACGCTGCGGACACCTTGTTTATAAAGCGAAATTAACACACAAATCATTGTTGGACTCGCGAACGCATTCAATAACTAAAACATCAATAGATAGATATATAGATAGATAAACATCAATGACCATTGAACGTGACGTGAGTAATTGAATTGATGTACCAGTAAACAGTTTTTCATTGAACTATGTTATGCGGCAAAAACACTCGAATAAAATAAATTGGTGTTAATTGTGATTAAAAAAAACTCGAGTCACATCAAACATGTACTTATGGTACTGATCTGTGAAACGAACATGACATTTGACCTACAATAAACGCAACCCTTCCTCAATTAATGATGGTCATCGTCACATTATTATCACCATCACACTTCGATCATTTATTCACTAGCCGCCTATGCCTCCTTGTTGTATTGCGATAATATGCCTATGGACTTATTTTATAGATGCTATAGATTTTTGTTGGGAAATAAGAAAGTGAGGATAGCGTAAAATATTATGTTTAAACACATGATACTACTCCATGATTCTTAAGGATTCCACCAACTTCCCAAGTATTCTGCTTTGTTTTTCTTTGACACAATATCATACTCTGCTTTTTCTTCAAGCGTCGTAATACACATTGTGTATCTTATCTTAGTTATACGATATTGATTATGAACTGAATGCGAAATGGTTGAATTATCAGCAAACACGACTTGTATTCGCGTACTACGAGTACCTGACCAAATTTTTTTTGTAATTTTTTTTACAACAGAGAAGCCTAATGTTAACATTATTGTAAAAAAGAAAAAAACATTTCGTAGGTATGAAGAATACCTATACTTGGAACTTGAAAATTAATCTACTACCTACTCGCTCGGAATGCTGAATGGAACCTCCCCGAGACGAGCGAGCCAGACACTATGGGAGTTGCTTTTTTTTTCAAATAAGTAGACATTAACCGTAATAAATAGGTACCTAATACACATAAACAGCAACTTTAAAAATAATTCAAGATCGAAACTTTACCCACATTCAAAGGCAATAAAATCCGACAGCTCCATTACCATCACAAAGAACTCATAGTGTTCCATTTATCTATCGAATGCAGAGCCAATCGAATTATCGATGCGTGCCATGAATCGTTTGATGGCGAAGAGAAGTAGATACGTCTAGGTGTCACTGTTTTGTTTCACCGAGGGCACAGTGAATCTGAACTACTCTCTAAGCCTGTATCAGAATTGTGAATATATTCGCAATATATTCGTCGTTGGGTTAACAGCCTTTAAATCCGTATGTCTCTCCAATTCTCTCCGTGGACCCCGTGGTAATCGTAAGAGCAGACTATAGTCCCCCTTTACGCCTAATCACGGGTACAATAATGGAACACAGTAATCTTAACAAACATCTTTTTAGTTTATATATTACGGACAGTCCTCTATGCTGCTGGAATGCAGACGGGGGGCGTGGCTACGTAATGTGCGAAGTACCCGAGCAACTAGACCGAGCGACTGAATATCAACCTTAGGGTGGTAAACCAATTGTTTGGCCGACACATTGTACATTTAAATATATCTCTGCAGACAAAGCGCTCCCGTAGCAGTGTGAGGGCCTGTCAGTTCCATAGTGTGATATAATTAGAGTTCATTTTCGAGAACTGCATTTTTTGATACTTAATCCAAAAATGTCCTTTATTGCAATTGCAAAAATGCAGAGAAGGTACTGACTGACATACATTCTTTTTACTATCACGAAAGCATGCCATTATTGAGCAATTGCTACTTAGCACGTGTTTCAGAACATTGCTAATAAAGAGTAATTATGCTTATTTCGAGTATATGCTCAAAAATCAACAGTCGTTTGAGTTTTGAGCGTGACACCTGAGGTGCGGGTGGAAGGGGGTGTGTGTGCTGCTACATGGCTGCTACTACCATGTGTACAGGTTTTGCTGAACTGCAGTAGCATCTGTTTTAGATGTTTTTGTTAATTACGTTATGACACAACGACGCAATTGTGCAGAATACTTGCGTTATAACATTATCACACTCGGAGCCCGAGCATTAGAGAGTAATCTCTGTGTTATACAGAAATAGTCCGCCCAAGTAGGTCGGCTAGGCGGGCAGATATGAATTACTCGTGCGCGTGAAAAGCACATGGCTCCTTTGATGTTCAGCTGGCAGCGGAATGAAAATGTGCTAATTCTTTCTCTATCTGAGTGACACGATCAAGGCCAACACAACTCGAAAGATACGTCGATGAATCTGATCAAATAAATGTTGAGCATTGTGAAGTGAATTGTGACGTCAGAGATCAAAAAAAATGCTGTGCTAATATAGTCATCTTTTACGTTCATTCATTTACTCGTAACTAAAGTAATGATGTGTAAACCTTTAACGTGACTTTCACATTCAAAACACGACAAAGAAAATTCTGAAACCAATCAACGTAATGTAATAGGAGGATATAGTGAATGAAAAGATTGACCTACAAAGCTACAATGATTTATTGTAAGCTCATAACTTATACTTGCCGTATGTATACTTAAAAAACCGAAATTTGACATTCAATCGTAGGATATCTATGTACTGAGGTTATAGAATGCGTAATAGAGCAAAATACAATATTTTATTTACAATGTCTGTCTGTAGCTCTCACTGCACCAGCCTCAGCCTTTCCTTCAACAATATTAGTGAATAATTTATTGTGCTAGTACTTAAAAGATTTTGATTAATCACACCGTACGTACACCAGCCTCAAAGCCTTTGTCTCAAATTCATTAACACGACTTAAGACCCACCAGTGAAGGGAACATTACAACATGGCTACTCAACGCCTCACGAGTTGCTCTTCTGGCAACAATAAAGCAAAGCTTTATCATTGGCCGGAGAATATATATTAATTATAATGACAGTATACCGTGTTGTGTATCGTAATTAATGATACATAAGAATAATTTGTCATATTCATTGAAACGGTGCAGTCACTATTAGAATGGTGCCGCGCGCGTCCCTGAGTAGCGTGTTTAGCTTACTGATATGTACGACGTGTTAAGTCTATCAAACGCCAATCAACCAGCATAAAGAGTATCATCTACGTACCACTAGGTATATGACTCCCAACCCAACATCAACAGTGCAAACAGCATGATCTCAAATGATTTTACGTATACATTTGTATTGTATACATATCAATCAAAACATTACATATCGATTAAGACAGCGTCTTACCACGGGGAGAGACAGTAGAGTCGCCTGTGCTGTGGCGGTCACCCCTATCTTACCCTATATTGGAAGGGTAAGACAGGCAGTGAATTGACTGACTTGTAATCATTGTCACAGAGAGAGTTTTAGAGGCTGTATATTTGCATATCTTACAAAAAAACAAGCAAAGTATGGTATAATATTTGTCTTCTGATGATGCTGGTCAATGGTGCGTACAAAACCAGGTGGATATGAATTAAAAATTCCAAAACTAGAAGTAAAAACTTGGGAAGCTAAATCGTTAAAAAAGACAATTGAAATCCCAAACGTTGACGATTTATCATTTACAGATCACAAGATAGAATCTCTCTTATACGCATCTCGCTTCAACGATAAATATAGAGTATAGGCTAAATGCTCTAAGACGATAAATGCAGTTTTAATGATCTTCACAAGAATCTCACTTCAATAACAGTATTGCTTTGTTCAATTTTCCTTATTAAAGATTCAATCAAATGGGTAATTTGTACATGTTTGTGTTAACTGATTAGTTTGTGTAGGACCTTCCAGTAGGCGTGGATCCGCATCTTGACAAAATTTAATAAACACCAAGTTTGGTTTACTCGAAATCTGCGCAAGACGCGTCCTAATAAAATAAACCGCTGCTTATTTCCAGCGATCTTATGTCGCTGGAAATTAGCAGCAGTTTCCTTAATACAATTTCGTAATGAATGATGCGATGACGTGTTGTTGAATGTAGCTACCGATGTTTAAGACAATAGCAAATACAATGTGTGATTTAAATAAGCCCACTGGGTAAAATAATAATATTATTGCTACTTATTAATAATGTTCTATTTCGCACTTATGCAGAAAAACTCAAAATCAGATTGACGTCAATGTTTTCCCTCTACATGATATTATTTAATAAGTGTTGGTTTATCTATAAAATAAAGACTTATTAAATAAGCATATTCCCCAAGTTTTGGTATGTGAACTATACAGGCATATAGGCATATATCTGCCAATCGGATAATTTCCAGTTAGAGTCAATTATTCAATTGGCCGCAATCGATACTCGACGAGCAGAATCGATTAAGCCGCTGTTTGGACGAACTGCCCGTTGACCTGTTTCATCCAATCGCTGGACGACATATTATGACGACCGCTTGGTTCGGTCAAGCGATTGAATTATTCAACAGTGCAACAAGCCACTTAATCACTGTTTAATTTGTTTTCGATTGACGCGCTCCAAATAATTCACGAAAAATTATGACAGGTTGGATGTATAATTATACAGTCATAAAGATAATAAATATGGGCGATAATCGGCATTTTGTCATGTCGGTTAAATATGATTTTAACGCTTTAAATGAGATTTAAGATCATCATAATAACTTGCTTGACACTTTGACAGTGTTTGTGAAGTAGATTTAATTATAAAAAAATTGTGTTATACGATCGTAGATCCTTTGCAAACAGCACACAAAGGAATTTTGGACTTTGGGACGTTTTGCGAATGGGACTTTCCGCGAATGAGACGTTTTAAAGCACTGTGTGTGACATTCTGCGAATGGGACGTTCTGCGCGTAAACCCTTCTGTGCTTCTGTAGATAGATACTTAGAAGGGTTTACGCGCAGAAGCACAGAAGCACTACTAGATGTTTATAATAAGGTTTTATCAAGCTTTAAACATGATATTATATAAATATTATTTATAGTAAGCTCCACGTTAAGTTATAGTGTTTGACCTTTGGACCGCTCTTATGCGGCTTGTAAGTGTCAGTTTTCATGGCTTGCTGACGATTAGGACAAAGTGTCCGAATTGACACATTTTCATTTCAATATTTTTTTCACTGACAATTCGGACACTATTAAATTATTGAAGTTGCTCAGGTGAATAAGATTTAAAATAGTGCAAATGTAAAGCTTGAACTAGCGCCTACTGTACGCGTACGTACTAAAAATATTTATCGCACCATTAAGATGATAAATAAATGTTTTGTAGTATTTGTCACATTCTTCGGGTAAACAATATTATCTAAGGTATACTGCCATAGGTACCTATTGATAAGGCTTGTACCTATTGATCTAATAATCATATTAGATTCCATGCGTATCACTCGGATCAATCAAGTAATAAAATAGAACAACTAGCGTGTAATAGGAAAAGAAATGCATGGCTGAAGATGTTGGAGGCGATTTTATATTTGTTTGTTATCTTAAAAAATTACAATGAAATTGACACTAACTACCTGACACTGAATTATTTAAATAGTGACAACGTATCCACTTGTATTCTCGTATCAAACCACGTGACATGCAGATTTTTTGAGAATTATGAAAAATAGGGATGATGATAATTCAGAAATAATAATTACACATAAACTGTCATTTTTTCATGTTTTATAATCAATATGAATTACTGGACAATACCCCATTATCAGCGACAACAAGTAATTGAACTGAATCAAAACTTGACTGAACAATATATCGTTAAGGAAATAATTGTTTATTAGAAACATTCGTTAAAATACTGTCTACTGCTTGTTCCATTGTCTGCCACGCACGAAGCACAACAAATCTGAAATATCTAATAGTGTCTTAACGATCATAAGAACCGACAGATCGTGATAATCGCCAATCATTTGCGGCCATACACATTATACTATTTACCTAACTTCAATCGGGCACGCGTGCGCCCGCGCCTTTCAACGTTCGCGGCGTATGTTATTCCACACGCGTTCTTTTTAACTCCAATAGCCTCTGAATGCAGCTGCATCTCGTATTTATTTATATTGGCCGCTCGAACCGGCTCTCCGTTTATCTATCGACCATAATGTCTATGTTAATTGATACAATGCCCACATTCCACTGTCTTTATTGAACTTTTTCGAAGGACCAATTCGAAGGACCATTCCGGAGAGATTTTTATAACTGGCGAGACCACATTGAAAACAAAAATTCATGTAATCAATGTTAATTATATGCGCGATGTCGATCGGGAAGCAGTGGAACGACCGCACGACCTAATGAAAGATCGCCCGCCTCCGTCCGTACATATTGCGATAATATGCGCCGTTTACGTAACTATGACAAAAAGCTTATAATCTAACAAAAGTGTTGTAATTCCACACCGTTACGTGTTTGTTAGCACTAGTGCATTCATGGCTGATTCGAACTCTATTACGTAGTGACAGGGTCTTCATTCGAGTCCCGGGGATCGAGATACGGAGGCGGCCGGCGTCTTTGACCGAGAGAGATAACATCTACATCGCGCAGGTAGGCTTTTATTGCCGCTGCACCGGCCGCCTCGCACACCCGACCACCTCCACAAATTTCTGTTTCACCATGTTTTTCACACGAGGTAATATAGCCCGAGGGCGCGATGTCCAAGTCCTTCGGCGTTTCGCAACGCTGCCAGCGCGAGCCCTATCGGCAATTTTCTTATCTCTAATCGACCGGGGCTTTTAACGAGAAACGCACCGGCAATCCGCTAAGTCCACTTCGAGCGGTAAGTGTTATTACTAATGCCATAAACGGAGATCGGCCCGTAGAAAGCCTCGGTTCAATGTACGTGACCTGGCACCAGATCGAATGGAAAACTCGGGTTTTCAATGAACAAGGCGGCCGCGGCGCGGGCGCCGGCGAGATGAACGACATTCCGCGGGACACTCTTTGTCATGTTAACCAAACAGATGGCTCATTATTCTGTTATTTTAACAAACCATAACGCAACCGTACACCGTTTTACGTTTCAGGCGATTAGGTGATGTTTGTGTTACCGAAGGGACGGTCGCACCTCGGCGCGACTGTTGCCCGAGGCGCTATTGTGTCGGATCGGCTCGTTTTTTATGCGTAAGCGCACAGACATCGCCCACTCGAGTTTTTGGAATTCCAATAGCCGGCCCCCTCCGCGGTCGGCTAGCGCCGCTGCCGGAGGTCCTCGTTCATTCATAACTCGGCGTGATACCAGTATCCCCTCCTTTGACGCCCCGCGACTAGCATTAGATTCTATTACATGTAGATCGTATCACACGTGCTCGTCCGCCTGTCTGCCGCAAACCGGAAACGTACACGAAAACAAAGCTCGGACCGAAATGGTTTTGTTTCAACAGTCTACGGTACATTTTTTTCACGGAATGCACCACCAACGTCGCTGGCTGTCACGTCTGAAGATGCAAACATAAAACTTTCACAGAAAATATCAAACAGATTTCTCTGTTCGCAAGCGACGACAACAAGCTTCTAATGAATAGCTTAATTAAATCTTAACAAAGTTTTAAATTATACGTCTCCTGGCTATGGCATCTTCGAGAGATATTGACTATTTGTTAGTAAACTTAACTACTAAAGTTAAAGTATAGATAGATTCAACAATGTTGTCATTATAATATTTATAGTAGAACTCTCAAAATGTAAGATATAAAATTTTTGCATTATGTAAAATGTGTACAGATTCCCTACAGGCGTACGTATCCGCCTAAGACCAAGCCAGCTCACGAAATCTACTTTTTCACGGGGGTTTCCTTATTGCATTGCAATATGGTGGTACTGGCATAGCTTCATCGCCAGGTTCACGAATGTAACATTAAATTTTAGTACTTTTTAATTGATTTTTGGAATACTGGATCATTTAATAAAAAATAAACCGGTTACTGTGTTAGAACGATAAAATACTTATATTTTTGGGAAAAAAAACATATTGAAATTCATACCAGTATCGTTGAGAGTTACATGGAAGTTTATTTTTATGGTGGTATTAAGGATTTTATACAGCGCTTTTTTATTAAGCCATTTCTCGATATTCTATTCAGTTATTATGTTTCCTTTTCAGTCCAGAGTAATTTTTGTGTAGTGGAATTCTTCGTAATTTCTTCAATGTTTTATTTCGATTGTGAACTAGCTTGGCCTTAAGTTATTCACAGTGAACGTGCACTAACATCTGGCAAAGATTAAACGAATGAAAATAGTGATATTTCAAGACCGCTTCAGCAGCACCGATTGCCCACATCATCATAACAGCTTATACACCTCCCCACCGAGGGGTTCGAGCCTACCCTAAGTTAGGGTGCTTAGGCCTTAGTCAACCACGCTGGCCCAGTGCGGATTGGTCGACTTCACATACACCATTGAATTTCTTCGCAGATGTATGCAGGTTGTTGCCTCACGATGTTTTCCTTCACCGTAGGAGCGTCGGACAAATGTACATATGGAATTCGAAAACGAAAAACACATTGGTACATGGCGGACTCGAACCCAGGACCTCCCGATTGGAAGGCAAGTGTAGAGTCCACAGCGCCACCTATGCTCTTGCCCACATAACTACTTGAAATATGTATCGTTCAATGATTACTATGACACTCCGAAACTCAATAAGGATTCGCCTCCATATCTGAAAGAATGTTTTTCATTTCGTTCCTCTTTAAATAATAGAACATCCCGTTCCTGCCACGACCTTAGCCTGGCTATACCATCCTATTCTACACAATTCCTTTCTCACTCCTTTACTATGCAGGCAGTCCGATTATGGTATACTTTACCTGTCAACATAGGGAGGGCGCGTACATTAAAATCCTTCATGGCACTGGTAAAGAAGTACTATGTCTCACTAATGATATTTATATATTCTACATTCTTCATTTCATTTATACATTGTCCTTATACATTGTTTATTTTAATGTCTTTATCTAACTTCTAACCATCATAAAAAATTGTGTTGCACTCACTATTCCACCTCTCTGCTGTTTTTCTATCTTTTATTATCCGTTTTCTATAGTTGCCTGGAAGAGATTACTGTGCAGCAATAAGGCCGCCTATTGCTTAATTGTATCAATAAAAACTAGCAAGATAAAATAACTAAAAGTTAGGAGTGAGGGGGGGGCTACGTCACAACGAGCATGAGTCACAATGTTTTTTTAGTAGCCCTATACGCTGTTAGCCGCAGATGGCCTTTAAAGCTTCACCTTAATTAGTTAAAAGAAGGAGAGAACTTTGGTGAGTCCTCAAGCCTTGTTGGCAAACCTTACTTGCTGGATTTCTATCGGACAGGCATCACTTCGAGGATGTTCCGCTGGCCGAGTAGAATCACCAGGGGGTTCAAGCCGGATAGGGGAGCGACGCGACGCGCGGTATAGTTGGGGGCGGGTGCTATAAAATGACTAATAGTGGCCTCATACATTTCAAAATTCATGTATCGTCGTAATTTTTTTATTACTTATATGTGAAAAAGAGAAAATACACATATTTTCTCTGCAAGATGTTTTTAACATGTCGGACATTAAAAAGTTTTCGTCATCATCCCTACAGTTACCGACTCGATCTACGAAGTTCATGGACTCAATCACAAGGAATCTTATTAAAGACCCAAGATCTTTACAAATACCTTTTTACTTCATATCTTGTTCAATGAGGGCAATTACAATGATTAGTCAATTATAATACGCGTATAAATAGCCATCAGGGTCGCGAGTCTGGCCCTTCCTCGACGCGGCCACCTCCGCACTAAGCCCGACCTTTACATTACAAGCCACGCACGCAACGCAAACGGAGTACAACTAGCGTTTTAATGACTGCATTTCGCAGCGGTCATTAAGACAATGCGCGGTGGCGTTATGGCATTATGGAGCCGGGGTGATCGGCCGTGCACTCTCACGGCACAATAATTACGGGCTTTACGGGGCGCGCCAACCGCTCCGTCGCAGTTTATAGGCCGGCTTGCGCGCGCGCAGCCGCCGCGCCGCCCGCGCCTCACCCCGCCGGCCGGACCGCATTCCGCTCCCATGCCATGCGCCCGCGTCCTGCCTGCATCCTCCAGGACCTCTCACCAAATTGTCATGTTTTACTGCCGCGTCGCGTCTCGAATGCCTTTAGATTTTGCACAATTGTCCGGATACACCAGTTCTCAATATCAACGTTAAAGATGCAGCAGCATTGTGATTGCTAGCTCCCAATCCTAATGGAAGGAAAGTCGGATCATTTTTTCGCAGTGATTAAACTCTCGTTAAGTCTAGACATAAATATTCATGATGGATACGCCTTATTTACATGCGTCGCAACGCGGACAACAGGTTTGTGCTATCAGTATCCGTTTGGTAGCTAAGCCTATGAAACGTTTGTCATTCAAATTCATTACAAGGCTCGGGCAGAGGGCAAAGGTGATCAAGGTATTGTCAGAAAACTCAGAATACCAAACTGCTCTAAAGCAATACAGGTACGCGTAAAGTGAGAGGCCCCATCCATTGTCTTGTAATAAACAAACGAACAATCCGGTTTTGTATTGTAAGATGCCTTAAAGCACCTTGCCTACAAAAATACAACGTGTTAATCCACAGAGACCAAGTGCTGGACCGTGAGCGTGACAGTTCTTTCACAGACTCATCCGAAATAGTTTCTGTGAGCGCAGCATAATCAAAAGCCATCACACCCGTTTCACACGGCTATAGCCTATTCCATTAACTAAATCGGACGATGACGAATCGACCACTAAATCGAGATTATAATCATTACAAGAGTCGCGGGCAGACATTCTTCGGGTGGAATCTGTGAAGCGTCGGAATGCACGGAATCGGTTCGAACTCGTTTTGTTTTCGCCACGTCATAACTCGATCTCGACACTCGACCCCTAGAATCTGACTACGGTTTAGCCATCGTATATTTCGAAAATGGATTCGCCCATACATTTAAACAATATCAGTTACTGCATCCCGAAAAGTACGCAGAAGTATCGTTGAACGGGACGGTAACGAAAACGAATGATTGCATTAAACAACTTAAGAATCCAAAATAAATTTACGCAATTCGTATTTATAAGGCGATCGGTGATGCTGATAGCGAGTAATGAACACACATTAATTGCGATATAATTTAAATGGGCGTTGACTCCTAAGATAACACTCTCAGAGTATTCCGCAAACATAGCCGCCACAAAGTGCTATGTTACTAACGGCAGACATTAAGGAGATAAATTTAGATATATTATTGCCACTAATCAAATGCGACGCACTCAGTAAAAAGTGTATTCATGTACAGGACAGACCGGTTAAAAAAATACAAGATTGCCATCGTCCAGTGAAACATGAAACTGTGTACCGGACATTTGATAGTTTAATTAAGATAACAATCTCATTGATCGCCTCCACTATGATGCCGGCGAGCATCGTGCCGTGCGCTGGTGCACCTGACTCGAGTCAAACGGTTTAATGTGGTTGATGGCGAATGCATTTTTTGCGAGTAGCGGTCGAGTCGGGACCGGTCCGGTGAAGCTGCGACATGTCCCCACCTGCTTTCGCGATGGAATGCAAGGTTGGATACAAAACTCTGAATCATCAAGGCGAGCTATTTCAGATTATTCGTGTCGATACCTCTCACGAAAAAAATACCACAAGACTTCTTTTCTCTTCTTATCTGGTAACATGAACGGACACTGCGCTGCGCTCTGCTCCAAATTCCCCATCCAAACTTTCACGTTAAGTTATTTAATTATCATAGACTTGACGAAGTTCCCAAATTGACACTAATTGCTGAATTCCAACATCACAATACTCAACCAGCCGAAAATTTCATTTGCCTTCAGGGAATATTTGCAGTTGTCGAAATTTCCGCTCGCGATCCTCACCGCACCAGTGATATTTCAAACATTTGCGTCATGCTCAACCTCGATGATCCACATGCTTCTAATCCTATTAAGACGTATTACATCTGCTTAGGCGCAGATACCGAATATGCTTTGTGGCGGCGTGCTCACTTAGAGCATTAAAGCTATTGACAAAATAATACCGTAATCGAACGAGAAAAATGTCAGCAATTTTTTTATAGCCAACATCCTGTCTTCATCGGATCTCGGGCCTAATTACAGAATGAGAGGCTATGGGACGCGACATAAAGGGCCGTACCTTGTGTGCGACTGATGGAGTGCTATTCAGTGGAGCTGATTGAAAGGGTTCACTGTGAATTGTGAAAGCTCAAATAACACGGACAATGATGACTCTGCACTCAGGTATTCGTAAATTCGCTGCGCTTAAGTAGATTTCACAAATACTGTCCGAGGTAAGAGCAAATTCTGAAGGAAGCGCTTAATGGAACAATTAATGCTCGATAAAAACGTAATATAAGAAGCGGATATGCAATTATAATATCTATCTATATTATCGTGGCCCATGTCACGACTAATCAAGACGTAACTGAGTTTGTCGACCTGTATCTTGCTAAGCAGCTCTCAACCAGTCCACCCACTGTCCGATTTTGTGTCAACCCGATCGTTAACATTGGTTAGAAGTTGTCATAACTCTTCAGTGCAATCAGGAAAACGGCGGAGCAGTGCAGCATTAAATTGTGAAAAGTAACGTTGAACAATAGAAAAAATATTTGACTATTACAGCAGGACCTACTGCTACTTCTTAAGTCGATTTCAATATTTAGTATGTCGAGTTAATAATTAAAATTCTACGTGTATCAATCATTGCATTTCAGCTTATATTATTTATTGTTACATTCCTCTGTAGTGGGCGTAATCATGAGTATCGGGTAGGTAGTACAAGTGACCAATTCTTGTCTTCATATCATTCATGAACGAAAACCGATCAATTCTATTATGAAAGATGACAGACCCTAGCGGCGTGTCCAAGAGGACGCCGTAATTTTATCAGCTCCTATGACAGCCGTGATAGATAGGTTAGTTTAGAAAATCCAAACAGGATGCCTCGTGCATTGATAACGATATCCGTGCCTTGTGGTGCCTGCGTGGAAGGCTTATGTAGAAACCGAAGGGGATTGACCCTGCCTAATAGAGGTGGGCACCTAATACCGATTTTGTAGGATATCAAATCGGAATTTTATATTGATATTCGATATCGGATTCGTTTATCGACACTTTCCTACATATTTGAACCAGGCTTAGCACTAGCTGTGTTGATTTACGTGTATTAATAGAATAACTATATGTATATTAAACTAATGTCATACTTTCTAATTTGTTAAAAAGTAATCTACCTACCTATATGGAACTCTCTTTTTTTTCACTTTTATGCCCATAACCATTATAGCAGTATTATTGAAAATACATAGTTTCATTTTAGCCACATGTCCGATTTGTGATAATGCTAATGATAGTTTCAAAAATCCGATATGATTGAAATCGCCCACTTTAATTGCCGAACAATGTATAATAAAGACGACACGGTTAGTGCAGAGGTCGAGAGATCGCCTACTGCGCAACGGGTCGCGGGTTCGATTCCCGCTCGGGACAGATATTTTGTATGGCCTACAGAAATTTGTTCCGGTCTGGGCGTATGTGCATGTGATATTCTATGTTTGTAACTGCACCCACGACACAGGAGAAAATCCTAGTGTGGGGCGACGTTTTTTAAAAGAAAAAAAAAAAAAAAGAAAAAAAAGAAACATATTTATTAATAGCCGTTTTGCCTTTATTCATAAAATGTTGGTGAACAAATTTCTACATAATGACCGCTGTGAATAAATCAAACTTATATATATGGAGTTTCTTATCTAATTCAAATTCAAATTCAAAAATCTTTATTCAACATAGGCCTTTACAGGCACTTATTGACGTCAAAACAGAGCAAAACAATTTAATTTAAAGAAATTATATTAACCTTGTATGTGCATACATCCTAAATATACTCAAGATGTCTGCAAATACAAGTAGGAATGAAAAAAAAAGAAAAAGTTGACTCTACACCTGTTCGGAAATTGGGAGAGCCTTCTCGAGAAGAACAGGCAAGAAACTCGAAAGGTCTAAATTTTTTATCTCCTCTTTTAAATCGCCATTTACAATTTTGGTTTGTTACAGAGTCGTCAATTGGAAGCTGACCTCAAAGCAAAAGTTTGAGCTCAACTTCCATTACAAGAATAGATGTGTTAATTCACATTATATAAGCTATCTCTGAGAGAAGTGCGTGAACTTAGCTTATAAATTGCTCTCACTGAACGTTTCTTTGAAACAAAACGCAATACATTGTTAAATATTAGAATTGAGAGTTCAGACCCAAGCTTTTTTGTCAGTCATGTAATCAGACACTTTATAATATGCTTTTTTAATAAGTACATCTTTGATTGTAACTTTAAATTTGTTTAAGCTAAGTTCTTGTATACAACTTGGGATTTTATGTTAATTTTTAATGTTGCCAATATTCCGCTGGCGACTATACACGGCATTTAAAGTCTGCGAATGCATAAAAGCCGGTAGTTGTCGCGACACGCCGCCGGTTAGAGGCACCGGAGAACAAGTATCGAATACTTAATAGCCCTAGACTCAGCTAATAAATTCATACCCGACTGGTAGCCGCGTGTGTTTCTTTTTTGTTTCTTTCTCTGTGTGGAAAGGTAAAGAGAACGGAGCTCATACCCACAGCCTAGTGTTATATGTGTTCATTTTGAATATTTTAACAATAAATATGTCAAGATAATTCAGTCATGGTATTTATTTAGTCCCTGCTTTATTATGAAAATTTCAAAAATGTTTGTGCTCTGGTCTTGGTTAAATCGAGACGCGTCCATATTACCCCTCAAAATCGGGACATCTGGCAACCCTAGTATCGAGCCAAAGGCTTATCATAATAGCATGGCCAGACTTGTCGAGATCTCGACTAGTATATTTGATTACACTGTCTTGGCGACAAATATAATTGAACCAAGTTATTCATGTAAATTACACAAGCTTAGTAGGTATGCTCCAATTTCATGCAAATGATAAATGTATGATTTCAGCCCCCGTTTAGATTTAATCAATGTTTTAAACGATTCATAGTAATTTATAAGCACTCACCTTTTTGAAGATTCAGGAGGACGCGTTTTCAAAATAATATCAACAAATTCACTATTTTTGAATATTCATTCCGTGAATTCTGCAACTAGTGGTCCTACCCACTCGTTTTTGATTCCTACTAGTAGAATATACGCAATATTTAAACGTGGGTTTTTAAACTTAATGTGTTATTGCGTACCGGTTTTTTTTCTGCATGTAACGGTATCAAACATAGAATTTGTTTTAAATGACAACACCTAATTCGAATGATTCAAATCTAGTTATTTATGATACTCGTGCACACATTCGGAAATACCTTTTATGCTCACGTATCATACAACATTCAATAACAGTAAATAAAACTATTGGTAAGATAATTTGATATTATATCGTATATAATATGGTTTTATTAGCTTTTGTATGGTTTATACACTCTTTTATGATGGCTGATAATGATAAATATTTTTACGTTGATATATTAAACTGATATTTGATATAAAAACGTCTTAGAACTTAAAATGATATGAGAGTGCGCGACGGCTATGATATGCGAACATGTTGTACTAACTTAATGAATAACCTAAATTAATGCATGTGGCATGTGGCATAAAACGCTGATGTGACAAACTGTACGGCGCTTGCCCGTACAGCTTTATAATTACGAATTAAAGCGGGTGAATTAGTGAATTAAAAAATTTCCACCGTATTTCATTCTATTCCACGTTGCATGGGCTGCGTGGTGCGTGATATAAAAAGAACTTTACTGCACGCGTGAAATAAAGGATTTCCATAGTGTTTTACCGCACAGTCCTGTAAAGGGTGACTTTCGGTTAATATCTATACACAAATAAAGACTACGAGCAACTGCATTGAAAAATCTTTAAAATTGAAAACAGTAAAAAATAATATCGCACATGATTTGTACTCGTGTTCGAGTTTAAGATTCACCCACTTAACAATCACTTAAGCACGCAAAACCATAAACATACGTCAATGCACGAAAGGTCTGTCTTATTTTAACATTGGTGGATATAGGGGGAAGCTTGGGGCCATGCCCAAAACACCCAGAGGCCCAATTCTGCTAATAAGTTACATCCGAATCGAAACTAAACAGTTGCGATCGACCAATGGAATATATATATCGTATATATAGTACGATGACGTGATAATGTTGTGTTCTGCAGGCCAATTATGGATCTTACATCGTATGACATGGTATAAATTTGAGAAAAAGAAATCATGAAATGCTGCATTTCGTATTACCGATCTCCAATGATATCATCACTATGGCATAATTTCAATGATGTCATCATTAAATAATGAACAAATGATCTAAAAGCTGACCGGAAATCGTATTTTTCGTTTTGCTCTATGATATCATATGATATCATTTGCAAAACCATGAGATCGGTAATAGGCCCTCTGATTGGTCGATCGCAACGGTTCAGTTTCGATTCGGCTGTAACTAATTAGTAGAATTGGGCCTCAGGAATTCCATAATTACGACTCCACTTTCACCCACAAGCCGCGATAACTTTATTTTGTAAAAAATCAAGCTAATAAAAACTTTATTTTTTTTTCTGTACTTGTAATTTTAACTATAGCTCTGAACCTTATCAAAATGGATCCCCCTAAAGTGAAATCCTGGATTCGCCCCTGCATTTTAAGGTAGTATAAAAGAACTTTTACAAACTTGCCACGCTAAACGTATACGTAGCATATAGGCTGACTGAAAAACGAATGAATTGTATGTAACAAGTTTTTTCATGTAAATTGGTAACATTACGCAGGTCGCTGATGCGATAAGTGTTAGGTGCCTATTCGATTGGTACTCAAGTTGTTTAATAGGTAGGCAGAGGCACGACGGCCGGGCTAACTGGTTGAAGTGGAGAGGCGCCTCATCAATAATGTATCAGTTTACAGCGGAGCAGCTATCCATAGCCCGTCGCAGAATACCTCCGCAAATTGAACCGAGTAGATAGGACCTCATTAATTCAAACAATGGTCCTCTGGTCCTTTGGCACGCACTGGATGAAATCCCTGGACACACACAGCGAACGCGTTCTTCATTACATGTGCTGTAAATTGAATTGCTCATTTGCACATCGGAAGCCTGTCAAAGGGTTAACGAGAATTCGGAGAAGCCTGGGGCCAGAAGGAGAAACAGTTTTGTTACTCTATCTATAACTTGTAGAAATAAATTCTTGATATTGTGCAATGTGCATGCTCGAATTGTGCGAGGAACGAAAGGGTTAATGAGTCAAAATAGCTTATGGAGTTACACTACACGTGATGAGTTCAAGTCAGGATGATTTCAAAACATAATCGATGCTTTAAATCAGGGTTTCTTAAACTTTTTGCAGTCACGGACCACTTTCACAATTTAAACAATTCCACGGACGCTGTCAAAAATATGTTTTGAATTAAAAAAAGCCTTATTTATATTAAAAATAAAAACTTTTATTGATTGGTACTTTCATTACACTTACTACTAATGAGATGGGCGCTGCTGTTTGGCCTCAATGAGAACGTCAAATTGTGGGATTGTCTTCGACAAGGCAAAGCGTAAGTCATGTTTACGTCATACTTTCCTATTAAATGACTTAAATACTGCGGACCCCTAATATACATGCTACGGACCCCTAAGGGGTCCGTGGACCCCACTTTAAGAAACCCTGCTTTAAATTAACTCCTATTTGGGTATGATTGCGAAAGATTTAGAATGCATATGTTACCGATCCTCCCCATACTATCTATGTGAATTTAGTTACAAGCGATAGGTATTTGACATTAGCTCCATACGAAATACGTCAAAATTATCTTCAGTAACCCAGTTCTGAGATTGAAAGGATATTGAAATCAGTCGTAAGCATAGACCCGGAGGTCTCTAGTCGAGGGGGAATTGGCCTCCTAAGGCTGGTCGTATAGGTTGATGTTGCAAGTTGGTCGGCGTAATGGACCCCCTTCAACGAAGCGGAGAGTCCCCGAGAGGTTCGTTGGCCTCTTCGCAAGGAGGAATTGGTGTACTAAGGCTGGCCAGATGGGTTTGGGGTAGGTTAGTGTTTTAAGTTGGTCGCCGAATTTGGCCTACTACATTACGCCGGCCAAACGGGTTTAAATGTAAGTTGTGTATCGAGTTGCTCGGCGAATTGGGCCCTCATCAACGAAGCGGAGGGGCCCGGAGGGATTCGTTGGTCTTTAGAGAATTAGGAATTGACCTATTACTGCCAGCTAGACAGATTTGGGTAGGTTTCTGTTTCGAGTTGATCGGCGAATTGGTCCCCTCCAACAGAGCTTTCACCTGAATCTCTCCGGTTCAGGTTTAACGATGTGGTTGACACCAATACATTAGCCATTGACGGACTGATTTTTCTATCTTTCTTTCTCATAGGTTGAAAAGGTTTCTGTTTCGCGTCTTCCATCCCATCTATTCGTTGAAGTATATGCAATAGTAGGCCCTTAACACATCCACAGAAAGAAAGGTAGCGAAGGCAATGTGTTCTATATCCACCACCGCGCGGATATTGGCCTCTAGTCGTATTCAAATGGTGAATGTAGCGTTGGCAGTGCCGCGTGTTTGCTCCCAGAAGGGCGGGCGGTTCTTGGGGTCAGGGCGGGCAAACATTGCATTCGGGTTGAGTAATCACCTCGTACATATTTGACAAGTTTGGCAATAGGAAATAGTACTTTGAGAAAAAATTCAATAAAGACTGATTATAACTGTGCCAAGACTGTGCTTACTTTAGCTTAATAATAAAACATAATATTATAAAAAACAACTTTACATAAATAAGTTGGCAAACAAGCAAGTTTCCCAACTGATAGTAAAGTGGCTACAGTCGTCGTCTATAGTACAGTCGGCCAAAATAGTGGTTTACCACTTTCCTTTGCAATAACATATTAAGAGGCTGACAACGCTGAGCTGAGCTAATCGAGCCCCACTTAAAACTTTTTTCAGCAAAACCTGTTTAATATACCGTAGTAAAAGAAATATATGTTACTGTTGAAATTTTTTTTGAGAATATCCATGTCCCCAAAACAAATTTTAATCAAAATTTCTCGTTAAAAAAATACCAAACACACCCATCAAAAACAGCTTCCATAAGAAAATCTGAGTTATTTAACAAAGGTTATTTAATGATTTTTAGGGAATTAACTCGTTACACTTAATTTGATAATATTGCTGTTTCATATCTTCACATAAGTTACTAGTTTCTTTCAAAAATATATATTTTGATTTTTTCGCTCAATTTCAATAACGCACCAAGCCCGTAATCCAGTACAAATCATGTTTCAAGGTCGTTGGCGTTACTCAGCCTCTTAACAGCTACCACGGCAACCTTAACGAAATTTTTTATACGCGAAGTTTTGTCGAAAGTGGTACACCACTTTCTTGTTTGACTGTACATGTAGTTCTGTAAGCTTAATAAATATGTGACATATTACCTAGTAATTTTATTGCCTGTCATGCCCTTCAAACCAATTGAAAAGTTACATTTTGGGGTTGCATTTGTCAGAGGAAGCAATTTTATTTTTTAGATATCAAGGAGGGGTTAGTGTAAAGTTAAATCCAAGTTTGTGGGGTTGCAACTAGCGCTGCCAGATGTCCCACTTTTGGCGGGACATCCCGTTTTTTAACCCTTTCAGGACGCGTCCCGCCAGACACCTGAGCGGGACGCCCAAAATCCCGCTTTTTCATGAAACTCCGCTCGCGCGTGTTATAAGTTATTATTATCATTGAAAATAATTAGTGTTGTTGATTTCTTGATACTTACTCGTTTGTTCATTTTAAAAAAATATATATAAGTTCCTAAAAATAACAATATAATTGTGTGTTATGTTATTTCTCATGTCGCATTAGTTCTTATTCCGCTAATGTAAAATTCAGACGCATTTTTAGTTCCATATGTTTAAGCCATCTGATCTGAGCGTTGGAAATCGCGCCCACGCTAAGCACGCTATTAAATTCTTAAAAGTTCAATCCGAGGCCGATTGAAATTCAACTTTGCGGTGTTAAGGTGAAGAGGGAAATTGAATTAGTGTTTTTTTTTTTTTCATTTAAGACCAGTTCCCTCACAGAATACCTATTGGGTACATGTCGCAACGCAACCTCCATAGTTATGATGCATTTCTCAATGCCGCCTACTGTATAAACTGACGCCTACAGGTCTTTTAGCAGATGTGCGCAAGATACGTGCAAATGTTTAACTTGGTCGGCTAATTTCCGTTGGGTAATCTGGAGAACACGAGTCTATCTTAGCAATATCTTAAGAAACGTCAGAGGAAATATGAGTTTCCCGCAAGTACCTACACACTCGCCGTGTTATTCAAAATTAACAGTTTAGTTTTTTTCGTGAATGTCTAATAATTATGCTTAACATTTCTAATTCTTTACTTCCTTTCCGACATTTCAATTTTATAGGCAATTTCAAATCTATCTATCGAATATCATGAATATTGGACAGGTGTCTGAAGTGCCAGAAAAGTATTTTTTGCACAGTCAAGTTTTTGTAGAGAGGTGTGCGTTGCTTAGTTTCGTTTCTTCCTGATTAAAAGTCAGCCGGGAAATATGAATCGTCAATACGTGCGCGGTTGTAAATTAAACTCGCCTATTGTGAAAAGTGGTTTCTGAATTTAATTTTTTTCATCTAATTACCAATCTAAGTGTCCATACTTCACTTGTAACCTTTCAACGCGGAGTAGGCGTCAATCTACCCGCCATGAAGTCAGTGTAACATTCTGGCTGGAGGACAGTTTGAGGTTATCAATACATTACACTTTGTAAAAGGCTATCTGCGGCCACAGAGCTAGATAGGTACGAGCCACTGAGATTTGAGTTAAGCATAACCAATACTATCTTTTACTTGCAAAAGTGCTGTACATTAACAAACTCTCTGAATTTCTAAGTAGCTATTTATTTAGCACTGAGACACTTCAAACCAACAGTCATTGTTGCAGCAAGTTTTTTTTTATTGTTATAAGCGGCTATGGTTTGTCACTACGACCTATAAGATCTATTGTGACCGCCACTATTACAGTTCTCCCACAAGCCCTGCATCTTCTAAGAAGTGCAGTATTTTCTTGGGGGAGATGTGCTTGACCTCATCTGGTAACAGTAGGTGTTTGCCCAAATGTAGGCTGCGTTTACGCATCAGTGGTCCACAGTCTGTGAGCAAGTGCATAGGCGTCTCTTCTGCTTCGTGGCAGAACCTGCACTCTCTGCACTCGCTCAGCCCCATGATGGACATGTGCTTATTAAGGTGACAGTGTCCAGTAAGGGCTCTGACCAGAGTGTGTATTGTGTTCCTGCTAAATCCTCGGATCTGTTTGCAGGTACTACGGTCATAGGCTTTTATGAGTGCCTTAGAGTGTTTAAGTCCTGGCATATGCAGCCATGCCTTGTAGGACTTTTTGTCGTAATGGGTTTCAAGTGTTAGACGGGTGAGGCTTTTGGGTATGCCACAGAATGGTTCAGGACCATATTGCATTCCCTCGGCCCCAGTCCTGGCAAACTCATCGGCACATTCGTAGCCAGGGATTGCCCTGGAACCCATCTAAGAATTGCTCTGTTCCTGTGTCCCAGAGTGTTTAAGTGGTTCACACACACAGTCAGCTGCTAGCTTTGAGATCACAAGGTTGCTGCTCAGTGCTAGTAGAGCTTGCAGCAAGTAAATAACAAATTTATTTGTCATAAAAAAAATTAAACATTGTCTTATTGTAGACCATTGATGATGCCTGAAATTGTTCAAGCATAAACAAGGAGGAGGTACAACTCGGTAAAACGGAAGATGTGAAATATGTTGTATAAACAAAACATATTATATTTAACATATAGACTTCAAACACAGTATGCAGTATGTGAACAAGCATTTGACTGACCCAACTATTATTTCAGTTAGTGTATAAACTGGGATCTGACAATTTTTCTAATAACATTTTACTCTATAATTTATTAAGTTAATTTACCTTAACTTTCTTTTGTTAATTTTTCTTCTTTCACTATACTTTCTTTATTAACTGTATCTCTGATTGTAGATACATTTAATTGAAGAGAAATTAATGTATGTTCATTAATTTCTCTTCAAAACTCTTTGAAACTCTCTCTCAGAGAGAATTTAGTGAAAAAAAAAATAATTGCATGAATAATCTCCTTCTTCAGCTAATAAATAGTCTGAATATTAAAAGCATTCAGCAGATTTACATTGGGAAGTTACTATTGCAAGTCAATTTCAATGTCGGCATTAGCATGTAACTCCACTATTACATTACAAGCCACACATAACACTATGAAACAAAATGAAATAAACTACTGAGGCTTAAAATAGGTACCTACAAAGATGTGAATAATAGTTTCAATACTGTCATTTAAGATGTGAAAGAAGTTACAGAGTTGATCTTGCTTTACAAATATGTTTTTAATACAACAAAGTTCACAAACAATTTGCCCACCCGATAATACTTAAGTGCTTAAGTAAAGTCAACCAACCAACCCAGTACATGTCATTCAGTATCAGTAGGAATCACAAGTTGGTAAGTAAAGAATACCATAAGCACAACAAGAGACAATCACATTCGGATTCTGGAGCAGTCCACAATCTCATATAATATGTGGTAATTTTTGATAGAAACCTACAATCGCTCACATTTTGTCGAGCAAGTTGATGGTTTTTTCAAACGTTTTTACTTTTAGAGAAACAAGAAACAAATACAATACCTATAACACTAAAATTAAACAGGCGCACCAGTTCAAATAAAAAATATTATCACTCACTATCAATATTATCACATTCAAGACTAGGCAATCTTCTTACCTGAATTTGGCTGTTCTTGTATGTTCGCCGCTGACAACATTTTACTTTTTTCGAAAATATTTTTCGCTTTTAAGCATGTTGGTTCGAATTCAGCCCCCACCACATGGAGACAACTGATGACCAACAGTAAATACAATATTTTGTTCCCCTTTCTCAATCCAAAAATCGATTTTTTGAACGGCGGCAGTTCATCACAACACTCTTTCACAGCCATATTTGCAATGTTTAAAGAATATGAATTAGATCACTAAATCGTAAATACTTTATATAAAAAATTAAATATTATGTTTGGAGTAAAATTGTGCGGTTGTATACACGCCATACGCACAATTCGCGACGACTCAACTACACTTCATGATGATCGCAGCTCAACTAATTTGACGGGGAGCGGCATGCGGGGTGCAACTGACCCGTACGCTAATGCGGAGCTGAAGCGAGAGGAAGGGGCGGTGTCACAGACTACATAGAGATCGGTGTGTACAGTAAAGTACTCTGTGGTACGTACGACCCATAGGCTTTGTATACTTACCATATGCAAAATAATAAATAATTTAGGGCTATTACAAACGATTCTTATTTGAATCGACTATGATCATAATATTATTGAATTAATTTTCGCCTAATTAATGAAATATTGGTGTCGATTAAGATACACAACTAACATAAACTTAACTAATTTAACAGTTCTAAAAATAAAGCAGTCACTATTAATCCTTTAGTGAACATCAGAGATAGTTTTTAAATAATTAGTTGCGAAGAGACGACTGACAAACCAACTATAAAATTAATATTGCCTGGGTTTTAAATTTTAAATTATTGATAAATAGTCGTGGTTAATTAATTCAATAAAGCTAGTTTATAAGTAAGCGGATTTTAAGTTTCTACAACATACATTAATACTAGAAATTAGAAAAACTTATACATACATTATAATTTATGAGACTAATTTCCCGAAATTATTTTGCTATCATTTTCGGTATATTATATTGTGGATGGCTGTGTCTCTTCGGACCCGGGTCCCGATAGAAGTCAATTGCTAGTCTGGCTATCGGTTCTCTGCACAAGAAAAGAGCGGTAAATTCAAAAAATAAGAGACACTGACTATTGACGGAAAAAAATATTTTGATACTTTCGTTTTACTATAATTTTATTCATTCAATTAATTTTATTTTATTTATTGACATAGTGAATTTAGGGGTTTACTCAAGTATTTATTTGCATAATAAACCATAATATGACTTGACAGTTCAAAAATTTTGCCATGACCAGATTTTAAAGAAAAATTCAATGCAGAGAACCGATAGCCAGACTCTATTAGAACAATAATAATATATAATAATAAAAAGCTTTATTTTTGTCTTCACAGTAAATATAAATATTAGGTTTCTATGAATAAAAGTTATGGAAGAGACTAGTTCCTAAAATAGATTCCAGAGGAAACTGAACTACAGGTTACTAGACCCCACCTGCGGATAACCTTAACTTTAGGAGATAATATAGTAACGACAATTTGACAAAATAAAGAAAAAAAATGGGTATGTGTGCGTGTGTGTTTGTTTGGTGTGCATTTAAATGATAGAGTAAGTGCGTGTGCGAGTGTGTGGTTATTTTTTAGATGTTTGGTACCTTAGACCATTCTAAGTTTGGTACCGATGTACCGTAGGACAAATCAATTTCGTGATCAAGCTCGGAGTTTCCGTATGAGTACGAAAATATTCCGTTTCTGTATAGTCCAATGTTTTTAAATTTAGCGTAACTAGGGTTTTGAAACCGAATGTGTGGAGAGGGTATATGTTGAGCTGTTTATTTATTTTATTATAGAGGTAGGGTCTTTTTTTATTCTAGAGGTAGGGTCCAAGGAAGCAGAAAAGTTAAGTTGCCGTTCTAAGTAGTTGGGCTGAGCATACATTTCCCTTCCTTCGTTTATTACTTTACAGTTCGGTATCATAGTGCAGCTGCGAAATGCCGTCTCTGCAAGATGCCTAGGATCAGAGATTTAATCTCTGCCTAGGATGAATAGTTGTCTCACCGTGAGAATATTACAGTATTTATAGAGGTCAGTGGTGGGGTAAGGGAAGGGGAAGCCGGCAGCAACTTTGAGTATGGAACGTTGGGCTCTTTCTACTTCCGGAAAGTGGGTTTTTGCTACCCACAATGTACTCCAAACTATGCAACATATATGACGAACAACAAAAATACTCAAAAATGTAGTTATTTTTTATGTTTAATTACAACGAAGTGGAGGACATGGCAACGAATATTAGTTCTTTAGAAAATATTACTTTTAAAATGGCTGCCCTAAAAATAGCATTGACAATGATATGAAAATTTCGAAATTGTTGACGATTTTGCCACCTAAATATAAAAATGTCATTTCACATTTGTCACAGTTTATATGACATAAAAGCTTGTCGCGAGATTTACTTGTGTGTAGAAACTTAAAAGTACTTAAAAGAGTACTATTTAAGTACCTACTCGTATTTACTTAGTTTGAAAATTCTAATGGATAAAATTATATACTTACACGGTTATTTTTTATCACCCTGGAAAATTTTAAGGACGCTTCAATTATTAACTAGCTAACACACATCAATTATTATAAAAAAAAATAAAAAATAATAAAAAAATCTCAAAAAATGCTGCTCTCAACTAGTGCAGCATTTTTTGTATTTTTTTTAATGAATATAAAATTAAGTGACTTATTTTTTATTCATATTTTAATCATTCTAATACCATGTCGTGAAGCGTTCCTTAAATTTTCCAGGGTGATAAAAAAATTACCGTGTATAATAGGTAATCTTTATTGCGCATAGTAACTTACACTAGAAAATTTTTACACAGATAATGTACGCAAAGGTGGACTAATCTCTCATAGATTTCTTCCAGACAACCTGTGAGTATGGAGGATATATTGATTTGTGGGAAACACAAGCGCGTAAACTACATATTTACTCTTACTATAAATTATTTATTTTATTATTCACATTCACATCAAATTATTTAATTTACTTGTTTATCTACAAAAGTGAATCTCGCGACAAGCTTTTATGTTATATAAATTGTGTGAAATGTGAAATGACGTTATAAGTAGAAGTTTTAGTGTAAAAGTTTTTTTCTTTTAAGCGCATTTAAATAAAAGCTCGTTTTTAAAAAGGATTTTTTACATTTAATTTATTTTTTTACTTTTTAGTTATCAATGGACACGTTTCTCAGTCTGTTCATCTCATTCAACGCATCATTGTCGCAAGGTCGTTTGCCGGTTAACTTAGAATAGTCTGACGTCCCACAGTTAACCATGCATTTTCATCCAAACTGTATGTGTATATGTTACCGGCAATGTGTATAATTCAGGTATTGTATACAATCCCTAGGTAATGTATACAATCCCTGGGGCGTCCAGGCAATGTATGAAATATCATGAATATCATTGTCCATTTCATACTTTACCTAGGTATTG
The DNA here is from genome assembly GCA_963935595.1 of Schoenobius gigantellus. NCBI lineage: Eukaryota > Metazoa > Arthropoda > Insecta > Lepidoptera > Crambidae > Schoenobius > Schoenobius gigantellus. The sequence goes on along the minus strand of OZ012544.1, from coordinate 6,605,224 downwards.
TATACAATTCCTAGGGATTGTATAGAATACCTGCTGGTTCACCGGTAATGTGTAAAATAAATAAATCTTAAGACTAAACTAATGTTAGGTAAGCCGGTTAATATCAATAAATCTTAACAGACTTACTTATCAAATAGCGGACAAATAAAACATGTTGTATTTACTTGAAATAAACTTTATTATCAACTTTAAAATCACAAAAAAATAACAGGAAACTTAAAATTCTTCTTGTTTGTAACATAACATTACAAGTATCTTTTAACATAATATAAGTAATTTTGTAATTGAACTTCACAAACAAAACAATTCTCTTTATAACAAAAAGTAGGTCTAATAGGCATTCACAATTTTAAGTAAAAGTAGGTTTTATTTATTCTTACACGACAAACTATTATGGCACTTTGAAGAGCACAGAGCCTTACTTTTGACACAGGAACACTTTTTAGAGTCACAGTTTTTTTTGCAGCTACATTTCACAAAGCCCTGTCCTGTCCCCGTAGATTGCAAAGTCGCAACTGTACGGAGTGTCGTTTCCAGATTGGGGACGTCTTCTTCTTGCAGTAATTTCTGATGGCAAACAGTGAACTGTTGTCTTGAATACAATGTCTTGACAACGCCTTGCTTTGTGCCTAGTTGATATAGATCGTCATCAGTTTTGTGTAATACTACAGCCAGTATATTGCGAGCATCACCACGACCTCTATCGACTTCTGGAACAGGAATGCGTACAGTGGTACCCAACGATACGGGAGGGAATTTTTTTTCAGAAGTTTTAAGCATTTTCTGAGCTTGTACTATCAAATTCTCTTTGGCTCTGATGCGGTTTTCTATCGAAAAGGCGTTTTTTGCGCATAAAGGACAAGCAACTTTGGATCCAAAATCTTCTGCAATATTTTCTTCCGGAGCAGCACAAATAGTATGAATATGCCTATTGCACATTCTGCACGAATGACCACCTGTTGTCTCCTCGGAACAAACACAGCATATAAGTGCACAACTCAATGACTCCTCTCGTACTGATACCAAATTCGGATCATGTAACGCTTGATCATTTACCTCACAAGGAAGATTTTCGACATTCGTAGGCTCAACAACATTCTTAGTATTTGGGATAGCCATGTGTTCATCATGCGCACTTTGGACATTTGAAAGCTTCCTTACCGATGTTATAACTATTGAGTGCAGCGTTTTGTTGATCTGGTGCCTGTAGAGGTTGAGTGTCAGCTGTTTCAGTTTCTGATGTCTCAGCCGCATCTATTACAGATTCTGAAGATGACTTCATCACTTTTTCTAAATCTTCTTCGCTCTCCAGGTTGTGAGTATCCTCAAAAGGCAAAGATATGCCAACTTTTATTTTCGACCCAAAAAGAGCTTCATAAGGTGTTCTTTTGATTCCTGAGTGAAACGCCCTATTCTTCATGAGTTGTACAAATCGCAGACCATCACTCCAACGTTCGCTATCGTTATCTTGCATCCAAGTTGTAAGCATGTTTTCAATGTCCTGGTTAGCTCGTTCCACACTCCCTTGACTTTGGGAATGTCTAGGCTTGCCATGCACAATTTTTAAGTTCGGCCAGTATATTTTAAGATTACTGACCACTCGGTTTGCGAATTCTCGACCGTTGTCCGATTGTAAGATGGCTGGTGCACCAATCAGTGTAAAAATATCCAGTAAATTGTACGCTACTTCCTCAGCGCGTTTTGTTTTCAGGGCTCTTAATATGACAAACTTTGTGAGATGATCCTGATAGACCATTATGAATTTATAATCCCGGTCTGATTGAGATTGATAGTCTATCAAATCTACTTGACAGCGAGAATTAAATTCTGTTGAAAGTATGGGCTTCACGACAATCCCTTTTTTTATTCCTTTTTGTTTTTGCTGGCAGGGTTCGCAAAGTTGCAAAAATAGTTCAACATCGTGGCGAGTTATATTCTTATATCTTGAAGAAAGCTCCTTCAGCATTCTGTCTCGTCCTCCATGGCCGATACTCTGATGTGCGTCGTGAAGTACTTGAAATAATTCAGTATCAGCAACGTAGTATATAATATTGTTATTTGTAGTAGCATCCACAGGAAAAATCAACTCATCTTTCTGACCAACAGTTATAATATCATAATGCTTCAATAACCAGTAATCCCGAGAAGCCTTTTTTTCAGCCGTTTTTGCATATTTTGTTTCTTCTATCAATTGTTCATAACGATTTTTTCAATAAACGTGCGATTTTTTTGTATTTGCTGCTTCTCTTTTTATTTGTAATTGTGAATAAAATCTTTCTTTCATCTCAGCTATTCGTTGTTCGGCCGCCATTTTTTAATAAATTAAATTACTTTCCTACCTGACGAAAATTAGCAAAAATAATAACTATGACGCAAATAGCTCAATACACGTGTTAACAGTATCATTGCACGTCGCGAAATGAAATGGAGAAATGCGGCTTTTGCGTTTGCTTAAATAGTGTCGCGGTATCCTTTTTCTCAAGCGGCGGCGGCGGCTCCTTTGACCTGAAAGGCCGCCCGCTCGCGGTCCTTTTTCTCAAGCGGCGGCGGCGGCTCCTTTGACCTGACCGGCCGCCCGCCCGCCGCGCCCGCGCGCCGCTCTTAAGGCGGACACACACGGTTTATTGGCTAGATAAGTACTGTAATCAGGAAAACTTATTCTAGCTCCTAGTGTTACGGCAAGTAGGTATGTTTTGGCTTACTACTTGCCGCGGCGCAAAGTACTAACTACGTTGGCTACCCACCGCACACAAAAATGACAGTTTTTAGGGTTCCGTACCAAAAGGTAAAACGGGACTCGATTACTAAGACTTTGCTGTCGGTCTGTCTGTCTGTCCGTCCGTCCGTATGTCACAGAGCTGTTTACCTCATGAAAGGTGACACAGATTGTGTATATCTGTGGCCGTATATGTATGGGGAGCCCCCTCTATTATTTTTTTTTGTATAAAAATTGTAAAGCGGTTAACAGAATACATCAAACTACTAAGATTCAATGGCCTACACAAGGCCCAATTATTAATAGGTTGGGAATAAATTGGCAGTGACGTACGGACGGACGGGCGCACGAACGGACAGACAGACAGACATGAAGAATTTATAAGGGCTCCGTTTTTGTAATTCGGCTACGGAACCCTAATAAAAAACAGCTTGAAGTATTTAATTTTAATAAAATTATTACTAACTACTTTTTTACTACAATGAGTCGTAAAAAACAACAATAATAAATTGATTGTACAGTTTAATATTGAAATTTAGATTTATAAGTTTTTTTTGTTCATACAGTTTCCATTTCAAATCTTTCGCATTTCCTGTAAATCGGCTATATGCGCCTTAAGAGTCCGCTAGCTTAGATAATGCCGCTCTTTAGCGCACCCCGCATTGACGCCGCCCGCGCCGCGCCGCCTCTTGTCAAAGGATTTAGTTTTATTTACAAAGGCTACCGCGTGCGGCGTACACCCGAAAGTGAAATTGACAGTTTTATATCGAAGCGCCTCCGTAGTGAAAGATTGTGTTTGTGAACTGTTGTACTACGAATTGAATTTATCCTCAAAAAATCCGACATTTGATAAGATTCTGGATAAATTACACCTATGTACTTACCTCCGTAGCAACCTACAGACGCTCCAGCCGTAAGTCAAACTAAAAGGAAGTATTAATAAAAAAGGTAATTCCACATTTATGTGGAACATAAGTATACGTAGTTGATGAAAACCAGGGTTCAGAGGTAATTAATAAATATAAAACCAAAGTTGCGTATAAAGTATTAGACGTTTATTTCAGGAATAAGGACGTTTCTATGGAAACAAATAAACATAACACAAATATTAAATAATACGCCCATAGACAAACCTAGTCTAAACATATAATATTTGTTGCAGTTTCAACACCCCCCCTCAACAAATATCTTAAATAAACTTAGCACAACTTAACTACCTAGGCACTAACAAGAACATAATAATATAACAAGAAAATAATATAAGTAAACCATGTACTTGAACAAAACTTAGTGCAAAAAAAAATAAAACACATTATCACCTGTTAAATAACATTTTTTTAAATTTTTCGAACAAAGTTTTGCCTAAAGGCTTTGTTAAGAAATCTGCTAGATTTTCGCTGGTACATATATACTCGAGAAATACCACATTATTTAATACCTTTTCTACCACAAATCTATACCTAATATCCACATGTTTTAAGCGCTTGTTATTGTCCCTATTACCAGCTAATTTAATTACAGACTGATTGTCCTCGTATATTTTGATACAACATTCAATTTTGAAATCGCTAAGGATATCTTTTAACCAGCATGCTTCAGAAATAGCCATACTCAAGGCAATATACTCGGACTCAGTCGATGAAAGCGAAACACAATTTTGTTTTTTTGTATTCCAGCTAACACAACAATTTCCTATTGTAAACACAAAACCAGTGGTCGATTTACGATCTAATGTGTCGCCTGCCCAGTCAGCGTCCACAAACCCTAGGATCCCTGACTGATCATACTCATATTCCAAAACAAGATTCAATGTTCCTTGAACATAGCGCAATACTCGTTTCAAACACTTGTACAACATTTCACTCGAGCAGTGCTGATACCTACTCAGAAAACTAACTGCAACACACAAGTCAGGTCTCGTGCCACAAACCGCATATATTAAACTTCCTATAAGCTCCCTACACTTACGTTCAATTTCTTGGGATTCTGACTTCTCCCTATGTAAAAGACTAAAATCAAAATTCTGATCGATTGGTGTGCTACTGGGTTTACAATTCGACATTTCATATTTTTCTAAAACTCTAGACAAGTACCTAGTCTGACTCAAAACTGTCTTTCCCTGTTCTTGTTTTATGTCGATACCTAAATAGCACGATGCCAAACCAAGATCTTTTGTTTTAAAAAACTTATTGATTTGTGTTTTAAATAAAGACACTCTCTCCTGCCTCGTTCCAAAAAATAAAATATCGTCCACGTATAAGAGAACATATATGGCATCTTCCCCTTGCTGTAAATAATACAAACAGTGGTCATTCAATGATTTATTAAAATTCATACTTTGCATAAACTCATCAAACTTCCTGTTCCAACACTTCGGTGAAGATCTCAAACCGTATAAGGATTTAATTAATTTACACAGCCGACCATCAGGTAACTTCACATACACAGTACTATCGATATCACCATTCAAAAAAGCTGTTACCACGTCCATTTGATACACATTATGCTTCATTTTATTTGCCACAGCCATAAAAATACGAAAGGTAGTTAATTTTGCTACTGGCGAGTATACGTCCAAACCGGAGTCTTCCTGCTGGAAACCGCGAGCAACAAGTCTTGCCTTGTAAAGCTTGTCACTATCTGCATTCTTGATGGTAAATATCCACTTACAAGAAACCACATTCAAACCTTCAGGTACATTATCGACTTCCTCCCAAGTACCGTTTTCCGTCAAACTATTCATCTCTCTGTCTATAGCTTCTTGCCATTTGTGCTTATCACTCCTGTGCATAGCCTCTTCTACAGAAGTTGGGTAACTTTCACTAGCAATTAAATTAATCTCATAGTCGTTCCACCATTCAGGTATCCTTCTCACTCTTTCTGACTTTCGCACTCTGTCCGGCAGAGGATCCATAGACGGGGGTGTTGATGTCTGCTCAACAATATGTTCATATTGATTGTTTTGTTGATTCCCAGCGATACTTTGTGTCACTCCTATAGGTAAATTTTCATCATCGCAGTTGTCATTTTCTCTCTGGCTTTTGGTTGTATGCTGAACCACTAAACCATCACAATTTTGAGACGTTGATACATTATTTACACAAGAAAAATCATTACCTTTAATAAAAATTACCTCTCTCTTAAGAAACACGTCTTTTTTTCTGGGAAACCACACACGGTAACCTTTTGTGGTTTCACCATAACCGACAAAAAAACCAAGTTCCGACTTTGAATCCCATTTTTTACGATTTTGATCCGGCACCATGACGGACACACGTGAACCAAACTCCCGCAATAAAGAAATGTCATAATATTCCTTTTTTAACCAAATCTCGTACGGAGTAACCTCCGGAGTACGACTTTTACCGGTCCTATTAAGAACGAATACGGAAGTGTTCGTTGCCTCAGCCCATAAATTTTTGGGTAAATTATGAGACAATAACATTGTCCTAGCACACTCTGTTATTGTGCGTAACTCTCTTTCAGACCGGCCGTTTTGTTCCGGTGTATAGCTTACACTAGTCTGATGTACAATTCCCATATTTTCCATAAACTCTTTCATTTTTTGATTTAAAAATTCGGTACCACAATCACTACGAATAATCTCCACTTTATGACCTAGATTTTGGGTAGCATAAATAATGAACGCTCTAACCCTTTCAAAAGTTTCGCTTTTATGTTTAAGAAAATAAACAGTCTTATATTTCGAAAAATCGTCCTTGATAAGCAAATAGTATCTTGCTCCTCCTAACGATGTAACCTCCATAGGTCCGCATAAATCTAAATGTAACAATTGACCTGGACTTTGCGACTTAAAATCACTCAAAGGGAAAAAAGTTTTGTGATGTTTACCTTGTAAACATGGTACACATGTAAACTCGCCTTTACTTTCAGAATGGTTGAAGGATATATTATGTCGTTTCAAAATATTTTTCACCTGCTCAATATCTTGGTGGCCCATTTTATTATGCCACTCCAAAAGACTCTTAGTGACCTGTCCCACCAATGCCTTTTCTTTGAGACACTTAAATTTCATTACAAATAACTTGTCCGATTTGTAAGCAATAGCGACTGTTTTACCATTGCCTATAAATCTGCATACCCTGTCATTTATACTCACTGTATAACCTTTTTCCGTTGCAGCACTGGTAGAAAATAAATTAAATTCTATATCTGGCACATACAAAACATTATGAAGAGTACTGTAAATCCACTCTTCCCCGTTAAAAGCATCCAGCTCTATACTGCCTACACCCACAGCATATATATCAGACCCGTTGCCTATTATTATTTTTCTAGGAATTTCCAAAACCCTAAACTCAGTAAATAAACTTTTGTTATGGCACATGTGTTCTGAGGCCCCACTATCCATGATCCAATCATGGGTTATCTGGGATGTGTGCGACGCTGACGAGACTGAGACACATAGTGCGTTCGAGTTTGAATCATTACAAGTATTGTTACTACCTTTCTTTTTATTTTTTAACAACCAACAGAATTGTATCAAATGTCCTGACTTTTTACAGTAGTTACATTTCATACGAGTACTAACCTTCTTAAGACTAACCTTACAATCTTTCTTGATGTGCCCTGTTTTACCACACTCAAAACACTTACGGCTATTATGGGCAACGAGCGCTGTTACTGATTGACTAGTGGATGGTCCATTCCTAGCCTCTAGCCTCTCCTCTTCAATTAACAACCGTGACTGAAGATGATCAAACGTACGATCATGAACCGGTACTGATTCCCAGGCTGAAATAAAATGTTGGTATGCCTCTGGTAGACATGTTGTAACTTTCGTAATGGCCATACTCTCGGCTACTGGTGCTCCCAAGGTTTTTAGCGTAGCTAAAATCTGTTCAACTCGTCCGACAAACTCCGCCATGCTTTCGCCTTGCCATCGTAACGCGAAAAATTTTTCCTGTGCTAAATGCAGGGATAACTCTCCCTTCCTCTCATAAATTGTCTCGAGCTTTTTCCACATCTCCATTGCCGTCTCACAAGTTACGATTTGGCTAATTACCTTTTCAGACACTCGGGATACTATAATTCCCTGGGCTTTTGCGTCTTTTGCTTGCCATTTAGACTCTGTTTTATTGGCTGTGTCGTCGTCCACAACATCGTAAACATCTGCGGCTCGCAAAAGAACTTTAACGCGAAATTTCCAAATGCTCCAATTTGAAACTCCTTCTAGCTTTGGAGCGCTAGCTCCTGCCACAGATAGGTCCTCCATTTCAATGACCTATATACCTTTGATTCCTACGTCTTTACCACGACTTGACCGTCGTCAAAAAATACGCCACGACTTTACCGTCGCAAACAAAAAATACCACTGAAACCCTTAAACTATTATATGGCGTGCACTGGGCCCATAACCTGATGAAAACCAGGGTTCAGAGGTAATTAATAAATATAAAACCAAAGTTGCGTATAAAGTATTAGACGTTTATTTCAGGAATAAGGACGTTTCTATGGAAACAAATAAACATAACACAAATATTAAATAATACGCCCATAGACAAACCTAGTCTAAACATATAATATTTGTTGCAGTTTCAACAGAGAAGAAGAATTACAGAAGAAAATAAGTACCTAAATATTTTGTTTTGGATTCAGAGCGTGATAATGGCTCTCTTATTAAAAATGCGGGTGGTAGTAACTCTGACAGTTCGAGTGATGAAGAATTGTGGTGTAATTTTACTTTGAATTTACCTACTTTCGCATATTTTTGATTAAAATTATCTTTGCACCTAGCTTGTGTGTCCCGATAATTTTTATTCGTATTTTGTTTTATTAAACACAATTGCGTTCGGGTGTACCGACATTATCTAAGCGAACTTACTTTGATCGCGCCGCCTTGGCGCCGTGCCGTCTCTTGTCAAAGGATTTAATTTTATTTGCAAAGGATACCCGCGTGCGGCGTACACTCGCGAGTGAATGGTCATGCTAAAACGATTCACTTCCATTAATGCTTGAAATGGCGCCTCTAGGAAAGGTGTCAGGGTTCTATGAAGCTTACCGTACTTATTTGTTTGTAATAACCACAATTGCGTTCGAGTGTTACATTACCTGCTGCAAGTTTGGCATTGTATAGAATACCTAGGTAAAGTGTAAAATAAATTCTATTTCATACTTTACCTGCCCGTTTTAGGTATTCTATACATTGCCTAGGTATTGTATACAATACCGGATTATACACATTGCCGGTAACATATACAAAAGGACATGTCCTCGATTGGGCTAAAAATATCATCATTAATTAAGCAACATGTTTCCGGTATTTTTGTAAAGAGTACTCAAAAATTTAGGATTTAGAATAAAATCTAGGTTTTTTAGGCCTGCAAATTCAAAAAATCAGCAATTTTCTAATTGACTTTCATAGTATGTAGAACAAAGCGATTTTTGTATGGAAACCAAGGACAAATTACGGAAACGTGTCACAAACGCAAACAAATGATGTGATAGTGAGTGACTTTCTGACTAAAATTCACATAAATTACATTTTTAATGTTATATCAAGATTTACGAAAAACATGGCTGTATGAACTTAGGTCCCTTTGCCTTCCCTTGAAGAAGTGACAGCGTCAAAAAAGCCCCTTGTTTGTAGGGATGGGCAAATGAAAAAAATATATCGATATATGCATGTAAAAAATATCGATATTTCGATATATCGATAATTTTACCTCATTTTTTATTTTTTATTAGAAACAAACAGTGTTTGTTTATTTTTGTGAATAGGATAGATTGCATCAAAAGAATTTATATTTATTGGTTATTCAAATAATGCTTATCGACTATGGGACATAACAAATAAAAAGTCATTTTGTCACGCGATGTAAAGATGACAAATACTATATACAAAAAGAAAACAATGTAACTAAAAGTAATGATAAGTAATAGAACCTGAAAATAAAGAAAATAACTTCATTAGTACAGTAACCGAAGAAGAAGAAATAATACATAATATTAGCTCAATACTCAATACTTTATTGCTTTTCCACAATTAAATTCGATGTTATTTTTGATTGGTTATAAATTAAGTAAATTGTGGACCCTGTCGGGCACAGCAATATTAGGAGAGAGGAGGCCATAATTTAAGATTAGGTTCTTTAATTGATTTATGCTTAAAATTATAAATATAATATTACGATTTAATTTATTTATAAGCGATTTTGTTACATATCATATAACATTATAAATATAATATTACGATTTAATTTATTTATAAGCGATTTTGTTACATATTTTTATAATATTAAATTTATATATCTAAAACTGTATGTAGTGAGTATGTGTGGATGTGTGTGCGTATGCGTGGATTTGTGCACGCGTGTTGCGTGGGTGTGTGCGTGCGTGTATGTGTGTGTACGTGTGAGAGCGGCACTTTTTTTAATAATAATATAATACTTTATATAATTGTAATACTACTATTTATGATTGTTCGGATTATAAAACTAGAACAAGATAGCTTGTCTGACTTCTGGTTTTACAATCCTTTTTTTAAAACCTTTGTTATAATTAAGCTCTTAACAAGGTTTAGTTTAAAGATTAAAATTTAAAAATTCATAATATTGCTAGTTTAATTTATTTCATTTATCCTTTATTTTCATGAGTGCTACTAGTTTATATTATTTACTAGTTTATATATTTTCTGAAGTTAGGTTTTTGAAAACTATCTTCAGAATATATTCTATTAAGAATTCATACTCGTACATTCCATAAAAGTTTTTTTTATGTCAATTGTAAAATGAATTAATTTGCCATTATTAATTCATGTAAAACATATTTCATTTATTAAATTAATTATTTAATTTATTAAATTAATTGTAATCGTCACTGCAATTTATTTGTATTATAAAGTTAATTAATAAATAATTTAAAATAAGTACATTTTATTCCATACATTTTAGTAAAATACCAATTTATTTCAATTCATTATTACATACATAAATTTGAGTAAAATAACATTTTATTTCATTTCAATTATTATTATTATTAATGTTCCACTTTTATTATTTTGGGTTTTTAAATATCACAGTAATTGCCATAAAAAAGGTATAAATAAAAATAATAGATACCTATAAAATCGTCTTGTCGTTGAAGTATTCTTGTATTGTATAATAGCTTTTTGATACAAGTAAATCTTTAAGCTTTTTATTAAATTCGTTTTCATTATTTAGTTTTTTTTAACGCCATTGGCAATTTATTAAATATTTTGACTCCCATAACTGAGGGGCTATTGGTATGTAATTTTAATATAGAAGTAGGCAACATTAGTCTAGTTGCTGTCTTTTGGCGTAACGTATGTCTTGGCGGTAGGTCCTGCCTATTCGTAAAATATTCGGGATGCTTTTTTACAAATTTGCATATTTCAAATATATACATGCAAGGGATGGTCAAAATTCTTCTACTTTGAAATATGGGCTTGCAACTGTCTGTTTGTGGTATATTTGCTATTATACGCAGAAGTTTCTTTTGTAGAATAAAAAGATTCTGCGCATCTGTGCTATTCCCCCATAACATTACACCGTAGCTAAGCCATGAATGTGCATATGCGTAGTATGCAGCAATTGCTGTTTTCTCGTCAGTACATTTCTTAATTTCGCGAAGACCATATGAGAATTTGGACAATTTTAAACTTATATTATTTATGTGAGGCTTCCATGTAATATTAGTATCAATGGTAAGTCCCAGCAGCGTATATTCATTAACCTGTTCCAGGGTGATATCGCAATAATTAAACGTGATATTTAACGGTGTTTTTTGATAAGGATGGAAAGCTAATAGTTTTGTTTTTGAAAAATTTATTTTTAAATTATGAATGAACAACCAATTTGTTATTTGTTCTAGGATTAATTTAAGTTTTTCTTTTATATCTATATTATTTTGACACGAGGTGAGTATAGACACATCATCAGCAAATAGAACACAATGGTCATTTACAACTCTAGGTAGGTCGTTTATGTAAATTAAAAACAACAGGCAACCAATTACACTTCCTTGAGGGATGGATGCATTTATTATTTTACTATCAGACATTATATTTGCGATTTGAAACGTTTCATTATTGTAATATTCTATCTCAACAAATTGTTCTCTATCTTTTAAGTACGAAGCAATCCACTTATGAGTTTGACCACGGATTCCTATGTTATACAATTTGCTTAGTAGAACATCATGCCGTACCCTGTCATAAGCCTTTGACATATCCAGCAAGATGCCGACTGCATATTTTTTATTATTTATTACGTTATAAGCTTCCTGCATGAACTTATAAACTGCAATGACTGTTGAACGTTTCTTCTGAAGCCATTTTGTCCATCATCAAAGATAGCATACTTTTCGCAACAATTATTTATACGTTTGCACATTGCTTTCTCGAAAATTTTTGACACTGTAGGTAAAAGTGCAATGGGTCGATAGTAACTTGGGTCGTACTTGTCATCTTTTTTGAAAATGGGTTTTATAAGTGTTCTTTTTAATTTATCTGGAAACTTGCCCTCGTCAAAGGACCGGTCAATCAAGAATGTAAGCGGGTGGGCTAATTCATTTGCACATTTTTTTATTAGTGAAGGTGGCAGTTCGTCTACGCCGCAACTATTTTTGTTTTTTAATTTTTTTTATATATTTATGTATTTCATCACATGTAACCGGTCTTAGATATATTGTATTTTCGATGGGGTTTAATACTGGGGTATGATAAGTATGTTTATCCTCATCATTCAAGTGTCCTATTGATGCAAAATAATTACTGAAAATATCGCAAATCTCGTTGGGTTCAGTCGTTATTTTATTATTTACCTGTAACTGTATATTACACTTTTCTGATTTTTTTCTTTTATTTGTATTTTCATTTATAATTTGCCACATTGTCTTTGTAGTATTTGTTGATTTTATCATTCTTTTCTTATTATTAATTTTTTTTGCATGTATTATTAGTCTTTTGAGTATTTTTTCATATTTTTTATAGTAAATTTGGAGTGTTTTATTTTAAAATTTTTGTGTGATTATTTTTAAACTTCTTTTATTACGACAAGAAGTTTTTATGCCTAATGTTAACCAGTTCTTTTTCAAATTTGATTTTAATTTTATCTTTCGTTTTGGGAAGTGTGTATTATGTAATTTAGTTATTGTCTCGTGGAAAACTGAATAGCTGTCGTTTATATCTTTTGTATTATGAAACATTTTATGCCAATCTATTTTACTAAGATCATTTTTAAATATTTTTATCGCTATATTGGTATCGATTCTGGCATGATTCTCTAAACCTAAAACTAAATTTGACAACAGTCTCTCCTTGTCATTTTGTATAGAGTATGACAAGGATAGACTGTTGTCAAATTTAGTTTTAGGTTTAGAGAATCATGCCAGAATCGACACCATAGTCTTTTATATGTATATCACTGTGTTTTTTTTGTATTATACTGATCTATACGAAATTGAACTATAGCACCTGAGTGGTCAGAAAACCCTAACTCTTCAACATAAGCAGAGAAATCCACCCCATAAAAGTTCGTAAAGATTAAGTCTAAGCATGTAGATGAATTTTCCGCGATTCGTGTAGGTTTAGTTATATATTGAGTCAGACGATGCTCTGAAGTCATTCTTAAAAGTTGTCTCTTTTTTGCGCTATTTTTTAGAAAGTCTATGTTGAAATCTCCCCCCAATATGATGTTTTGCTTTGAATACTTTTTGTCTATATAACTTAATATTTTTTCTAATTGATCAAAAAACAAATCCTCCTCTCTACTATTCCAGTTAATATTAACTAATAAGATATTTTCTTTAGGTAATTCCGTCGCACACAGTTCAACAACATAATCTATTGACATTTCAGAAATATCCACTCTGTCTATGCTTTCTATTTCTTCTTGTAGTATAATGCATACTCCACCGCCCTCTCGATGTCTCCTGCAATATGCTGATGCTAATTTGTAACTTGGAAAATTTATCATTTCTAGCTTGTGCTGTGACAGACATGACTCAGTTATGCATACAGCTCCATATGTTGGATCTTGTTCTAATAAAGTCTCTAGCAGGTGGCGTTTATTATATAGACTTTGGAAATTTTGGAAAAATATTTTAAATGTATTTCTTGAGGTTGTGTCATTAGTTGCGAAAGGAGTCACATACTGAATTCGTTGGATCCTTGTCACATGAGTCTCGAGTATCGTTAGATTTGGATGTGTTGTTGGTAGCGTTTATAATATGTTTTAAATTTGTATTAATTTTTTTACCTTGAATGTAAAGTTCATTTTTTCGTATTACAGCATGGAGGCCCTTTTTCCTAGCAGATTTCATTTCCTCAACCATAGCTTTTCTGATTTTTAGAGCTTCCCCATATAATAGTGGTGATATCGATATACCTGAACCTCTGAGGTAGTGGCTGTTTTCTATTAGACATTTGGTCATCCTTTTACTAATCAGTTCTATAGCTAGGGGTCTATTCTTCTTATAGTTTTTTTCCAATTCTACGCGTTTCCTCGATATATCCTAATAAGTCTATGTTTAGGTATTCCCGAAAAATGTCAATTATTCTTGTATGTAGTGAGAACTCTGACTCATCGTACAACTCCTCCAAGCCGTATAATACAATTTTTTTACTCATATCATCCAAATTTCTTTCCATAGTTTCTGGTATATTTCTATGTTTTAGCTGTTCTATTTCCCATTGAATCTTTTCGTTTTCAGTAACTATTTTTCTTATATCACTATTTAATCTTTCTATTTCTAGTTTTCTTTGATTATTTTGTTTCCATAGTGCATCACTATCTTCTTTGATATCTTGTTTTAGTTGTTTCATGGCTTTATTTATTTCTTCTTGTATTATATCTTTTAGTTGAGATATAATAGATTTATTATTTTCTCGCAATTGTTCTGTTATCAGCCGGCTCAAATTTTTTAGTGTTACTTCAGAGTTGGAATCAATAACTTGTAGATCAGTTTCAGGAATCGTATCGCCTAATATACTTTGGTCCGAATCACACAATAACTCTGTATTAGTGACATTGGTAGTTGAATTTGTCTTTTTTCTTCGTAAGGTAACATTTTGATTTTCAATATTTTGTATGTTTTCGGAATTATACTGTCCGAAAAAGAATAACATGAAAATGTAATGGTAGAAAATACTATAAATGATAAAAGAAATATATCTTAGAAAAGATCGAATACTGAAGATCTAAAATGAGGTACAAGAAATAAAAAAATACCTACCAGATTACAAGACTACATACCGCTTACATACAAAGAAGAGATCGCAGGAGAACATAGTGAAAAATAGTTAAATGCTATGGAAGATGAAAAACATTCACTAAATACAAACAATATACATGGAAAATAATATCAAAAGAAGAAATAAAAGATAAAAATGTACTTACAGCTAAATGGGTATTTAAAATCAAAGAAAATAATAAATACAAAGCTAGACTTGTGGTACGAGGGTGTAAACAAAGAAAAGGAATAGACTATTTAGAGACCTATAGTCCAGTAATGAATGCTAACACCTTTAGACTGATTATGTACTTAGCAGCATAATATGATAGTTATTTAACTATCATATTATACTATTTAATATAAAAAAACTGCTTTTCTATATGGAGAGGTAACTGGAGATATATACTGTAACATACTGTAAACTAGAATAAGCTAGAACTGTAACAAGAATAAATCATTGTATGGATTAAAACAATCTCCGTTAATTGGATTAAAAGATTCACAAATTACTTAAAGTCAAATTCACTAATGCCTACAATAAATGATAAATGCGTATTTACTAATGAAGATGGATCAAGAATTTTAGGTGTATATGTATATGATGGAGTCTTGATTGGGAAAGATATAAACAAAATAAAAAGCGTTTTGGATGAATTACATAAAGAATTTGAAATGTCAGTAAAAGAAGATTCACATCCCAAGCTTTTAAACATAAAAATAATTTTTTTTATTGCGATAAGTTGGCCAAGAAGCAAACTGCCCACCTGATGGTAAGTGGTAACAGTCACCTATAATACATGTGGCTCCTGTGAGATTCGCAGCAAAACTGCAACCCCCACAAGAACCACAGTGTACGTTGCCAACTTGTGACATCAGATGTAGTCACGATACCCAGTAATTTCACTGCCATATCTTACCCTTCAAATCGTAACATAGCAATGCAAGCACTGCTGCTTTGCGGCAGAAATAGGTAAGACGGAGGTACCCATGCAGACGACCCTGGTACAAAGTGTCCCTCCTGGTAAATAAATAAAAACACAGAAAGTATTAACTTAACGCAAGAAAATGATATCAATGAAATGGCAAAAAATTTTAACATGCAAGAAGAAAAAATATCTCCCACACCAACGATAGTTAGTTCAGAAATAAAACAAGAAAATGATATTCCAGCAAACAATTATTGTTATAGAGAACTAGTTGGTTCTCTTCTGTATATATCTACAAGAACAAGACTTGAGATATCATATGCAGTTAACATGTATAGCAGAAATGTAGAAAACCCTACACAAAGAGATGTAAATAATGCAAAAAGAATACTAAAATACCTAATTGGAACAAAGAAATTGGGAATAAAATTTAACAAGAATGGTAATAATAAGCTTGAGGCATATTGTGATTCAGATTATGCGAATGATCCTACTACAAGAAGGAGCATCTCAGGATATATTATTTATCTGAATGGAGGCCCAATAGCATGGACTTCTAAAAAGCAACCAATTGTTGCAATGTCTTCGACGGAAGCAGAGTTTATCGCAGCAGCTGACTGTTGCAGAGATCTAATGTATGTAAAAAAATCTGTTAGGTGAAATAATTAAAATCAGTGTTAGTGCTACTTTGTATGTGGACGATCAAAGTGCAATATTTTTGATCAAAAATGGTGTTGTGAATTAGGCGCTGGCCACACAGAAAAGACGTAAGACGCGGATACGTCGCGGACAGGGCGGCGTCCTTTCTAACGAGTAAGCGTCGTATCTGCGCCCCGTCTTTTCTGTCTGTATTGTATCGCGACGCTTCTATACATTTTGTATGAAAGTAAACTAAACGGGCACCGCGTCTGCGCCCTGTCCGCGATGCGTCCTCGCCCTACGTCTTTTCTGTGTGGCAAGCGCCTAAGAGATCAAAACACATTGACATTCGCTTTCACTATAAACACGTGAAAGTGAGCGAAGGACTATTGTGTGTGAAGTACTGTCCAAATGAAATACAAATAGCAGATGTGTTAACCAAACCCCTAGCTAATGTAAAGTTTAATATTTTTAAAGATTTAATTGTATCTTAATGTTTCTTTAGTAAAAGTAAAAATGTTTCAAATTAGGAGGGTATAGTCAGCATACTCCTAACAGCTGGTTAATATAAAAATTAATTAATTTGACAAATTTTGTACTTAATTTCATTGTTTGATAATATTTCATTTTTCGTTATTTTGTAAAACAAACCATTAAAAATATTTATAATATTTTTTTTATAATACACGGTGTTTCATAATAACCAATAAATATTTTATCGTTATCTAAAACTAATTATTAAATTGTGTTTACCCGTAATGTAAAGAGCGTCGGTGGCGCTGTGGACTCGGCACTTGCCTTCCAATCGGGAGATCGGGGTTCGAGACCCGCCATGTACCAATGTGTTTTTCGTTTCGAATTTCATATGTACATTTGTCTGACGCTCTTACGGTGAAGGAAAACATCGTGAGGCAACCTGCATACATCTGCGAAGAAATTCAATGATGTATGTGAAGTCGACCAATCCGCACTGGGCCAGCGTGGTTGACTGAGGCCTAATCACCCTAACATAGGGTAGGCTCGAACCCCTCGGTGGGGACGTATGTGAGCTGTGATGATGATATCATTGATGATACTATGATTTACATGAAAATTTTGGGTTGGCATTCCACCTTAACTCTAATACATTTATTAGACCTATCAATAAATTGATTAATACCTTCGAAAAAAAATGATTTCTCTTTGTCGTCAAAATAGGCCGAAATTGCGCTCTTCACTTCTTCATCGCTGGAAAATTTCTTCCCTCAAAGCTCTTTTTTCATTTTTGGGAACAAATAATAATCACTTGGGGCTAAATCTGGGCTATAGGGAGGATGTTCCAAGATTTCGAAGCCCACTCTTTGAACAGCAGCCATCGCAACTTGCGCCTTGTGCACGGGTGCATTGTCGTGCAAAAGGAGCACACCTTTAGTCAATTTTCCCCCTCTTTTTTTCTCTCACAGCATCTCGCAGACATTCTAATAGTGCAGCGTAGTACTCTCCAGTGATAGAGACACCCTTTTCTTTACAATCAAAAAGGACGATTTCCTCTGAATCCCAGAAAACAGTAGATATGAGTTTTCCAGCCGACGGAGACACTTTGAATTTCTTCGGAGGTGGTGTGCCCTTTTTGTGACACTGCATGGAGTCTTGTTTGGACTCAGGCTCATAATGATGAACCCAAATTTCATCTCCAGTCACAATTCGGTTCAAAACTTCATCCTTTTGTTCACCACAGAGCGCTAAAAACTCGCGACAACACTCAACTCTCCGCTGCTTCTGGTGTGGCGTGAGCATTCTCGGCACCTATCTTGCACACACCTTTGACATGCCAAGATGGTCGTGTAGGATGTTCAAAATGGTTGTAGCTGATACTCCAATCATGTCTGCAAGCTGTTTCTTCTTTAAACGGGCATCTTCCAATATGATTTTTTCAAGTTTTTCGACGTTTTCTGCCGTGGTTGCCTCGACAGGCCGCCCTGGCCTCGGATCATCTTCAATCGAATCCCTGCCTTGCTTAAACAGGTCCCCGTAAACAGAAGACATCTCTTCGAAAATAGTCTGGGGAGGTTTTTCTTGTTTGGTAAGGAACTTGATGACTGCGCGAAACTCAATTTTCTCCATGTTGCAAATTTTCTTCCGGATTGACTTGTTGATTGATGTGTAGCTCAGGTAATTGACCTATTTTTTTTAAACTTAGTATTTATACTCTTAATGAGTGTCACAACTAGTGCAGGTAGAAAAAAGTCACCTTTCCCCCTCCATGCCCCTCATTCCGCGAACTTTTTGACCCGCCCTCGTATAGTGTGGAGTGCATGCGGATATTAGTACGAGCGCGTGGCTTTTCAAATAACTGGATTACGAAACGCGGAGGCTTGCGAGGGACTCTGATATTTAGTTTACTGAGTAAATGAGGACAAGCCAATATATTCCTAAAAATCTTGTAGAGAAATATGAAGTCCAATTTATTTCTTCTAGGCTGTCAATCTTAAACCCATTAATTAAAACAATATTAAGGGGAAGTGTTGAATAGAATTTATGGTTGTATGGAATCTTTATCATTTGACTGCATTTATTGCTATGTTCTATATGCTCTGTGGTCTACATCTTTTAAAGGCTATCGCTGATCGGTGTTTTCTAATGTAAACTTGTGTTTGTAGTAAAGTTCATAAAATAAAATCCTAAAGTGAAATAAAATATATTGTGTTTAAATACCACATGGAAACAATAAACAACAGATAATACTAATAATACTACCTTTCGGTACCCCAAAGGAAAAGCTAGTTTCATCGCTGGTCCATTTACCTATTTTAACAAATTGAGTCCTGCTGCTCAGGGGCATTACCATGAGCTCTTATCGCAGGCCTTAAACAGTATTGCTGTCTATTTCCGTACCATGACCGGCTTAAAGCAGCGCGTTTGCAGGCCTGCTTAAAATGACGTCACGAAACCGTTCACCTTTTTTTATGTATGAACTTTCGTACCATGACCGCCCGTTTGACAGTTTGAAAACTGCTTTTGAACGTCTTAAATGTCAAATAAAGCAATCATTAAAAAGTTGCTCTTCAGCGGCTGTAACAAGATTGTTAAGTGGATTTGGCCCAATTTGGTGGAATTTTCATAAGATAATTGTTAAAACTAACTTTATTTAAGATGTTTTCAAACGGCTGTAGTGACTTTTTCTCTAATTTTAACTCCCTAATTTTCGTATAATTAATAGCGGAGTCACGCAGTCTTGTTAATTTTTATATACCTAGTTTTCACAGTGTTTATTACTCTTGAAAGTTGAGATATTGCTTTAGATGTGATGTGACGATAATGAAATATTTGAATTTTTGGAGAGTGAACACCGCACGGAGTTAAAACAAGTGACATCGAGAGAAGCTAATGATACCCTCAGAACAATCACCTTTGATTCAGAGGAAAATGAATTTCAGTATAAAAAAGTACCTACTCTGTGAAAATGAATTTATTAAGCAACTAGCGACCCGCCCCGGCTTCGCACGGGTGCAATGTAGATACTAATGTGGGGCAGTTTGGAGTGATTAATAATATTATATGTATATTACATACAAACCTTCCTCTTGAATAGATAGGGTGATCTATTGCTGAAAACTGCATTGAAATCCTTTGCGTAGTTTAAAGATTTGAGCGTACAAACACAGAGAGCAACTTTGTGTTATTATACTATATTATAATAGATAGATGTTAGTTGTTTATTGATTATATTAAAAACTCTTGCCTTTACTTACATTAATTTTATTTTGTTCTGCTTTATCTAATGTTAAGCATAATGTAGGTAAAATTTTTCATTCTAACCATGTTTGGTTACCTCCAGAGTTGGTTAGTAATTTTTACTATACTTTCAACTGATAGTGAAAATTAAGTTCAAATGACTAAAATTTAGAAACAAAGGTCACTTCGGACCATTTTTTGTAGCAACCTTTAATTCACAGCTTAGCAAAAACAACCTTTTCTGTTACAGGGTTTTAACAGCTGTTTATCTTTATGCACATGGATCATACCAAAATTCAACTGGGGAACCCCAAAATGTTGCTCAACAGACAGGTTTCCTGTTTTAGCACAAGAAATTGATGCCATTAACAATGTGCAAATAAGAAATAAATGTGGTTTCCAAAAATATGCTAAAAGAATGTAATGTGTATGAGTTAAGGTAATAAAGGCTAATAAGATTCAAATTGTGAACTTAATACCTTACCTACTATGTTCCCGTAATGGTGTAGTAGGTTCATTCCTCCTCATCTGTGGAGAAACCTGTGCCCAGCAGTGAGTTGAAGTGGTGGTGGCATTACACCAAATTATTAAGGATAAGCATTAACTTTGCAAAATGCTTCTATAGCTTTTACCAAACCTACACATAAGTTGGAGACCCGCCATGTACCAATGTGTTTTTCGTTTCGAATTTCATATGTACATTTGTCTGACGCTCCTATGGTGAAGGAAAACATCGTGAGGCAACCTGCATACATCTGCGAAGAAATTCAATGATGTATGTGAAGTCGACCAATCTGCACTGGGCCAGCGTGGTTGACTAAGGCCTAATCACCCTAATATAGGGTAGGCTTGAGCCCCTCGGTGGGGATGGGCTGTGATGATGATGACACATAATATCTTACCATCCTAACTAATATTATAAATGTGAAAGTGAGTTTGAGGCAAAAAGGCACTTGTTCCACAAACAAAATTTCTTTCTGCAGATGTGAATTTAATTTTGTGGCAAAAAAAAATAATTGTACCCACTACTTCCTAAAGTTGAAAAATAGTAATAAATGGTTAAAACTCAGTTTACAAAATAATTAATATGACGGTTCATTAATACCTTCTCAACAATTTTTGTGCTATGGGAAATGATATAAATTATATAAAACTTGAAGTGAGAGCTTTCTATGTATTAAATAGAAAAAAACTTACATATATATTAAATAAAAAAAAATATTTCAGATGTGCATTGCAGACAGATCTAAGTATATGTACATTGTTGTTAGCATAAATGTTCACACTCAATAAGACACAGAAAGGGGGGCGTTCAGTGAAATTAAGCTTTCAATTCTTGAAAGTGGATATATCATTTCACCATAAAGACGTTTATAATAAACACTTATTAGGTTTCTTATGCTACCTACAAGGGTGTGTGCTTAGTCTTGCCGATCATCAGTTAACCTCACCAGGGTCAACTGATGATCGATTGAGAGAAAGAAATTAACTCATGAGAAATGCTCGGGCAAAAAAATGCTTAACTGCAACATCACAACAATGTATGTGTTGATGCAAATCATCTAGGGTATAATCACGAATCATTTACTTGGACAAATCATCCTCTCATTTAGAAAATTTAAATACACTAATAAAGCTTTATTATTATTGGTAAAAATAAAACGAATAACATTTTTCCAAAATATAATAAAAAGTTAGGCTCAAAACAATGAAATCAAACACAAGAAACAAAAAAATACTACAATGTTAGTCTTAAAATAAAACAATCATTTCAGTTTATTCCCAATCTTTCTTGGCCCAGATTTTCGCCTCTGTATTTACACTATGCAATGAAGCTAATCTTGATTAATCCAAGAAGCATTTAAGCAAACGTCTACTGCAACGCAAGATCCATCTATCGTGGCAGACATGAAGCAGCAGCCAAAAATGAAATTTGTTGTTCGCTTCTGGGTTGTTCACCAGATATCCTATGACAAATATAGGTACTTCTTCAAATTTAGCTGTCTCTGAGTGAGTTTCTTCAATAAAGCAAACAAAATTCAGGTTTTTAAGATTCAACTTATAATAAAACATTTATTTCTTCACAATAACTGCCTTTTATTCGCATGAGTACTACACACTCAAATTAATTTACACTTTTTGGATTTATTTGCATATACCTATTTGGTTTTAAACATTTCAATAATTTAGCCCCACATATGGATTGCTTTTCAGTATTCATGGTAATGAGATGTCTAAAGCTGGTGGGTGTTGAAGAGTAACATCATAATTATTATTCATTTACTAAACATAAATTGTGCAATGCTTTCCATATCTTTTTCCACTTCTCGCTTGTGCAGACTTATTAAAACCTATATACTGGTTATATGTATTTTACCAGACGTCTTCCAAGTCATGCAAGCATCGAAAAAATATCTATAACATTGACGAACCCAGATACCATTCGAGATGATTTCATTCAGAAGTAATCAGAGAAATCTCTGGAAGTAATAGGTAGATATTCTTAGTTCTTATCTTGCAAACACTTTGTACAATGAAGAATCAACACAATAAACTGCCGACACTTTTCTATCGATTGTTTAAAGAAGAAAATACAACACGATTGGTCGTTGTCTAAAATTCTTTTTTGTTTGGTGGTGTTTCCCTTTTGGATTTCCCCAGAATCGAGATTTTTGCTCAGTTTTCGTTTTTCAGAAGGATGGTAATGCCCTTGTAAGACTGCTTTCTTGACATGGATCGTGAAAGTACAATGGGTAGGTGTATTTTATACAAAACTTCGAAGATCTTTAATTCTTTAAAATTTTCTGCCACTATTACTAATACGTAGTGTTACATACTCTGATTACTAAATTAGTGTACAAGTACATAGGTTAAGTACGTTCATAACAAGCTATGAACATTTCCTTCCACTATCAATAGCTTGGAAAATTCTTGGAGAATGTAGAGTAAAGATGTAATAAAATAAAGACAACTATAAAATATAATAACTCATATCATAAGAATAAAAAACGTTAAAACGAACAACAAAAATAACAAATAATTGTAAATATGTTGAGATATTCTCTTTTACCGGTTCAACCGGTTTTTAATCTTTCAATGATTTTCGAACGCTTCAGAAGAAAAGAGATGTCAGATACAACAGTTGTATAGCGCTTTCTCGTTTTAACATTAAGGCAGACCAGAGACAAATAACCGTTCACCTTACGACTCAAGCAATCTATAAGCCGTTCACCTAAACAGGGCTCATAGTACGATTTTAAGCAATCCTGTTTAAGGCCTGCTTAACAACTGCACGGATTATGGATGGTTTTATAAAAGCTCATGGTAAGGCCCCAGGAAATCCCTATACAGTTACAAGGCAAGGCCTTTTATTCCTATTTTCTCCAATTTAGATAATAGGTGAAAGATATAGACGGTGTCGAATGCCTTCGTAAGATCAAGGAATATAGTGACACATTTTCTCTGCCGATCCAGTTTGGTGATAATAGAATTCACAAATTCTTGGAATGCATCATTGGTGGAAATACCAGCACGAAAGCCATATTGGTGTAGAGAAAGTATCTTGTGAGATTCCAAAAATTTAATTAATCTCTTATTATAGCAACCCGCGGATCCCTAAATCCTACGCGTGAGTCGCACGGCCGCTTACCGGCGCGATACTGCTGAGCCTGCGCAGTAGAATTTCACTCTCTGCCAGCGTTGCCAATCTGTGGGGAATTCCCCAAACTGTGGGGATTTTCAGTCTAATTGGGTAATTTGTGGGGAGAGCGTTTAAGTGGGGAAAATGCGGGGAATTTAGATATTTACGCTAGAGCTTAACCTAAAAGTAATAAAATTAGTATTAGAGAAGTAAGTTAAATTTATATTATTTATACTTTAACTCAACTTATCCGATTGGAAGGTTTTGGAGTTTATTTTATTGCAGTATTTATGTCCATCAACCTTTATTGTTTATCGGAGAAGTCCCCGTTGTTTACTTTAGCTTTGTAATGAACTATACCTGCAGAGTACGAGTATGTATGGCAGAGAACTGTTGTTGAGTGTTAATTGGTGTTCCGTCATATTTCGAGTTCACACATACTGCTTGTTGTGTATTGCTGACACTTGTTGTTTATGTAATAGAAAGATACAATGGATAAGTGGTAGTTAAAATATAAAAAAAGAAAGTTAATAAGAACGACGATTATTTCAAGATATGTTATAAAACCAATATTCAATAGTCAGTTTTATGTATAAGTAAGTAGTAGATGCAAAAATTGCTTTAACTTATTTTAGTTTAGACTGGAATAAATACCTGACGTATTTCTCGATTGAAATCATTTGTTACAGTAAGTTATAAGTATTTCATGTTTACTTTTTATTTAATTTATTAAGTTTAATTTCTTTGCTGAAAACTTGTGGGGAGAATGTGGGGATTATCAATTATATTTTCCCCAAAATTGGGGATTTTCAGATAGGTTCTTGGGTAATCCAGACCGTGGAAGTTGGCAACGCTGCTCTCTGCACACCCCACGCGAACCTGTTTTCGTTCGTTAGTTAGCTACAGGGGACACGCGATGAACTACGTTTGCTTGCTCTCGCCCGCGCCGCCTCGTTTTGTTAAGTTACCAGACTTATGAATTGGTTTGACTAGTTAGTTTTTAAAAGCGGTTGAAAAGACGCCCTGTGAAATGGATAAGTTACAGATGGCGACGGGGTGGATTTTTCGTAATAATAGTTTTTTGCGAGCGGAGCATGAAACGTGCAATATCATGCTCCACTCGCTTCGCTGGCTCCTCTATGTGTGGTCATAATGTCTACCCTTTTTTTTAAGGAGGGGGGAATCTCGTTGCGATTCAACAAGGGACTGAAAGCTGACAAGACCGACCGACGAAGGATATGACATAGGCCTCGGGTTTACACTCCATACCTGGCTTAACCACCCTCCAGCAACTTCTACCCCCAGAGAGGCACAATACCCCCATAGAGACATAATTGTCTAGTCTAACCTAACCTACAGTTTTCTGTTTCAAACATCCTAGCTATGTCATATTGCATATCCATAACCGGAGTGGCTATTCGGACCCAATAGAAGTCGATTGCCAATCGGACCCCATAGAAGCGTAATGAAAAATATTTGTACCAAAATAACCACGTCTGTGGTTATTTTGTTATTATCTCCTCAAATTATTTCACCACACAGGAGCGCGTCCAAAGCCTCCGCGTGTAGTTGTCCGGTTGTTTTTTAACTCGTTGAACGGATTGCAGCAACCAAATATTTTTTTACCTACCTCTTTCACATGAATTTTTATTTCTCTCTCTTTCTATCAGATGACATTTTAGATTATGGCCCCCAATATCATCCAATCACGTAAGAGTATTTCAGTAATAAACGTCAGAGCGTTTTACAACCATCAAATTCGATGGTTGTTCGGTTGTAGCTCGCTCTGATACTCAAAGGTCTTGAACGGGCCGGTTGTTTCACCCGGGCGTAACTTTCGAAGGCATTAAATTGGGTTACAGCGAAAAGTTGTTGTATTTCGCGCGAAGGCTCTGAACGCGCTCGTGGTTGCCCTTAACCATAGAGAATGTGCAAATGTATGTTTTTGACATTGACAAGTGACAGTTTCTTTTGAATTTTTAAATTATAAACCTTGCGGCCTTGCGCTCAATTCAAAACGAAAATTTTATTTGCTTTCGTCTTAGATTGTCTTAAAATGATGTGATTGATTTAGTTTTTTAAATAGTTTGTGACATTCTATTCATCCCGTCAATCTTTCCTATTAAATATTAACGGGAATACATTTGTCTGTTCTTTATTATTTCGTTTTATGTAACACCGGTACCTACTAACCATGAGAATAATGTGGATTAAAAACGCAACTAACATCAGCCGACGTTTGTTGTCGACATCAAACTACAAAAAGGTTACACACTGCATATTCGATATGGATGGACTTCTTTTAGGTAAGTCGGGTTCTGTCGACCTTCCTCTACATTGTGTCCAATGTTATTGAGGCAAGGTTGTTTTAAATTATACACGCTCGCTTATATAATTTCAATAACAGCAGACGATTTCATAGAATATTCCTTGAAAATCTCAGATTTTGAGCACTATTTATATTTTGCAAGTACTTTCACTTCACTTTATTAGGCTATGGCAATTGGTCGCAATCACAAACAAGTAAAGTTTACTGTTTACAATATGTTTTGCAGTAGTTTTAGTACTTAGCAAACAAAAAAACTTAATTTGCAACAACTATCTACTGGATGATAAAATTATTATCGTTTTTACAGATACTGAGTTAGTTTATAAGAAAATGATAACTCAATTGTGCGCAAAGTATGGGCACCAATACACCAATGAGCTAATGATGAAAGTATTGGGTGGCACTGAACAGCGCCTGTCTGAGATTTTGTGTAAAGAATTGAGCTTACCTGTAACACCTAAAGAGTTTAGAGACCAACTCCTAGAGCTTGGGGACACTATGCTTGCTGGTGCATCCTTGTTAGATGGTTAGTATTCAATCATTGTTTTTCCTTTAGAATTTTGCATTAAGCTGCATGCATTTCATAACTATTCTAAAAAATAAACATTTCAAATTAAACTAGCATATAAAGAATATTATAATAACAATAATAGGTAGTATTATCCATTATTTTTATGAGTAGGTTTAGGACAATTTTTATACAAAAAATTAATTCTGTGTCCATTTTAATGTTTCTAGAAGAGGGAGATTCTTATCTATAATAAAATGCAAATGCAACACATAGTTTGCATTATTACTTTCAATTTTACCTCTCAATATATTATATTTGCACCCTTTTTGATTTTATTGTGCTTATTCACCTATAATGCTTTGGTAGATTAAAAGCAAATTAGTCAGATCCATGTTTATAAATGTTCCTTTCTTTAATGTTTGGCAAATATTGATATCAAGAAACTGAGACTGTAGTCTACTACATTCGGTAAATCAATTGTAAATTACAACAATCCAATGTAATTATTCAACCACAATGTAACTGCAATATTTGCTAACTAAAAGGAGTGCTAAAATATTAAACCAACAATTTTTTTGTTGTAATTTCAGGAGCTGAAGAATTAATTTGTCACTTACACAAAACAAAGGTACCATTTGCTTTGGCTACATCATCTAGCCAGAGATCAGTTCACACAAAAGTGGCAGCTCACAGGGAACTGTTCAGCTATTTTCAACACATGGTAATGGGGAGCACTGACAGAGAAGTTAAATATGGAAAACCTCATCCTGATATATTTTTAGTAGCAGCAGCTCGTTTTCCTGACAAACCCGAACCATCAAAGGTAATGTGACTACAAAATTTGTACAACTCCTCATTTCTTCAACTATATTAAAGGCCGATACAAAAAGCGCGATGTGGAGCTGCAATGCGGAGGTCTTGCGGCATCGCCCATGGTAATGCTGAATCTTGCAGTGTATAACGCTCCATACATTTTATGATGCCACACTTGTTGACAGCATCTTCTGTCTATTGTAGCAGTTTAAAAGTATTGCTATGGTAGCCCTTTAAAAAATCACTAATAACTGGTCACCTTATAGTATGGCAGTAGAAAGCTTTGTTTATTAAACACTGCAACGCAATGCTCAGCATCGCTTTACGCGTTTATGTGTTTGCGCCCTGTCCACTGCTGGGCATAGCTCTTCTCTTAAGATATGTGGGTCCGCCCCCATGCTAGCCGGGTGTGGGTTTGAGGGAGGCATCAGAGCTTCAACCATTGGTCAGCAGGGAGCACCAAAAGCGAGGTTGCCCATAAGATATTATGTAGATGCATCTCATCTGTTATCATATCAAATATAATAAGTTTATGATGTAATATTTATAATATCACACAAATAATCACTTGTTTCCAGTGTTTAGTTTTTGAAGACTCACCACATGGAGTTACAGCTGGAATTTCTGCAGGTATGCAAGTGGTCATGGTACCCGAAAAACACCTAGACAAAAGTCTCACAACCCATGCCACATTAGTATTGCCAACACTTGCAAAGTTTCATCCTGAAGAGTTTGGATTACCACCATATCCATAATGTTAATTTATAGTACAGTGTCCATTATTAATTTGCGAAGCACAAAAGTGAAAATTTTCACATATGGGAGCTTTATAGATGAAGGTACATATAATGAATAGATGAAAAAAAGTGAAAATAGTATTTGACACATTTGTATTTCCTAATACGCATATTTAACACATATTCTAGATTCCAATTATAATTTTTTTTATTTAAGGAGTCAATGTGTCTGGTAGGACTTGATAGAATTTGGTTAATGCCATCATATTTGTTATATATTAACTTACATAGTTTATACATTATTCTTGTTGTAGCAATATTTGTGAATATTATTTTATAAAATATAATTTGTAGAGTGCTTATGAAAATAAAGTCTAAAAACTAAGTAGAACTTAATTATGAGATGTGTGATATAAAAGTACAAATACAAATCATTGAAATTGTATACAATAACAACATGCTATAACAGTGTACATGCATATTTAACCAAACCCAAATAGTATATTCTGTGATTGAATCATTTAGATGTAAGTTTGTATTGAAAATATGTTTGTATGCTCAATTAAGAATTAGTATATTATTCATGTCACATCAAATTGTGGTAATCGTAACTACTGACTGATCTAATCGAAAGCTACTATTCCATCATAATTATGCTAATTTATTAAAACAGTTCTTGTAATTTTCTCTAAAGAAAACAGTGTGCAATAAGCATATATTATCCTGTTACCTAGTCAAAAGGCAAATAATATTTTTATTAACAGTGTTGTCCTGTCTATAATGCCATGTTTTTCAATAGCAAAATAGTGTTTTGTTAAACATCTTTCAGTTTTAACTTGTTGTATTGTTAGATTTTAAACTTAATCAATCAGTAGATAAATAAATGATTATTATTCATCTCATGTGTTTCAATAAAAGATATATGTTTGGTTTCCTAGGATCTATAATATATAATTAAGCAAAAAATTTACATATTACTTTACTAATTGCTTTAGAGTTGAGAAGACATCACCAGCAGAGAGATTGGTAAGTGGTGCACTTCTTTCAATTCCCTTCTCTGAAATCAAATAATTATTACTTAATATTTCAAATATTATGAAGAATATTATTAATCTGTACTATTAGTAGCTCGGCTGGTTTACACATAGAATCATGTCAGCACTGGACTGGAGTCTTCAACCATTATATTATACTTCTATAAGCCTTGTAGCTTGATAGGAATGGGTGGGTAGTAAAGTTTACAGACATTAATTAAATTGGTTTATTAACACTAACCTGACATCATGCTATGTTGAATAATTTGCCTTTGAACAAAATAATGCTTTTGTTCAATGTAAAAAAATTATTGTTAAACTTATTTTTTAATATCATGAGCCATTGAAATTACTGCTTCAGTATTCTCCTGTTTTGCATTAATGGAACCTTTGTGAGCATAAAGGAAACTTTAATAAATGACAACTTCTGTGTTAGGCAAATTCTTATAAAAGGAGGTTTAAATACCTACAGAAATTTTATTATTGATTAACCACTAGTTTTTTTTGTATGAAAATGGTGATCTGTGTGGAAAATCTTCAAATCTTAAAGGGATCTGATTACAAATACAAAAATGATCAATTTTGGTATGATCAAATTAATGATTTAATTTCTATTAAAGGTTCCTTACAATGGTAATTATTTAATTTATGTTGCATTGTGTCATTTATATTGAATTGTTATTTTATTTGTAATAAAAATACAAGCCTAAAATATAACTGAAAAAAAATATTAAAAAGCTGTTTATTTTAAACTAGCTACTTAAGAATAAATATATTAATTTTGAACAAAAGTATGTTTAAAACAAAAAATCCACCCACAGCATGGTTCTATAGATGCTAGCAGCATTTTCCTGCTATATTGCAATACCAATATGAACAGGGAAGCAGCTACCTCTGCAGTCACCAGTATCCACTAGCATTTTTGATTTTTTTAAATGTGTGGGTGTTTGGACCTCACGGACAGTCTTGGCATTGAACAGAATCAAATTTTATTTGGCACTATATTTGGCCTTTTTAAAATTTTACTGACCGCTGACCCTAGCAGTCGCAATGGTACTGTAGATTGTTTATTTCAATTCCTAACACTTACACATACCTATTAGTACTTTTACAGAGGTGGACATTGATAACTAATAGACATTTAAAATTATTACCAAAGCGAGCCCAAACACGAGGTTGAACCCCGCTGCATTCCCGGATAAGTATGGGGAACTTCGGGTTGTCCTTTTTAAGACTCACGTAATTTTTCTGGATAAACTCTCTGAAAGTAGTTATTTATATTATCACAGAAGTTATGCAGGTTACAAAAAGTTTATGTAATAGATTGTTCATAATTTTACCTAACTCCAGCAGACTGTTTGCTAGTCTGACACAAATGAATTCTCAGTTCCTTTAGAGCTCCACCCAATTTTACGCCAGACATCTTAGAAAATCTTCTATCGTTCAAATAAATGATGAACCACAAATTTATTTACCTACTCTAA
The DNA here is from genome assembly GCA_963935595.1 of Schoenobius gigantellus. Taxonomy (NCBI): domain Eukaryota; kingdom Metazoa; phylum Arthropoda; class Insecta; order Lepidoptera; family Crambidae; genus Schoenobius; species Schoenobius gigantellus. Next base: position 6,574,465 of record OZ012544.1, on the reverse strand, counting down.
AATAAGGCTTGCAAAAAAATTGACAATCTTGCAATTGTCAAAGCATGCCCAAAGGATAAAAACTGTCAATGTCATTTTTACGAGTTTTTAGGTTTTTACGCCACACCACCGCGTTCCGATTTCCGAATAAAATAGTTAATGATCGCGTTTTAACCGATTCGTTGCTGATGGCACGACAGGCGTGTCATCAATGTTTTTAACTTATGGCTTATGACACGATAGGCGTGTCATTTTTTTAATGGTTGTTACACCCTCAAATTAAGTTTTAGAAGGATCTGCCTAGAACAAAACAATCATGATTTTCCACGTAGATCTTGCCTGTTGTGTTAGTTTCTGGATATTGTGTGAATTCAGAAGTTGCAGGGGTTGACAACCTTCATAAGTTGCATTGAATTATTTTTAACGTGTGGCGCATGACACGATAGGCGTGTCATTTTTGAATCGATTGTAACACCCTCAAATTAAATTTTAAAGGGAAGTTACCTAGAACATAACTATCATGATTTCGAAAGTAGTTTTTTTTTACCATTTTTAGATAATTAATACAATGTGTGTGACGATATTTTTTTACCAAACGAGTGCGGTTTTTTTCATCGATGCTTTTTAGGTGCGTTGTAACGTTAGTTTTGACAAAAAATACACATTTTGTTACAAAAAATACTTATCTCGTGTTGCCATCCGTGATCGACCAAAAAGACACAATTTGTAAACAACTTTCTGGAGCGTCTCAAAGGCCCATACGTTTTCGCCATTGATTTGTTTATTTGTGCGAAAAATGGATAAACTTACAATAAAATTGTTTAAGTATAAGGTAGCCGTAGACCGTGTCTCCCATGTTTTAGGGAATTTCACAAATATTGAAATTATTTATTACAATTAGTTGATTATTGTATGTGTCAGGTAAATAAATAATTATAATAGTAATTAAGATGAGTCACAGTTAAGTGTAAACGATTTTTTAAAATAAAAGAGTAAAAAATGTAATTATTTAATCATTTGTTCACTACTAATTAATATAAGTAAACAAAGTGCGCATGCAAGAGTATATACGTTACGCGTGAATTTTAAAATAATTATGCCTAATAAATTTAAAGCATCAATAGTTTGGAACTTTTTGAAAAATTTAAGGAAGACAGGCTTTTTCGAGAGAATTTCGTCTCTCGCGCTATACTAAATTACCAATAGACCAAGCATTGATTATCTCGAATAAATTGTTGTAAGCCGTGCGCCCGTCCAGTCCAATCGACAATCGACGCAATAATCGAATAATTCGATTGTTTTTAGTAACAATCACCCATCGCTATGTTACAGTCAAAGTGTGAACCTTTTAAACATTTCTTTAAAGATGGTTTACAAAAAATAACCCTAACCTAATATATTACATAGACAACACCATTCCTAACCCTAACCTTTTAAATTTTACTTGTATTTATTAGCTTATTCAAGTCTTCCAAGATATTATATAATATAATAGCTAGTGCATAATATCTGATTTATCACTGTCTATAACATACTACATATAAGAAGAAAAAACATGGAAACATTTTGCTATTATTAATCAGAAATGAGTTTTTGATACAAAAATCTATTATCCATCCATTGTAGTTATGTAAGTAATAATAACAACCCTCCTCCCCCCAAAGCAAGATACCCCACTCACCATGTGAATTCCCACACCGCAAATTGTCTTTCGTTATAAAATAATAATCCCCAAGTCGAATAAAATGTTCCTAGTTTTTTTTACCAATTCGTTGAATACAACAAAAAAATTAAACAATATCACAAAAGGTTTGCAACATCTGAAAAAGTAAAGTCACTTACCTTCCATTTCAGGGAAAACACGTATTTAACCTCTTCAAAACCGATTTAATTAACGTATCGTGCCGTACACTACCGTAGTTTGATGTCAACTAAACTTGAATCAAGTCTAAACAAGTGAAAAAGCAAAAAAAGCATGTGGTTTTATACACATGGCGCTTGACACGCCAGTCGTGTCATAGAAAATTTGTTCACAGCCATGGCGAAAAGTTTTCAAAAATGGGCGCCGCAACGAATCGGTTAATAAAGTAGAACCGAATCGCGATGACAGCATTCACGTTGGACGAGATGGCATCATCTTATGTCCATGGGCAAGGGCATCCTCTTCCCCCCGGACCTCGACTACGAGTAGACGTCTCTAAATATGTACCGCGTCATATTATAAAATAATTATTAAATTATACATTCAAAAATTAGTAGTAAATAATAGGAGTGCATAAGTGACAAAGAGCTCTTCACAACGCTAGTACGCAGCTTGCAGCATACAGTGAGTACCTACGAGGCCACCACATTCACTACGCCTGCACCGTTGGACGGCGACGCCCTCCTGCTTAACCCCGCCTGCAAGGACCAGCGAGCGCGTATCCGCGACTGGGCACCGCCTCTAAGCGCCGCCCGCCCGTGTGACGCATTAACGTCCACTGACCAACAGCAAAGACGTTACCCAGCTGCGCTTCGCCGTCTGTCTTCGGGCGCACTACCTACCGCTTATGATCTCCTGGTAGCGCGCAGCACTATTATTGCTTATTGTACGAGCTCCATTAACGTTCATCGACCAACAGCAAAGACGTTACCCAGCTGCGCTTGCCGTCCGTATTCGGGCGCACTACCTACCGCTTATGATCTCCTGGTACCGCGCAGCACTATTATTGCTTATTGTTCGAGCTCCTGTTCGCAAGTTTGCTTGTAGATTCTATATCATTGCTTGAGCACAACTAAGTTTTGATCATTTGATATATATGTACACGATTGGAGTATTATATGATCTGTCACAGGGGCCCAATATATAGATATTGCACATTCACGTCCAATTAGAACTGTTTTGGTTGTGCAAATAGTTTTATCTAAACGAAACCCTAGTACAATAAGGAGTGCAATACATGTTACTTTGATTGAGTCCTTGTGCAAGCGCAATCCTTTGTTAATACTGCGCATATTGTATTCCATCATCTACTTATCCATCGTCTACGCAATAACGATATAACTTCAGATTGCCTTTATTCAATTACAACTAAATATGGACAAATCGCTGTCTGAGTCAAACCTGAGTATGACTACGAAGGATGACTCGCCACCGAATTTCCGTAACAAAAGAAAAAGAGACGACGTGAATACTTCTGATTTTGATGCCTTTAAGGAAGAGGTGAGACAACTAATAACACATTTACTAACTCAGCATAAAAACGAATTTAAAGATATTATGCCTACACTTCAAAACATTCAACAAGTAAATTCGAACATTCAGGACTCGGTTGAATATCTTACCCAGCAAAATGAAGAATTAAAGAAGCAGATCATTTCTCTGGAGTCTAAAACTAAAGAGGATGGCAAACGAATTAGCATGCTGGAAGGGAAAATTGAGGAACTGCAGAGAGCACAACGCAAAAGCAGCTTTGAACTAAGAAATGTTCCTATAAAAAGCAGTGAAACAAAGGAGGACCTGCTAGAGTTGGTTAGAAACTTATCGGCAAACATTGGTTGCAATTTAAGCACAGCTGACGTTAACGATATTTATCGTGTCCGAGGCAAAAAGGCAGATGCCACTAATACTTCCATTGTAGTGGAAACTAATTCCACTATAATAAAGACTGGCATGCTGAAGATGAGTAAACAATTTAACATCACTCACAAAACTAAATTAGCTGCAAAACACCTTGGCTTTAGAACTAATGAGGACACACCAATTTATATAACAGAACACCTGACTTCCTTCGGTTCGCGTCTACACTTCTTAGCGAGAGACTTAGCCAAGTCAAAACAGTACAAATTCTGCTGGACGGCTTACGGGAAGATATACGTAAGGAAATCGGAAAACTCTCCTATTATCAATATTACTAGCGAAGCTCAAGTACAACAACTAATGATACTTGAAAAATGACTATTTTTGGTAGCTCTCAATGTATACCTCTGGATTTCGTTTACATTGCTAGTCATGCAGATTCTATCATTTTTATATACCACTACTTTATTGATGTTTTATTGTTTAATTGACAGTCTTACTTTTCAATTCGTAAGCAAATATTTGTCATCATTTTTTACTGTTTACTTTGTTTACTTTATAAAACTACAAGAAAAAACACAATCATTAACGTACATTGTAATATTAGCTACATATATAGCGCACACACCACTCACCACCTCCCACTCAAACTCAAACCACCTAAACAAACATAACTCAACCATGCGTACACTAAACAACTACCTACAACCCAGTTACCTACTCACGGATTATGCATTTTACTGCAAATCGTGCTTATCCCAATTTAAACAGCAATATACATTAATCGCATTAGATATTCTGTTGCATCCGCTTTACAAACACAATAATACTTACACACGATCATACCCACATTCTTCACGGGCTGAACAGAACTTCGGGTGGCTTTTAATACATAAAGTGAAACATAACAATGTTACTAATAAAGCACCTCTTTACTATCAATATGAGTAATTTATTACAAACACTGCAAGAAGTTGATAACTTTAACATAGCAAAATCTTTTGTATGTAATGTCACCGCTTTCACTGACCACTATAAAAAAAATAAAGCGGACTTTACTATTATATCGCAAAACATTAGAAGTGTATATAATAATTTTGACGATTTTCTAATAACCCTATCCGAACTTAACTTTAAACCCGACCTCGTTATACTTACAGAATGCTGGCTGAACCCTAATAAAACCATACCTACCCTCATTAACTATGACTCATTTATGACTTCACAACATTATAATCAAAGTGATGGGGTGATTGTCTATATAAAAGATACCCTTCGGTCCTCTGTTAAAGAGATAAAGCTAAACGATGCCTCTTGCTTACAAGTTGATATTTTTAATAATACAATTTTATCTATTTACCGCTCACCTTCACATACAAACGCTGAAAATTTTACGAATTCCTTATGTGCTCATCTTGAAACCATAAAATCAAGAAATAACATAGTAATAGCGGGAGACATAAACATAAACCTGTTACCAAAACCTCAAGAACAACCCTACGAATATAACAATAGATTACACTATCTCAATATGCTATCAACATTTGGCGTGCTCCCTGGTCATAGCTTACCGACTAGAAATATGAGTTGTCTCGATCATTTTATGCTAAAAATTAATCCTAAGAAGATCTCTGCACTTATAGTTATTATAGAAAGCACTATAACTGACCACTTTACTACTTTTATGTCGCTATCTAAATCTAAGACAAGACAATTTGCACCTAAAACCAACACCACAGTAGATTTTGATAAAGCCATGAAATACCTACAGGAACAACACATATCGGATTTAGTTTTCAACGATGATCCTAATATAATAACTGAACATCTTATTAAAAAATTATCTGACTCTATTAAACTAAATACGATAACTAAAAATATACCAAGGAGTAAACGGATATTAAAACCATGGATTACTGATGGCATATTGAGATGTATTAAAAACCGCAATAATCTTCAGAAACAATCTCGCAATGACCCTCTTAATGAAATTAAAAAAATAACCTATACGCGGTACCGAAATTATTGTAATAATTTAATAAAAAAACTAAAGCGTAAGTATAACAGACAGTTACTCACAAACTCTCTTAACAACAATAAATTGTTATGGCAAAATATAAAAAACATTACCTATATTAATAACAAGAATAGTCTAAACCCTGAACTAATGTCTTTAAAACCATCTATATCAGAATCAGCAAATTATATAAATTCTTACTTCTCTAATATTGGCAAAAAACTAGCTCAAGACATCCATTCAACGTTAAATAAAGAGGAACAAGCGAATTATTTGTATAACCTCCCAAGACATGCTAATTCTCTTGTTCTGTTGGATACTGACATTGACGAGATCAACAGGATTATAACATCCTTAAAATCTGACAGTGCTCCGGGATGGGACACTATCTCAACTAAGTACATTAAGCACGTAAGACATGTTGTAGTCCCAGTCATTACGCATCTTGCCAATCTCTGTTTCAAATATGGTGTTTTTCCCGTATAATATGGTGGAGACGGAGACGACATCAATAATTATAGGCCCATCTCAGTGCTGACAGTTTTATCAAAAATTTTAGAAAAACTATTAAATTCTCGACTTTTAAACTATCTAACTACCTTCAACATTATATCCTCTTCCCAATTTGGGTTCAGACAAGGCTTGTCTACCGAGGATGCGGTGAGTTCCCTAAGTACACTAATTACAGAACAACTTGATGATAAAAAGAAAAGCTTGTGCGTCTTCCTTGACTTAAAAAAGGCTTTTGATACTGTCTCTGTCCCCATCCTTGTACAAAAACTCGAAAAAATTGGGGTTAGGGGTATACAACTTGCAATTTTCAAAGATTACTTGTCCAACAGGACACAGAGGGTGAAGCTTGATCAGTATACCGGTGAAGATGTTGGCGTGTCATATGGCGTACCCCAAGGAAGCGTTCTGGGCCCAACCCTTTTTCTTATATATATTAATGATCTGTGTAACATGCGTATTGAGAATGCGAATATCTTTTCATACGCTGATGACACCGCTGTTGTTTTCACTGGAAGTTCTTGGGAGGTCGCTAGAAGAAATACTGAAAATGGTTTGGCCCAGATTTCTAATTGGCTTAAGTATAATATACTAACAATTAACACTAATAAAACTAACTACATATGTTTTGGTATCTATAATAACGCTCAACCAAATAGAGACTTCCAAATAAAAATACATGTATGTAAAAACAAACCATCCAACTGTAATTGCCCAATCATAAATAAGGTAAGCCATACTAAATATTTAGGTATCCTAATAGACCAAAGACTATCGTGGTACCCTCAATTTGAATATCTATGTGGAAGAATAAGAAAATTCATATGGATATTTAAGACACTAAGACATGTAGTTCCAAATAAATCATCTGATAGTATTGCTCCAAAAAATATGCTGTTAAATAATATCTACATTGTACTTGTACAATCAATCATGGCATATTGTATCCCTGTCTGGGGAGGTACATACCGAACGCACTTTTTGGATATAGAACGAGCACAGAGAGCCCTCCTTAAAGTTATGTATTTTAAAAAGCTGCGTTACTCTACTGAAAGCTTATACAGAATGTGTGATTTGCTATCGGTCAGGCAGCTATACATACTGCGTTTAATTCTAAAAACTCATAAAACTTTGAGATTCGACCCGAATGTAACAAATAAAAGAAAAACACATAATGTAATGGCTGCCCTTAAAACTAGAACTGTTTTTGCAAGGACACAGTACAAGAGAAGATCAATTTATCTGTACAACAAATTGAACAAAGAACTACAAATATACACAAAGACACTGCATGACTGTAAATTTACTGTACTTACTTGGCTGAAACAACTCAATTATGAAACATGTGAACAATTCCTACAGCCCCCGGCTTAAGCTTCAGTTGATGTGCTTTGTGATCGGAATCTGCTATAGATCGCGATCCCAAGGCAGTTTCGCAGGGCTAACTTAAAACTAATCTTTAACACACATACACACGCACACACAAACACGCGCACGCACTTACATACACACATACACAACACACACACACACACCATACACACACTCAAACACTCACACAGAGATAAACTTCGTAGAATATTTAAAATTGTATTTACTCACTTACCTTAACCTTGTATCACAACATGATATGGAAGAGCGGAGCCTCCTGATACAGATATACTCTCAGATATACTCAGACATAATCTTTGCTTAAAAGGAGACTCCGACATTATTACTACTAACTAAACTGTTTGTGAAAGTAAATAAACAATTTTGAATTTTGAATTTTGAATCATTGATTGCGTTACCAATATTTTATCTCTCACGCTTTGGCCCCACCTGCGCTTATCGTCCCGAAGCTTCGTGCTATGACGCGATACCATTGAGATAGACATATGGAGATGCCCCGTTAAACTGTTCTTTGATATCTTGACACGAATCTATCAAATATCGTTTTGTTTCTTTCTTACAAAAGTGAAAATACATTTGTAGAAAGAGATGCATACTGTTTCGTCTGTGGCATGTATTTTCTGTGACGTCACAAAAATTGCCTACCGTGACCAGTCCGCCATATTAAGTGCCGAACGAACGTGTGAATTTTGCTTCGGATTTTGACTATTTTCCATAATCTCGAAGTAATTTACAGTAATATTTTAACAGTGCGCCACAATAAAAGACTACAGAATGCCTTCTTGCAATATTATACAATGCAGTGCGAGAAAAAACAAAAATACACCGCAATTAACTCTTCACAAATAAGTAAACAAAATTGTGGAAAATATAATTAGGAATAGATAGATAGATAGATATAATCTTTATTGCACACATGGACATTACAAATCAAACATTACAGACAAAAAAACAACATGAGTACAAAAGGCGGTCTTATCGCTAAGAGCGATCTCTTCCAGACAACCTTAGGGTGGACATGGATGACAATGAAATAAGAGTAGATTATGTGCACAGCATCAATGAATATAAAAATAACTATTAGATACATAAAACTATGAATATACATAATATAATAAATATAGAAAAATATATAAGCTACAAATATAAATAATGGTGGAAATACTAATTGCATGATTGCGACAGATAGTACTCCTTAACAAGCGTTTTGAATTTATTCAATGTCTTGGCTTGTCTAATATAAACCGGTAGCGAATTCCACAGTCGTGCAGCTTGCACTGAAAATGAACCGTCGTAAAATTTTGTATGATGTTCTGGGATCCTAAGTATTAAGTTTTGTGCTGACCGCAATGTTCTTCCAGTCGACTCATTCAAGAAACAGAAACGTTTTTTGAGATAATGAGGATACTGAGGATTAAACAAAATATTATATAATAAACACAAAATATGCGTATTCCGGCGAAGTCGAATTGGTAACCATTTTAATTGAGCACGAAAATCGGAGACATGATCATATTTGCGTAAACCAAATATAAATCTGATACAGAAACTTTGGAGACGCTCCATTTTATTAAGTTGTTCCTGAGTAAGATCAAGATAGCTGACATCACCATAGTCAAGGACGGGGAGCAAGAGAGACTGTGCAAGAGCAACTTTAGTAGCAGTTGGGAGAAAGTTTCTCAATCGTCTCAAGGATCCGGCAGAGGCAAAGAGCTTGCGATTCGTAGCTTGTATCTGTGGTCCCCATGTAAGGCTATGATCCATGAAAAGTCCCAAATCTCTGACACAGTTGCTAGTTGGTATTTTAACACCGTTAAATAAAACATCCGGAAGTTGTTGTAGATCAATTTTGGACACAGTTCTTGGGCTGCCTACAATGATGAGCTGGGTCTTTTTTGGGTTAACTTGTAATCCATGCGCCTTACTCCAATCACAAATTTTATTCAGGTCTTCATTGACGGTATTTAACGTCTGCGCTAGATCTTCGACTGCAGCCTGGCAATAAATTTGCAAATCATCTGCGTACAGATGGTAGAGAGACGAGAGGTTATAAGAAATTGAATTAATAAAAATTGAGAAGAGTAGAGGAGATAAAACGCCGCCCTGTGGAACGCCAGCAGCCACACAACACCAAGACGAGTAGACGTCATCGATGCGTATACGCTGCCGCCGTCCACACAGGTAACTACGAAACCAGTCAACCACCGTTGGAGATATGTTAACAGAGCGTAATATAGCAAGCAATACGTCAGAATCTACTGTATTGAAGGCATTGCTAAAGTCAAGTAAGGTGAGAATGGTTACCTTGTTATTCTCCATACCCCATCGAATTTCATCTGAAATATGTACTAGAGCAGTGGTAGTGCTGTGACCTGGGCGGAATCCTGATTGCAATGGGTTAAGAATATTATTTGAGGTCAAATATTTATGCAATTGTTTATGAATAAGGCGCTCGAGGACTTTGGAGAGATAAGGAAGTATGGAGATTGGACGGTAATCGGAGAAAGAGGTAGGTTTACTTTTTTTAGGTAATGGGATTATTTGGGCATCTTTCCAAGCATTAGGAAAGACGCCGTTGGAGATGGAGTAGTTCAGGATATGTGTAAGGATTGGAAGGAGCTCGTCGAGGATAGGTAATATCATTTTCCGGCTTATGCAATCCACATCTACCGCATTAGACGTAATGGCTAACATGCTCTTCTTAACATCACAATCGGTGAGTTGATCAAAGAAAAAGGGACTGTAATCGGGAGTGGGAATACTAGAAAGAGATTTCAAAGTTTTCGATTTAAGTGCCTCCGCATAACGGGAAGATGCACAGAATTCATTATTGAGAGAGTTAATATCTAAATTTTGAAACTTTACAGATTCGCGTGATTTCCCAACTCCCATAGATTTTAGAAATTTCCAGATTTTAGCTGAGTCATTATTCTCAACTGAGCTATGAATATAACGGCGTTGTGCGTCTCTACACAACCTGTTGCAGCGATTCCGAATGGCAACATATTTTTCGTGTTTCAAAGGTGTGGGGTTCAGTTTGTATTTTGACTTTGCAACATTTTTTTGGTGTGACAGTTTCTTAATATCCTCGGTGAGCCAAGGTGCTGGGTTGTGTTTTATTTTGACAGGTTTGATCGGAGCATGAGTGTCGTATAAATTTGTAATTGCTGTCATAAAGTGATCCAACTTATCGTTTATAGAATCAGGCTATAAGGGGAGACCAATCGATGCCACTCGCATCGTGACGGAGGTTGTCTAAGTTCATGCTACCAAAGTTGCGCTGAAGAATTGTCTTCGGTCTATGTTTGGGTGGACGGACTTTGTAAGAGAGAAATAGTAGGTCATGATAAGAAAAACAATCTGCTGAACATTGGCCATGTTTGGCGATGTGATTAAGAGAAGAGACCAATATAATATCTAGAAGTGACTGTAAGCAATTGGGGAAGTGATGAGTAGCGTTCGACGGAAGAATATTTAAGCCAGTCGATTGAACTATATTTTGGAAGGCAGTTGAACGAGCATCTGCCTTTAGGAGACACGTATTAAAATCTCCCATGACTATGGTGTGACTGTAAGATGGCACCAGCTTAAGAAGAAGATTTTCAAAAGAGGTAAAATAATTTATGCGGGATGATGGACTGTAATAGACACCGAGAAGAATTTTAGTGTGAGATAGTGAAATTTCCAAAAAAAGATGCTCACCAGCATTTGGCAGTGACGGTTGGGGAGACAAGTCAAGTACAGTGTAAGGAATATGTGAACGTAGATATACAGCTACTCCACCGTCACCGCCATGCTCGCGATCATTTCTTATTAAAACAAAACCAGGTAAAGAATAGGCAATGGAGGGTAAGCATGGCTTAAGCCAGGACTCTGAAACTAATATTGCATGAATATTCTTACAGTCAAAAGATGTCAGCATATCGGAGAAATGAGCCGGAATGCTTTGCGCATTAATGTGTACGACGTTGAAATTTTTTGAGAACTCGCCGAAGTGGCATTGAATTGTGTTATTCAGAGTAGGAATACTGACAAAACTATCGTCGCTATCAGCAGCACTGTTAGTACTATCATTTAATGAGTAGAAACTATCACTATCACTATTATCATTATCATTTATACTCATGAGAAACAAAAAGATGTCAATGATAAAACAAATATAACGATAAAATTACCTATAAAATAAATAAATGTTTCTTATAGGTAAGCTAAATTTAGAAATATCAAGATTTTTATAAATAAAATATTAAAATATTCCACCCGCCAGTTGCCCACAATCTGACATTAACTGAGATTTAGAATATATACAATAATAAAAGTAAAACATAAGCAAGGTACAATGACATTGTACAAGAGTAGGACGTAATAATTTAACAATCACCAATTCATTCCAGTGTGATTGTAAGATTAAGAAACTACTACTACTACTAGATTATGATTGTATGAAACTATAACCCTTTGCTTTTCCAGAAGGAAGGATAAATAATAAAAAAAAAAAGTAAAAAAACTACTTTGACAGTGACAACAGACATGATGACTTGTGAAGTTTACAAATAAAATTAAAGGTTACCTGCAACAAATATACTCGTACAAACACAAACAATAGTTAAGTACAATACTACAATACCTATAAAATCAGTTTAGAGACTGCGGGAAAGACTTGAACTGAATGCCAAAAACAGTAGTCCCCACTTCTTTGCAGCCGCTGTGCGCTTGGATTTTGGCTTTGAAGGAAGAACGGCCTTCGTTGTTTCTACCACAGAACACATACCCGTTTCTACAGCGTCAACTTCGATTCCATCCAAGTCCTCAAGAAAGTCAACGCGAAGCCGGGTGTTGTCGGGCCTAAGGACATAAATGCAGCCTTCTTTTGTCCAGCACTTATCAACGCCAAATCGTTCGCGTGCAGACATAAAAATATGATGACGTTGCCGTGTTAAAAACTCGGATAGAGTTATACCAGTGCCTTTGAGCTTAGTCTTAGCGAACCAGGCTTTGTCTCTTATGTCTGTGTCCACAAATTTCACTAAAATTGGCCAGGGTTTTTCTTTGGCACTAGACTTACCAAGACGAAAACACTGTTTGATGCAATCAGATGGTACATAGTCAATTTTTAAAGAATCTTTTAGGAGACTTAGAATAAGTTCACGGGTTTTTTCATTTTCGTTCTCCTGTATACCATGTAGCAACAGCATCTTTCGTCGACCCCTCATCTCCAGTTGATCAATGCTATAAGTGAAGATGTTAATTTGCTTCTGAATATTTGCCAAAGTGTTTATTATAAAGGATTTAAATGCAGTGAAGTCAGCAGCCAAGCCTGTAGGTGTAGAATCTGCAGAAGTAGATGGCTTATTCTTCAACTGTGCCTGGAAACTTGACATTTCGGAATGGAATGACTTCTTCAACTCTGTCAGTGTTTGTTGCAACCTCTCCATTTCAAGTCAAAAAATGATAAAGTATAAAGGTTAAGGACAGTGAGAAAACTGTGCGGGTGGCGGATTACTATTAATTTACAGTTATAAGCATAATATGATGCAATATGTAAGTAAAATTAATAAATATTATAATTTAATAGCAGAGCTTACAAAATTGCGTGCACACTTCACAACTACCCGCGGAATATGTAGTTAAGGTTTCATATTCTGATTTCATTTGCCAATTTACTTGAAGAAACGTTCAGCAGTAATATTTTTCTTTAATTGTGTAAGAATTTTTATATTTTTGATAATTTACATACATTATTAATGGGCGATAGTGAAGATACCTAAAGAGAATATTTAATTAGTCTATCGATATATAATATTAAACAGACAGACTTACGTGCCTAAGCCTAGCTCACATGCAGTGACTAAAGTAATATCATTAGAAAACTTAACAATTGATAAATTATTATCATTGTCAATTAATTTTAGTTTTTTAATACCTCCATTTTTTATAATAATTGAACATATAAGGTTCCTATGACAAAGTTTGTCATAAACTTTGATTAGTAACTTACCGTACAAAACTAAAAAAATATTTAAATTACACCCAAATTATCCTACCTACTTGAAAGTAAGTACTTATCGCATCCTTTAAATAATTTTTTACAAAAAAAACTATTCCTATTTTTTTTACAATAACATTTTCTCGCACTTATTTATACAAAGAAAATACACGTCTATTGGTGTAACTTTATAGTCATACTAGCTGACTCGGCGAACTTTGTACCGCTTAAGTTAAATAGTGAACTTTAATAAGTTTTCCTTAGAATTTGCGTACTGCGTAGTTCCACAATTTGAAACTGCCTAAATATTTCTGAAACACGACTTTTCAATCAAATTATTACAATGTAGGTCCGTAATGTGCAGCCCCCCTAGACAAGATGTCTTTCGATAATCGCTAACGCAATCGCTAAATGGACAATGTATGAGATTTGACAATTGCGCTCGAAAGCTAAGCGAGGGCTTATTTCAAATCCCATATACCTATTTTCCTACTAGGGATTGTGTTAGCGATTATCGAAATGCATCTTGTCTAGGAGGGCTGTTTAGCTAAGATCTATTTCCCTAGATAAGTGGATTGATGAATTTGTTTAAACTTAAATTTATCGATATTGCACAACTAATACTGAGTACATCACTAGTAAAGGTTAAAGCCATTTTATGTGCCAAAGTTTTGTAGGTAGTCACGCTGATTCTGTAGGTAGGGCCGGTCCATGTATTTGTTAAGTCATTGCGCGATACACACAGATGTGACCAGTCATATTCGGCTATCGTCGAGAATATTCGGGCTTCCTGTACGTTATCGGGCGTATGACGGTATATCAAAGGGTTTTAGCGCGCTAACTATTCGCGCTGCGTGGTGGTCACATCTTCTAGCGTTGTTCATATCGGCGGTTGCTTTTGATTTGTTAAGACGTGTGCGACGCAATGGTTTTATAATTTATCATCATCACAGCTCATATACGTCCCCACCGAGAGGTTCGAGCCTACCCTATGTTAGGGTGATTAGGCCTTAGTCAACCACGCTGGCCCAGTGCGGATTGGTCGACTTCACATACGTCATTGAATTTCTTCGCAGATGTATGCAGGTTGCCTCACGATGTTTTCCTTCACCGTAGGAGCGTCAGACAAATGTACATATGAAATTCGAAACGAAAAACATTGGTACATGGCGGGTCTCGAACCCCGACCGAAGGCAAGTGCCGAGTCCACAGCGCCACCGACGCTCCTTAGATTTTAAGTAAATGTTACCATACAAGTAAAAGTAAGAGTTAGCGCAGAGGTCGAGTGATCGCCTACTGCGCAACGGGTCGCGGGTTCGATTTCCGTACGGGACAAATATTTTGTATGGCCTACAAAAATTTGTTCCGGTCTGGGCGTATGTGCATGTAATATTCTATGTTTGTAACTGCACCCACGACACAGGAGAAATCCCAGTGAGGGGCGACTTTTTTTTAATTGTTTAGAACACAAGTAAAAGTAAGAAATTCATTGCCCCATAGTTCAACGTCTGGAAATGATTTCGGCCATCTTGGATTATTGGACTATCTTGGATTTTGTGCAAAATGACGAAGCCTAATGCTCACTAATGTGACCACAGAATATAAGCGATAACTTTTTATCGTACAAACGTATGAAGCTTTAGATTATCAGCGAGGTCATCAAATAAAAAACATGTGCGTGTGGTGTGAGAGCTCTTTTTTTAAAAGTTATAATATTTTTACGAAATCAAGGAAGAATTTAGGAAATAATTGTGAAAACAACATGGTGAAGATAAAAAAATTGTGAAATCAATAGGGAGAAAGTTCTGGTCGATTAACTGGAACACTCACTCTGCCAACCAGAGAAAATACGTAACTCCGGTCTCAAAATATATTAGATATAAATGTTCAACATTTTTATGTGGAATAATTGTGTTGAATTTGTGAAACCTATTCACAAATATTCAAAAGATTTTAACGGTTTATAAGGATTTGGCAAAGGTTTATTTGGAACACTCAGTTCTCTTATGGTGCAGACGGAGTGTTCCTAAACTTATCAACTTTGACTAAATAAATCGTTAATATTCTTACTCTGTTTCACGAGTATAACGCAGAGTCAATTTGTGAAACAAAAACATTGACGTAAAACATAATAGTTAGAGATAAAATTAAAAATATACTTTCTTTACAACATCCCGTGCGAGAGCTCCGTATTTTAGATATTATTTACATAACCCGAACTTAAATACAAACGGAGGCCACATCAGAAATTGTGAAAATGTTGTCACTAAAATTTTGACTCATTTTTTATTTCAGAGCTTGTTTAATTTTAACAATAATCAACTTTATTACATTTCTAAGCGAGAAATGCATAGGGTGACCATTTTTTTGTCGGACACATTTTTTTAAATGCTTGGAAAAAAGGTAGAGTAGGCGTTACGCCAAGAAGCTTCAGAAAGTTCAAAGGACAGGGACAGTTTCAGTGACGGAGGCAGCAATGAGAAACAATGACAATGATGAGGAAGACTTTTTTAATTCTGTTACTCAGTGTAAAAAAAAACCTAAGAGCCTCAAATCATTAAAGGCTAAAGCTCAATCTCTCGTCAAAATGTGGCTAGACACGAAATCCAAAGACTCTTTTAATGATGCGGCATTCCTCGAGGAACAGATATTTATAAATCTGTTTACTTATATTAAATATAATACTGCTATACCCTCGAGCGCTGTAGTTGAACGTCTTTTTTCCACCGGCAAAGATATTTTAACACCGAAACGAGCCTCACTCTCAGACGAGAACTTCAACATACTAATGTTCATGAAGGGGAATATCCACATTGTGCCAGATGATTAAATTACACACTTTTATTTTTTATATATTTACACACTGTCTTTTTTTGAACCTAACTTATTAACTTCCAGAACCCAAAACAACAGTTTTTGTAAGCAGATCACTACCACAACGATATAAAAAATGCAATTTAACGGATTAACGACTAACGTTAACTTGCGTTAAATCTTCCGAAATGTAACGTTTTAACGTTTAACGAGATTAATTTTTTTAGTAACGGATTAACGATTAAAGAAGTTATCTATTTGATTAACGGTGCCCAGCTATGCTAACTATTTACTGTTTACACTCATAGCTTTCCTGTAAATATTTCCATAGATTTCTATAGATTCTTGTCAAACGCAACATTTGATTGAGCGTTGCAATTATTTATTTGTATTGTGTTGTTATATAATCGTGTGTTCCCGCTTACTGGTAATAAGTAAGAACGTAAGTACCTATCTTCATCAGTACGATTTATTTATTTTATAATAGTAAAGGTTCAGTATTTCGTTTTCGTATGTGTTAAGAGAAGAGTGAAATTATTAAGCATTTAATAAAGGCTCCAAAAAATAAATAAATAAATATAATATAAATAAAATAAATATTTAAATAAATTATTTCTAATCAGCTGTCAGATCATTTCACAATTAATAAAAGCCTACATATGAACCAATTTGGCTTTACTAAGGGTCGTTGTTGCACTACAGAGGCTGGAGTTGCACTTCTCAAACACATTTTTGCCGCCTGGGAGTGTAAACAGGATGTGATCGGTATACTTTGTGACCTGTCAAAGGCTTTTGACTGCGTTGATCACCAGGCTCTTCTAAATAAGCTCAAGCGTTATGGTGTGTCTGAAGAGGCAATAAAGCTTATTGAGTCCTATTTGTCCAATAGGGTCCAAAAAGTTGTAATTAATAGAACTGAGTCTTCTGGTGCACCTATCATTATGGGCGTGCCTCAAGGATCAATACTGGGACCTCTGCTCTTCTTAATTTATATTAATGACCTCCCACACTTCACCAATAATCTGTGCGATACAGTAATATTTGTAGATGACACTTCTTTAATATTTAAGGTTGACAGAGGAAACGGAAATACAGATTCTAAAGTATTGCATTGGTTCACTGTGAATAATTTATCATTAAACTCGAGTAAAACTAAATGTATTAAGTTTTCATTGACAAATGTTAGGAAAGTGGATAATATTGTGGAAATGAATAATCATAGTACTGTTGAATTCGTCTATTTTACAAAATTTTTGGGTATAACACTAGATTCAAATTTGCAGGATCCACATATTGCATCCTTGGCAAACAGACTCAGTTCTGCGGCATATGCTGTAAAAAAATGAGACAACTTACTGATGTTGAAACGGCAAGACTGATTTACTTTAGTTATTTTCACAGTGTCATGTCATATGGGCTACTACTGTGGGGATCAGCTGCTCGTATAGAAAGTATTTTTTTACTTCAATAAATTGCCGTGCGGACTATTTATAATTTACGAACAAGGGATTCTCTACGTGATTTATTTAAAGAAATTAATGTATTGACTTTAGCAGGACAGTATATTTATGAAAATTTGATTTATGTTTGTAAAAATTATAACACATTTGATACCAATTTTAAGTTTCATAACTTAAATACAAGAAATAAAAATAAACTTGCCGTTTCAACGTACAAGCTCAAAAAAAACTAGAGGCTCATTTATGGGGAAATGTATATTTTTTTACAACAAAGTTCCACAGATAGTGTTACTAATTTACCTTTTCATAAGTTTAAAGCGCATGTAAAAAAGACTAATGAGTAAAGGATATTATAAAGTCAATGATTATCTGAATGATGTCAACGCTTGGTCTTAATTGTAGACTTAATTTATAGATATTTAAATGTATAATGTACACTGACACATCTAATCTTGTAATGGAAGTTGAACTCAATCTTTTACTTTGAATTCAGCTTCCAATTGACGACTATGTAACAATACAGGGAGAAAAAAAAAGCGGTTGCTGGTTCTTTCTAGTACAATGTCTCCCGCCGTAGACTTGTGAACCAATGGCGTAGCTTCTTTGACGTTCAAAAGTGATTGTAAAATCCCAATTGAATAAAGAATATTGAATTTGAATCTGTTTTCCCGGATCAGTATAATCTGAACATATGTAAATAAAAAAGCATCTTTTAGGCGAGCATGTACCACCTTAGGCATAAATAATATAAAAAAATTAAAAAGTACAAACAACAATATTTTATTTGATGTATGCATGGTCACCCTAAACAAATTTCTCACATAGAAATGTAATAATGTTGATTATTGTTTAAATTAAACAATCTCAGAAATAAAAAACGTGTCAAAACTTTAGTGACAACATTTTCACAATTTCTGATGTGGCCTCCGTTTGTATTTAAGTTCAGGTTATGTAAATAAAATCTAAAATACGGAGCTCTCGCACGGGATGTTGAGAAGAAAGTTTTTTTTTTCATTTATTCTCTAACTATTATGTTTTAGGTTAAGGTTTTTGTTTCACAAATTGACTCTGCGTTATACTCGTAAAACAGAGTAAGAATATTAACGATTTATTTAGCCAAAGTTGATAAGTTTAGGAACACTCCGTCTGCACCATAAGAGAACTGAGTGTTCCAAATAAACCTTTGCCAAATCCTTATAAACCGTTAAAATCTTTTGAATATTTGTGAATAGGTTTCACAAATTCAACACAATTATTCCACATAAAAATGTTGAACATTTATATCTAATATATTTTGAGACCGGAGTTACGTATTTTCTCTGGTTGGCAGAGTGAGTGTTCCAGTTAATCGACCAGAACTTTCTCCCTATTGATTTCACAATTTTTTTATCTTCACCATGTTGTTTTCACAATTATTTCCTAAATTCTTCCTTGATTTCGTAAAAATATTATAACTTTTAAAAAAAGAGCTCTCACACCACACGCACATATAAAAAACTACGGCCAGTGCGTCAATCGCTTCGACGATTGGGAAAAAAAATAGTCACACTTGAAAATGTGTAAAGTGATTTGAAGTGTAAGTTAATGTTGCAAAATTAGTAGTTGGACATTTTAGATACTGTAGGAGGAACCAATAGAGATTTTCTGAAAAGATTTTTAGGAGTTGACAAAAGAAAGTATTCTGAACCTTTAAGGAAATTCGCGCTGTGCTTACACTTTTTAAGTTCAAAGGCATATGAGTTTGTACGTAAGTAATTTAATACGTGTTTACCACACCCAAAACAGCTGGTAAGTGGCGAGGAGTAGACAGCCTCTAGAAAATGTTTGTGATTTATTAGCAATTTTGTGCCATAGCTAGTAATCTGGCTTAATCCAAATGAAATAAGTCATATCTCTAGTTTGTCTGAATATTTAACAAGAACACATAGGATGTAGATATAGCTCTATGCACCGAACAAGTGTTTCTAATCTAATTAATTATATAGGTACTTGACAGAACATAATCTTCCTCAGAGATCTACAAATTGGTCTTGTCCTGCGCTATTTTCAAGTTGCCGCCAGCGGGAGCGAGGTTGGGGGTGGCAACACGGGCAACTAAAGAATAAACAGCTACATCGGCATCTTGCGTTCTTTGCCAGATCTTTTTTTCACATTGTGAGCAAGCTTACCAACTTTGGGCTTTTAGCACCATATTGAGTGCGGTATCAGTAGTTCAGTTCATGAACTTACCCAGCCCAAGTGAATTTTTACCTGTATTGTAGTGAATTTTATCTCTGTAAGCCGAAGTCCTTTATTCGATGACAATAACGGTGCTATTGAAATCTAATTTTAGAAAATGTTTATTTAAAATTTAATATTATTCACAAATATTTAGTAAATGTGTAAATATTGGATTTTAAATAAACTGCAGAGAAAAAGAAAAAACAATGATTATTGCCCGCTGTATTCTTAATCGAGCGACGATCTTCGCAAGGTACCTAGCTGGCAAAAGCTGGAAGCGAGTGGTCGCGGATCGTGCTCAGTGGCGAGCACTTGGAGAGGCCTATTAGCAGCAGTGGACGCGTGTGGATGATGATGATGGTTCCTAATATTTTTTCTTATATTTGTAAAGATGTTTACATGATAGCTTAAATAAATAATTAAGTAAAATATTTTAAAACGAAATATACTCGAGTTAATCCGAAAAGTGTAGTTTTATTTAAAAGTGTAAATAACTTTAGACTGCGGCGAAGGTTGAATGAAGAATTCAATAAAAAGCTAGACTAGAGAGCTCATTAAAATGTCTCAAAAAAAATACGTAAATCAATCAACCCTACTTTATGTTTATAGTGGTAAAAGCCACTATAAACTTAAAGTAGGGTAAAACTTAAAGCAACACTGGTATACCCATCTACTTTAGGCAGGTATGACGTCATCTATGTCTGTCCCTTACGGGCTTAGATAAAGAATGAATAGATGGGCTATAAAAGCCGTCAAACATGAGGAAAAGAGATAAACTTATACACATTGCCAAAGGAAAGAAGAAGATGCCATCATTTTTTTTTGTCCATGTCACCGTATATAGGTGAAACTGGTAGTGGGGATTGTTTATCACCAGCGTCTGGTGCTAAACAAATACGTGGAAGAATTTTGTTGTGTGAATTATAGCTTACTGTGTAATTATTTAACACTTTAATTAGTGTAATTGTGAACTATTTGAACATTTAAATCATGGTGCACTGCTCCGTTTTAGGTTGTAATAGTGATAGTGCTAGAAAACAGGAAAATATAACCTTTTACAGGTAAGACCTAAATTGTGTCAATAAAAAGCTCCAAAACTATTTTTTAAATTATAAATACAAGTTATATTGCAATATTTTATCATTCTACTATAGTTCTCAATCATATTATGGGATTAAACATGAAATTTCAAACAAAGTAGTAAGGTTACTGTTAACCTAACAAGCTAGGAATGTCTCCATACAATATGGCCACGTATACAGCCAACGCGTATAACATTTTGCCGGGTTATAATTATACCAGTTACGCTACGACTATTTTTCCTTGATTCGTAGGTAATTTGTTACGTGAAAGGGAACTCACATATTAGTTTCTGTGTTACATTAATATTGACATATTTAAGTATAAAATTTTGAGCATTTTAGATAACAAAGTTAATTCTTTTGAAGTGAGACTTTCCATTTGCTTGTTTGTCTGTATTTAACAGATTTCCTTCGGAGATAACTACTCGAAACCAGTTGGGTTAAAGCTACTGGTCGATTGAATTGGCAGCCAACCAAGCATACCCGAATGTGTTCTAAGCATTTTGAACAACAGTGGATTCAGAAAAACAAAAAAGGCACTTTTCTTAGGAGTGGTGCTATTCCTAAACTTTTTTTACAGATCAGTAACTTATACATATTATATCTATATTTTTCACAAACCCAACTATTTTTATGGGGGATTTCGAATTTTATTTTACAGTTTTGGATTAACATGGGTAGGGTAGGTACCAAATCCTTTTCTACTATTTTGATATCATCATCATCATCACCACAGCTCATATACGTTCCCACCGAGGGGTTCGAGCCTACCCTATGTTAGGGAGATTAGGCCTTAGTCAACCACGCTGGCCCAGTGCGGATTGGTCGACTTCACATACATCATTGAATTTCTTCGCAGATGTATGCAGGTTGCCTCACGATGTTTTCCTTAACCGTAGGAGCGTCGGATAAATGTGCATATGAAATTCGAAACGAAAAACACATTGGTACATGGCGGGTCTCGAACCCTGACCACCCGATTGGAAGGCAAGTGCCGAGTCCACAGCGCCACCGACGCTCCGACCAAACAAATTATTAATGGCCAAACATATTATTAATGGTTTGATTTTGGTCATTTTCTATTAATATAACAAGTCTGACCATTAGTACAGATACAGTTTAAAAATTTATTAATTAATATTTTTACTGTTGTAAAATTAGAACCGGCTTTTATTTTTAACCTGTATACATATTGTTTCAGGACGCATCGGTATTGGATTTCGGTTCAAATTTCAATACGCCTCGAAAGAGAAAAATGCGGCTTCAAATGCTGGGTTTGAAACAATCAGCGAGAAATTAAATAGACAATGTTTATTTTATATTATACATTTTCTAAATCTTCACAAATATTTAGTAAATGTGTAAATATTGGATTTTAAATAAACTGCAGAGATAAAGAAAAAACAATGATATTTTGATATGGCCAAACATATTATTAATGGTTTGATTTTGGTCATTTTCTATTAATATAACAAGTCTGACCATTAGTACAGATACAGTTTAAAAATTTATTAATTAATATTTTTAATGTTGTAAAATTAGAACCTGCTTTTATTTTTAACCTGTATACATATTGTTTCAGGACGCATCGGTGTTGGATTTCGGTTCAAATTTGAATACGCCCCGAAAGAGAAAAATGCGGCTTCAAATGCTGGGTTTGAAACAATCAGCGAGAAATTAAATAGACAATGTTTATTTTATATTATACATTTTCTAAATCTTCACAAATATTTAGTAAATGTGTAAATATTGGATTTTAAATAAACTGCAGAGATAAAGAAAAACAATGATTATTGCCCGCTGTATTCTTAATCGAGCGACGATCTTCGCAAGGTACCTAGCTGGCAAAAGCTGGAAGCGAGTGGTCGCGGATCGTGCTCAATGGCGAGCACTTGGAGAGGCCTATGTCCAGCAGTGGACGCGTGTGGATGATGATGATGATTCCTAATATTTTTTCTTATATTTGTAAAAAATGTTTACATAATACCTAAAATAAATAATAGTAAAATGTTTTAAAACGAAATATACTAGAGTAAATCCGAAAAGTGTAGTTTTATTTAAAAGTGTAAATAACTTTAGACTGCGGCGAAGGTTGAATGAAGAATTCAATAAAAAAAAATCGCAACTTCCTCCCACTTTTATTTTTTGAGACATATTATTGAGCGAGGGGCGCTCATTAAAATGTTTCAAAAAAATACGTAGATCAATCAACCCTACTTTATGTTTATAGTGGTAAAAGCCACTATAAACATAAAGTAGGGTAAAACTTAAAGCAACACTGGTATACCCATCTACTTTAGGCAGGTATGACGTCATCTATGTCTGTCCCTTACGGGTATACGGTCACGTCCTATCTATTCATTCTTTATCTAAGCTTACGGGTATACGGTCACGTCCTATCTATTCATTCTTTATCTAAGAGGGGGGCAGAACAAAAAGAAGAAAAAGATTACTTTTAGACACAGCCATATAAATAATTATATGTCTGTGCTTTTAGACTACATTATTAGCATAAAGATTCCTTTGCTTCATCAAAAATAGAAAATTAAAAAGTATCAAAAGCTGTCTATGGTATTGTTATTTCACTTTTTGGTACAGAATAGTACAGATGTCGAAATAACAGTGAAAGTTATTATTTCTGTTAAAATCTATCGAAAATGGTGAGTTATTTTGCTTCAACATTAATCCTTTTGTCTTTTCTTTTTATGTGCCCAATAATGATAATATCATGATTTAAAATGTTTCGCTGTTATTGACAGTTTTATATCTGGAGGTTATGACGTTCTTTCTTACGTTTTGCTTTCAGAATAAGCTAAAATCATCACAGAGAGACAAAGTAAAGAAATTCGTGGCGTTTACACAAACAAGTGAAACAACGGCAATATATTGCTTATCACAAAATGATTGGAAGTTAGATCTCGCCAGTGATAACTACTTCCAGAATCCTGAAGCATACTATAAAGATCCCGTGAAAGCTGCTGTGGACAGAAAAAAGCTAGAACAACTATTTAATAAATACAGAGATCACCAGGAAACAGATAAAATCACTGTTGATGGAGTTATGAAGTTTCTAGAAGATTTGAATTTAAGCCCTGAATCAATATTAGTATTGATCATTGCCTGGAAATGTAAAGCTGCTGTTCAGTGTGAATTCTCTAAAGATGAATTCACGATGGGATTGCTAGAGCTAGGAGTAGACAGCATAGAAAAATTAAAAGCAAAACTACCCACATTAGAAACAGAAATCAAAGACAATAACAAATTTAAAGATTTTTATCACTTTACTTTTAATTATGCAAAAAATCCAGGTCAAAAAGGTCTGGAACTAGATATGGCAATCGCATATTGGAATATTGTCCTCCGTGGGAGGTTTAAGTTTTTAGATGCTTGGTGTAAATTTCTCACGGTATGTGTATTCAGAAATTTGATTCATTTTTGTCCAAAAAAGTTTTTGCTTACAATATAATTTAAACTATATTTATTTTTTTTAATTACAAATTTTGTATAGACTTCTTTTACTAATAATATATTGATTACATGTTTCAGGAGCACCACAAAAGATCTATTCCAAAAGACACTTGGAACCTACTTTTAGACTTTGCAACACAAATCGATGATGGCATGAGCAACTATGATGCTGAAGGTGCTTGGCCTGTTTTAATCGATGACTTTGTAGAGTGGTGTCAGAAACAAGGTCTTGCAGCTGATGGAGTCAAAGCTCTTGAGGCGGCATCTGGCTAGCTATCACTCATAAGCTGCTCTCAGCATGAAGTGCAGGCACTTGGCAAAGCTAATCAGATGGAGCATAATGATCAAAATATTGTTGTTACAATGAAGGCATATATTCTTTTGTTACTGTCTCGCTTCATCTTGTTTGGTCTCAAGCTGTATACAGTTGAGTGGATTACTATCTTAAATTGTGTTCAATTTATATAGCTGACCGTAGCGCTATATTAATACAACATGGGCCTCCATGGTCTAAAGGATACTGCCACAAATGCCTGTTATCTAGCAAGTGAAGAAATGTAAGCTTCATTGCCACTCTATTGTATAGAGCTATTAGACTAATTGTCCAGTAGATAGCAAATTTTCATAGTAGGTCCATGTTGATCCACTTTTCTTGTTACTTGCACTAGGGTATTTTAATAAGAGTTTGAGGAATTTTATTCCTGTAATGGAATATGAGTTAGAGATATTACAAAAATGTTTGAAAACTTTCGAAATCTCTAATTTTCTAGAATAGAGTGCGATTATAAATTAAGATGTAAATATGTATATAATTATCACATTAATGATATTACTTTTTATTAAGTATTAAAGCGTAGGATTGTTTTAATTTCTTATCATTTCAATGTGTCTTTTAGATGTTGAAAAGAATAAAGGCATAATATTATGTCTATTTAGTATACAATTTAATAACATAAAGTTGACAAATATTTTGTCCTTACTGTTTTCTTTATTCACTAGCAATATTCAATATGAGTGGAATTACAGCAATTAAACAACTAAATTATAATTTAGTTAGTTCCAGAAATTTCATTAAACATACATATATACCTACTCTTATATTAATCACATGATTTAGCTGTTTGGCACATGTAAAGGTGGACATAATAGAAGACAAAAAATAAAATGTTTTCTGTATTTAAAAAACGATTGAAGATAATTATAGATTATATATATTTTTAATTTTTATATATTTTTTGACATCTTATATCAAACTTCTCTACTAATATTTTATAAAACACGAATTCTTGTCTATTAAATTTACTGAATATAATTTCATCCAAACTGAGTTGATCAAGTCTATCAAGGTGTCCTCAGATGAAGCCTATCTATTCTATTTTTATTTTCTAGTACTTTGCCTCTAGAATAAAAATCAAAGTGTTTGGTACTTAGTTCTAATGTACAAAAGATGAAATTGATGTATTGAGTATTAATATACATTAAATTGTTTCAAACGTGTTTGGTTGCAGTCTCTACATTACTATAACAGTTATAATAACAAGCTGTGTGGTGTCGTGGGCCACCCGATAGGAACGAAGTTCTTTATGCTAGTCAACAAATCTTTGTTTTCTTTTATAGGATCAATATGGCTTTCATTTAAAAATCTCAATCGATCATGTTTCAATCTCCTATGATATGTTTTCGAGTTATTTAATAATATATGCCTTCTAACACTTTTTGTAACACAGTTTTTGCCGGCTAGCCCGTCTCCACAACATCCCATAAGGAACTTCGTTCAAATGAAGGTTGTTTTATTATGCATTGGCAGCCCAAACCTTTCTTAGGCAAGGCCTGTGCTCAGCAAAAGTCATATCAGGAATGATCAAAGACTACTACTATTACGATGCACGAGGCAGGAGTTGCGAGCACCCACAGAGAATTATTGTAACTCTTGCTTGACAGACGCCCTCGCCTTAAAGCAATGCTCGATGGTGTAGTACCTAAATGTTTCTGTTTGCGACTAATAAATAAGCTCTGGCAACCTCACTCGTAGGAACACTAACATATATTTCATTATTTTTCGCATCTTCTGTGAGATAGAGCTACTTTTCCCTAGTTGGCGCAGCGCAGTGTGTCATTCAATGTCCTATCTCTCTCCAAAGAGGCGATGCATAAAGCGTTCAGCCACTGTATGTATGTACTTTCTATGGTATTATGGTGAAGAATGAAACAACTACAAGTCTGGCTTAATTTCAGTGAGAGCACTATACCGGGTGTAACAGAATACCGCAATAATATTTAAGGTTGTTGATTAACAAAAAAAATGTTTTATGACTATTCTTTGTATTTTTATTGTATGCCTACATTTGATTTAATATGCTTAACTGTTAAGCTTATTAAATCGAAAGTAGGCATATAATAAAAATACGAAGAATAGTCATATATGCCTACTTTCGATTTAATAAGCTTAACAGTTAAGCATATTAAATCAAATGTAGGCATACAATAAAAATACGAAGAATAGCATTGACGTATATTAACTAGACGCGCTGTCCGGTACAGAGAAATTCACCCAGTCAACTGGAGCCGATCGGCACCAGTTGAGTTAAGCAGCGATTAGACTTCACGATCCATCGGGTGTTAGGGCGTCGCATCGGGAGCTAGGGCAGTTAAGCACCGATTACACTTCACGATCCATCGGGAGTTAGGGCCCTAGCTAGTGTGGTCTAATCGCTGTTAGGGAGTTAGGGTCCCGATATCGTGCGATCGTGGTTGCCCGATCGCCCTAACTCCCTAGTTAGGGAGATGTAATCGCTGTTAGGGCGCTCAGTCGCTGCACAGCGCTCGATGTGAGCGGATTGTTGCTGTGTATCGGAAGCGAAATTGGCCTCGCGTGCCAAGAAAATGTCGTCCAAAAAAGAAAAATCTGGTTTAATGAATCTTCTGGACATGTATAAAGCTATACCAAATTTATTTCTCGTCGCTAAAAATTTTAGCGTCACTGCTAATCGTTGTTTAGCACCTACACTTTCTCTAAATAATGTGTCATGTTTCTGAATATAATTATTATTATACTGTCACTTAATTTAAAATATGTTCAAATTGTGCAGAATTTATTCGTAAACAATTTTTGAAATCTTCTGGCTCTAATGAATATAAAATGTTCATATTGCATAGTTTAATTTTATTTTAATAATTTTTTATTTATTTACATCGCCTCAAATTTTTTATCTATCTATCGCATTACACAAAAACATGAGACTCATATAGGTCAGGATTGGTCTATGCATCTTCGACTTTAAATCTGTATGGCAGGGATCCTGGTGTAGAGCGTTATTTTTTCATAAATTTGTTATTTTTTTTGTTTATTTTAATAATTTGTTATTTTATTATTATTTTTTATGAATTACTTGTTTTTTATTTATAATTTTGTTTTCAGAAGAAAAAGAGTTATGTTAAGAATAAAAAAGCGATTTTTAATCGAATAATTTTCAGTTAAATGCCTACCATACAAAAAAAAGTGTCACTTGCATCGTAGTTTTATAAAAGTACACAGTGATTCTCTTTTTATTTTATTTTTTCACATTTACACCCGCAGTTGCGACAAGGGCGATACCATTTTTTTCATATTTGGAGAGTGCAGGAGCCATCCTTCCAACACCACGTTCGGTTGCCTACTGAGTTAGGGAGGCGATCTAGTGCAGTGTGATCAGAACGCTCTAACACACCGATTAGACTTCACGATCCATCGGGAGTTAGGGCCCTAGCTAGTGTGGTCTAATCGCTGTTAGGGAGTTAGGGTCCCGATATCGTGCGATCGTGGTTGCCCGATCGCCCTAACTCCCTAGTTAGGGCGTAAGTCGGGAGATGTAATCGCTGTTAGGGCGCTCAGTCGCCGCACAGCGCTCGATGTGAGCGGATTGTTGCTATGTATCGGAAGCGAAATTGACCTCGCGTGCCAAGAAAATGTCGTCCAAAAAAGAAAAATCTGGTTTAATGAATGTTCTGGACATGTATAAAGCTATACCAAATTTATTTCTCGTCGCTAAAAATTTTAGCGTCACTGCTAATCGTTGTTTAGCACCTACACTTTCTCTAAATAATGTGTCATGTTTCTGAATATAATTATTATTATACTGTCACTTAATTTAAAATATGTTCAAATTGTGCAGAATTTATTCGTAAACAATTTTTGAAATTCTGGCTCTAATGAATATAAAATGTTCATATTGCATAGTTTAATTTTATTTTAATTATTTTTTATTTATTTACATCGCCTCAAATTTTTTATCTATCTATCGCATTACACAAAAACATGAGACTCATATAGGTCAGGATTGGTCTATGCATCTTCGCAGGGCCGTCTTTCACCTATTAGAGGCCCTGGGCACATTAGGATAGTGGGCCCCCTATGACCATAATAAAGCACTATTTAACCGACTTTAAAAAGGAGGAGGTTATTAATTCGACCCGTATGTTGTTTTGTTTGTGTGTATGTACGCGATTACACCGCCAATTGTGGACCGATTTTCAAAATTCTTTTTGTATTTGATAGAGTATATTCCTGGGGTGGTCCCAAGGTTACCAAAGTCAGGACCTGACGATGGGATCCCATAAAAATCGAGGGAAACCCTTAAATTGTATAGGTATTTCCAACGTGTTTTGTATATATCTTACTGTAAAAGCCCGAACTACGGTAAATCCTAACATTTCCGGTAAAACCTAAGATTT
Organism: Schoenobius gigantellus; assembly: GCA_963935595.1. Classification (NCBI taxonomy): domain Eukaryota; kingdom Metazoa; phylum Arthropoda; class Insecta; order Lepidoptera; family Crambidae; genus Schoenobius; species Schoenobius gigantellus. Next base: position 6,545,268 of record OZ012544.1, on the reverse strand, counting down.
ATCAACTCTTAATGGTTAAAAGTCCGAACTGTTCTGTGATCATTGTTTATTTCGGACTTTTACCATTATACACCCGCTATGCACATGGTCCTACGTTCTCCTTTTTTTATTACATTAATTATTACAGGCGATTTAATCCTTTGACGCGATTATATGAAAAAAAGATGAAACACAGAAACATAACCAAAACCTTTCCTTAAATTTAAAAAAAAGTATTTAAATCGTTCAAGTTTTAGAGGAGAAAATAGAGGACTACGAAACGTCTATTTTGTGTATTTTTCAGTTGTCTCTATCGTACTCGTTTGTTTGGGGGCACAACGCGACAGCAATACTTGCATTTTGAAAAATCCTATTTTTAAATGCTCCTGACCTTAGTGTTTTCTCTTGAGACGCATAAAACGTGGGACTTTTTAGATTGATCAAATATTTTAATTAAGTAAGTTATAAAATACCAAATAATAAGATTAATAATGATTCCGTTACCACAGGCCAACGTAGGCATTTGTAAGAAAATAATTTTCGTTTTTGAATTGTTTTGTTTTTTTAAAGGTGTTTTAAAATTATGTTTTATAAGTTACTATAGCTTTCCGCTCGCGACTTCGCCCGCGTTATTTTTGTTTTCTCGTGGGAATTTTTTTCCCGTAGGAAAATTACCCTATGTCCTTCCCCTGGTCTCGAAATATATCCCTATACCAACTTTCAACAAAATCAGTTCAGTAGTTTCGAAACCTATTCAATACAAACACACAAACAATTAAATCTTTCCTCTTTATAATATTAGTACTTATAGATTAAAAAATTAATAAAAATAATTAAAATAACAAATGTTTTATCATAACGATAATTATCAATTTTTTATTTAGTATTTTAATGTGTACAATTACAGGTCGCATGTAACTTTGTCGTTTTGTACAGTCTAGGTGGATTCGTAACTTAATTAATTTGTAAGGTGCTGACTCATAGTTAAATTGAAAAGAAAAACGACAGAAATACACATTGTTTTATTCCGAAAACCAATATTTACTAACTGTCATTGGTAAAACCTAGCATACCCCAAAGTCTAAAAGCCTGAAAATCATCTATTCTTTTTAAAATCCTAACAGTTACCAGCTCATGTAGGATTTACCGACAAAACCTAATATTTACTGACATACGGGCTTTTACAGTAACAGATACACTATAAAATCACCTTTATATTAAAATATATTTCATTTCTAGACATTATCAGGTCCAAAGTGGATAATAATGTTCTTTACTGACAAATTCAAATTCAAAAATCTTTATTCAACTTAGGCCTTTACAGGCACTTATTGACGTCAAAACAAAGCAAAACATTCTAATTTAAAGGAAACATAAATTTAACCTTGTATGTGCATACATCCTGAATATACCTACTCAAGATGTCTGCAAATACAAGTAGTAATGAAAAAAAAAAAGTTGAATCTACACCTGTTCGGAAATTGGGAGAGCCTTCTCGAGAAGAACAGGCAAGAAACTCGAAAGGTCAAATTTTTTATCTCCTCTTTTAAATCGCCATTTACAATTTTGGTTTTGTTACATAGTCATTGAAACTTTTAAAAAAAATTACAATCGGTATGCTTACATACACTTAAAATGTCAAAAAATAAGTTATAGACGTATACATTAATCATAATACAATAAATAATGTTGTTACCAAACATTTGATAACTTAGTCTAATTCAAAATCAGTGTCAGTTCTTTTCTGCAAACAACATTTGTTAACATCAATAGCTATACACAACAACACGATTATTGACATTATAACGAATAATAACTTCATATTAACACCAGGCATTGGCTTCATTTAAATAATCCTTGACTTTATAATATCCTTTACTCATTAGACTCATTAGAGTCCTTTACTCATTAGAGTCTTTACTCATTAGAGACTTTATAATATCCTTTACTCATTAGACTCCTTTACTCATTAGAGTCTGACAAAACCTAAGATTTACCAATTTATAAGGACTTTTACAGTAATATATATCTACGAGTATTCAATAGAAAATAAGAGCCACCTATTATTTTTATTGATTTTCAATAGAATCTTATTGCTTATTTATATTAGGTACGCACTTAATTTATTTGTCGTCAAAAACGTTCGGGACCTTAAAACCAATAAACAAACAGAGAAGAAATGAGTACCTAATGTTAGTTTGTTTATCATACAATTTTACAGGTGGCTGTAATTTTGTTTTGAGTAGTATATAATATAGTATGTATAATGAGAAAGTAGAGTAGCTATCGGTTATCGCTTGCTAATCGAGTAGGGACTAGGGGGCCCCAGTCCATCGGGGGCCCTGGGCATGTGCCCATTGTGCCCAATGGGTAAGAGGGGCCTGCATCTTCGACTTTAAATCTGTATGGCAGGGATCCTGGTGTAGAGCGTTATTTTTTCATAAATTTGTTATTTTTTTATGTTTTTTTGTTTATTTTAATAATTTGTTATTTAATTATTATTTTTTATTAATTACTTGTTTTATATTTATAATTTTGTTTTCAGAAGAAAAAGAGTTATGTTAAGAATAAAAAAGCGATTTTTAATCGAATAATTTTCAGTTAAATGCCTACCATACGAAAAAAAGTGTCACTTGCATCGTAGTTTTATAAAAGCACACAGTGATTCTCTTTTTATTTTATTTTTTCACATTTACACCCGCAGTTGCGACAAGGGCGATACCATTTTTTTTTCATATTTGGAGAGTGCAGGAGCCATCCTTCCAACACCACGTTCGGTTGCCTACTGAGTTATGGCGGCTGTACACTCTCGCCGAGACACCCCGAGACAGGCCGAGTGCGAGAGTGTACATGGTAGCTCTCGCCTCGCCTCGGGATGTCTCGTGCTTACTCGCCCGCTCTCGCTCCCGTGTCGGTTTTTTGTGCCCGAGTCAAAGGGTCTCGGCATGTCTCGCGAGGAACGGCGAGAGCATTGATGTACACTCTCGCCAAGTGCAGTGCATAGCCAGCAACCGCTCTGAACACACGTGAATTGAGTCGTACTAATCATAATATTTCACATCGGAATAAGTATTTGCACGTCGAAAAATGACAAAATATGTTGGATTGGCTTCTTATAATCATCTCTGTAACCATATTTTTATCCGACTTCAAAAAAGGAGGAGGTTCTCAATTCGATGCGTATGTTTTTTTTTGTGTGTATGTTATAGGCCCTACTCACGATGCAATTTCGCTAGCAATTTGTTGCTGCGATCTGTTGCAATGCAACAGATTGCGACGTGAATAGGCAGGTTGCAGGTTGCATGCAATTTATCGCAGGTCGCATCGCCCGCGCTAGCGACCGACTGATTGCTGCAACTTATTGCGAGGTGAATAGCGCGGTTGCATGCAACTTGGCTCAGTCGCACGTGTGCCGCTTAGTCAGCCACACCTCTGTAGTGTAGGTAGCGTTTAGAATAAGTAATGAAAATGATCCGCAGAGAAAAAATTGAGAAATCTTCTGGTTCCAATTCCAAATGAAACATAACGTTCATTTGCGATATTTTATTTTGTAGCTGTAACCATTTTTTTGCCCAAAACTGTTTTTCTTTCTTCCTCGCAGGTGTTTAAATTGTAGAAGCAAGAGCTAATGCAAATGCTACTTTTTAGGGTTCCGTAACCAAAGAGTAAAAACGGGACCCTTTTAGTAAGACTCCGCTGTTCGTCTGTCTGTCCGTTCGTCCGCTTGTCTATTTTTTTTAAAGAACGTCGCCCTGCACTAGGACTCTGCGCTAACCGTCTGTCACTAGGCTGTATCTCATGAACCTAGCAAATATTTAAAGGGAGCCCCCAAACAATAAATGTGATTTTTTGCCGTTTTTTGCTCGATATTAATAACGGCAACAGGTAGACGCTTGAAAGATTTTTTGTATAGGTTATTGTACGGAACCCTTCGTGCGTGAGTCCGACTCGCACTTGGCCGGTTTTTGAAATCTAGATAGCGTTGGTGGCATTATTATACGATTCGGTACGTAGGTGTGTACACGTTGTGACGTTTAGGTGTTTGTTCACAAAATGAAATTGCAAGCGAAGTTGCATAGGTGAGTAGAGCACGTGCAACCGCGACTGCAACATGTTGCAGCAACAGATCGCAAGTTAGATTGCATCGTGAGTAGGGCCTATTACGCGATTACGCCGCCAATTGTGGACCGATTTTCAAAATTCTTTTAGTATTCGATAGAGTAAACCCCAAGGGTGGTCACCAAAGTCAGGATCTGATCATGGGATCCCATGAAAATCGACGGAAACGCTAATTTAATACCAGCTCACTGAAGGTGAGCTGGTATTAAATTCGGGTTTCTTTCACTAAAAAGATTGCATTCACTATAAAGTTAAAAATAAAAAATATTATATAAAAAATTAAAACCTACTTCAAAAACACTGAGAAGTTAAAAATAATATAAGAATAGGTACAGACAACATCTCACTTCTATATTGAAGTCGGTGCCAAACGATGATCTCCTAGAAAGTGTTAAAATTTGTCACCGACTTCAATATAGAAGCGTGATGTTGTCTGTACCTATTCTTATATTATTTTTAACTTTTCAGTGTTTTTGAAGTCGGTTTTTATTATTATTATTCGATGCATAGCGACCATCCACCATCTTCTTTGACGCCACTCTTTTTGAATTTTTTTTGTATGATATTCGTGTACATACATATAATAATTAATAGTGCATAGCGAAACAGTGGAAGCGACTTCTAACGCGTCCATCCTCTCGGTGATCAAAACCGCAAGTGAATAGACGAGAGTGTACATGGTAAGCACTCGCTGACAGGTCTCTCGGGCGAGACCTCTCGGCGAGACTTGACGAGAGCACTCGTCGAGAGTGTACAGCCGCCATTAGGGAGGCGATCTAGTGCAGTGTGATCAGTAGCTCTACCATGAGTTTGCATTCGTTTGGAGTCGATATCGACTGCGTAAATTTTTGTATGGAACTTTGTACAGCGCCCCTAGCGGTAACGCGGTGAACTAAAATCGGTACCATGAGTGCAATAGTTTACGATACGTCGCGAACCTATCGAAAACGCGCTCGCTATCGACAATCGTTTTGTGCATATTGTATGGAAATCGGTACCATGAGTTCATGATTTGACAGCTACTCGATAGACGATAACGTACAAAACGATAACTCTTTAGTTACGTTACTCACTTACATTTTCAAGCGTGAGACTCGATTCCATAGATAATCTAAGCAAGTTTGGAATAATATTATTGAGTTAAATTAGTTAATAAGTTGTGATTTTTTTTTGCATGGAATATGCCAACCACGGCTGAGTTCAAGAATAATAACACATACATAATATATACGTCAATGACACGAAAACAATTAAAATACGGGAGCAGTCGTGAGAAAAAGTTCAAGAGTGATTACAACTATTTTTGTGCCAATTATAGTATTATAAATAAGCATTTCAGCATTGGTGTTTAAAAGCAAATACAGACTTGAAACTGAAAGCTATACAGAGTTTATGTAAGTAACCTCAAAATCAAATTACCATTTTTAAAAAGTTATTCACAATTTTGTTTTGATCTTAATAGCTTTATGATCATAGAGGTATGTATCGTAAGTGTATAATACTGTTTTATGACAACTGAAGTGAATATATGGGTAATAATTCAGATTGTCTTCGTATGACCCCTTCAGTAGGTTAATGCAAAACTTGTATTTTTGGAAATAACAAAACAAAATGTCATCCTTTTATGTATGGCAAAATAACACATTCAATAAACTACAAGGCATCCCTAGAAGTTAAGGAATTGTTTGACAAGCTGATAACAAATTAAAAATAGTCTATATCAAAGTGTTAAAATACCTATTCTATAACATTTTATTTACAAAACATTTCTTGCAGATTATCCATAAATGGGACTGTTGATGCCACATCCATACTTGCGTGCACCAAGTCCAATGAAGAAGCAAAGAATTAGCTGGATATAACAGCCAGTCAAATGGAAAAAGAATTGTGGTTAAAAATCATTGTCACTGTGTAGAGAGGTAAAACATTCATACACCCTCAAATGTAAAGAATTGCATTTTATTTTCTATATTATAAACCTTAATAACTTTTTTAAATAACTTCTTAGAGTTGTTTCTCTAATAAAAAGCTATTGGAAATAGGTATACCTAATTTTTTTACAAAGAATAAAACTGACTTCAAAAACACCAAAAAGTCATAAATAATATAAGAATACATACAATATCACATTTTTATATTGAAGACGGTGCCAAGCAATATCACCTGAAAAGTTTGGCACCAACTTCAATATAAAAATGTGATAATTATTGTATGTATTCTTGTATTTATAACTTTTGGTGTTATGGAGCCTGTTTAATTTTTTTTGAAAAAAATAATATTTCAATATTTTTAGTACAATTCCCAAACTCGTCACCTACCAGAAACCTTCCATCATCATCAGCTCAGTAACATGATATGATGACTATCAGATGCAAATAGGTACCTACTTACCTAAATATCGTCAGAAAAAAATGAAACATGTTGGATGTGCCTCTGTAATTTAAGTGTTGTTTCCTTCCATTATCTCAGGATCCCTCTATCGATTAAAAGAAAGAATTTTGAAAATCGGTCCACAATTGGCGGAGTAATCAGTGAACATAATATTTGAAAAAAAAGGATTCAGTCAACATCTCCTTTTTTGAAGTCGGTTAAAACTTAAAAAGGTGCATATTATTATATGATTTTATTTTTTACAGCTACATTTATTTTGGATGAGTGGCGGAGGATGATTTGATTGAGTGGCATTGATGATAATACAGAATGGTGCAGCCAAGACCTTCGGTTTTAGCATTTCATTTTTTGGGCTGATTTATTGCCACAGCTGCAGTTGGATTTTACAGTGTCACAATAGTTTGGATTGCATTAAAAAGGAAAAATTGGTTGATGATTTTTTTATTGGTAGATTAATAAAAAGATGTTAACACATTTTTTACACCAAAAATAAATAAATTACATGAGCCCACTCTTTAATTTATTTACCTAAGTAGGATTTCCTTGTTTTGACAAAGCAAAAAATATTAATTTTCACTAAAATTCTAGGTCTATATTTCATACTGAATCTAATATAAAGAACAACAGAATTGTTGTATTTGTGCATATTTTACACAAGAATGTTGGCAAACAAGCAAATAGTCTACTAGATGATCATAGTCACCTATAGTCTTCTAATGACCAAAGTGTACAAAGTGTAGGTTATTATTTTATGAATGTAGTTACAGTACCCTGAAATTTCGTATCCTTCAATATAAAACAGAAAAGCATTGCTGCTTTGCAATAACACACAAGACCTAGTACCTCTGGTTATTTAACATAAACATTAAGAATTTGCATCAAAAACATTATCTTTCAATAGAGATTGTCCATTTTTTATGAGATTGGTCAGTCATGAACATTTCTATAAAACTATATTTTTACTTTTAAATCTTATGTAAAAGAAGTTATTACCTTACCTTACGTAAAAGAATATGGACATGATTCAGTATCAAAGTGCTTAATAAATATAACTTCCTGTGAGCTGTTCAATGAATATAAACAATATGAAATAAAACAAACAATCTTCTGTATATTTGAATTTATTCTGATTCATATGTCAAATAGGTGGATGGTATGAAAAAACAGGTTTGTTGGTGATATATATTGCCCAACCCAAAAACCATGTAAGAGTCGTAATGTGAACACAATAATTCACTGTTTTTCAGTCAACAATGCATTTATAGTAATATTCTTTAATTGCTTCCCTACCATTGCTGTTATTGTGATAAAATAATAATACAAACAAAATGTATTTTTCAGACTAACTTCCCACTGTATTTTACCCTTAGATCATTTAGCCTAATTTTACCTCATAATAATGTGCAGTTTGCTAAAGTATCCAGTGAGTTTTTAGCTGTGACTCTGCATACTTTCATTGTCATTAAGATTTTGGCAGCAATATAATTTTACTGACTTGTAATCATACAAAATAAGTAAAATACCAATAGAATATATTTTAATAATATAATAGTGTCGATTAAACAAATTTCTTCATCTATTAAGTTTGCTAAAATATGATAATTATTGAATGATAATAAATAACAGTAGTACCGTTTCTTCCTTGTGCAGTAATTTCTATGGTTGGACACTTGACTGTAATTCCAGGTAAATTTTGGAACTTAAACTTCTGCAACAACAGACATATCATTAAACATCACATAAAGCCGTAATAGATAATCATAATATTGTAAAATTCAAGTATTTTATATGAATATTGGCCGACGTCAGACGTCATCAACTTTATTTTAAGTTTTATATAAATTGCTTCATCATAAATACTCATACTGTAAAGGAGTAACATTTTTAGTTTTATTCATTCACCCACTCACTTATGCAGTTGTATATCTCTTGTAATACTACATTTGGCAGGTATCAATTTTCAGCATATTTGTCAACTCTATTGAATTAAACAAATATTATACATATTTTCCTGTGGGCCCTCGGGAACAATTGAGATAATGGTGATCTAAAGCCTGAAAGAAAAAAATAATTGGTTAAATTATTTAGCTATAATGGAAAATCCTTCAATTATAACGAATTGCACTATTTACATTTAAATTATCAATCCAATAGGTATCTTTGTGTAGCCACGTCTTTAAATAGATGGGTACTAAAAAACAAACCCATAGAAGCATAGAAAATGATTATTTTTAATGGAAAATGGTTACAATGTTTACCACAACAATGTTAATACTTACAATTAAACTATAATTACTATATATTCCTATGAATTGCGCCATTAACTGGAACCATGGAGCGCTTGTCTATATCATTATTAAATCAATACATGGCCTACATTTAATAAAAACTTATTCTTTAACGTAAAACTAAACAAGTTTTCGTGAATGTAATCAAACAATGATTAAAAATATAACCTATGAAATAATTTGAAGTTGACGTATAAACCGACTAAATTAAATCTTTCATAACAATATGGTAAGAAACCGAATTCAGCTACCTTTTTGCGAGGAAGGATTATAGCGTATTACCAACATGACGACAACAAATAATTACCTGCTAAGTAGTCTGTATCCTTTGTATCGTTTACTATACTATCGAGTTAACGTAACGAAGTCAGGTAAATGCAAAAGTAACTCATGGTACGGTCACTATCGAAAACGATATCGTCTGCGTTAACACGTTAGCGACTGTAGTTAACTACAGTGTGCAATCGATGGCAACTCATGGTAGAGGTACAGCAGGCCTATTCGCTAACTACGGTTGGTAACTAGAACTGTCATTTTTGAAAGCCACTTTATATCCATTACGGGTTTAGTGATCTTATGTGTTACGGCAGCGTTCATGATAGGAGTAATGCATGTTAAGTTCCTTTCAAAAATGACAGTTCTAGTTAGCAACCGAAGTTACAGAATAGGGGGGCTGAACGCTCTAACTGCCTTAGCTCCCGATGCGACGCCCTAACACCCGATGGATCGTGAAGTCTAATCGCTGCTTTAAAGCAGGCGCTCGTGATAAGTAGCCGAGCTGCCGTGAAGATTGTATCGCAAATTTTGCGTAAAATATGTTTTAAAACTTTAGTGTGACAATTGAAAACTGTTGCTATAACGTATGAATATTGGTTTTGTATTTAAGGTTTGTATTACTGACTAATTATATATTATCTTGATTAAAACAAATGAAAATGGTTTCCGAACTGCGATCTACGCTCGACCGCCTTGACTTTGAACGCTTGACCTTAGTTTTGCTGTCTCTTTTACTGTCATACGAGCGAGCGAGTACGCTACTGTCCACGCCCACCCAGCGCTGCCTCGCGTCGTCGTGGCACAATTTTTGTTCGCAACAGCTTGTCTAGTTAATATACGTCAATGAAGAATAGTCATAAATTTTTTTTTTTTTTAAATCAACAACCTTAAATATTATTGCAGTATTCCGTTACACCCGGTATAATTTCCACTCTTCATGTCAATGGTTATAGACAGTGCTGTTGAATGAACAGCTGGATGTTCCAGTCTGTCCAAAAATACTAATGCATCATATTATAGTTTTTTGCGTCGTTCTCGACTCTTATCCTAGGATCACTAGTTTCAAATCGAGTATCGAGTTCACTAAACATGATTGGTATCACTTTTCTGTTACTCTTTATTACTGGATAGATGATCCGGCTGTTATAGCAACTCTTTAATAGACTTGGGAGAAGCTCACTTTCATAAGAATATTCTAAGTTCTCTGCGAAAGGTTAGACAGATGTGTATTAGGTACTTAAATATAATTTTTAGGGTTCCGTAGTAAACAAGAAACCCTTATACAAGCTTATTTTTTAGTTATGACAAAAATTTTGTGTGCTTGTTCAGACAAGCAAACTGAACAACTTTCACTATGGCACCAACTTTGAAATCGCAAAAAAAAATCAGCTGTTTCATACATTTAGGTTCAGTGAATGTTGAACATTTGTATGGAACAGCAGATTTTTTTTTGCGATTTCGAAGTTGGTCCCATAGTGAAAGTTGTTCAGTTTGCTTGTCTGAACAAGCACACAAAATTTTTGTCATAACTAAAAAATAAACTTGTAGTTTCGCCATGTCTGTCTGTCCGTCTGTCTGTCTGTCCACGGTTTTACTCAGAGACTATTAGTACTAAAAAGCTGTAATTTCGTATGGTATGTATATTTTTCATGCCAAAAAAGTGGTAGAAAAAAATATTGAAAAAATTTTTTTTAGGATAGCTCCCATACAAGTAAAGTGGGAGTATTTTTTTTTCTCGACTAATCCATCGTGTGGGGTATTTAATGTTGAATAGGTTTTTAAAAAATAATATAAGGTTCAGAACACCATTTTTCGATTTAGGGATCCGTTTCTGAAATATTTGGTTTTAAAGTAAATTTTTGCAAATTTTTGTTAGAGGTAAGTTTCTTCCCCCTCTATCTGCTAAACGGTATATGGACACGTGAAAAAATACAACAGTAGTAGGTACCTAAACAGTGTGTCCCTGGATAAGGTGCACAAACGAAAATGGGTGAAACTAGACTACAATTAATCGATAAAAAAAGAGAAAAAAAAATTAAAATAAATTGTATTTAATATTGTTTTTTTTTATTTTTTTATTCTCTTTTTAAGACCTTTTGTGTTTGTAACATTGTAACCACTGCGTGGATTTTGTTCAAATAAAAACAATGATGCTAAAAGATTAACACTGTATGGTAAATAATAAAAAAAAGTACATAAAAGCAGTCAATAGGGAGAAAAACATTTTTTTTTTCACTAATTTCGAACATAAATGTGTTAAATTTTGAGTAAATGTTTATTTTTACCAAATATTGCCCCCTATAACAATTTATTTTTATTGCCTCTTATTAATCCAGATCTTATAACCTTTTTAACAAAAAAAATCAACATTCTGTCTCTAACACAGAACACAGAAAGAGGTTAGAAAGGCAATCATGCACCGTTTGTACGGGAACCGCTGTCGCCAGTTTTGCTCCCACTTCTTTTCCTTGCACCGCCCATGCAAAGTCGCGCGAAATCGGGCTGAACCAATCACAACGCTCACTGGGCTCCTCATTCACAGAAATTCTCTGACGTCAAGAGCCGCGTGTACAAATAACATTATTTTAGTGATTGACATCAATGAATAGTTATCGATATTAAATATTGCCAGCTATTTAACCATTTGAAATATTTAGAAAACCAAACAATAATTATTACTTTCATTATACGTTTATAATTAATAATATTCAAGTAATATTTTGTTTCTATGAAACAAAATTATAGCTTTTTAGCTCAAAAATGTTGTAGGTTAGACGTAAAATAAAAGAAATATATGCTTAGCTACGAGACTTTAATTGAAGGGCCTGCTAACGCGCCATCCCCTGGCGCCCGCGCCGCTGCCTTTTTGTCAACCGCTGAGGTAGCTTTTCTTAAATTGGAATTTAGTTAAACACATTTAAGCACTTTTTAAACTTAAGCTAAGCTTTTTCATTGTAAATGAAATTGATTAAAACAAGAAAAACAAATCACAATAAGTATTTATTACAAATCAAGATGCGTCATGGTCGCTTGGATTTTAAGAAAAATAAGAGACATCCCTGATTTTCCCCAACGGATTTTGTGGACAGACTTTGTTATGCCGGCTCGTGTAAAAGTAGCCTCTACTTTTACACGAGCCGGCATAACAAATTGTAGAAATTTACAACAATGGCGTCACGAAAACCCACACCCTAAGAGACCGTCTACATTTCCGATCCTATCCGAGCCGGTGCCGGTGTCCCCCAAAGTTCAATGCTCACGCCATTGCTCTTCTCGCTTTATGTGAACGATCTCTAAGACCCCAGCAGTCCCTCTTCGCGGATGACACCACCCTCTATGCTTAAGGCCGTAACATCCAGCTAGGGTAGTGTTCGCCTACATCCCCCGAATATCGCATTAAAAGACTTCAAATAGTCCAAAACCGCTTTCTGCGCCGTGCTACAGGTACACCGTAGGTACTACCGGGGCGGTGTCAACTTCCATGACGTCGACGTCCCTTCCCACATCGAAGATGCTACTTAGCTAAAGCATCACTCTAATCTGCTCGTTAAACAAGCAGCCCACTACATCCCTTCCGCTAGTCTCCGAGGAACAATATCCTAGGGGACTAGGAGATTGAGGGAGCGGGAGGCAGATCCTCAGGCCGCTCCCCTCCACCGCAGACGGATAGGCAGGAGAAGACGGGCATTGCTTGAGCGTATGCCTGTCTGATGACCCTGACGTGTGGCCTACATGCACGGTCATCTCCCGTGCACGCTGCCGTAAGTCTGGGGATTGTCCTGGTGTTCTCGGACGGGCTATCGGTCGTTTTGCGATATATAGCCCGACTAACTGGATGGGCTAGCCCGAACTCTAAAAATGCTAAAAATGCTGCTCTCAACTAGTGCAGCATTTTTTGTATTTAAAAAAAATAATAAGTGAGTTATTTTTTTTATTTATATTTAAATCATTCTAATACCATGTCGTGAAGCGTCCCTTAAATTTTCCAGGGTGATAAAAAATAACCGTGTATATTTACTTATTTGACAAATTTTTAAATTTTATATCCAACTCAAAATCAACATACATCAACTTTAAACTTGTCAATATGTTCTCTAAACAAAACACAGATAACGTTTCCACAGTTATGTATGACTTGTTTACGAGTGGGTGAGGGCACTCGTAATGAAATCACATCCGTGACTAAGGTAGTCACATAAGTGATATTCAAAAATAAGAATTATTGAAAATCGGTGATTATTAGTCACATCGGTGATTTCGAAGTCGCATACGTAATTCAAAAATAGCTCTCCAGGAGCGCGTTTAGAGCCTCTGGGTGTAGTTGTCCGGTCGTTTTTTTAACTCGCTCAGCCCCCCTAGCACGTCCACCAAAACGCGATATGATATGCGGTTTATCGCGGTGACCTATCAAAATGCAATAGGGTTTCGTTGTATTTTGACGGTTCACCGCGATAAATCGCTTTATCATATCGTGTTTTGGTGGACGTGCTACGGGGGCTGAGGCGTTGAACGGATTACGGCAACCAAATATTTTATCTCCCTCTTTCACGTGAATTTTTATTTCTATAAGAATTAGATAAAGAATGAATAGATAGGACGTGACCGTATACCCGTAAGGGACAGACATAGATGACGTCATACCTGCCTAAAGTAAATGGGTATACCAGTGTTGCATTAAGTTTTACCCTACTTTATGTTTATAGTGGCTTTTACCACTATAAACATAAAGTAGGGTTGATTGATCTACGTATTTTTTTTGAGACATTTTAATGAGCGCCCCTCGCTCAATAATATGTCTCAAAAAATAAAAGTGGGAGGAAGTTGCGATTTTTTTATTGAATTCTTCATTCAACCTTCGCCGCAATCTAAAGTTATTTACACTTTTAAATAAAACTACACTTTTCGGATTTACTCGAGTATATTTCGATTTAAAACATTTTACTATTATTTATTTAAGCTATTATGTAAACATTTTTATCTTTATTCAAAAAATATTAGGAATCATCATCATCATCCACACGCGTCCACTGCTAGACATAGGCCTCTCCAAGTGCTCGCCACTGAGCACGATCCGCGACCACTCGCTTCCAGTTTTTGCCAGCTAGGTACCTTGCGAAGATCGTCGCTCGATTAAGAATACAGCGGGCAATAATCATTGTTTTTTCTTTTTCTCTGCAGTTTATTTAAAATCCAATATTTACACATTTACTAAATATTTGTGAAGATTTAGAAAATGTATAATATTAAATTTTAAATAAACATTTTCTAAAATTAGATTTCAATAGCACCGTTATTGGTGTCGATTCTGGCATGATTCTCTAAACCTAAAACTAAATTTGACAACAGTCTATCCTTGTCATACTCTATACAAAATGACAAGGAGAGACTGTTGTCAAATTTAGTTTTAGGTTTAGAGAATCATGCCAGAATCGATACCATTGTCATCGAATAAAGGACTTCGGCTTACAGAGATAAAATTCACTACAATACAGGTAAAAATTCACTTGGGCTGGGTAAGTTCAAGAATTGAACTACTGATACCGTACCGCACTCAATATGGTGCTAAAAGCCCAAAGTTGGTAAGCTTGCTCACAATGTGGAAAAAAGATCTGGCAAAGAACGCAAGATGCCGATGTAGATAGCTGGTTATTCTTAGTTGCCCGTGTTGCCACCCCCAACCTCGCCCCCGCTGGCGGCAACTTGGAAATAGCGCAGGACAAGACCAATTTGTAGATCTCTGAGGAAGATTCTGTTCTGTCAAGTACCTATATAATTAATTAGAAACACCTGTTCGGTGCATAGAGCTATATCTACATCCTATGTGTTCTTGTTAAATATTCAGACAAAGTAGAGATATGACTTATTTCATTTGGATTAAGCCAGATTACTAGCTATGGCACAAAATTGCTAATAAATCACAAACATTTTCTAGAGGCTGTCTACTCCTCGCCACTCACCAGCTGTTTTTGGGTATGGTAAACACGTATTAAATTGCTTACGTACAAACTCATATGCCTTTGAACTTAAAAAGTGTAAGCACAGCGCGAATTTCCTTAAAGGTTCAGAATACTTTCTTTTGTCAACTCCTAAAAATCTTTTCAGAAAATCTCTATTGGTTCCTCCTACAGTATCTAAAATGTCCAACTACTAATTTTGCATCATTAACTTACACTTCAAATCACTTTACACATTTTCAAGTGTGACTACTTTTTTTCCCAATCGTCTAAGCGATTGACGCACTGGCCGTAGTTTCTTATTTGATGACCTCGCTGATTGTTTCAAACCCAGCATTTGAAGCCGCATTTTTCTCTTTCGGGGCGTATTCAAATTTGAACCGAAATCCAACACCGATGCGTCCTGAAACAATGGTAGTTTTCCAATTACAGCACCAGAGCGCATTATGCGGCATAATGCTTAACGTTGAATGTTCCAACTACAGCAACACTTCGCACAATCGAGCACTCTCAAAAGCAATGTTTTCGTGTGATGCGTGCAATCGATACCAACTCAGTGACAGAAAATTAACAAGTGTTTTTTCTTTAAGTTGGCATTGATCGAAATGTTTTAATTATATATAATCGTTAGTAATATTATTTATTGTTGAAAAATTTTTAAAGCTTTCGTTTCATTGTAGTTTTTTTGAAATAATCAAAGTTAATTCAAACTGTGTTAAAAAATAAATATAAGTATGGATGAAGGTACAAAAATTACTCAAAACAAAAAAATGGTAATGAAATAATCAAAATCCAAATTACTTAAAATAACCGTAAATAGTTTTCAACCAATTATTATGTATACCACATTATTTACACATTAATGAGGTTATTGCTAACTCTATGAATATTTATTTTTTTCAACACTGAACTTAGCGCACTCTGCTGGTGCATTTGAAAACTAATTCACGTTCCAATTAAGCATCAGCATAATTCGGCATTGTGCGCCACTGAGTCGCATTATGCTCTGTAATTGGAAAACTAACAATATGTACCTATACAGGTTAAAAATAAAAGGAGGTTCCCCGAAGGAAATCTGTTAAATACAGACAAACAAGCAAATGGAAAGTCTCACTTCAAAAGAATTACTTTTGTTATCTAAAATGCTCAAAATTTTATACTTAAATATGTCAATATTAATGTAACACAGAAACTAATATGTGAGTTCCCTTTTACGTAACAAATTACCTACGAATCAAGGAAAAATAGTCGTAGCGTAACTGGTATCATTATAACCCAGCAAAATGTTATACGCGTTGGCTGTATACGTGGCCATATTGTATGGCGACATTCCTAGCTTGTTAGGTTAACAATAACCTTACTACTTAGTTTGAAATTTCATGTTTAATCCCATAATATGATTGAGAACCATAGTAGAAGGATAAAATATTGCAATATAACTTGTATTTATAATTTAAAAAATAGTTTTGGCGCTTTTTATTGACACAATTTAGGTCTTACTTGTAAAAGGTTATATTTTCCTGTTTTCTAGCACTATCACTATTACAAACTAAAACGGAGCAGTGCACCATGATTTAAATGTTCAAATAGTTCACAATTACACTAATTAAAGTGTTAAATAATTACACAGTAAGCTATAATTCACAGAACAAATTTCTTCCACGTATTTGTTTAGCACCAGACGCTGGTGATAAACAATCCCCACTACCAGTTTCACCTATATACGGTAACAAGGACAAAAAAAAATGATGCCATCTTCTTCTTTCCTTTGGCAATGTGTATAAGTTTATCTCTTTTCCTCATGTTTGACGGCTTTTATAGCCCATCTTTTTCATTCTTTATCTATGCTATAAGATGACATTTTAAAATATGGCCCCCAATATCATCCAATCACTTAAGAGTATTTCAGTAATAAACGTCAGAGCATTTTACAACCATCAAATTCGACGGTTGTTCGGTTGTAACTCGCGCTAACACTCTAAGGTCTTGAACGGCTGGTTGTTTCACCCGCGCGAGATGCGTGAAGGCATTGAACGGGGTTAGAGCGCAAAGTTGTACTTCGCACAAAGGCTCTGAACGCGCTCTAAAGCAGCCAAAAAAAGAAACAACTGTCTGTCAGTGTCAAACCCAAAAAAAAGTAAATGAATCAGCTGATTGCTTGTGAATATGGTTGTGTAAAACGACCGATTGCCACTTAACATACGTAGTATCTCCTACTTAGTCTGTGCACTTAACCAAGAAGTGAAGTGAAGTGAAGTACTCCTCTTTTTTTGTCTACTTTGTTTGTAATGTTTGTAATTTTTTTTGTAATAAAAACTTTAAAATACATTTAAAATCAGTACTTAAAAAATATAAATGGTGGTCTTGGATAAATTGGCTTGTGGTAGTTACGTTTTTCGATAAATATTATTCAAATGCACCTATATTGGTTCTTTCCATGAATACAAAATGAATTATGGACGATTGAGGTTATTCCGTAGCGTACCATGCCGGTTATCCTACAAAACATTTAAAACTAAAGCCACCAGAGTTAGATTTGCTCCGAGTCCAACTGGATATTTGCATTTGGGCGGGCTAAGAACGGCACTGTACAATTGTTTATTTGCAAAATCACAAAATGGCATATTTATATTGCGCATCGAAGACACTGATCAAACCAGAAAGGTAGATGGATCTATTGATTCATTGTTAAATGACTTGCAGTGGGCTGGTATAGAGTGCCACGAAGGCCCAAAGACTGGTGGAAACTATGGTCCTTACATACAGAGTGAAAGATTACCTATTTACAAGTAAGTGAATACCTATGTAGATATAACTTATAATCAAAAAGGTATTTTTTGTTTTAGCTTGATTATAGGTTCAATTGACCAAGAGTTTATTATACTTGACTGAACTCGGTTGTCTGAATTTTTTTTTCAATTCAATTCAATTCATTTATTTGTGAGACACAGGTGGAATGAGGTCTTTACATATAAATAGTATATACTGTGGTCAGCTTTGTAGGCGTACAAGTTAAATGTTAAAGCTTTTCGAGCAATGTCAATTCAACTTATTGAAATTTAATATTTATATAATTTATGAGTTTGCATGTCATGAAATATAAAATATAAAACAGATATTAGACATTATTATTAATGGTGTGATTATAGAATTCGTCAAGCGAGTAAAATTGATTATTAATTAAAAATTTAGTTGATGATAAATTCAGTCAAGTATTCAGCAAGCTCACATCCTAAATTCAGAAGCAAGAATGGTTTCTGTATAATTTACATTCATACAAACATATTATACACCTATAAAATGTTAAATAGTGAAGATTACCATTATTTTTCCATACTACTACATTTACCAATACATTATGAATATTTTGCAATTACTTGCAACAATAAAGATACTCATTAAATTGATAATCTCCTTTTTTGTGGTTGGTCACTAAATAGAATTTATAATGAATATTTCAGAATTGTATATTGGTCATGCTTTAATTGGTAACTGGTTCAGTAACTAAATTAAGACAGTATCTTCAGAAGCTTTCACTGTAGGGAGACTCTGTACCAGGGTCCCCTGCTTAGGTACCTCTGTCTTACCTATTACCGCAAGACAACAGTGCTTGCATTGCTGTGTTTCGGTTTGAAGGGTAAGATATAGCAGTGAAGTTACTGGGTACTGTGATTTCATCTGATGTCACAAGTTGGCAACATACACTGTGGTTCTTGTGGGGGTTGCAGTTTTGCTGCGATTGTCACAGGAGCCACATGTATTATAGGTGACTGTTTCCACTTACCATCAGGTGGGCAGTTTGCTTGTTTGCCAACTTAGCTGCAATAAAAAAAAAGAAAAAAACTTCTAATTTGCTTCCCAAGTTACTTCTGAATTCAGAATTGTGAATTGTACATACCTAGTTAATTTCACTCTATTCCTCATATACACATTATTTTGTTGTTATTTGTTGGAAACTGACCAATGAAGCCCTGGGCACAAGTTTCCAGCATATCAGTAATTTTTAAGTTAGTTCTTCCAAACAGAGAGCTCCAACAGTGTGGTTTTTCCACTAACCTTAAAAAACTTTGTACTGTATATCATCTATGCTTATGTGAGTGTTAGACAAGTTGGCCTCAGTTATATCTCAAGAAAGAGCTTAGCCTATTTCATATGCCATTATATCAAATACAATTTTTGTTCAAAAACAAAGATTTCATTCCTGAATGACAGATTCTTTTAGCATTAGACTTCATATTATGGTAACTAAAAATATGTCTATTATAAAGATTAATTTTATTATATGGTATTGCTATTTAAAAAATTGTAGCTCTTCTTAATTCTAGATCATTCTAAAGATACCTATTTTTTAGTATAAGTTTGCTATTAAGCAAATTATTTCCTTTGTAGCATCATGTTCATACAAAGCCAAAAATGGACAATACCTATTTCTACATTTATTTCAGCTTTGTCTTTTGTTTTATATCCTCTTTTATATTAATCTAGTAAGCGCTTTTCCGTATTCATGCTCTAATGTATATTTCAGTCAGTACATTACAAAATTATTAGAGAATGGTTCTGCATACAAATGTTTCTGCACCGAGAGACGCTTAAACATACTTCGCAGAGATGCTGTGAAATCACAAAGGATTCCTAAATATGACAATAAGTGTCGCGGCTTATCGAAAGAGAACATCAGAGAGAAAATGAGGTCAAAAACGCCATATTGTATTCGTTTTAAGGTAATAAAAGCGTCCGGTCTCACTAGTTCAATTACCAGTTCAATTTAATTTAGTGAAACTTTTGACCTAATTGTTCAATCACTGGTTTATATTGCACTACTGGGACAAAATAGCTCACTAGTTCAGTTAAATCTTTTTATTTTAAATAATAGGTAGGTTGTAAATATTTGGTATTTTATAGCATGTATCAGGAGTGCATAAGTTGTGAAAAGCTCATCTTGCTCTGTGCTGGGCAGGGATTTAAGGGATGTAAAGGTCCACTATTTGGCATTGTTTATAAAGTCCAATATGTTCACTGTCAATAAATATATGAAATAATTATAGGTATCTGTAATTAGTTATTGTGTCTAGGAGGTCTATATAGGACCCCTTGTTTAGTTGAGATTCACAAGTGTGTATATGTTGTACCTACTACTATCTAGAACAGTCCAGCCGTCCAGCAGTCGTCAGTGGCTCGCCTTAAGGCGATCAGGGGCCCCTGTTTTGTACGCCATAGTGCCTAAGGAGAGAAGAAGAAGCTGGACTGTGAGTACGTAGGTCTTAATTAACAAGTTAGGTATTGTTAGGCAACTATCACGTGCCTCCTAACACAGCCGCGAAACGCGGTCGTAAGTACTCCCCGTGGTGGTAGCTTGAGGCTTAAGCAAAGTGTTTCTGCTTAACACCATCACGGCCCAGTATTGAACAGTTGGTATAAGCATAGTGAGCCCATCTGAATAGTTACCACCACCTTACCTATGTTTTTCACTTGATTAACAATGTCAAAGCATTGTTCTTATCTGAGGCAGGTGAAATAGCGTATTCCTCTGTTGTTGAGAAATTGTGGCTCAGCACCATTCCATTTTTCATCATTCGAGATGCTCCCTTGTCACGAAAAAAAATGATATTAACTCTGTTATAGCTATCTTCAGATTGTTCAGCCTTTGAGGATCTCGTTTTCGGTGGGATTGCGTACGACGTGTCGCTTAATGAAGGGGACCCCGTGCTGATGAAGAGTGATGGTTACCCCACATACCACTTTGCAAACGTCGTGGATGATCATCTCATGGACGTGACACATGTTCTCCGCGGCGTTGAGTGGCAGATATCTACTACGAAACACCTCTTGATTTACAAGTAATAATCTAATATACAGTGTGAATCTGCATAAAGTGCACATACATAGAAATATTTGCGAAGTTAATGGTACTGCGGTCTCCAACACCCTGTTTCGGATGATCATAGCTATTGTTACAATTGACCAAGAGACGCGATTTATGTGGCGTTTGCTAGCTGAAATGATGCAGATTAATATAAGTACTAGAAAACAATACCATATAGGGGGTATTAATCCTATGTCATTAATTGTGTTTGATAATGATTGACAAGATTTGTGTTTTTACAGCACTATTGATCTTTAAGGATCACGTTGGCGTTTATTTCATTGATATTTGTCTATTCATTCAAGAGTTATAACGGTTTATGCACGTCAGGCTTGCAACGGAGGGTAAAAAAATTAAATGGCCCTTAAAATAAAAATAAAGTTTTTTTTACTATTTTTTATTACTAAAATGACCCCCTGGTTGCCCCCTGCCTCGTATGTGCACTTTATGCAGATTCATACTGTATAAACATCTAGTGTCTATCACAGTATTTGTGATCGAACTCCTTAGAAACAGCTTGACCAATTTTCATGAAATTTTTTGTGTATTTGTTTGTTGGGCCTGAGAATAGGACGTAAGCTATTTTTTATACCCCTAGGTAAAGGTGGCCCAGAATCCAGATTTTTCCAGAAAACTGGAAGTTATTCAAAAATTTAAAAAGCATTTTATACTTACTCTTTTCAATAATTGAGTTGACCTACAAATTCACCACCACCTGATGCCAAGTGGCCACAGTTTCATATAGCATATGTGGTTCCTGTAAGGCAAATCTACAATTCTTTTTTATGTGTATCCGGTAGGAAAAGCTTTTAAATCTACCCAAGAGAATTAGGCTATTTCTTACGGTCATGTGGGCCTCCTCTAATCGGTCTACCCATTAAAAACTTCCGGGGTGTGCAATCACTCCAGTCATGGGGTGATCTGGGATCGAGGTGACCCAAGTCACCGCCACACACACCTTGGACAGCCTGGCCGAGCCAACGCGAAAGGAGGAGCACCTTGCACACTAGGTGCTCCTCAAACGGGGGAAACTAAGATCTCAGTATAATATTGCCAACTTGTGACATAAGATGTGAATTCACTGCACCCAGTAATGTCACTGCTTGCCTTACCCCTCAAACCAGAATACAGCAATGCTAGCACCGCTGTTTGGCGCCAGAATTAGGTAAGACAGAGGTACCCGTGCGTCCAGTGGTGTAACTAAACTATACTATCTGAGGCCCGTGGTAAAATTCTTTGGATTTTTTTCGCAAATTGCTAAACACCTTTACTATTTCATTGATCTTTGAGATAAAACAATGTGTGTTAGCTCTTCATCAAAAATTATACTTGAGTAAAGTTATTTGCTTAGTCTATTTTTTTTAGATTCTATTTGTTTTAGAGCGTTTGGATGGACCCCGCCGCAGTTCGGACACCTGCCCCTTATCGTGAACGCGGATGGGACGAAACTCAGCAAGAGGCAGAGCGATGTCAAAGTTGAAGACTATCGAAATAAAGGTACATATTACTTTTATTTAGTTAATAAATAATTAATAGTAAGTATGTGGTGGCATTTTTTTGCTCACCAACCAAACTTATAATGGAAAATAACGCTTAACTCGGGATTGTAGCGTGCTTCAATACTGCGTTGTAACAAGGATGATCTAAAGAAAGGATTGTCAATGTCTAACATTTCTAAAATTAGTTATAACCACGAGCAATAGATGGAGCGAGCTGTATCAAATCCAAAATTTGTCGATATTTCTAAAAGCAACAAAGCACACACGCTCCTAGGGTGCACAGCAGTGATTACATAGATTTATGTAGTTATACAAGAGCACGATAGATGGCGCTATATACATTTTTGACCCTTTCTGCCAGACATTCCCTCTCATTCGAGAACAAGGTAATTGATAACGTTCGAGAAGCAAAGTGGAGTAGGGTAGAGGTACCCCTTTTCGGCCAGTTAGCAGGACTCTGCAGTTTAGGCACGATTCTTATTATCAAAAAGTGCATCTACGTTTTTAATTAGAGCTAGAATGGTTACATAATCTAACTCGCTTTCAAATTAGATGAAAAAATAATGCAATAACTTAAGAATAATTTAATAATTAAAAATATATCAAACAAGGGCGATTTCACCGGTTGTCGGCCATTTTAACGTGTTTTCGGCCATTCATCTTCTAGTTTTCGGCCACTAAAATAATAATTGGAATTTCAGTCTTATTGAATTATGTTTAAGGTCTAATTTAAGGTCCAATACAAGTTTTTAATCAAACGAAACTTATTAATGTTACATTTTTGTTTTAAAGCCACGTCATTATAAAATCAACGTCTACTAACGTAACCATAAACATTATTTTTGAATATTTACCTATTTAAAGAAACATACGTTTTATGAAATTAATAATCATCAACCCTGAATACGGAAGTAAGTTTCAAAATATCTTCCTTAGCAAGTTCTTCACCTCTGAAATGGGTCACATTCTTCGTCATCATCATCATCATTTCAGCCAAGAAACGCCCACTGTTGGACATAAGCCTCCCCTAGGAATCTCCAAACTGATCGGTCCTGCGACTCCCACATCCAGCGGCGTCCCTCGCCCTTCACCAGATCGTCGGTCCACCTCGTGGGGGGCCTACCAACGCTGCGTCTACCGGTACGCGGCCGCTACTCGAGGACCTTTCCGCCCCAACGGCCGTCAGTCCTGCGAGCTACGTGTCCTGCCCACTGCCACTTAAGGTTTACAATTATTTGGGCTATGTCGGTGACATCAGTTCTTCTACGGATCTCTTAATTTCTGATGCGATCGCTTAGAGAAATACCGAGCATAGCCCACTCCATTGCCCTTTGAGTGACATTAGGCCTTCTGATGAGACCCATTGTAAAACATTCTTCGTATCTCTTTTTATTTTATTTTTTTGCTTTCCTGTTCTGCTTCTTCGTGTTTTATTTTCATAGTAATTCCGCCAAGCTTCAGATGGCACTGGGATAAGAAACCTTGGGAGTTCTCTGTTTTTTTTATGTATGGATTATTATATTTTCGAAAAGGGTTGAAGCTGAGAATTTTTACAGTTTCCAGAACCTCTTCTTCTAAGCCTACACAAATATTTGACTTACTTTCTCTAGATTCGTTAGGTTCAAATTGATCCGGCATTTCACCGAAGACATCCCGGACGTCAGTCTGTACGAGATTACTGTGGCTCTCAAACAGCTCAAGAAAGACAAAGCGCCGAGTGGTGATGGAGTTATGGCTGAGCTTTTGAAAGCGGGTGGACTACCAGTCCGGAAA
The DNA here is from genome assembly GCA_963935595.1 of Schoenobius gigantellus. Classification (NCBI taxonomy): domain Eukaryota; kingdom Metazoa; phylum Arthropoda; class Insecta; order Lepidoptera; family Crambidae; genus Schoenobius; species Schoenobius gigantellus. The sequence goes on along the minus strand of OZ012544.1, from coordinate 6,521,126 downwards.
GTGCTGCAGAGGCTATTAAACTCCGTCATACTTGAAACGCCTAAAGCATGACACAGGGCCGTGGTGGCACTTTTCTTCGAAAAGGGCGATAGGGCCCAGTTGGAGAACTACAGACCCATCACGCTTCTAAGTCATGTCTACAAGCTGTTCTCTAGAGTCATCACGAATCGTCTCCCGCGCAGGTTTGACGACTTCCAGCCTCGCGAAAAAGCCGGATTCCGTAAAGGCTATAGTACCTTACCATAGGCTACATTTATACGCTGCGGCAGGTTATACAGTACACCGAGGAGTATAATCTGCCATAGTGGCAGCGTTGCTTTTGTAGACTATGAGAAAGCCTTTAATTCTGTCGAGACCCGGGATGTGCTTAGGTCACTCCGGAAGTACATCCAACTGTTGCAGTCATTGTACGAAAACGTCACTATGTCAGTCTGCCTTTAGGAGGAAAACTCGAAACCAAAACGACTTCAACGAGGTGTGAGACAAGGTAACGTTATATCACCGAAACTGTTCACAGCTGCGTTGGAGGATGTATTTACACTTTTGGACTGGAGAAGACTCGGCATCAACATAAATGTCGAGTACATGACTCACCTTCGTTTTGCCGATGATATCGTAGTCATGGCTGAGACCGTGGAAGATCATAAAATGAGCATGGACAAGACCAAAATCACGTCGAATTCCCATGTAGTATCCACTCCTGTGAAAGTTGGAGGCTCTACACTGTAAGTTGTTGACAAATGTGTTAATTAACCTGGGGTAAATAATTCAGCTCAGTAAGTCCAACTTCCAGAATGAGATAAATCGATAAATCCAACTAGGCAGCAACGCAACGCAGCATATTCACGGCCAATCTGCCGCAGTGTCTTAAGACGAAAGTCTTCAATACTTGCGTATTGCCAGTGATCGGTAGAAGAACTAGAGTCAACGACATAGCCCAAAGAATTTGTAAACTTTAAGTGGCAGTGGGCAGGACTGACGGCCGTTGGGGCGGAGAAGTTGTGGCGGACGCATACCGCGTACCGCTCAGAGTTGGTATGCCTACAAGGTGGACCGACAATCTGGTAAAGGTCGCGGAAAGCCGCTGGATACGGGAGGCGCAGGACCGATCGGTTTGGAAATCTCTGGAGGAGGCTAATGTCCAACAGTGGGCGTCTCTTGGCTGAACTGATAATGATAATAACAATAATTATTTCTGGTTGTCGGCCGTCTCATTATCTATGGCCGAATACCGGTTTTAATTTTACTAGTAATCGGCCGTCTTTTATTCTCTATGGCCGCATTCTGGTAAAATTTTACTAGTAGTCGGCCGTGTTTCCTTACCTATGGCCGAAAACCGGTAAAACTTGTATTAGTTTTCGGCCGCTTATAAATAGATACTTTGAAAGATCATATCTTTGAAAATTGAAAACATAATGGCGGCCGGAAACTAGTTTATAATTCGTATAAACGTAGGTCTACTGAATTAAAATGAATTCAATTTCGGCAAGTTGAAAGATTCCGGAATTTTCACTAATAAATAAGGCCATTAATAATCGTATTTTCGGCCACCATGCCGAAAACCAGACAGAATGCATTTCTAGATACCTATTTCTCGGCCATTAAATATATTAAAAACTATTATTAAATTAGTAATTATTATTATGATTAAAGCTCCAATGATTTTATATTTACTTAACTTCACCTGGTTCGTAAATTTATATTCAGTACTAATTTTCCGTCTATAACTTATTAGTTTGTACTTAATACTCAACTCTGATAGTTTTCCTTTAAACTTCGTTATACAAGTTGATTTTTTAGTTATGACAAAAATTTGGTGTGCTTGTTCAGACAAGCAAACTGAAACACTTTCACTATGGGACCAACTTAAAAATCGCAAAAAAAAATCAGCTGTTTCATACAAATGTTCAACATTCACTGAACCTAAATGTCTGAAACATCAGATTTTTTTTGCGATTTCGAAGTTGGTCCCATAGTGAAAGTTGTTCAGTTTGCTTGTCTGAACAAGCACACATTTTTGTCATAACTAAAAAATAACCTTGTATACATATACTACTGTTGTAATTTTTTTCACGTGTCCATATAAACGGTTATTTTTTTATCACCCTGGAAAATTTAAGGGACGCTTCACGACATGGTATTAGAATGATTTAAATTACCTATGAATAAAAAAATAACTCCCATACTTAATTTTATATTATTTCCCAAAAAAATTCAAAGAATGCTGCACTAGTTAAGAGCAGCATTTTAGAGATTTATCTAATTTTTTTAAATTTTTTTAAATTTTTATTTCATTTTTTTTATTTTTTATATAATAATGGATGTGTCCTGAAGCGTCCCTAAAATTTTCCAGGGTGATAAAAAAATAACCGTGTATAACCGTTTAGCAGTTAGAGGGGGGGGACACTTACCTCTAAGAAAAATTTGAACTTTAAAACCAAATATTTCAGAAACGAATCCCTAAATCGAAAAATGGTATTCTGAACCGTACATTGTTTTTTAAAGACCTATTCAGCAATACCCCACACGATGGGTTAGTCGAGAAAAAAATGTTACTCCCACTATACTATGTATGGTAGCCACCCCAAAAAAAATTTTTTTTTTTCAATATTTTTTGCTACTACTTTTTTGGCATGATTAATATACATTACCCATACAAAATTACAGCTTTCTAGTACTAATAGTTTCTGAGTAAAAGCGCGGACAGACAGACAGACATGACGAATCTATAAGGGTTCCTTGTTTACTACGGAACCCTAAAAAGGAGGAGGTTTCTCAATTCGACCGTATATATGCTTTTGTTATGTTTGTTCGCGGATAACTTCGTCGTTTATGAACCGATTTTGATGATTCTTTTTGTATTCGATAGAGGATACTCCAAGGGTGGTCCCATGGTTAGGATCTGATGATTGAATTCCATAAAGATCGAGGGAAACCCTTAAAGTTTTAGGTGTGTCCAACGTGTTTTGACCGATTTTCAAAATTCCTTTTGTATTCGATAGAGTAGGTATACTCCTGGGGTGGCCCCAAGATCACTAAAGTCGGGATCTGATGATGGGATCTCATGAAAATCGAGGGAAATCCCAAATTTCCTTTATATTATTTTAGGGTTCTTTTCACTAAAAAGATTTCATTCACTAAAAAGTTAAAAATAAAAACCGACTTCACAAACACTGAAAAGTTTAATAAAATAATATAAGAATAGTTACAGACAACATCACATTTCTATATTGAAGTCGGTGACAAATTTTAAGACTTTCTGGATCATCGTTTGATACCGACTTCAATATAGAAGTGTGATGTTGTCTGTACCTATTTGTAGACTTTTCAGTGTTTTTGAAGTCGGTTTTTATTTTTTGTAAAATATTTTTCTATAGTGAAGAACGCAAAATTGTTTCAATTTTTGATGTGCCTCATTTAATAAAAAATATAAGAAATAATGTTTTAACTCATAATATCATTAACAACAAAAATGAAGTCTTTTAAAGATATCATCAACTTATCATTTAGACTAAAATAATAAAAGTAGTTCGCTTCTAAAAATAACCGATCGCCACATAAATCCGAACGCATTCCAAAAAAGACTAGAAGCCTTGCAACTCAGCACCTAAAAGTTTAGGTACCTGCCGTGCATAGAATCAAGATAGAATTAAAATGTATCGGAGCATCGGGTATAACGAAGTTAATTTCTCCGCGTGTATTTTTTCTTTTTTTTACAGCTTAAAATACACTTTTTGTTACTTCTTTTAATATTTGTGTACATGAGATATCATTTACAATTCCTATAATATACACAGAAAGAATTTAAAAAAAAATATTATTGAATGTAACATTATCCATTAAATTAAGCGCCATCTAGTAAAAAAGTATTATAACAATCTAAGCACCGCACTGACCGCACCGTGCTTAATTGTATTCGCCATCTAGCGCGAAACCGTAGAAACCGTGTAATAGGATTAAACTTTTCGATAAAGATTAAAATTGTTCTGGCGGAATATTGTAGAATTATTTGTAATTTACTATTATTAAAACAACTTTTTATTAATTTTCAGGCATGATTCAGTATAAATTATCAACAAAATTTAAGTTAGCAACCTTATAGGTCAGCGCCATCTAGATATAAGGCGGGAATAGGACCTTTCTTATAGTTGTATGACATTGGCAGTCAATATTATTCTTCGTCTATGGTTGTAATAAGTCTTTATATGTATAACTATCTTTCCGCTCGCGACTTCGCCCGCGTTATTTTTGTTTTCCCGTGGGATTTTTTTCCCGTAGGAAAATTAGGTACCCTATGTTCTTCTCTGGTCTCGAACTATCCCTATACCAACTTTCATCAAAATCGGTTCAGTAGTTTCGAAGCCTATTCAATACAAACAAACAAATAAACAAACAAACAATCAAATCTTTCCTCTTTATAATATTAGTATAGATAATAATGCACGCTCTTATTCTTATGAGTGAAACATTTGAATAGCGTGATTTTCAAAGTTCTGTTAATATTATAGGAGACAGATAAGAAGTTTCTTTTTTCCCAGGAATATTGCCTCTTGCCTTGGTCAACTACATAACATTGTCCGGAGGAGGTTTCGAGCATGTACCAGGCGCGGGAGTTAGATTGAAGTCTTTAGATGAACTAGCCGAAGAGGTATGTTATTGGTGTAGGTTGAGCTTTAGTAAAAAAAAAATAGGGAATCAAAATACTGAATACTACAAATAATTTCGTAATTAACGTATTTAATTTAAAATTTTAACACTGTTAACGCCGTTAGCTATTTTAAATGTCAACGCAAATAATATACTCACCCACACATGCACATACACAAACAAAACATCTCGTGTGCACATGCATTATACTAGCCCTTCCCTTCGTCTCTCTCTCTTGCTGGCGTTGTGACTGGACTGGCGACGCGCATACGCATCGCTCCCGCACAGAATTTTGCGATAAATGCTTCCGCACAGACTTATTTTTAACCGATTTCAAAAAAGGAGGAGGTTCTCAATTCGATGCGTTTTTTTTGTGTGTATGTTACGCGATTACGCAATTGTAGACCGATTTTCAAAATTATTTTTGTATTCGATAGAGTATACTCCTAGGGTGCTCCCAAGGTCACCAAAGTTGGGATCTGATGATGGGATCCCATGAAAATCGAGGTAAACGCTAATTAAAAATAAAAACCGACTTCAAAAACACTGAAAAGTTAAAAATAATATAAGAATAGGCATCACACTTCTATATTGAAGTCGGTGACAAATTTTAAGACTGTCTAGGAGATCATCGTTTGGCACCGACTTCAATATAGAAGTGTGATGTTGTCTGTACCTATTCTTATATTATTTTTAACTTTTCAGTGTTTTTGAAGTCGGTTTTTATTTTTTGTAAAATATTTTTTTTCAATAGCAACTTGCTTGTAAAGCTATTGAAGACAGTGGAAATAGTGAGCCGTAGTTACGGCCGGCTTACGACGTGTTACCGCTCAGGCTTTCGTTTACACAACAAATTTTTTAAGCCTTTATCTCACCTGATGGTAAGTGACGATAAAGCCATATGGTGGAAGCGAACTTAACTCACACTCCTCATTAACTGGGGAACTTGCTATCTTACCTGTAAAGTGACGGAATACAGCAATGTTATTGACATTGTTTTATGGCGACAAATTTAGGTAAGACGGTGGTAGTGTTAACTCCAGGAGTTAAGAAACAAGGTACGCTGATGTAGGGCTGTCGACACTTTGGATCAAAAAATAATAATATTTTGTTTGTATGTATGGAAAAAAGTATATAAACTCGGATTTTTAATTGGAAAATATTTTTGAAATCAAAGGTGTGACCAGTCTAAAAAAATATTCATGAAATAGAAACATAACCATTTCTGTCAGAAAACCTGTTAGTAAATTCTTTGATCCCTTCAATAATTACGTTTTATTGAAGATAATATTTTGAATTATCGATTTTAGATAAATGTTTATTTTACGTGAAGTTATTATTACCTGACGATTTTATAGTAAATTATATTTTACGGAGCTTTCAACACTGCCAGGTGTCAATAACATTCGACGATTTTTTAAATAGCATTGTAAAATAGGTAGGTACGATTAAAATATTAATCAAATTTAATAATATTTTTCTGCAAAATATTAGATATTAATATTTTTGTGAACGAAATAAGAAGTACGCCGGCTGCCATTTTGTTTGACTTGTATGCTGAGGGCTGAGGCGCGTTCAGAGCCTTCGCGCGAAGTACAACTTTTCGCTCTAACCCCGTTCAATGCCTTCGAGCGTGACAACCGGGTGAAACAACCGGCCCGTTCGAGACCTTTGAGTGTCGGCGCGAGTTACAACCGAACAACCATCGAATTTGATGGTTGTAAAACGCTCTGACGTTTGTGACTGAAATACTCTTACGTGATTGGATGATATTGGCGGCCATATTCTGTAATGTCATCTACTAGAAAGAGAGAGAAATAAAAAATCATGTGAAAGAGGGAGATAAAAGATTTGGTTGCTGCAATCCGTTCAACGCCTTTGAGCGAGTTAAAAAACAACCGGACAACTACACCCAGAGTTGCGTTCCGAGGGTCAGAGTAATGCAACCGAGAGTGTTTTTCACACTCGCTCCGAGGTTCAGAACGGGTCGGTTGCAATCTTTTTTTTTAGTTTGTATCTTGCTGATCAAGATCAAGCAAAGGGCAAAATATTACTAATCCTTACTATGAAATTAACAGTCAATATCCATTTTTCTGCTTAAAAATAATTACAACACATAGAAATCACTATATTTCCCTTGTATTAGGCTTAAAAGAGTTCAAAGTAGTGTTATTTAATAAAATAATAAATAATTAGCATATTTTTGACATCGACTTTGACATAAAATTTGTCAGAGTGTTTTTCACCCTACGCTTGAGTCGGTTGTTTGGTTGCATCACTCGAAGCTTCTGAACGGGCACAGAGTGTACTAACCGCCTGTCAGAGCGTTTTTTACCCCGAGGCTCTGAACGGGTCGGTTGCTGTCAGGGTGCACTCGGAGTGCACTCGAGCGTAGGTTCTGAACGCAGCTCTGAGGCGCTGAACGCGCCTCTGAGCCGTCATCGGTTGGTTGTCAATTTGTCATTCAGCTTCTGACAATTATTCCGAGTGCTTGAATATTTATTGTTCCGTGTTTGAGTTGTTTCTCTTTGAACTATTAAGTTTCTTTGTTATGTTTTAGTTTGTTATTATTTCTATTGCTATTATTGTTGTTGTTAAATTTGTTGTTGTGTCTCAAAACTTTGTTGTGCGATACAAAATGGAGCCTCAGCCTGGTCCATCTAGGGCAAAAGAGTCTCTATCCCCTAATAAAAAAACGACGACGATCTGCCCTGTCGGTATCAGAAAAAGAAATGATCATGAATATTATAAATATACATGTTACCGGAAATGTATGAAATCTAGGAATTGTATACAACTCCTAGGAAATGTATACTATTCCAAAGCTATTTAGGAAATGTATAAAATATTGTTTTAAAAATTATTTAATACATATATTTCCTGGGAAATGTATACATATCCTCGGAATTGTATATAATTCCAATATCGTATTAGGAAATGTATAAAATAAATGCTTTCTGTAATAAAACACGTTGTTAAAATGAGAATAATGAGAATTAATGAGAATCAAAGAGCAGCTTCGAGAAAGGGGTGTCGGTATCGGGGGTCGGGGGGCGGAAGCAAGGAAAAATAAAGAGAAGTTATAGGATTAAACTGTAGGTAAGGTTAGGTTAGATATTGTGACCATACAGAGCGGAGCATAAAACTGCTTGAAAAAAAATTCATTATCTAAAACTGTAGGTTAGGTTAGGTTATTACATTTCCGATTGCTATTTAGGAAATGTATAGATTTCCTAGGAAATATGTCAAATATAATTTATTTCACACGTTTCCGGGCGATTTTAGGAATTACATACATTTCCTAGGAATTGTATACAATTTCTGATTTCATACATTTCCGGTAACATACACATAAAACATGGCCTAAAACTGAGTACTGGTCTATAAGGGACTGCGAAAAGAAAACTGCAGAAATTCTTGCAATTTCAATATCATTACCATAAAGTTTTACATAATTTGTTAGTACGATATAAATTTATTCAAATCTAATAACCAGCACAATGATTATACTTACTAATAAAATGTTTATTACATCTGAAACGTCAATTTGACAATGACATTACTTTGTTTACAAAAATATTTTTGAATTAGAAATCCGAGTACCTATAGTTTAATTAGCCCCAATATTTATCCTACAGAATCTCCACTTCTGATGTATATGTTACCGGAAATGTATGAAATTTAGGAATTGTATACAATTCCTAGGAAATGTACTATTTCGAAGTTATTTTAAAATATTGTTTTAAAAATTATTTAATACATACATATCCTGGGAAATGTAAACATTTCCTAGCAGGTTCGAGCAAGGGGTGCAGGGGGGCGCAGCCCCCCTGCTCGGGGGGGTCGGGGGGCGGAGGCCCCCTGCAAGGAAAAATAAAGAGGAGTTATAGGATTAAACTGTAGGTTAGGTTAGGTTAGATATTGTGACCATACAGAGCGGAGCATCAAACTGCTTGAAAAAGAAATTCATTGGCTTAAACTGTAGGTTAGGTTAGGTTATTACAAGGTGATTTTAAGAATTACATACATTTCCTAGGAATTTGTATACAATTCCTAAATTTCATACATTGCCGGTAACATATACATACTCTTAAATATTACGTTGGTGTTCCGTTATAAGTTATTTTAATATATTTACCCTGTATGTGACTCCCAGAATCATCATAAGGTCGACTGGCAGAAAATGCCCATGGCATTAAGTCTGCCTTGTACACAAATGCGCTTAAGAATGAACAAACAAATAAATAAAGGGAGCGGTGACACACGTATTCTAAAACGTCACTGCACGGAAGTCTATTTTTCACATAAAAGGGATATTATCTCTTCTTTACAGTTTCGTGTCGATAAAATATCACCACATCCGAGCCGCTTGAATCCGGACTTACTTCAAGAGTGCAATAGGCTGGAAATAAAACGACAATTGAAGGACGAGCAGTGCCCTACAACTCTAGTGGCTCGGTTGCAGGGCCTGGTCAAGGAGAAGCACCCAGATCACAAGCTGAATATAACCGATGATCACGTGCGAGCTGTTCTAAACTGGGCCTCGAACCGTATCACAACTGTTGAGGAGCTGGTGTCTCCCAAGTTCAGCTTCCTTTGGATTCTTCCGACGGGAAACCAAGATGACATTGACAGGGAACTTTTGAAGAAGTTGACAGAGAAGTTGGAAGGGCTAGATAGGTTCGACCAGGATATCCTGAAGGGGTTTTTGAAGGAGTTCTCGTTGAACAATAGTGTGAAGTTCCCAGCTCTCATGAAAATGCTGCGCTCTGTGCTCAGCGGGCTCAATGAGGGGCCGGGGGTGGCGGAGATGATGGATTTATTGGGCAAAAGTCAGTCCTTAGAAAGAATAAAGGCGGCTGTAAGGTGATATTGTTTTAATTTTTTACCCCTCTTTGTCTTTGAAAATCTTATTCAGTATATTGTCATTATCGCTACATCTGCACTGACAGGCGGCATGTTGAGCGCCTAGAGACTAGAGAATCACCCTGCAATTAGTAGTCATCATCACAGCTCATATACGTCCCCACCGAGGGGCACGAGCCTATTCTAACTAGTTATGTTAGGGCGATTAAGCCTTAGTCAAACCACGCGGCCCGGTGCGGATTGGTTGACTTCACATACACCTTTGAATTACTTCGCAGGCCTATGCAGGTTTCCTCACGATGTTTTCCTTCACCGTAGGAGCGTCAGATAAATGTACATATGAAAAAAAACACATTGGTACATGGCAGGATCGATCGCGGGCCTCCCGATTCTACTCGGGGCACAGTCCAGTGCCGAGACCACAATTAGTAGTAATTGGTTGCAATTTTTGTCGACAACCGTCAAGCAAATGATTAAAGCTCCTTAACAAACCACAACCACTTCCGCGACTAGCTAGCAAGGGCGTAGGAATGCCCACGAGTACCACCTATTAAGTTTCAAATTCAAATTCAAATTCAAAAATCTTTATTCAACATAGGCCTTTACAGGCACTTATTGACGTCAAAACAAAGCAAAACAATCTAATTTAAAGAAATTATATTAACCTTGTATGTGCATACATCCTAAATATACTCAAGATGTCTGCAAATACAAGTAGGAATGAAAAAAAAAAAAAAAAGTTGATTCTACACCTGTTCGGAAATTGGGAGAGCCTTCTCGAGAAGAACAGGCAAGAAACTCGAAAGGTCTAAATTTTTTATCTCCTCTTTTAAATCGCCATTTACAATTTTGGTTTGTTACAGAGTCGTCAATTGGAAGCTGACCTCAAAGCAAAAGTTTGAGCTCAACTTCCATTACAAGAATAGATGTGTTAATTCACATTATATAAGCTATCTCTGAGAGAAGTGTAAGCAAAAGCAATGTTGCATCTAAAAACATTCTGCCCCCCTAGCACGTCCACCAAAACACGATATGATAAAGCGGTTTATCGCGGTGAACTGTCAAAATACAATAGGGTTTCGTCGTATTTTGACAGTTCACCGCGATAAATCGCTTTATCATATCGTGTTTTGGTGGACGTGCTACGGGGGCTGGTTTTAATTGGTATTTGGTATTTCATCTTTGCGACGCCTTAACTACTGTGAATGACCCATAAAAATATCGAACCATGATTAAACTATAGTTTCTAAAGCTCATCGCACACTACAGTATGTTGAAATTACAAAAGTTGACTCTAGTAATGTAGCTCTTAAATATATAGATTTCAAAGTAAATAAGTTTGGAGTCCCTCAAGGAAGCGTTTTGGGACCACTTTTATTCATAATCTACATAAATGGTCTCCCAAATGTAACTAAACATAAATGCATCTTGTTCGCAGATGACATAGCTGTTGTAGTTAAAACTAATAAAAAATTGACATTAAATAAATATATTAGTGACATAAATGATACAATTATTGCAATTACTAATTGGCTAAGTAATAATAATTTACTCATTAACATTGACAAAACATATTTTATGAATTTTAATGACATTTTATATGAAACAATATTATTTTCGAAGGTAAAATCCTGAAAGGTACTAGCACAACAAAATTTCTAGGCATTACAATTGACGATAAACTAAATTGGAAAAATCACATCGAAAATGTGTGTAACAAAATAAATCGATTTTTATTTGCTCTGTATAAGCTGACAAAAGTAGCGACAAAAAATACAGCACTCACAGCATATTTTGCCTATGTGGAGTCTGTTCTAAGATATGGTCTTGTTATATGGGGAAACAGTACTAATGTTAATAAGGCATTCATTGCGCAAAAAAATGTGTGAGGGCAATTTGTGGCACTGCATATGACGAGCCATGTACACCTTTATTTAAAACTTTGAGAATTCTGCCACTTCCCTGTCTTTATATCTTTGAAGTGGCAAAGTTTGTTAAGCAAAATATGTGTTATTTTAAAAAAGCTAGTGATGTATTTCCACGTAACACTAGGAATGGCCACAGACTGGTTGCTGCAATAATTCCTAAAAGCGCTCGATACCAGAAAAACTGCTATTGTATGTGCATAAAAATATTTAATAAAATCTCAGATATTATAAAAAACTTGCCTTTCAGTAGATTCAAACGAGCGCTGTACATCTGGCTTAATGAAAACTGTTTTTATTCTATTAATGAATATCTCAATTTTCATTGTTAATATAGCTACTTCATTATTATTGTAATAGGTTTGCTTAATATATGAATTCTCTTGTAATGATTATTTTTTCTGCAATTGTATTTAATAATTTTGACATTTGTAATTTTATTGGGATATTATGAGTAATGTGTTTAACTATAATTTTGCATGCTATTTGTATATGGCTGAATAAGCTGAAATTAATGTTACTTGACCATCTTCTGTGTACCTTATTTAAATGCAAATAAACGATTTCATTCATTCATTCATACAGCCAGATGCGCCGCGCCGCGCCGAACCGCCGTGAAATAAATCCGGCCGAATAGTTTGCATGGGAATCAATGAGAGTGCGCACACTTGAGCGCGCCGCGCCGCGCAGCCGTGTCCACCGCGGAATAATTCCGTTGCCAGAACTCTCGGGAGAAGTCGCGTGGAATTGTTCTGCTGAAGGCGGCGCGGCGCGCTGTAGTGTGCGATAGGCAACGGAACCGATTTCTGACCGCGGCCACCTTCGCGTGTCTTCGTACTACCTCGGTCATCTTCGGTCAGCAAGGAAACTACGGAATAAAGAAAACGAGTTTAAGTCGTGCGGCTAGATGTCGCGTGTGTGCCGCGGGGTGCGCGCACCCCGCGGTGGTGGACTTCCACTTGTTGCTTTTGTAATCAAAAGGTTATCGGTTGCGAGTCTGTGCAAAAATGTGTTTTTTTCTGCCGAAGTTATAAAATTTGCCTAAAAAAGGTGTTCGATATTCCAAAAACTGGAAGGGCACTGCCCCACTGCCGGCGAGGTGCGGTGAGGGACGGCGGCGACGGCGCCCAGTATGTGCGACCTCAACAATGGAAGTTTCCACAGGGCGGCGCGGCGCGGCGCGGCGCGTCTGGCTGTAGTGTACGAAGAGCTTAAGGTTTTCTTCGCCTGCCTCCCGAAATAGAATCCTGGCTACGAATATACATTACAGGGTTTTCTGTGTCTGCCCCTCCCCCCTTAATAGAACCGTTACGCCCTTGCTAGCAAGTTACCAGATAAGTGACTAGGATCTAGGCGGTAACAGCTGTGACCTCTCAATTCCAATCATTATAAGTATGGAAGAGGCGAGCTGGTATGGAAGAAGGCTATCGCACGATGTTATCTTTCAGGGGGCAGCGGAAATGGAGTCAAACCCACCTTCCACTCAAGGCTCTACTCAACCAACCTTTTTTATCAATTAAGTTGGCAAACAATCACGGCACGGTTAACGTAGAGGTCGAGTGATCGCCTACTGCGCAACGGGTCGCGGGTTCGATTTCCGTACAGGATAAATATTTTGTATGACCTACAGAAATTTGTTCCGGTCTGCGCGTATGTGCATGTCATATTCTATGTTTGTAACTGCACCCACGACACAGGAGAAAAACCCTAGTGTGGGGCGACATTAAAAAAAAATACTGCCCACCCGGTGGTAAGTGGTAACAGTCATCTATAGTGCATGTGGCTCTTGTGAGATTCGCAGTAAATCTGTAACCCCCACAAGAATCACAGTGCATGTTGCTAACTTGAGACATAAAATGTCTTATCTTACCCTTCAAACCGGAACACAGCAATACAAGCCTTGCTGCTTTGCGGCAGAACTGACTGACTGACTGACTTACCTTTTCATAAGTTTAAAGCGCATGTAAAATTAATGAGTAAAGGATATTATAAAGTCGATGATTATCCGAATGATGTCAATGCTTAGTCCTAATTGTAGACTTAATTCATAGATTTAAATGTATAACTGACACATTTTATTTTGTAATGGAAGTTGAGCTCAAGCTTTTACTTTGAGTTCTGTTTCCAATTGACGACTCTGTAACAATACAGGGAGAAAAAATAGCCCTTGCTGGTTTTCTTGCTGGTTCCTTTCCAGTACAAGGTCTCCCGCCGTAGACTTGTGAACCAATGGCGTAGCTTCTCCGACATTCAAAAGCGATTGTAAAATCCTAATTGAATAAAGGATATTGAATTTGAATAATAATAATAATTCTTTATTTGCAAGAATATGGTAAAATACATGATTGGTGTGAAATTAATTATATACATTATTCCTCATATTCTACTGCTAAATTAATATTTTTATTATGGTTACAAACTTGGATAAGATGGTGGTAGCTAGCCAGGTGGTGACAGAAGCCCTACCAACCAAACCAACAGAATAACTACTGCCCCCACGGGGAATCGAACCCCGGACGTAGGGATCATTACCAGGTAGCCTTGACCGGATGCGGTTATACAGACGGTTGCGGTTGCGGTCGTATATAGCAGACTTCAGAAAGGATTTTACAGAATGAATGAATGAATCTTTATTTGCATAAATATGGCCACAAAAAGATATTGTAGATGTATAAAAAAACCATCATATTCTGCTCAACATAATCGGCAATAATAAATTTAAAATTAAATTATATAAATTTAGAACGTACATTATAAAATAGAATGAATAAAATTAAATACAGAGTCACAGTAATAAAAGAAAATAATATAATTATAAATAGCCACTGATCCCAAAGGCGTTTGTGTTACGAGTATTATGAATTCTGTGACAAAGTTAGAATGCAAATTAAAATGTGTAAGCCAAAATCATCTCTTTCGGACGAAAGAACATTCCATGGTTAGTATCTTAAATATCTTTTAACAATATAACAATAATTTCTTGTGATGTATAAGATTTTGTTATCTAACCTAAAGTCCAGTCATTACTGTTTAATTTAGATAAGAGAATTGACGTTTAACTATTAAAATTCCATTAACACGTGTGTGTAGACAGTCATAAGTATTAGATATCACATCACTTAATAAATTTCTTTCTATCTTATTTTAATAATAATAATAATACTTTATTTGCAAGAATATGGTAAAATACATGATTGGTGTGAAATTAATTATATACATTATTCCTCATATTCTACTGCTAAATTGGCAGTGCGCAAATATTTAAAAATTTAAATAGTAATATGTCAAAAATAGAAATAGATTATTATTTTATCGCCATTGAAATTTAAAAAAATACAAATTATTGATAAATTACAAATGATTAAAAAATACAAATTATTATAAATTACAAATTGTCATTATTAATATTATCATTTAAAAATGTCGTTACAGAATAATATTATTTCGTCATCAATAGCTTATGTAATTGTATTCGGAATTTAGTTATTGTTAAATTGGTAATTTATTATAAATACGCACAGCCATACAATATGCATGTATGAATATGAATATGAACTAGCTAATACGGAAGTACCCAAGCAGGCGACCTTGGTACTGATAACCTGCGAATTGAACTCTACTTGACTCCCTACAAGTTATCTAAAATCCTTTGTCTATGTGTCGTCTCTTTGTCTCTGTGTTGCGGAGATGGAGAGGAAAAAAATTCCTCCCGCTGCTCCCCTTCAATACAGATGGTTGGGCGGTAGGGGGCAGGGCTAGTCCGCCCGCCATCTGTGACCACCCTAGGTGTGGTCTACTTCTGCGCACGAGGCCCTAGATACGAACGTTTTTGGGCCCTCCGTCTGGTACCAGGGCAATTTCCCTCGGGTGTTAAGGCCCGCTTCGCAGTTGTCCCGAAATGGTTTGGAAAATAAAACTTTCGAGCCCCCGGATTATATTTCTATTGATTTTATTTCCTATTTAGATGTTTTTTTTTGTATAGAGCTTATCATATAGCTATCGCTAGTAAACGAACCCATAGATAAGAGTCTAGTAGGTAGTCCCTTTCTTCTCCGAATATCGATCGTCCGAAAATCATAATCCCGAAAACGCTTGCTATAATCATCACTTTCCATAATGTTCGGGTATACGAAATTGTATATTACCTAATCGTCTTTAGTTCTAATGCTTTTGTGTCATAATATCGGGTGCTATAATAATAAGATATCCTAATTTTACTTGCTATAAAGTCACATGTCCTAAGTGTTATATTGTAATATTGTTAGTCTGAATGATGGTTTATAATAAATTTGTTAGTCCTAAAACATGTTTAAAAGTTGATTTATCTTGGTTATGTTATCAATATCATAAAGCTTAGACATACTATCAATAATAACAAATTGAATTAAAATGTTGTCTTATGAACCTTAACAACCGTTACGTTTTCAAATTCAATGACAGAAATATATCGCTGTAAAACCGACACCATGTAGTCTTGTCTGCCCTACCCCTAGAGTGTTATTTAAACCCGCGTAGGCGCAGAGGAGCGAGGCGGCTCGCGAGCTGAGGAGCAGGTGGTTTTAACGACCGCCGCCGCGGCTGAGGCTGGTGCCAGCAAGCCGAAGCTGCGGTGGTGGGCGAAAATCATCTGCGACGATAAGGTCGCGTGGGACCGCCGGAGCCCCGCAGCGCCGGAGCCGTGACAGAAGCCATGCATGCTGCATGCTGCTTGCTTGCATGCTATAAGCTTGCTTGCATTACATCATGTGACTGTTTTTAAACGTATGCATGGATTTGGTAATACATATAATGAAAGAACTTTATATTTGTGGTATTTCGATTTCAGGGCACGTTATATTATGAGATATTACGTTAGGACTTATGACTATTATAGAAAAGGTTTTTAGGAATTTTAAATATTATAAATTGTGATATTTATAGCAAAAAAAATTAGGTCATATTATATTTAGAGATTTCGGTTTTCGGGCAAGTGATATTATGAGAAATTAAGTTAGGGGTGCTTATCATTCGGACATATGATGATTATGTCAAATGATGATTATGTGTAGTGGGCTATTGGTGTCTGTTCTACCAGCTGATCTCACCATAGATGTTAGTAACAGTTATAAAATCATCGATACCCTAAACTCTCGCCGGTGGCTCCAAGAAGCTGTTGCACACAGCGGCCACACCCTGGTAACCACGTCAGCTCGTGGGCTAAACCGGTTGAGGGGCTTGTATCCTCTAGTATACAAGTCAAGCGGCTACTCCCTGTTTGTAGTGCGAATAAGTCTTCCTCGGTAGTAAAGGCAAACCACTGCTGATAAGCAACGGATGTTGGCGGAGCTAGCGAGGTAGCAAGGCATAGTGAAAGGCCAAGGGCGACAATAGGAGTCTTAAGTTATTGTCGGCCAGACACTGCATCTAGCTCTCTTCCAGTCGTAGCGGTTCTCCGTTCCACTGGGTGAAGGGGAGTTTGGACAAGAGAGTGCCTTTGTGTTTGCGCGCACACTTAGGCACTATAATATATTACTGCGTATAGACCTGGATCTGCTTATCGGACTTCGAGACTTAAGTCCTACGGCGATGGGTAGAGGTAGAGAGGTTCCGCTGTGATGTTAGCCGGGCTTTGTCTGATACCTGTACGTAGGCGGCCCTGGGAGAGTGGTCGTTCTCGCACTGCACAGGGGTGACAGTGTGGCTGGGCAGCACCCTTGGTGACGAAGCAGCTCTTTTTAGGGAGGCACTGCTTCCCCCGCTTAGCCGGGGAGGGGACTAGAAAAGGTGTCCCAAAAATTGCTCACCCCATCATCGATATTGGAGGTAGTAACCACGGCTGCCTATGCATCCATTTTTTTCGTGGTCGAAAATACGCTAAAAATAAACACCAATCACAAAAACTTTTTATGACCTTTGGAGCATGGAATGTGCGCACTTTACTGGACAGACCTACTGATTTTTGTCCTGAACGGAAAACCGCCATCGTCGCCAGGGAACTGAGGCGCTATAATGTCGATATCGCTGCGCTTAGCGAAACACATCTAGCTGATGAAGGTGAGCTGGAAGAGCACGGTGGTGGCTATATCTTTTACTGGAAAGGGACCGCGGCTGGTGAGCGTAGGCGGTCTGGAGTCGGATTTGCTATTAGAATTGAAATAGCTTCAAAGCTATATGAGCTCCCTGTCTGTATTTCGGATCGTGTTATAACTCTACGCCTTCACCTGAACAATTGCAACTTTTTGAACATTATCAGCATCTATGCTCCTACTCTGGACAAATCCGATGAGATTAAAGACCAATTCTATGAGGAGTTGACCCGAGTGTTAAGTAGAATACCGCGAAGTGAACAAATATTAATTTTGGGAGACTTTAATGCACGGGTGGGACGGGATTATGAAGCATGGCCACAAGTTCTTGGTAGACATGGTATTGGGAATATGAATAGCAATGGCCAATTACTGCTTAGCCTATGCGCTCAATTTAAGTTGAGCTTGACCAATACTATGTTCAGACTTCGTGCTAAATATAAGACCACGTGGATGCATCCTAGATCCGGTCATTGGCACCTCATTGACTATGCTATAGTGCGGCAGCGAGATTTGCCACAAGTACACTTGACAAGAGTGATGCGTGGAGCCAACTGTTGGTCGGATCATAGACTTGTGATAACTAAGCTGAAACTACGTCTGCTTACACCCCGAAGATATATAAAACCCAAGTCCTTACATCTAAACTTGGAGAAGTTGCGATATCCGGAAACCCAAAAGAAATATCAGCGTGCTCTTTGTGAATCTTTGCGGGAACTTGATTTTCAAAACGGAAACCTCAAATCTAACTGGTGGGCGCTATCTTCTTTGATAACCTCGGTTGCAGAACAATCTGTTGGCCTAAAAACCAGAGTAAATAGAGACTGGTTTGATGAAAATGATCATGCGCTTACTAGAGCTATTGCCGAACATCGGCAGCTCCTGCAGGAGAACAAAAGAGCAGAATTTGTTAACAAAAGTACATGTGCACTGAGGAAACTAACTCGTGCCCTTAAAGATAAATGGTGGCAAGAGAAAGCAGAAAGCATGCAGAGACTGTCTGATTCTAACCAATTAGGTGACTTCTTCGCCGAACTGAGATCATTATTTGGTCCTCAACACAGTGTTAATATACCGCTGAGATCTTCTGACGGCGCGTTGATTGTTAATCGGGATAATATGTTGAAACGGTGGGTCGAGCACTTCAATGGCCTTCTGAATGAGGATCGATCTGTGGATATGTGCTTCATTCGGAATCTACCTGAAATTCCCCAGGACACATCACTCGACATACCACTTTCCTTTGATGAAGTGGTTGCCGCCATTAAGCAGCAACGGAATAGGAAGTCGGTTGGGCTGGATTGCGTTCCTGGTGAGCTCTTAAAGTATGGCGGTCACGAGCTACATGAAACCATCTTTAGGTTTTTCTCACAGATATGGGAAGAGGAACAAGTCCCAGAAGACTTCATAGTATCAAAGATCTGTGCGCTATACAAAAATAAGGGCATTCGTGCTGAATGCGACTCGTATCGTGGTATATCCCTTCTATCTGTGCCTGGAAAGACATTCGCCAGAGTTCTACTGAACCGCTTGCTGGGACTCTCCGAAAACGTGCTTCCAGAGACTCAGTTCGGCTTCAGACCAAATAGAGGTACATGTGAGGCAATCTTCTCCATACGTCAGCTACAGGAAAAAAGCAGAGAGCAGTCGCAACCATTATATCTCTGCTTTGTGGACCTGGAGAGGGCTTTGATAGTGTGCCTCGAGAAGCATTATGGATTGTTTTACGCAAGCTCGGTTGTACGGAAAAAATTTTACGAATGTTAAGATTGTTACATAGCAACATGACTTGCTGTGTTTCGGTTAGAGGCGAGCAGTCAGACTTCTTTTCCGTCAGCTGCGGAGTAAAACAGGGCTGCGTTTTAGCACCAACCATATTTGCCATGTACTTTTCCACGGTTATCGCAAGTGCCTTACAGGGCAATGGCAAAGGCATTCGTATCCGTTTCCGTACTGACGGAAAACTTTTCAACTTAGCCCGGCTTAAAGCACATACTAAAGTATCATATGATACTATCACCGAAATTATGTATGCTGATGATCTCTGTTTTGTGGCGGAAAGTCCGGAGGGCCTGCAGGACTTGATAAGCAGTCTTAACGTCGCATGTTGTAGATTCGGTTTAAAAATAAATATAAATAAAACCGAGGTTATGGCTATCGACACCTTATACCATAATCCACTGCATATGCAACTCGACGAAGCTCTCCTCAAGCAGGTCGAAAAATTTATGTACCTTGGAAGCACCTTAACATCTAAAGGTGACCTGGACTCGGAAATAAACTGCCGCATCAGCTCTGCTTTAGCAGCATTTGGAAAACTCCGGGAAAGAGTGTTTCACTCACATAACCTCAGGCTAGATACTAAGATTAAAGTATACTTAGCGATTGTCCTGCCAAACTTCCTTTACGCCAGTGAATCATGGACTCTGTATCGCAAGCATATACGCACACTGGATCGATTCCACCTCAGGTGTCTTCGAGATATTATGAACATTCATTGGACTGATAAAGTTAGAAATACAGAAGTTTTGCGTCGCGCTGGTGTTTGCGGTATTGAGGCCTATCTTATGCGACGTCAATTGCGATGGTGTGGTCACGTGGTGAGGATGCCTGATGAGAGACTGGCAAAACGCATTTTCTTTTCGGAACTCGTTGATGGTAAGTGAAAACCTAGCGGTCAATTTCTAAGGTATGAAGATGTTCTGAAAAGACATATGAAGAGATGCAGCTTAGACCACTCTCGTTGGGAGAGTTTGGCTGGACAACGGACACAGTGGAGACATGCAATACAGCAACACGTAAGGCTGTTTGAGGAACAGAGGAGGCTAGAACTAGATAGAAAAAGGAACTCATTAAAAAATAAAGCACCCTCCAACATCAATTATAACTATGTAGACGGAACCCTAACGTGTCCTCATTGTAGGCGCACCTTTACTGCAAAAATAGCATATAATAGTCACCTAAGGGCGCACCGTACTTAAAATTTCTATGGCAGATTGATGGTCACCGTAGCCGAAATCGGCCAATATGTCAAAAAACATTATGACACGTTAGATTATGGCTAAAAAAATTATGAGACAAAATAGAGAACCGTCTAGTAAATAAAAGCTGAACATAGCAAAACGCGGCAAATTTAAACAAAATGGGAAAGGCAAAACGGAGTTTTATTAAATAATTTTTTTGCTTAAATCACAAATTAGAGATAAGGCTTAAATGAACTTTTATTAACCCAGATTACCTATTCACTTTTATAAAGAATCGAGGTATGTAGATGTAATGAAAATGACTTAAAAATGAAATATTATTAATATTTCATTTTTAAGTCAAAATAGATATTGAAAACTATGAGTTAATATGTGTACATACATTAGGTAAGTTGTTAAGAATCAAAATACTTAAAAAAATGTGAGGCATCACGGGACGCCTGGCAGATGTGACACATCAAAATTATTCTGCCTTCGCACATACATACTATCATTGAGTCACGCCAACATTCGGCCTCATCCGCCGCTATAGATGTTTCATTTCACATCAAAGAGATTAATTTTATTCACTGTAATCAAAATAAATTTCCAAATATAAAACACCCATATCTGATTCATTCGACCTGCTTGCCTCATCATCATTGACGCAAGGCTATGAAAAGCTTTTTTATAAAGACTAGAATAGTACATTACTGCCGCGGTCTATAATAACTTTTCTACTTTGCTGGTCGCGCTGATGATGGCCGACAGCGCAGCTCCAGGCCGACACAGCGCGGTCAGCGTGCAGCACTTGATGGACGAGCTGAGATAAAGGCCGAGACCGTAGGTCGAGGCCACTGTACGGGGAAAAAAAATTACCCGTGGACCCACCAGTTGGACATTTTGGTGGGACCACGGGTAATACGTCCTAGAGCGTAGCTAGGCTAGCTCGAGGCAATCATAGCGTGACCAGCGAAGCAGTCATTGTGGGCCAAGGCTTGTATAGTGCTTTACTCAAAAATGCAAGTACCTACCTAATCTAAATAAAACCAGCAAGTAATTTAAATAAAATGTATTAATTAACTAGAAGCAAAACTTTGCCGGCCGCTCCTTGAAACATAACGGCAAGGTCGACTTTGCTCAAACAAGGTTGTCAAAATAATGGCCACATTACATGCATTTTTGAGTAATAGTACATTATTCACTGCAGAGGCCGGGAAGTTAGGGATTGCCGGACGAGTAATGCTTTCAATAATTACGAGTCCGGCAATCCCATTCCCGCCGAGGTATGTATAGTGCTTTTCTCAATAATTGTGAGGAAATAATGAAAGACGTAATAAGGCCCCTGTCGTAGCGCTGCGTGTCGCCGGTCGCGTTTGCGCGCGACCGGCGGAATTTGTATGTAGCCAGTGGTGATTTTCACAGTGCTGCGTGCGCCGGTCGCGTTTTGCGACACGCACCGACCGGCGCGAGGGCTTGGACCGGGCCCGCGGCCCGCGCGCACTGCGTGCGACGAGCGACGCGCGGGCCAGTACCGGCGTGTGAGCTTTCAGAGTTGGGCGTGCGCGACGTGTGCGTTTGTACAATCATGGCGACAATTGATACGGAGTTATTGATAAGAGAGGTTCAACTTCCCGGTTTTTGATTGAGCTGAAATTTTGCATGAATATGTATATCGCGTGACAATGCAATAATAATAGCTTGTTTAAATTTTTTGTGACTATTAATTTATTACAAGCTTTTATTTACTTTCACCTGTCCCGTGTCTGTAATTAAATCTTGCAAGCTAAATTTGACCCACTTCCCGACTTCCGATTGAGCTGAAATTTTGCATGCATATGTATATTGTGTGACAATGTAATAATAAAAGCTTGTTATTTTTTTTACAATTATATACTATGTAAAGTTAATACCACTAGCGTCTGCCGTCTATTAGCTATTGACCGGTACGGCGCGGTACCTATACCTAAAAAAAAGGGTAAACTTAAAAGAAAAGACATCACTATGATTAACAGTATAATTTATTGAATTCTCAAATATAAATACCGAGAGGAAATATTCAGAATCATATAATATCAACCGGGCGCAGCCCTCAATAGTAAAGTTGTACCAACGTTCCACTTAATCATTACTGGTTCTTTTCTAGGACTAATGGTTGCACATCAACAATCATATTAGCGCCGAAATCGGTACTTAGTATGTTTATAGAATAACAAACATATATAGAACATCAATTATTATTATTGCCACAAAATAATTAATATTTACAATTCCACTGAGTGTTGTCGTGTCCATTAAATTTTGATCCATAAAGAGTTTGGAGTTTGCATCGAGTAATTTCTCTAGTACCTACCCTTATTCTGTACCCTTAAGGGGACTAGCGGTACTATTTTGCATCACTAGCACCTTAAAATATTAACCGCAGAAGTTCCTGCAGGCCAATTATAAATCTTTCATCGTATGGCATGGTATAAATTTGAGAAAAAGAAGTCATGAAATGCTGCATTTCGTATTACCGATCTCCAATGATATCATCACTATGGCATAATTTCAATGATGTCGTCATTTAATGATGAACAAATGATCAAAAATCTGACCGGAAATCGTATTTTTCGTTTTGCATTATGATATCATATGATATCATTTGCAAAACCATGAGATCGGTAATAGACCCTCTGGTTTTCCTTAGTTTTATAGTCGAGTGTTACCGACATATAGTTACTGACACAAAAGACCTTATTATATTTCCCCACAAAGGAGCCTTGTACCACTTGCACCATTGAGGGTACCTACTAATACAAAATGTAACATTCAGTACAGCTAGTGCCCTTAAGGGTACAGAGTGAGGGTACGAGTGATACTACTTGTTTTGCGTAACGTAAGTCCGGGTTCATATTTGTATAATTTTAGTGAATCAACCACTTCTGTGATCTAGTGGGTTAGATCACTTTGTTCTGATCTGGAGCTCCCGGGTTCGATCAGTTTTTGTGCTTGGTTTGATCGGGTTAGGGAAAATCAAAATAATGTTGTTTTTACGTCAAAATCAATAGAAATCGAAGACATGACACTCGATGAGCGCCCGATGCTGAATGATTAAAAAAATAGGGTCGCAGACTGGATACCATCGATGCCACAACGGAGATGTGATTGACTTAAATTATATAAGTCTGAACGCGGGCGTTTCGTGTAAACCGTTATTGTTATAAGAAAATAGTTTTAAAGCAATTATGGTCTATTGACTCGTTATGGTAAATTTTATTAACTTAACAACATAGAAATACTAATTAAATACAACGTGTTACTAATAAAAAAGCGCAAAACCTCAAACACCCCAACAGATTTTTCATTATGAAAGAATTATATATTATATCCTACATTATCAATTTTAAATTTCGCGGATTAGGTATTTACGATGGTATTTTCTTTGTTTTTATTTTGTTGCGTAACGTCGCGCCGCGCGCGCGCCACCGCTAAGAGATAAAGGCGATATAGAGTTAAGTAAACTTAAGAAACGGCGTGAAAAATTTTTTCTTTTGCCTAAAATCTGACTTTATTTTTAATTTGTGGAATCGGATATTTGTGGCATCGGCTATACCTACTCTCAATTGTGAACAAACTAATTTCCCTTTTGCGTAATTTCGTTAACACGTTTATGAAGAACAATAAACAAACAGACGGTACATATAACCATACCATATTGGTATGGTTGTAATATTATACTATCTTTGTGATACATTTTTGCAAAGACCAAGTTCATTTGTTAAATTATTGCTGTTTTAATTAAAATAAATTTAATAACGTGAGCTTGCATAATTTTATGGAAACAAATTTTATGGAATGTAATTAATTGTATAGCGTATGATGCATTGATGTACAACCATTTATTCATACATTAATCTTACACAGTACCGCAATACACACAAAGACCTTATCAGCACGCTCGGAACATACACAAGAAACGATTGTTCATAATAAGTAGGTAACATATTGATAAAATTAATTTGAGCAAAATACATTGTAAACGAACTAACGTATCACTTTTAAAACAAAGCAGCTTCCCTTCGATAGGGGCACACGACATGGTTTTTGTCGCTCTTAGATTCGCCTTTTGTTGCATTTTATGGTTTTTGTCTATATTACGATAGGATTCTCCCTTGGGATTTTATCGCCGCAGGGATTTAGGAATAGAAATCCACACAATTGTGTTTCAAAGTGTAAAAGGAATCAACGCTTTTTTTCGCGTTTTAAGGCAGTAAGTAGCAAACACGTAATGCATTACGATTTGTTTTTAAGTTAGCTTGGTTGTGGTAAATTATTCGATTAAAACGTTAACATATGTTAATTTGATGCAATTACAGTTAATAATTAAGTATACAGGATTAATTGTAAAACACCTGCATCCTAGCAGGATTAGATAGCTAACATCATAAATAACAAAGTTTGTTCTACGACTTTTGTTACCTAATTCGTTAGATTTTACTTTCATACAAAAATAAATACTAATTTAATATATCTACCTGTAGAATGTTTGTAACTCTACGCGCATCACCAGATTACGCAAACAAACTTGTGCGAATTATGCTGTACGGGGCGAGGCGTCGGTAGCACCTTCGAACTTGACTTATCTACTTTTCTGCGGCCGCCAGGCAAACCCGCGCGCACGCGCCAAAATCTTTCGCACCTTACATAGACTTATCAATGTCACGACAGTGCAATAAAAACTTAAAAAATTATTTTTGTTAAATTTATTTAGTTATCTTAAAACTCGTAAAACAAACGTTGTAGTTAATGATGTTGGCTATCTAATCCTGCGAGGTTGCAGGTGTTTCAAAATTAACCTAATCCTGTATATTATTAGCTGTTGTTGCATTAATTTATATGTAGGTATATCTAACGCGCAAAACTCGAGAACGGGCGGATGGATTCGGTAAATTCTATTTCTTTTTCAAGTATTGGAAAAGTTCCTGGTGAAATTGCCGTGACTGTTCAGTTCACAAAAGTTTTTGACAAAACGACTCTTATCAGAGCTACTAGCTTAGTTTGACGTGAAATATGCAATGTTTTTTAAGCATCAGCTGATAGAGGAGGGTGATGGGAGGCTGATAGGTGTGGGTGCGGCAAAATAACGTTAAAATACAGCTCTTAGGTATCTTTGTAAAAAAAGTAACGATAAAACTCAGAATGGAAGAGCGACCAAAACATGTAAAAGCCTCGAATGTGAGTTATATTTCTAAATTTTTGTAGCGAAATCAATACAAAATCGAATTTTTTTGATAGTTTTATCAACAAAATTCGATTTTGTACAATATTAAACTTTTCGCAGGGCATTTCCTTACTGTAAATATATAAAAAACAAACTATCTCGTGACCGTTTGAAACTTCGGCAAAATAAAATGTCAAAGATTAAAGGTGCGCGAATCAGAGAAATTTTGCGATCGAGCGTAGATTTTTTATATTAAACTGCTATCCATGCGAAGCCTGTTAACAAGTTTAATTACTCGTAATCAAATAAAGTCTGTCGCTCAGGAATAATGTAGCTTTCTACTGGTGAAAGAATTTTAAAAATCGGCTTATTAGATCTAGAGGTTACTCTCTACAAACAAACTCGAAAAACAAACTTTACCTCTTTATTAAGTGTAGATATGTCATATGCCTCCACTTAAAGTGTTCTGCCGTAATATACTACATGCTAAGAACATGACGTGATCATTTGTGACTTATTAACTTTGAATCATCGTAAATTGGTACACTAACTGCTTTTGAGACTTCTCTAAGCGTGCGCTTATCACTTACCTATCTCTTTTTGTACTATAATAAAGAAAATCCGAAAAGTTTGTTTCATTAAAACGCGCAAAAAAGGCGGAATTAGTCAACTCACATTCAAGGCGTATGTCCGTTGCGTCCATACGAGCACACGGTGCTCACAACTCCTTAAAAACACAATTTGAAACAACAACAACGAGACTTCATAATTTAGGTATAATAAATCTCAAAAAACTAATCCTTAAATTATACACAATACACGAATCTCACAACTAGTGCCAGGAACATCATGATAGGTTTTGACCAGAGCAGCACAAAATGGCAGTCTTCAATCCACCTTGAC
Source organism: Schoenobius gigantellus (assembly GCA_963935595.1). NCBI lineage: Eukaryota > Metazoa > Arthropoda > Insecta > Lepidoptera > Crambidae > Schoenobius > Schoenobius gigantellus. Next base: position 6,494,554 of record OZ012544.1, on the reverse strand, counting down.
AAAAAATATTGCAATGCTGATGTGTCGTCCTCCTCTCGCTTATAACAAATTGATCATGGCGGTAAGAGATACAACAATATACAGAATTATCCGCCACACAATGATTTAACAAAAGATTTAGACTACTACGCGTTGACATCGAAATAGAAAACACAACAAACTCTTATTGCTCGAATCGCACTTTAATATTAAAACACAAACAATTCTGAAGCGACTTAAACTTATGATATGACAATACTTAGACGAAAATATATTATTAGAAATAGAGTTGGCGAACGCTGAGATACACACGGTTATGTAAGATATAGCCAACAGATGTTTACTAGCCGCCCGCAGAAAGTATGGGTCCTACTCTCACCTCTAGTTAGACATGGAACATCGTCAATTGCTTGTGAAAAATCATATGAAATGTTTTTCATGTCACACCTTCTACTTTCATACGCATGGACTGCTATAATTCACACTGTGAAATCGCAGATCAGAAGCCCAATTCTATTAATAAGTTACAACTCAACCAAGCTAAGTTTGCACCTCGCGCCGATTACGTCACACTGACGCTTATCCCTGCGTTCCGTAAAACGATAAAAATGATAATATCGCGAATCCGACCAAAGTCACAACATAACCTACTGATTCAATAGCCCTTATATTTTGTGACGATTTAATTTGGTCGGATTCGCGATATTATCGCTTTTATCGCAATTCGGAACGCACCATATAGTTATGCCATGCAACTGGGCGATGACGTGATAATGGGGCGTTCTGATTGGTCGAACGCAACGGTTTAGTTTCGATTTGGCTGTAACTGATTATTAGTATAATTGGGCCCCAGTCGTATATCATTTATGAATTTAAGGAGCTCGGCCCCAAAATTGTTTAAGTATGACGGGAAGTCCATTGATTAAAAAAGTACATAGCACACGTACCTAAACGTAGCGCGAAAATCAAACGAATGATAATATTATTCGTTTGATTTTTGCGTTATTCGTTATACCATATTATGGTACATGTCATTGGTCTAGGTAGCAATGATTGATCATAATTCACACTTCACACTAGAAGCGCACGGATAGCAAGGGTGACATTTAGACAACTGCAAAATATAAATTATTGCCTGTGACATATCACATGTGAAATCATGAAAAAAAAATTCGTTTCATTAAATTAACATGAATGAAAATACAAATAGCTTTATATGCCTACCGAAACCAATCTAACCATCTATGCGTGACGTCATGACGTTAGCGGCAAATTGCGCGCGGCTAGTACCTACGTTGAATTTGACAGATTTAGAGACCTCGCACACTTGACGGCCAAGACCACGGCCCAACGTCACGTCACGGCCCGTTGTTTGGTAGCCGTTGGTCGCTGCCGCCAAGTGCGCAACCGTTCTTAAGATTCTATAGTTAACCTGAGGGGCAATCGCACTATATACAAACTTACGTTACGTTTCTTGCCCGATTCTTCTCATGTTAGCCCCTACATTCGGCATCGGGTCGCTCTTGGCGATTACATGCGCGCCACCAACTCCGCGGATGTACTTGCCACTAGCGCACGGGTTATCTTGATTTTAGTCGAATATTTTTTGTTTCATTGATTTTGTAAAATTGACGATTTTAAGTGCCCGCAAGGGCCTATCAAATAAAGTAGTTTTGATTGATTTGAAACGTTTGAACCAAAACCACAAACGTTACCGTTCCCATATGTTTTGACATCTGACTGTTGTCAAGGTGTTGTCAAAATGTATGGGAACGGAAACGTTTCTGATTTGGTTGAAACCGTTATAAATAGTGCGATTGCCCCCCTGGGGCTCTATTTTTTAATCATTCATCTGGCGTCGAACGCTCGTCAAACGTTCGTCTTCGCTCGAGTTTCAGTTATTTTCATTTCATTTTTGATGAAATTCAAACAGATACCTTTTGGTATTCGTCGTAATATTGGTTGATTTTTTTTGAAAACGAAGGAAACCAAAATCATTGGAAATCGAGCGCATATGACGCTCGACGCCTGACGAATGACTCAAAAATATGCGGCCACTGGTTGTGGTCGTGATCGCCTTGTGTACGTGATCCCTTATTTGGATGCGATGAAATGTTTGGTAGGTATATAATCAACCAAGCTAGCAGCGGTATTGGAGTATATTTATACTAAATCAAAATTTTACGAACAATCTTACCAATTAAGCGAGTCTGTATCTAAGTGTAAGATTTCTCTAATAAGAATATTAAAACGACAATGTCAATAATTCATTCAACAAATTAATTAGTGTAAAATTTGTTTTGACGGGCCAATATTGATAATTGGAGCTACTGTAGGCCTTACATGGACCGAGGACAAAATAGAGGAGAAATAGACATCGCAACTCGATTGATTGTCGTATGAAGGAGGGACAAGAAATATGTTATTCGTCTCCTGTCCCTTTTTGTCCACGGTTCGCGCTTTGCCCGGGAACAATAAATTACTTCGTGTTTATCTTAGAGTAACGTAACAATCTTTACTGGCTTTATCTTCATAACTTTAGATAAATACTAATAATAATACAATTTCATAATACACAAACGCATAACAATTATACAGTTACACCAATCAATCTTAAATTTTCCATTGAAAAATAGATCAAAAAACGACATTGAATCACACCAGTTGTAAAATTCTAGATAATATTTATTATGTTTCAAAAAATCAACACTTACATATTAAATAGTTAGAAACGATTAATTTATTATAATATACTTCGAATAGTCTCATTAATAGTTGGCATCAGTAGTACTGACGCCATTGGTTTATTATATTATTAATTATAACACATAGGACACCGTTTAACACAGAGGAAATTAGAATTACAAGAATATCTACACCCCGAATACAGATTACAATGTCTAATATAAATAAGTTTCAATAATAATGTATTTATTTTATATTAAAATTGTTCTAAATCATCTAAGGCATTAAATGTGCCGCTCAGGGCGAGCGGCGAAAGTGTAAGTATAACATTAATATTATTAATTATTAGGTTGAACGTTCACGCGTTTGCCTAAAAGTATAAATATACTAACGTAGACACGCACAATCAAATAACGCACACACACGCACACGCACCCAAATGACACACACACACATACAAACGACACACACGCACGAGTGGTACTGTAGCACGGTAGAGATATAAAAACACCAATAAGGCAGATCCGTGACGGAGAGCGGGCCGCGTCCGCGACGCTTGCTTGGCTGTTATTTATTTTTATTTGTCAAAAAAGTCTACGTTACATCAAGTCAAAATAGTCTACTCAAAACGGGTCAAAGTAATAACAGAGAATGCTTTGCAGTTAATGTTTCGTATGCCGAAGACAAATAGAATAGCACAAGCAAGTTAGTCCGACGCGGCCGTCACACGCCACCTAAAGATTAAATTATAACAAAACACGAGAGATCACATTTCATAGAGTCGTCAACACACAGTCATGTCACGCACGCTTAACACATAGAACACCAGACGATGCCGAAATTGCTTGTAATTATTTAGAATATGAGATCGCGAATTAGACACCTACATTAATATGACTTCCTACGTAACCTAGTAGAAAATAAGTAGTAAAAAGATATTTATAATATAACTCTTTGGGTTTCAATAGACTATTTTGAATATAACAAGACTTTTAAATGTAACTCTTTGGGATTCAATAGACTTTTGAATTGTTGATTTTTATGAATTGGGAGACCACGAGTTTCACTATTATATCAATATTGTAGCTAAATATACAACATATATTACTTTTCTATTTTCGGTGGGGATATAGATGATGTAATTTTTTTCCTTAATATTAATTAAACAATGTAAATATTTATATTAATTATTACAATCTAAAAAGATATATGCTGCAAAGAAAATTTTATTTCAATATACTTTTTATTTTAACTGAATTCAACTCTGAAATTCTATTCGCATTCCAACGGAAAGAAATCTAACACGAATTGAATCTATTGCTATGTATTATATAAAACATCTAATGGGGTAAACACGTATATTTTTTGTTTGAATAAAATTGAAGATACTATTTTATATTTGTTTATTTTATTACGCAAAGACAAAAATGTTGTATAAATCGAGACAAAATTGTAACAGCTCGGACCATAAAGATTTGTAAAAACCCTGGGGGATGAAAATAGAACATTCATAGAAACCACTTATGCCTGAAGCACAAATTACTAAATAGTTACTGAAGCACTAAATTCGCCTCAGCGCAAAAAATATAATAAAAGTTTTAATAATAAAATAAGAATAATATTCAAAGATAATATTTTAGTAAAGAATATTAAGTATAGAATTATTTATTGTAATCGCAAAAGGTGCTGAACTTACATTAAAATTTGTTTAATCTTTATAAGTAGTAAGTACATTCGTTTATTTGGTATACGTTAGGAAATTCACCTTGTAATATAAAATATAAAGGGCAACAATTAAAACAATTAAAAAGGTTCGATATATTTTTTGAAAAGTACTAATAAATTCGACCATTCTGTTCCCGATTAAAATTCACATAAAATTTAATAATTGGAGATCACTTCGAAACCTGCATTGCTGTCAAGGAGATTTTCCGTAGAATGTAGCGCGTTACGACGTAGTTGCATATCAGCTACGGCGTAGCGAGCTTCACTGTAATTGTTTATACTACGGTATACTACGAGTGTCGTAGCAGTTCATACTGAAAACTATAGATTTATTTAGCTTGTGTTTAAAACATTACCTGTATTGATTACACACTTTTTTCAATGTATTGATAGCTTTTTAATGTTTTCATATTTGTTCAACGTTTAAGATTTGGTTGTACGGAGGTTTATCTTTAATTTTGTACTTTTGGCAGTTTTAATGTATAAAATATAGAAATACTCGTCGAAGATAGGTATGGTATGTGTATTGATATTGTAGAATACACAGTTTCGTTTTCATAAACAGGAACATAGTACAAGAGAGGTAGAAGATTTCGATGTATTAAAATAAAACTTATATGAGTTTAACGCAAATACAAGAGTACATTGTTTTATATTTAAGACAGATACAATATTATAATTACAGTACATACAGAGTGCAACGCTGAAATTTGCACTTATCATCCAATTCACCCGCTTAAGAGCCCATTAAAATGTTTGCAATTTCTTTCTCTCTCAGTCTTTTATTTACCAAAATAGGTAGAAATATCAATTATTATTTTGGTAGTTCACCAATTTGCATTCCCTTCGTATCGTATTTGCGGTCAGACTTTTCGAAAAGGGCAAATCTTCGGTAAAATCTGACCCTATCATTGTATCCATTTCAATATAACGATAGTTGTAAATACAAGAAAAAACATAGTTGTTTTTTGGTACGAGACTTTTTAGAGGAATAATATAATATCTTATTTTAGTTATATATTCCGTAGCCGTTTGCAGAAACCAGTCGTAGGTATCTAGCTGTGACAGCTTTCTGCAAACGGGTGACTTGCAACTTTCAATACATTGGCAACATTTTTGTCAAACAAACAGGGACCTAATTCTGATTGTTTTAACATTGTTATTTTGTCATGATAGTTTTAAAAAAAAATACCTTCATTACTTCTATACACTTGTCGTGGTGCGATTTATTCGCACTGCAATTTCTTGATAAGTGACAAATGTTTGGTTAGTTATCGGTTAACCAACGATAACGTCTCTGGGTTGTTAGTGGAGTCTTTCTTAGGAGTGTTATTTTAAGAATGGGCTATTGATTACGATTTTCCGAGATAAGGTAAAAGTAGCAACATAGAAACCGGTCGTATGCCAGCAGCTCGTAGACGCTCCGCATTCGTCTCGCAGTCCAGTAGCACCTACCACGTTTATAAGTTACACCGATGTGCCTGCGCAGAGGTCTCATTGTCTAATTCTGAGCGAGATACAATTCTGATTTTGGTGATTTGAAATCTTAACGTACGCAATAAAGTCCACATTTTAACGGTGTCGGCACTCGTATTCAATCGGCTTTAGGTTGTTTTCCTCTGCGCAGCCGAATTTTGCCGATGCTACTTATAGAAGTGGTCGCACTGTACTTAGAGTTCGTATTGATAAATGCATCGCAAAGTTGATATCGACCTTTAGATGCAGTTTTATGTATGTTGAAAACAGCGTCTCAACATCGATCTTATTCTTGTGATTAAATTAATAATACAAGCATAAGCTCCTCTGATAAGCGCATAAAATAGAAAAATCGCCATTTTTGCGGCTGTTCACATCGAAAATATTAAAAAAACTTCAAATAACTCCATAGAGCAAAGTATCAATGTTATTCGTATTTTTTTCAAATTAAGGAATTGGCCTTGCGAGGCGCACGCGCACGGAGCGTCCTCTGTAGGGCTAGCACAAACATTAGTCATCGTGAAATATTTGTGTGACAATTTTAACTCCAAGTACGCCCTGTAGACTAGGGGTGCTGTACAATTCCAATGCAATTATTTCACGATGACGTATACGCATACTTTTGACGCGCAAACGTTCGCGCTAGCCCCCCTCTGTCTATCTACAGCCCCCTTAGACAAGATGTCTTTTGATAATCGCTAACGCAATCGCTAAATGGACAATGTGTGAAATTTGACAATTGCGCCCGAAAGCTAAGCGTGGGCTTATGTCAAATCGCATCGCATTTTCCTTCTAGCGATTGCGTTAGCGATTATCGAAATGCGTCTCGTCTAGGGGGGGCTGAGCGGCGTTAAACGCGAGCGCGCGCGGGCTCTACGCGTGACCATCTCGCGCAGGCTCTACGCGTGGCTATCTCGCGCGGGCTCTACGTGTGGCCATCTCGCGCGGGCTCTACGTGTGGCCATCTCGCGCGGGCTCTACGTGTGGCCATCTCGCGCGGGCTCTACGTGTGGCCATCTCGCGCAAGCTCTTCGCGTGGCCATCTCGCGCGGGCTCTACGTGTGGCCATCTCCCTCGGAGCGGCCGCGCTGTCGTCGTCACTGGGCCTGCAGCTCCTTGACCGCCTGCAGGATGCGCTTCACGTGGCCCACCTTGGTGACGCCGAGGTCGCGCAGGTCGCGGCGCGCCAGCGACAGCAGCTCCCGCCCGGTGATGTCGTGCGCGGCGAACGCCTCCGAGTACTCGGACAGTTGCAGCGACGCGAGCCACCCTTGCACCTCGGCGACGCCCCAGGAACGCACCTTTTCGATAAAAGTGTAAGTGAACGCACCCTTTTTAGAAAATGTAAATATCTTTAATAAAAGTGTAAAGTAACATTTTTTATAACTGTAGTTTCATAAAAAAATTCGGTTAATTGTTATTTAAGGAATTTGAGCGAACTAAAAAAATAAGAATAATTATTAAGAAATCTTGTCATTAATTCCATAAATTATTATTAATAATTAACAGTCTGTCAAAATTAAATAGTACCTGTAGACAGGACCGGATTTACATATTTTACGCCTACAGGTTTCTTTACTTAGTATTAATAATTACCAGTGAGATTAAAAGCTTTAATACAACAAAATATTATTAGCAGTTTGAGTTACAAAACATGTCTGTCTGATCTTTAGAGAAATACATCAGTTTTACACAAGTGTTATACTTACTACAAACAAGTACAGTGCAAAAAATGTGGTAATGACGAGATGCAACATCAAAAACACTAAATAATACAATAATGTTGCTTGGGGTATCAAATTGTAGATATTGATAAGTAGCTTCTAATGTGTATCAGATTTTTAAAATGGCGGCTACTTACTGAAATAATAATATTTTTCTAATTCCACTTTTTTTTACTGCTTTGCCGCCCCTAAAAATTTGCCGCTGTGGGCCTAGGCCCACTTGGTATATCCGGCCTTACCTATATATAGTTTCAATTTGATCACATTCAAAAAGAATCTTGTCGATCTGTACTTCTTGTCGCCCGGTGCTAGATTTTCGTCTCTCTATATAGCGAACTGGTCTCCCTTTTCCGTGCATTTGAGAGACACACATTTCGCAAAGTACTTACTCTTTGTACGTGTTATGTGTATTGTTTATGCATGTAAATTATATTAATTCATCCATACATTCACCTGCGCCGTCGTAGCGGCCGTAGCGGCGGCGGCCGCCGTAGCGCCGCCGCCCGTAGCCGCCGTAGCGCCCGCCCCCTCCGACACGCTCCGCCGCCCGCGCAGCCATCGCCCCGTCACGCCCTTCTTCTGAGCCTGAGTTCGGGTACAACGGCAAGGGTAATACAGGAGCTCTATTAACTAAGTGGTATAAGTGGGTGCAAAGTGGTCGGGTACGTCACTAGGAGGACGAAATTTACAGGAAGGGCTACTTGTACTCAATATTGGAATATGTGTAAGTTGTAGGTGTAATATTGCAGAAAAAGTTGCCGCCCTCTTTGTCTCCGCGTATTTGATAGAATGTAAGTAACAAACCAGAGAGGTTATATACATATTACTATTTATTTTACACGCACATGAAAAAATATAGTTAAAAATTAATAAGCGTGGGTTTGTCTCCCATAGAGATCTCTTCCAGCCAATCCGAAGTATTGTGGAATGAAATTAAATTTTCAAAAGTAAGTGCATATTAATTCCAATAGGGTCGATGTTAGTGTGATCTACTCTTACTATCTTGTTAGTGAATTCTGGAATTGACTTTGAAATGTGTAAAATCTTAGATAAACTATGAAATATTATAAACATCATATCATATAACCATAGCCTCCAGATGAGCAAAATAAACAAAATATTCACGTGATGGTCTGTGAGCGGCGAGTAACGATTTCTGTCAGTGAGGTTGACGGACAAAAACTGGCGCAGAGCGAAAGACATGTCTCAGAAGTACAGTCGTATCCCGTCCAGAGACAGTCTTCGGTACGGTCTACGGGATGTCAAACTCTAAGGTGGATGGGGTGAAATAACAGAGCATATTAGTGTATAATGTGATTAATAACGAGTAAAACAATTTATCGGACGTATTTTTAGTTGTGAACCTAGCAATGCTTAGCGTGGTATTCTACCAGGCTAAACTTGTGCTTGTTTAAAAATTCGATTAGTTTTTGAACACTCTTTTCGGTTATTGTATTTCTTTCTGGTTACAACTTTTTTTTTGACATTAATCATAGCTACTCTAAGGAGCTGCGCAGTGCAAAACCTATTAGAATTGGATTGTATTTACGTCAAGTTGTTTAAAGCTGAACGCACATTTGTCAGCATCGCACGCGTCGCACGCGCCGTACAATGCGATTCAAATACGAATAGGAAAGCAAATGATCTCCATCTGTCAAATATCGCTTGAAAAGTACAGTTTGCAAAAAAACTTATTCTCAACAAGGACGGTGTATTTGACTTTGAATTTTTAAAAATATGTTTTAAATATAATATATTTTTTTTATTATTATGAATTTAATTATGTAAAGTCATAATTAGTTTTTTAAAACCATACCATGACCTTTTTTATTTCCATTATTCAAACTAGTTCGCCTAAAAGTGAAGAGATTAGCGCAAAGGCCCAAAAGCCATGCCAAAATTATTAAAGAAAAATTAGGACGCCATTCCAGGGATGTTTATGTCTTTGCAGAGATAAGCGGAATTGAAGAGCTAGATTCTGATTAATGTTTTTCTCACTCAGTCTTTATAAATAAATATTATTAAAAATCAGATGTTTTTATTTCTCTTAATCATAGCAAATAAATTTTATTTTTAAAAATCTGATGTTGTTTTCTCACTTAATCTTAGTAAATAAATTTTATTAAAGAAAAACTTTTTTTTGCTCACCCTACCTAACCGGTTTGAATTGACAGCTATGACGTCACAATATGGCGCCAAGTCGATCCTATTCTTAGTTGAATCCCATAGTACGTGCCGCATTTTGGAATTCGTTGTATGAAATAATATGAAACCTCCCACATTCGATTCGCATTTCGTACGAATTTAGTACGCGCCGAATTTCAAAAATGCGGTAGGTATTCGGGTGTTGAAGGACATAAATGTGCTGATGCCGTATACGGCGTGTTCTGGTATGTGCGTTCACTTTTATACGCCCATCGGCGGCCACACGATGATTTGTCCCGCTTGTTCGTGAATCATCGTATCGGTTCATTACTTAGTTTATTACCTTGTTAGTACACCAAGGTTGCCATAATAACAATGTTAATAATATTGTTTTGTCTCTCGATAATTAGGAGTAAGATAACAAATACAGTTGTTGGGAGTCCAGGTGAAGCTCGCTTCCACCATAGCCGAAGGCGGTCGACACTTATGCAGAGTATACGACCAAGAGTATTCCTGTTGTGTGTGAAAAAAGTGTGACGAGTGTATGAATAACATTGTTGAGCGGACAATTTTTTTATCACCGTCTGTCAGATAAAAATATAGCACACGTGTTTTTTGCGGAGTATACTTTTCTAACCCTAAGTTGCTTTTTGGACCTTATTTTCTTAGCAATCAGGCGGCCAATTGTTAATATGATTTATAATGCTAAGTCCTGTGTAAGGACTAAGGATCGAGACACATAAGTTGAACCAAAATGGATGCCGTCTGCGGATGGGCAATAAAAGTAAAAATAAATGTTATGTGAATATTTGTCACGAAATTTAAATTGCTATAACTAAATGTGTCTCATTGCCCCTGCTGCTGCTGGTGTGTGTGTGTAGAGGGCCGGTGTGTGTGTGTAGAGAGCCGGTCCGCGTGTAGTGTAGAGAGTGCGTGGAGGGTAGCGTCACCTCGTGCGGCCGGAGGTACGCGGCGCCGGCCCGCAGCTCCACGTGCTGCAGGTGTGTGTGTGTAGAGAGCCGGTCCGCGTGTAGTGTAGAGAGTGCGTGGAGGGTAGCGTCACCTCGTGCGGCCGGAGGTACGCGGCGCCGGCCCGCAGCTCCACGTGCTGCAGGTGTGTGTGTGTAGAGAGCCGGTCCGCGTGTAGTGTAGAGAGTGCGTGGAGGGTAGCGTCACCTCGTGCGGCCGGAGGTACGCGGCGCCGGCCCGCAGCTCCACGTGCTGCAGGTGTGTGTGTGTAGAGAGCCGGTCCGCGTGTAGTGTAGAGAGTGCGTGGAGGGTAGCGTCACCTCGTGCGGCCGGAGGTACGCGGCGCCGGCCCGCAGCTCCACGTGCTGCAGGTGTGTGTGTGTAGAGAGCCGGTCCGCGTGTAGTGTAGAGAGTGCGTGGAGGGTAGCGTCACCTCGTGCGGCCGGAGGTACGCGGCGCCGGCCCGCAGCTCCACGTGCTGCAGGTGTGTGTGTGTAGAGAGCCGGTCCGCGTGTAGTGTAGAGAGTGCGTGGAGGGTAGCGTCACCTCGTGCGGCCGGAGGTACGCGGCGCCGGCCCGCAGCTCCACGTGCTGCAGGTGTGTGTGTGTAGAGAGCCGGTCCGCGTGTAGTGTAGAGAGTGCGTGGAGGGTAGCGTCACCTCGTGCGGCCGGAGGTACGCGGCGCCGGCCCGCAGCTCCACGTGCTGCAGGTGTGTGTGTGTAGAGAGCCGGTCCGCGTGTAGTGTAGAGAGTGCGTGGAGGGTAGCGTCACCTCGTGCGGCCGGAGGTACGCGGCGCCGGCCCGCAGCTCCACGTGCTGCAGGTGCGCCCGCAGCGCCGCGCCCGCGCCGCCGCTGCCCTCCGCCAGCTCGTGGCAGCTCTCCACCTGCCGAGGGGCTCGCGGTTAGCGCAAGTGCCGTCTCCCGTGACCGTATAACCATCTCACGCACTATTCTCATCTTAGTTTATTGGGATACATCCTTCGATCTCATATGGGCGTGGGGTGGGGTGGTTACCAGCGCGTGCAACAGGCGGCGTAGTGTGGCGGGGGGTGAGATGGGGCGGTTATAGGCCCCGGCAAATATCTTTAACATTTTCACAACTAAAAATACATGCGCAGTAAAGTTTTTGTATTAAATACTGCAACAGCGCATGTATTTTTTATCTGTGAAATTGTTCAAGATGTTTGCCGGGGCCTATACCAGAGCGTGCAGCAGGCGGCTCAGTGCGGGGGTGGGGTGGGGGGTGGTTACCAGCGCGTGCAGCAGACGTCGCAGCTGCGGCGCGGGCAGCAGGCGGCCGTCGCTGTCCTGCAGCGCGTCGGCCCGCGCCGCCGCCCGCCGCGCCGCCGCCACGCTGGCGGACCCCACGCCGCCGTTGCCGCCGCTCAGGCACGACAGCTTCACCTGCACGGACGAGTTATTTTCATATTAATATCGCTTCAGGATGTGTCGCTCGCACTACGCTCCGACCTCGTTGGATCGACGTCGGCCGACGTCGTTGAAGGGCAGCGAAGGCGAGACCTTTCACAAAGTCTACACAAAACAGCACTGCGACTAGCAACTTTAAAAGTTACAACTGAGAGAGTGACTTGTCGCGAGTAAAGGGATAGTAACGGGTAGTGTCCATTTGTAAGCAAGCTTCATTCTAAGATGTCCACAGTAATTTTGGTACATGGCGTTGTAAAAGCTCTAGAAGGGCGTCGAAAGAATTAAATGAAAATGCAAGGCGAGAGTTGATGAGAATATAATTAATCATTACGATGTAAAGAGATGCCAGATTGCCGATCATTGCACCTTCAATAGCAATGCAGACTGAAATGATGTGATCCGTAGAAAAACTAGAGTCACCGACACAGTCCAAAAAATTGTAAACCTTAAATGACAGTAGGCAGGACTCAGGACGCATTAGCTCGCAGGACTGACGGTCGTTGGGGCGAAAAGGTCCTCAGGTGGCGGTCGCGTGCCGTAAGACGCAGCGTTGGTAGGCCCCCCGCAAGCTGGACCGACGATCTGGTGAAGGTCGCGGAAAGGCGCTGGATGCGGGTGGCGCAGGGCCGATCGGTTCCTAAGGCTCCTCTTCATTATCGGCGATTACAGACGATTACACGCGAGCACGATTGTGTAGAGGACATACTCGGCTGTACGCGCCGATCATCGTCTAAGATCGCCTGCTATCCGTGAATTGTCGCCATCTTTTTTTTCTACATTTTTTTCACTACTTTTAGTTGAATCACATTAACAAAATGGTTGTACACCGCAACCATTTAGGTTGCAGCAGCAACAAACTCCACGTCCATCTTGACGCTTGCCGTTCGACAAACTACTACAGACGATCGTGTCGATTATAGGCGGTCACACGATCAACGATCATCGCCGATAATGTAGTGCAGACATTAGATACCCGGGGAGGCCTAGGTCCAACAGCGGGCGTCTCTCGGCTGAAATGATGAAAGAAACTTGGTGGTGCACTGACGTGTTTGACGAGCGAGTTGAGCTCGTCGAGCAGCAGCAGCAGCTGGTCGTGCTCGGCGCGCGCCAGCCCCGCCGGCCGCCGCCGCTGCTGCTTCTCGTCCCACGCCCTGCAACACGGGATTCGCATTAAGGGAAGGCTGCCTACCCACCCAGGAAGTCTACTCTTACACGGCGACTGCTTCATTGTAAGGTAATATGGTTGACAGTTGCACAGCTTCTAATGTCGCTTACGCGCTGTGACCGAACGGAAATGTTACTTTTTACACGTTTTAATCGATTTTTGGAAGACTGGGGTGTAAATAACATAAATCATTGTCAATTTGTAGACAAAACTAAATAATGGTATGAAAAAATCGTTAGAAAAATCATGTAGTTCGTTGATGTTTTTTATATTATCTCTAGCTTTTAAAAAATTTAGTACCTACATTACTGGCGCGTATTACTGGTGCAGCAGTGGCGGCCTCTGTGATGCGCACCTCGGCTATAACACACCCGTGTTTTATGAGCTGCTTTATGTATCTCAAGCCGGTGTAATTAGATCCACTTTACGAGCAAGTGTGTTGAAAGTTTATTTTTTGTAGTAGCCCATATTATATCTACTTGATTTAATTTTCAGTGGTAGTTTTCAGATTCTCACTTTTATTGTTATAAATTGTATCGAGTTACACAACCCTACAATAAACTGTGGATAACGGTGTGAGTGACATAATAATATAAACTTATACGTTAAGTGTTGTAATGCCCTATATTTAAGACTAGCTGTGCCCGCGAACTACGTTTCGCCTTAAAAAAGATTTCAACGCGTTCTTAGTTATATCTTCTATATTTTTCCCGTCTTAGACATATTTTTCATATATTCTCCTCTTCTGGTTGGATAAATAGATTATCCAACACAAAAATAATTTTTCAATCCGGACCAGTAGTTCCCGAGATTAGCGCGTTCAACCAAACAAACAATAAATCAAACTCATCAGCTTTATAATATTAAGTATAGATGTGAACTGTCTGTTGTGCCTAATAAAATTAAACAATTCTATAACTTCAACACCTTACCCATTGCTGAACAATTTGATTTAACTATACTTAAACAATACTATAATAATGCCTCCAGTAATATTGAGTTAAATAAAATTTCACACAAAATGACCTCTCATATAGTATCTAGTAACCATAATAACAACTATGGAGCTAGGACTGCTAACATACTAATACCACAGACAATATAATACTACAGTAGGTACAGATGCCTCATCCCATACAACGAAATGGTCCCTACTTAAGTCGGGCAATTCTTCGAGCTGTTTACCATTTCACCGCGAGATGACGCAACTAAAACGCCACTGACAATTCTGAGCAAGCTCGGGCCATCGAACCTTTGCTACATTGGGCTCAGTAGTTCTCGCACGCACTCAACAGATAGCACTTTAATTAAATTCCTGCTATGCTTATGATTTTTAAAAAAAATTAATATTAATATGCTTCGTTTAGTTCATTACAATGACTTATGCGTAAATGGGTCTTATAAAACATCATACGCTTACGGCCGGCTGCATCAAGCTAAATGTGTTACAATTTGGTAAAAAAGTGACGTATAAATCCCTGTTATACCTAAGGGGTTGTTCCGCCATGGAATATACGATTTATGTCATACATTTTATATACCTACGTTTGATATTTAAGATGTAAAGTAAAGATATCATTGGAGATAAGTCATTTTGGTAGTGGGTACTTTCTATTATCATAAGGTTATCATCTGTAACTTCAAATTCAAAAATCTGGTTAAGAATAAAGCAAACTTGCAAATTTTTCATATGTGACCTTTTTTATCCCGCCCAAGACGATTTCTTTTTCACTGATTTAGGTATTCATATTTTTTTCAATTTATTTATTATTTTTAAAGAAAATACAAAGTCACAATGTGATTTAAAATTTTTATTTGACAAGATTTTTCAGTTTTAATTTTAGTTTTTTATACTAAAATAAAACAAGTGTTTATTTTTATATCGGGTTATTTTTCCATCAGGAGCCAAATTTTGTATGCTTGTTTAGACAAGCAAAATGAACAACTTATACTTACTATGCGACCAAACTCGAAATCGCGAAAAAAAATCAGCTGTTCCATACATTTAGGTGTGAATGTTGAACATTTGTATGGAACAGCTGATTTTTTTTCGCGATTTCAAAATTGGTCCCATAGTAAAATATCTTCATTTTGCTTGATTTGCATTTGCATTTTGTCTGAACAAGGACACAAAATTTGGCTCCTGGAAAAATAACCCGGTATGTATACACACTTACCTATAAAAAACTAAGCAATTTAATTTCAAATTTTATAATATAAAATATCATTGAGAAATTAAATTGCATTTTAAAGAATGTTGTTATTAATTCTGTGATAAAAAATCATAAAAACAAAACATGCTTTACGCGGGTTCGAACCACAGACCTCTAGCGGTATAGCGCAAAAATTTCGCAGTATATCCTCATGAGCCATCCGTTCGCTCAGATTTGATGTTGAAATTTCGAATCTTTTATTTAAATTGTGACGTGTACTGTCAATCTATATATCTTTTTATATATAAAATTCTCGTGTCACAGTGTTTGTTACCGAACTCCTCCGTAACGGCTTGACCGATCTTTATGAATTTTTTTGTGTATGTTCGGTAGGTGTGAGAATCAAAATCAAATCAAAATCAAAAGTACTTTATTTCATAGGCCCTTGCGGGCTCTTAAAATCGTCAATTTTACACATTTTACAAAATTATTAAAACATAAAAAATATTCGACTAAAATCAAGCTAACCCGTGCGCTAGTGGCAAGTACATCCGCGGAGTTGTTGCCGCGCATGTAATCGCCAAGAGCGACCCGATTCCGAATGTAGGGGCTAACATGAGAAGAATCGGGCAAGAAACTCATGTGCCAAAACTCTTTTAAAATCGCCAAATGTCTTACAAATTGTGAATATTACAAAACTATTCAGAGAACGAGCAATTCATTTCTTTTACCGCCACGCTGCCTTATCATTCAAAAAATCTTTAACACTGTAATAAGCCTTTTTGCTTAACTGAGCTTTAATTAAAATTTTAAATTTATTTACTGACAAGTCATGCATGTTACATGGCAGCGTGTTGTACATTCGTATACAGTGACCTGCAAAAGAGTTGCTTATTTTATGGAGCCTATATGTGGGCATTGCTAGCTTGTCTTTATTTCTTAAATTTAAATTATGATAGTCACTATTTTTACTGAATTTGATATCTTTATTCTTGTGTGCATACAGTAAGTTTTCATAAATATATTGTGAATGTACAGTCATAATATCAATTTCTTTGAATTTTTCTCTTAAAGACTCTCGGGAGCCCATCCCATAGATCGCCCGAACAGCCCTCTTCTGCAGTACAAAAATGCAGCCAATATCGGCGGCATTTCCCCACAGTAGTATCCCGTATGACATAATACTGTGGAAGTAGCTAAAATAGACTAACCGCGCAGTTTTCACATCTGTTATTTGACGAATCATTTTTACGGCGTATGCTGCAGAACTTAGTCTGTTCGATAGGCATTCAATATGAGGACCCCATTGTAACTTAGAATCTAAAGTTATACCCAGAAATACAGTTTGATTAGCCAGCTCTATTTCCTCATCCCTAACCTTGACTTTGGCTTTAACTAATCGAACATTTGGCATAGTGAATCTAATGCATTTTGTTTTACTTTCATTTAACAACAAATTATTGGCGCCGAACCAGTGAACGACCTTGGAGAGTGCAATGTTTACTTCGTCAATATTAATTTGTCCACGTTTAACTTTAAATACTAAAGACGTGTCATCTGCAAACAAGACTATCTCATGGTCGTGTCTTACAAGGTGAGGGAGGTCATTAATATATACCAGAAATAGAAATGGACCTAATATTGAGCCCTGCGGCACCCCCATTTTTACAAATGATCCAGGTGACTGCTCTCCATTGATGACCACCTTTTGAATCCTGTCACTTAGGTAAGAAGTGAGAAAATCCAAAGCGGTACCACGGATACCGTAATAGTGTAATTTCCTGATTAACGTCTGATGTTGGACACAGTCAAAAGCCTTCGATAAGTCACAAAAAACACCATAGGCATCCTGCGACTCCTCCCAGGCCTCATAAATGCACTCTAACAATTTTATTCCAGCATCAGTCGTGGACCGTCCGCGGGTAAAACCAAATTGTTTGATATGCAGTAAGTTATTATTACTAAAATGTTTCTGTAATTGCTTAAGCGCGGTTTTTTCAAAAATTTTACTGAATGTTGATAGTACGGATATAGGACGAAAGTTAGAAGGATCTGAAGTACTACCAGATTTAAACAATGGAGTTATTTTGCTAAGTTTCATCAAATCAGGAAACACACCACTATCAATACAGTTGTTGAAAATTAAAGCTAAATGTGTAGCAACTATTTCAATAACATTCTTTACCATATATACAGATATTCCCCAGAGATCGGCAGTTTTTTTAATGTTCAACGATTTGAAAGTGTCTATGATGTCACGTTTACTAATATGGTTAAATTTAAATACAGTATTACAATAAGGAACATTTTCTTTCAACAAGGATTCTGCAATGGGGGTGGAAGAGCCTAAAGTGCTTGTCAAATCTACAGGAATTCGAGTAAAAAATTTCTCAAATTCATTAGCAACATCCGAGTCTGAGCTAATAAATTTACCATCAATTTTAAGTTTATAATTATTTGCTGAAGCTTTTGTTTGGCCAGTCTCTGCATTGATAATTTTCCAAGTAGATTTGACTTTGTTTGTACTGTTATAAATTTGAGCACTAATATATTTAATTTTCGCAGTTTGACAAGCCTGCTTAAAAATTTTTGAGTACGACTTAACATAATTTTGAAAAGATTCAGTTCTATTAAACTGTCTTTCTGAGTACAGCTCATACAATTTTTGCCTACTTTTGTGTATTCCTGCAGTGGCCCATTCGCTAAACACTGGATTAACAGTAACAGTGATCTCTTTGGTTTTGAAAATTTTGTTAAATTGGTTGCAAAATGTCTCAAAAAATAAATTATACATATCATTTGGTGACATATCCGGTGATAAAAAAGGAAGTTTACAACATAATTCAATTCCAATACGTTTCAATCTGTCAGCAGTTACTGGTCGACATATAATTTTACGTTTATTGACTTGTTCTGTGTCAATTTTGAAGCAAGCTAATTGCCCGCAATGGTCTGAATCTAAGTTTGTAATAATTTTCTTACTTACAGGTACTAGATTACTATATATATTGTCTAAACAGGTTGATGTTGTGTTACAGAATCTAGTAGGCTCCATAAATAAGTTGGAAAGATTGTGTGATTTAAATAAATTTAAGATTTTATAGGTTTCAGTGTTCTTTTTAAGAAGATCAATATTAAAATCTCCACACACAATCAAGTATTTTTTAGATCTACCCAATTTGTTCAAGGCTTCATCCATGATTTCCTCAAACCTATCATAGGCTGAGGAACCAGGTTTGTATACACATACCACAATGAATTGCTCAAGTTCTATACATGATAGTTCTATTATGCATTCTACAGAGAGAGACACAATATCTTTCCGTTCTTTAAATTTTAAGCTTTTGTTTAACAGAATCAGTGACCCCCCATGTACTGTGTTGACTCTGCAGAATGAACTACCAACCTGGTGATTATTGAAACTAAACATGAGTTCACATCCCTTAAGCCAATGTTCTGTAATACACAAAATGTCAATTTGTTTTGAATTCATGAATAATTCCATCTCTAATTGTTTGCCCTTTGATAGTCCATTACTATTTTGATGCACCAGGTTAATATTTTTTATTTTATTTAAATTAATACATTTATTTTGAGGGCATTTTTGAACACATTTTTTTTTATTTGACTCTAATGATAATGTCATATTAAAATCATTATTTATGTATTTATATTTGCAAGAGGATACCTCTTTTGTCTCTATATCTAATTTAAATAGCTTGGAACAGATTCCACTGTCATACTATTATTTAAATTATACTGCTCAATAGAGTCAGTTTGTTTAGCCAAGTTCTTGGCTGAAGTTAATAAAAAATATGATAGTGAATTTGCTATCTGTCCTTTATAATATTGAGGCAGGTAATATCTACCTTTAGTCAAAGTATATACATTTTTACTAACAATACTGTTAGAGTCAATTACAAGGAATTTATTATTATACTGACTGAATAAATTCAGAGTCATATTTAAATTAAATCTATAATTATTTTCCGCATCTGGCAAATTTTTTATGTAGGGGAATGTAAACATTACAATTTTTTTAATCTCTAGGAATAGGTCGTAAACTATTTTTTATTATGGCGAAACGTAGTTCGCCAGCACAGCTAGTATATTATAAAAAGAGAAGTTCTCATCTATAGACGCACGCACAGCCGTAACCGCTAATGGTAGAAACGTGAATTTTGGACAGTTGTTTTAATTCAAAATTTAAGAAAATTTGACCCTGAAGGGATGAAATAGGGGTTGCAAGTTTGTATGGATTTTTTTAAAATAAGCAACGATTTTGATAAACCTGGAGAATCATGCCCTTAAAAACATTTCATTGAACACGGTTTATTGGAATTCACCCCCTTATTGTGCAAATTAGGGGTTGAAAATTTCTATGGAAAATAATTAAAATCTACTCCAATTTCTATGAAATTTATTATTCGAGCTCCTAAATATAAATAACAGTCTTCTATATAATAGGCTACAAAATTATTTTACGGGAAAATAATTCCCACGGGAAAACAATATTAATGCGGGCGAAGCCGCGAGCGGAAAGCTAATAGCAGTCGCGGTTGCCACAATATTTGTAAATGGTAAAATCTATTATAACACCGTACCTATTTGCCAAAATTCAAAATATACCTAATCACCATGTTAAGTTAGTGAGACTTTTTTTCGGTTAGTAGGCATTTAACTGAAAATATCCGAAAAATTATTTAATAGGGTACTTACTTATAAAAATCGCGTTTTTAATCTTAACCTAAATCTTTTTGTTCTAAAATGAAAATTATAAATAAAAAACAAATTGAGATATAAAAAAAGGAATTGATATAATAAACAAAAAGCAATAAAGAAAAACAAAATAATAAAACAAGCAATTTTTTTAAAAAATGCTAGGTTATGCTAGTTCGTAAGGTCTGTGACCTTACGAACTAGCATACATAAATAGTGCCATCTATGAGTGAGCAATGTGTAATCAAATAGTTAAAGCAGACATTGCGTGCTTCTTTGAGCTATGCTTTTGAGAGATACATTGAAGTTCACATAATTTGTCGCTAGGAGTGCTATAAATTTGTAAAAAGAGATGTTAAACCGTTCTAGCATGACTTAAAAACGTATTTGATTTGATACTTCCCACGTGCTAAGTGATTTTTTTAAATATAATCAATACTTTTCTGAACCTCCGTGTTGACTTTTATTAAATTCGCAAAAAAGTCATTACAAAAATCGATTAAAGTATTGTTGTTGTTGTTGATGCTTTCATCGAATTATTTTACTTTTGTTCGTGATGGGTCCCTGTGCTAATACCTAAATTACTGAATAACCTACCGACAAAGTTAAGACTCCAATACGAAAATTCTAACTTTACTAGCAAAATTAAATCCTTCTATAAAAAACAACCACCTGTAGATTCTAAGCCTATTGTAAAGGACCGGCGACAGCGCATTCCGATATAATGCAGACGACACTGCGGATATAGTGCCGTCTCGCCCGCTCTCGCCTTTCCTACGTATGCGATCGTTTACGACCTATAACTAGTCATTTTATGCATAGAGCACCGTACTATATTTATTATCTTGTCCATGTAAATAGATAACTGAATACTGTTTTGTTCCAACCGTCAAGACGCGACACAACTTTAAACCCACCAAGGGTTTCAGTGTCCAACTATCTGCTTACTATGTATGTCTTTTATGTAATAAATGATTAAATAAATAAAATAAAATAGAAAAAAGTGAGCGCTTCGCTGCGCCCGCGTCACCTGAGGCTGGTCTCGAGCGCGCGCGAGCGGCACAGCACCTGCGCGCGGTTCTTGTGTATGATGCGCACGCAGCCCGGCGGCTGCAGCCACGCCTCGCCGTCCGCCTGCACCGGCACGCACTCCTCGCCCAGGATGTTGATCTGCACGGCGCGGCACTGCGCGATGCGGTGCTTCTGCAGGTTGATCAGCCGCGAGGCCGCCATCTGCGCGGACCCGAACACCGCCACCACCTGCCTCCCCGACCGCACACACCGATACAATACCCCTTCTAACTCCGACCAATTGAACGTTCCCTAAGCACACCCCGGACGCTCAATACAACGTTCGCAAATCAATTACTTAAGGCGCATAGCGGTCCCAATGACCTTGCGTCGATCGTCCCGCACTCATTACATAGGAGTGAGTGAGCGAGAGTGAGGGGAAGATTTAAGCAAACCTTTACGCGTAAGATGAATTATTTCAATTAAAAATTAATAAAGGCGAATAAGAAAAATCTAAAAAGACCATCCGCTAGAATATTGTTCACTTTATTTATTGAAATCGAAAGTATACGATTTAACCTAATATTTACGACGCGATTAGGTTTAAAGTTTTAAAATCGAGGCATGTTTGGGTCACATTTTAACCAAGTTTTAATAAACTTATCAAAAAATTAAAAAGACTATCCTCTAAAGAATGCGTTGAATAATAACATATCTATTTTAAAGATTTTTTTATTTAATATTTATGAAGAGAACCGGTTTTTTCTGCAATGATTTTTTTATGATTGACCCTACTATACGCCTTAAGCAAACGACGTTTGTACACTCACAAATGTGTGCGTGGAATCTAGTAGGGCTGAGTGCGCGGTTATCACTTATCAATCGAAATGACGCTAGGAGCGCAGCGACTGCCTTCTCTTTTACTCGCATAGCGCTGTCTCTGTTATCGGCCGGCGCTCGCGTCTATTCGCCCGAGCGATCGCGCGCGCCCTTAAGTGTCAGTGATGTCTACAACGAAGTGCGGGGTGGGATGAGGTATTTCAAATGAGTGCGGAGAGGTGAGTGGCCGTTCTGTATCGAGTACTATTATATATTCTGTGCCCTAAGCTAAGACTTGGTTTTAACCTGTCGCCGTCTCTATCAACTCTTTTCATCAACAGGACAGCGCCATCTATACTCAGAAGAATGGCGTGAGACAAAATGTAAACAATGAAACCAGTGGTTGCCAACGTTTTTTTACAAATGCATTGTTTAATTGTACATAAACATACAAACAAACATAAATTATGGTGTATTAGTCTAGTGGTGACTTCACCACTAACTAATCATCACACCATATACCATATCAAACGTTAACTTATAATATTAATATGGGTAGTAGGAATAAAACAATAAATTTATCTTCCATTTTTTAACACAAGTGAAAGTGCATCAGGTTTAAACCACGACTAAGAAGCAGACTTGTCGCTGTCTCCATCTATTCTTATTAACGTAAGTGAAAAAGCATTAGGGTTTAAACCAAGACTAAGTTTGGACATCGTTTTGTAATAAACCGAATATTATATCCATTGCTGGGCCTTCCACAATGAAGGGAGTTAAGATATTTTCCTCTACGCTGGCCCAATGCTAATTGATGGAGTACCTACTTTGAGTGGCGATAATTTATTGTTTCTCAATGTTCTGGCTGTTATACGTTAGGCCGTGTTCACAGGTTGACACGCGTATTCCTTTAACACGTGACCAGACCCATTAAACACAAACCAAGCGCTTATTTTCCGCAGTTGTTCCGTTGAAAAATTAAGGAGATGACATAAGCTGCGGAAAAAATAGCGTGAGGTTGTTACAGGCTAATGTCATTTCCATACATTTTTCTGCGGAACAACTGCGGAGAAATAAGCATGTGGCTCTAAGCCTCCAAGGCCTCATACATATGGAATACAGTAAGATATACGTATTTAAGGCTAACGCGATATCTACTTGATACATTTAATCTTGACTGATACGAGAGAAGTGGGGAGTGTAAGAAGATGTGGTGACGAAGATCGAGAAAGGAATGCTTAGGTTATTTAGGCATATAGAAAGGATGGATGAAAAACGACGGAGAAAAGTAATAAGGCATATGCGAATGAGAATCCTGAAGAAAGGCCAGATCAAAAGTGTTATTAATCGACGAGCGTGTGTCGAGGCATCATCTAAAGTTGAGGAAATAAGAAAAGTGTGTTTAGATCGTAGCAAACGGAAAACTAATCCCTGTCTACCCCCATGGGAAAGAGGGGTGAGTTTGTGTGTTAAAAGCCTAAAATATTTACTCATCTCAAACACCGTCATCAAGTGATTGGATACAGCAAATCTACCTGTTGTTTGATTATTGATATAGTGAACTTTGATCATAAATAAGCGATTATCCTGACTATCATTGACATATTCATTCGAAGACGATGCGAAATAATAAGTCATGAAGGATAAAAGATTTTTATCAAATTCTATCCAAAAGAGGCGAATCATCACTAGTGCATTTCATTTAGTACTCTTATAGCACGATGATATTTAAAGTGACACTATATTTACACTATCCGGCTCGAAGGACCAAAAAGCTTTTGGTCCTTCGAGCCGGATTGAATCAACGAGCTATGGATATCCTTAACATTTGCAGCTGTTTACAGTGTAGTAGTGACCTCTAAGATCCTGTCGTCGAAGGAGGGCGCGAGGAAGATGTCGTCGGCGCGCGTGCCGCCCCAGAAGTTGGTGCCGCCCATGAAGGACGGGATGTTCAGCACCACGATGCCCTGCAGCTCCGGCAGCGGTATACGTTGCCCGTCGCACTCCAGCTGCACACGTTGCCCTAAGTGCCTGCATCGGAAGAGAGGTAGGCCATTGAGTTTAAGGCCCTTAATTTACTTAAATTAACTTGAGCTATTGCCATTGTGGCTTAAACTTTTAGCCACATCAAAAAACGGCAAATTGGTAAGGGTTTTTTAAGATTGCCCTATCTAAATAATGGTCGTTCCCATCGTCCGTGTTTACATCATACAGATCATTTGATTGTATCAAATGAGATAAAGGTCAAGAACGTAAGACAGGTATTGACATTACTGGATACTGTGGGAACCACTTTTACTATTGGCGACTATAGCCATTTACCATCAAGTGGACAGCCTGCTTGTTTGCTATTTTAGTCGTGCCATCATATAAGGCAGTTTGTTTGTTTGTCATATAAGTCGTGCCATCATATAAAAAGCCGACCAAGCGTTTTTGAGGACCTATCTATAGATAGGTCCTCAAAAACGTATGGGTTTGAAGAAAAAAAAAATTTTTGAGTTTCAGTTCTATGTATGGGGAACCCCCCAAATTTATTGCTTTTTTCTATTTTTGTGTGAAAATCTTAATGCGGTTCACAGAATACATCTACTTAACAAGTTTCAACAGTGTAGTTCTTATAGTTTCGGAGAAAAATGGCTGTGACATACGGACGGTCAGACAGACAGACATGACGAATCTATAAGGGTTCCGTTTTTTGCCATTTGGCTACGGAACCCTAAAAACAGAGGAAATGTTGCATTATGTGATTAAATGTTATATAAATAGGGTAACTTATAGCTTTAGGCGAACGAACTATGCTATTTGGCAAAAAGAAAAAAAAGGGAATATAAATAAAAATGACTAAAATCACCTGTACGTCCTGTTCACCCACTCCTTGGACCCGAGCACCCCGTACCACATGTAGTTCCTCGCCCTCGACCTGCACTTCTCCGGGTGCTCCTCCCGCTTATTGTGAAAGTCCAGCGTGATCTTCGCGTCGATGCCGATGCCGAAGTAGTTGTTCATCACCGCCCTCTCGTAGAACCCCTCCAGGAGCGTGTCGTCCGGGTCCATGAGGGGGCTGACCGCGGCGCAGAGGGCGTCGGCGTTCGCGAGCAGGCACTGGCTGATGAAGCCCTGGGCCACGTGCGGCCAGGCCGGCAGCTGCACCAGAGGGTTGATTATCGGCAGCTTCTTCGCTTTCTCGTTCACCTCGTGCTTGGACGATCCTATCCCTCCGATGGCGCCGCCCTCGCCCCATATCGACGATACCGACGTAGACAGCCTGCTTTGGAGTGAAACGTTTTAGTGTTAATGATGCAAGAAAAGGTTTATATGATTGAGTACACGCAGTTGATTAGGGTCCAATATATTTATATTTTTTTAAAATGAAATAATTTACTTGTAAAATTATGATTTGTTCATTTCCATTAAAACTTCATTCATATCCCAAGCTTTCATAGAATTTTATTTTCGAAACATAAATATTGACACTGGTATCAAAATAATTTGAAATTTAAAAGTCAGACGTAAAAGAGTAGAATACTGAGGGCGTTACTGACAACGTAGATTTTTAAAAATTTACAGGTCTATAAGATGGTTCCACCACAAATGACCTTGTTAGAAAGAAAGATCTCTCCTGCACTAGCTATCTTCACATTTGGACCCCACTTCCATTTATCATCAGGTGGAATGGAGTCATTTGCTAGGGCCACTATAAATAACACAATACACAATTTGAGTAAAAGTGTTGCAAATAACTAAAATGCTTCGAAAAAATTGGTTTTCTACTCTTTTATGTCACATTGATTATGTCTTTTGAGTGACAGGCATGTTCAAGTAAGAGTGTCGGTGGCGTTGTGGACTTGGCACTTGCCTTCCAATCGGGAGGTTCGGGGTTCGAGACCGCCATGTACTAATGTGTTTTCCGTTTTCGAATTTCATATGTACATTTATCTGACGCTCCTACGGTGAAGGAAAACATCGGGAGGCACCCTGCATACATCTGCGAAGAAATTCAAAGGTGTATGTGAAGTCGACAAGTGCGCACTGGGCCAGCGCGGTTGACTAAAGCCTAAACATCTTAACTAAGGGTAGACTCGAGCCCCTCGGTGGAGACGTATATGAGCTGTTACGATGACAGGCATGTTTAAGTTTTTTTCTTTCTTAAGTAACACAAGGTCTAGTTACTACCAACACTTACTTGTCAGGTTCGCCCGGCTTGAAGAGGCTGCCACACGAGATTCTTCTGGTAGCAGCCGGCGAACAACTCAGAAAATTCCCGTACTCCGGGTCAGAGCCGAGTAGCTTCGGGTTATCCGAGCACCGCCTCTCCCGTGCAGTGCCGATGTTCGGTTCGGGGGTGTGCACGCTCAGGGTGTCCGTGCCTTGGCCGAACAGATCGCTCAGGACGGAGGCCATTCGACTTCCATTCTTCAAGCTCTTCTTTTCTTCGCTGTGCGACGGAGAAGGGGGCTCCACCACAACACTCACCTGTGGAAACGCCGCCGTATGATCTCTTTCATCAGTCTTATCATCGCAGTCGTCGTTATGCACGTGAAGTGTCTTCGGGGAGTTGCACCTGCTCCTCGAGCCGTCGCACCTAAATTGCTCCTCCTTGGTCGGCAGAAGATGTTTCACGCTCGCATCGTCTCCGTTCCTTTTCTTTATGCTCTTCCTGAGTTGCTTTCGAAACGATTTCCTCGCTATGTCGTTGCCCTCCTCGAATTGCGCCAGGCTACAGTATTTGATCTGCTCCTCCACTTTCGTCGCGTTTTCGATGTAGAACACTCTATTTTCGAAGCCGAACTTCTCCACCTCGCCGTCCTTCGGCTTTTTGACCTTCGACACGTACTTCAGCTTCGCGTCGTTGTTCTTCTCCAGGCTGGGGTTCCTGCTGTCCATCGCTATGTCGGAGACCGTGTCGGACGTGAACAGCGTCGTCGTGTCGTCCGTGTACGTTTCGTAATCGCCGTTCTTGCCCATCATGGCCATGAGGGCGTCCTGCCCGAGCATGGAGCTGATGTCGTCCATTATGGACTCGCCGTGCAGCGTCTCCGAGTTGACGTAAGTGGTGTCGGACACCTCCGGGGAGTCGATGTGCCCCATCCCGGCGTCCTCGGCGTCGCCGGACTTCGCGTCGACGATCTCCGACATCAGACTGAAGTCCTCGCTGATGTTGGACCCCTCCGAGCTGCTCACCTCGACCTCCAAATCCACACTTGACAGTTTCCTGTCGGGGGTGCACTCGCCGCTCGCCGGGGTCGCTCGGGCGCTCAGCTCTTGGAAATGCAGGTCGTCCGTGTAGGGTTTGTCGATGTCTATGATGGTGAGCTGGTCCGACTCGTACGTTTCTCCGTGCAGTGCGGAGTCGCGCCTTCCGCTGTCGTCGGAGATGAGCAGGTCGGGGACGGTGAGGGCGCTGCAGGAGCGGTCCGGGTCCGGCGGCGGGCGGGGGCTGGCGCCGCAGGACGGGGTGGATAGGGAGCCCGGCGCCGGCGACACCGACAGCGTCAGCCTCTCCACCTCCAAGCTGTAGCTCTCCGCCGGACTCGCGCTTATCAGCTTCGCTATATCGTCATCTACGTCTGGAATGCTGGAATGAAATATAAAGCCCAATTTATTATACTCGTATACTTGTAGCTTATCATTTCATCAAATCCAAATATTTCCATTCAATGTAGGTGCTCGCTTAACAAAGTAAAAAGAAATCGATACAGTTTCAATTTAGCTATACATATATACTGTCAACATTATATCATGGTGATAGTAAACTGCCAACGTAACCCCCCATGTCATCAAAAATAAACAAAGCAAAACCCCTCCTGCTCACCTATAGTGCTTACGTAATGCCTGAACGGCCCACGTTAAATGTTGGATAAAGATTTTGAATAAATACAAGTCTCACATCTCGGGGCGCATGGATGCGGCGGAGACGGCGGAGGCGGCGGACGAGCGGCGGCTGTCGGCGAACGCGCGCGGCACCGGCAGCGCCGACATCTCGGCCGACACCTCGCCCTCCCCCACCCCCTCCCCCTCCACCCCACACCCCGGCCCGACTTCCCCCTCCCCCTCCACCTCGCCCCTCGCAGCCCTCGTACTGCAAGCTCCGATGGCGCCGCGCCGCGTAGTCGGCCCCCCCTCCGCGCCGCTAGTGCACGTGTCGCACGACTCCGACTCCTGTACACACGACGCCATCATAAAAACAATAGGCAATGCCGACATCGCGATAAAGGAACCGGCAAAATGCTAGTTGGATCGCGAACCGAGGGTTCCATACAATCTTACATAAGTTCCTTACTATGCACATATTTACAATTTTCAAATCAACAGAAAGTATCCTATAGGTTTTTTTGATTATGAGAACATATGCGACACAAACGGTCATATCTTTTGATTGTGTTGATTTATAGCTTTAGGGTTTTCTGACGTAACGAGCAACATTATAGTTCGTGCATCGTGCAGTGTAAACCAGAAGTGTATAGGCGGAGAGAAAGACAGTGCGAGTGTCACCTGCGGGTAGATGTGCACCAGCGTGCGCACGAGCGAGCGCAGCGCGCGCCGCACGCTGTCGGCGCGGCCCGCCAGCGCGCACGACCGCGCCGCCCAGTTCAGCTGCTCCTGCGCAACACGAAGACATCCGCATGTAACGCCACGGTATCGATACCGGGTGTAAGTGACGGTGTCCCATTTCTTCTAACAGTGAGTTTAGACCAATGTTATTATTTGTTTACCGATGTTTATTTTTCCCGGAAATGCTTTTAAAGCGAAAAAAAGGAGTTTTAGTTTTTAATTTTTATTAATGTTACGCAATGTATGGCGCGCCGGTATCATTTTTGTTCCGCTCACACCGGTGCGCTGACGTTCGATGACCCAAACAGCTGATTCCGCGCGCAGTATGATGGAAATGTAATACGATTTACATCGCGAAGTTTATTTTTTGTGTAATTATTGTGGGGTTTTTTTATAAAATATTATTTGTAAACGTTACCTTAATGATATTATACCAGAAAATTTAGAAAAAAATAATAAAAAATTCTTAAAATTTATGAATTTTTCGCAAGAAATTTTCAGTGATTTTCAATTAAGAATCATGGTCTGAACTAACTGTTAAAAAAAACGGGACACCGTCACTTATACTCTGTAGGCTGTATACATACAGTACCCCAAGCACGAACCACTGTACTTATGGTAAGCGTAATCGTATTATTTGTATAGAAACTATAGCAGCGCCGCTCCGATCGTTTAAGGAACTAAATGGTATCGTAGTGGTCATGGTATAGTTAACGAAGGCTAAAGTATGAGAATCGTCAGCGCGAACACACTTTTGACGTGTCGTATCGTTTTATTCGACAGCTAGCTATCGTAATATCTCCTACCGAATATTTTACAGTGAGAGAACTATCGTTACGTTACGAGCTCGCGATAGTCTTACGATAGTGTTTCTAGTTGTCCATTTAATATCTCATAGTAAAAAATTACGATTATATTACTATGCTATAACGATAGTTGTTCGTGCTAGGGGTACAGTAGGTTGACTACATTGAAACGGTAAACGCCTCGATCTGGGTACGCTTCCACTCTTACGTAAATGTGGCAAAGTGCAACAATACTCGGAACTTCACTAAGCATAACGCGATATGCATTTTAATACACACGTCCTAGTATTAGTACGAGTATGTGTTACATATAACTAATTTCATTTTTAAAACATATCGAAAAATAAATAAGGAATAAGTATCGATAAAATTGTTTTTAATGCCCGAGCCAATATACTGTTTATTGTATTACCGATTCTATTAACGATCGAGGTGCTATTTTTATTAATTCTAAGCACAAAGTCAATGATTGTTTGCATGATGTCAATTTCTAAACATTACTCGTGTATACAAATATTGCTTTGTATGGTAACCACAGAACACAGAAAGTGATAGTAGGTATCGTATACCTACTTCTGAAAAAGGTAATAAGTTTCTTGCACCCATTCTTCTTATAGGCTAAAAAAATTCTGACTGGGTGGTAGGTAGAAATTTGGGATGTTCCAAAAGAGCTATATAATTTATATAAACAATTACTTCATATTTATATAAACAATATTTTGATTTCGATTAAGCATATTGCGACTCGCTGCATTCCCGCCGAATCCGACTGTATTTATGATGTTTTTATGTTTCATTCTTTCTCTACCTTTTGTTTTATTGCCGACATCGAGACGTTGTAAGATGCCACAATTTACAATTCAATAATATTTATACCATAAACGGTATCAAATTCTCAATAAATTTGTGTATACATTTGTGAATTAGCGAAATCCAGGCACTTATGTTATGCCTTTTTATAATAAAATTAGTGATCGTTTTTTTTATTGCTAAAGGTGGCAGACGAGCAAGTGGCCCACCTGATGGTAAGTGGTAACCACCGCTCATGGACATCTGCAATGCCAGGGGCAAAGCTCTGTTACTACCTACCTGGCGAGAAGTGCTCTTTTTAAACCTCATTTGAAGTTGGACATATCGTAGCGCTCAGGAAACACCGCAGCTGGGAGCTCGTTCCAGAGTCTGCACGTACGTGGAAGAAATGAACGCTGAAACCGAACTGTGCTAGACAAGATCGGTTCCAGGTGGTACGGATGAACTCTATTGCGGTGGCGGGTGGTGCGATGGTAAAAAGGTGACGAGGGCACCATTGCAAACAGTTCCTCAGAGCACTCCCCGTTAAAGAGCCGATAGAGCACGCAAAGAGAACCAAAGTCTCTCCTTTGCTCCAGCGTCTCTATTGAGGCCGTGATACCGGGATCACCGACGATGCGGAATGCACGCCTTTGCAAGGAGTCAAGTGGGTCGAGTTGATATTTCGGAGCTCCTGCCCAGAGGTGCGAGCAGTACTCCATATGCGGCCGTATTTGTGCTTTATAAAGCATCAGCCGCTGACTGGGAGTGAAGTACTGCTTGGCTCTGTTCAGGACGCCCAGTTTTTTGCTCGCCAATTTGGCTTTGTCCTCCAAATGACTCCCAAACTGCACTTTGGCAGAAATTTCCACACCGAGGATCCTAATACCACCGGACATACGAAGAGTAACTCCTTGGAACTGTGGCACTACGATAAATGGGTCCTTCTTCGCAGTGAATGCGCACACTTGTGTCTTCGTGGGGTTGAACTTAACTAAGTTCTTTGCACCCCATTCGGAGACTTGCCCTAGAGAGTCCTCGACTTCAGACACAAGTTGTGACCGCCTTTCTTGCAACGAAATCCGAGGGACATTCTGGAGGTCGGTATACCGCACATCACCCGTACTATCATCTGCATAACAATGTATGTTCTCAATGGACAACATGTCATTGACATGCAGAATGAACAGAGTTGGGGAGAGCACCGAACCTTGTGGAATGCCAGCGTTTATGGGCATGGTTTTGGAGCAGCAGCCGTCGACGACGACTTTAATGCTCCTACCATCCAAGAAGCTGGCTATCCATTTGCAGAGTCCCTCGGGGATTCCAAAAGATGGTAGCTTCGTGAGAAGAGCTCTGTGCCAGACCCTATCAAACGCCTTAGCGATATCTAGTCCCACGGCGAGAGCCTCACCTTTGCCCTCCAAGGTTTCCGCCCAGCGGTGGGTCAGGTAAACTAAAAGATCACCAGCTGAACGGCGGTGATGGAAGCCGTATTGTCGGTCGCTAATCAGCTGGTGCTCTTCTAGGTACCGTAGGAGGCGGGAGTTGATGACCCGCTCCATAATCTTGGAGAGCAAGGACGTTATCGCTATTGGCCTGTAATTTGACCGGTCGGATCGGTCACCCTTTTTGGGAATTGGGTAGACGTGAACAATCTTCCACGAAGATGGAACCCTGTTGTTCTGATAGGAAAGGCGGTAAAGGCGCGTTAGTACGGGGGTCAACTCAGGGGCGCACGTCTTCAGCACCACTGCTGGGATGCCATCCGGCCCACTCGAATTATGGACGTTCAAGAGCTTAAGCTCCCGCCTGACCGCACGTTGTGTAATGCGTATTTCAGGCAGTGAGCTTTTACACCGAGGGATGTTGGGTGGTGTGGCTCCCCCATCGTCTACGTTTTAAAATTTAAAATCAGTGACCGACGCTCCTGTACATCGTTTAGTTATTATGACCCATACTGACCCCAACTACTGCACCAACCGGTCACCACGTTACATTGGCGCCCAACGAATCGCCGGATCGCCGATCATCGAACGGAACGCAGATCGATTGACCTGCTTCGTCTGATGACTGACCGATTGTAATAATCAATTTATTAGTCAATAATTGAAGGGTCTCAAAAATAATTGGTTTATATTTTAATTAAATCTAGTTAGATACAATATTTTCAATATAGAGATGTTCATTATTCTTAGTCGTCTACTAATTACATCGGGAAATACATCGGTCGAAGTGAATGACTGACTGATGGGACTGATACCTTCTCAGTCTTTTCTCTGCTTCCTTTCTCAGCAGTCGGTTGCGGTTCAGTATCGCTATCACTGGTCCCCTCAAGTGGCTCCCACGATCTGAAATTCACGGTTTCTGTTTAAATTCCAACATAATGCTGACGGTCAAAAATAACATGTATTATCTTATCTTTAAATTATGATTCGAGTGCAATTGAGTAACTGCGATAGCTTCTGTCATGATGTCATGTCTTGTTTTTGTTGATAAAATATCTTTCAGCCATTGAGTGTGAAAATCATAAATGAATGATCGGATTAGTAAATAGTTATTTAGTCTCTTTTGTATGTTTAGATTGCGTTGTTGTTTATTATTTTGCGTTTTAAAAAGTATCTTAATTCCTTCTAATTTGAATAATCTGTCTAGAAAAATAGGACCTCCAAAGTCTTGTGTGCGGTAAATAAAGGTAGAAAAGAGACATCCTCTAAAAGTCTGAAGCATAAGGTTTTGTGAAAATATTTCTAATATGCATTTAAGCATTTAATTTTAATTATTGTATAAAAATCAATCGATACAAGTGTGCATCGATACTTTTCAATCGATACCAAAGGTATTGTTCTTTTCGGAGAGTCATCATCATCATCATCATCATCACAGCTCATATACGTCCCCCACCGAGGGGTTCGAGCCTACCCTATGTTAGGGTGATTAGGCCTTAGTCAACCACGCTGGCCCAGTGCGGATTGGTCGACTTCACATACATCATTGAATTTCTTCGCAGATGTATGCAGGTTGCCTCACGATGTTTTCCTTCACCGTAGGAGCGTCAGACAAATGTACATATGAAATTCGAAACGAAAAACACATTGGTACATGGCGGGTCTCGATCCCCGACCCCCCGATTGGGAGGCAAGTGCCGAGTCCACAGCGCCACCGACGCTGTACAATTTCGGAGAGTATTGTCAATCATATCAATTGTTGTTGTTTTATTCATTGTACCTACCTACTTTGTGTATGTTACCGTTGTGCTGAGTCTGAATCGAATTAATGTTTTCTGTTTCTTTCGAGTAACAGTGGGTATCAATGATCCACGTGCAGCGGCAGCGAGAGCTGTCCACGCGGTGTGTGTGTGTGTACTGTGTACGCACGGGCAGCGCGCGAGGTTGGGCGCGAGGTGGGGCGGCGGTGTGTGTGTGTAGTGTGGGGCGGCGGTGTGTGTGTGCAGTGTGGGGCGGCGGTGAGTGTGTGTGTGTGTGTCAGTGTGGTGTGTACTCACGGGCAGCGCGCGTGGTTGTGCGCGAGGTGTGGTGGCGGTGTGTGTGTGTAGTGTGGTGTGTACTCACGGACAGCGTGCGAGGTCGGGCGCGAGGTGTGGCGGTGGTGGTGTGTGTGTGTGTGTGTGTAGTGTGTGGTGTGTACTCACGGGCAGCGCGCGTGGTCGTGCGCGAGGTGGTGCCGCGCGTGCAGCAGCAGCGAGAGGGCGCGGCGCAGGCGGTGCGCGGCGCGCGCGGCGCCCCCGCCGGCCCGCTCGCCGGCCGCCGCTAGCCGCCCGCACCCCACCCGCAGCGCGCCGCTCGCCGCGCGCGACGCCTCGCCCGGCTGACCGACACGCCAGTTTTTATTTCACAGAGTGTGGGCTACATCCCGAGTATTCTCGAGTCAAGCGCAACGAATATCGGTCGAAGCTTAGAAGTCGTTCGATTCAGAGTTCTAAATGTCGGCTTATACTCATGTTGATCGAAAGCATTTAAGTAGATACAATTCAAACGAAATAGGATCGAAAAGGAGTAATTTTCCAATTGAGAATCTAAAAGATAACCAAAGTGTCTCCTCAAACTATTAAATGCTTACTCATTGCACAAATGTCAAAAACATTTTTACTTAAAATGCAATTATTTATTTTTAATCATAATTTTTGAGACTAATTACTAACTGAAAAATAAATGCTTTGACTGAAAAATACCTCTTATTACTCGCATATCACTGAGTTACATCACCAGCAATGTACACAAGGAAAAAATCGATGTTGCGATAGAACGTTACTTCGAAACCGATTCATTTGGCAGATATGAATATGAACTGTACAGTAGCAGCGATTGACTAAATCGCAATAATACCCTTACTTCTATTTTTACACGAATCTTTTTTTTTATTGCAGAAAGTCCCAAACAAACAAACTGCCCACCTGATGGAAAGTGGTAACAGTCACCTATAATACATGTGGCTCTTGTGAGATTCGCAGCAAAACTGCAACCCCCACAAAAACCACAGTGTACGTTGCCAACTTGTGACACAAGATGTAAAGTCACAGTACCCAGTAATTTCACTGTCATATCTTACCCTTCAAACCGGAACACAGCAATGCAAGCACTGCTGCTTTGCGGCAGAAATATGTAAAACGGAGGTACCTAAGCAGACGCAAACCTGGTACAGAGTCTCCCTCCAGTCTACCGTCAGATATCACATATTAATATCTTTAGCGTGTAGCCTAAAACCGCTCATTACAAGTCGTGACAAATGACGCGATAAGAAGAGCACTAACAGAGCCCCTTTTTTGAAATCTAGCGGCCTCACTCACTCACGCGCAGGAATGATGATGTCCAGTTAGGCAGGCTGCTCAATGATAACGTAATACACTGGTCCTGATAGCATTTATTCGAATTTTCTTGCTGCGAGGTCAATGATTTATGTGCCTTTCGGCCTCGTACTGTCATTTCTACTAAAACTAAGTACATAGATAGTTCCTGTATACAGGATTCCCCTCGTCTTGTTGTTTCGTCTTGTAGCGAACTAAGCGTGTACTATAGGAGGATTTTAAATAAAACTAGCGAGAATATGTAACAATTCTAGAGAATGCAACATGTACAATTGTACACAGTACTTCAGTAAACAGGCTTCATCTACTTTTGCAATATTTAAAAGAATAATTACATATATTTAAATTTAAAGAAAATCTTCATAAAGTGTACAGTCAGCTTCAAAAGTAGATAAACATTTTAGTACCATGTCGCACCAACTATTAACAATGCAATCTAGGTGTAACCATCATACAATGCAATAACCAAAGTAAATAAAAGAAATAGTTGGTGTGGCGTGGCACTAAAATGTCCACATACCCCTGAGACCGACTGTTCATCTAACTGGCGGTCATACGTTATACCTATTGTATGTATCAAACGTAAAAATGACTATAAAAAATTACCTGCATAATGTCTTGCAAGTTCTTCAGTAAAGAGCTCTCTTCGAGTAAATCAGGCGGTGCGGGGGGAGGCGGCGGCGCTGTTAGGGCCCGTTCGAACGTCATTATGGACCACCTGTTGACAAAGTAAGCTGTTTTTATACACGAACATTATTTTAATAACTTTCAGACTATAAAAAACTGTGCGTCCTGGGTTACCGAAGCTTCGAACCACACCTTACGGATTCCAAAAAACTTCATCTGCTAACCAACGGATGAGCGCTCCACCAAGCCACACTGGGCGAGCCATGCACACACTCTTATTTGTGTATCGTGTACAGTGCGATGCGACACAGATTAAATTATAATGAACGTTTATGCGACTATTATATGAGGACGCTGCTTATTTTTCAGTACCTGTTAAAAATTTATATAAAACTTTTTAAATGGAATACACATTCATGGTCAGTGGTCAGTCACGGAATGAATAAATATGGTGAGTGTTATAGAGTAATAGAGTAATAATCGAGTGTTATAGAGTAATAGAGTAATAGTCATCATATCGTGCGTAACCGCCACAAGTTGCAGTCGTTCGCTAGATCACAAGAATCCGATAGTTACCGTGTGACTGTGAGCCGTCCGTGTGTGAGTAGTGCAGTGCGCGTACGCAATATCATACAGCGCATTGTCTCTTGAAGCACCGTCTACGTCACGCTCGTAGTCAGAGGTTCGCAACCTTTTTTATCATCTTTATTGAAGTGAGTGGCTGTTCTCAGATATCATATTAAAATGTTTCGATGCAAACGTTGTGACACTGAGGTTAATGATGGCGTTCAGTGCTCGTTATGCCAAAGCAAATTTGACTTTCCATGCGCAGGCATCACTGAAGCTGGTTACCGTAAGCTTGGCGAGCGCAGAAATAATTGGAAATGTGCAGAATGTAAGAGCACGTCTACACCACGAGTAAATAGCCCAGCGCCTGTCTTGGTCTCATCAGCTGCACCTCAATTGGAGGATATTGCCCGCGAACTGAAGCGGCTATCTGACCAAATAATACACGTACCTGAACTGATCGCGGACATAAAAGCTATCAAGAGTCAGGTGGCAAACATTAAGCATATCCAGTCAGAAATCGCAGAAGTTAAAAACTCCATCGAGTTCGTGTCCCACACAGTTGATACTTTGTCGGGTAGAATGGCAGATATAGAACGTGAGTTGCAGGGTCTGTCGAAAACAAAGGATGAAGTAAAAAACTTGCAGATGCGTATGGATGCACTTCAAAATGCTGCTCGTGAGAGCGAGCAACGATCACGCATGAACAATATAGAGGTAAAAGGAGTCCCAGTATCTCAGTCGGAAAATCTTCTCACGATAGTGTCCAAAATTGGTGATTTTATCAAATGCCCCGTGACGAAGGATCAAATCAACTATGTGGCTAGAGTCCCTATGCGTAATGATAAAACGCAGAAATCTATAGTTATCGCTCTTCATAACAGATACTTGCAAGATGATTTCGTTGCGGCGGCGAAGAAGCATACTATCACCCCTATGGATCTTAATCTTCAAGGCGAAAACAGGGTCTATGTCAACGACCATCTTACTTTGGAAAATAAACTACTACTGAACAAAACTAAAGCTTTAGTAAAGGAACAGGGATTCGCATATATCTGGGTGCGTGGGTGCAAAATTTTTGTTCGGAAGAGTCCAACTTCGCATGCTATAAATATCAGATCAGAATCGGACCTAAAAAAGTTACAAACACAGCAAATGACCTCAGCTGTGTCTTAATTTTTTATTTTAGTTTAATACTTACACTCATAGTTTGTAACATCTGCTTACATGGTTTGCGTTCGAGAGGTGCCAGGCGGCCCGCCGAACGTAGTCACTGTTTAAACAATGCAAGCGATTCTAGTTCATATTTGGTTCGCATATCATTTCTAGTTTCAAACTACCGTCTTATTATTTTATTTAATATTTTATGTGTAAATTACACTTATAGCGTAAATTGTTTTTACTTCTGCTTTGTAATATGTAAAGTATCGTTCGTGCATTCTGAATACTTAAAGTCTGAGTCAAAAACCCTTGAATTAAACCTAATAATCCTGCATACTTGTGTTAATGTTTATAATACCTTAATGAAACTATTTTTTTTGCTCATGAATATGCATCTTTCTAAATCAGTCGCCTCATACAATATCGCGAAGTTGATTTTTAATGCTTTTGACATATTTATTATTCTACTTTTTTTGCTCGCATGGATTTGTTGTAATACTAAAGGTAAGTACAAAATATTATTGCACCGAAACTGCGCAATAGACGATATAGCTACTTTTTTTTTTTACATACAGACTCCGTCTATATTACTTAATAACTATGGTTGTGTTCAATAGACATTGTTATGATGACTTCAATAACAAATTCATAGTTAAGGCCTTTTTGCGACCTCTAGTCTCGGAATGGCTATTTAGTGTTGTTTTGGGTGGATTATACAGTTTTTCGTCAGTAGTAATAGTTATCATTAAGCACACATACACATCTCAGTCTCAGTATTCTGACTCGCTGTTTATTAAATTAAAACTGTATGCAAACACTCTTGTTAAAAATGATGCCTATTAATTTCTACTATCAAAACGTACGTGGATTACGTACGAAAACGTCGCAATTCTACCGAAGTGTGTTGATTAATACTTACGACATCATATGTCTGACGGAAACTTGGCTTATCGACGGAATACATAACAGTGAGCTATTCGATGACCGCTACATAGTATATAGACGTGATAGAATGTATGAACAAACAAATCAGAATCTTGGTGGGGGGGTACTTATAGCTGCACGCCGCGAGTTAGCCACTGAGATCTGTGTTGAGTGGTGCTCATCAGCGGAGGACTTATGGATAACGTTAACGTTACAGAGTCATAATCCTAAGGCTTCATATAAACTACATATATGTGTAGTATACATGTGTAGTCAAAATAATGGAAACTCTTTTGCTACGCAAATTAATAATTTTTCAAAAAACGTTTTGTGTTGCTACTTGCGAAATATCTTAGACAAGTATGTTTTAGTAGGAGATTTTAATTTGCCAAATTTAAAATGGGCTATTTGTAAGGATGGTTTATCCTACGATCCATCGAATATTCAAGGACAGCATCAAATTAATTTCTTTGACAATCTTAACACATGTTCCTTATTACAGTATAATTCGCATCTAAACTGCAACAGTCGCTTACTGGATCTCTTTTTCTCTAATAATGCTGTAACTATCTCACATTGTTTACTGCCACTAGTGCCCGAAGATCCGCATCATAAAGCATTAAGCATAACAGCTGATTTTGTAGAACTTCCTAAGCTTGTGTCCCTGCCACATAAAAAATACCTGTATAATTGTGGTGACTATATGGCGATTTCTGAGAGATTAAACGCAATTGACTGGAACAGTGAAATTGCCAGTAGATCTATGAACGGAGCTGTCGAATTATTCCATGAAACACTGATAAATCTTCGTGAGACTTACATACCATCTAAAATTGTACATAAAAGTAATAAATACCCAGTCTGGTATAAAACACCGCTAATTAAAATTTTAAAAGAAAAATCAAAATACTACGCTAAGTTCAAAAAATATGGCAATCGTGCTGATTATGTTTCTTTCACAATTCTGCGCGAACGTGCCAAAATTTTAGAAAGTCAACTTTATGATGAATATATTAGCTCAATCGAAGATAATATCAAACAAAATCCTCGGGAATTTTGGGCTTATGTAAAAAGTAAAAATCACTCTAACTCTTACCCGTCCGTCCTCAAATTTGGAAACCGTTCATCCAGTACGGGTGTAGAGATTTGTGAAATGTTTAACGAATATTTTTACTCCACATTTCTCGATACAAGCTCATCACAACAATCAGCTCAGTTTCCAACAGATTTGGTTACCATGTGTGATCCGCGATGCGATATCTCGTCTGTTGATATTTGTGAATCTGAGGTCACAAGGATGCTTCAGACAATTGATCTTAATAAATCAGCTGGTCCCGATGATATTCCCCCCATCTTGGTCAAAGAGTGTGCTGTAAGTCTTTCGATCCCGCTGACAATATTATTTAGAAGGTCGTTGCAAGAGGGTATTGTTCCTGATATCTGGAAATCAGCATTTATAACACCTATTCATAAAAAAGGGCCAAAAAACAACATTGAGAACTACCGGCCTATATCCAAATTGAGCATTTTCGCAAAAATTTTAGAACGCTTAGTCTATAATAAAGTATGCCCTGCGCTAAAACATACCCTCTCGCAACATCAACACGGTTTCATAAAGGGACGATCCACCACCTCGAACCTTATTGTATGTAGCGATTTTTTGTCTCGGCATATGTCGGAACCGGCTCAAGTTGATGTAGTATATACGGACTACAGTAAGGCGTTTGATAGGATTGACCACCAAATTCTACTTCAAAAGCTCCTAGCGGCAGGGATCAGAGGGGATCTCTTTAGATGGTTCTCTTCATACATACGAAATCGATCGCAAACTGTAGTATTGAATGGCTATTCTTCCTCGGCAGTTACTATTCCATCTGGTGTGCCGCAGGGGTCACTGTTGGGACCACTTCTCTTCATAATTTTTATAAATGACATAGAGCATATATTTCAATATTCAAAAATTTTACTTTACGCTGATGATATGAAGATTATGTATCCTATTAGAACAATAAAAGACTCAACTGATTTACAAAGTGATCTAGATCGCCTCCAAAATTACTGTGATAAAAATAAGCTTGACCTTAATGTATCTAAATGTTATGTCTGTTCCTTTTCCCGTAAACCACAGCCACTTTTTTATGATTACAAACTTAAGAGTACCATATTATCCAGAGTTTCCTCAGTCAAAGACTTAGGAATAACATTTGACTCTAAATTACTGTTTGATGAGCACATTAACGAGATTATTAAAAGAGCTTCTAAAGCACTGGGTTTTGTTTTAAGAATCTCTGCTGAGTTTAAGCATGTTAAAACATTGAAAATTTTGTACTGCGCATACGTTAGAAGCCTTTTAGAGTATGTCTCTCAGGTTTGGAACCCAGTTTACAATGTTTACATATCCCGTATCGAAGCTATTCAGAAGAGATTTCTTAGATACTTGCAATTTCGAGTAAAAGCATACATGCCAGACTATACCACCAGATGTAAAAAATTTCATTTTCTGCCGTTATCCGAAAGAAGACGTGTAGCTGACTTAACATATCTCTTTAAGATAGTTAACGGTAAGATTGATTGCCCTGAACTGCTTGGACAGCTCGGCTTTCGCACTCCGATACTGCTAAGAAGGAAGCATGCATTGTTAAGTGTTCCTGGCGCAAATTCCAATTACAGGCAAAATAATTTTATTTCCCGGGTAAGCAGATGTTACAACAAACTATCCTCAGAGCAGGATGACTTGGATCTGTTTTGTTCATCACCAAGTATGCTAAAAAGACTTATTAATTCTTCATTTTTTGCAACTTGATTCGATCTTTTGACTGCGAGCTGTTTTAGTTATGTTTCCTGTAATCTTAGTTTTAAATTTCATTGTTATTACTTACATATATGTGAAAACTTGTAATTGGCCATCAGCAAACTTATTTATTTACTATGATTTAAGCTAGCTGTAAGTTTTCCTAAGAAATATAAATAAAATAAATAAAAATAAAATAAGTAACATTAGATTCACCAGATCACCACGCAAAAGTAAACTTTAGTCATCCCGTGACCACGATACTGAAAAGCGTTTGCAACGTCGCACTGTCGTCGTCTGTAATTGCGTTACGTAATATTGGCGCCGTGGACTCGGCACTTGCCTTCCAATCGGGGGGTCGGGGTTTGAGACCCGCCGTGTACCAATGTGTTTTTCGTTTCGAATTTCATATGTACATTTTGTCTGACGCTCCTACGGCGAAGGAAAACATCGTGAGGCAACCTGCATACATCTGCGAAGAAATTCAATGATGTATGTGAAGTCGACCAATCCGCACTGGGCCAGCGTGGTTGACTAAGGCCTAATCACTCTAACATAGGGTAGGCTCGAACCCCTCGGTGGGGACGTATATGAGCTGTGATGATGATGATGATATTTGAACGTCTAATGGCTGGGGTGACGCAAAACTGCATTTTAAGTTATTGTTGAGCTCCGATTGCACTAGCATGTCGTTGTGGCCGTGAGTGGCATACGTTGCCATAGCGTAAGTACTCGCCTGTCCAGCATCTTGGTGGAGGCGCGCTCGTAGCGCTCCAGCAGCAGCTGCAGGTTGGCAGCGTCGTCGCAGGAGGCGCCCCAGCCCAGCACGCGCGCCAGGTCGTTGCCCGTGCCCAGCGGCAGTACCGCCGTTTGTACCTGCCGCTAAAGACACAATTGACAATTTATTGCGTGCAAAAAGGTATCTTCATACAGTCCTAATTACTTATACAGTAAAATACCATAATAAATATTGGATACTATACCAATATACCCAAGTAGCAGCATACCAATTAATTAATTCAGATTCTATGTTGCAATTGCAACTGAGGGGCAGTCCGGGATCACAAGAGTTGCCTAATTCAAATGTGTTTTACGCTA
Organism: Schoenobius gigantellus; assembly: GCA_963935595.1. Taxonomy (NCBI): domain Eukaryota; kingdom Metazoa; phylum Arthropoda; class Insecta; order Lepidoptera; family Crambidae; genus Schoenobius; species Schoenobius gigantellus. The sequence continues at coordinate 6,452,414 of OZ012544.1, read as the reverse complement.
TAGTTTGTATACATCAGGGGTGGCGAACTTGATCTCTCTACTATCGAAACTCTCCACAATCTCCAAATTATATACTGTATGTTCAAATCCAAACAACCCCCACGTATAGCATGCCTAAAATAATAGAGGGATAATAAGAGACTTATTGTTTCTATAATAAATAAATAAATGATGCACGCAGAAATTAGTGATTGATTACGCTTGTTTAATGCCTTGCTACGATCGAATGGACTTAATGGTGTGGTTATTTAACAGATGTGATAAGTTATCAGGACTTCCTTCACACCTGATGCTTCCTTTCGCTTCACCCAGACTGTCTAGAACCGGTAGATACTGACGTGCATGTCCAGCTTGTCGACCTCCTGCAGCACCCAGCCGACGGAGCCGTCGCCCGAGCAGACGAGCACGCGTAACGGCGCGAAGTGGCGGAACAGCCGCAGCCCCAGCCGCGGGCCCGCGCCGCTCAGCTCGAACACCTGTGCGGGGTTCAGCAGCTGCTTGAACCGCCGCAGGAACTTAACGCCCTGGTTGTCGCCTGCAATGAACGACGTTGGCTCTAGTCACAACTAGTGACGCAACATTCGAAGCCTCAGCCATAGTATCAGCTCAAATATTTGCGCCGGTGAAACTTCATCCTCGACTATTTCCTGCGCAATGAATAACGCACCAGTACTGATTGTAGATGGCGTCTGTTTTCGTATACATTATAAAAACTTAAAACGTATACATTATAAAATTTACTCTTATATCATAGCAATAGTCTAGCTATTCTTTCTTTATAACGAACTAAATATAAATCAATCCATTTTAATAACGTGTTGCAGTATACGGTTGGTTATCGCTTTTTAAAGTGGTTTTTAAAAATTACGTACCTTTTGCGCCACGTTGGGTGGCAATATATAATGATAAAAAGAATTAAAAATTCCACAGATTGAATAAATTAAAAACTTTATAGTTATTTGATGCCTATTAATCTTTTTGCGTAGTTGTGATACATTGTTTACTTTTATATTGTAAAGAATGAGAAGCCCTTTGTCCCATGTTGGGCGCCAAGGGATAAAGTTTGATTTTAGATTAAAATTTATTCTGTGTGCGTTTCATCACAGAAAATCGTGTCAAACTAGCAAATCCTTATGTTACTCTGCGAGTTGTTTTAGAAAATAAAAAAGAAACGAAAATGAAACTACTATCTGGCAAAATATTTTATTTTTATTTCATTTTTTATTTTGAGGAAAAACCAACAGCTATACATACAAATGATAAACTAAAAATAACAACAGAAAGCTAATAACAGGTTCTCACAAATAAAAACCAATTAGAAATATCCTTCGAGTAGCCTAGATAGCCACTAGAAAAAAAATCTTGAAAATCCAGAAAAACAATAAAAATAGAATAATTAAAAAATAATTAACAACATAGAGACAGATCAGATAAATAATACAAATATAAATAATCTATTTTACGCTTAGAATTCTTCGCACTGCTGCTGGAGTAGTATTGATATTACTGCTTGCTCGTCGAATAAATGCATTTTGCTTACAATCGGAGCATCGAAGCAAATGCATTTTGCTTGTTGTATAATCGGAGTATGCCTTAATGCTTTGTGAGGAGCATTTAAGAGTTATAAAGATAGCAACTCGGGCTGTCCAATTTGTTGGAGGCAATCTTTTACAAGAACAGAATATCGGTTATATCTTGGTGATGTTGCAGTGTGAAAATGTGGTGTTTTTTTACAAATATCATTGTAGATGTTGGAGTGGTATTTGACTTTAGTACAATAACAAGGGAATTTTATAAATTTGTGCTGTATTCGCTCAATCCGAGATATATAAAATCTTCACCTCCAGATGCCACTCCATAGCTCTAAGTTTCTGTCTAATTCTTTCAGGGTCACTGCGATTGGGCTGTGGAACATACTACCCCTACACATAAAACGATCCAGCAGCAAAAACGTTTTTAAAAAAGCACTACGTTTTGAACTTTTAAAGTCATGTACCTAGCTCATCATCATCTAACGATATTGTCTATGTATGTTACTTTTTTATATTCATTTATTGTATATATTATATATACACGGTTATTTTTTTATCACCCTGGAAAATTTAAGGGACGCTTCACGACATGGTATTAGAATGATTTAAATATAAATAAAAAAATAACCCCCCTCCTTAATTTTATATTAATTTTTTTAAAAATACAAAAAATGCTGCACTAGTTGAGAGCAGCATTTTTAGAGATTTTTTTTTTATTATTATTTTTTTTTTATTTCATTTTTTTTATATAATATTGGATGTGTCCTGAAGCGTCCCTAAAATTTTCCAGGTTGATAAAAAAATAACCGTGTATATTTATTATAAATCCAATTATATATTTATATGTGATGGTAATGTTTATATTATCAACAAAATTTCATTAATGCTTATATGTTGTTAGAAGCACCGCCACGAACTCTCTGTTGCATCCAATGGTTGACTGGTAGACAATGCCATATGGCATTAAGTCCGCCAATTGTACATTTGTTTTTATTGTGCAATAAAGTTTAAACAAATAAAATAAACCTGGTATCTGGGGTTCCAAACTTGAGACGCATATTTCTGATGACTACGATCAAAAGGACAGTAGAGGATTTTAAGTGTCTTGATTTTAACAAAGTCACTGGAAATGCGCCTAATAAAACCCAGAGCCTTGTTAGCCTTAGCAATTATCCTGTCGATATGCACGTCAAATAATAGCTTCGAGTCATGACTGACTCCAAGACCCCTTATTATCACTTCTCTTTGCAAGTGCATATTTTGGAGTTTATAGTCGAAATGCTTCTCAAGACGTTTAGACACTACGCTGCACTTTAATAAAAATATTGCACTTTAAGAGAGTCACATTCCCAGTACAGATATATGAGGCGTTTTATTTAAGGAAGCACGAAAACATCTGAATGGTTACCCGATCTGGAGTTGACGAAGACGATGAGCGGCGAGGCGTTGGGCGGGCGGTCGGGCGCCCAGGCGTCGTCGGGCCCCACGGAGTGCAGCCGCGTGGGCGGCACCACGGACGCGCGCGCCGCGCCCAGCCCGCACGCCGCGCGCCAGCCCGGCCGGCACGCGCCGTGCACGCACTTGCGGCACCACACGCACCGGAAGTCTTGCAATCTGTGCGCGATTAAAGCCCGATTAAGGCCTATCGGCACGCAGCAGTGCCGACACGTGGCGATCAGTGCCGTGCTGATCAGAGCCGACGCGCGCTGTGACCTTAGCAGATGCAGTTGCTTGAGCATCTTTGAGTTTGTCATTTCAAAAATGCCTCGGTTTATTAGAGCCCGATTAGCGGAAATTGCTATATTACTCGTATTAGATGAATATGATAACATAAGTCCTGTGAATAGAAGGCAATTTTAAAGTAGGTGTCCATGAGTTTTTTACGCGTAAAGCAGTAGAATTTGACAGCAGGAGTTGACGCGAAGCTTCCATCTTTGACCTTATTATTACCTACTTACAAATTACGATCAAGTGAAATGAAGAGCTTTCTAGTTGTGTGTACAAAATCGGACCTCATTGCAACCTCCCCTTAGAGGTCTACAGTATACGTGGCCAACTTGTGACATAATATGTTCACTAACAGGTACCCTGGAATTTCTTGTAAATAACCAACAATATTATTTGTATCCTCTATCGCAACAATGCTACTTTATCAGTAGGTAGGCAATATAATATCTTAATTAAGCCCCAGAATCTAGACATAGCTCTATGCAACAGCGATAACCGCATTACGTAAATTAGCCATTAGCTGTGCACCCAGCATACCGCAAATATGGCTGCCGCCGGAGCTTGATTGCACCGCAAACACAATCTATATGTCGATTGGTAACGGACACAGCTATAAACGGTTTATAGTAACCTTAATTTACGTACAGGTGTTCCTAAAACAATGGATAATCCTGTAGATAGATAGACTTAATTATAACCTCCCTATCTCAAATTTGACCTCAGTGAAAATATCACGGTTTTCGATATATTTACTGTTTTTGTATTTCTCGAAAATTACCAAGTGCTTAGTTTTTATACTTTTTATAGTGCCATTTCTACAAATGGAGAGGTTTTTTGATTTCGTTTTTTTTTTCAATTCACAAGCGATAGTATATAGCTATCAAAAACAAAGACTTAAAGGACATGACCAGTGCGAATATGGGCGCTAGCCTAGGCATTTAATATTAATGTGCAGCAAATATGGTGCTACTTTTAGAATTGTTATGCCCCATAGTTTACAGCAAAAAAAGTTTCTAGACTCTGAAAGCCGAGAGTCCAGAGAAAATTGAAGATAAGTTTTTGCTAAATAACTCTCCTTTTACACACAAGATGGCGCTAACACCTGTTGCAATATAGTTTATGAATAATATTCTGAAAGCTATAACTTCTTCAGCATCTACACATTCATTTAGGCTTATTTGATTTTTGTTGTATCTTAGTAAATCTTATCACTTTTTTAGGTAATTAAAGCGAAAGACATTGCTTTGACATTTGGCAGTTTGACCTACAAAATAATCTAAAGATATTTAATGAAATCTACAAAAAACATTGTCTACTTTGTCATGAAAAAACATAAAAAAAAGGAATACTGATAACAGGCTAAAATAAAACGATTATTTTTTAGCTAATACAATTAAATATATCATCAGAAGAAAAGTACGAACTTCACACTTCGGTTAACATAATATTAGAGTACCTACTTGCCGATTTTCTTGCTTATTCTCAAATCGATATTTCATTATCAAATCTCCGAAAAGATGGTGGCAATTTCCGGTCAGCACTAATGTATGCACGTATCTTTGTTTTTCTTTAGTTTCAAACGGGGTAAAAACTTGCACACAATGGAAAAAGGATTAACCTACCTATCGTTTCATTTTAATAAGAATCCGTTTCTAAAAAAGTCTATTAAGGAATGATGAAAAAACACGACAGTGACATTTACTTGATCTAAATTATCTGCGTGATAATTTAATTTTCCCCATCTTTATGGAACGTCACTATACTAGCGGGATCCTAAATCTATATACGATATGGTCGTATACGCATCCGAAAGAATGCGTGAAGCGGAAGTAATAATGTACTTATTAATTTAAATTCTAATATTCTGGGCTTTATTTGAAATAATAACACCACAGTAAATTAATGTTTATTTTATAAATAATAATGTAAAAGCAGTTATCCTGCACATATTGCCGAATTGAAGGGCGATTACTGGTCATGTCCTTTAACAAACTAGTGTAAAGTGTAAAAAAGAAAATTGAAATATAAAGAAAATTTAAAATGAAATTGATTTTCCTTCATGTTTAATAAGCTAAAGTGTAAAAAAGATGTATGGCACTTATCGTGTCCATCATCTAAAAAATTTGTTTAGCTATTCTAGATTCCAAAAAGGTATCATAAGCCTTGGCATTCTATATTTTTTAAACCCATGACTACTTGGATAGCAAATAGTATAAAAACTTCAATAATCTTATGGCTATATAAACACTCTTACACCTTGGTCGTGCTTCACGGGGCCGAAGCGTGTCAGTGGTTCAAACCCAAACCTTTTATAATCAGTTTCAATATTCTATTTACAGATAGAGATAGGTCTACCTGAGTTTAGTGACCGAGCAACCTTTATTTATTATTTTTAGTACAACTGCTTAGCAATAAAACTATATGAAGCTATTACTTATATATCCGCGCGCAAATCTAAAGTCTGCAAACGAAACATTAGTTCGCCTCAAAGGAAAATATCAAGGTATATTCCGATCGACAGACGGGCGTCGCGTCAGTGAGCAATATCAAATTCAATTCCACCGAGAGCAAGAGGTGGATTTCTCGCGATGGCGCGGCCCGGTTCCGGATAATCCTACGAATCCAGTTCGTCCGGCGTATAGTGGCATCTCCCGTTTCCCCGGCTATACGCCCGCTGCAGTCGCGCCGGATCAAAGTGAAAAGAAAATTTAATCACCGCCGCTGAGTGGGATTACGCAAGGAGTTGAAGTCGCTCCGGCTAAGCTTGTAGAAGTAACCTAGATCACGTCACGTTCAAAGTGCCATTGGGTAGTATGCGAGGAAAATTTTCCTCTTTCTATCTTGTGTTCGCAGGGTTAATACAAGAAAGTATCTAGTATAATGATAAATTTCATGGATAACTACATTTGTAATGAGATTTTATTGCTTCAGAGTGAAGAAAATAACTTGAATAACAACTACCGCCTCCTGGTATAGTGGTTGAGACCACCGGGTATTGATCTGGAGGTCCGGGGTTCGATACCCCAAGGGGGTAAAAGATTTTAAAGGCTATCGTTAGATTCTATCAGGAAGGTCAAGATTTGGCCTGTTTTTTGTTATAGGTATTTGTGTAAAGAAAAAGGAAAATGCTATTAAGACTTAAACTTAAAAAATGAAATTTTTAAGTCACTTCCATTCCATGCCGAGGGAGGCTCTATACCTGAATCGTCTGCCTGGGCACGGTAATATTACCGTGGCCCAGCACGCGTAGCACAAGGATCGCGAGAGTATTTTCTCGGCCTATTTCCCTATACCGAAACGTCACTTGACAGTAGCGAATGAGATAGCTATTGTTTTGTGTCGAGAAAGTGACAGTTAATGATAGACATATTTATCTCGGGGTCCTTGTGCTACGCGTGCTGGTATCTTACCTATTTCTGGCGCAAAGCAGCTGTGCTTGCACTGCTGTATTCCCGTTCGAAGAGTGAGCCAGGCAGTGAAATTTCTGGGTACTGGGATACACTGGTGCGGCCGATAATAAAGGGGTTGCATAATTGCGAATCTTACAAGAGCCACATGTATTTAGGTGACTGTAGCCATTTGCCAACTATGTTGTATGAAAAAAAATCCAACGCGTTCTCACTATCACTAATAACAGAACTTCAGTGCGAATTTAAAAAGAATCACTTTTCCTCTGCGCCATGCAACTGAATGCTTAGGTACGTTAATGTGCCCTTTGCTGTTCAAGCAGAAATAAAAACTAATATAAATTATTGCCACTTAATTAAATGAAATCAAATCCTTTCAATCGCCTAATATATATTATCTGTATACGCCTAAGTATATTGGAAGCCTGGATTAGATAAAGAGAATATAAAAGTGGATTCGAGCCTACAAAGTACAAATAAATAGTAAGTAACTGTTATGGCGCCTATTAGTATCAATCACAGAAAATCATTCGAGAATATCCCCTCTTGCTTCAAATGTATTACTTATACAAAAAGAATTTCAATAAGGATAATATACAAAAGGATATACAGGTTGTTTGGTACCCTATCAAGTCGAAACCTACCCATGTTAACATAGTCATATAAAAGTTATGGCGCCATTGAAAACTCGAAATTGTAGTTAATTTTTTAAATCCACATACATCTTTTTTCATAGACCTAAGTATTTGTATGAGGTATTCCAGAATAAATTTAAAAATACTGAATTTTTAATAACACTATAAGCTTTATATGAGTATGTAAGCATGGGTAGATTGGGTAGGTTGCGGCTCGATAACGTATACGTACTTACCAAATACATTGTATACTACATATTACTTTAAGACATGTTTGAGATTGTGGTTGTTTTATCTGAAAAAAATATTTCAACAGCATCAAAAAGTGACTCACGCAGTAACCATGTAGATTTTAAATCAGCCTACGCTGAGAAACCGTGTTACAAACGGCAGTAGGTATTTTCTTACATATTTCCCTCACTTGCACACATTCACACTCGACTGTTTAGTGCGAGACGATTCGACTCAGGGCCGTTCGCACTAGTAAGTCCCTTATGCTTTGAATATGGAGACACCTTACCTTAGCACCGAGCCGCAGGTTTTATCACAGACATCGCACTTGGCAGCCACCGGCAGGTTGCCCTCCAGCCACTGGTGAGGCATGATTATGTTCTGAAACGAGACATAATTCTCATCATTTATTTTGATTTATGAATGTTATTCGTTCTGAGAACCAGGGTGGTAATTTTGTAACTCACCTCACTGGTGACTGAAAGATTTGTAATACGTTTAACACATTGTAACGTCGTCGTTCGAGCAGTCCAAACATGTTAGTCGAATGAATCAATCGATACATAGAGCCAATGAATGAACATAATTCCGCATGCGATTTGATCGATTGCTGATCAATCGATGAGTTACAAAATCACCACCCTGGTGTATTTAACTGATTGATTTCGTGTGTGCATAACAACAGTATAGAGGAATTACCGTGGCCACTAAGATCTTTTTCAGATTAGCGTTTAATACGAGCGTAAGAACCCGTTCGCACGAGCGCTTTTCTAACGTGCGTTAAGAGGTCTGTGAAGTGACGATTAATAGCTCGAGTAGACATGTTCAAAAATTATATTTTGTTGTACACCGCTTAGAGTTGAAAGTTCAATACAAGTGCGTACAATTCTTATTGAAATATTGTTTCGGGTGATAACTGTTTAACCCCCCTAAACCTTTACGAAATTAGACAGTGTTGGTCAACATACCTTAATCTATGTTTGTACGTTTTGCTTTTTTGTAATTCAGAATAATTTAGTCAAAAAAGAAAAAATGGTGAACGTAGTTGTAAAAATATGGATATTTAGATGCTAATAATTTATATTCTGATCAATATTACTTCAAAATCAAAACGTATAAACCTAAGTAGATCTTCATTATATCTACAACATTTACAAAAATTATGAAAACTGAACTATGTGAAGAGGGAGAAAAGTGTAATCGCTTTTTGTATGAAAATTTACAGCTTCACAATCCTCTTAAAGAAGGTTCAATTAGAATGGATACGAGTATCAATCAATGTGCAAAGCTGTTGGCCACATATTAATATGCGATGCGAAATTATTGCGCGACGCAGGTAGAGCGGAGGCTTATGTTGCTAATGTTATAACAGCCCCGTTGGAGAAATTAGATATAGCTTAGAATCTCAGTTTCATTAAATGTTAATCAGGATGCGTAGCGACAACAAGCATTGTATGTGTTTAATCCTATCGTTGTAATTTAAGTTAATACGTATGCGAAGCGCACAAAAGGGGGAAACTGAGAACAATGTTTATCAGAGGAAGAAATTGTTAATACTGGAGAATAATATTTGTTTCGCAGCGCTGTAAAACCTTAACAGACTAATGAATAAAATTTAAAAAGTTTATAGTGAAAATTATTCATTAAAAATGGCCTGATATCATTTCTTTTGTAAAATGACCAGAAAAAAGTTAAAGCGACCGATATTTTTTTTTCTTAAATTTTCATCGATTTCGCTTATTATAACTTTGTTATTTTTGGCTCTACGACTAAAAGTTAATTGATCAGAGGTGTAGAGAATTTTATATGCAACAAAAATGTTTTCATTATTTTTTGTGAGACCTATAGTTTGTCAGATAGGTAAACAATAAAAACCATTTGTACCCCTCTTTCCAAGATGGCGGCCGTGTGACAAGGGTTGCAACCCCACAAACTTGGATTTAACTTTACCTAACCCCTCCTTGATATCTACGAAATAAAATTGCGTCCTCTGACAAATGCAACCCAAATATAACTTTTCAATGAACTAAGTGTACTGTAAGCGACTAATAGTCAATTTCACCAACCTTGCCTTAGCTTAGGGTACTCTTAGGTGGCATGCTGTCACATTCTTTTCATTAAAGACAAAATGTGACAGCCAGCATACGTCTTAGGAGTGCCCTAAGCTAAGATAAGTTTGATTAAATTGGCAGTAAGCTACCTACCATCAGGTAGGTGCCTGTTTGGTAGCATAGTTGTAAAAACTGGTTTTGCTTGCTGAGATATAGATTGATAGAGAAACGTCACACTTTTATGTGGACGGGTGCACACCCACGCTTCGTAGCGAAAAGGTAAAGTAATCGCGAACGAAGAAAAGTGAAATAATCACTTTTCTTCGTTACAAATTGCGAGAACCCGCACAACAAACAAATTCTTTATTAAAAGAAGCGTGCCGCACAACTCTTTGTTTGGTCCCCTTCGGCCGCTTTCGAAACTAATCATATGCGAGTTTACGGTGTCGACTTTCTATGTGGTTGTGAGTGTTATTTATAAAATTTTACAATATCCTTTAAAATGATAGCAGATATAAAATATCAACCTGTACGATTATCCACATGCCTTAAATATTTTTAATCACAAATTATTTTTGATAGTACTCAAAAATAGTGATTTTTCCAATAAACATCTTTTCTTTCTTTCTTTTCTATATTAAAAGTTCTCTTTAGAAATGCTGAATTGCTCTAAATAGCTAAATCATCATTATCATCCCTTTTCTATACAAATAAATTGACAAACAAGCGAGTAAGAAGTTGCTAACTTGTGACATAAGATGTGAAAATGAACAATTTCGCTCGATAATCAGCTAATAAATTAGACAAGCTCTATAATGGTTCCACTTTATTAATATCGTACGAGTATATTGACTAAACACAACGCATCGCCGATGTGAAAGGCAACAATGACCCGCGTAAATTATTCGCGAGTGCGAAAGCGGTGCGCGCATTTTAATCGGAAATGGTATTCTGAATGTGGCTTAAAAGCTTTTTGCATAAATTAACGGTTCCGCTCACCTGACCGCTGAAAGCTTTGGTTAACCAACATTTTGTGAAATCGCAGCACAGAACCAAATAGACACTATGCTACATAGATTAAATAGATAGGATATTTATTTAGCTTTCATTATGCATATCAGAAGAATTATAAAAAAAAAATCTTCAAATAAGGAAAACAATGAATACAGATTGAAGAAAATATTAAGAAGATCTTGAGATCCTTGCCTTTTGTCCTTTTGCCGATTGTACAGAATCGAGTGAAGAATTGGAAGGAGCTCCTCGTTTTAGTGGGTAGGTCCATTAGCGGAGAGCCCCATATAACTGCAGGTATATTTGTAATTTTTTTGACCGGGTAAAGAAAGGTTAGAATCTGTGATAGCAGGCTACGGCAAGTGCATGGCGCAATATGTCGGGGGAGCCTAGCACCTAGTCCAGGCCGTAATCGCAGTGCTCGACCAATGGCTGTCGAGGCGGGACGATTCGCTCTTTTTTCTCATAGGTCCTATTATCGGGGCTTCGAGAGGTATTTGTGCAATTTTGCGAGGAGGAAGCGAATCACCAGCGCCATTTTTTTTGAGCGTGGGGCTTCGGAACACACGGCACCACATACGCTTCAGAATTGAGACAAGCTATGGTTGGGCCCAAGCGAGGGCAACCATGAAAGCCGTCGTGGGTAGTAGTGCCCTACTGTCGCTGCCGGCCGGCAGAACTCTGTGTAATGGTTAAAACGCAACGTAAGTTTTGAAGTCGGTTAAAATGGCGCTTAATAGAGCATTGCCCAAAATTGCCTGAACGGTTCGGTTTCAGCAGAGACTATCTACCACAGATGAACTCTATTTATCCCAAGTTAATTTTGTGTGCCTCAGGTAATCTCTATCTACCTCAGATAAATTCTATCAACCACAGATAATGTACCACGTTATTGACTATTCGATTAATGTCTGTATTATTTTGTTATAGCCATATTACTGGATGCTATTCAGAGTCCGGATACGACGAGATTACATGTATCTGAGTAAATTTACTAACAGTTTTAAATCTTCAGTTTTATTGGTGACAAGTTTCTGTTTGGTCTAGCAAGCATATTTAGGGTTGGCATAGAAATAAGAAAATTGTATAATTCATTTATTATTTTGAAAAGCTTTGATAATCCAAGCTTTTCCTCGAAACCCTTTTTTGGCTAGGCTAACACTCAGCAGTACGCGTATTGTATTTGAAATTACAATTTAGGGCCATATACATAACTTAAAAAGCTTCAATTAGAAAATATTAACAACACAGAAAAAAAGACAACAAGAAATAGGTATATATTTTTTAATAACATTTGCCACTGTAAAAGTGGCCCCTCAGGCGTAACCGAACCGCAACAGTGTAGAGTCAACTTTTTTTTCATTTCTACTTGTATTTGCAGACATCTCGATTATTTCAGGGTGTAAGCACATACAACGTTAAATAACTTTCCTTCTAATTAGAATTTTGTTTTGTTTCGACGTAAATAAGTGCCTGTAAAGGCCTATAATATGCTGAATAGAGATTTTTGAATTTGAACTTGGACACCCAAGAAGAATGAGCGCGTATCATGCTTTCGTATCGGCGACAATTGATACACGTCTCTGCCCCGCGACCAAGGTTCGATCGCCCAAAACGATCCTACGGGCCGGATAAACTACGTTCCTCACTCACCCCCTCAGCGTCCTCGACAAGGTGCGGGCCGAGCGAGGCGAGCGTGGTCCACTTGCAGGAGGGAGGCGCGCGCGACGCGCACCGCTTGTGCGCCTTGAACTTGCACAGCTCGCACGCCAGCGCGTACGCCGTGCCCAGCGCGCCCAGCGGCTCGCGACACACGTTGCAGAACGTCGGCCGCGCGTGCGTCGTGAAGTACCTGGGGAGACATGGCATTTTGTGACACAACATTTAATCTTTAATAAACGGTCATCTTAAACGGTCAATAAATTGCATTACACGAATACGCGAGCGGGTATCTGAGCGCCCACAAGAGCATGCGTGCGAGTAATGCAAATATTTACCGTATGTCCAAGACATTACGGTTTATATTAAATAGATGTTTTGAAATGCCCACGCTTCCAGCGGTGTGTGCTGGACCTTAGGCGCATCATCATACCTGCCGGCGGCTTCACGGGTGCTTGAGCGTATGTGGCACTCACTTTCCTAAGAAGCAGTGTAGTGTGAGTGACTACTCAATTAATTGAAAGTTCATTATAGTCGCCGCAGGGTGACCCGGGATCAGGAGAATCCAATTAACCACACCACCCGTGGAGGTGCGACATAGACCTTTACCACTTAATGAGAACTTAATTATTGACGTCATGGACGTCGCGTGCACATATACTCTGACGTAGTTTATTTATTTATTTATTTAGACACACCAACAATAATATCACAATAAACTACAAAATAATATTTTTAGCATACAGTACCATGTGAATTATTTTTACAGGTGTATACAGCATTTATATATAAACACAGGTGCTTAACTCCCCTAAAAATGATACCTAGTGAAAGTAGTATCTCTATAAGGTCGAAATAATACTAATCCTACTATAACGGGTGTACTAATAATACTACTATAACGGGTGTAAACAATTTCATTTCATATTGTCACATGACATATTTAATCATAGAATTTTACTAGACTAATTTTTACTTCTAATAATTCCTGAATTTTGACTGTTTTTATGAATGTTGGGTATAGTAATAACCGAGAACAGATTAGGCTGTTACTTTAGCATAGTTCTATTTTATTGTAAAATCTGTATCTCTGTTACTGCACCTTAATAATAAATAAATAAAAAACCTATCACGAAGCCGAAGTCGACGTATTGAACTCATCGTCAATATCATTTTTGTCTTGTAGACCATACCTGAGAAATTAATAGTTACCGAGATATTTAAGTTCAAAATGACAATGATTGTTTCCGGGTTTTTATACCAAAGAACATTATTTGTTAATATTCGTCGAAAGAAACATTAAATAATAAATCAGTATTTATTAACATATAAAAGTTTATAATTTACAACGCGCAATGTATTTACAACGGACGTTGTCTATTGTCGCCGCGAGCCGCTGACTCACGCAGAGACGATAACAGAACATTGCGTAGTACTTTTAACAGTTGCAAAGTAGCAGGTGTGAAAAATAATAAAATCATTTTGTATAATTTCTCACACGCTATTCGTGAAATGTTCCATGGGATGACGTCTGTCACTCAACTCACCACTGGTGATCGCCCGAGGACAGCCGCGCGACCAGGTCGGCGACGTCGGCGCCGCGGTGCAGCGCGCCCCGCAGCGCGCCCGCCCACGACTCCATCTCGCCGCGGCTCTCCGCGCACAGCACCAAGTCCCGGTGGGCGGTTATCACCTGAAGCAATACGTTCTCTCATTACAGCTAGCTGGCTGACTTCTTTTCTTCTTAAGTAGCCGACTACCCAACGCAAGAGGGGTAATGTGTTCATCTGTCCGTGTCAAATGTAGAAAATGTCTCGACACTTTAGGATACTGTGAGTGCTGATGATAATGTCAGAAAGAAATAAATGTAATGTCACTTGTCGTAGTCTTTATTCAACACTGAGGCTAATAATAAAGAACATTTGATTTTATGCTTAACAAGGTCAATATCGCCGGGGTAAGCTGTCGACATATAGCTTATTTACTAAACAATTACAAATGTACGGATTTACTCGTACAGTCTGTGTATTATTATATGTACGTATTTGTGTTTGTTCCTTTGTGGCACTATATTGGCTAAATGCGTGGAACGATTTTGAGTTTTAATTTTGCGAGTGATACTAAAGACATGACAGTAATCGAAATTAAAATTCGTTGAACTACGATATCATCTCATCATTAATTAGGTCTTTGAAAATTATTGTTAGGAAAGGTATCTTTAAATATTTTTCATTTTGATTAATCATTCAAGAAATATAACGAAGTGAAGTCGTTCAACCCAAATAAGAACGCACGCGCTAAAGTAGTGTGAATTTCTAGTAGAAGCGATGAAATAAATCTATTTTTTTTTTATTTGGCTCACAATTTATTGTGAATCATTATGAGTTTAAATTGTTCAAACAATCATTATTACAATGCAAGCAATAACAAAACTCAGAGGGGCTGTGCACACTCACAAATGTCAAGGGCAGCAAATATAGCAGATAGCAGTCCTTACTGAAGCCAGAGAACCAGAGAAAATGTCGACCTTTGATTGAATTTTATTGTAATACGAGAACGATCTATATATAGGGCAATATTTTTCCTGCAGTGTGGAAGTTGGAAACTTTTACGGTTTAATATCCGGCTACTTGGACGAGAAATTTCTAGTTTCACCCGAGATAAGACCTCCGTACAATCAATAAGACCATGCATAGGTTTAAACAAAAATATTATATCGGAAGCCCGGCGTCTAACCCTCAATGATCTCATTTTATAAAAGCTCAGTCTATCCTCGTACGACTGTAAGCTTTTACATTTGTTATTAAATATGATAGATCAGGGCTGTCCAAAGCACGGTAATGCGGTCCGCGGCTTATAACCATCCATACTAATATTATAAATGCGAAAGCAACTCTGTCTGTCTGTTGCGCTTTCACGCCAAAACTACTGAACCGATTTAGATGAAATTTGGTATAGACATAGTTTGAGCCCCAGGAAAGGACATGGGACATGCCTAGAACTTGATTCCTTTGCATTACCTTAAATATAATATTATATTAAGAACTAGCTTTTGCCGCGACTTTGTCCGCGTGGAAATCCTCTGTTCAGCGGTTATTGATTCCCCATACAAACTTCCACCCCCCTTTCTCCCCCTTAACGAGTGATTTCTGCGATAAAAGCTATCCTATGTACGTCTCCTGGTTCTAAGCTACCTCCCCACTTATTTTCAGCCAATCGGTTAAGCCGTTCTTGAGTTATAAATAATAAATAGTGTAACTAACACGATACTTTCTTTTTTCCGTGGGAATTTCATATTTTCCCGTAGGAAAAATTAAAGAAGACTATTATTTATATTTAGGAGCTCGAATAATGAGTTTCATAAAAATTGGAACAGATTTTAAATATTTTGCATAGAAACTTTCAACGGTAGTCCCTTTCTTCTCCGAATATCGATCGTCCGAAAATCATAATCCCGAAAACGCTTGCTATAATCATCACTTTCCATAATGTTCGGGTATACGGAATTGTATATTACCTAATAGTCTTTAGTTCTAATGTTTTTTGTCATAATATCGGATGCTATAATAATAAGATATCCTAATTTTACTTGCTAAAGTCACATGTCCTAAGTGTTATATTGTATAATATTGTTAGTCCGAATGATGCTTTATAATAGTTTTGTTAGTCCTAAAACATGTTTAAAAGTTGATTTATCTTGGTTATGTTATCAATATCATAAAGCTTAGACTTCCTATCAATAATAACAAATTGAATTAAAATGTTGTCTTATGAACCTTAACAAATGTTACGTTTTCAAATTCAGTGACAGAAATATATCGCTGTAAAACCGACACCACGTAGTCTTGTCTGCCCTACCCCTAGAGCAGGGTTTCTTAAACTTTTTGCAGTCACGGACCACTTTCACAATTTAAACAATTCCACGCACCCTGTCAAAAATATGTTTCGAATTAAAAATAAAAACTTTTATTGATTGGTACTTTCATTACACTTACTACTAAGTTAATGAGATAGGCGCTGCTGTTTGGCCTCAATGAGAACGTTAAATTGTGGGATTGTCTTCGACAAGGCGAGGCGTAAGTTATGTTTACGTCGAGTTTACTACATACTTTCCTATTAAATGTCTTTAAAGACTGAACTACTGCGGATCCCTAATATACATGCTACGGACCCCTTAGGGGTCCGTGGACCCCACTTTAAGAAACCCTGCCCTAGAGTGTTATTTAAAATCGTGTAGGCGCGAAGGGGCGAGGCGGCCCGCGAGCTGAGGAGCAGGTGGTTTTAAGGACCGCCGCCGCGGCTGAGGCTGGTGCCAGCAAGCCGAACGGTCACAAGGTCACGTGGGACCGCCGGAGCCCCGCAGCGCCGGAGCCGTGACAGAAGCCATGCATGCTGCATGCTGCTTGCTTGCATGCTGCTTGCTTGCTTGCATGCTTTAAGCTTTAAAAAAAATTATGAGTCAAAATAGAGAACCACTTTCAACCCCTATTTTGCACTCTAAATGGGGTTGATTTCTAGATACATTAATAGTACACCTTCACACCATCTATAGATCATACATTTTAAATTTCAAGTCTCTTACTTCAAAAACCTAGGACTTTCATACAAACTTTCAATCCCCGTTTTAAACCCTAAGGCCTCGTTTACGGAGACGCGGGGCGTTGCGCGGCGCGGCCCGCACCGAATTCAAACATATGGCGTTGCATGAATGCGTTTACGGAGAAGCGATTTTACACGCCTTTGCTTGAAATGGCGCATTTTTACGGCCGAGCCCGCGGATGGCACCGCCGCGTCCGTCGGTGTTCCCGTCTCGCATCTCTATGAACAACATCGTATATTGCCATATGTTTGTGTTTACGCGTGCGATTATGAGTGCCGCTTCACGCGCCCGCACGACGCCCCGCGTATGCGCGCGACGGAACTCTTACTCTTACGGAACTATTGAACTCTTTTTGGGTTGTTATGCCTGACTTATTGGGAGGAATACAGCAAAGTTACTATTTGTAAGATAATTTTTCAATTTCCTACTACAATTTGTTTTTTTAGTATCTGAATTTGAGCCCGAGTCTTTCATAAGCCACTTTGTGGTTTCCAATCTATAGGCGACTCTTATCGTATCATTTCTTTAGATTGTCCAGCACTGAGTGAGATGACTTTAATCTACGATACTTTCCGCCCTACTTTTTATTCAACTATTGACTAATGATTTTTTCCACCATTAAGGCCACCTCTAGTGTACAGGCTAAGAGCCGGTTGCACCAAGTTTTACGTTATACGATTTCGTAAAAAGTAACAACTTAATACCTAAAAATGGGGCGTTTCACTATTAAATATTAAGTGTTCTATTGAGACCCTGGGCTAGTTGCTGCGCAAGCGCATACGTCAAATCGGACACAAGTCCGAAATGTTTCACCTCACCCTGCATTCCGAAATGCGATAAAAGGGATAATATCCCGAATCCGACCAAATTTTATGAATCTATCCAAACAATGAATAAAATCCGCCAAATCAACTCCACCTTACCAATGGCATTGCCGCATAAACTTAAACAATTGTTTGAAAAGATATTGAACAATAACCTAGGTTTTGAACGTTTGTGTCAAATTCACCAACAACATAGCACCTACATCCAAATTCTGCCCAGTTACCTCAGTGGATGTAGAGCGAACCTTTTCCACTTAAAAAAATATTTTAAGCGATCGAAGACACAATCTTACCACTGAACATTTGGAACAATATTTGATTGTTTACGCTTACAAAAATATTAAATAACTAAATTTTTTGTCATGTAATGTTACTGTACCTATTGTCGCCTATCAATGGATAATTTACTAATTGCATGCTGATTTCGAAATAAAAAAATGAACACTAACTTTTCTTCTTTTTTGGGTTCCTGAAATTTATCATTTATTTTCGCATATTCTGCCAATTTTTGTGCATATTTCAAGCATTTTTCATGCATATTTGCATGCACATAACAAGCTGTTTATGTTGCATATAATCCGGTCTCTAATGATGATATATGTCATAGACAAAATGCAGATGTGACTTTGGCTAGATGTCAATCGTCATGGACTTAATAATTATTAAATCCATGTCAGTGGTAGGTATAATGATGTGCGCGATATGCCTTCATCACTCACCGTATCATCATCATTCACCGTAGGTGATGGGAGGTGAGGTCTACGTACGGGACGGAGTCCGCAGTCCGAACCATGCAAAGAACTCTGATTACTGACCATTTACAAAATGAAGAGTTACACTTCAACCATCCGATCGGATTCCCAACACAAGTCGATCCTAAATCCAATTCTCAAACTCCTTAATCGGTAAGTATCCCATTAAACTAGTTCAGAGCTTTATTAGAGAGTTTCCGAATCACAATTTGCACAAGTACTTACCTTAATCACTGCTCTAACTTCCCCACAAAATTAACAAAGTTTTAGTTTTCTCCAGGCATGTCGTGTGTCGGTAATGTTACGTGTAATGTTGCAATGAACCTTTGATGACAATAGATTCTGAAGCAATCAAAGTATGCACGCGATTCGGAAACGTTTTCGAGCCTGGGGCCTTTTGCTATGGTACACATCATACTGTGGCGGCCGTTAAGAATTGACAGTTCACGTTACATAATAAATAAAAAAATATAAATAAAACAACTTTTTGAAATGCAAGCTTAATCATTTAGCACTCGTCAATACGAATCAAACGAGCCCAAGCTCGATGGGGTTGATTCGTTTTATTGCGGTGTTCCTATGGCCACCTTCGATTCCCAGCATTGGATCAGCTCCATGTCATCGTAATATTGCATTGTCACGCGATATACATACATATGCATGCAACACTATTTTGTTGTAATAAGTTTTTTATCCAACTTTTTTTTAAACTTGCTTAAATATAATATACCTAATGTAGATAGCTCAGACCAAAATTCTAAATATAAGTGAACACTTCACTGGTTTCTGTAACATAATTACTCGTATGTACAAATCTATAGTATGTGTTCCAAATAAATAAATAAAATTTTAACTCAGTCGGAAACCGGGAAGTGGGTCAAATTTAACTTGCAAGATTTCATTACAGACATCTGGAGGTGGAAGTAAATAAGTGCAGGTAAGCGAGCCGATGGCTCATTGCACATTAAAGTCCATGGTTCTAGCTAGCAACATTTAAGTTTTAAGGATTTTTTTAATTAAGGAAGTTATAGTAGAATATTTTAGAATAAAACATTAATTTGGCATTTGTCTTGATGTTAATAAAATTTATCGGCATCCGTCAATATCCTGGTAGGTGCCACACCCACACGTTACTTATTATGCTCTCACAAATAAAATGTATGGGATAAAGTAACTTTAGTATATTGTTTAAGTGAGCCAAATATCTTACGATGATTGACATCGTGAGGTCACCGCTGCCCAATGCAGCGGGTAGCTCGCGGCGCCGCGCCGGCGGCGGCGGCTCTGAGATTGCTAGGCCAATAATGTGTGCTGTATTGAGCATCGCAGTATTCGCTGTGGTGACACCGCGGCGTTTCCTACCGACATGCGACCTTGCGCAGGTAGTGACCGAAGCACCCACGTCCGGTCAATACCTGTAGGTACCACAGTTTTACAACGCATGTTAAGCTGTGCCTGTACCCAGTGGTGGGAGAGGCAAACCGAAAGACCCAGTTGCGGAAATCTATACAAATAAATAAAATTGAAGTGTCTGTTTGTAATATCAAAATAACAAGTATTTACTAAAGGCCTTACTAATAACCATTGTATAAGCCTGATTTAGTTAAACAGTGTTTTGTCACGTTCACTCGAATGACATTTCAAATTCGAACAAAAGAGACAAAACACTGCTTAACTATACATACAAGGCTTATACAATGGTTATTAGTATGACCCTAAATGGGTATGAATGTGGGTATGAATTTTTTGTCTGTCTGTTTGTTACCGCTTATCTCCGGAACGGCTGGACCGCATTTTGACGGGACTACCTTTTATCAACTTCAACAAAAGTTACTATTCCACGCGGACGAAGTCGCGGGCGCAGCAGCTAGTAGTAACTAAAATTAATTCGAAGTCTTGTGATGGCGTCCAAAGTACGTTGGCATCCGAGATTCACTAACAAGACAGGTCGACTGACGGGTAGAGGGAGACTTTAGATTTAATAATGAAACAATGCTCCTCATATGGTGGCATTCAGGATCGATAGTGTCTAAAGTAGGTCACGAAACAGAGGCGGCTTTACCTATGGGGCGGGGCGTGCGTTGCACACGGTAATAAACTAGAAAGTCTAAAATAAATCTTTACATAGTATAAAGCAAAGTCGCTCTCGCTGTCTGTTCGCTTAAATCTTTTAAACTATGCAACGGATTTTAACGCAGTTTTCAGCACTAGATAGAGTGATTCAAGAGGAAGGTTTATATGTATAGCTAGCGACCCGCCCTGACTTCGCACGGGTAATAATTTAAATAATCCACGCTGGAAAAGCCGCGTTGCACACGGCAATAAGCTAAAAAGTATAAAATAAATCCATACTAATATTATAAAGCTGAAGTGTTTGTTTGTTTGTTTGTTTGGTTGAACACGCTAATCTCAGAAACTACTGATTCAAATTGAAAAATTCTTTTTGTGTTGGATAGTCCATTTATCGAGGAAGGTTATAGGCTATATAACATGACGCTACGACTAATAGTAACTGAGTATCAATCAAAAATGTTGCAAAAACGGGAAAAAAATATATGGCGAAACGTAGTTCGCGGACACATAGTAGTACAATATAAAAAGCAAATTTAAAATTCATGCTTCAAAATGTACTAAGAAGTATAAAATGAAAAGACGTAGGGGCAAACTATATATGTAGGTACTTTAAAAGCGTCCACCTTTTCGTTCTGTTTTATAGGAAAATTTATTTCATACTTTGTACTGCACTTTGAAAATTGCTTTAATTTTTATTATAACATTAATCAAACTGCCTATCTACGCATCCACTCGCTTGTCTAAAATTATACAATTACTTGAGTTAGTCGCCCTCACAGTGCTCGCTGCTCGTTATTATATACTGACGTCTATTAATTCATTGTAGATGGACCAAGGCCAGGTCAACAGCGCCACAATTTGCATGCAAATTGGAAAAGGATATTATATTATCGAACGTGCTGTAGCATGATGGAAACATTAAACGATATGGCGTACCTTGCGGCAACAAGATTTCATATTGATAATAACGCATAGCTGAAATGTAGCTGTAATTAATAAAGGGGTTTTAATTGCTCTTTGTGCTTCGACTTCTTTGAGCCTATTTGTGTAGAAATATTCCATTAGTCTCAGTTACTACCAATATTGGTCAGTACAATGTATGTTACTGCTTTCATTATTTCACTATGTGTTAGTTGTAATATCAATGGTTTTTTAAAGAAAAGTACTCGGCCATCTTCCTAGTCATAAAGGGTTATCAGAGCGGACCGTAAAGAAAACAGATTTTCCTGGAATAAAAAAGTAATAAAATCAATTTAATAACAAATATGAGATATTGTAAAATATTTTTAAAACTTTTTTGTTGGTCATATTGAATCACATATACCTTAAAATAAATACATTTTAGCTATTGAGTTTTTATTACAGGCCTGTTTTCTTTGTTCTCCAGTTAACATTATTTAATGGACACAATATAACATTTTGGAATTATTACATATATTAAAATGCATGTACACAGGCGAGCTTATCTCTTTAAGAGATTTCTTTCAGCAAACCTCTAATAGATATAATAAATAATGCCAAATTATTTTCAAATGCCAAATACGACTTAATTGGCATGTTTTGTCTTTAGTCCGCGCCAAGACCGTAAATATAACGGTAGAGTGACAAATACGAGTTATTTTCATAATGTTTTAATTACCCTATCGTTTTTTAATAAATATTCAGGCACCAACTTCAATATAAAAATGTAAACTTGACACTATTCACGTCAACATAGATTATACAGAATTCGAGAAGTGACACGAATATAATGCCAGCGAACTTTTCCTTCCCTTCACCACAAAGAAAATAATAAAATTAGCTTTGAAAGAAAATTTTGAAGTTTAGACAATTTTAACCATTACGTTAATTTTGTCGAGAGCCCTTCCTGTCAAATGGCGAACCATAAGGGATTTGTGTACCCCACTTTGAGTAATTGCCTTAGAGGCCGTGCATAGTGCGCGCGTCTGTGAGTGTGACCTAACGGGCCGAAAGGATCTAATTTATGTGACGCAAAAAGTTAAATTGGAAAAGACACTGAAACACTCCTTTTCAATTAAGTAGGCGAAGAATTACAGAGATTTTTCGCTTCCTTTAAAATTTACGACACTGTTCCGCTTTAATGGCCGCTAAAAGTTACGAGGACCTAGGTTCCATCCGGACATTTGAATATTCAGCACGAATCGCGCCTTAAGATTAATGTCAGGAAATTCAGGAATCCTTGATACTATCTGTTTTTGGAGAAAATAAATAAAATAGGCAAAATAGCGACCATTTTTGTACTTTTACATGCTCCTTCAGTCTAATAGAATATTACGCGGACTCACTTAGTCCAGGGATTGAAAGAAAACGTTTCGGGTAGTCGAAAGTAACGTTTGTCACGTTAGTACGAGACATGAGCGTCGGTGGCGCTGTGGACTCGGCACTTGCCTTCCAATCGGGAGGACCGGGGTTCGAGGCTGCAATGTATCAATGTGTTTTTAGTATTTCGAATTTCATATGTACATTTGTCTGACGCTCCTATAGTGAAGGAAAACATCTGCAAAGAACTTCACTGGTGTATGTGAAGTCGACCAATCCGCACTGGGCCAGCGTGTTTGATTAAGGCCTAATCACCTTAACATAGGGTAGGCTCGAGACCCTCGGTGGGGACGTATATGAGCTGTGATGATGATGATGAGGATGAGACTTGTACTCATTGGTGGATACAAGCAAGGGGCACCCCCCCAGTAGACTCAGCAGTTCTATAATTTCGACCACAACTCTTAAGGAGGCGGCTCGCCGGGTCTATTCTTCTTGCAGATGGTTACGTCACTAGCACTGTCTTCCACTTTTGACACTGTTTACTTTACTTTCCACTTTTTTATATAGAAAAAAATATATTTTTCGATAGAAAAAAATCTGAAGATCACTCTGTTCAATACTTTAAAATTTTTTACAAAAAATAAAACCGACTTCAAAAACACTAAAAACTTAAAAATAATATAAGAATAGGTACAGACAACATCACACTTCTATATTGAAGTCGGCGCCAAACGATGATCTCCTAGAAAGTGTTAAAATTTGTCACCGACTTCAATATAGAAGTATGATGTTGTCTGTACCTATTCTTATATTATTTTTAAGTTTTTAGTGTTTTTGAAGTCGGTTTTATTTTTTGTAAAAAAAAATTATTTTTAACTTTTTAGTGAATGAAATCTTTTCAGTTAAAGAAACCCTAATTTAATACCAGTTCACCATCGGCGAGCTGGTATTAAATTAGTGTTTTCCTCTATTTTCTAATACAAAAAAAAAATACAACCGAATTGATAACCTCCTCCTTTTTTGAGGTCGGTTAAAAACAGGCGTGAATCAGAATAGTACATTATGATACGAGCGCGCTATGTTGGTAATTGCGTACGAGGCGATATTGTGCGCGAGCCGCAGGCGAGCGCGACAAGAAAGCAGAGTAAGTAATGACCAATGCGCGCGTGTATTATACGACACTTGTAAGGAAAATAAAAGATCTTGTGGAATTAATATTTTTCTGAAAATGACTGCGCTTTTTTATCAATTTTCCACTGCATGAAAGTATCGTATGCCGCCAAGTATTTATCCTTTGACTTTGGCGGCAACAAACTATTACTCGCGCTTTGCGCCTCCATAATTATTTCCGGTGGAGTTAATAATATGGATTCTTCTTCACTTGGACTCGACATATTTGTAGATAATCAATTATCAATTACAACAAAAAGGCAAAAAATTTAAACAGCGGGAAAATGCCGCGCGCCTTTTTTTTTTCGCGCGCTGCCCGGGCATGGCTAAGCTCTTCGTACAGCCAACAAAAAAGGGCCAAACAGCCAAAATTCAAAACTAAATAAACCGAATATTTTAGTTTTTAAAAAACAAGTTTGTGTGAATTTTTAATAATTTATTTTAGTTATAGTTATTAATTATTGTTTTTTTCAATGTCGTTGTTAATTTAATATTTAAGTAACCAGTAGTAGGCTGTTCATTTATTTCCAATTGGCAGCCGCATAAAGTCGTGTTAAAAAAAGAAAAAAAAAAGAAAAGAAAAAAGTGTATTAAGCGACAAATTTAAGAATGCGTACTGGACATACATTTACTTTGCAATCTTGAACAAATTAGAATTTGTCATGTTAAGATTACCGCACTTGTGCGATTATGTAAAGTAAAAAGCACTCGTGTTTAATAAACTGAATAACGGGTCTAAATGCAAGGTAAAAAGATCCACTTTACGAGCAAGTGTGTTGAAAAATACAATAACAAATTAATCAAATTACATAAAAGTTCTACCAATAGACGTGTAATTTTATCGACTAGACCAGGTATTCCCAAACTTTTTCAAGTCATGGCACACTTAGAAAATTTGAATTTTCTCACGGCACCCTAGTAATTTTTTTCTATTGAAAGAAAGAAAGAAAGAAAACATTTATTGACCACAAGCACACATATACAAGACAAAAAACAAAAACATTTATACATAGCGGCCAATTAGAACCCGACCTCAGCATAAGCTGCAGCAGACTAGTCTGATGCAGCGCTGGTGTTCTGGCCGGGTCTAAATGGGGTTAAGCGATTTAAAACGTAACATAAAAAATGGCACAAAACATATATTAATAAAAAGAAATACAAAACAGAAGCATCAAAAACAATATAAAACAAGGAAAAAAAAAAACAAAATAGTACAGACACGCATACCTATTTAATGAACAAACAAGCAAAATACAACACAAACACAATGCATTCACGCTTACATCAAAAACCATGTGTTTAAGTTTAAGTGGAACGCATTACGTTAACATGCAATGAAAGCTCCGAAACGCAATGATGCGCTCAAATGGAACGCACCTATGCAGCTATGGTTAAAGAGGCGCGTTCAACGCCTCTGGGTGTAGTTGTCCGGTTGTTTTTTAACTCGCTCAGAGGCGTTGAACGGATTGCAGCAACCAAATCTTTTATCTCCCTCTTTCACATGATTTTTTATTTCTCTCTCTTTCTAGTAGATGACATTATAGAATATGGCCGCCAATATCATCCAATCACGTAAGAGTATTTCAGTAATAAACGTCTATTGCTTTTTCTTATTTTTGTTGTGTCTTTTTATATTGACGTGTATAGGGGTACGTCCGCAGCGAATTGTATTTATATTCGTCATGCTACAACGATGCCTCCATACGAATTTTCTATGATCCAAGGAGAAGCTTCGGTCTATATCTTCGAAGTTATTCATCAGATCGTACTAATATTTATATGGGACTAACTTGAAAGCATAGCCTATCAAATAAAAAAATAATTTTCGAAATCAGTTCATAAATGCCAGAGTTATGAGGTAGCAAACATACACATGTCAATTACTTAATAACAGTTCTTCATCAGATCTTTATAATATTTATATGGGACCAATCTGGGAGCACACTCTTTAAATATTTTTTTTCGAAATACTAAGATATAAAGAAAAGAAAACCTACGTAAGTTAACCTGTATAAGACTTATGTATGTAATAAAGAGGAATAAGGAAAAAAAGTATGAATATGTCTTTGTGATGCAGTAAACGCAACGCCTTTAATTCAAAAATAATTGCGGGTTATAATTATTTTCAACAGCAGGTAACAAGTCACTCCGCTCTTTTCCGCAGCTTTTAAAACTCCAGATGTTTCCGGCGAGTCGCTTGTCGCCGGGTTCCTAGCACCCTCAACCTCCAGGGTGAGTGCAGGGTAGTTACGAAGCCGATTAAGAAACATGAACAAGTGGTAGACGCAAATTTTACATTCACAAAAGCATTTTTTGAATTTGTTTTTTTACATCCTTTAATTTTTCAAAGTCAAAGTATTTATTCACACAAGGCATGGTAAAAATGGTAACAAAATGAGTAGCTGAACAGCACGTCTTACCAACTTGTGGCATGTGAATGTCAGTTTACAATTACATTACATTTAATTACTATTGTAGTTTAAATTAAATCGTAGCTTACGAGATTGTGCTGTAGACAGCTTTGCTCTAGTCTTTTTTACACAGTTAAGTTAGCGAAAAAGCAGGCTCTCCATCTGATGGCGATGGTATGTGGCTACAGTCACCAAAATGTATATGTGGTTCCTGTAAGATTTGTAAGCCCTATAAGGACAATTTGTGACATCAGTAATTCCACTGCCTGTTTTATTTACCCTTCAAACCGGTGGACTTAGCTAGACAAAAGCCAAACGCTTATTTTTTCGCTTTAAACGCTTATTAAAAAATGTATGAAGATGACATTAGCTTCTGACAACCCCACACTGTTTTTTCCGCTCTTATTCATTGCCATACCTTTTCTCTGCGGCATGACTGCGGAAAAATAAGCGTGTAGCTTTTGACTAGGCCCACTGAACACAGCAATGGCAGCCTTTGGTGGTACTGAGCGTGAGCATCGCCTCTCAAGAGAAATTCAACAAGAGTCTCTACTAGACTCTTGTTGAATTTCTCGTTTCTGTTCGATTTAAGTGTATCCCTAAATTTTCAAACTCATTGCACATGTAGTTGTGTGTGTGCGAAACTGGTTAAAGTTTAGTAATATTGTATTATTTCATAAATTTTCATAAATTCAGCCAAGAGACGCCCACTGTTGGACATAGGCCTCCCCAAGGATCTTCATACTGATCGGTGCTCCGCCTCCCGCATCCAGCGGCTCCCGCGACCTTCAACAGATCGTCGGTCCACCTTGTGGGAGGCCTACCAACACTGCGTCTCCCGGTACGCGGCCGCCACTCGAGGACCTTTCCGCCCCAACGGCCGTCAGACCTACGAGCGATAAAATACCTATGTCTATTTGTAATATGTTACGATACTGTGTGACTAGGTAAGATTAGTTATAAGGGCAAAATTGTGGCATTGGGGTACATGCACCTGTAAAGAAAGTCATAAGCTTGTATGTAAATGATTAAATAAAAAAATATTTTACGAATACGGCTGCAAGGCGGCTTTAAATCATAAATCCTTTTGTTCGTGCCTTGTCCTTGTTGCACAAACACATTGATATATTTGAGTAACTTGATGAATGAGAATACCTTGATGATTCCAAAATACGTTTATTTGTACTTGTTTACAAATAGGTGGTAGAGTGCGCTTGGTCGCACGACTTCTTGCTAAGTGATGGTAGTTAACGTGCGATATACAAAATTATGCTGACCCGCATGAAATGGCAATGTGCGGTGCAATACCGTACATATTCCCGGGGCTAAGATGAATGCAATGAAACATTAAAAAATATAAAAGGTAAAATATACAACGACAAAATATTATAAAAATTCAAAAATGTTAACATTAATGTAAAAATACAAAATAATGAATATAAAAATAAAAATATTATTATGCTGTTTAAACTGTTTCCTCGTTAAACATTTCATGAAATTTTTGTAAAACGGGACTGGTAGATTTATTCCGAAACCGTGATGACACTTGGTTGTCACTGGTGCTCGGTGTGTTGCGCGTCAGTCGCGGGAGATCGCGCCCTCCCGGCGCCGCCGCCGACGGCTGGACCGCATGCTCCTGTTCCATGCTCGCTCCCCTGCGTTTGGTGCACCATGTTGGCTTCACGCGCTTCATTACTATCGCGACCATGATTACGATTAGCAATGCAAGTGTGACGTAAATCATAGCGTAGTGGTGAATGTCATGTGACGTCACCGATGCAAGATGTCCTTCATTATCTTTCATGTCTTGTATTTCTTTGCTTATCATAGAGATATCTTGCTGAATCTCCAGATGTGACTTGTTGTTCATCTTTAAATGAGGAATAGAAATATTAATTATATGATTGATAGGCGCTATTGTAGGCATATAAAGGTGGGGTGATATTTTGATCTCGCTTGAGTGAGGTTTGTGAGGATATATCGTAAACTCTTCTGTCTTGATGATGCAACCTTGTCCTATGCTCATAAGTCCCGTGCCTGTCAGCTGATATGCTGTAATTTGATCGTCACATATAACTCTGACTGAACAATGCCCACAGCATGTAAATATGTAAGTATTTAATAAATAGCTTTCTTGCCACACTTGCTTGCATACTCCTGTACTTGACTTGCACTCATTATTTTCCATGTAGCACAGACTTTTGTCACCCTTCATCAAATATTCTGGTTTCTTACTGAGACAAAAGTATGATTTTTCTTGTACAAAACATGTCCTTACATCTGTTTCGCTCATCGGTATGAATATGTCCTTCTTGATGTTCATGGCGACATAGTTCGATACCGGTGATAACATAACTATCTTTTCTTCATAATATTGTGGCACAGGAGAGATTTTAAATATTTCGTATGTTTCTCTGCTTATTAGCGGTATTTTAATTTCGAAAAGTAAAAAGTCTTGTAGCATCCTTGTCTTGATAGTGAGCAGACTATATAACTGGCTTAAGTCCGAGTGTATGTTGTCAATTGGCAACAAAACGTCCTTGGGTAGTTTGCTTGAAATAGTGCTCAATTCTTCAATTAATTGTTCGGGAGTCAGCAAATGCACATTGAAGCGACCATGGTAGATATCGGTCATTGTGTCAATCAATGCGTTTTGTAGGTTTTTCAAATTGCTGAGTAGGTTATTTGCAATTATAGCTCCTATTGTGAAGTCATTAATAATGTTAATTGCTTGTACGTTCTTCTGTAATTCATTTACCGTGTTGTCCAAGGATATCATATGTTGGTTTATTATTTTATGCTGCCGATTCATAGCTATTTCAGTGCGTTTTAAAACATTATTTTCAGATTCGGCAATCGATGTTTGATTTTTCCAAAGACTCATGATATGTTGTTGGTTTTCTTGTAGTATGCGAATGTCCTTCTTGTATTGATCAGCAAACTTGTCATCCAACACTCCGAACAAACTATTAGCGATATTTCCCACTGCATTGATAAGGCCTCTGCGTAGACGCTGTCTGGCGATACGCTTGCTGACTTGCTGTTTCAGCAACAGCTGGTCGTAGTACTCTAATTCCGCGTAGCCCTGACGTAGCTGGATGAGTACTGCGTCACAGTGTCCTTGTTGACGTATCGTTTTGCATGCTTTATCTAATGTGTCTATATACGTATCGAGAGTCTTCTTTCCTTCCCCATAAGGTTCCATTTGATAGTATACAATGAGCTTCCATTCGTCTTTTATGAGAAACATGTTTGCAACTTTATCGAAGTAAAGTGTTTGATTTTCTTTGAAATTCGTGATATTCACAGCGGCTTGCGAGCTTGATAAAAATGTAAATAATAATAATAAAGTCATGATTATAGATGTAAAAAGGCTTCTCTGAGTATTTCTAGTGTTACTTCTTGGTGTATCGCTTGTGTTATTATTTTCTTGATAGATCAGTCTGGACAATTTAACCACTGGCCTCTTGATGTAACCGCTCTTGGTTTTGAGAGTGACCACACGTACAAATCCATCTTGACCGGGATGTAATTCGGTTACTCTTCCCATTATCCATTTACCAGGTGGTAAGTTTTCTTCGTGAACGATCACGACGTCATTCACCTTGATGTTTTCTTCAGAATTTCTCCATTTAGACCTTGATGTCAGTTGAGATAAATATTCTGTACGCCAGCGTTTCCAAATGTCTTGTACGATTTTCTGAGTGAGACACCAACGGGTACGTAAATCCTTTTCAGTTTCAATTATTGTCATTATTGGCCCACTTGAAAGGAAATGAGCAGGGGTGATGAAATTTAAGTCGTCGGGGTCGTTTGATACGGCGCACAGTGGCCTTGAGTTCAAGCACGCCTCTACTTCATGTAACATTGTCGAAAACTCCTCGAATGTTAGCTTCTGTTCTCCTAGTACTCTTTTGAGGTGAAATTTGAGGCTTTTCACAGCCGCTTCCCAAAGGCCTCCTGCTGACGGCCATGAAGGTGCGTTGAAGTGAAAAGTAATTTCCATGTCGACTAACTCTTGCTGTAGCTCATGATTAAAAGTTTTTATGATATCTTGATACTCTTGTTGTATTATTTTATTGCTTCCAACAAAATTCCGTCCATTGTCGCAATAAATGTCGCTTGGTGACCCTCTTCGCGCAGCCATTCTTCTTAGGGCCGCGATAAATGCAGAAGATGATAAGTCTGACACTACCTCTAAATGTATGGCCTTGGTTACCATACAAATAAATACTGCAACATATCCTTTTGTGGTTTTTATTCCGCGCCCCTTGTTGGCTTTCAAAAAAATATGTCCAGTAAAATCGACACCTGTCTTCTTAAATGGGCGTGTGGCGTTGACCCTGGCGTCAGGCAGGTTGCCCATAATTTGTTTCATCATGGTTGGTTTTTGTTTCTTGCAGATGACACATGGATGTATATATTTTTTCGCTGTTCTGTATCCACTCAAAATCCAATATTTTTTCCTAGTGAAGGCTAGGGTAACTCGAGCTCCCCCATGAAATGTGAGCTCATGCGCATTTTTTATAATCAGTTCTGTGATGCGATGATTGTGCGGTAGTATGACGGGGTGCTTCATGTCAGAGCTCATGTTTGCAAAATGCAGTCTCCCTCCTACTCGCAAAATTTCGTCAGAGTCTAGAAATGGGTTTAAGCTTAAAATCTTGCTTTTAGATGAAATCTGTTTCTTTTCCTTCAAACTTCTTAGTTCTTCTTCAAAAACTTCACTCTGTACTTGCTGAATGATAATTTTTCTTGCTTCTTTTAATTCTGAAACTGTCAGCCACCTTGTATTCTGTCTGTTTTCTTTCCTTGTAATAAATCTACGAATCCATGCTAGTATTTTCACGATTTTCGTGAAAGAGCTATAGTTGGTTAGCAAATCCTTGATAAGAGTGACGTCATCTTTTTTCGTAATAACATTAACTTGCTTTAATTTTCTTGTTTCTTCGTTAGTACAGTACTGCTTCTGTTCATCTTTTATGCTCTTGTAGGTCAGCAACCATGATGGTCCTTGCCACCACAGTGGGTGCTGCTGTAGTTTACTTGCTGTAAGTCCACGGCTAGCGCAGTCTGCAGGGTTGTCTGCTGATTTTACATAACGCCAGCAGGTTGATGGCATATTTTCAGCGATTTTTATGATTCTGTTAGCCACAAATGGCTTCCAGCGTTCCGGATTTCCTTGTAGCCATCCCAGAACAGCTGTAGAGTCTGTCCAGCCATGAATCTTGATATCCATTTCCGGTGACAGAGCCTGCTTGATTTTTTCAAATAATTTAGATAGTAACAGTGCTCCACTCAATTCTAATCTTGGTAATGACATTTTCTTATTACAGGGAACGAGTCTTGATTTTGCAGCTAATATTCTAATTTCAACTTGACCTAGTTTCATAACTTTGCTATAAACGACACATGCATACGCCTTTTGTGATGCGTCGCAAAATCCGTGTAATTCAAGCGAGCACGTGACGTCAGTGCCAATCCATCGTGGAATGTTAAGGTTATTTATATGTTGAAGGTCTATTTTTAGCCTTTCCCATTCTTGTAAAATATCTTCCGGGAGCTTGTCATCCCATGTTAAGTCCAATTTCCATACTTGTTGGAACAACAATTTTAGTTTTGTTGAGAGTGGAGTTAACCATCCGAGGGGGTCATAAAGTTGAGATATAGCTGATAAAAGAGTTCTTTTTGTAGTTTGCCTTGTCTGTGGATCAATTTTGCATTGAAATAAAAATATATCTTGTTCAGGGTTCCAAATTAGTCCAAGTGTCTTGCCCGTTTGTGTGAAGTCATAATCTTGTTGGTTGTTTGTATTTTCATCTTGTAGAAGCTGCATAGAATTAGAATTCCATTTCCTTAAATTGAATCCACCAGACTTCATAAGGTTAATCAGATCTTGCTTTAATATTTTTGCTGACTGTACGGAATGCATGCCAAGAATTAAATCGTCCATATAAAAACAATTCTTGAGTACACGTGCAGCCTCAGGATAGTTTTTTCTTTCGTCGCTAGCTAACTGAAGAAAAGTCATCATGGCGAGGAAGGGTGCGGCCTTGGTGCCGTACGTCACTGTAGCGAGTTGAAATTCTTGTAAAGGTTTCTTCGGACTATCTCGCCATAATATTTTTTGAAGTGCTTGATCATCTTCGTGGAGCCATATTTGGCGAAACATTTTTTCTACGTCAGCGGTTAGGGCGATTTTATACTGTCTCCACCCTAAGATTAGTGTCAAAATATCTTTCTGTAAATTTGGCCCTTTATACATGCAGTCATTAAGGCTCAAACCGCTCGATGTTTTCTCTGACGCGTTAAATACTACTCGATGTTTCGTAGTAGTAGAGTCTTCCCGTAGCACACAGTGATGTGGTAAGTAGCAACCAACATTGTCGTAGCTGTCTACGTATTTCATGTGACGTAATTCTTGGTATTCGTCCATAAATAATTTGTAGGCCTCTTTGATTTCACTATTTTTATTGAATTTCTTCTCTAGGTGCAAAAATTGCGCTATAGCTTTTTGCTTCGACCTTCCCAATTTATCGATGTTTGACATAAGGGGCAGTCTAACTTTGTATCTGCCATCATCCAATCTTGTTGTTGTTGATTTGAAAAAATCTTTGCATTTATTTTCTTCGTTGGAGTGTGGCTTGTCTTCGGATACATCTTCGATTTCCCAGAATTTTTGCAGATCTTCGAAATTATGTAATACAACGTTACATTGAAGGGTTTGAATTTTTCCGTACAAAATCCAACCTAGCTTGGTTTGTTGGGCAACGACACATGTGTTTTCATCTCTGTATATTCCTTCTTGAATTATTTTTGCGTAAATATCAGCGCCTAAGAGAATGTCAATGGGCTTGCTTGTATAGAAGGTCGGGTCAGCTAGCTCAATTTTTTCTAGAAAGTCCCATGATGGCATTGTGAATGTAACATTTGGTAAGTTTCTTGTCAAACTTTTCATTATGTAAACATTAGTGTCAAAGCTGAAGTTGTTATTAATTGAGCTGCATTTGACATTAATCATTCCCGTACATGTGTTGTCCTTGGTGCCAACACCTGTTACAACGCCCTTGCACTTGAGGCGCGGTAGACCTAACATGCGTGCTGCATGAGAAGTAATCAGGGATACTTGGGACCCTTGATCCAGGAGTGCTCGCATGGTTTCATATTGTCCATCTGCTCTCTGTATCTTCATTAGAGTTGTTGGTAAAAGAGTCTCAATGTTAAGCGTGTCACATTGCTGAGCCACGTGCGTGTTGCTACGCCGGGCGTCCGAGGTCATGCATTTCGACACTTCGTCAGTCGGCGTCGTATAACTTCTTGAATAGGCAGAATGCAAAAGTGTATTGTGACAGCCGTTGCACTCGCGGCATCGTTTGTTCGAGGTGCATGTTTTGCCATTATGGTCAATAAGACAATTGCCACAAATGTTCAATTTGTTTATTGTTTGACGCTTCTGTGTCGGCGTCATTTCCAGAAATTGTTTACAAAAATAGATGCCATGTTCATTGCTGTTACATATCGGGCACTTTAATTTATTTCTTGTACTTGAATTTGTTATGGCCTTGTTGCTTGCAAAGTACTTGAAGTTGTATGGTTTTTCTAATCTATTGGATGAAGATGTAGAAGCCTTTTGCTGGTGACTTTCTTGTTTCCGTCGGGCAGACTCCATGGTTGTAAATTTGTTTTCTAGGTAACTCATAAAGTCGCTTAGTTTTGGCAGTTCCCTCGGTTCTTTAAGAGACTCCAAATAGTCGTTGTGAGTCTCACAGTCTAATTTTTGAGACAGTATATAAATTAATATTGGATCCCATGTGTCTATGTTAACACCTAAATTCTTGATGGCATTCAGAGACTCGGTTGTGACGTCATGTAATCGCTTGATGTGATTAGTATTTGCTTGTTGTATAACGGGGATATTCATCATTGTGTTCATATGAGTTGTAAATATTAATTTCTTGTTATTATAACGGTGATTCAATATTTCCCAGCTTGTAATGTAGTTTTCTGAACTTATTGGTAGATGTTGAATCAAACGCTCAGCCTCACCCTTGACCTTGCTTTTGAGGAATTGCATCTTCTGGGCGTTTGATAATGAGGGGTTACTGTGTATAGCCTCGCTGAACAAGTCCTTGAATGACACCCATTGTTGATATTGGCCGTTGAAAATCGGAATATCAAGTTGAGGGGTAGATTTTTCGCGATGTGAGACAGACCATAGCTTGCTGTTTATGGCCTTTTTCATCTGGAAATATTCTTGCTCACTTTCCGTGAATTTCGACTCATACTGGGGATGTGAGCCTGCCAGTTCACTGTCTATCTCCCAGTGTAATGAATCTATTGCTTTCCATCGTTCTTGAAGGGTCTTCAACGTGTCTTCGAATTCCCATCTTTCTTGCATTGACTCGATGTTTATATTAGAAGTAGTTCTGGCGAAGGCCCTAAAGTTACTCATCTGTTTCTTCAACATCTCATCCAGCTTACTGTTACCCCCTGAACTTGTTTTAGGGATACGTATTTCCGGCACACTTGTTGGCTGGTCGAAAACTTCTTGTTCTGTTTTGGATGATGGTTGAAGGTCACTTGTTCGAGTAGCAAGAGGTTTCGTGTTCGCAGGGTCTTGGGACGTTGATGGCCGGGGACTGAGGCTCCGAACCGATTTTTGTATGAAATCTTTCGACTCCAAATATTTTTCTTTAATTTGACCATAAAAATCTTGAGTGAAATACTCATCGTCGGCTGACAAACACTCTTTGAGCTTATTATGATTTAGCTCAAATTCACTCCAATATTTTTCTAGGGTATCCAGACGCCTTTTCACCATGTCAGGTGTCCTACGTGCTGGCCTATCTTTTTTATAGTCAATTAAAAGCTTCTTGATTTCCTCAGACAATAAGGATTGCTGATAATATAAATCATTGACATCCATGATTGATTTGTCAATAAAAACTTGATGTTACTTGACTTGCTAGTTACTTGATAAAAACAATCTTGTAAAAATTTCTTCTAACTTGAATAGATGAAAAAATACGGTACCTTTCTTGTTTTCTTGTCTTCTTGTCTTGTTATATAAAATTCGTGCGCGCACTTGCTGATGACGTGGAAATTGTATTTCACAACAAAAATCCACAACTGATACTTGAAACTTGATTTTCAAAAAAACTTGCTGGTTCTTGATAGTTCAGCGTTAAATGTGAATCTAAGTGCTATGTGCGCCTTCTCAATCCTTTCGGTGAGACCCGCTGGTGGGAGGCCGAGGGACCGATTCGCTAACACTCAAAAACACAAAAAACACCAAACCACTGCTCGAAGGACCACTATGTTCGTGCCTTGTCCTTGTTGCACAAACACATTGATATATTTGAGTAACTTGATGAATGAGAATACCTTGATGATTCCAAAATACGTTTATTTGTACTTGTTTACAAATAGGTGGTAGAGTGCGCTTGGTCGCACGACTTCTTGCTAAGTGATGGTAGTTAACGTGCGATATACAAAATTATGCTGACCCGCATGAAATGGCAATGTGCGGTGCAATTCCTTCGAGCAGTGGTTTGGTGTTTTTTGTGTTTTTGAGTGTTATCAATCATATAATTAATATTTCTATTCCTCATTTAAAGATGAACAACAAGTCACATCTGGAGATTCAGCAAGATATCTCTATGATAAGCAAAGAAATACAAGACACGAAAGATAATGAAGGATATCTTGCATCGGTGACGTCACATGACATTCACCACTACGCTATGATTTACGTCACACTTGCATTGCTAATCGTAATCATGGTCGCGATAGTAATGAAGAGCGTGAAGCCAACATGGTGCACCAAACGCAGGGGAGCGAGCATGGAACAGGAGCATGCGGTCCAGCCGGAGGCGGCGGCAGCGTCGGCGACGTCGGCGGCGGCGCCGGGAGGGCGCGATCTCCCGCGACTGACGCGCAACACACCGAGCACCAGTGACAACCAAGTGTCATCACGGTTTCGGAATAAATCTACCAGTCCCGTTTTACAAAAATTTAATGAAATGTTTAACGAGGAAACAGTTTAAACAGCATAATAATATTTTTATTTTTATATTCATTATTTTGTATTTTTACATTAATGTTAACATTTTTGAATTTTTATAATATTTTGTCGTTGTATATTTTACCTTTTATATTTTTTAATGTTTCATTTCATTCATCTTAGGCCCGGGAATATGTACGGTATTGCACCGCACATTGCCATTTCATGCGGGTCAGCATAATTTTGTATATCGCAAGTTAACTACCATCACTTAGCAAGAAGTCGTGCGACCAAGCGCACTCTACCACCTATTTGTAAACAAGTACAAATAAACGTATTTTAGAATCATCAAAGTATTCTCATTCATCAAGTTACTCAAATATATCAATGTGTTTGTGCAACAAGAACAAGGCACGAACATAGTGGTCCTTCGAGCAGTGGTTTGGTGTTTTTTGTGTTTTTGAGTGTTAGCGAATCGGTCCCTCGGCCTCCCACAAGCGGGTCTCACCGAAAGGATTGAGAAGGCGCACATAGCACTTAGATTCACATTTAACGCTGAACTATCAAGAACCAGCAAGTTTTTTTGAAAATCAAGTTTCAAGTATCAGTTGTGGATTTTTGTTGTGAAATACAATTTCCACGTCATCAGCAAGTGCGCGCACGAATTTTATATAACAAGACAAGAAGACAAGAAAACAAGAAAGGTACCGTATTTTTTCATCTATAGTAGTTAGAAGAAATTTTTACAAGATTGTTTTTATCAAGTAACTAGCAAGTCAAGTAACATCAAGTTTTTATTGACAAATCAAACATGGATGTCAATGATTTATATTATCAGCAATCCTTATTGTCTGAGGAAATC
The DNA here is from genome assembly GCA_963935595.1 of Schoenobius gigantellus. NCBI lineage: Eukaryota > Metazoa > Arthropoda > Insecta > Lepidoptera > Crambidae > Schoenobius > Schoenobius gigantellus. The sequence goes on along the minus strand of OZ012544.1, from coordinate 6,415,182 downwards.
AAGAAGCTTTTAATTAACTATAAAAAAGATGGGCCAGCACGTAGGACACCTGACATGGTGAAAAGGCGTCTGGATACCATAGAAAAATATTGGAGTGAATTTGAGCTAAATCATAATAAGCTCAAAGAGTGTTTGTCAGTCGACGATGAGTATTTCACTCAAGATTTTTATGGTCAAATTAAAGAAAAATATTTGGAGTCGAAAGATTTCATACAAAAATCGGTTCGGAGCCTCAGTCCCCGGCCATCAACGTCCCAAGACCCTGCGAACACGAAACCTGTTGCTACTCGAACAAGTGACCTTCAACCATCATCCAAAACAGGACAAGATGTTTTCGACCAGTCAGCAAGTGTGCCGGAAATACTTATCCCTAAAACAAGTTCAGGGGGTAACAGTAAGCTGGATGAGATGTTGAAGAAACAGATGAGTAACTTTAGGGCCTTCGCCAGAACTACTTCTAATATAAACATCGAGTCAATGCAAGAAAGATGGGAATTCGAAGACACGTTGAAGACCCTTCAAGAACGATGGAAAGCAATAGATTCATTACACTGGGAGATAGACAGTGAACTGGCAGGCTCACATCCCCAGTATGAGTCGAAATTCACGGAAAGTGAGCAAGAATATTTCCAGATGAAAAAGGCCATAAACAGCAAGCTATGGTCTGTCTCATATCGCGAAAAATCTACCCCTCAACTTGATATTCCGATTTTCAACGGCCAATATCAACAATGGGTGTCATTCAAGGACTTGTTCAGCGAGGCTATACACAGTAACCCCTCATTATCAAACGCCCAGAAGATGCAATTCCTCAAAAGCAAGGTCAAGGGTGAGGCTGAGCGTTTGATTCAACATCTACCAATAAGTTCAGAAAACTACATTACAAGCTGGGAAATATTGAATCACCGTTATAATAACAAGAAATTAATATTTACAACTCATATGAACACAATGATGAATATCCCCGTTATACAACAAGCAAATACTAATCACATCAAGCGATTACATGACGTCACAACCGAGTCTCTGAATGCCATCAAGAATTTAGGTGTTAACATAGACACATGGGATCCAATATTAATTTATATACTGTCTCAAAAATTAGACTGTGAGACTCACAACGACTATTTGGAGTCTCTTAAAGAGCCGAGAGAACTGCCAAAACTAAGCGACTTTATGAGTTACCTAGAAAATAAATTTACAACCATGGAGTCTGCCCGACGGAAACAAGAAAGTCACCAGCAAAAGGCTTCTACATCTTCATCCAATAGATTAGAAAAACCATACAACTTCAAGTACTTTGCAAGCAACAAGGCCATAACAAATTCAAGTACAAGAAATAAATTAAAGTGCCCGATATGTAACAGCAATGAACATGGCATCTATTTTTGTAAACAATTTCTGGAAACGACGCCGACACAGAAGCGTCAAACAATAAACAAATTGAACATTTGTGGCAATTGTCTTATTGACCATAATGGCAAAACATGCACCTCGAACAAACGATGCCGCGAGTGCAACGGCTGTCACAATACACTTTTGCATTCTGTCTATTCAAGAAGTTATACGACGCCGACTGACGAAGTGTCGAAATGCATGACCTCGGACGCCCGGCGTAGCAACACGCACGTGGCTCAGCAATGTGACACGCTTAACATTGAGACTCTTTTACCAACAACTCTAATGAAGATACAGAGAGCAGATGGACAATATGAAACCATGCGAGCACTCCTGGATCAAGGGTCCCAAGTATCCCTGATTACTTCTCATGCAGCACGCATGTTAGGTCTACCGCGCCTTAAGTGCAAGGGCGTTGTAACAGGTGTTGGCACCAAGGACAACACATGTACGGGAATGATTAATGTCAAATGCAGCTCAATTAATAACAACTTCAGCTTTGACACTAATGTTTACATAATGAAAAGTTTGACAAGAAACTTACCAAATGTTACATTCACAATGCCATCATGGGACTTTCTAGAAAAAATTGAGCTAGCTGACCCGACCTTCTATACAAGCAAGCCCATTGACATTCTCTTAGGCGCTGATATTTACGCAAAAATAATTCAAGAAGGAATATACAGAGATGAAAACACATGTGTCGTTGCCCAACAAACCAAGCTAGGTTGGATTTTGTACGGAAAAATTCAAACCCTTCAATGTAACGTTGTATTACATAATTTCGAAGATCTGCAAAAATTCTGGGAAATCGAAGATGTATCCGAAGACAAGCCACACTCCAACGAAGAAAATAAATGCAAAGATTTTTTCAAATCAACAACAACAAGATTGGATGATGGCAGATACAAAGTTAGACTGCCCCTTATGTCAAACATCGATAAATTGGGAAGGTCGAAGCAAAAAGCTATAGCGCAATTTTTGCACCTAGAGAAGAAATTCAATAAAAATAGTGAAATCAAAGAGGCCTACAAATTATTTATGGACGAATACCAAGAATTACGTCACATGAAATACGTAGACAGCTACGACAATGTTGGTTGCTACTTACCACATCACTGTGTGCTACGGGAAGACTCTACTACTACGAAACATCGAGTAGTATTTAACGCGTCAGAGAAAACATCGAGCGGTTTGAGCCTTAATGACTGCATGTATAAAGGGCCAAATTTACAGAAAGATATTTTGACACTAATCTTAGGGTGGAGACAGTATAAAATCGCCCTAACCGCTGACGTAGAAAAAATGTTTCGCCAAATATGGCTCCACGAAGATGATCAAGCACTTCAAAAAATATTATGGCGGGATAGTCCGAAGAAACCTTTACAAGAATTTCAACTCGCTACAGTGACGTACGGCACCAAGGCCGCACCCTTCCTCGCCATGATGACTTTTCTTCAGTTAGCTAGCGACGAAAGAAAAAACTATCCTGAGGCTGCACGTGTACTCAAGAATTGTTTTTATATGGACGATTTAATTCTTGGCATGCATTCCGTACAGTCAGCAAAAATATTAAAGCAAGATCTGATTAACCTTATGAAGTCTGGTGGATTCAATTTAAGGAAATGGAATTCTAATTCTATGCAGCTTCTACAAGATGAAAATACAAACAACCAACAAGATTATGACTTCACACAAACGGGCAAGACACTTGGACTAATTTGGAACCCTGAACAAGATATATTTTTATTTCAATGCAAAATTGATCCACAGACAAGGCAAACTACAAAAAGAACTCTTTTATCAGCTATATCTCAACTTTATGACCCCCTCGGATGGTTAACTCCACTCTCAACAAAACTAAAATTGTTGTTCCAACAAGTATGGAAATTGGACTTAACATGGGATGACAAGCTCCCGGAAGATATTTTACAAGAATGGGAAAGGCTAAAAATAGACCTTCAACATATAAATAACCTTAACATTCCACGATGGATTGGCACTGACGTCACGTGCTCGCTTGAATTACACGGATTTTGCGACGCATCACAAAAGGCGTATGCATGTGTCGTTTATAGCAAAGTTATGAAACTAGGTCAAGTTGAAATTAGAATATTAGCTGCAAAATCAAGACTCGTTCCCTGTAATAAGAAAATGTCATTACCAAGATTAGAATTGAGTGGAGCACTGTTACTATCTAAATTATTTGAAAAAATCAAGCAGGCTCTGTCACCGGAAATGGATATCAAGATTCATGGCTGGACAGACTCTACAGCTGTTCTGGGATGGCTACAAGGAAATCCGGAACGCTGGAAGCCATTTGTGGCTAACAGAATCATAAAAATCGCTGAAAATATGCCATCAACCTGCCTGACGTTATGTAAAATCAGCAGACAACCCTGCAGACTGCGCTAGCCGTGGACTTACAGCAAGTAAACTACAGCAGCACCCACTGTGGTGGCAAGGACCATCATGGTTGCTGACCTACAAGAGCATAAAAGATGAACAGAAGCAGTACTGTACTAACGAAGAAACAAGAAAATTAAAGCAAGTTAATGTTATTACGAAAAAAGATGACGTCACTCTTATCAAGGATTTGCTAACCAACTATAGCTCTTTCACGAAAATCGTGAAAATACTAGCATGGATTCGTAGATTTATTACAAGGAAAGAAAACAGACAGAATACAAGGTGGCTGACAGTTTCAGAATTAAAAGAAGCAAGAAAAATTATCATTCAGCAAGTACAGAGTGAAGTTTTTGAAGAAGAACTAAGAAGTTTGAAGGAAAAGAAACAGATTTCATCTAAAAGCAAGATTTTAAGCTTAAACCCATTTCTAGACTCTGACGAAATTTTGCGAGTAGGAGGGAGACTGCATTTTGCAAACATGAGCTCTGACATGAAGCACCCCGTCATACTACCGCACAATCATCGCATCACAGAACTGATTATAAAAAATGCGCATGAGCTCACATTTCATGGGGGAGCTCGAGTTACCCTAGCCTTCACTAGGAAAAAATATTGGATTTTGAGTGGATACAGAACAGCGAAAAAATATATACATCCATGTGTCATCTGCAAGAAACAAAAACCAACCATGATGAAACAAATTATGGGCAACCTGCCTGACGCCAGGGTCAACGCCACACGCCCATTCAAGAAGACAGGTGTCGATTTTACTGGACATATTTTTTTGAAAGCCAACAAGGGGCGCGGAATAAAAACCACAAAAGGATATGTTGCAGTATTTATTTGTATGGTAACCAAGGCCATACATTTAGAGGTAGTGTCAGACTTTCTGCATCTTCTGCATTTATCGCGGCCCTAAGAAGAATGGCTGCGCGAAGAGGGTCACCAAGCGACATTTATTGCGACAATGGACGGAATTTTGTTGGAAGCAATAAAATAATACAACAAGAGTATCAAGATATCATGAAAACTTTTAATCATGAGCTACAGCAAGAGTTAGTCGACATGGAAATTACTTTTCACTTCAACGCACCTTCATGGCCGTCAGCAGGAGGCCTTTGGGAAGCGGCTGTGAAAAGCCTCAAATTTCACCTCAAAAGAGTACTAGGAGAACAGAAGCTAACATTCGAGGAGTTTTCGACAATGTTACATGAAGTAGAGGCGTGCTTGAACTCAAGGCCACTGTGCGCCGTATCAAACGACCCCGACGACTTAAATTTCATCACCCCTGCTCATTTCCTTTCAAGTGGGCCAATAATGACAATAATTGAAACTGAAAAAGATTTACGTACCCGTTGGTGTCTCACTCAGAAAATCGTACAAGACATTTGGAAACGCTGGCGTACAGAATATTTATCTCAACTGACATCAAGGTCTAAATGGAGAAATTCTGAAGAAAACATCAAGGTGAATGACGTCGTGATCGTTCACGAAGAAAACTTACCACCTGGTAAATGGATAATGGGAAGAGTAACCGAATTACATCCCGGTCAAGATGGATTTGTACGTGTGGTCACTCTCAAAACCAAGAGCGGTTACATCAAGAGGCCAGTGGTTAAATTGTCCAGACTGATCTATCAAGAAAATAATAACACAAGCGATACACCAAGAAGTAACACTAGAAATACTCAGAGAAGCCTTTTTACATCTATAATCATGACTTTATTATTATTATTTACATTTTTATCAAGCTCGCAAGCCGCTGTGAATATCACGAATTTCAAAGAAAATCAAACACTTTACTTCGATAAAGTTGCAAACATGTTTCTCATAAAAGACGAATGGAAGCTCATTGTATACTATCAAATGGAACCTTATGGGGAAGGAAAGAAGACTCTCGATACGTATATAGACACATTAGATAAAGCATGCAAAACGATACGTCAACAAGGACACTGTGACGCAGTACTCATCCAGCTACGTCAGGGCTACGCGGAATTAGAGTACTACGACCAGCTGTTGCTGAAACAGCAAGTCAGCAAGCGTATCGCCAGACAGCGTCTACGCAGAGGCCTTATCAATGCAGTGGGAAATATCGCTAATAGTTTGTTCGGAGTGTTGGATGACAAGTTTGCTGATCAATACAAGAAGGACATTCGCATATTACAAGAAAACCAACAACATATCATGAGTCTTTGGAAAAATCAAACATCGATTGCCGAATCTGAAAATAATGTTTTAAAACGCACTGAAATAGCTATGAATCGGCAGCTTAAAATAATAAACCAACATATGATATCCTTGGACAACACGGTAAATGAATCACAGAAGAACGTACAAGCAATTAACATTATTAATGACTTCACAATAGGAGCTATAATTGCAAATAACCTACTCAGCAATTTGAAAAACCTACAAAACGCATTGATTGACACAATGACCGATATCTACCATGGTCGCTTCAATGTGCATTTGCTGACTCCCGAACAATTAATTGAAGAATTGAGCACTATTTCAAGCAAACTACCCAAGGACGTTTTGTTGCCAATTGACAACATACACTCGGACTTAAGCAAGTTATATAGTCTGCTCACTATCAAGACAAGGATGCTACAAGACTTTTTACTTTTCGAAATTAAAATACCGCTAATAAGCAGAGAAACATACGAAATATTATGCATCCCGGACGAAAACACTACTAGTAAAAAATAAATAAAACAGAGAAAACCATCCGCCAATTAGCGGTCATTTCGTTTTCGAGTTTTTATACATCTATACGGCACAATAAGGCATTTTGACGGCGCCAGTTCAGACAGCGCTACAGTTCAATACACTTTAAGATGCTCTCGTAAGACAATAATTGGACTCGGAATGATTTTACTAGGCGACGGAGAGTGATGGAGGATTGGCCCGCTCTGGGGACTCTCCGGGGACCGCAGGGCTCGTATTGTCGTCCTCGCCGTCGCGGCGCCCCTCTGCAGCCATTACTTTAATGTCTTTAATGTAAATTCGGACTGTTAATGACACTTTGATTTGAACAGTTTTAGAATTGTTAACGTCATCCCTACTACAATGCCTGAAAACTAAGGTCTTCAATCAATGCGTCTTACGACCGGTTTCAAAATCCTATCTATCTCTGGATTTGTTTACTGGAGATAGAGTTTTGACGTATTTGTATGGACCTAATATCAAATATCTTTCACTAGTAACCAAATCCACAGATAGATAGGATAGTATTGAAACCGGCCGTAAAGTTCTTATTATAAACGTGGTTTTGAATTAAATCCATGGTAGCAGCGATTCAGATAAATGCGTTTTGAAAATATTATTTCCAACACACTTGCTTGTAACATGGATCTAATTTCCCCAGTTTTAGATACATAAAGCAGGTCATAAAACACGTGTGTTATTTATAACGCAAAAAGTGCGGTTATAATCTATAACCGGATTATTTGCGTTAGAGTGTTATTTTTAACCGACTTAAAAAAAGGAGGTTCTCAATTCGATGCGTATGTTTTTTTGTGTGTATGTTACGCGATTACGCCGCCAGTTGTGGACTGATTTTCAAAATTCTTTTTGTATTCGATAGAGTATACTCCAAGAGTGGTCCCACGGTCACCAAAGTCAGGATCTGATGATGGGATCCCATGAAAATCGAGGAAAACCCTTAATTTTTAAGGTGTTTCCAACGTGTTTTGTGTGTATGTTACGCGATTACTCCGCCAATTGTGGACCGATTTTCAAAATTATTCTTGCATTCGATAGAGTATACTCCTAGAGTGGTCACAAGGTCACCGAAGTCAGGATCTGATGATGGGATCCCATGAAAATTGAGGGATTGCTGGTATTTAATTAGGGTTTCTTTCACTATAAAGATTTCATTCACTAAAAAGTTAAAAATATTTTACAAAAAATAAAAACCGACTTTAAAACACTGAAAAGTTAAAAATAATATAAGAATAGGTACAGACAACATCACACTTCTATATTGAAGTCGGTGCCAAACGATGATCTCCTAGAAGTCCCCTAGAAGTAGTCTTAAAATTTGGACGACTTCAATATAGAAGTGTGATGTTGTCTGTACCTATTCTTATATTATTTTTAACTTTTCAGTGTTTTTGAAGTCGGTTTTTATTTTTTGTAAAATATTTTTTTTTATCAGCAAAGAGTTGTCTTAAAACAGTGGGTAAATATTTTTCGTTAATAATTAAACTCTATTATTAAAAATATAATAAATAAAAGTTTATTTCACGTTTATTGGTTTCGAAATTGTCGTACCGTATTTTTTGTATTGGCGGAAAGAGTTACAGACCGCAGGCGGAGAGCTGAACGTTTGACCGGCCACCAGCGACAGCGCCGTAGCAGCAGTCAAACGATATAAAGTAAAGTAAAATAAAGTAAAAAGAGCGAACCCGACCGCCTTTGACGTGCAAATGAATTTGTCCCGCATTTCAAAGTTTACGCCCGACGCTCTTGTTTGAATTCGAAAGGAATTCATTTTGTTTTAATCTGTGTGCGTGTGTGTGTGGCGTTGGAATTTTGGAATTGGGGGCAGTAACAAAGGGTTCGTCGACACATACATATGACCAAAAACGCAAAAGACCAATTGGCCTTTTGAATAACTTCGGTAGCATTTTAAAATTAGCGTTTTTTTTTGCTTTAGTTAGTTTAAAATTAACTGTTTTTTAATTTAGTTCATATTTTGAGCACTTTTGAGGGTGTAATTATTTTACCAAACAAACATTCAAAGTGAATAGTTATTAATTATATTTGTTGGACCGCCATCGACGTCACCAAAACGTGTGAGTTTGGGCATTGTTAAATATATTAATGTCAATAAAATTTCAAGATAACCATTATATATCCAATATACTTTGACAGTTCATATCGATTTACCGTTTTATCATATCGTGTTTCGGTGGTCATGCTACGGGGGCAGAAATGAAAACTCGGATAGCTAAATTCGAGATCAAAACTTTTATTACGAACGTAGACAGTAGCCTAACTGAACCGATTTCTTCATAATTGGCGGCCTTGTCTGCGTAATAAATAACTGCGGCAGCAATAAGCACCCCCGGGAACTATGTTCCATCATTAATCTTGATTACAATGTGCGTATGATGCGTACCTGCTACGTATGCGGTCGTTAGATTATTCTCTAGACAGCCAAGCTCGTATTATTGGGATGAGGATGTAATAAATTGTTGCGTTATTAGTAGTAACTTATTCAATAGGTGGAATAGACCACAGAGAGTTCCGAGAAGACTAATTTGCTGGCATAGGTTATTCTTGTTGTTTATGTATACTATATTATTACACATTATTATCTACGTTACATACAAATTGTTATAAATGCAACATTTGATTATAGTTATTAACCTGGTGGTCATGCCACCTAGGGCCAAAACCTTACTTTTTCAGTGGAGTGGGCTTAATTAAGCTTAATGACCACCCTTAATGATAAATGATAAACTTAATGTCCGTGGCAAGTTCTATGTCGATCTTAGCCAACACTTACAAATAATGAGTGAACTAATCTTATGGAACGTGCTTAAACTTTACACTTAATGGCTATGCAAGTCCGGGGGCAACACTGTTGGTTGCATCGCCCTCGGGGCAACGCCACCGGCAGCATCGCCCCCGGGGGCAAACGCCATCAGCATCATCGCCCCCGAAAGGAATGCCACCGGCACCATCGCCCCCGGCGGGAACGCCACCCGCAGCATCGCCCCCGGGGGCAAACGCCATCAGCATCATCGCCCCCGAAGGGAATGCCACCGGCACCATTGCCCCCAAGGGAAACGCCGCCGGCATTATTGTCCAACTCTACTAGGTTACCTCGTTCTCACACATGTGTTACGTAAATATGGGTTATGCGGCAATGCCCATGTTAAGGGGTTTGAAACATTTTTGACGTCCGTCAGACCGTTCCGTCTGGCCGCCACGATAATCTAATCAACACATATATCGCCAAAATAAAATCATTGTATGGTTTATGAAACCAACGATGCAAGTAAAAATTATTCGATTTAGGGTATTAACATTGCGTTTTTAATCTAAACTTAAATCTTTTTCTTCTGAAAAGAAAATCATAAAAAAACTAATTAATAAAAAAACAAAAAGTAATAAAAAAAACAAAATAATAGAAAAATAAAAAAGTGCTCTACATCGGGATCGAAATCTGTCGATATATAGAGCATATAGACCAATCTCGACTTATATGAATTAGTGAAATAAAAGATCTCATTAGCGTCAGTGGCGCTGTGGACTCGGCACTCGCCTTCCAATCGGCAGGTCCGGGTTCGAAGTTCGAGACCGCCATGTACCAATGTGTTTTTCGTATTTCATACTCGTATGTACATTTGTCTGACGCTCCTATGGTGAAGGAAAACATCGTGAGGCAACCTGCATACATCTGCGTAGAAATTCAATGGTGTATGTGAAGTCGACCAATCCGCAGTGGGCCAGCGTGGTTGACTAAGGCCTAAGCACCCTAACTTAGGGTAGGCTCGAGCCCGTCGATGGGGACGTATATGAGCTGTAATGATGATATTTTTGTGTAATGCGACAGATGTAGGAAAACATTTGAGGCGATCTAAAAAAAGATTCACTTTAATATATAAAAAAAACTATTGACGAATAATTATAAAAAAACATTCCAACATTTACACTAAGCAAAGAAAGAACCACCGACTAAGCAAAGAGTTCGCAATACAATAACTGTGGCTTACTTTTACTTTTCTTCTCATTATTTGTGTAGTATTTAAGTTTGATTTGTTTTGTCAAAATTTCGTTTTGTATTTTTGGTTGGTCATATTGTTCGATCGGGCTTAATGCACCTGAAATTATAAGATAATTTTATACCAAATCGTAAATAGATTCCGCAATAAAACCGTTACATCTATTACAGCACATGTCGGATATCATTTATTAGTACATTACTGCCGCGGTCTATAATGACTACTTTGCTGGTCGCGCTGATGATGGCCGACAGCGCAGCTCCAGGCCGACACAGCGCGGTCAGCGTGCAGCACTTGATGGACGAGCTGAGATAAACAGCAAGGGCTGCAATGATGGCCAAGCCGGAAGGTCTAGAGCGTAGCTAGGCTAGCTCGAGGCAATCATAGCGAGACCAGCGAAGCAGTCATTGTGGGCCAAGGCTTATATAGTTCTTTACTCAGAAATGCAAGAACCTAATCTAAATAAAACCAGCAAGTAATTTAAATAAAAAATATATTAATTAACTAGAGGCAAAACTTTGCCGGCCGCTCCTTGCAACAGAACGGCAAGGTCGACTTTGCTCAAACAAGGTTGTCAAAATAATTACCACATTTCATGCATTTTTGTGTAAATCCCCTTTATTGAGTTCTTTTTACCTACAGTGTTTACGTCATGGAATGCTAGCTTTACTACATTAAACCAAACATTACACTTTCAAACAAGTTACGCAAGAGTTAGCAGAAACGCTCGTGTCGAATTTCAAAGTTTCCAGTAATTAGCTGAGCTCGAGAACTTTATTTGATAGGCAGGGCACTGTTATTATGTACTCGTAAGTGTACCACCTATCGCTGCCGCTAAAAGTTTTGTGGGGGCGGGGTGTGCATTGATCGGTATTTGGGACTCAGTACCGGAGTCGAATGCGCGGGCACAGATTACACAATAGTTACACAGATTAGATAATAGTTTAACAGATTGCATTATAGTTACTACGTAACGCGGATACCTCTGTATTACTTTACTGATAGCTCTGTATTACTTATTTCTGCCACCAAGCAGGAATGCCTGCATTGCTTGGTTCCGATTTGAAGGTTAAAACAGACAGTAAAATCATTAGGTTCTGTGACTTGAAATCTTTCTTATGCGATAAGATGCTAACGTACTCCTACATTGGGTCCTTGCAGAGGTTGTGCATTTGCAAAACTAACAGTTAGTCATACAACACGTTCCGTTTAATATAACTAAGGGCGCGTTCAAGTACCTATTACATAACGCAATTTGGGGGGAAGGGGTCTTGTAAAACGTTAGGACGCGTTACAGGCAGGCGGGAGAGGGGTTCCAAGTACGCGTTAGGTAAAATTGTTTATTTTATTTAAATAAAAAAATTAGGAAATTATTGAAATCTTCCAAGTTGGTAGGGAGGCAGGGGGGGGGGGGTTAAAAAAATCCATCGCGTTATACTTATTGAACAAGCCCTATGTTGGCATACAGGCATTCTGCCCACTTGATGGCTGCAGTCGCCTATACAGGATGGATTTTTGAGATGGGATTTAAAGGGCACTTCGGCGGCCCTACCGCCTAGCTCATAGCGATGCGATCAACGATCGCGATCGCGATGGCGAGTCACTACGTTAGGCGGTACGAAATCACAAGATGACGTCATTAGCGAGAGCCAAAATGAAAGCGAGAGAGTTAGGCGGTAGGCCCGCGGTACTGAGTGCCAATACCGATGAATATGTTACTGTGAGTGTGGGGTAGGCATGCCATTCCCTTCAAAACGGAACACAGCAATACGAGTACCGCTGATTGACGGCAGGTAAGTTAGAGGTACCCGCCGCGCATACGACTCTGGTAAAAATACCTTTAACTGAAAGTTTGATGTGTAATAGATTTTGTAACAATTAAAGTTTGATTCGTAATTTGTTTTACGTTTGTAAAAGTTTGATTCTGAACAGAAAGAAAGAGTATGGCTATCATATGAGTAATTTTACACATCAGTTAAACAACACACACACACGCAGTCGTGAGTCATCAAGCAAGTCTACTCATAACAAGTTTATTAAAAAGTTCGCCGGAACGTGTAACGGCTAACTTTTGGGTATCGTGCATCACGGGAAACGCAATTGAAAATTTTGTCTCTCAAAACTTTTGGTTTAAATCAACTCAAAACTGTCCCTTAAACTAAAACAAAGTTATTTTGAGTTCGCGCACGTCCGGAATGAATTCACAGAGTACTTTATGAATATTTGAAAAAGGAAACAATGAAACTGTTGTTAGGCTTGTCGCTCAATGGAATAATATTACAATGCACTGGGCATTAGTTGAATTTAATAAATCCAAGAAGAATATATGAATATCTTGAAACATAAACATTTTTATTTGAATAGGTTGTATTAGGATGTTAATACAATACTTTTGCTGCCCACGTAGCATGAACACCGCAACACGATATCAACTGTCAAAATATGATAATAGCTACGTTGAAATTTTATCGACATCAATATATTAACAATGCCCAAAATAACAATACCAATATCCAAAACATACTCAAAACTTCAAGGTAACTAAAACTCCAACGTTTATTAACAGTTTATATCGATATATCGTTTTATCATATCGTGTTTCGGTGGTTATGCTGGAACCGGCTGGAACCGATTCGAATGTTCCTCTTTCTTGATTTTTTTTTGCTTTTTCTTCGGACGAGCCCGACGTCCGTTTGGATCGAAGTGCGTGACGCGGGGACAGTATGGACAGGCACATTTTTTGTTTGAGCCAGGTGCCGCGATGCATTTTTGTAGTCCGTGCGAAAAGAGAGAAAAAGTAATCTAACGTTTGTAACTGGACGGGACGGGGTTGCGGGAATGACGAGGAGGATGCCTACCACGTCTTGTGGGAGTGTCCACTGTATGTGGGCCTACTCGCAAGAATGATGGATGCGATACGCTGCGAAAAGGAGGGACCTAATTATTGTGCGGAACTGATAAGCTCGGAGGCGAACTTCGCACGGCTGCGGGAGTTCGCACACCAGTGGCACAAGGGGCGGAGCAGGTTGGGCAGGAGAAGCATCGGATGATCGGCGAGGAACTCGTACCGGAGCTGTTACTGCGAGCGTTGTATTTAGGGGAGAGAACGCATCAAATGCAGGCAAGAGATAAAAGGTTTTGTAGGGAGTCAAGAATTGCGCGCGGCAGAGTAACTATTTTATTTTAAGAAAGACATTGAGATTTTGGAGAAGGTTCAGAGGAGAGCAACAAAAATGGTTGTGTCGTTAAAAAATTGCTCCTACGAAGAACGCCTCCTAGGACTGAAATTAACTACACTGGAACAGAGACGGAAAACAGGAGATTTGATAGACATACAAGATACTCAGTGGCTGTTACTATAACATGAGAAACATTAAGGACTTGTACACAATGAACCAGAATCAAAAACTCCGCGGACACTCTTTGAAATTAACCAAGCCTCTGTGTTCAAGCAACCTAAGAGCCCACTTCCTGCTGTTTCGAGTGATAAAATTGTGGAAATCTCTCCCAGAGACTGCGATAAGTGCTCCAACAGTGAACTATTTCAAAAATAGACTTTACAGACATTTGGGAACATTATAAACACAAGTGCAGTGATATACACGCATCAGCTCCTAGAGCTGCTAGTGTATCAAATAATAATAATATTTTACAATACCTAACATACCCTTTTCTCTAAGTATCCCTCTTTATCTTTAGTCCAAAAAGATCTTGGAAATAGTTAACAAGATCAAATTAGTACAATCATGTGAACTGACATGTACTAATGACTATGTTGACGGAGAATAACGTTCCGGAATATTTTTGATTTATTGTATGGTATAATTACATCTTACTATACATTTCCTATCCGCTGATCGTAAAAAGCTTTTGCCGATAGGTACCCGCATAAATTGAATCCATTCATAAACCAGATCAGATACCTACATACTGCGGTTTGCTCAAATCACATCGGCCGCTGTGTTGATTAATGTTGCGCCCATCAAAACACAAATTGGTGCTCGCAGGCTGTGCCGGGCACCGAGCGAGCCAACCGAATTAGTCTCCAATTGGAACCGGCTCAACGCTATCGAATTAGCAATTTAGCATCCATTTGGAGCTGAGCTGAGCTGAGTACTCGATGCAGTGCAATTGGATCACGAGCTCGAATCGACGCAAGATATTCTGTAGCAATTGAATAGGGTGACTCGCTTGCAGCGATTCGATATCAATGAACTAATCGAATATTGTCGTGAGTAGTTCGATTGATAGCTGTACGTTTGATTCGGCTCTTTGGTGAATCAAATCCCACGAAAAACATTTTGAAAATGGAAGCCAAGCTTTTTAACATCAAATCAAATATTTAGAACAATAGAACCTAACAACACAGATGTCAAATGTTGAGATGCAATCCAAGTCAAATGTTGAGATTCAATAAATCATACATTATTTGCTATGTGTAAATAATTCTTATACATTAGTGAATGATTGTGAAGTATGGGAGATCGTTAATGTAAATTAAGAAAAGCAAAGGCCCCAATATCGAGCCTTGAGGCACCCCCATAATTATGGGTGCACCAGCAGACTTAGTTTTGTTAATGACAACTTTCTGGACTCTACTGGACAAATAAGACTCAACATGACTAATTGCTTTTTCAGAGTCAATTGCTACTAATTCAATCATTGTTAAATTGCACCAAACAGTACTAACTACCTACTAAAACTTGTGAAGCGGTAATAACAGCTGCTGGGTGACATCGCAATCGTGGGAGTCAATTGGGATGATGACTGAATTCAAATTTTTACGTCTCGTCATTAAATATTAAAATACCGTAGAAAAAGATGCAGTCCTGTGAAATTAGAATTAAAATCGGCTTAGAAATACATTAGATACAAGCATTTTAAGTTGTTAATTTGAAGGCGATTAGACAGAGAGATCTGACATCAACCGTGACGTCATTGTTGAGTACGGCCATATAAACTCCTTGTAAATTGCCGTTTTGCTAGAAAGAGATGGAGAAAAATCTTTTATATCTTATATCTTGGTTGTTTTTATAGTTATTCGAAAACCGATTTTTTCTTTCTGTTTATTATATGAATGAGCTTCTATTAAAGCAAAAAAAAAAAATTTGAGTCATCTAGCCAATTGTACTTAAACACATTTCCATTGGCAATAATTCATAAATTTCGATTATTGCATAGACGAGTAAAGCGGGTGTCCAATTAGTGCGGGCAACCACGTCAGTTGAAAATTGAACATGTCGCTGCCCCCTGATCCTGAATCAGCGTCTGTTGTTGTCGAGCCTATGCCCGTCCACCGCATAATTGGCGCAGATTATATCAAGCTTATAATTCTGCTAACACAGTTAAAGTTCTGTTTATGATACCGAATATTTAAAGGGAGTGAAGCCGCGGGTTTGTCTACCTATATATGTTACTTGACCGAGAATGGATCCCTTGCAGGACTTAAAGCATAGCTTTGTTGTCCATTTGTTTACAGAGACTGATTTGAGCGGAAACTTTAACATACGAGTAGATACTTCGAAAAAGAAGTGATCTCCGAGACTCCATCCCTTGCCATCAGAGGGACGGAGATCATTTCTTTTGCCCTTCTGAACCTTTCATCATCATCATCATCACAGCTCATATACGTTCCCACCGAGGGGTTCGAGCCTACCCTATGTTAGGGTGATGAGGCCTAGTCAACCACGCTGGCCCAGTGCGGATTGGTAAGTCTGAACCTTTGATGACAAATAATCAGGCAGGCAGGCACACCTCATGGTAAGTGGCTACAGTCACCTATAGTACACGTGGTTCCACTTAACAATATTGTTAATAAAAAAAATGTTAATAATTTGTATAAAACTTCCACAAGGACTCAGTGTACGTTGCCAACTTGTGACATAAGATGCAGGTCAACACGTAACACGTAAACGACGACAAAAATATGGTCAGTGTCAATCGTATGTAAAAAGTAATTTAATCCAACCGCAATTCGAGTTGGCGATACATACTTAACATATACATACATACGTGTAAATGAACGTGAATCACCATAACCCAAAAAACTAGAAGATTCCATAATATTCGACTCGTTATTCCGACCCTGGTCTCCTTCCGCCCGCCCCGCCTAGCCCACACATCCGGCGACCAAATTCTCTGCCGGATATGGCCTTAATGACCTCGCGCTAACTGAAAAGTGTTGACAGTGCTCATAATGTAGAAAATATTACTTCTTCTGGTAACTATATTTGCTAGCAATGCAGTCAACTCATTCAATTGACTAGTATCATTAACCCAATAAAATTATTCAATTGACTATTGTCTCACCGGAAACACACAATTTACTAAATAACAAAAGAAAACAATAATGTTGCTCGGGTTATAAAATTGTAGATAGAATATCTTTTTTTCATTCAGATAAATTGTTAAATTTGAAAAAAATATAACGTCATGTTTATTGAGTTGTGTAATATACAATCTTTTAAAATCTTTAATATATAAAACCTAAAAGTGCTCTAAGATTGGATGGCCAAGAACAGCCAACATAGAGGAAATTAAATGGAACCTAAAATATTTAATAAATTGTTGAATAAGTAATATTGAGAGAGCGAATTGAGAAGTGGTGATGGTCAATCTTATCAAGAACATGTAAATACTTATAGAGACCATATACCTATAGAGAAAATCCTTTTTTACTGCTTTGCTGCCTCTAAAAAATTTGCCGCTGTGGGCCCGGGTCCACATCACCTCTATGCTTAATCCGGCCTTGGGTAGGTTCTACACACGTCTGTCCACTGGTCATCGACAGACAGACACGTTGCGCTACATCATTCCACCTCATAAAGAAGAGCTATTGTCATCAGAGAATTGGATGACAATACAAAATTACCGGTACTATTGAAAGAGGGATATTATACGGCCGAGATAAGTCTTTAAGTCAGAATTTAATATAAATTCCTCGACAGGTCTAACAATAGGTACTGTTCTCAGGGCCTCTTCAAACATATCTTGTCAGTTATATTATTTCATTTCGCTGGAACGAAATGATGGTTGCTACCGAGAGCATGGTCGCTTTAAAGTGTACAACTACTTTTCAGTTCGAGTTCACAACGAGATCTTACGGAATGGTGTCAAATTGAGACTCTTTTAGTTCTAAGTTAAACAATTTCACCTATCTACTAGTTAGCGAGAGTACGAAAAATCACGATTTCAATATAAAATAATCGTAATTGGTTTCAAGAGATCGGGATTAGTTTCAAGCCTTTTCTGCTGCGGGTTTTGAGTTAACCAATCAATCACAGTGTCATTTTCAGTGTTTTAACACCTTATAATGAAAAAATCTACTGTGGGTTACCAAGCAAATTTTGAAGGACAAATACAAGTTAATGTAGTAAAGGTGGAGTAATGAGAACTGAATCAAGGCCAATTGCAATCATTGGCGGATCCAGGGGGGGAGGGGTAAGCAGGAGGGCCATAGCTTCCCCCCCAAAGACCTGAAATTACATAATTCCGACTCAACTTTTAGCGGCACAAGGCGCGGTTACTTTATTTTGTGAAAATGTCAAGGAAATAAACTTTAAATTTTAACCCTAGCTCCGAGAAGGAACCTTCAAAATGCCAAAATGCCCCCCCCCCTCCCCACCAAAATGAATTTGTAATTTTAACCCTAGTTCCGAGTAGAAACCTTGTCAGAATGCCCCCCCCCTAAAATGACATCCTGGATACGCCCCTGACTTCAATCATCACAGGTGTGAAGAAGACTTAAAAGGGTTACAATTCCCGCCAGCAGAATCAACTTAGATTTCTGACAGAACCAAATGACATCAATAAAATACCAACTGTACTGACTGACACATTGACACATGTCAATGTATTGACATAATTAATTTTATCAAATGTATTAATCATAATAATGACCGCGCTAACCTACTCTGCGTGCACATTAACATACGGGGTCACTGATAAAAAAAGTCTATTCGTTGGAGCCCGGCGTTAAATCAAGTCAGAAATGTATTGATGTATTAATAATCTAGACACGCGGTAGCGTGTCCAGCCAAGTTCAAAGAAAAAGGAACTGGCGACATAGCAGCTATGTGTAATATTATACACGAACCATCTCGCAGCACTTTTGACCCTGTTATAACTCGAAACCTTTTTAACCCACATTCATGAAATTTAGTACATTTGTTTAAACCCCTTAACTTATCTAGAATCCAAAATTTCATATGTAGCTTAAACAGTTATTAATATATTAACGTTTAAAAACCGGTATTTTTATGACTGACTCACTGACTTATAGATCAAAAACCTAACCCACTTCCAGAGGACCTAGAAACTTGATATTTGGTATCAAGGTAAACTATCATGAGTATATATAGGAAAAAATCTGAAAACTGAAAATTATTGAGAATTAACATCAGTAAACTAATTATATTTCACGAACCATTTCGAGCTACATTTGACCCCTTCACAACTCAAAACCTTTTTAACCTACATAGGTACATGAAATTTAGCACATTTATTAAACAGCTATTGATATATTTACTCTTAAAAACCGGTATTTTTATGACTGAATCACTAATTTGGCAATCAAAAACCTAACCCACTTCCAGATGACCTTGAAACATTAGATTTGGCATCAAGGTAGACTACAGTTTTCAGACTACTAGTTTTCAACAATTTCTAAAATGTTTTTTTTTGGTAAGAACTAGCCAATTCAAATCCTGAACTTGAATTACATCCCAAGTGAAATAAATGCATTGTGTAATGTAAATAATTATCTGTAAATTATTACTCCGAACTTGGCACCCATTTATATCTCAATTTCTTTTGTCGGCAGTCATTAACGCATATTAATATTAAACTTGGCTGTATTTTCACATTTATGTTTTTGATAGGAAAATAAGTTGTTGAGGCAAATGCAAAACTTATGCTCCTGACTCAGCTAACACTACAAAATAACCATGATGAATGACGGTATACCGGAAAAACTCCAGTGAGTTTGTGTTTATACTGGCAAGTTGTTTTAAAATTATTGTTGAAAAAATAAAAATATAGCGCACTAGCTTTCCGCTCGCGGCTTCGCCCGCGTTATTATTGTTTTCCCGTGGGTATTTATATTTTCCTGCAGGAAAAATAATTTTGTAGCCTATTTAAAGCCCGGATAATAAATTTCATAGAAATTGGAGCAGATTTTAAATATTTTCTATAGAAACTTTCAACCCCTATTTTGCACCCTAAGAGAGTGAATTTCAATAAACCATGAAACACGTGTTAAATGAAATATATTTTTAAGAGCATGAATTTCAAGTTTTATCAAAATCGTTGTTAATTTAAAGATTTTCCCATACAAACTTGCAACCCCTATTTCATCCCTTTGGGATTATTTTTTTTAAAAATCCCTTCTTAGTGTGCGTCCGCGTTTTGAATTAAAACAACTATCCAAATTTCTCGTTTCTACCATTAGCAGTTACGGCTGTGCGTGCGTCTATAGATGGGAACATCAACAATGGGAATTTATCCTCAAAAAATCCGACATTTGATAAGATTCTGGATAAATTACACCTATGTACTTACCTCCGTAGCAACCTACAGACGCTCCAGCCGTAAGTCAAACTAAAAGGAAGTATTAATACATAACATAAGTATACGTAGTTCACGCAATTACAGAAGAAAATAAGTACCTAAATATTTTGTTTTGGATTCAGAGCGTGATAATGGCTCTCTTATTAAAAATACGGGTGGTAGTAACTCTGACAGTTCGAGTGATGAAGAATTGTGGTGTAATTTTACTTTGAATTTACCTACTTTCGCATATTTTTGATTAAAATTATCTTTGCACCTATAGCTTGTGTGTCCCGATAATTTTTATTCGTATTTTGTTTTATTAAACACAATTGCGTTCGGGTGTACCGACATTATCTAAGCGAACTTACTTTGATCGCGCCGCCTTGGCGCCATGCCGTCTCTTGTCAAAGGATTTAATTTTATTTGCAAAGGATACCCGCGTGCGGCGTACACTCGCGAGTGAACGGTCATGCTAAAACGATTCACTTCCATTAATGCTTGAAATGGCGCCTCTAGGAAGGGTGTCAGGGTTCTATGAAGCTTACCGTACTTATTTGTTTGTAATAACCACAATTGCGTTCGAGTGTTACATTACCTGCTGCAAGTTTGGCATTGTATAGAATACCTAGGTAAAGTGTAAAATAAATTCTATTTCATACTTTACCTGCCCGTTTTAGGTATTCTATACATTGCCTAGGTATTGTATACAATACCGGATTATACACATTGCCGGTAACATATATAGATAGATGGACACAAGACGCAAGAGCAGCTTTGCCGGGCGATTGTGAGTGAGTATGTGGCCAAGGCCAAGGCTTGTTTAATGGTTTTCTCCAACATGCGGGTAAATTACAACAAACTCAAACATCTTTATTCACATGGCGATCAATGATCAACAATCGCACCAATGGTCCGTCCTTGGGGAGCAACAGGGGATGACGTGATCTATAAGCTAGCTTTACTTTACGCAGCTTCACGCGCGTTGTTTTTGTTTTCCCGTGGGAAAGTTAATTTTCCTACGGAAAAATATAAATTTTTCCGTAGGAAAATTAACTTTGTAGCTTATGTTAATATAGCATTCTAATGATAAAAGAATTTTTGAAATCGGTTCAGCATTTTTTGAGTTTATTCGTTACATACATAACATACATACAAATCATTCCTCTTTATAATAATAGTGTAGATAAACCTTTACAGACACTTCTTGGCGTCAAACATAGTATCGTTTTAAGATTAAATATAATACTCTTTATTGCGCATAGTAACTTATACTAAAAAAAATATAACAGACAATGTACACAAAGGTGGACTTATCTCTCATAGAGATTTCTTCCAGCCAACCTGTGAGTATGAAGGATATATTGTTTTGTGGGAAACACACAAGCGCGTAAACTACATATTTACTTTCACTATAAAATAACTCAAAAAAAAAAAAAAATATATAAACCACAAATACAACACACGTATATACATAAAAAATACATAAATTATACCAATATATAATATTATATATACTTAAGATGATGAGGCTGTATACATTCGTTATCACACTGAAGTGGAGAGTTGAGAAAGAAAGTGCTGCTTGAGTCTGCGTTTAAATGATGGCACAGATGGGCTTTGTTGAACAACTGTCGGGAGATGATTCCACATTTGGGCAGCTCGAAAGCAGAAAGAATGGAGAAGGAAGTTGGTATTGGCGTGGGGGAGTTCGAGCATATCACCATAGCAAGAGCGCACAGAACGAGATGGTGGAGGCAACATTCGAAAACGTGATTTGAGGTAGCTCGGGGCGTTAGGGTCTTTTATAACCTTAAAAAGTGTCGTCAAAATGTGTACGTTACGGCGCTCTCGTATCGGTAGCCACTTTAAGTCAGAGCGGAATTGTGAAATTCGATCAAATTTTCGAAGTCCGAAAATAAACCGAATTGCCAGGTTCTGTAGCCGCTCAAGCTTATTTAATAGATCTACATTCAGATCCAGAAAACAGACATCAGCATAGTCTAGAATAGGGAGTAGGAGAGCTTGCGCAAGCATAATTTTAGTATCGAAGGGAAGAAAGTATTGGAGTCGTTTGAGAGAGTGAATTGAGAAGTGCAAACGTCTGCTAATCTCATTAATTTGGGATTTCCATGACATGTCGCCGTCCATTAACAATCCCAGATTTTTAACCTTGTCAGTGAAAGGTAACGTCATTCCATTAAAATTTAGAGGTGAAGCCAAATTTAAGTTAATCTTGGACCTTAGCCTACTACTACCTATGAGAATGGCCTGAGATTTGACTGGGTTCACAAGGAGCCCAAACGACTCTGCCCACCTCTGTATTGCCCCAAGATTTTTATTTAGTAATAAAATGGCTGCACTGATGTTGGATGGATCAAAGTGACAGTATATTTGCAGGTCATCGGCGTATAAATGGTACTGGCAAGTTAATACTGTTGAAATCCGATCTATAAAAACTGTGAACAGAAGCGGAGAAAGTACTCCACCCTGAGGCACGCCAGCAGACAGTCCAGTCCAGAGTGACACTACATCATTGTATTTAACACACTGTTGGCGCCCAGTTAAGTAGGAATGGAACCATTGGATGGTAGAAGGGGAAATATTGACAGAGCGAAGAGTATCAAGGAGTATGTCATGATCCACGGAGTTAAAGGCGCTGCTAAAATCTAGCAAAACCAGTGCAGTGAGTTTTGTGTTATCCATGGCATGACGTATGTCTTCAGTTACATTCAGCAACGCAGAGCTCGTGCTATGACAAGGACGGAAACCGGACTGGTAAGGACATAATAATTTATTTGTATAGAGAAAGGAATAAAGTTGTTGGTGAGCTGCGGATTCAAGGATTTTGGACAAAAGTGGCAATATAGAAATGGGACGATAGTCAGAAAAGGATTTAGGGTTAGGAGATTTTGGAATGGGTACAACATACGCTTTCTTCCACGATGCCGGAAAGATGTTGTTCATTAAAGAAAAGTTAATCATGTGAGTAAGAATATGGACAACATCCTCAAGCACCGGGAGCAACATACCCAGGCTAAGCCCATCACTACCCACAGCCTGTGTGGACAGTGCCCGGATACCCTTCGCCACAGAGTCCTCAGAAGTTGGACTGAAAGAGAATGATGGGCAATCGGGTGGAACAAGACTAAGGAGATAATTATGAGATTTGGATTTGGTTAGAGTATCCAAGACAATTGGAGGAGAACAGAAGTGACTGTTAAGCGCATTAAGATCCACGGCACTATGAGTTGTGTCCGTGGGCTTGCCCACACCAAATGATTTTAAAAAACTCCAAATACGATTCTGATCCATATTATTGATATTAGAATGAATATAAGAGCGCTTCGCGTCTCTGCACAGTCTATTACATTTATTCCGTAACTTTTTGTAATTTGCTAGGTTGAAATCATTGGGAAAAATCTTGAGTTTTTGTTTGGCTTTATTACGCTTCGACATTTCCTTTTTGATAGCAGAAGTGATCCAAGGTGCCGGCAGATGTCTAATGCGCACCGGACGGACTGGTGCATGCTTATCATATAGTCGAGTGAGTGCGGAAGTAAATTGTTCAACCATATCATCCAGACTATCAGAAGCCAACAGCTCAGACCAATCAATACTCCTCACGTCCTCTCTCAAACGATCAACGTTCATATGCTTTAAGTTACGCTGAAATAAAGTTCTACGCCTAGATTTAGGAGGACGCACTTTATAGGCAAGAAAAATAAGATCATGAAAAGAGAATGGGGCTGCCATTTGACCATGAGAAGTTACCAGGCTAGGGTTGGAAACAACGATTACGTCGATTAACGAAGGATTGCAGTTGGGGAAATGGTGTGTGGGAGATGACATCGGTAAAATATGAAGATTAAGTGAAGTTACTAAGCTTACAAGTTTATCTGCTCGAACATCAGCCTTTAAAAGGCAAGTGTTAAGATCACCCATTAGAATGATATGCTCATATGATGGGGCGAGATTTTGAAGAATATCTTCTAACGTTTTAAAGTAGTCAGTCTTGTTATTTGGACTATATAAAACACCCAAGAGAATTTTTTTATGCTGAATCTCAATCTCCAAAAACAAGAACTCTAGTGAACCAGAGTAAACAGGTGCGGAGTTTGAAATAACACAAGCTGGAATGTGTCCGCGAAGAAAAATTCCCACACCACCACCACCCTTCCCCGTGCGGTCATTTCGAAACAGCTTATAACCTGGCAGACAGCATCCTGTAGAGGGTAATGAGGGTTTGAGCCAAGTTTCAGACACAAGAATGCAGTCCACCAGACCACCACTGAAAGTCGAAACAAAGTCATTATAATGAGCATAAAGGCTCTGAGCATTAATATGCACAACAGATAGGAATTTGGAATTCCTGCCAAGTGTTAATTGAAGTTGGTTATCCAACAATTCAATCCCATCATCAACCGACGAATCACCACTCTGAGCACTTTCAAAGCTGTCGGATGCACACGATAGAAACTCATCATCATCTTTATCAAACATTGACAAAATATGTATAAATATAATCTAGAACATAAAAAGAAAAACAATTTAAAAAAAAAAAAAACTAAATAATAATCATTTCACTATATAGTAGAGAAAAAAAAAATATTCAAAATTACATATGCACAGGTTGGCTGCATACACACACGATATCACAACAATCACAAAAAAAAAAAAAAACAAGCCACAACTCTACGGCCCATGCCACCCGTCCAAAATCTATCACGACACTTGGATCACGATCCGGATCAAAACGTTTATTGATCATGTAGTAAGCTAATAATATTGATGGATCGTGATCCGCCAACTTCACATAAAACGATTCCGGGTTCAATATTTATCACCTAAAATATCGTGACAAACATTGAACGTGTAGAATAAGCCTAACAGAAGAACAACATGGAATAATGCAAATTCCACAGACATATAAATAAAATAACTGTGGTAAATTCCTTTTCGGAACGTAGCAAGGATGTTGAATCTATGATATGACCACTGTTTAAGGCTCAAATAGAATAAAGATTATTAAAAAAAAAATTAAGGCTCAAAGGTCTTTACATCAAGGCAAAAATACAGAAAAAAAAAATGACAATAAAAATAAATGAAAGCTTGACAGTTTGAAAAGAAACAAAATAAATCTTAAAGACGGTGAAATTATTATTATTACCTAAGGAGTATTTGGTTTTACTTTTGTAGAGATTTCACCGAAATAAGCTAAGAAAACGTTTTCAGTCAGCGATTTGGAGTTCTTTCATTTTTTGATTGAATATTTTTTTTTACGTTTTTAAGTAAGTATACAGTGTCACATTTACATCGGTCAGTATGAAAAAGTCTGTAACTATAAGACATACAAGGATATGTTCTTATCTTATCTGTCATCGATTTTAGTGATAAGAAAAACTACATACATAAATTTAAAAAAAATGTGATCAGTTCGGTAATCGAACCATTGATCGAACCGAGGGTTCGATCAATGGTTTATTGAATTGGTTTATTGAAAAATAAAACATAAATTATTTCTATTGGGTTATCGATTGTGTAGGACCTACACAACACAAAAGGCATAAAAATAGTATAGCCGCGCGCAAAAACGGCTTTCCATTTAATTCATGTATTCATTAATGTGCTTTAAGAGAGCATAAATTTTATCGTGCCAGTTTCGAAATTGAGTTACCTCTTTAGTAATAATCATGTACGGGCTTTAGAAGTTCGTTCCATTTTCAAATTACATTGCCGGCCGCTGGCCGCTGCCTCGCCCTGTACTGTAATTACGATTTATCCTGAAGAACGTTATGTAAGATATGGTGTCATTTGAAAAAAAGTATTAATATTATACATACTAAATGTGAAAAATTATATAAATTTCCGAAATCCCGGTTGACGAAAGTTTCCAATCATTGATCCTTGGTTTAATCAAAAAGAACCACCTACTTAACGTAAAAAGTCAAAGAATTAGCATAAAACTTTGCGCATCAAACTTTGATACCTTCGCATCGCAATTTTTCTATAAATAACTTTTCTTTCCCTCTTAAGTCATTAAAAGTATTTTTGAGTTCAGATTACAAAATTAGTTCCGACGAGACGTTTTGTTTGATAGTAATCTTTTTTCGAACGGTGAAACCTTTCACAATTCATCAGATTTTTTACTATTGTAAGTCGGACGGCCAACATGATTATGTCAAGGCCAATAATGCTATAAAAAATAGCTTTTTTATATGTGACTTTGCATTTTCTTTAACCCTTAAGAGCAAATAATATTATGATGATGAATTACACAACCTTCTATGACTATTATGGGTGAAAATACACCAGATTTTATAAATTTATAAAATAACTAATTGATTGTAACAAATTATACGCTTTTTAATTTTTGAAGTTAATTTGGACCTTTGTCAATAAACCTATACAGTTACTTGAGCTTAATTCAGTTAAAATCCTAATAATATTTAATTTTAAAAATATGCCTTAAATTGCTCTTTGAAGGTGTGCTATGCCTGGAGAATTGCATGAATATATTTAAGAAAGAGCACCTCCATGTAATTACAATCAGGAATAGTACACCTTCAAAGAACCAACCCACGACCTGACCTAACTTTACATGAATTCTCTAACTCATGCTCACCGAAAAGGGTTACAGTGGCGCCCAACGTGGGGCGCATATACGAGTATTTAAGAAAGGGCGTCTCCATGCAGCAAGCAAGCAGACTTCAGTTGTGGCAATGATTCAATAAAGTACACAGTTTAGGTAAAACATGCGGTTCATTTAATTTATGTAAAAAAGAAATTACATAGTAATTACGTAGTAATCTAAGAATTGTAAATTTAAATGTATGTATTATTAAAGTTATTAATAATTTAAGTGCACCTTAGAATTACGCTGGTATTTTGCCAAAGTAAGTACTCATACTCTTCATCCACTCTTAAAAAGGGGAACAAAACTATGGTGACCGCTCCCTCCTAAGGGCTCGTTAGTTGTACTATACCAACTGTGTAAGGTGATGAACTTGAAATGGAAGTGACAAATCCCTAGCGAAAATCGCCCAAGAAATACTCCTCCACATACTCCAAAAATAATGTGAGGTAAAAGATATAATAAGAGGCATTACCTCAGGCCCACACATGTGAGAATTAATCGGTACCTAGTGTGAAAGCTGCAGACTTTTCATAATAGGAAACCCAAATCCAAGGGAAACGCGATAAATGGTCCAAAGGCTCCCAGGTAAAGGCAATCCCTCGTTATAATTGAAAGTATGGAAAGTGAGATGAAAAAGAAAAACTAAGATAAAAAAGCCTAAAACAAAATAACAATTATTAAAACGTGGTCATGTAATAGCGGACCTACGCCCCAGCAAAATTGCAATAAAAATTACAACTTACCATGTTCTCCATGGGTTTTATAAAAAAAGTCAAGAATTAGTATTAACCCATCATTTGGGTTTCAATTAAGATATTTAATTAGTTATTAAGGTCAGCTCATATCGAGCGACTGCTCTTCCACGCTTCAGAACGGGAAAGAGCCAGATTTAATCGACCTCATCCTGACATTGACAAGTGACAACGTCAAAGCGAAACAACAGGGGTCAATCAAGAGATTGGGCCGCAATTCATGCACCGTAAATACTCGATACACTAATCGCATGACGACTTATTGTATGGGTAAAAGACTCCATGCATAGCATTAAATATAATAATTAATTAAGAATCAGGTGCAATTCACCATAATGATGGGGGAAAAAAGTGAAAGGGATTACTAAATAAAATTATTTTAAGAATAAGAATGCGATATCGATATAAACCTACTCGATAATACGATATTTCTTCTAAATCAATACCGCGCACTAACTCCACAGATGATAAAGATACCGAAATATTCCATCCACAGACTCAACCTTAGCCAACATGGATGTTCACTCAAAGAAACCAAATTGAAGGTTTTGTCCATTTAAGAATAGAATTATTATTAACTAAGTAAATGTTAACCTAAAAATCGGATATAATCCATTTGCAATTATCTTGGTTCACTTAAAATGTTTATACCAAGGCGAAACAAGGGGAAGGCTGTATTGGAGTCCGCTCCCTTTGCACACGCATAAATTGAAAAAACTTAAAAAAAAACTACAACAAAAAACAGCTGATGTCAATATGAATGTTTTTATAAGTTAATTGTTCTTATTTCAGAATAACAATAAAAATTATATATTGTCAGTGAAATCAATGATTTGTGCTAATCATCTAGTGTTGAAAAAAAAGTGTTACAAATTAATAATGCAAATACAAATGAAATATGTTTATTTCTTATTAATATACTAATAGTCTTTAATTTGGATTAGTGACTTAAATTATATCTTTAAGAAAATATAGAATTTTTGCATTTGGAATTACAAAAAAAACTTAATATTTGTAAGAAATTTAGGTTCTCAGTCCACTTAACCTTGCTTGTATAACCTTTACATGTAAACATCCTCCTTTTGTAACATCGCTTAAAATATAACAAAATTTTCTTTTTGCATGTCAAATTCAATAATAAAACATAAAAAGATAACATTTACGTTGCAAATCAGTACGTGGGGTACTGATTTGCAACGTAAATGTAAACTATTACGGGTGTTTAAACACCCGTGAGAAACCGCGTGTGGCAAAAACTGCGCGTGTGAACGACTAGGAGAGCTATTTTTGAATTACGTATGCGACTTCGAAATCACCGATGTGATGTGACTAATAATCACCGATTTTCAATAATTCTTATTTTTGAATATCACTTGTGACTACCTTAGTCACGGATGTGATTTCATTACGAGTGCCCTCACCCACTCGTAAACAAGTCATAACTGTGGAAACGTTATCTGTGTTTTGTTTAGAGAACATATTGACAAGTTTGAAGTTGATGTGCGTTGATTTTGAGTTGGATTAAAAAATTTTAAAATTTGTCAAATAAGTAAATATACACGGTTATTTTTTATCACCCTGGAAAATTGAAGGGACGCTTCACGACATGGTATTAGAATGATTTAAATATAAATAAAAAAAATAACTCTTATTTTTTTTAAATTTTATAAAAATACAAAAAATGCTGCACTAGTTGAGAGCAGCATTTTTAGAGATTTTTTTATATATTTTTTTATTTTTTATTTAATTTTTTTATATAATATTGGATGTGTCCTGAAGCGTCCCTAACATTTTCCAGGGTGACAAAAAAATAACCGTGTATAAGTTTAAAATTTTTAAAATTTGTGTCACAAACAAACTTAGACCAGTATTTTCTTATATTTTGGCCTAGTTGCAATGAATTTTTAGCCGTATAATAACCGGTATATACCGAAAACGGCTACATTCTGCGTGAAACCGAACCCTTACGTATGTGTGTACTTTATCTATGTTGGCAGCTCTGCGTTCGACTTTCAAAAATAGGATATTTAGGAATTCGTGACTTCAAAGTCATCGCTGACTATTTAGTCAGCGGTGATTTCTAAATCGCATACGTAATTCAAAAATAGGTCTCCAGACTTCGAACGCGTTCGAGGGCTACTGAGTACTGATGACTGGAGGGTACACGAAAGCGCAAAACACTCAAGAGTGTAGCAGCCAAAAACCAAAATCACTCGGGTGTTTTTATACCCATATAGCCTTTAAGGGTTAAAATTGCTAAATAAATTGAAAAAATATTAATAAATCAATAAAGAAATAAATTGCGCCTCGGGCGGGATTTGAACCCGCGCACGGAGGGACACGCTCCATACAAGGGCGGTCATAAATAGTTAAAGTCCTGTTACTATCAATACATTGTATTATTTTAGTGACTTATAGTTGTATAAGTGTTTTAGGAACATTAAAATGAAAGAAGTACATGTATTTACGGAATAAAAAACGTTTACTTCAGTAAAAAACAAATATAAACAATAACATACTTTTACCTAAATTTATCATGAACAAACACTTAAAAATTGGAATGTAAAACATATATTTTAAATAAAATAAGAGTCAAAACATTGATAACATTATTTAATTATAATAAAATAATAGAAATAAATAAATTAAAATTAATTAAATACAAAAAAAACAAAACAACTAACAAAATACAAATAAATTATTCTTATTCTAACAATATTAAACATGTAACAATTCTATTACACTTTGTGACAGAGTATTTTTCTTTTTAGGGGGAAGTTTCCGAAGACTTGTAATATAAGGATCTGAATGTAATAATAGTCGTTGTATTAAATCTTGATTGGTAACTTCACGTGACATTTTTCGAGTGTGACTTCGTCTATAAATTTTGATATACTTATTTGTCGCTTCAGCAGCTTCTTCGGAAAGTTCTCCTATAGATAACAATGCATAACTTATAATATCTGATCCATGTACGAGCACCTTGTGGACAGAAGCAGGAAGACTATACCACGGATATTCCTCGACCAGGCTGTATGCTGTTTGTAATGCATAGTCTTTAAACTTGCATTCATTAATTTTATGTCCAGAAGATAACGTTTGTAATATTACACAACAACGATCTATGAGATCCTTATTCAAACCTGTAATTTCACCTGTAATTACAGCTGATTCCAAAAAAAACTTCCTGGCCGTGTTTCCGTCGTTAGACGTCCCGCTTCCACCACTACGCGGCTTGTCAACTATTAAACCTAATCGTTCCCTAAACTGGGACTGTACATATTGTTTTTTATTTGATAACAATTGTTTATCACTATCTAGCCTAACTTGCCATTTTTTTATGTCTAATCTATATGAAAGATGAATAAAATATTCGAAGAAACGTATCCAAGAATGTAGTGGTGATAATCCAAATTGGTATCTACTCTCTATTACAGGTTTTTGTAAACATTCGTCTATTTTATTCATCTCTTTAGGGGTAGCATTACATATATAACATCTACTTGTAGATGTTTCACTTAAAGCACTACAAATTTTACCATCTACCATTGAAAGCTGCAACTTATGAGAAACGACCAATTCACGATTGTCGATCTGAATAAAAGTAGGTTGCAAACTTTCAATTTTATCCTTAAAATAAGCTTCCTCTTGCAAAGACACTGCTGTGCTTTCTTTCAAAAATTGAAATCGAATAGGACGGCAGTACCTAGTGGAAGAGGGTCGAGGATTTTTCCATAAAATTTTACAATTATCTTCAGCTAATTTTACAATAATTTGAAGGGGTACATAAGATGTTACAAACAAACTACTATCTTCTAAAGTTGAATCTGAAAAAAATTGTTTGTATTCACTATGTCCAGTGCTGCCATCGAATCCCCATTTCCCAAGTAAAGAGATATTAGACAAACAATCATCAGGAATCTGATCTAAGACCTCTTTTTGAGATTCAAGGAATCGAGAAGCTGTGTGATCAAAAAGACTTTGTAATTCAACTTCAGCTGAAGACTCGGAAACAGTTATATTAGAAGGGTAACATCTCTGTTTCGCTTTAGTAATTTGTTGGTAACATGGTAATACATTAGGAGAAATCTTACTATTAACAAAGTTTTTAATTAATAAATACTGATGTTTTGTCAACTGAGCATCAGTCACAAGTGACAAGACATCATCAGTGCTAACTCTAGATATACACGTGGTGGTGCCCCAAGTAGACTCCACCACGTCGGCGTTTCACCGACTTGTATTGCTGAATTTTATTTGACTACCAACTCATAGAAAGCTGGTATTACTTACCTTGGCTCCAATTGTCTCCTTCCGTCTCCTCCGTAGCCGGTGGACTTCCTGAGCTAGCTCGAAGGAAGTCGCGGCTCCTGAAGATCTGCAGTGGATCCACCGGTGGAGACCGGAGCACTACAAATGCCTAATAGGCCACCACGACTCACACTCGCGATTTTGACACACAAACACAAAGCGGGCTTTCGCACCCCGATATTAGGTGCGCCGCGCAAATCACTATTTGCTTGAATATTGTGTATTATATTTTATGGATGCCCGGACATCATCCTAACCACAAATTATGACATTTCGACTCGACTCAACTGACATATCACATGCGGCCGGCCGCCAAAAAAGCTGTCACTGCACAGACTAGAATGCAGTGCCGCCACTCGCTCTTCCTCGAGCGTGAACATCCCCCCGCTCCGGACAGTCCCGGACTGTCCGCCAAATCAGTCTAAGGGGAGGCGAGAAAGAGTAGCGACCGCGCGCTTCAAAACAGAATCCCCAACTAGGACCTCGGCAAACCTGGGCACACCATCAGACCCTAGAGTAAGTTGGACAATGCGTCCGCGACGCCAACGTAAGGGTGGCAGGTTTGGGTCCTTCACTAACACGAGGTCTCCAACCCTCGGTGGGTTTGTCTTATCTGACCACTTAACGCGCTGTTGCAAAATGTGTAAATATTCAAGGTGCCAGCGGCGCCAGAAGCTCTGGGTAAGCTGCTGGAGCAACTCAAACCGCGAAAGGCGTCCGGGATTGATATCTCTATAAGGATACTCGGGCAGGGCGTTAAGTGGTCTGCCTATCAAGAAATGGCCCGGCGTGAGGGCCTGCAAATCGTTCGCGTCGGTAGACAACGGACATAACGGACGCGAGTTGAGAACCGCCTCAATCTTATGAAACACGGTCGCGAGTTCCTCAAACGTGAGAATAGTCTCCCCAATAACGCGGCGAAGGTGAGTCTTGGCGGCCTTTACAACAGATTCAAAAATCCCTCCCCAGTGAGGGCAAGACGGCGGGGAGTATCGCCATGTTACCCCCCTACGGGAGAGTGTGGATCCGATCTCAATATTATTTTTATCTAAAAATTCACAAACTTCTCTTATATGTCTATCAGTGCCCTTGAAGTTCGTCCCACAATCGGACCGAATTAGAGAAGGCAGTCCCCGGCGGGAGACAAATCTGCCTAACGCTGCTAAGAAAGCGTCCATGGTGAGCGCACTCACCACCTCCAAATGAACGGCTTTAGTGGCCAAACAAACAAACACACACAAGTAAGCCTTTTCAGTCTTAGCATTACGGAGTCGCGACGTTTTTATAGTGAATGGTCCCGCAAAATCAGTTCCAACTCCTAAGAAGGTCATCGATTCATTCACACGATCAGCAGGCAAATCACCCATTTGGGGCTGCATCGTCTCGGGGCGTAAACGATAGCAGGGCAGACATCGAAAGATAACAGATCGGATTATTCTTCGCGCTGACAAAATCCAAAACTCCCGTTGGAGGAGCGCGGTCAATGCATTACATCCGGCATGAGCATTCTTCACATGGCGATCAATGATCAACAATCGCACCAATGGTCCGTCCTTGGGGAGCAACAGGGGATGACGTGATCTATAAGGCAAGTTAGCGTGCCTCAATCGGCCTCCTACACGCAACAATCCTTTATCATCCAGAAAGGGAGTCAAACGCACCAAGGGTCCCTTCAATTTGGACGTCCCGGTACGGAAAATCTTAAGTTCCGGTTCAAACGCTCTAGACTGGGTCATACGCACCCAATGCAGAAGAGCATCTTGGCGCTCCTGCGGTGAGAGGACCGGACACAAATCTTTGTCCTGAGGCCGTCGACAATTTCGTATAAATCTTCTTATCCAAGCGGTCACGCCGAGCAACTTGTCCAGAGAACTGTAGCGGTCTAATAAAAATTCCCGCTCTGGAGCCGCCATAGTCTCGACAGCGTGAACACGCAAGCCCGGATTTGGTACCTTCACCACAGCTGGTGTGGAAGGCCAAGACGGCTGTAACAACCATTCGGGACCCCACCACAGAGTGTGGTCAATAAGCTGAGGGGCTTCGCTGCCACGTGATGCACAGTCAGCAGGGTTTATTTCACCTGGCACGTGGCGCCAAATCAACGTGGCCTTCGAGGCCTGTATTTGGGATACCCGATTGGCCACAAATACTTCCAGGGAGTGGACGGAGTTCTTAATCCAACACAGGACAACCTGACTGTCGGACCAAGCAAAGAGCGACTCAAAGTCCACACTACGTCCCAGGGTGTCAACAACGTGGTTCATCAACCGAACCAGAAGAGTAGCTCCAGACAATTCTAACTTCGGAATCGTTAATCGAGTCCGAAGTGGAGCAACCTTACTCTTAGCAATTAGCAAGTGGAGCTTAACAGCTCCTCTATCATCAACCGTCCGGATATATACGACGGCTGCGTATCCACTCTCAGACGCGTCACAAAAGCCATGAAGGCTGGCCGTAAACCGTCCCTTAGGCAGTATATGTCTAGGGATACTAACACGGTTAATGTCGGGGAGAGACGACATGAAGGACTCCCAATCTCGCAGCAAACGGCCCGAGAGGGGCTCATCCCACGACACTTCGGCTGACCAAAGTTCCTGTAGGAAGCACTTCATCCAAAACACTACGGGACTAATCCAGCCATTTGGGTCAAAGGTACGAGCTACTGTAGACAAAACCAACCGTTTCGTCCAGACCTTGGGGCTTGGCAGCTCCAATCGATAGGTGAACGTGTCCTGGACAGGTCTGTATTGCACTCCCAAAACAGACAGTAAATCTGGAGTGTTGGCATTCTCAAAAATATGAGGCTCCTGCTGGTGGTCGTCTGGCAAGTCACACAAAAGCTGAGGTGAGTTGGACATCCACTTCCTCAGTTCATAACCACCAGCCCCGAGAAGAGCAATTAGTTCATCTCGCAAAATCAAGGCTTCCTCGACACTAGAGGAGCCCGTACAAATATCATCAACAAATGCATCCTCCTTGAGAACCAAGGATGCGCGAGGGTATCGTAATCGTTCACGTTCAGCGAGTTCCACAAGTGAGCGAATTGCCACAAAGGGGCTCGAACGCAAACCGTATGTATTGGTGTTCAGCTCGTAGACCAGCATGGGATCCCTGGGATCCTCCCTCCATAATATGAGCTGATATCGTCTATCGTCCGGGTGAATCACAGTCTGCCGAAACATCATCCGGATATCGGTCACAAAGACGACGGCATGGCGACGGAAGTTGGTCAATACATCACCCACCTCGTGGTGCAAC
The DNA here is from genome assembly GCA_963935595.1 of Schoenobius gigantellus. Lineage (NCBI taxonomy): Eukaryota > Metazoa > Arthropoda > Insecta > Lepidoptera > Crambidae > Schoenobius > Schoenobius gigantellus. The sequence goes on along the minus strand of OZ012544.1, from coordinate 6,380,131 downwards.
TTCGGTCCAGCATGCAGACATTGATTCAGCGAAACTCCGGTAGACGTAGGAGCTGACCCATCAAAAACAACGCGTATCTTCCCGGTGGAAGGTTTCAAAACCGCGTGGTGAGGAAGAAAATTATGTTCCTCGTTTCGCCAGTCCAGTCGCGAGACCGACATGTGCCCCAGTTGCTCATATTCTCGCATGAAGTCGACATATTTCTGTTTGAGGTCGGAGTTCCTACTCATACGACGCTCCATGGACAGCAGCCGCTTCTCGGCCAACGGCCGGGAGCTGCCAAGTGAGGGGCGAACTGACAAAAAGGGCAAACGAGTGATCAGCCGTCCCGAGTGAAGGCGACCTGTATTGTTCTGGTAGAACAACTCACACTCCTCGTCCAAGGGGTTCACTCGCTTCACGGTAGGTGGCTCTTCCACCTCCCAAAACCGTTGAAGGACATCCGATAAGGTGGAGCTAACAGTTATGTAACTGTCCACCGATGGAGATGGTGGGTTATGCCTAACTGGTCCCATCACTACAAACCCAAGCGATGTAGATAAGGCTACCAGCCCACCCTTCTGTAACTCTCTCCTCTTCCCACAATACACGCGGCCTAGAACATCGGCACCGAGCAATAAGTGAATCGGACCGGTTCGGTGGAAGGAAGGGTCAGCCAAGGTCAATCCTGATGTCGCATCAACGACAGCGCGCGAAACGTGCTGTTGCGGAAGCTGACCAACAACCTTCTCATAAACAATCGCGGTAGCGCCAATTTTGGGCGCTGAAGAGAAGTGGGGGGAGAAGGAGAACAAAACCTGACCGATCGGATCCGGGATCCGCAGGTCTCCGATTCCTCGTACCGATTCAAGGTATGGAGATGTGTTCAAACTCAACTGCCGGACCAGCCAGCTGGAGGCAATGCAACCCTGAGCTCCCGTATCCAAAAGGGCGCGAACTAAAACAAAGGTGCCCCTCGGGCCCCACACCTGTACGGAGGCTGTTGGTAACAGCACCTGCTCCTGTGGGGGGGTTGCAGCCGACAGTTGGTTTAGTGAAAATCCTCCCGCATTCCCCGCAACGGGGGGGAAGGGGGGTCCGAAGAAAAATGCGTGCGCGGCGGAGGAATAGGGCGCTCAAGGCGCTCGAGCGGGTCCCAATCCGGCACGTACTGGCCCCGATCAAAGCGGCATCGGGGGGCCGGGCGGTGCCCATGATGGGCGAAAGTTGGGGGAGCCCGCGATAAACGAGGTCTCTCCATCAGAGGGGGAGAGAAGCGTATCGGCTCCCGGCGTGGCTCCCTAATTACCGCGGCCCAATCCCGCGGTGGCGCCTCATAAGCGGCGCGTCGATCCCCCCCGCCCGTAGGGGGGGTGGGGCGCCCAATCCTCTCACTGGAGGGGGGGCGCCTGTCCAATCTCCGCGGAGGGGTGGCACGCCCCTCCGATCTCCTCGGAGAGGTGGGTGACCTAGGAGGGCCCCCGCCCGTGTGCGAGTCCCTCTCTCTCACCACCTCACGAGTGTCTCTATTGTTGAAGCACAAAAGGGGGTGATGAGCCCCTCCACAACAGTGGCAATCTCGTGGGTGGGGGCAAGCCGATGCCATATGGGCCCCCAGGCAGCGGTAGCACCAATTCCGCTGCTTGGCCATATTCCTACGCCCCTCGGTGCGTAGGCCAACAAATTTGGGACAGGCCGGCAAACGATGGCCATCCCGCTTGCAACACTTGCAAGGCCTCGGCCTCTCCCCGTGTGGAGAGTTCTGCCGCACTGCAGTATACTGCTTGTGCGGGCGGCGCTCTCTCCGTGGCGCTGCCCGGGTCGCCTCAAAGCGGCCTGTACTCGGTCCCGGTACAGGAACCAGATCCAAGTGGTCGGTCATCCGACACTCATCCTCCAAAAATCTGAGGAGATCCGAGAAGGGGGGGAGGTACGAGGCACTATTGCCCCCATACCTTTGTTCAAAGCGCCCCTTCATCTCCATGGGAAGCTTATCGAGGATGAGGTGGAGCAAAATAAAGGACCACTGGTCCACCGGTAGATCAAGGCGTTTGAGCGCGTTAATAGCGCTTAGCAGCGGGTTCAAAATCTCCTTCCTCAATGAGGAGACCCGCGATACTCGTGGCAGCCCTAAAATGGCAGCCACATGTGTGTCCGCTAGCAAGCGAACATTCTGATACAGGGCGGTCAACAACGCCCTTGCAATATCATAACTGTCATCATTGACAGGTAGATGCTGGACAAGTACACCAGCCTCTCCCCGTAAGGCAGAGAGCAAATAGGCCAATTTCTGGCTAGGGAACAGGTCGTCCCTCGAGTGAACCAGGCTATCAAAGAGGTTAATGAACCCCATCCAAGAAGCCAAGTTCCCATCAAAGGTTGGGATGTCTAAAGTGGGCAGTCTGCCCAGCAAGCCGGCCGGGGTAGGCTTGACCTCCCCGGGCGTGCACGACTCACCCCTCCGGACGGATAGGATTGCCTGAGCCTTGTTTATAATCACATCCGCCTGTTCAAAACACTGATCATAATCGGCATTAAATTGGTCGACTGCCCGCAACTCAGCGGCACCCTCGGCTGGGTGGTCGAGCAGATATTGTTGATGAGCAACGAAAAGCTGCTCCAATTCCTTCAAGCGAGCCGGTACTCCCTCATGCCGAATTAACAAGGCCTGTTCTCGGTCTGGTCGGTCTACCAAAGCGACGGCACTAGCAAACCATCTCAAAATCTTTTGTGCACCCGCGCGGGCACCACTAAGCGGGCTGACTGGCGGGACCATTTTGCACCAAAATTAATAAACACTATAATAATACACGGACAAACAGACCGACAACCGCAGACAATAAAACAGATCGGGAGGAACTTCAAAGGCAGAACAAAATATATAAACAAACCAAAATCAAGTGTAAATGCTAGAACTTAACTAGAACAACAAAGGCATTTAACAACAGGATTTTTCAAACAAATTAAAATCAAGTATTAAGTCAATAACTTAACAAACACAATATTCAAAGGCAAACAAAACAAAATCAAATGTAAATGCTAAAACTTAACACAGCAAAATAGTGTATTACAACAACAGCAAAGTCATTTAGCAGCAAAATCTTTTACACAAATTAAATTCAAGTATAAGTTTACAACTTAACAAACAAAATAGTCAAGGGCAAAACAAAGATATGAAAAAACAAACCAAAATTTAAATATAGGTAAATGCTAGAACTTAACTAGAACAACAAAAGACATTTAACCTCAATTTTTCATATACAATGACAATTAGTTAAGGAGATCGGTCCACAAATGAGCTGGTAGTCAGTTTAAAATCAGCAATCAAAACCAATTAATATGTATTGCCCGTTTGGACAACCAACAAGATTACAATATTAATTGTACAATACTAATCAAATACTCAAATCTAAGAACCACGCTCTGCTACCAAGAGATGGTGGTGCCCCAAGTAGACTCCACCACGTCGGCGTTTCACCGACTTGTATTGCTGAATTTTATTTGACTACCAACTCATAGAAAGCTGGTATTACTTACCTTGGCTCCAATTGTCTCCTTCCGTCTCCTCCGTAGCCGGTGGACTTCCTGAGCTAGCTCGAAGGAAGTCGCGGCTCCTGAAGATCTGCAGTGGATCCACCGGTGGAGACCGGAGCACTACAAATGCCTAATAGGCCACCACGACTCACACTCGCGATTTTGACACACAAACACAAAGCGGGCTTTCGCACCCCGATATTAGGTGCGCCGCGCAAATCACTATTTGCTTGAATATTGTGTATTATATTTTATGGATGCCCGGACATCATCCTAACCACAAATTATGACATTTCGACTCGACTCAACTGACATATCACATGCGGCCGGCCGCCAAAAAAGCTGTCACTGCACAGACTAGAATGCAGTGCCGCCACTCGCTCTTCCTCGAGCGTGAACAACACGAATCGAATGAACAGTCTGAAACATCAAGCAATGCACTCACAGTAGAATCATCAGACTTTGACAAATCAGCTACTCTCCGACGTTTAGTCCTTTTACTACATTGCGTAAAAGGTTTTCGAGGACGACCACGTGAATGACACGGCGACGTTTCAGACGGAGTACATTGCTTATTGTTTTTCACAAGTTGAATTTTTTCAATAACATTAAACCAATCGGAATTCTTATATAAAAGCATGGTTTTATCCCTATTACATTTTTTCCAGAATCGAGCAATAGCTTTACATAAATTATTAACAATTTTCTCTAAATAATGAATATCAATGTTCTCAGCATCGTTCAGAGTAGTCAACAAACTTTGTAGGACTTGACGACACTTTTCCGAGTCATTATCGGTATTGACAGTTAGCCATATTTCAAGAATATGCATTCTTGAAAACGAGCATATATATAAATTACCTAAAACAAAAAGAAACGGTTAAAATTCAGTCACAAAACCTACACAAAGCACTAAGACTAAATAAACTAATTTCGTAGCAAATGCTACGAGATAATCTGGCAACCGTAGCACCCTTGTCATCGCCAAAAGGGCAGATAAGGGCAGCCAAGTTTTAATTTTCCTAAGATAAGAAAGTCTAAAGATTATGGTGCAATATACCTCCATAGTCGGAGCGAGTGGGAACATATTTAACAGTTTATTCAAACTTTGAATATTAAAATATAATACTCCAAGAAAAGTCGCCTCGTAGCAATGACATACTAAAGAAAATATATACTAAGATACAATTAAAATAAAAATATTAATTATTACATACCCTGTTCTTGGATATCCATTTCAGAAAAAACTCACACAGCACTCACAGGTCCCGCAATGACAACAAATGACGTCACGCTTTTTAATGACTCACTGATAACAGTATTTACGATTGGCGATGCGCTCTCTTTGAATGCACAATAGATAATGAAGGCGCACTCTAATTACTGACCTATTTATAGTTTCAGAAGGTACCGCAACTATCCAATGTAACGACAAGGAATAAAATGTAAAACAAGAAAGCAGGTTTTTAAGATTTATGACCTATGGATGTCCCACCGTGCCGCGTCTCCGCAACATACTGTGTTGATGCCTTGACCAACTAGGCCACCAAGCTCTTACCAGCTCCGACGAAATTCTTAGCTGTATTGATCCTTCTTAGTAATTTTACCCGGTCTGTGCACACACTTGTGTAATACCAATATCAGTCAGTCAGTTTACCGGAGGGAGACTCTGTACCAGGGTCGTCTGCACGGGTATATACCTCCGTTTTACCTATTTCTGCCGCGGTGCTTGCATTGCTGTATTCCGGTTTGAAGGGTAAGATATGACAGTGAAATTACTGGGTACCGTGACTTTACATCTGATGTCACAAGTTGGCAACGTACACTGTGGTTCTTGTGGGGGTTGCAGTTAGTTTTACTGCGAATCTCACAGGAGCCACATGCATATAGGTGACTGTTACCACTTACCATCAGGTTGACAGTTTGCTTGTTTGCCAACTTAGAAGCAATAAAAAAATTACTGCCTCTATAACGATACTAAGAGACGATAAGCGGCTCCTACTATCAAGTGAGATTAAGGCCAAGAGCTTGCTCATCGTAAAATAATAATAATTTATTTATTTGCTTTATACATTTAGGTTATGACTACGAAGAGGTTTTCTACCCCATTATAGTCATAGTCATCTAACCATTTTATGACAAATGTCTTAAACTCGTGCTTATTCATAGGTTTAACATTGTTTTCCTTTAGCAGTTTATTATTAAGAAGAGGAGCGTTATAATCAATTCAGTAACAGTGTATTTTGCATGGCGCCACGCATATATAATCATCTACCCTTGGATATACTTCACAGTACTAATTTACATACTTTTAAAACTAAATTAAAGAATTTCCTGATTAATAAAGCCTATTATAGTGTAAAACAATATCTAGAGGACAAGGTGTGATAATTTTATTGATAAACTAATTTGACATGACAAGACGCAATGACAATTTGAATTATTTATTTATTTAATTTTTTGACATTTTTAAAATTAATTTATATATTTTATTTATTGTTAAAATTATTTTGTTATTAATTTTTTTACTTCTACTTGGGACTGTTTATAAGAAAGAAAATTGAGTTTTTATTAGCTTTTTAATTTGTGACTACCTATGTGGTTTTATATAGTGTACACCCATGTGGTAGATTTTTAGAATCCAATTTCTAGTTAAGACCTTATTATGTACCGAAAATCACACTAATAAAATGATTTATGATTTAATCATAGTGCCGTTTAGCAAACTGACTTCTGCGTTTGGGTTTTGGGACGGTGTCAATTCTGCTTTTTGCTAACGGTCAATGTGGGAATAATGAAGCGGTGGTATCTTATTAAGGACTGCAGAATATATAACTTTCTAATTGAATTTACAGGAGTTATGTAAATTGGTAGTAGCGTATCTATACGGCAGACGTTTTATCACTTTAAGTAGAGCTCGTTCCACAACAATTAAATACGATTTAGATGCACCGCCCCTAGAACTGATACAATATTACAGTATGCACTCCGCTAAAGCTTTGTATATTCATAGTACCAACTCGGTATCAACATTATTTCTAAGATTTTTAAACACGTATATTAACTTTCTTATCCTATTAGAATCGTTGAGTATCTGTAGTTTCCATGTTACCTATAATCAAGCGTGACAAAGATGAACAATCACAAGATGTGTGATTACCATTTTGCTTATTACAGGTAAAAGTATGGATTTTTAAACAAAGAGAGTCACTAGATTTTGATGCATTTGTTTTACAAAAAGTTACTTAATTTTGTCTGTATTTAACAACTACAAGCTTTACAAGCTACCCTTAAGCCATGAGTTTTTTTGACCGACTTCAAAAAAGGAGGAGGTTCTCAATTCGATGCGTATGTTTTTTTTTGTGTATGTTACGCGATTACGCCGCCAATTGTGGACCGATTTTCAAAATTATTTTTGTATTTGATAGAGTACTCCTGGGGTGGTCCACCAAAGTCAGGATCTCATGATGGGATCCCATAAAAATTGAGGGAAACGAAGGAAACTAAAAAGATTTCATTCACTAAAAAGTTTAAAATAGAAAATATTTTACAAAAAATAAAAACCGACTTCAAAAGCACTGAAAAGTTTAAAATAATATAAGAATAGGTACAGACAACATCACACTTCTATATTGAAGTCGGTGACAAATTTTAAGACTTTCTAGGAGATCATCGTTTGGCACCGACTTCAATATAGAAGTGTGATGTTGTCAAACGTTTTGGTACAAAGTTCATTGATGTACATTAGGAACAGAGAAGGGCCAAGCGTGCTTCCCTGCGGAACACCATACGTACATTCTAAAGTATTATTTAGGTGTTTATTGATTTTAATTTTTTGCGTTCGATCAGCCAAATAATTTTGAAACCAAAGATGTGGTGTTCCCCTAATGCCACAGTTCTCTAGACGTGATAGTAATATTGGTATCGATACTGTATCAAAAGCTTTCTGGAGGTCAAAAAAGACCCCCAGAAACATAAGACCCTGGTCAAAGTAGTTCACTATTTTCGTTGTTAAGATCAAGATCTGCGTCATCGGTGCATCTACCACTTCTGAATCACATATTGATTGTTTGGGAGTAGCTCTTTTGTTTCCAAATAGCTAACTAGTCTTTTTTTTAATTAGATTTCTAAAATTTTTGACAAAGTGGTCAAGAGAGAAATTGGTCTATAGTTTGAAAGTATTGATTTGTTACCTGCTATGTGTATAGGGACCACTATTGTTGATTTAAATGCTGATGAAGAAAAAATGTTTCCATAACTGCAATAAACCGTTACTTGTTTATGGGTGAAACAAAAATACGTCTATTAAACTAAACTACTGATATGAAATAACATGACATTATTAGGGTAGGTAGCAATTTGAGTTATATTTGTGTATATATCCAACATCATTAAATATGAACCAATTCATATTCATGGATGTACTGCTTGGTTCTACGATTATGAAATATGTAGGTACCTAATATTTAATTTTAATATGCGTATTAGTATAAAAGTGGGGCTGGAAACACTGGTTAAATATTCATGGAAATTAAAAAACTTTTAATTATAATAAAATGGCAGGTGCTAGATGCTCCAAAGCCCATATACCCACGGTAAAAATGAGTAGCCAGGTTTGAATGAAGGTCATATCTTTTTAATATTCCGCTTTCCCGTGACGTGCCGTTTAACGAACGAAATAATACGATAGGAACCGACCCGAATATCTTGAACATCGCAAACATTTTCTCGTTAGAGCAATAAACACTGCTATGAAATATTCAATAAGAATTATTGATAGACCTTTGCCGGGAAAGCTCTGGTTGTATTAGTCGGTACCGGTACATAATTTATAAAGGCTCCGCTAAGCCGGCGTAGTAATTTCATAAGATTTGATGTAAGTATATTGTTGTACATCTATCCAATAAGTTTTCAGCATATTTCGTTGTATAATCTTTCTGTCATGTTAAATTGTAGGTTTCATTTTACAAACAGTTTTGATACAGTTTATATTGTAAAGAGAATGTTTTTTGTGTTTCTTTTGGAGAGTTATAAATCTCAAGCAATATCACGTGATTTTAACTGACAATATGGTTTTATGTGGAGCACTGATATACATCTATATCCCACCATCACTTTTAGCCTTTCGGTAATTGTGGCTGAATCATTGCAGTCACGCGTGGAATCTGGGGCCTATTCTGCTGGCGTTAATGCCACAGATTGCTCTGTGGTTAATGGTTTTATGGCGTGTTAATAACGCTTCAATAACGTTGCTTTTTCAGGCAGTTATTTTTGATCAGAGCGTCGGTGGCGCAGTGGACTCGGCACTTGCCTTCCAATCGGGGGGTCGGGGTTCGAGACCCGCCATGTACCAATGTGTTTTTCGATTCGAATTTCATATGTACATTTATCTGACGCTCCTACGGTGAAGGAAAACATCGTGAGGCAACCTGCATACATCTGCGAAGAAATTCAATGATGTATGTGAAGTCGACCAATCCGCACTGGGCCAGCGTGGTTGACTAAGGCCTAATCACCCTAATATAGGGTAGGCTCGAGCCCCTCGGTGGGGACGTATATGGGCTGTGATGATGATGATGATGATTGTTGATCAACCGATAAGTACCTGAGACATTTGTCACTATTGACTTATCAAGAAATTGTAGTACGAGTAAAATGCATGACGAGAAGCGTATGAAAGTGACAAAAGCAGTTTTATTGAGACGCTATCAAGACTCAATAAAAACGTTAAGATTAGCAGATGTAGGCCCCTGTGCGAAATGCGAATACACTTCTGCCGCACGCAACTCCGGCTCCCTACAAATTCTTACTGTCTCTGCTAGTCTCTAACTAAGGCGCCTCTCCCCTATTTAGGGAAAGCAGTCACAACCAATTTTGCGGTGCGAAATCTTCTTATCCGTGCTGTTTCTCTCCGACTTGGGCCTGTAGCCAAAGTATCATTCGCCTTCGTTCCGTTTACGTTATACGTTCTGTATCGAACGGCAAAGTATGAGAATGATTCGTGATGTGGAGTTATTCTGATACACTTTGGTCTTTTTCAATTTCGCGATATCGTTTTCGGATTGTTACCTCCTGGTCCCCCTGTTGTGCCACTGGCACGCAAACTACCGCACCCGTCCGATGTTCGCCTCCGAGCTTACCAGTTCCACGCGTAGTAGATGGGATAACCTAACCTAACCGAAATATAAATCTCTATATATAATAAAATCGTAGGGGTACAAAAATCTGTAATTGCGAAATATTAAGAAAAAAAATACACAGGTCGCCTTAAAATCATTAGCAGAACACGATAGAATAGTTTTTAAAAAAATTGTTTGTTTGTTGGTTTGTTTGTTTGTTTGTTTGTTTGTTTGTTTGTCTGTTTGTCCGGAAAGATCTCCGAAACTACTGGACAGAATTTGATATGGCTTACACCATAATGCTTAGAATTTTCCGGAAGAACATTTAGGCATAATTTCGTTTGTTTAAATTCACTTTTTATTTTTAGTGAAAAAATACCATATAAAATTTTCGAATTGGCTTTAGGTAGAAAAACAACATGGCGCACGTGAAATTATTTTGACAAGTCTGTCACATAGTACAGAGAGAAGGTATTTTCTTCCACGAAGGAAAGGCAATGGAACTACGCCATACAGCCTGATCTTAAGTAATTGGATTTCGAAAATTAAGGCAGGAATGAAGTGTTTCACATAGTACAAATAAAATTTAATATTTTCTGTTAATGGCTGTGCCCAACTGGATTTCGCCAACCAAATTGTCTTTTTCTTATGTCGTACCGTGGTGGTAAGGCAAAAAGATCAAGCCATACAACCAATGTATAAAGCATTTTTTATGATAATACTTATCGAGTGACCATAAAATTTGTAGATTGGTTTAATTCTTGACTAATTTTCACAAAATCGGTACAATTTTTGAAATATTTGAAATGTTGAAAAATTAAGATACTCTTTTCAAGGTATTTTGAAAGGTGTTATATGTTTTTACATTAGGACTACGGAATCAAACTCTTTCATTCATTTAAAACTATTAAAAGTAATAGATTAATATTGATAATTAAAAAAAATATCTGACTGCAATGTTCTGGGTTACGCGTAGAGGGACGGGACGGGACTCTTGATCCTAATGTCTAAAATGACGGATCACATTTTTTTGGATCAACCCATGGAACATGGATATCGAACGAAGAACCTAAAGAGTAGAACACATTGAACCTAGCCACGTTGACTTAATTTGACATGACTGCCGATAAAGTTCGTTTCCAAACCCAGCGATATGCATATCAAATGAAAGGCCTTGATGAGTAGAGCACTATAAACATAGGAAAATCGCCCTAAATTCAACATGGCCGCCGCTCAAACAAAACGGATAAAAGTTCGTTTCCAAACCCAGCAATATGGGTATCAAATGAAAGGCATTGATGAGTAGAGCACTATGAACCTAGCAACATTGATATAAATTCAACATGGCCGCCGCTCAAAAAAGGTGGATAAAAGTTAGTTTCCAAACCTAGCAATATAGGTATCAAATGAAAGGCCTTGAAGAGTAGAGCATTAGGTACCTAGGAAAATCGACCTAAATTCAAAATGGCCGCCGTTCAAAAAAAAAAAGGATAAAAGTTCGTTTTCAAACCCAGTAATATGGGTATCAAATGAAAGGCCCTGATGAGTAGAGCACTATAAACCTAGCAACATTGACATAAATTCAACATAGCCGCCGCTCTAAAAAGAAGAATAATAGTTCGTTTCCAAATCTAGCAATATGGGTATCAACTGAAAGGCCTAAAAGAGTAGAGCATTATGAACTAAGGAAAATTGCCCTAAATTAAACATGGCCGCCGCTCAAAAAATGGATAAAAGTTCGTTTTCAAACCCAGCAATATGGGTATCAAATAAAAGGCTTTGATAAGTAGAGCACTATGAACCTAGCAACATTGACATAAATTCAACATGGCCGCCGCTCAAAAAAAAGGATAAAAGTTCTTTTCCAAACCTAGCAATATGGGTATCAAATGAAAAGCCTAAAAGAGTAGAGCATTGTGAACTTAGGAAAATTGCTATAAATTCAACATGGCCGCCGCTCAAAAAATGGATAATAGTTCGTTTCCAAACCCAGCAATATGGGTCTCAAATGAAAGGCCTTGATGAGTAGAGCACTATGAACCTAGCAACATTTACATAAATTCAACATGGCCGCCGCTCAATAAAGGTGGATAAAAGTTCGTTTTCTAATCTAGCAATATAGGTATCAAATGAAAGGTCTTCAAGAGTAGAGCAATATTGACGTAAATTCGACATGGCCACCGCTCAAAAAAGGTGGATAAAAGTTCGTTTCCAAACCTAGCAATATAGGTATCAAATGAAAGGCCTTGAAGAGTAGAGCACTATGAACCTAGGAAAATAGCACAAAATTCAATATGGCCGCTGCTCAAAAAAAAACTGATAAAAGTTCGTTTCTAAGCCCAGCTATATGGGTATCATATGAAAGGCCTTGACCAGTAGAGCACTATGAACGTAGCAACATTGACGTAAATTCAACATGGCCGCCGCACAAAAAAGACGGATAACAGTTGCTTTTCAAACCCAGCAATAGGGGTTTTAAATGAAAGTAGGCCCTGAAGGGTACCTAGAGCAGCCATGCTCTAAGTGTGTTCCGCGGAACCCTAGGGCTCCACACTACCCCTATAAGGGGTTCCGCAATAATTTAGAAAAATCAAAACACCCTCTCTGGTCGTACTTTTATTATGCTTATTAATAAAGAATACACTTTTAAAAACTATTGTTTTATTTTAGGGTTCCGTCAAGTATTTCGCTTTCCAAAAGGGTTCCATCACCAAAAAAGTTTGAGAACCGCTTCGGGGCCTATTGGATGTTCGATGTTAGATGTTACCTGTGTTTAGTGTCCTTCGAGACCGTGATAATGCAACGATCGTGAACTAACTAACGATAACTCCAAGTTTGTGTGTTGGATGTTAGTCATCACGGCGAGTTTGCTAACCGAACTATGCCAGCAACACTATATCGCACAGTACACGTTACAAAAACGGAAGCCTCAATACATTTTAAGGCTAACCGCATAAATACGTTTTTTCGCATTCGTTTTTTGAATGCGGGCATCCAAATGCATCAAATCTATACAAAATACTCATTGACTGCTTCACACGTTCGTTTTTATTACGAACGGAACACGTTCTGTACGTACGTTTAGGTAGAATGGTAGAAATCCCGAATGAGAAGAAACGAACGTCTGCGCTACGTTCACGAAACTCCGTGTCTGTATTCCGTGATCGGATATCGAATACGGAAAACGTATTTGTACAGTAACCCCCCCATTCATGCTATACATGAACTCTACGAAAACCGCCAGTATTACGAGCGGCATAAGAACGGTTCAAAGGTCAAACAGTATAGCTTGACAAGGAGCTTACTGTACAACCAGTAAAAATTGGCCAAGTTGTCATATCCAAAAAATATATTTTGTTGGTGTTACCAACACCCATTATAAAATCTAAACTTTATTCGTATACAGTTCTAATTTATAAACAATTGTTTATTTTAATTCGAAACATGAATACGATAAAGATTATTCTTGCAACTGTGTAGTTCTTTCTACTGAAGAAGAATTTATTAATATCAATAATGTCTCTAAAACAATAATAATACTTATTGTTTATAGCATTGATTTACTACCAAACGTTTGGTAGTAAATCAATGGTTTATAGTAATATGTAATGTATTTAATTTTGTGGACTGTTAGAAAAAGAGCATTACGAACCTACGAAAATTGTCCTAATTTCGAAATGGCCGATGCTCAAGAAAGGCAGAATAAAGTTGAATCATTATGGAATAAAATGGAGGAAAAAGCTAAACACTGTGTTAAGTATTTTGATGGCGAAACGAAGTTCGCGGGCACAGCTAGTTAGATACTAAATAAATAATCCTAAAAAAATTATCTAATTTAAAAAAACCTAATTATAAAACTTATAGTATTTAGGTATTGGATCATTGTTACACACACAATGACCGAATAAAATTTTGAAAAAAGGGTTGAATAATGTTGTAAATAAACCTAAACATCACCAAAAAAGCACCTTCGTGTTGACTATTCCGTAATTGACAACGCGTTCACAAGATTATTTTTCTATAGGAGTAGCTTATCGTCACTTATCATCAGGTGAAATGAAAGTTAAGTGTTTCCCCATTGTGTGTAAAAAAAATATCTCCCATGTAAGTTCTAAGCATCAAAAGGCTAGGAAGAGCGCTTGACATTACTGAATAAAAGAAGACTTCACTCTAACGTTACTTTGTATAAAACAAATGAACTGAACAAAATTAAGTCACGATTGAACGTTTTACCGTTTCGAAATATTTCGAGTTTATATTTCATCGACGACGAAATAAAGGTATTTCATTTCATTTAATTCCATTGATCGCCCAGTTATTGAGTTCATTTGTCTCCTTTAAAATGGAAATAACTTCAATTTCGGCCGCAAAAGGTTGTCTTTTAAAACGTATTTAATCCGCTGGATGGCGCCCGCGAGCTATTGTCGCCCTCTCGCCAAACTCCGACCGCTTCGTTTCCCGCGTAATGGGCAGCCAGTGTCTTAAGGTAATTCACACGCTGCGACTAATCGCAGCGATGATGTAGTCGCGATGCAAACGCGATGCGATCGCGGTATAGTCGTTGCATCTACGCATACGCTCGTTTACACCGCAACTGTATTATTTATTTATTTACTATTTATGTATACACAAAAATACAAGACAAGAATAACATAAAGAAATACGAGTAGGTACAATGGTGCTGGTCTAAGGAAATTTCTGCTAGCAGATCTGCGACAGTTGATTCAGGCACATAACATATTATTAATATATTAGTATACAAAAGAAAATCAATATTAACTGTAAACAAATATATAAAATAACATAAACATGCAAATAATGAAACTGGGGATATATTTTTTTCGTATGGAATGATGAGAAGTAGTGGTCATATGGAGACCGACTCACATATATTATGCGGTAGAGAACATTCCACAATCTGACCGCTTGATTGGAGAAAGAGTAGGAGAAAAACTCTGTATTGCAGGGATGGAGTCTGGAGTAGGGTTTTGAGGTGGGATCTACAAAGGATATCATAAGGTTTTTGATATGAAATATGGTCTGGTAAATAAGAGGGGAAGCTATAGCTATCTGGCTGCAGCTATACAGTTGTAATGCAAATGCTTTGCATTCGCGTTACAGTCGTTTGTTCAGTATTATCAGTTACGACCATTGATTTACTACCAAACGTAGATAACGCATGAACGTTCGAAAAGTGGGCCGGTGAAGAACTGCCCAATCGGGCCTCGTGCAGTTCTTTTCCATGCGTTGGAGCGACAACGCGATAAGCAATTGAGCATTATGTCGGAGAGTATAAAGTTGATATTTTCTTGTAGCAATTACTAAAACGTCAAATTTAATGTGGCTAGGTATGAAATGATGTAACTGCACACGGTTGTACTTCAAATAGTTGCCGTAATAATAAAGAATAAGGTTGAATTCGATAAATACGGTACTTTCTTTATGGTAATTTTAATTCGGGTGTGCATATTCAACTACCTATTTTACAGCGTACAAATGTATAGTCGATTAGGTGACAGATTTCAAGCGCGTTTTTGTATGAAGTGCTCTATCTACGTTTGGTAGTAAATCAATGGTTACGACACTCTACGCTTAACGCCTAGTGTTGAAAATACAACGCTGCTCAGTAAAAAAGCGTCGCGTTATAAAAGCGCTGTCGTGTATAACATATACATGGGAATGCATTTGTTCTATTTGAACGCTTTTGAACGCACGTTAGAAAAGCGCTCGTGCGAATGGGTTCTAACATGTTTGGATCACGTCACAACAGTATCCAACTGACAGTAGCGAGCTGACTTGCTGCAGCGAAGCAAACTCGCGCGTGCATCGATGCAAACGCTTGTATCGTGACCGCGCAAGAGTTTGCATTGCGACTGTGTCGCAGCTAAAAGTCGCATTGTCTGCATATTATCTTAGGTTGGTGGCGAAAAACGATAACTAACCTTAATTTTAATAGGTCTGAAGAAAAGGGTTCTCCATTAACATACAGTCGATAGCACATCAAGATTAACCCTTGCATTACGAAAACCACCGCTATTACGAGTGACATAAGGGTGGCTCAAAGGCCAAACCGTTAGCTTGACCTGTTGTCGTGCGTACTTACCTTGAAATATTCTAACTGCCTTTGCGGCAAATTCTCTTTCATTCTTGTTTCGAAAAATTTAAATTGAATTGTTTTAATTACTCAATTGCAGCTTTTTATGGTTTCGCCATGTCCGTCTGTCTGTCTGATCTCGTTTTAACTCAGAGACTCTGAGTATTAGTAAGCTGTAATTTGGCGTGGGTGGGTATATACTCGTATATATATAGGCTATATTTTATAATATATGTAGGCTATATACATGCTTTACTGCTATCTACCTACGGGTTCAACAGGTGGCGGACTGTGGAGCGGCCAAAAGACATTCCAGCTAGCGACGGGCGACTCGGCCTGACCCGACCCGAGTCCCGACCCGAGTCAGCCCGAGTTGCAATTCAAGTTAGAACTTATTTCAACTCGAGTTACCCAAGTTGAAAAAATTGCGACTCGACCCATCACTAATTCCGGCTGGCTGTAAAATACAATCCCTGACTAGCAGCGGCGGAATCATCAGGATTAGGTGGGAAGCCTGTGGATAGGGCTTACTAAGAAAAACATGGCGAATCAATGCCGCCAGTAAATAGGCATTTCCATTTCCCCGGAGGCGGAAGCTGCTTTCCGGTAACAGTCATGAGTGAACATTGGAGTGATCGGTACAGCTGTGACAGCGTTATGTGAAAGCGATGATGGCAGCCATCAAATTTTTTCCTTGTCGAGGCACCCGATTACTTATAACAGCCATGACGCATGTCGCGGTCACATCATGAGATCAGATGAAATACAAACTCTCCCATCCCAAAAAATCCTCAATTTCATAGAGGGTTTGGGCTTGAAGGAGATACTCTAACCGTGCTATAATTCACAATAGATCATTTAGGTCGAGGTGAACAGGCCTACAAGGCGAAAGCCCGTACAACAACAACAATAATAATAATAATGTCGCGGTTTATCTCCTATCTCGTGTCATAGTCGCAGACTATAAATGCTACCTTAGAAAAAGTTGTTGCACATACTTGGAAACTGTGGTTGGCGTTGTTAATGCTGCACTCGGCGAACGTCGCGTTCTCCAGCTCGACCTCGTCCCACAGCTGGTTCTGGAACAAATGGGATTTTTGAGAAAAAGCTACTCACTTATGATATTTTACCGGAGGGAGACTCTGTACCAAGGTCGCTGCTTGGGTACCTCCTTCCTACCTATTTCTGCCGCAAAGTAGCAGTGCTTGCATTGCTGTGTTCCAGGTTGAAGGGTAGGTAGGATATGCCAGTGACATTACTGGGTGCCGTGACTTAACATCTTATGTCACAAGTTGGCAACGTACACTGTGGTTCTTGTGGGGGTTGCAGATTTGCTGCGAATCTCACAAGAACCAGTTATCACTTACTATCAGGTGGGCAGTTTGTTTGTTTGCCAACTTAGTTGTATAACAGTACATTATGATACGAGCGCGACAGGAAAGCAGAGTACGTAATGACCAATGCGCGCGTGCATCATACGACGTTTTTCAACACACTTGTGAGGAAAATAAAAGATCTTGTGGTATTAATATTTTTCTGAAAATGACTGCGCTTTTTTATCAATCTTCCACTGCATGCAAGTATCGTATGCCGCCAAGTATTTATCCTTTGACTTTGGCGGCAACAAACTATTACTCGCGCTTTGCGCCTACATAATTATTTCCGGCGGAGTTAATAATATGGATTCTTCTTCACTTGGACTCGACATATTTGTAGATAATCAATTATCAATTACAACAAAGAGGCAAACAAATTCAATAGCGGGAAAATGCCGCGCGCCTTTTTTTTTCGCGCGCTGCCCGGGCATGGCTAAACTCTTCATTCATACAGCCAACAAAAAAGGGCCAAACAGCCAAAATTCAAAACTAAATAAACCGAATATTTTAGTTTTTAAAAAACAAGTTTATGTGAATTTTTAATAATTTATTGTAGTAATAGTTATTAATTATTGTTTTTAAATGTTTGTGTTTAAATGTCGTTGTTAATTTAATATTTAAGTAACCAGTAGTAGGCTGTTCATTTGTTTTCAATTGGCAGCCGCATAAAGTCGTGTTAAAAGTATTAAGCGACTAATTTAAGAATGCGTACTGGACATACATTTACTTTGCAATCTTGAACAAATTAGAATTTGTCGTGTTAAGATTACCGCACTTGTGCGATTATGTAAAGTGAAAAGCACTCGTGTTTAATATACTGAATAACGGGTCTAAATGCAAGGTAATAAGACCCACTTTACGAGCAAGTGTGTTGAAAAAAAATATAACATGTTTGTCTCACCCTTCAATTTGAAACTCAGCGATGGAAACATACGCCGAGGTTCTGTTGAGCACCGTGCCGGTCAATGGCTAGCCTAACAGGCTTGTGTGGGACTCTCTCTGCTGAGCGCGGGATATACCCACTAAACCAACCTTGACGACCACCTTGTTCATAGTGGAGGCAATCCACGGACTGGCAATTGAATTCTGCCGATTTTCCGAATCACCTCGAGACAGCCCGGTCGGCTACAATCAGGGTCTTAGCAACTGAGGGAGATCACCCTAGACATGTGGGTTATTTCTCCAGGGCGGTCACGGAAGGCAGGCTGCACAGGCTCGACTTCCACCACCCAAGGACGAGAGTCCCCGCTGTGACTCGGCAGTGGCTGTTTGGTCGTGACGCACCACCCTGTACGGTCGGGCAAGACATCAAGATTAATAATGGGGATCGGAAAACATCGGAAACAATCGCCTATGTCATCAAAGACAATTGACAAAAAGTAGTTTGGCCTTAAAATTATTTGCAATCACAAGAGCAGCTCTATATCCATTATACTGCCTAGATGTGTCGGTCATCTTCGGAGACGCGAAGTCAGCCGATGCCCATTGTTTAACTTGAAGTACTGTACTAGTTTTGACAAAATTTCGCGCATAAACCAAAAATTCTTAAGGTTATCATGTCAGCTGTGAATATGTTATTTCAAAGGAAAATCAACTGTGTTGTTTTATGACCTGAAACTGAATTTCAACCTTAGGGTGGAAAACCACTTTTTGGCTGACTGTACACATTTGAATGGTGAAGGCGGCTGAGCCGCTACGATTATTTTGACTTACGATTACATATTTTTTTAACTGACTTCATAAAAGGAGGAGGTTCTCAATTCGACCCGTATGTTTCTTTGTGTGTATGTGTGGACCGATTTTCAAAATTCTTTTTGTCTTCGATAGAGTATACTCTTGGGGTAGTCACAAGGTCACCAAAGTCAGGATCTGACGACGGGATTCCATAAAAATAGAGGAAAAACCCTCAAAATTTTAGGAATGTCCAACGTGTTTTGTGTGGGTTACGTGATTACTCCGCCAATTGTGGACCGATTTTTCAAAATTCTTTTCGTATTCGATAGAGTATACTCCTGGAGTCGTCCCAAGGTCACCAAAGTCGGGATCTGATGATGGGATCCCATGGTGAGCTGGTATTAAATTCACTAAAAAAAATTTATTGACTAAAAAGATAAAAATAAATATTCTACAAAAAATTAAAACCGACTTCAAAAACACTGAAAAGTTAAAAATAATATAAGGATACGTACAGACAACATCACACTTCTATATTGACGTTGATGCTGTCAAATCTTAAGACTTTCTAGGAGATCATCGTTTGGCACCGACTTCAATATAGAAGTGTGATGTTGTCTGTACCTATTCCTATATATTATTATTAACTTTTCAGTGTTTTTGAAGTCGGTTGTTATTTTTTGTAAAATATTTTTCGTTATTTAACAAAGATAGCAAACACGCAGCCTGCCCCTGATGGTAAGTGGCGACAGTCGCCCATAGTAACTATAGTCCCTGAAAGATTCCAAATACACAACCTTTACAAGGACCCAGGTACGTTGCCAACATATGACATAAAATGTCAAGTCACAGTACCCAGTAATTTCACACTTTAAAGCTCGAACAGGAACACAGCAACGAAAGTACTGCAGCTTGGTGGCAGAAATAACTAGGTAAGATAGTTTTACTCGCACGGACGACTCTAAAATTACGAGTCTGCCTCTGGTAAGATAATTATGCCATAATAAATAATAATATATGACTTTATCCACAAACTGCCGATTACAGGCGACATCAGACGACACATGATCAAAGAAACGCCGCCGAATTTCCAATTCATCTGCCGTCTGAATAATCTGCCAGTCTCTGTTCGCCTAAGATGAAAAGTGGGGTGCGCTAAGAAGGAAATTACATCGATAAAATAATATACGCCTTGAAGAAAGTTGCTTTGTAGAATATCACGAGCCATTAGTGCGCGTATTAAGTAATAATACAATTGATTTAATCAGTTTATTAGATTTGCGAGCAATCGCTGTTGTAGTGGCGTGCGCTTTAGCATTCGCCGAGATCAGCAGGCCTTTTACCGATCTCATGGTTTTCAAATGGTATCATTATGAAATCATAGTGCAAAACGAAAAATAAGATTTTTGTAAAACTCCCTACCCGAACCCATCAGACGTGCACCATCGCATGATGCATTTAGGCGTGCAATAAAAAAAAACATTTCCTGCAGTGGACACCTGAAAAAAACATCTCTCACACCTTAATAATATTATTGTATGTCTTAAATACTCGTATGTGTAATTGAAGTATTTTATTATCAACGTATGTATTTAGGTTAAAATAAAATGCGTTTCAGTAAGTACACTTCGCAAGTACTTACTTGTCATTACCATCGATCGGTTGCCTGGTAGAGATTATTGCTTTGGCAATAAGGCCGCCTTTTGTTATTCCATCACAGTTATATTTTTTTGATAGTATGCTACATTGTCACTGAGTAACTATTTGAATTGTTTTTCCTACGCGAAAATATCGAATTCACACGTGATAAACGGAAATAACGCATCGGGGGAGGCTGCGAGCGAAAAGCTATTCCTTTATAAAGACATTAAAGAAACCAAGCAGCAAACAGTCTATTCACGACAATTATCACATCAAATATCATCGAGAAAACACAAAAATATGAGCACACTTAGTGTTCTCATTGTTCTTTTGCCTCCGCCAATTGTCTGTGTCAAAGTGGCCTGCAACGAAAGAACGTTGCATTTCACGAGCGCACGAAATTGGTTGCGCATGCGAACGTCGCCCCTAGTACTTGCGTAGTAAGGGCTTCGTTGAAAAGAGAGTTTTTAGTCCACACCGCAGTTATATGACGAGAGCAAACGTGAAAGGCACTGTCAATTCTATGGTCTAGGCGGCAGAGGTTATAGTACTCGTAGTTTGCATTAAGAAGTCAGCGCAATCAATCGACTGACGGGCAGTTTTTCATCTAATGCGTTAGGCTACTGTTTATTGTTAACTGTACACGAGTAAATAAAAGAACATGTTAGGTACAAGTCATTTACGCAACTGACCTGTTGTAATATCTACATTATTTTAAAATATTTAAGGACCCTGTAAACGATCAAACATTGCATGTTTGTCAAACTTGCTTGATAAACTATACGTTTTCATCAAACAGTAGCTTAGACGCTCAAACCAAAGCTCAAACAAATTTGCCAAATATTGAACGTTAATCCAGATTTCCTTCAAACACATCAAACACGTAGTTTGTTCGTCAAACGCATCAAACACAGCCCTACACGAACAAACATGTTTATAAAACACGTAAATTTGACAAACATGTTTGATCGTCTACAGAGGCCTTTATTATTATTATTATACTTTAGTGCTAAATATGGAAGTCTGGGGCCCTCGTGAATAATGGGCCGATCCTGGAGAGCCTGAGAGCTTGCCAAAGGTGTTCAAATTGTGGGAGTGCTACACAAATTAA
The DNA here is from genome assembly GCA_963935595.1 of Schoenobius gigantellus. NCBI lineage: Eukaryota > Metazoa > Arthropoda > Insecta > Lepidoptera > Crambidae > Schoenobius > Schoenobius gigantellus. The sequence continues at coordinate 6,358,603 of OZ012544.1, read as the reverse complement.
ACGGCAGTATCTTTTCAACACAATCCATTTAGATAAGGCAGCTGTTCGAACGAGCAATTGCGGTAGGACGATTAAAGTAAAGGGTTAATGAGTTGCTGAATTTTTATTGGGTCGTATCGTAGGGCATAAAGTTTTGCGCTCTTATTAGCAGTAAGTAACACTTAAATAGAAAGTATATTATAGAACATAAGAAAAACGATAGTAATAATAATTCTTCCTTTTATATCTGACAGTCTCAAAATTTTGTTAATATGTAATTAAAATGTTAATTGACACCGTAACATCAAAAAGTCTTTTGTGACTTTAAAAAAATGGATTTGAATCGAGTGAAATTAAGTTTTTTATTTTTTGTCTAATCATCATCACCAATAAATCACCTTCATTCTCATTCAGCATCAATTTTGGGATAATATCTCATGATGATAAAATTTCATGATGTGGCCGGTCATTTCATGAAATGGCCAACTAAAACTAACCATATCGTTTAAACGTCAACGTTTAATGATATGTTCATCCACGTTTTTCGCCATATCGTTAATGTAATTCATGTTATCCAAGGCTTAATTAAAATCCCAAATTTAAGCATGAAACAAGTCTGCAGTGTGAAAACAAGCATGCCACATACAGTTTGATGCTTCGCTCCCTTCGCTCGCTCCGCTATATGTGGTCACAATATCTAACCTAACCTACAGATTTCATTTATCGAAACAATTGTCCGCCGCCATGATGCATCACCGAAACAAAATAATATCAGCGCCTCTAGCGGTGTAATTATTTTACGATATGATCACCAAATTATTGGGCATAATTATCATGAAGTAGCCAAACGTAGCTGTTCATATCGTTAAGCGTTTGTATTGATTTATTCATTGATCCGGCCACACCACATCATGACGTGGCCAGACGATATTGGCCATTTCATGAAATACAACCATTTCATGAAATGAATCTATCTAAATGAACTATCATGAAGTGGTCAATTTTACGATCTGGCAACGACAAATACAAACTTTTTAAGGCGAGGTTTCCCTGGAAATCTACTCGTGCGCGGCGACTGCTTTATTGCCAGGCAATATGGTTGATTGCATAGCTTAGGCAATATGGTTAGGCAGGCAATATGGTTGATTGCATAGCAATTTCATAGCTTCTAAAGTCGCTTACGCGCTGTGACCGAACACCTAGGGTACAAAATGAAAAATGTATTTTTGCAATTTTCTAGACAATAAAAATGCACGTCTATTGGTAAAAGTTTTATGTCATTTATTATTGTATTGCCTGATTCACATCTGTTTTTGAAATTATTGAACAGTGATCTTTGGATTTTTTTTTCTATCGAGTGAAATATTATTAACCTCCCCGGGACCGGCAGCGCGGCGCGCAAAAAACTACAACAGCCGGCCACTTGACACCCGGCATCATTTTTTTGCTGCGCTTGGCACTTAGCGCTTTGTTTACATTCGTACGGCCAAATGTTTATACTTACAGCGACTCCAGTTACATTTCTGGGAAGCCAATGAATCAGACTAAGAACTTATTGTTGTTTGACATTTTTACGACGTGTTTTGTTTTTATAAGTTCCGTTTGAAACCGATACTGTTAGAAGAACAAAGTTAAAATGCGTGCGCTTGGAATAAAAATGTTCGTTACATTTATACCAGAGATAACAATTTAGCACATTTATATATATTTAGAATCTACATGAAAATCGCTTTCAAATAAAGGTAAAATATAATTATGTGCCCATAGTAAAAATTAAATTAGTACAGGTTTGAATTTGCGTAATTTTTCTGAACGGCGCGCCAATAATTGTAAAACTGATAAAACATAACGGAAATCAAAAGCTTGATACAGAAACGAATTCTTTATAATATTATCTTTCTAAATATATAAGGTTATAGTAGTTTTTATGATAATAATCATGTGTAATAATAGCGACAAAAAACTGTATGCCGCGCGACAACGGAAATCTAGTTCGCATTTTGTTGAAATCGTTTTTATACAAAAACTACAACACACACAAATCGTAAAAGCTTTGTAATTACTAAAAATACTATAAATAAGATACTTATAATACTTTACTCACGTTTTTATGCAAAAATCCCACTAAATCACAATTTACACTTCAACAATAATCACTCGTATGGCGCGCGAAAGCACCGCGAAAGGCCATAACCGCGCGACTGGCCGACATCATGGCATCAGTCGTTTTCAACTCGTTCACCTTTTTTTCTTCGATGGGTCTAGATTGTCTTTGGTTATTGAATGAACGTGACATTTATTCCTCTATAGAGTAGCGAAAACTGCATACGAAAATAACACGTATTTTAAAAGTATTAAGCACTAAAGTGCGGTGACGGCGGTGATGCCCATACGTCATTTCGAAATGACGGTGGCTATTGTGCGAACATGTGGGGGCGTCTTTTCGAAACGACGGCGGTCGGTCGGGAGTTCATGTTTTTGTCTTTGAGAATGTTTAGATAAAATGTCCAACAATATCATACATATACCTAAATGAATTTTAGAACTGTGTGTTTTATATTTGTGGCGGTAGAATAAAGCAAAATTATGCGAAAACGAGAAAGTAGGTAGCGCCTTAAATGGTTTTCGCGTGAGGGAATAACCACATCCATCCACCTTCACGCATTCACTTTTATGATACTCGTATTACTAGGATTTATAACATTGTGGACAGCAATAAAGACGGCGTGGGCACGTCCGATTAACTTTGCCAGATTGCTAATGAAGCTAAGCTGCGACAGAAATAGACATGGTAATAATACCTCCCCTCCGAAGCCTATATAGCCCGTTACGCGGGAGGATAAGCCGCCAGCAATAGGACATGGGACAGCGTTGGGGGGGCGGTGCAAACGTGACTTTTGAAAATATACTAGAACGCATATTTTACAGAGTTTAAAATTATTGGTAGAGTTTGTCATGTTGTTGGCAATGAGACGCGTGATGATAGTATTCCTGTTAATTATAATTTGTGAACAATGAAAAATTGTATAGATAGGTATAGAACTTTGCGTTTTCTTCAAAAATGCTAAAGAAATTCAAAAACAAATAAAAACAACAAAGAAAAAAAAATTTAATTGCTTGTATTCATTTTTCAACTTCTATAGCACTGTTAAAGAAAATGTAAAGTTCTATACGAAATTTACAACTTTGCTATATTCGTAATCAATTTTCAAGAAATCTGTAGAGATTTCTAAATTGGATATTGATATGAAGTCATTAACAATGAATTGAGACTACTTTGGCTTAACAAAGTAGAAAAGAGATTAATAAGTTATAGATTATGTCGGGGCTGGTAAGAGCTCGGTGGCCGAGAGGTCTAGGCGTCAACACGGTATGTTGGGGACGCGGGTTCAAATCCCGACCTAGACGAAATTTTTCTTTATTGATATTGATTTCTTATTTGATTTTATTAATTTTTCAATAAAAAATTCATTAAGTCATTTCAATTTTGTAAATGTAAAACTATATGTGTGATTTTTGTCCCAACTTTAATTAATTTCAAGTAACTGATCTCAAGAAACTTTCATCTGATCTGTTATTTGTATACACAAATTATTAATTGTTCCGGTATAGTTACTTATAATAATTTTGAAAATCTTTTGATGATTTATTAAAATGTTTATTGCTTAATAACTGTTTTTATGATCGGTATTACGAATGACAAATTTAAGTTCACACTTAATTGACTACAATTGTATAGTCCAAATCCAATTAAGTGTCATTTCTACAACAGCAAACATTATTATATGTAAATACTACTTACAATTTCACCTTAATGGATCTGAAGCATATCACAATAGGTGGACCAAAACATGTTATATTATTATAGTGTTACGTTTTTAATGTCACCTGTATTACTCGGTCAATCAATATGCTTCAAATTAGTTCATCAACATCATTCATCAACAGATCGATGGCATGATAGAACATACAAATGTACCATGTGAAAAGCCTTCTAATTCCATCGATCTATCGGCGGATAAATTTTTCATTAGTTATATTAGTATATGAACTAATATAACTAATGAAAAATTTATCCGCCTCCTTAATCTAATCAGCTAAAAGATGCTCTGAATGGGTGGTAGGTAAAAAAATTGGACGAATCAAAAGAGCTTTCAAGTCATATTTGAATAAAGAATATTTTACTTTGATTTGAAAAGCTAATGGTTGAGACTATAATAGGTCATCCAGTCTCGGAAGGTTGCCAGTTCCAGAACTATAGTTTTCGAAACTTGGAATTCAAATGTTTGCTTTATACCAGAATTCCGGAAGTAGTTACGGCAATAGGGGTTCATTTTGTTGAAAAAAAAGTTTTTTTTTTTAAATTTTACTATAGAAAAATAAGAAAATAGAAGACGAGTCGTCGAGCGGCTCACTTTATTCAACGGACAACATGAAAATCGCGCACGTAATTTTTTCTCTCTAACTCATAAAAATTAAGGATCCTCCATCAGCTCGGTTCATTACTACCAGACGTAAATACCTGAATAGCTTCGGAAGAAACATGCAACACGTTGGACAAACTTACCTAAAATCTTTAAGGATTTCCCTCAATTTTCCTAAGCCCCCATCAAATCAAATCCTGACTTTGGTGACAATGGGTCCACCGCCGGAGTATACTCTATCGAATACAAAAAGAATTTTGAAAATCGGCCCACAATTGGCGGCGTAATCGCGTCACATACAACACAAATAAAAAACATACGCATCGAATTGATAACCTCCTCCTTTTTTGAAGTCGGTTGAAAATACAGAATTATTTTGTGATTAAAAGTTAAGACCGGAACAACGAGATTAATCGCCAGTTTCGGAAATGAAATCTCGATGAAAATAGTCCGAGATTCCGGAATTTCGCGATTCCAGAATCTCGGAATTGAAGCCCTAGTTGAGTTGAGACCGCCCAGTATTAATTTGGAGGTCTCAGGTCCGATTCCCCACGGGCGGAAGATTTCCCGCTTTGTTTGGTTGGTGGTGGGGCATCTGAGCTCGCCTGGCTAGCTACCGCCTTCTTACCTAAGCTAGTCGCCATGAACAATGTAAATAAAATTGTTGTCTATACTAATATTATAAAGAGGAATGATTTGATTGTTTGTTTGTTTGTATTGAAAAGGCTTCGAAAACTACTGAACCGATTTTGATGAATGTTGGTATAGGGATAGTTCGAGACCAGGGGAAGGACATAGGGTAAATTTCCTACGGGGAAATATAAAATTCCCACGGGAAAACGAAAATAACGCGGACGAAGTCGCGAGCGGAAAGCTAGTTTCCTATAATTGGCTAGATGACTAAAAATTTTTTTTGCTTCAATAGAAGCTCATTCATATAATAAACAGAAAGAAAAAATTTGTTTTCGAATAACTATAAAAACAACTAAGATATAAGGTATTAAAGATTTTTCTCCATCTCTTTCTAGCAAAATTTACAAGGAGTTTATATGGCCGTACTCAACAATGACGTCACGGTTGATGTCGGACCTCTCTGTCTAATCGCCTTCAAATAAACAACTTAAAATGCTTGTATCTAATGTATTTCTAAGCCGATTTTAATTGTAATTTCACAGGACTGCATCTTTTTCCGCCGTATTTTAATATTTAATGACGAGACGTAAAAATTAGAATTCAGTCATCATCCCAATTAGAGGTAAAGCAGCCAGTTGCTCAGTTGTTGAGGATTTCAGGTGAAGCTCGTTTCCATCTTCGGGCCTCATCGCCATTTACCATCAGGTGAGATGTAGGCTAAGAGTTAAAAAAGATACACGATGTAAGTGAAACATTTTTCGGATCGTAGGCATTTAAATTAAAGTTTTTCGAAAATTATTCGATTTAGGGTATTCAAAGCGCGTTTTAAATCTTAACTTACATCTTTTCTTCTGAAAAGAACATTATAAATAAAAAATAATAAATAAAAAACAAATTGTAATAAAAAATTATAAAATAAATAAAAAAGAAAAAACAAACCAAAATAATAAGAAAGACTTATAACGCTCTACACCTGAATCAAACCACTGCCACACAGATTAAAAGTCGAAGATTTAACGCATAGAACAATCTTGTGTCTTGACCTATAATATGACGTAGAGAAATTAAAGATCTCATGTTTGATGAAATAATTTGAGGCTTGTTAAAAAAGTTTCACTTCAGAAACTAAAACTATCTTAACATTCATAGATTATTCAAGGCTAAATTAACTTAAAATTAATGCAAAGGAAACAGAAAAGGGAAATGAAAAAGGTTCTATTAATATTTTCCTATTTAGATAGTGGTTCCTAGTCCGAAGGTACGGCTTAGAAGGACTACTCTCTATCCCCCTTACAAATAAGAGTTACACTCCCGTTGCACACTTGTTTAAAATTACATTTCCATAGAAAATGTCGTTTTAAACACGTGTTTAACGAAAGTGTAACTTTTATTAGTAAGGGGGTATGTCTGTAAACGAATCACAGCACACGAGAGGCAACCTACATGTAAAGTTGGGATGATTTTTTAACCGATTAAAAAAATGAGGAAGTTCTCAATTCGATGCGTATGTTTTTTTTTGTGTGTATGTTACGCGATTACGCTGCCAAAAAGTTAGGATCTAATAATGGGATCCCATGAAAATCGAGGAAAACCCTTAAATTTTTAGGTGTGTCCAACGTGTTTTGTGTGTATGTTAAGCGATTAATCCGCAAATTCTGAACCGATTTTATTAAATCTTTTTTTTATTTGATAGACTCCTAGGGTGGTCCCAAGGTCACCAAAGTCAGATTTGATGATGGGATCCCATGAAAATCGAGGGAAACCTTAATTTAATATAAGCTTACCGAAGGTGAGCTGGTGTTAAATTAGGGTTTCTCAATTCACTAAAAAGATTTCATTCATTAAAAAGATAAAAATAAAAATAATTTTACAAGAAATAAAAACAGACTTTAAAAACACTGAAAAGTTAAAAATGATATAATGTGTATACACGTAATGTCATTTAACCCAAAATTTTCATCTAAATCATAGACATGATGATGATACTATGATATACATGAAAATTTCGAGTTAAATGACATTACGTGTATACACGTAATGTCATTTAACTCAAAATTTTTTTATTTTAATAATAAGTTTTAGATAACGCATTGATTATTTATTGGTTATTATGAAACACCGTGTATATCTAATACCTATACAGCCCCCGTAGCATGAGCACCGAAACACGATATGATAAAACGATAACTCGATATGAACTGTCAAAATATATTGCATATAATGGCCACATTTAAATTTTATCGACATTAATATATTAATAACGCTCAAAATAACAATGCCAATGTCCAAAACACACTAAAACATCAAGATAACTAAAAAAAAATCCAACATTTTTAACAGCTTATATCGATATATCGTTTTATCATAACGTGTTTCGAAGACTCGGACAAAAGACGTACAGAGAACGACAGTTCCCAAAAACGATTATAAGCTTAGAGTTAGAGAGTACGCCTACATCGAATTAATTGGATTTCGTAGCTGAATAGCGTTTCGAGGACCTGTTTAGTGCTTCAATTGGAGGCATTTTATCCTAATCCTTTACACGCCCTGCCTGACCCAACATTTTCGTTACAAACACTCCGCCAATACTACAGATAGTTTGAAAAGATTAGATCGAGTCCGTTCAATTCAATTTACTCTCTATCTACACTATTATTATAAAGAGGAAAGATTTGTATGTATGTAGCGAATAATCATAAAAACTACTGGACCGATTTCAAAAATTCTTTCACCATTAGAATGCTACATTATCCCCGATGAACATGGGCTACAACATTATTTTTCCTACGGGAAAATATAAAATGCCCATGCGAAAACAAAAATAATACGGGCGAAGCTGCGAGCGGAAAGCTAGCGCTGTTGAACTTCGCATGGTGATAAGTGAAGATAAAGTCGACTGTGGAAAGAATTTATACAGATTTCTAAATTGTTTATTGTAAACAATGCATACAAGGGTGTCATTATCTCTTAAATTGCTATAAGTATATAGCTTTTCGGTATAGAGCGTCGGTGGCGCAGTGGACTCGGCACTTGCCTTCCAATCGGGGGATCGGGGTTCGAGACCCGCCATGTACCAATGTGTTTTTCGTTTCGAATTTCATATGTACATTTGTCTGACGCTCCTACGGTGAAGGAAAACATCGTGAGGCAACCTGCATACATCTCCGAAGAAATTCAATGATGTATGTGAAGTCGACCAATCCGCACTGGGCCAGCGTGGTTGACTAAGGCCTAATCACCCTAATATAGGGTAGGCTCGAGCCCCTCGGTGGGGACGTATATGGGCTGTGATGTTGATGATATAGCTTTTCCAGATAACCATAGAGGATGTAAGCAAATTAAGCTGTTGAAAAATATACTTACATGTGTATGTATGTGTATGTGTGTAAAAGTATGTATTTGTGTATTATGTGTGTATAATGCACATAATAATTTAAATTTTTGTAGTCAATATTCCTTTGTCGCATGCGATTGAGGGAGGGCGGGCGGTGCACCATTGGCCTGCGTAGTTAGTACCAACTATCGACAATTTCTGTCGGAAGTTTTGCTATAATACCTACTCCTTAACAATTAGTAATGGACTTCCGAAAAATAACGCCTGACACCATTAATTACATTATTATTAGCTTAAATTTGCTTGTAACGATTTGTCATCGATTGTTCTTCTTTTTTGTTTCTCTTTTTCTTTGGACTCTTTCAAGTGCGGATATGACGTGAAATACGAACTCTTTTAATAGAATCTAACACTTTAGTACCACGTTATAATGAATAGATGAAGTAATTGATGAGGATATCAAACTGAATACACACCATTACAATATGACATGACACTAACTAGTCGGTGTTACACATGGACCTACAAAAAATACGGACGTAGTGTGGCATTAAACAAATGTGAAGCATGCAAGGTGAGACAATTTCATGTGTTTGTGCACGACCTACACTCACACAGATGTACCAGGTGAGACAAACAGGGGCCCAATTCCGCTAATAAGTTACAGCCGAATCGAAACAAAACCGTTGCGATCGACCAATCGTAGCGCGGTATATTGCCATACATTTGTTCGATAACGTGATAATGTGGCGTTCTGATTGGTCGATCGCAACAGTTTAGTTTCGGTTCGGCTGTAACTTATTAATGAATGATGAACTCTTGATTTATCAACGTTCCGTCCGTCTTTTTTTCAGATTCGTGCATAGACATTATATAATGAAAACATGTTTAAGAAAAATTATTTCTTCTTATTAGAAGGCGGTACGTAGGCTTTTTGTCGATCTTTGTAAAATATCAGTCGGGCGGCTATGAAGTTCCCAGCGTACAATAGCGATCAACAAGATAGGACGGCTTGGTTAACAATACCCTCTATACAACGGGCGATATCACAATGTTATCCGGATATAGCCGTTGATAACATGAAAACAGTCCTATACATTCGCTCTGGCCGCTGACATTCCATAATTACTTCTGTTATATGATGAGCAATACTGAATTAATAACAGTACTGCTCACCATCCAATCAATATTGTAACACTTGCTCATCATCCAATCAATCTTGTTACACTAGCTCACCATCCAACCAGTGTTTTACAATCATACCTGTAAATCAATGCAATCAAAAGAAAAAGTTAGTGTCGTATGTTTTCGCAAATTTTACGATTTTACAAGGGAATCGAAACCTACTATGGGGCGCTTTACGTTGTCATAGAGTCACGGAATTTGGTAAGAAGCGAGGTCTAATCAATGTTAAGGAAAATATCTGAAAACGGTAAAATTGGACATAGTAAGCAACCATGAATATGTAACCGTAAATAAATACTTATCTATACTATAATATTACAAAACTGAAGAGTTTGTTTGATTGTTTGTTTGTTTGTTTGGTTGAATGCTTTAATCTCAGGAAATATTGATTCAAATTGAAAAATACTTTTTGTGTTGGATAGTCCATTTATCGAGGAAGGCTTTAGGCTATATAGCATCACGCTACGATTAAAAGGAACTGAGCATCATGAAAAATGTTGAAAAAACGGGGAAAAATATATAGCGAAACGTAGATCGCGGACACAGCTAGTACCTAGATAAGTTTTTACGGAACCCTAGGTGCGTGAGTCCAACTCACACTAGGCCGGTATTTTATTTTATTTAAGTACATAAGTAGCAAGTGAACGTAAGGGCGCATATAGACAAACGACACAGGCTATTTTGGCCGTCGACAGCTAGCGGCGGCAGAGCTCGATACGTCGTCGGCGATAGCGACGACATATTTTGAGGTTTACCCGGAGCGGGACTCTGTACCAGCCCCCCCCCTTTTTTTTCGACGGGAATGCGTGACCGCACCGTACTCGCCGTTGGCTAGACGACGAGCGTGTGTGGGGCTCTCCCGGCAGAGTGCCGGGCCTACCCACTAAACCCCACGACAAAACACTACTAAACAACACGATATCCCATCAAAAACATAAATGTGAAATGAGAGCCAAGTTCAATATTATGAATATGCGTCGTTGTTGACTGCGCCGACAAGAGAATTGAGATCTATAATATGGGTGCCAAGTTCAGATAAATAATATAATAATTTACATATAATTATTAACACAATGCATTTATATCACTTGGGATGTAATTCAACTTCAGGATTCGAATTGGCCAGTTTTTAACAAGAAAAAATCAAATTTTAGACATTATAGAAAATTAGCCTGAAGTTCAAAGCCTGAAGTTGAATAACATCCCAAGTGAATAAGGTTAGTAGGTAAGTCAGGTTTTTGATCTATAAGTCAGTGAGTCTGTCATAAAAATGACGGTTTTTAAACGTAAATATATCAATAACTGTTTGAGTTACATTAAAACCATTTTGTATTCTAGGCAAGCTAAGGTGTTTTAATAAATGTGCCAAATTTCAAGCATGTAGCTACTTGAAATTTGGCACATTTATCAAAACACTTTAACTTGCCTAGAATACAAAATGGTTTTTTCATTACTCAAGTAGGTCTGAAGTTGCCTGAGGAGCGGGTTGAAAGTAATACTTTTCAGCCCTAGGGAGAATCACTTTCAACTGACAGCTGCTGTCAAAGTTAATAATTAGCACAATGAGTTCATCTGATTCAGGTCATGGAGTTAACGCCTGATTGTATAAGAGAAAGCGGGCTAAAGCAGAAGTTGTTGATTTATGTAAAATAAAATTTACACGTTTTTTCTTTAGCTAATTCATTGTTTTAGTTTTACTTTCCTTGTATTCGTAATGAAAAGCACAGTGTTTACCTCGGGTTAAAGACTTATTTAGTCCCTCGCACTATTGGTGCCCTCGCTACGCTCGGGCGCCAAACACCGTCTCGGGACTAAATAAGTTACTTTCACCCCTGGGGTAACAATGTACTATTTAAATAGATTTTGAGTTTTCAAAGAGTCAAAAGTAGCGCTAAATGGTTCGTGTAATATTACACACTGCTGCTACGTCGCCAGTTCCTTTTTCTTTGAACTTGGCTGGACACGCTGTCGCGTATCTAGAATCTAGATATCTGTAAAAACTGTAAAAAAAAGTTGGATTTTTCAGCTATCATGAAGTTTTGAGTATGTTTTGGATATTGGTGTTGTTATTTTGGATATTATTAATATATTAATGTCAATTAAATTTCAAGGAAGCCATTAAATGCAACATATTTTAACAATTCATATCGATTTATCGTTTTATCATATCGTGTTTCGGTGTTCATGTTACGGGGGCAGGGTCGTCTGCTTGGGGACCTCCGTCTTGCCTATTCCTGCCGCAAAGCAGCATTGCTGTGTTCCGGTTTAAACGGTAAGATATGGCAGTGACACTACTGGGTACCATGACTTTACATCTTATGTCACAAGTTGGCAACGTACGCTGTGGTTCTTGTAACACCGTTTTTTCTTAAAATTTCATAAAACACTAATTTTGCAAAAACATTTTGGTTTCACTGTAGTTTTAACACAAATTTCACAACTAAAATCATAATTACAATAACTTTGTCAATTGATTTCACAATGTCAATGTCAAGTGTCAACGTCAACGTCGTTTCACGTCACGTCATTGACATTTGCAATTATCTTTGGTCATTATTCGATTTTGGCATAAACAAAATAAATCTCGCGTTTATCCTGGCCTTATTTACAAAGATAGTTTTTTTTCGCCCGAAATCCCGTGCTTCCATTTAGGTGGGTTGATTTTCTCAAAATTCGGAATTTGACATTTAGACCGTTTGTTTTGATCATTTCTATAGACATATTATAATAAAATACTGATGTTGTTATAAGAGTGGATGTGTGGTTATTAAAAAAGATGTAAATAATAAGATATGTTAGGACATATTCAACACGTATATTTTATCAAGACAAGTCAACAGACAAGAGTGACATGTTCTATATATGAAAAACCGAACATCTATTCTGTTTGTATTAAATAAGGTTCTATGCCACCTTAACCAGCAACACTTCCCCTGAACCACAATTTAATACAACATTAGTTATAATTAAAAACTTAAACATATAACTAATTAACCTAATCCCATTTGAGTGCAACAGAACTTATGTTTTTCTGAGAACAATGGTTTGGTTAACACATCGGCTACCATTTCTTCCGTAGGGAGATAACTAATATTAATTACATTCGTATCAACAGCTTCTCTCACATAATGGTAACGAATATCTATGTGTTTCGATCGCCTATGAAACACTGGATTGACAGCTAATTTATGCGCTGACTGGTTGTCACAAAATAGCTCAACGGTGAACATCGAATCAACGATTAATTCAGACAGCAAATTTTTCAAGTAAGTTGCTTCCTTAGCAGCTTCACTTAAAGCAACATACTCTGCTTCAGTGCTCGACAGACTGACACATGATTGCTTACGACACTGCCACGCAATAGTATTACCGGCATATTTAAACGTAAAGCCAGAAAATGACTTTCTGTCACGAACATCACCGCCCCAATCTGCGTCTACGAATCCCTGAACTTTAGTGCAGTTAGAGCTACTATACACTAGACCAGCACCCTGTGTCCCTTTGAGATACCTCAATACACGCTTAGCTGCCATCCAATGTTCCATAGTGTGACACGTATTAAATTGGCTCAAATACGAAACTGCATACGTTATATCGGGACGCGTAAACACGCTCAGATACATAAGGCATCCGATCAACTGTTGATAAGGGACCTTACCTTGTTCTAAAATTTTATCGTCAGTGAACTTGACGTTAGGGTCCAAAGGAGTCCGGACAGGTTTACAGTCTGACATGCCAAAACGTTCTAAAACCTGCTCTACATGCCGCGCCTGACACAATTTCATCGTCTTATGCTCTTTGTCGCGCTCCACTGCAACACCTAGAACATGCCGAACTGCGCCTAAGTCCTTAATTTTAAAAGGCTTTTTAAGATTATCTTTAAGCTCGTTAGCCAGGCCATAATCATTAAAACAGATTACAAAATCATCGACATATAAAGCAATATATAAAATAGAACTATTAACACGCTTAATAAATACACATTGTTCAAGCTTACACTGTACATAACCTATAGACAAAAGCACATCTTTAACTCTCTGATACCAAGCGCGAGAGGCTTGTTTGAGTCCGTAAACCGCTTTCTTCAGCCTATACACCTTGTTCTCATTATTTGGAACAACAAACCCTTCTGGCTGACACATATAAATGTCTTCAGTCAACTCTCCGTTGAGAAATGCAGTTTGAACATCAAGATGTTCAATCTCCAAATCCATCTCAACAGAAATAGCCAACAGCAGCCTCATAGTACTATACCGCACTACAGGAGAATAGGTCTCGTAGTAATCCTCACCATACCTTTGAGTGAAGCCCTTCGCTACCAGCCGCGCCTTATACCGGGATATCTTCCCCTCGGCGTCACATTTGATTTTGAAGATCCACTTATTTTTAACCACGTTCTTACCCAATGGTCTGTCGACCAGCTCCCAAGCCTCGTGTTCTGTGAATGAGTTGATCTCTTCCTGCATAGCCTGTAGCCACAAATCGTTTTGCCCAGAGTTCAACGCCTCCTTCACAGTACTCGGTTCCTCCAGTACGACATCTCTGACTAACATAGTCGTTGGCTGTCTAGGTCTAAGATTATACCTGGGTAACTGAACTGGCTCCTCGAAACTGTCTTCATAAATCGAAATGCTGTCGCCGTCATTCCGAATCACGTCACACGCAGAACAAGGGCTTGGTTTCTCGTTTGACACATCACCGTTGACAACAGTTCCAGGAATGTCAACATTGCCCACCTTCCCCTCAACTTTTGTTTCCTCGTCTTCCCCTGAAAGAAACAGACGTGTAACAGACTGCCTATGATTAGACTCTTTCGCCGGGAAAATTGCTTCATTAAAAATGACGTCACGACTTCTCATAATTTTATGAGTTTTAGGGTCGTATAATCTAAAAGCTTTATTATATTCGTCATATCCGACAAAAATATACCGCTTGCTCCTAGGTTCAAGCTTATGTCGCTTTATCTCCGGAATATGTACAAAAGCTTCACATCCGAAAACCCGCAAATGATCATACCTCACCGTTTGCCCCGACCACACCTCCTCTGGCGTTTTCCCACCTAATCTACTGGATGGTGAACGGTTAATGAGATATGCAGCTGTGTTTGCTGCTTCAGCCCACATTTTGTGATCCAAGCCCGAGTGATACAGTAAACACCTCACTCGCTCCAAAATTGTCCTATTCAGACGTTCAATGGAAGCATTTGTTTCGTGAATGTACGGAACCGACAACTGATGTATAATACCTTTATCCCTAAAGTACTTACTCAGTTCCTCGTTCACGTACTCCGTCCCATTGTCTGACCTAACAATCTTAACTTTGGACTCACACTGGTTCTCCACAAGCTTTATGAACTCCTTGGTAACAGCAGAGACCTCGCTTTTATATTTGAGAAAGTACACGAATACTTTCCTAGAGTGATCATCAAGAAAGGTTAAAATATATCGCTTACCAGAGTGAGATAAAACCGGAATATAGCACAAATCTGTATGCACCAGGTCCAATCGCTTTTTGACAACATCGCGTCCTGATGATTTGCACGGAAAACGTACTTGTTTGCTTTTTACGCATGTTGTACAAAATTCGTTTTCATCTTTATTTACCTGAAACTTGATGACATTTGACAACGACTTTAAACTGTCAAAGCTAATATGACCTAGTCTATTGTGCCAGGACTCCTTTGTAACCTCTTTATTAGCACTATACGCCTTTTCGTTTGTATGCAGCTTGTAAACACCGCCTACATTCCTAACTGAAGTAATAAGTAAATTAATCCTAAATATATTACAATGTGCGCTAATAAACTCTACTCGGAAACCTTTCTTAGTTAAACTACTTACAGATATTAAATTTACACTCAAACCCGGTATATACATAACATCTTTTAATATAAAATCATGGTCACCTAACTTAATGTTTATATCGCCGACACCAACACATTTCAATGCCTGCCCGCTTGCCACACTCACTTCTGTTTGACGCGAAGTAAAGTTCTGCAACCATTCTCGTACTCCCGTCATGTGCTCTGACGCTCCCGAATCCACATAAAAGGAATCCAACGGTTCACACGACGCCATCATAGCTTTATCGTCCTGTTTGCAGTCTTTCTTTGTGTGACCAGCCTTACCGCATTTCCAGCACTTAAACTTCTTCTTTCCTCTCTCATTTTTATTTCTACAATTTTTTGTAATCAAGCACTCACCGCTTCTGTCAGTCCATTTCTTTTCTTGCAGAAGCTTGGCTTTCACAAAATCGCTTGTCAATTCTGACACACTTTCCAGAGCCATGATCATTGGATCATATTTGGATGGAAGACCTTGAAGAATGATGGCTGCTAGGAATTCGTCATCCACGGGCTTGTTGACTGCTGCAAGTTGCTGAGATAGTGATAAACAGTGATTGATGTACTGCTCCATATCACCACAGAAGTCTACTAAACGCACGCTGCATAGATCTCTCAACAGCCGTAGTCTTCGCCCGAGACCCTTGTCTTCATACGCCTTCTCCAGATTATTCCACGCTACTTTCGCGGTATCAGCATCCATAACGTGAGAAACACAGCTACTATCTACCATGAGACATATCTTCGCAAGAGCTTTCTCATCAGTACGCTTTCTCACTTCAGGTGCAGTTTTATCATCCATTGGATATCCCTCTATCGATCTCCATAGATTTTCATGTACTAGTAAATTCCTCATATAAAACTTCCAGAGACGGTAATTCTCCCGACCTCTGAGCTTTTCTGCGGAGAAACCACTACTGCCCTCACCGGTACTCATAGTGTAAATCTGCTATCTTAAAACTTACGGTTTTTAATTTTGATCCACACGCCGCTATGCTGGGCCCATAACCTGATGTTGTTATAAGAGTGGATGTGTGGTTATTAAAAAAGATGTAAATAATAAGATATGTTAGGACATATTCAACACGTATATTTTATCAAGACAAGTCAACAGACAAGAGTGACATGTTCTATATATGAAAAACCGAACATCTATTCTGTTTGTATTAAATAAGGTTCTATGCCACCTTAACCAGCAACAAATACACTTAAAGCTACAGATCATATAATTATGGTTTCGTCGAATAGAATTTGGAAAGCATTCACAGTTTGTTTATGGTTACTTTTACATTACGTTTTGTTTTTCAACCAAACTTATAACCTTGGCTGGAAATACTTATTGCAGATTGTAGAATTTCGAAAGATCCGTATGTTGACTCGACACATCTTGAAACAAGTTAAGAATCTTACGAGTGTTATGAAATGAATTTGGTTTCGTCGCCAATACGACGCTTAACATTCGGCAAACGGACCTCGGTTCTAGTAGCTGCATAAATGCAAATCTGTGCGTGAATGGAACGCGCCCTATCTCACCGTAGTCTGTGAACGCGTCTATGCTATGATCTCGGAGCTGGATAACTAGTCTGTGAGACATCGACTAAAGTAATTTGTTATTGATTACCTAGGATTTGCGAACAGCATTTTAAATCTTAATTTCTGCGAATAAAATCCATAGGTATTTCTCCCGTTTTCCGTGTGAATTTAATTTGAAAAGCTATTTCCAAAGTCAGTTATTTTTGTTTTCAGCTTGAAGAGTAAAAGCTCAATCATATTTATAATCGCCGGCGCGCGATTCATTGAATTAGTTGAATAAATAAATTATATCGATAGATAATACTCCGCCCACACTAAGGTATCTAATTAACTTATTATATTTCATGATTTAAAACAGATTTTGTTAATTTTATTTTTATTAGTGGGTATATTGATTATTAAATCAAACATATTACATTTCCGAAATTCGCCTTTTTCGTCCCCTATTTCATTAAAAAAACCTGATAGTAAGCGGCATTTTAGTGGGATTAATGCATATATTGAGTAACACTTGTGAATTTCATGTTAAATTCTAGATTTTCACTATATTGAGTTTCACATCATACTTTGGCAAATAACTCACAAATTAAGCTGTTTTCTTTTTATTAATAGCAGTCATTATACACAAAATAGGTGCTCTCCCCTCCATATGTCCTTTTTATTAACTAACCAATAAGAAACTTTGACAATTCATTGAAAATTATGTTTGGAATTAACTTGCAATGTTTGTTACATGAAATTCGAATGTATTGACTGGGATTCCTTCAGAACTCAGTGTTAGACCCACTGACCCTAAGATCATAGGCATATTTAATTATATTTTTTAACCTAACACTGTGCTATGAATCTCCAGGGCAGTTACCGGAGGCCGTAGGGCTCCGCTGCTTGACCTTACAGCTAGAAACCATAACAAAATAACCTAACATCAAGGAGGAATTCTGTGGAATTACACAAGTAACAAATATACATATAGAGAGAGAATAAGTTAAGAAACTGGAATATCATATCCCTGACCCGTGATTGCAAGACTTAGCATAGAAGGTACGATCCACTAACAACCGCTCCGGGGAAGGCTACTAATTTCTTTTAAAAAAAAGGAAACCTATAACTATTTGTTCGTGTACTTTATTGCCCCTCATTTTGTAGTTTTGTACCCAATTTGTACCTGATTTTTACCTGCCGAGATTGATCAAACAAACCTGAACCATCCTGCCCTTGGCTTGTATCAATTAAAGATTTAGTTAAGTGCTTTGCATTGATTTTGCAGGGATTTTGTTTACTTCAGTAACATTATGCATAAGTGAATTATAGTTATGTACCTACCCGAATAAAGCTTTTCATTTTGTATCGGACTAAAGGAATAAGTTTGTTTTTTTTCTTTCAACTTTAAGATTTCCCTATATTTCTACAATTTAGCAAGAAAAAGTACTACATTCTTCTGTTGCCGATTTGCTGCGAATCTCACAAGAGCCACATGTACTATAGGTGACTGTTACCACTTACCATCAGGTGGGCAGTTTGCTTGTTTGCCAACTAAGTTGTATAAAAGAAGTTGCAGTGTAAAGAAAATGGCGGGCGCGTCACTTTACGCACGGTTTCCACCGATACGTGTCGTTGACTAAAATAGCTTGTCTCCACTATGCTTAAGGCGCATAGTACGGTCAATCATAAAAAATCACTGCAGTAAAAACCGGTTCTTTTCAGAAATATTGAATGAAAAAATCTTTAAAAAAGATATGTTATTATTCAACGCATTCTTTAGAGGATGGTCTTTTTAATTTTTTGATAAATTAATTAAAATTTGGTTAAATGTGACCCAAACAGGCCTCGATTTTAAAACTTTAAACCTAATCGCGTCGTAAATATTAGGTTAAATCATATACTTTCGATTTCAATAAATAAAGTGAACGATATTCTAGGGGATGGTCCTTTTAGATTTTTCTTATTCGCCTTAATTAATTTTTAATTTAAATAATTCATCTTACGCGTAAAGGTTTGCTTAAATATTCCCCTCATTCTCACTCACTCACTCCTATGTAATCAGTGCGGGACGATCGACGCAAGGTCATTGGGAGCACTATGCGCCTTAAGCTATTTATTGTATGCCGCTTTAAATACCAAGCGGTTATGTGCGCTTAAGCGATTTTACTCGCATGTAATGTGAGAATGGGCTATTCAGAAGATTGCCGTTAATTACATTATGACCGCCCTGCAACAGTAGATGGTAGGTATTTCCTTGACCGCGGAGTTCCCTAATTAGGCTCAGGGGGCCGTATGAGGAGCACCTCTGAATAAATAACGAGAAGGGTTACATGTCAAGAATTTTTTATGAGAATTCTACGCTACATTGTGCATACACTTAGCTCTTACTATTACACGAGTTAAAAGCATTGGAAAATTGGAAGGGAAATTTAATTTCCAATACTTATTAAAATATGGACTCGATCTCAAATTACTCTTTCAATGTGTGTGTATTTCATTTACATAAATCTTTATTCCGAAGAGTTTTCACTAATTCAAGATGAATTTTCAGACTGATCCATTTTGCAAGATACTGTAGCTCTTTAGAAATAGTATTGTGAATGGAAAAAAATGATGAAATGGAGTGATGTCAAATGGCAATCTGTCAGATCTGGTATAGTCTAGACATGCGGCAACGTGTCTAGCCAAGTTCAAAGAAAAAGGAACTGGTGACGCGACGTAGCAGCCGTGTGTAATATTAAGGCCCCTATAGCCGCCAATGGCCTTGAGCGTACGGGCGTGGCCTAGTGTTCGCGCCGCGCCACCCGTCGTTATCTCGCATCTAAATATCAATAGTAGGGTGTACGTCGGTGTTACATTTTTTGGGACTATGCAATAGTTACGTGGGGCGCAGTAATGTGAAAACAATTGACAGTCAAATGAATCAAATTGTATTCTTCAGCTAAAGCGTTCAATTTTCAAATGTAGTAATAACTTTTTAAATCTATACTTACTAATATTATAAAACTGAAGACTTTGTTTGTTTAGTTGAACGCGCTAATCTCAAGAACTACTCATTCAAATTGATTTTTTTTTGTGTTGGATAGCCCTTTCATCGAGGAAGGCATCAATAACATCGCGCTATGACTAATAGGAGCTGAGCATCAATATTTTGTCTGTAAAAACGGAACGGTTGTAAAAACGGAAAAAATATATGGCGAAACGTAGTTCGCGGGCACAGTGACCGCCTATTGTTTATGTAAGTGACCAATTTCGGAAACTTAGCGTGACCTATGTAGGTACAAGTTTATCTTGTCTTTTTTTTTATAGTTATGAAAAAAGTAACTTCATTCAAGTTGTTCAGTCAGTCAGTTTGAATATAAAAATGGTCATGCTGATGAATCGAACCCAGCTTAGCCAAGCGGGCAGTCAAATGTATATTTTAGCAAGATGATCATTGACATACAAAGAGACAGATAGACAAACATCATTAGTTATAAGACAAAATCGTGAGCTTGAAATATATTATACACCGTGTTTGGTCAATACCCTATCAACCCGAAACTTACCTATATTAACGTAGTCATGTAAAGATATGGCATCATTGAAAATTCGAAATTGTATAGGTAGACCCAACTATTTGTATGCGGAATTTCAAAATTAATTTTACAATTTCGATTTTTCAATGCCGCCATAATTTTTTATGACTATGTTAACACGGGTAGGTTTTGGCTCAACTCACGATTTTCTCATAAAAGTTATGAAAATGTCTGTCTTTTTGTATGTTCATGAAAGAAAAATTCAAGAATAAAAAAATACTTTATTCATTTAATTTTCCACAAATATTAAAATTCCGAAAAACCTTTCACGTAAAGGACTAACAAATTCCGTATTGTGACTTTTTGTCTCTTCGTTTTCTACCCTTCGCTTTTTAGGGTTCCGTAGCCAAATGGCAAAAAACGGAACCCTTATGGATTCGTCATGTCTGTCTGTCTGCCCGTCCGTATATCACAGCCACTTTTTTCCAAAACTATAAGAACTATACTGTTGAAACTTGGTAAGTAGATGTATGATGATTTTCGTAAAAAAATAGAAAAACAAACAATAAATTTTGGGGGTTCCCCATACTTAGAACTGAAACTCATTTTTTTTCTAAAATAAGAGAATGATAAAACTACAAAAAAATATGTGATGTATGTACATTACCATGCAAACTTCCACCGAAAATTGGTTTGAACGAGATCTAGTAAGTAGTTTTTTAATACGTCAAAAATTGTGAACCGCAATTTACCTTTCATTCAATCAACTCAAATATAAAAAAATAATAATTTCATAAACATAAACCTTATGCATAAGCCGTGAACCATTATTTTCTAATAATAAAAATCCCATCATTTAGGTACCTAATTATAATGTTTACTTATCAATAAGTTAATAAAAAAAAATATTAAAACATCGATCAAAGTTACAACGCACTACAAGAACTTTTATATTATGTTACTTGCTGCTACGGAACCCTTCATGGGCGAGTCCGATTTATTCAGTGGCTTTATTGCTCATTTCCTGATTTTTTTTCAACAGGTGTATTTTCGTCTTGATTATGCCTTCTCTTCAATGCAACTTTTTTTTATTGCGATAACTTAGCAAACAAGCAAACTGCCCACCTGTTGGTAAGTGGTAACAGTCACCTATTTATAATACATACGGCTTCTGTGAGATTCGCAGCAAAACTGCAACCCCCGCAAGAACCACAGTGTACGTTGCCAACTTGTGACATCAAATGTAAAGTTACTATTGTTTTTTATAGCTTACTAGCCTCTGCCCGCGACTTCGTCTGCGTGGACTTCAGAATTGGGTCTAAAGCTTCGCTCGTTAACAATTTGTAATCTTCGCACGGGAACTATTTGCGAGATCATTAAGGACATGTCCTTTTCCATAGCATAGGTGACATGCATACCAAATTTCAAAGCTGTCTACCCGCGGCTTAGCTCGTAAACAATTTTCAATTTTCCCTCGGGAACTACTTAAGAAATCGGGATAAAAGGTAGTCTATGTTCTTTTCCATGTCAAAGGCTACATGCATGCCAAATTTCATGCAAATCCGTTCAGCTGTTTTTGCGTGATTGAGTAACAAACATCCAAACATCCACACTTTCACATTTATAATATTAGTAGGATTATATTATATTCAGGATCTCTAATTCGCATACTTCTAGACTGCCTTTGACTAAATTGTTCTTATAATCACAAAAAGCGTCATTTCGCACACAAGAAGTAAATTACACGTCTTGCACTAAAGAAGCGCGTATCGTATTCACTATCGCATGTGAGAAGTGTAAGCACCCTAGCAATCGATTTTACGATTTCGCGTAACAAGTGGATGGCGGCAACGCAGCGCGCGGCCTTCCTCCTTGAATGTCAGCGCTACACTGATTCTCGTCGCCCGTTCACGCCGGTTTGCTGTGCAAGTGGTAAAAAATTATTTTTGTAAAAACGAATAATTATTTTAAAATAAAAAATGTACAGTTTCAAGAGTAATTAATTTACATTTAGATCTATCAACAACCATAAACATATTACTTGTAGTTTATGAGCAGTTCGGAAATTAAATTTGAAAACAGACTCATTTCAAATTTTTTTTTTGCATACTATTTAACATACTTCAAACTTTTCAAATGTACAGTTTATAGGGCACATATCAAAGCGTAAAATATATTTTTTGTAGAACTTTTTACCGGCTAGTTTAAGAGTAGTAAGCCTCCAAAAACCACTATTTCAGGTCTCTAGTCGCCTTAAGCCGGGTCCACAGCGCCAATTTTTTAACAAAACATGTTAACAAAACATGTGAGCAAAACATGTTAAGAAAAACAGCCAGTCCGCTGCGCCAACTTTCTAACAAAACATGTAAGCCCAACATGGCGCCTGTTTTTGAAATGTTTTTGTCATTATTTATCAAGAACTAAAAATTTATGATAGGTTCGGTATAATCTATTAATGTAACAGCCCACAGCACCGGTCTCTCTCTTATTAGTTGTATTAAAAACAAAATATTGTCTTTATTTCACTCAAAAATAAACCAAAGAGAATTGTTATAAACTTCAAGCGATACGTGTTCCTCTAGTGAGCGCTAACAAAAAATGCTTAGCTTCCCCTCCCCGCAGGCGAACGCGGGGTATGTTATCCATTCGTCGCGGGAAACATGTTATCGTATTTTTCTAACAAAACTGTTAAACCATGCCCCTAATCGGTTAACTAAACAATGTTTTCGTGTTTACAAACACGAAAACTTGGCGCAGCGGACCCAGCTTTACACGAACCATTTCGAGCTACTTGTGACCCCTTCACAACTTAAAATCTATTTAGCCTACATACATGAAATTTGGCACATTTAATAAAGCCATACCCCTCAAAATCGGGACATCTCGCTTATGAGGATTGTGAAGCTGTAAATTTTCATACAAAAAGCAATAACGCTTTTCTCCCTCTTTCCAAAAGTCAAATTTTCAAATTTATTGGAAATGTTGTAGATTGTATAATAAAGATCTATAGGTTTGTACGTTTTGATTTTGAAGTAATATTGCTCAGAATATAAATTATTAGCATCTAAATATCTATATTTTAGACTTAAAAACTACCTCGAGCATTTTTATCTTTTTTGACTAAATTATTCTGAATTAAAAAAAAGCAAAACGTACAAACATAGATTAAGGTAGGTATACTGAATCTAATGAGACCATTAGTGTCTAATTTTTAGGGGGGTAAAACAGTTATCGCCCCAAACAATAGGTATTTCAATAACAAATATAGGCACTTGCCGTGCAACAAACTGTATTTTTGAAAGTGCATACTCGAGCCATGAATTGGCACTTCACAGTCCTCTTAAGCAGGACACCTAGCAACCCTACTGTATACAAATTATATAGGCAGCTGTATCGCCTCGTAAGAATGTATGGGCACGCGCCTTCCACGTGTCACGGATATTGCTTTTTATTCAAGCAACAAACGCCTCTGTGTATGCTTTCATTGCGCACGCACGCCGGCACTCGAGTCGGCCTTCTTTTTACTTATACATTTCTTCTTACTTTCCCTTCTTTTTACTTATTGCAAAACAAATTTAGACAAACTTAATCGTCCCTTCACTTAAAACAACATTATTTATGTAGTAATCCGCCGGGACTTAAGAAATCTCTTTGCTTACTCAAGATTAGAATATTTCCTTTGATGGCTGAAGCCAATGGCCCATTTCCGCATTACAAGCGAATACAAATTACCCCGGACGGTATTTCACGTCCAATATTAAAATTGAATGACCTGAGAGGCTAGCTCGCATTATTAACTCCTGGATGAAAAGTGATGATACATAAGCCAAAATTATTCGCTTTACCCCGACAAATTTGTTTGCTGGATATAGCAGAAAATCAGTTAATTTTTGTAGGTTTTTGAAGGTTTAAATGTCCATTAATAATTACTTAACTTAATAAAAAAAAGGAAAACATGCTTATAGTGGCCCTTGATTTTTTTGGAAAAGATGTTTGCAACTGTTACCATAATCCAGGAAGCAAACAGGGAAGTACATTGGTATGGAAAAACGACCATTACGAATTCCTTGTGCGTTAATTTTTATAAGATTTGCAAATCTGCAACCTTTCGTATAAATACGTTTTCCGCATTCGATTTCCGTATTCGTTTTCCAAATGCGGCCATCCGAATGCATCATATCTATACAAAAAATATTTTACAAAAAATAAAAAAAACGATTTCAAAAACACTGAAAAGTTAAAAATAATATAAGAATAGGTACAGACAACATCACACTTCTATTTTGAAGTCGGTGCCAAACGATGATCTCCTAGAAAGTGTTAAAATTTGGCACCAACTTCAATATAGAAGTGTGATGTTGTGTGTACCTATTCTTATATTATTTTTAACTTTTTGGTGTTTTTGAAGTGGGTTTTTACCTTTTATAAAATATTTTTTATTTTTAACTTTTTAGTAAATGAAATCCTTTTAGAGATTTTCATGGGATCCCATCATCAGATCCTGACATTAGTGACCTTGGGACCACCCGAGAAGTATATTCTATCGAATACAAAAAGAATTTTGAAAATCGATTGAAAATCGAAATACAATTGGCGAAGTAATCGCGTAACATACACACAAAACACGTTGGAACCACCTAAAAATGTAAGAGTTTTCTTCGATTTTTATGGGATCCCATCATCAGATCCTAATTTTGGTGACCATGGGACCACCCTTGGAGTATACTCTATCGAATACAAAATGAATTTTGAAAATCGGTGCACAATTGGCGGCGTAATCACGTAACATACACGAAAAAAATCATACGCATCGAATTGAGAACCTCCTCCTTTTTTGATGTCGGTTAAAAAACGAACGTCTGAGCTAGGTTCAAGGAATTCCGTGTCTGTATTTCTTGTTCGGAAATCGAATACGGAAAACGCATTTGTGCGGTCAGTCTTACAAGGACTAAAGTTGCCAACTTGTGATATACTGTGTGACATTACATACAGTACTCTATGTCGGTCAAACCAGAACACCGCTGCTTTGCGGCTGATATATGTAGGATAGAGGTCTGGAACTCGCGTAGGCGACTCAGTATAGTCTCCTTCCTTCTGATATTTCTTTCTTCTCTTTTGAGGGCGTATTCTCCTTTTTACGAGATGGATGCTGTTGCACCGCACCTGTCGATGACAGTCGACAGATCTGTGTGGGACTCAGTAGAGTGCAGAGCATACCCATCAAACCAACCTAACATCCACTGAGGGCAAACTCAGGTCTTGGAAACCCCAACTCTCAAGACCACTTCGGGACACCGGTCAGCGACGGATCTGAGGGCCTATCTAAAATCACATCACATGGGTAAGTTGCGTTTAAAGACATTAAACGGTAATGTATGAGAATGAAATTAGGATTTAAATCACGTAACCAGGAATATCCACGTAGCAGCACATGTGTTTTTCGAATTTCATATGTACATTTGCCGATACTTCTACGGTGAAGGAAAACATCGTGAGGCAACGTACATACATCTGCAAAGAAATTCAAAGGTGTCATATGAAGTCGACCAATCCGCACTGGGCCGGAGTGGTTGTTTTTTTTGGGGCAGGCATTCCTCGAGGGTGCCTCCACGCACCGTGTCTCACACCTCTGATCTCCAACGTCATTCCATACATTGCCGTTTTAAAGTGTTAACGAAAAGATCGCGTAGATGACTGACGAGGTCATTAATTTGCTCTGTCCGATCTTGTAGTTCAAAGTACGGTGAATCGAACGAGTGTCGAGAATCGAAGAGGCGAGTGTATGCGAAACGCTATCGTGTAGATCCCGAATCCAGCCCACACGCCCCGACGAGGTCGTTCGTAGTGGCCTTGGCATTGTCCCGTCATCGCGTAGTGAACTACGTACTGCGTAGTTAGGCCGGCCGCATACAATTGGAATTTCCATCGGAATTTCCTTTCGGAGCTCGGAACGAAGTAAATTCGCACAATATAAAGACATACCAGACAGTAGGATCTCGAATTAATTTTGATAGCTCTTTTTATTCTTTATGAATTTTCTTTCAGCCTTGCTGCGTAGTAAACTAGTAAGTAGTTAGGTCGGAAGCAAATTAATAAGAAAACAAGGCACAAGCGGAAGAACATTGAATTAATTTCTATTCATAGCTCTTTTTATTCTCTATGGAAAACAAATGTAGCATCAACATTGTCTTTGCTTAGTAAACTAGTACGCATACAGTCGAATTTCCGTTTAGTATAATTCGGATCGAAATTCGGAAAGCGAAATCGATGGAGATGATGGATGCATGGTGATGGGTTAATAAAAATCGTGTGGACGTGGTGCTGAAAGATAAAACTACATTCGAACATACTACATTCGAATAAGTCCAACTTTAATTTGAAACTCTATGATCGCACGCCTGCGAATGCGATGTTGCTGTTTAGCCATCGCGCAAAGTGTTAAAGGCGACAGAGCTAAGTAAATTTAAAAAAGCGGCGATGTTGAAAATTTAATTTTGGACAAAATCGGATTAATTTTTTTTATTAGTGGAATCGATTCTACTCTTGATTATGAACAAACTGTATTCAGGTTTTGCGAAATTTTATTAACACGTGTCACGTTGTAATTATCAGGAAAGTTGACGGCAAAAAGCCAATTAAGTTGTCCGACCGAATTCAACTTTTGGTTCCAAGTTGCATGTTGCAATTCACGAGGGTAAGGAAAAATGCTAGAAGTTAAATATTTGTTTCATGATAGAGGGTTTCACCTACGATTTGCAGATGACATCATACTCTTCGCAGGGAGTCTGAAAGATCTAGAAGTCATGGTTTCTGAACTGTACGACGTATCTGCCAATACCGATACCACCCACATTACAGTCTATGGACAACTGCTCGAGATGGTGGAGGAATACGTCTACCTTGGCCAAACTAAAGAGCCTAGAAAACAATGGAGAAGATCTGGAAATCAAACGCCGGATTTGCTTAGGCTGAGCAGCTCTCGGTAAACTCGGGCAGATATCCGACATAATGTTCAAATGGAAGATTCCTTTATTTCTCAAGCACAGATGCCTTGAATTGTGTGTCCTTCCCGTGTTGATATATGGAGCCGAATCTTGGACGCTTACGTAGCAGGTCATGTATAGGCTGCAAGTCACCCAAAGGGCGATGGAGCGGCGATGTTGGGCCTCACTCTCCACGACAGAGTCCGTAATACGGAGATTAGGAGGCGAACAAGGCTGACCGGCATTGCCAAAGTAATCGCCCAAAGAAAGTGGAAGTGGGCGGGGCACATATGCCGCAGAGATGATGAAAGATGGGTAAAAGCCGTGACTGAGTGGAGACCCAGAACCGGGACCCGATTCTCATGTAATAGAACTTTTCCGCATTGTAAATTCGTATGCGAATTTTTCGATTCTACTGAAAAGTTCGAATGATTCGTATGAACCGTATTCTGGGGTACCCATAGAACAATATTACCAATCGAACTAGGAAGTCGGAAATAACATTGACAATTTAATGCTTCGTACGACGTTCATGAGGCGTTTTTAAAAACGCTATGGCAAACACTATAATTTACATCTTAAAATAGTTATTTTTGGTAAAAAATATTACTAAATCTATTTTAACACAAAATATATTTGTAAATGTGATCATATTTTCTAAAAATAATACTTATATTACAAAATATAAAAGTTCAATTTTTAATATTTCGTTAAGTACATTGATTGAAACGGAACGCTCCAGACAGCACATTCATAAGTTCTGACGTTAAATGTCATTAATTACAACAAAGTTTGTGATAAATATTGAATTGAGACAAATTCTTATTTTAATTATTTTATTTATATAATAATCTGTTATGGAGCATAATAATATATCCAAAAATTTTGCTAGTGCGGAGCAAAGGCTTCGTCTAGTACATTTAGTAGAAGCCGATCCACAGCTGAAATGTGGAAAACTTGATTGTCCAACTTAGTCCCGAATCATTCACTAAGAATAAAGCTCAAAGGCTGTGGATAAACATCAGTGAAGATATAAACTCCATCACAGGGACTAAAAAAAAACTTGGGAGGAGTGGCGCAAGGTAATTTTTTGAAGTTATCCTCGATGTTATGTGTATGTGGTTCGGCGCTTGCTGCCTCTAATTCTTCTACCAAATTGGGGAAGAAGTTCACCAAAAACTCTTCCTCATTCATTTTAATGAGACAAAACACAGAGAGAAAACACAGCCAGCTTCGCGGTTCGAGCTCGTTTATACAGAAATAAAAATAATCACAAACTCCTTGTATTTTTATAATTTTGAAACACTTTTGACAGCTAAATTCGTATACGAACCTCAACTTCGACTGGTCCATACCACTCGTTGCGCTCGAGTGATGTTCGTTCGAATTATTTCGATTGTGAAATTCCGAGAATACACAAACTGTGGTTCCTTCGAAAAAAATTCGAATTTCGAACATTTTTACGAGTGTGAACTTTTTTCGAATGCATGAGAATCGTGTCCCTGGGCGTAGAAGCGCGGGAAGGCAGCAAATGAGGTGAACCGACGACCTGATCGAAGGTGGGAAGATGCTGGATGAGGATAGCATCGGAACAAAATAGGTGGAGAGTAATGCAGGATGCCTGCACTCAGCAATAAAATAAAAGTAGTCTGCGCGGGTACCTCTATTGTATCTATTTCTGCAGCCAAACAGCGATGCCTGCTGCAGCGCTATGATCCGGCTTGAAGGGTAAGACAAGCAGTGAAATTACTGGGTACTGTGATTTCACATCTTATGTCACACGCAACGTACATTGGGTACCTTTTAGGGTTTGTAGATTTGCAAATTTCACAGGAATAACATTCATTATAGGCGACTGTAGCCACTTACCATCAGATATAGAGCCTGCTTCTTTACCAACTAAGCTCTATTAAAAAAAACTCACTAATGAGGAGCACGACAGCTGAAGGTGGTATAAGTTCCTTTTGGACTTCCGATTCTGATAATTTTACGCGTAATTCTGACAGTATGTAGCCGGCCTTAATCTAGAGCGAAGGATGCGTCATACCCGCCGCCTAATAAACATTCAGTGCCGCAGGAATTTTCATTAGCCTCCTCGTACAATATGCGCGATGTAGGGAACAGCTGATCGTTTATTACGACAAGACATTTACATACAGTCGAGTTAAGTGGCAGTTGTCAGAAAAAAATATTGTATCGCTTCTCTGTCGAATTGGGTCTCGGAAATTCTCTCGAGATTTTTTTTTCCACAGCTCGATCGGCGCACACGTATGGAGTATCCCGGTGTTAAATCGTCCATTTCTTTCGTTTGTCTGTCTACATCGATGATCATCGCGATTTCGATAAAACGGACAGACAGACAGAAAGACGGACGTTTATATGCGTTACCACACAGACGTTTTGGGTTACGCTTTTTCTTGGACTGACCTACGCTGTTGGCCGCAGATGGCCTTCATAGCTTCACCTTGATTAGTTATTTGGTGGGTCCTCAAGCGTTGCTGGCGAACCTTACCTGAATGGATTTCTATCGGGCAGGCATCACTTCGAGGGTGTTTCGCTGTCCGCGATGAGTCACCAACAAGGTGATCAAGTCGGAATTGAGAACGACGCAACTTGAGCGTGCCTCTGAGGCTCGGGCGCTCAGGTTCATTGTGTAGTAAAGGGGAGGAGCGACCTGATACATATCGGTACCTGGTATATCGCATCCTGAGTAGCCTGGGTCTTCGCACGCGGGTGCAGTATATTTCCTTATTTCCTTATCAATTGCTTCCATCTTGTACATTTTAAGGTGTTAACATATTTAAACGTTTTTACATGGAACCCTACAAGGGCACTGCAATTATATGTAGATACAATAAATCTACTAATACTTAAAATTTATTATTATTATTATATAACATTTTTTGTCAAGAAACTTTTTTTGTCAATTTAAAGTTAACTATACAGGGTGTAACTGAACACCCCAATAACATTTAAGGGTATGTATCCATCAGAAGTAGAGATTCTGTAGGAAAAATATTAGGGCCAACAAACCTACTTTTTTTCCCATACAAACTAAATAAATTATTTTTTGGTATTAAGTGCCGACAGCCCTACGTAAGTGTACGAGGAATACTACGCTCACGTCATACAAACTTAATAAATTATTTGTTGGTATTAAGTGCCGACAGCCCTACGTAAGCGTACGAGGAATACTACGCTTACGTCGGTCACGTGTCATTTTGTATTTAAATTTATTTTGTGTTGAGAGCTGATTATGGTTGTCACTTGAAAGTTTTTGCTTTCAGTTTAAAATCAAATAACTCAGAAAGTATTGGGGTTCCAGGTCTCAGACAAGCATCGAAGGTCCATTTAGTATCTAACTTATATGCCCCTTAAGAGTTATTGGGGTGTTCAGTTACACCCGGTATATTAATTATTATTAACACATAAAATCCTATTGAAATACCAAAATTAGCCAATAATAAAGACTAATTCAATAAATAAATGTCATTTTAAATAGCATATCTGATGGAAATAGATTTTGAATGAATTTAAATTTTATCAAATTTAAAGTAATCGTATAAATTTTGTTATCAATTATTTCTAAATAAATTACATTATTGACATATTCAACTTATTTAATAACAATTACTTTTTCAATAAACAATAATTATGTAATTTGCGAAATGTTCTATTGATTAATCTTTTCTTAGGTGTCATTATTTTCCCTAAGTTGTTGGTTATCACTAATTAAAAGAAGCAGCTGAAAACGCGGTAATGCCGTTCGTTCCCATTATGAGCGCGGGGGCAAGGTCGCCGGGGCCACTGGCCTTGGCATTGACGATACCTTTGACCTTCCCTCAAGCGGCGTATTACACTTGTACAAGTAAACAGCCATGCAAGATTGCCCTTAGGGCTTCAAGTGATTCGTTGAAGCTGTAATTACTGCGATACTCCAGAGGCCTAATTCTGCTGATCTATTACCGTGTCTTGATATAGCGTTTCAATAAAACTGCTTTTGTCACTTTTAGACGTTTTTCGCGTGGTGTAATTTATTCATACTTCTTTTTCTTGATAAGTCAAATGACAAATGTTTAAGTTAGTTATTGGTTAATCAACGATAACTGTCTCAAAAAGCGATGATATTTAAGCGCTAAAGACACGCCATAAATGCAATTAAGGCGCTATACCGAAAATATTGGCTATTTTTAATGTAATGTCATAGATAACTCAGAGATCTTACAGATCTGAAAGTCAAATATGTGTTTCTTTATATCTGTAGTTAGACACGAGAAGAACCGGAAACGCGATTCAAAGATTTTGCCTCGATACATTTTATTTTTTAAATTACTTCTCAAAAATACGAAAATTCAGGATTATTAGTAGGTAAACGGTATTAGGTATTCATTAAAAAGTTCCTTAAATAGGTAGACATCATCAGTATTCAGAATCGTACAGAAGCTTCTTTTTTAACATTATAGTTATTTTTTAATAAAATAATTTGTATTTTGTCGCTTACGTCGATAATTTCTAAACGACCAGTAGGCTTACTCTCGAATCAATTTCGATCGATCGTCATTGAGATTGTGATTTTTTGTACGCTTGAGTTTTCACATTGACGCCAAATTGGATCTATTGGACGCCAAACTCAGTGCTATTTATTTTTTTCAAGATACGGATCCAAAATGTCTCTAGTGTTGCTAAAGAAGCGTACGAAAAATCACAACCCCAATGTCGATCGATCGAAATTGATCCGAGAGTAAGCCTACTGATTGCATGCGGGCGCGGGCGGGCGACTTTAATAACAACATAGATATAAAGACTAGCTACTTGAGCACGGGGGGCTCCCCGCGTTTAAGTATAGACCACGCCTCCTATTGTTTGATTCATTTTCGATGTAGCGCCTTAACGCTAACAGAAAAACGCCTCAGGGGGCCTAGAGAAAGTAACAATTCCAACTAGCAGTCATGTGCTAAAAATAGCTGTATATCTGTCACATAAATAGTCGTATATGTTTGATAGGACAACTTATATCATTGGGATTTGGCCCCACTTTTATGCCTATTAAGTGATATAGTAGCTGTATTTTAACGTCGCTTAGAACTACTTGGATACATATTCGTGACATATCTGTGTTATTTCTTACATTTTGGAGTCATATCAGTGATATTAATTCTACTATATCACAATCAAGCAACATAAAGGGTATAGCTACACTAATATCGAGCTATTTAGTTGTATATCAGTGATTGTGATTCTGCATTAACACTTGTTCTGTGTTCACAATTTGAGTGCGTAGAATCTATGTGAGATCCAGGACTTGTTATTATAAAGTAATCTTTATAATAACAAGTTTCCATCATCCATTTTATTTATGAATCTTAGAAGTGGGTGTAATAAGTCATTAGTGTGTCAATTCCACATGCGCTTGTAATTTTATTGATAAATTAGTAGTGCAACATTCATGATTTTTTATGCCCCCCTCTAAATAGCAATATTTAATCAAATAAATATAAATTTATTTACCAAGTTTTTGTGAAGACATACATATGTAACTAGTTAGAGTTTAAGGGTGTTGTTATGCAGACGATATACTGCATCTTGCAGCCATGACGATATTTAGGGTACCTCAGGAGCAGTAAAATGAACCTTTCCATCCTCCTCAATGTTTTCTTTTCAGAAATATGGTGGTTGTTATGAATGTGGACTGTTAAATAAATATAAATAATTTCAAGAAACTTAAAAGAATGAAATTGCCATGGACGGAAACCCATTTTATTCTGTCTGAAGCTTAGTAATAGTGTTTCTGTGAACAGATTTACATCTTTTTAGCGTTATATTGGAGATGAAAATGTTATAATATCATAGTGATATATCAGCACTGCTAACACTGCATTACATTTATTGAGTGTTAATAAAGTAACAGTATAACTTATTTAACACTGGTGATAATAAACACTCTTATAAAGCATATTTGAGATATTGCAGCTTCCGTGACACTACTATATCGCAGTTTAGCTTCAGGAGTTATGAATATAACACTGGCTGTATATTTGTGATTGTGGAGCTACATTAGTTTCATTTTGCGTCATATTAGCTGCATGTGGTCTTATTGTGCAGCATAACTGTTCTTTACCGATGTTAGTGAGTTTATTTAACAGCTGTGATATTTATGTTGTAAAAAACAGCCCAGTAAACGTTTATATCATAGCCTAATATCACTATTTGATTGTATATCCCTATACAGCTAAAGAGAGATAAAAATAACTCATATATCCCAAGCTGTCATAAGCGTTACTAATATGTGACTTTAGTAACACTGTTCAGTGATAAAAGCTAATTTTTTATCACCGCTTTGCTAGTTGCACATGTCATTGCTAAATGACGTGGCAAAGTCATTGATATGTAAATTGGTAGGAGGCAATGTTTCATT
Source organism: Schoenobius gigantellus (assembly GCA_963935595.1). Lineage (NCBI taxonomy): Eukaryota > Metazoa > Arthropoda > Insecta > Lepidoptera > Crambidae > Schoenobius > Schoenobius gigantellus. The sequence goes on along the minus strand of OZ012544.1, from coordinate 6,324,775 downwards.
GATTTGCAACGAATCGATGAAGAAACGAACTGTTTTTTTGTTTCTTTCTTATACTACTCGAAATAACTAAATTTTAAAAATAAAAAATGAAATTATAATAATTAGTATTACTATTTATTAGAATACTAATAGTAATAATACTAAATTTAGGTTTTTTTTATAATATTTGTATTTTTATATTTATATTGCAAAAAAAATATATTTGAGAAAATATATAAAGAACATAATAATAATAACATATGATGGCCGTTATTTCGTTTTGAGTAAATAACCAATATTTCGTTTTGTTATAGAAAGAACAATTCGATAAAGCGATCGCTACAATCCCGCTACGTTGGCTAGGAGTTAGTTTTCGTTAGGTATCTCGGAGACGATGACAAATTTAGTTATCGTTTCGATATGAAATGATTGCCACTTTTCTAGGCCCCCTTATCAGTCAATCTCAGTTTTATAATATAGTTGTAGTTTATAACAGCTCATATATGTCCCCACCGAGGGGCGCGAGCCTACCCTAAGTTAGGGTGGGTGTTTATGCCTTAGTCAACCACGCTGGCCCAGTGAGTATTGGTCAACTTCACATACACCTTTGAATTTCTTCGCAGATTTATGCAGGATGCCTCACGATGTTTTCCTTCACCGTAGGAGCGTCAATCAAATGTACATATGAAATTCGAAAACAAAAAACACATTGGTACATGGCGGTCTAGAACCTCGAACCTCCTGATTGGAAGGCAAGTGCCGAGTCCACAGCGCCACCGACGCTAAGTAGAAATATGCAGCTTAGCAAAAGTATTAAATTGAATTTTAATAGCTGTATGTAATAATGTTATAAACTACAACTATATTATAAAACTGAGATTGATTGATAAGGGGGCCTAGAAAAGTGGCAATCATTTCATATCGAAACGATAACTAAATTTGTCATCGTCTCTGAGATAACGAAAACTATAACTCGTAGCCAACGTAGCGGGATTGTAGCGATCGCTTTATCGAATTGTTCTTTCTATAACAAAACGAAATATTGGTTCCGAGCATGTGAAACATATAGAAACTATTCATTCGCTCGGAAGATGACGTATGCACAAACATCTTGGTACATGGGTGTACTCTGATAGAAAGACAGATGCACTCTGTACATTCACTCGGATTAGGCGCAGAACCAACTGCTGCTTCTTCAGAAACAAGGAGGATGTCGGGATGCTACATCATTACTTCATCAACCATTAGGACCATGGAGAGCGTTGCTTACTTTCCCGGTTTTCCATTTCAGCATCACTATTTTTTCACGCTAACATCAAATGTAAACCATGTTTTGCGTTCCTTTTAACAAATGTAATCATTTTTAGCCGCGCTATTTTACACAAAGGGAATCCAACCCAAAAATGGAACGCATAACGTTAACATACGATGCTAGCCCCGCTAGGGTCAAAAGCTAACAAAACGCGATGATGGTAAGAATGTTTAAAATGCTGCAAATCTGTGTTTAGCTGGAACGCGCCTCTTATCAGCCATTACGCCGAGCGCGCACGCACTGGGACCTGTCTGCGATCTCCAAGTGGAACAAAGAAATATTTCGATGGTCTTTGAACACACCTATTTTATTGCTTTCTGTGGTTCGTGCTGAAATTATTTTCAAGTTCATTCACCTCTCTTGAAAAGGCAATCTATTTACAGCTCACAATTTGAATGCACAAAATTTTCACGAAACCCGTGAAGGTTTCTAAATTGAATGTTAATACATAGCTAATTTAATTAGAGCAAACAATTTAATTTAATGAATTTCGCAGGAAATGTGTGTAGAGGTTTCTAGATTGGATGTTGTTGATTAATGGATGGAGTTAAATCCACATTAGCCTAACTAAGGACGAAGAGATCAATACAGTTGGATTCCGTTCGGGTTGAATTAGTCCTCGGTGGCACGATATGATTTTTATTCTATTAATTAATTTTGTATCTATTTATCCATTTTTTTTATTTCTCACTTTGAAAAGAATGTAGTCTACTTTATCTTAATAAAGTAACGAGAGATCAATATACTTGGATTTTGTTTGGGTTGGCTAAGTCCTCGAAATTGCCATGGCTTCCACACGGTACCTGCCCAACATTTATGTAGAAGTACCCTATACTATATGTTATACGTATTTTTCATAAAATCAAATCGCTCTGTTGCCCCACCAAAAATGGACGAACAACCACATACGTACCTATATAAACATCAGTTCAGACTCGTACGTAGCACACACGTAATTCCTTCTAATAAGAAAACACAACAAACTTCGACAGCGGATCGAAACCACCAGGAGCCGATATATAGCCACGGGCCTAATCCAGAAACTCGGCCGACAACAACCCCATCGTAACGTAACAAACTTCAAACACGATACGTTACACAAGAAGTGACCAAGCAAAACTGCCTGCCACTACTTAAATTGTGTACGCACCACGAACAAACGGTAAGTAAGATTAAGCTAAAAACTTTTCGGTAAGTTTCGCCGGCACAGTTTTCAATGAATACACAATCGAGTTTTGCGAACAAAAACTCGTTTGTTTTACCATATACTTACTTCACTTACATGACATAGGGCGACCGGTCCGAACTCCGAATGTTGATTCAACTTCGTAATAAATAGATATTCATGATTGTTTTCTAAATATTAGGTATATCGTATTAATTGCTTTTTTGTGTTATGGCTCCTCTTCATTATCGGCGAATACAGACGATCACGCGCGAGCACGATAGTGTAGAGGGCATATTCGGCTGAACTCGGCTGTGCGCGCCGATGATCGTCTATGATCGCCTGCGACCCGTGAATTGTCGGTTTTCGGGCACGCATCAAAGGGAATCGCCTGTGGTTGCTTATAAACAGACGAACGTAGACGATCGTGTGGATGCTTGCACGATGATCGTGTCGATTATAGACGAGCACACGAGCAACGATCATCGCCGATAATGTAGTGCAGACATTAGACTTGTGTATTCAAATACTCATAGCATATTGTTACGATTGCTGCGGGGAGGGTGTTCTATAGAAAATAGCGAAACACCGATAATTAGAGATAAGATTTAATTGAGCACTAATTTGACCACTTTACTAAACACTGAAAACTACTTTACAATCACTGAAAACTTCACAATAACACTTTACTAAACACTGAACTCTACTGACACAGAACACTTCACTATAACACGCTTTCAAGTCGCAGATGATCGCTTCAAGTCGGTTTGTATCGCTTGATACGCTCGGTTTGCTCTCTCGAAAAGAACTGTCCGTCTCACTGTCCGCATTCGCCCATGCGCTTAATAAGTAGGGCCGGTCAGCATTGGAGGCATTCGAGAACGTTCTATTCTTGAATATTCCGTACCCGATCGATTGTTTCTCTTTCCTTCTCGAAAGTTTCGTCGTATGCTCGATTATGGTCTGTTTCTTTCAGCATGTTCTATCTCTGTCAGCCAGCACGCCTAGAAGTTTCTAGATGTATTTCTAACTATCTTTTATATCTGGAAAGTGCTCACTGTTGTTGTCTCTTTCTTATCGTGCTATCTCACTTCCTCCTATTGAAAATTTACTCATATATCGAGGTGTGCTTCAAAGGCCCATAGGGGGTCTTGAAAACGCCTGAAAACGGGTTTTTAGTTTATGGTGTGGTTTGATAGAGGGGTAGCCTGAAACGGACTGAAAACATGTTTCAGGCGCCTGAAAACAACGGCAACTAACGTAAAATTCCGATATTCTAGTATGTGATAGAGCACCCCCTGAAACTCGCTGAACTGCGCTTTTAGGCTGCTGAAAACGCCTCTAAGGCCAAGAAAACCATGCCGGAAGTTTCTTATCCCAGCGGCGTAACAATATTATGTGTCATGTAGTAAAAAGGTTCTTAGGACTAATAATTCATGAATGTATTGAATTAAACAACTCTAATTGTAAATGTCCAGATATAAACAATACAAATAATATTAAATATTTAGGTGTAACTATCGATAAAAATTTAAATTTTGGTGAACATATAAGCAATCTAACAAAAAGACTAACTAAATTAACGTATATATTTAAAACTTTGAGACATGTAGCTGATGATAAAGTTATGAAGATGGTTTACATGTCACTTGCTCAGTCTATCATTACATATTGCATAACGACATGGGGTGGAGCTGCCAAAACGCACTTATTAAAGTTAGAACGAGCTCAAAGGCAGATTTTAAAAATTAGTCTCTTCAAACCGCGGCTATATTCAACTAAACAATTGTATCAGGATGCAGGAGTTCTAACAGTAAGACAGTTGTATATTCTACAAACTATTTTAAGACAACATAGTTGCATTTCCTATGATAATTACACTGTAACTCGGACGCGAAGAAATTACATGATATGCAAACAATTTTCATTTAATACTGCATTTGCCTCGAGATTCTTTTGTAGACAAGGTCCTAGGTTGTACAATTTAGCAAATAAAATATTAAATATTGTGCACAGAGCTAAATACAATTGTAAAAAGGAGATAGTGAAATGGCTTTTGAATCTGGACTACCATGAAACTGAGAGCTTGTTAATTCCATTACAATAGTTTTTTTTTCTTTTAGTAATAAATTAAAGCTAAATATGTTGTATAGAATCAATAGTTATAAATGTAACACGCACCCGTTTAAACAACAACACACACAAACACACACGCACACACACGCAGTCACGCACACACACACACAGAAACACACACACACACACAGAAACACACACACGCAAATACACACACACATAAACACACACACACGCAAATACACACGCACGCAAATACACACGCACGCACATACGCTCACATACAACATATACATACCATAATAGATTCAACACAGTAAATTTTTTTCTTTTTTTTATTATTTACGTCACTATGTTATTGTCTGTAATTTTGGAGTCCCAATACAAATACTTGTATGCGAAGAAATTCAATGATGTATGTGAAGTCGACCAATCCGCACTGGGCCAGCGTGGTTGACTAAGGCCTAATCACCCTAATATAGGGTAGGCTCGAGCCCCTCGGTGGGGACGTATATGGGCTGTGATGATGATGATGATGAATACAAATACTTAATATTGTTTTGCAATTCAGCTTAATATGAGGGGCCAGGAGACCATAGCACAAGTTTTACTTAGTTTGGTTCTCCTGTCTCCCAAGATTGTAAATTTAATGTTGGTTATCATTACTTATGTAAATCAGAATGTGTACTGCAAAATTGGGAGAAATAAATACATATATTATTATTATAAAGAGTTAGTAGGTACGTTACATGAGACCCTTAAGGACTAGAATAGAAAGACATAGAAATAAAAATTAATGCTGCTGACCATACTAACTGTAGGGCCGGGAAGCTTAACCCAACTTTAGTACTATTATGTGTTCTGTGGCTCAACCCTTCATGACGGTAAGTGACGATAACGGCAATCACACACGACCGACTTTTTGTAGGCCCTTAATCGGCCAAACATTTCCTAGGACCTACTCAATGCACACGTCTGTGACTTTGTCGGTGGTTATCGAGAGAGGTGCACGTCATGTATCAGAATGTATCTAATGGATTTGACAGGTGTTTGGTATATCCATCGCCGAGCGGTGACACGTCCTTTCCTATTAAGCAAGTGCAAGCGGCCAACTGTCGTTCGGTGAGTAGGCTGCGTGCGTTAACGTATATATTTACGCACGTTCCATTTTTCACCGATAATATAATCGGGTCGGCCGGGATTCGCCGATCTTTTGGCCGACTTTTTGGCGTTAAACTCCATAATAATTAATATGCTTCATTTTCCACTGTCAAAAAATCGATCACCGACGGTCGGTCGTGTGCGTTAGCACTAAGGCCGAAGATCGCACTATTCACTAACATTTCAACCGAAACCAAGTCGTTACCGTTTTTTTTTTCATATAAATTGACATCTGACAGCTGTCAAAGTGATGTCAAAATGTATGGGACGTATACGCAAACGTTTCTGATTTAATTAATACGTTTATTTATTTATTTTAAGACAGATACACCATCGACAATATCAGTCTACATTTAAAATACATATGTGCAAATGTAAGAGTACAAAAGATATGTCATTGCAGATATATACAACATTATTATAATAATATATACAACACAAAGCAAACCTCAGAAACAAACAATAACAAATTGAAAAGTGCTTCTATGTTAATAAATCAGAACCACTAGCTGAGCACGGCGAGTAATTCCTTGCATTTTTTTTTGAATACTCGTTCAGGGTCACTAAAGATGTCAATGTCATACGTTGTTAATAGTGCGATTGCCTCCCTAGACTGCCTCAACTACAAAGGAACTGGGTATCTTACCCGTAATTGTTGAGACACAACAATTCCGCCGGGCTTACGAAGAACGCATTATGTACGAATTACTCGCGGAATACTCGTTTAATGGTCACAAGCTTAGGTGAGGTTGTAGAAGCTCGGCACCGAGCAGTAGTTGCTTTCTCCACAACGTTTAATTTTAATTAGTAATTGTCTCTTGGCACGCGGCGCGAGTTTATCATTAATTAAAATTAACGAAGCTTCCTTTATATTTTTTGATGGAGAAAGATTTATTTAATTTTTAATTAAGAACGTGACAAGGACTTACATAAATATAGGCGGCAGCTTTCCGTCATTTGAACATTTCAATAATCGAGCTTCGCCAATTGGCTAGATGACTAAAAAATTTTTTTTGCTTTAATAGAAGCTTTTTCATATCATGAACAGAAAGAAAAAATCGGTTTTTGAATAACTATAAAAACAACCAAGGTATAAGGTATTAAAGATTTTTCTCCATTTCTTTCTAGCAAAACGGCAATTTACAAGGAGTTAATATGGCCGTACTCAACAATGACGTCACGGTTGATGTCGGATCTCTCTGTCTAATCGCCTTCAAATTAACAACTTAAAATGCTTGTATCTAATGTATTACTGAGCCGATTTTAATTCTAATTTCACAGGACTGCATCTTTTTCCACGGTATTTTAATATTTAATGACGAGACGTAAAAATTTGAATTCAGTCATCATCCCAATTTTCCCCGATACGGGAAAATATCGCGATCCATTTCGGATGCCGCGCGAGGCTATTATGTAAGTGCGTTCGTTAACCTAGTTTTACCGTTTGCGTCGCTTTTTACATTTGCCGGAGGCCGTTTGATCCTTGTTGACTAATCAACGGTAACAGCCGGTTGCACCAAAAATTCATTTTACGAACTCGTAAAAAGTAACGTAAAAAGTAAACGTATATCGATCCTGCCATGTACCAATGTGTTTTTCGTTTCACGAATTTCATATGTACCTACAGCCGGCTTCAAAAGTAGGTAAGCATTATTAGCAGATTTAGTACCATGTCACACCAACTATTCGTTTTATTTAGTATGGTTACACCTATATTGCATTGTTAATAGTTGGTGTGACATGGTACTAAAATAGTTATCTACTTTTGAAGCCGGCTGTACATTCATCTGACGCTCCTACGGCTAAGGAAAACATCGTGAGGAAACCTGCATTCACCTGCGAAGTAATTCAAAGGTGTATGTGAAGTCAACCAATCCGCACTGGGCCAGCGTGGTTTGACTAAGGCCTAATCGCCCTAACTAGTTGGCCTTACTCAAGAGGTGGACTGAGGAGGCCACAGCTCGTGGGGAGACTGTTGTTGCGGTGTCTCTTGACATCCGCAACGCTTTTAACAGCCTGCCCCACGAGTGCATAAAGGAGGCACTCCGCTTCCACCGGGTGCCTCTGTACCTCCGCGCCCTCGTGGAGGATTACCTGCAAGGCAGATCCATCCTCTACGAGGGGCCGGATGGGCGCGTCCACACGTGGACAATGGCGGCGGGTGTACCCCAGGGTTCCATACTAGGTCCTCTGTTATGGAACCTGGGGTACAACTGGGTCCTGCGAGGCGACCTTCCGCCACGAACGAAGGTCGTCTGCTTCGCCGACGACACGCTCGTCGCGGCGAGGGCGAAAACGGGGGAGGAGGCGGCTCACCTTGCGTCGGTCGGCACCTCACTAGTCGTCCGACGCATCCGCCTCCTGGGCCTAGACGTGGCCCTCGACAAAACGAGGGCCATGCTTTTCCACGCCCCCCGTCGCAGGATCCCACCGGGGCTCCGCGTCCGAGTGGAGGGGGTCCGTATACCGATCGAGGGGCATCTCAAGTACCTCGGCTTGGTTCTGGACCCCCGATGGAGTTTCGGGGAGCATTTCAAGCTCCTCGCTCCACGGCTGTGCGCCGCCGCAGCCGCACTCGGACGGGTCCTCCCTAATGTGGGAGGACCAGGATCGGCGTGCCGTCGACTGTATCACGGGGTGATACGGTCGATGGCACTCTTCGGAGCCCCGATATGTGCGGGGTGCCTCTCCCCCCGAACGGTGGCCCTCTTGCGACGTCCGCAGAGGTTCATAGCAACCCAGGCCGTGCGAGCTTATCGCACGGTCAGCCATGGCGCGGCCTGCGTTCTAGCGGGTCAAACGCCGTGGGATGTCGATGCACGCGTACATGCAGAGGTGTATCGACATCGGGTTGCCGTTAGTGAACGGGGGGGACGATCCGCTCCTGAGGAAGTGGAGCGGATTCGTACCCAGGCGCAGAGGGAGGCTCTGCGTCGATGGGGTGAGGCACTCGCCTCCCCAGCTGCCGGCCACCGGACGATCGACGCGATTCGTCCGGTGTTGGAGGAGTGGGTTGGGCGCCGGCAGGGCAGCCTCACGTTCCGCATGGTACAGGTACTGACCGGGCATGGCTGCTTCGGTCATTACCCGCATCGAGTCGCGCGTCGGGAGGAAACGCCGCGGTGTCACCACTGCGACGCTCCCGACGACACTGCCGAGCACACCCTATTGATGTGCCCGGCCTGGTGACTCCAGCGTAGTGAGCTTAACGCTGCGCTGGGAGGCGGAGACCTCTCGCTGCCGAGCATGATCGTGGCCATGCTCCGCGGCGAAGCGGTATGGGGGGCTGTCGCCTCCTTCTGCGAGGACGTAATCTCGCAGAAGGAGGCCGCGGAGAGGGAGCGGGAGGCAGAAGCTGCTCCTAAAAAAAAAGGGTAGGCTCGTGCCCCCCGGTGGGGATGTGTATGAGCTGTGATGATGAAAACATTTATTTACCAATGTATTAGGCGTCATCATAAATTGGCTGTTCCCCAATTACCAAAGACATCTAAGAGAAAGTTTCGCTGCCCCGCCCGATGTATTAGAACTACCTTCGCGGAAAGAGGATATGAGTTTCAAGCAGCTACGTTTTACTATCACCTTATTCAAAAAGCTACCAATGTAACCTATCAACTTAAAAATTATGTGAATGGCTCAAATTGTTTGATTACAATAGCTGTGAGAAACTGTTAATTCTTAAACCAGAATTTTAAATACCTATGACTTATACTCGAAAAAAAATTATATCAGAATTGTTTTTATCATAAAGTGGTTTATCATAAAACACACTATTCACTCACTCACACAAGAACACATACATTCATATACACATCCACATACATACACACCACACAGTGACACAAATTATTTTTTTATTATTATAAAATTGTAATATGTGTGTATAAAAGTGGCAAATACGAGTGGCAAAGAGAGAGAGAGAGAGATAAATCTCTCTCTCTCATAAATTGTATTGTATAAACTAACTTTCATACATAAATTTAAATTTTATACGAGGAAAAATGAATGACTCCGTACATCTTAGCATTGAATTCCTAAAAAAATATCTATTTATTACACAACTAATGAAAATATTCAGAAAATGTTGCGTTTTTGCAACTGGAGATTTTTTACAACGAAACTAGGCAACGAGCCTATTCGATCGATTTTTGATAAATATCGATGTGGAAATAACCAAATTAAAACTAGTAGGTACTGAATTATAATAAACAACCATTTAAAACATAATTAATTCTTTGATTTGTTTTTTTTCAACATCTTGTAATACACGGGTGAGTTATGTAATTGCAAACGAGCTGTCATCAACAAGACGGAGCCCAATCTATACTAATATTATAAAGCTGAAGAGTTTGTTTGTTTGTTTGTTTGCTTGAACGCGCTAATCTCAGGAACTACTGACTCAAATTGAAAAATTCTTTTTGTGTTGGATAGTTCATTTATCGAGGAAGGCTTTAGGCTATATAACATCACGCTACGACTAATAGGAGCTGAGCATTAATGACAAATGTTGCAAAAACGGGTAAAAAATACACGGCGAAACGTAGTTCGCTGGCACAGCTAGTTTTTAATATTACGAGTTTGCAACTTACACAATTTAACTAGTTACTAGTTTCCGCCCTCGCATCACATGTTCTATTCTGTGGTTGTCTAGAATAGATTGCTGTGTGGCAATAAGGCCGTCAATTTCCTTTGTATTTTTCTCTTGTGTCATGTTTTTATGTTCCTAATGCAATAAAGTGTTGTGTATATTATGTAAGTATTAATACCTGTTGTATAGAAGAGACTGGTCACATACTTTTCCTTTTATACACTATCCCGTCTAACCCTTATGTTCCAACCTACCTTTTTTTTATTTCGGGGGGAATCCTCATGGATACCCTGCACTGGGGGGTACAGGGTTATGTTGGACTCCGACGAGAAGGTGACTCGCCGATCTACCAACTAAACCACCCCGGGGTTTAGCAGCTCGCCAGGTAGGCAACCTAACCTAACCTACCTAGAAAAAAAGGTTAACATACTGCTCGGTCAGTAATGTTCATAACTTGACTTCCGCCCATAATAAAATTAATCCCTGTACTTTCCGTTCCTCCTTATCATCCAAATCCTTCATTACTCAAGCTAATCCTCTATGCTCTGCCAAAAATGATAAGAGAAGCGCCAACATAGGATTAGTTCAAGACAAAATTTAAGACTCATTTCCTCAAGCTGGAATTCAAGGAACAATAGCCATGTTCTTATCCTTTTTATCTTATTTTATAAACCATGGATACATACATAATAACATGTATTTCTGTGGAGTTGACACATCATCAAACAGAATGCCGTAAGTTGCACTTGCACGCTGATCAGTTTATTTAATAAAGTAAAAGTGTAATACTAATTTAAACGAATCTTATTATTTGTATTATCAAAAAGATAATACAAATAATAAGATTACTTTTACCAAGACTACTTTTGTATGGGTTAAGGCACATAGTGGTCCCAATGACCTTGCGTCGATCGTCCCGCACTGATTACATAGGAGTGAGTGAGTGAGAGTGAGGGGAATATTCAAGCAAATCTTTACGCGTAAGATGAATTATTTCAATTAATAAAGGCGAATAAGAAAAATCTAAAAAGACCATCCGCTAGAATATTGTTCACTTTATTTATTGAAATCGAAGGTATATGTTTTAACCTAATATTTACGACGCGATTAGGTTTAAAGTTTTAAAATCGAGGCATGTTTGGGTCTTAACCAAGTTTTAATTAATTTATCAAAAATTGAAAAGACCATCCTCTAAAGAATGCGTTGAATAATAACATATCTTTCTTAAAGATTTTTTTATTCAATATTTATGAAGAGAACCGGTTTTTTCTGCAGTGACTTTTTATGATTGATCCTACTATGTGCCTTAAGATCCATTTGTTTTGACTATGCCAGAATTGAAGAAAAGAAGTATCTACTCGTAAAATGTAGGTAGATTAAATAACAGATGGAAACTTTCACAAGCATCCAACTTCTACCATATTTGTTTGTAACTCGTCGTTAGGTAGCGAAGTAAAATGGATCCATGAATAAAAGAGTCGCAGCTTTATGTCGCAAGTTAAATTTCAATTGCGGCCAAACTTTCGGAGCAACTTGATGAGCGGGGTTTCGGCATCAGCACTGAATATTTATCGTTCCTATGCGAGGTGGCTTCCTTCGGTCAACAGACGATTATTTCAGTATAGTGCGGGTTGTTTTTCTTTTAAGAGAATCCCCTGGAAGTGCTGCGCGTCGCGAAGGGGGGAAATTAGTATATTTAAAATAATACTGTACTAGCTTTTGCCCGCGACTTTGTCCGCGTGGAAATATTTTTTTAATGATTCGCTTTACAAATCCCCTCCCCCCCCCACCCTTTTTACACCCTTATGGAATGATTTTGGGGACAAAAGTACTCTTTATCCTTCCCCACAACTCAAACTATCTCCATACCAAATTTCATCTAAATCGGTTTAGCATACAAACTTCCACACCCCTTTTCTCCCCCTTAAGGGGTGATTTCTACGATAACAGCCAGCCTATGACCGTCTCCTGGTTCTAAGCTACGTCCCCACCATTTCGTGATGGCTGAGATAGCTACGAGTATATTGCTGAGACTACATCTAGAGTCCCATCGGTTTAAAAATAACAAGGTGTAATCCGAACGCCAATTTCAGATGTAAATAAACAAATACTAGTATTTCAAAAAACACGCGATTTGTGCCAGTACAAAGACCAAAAAAATGTAATCAGCTTACAAACATAATTTTTATCTCATAATGCTTTAGCCAAAGGTGACCTGTTTTCAAGCATTGTTTATTGTGGATCCCCAGTGGACCTAAGTCAACAGACACGCCGTCCGCGTCGCCTAAGCCTTAAATCTCGCGAAATGTGCACGAACATTGAACAAAAATAATGCCATCGAAGATTCTCATACGGTGGAGCCTAGAAACAAGATTCTTTCAACTGCCAATGGACTAGGACTTCAATTGCCCTTCGCCACAATACTCCAACCAGGGGCGGATCGTGACTTTGTGGGGCCCTATGCTAATACCACTCGGGTGCTTATGAATTATTTAACTAATTATCATTTTGTAAAGAAACAGCTTTCTATAATGATGTAAATATACGCTATAGGAAAAAAATGGAGAAATAAAAAAAAAATTATTGAGTTCGCTTTTATGTACAGTCTTTTATGCACATCAGACTACCACAAAAAATTTTTTTTCAATGAAATGTGAACTTTAAAATCCATTGGAGAAATTTGAGTTTTGTATAGCCTGACGTGCTGTTGACAGTAGAAACAAATTCTACATTATTATAAATCAAACCTTTCAAATAGACAAGCGTGACAGGGGAATTCCCTGTTTCGTTTGATAGTTGTGCACACCACACGGTTTTTTTTTAATTTCACGATTATTTTTACTTAAATACAAGTATCGTCTATTGTTTTTAATGGAGGCTGGGGCCCTTTATATCCACGGGGCCCTGAGCTGAAGCCCAAAAAGAACTTAGGTAGATCCGCCCCTAACTCCAACTATGATCGAACAATACACAAGCCGATTCAACTGAGCTGACAAACGAGACATGGAGACAACGTGGCTAGTTTCATCCTCAAATCGCCTTTTCCATTCGTTAGCGTTAACGAATCTGTTATTTTTATTGGTGAGCAGCATCTATCTTCTGTATTTATAAAAGGCTTTGGTGACTGACAGACTGAGGTATCAACGAACCAGACTATAGGCGTAGGTATAACTTTTCGATGGGCGGGGGTCCAAATTAAAACTTCATTTTGCCTAGTGTATACTGATACATGGAAGGAAAAGTTCATTATATCAAGCCCGCTCCCCATACCTACGCCAATGCTACTAGAGTTCAAGCTATTGGAGCTAGAAGCATTAAATTCGGTAGGTATAGGGGGTTCGTTGGCTTATGTAGACTAAGTAAGGATTTTTCAAAATTCCAAAAGAAAGCTGAGAATTCCCGTCAAAAAAAATCCCATGTAATTCAAATTGTATTAGGTATTTTTTTGATGTTACAACAATACCGTGGCAAGGCAAAATAATCAAGTCCATACCACCAAATTTGTTTACTCGTGAAAATTTTTTTTTGCTTATTTATTGAAAGTTCTCATTTTATTGCACAAATTCAGTAACATATAATATAGAACTTCTTTTGATTCCTAATCACTTTTCAGGAAATCTGTAATATGTCAAAATTAGATGTTGACGCGTAGCTATTATTAACAGCGAGTAAGGTTTACTTTGGATTAATAAAGTAAAGAGAAATCAATAAAGTTGAAATTTCGTTCGGGTTGCATAAGTCCTCGGCGGGCTTATTAGCTTTATTTGATGAAAATATGTTCAGCTGTTCAAAAGTCACTGACCAGCAGTATTTGGTCAGCAGGGCGCACTGCGTCCAGGAAAAGTTGCCGTGGTTTTGCTTACATAAGCGTAAAACATGCATCAATATTTTCAGCTCTTCAAGCACAGAACATTGACAAAACCTATATTGACCTCATTAAAATCATTTATTGTTCAAGGTCTGCAAACATTAAACTTTCATCCAACGGCCCATCATTTGATATCCAAAAAGGGGTAAAGCAGGGCGACCCACTTTCACCTATTCTATTCACAGCCACTCTTGAGGAAATATTTAAAAAGCTGAATCTTACCTGGGCAACAAAAGGAATCGACGTTGGTGGCAAGCGCTTAACAAAACTGCGTTTTGCGGACGATATTATCCTGTTCGCCCTAACACCACTAGAACTCCAAATAATGCTCCAAGATCTAAGCACAGCCAGTCTTGAGGTTGGACTCCAAATAAATTGGTAGAAGACACAGATCATGTCCAATAGTACGAAACGTAGAGTCGTGGTAGATGGGCAAGTTGTACAATATGTCGATGAGTACATTTACTTGGGCCAGTTAGCTAGTTTCGAAAACAGGCAGGATAAGAAAATCGGTCGTAGGATCGACAACGCCTGGAAGAGCTTCTGGTCCATGAAGGCGTATTTGAAGGGTAACCTTCCCATATCTTTGAAGCGCAAACTCATTGACATCTGCATTCTGCCCATCCTAACTTACGGTGCACAGACATGGTCACTGACCGAGTTACAAAAGTCAAGGCTCAAGATCTGCCAAAGGGCAATGGAGCGTAGCGTCCTGGGCTACCGACGAATTGACCGTGTGAGGAATACGACGCTACGCACGCTGACAGGCATTGCCGATGTAGGAGCCAAGACAGCCAGACTCAAGTGGCAGTGGGCCGGACACATTAGTCGACTGTGTCCAGAAAGATGGGCTCATGCCGTCACGCTTTGGGTCCTAGAGGGAAGTCGCGGGCGAGGTCGGCCACGAAAGCGCTGGCGGGATGACCTAAAAAATTTCCACGAAGATTGGTGGCATGTGGCTCGAGACAAGATTTTGTGGAGGGATTTGGGGGAGGCCTTTGCTCAGCAGTGGGACAGTATAGGCTAGGAAAAAAAAGCGGTTCCCCGGCGTAATTGACATAATAAAACTAAGAATAATTTCCTACTTTTCAAATAGGTCTTTTAATCTTTTTTCAACATAGGCCTATGTTGAAATACGATTTTTTACAGGCACTTATTGACGTCAAAATAAAGCAAAACATTATTCTTTAAGGGCAACATAATTATTAACCTAGTATGCAGACATCTATACTTTCAAGATGTACATCTTGAAAGTCAAGATGTCTGCAAATACAAGAAGGAATAATAAAAAAAAGTTGACTCTACACCGGTTCGGAAATTGAGAGAGCCTTCTCGAGAAGAACAGGCAAGAAACTCGAAAGGTCAACTCGAAATTTTAAGGTCAACAAGGTCAAGTAGCTAGACCATCTGTTATTTTAGCGTATCTGGTGTGATTTGCAATACTCTCGTTTGGTAATTCCTAGTCGTACTAGCTACACGCGTACAAAGTAACGCGCAAAAGCAAAGTAATCTATTTGAAAGATGAAAGTGTGCAATGCTAGACCTATAGATTATGAGTGTTTAGAAAGGACATTCGAAAACTAGAAATGTATGTCCCTAGGGGAAGAATAGGGGGTGATTCAATTTAAAAAATCCTCTTTTTTAAGGTCGTTAATAGAGCGGTTATAAACTTTCTGTTTACCCTGAAAAATCCTTGAAAAATATGTATAATGAGGGTGCTTTGTCACTTCTGGGGTTGGAACTCAGAAATATGTAAATGTATTATGAAAGTTAACATATTTTAATTATCTAGAAAATTCCGCGATACTTTCCTCGAGAACGAAAAAAGGGTTTCGCATTTCTGACCTGTCAACACAAGCACTTGCCCTAGTAACAAAGCTGTTACTGGAATGATGAAGCAATTTAATAGGTAAATAATATCTTCTAGTATTTCATTACTGAAGTTTTATAGGTTTTTTATGGTTAATCTTCAAGCAGTAATAAACGCGCAGTGACGTCATCTCGTTATTAAATTTTCGCCACCTCGCGAATTCCCAGACCAAAGCATGACGTCACGATCTTTAGCAATATTACGAATGCGAACGTACTTTCCGTCAGATCGCTTTTCAATCCACCGCGATACTTAATTTTTATTTATGTTTTAATAAAAGAAATCGTGAAAATGTATGCGACCGATACTAACTGGAGTGAGACCGTACCAGGGTCGCCTGCTTGGGTACTTTCGTCTTACTTATTTCTGCCGCAAAGCATTGCTTGCATTGCTGTGTTCCGGTTTGAAGGGTAAGTTATAGCAGTGAAATTACTGGGTGCCGTGACTTTACACCTTATGTCACAAGTTGGCAACGTACACTGTGGTTCTTGTGGGGGTTGCAGATTAACGAATCTCACAAGAGCCACATGCGCTATAGGCCACTGTTACCACTTAGGTACCATCAGCAACAAGCATACTGCCCACATGCTTGTTTGGCAACTTAGTTGTATAAAAAAAACTTAACTTTTCAGAGCTGGCAAGAAACGGCAAGTGACAACAGTCGCCTTTAGTAGCTACACGTGGTTCCTGTAACTATTGCAAATCTGCAACTCTCTCAATGTACACACAGCATCACGCCGGACTTTCGTCATAGTGACGACTTTCGAAATGCAAATGTGTTGCTGACAATTGTCTAAGAAAAATCTATCACGACTCTGTGTCGACCGTCTAATAAAAAAAATATTTTACAAAAAATAAAACTGACTTCAAAAACAAATAAAAATAATATAAGAATAGGTACAGACAACATCACACGTTTTTATTAAAGTTGGTGCCAAATTTTAAGACTTTCTAGGAGATCATCGTTTGGCACCGACTTCAATAAAGAAGTGTGATGTTGTCTGTACTTATTCTTATATTATTTTTAACTTTTCAGTGTTTTTGAAGTCGGTTTTTATTATTCGTAAAATATTATTTATTTTTAGTATATTTTTAGTGAATGAAATCTTTTTAGTGAATTTAAAACCAGCTCACCTTAGGGGAGCTGGTATTAAATTAGGGTTACCCTCGATTTTCATGGGATCATATCATCAGATTCTGACTTTTGTAAACTTGGGACCACCCCAGGGGTATCTATCGATACAAAAAAAAATTGAAATTCGGTCCACATTTGGCGGCGTAATCGCGTAACATACACAGGAAAAAATAATCGCCTCGAATTGAGAACCTCCTCCTTTTTTGCTTTTTTAAGTCGGTTAAAAATACTGATGGATGCACTTTGACTGTCAAAATCGAAAGTGATAGATTTTTCTTACACAATTATTATTAAGGGGCAAGTTCCTAGTAATATCACTGCCACCCGTAAAACCCGAACACAGCAATGCGACTAGGGTTAACATAATTATCTCAGGATTTGCCCTGAGATCTCAGGATTTTCGACTATTTTCAGGTTTGCAGCGAGATTTTGTAAAACTCAGTATTTTTGGCATTCTCAATAAAATATGGAAGAAACGAATTAAATCTTATTTGTACGAATAGAGATTAATTAAAAATCAACATATAAAACCGCCCCGTGCGACTCTTAAACGTTACCTGCAAGATCCCCAGTGCACAAAATTAATAATAGTATGACTTTCTAAATTATAGATTACGCCTTAGAAAAAAAAACTGATATTTGGACAAATTCTCAGGATTTTTACACGCTTACGACCCTACACGCGAACAACCCTGGACTGAGTCTTTCTGAAGCAATCACAAATTCCTAGCAACACCACCATCAGATGAAATGCCAATGTCTACGTCATAAAAATATTCAAAGCGTCTATGGAAATGCCTCCAATCAAGCCAAGGCCCTCTCTGAGTGCCGCGGCCACAATGGCTCTCCACGTAGATTCCAGAATACGTTGGTTGAACAATAGCGTCTGTCTGGTCTTCGATTTGTATATGGAAGTCAAATGGTATTCATTCCCCATGTCTACATCACTATAGGGGCGGCTTGTGAATGAATAAGGAGCTATAAAATCGTGCCAAATATCTGTATTTCTTAAGGCAGAATGATTTAATATTACTCGAAGTTAAGTACTCGTATAAGTATTCTGCGAACGTAATGGCGATTTTCTGTCGTGGAAGAAAGAAATTTACGAAACATAAGGTTAAATTTCAAAGAGGATGTGGAAAACTCCTATTAACCTGCTATCCTCGTTGACCAACTATGTATGCACAAATAGTTGTGCCATTAGGAATTTCTTTGTTAAATCCTTCCCATAGGCACAACTAAGATGCCTAATGACATTTTGAGTAACGATATTGTAAGAAAGGAACATTATACGCTTACGTTTGGTCCATGAGGAAAACTCCGTTACGAGTGCTGCAAAATTTCATAAATCGTAGACGCGGTTACAGGGAAATATGTATACATACTATGGAAATTTCATAGTTCGCATATATTGATTATGATCTATTCTGAAGTCAAACGTTTTTTGTCGTTTTATAATGACTGTCAAAATATATTGAGAAAATACAAAAACATTTTAAAACGCAAAAATACATACATCAATATTTACATTGCCACTTAAGCACACACCAACAGACAGAAATCGTCAACAATAAAAATCCCTCTATCAGATACGCACAGCACTAAATCTTCACAAATTTGTTCCAAAATCACCGAGTCATCAAAGCAAATGCTTTAAAGAGTCGATCATTTTACAGCAGCGTAATTACAACGGCTCCATCTAACGGCCAGCCATGATTTATTGCCGGCTTCTTACACTTGTGGAGATATCGGCGCGTCGAAGCCAGCGAGCCAACCAACGGCATAGTAGCTGAAAACAAGTAAGTCATCTTGGTCTTAGCGCGAGATCCTTTAAGTTGCATCGATCATGCGCCGCCGAAGTATTTATGTAATTTTAGAGAAAAAAATTAATTGTTAAATGACAAACAATTTTAATTATAATTGACAAGCAATTTTAAATAATTAATTATAATTTGTAATACTGTATGATATTATTGTTGTGTCGTTTAAGTATTTATGTAATTTTAGAGAAAAAAATTAATTGTTAAATGACAAACAATTTTAATTATAATTGACAAGCAATTTTAAATAATTAATTATAATTTGTAATACTGTATGATATTATTGTTGTGTCGTTTATTATTATTTTGTGTAAATTGAAATTGTTATTACTGTGCTGGTCAAAAGTTATTAATAGCTATAAAATATGTATTTTGACTTACCTAGTATAACTTTAATTGTTATAAGATCAAATAAATAAATACAAATACAAAATATGGCTGCACGCTTCGCCGCTACCGCTTGTTATTGAACTGAAAACTGTGTGAGAATTTAATTAATTAAAGGCTACACAAGATACCGAAAGAGCAGTAGAAAAGCCTTCCTGTACCGTTTGTATGTCAACTGGTGTCTTACTTTCCGTTACTACTACACAATTTATAGTACCACTAATTGACCGATTAAGGTTGTCACATCTTACTATCGGAGCGAATCACAGCCAATCATACTTGCATAATTGCATTGCATTATTTTAGAGCTACTGGGACATTATTACTACATTACGCGTTTCTCCCGTACTCCAATTAACGAAACGATGACTAATGTATCGCATAAAATATACCATATCGTTATCGATACATTCTTGTAATGTAATTATAAGAAACTAACTTTCCGCTCGCCGCTTCGCCCGCGTTATTATTGTTTTCCCGTGGGAAATCTATATTTTCCCGTAGGAAAAAGAAATTTTTGGCCTATTATATAGAATTGTTATTTATATTTGGGAGCTTGGATATAAAAATTTTAAATATTTTCCATAGAAAATTTCAACCCCTATTTTGCACTCCAAGGGGGTGAATTTCAATATATCATGAAACACGTATTCAATGAAATGTTTTTAAAAGCACGAATCTCAAGTTTTATCAAAATCGTTGCTAATTTAAAGATTTTTCCATACAAACTTGCAACCCTTCAGGATTACATTTTTTTCAATCCCTTCATAGTGTGCGTTTACGTCCACATTTTGAATTAAAACAACTGTCCAAATTTCACGGCTGTGCGTGCGTTTATAGATAGGAGCTTCTCTTTTTTCACATTTCTACCATTAACGGTTACGGCTGTGCGTGCGTCTATAGATGGTAACTTCTCCTTTATATAATCTATAATATATAAAGCTGGAAGTACTTACGGATAAAATGAAATTAGGGTAATTGTTTAAGCCATCGCTTTGACTTCACGATAGATTCGAAAATACCGGCATATTTTTAGTGTGTCTATGTGGAAGTCTCACATAACCACAAGAGATAGCCCATATCATTTCAGTAGATCATAAAAAATCTTTTCTACAATGTAAAAAAAGAGCGTTTGTGCTTAAGCTGTGTAATGAGACCCGCATATATGTGTTATCGTTCGTAAGAGATACGATTTGGCGTACTAATTTGATTTTACTATGCCAATAGCGTGAAGTCATTCTGCGAAGTGCCATCCTTTCCGGCCATTTAACAAAGAATCCTTGAAAGCTCGACAATGGCCTATTATGATCAGATTCTTAAATGTTGGATCACTTCAATTCCTGATTAATTCTATCGCCGTCATGCTCGAAGTGCACAGTTTAGTGATTCTTACCTAAATGGGCCATTGAGTCGAAGCCAAGATTTAGAGCATCCAAAGTGTAACGGCACTATTATACGGCATGACCGTCGGTACAGTTAGCAGCACGTCAAGCTATCTATACATTTGCATTACGAAAACCGTCGTTATTGCGAGCGACATAAGATCGGTCTCTACAAAAGGCCAAGTACAACGTGCTGATATTTGGTTTGAAAGTAGTTCAAAACTGTTGTAGTTTTTTTTAATGAAACGCAAAGCCCTGTCTATTACAGTGTTCTTATTATAGTAAAGAGGGTCAGTGGCGCTGTGCACTCGGCGCTGGCCTTCTAATTCTGGGATTCAGTCCCGCCATATACAGTAAGCAACCGTCACTATTACGAGCGACATAAGAACGCCCCAAAGGTCAATCGGTATAGCTTGATAAGGAGCTTAATGTACCAATGTGTTTTCGTATTTCGAATTTCATATGTACATTTTTCCGATGCTACTACGGCGGAGGAAAACATCGTGGGGCAGGCAAGCAAGGCAAATGCATGCACATTTGCAAAGAAATTCAAAGTTGTATGTGAAGTCGACCAATCCGCACTGGGTCAGCGTGGTTGACGAAGGCCTAAACACCCTAACTTAGGGTGGGTAGGCTCAAACCCCTCGGTGGGTACATAATATTGATTATATAGTAATAACATTGACTGAATGGTTACAACAAGTTCCAGAGCAGAACTCTCAACTTCTAGATATATGTGATAAGCCCAGTCAAAAGAAAAACTTACGATCATCTGTCTATTATTCCTGCCAATAAGTTATAAGTCCAATAGTTTTCTGTGTTTAATAATTAATGATTAAACGAACTTACCTGTACGTGAAGTTCTATCATAATTATACGATAGTTTTCGTCCGAAGAGATTAGCATTCGACTATGTAGTACCGCGCAGGATTCGCCACTTGTGCACTGAATTGAGAGATCAACTTTTTTTTTTTTAAGGTAAGGTAGGTTTTCATTTTTACCGCAATAAGCCTCTGAGAACTTACAATCATTGCGTTCAGAACTCCCTGTATAAATTTGTGGGAGGATGGGAGGGATGCCAATCTCTTCGGACGAAAACTATCGTATAATTATGATAGAACTTCACGTACAGGTAAGTTCGTTTAATCATTAATTATACTTAAGTTTTCGTCCTCGAGATTGGCATTCGACTATGTAGATATTGAGAGATTGAAAGGAAGAACTACTGGCAAATTTATAACAAGTCACTAATGTATATGATCTTTATTGGAATATTTTAACATCTTACAATAAAAAGAAACCAAATGTAAATAACGTTATGCTAGTTTTAACATTTAAATTCGATAGATTATTTTGAATAGACATCGGTAGGTTTAATCAATTAAATTACTAATCAACTATTGAACTGGACATAATCATTGTACCGAAGTTACTGTTAATGGTAACATTCTCATTGTTTATTATAATTCTATTATAATATTTACCAAACACCTGAGAAGTTCCTGTCCAGCCAGCTGCTTTTCTTATAGCATCTAAACTGACACCTAGTGTATGGGCTTTAGACGTGGCAGCATGTCGCGTACTGTGAGCCGTAAATGTTGAGACATCTATCCCGCATTTCCCTAGCACTGATTTTGTCCATCGGCTAAGTGTTTGTGGGCCAACGACTGTATGTGGTTTTCTGAAGCTTATGAAGAGGTTGTGATGATTACCACGTAGAGCTTTTGATTTGTCTAAATAATCCAATAAAGTTTTACATGGACAAATAGCTGGATTTTGATTAAAATAAGGTATTATAAGAGTTGGTTGCAATGATCCCTTTCGAGATGTTTTTATGGTATCAGGAATTTTAATTGTAAGGTGATCAGGATGTTTTTCGATGTTAAGTATACTAATTTTAGAAAAGGTTTGCATTCTATGCGCTGTGACTAGGGCTAGTAATAAAATTAGTTTTTTGCTTAAATTCTCAAATGTTATTTCGGAATTTGGGTACCACTTAGAAAGAAAATTCAAAACAATAGATGTGTCCCATGTGACATTATATTTAGGCAGTGATGGGCGTAATTTAAACACACCTTTGAAAAAACGCTTTACGCGGTCGTCCTCACCAATTAGATTTCCAGATATTAATGAAAGCGCAGATCTACAACTATTCAATGTCCCAAATTGAGCACCATTGTCAAATAATTCTGTAAGAAATTTAATAACATTTGGAATAGATGTCTCAAATAAATTTAAATTATTATTTTTACAATAATTAAACCATTTTTTAAAACAACAATCATACTGTTTTATCGAATTTTCAGCTAGTGAGGCCATCATGATATTTAAAGAAGAAGGTGGTATACTTCTTTTCAGCAGTGCCTTGCGGATAATAGTGCGGCAACCAGGGTAATCTGTTGGTGGATGAGGCGAGTGCTGGAATGAGATAAAAGTAAATTCTCGCTTTGTGGAAACACTAACTTTTTACCAATTATTAAACGGTTAAATATAGGATACCAGGCCTGCGTGGGCCATAATGGAACTATAAGAATACCCGAAGCTTTTTCTGTTAAAATTTTCCTTAGTGTTTTTAATATCATGGAAAAAGGTGGAAATGCATAGAAAAAAATGTTCGACCAAGATATTGTGAATGCATTAATTGCATACGCATCGGGATCTTTATGCCATGAAACATATTTCTTGCACTTACTATTAACGCGGCTAGCAAATAAATCTATTTCAGGCTGTCCGAAATTTTTAACAATATCCTGGAAAGCATAATCGGCCAACTCCCATTCAATATCTGGGTGTACGCGGCGCGATTCCGCGTCTGCCACATAGTTATCTGCTGAACAAATATAAGATGCAAACACGTGTATCTGTCGAGTTTCACACCACTGCCATATCTCTTTAGTTATACGTGTCAAATGTGGAAATTGGACACCACCCATTCTATTAATATACGATATGGCAGTGGTATTGTCAATTTTAAGAAGAATGTTACAGTTACATTTGTTCTTTGCAAAGGTTTTGAGTCCTAGAAATGCAGCCAATATCTCTAAATAATTTATATGGTTATTTCGTTCCGTTATGCTCCACTACCACTAGCCTTGTCCGCACCGCAAGCGGCGCCCCAACCAGTCGTTGAGGCATCTGAATAAATTTCTAAGTAGTAAGAATCCGACTTGATTTTACTGCCTGCGTTACGCGCAACAGCTCCATACCACCATTGCAGGTCATATGATAAAAAATCAGGAATAATCATGCGTTTTTCATAATTATCGTCTGGTAATAAATTTAAATATTTTATTCGCTCAAGCTCTTTTGTATATAATCTACCATACTCTACGGCATTACAAGCCGAATTTAATAAGCCTATTAAATGTGCAAAGTCTCTTATCTTGCAATACTTTAAATTTATAAATTTTAACAATTCATTTTTTATTTTTGTAACTTTTTCTTCTGGTAAAGTTATTAACATTGCTTTTGAATTAATCATGAAACCTAAAAATTTGCATATGGTTTTTGGTATAAGGTTACTTTTTTCTGTATTAATTTTAAAACCTAGAGCTTTAAGAAGTCTGCTTGTATCTGTTATATTATTCACACATGATTTATAGTCTGGTCCAACTAAGTAATAATCATCTAAATACACTGTTGATAGATGACCTTTGCATCTCAATAATTTTATCACAGGTTTCATTATTTTGGTAAATATATAGGGCGCTGTGCATAGGCCAAAGGGTAAAACATTAAATTCGAAAATGTTTTTATTATATATAAAACGTAGGTATTTTCTAGATTCCGGATGAATTCTTACCAAAAAGTACGCGTCTTTAAGATCTATTGTGCCCATATAGCAATCTTTAGAAGTTATTTTTAACGCAGTTCTAATATCCTCAATTTTAAAATGACTAGTATCAATAAACTTATTTAACATTTTTAAATTAAGTACAAAGCGTGCTTTACCATTAGGCTTAGAAACTAAAAAGTAGGTGGATATGAACTGTCCCACGCACGGAGAACACTTTGATATAGCGCCAATTGAAATAAGTTCATTAATAACGTTAAACATTTTTTTGTTTTCAGTTTTGGAAAAGACAATATTATTAGGTAAACAATGTTGGACAACTGGTTTTGAAAAGAATATTTTATAGCCATTAATCCAAGATAACACTTGTGTATCATCTGTAATTTTTGCCCATTGGGAATAATAACAAAAGAGTCTACCAGCATATTTTACCTCGTCTATCGCCATTTGTGAGCTTGACTCTGCTGCGATGACTTTCGCGATGGTCTGGCTGGCTCATTCTTGTAAGTCGCAGGTTCGTTCATTCTCCGAGTCCCCGTCGACCTGCGTTGCGGCGGAGGAGGCTTCCAGTTTAAATGATGCGATGAAGTGGACGGGTAGCCCTTTTTAGGTGGCCCAGATGCGAAAGGTTTTTTAGGTGGGGCTGATTTTGGCATATTGAGTTTAAGGTCGGCCCCTGATTTCGAAATGGCTTTTGCCGTTTTTAAATTATCCGCAAAATTATGACCAAACAGAAAATTATCGACCTTTGTGCCTTGTATTTGATCCTTTAAATCTTTTTTCAAATTGTTTAATAACAGACCTCTTCTTATTGAGGTATGTTTATACTGAATGTCGCAAAGCATGCAAACAGAATCCATTAACAGCTGGAGCTGAGCAGAATCTTTTTTGTCACTTGACATTAAGGGCATGATAGCTTCTGAGACACAAGAAATAGCAATTGCTAGTTGTTTCTGTTTTCCCTCAATGCTTTGGTCTCTTTTCAAAACGGAATCTGTAATGGCTGCCTTAACCTCTGGGTTCAAAGATGGTGCCCCAATAAGAGGACAATTAGGGGGTAACACATACTTGTTTTGAAGTTCTTTTCGTACCTCGGTGGTTAATCCGGAGGTTGCAATATGTGACAATCTGACAGCGAGTTCGGGTAATATTTCCTTTCCGACCACTTTTGGTACAGTCGGATCATCGCCAAGGATATTAAGGATATCTGTATCAAGATTTGATACAAGATTCATTTGCGGCGCTTGCACGTCTATGTTTGACGGCCCCGGCGCTGGTTCCTGCGCTTGGAGGCCGGACGGCTCAGGCACCAACGCAATAGCGGCGCGCGGCGGCTGCGGCGGCTGCGGCGGCAGCGGCGACGCCATTACGTTAGCCGATAACATTTCTGGCACTACAACACTAGATTTTACCAACGGCGGCTGCGACAGTAACTCTTCATCACTAATGACTTCAGTGTTTATTGAGAATTCTGGAAATAACCAAACACTACGACTAAAATATACACGTAAACTAAAACGGTATGTCGTGAGCTGTGGTAAATTTATAAATATATATTTTAACTAAATACGTCAATAAATTTCTGGTTTATTAATTAAATTAATATTTATGACACGTGGTATTACATCATTCAAATGCTCATATATGAATATAAATACTGCCTGCCCAAAGCGGGTAACAGAATGTGTATGTTTATCACATAATATATTCATGTGTATAGACAAATATTTTAACCTCTCATAGTAATATCAACAGCCCCTACGTCCGTTGAAGAAACGCTACTTTGGTAAAAAGTAGGTCAACATGAACATCGACAGAGTGACAATCCTTCCACAACTGCCCGCATCTTCGAAGTCATGGATTAGAGGTTTGATAAAATTGGTACCACAAACCTTCGTTTTTTGAATTCTCAGACATATCATATGAAGTCCTCGATGAACTTGAGAAACGACGTTCCCTGCGTCGTACTTTTCTTAATTTCCTTTCTATTTTACGTAGTTTCTTCGTAAGGTTTTCATAATCATCTGCTCCGCAATTCTTTCTTTTTGGCATGACTTTAACACTACACTCTTAATAAAATCACACTAATTAATTTTATTATGAATAACAATACTCTCAAATATCATAAATGTACTTTTTAAAATAACGAAGCACCGAAGTGGCGAAGCACTGGAACGCGAATGATTGTAAGTTCTCAGAGGCTTATTGCGGTAAAAATGAAAACCTACCTTACCTTAAAAAAAAAAAAAGTTGATCTCTCAATTCAGTGCACAAGTGGCGAATCCTGCGCGGTACTACATAGTCGAATGCCAATCTCGAGGACGAAAACTTAAGTATAATTCAACATGTTGGCTCTTAAAAAGTTAAGGTACCTTAACGTATTCGTTATGAGATTTTTGGTTATGAGTGGGTACGAGACCGATTTTATTATGCTATCCGATTTTAAGTATCGTACATGAGGAACAAAACACATCATTTTATAGCTGTATTAAAATAAATAAACCGAGTCTAGTTTCAGCAAGCTTACTCCTAGCAACAATGACTTCTTCAAAATTCTTCACTCGATCCAATCAAGCTTATCTCCTTTTGATTAGTTATTTTAAATTTTCTAGAAAACTTGCTTTATGAAAAATGAAGAACCTAAGGTATTTATATTTACATAACTTACAATTTTAACATGCTCCAGCTACAAATAGAGAGATAGATTTTTTTATTATAAACGCGAAAGTTGTTCTAGTTGTTGGCAGCGCTAATTTTTATATCAACCTCGACGTCCATATTGTATCGCTCAGTCTCTAAATATCATAATCGCAAAACATCATACTCGTAAAACATTCTATTCGCTTAATATCAATGTAGACAATAGAGTCGAGGCAATCCAGGTATTGAAAAAATACCAATTCTCCGGATCACTCCACGAGATCCCGGCCATACACGAGTTAGGAGTAGGCGTTAACGCCTGTAACACTCAGACGGGGCATGTGATCGCGTGCATCAGGAGGTTAGCTAACTGGTCACGTCAACCAAAACACGATATGATAAAGCGGTTTATCGCGGTGAACTGTCAAAATACAATAGAGTTTCGTCGTATTTTGACAGTTCACCGCGATAAATCGCTTTATCATATCGTGTTTTGGTGGACGTGCTACAGGGGCTGCAAGCCTATTCCCTAACTGCGGTTGCTAACTGGAACTGTCATTTTTGAAAGAAACTTAACATCCACTACTGCTATCATGAACGCCGCCGTAACACATAAGATCACTAAACTAGTAATGGATATAAAGTGTCATTCAAAAATGACAGTTCTAGTTACCAACCGTCGTTAGGGAATAGGCCTGCTGGTGTGGTTATAAAAGGCGAGCTGCAAATTCCCGCCTTCCATCTCCCAACCATCTGTGTCGGAGGAGAGCGGCATGAAGATCGTTCTCCAGCTCTTTCACCGCTGCCACATTCTCGCAGAAGGAGGCCTAAGAAATTGTGATGAAAAAAAGCTATGATCATTGTCTTAACAACGGCGACGTCGAACCCCAGCGTCGGACAACCACTGTAGTAGAAACCAACACACGAGGACCGTCACCTTCTCATCCGCAGGTGTTCTCGCTGTGACAAGTGACGTCATGAGTGGCGAACGAAATACACAACATACCTCAACAGATGAGGTACTGACATACTACATCACGCTGGCAAGATGCTAGATGCGTAATGTTTTTTGGGGCTATCTCTTTTTTTATTTATAGAAGGCCAAGCAAATGACCCTATTCCACCTGGTGGAACTCGGCAGGCTCTCACCTTGGCTACCTCCGTGTTACCTATTTCTGCCGCAAAGCAGCAGTGCTTGCATTCCGGTTTGAAGTATATGGCAGTGAAATTACTGGATACCGTAACTACATCTTATGTCACAAGATGGCAACGTACACTATGGTTCCTGTGGGGGTTGCAGATTTGCTGCAAATCTCACATGAGCCACATGCACTATGGACGAATGTTACTACTTACCAGCAGGTGGGCAGTATGCTTGATTGACAACTTAGTTGTATAAAGAAAAGATAACAGCAAAATTTGCATTCTAAGTCCGTTACCGTCCGCAGAATAAGTAAATGCTATTCATCGAGAAGAGCTTTAACAGTTTATTAATCGTGGTTGGGTGATTACCCATAAATTGATAAAACATAACACTACGCAATATCGATTCTTTTTCAGAAGGATTTCATACCCACATATTTTATTTATTTTTAGTTTGTAAGCGATCTTTTACTATTATTACGAATGATAGTTAAATTTCAAAACTTACCGGACAGACTCTACTAAGAGTCTCCAAGACTACCTACCCAGAATTTGTACAGTTATTGAGATGTATCCCGATCTCGTATGGCGAGGAATCGACGAGGACGAGGTAAACTCTATAGCATCTCCTTGACAGATGGGAACCCCACGTAATCTAGACATCGAGTGTCGGACAGCTTAAAAAGAGTTTGCATCCTAGGCAGAGTTCTTCTTTGGTTGAGGATTCCGGGTTGTGCTCACTTTCCGTTTCAATCATAGGTTTAGTCTTCTAGTCAATTTCTTGAATCGCTTTCCTAGATCTAATAGCTTCTCAGATCTAAGCTCTCCTGACGATAAGCGGTAACCGCGAACTTCGCGAATATCAGCGACATTTCTTGACTGTATTCCTATTCGTGAGTTGAGATACCTTACCAGCTATCTTATAACCTAAGTAGGCTAAGATAGAAAAACATAGATAACGATATCTCTTACTCTACACGTGGAAACAATAGGGATGATGATAGCGTATCTATACTACTAATATCATAAAGAGGTAAAGTTTGTGAGTTTGGAATTTTGGATGTTCGGGGTAATCTCCGGGACCAGTGATCTGATTTTGAAAATTATTTTACTGATAGAATGTCACATTTTCACTGGACAACATAGGCTACAAATTTTTTTCCTACGGGAAAATACAAAACTCTCACGGGAAAACAAAAATAACCTGGGCAAAGCTGCGAGCGGAAAGATAATAAAAAATAGTAGGCTAGTGTATTTTGCTTTGTCGAAATAACGAAAAACCACTGAGATAAAAAAAAATCCATTCATGCCCGTAGCACACCTCCGCCGCGAAACTTACAAGGCGAAACCGCGTCGCATAGTCAGGAACAAACAAAACGGCGAATTGAACGCGGAGGTGTAGACGGCGTCTGAGCAGATCGGGCGGAACCGCGCGCGACAGAGACAGCGCCATAGTTAAATATCCGCGTTAGAGCAGGCAAGCTCGCCACAGCTCGCGCGCCGTACAAACGACAACGCGGGAGAATCGTTTAGCGGTTTCGCTACTATAGTTCCGCGGCGGAGGTGTGCTACCGGCGTTAAGGAGTGGTGGCTCGCTACAAAACGAACACAGGCGTGACGTCACGTGACATTTTCATATCGTCCCAAGTTTTGATTAAGTATGTAAAAAAATCACTCGTACGTCGTGTCCAACATTTTTTTATAATCTACTCGACGAACATTGACACAATTTTGTCGAGAAGCCAATCATTCCATTACGAACTATTAAAATCCAATTCGCAGCGACTGTTTATTCCGGTTGATTTATTATATGGTCGTAAAGTCTGCGCTCGTACGAACCGTGTGGCCATAAGACGCGCGTGTCGCGCGCGGCCGCACGAGTTTACGCACTGTTACTCTCGTAGTATAATATGTAATCTGTGGCGCTGTTTACTCTCGCGCAAATATGAGATAATAAGTTTATGAAGTTGGCGGCGGGTTCTGTTTGCCCATAAGCTCCCAGCACATCGTCTGCGAGCCATGGGACTTAGTGAATTAATTAACGATCTGTCTATAATATTCAAGGCTGTCGGGCGTTGATTAAATTTTTGGTATGTGACAGCTTCGTCATGATCAAATCGAGCGTCGTAATTGCGTGGGGAGGCTGATCTGAGGATAATTAACTTGATTTTCAATAAACACTTCATAATTCTTAGACATGTACTGATATTCGGCGGAACTTGGGTACACCGAAGTCGGTACGTCAGATTTTCGCGAGCGAGCAAGTTACAACAAAAAAAAGTAAGGTCGGAAGGTCCCATCTCGCGCGCAGTCGCAGGTTTTACACTCTCCAGTTGACGAATAAATATAAATTTCAAGCTGGCTGTACAAAACTACACCAGAAAAGCTACACAAAAGTAGGTACAGAATTTTTTATCATTATGCGACTATTAAATATACAGTTTGTATGTTTATTTCTTTGTGGTACTCTAAAGACCAAACGCGTGGGTTAATTTTGATGATTCATAGGTCAATCAATTCGTCGCGAGTGTCACCAAGGACATGACAGTAATAAAATTGAACATGGCGACAACTAGACGCCATATTGTGAAAAAAATGGAATTGGAGAAAAAAAACAATTTAGAAAATCCGACCGCCTAAAAAGTAAACTATAAATAAAAACTGAAAAGATCAGTAGTATCGTTTATATTCTCGTTTACATTCTGTGCCTGCCGCTGTCCCTCGCTTTCAACTTTCGGCAATGGCAGTCGTTGTAATATTTACAGCGTCAGCGCTGTCTCCTAATCTAATATATAAAAATCTCCTGTCACAGTGTTTGTCATCGAACTCCTCCGAAACGTAGTAACCGATGTTTTTGATTTTTTTGGTGTATATTTGGTAGGTCTGAAAATAGGTTTGATCGCTATTTTAGTTCCAGCTGCTAGAATTTTATTACTACTGGACTTGTTTTTGACGCTCATCCCCGAGCAGACAACGCACAAACCAGTGTTCGCCGCTCGCGTTTTTCGGTGCCCGTGCGCCGCTCGCCGCGTGAGACTGACACGTGTGATTAATGGCCAACCCTTCCAAGGAGTCTGTGGTGGCGCGCGCCGGAGCCTCAGACTAAGTACACCAATGGACTCGCAATGTATTAATATGTCTCAAATAAATTTGCGTAAAGTTCAGTCCGCCATTACAAAGCACCGTGTTTGTTGTTGTGCTAGAATATCAGTCAGTGAGCATTATTCCTGAGTGCATTTTACAGTTCTATGTTTTTCATTGATTTTTTTAATGAATTGTATAAAGAAAAACATAATAAGTGTGGAATCTTGGATGCGGCGTCCCAAGTTTTTTCCGCCATCTTAGAGCACCAACAGAAATTTTGGCACGCTTTTTTCGTAGGTATTTCGTGTCCTTTGATACCATAGTCTAAGGCCGGAGCCAAGTTTAGCAAGCGCCACTCCATTCATCACCGCGACAACGTTCGAGATGATTGAGGCCTTGTTAATTGGAAAAACTTGGCATAATTATCCGGGGCATTGAACTCTGCGGATGGGAGGATTCAGTTTATCGTGAATACGTCGTATTGAAATTTTATATAAGTTAACTATAGAAGAAACCACTCAGATATATAAACAGGGTTAATTTTGAGGTACCGGCAACCTCGCAGGATTAGATAGCTAACATCATTAAGTACAACGTTTGTTTTAAGGTATCACAAATCACAATACATTGAACAAAAATCAATTTTCGAGTTTTTATTGCACTGTCGTAACATTGATAAGTCTATGTTCCGTTTATAAATGACGACGGAAGACAACATTACGCTCGCGTGCTGTGCGCGTAGAGTTACAAACATTTTAGCGGTATATTCAATGAATATTAATTTTTGTATGAAAGGAAAATCTAACGAATTATCAAAAGTCGTAGAACAAACGTTGTAGTTAATGATGCTGGCTATCTAATCCTGCGAGGTTGCCGGTACCTCAAAATTTACCCTGTATATTCAGATATATATTTTTTTGCTAAATAAGTTGTAGTAAGTACGTCTTTCAGGCTGCGGGAACCACTTAAGAGGACTGTGAAGTGCCAACTCGTGGCTCGAGTATGCACTTTCAAAATGCAGTTTGTTGCACACCGCTTAGAGTTGAAAGTCCGAGGCAAGTGCCTACATTTCATATTGAAATATTGTTTCGGGCGATAACTGTTTTACCCCCCCTAAACCTTTACGAAATTAGTAATTTTTTGGCCTCATTAGATTCAGTATCCCTTAATCTATGTTTGTACGTTTTGCTTTTTTTGTAATTCAGTATAATTTTGTCAAAAAAGATAAAAATGGTCGAGGTACTTTTTATGTCTAAAATATGAATATTTAGATGCTCATAATTTATACGAGCAATTCTGTATTCTCGTATTCTGAGCAATATTACTTCAAAATCAAAACGTACAAACCTAGATCTTCATTATATGTACAACATTTCCAAAAAATATGAAAATTGGACTATGTAAAGTAGGAGAAAAGCGTTATCGCTTTTTGTATGAAAAATTCAGCTTCACAATCCTCTTAAGGCCTCTTTTAACAAACTTAATAAAAAAGAGAAAACATAGGATAATGCTAATGTTAAAAGTAGTCACCGATTTTTTGGAAAAAAAAACGACTTAAAAACACTAAAAAGTTAATAATAATATAAAAATAGGTACAGACAATATCACATTTCTTTATTGAAGTCGGTGCCAAACGATGATCTCCTAGTACTTAAGTCTTAAAATTTGGCACTGACTTCAATATAGAAATGTGATGTTGTCTGTACCTATATTTGTATTATTTTTAACTTTTCAGTGTTTTTGAAGTCGGTTTTTATTTTTAATGAAAATATGTTTATATTTTAATATAAATGACAAGGTGTCAATACATACGTATTATATTTAAAAACAGGTCAATATGTGTCTGTTGTATTAAAAAAACCTCTAACTCCTAAAGTTAAGCATCCTTCCATCATCAGGGCCCTTACCCTGATCGCATATAGCAAGGTTAAAACAATATTAAAACAGAGACACTGCTCTTGCTGCGTATAGCGCCATTCCGCTTTCAGTGTGGTTTTAATATTGTTTTAGGCGGTTATGGTTGGGGGGCTGCTCGGTTCATACTTGTAATTACCAGACGTAAATACCTGAATAGCTTCGGAAAAAAACATGAAAAACGTTGGACGTACCTATAAAATTTAAGATTTCCCGCGATTTTCCTGGAATCCCTTCATCAGATCCCGACTTTGGTGATAATAGGACCACCGCAGAAGTATACTCCATCGAATACAAAAATAATTTTGAAAATCGGTCTGCATTTGGCAGAGTAACCGTGTAACATACACAAAAAAAAACATACGACGCATCGAATTGATAACCTCCTACTTTTTTGAAGTCGGTTAAAAAATAGAGCAATTCTATTGCCATTATCTAGAAAGGAAACAGGGGACTACGTTTGCATGGAAAAACGGCCTGTACGACTTCCTCTTAAGGCGCTACTTTCCCGTTTTATACAATTTCGATTAACTGTACCGCCACGAATATAAAACATGCAGTTCTCAAATTCATATATGATATTTTTGAACATTTTATCTAAACATTCTTAAAGACAGAAACATGATTAATAATATTTCACTCGATAGAAAAAAATCCAAAGATTACTCTGTTCAATATTTTAAAACAGCTGTGAATCAGAGAATAAAATAATAAATGGCATAAAAGTGTTACTAATAGATGTGCATTTTTATTTTCTAGAAAATTGCAAAAGTACATTTTTGATTTTGTACTCCAGTTTTCCAAAAATCGAATAAAACATGTAAAAAGTAACGTTTTCGTTCGGTCACGGGCGCGTAAGCGACATTAGAAGCTATACGATTATCAACTATATTACCTCGCAATAAAGGAATCGCCGTGCACGCGTAGATTTCCAGGAAAACCTCGCCTGAACCTGACCCGCGCAGCGTCGTCGAGATTGTGCGGGTCACTTTTGATCCCGCCCGCGACAAAGAGATCCGGCCCTGATTAACCCGTCACACGCTGTCTGCGACGTGCCCCGGCCTCGTAGTTCCTTTTCAAATTTTAATTAACCCTTCATTATATTAAAGTTTATAAATTACTTCTATTCACCAGTTTCGTTTGAAATTGCCAGCCGGCTCGCAGCTGTATTGACTTTCGGGAATTTCAAATATTTCCATTTTCGCCAATCGAAAGCAAATTCAAAAGCATTGTTTGTGCTTGATTGATGTTTTGAAATACTGGCGGAAAAATTAAATAAATCAGTCACTAACGATATTTTACCTGTGATTGTCTAAATTTTTATAAGAATTCGCTCTTTATTAAGGAATGAATGTTGTTTTTGTTATAATATTGGTAATCTCGACGGTCCATGGTTAATGGTGGTGGTATGATACAAGACAATCATAAAAAATTAAAATACTGAAAAATTACAAAATATGTGTTGGTTTCTTATATTTACTTTTGTATCATACATATAATAAAAATATACTTTTCTAAAATGTTATGTTGTCAGTTAGCTACAAGAGTGTCGTAATACGTTGCTTTACTTATTACGACTTCTCTACATTACAAATGAAAATTTTACAAAAAATAAAAACCGTCTTCGAAAACATTGGAAAGTTGAAGATAATATAAGAATGGGTACAGACAGCAAACGCCACATTTCTATATTGAAATCGGTTCTAAATTTTAAGACTTTCTACAGCTAGAGATCATCGCTTGGATGATCATCAATTAATAAAACTTGAAGAATACGTTATAGGGTTAATACGTGCCTATTGTATTCAAAAAACTAACCTTTAACTCCCAAAAGCTTAGGATCCTTCCATCATTAGCTCGGTTTATAACTCATCATCATCATATCAGCCAAGAGACGCCCTCTGTTGGACATAGGTCTCCCCCAAGGATCTCCATACCGATCGGTCCTGCGCTTCCCGCATCCAGTGGCTTTCCGCGACCTTCACCAGATCGTCGGTCCACCTTGTCGTCGGTCCGCCTACCAACACTGCGTCTCCCGGTACGCGGCCGCTACTCGAGGACCTTTCCGCCCCAACGGCCGTCAGTCCTACGAGCGATGTGTTCTGCCCACTGCCACTTAAGGTTTGCGATTCTTTGGGCTATGTCGGTAACTTTAGTTCTTCTACGGACCTCATCATTTCTGATGTGATCACGTAGAGAAACCCCGAGCATAGCCCTCTCCATCGCCCTTTAAGTGACTTTCAGCCTTCTTATGAGACCCATTGTAAGCGACCACGTCTCAGTTCCGTATGTCATCACTGGTTTATGACTATCTAGGTAGGTAGGTATTTGCGCCTGCAAATACCTGGTTAGCTTCGAAAAAACATGAAATACGTTGGCCGTACTTATAAAATTTAAGGGTTATCCTCGATTGATGAGATCCTGACTTTTGTGACAATGGAAGCACCTCAAGAGTATACTCTAACGAATACATAGATAATTTTAAAAATCGGTTCACAATTGGCGGAGTGATTGCAAAACATACACAGAAAAAAAATGAGAATTTTAAGTCGGTTAAAAAACCCTTTGCCTTTATGTCAACGTCACTAAATGGTTACACATGGGTTACACAAATTGCCATTACAACTTTCACGAGACTGTATAAAAACAGTAAAACAGAATGAAGCGCGGTGGTGTCCTTTTATGTTTGATATAAAAATAAACATAAACGAATACTTAATATTTTTTATATTACTGTCATTTTATAGGCGTATTTCATACAGATGAGACGTTATAGGTTACGTGTTGGGTCGATGGAGCTTCCTGCAGGAATTTTTGTTGTTAGAGGATTAGAGCATCAATTACAACTCCACGATCGTGAAGGTCATTTCTTTACATAGTATAAAACAAAGATGCTTAGATTAGAAACCACACAACGAATTTAAATGCAGTTTTCATCAATAGACAGAGTGATTCAGGACAAAGGTTTACATGTATTACTATATCTGCTCCTGCCTCGCACGGGTAATAGTTTAAAATAAATTATCCACAGTGCAAAGCCGCGGGCGAGTCACTAGTTGAATAATAACTCATACCTGCACCGTGTCTAAACTGTTGTTCTCGGCCAATCAGATCGCAACATTATCGCGTCATCAAACAGTTGAAAGGCGATCTTTGATTGGTCAGATTAAACTATACAGCTATGGCCGGGCTGTGGTTTGTTAGATGAATTGCTTTCAGCAGTTTTTGCTTCTTTATTGTGAAACTCAAATGTCATTACATTCCGTTTGGCAGTACAGTCATACTGTACATATAAGCCCTACATACAAGGTGCAACAACAAATAGGAATGTTGACATGTATCGCAAATATATAAAAGTTATGTTTATACATTTTTTTTCTCGAGGGGAAATGCGTGACCGCACTGTACCCGCCATTGACTAGACGGCGAGCGTGTGTGGGGCTCTCCCGGCAGAGTGCCAGGCCTACCCACTAAAACCCCCCGGTGTTCTTCCTGCCCTTATGGGCGCGCTAGGTAAGGTCCACACTGCGACTCCAGTACCCACGTGCCCGGGCAAGCCCGACGAACTGGTCGGGCTATCGCAAAGGGGGGATTGCCCGAGAACACCTTTTTTTTTTTTTTTTTTCTCGGGGGGAAATGCGTAACCGCACCGTACCCGCCGTTGGCTAAACAGCGAGCGTGTGTGGGGCTCTCCCGGCAGCATGCCAGGCCTACCCACTAAAACCCCCCGGTGTTCTCCCTGCCCTTAAGGGCGCGCTAGGTAAGGTCCACACTGCTCCCCAGACGGAGGGCCTTACGGCGGCGTCATCATATTAGTCAAGAGACGCCCACTGTTGGACATAGGCCTCCCCAAGGATCTCCATGTGGGGGGCTTACCAACACTGCGTCTCCCGGTGTTAGAATAATATAAATTTGTACTATAATTATTGTGAAATAAAACCATTTCATTTAGTGACATGACACGAAGTGTCTCCCTTTATTAATCATCGTTTTAACATTCAAATTATAGAAAAACCATAGACGGCTATTCAGCCTAACACTCCCCCTCAAGATCAATACACTGCTAAAAAGTATTGATATTGTTTATTATTACAACCAAGTATCTTACTATTCTATCTTACACAACACAAAGCTTATTTACAAAATCTAAATATTTAACAAAGGATAATGGTTTTGTCATAACATCTGCGATATTATTATCGGTAGACACAAACTCTAACTTAATTATTTTCTTTGACACTATATCTTTAATAAAATTAACTTTTATATCTATGTGCTTGGTTCGCTTTCTATTATCAAAAGATTCAATCATTTGTTTTGCACTTTGGTTATCTATCATTAAACTAATTTTAGTATTATTAATGCTATAATTAAGATCTAAATAAATTCCTCTAAGATATAATAATTCTGTTGCGGTCATTGCTGAAGCTACATATTCCGCCTCTGCGGAAGACAATGCCACCGTTGCCTGTTTCTTAGAAAACCACGATACTAAAGTACCGCAATAAAAAATTGCTGCTCCACTAGTGCTCTTGCGATCATGCTTATCGCCAGCCCAGTCAGAATCTGTGTAAGCTACAACATCTTTTTCTCCATCATACTTCTTATATGCTAGTTTCTTATTTTTTGTTTCCTTTAAGTAGCGTAAAACGCGTTTAGCAGCAATCCAGATTTGTTCAGTGGGCTTGTCAAAATATCTGCTTAGAAAAGCTGTAGCGAAAGTAATATCCGGTCTTGTTGTATTTGATATATACAGTAGGCTTCCGATTAATTCTCTATAAGGTACGTCAACAATTTTAGTATCTGCTATTACTTCAAAATTACTGACCATAGGTGTTTGCACTCCATTACATTCTTCCATATAAAATTTAGCTAATATTCTATTTATCATTTGTTCTTGGGATATTTCAATCTTATTTAAATCACGTTTGACTTCAATTCCTAAATATTGGCGGATTTCGCCTAAATCTTTCACATTAAACTCTTCTTTTAATTTCTTAATAACATCTGAACTAGGTCCTATTAAAATTATATCGTCTACGAAAACTAATAACCAGACATCACCCCTTCTGTATAAACAAAAATCATACTGTGACTGTACAAATCCGATACTCAAAATAAATTTATGAAAACATTCATTCCAGACTCTAGGAGCTTCTTTAAGTCCATAGAGTGCTTTGCGAAGCTTAAAAACTTTACTATCTTCCGTTTTGATTCCTTTTGGAGGTTTTATGTAAATATCTACATCTACTAACTTTCCATTTAAAAAGGCAGTCGGAACATCTAACTGTCGCAATTCTAAATTTTCTTGAACTGCATTCTAATTGTTGGCATTCTTGCTTCAGGAGAATAAACATTTCCAAAATTTTCTTCTTGGAAATCTCTCGCCACTAATCGAGCCTTTTTTGTGTGCCATCGGATTTCGTTCTAAAAACCCATTTCGTATCTATCGCTTTAGCACCTTTCGGTAACTCAGCAGACTCCCATGTTCCTTGACTTTTATGTGCATCTAATTCCTTTTGAATTGCTATTCTCCAGCCTTCTTTTTCTTTTTTTTTTTTTTTTTTTTATGTAAGGCCCGGCAAATGACCTCCTCCCGCCTGATGTAAAGCGGTGAAAGAGGCCCAAATGAGTTGACAGATAGAGTAGGGACGACATCCACTATCCTACCTGCCCGCCCCTTGCCGGCCTAAAAGATGCTTTTTCACACCTCTTTTGAAGGAACCCATGTTGTAGGATGGAGGAAACACGTGCGCAGGTAGAGAATTCCAAGTGTGGGATGAACGACAGAAGAAGGAATCTTGGAATTTCTTGGTACGGTGTGAAAAGGAGGACACAGTGTACGGATGACTCCGAAGGCCCTTACGAGTGTTTCAGTTAAGGAATGGAGAGGGAGGGATAAGGTTAAAGAGCTCCTCAGAGCATTCCCCATGGAACATTCGGTAAAAGGCGCTAAGAGAGGCGATGTCACGACGAAGTTGCAGAGGCTCGAGGGTGTTAGTTGCCTCTACATCGCCAATTATTCGAATAGCGCGACGCTGCAATCTGTCCAGAGCATCGAGGAGGTACTGAGCGGAGCCGTCCCAAAGGTGCGAGCAATATTCCACGCAAGACCTAACCTGAGTTTTATACAACAGGCATAGTTGGTCCGGCGCAAAATACCTACGCACCTTGTTTAGGACACCGAGTTTCCGTGAGGCAGCAGTTATAACGGATTCGATGTAGTCTCTGGGGTTCAGATCGCAGCGAATGTTCATTCCGAGCAAGGTGATGTTACTCTGTGTGTGAAGGGTTGTGCCCTGAAGAGAAGGAGGGGGGAGGAAAGGTGACCTTTTCGCCGAGAACGCGCACACCTGTGTTTTCTTAGCATTGAACTCGACAAGATTGTTGGAACCCCATTCGGAGATGAGGTCCAGCGTCCTGTTGAGCTCAATGATAAGATTCTGCCTCTCCCTATCAATATTGCCACGAGCAGCCCCTGAGCTTCCGTGATATCCCCCATGCACTGTACTGTCGTCTGCATAGCAATGTATACTTCCCAAGGAAAGCATGTCATTGATATGCAGAAGAAACAATGTTGGGGATAGAACGGAGCCTTGTGGAACACCAGCATTCACTGCCACGAACCGCGAAGCGCAGCCGTCAACGACAACGCGAATTCTACGCTCGTGGAGGAAGCTGGCAATCCACGTACAGAACTGAGCGGGCAATCCGTATGCCGGAAGCTTGGAAAGGAGAGCCTTGTGCCAGACTCTATCAAAAGCTTTGGCGATGTCGAGACTAATAGCCACAGACTCGCCGCGCTTATCGATAGATTCACCCCATTTGTGCAAAAGGAACGCTAGAAGGTCACCTGTTGACCGTTTAGGACGAAACCCATACTGACGGTCATTAAGCAACGAGTGACCTTCCAGGTAACGGATCAGCTGGGTGTTAAGGATCCTCTCCATGATTTTACACAAAATGGAAGTGACGGCTATAGGGCGATAGTTAGCCGGATCAGAACGATCTCCCTTTTTGGGAACCGGCTGGACATTGGCCTTTTTCCAAGATTTCGGCACACAACCAGCAGAGAACGACAGACGGTATAGACGCGTCAGGACCGGAGTCAACTCCGCTGCACACTTCTTAAGTACAATCGCAGGAATGCCGTCTGGTCCACTTGCTTTTCGAATATCAATCGACTGTAGCTCCGCCCGCACATCTCGCTGTCTGATGCGGATATCGGGCATAGTGCTGCCACAATGGGACAGTGTCGGAGGTTGTGCACCACAGTCATCGATACGGGAATGGGCCGCGAAGAGTTTTGCCAGGAGGTCGGCTTTCTCCTGCGGCTGATGAGCAAGTGAGCCATCGGCATGTCTCAGCGGTGGCAGCGAGGGTTGGCAGAAGTTTGATTGCACAGCTTTGGCCAGGCGCCAGAAAGAACGGCTACCCGTAGGGTGCGCTAGCAGTTCCTGACCCACTTGTGCAATGCGCTGAGCATCCGCTCTAATGTAAGCCCTCTTACACAACTTCTGCTTCTTCATAAGACATAGGATCACCAGAACATAAGCAGTAAACCACATTTGTTTCAAAAGACTCCTGTTTCTTCATCTTCAACTTCTTGAACAGGATCAACCGATATCTTTTCTGAATCATCTTGCAACTCTTCCTCCTTAACTTCATCTCTAAAATTCTTACTACTATTATCACTATTTACAATTTTATAAACAAAATCTGTTTCATCAAACATTACGTCTCTAGATATTATAATTTTATTCTCCTCTTCATCCCAAAGTCTATAGCCAGATTGAGCATATCCAACCATGCGCATTGTCTTAGCTCTCTTATCAAGTTTTCCCTGCTTTGGTAGAGTCACTGCCCATGCTTTGCTCCCAAATACTCTTAATCGTTCCAAATTCTTAGTATTATGCATTACTTCTATAGGTGTTTTGTAGTTAATTGCAGCTGAAGGTGACCTATTTAGTTGGTATGCAGCACATTTAATAGCTTCAGTCCATAAATGCTTAGGCAGGTTAGATTCTATTAGTAAAGTCCTGGCTTTGTTATAAAGAGTTCTATTCATTCTTTCACTGACACCATTAGACTGTGGACTATAAGAGGCCGTAGTTTCTAACTTAATTCCTTTATCCTGACAATACATTTGAAACTTGTTACAAGTGAATTCGCCACCGTTATCACACCTTATACGCTTTACTTTATTTTCCGTTTGCGTTTCTAAATACTTAATGTAATTTATTAAATTAAAAGTAAATTTCGTCCCTACTAGAGCTTGGTTTTACCGATCCAGCAATATCTGTGTGTAGTAATTCAGCTATTTTACTTGATCTTGGATGATTTAAACTAAGAAACGGTTTACGAGTGGCTTTGTAATTTTAATGTAGATAGACCTTTGCGATTAATATGACCCAAACGTCTATGCCATAAATTTTTATCAACAGTACACGCAACATTACTGCTTGGCATATTTTGTTCATTCGAACAAATAGTTCCGTTTAAAACAAAAAGCTTACCATCACAATCAGCAGATATACTTTTGTTTTTGCCTTATGTCCTAGTTTATGACATATATGACATTTCACGGGTTTAGATTGACTATTAAAAGAATTCTCTTCTAGAACCTCTTCACTACATCTGCGTTTGATTTCCGCATCTAGCAACCTCGCTTTCACAAAATCATATGATATTTCTTTGTCTGTACACATCGTCTCAATTGAAGTTATATCGTTTTCGTATTCGTTAGGCAAAGTTGACAACAGATAGCATACTTTATCTAAATTTTCAATAGGTGAACCAGCAGCATCTAATTCTGTTATTATTTTATCAAACCGTAGAAAATGATCATTAAGATTCCCGGAACATTTCATATTAACTTTCTTCTCAAATATAAAATTTCTTTCAAAGGTATCTTGCAACGTTTGAAACATATCCTGAGAGGATTTTTTATCTCTAACCAATTCTAAAAATTTGTCGGGAAGACATTGTATGATCAAGTTCCGTGCTTTTCTATCATCTTGTAAAAATGATGTGTCGTCCTTACCTTTGTTTCCCATCACTACCTCTAAAACATTTCTCTCTTCCAACAACGTTTTTACTCGGAACTTCCAATTTCCGAAATTATTTTCTTGCAATATTGGTAGTGAAAAGGAAAAGGCCGCGTCGTGGTCACAAGTGAGTTTAATTTGCCAATGATTATAATAATAATGCGAAAATAGAATATTATTGTGTTATAAAATGTCTAGGTCGAGAACAGAAAACGTCTAACTGTCTTTTTTTAAAGTCTGTCATAAAGCCATAAAGTCTACCAGCTAGCCCCGCCGGTCAAAGAGTCCGCAACATTCCCACCTCCAGTATTGCAAGGCAATACTCAGTCATATCAAGTCCAGCTCAGCAGCAGGTCAGGTCCAGTCAGTCAATAAGAGAAGTCAAGTTAGGAACCAGTGAAAGGTGACGGTAGTCAAAGGTGGAAACGTCAGTTCAATGGCTTGGCTGTCAATTTGATGGTGCTGATGGTCGAACATCCAGGCGGCAAAGTTTAGTCACAGGTCGTCTATAAGTCCCAGTCGCTGTTTGCACGTCAACTACCCGAACCTGTCCATCCGGTCCCGGGTACGTTCCTATCACAATGCCTTTCGGCCATAGGTTTCTGGGCAGTTGATCGTCACAAATAATCACGATGTCATTCACCTTCAATGGTTCCATTCTCAGAAACCATTTACCTCGCCTGGTCAACGTGGGCAAGTACTCTTTGCGCCAACGCTTCCAGATAAGATCTGCAAGTCGCTGAGAATGGCGCCATGATTTGCGAAGTAAGTCAGAATCATTAAAGTCGTCCAATGTCTGAGTCGTAAAGTCCGTTAGCCCACCAAATATAAAATGATTTGGAGTCAATGGTAAGTCGTCATTGTGGTCGAGTGGAACTTGTGTCAACGGTCGACTATTAACCATGTGCTCAGTTTCAGTCAATAATGTTCGCAAAATCTGTTCAGTCGTAATTTTCTCAGTCAGTGTCATCTTGAGTGCTGTCTTCACCGACCGCACCATTCTCTCCCAACATCCACCATGGTGAGGAGAATTCGGGCAAATAAACTTCCACTGAATTCGACGAACGCTCAAAAATTGTCGTAGTCGGTCAGAGTCTATATTTTCAACATGTCTTAGTAATTCCGCGTCAGCTCCCTTAAAAGTCGTTGCATTGTCACTCCAAATCTCGTAAGGTGTCCCTCGTCTGGCTATAAATCGTCGTAAGGCCATAATGGCGCTGTCAGATGTCAAGTCGTCTACTAATTCAATGTGTATGGCCCTAACCGTCAAACATGTAAACAAAGCCGCATACCGCTTCTCGTGTCGTCTACCTATCTTAATAGTCATCGGGCCAAAATAATCAAGCCCAGTGTAAGCAAACACTTTCAATGGGCTAAGTCGACTGATAGGGATTTGTCCCATTAAAGGTGAAGCCGGCGTCACGCGTAAATTCTTGCAAACCTGACAAGAGCGCCAAGCAGCGTTGACAGCTGATCGCCCACGAAGTAACCAAAACTTCTGCCGTATGTCATTGAGGACTTTCTCTTTACCGCAGTGCGCAGCATCGTTATGGTACCTCATAACTAGCAACTTCGTGAAGTGGTCTGTCGGCGATAATATAATTGGGTTCTTCGTATCGTAATTTGCACTAGCTGCGTCAATGCGACCACGTGCACGAATAAGTCTGTTCGTGTCTAAAAAAGGAACCA
Source organism: Schoenobius gigantellus (assembly GCA_963935595.1). Lineage (NCBI taxonomy): Eukaryota > Metazoa > Arthropoda > Insecta > Lepidoptera > Crambidae > Schoenobius > Schoenobius gigantellus. The sequence goes on along the minus strand of OZ012544.1, from coordinate 6,280,725 downwards.
ACTGAAAGAGCTGACTGTTTTTGTCGACCTTATTCGTCGCAAACAAAGTTTGAAACTCACTAGGAAACGATCGTTGTTGACTGTCCCTAATAAGAAGCAGCTCTGCTTCTTTAATTTCGTCGGCTGTAAGTTCGCCGCGTCGACGGCTGTCTTTGTGTCTTATGTTGTACTTCAACCTGAAAACCCAAGCTGTCGCTCTAACAAGTCGCCAATATTTAGAGAAACGCATGATATCTGGTAAACTTTCGTTGGACGAAACTATTGTGACGAGTGCGATCTTCACCTCAGGATCGGGACCAACGTCCGTCACATGAGCGTCTTCAACAGGCCACTCACTCTCATCTTGTCTGAGAAAGTCTGGTCCCTTCACCCAAAGAGCGCTCGCATCGTCAAAGGTCTTTTCACGTGTCGCTAGGTCAGCGTGATTGAGATGAGTAGGCACCCACCTCCACTCAGATGGTTCGGTCAGGTCAGCAATCTCGCTGATACGGTGCGCAACAAAAGGCTTAAAACGTCCAGCATCTGACCTAATCCAACTGAGCACCGTCTTAGAATCGGACCAGTATACAACACGACTAATCGATAGGTCTATGTACTTTCTAATTGACTGGGCCATTCTCGCACCTAATAAAGCCCCTTGAAGTTCGAGTCTAGGCACACTCAAAATTTTCAAAGGCGCTATACGTCCTCTAGACATAATCAGAGAAACATGATGACGTCCGTCGTCTAAAACCGACCTCATATAAGCCACTGCAGCAAAGGCTCTAGTACTGGAATCGCAAAAGATGTGGATTTCGACAGGTTTCGAAATGTCAGACTGGCAACTTAGGACCCATCTAGGAATCTGTAAAGAAATAGCTCGTCGCAAATCCTGCAGCCACACCTGCCATCTGTCATAGAGATCAGAAGTCACCTCGTCGTCCCAACCTATCTTGGTCTTCCAAATGTCTTGGAGGATAATTCGTGCTGCTATAGTCACAAACAACAAGAAACCTAAAGGGTCAAAGACTGACATGACCACCTTCAGTATATGCCGCTTTGTGGGATGCAAATCTTGACTGTCAACCAGATCTGTAAAATTTGAAAAAACAAAATTGTCATCTCCCGGCCTCCACTTGACACCTAGCACACGTTCTACTGACAAGTCTGAAATGTCATTGAGTACTTTGGCTCCGGAAGACGACAATTTATCTAATGTAAGATGCTGTAAAATCTCTCTTGAATTACTCAAAAAACTTGTCATATTAAACCCACCTTGAGCGTGAACAGAAATAATGTCGTCGACGATTTTCGTACCCTGTTCTATAGAGTCAACTGACAGGAGCAGGTCATCCATGTAGTGATGGTCAATAATAGCTTTAACCGCCTCTGGATGTGTCTGTGAAAACCTAAGCGCATTTTCATTCTTTACATATTGAGCGGATGAAGGTGAACATACCGCTCCAAAGATCATAACATTCATCTGATATTCTTCATCTGCCCACAAGAATCGTTGAGCCTGTCGGTCTTGCTCAATAATAAGCACCTGATGAAACATCTCCTGTATGTCTCCCATGATAGCAAAGCGATGACATCGGAATTGTAGCAACATGCCTGGAAGAGAATTCAAATAGTCAGGTCCTCGTAAAAGAAAATCATTCAAAGACTTCCCCTCCGACTTAGCAGCTGCATCTGTAACAAAACGTAATTTATTCGGCTTATTAGGGTTAAACACAGCGAAATGAGGCAGATACCAAGTCTTGTCAGACCGCTGTCTTGCCTCATCACGTGTCAACTTACGTGCGTAACCCTTCTGTAAATAGTCATCGATCTTCTCTTGGTATTTTTGTGCGAACTCAGGGAGTTTAGCCATCTTACGTTTGATGCCCTGCAATCTAACAAAAGCCTGGTCGTAACTATTTGTCAAATGACAGCCCTCGTCACGCCACAAAAGTCCGGTCTCCCAACGCTTGCGGTCGTCAACATATCGCGTGGTCGCTTTCATGACGTCAAGGGCTTTCATATCCTCACGCGAACGAGGAGTGTCAGATATTGGCTTCACACCAAAGTCTTCAGTTCTAAAAGTCTTTCTGTAAGTCTCGTTTAATTCTTCACAAGAACAATGTAAAACAGAAACGTCAGCCGGTACATTATTCGTAGTTATAGTCCCATGCAACACATAACCCAAGTTAGTCTTTGAAACAATTGGTCCATGTTTCGGTCCTTGAATCAACTGTCTAGTTACAATAAGGTCAATGTTATCTTGTCCAATAAGTAGGTCAACTTTGTCAAAAATCAAGTCACTTTCGACAAAATAGTCAGTTAAAAATTCAAACTTATTTACAATATTTCTACGGAAAGTATTTACAGGTAATCTTAAACTATTTACAGTACGTACATTAAACATATCATAAAAATCACTCCTATTACGACCGCGTATTTTAAAAGAAACGCATCGCGATGTAGAATCAACCGAAGACATTCCGTGCGCGCCGCATATACGTAGAGGTCGCTTGGGGCCGTCTATACCAGCGCGCTCAGCAAACGATGCGTCGATCAAGCTCACGGCGGCTCCTTCGTCCAAGAGAGCCGAGGTCTCGAAATCTCCGTGACGTCCAGTAATAATAACTCGGATGACTTTCAGCATGACATAATTCGACTGCACCGAAGGCTGGGTGGTAGCTATCACAGCATTGTTAGTGTCGCTTGTAGGAGCCACAGTATGTAGTGTCGTGTGATTTGTCGACGCTGTCTGTCTAGGCTCGGCGTGCAAAAGTTTATGATGAATACGTTCGCAATCATGTACTTCACACTTCGTTTTTTTATTGCAGCCTCTCAGTTGATGTCTAGAAGACAGGCACGAAAAACAAAGTTTACTTACAGTGACAAAATTCCATCGGTCGTCTATGGACATACGTAGAAAATCGGGGCAATTTTTCAGATCGTGATTGCCTTTACACTTACTACATTCTTTGTAAATTTTTTCAGAAGTCAAAATCGGAAAATGTTTGTCACCTCTGTACTGCTGCGAACTTTTTTTTTCAACTGTACGTGAGGTAGTGGCTGTTGTAAACTCGGCTGCTGACTTCGCGACTTCCATTAACCAATCTGCTACGTCTTCTAAAGTGATGTCATGCATACCTCGTCGTGACTTGTCGAGCCCCCACTGGTACTTAAGATTTGATGGCAACTTCGACAGAACATCACGAATCAGTACAGGATTCCGCAAATGGTTGAACTGGTCGGTCGAGTTCATAACAGCTACCATATTCTGGATGTCAGTGGCGTACCTTAGCAGCTGCGTCATGTCATAATGACGAATTTCGCGCAGAGATCTTATTCTTGAAAGCATGGTGTCTATAATGAGGTCTGATCGTCCAAATCTTAGCTTTAGTGTCTGTATAATTTTGTCTAAATTGGAGGCGCTTGTCAGTAAGGCATAAACAGAATCGCGTGCCTCTCCGCGCAAACACTTCATTAATCGCGCTATGTTTTCATGTTCACTATAGCCGCATAGTTGAGTCGTCGCTTTAAATTGGCTATAAAATAATAACCATTCTTCTGGCGCTCCCGAGAAGATAGGGAGGTCTTTGTCGGTCGTCTGTCTCGCTAGAAACTTATTCATCTGTGACTCTTCATTAGGTGGTAAGTTGCGAGGACATGCGTTCGTATTTCTATTCGGATCGCAGTTTCTAGCAGTCGCGTAATTCGCTGTGCGATTTAAAGACGTCATTGATGTTGTTCTCGGATGAGTACGTGGTGAATATGTGCCATACAACTCACCGTCATGTTCGTCGATATCTAAGGTTTCGAGCTCAAGTGTCGTCTGCTCGTGTATAAGCTGTTTTTCAATTTCGATTTTACGTCTCTCGAGGTCAGCAAGCTTCTCTGCAGCTTTGCATTTCACATCTAGGACACGCTGTCGGCGCGCCCGGTCGGATGCTTTTGAGGAACTAGTCCTGGCTACGGATACCTGAGAAGGTGCTGCAGACGGTGCTGGCAGGTCGGCCGCGTCGTACATTGCCTGTGCACTTTTGCTTCTCGTCAACATTTTTAGTGGACTGTATTTTCATAGACTAGGTCGAAAAATGGCGAAGTAGGACCACATGAAAAGGAAAAGGCCGCGTCGTGGTCACAAGTGAGTTTAATTTGCCAATGATTATAATAATAATGCGAAAATAGAATATTATTGTGTTATAAAATGTCTAGGTCGAGAACAGAAAACGTCTAACTGTCTTTTTTTAAAGTCTGTCATAAAGCCATAAAGTCTACCAGCTAGCCCCGCCGGTCAAAGAGTCCGCAACAGGTAGCGTTTGTGAATTTGCCATTTTTATTTGTTACTTTTACGAATTATTATTTCTTTATTATTCTTTATATATTATTTACATTTATTAGCCCATAACCAGTTAGAATAATATAAATTTGTACTATAATTATTGTGAAATAAAACCATTTCATTTAGTGACATGACACGAAGTGTCTCCCTTTATTAATCATCGTTTTAACATTCAAATTACAGAAAAACCATAGACGGCTATTCAGCCTAACACCCGGTACGCGGCCGCCACTCGAAAACCGACGTCAGAAACACTGAAAAGATAAAAATAATATAAGAACAAGTACGGACAACATCACACTTTTTTTATTAAAGTCGATGCCAAACTTTCTAGGAGATCATCGTTTGGCACCGACTTCAATATAGAAGTCTGATTTGGCTGTACCTATTCTTTTATTATTGTTAACCTTTCAGTGTTTTTGAAGTCGGTTTTTATGTTTTTTAAATATCTATTTTGTAGATGTTGATTCATTTCCCATCGTCTCGCTCGCATATACTATAGTGTTTCACATCAAAAATACGAACGACAAGACGAGACGTACCGTACGTAGGTAGCAAACCCAGTACTAGTAAAAAATGCCACTCATGTGAAAAATATGACTTTAATTATAAATTTTGATCCAGTAATAGTTTGTTTCTAATTAAAGTGCACCACCAACACACCCTCAGTTTTCTTGTAGATAAGGGTGGGTGTCCCGAATTGATTTATTAGAAAGTTGGCTGCCTTATTATTTATCATATTGGGCGTCATCATGATCAGGTGACAGCTTGGAGTGTACGCGGGAAATTAAAAGAATAATCTTATAAAATAAAAAAAAAACAAATTTTTATTTGAAATCAATGAATAATTTTTTAAATATATTTTTTTCGAAATAATTACGTGTCGATCTATTAAATAAAAACGGTCCCAAAAATTCGTGAACAGCCCTATTGTGTTGATATTTAAGGAAGTGGAAACCATTACTGATATCGCGGGAAATATCAGCTGTTTCATGCAAAAGCCCGAATCTGTACTAAATATGAATCGGAAATGTACTAAATATGTAGCTAATGAATTTCTATTTCGAAGTTCGTTCCATCGAAATAAAGTGCTCTAACTTTTGGCAAAATTTCTCGTTTTATAAACAAAGTAAAGTGGCCATGTTTAAATGTTTATATAGGTACCATACTAGGTATGTTTATTTTTTAATAGGAACGCTCATACACTAATATTATATTTTCGATGTATCGCCTTAAGTACTCTCTCAGTTTATTCCGGACAAACATCGTGACGCGGGATTTTTATATTTTTGTATACCTACCGTTTCTAATGATTTTTATTTTAACACTGCATCTTGTGTATTTTCAGAAATATGATGGAACCACATAAATAAGTGGCTCGTCAGTATGGGTTGGGTATCCAATATCAAATAGAAATACCGTCCAAGTTCACAGCACTTCAATCTCCGACGAGCCTTTACGTGAGTTCATCGACACCATCCTAAATGCCTACTCAATAAACTACATTACGACCTCCATAATATCTTCATGGGCGCCGCCGGATCAAAAAGTAAAACTACAACAATAAATACGAAAAGATCCCATATTTTACGAGAGTTCTTTGATTTCAATCATATCTTATTTCGCTCGCCGACTGAATCACGGCATGATTATGGGCCATGATGACTCTTGGCGCCGTAGTTAAACCCACTCGCCAGATTTTTTATAGTTTTTTCATTAGAAACATTGTCGTTTCTCAAATCAAGACTACGATTAGTAATCGTTACGAACGGGCTTCCAGATCGCTTGCAGGATCGCTTCCTGTAAACAGTTTATTTCTGTTTTAGGTACATTTTTTTAACCGACTTCAAAAAAGGAGATTTCTCATATCAATTCGACCCGTATGTTGTTTTTTTTGTATATGTTACGCGATTACACAGCCAGTTGTGGACCGATTTTCATAATTCTTTTTGGTATACTCCTGGGGTGGTCCCAAGGTCACCAAAGTCAGGATTTAATGATGGGATCCCATGAAAATCGAGGGAAACCCTTAAATTTTATAGATACGTCCAACGTGTAGTTAGTTCCGAAGTAATTCACGTATTTGCGTCTTTTAGTCATGAACCGAGCTGTTGATGGAAGGATCCTTAACTTTTGGACTTGACCTGACCTTGCACTTCAATAAAATTCGGTGAGCTGATATTAAATTCACATTCCGTGAGCTGGTATTCAATACGCCTTCGATGAGCTGGTATTAAATTCACAAATAACTCCATTCACTAAAAAGATAAAAATAAAAAATATTTTACAAAAAATAAAAACCGTCTTCAAAAACACAAAAAAGTTAAAAATAATATTATAAGAATAGGTAGTAGGTACAGACAGCGTCACACTTCTACATATATTGAAGTCGGTGACAAATTTGAACACTTTCTAAGAGATCATCGTTTGGCACCGACTTCAATATAGAAGTGTGATGCTGTCTGTACCTATTCTTATATTATTTGAATTTTTCGATGTTTTTGAAGTCGGTTTTTATTTTCTGTTAAATATTTTTTCAACTGTAAGTACTTGGTTGTTTCGTTGCTAAAGGTTAGCTGAGTTACGTTCTGTGTTTGATCGCTGACCTATTGTTTGGATACCTTAAAAACTTAAAAATCAAACCACTTCAGACACATTATTCGTTCAAGACAAGCCATCAAAACGCGCAACAAAAAGTAAGCATACCGAAGGGCCGAAGCGACGTCGCCAAATGTCGTTAATGGGAATCCACTGTGACACAATCATTGTATTTCATGGGCAGTCGTCAAAGAATCATTACTCGGAGCGATGTTCAAAATTTAAAACGAAACGACCGCACGATTCGTTACGAAGTGGCGCATAAACGCTTTATTGATATTAGACAACTTCAGATTTCTGCTTTTATATTCAGGAACTGGGCCAGGGACAGGGATGCCGCAGCCGTACCGAAGCTAAACTTTGTAGGGCTCGGCACCTTCGGTGAGTCTACCTTACTGATATCCTAAGCTTCATCGGGAAGTATTCAACGTGGGCGATTATCCCTCCTTCAAGGGGCATTAGAAGACCCAGGTGAAATTAGGGGGCATTAAGAGAGCGCAGAGGCGACGTGGCAGATTGATTTCGTGAGGGTAATTATAAAATTTTTCATAGCGTGACGTCACACCGGTCGCATGCGACCGCCTGGGAGCTTCTGAGCTCGCCTGCCTAGATTCCACGGTTTCCCCTTAAGTTTGTCGCCTTAATAACAATGTTTACAACATGTCGTGCCCCGACCGTTAGAGGTGAGGTAGCCAGTTGTCAAGTACTTGAGAAGTCCAGGTGAAGCTTGCTTTCATGTTCGTTCGAACGTTTAGACCTTTCGAGTTTCTTGCCTGTTCTTCTCGAGAAGGCTCTCCCCAATTTCCGAACAGGTGTAGAGTCAACTTTTTTTTTCATTCCTACTTGTATTTGCACACGATTCGACGACACGTTTAGCGCAGAGGTCGAGTGATCACCTACTGCGCAAAGGGTCGCGGGTTCGATTCCCGTACGGGACAAATGTTTTGTATGGCCTACAGAAATTTGTTCCGGTCTGGGCGTATGTGCATGTGATATTCTATGTTTGTAACTGCACCCACGACACAGGAGAAAATTCTAGTGTGGGGCGACGTTTTTTTAAGAAAAAAAAAAAAAAAAAAAAAAAAGCTTGAGTATATTTAGGATGTATGCACATACAAGGTTAATATGATTTTTTTAAATTAGATTGTTTTGCTTTGTTTTGACGTCAATAAGTGCCTGTAAAGGCCTATGTTGAATAAAGATTTTTGAATTTGAATTTGTTCTTATCGTCATTTACCATCAGGTGATATGAAAACCTTTTCTCTTGTGTGTAAAAAAGATCCCTCAGAACTCCTACTACCATTCAAACCGTGCAGAAAAACTTCGAACCCCCGACCTCCAGATGAATATCGAGAGGTTTTCGAACACTAGAACAATTATAACATTTTAAAATTCACTCTTTGGAAGACCGTAAACTAGTCATTTATTTTTTAATAATAAAATCGACTACCCCGAGCGACTAAATTCATAATCCGCGTTCCATTTCGATATCCTCGCAATAAAATAACCCCATTTAATATTATATTAGCTTGTCGAAAAACAGTTTTTGGCTCCAATTCTCCAATTTCAAGACTCAGCAAGACGGTAAATGAGTAAGGTGCCGAAGTCGATATTTTTGTTGACTCACCGAATAGGATTCGTTCATGCATTATTGAATCAATCAAAGATTGATTGATTCGACAATGTATGAACGGATCCAAATAAAGAAAGGTAATTTTATATTTTTTTCTTCGTCATTAATTTATAAAGTCGTGTTGCTCATTGCTTGATGTATTTACCTATAAGTGTTTGTTGCACTTAGTTTGTTAATTTAGCATTATTTTATTAATATAATGTAAATAAATAGACCAAGGAGTCGCTGAAATATCCTTTTAATTAGAAAAAAGCCAAATGCAAGTTCGCGCACCATAGGTTCCATACAAAACTGTCCAAAGTTAACTGTAAAGGACCCTGTAAACGATCAAACATGTTTGTCAGACTTGCTTGACAAACTTTACGTTTTCATCAAACAGTAGCTCTCAAACAAATTTGTCAAATATTGAAAGTTAATCCAGATTTCCTTCAAACAAATCAAACAAGTAGTTTGTTTGTCAAACGCGTCAAACACAGCCCTACACGAACAAACATGTTTGTGACAAACATGTTTGATCGTCTACAGGGGCCTTTAGAGTTGACGTTCCAATAAAAAATATACAGCGACCCTTGGCCGATTGTGCGCGGTCGCGTAAGCTGCGCACTTTCGTTTCCATCAAACGTAAAAACAGTGAAAGATTCCGATCTCATCTTTCAAATACATAAAACAGAACCAGTCTAGTCATAGCTCTCGAGATAAAATAAATCGAATTGCTATCGTAAAAGCGGTGAGGTTCCTGGGGGCGGATGGTGGCCGTCGTTGTGTGTTGCTCACCATTTTCCAAAGCGTTGTATTCCTAGCATTATTTTAAAAATATGTTTATTAATTTACACTATTATTATAAAGAGGTAAGATTTGTATGTATGTAATGAATAAACTCAAAAATTACTGAACCCTTTTCAAAATTTTTTACACCATTAGAGTGCTACATTATCTCTGATTAACATAGGCTACAAAGTTATTTTTCCTGCGGGAAAATATAAGTAATAAAAAATAACATGTATGCTTTGCTCAAACTATTGATCAGAGGAGCAATCGCACTCTTAACGAACGTTTGAACCAAAACCAAATCGTTGGCGTTCCCATATGTTTTGACATGACATCTGACAGCTGTCAAGATGCTGTCAAAATGTGTGGGAGCGGAAATGTTTCCGATTTGTTTGAAACGTTGTAAATAGTGCGTGTGCCCCTCCGGCACTAAACAAATATGCTTTCCTGACCAAATTTTATGTTTCTCAGATTTTTTCTCTATAACACATTGATTTACTACCAAACGTAGATAGAGCGCTTCATACAAAAATGCGCTTGAAATCTGTCACCTAATCGACTATACATTTGTACCTACTCGCTGATATATACTTGAATATGCACGCCCGAATGAAAATTACCATAAAGAAAGTATCGTATTTATCGAATTCAACCTTATTGTGTTGTGTTATTACGGCAACTATTTTAAGTACAACCGTGGGTAGTTACATCATTTCATACCTAGCCATAGCCACAGATCAAACGACGTTTTCGTAATTGCTACAAGAAAATATCAACTTTATGCTCTCAAACATAATGCTTGAAATTGCTTATCGCGTTGTCGCTCCAACGCAAGAATGAGATAACACATCGTGATACGACGCCCGTGCGAGCGAGACGATTGTGATGTACTGACACTGACGCGAAGCGACATGTTTATGATTAAAATAATTATTTTTGATTGGTTTTTAAGTATAAATCGAATATTTGAATACATGATAAGATGTTTAATGAGTTTACTCACGCAAAATATGAAATCCCGTCTTTTTTCTGCCGTTTCTGACTATTGTTACCACAACTTTTGAATGCGCACTTCGGCATGTTTACGTGCCGACAGCTAATCACTCACTATGGAAAGGAACTGCACGAGTCGCGATTGAGCAGTTCTGCACCGGCCCACTTTTCGATCGTTCATGCGTTATCTACGTTTGGTAGTAAATCAATGCTATAACAGATCAAACTTGCTCTAAGTTATGACAGAACGAAGAAACTAGGTACTCCAAAAAATAGAAAACTGGTCAAGTGCGAGTTGAATTCGCGGTTTCGTTCAAACGTATCTAAAGTAATACCACGGTAATAGTATACCGGGTTATTTTTCCACCAGGAGCCAAATTTTGTATGCTTGTTCAGACAAGCAAAATGAACAACTTTTACTATGGGACCCAACTCGAAATCGCGAAAAAAATCAGCTGTTCCATACATTTAGGTTTAGTGGATGTTGAACATTTGTATGGAACAGCTGATTATTTTTCGCGATTTCGAGATTGGTCCCATAGTAAAAGATCTTCATTTTGCTTGTCTGAACGAGCACACAAAATTTGGCTCCTGCTGGAAAAATAGCCCGGTATACAGTATAACGACCCGGCCCCTCTTTGACATTTCATACCTACGACCGCTCGGCATCGCTTGGTGCGTTTGGCTCGCGATAGGGCTGCTCGCTTTCATAAATACCTTAATATAAATATGACGCTCAGTATGTTCTGTGCGCTCAGTTACACACCGACCGCGACCGACCGTGCACTTTGTTTAGCTCGTACGAACGGCATTCGTGACTGCCCTTGTAAATGTGATCGAGTTGCGATCCCAGATCGAGGCGCGTAGGCTTAGCGAGTGTTTCGACCGTTTCAATGAAATCGGTCTACTGTATATACCATGGTAATACTGTCTTTTATTTGCACGAGTTTGCACTTTTAAACAAAACTATACTTTTCGGATTCACTCGCGTATATTTAGCTTTAAAACATTTTAATTATTTAGCCCGAGGCGACGTTTCGAACTCTTTACAGCAGTCGTGGTCACGGAATTGGCTAGTTTTCTACAGTTTCTTAAATTAGTTTATTGGTAAAAAACTAACCAATTCAAATCCTGAACTTAAATTACATCCCCAGTGAAATAAATGCATTGCGTGAAATTGTCTGTAAATTATTAGTCGGAACTTGGCTTGGCACCCACATAGATCTCAATTCTTTTGTCGGCGAATTCAAAAACAACGACGCATGTTCTTAATATAGAACTTGGCTCTAATTTGACATTTATGTTTTTGATGGGTACAACTTAGGTGGCAAACAAGGATACTGCCCACCTGGGGCCCAATTCTGCTAATAAGTTACAGCCGAATCGAAACTAATCCGTTGCGATACACCAATCGGAGCGCGTATATCTCCATTCAACTGTTCGATGACGTGATAATGTAGGCGTTCTGATTGGTGGATCGCAACGGTTTAGTTTCGATTCAGCTGTAACTTATTAGCAGAATTGGGCCTCTGATGATAAGTGGTAGCAGTCACTTAAAGCACATTTGTTTCTTGTGAGACTCGCAGCAACTCTGCAACCCCCACAAGAACAACAGTGTACGTTGCCTTCTTGTGACATCAGATGTAAAGTCACGGTACTCAGTAATTTCACTGCCATATTACCCTTCAAACCGGAACACAGCAATGCAAGCACTGCTGCTTGGCAGCAGGAATAGGTAAGACGGAAGTACCCAAGCAGGCGACTTTGGTACAGTCTCCCTCCGGTAAAATGAATCTCTCTCCGGTGTCTCCAATGAAGTTCAATGTGTTAAAACTACTCGGCCCAGCTACAAAATACAGTTCAGTAAGGGAAAAATAATGCATATTTCCATATTCAACGAAAATAAGCAGAAGTCGAGCAAAATACCAATGATTTTGAACAGCAGCATATCTGTTTCAACTATGTATTTCATAATATTATGATAATTTGTTTGTTTCTTCGTTAGAAGAACGAGATCATAAAACCGACAAGAAATCGAGATTCACAAAACAACAAATACAAATTGCCCATTAATTTTCGCGTCTAAAGGCCGCGGTATCGATTCCCAAATCTAGGCCATAATAATGTACGCACGCACATCCAATACCTACCATTCGGGGCCACCCCGGCCGTGTTGATTTAATAAAGAACAATGTATTGGTTGGTAATGGAATATGAGCACATCTGATTCGCAATACGTGCCAAGACCCGGGCGCGGCGCTTTGTGCGCCGTTGTCTCGAGGGATTCATCGCCCGTGACATTTGACGAAACCTAATTGCCTTCAGTCGATAAATGGAACGCCTCCGAGGGTCGGTCGGTTCCATTAGTGAACCGAAACCACACCAAAACCGCACCCTTCGATCAGACGACGCTCATTATCACGTCTTTTTTGGAATTCCGCACCTTTAGCGTCGCGTCGGTGGCGCTGTGGACTCGGCACTCGCCTTCCAATCAGGAGTACCGGCGTTCGAGACCGCTATGTACCTACCAATGTGCTTTCGTTTTTCGAATTTCATAAGTACATTATTGTCTGACGCTCATACGGTGAAGGAAAACATCGTGAGGCAACCAGGCCTAAACACCCTAACTTAGGGTATAGGCTCGATTGGGCCCCTCGGTGGGGATGTGTATTAGCTGTGATATGCACCTAAAATGAAAAAAATGGCAACCCCATAGGATCACTTTATTGCCCGTCTGTCTGTCATATGACCCTTTTTCATGGGAACGCGTATAGACACATCAAATACTCGAGTCCATTGTCTCTTTCAGCTGTGAAAAGATCACACTTATATGTCAACGTGATGAAAAGATATGACCGTTTATGTCGCGTATTTTCGCGATTTCAAGAGGTAATCAAAGTCTACAGGCACGGTAATAATATATACAGAAGACCGACTTCATAAAAACGGTCGAAACACGCGCTATGCCTACGCGCCTCGATCTGGGATCGCACTCGGATGGATCGCATAGCTACAAGGGCGGGCAGTCACGAATGCAGTTCGCCGCAGGGCGTACGTGCACGAGTCAAACGGTCGCGGGAGCAGCCCTATCGCGGGCCACGCACCAAGCGATGCCGAGAGGCCGCAGGTATAAAATTTAAAAGAGAGGCCGACTCGACATACTGTACCTTATACTATTACCGTGCTACATGGTACTTTCCGTTGACAGACTCGTGGTTCAAGCTTTTGTTTATTTTGGTTTTTAGGGTTCCGTAGCCAAATGGCAAAAAACGGAACCCTTATAGATTCGTCATGTCTGTCTGTCCGTCCGTATGTCACAGCCACTTTTCTCCGAAACTATAAGAACTACACTGTTGAAACTTGGTAAGTAGATGTATTCTCTGAACCGCATTAAGATTTTCACAAAAAAAAAATAGAAAAAAGCAATAAATTTTGGGGGTTCTCCATACATAGAACTGAAACCCAAAATATTTTTACGTGTGTGGTATCTATGGATAGGTCTTCAAAAATTATATTGAGGTTTCTAATATCATTTTTTTCTAAACCGAATAGTTTGCGTGAGAGACACTTCCAAAGTGGTAAAATGCGTGTCCCCCCCCCCCCCTGTAACTTCTAAAATAAGCTAATGATAAAACTAAAAAATATATGATGTACATTACCATGTAAACTTACACCGAAAATTGGTTTGAACGAGGTCTAGTAAGTAGTTTTTTAAATACGTCATAAATCGTACGAGTCCGACTCGCACTTGGCCGGTTTTTTATATCTTATTAGCTGCGACTTAGTCTACGTGGAACTAAGTTATATGGAGAGCTCGATTACATCGAGTGTTCGGTTATATATCACGCGTCCCTAAAGGAACATAACTATTAAAATTCACACACGGCAAGTCTTACAGGAACCACATGTACTATAGGCGACTATAGCCACTTATCATTAGATGGGCAGCTTGGTTGTTTGCCAACTTTATTACGTATAATAATAGTAAAAAAAATCTTTAAACAAGCTTTTATTATTGCATTGTCACGCGATATACATATGCAAAATTTCAGCTCAATCGGAAACCGGGAAGTGGGTCAAATCAGAGATTTAAATCTCTGGGTCAAATTTAGCTTGCAAGATTTCATTACAGACACGAGACAGATGAAAGTAAATAAAAGCTTGTAAAAAGAAACAATTTTTCCCCACATTTACTAGTTGACTGACAGAAAACGCCTCGGACATTAAGCCCGGACTTTGTACGTTTCTTTTTATGTTATAAAATAAATATGAAGTAAATAAATGAATAAATTCAATTCAATTGCGACGCGAACTTGCGCGCTCCTTCATTTTTATTTGTCTTCGAAACCTAGACTGCTAAAGCTCTACAAATCCTGCGTTTTAGTTCCAAGTGACGAAACAATATAGTCGGAGGCTATTTATTTACAAGCTGATTTATTTACAAACGAATCGTTATAGACAGTGTTAATAGAGAGAAGCGAGCGACAGATGTCTTTGAGTGTGAGTGGAGTGGAACCTTTCACGGAGTCGCGTCACGTAGCGAAATCTTACTTCGCAATAAGAGGACACGCGAGACAATTAGACAATAGTTCGCTGTTTTGACTCTCGTTTCGAAATTAGTGACAGACAACTGACTTTCAAAACGTTTTTAACTATCATTTATTTATCCTTTTTACTTATTTTATTTTTAACTGTAGGTCAATCAAAGGCGGATTCAATATTGTTACAAAATCCACAGCACCTCTAGCGACATTGAAACCCATTATCGTCAAATAAACGTCCACCCATATCCTACGTGCTTCTGGCGAATTTGGGTCTGTAAAGTTTCGAATATTCCGCTTCACAGGAATATATTTCTAGAATAGGAAAAGCGATGACATAAAAACAGTCATCCACATCTCAATCAGATCTTCATCACTATCAAATCGTCTAAGAGACGCCCACTGTTGGACAACCCACCGCAATGATTTCCCAACAGATCGGTTCCGCGCTGCTCGCATCTAGCGGCTAAAATACCATTGCCTCAAGACTTTCTATTATTGTGCTCAAAAATATTACTTCAGTTCATGCATTGATAACAACCAAACCTAGACTTGCACGCACATCACCAAGGAATATACAAGGTGTTTGGTATAAACACCCTATCAAGCCGAAATCTACCCATGTTAACATAGTCATATAAAAGTTATGATGTCATTGGAAATTGTATAATTAATTCTCCAATTCTCCATCCATTTTTCAGAATTAATTTTTCATTACGCATACTCGTAAAGTAGATCTGAAGTTACCTGAGGAGCGGGTAAAAAGTAATACTTTTCAGCCCTAGGCAGAATCGCTTTCAACTGACAGCTATCAAATTATATAAAAAAAACTAGTTCTATTTTCACATTTCTATCGGACCATGCTCCAACTTTCAATACAGTCACACAATTACAGCGCGGTGTAAAATTAAAATAACATAAAGTTTAATACTTAACTTAATGTTATTTCAAACTTCCACACTATTTTCAAACGTTATCTGTGGTTTTGTGTAACGTTTCAATGTTTTGTGTAGAAAAAAATAAGGCGCGCGAACAGAGATCCTCCACAGAAAATGGACTCCTCAAGTAACATCCTATCAACCCGAAATGTTTCTACTGTCTCTTCCACCCAATAACTCCCAACTCAATCACTACTACAGTGACCCGGGCCCGGGCTAATTTCGGCGTGCCGCGACCCCACTGCCATATAAATTTGGTAACTACTTGAGAAGTTTCCATCGCTTTCTTCCAATCGCCGCCGCGCTTAGACGCGTCCAATGTCGGGTAAGCTCCCCCGTCGTAGGGTCCGCATCATTGTGCGATTCACCACACGTCGTCAATAGGGGTGAAGACGGGATATTGGAAACGACAATGTAATTAGTCCGAATCAGTTAGATAATAAAAAAAGTAAAAAATAATATAACAATAGGTAAGTCGGTGGCAAATTTTAATACTTTCTATGTGATCATCGTTTGGCACCGACTTCAATATAGAAATGTGATATTTGTTTCTACTTATTGTTATATTATTTTTAAATTTTTAGCATTTTTGAAGTCAGTTTTTTTAATGAATGAAATCTTTGGATTCTATACTTGATAATGCGTACCTATTGCATTTAAAAAACTAACCTCTTAACTCCTAAAAGTTAAGGATCCTTCCATTATCAGCTCGGTTCACAACTATCAGACGCAAATACGTAAATAGTTTCGGAAAAAAATACGAAACACGTTGGACGTAGGTACCTGTAAAATTTAAGGGTTTTCCTCAATTTTCATGAGATCCCATCATCAGATCCTGAATTTGGTGATATCGTGACCAGTGACCACTCCAGGAGTATACTCTATCGAACACAAAAAGAATTTTGAAAAGCGGTCCACACTTGGCGGAGAAATTGCGTAACATACACATAACATAAAAAACATACGCATCGAATTGAGAACCTCCTCCTTTTTTGAAGTCGATTAAACATATACGACACGTATATTTTATTAAAGCTATCGCCATCTCTGTTTTTCGGTCTCGCGCCCACTCATAACCAAAAATCTCATAACCAATACGTAAAGGTCCCACTCATAACTGCTGATGTGAGAAGACGAAACTCATAACCAACACAACTACACAATTATGTACAGTCGCTTTAATAATGATTAACAACATTAACAAAAAAGGGTGAATAATATTTTAAATCAAAGTAAAAAGCTTGGTATAAAAGAGGTGTAAAGAGGCATCTTGTAGGTCGGCAAGGTGAGGGTGGCTATTGCGATGTGTAATCTCTCTCCCGCATTAAAATTAGACAGCACAAACAATACAGAATACAAAATGTAATTTTTTTTACAAAAAATGAAACCGACTTCAAAAACACCAAAAAGTTATAAATAATATAAGAATACAAACAACATCACACTTTTATATTGAAGTTCGTGCCAAATTTGAACTAGTAGGTACTTATATTTTTTAAGATTTTCCAGATTATTTATGACTATTTGGTGTTTTTGAAGTCGGTTTTATTTTTTTTGTAAAAAAAATTCTTTTCAATATTTTTAGTTAATTTAAAATACCAAAACCTTATCCTAAAAGTAACAAATACTTTTCTGAAAACCGCATCAAAATCGATTCATCCAAACGCGAGATAATCGCGGACAAACATACATACAAACATGTGACAGTTTTAATCAAACTTCTAATACTACTATCAAAAACAAACGTATAAAAAATATAGACCTCTTTCGTCTGCAACACAGGTCAAACTGAGAAACTCCTTTTTTAACCAACTTTGAAAAAGGAAGAGGTTCTATGTTCGACTGTATCTATTTTTTTTAGTCCGTTAAAAAGGATCTGATCATTTCATAAATGAAATTTCTTCCAGCAGACCTGCGAAAGGAGAAATTGTAATAAATTAGAATTTGCGTGTATAGCAGCTTATAAGGCTATCAAATAGTAAAAAAAAATATAAAAATAAAACCATACTATATAACATACTTACTAAATAAAAAATATGCAGAAATACCTATCACACAAATAATATGAATATTATTAAATTTTTATATATAATAATTAGGTTTTGGATAGATAGTATTCTCATATGCGGCGCTTCAAAGATTAGATGAGATGTAGCTATCAGGACAAACTAATTCTCAATCACTTCTCAATATTGTTATTTTTGTTGAAGATGTCTCGGAGAGACTATTTATGCCTTCCTCGCACTAAGATTTGTTTAGTGCTTGCCCGTGGTACTACCGTTGGTGTTACTGTTAGTATAAAACAACGGGTGTTGCCCGATCCCGGATTTGATGACAGGAGACTAATTGAGAACTATACCCCCTCAAACAAAAAAGAATTTTCCAAATCGGTTAATAAATGACAGAGTTATGAGGTAGCAAACGTAAAAAAGAACACAATGGAAATGATAAAGTCCCCCTTTTTGTTAAGGCGGTTAAAAACTGAAATGACTCGCAATTGAAAGTTGCGTTAAAGTTGCTTTCAAAATAGTTTTATTCAAGCGTTCCTTAATTTCTTCAAAATAATATAAATATTAAAACCGATAGTTACCCACATGGTGTTCTTTGATTGTCAAAGATAATAAGTAGTACTACAGGCAAAATTAATCACCCGTAGTACTACCGGACACGTGAGTAGTACCACGGGTATGCACTGGATTTTTTGTGTATTGCGTCTTGAAATTGCCGTACTAAATATTTCTTTTTAGTATGAAATAATAACACAAAAAGTACTTACTTTAAAATTAGTATGCAAGTATATAATAGTAAGCAAGCACTATTGGTCTCAAATGTACTTCAAAGTAGTTCACAGTTTAGGTATTTGCCTTTTTTATGTTCGGTTATGAGTTACTCCTCTAAATTAAATATTTTATAAGTTTAAAATATATTTCATAACCATGGTTATGAGTGGGTCCTCAAAACAGTTATGAGTCGCTACATTTTATTCCAGTTATGAGTTTCTGGTTATGAGTGGGCGCGAGACCTGTTTTTCTTTAAAGTATTAAAAGTGACGGCTTTATTTTAAGAACCAAAGTCAAATTAAAAAATGAATAAAATTACTAAAGAAAAAACTTCGTCACGGGCGGGATTTGAACCCGCGTCACCAACATACCGTGTTGACGGTTTGACCAACTAGGCCACTGAGTTCTTACCAGCCCCGGCGAAATTCTTAGCCATATTTGATCTCCTTTATTCTTTGTTAAGTCAAAGTAGTCTTTATTCACTGTTAATAACAACGTTTTTTCTTTATTGATTTTATTCATTTTGCACAATTGATTTAGCATTTTTAAAGAAACTGCAAAGTCCATCCCATTAGATTTCAATCAGGAACGGGGATCGAAACTTACAAAGAGTTAGATTACACATTGGGTGACATATCCCCAATGCCCACTATTGGATGATCTAATAAATTATCGACATTTGCTAAATATTATAACATACCACCCCAATTAGATTGGCAAACCTTTTTGCCACGGCTGGTGGTTCTTGATTTCTTACATGTTCAGTAATATTTTGAATTACACTGTTTAGCTAAGAAAGTTTGATAAAGAATGTGTTATCAAATTTATAATTATTAACAACTATTTACACTAGTGAACATTGTCTACATATATGAAATAAATATTTAATGTTTTTAAATATTGATAATAGCAGACGTGGGTGAGAGGACGGCTTTGCTGAAGTGGGATTGGGCGGGGCATGTCGAGCGAATGCATCCAGATAGGTGGGCTCCAGTAGTCACGCAATGGCAACCCCGAGACGGATGTCGACGTCGGGGCAGGCCCAGAAAGCGTTGGCGTGACGACCTGGATGCTTTTCTTCCACAATGGCCGGAGAGTGCTAGGGATCGTGATCTGTGGAGTGGGTTAAGGGAGACCTTTGCCCAGCAGTGGGACAATATAGGTTAAAAAAAAAAAAAAATTGATAGTTAGTTGTTTACCTATTTATCAAAAACTCAAAACATCTACAATAGTTATTGTCTTGGATTAAATATGAATATAATGATAGGATTAAACGAACTTACATTAAGTGTAGTTCAATCCATATTATATGAAGTATTTAATCCAAGACAAGGAGCATCCCACCCTATCTAGTTTAGTAGTAAGTTGTGTGTCTGAATCGACACCATCGAAACTACATTTCGTCGCTGTCCCAATTACACGTGGCGTTGAAATAAGCTCGCCGCATTCTCTTTGTGCTCACTACGAAAAGGAGTATTTGCCTCGACAGGAGATTATCGGTGTTTCATCAAGTCGGCTCTGTTGTCACAAATAGAAAAGCAATTCGAAAGAAACCCCATTCATCTCTTGAATGATCGCTGAGAGCTTCTATTCTATTGATAGGTACGTTGAAGAGTTGATCTTGCCGGCGCTCAATCACTGGATATGTTGAAAAAGATAATTGTTTAATTATATTGGTATTTTCTACTTAAACCAGAGAAAAGGAGAAATACCGTACCATGCCGTTCTTCACTAAAAGGATAATCAGCACTAGAGTCAGGCCTCCATCATCGTCACTACTACTAAGGTACAGGATAAGTATAGTAGCACCACGTTTACAAGTTACACCGATGTACCTTTTTTTTTTTTTTTTTTTACGAGGGGAATGCCTGACGCTCCGTACTCGCCGTTGGCTAGACGACGAGCGTGTGTGGGGCTCTCCCGGCAGAGTGCCAGGCCTACCCACTAAACCCCCCGGTGTTCTTCCTGCCCTTATGGATGCGCGTGGTAGGGTCTACACTGCGACTACCACTACCAACGCGCCCGGGCTAGCCCGACCTAGCTGGTCGGGCTATCGCCAAGGGGATACACCGATGTACCTACCTGTCTCATATTCTGATTCTGAGCGAGATAGAATGAAATTCTGATTTTGGCGACTTGAAATCTTAACGTACGCAATAAAGTCTATATTTTGGCGGTGTCCGCATACTCGTATTCAATTGGCTTTAAGTTGTTTTCCTCTGCGCAGCCGAATTTTGCCGATGTAACTTATAAAAGTGGGCGTACTTTACCTACCTACCGTTCCGCGTACACTGTGACTGAGAGGGCAAAAGCAGCGGGGATGCCGCACATCGCTAAAAGTACTGGTATATTGCCGTGTGCCGCGGTCTTGGGATTAACGTATACTCACAGGTGCGGCGGATATAGCAACGTTTTGCGCGCTTTCTTACGCGCACTTGATTATTTTATTTACCATCAGCAACAAGCAACAACCCTATCGCTCGAGCTCGAAACGACGCGAGGCCTCTGAATTACTAATAAAATACGTTAAGGTGTGACTCAGCACGGATGCTCAAAGTTTAATTAATCAAAATGTCGCCTTTTTTCAAGATCAAAGAAATGCAACTTCTGTACGTACCTATAATAGTACTAGCTTTCCGCTCCCGACTTCGTCCGCGTTATTTCTGTTTTCCCGTGGGAATTTTATCTTTTCCCGTAGGACAATTACCCTATGTCCTTCCCCTGGTCTCGAACTATCCCTATACCAACATGAAGAAGTGCTATTCCTCCTCGTATTAACGGAGACCCGTGCCCAGCAGTTGGACGTTAATAGGTTAAAAGGTTGGATTGGTATTTAAAAATGAAAATTAAAACCGACTTCAAAGAAACAAAAAGTAAAAATTAATTTGAATTACATCATATTTTTATATGGAAATCGGTGCCAAGCGATGATCTCCTGGATGTAAATGTAAGTGAGAACTAGCTAATAGAACTAGTTAGTTGAAATTTGGCACCGACTTCAATTCAAAATGAAAATGTTGGCATGCCTGTGTGTACTCTTTATATTATTTTTGACCTTTAAGAGTTTTGAAGTCGGTTTTTGTTTATTTTAAGCGAATTCTATACCGGCGCACTTGACCGCTCGCTTCACTTGGCACCTGGCTTAGTTACTCGAAGAAATACATCCATACTAATATTATAAATGGGAAAGTGTGTGTGTGTGTGTTTGTTTGTCCGTCTTTCACGGCAAAACGGAGCGACGGATTGAAGTGATTTTTTAAGTGGAGATAGTTGAATGGATGGAGAGTGACATAGGCTACTTTTTGTCTCTTTCTAACCCCCCACTTCCCTAAAATGGGGGGTGGAAGTTTGTATGGAGCATTCCGCAATTTTCAAGGAAGAAAGCTAAAAATTGTTATGCGAACTATTTATGACTAACAAAAAAATCGTGCATCATTTTTTTTTGGAAATCTGCCCCCAACCCCATAAAAGAGGGGGTGAAATTTTATATGGGATTTTTTTGCAGTTTTCAAAGTAGGAAGCTAAAAATCGGTACACAGACTCTTTGTTACCAACGAAAAATACCTGCCTTATTTTTTTTTGAAATCTTCGGTGTTACCCCGAAATTAACGCGAGCGAAGCCGCGGGCAAAAGCTAGTAAAATATAAAGGTCAATACGTTTCGGTTATATTTAAAAAACTAATCTCCAACTCTAAAAAGTGAAGGATCAGCATGGTGGAGAATTCTTTGAAATGGCGCATAACCTGAATAGCGTCAGAAAAAAAAATGAAATACGTTGGACGTGCCTATGAAACTAAACGGTTTCCCCCGATATTCCCGTGGATCAAATCACCAGATCCTGACTTGGTGAAATGGGAAAAATTGGAAAGCATAAAAAAGAATTTTCCAAATCGGTTAATAAATGACGAAGTTCTGAGGCAACGAACATAAATAACATACAGTCGAATTCAGAGCTTCGTAAAGCGGGTTAAAAATGTTTATTAAATTTCCCAATTCTTATCATTCAGTGAATGTAGGTAGGTATGTCCGCCATCCGCAATGTATCTCATCAAAGTTCGTTTACCTCACTGCATTGTGGAATTTAGTTCACGGCTAGGGCCGGCGCGGTCTCACAATAGACTTTTTATTAATAGAAATCCTTGTTCGTTTAATTTTCTGTGATTTGAAATCAAACGAGCGGTTTCAGATATCACCCTACGTTCAAACATGCCAACCTCACAATATTATGAGTAATGTTCAATGTATAATAAAATACCTATTGCGTACTTCCGTTAGTTTTTAACGGTACGTAATGTGTTTTTGCATAGATTTTTCTACGTATCTAGTTATATTTTTTAAAAAAACTAACGAAAATTACGGACATGCTGTGCGAGCAGCAATGATGTGTAATTTAAATAAAAATGTTTAGGCGAGGCATCGATGGTTAAGAGGAAAAAACATTTTAGTAGATCAAATGATTTAAGCATTTACTTATAATTAACTGTTATACATATCGCCATTACAGCTCATATACGTCCCCACCGAGCGGCTCTAGCCTAGTTTCAAGAATGAGTAAAATACCCTATCTATACAAGTAACTTAATAATAAAGAACTTAAAGAAATTTATTAATAAGTTTCATGGTAAGTGTACTCAATCATATAACTACAACGGATTATTTAAATACAATTTTTCTGATTTTGCTCATTCCATTTAGTGCGACCTGCATAATTTTAGGTTTTAACTGATTTCCTGTCATTTATAATATTTGGTTACAAAGTGTGTTTTCCAGTGTTCGATGATGAATGAATGAAAGGAAGCATGTTTTTATAATTCATATTTTTGAGCACACAAAAACATAAATTCTTACCTAGTTACCTACCTATTATGATTTCAAATATTAAACAAACTACTAAGTGTAAAGGGGTAGGTATGTCAAACGCTTATCAGAACTTTATACAGATAAGTGGCATTGAAGTTGGCGTTCCCGTGGGTCTAACAAAATACCATTTCATGAACAAGAAACGAGCCGTCCCTGCTGAGTGAAGGAGTCAATGACCGGGCGCCCCGATAGAGTAGGTACTGCTGCTAGCTGATTATAAACAGGTAGCTACATTTTCAGCTCAGCTCACAATCTGGATCGGACCGAGGTATCAGCGAGCATTCATACAAGATCTGAATGAAATATAATTAGGTACTTAATGAATAAAGAAAAAAAATTAGTTTCTGACGGGATTTGAACCAGTCTCGACCACTTCGGCCGAACACCGAGCTCTTACCAGCCCTGATGAAATCTTTAACTGTATTCATCTCTTTCGAACGTTGTTAAGCCAAAGTAGTCATTATTATTATTTTTTTTTATTTCAATAATCCAACAGCGTTACAATGAACATAGGTTTATAAACATTTTTAACATTAATAAGGCCAAAACGGATTAGAAATTTAGAAAAAACATATAAGAGAAAAAAGAATAGTGTAGGGATATAAGGCGCAGTTCAAAATAACATCTAGTTACATCAAAAGTAAAATGATAATAAATATAATTAAAAACAATACTTTCAAGGTGGATATGTGTATGCGTGCATGTACGTGTGTGTGTGAGCGTGTGTGTGTGCGCTTGTGTGTGGGAGCGTGAGTGCGTGTGTGAGCTCGCGCGCGCGCGCGTGTGTGAGCGTGTGTGTGCGTGTGCGTGTTAAATGCTGCTTCACGATTAAGGTTGACATAAAGCTTTTAGGTGAATTTTTTTCATCTCATTTTTCAAAGCATTGTTATTAAGCAAGCATCACTGTTAATAACTTCGTACCATCATCCAATTTACAAATCTTTACAGATTTCATAAAAATTGGTTAAGAATAAAGCAGACTTACAAAGATAGGACATTTTTCTTTATTGATGTATTCATTTTCAAATTAAAAGACTCTTTTTGCTGACTTTGAGCTAAATTAGATTAGATGCCGAAACTATAGAAACGTGACGTTTATAAACATGCTCCATTTCCGTAAACTACGGACCAATTTCAATTTGTCACTATGACGACGAAAAGAATAATCGATTAAGTACCTAATCCGATGTGTTCCCTGGATATTTTTAAACACAGAGCGAGCAAACGCACCGAATCCAAATATTTTTGTATCTTTTGTTTACCTTATACCTACACCTGTAGATCAAGTTGCGTCGTAGATGTGTAGTACTATACTCGTACTTACCTGAAACAAAACAAACATCATTAACTTTAAACAAAAGCCATTATATGCCACCATTAGTGTGTACAAATTATTTTGGTGGGTACTCTTTGTAAAAAAGTTCAGATAACTGAAAAAGTTAAAACAACATAACTTCACCACTTAAATGTTAGAGGGCCAAGGTGACCGACGACATAGATCAAAGGCTCCGCAGGTCGGAGTGGCAGTGGGCGGCCACATTTGTCGCAGGACGGACAAACAATACGTTACATACGGGGTAAACAAACGTGTCCTCGCTCGAGAGGAGACCGCGTTTGGGCGAACGTGAAGCGTACTTACGCTGCGTGACACGTCCACGTGAGCGAACTGGATGCGAAAGCGAAGCGACGAGGCGCGGCGTAAAAACATTTAAGTGCGAACGCACACGACCGACTATTGGTGACCGATTTTTGACGGTGAAAATTGGTCTAAACCTGATCAAAAGTTAATCTTGGTTTAAACCTAATGCGCTTTCACTTGTGTAGACAAAGACACCGCCAACTTAGTCCTGGTGTAAACCAGAACTAAGTTTAAACCATGTTTTGTAATAAGGTGGATGGAGTTCTACGTTGCAACGCACACGACCTACAAAAAGTCAACCAAAAAACATCGTTGAATTCCGACTGACCCAATTATCGGTGAAAAATGGAAAGTTCTTAAATGTATTCTTAAATATCAGAAGCTGGGTTAATTTTTTTTAAAAGAACCTAGTGGTCACACTGCCCACAAAATTATTTAATTACTGATCAAAATAAAGAAGACAAAAACAGCACTACTAATTATTACAACTCTGCAAGATAATTCCGTGACACCCGAGTACTCGCCGCCGTTGAGAGACAAGAAGTTAGTCCATGGTGTCGGTGCGGCTCCTCCAAGGGTCATGTCCACTGTTTTAACCATGATAGCATAGTCTCCGAGTCGATAACAGCAGTCTCAGAGTCGGCAACAGCAGAGTCGGCAACAGCATATTCTTGGAGTCGGTAACAGTATATATTATGTTAACGCACACTAATAATAATAATAATGGCGTCAGTGAACTGGCTACGCTTTGGGGACCTCTTTGGAGAAACCGAGGGATTTGCCTGTGCAATTGCAGACGAGGTTATCAAGACGAACAACTACAGAATATACATAATGAAGGACGGAACCGTCGACATCTGTCGAGCATGCCACCGCCCTGGGGAGTCCCTCCGACATGTAGTCTCTGGTTGTTCGCATCTTGCTAACAGTGAGTATTTGCACAGGCATAACCAAGTAGCCAGAATCATTCACCAGCAACTTGCTCTCCGATACGCCCTTGTTGAGACTGAGGTGCCGTATTATAAATACACACCAGCGCCAGTTCTTGAGAATGGTCGTGCCTTGCTCTACTGGGACCGCTCTATCATCACGGACAGGTTTATTGCAGCCAATAAGCCTGATATCGTGCTAATAGACCGGTCCCAACGCCGGGTAATGATAGTCGATGTCACCATCCCCCATGACGAGAACCTCGTGAAAGCTGAGAAGGACAAGCTCAGCAAGTACCTTGACTTGGCTCATGAGGTTACCGCCATGTGGGATGTGGACTCGACTGTCATTATCCCGATAGTGGTGTCTGTGAATGGTCTAATAGCGAAGAGTCTTGACCAACATCTTGAGAGACTCTCGCTAGGCGGATGGATCAAGGGCCTGATACAGAAGGCGGCAATCCTTGGCACGGCAAGAATTGTCAGGAGGTTCCTTACCCTGCAGCCCTAACCACCGGTAGTTTGGGTACTGTCTCACTGCCGATGGACCCGCTAAGTGTAGGTTTTTTTATAATATTTATATCTTTTATATTTATGTTATAAAAAAATATATATTTAAGAACTATTTAAAATAAAGGATAATAATAATAATAATTTATTATGTACCATTACAGCGTTATACACTTTTAACAACCATTGCCATTACAATTAATGGCACCTATTCTAAGTATTATTATTTTTAATTTAATTATAAAAGAGCAAAAGTAGGTCCGCTGGTACTTAAATTAGGGTAGACCTGTACTATAAGTACCAGCTACCTTCCAGTGAACAATGTTAAATAAGCAAATGAAATTAGTTACTAACATTAATAATTCCACACTAGTCTAACTCTTTTTTTATTATACACTAAGTTTACATAAATATCATTTCAACAATTGTAAAGTAGAATTTTGATGTCTATCATGTGTCATTTAATGGGATGTAAAAGATTCTCCGTTTCATCATATGTTAGTTTTTGGAGCCAGTCACATACAATTCTTTTGCATTTGTATTTAGTTTTTGTTATTATATTTAATTTTTCATTGATTTTATTATAAAGATATAGACCTAAAAAGTAATAAAAATTTTTACCGAAACAAGTTCTACAAACTGTGGTATAGGGAATTTTGTTTCTGCGTTTTGAGCGTCCGTTAAGATTACCCATTCTGATTGAGTTTGAAGGCAAGGAAGTAAAGGGAATCTCAGAGTGTTGTTTTATTACGATCTGCAGTATAAACAATTGGCGCACAGTAAGTACTCCACTATGTTCGTATAGAGTTTTGGTGGGAAATCGGAATGGTTTTTTGTGCATTACCTTCAAGACAGCTCTCTGGGTACGTTCTAATTTAATTAAGTGCGACTTAGATGCTCCACCCCAGCTCAAGATACAGTATCCCAGTATTGATTGGCATAGCGCATAATAAACCACAGTCAAAATCTTAGGTTCCGCTACATGTCTTAGATGTTTGAAAATGTATATTATTTTGCGTAAACGTTTTGATACCGATTCAATATGTGGCAAAAATGTCATTTTATCGTCTATTAAAACACCAAGATATTTGACTGTGCTGACTCTATCAATTTTTGTACAGTTACATATTATATTGGTTTTATGAGACGGTGTGTGTGCGACAATATTAAATATATTTGGATCTAAATTAACATTATTTTTAAGCGAGAAGGTCATGAATTTGGTTTTATCAGTGTTAAGGGACAGTGTATTATTTGTGAGCCATTTCATTATTTTATTGAAACCCATCTGAGCTGCCGTGAAAGTTTGTGCCCAAGTGTTGGACTCGAATATTAAAGCCGTATCGTCAGCAAATGCAAAGAGTTTGCCGTCTACCAATTCCTGTTCACACATATCATTGACGTAAATCAGGAATAGGGTTGGTCCAAGTATACTTCCTGCGGCACTCCATACTCCACAGTGAGATCACCACTGGTGTAATTACCAATCTTTACACATTGCGTACGTCCAGTAAGGTAACTGCAAAAAAGTTTATGTTCCTGTCCTCTAATTCCGATCGTTTCTAATTTATTTAGAAGTCTGGGGATTGAGACCGTGTCAAAGGCTTTTGCTAAATCGAGGAAAATTGCAATGTTTTTCTTGCCTGTATCTAAACTGGCAGTTATTTGATTTGTTAAAGAGTGCACAGCATCATTTGTTGACTTATTGTTTCGAAAACCAAATTGTTTGTTAGATAGTAATTTATTACACTCTAAGTATTGCTTAAGACGGCTATTCATAATTTTTTCCAAAATTTTAGATATGGCTGGCAGAATAGATATAGGACGGTAGTTGTTGACACGATCTCTCTCCCCCGACTTGAATATTG
Source organism: Schoenobius gigantellus (assembly GCA_963935595.1). Taxonomy (NCBI): domain Eukaryota; kingdom Metazoa; phylum Arthropoda; class Insecta; order Lepidoptera; family Crambidae; genus Schoenobius; species Schoenobius gigantellus. Next base: position 6,252,353 of record OZ012544.1, on the reverse strand, counting down.
GACAGATTAAGACCCGTTTAAGTACGTCTGGAAACACTCCAGTGGATATACATATGTTCATAATGCGTGTCAATGGCGCCAAAAATGTTGTTTTGTATCTTTTTAGTTCACTTGATGAGATACCGTCAATGCCCGCAGCGCAGTCATCTCGGAGGCCATCGATTAACCTTGCTACTTCATGCTCATCAGTTCCCAGAAAAACAAGAGAATTACAGTTTTGTTTTATTGGATTTAATATGTTCTGATCTGTGTCCGGAACCGGTGTTATTTTAAGAGCAAGATTTTTGCCTATGTTCGCAAAAAAGCAGTTGACTTTGTTTACAGATTCCTTCGGACAGTTTGATACCTTTAACAAGTCTACTGAAGCAAAAGACTTTTTTTTCAAGCTGGTAATATCTTTTATGACAGACCACATTTTTTTGGGGTTAGATCCCGCTTTATTCAATTCATTTCTTTCATATTCGACTTTAATTTTTTTAAGTAAAGAATTACAAAACGCTCGATATCTTTTATATGTGTTAGCAATTGTTTCATTATTTGGATAACGTTTGGTTTTTTTGAACATGTTATCTCTATTTCTCATGCATCTAAGTAGTCCAGGCGTTATCCACGGCTTAAGAATTCTTTGTCGATGTGATACTGATTTACTGAGAGTACTCATTTGCAATGCTCCCGATACTGAGCTAATAAAGAACCCCATGGCCTGATCAGCACTGTCGGTATTGTAAATAAAAGAGAATTCAATGTCTTTTATTTGTTTGTCTAACTTGGTAAAATCGATGCTTTTCTTAATAACATTACAACTATATTTTTTATATTTTTTTAGTGACAGAGAAACAGAATAATGGTCGGTTACAGTAGATTCGACTATTAGGGTTGTAGCTGTATGTTTAGTTTTTAAAATGATGTGATCCAGACAAGTTCTATTATGAGTGGTTTTATTGTGTGCCGGTAGCATACCATGACTAGCTGTTAAGTTTAAATAATCAAACGCGTTGCGATCTGTATTCCCTTCTGTGATGTCTATGTTTACATCGCCAATTATTAATAAATTCAAATAAGATGAGTTATTTGTAAGAATTTTGTCCAAAGAATTAATAAAATTTGTAGTATTTTTGAATGACGGAGGTCTATATATAGCCAAGATACATGTTTCTGATCCAATTTTTATTTGCAAACAGTTTGAGTCTAAAAATTCGGGCTCATGAATTGTAACATTATTAATTGTATTCTTGATGTAAACAACTATTCCATCGTTTTGGTTTATCCTATTGTTAGTGGTATAGTAATCATATCCACTAATTGAAGGTATATAAGGATTACAGGATAACCAACATTCGGTAAGAACTATGATGTCATAGTTTATAGAAGTTCTGAGTAATAGCGTTTCGAAGCTGCTTAGGTTAGCAGATATACTGCGAATATTCTGGGTTATTATATTAAAACTGTTATAACAGTCCAAAAGCAAACCTTTACAATCTTCTGGTGCACAATGATATGATACTGCCTACTCATCGAACGACAGTTGGCCGCTTGCACTCGCATAATAAGAAAGGACGTGTCACTGCTCGCCGATGGATGTACCAAATACATGTCAAATCCAATAAATCCACGACATACACTTCTCTCGATAGCCACTGACAAAGTGATATAGATGTATGCGTCGGGTCGGTTATAAGAGTCGGTGGAAAAATCGGATCGATTATCGGGCCTATGAAAAGACGGTCGTGTGCGTTTGCCGTAACAGTCGATACCTGTTGAAGTGGCCTACGTGACCAAATGCGGCGCGGTGCGAATTGAAGCGAACGCGATCAATTGACTTGACATTCTCGCGCGAGCTGGACGCTAGGCTGCCTACCCACCGCCGCCGTATTTTTGATATATATAATACTAGCGACCCACCCAGCTTCGCACGGGCGCAATGCTTATACTAAATATGCTACAGAATGTCTTTATATACAACGTTGACAGCTTTTTGTCCTGCTAATCATAGTTCTCGTAAAAAGTTAAGGATAAAAGTGGTTATTGTGGGTTATCCCTAACAGATAGACATATACCATCGCGGAATTTTTTGTAGACCTTTTTAAGGTGTACAATACTGTAGTACATTATTTTAATCTATCCCGTAGGGTTCAGCCAGCGTTTGCAATGTAAGCGCAAAAAAAATGTGTTTATTTACGACATCACATTAGAAATCTCTAAAATTTATCAATGTTTCTCTACTATATTATGCATGTATTATACATATAAACCTTCCTCTTCAAACACTCTATCTATTAAAAAACCGCATCAAAATCCGTTGCGTAGTTTTAAAGATCTAAGCATACATAGGGACAGACAGACAGCGCAAAGCGACTTTGTTTTATACTATGTAGTGATACTAGCTTTTGCCCGCGACTTCGTCTGCGTGGACTTCAGAATTGGGTCTAAAGCTTCGCTCGTTAACCATTTTTAATCTTCCCACGGGAACTATTTGAGAGATCATTAAGGAATATAAAGTACCTACATGTCCTTTTTCATAGCATAGGTGACATGCATATCAAATTTCAAAGCTATCTGCCCGCGGCTTAGCTCGTAAGCAATTTTCATTTTTCCCTCGGGAACTACTTAAGGAATCGGGATAAAAGGTAGCCTATGTTCTTTTTCGTGTTAAAGGCTACATGCATGCCAAATTTCATCCAAATCCGTGCAGCCGTTTTTGCGTGATTGAGTAACAAACATCCAAACGTCTAAACATCCAAACATCCACACTTTCACATTTATAATAATAGGTTGGGGAAAAAGTTTCTTCGCATTTTTTAAGAAAATTCAAAACATTTTTTTATATAGTTTATTTACATTTAACTAAAGTATGTAGGTACCATTTTGTTCGATAACTTTTTGCTATCTTGTAGGTAGGGACATGATCCCATTGCTATAGAAATTTTGGGACTTCTGGTCAAAATACCGCGACAAGTGGTTTTGGCAGTCCTCTCGTGATGTTAACCTGACACTGCCTAAAGAATTCTGAAGAGACCGAAACAGGTGGAAATCTGAAGGTGCAAGGTCAGGACTATACGGCGGATGCATTAACACCTCCCAGCCAAACTCTCTTAATTTTTGCTGAGTGGCTAAAGATGTGTGAGGTCTAGCGTTATCATGATGAAAAACCACACCCCTTCTGTTGATTAATTCCGGCCGCTTTCTCTCAACTTCTTGCTTTAATCTCATCAGTTGTTCGCAGTAGAGATCAGAATCGATGGTCCTGCCTGGTGGTAACAGCTCATAATGAATAATGCCCTTCCAATCCCACCACACACACAGCATCACCTTGTTGCGAGTTAACCCGGGTTTCGCCACAGTCTGTGAAGCCTGACCGGCCTTTGACCACGACCTTTTTCGCACGTTCTTGTCGTACGTGATCCACTTTTCATCACCAGTTATCAGCTTCTTTAAAAATGGTTCGGTTTCATTACGTCGTAATAAAGAATCACAAATGAGTACACGGTTCATTAGGTTTCTTTCAGTGAGCTCGTGAGGTACCCAAATGTCGAGCTTTTTTGTGTACCCAGTTTTTTTCAAATGCGCCAAAACTGTTTTGTGGTCAATTCCCAGTTCTTCAGCTACGTCGTAACTACTGACATGCCGATCTTGCTCCACTTTTTCAAAAATGGCATCCATTTTATCTGTAATAGGGCGACCAGAGCGACGTGCATCTTTGACATCAAAATTTCCGGATTGAAAACGCTTAAACCAAATTTGTGCTACTCTCACAGACACTGCACTAGGTCCATAAACATCGCAAATTTTTTTCGCGGCTTGCGTTGCTTTTCTACCTTTTTTGTAGTAAAATTTTAAAATGTATCGAATTTCTTCATTAGATTCACTCATCTTGGCGGTACGAAAAACAAATGAAAAATCACACATTTTCCTAATTTGAATTTGGAATTATATTCTTTAAAATTTAAACTTTCAATGATACCAAAACCAGCCAGATACAAATAGTATAGCCAAAGAGATTTTATTACAAGTTTATACATACTATAATGCGAAAAGACTTTTTCCCCAACCTAATATTATATAGTAGGATTATTTTTGGGTATGTATCTGATAATTAAGATATGACTTTTCCAATAACATTAGCTTGCATTGGATCCCTAAAAATAATAGATACAAACATAACACCTTGTTCTTTTCTGAAGGTAGTTTAGAAAATATATGGAACTTAAGTCGTTGGCACTTAATTAATCATCTACGCATTATCGACTCAAAACACCTCCTCACTACCAATACTAGCGCACGAATAGAAACATTACGTTGTTTGGCTGCAGCCTCCTGTGAGAGACGTGGAGGACCGCCAGTCAAGTTCTTCATTATGGCGAAAAGCGCAAATGGTCTTTGTCCCTTTAAGTGAGATCAAAGATAAGATCATTCTTAAGAAAATACTCAAAAAATCACGAGCATTCAGCAGACAGCTAAGATAACACTTTTAACTAACCCAATACTGAAGTTCACTCAGATAACGTCGCCTGCAAAGGAGTCCTGAAAGAGAAAAAAGAAGTCCTAGGTATTATACCTGACTTGACTTTTCACTAACTTATACGGTGACTTTTCACTAACTCAATTCTAAAATCTTGTCGCCCGCAAAAAATCACCTCGTAAGGCGCCTCCACACTCTCGCCGAGAACCCCCGAGAAGACCCGAGAAGCGTGAATGTGATCAGTTTCTCGCCTTCTCGTTCTCGGGCTCGCCTATTCTCCGATCGGTGTCGGTATTTTTGCCCGCTTCAAAGGGTTTCTCGGGCGAGAAAATAGAATGCTATCACATTCTCGTTTGTTCTCAGAGCGACTCGTGGCGTAGATAGCATTTTATCTCGTGCCAATTTTTCTATAGAAAAAGAACTTTGTAATAAAAAAAGTTTCACTTTAAAACCACAATCTTTTGGGCCTTTATTAAAATATAATTTTTAATTTTGGTGTTAACGAGATTATAATATGCTAACGCAAACAATACCGAGGCAGTAGCACTGTCATCCATTCCGGATCATCATCATCATCACAGCTCATATACGTCCCCATCAAGGGGCACGAGCCTACCCTAACTAGTTAGGGCGATTAGGCCTTAGTCAAACCACGCTGGCCCAGTGCGGATTGGTTGACTTAACATACACCTTTGAATTACTTCGCAGGTGAATGCAGGTTTCCTCACTATGTTTTCCTTCACCGTAGGAGCGTCAGATAAATGTACATTTGAAATTCGTGAAACGAAAAACACTTTGGAACATGGCAGGATCGATCGGGGGCCTCCTGATTCTACTCGGAGCACAGTCCAGTGCCGAGGCCACCGCGCCACCGACGCTCACATTCCGGATAACGACCGAGAATGTAAATAGGAAGATCGCTAGAGTATGAATACCTTCTCGATTCTCGCGCAACTCCTCGGCGAGAAGTGTCGCTGAGACTTCTCGCAAGCAATGCCTGTCTAGTAACTGACCCTGCCGTGGAGGCCTGCGTGCATGGTTGGCCCTGTGCACGCCGCCGTAAGGCCCTGTCCAAATCTCCACGTCACGACGTCGTCAACGTGGAACGGTGCAGTAACATGGCACGATGCGTTGCCGCCTCATGCTAGTTCACGGTACGGCAACGTCGCCGTGGAGCGGCGCGTCTAACGTCGTCGTCGTAATCCGACGCTGAAGCCGTTAATGTTTCATTGTCTTCGCGATTAGTTGTGAATAAAAGATGTCAGAGAATATTGATTGTGATTTATTGATTTCACTTGTTGAAGAACGTCCAGTTGCCGTACCATGATCCCTCATAAAAAGGTTAAAACAATATTGAAACAGAGACGCCGCTCTTGCTGCGTATAGCGCCGTCCCGCTCTCCGTGCGGTTTTAATATTGTTTTGAGCGATCATTGTTAGGGGGCAGGACAGGTGTGTTTGAGACTCTCTTCCCGAACCTAATACGGGGTGACTGCCCATTAAGCCAAACCACGTGTCTATTTTCTCCTTGGCAGTGCGTCCCGGGATCTAATTCGTTGAGTCAGACCTAGCCCCTATTTCACCACTTCTGACAGGTGTGATAGTTGTCAAAATATATGACACGCTTTATTTCTTCACTACTTCTGACAAGTGCCATTATCGTAAAAATATATAACATATGACATATATTACTTACTAGTTAATTTGGTCAGGTCATTTAACACTCCCCCATACCCAAACGGGGGAGAGCCTTGTTGTATACTTGGGTAGAAAATAACATTCCCAGCGAGCGGTAAGTCAACGTAACTATCGCATGCATGACTACTCAAACATGGAAAAAGATTCAAAACTTTACCTCGGATTATTCAGCGGTACTCGGAGAGTCTGATTACCATACGCGTGTCGTCTTGTAAATAGAGCTGTTCTAAAAATACAAGAGCTGCACACTGAAACTTGACAATGCGCGGAAATCTAATGCGCTTGCTGGGCTGAGAGGACTAAGGGACACGACACGACTCCCCCAGCATTCTATTTAAAGATGGAATGCCTCGTCATCTGCAGACCTTTGTTGTAAATTAATGCAAACTTTTAATTGGTCATCCCACGGTAGTCTAAGAGTTTATTTAGATATCAGCACAAAATGTTTAACTCGAGTTTCATTTGTTTCTTAGTAAGGATAATCAGTTGCATTACTGTAAGTTGGATACGTTAATTTTGTAGTATTTATGTAAATTCATATTTAACACTATCTGTTTGTTGTGTATTTTGCTTACCAGTTGGTGCCACCGGCGAGTGAGATCCAACTAACTTTTGTGGTCCTACTGTCAAAATTAGATTTACATATTTGTTTACCTACTTTGTAAATGCAAAATATGCACAAGTTAAAATCGATAATAAATTATTATTTGATAAGCCAACAATAATAGCCGTCACATTTGACTACATAGCATAAACTGCTTTGGCAAGACATCACATGCGCCTGACATTCACATTCTTAAATTAATAATGTAATAACCTTTTAGAATAATTTATAATGCAATAACAACCCATAAGAGCAATAAGAAGTCGATATTTAATCAAACTAAAAAATCTAATTAAATAAAAATTTAACAAAATATCCAATTAAATAAAATATTAATTCTTACCATAATCAAGATGTATCCAAACATGAAAAAGAGGATGAAAAAAGTTGACTCTCACATCTGTTTGGAAATTGGGAGAACCTTCTCGAAAAGAACGGCAGGAAACTCGGAAGGTCTAATTTTTGTCATACTATTGTAATTTTATGATCAGTTTCAAGGAATTCGAACACCTAATTCTTCTGAGATAATCAATTAAATTCCAAATATAACAAAGTCCAATATAAAAAGGCACCGATTGTCTTATATGTAGTGTATTTGCCGAAGATTCTTTTTTCGCAATACCCGCTTGTTCGGCGAATTTTGAAGTCCTCACATTTCCTTAACAACGGGAACAAATGAATGAACATTCATTGTCATATAAATCAGGGTCGAATAACTGGAGGGGCAGGAATTCCTTTCTTTTAAGGCAATTTACTTCGTCAGGGCTCCCGCGCGCGAGATACGCGACGAACAATGGTGACCAAGATATAAATTGCCACTGTCAACTCCATGAGATAGATAAAGGGGAGGCGTTTTATTGTTTGTCAACAGGAGAAATATATAAAAACAACCTTTTCATACATTCGCGGGATTACCACCTAATCCCTCTCGAGATCGCAAAAAACATTGGGTATTATATATTTAGGTTCTGAGTTTTCTTCGTCACAATATTATAATGGTAGGTAAATATTCGATTTGGATCAGACACCGTTCTGTGTGAGTTAAGCCTTTTTCAGGGTTCCGTACTGCAAACGGGAAAATGTAATCCTTATAGGATCACTTCGTTGTCAGTCCCGCAAGGCTCTTTTCCTTAGGAACTCGTAGAGGTGCCAAGCTGAAATTCATATCAGATACGCAAGTCTGCATTCCTTGAAGCTCAAAAAAACAGACAACGCCTTTTTTATTGCAACTAAGTTGGCAAACAAGCAAACTACCCACCTGGCGGTAAGTGGTAACAGTCATCTAAAATACATGTGGCTCTTGTTGAGATTCGCAGGAAAACTGCAACCCCCACAAGACTCACAGTGTACGTTGCCAACTTGTGACATCAGATGTAAAGTCGCGGTACCCACTAATTTCAATGCCATATCTTACTCTTCGAACCGGAACAAAGCAATGCAAGCACTGCTGCTTTGCGGCAGAAAAGGAAAGGTCTGCTTGGGTACGGAGGTACCCAAGCAGACGACCCTGATACAGAAAGCGAGAGAGAGTTAAAAGATACGGATATTATGTTGTATATTCCTGACACTCACAGGGGAATCAAAATGAAAAGGACTCCTACAGCTCTCACATCAGCTGCCGTGACTGCGATGACTAGTCAGTATTTAGGGATATGTACATCGCGTCGTATGAATATACGTCGGTTACATATGCGTCAATGCGGTAGGCATGTGTTATTTCAGTTCAAGCAGTGGCAGTTTCACTGGAAGTCATTTACCCACTCGATCTCTCTCTGTTGTGCCTAATAACCTAATTCGCTGAACAGCTAGCTAGAGCGGAATAAACCTTTTTTTCGGGGGGAAATGCGTGACCGCACCGTACCCGCCATTAGTTAGACGGGGGGCGTGTGTGGGGTTAACCCGGCAGAGTGCCAGACCTACCCACTAAAAACCCCCGGTGTTCTTCCTGCCCTTGTGGGCGCGCTGGGTAAGGTCCACACTGTGACACCACTACCCACGCGCCCGGGCAAGCCCGACCAACTGGTCGGGCTATCGCCAAAAGAGAATTGCCCGAGAACACCAGGGCAATCCCCAGACGGAGGGCCTTACGGCGGCGTGCACCGGGCCAGCCGTTCACGCAGGCCTGGCGGACGGCAGGGTCACTAGACGGGCATTGCTTGTTCGAATGCCCGCCTTTGCCTGCCTAAGAGCGGGATAAACCTAGTAATAATGTCCTTTGCGAGTTCGAATAATTTACATATCGCTTTAAGCGACGTACACCAGCGATATCACCTATAACCAATCAATTTGTTTACAAACAAGTCATCATCCATCATTATTCTAGTCCAGTCAAGACGCCCACTGTTGGATATAGGTCTCCCTTAAGGATCTTCAATCCGATCGGTCCTGCACTTGTGGGGAGCCTACTAACGCTGCGACTTCCGGTACGGAATGAACTGCGAGCGATGTGTCCTGCCCCCTGCTGCTTAAGATTCACAATTCTTTGGGCTATGTCGGTGACTTTAGTTCTTCTACGGATCTCAACATTTCAGATCGATCACTTAGATGAACCCCGAGCATAGCCTTTTCCATTGCTATTTGAGGGACCTTGAGCCTTCCTTTGAGGATTACTGTATGTGACCACATGTTGGTGTCATGGGTCATCATCACTAACGACAAGCACGAATTGAAGACTTTCGTCTCGAGACACTGCTGTAGACGAACCGAGAACACAACTTTTGAAACAGTTAAAATATTCTTAATTTTGGGAAGTTGTCATTTTGTGAATTTGTCATTTTGGGAAGTAATCGTTTAAGGAACTTGATTTTAAAAGTTGACCGTTCAGGAAAATGACGCGTAGATACAGCTGTCCATATACAAATCTAAAGGCTGAAAGTTATGTATACTTAAACGAAGTGAAGGTTTCTAAAGGTAAACTTATTAATTAGCGGCCTTCATCGGCCACGACATTAAATTTTTCGCGGAGACTAAAAGAAGAAACCTATTTCCACCCCTTAGCTTTAGCGGTAGCCCTACGTTATCCAATCTGTTGTGAGTGGACACATTCTATCACGGCCGAGAGTGCCCGTGATGAGGACGAACGAATAAACCGTGACCCCAGACCAGACCCATATTTGGCTGCACAGCGAAATGTCAAAGTTGACATCGGTCAAAAGTTGGGTACCGAGTCACGTTAGATGCATTAAAAATCACAATCTAAGCGAGTCCCTAAAAGGATTTTAATTGTGTGAGTAAAGCATTTCGAGTTAAATATGTTTTCGGGTTAGGTTTAGGTTATTAAGGTAACCTTAAAATTAGACTACAAAATTTGCAAATGCCATTAACTCGTACCAAAGGGTGACTCTGTATGAGAGTCGTCTGCATGGATACGTCTATCTTTCTTACCTATTTCTAATTTAATGTTTTTTTTAAATTATAGTCGTATGAAAAAAGACTCGTAGGTATACAATATACGTGAGTGCCGGTCGACTATTGTCTCATGTTTTTGGTTTTCTGTCATATTATTATAACAAACTACTATAAATTATAGCATCTATTGGAATATATCGCATTGTTCATTGATTTTATTCTTTTGTGATGAGATAAGCACATTAAATAAAAACAGACCGTGGTATAGGTCTTTCTGTATTATGAGGCCATAGAAAACGTGTGCCAGTCACAGTTTGATATCAAGACCACGTAACATCGTGGTCAATATCAAACTGTCACTGACACACGAGTCACGAGCCAACATTAAAAGTGTCTAATTTATACTTTTAAGCACATAAGCGCAAACTTGGAGAGCGGCTGGTCTGATTCGATGACTTTAAATCAAACATTTGCTCACAATGAGAAAAATGCTAGTGAAAATAATAAAGGTCACTCATTGTCCGTCAGCTACGGATATAATTTACAAAAAGGCTATGTGAAAGAAGTATCTAGAACAGTATGTGCGAGCCTTAAAAAGCAATAGTTTGCTCATCATTGGCACTGCAGAGAAGCAAATGAAGCAGGAGAGATGGACAAGAGATGGACACCGAAGTCGTAACCGTGAATGACACTTGGAATAGTGCAATGGAATCTGATAAACGAGTAAACACAATTTACGGTTAAGAACTGGCTACCGAGTGCATTTTTGTGAGACCATAAGAGCGGCTGCATGTTTTACGCGTATCTCTCTCGATATTGCAAGAGTTGGTTTGTCTACGTGTTACACTACCATAGACCAAGTAGATCTACTTGGTCCATGACACTACCTAAGTTTGAGAAGAGCATTCAGCAGAGCTCTCCATTTCAGCGTAGCTCACAATTTTTCAGGATGCAATTAAGCCGAACAAACTATATTATATCCGGGGCGAACTCGAAGTTAAGTCGCGGCCGCGGCTCGGGAAAGCTGATTTCCAATATTCCCACATTTCCCACCGTCAAAGGAACCGTGGTTTGATGTTCGACGATATTCCCACGTCATGCATGTATGTAACCGGATCACTGCCAGAAAAACACGGCCGGTGTCGTCCCGAGCCGGCGCGGTGCTTATTTCGGCCAATCGCTCTAGATGTTTCGCCGGCGTACCAACTTCAATTTAATTGGGAATAGATTGGGTAATATGAACGGTTTTCCTTGAAGTCTCCGTGAGACCGTTTGGAAATCATGAAAGTGCTCTACAAAATTGTATTTGACTTTATCTAATATTAGCACACGTATAAGTAGTTTCTTCTGAGTTTTTGGTAGCGTGGACAGAATTGAGTCATATACAAGGGTTTCAATTTAAATTATCCCAGCTTATGGGATCAGCTGGCGATAAGATTGAAAAGCAAACAATTAACTGTTGTGTGTTCTTCAATCTTATCGCTTAAACATCTTTCTTGCCGAATTCGCAACTCAGAAAAGGGTAACGTGTCTTCCTTTGTGGAACTATAATTGGCCAAATGCATGCACCGATTTTGATGATTCTGACGCCAGTCGATTCGTTTTAATCTTGCTAGTGTGACTAAATGCACGACAGTTATCCAAATCCAATCCAAATTTCAATATGTCGCCCGATGGTCCATGGCGACCATCGGGCGACATATTGAAAAAAGTAAAAAGTCGAAATTCATTTAACTTCATAATGTGTGGTAACATTAAATGGGTCTTTGACTTTGATTGTTAGGTAATTAGGTGCCATATTCAAATATTCCCATTATTGGGAATGTTTGATCTATTTTAGATTAAATGAGTCACGGGTGCCAAAATTTTATACCACTAGGCTTGTTTTTTCTTTACAGTTTTTATTCCATGTTTACTTTTTGTGCAGTCAGGTTGTTTTAAATTTCGTTTCAAAACAGCGTTTTACTTAATTTATATTCTATGTTTGTAACTACACCCACGACACAGGAGAAAATCTTAGTGTGGGGCGACGTTTTTTTTATAAAAAAAAAATATTAATCCATTTAAATGATTTAACTAGCTTATACTTATCGGATTTAACTAGCTTATATTTTTTGGTATAAAAAAAGATTTTTTTGATAATTGACAGCAATATCCCGCGTTTCCCCGCCATATTTGATTCGTTTCTTTATTCACACAGGCTATAATTATTATTAATCCTGACGCTTCGAGCACTTTTCAACATTTGTAATCACGGGATGACACTGAAGGACCACCTTCAGTCAGCCCGTGACCACAAACCTTAGTGGTTTTTAATGCTATATTACAAATCAATAAGTATTTATTGTAATCTGGTAAAGAAATAAATAAATTAAAAGATTTTAACCATTTTTGAGGAAAGTGGTTCGAGTCATTGCAGCTTAATTGAAACAAAACTGATTCCTTCCCACGGCACCATCTTTTCCTGAACTTCTTCTTCGTCTCTGATTTCGATTTATTCGATTAAAAAGAAAAATTGAAGATATTAAAAACTTCTAATACAACTACACGATCAAAGGGAACACGAGTTGCCGCCGTGTTCCTTTATACTGTGCTGAAATGAAAAACGTGACATCGTCCCCGCCTAGTCTGTCTGAATACAATGGGTACCTTGTGCTGAATTAATTATCACGATTTCTGCACATTTACATCCGAGCAAATTTTAAGCACACTTATTATTCTCCAACATCCAATTCATAGGCGTAGGTATAACTTTTCGATGGGTCGGTAAAACTTCAATTTGCCTAGTGTATACTGATACTTGCTCCAAAAGTTCATTCTATCTAGTGTATGTTGATTTTCGATTTTCAATGGGGGGTGTTCTACTGTTCCCAATTTTAAAAGATTCGGTATTGTCATTAAAAACAAAAATTCTATATTTGTTTCCGTTTCACACAAAAAATAAAATAAAAACCGCTACACAATAACATATTAATAAAAAAATTGGCGATGAATCGCACATAAAACGGAATGTACAATATTGTATATAAAAATATATATATTTGATTTTTATGTCATAAACAAAATAGTATAGCTTCACTATTGCATTGGGTGAATCCTGTAATAATAGTTGTAAGCATATAGATGTATACAAGGTGTTTGGACAATACGACGAGCAATAGGTATAAGACAAGCTCGGTGCAACAAGGCCACTGCTCCAACGACCTGCGTGAAGGGTTCATCACCTTCGAAAGACGTATGGTTGTGGTCTAACTACTACCTCGCTGAACGGGAACCAAGATACCACTTTGGACCCTTCAACGCGATTCTGAGATGTACGGATTTTCGGCGAATCCAGTCCAGACGGCATCGAACTTTTAAGTCCGAGGAGAGACTGCCTCATTTGGCCTGTTCGACATGATGCCGACGGCGGCCATTTTTAGAGTTCCGTTGTTCTTCCGTCCATCTGTCCGTCTCCTTTTACCTCGTGAATGCTTAGCGGTATCGAGTTGAAATTAAAACTCAGGTCTACAGTCCCTTAAAGCTGTAAAAATATCAAACTTATAGGTGAACGTAACAAAAAGATACGGCGGTTTATGCCGCAAAACGTAAACGCAAACGTATATTTTGACACTCTCAGGGGAATCAAAATTTATAGGGTACTTCCTGTTGACATAGAGTCGTGAAATTCGGCAAAAAGCAAGGTCTCATAGCACATATTAGGGAAAAATCTGAAAACTCGAAATATGTACACAGTTAGGAAGTTATAGAAGTTTGTACGGAACCCTCGGCGCGCGAGTCCAATTTGCACTTAGCCGGTTTTTAACTTTGCGCCGCCCGCTAACCGCCAATCGAAATCGAAATCGGGAGTTCAACTTGGCACCAAAATAGTTTATGCGGTGCTGTTTCCTTGGTTGGTAGAGAATTTTAACATTGGTAGCAAAATTTAAGTTAGGAATTTAATAAAACTACAAAAGGTGCCAATCATTTGTCAAGACGTTAAACAGGCCTGGGCGTGTATTATGACATGCTAATTCCAGACAGTTTCTAAATTGCTGTCAGTGCCTTTCTTTTACTCATTATACAAAGAGAAAGAAATAGCATTATAACAATTCAGAAAACTGTCTGGAATTAAGACGTCATAATATTACCCCCAGGACGTGCCGGCATCAATTAATGTACATATAATGTCTAACCGTAAAACTAGAGTCGTTAACGACAAAAAACATCTTTTCTTCCCATCTATTCGAAAAAAGGCGAAAGGTTCCTCGATAAGTGCGACCAAAATGGATCATTCGGGCGCACAAAATTACTTTTGAATTTGGAACACTATTTTAATTAAAATGTTTGGACGCAATTCGCTTCGATAAAGTCCTTGCCGGTAATAAAAAAGTGCGCCTGCGCGACATTGGCCAAATTAAAAAAAATGTGCGGGAACGTCTTATTCGATTTTTTATTACTTTTTATCAAAATATAAAAACAATTTTAATTTGATTCCTACAAATTGTATAAATGAGTTCTAGCTGTAAAAGTGAAATATTAATACCAGAAAGTGTAAAATTAAACGCAGAAACTGTCATAAACAAGTTACTACCAAACAAATCTAGAAAAATTATCTAAAAGCCTGTGATAATTTATAATAATAATAATTTGTAATGTGGTTATGTATATATAAATATATATATTCCTCACTACTAAAAGCATCTCTTATTTATTTCTTTTATAGAGAGGGATGAAAGGCAGAGTGTGCCACACGGTACCAAAATTATTTAACCTCGAACGACGTACTTGCAATCCCTCGCTACGCTTAGGATTCTACTCTAGAATCCTTTACTACGCTCACGATTTTACTTTAGAATCCTTTGCTTTGCCCTGGATTCAAACAATCACACTCACCCTTAATACATTATTTTAGTAGCTTGTGCATTGATTTACCACCAAACGTAGATAGAGCACTTCATACAAAAACGCGCTTGAAATCTGTCACCTAATCGACTATACATTTGTACGCTGTTAAATAGGTAGTTGAATATGCACACCCGAATTAAAATTACCATAAAGAAAGTACCGTATTTATCGAATTCAACCTTATTCTTTATTATTACGGCAACTATTTGAAGTACAACCGTGTGCAGTTACATCATTTCATACCTAGCCACATTAAATTTGACGTTTTAGTAATTGCTACAAGAAAATATCAACTTTATACTCTCAAACATAATGCTCAAAATTGCTTCTCGCGTTGTCGCTCCAACGAACGCATGGAAAAGAACTGCACGAGGCAGTTCTTCACCGGCCCACTTTTCGAACGTTCATGCGTTATCTACGTTTGGTAGTAAATCAATGAGCTTGTGACACAATCTACTATTACTGCAACATCCCCAATTTTTAGTTTCTGCGATAAGTTGCGCTCGTGAGCCTTAGACATAACCAACTTTTTTGTTGGTAATTTAGTAAAATTGAATAATTAAAGATTGCTATTGTTGTAAAGACACAATCTAACTTACCTCACGGGAGTAACAAAGATGACAGGGTGCTTTATTTGCCAATGGTACCGACAAACTTTAGTTCAGACGTAACTATACTTATAAAAAATTGTTGATGAGGTCAGTCTCTAGATGTCCTATGTCTAACAGTGGGCGTCTATTGGCTGAAATGAAAAAGTCTCTAGATGCCAGCTGCTGCATATATGCCTCTTACAAGAGTCTCAAAATGCTGACCCCGCCTCGTTCATTAGTAGGCAAGGTGGTTAAGGTTAACCGCAAGCAGCCAAACTTGACTTGTGTCAACTTGTGATTATTAGAAACCCCATTTAACACTCTTTAAAGTCCTTGAGAACCCAACAATATTGATTGCTTCAATACAGATGAGTAACTGAATAGAAAATTTTGATTTTTTAATGTCTAAAATTAGATTTTCTCTGATCAGAAGGCGAAAAATTCAGTAAATAAAAATTTTCAAGGGCTTCTCAATTTAAAGATGCAAATAAAACTCAGTCAATTCAACCCTTAATTTGAATTTTATTTTTATTTCAACTCAGCCTGAGACTTTAGAAATAAGACGAGCAATCTAAACTTAGTAAAGAAATAAATTCACACGAAACAGATGAATGTACTCGTATTAATACGTCTGACTTTCAAAGAACCCAATGAATAGCAGTAATTAGTGGGTTATAAAATCTAATCGAGCGAAATTGCGCAAAGACATGGCCCAATTTAGGATCCTTAATAACCTTTTTTAATTAGTCTTGAGATATTTTTATTACTTTTATAAATTGTTAGCTTTATCTACATTTAGTGTACAGTGAGAATCAAATATTGAGTCCTTGGCAAACAGACTTATAGTTTTGCGGCATATGCAGCAAAAAATAACACAACCTACTGATGTTGAAACGGTCGGATATAACTTTTTGTAGTGTCATGTCGTATGGGCTACTACTATGGAGATCGGCTGTTGGTATAGAAAGCATTTATTTACTTCAAAAAGAGCAGTTTATGCTTTTTATAATTTACGATCAAGGGATTCGCTAAGAGGGCTATAAATCAAACCTCATTAGAAAATTAACATTAACTGTATTAACCTTTATGCGGATACCAGCTAGAGTGATCTTTTATTTATTTAATACTTTCAGTACATGTGTGTACAGAGGCGGACTTAATGCCGAAGGCATTATCTACCAGTCAACCTTTGGGTGATGCAGAGAAAAAGAAGTAGATGTACAACATTAAAATAAAATCGGTTTTACAATAATTATAAGCAACATTAAAATATATATATAAATATCAATGATATTAAAAGTAATCTTGTAATAAACAACTAATATACATAAAATACTAATACATACATATTTTAAGTTAAATAAACTAATACATATTTTCCTACTAAATTAACCTACGTTTAGAAGATTATCCGCAGTTAGGTAACAAGATAATTTGCTTGATATAGCTTGCGTAATTTGTTCTTAAAACTTAACTTACTAATAGATTTTTTAACATGAAGAGGGAGAGCATTCCAAAGAAGGATCGACTGGACAAGGAAAGAGGAATGAACGACATCAGACTTATGAGAAGGGCATTTAAGGAGACCGTTATAGGTAGAGCGGAGGGATCTTTCATGGGAGGAACATAAAAATTCAATATTATTTTTAAGGTAACTAGGGGTATTGGGACTGTTTAGCAAGGAATAGAGTGTAGTTAACGTTCTCATGTGCCTGCGCTGCCGTATAGGCAACCATTTCAAACGGAGCCGATATTCAGATACATGATCAAACTTTCTTAAATTAAAAACGAATCGAATGCAGTTATTAAGAAGACGGTCCAGTTTATTGAGTAGATCTGCATTCAGGTCGAGATAACACACGTCACCATAGTCGATAATAGGGAATATCAAGGTCTGTACAAGCATTTTCTTCGTATCTGGAGGCAGAAAATTCTTCAGACGATAAAGAGCTCGTAAGATGCCTGTTATTTTTTGACAAATGCTGGCAGTTTGGGGTCCCCAATTTAAGGTGGGATCCAAGTATAGCCCTAAGTCTTTCACAGTGTTACTGTAGGGGATAGTCTTATCATCGAAAACTACGGCGTCAAGGTTGTCTAACGCCACCCTAGACATAATCCTGGAACCACCAATGATAATAGCTTGGCATTTAGTTGGATTAATAAGAATCCCAAATTGCTCAGACCAACTTTTAATAGAACTAAGATCTTGGTTTATTGTATCAATAGCGCGACTTATATTATCAATGTCTGTCTGGACATATAGTTGCAAGTCATCGGCATACAAGTGATACGAGCAGCGGAGATGATGAGTAAGAGAGTTTATGAAGATAGAAAACAGAAGAGGGGATAAAATGCCACCTTGAGGAACGCCAGCTGTAAGGTTGCTCCACGAGGATGGTAACTCGTTCCCCACAACCGACTGCAGGCGTCCCTGAAGATATGAAGAAAACCACTCCAATACTTCCTGAGAAACCGAAAGATGAGCGAAAATAGCCAAAAGAATTTCGTGGTTAACTGTGTTAAAAGCATTAGAAAAGTCGACCAAAACCAGAATGGTAACTTTCCTGTCTTCAATTCCAGATCTTATATCATCCGTAACCTTTAGAAGAGCAGAAATTGTGCTATGACCAGGTCTAAAGCCAGACTGGAAAGGACTCATGATAGAGTTACGGTGAATAAAAGAGGAAAACTGCTTATGGACGCAGGCCTCAAGCACTTTGGAAAGGTATGGAAGGATAGAAATAGGGCGAAACTGACTAGGAAGGGTTGGATTATGGACTTTAGGAAGTGGACGAACTAAGGCTTTTCGCCAAAGAGAGGGATATGTACTGGAGTTGAGGGAGAAATTAATGATGTCGGTGACGGCAGGAAGGATTTGATCAATAATGGGAATAATCATTTGACGGTTGATATTGTCGCAACCCATAGCATTAGACCTGATTGACAATATGATCTTTTTAATTTCGTTCGAGGTTACAGTCGAAAAGATAAAACGAGGAATATTGGGAGTTGGAAGACTATTAATATAAGCGGTAGTATTTAAAATAACCTCATTACTCAGATTGACATTTTTTGAAAAGAGTTCATTCAGATCTTCTAAATTAATATTGATGGGGAGATCGGAGTGGTGAGCCTTGCCAATTCCAAGAGTTCTAAGGAACTTCCAGGTTGCAGCTGAGGAAGAAGAACAGATATTGTTAAGAATATGGCGGCGTTTAGCATTACGAATCACCTGGTTACACCGATTCCTTGCAGCCTTGTATGCAATCCACATATCATCAAGACGATTCTTTTTAAAATTTCGCAGCGCTTTGTCTCTTTGCTTCATGACTTTTCGGATGTTTTCAGACATCCATGGAGCTGGCCGATTTTTAATCTTAATTTTCCTTATAGGAGCATGTTTATTATAAATGTTAGTGATAATATCATTAAAAGCCTGTATCTTAGCATCAACTGTACACGCTTGAAACACTGGCTGCCAGTCAGTTTTGGATGCGTCTGATAGCAATTCGCTAAGATCCATACGAGCGAAATTGCGTCTGTACAAAACCTTGGGAATTGGTTTAGGAGGCTTAAGGATATACGAAAGGAAAATAAGGTCGTGATGGGAGAAACCGGGAGCAGGATATTGGCCGTGAGAGTGGACGCGTGAAGGATTTGAAACAAGGATTAAGTCAAGCCAGGAGTCATTACTACCCACGTTTAAATGTGTAGCTTGCAAAGGTAACACATGTAGACTGGCTGACTCAATCATTTGCAGTAGTTTTCGTGGGCGAGCAGAATGAGGAAGAAGGATGTTGGTGTTGAAATCGCCCATAATGACATGGTGTGCATAATCAGACCCTAAAGATTCTAAAACCGACTCGAGGTCAGTGAAGAAATCAACAGAAGGGGGACAATAAACAACGCCTAGCACCAGTTTAGCAGCGCCCACGCCAATCTCTAAAAATAGATATTCAGCAGAAGCAGAGTATTGGGGAGTAGAAGCAGCAATTATTTTATAGGGAAATATACAACGAAGATAAATTGCTACACCTCCGCCACCCTTGCCAATGCGGTCGTTCCTGATAAGGGTAAAACCTGGCAATGGATACATTGTAGAAGAGAGATGCGGCTTTAACCACGATTCAGAAATTAGAATAGCGTGAACGTTGCAATGGTGAAACGCGTCGTAGAACTCTGAATAATGGCTTGGAATGCTTTGAGCATTGATGTGGCATACATTTATTAGACGGTTAGGAAGATGCTCAAAATTACTAGTTAAAAAATCATTTAGGCTTTCAGATACTGAACAAAAACTATCATCACTAGATGAAGCTACGGATTCTTCTGCAGAAAAATACGAATCGTCTATATTCATACAATAATAAAATATATAATATATATAAAAAAAAACAAAAGAAAATAAAAAAAATTGAAAAATAGAATATCGTACCTACAGTGCAGCAAAATATTTATCTCTGCACCACCCGCCAGCTTACAAGTCAATGAAAAAATAGTGTGAAAACAGGAATTAAACTAAGTACATAGAAAGGGGTAAGAAATTCACCACACACTCAAATACACATAGAAAACACACGAATTTACATTAAAATTAAGGTTTTTACAATGAACAAATTCAGTATATACTTTCAAAATAAAAATTGACAAAGAAATGACTAGTGTGACGCTAAACAAGTTAAGAAAAAAAAACTTATAACAAACACAAAGCCTGTATGAACCTAGTTTCTTTTGCCTTATACGTAAAAGTTAGAAAAAATATACAAATTGACAGCTACTGTTTAGTCTCTCTAAATTATGTTCTGTGCTACATAGATAAAATTGATCTGTAGTATTCTCTGTGGCAAAATTGAATAAGAAAAGAGCAACAAAAATATTATTATTGTTTTACCTACAAGCATTGAGGCGAAATTTAACACAATTTTCAATAGTTGAACACACAGTAATAGCGACCCAAAGTGAAGATTTAATAAACCGATAACCATTCGAAGCAAATTCCATGCATAATTATATAATTGACCTGTTGTCTTTGTCATCTCATCAGCAATAAAAAGCAAAATTAACCGAATAACTACTGAGATTATATTGAAAATTACTATGATTGTGAAGTGAGGCTGCAAGTCCAAGCTAAGCCATAATAAACAACATATTATAATGGATTTCAGCTAAACATTACCTATCTATTGAAAGCAATATTAGATGAAAATAACAGTTTTGTGTGATAAATACCTTTGTGGGGATAATAACAGCATAACAAACATTTAGAAATAAGGTCATTGACCAACACTTAATGAAGCCTTCCCAGGAATTGAAGATCTCTCAGGATATTCGGATGTCAAAGTAGTAAACCGGTCCATGGAGAGCACCTTATGCCTTTTACCATCTGATGTTTTTATATTGATGGTCCCATCCACAGTCCAGCAGGAACGGAGGCCAAAATGTTGACGAGCCTTGCCATAAATGATTTGCCTGGTCTTAGTGAGGAACTCCTTCACTGAAGTGTTTGAACCCTTGAGACGAGTCTTCGCTTTCCAGACAATAAATCTTGATTCAAGTTGTGAAAACCAGACTATTATAGGACGATGATGTTCTTTACCTGCGGCACCCAGTCTGTAGCATGATTTGATGGAAGATTCGGCAAAATCTCCAAGACCCATACTTGTGCGAATAGTGTTAAGAATAATCTTACTACAGTCCTGATTTTCACTCTCTGGGATTCCGAGGAAAAGCAAGGCTTTCTGCCTGTGTCTTGTTTCGAAGGCATCCAGCTGATTCATACATTCAGTGATTTGTGTCCTAAGCAGTCCAAACATACTGAAAGTGAGTTCTCTAAAAGTGCGGAACTCTTCAGCCACCTTAGAGACGGTGTCTTTTTGAGGTGCATTATTAAGCTGATCCTGGAGTTCTTGCATCTTCTTGTTGACTCTTTCTTCAAGACCTCTTCAAGATCTATAAATTAGAATCGGAAGTACACTGAAAAATTTAGTTCCTTTACTTCATCATTATCACAGCTCATATACGTCCCCAACGAGGGCCACGAGCCTACCCTAACTAGCGATTAGGCCTTAGTCAAGTCACGCTGGCCCAGTGCGGAATAGTTGACTTCACATAACATACACCTTTGAATTACTTCGCAGGTGTAGGCAGGTTTCCTCACGATGTTTTTCTTCACCGTAGAAGCGTCAGATAAATTTTAATGTGCCATACATATGAAATTCGTGAAACGAGAAACACATTGGTACACGTCAGGATCGATTGCGGGCCTCCCGATTCTACTCGGGGCACTTTTTCGGGGTTCTTTTACTTGCCGTTCACCAACTTATATTTGATAATCTACGTCATTCATACTTCACAGGCTGCGGTGAACTCAACCCTAATTTGAACAATACAATACGGTCAACTTCCAAATCAATTACCTACTAATATTCGATCATTAGTTGGGTTCCTCACACTTCAGAGGCATACAGCATTACCTATTATGTAATTTGTGGTGTTACTGAAACATCTCACCGCATTGGCTACTATTAACAGCTTGAGCAACTTTGATACGGCGCCGAGCGCCTGCCCGAGTCAAAGTTGCGTAGTCGATCCAATAACAATTAACAACACAAAAGAGTGTACGTACAACTCGTGCTAATTGCCCAAGTTTCTTTTGTTACATCGCGCCGAAAATTTCTTCGACGCTACGCACTTCGCCACGTAACAAGATAAGTGACTCCTCTGCGTAAATAATAGGCTTCACGCGCCACTGGTTTTATAATGGTGATTTTATTGTGGTAATTAAGGTTTACATAACCACAGTAAAATCACCATTATAGAGATGAGTACAGTAATCAATTATAATCTGAATTACTTGATAACGAAGAGTCTCGATCGTAAGGCGTTTTGGTCCAACAATGGCTTATTGCCAAAGCGGTAATCTCCACCAGACAACCTTTTTTTTTTTTTTTTTTTTTTTTTTGGGAGGGGGGAAAATGCATTTACGCATTCCTCGTGGTCGAGCCAAACCACGAGGATATGTGGGACTCCCCAGACCGTACCCGGCCCGGGCCTACCCACTAAAAACCCCCCCAGCAGCTCCTCCGTCCGTCACAAGACAGAGGGAAGGGGACAACAGCCAGGCCTTATTCCCGCTGACCCCCTGCCCGTGACATGCCCGTTGCCGGACTCTCCACCCGGCTCTGCTGCCTTGTGGAGCGGCGCAGAACTGCGCCGCTCTACACCCCGCAACTGGTTTTTTACTGTGGTTGTCTTCCACGCGGCCCGACGCTCAGTGCGCCGGGCCCCCGGCCCGCTCAGTGCGGGTAACGGGTTGCCCGACGGTAGATCCCACTGGATCCACCGCCGCGCGTGTGAGCCGAAGCTCGGGGAAATCCCCAATGGGCGCGAAGCGCCATGGCGAGAAACTCGCCTCGTCCCTACTACCACCAGAGGTAGCCGCCGGGATCGGCTTCCAGCGAGAGCCACACTTCTTCTTATCATAAGAAGAGGGGACTTCGCCCTTCCCCGCATGAAGCGGGTGGCCACACGAAGTGGCCCGCCGGGTTGAACCCGGCCATCCCACGCCCCATATGGGGGTCCTCTCGTCAGACTATTAGCCCGCGGCAGAGAATCTGCCGGGTTGCCCAGGGTGCACCACAAGGAGGTTGTCTGACATCGCACCCCTCCACCAGACAACCTAAGCGTAGAGGAAAGTTAACACAAAACTCTTTGGGACGGGTTAAAAAACCAGTAATAAATTGTAATTGAAACTTATATTTAAGAAACTTATATAACTTTAAATCTGGTAAGATTCTTGAAATGTACCTGTTTACAGTTACCGGATTGTTTGAAATGAAAATAAGCATAAATTAATTCCCTCATCCAGAAACTGGGTATCTTGCCTCTAATAAACGAAACGTGAGTAAGTATATAACGGATACAGATCTAGGTGATTTAGTTTAGGAGCTTACTGTACGAGTACTTAATAGTTCTCCGTGCGTAGTTTCGTTGCTATGTAATGTAACAGATTATAAACATGCATGCCATTGTGTCCGTCATATTGGAATTGCGTAATAACATTGGGTGTCATCAACCTAACCCGCAATCCAACTTGGCAGGCCCTCGATCGAGAAATGTTGAAAAGCCCTTCGATAGTTTTCTACTACGGCGAACACAAGAGGGGTTCAACTTTGATTGTCCGTCTCTACTTATGACATATTTATTAAGCGGCTATGTAAGTATTTACCAATATATTACATAACAGCGAACAATCATTTATTGGATCTCCAAAACTGTACTTAACTTAGGAATGTTATTAGTAGGAGATGACAAATAAAAAATTAACCTTCATAAAACTTTCTTCATATAACACTGGTCCTCTAAGAGAGGTCTGTACAAATACCTTGCTTGTGCAGCGTGTATTCTCCCTCCTGCAGTTCAAGGTCTTCTTATTTGGAGTCCGCGTCCACGTACCATCAGACGTGATGCAGTTATTTGCAAGAACTAATACTTCGTCTATTAATTCAACCTTTTTCATATTCAGCGACAACGTGTACTTACAAGGCGAAGCGAAATACTAAAGCTACAGTTGCCAATTTAATCGTATTTCTGGAAGAAAGCCAAAAACATATTTTAAGATTGCCACTTAAGTAAATTAGGTCTAACTTACATTTATATACACGGTTTTTTATTTATCACCCTGAAAAATTTGAGGACGCTTCAGGACACACCATTATTATATAAAAAATTAAAAAATTGAAATAAAAAATTAAAAAACAAATAAAAAAAATAAAAATCTCTAAAAATGCTGCTCAACTCAACTATTGCAATATCTACTAGTGCAGCATTTTTTTGATTTTTTAGAAAATTAATATAAAATTAAGTAATTGAGTTATTTTTTTTTCATATTTAAATCATTCTAATACCATGTCGTGAAGCGTCCCTAAAATTTTCCAGGGTGATAAAAAAATAACCGTGTATACCTTCTTCTTTACGAAAGCCTATGTAACAATTATTTCAATGTTTCGGTATATCTTAATCATTATCATCTTATCAACAATACTCCCATTGGGCATATAGGCCTACTTCAAAAGGGCAAAAGTAAGACGCAAAATTCCGTTCCCGGATTTTCCGGCCATCTATTAGCAAGTCTACCGGTCACGCTAAATGTAATGGCGTACACGGCTCGAAACAGCCACTGAACTGGATGCTTACTGGCCATTTATTTACCGGCGAGGG
This sequence comes from Schoenobius gigantellus, assembly GCA_963935595.1. Taxonomy (NCBI): domain Eukaryota; kingdom Metazoa; phylum Arthropoda; class Insecta; order Lepidoptera; family Crambidae; genus Schoenobius; species Schoenobius gigantellus. The sequence goes on along the minus strand of OZ012544.1, from coordinate 6,227,549 downwards.
GTAAAGGGCCTCACATAAAATTATTGTCATTGTATTGACGCAGCCGCAGCGCAAAAGGAAAGGTTTAACCCTTCAGGGTGATTTGTTTTCGAGTATATTGATAAGAGATAAAATTGAAAAAAAAACAACATTAACAGTCCAAGTGGTAAGTTAGAAAAAGTTTTACTTGTATGTATATTCAAATTTATCTATTGTAAAATTGTATCTATGTATTTTGTCCAATCTATTCCTATATGAAACACCCTCCCTTTGGAAGTAACACACACTTCAACCAAATTTGTTTCAAAAGTTAATATGTTTCCTTCGCCTTCCCCTAAATAGAGACAGCGAAAACAAAAAGAAAACTTTATACCCTAGGACTAAAAATGCTACTATAATCCCGCTTTGGTACCCTACAGTGACTGACTTTTTGAGCAATAGAAGTGAACATTTATTTAAATGTTAACAGCATTGTTTCTTTCTCAGATATGTTGGTATAATATTCTTTAACTGGTGCAAGCAAAAATCGACTCTAATGTGACGAACCTTTTCATTCCCCGATTGTATTTAGTGTCATCCGCGAAACAATGGTACTCTTATTCACACCGTAATCTAGGTCACAATACGCATACGCAGAGGTAAACGAATATACTATAGCGATGGGACCGACATGAGTCACGTGATCTCGTAACGTAACTCCTATACGTTTCACCTACTTATAAAATAATGTCATGTAGATCTGTTTTCTTCCGGGTGAAACGGTTCGAAGGTTCTATTCGGACGGCGAGACGAGAACCGGGTTTTACCCGTCCGCTTAGCCCCTTCAAGGAGACGTTCGCGAGCTTTACCGCTACGAAGTGTGGGTTTTAACTTTTCCCTTTCATTAAAACGGCAGTGCCATTATGAAGACCTCATCAACTCAAACAGTTCATAATTCATTGTTTGTATCTGTTGATGCGTTGTCATTGTTAGAGAAACAATATTTTTTAAACCATATTCGAAAAGGAGAAGGATCTCGATTCGGTTGGTTTTTAGGGTTCCGTAGCCAAATGGCAAAAAACGGAACTCTTATAGGTTCGTCATGTCTGTCTGTCTGTCCGCCCGTATGTCACAGCCACTTTTCTCCGAAACTATAAGAACTACACTGTTGAAACTTGGTAAGTAGATGTATTCTGTGAACCGCATTAAGATTTTTACACAAACATAAAAAAAAGCAATAAATTTTGGGGGTTCTCCATACATAGCCATTTCATCAAACCCATACGTGTGGGGTATCTATGGATAGGTCTTCAAAAATTATATTGAGGTTTCTAATATCATTTTTTTCTAAACCGAATAGTTTGCGCGAGAGACACTTCCAAAGTGGTAAAATGTGTGTCCCGAGTAACTTCTAAAATAAGCGAATGATAAAACTAAAAAAACCATGTAAACTTACACCGAAAATTGGTTTGAACGAGATCTAGTAAGTAGTTTTTTTAATACGTCATAAATCGTACGGAACCCTTCATGGGTGAGTCCGACTCGCACTTTGGCGGTTTTTTTATGTTTGTACATCGATTACGCCACGATTTCTGATCCGATCTATGTGATTCCTTTTTTTTCGATGCGGAATAGTTGCCATTTAGTCCAATAAAAAATTAATTCAGTTTGGCCCCGTAGTTTTTATTTAATGAGCATTTTTGTTTACTTCTTCTCTTATATTATTTTTAACACACTTGCGTGTATTATAGCCGAGGCACGCATCACAGAGTCCGGCAATAGAATAGTCCGGCAGAGGTATTATATTTTTTAAAAGTTAGAAGTAATATAAAAGACATCAACGAACTTTTCAAACGATTATTTTCATACCATTATTTAGTTTTTTCTACAAATTGACAATGATTTGTGTTATTTATTCCAAATATTTAGTTTATCAAGTATTTTTCCTCAGAAGTATGTTGAAAAACGTCGTATGATATACTTGCGTATATTGTTTATACACACTTGGCTCTATTACGCCCTCGCCGTCGGCTCGGGCTGAAATTCCGCCTCGTGAGTTATAACCTTCATACCTACCTACCGCACTTATATCGTAATGTACTATTATGTCTTTGTGTTTGAGGTCGGTTTTATTTCTGTTTTGACATTCGTTAATCGTACGGACGAGGTAAGATCCGAAGCGGACAAAATAAAACACGCGCGGGTGTCCACTTAACGCAGTATGGTCTTTAGCTGCCACCGACACATGAACGGCTGCCGCCAATAATAGTTCGTCGGCAGAACTAGTCTCCATCACTGACAAAGTGCCGCTCGTCTGCGCTCCTCCTTACAGAAGACCAGCAAATAAAACTCAAAAAGTGAACGCGACCGAATCCACAGAAAATAATTTGCTGAGCGAGACCTGAGCGAACAAAAAAACGTTACGACAGCAATCCAACGTGACAGCTTAGTGCAGCCACTCGTCATAACCTATTCCTTTAACAGTCTGCAAAGTTCGCAATGAATATAACAAGAAACGGTATTGCACGCCCGCTCCGGCTGAAATATTAAAAGCGCAGGGCTCCGAGCGCTTGGCTGCGCGCCACCCCACAGCGGATCATTTCCGTTTCGATGTATACTTTCATTACACGCTCAAGTGATATTACAAATGACAAAATAATGCAAAGCCAACACAACAGAATATACAATGAAGGAACGCACATCCCTAAGTAAATCCACCACAGAAAGAATACACACCTACTCGCTGTCATTATGGTGTACGAATATTGTGTCTGCTTCGCACTGAGAGAAGCTTGCCATTGAGAATGTTGACTGTTTTTAAAATGGCGACGTTGCTTAACATATACTAGCACGGCAACATATATTAACAATAGATAACTTTTCATAAAATACTAGCACGGCAACTTTTTACTGTCTGTTGCTGAGTAACACTTGAAAACGTTGATCTACAAAAAGTAAACTGCGGTGTGCCTTTTAGACAAAATGCTTGCTTAAGCTAGCACATGTCTATTAATATGACACCTTTTAAATTTTACAGAACCTACTATCAACAAAAAGTACCTATTACGAGAAATGCACGAAAATTCATAATTTCAGTCGAGAGTGCACATTATAGCGTCAAAACCCAGAAAAAACGCTTAAAAGCACCTCACGATAAAAAGGAAATATTTCAAGGTTCATAAAAAACAGCACATTCTTTAAACTTTAAAACAACGTAATAAATAGCCTTGTAGGTAAGCTTTCGCCCTGCGTTCCATTACTCGCCTGAAATGTTGAAATGGCAAAGGTCGCGTACGTCAAATATCAAACCAATTTAAGTATAACATTGTTTAAAGATGAAAGTGCGTTAATGAAAACCCATCACCACAATATTCAGATAACAAGACGTCTACTTTACGGTGTAACTTTACGAGTGGGAAATTCAACTTAAAATTTATATGTCAAATATCAGGGGGTCTAGGCAAAGTGACACCCAATTCAGAAATTCAGAAACGATAAAACGGTTCGATGAGCGCAAAATGTATGATAATTATAGACTTATGCCATCGCTATATAACGTGGCAAATCGATCAAAGTCGATATGTAAGTTGGTAGACAAATTGATACACAACGAATCGATGAAGTAGCGAATTGTTTTTTGGTAACATTCATAAAATATAGTGTACCACTCAAATCGACTCAAAATGAAATGAACATATGAATTTTAATCATTTATTTTGCCATTTCTCTCCAATTTTTTAGTTTTGAATATACTCGTGGATATAACTAATATGTTATTTTCTTACAGACAATTCGACACAGCGATCGGTAGTCCTCGTTGGCTAGGAATTTTTTGTTCGTTATCTGAGACATTGATAAATTTAGTTTTTGTTTCGCTATGAAGCGATTTGCCTTAGGCCTCGTTTACGGAGACGCGGGGCGTTGCGCGGCGCGGCCCGCACAGAATTCAAACATATGGCGTTGTATGAGTGCGTTTACGGAGAAACGATTTTACACGCCTTTGCTTGAAATGGCGCGTTTTTTACGGCCGAGCCCGCGGATGGCACCGACGCGTCCGTCGGTGTTCCCGTCTCGCATCTCTATAAACAACATCGTATATTGCCATATGTTTGTGTTTACGCGTGCGATTATGAGTGCCGCTTCAAGCGCCGCCCCACCGTAAACAGAAAAAACGTCTGACGCGCCGCGAGACGCCACGCCACACGCGACGCGCGACGCCCCGCGTCTTCGTAAACGAGGCCTTAATTTTGACACTACATTCATCCTGTCAAAATAAAACAACGCTGGTCATTTTTTAATTTCATCACCTGACAACCAGGCTACTTCAATGCGTAATGTACGCCGCCAATCTACGGTCGCGTAGTCATCTCAGCCGCACGACGCCCACTGCTGGGCATAGGCCTCCCCCATGGATCTCCACAACGATCGGTCCCGCACTGCCCGCATCCAGCGGCTTCCCGCGACCTTTGCCAGATCGTCGGTCCACCTGGTCGGGGGCCTACCCACTGAGCGTCGTCCGGATCGTGGTCGCCACTCAAGAACCGTTCGGCCCCAACGGCCATCGGTCCTTCTAGCGATGTGTCCCGCCCACTGCCACTTCAGCTGAGCAATCCTTCGAGCAATGTCGGTTACTTTAGTTCTCCTGCGGATTTTCTCCTTGCTTTAGTCCTCCTCCTCATTTCGGATCCGATCACGCAGGGACACCCCAAGCATTGCTCTCTCCATTGCCCGCTGAGCGACCTTGAGCCTTCGGACGAGACCCATAGGTCGCGTAGTATTTGTTTTGAATTCTACGCTCTCGACGAACTGGCGTATCTTCGGTGTACTGTGAATAGTTCGAAATGTTTCGTTGTTTGAAAGGTCGAATTGAGAAACCACCTCCATTTTTAGAAGTCGGTTAAAAATGAAATTTCGTATTTAGCGCTTCGCGACCGAAGATGAGCGATGTTAGTTACTTTTAGATGCAGCCTGGCCCTAGAGGGTATAAAACGTGGTTATTTTTTAATAACGACCGAACATCCACCGAAAGTCCTTATTAATAATAATACTTTATTTGACCATACATAAAACCATAAGAAAAAAAAAACGAAAAAGAAATACAAACAATCCTTAAAACAAGTTACATTTGTCTATATAGGTACTTTATAACTGGTGAAATAGGACCTGCTCTCAGCTAATGCTTCTGTGGTGTATGCCACCACAGAAGCGCTGGTATTATGAGAAGCCCTGAGTAAGTGACCCACGAGACGTCAAAATACACAATTATACATAATAAACTAATAAAATAAGTTAACTAATAAATAAACTAATAAACTAAGTTTATACACAGGAAACATGTACATTAGTTAATAGGGCTTGTTTCCTTAAATAATAAAGAACATTAAGAAATAACTGATCCGGATATTAAAAAACGTTGCCGATATCAAGGCTCAGTAAATTATTCGTTTCAAAATATAAGTTACTAGCTTTACTTTACGCAGCTTCGCCCGTTGTTTTTGTTTCCCATTGGAATTTTATATTTTCCCGCAATAAAAATAATTTTGTAGCCTATGTTAATCAGGGATAATGTAGCATTCTAATAGTGAAAGAATTTTTGAAATCGGTCCAGTAGTTTTTGAGTTTATTCGTTACATACATACATATAAATCTTTCGTCTTACATACGTATTGATTTCTAGAAAAAAAGATGGCCGTCGCGGGACACCCGGCAGATGTGGAACATCTATATTAATACTAGCTGTGCCCGCAAACTATGTTTCGCGAAAATAATTATCTACAAAACACGGGGAGAACCACCCTTATCACCACGGGGTATAAAAACAGTATACGATCTATTCTCACACCTATTTAATGTATACACAAAAAATTTCATAAAAATCTGTCAAGCCTCAAAGGAGATCGATAACAAACACTGACACGAGATTTTTATATATTTGAAGACTAGAACTTATAATAAATAAATACATATAACAGGATACAAATGGAACAGCAATGTGTAGGTATAGTAGAAGTGCACGCACATACAAGGGAGTATGTGCACGCACGCAAGCAATCAGGCACGCCATTTGCCGTAATGGCAAACGAGTCAGTTTTACTGCCAAGATGCCTTACATCAAAAAAACTAAATTTACCCTAGTTAGCAAGTCAAAATACTTAAATTTCATAACTGTTGCTGCGATTTAAATATAATACACGAAATATTAGAACGGCGTGAGGAAATTTCCAGCGGGAGATTTTTCCTTTGCGCGTTTCGTCGCGAGCTCGTTTCATTCGCCTAATGGCTACTATTTCCAACGACGTAGGTACTTCAGAAAACGTGATAACCTACGAAAGAAGCGAAACAGCCAACTGCAATGCAATCACATTTTATAACAAACTGTAATTATGTGAAAATCGCTGAAATTCTGCTTCCACTGAACCGATAACGAATGTTTTTAGCTTTGTAATCGAATATTGAAGTGTATAATTGTCTAATTAATACATCAACAAAATTGATCTTTGGAGTTTGCTTCAGTTGATCTTTTGAGTGATTCCATCGTTGCCCGGCGATTGAATCTACGTTCTTAACATTTTGTCACGACTGTCAACTCAATTCTTGAATAGTTTCATACATAGGTATCTTGATGATGACACTGTAGCTATGTAATAAGCAGGAGCGGATCCGGGATTTCATTTTGATATAGATAAAAAATAATGTTTTTGTTAGCTTCAATTTTTACGAAATTGAGTTACCGCACTTTGTGCCGCTAAAAGTTGAGTCGAAATTATGAAATTCCTAGGTCTTTTGGGGGGGGGGGGGGGAGGCGGCAAGGCTCCCATGCCCGTCCTGTATGTGCCAATGGTAATACGTCATCACTGTCCTTTGAAACCAATCAATTCACACCATAGCAACCAAAGTAGTACCGAATCAGCACAAACGTCCAAATCTGAGCTATGTAAATCAGTCATACTACATAGTTTCGCTCTACAAACGTGTTTGCTACAAAATAATTCACCCCATACACGACAAAGAGCGCTATCTTGAATTGAAATATTTTTTGCAATCTAGACAATATATCATTGCGCGTCTGTTATTTGAATTTCTCCTTTATACGCGACTCGAATGTCTTCGAATTCTTTTCCTTTCATAAAATGTTCGCAGTCTATGTAGCGACTGCCTGGAGAAACGAGAGATATGTACTGTACACACAGCAACGCGCCAGACTTTATATGTTAACCACTCTTAGGTACGTCGTTCGTGAAAGCGACGGCTTTCCTAATGTAAATGTTTCGCTTGACGTGCTGCCGACTGTACGAACGTGGATAGACAAAATCGAATGTCCAAATGAAAATATTACATGTCTGACGAATCAAGCGTTCTACTAGTCAAAGCAGCATTGTTTTCAAGAAATAAAAAAAACTCTTACGGGCGGCAAATGAAAGACACAATGAAAAAAAATATTTTACAAAAAATAAAAACCGAATTCAAAAACACTGAAAAGTTAAAAATAATATAAGAATAGGTACAGGCAACATCACACTTCTATATTGAAGTCGGTGCCAAATTTTAAGACTTTAGGAGATCATCGTTTGGCACCGACTTCAATATAGAAGTGTGATGTTGTCTGTACCTATTCTTATATTATTTTTAAATTTTCAGTGTTTTTGAAGGCGGTTTTTATTTTTTGTAAAATATTTTTATTTTTATCTTTTTAGTGAATGTAATCTTTTTAGTGAATTGAGAAGCTATACATTTCTAGCACGCTATGTTTAGCGTGCTGTAGAGGCTCGTAGCGCGCTACGTCTCGTAGCATGCTACGTTAGATGTAGCTACTCGTAGTTGGACAATAGGTAATCAATCGCGCGCGATAATGTAGTGTACCGCAGGAGCAAACATAGCAACATGCAAAGCGTAGCTGTAGCGCGTAAGTTGTGTTGATTATTGTGTTTTATAAGTTTAAGTATTGTTGTCGAGAGCGAAATAAAAGTTTTCTTTTGTGGAAGCTGGTATTTTAATTAGTCCCATCCCCATAACAATACAAACCTCGCCATTAAGATAACAAACACAATAAAAATACCTCAAAACTAGCCAAGTAGGTACAGAAGCTGAAGCGATGCGCGCACACATACTTGTCGGCAATCGATTTTTTATTTATACACTCGTAAATTACTTCACACACATTCAATTCGCCGATACATAAAGGGTTGAGCGCAAACATGCCTAAAAGCACGTACTAGGTAGGTAGGTAGGTACTGATCCCGTCATCCTCTTATACTTTGCTATCGTTAACGACTGTTTCTATATGCTATCCATCTCTGAATTTTTTTACTGGAGATAGAATTTTGATGTGTATGGAGCTAATGTAGGGTTGCCATAAGTTCTGAACCGTCGAACGGGACATTTTGAATGGAAAAAGGAAAGCCATTGACAGTTCAAAAGCTCGATGAATATTATTAAAAATTAAATAAATAATTTTAAAAAGTCTTACTTACTTACTTCGTTACGAATTTTTAAATTTCATTTTTGGTAGGATATTTATTAAAAATAAATAAAATTGAAATAAAAGCAACAATAAAACAATCAACATGCATATTTTCTTAGCGTTATCCCTCCAATTAAATTTTCGCGTTCTTAGTGTCACATTTCTTTACCCATTTTTATTTTTCCGAGGTTCTGACTTTTCGAAGCGCTCGCACAATCGCGAACGACTCGTGCATATCTACCCACCTAGCTCCCAGACGGAGACAAATGAATTATTGACGGGGACACGGGGACATAACGCTACAAACTGGGACATGTCCCGGTGTACCGGGACGTATGGCAGCCCTAAGCTAATGTTAAACACCTACCGCCAGTAACCAAATCCACAGATAAATAGAATATTAAAATTGCTCGTAAGCCTACTACCTCGTATAATCGATTTATGGCCGAATACATTGGTCGACATCGACCGATAATTTCTACATTACGAACCGATCGAATGGATGGATATTCATTCAAAAACATCCGTAATAGCTACGGAATTTAAATCCAGTGCCACGTGAAACTGGGAAAAATAGTCACAGACTTTGAAGTCGTTTCTACACAAAAAAGTCGTTCTATTACTCAATTTGATGACAATTACCATTCAATTAGGTTAATTATTTTTATAGGTTCCAAGTAGGGCTTATTTGAAATGTTTACTTGATGTGGATATCGTTCAAATTATTAGTTTACATTTAAAATAAAGCAACAAAAATCTCTGACGGTATGAACGTTCAATAAACTATAAATAATACCTTTTTTAAGCTCTGTGGTTATACATTTCCAAGAAAGCGTCTGAGTGTACTAACAATAACTTTAAATATAGATTTAGAAACAGAGTGGGAGGAACAAAAATATTTACGATAATAATGCAAAAGTTTATCCAAGTTTCTGGTAAACAAGAACAACATCTCCAACCCGTCTGGTTACCGAAGAAGTAGTAAAAAACCTACATACAATGTGTTAATTAAATAACGCTCAACCTCATACCTACACCCCAACTTATTTTTATTATAAAAGAATTATACAGGGAGTAACTGAACACCCCAATAACATTTAAGAGGTATATAAGTTAGATACTAAATGGACCTTCGGTTCTTGTCTGAGACCTGGAACCCCAATACTTTCAGAGTTATTTGATTTTAAACTGAAAGCAAAAACTATCAAGTGACAACCATAATCAGTTCTTTACAAAAGAAATTTAAACACAAAATGACACGTGACAGACGTGAGCGTAGTATTCCTCGTACGCTTACGTAGGGCTGTCGGCATTTAATACCAAAAAATAATTTATTTAGTTTGTATGGAAAAAAAGTAGGTTTGTTAGCTTAACCCTAATATTTTTCCTACAGAATCTCTACTTCTGATGGATACATACCCTTAAATGTTATTGGGGTGTTCAGTTACACCCGGTATAAATAAACAAATTAAATTCGCGAGGATGATTTTCGAAGCTATGTATCTTTCTGTCTTTCTGTTTTTGGTGCATATCTTGCAAATTTGAAACTCTATAGTGGCGCGCCTGTAAATACAATGTTGCCGCCCGGCCGCCGCGCTGCCGATAGGTAAAGACGACAGAGCTAAGTAAACTTAAAATAAAAGCGACGTAGTTGAAAATTTAATTTTGAATACAATCTCACCCAATTTTTTTATTATTAGAATCGATTTTACTCTCGATTCTGAAGAAACCTTTATTGCACAATTTGATATAGTATAATGTAGGAACAAAATGTTAGTTTCTCGCAGCACTCTCAACATAGCATATTTTCAAAACACATGTCATTGGTATGATAGTCATTTAAAGCAAATAGATTATTATTAATATTGTTACTATAATATACCGACTACTATCGGATCAAGGAGCCTTGTGGCGCATTGGCGCGTGCGCCCAGTGAATGATTGCTAAGGTTAAGCAATGTTAGTTGTGGTCAATCCTATGATGGGTGACCAAAATATGAAATATCTCGAGCTCCTCCGTGTTTCGGAAGACACTTTAAATAGTTGATCCTGCGCTTGACTCGCCCGATCGCTTCCGCTAACCGTCCCATCGAACTATGCATTATGCAAGTGAAAGAAGAGTACACTTGTCCATATAAAGTACACTTTCGTTTGCGCAGTCAATTGTACACTTATAATTATGTCCTAAGAAGATGGCTTCTCTCTGTTGAGATTGGCTGCCGTGACCGAATATCGGTTAGTAGGAAATTATTGCTTTCGGATATAGTTTTATGGCTAAATGCCCAAGCGAAATGCGTGGCCGATCAACGGGCGAAACTTCTCAACTCCCCGGCATCCATGCCAGAAGCATGTAGTAGCGCACAGAGGCTGCTGGCATTCTGTGAGGACTTGGGATGGATGGAGTAGGATGGAGGCTGATGTAAGGTCAGGACGCACAATGGCCCAATCACGAGGCTAAGTGTGAAAGAGCTCAGCCAGACTAACTAACTTATGACTAAATACCCAGCACAAAAGCAGTGGCTGAATGTGCACCCCGCTCTTCTTATTTCGGAACCCTTCTACCACGATCGCTTTCAGTTTAATTGTCATGGCAGTGTGGATAAAAGACCTTCGGCAACCGTCTTTTCCTAAAGCAGCGTTGGTCACATGTAGCCTGTTGTAAAGTGGACGTTGATACGTAGTCATTAACAGTGAATATAGTCTACCTTGACTTAACAAAGTACAAAAGAGATCATCATAATAGCTCATATATGTCCCCAGCGAGGGGCTCGAGCCTACCCTAAATTTGGGCTAAGGGTGTTTAGGCCTTAGTCAACCACGCTGGCACAATGCGGATTGGTCGACTTCATATACAGCTTTGAATTTCTTCGCAGATGTATGGAGGTTGCCTCACGTTGTGTTATCATGTTTTTCTTAACCGTATGAGCGTCAGATAAATGTACAAATGAAATTGGAAAAACGAAAAACACATTAGTACATGGCGGTCTCGAACTCCGGACCTCTCGATTGGAAGGCAATTGCGGAATCCACAGCGCCATAATTAATATTAATATTTAAAAAAATATTTTCCAAGAATAATGAACACCGACATCAAAATGAAACTAAAAAGTCTAAAATACGAGTTATTTAAGGGACGAACATGTTGTCGCTTACGATCTTTATACCAAACAGCACTATTCCAAAAAAAGGTCCCCCAGGAAAAATATACAGCCGCAGTGATGGACCAATTGGAGCGAATGGATTGACTTTCAAATGTTCCATGCTATGATTATATAGCGTTCTGATCGGTCAAAAGGAAAGGTTCAGTTTCAGTGTTATATTAGTAGTATTGAGACTCTATTTACTTCGTTAAACCAAAGTAGACTTTAGCTGACTGTTAATATCTTCTTATCTACGGGTAGATTAAATAATTATGTAACACCCACGCCTTCGAACTACACCAAACATTCCCGATGGGCCAATCAATAACTTCGCACTGTCCAACTTCAGATTATTCTCTGGATCCAACTTTTTACCGTCATTTATCAAGACGTTCAAATTTAATCAAAATTCCATCCATAATCAATTAAAATAGAGGATTCAGCTTTGTGGCGGGAATCCCTGAGACAATGTGATTATTTTTTATCCTGTTACTTCTTTAAATAGCTAGCTTAGGCGATAAAGGTTGGTTTAGATCATCTATTTAATTATCAACAGAATGCAAAAGCTTTCCTGCTTGGTTTTGTTGGTGGTGGGGTTTCTCAGCCCGCCTGGCTCCCACCGTCTTACGTAAGTTTTTCACCATAATAGCAATGTATGGTAAACCGACCCGTACGCGCATCTCGCGGAAGATTACCCGCTAGGTATCATGGCTATCCAGGGGGCGCAATCGGGGAATGGCTAACGCCGATCCCGATTGTGTCCCTACAGAGGTAGAAGTATCTGGAGGGGTTTTAGCCAGGTATGGGGTTTATACCCGAGTCCAATGGCATATCCTTGGGTGGGGCGGCTTTGTCAGCCGACCCCCTGTTGAATCCGTAACAAGATTCCCCCCCCCCCCCCCTTAAAAAAAGGTATCATGGCTATGCCTAGCGACTAGGGTTGCCACCTTTTTGTCCATATAAAGTACATATTGGATTTTAAAGGTTTGAAAAGAAAGTGCATTGTGTCAAAATAAAGTACTATTTATTCCACTTTATTATTGTGCTCGAAAATATTTTTTTCGTTACTTCCAGCAACTTTATTTATTGCACTTTATTTTTTATTTTTTCGCACTCAATCAATTAAACAAAACAGTTTTTTTTTGATAAAGACCTTAACATTGCAACATTTGTGGTTAAGTTTTGTTCAGGAATGAGCTGCTGGCAACCTCTACATAATCTGTAAACATTCTTACAATAACCTTTTTTTGTATATAATATGTTAAATGAATCCTAGAGAAATCAAATTACGCAAAATAAAGTATTTTCGCTTACTTTACTCTTAATTGTACTCTATACGTTGGTACAAAGGATAGAGTACAATTACCTGAAATAACGTACAATACTTTATAATAAAGTACGGGTGGCAACCCTACTAGCGACTAATTCACACATATCCAAAGCCGCTATATTAATTCGCGCAAACTACCGTTTTTCGCGCCATCTGGCAATGCGCGCTACGTTTACTTACGCGCGCAGGATCTTTCGAGAGACAACCGAGACCACGAGAGAGCAAGGACGTACGCGCCGCCAAAAACGTTTCATACGCACGCTCGCAGACCAACAGTACCTATATACAACCAATAAGTGTTTGTTTTATTTTAAGACGCATAGAAAAGTCAATCATAACAAAATTCACTGCAGAAAAAACCGGTTCTTTTCATAAATATTAGATAAATAAATCTTTGAAAAAGATATGTTATCATTCAATGCACTACTCTTTAGAGGATGGTCTTTTAAATTTTTTGATAAATTGATTTAAACATTGGTTAAAATGTGACCCAGACATGCCTCGATTTTAAAACTTTAAACCTAATCGCGTCGTGAATATTATTCCGTTTTCAATAAATAAAGTGAACATGATCTAGCAGATGGTCTTTTTAGATTTTTCTTATTCGCCTTTATTAAATTTTAATTAAAATAATTCATCTTACGCGTAAAGATTTGCTTAAATATTCCCCTCACTCGCCTATATGTAATCAGTACGGGATGATCGAGCAAGGTCATTAGGACCCCTATGCGCCTTAATCTCCACTAAAACGAACCCCCAAAAATGTTAATAGCATTGCTGTATTTCCACAATTAGAGATAGGTTCGACAGTCAGTTACCTACTTAGTTGTTTAGGAGTCCAGGTGAAGCTCGCTTCCACCTTCGGCCTTATCGTCACTTACCACCAGATGACATGAAGGCCAAAAGTTTCCCTATTGTGTGTAAATGATATTATATTACAGATATGACGTGCCTATACCGGGTTATTTTTCAGCAGGAGCCAAATTTTGTGTGCCTGTTCAGACAAGCAAAATAAAGATCTTTTACTACGGGACCAATCTGGAAATCGCGAAAAAAAAATCAGCTGCTCCATACAAATGTTCATCATCCACTGAACCTAAATGTATGGAACAGCTGATTTTTTTCGCGATTTCGAGTTTGGTCCCATAGTAAAAGATCTTTATTTTGCTTGTCTGAACAGGCACACAAAATTTGGCTCCTGCTGAAAAATAACCCGGTATACTTCAACCGAAAATAGTTTTCCGGACAAAGGCATAACACATACACACAGTTACGTATAATATGAAATACTTTGTGAATTTACATTTGAATCATAGTTGCACTTTTGACTTTGAATTTACTTTCCAATCAAAATTGGTATTTTGTAGACTTTTTATATCAATCCGTTGTCCAAATTTGTGACAGTGATCTATCGGGAAGTTTACCCTCTTAAACAAAAAGAATCCAAATCGGTTCAATAAATGACAGAGTTATAACAAACAAAAGAAAAGAACATACAATCGAATTAATCCTTTTTGTGAAGTCGGTTTAATTGAAAACTCTGTTTTTATTAAAGAAATTTCAGCTCTACATTTACTATTAGATTCTGGTACAACTAAACCACGACTTCCTTAGTCAGGTAAATAAGCCACACACAAAAGATACTGGACCACAGATAGTGCTAGACATAATCACGTTCAGGCGATTACTCAGAAGCATCGTGTTCTGAAGTCAATTTATCGCTCAGCCGGGAATCGACAACGGGCGTAGAGACAAACTTTCGTTTACCATAACTTGTCTCCAGTATTAACTTGACAGGCACGTTCCAATTCACGCAGGCCAATTTTGTTGACATTCAAATATTGTACCTATTGGTGAAGCGGTATACAAGTTAAATGTATACGGTGTACAAGTATACACTGTCAAATCAATTTTTTACCAAGTTTATAGCTGGCTGACCCGACAGAAGTCATTCTGTCAGAAGTTATTGTTTACCTCGTTTTAGCAGTCGTGACACAGTCGGAGCACGTCTTTCCCTACATGGTAGAAACACGTGAGGTGTATGGGCCATAACACCACCACGCTGGCCCAATGCGGGGTAGTGGGTAGAAACAGGGACCAACGGCTTAACGTGCCGTCCGAAGAACTGAGGAACTCGAAATTGCAAAGTTTTGGCCACCCATCCAGAATCCAACCATGGCGGATGTTCTTAATGTCGAAACGCAATCGGCGAAACAACTACGCCACCGAGCTCCTCGAATTGGAGCCGCTGGAACAGTTCGGAGGTTGTTTTTTATATTCTTCCCGGAATTTTTCCAATTTTTATTAATATAAAAACCTTCTCTGTAATCCAAGAAATACTTGAAAGGCGAAGAATTCACAGAATCGGTTTCGAACGCTCTCGAATTTTGCGCTTAGCCGCATATTTAGCAAAGAGTTTTTCTATAAATAGATTACACAACACACTTTTAACGTAAGTTACCCAAACATGGTAAAATATGAAAATGCTAAGCAAATAGTATAGCAAATAGTATATACTTACTTACTAAAGCTGAAGAGATTCATTGTTTGTTTGTGTGGTTGAACGCGCTAATCTCAGGAACTACTGATTCAAATTGAAATAATCTTTTTGTGTTGGTTAGTCTATTTATTGGGGAAGGCTTTAGTAGTTATTAAGGTTTAATTAATAGGGGCTGAGCATCATTGAAAAAGGTTGCAAAAATGGGGAAAAAAGTAATTAATAAAAGAAATATATGGTAGTCGCTAAACGATGAAAGACTGAACTATTTCTTTTTGGATTATAACCTGTAATAGAATAGAATAGAATAGAAATGATTTATTGACACACACACACACACACAAACACTACATTTAAGTAAAAAAAAGGATAACAAAAATAACACAAGCGATGGACGAATTGCATGTGTGGTGTTCAATGGGCTCCTAGCTCGACATAATGCTACAGCTAGCTGCAGCGTCGATTTTCAGCTAGTGCCTTAAGTGGTTCCCGCAGCCTGAGAGACGTACTTACTACTAACTTATATAACAAAAAAAAACATTTATACATATATCGCAATACAAACGCCAATAATTCTTATAATATAAAACACATACATATAAAATTGAATACCGAGGCCCATAACATGAAATACTTAATTGTAAATTGGTAGGTAAACTCTATTATTCCCATTATTGCCACTAATAAGTTTGAGTATTGGATTTTTGTTTATTCAGAATTATTTTTTTTAATTTAATTTTAAAATTATGTAAACTATGCAGTTCACGTACTGGGGGTGGAAGGTTATTCCAACACTTGGTGGCATTATATTTAAAACTTCCGCGAAAAGCGGCAGATTTAATACAGTCCCGGACACCTAAATCGAGCCACCTTGCACTCAAACTCAAACTCAAAAATCTTTATTCAATATAGACCTTTACAGGCACTTATTGACGTCAAAATAAAAACATAAAAATCTTCAACCAAGAATCTAATTAACTAAATTATTTAATCCTTGTATGTACACACACCCCAACCATTATTCAGATGTGTGCAAATACAAGTAAAATTAAAAAAAAAAAAAAAATTGACTCTACACCTGTTCGGAAATTGGGAGAGCCTTCTCAAGAAGAACAGGCAAGAAACTCGGAAGGTCTTGTATTTTTTTTTGTCTCCTCTTTTAAAATGCCAACATTACAATATTATATTTCACATACATTTTTTTAAATAATATAGAAATGCCTGTCGGTGTGAGTGGAACAGTTACTCGAATGAAATTTATCCCACTATCACAAAGTGTTAACACCCTTTAAACGTCAATTATCACATTTTTTGTCAATCCCAAGCAGTTTTATCTGTCATATAATCAGACACTTTATAATATGCTTTTTTCATAAGTGCGCCCTTGATAGCGACTTTAAATTTATTCAAGTTAAGTGCTTTAATATTATTTGGGATTTTATTGTAGAAACGTACACAAAGGCCTTTGAAAGAATTATTAATTTTTTTAAGCCTAGTATTTGGTAACGCTAACATATTCTTTTGCCTAGTATTTACTGAATGAATATCACTGTTTTTACAAAACGAATGTATATTTTTATGAACATATACTATATTCTCGTAAATATATTGCGACGCGACGGTCATAATACCAATTTCTTTAAATTTTTCTCTCAAAGAGTCTCTTATTTTAAGGTTATAAATAGCACGAATAGCCCTTTTTTGCAGCACAAAAACAGTCTGAATGTCGGCAGCATTTCCCCACAGCAAAATGCCATACGACATCACACTATGAAAATAGGCAAAGTATACAAGTCTTGCTGTATCAACATCAGTCAGCTGACGTATTTTCCATACAGCGTAGGCTGCAGAACTAAGTCTCTTCGACAATTTATCAATATGTGGGCCCCACTGAAGCTTTGAATCTAAAGTAATACCAAGAAATACTACGGTATCCACAAGGTCCACATTTTTATGCTTTATGTTAACAGTGGTGTGAACCTCTTTAACATTGGGTAAAACAAATTTTATACATTTAGTTTTCCCTTCATTGAGGCACAAGTTATTCGCATTAAACCAGTAAACTATTCTTGAGATAGAACTATTTACATCGTCATAAATTTGCAATCGTCTTTTAATTTTAAACATAAGTGAAGTATCATCTGCAAATAATACAATCTCATGCCTGTCTTGTACAAAAGCAGGCAAGTCATTTATATATATTAAAAATAGAAAAGGACCAAGAATTGAACCCTGCGGAACTCCCATTTTAACCGAGGCGCCCTGGGACCTCTCCCCGTTGACGTCTACTTTCTGAATCCTCTCAGTCAAATAGGAGATGAGTAAATCCAGAACAGTGTCGCGAAATCCATAGTAGTGTAATTTCCTGATCAGGGTGTCATGATGAACGCAATCAAACGCCTTGGACAAGTCACAAAAAACGCCCAGCGCATCATGTGAGTCCTCCCAGGCCTCATATATATTTTGTATTAACTCAACACCAGCATCAGTTGTTGAGCGACCCTTTCTAAAACCAAATTGTTTACAGTGTAGAAGATTATTTCTGTTAAAAAAGCTTTGCATTTGTTCCAACATTATTTTTTCAAAGATTTTGCTAAAAGTAGGTAGCACAGAGATAGGTCTAAAATTATTGGGGTCTGATGTGCTACCAGATTTATGTAATGGAATAATTTTACTCAGTTTCATTCCACCTTCCTCATTTGGATTATATCGTCCATAACTTTCAAAAAATGTTAGATCGACCAAAAAGGTTTATGCAATGTTATAGCTAATATATTCATAGTCAGCACATCAGATTGAACATGTCTATGTCAGCTACAAAATTGCATAAAAACTTAATGATTGTCCAAATATTTTTTTAAAGTTATAGACGATATAATCCAAATGAGGAAGGTGGCTCGATTTGGGTTTCCGAGAGTGTATTTGCTTCTATACTTAAATAGCCTTATGCTATTGGTACTTGGCATGAGATATGCAAATTCACAATGCTGCAATAAAAGACAACTGGTCAACCAGAAATTATCTAAACATAGCATACATAAGGGACCGTCGTCGGCAGTGCTGAGGACTCGACACTGGCTTTCTAATTGGGTCCGGGGTTCGATCCTGCCATGTAATGTGTTTTTAGTTTTTCGTATTTCATATGTACATTTGTCCGACACTCCTACGGCGAAGGAAAACATTCGTGAGGCAACCTGCATACATCTGCGGAGAAATTTAAAGGTGTATGTGAAGTCGACCAATCCGCACTGAGCTGGCGTGGTTAACTAAGGCCTAAATACTTAGGGTAGGGTCGAGCCTCTCGGTGGGAATGTGTATGAGCTGTGATAAAGATACATAAACCCGATTAATTATTAACTTTACCAGGGGGAGACTGAGTAAGCAAACTGCCCAACTGATGGTAAGTGGTTACAGTCACCTATAATACATGTGGCTCCTTTGAGATTCGCAGCAAAACTGCAACCCCCACAAGAACCACAGTGAACGTTGCCAACTTGTGATTTCATAGATGTAAAGTCACGGTACCCAGTAATTTTTTAGGGTTATTACTAATTTGTTAGTAATTTTATATATATACGTGGTGAATGTACGTATAAGTGGATGGTGGTGGATGTAAATATAAATATATATGTGTAAAATAGTATATAATAAACTACACTCAGGGACAAATTTAGAGGAAAGCTACACTTTTTACATAGATTCAAGCTACTTTTACAACATCATATCGATGTGTGATTGACCTTTAATGCGTTTGTTTGATTGTTATCCATGACCAAAGGCATAACGGATAATGACAAAATTTCCCTATTTGTAACCTGGAGAAGAATGGTAAATTTTAATGGTGGTCTTTTTTATCACAATCGTACAACTGATTTCCGCGGTGAATATTTTTTTTTGTAACGAATCCGATGGCAAGAAAGTTAGTAAAACTAAATATGGTTTCGTATGCTAAAATACACAGCGTTATCAAAACTAGAAATGAATTTTTATCGTTCCTTGAAATTTGTCCCTGAGTATAATATTGTACATTTATCTGACGTGCCTACGGTGAAGGAAAACATCGTGAGGAAACCTGCATACACCTGCGAAGTAATTCAAAGGTGTATGTGAAGTCAACCAATCCGCACTGGGCCAGCGTGGTTTGACTAAGGCCTAATCGCCCTACTACAACTGGTTAGGGTAGGCTCGTGCCCCTTGGTGGGGACGTATATGAGCTGTGATGATAATGATAATATTGTATTTGTGTGTGTGTGTGTGTAAGTATTTATGTATTGTATTATTGTACAATAATTATTTATAGTGACTGCGCACAATTTCACTGCCATATCTTACCCTTCAAACCGGAACACAGCAATGTTAACAATGCTGCTTTGAGGCAGAAATAGGTAAGACGGAGGTACCCAAGCACATGACCCTGGTACAGACTTTCCCTCCCTTGGTCTGCCGCCAAACAGCTGTGCTTACATTGCTGTTAGGGCTTCCATTCCGAGATTCCGGAAGCTCGAAATTCCGGAATCTCGGACCGCTTTTACCGAGATTTCAGTTCCAGAACTGGCGATCTCGTAATTCCGGTCTTAACTGTTAATAAAAAAAAAAATTTAGTTCAAAAAAATTGAATGCTGTCTATTGAATCGAGTGAGTCGCTCGAACGGCCGTTCGCTCGCTATGTAATGCCCAATGCCATTTGATTGTGATATACCTAATTACTTGTTATTGATGTCACTTAATTCAATAGAGAGTTAAAATACTTAATTGTAATTCATTATCTAATATACAAAAATTTCATGTCACTGTGTCTGCTGTCGAACTCCTCCGAAACGGCTTGATCGAGTTTTATGATTTTTTGTGTATTATGGGTAGGTCTGAGAATAGGAGCGTCGGTGGCGCTGTGGACTCGGCACTTGCCTTCCAATCGGGAGGTCGGGGTTCGAGACCCGCCATGTACCAATGTGTTTTTCGTTTCGAATTTCATATGTACATTTGTCTGACGCTCCTACGGTGCGGTGAAGGAAAACATCGTGAGGCAACCTGCATACATCTGCGAAGAAATTCAATGTTGTATGTGAAGTCGACCAATCCGCACTGGGCCAGCGTGGTTGACTAAGGCCTAATCACCCTAACATAGGGTAGGCTCGAACCCCTCGGTGGGGACGTATATGAGCTGTGTGTGTGTGATGTGTGTGATGATGAGAATAGGTTGGAGGCTATTTTTATACCCCTAGGTAATAAGGGTAGCGCTCTAAAGAAATTTTTGAGTTGAGCTTTATTAACAGCACAAAGCTATGTTTTTTAAAGAAAAATGATAATTCGCATGTCTATTTTCTCATTTTTCTACAGTTAAAGTTTAAAAAAAAGCGAAACAAAAAGAATTCAACCAAATGAACTCCTATTTCCGGAAGTAACTACGGAATTCCTAGTTTGGTATCCAGTCTCGAAAACTAATTCCGGAACTGACGACCTTCCGACACTAGATGCCCTCATTACTGTGTTAAGGTTTGAATGGTAAGACAGGCAGTGAAAGTAATGGATAATGTGACTTAATTGGCGTTACAAGTAGGCGACATACATTGTGTGGTCCTTGTACAGTATATTTACAAGTCCTACGGGAACTACTATAGGTGACTGTAGCCACAGGTCTGCTTGTTTTCCTTTATTGTATATAAAAAAGAAAACAACAATGATATTTGTTGGTTTGAGAATATAATTAAAATATCATTTTCTCAAACCAACAAAACCAGCCCAATGTTGAGTAATGTACTGAGAAACGGCTACGGCTAGCCGTAGCGCGGTCGCTACGAGCTTGCCCTACGGCGTAGCAGACAATGGGCCGAGGTAATGAGAATTGCTGAAAAGGCGCTCGGCCGCCCGTAAATGTAGGCCGCGCGTAGCTAGGTAAACGAGCTGACAGTTTTACTCTTACACTAAGGCCCGATTTCACCAACAGGAACGCAAAACTAGAATAACTATACCGTGGATAAATTTATACTGTACATTTATTCTCGGATAACCCATTTTACATTTCACCATATTTGGTTTAACTATTCTTCCAAAAAGAGTTTTATTTTAGGCTCTCTATTTCTAGGCATAAAAATTATTGTCATAAAATCATATTCCATAATTTCGATTGAAATAATCGTCAAGACGCATAATAATCAGGAAGCAGAATGGTAATAAGCATAATATTGTGTGGCAAAAAATCATTTGTCATAAGTATTAAAACCCATAAACTCGAAACACAGAACAACTTGACGCATAATTTTTCAAAGCATAAATAATGTTTAGCATATTAATCACAACGAACAATACGATTACGCAGAATTTCTCTAGGCATAAACTTGCGCGCAAGCATGCAGCAATGTATCATGCAGTATGCATGCAAGCATGCATGCAACATGCAAGCAAGCATCAGATAGAGGTATGCCACCGAAGCCATACCGCGCATTTGGCGCATTTCCTTCTATCATAGTAAAAAAAAAAGATAATTCCCAGCAATCCGAAGCTGCGGTGGTGAGCGAAAACCAATCTGCGACGATAAGCTCGCGTGGGACCGCCGGAGCCCCGCAGCGTCGGAGCCGTGACAGAAACCATGCATGTGCATGCTTGCTTGCGTGGTAAATGCTTGCTTGCATTGTGCATACTTGCCTGCATGTTGCATGTTTGCTTGCACGTTGCATGCTTGCTTGCATGTTGTATGCATGCTTGCATGCATACTGCATGATACGTTGCTGCATGCTTGCTTGCATGTTGCATGCATGGTAGTCATCTTACCATTTCTAGGGAAACAGTTTCCTGAGCTCAAGAACCTTCTTATAATTTACTTCCGTGCCAAATTTCATCACAATTAAACTGGGAGATATGGGATATTATATGTATTATAGGAGATGAGGCTATCAGATCATGTTTTTAAACCAAAAAAAAATTCACCGTTACAACAAAATGATAAAAAAACATCTTGAAATCTGTTCAAATAACAAAGTGGTAAAAATATTTTGTATTCTATGCAACTTGCCTTTATTTCCTTAACTATTGCGGTCAGATATTTCGGATTCCACCTTACATTCACTCCCTTTCCTTTTGATATTATTATACGAAACAAATTAGGGTCTAGACGAGGGAATCCTCACGAGGAATGCACGCAAATAATCTCTAAAATACCGCCCATTTTCCGGGATAATGTGCCGGCGTCGCTGAGCAGTTTATCGCCGTTTCGGGAGAAAACATTTACATCTACTGGAAGAAGGACGCTCCGGAATAAAAAAAACACTATTGAGCATGATAAGAAAGACTTGACAAAATCAACGAATTTGCGGACCAAACGAGTTCTAGGTAAAGGGTCCCTACATGAAATCGAAAGTTGTTATAATAATAATATCATTACTTGCTTAAATATGGTTCAACAATACTTAAAATGGTGTACAAGTTACTCCAGCATATTTTGTCGATGAGTAGCATTCATACCATTTAATTCATTTTACAATAAAATAAATGGTTGCAGAGTATAACATTTTTTAGATTTTAATAACTCAATTAATTGTTTTTCAAATTGTAATAATGTCATTTTTTGAATTTGTCAGGCAAGATATTATATAGGGTGGTCCAACCAAAACGCACGATGTTAATTGTAAATAAAACAAAAAGCTTTCGGGGAATTATCTTTTTTTTTTACTATGATAGAAGAAAATGCGCCAAATGCGCGGTATGGCTTCGGTGGCATACCTCTATCTGATGGTCCATACTTTTAATGACGCTGAGGCATAATTGAGGTTCAGTGTCGTTAATGTGCCGAATTATCTCATTCCTTAGCTCTTGAGTTGTTCTTGGCTCATTGACGTCCACTTTTTCTTTTAAATATTCCCAAAGAAATAAGTCCAACTGTGTAAAATCACATGATCGTGGCGGCCAACTGACATCGCCACAACGAGAGATAACAAAAAGAATTAAGATAATTCTCCGAAAACTTTTTCTTTCATTTACAATTAACGTCATGGATTTTGGTTGGACCAACCTTTATATCCTAACACATATTATGAGTAGGGCATTGATTTTTTAAAATATTAAATTTGGGAAGTGTTCTAAGATTAATCGATCTGTATTTCTTTATGTTGGAGCGCGTCTATGCTAAATTGACACAGCCCGCTACTTAATTAGTTGATTTAGTTGTGTGAGCGCAAGTATCAATAAGTATACTTCGCCTGTGTGAGAGCGTTAACTAACTATTCCTAACTATTAACTACTATTCCTAACTAACTAACTAACTATTAACTATTCCGTAAGCAAACACTGCGACAGTCGACTAGTCGCGTGATAAGCCCGACAACGCTCTGTATGTAACAGCGCTGGTGCATTGTATCAAATATGGTTGTTTGTTACTGGTGTAAAAATTTTGATAACCGCGAATGCGGATGTCAGTATTTTTAAAGATATATCAATTTTAAGTACATACATGCATGAACATCGCTTCATTTTTAATAGGTTTTATCATAATTTGAGATAAAAATTAAAATAGTTTTTACAACAGCAAACACGCGCAACAAGGTACGTGCCACTCTGGTCCCGGCCATTTTCTTTTCATGTCGTTACTTGTTGCAGAGAGGAATCCGCATCCGCAAAAGCTCCGCATTAATCGAGGCGGATGCGGATTCAGATGTTTGAATTAATGCGAATATTTCGCATTTGCGGATGCGGATGCGAATATCCGTAATACCCCTGTGCCCTTAGGCAAAAGCCCTACGCTAATTTTTCCGCAGTCGTTCCGCAGAATAAATGTATAGAAATGACAATTTAGCATGTGATAACCTCGCGTTATTTTTCCGCCCTTAGGTGCGGAAAAATAGAGGTGTCATCCCCATACTTTTTCTGTGGAACAACTGCGAAAAAATTAGCGCGTGACTTTTGTCTAATCTAAGGGGTCTGATATTAAACAAGACGTACCCTCTGTCACGCGCGTTTAAGCAACTATGCCTAAAGTTGCGGCACGCTATGATGGCCGTTTCGACAGCTGTCATCCCCATAGTTTATCCGTCAGTTTTGACGAATACACTATGGGGATGACAGCTGTCAAAACGGCCATCATAGCGTGCCGCAACTTTACTTGTCCGAACAACGAATCCGATTAGGTACCACCAATTCGATGGTGGTTTGGTGGACCGTTTTCGCCGTCGTGTGTTTGATGCAGCAACTTCAGATTTCATGTAGGAAACCTGTAGGTAAACCTATAGGTAACAGACATATATAAAAAAACTACCAAACCGCTCTCAATGAAACTCTTAAGACGCATTTTACTGGTAAGCAAACTGAAATGGCATTCTATTAATTAGTTTTGCATCGCAGAACGCGAATTGTAGTGTGAATAGAGATCTCTCCATATAATTATGTATCTTTCCTAAACAGTATAAGTACCGTCACTTCTTAACAAAAAACACACCCCAAGTTTGGTGTATAATTATTATTTGTTAACTGTGACAGCAACATTGCGCCGTGGTTTTTGATGACAAGACAATGTCCGAAGGAATAGCGTACAAAGTTCAACGGTTCCTCCTTCCAGCTTCCCTTCCTCTCTCTCTCTCTTCTAACCCTCCTCCTCATCAATTAACTCATCAATTTCTCATCGAACAACCCACGACTCCCTCATACTTCATTAAAGAACACGGAGAAAGAATGTATCAAATCGCATTCTTGCTTCCTTTCCACTCCCTTCCGCGATTGCACACCACACCAATGTGAAACAACTAGGAAAAAAAAGTGGTAACAGTCACCTATAATACATGTGGCTCCAGTGAGATTCGCAGCAAAACTGCAACCCCCACAAGAACCACAGTGTACGTTGCCAACTTGTGACACCAGATGTAAAGTCACTGTATCTAGTAATTTCACTGCCATATCTTACCCTTCAAACCGGAACACTGCTGCTTTGAGGCAGAAATAGGTAAGACGGAGGTACCCAAGCAGACGACCTTGGTACAGAGTCTCCCTCGGGTAAACAATTTTGTTCTAATTGAACATTCTGCGGATTGTAGCTTCCGGCCGAGCGCCGACAGTACTCGCTTGCTCGGCTCTTTGTGCGAAAGTTAGTGCCGCACGAATTGTTCTCTGGCGTTCGGAATGTCAGGAAGAGAGGTTTGTTGGCTTGTGCGCTAATCGGGTTGCGTGCGCTTCAGTGAGACCATGACGAACGACGACAAAGAAATACTTACTTATATGGTAGTGACAGAAGACGCAGAGTTCTTTTCGGGTCAGGCTTATTAAGACCTGATCTTAATAAGCCTGACCCGAAAAGAATTCAATTGATAGCCTATGGGACATTTGTCACGAGACGCCGGTCGATCAGCAATGGACTCCAGAAATGAAGAGGAAACGTGGCCGCCCCATGCACGTGAAAGACATTGGCTCAACACCTGTTCGCAAATTGGGTTAGGAGACTTGGGAGCGCCTTCTCGAGAAGTACAGTCAAGAAACTCGGAAGCTCTAATCTTTTATATCCTCCTTTGAATTGCCAGCATTACAACAATCGCTTCTCCACAGACATGATTTTGATATAAAAATAATGGATATTTTTTAAGAATATATGACAAATGTCTGACAGAGAGATTGGAAAATTTACTAGAACCCGATACATTATTATTTATTTATGAAACAAGGTATACGTGCTTATTAACGGCTAATTGGTCACATCCATAGTCATATTATAAATGCGTTCAAAGATAGTTTGAGTCCCGGGAAAGGACATAGGATAGTTTTTATTGCAGAAATCATCCTCTAAGGGGGTGAAAAGGGGGACGTAAGTTGTATGGGGAATCAATAAGCGCTGAACCAATTTAGATGAAATTTGATATGGAGATAGTTTAACTTGTGGGGAAGGATATAGGTGAGCAGATTGAATAAAAAATTAGCTACCCAAATTACTAATTCCACGTTAGTATTAAATAATTTTTGTCTTATTTTACAAAACATAGCTTAGACTTAGTTCAGACCTGACGCTGTCTCCATCTTTTCTTGCAACACAAGTGAAAGAACGTCAGGTTTAAACAAAGAATTAGTTAACCTTTGGTAATAAAACCGAAGCGGTTTTGTCTGTGATATAATCACAATCAACAATAACAGCCGGACTACTGGTACTCGAGGACTACATCAAGCTACACATATTTTGTAATATCCCTATTCAATAAGAAAATCCTCCTAAATTCTAGACGTATACAGGCACGGGCACGTGTGACAATTTATTCATAGACTGGTCGGTCACGTGATGTCGCTCACTTCAGGGATCTGCTGTGACGTCAAGCGATCAAAACATGCGACCCGCTGTGCTTACGGGCGAATGGGTGACGTCACGAAGTCATGTGACTGACAGATAGCAACTTTTGCGGACTTTAATGTTTGCTGCTCTTAAACCAGTGTTTTACATGCAACAGAGAAGCTCTTGGTGTTCGACTCAACTTATGGTAGGTAAGTGACGATAGAGCCGAAGACGGAACCGAGTCCGGCATCCTGGACAACTGAGAAGCTAGCTATCTTACGTCTAACTGTCGGAATATAACAAGGTTAATAACATTTTTTTCAACACACTTGCTCGTAAAGCGCATCTAATTACACCTGCTTTAGATAGATAAAGCAGGTCATAAAACAAGTGTGTGTTATAGCCGAGGCACGCATCACAGAGGCCCGCAATGGTGCACTTGCCATCCGCGGCAGTAATCCATACTAATATTATAAATGGGAAAGTGTATGTGTGTGTTTGTATGTCCGTCTTTCAAGGCAAAACGGAGCGACGAGTTGACGTGATTTTTTAAGTGGAGATAGTTGAAGGGATGGAGAGTGACATAGGCTACTTTTTGCCTCTTTCTAACCCTCCACTTCCCGAAAATGGGGGTTGGAAGTTTGTATGGAGCATTCCGCAATTTTCAAGGTAGAAAGCTAATTTTTTTTTTGGAAATCTGCCCCCAACCCCTTAAAAGAGGGAGTGAAATGCTATATGGGACTTTTCGCAGTTTTTAAGGTAGGAAGCTAAAAATCGGTACACAGACTCTTTGTTACCAACGAAAAAAGCCTGCCTTATTTTTTTTTAAAATTTTCCGTGCTTCCCCGAATTTAACGCGAGCGAAGCCGCGGGCAAAAGCTAGTGTACTATATTTTTTAAAAGCTAGAGGTAATATAAAAGACATCAACAAACTACATGATTTTTCAAATTATTATTATTTTCAGACCATTATTTAGTTTGTCTACAAATTAACAGTGATTTGTGTTATTTAATAAAAAAAATCAGTTTAATAGGTTTTTTTCCGCACAAGTGTGTTGAAAAACGTCGAACGATATACGTGCGTATATTATCATCTAGATAGATTCTAGATTTTTTATAACAAATTTGGCAAAGCTTCCCACCTGATGGTAAGCGGCTACAGTCGCCCATAATACACGTGGCTCCTGTAAGACCTGCAAAACTACAACCCCTACAAGGACGTTAATGTACGTTGCAAACTTGTGACATAAGATCGTTTCAAACTTGTGTCAAGTCGCAATACCCAGTACTTTCATTGAATATTGATAATAAAATACAATGGGTGAAATTCCCCGCTCATCGCTCGACTTTCTCGCATATTCTCGATAGAAAAGCAACCTTAGTATGAGAGGCTAGCCCATCCCGGCAGTCATTTCTTTCATTGCTCACTGGAACACTCATTAATATCAATGGTCTTGGCTTTGTTCCTAACCGCTTTCACTTCCTGGAATGCTCTGGAACACACTGACGTGGATATTGCTCATGTCGATGCGTGCGAGATCATATTACGACGAACAAGAGCCAAAAAGCATAAAAATTAAGATATTCGCGCAGAATAGTTAATAATAATAAATTACAAACAAACACATACACATACATTCTACATTCCCTCGTATTATCATAGGTGTATTGTAACCTTACAGTTTATATTCCAGTAATATTTTTCCAACTGTTTGTATTTTTTCTACGAGTATTAATATGTTGTGTATAAGCTGATAATTGTTTGTTTATATCATCCTTGGGATGAGAGACTGGTGATTCTGTAATACAGGTTTTAAACCTAGTACAGACTACAGCTCTCACAAAGGACAAATCCTTTTTTTCCTATTTAAGTCAGCAATTATTTTATTGTAACCCCTACCTTTGTGAGAGAAATAAAGAAATGTTATACTCGTAAATGAATTATAAAAAATGCAAATGCATATTATTTATTGGCAAATTAATGACGGACTTAATGCTATAGTATGGTATTTTCTTAAAGTCATGCATTTTACTTGTCATACCATTCCGTTGTCCGTTTCGGCGTTATTGGTGACATTGGGGCCAAGAGCTTCCCTGAAGGCTAATCGCAATAAATAAATGCAGTTGGATTGGAATTGAATTACGATTGAACTTCAACTTCTATGACATTTCGTATCACGGTAATAATATAATTTGACAGGAGATTGGAACGCAACCCGACTGAAGTTGGAACACAAACCCTGTCAAAATACAAAGTTCATGCGACGCTACTTTTATGGATTGAAGTTTGGCCTTTTAGTGTTGAGCGTTTTTCTGTTGTCTCTCTCTCTCTCTCTCTCTATGTCTAGAGTTCCTAATGCAATCCAGCTTCGCTTGCGGTTCAACTCTCATGTAGAAATTAACGCAATACCAATTTTGTCCCAAGTTGATGGGTTTATAATATGTAAAAAACTCTGTTCTGTTTGAAACTAGAAGCATAGATTTTATGTTCAAGGTAATAACTTAGAATCCTATAATCCCCGGTCCTTTAAAAGAGGCATGAAGAAGCACCTTGCAGGTCGGCAAGGTGAGGGTGTACTTCCACTTACCACCAGGTGGAGTGGGGTCATTTGCTTGGCCTTCTATTTAAAAAAAAGAATAAGTAAACACATTGGGGTTGAAAACAAACATTTTTGTTTTTTTTTTAAAACGTAATCCCTCACTAGGATCACACTTAAGATACAGCGATATTGCAGTAGGATTGGGCCTGACATGATAGCCTAATGCACGCACACACACACACGCATGTACGCATGCAGGCACGCATGCATGCAGGCACGCACGCATGCACGCACGCACGCATGCATCCGAGGAAAAATCTATTTGGTTTATTAAGTTTTTTATCTTTTGCAGTTCTACTACCTATCTGTTAATTAAAATTAAACGCAAGAGCGGAGACTACCAGATACGGGTATTGTTTACTTAGTAGGAAAGTCTACACACCAATTTGTAAATACCCGCTAGTGGCTGAAATAAAACTTTTGTTTATTTGTTTGTACGAGTAGTTTGAAATGTTTCTATTGCGCGAAAATATAGAATTTCCACGAAGAGAATAAAAATAACGTGGGCGAAGCTGCGAGCGCAAAGCTAGTTACCTACTTACCTATAGGGGCGAAAAATATTGTACTCAAACCTTCAGCATTCATAAATACAACGGTAAATAACAAAGACCAAGAATTGAAAGAAGATTTACATTTCAGGAGCAAAGCCATCTTTCACAAGTTGTCTTTCATCTTTCTCATCTCATTTACGTACGCCGGCGTCTACTATTGAAATATTTTTCGCGTTTACACAAGAATGCGACGCTCGTCGCTCCTTTGAAGTTTCACAAAACGAAACAACACTACAGGAGGCAGCGATGTTAACGCAACACAATACTTTCATCGCTGGATAATCATAACGAGAGGACACGACGATAATAATCATAACGAGGACGATGTAATAACGACCCGAGATGCAAGACCTCCGCTTTGCGTGTGAAAGTAGAAAGGAATGTTCAGAGCGTGAAAATAAGGTAGAACAAAATGATCAAGTCAAAAATAAAGTCTCCTTTTTCCCGTTTATTGTTTAAAATGTTTCATCGACGTATAATCATATAATGTGTAATATAGACTAAAAAGATTCGACCACCGAAACACGATATGATAAAACGATATATCGATATAAGCTGTCAAAAAAGTTGAATTTTTAGTTATCTTGATGTTTTCTTCTTTGACAGTTCATATCGAGTTATCGTTTTTCAAATCGTATTTCGGTGTTTATGCTACGTTTTCCTTGACCGTAGGAGTGTCAGACCGAAATTCGAAAAATTCATTGGTACATGGCAAACTCGAACCCCGGACCTGCCGATTGGGAAGGCAAGTGCTGAGTCCACAGCGCCACCGACGCTCTATACCCACCCACCAATACCAAGCGTTAATCCTTTAACAATAAAAGATCTCCCCTGTTCTCCCAATAATGAATCATGTT
The DNA here is from genome assembly GCA_963935595.1 of Schoenobius gigantellus. Classification (NCBI taxonomy): domain Eukaryota; kingdom Metazoa; phylum Arthropoda; class Insecta; order Lepidoptera; family Crambidae; genus Schoenobius; species Schoenobius gigantellus. Next base: position 6,196,923 of record OZ012544.1, on the reverse strand, counting down.
TTCTTTTACCGTTTTCGGAGATATTTTTCCCCAAGCTCAATACCTAAACGACGAGCCGTAAAGGGTCCTCCCATCGTCTGCATGTTTGTTCGCGCTTGCAATCGTGAAATCCCCAAAACAGCCCTGCAAGCATGGAACTCTCGATAAACAAAATTTGACAGCTAAGATCGACATACTCGACAAAAATCGATAAATTTGACAGATATTCCTAAGGAGTGAAAAGGACAGATGCTTTTCCATGCTCGTAGGGCTGTTTCGAGCTGTCGACAACTCCCCTATTTTTGTCCTCTAATGATTCCTTTGAAAGCTGTCAAGATTTTTATTGTTTATTCTTTTCTTTATCTATACTTACTTACTAATATTAAAGAGCTGAAGATTGTGTTTGTTTGTTTGGTTGAACGCGCTAATCTCAGGAACTAGTGATTTAAATTGAAAAAATCTTTTTGTTTTTTTTTTATTGCTACTAAGTTGGCAAACAAGCAAACTGCCCACGTGATGGTAAGTAGTAACAGTCACCTATAATACACGTGGCCCCTGTAAGATTCGCAGCAAATCTGCAACCTCCACAAGAACCACATTGTACGTTGCCAACTTGTGACATCAGATGTAAAGTCACGTCACGGTACCCAGTAAGTTCACTGCCATATCTTACCCTTCAAACCGGAACACAGCAATGCAAGCACTGCTGCTTTGCGGCAGAAATAGGTAAGATGGAGGTACCCATGCAGACGACGCCCTGGTACAGAGTCTACCTCCGGTGTTGGATATCGCGGAAGGCTATAGGCCACATCAAGCTGCAACCAATAGGAGCTGAAGTTTTCCAGTGAAAGTTGCAAAAACGGGAAAAAAATATTCCTTTGCAGAGCTTTCGTTGCATGCGCTGCGAAAACGGTTAAAGTTGCGCAAAAAGTGTGTTGTTATTTTTCGACATCCACGCGGACAAAGTCGCGGGTACAGCTAGTGGATCATAATTGCATGGGCTTCTATATGGGTGTCGTCGTGCACTTAGAGTCGTGATAACCTTTTTTCTGTCGTTATTTGTTTGTTATGTTTTTGCATAATAATTAAAGCACTAGGAGCAGGGTAGTAACTGTGCGGTGTTAACATTATAGTTATGCAAGGGCATATTATTAAGGGCAATGTGAACGATATAGATCATAGTGAACGATATCTGTATAGCTTATGAATTATGTACTGTGAGTGTGTCGTTGGTGTATCCAAAATAAAATAAAATAAATAAATAAATAATCGCCTAGACTACTAGATTGTACTACGTCTAAACAAAATCGTTTAAAAGTTAATCGGCTTGAATTATATTACCGGATCGACCTTCACAGGAAAGTAACAGTCTCTGTTACAGCCGATCTAGGTAAAAATAAAAAAATATATTTTATCACAATTGAATATATTTTTTAATGTCTTTCACTTAAGTTTTGAAACTACATATTAATATTTCCTTAACAAAACAACAAATCAAAGCTATGCATGGTCATCATATTTCATCTGATAAGGTCGGGCAGACACCTCTAGAATTCAAACTCAGAAATCATAATACAGCAAAATCCTCTTATTTATACAGTAACAGTTTCATACAGAAATGCTCCCCAGTCTGTAACTCACAAAGGGAGTGTGGCCCGGAGCGGCTTTATGCGCCTGTAACAATCTTTATTAAAAAACAATGGTGCAGCCGCTTTGAAAGAAAACGCAGATGTACCGGTACATACCTACCTACCTATATACCTACTACTAAGTAAAATACAGTGGCTGTTCTCGTAGAAGGAAAAGAAGTCGCAGCTTGTCTAGCCCCGGGGTAAATGTTCGTTTGAAATGATAAAATGTTTTATATTTTCCATACCAGTTAAACAAACTTAAACAAAAATATAGGCAAAGTAGTCTGCGCAATTCCTTTAATACGATCTTAGTTGTTTTAGTTTTTGAGAAAGAGAAACTTGCAAATTTTCCTCTGGACTTAAGTTCACCGAAATATTAATATTTTTATTACATAATATTCTTCTATAAATCTATGAACTATTCGCTCTATTATTGTGTAAAGTCGTCTATTACTTGGACCGTTTATCACAGTTACGGCTCTGTATTTCTTTCATCACCCTGAAATGCATATTTCCCCGTTGCATTCACCGTTCCCTTCGCTGTCCACGACAACAATTAAATACGGCATTTGTAGCCGCACACGAGACTTGTCAGGAAATAAACGTAAATCTTGCGGGTTGAGTTCAACCTTTCTTAACTACGCTCTACGGAGGATCTTTAAGACACAACTGTGCCAGCGTAGACGACACTGAGTGTAATTGCAGCAATTACGGGATGCTGTGCACTTAAGTAGTACTTAGAAACATGAGTGCGCCCAGATAATGGTCACATTGTAGAATATTCCAGAATTACTGGCTAAGTTAGACATCCTAGAGTGTTAGGCAATCGACGTGGAAAGCTAATGGCATCAGACTGAAAATCGCCACCTCAAAATACTGTTTACATTAAAAAAATATATTTGCGGAAAAATATATATAATGTTGCTTTTTACTTTACCTTGTATAAATTTACATATTGTCATAGGTACCAAAAATCTAACGCTACGCGATTCGATTATCACGATATTTACCGAGCTCTCGACCCTAGCTTCAAATCATCAGAGAAATCAAGTGAAACGTGAGATGGCAACAGCACGTGTGCTGTATTACGCCCAAAGTTATAACGACAAGTACATACGCTGAAGTGTTTGCAAGAGCGCAAGTGTCGAGTTAAAATGGCGGACTGGCTGTTTAAGAGGCTTATCACAAAATCGCGCCGCCTCAGCGCGGCAAAATATATAGCAGTTTAATTTTATTAATAAAAAATGTGGTATTGATTTATAAATATACAAATAATACAACAGTTTAAGCAAACGTTAAATAACATTTTTGCATAAAAATTACGTTTAAGCGGTGGAGAACTTGGTACATAATTTGACTTGTTTCGACGCCTTTTCGTTAGAAAAATTGATTAGATTAAGAATTTCTTTCTCATCTCAGGAGCCATATAACGAAAATATATATATTTTATTATTATTTAACTGAAGGATATTGTGTCACATATAATAAATATTTTAATATTTAACAGAATCTGTAAATCATATTAAAAGGCTAATATAACTAATATAAAGAGAGAAAAAAAATAGAGAATTTTTTAAAAAATAAACCGGTATTTAAACATATCTAGGTATATAGCACCCCGTTTAACATTGTTTTAAGCAATCATAGGTACTCGTAGTAAGGCTACTATTGGATTTTTGTATTTTTAATAAGATCATCAAGTGGATATTAGTAAATATCAAAAAGAAATCTCAGCATATTAAAATTGAACCACGGGCAAAATGATGCCACCCCGCGGCAGTCAATTTGCATGTTGCATGGAAGCTACTAGAACAACGCGTTATGCCATTCCCGTAGTTGTCCTATTCACAACATGCATATCAAGTTCCTTTGTGTAGCACCACAGAATAATGAATGGGCTGCACTACGGAACTACTCGTAGTATTAATTAATAAACTGTGAATCGGTACAAAATTTACTTTGAGGATAATTCTAACCCCCGCAGATATAATAACCTTATTATAATATACTTAGCTCTTTAAAAATTATTGTCATTAGCCTAAAAGAAAGTAGAGTTTAAGAATTAATATGAACTGAGTCTTTAATTTAACCGACTTCAAGAAAAGAGAAGATATAAGAGAATATTCAGCGATTTTGGTACCAATTGCGGACTGATTTTCAAAATTCTCCTATCTCAAAGATGCTCTGCTCCCATTTTCACCATGTCGTCGGGGTCTGGTGATGGGATTCCATATTTTTTTATATTTTATTCGTTTAGTTTTTCATTTTATTACTTCTAAGTTGTTGATATTTTGCCTAAAGCTATTCAAGAAATTGTGTTGGTCATCAACTCATGTTGCTAATGATAGATTACCCTTTAGAAAGTAAGGAATTAATGAATAATTGTATAAATATTATAGGCATATGGTCAATACATGCCTATAATATTTAAACAAAATTATTCAGGTTAGCTGATAACGTAAGCTAAATTCATTTAAAAGTAAGTATTTTATTTCAAATAAAAATTTACATAGATTTTTTATTTGCCAACATTACACCAATATAATTCACTATTTACTATAATAGAGGATAAAGGATTGTATATAAAAGTAACGTAGGCTATATTCTAAGACTAAATACGTATATACAATAAAATAAAATTAATCTCATCAATCGCTGTGGTGATTCTGACCTAAAAAGGTCCACCGCAAGAACATGAATTTAAATAGAGAAAAAACAAACATCAACTTTTCCAATTCCAGCTATAATTCTAAGAAACATTCCTATTTACACCAACAGACGTCCACTTAGGAAAAGGCGACAGGCACCTTATGACTTGGCGAAGTTAAACAAGCTAAACTCTTTGAGTGAATGGAGGGCCCTTGTAACAGGATAGGGTTGTCAGCTTTAAACAACTAAAGTCGTCGTAAATAAAATAGTCGTCAGTTTAAAGGTGGAAAAGTTAATAATAAAGGAAATGCGTAATTAGTTTATATTTGGTCACGGCATTTTTGAAAATGATTATCGTTTCATCAAGAAGCAATTGCGGTAGATTTTTTTATTACACAAAAAGCTCCTTGATACCTGCGGAGGACTAGCAGCAAAACGATGTTTTTAATTCAATTCAAAAGCTTCTTTGCATAACAAAATGTATAAAAAAGATGGTTCACAAAAAAATTAAGATAATTATGGACCCGTTGAAAAAACTTATTGAAAAAGAAAAGCTCCACTACCCGTCCCGCTTGCCGCTTCTGTGTGTGGAGCGCTTAAGAAGATCGAATTAAAATCACAAACAACATCGTCGAAATTAATTCTCGGGACTTAGGTACATCATGGGTAGCGTTTCAACTGGAAATGAACAAAAAATTTGCTGTCATTCCTAATAAAGCCTACCCAGAGGTCTTGTCAGTGGAGAGGGGGGAGAGACACGCTTTCAATACTTTATGCTGGCGGTGAGGTCAACTTCTGATGTGATAATGAAGATGGGATCAAATATTGTTAAATATTTTTTTTAGGAATTACGGCCGCCGCGGAGGGGAGAGTACTGGTGCACTGAGACACAGACCTAGTCTAGTTCAGGCACCAGTCTCTCGCAACCTTAATATAGCACTCGCTTAAATGTTATTTTAAGATGTACATATGGAAGATTGTTGGAGAAAAATAAATTCCACCAAAAACGTTCTGTAAAAAACTAGCCAAGTCTCGATGGAGTTGCTTGTTTATCTCTAAAAAGTAATGAAATCTAGACAAAGTCGTGCCAAGTCTAACGTTCCTTACTGCAATTTCTTTGTTATTATATTTAATGTTGTGTTAATGGCCATTGACTTGTGCCCACTAATGTATAAAGAATGTTCAACGGCCAAGTCACACAACATTAACTATAATAATAAAGAAATCGCAGTAAGGAACCTTAGACTTGGCACGACTTTGTCTAGATTTCATTACTTTTTAGAGATAAACAAGCAGCTCCATCGAGATTTGGCTAGTTTTTTACGGAATATTTTTGGTAGGATTTCACTTCTTTTTGTAGAAACGTGAGCTTATTGATTTATTTTATTACATTTTCTGGATTTTTGCAATGACAGTCGATTTTTTTATGTACCAATAGTAGAAGGGGGCATTACCATATCTCTAATACAGCTGAGACTAGCTGAGGGTTCTTCATCAGATACTTCAGACCTTCGATTTTTGACATCAATTGAAGCGGCCCACCAAGTTGAATATTTTTCGTAAAGGAGGTATGTCGATATCTCTAATCAGACTCTTAAGTCAATATTGCGCCGCGAGTCAGGCTAGGCTTCTCGCCTTGGGTACCAAAGAAGCAGGATACTGGCTCCATGCCCACCCTTCACCAACGACCGGAACTTTCTTGGACCCAAATACTTTGAGAATTGCCGTTTCTCTGCGACTCGGGGTCCCAGTCTGCACCCCACATCAATGCCCCTGCGGAAGTGACGTCGACCGTCTAGGGCACCACGGACTGTCATGTCAAAGAAGCGCCGGCCGCTTCTCTAGACACGCTGCCCTGAATGAAACGATCCGTCGGGCTCTTGCGTCATCCAATGTGCAGGCCCTATTAGAGCCTACCGGCATACTGCGGGATGACGGTAAGAGGTCGGATGGGATGTCTCTGGTTCCGTGGAAGATGGGGCGGACCCTAGTGTGGGATGCAACTTGCGTGGACACACTGGCCCCGTCACATCTTCCACGAACTATAATAAGGTCAGGAGCAGCAGCCGAAGCGGCCGAGAAGATAAAAATTAACAAATACAGTGGTCTCGGCGCCGAATATTGCTTCAGCCCATTTGGCGTCGAGACTCTCGGTCCGTAGGGCCCAGGCGCTCTAAGTATTCGAAACTGCATCGAATAGGCTTAAGAATGTCACAGGAGACCGAAGAGCTGGCAGCTTCCTCGCTCAACGCATTAGTTTAGCGATTCAGCGAGGAAACGCTGCCAGCATCTTAGGTACATTGCCGCAGGGGCCATTTTTAGATTTAGTTTACATTAGTTTTATATATATAGTTTAGTTTATAATAAAAATAATAAAATTCCACATTAAACTGTTTAAAATCAAATATAAGTGTGCGAATCTAATAGTTTGGTTGGGCTCTTGTGTTTTCTAATCAGGGTCACCAGGTACTCCAGATCTTCGATTATCCTAGTTTTTATAGTTTTACCTTTATGTGGCCATTAAACCCTAACTCTGTACCAAATTTCAGCTCTTTGAGTTTATGGGAAGTACTAGTTCTATTTTGATGATCAGAGTGAGTGTTATAAATGCAAAACTTTGCTTTCGCTAAACTTCGGAACTAAATGACCTACAGACTTGAAATTTTGGATTGTAAGTATGTGATTATAGCTTACTGGATGACGAAAATTTCTGCGTTCTGGTCTTATACAGAAGTTCTCAAATAGGGGCCTGAAAATGCGGCGAAATGGTTCCAGTAAAGGATGGTACGGCAGTGTTTGCTTCGCGCACGACTTGGCGGGGGCACTGCCTTTCCCACAGATAAATTATTATTATTACAAGCTGCCTTAGAGTGGTCCAAAGGTCAAATAGTACAGCTTGACGTGGAGCTTACTGTACAAAAATTGTTCACTACCAAAATATTTGTTTGACTTCGTCTGACTTTCTATGAATTGTAGATTTTTCCGAATTAATAAGTGTCAGCTAGCTAGACAATAGTACATTCTTCGCGCTTCTTTCTTCTCCAGATAACATCCTTAGCTGATGCTGTATGTGACCCCATGCCACCGATTACTAAAGAAGCCCTGCAGAAGTGAAACGCGCACAGAATTTATCAGTGCTCATTCCTTGTTAGTTTACTTCCCGAAATCCGGACGTGTGGCAGCCCTGAACTAGATGTAACTGTACGCGGCCTGGTTAACGAGCCTCCGTCACACTTACTGCGACAGTGATAGCCTCCACGGGAATCATGATTCAACTTTGCGCGACAACAACATTATTCTTTTTTAGGTACAGACACTAAATTTATATTAATAGGGGTGTTATGATGAAAGTTTTCCCTTTTACGTCAGCGACTTAATTTTTACGAAATTCGGTACAGATTTTTCGGATTCGGTTTTGTTCTGGGAAGCTCTGGACCTTCATCACACCTGGTGATAAGTGATGATAACACCGAAGGTGAGAGCGAGCTTCACCTGGACTCTTCAATATCAGAGGAACTGACTAACTTGCCACAGACTATTATTCTACCTTTTGTAATAAGGGATGTTGCTGATGGTGCTGTAACCCTATTATATTAGAATTACTATGATATACAAGGATGACAGGTGACACGCTCTGGCCGTGTGAAGCACGACCAGGGTGCAGAAGAGAGAAATAAAAGAATTTTTAGTCTTAAGTACAGCGTATATTACAAGACCTCAGGGGGGTACAACGGTTTCGCTCAGTATGACTCGCAGAGATATAGGGAGGTTTATTTTGAGGGCACTTTCGTAATGATATTTTTATTTTTACAGCTACCGGCGTAAAATGTCAAACGCAGAATAACAAAACAACCTAGCTGTGTTCAACTCAAAATTTTATCAATAATTAGTTGCGAGTGTTTATTACTGGTTATTAGGCATATTCACAAAAAGATTACCACATAATGACGTGCTTGTATGAAGGGATTACTCGTTAAAATCAAGGTAAGTTTTATATTAAGTGGAGACGGTTTTAGAACCGTGCACAGGTCATAAATAAAACTTCCCGGAGTAGTTGCTAAGTGCACACTGATTAAATTACTTAAAACAATACAGTTCGCGTGACGCAAGCGGGCACACATTAACGCTGCGTATGCAGTTTATGCAGTAAGCAAAAAACATCTGCCCCCATCGAACCCCGATCTTCCAGATCAATACCATGTGGTCCTAACCACTAGGCTATGGAGGCGAATATTTAATTAAGTTGTAAAAGTGAATATTCAAAGACGATAGCTCGTGTGATGACAAATATCAAATATCGGTCAATTTGTCATAAGTATCTTCACCCCGAGGTTCGTGGTATTCTAACGAGTTTGACTCCTCGGCTTACAGATAATGAACTATCATATCATATTCACTATATCCGGAGCATCATAAGCCTACAATTTTATTAGTGATCAGGGCCGTGAGGTGTAATTTAAGATGTGACTTAACCAGATGTGTCGATACAAGGTACAAACACAGAGGATGGGATGGCTTATGGACATGACAGGAGACTAGGCGCAGGCGCAGGGCATGCCAACGTGACTTCCAAAGCCCAAAATATCTCCATAGAGTTGCTTCATTATAACAGCTCACATATGTCCTCACCGAGGGGCTCAAGCCTACCCTAAGTTAGGGTGTTCAGACCTTAGTCAAGCACGCTGGCCAAGTGCGAATTGGTCGACATCACATACACCTTTGAATTTCTTCGCGGTGTATGCAGGTTGCCTCGCGATGATTTCCTTCACCGTAGGAGCGTCAGACAAATGTACATGTGAAATTAAAAAAAAACACATTGATACATGGCGGCCTTGAACCCCGGACCTCCCGATTGGAAGGTAAGTGCCGAGTCCACAGCGCCACCGCGGCTCTGCTGTATATGGAATAGCACCACGAAATGGAGTTATTTTGTTCCATCCCGAGTTCACAGTCGTATCAAAATATAAATAGGCATTACGATTAAAACAAGAGTTTAGTCTTGTCTATACTGTTTGTTTGCTTGAACGCGCTAATCTCAGAAACTACTGATTCAAATTGAAAAATTATTTTTGTGTTGGATAGTCCATTTATCGAGAAAGGCTTTAGGCTATATAACATCACACTATGACTTATAGGAGCTGGGCATCAATGAAAAATGTAGCAAAACGGGGAAAAAATATAGTGCGAAACGTAGTTCGCGGGCACAGCTAGTGTTAAATAATTGTTTGAATGTTACTCACTATACTTATAAATAACTTTTTCTTAGAATTTTACGTACCTGTAATATAAGTATTTTCAAAATAATTCTGTCCCCTCTCAAGCGATCTTCTATGATTGAGAGAAGACTAGACTCTCTAGTGCACTTATATGACTCCCGCTCAGTTGGCGAGTGTCTCCTGAGATTCGTGTCTCTTTGACCTATATTTTAGAAACTATAAGTTCTAACTATAGCTTCATCATTTTCATGGTCCGTCGGTAGTTCACGAAATACTGTGCCGCCCAAAGATTAAATTCGCTTCTTTGCCGACCCGACAAGTGACCCGGCTGTGGGATTTTCACGTAATCATCCCTGTTAGTGTTACACACGCGGTCGCCCTCAGTGGCCGTATGATGTTCGGTTCGTTTGCCTCACCTCAGCCTCTTCGTTGCAGGGTCGGACTCCTAGTTTGATCTCGTTCCCTTTGTGTTTAAATCAAAGAGTCTCGAGATTGAAGCTCTACAGAAACGTCGAAATAATCGCGCGAGAAATTATCTATGTATATTGTCTTACGCACAAAGTGGTCGGTGTGCACATTGAAAAACAGTTCAAGTCTGCCGAAATATTGATCGGAATTTTGTAAAACAGAGGAAATGTGTTATATGTGTTTGGTTTTATATAATTATTATTATCATCATCCTGTACGAATTACAGATAAAAATAATACTCAAACTAATCATAAATATTCTTTTCCTTATTTATTTTGATTAAGGAATTTTCATTAAAATTATTATATTAAACTAGCTCCCCGCCCCGGTCTCGCACCGGTATATTAAAAACCTTTTGACAATACAACAATGTATGAAACCATAGATTTGAAATAACCTGAATGTCCATCTGTCAAGTTCGTCACTTTTTATATCAAAATTTTAAAATTTATAATTTTTACTTTTTTGAATAATTTTTCAAAATTTTTATTTTGTACAAACCTTACCCTCACAGTAACGAACACAACAACATAAGAATATACCAATTTGATACAGTCGTTTTTTATACAACTAAGTTGGCAAACAAGCAAAATGCCCACCTGATGGTAAGTGGTATAAACATTCACCTATAATGCATGTGGCTCCTGTGAGATTCGCAGCAAATCTGCAACCCCCACAAGAGCCACAGTGTATGTTGCCAACTTGTGACACCAGATACAAAGTCACGGTACCCAGTAATTTTACTGCCATATCTTACCTTTCATATAAGTTATTCATTTTTGTTTATTTACTAGCTGTGCCAGCGATTCGCGAGCTATGTTTTGCATTAATAAAGCTCAACATTAAAAAATTATCACCTAGGGGTATAAAAAATAGCGTACGACCTTGTCTCAGACTAACCAAATATTCACAAAAATGTCATAAAAATCGGTCAAACAGTTTTAAAGGAGTTCGATAACAAACATTATAACACGGGATTTTTATAATAATACATACTAGCTTTATGGTCGCAGCTTCGCCCGCGTTATCTTCGTTTTTCTCGTGGGAATTCTATAGTTTCCCGCAGGAAAATATTCCATATCCTATGTTACTCAGTGATATTGTAGCATTCTATTAGTGAAAAAATTTTTCAAATCGGTCCAAGTGTTTCGGAGTCGAGAGAAATGATATATTGATTTTACCGAAGTATTTATCATGTTTTAGGAGAAAAAGTACTTAAACAATAGTTACTTTCGTATGAGTCTGTTTTCAGATCGAGAGCAAAGCTCAGATTGAGAGGTTAAACGCCGGCTTAAGGGACAATTCGTCGACCAATTTGTTAATTGGAAATAAGAAGTAATAATCTAGTTAGCCCGCATAAAGGTACCCTATATAACTTACTAATTTTTATGATTTAAAACAGATAAATTTGTTATTTTTTATTGGTGATTAGAGTTGTTTCAAACAACACCATATTTCCAAAATTCGCCTTTTACATCCCCTATTTCATTAAAAAAACCTGATAGTAAGCGGCATCTTAGTGGGATTATTTAATATATTGAATAACAATTACACATTTCATGTTAAATTCTAAATATTCACCATATACAGTTTCACATCATACTTTGGCTAATAACTCACAAATTTAATTAATTCAATAAAAACATTATATATATAATCTAAGAAACTGGAATACTGTATCGCTGTCCCGTTATAACACAAACTCCAAGTCAAAGGGACGATCTACTAACCACCGCTCCGGGGAAGGGTTACTAATTCAGTTAAAAAAAGAAAGAGAAAAATACTGTATGTTTGTGGACTTCATTAACCCTTATAATTCTATACCTAATTTTTACCTACCGAGATTGATCAAACAAAACGGAACCATCCTGCCCTTGATTTGTATAGATTTATATCAAACAGTCGTGTTTATCTATAAGTTAATTTATGTGCTTTGCATTTGGGATTTGTAAGAAGTCTGAGAACTATATGTAACTGAATGAAGCATAAATATTATTGTACTAATATAGGGAATAATTTTGTTTTCTTTTCCCAATTTTAAATTCTTACCATATTTTGATAGATTAGCTAGAAAATACATTACAATATGCTTAAAAAATATACAAATAATATAATAAATAAAATTATAATAACCCATTTTAGTACGGTGGGATTGGCACAAATGAAATAGTAGACACCCAGTGATTTCTTAGATTGCCTGTTCGGCGAATTCTTGCGCTGAAATATTTCACATCTTTCACCTGTTCAGGTTGGTATGCGTCAGCGTTAAACCTAAGCTGAAAGCACATATTATACACTAGCATATTGAAAAATTTCCTACTTTCCAATATGCTAGTGTATAATATGTACTTTCTTACTTCTTACTTCAAGAAACAATATTGCAAAGACTTTAACAAAGCGACACAGTTTATGAAAAAAGAGCATCTCATCCCTTCTTTATGAATGTAATGTTTGCAATATTTAGAGGACCAGGTGATAGACATAACTGTAAGATATACCTAAATCCGACATCCAAACGGGTGCAGGGTTAATCTTTTTTTACCCTGTTACAAAGCAATAAAACAGGTACCTACTTTGAGAGGCTACTCTCTGAGTGCATAATCAGTACTCCCGAGAGCGCGCGCGTTTGAAGACGCAGGGACAGCGCGGCAATTTTCGTACTCGGAACATTGACTACGTTCTAAAGCCTCAGTCACACACACAGCGAATAGGCTGCGATTATACACACGCAGCGAGAACTCGCTGTGTGACATGCTATTCGCTGCGAGTTGAATTCATCGTGTCGTGACACCGCTCCAGGCTACACGCCCGTGCTACAGGTTATTTCGTCGCTGCAATCTTACGTTTGTGTAAAAAAATGTCTTAAGTGGAGAAATTACGATATAATTCGTTTCTTGGGTGTGTACGAGTTATGTTTCTTGTAAGTATGGAGCACTTAGTTTGCTAACTCTGCACAAGCCAGCCGAATACACATTTTCGATTATGTGCGACGAATTGACGATATAATATTTGAATTTGGAACACAAACAGATTGTCGAAATTCTGGAGACGCATTTTTGAAACAATAGAATTCAAATTCGTATTCGCAACACTGATGAAGTGTAATTCGAAAATCTTTATAAAATCCGGAAAAGATTCACTTCTAACGATACAAAAATGCGTCCCCTGGTGTAGCACTTGTTGTGTGTGACAAGCATGCAGCGAATTGTTATTACAGCGAATACACTCACAGCGAGTATTCGCTATGTGTGACCGAGGCTTTAGCCCCTCTAGCGTCCAATCGACCGCCGACGCCAGTGGGCAGGCGAACCTCGGGCCCGAACCAATTAGAGGGAAATAGACCCAAATTACTCCGCCAAATTACGCATAGAGAGCAACTCAAAGCTATAATGGACTTTTATGGGCTAAATTACGTGCGTCCAATTACCGCGAGAACTTTTCTTTTCTTATTCTTTGCAGGTATAAGGTACTGCGCAGATCCCCACGGCGCGCGGCGGCGGCACGTAGCCACCTGTTGTCGCGTGTCAACAAGTCTATGCTTTGATGAGACTCAACCATTTCGGCTTTGTGATTTCACAAGGGTGCATTTTTTATCTTTAGTTTGTCGTGACCTATTTTCTTCAGTAAAATTTTGTTCCTGATCGCTTTTGCACTGTAGAGGTATCATCTGCGAGTCGCTGTCCGCAACGGTTAGTATTCCATAGATCAGACCTGTGTCTGAGGCTCGTATTGACATTTTATGTATCCACCAGACTGCCGGTCTGGAACGGTGCACAGTTTATCGTCTGGGGAGGTTTGCTGGACGTTTTCATCCGACGGCGTCCCAGGACGGTCTAAGTACGTCTAAGGGATATCTGAATCGGACGGTCTTGCTTGCGTCTTAATATGACATCCCGTCGTGAGGAAAATGTACCTACGACGTTTCGTACGTACTGAAGATGTCTGAAACTGACCGTACCAACGTCGAGCGAGCACGTATCATAGTCATTGAGAAAAATGACGGAAAAGGTAACAGCGGGCCGAAGATTATGTCGCATTTGCGTATTTGTCGCAAAACTGATGTGACAATATAACGATTATATAAAACAAGCTGTACCCGCGAACAACGTTTCGCTTTAATAAAGCGCAACTCTGTAGTCTTCTTATTTTTAGGGTTCCGTACCTCGAAACCTTTTTCTCAGGAACGCGTGGAAGTATCAAGCTGAAATTTATATCAAATACTCAGGTCTACTGTCTCTTGGAGCTGTGAAAAAATCAAACTTCTAAGCCAACGCAATCAAAAGATACAGCCGTTTATGCAGCAAATTTTCTCAAATTTTGGACACTTGCAAACAAGTGAACCCCGTGAACTCAGAATCTTGAAATTTGGTACGAAGTAACGTCTTATAGCACAGACGCCACAGACAAAGGAAAAATTGCGAAAACCGTAAATTTTTAGTTATATCATATAATAAAAATATATGTGTGAACTTTTACTGATATACCTACAGGTTTGATTCCTCGGTGCGCGAGTCCGACTCGCACTTGGCCGGTTTTATTTATGGTAATTAATGGGACTTTTGGGACAACAATATGATAAAAATATTAGTTTCACTTGTCCCATGGGACTACAGGGACGTAATCTTCTCAGTTGGCCCATGATGGAACAACTCAATGGAACTAGTGGGATAGACAGGGAAATTTTTACCCTGTTTTTTGGATTTTGTCACCAGTTTACTATTAATGAATTAAATGGTTAACTGGCATATTTAAAATGAACGAATTTAATTATACTTTTAAAAGAACCAATGATTCATACTCAAATACAGCACGATTCTGAAATGCTAAACAAAAAAAAAATATCAAAAGCACCGCCATGACACTTTGTTCGCAAGAAATTAGCTAAAGTGATTTCTTTATTTTCAGAGCCCAAATTTGTAATTCTCCGCCGCGACTGCTGCCGAATACGAAATGAGACTGGACGTGTCTACAGCGCTTGTTTCGACCGGAATATTATAAACGTTCAGAGAGGATTTAATTCTGAAATTAAATACACAGCGTTCGCTTTCGCTGTGCCGGGCCAATTAGCGCGCTTGTACAAGACACCGGTTTTCGGCGACAGCGGTGTTTACTGATGCCGGTTTTTTGGGAAATGGATTTTCCTCGTTACTGCTCCTTGATTGTGTAACTAAAATCTATCGCGATCGCTTTAAATTTTGGCAGTCGATGAGCATCCATTACTATTTTTAGGGTTCCGTACCTCGAAAGGAAAAAACAGAACCCTTATAGGATCACTTTGTTGTCCGACCTTCCGTCCGACTGTCTAGCTGTCAAGCAAGACCCTTTTTCTCAGGAACTCGTGGAGGTATCAAGCTGAAATTTATATCAAATACTCAGGTCTACTGTCCCTTGGAAAAAATCAAACTTCTAAGCCAACGCAATCAAAAGATACAGCGGTTTATGCCGCAAATTTCCGCAAATTTTCGACACTCGCAAGGGAATCAAAACCTACAGGGTACTTCCCGTGAACTCAGAATCTTGAAATTTGGTACGAAGTAACGTCATATAGCACATAAAGGAAAAATTGCGAAAACCGTAAATTAATAAAAATATATGGGTGAACTTTTACTTATATACCTACAGATTTGTATGGAACCCTCGGTGCGTGAGTCCGACTCGCTCTTGGCCGGTTTTTTTATCAGACAGTCAACACAGAGTCTTGTACTGACGCCGCAATGACTAAGTAAATTCAAGGCGATCATGATAAATTTTTCTTAGACAATAACCCGTGATTATCACTGAAATAGTTTTATGCCATTTCGCTGTCACTTGTTTTATGACGGTGTAAAATTTAACTGACTTAACATTGACCCAACAACAACAACATTAACAACAACCAACAGGGCAAACAAGACAAAGCCGTTTAAAAAAGCCACGGGCACCGACCGTAATGAAAAAGACTTAGTGGAGTGAGGTTTCAAAGTGGAGAAGTGCGCGGCAGATTCGAGCGAGGAGTGTGTACTAGGAACAGATCACCATACTCTTGGATCTTGGATCCGTTCACACGACGCTCGTAACGTGCGCAACTGCCCAAGATGCCGTGTACACGTACCCTTGTGTCATCACGCACGTTTAATGGGCGCTGTGTCGAAGCCATTTGTCGAGCGGCGGGCGGCAATAATGTTCCCGGGGCAGGGAACAGCAAACACAAACTTCGGGACATGATTAAAACGCACAATTACACTACTCTACTGACGTAACAAAAGGCTTATTTTGTCGTACTTTTTCTTGCTAAATTGTAGAAATATAGGGAAATCTTAAAGTTGAAAGAAAAAAAACAAACTTATTCCTTTAGTCCGATACAAAATGAAAAGCTTTATTCTGGTAGGTACATGGTTGTAATTCACTTATGTATAATGTTACTGAAGTTAACAAAATTCCTCAATGCAAAGCACTTAACTAAATGTTTAATTAATACAAGCCAAGGGCAGGATGGTTCAGGTTTGTTTGATCAATCTCGGCAGGTAAAAATCAGGTACAAATTGGGTACAAAACTACAAAATGAGGGGCAATAAAGTACACGAACAAATAGTTATAGGTTTCATTTTTTTTTTAAATTAGTAGCTTTCCCCGGAGCGGTTGTTAGTAGAGCGTACCTTCGATGCTAAGTTTCCGCGATCACGGGTCAGAGATATAAAATTCCAGTTCCTTAGATTATTCTCTCTATATATGTGCAATTCCACAGAATTCCTCCTTGTGTTAGGTTATTAGGTAGGTTAGTGGCAGCGGAGCCCTACAGCCTCCGGGAACTGCCCTGGAGATTCATAGCACAGTGTTATGTTAAAAATATAATTAAATATGCCTATAACCTTAGGGTGAGTGGGTCTAACACTGAGTTCTGAAGGAATCCCAGTCAATACATTTGAATTTCATGTAATAAACATTGCAAGTTAATTCCAAACATAATTTTCAATGAATTGTCAAAGTTTCTTATTGGTTAGTTAATAAAAAGGACATATGGAGGGGAGAGCACCTATTTTGTGTATAATTACTGCTATTAAGAAAAAGAAAACAGCTTAATTTGTGAGTTATTTGCCAAAGTATGATGTGAAACTCAATATAGTGAAAATCTAGAATTTAACATGAAATTCACAAGTGTTACTCAATATATGCATTAATCCCACTAAAATGCCGCTTACTATCAGGTTTTTTTAATGAAATAGGGGATGAAAAAGGCGAATTTTGGAAATGTAATATGTTTGATTTAATAATCAATATACCCACTAATAAAAATAAAATTAACAAAATCTGTTTTAAATCATGAAATATAATAAGTTAATTAGATACCTTAGTGTGGGCGGAGTATTATCTATCGATATAATTTATTAATTCAATGAATCGCGCGCCGGCGATTATAAATATGATTGAGCTTTTACTCTTCAAGCTGAAAACAAAAATAACTGACTTTGGAAATAGCTTTTCAAATTAAATTCACACGGAAAACGAGAGAAATACCTATGGATTTTATTCGCAGAAATGAATTTAAATACTTTATGATCTTCGAATCAATAACAAATTTCTTCGGTCGATGTCTCACAGACTAACCAGTTCGGAGATCATAACATAGACGAAAGACGCGTTCAAAGACTAAGGTGAAAAATGGGCGCGTTCTATTTACGCACATACTAGAATCGAGGTCCGTTCACCGAATGTTAAGCGTCGTATTGGCGACGGAACCTTCCCTAAAACCAAATTCATTTCACAACATGTGTGTCATGATGTGTCAAGTCAACATACGGATCTTTCGAAATTCTACAATATACAATAAGTATTTCCAGACAAAGTTATAAGTTTGGTTGGAAAACAAAACGTAATGTAAATTAACCATAAAGAAACTGTGAATGCTTTCCGAATTCTATTCGACGAAACCATAATTATATGATCTGTAGCTTTAAGTGTACTTTATTATGATATGTCTCAAAAAATGATCAAAATAAACGGTCTAAATGTCAAATTCCGAATTTTGAGAAAATCAACCCACCTAAATGGAAGCACGGGATTTTGGGCGAAAAAAAACTATCTTTGTAAATAAGGCCAGGATAAACGCGAGATTTATTTTGTTTATGCCAAAATCGAATAATGACCAAAGATAATTGCAAATGTCAATGACGTGACGTGAAACGACGTTGACGTTGACACTTGACATTGACATTGTGAAATTCATTGACAAAGTTATTGTAATTACGATTTTAGTTGTGAAATTTGTGTTAAAACTACAGTGAAAACAAAGTGTTTTTGCAAAATTAGTGTTTTATGAAATTTTAAGAAAAAACGGTGTTACAATTTTGAATCGTTCGAATGAGTCTGGCCGTGCGCACTAGCAGCAGTAAGCACCGTATCAGGCAGTTTTTGGGTGATCCGCAGTGAACGTTTTTTTTTTATTGCAGAAAGTTGGCAAACAAGCAAACTGCCCACCTGATGATAAGTGGTAACAGTCGCCTATAATACATGTAGCTCCTGTGAGATTCGCAGCAAAACTGCAACCCCCACAAGAACCACAGTGTACGTTGCCAACTTGTGACACCAGATGTAAAGTCACAGTACCCAGTAATATCACTGCCATATCTTACCCTTCAAACCGGAACACAGCAATGCAAGCACTGCTGCTTTGCGGCAGATATAGGTAAGAACGGAGGTGCCTAAGCAGACAACCCTGTACAGAGTCTCCCTCCAGTAAAAACACGTCTTTTTGGAAATCGCGAGGAGCGGTGAAGAGAACGGCGCGGCGGGAGGGACATGCGCCGACGACTCGGCCGCGCGATCGTCACGTCACCCACCGACACACATAGAGACAATGCTTTTTAGAACGGCCGCGTCACATAAATATAAAGTACTACTTTATTATAAACCAAATTGTAAAGTAACCTTAAATAAGTAATCTTGCAATTCAAACTGTGTTTTTATGTCCCTTTTGACACACTCATTTCACTCATGTGTGTCTAGGATGAGTGAACACGCATGTGATAGATAACACTACGGCTACGCCTCGTGTGATAAACCCACATTCGTGTTTTGATACACATACGAAAGTTACATAAACTATTATCAGATATCTACAAAGTGTTTGGTCAATACCCTATCAAGTCGAAACCTGCCCATGTTAACATAGTCATATAAAAGTTGTGGCATCATTGAAAATTCGAAATTGTAAAAATGTTACCATGGGTTGGTTTCAGCTTGATAGGGTATTGACCAAACACGGTGTATCTCAAAAAATCTGGAGAGGACCACCCTCCTCTCCAGATCTAAGGTTATAAAGAATAGTCTACCTACGACCTATTCCTATACTAATTAAACTATTCTTGTAATTTGTTTGACGTCAATAAGTGCATGTAAAGGTCTATATTTAATAATAAAGATATTTGAGTTTGAATTTCATAAAAATCGGTCGCCGTTTTGTTTATATTCATGGCTATTTACACGTATAAATGTTTCCTAGCATCAAACAAGTCTCATGTATTTTTTCTTTAACTTGTACACCTTTAACCAATTTTTCGTCATTGTAGTGTAGACTATGATAATTAAATAAATATTTATTTATAAAATATATTATCGTTGTTTTATTTATAAAAAAAACATTTGTTAACGTTAATATCTGTTTAACATTAATATTTTTGGAAAAATAAATATTTGTTAACATTGTTTTTGGATCCTGTAAAACTACTATCCTTACATATTATAAAACAAAGTCCCCCACCGCGTCTGTCTGTCTGTTCGCGATAAACTCAAAAACTACTGCACCGATTTTCAAGCGGTTTTCACCACTCGATAGTGTGATTCTCGAGAAAGGTTTTATTATATAATTTGTTAAGTTTTTTATATTTATTTCTGTATACATTAACGATATTTGTTGAAGATGTCGGGAAAAAATAAACTAAGGCGAAACGTAGTTTGCGGGCACAGCTAGTGTTTAATAAAAAATTACTCTGAACGGACGAAGATTTGAAACTTGGCGCATTAGTAACTTTTATTCAGCTCATAAGTAGGTACCTATCCAGTGATGTAACATACATAGTTAATGGAATGTGGGAGCAGATTTCATAGAAACCCTGGGCATCATCCTTTTACTTTTTGACTGGTATAGAATGTCTCAGGCATTTATTCCCCCTTTTTGTACATGTTTTTTGATACTATACGATAAAGATCAAATGAATAAATGAACACACCCGGTGTCGTATACGAATCGTAACTCTACCGATTCGATATATGTACCCAAATGTTTTGTCGAGTCATCAAAAGGTGTGACGACGCGACACTAACATTATGGCGCACGCTAACATCACTCTAGGACGAAACGACTAGCTCATTTTGAGGGGCTATTCTCAAAATCTGTTTCTCGTGTGCCTACAATGTGTGTAAGACTTTGATGTATTTTAATTAAAAGGAAATCGTAGAGGCCGTTTTTCCATACAAACATAGTCCCCTTTTTCCTTCCTGGATAATGGCACTAGTTGCTCTATTTTGCCAATAAAATCAAAGGCCACTACGAGCATGTTCCTATGTTTTTCTTTTTTTATGAATTTAATTATTAAATGAGATATAAATCTTCAAAACCCTGAAAAATTGGCCTGATTCTCTATCTTATTTCAAACATCCAGCAAACAAAGATAGCCTAAAAGCAATCCAAGGGCCCCGTGATAGAATTTGCTACAGGCCGCGCGCTAGCTTAATCCGGCACTGCCCCTTACCAAGTAACTATTATTTAATCTGTGCCCTTACTCCATTTACATAAACATCTGACAGGCTATCAAATCTTATTCGAGTCATAGTAGCCCCCCTGTAGTCCGTCGTCGTAAATGAAGAAATCCAACACTTATTATATCTATGTAGTTCAAAAGATTTGTCGTGCCGCGGGGAACGGCCGCCCTTGGTGTCACGCGAAACGGCACGTAAACTGTCATTAGCTGTCGTATCTGCTGCTATTACGTATGTCATCCGCAGAATAATGGTACACTAGAGCGAATAAAGTATCATCGTTAATTTAGTGTTATTGTTGTCTTAACTTTCAGCATTATTCCACTTTCATCGATAAATTTTGGTGTGAATTCATTTATCCCCACTTTACTCAATTAACTATAGGTATTTACTCTTCATCATTATCATCAAGTCAGTCAAGAAACGCCCACTATCGGACAAAAGCTTCCGCCAAGGCTCTCCAAACCGTTCGGTCCTGCGCTTTTTACATCCAACGGCTTCCCGCAACCTTCACCAAATCTTCGGTCACTTATTAAAAGACCTAAACCTGCAAAAACCTAAAAAATCGACCTAATTTTCCGCTGTATTGAAACGTCTAACAAACAAATTGAACAACATTATATGAAAAGAGCAAAACTTGAAAAGAACAAAAAAGTCTTACTTCAATTTTTAACGCAAAAAGTAACTAAGTCAGTCAATTTTTCGCAGTTAAAACAGGGGACTACGAAACGTATATTTTGTATACTTTCATAGGTATTTTCGGTTCGAGCTGCAGTTGTCCCTATTGCGCGCATTGTGGGTTATTGTCTAAGTAAAAATCTATCACGATCGCTTATAATTTGACAACCATTGCGCCGTGAACACAAGACTCTGCGCCGACTTCCTTTTATAAAGGAGCAATGGATGGACTGCGACTATCGAATTGTAAGCGATCGCGATAGATTTTTTCCTAGACAATTACCCCCCTGGTTCTAATGTCACTTGTAAAATTGTGACATTAAAATGATAGCGAGTGTATCGCTCTGAATTAGGTGGTAGCTCCCAGGGGACACATTTTTGAAATAATAGAATTCAAATTCGCATTCGAAATCGTAAGATTCGCATACGAATTTCTAAATTCACTATTTTTGAGTATTCATTCCGTGAATTCTGCAACGAGCGGTCCTACCCACTCATTTCTACTAGTAGAATATACGCAGTGTGTACATTCCGTTTCACTTGCAATTCGTCGGGTTTTTTTAAATTAATGAGTTATTGCCATGATTGTTGCGTATCGGATTTTATTTCTTCTGTGTGTAACGGTTTCTAATACAGAATTTGTTTTTAATGACAATACTGAATTCGAGTGATTCAAAAATCTTTAAAATTGGGAACAGTAGAATATAATTTCGCGCGTGATTTGCGTGCGTGTTCGAATTCAAGATTCATTTCTAATGTTTCAAAAATGCGTCTCCAGTTAGTTGTTCGGGCACACATCGCTACAGCAATACATTTTACAAATACCTTATTTTCGAATTCTCTCGACCTTAATGTTTCCTCATAGCAATCCTGCAATCTTAAGTAATGCAAATCTATCGTGTTCTTTGGTGTTGGAAACTTGTGGTACGAGTACCTACTTAGTTTCGTTCTGTCCGGCTTTCCATCTATTGGGTTTACTTGAAGTTAACAGGAGCTTCGGGCAAGTTATGACGGCGTCCATTTTGAAGCCGCCGCTAAATAATAATTGGTTGTGACAGCCCTCTTTCACTTCACTGGCAAATACCAAACCACGGTGTTAATTTATCAAAATTATATTGTTTGCACCGAAATATCTCAATTCTAATGATAACAGTTTTAATTTTACGACTTAATCATCGTCAGACGTCAATATAAATGAACAATCCATTCTTACGCGTCATTTTGATTAATACGTCAATTTTATCGAAATTTCAAAACGCATAACGGACATAATTCTACAATCGAAATCTTCACCTCGATACATAAGGTTTTCATGCGGCTAGCTCGCGGTCTAATTGTAGTGCTTTTTCCTGCTGAATTGTTGAAATATAGGGAAATCTTAAAGTTGAAAGAAAAAAAACAAACTTATTCCTTTAGTCCGATACAAAATGAAAAGTTTTATTGTTGTAGGTACATAACTATAATTCACTTATGCATAATGTTACTGAAGTAAACAAAATCCCTCAATGCAAAGCACTTAACTTAATGTTTAATTAATACAAGCCAAGGGCAGGATGGTTCAGGTTTGTTTGATCAATCTCGGCAGGTAAAAATCAGGTACTAATTGGGTACAAAACTACAAAATGAGGGGCAATAAAATACACCAACAAATAGTTATAGGTTTCCTTTTTTTTTTTTAAAAGAAGTTAGTAGCCTTCCCCGGAGCGGTTGTTAGTAGAGCGTACCTTCGATGCTAAGTTTCCGCGATCACGGTATATTCGAATATTCCAATTCCTTAGATTATTCTCTCTCTACATATATATAATTCCACAGAATTCCTCCTTGTGTTAGGTTAGTTTGTTATGGTTTCTAGCTGTAAGGTCAAGCAGCGGAGCCCTACGGCCTCCGGTAACCGCCCTGGAGATTCATAGTACAGTGTTAGGTTAAAATATAATTAAATATGCCTATGATCCTAGGGTCAGTGGGTCCAACACTGAGTTCTGAAGGAATCCCAGTCAATACATTTGAACTTCATGCAATAAACATAGCAAATGAATTCCAAAACATAATTTTTAATAAATTGACAAATTGTCTTATTGGTTGGTTAATAAAAAAAACATATGGAGGGGAGAGCACCTATTTTGTGTATAATTACTGCTATTAATAAAAAGAAAACAGCTTAATTTGTGAGTTATTTGCCAAAGTATGATGTGAAACTTAATATTGTAAAAATTTAGAATTTAACAGGAAATTCGCAAGTGTTACTCAATATATGCCTTAATCCCACTGAGACGCCGCTTACTATCAGGGTTTTTTAATGAAATAGGGGATGAAAAAGGCGAATTTTGGAAATGTAACATGTTTGATTTAATAATCAATTCACCCACAAATAAAAACAAAACCAACAAAATCTGCTTTAAATCATGAAATATAATAAGTTAATTAGATACCTTATTGATTTTTTGCACTTATTGATACAATAAATCCATTTAATTTAATGAATCGCGTGCCGGCGAGTAAATATAGTATTTTTTCCTTAGCTTTACTCTTCAAGCTGAAAACAAAAAGAACTGAATTTTGTAAATTCTTTTCAAATTAAATTCACACGGAAAACGAGAGAAATACCCATGGATTTTCTTCGCTGAAATTAATTTAAATACTTTATGATCTTCGAATCAATAACAAATTTCTTCAGTCGATGTCTCACAGACAAATCATAACATAGACGATAGACGCGTTCAAAGACTAAGGTGAAAAATGGGCGCGTTCCATCTACGCGCATACTAGAATCGAGGTCCGTTCACCGAATGTTAAGCGTCGTATTGGCGACGGAACCTTCCCTAAAACCAAATTCATTTCATAGCATGTGTGTCATGATGTGTCAAGTCAACGTACGGATCTATCGGAATTCTACAATATGCTATAAGTATTTCCAGCCCAAGTTATAAGCTTGGTTGAAAAACGAAACGTAATGAAAAAATTAACCATAAACAAACTGTGAATGCTTCCCAAATTCTATTCGACGAAACTATAATTATATGATCTATAAGCTTAAGTGTATTTTATTAAAATATGTCTATAGAAATGATCGAAACAAACGGTCTAAATGTCAAATTCCGAATTTTGAGAAAATCAACCCACCTAAATGGAAGCACGGGATTTTGGGCGAAAAAAAACTATCTTTGTAAATAAGGCCAGGATAAACGCGAGATTTATTTTGTTTATGCAAAAAGTGAATAATGACCAAAGATAAT
The DNA here is from genome assembly GCA_963935595.1 of Schoenobius gigantellus. NCBI lineage: Eukaryota > Metazoa > Arthropoda > Insecta > Lepidoptera > Crambidae > Schoenobius > Schoenobius gigantellus. The sequence goes on along the minus strand of OZ012544.1, from coordinate 6,172,334 downwards.
TGCAAATGTCCCTGACGTGACGTGAAACGACGTTGACGTTGACACTTGACATTGATATTGTGAAATTAATTGACAAAGTTATTGTAATTGTGATTTTAGTTGTGAAATTTGTGTTAAAACTACAGTGAAACCAAAGTGTTTTTGCAAAATTAGTGTTTTATGAAATTTTAAGAAAAAACGGTGTTACATAATGACCATAAGTCGTATATTTAAAAGTAAATCAATCCATTCTTATCTTTTTAGGATTTAACGTCACTTTTTCAATAAATAATAATGAATCACTGAAATGTACGAGATGTACGTGCATACGAGTAAGTTTAGAATAACAGCACTAAATTAGACAATTCACTTTTTATTGTGTTAGATATTGTCAGGGCAAGGTTTATATAAAAGATGTTTGAAAAATTATACGAATAAGTTAGAAACTTACTGTCCATTAACGGAATTTATTGTTATCCGGGCTAAACGAAAAACTCTCGGATTACTCTGGAGGAAAATCCTCAACAGCTTGTATCGAAGTTCTAGACCAGTCTCGCTAGAGTCTCTCAGTGGGGAAGACTAAATTTGGTCTGCGCGTTCCGTTCACCACAAAGAAAGCCCCGCTGTAGTCGCTGTAGCTCCACAGTTCCCCAACACACCCCTCAAAATATCGAACAGCATTGGGATCCTTGGTGTGGACCCCTTGTTACTCGTACATAACCGAGTTACATTACCAGCGATGTACAAAGAAAAAATATTCTTCGTATGTACAAAACCGGGTAGTGTACTAAGAAACTTTTGTTCTTTGTACATTACCAATTGCATTGCCAGTTATGTAAAGGATGTAAATTACGTTCAGTTCCGCGGTCATCTAGTAAATAAGGTCCAACTGGCTTCCAAAAAGCTTGAAAGCCAGTTTTTTTTTACGGACCCAATTATTTGTATGGGCAATTTCAAAAGTAAATTAACAATTTCAAATTTTCAAAGACGCCATAACTTTTATATGACTGTTAACATATATACGGTGTACAAGTATCTGTACATAACATTATTTCTTTGTCGATTTTTCATTAAAATAGTTGTTGTTGTTGAGTTTTCATTTTAATTTAGAGCTTATTTTCCCTCTTTCTAACCGTATTTATAATTTAAAGTATACAAAGTAGGCATTCGCCCATGAATTTCCCGCTCACAAAGGCATCCGACGACGTCCCCATTATTGGGCTACTGCTAGCCGAATCAGCTCTAAATCGATTGGATATTGGAAAATTCGACGACGATTAATTAGAGCGGCACTTTAAGCAATGGAATATTTCATAAAAAGGCGACCCGTTTGTGTAAGTCAACTGTCGCCTGGCGGCCGGAATTCCTAATCCTCTTGGCTATGATGAATTGATAAACGTATCAGATTTCAAATTGCCTATTTGAGGGACCTAGACAAATTAATGATTCAAAAAAGGAAAATGTAGTTCGAAGAGAACGAAATGTGTGGAAATGATTCTGCTAATAAGTTACAGCCGAATCTAAACTAAACCGTTGCGATCGACCAATCGTAGCGCGTATATTGCCATGCAACTGTTCGATGACGTGATATTGTGGCGTTCTGATTGGTCGATCGCAACGCAGCTCAATTCTTTTTAGCAGAATTGGGCCTCTGTTCCCATACATTGCCGTTCGATATAGAGCGTAATGAAACGAGCGCAAATGTTACTTTATCTACAGTCTGATTTTTAATTCGACGGAATTCTGACAGATGTCATCCATAGACAAATTAGATATAAATAACCTTTTCTGCTTAGAATTTTTTAAATATTTAATAATAAAAAATATAAAACAGAATTAGATCAAGTAATGGCATTGTAAATAGTGTCTGTTTTGTGCACTCAATGCACACTAGATAGAATGTACATTTTTAAGTGCTAAATGGAAAAACAGAGTAAAACAACAATATTTCTCAAATAAAAATATTTATTAATTATCATCACTTATATCATCATTGTCGTCACCATCATCAACTCGGATTATAAAAGAATCACACACACACACCATACAGCAGATCATTAAGAGGGCACATTTTATAATTATATATAATTATTAATAATTATATAAATTGTACCCTACTGTGGTCGCTAATGACCTTAGATGTTTGAGCGACCTTAAATAAATGAATAAAAAAAAATGTAATTATCATTTTAAAATTATCAGTAATTTTTTAAGTCTTAGTTTTTCTAATTGAATCCATAAATTCCATAAAGTTTTATAATTTTATTTTGCTAAAATGCTGTCCCTTTTCAGGAAGAGTTTTTCAATGTTGGCAACACTTCTGAAATTTCAGAATTCCGTCGAATTAAAAATCAGACTATAAGCCCCCAGCAAACATTCAAGTGTTCGGGCGTTCAAGAGATTTTAAACCGCCTCCATTCCATGGTCTGTATAGTCGAGAACATCTGGGTTAGATTTGTCCAGAATTGGAATCCTCAATGAAGAAAAAAAAAATCTATTAGGAATCCCCCACCTCATATCATCTTTAGCATCATCACCGACCATCATCCGATAAAATCAAAACAAAGGGTATCTCTGTCGTGAATAATAAACTGTGTTTTCCTCACGAATGTATTTTGCCTTTCTAAAAGCGAGTGTCCTCATTAACGGGCATCCTTACATTTATTTGAGCCTCATTATTTTATTTCCATTTCTGGGAATTAATATTGTATTTTTAACTGACTTCGAAAAAGGAGGAGGTTCTATGTTCGACTGTATCTATTTTTATTTTTTTATGTATGTTCACCGATTACTCCGCCATTTGTAGACCGATTTTCAAAATTCTTTTTGTAATCGAAAGAGTATACTCCCGAGGTGGTCCCATTGTCACCTTGTCAGGATCTGATTATGGGATCCTATGAAAATCGAGGGAAACCCTTGAATTTTATAGGCACGTCCAACGTGTTTCATGATTTTGCTGAAGATGTACAGGTATTTGCAATTGATAGTCATCAATCATGTTACTGAGCTGATGATGGAAGGTTTCTGGTAGGTTAGGAGTTCGGAAATAATTCTTTCAGTACTGTTTAGAGCGAAAGACGTTTTATTTTAAGTTTTTCTGGTGTTTGCCTTGGCTCAAATTCTAAAACGCATGTATTATAAACTAAAAAGATTGAAAAAAATTTTTTTTACAAAAAAATAAAACCGACTTTAAAAACACCAATAAGTCATAAATAATATAAGAATATATACAACATCACAGTTTTATATTGAAGTCAGTGCCAAGCAATGATCACCTGGAAAGTCTTAAAAATGAAAAGAACAATTAATATACTCGTACTTAGTCACTTTGGCACCAACTTCAATATAAAACTGTGATGTTGTATGCATTCAGAAATTATTTATGACTTTTTGGTGTTTTTGAAGTCGGTTTTATTGTTTGTTAATTTTTTTTCATTTTCAAGAATCTTATTTTTATCACACATATTTCACACCGGCTTAAAAGGTATACATTATTTTTGACACTGTTAAAAAATTATGAATTTTAAATAATGAATAAAATCTTCAAAGGAAGTAAATCTCCAGCTAATTAAAAACTAAGGAAATAATATTCTAGAGGTATTTAAGAATATAAAAGCACTTCGTAAGAACATTAATTTTGTGTGATTTCAAAAATAGCATACTAGATTTATAAAACTCACGAGAAACATAGGTACTTAGTAAAACAATGTTAACTTAAATTTAATTAAAAAAGGTAATTGAATCGAACAAAGTATTTTGACACAGCCCGTAAGGTGGCAATGGTGTTACAGAAAAAAATTAAAAGCTGTATAATTTCAAACATTTACAATCATAGTATATATTGAGATAATATGATAAATGGTATCACATTTATCATATTATCTCAATATATACTATATTGAGTAATTAACAATCGATTAAAATTACTCATTAAATCAAAAAGAATAAAGTTAAATGTTAAGCCACTCAAGTAAGAGGTAGAGGTTACAACTGAGGCAGTAATGTTTATGGTGTAACGAACCCATAGACTAAAAAATATTGTAAAAATGAAAAGGCCATTGCAATTCATATAAACAAATATAATATAAACCAAATCTTATAAAATAGCCTTAATAAGGACGTCAATGTCATGGATATGTATAGGTCTCAGTTCGAATGTAAATATCCCTTCTTTTCGCCGCCGCCGGTGAGAATTTCCCCTTCCTGCTGCTGATAGAAACATAAATGTTGCAAACTTTATTTTACACCTGAATGAAATCACAGGACTTGAGAGTCCATTTTCTTCGTTTTCCGTTTCCGGAGCCACTGCTATAACAGTGCCGACACTGCGCAGTTCCAGAACTGGTGGAAGAGATTATCCCGAACACACAATACAATGTGTTTATTTACGGCGCATATATGTATACGAGTAGGTACCCTACGTACGGCACAGATTGTCGGAGTATACAACTTGTTTGGGACGAGATAAGCGCCGACTGCGGTCCCCAAGCTGCTCTCAAGTATTGCCCGTGTTTACACGGCTTATAAATATTAATTAGATTAATCTAAGAACAAAAGGTATGTACATACGAACGAACGTATAATAAAGTATTGTTTTTTTAACAACGCGGGTGGTCATCGTGGAGGAATCGTGCACTTGACGTCGAGTATTCGAGTCCAATCCCATTTCGAATTTCCCTTTGTTCTCAGTAGTTCCTTTGAAGGGATTACTGATACTTTTTCGTCACAGTAGTCCCTTCGAAGGGACTAAAGTTAGTCCTGTAACAACTCTAACCCTAACTACTTACCAAAGTTTCTGTGGTGAATACAAAAGGGATTCTACGCAGTTTGCTGTATATGTACATTAATAATTTAATGACCATGGGTTACCGTCTTTTCATGTGACATTGAGTGCAAATATCATTTGCACTCAAAAGAGTTATTTATTATAATTTTTCGATTCACTTTGTGCCCGAGTATCCAGGTATTTTAAGAATGGGACTATTTGTTGAATAGCCGTTTAGCTATATGTTTTGCTATATGGTCGTTTTACTGATTAGGCGTACTGCGTATACCTTACGACATACAAAACGAGCAATCCAAAAATAGGGCCCACGATGCCTCACGCTACCGGTTCAAGAGTACAGATACCGCTCCCTCTATTTATTAATGATCTCTATGTTAAAGCCCGCTATACACGGGATGTATTTTACCCAAATGGAACGGGGACGGAACCGCATGGGAAATTTGTAAATATCGCTTATCGTATAGAAAATGTGTACCAAAGTGCATTCGTGACGGATGCAGGAACAGAGGGCTGACTCTATAATGTATCGGCAATCTTGGTAATTTTGTTTGGATAAAAAAAATCGTGAATTTACAATTTCGACATTTCCATTTTTCTTTATCAAGTTATCCAGTTGGATTACGATTACCAATAGTTACAAAGTCACCACACAAAACGGTAACGTGGCGGAATATCGGCACAATAAAATAAAGCGCGGGAAAATATCGTCGGCGATAAGGCCATTCCCTCCATACGTGGTCGCGCGCAAATGCCTTTTGCTCTACATTTTTTTATTTATAGCAAAGTGCATACGCGCTTTCCATTATTTCCAAAACTCCCCGATTTGCTGGGGGTGATTTTATAACTCATCGGCAATCGGCTATCGTATAGATTTAATAATTCTGTTTGATTAAAACTGATTTTTAATATGTTTTTTTTTATTATTTATTTACTAATTTAACACTCCACAGACTCGTGGTCCGTGCTCTTTTCATGTAAACTTCTCGTTGTGATCTATTTTGTTATTAATTATTATATTAAGACTTACGACTACTTTTTACTCTTAATCTAAGGTGAGTTGTGCAACTCAATCAATTTAATTTTTTTTAAATATATATCTTAGTAATATTATACTTATATATACTTAATTATACTCAAATATATATCTTAATAATATTATACTATATCTTGATAATTTATGTATGGATAGTCCATAATAATTTTATTTCACAATTTTATTTTTAATATGTTTAACATTTTGAAGTGTCGTCGTCTGAGTGGTGTTGGTATTATATTTGTTGAATAAATCAACCAATACTTAAAAAGCTAATGAACATAATTCCGCTTTTCTCCATTAAGTCATCCAGTCTGATAACGATTGCCGATTTATCGATGAGTTATAAAATCACCACCCTGTTCTGTGCGGGTATAATCAAAGCGCGTATGCAGCGGCCTTAAGGCGAAGGCGAACGTATGAAGTCTAAATGGCCGGTATACACTTTGTTTAGTCAAGTGCTTAGTGTTTAGTGTTTAGTAGACTGTTTAGTGTTAAGTGATTAGTAGGTGCTGTCCCTACACTGTTTAGTAAACGGTGTTTTGTTTATTTGTTCATTATATGGACTAAACACTAAACAGATCTGTCCAGACGTGTTTAGTGAGTGTTTAGCTGCAAGTGAGGGGTGAAGGCATGAGAGCGGGAGGGTCAACTCGTTGAAAAAATAGAACGCATTCCTATTCGCTAAACACTTAACACTAAACAGAAGCTGTCCGAACGTGTTTTTTACTAAACACTAAACAAGCCACTCGCACTAAACGCTAAACAAAGTGTGTACCGGCCATAACGTTGATTGGCTGCTGTATTTTGTGTGAAGTAAGTATACCGCCAGTCAGGCTGGTGGCCAACCTCATTTAATCTAGTTTCGACTACCCGTCTAGAAGTGTACGTAAAGCGTACTTACCAATTGTATTTTTCTTATTTTTCAGAAATTAATAATGTATATGTGAAAACACCAATATATGGTAAATGGCGATTTAGGGAAACTTAAAATTTTCCTAGTTCGTTGCCTGTTCTCGTGAAGTCTGTCCCGATTTCCGAGCAGGTGTCAACTTTTTTTCACTCCTTCGGTTTACTCGTATATTTGCTAATATCTTATGTTTGGGTTTTGTTCTTTTTTATAAAACACGAAGATACAATTGAATAAAAGAAACAAAAATGGATTCAGTCCTCCTTACCGACTTTGGTGACGGCGGCCAATGTCAACAGAGATTAGAGCCATCTGCGCGATAGATATGCACAAGTGTCGACACGAACACAAGTCCTCTAATGAGTGATTAAACAATACGACTACGGCGCAGGAACCACTGACTGTTTAACATGCTTCCGCAGCTCGGAAAAGCTCGAAATGATTCACATCTTTGTGAACCCATGATAGGCCTGACTACGGGAACGTTGCTTAACTTTGGCAATCTGACCTGCCTAGTCGAATAGAAATACTGTTCAACAGACTTTTATAACCGTGCCAGTTCGAAATTACGGGGCACGTAACCCTGACATAATAAAACTATCAGCAGTGCCAGCCCTAAAACAAATGTAAACATGCGACTCAAACACGGTCCGAACGTAAAAAGTTTTTACATCGAACTATAAACCTCCGAGATAGGCGTTTTGCGTAACACAATCCGAGAAGGGGTGTCGCACAGTGTTTGTTTGCTTAAATATAAAATTCAAATCACAACCAGAGTAGGGCTGCCGCACAGTACTTAGATAAAAATTCTTGTAGCGGGGTCATGGAAATAAGGACTTTTATTTATTACTTACGTAAAATACAAAATGCTTGACAATAAAGCAATATGACTCTACCATAGACTTTGTTGGTCTTGACACGCTGCCAGTGTCGTAACTATTTTTTATGGATATAAAGTACATATATTACTTTTCAACACGCTCGTAAAGTGGATTTATTTACACCGGCATTAGATACATAAAGCAGCTCATAAAACACGTGTGTGTTATAGCCGAGGCACGCATCACAGAGGCCGGCAATGCGGCACTTGCCGGCCGCGGCAGTAATGTACTGTATTTTTTAAAAGCTAGAGGTAATATAAAAGACATCAACGAAGTACATGATTTTTCAAAAATTCAGTTTATTTGGTAATTTTCCTCACAAGTGTATTGAAAAACGATGTACGATATACGTGCGTACCTATATTACACACTCGGCTCTATAACGCCCTCGCCTTCGGCTAAGTTACGCCTCGTGAGTTATAACCAACATACCGCACTTATATCGTAATGTACTATTTTAATGCATTTGTGCAAAAGCTAGACTTTTCGTCTATGTAAAAAACGTCTATGTATAAAAAAACGTGGTTCGATTCACGTGCAGATTGTCGTTTCCACTCGTCTCTATTGTTGACCCGCGCCTACGGCTTGGGTCAATAAACCGGAACTCATGAAGAAATGACACTTTTCGCACTTGTATCGAAATGTACTATTACTTTATCTGTATAAATAAAAATGGTCCGGTAAACAGCGCAAAAATTGGATGGACCGATAAAAAAGACAGCGGTAAAAAGTTTGTATGGTACTTCGTTACTTTTGAAGTTGAAATCATGAACTTTGAACCACTCTTAAAGGGGCGGAATAGGGATTGAAAGTTTGTTATTTGTTTGAATAACGCCCTGTTCAATACTCGGCCGTGATGGTGTTAAGCAGAAAGCTAGAAACCCTGGTTAAACCTACATGCTATGCTACCACCACGGGGAGTACTTACGTTAGGCACGTGAGAGTTGCCTAACAATACCTAACTTGTTAATTAAGAACTACGTACTCACAGTTCAGCTTCTTCCCCCCTGCTTAGGCACTGTGGCATACAAAACACGGGCCCCTGATCGCCTCCAGGCGAGCCACTGACGATCCACGAGTTGGACGTAGCTGGACTGTTCTTCTGGAGTATGTATAACTCATGAACTCATGCACACTTGTGAATCTCAACCAAACAAGGGGCCCTAGACAGACCTCAAGACACACAATAAATAATTACAGATACCGGGTCGCTAATCAGCGATCAAAACCACGGTCAACAGCACGGGCACACTTGTGAATCTTAACCAAACAAGGGGCCCTAGACAGACTTCAAAACACACAATAAATAATTACAGATATCGACTACTAAACCTATCCTTCACCACACACGCGGCGGCCACCCGAGTCATAGATAATACACTGGCCCGAGTAGTGTCGCAGTCCAGCGCTGCCTTGCGATTCGGGCGTAATACACACGCTGTTCTTATAGGACTTATTACTATTAGTGAAGCTTCTTCTGTATAATTTGATTTTTTTTACTACGGGATAATATAGAATTACCACGTGACGGAACAAACAAAAACAACGCAGGTGAACTGCGGCTGACGAGCCAGTCCACCAGTTGGTTGAAAAAAGGTGCAAAAATAACTGTGCAAGTCAAATCTCAAGTGCAAGGATTCTGCAAAAACTAAATATAAACACAAGAAAATCGAGGGAAATCCTTAAATTTTTGAGACACGTGCAACGTGTTTCATGTTTTTTTCTGAAGGAAGTTAAATATGTGATATTGTGTGTATTCTTATAGATATTAATTTCACTTTTTTGTTTTTGGAGTAGCTTTATCATTTTTTGTAAAAAAAAATATTATTTGTAGTCAATACATCTGTAATGTTGACATATCTTTTTAAGTAAGACTCTTTCGATGTTTTTGTTATGCATTGGAATAGATAATGTCGATAGTATATCTAAATGCATTTCAATGTTAGTCAGTGAGTCATTGTTATCGTATTAACTCGATGAAAATAGTATTTACGTACAACATTTACTTGTGTAAACGCTACACATACAAAGCACGTTTTCGTCTCGCGGTTTTGCGTTAGTGATTGGTAACGTTCAAATATTTAACGCGTTTAAACGTTACTAAATATCGCATATCGCAATCATTCTCCTTTACATTTGTTTGAAATTGATAGAGAGCGAACTATGTTTAAAAAAATGTTTTATTAGAGCATTAAGCGTTAAACGTTTGATGTTTGATTTCCAATTTAGTCATCCTAAATAATGGAGGTTTAAATATGAAATTGCCGTCATTATAAAGAGCTTTGAACAAATTGCGATGCGAAACTCGCAGCGAATCTGACCCGACTTGAATTTTGATAAAGCTAGACCTCACATTGCACGAGAAATCGTGTAAACTAAAACCATGCGTCATTCTCTGTACTCACCATAATCTGGTTAGAACCAATTACTTTTTTGCATGATTTTGCCAATTTTTACATCGTAAAAAATATATTACAATCAAAGGGGCTAACTTAGTAGACCGCCTTCTTGGGTATCTTTTAGGACTTTGGTCCAACAGAGAATATTCCGCTGGCATCCGGAATTTGGCATTTATTTACCGGAGGGAGATTCTATACCAGGGTCGGTTGCTTGGGTACCTCCGTCTTGCCTATTTCTGCCGTAAAGCAGCAGTGTTTGCATTGCTGTGTTCCAGTTTGAGGGGTAAGATATGGCAGGGAAATTACTGGGTGCCGTGACTTTACATCTTATGTACCACAAGTTGGTAACGTAAACCCTGCTTCTTGTGGGGGTTGCAGATTTGCTGCGAATCTCACAAGAACTACATGTATTATAGGTGACTGTTACCACGTACCATCAGGTGGGCAGTATCCTTGTTTGCCACCTAAGTGGTAGCCATCATAAACATAAATGTCAAATGAGAGCCAGAATATGCGTCTGTGTTGACTTCGCCGACAAAAATAGCTGTTGTATAAAATGAAATCTCCACACCTAGCAAAACCTCCCTCTGGAACGTCTCCACTCCCAGTGGTCGTTCAGGATCTGGAAGGCCCCAATTACCGCACACATCCTGCCGGAGACATGTCCAGCAGCTGTATAAACAAGCTGGCACTTCGCAGAGAGGGGACATCAGGTGAGAACACGTTTGTGTCCCACCAGAAGACCGATTAGGGCCATATCTTCTAATCAGATGTCTGACTGGGCTAACCCCTCTCCAGTTGCTTAGGGTAATAGAGAGAGCACGTACGAAAGTAGGTGCTTCCATATTACGGGCAGTTCACTGGGGTGTACTCGACGGTGATATACCTTAACCCCTCATATCTAAACTGAACTAAACGGGGTAAATGAAACGTTTTACACAAACAAAATACATCTCAACCGCACAGTCAGTAAGTACAATGACATACCCGAACGGGATGAAACTTAATACGAGTAGCCCACACAGAAAATTGCCCAGCTTCATTGTCTGCGGTATCAACTCGATGAATGAGTCCAATTGCCGATGTGTGTTCGGCGAGCGAGCCGCGCCATGCTCGTAGCAGGGGCCCAATTCAGCTAATAAGCTACAGCTGAATCGCAACTGAATCGTTGCCATCGACCAATCAGAACGCCACATTATCACGTCATCGAGCAGTTGAAAGACAATATAAGCGCTCCGATTGGTCGACCGCAACGATTCAGTTGCGATTCAGCTGTAGCTCATTAGCTGAATTGGGCCCCAGCAGTGTTTGTTGACTCTGAAAACTGAAACAGGAGACCCGCGACGACCGACGTCTCGCCGACACAGCCAGTTCAGCCACCCCGGGGGTGAAGGTCTAACATCTATTATATTGAACAGATATATACTAAGTATATTATTTCAAACCTATGCTAATATTATGAAGAAGTGAAGTTTGAGGTTCGTGAATTTGTTTGCACAAAATATTACCTGTGCAGCTGCGGTAGCGTAGAATGTGATCTCTGGAACTACAGAACCGGTTTTTGAATTGTTTCATCAGTAGGAAGTTACACTATTCCTGAATGACTTAGCCTAACCATATTTAATTGTGATTAATACACTATTTCAATGTGAAATAATAGTATTTGTCAATCAATGCCCAGAAAATCTGGCCGATGGCGATGCGTTGATTTATCCGCTATAGGCGTGATATACTCGTACAAGATTATAATTGTCCAGCTTTTATACTAGAAATCATTCTTTCTTTCTATGGTCTAAAGTCTAAACTAAAGTTAAAGCAACTGATAAAAAACAACATACGCATCGAATTGAGAACCTCCCTCCTTTTTAGAAGTCGGTTAAAATAATACAAGTAGTTCGCACTAACGCGAAACGATGACCGACGGGACTCGCTTGATGGAGCCATCCTCTCCCGCAGTTAAAGCAAAAATGGCGGGTCGATTGTTACTTTTTATGAGTAAATTAAAAAATAATAAAAAATCAGTACAAGAAAAATCACCACGGCCAAGATTCGAACCAGCCAACATTTGATGATAATTATTATTGACCGCTCAATGTCTACCTCCCTACAGAAATACGTGATATAAAGGCGCTTTGTCATTTCAAAATAACATTTTAACCTTAGCCACACAAACGCCTCCAAGTATGAGTGTACTATCCAAAATGCGACAGTCTGCGGACAACCTGACATTATAATGTAGCAAACGTTGGCCTACTGGAACAATGGAAGTATAAATAGTCGTCAAGGTCGAGAAGAAGAGAGTGCGCCGCCAAAGGGGAACACAGAACCGCTGCGGCACCGCACCAACAGGGCCCAACTTCCTGCTGAGGGCCGCGGCACCGACTACGGCCTTGTACCTGTCCCGCCTGCACTACACCACCACAGAGCAGGATGTGGGACAGTACATCCAGAAGAAGGCCAACTTCGTTCTGAGGGTGCAGCCACTGGAGTCGCGCCACAATGCCAGTTTTAAAGCATTTGTGGTTCGGGTCCCAAACATTGCGCTGGACACTTTCATGAAGGAAGACTTCTGGCCAAAGGGTGTGGTGTTTAGGCGATTTCGGGGACGAATACCTAATACCATCGGCATGCCGCAGAACACGGCAAATATTTAATTTGCTTTACTAATATAGCTTATAAGTTCTATTACACTAACCAAATTGTTATATATATTATGTATGTTAGTTTGTAAGGTATATATCTATGGGCCTAAGTTGCCTGATAATAAATAAATAAATAAATAAAAAAAATAAAAAATAAATAGGGTAGGTTACATTGGGGTTGGCGTGAGGAATGCGACTTAGGACGTTCGTACCAGGGGTGTTACGGATTTTCGCATTCGCATCCGCACATGCGGCATATTCGCATTTATTCATACATCTGCATCCGCATTCGCATCCGCGTCCTATAATGCGGCTTTTACGGATGCGGATTCATATCTGCAACACGTAAAGAAAGTGGATGGTGCAAAATATGATTAATTAAAACATATTAAAAATAAATCGATTGTCATGTACCTATTTGTGTACTTAAAATTGATATATCTAAAAAAAATATTAAAATCTGCATCCGCAAATGTCATCATCATCATTTCAGCCGAGAGACGCCCACTGTTGGACATAAGCCTTCCCAAACCGATCGGTCTTGCCTTCCCCTTCCCCTATATAGCGGCTTCCCGCGACCTTCACCAGATCATCGGTCCACCTTGTGGAGGCCTACCAACACTGCGTCTCCCGGTACGCGGCCGCCACTCGAGGACCGCCCCGCCCCAACGGCCGTCAGTCCTGCGAGCTATGTGTCCTGCCCACTGCCACTTAAGGCTTGCAATTCTTTGGTCTATGTCAGTAGCTCTAGTTGTTCTACTTCTATTGATATTCGCTGCTTTTACGATTTAAATCAATAGAAGATTACGACTGTCTTCTATTCGAGACAATTGCGAGGCTTATTATTTTTAACAAAACCCGGAAATCTTGATGATACGTATTTTTTAATAATTAGAACTTTGAGTGTTAATATAGTACATGAATGGATAAAGTATGATTGATGAATGAATAAAAATAACTGCGGTAGAGGAATATCAAATACTCGTATACTGATCTTAGTAGATTTATTAGATGTGTAGCCAACGACGAACATCAATATTAGTTATGATTTCCGGCTACTGACGGAACTTTTAATTGATATGTAGTCCCGTGGTCAACTAATCACCGTTTGATGTAGTTTCATTACTATATACATTGATTTACCACCAAACGTAGATAGAGCACTTCATACAAAAACGCGCTTGAAATCTGTCACCTAATCGACTATACATTTGTACGCTGTTAAATAGGTAGTTGAATATGCACACCCGAATTAAAATTACCACAAAGAAAGTACCGTATTTATCGAATTCAACCTTATTCTTTATTATTACGGCAACTATTTGAAGTACAACCGTGTGCAGTTACATCATTTCATACCTAGCCACATTAAATTTGACGTTTTAGTAATTGCTACAAGAAAATATCAACTTTATGCTCTCAAACATAATGCTCAAAATTGCTTATCGCGTTGTCGCTCCAACTCATGGAAAAGAACTGCACGAGGCCCGATTGGGCAGTTCTTCACCGGCCCACTTTTCGAACGTTCATGCGTTATCTACGTTTGGTAGTAAATCAATGACTTGAAAACATAATTAAAGCATTCAGTGGTTACATACGATTTTATGTTTACAAAATGAGTCATAATCATTTATTACGTTCTCGTTGAATACACACTATGCCATATACACGGTAACTATTTTATCACCCTGGAAAATTTTAGGGACGCTTCAGGACACATCCATTATTATATAAAAAATAAAAAAAATGAAATAAAAAATCTCTAAAAATGCTGCTCTCAACTAGTGCAGTATTTTTTGGATTTTTTTGAAAATAAATATATAATTAAGTGAGTTATTTTTTTAATTCATATTTAAATCATTCTAATACCATGTCGTGAAGCGCCCTTAAATTTTCCAGGGTGATAAAAAAATAGCCGTGTATAATATTCATCATAAAGTCAACTCGTTAAACTACTCGTGAAAAAAGGAACGGATGTAAATTTTTGAATGACTTAAGAACGATCGTTATCCAGCCATAGTCTTACTATCGAGCGATAATTATTCGAGCTATTGAGAAATGAAACAGTTCTTCCGTTTAATGTGTGCATAACACTCATTAATTAGCTTAAAAGCAATGTTCCCGCGACCGACAAAAATTACACTCAAGAGCAAAAAAAGTATGTAGTCGTTATTCACACCTCCCGAGCTATTGAGAAATGAAACAGTTCTTCCGTTTAATGTGTGCATAACATTCATTAATTAGCTTAAAAGCAATGTTCTCACGACCGACAAAAATTACACTCAAGAGCAAAAAAATTAAGTACCTAGTCGCTATTCACACTTCCTTGTTAAATTTTCAATTTTAGTTATATTCAAGTCGGTGCCAATCGGTTATCGATTGGCAATGGAATGTCTTAAAAAAATTAAGTATTGATCACTGATGTGGTGACTTAAATTTTAGCACCGACTTCAAAATTGAAATGCGACGATTTAAATGCGAAGTTTCTATTCTTATATTTTTTTGAAGTCGATTTTTATTTAAAAAAAACAAAAATTATATGTTGCACAGTCTCGAAATAAAAAATATAGAAAGACAATAGATAATTTCTTTTTTTTTGTGGTCGCTTAAAATTTTTATTTGAAGCGATGACCGGAACAAGTCAATAACATGTCAATATTTTCTCATTGGGAGAATCCTCGAAAAAAAACGGAAATTTAGCTGCCTCCGTAGTCTAATAGTGGTTGAGACCGCTCGGTACGACTAGAAGCAGAAATACATAAGTAGTTACATACATAGTAGTTTGGTTGATGGCCGGGTTTCCAAGGCCGTCTGGCTAACTACCGAATTTCTTTTTTAAATTTTGTGTTTTAACAATTAAAAAAATCGAAAGACAACGCCATCAACTGGATGGTTAGCCAACATAGATAGCCAAGCGTTGTGTTGGTAAATTCACCGCCATCTCTCAGAAACTTATGGAACATACAAATTATTTAATTCACAATAATAAATATTAAGGTCAATAATTGAGATAAAACATACAGTAAGTTAAATTTCATAAAAATCGGTTAAGTAATAATAGATTTATATAGATGTTGTTGCTTTTCTTTTTGACGTCAATCAGACGCACATAAAGCGTTGAATAAGAAATTTTGGAATTTTGATTTCATGTTGGTATAAAAAATAGATATATATATATTCACAACGAAACTTCCGATACAACGCCCCTTCATTTGTTGAACTTACGTAGTATAAAAATACTGAACTTTGCAAGTGACTACTTAATATAGCACGCCAGTGTTGTTACATCGCACGTCAAATCTGATTACAAGATGCCTGCGGTCTGGGCACAGTCGGGCACACTAAGGGCGCTCAAAGGAGTTTTACTTGTTGTGCTAAAACCGAAGTTGGTTGTTGATCCTCCCAAGAAACGGGCAACGGCTGAAGCCGGTAACTTTGACTCCGTAACCTTTGACTCCAAAGCTAGATAGCGAGCTGATTAGCATCTCATTCCATTTACTTGAGTCGATTGCTTAAGAAACGGGTAAAGCGTTCAGACCGGAACTAGGGTTGCCACCCGTACTTTATTATAAAGTATTGTACGTTTTTTCGGGTAATTGTACTCTATACTTTATGCGAATGATAAAGTACGCGAAAATAATTTATTTTGCGTGATTTGTGAACATACAAAAAAGTTTATTGTAAGAATGTTTGCGTAATACGGAACGAAAGGTTCTATGTAGAGCTCGACAGAAGCTCATTCCTGAACGCGCTAAAGTAGTTAGTAATTAATTATTATTAAAATACAACATTTTAATTATAATGTAATAGAATAATTAATTGCTGGCACAAAATCATCTAGGTAGAGTGTTTAAAATTAAACAGTTTATAGTTAGAGATTACCTACTGCCTCGGAAAGTACCTAGCTTCATTTTCCTAAGTTTCATAAAAAAATACTGTTAGGTTATAAAAAACCGATTTTGAGAGATATTGCACAATATGGCAATAGCTCTCGACACCTTTCGTTAAAAACTTGGAAAATATTCTTACGAACTCTTTATTCTCTGACAATATTATGAACTCCGTCGTAATAAGCCTAAAGATAGCAGAGCAGTGGGAGGTTACCAGTAAGTAGGTACCTCTAAACAACCTTTACCACCGCGACGAGCGCCGAGGTCAAACGAACAATGACTGGGCCGTTCCCAAAGGGCAGCCAACAAACAGGCCATCCAAATAAAATATGTAAACAAAAGAAACTGGAACAATGCAGAATTTATCGCGAACTCTCCGGCCGGACGGCGCGGCGGGCCCGCATTGCTGCTATAGGCACCTTTCCATTGCGTTCGTTGAGCCCGTAGATAGCTGCGACTTCGTAATAAAAGGCTGTCAATCCGACCCGCATGTTGTACAATCGCGCATAATCTAGATGTCTAGATAATACCACAAGATAGTTTAGTCAGTTTAGTGTAGTCTTGAATAGTACGTACGTACAATGTATGTACGAATACCTAATGTTACTCAGCACTGTACTAATACAGACGTTGTTAATTGTACCTAATCGTACTATTCGTACACAACATTGCCTTTGTGCACGAGAATGAGTGAGAAAGTGTTATCGCTTGATTAGGTAAAAGTAAGCGAGATACCGCACGCTGCACTCGAGTATTATTCAAATATTAATATGATGGTAATATGAATGAAAGGTATGTACGGGTGTAACTATTACGTATGGAACGATTGTAATGAGCGCACCACATTCACGCGAGATTCTCGGGAGAATCTCGGCAAGAATCTCCGCGAGAACCTCGGCGAGAACTTCTTGGGTACACACTTCTCGCGAGATTCTCGCGAGAAGGTACAAGGTTCTCAACATAGTTCTCGCGCTCGTAGACGATGGACGCAGAAGTAACTAGGGTTGCCAACCCTTCTATATGTATAATATAGTATCCTACTATATTTGTTGGTCAAATACTATATATATCTAAAAACAATATATAGTAGGCTAAACTACTATATTTTCTAACTATCTATTTCAAATTGAGTCACAAGAGAATGGAGTCAGAATTGCATAATGTTTAAAATATTATTTAATTTCTTCTTCCAATACCAGCAACTTCTGCATTTATATATTTTTGATTTGCTGAAAAAGAATTGGTGAGATGAGCATAATCGGACCAATTTAAATTA
Source organism: Schoenobius gigantellus (assembly GCA_963935595.1). Classification (NCBI taxonomy): domain Eukaryota; kingdom Metazoa; phylum Arthropoda; class Insecta; order Lepidoptera; family Crambidae; genus Schoenobius; species Schoenobius gigantellus. The sequence goes on along the minus strand of OZ012544.1, from coordinate 6,154,538 downwards.
AATATAAGCAGGAAAGGCAAGTATTTTTCACTTTGAATTACTGGAGGGAGACTCTGTACTTACTGGAGGGAGACTCTGTACCAGGGTCGTCTGCTTAGGTACCTCCGTCTTACCTATTTCTGCCGCAAAGCAGCAGTGCTTGCATTGCTGTGTTCCGGTTTGAAGGGTAAGATATGGCAGTGAAATTACTGGGTACTGTGACTTTACATCTTGTGTCACAAGTTGGCAACGTACACTGTGGTTCTTGTGGGGGTTGCAGTTTTGCTGCGAATCTCACAAGAGCCACATGTATTATAGGTAACTGTTACCACTTACCATCAGGTGGGCAGTTTGCTTGTTTGCCAACTTTCTGCAATAAAAAAAAAAATATTGAAAGTGAAAAATACTGAGAAACATGCGAGTGTGGAGTCGATACAAGTTCTCGTCTGTTCTCGCGCCTTTGTCTCGCGTCAAAAAACCGACAAAAGTCGGAGAACATCGCGAGAACCTGCGAAGAACATGCGAATCGGATCCACATTCGAGAAGCGTTCTCGTGTTGTTCTCGCGAGAATGTGGAGCGCTCATAACTATTACGTAGTAACAAGTATCTACTGCAATCTATGTATATTGCTTTGCAGGTTCAATCTACTAGTTATGTTTCTTTCCCCATATTTATTAGCCGAACTATCTTTCCGCTCGCGGCTTCGCCCGCGTTATTATTGTTTTCTCATGGGAATTTTATATTTTTCCGTAGGATAAATAATTTTGTAGCCTATTATATGAAGACAGTTATTTATATTTAAGAGCTCGGATAATAAATTTTATAGAAATTGGAGCAAATTTTAAATATTTTTCATAGAAGCTTTCAACCCCTATTTTGCACCCTAAGGGGGTGAATTCCAATAAACCAAGAAACACGGCGTGTTCAATGAAATGTTTTTAAGAGTATCTCAAATTTTATCAAAATCGTTTCTAATTTTAAAAAAAATCATATTTGCAACCCCTATTTCATACCTTTAGGGTCAATTTTTTTTAAATCCCTTCTTAGTGTGCATCCGCATTTTGAATTAAAACAACTGTCCAAATTTCACGTTTCTACCATTACCTAGCGGTTACGGCTGTGCGTGGGTCTATAGATGGGATATACTTCTCCTTTTATATACATACCAGCTTTCCGCTCGCAGCTTCGCCTGCGTTATTTTTGTTTTCCCGTGGGAATTTTATATCTTCCCGTAGAAAAAATAATGTTATAGCCTTTAGGCTATAAAATTATTTTTTCTACGGGCTATAAAATTATTTTTATCAAAGATAACGTAGGATTCTCAATGTGAAAGAATTTTTCAAATCGGTCCAGTAGTTTCGGAGCCTGTTCAATACAAACAAACAAACAATCAAATCTTTCCTCTTTATAATATTAGTATAGATATAGAAGATGATACAATCAATATACTCGTATACCTATTTGTTCCTTGTAATTATCGTAGTCTAAATCGAAAGAAATAGTACTAATAAGGTGTACTAGTACATTACTAGTACCTGTGCAATTACGATTCGAACCCAGTAGCGTACGATTTAAGACAAGAGTAGTTGAGTGAATTGAGCGTTCCGGTCCGAATCGATCTCGGTAAAGGGCAAAGGCGAGGTGTAGTAGGTATTCCTAGAGTAGTCTTAAGGTTAAGCTTTTTTATATTGACAATTTGAAATACATATTATACGACACATGAACGTATACTGTTGTTAGAGTGACATGAAATGCTGGGTTGGAATGTGCCAATATGACCTTTGAATAAGTAGGTACTAAGAAAACGTTGAAGAAACTGGGATTCATCATAAACTGATTTTACCCCTTGCAGAATAACTGTGGAATGATATCCGTTTCGAGGATTGCCGATTCATTATGCGAGTCCTAAGTGGGATTAGATTCTGATACGAGTAAAAACGTTAACTCGACTTCAAATAATGGAAAAACTAAAACGCACTCAAAAGCGTTTAATAAACTTAATTCCTAAGACGCTTAAATAAAGGACCAACAGATCAGACCGACCTAAAAGAGATCGTCATATTAAGTTTTCTGCTTATTTTTTTTTTGTCCTTTGAATTAAATGTCTAAATAATTAAGCATATTTTATAGGCTTTGAGTGCGTTTTAGTTTTTGCTTTATGTCTTTTATTGAAGTCGGTTTCATTTTATTTTTTTAAAAGTTTGTTTATTTTTCCTTTTTTGTGCATATCATTCGCAAGTACAACAAATTCATACAATAACAAGTAGGTACATTATACTCAAACATAGAACCACCTTTTTTAAAGTTGGTTAAAAAAATAATAAATATAGAAGTTAAATGCCTAAAAAATCATTGTATGGTTATATGAAACCACGATAGAAGTGAAATATTTTGTAACGTAGGCATTTACGAGTAACTGAAATTTTTCGGAAAACTATTCGATTTAGGGTATATATAATTTAAATATTTTTCGGCTCAAAAGAAAATTGTAAATAAAAAATGAATTATTAAAAAAAACAAAATATAATAAAATTAATATAAAATAAACAAAAAAGCAATAAAAAATAAAGCTCTACACCAGGATTGAACCACTGCCATACAGATTTAAAGGCGAAGATCTAACGTACAGACCAATCCTGACCTATTACAATACGAAGTTGCGAAATTAAAGATCTCATGTTTTTGTGTAATGCTACATGCGATAGATGGTCGAAAATTTTGAGGCGATGGAAAATAAGTTCCACTTTAATTAAACATCTGAAAGAACTAACAATTTCATCATCATGTCCTCTATAATTTAAGAAAGAATTTAGTGGTTGTTAATGGAGTAATCCAGGGTTCGATCCTGCCATATACCAATGTGCTTTTCGTTTTTGAATTTTATATGTACATTTATCCGATGCTGTGAAGGATAACATCGTGAGGCAGGCAACCTGCATAGAGCTGCGAATCCGCACTGGGCCAGCGTGCTTGACTAAGGCCTAAACACCTTAAACTTACGGTAGGCCCGAGCCCCACGGTGGTGGGGGACGTATACGAGCTGTGATGATGACAGTCAATTTGTTTACATACAAAACTTTTACCACGATTCCCTCCTTATGTTTGTAGGTTGGAACGTTTTCAGAAACTACGTCCAGTCCAAGTATACTATAATGGTCTTTTCTGATGTTCCGTGTCTAATTTAACACCCTTTTAAATCAATCAACAACAAAATATCTAGACAGGAGATTGTCCATTTTATATGAGACGCTGGCCAATCACGAACATTCCTTTTCAACTATATTTTTACAATAATTAAATTAATTAATCAGTTAGTTTAATGTATAAAACTCTCAGTCTACTGGTTTAAATATAACCAATATGAAACAAACAAACAATCTTCTTTATATATTTCATTTTAGTGTGATTCATATTAGATAGATAGATACATTTTTATTTGCACACTACAACACACATTTAAATACAACTGACAAAAATAAAACTATCGCAACACAACAATACATACAATGGAACAATGTATAAAATATGCATTTTTTATACATAAATATATGTTATATAATAGGTTGGGGAAAAAGTTTCTTCGCATTTTTTAAGAAAATTCAAAACATTTTTTAATATAGTTTATTTACATTTAACTAAAGTATGTAGGTACCATTTTGTTCGATAACTTTTTGCCATCTTGTAGGTAGGGACATGATCCCATTGCTATAGAAATTTTGGGACTTCTGGTCAAAATACCGCGACAAGTGGTTTTGGCAGTCCTCTCGTGATGTTAACCTGACACTGCCTAAAGAATTCTGAAGAGACCGAAACAGGTGGAAATCTGAAGGTGCAAGGTCAGGACTATACGGCGGATGCATTAACACCTCCCAGCCAAACTCTCTTAATTTTTGCTGAGTGGCTAAAGATGTGTGAGGTCTAGCGTTATCATGATGAAAAACCACACCCCTTCTGTTGATTAATTCCGGCCGCTTTCTCTAAACTTCTTGCTTTAATCTCATCAGTTGTTCGCAGTAGAGTTCAGAATCGATGGTCCTGCCTGGTGGTAACAGCTCATAATGAATAATGCCCTTCCAATCCCACCACACACACAGCATCACCTTGTTGCGAGTTAACCCGGGTTTCGCCACAGTCTGTGAAGCCTGACCGGCCTTTGACCACGACCTTTTTCGCACGTTCTTGTCGTACGTGATCCACTTTTCATCACCAGTTATCAGCTTCTTCAAAAATGGTTCGGTTTCATTACGTCGTAATAAAGAATCACAAATGAGTACACGGTTCATTAGGTTTCTTTCAGTGAGCTCGTGAGGTACCCAAATGTCGAGCTTTTTTGTGTACCCAGTTTTTTTCAAATGCGCCAAAACTGTTTTGTGGTCAATTCCCAGTTCTTCAGCTACGTCGTAACTACTGACATGCCGATCTTGCTCCACTTTTTCAAAAATGGCATCCATTTTATCTGTAATAGGGCGACCAGAGCGACGTGCATCTTTGACATCAAAATTTCCGGATTGAAAACGCTTAAACCAAATTTGTGCTACTCTCACAGACACTGCACTAGGTCCATAAACATCGCAAATTTTTTTCGCGGCTTGCGTTGCATTTTTACCTTTTTTGTAGTAAAATTTTAAAATGTATCGAATTTCTTCATTAGATTCACTCATCTTGGCGGTACGAAAAACAAATGAAAATCACACATTTTCCTAATTTGAATTTGGAATTATGTTCTTTAAAATTTAAACTTTCAATGATACCAAAACCAGCCAGATACAAATAGTATAGCCAAAGAGATTTTATTACAAGTTTATACATACTATAATGCGAAAAGACTTTTTCCCCAACCTAATATATTAATATTTTTGATATATTAATATATGTTATAAAAAATTTACCTGGTGAAGACTATAATGATATGATATAGCCCAGCACAAAAACCATGTAATAACGTAACTCTACTGTGTTTCGGCCAATGACGCATTTACAGTAATATTCTTTAATTGCTTCCCTAACCATGGCTATTATTATTATAGAATAATAACAAAGATAATTTACTTGTTATTTTATGTCATATAAAATCCTTGGTCCTAATTTGTTCACGGTAATAAAAAGGTAATTGTTGACGTTAATAATAAAAAATCTACCGCTGTGCCAAATTAAATTTGGCGGAGCCATTTCTAAGTAAGATCTTACGAGCGAGCAATAAGGCCTCATCTCCGATTTAATAAAAAAACGGCCAAGTGCGTTTTGGACTCGCGCGCCGAGGGTACCGTACAAACTTAGCTAAGTATATAAGTTCCTACTGCACTATCATCATAACAGCTCATATACGTCCCTATCGAGGGGCTCGTGCCTAACCTAGGCCTTAGTCAACCACACTGGTCCAGTGCGGATCGGTCGACTTCACATACACCCTTGAATTTCTTCGCAGATGTATGCAGGTTGCCTCACGATGTTTTCCTTCACCGTAGGAGCGTCAGTCTCATATAAAAAAATAATAGGTAAAAACTGCATATTTACAATTTTCAGTGTTTCCCCAATATGCGTTAAGACATTGCTTTTTGACAAATTCCATGATTGGAGAGGGCGTGAGGGGCCCGCCATTGGTGAGCAGGTTATGGTTTTTTTTTTTTTATTAATATAATTATATCACCACAGACTCGTGGTCCGTGCCCTTTTAAGGCTGTATTTTCGTTTTGATCTTTTTCTTTTTTTTTTTTTAAACTTAATAAGTCCGACTACTCTACTCTATATCTAGGGTGAGTTGCGCATCACCTAAAGTGTAACTATCCTACATGTTTATATATAATACACACACGCTTATACATCATATATATATTTATGCTCATACATACCTATTATATTCCTATTACATTGTATACTTTACATATTACAGATTTTTGTTATTATTTATATTATGTTTTAACATATATTAATTATATATTACATTATATTTTAACATTAAAATATATTATATATGTTGTATTTTTATTATTATTAATTTTGTTTGTACAGCCGGCTCAAAAAGTAGACAAACATTTTAGTTCCATGTCACACCAACCATTAACAATGAAATATAGGTGTAACCATACTAAATAAATGAATAGTTGGTGTGACATGGCACCAAATTTGCTAAAAGAATGCTATCCACTCTCGGAGCCGGCTGTACATATTCGATATTTTTATACGTGTTCTTAACTATTAACTTAACAATGTCCATATGTTTGTAGCATTTTTTTTTTGACTTATGGCTTAGCCCAGGTTAATGCTAGAGGGACTGCCGCAAGAGGGATTCGGGGTGAGGTGGTTCGTTTCCGCATCTAAGTCGCTGCGCATATCTGAGCTCTGACAGCCATTTTTTCATTGTAATCGACGACCTCATGATCCGTTGCCGTGCTAGAAAAGGCAACGAGGCGTCTAATGGCGTCATCCTCCTTCAGCTCCCGGTAGTAATAGGTGCAGGTCACCGTGTGCCTTGTTATGGCGACCACCGCATGAGGAACGCTGTCGTGAACTGGATTCTTTGGTTCCGCTCCTCTGAGCACAACCACGTGGTCGTACGTTAGCCCCTGAGCTTCATGGATCGTGAGCAGCCTAGACTTAACTCCAGTGCCAAATCCATCCCTCTTGTGCACTTCTTTCTCATCTTGAGTGAAGGTCAGGAAGAGAGTATTGGGGTCGCACTTTCTTAGTCTCGCTCCCGAAGCCATTCCGCATGTTAAGGACCTCAGTAGTTGCCGAGATGTGTAAATACCCTCATAAATATCTTGGAGGGCGTACACCACATCCATCGGGCTTTGGTGTGTACAGAGGAGCTTTTCGGTAATGGACGTAATGGCGGCAGGACTTTCGTAACGCATTTCGAATAGGTCGTTTCTGTCGATGAAGGGGATTTGGTTACTATCAGCCATGAGAACCAGTTCCTTTGCCCCGGTCAGCCTTGATGCCATAACTATGGCTCCAAAATGGACCAGGAGAGCCTCATCTACCAAAAGGCGTTTTGAAGCTCTCGCCCTATTGATCAGGACCGAGGCAATTGTTCTTATTTTCCCCTTTGCGACCGCCCCTAGACGACTCGTCACTTCGTCCGACAGTTCCTTTGCCGTTTCGAGTGTGCTGGTGATGATCAAGTCTTCCTTAATTTGGAAGTTCTTAAGGAGCCATGTGGTCTTCCCACACCCCGGCACCCCGTCCACCCACCTGATTGCCAACTTACCCCATGGCTCTGAGATCCAGGTTCCAGTTACGTTTTTCGCCGTTTCCAGAATCCGGTTCTCCAGCATGAAGCGAGTGCACTTAGCAATCACCACTATTGGGTCATCGACTGGTGCATAGAATGTGAGGGCTCCTCTTTGTTCTGTCGCTTCTTGATCCACCAGCACCATTCCCGACGTGCCACTGTACGCCGCCATCTGTCCCTCAGTTATGGGGTGATTCCCCGCCAGCACCGTCCCGGAGTTGTTGTCGTAGACCACAGCCCTCGCCCCGTCTAGAAGCTCTCGCAGCAACACTCGGGCGTTTGCTTGAAATGTTTCAATTATCCTGCTGCAGGTGGTGTGTTTTACCTGTAACGTCGCCCGTAGTGTCTCCACATACTCCAGGTAGGCGTTGACTAGGTCGTCTCCGTCTCGGTCTGATGTTAGTCTTGGCGGCGGTCTCACCCTACCCATGTCAGCTAGTGTGGACTTTGTGGTTTTATGTAGGGAGGGTGCCTTATTTTTGGGGTCCGTGTTCTTTGCTGTCACGCACCCTAGCCTCCGATGATGGACGTGGCCCAGGGCGGCACATATTCCCCTGACGAGGTCGTCTGTCGGGGATGGCCTTTGAGATTGGAGGCGTCCCCTTTCATGTTCCTCCTGCACCGCCTCCTCATGCCGTCTTTGAGCCCTTGCTGAGCTGCATTCCATCTGGTCGTCGCGTGGAGTCTGCTCTCGATGTTTGAGTAAAAAATCGAGGTTTTCGCCTCTTCCTTCGTACACTATTATTTCGTGTTTTCGGGCGGACTCCAGCAAAGGAGTGTAATCCGACACGTTCCCTTTCTCGAAGCCCACCTTCATGACGTCCACGCTGATGACTCTCGGGTCTCCTTCAAAGCATGACAGCAATTCCTCAGCTTTTATGAAGGGCGTCTTATCGTCCATGTCCCAGTTTAAGAGTAGGATGGACTTATTTCTGGCATGCACGATCCTGCATTTTTGTCCGGCAAGCATTATCTCCGGCATTGCATCAAAAACTTTTTTCTTGATGGTCGCCCTGGTGGTGCTGCCTTTGAGCAGTACTGCTAAGCCTGGTGATATGGCTACGTGCTTCCTCGTTCCTGACATGCAAAAACTGATGCCAATCCTCTCTCTTGGGCTATCCATGAAGACCGCCACACCCCTTTTGATAAGGCCTATTTTCCCCCTTTCTCCGCCACTCAACCAGCGATCCCGCGTTATTGTTGGCGCCACACGGGGAACTCTGTTTGGCTCTGCGTTTACTCTAGTTTCCTCAGTTCCATGCGCAGGTTATGGTTGCATACGGGAGGGTGACCACGATCTCGTTCGGCAGCGGCGCGGCTTCAAAGAGGGCATCGAGGGGCTTGGTGGGTAGTCGCTCGCTGCGGAGTCACACACCCCCTTGCCCCTGCGGGGGATTGGACGGTGCGTAAACGCATTCCCCTCGTAAAAAAGGTGAACGAGAAGTTACCTTATAGGTTTTGACTGCTTTGTGCAATCGCAAAATATGAAACACTAGCTTTCCGCTCGCGACTTCGTCCGCGTTATTTTTATTTTCCCGTGGGAATTTTATATTTTCCCGTAGGAAAATGACCCTATGTCCTTCCCCTGGTCTCGAACTATCCCTATACAAACTTTCATCAAAATCGGTTCAGTAGTTTCGAAGCCCATTCAATACAAACAAACAAACAAATATTAGTATAGATAAATAGTCATATCTTTTGATTGCGTTGATTTAAAAGTTTGATTTTTTTATAGCTCAAAGAAACTCTAGACCCAAGTATTTGGTATAAATTTCAGTTCGATATCTCTACGCGTTCCCGAGAAAAAGGGTCTTGACAGACAAACGGACAACAAGCTAGGTGACCCTATATATAAGCGTTCCGTATTTTTCTTTGTGACACTAAACCCTAAAAAAGAAACAAATTATAAAAATAAAATTATGCTTTCATAATTTTTATACAAGATGCTTTGCAATGACATTCCTCGCGTGTTTTTCGTAAAATTGATTTTAATTTGACATCTTATGTAAAACTCTAAATATCAAGAATGAGACAGAGATATCAAAATATCATAATTTCAATTCGAAGATATCACACAAATTTCGTTTTTCAACCCCATAAAAACATATGTCCCCATTTCAATGATTTAACTTCAGCAATTTTAATATTAATACAAACTATGTACCATCTAACAATAATATAAGCCTCTCAAGGGTTGAGCGGCTTGAAATTGTCAAAACTTTCAAATCTCTAGCTTAAGAGGCTTCAGCTGCGCAACAAAGACAACTCCAGACCACTCTGGTAAGTCCTACTCAATACTCAACTAGTAGGCATTTATAACGCTGTTCATCCCCCGAAAAGTGGCATTTCTAAAAAGCCCTGACCCACGTATAGGTAAATTAAAATTTTGTGACATATGTTATTATCGTTATTATATTGGCCCCATTGGTTAATTTTTAGCTTACGACAGAAATATCTATAATCTAGCTTAATTAATAACGAAGGCATAGTGCTTAATGCGTTAGTAATCTATGTAAATATATGTTTAGTGGAAGAACTAATTTAATTTTAATTTAAGTTTGTACATAATATATTATTATTAACTTCTATTATTATATTGTTTATGTAGTTATTTTTCTTAACATTCTAAGCAGTAAAGAAAAAAAATAATTAAAAAGCATAATATAATGAAATCGTATAGAGTACAAAATTCTGTAATTGCGAGATAATTAAAAAATACATATTATGACGCTTAAATTCAAATACCAATTACTGACAAAACACGACAGGATACTTGTATACGGTTTTTTTTTGCTTGCCCTGTTTGTTATCGATAGGTCAAATTTTGTATTTAAAATTTTACTCCCATCCTGTTGACCGAAATCTGAAATAAGACCACTATACTGGCCCAGTACTGATTAGTGAGGCGCACTAGAGGCTAGAGTCTCGTCTCGTCTGTTGGTTGACACGATTCCCCACACTGCTAGCAGATGAGTGAGATGAGACCAATCATAATAAGCAATCAACATTTATCACACACCATCCTCAATTGAGACTCGTCTGGATCTAAGCCCGAAAATTATTAAGCCACTAACCGCACTCGGCACAGCCCCGGTGCTCTCCAAATTAATGGCAGTGGATCAAAATGACTTCCGAGTAGGCGACCGACAGATCCGGATAAGCCACCGCGCCGGATGGGCCGCCGTAAAATTATGCTGATACGGCCACCGGCTCTGAAGCCGCTTTAGGCAACGGGACGATTTACTTAAGCCTCCCGTAACTTTCGTTTTAAAAAGGTCGACCATAAAACACGTTGGAGTTGGATGAAATATAATAAGAGTCTCTACTTTGGCTTTGGGTACGTTTGCCGAAGAATTGTCAAATGTTGATCAGTCAAAGATCAGTCAAGACACGGATACACGTGTCACATGAGAACGGATGCAAGTAACTTTATGTTCGTTCCTGTGCCTGAGTAAAGGTGAGATCAGCGGGGGGACGCTGTCGTGGCATACGCACGCGACCGAGGTTTTGTAGGCCGATATTTCCTCCAACGCTTACGACCACAGAACACAGAAAGAGGTTAGAAAGGCAATCATGCACCGTTTGTACGGGAACCGCTGTCGCCAGTTTTGCTCCCACTTCTTTTCCTTGCACCGCCCATGCAAAGTCGCGCGAAATCGGGCTGAACCAATCACAACGCTCACTGGGCTCCTCATTCATAGAAATTCACTGACGTCCAGAGCCGCGTGTACAAATAACATTATTTTAGTGATTGACATCGATTAATAGCTATCGATATTAAATATTGCCAGCAATTTAACCATTTGAAATATTTAGAAAACCAAAAAATAATTATTACTTTCATTATACGTTTATAATTAATAATATTCAAGTAATATTTTGTTTCTATGTAACAAAATTAAAGCTTTTTAGTTCAAAAATGTTGTAGGTTAGACGTAAAATAAAAGAAAAACTAGGTATAATACTATAATGCACCGGTCTGAAAGCATAAACTAGAATGGATAATCTGACAAACGGACGTGCGGTAGTTTAGTTGTTAGGATATTTTAGTTGGATGGAGAAGTAAATATTTGTAAAGTAAATATTTACCTGTAAATTTGTGTTTTTTAAAGTACTCAAATCTTCATGTCTTGCATGGCCACCTACCTATGCTAAAATAGTCATATAAATATTATGGTAATATTAAAAATTCTAAGTTGTAAAATTAGTTTAGAATTTGCCCATAATTTTTTTACTAATCGAACTAATTGTATCGTGAAAATTGAAATTAATTTTACAATTTTAATCTTTGATTACATCGCCGTACTTATATGAATAGGATGTTAGAAAGGGTAGGTGTTAGCTTCGCCAAACATTCTGTATTATCGATAAGTAATAATTATTATTATGGCATTTTAAGTGACAAATAATATGTTATTTTTACTTTATACAAATATTTTAAAATATACATTTATCGATAAAATGTAATGCGTGCGTTTTTTGATTAGCACGGCACTATCCCTTGTACTGCGACTACTGCGTTAATGCTCATTAAGCCAAATGCGTCAATACCGAAAGCAGTGTACTACATTACGCGCTCTAAGTAATATGGCAAGAATCGCGGGCGTACATTGCCGGTAATGTATATTTTTTAGAAAAATATTATGTAACTTATCGTTATGATCAGTTTTGGTGGATTTTGACATTATGATCTATGGAATATGGTCATTATGATTAATTTACTACTTACTGATGAAAAGAAATTCCTTCTTTAGCTACACTTGACACCTGACTTCTTGTTTTACAAGTAATTATAGCACAAGAAGGCATTTTTTTATATTTATAGCGCCGCGCTTCACGATACACTCACTGTAGTTGTCCGTCAGTGATTAAACAACGCGTTCGCGTTGCGGGGCCACAAGTATGCGCATTTAGTCATAGTTGTGGCTACGCGTGCCCCGCCCACATAGCCCTTCTAACCTCTTTCTGTGTTCTGTGCTTACGACCGAGTCACCATACAATTTGTCGGCGGCTATCGAGAGAAATGCACGTCATGGATTTAATGGATTTGACAAAAGTGTGGAACATTAATCGCTGAGCAGTGACACGCCCTTTCTTATTGCAAATTCAGGTGCCCAACTGCCGGCCGGTGAGAAGGCTGGTGTGCGTCAACATATACATTTACGAACATTCCATTTTTCAGCGATAATCACAATCGCATTCACCGGTTTTTTTTAGCCGACTTTTTATAGTAATACCTTTTGGCAAAAAAACTTAAAGAATTTTTATCCTTTTAATTTTCTAAAGTTTCAATGACAATCGAATTGTTGAAAAACCAACACCACGTAGTCTTGTTTACCATAACCCTAGAGTGAAATTTTAAACCGCGAAACCAACACCACGTAGTCTTGTTTACCCTAACCCTGGAGTGCAATTTAGAACTGCGAAGGCGCGTAGGGGCGAGGTGGCCCACGTGTGAGGAGCAGGCGGTCTTAAGGCACGCCGCTGCGGCTGAGGGTACCGGCGAAGCTGGCCAGCAAGCGTCAGCCGCGGCGGCGAGCCTCAAAACCATCGGCAACGATAAGTACGCGTGGGACTTACTGTCGCAACGCCGGTGCCGTAACAGAACTTGACAGCAGCCATGCATGCCTGCTTACTTGCATGTTTGCTTGCATAGTTAATTACGAGTACATGCTCGCTTGCATGCTTGCTTGCATTCCTGATTTTATGCTTTCATACATTCCTACTTGCATGTTAGATTGCATGCTGGGAAAAAAACTTACATGCATCTGAGGTAGGTACTGTTAATTTGTTATACTTTGAGAAATTTTGCGTAAACGATTCTTTTGATTAATATCATCATCATCATCACAGCTCATATACGTCCCCACCTAGGGGCGCGAGCCTACCCTAACCTGTTGTGGTAGGGCGATTAGGCCTCAGTTGAACCACGCTGGCCCAGTGCGGATCGGTTGACTTCACATACACCTTTGAATTACTTTCAGGGTATGCAGGTTTCCTCACGATGTTTTCCTTCACCGTAGGAGCGTCAGATAAATGTACATATGAAATTTGTGAAACGAAAAACACATTGATACATGGCAGGATTGATCAATAACGCAATGCAAAAAAAAGGATCAAGTTGTTCTGTGTTTCGAGTTTATGGATTTTTATCGATATCTGAGGGATTATGATTATTACCATTCTGCTTCCTAATTATTATGCGTCGTGACTATAATTTCAATCGAAATTATGGAATATGATTTTATGACAATATATCCTTTAAACAACATATAGAAAATTTAGTAAACCGAGTTCGTAAGCTTATGTTCGTTTTTAAAAAACTTAGATCCATAGCAGACCAAAAATTAGTTAAACAAGTCTACCTAGCCCTATGCCAGTCTATAATCCAATACTGCATTACTACTTGGGGTGGAGCACTAAAAACCATTCTACTTCCCTTAGAAAGAGCCCAGCGAGCAATTTTAAAAATATACAATTTCCTTCCTTTTTACTATCCTACGCGTCTGTTATATAAACAATGCAATGTGTTGACTGTTCGCCAGCTTTACATAATGCACTCAGTATTAAAACAGCATACCATTCTTCCCTATGATGTAAATATTGTTAATAAAAGACGGAGAGATATAGTCTGCAATACAAATATTACCTCAAAATATACATTCATAAATAGATTTTTTTCATTTCTTGGTCCTTTTCTTTATAATAGGTTAAATAGAGTTTTACATATTTATGATTTAAATTATTTTAAGTGCAAACATATTATGTATAATCATATTCAAAACTTGTCCTACGAAGAGACAGAAGAGCTACTCGTTGTGTGTAAATAGTATTGAAACTTTGTATTGTGTAATTATTTATCACCTAGTTGTAGTAAGCCAAAAATTGGTTCTTTACGTATCTTAGGTTAGCTCAATTGATTAGTCATCACTCTCACTTTTATGTTGTTTGTTAAGATTTATTGTAAATTAAGCATTGTACCTATATACATATTTAACATGTAAGCATTTCTTCGCCTGAAACACAGGTTCAACCTAGTTCAGGTATCATTAACAATATTTTACTATATTATTTAAAATGTAAGAATTTTGTATGTAACCTACTTGACCAGTGTGTTTTAAATAAACATTTATTATTATTTATTATGCCTATAATTAGAGATCCCTTAAAAATATAACGATTTCATAATATGCGTATTTACTTACTGTAATATTACCTTTTTTTAATCATTTTTTAATCATTTTTAATTCGGCATTTTGTTCTTTTTTGTAGTGATTTATTTTCCGCTTTGGTTTTTTTGCTTATGAAATTTTCATAGCGATAGAAGTTTTGCGTGTTTTACAGGTATAGACTCTAAACTCAACTTTTTTATTTTATTCGATTTTTGTGGTTTTTAGTGCCCTCTAAATTGTAGTTTGACTTTAGTCACGTAAGTACCTAGATTGTTCTCTGGTCTTGATCTCTGATGATTCACCATAGTTTATTCTTTACAAAGTTAGTTTTGCTTTATTGCAATATCACCTCCTTATTCCTAATTCGTGAGTAGACTTCATCTTTAACATGTTATTATTATTCAAAGAAATATTTCAATCTTTGAACTCTAAATATTAACCTGTGGAGTTTACCATTATTTTTTATCATTTGAACCAGACAAATAGTTAGCATGGCATCCAGTTCTAAATTAAACGCCTTTCAAACACAATAAAGGGTTTTAAATTAGTTTTTACGATGGACGAAAATACCGGTAAGTAAGTTTTATTTCTTTTTCTGGCCGTCTGACTCAGAACGGATATGAAGGGATATACAAGTACAAATACAAATATTTTTATTAGTTAAATGCTCACAAACATAACTGAAATAGGAAAGATACAATTCAAATTTTTAAATAATGTAAGCACAATTTTATATGAGGCTACGATTTCTCATGACCCCACACTAGGCACTGCCTGTCCTGTGGCGGTCAAGTATACGTATGCAGAAGTTAAACGGGTGCCATTTGTATAAATGTGAAATATTTAAGGTGCGTTACATTCGCGAAACTACTTTAAAACTTCCAAGAAGGACTCCATGAATTTGAAACCCCACGTCAATAGAAGTGAGCGAATTCTGAGCCTCGCAGTTCCCAGTGAAGACCTCTTTATGTCACATAAATTCACAATATATAACCAATACGCTTCGCTTCAGGCGGGCTCGACACCAGAAACCTTTACAAACACGAACTTTTTAAAACTACTAGTGCAATAAGATTGGATATAAAAGGAATCACAAAATATTTTTCAGTCTGTTAACAAAGCGTACTTAATCAATTAATGTAATGCAAATATTTGCATATAGTTTACATTATTTATAAAAGTAATTAACAAAACTCACGCTCGCCGAATTCCGACAGCTGATTTCGGAACAAATTCAAACGCTGAGCTTCGCAGTTTAAACAGCGACTTGAAAATTAACAGGATACCGCGAAATTAGGCATTGTCGCAACTTAATCATTCTCCGAGACGATTTGATTGGCGGAACATAGCGGTGCCGTTACTTTAATCTCGAGTGCAATATTAAAAACGTGTAGCGTACTCACGTTATCAAGTCAACGGCTGGCGGGCGGTCGCTGGCCGGATTGTGCAACGCCGTCAAAATAACCGGGTCACTGCTACACACGAATACAAACTAGTAACTAAACACTAACAAGAGTTAAGAGCACGGAACAGTCGTGACGTTTAAGGCAAGAATTATTGCGAGAAGGAAGTGTCTATGGTGATTCTCATTAATGATCGCTCGACAATGTGATCGCGCCGTTCCGCGGGAGGGCGGCGCAAGTCAGACGCGAGTATAGTCGGGCGCCCGGAGCGCGACTGGCGTGCGGCAGGTCTTGGGCGGGCGGCGGCGGCGCCCAGCAGTCTCGGCCAGGTACGCCTACCCCCGCCCGCCGCACTCGCCTCGCAATATTTACTATGGAGTATATTAGCCCCAGACGTAGACGTTGCGTTTTGAATAATTCGTTAGCATCGCATTCATTTATGTCACTGCGAGTTTCAGTCGTAAATCATCATACCTAATGTGTTCGTAATGTTGATTTTGACAGTAACGATGTCAGAAGCCGTCTCACTCAATAATAGACTCGTCTACACGGGTACCCCCATCTTACTTTTTTTTGCAGCCAAGCAGCGTTGCTTGCATATGTTCCGTTTTTTTTTACATACGACAGACAGTAAAATAACTGGGTACTGTGACTACACATCTTATGCTATACGTTGGCAACGTACATCTGAGTACTCAATGAGATTGTAGAGTTGCAAATCTTTATTTTCAGGGGGACCTTCAGGGGGACCGAGACCGTACCTGCCGTGAGCTAAACGGCGAGCGCATGGAGGGCTCTCCCGGCAGCGTTTCAAGCCAACCCACTAAAACCCCCTGATGTTTTCCTTGCACTTTTAGGCGCGCGTGGTAGGGTAGATAATGCGAGACTAAACCACTACTCACGCGCCCAGGCAAGCCCGACCGACCGGTCGGGCTATCGCCAAAGAGGGGATTGTCCGCCAACTTAGTTGTATCATCATCATCATCACAGCTCATATACGTGTCCCCTCCGAGGGGCTCGAGCCTACCCTATGTTAGGGTGATTAGGCCTTATTCAACCACGCTGGCCCAGTGCGGATTGGTCGACTTCACATACACCATTGAATTTCTTCGCAGATGTATGCAGGTTGCCTCACGATGTTTTCGTTCACCGTAGGAGCGTTAGACAAATCTATACTAATATTATAAAGCTGAAGAGTTTGTTTGTTTGTTTGTTTGCTTGAACGCGCTAATCTCAGGAACTACTGATTCAAATTGAAAAATTCTTTTTGTGTTGGATAGTCCATTTATCGAGGAAGGCTTTAGGCTATAGGTATAACATCACGCTACGACTAATAGGAGCTGAGCATCAATGACAAATGTTGCAAAAACGGGTAAAAATATACGGCGTAACGTAGTTCGCTGGCACAGCTAGTGTACGTATAAAATTTGAAAAACAAATTGGTACATGGCGTCCTCGAACCCGGACCCTCCCGACTAGAAGGCAAGTGCCGAGTCCACAGCGCCACCGACGCTCCACTTAGTTGTATAAAAAAAATCCCACCTGTTAATAAGACCTTTTCCCACCAACCCGCACTGTGTCAGCCTGGTGGGGGACGACCAGAGTCCTTCCTTATATGAATAAAAGGGGACGTGGACTTTGGCCAACCCAGATGATAATATGATGGCAGGTGATTTTAGAACACGAAAAAGAGAATTTCGAGCACCCAGATGATTAAAGTAGAATCATAATGACGATACATGGCGGAAAGATACTCGTAGAATAAATAAGGCAGTATGCGGATCACAGATACGATAGAAGACGTGTAGGTATTTCGGTGTTGATTTTAGATAGATAGATAGACTAACAAAACCGAGATTGTCCTGTTACTTGACATTTTTATTTTTTTAATGTTACGCTAATTCAAAACTTTCTAATATTCTAAAAAAGTTACCGCAATCAAAGCAAATGAAAGTTGAATAACAAAACAAAGCTATTTCTGAATGTCAGGCAGCCAAAACTTTGATGATTTTAAACCGACATCAAAGAAGGAGGAGGTTCTGTGTTCAACTGTTTCTATCTTTGTTATGTATCTTTCACAATTTCATCGTAAATAGAGAAGCGGACATTTTTATGTAGGTAATGTCCATCTGATATATTACTAAAGGATATTGCACACGTATCTTATCTTTTTTTACGTAATAGATACCTTGCGTTGATTCGAAACGCCTCGTGACATCATACAATACATCGTCCCCACTTTTATCTTTATCAGTAGTTTTTCGGTATTTCGACAAAGCAAAAAGTACGTGTCTCATATTTTTGATGTGAAACGTCTATAGGCGCGCCTTGGCTTTAAGCGCTCATACGCACTAGCAGCTAATAAAGGCGCCTCTTCACAATGGACCATGATGGCCCATCAAATGATCGTCCATCAATGCCGTCATGATCGGGCAACTCTCCACACAATCGTGAACATTCATTTACTAACTGTTTACCGTTATGATAAGACGTCTATCAAAAATATTTTACAAAAACTAAAAACCAACTTCAAAAACACTGAAAAGTTAAAAATAATATAAGAATAGGTACAAACAACATCACACTTCTAAATTGAAGTCGGTGCCAAACGATGATCTCCTAGAAAGTTTTAAAATTTGTCACGGACTTCAATATAGAAGTGTGATGTTGTTTGTATGTACCTATTCTTATATTATTTTTAACTTTTCAGTGTTTTTGAAGTCGGTTTTTATTTTTTGTAAAATATTTTTTATTTTTTAGTGAATGCAATCTTTTTATTGAAAGAAACCCTTATTTAATAAAAATCGAGGAAAACGCTAATTTTAAGTAAATTAGCGTTTTCCTTGATTTTTTTGGGATCCCATCATCAGATCCTGATTTTGGTGACCTTGGAACCACCCCAGGAGTATACTCTATCAAATACAAAAAAAATGAAAATCGGTCCCCAATTGGCGCAGTAATCGCGTAACATACACACAAAACACGTTGTACAAACCTTAAAATTTAAGGGTTTTCTTCGATTTTCATGGGATCCCATCATCAGATCCTAACATTGGTAACCATGGGACTACCCTTGGAGTATACTCTATCGAATACAAAAATAATTTTGAAAATCGGTCCACAATTGGCGGCGTAATCGCGTAACATACACACAAAAAAAAACATAAGCATCGAATTGAGAACCTCCTCCTTTTTTGAAGTCGGTTAGAAATGGCCATCGAAGAGATTATCGCGGCAGTGGCAATATTTTTACTTAGCTCTTATAATCATCTACCTAATGTGCGTGAAAAAAGAAACATCATAGAGTAAAATTTATTTACCGAGAAGTCTACACTGTACTCGAGACAAATACGTACTGAGTAATCGGCGATTGTGTGGACGCGAATGCGATCATGGGCCATAATTCCTTTGATGTACCGACAATTTAGCGATTGCTCACGATTACCGGCGATGATGGCCGCTCATAGACAATCATGCCCTCTACACAATCGTGCATGTCTATAATTGCCCATCATGGGCCATTGTGAAGAGGCGCTACTAACAATGGGCTACAATCGTTACAATCAATCAATTATGATGTTCGTGAAAATCTCCAAACTCATTTTGAAATTGGAATTGTTGAAACTCTTGTTTAAAATACTGTTTGATTGTTAAAACCTCATATCTTTATAATTTTCTTTGTAATATGAGACATCTTTACAAATAAATAAAATTGAAGTGTCTGTTTGTAATGTCAAAATAACAAGTTTTTACTAAATGGGTATGAATGTATATCGGATACTAATAACAAAAACACAATTTTTTTTTTTTGTCTGTCTGTCTGTCTGTCTGTCTGTCTGTTTGTTCCCGCTAATCTCCGGAACGGCTGCACTGATTTTGACGGGACTTTCACTAATAGATAGCTAATGATATAAGGTATAACATAGGCTACTTTTTATCAACTTCAACAAAAGTTACTATTTCACGCGGACGAAGTCGCGGGCACAGCTAGTCAAGAATAAAGTTGTCAAACAATAAGGTTTTCGTAGAAATAAATTGATTTAAATTTTTTTCAGCTCAACCGGCAAGGACAAATTAATGTTGAAGCATGCTAGTAGGTCAGACAATTTCATTTGTTTGTACACGACGACCTATACACTCACTTTTTTTCAGGTCCGTGATCTCAACCTTGCTCAAAGTTTTTTTATTTCTTAACAAGAATATCAAATTATATTTCGAACTAAACGAACAAAATTAACATTCCATGCCCTAGAAGAGGAAACACTTCAACATTTATTTATTTTGACGCGTGCGGGTATGCTGTTACAAGATTTTAGGGAAATACGCAATTCCCTTTGATAGGTAAAGTTCGGTAAGACAACGCGACCCTACGCGACGATTAGCTTAAACAGATTTGGCTGAAGCTTTTTTTATTTACTTTTTACGAAAGGGAGTCACGACGACGGTAACTTTAAACGCTTTTTTTTATTTAATCAAGTTCTTTTAGCGCAACAACCCAAAATGAGCCTTGGCCTCCGCGACACAAGAAGAAACCACGATTTTTTACCGACTTCACACCAAAAAAGGAGGTAATCAATTCGACTGTATTTTTAACCGACTTCAAAAAAGGAGGAGGTTCTCAATTCGATTACGCCGCCAATTGTGGACCGATTTTCAAAATTCTTTTTGTATTCGATAGAGTATAGTTCTGGAGTCGTCCCAAGGTCGTCCCAAAATCAGGATCTGATGATGAGATCCCATGAAAATCGAGCAAAACCTTAATTTAATACCTCCCTACCATACCCTAATAAATTAGGGTTTCTCAATTCACTTAAAAAATATCATTCACTAAAAAGATAAAAATAAAAATTATTTTACAAAAAATAAAAACCGACTTAACCGATTTGATTTTTTTTTGAGAGGATAATATACTTCCCGATTGATCCCATTGTTACCAATGTCAGGGTCTGGTGATGGGATCCCAGAAATATCGAGCCATAAAATTTTATAAGCACGTTCAATGTTTGTCACGTGCTTCATGTTTTTTTTTTGAAGCTATTCAGGTTTGCGTTTGGTAGTCATAAACCGAACTGACGTTGGGAGGATCCTTGACCTTTAGAAGTTAGAGATGCTAGTTTTTTTAATACAATATAGGCACGTATTGGCCCTCAGTTGTATTCATTCAAGTGACTTCGGTGAGCTGGTATTAAATTCACTAAAATTATTAAATTAAAAAATATTTTACAAATGACAAGCAACATTACAACTTTCATTTTGAAGTTGTGTGAATGATCGATGACCATGAGTTAAAATTTACTTCTTAGGAAAAGGGAGTTACACCGACAGTAACTTTAATCGCTTGATTTTTAAGTTATGGAGTTCATTTGGCGCAGCGACCCAAAATTAGTCTTGGCTAAAGATGCCACTACTACTAACCTCTTGCCAGGATTGTATCTAAAGAGCCAGCAGGTGCCGCTCAACTTCGTTCTTCCAGCAATACCTGGGCCGTTCTACTGCGGCCTACGGCCTCTTGGTCGTCCCAGCAGGCGTAGCACGGGCTGCCAAGACGGGACGTGAGTCACGCGTTATCTCACAATTTCAGTGACATAATCTCTATGTCTTAAAGTGTAGCATGGCGGTGCGTATTTATGCTGCGGTCCGATAACAGCAGTCACAGTGCTAACGATTATAATCGCCTGGTTCAAATTAAAAAGAACACTAAAATTAGCACCGTAAGTTCACGATGGCGTATGACATTAACGATGGCGTCATGTGGCTCTTCATGCCGGCTAACATAAGCGCGCACAACATTTCGGGACGCGTTTGAGCGCGCTAATAGTGACTCTTATTGATTTTCGGAACGCAGCCTTAGTGACTGGCGTGATAAAAATTTCTTGACGCTCCTCAAGGGATACGTGTCATTGAGTCATATCACAAATTTTTGGCAGCCCGTGCTACGCCTGCAGGTACGCTTTTTTCACGGCTCGATTCTCACCCATTATTTAATGAACGTAAAGTGAAATGAAGCCAATTAGATTGGACACGATGCCAGCCATAATAAGGGGCCGTAAAACCTGTAAGCCTATACTATGATATGTAAAAACTCATTACGCATTCGAAATTCACTATTTTTGAATATTTATTCTGTGAATTCTGCAACGAGTGGTCCTCCTACCTACTCGTTTTTGATTTCTACTGTAGAATATACGCGTCGTATATTGGTTCCGTTTTCCTAAATGCAATTCATAGCTGGTTTTTTAAATTAATGAATTATTACCATGTTGTTGCGTTCCAGATTATATTTTTTCTGCGTGTAACGGTTTTTTAATATAAATTTCTTTTGAATGACAACACTGAATTCGATTGATTCAAATTGGGAATTTGAGAAAATAATTTCGCACGTAATATTATATTCGTGTTCGAATTCAAGATTTATTTCTAATGATTAAAAAATGCGTCTCAAGAGCGTCTTGCCCAGTGTAAATCATATCGCACCATTAATAATGTAATGGTACAACTTAAAAAAAGGATTATTTCGGGAAACGTTATTTCAATAGAAAAGGAAGCGACAAATAAAATGTTTTCTGAGAATTTGATTAAATATTTAATCGAAAACTTTTACTGTTAAATCTTATTCGATGTGCGACCGGTATTTTATCAGCTTAAAGATTTATACGTTATACTTTTTTACGGACGATATTCACAAATAAAATTTATAAGATAAACAAATTAGTATACAAATCTTTAATTTGGATGACGGACGTGTCAATTGCTATATACAGCATTCGAGGCCACGGAATAACTGAAATGCTGGGTGTTATAAGAGAAGAGACAATGATTTGCTTTTTTTATTGTGAACCTAGCACGTGACTCCATTTCACCTGGTGATAGGTAGAAGTAAAATCAAAATGCAATGCAAATACAATAGCTAGTGCGGTAGAGAGAATACACGCCGCACTAGCCACCCTCACCTTGCCGACCTGCAAGGTGCTTCTTCACGCCTCGTTTAAAGGACCCGGGATTGTAAGGAGGGAAAACGTGTACTGACAGAGTTCCATTTATTGAGTGTGCGACAAAGAAATGAGCTGCCACATTTCATATTTCGCGTTGAAATGGTATTCACAGTAAAAACGGCGACAACGCAGGCCAGTAGGTACATGTAGGTAGTCCTTAAAAGGAAAGGAGAAGGTGGGATTAGGGTGAAAAGCTCTTCAGACTCGGCGTGCAAAATTCGATTCGAATTTTAATCTCATCGCGAACCATAACTGCTCATGGCTAGTCAACATGCATCTCTGGGGACTATTCATAGACGTACCTACACTCGTGGCGATTATTACGTTATATCCGGATTTTTTTATAATGACCTCTTGCACAAAGAAGCTACTGTGCATTTCGTTATGTAACTCACAATTTTATTATTAATTGATACAATACCTTATGTTTTATTGCACTGACCAACTGACCAGACCAGACTTTTAACAGCCTCCGTGGTCTAGTGTTTAACACCACCGATTGTGGTGCGGGAGGTCCGGGATTTGATTCCTCATGGGGGCAGAATTTTTTATACTTGGTTTAGTTGGTGGTAGGACTTCTGAGCCCGCCTGGCTAGCTACCACCGTCTTATCTCAGTTTGTCGCCATAATAACAATGCTAATAGCATTGTTGTGTGCCGACAATCAGATAAGATAGCCAGTTCCCCAGTTGTCGAGGAGTACAGGTGAAGCTCGCTTCCACCTTTCCAAGAGCTTTCCTATTGTACGTAAAAAAAACTTACGTCGAGTCGAACCTCTATGCGGGAACGTAAGTTCGGAGAGCGTACTCAGTACGCCGATATAACGTTAATGTCCATATAACATTCTGTCACACTAAAGGTGCAAACAAACTGGGCTTATGTGATGCTACGCCACGTTATGTGATTCAATCACATAACGTGGCGTGGCCAATCACAGTGATTAGTCACGCTAACGACGTCACGTAAGCTAAGTGTAGTTCTTAATAATGATTTATCATACATTTTCTATTAAGACCAATGTCTTCTGATGGACGTAACATCACATACGTGGCATCACATAAGCCCAGTTTATTTGCACCTAACATTCGTCGAACCCTGTCCTGTCACTATATCATTGTCGCGCAACTGCTTGTTCCAATTATGAAATATAATACAAATTAAAGTAAAAATAAAATAATTTACTTTTGTCCGCGTTGGTAATCTGCTCGCAGACACTAATGAAATGTAAATAAAAACAAATTAAAATTTTAGCCGACCAAAATTTTAACCAGTAACTACCTACCAACCTTTGTAGCCACTCAAATTACACTCTAATTAAATCTTACGTAAAAAGGCCGAGAACGGGGTCTGATAATTAAGCATACCGGAACGTTTTCGATGTAAAAACGTAGCTTTAAAGGGCGCGCCCTATCCTATTATGTGTAACAAACAACGTTTGGTGTAAAATTTCAATAAAGATAATTTCTGAAATGCGTTCTTTTTATATAGGTACAGCGTGTTACAAAATAACCCGTGAAAATATTATACATTTTCAAAGTCGAAAATATTAGCAACCCTAGATAGCTGCATAGACTCAATTTTGAATGAAATATGGTTTTCATATCAATGATAGTCATACAATCATACTTGGGTTTCAAAATATTTTAAATGGACTCTTTATAAGGGACCACATTGAATCTCTTTACGCTTTACGGGATATTTTTGTAACCTCTGCTTTAGTTATTGCTCTAAGTTTGTAACACCGTGCAACATAGAATAATAACCGCCGAAGCGGGCAGAAAAAACTTGCCACTACTGTGGGGAATCACGCGTGCAGTTTTGGGTCGACGAGCATGTCTATCATCAGAGGGAGACTGAGTACAGCCCCCTAACTATGATCGCTCAAAACAATATTAAAACCACGCTGAGAGCGGGATGGCGCTAAAAGCAACAAAAGCGGTGTCTCTGTTTCAATATAATTTAACTATGCTTTAAGCGATCATGGTAGGGCCTTAGGAGTCTTTTTTTACTATGTCCTAAGAGAGCATTTGATCACTATCTCGTCTGATGGTAAGTGCCGATGTGGTCTATGATGTAGCACGCTCTCCTAGATAGTGCCTGTTTACTTTGAGTTTGAAGGATCCCAGATGATAATTTTGTGGACATATAGAAGCCGGTAACTTACGAGTATTTCATTCGGTCGCAGTGCGCACAACCAAAGAAGAAGCAAATCGCTTTGTACTTTGTACTGGGATGATATCCATATATGGTGGCACCGGTTTCACCGGAGGGAGACTCTGTACCAGGGTCGTGTGCTTGGGTACCTCCGTCTTACCTATTTCTGCCGCAAAGCAGCAATGCTTGCATTGCTGTGTTCCGGTTTGAAGGGTAAGATATGGCATTGAAATTACTGGGTACTGTGACTTTACATCCTAAGTCACAAGTTGGCAACGTACACTGTGGTTCTTGTGGGGGTTGCAGTTTTGCTGCGAATCTCACAGGAGCCACGTGTATTATACGTGACTGTTACCACTTACCATCAGGTGGGCAGTTTGCTTGTTTGCCAACTTAGTAGCAATAAAAAAATCCAGTAGTGCGCCTGGAACTCCTATGATGGAACGGAGCTGGGGGAATCAGGTCGTATAATTCGTGCGCACATTCGCCGAAGTGTAACCTGTAGAATACCGAAAGGCGGGTAACTCTACGACGATGCTCAAGTGTCTACAGCTGGGCCACAAGTTTTTTTTTCATCGCCCATCATTCTTTTAGCGCGCCTATTCTCTATTGAATCCCAAACCGCCATGCGCCAGCTGACATTTTGCCGAGCCATGCCACAGATGGCAGCATAGTATTTCATACAGGCTGATACCTATATGGGTGTTACTAGACCAATCGATCGATCGTTGATCGATGGCATCGATCGACGTCGATTATTTGGTGTGGTAGATTTGCTTGATCGACGGATGCCGTTCCATTAAACGTTGACTAACCAATCGATTGACGTTGGTCGATTAACCTTGTTGATCGGCTATAGGTTGTATTCCAATAGTTTCTTTCCAAATACATTCAGAGATGGACGCGTTTTTGGTGACTAGTACGATATTGCTCGTACATACTGTTATTAAGGAGACGTAACAAGTGCAGTATGCTCTGGATGCGACCGTTTTACATGATTTCTTTTAAATTTCTCGGATAATAATACAGCTCGATCGATGTCGACTAGTCCATTCTAACATCGATCGACAATCGACTGGTCGATGATCGATCGATCGGTGTGGTAGAATTTATCGATCGACGTGGACTAATCGATTACGTAGGTACTATAGGCGGCTGTAGCCACTTACCACCAGACTGGCAGCCTGCTGGTAGCCGACTAACACCCAGTTTCTGAAAGGCTGTTCAGCGATAAAATTAGCTAACAAGCTGTCAATCTAATGCTAACTGAATTGAGTTGCTGAAAGCTAAATCAACTTAACAAATAAATTTGACAGCTGTGTCAACTAACACAGTGAGTGTTAGTTGACACAGCTGTCAAATTTATTTCAAAATTATTAAGGAAAGACCCATTTTGGGTTTTCAAAATACATAATGAATAAAACAAAATATATGATTTCAGCAATGTGACCGTGTCTAAAAATATTTCTCACAAGAAATCAAATTATTAAAGATAAGTAAATTTTGTCTAACCAACGTTTCGGAAACTCAAATTGATTTGACACTGCTGTTAAGATGACATGGATGCGTTAGTTGAACAATATTTTGATCAGCCTTTCAGAAACTGGGGGTTAGTTGTATTAAAAAAATACATTGAATTAAAAGTTTCACAATTACTAAATATTCTAACGGCCGGTTTCAATATTCTATCTATCTGTGGACATGGTTACTAGCGATAGGCATTTGACATGAGTTCCATACAAAATACGTCAAAATTTTATCTCCAGTAAGCTAATCCACAGATAGATAGGATATTCAAACCGGCCGTAAGTAGGTACCAGTACCAGTAATAGGTACAAGAGCGTCGGTGGCACTGTGGATTCGGCACTGGCACCTTCTAATCAGGATGTCCGGGGTTTGATCCAGCCATGTACCAATGTGGATTTTGTTTTTCGAATTTCATATGTACATTTGTCCTATACGCTCCTACGGTGAAGGAAAACATCGTGAGGCAATCTGCACACATCTGCGAAAAAATTCAAAGGTGTAAGTGAAGTCGACCAATCCGCACGAAGCCAGCGTGGTTGACTAAGGCCTAAACACCCTAACGTAGGGTAGGCTCGAGCCCCTCGGTGAGGATACGAGTGAGCTGTGGTGATGATGTAGGTATACCAACTGAATATCCGACAACCGTACCGTACGAGCAACGGTATCGGAGCAAACCAGTCTTAATACTGTTTTTGCCTTGCCTTATATAAAAAAGTCTAATGACGTTATATATAGCTTACTAACCACAGAACACAGTTTCTGTGTTCTGTGTTGCTAACTATATACTAACCATATAAGTAATAAATAACTTTAAAAAATGATTTAATCTTCTATCTATATAAATAAAAATGGATCTTCGAAATGTATGTACGCCCATAACTTTCGAACGACTGCACCAAATTGGATGATTCTTGATTTTATGTATTCGTTATTGTTAGGACAAGGTTTGTGTAATATAAAAATTACAATAATTTAAACAAACATTTCAGTAATTTAGTTAAAAAACATGGCGATACAAAGTACGTCAGGTCAGCTAGTATTAAATATGACTGTGTTAGATGTTGTCCTTGTAATAATTTCTTTATGACAAAATAATATAAAAATGACTCGGTTTGTAAGCTTTGGAACCAAATCAAGGATAAATCGTGCACTTTCATAAAAAATCGACAAATAAAATAAACAATAATTAATATTATATAATCAAAGCATATTACACAGTCGTCTTCTAAACTGATTGAAATTACCTACAGGCTTAGAAAGCCACACATATGCGAGTTCAAATTAAAATTTAATGTGCTCGCTCGCTGTGCGCTGAAATTCTGTTGGCAACTTTGAATAGAAATTTCATTTGAAGCTCTCGTAACCGAGTTTTAAGTCTGCCGCAGCGTACCTAACAACTCCATTGTGTCCTCTAAGCAGTCGATGCATTCATTGTTTGAACATTTACATTTTGATATATTACTCGTATTTTTATAGAGGAACAAGCAAATGACGCCAGCCATCGTCATGTGGCAATAAAATAGTTTTTTTTACTAAGTACTAGTGTCAGGAATGTAGTATAAACCATGAAGAGGTTTTCCCCTCGCGATCGCGACCCTCAATCCCCCTCTTTGTGAATCTAGAGTGAAAAACCTTTTCATCGATTCTGCTATCCTGGTAGCTGGTACCGATTAATTTATTTAAGTCAGTGTTTTAAAATTAATTTTATTAATAAAAATATTGTTATTTTTAAGGCTTCGTGGTCCGAACTAGGGACCTTTATTACGCCCCTTCGCGACATACAAAGTGTAAGTAGGTACTGGACAGCTGTAAAATACGGGTGTTTATATTAATAACACCGATAAAGTGATAAAAAAATATGTTTGAAAAACTATTAGTATACGTCACCGACACGTCAAGCGGGGATGATCGGATAAGTGAGGGATTGTGAAGACAATTTCTCGATTGAGTGGTCCATTTACGAAATCCTTCGCGTTATTCTAAAAAAGCTCTATCGTTATAGCACGCAGTCAGTACGAAGCAAGTGGAGCCGCATTATGTAATTAATTAAGGGAACTAATTTTTTGAGCTGTTATTTAAATATTCGAGATGTTATTATGATCAGTTGAAAAATATATTGAGCAGTTATTTAATTTAATGGCGGTTGATTAATTATTGCGACAGTAAAACATGGGCAGTAATAAAAAATCAATTAGTCGGTTATTTTATCATACAATGTCAATTCTAAAAATAATTGAGCAGTCCAATAACTGAATGAGCGGTAAAAATGATGGAATGAGCGGTTCGATAAATATTTCGGCAGATCATAGCGAGCGGTGACACCCGAACTCAAATTCATTGAGAGGTAAATGCTCGTTAGTTGGGCGGAGCTTATTAGCGCAGGTGGCGGAATCCAACCGCGCTAATTAGCACATTGGATTTAGAAATCGGTATCCTCGCTAGAAATAAACTGTGATGGTAGGGGGGTTAAGGGAGCCCACCTGAATGATTACGTGAAAGAATTTCTTGCCAGAGACGCGTCTAGATTTTATATGTAGAAACTGTAGGCGGGACAAAAATAGGTAGCGAGGAGCGAAGCGACGAGCGTAGGTTTGAACATGAACCAAGCGCGCGAGCCGAGCGAGCGAAGCGAGCGTGCCGCGGCAGCGGCCGGCGAAGCGCCAGAAACGACTTTATCTGTATTCTCGACTTTATGCATACTTATTGTTTGTGGAAACTGTTGGATTTTCGTAGAGGGCGTCCCCCCCCCTCCCCCTTCCCGACCTCCGTGCAAGAGGGGAAGTTGATTTATAACTTTTCTGCAAACATAAACTCAAACTTCAGTGGCCTATATCTCGAAAACTATACATCTCCGCGGGATGGGAGTTGCAGGGGGGGATTCCCCACTCCCCCCCCCCTCCCAAAATCCTATCGAGGGTACCGATTTCTAAATTTTTACCCCTATTATTATTATACAATTTGTTTTATTTAATTCCTTCAGTCAAAGCAAAAGTAATTTAATTTTTCATTACTATTTAAGTACCGTTTTTTTTTTATTTTACCACCTCATTGTTTATAGAATTGCTTAGAATGAGATTTCTTACCGACAAATTCCGATTTATTACTGCCCACACGTAACCGCTCGTTCAATAATTTTTACCGCCCATTTAATTATTTTCCTGCTCAATTATATATTCACTGATCCATTTCATTATTTTTTATTACTCATTTTTGTTTACTTTACTGCTTAGTTTTAACTGCTGAACTAGTTATTTTCAACGTGCCATTTATAATTTTTAACTTACCAAAACTTCTATTTACAACTGCCTCTTTAAATCAGTACCATTAATTAATGTCGTTTTTCCTCGTTCACGTTGAAATATAGCCAAGCTGTTTTAGTCGGAATTGCATATGTTCTTTGTCTTTTCTAAAAAAAAAATTACGGGTTGCACTCCGGGAGTGCCGGCAGAAGTGAAAACTTAAGAATTAACGTTGTGCGTTTTGGATATTTTGGAATGATTATGGAATAATTTTGCACGAATTGCTTTAATTATCAGAATAAAAGTACTATATTTTATGTGGTAGAATACAATATTTATTTATTGCGCTATCGTACACAAACATGACAATTTATATTACATTAAAAAGTTTATCCCTCAGAAAAATCAACTTCCTGTTGTAACGTTGTGCGTACATAATTATATAACTAGTAATAATGAATCAAAATATTTACAATTAAATTAAAAATATGATCAAAACAGACATTAATATACTACTTAAAAACGTAATTTTATAACAAATAAATAATATTTAATTTATACTAACTTACCTAATTAATATTTACAACAAAATCAAATAAAAGCACAATTTAGATTTTTCCTAACAAAGTAAATAAATTGATTAAAACTGTCTCAAGTGACGTGTGACTTCCAGTACTTTTGACAGCCGCTATTGTTCTCGGCCGGCTTACGTGGACCCCTGTCATTGTTCTCGGCCGGCTTACGTGGACCCCTCACCGCGCCTCGACAGTTCCTGCGGCCATTTCATTTTTAATTGGTCTTACGAATTTTCGATCAGTGTCACGTGTCCTGACGCGAGTTTATCATTTTTTACCCATTACAAAAAAGTGTACAACGCCGCTAAAGAAGTTCTCACTTCAAAAATTCTGCGAACGCTTTACAATCAGAAGTGATCAATCAGATAAGAAACTGCAAACTAAAGCAGCTGTGCGAGTATTTTTTATACAAAAAGTTTAGCAAACAAATACTACACAATACTATACGTATATGTACATATACTATACTATGTACATATACTATACGTATATGTACGAGTGTGTATACCTATGCCATAAATATTGTAAGATAGAAAAAACATTTTTTAACTGCTTAAAACATTTATTACTTTTACACTATGTTAGTTTAGTACATAAATATAAAACAATTAAAAATATATAAAGCTTATTCGAAGTGGTCTCCATTGGCTGCAATACAGTCCTCTACACGTTGAGGCCAGTTATCAATAGAAGCACGCACTGTTTCCATGGGAAAATTCTTCACTGCCAATCGTATAGACTGTTTTAGGGACTCCAAATTATCATGGCGTTTAGAGCAAGCTGTACTCTCTAAAATTGACCATGAATCATAGTCTAGTGGATTAAGATCGGGACTAGACGACGGCCAGTCTTCAGCTCTGATGAAGTCCGAAACGTTCGCTTCTAACCAAGACTGCGTGGAACGAGCTTTATGACCCGGCGCCGAGTCTTGCTGGAAGGACCATACTTGGTTATTGAACATGGTGATGTTAAGGGGCTTAACTACCTTCTCAAGAATGGTATCTTGATATACTTGTGCCGATGTTTTGATACCTTTTTCACAAAAATATGGCTCAGTCACTCCTTCATAGCTAACACCCCACCAAACCATCACTGAACTCGGATAATGTCCACGTTGCACTCTGTCGACTAATTGGGAAGCTTCCTTAGAGCTTTGAGCATAAATACGGTCATTTTGTTTGTTAAAATGTTGCTCTATTGTAAAAAATTTCTCATCCGTAAACAAAATTTTTCTGTGCCCTCCCTTTGCGTACCGCTTCAGTAGTTGTTTCGATTTTACCACCCTATTCTTCTTTAAATTATCAGTTAAGAAGTGACCAGTGCGTCTCTTATAGGCTGCAAGTCATAAGTCATCTTTTAAAATACGTGACATGGTTCTAGGTGCTATCTTCATTTCCCGAGATAAAATCTTTTGCTTTCGGACAGGATTTCTTCGAATTCTTTCCCTTACTGCTTTGACCACCTTTTTCGTACGAACACTACGTGGACGGCCAGATCTTTTTCTATCACAAACAGAGGAAGTCTCATTGTACCTACTAATAGCCCGGTACACAAACATTTTACTAATACCAAGGGTATGGAGAGTTTTAAAAATTGCATTTGGCTCTACTTTGTGTAATGCAATCACAGCGATTCGGTTCTCTTTATCACCCCACTCCATTTTAATATCGCAAAATATTATAAAATGTATTGGCGCCAAAATGAGAAAACACAATGAACAACCGTATAAAAATTAAAGATTCGAAATTTAAATGTAATATTTTTTTATTTTTAAGTGTAACAGTATTTATGGCCAGACTAAGTATTGTGTGTTCACTCGCCTATAGTACATAGGTCCTATAAGATTCGAAAATATGCAATTCCTATAAAGCAGTATGACCAGATTTAGCAAAATTTTGCGACTCTAGTAGAATCTGACTCTCGATTAAGGGTCCGGAAGATTGTGTGGCAGATTTGAAAATGTTAACAGATTTTGTCAGAATTAAATAAAATCCATTTTTCCGTTTCTATTGCGCTAGAAATGGTTTAAAATCTTTCCATTCCTTTCCTTAAATAAAGATGTGCACCCTGCACCTGTTTTGTATAGAAAAACATCGAAATCCATAACAACTTCATAGAAAATTCCCATACAACCTTCAAACATTTTCTGAAGGCTTTGTGTAATGTGTCGATATTTTTCTAAAAAAACATGAGCAGGAGATACGCCATTAGTTAACTAGTTTAGTTTTTTTATAGAATCTAAGAAAAAGGGTGGAGGAAGGAAGGAAGGACTTACTAGAGTCTGGTTAACAAAAGCTCTCCCTAAAATATGGCGTCACACTGATTTAGCAATTTATTTGTATAGGTTATGATTTTATATAATAGCATTTACAAATAAGATTTAGCGGATTAAAACAGAATTTCGGCGAATAGCTGGTAGAATGTTTAGTTTAAATCTGGTCACACTGACAAAGACTACAGTGGGATTGCACGTTGCTTACTTGTGGTGACATAAGGCATAAGATGTTTCTAGTCACAGTACTGAATAACTGCACCGCCTGTCTTACCCTTCAAACGGGAACACAGCAATGCAAGCACCGCTGCTAGGCAAGATCGAAGATCGAGGTAGTACACAGGCAACTCTAATATGTACTCAGACCCTCTGATATAATGACGACACTCATATTTTCTGCGATATAGATTAGTAAGTACTAGAATTTCAACCAATTTTCAATAACGTCGGCGGGCTGTGAAAAGCTCGGAAAGCTTGAGTGAAAAACTCTTTTATGTTGTTTTTCGTGAGAAAACCTCGTAATACAAATGTATACGTAAAACAAAACTCGGATTCGGTAAAAATGAAAATCCACCGAATGTTAAACTTTTCTTCCTACAAAAATTTTCACTATTCGGTTTTTTTTCATCTCCTGTAAAATTTGAAGTAATGCACATGCGAGGTTTTCACAGCACTCTGACGATTGTTTCATTAAAATCGTATAGCTTAGTTTGTTCATATTTATATTAAAATACTTACGTACGAATTATTTAAGTTTACGAATTATTTAAGTTAAGTGAAAATTTGTGGAATTGCATAAAAGTAAATAAATTCATTTGCAAACTGTGATTTTTTTTTACCGCATTGGTCGAAAAATTTCAATTTACATTCATGTTATATCTATTTTACACATCAACTGACACTACACAATAACCACGGCGAATGACGGTATACGGAAAAACTCTAGTGAGTTTGTATTTATACCAGCAAGATGTTTTAAAAGAAATGTTAAAATATTTGTAATTATAATAATAATAAACAAATAAATGTGTATTTTTGTACAAAATTCGTAAAAAGAAAAGAAATATGTAAACAATCAAACTGGATTTGAAAATTGAATCCTAATAACAACGCTTTAAGATAAACCATTTTGTTCGCGAACATATTATTTCTTTTTGGAATTTATTTCCTTCTTTATCAATAATTAATATAAGGCGAACATTAAAAAGAACGTTACGTACGACAGTACTTCGTACTAGTACAGAACAGGAAACATATTAAGCAAAAGTTTGACACGAAACGAATCACGAATTACAGTAACATTTGTTTGGAGGGGATAGGATCTTCTTTTGAGAGGATGTCATTTTGCAGAAGGAGGCGGAAAAGAATCAAGAGAATGATCCTCACCTCTCTCCCCTCCGACGCAGACGGTTGGATGGTAGACGCCCTATACAGCCCGCCTTACATGGCTGCCCTTGGCGTGGCCTGCTTGCTCCTGACGTGCGCGATTATAGCCTCCCGTCTATCGATTACCTCTATGTCCAGGGTATTTCCACATATGCTCCTGAAAATTGGGGTTTCCCAGACCCTAGACTATCTCGATTATGGACAAGATGGACCTCGAGGAGGGTATACCCCGCACTCTGCTAGTCAGAAGACTAACCATGGGCAGGTATGGTGCTCCCAGGGGGTAAGTTCGGTGAATTGGCTGTCCGATCCCGAACGTGGGTTCCGGAGGGTGGCTTAGCCGAGTGTCACCGAATCTAAAGGATATCCAAGCGGACGGCCTAGTTAGCTTAGCCCCTTGGAATCATAAAGAGATTAATCCGCCCTAAGAAAAAAGGTATGGTGCGCAGCGTGCCGGGAGAGTGGGCTTGCTATCGGCAGGTATGGTGCGCAATAGACCACCATCTCGTAGAAAAAGCTACTTTAATTTATAAGCAGCATCCGTCGAAATGAAATTGGACACAAAACGCAAAGACACGATATAAACACGCTCACCTATAAAAAAATACTACAGGAAAATTCCGTTGGATTTGTGCGGTTTTGAGCAGAGACTCGCATTCCTCATAATATTATATCGCAATCACTATTAATAACGTTATTCCTTTGAAGAGGTGCGCGTGAAAAATGTTGTTAATCAATTTGTAAAAACACCAGAAATAAATTTCACAGAACGATTTCTCTTCGGGAGTCGTCGCTCGTTCGGATAGGTACCAAATGGCAGCGCAATTTTAGCGGCCCACGTATATAGAGAGTTGACGTTTTAATGCCGTTATAACCATTGAGTAACTAGTTTCGCAACGTGCAAACTCGTAAAATGTCACTAGTTTTCCAGTGTAAGAGGATTTAATGCATTGTGACCTACCAACAAATAGACGTTGTGCCCGTACTTACTCAACTTTCTGAAAACAATGAGAAACAAAATGCAAAAAAAAGGAATAATATTCGGTGGAAGGAATTCGTCACAAACACAATTACAATAGTACTTACTATCATCATGAAAGCCAGATTCAATTTAAAATAATTATGTATACGAGTATTTCAAGATGTTCATAATGACACTGACATTTAAATGTCAGAGCTTAGAGGACAACTCGGAAGAATAATTAGATAATAATCTTCGGAGAAGGACACATTTTAATTGGATTTTGCACTAAATCCGACATCCATTGGTTGGTAGGTCACTTGTATAGAGTGTCGTCATCGTTTATTGGTCTTGTGAGGAGAACTACGTTAGACTACAGACTTCAATTAAAATTTTCTGTTTTAATATTTCTAATTCGGAATTTAGTTTAACTTGTTATCTATACATATAAATAATAAAAACCACAAACATAGTCCGTTTTAGAAACTCGATTTTTTTCTAGAATAATGTGAATTAGTTTGTATAAATAAGGTGTTCCAAAAATATTGCGACTCACGTCCTTGTCCTTAGCGTAGTAGAGCGTGCGCCCGCGCAGCCTGAAGTAGCGGCGCTGCCAGCGCTGGAAGCTGTGCGTCTGCTTCATCAGGTAACCCTCCTTGACCACGGGCTGGGGAACAGATACACACTTCAATACATAATGTCAGTTGCCAATCAAAGGACAATCAAACAAACATGTGGACGATCTGGAGCTCCTGCAGGCTTCGGAAGGCCCGTGAAAATGGTGGGTCCTGCACCCAATCTCGTTTAGATCGCGTCGGCTAAACGTCCTATCAGATTATAAAGGAGTTAGAGAAAAATTTGTGGCCATTATGATGAATTTAATAAAGTGGTATGGAGCGCACCAACTTTATTGTCTATCTGCACAATTTCGATTACGCTAAGGATTGAAAATAGAAGTACAAGTAAGTACACAGGGACTAATAGCAGCCGAAAGTTAAAACATGAATACGTTATTAAGTTAATTTATTATTTAACTTTATTTTTTCCCGACATCTTCAACAAATACCGTTAATGTACACAGAAATAAATACAAAAACTTAACAAATTATATACTAAAACCTTCCTCAAGAATCACGCTATCGAGTGGTGAAAACCGCTTGAAAATCGGTGCAGTAGTTTTTGAGTTTATCGCGAACAGACAGACAGACAGACGCGGCGGGGGACTTTGTTTTATAATATGTAAGGATAATAATAAATTAATAAAAGCTTTCTAATAATGAATAATTTATGTTAGTCTCACTAAAACTCAAAAACGGCTCGACTGATTATCATATTTATTTTTCCTTTTGTTCGTTTTAATTCACCAGGTCAACAGGTCAGCTAGTTTATAATAATTATTTGGTTAATAGCATTATTTGTGAGTATTATACTGATTTGATTGGATTTGTATTATTTTTTGCGTTAATTATGTAAACACTTAAGTTATAAATTAATAATTTTAAAAATTGTGTCTAAATTAATTACATATTTATAATAACTATGAATATGTATATCTTTACTATAATAAAAAGCTGACTACACCGTTGATTGGAATATAAATATACTGGAATGATAAGTGTAGTCGTTTAAATTAATAAATTATCATTATACATAGACGTCAATAAAAGTTTTAAGTTACATTGTGCGTTTATTATTCACAAGATAGGTAATAAATCTGGAAACAGACATTATGCTGCCATTCGATAATTTACGGAAACTAAAGTGCCCATTAGGATTAAGCTTTCAGCATAAAAGCTACTGACGGGTAATTCAATAACGTTTCAATAAAATTGAATTGATAAAGTGCTACGCTGTAGCCGTGGCCGAAGCCCATATAAAGCCGTAGCCATGACTACGGCAACATTTAAAAGTGCGCTACAATAATGTAACAATGGATTCAATTTTACAAAGTAATGTTAGCTATTAGTTCGCCACTCACAATAACTTAAAGTGGACTTAAGGGTGATACTGCTCCGAATAGCACCAGCATTCATTTTTATGATTTCTAAATTAACATATATTTTTTTTAATTCAAGAAGACTATCGTTTTATCCATTATTTGTTGAGTGAGTTGTTCATATAACCACAATTTCGACGGCCACAGCTTGAGCGATAGTTGAGATAAAAATGCAATGTCCTACCTCTAAGGCTCGTTTTAATATTTATTAATGCCTTCTAATAATTTAATTAATGCGTCTCAGAGTTGAGATCGATCTTAAGATGCAGTTTTGACTAAACGTCAAAACTGCATCTTAAGATGGAACACCTGTCAAACTAGCATCTTAAGCTCGATCTCGTTCTTGAGGGGTGATTATTAATACGAGCCTAATGGCCATTTTCACCAACCTCTTCTTAGCTTAGGTGACTCTTACGTAGGTGGCATGCTGTCACATTCTTTTCATTAAAGACAAAAAGTGACAGCATACGTCTTAGGGGCATCCTAAGCTATGGTTGGTGAATTAGGCCATAAGAGACATATTTGTAGACAGTCAAATAGTAATAGAAAATCACTTGAAACATTAGTTATAACGCCATGCCTTCAAGCATTCAGTAGCTTACCTGTTTCTTCACTGAACTCATATATCACTTTTATTCAACCATCACCGTCATCTTACGTGTAACGTTTTTCTCTTCCATTCTTCGCTATCATACATGATCTCAGTAGGTACTTCTATTTTTCGCATGCACGTCCTTAATCACGCAATCCTTCCATTCACAACTTTTTTCCATACATATTCACGTTTAATTCTTCTTGTAATACGACTCTCACGCCTCCTCATCACATGTCGGCATTGGGTTGTGATAAGAGATCGGGTATGCGCCTCCTACCAGGGTAGGTGGACCGCATCACGAGACTGACGCAGCCATTCGCTAGTAGACGGAGATGCTCGTCCACCTAGCTGCTGGCTTCTGGACGATCTAAGGCCTGCTAGGCTATTCATCCAGTGCTAGAGGTGTGGGTTGAACGTCGGCAGCCTCACTTTTCGGATGGTACAGTTTCTGACTGAATACGTTTTTTGTGACTATCAGCACCATGTCGCACGTCGAGAGAAAACACCGCTGCACAGAGGGACACGCTCCATACAAGGGCGGTCATAAATAGTTAAAGTCCTGTTACTATCAATACATTGTATTATTTTAGTGACTTATAGTTGTAAAAGTGTTTTAGGAACATTAAAATGAAAGAAGTACATGTATTTACGGAATAAAAAACGTTTACTTCAGTAAAAAACAAATATAAACAATAACATACTTTTACCTAAATTTATCATGAACAAACACTTAAAAATTGGAATGTAAAACATATATTTTAAATAAAATAAGAGTCAAAACATTGATAACATTATTTAATTATAATAAAATAATAGAAATAAATAAATTAAAATTAATTAAATACAAAAAAAACAAAACAACTAACAAAATACAAATAAATTATTCTTATTCTAACAATATTAAACATGTAACAATTCTATTACACTTTGTGACAGAGTATTTTTCTTTTTAGGGGGAAGTTTCCGAAGACTTGTAATATAAGGATCTGAATGTAATAATAGTCGTTGTATTAAATCTTGATTGGTAACTTCACGTGACATTTTTCGAGTGTGACTTCGTCTATAAATTTTGATATACTTATTTGTCGCTTCAGCAGCTTCTTCGGAAAGTTCTCCTATAGATAACAATGCATAACTTATAATATCTGATCCATGTACGAGCACCTTGTGGACAGAAGCAGGAAGACTATACCATGGATATTCCTCGACCAGGCTGTATGCTGTTTGTAATGCATAGTCTTTAAACTTGCATTCATTAATTTTATGTCCAGAAGATAACGTTTGTAATATTACACAACAACGATCTATGAGATCCTTATTCAAACCTGTAATTTCAGCAGATACAGCTGATTCCAAAAAAAACTTCCTGGCCGTGTTTCCGTCGTTAGACGTCCCGCTTCCACCACTACGCGGCTTGTCAACTATTAAACCTAATCGTTCCCTAAACTGGGACTGTACATATTGTTTTTTATTTGATAACAATTGTTTATCACTATCTAGCCTAACTTGCCATTTTTTTATGTCTAATCTATATGAAAGATGAATAAAATATTCGAAGAAACGTATCCAAGAATGTAGTGGTGATAATCCAAATTGGTATCTACTCTCTATTACAGGTTTTTGTAAACATTCCTCTATTTTATTCATCTCTTTAGGGGTAGCATTACATATATAACATCTACTTGTAGATGTTTCACTTAAAGCACTACAAATTTTACCATCTACCATTGAAAGCTGCAACTTATGAGAAACGACCAATTCACGATTGTCGATCTGAATAAAAGTAGGTTGCAAACTTTCAATTTTATCCTTAAAATAAGCTTCCTCTTGCAAAGACACTGCTGTGCTTTCTTTCAAAAATTGAAATCGAATAGGACGGCAGTACCTAGTGGAAGAGGGTCGAGGATTTTTCCATAAAATTTTACAATTATCTTCAGCTAATTTTACAATAATTTGAAGGGGTACATAAGATGTTACAAACAAACTACTATCTTCTAAAGTTGAATCTGAAAAAAATTGTTTGTATTCACTATGTCCAGTGCTGCCATCGAATCCCCATTTCCCAAGTAAAGAGATATTAGACAAACAATCATCAGGAATCTGATCTAAGACCTCTTTTTGAGATTCAAGGATTCGAGAAGCTGTGTGATCAAAAAGACTTTGTAATTCAACTTCAGCTGAAGACTCGGAAACAGTTATATTAGAAGGGTAACATCTCTGTTTCGCTTTAGTAATTTGTTGGTAACATGGTAATACATTAGGAGAAATCTTACTATTAACAAAGTTTTTAATTAATAAATACTGATGTTTTGTCAACTGAGCATCAGTCACAAGTGACAAGACATCATCAGTGCTAACTCTAGATATACACGAATCGAATGAACAGTCTGAAACATCAAGCAATGCACTCACAGTAGAATCATCAGACTTTGACAAATCAGCTACTCTCCGACGTTTAGTCCTTTTACTACATTGCGTAAAAGGTTTTCGAGGACGACCACGTGAATGACACGGCGACGTTTCAGACGGAGTACATTGCTTATTGTTTTTCACAAGTTGAATTTTTTCAATAACATTAAACCAATCGAAATTCTTATATGAAAGCTTGGTTTTATCCCTATTACATTTTTTCCAGAATCGAGCAATAGCTTTACATAAATTATTAACAATTTTCTCTAAATAATGAATATCAATGTTCTCAGCATCGTCGTTCAGAGTAGTCAACAAACTTTGTAGGACTTGACGACACTTTTCCGAGTCATTATCGGTATTGACAGTTAGCCATATTTCAAGAATATGCATTCTTGAAAACGAGCATATATATAAATTACCTAAAACAAAAAAAAACGGTTTAAATTCAGTCACAAAACCTACACAAAGCACTAAGACTAAATAAACTAATTTCGTAGCAAATGCTACGAGATAATCTGGCAACCGTAGCACCCTTGTCATCGCCAAAAGGGCAGATAAGGGCAGCCAAGTTTTAATTTTCCTAAGATAAGAAAGTCTAAAGATTATGGTGCAATATACCTCCATAGTCGGAGCGAGTGGGAACATATTTAAAAGTTTATTCAAACTTTGAATATTAAAATATAATACTCCAAGAAAAGTCGCCTCGTAGCAATGACATACTAAAGAAAATATATACTAAGATACAATTAAAATAAAAATATTAATTATTACATACCCTGTTCTTGGATATCCATTTCAGAAAAAACTCACACAGCACTCACAGGTCCCGCAATGACAACAAATGACGTCACGCTTTTTAATGACTCACTGATAACAGTATTTACGATTGGCGATGCGCTCTCTTTGAATGCACAATAGATAATGAAGGCGCACTCTAATTACTGACCTATTTATAGTTTCAGAAGGTACCGCAACTATCCAATGTAACGACAAGGAATAAAATGTAAAACAAGAAAGCAGGTTTTTAAGATTTATGACCTATGGATGTCCCACAGTGCGCTGTGTCATCACTGCGGTGCTCCTAACGACGTGACTAGCACACCCTCATTAGGTGCCAGCGGCGACTCTAGCTCGAATAGCGCGATGCATTAGTCCTCGCGCTGAGGTACAATGAAACCCTTGCGCTGCCCTACATCGGACGAAAGATGGCGCAATGGTATGGGGGGCTATCGCGTCACCTCGAGATAAAATCTTCGCAGAAGGAAGAGGATGCCACCCCACTCCGCCGCAGGGGGGGATTAATGAAGCTGTACCTTCGCAGGCGCTCTCAAACTACCCTATGAAGCTGAGGGCAGTCATGTCAAGGCCATACCCCTGACCTGTTTCCCCCTCTGGGGGTCACTAACGAGTTTTAACCTGGTGACCCGTCCCTAGGCGAAGTCCTAGTTTGTTTATACTACTATAACGAACAGCCTCAGTGGGGGCGGAAAGGAAGGTCCTGTTATGGGTCCAGCAGCAGAATAGCAGCTGGTGGTTCAGTTGTGATTCAGTCCGGATTGGTGGTGGGCTATTGCCTCGTCAGTGATCGGCAGGGTGCACCACCAACGTGAGGTGAGTTTGAGACCGATAAGGTGTAATTTGGAGCTCCTTACACCCCCATGGCAAGAGCATTAATAACCGATAAATGTCAGTAGCCTCAATGCGCTTTTGAGTACTTTAACGTCGTAAATTGCACGAGCATCTTGCATAAGTGTGCGCATTTACCAAGTGCGGAGTTTAATCGAACCGGCATGAGTGGTATTAATTGGGTCACGCGTACGCCGGGCGCTCCGGGCGACAGAGCCGGAAGACGCATATTGAACGCCATGTTCGCCACTCCAATGAAGTGCAGTGCAACCACTTTTGCAAATTTAATTGCAGACGAATCATATTGAAAGCATTCTGAAGTTGTGACAGCATATATGTAGTATAGGAAAAGCAAACTATAAGTTATGTTTCGCCTTATCAACTGTTAAATATTGAGAAACGATAAAAAAAATAATTATGGCAAATGTTTATAAAGAAATCAAAAGCACGATTCAAATTAAAAAAAAATGAAACAACGTACCTACGAGATATTTCACGAAATCATTTATTTATATTTCACCAAAGCGTGCAGTTTACAAGGGTTTAAGAGCTTCACATAAAGCTTTCTAATTGAAAGTAACATCTTAAACTTTTTATCTGTTCGGCTATCCCCTAGCCTAAGTGCAAAGCCGGTATCAGAACGCATCCTACTACTTAGGGTAACGCCGAGAAGTAATCTGTGCCCGCGGGAGAGCCTAATGGATCTTAAGTGTTCCCATTACCCGGCAATGACGTCAGCACCTGCCCTCCCTACGGATAATACCTACGAGGCGGTAAACCGCTAAGCAATACGTATACAGGAAATAAAGCGATCACAACCGCCTATGTGGGTCCGTGTGGTGACATAAGGATTAAAGAATACATGCGGAAATGACGTCACGGCGCTCTCACGTGTGCCAGTCGAAGTAAAGTGTGAGCTTACAATAAGCACACGGCCCTATTAGACACCGGACAGGTGAAAGTAAATTAAAGCTTGTAAGAAAAAGCTTGTAATGAATCTCTATTTCTCTTGGTCACGCCATAACTTGAAACTACTTTACCGATTTCATTCATCTCCTTTTTTAGGTTTTCAATACTTTGTAGAAAATTCTTAGGGGAAGAAAAATTAAGAAAAGTGCCTGATAATTGGAAAATTCCAGAAAACTTAACGACTAATCTATCTATATATATAATATATATATATATATATATATATAAAAAAGGAGATGTTGCCATCTATAGACGCACGCACAGTCGTAGCCCCTAATGGTAGAAACGTGAAATTTGGACAGAATTCAAAAATACCGTCGCATACTAAGAACGGATTTTAAAAATTTTAACCCTAAAGGGATGAAATAGGGGTTGCAAGTTTGTATGGAAAAATCTTTAAATTAGCAACGATTTTGATAAAACTTGAGATTCATACTTCTTAAAAATATTTAATTGAACACGTGTTACATGGTTTAATGAATATCACCCCCTTAGGGTGCAAAATAGGGGTTGAAAGTTTCTATGGAAAATATTT
This sequence comes from Schoenobius gigantellus, assembly GCA_963935595.1. Classification (NCBI taxonomy): domain Eukaryota; kingdom Metazoa; phylum Arthropoda; class Insecta; order Lepidoptera; family Crambidae; genus Schoenobius; species Schoenobius gigantellus. The sequence continues at coordinate 6,111,511 of OZ012544.1, read as the reverse complement.
AGAATCTGCTCCAATTTCTATGAAATTTATTATCCGGGCTTAAATAGGCTACAAAATTATTTTTCCTATGGGAAAATATAAATTCCCACGGGAAAACAATAATAACGCGGGCGAAGCCGCGAGCGGAAAGCTAGTTAACCTATAAAAAAGAGGAGGTTCTGTGTTCGACTTTATCAATTTTTTTAAATGTATGATTACTACGTACACCATTTGTTGGCCGATTTTCAAAATTCTTTTTGTAATCAAAAGAGTATTCCTGAGTTAGTCCCGTTGTCACCAAGTCATGGTCTGATGATGGGATCCTAGGGAAATCGAGAGATCCCTTAAATTTTATAGGCACGTCCAACGTGTTTCAAGTTTTTTTTCTGATGATATTCAGGTATTTGCATCTAGTAGTCATCATATCATGTTACTGAGCTGATGATGGAAGGTTTCTGGTGGGTTAGGAGATAGTTCTTTCAATATAATGAAAACTTTCTTGACGCATGGTTTTATTTTATCGTAAAGCACGTCATAAAGTAGGTATCTCCTAAATAATTAGGTTGTAAGGAGTTCATGATCTCCACGCTGATCGGTCCTGTCCGGCGCCTCCCGCATCCTCCAACTAGGAGTTCGGGAATAATTAATTCATTACGAATGATTAGAGCGAAAGACGATTTATTTTAAGTAATTCTGGTGTTTGCATTGAGTCGAATTCTATTACACAATGTATTAATGAGATCTCCATGAGATTTATTAAGAGAACTTAACATAATGACCTTGAACGGCAGTACATTTATGAAAATTTGATTTATGCCTATAAAAAATTTAATACATTTTATAGCAATTTTCGAATTCACTATTTAAACACAAGAAAATATAAATAAACGTCTTGCAGTTCAAGTGACTCGTTTATAGGGAAATGTACAGGGTTTTCCAATAAGAGTTATTCTGTTATTCAAAGAAAAATGGCTGATGAAATGAAAGATAAATGATCGGATGTTTATTTCAATGTAAAGAGGAAGGTATGCCATTAAGGCGCATAGTGCTCCCAATGACCTTGCGTCGATCGTCCCGCACTGATTATATAGGAGCGAGTGAGTGAGAGTGAGGGGAATATTCAAGCAAACCTTTACGCGTAAGATGAATTCTTTCAATAAAAAATTAATAAAGGCGAGGAAGGAAAATCTAAAAAGACCATCCCCTAGAATATTATTCACTTTATTTATTGAAATCGAAAGTATGTGATTTAACCTAATATTTACGAAGCGATTAGGTTTATAGTTTTTAAATCGAGGCATGTTTGGGTCACATTTTAACCAAGTTTTAATTAATTTATCAAAAAATTAAAAAGACCATCCTCTAAAGAATGCGTTGAATAATAACATATCTTTTATAAAGATTTTTTTATTCAATATTTATGAAGAGAACCGGTTTTGTCTGCAGTGATTTTGTATGATTGACGTTACTATGCGTTACTATGCGCCTTAATAATGGAAAACAATATTAGCCAAATAGCCACCACGGCTACGCTTACTTACTTAGTACTTAGCAAACTTGGCGGCGTACAGTAGTAGACGTGGCCAAACACATCGGCAAGACGTGGAGCGAAATCAGGTGCAAAGCTCAAGATCGATCACGATATAGGATAAGGTAGTCCCTTTCTTCTCCGAATATCGATCGTCCGAAAATCATAATCCCGAAAACGCTTGCTATAATCATAACTTTCCATAATGTTAGGGTATACGACATTGTATATTACCTAATCGTCTTTAGTTCTAATGCTTTTGTGTCATAATATCGGATGCTATAATAATAAGATATCCTAATTTTACTTGCTATTATGTCACATGTTCTAAGTGTTATATTGTATAATATTGTTAGTCCGAATAATGGTTTATAATAATTTTGTTAGTCCTAAAACATGTTTAAAAGTTGATTTATCTTTGTTTGTTATCAATATCATAAAGCTTAGACTTACTATCAATAATAACAAATTGAATTAAAATGTTGTCTTATGAACCTTAACAACCGCTACGTTTTCAAATTCAGTGACAGATAGTATATCGCTGTAAAACCGACACCACGTAGTCTTGTCTGCCCTACCCCTAGAGTGTTATTTAAACCCGCGTAGGCGCGGAGGGGCGAGGCGGCCCGCGAGCTGAGGAGCAGGTGGTTTTAACGACCGCTGGCTGGTGCCAGGCTGGTGCCAGCAAGCCGAAGCTGCGGTGGTGGGCGAAAACCATCTGCGACGATAAGGTCGCGTGGGACTGCCGCCGCCGGAGCCCCGCAGCGCCGGAGCCGTGACAGAAGCCATGCATGCTGCATGCTTGCTTGCATGACATCAAGTGACTGTTTTAAAACGTATGCATGGATTTGGTAATACATATAATGAAAGAACTTTATATTTGTGGTATTTCGATTTTAGGGCACGTTATATTATGAGATATTATGTTAGGACTTCTGACTATTATAGAAAAGATTTTTAGGAATGTTAAATATTATAGATTGTGATATTTATAGCGAAAAAAATTAGGTCATATTATATTTAGAGATTTCGGTTTTCGGATATTATGATAAATTAAGTTAGGGGTGCTTATCATTCGGACATATGATGATTATGTCAAAAAACATTATGACACGTTAGATTATGGATAAAAAATTATGAGACAAAATAGAGAACCATAGGATACCTGTGGACGCTCTGCCCCACCTGGGGGACATAGGATATTAAGTAAGTAGCTACGCTTACAGGATCATATCCTTTTCATGAAATTTTCCATCACCAAAAAGTGGCTGCTGTATGCCCTCAATAGCTACACGAATTCAATCTTTGAAGTCTTGAATCGACGATGGGCTGTAGACCTTATCTTTCACGTGGCCCCAAAGGAAGAAGTGGCAAGGTGGTAAATCACAAGATCTCGGTGGCCAATTATGATCACCTATTCGAGAGATAACACGGTCCGAAAACTTTTCCCCTAAAAGATCGATGGTTTCGTTGCTTTAGCCACCGAGATCTTGTGATTTAACACCTTGCGACTTCTTCCTTTGGGGCTACGTAAAATCCACGAGGACGAAGTCGTGGGCAAAAGCTAGTTTCTGATAAAGCTGCTATGGGTGGTAGTTAAATGATTTCGACGATTCAAAAGTGCTTTCTATCAAGGCACATTTGAATAAAGAATAATATTTTGATTTTGATATTTATAATTTGTCATATAGATATATAAATATGTAAACAATTTGGTCCTCAGTTGACAGGCAGAGGTGAGACACGAATCACACCGCCACATTGAACTGCTAAATCAAATGAAGTCACGTGTTGGCCGGCGGCCAACGGAGTGTGGTCGCGGTTTAATTCTCATGAAACAACCGTGTCGGTCGTTTACCCGCGCTGCTCCGTTTACCTTATGACATATTACAATAAAACTGCATTCCATACGAAGAAAATCTGTAACTACTTTTTTTTTAATAACTTTGCCTTTTTCTTTAAGATACCGGCCAGTGCGAGTTGGACTCGCGCGCCGAGGGGTTAAGTACAGACTTATCTAAGCCACGGTAATCTTCTACAAACATCTCGCGTCACGTGTTTGTTCTCTCTCACACCAAGATCACTGTGTACAATGCCATCGTATTGCCAATACTCCTCTACGCCTCTGAGACCCGGTGTCTTTATAAGAGCGACATAAGGCGCCTAGACGTCTTTCATATGAGGTGCTTACGAAAAATTTTGCGTATATGTTGGCAACACCGAGTTCCAAATGGCGAAATACTCCTACGTACCAAATCAAATGGCATTGAGTACCTATATGCTTATTGGGGGCAGCTAAGATGGTGTGGGCATCTTGTGCGGATGGATGACTCCAGGCTACCTAAATCAGTGTTTTATTCCCAGCTGGAGGAGGGGAAGCGTAAACCTGGGGGTCAGTACCTTCGATATAGAGATGTTCTAAAGCGACACCTAACTGCCTGCGACATCCCTCTAGATTCCTAGGAAATACTTGCTAAACAGGGGCCTCAGTGGCGTAAAACGGTCTTTGATGCTTCTACCACCTTTGAGAGGAGGACGCTTGGATGATCTGGATGCTAAGTGTCTTATCAAAAAGAACCGCCATAAACCCACTTATCGATACACGTACGACTCATCAGGCCAGTTGCACTGCCAACCGTGTAACTGGGCTTTTAAAACTAAATTTGGATTTGCTAGCCATCTCCGCTCAAAACATAATTAGCCAGTTTTTCGCCATTTCTCTCACGAAGTCAAAACTATCAGAAGAAACTCTCAACACATGTGAATGCTCTAGCAGCTAAATTATCAGGATCTGGAAGTATACAACACACAAGTCTGAGGAGGAATAGTATCCCCTTTCTTAATAACCGTGTCACCAAATAATGAGTGACGTCAATGGACTTTTCCTCTTAGCTCTAATGACAAGGACAGACGAGAGTCAGAATAATTAATGGCTAAATGTAGACATGTACAGATCGCCATGCTTAGCAGGATACAAAAAACAGTGTTTGTTATCGAACGAACTCCTCCGCAACGGCTTGATCGATTTTTAAGAAATTTTTTGTGGCTCGTAGGCTATTTTCTACACCCCTAGAAGAGTGGCCCTTTCTAGAATTTTTTTTATTTTGCATGAAAAAATACTTGTAATTATTTATATACACCTTTGCATTATTTAAAAATGATAAATAAAGGACATTGTCGAAAATCGCCCCATGACCAACACAGATTTGATTTACGTCATTTATGTGTATTTCTCTAACGAAATAAAGAGTTACTTCAACTAACCTCAAAATCTGATTCTTTTTGATAAATAATTCGATTTCCAAGTTTGTCCGTAGTAATTGATGTGGACGTACAGTATTTACTAATGTCTAGTTATACGAAAAGTATTTTTTCACTGCTGTTGGTTTTGGGGCGAACAATGTATGGACGAAGAGCAATGTCCTTTAAAAATGAATAAAACCATTAAAAAATACCCCCGCCCGAGACGAATTTTTTTCTTTATTGATTTAATTCATATTTCAATACTCATAATCCTAAATTTTTACCCAACCCCCGTGAGCGTCAGTGTCAATGTGGACTCGACATTGACCTTCTAAACGGGAGGTCCGGGGTTCGATCCTGCCATGTACCAATGTGTTTTTCGTTTTTCGAATTTCATATGTATATTTGTCCGATGCTCCTACGGTGAAGGAAAACATCGTGAAGCAACCTGCACATTTGCGAAGAAATTCAAAGGTGTATGTGAAGTCGACCAATCCGCACTGAGCCAGCGTGGTTGACCAAGGCCTAAACACCCTAACTTAGGGTAGGCTCGAGCCCCTCGGCGAAGACTACATATGAGCTGTTGTGATGACACCAACCTCCATTTTTAATAGCGACATTAGTATTATTACTGGCGAACATCTTGGAGATACGGTCAATAATTGCATTACTTGCACGCATGCTTTCGTGTTTGCAATTATTGACCGTTTGTCCAAAAAGTTACGGTTTATATTAAGTTGTTCTCTTGAAATGCAACCGTCGCGCTTCCAGCGGTGTGCACTGGGCCTAAGGTCGCCGATTGACGGTCGTAAACCGTTCACAAAGTGAACTGACAATCTGGTGAAGGTCAGAAATCCGTTGGATGCGGGTAGCGCAGGATCGATCTGTATGGAAATAATAATCGGAGGTGGCCTTGCTGAACCGATGACGGCTCTTAATTCACACAATATTTAAGTATATGATGTGTATTCAACGCAAACAAACACGAGCAACGCTAAAGGCAAACAAAGACAATAGCACCATACCCAAATCAATATCTCCGCTTTCCATTTTAGAACAATATCATGTAACGAACTTGGCACAGGTGGCGCCCAAGAATCCAAACTGAAGCTGATGAGACAGCTGAGTACTTGAATCATTTGGGCCCATTGTTTTGTGTTGAAGCACCCTACTCAACGTCACTGGATTCAAAGGTGGCGGACGGACACACTCGCTCGTATCGCGCTCAGACGTCAGGATGTCATCCGCAAGACATCTGTCAGAGCGTAAGACACGCCTGCCAAATGTAAAGTGTCATTGTTTCTTATTGAGGCGGTTATTAATACCGTTATCAAAACTTAGAGGTTCTCAGAGATACGTTTGTATCTCCGTGTACTGCTTTGTCGAACATGATGATGATTTTATCAAAATCTTGTCCATCAAGTGAGGAGATATTAAGAAGCGGAGATGTTAAGTAAGTTACCTCACTAAGCGATTATACAGAATGGCACATTTTGATCAGTCAGTATGGGCAAGTCCTTAACTATAAGACAAACAAAGATCTGTTCTTAGGAACCATGTCATCGATTTCAGTGACAAGCAAAACTGCATACATAGATTTAAAAACACTTGTAAGTAAGTACTCAGTTCGGAATTCGAACCCGGTCGTATGGAAAAATAAAACATACAATATTTCTTTTTGGATATCGATTGTGTTGGTCAAATGCAGTAAATATGTATTACCTTAGATATCATTCTAAAATGAATAAAATGCATTATATTTTCCTTTAATTTAAGTAAGTTAGATGTTCGAAATGTCGACCATTTTATTCAATGCAATATTCAACTCGTGAACGCTTATCTCTTTTTATAAAAGGCTTTAATGATTGACTGACTGAGGTATCAACGTTGACTGGAGCTACTATAAGCATGAAATTCTGAGCAGGGACTCGAAAGCTCATGTAGGTGGGTACTATGGGTACCCATTAAAAGGAAGGATTTTGCAAAATTCCCAAAGGAAGCTCAGAAAAACATACCCTTGTCAATTTATTTAGGTAATTTTTTAATATGATTGTCACATCCCGTCATTATCTCTAATTTCATATATCAACTTTCCTCTACCTAAAGGTTGCCTGGCAGAGATTGGCGCGTAGGCTATAAGGCCACCTTTTGTTAATTCTTGTTTTGTTAGCACATAATTACGGATATGCGTTTTTTTTATTAACAATTAAGAATTTATTCAATACCATAACCAAAAAAAATATTTTCCAAAAAATAAAAACCGACTTCAAAAACACCGAAATGTTAAAAATAATTTATGAATATGTACAGACAACATCACACTTCTATATTGAAGTCGGTGCCAAACGATGATCTCCTAGAAAGTATTAAAATTTGTCATCGACTTCAATATAGAAGTTCGATGTTGTCTGTACCTATTCTTATATTATTTTTAACGTTTCATTGTTTTTGAAGTCGGTTTTTATTTTTTGGATAATATTTTTTTTTTATTTTTAACTTTTTAGTGAATGAAATATTTTAAGTGAAAGAAACCCTAATTTAATGCCAATAACAATACCAATACAATACCAATAACAGCTCACCTTTGGTGAGCTGGTATTGGTGTGGTGGCCTCCTGCAGGAGTATACTCTATCGAATACAAAAAGAATTATCAAAAATCGGTTTCATACACACAAAACACGTTGGAAACACCAAAAAATTTAAGGGGTTCCCTCGATTTTTATGGGATTCCATCATCAGACCCTAACTTTGATGACCACCCTTGGAGTATACTCTATCGAATACAAAAAGAATTTTGAAAATCGGTCCACAATTGGCGGCGTAATCGCGTACACAAAAAAAAAGACAGGCATCGAATTGAAAACCTCCTTTTTTGAAGTCGGTTAAAAATAAAGAAAAACCGACGAATTCAGTGAAGTAAAACAATATGGCGGGCGTAAATTTCTTCTGTCAAACTAGTTTTTTTTGAACATATTTACTATATTTTGCGCTACAAAAGAATAAACTTCTTGCAATTAATTTGTTTACTCGTGTTACTATGTTTTTTTGCTTACAAGTATGATGAAATTTCTCATTAACCGACTTCATTTTATTCTACTATCGCGTGGCGTTGGGCGGCAGTGAACTCTCGCTGCCAGTCATCGCTCTTAAGATGCTGGCTAGTAAGAGGGAATTGAATACTGTTGAACGGTGAATCCCTAAAATCAATCATCGCACATAATAAGGGCATCGCTTGATAATGACTTCACTTATTTTTAGGGTTCCCCAACTCAAAAACAAAATAAAACCGATAAAAAACGGTACCCTTACAGGATCTCTTAGTTGTCCGTTTGTCTATGGCTGCTCTATGTCATACAAGGGTTGTGCGCTCTCGAGTTTTCGCGTAGGGTTAGGACCCAATAGGGTTGCCAGATTTGCGTCGGTTGGCGTCGAATCCGGGATAAAAACAAAAACCAATTTAAAAAAAGAATTTTTCTTACTTGTATTTATCAATTTTTGCAGCTTCTAGAATTTTTTGCCAACCGGGTCCCCCTACCATTATAATTTTTTTTTGAAAAATCCATATGTTGCCCATTAAACTAAAAATTCTTTCATAAAAGGCGTTGCTAATAGTAATGGACAAAATAAACGAAACCAGCCTGCCAAGGTTGGGACAATTCTCTTTCCTCATGAACTCTGCCCATATTTGGTCGTTTTTCGGTCGAAATTTTCCGGGATGTTTTCTTCAATTCCGGGACCCGGGACATAATTGTTCATTCCGGGACAATCCTGGTGAGTCCCGGCCACCTTAGGCCCAACACGACAGTCTACAAATCCATTCAGTCCTGAGCTACAAATCTTGCTCGCTCGCCTCGAGTACTCTCTCAGTCGGCGTGGCCGTCTTCAAAAACCCATAATCCGCTGAGAGTATTAAATTTTTCTACTAAAATTTACCCGAATTGGAAACTGTAGGAAAGAGTCGATTGAATTCACACTCCAAGTGTATATGTTCATCCTCGCGTTTCTCCGAAACTAATGTGTTGAATTTCCATCTTGATTCTTCTTTTAACCTATCAAGGCTTTCATTAACTTTACTAGTAACTACTGGACCGGGATAGATGTCATCGACGTAGAATCAACAGTTTTTTTTATGATATAATCATTTATAATAGACTTTCGGTGGCTATGTTGCTTACTGATATACGAGACATGGATGTGGTGGTGTGGTGAGGAAAGGATTTCACCATAAGACGAACGGAAGACTTAGAACTAGCTAGAGTCATCTACTCAGGTACCTCTAGCTTACCTACTTCTGCCGGCAATTCGATGTTCTGTCTTGCATTGCTGTGCCGATCTAAAGACAGGCAGCTTACACAGGCAGTGAAATTACTGGGTTCTATGACTTGAAAGAAAAAAGAACGAAGAAAGTTTATTGACCTTTTGGGTAAATAACATAAGAACAAAACAAAACAGATAAGGAGGCCAAATAGTTCCGACTCAGCTAAAAACTTATGATACAACACTGTAACAAAAGCGCTGGTTTTCAGAACAAAAAAAAAAGAACATTAAATACTTACAACTTATTTATTTGAAAGAAAAAAAAATCCTTACTGTTTTAAAAAGAAATATTCCTACTTAATAAATAATAAGTAAAAAAATCTTAAACTTATCTTAAGATTAAAGTTAAAGTATAATAAATTAGTAATGGCAGCTCATAGGTACACGAGCCATTGCTAATCTATAATATAGTCTGTAATCTGTATTCCCGTTGGTTAGAAAAAAAAACAAGTTTCAAATGACACAAAGCTGTCAATTCCATCCATGGATGACCTCTATTATGTAGGTATAACAGAGGCATGAACTTATCGAATAAATCAATGAATAGAGGTCAGTGATTTATGTACATGGTCAACTCAAAGGGGTACTTACTGAGAACAATTAATTAACTTATAATCAAATTATTTGATCCTAACATCTCGTGGGAGAAGTGTTCGAGCACACGAACCCAGTACGAAAACTTAACACCAAAAGTCAATGAAATGCGGTAATGCTAAAAATGTTTCAAATCCGTGCTTATCTTCATGACATTTATGTCTCAAGCTGGCGACGTACATTGGGCCTTTGCGGAGGTTGTAGAATTGCAAATCTTACAGGAAATACGTAAATTATAGACGACTCACATAACTTACCATCCTGCTTCTTAGTTCTTTGCCAACTGTGGTCTCAACAATAGGGGAAAACATCTAACATCTGAGTCAAATTCCAATTCACATCTTAAAAAGGCAGACAACATCGTAAACCATCAACTCTAAATTACTTGATGTAGGTACAGTCGGCTTTAAAAGTAGATAAGCATTTTAGTACCATGTCACACCAACTATAGTCCATTGAAAAGTTACATTTGGGTTGCATTTGTCAGAGGACGCAATTATATTTTTGAGATATCAGGGAGGGGTTAGTGTAAAGTCAAATCCGAGTTTGTGGGGTTGCAACCCTTGTCCCGCGGCCGCCATCTTGGAAAGAGTGGTTTAAATGGTTTCTATGATTTATTTGATAAACTAGAGGTCTTACAAAAAAATTATCAAATAATTTTTTGTTGCAAATAAAATTCTCTACAACTTTGGTCAAGTAACTTCTAGCCGTAGAACCAAAAATTACAAAGTTAAAAGTGAAATTCGATGAAAATTTACTATGCTATTACTTTTTTCTGATCATTTTACAAAAAAATGATATCATACCATTTTTATAGAGGGGTTTTTAAATAATATTTCTTATGAAAAACATTTTTAATTTTATTCATTAATTAAAGATTTACAGCGCTGCGAAACGAATAATACTAGTGTGGGGCAACGTTATTTTTAATATTATTCATAATAACTATACATAAATATTAATAATTTGCCATAATTTCCAATCATCTTTTCATTATTTTTATGATAATCTTTGATAATGCAATATTGTTCTCTGACAAACGCACGCTAAGCCCAAAAAATGAAATATATCAATGAACTAGTATTAACAATACAATATAGGTATACCTTACCATACTAAATGAAAGGAATAGTTGGTGTGACATGGCACTAAATTATCCATCTACTTCGAGGCCGACCGTACCTCCTGATATTTACTTAGTCATCGATAGTCCTACATAGTTCCGGAGTGGGAGTCTACCGGTAGCACGCAAGTAGATAACCTAATTTTCCTAAGTGTAAGTTGTTTGAATACGAGTCCAATGAAGATTATGATTAATATTATCTGTGATATTATAATCTGTGCCTCAGTAACCGTTGTTGCGTATGATTGATCGCCGACAAGACGCCAGAGCGATACACGAAAGGCGTTTTGATATCCATCAAAGATTTATTCAACACAGTCAGATATTAACGTCAAAAATAATACAAAACTCTAATTATTATTGAACGATTTATAATGTGTAAAACTACTTACGATTTCGATAGAAACCCAACCATAACTAAGATAAGCAAGCACACATGTAACAGTTAGTGTAACGATCCTCCCTAAGTCAAACGGAACCCTAAATAGAAAACCCCTTTACACAGTTTTATTAGTAGTTTTACTAACAATTTATGCCTTTTAAAAGAAACGCACAGAATTGCTTTGATTTGTATGAAGTTTGGCCAATGATCGACTAGGACAGTCATTTTATTAGGATCTACGTTGTAACCGCTTATGTGACCCAAGATCTTTTCCAAGTGGATAGATATAGAATAAGCTTTACGTTAAAATAATGATGAAACTTATATGAGATCTTTATCACAATTTCCATTTTGCACAACACAAAGTAATCACATCAAATAGCGCATAATATCATTTTAGTTTTAGTGAAGAGTTCAAGATTTAGGCACCACTCCATAGTGTGAACAATTCGGCGAATCGTAGATAAAGAAGATGTGTCGGAAAAGTCGCCGAAGGGAACAACTCCAGTGCCTAACCTTCTGACACTGAAGCAAATATTTTTAGTAATAATCGACTAACGTGCCTAACCTTCTGACACGTTGCCGTTGCAGATAGTTCCCAATAAAATATATACCTTCACATCTCTTCAAGTTTTTATAGGTAAACACTACCATTTCATAGTGCCAAAATAATTCACTCACGAGACAAATAATGCATTAAGCACAAGCTCTTATTACAGCGTATTTCATAGCCGAGCTCAATGGAAAATATGATCCAAAACTCACTCCATATTACCAGATATTGGAATAAGTCACTAGAATCTCTTCGAGAAACTAGGAATAAATATAATCGTTGCAGGTTTCTTTCGGAGGGACCTGAATAAACGGTGCAGGTTTCTTATAGAGGGACCTGAATATAGCGTTGCAGGCTTCCTTTCGGAGTGACCTGAATAATCGGTGCAGGTTTCCTTCGGAGTAACCTGATTAAATTCAGTAAATTCATTTATGGAGATGATGATAATAATGATTTTAGCTTAAGGGTCCCTACCTGATGTATCGTGTCTAACCGAATCTATAAGCTTCTATTTGTGTAGTTCAATAAGAACAAACTAGCCCCATTTAAACGTGTGGTGTGTTGCGCTCTCTTACGAAGTGCAATATAAGACACCTAACTAACATTAAAAGAATAAGAAAGCGAGGTGAGAAGGGCCTCTGTGTGCCTATTTCCCTATACTCGTGTATGCGCGAGCACGGGCAGGTGGATTGGGATCGCCGTGTGCTCACGAACCCTATATACGTGGTGTAAATATACATATATTAATAGAGGACCAGCTTCTTTAGTCCATGCGTAGCTAAATGGGTGCAATTAAGGCATGGGTCCACTTCGACAGTCCCCCCGCCGCTAAACACTTCCCAAAGAAACCAGGGAACTTGAGTCACTATGTCGGTAAAGAGTGACTGCGCTGATATGTTCCAAACAACGCCCTCCCCTAAGGGAGTTAAAACCACAGTCTGTCGTAATCTCCGTCAGGTGACCCGACCGTGGTCCATCGAACCATGTCGATGTTTTTAGGTCTTCACAATTCGATATTCGAACTCGAAACACTAATATCTTAAAATTCACAAATAAAATCTTTGCAAACACAAATTAATTCAAATTAAATATGAAAAATCAAAGAGCGCGACGAAGACCAACCGGCTTGCACGAAATTCTGTAATGTTCTCTCTTCAATAAAAGCCTGTGACATTCCTGTCAAAATCAAATCCTTCCCAGTTTAAAATACTATTTTTAATTGTCATATTTCTATAACAATACTTCTTTGATCAAATAATTGACCGGACGAAAACATGGAGATAAAATCAATGGAGACGCTTCGACCATTGAACTAGATTTGGTTTCGTTACAATCGACCCCCAAAGTTTTTGAAATTTACTGGAGAAAACTTTTAAACCCCTGACTAGTAAATTATTTGACTCATCTCAACTTCCAACACAACAACGAAGAAACGTAAGTTTAGTAAATTAGTATCTCAAAATGTATTTTATATGGTGTGTTTTTAAACCTGAACTGATTACTCTTCATCCAAGCATCAATAATAAAAGCAAACTCCTTTTGAACTACTCTAGTAAGGCTCCATCCTCTAGCTTGGCATGCTCCGAGAAGAAACTTCCAGTTGTTAGTGGGAAACCCGCCCTAATGACGTCCAATGTATCTACCTTGGCTACCCAGGCCCTGGTTTAGCAGCGGCAGCACAAAGCATTTTCATTGGCCCCACATCGAAACACTCCAAACGTCCAAAGGCAAACATTACTATCCCACTTCAAAAGAGTATATTCCTTCCGAGACAAATTATAACCAGCCAGGAAAATGTAGTGTCATTTCAGTAATGGTTAGTTAGTCTAGCTTCTTGTGGAGTAAGGAAATGTCTTCAATTTTAGCTAAACTAAGCAGTTAGTGCCAAACAAAATTAAACGTAACACCAAGACACATATGAAGTCAATCCTTTGTTCAGAGTAGTGCTTTGAGATACCAACCCATGAAACTACTATCTATTAAAACCAGTCGAACAAATCTTTGAACCTCCCAAGTTCTTTCTTCATAAATAAAATAATATTATATAATACATATAACATTCTTCATGCATCTGTTTTCCCTTTCTATCATAACAAAGCTCCAAAGATTCCCCAACTAGCTATATAGATAGTTTATCGCAATGAAACTCAACTTCTGATTCATTTACAATTAATTTTTGTAAACTCTTCCCCTTTTCCAAATTAATTCACCCTATAGTTAACTTTAGTATAACGTGAATTTGTACAAGCAGCGACCGGTCCTCACAGTTGATGATTACATTTCGATAATATCGACATTTTGGTAATTTTCATATGCTCCGAAAATTCAATTATATGTATATACGCCACGTTCGTGTCAGTGTCCAGTGCTCATGTCATTTCTAAGTTCTAAAACCAGTTATTTAACCTAATCGATCTTATAAGACTATCAAAATGTATATTTTGAGTTTGAACATTGAACTTTATTCATTTATTGTACTAAATTCCCTTCCTACGGATCCCTAAATAAACTATCTGTTATGTCTATTTTAATTCTAATAGACCTAACGACCCCCCGCCTCTATAATTGCTTACTATTATCTTCTCAACCAATCCTAACCAAAATATCTTATTCAATACATTTTTGACCTAACGACACCCCGCCTTTATGATTGTTTGCTGTTATTTTCTCAAATCTTAAACAAAATATCTTAATAGACCTAACGACCCCCCGCCTTTATGGCCTATAAGAACGAACGCTGTCACCATCCTGAAAAGGAAACGTAAACGTATTCTAAGCATAATTTCAAGTTAATCCTAATTTCAACTGTTACGACCCCCAAGACTCAATTAAATCCGATGTAAGCCTTCAGACTCAGTTTCATAATAATACATAATATTTTTCTCAACAAGAAATATTATTTCTTTAATGAACAATATAAATTTTGTGATTTATTGTTATTAGTTGATTGGTAGAGAATACTTCAAGCACTAAGTCCGTCTTTTGTACACCTTACTATATGCCTAATATGTACGAGTACTTAAAAGATAAAGTTTCGGTGCTATATTCTTTGAATATTATGAAATCTCTTGTGATCGTACTATAGTTTGATAAAGGTTGCCTGACAGAAATTGTCCATGGCAATAAGGCCACCATTTTGTTCTTTTTAGTATGCTTTGTCCAGTTATTTATTATTTATTATCAAAAAAAAATTTTCTAACTATCTATGAACTGGTTCCCTCCCACTATGAGTAAGGCAGTAAGGTACGATGGCCTTCTTTTAAATAAATTATATTTTTTGAATAAACCATAATAAACCGTCGGAGACTCTAAACAATAGGCATCATAAGCATGAACAAATATCATCGCACCTCCTTATTAACGATATCCGGACAAGTAGCCGGTTGTGAGGCGACTAAAGTCAGAAGGAGTTATCCGTAGAGTGCAAAGGCCCCCTCAGAGACTGCAAAGACCTACAGGTCTCGTCCCAGATATGGTAAAACATCAACGGAATATAAGTGATAGCTATCCAACTGCTCCTTCTTCCCTATCCAGAATAACCTCTAGCCCATTATAATTTCCCCAAGTTGGTGCTTGTATAGTGTGCGAATTTGGCATTAGGGCAGCCTGGCCCTGCGTGTAGAGTATGGATTTTTGTAAATAAATTATAGTCCTAGACAAGATTTTATTTCAACTCGCCTAAGAACCTTATTTAACCTAACACCAAACAGTACAGAAATCCATTATAGTATAGTGTCACCTGGTCAAGCAATCAATAAATAAGACCCAACACAAGTTCTTACAATTAAAGCCATCATTCCATCCCACCTTAGTAAATTTCGAAACATCTTTCACAATGCAAAACCTAAACGCTCACTAGCTAAGTCAACTTAGCAATAGGGCTTGCGAACGATCGCAATATTATATTAATATAAGTGATGCAAATGTCAAAGAAAATAGCAACCAAAACACAAAGGGTTAAATTCTATCACCCGTTCGGGAGCTGCGTGTAAGAGATGCTCCTCGTATACTCGAATTTCAAAAATTGTTATTGACTCCATTTTCCCAACGTCGCGCTGACCAGCAAAGTAGTCATTATAGACCGCGGCAGTAATGTACTATAAGGTTGTTGATTAACAAAAAAAAATGACTATTCTTTGTATTTTTATTATATGCCTACTTTCGATTTAATACGCTTAACAGTTCAGCGTATTAAATCGAAAGTAGGCATAAAATGAAAATACAAAGAATAGTCATAAAACATTTTTTTTGTTAATCAACAACCTTAAATATTATTGCGGTATTCCGTTACACCCGGTATAGATAGAGAAAAAAATGCCATTTTTTAAATAAAAAGAAGATATACTCCTTTGTAAAAAATGCCTAGAGCTAAAATACGAGAAATGCACAATAAGTGCGTTTGCGATTTATAGCGAGATACATTTATAACTGGTAAGCTATGAGAGATAAGAAATGTGTGGGGGCAATAAAGGCGTAATAACGCTTATGGGAACAATAACTAATATCATTCGCGCCCCGGGGCGCCGAACATGACTACACATAAGATTTCGCTATACACATCTATAAGATTTACGTATTTAACCTATAGTAATACTAATATTATAAAGCTGAAGAGTTTGTATGTTTGTTTGAACGCGCTAATCTCAGGAACTACTGCAGGCCAATTATGGATCTTTCATCGTATGACATGGTAAAGAGAAAAAGAAGTCATGAAATGCTGCATTTCGTATTACCTACCTCTAATGATATCATCACTATGGCATAATTTCAATGATGTCATCATTAAATAATGAACAAATAATCAAAAATCTGACCGGAAATTGTATTTTTCGTCTTGAACTATGATATGATATGATATCATTTGCAAAACCATGAGATCGTTAATAGGCCCTCTGGTTCGAATTGAAAAATTATTTTTGTGTTGGATAGTCCATTTAACGAGGAAGGCTTTGCTTTTTCTAGGCTTTATAACATAACGATATTGTTATTTTCGGACATCCACGCGAACGAAGTCGCGGGCACAGCTAGTCTTTAGATATAGGTAAATTCAAATTTAACTCTCCTCATTCAACATAAACATTTACTTACATAATTAAAAACACTTAAAAGTTAAAAATACTACAAGAACACAGACAACATCACATTTCTATTTTGAAGTAGTCGGTGCCAAATTTTAAGACTTTCTAGAAGATCATCATTTGACACTTGAATATACCTAAATATACGAAGTCGCTTATTTTTTGTATTTTTTTACCTAATCGAGAAAGCGCGGCCTGCTCACCCTTCAAACGCGGCGCGGAACACAGCAATGCAAGCACCGCTGCTTGGCGACGGAAATACGGTAAGAGATACCCACTCAGAAGATTCTAGTTCTGAGTTTTCCCGTGGTTAACATAATGCTCATTTTGTGAAACTATACAATATATATACAAACGTGCGAGCAAGGCTAGCAGCTAGTGAAAAACAAACATTATTATTACACAACAAACAAACACCATCGACCGTACGCTACTGCGTAGTGGACGACTGGACATCGCTGTGTAGGTACAGATCACAGACGTATAAAGGGAAGGTACAGATAGTCATGTGGGTCTCTGTACACACAGCGCCCAAAGTAGGTCGGAACGGAACCGCACCGGAACACCGGAAGATTGACAGCACCGGAAGTGCGCCCAGGCGGTAGTAGGGTGACCACATTTTTTTTTTCAGCGCGCAGTTAGCTCACGAAGCCACCTGAGGCCTAAGCTAATTCTGCTAATCGTGTCTTCGTAAGTCAATTGTGACAAATATTTTTTTTTTGAAAATAAAGTGTAATGTTCAGTTATAAATGAAGTTATTAATTGCACAACAACACTAAAACATATATCTTAACTGAAGCTTGCACAATCATTAGGGATAATATTTGACTAAAATAAGGTACACGCACACACTCACACACACAATCATTCACACGCATAAACATAACATGAAGAGATACACAAGACTTGTTGAATTAGGTTTTATACATTTGTTTTATTTCCTGATATAATCAACCGCCGGGAATGTACCAAACACTTTGTAGCACAGGTGTTTGGCCTACATTCCCTATCAAGCCGAAACCTACCCATGTTAACATCTAATATTATAAAAAATTTCGTGTCACAGTGTTATCAAATCAAGCTCCTCCGAAACGGCTTAACTGATTTTTATGCAATTTTTTATGTATATAAAATATACACAAAACTTCTGCCCTCACGGGGAATCGAACCCCACACCTCGCGTTCAACACCGAGTGGTCTCAACCACTAGATCTCAGAGGCGCGTTTGTTATAAAAAAAAAGTTGTTTAGAAAAATCTTTTGTCATTACCGAGCCGTCAAACGTCTACGATAATAACAACTTTTGCAAAACACATTTCGCGGCAATCAACGCGAATGGTTGAATTTAATATCGCGAAGCATAATATCCATTATAAGGGGTGGCCGTGCGACATGGAGATGGAATGGAACTCGCTAATGAATTGCAAATTAATCTTCCATTTGCGAACTGACGACAATTATTTAAATGGCTGTACGCAAAACAAGAGGCCACATACTTATAGGAACGACACGATAATTGAAAAATGAATAAAAGTGTTTGTTATCGATCTGTTCTGAAACGGCTTAACCGATTTTTAAGAAATCTTTTGTGTATATTTGGAAGGTCTGAGAATAGGTCATAGGCTATTTTTTAAGCCTCTAGCTCATAACAGAATTTTTCTCTATGGCGAAATGTAGTACGCGAAGATAAATTGTTTAGAAAACTTTTTAAATACAAGCTTTTGGTACTCGTCAATACGAATCAAACGAGTCCAAACTCGATGGGGCTGTTTCGTTTTATTGCGGAGTTCCTATGGCCACCTTCCAGCTCCAGCATCAGATCAGCTCTATGTCATCTTAATATTGCATTGTCACGCGATAAACATAATATGCATGCAAATTTTCAGCTAAATCGAAAACCGGGAAGTGGGTCAAATTTAACTTACAAGATTTTATTACAGATACCGGGACAGGTGAAAGTAAATAAAAGCTTGTAAAAAGGCATGATAACTTTAAAAGGGTACCGATCACCATGGCCGTTCGGTATGGGGCTCCAAAACACGTGTTTCACCATTGCCTCTCTTTCTTTCTTGCAGCTCGCACTTAGCCGGTTTTTGTATACTGATGTCACTTCGATACGTTTCGTTCGAGGCTCAGCCATCTTTTCGTAAACGTTTAAAAAATATGTGTGGACGAATTCGATAAAAAACATTAAAAAGGCTCTCACCTTTTTAATGAGAGAAAGAAAGAAAGAAAGAAAATTTTTTATTTTGCCACCACACGACAAAAACACAAAAAATAAACAGAAAACAATACAACAAATAGGTAATGTGTGTATTGTTATGAAAAAAAAAATGTTTATGTTTAGTCAACGCGTACTAATCATAAAATAATAACCATTAAACCATTTTTTAAATAACATTACGCTGAAATGCAAACTCAAAATCAGCTTTGCTATTTTTTGGCATATATATTTTCACAAATTTCCACGAAGTCACGTCCGTATATAGTATATAGCTTTACGTCCGTATATAGCTTTACATCTATCAACATACAACTACCAGCTTGAGATTACTACCACATACAAACACTATTCGCTTGTGATGTAATGTTTTCTTGCAGAGTGATATTTATTGTATACACGGTTATTTTTTTATCACCCCGGAAAATTTAAGAGAAGCTTCAGGACACATCCATTATTATATAAAAAATTAAAAAAATTAAAAAGTAAAAAAAATCTAAAAATGCTGCTCTCAACTAGTGCAGCAATTTTTTGATATTTTAAAAAATTAATATAAAATTAAGGAGGTGTTTTTTTATTCATATTTTAATCATTCTACTACCATGTCGTGAAGCGTCCCTTAAATTTTCCAGGGTGATAAAAAAGTAACCCTGTATAGGGACAAACACGTCTATTTTGTAAATATAATATAGATGCAGATATCAATAGGATTCTTCGTGACCCATTTCTCTAATACTCATGTCAAATAATAAAGAAAATTAATATTTTTTTTAATAAGCACCGGTATAAGGTAACGCTAGTACCTACCTGCCTCTACTCAATCCACATTCTTTTCCCAGATGATTACCGTTCAGAATTTGCGGAAGCGGGTGGTTCTCGGAAAACTAATCACATTCCACTCTCAGAATAATAGGAACTTAGCATTTACGCAGGTACCTGTACGCAATTTCGAGCAGATTATTTTGTTTTTTATGAAGAACAAATTGAAAAGCCAATGCTTTTGATTAAATACTGTTTTATAACGTGAAAATACAGAGCAATACTTACCTACATAAAAAAATAAACTTGAATAATTAAAAGACTCTAAATAAAAGTCCAAAATGAGAGAGAAATATGTTCATCAGGATGATCTCAAGCTCAGCCTCAGGCAGACAAAAGGAAAAAATTAATTTAAAATTAAATTTGTCATCTTCACCCTCGACATCGTCATTCTCAAGACAACAGTGGGTCAGACAAAACTGATGGCTGTTGCGGAAAGAGTACATCAAGGCTCGGAACTAAGCCCACATCTCCTCTGCTTGGTGTTGAATATGCTCAGTCACTGGAACCTTTGACCTATCTCACTGAAAATGCTCAGTCACTGGTAAGTACCTTGGACCTATCTGTGCCGATGACGTTGCGATATGTTCGACATCCGAAAATGAATTTGAGCATGCCTTAGAACAATTGCAGAAAGGTGGCCTGACGCTGTTTCGAAGTCTCAATACATGGTCTGTAGCGATCCAAATTCCTAACACAACCCCAAGGGGGTTCTGTTAGGAATGTCATCGACTGACAACAAGTCGCCAGGTACGAATAATACAAATACTTGGGTTCCATGTTGCACTGTTCCGGAAATGGGATGTAAAAATGTTGCATCGTATAGCGGCAGCCTGGCTCAAATGGCGGGAAGTAATGGCATCACCTGTGACAGAAGAATGCTCGAAAAACTTAACGGCTTAGTGTGACATGATCAGGTCATTCTTTCTTGACATATGGCAACGATACTATGGGCACTAACTCAGAGCCAAAGCTGTTCCATTCGTCGCTGTAATGAAAATACCTCGGTGGATGACCTCTTTATGTTGTGTGATGTGCTAGGTGACGACACAAAGTTGACGACGAGACTCGATAAAATAGCAAAAACAGCAATGAGTACGTCTGTGTCTCAGTGTACATGATATAGCCCACAAGCCACATGAGAGCAGGTTGCGTTGGTTTGCTTAGGTAAAACGACGACCTGGGGTGCTATGTCAGACAACCTCCTTGTGGTGCACCCTGGGCAACCCGGCAGATTTTCTGCCGCGGGCTAATAGTCTGACGAGAGGCCCCCCATGAAGGGTGGGCGTGGGATGGCCGGGTTCAACCCGGCGGGCCACTTTGTGTGGCCACCCACTTCATGCGGGGAGGGGCAAAGTCCCCCCTTCTTATGGTAAGAAGAGGTGTGGCTTTCGCCGGAAGCCGGTTTTCGGCTGCTGCCTTCTGTGGTAGCAGGGTTGTGGTGAGTTTTCTCGCCATGGCGCTCCGCGCCTGCAGGGGATTTCCCGGAGCTTCAGCTCACCCGCGCGGTGGTGGACCCGGGGGGTCTGCCGTCGGGCAACCCGTTACCCGCACTGAGCGGGCCGGGGGTCCGGCGCACTGAGCGTCGGGTCGCGTGGAAGACAACCACAATAAAAAATCACCCCAACCCCAAGGTGGCGTCTCCGTGCCGATGGGGTGCATGGCTGGTGGGAGACCAGTCCCAAGCGGAGAAAGGGAGTGCATCCCAAAATGCATTAAAATGGAATCTGACAAAAACGAAAATTGTCCCCAGGGGGTATTAGTCCCCCCCGTAGGACCGCGCGAGGCGGCTGCGGGCAGCCAGGCGTATCTGGGGCTGGCTCTACCACATTCCACCCTTCCTTCATGCGAACCCGTTGAGAGCGGGCCACCACCGGTATCCGGGCCGGCTGGTGCAAATACCACCGATGTGACCGGTAAGAGCTTCAACCCCCGACGGCGGTTCCCGGGTCGTCGAGGGGTAAAAATGCGACCGGACGTAAAGGAGGGAGAAGGAGGATCGGCATATCTAAGCTTATGCTCGATTACGATGCTCCAGACGTGTTTGCCATCTCTGGTGAATCAGACTACTTGTCCGAGGCATCATCAATAATGAGTACCGACAGTGGTACCAACGCCCCTTTCATTTGGCGAAAGAGAGGGCGCGGTGAAGTTGGCGACGGGGAGGAAGGCAGCAATGATCCTTCATTCGAAGATGTTCCGCTGTCTTCTCCTAGAGCCCCGAAGCCCAAAGGGAAGAGAGGAAGAGGCCGCCCACCAACCACCGGTGAGTACGTGGGGCTGGCCAAAGCAAAGGCGAAGTACCTAAGGCTGGAGCGCCTGGAACTCCAATTGCAGGCGGAGAGGGATCTTTCGGCTATGCCAATCGAACCCCGGAACACACGACGCACAGCTCCCGCACCAACGCCGGCGTCAGATGTGCTATCTCCTTTGGAAGAGAGCGGCAGCGACGACCCTACGCTCACTATCACCGAGCGTATGGGCCAAGCCATTCACATTATTAATTATGTGGCAGAAAGGTCCTCTAACCTAAAGGGGACCTTTGTCAAAAAGTTAAAGCAGGCGGCGGCGAGCCTTCGGGAGGACGCAAAAACTCTGGCGACGCGCACTGTCTCCGACGAGACGACGCGCCTACAGCAGGCGAACTCCCGCCTCGAAGCGGAATTAAAGGCTCAGAAAGAGCGAATTGCCGAGCTGGAGGCAAAAATGAAAGACCTCCAAGGGAGGAGCCCACCACCTCCCCCTCTAGCTACAAAAACGACAGAGACCATAGCTCCTCCTACCATCGAGGAGCTAGAAAATCGGTTAATGGGGCGCATGGTTGCTCGGCTCAACGCCAGGCTCGAGGGGTTGGAGCCTAGGGTGAACCCTGAGCCGCGCCTGCGCCCCACTCTAAACCACGAAAAACGAGCCGGGGTAAACACCTCTTCTATGGCCAATGTGACGCAGACACCCGCTGCGAAAAGCACTCCCTCTGTGCTTGAAAACGCGGCTCCCCTCAAAAGGCGCAGACCAGCGGGGGGAAAGAAAGCCGCTGCGGAGAAATCCACAGCGAAGGAGCCACGCTCACTACCGACGGCCACGTCCAATACGGAGGAGGTTTGGACCACGGTGGTGAGGCGTAACCAGCGGAGAAGACGGAAGGAGGATGGCATTCCGGCAACTACCACCATGCCGAAGCAGCCTCCTCCACCCCCAAAAAGGAAGGCCCCTCCTCGGCAACTCAAACTTCGTACGCCGAAAACGGCGGCAGTAGTGCTGACACTGCAGCCAGGAGCCGAGGAGAAGGTGATTTCGGCCGCCAGAGTCAAGGTAAGCCTCGCGGAGCTGGCCATAGAGGGTGTCCAGTTCCGCAGGTCCTTGACTGGGGCGGCCGTAATCCTCGTCACGGGTGATGTAAAGGAGGCGAGCGCGGTCAACCTTGCTGTTGCCCTTAAAAGGGTAGTTGACCCAATTGTTGCGCGGGTAACCGTCCCAACAAAGATGACGGAGATGTTGGTTTCCGGACTGGACGAATCTGTTCAGCCGGAAGAAGTAAAAGAGGCACTCGCAAAGATCGACGAGTGCCAAGTCGAGGAGGTCCGGGTGGGGGAGATCCGCCAGGGCCGCTACACCATGGGCACGGCATGGATGTGCTGCCCGGTGGAAGCGGCAAAGAAGATAGCCTCTGCCAAGAGGCTGCTGGTGGGATGGTCCGCCGCGAAGGTGAAGCTCCTCCAGCTCCGCAAAATGAGGTGCTTCAGGTGCCTCAAGTCGGGGCACCTGAGGGTAGATTGCAGAGCGGAAGTGGACCGGAACGCGCTCTGCTACCGGTGCGGGGAGGCAGGGCACAAGGCGTCGACATGCTCGTCGAAGCCTAAATGCCCATTGTGCGCAGCGGCCGGGAAACCGGCAGACCACCGCCTTGGGGGTAAAACCTGCTCTGCCCCCAAGGCAAAAATCAGCAGGAGAAGGAGGAGGGTAGCGCCAAACAGGCCACCCGAGACTCCGGGCGGGACGGAGATGGAGGTCACCGAGGATGTAGTCGGGGCCCCCATCATCCAAGAGGAGGCGGCCGCGGGAGGGGTTTCCCGCGCAAAAAATAATCCCCAACCCCAAGGCACCTAGTGCTGGGACGTCACGGGGTGTAAAGCGGCGCACAACACCTGCGTCGCTCACAAAGCAGCAGAGCCACGCGCCTTTTGGCATAGCGCGAGTTCGGCAACGGACGACTCACAGGCAGGGGGTCAGCGGGAACAAGGCCTCGCTGTGGTCCCCTTCCTCCTGTCTTGTGACGGACGGAGGAGCTGCTGGGGGTTTTTAGTGGGTAGACCTGGACCGATACGGCCCGGGGAGTCCCACATACCCTCGTGGCTTAGCTCAGCCACGAGGGATGCGTAAAGCATTTTCCCCCTCCCAAAAAAAAAAAGTAAAACGACGACCTAATTGCGTGGGTATTGATGACACGGCTATCTGAACATCGCAGGGTTCAGACCAAGAAGGCGCGTAAAGACGAGGCGGGCAGACGTGGTGAAGAGAGATCTGTCTGTGATTAGTGGCGTAACTATAGGGTGGCAAGACTGGCAAAATGACCGGGGCCCCGTCCCAAGAGGCCACGAACGCAGAAGTAACCCAACATTTTTAACACAATTTAGTAAAGTACTTAAAAACAATTACAGTTAGACACAACTAAAGGCCATTTACAAATTCAAAAAAAATCGAGATTTAAACGCAAAGAGAAGAATTTTACCTATTTGTAGGACCCACAGCACATAAATCATACAATTGACAATAAATATATCAAGTGTATCAAGTAATTTGACGAAACCGTTAGCGTAGACGTCGAGTGACGTACGGGACAAATATTTTGTTTGGCCTAGAGAAATTTGTTCCAGTTTGAGCGTATGTGCATGTGATATTCTATGTTTGTATCTGCACTCACGACACAGGAGAAAATCCTAGTGAGGGGCGACGTTTTTAACCTTTGACTGGTGACATGCTTTTTATGTAACATAAGTGGTGACCTGCGGTCTGACAGGCCGCTCCACTATCTGGTCCCTAGCGCGCAATTTATGTAACGTAGCTAATCAAACTGCTCGATTATATTATATTTTATACTTTAATTAGGAACATGTAATCATAAATCTATACTGTCTTATAAACGACAATATTCATGTGAGATCAACAATTACAAAAAAATATATATATAAAAATCGAAAGAAATCAAGAAAAATAATCTTTTTTCATAAGCTGTTACATAAATCAACTCAAAAAAAAATTAAAACTTTAATAACAACAGCCATTTTACAAAACTGACAATGGTCAAACTTTGGTTTCTTTATTGGCAGCTCGGACACAATTGTTGTTGCTCGGACACAACATGTTTTTTGCAAGAGGTAATTAGACTTGGTGATTAGACTTCCGATTCACAAGGACAACTGGCACTAGTTTTCCTTGTTTTTGGCATGTTTTCGGAAATTTGTGGCTAAGGTGGCAAATCAGAACCTAAAATAAGCACCAGATTCAATTTTATTTCTCGTGGAATACGACAATTGTTAACTCTTCGCTGCATGTTGTAAAACTGCGTTTCTGGCCAATATTTTTATAGACTGTCCACGATCAATAGTATTGGCACCATCACCACCAAAAATACCAAAAAAACACAACATTAATGTTTTAACAAAAAATCACACAAGTGGTGACATGAGGTCTGACAGACCGCTACCAAATTTTAAATAAATTTTACTTAGCGATTTAAGACTGTCCGACGCAACTACCCCTGTCTACAGCATAGACGGAACTAAACTCGAAGCTACTCAGGCGCACACACGCGTGAAGAGCGGGGAAGGGGGTAAAACACGTTTTTGGTGTCGCCGCTCGGCCCGTGAGACCGCTTGTCACCAGTTAAAGGTTTTAAATAAAAAAATTAATAATATTACGTGTGGACAAAAATATGTTCTGCTTATGATGAACAGAAAATGTACACTGTACATTTTCTTTTCATCATAAGCAGAACTCAATATCACTGTACATTGTACAGTGATATCACTGTACATTGTACAGTGATATTGAGTGCGCATTATATCTTTTTTATGATTTAAAAAGAAATATTGGCTTAATAACCGGCTACAGTTATCCTTGCCACGGATAGCAATAATAACTGTCAGGAGAGAGAAAGATCCTCCCTCACCCTGAAGTCCCGAAGGAAATTAGAGTTAAATGGGATGACGTGTAGGGTTAGCCTATAGGTTACGATAACCGCTTATCATCAGGGCCTCGATTCTCCTAATCTTATCTAAATAATAATAATCGTGTTTCTATGGCAATTCGACAGGTACAATAGCTTATTTGACAATATGCTTCCTAATGTCCTATTTATTAATAAAAGTGACTAATAACCAATGTTTTGGTAAGCTACTTCTGATAACAATATAGCCGTGTCAAAAAGGAGTGACTTATTAAAGCGTAAGCCGAAATTAGACGGTTCATTTTTGCTTTCATTTTCGATGCTTCATCCATGAATGACAGAAAATGAAATGTCTAAATTGACGTTCATCGGAATGTGCCTCCGCGATGAAAGCGTCCGGCTTCCGATCGTTTTCACTAGCATCTTTTATCATTCATCGGCAATGAACGACAAGTGAAATTTATTTTTTCCCGGTCAGTTAACTTGAACGTTTACGTACAATATCAAAAACGCCAACGGCCTTTTTGCTATTTTTCGCGCCATGGGCCCTTAAATTGCGACCGCTCATTCGCAGTTCATTTTGTGGCTCATTTCTCATACCATCGCGTCGCCACGGGCGCTGTGTTCTCGCGGGAATTCCATGAGGAATTCCACGAGGGAGACTCTGTACCAGGGTCGGGCATGGTTACCTCCGTCTTACCTATTTCTGCCGCAAAGCGGCAGTGCTTGCGTGGTGTGTTCCGGTTTGAAGGGTAAGATATGGCAGTGAAATTACTGGGTACCGTGACTTTACATCTGATGTCACAAGTTGGGAGCGTACACTGTGGCTCTTGTGGGGGTTATAGTTTTGCTGCAAATCTCACAGGAGCCGCATGTATTATAGGTGACTGTTACCACTTACCATCAGGTGGGCAGTTTGCTTGTTTGCCAACTTATCGCAATAGAAAAAAGAGGAATGAAGCTTTCATCAAAAGTGAACCGTCCATACAAACAACGCAATTTACTGTTCATCGTTCACTATTCATCGCAGAAATGAATTACTTTTGATTAACCGTCTAATTTCGGCTTCGAAATTGTACAGGTAGGCCGTATAGTTCTTTGCCACCTCAGTTAATTGTGGTAGTCCCTTAATTTTTATTGTAATAAAAAAGACTTGATTTTATTGAAATAAATACAAAATATGATACAACATTCGCAATACATTTTTTTAATTATTCAAAAATACTAATGGGACGAATTGCCGAACATGTTTTTTTATTCAGCATTTCCTCTTTGTATAGCGTGTAAGACAAAACATCGCAGATCGAATCCAAATGTTAAAGAGGCGTATTTCCACCCTTTATCGTAACATTGGCAAAGACCCTGGATAAATTTGAGTTCAACGGACAGCTGAGACATACTTCCTCCATTCTACAGGAAGATACTAAGTGGGGCACGTTTCCAGACGTCTTCCCGAGTAATTTACGGGCACGTACGGGTGATTAATGTTTTGAAATATTCACGCAATAAGCTCGGCTACAATACGTGTTGTATTATTTTGTGTAAAATTCACGTGTTTGTATATATTTATTTTAGATATTTCTGCACATTTTGATTTGATCGTAGGTACACGATATAGAGATAAATATTTATAAATTACAATATAAATACGAGTACGTTCGCGTAGAGCACGCGACTTAAAGTGAACTCAATATGAATGTGTGAACTAATCTAACTCAGATACCTACTCCTAACGAAAATAACAAATTGTCATTAGCTAGGTTACAATAGGAATCTATACTAATATTATAAAGCGGAAGAGTTTGTTTGTTTGTTTGAACGCGCTAATCTCAGGAACTACTGGCTCGAATTGAAAAATTATTTTTGTGTTGGATAGTCCGTTTATCGAGGAAAGCTTTAGGCTATATAACATCACGATATTGTTATTTTCGGACATCCACGCGAACGAAGTCGCGGGCACAGCTAGTATAATATAAAAACGAAGGACACAAACCAAGATTCTGTAGAGAGTATAGGTACTCGTAATTAACCTGAGGATGAAAAAACGAATTTAACGCATTTTTTATCGTCCGAAGAAATACACCTGTAATATTGTAAATAAATACAACATCCAAGCGTGAAGAGATGTCCCGCTCCAAATCGTTGTCACCGCAGCGACTCGCTCCCTAGCTGGGACGCGCACATCGCGGCGTAAATAGGTCAGCGGCCTATTCCACTATCACCACATTGGGCACTAAAACGGCCTCAAACGACCAAAGCACCCAAAGTATAGCCTCAGAGATTGCCTCAGATTAGGCAGCTTGCCCGGGGCACATGTCCCCCGTCACCGCCCCCCCCCCCTCCCCGCGGCCCGCTGTTTGACAGCTGTCTCTCATCTGGCACGCCCAAGGACCTTATCAAACACGAGCACATACGAGAAACAAGCACCTCGCACTCACCAGTCTACCGACGCACTTGCTGGTTGATATGCGGCGCAGCAAATGCTTCCTTTCAGTATCATTATCACTGTCCGTGCTGTCCTCCAGGAAAACCGTGATTTTATCGTCGCGAAGCACATTTCCGCCGGCCACTGACATCACTACGCGGGCGCTCGCACACTAAACACTTAGCGCATGTTAAACGCAACTACATCATACAGAATTAACTAATAATTTACATTGTGTACGCGGGCCGCTACCTCGGTGACATTTCAAGGGGGCGCCATGACAATTCTGACAAGAACGCCGCTGAAAACAAAACAAGCCTGAAATGAAACCCCTGGAGCGGCGCTAGCGACATCTGTTCGCGTCAGCGAGAACGTTTTGCTGTTCGCGTTTGGCGAGCTCAGTTTGTTTGCTCTCCAGAAAATGTACGTAGCGACATCTATGGAAAATGTAGGAAATTAACTCACTGAAAAATTTCAGAAGTTTAGCCAAGCTTTCCGAAACAGTTTCATGAAAATGTACATAGATGGCAGGTTTTCCATAGAGGAAGGAATGTTTTTTGAGTTCAATATTTTTTTTCCATAGATATTATATTCTATCATACAGGTGCCTGGTTCGTTCGGACTTATAATTTCTATTTCTTATATTGCACTAGCTGTTGTTCGCGATTTTTTCTGCGTAGAATTCAGTAATATCGTCAGTTGGGCTATAACACGACCACTCAATAAAATTTGGGATTAAAATTATGTCCTTTCTTGGGGTTCCAGTAAGGGTTCAAGATATCCCTATACCAAACTAAAAAAGAAAATGGTTTAACAGTTAAGACAGACTGAGTTTCATTACAATATTTGATTCTTTTTTGGCAAACAAGCAGGCTACCCACCTGGGTGGTAAATAGCTACAGTCGCCTATAGTAGGTAGGTACACTCGAATACAAAAAGATCGATACTGTCAAAGTTACAAAAAAATGTATACGCTATGAACTCTACCTTAATGTTAAGTCAATGAAGTCTGTCAATTAATATACATATTTTTGTAACTTTGACTGTATCGATAATTTTGTATTCGAGTGTACCATGTGATTCTTGTTGAGCTACAAGTCTACAACCACTACAAGAGCGCCAATGTAAATCGCCAACTTAAATTGTTACATAATGTATAGTATATTTCTTATAGGGGAAAGATGTCAAGTTACAGTACCCAGTAATTAGACTGCCTTTTTTTATTTATTTTTTTATTGCTAACGGTGGCAGACGAGCCAGTGGCCCACCTGATGTTAAGTGGTAACCACCGCTCATAGACATCTGCAATGCCAAGGGCACAGTTCAGTCACTGCCTACCTGGATAGAAATGCTCCTCCTAAACCTAGTTTGAAGAAGGACATATCATAGCGCTCAGGAAACACCGCAGTTGGGAGTTCGTTCCAAAGCCTACACGTACGTGGTAGGAATGAACGCTGAACGCCTGTCTTACCACTCAAACCGACAGACATATTGCGGAAAAAAGCAACCGGTTGTTAATTATACAAAGGCAACGCGATCAACAAAGTATCTCTAAGTGGTCTGTGATCTGCAAACAAATTAAACAATCAGTTGCTGTGTCCAAGCGTTGACGTGCATTTCTAATCCGTCAGTTGCTCGCATATCGCGCTGACGTAGCGCAATCCAACGTTACATTGTACAATCGCAGCTGTCTCTACAGACTCTGAGCGTGTGGCATTTGTCTAGGGCCTCTGTAGTACAATGGCCCTAGACAAATGCCACAAGCTCACTTTTCCGCAGTCGTTCCGCAGAAAAAAAAATATGGAAATGACAATAGCTTACGACAACCTTGCGCTATTTTCTCCGCAGCTAATGTCACCTCCATACATTTATTCTGAGGAACGACTGCGGAAATGTTAGCGTGTGGCATTTGTCTAGGGGGCCAGCTCGGTAATATGCCTGGGGAGCAGAAGTGCATGCACCACTGCTTGGTAGCAGATATAGACAAGATAGAGGTACCCATGGATCACTCTGGTACAAAATCTCCCTTGCATTGTATACATTAACATTCATGTATACAATGCAATTTTTTCTGTACTCATTATCTTTGAACTTAAAAATGCAGCTCTTAAGTCCAGCTGTTGCTGTGGTTACAGTGGTCCATCTGATAGTCTGAAGTTTTGTGTAGTTTTATATATTGTATCTAAAGCGCGTATATGCATGTGTATGTCCGTATGCATGTACATTTGCATGCATGTGCATGTGCATACATGCATGTATAAGGAAGACAGATATTTATGTTGAGTGCACTAATTATTGGGTTATAGTTGACCACAATACTTACATTAATTACATTGTTTTATGTGATTTAACTGTAATCTGTACTGTGTACCGTCTATTAAATAAATAAATAACATGACTATGAACCATTTGTCTGTTACTATTAAAAATGTTTTGTCTCTTGATTTTAGACAATACGTGTTGTCAAAAAAAGTTAACAACTTTTATTCGGTGGAGAACCAACTTAAGTAGTCTGAAATAAAACTTTTGACCAAGAAGTACGCAAGTACAAAATTAATATAAATACTTACTGAAGAAAAAAGAACAATAATGACATGTATAGAATTCCATTTGAATTTTCTTCTTTTGTCCGATTTCCAAATTTTCGACCATTGTTTCTTGAAATCCGATGTAAGATGTACACAGTGTGAATTTTCTATATTTTTTTATTTAGTTTTTAAGTTAAATCTATGTTACAATTTAATGTACACTTTTGAAGAAATTTTGAGAAATTAACAAGTTCTGCACGTGAGATTTGATAAATTTTCAAGATGAGGGAAATAATTAACATGCAGGTTGGAGCTTGTGGAAACCAGATCGGGGGAAAGGTGAGCAACTATTTATTATTACGGTAGTCGGTAGTACAAATATTGGAAGAAAAGAATTCAACAACAAAATTTTCACAACAAACTCACAATTTGACATTTCAATTTTACTACATAGATGCCTAGAATCATGTTTTATGTTATTTGCTTCGAAATATGGAGAAACTGTAATAAGCGACAACATGCTTTTCCATATTTGCAACCCAATAAATGAATTAAAAAGATCGAAATTCTTCTTCTAATATTATCTTCTCTCTAATAGGTATATAAAATTCTCGTGTCACAGTGTTTGTTACCAAACTCCTCCGAAACGGCTTGAACGATTTTTATGAATTTTTTTGTGTATATTTGGCAGGTCTAATAAATAGCTCGTAGGCAATTTTATACCCCTAGGTGATAAGGGTGGCCCTTTGAGCTTGGTGGCGCATTGGCGCGTGCGCTCAGCGAACGATTGCTAAGGTTAAGCAACGTTGGCTGTGGTCAGTCTTATGATGGGTGACCAAAATACGAAACACCTCAAGCTCCTCCGTGCTTCGGAAGGCACGTTAAACAGTGGGTCCTGCGCCTGATCTCGCCCCAGTCGTGTCGGCTAACCGTCCCATCGGACTAGGTGAATGAAGGAACAGAGAGTTCACTTGCGTTTGCGCAGTCACTTGTGCACTATAATGTCTCCTGCGCAGATGGCTAGTCTCTGTTGAGATTGACCGCCGTGACCGAATATCGGTTAGGAGGACATTACATTATTATTAAGGGTGGCCCTTTAAATATGGTTTTTTGGCATTTTTAAAAAATTTGACATCAAAGTATGATTATCACTCCAAATTTTCACCTTTCTACCACCAACTCTCATTTCTAACCGCCTCCATGGTCTAATGGTTGAGACCACCGGGTATTGATCGGGAAGTCCGGGGTTCAATTCTCCATGGAGGCAAAAAGATTTTTTGCTCAGTTTGGTGAAAAGGCTTTTGAGCCCGACTGGCTAGCTACCACCGTCTTACCTAAGTTTGTCGCCATAATAACAATGTTTATAGCCTTGTTGTGTTCCGACAATTTATAGGTAAGATAGCCAGTGCCTCAGCTGTTGAGTCCAGGTGAATCTCGCTTCCACCTTCGGCCTTATCATCACTTACCATCAGGCGAGATGAAAGCCAAGAGGTTCCCTGTCGTATGTTAAAAAAAATGAACAGCGATATTTAATATGTTTACTGGCGAAACGTAGTTCGCGGGCACAGCTAGTTTTAAATAAAATATAAAAAGCTTTTTTCAAACGTACATTTTTTTAGCATTAACACCTAATCAAAAACGTCTTTTAGCTGATAAAAAAATGGGGGCAAGAAACTCGTCTATAGGCTTTATGAGATCGACATTTGAGTGGAATTGAATTGAATTATAATTTGTTTTCCGAGAATACATAGCTGTGGATATCGCATTCTAGTGAAAGCTTTGTCGTTTGAAAATACCGTGGTGCTACTGGGTGGCTTGGTAGCACAACGGTAAATTTTTTATGCCCGTGGTGCTCTACTGGCAGCAATACTAGTGGCACCACGGGCAACAAACGAAACATATATTTTTTTTTTATTTGAGATGCAAAGTAGTTACATTATAAATTTTATTCGAAGAAAACCTAATACATAAAATATTGTAACAGTTTTATCCACATATCACACGTAGATTAATAATTGAAACATAAAAAAAATTCTTACGCCTAAAATACAAACTATACTAACGACTCTATTTAGCAATATTTATCACAATAAATCTTATATTTATTTTACGTAATGACTAATGATTGAACCGTTTTTCCCATTCACAGTTCTGGGAGGTGATTTCCGACGAGCACGGCATCGACCCCAGCGGGAGCTACCACGGCGACTCGGACCTGCAGCTGGAGCGCGTCAACGTGTACTTCAACGAGGCGTCCGGCGGCAAGTACGTCCCGCGCACGCTGCTACTGGACCTCAAGCCCTCCACCATGGACGCCGTGCGCTCCGGCCCCTTCGGCGCCCTCTACCGCCCCGAGAGCTTCGTCTACGGCCAGAACAGCGCTGCCAACAACTGGGCGCGCGGACACTACACCGAGGGCGTCGAGATCCTCGAGTCCGCCCTCGACGTCGTGCGCAGGGAGGCCGAGGGCTGCGACTGCCTCCAAGGCTTCCAGATGTCCCACTCGCTCGGAGGCGGCACCGGCTCCGGCCTCGGCACGCTCCTGATCAACCGCATCCGTGAGGAGTACCCCGACCGCATCATCTTATCCTTCTCAGTGTTCCCGAGCCCCAGAGTGTCGGATTGCGTCGTGGAGCCATACAACACCACCCTCGCGGTGAACCAGCTGATCGAAAACACCGACCACACCTTCTGCTTGGACAACGAGGCTCTGTACGACATATGCTTCAGGACGCTCAAACTCACCACGCCGACGTACGGCGATTTAAATCACCTAGTTTGCGCTACCATGTCTGGCATCACGACGTGCTTGCGGTTCCCCGGCCAACTGAACGCAGATTTGAGGAAGCTCGCCGTCAACATGGTGCCGTTCCCGAGACTCCATTTCTACACGCCCGGCTTCGCCCCTTTGACGTCCAGGGGCGGACAGCAGTACAGAGCGCTGACCGTGCCAGAGCTGACGCTGCAGATGTTTGACGCCAAAAACATGATGGTCGCCTGTGATCCGAGGCACGGTAGATATCTGACGGTGGCCACGATATTCAGAGGGAGGATGTCGATGAAGGAAGTGGACGAGCAGCTTGTGAACGTGCAGAACAAAAACAGCACGTACTTCGTGGAGTGGATTCCGAATAACTGCAAAATAGCCGTATGCGACATACCTCCGCGAGGGCTGAAGATGTCGTCGACCTTTATCGGCAACACCACGGCTATCCAGAATATATTTAAGAGGATGGCGGAACAGTTCGTGGCCATGTTCAGGCGGAAAGCTTTCCTGCACTGGTACACCGGGGAGGGCATGGACGAGTTGGAGTTCACAGAAGCAGAGAGCAACATGAACGACCTGATCTCGGAGTACCAGCAATATCAAGACGCCACGGCAGACGATGAAGGGGAGTTCGATGAAGAAGCAGAAGAAGGTGAAGGAATGGAGGAATAACGAGTTTGGTTGATCATTTTGTATTGTCCTTGTGAATGTCCCGAATTAAATTTTTGCTTCAATTTTTCTCTTTTAATCCATTTTTTTACCAAAGGTGCTTATAATAAAGCAAAGTATAATATTATATTTACCGACATGGATCATCTCACTTGATGGTTAGTCACGAAGGTTGATATGAACCTAAACCGTGTGCGTATGGATTGAGGAGGTGTGAGTCTATCTGGCTGGCCCCAACGAGATTTATTAACAGGTGATAGCTTTTCATAAAGACCTTATTTTGTACCTAAAGAAAATAAATGAAATATATTTTGTACCTCGCCAGTTTTTGATTAAATGAGGTTTTTATAAAGTGTCCAGCCAGCGGGCCCTTTTTCAATATTATATTTTCAGATCGTCCAATAGTGCTAGGATTTGGCAACTATTATGTACCTTACAAATCGAAAATGTTCGTCCTTCTGTGAGCTATACTTCAGAAGATATTCAATATTTAAACCAACGTCCAGCTAGCGGGCCCCTTTTTAAATATTACATTTTCAGATCAGCCAACAGTGCTAAGAGTTAGAGACTATTATGTACCTTGCAAATCCAAAATTTCGTCCTTTTGTGAGCTATACTTCAGAAGATATTCGTTATTTAAACAAACGTCCAGCCAGCGTGCCCCTTTTTAAATATTATATTTTCAGAACGGCCAATAGTGCTAGGTGTTAGAAAGTATTATGTACCTTACAAATCCAAAATTTCATCATTCTGTAATCTTTACTTCAAAAGATATTCCTTAATAAATGGCTGGCTGGCTAGACGTTTGTTTAAATAACAAAAATCTTCCGAAGTATAGCTCACAGAATGACGAAATTTTAGATTTGCAAGGTACAAAATAGTCTCTAACACTTAGCACTGTTGGGTGATCTGAAAATGTAATATTTAAAAAGGGGCCCGCTGGCTGGACCTTTGTTTAAATAATTCTTCAGAAGTATAGCTCACAGAAGGAAGAAATTTTGGATCTGTAAGGTACATAATAGTTTCTAACTCCTACCACTATTAGGCGATCTGAAAATATAATATTTAAAAAGGGGCCCGCTGTCTGGACGTTTGTTTAAATACTGAATATCTTCTGAAGCATAGCTCACAGAAAGTCGAAATTTGTCGATTTGTAAGGTACATAATAGTTGCTAAGTCCTAGCACTATTGGGCGATCTGAAAATATAATATTGAAAAAAGGGCCTGCTGGCTGGACACTTTATAAAAACGTCATTTAATCAAAAACTGGCGAGGTACAAAATATATTTCATTTATTTTCTTTAGGTACAAAATAAGGTCTTTATGAAAAGCTATCACCTGTTGATAAATCTCGTTGGGGCCAGCCAGATAGACTCACACATTGAGGAGCCACATCACGAAAACCATAGAAGCGAAAGCTTCACCTGGACTGCTCGATAACAGAAATGAATGTTGTAGAATAATGGTTGTTACAATAAAAAAATGTCTTGAGGGAAACGGCGGGATTTTATGACGAGTTCAAGAATTTCGGGTATTCCACTTAGATCCCCAATTTCAATCCCCAGGGGATCGAAAAGAACTTGCTATTCCACTACGATCCCCTAGGGGATTCTAATGCACTTGCTATTCCTTTAGGATCCCCTACGGCAATGACAACCTTTCTACACGTAAAGGACTATCTATATGATTCATTCCGGCATATATGAAAACAGGGGAATTATGTCAGTGACATTGTTGCGATATTAGGTATTCATTTCAAATAAATGCAATTAATTTATTAATTCAGCTGCTGATAACATATAATTATTATAAATCACTCATACGAAATATCCGTTACCTGGAAGGTCACTCGTTGCTTAATGACCGTCAGTATGGGTTTCGTCCTAAACGGTCAACAGGTGACCTTCTAGCGTTCCTTTTGCACAAATGGGGTGAATCTATCGATAAGCGCGGCGAGTCTGTGGCTATTAGTCTCGACATCGCCAAAGCTTTTGATAGAGTCTGGCACAAGGCTCTCCTTTCCAAGCTTCCGGCATACGGATTGCCCGCTCAGTTCTGTACGTGGATTGCCAGCTTCCTCCACGAGCGTAGAATTCGCGTTGTCGTTGACGGCTGCGCTTCGCGGTTCGTGGCAGTGAATGCTGGTGTTCCACAAGGCTCCGTTCTATCCCCAACATTGTTTCTTCTGCATATCAATGACATGCTTTCCTTGGGAAGTATACATTGCTATGCAGACGACAGTACAGTGCATGGGGGATATCACGGAAGCTCAGGGGCTGCTCGTGGCAATATTGATAGGGAGAGGCAGAATCTTATCATTGAGCTCAACAGGACGCTGGACCTCATCTCCGAATGGGGTTCCAACAATCTTGTCGAGTTCAATGCTAAGAAAACACAGGTGTGCGCGTTCTCGGCGAAAAGGTCACCTTTCCTCCCCCCTCCTTCTCTTCAGGGCACAACCCTTCACACACAGAGTAACATCACCTTGCTGGGAATGAACATTCGCTGCGATCTGAACCCCAGAGACTACATCGAATCCGTTATAACTGCTGCCTCACGGAAACTCGGTGTCCTAAACAAGGTGCGTAGGTATTTTGCGCCGGACCAACTATGCCTGTTGTATAAAACTCAGGTTAGGTCTTGCGTGGAATATTGCTCGCACCTTTGGGACGGCTCCGCTCAGTACCTCCTCGATGCTCTGGACAGATCGCAGCGTCGCGCTATTCGAATAATTGGCGATGTAGAGGCAACTAACACCCTCGAGCCTCTACAACTTCGTCGTGACATCGCCTCTCTTAGCGCCTTTTACCGAATGTTCCATGGGGAATGCTCTGAGGAGCTCTTTAACCTTATCCCTCCCTCTCCATTCCTTAACAGAAACACGCGTAAGGGCCTTCGGAGTCATCCGTACACTGTGTCCTCCTTTTCACACCGTACCAAGAAATTCCAAGATTCCTTCTTCTGTCGTTCATCCCATACTTGGAATTCTCTACCTGCGCACGTGTTTCCTCCATCCTACAACATGGGTTCCTTCAAAAGAGGTGTGAAAAAGCATCTTTTAGGCCGGCAAGGGGCGGGCAGGTAGGATAGTGGATGTCGTCCCTACTCTATCTGTCAACTCATTTGGGCCTCTTTCACCGCTTAACATCAGGCGGGAGGAGGTCATTTGCCGGGCCTTACATAAAAAAAAAAAAAAAAAAAAAATGTCTGCCAGTGACAACGACGATAATGCGCGCGATAGTGGGAACAAAGCAAGAATTACGGGCAATGATTACGGACTTGATTCTTACACGAATCCAGCGTTCGAGCTTTCTTAATACTCCCAGGGAGAGAGTGAGAGTTGTGTTTGAATAATGTGTCATCATGATGAAAGGGCCTTTATGTTATAAATTTTACTAACAGGGGATTCATGTGGAAGCAATAATATTATTCCTCTTCGATACCCTTGATTAGGGGATCGATGTGGAATAGCAAGTGTTTTTCGATCCCATGGGGTATTAAAATAGGGGATCCAAGTGGAATACCCGAAGAATTTTATAAAATTCAGTTCGCTAATTCGTTGATGACCAGTTGAGTGGTAAACCGATCCTAGATGATCCATAAGGAAAACGCGTGATCTTCTTATAACACCAGTAAGCATCTAAATTTTTTCTTAATGTCACCTCAGTGCGATAGGTAGGAACGTCCTCGTCTACCCGCCGTAAACCCCCAACTCCCTCTGAGGGAGACATCAAGAAAGCCAGACTTTACATGTTAATATCATGTTGATGTTATGTGTTTATTTATAAATGATCTAAATCACATACATATTAGGTAGGAACGTCCTCGTCTACTAGCCGTAAACCCCCAACTCCCTCTGAGGGAGACATCAAGAAAGCCAGACTTTATATGTTAATATCATGTTGATGTTATGTGCTCGTGCTCCTACCGGTAGGAGAGTTGAGAGTTTTACACTTGCAGCACAGATTTGTTAAACTGGCAATAAAAACGTAAAGGCGTAAGAGCGCCAATATTTTTCAGTTTCTTAGCTATAAGCTCGACTTATAGATAAGTACAAAAAAGATCTTTTTTTAAATTTGAATTTTACACAACGCTCTTTATTCCAAATATCGTACTTTATAGAAAATACATTTTTTGTGTCAGTTTGTTTTAATGGCCTTAACCTATAGTACACGGGCGGTTTGCCCGCCGCGGGAATCCGCTCGAAAAAGCTGCCTCACACCTGCAAACTACGCACGAAATGAAGGTTACCGCTGCTCTCTTCATTGCATGGATTTATTAATAAGTCCATGCTTCATTGGAGCTTCATTGACACCAAATACCAGTATCTCTAGTCGGTGCCAACTATGCACACCAAGTAAGACGAGCACTGCTGCTGCAGCAGTAGCTGCTAAACATTTCTTCAAACTACATAATGGCGGTTTCCCGCTATTGCGTCATTCTGCTTATACGTGGGTGCTCGTCTTACTTGCTGCTGCTGCACTGATTTTCTCTTAGCGTGAACCACGATAACAACAACTCTCTTATTAAATTATTTCTGGTGTGGTTCAAGAGAACCCGTCCCATGATGCGATGCAGAATCTACCTAAACCAGCATTTCTGCTCTCAGCTGAATAATTGCCCTTGTGTAGCACTAAAGATATATTATACCTCAGAAGAATAATTATTCTTCTGAGGTATTATACTGTCCTTGAATTAACATTGACAGCGTCTGCCAGCGTGGAGTGGAGGTAGAGGGAGGTAGGTAGTTAAGATGTTGAGGAGGTCTTGTGATAACGCCTTGTTACACAGCATATCCAGTTTTGTTGAGACAAATATCATCTCAAGGAAATTATGCTGTTATTGTTTGATATCTTCATAGTAGTGGTTTAAAGGTGATATCAAACGGTTTTTAAGCTATTGCATAGCTTTTATCGCGGGCTTTGAGCGCGGCGACCAAATCAAGAAATTCCGTACTATCGAAAAAACCTAACACCTCCCACTCCGACCGGCAGGCCTATTCGCTAAATACGGTTGGTAACTAGAACTGTCATTTTTGAGAGACATTTTATATCCATTACTAGTTAAGTGATCTGTCTTACGGCAGCGTTCATGATAGCAGTAATGGATGATAAGATTCTTTCAAAAATGACAGTACTAGTTAGCAACCGAAGTTAGAGAATAGGCCTGCGGCACAGCGGTGCGGCGTTGAAAGCCGTGCATCGTCTAACATCGTTTCAGTTCGGCAGACTTCGGCACGGTGTTTTGACGCGGTATTTTCCAGATATTTAGAGGATATCAAGTCTCAAACTTATGTTTCTTATTTCATACCATAAATCTATAGTTTCAATGATAAAAATTCCTGAATAACCTACATGTATTGTAAGATAATAAAAATATTTTAAACAATATTAACTTCTCATTTATTCAATTAAAGAAAAAAAAATGTTTTCTTATCGGTCACCACGCTCAAAAAGTGTAACTTGAATTAATATCAAAGAAAAAAAATATTGTATAAATAAAACAAATAAATAATCATAATTGCATAAGTTGATAAAAAATGCTATGCAATAGCTTTACCGCGGCAGTCCCCGAGTGCCACTTTAATTTTTTTCTTTCATTTTCTTCTTTCATTCTACCTATTTCTGCCGCAAAGCAGTAGTGCTTGCATTGCTGTTTTCCGGTTTGAAGGGTAAGATATATGGCAGTGAAATTACTGTGTATCGTGACTTTACATCTGATGTCACAAGTTGACAACGTACAATGTGGCTCTTGTGGGGGTTGCAGTTTTGCTGCATGTATTATTATAGGTGACTGTTACCACTTACCATCAGGTGGGCAGTTTGCTTGTTTGCCAACTTAGTTGTATATAAAAAACTACAATTTTACCATCACTTTTTGATGTGTAACTTCTTTCTTACAATTTGTGGGAGTGATTCGTGAAATGGAATCTAAGCCGGAAAAGTGCGCGCTGACTGACCAATGAGCGCCTATGAGCGCACGCGGTTTTCCGTCAGATGGTAGTGATATGTCAGAGTTGTTACACATATGCGACTATTCTAAGGCTCACTCATTGTTATCGTTACTAACCTTAGACCAGTACTAAATAGTCTAAGTTACTAACGTACGTCAATGTTACTAACGAAGCAACAAGTCGTAGAAATTATACAAAACTTAGTTCTCTTTATCATTCGCTTATGAATAATTAAGGGTCTTCAACGGCTAGATCTCTTAACAATCCGATATTGTGAGAAACAAAGAATCGTCACCGATTGTTCTTTCTTTTGTAAATCATACCAATAAAGCAGTGTGAACATGGAGTGAAAAAAGTATTCACTCGAGTGAATATTGGTCCAAAATCGGCCGTCTCATATCACCTTAAAACATAAAGATCATAGACAAAACTTTTTGTTTTTTTTTTTATTTAAATTACACAAATTCAAGTAACTTATTTATGTTCATTACAGTAATAGTGGGTAATATACACAAATAAGTTACTGATATTACAAAAAAATATATCTTCCAAGTTTCTTGCCTATTCCTCTCGAGATGGCTCCCCCAATTTCCAAACTGGGGAGCTTCTATAGCACCATTCTAATGTCACTTATGACATGAGAACAATGGTTCTAATGTCACCTGTGACATTAAAATGAAAGCGAATGCATCGCTATCAGTTAGGCGGTAGAGCCTCTGGTGTAGTTAACTTTTAATTTTTTCTTGTAGGTATTTGGAGGGGTGTAAGTATATATGCATTATACATGCGAGAATTTAATTATTGATTGTTAAATATATTAATGAACTAGCTGTGCCCGCGACTTTGTCTGGGTGGAATTGTAACTTTTGGCAGCATTTTTTTTGTAGGCAATTTTTTTGAAGATCTTGCAAAAAAGGTAGCCTATGTTATACCTTATATAATTAGCTATCTATTAGTGAAAGTCCCGTCTAAATCGGTCCAGCCGTTCCGGAGATAAGCGGGAACAAACAGACAGACAGACAGAGAGACAGACAGACAGACAAAAAATGTTTAAATTGTTTATGTTATTGTAAAAACTTGTTATTTTGACATTACAAACAGACACTTCAATTTTATTTATTTGTATAGAAGATTAGATTTTTGTGTTTTGTTTCACGTCAATAAGTGCCTGTGAAGGTCTATATTAAATCTTGGACTTTGATTCCTGGCAATGGCCAACCTTTTTTAGGAAGCACTTAGTATCAGAGAGCATTGAGTTTATTGACATGTTTTCAAAAATAGAATGTACATTTCACGATCGTCGTAAAAAGAATGTAATTTTGTCATTCATATCGAAATTTCTGTTAGACATGCGCTTCAATCAGTGAAAATTTTTCTTATATTTTACAAAAATTTTGCCTAAGTAAATTTCTTTCTACTTCTTTGGATCAAAATTAACTGTGTGACATCACAATGAGGGAAATCGTCCACATCCAGGCTGGGCAATGCGGCAACCAGATTGGAGCCAAGGTAACTGTACATTTTAATTTCTTATTTATCATCATACACGTCCCCACCGAGGGGCTCGAGCCTACCCTAAGTTAGGGTGTTTAGGCCTTAGTCAACCACGCTGGCCCAGTGCGGATTGGTCGACTTCACATACACTTTTGAATTTCTTCTCAGATGTATGCAGGTTGCCTCACGATGTTTTCCTTCACCGTAGGAGCGTCAGACAAATGTACAAATGAAATTCGAAAAACACATTGGTACATGGCGGTCTCGAACCCTGGACCTCCCGATTGGAAGGCAAGTGACGAGGCCACAGCGCCACCGATGCTCCTATTAGATTTATCAATATCGTTTAATTATATCGATCAAATACATAATTAAGGGAGGGTACACGCCGTTCCTCAATTTTCGTTACATTATCTCCGTAATTTTTTTTTGCTTTAATACATCCTGGTTATTCCAGCCGTTTATAATCTACTCCGAATCTTGTACCACCGTCTCGCGAAATCCCATAACCGCTAGCGCCGGGGCGTTCGGTGTTCGGCCACTGGAAAACAAACCATTTAGTGTTGTTGTTGTTTGTTGCAGTTCTGGGAGGTGATATCCGACGAGCACGGCATCGACCCGACCGGCGCGTACCAGGGTGACTCCGACCTGCAGCTGGAGCGTATCAACGTGTACTACAACGAGGCGTCCGGGGGCAAGTACGTGCCGCGCGCCGTCCTCGTCGACCTCGAGCCCGGCACCATGGACTCCGTGCGCTCGGGGCCCTTCGGACAGATCTTCCGCCCCGACAACTTCGTGTTCGGCCAGTCCGGAGCCGGCAACAACTGGGCGAAGGGACACTACACAGAGGGCGCCGAACTCGTCGACTCTGTTCTCGACGTCGTCAGAAAAGAAGCCGAGGGCTGCGACTGTCTGCAAGGCTTCCAACTCACCCATTCTCTCGGCGGCGGGACCGGCTCGGGCATGGGCACGCTGCTCATATCGAAGATCAGGGAGGAGTACCCGGATCGCATAATGAACACGTTCTCCGTAGTGCCGAGTCCCAAGGTGTCCGACACCGTCGTGGAGCCGTACAACGCGACGCTCTCGGTGCACCAGCTCGTCGAGAACACCGACGAAACCTACTGCATCGATAACGAGGCCTTGTACGATATCTGCTTCAGAACCCTCAAGCTGACGACGCCGACGTACGGGGACTTGAATCACTTGGTATCTGCCACGATGTCGGGAGTGACGACTTGCCTCCGGTTTCCCGGGCAACTGAACGCGGACCTCCGCAAGCTGGCGGTGAACATGGTGCCGTTTCCGCGGCTGCACT
This sequence comes from Schoenobius gigantellus, assembly GCA_963935595.1. Taxonomy (NCBI): domain Eukaryota; kingdom Metazoa; phylum Arthropoda; class Insecta; order Lepidoptera; family Crambidae; genus Schoenobius; species Schoenobius gigantellus. The sequence goes on along the minus strand of OZ012544.1, from coordinate 6,068,354 downwards.
TCTTCATGCCGGGGTTCGCGCCGCTGACGTCGCGCGGGAGTCAGCAGTACCGCGCGCTCAGCGTGCCGGAGCTGACGCAGCAGATGTTCGACGCAAAGAACATGATGGCTGCGTGCGACCCGCGCCACGGCCGCTACCTGACCGTGGCGGCCGTGTTCCGCGGCCGCATGTCCATGAAGGAGGTGGACGAGCAGATGCTCAACATCCAAAACAAGAACAGCGGCTACTTCGTCGAATGGATTCCGAACAATGTGAAGACTGCCGTGTGCGACATTCCGCCGCGCGGTCTGAAGATGTCGGCTACGTTCATAGGAAACACTACTGCTATACAGGAGCTCTTTAAGAGAATTTCGGAACAGTTTACTGCGATGTTTAGAAGGAAGGCTTTCCTTCACTGGTACACTGGGGAGGGCATGGACGAGCTGGAGTTCACGGAGGCGGAGAGCAACATGAATGACCTAGTCTCGGAGTACCAGCAGTACCAGGACGCCACGGCAGACGACGAGGGCGAGTTTGACGAAGAAATAGAAGAACAGTAAAGAAATTCGTTTGTCTATTTGTAATTGTTCAGTGTGCCATTGTTTATAAATATCAATTGTAACCGTTTTGTATGTATTGTTTATAAATGTCAATTGTTACCGTTTTGTACTGTCTCTGTATTCTTTTCGCAATAAATAATATTAAACAAATTTTTCTTTTTTGTTGTAAATGCAACATCCGTTTGTTGCTCGTGGTCTCACTGGTTCGAGAATCGAGACGTCTAGTCGGGGGCAGTCGGGGGCAAGTCCGGAAACTTAGCCAATATCATATTAATTTGTCCTTCGGGACATGCTTCGGTAGCGGATTGTCCCCTTGCCCTAGGTTTAGTCGCACAATGCCAAATTCGCAAGTGGCATTGTGCGACTAAACGGTCTTAATAGTTGGTTAATGGGTACATACTTTTGGGTTAGTCCACGTCCGACCCACCTTCACACTGAGCCTTCACACCAGTGTTAAGGTAGGGAAATTACTTTCCCAGCCTTAACACTAGTATGAAAGAAGGTAAATTATATTACCAACCTTCACACTAGTAGTAAGGATGGGAAACCTGACACATTAGTGTGAAGGTTGGGAACCTCTTGAGATAAACACAAGTGTTACAACCTCTTCAGATAAATAATGGAAATAGCATTTGGTTCTGTTGTAATCGGCGAAAAGTATTAACGTATCGGATATTCTGCCAGTAAAACATAATTGAAAGTGGCTGGAACTTCAACTTCTGTTATATTTTTAAAAACAATTTTCTTTACTTGCTGTTTTTTAAGTCTTCCCAAATATAAACTATGTTTGATACTATTAAAGGAAGGGACATTTGTCACCAACGTCAATCCTTTACTAATTACAGGCGTAATGCCTTTCTTATATATTTTCGGCATTGATTTCACGGAGATACTAGCCTTTTCTTTCATCTTGTGTACACACATTGCAACTTCATTCTGGGCTATGGCTGACTTACACTCGACTTTATGCTTGACGCTATTTATTACTTCTTCATCCTATAACAAATATACTTCTTACAAGACATCAATATTATACTAGCTATACTACTGGAATAATCATAAGAAATAAAATTGAATAACATTCTCAAAGGAAGGGTCTCATTAACCTGTTTTACTTACATTTGTAGTTATAGAACCAATGCACTTTAATACTTTTCGCCGATTACAACAGAACCAAGTGCTATTTCCATTATTTATCTGAAGAGGTTGTAACACTTGTGTTTATCTCAAGAGGTTCCCAACCTTCACACTAATGTGTCAGGTTTCCCATCCTTACTACTAGTGTGAAGGTTGGTAATATAATTTACCTTCTTTCATACTAGTGTTAAGGCTGGGAAAGTAATTTCCCTACCTTAACACTGGTGTGAAGGCTCAGTGTGAAGGTGGGTCGGACGTGGGTTAGTCCAACTAGTTATACTATATAATTTTTACGTGTATCATTGCCCTATAACGGATTTTTAGACACCCGTTCGTCCACAAAAATCCATTATGCATAGCGGTTCTCAATAATGTATTAAAGTGGACATAAAAGTGGAAAAAGATCCATCGATGGATTTTTTCAATAGATCTTAGTGGACGTCGTGTACTATACAAGGGGAATTATGTCAACTGAACAGTATACTTAAATCACCCACACAAAAAAATAAGAAACAGGTGAATGAAGTCTACTAAATAGTATACTTAATTACCCTAGGTGAATTAGCCCGGGTGAATTAAGTCTACGGCGCCTATATATTATGAAGAAGTAAAATTAATCAATCATCTATCAATTACTACGTTTTCAAATTATTTCTTTATTTGTATTTTGGGTATATAAAACTTGATTTTGTTCTTTTTTTGGATTTTTTTTAAAGATTTAGCATCGAAAATTACTTTTAATCCTTAATTTTCACCCTTCTAGAACCAAACCCTATTTTTAATAGCGATATTAATATTAGTATTTTTACCGGCTAAACGTTGTTCGTTCGTACGTACAACTAAGGAGTGATCATATTAAAGTTATGGCGTCATTAGAAATTCGAAAATGTAAAATTAATTTTAAAATCCCAAATACAAATAGTTGGATCTGTGAAAAAAAATGTTAGGACGATACTTTTAATATTATTACCAATCGATCACGTATTGACCTTGTATTTACGTAGCCATCTTCATTTATTAGAGTCTGAATAGTTGTGTTACAGGGATTAAGTAAGTATAATAATGTTTCTTAGCATAATTTTTCATGACACAACTGGTTGAGGTGCATCGTTATCCAACTATAAAATGATCGCACAACTGTTGTGTAATCGAGTTGGTCCATGGATCCCGCCCCCGAAATTCTCCTTCTAATTTAAATGCGAGTTCTTAGCAAAGTTCTGCTCCACCAACTAGTCCCCCACTCTTACCACAGAAACATTATTTCAGTTAGTTTGACGAAGGCGACAAAACAGTGGACGTGGTCAGATCGATCTAACAAAGTGATCTGACCACGGAGGAGACCCGACGCACCAGTAGGTCTCCTGCTTAGATTATTATAGATTTAGATACCTAATCTAAGATCTCCTGTAAGCACTTATGTTACAGATATTAGGGACCTCGCGCACTAGGTGGCCACGACCACGACCAGTGGTCGCATAACCGATTATCGGTGACTGACGGTGGAAAATGAAATTTATGGAGTTCTACGTTGCAACGCGCACTAACTTAACTACAAAAAGTCATTCAAAAAGAAATCAATGAATCGCCGTTCGTGATTATTATTCGTTAACGCATAAAAATATCGATAAAAAGATCGATGACTGATAGTCGATCGTGTGCGTTCACGCTTACTAAAAAACCATATAAACGGTCGCGCACTTGGTCGTATCGACCAACGGCCACATACAATGGGCCATCCGTCGTGAGTAGTCGTGGTTATGGCTGTCTAGTGGGCGAGGTCCCTTAGTAGCATAAGGGGGATTTCTCAGAAAGGGGAGCTAGCACAAAGAGGATTTCGGAAAAGGGGTACCTACCTATATCTCCTAATGACAGAACAGCTGTAATTTTTTTCCTTTGTTGTCTCACGGGGAGTCTTTCCCCCTATAGTATCTCGGTTATCTGCCATTTACCGAGTAAAGGACTTACCTAACACAAACTATGTATAGAGATACTACGTATGTCATATTCAAATGGTGAATCATAGTATTGTGCATGCAGCCTAAGACACACTTTTTTTCCTTCATTCAATTATCGTATCTAAGAAGCGAGTAACTCTCTTCATGTATATGGGTCTTTATGAGACCAAAGTGTCGACAATTGACCACAGTGTTTATCAACTATCATTTATGCCCGTTTTCTAGGTAGGTAATTCACATTTAAGCAATTCCTATAAAATTTTTGGATCTATTTATATAATATATTCATACAAAGCTGTCAAATAGAATAATTGCAGAAGATGGATTGCACTCCATTCATTATAGGAATTGCCAACATGTTTGCCATTTTATGACTACCAAAATGAATCACATTAGTATCAATTAAGACTCTGCCGATGCGACCTTTTTAAATCCGCTGATCGTCAATCTCCCCAGCTAGAAACACACTATCTCTATTTTTACTACACTTTAAGCTAGATTATGGACAATTTCACAACAATAATTAAAAACATCCAAAAAGCATTTAAGCCACAAAGGTTAATAGTAGGTTAAAAATCTGTGATTTAAACGATAACTCTTATCCAACTGAGCATCTTCCTGCTCGCATGTAGATTGTAAATACGAGTATATCCGTGGAAGAAAGGACAACTTTCTTTAATTTATATTTTCTAAGAGCAAGAGGAAACACAAGACTAAGTGTTATGCCTTCTAAGGTAAGCAAAAAGTGAACAAAATTTTAGAAAACAGCCTTTACACCTGGTTTACATAAACCACGGGTAGAAATATAGCCTGATGGCCTACCCAAGCGAATTCATTAGATGTACCACGCGAAATGACTCCTTTATTAAGCACAATAAATATTTTTTGGAACTGCAGAAACATTTAATTCCCATCATCGTCTTTTGGTTGTTCTTCCTCCTCTTCCTCCATATCCTCCACGGAGCACGTAGCATCTTGATACTGTTGATACTCAGAAACCAAGTCATAGACGTTGCTGTCTGCTTCCGTGAACTCCGCCTCGTCCATTCCTTCACCAGTGTACCAATGAACGAACGCTTTCCTGCGATACATCGACGCGAACTGACTGGAAATTCGCTTGAACACCTCCTGTATCGCAGTCGTGTTGCCGACGAACGTCGCAGACATCTTCAGCCCTCTCGGAGGAATATCGCAAACCGCTGTCTTCACATTGTTCGGGATCCACTCGATAAAGAAATCATTATTCCTCTTTTGGATATTCAACATTTGTTCGTCCACCTCCCTCATTGACATACGTCCCCGAAACACCGCGGCCACGGTCAAGTATCGCCCTTTTCTCGGGTCACAGGCAGCCATCATATTTTTAGCGTCGAACATCTGCTGCGTTAGCTCCGGAACTGTTAGTGCCCTGTACCTCTGACTCCCTCGTGACGTCAGCGGCACGAAGCCGGGCATGAAGAAATGCAGCCGCGGGAACGGCACCATATTGACGGCAAGTTTGCGCAAATCGGCATTCAGCTGACCTGGAAACCGCAAACACGTCGTAACGCCCGACATCGTCAGAGACACCAAATGGTTCAAGTCCCCATAAGTCGGAGTCTTCAGTTTCAATGTTCTGAAGCAAATATCGTACAGAGCTTCATTGTCTATACAGTAGGACTGGTTCGTGTATTCTATCAGTTGGCTGATGGAAAGGGTCGCATTGTAAGGTTCGACAACTGTATCTGACACCTTAGGACTAGGCACAATTGAGTACGAAACGAGCATGCGATCTGGATATTCCTCATACAGATTTGCCAGAAGCAGCGTGCCCATTCCGGAGCCGGTGCCTCCTCCTAGAGAATGGACCAGTTGGAATCCTTGCAGGCAATCGCAGCCTTCTGCCTCCTTTCTCACTACATCTAGAACGGTTTCGAGTAAATCGGCGCCTTCAGTTAAATGTCCTTTAGCCCAGTTGTTGCTGGCACCCGAGGCTGAACAAACTATGTTGTCTGGTCGGAACACTCTGCCGAAGGGCCCCGCGCGGATGGCGTCCATGGCACTCGGCTCCAGGTCGACGAGAACCGCCCGCGGCACGTACTTGCATCGCGCCGCTTCGTTGTAGAACACATTGATGCGCTCCAGTTGCAGATCAGTGTCGCCTTGATAGCAGCCGTCTGGGTCGATGCCATGCTCGTCGGATATAACTTCCCAAAACTGAAAATTTTAAGAATTTTTAGTTGATTCCAGACCAATACTAATAAGGATTATTTTATTTCAATTTGTGCACAGGTAAACGTCGCCTTCCAGTCACAAATTCTACTTGTCGAGATAATAGGCAAAAATAATGTCGAGTAAAATAAGAATTACTGCAGAGTTCTGAATTGAAGTAATGATAAATAGTTATAAGATTTGAACGTAGTTTATTAGTAAGTATGCAGTTTTTGTTGAAAAAAACAAAGTCGAGAAAAAATCTCGCTTCTCCGAAACTTGAATTTCTAATTGAAAAAGTAAGAAAAACCTGTCAAAACCCACCTTGGCACCGATCTGATTACCGCACCTCCCTACATGCAAATTCACTATTTCTCTCATTTCTCTTATATATTTATTACACGTACAATTTTTAAAACAATAAAAAAATATTTTACAACAATATCAAAAATGGTTATACAAAAATCACCTACATCTACCTAGCAGCTAAATCTAATATAAAATATGAAAATCAATTGTTTCATAGCCAATGCGATCCGGTGTAGAAATCTGAGGTGTTTATTCATGTAAAGCATTGAATTTTGTTTGCCTATAGCTAATATATTCCAACCCGCGTGCAACTAAGCTTTATGTCCTCTTTGTGGAAATAAGCTAACTTAAAGATCGTGTAACTATAGGACTGGTCCTACGGCTCTTTTTCGTTATGAAACCTACAACTGTCAATGAAAATCTTAATGGACGGTTATTAGTAGGTCATACACACCGATGTACACTGTGTTACTGTGTAGGTACGAATCGATGAAAGGTCACGATTTCACGAGCCTTCCCTTCAATCTAACTATCTATCTGAAATTGGAGAGGGGACTGGGGTCGACGGAGGGGCGTCCCCCAGCGGGCCACTGCGACCTGTAGAGATCTATTATGGCCGACCCCTCCATTCTAAAGGTTTTTTCGTGTGAGTCAAACACACCTATCTATCACCCTGCAAGATGGACATCGAGGTTGACTTACGGCCTGTTTCAATATTCTACCTATCTGTAAATTTGGTTACTTGCGATAGGCACTTGACATTAGCTCCATACAAAATACGTCAAAATTCTATCTCCAGTAAACAAATCCACAGATAGATAGGATATTGAAACCGGTCGTTAGTGGGTATGCTCCGCACTCAGCAGGGGGAGTTACGCCACGCGCCTATCGATTAGCCATCGGCAGTGCGCAACGATATTCCACGTCTTTAAAAAGTTCAAAATTGATGAACTAGAATAAAATACAAAGAAAAGGCTTGTAAGTAGGTGAGTAATGGAAAACAAATGGTTAAAATTTTTAATATTTGCATTTCATTTTGAGTAGTAGGTATATGAAAGTTACAAAAAATCAATTCGATACCTCATCGATTCGTTGCGAATCAATTTGCCTAGAATTACATATCGATAACTTAACTAGGATACATTTTTTTCTGCGGAACGACTGCGTAAATGTTAGCGTGTGGCATTTGTCTAGGGGGGCTGGTCTGTTAAGTCCCTCCAACATTGTTGTCATTCTAAAATGTTTCCTATTTTAGAAGATAGACGCGAGCTTCACCTGTACGAGTGAAGTACAGGTGAAGCAAGTAAGGAACTTTATTTTTTGTGGCGATAAACTTTTTATAGGTAAGACGGCGATAGCTTACGACGGCGAGAGCTCAGTAGCCCTACCCCCAACCAAACCGAACAGAAAAACTTCCGCCCCCATGGAGAATCGAACCCCGGACCTCCAGGTCAAAACCGGGCGGTTTCAACCACTAGACCACGGCGGTTTAAATGTTGGTAAATGCACAGAAAACTTTGAGATGTAGCTACTGTGTCAGGCGTTACTTTTAACGCGTATTACGAGGCAAACATTATAATATCCAAACATGTATTTGGTCACGGCAGCCAATCTCAACGAAGACTAATAGCCATTTGCGAGGGGCATAATATTGTAGTCCACAAATGTGCGCACACAACTTACAAGTGCACTCTCTGTTTCTTCACTTGCAGTGCAGTTCTATTTAACGCACTGACGCGACCAGAAGAGATCAGGCGCAGGACCCACTGCTTAATGTGCCTTCCGAAGCACCGAAAAGCTCGAGATATTTCACATTTTTGGTCAACCATTAACCTGACCATGACCAACGTTGCTTGACTTTAGCAATCGTAAATCGAGTGCATACCCATTATACTGGCACGAGACGCCGGTAACGGCTACGGTGCGGTTGCAGCGAAGAAGAAATGCATAAAGTCCTATGTCACGCTTTTTCAGTCGCCCTCACCGGCAGATACGACATTCATACATTTTTTCACCACTCCAGCACGAAAAACGCCCTTTTGCAGCCGTAAAATTGTTTTTAGGAGTAAGTAGTACGCTATTCGCAGTTGGCAGTGAGTAAAATGAAGTAAAAATATGATTCGAATTTCGGACATTGTTATATTGGAGAAAAAAACATTTTTTTTATTTTTTCACTCTCTGTGCTACTGTGTCCTATTAGGTACAGGCCCCGACAAACATCTTGAACAATTTCACAGATAAAAAATACATGCGCAGTAAAAGTTTTTGTACTAAATACTGCAACTGCGCATGTTTTTTTATCTGTGAAATTGTTCAAGATGTTTGCCGGGGCCTATACATATTAGGACTCATCATCACAGCCCATATACGTCCCCACCGAGGGGCTGGAGCCTACCCTATATTAGGGTGATTAGGCCTTAGTCAACCACGCTGGCCCAGTGCGGATTGGTCGACTTCACATACATCATTGAATTTCTTCGCAGATGTATGCAGGTTGCCTCACGATGTTTTCCTTCACCGTAGGAGCGTCAGACAAATGTACATATGAAATTCGAAACGAAAAACACATTGGTACATGGCGGGTCTCGAACCCCGAACCCCCGATTGGAAGGCAAGTGCCGAGTCCACTGCGCCACCGACCATATTAGGACTATTCTGGACTAATTAGTTTGTTCGTGAATTTAAGTCAGCCGAACAAATAACTATCGCCGGCAGCTGAGCGGGGTCGAGCCGGACAATGGAAAATCAGAAGGTAATGATCATTACTTACTTAATTTCTACTAGGCAATAATATAATAATAATAATAATCACCGGTAGCTTGGGCATTGTCTCGCTGCCGATAGGTTTTTTACAATATTTGTATTTCTATATTTATATCGTAAAAAAATTATATTTAAGAAAAAAAATAAAGAACAATTATAATGTTTAGGTAAGTACCTACAAATAATAAACTTCACAATGCCAAAATATAGATTTTTTGACATTGTGAAGTAAATGATGATATAATTTTAATTTGGTGATTAAGTACGGATATCCTCGAATATAAATTGATATGAATTAATATTACCTAATTGACTATTAGTTCTGGCAAAAAAGATTATTATTATGATTATTTTCCATTATGACATGTAAGACCATCGCAGGATTATTTTCATTGTGCGACAAAATTGCGTCGTTTTATTGTACGATCGTTCGCCAATTAGGTACAAGATAAATGAAAAACTTATGAAGTAAAGTTTATAAAAACACATACAGACATTTACAATATTTTTTATTAAAATTCACAAAAATTGTACAATCAAATATACAATCATTACAAATACTCACATGATATTATTGCATACACATCAGACGTTTAGACGTGCTTAAATGCCACTGTATAAGTGCAAAGGGAAGACATACAGATTTCTTTTTCCTTCGGCACGTAAAAAAGCTTTTCAAAACTGTTAAGCTTAAAAGAGTAACCGTGTCAATATAATAGACTTCTAATAGCTAATTACATGTTTTGACTCAGATACTGATAAGTAAAATAAGCAGAATTTTCAAATTCTGGAAATATATAAAATCACACGTTAAAATTACGTTTTGCGAAATTTAAAAAATCGGTATTATATATAAAAAGTAGTGTAAATTCGTGATGACATCATTTACTGCAATCAATTAATTACATTCTAAATAACTGCAAAAGCCATGAGTAGGTACCTATTATATAAAAAAAGATAAAATTAAATAAATTAGTAATGTCATTTTTATATGTTCGATTAATTTTAATTCAAAATCGATTTGCGATAGTCTACAAACTCTATGGTTGCTGGTTATCCGGGGTTCTTTACTAAGTTAGCTGTAAAATGTTATTTTCATGAAAGAAGTACCATAGAGCGCTGCATTCGCACGACATATGGTTTGTCAGGGTTAGCTATGGGAAAATATTTAACTACATCTGGACCGTTTACCTACCTTTTATAGAAAAATAAGCAAATTGGACAAATTATCGACAACCATCGACTAATGACAATATGGATCTGTTGAATTTAGTTCCCATAATTACCGCGGGACTTCTTTCGCGAAATGGACTTTACCCGTTAATACATTTACGATTTTTTATTATTATTATTAAATTCTTTATTGTACAAATAAACATGAAAAACAAATACAATTAAAATTATATGTACATTTTAACACCTTGCCTCATAGCAATGAAACATTACATTAAGTACCATGACAATTGCTTCGAGGGTGCAGTGCACTAAACCCAATTTTTATAATATTTATTTAAGTAATGTATGAAGAAAAGGTGATCTATTGAGTATCGAGCACTACACACGATATATACTCATACATTCATAATTATAATGACAAATGTTTTCTTATTACATTTCAGTACACATATAAACTTCTTTTATTACAAGATTGAAAAATTGAAACTTTAACAATAGAATTTGTACATTACATTCTATGCATTACCCACCTACTCGCACTCGGCGAGATCCCAAATCCCCAAATGGCCTTCATGGGGTGATTTTGCCCAGCGAAGAGCGTTGTGGCCGAGCTGAGAATCCTATACTTGAATATAACTAAGATAATATTTTACACTTATTACATCACGTTGAACTGTAAGCAATAAATCCAACTTATAATCAAATAAATAATAATTAGTTTCAAGCAATTAAACAATAAATAAATCAACGTTATTTTAATTAGATTAATGCATACTATTGCACTTAAGACCCGGTCCTTGCGCACACCAGAAGCGTAAGTCAACAAGTACAATGTTAGTTAAAATAACTGTTTAACAATGATAAGGAACATTAAATGTGTTAGACCTATTATTTTATTTACTATAATCGTATTAAGCATTTTGTTGACTAGTTCACGCATATGCTCTTGGTCTTCATGTCATCTGATGGTAAGTGACGATAAGGCCGAAGGTGCGAGCTTCACCCTGACTCCTCAACATCTGAGGAACTGGCTATCGTACCTCTATTTGTTAAAACACTACAGTGTTATTAACGTTATTATGTTATGGCGACAAACTTATGTAACACTACTGTAGTATTATATTATCTGTGGTAACACTAAGGTCACTAAGGCAGGCTCAGAAACTCTCCTACCAACCAAAATATATAAAGTGCGATCTCTTATGAGATCTCAACATATTACTACTGGTATGATATTGACTAGTTAGTTAACTACTAACAGACACTACGTAGTTTAATAAAGGTAAGCTGCTAATGAACAGCTCGTTGAATAAGTTGGCAGCGAAATAAGTGAATCACGTAAAATATTGAACTAAGATCCATTCTAGTTTGCACTATAGAAGTAGTAATTTATTTTAGATTGATTAATATGTATAATAATTAATAATAATAAATCTGTTATTTTATATATAATTGAGCTTTATATACATATATATACATATGTATACATCATAATATTATATTATTTCGACCACGGCCATACATATACTCCGTAAGGCTGCGAGTAATTCAGTGTCAATTTTACAGCCCATAATGACCACTCTACGCCATGTGCCGATATAGAATAAAATGATATGTTAAAATTTTTGACAACATATTTAGATGATAGATTGCTGTTGTATATACGGGGTGTAAAAAACCCATAACAAAGCCTGCGTCTACACATTAAAATTAATTTATATAAAAAAAATATTGTTGGGAATCGAAATTTAATCATCTCTACGAGACTCTGAGTGAGTCAGAGGCGAGTAGCAACAAAAGACAGCGCCCGTTGTAAATACATTACGCGTTGTAAATATACAACTTTTATTTGTTAATAAATACTGATTTTTCTTTCATGTTTCTTTGGACGAAAATTAACAAAATTACCGAATATTAACAATGTTCAAAACAGTTTGGTATAAAAACCCCGAAAAAATAATAGTCACTTAAAACTGAAATACCCATGTCGGTAACTATTAATTTCCCAGCCCCCCTAGCACGTCCACCAAAACACGATAAGACAGCGATTTATCACGGTGAACTGTCAAAATACAATAGGGTTTCGTCATATTTTGACAGTTCACCGCGATAAATCGCTTTATCATATCGTGTTTTGGTGGACGTGCTACGGGGGCTGGTATGGTCTAGAAGACAAAAATGATATTGACGATGGGTTCAATACGTGGGTTTCGGGTTCGCGTCCGGTCTTTTTACACCCGTTATACCTAAAAATATTAATTAAAGAAAAAACCGAAAATTTGCTTGTATAAATCCCAGCATTGTCTTTGTAAATTCAGTATAATCCCATAGAGATACAACACATCATAATTAAATACTATATTATGGTTAAAGTATACGCCACGTCAAGCTGTACTGTTTGACTTTTAAGCCGCTCTTATAGATTCGACGTTTGACGTGGCACCAACTGTACAAGAATTACACTTTATTTTATGATTGTTCTCCGAGTTTGATAGTATCCGTGTTAACATTCTAACTTATTATGTAACTTCAATATCTAACCAACATGAACATCAATTATCATTTTGCAATATCATCGTGATCTTATTACATTATTGCTTATTATGTACATTTTTACGTGCTTTATTGCTTATATGTACATTAGTATGTACATTTCACAACCTTATTCAAATCTGTCTAAAAATCTATCATAATATGTATGTTTGATATTAAAACTTATTCTCTGCACCCATTGGAAAAGTTCACACTCCGCGCACTGCGCGTGCGCACACGGCTCAAAATAATAGTAGATTACTTCTCAAGGGAACAAAAAAAATACGGCGGAGACGCTAGGCTAGGTATATTGCGACCAAGTGATACTCTACTTTTCATCCCATCTATGAGAAAAAAAAACAAGAGGTGCTTTTAGAAACAACTCATAGGTTATTATTATATTTGGTTTCGCTGCGTAAGACATTTATTTCAAATCACTATACAGCAAAAAAGTAGTTCCCGCGTTTTATTTTTCTATACAGAAGGCGCACTGGTAACTCCGCAGCATCAGCCAGCATCTTTGTTCATCAATAATTTCGTTTGACCTCTTTCGCCGCGAAACTCTGAACCATTTTGTTTCAAATTGAAACTCAATTATGGTTCAAATTCAACGTTTCTTAGAGAAAAGAATTATTTTGCTCTTATAAATATGCGTACGAACAAACCCTTTTAGAATAGATGGGATGAAAATATTATTATTCTTTAAAAAATAGTGACAAAAGTTTAAAAGCGATCGACAGTAATCTTTTAGGCACTTCGAGGTGGTCAAAGACAATTCTATCGAAATGATTTCTTTTCAGAACCAACATTCAGACAGCCTTCGTATTACACGCAACCCTCATTACTGATCACTTTGTCTCAAACATCTTTGGTTTAAAACACTTTAATGAACACTTCGCTTACCCTCTCTTGATCCTCAAAGTAGACTGTTCTTCAATAGGAACAGATTGGCGTATACGGTGTGTTTGTTCGACAGAAACGGTACGTAGAAGGCTCTGAGTGCCTTATGTGACTTTTCCGCGTCAAGTATCGGCTCTGACGCTATTATGTGCCAGGCGGCGTCCTTGTAGAACGCCGGCTGCTTCGCCGTTGGCCTGCCGATGTCGGAGTCGACGAGGTAGTGGCATTGCGAAGGGTGGTAATAAGTTCGGTTGTCGCCTTTGTTTTGGTCGTTGAAATACGGGTGGATGAGGCGTGTCGCTGCGAAATAATAAATCACGTTACACAAGTACAAGTTTTGAAACGAACTTAACAATATGGCATTCGCACGAAGCAAAAACAGACTGGTATCTATTGGGGACTGTTCAAACAAATACATATATTTCGGATGCCATCGAACAATTTAAAGTCTTAACAACTCTGTATAATACGTGTGTGACAGCAAATGCCGTTGAACCGAGCCGAAACGAGCCGATTCTCTTTCCAAACCTCAATGCATTAATTACCACCGGGTACTGTTGTAACGTGGTGGGTGACGTAGTGCAGCGGGTAAGGGTCGGATGAATGAAGCAACCAGATTCGTCATTGATATTATATCCACAATTACAATTATTAATAAAAGGCACTACAAGGTCTGAATTTTGTAAATATATTATTGTGACATGCGGCTTTAAAATTATATCCAAACTTAGAGTGAAAACATATAAAGCACCTCGTTACACTGTATGTGGTTGTAAGGGATTCCAAAAAAATCCATACAGAACCAAAGTCAACTAGCAACATCACCTACTCATATAAACATTCCGATCTTCTAGGGTACATCATTTTCTTCTGACTATGGAGTTATTTTATCATAACTGATGCATTGTCATACAGTTTAATCCACAGGCAAAGGTTTTTTTTTCATAATGTGTATAAAAAGGCAATAGTGCATTAAAGTATCTTTCCTGCTTGTTTCCTGCACTCTTTGTTTTTTTATATTATGCTCCCCGGTTAGGGGAAGGCAAAGGAAACTAAAGTCCATGCAGCCTTGTCATTATATTGGTTATTGTCTTTCTTTTTTCAATTATGACATACGCACAGACAATATAATAGAGCTTACGGGAACGCAAAAGGATCTTAGCTGATACAGTCATAGTCCTGAATAGTTTACCATTTTGATAGTTACAATAAAGTATACTGGACCCGGAAAAAATCAACTTATTGATCTCTTTTGTTTACTACCTCGTATTTCGAAAGAACGAAATTTTCTCGAATTCTTCTCTCGTTCAGTTTAGGTGAGTCTTTGGCAACCTAATTAGTCATGGCGTCAACACGGTGTTTTGACGACTCAGGCACTTGTGTTTCCAATTTTAGCAGTTATTCATATTCCAGGTTACTAACCAGAACTCTCATTTTTGAAAGAAACTTAACATTAATTACTAATATCATGAACGTCGCCGTAACACATAAGATCACTAAACTAATAATGGATATAAAGAATCTTTCAAAAATGACAGTTCTAGTTACTAACCGTGTAGTTAGAAAATAGGCCTGCTAGTGATAAGTGACCACAGTCGCCTATAGTGCACGTGGTTCCTGTAAGATTTGCAAATCTGCAACCCCAAGGACAAGGACGCCAATGTGCGTTGCCAACTTGTGACAGAAGACGTCAAGTCACAGTACCCAGAGCTGCGTTCAGAACCTACACTCGAGTGCACTCCGAGTGCACTACGAGTGCACTCTGACAGCAACCGACCCGTTCAGAGCCTCGGGGTAAAAAAAACGCTCTGACAGGCGGTTAGTACACTCTGTGCCCGTTCAGAAGCTTCGTGTGATGCAACCAAACAACCAACTCGAGCGTAGGGTGAAAAACACTGACAGATTTCATGTCAAAGTCGATGTCAAATATATCAATGTCGATATCAAAAATACGCTAATTATTTATTATTTTATTAAAACACTACATTGAACTCTTTTAAGCCTAATACAAGGAAAATATAGTGATTTCTATGTGTTGTAATTATTTTTAAGCAGAAAAATGGATATTGACTGTTAATTTCATAGTAAGGATTAGTAATATTTTGCCCTTTGCTTGACCTTGATCGGCAAGATACAAACTAAAAAAAAGATAGCAACCGACCCGTTCTGAACCTCGGAGCGAGTGTGAAAATCACTCTCGGTTGCATTACTCTGACCTTCGGAACGCAACTCAGTAATTTCACACCTGTCTTACCCCTCAAACCGGAACACAGCAATGCAAGAAATAGTTGAGATGGAGGTATTTGCACAGACGATTCTTGTACAGAATCTCCCTCTGGACCTTAGAGCATTTACCCTATGGAGATGGCATGGATGGCTGGGCGAGCCCCTCTGCCAAAGTACGTTGACCATATGACCATGCGCGTTATATAAAACTAGTTGACGCGCGACCTCTGCCATTTGGTGCCGTTACGTGTCGCAAGTAAGAGCTCGTAAAAAATGGTTAATTGTGCAGTTTCCTCTTGCAAAAGGCAATCCAGCAACTCAAATCTTGGAGACCATGGCGTTTCCTATCACATGTAAGTATAAAATATACATTAACGTGTTTTATTTAAGTACAATTTTGAAGTAATTTTTATGCCATTACGATAGAAAAATACAATGGTACGTTGGTAGCTCAAACACAGTACACGGGCACGATTCGCGGGCGACTGCGTAGATACACGTTAATTTGTCGATGTGTGTGTGTGTTTCTTCATTGTAAGGTAATTCTTTCATTGGGTGCGTTTCTGTAATTGAATTCTAGATTTTCGTGGTGTGCCATGCGTGTTTACCTCGCCTCCCGCGAATTGGGGCAGAAAAATGTATACTGAGATTTGTTGCCGGCCGGCAGCCGGACCGGTCTTATTGGGATTCGAGACGCAATTGACTGTCTGATGCAATACGACTGAGAGCCTAATGTTGCTGAGTCGGCATTAGAGTGCATAATCCTATACATGTGACATGTATAACAGTACCATCTCCATAGGCTAAATACTCTAAGCTCTGAACAAATCCTTTTTATTAAGAAACGCGAGTTAATCACCATTTCTGGTGGTCGCGAAAGGCGCAGGCATCTGTCCGCTGAACTCCGAGGCTATGAACCTGAGCTGGTACCCATCAGGCAGGTGGAAGCTGGACGGCGAGCGGTACCAGTCCTTGCCGAAGCAGACGATCCCCGGCTCTTCGGGTAAAGATCGCAGCAGCCGCATGGGGGCGCTGTAGCCGTTATACAGAGCCGCGATGCGCGATACACCTGAGATTTGTTATACAGAGATTCGATATACAGAGATTCGTTATACAGAGCCGCAATACACCTGAGATTCGTTATAGAGATTCGTTATACAGAGCCGAGATGCGCTATACTCAAGTGTATCGGATTTAATTATATTTTTACAGGGTGAAGCTTCATCTCACCTGAGTTTAAGTGACGATTAGGCCAAAGGTGGAAGCGAGCTTTGCCTGGACTCCTCAAAAACTGAGGACCTGACTATCTTACCTCTAACATTCGGAACATAGCAATGTTATTAACATTGTTACATAGACGAAAAACTTAGGTACGATGGCGGTAGCTAACCAGGCGGGCTCAGAAGCCCAACAACCAACCAAACCAAGCAAAATAACTTCTGCCCCATGGGGAATCGGACCTAGGACCTGCAGATCTGTACCGAGTGGTCTTGAGCACTAGTTCACGAAGGCGGTTAAATGTATACACAGGTTGTTTCTTTTAAGGTGTCAAGCCTACATACCTATCGATTCATAATAACGAATTTTCTTAAACTTCATACAACATAATCTGAAATATGAATAAAAACAACGTTTCTTTGAATAGCGATAGACTGATGTCCGAAGTGAATAAAAACTGCTTCTATCTTAGAATTTTTTTGTTTGGTTAGGTTAAGCAAATTGAGTTCTAATTAAATTGGTTTTCAGTAAACTTTTTTTTTATATGTGATAACAGTAGCAATTCAATCACAAGGGAGCAAAATAAAGATTTAACGGCGACGGCACCATTTTGAATCAAGAGCAAAGCAACGGATTCTGAAGTAAAATCCTGAGGGTTAAAATATTATTGTGACCAAATGATACTCTGCTTTTTATCCCATCTATGAGAAAAGAAATAGAAGCCATTTTAGATACAAGTCATAGAATTTAATTGGTTTCTCTTTTGCTGCTTGATGACGTTTTTCCAAATTACCTATTAGCAATTTTAACAATATGTGAACAGCATAGAGAATAAAACGAAGTTCCCGCGTTTTCCTATGTTTTTAATACAGTTTCGTCGCGGAACACTCAACAATTCTTTGTATTAAATTCAAACTCGATTACGTCCCAAATTCAAAACTCACTAATGGCCGCCACAAGTCCCTTGGAGAAAAGACCTACTTTGCTAGCTCTTGTCGAATGGATGGCATGAAACCACGTTTACAGGTGCCGGCAAACATCTTGAACAATTTCACAGATAAAAAATACATGCGCAGTTGCAGTATTTAGTACAAAAGCTTTTATACCTCCGATCCCCGCCAGCAGAACGCAAGCGGTCATCAGCGAGCCAGTGTACGCCAGGTAGTGACGCCTCTCGCGCTCCCTGCGCCACCTGAATAGTTCAGTGCCGACGGCGAATGTCATCTTCTGCAGGCAGTCCAGTGCTATGGCGCCGGCGAGGATGATCAGGCTGTACACCGGGTACAGGAATCTGTAGGGACACACTGGTCTTAGATGTCTGTGCTTACCCTTAATTTAAAGGGGAAAAATTTTAATTACTTATTTTGATCCAACCAACAAATAGGGCAAGCTATGTAAAACTGTTTAAAAACAATTACAACGAGCCGAGCCAGTACCCTCTGTTATCACACAATGAGTGCCAATCAGTGGTCCGCGGTGTTACCTCTCCTCCTTGTGCGGCTGCGGCATGAACACGGCCAGCCACAGCGCCAGCGGCATGAGGTCGAGCCAGTACTCTCCGTTATCACACAATGAGTGCCACTCAGTGGTCCGCGGTGTTACCTCTCCTCCTTGTGCGGCTGCGGCATGAACACGGCCAGCCACAGCGCCAGCGGCATGAGGTCGAGCCAGTACTCTCCGTTATCACACAATGAGTGCCACTCAGTGGTCCGCGGTGTTACCTCTCCTCCTTGTGCGGCTGCGGCATGAACACGGCCAGCCACAGCGCCAGCGGCGTGAGGTCGAGCCAGTACTCTCCGTTATCACACAATGAGTGCCACTCAGTGGTCCGCGGTGTTACCTCTCCTCCTTGTGCGGCTGCGGCATGAACACGGCCAGCCACAGCGCCAGCGGCATGAGGTCGAGCCAGTACTCTCCGTTATCACACAATGAGTGCCACTCAGTGGTCCGCGGTGTTACCTCTCCTCCTTGTGCGGCTGCGGCATGAACACGGCCAGCCACAGCGCCAGCGGCATGAGGTCGAGCCAGTACGGCGCGCAGAAGGGCGCGCGAGTGGTCGACTTCTCCGTTATGGCGAAGCACGCCAGCAGTAGCAGCGGGCTGGACAGAGCTAGCACCTGAATGGTAAATTGGAATATTTATTGATGACTAGCTAACTCGATGACTTTGTGTCACCTACAATCGCTGTTCGTTATAGTCTCGCTTAAACTCAAAAACGGCTTAGGCGAATGACAGATAACCATCACCTAAATCGCCGACTCAATGCAATAATGGCACATTCCAAAATTTTGGAAATTTGACTTTTTATTAAATTTCGAACCTTATGACATTATTTTAAGTTATGCAATAAAGACACCCATATTTTGTACATTCCCTGGCAAAATAGTAGCGCTAGGTGTCAGTATTGCACAGCTCGAAATCCTAAATACTTAGTGCGACAGTGACCCTTCGGTGTTGTGTCGTTATTGTCCAAAGTTTTATAGTGTTTTTTTAGTTGTACCCTTCGTAATTGTTTATCACGGAAAATGGTTAACAAAAGAAAACTTAATTAAACAAAACATTAAACAAGGTAAAATTGTTTAATTATTTATATTCTAACTGGATACACTTACCTACCTACGAATCAAAAACAAAATACCTACTTGTTCTGTCAATTTCGTTATTATTACAATATTACTACGTACTTTATATTGTTAAAATTTCTTTGCCTACGTTTTTACAGCAAAACTATCTCGCACTGAAGAACAACCACAGTGCCATCATGTTCTAACGTCGACGTATCGACGAAGAATATTAGAATCAGGTTCTTATTAATTCATATTGATTTAAGTAATAGTTTTCTAAATAATAATTTCAATCAATCGATGCCCTTATTCAATTTTGGTAGGTATTAATTAGTAATACCTAACTAACTAAAAACTACACACACGCTTCATAACATATTATAACGCTAAGCTCAGATGTTTATCGTTTGTACAGCACGAAACGACTTCGTACTGAAGAGCAACCATTCACACCGTCTTGTTTTTCTGACGTCAACTGTAGTACTTTTTCTTGCTAAATTGTAGAAATATAGGGAAATCTTAAAGTTGAAAGAAAAAAAAACAAACTTATTCCTTTAGTCAGATACAAAATGAAAAGCTTTATTCTGGTAGGTACATAACTCACTTATGCATATGTCACTAAAGTAAATAAAATCCCTTAATGCAAAGCACTTAACTTAAGGTTTAATTAATACAAGCCAAGGGCAGGATAGTTCAGGTTTGTTTGATCAATCTCGGTAAGTTCTTGCTAAATTAACTGGGTACAAAAGTCATAATACAACCGGGGTAATAAAATACACAAACAAATAGTTTTCTTTCTTTTTCTAAAAAATTAGATTAGGTACCTTCGATCGTAACTTCTTGCGATCACGGGTCAGAGATAGGATATTCCAATTTCATAACTTATTCTCTCTCTATAGATATATTTATTACTTGTGTAATTCCACAGAATTCCTCCTTGATGTTAAGTTAGTTTGTCTGGCTCTAAAGTCAAGCAGCGGAGCCCTACGGCCTCCGGGAACTGCCCTTATTGATTTTTTGCACTTATTGATACAATAAATCCATTTAATTTAATGAATCGCGTGCCGGCGAGTAAATATAGTATTTTTTCCTTAGCTTTACTCTTCAAGCTATGGATTTTCTTCGCAGAAGTTAAGATAATGTAGAAATTTAGATTTCCCAAGAAATCAATAATAAATTACTTCGGTCGATCTCTCACAGACTACTCATAACATAGACGATAGACGCGTTCTAAAAACCAACGCTCCACCTGCGCACAGATTTGCGTTTATGTGGAAGCGACGGAGCCGAGGTCCGTTTGCTGAATGTTAAGCGCCGTATTGGCGACGGAACCTCTCCTAAAACCAAATTCATTTCATAACACTCGTAAGACTCTTAACTTGCTTCAAGATGTGTCAAGTCAACATACGGATCTTTCGAAATTCTACAATATGCAATAAGTATTTCCAGCTAAAGTTATAAGTTTGGTTGAAAAACAAAACGTAATGAAAAATTAACCATAAACAAATTGTGAATGCTTTCCAAATTCTATTCGACGAAACCATAATTATATGATCTGTGGCTTTAAGTGTATTTTATTATGATATGTCTCTAAAAATGATCAAAACAAACGGTCTAAATGTCAAATTCCGAATTTTGAGAAAATCAACCCACCTAAAGGTAAGCACGGGATTTTGGGCGAAAAAAAACTATCTTTGTAAATAAGGCCAGGATAAACGCGAGATTTATTTTGTTTATGCAAAAATTGAATAATGACCAAAGATAATTGCAAATGTCACTGACTTGACGTGAAACGACGTTGACGTTGACACTTGACGTTGATATTGTGAAATTAATTGACAAAGTTGTTGTAATTATGATTTTAGTTGTGCAATTTGTGTTAAAACTACAGTGAAACCAAAGTGTTTTTGCAAAATTAGTGTTTTATGAAATTTTAAGAAAAAACGGTGTTACACAACGTAAAATAAAGTGTTTCTATCTATCTAACGTATCACCGAAAACGAATAACAGGTTCTTATTTCATAGTATCTATACTTATTTCAATGATCTGGATGTCCTTATTAGTGGATATAACGATACTTCTATGGAATTTAGTTTGTCGAACGATACCAACACGTCTAATGCTGTCCCGGAAGTAAAGGTAAGGTATCTGAAAATGTGTTGGAGACAGGAATGTTTTTACTACTGTCTGTTCCAGTTAAAAAGATATCGAACTATAACCCAGCACAGAGCTCCTTCGATTTTAGAGCTAATTCGAACTTTTCAGAAACAAGGTATCTTCGATCCAGTGTTTCACCAAAACCACAATCAACTGGCCTAGAATATAAAACATTATTGACAATGCTGTCCTATAGTTGGGTCAAATAAAATTCATAAAGAGTCTGAGATATTACCCGTACTTATTCCTGAGCAAAAAATTACTTCTAGTTTGGAACAAATTAGTTTGAACGAAATTCTGGAGAATATATAAAAAAATTAATTTATTTGAGATTTTAAACACTTCTCTACAACAAATGGGATCGCTAATCTTAGCCAAACAAGTTTCTGATAATTCTGAGCTATGTACGAGCGTAGAGGATAATAAACCAAGACCGTTAAGCATCTCTTCATTACCAGAAATTGATTAAGCAGCAAGAGAACCATGTTTATGTCCAGTCAGAGCTTTGGAGGGACCCATTACAGGGCTTTGGAGGGATTCAATAGAAAAGTTCATATTCATCAAAGCATGCATCTTCGGCTTCTAAGTGTGTACTTTCACCAATATCGGGTTTATTAGTTAGCATACCAGAAAGTGAAGATACTTTGTCAAGCTGTGATGATTCAGTGGCAGATGCAAATTAGGAAGAAATCATCGAAGATTACTGGGTACCATGACTTTCCATCTTATGTCACAAGTTGGCAACGAACACTGTGGCTCTTGTGGGGGTTGCAGATTTGCTGCGAATCTCACAGGAGCCACATGCACTATAGGTGACTGTTATCACTTGCCATTAGGTGAGCGGTATGCTTGTTTGCCAACTTTGTTGTATAAAAAAATGGGATCAATAAAAATAGCGAAGATACAGATTTTGTTGGCTAAGAACGTGAGTTGGAGTTAGACAAAACCATTTCGGAGGAAGAGAATACTTCTTACACAAGAAAATAGAAAGGTAAGTGGACAAAAAAGAAGACTAAATAACTTCGAAATTTGCGACAAAGCTACACTTCACTAAAAAAAGGCAAACAAATAGCAGACAGAAGAATGAGCCCTACGTGTAATCCATTTTGCAAACTCAAATGCACACAAAAAAATCAAATGCTATTTTTAAGACATTATTGTTATATTATTTAAAAAAATAGAACTTAATCTTTGTATTATGACTATTACAAATTACGATAATAATAATCATGTACCTATTTGATAGCTTTGATTACCTTAGCCTGAAACTGATTGGAGAAAGTAATTTTAATAATAAAGAGACTGATTCAGTAAATTATTTGAAGAATTTTTAGGAATCTTAGCAAAAAATCGATTTGGGATTTTATTTGTGATGCCATTAAACTTGCATTGCAATATTTAGCTATTTTTCAACCAAATTCTTATTTTAAGCTACAAAGATAACTTTGATTTATGTCACACGGTGTTTATTAAATGTAAACATTTTGTGGCATAACTCAAAATTTGACACTTAAATTTATGCAATACTGGCATAACTCTGAATACCTAAGTATGACCTTGAATTATTTAAAAAATCGAAGCCTTAGAAGAATAATAATTAGTCTACTGTAATCCTAATATCCTGTACAGTCAACATATACCACAATCGTACAAACAAACACATTTTATCACAAGTTATTTTAACTTTGTAAGTTTATACGCATCTACGTCAACTTTCAATCGCGTTTTCTCAGTTTTGCATGATTTTGAATTGTGTCATTGTTGTATTGGGTCAGCGAAATATACAAGGTGTTTGGTCAATATCCTATCAAGCCGAAATCTACCGGTGTTAATATAGTCATATAAATGATATGGTGTCATTGAAAATTCGAAATTGTAAAATATTTAAAAAAATAATTCAGCCAATATCCATATTGAGTAACAAAAACAAACCTCCACCCCGATAATATTAGTAAGTAAAACATTTTTAAATTTCCAAAAACTGCTCGGAAAACTCACCCATACGATATTAAAGTTCAGGAAGCCGTTGACAAAGTAATATGTCCACGGCTCAACTCCGTAGAGGTCCGGCCCGTGTTCCGTGAATATGTTGTAGGCCACGATGTTCCACGGCGCCACCACCAGCCTCCCGTAGTGCCAGGAGTCCAGCGCTACCGTCGGCACCAGGATCAGGGCCAGGGAGATGACGCACCATTTGAAGAACTCCGCGAAGTGCCGCTTCAGCAGGAGCATGTCTATCGCTATCGGCAAACCCAAGAGCGCTGTGAACGGCCAGCCTGCGAAAAGCGAAACCATATTACCTGAGAAGTTGAGCATTAATCTTTTGTTTAAATATATTTGTGTGCTTGTTCAGTTTCAAGCAAACTGAACAACTTTTACTATGGGACCAATTTTTAAATCGCGAAAAAAATAGTAGATTGTGCCACAAAGGACCAAAATAATGTATTGAGGGCGAGAGCGATTGTTTGAATCCAGAGCGAAGCGAAGGATCCTAAAGTAGAATCCCGAGCAGAGCGAGTGATTCTACAGTGGAATCTTAAGCGTAGTGAGGGATTCAAAGTACGTCGCTCGAGGTTAAATAATTTTGGTACTGTTTTAATGTAAAAAAGATTTACAAGAAAAGGTAATTATAAAGTCAACGATTATTTGAATTATGCCATTGCCTGGTGTTAATTTGTAGATATTATTTGTAACAGTGTAAAGAATTTTTTGTGTATATGTAAACAAATATTGATGTGTATGGTATGGACATAATTATTTGTAATTATCGGTACATAATTTTTGTAAAGTTTCTTTCGCCTACTCTTCTATCAGCTAAAAGAAATTCCGAATGAGTGGTAAGTAAAAAAATTTGGACGATTCAAAAAAGCTTTCTGTTAAGTCGTATTCGAATAAAGAATGATATGATTGATTTGATCCCTGGGGGAGGGCTATGTCCAACAGCGTTTGGCATCAAGCGTCCTTTATTTACATTATGACGTTACTTTTTTATTTTACAGCTGGAATCTAGACAAGAATCTAGACTAGTTTACTACAATTTCTGAAATATGGTTTATTGATAAAAACAAGCCAATTCAAATCCTGACCTTGTATTACAACCCGGGTGAAATAAATGCATTGTGTAAATAATTGTCTGTAAATTATTACTCCGAACTTGGCACCCAGATAGATATCGATTCTTTTGTCGTCGAAGTCAACAGGCTTTCATTTTGCATGTATGTTTCTGATGGGATAACATTGCAATAAAACACGTGGTGATGATAAAAATAAAATAAAATAAAATGTGTTTTATTTCAGTAAATCTTTTACAAATAAGTCGCCGGGGCTTCCCAGAAAGTAATCAGAAGATACTTGTGTCGGGTAAGCCTCGCTCTTCCTACATAATTATAACAATTTAGATTTACCTACTTATATGAAAAGGAAGTCAGTAAAAATGTATAACTGAGTGGTTGTGTCTGTGTAGTGCGTATGTGTGTGCGTGTGTGTGCGTGTGCGTGTGTGCGTGTGCGTGTATGTGTGCGTGTGTGTGTGCGTATGATGATGATGATGATGCGGTGCGAGTCTCACTGAGCAGCGCGCCGAGAGCGGTGAGCAGCACGGCCGCGGGCGGCCGCCGCCGCCACCAGCAGGCGAGCGCGGCGGCGGCCAGCGCGCCGCCCCACGCGGCCGGCAGCAGCGCCGCGCCGCCGGCGAACGGGCCCGCCGCCGCCGCCGCCAGCGCCAGCCACACGCGGCCCACGTGCACGCCGAACTCGTGGCACACGGCCCTGCGCCGTGCCGCGCGGCGGAACGTTTTAAGGCGCATAGTAACGTCGATCGTAAAAAAAACCGGTTCTCTTCATAAATATTGAATAAAAAAATCTTTAAAAAAGATATGTCATTATTCGACGCATTCTTTAGAGGATGGTCTTTTTAATTTTTTGATAAATTAATTAAAACTTGGTTAAAATGTGACCCGAACATGCCTCGATTTTAAAACTTTAAACCTAATCGCGTCGTAAATATTAGGTTAAATCGTATACTTTCGATTTCAATAAACAAAGTGAACAATATTCTAGGGGATGGTCTTTTTAGATTTTTCTTATTCGCCTTAATTCATTTTTTATTGAAATAATTCATCTTACGCGTAAAGGTTTGCTTAAATATTCCCCTCACTCTCACTCACTCACTCCTATGTAATTAGTGCGGGACGATCGACGCAAGGTCATTGGGACCACTATGCGCCTTAAGGTACAAGTCCGAGATGGGCTACAAACTGCAACCGCAGACGACACTGCGGCTAGCGGCTGCGGTCGACCGCAGTGCCGCCTGCGGTCGTGGTTGTTTTTATTCCAAGCGCAGCCGCACGCCGCGGCTGCACAATGCATAGAACCATGCCTCGGTCACTCCGGTACCTTCGTGCGAGACAGAATGTCAGACAGCGCTACCGATAGATTACTAATGTGTCTTTTGTTGGAAGAGGAAAATGATGACGACTCGTGGTTACTATATATGGCAAAAAATAAGAAAGCACCTGATCTTTTATTCAAAAGTCGAACCAAAGAAGGAAGTTATTCCACACATTATCTTTGATCAAATTATTGCGGTAATTTGGATCGGATGTATCGTAAAGGACTGGATGACCAGCAACAAAGTTAATTAATTTCTCTTCATCGTCTTCCGAAAAAGTCGACATTTTTATACGTGTGAACTCTCCGCGGTTCGCGACACCACTGGCGCTGCAGTTGCGGTCACTGCGCGTTGCGGCCGCAGGCTTTGCGACGCGACTGCAGGCCGCAGTTTTGCCGCGCTCGGAATCATTTTCATAGAGATTCATAGAAACCGGTGGTGTCGCTTGCAGTTTGCGGCTGCAGTTTGCGGCCTGCAACCCATCTCGGAATTGTACCTTTACTGCCGCGGTCTACAATGACTACTTTGCGGTCAGCGTGCAGCACGCGATGGACGAGCTGAGATAAAGGCCGAGACCGTAGCTCGAGGCCTTTACAGTGAGGACAGCGGGGGCTGCAATGATGGCCAAGCTCGTTGATTTACTACCAAACGCAGATAACGCATGAACGTTCGAGAAGTGGGCCGGTGAAGAACTGCCCAATCGCGACTCGTGCACTTCTTTTCCATAGTTACTAAAACGTCAATTGATCTGTGGCTAGGTATGAAATGATGTAAATTCACACGGTTGTACTTAAAAAAGTTGCCGTAATAATGTAGAATAAGGTTGAATTCGATAAATACGGTCCTTTCTTTATGGTAATTTTAATTCGGGCGTGCATATTCAACAAAATATCAGCGAGTACAAATGTATAGTCGACAGATTTCAAGCGCGTTTCTGTATGAAGTGCTCTATCTATGTTTGGTAGTAAATCAATGGCCAAGCTGGAAGGCCTAGAGCGTAGCTAGGCTAGCTCGAGGCAATCATAGCGTGTAGTGCTTTACTCAAAAACGCAAGTACCCAATCTAAATAAAACCAGCCAGTAATTTAAATAAAAAATATATTAATTAACTAGAAATTTAATTTAAATGACAATTATAAAAAGTTAACGGCAAGGTCGACTTTGCTCAAACAAGGTTGTCAAAATAATGACCACATTACATGCATTTTTGAGTAAAGTCTAAAGTGTTATTACCTTATGCCTTAAAAAAACTAAACGTCACTGTAAATTACAATCTTTTAGAAAATGTCATAATTGCATTCATGTTATTACTGAGTTTTAATTGTTTCACAAACAGTCACATTCAACCCATTTAAAACTTGTATATTTATAAATCGTATACAATATTTTTAATGAATAAAATAAATCTACTGTATATTTGCCGCAGCGGCGATGCCAGTTTGTTTAGTATCGCGCGGCGCGATTTTGTGATAGGCCTCTTAAGATAGGAATGCAATCGAACGACTTCCAAGCGACAGATGATATTATCTTACTTTGGTTGCTAACTAGAACTGTCATATTTAAAAGAAACTTTAATTCCATTACTAGTTTAGTAAGTAGTTTTCTTAAGGCAGTGTTCATTATAGCAGTAGTGGATATATGTAGTTTTTTTTTATAAAATAACAATTCAACATGAATTGTTATTTTATTTAAAAAAACTAGCAATCGTCTCCTCAGCATCAATTATATCTATCATGTTATACTTTGAATCAACCAACGTTTCATTAGAGATTGCTTACGCAAACATTGTATTTAACTGAACTAATAGAACAAATTCTGTTTTGGCAATACTATACATTGTCAGAATACCAACATGAAAGATGATTACAAACTATCAAAGGTATAGACTCTTCAGTAAGATAACTAATGCCTAAACTATTGTGCAGTCTTATAAAAACAAAGAATATATAATTCACTGTGCACTTACTTGTAAAACATGAGTTCTGCACAAGCAGTAAGCACCGCTAACAGACATCTCAGGGCGTAAAACACAGATACAGGGGTCATGAAGAACGATAGTATCTTGGCTGGCACCGCTAACATCCACAACGGAGCATAGGACCGGATGGCGAATTGAGGACTGTACTCCCATGTCTGAAGACCAGTTCCATACACTAAAAAAAAACAATAAAACTATGCTATGTTACTCATACTCAGTTTACAGGTACTAAAGCCCATAAGCGGCCAGCACAGGATTGTAGTAGTGCAAGTGTGAACTGTCAAACAAAACAACTTAATAGTACATTGTTACCCTAGGAGTAAAAGTGACTTATTTAGTCTAGAAACGCGAGGGCGCCAATAGATCCAGGGACTAAATAAGTCTTCAGCCCGAGGAAAGTAAAAATAAAAATCATGAATTAGCTTAGGAAAAAATTAGTGAATTTTATTTTACATAATAATACAACTTCTGCTTAAGCCTCTTTTCCTATGAAATTATGCATTAAATCCATATCCGAATCAGATGAACTCATTGTGTTAATACAAATCTCTGCTATACGGAAGTATAAACAAAACTCTAGGTACAACTCGAAAAAACAAATGAAGATCGGATTGCCGCTTTTCCATCTATTTTTTTTTCTGTGGCCGGCCAGCTATTAAGCCATTATTTTTCATCATTGAAAAAATGATTGAAGAAATAGTTGAAAGTAAAATACACTCGCGAGCAAAAGTTTGGAATCAGTTACTTGAAATTGGTTGCGCGTTATCTTGAGTAGTTAATACTTTTTTAATAATCGTAAAAATGACATCATTTTAAAGGTTCAACTCTTTACTTTTAAACTGATACCGAATTCATTAAAAACAAGCCAGTATTTATGGAGCCATTCCGCATTAAGTGAAGGTGTATCGAAAAAGACGTGTTTCAATTGTTTGATGCGTCACGAGTTGCGACCTATTGACCCCCTATAAAAGCACCTGTTATCGGATTTTCTTTATCAGTCGACTTTCACACGTTGGCCGGTACACATCTCCGCCACTTTTGACCCTTTACCTTGTACGACAATGGAGACAACACCTACAGAAGCAGCACAAATCGTAGCCCTATTGCAAGAAGGGCTCAGCCAGCGGGTTGTCGCTCGTCGGCTCCAAATAAGCCAATCCTGTGTTTCGAAAGTTTATAAGCGCTTTCGGGAGACTGGTGGCTTTATCCCGAGACCAAGATCTGGACGGCGCCGGTGCACATCGGAGAGGGATGACCGTTTTATCGTGTCAACCTCTCTCCGAAATCGGCATTTGACTGGTGTCGACGTCCAACAGGAGCTCCGAGATGTTCGTGGGGTAGCAGCCAGCGAGTGGACAGTTCGTCGACGACTCAAGCAAGCGAATCTGACTCCAAAAAGGCCTGCCATAGGCCCGAAACTCACGGCAGCTAACCGACAAGCACGCCTTCAGTTTGCTCGCACCCATCTTGATTGGGAGGTTGAGCAATGGAGGCAAGTCCTGTTCTCCGACGAAAGCAGGATGTGTTTGCACGGTAGCGACAGAAGAGGACGGGTCTACAGACGGCCTGGGGAGCGATGTGCACAGTGCTGTGTCGCTGAAACAGTGGCTTATGGGGGCGGCTCTTGTATGATGTGGGCCGGCATTTCCTTCGATGGTAAAACCGAGCTTGTTTTCGTGCCTGGCGGGGGACGAGGAGGCGGTCTAACTTCGGACCGGTACATTTCCGATATTCTCCTGAAACATGTCCTTCCCTATGCGGGATACATCGGTGATGACTTCCTCCTTATGCACGATAACGCTCGTTGTCACACTGCCCGTGTAACAACGCAATACCTCGAAGAAGTCGGTATTGCCACATTGGACTGGCCAGCGCTCAGCCCTGACTTGAATCCCATTGCGCACGTGTGGGATGAACTGAAGAGGAAGGTTCGTTCCAGAACTCCTGCTCCTTCATGTCTGAATGAGCTGAAATCAGCGTTGATTGAGTGGGAAGGTATTCCACAAGAATCAATTCAGAAGCTGATCACGTCTATGAAGAATCGTCTTGGAGCAGTTATTAGGGCGAGGGGAGGGAACACAAAATATTGACACTTATTTTTAAAGATAAATAAAATGTTTATTTAATAATTTTTGTCGTCTTATTCATTCATTATTTTTCCCTATTTCCTTGTTTTTCTACCTCCTTCACTTAATCCGGGATAACTTGAATTAATTTTATATCGATTTAAAGTGGACAGTTGCACCTTTAACATGATGTCATTTTTATGATTATTAAAAATTTATTTAGTAAGCAAGATCACGCGGAACCAATTTCAAGTAACTGATTCCAAACTTTTGCTCGCGAGTGTATAATCAAATTATTTAAAAATATGTCCTTTGATTAATACTTAACCTTATGTTATTAACCTAGTTCTACTTCAACTAATTAAATTAACTTTTTGCACTGCTTCATTTTTTTTTAAAAAAAACGTCGCCCCACATTAGGATTTTCTCCTGTGTCGTGGGTGCAGTTACAAACATAGAATATCACATACACATACGCCCAGACCGGAACAAATTTCTGTAGGCCATACAAAACATTTGTCCCGTATGGGAATCGAACCCGCGACACATTGCGCAGTAGGTGATCACTCGACCTCTGCGCTAAACGTGTCGTCGTATATTTTTAAATATACAACTAAGTTGGCAGACAAGCAGGCTACCTGATCGTAAGTGGGTAAAACTTTCAATACACTTTTAGCAGTATCTATAGATGAGATATTATATTTATTTCTCTTTTTTGAAGTCGATTAAGTTAAGATGAACCTATATGCTGAAGGCTTCTTTGGCCAATTGTTGTGATTTATTCTTGTAATAAAAAAAAGTTGAAATCTTAGCAATACGAGTAGTAGGTAAACATAAAGTGGACCTATTTTTAACCGACTTCAAAAAAGGAGGAGATTCTCAATTCGTTGCGTGTTTTTTTTTGTGTATGTTACGCGATTACGCCGCCAATTGTGGACCGATTTTCAAAATTCTTTTTGTATTCGATAGAGTATATTCCAAGGGTGATCCCATGGCCACCAAAGTCAGGATCTGATGATGGTATCCCATGAAAATCGAGGGAAACGCTTTCGATGAGCTGGTATTTAGTAAGGGTTTTTTTAGGGTTTTTTTTTTCACTAAAAAGATTTCATTCACTAAATAGTTTAAAATAAAAAATAATTATATGCATAAGTGGACCTATTTTCTAATGTATGCTTACCCAAGTAATGCAAAGGCTCCCAATAATTGTATGTTTCATCACAGTCAGAAATGTGACCCCAATAAGCCGATGTCAGGCGAGATGTCAACAGTAGGAATAATGCCACAGCACCACCAGGGTAGGCTATACTTCTCAAATCTGAAGGGGCACTCGTCACAAGGAATTCACTAGAAAAGAAAAAGGCTATTATAATAACTACATTATGTTTATTTCTAAAACAGGCTTATTAAAGTATGTTGTAGCTGAAAGTTAACCTTTTCCTGGAGAAACTCTTATCCAACCTATTTAAATTTTAAATAGAAAAAAATAAACAACTAGTGTTGCTCACTGTTGGTTACAATGAGGCATTTTTCAGTCGCTTTTTAACCGACTTCAAAAAAGGAGGAGGTTATCAATTTGGTTACTTGTATTTTTTTTTTATGTTTGTTACCTCATAAATCCGTCATTTTTAAACCTTTTAAAACTTAAAAATAATCTTCTTCTATATTGAAGTCGGTGACAAATTTTAACACTTTCTAGGAGATCATCGTGTGGCGCCGACTTCAATAAAGAAGAAGATTATTTTTAAGTTTTCAGTGTTTTTGAAGTCGGTTCTATTTTTTGTAAAAAAAAAATTCCCAGTGCAATTGGAGTCCAGGGCCATAAAAGTTTTTCATAATGAACAATAATAATACTTAGCCGATTTTCAAGATATCTATATTGCATTTCTATATTGGATGTTGATTTAGTTATTAACAGTGAATAAAGACTTCTTTGACTTAACAAAGTTCAAAAGAGATCAATACAGTAAAACATTTCGGACTGGTAAGAGGTCGGTGGCCGAAGTGGTCAACACGGTATGTTGATGACGCGGGTTCGATTCCCGCCCGAGACGAAATCTTTTCTTAGCAATGATTATAAAAACATGACATCAGCAAGATGTGATGCAATGACACGATTATTTTTATCGAAATGGGGACTCATAACGCATAATGGTGTTTGTTATAAAGATGCTTGGCACAAACCACTAGGCATAATCATCGAAAAGCATAACATTAATGTCTCATAAATTTATCTTTGCATAAATTTTAAGAGACACAGTTATCCAAAGGCATAATACTATCAAGGATAAATAATGAAATCTCTGATGTCTTTTGACATAATATTGGTAGTCCTAAAATGCTTTACTATAATTTTATTTAGTATAATTAATAAAATCCCTAATATCTTTTAGCATAAAATTTGAAGTATTTTTATCATTAATTATGTACAAAGGTTTCAGTGACAAAAACGAATTGTTGCTGAACCGACACCATGTAGTCTTATTTGCCCTACCTTTAGAGTACAATTTAAAACCGCTAACGCACTGAGAGGTAAGATAGCTGAGAGGTGGTGAGCCTTAAAACTTGCACGTTTGCTTGCTTGCATTCCTGTTTTCATGCCTGCTTGCATGACTGCTTACATGACTGCTTGCATAACTACTTGCATGCCTGCTTGCAAGCTGGGGAAAAACTTACATGCATCTTACTGTTAATTTATTCTATTTGAGAAATTCTGTGTAAACATATTATGCTTTGTAATGAATATACTAAACATTAATTATGCCTTGAAAAATAATACATCAAGTTGTTCTGTGTTTCAATTATAATACATATGACAAACACATACATACACAAATTTTCTGCCACACAATATTATGATTGACATTCTGCTTCCAGATTATTATGCATTGAGGTGATTATTTCAATTGAAATTATGGAAAATAATTTTAGGACAATAAATTTTTATGTCTATAATTAAAGAGCCCTATCAAAGTAGAAGCAGACTACATTTAGTTACCTATGGTAGGTTTTTCCATAGAAACAGATAGAACCTAGTATATCATATCAACAGCAGACAGCAGCAGTTGTCAGCAGTTGAACTGCTGTTGTCTACAGTCAGCTAATATTTTTTTATCTATTACAAGAGGCTTAAGTCACTCATGGTAATAATCAGCTATGAAACTTGACTATTAACAACATTCAAGGTGGCACCATCAATACAACTACGAATTTTCTTGTATTACCTTATGATTTCCAAAGCCTGTAAGTACACAAAATATAACAAAAGTACCTAGCCATTTAGTAACAGGACATTACTTTTTATTTGTTGAATTCTACATTGACGTTTGGTCTCTAACTAGTACTGCCATTCTTTTCTTTTAGGATAGAGAAACATGTTACTTTGTTTCCTTTTCTTTTGTTTTTTAGTTTAAAAAATAAACAAACATTAGCTATTTTTTATTCATTCATTTTTAACAACACTCCTGGGTAGGGTTGCCAGATGCCCCGTATTTTACGGGTTACCCCGTATTTCAAGCTATAATAACACAGAAACCCGTAATCGCGAAAATAAAATACGGGATAAACAAATCTCCCATATCAACTTTCATTGATCAGATGAAGCTCAGTGAGCTCAACTCAACAAAATGGTCTTAAAATTTTTTTTTGACACAATAAAAGCGGAATAATAAGTGAAATATAACTTTAACATGCAGTTTTATGCTTCCATGTTAGAAAATGAAGATCTTCAAGGCTGCTTCCTCGAACAACAGATATAATTTCAAAAAATTAATAGGTACAGTGAGCTCCTTGTCAAGCTGTACTGTTTGAACTTTGGACCGTTCTTATGTCGCTCGTAATAGACGCGGTTTTCGTAGTGTAAATGTAAAGCTTGAATGGGAGCTTACTGTACCTTCCTAAGACTGTTGTTTTATCTTATTGTCTCCCGTAATATACAGCGTGTAACTGAACACCCCAATAACATTTAAGGGTATGTATCCATCAGAAGTAGAGATTCTGTAGGAAAAATATTAGGGCTAACAAACCTACTTTTTTCCCATACAAACTAAATAAATTATTTTTTGGTATTAAGTGCCGACAGCCCTACGTAAGCGTACGAGGAATACTATGCTCACGTCATACAAACTAAATAAATTATTTTTTGGTATTAAGTGCCGAAAGCCCTACGTAAGCGTACGAGGAATACTACGCTCACGTCTGTCACGTGTCATTTTGTGTTTAAATTTCGTTTGTGTTAAGAGCTGCTTATGGTTGTCACTTGAAAGTTTTTGCTTTCAGTTTAAAATCAAATAACTCTGAAAGTATTGGGGCTCTAGGTCTCAGACAAGCACCGAAGGTCGATTTAGTATCTAACTTATATGCCCCTTAAATGTTATTGGGGTGTTCAGTTACACCCGGTATAATCATACCCGTATTTTAAACACCAGTAACCCCTAAATCAATAAGCGGCAGGAGGCAACCCCACCCCTGGGTTATATTGACAAACAGTATTTGTCAAAGACATCACCGTAATATTGGGATAACACAATTCATTTAAGAATGCAAGTTGATTTATTCTCAATGGTTGATAGACATATGCATTGGATCTTTCATCTTTACATATCATTCACAAACAAAAATGATTTCTTTTGTTTTTTAGTACTTTTCACAGTTATTTCTACCAACATTTGTGCTAGGTACGACACTAATCATCAGTGGTGTCATTAACAGAAGCTATTAGTTAAAGACATGCCATGAGTGGTTTAATTTATATTAACCTTCGGGAGGATAGGGGGGTTACTCATCACCCCACTCGTTCAAAAAAGATGCGATAACTTTTTATACGTTAATTGAGGGCAGAGCCGGCTCATAAAATTTTTCAGTGGGAGTTCATTCAAAATCCAGTATGTAGTAAGAATACCAGAAAAAACTTATTTATAAATCGAGCTAATAAAGGCACTGGTCATTAGCTTATTACTTATAAATAATTGACATTGATATGCAATATTGAAATATGGACTAAATCATCTATAAGTACCTGTGTCTGAAATCATAACAATTTAATTATTACATCATTGTTCACTTTAAAAAACACTATTGTATCTTTTGTTTTCGTGCCACATTGTTAGCATAACTTAATTGTAGGCCGTGGTGGGCCCCGTGATTTAGGTTTAAGCCGTATTTAACTTAAATCAAGGACAGAGAGAATTATTTTTGAGAAAATATAACATAAATTTGTTGGACGTAGGAATTATTCAGACAGTTTTACATACACCTGTTTCGAAAATATCACAAAATTTATGTGACTTGGCAAATTTTCGTGTAAAAAATAATTCTTTCTGTTATTTATAACTTGTTGTGTTAATTGTTCAGAATTAGATACGATGGGATTGTCATATCTTTGAGATAAAAATCCCTAAATAAATAAAGATAAAAAAAAAAGGAAACTCGCATTATATTTTTCCATTATTATATCTATTGGTATAAAAGCACTGGACGTTTTTTATTAATAATATATTACTATAAATAGTTCCAATCAATAAAATAAGAATGAGAGGATGATGACGCAGAAATACCCGTTTGTTTATTTACTAAACCTAGCAATAGCGCCAGCTGTCAGTGCAGCTGAGCTGTGTGCTGTGTGTCCGTGCCGGGAAATCGCCGAACCGAGTCGAACCCGAAGTGAGCCGACCGCGATCCAGCGCAATAATAGGCAACGTCATGCCAGTTGAGCACCGCACCACTTAAGCTTAAATTCGCCATACAAATGTTTTGTTTCACGTGTCGGGGAACGCAACACTTTCTCTTTCGCACTTATTGAAAACTGCATATAACTTTGTTACGAATTTTGGTTCATAGGAGCACATATCAGTGCGCTCCTATGAACAAGAAGTTATTTAAAAATGTTGAAATATGATTTTTAACGCTGTTAAAGGTGATTTAATGTTAATTATTTCATGAGTTATAACTTATTTTTATAACTCATGAAATAACACTGTAAATTTAAATAATTTATTGTTAATTTATTTGAATTTGGGAGTTCAATGCACCAGCGCTCCTTAGGATGAGCCGCCTCTGATTGAGGGTAGTTGGGTTTTTCTGTATTCTCTTATCTAAGCACACATAATTAGTAGCATATACTACTGATTTGCGGACGGTCGTGGATTTAACCTTGCTAGGGTGACCGATCATAAATAGATAATGCTAGTCATTACTAATTGAATATGATAAAAAATAAATTAAAAATGTATCATGCACAATGGCAGACACACACTTAATAAATATTGATGGCTTACTGTTTTATGACTTCTGCACACAAGTTAAGCAATGTTAGCAATACAACTACACTACAAATTGTTAAAAAATGAAATGTTTAATGAAATCTCATAATAATATAGACAGTATACAATTGATATCACAATATAACAACTGAATCATCTGCTGAACAATTTCATTCTTTATCTCTAAAAATGAAGGCAAATGACTATAGCGTAAGCACAACAATATTGGCAAAACATAATGAAATTTGTGAGCACACTAGAAGGGCGGAAAATAAATAGATAACGTCACTGCTGACTTTTTTACCTTCATCATAGCATCTGGAGAGACGCCAAACTGAAGTAATCACATATACATTAGAATATCAAGCGTAATGAGTAACCGAACAATAAAAAGCTGAAGCAGGTAAGCAAAAAATAATGTAAAATTAATTTAACAAAATTATTTCATATCAATTCCTGTAAAGTAAATTATTACCCCTCGCTCCCTTTTCGTTTTCCCTTGAAACTAGCTGCCCTTTTGGCACCGTTTTTGTTGTGTATACTTCGTTGACGAGCTGTTAATGGCATTGTAAAAAAAATATTTTACTGGCACATATTATGAGGATAATTTATAGTTCTAGGAACTGTTTTTTGATTCCAAATTTCCAATATCCCAATTAATCCCAAAGCACAGACAGATGAACACCAACAAAAATGACGTTTAACATATGATGCTTGACATTGACAGTAGGGTTTTTTTTTTGGCTGCTTTACTGGCCTGGGCTACGTTCCAAAACATCACCCGAGTGCACTCGGTCACCCGAAGTATGTCCTAAAACATTTCGGGTGCACTCGAGAGTGTTGGAGTGGCGTGTCCTAAAACGCTATGGAGTGCACTCGATCGAGTAGAATCTCACCCGCATAATATAGCAAGGTGTAATTTCACTCGATTGGATTTGGCGGGAAATTGTATGGATTTTAAAGTTGTGTGTGATTGTGATTACAAAGATTTCATATTCACACACAATTTGTGCATCTCGGAGAGCGAGGATGCGCTTCGTAACGTCGACAATAAGTTAATTTTAAATTCCAAAGTCTATAGGTATCGTAAGTGACACGATTGTAAAATTGGCCTTCATTTCCGCTGAAGCTAGTTTAGGCCGCGATTTAACAGAATTCATATTCTGTTGGTTTTAGCATTTTCGTAGATGAAACAGAGGAATGTAATCCATGCATTAAAGGGAACGGACGCGCCGATGAATTATATATTTTCTTATTTTTGTATATTTGGTTATGTAAACAAAGCAGACAACACTCTTGCCGTTCTAAAACAACCAACACTCCGACCACCCTAACCGGCCACTCTCCCCCCACCACCTACTCACTCCGGGTGATGTTTTGGAACGTAGCCCTGGGCTACGTTCCAAAACATCACCCGAGTGCACTCGGTCACCCGAAGTATGTCCTAAAACATTTCGGGTGCACTCGATAGTGTTGGAGTGGCGTGTCCTAAAACGCTACGGAGTGCACTCGATCGAGTAGAATCTCACCCGCATAATATAGCAAGGTGTAATTTCACTCGATTGGATTTGGCGGGAAATTGTGTGGATTTTAAAGTTGTGTGTGATTGTGATTTCATATTCACACACAATTTGTGCATCTCGGAGAGCGAGGATGCGCTTCGTAACGTCGACACTAAGTTAATTTTAAATTCCAAAGACTATAGGTATCGTAATTGACACGATTGTAAAATTGGCCTTCATTTCCGCTGAAGCTAGGTTAGGCCGCGATTTAACAGAATTCATATTCTGTTAGTTTTAGCATTTTCGTAGATGAAACAGAGGAATGTAATCCATGCATTAAAGCGAACGGACGCGCCGATGAATTATATATTTTCTTATTATTTTTGTATATTTGGTTATGTAAACAAAGCAGACAACACTCTTGCCGTTCTAAAACAACCAACACTCCGACCACCCTAACCGGCCACTCTCCCCCCACCACCTACTCACTCCGGGTGATGTTTTGGAACGTAGCCCAGACAGTAGGGTTAGATACCGGCCCCGTTCCGTTTCGAGATTACACTACTCACAGTACTCAGACTGCTCACGCCCGGACCCATAGATGTAGAATGAAATAGATGGGCTATAAAAGCCGTCAAACATGAGGAAAAGAGATAAACTTATACACATTGCCAAAGGAAAGAAGAAGATGGCATCATTTTTTTTTGTCCTTGTTACCGTATATAGGTGAAACTGGTAATGGGGATTGTTTATCACCAGCGTCTGGTGCTAAACAAATACGTGGAAGAAATTTGTTGTGTGAATTATAGCTTACTGTGTAATTATTTAACACTTTAATTAAGTGATAGTGCTAGAAAACA
Source organism: Schoenobius gigantellus (assembly GCA_963935595.1). Classification (NCBI taxonomy): domain Eukaryota; kingdom Metazoa; phylum Arthropoda; class Insecta; order Lepidoptera; family Crambidae; genus Schoenobius; species Schoenobius gigantellus. Next base: position 6,029,633 of record OZ012544.1, on the reverse strand, counting down.
GGAAAATATAACCTTTTACAGGTAAGACCTAAATTGTGTCAATAAAAAGCTCCAAAACTATTTTTTAAATTATAAATACAAGTTATATTGCAATATTTTATCATTCTGCTATGGTTCTCAATCATATTATGGGATTAAACATGAAATTTCAAACTAAGTAGTAAGGTTAATGGTGTCGATTCTGGCATGATTCTCTAAACCTAAAACTAAATTTGACAACAGTCTATCCTTGTCATACTCTATACAAAATGACAAGGAGAGACTGTTGTCAAATTTAGTTTTAGGTTTAGAGAATCATGCCAGAATCGATACCACTGTTAACCTTACAAGCTAGGAATGTCGCCATACAATATGGCCACGTATACAGCCAACGCGTATAACATTTTGCCGGGTTATAATGATACCAGTTACGCTACGACTATTTTTCCTTGATTCGTAGGTAATTTGTTACGTGAAAGGGAACTCACATATTAGTTTCTGTGTTACATTAATATTGACATATTTAAGTATAAAATTTTGAGCATTTTAGATAATAAAGTTAATTCTTTTGAAGTGAGACTTTCCATTTGCTTGTTTGTCTGTATTTAACAGATTTCCTTCGGAGATAACTACTCGAAAACAGTTGGGTTAAAACTGGTCGATTGAATTGGCAGCCAACCAAGCATACCCGAATGTGTTCTAAGCATTTTGAACAACAGTGGATTCAGAAAAACAAAAAAGGCACTTTTCTTAGGAGTGGTGCTATTCCTAAACTTTTTTTACAGATCAGTAACTTATACATATTATATCTACAAGGTACACACCCTATCAAGCCAAAACCTAAATTTATTTTTCACAAACCCAACTATTTTTATGGGGGATTTCGAAATTTATTTAACAGTTTTGGATTAACAGGGGTAGGGTAGGTACCAAATCCTTTTCTCTTATTTTGATATGGCCAAACATATTATTAATGGTTTGATTTTGGTCATTTTCTATTAATATAACAAGTCTGACCATTAGTACAGATACAGTTTAAAAATTTATTAATTAATATTTTTAATGTTGTAAAATTAGAACCTGCTTTTATTTTTAACCTGTATACATATTGTTTCAGGACGCATCGGTGTTGGATTTCGGTTCAAATTTGAATACGCCCCGAAAGAGAAAAATGCGGCTTCAAATGCTGGGTTTGAAACAATCAGCGAGGTCATCAAATAAAAAACTACGGCCAGTGCGTCAATCGCTTAGACGATTGGGAAAAAAAGTAGTCACACTTGAAAATGTGTAAAGTGATTTGAAGTGTAAGTTAATGATGCAAAATTAGTAGTTGGACATTTTAGATACTGTAGGAGGAACCAATAGTGATTTTCTGAAAAGATTTTTAGGAGTTGACAAAGAAAGTATTCTGAACCTTTAAGGAAATTCGCGCTGTGCTTATACTTTTTAAGTTCAAAGGCATATGAGTTTGTACGTAAGCAATTTAATACGTGTTTACCACACCCAAAAACAGCTGGTGAGTGGCGAGGAGTACACAGCCTCTAGAAATTGTTTGTGATTTATTAGCAATTTTGTGCCATAGCTAGTAATCTGGCTTAATCCAAATGAAATAAGTCATATCTCTACTTTGTCTGAATATTTAACAAGAACACATAGGATGTAGATATAGCTCTATGCACCGAACAAGTGTTTCTAATTAATTATATAGGTACTTGACAGAACATAATCTTCCTCAGAGATCTACAAATTGGTCTTGTCCTGCGCTATTTCCAAGTTGCCGCCAGCGGTGGCGAGGTTGGGGGTGGCAACACGGGCAACTAAGAATAACCAGCTATCTACATCGGCATCTTGCGTTCTTTGCCAGATCTTTTTTCCACATTGTGAGCAAGCTTACCAACTTTGGGCTTTTAGCACCATATTGAGTGCGGTATCAGTAGTTCAATTCTTGAACTTACCCAGCCCAAGTGAATTTTACCTGTATTGTAGTGAATTTTATCTCTGTAAGCCGAAGTCCTTTAGTCGATGACAATAACGGTGCTATTGAAATATAATTTTAGAAAATGTTTATTGAAAATTTAATATTATACATTTTCTAAATCTTCACAAATATTTAGTAAATGTGTAAATATTGGATTTTAAATAAACTGCAGAGATAAAGAAAAAACAATGATTATTGCCCGCTGTATTCTTAATCGAGCGACGATCTTCGCAAGGTACCTAGCTGGCAAAAGCTAGAAGCGAGTGGTCGCGGATCGTGCTCAGTGGCGAGCACTTGGAGAGGCTTCTTATATTTGTAAAGATGTTTACATAATAGCTTAAGGAAATAATAGTAAAATGTTTTAAAACGAAATATACTCGAGTAAATCCGAAAAGTGTAGTTTTATTTAAAAGTGTAAATAACTTTAGACTGCGGCGAAGGTTGAATGAAGAATTCAATAAAAAAAATCGCAACTTCCTTCCACTTTTATTTTTTGAGACATATTATTGAGCGAGGAGCGCTCATTAAAATGTCTCAAAAAAAATACGTAGATCAATCAACCCTACTTTATGTTTATAGTGGTAAAAGCCACTATAAACATAAAGTAGGGTAAAACTTAAAGCAACACTGGTATACCCATCTACTTTAGGCAGGTATGACGTCATCTATGTCTGTCCCTTACGGGTATACGGTCACGTCCTATCTATTCATTCTTTATCTAAGCCCGGACCGAATCAATAGACGCGATAATGACGCCAATGGCATGCTATCGTTTCGGACCGATCGTGAACGAGCTTATGTCTTAGAGCATTCATACGGGAGACGGCTGGGTTGGGCGAACCCCTCTGCCAATTTAAGCTAACCATATGACCATACACGTTAATATTAAGTAGTTGACGCGCGGCCGCTGCCATTTGGTGTCGTTTTAGTGTCGCACTAAGAGCTCCAAAAAAATGGTTAATTGTGCAGTTTCCTCTTGCAAAAGGCGATCCAGCTACTTATGGAGATGCAAGATGTTGATGTATTCTCCACGTTATAGTGTTTATGTGAGAAATAATAAAAAGAGTTCGACTTACAAGGTGGTCTATTATCCAATCACAATTCTCACATGTAAATACACAAAATACGGAAGGAGTACAGGTTTTACGCGCACAAGCACAAGCACAATATTGTTCACAAGCAGAAGGAAGAACATACAATAATAGATGAACAATACTTGTATTACACAAGGCGGAAAGCAGTTAGGTACGCTAACGTATGAGCGCAAGGTCAAGAGCGGTAGCGGAGGAACAAGCGGTTCGCGTCATGATAGTGTCTCGACTGGCGAACGTGCGCGAACGCCGCCGGCTTGTCTTGTCGAGGCGACTACGTCATTAGCGCGAACAATAGGGTCGGTTTGAAGCGCGCGTTTCCAAAGCACGGCACGTCCACCGGTCTGATACCTATTAGGAATTGTGTATGGATTGAGTAATTATGAAATTAGTAATTATAAATATGTAATAACAATAATATATAATTAGGGTGTATTGCTATTTTTTTTTTCATAACGTCGCCCCACACTAGGAATTTCTCCTGTGTCGTGGGTGCAGCTACAAACATAGAATATCACATGCACATACGCCCAGACCGGAACAAATTTCTGTAGGCCATACAAAACATTTGTCCCGTACGGGAATCGAACCCGCGACCCGTTGCGCAGTAGGTGATCACTCGACCTCTGCGCTAAACGTGTCGTCAAATGTATGTATATAATGTAAATAGATATTATTATGCTATAATAAATAAAGAGTATATGTTTACGCTCGAGGAAGAGCGAGTGGCAACACTGCATTATAGTCTGTGCAGTGAGAGCCTGTGGCGGCCGGCCGCATGTGACATGTCAGTCGAGTCGAATGTCATGACATTGAAATAGGTTACCGGGCGGCGCGTTTTCGAGAAATATATAATTGAACTAGTTTTGCGCGGCGCACCAAATAATGTGCGAACGTCCGCTCGTGAAAATATAAATGTGCCAAAGTTTTATTATCCGCTGGTGAAGTGAGTGATGGTGGCCTAATAGGCCTATGTAGTTATCCGTGGTCTCCATCGGTGGATTGACAGCAGCCCTTCAGGAGCCGCGACTTCCTTCGAGCTAGCTCAAGAAGTCCACCGGCTACATACGGAGACCGAACGGAGTCAAGGTAAGGAAACTTCATTCGGTTATAAAATCAGCATATTAATTCGGCGAATTGCCGACGTGGTGGAGTCTACTTTAGGCGCCACCAGTATATATTATTGCAAATATTAACCATATTATTAATATTTACCATAATTAGCAACTTATCGACAGCTTATTAACAGCTTATCGAAGTTGAAACTAGGTGAGTGATGAGCACGACATCACTGGGAGAAGAACTGACAAGTGAGAATTAGTGACGACCTACATTTCGAAACATCTTGCATATACGTGTCTCTGTCTAACTTCTATTAACAGCGCCTAATGTCAAAGTGAGTCAAATATATTAAGTTCAGTAGCTATTTTTGCTCGGTTGCTATGCTTTAGTTATTCTTCTGAGTCAGAATCTATAATTTTTCTTGACACAAATTCCTAGGTAGTACTACACGTTTATTACACAGCCCGGCTAGTCGAAAACTGAAGAGCCGGAGTGACAGTCAGTCAGTGAATGGGGAAACCTAGTTGGCATAAAACCATTCGGAGTAACGCCCCTTGGGATATTGATAGTATTGTGTTCGGCAGTTCGACGGCAGAGTTTTACATCTAGGGGCCGTTCGAAAACCCGTGAGGTTTTCACTCGGTAAAAAAGAAAAGGATAGATATATTGCGAGAAACAGAAATTTAACTGGTTTTCAAACGCTAGCGAGTGATATTAAAAACGAAAAGCAGACTTCTTGTGTTTATCAACGGAAACTTGATTTATTTTACAACTACACAAACCCTGCGAGCATGGAACTCTCGATTAACGAAATTTGACAGCTAAGATCGACATACTCGACAAAAATCGATAAATTTGACAGATATTCCTAAGGAGTGAAAAGGACAAATTCTTTTGTCGATCGGTATATGTCGATCGACAAGTCCATGCTCGCAGGGAAAGCTTTACTTAACATTTGTAGACTTTAACTTCGACGAAAAAACGAAACCAGTAGCCACAGATCACAGAACAGTCAACTGTCAATGTCAGGTAAAATTTAACGCTGACTGGGGGCCGAGAGAAATTCACTCCTGTCAGGCGAAAATTACTCTTCACTAATGCGTTCAGAAATACGAGCGGAGTAATTGGTCGGTTACCCTCGGTTTCACTCGGGTGGTTCTCGAACGCTATCGGGTGAAATTCACTCTACCCCGAGTAAATATTACTCGTTTTCAAACGTACCCCTAGACTGACGCGAAAAACTTACCGTCAATGTCCAGCTTTACGTTCGTTTTTGTTTTGACATTTCGTTCGTTTTCTGTCCTTGTCCTTATTGCCTTAGCTGTGGTTTTGTCTGATTGATTTTTTTGTAGTTGAAAATTGAGTTTTGTGAACTTGTTCACTTATTAGTTTGTGTGTTAGGTTATGAGGTTATTGTCAGATCAGGGTGCTGCTGCTGGCTGCTGTCTTCGAGTTTGGATAAAAAGCCCTAGCAACGCCGAAAAAAGAAACCCCCAAAACTACCACTTCTCTCAAGTTTCTGCTGAAATGTACATTTGAACCGCAATAATGCTATACGACCAGTTCAAACCTATTGTTGATTTACTTTTAAACAATTGGACAGCATTACAACTGGCTGTCGAACATGGGATGGGAGCTCCAGGCGGCGAAAAAGTAAGCATATATTTATTACCTACTTAAACATTGCATAATGAGAGTATTTGTTAAAAACATGTGTTTATAATTCATTAGACTTGAAAAAAAGGGTTTATTAAGGAAGTTCCTAAGGACACATTTCGGAAACTATTTGACACAAGTTTGATAACGCTTATTTTTATGCATATCAGCTTTTTGCCGTTATATGATTAAGCTTACTTTAACCGGCAGAGTTGAAAAAGTAAAGGTACCATTCCGTATTATGACTATATAATAACCTTTAGGTCTGAGACTGTGTCTGTACCGTATACTATAAGAATTGTCGACATATATCAGTGATTCCCAACAGTACTAAATAGAAAAAATAATTTCCAGAACTATGCAGTTAAATTTAAATCCATAAAAATTTTATGTTTCAGACGGCCCAACTTATGTCAGTTTACGTTGCAAGATATTGCGTTGAGAATGTAGTAGATGTTTTGGACTTGGCCGAGGTATTAGAAGACTTAATGGATGAAGAGTTTGACACTGTATGCCACGATAATTCACCTAAAGGTTGTTGTTAAGTATATTTTCTTTATCATAATATTTAAAAGACATGATTATCACAAGTTATTATAATATGTTAGATATGATGAAGAACAATAATTAACAAGTTATTAATTTTTAGAGATAGCAACACATCTCTTGATGTTTCTAAGTTTATTGAAGGAAGGTCGAAATGATGAGCTACAAGCAAGAATAGAAGCCATGCCAAAATGTCAGAAATGGCTAAGTCAACCTATACATGATTCTATACCACCACAAGTGAGTATTAGATTTTCTAGTGTTGTGTTAGTTACACAAACATTAACAAGCACTAAAATACACAAGTTAGTCTCTAGATTCTTTAACAACAGTAGCTGTCCTTTGATTAGTATGAAACTCTGAGATTGGGCTTGCTTAATTTGAAGTATGGAAATGACTCATTCATTTCCTTATAAACTAAATAATAGGATTAATCATACAGACATAGGCCAGATTTTAAATACAGAATCTGGGTCTATATCACAGTAAAAAAAAGAAATAATATGACTTACTGGTACCTCAATGCCAACTCACATCACCACCCACGGCATCTGCAGTCTGTAGTCACTTCGCTGTCTAATCGAGCACATGACCTCTGTGACCTTGATCATTTGGATAGTGAGCTCGCACGCATTCAGGAAGTACTTCAGCGGAACGGATACAAGGGAAACATACGACATCTGAAGAACAAAAGGCAAAGACAAGTGGATGTTTGCAGAGTTCCCGACTTTTTGCCTCATCTTAAAGGAGTTATGGACAAAATTGGAACAGTACTAAAGCATTACTCCATTAAGACTATATGTATAGTCCATTCTCCAAAGTATCCCAGTTATTGCGGACACCAAAAGACACCGTTCCCTTGCAAAGTCCTGGCATACACAGGGCTGATTGCAGTTGTGGTAGTTCCTACATCGGGCAGACCAAAAGGACAATAGCTTAAAGGGTCAAGGAACATATTGCAGCTGTCAAAAACCTGCAAAAGAGTAAGTCCACCATTGCTGAACATTTGCTGGATTTAGGAACTAACCACTGGATAGAACTGTACAAACCCCACATCCTTTCCACTGATCCGTCACTATTATTCCAGAATAGCACATAAAGTGGTTGAAATTAAAAAACATAAAAAATTCAACAGGAAGATGGATACCATTTATTAACTACCTGGAACCCTGTTATTGGCAAATTTAAACAGTGTGGTACTTATAAAAACATCAGTGTGTAGATGTTGTGGTATGTCGAGGTACCGACAATTTTGATAAAAATAATAATTCTGAAGATCAAGCGGAGGGTAGTTGCTTAGATCATTAAGCCTATGGATATGGTATGCACCAAATTGCAGTATACATTTTTCTGACACATTTTGCGGGAGGCGAGGTAAACACGCATGGCACGCTACGAAAATTACAGATACTATGAAAATATTACCCCACTATAGAGGAACACACACATCGACAAATTAACGTGTATCTACACAATCACTAGCAAATCATGCCGGTGTACTGTGTTGAGCTACCAACATACCATTGTATTTTTCTATCGTAACGGCATAAAAATTACTTCAAAATTGTACTTAAATAAAACATGTTTATGTATATTTTATACTTACATGTGATAGGAAATGCCATAGTCTGAAAAGTGATGATAGTTATCTGGAACCATGGAACACACTTATGTTATCCAACTGTTTCATTTTATTTTTATCATCTTATTTTATTTTATTGTCATGTTTGAGCTACATCTTTGACTGACATTAGTTTATTTATTTATCACATTTATAATGTCAGTCAAAGATGTAGATCAAACATGACAATAAAATAAAATAAGATGATAAAAATAAAATTAAAAATGGCAGTTGGATAACATCAGTGTGTTCCATGGTTCCAGATAACTATCATCACTTTTCAGTGCTAATATCTATCTATCTTCTATCTAATATATAATATTCTCGTGTCACAGTGTTTGTTACCGAATTCCTCCGAAACTGCTTGACCGATCTTTATGAAATATTTTGTGTGTGTTCGGTAGGTCTGAGAATAGGTCGTAAACTATTTTTTATAATGGCGAAACGTAGTTCGCGGACACAGCTAGTTATATTATATATTATTGGCTATGCCCGTAAACTACGTTTCGCTATAATAATTTTCAAAAACAGACAGACACACTTAGAGTATAAAAAATAGTCATTAGACAAATATTTATTTTTATTTTTTTATTTATTTCACAATTTATTGTACACAAAAATACAAAAAGAGAACACAAACAACACACATATGAGTACAAAAACAAGTTTGGCTTATCTCTGACGAAATCTCTTCCAGCCAACATACAGTAGGAAAATTTTCAAAACAAAACACATCCGCGGTGTGTACACTAAATAAAAAAAACCACACATGCTACAAAAAAAAAATACCGACTTATAAAAAAAAAAAACAAAACAAAAACACAAATACTAATTAAATTGATAAATGGATAACACTCAATTTAACATTATAATGTGGAAGAGAGATAAAACTCCTTCACTCTCTTCTTAAATAACGGAAGAGTGTATATCCCGTATGTGAGGAGGAAGCGAGTTCCACAATCTGACAGCATGAACAGTAAAGGGCCGCTTATAGAATTGCGTATTAAAGGAAGGAAGCTGTAGCAGCGTACGAAGGTGTGATCTACAAACAGTGTCAGGAGAACGAGCAAACTCAAAACGCTCACGAAGATAACGCGGAGAAGTAGGGTTATGTATGATATTAAAAAGAAAACAAAGGATACGTAAATTTCTTCGAAGCCGGATAGGAAGCCACTTAAGTTGTGCACGAAATTGGGAAACATGATCATACTTACGCAACCCAAAAATGAATCGAATGCAAACATTTTGAAGCCTCTCAAGCTTATTAAGTAATTCCTCCGTGATGTCTAGATAACTAATGTCAGCATAATCCAAAATAGGTAGAATTAAAGATTGAGCCAGTGAAATTTTAGTCTGTAACGGAAGGAAGTACTGAAGGGATTTGAGGATGTGAAAAGAGGAGAATACTTTGCGACTAACTAACTTCGTTAACATGATCCTTCCAGTTCAAGTTGTTATCGAAGACAACGCCCAGGTTTATTTGTATGTCGCCCAAAACTCACAGAAGAATAATTACATTTCTGCCAATTCATCATCTCAACTCATATACGTCCCCACCGAGGGGCTTGAGCCTACCCTATGTTAGGGTGATTAGGCCTTAGTCAACCACGCTGGCCCAGTGCGGATTGGTTGACTTCACATACACCATTTAATTTCTTTGCAGATGTATGCAGATTGCCTCACGATGTTTTCCTTCACTGTAGGAGCGTCAGACAAATGTACTAAATATGTTTTAACCATTCTAATATTTACTTTTATGGTATAAATATAATTTTCTCTATAATTATGATACATGTCAACATCCCTATTTTTTGGACTTGTCTAAGATGATAATAATTTTTCAGTGTCATGGAAATCCAGATGATGACACAACAAGCAGTAGTGGTGAGGAAGACAATCCTGATACTGAGCAAATGAATGAAGCAACACCATCCACTAGCAATAACTATGAACATGAGCCAATGGAGGAAGATGTTGAACCAGGGTGGACTGTAGTAAAAACAAGGAGGAAAAAATGAAGAGAATCCATATAAAATTATTTTTATGAATAGTTCCATTAATCCTGCTTTACTATGGCTACCATACATATCTTCAACTGGCAAGTAAAGTATCATGAGGGTTCAATGTTATAATGAGTAGAATCATGTTAATACAATGATTAAACATTTTTGCATACCTCAACAATAAGCTGAAGTGGATAGGGTACAGTGCTTATTATTTTTGGGATGCAGCAAGTAGAGTAAGTGATACAGCCACAATTGTCTTTAGCGCCACCAACTTATCTCTGGTGTAGCAATCATTATAGCCACAGCTTTCATAATGAAGTATCTTCTCTATGGAAATCCCCGCCAGCATCCTCTTTCATTTCTCAGATAATAAGTTGATGGTACAGACACTACAGGCTATGTACCATATAGACCTACAATAGTTGATATCAGGTGGAGCTTATGGCCAGTGTTGCCACCTTGGTGGTTTTGTCACCAGATCTGGTGGTTTTTCAAGACCTTTAGCGATATTTTTTCATCATTTAGCGTATTTATTTTTTTTAGTGGTTTTTAGCGGTATTCTGGAATGGAATCTGACAACACTTCTTCGAGAAAAAAATTTCCTACTGTTCCGAATAGACACGAAAATCTATACCTAGTTATAAGCTTAAAGTCTATGAATGCTCCCACTTTACATCACAGAACAGCAGTATCGTTTCCTGTAGGTATTGATCATTTTCTCCATAGACTTAAAATATACTGTCGTATAGATATAGACCAACTGACATTGCGAGCGAAAATGTATATAGTCTTATCACAAGTCTTATGAAGTTCTCTAGTTCTAGAGTTTGAAAGAGACAGTGCATTTAGCTACTTTTTAACCGATTTTGAAGGACAGATCAGCCACATTGGATATTGGAATTTAGCCACATAGTATTGGAATCTGACAACACTTCTTCGAGAAAAAAATTTCCTACTGTTCCGAATAGACACGAAAATCTATACCTAGTTATAAGCTTAAAGTCTATGAATGCTCCCACTTTACATCACAGAACAGCAGTATCGTTTCCTGTAGGTATTGATCATTTTCTCCATAGACTTAAAATATACTGTCGTATAGATATAGACCAACTGACAGTGCGAGCGAAAATGTATATAGTCTTATCACAAGTCTTATGAAGTTCTCTAGTTCTAGAGTTTGAAAGAGACAGTGCATTTAGCTACTTTTTAACCGATTTTGAAGGACAGATCAGCCACATTGGATATTGGAATTTAGCCACATAGTATTGGAATTGACAATTCAAATATTTTGGTCTCATTTTATAATGAGCTGTCAGTACGTCTATACGCCAGTATATTCTAAGTCTATGGCTTTCTCCGGTTCCAAGGCAACGGATGATTTAAAAATGCATCGGACTAAATGTACTGAAGTTATTAAAATGTCTTGGCACCCCATTTCGTTGATGAACTAATAAAAGATAAGCGGACAGTTTTGCTTAGCTATTGTTTAACTACATTACATACTTTATTAGTATTTTATTTAAATTAAAAAAAAGTTAGCGGAATTTGGTGGTTTTTTTCTTGTCCACATTTTAAGAAACTGGCGACATTTTAGTGTGGATCTGGCGCCCTAACATATTTCAAGGTGGCAACACTGCTTATGGCAACTTGAGCAGTTGAGCTTATGATTAATTGAAGGATTGGTAACACATAATAGCATGATTTGTAACCTCAGAATAAGAACTATAAATTCACAAACAATCCTTGTACAAGTACGAAGTGACCATTGCACAGCACAATATTGTCCTCGCATTGTATCAATAGTTTTGTCAAATTTTATCTATAATGGTATACAGAACATCCATAATATAATCTACTAATATTATAAAGATTTGATTGTTTGTTTGTATTGAATAGGCTTCGAAACTACTGAACCGATATTGATGAAAGTTGGTATAGGGATAGTTTGAGACCAGGGGAAGGACGAAGGGCCATTTTCCTACGGGAAAATATAAAATTCCTACGGGAAAACAAAAATAGCGCGGACGAAGTCGCGAGTGGAAAGCTGGTACTGTATAAACATGAAAACATGATAAGTAGTAATTGTGTGGCAGATATTTCTTTTATGAATAGACATTTATTTTTTAACCTTTTGTTGTTTATATTTGTGACTGTTGAATGTGTTATTAAATTATAAGGCAAATCGTTACAATTATTAATTATTTTTTGATTCAAAATTTAATAATAAGTATGATACCCGAAAGCCACAGAACTTTGGGTCTAGGCATAAGCTACACACTTTTATTTTGCCACAGTTGTTTCGCTGAAAAATGTATGTAAATGACATTAGCTGTGGAAAGAAACGTGAGGTTGCCACAAGCTAATGTCATTTCCCTACATTTTTTCTGCGGAAAAATAAGCGTGTTGCTTTTGTCTAAGCCCACTGTGAACATTACATTATCCCTACATCCTATAAACATTATACAAAGTATTTTGTCCCTTGAAATTGTTAATGTTTATTAATTCTTAGATGACAAGTTAGCATATATATTGTACCAACTTATCTATTAGTGTTGGCATGTTAGTGTGTGTACTGACGAAGAACTTAGGATTAAGATATGGAAAGAACTGGGAATTGATAATACCAATCCTGGCAATCGGACCACGCGGTCTGGGGAATACAGGGAATACTTAACTTTGTATTAAGAATGAATGAAACTTGTCATCTTTAACAATTTGTTTACTGCATCATACCGTATGATGTCCTGTATCCCAATGCAAAAAAAATAATGGAAGAATGTTAACTTAGCTTGAACTTAGCTTAACTGCAGACCTATTATGGATCTTTCATCGTATGACATGGTATAAATTTTGAGATAAAGAATTAAATGTCATGTCATGAAATGCTTCATTTCGTATTACCGATCTCCAATGATATCATCACTTTGGCATAATTTCAATGATGTCATCATGATGTAATGAGCGAATGATTAAAAATCTGACCGAAAGTCTTATTTTTCGTTTTGCAAAATGATTTCATATGATATCATTTGAAAACCATGAGATCGATAATAGGCCTGCTGAATGCTTATCGGGCATTTCTAGTTGGAACGGAGCATCACCATCAACCTCCTCAACTTCTCTGTGAAGTTGGTGCTGGTGGTAGATCCGGCCGTACAAGTTGATGTGATGTATTTAGATTTTAATTAAATGTAAATAAAACCTTTAAAAAAAACCGGCCAAGTGCGAGTCGGACTCGCCCATGAAGGGTTCCGTACGATTTATGACGTATTAAAAAAACTACTTACTAGATCTCGTTCAAACTAATTTTCGGTGGAAGTTTACATGGTAATTACATCATATATTTTTTTTAGTTTTATCATTCGCTTATTTAAGAAGTTACAGGGGGACATACATTTTTCCACTTTGGAAGTGCTTCTCGCGCAAACTATTCTGTTTAGAAAAAAATGATATTAGAAACTTCAATTTAATTTTTGAAGACCTATTATAATTATAATTTTTACCTATATGACCTATTATAATTATAATTTTTACCTATATGACCTATTATATTATGACCTATTATTATAATTTTTAAAGACCACATGTATGGGATTGATGAAAAAAAATTTTTGGGTATCAGTTCTATGTATGGAGAACCCCCAAAATTTATTGCTTTTTTTCTATTTTTGTGTGTAAAATCTTAATGCGGTTCACAGAATACATCTACTTACCAAGTTTCAACAGTGTAGTTCATATAGTTTCGGAGAAAAGTGGCTGTGACATACGGACAGACAGACAGCCATTTGGCTATGGAACCCTAACAAGCTTTTATTTAAATGCGCTAAAAAGAAAAAAAATAAACTTACTTGTAACGTCATTTCACATTTGACACAATTTATATGACACTTCCGCTTCCGCCCGCGACTTCGTCCGCGTGGAATAGTTACTTTGGGCTAACGCTATCTTTAACCCGCGACTTCGTTCATATAGGTGAGTAAGTACTGGGTCTTATAATCTTATATCATGTAGATTGTAGGTTATTCTCAAAAAAAAAACTAAACTAATGTTATTTTAAAGTACTTCTGCGTACACTATACTTATTTTTAGTTTTGTTTCCTTCCGGCAGAAGTAGATAGCTAACTGGTGCCACCGCCCTTTCCCCTCATGACTGCCCGCCCGCCGGCTTTGCACATTGTGCGCGCAGTACTCGATCATTATTTTGCTGTGATGTTATTTTAAAACTGCGATATCTCCTAAGATATTCATTTAAATCGAATGATGTAAAGGGCAATTTTGTTTTAAATTAAATACTTGTGATGAATAACGTATTTATTTGGATAAGGATTAATATCATGTTTATAAAAACACCTTTGCAAATAATGCATTATTTTAGAACAAATTTGGTTAGCATAAAAAAGAGCTAACCTAAAAATATAGACATATGCTGTCGCGGACTTTTTTTAGAACTTTTAAAGGGGAACAATTCTGTCATACATGATTTTTGCGAAACTTTCACCGTTTACGCAGCGGAAGCTCCCATAGGAAAAAAAATCCCCCGATTTTGAAACATTCTTCATTGGTGCTCCGATCCTATTGGTCTTAGCGTGATGATATATAGCCTATAACCTTCCTCGATAAATGGGCTATCTAACACTGAAAGAATTTTTCAAATCGGACCAGTAGTTTCTGAGATTAGCGCGTTCAAGCAAGCAAACAAACAAACAAACAAACTCTTCAGCTTTATAATATTAGTATAGATAAAAGCCTGTCGCGAGATTTACTTGTGTGTAGTAACTTAAAAGTACTTAAAATAGTACCTACTTTTAAGTAGGTACCTACTCGTATTTGTTACTTAGTTTGAAAATTGTAATGTATAAAATTATTCACATCAAATTACTTATTTAATTTACTTGTTTATCTACAAAAGTAAATCTCGCGACAAGCTTTTATGTCATATAAATTGTGTCAAATGTGAAATGACGTTATAATTAAAAGTTTATTTTTTCTTTTTAGCGCATTTAAATAAAAGCTTGTTTTTAAAAAGGTTTTTTTTTACATTTGATTTATTTTTTACTTTTTAATTATCACTGGACACGTTTCTCAGTCTGTTCATCTCATTCAACGCATCATTGTTGCAAGGTCGTTTGCCGGAACGTCTATACAGAATTTCAGCTCAATCGGTTAAAGATATCTGCTTCAAAATTGAGTTACAAGATTTCACCCGAACATACCTACTTACATTGCAAGTTAAGGGGGCACAGTACCTACTACTCGCGCCGCCATTCGTTTTTTATTAATTACTAGTGGGCCCGGCAGACGTCCTGCCCAGCGATTACAGCGCCACCTACTGGGTCCAAATGTAATTTTAAACCTTCCCTGTACCCGTTTCAAAGTTTTTGCGAGACTAACACAGCGTTTCATTTTTATATAAGAAAAAGATGATAAATTAAAGACGTTTCTACAAAAAATGGACCAGTCAAGAACTCAATACAGATATTTCAGATTTTTTGAGCTATTCAGGCATATTATATTAAATGTATAGGAATAATAAAGAGAGCGTCGGCGGCGCTGTGGACTCGGCACTCGCCTTCCAATCGGGTGGTCGGGGTTCGAGACCCGCAATGTACCAATGTGTTTTTCGTTTCGAATTTCATATGTACATTTGTCTGACGCTCCTACGGTGAAGGAAAACATCGTGAGGCAACCTGCATACATCTGCGTAAAAATTCAATGATGCATGTGAAGTCGACCAATCCGCACTGGGCCAGTGTGGTTGACTAAGGCCTAATTTAAGGAACGCTTCAAGACATCACACGACATGGTATTAGAATGATTTAAATATGAATAAAAAAATAAAGCGAAAAGTTGTACTTCGCGCGAAGGCTCTGAACTCTGAACGCGCCTCTGCAATCCGGTGGGTTATTGTCTAAGAAAAAATCTATCACGATCGCTTATGATTTGACAGCCATTGCGCCGTAAACATAAGACTCTGTGCCGACTTCCTTTTATAAAGGAGTAATGGATGAGCTGTGACTGTCAAATTGTAAGCGATTGCGATAGATTTTTTCTTAGACAATAACCCCCCCGTTCAACTTCTCTGAGCGAGTTAAAAAACAACCAAGGCGCGTTCAGCGCCTCTGGGTGTAGTTGTTCCGGTTGTTTTTTAACTCGCTCAAAGGCGTTGAACGGATTGCAGCAACCAAATCTTTTATCTCCCTCTTTCACATGATTTTTTATTTCTCTCTCTTTCTAGTAGATGACATTTAAAAATATGGCCCCCAATATCATCCAATCACGTAAGAGTATTTCAGTCATAAACGTCAGAGCGTTTTACAACCATCAAATTCGATAGTTGTTCGTTCGGTTGCAACTCGCGCCGACACTCAAAGGTCTTGAATGGGCCGGTTGTTTCACTTTTCGCTCCTGTATATGTGTTCTGTGGTCCAGTCCCAGTGTTACGTCGTGCGCCGGCCGAGATTGTTGTTATGTGCTCCACGTACACGTTCACCGATTTTTTGTAGGCACCAACCCTAGCGCCCAGTTCAGCTTAAGGTATTTTCAAAGACACGGCTGAGTCGGGCTACTGTATCGTTCTCTATATTGTGACGATAGCTAGTGATCAGCGTTGCCGACTTCCACGGTCTGGATTACCCAAAAACCTATCTGAAAATCCCCAATTTTGGGGAAAACATAATTGATATCCCCACATTTTCCCCACAAGTTTTCAGCAAAGAAATTAAACTTAATATTACTTAACTTAAATTTAAAAATAAACACGAAATAAAACTTACTGTAACAAATATCAATCGAGAAATACGTCAGGTAAACAGGTGAATATTGGTTTTATAACATAATATATCTTGAAATAATCGTCGTTCTTATTAACTTTCTTTTTTTTACATTTTAACTACCACTTATCCATTGTATCTTTCTAATTATATTACATAAACAACAAGTGTGAGCAATACACAACAAGCAGTATGTGTGAACTCGAACACCAAATAACGCTCAAAAGTTCTCTGCCATACGCATACGTACTCTATCTATAGGTATAATTCACAGAACACAGAAAGAGGTTAGAAAGGCAATCATGCACCGTTTGTACGGGAACCGCTGTCGCCAGTTTTGCTCCCACTTCTTTTCCTTGCACCGCCCATGCAAAGTCGCGCGAAATCGGGCTGAACCAATCACAGCGCTCACTGGGCTCCTCATTCATAGAAATTCACTGACGTCCAAAGCCGCGTGTACAAATAACATTATTTTAGTGATTGACATCGATTAATAGCTATCGATATTAAATATTGCCAGCAATTTAACCATTTGAAATATTTAGAAAACCAAAAAATAATTATTACTTTCATTATACGTTTATAATTAATAATATTCAAGTAATATTTTGTTTCTATGTAACAAAATTAAAGCTTTTTAGCTCAAAAATGTTGTAGGTTAGACGTAAAATAAAAGAAAAACTATAATACTATAATGCACCGGTCTGAAAGCATAAACTAGAATGGATAATCTGACAAACGGACGTGCGGTAGTTTAGTTGTTAGGATATTTTAGTTGGATGGAGAAGTAAATATTTGTAAAGTAAATATTTACCTGTAAATTTGTGTTTTTTAAAGTACTCAAATCTTCATGTCTTGCATGGCCACCTACCTATCCTAAAATAGTCATATAAATATTATGGTGATATTAAAAATTCTAAGTTGTAAAATTAGTGTAGAATTTGCCCATATTTTTTTTATTAATCGAACTAATTGTATCGTGAAAATTGAAATTAATTTTACAATTTTAATCTTTGATTACATCGCCGTACTTATATGAATAGGATGTTAGAAAGGGTAGGTGTTAGCTTCGCCAAACATTCTGTATTATCGATAAGTAATAATTATTATTATGGCATTTTAAGTGACAAATAATATGTTATTTTTACTTTATACAAATATTTTAAAATATACATTTATCGATAAAATGTAATGCGTGCGTTTTTTGATTAGCACGGCACTATCCCTTGTACTGCGACTACTGCGTTAATGCTCATTAAGCCAAATGCGTCACTACCGAAAGCAGTGTACTACATTACGCGCTCTAAGTAATATGGCAAGAATCGTGGGCGTACATTGCCGGTAATGTATATTTTTTAGAAAAATATTATGTAACTTATCGTTATGATCAGTTTTGGTGGATTTTGACATTATGATCTATGGAATATGGTCATTATGATTAATTTACTACTTACCGATGAAAAGAAATTCCTTCTTTAGCTACACTTGACACCTGACTTCTTGTTTTACAAGTAATTATAGCACAAGAAGGCATTTTTTTATATTTATAGCGCCGCGCTTCACGATACACTCACTGTAGTTGTCCGTCAGTGATTAAACAACGCGTTCGCGTTGCGGGGCCACAAGTATGAGCTTTTAGTCATAGTTGTGGCTACGCGTGCCCCGCCCACATAGCCCTTCTAACCTCTTTCTGTGTTCTGTGGTATAATTCGTTACAAAGCTATAGTAAACAACAGGGACTTCCCCGATAAACAATAAAGGTTGATGGACATAAATGCTGCTATAAAATAAACTCCAAAACCTTCCAACCGGATAAGTTGAGTTAAAGTATAAATAATGTATAAATTATACTCACTTCTAATATTAATTTTATTACTTTTAAGTTAAGTCCTAGCGTAAATGTCTAAATTCCCCGCATTTTCCCCACATAAACGCTCTCCCCACAAATTACCCAATTAGAGTGAAAATCCCCACAGTTTGGGGAATTCCCCACAGATTGGCAACGCTGCTAGTGATCGTTTTGAGTTAGGTGGTACGGCCGAAGTCGATTGCTATTCGGACCCGGTTTTCATTGTTTCATGTGTGTGGTCACAATATTTAACCTAACAGCTTTCAGTTTGATCCTATAACTTATTAAATAAGTTTTTGACATGGAATTATTTCCATGGTTTTTGATTACGCTTCTATCGACTTTTATTGGCAATCTACTTCTATTGGGACCCGAGTCCGAATAGCCACTCCGAAAAACATTCAAAAGTATCGTAAAATCTTTCGTCTGTGTCAAAAGGGAGGGAAACTGAAAAACCTTTCAATCAGCAGGGAACAACACGTCAATGTTGTTATTGTTGTGTGCTTTTTTTGTGTTTCACATCAATTATCTACTTTTGATATGTTTTAATCATACGCCATCAATTATATTTTTATTCCTTCAAATAAAGCGTGCACTGCGTTGTAAATAAAAATGGACGAAGACATAAAAGTAGTTTTTATCATACCCAAAGTTTGTGGATCTGAAAGGGATTGTTCCGGGGAAATGCAGCTTGCTTTCACGGTTCGTATAGTTTGAGCAATATGATAACAGTTTTAATGAGTGCAACATCAATTTAAACATAATACCTATGCGTTTTCAAAAGGCTTGCGACCAACATCGCGCAGGAGGTCTTAAGGCTGAATGGATCAAAGAAGCAAGTTGGAAATTATTTACTGGCCTAACCAAAAAAGATGTTTTTGTTCTACAAGACTTTCAAGGAGAATTCTACGATAAACTTAGGGCTACAAAGTGTCTGTAAGTGAATATAATTGAGATAAATTTTGATTTAATGAACAATATTTGTTATTAACTTTATTGATTCTTTTAGGATAGTTGGCCCACGGTGCTTATCATGCTGTCTTACAGAAGGTGTGCCTATACCTTCGGGACCAGAGCCAGTGTACACAGTAGCAATGAGAGGCATAGTAACAACAGCAAGTGGATTGACTAAAGCTAAGAAGGTAGGTATTGTAGAAATTTTATTATGTTGCGGCTAATCCTTCACTAAGTTCTACTTGGATTTTTGGAGTTATTTCTTGGGTAATTTTTTTAATAAGTTGGGCTAACCAAGGCAAGTCTGTCCATGTAACCTTCATGCTCAGACAGCTTATGTATCCCCCAATAAGGAAGTTACTTAAGCTGAAGATGCAAAATACTTCGGCATGTATCTCGATTGAAGACTCACCTGGTGAAAATATATCTGGATCAAGTGCAAACGACACAAAAATAAGCTACAAACCAAAATGATATAAGATAATCCTCAAACCAATTTGGACTTTATCCAGTTTTGGAGTTCTGTTTATTAGTAACAGTAATATAACATTCTAGAGAAATTCCAGAGTAAAACACCAAAAGCCATGCAAAATATTCCCTCATACATGAGCAAAAGATACATATACCAGGACATTAAACTTCACACTGTAAAGCAGGAAGTTACCAAGTATGGTGAGGCATATCAGAAATGAATATCCAGTCATGTGAAGATTACTATTAGAGCTCAAAGGAAGAGGAAACGACTCACACTGTGTGTGTGATGGTATAAAGTTTTGCTGACAAAAGATGAAAGGAACTGATACAGTGGTTCGAAGCTGACTCGTAAAATGAGCCAAGTCACTGAAAGAAGAAAAGTTGAACTAAATTAATATACTAATTAATTTACTTTTCTAAATGCAGTACTGATCTGGCCTTGTTTTTTTTTATTTGTTATTCAAATTAGATACAGTTTTGGTTTCAATTCATAATGTTGATTTGCATTATGTAAATTAAAATTAACTTTCAAAGATAATATTTTTTTAGGTAAGATAGGTTCATATTCAAGAAACAAATGTGAATTAACCATGGATTTTTGGTTTTAGGAAAATATCAAGAAGAAAGTGCAGCAAATGGGAGGTATATATAGCACAGTTTTGACAGATGAGACCACTCATCTTGTATCTGATACAGTTCTGTCAGATAAGTACATTGTAAGATTGTATTTTATTTTAAAAATCTTTATGAACTTAAATCATACTTACTATAAAATTGAGCTATCTTCTAAATATTGTGTTCTATGTAATGTTTAATTCATCACTGACCTGACTGATTCATCAATGTTAAGCCTCAACTATTAAAGTTAGACTTATGAAATTTGACTAACAAGTTTCATTTATAATGATAAACGAAAATACGGTCATTGAAGCTGCAGATGGAAAGCTGGTTGTTGTATATGCAAGCATTGTATTTTAATTCGAAAATAAGTTTAAAAACAATCAAATGTAGTAGAAGTGGCATACGATTTAGTCTGACTATTTGCTACTGTTGTGTTGTTCTAAGCATAAACAATTATTGAGTGCTGCTTGAAATAAATTTACAGAAGTCTGTTGAGAAATGTTTGCCTATAATGAGCGAGAGTTGGGTGGATGCTGTGTGGGAGGCATCCTTACATCTCAACGTAAATGGAGCATCTTCCGACTTTAACTGTCACAAGCTACCTGCTTTCGCAAACTTACAAGTGACCACTTCTGGCATTTCGAAGAGAGATAAACAAATGATCATGAAGCTGGTTAACGAAAATGGTGGCAACTTCTCTGGGGCGTTTCAGAGCGAATCTACAGACATTGTAGTATTGACAAAGTGAGTATGTATAACTGTATAGATAGCTAATAAATAATATGGCTATTTCAACAAAATGTTTCATAGAATTGGAAGATCGATTGAATTTCTAAGAAATGTTATGTTTTTCATCACACTATTTACTGACCATTCACCAACTTAGTCTTTAGAAACTGGTAACAATCATATTGGTCTACTACAACCATTGACTTACAATCCAAGTGTTGAAAACTTCTGGATAAATTCTAAGATTATGATATTTCTATAGTTTTAATGTATGATATCTATAATTTTTTCACAACTATCATCAGTTGATTTCTTGAATTTGTAATAATAAAAATTGACAAAGTAATAAAAAAATAATATGGATTATAATATTAAAAAACAAACTATAATTTTTAAATATCTTTATTGTTAGTACCTTAAAGCAGTAGGTACTTTATAAATACATTTTTACAGAGAAGGTGTAGGAAGTGAAAAGTATAAAGCAGCACTTGAGTACGGTAAAGCTTGTGTGCTTCCAACATGGGTAAAGGACTCTGCTGCTATGGGCGTGGCTCTGCCTCTTGCCCGGTACAGAGTGGCTGGAGCCTCCACATCTTCACCATTGGCTGAACACAGGCTGCCTGATATGAGTGAGCGCTTATTACTTAATGAGCTTCAGTAATAAACTTAACAGTTTATTTTAGTAAGCAAAATACAACCGCAAGTTACACTTCAAGGCTAAGAACTTGTTGCTATTTCGTTTAATTTTTTTACAGGTCTGAATTTTTCACGTATAACCAATATAAAACCACCAAATAACTTTGTTGATGAGACCAGGTCAGCAGATGCTTCTACACTATCTGGTAAAACAAAAGTAAGTTTGTGTATTTTTTACTTCTATGAGAATTCAATTTTAATGAAATATTTCCTTTTGTTTAAAAAACGTTGCCCCACACTAGGATTTTCTCCTGTGTCGTGGGTGCAGTTACAAACATAGAATATCACATGCACATACGCCCAGACCGGAACAAATTTCTGTAGGCCATACAAAACATTTGTCCCGTACGGGAATCGAACCCGCAACCCGTTGCGCAGTAGGTGATCACTTGACCTCTGCGCTAAACGTGTCGTCGAAATCGATATTAATGCTATGATCGCTTAGACCTTGGAGTCTTATCGAACTTGAGTGAAAAATCAACATCTCATTTTGACATTGGTTAATTATGAAGCACACATAAATTATCTTATTATTTTTAACAAAATCTCCAATGAAGTAATAACAATACATGTTGTTATGTATTTAAGTAATTTGTTCTTAGAATAAATAGTTTTATTATTTCAGTTGTCGCAAGAAACTTCAACAAATAAGAATGACACAAGCATGGATAAAGAAATATTGGCAGCATTTGAGAACTTCGATATGAGCAGCATCAAAAAGGCTGGACCTATTTTTGATGGATTTTGTGTGAGTAATTATTTATTGCCAGCATCGTCGCTAGTGTTATTATGAGCGCCTCTGGCAAGATTCGAATTAAGCGCCCCCAAAACTTATTTTGTAGAAAGAGTAACGACATAATAACATATTCATTTCATAATTAACATAGTAATACTATAATACTCTTTATTGCGCATAGTAACTTATACTAAAAAAATATAACAGACAATGTACACAAAAGTGGACTTATCTCTCATAGAGATTTCTTCCAGCCAACCTGTGAGTATGAAGGATATATTGTTTTGTGGGAAACACACAAGCGCGTAAACTACATATTTACTCTCACTATAAAATAACTCAAAAAAAATAATAATATATAAACCACAAATACAACACACATATATACATAAAAAATACATATATTATACCAATATATAATATTATATATACTTTTACTTAAGATGATGAGGCTGTACACATTCGTTATCACACTGAAGTGGAGAGTTGAGAAAGAAAGTGCTGCTTGAGTCTGCATTTAAATGATGGCACAGATGGGCTTTGTTGAACAACTGTCGGGAGATGATTCCACATTTGGGCAGCTCGAAAGCAGAAAGAATGGAGAAGGAAGTTGGTATTGGCGTGGGGGAGTTCGAGCATATCACCATAGCAAGAGCGCACAGAACGAATATACTATTTTTATGATGAAATAAATATTAACACAAAAGTTTATTTTCTACTTTGAAAGGTCGGTCATTTGGTATCCATATAGTGTAGATTGCAAAAGAAAACCGATCCGCCATTTTGAAGCGGCGGCCATATTGAATTTAGCGTAATGTTACATCACAAGCTCTTGCCATTGATATCCTTATGAGTACAGTTTGGTGTGGGTTGCAAAAAAAAAGTGATCCGCCATTTTGAATTTGGAGGAATGTCACTTACTGTATCATGTTTTACTCTCAAAGTCCTTTCATTTGATACCCATATTACGTTAGGGATTCCACAATTTTGAATTGCAAAAGTGGGACACTTCCAAAAAAAACATTACCAAAGGGTATGGTAAAACTCCATAGACGCCAAAGGACAAACCATAGGCAAAGGACCTTCTAACATATTTATTCTCAACAAACCTTCGCATTATCAACGTGGGTTCGGATCCAACTTACGTTACGAGACGAGCCTAAACGATCATCGATCTTACCTTAGCGACAGAACAGATTTCAGAACACATACACGACTGGCATGTATCTGATGAACTATCATGTTCCGATCACAGGTAGATAAGGTATAAACTAGCTATTAAGGTCAACCCAGTAATACCACGGCGAAACCCACTTAAACTGGATCGCCACAAATACAGAGTATTGACAGGGCAAAGTTTAAGGGACATAAGTGTACCTTTAGACTTTAATGACACTACCGCCATTGACAACCATGTCAATGTAATCACTTCAATTCTGAGTACTAACTACGAACATTCATGTCCGCTTGTGATACCCCAAACAAGAATCAGAAAAAGCAGCCACTGGTGGGGACCAGAGCTAAGTAAGCTTCGTCACAAGGCCAGGAAACTGTTCAATAGAGCAAAAAACATGAACACAGAATACGATTGGGATAAATATAAAGAAGCCCAATACCATTACAAAAAGCAGATCCGCCTTAGGAAAACAGAATGTTGGAGGCGCTTCTGTACCAACATCGAATCTAACAACCAGGCAACAAAGATCAAAAATATTCTATGCAGTGAACCTGAGCGTTGTCTAGGGTACCTGAAAAAACCAGACAATACCTACACCAAATCTGATGTTAAAACTTCGGAGCTACTGCTAAGGACCCACTTTCCTGAATGTCTAATCACAGATGTTCCGGAGTGGGATGAACCGGCAGTAGCCGAACCAAAGAACTCGGATTGGACATCAGCCCACAGAACGATTGATAGCAATAAAGTAAAATGGGCGATCAACACTTTTCTTCCATACAAATCAGCAGGCCTGGATGGAATTTTCCCGGGACTATTGATATGGTGCGACGAGCGACTAATTGAACATTTAGTAGCTATTTATAGGGCCTGTATCGCATATCGCTACGTTCCACACAAATGGAGGGAGGTTAAAGTAGTATTTATACCAAAACCAGGCAAAAGTGACTACACACAACCCAAGTCCTTCAGACCAATCAGTCTGACGTCATTCCTACTCAAAGGGCTAGAAAGGCTCTGCGACAGGGAAATAAGGGATGGATGTTTAAAGTATGTACCACTTCATGCCAACCAACATGCTTACAGTATGGGCAAATCTACCGAATCCGCACTACACGATGTAGTATCCTACATTGAAAGCGGACTATCTATGAAACAATAAACCTTAGGAGTTTTCATTGACATTGAAGGCGCCTTTGATAAGACAAAATTCAACAGCATTGCAAAAGCCCTGACTAAGCACAGTGTCGATCCTACAATTGCAGGATGGATCGACAGCATGCTCAGATACAGGGCCATACAATTTACCGTCAATACCACAAGGGGTGTGGTAGCCAAGGGTTGTCCACAGGGTGGAGTGTTATCACCACTTCTCTGGAATATAGTTGTGGATGAACTCTTGTGCAGACTAAACAATCAGGGTCTGTACACGGTAGGCTATGCAGATGACTTGACTATCTTGGTATCCGGGCTTTTCGAGAACATCCTATGTGATCTCATAAGGTCTGCCCTAAAGATAGTAGAACAATGGTGCATTGACCATGAGTTAACAGTGAACCCCTCCAAAACGGAGCTTATTATGTTCACAAACAAACGAAACGTAGGGAACCTAAGGTTACCCAAACTGTTTGGAACCGAGCTTTCCTTTACAAATGAAGTCAAGTACTTGGGCGTTATACTTGACAGTAAATTGTTATGGAATAAGCATCTAGACCACAAATTAAATAAAGCCTGTATAACCTTCTGGCAATGCAAAAGACTATTTGGGAAAACATGGGGTCTATCGCCGAAGATTACACTATGGCTATATATCTCTGTTATACGACCAATTGTGACATATGGTGCAATAGTATGTTGGCCCAGGACCGAACTTAACACCGTCATTAGAAAATTGCAATCTTTCCAGAGGCTAGCCTGCTCGGCAGTTACTGGCTGTATGCAGACTACTCCAACCGCCGCAATAGAGGTGATACTGGGACTGCCCCCTCTTGATTTACACATTCAACAAGAGGCGTCTATGGCAGCTATCAGATTAAAACACTTAGGAATGTGGCACTACCAAAAGGGTCATCACACCATGTTATGGAACAGGATGATCGATTATCAGCCCCTCATAGCGGCACCATGTGATAGGATCTCCAAAAGACATGTATTTGACAGGAAGTACAATATACAGCTCTCAGAGCACAAACAAGATCAAACTGGAATTGATGAAGTCCGCATATACACGGACGGCTCAAAAACCGAAAGGGGTACAGGCGCAGGGGTATTCTCGATGGATCTCAACATTAACATATCATTAGCACTGGGTGATGGAAACTCAATATTTCAATGTGAGACTGTCGCCATCACCCATGCTGCCAACGCAGTCATGAGAAGAACCATTAAGAATTACAACATTCGAATTCTTACGGACAGCATGGCTGTACTACAAGCACTGGGAAGTAACACCATTACATCCCATCTTATAAACGAATGCCATGAAGCAATAGAGCATATGGCGTCACAAAACAGAGTTACGCTTCAATGGATTAAAGGACACAGTGGGTCGTTGGGAAATGATGCTGCGGACCAGCTGGCTAAAAGGGGTTCAGAAAGCATAGTGGCTGGTCCTGTGCCACAGCTGCCGATCCCTTTTAGTCAGCTGAAAATCTGGACACGGCAATACACCCAAAACAAACATAATGCCCGTTGGGCAAATACCTCAATATGTAGACAGTCTAAGGAAGCGATATCTGCACTAACACCGCGACTGACCTACAGACTGCTCTACCTAAACCGACCGGAACTAAGAATAGTGGTAGGCTCTCTAACAGGACACAACACACTGAACAACCATCTACACTTATTAGGCGCAACCGACAGTCCCCTGTGCAGAGGATGTCTGGGCGCTCAAGAATCAGCTGCCCATGAAATCCTGGAATGCATGGGAGTAGCCACACAACGGGCGGAAATCCTTGGTGACCAAAGGTCACTCCTTGAAGCCTGTGAAAGTCCCAGGAAACATCTGTACTTCTGGAAGGAGTTGGGCTGGTTAGAATAACTGGCCATCCCACACGCATAATGGACCAAATATGAGTTTAAATGCGGAAAAGGGAGCCCACTACAATACAATACATAGGATAAAGAGGGGTCTAATTCTAAATACGGCTGCCGAAAAAATGGGCGCTCTTTGAATGAGGAAAGGAACACAATAAAAGTTTATTGGTAGGTAAAATTTCAATATTTTTTAAAGTCAGACATTTTTGGGTACCGGGGTTTAGGTACAGCGGGACATAATTTCTAAATCGGGACTGTCCCGCCTAAATCGGGACGGATGGGATCCCTATATTACATGGGATGCAAAATAAAAGCCATCTGCCATTTTGAAGCGGTGGCTATGGTAACATGGTTTTCATGTTACATGATTATTTTTATGTCTGAATGGGTAAGTTCCCCTTTGCTTTTCGTTTTAGTATAGAATTTAAAAAAAGGTGTTCTTACATTTGGTAAACTGTCAAAGTCAAAAAACACAATCTCTATCAACAAAAAAGGCCAATCTTGAAAAGCAAGTTACACCATATTGAATTTGGTGTAATGATACTAACTTCACCGTGTTGTACGGCCTTTTCATTTGATACCTATAAAACGTGGTTGAAAAGTAAAGGTAATTCGCCATTTTTAGCCATTTTTAGAGCAGTGGCCATAAATAAATGACACTGACTTCATTGTATTTTAATCATAGAACACTTTCATTTGATATCCATATTGCTGGGGTTTCAAAAGAAGTGTAATCTGGCCTTTTTTAACTGCGACCCTATTGAATTTAAAAGATGACTTTACTTCCATCGTGTAGTACTCAAAAAGCCCTTTTATTTAATACCCATAATATCTTTCCGCGATCGAAAACCGCACCGAGACAGCAAAAACCTTTAAATTTGAAAAAAAAAAAATTAAATGTCTTTCCTTAATGTATAATCGACTATATTATATTCCTTATCGATTGGTACCATCAGCTGGCCTCACGCTCTCTCCAATCATCGCCAATAAATTGTCAAAGGTAGCCATTGAAAATTTATCTGCCACTGCCCTCAGTGTCGCATAATCCAGGCTTAAAATGTAAAGCCTGGCGTCGATTACAGCGGAGGCGCGTGGAATCGAAGCGAGTCGCATTTATTCCTAGTGCGTCCATCTTTGAAGAATCGAATGGAATTTTTCATTTATCGCAACTCTTCATTGAAGTAGGTCGTTTTCTGCGTCATGGACAGCTCGGATGAAGAGATGTTTTTATCTCAAATACTTTTTGATGAAGAAGAGGAGAATATAACTAGTCTCTTCCACAACTTTTAGTTATAGAAACCTAATGTTTATATTTACTGTGAAGAGAAAATAAAGCTTTTTATTATTATTATTATATAAGAAAAAAGAAACGGCGTGCTCCAAAATACTGGGTACATGACATTAATATGAAAAGAAATAAATATGGATGAAATGAAATATATATATTGTTGGACCAGCGATATTAATAATTCTTCATTAATTTTTTTAACGAAGATTTTTTTAATGCCTTTCGAAACGGTGAGAATTCGTCAGTGCGCATGCGCTTCCCCGCGTCCACTGAGGCGCGCCGAATGGAATCAAATCGCATCGGCGAAGAAATTCTCCGGTCAAGCAATTCGCCCGATCGACTCGATTCGGCGCGCTTCGGCTCGTCACTAATGGACGCAGTTTCATACAAATTATATAGTAGGCGACTTTTTGCGATTCGATTCGACTCTGCTCGGCTAGTGGACGCGGGGCTTTAGTAGAAATAATCAGCGACGTTTGCTCGACCCCCTTCTATGAAAAAGATCTAAAACGTCGACATTTACGTTTTCTTCCGAAAATGGGGGAATCGCCTTCGCCGCGAATTTGTAAAAGTTGACGAATGCTCACAAGATCTATTTAAATTAATTCTGAATGTTCGCTGTGAGGGTAAAATTTCATTCTAGTTTTATACTAGATGGTGTAGATTCAACTTTTTTTTTTTCATTACTACTTCTATTTGCAGACATCTTGAGTAGGTATATTCAGGATGTATGCACATACAAGGTTAAATTTATCATCATCACAGCCCATATACGTCCCCACCGAGGGGCTCGAGCCTACCCTATATTAGGGTGATTAGGCCTTAGTCAACCACGCTGGCCCAGTGCGGATTGGTTGACTTCACATACATCATTGAATTTCTTTGCAGATGTATGCAGGTATCTAGGACTGGTAGTGGATAAACACTTTAGCTGGACTTTGCATGTAGACTTGATATGTACTAAATTAAGATTAATATTAAGTAAATTTCAAAACCTATTTTATTTTGTAAATAGACGCATTATGTTCATATTATATCACGCTCTTGCTGATGCGGTTGTGTTGTATGGGCTAGGTGCATATGGTTTCACTTTTCCTACCCATATTAATAAAATAAAAGCTTTGCAAATAAGGATACTCAAACTATTAGTTGATAAAAGGGTAAAGACCTCCCTCAAAGGAGAGTATGAAAAACTATTCAAAATTTGTAACGTTTTACCAGTCGAGT
The DNA here is from genome assembly GCA_963935595.1 of Schoenobius gigantellus. NCBI lineage: Eukaryota > Metazoa > Arthropoda > Insecta > Lepidoptera > Crambidae > Schoenobius > Schoenobius gigantellus. The sequence goes on along the minus strand of OZ012544.1, from coordinate 6,000,134 downwards.
CAAAGGCAAAAATGAGTATTATCATAGAACAGCATGATAAAGATGAGCATAAGCATGTGAGGAAGCATGCGCGCACAACTCGCCTCTCCAAAGTAGCCAGATTAGTCGTGCCCAGAGTCAACAACTATTATGGCAAGCGTGAAAGGCGTTGGCTAACACCAGTGATTATAAATAAGTTGCCCCAGAACTTGCTAAAAAATGTAATAAGCAAAAATCATTTAAAAAATGTATTAAGGAAGCATTATCTGTCTCTGTGTCCCTAGTATTAATTTATGCAGCTTGTCTTATATCTCCCCATACATTTTAATTTATAATACAATGTTTAATTTTGTTTAAACTATCAAAAGTGCCAACCTAAAACTGTTCTAAAATGTATTTTTCACAAATTTGACAGTTAAATTTGACTGATATGACAAGTATGTGGAGAGAGGGCGCCACAGTGCTGACGTTTACACCAGTCTCTTAAAAAAGTATTTTTTTTAATATTTCCCGTGAGCAAAAAGTGCAACCGACGGTATTAACTTCTTGTTGAAGTGATATTCTAACGGTGTAAATGAAAGTTACAACAAAAGTCCGGAATTCAGTGAGAAATCAGTGAAAAACATTTTGTTTTGGATGAAGTGAAATATCAGCTAGAAACCGATTTAAATGGTGTGAAAACCATTTATGATATGAAATAACATATTAGTTGAAATCTATTACATCAAAACTGTGAGTAAAAATAGAGTGAAATACAGTATGGTTTTAATCATAACCTAAAACGATATATTTTAGTGTGTCATTCATCGATAATAGAACAGACGCCACCTACCGTTATAGCACTTAAGTTGTATAGCTCCAAAGCAAAAGCAACCTAGATTTCCTGCGCACCTACTTCTAATTATTGTGAAAGCCGATAGATGGCGTAGATTTTAGAAATCAATACAATTGTCACATTTTAAATATTAAAACTGAATATTTATAATATAAAATATAAACTTAAATATCTTACGAATTGATAAAAAAGAAATAACATGGCATCGAAATGTGCAGGTTGTTTAAAAACCCCTCCAAAAAGAGAATTTCTCACCTGTGCGCTGTGCAATGCAATTTACGATCTTGATTGCGGAAATGTTTCAAGTGCCAGATTCTATAATACTATGACGGCCGAGCACAAAAAACGCTGGAATTGCCAATCATGTAAATGCAAAATACCTAAAACGGGAAACACGAATACCCCGATACGCGCCACGGATCGTACCGAAAACATACACAATATTGAAAATCAAAATGTTACCTTACGAAGAAAAAAAACAAATTCAACTACCAATGTCACCAATACAGAGTTATTGTGTGATTCGGACCAAAGTATATTAGGCGATACGATTCCTGAAACTGATCTACAAGTTATTGATTCCAACTCTGAAGTAACACTAAAAAATTTGAGCCGGCTGATAACAGAACAATTGCGAGAAAATAACAAATCTATTATATCTCAACTGAAAGACACAATACAAGAAGAAATAAATAAAGCCATGAAACAACTAAAACAAGATATCAAAGAAGATAGTGATGCACTATGGAAACAAAATAATGAAAGAAAATTAGAAATAGAAAGATTAAATAGTGATATAAGAAAAATAGTTACTGAAAACGAAAAGATGCAATGGGAAATAGAACAGCTAAAAAATAGAAATATACCAGAAACTATGGAAAGAAATTTGGATGATATGAGTAAAAAAATTGTATTATACGGCTTGGAGGAGTTGTACGATGAGTCAGAGTTCTCACTACATACAAGAATAATTGACATTTTTCGGGAATACCTAAACATAGACTTATTAGGATATATCGAGGAAACACGTAGAATTGGAAAAAACTATAAGAAGAATAGACCCCTAGCTATAGAACTGATTAGTAAAAGGATGACCAAATGTCTAATAGAAAACAGCCATTACCTCAGAGGTTCAGGTATATCGATATCACCACTATTATATGGGGAAGCTCTAAAAATCAGAAAAGCTATGGTTGAGGAAATGAAATCTGCTAGGAAAAAGGGCCTCCATGCTGTTATACGAAAAAATGAACTTTACATTCAAGGTAAAAAAATTCATACAAATTTAAAACATATTATAAACGCTACCAACAACACATCCAAATCTAACGATACTCGAGACTCATGTGACAAGGATCCAACGAATTCAGTATGTGACTCCTTTCGCAACTAATGACACAACCTCAAGAAATACATTTAAAATACTTTTCCAAAATTTCCAAAGTCTATATAATAAACGCCACCTGCTAGAGGCTTTATTAGAAGAAGATCCAACATATGGAGCTGTATGCATAACTGAGTCATGGCTGTCACAGCACAAGCTAGAAATGATAAATTTTCCAAGTTACAAATTAGCATCAGCATATTGCAGGAGACATCGAGAGGGCGGTGGAGTATGCATTATACTACAAGAAGAAATAGAAAGCATAGACAGAGTGGATATTTCTGAAATGTCAATAGATTATGTTGTTGAACTGTGTGCGACGGAATTACCTAAAGAAAATATCTTATTAGTTAATATTTACTGGAATAGTAGAGAGGAGGATTTGTTTTTTGATCAATTAGAAAAAATATTAAGTTATATAGACAAAAAGTATTCAAAGCAAAACATCATATTGGGAGGAGATTTCAACATTAACTTTCTAAAAAATAGCGCAAAAAAGAGACAACTTTTAAGAATGACTTCAGAGCATCGTCTGACTCAATATATAACTAAACCTACACGAATCGCGGAAAATTCATCTACATGCTTAGACTTAATCTTTACGAACTTTTATGGGGTGGATTTCTCTGCTTATGTTGAAGAGTTAGGGTTTTCTGACCACTCAGGTGCTATAGTTCAATTTCGTATAGATCAGTATAATACAAAAAAACCAAAGTGGTATACATATAAAAGACTATATAACGATAAAAATATAAATATATTTAAAAATGATCTTAGTAAAATAGATTGGCATAAAATGTTTCATAATACAAAAGATATAAACGACAGCTATTCAGTTTTCCACGAGACAATAACTAAATTACATAATACACACTTCCCAAAACGAAAGATAAAATTAAAATCAAAATTGAAAAAGAACTGGTTAACATTAGGCATAAAAACTTCTTGTCGTAATAAAAGAAGTTTAAAAATAATCACACAAAAATTTAAAAATAAAACACTCCAAATTTACTATAGAAAATATGAAAAAATACTCAAAAGACTAATAATACATGCAAAAAAAATTAATAATAAGAAAAGAATGATAAAATCAACAAATACTACAAAGACAATGTGGCAAATTATAAATGAAAATACAAATAAAAGAAAAAAATCAGAAAAGTGTAATATACAGTTACAGGTAAATAATAAAATAACGACTGAACCCAACGAGATTTGCGATATTTTCAGTAATTATTTTGCATCAATAGGACACTTGAATGATGAGGATAAACATACTTATCATACCCCAGTATTAAACCCCATCGAAAATACAATATATCTAAGTCCGGTTACATATGATGAAATACATAAATATATAAAAAATTTAAAAAACAAAAATAGTTGCGGCGTAGACGAACTGCCACCTTCACTAATAAAAAAATGTGCAAATGAATTAGCCCACCCGCTTACATTCTTGATTGACCGGTCCTTTGACGAGGGCAAGTTTCCAGATAAATTAAAAAGAACACTTATAAAACCCATTTTCAAAAAAGATGACAAGTACGACCCAAGTAACTATCGACCCATTGCACTTTTACCTACAGTGTCAAAAATTTTCGAGAAAGCAATGTGCAAACGTATAAATAATTTTTGCGAAAAGTATGCTATCTTTGATGATGGACAAAATGGCTTCAGAAAGAAACGTTCAACAGTCATTGCAGTTTATAAGTTCATGCGGGAAGCTTATAACGTAATAAATAATAAAAAATATGCAGTCGGCATCTTGCTGGATATGTCAAAGGCTTATGACAGGGTACGGCATGATGTTCTACTAAGCAAATTGTATAACATAGGAATCCGTGGTCAAACTCATAAGTGGGTTGCTTCATACTTAAAAGATAGAGAACAATTTGTCGAGATAGAATATTACAATAATGAAACGTTTCAAATCGCAAATATAAGGTCTGATAGCAAAATAATAAATGCATCCATCCCTCAAGGAAGTGTAATTGGTTGCCTGTTGTTTTTAATTTACATAAACGACCTACCTAGAGTTGTAAATGACCATTGTGTTCTATTTGCTGATGATGTGTCTATACTCACCTCGTGTCAAAATAATATAGATATAAAAGAAAAACTTAAATTAATCCTAGAACAAATTACAAATTGGCTGACCATTCATAATTTAAAAATAAATTTTTCAAAAACAAAACTGTTAGCTTTCCATCCTTATCAAAAAACACCGTTAAATATCACGTTTAATTATTGCGATATCACCCTGGAACAGGTTAATGAATATACGCTGCTGGGACTTACCATTGATACTAATATTACATGGAAGCCTCACATAAATAATATAAGTTTAAAATTGTCCAGATTCTCATATGGTCTTCGCGAAATTAAGAAATGTACTGACGAAAAAACAGCAATTGCTGCATACTACGCATATGCACATTCATGGCTTAGCTACGGTGTAATGTTATGGGGAAATAGCACAGATGCGCAGAATCTTTTTATTCTACAAAAGAAACTTCTGCGTATAATAGCAAATATACCACAAACAGACAGTTGCAAGCCCATATTTCAAAGTAGAAGAATTTTGACCATCCCTTGCATGTATATATTTGAAATATGCAAATTTGTAAAAAAGCATCCCGAATATTTTACGAATAGGCAGGACCTACCGTCAAGACATACGTTACGCCAAAAGACAGCAACTAGACTAATGTTGCCTACTTCTATATTAAAATTACATACCAATAGCCCCTCAGTTATGGGAGTCAAAATATTTAATAAATTGCCAATTGCGTTAAAAAAACTAAATAATGAAAACGAATTTAATAAAAAGCTTAAAGATTTACTTATATCAAAAAGCTATTATACAATACAAGAATACTTCAACGACAAGACGATTTTATAGGTATCTATTATTTTTATTTATACCTTTTGTATGGCAACTACTGTGATATTTAACCAACCAAACCCAAAATAATAAAAGTGGAACATTAATAATAATAATAATTGAAATGAAATAAAATGGTATTTTACTCAAATGTATGTATGTAATAATGAATTGAAATAAAATGGTATTTTACTAAAATGTATGGAATAAAATGTACTTATTTTAAATTATTTATTAATAAACTTTATAATACAAATAAATTGCAATGACGATTACAATTAATTTAATAAATGAAATAATTAATTTAATAAATGAAATATGTTTTACATGAATTAATAATGGCAAATTAATTCATTTTACAATTGACATAAAAAAACTTTAATGGAATGTACGAGTATGAATTCTTAATAGAATATATTCTGAAGTTAGTTTTCAAAAACCTAATTTCAGAATATATATAAACTAGTAAATAATATAAACTAGTAGCACTCATGAGAATAAAGGATAAATGAAATAAATTAAACTAGCAATATCATGAATTTTTAAATTTTAATCTTTAAACTAAACCTTGTTAAGAGCTTAATTATAACAAAGGTCTTAAAAGAATTGTAAAACCAGAAGTCAGACAAGCTATCTTGTTCTAATTCAAATTCAAATTCAAATTCAAATTCAAATTCAATATCCTTTATTCAATTGGGATTTTACAATCACTTTTGAACGTCAAAGAAGCTACGCCATTGGTTCACAAGTCTACGGCGGGAGACCTTGTACTGGAAAGAACCAGCAAGAAAACCAGCAAGGGCTATTTTTTTCTCCCTGTATTGTTACAGAGTCGTCAATTGGAAGCAGAACTCAAAAGTAAAGATTGTGTTCAACTTCCATTACAAGATTAGATGTGTCAGTGTACATTATACATTTAAATCTATAAATTAAGTCTACAATTAAGACCAAGCATTGACATCATTCAGATAATCATTGACTTTATAATATCCTTTACTCATTAGAGTCTTTTTTACATGCGCTTTAAACTTATGAAAAGGTAAGTCAGTAACACTCTGTGGAACTTTATTGTAAAAAGATATACATTTCCCCATAAATGAGCCTCTAGTTTTTTGGAGCCTGTACGTTGGAACGGCAAGTTTATTTTTATTTCTTGTATTTAAGTTATGAAATTTAAAATTGGTATCGAATGTGTTATAATTTTTATAAACATAAATCAAATTTTCATAAATATACTGTCCTGCTAAAGTCAATATATTAATTTCTTTAAATAAATCACGTAGAGAATCCCTTGTTCGTAAATTATAAATAGCCCGCACGGCTCTTTTTTGAAGTACAAAAATACTTTCTATACTAGCGGCTGATCCCCACAGTAATAGCCCATATGACATGACACTGTGAAAATAACTAAAGTAAATCAGTCTTGCCGTTTCAACATCAGTAAGTTGTCTCATTTTTTTTACAGCATATGCCGCAGAACTGAGTCTGTTTGCTAAAGACGCAATATGTGGATCCCACTGCAAAGTCGAATCTAGTGTTATACCCAAAAATTTAGTAAAATCGACGAATTCAACAGTATGATTATTCATTTCCACAATATTGTCCACTTTCCTAACATTTGGCAATGAAAACTTAATACATTTAGTTTTACTCGAGTTTAATGATAAATTATTCACAGTGAACCAATGCAATACTTTAGAAAGAGTACTATTTACAACGTCAGTATTTCCGTTTCCTCTGTCAATCTTAAATATTAAAGAAGTGTCATCTGCAAATAGTACTGTATCGCACAGATTATTGGTGAAGTGTGGGAGGTCATTAATATAAATTAAGAAGAGCAGAGGTCCCAGTATTGATCCTTGAGGCACACCCATAATGATAGGTGCACCAGAAGACTCAGTTCTGTTAATTACAACTTTTTGGACCCTATTGGACAAATAAGACTCAATAAGCTTAATTGCCTCTTCAGACACACCATAATGCTTGAGCTTATTTAGAAGAGTCTGATGATCAACGCAGTCAAAAGCCTTTGACAGGTCACAAAATATACCGATCACATCCTGTTTACACTCCCAGGCGGCAAAAATGTGTTTGAGAAGTGCAACTCCAGCCTCTGTAGTGCAACGACCCTTAGTAAAGCCAAATTGGTTCATATGTAGGATTTTATTGATTGTGAAATAATCTGACAGCTGATTAGAAATAATTTTTTCAAATATTTTGCTAAGTGCTGGTAGAATCGAAATTGGTCTATAATTTGCAGGATCATTTTTATTTCCAGATTTAAATAAAGGTATTAACTTGCTGTATTTCATTAGATCAGGAAAGATACCTTCATCAATACATTTGTTGAAAATGAACGCTAGTTGCGGAGCAAGTTCTTTTATTATAGATTTGATTAAGTGGGTCGAAATACCCCAAAGATCTTCAGTTTTTTTGGTACTGATCATGCGGAATGTTTTTAGAATAGTGTCGGCGTCAATGTGACCAAAGTTGAAGCCTATGCTGCACTTCTCTACACTTTGTTCTAAGAGGGCTACAGCCGCATTGGGGCACGAGTTGAGACTACTTGTAGTTTCTATAGGTATATGGTAGAAGAAATCTTCAAACGCATTTGCAACTGCAATATCTGATTTTATTGCTTTATTATTAACTTCTAGTGAGAAAGAATTTACACGGCTTTTGGGTTTCCCTGTTTCCTGGTTAATGATGTTTTATAATCCGAACAATCATAAATAATTGTATTAGAATTATATAAAGTATTATATTATTATTAAAAAAAAAGCGCCGCTCTCACACGTACACACACACATACACGCACGCACACACCCACGCAACACGCGCGCACAAATCCACGCATACGCACACACATCCACACATACTCACTACATACAGTTTTTTTTTTAGATATATAAATGTAATATTGTAAAAATATGTAACAAAATCGCTTATAAATAAATTAAATCGTAATATAATATTTATAATTTTAAGCATAAATCAATTAAAGAACCTAATCTTAAATTATGGCCTCCTCTCTTCTAATATTGCTGTGCCCGACAGGGTCCACAATTTACTTAAGTTATAACCAATTAAAAATAACACCGAATTTCATTGTGGAAAAGCAATAAAGTATTGAGTATTGAGTATTAAGGTCGACACTTTCTTTTCTAGGTTAAATAAATATTGTAATTTTTGAGGGGGGGCTGTGAGACGCGTTGTATATTGTAATAGCTCAAAAATATTATTATTAAAATAAAAAGAAATGTACTATGGACGAGAATTACTGCCGACAAACTGTTTTACAGTTTGGCAGATTAAAAGTGTACTGTTGTATAGATAATTATGAAAAGAAATAAAAAAAAAAAAAAAAAAGGTTGCCTCACGATGTTTTCCTTCACCGTAGGAGCGTCAGACAAATGTACATATGAAATTCGAAATGAAAAACACATTGGTACATGGCGGGTCTCGAACCCCGACCCCCCGATTGGAAGGCAAGTGCCGAGTCCACTGCGCCACCGACGCTCTCCGTTCGACGTAAAATTTATGTTTCCTTTAAATTAGAATGTTTTGCTTCGTTTTGACGTCAATAAGTGCCTGGAGAGGCTTAAGTTGAATAAAGATTTTTGAATGTTGAATTTTGAATACGGGCCGGCTCACAGTCCGCGTCGGTCTCGGCGTTCGGAGCGAACGATCACCAATATTATTGTGTCCGTTCACTCGGTGAAACCTCGTCCGTAGATCTGGGTGAGCGGGCTGGAGGGGTCGTGCCGCGAGCGCGCGCTGGCGTGCGTGTCGCGGTGCGGCGGCGTGCGGTACGACGCGGCGCACGCGCGGGTCACGCACGCCGTGGCCGGCAGCGCCGCCGCCGCGGCCGCCGCGCGCGCCGCCACCGCCGCGCCCGTGCTCAGCGCCGCCTGGCTGCCGCGCAGCGTGCTGCACGGCGCGCCGCTGCCCGAGGGACAGGTACCGCCGCGCGCACGCGACGGTGACCCATCTTAATTTTGAAACTTTCCTGTTCGAATTCCATTTGTTCGAAAACGGTTCACCGACGTCTTTTTTGCCATATGTATCGTCTGCCATATTTTTGAATCATCGAAATGCCGTTTGACGCAGGTGTCATCTTACCGAACGACGTTTCACCGATTTTCAAAATGTTTCTTTTACTATTGGTCGAAGTTTCTTTTCGAACTTTTTTCATTTGCCGTATACTTACTTTCACTTCATCGAAACAACATTTTACTGAATATTATTTGGTTACAACTGTTACATTATGTTGTGTATCTACTTGACCTCTGTGCTATTACATGAAAGGTAACGAATGAGCCAGGGCATTCAAAAAGTGCAAGGGGTGCAGGGGCCGAAGGGAGGGGGGGCTTCCCCCCCCCCCCCCCAGAAGATGTTTCAGAATAAAACGGGATTATAGCTAGGTTAGGTTAGACTTTGTGACCACGCACAGCGGAGCGAGCGAAGTATCAAACTGCATGCTTGCTTGCATGTTTACTATCTTCTTAGTTAGCATGTTCGGAAACACAATACTTCGAACAAATGTTATTTCGGTTAAGCATAACTTTGGTAAAATAAAATTCGCCCAAATTAAACTATGGACTCTGAAAAAAAGTACAAACGAAAATCGGAATAATAGTAATATGGCAATCGTGTTTTAGTCAAATAAAAACATGAAAGATAAAAAAATTGACTAACGTTTTCGACAAATAATATTCGAACTAAAAAAATTCGCCTTTAAGATAGGTAACCGCACACAAGTCACAACGCCACCCGCACACACAGTATAATACACAGACACGGTATAAGTTATTACCTATAAGTACTTATAGTAAACCGCCCAACTAAACTTTTAAATATACAGGTTATAAGTGACGGTCTCCCATTTCTTTTAACAGTGAGTTCAGACCATGATCCTAAATTGCAAATCACTGAAATTTTCTCCCAGAAAATTCATAAATTTTCCGTTATTTTATTTTTTTTCAAAATTTTCTGGTGTAATGTAACTTAGTTAACATTTAAAAATCATGTTCTGTAAAAAAACAATAATTACACAAAAAATAAACTTCGCATTGTAAATCGTATTACATTTCCATCATACTGCGCTGGAATCAGCTGTTTTGGTCATCGAACGTGAGCGCACCGGTGTGAGCGGAACAAACATGAATAAATATTAAAAATCTAAACTCACACAAATATTAACATTGGTCTGAACTCACTGTTAAAAGAAAAGGGACACCGTCCCTTATACCCGGTATACGAGGACTCAACTAAAAGTTCTGTTAGTTCATCATCACAGCTCATATACGTCCCCACCGAGGGGTTCGAGCCTACCCTATGTTAGGGTGATTAGGCCTTAGTCAACCACGCTGGCCCAGTGCGGATTGGTCGACTTCACATACATCATTGAATTTCTTCGCAGATGTATGCAGGTTGCCTCACGATGTTTTCCTTCACCGTAGGAGCGTCAGACAAATGTACATATGAAATTCGAAACGAAAAACACATTGGTACATGGCGGGTCTCGAACCCCGACCCCCCGATTGGAAGGCAAGTGCAGAGTCCACAGCGCCACCGACGTTAGTTACTTAGATAATAAATATGATTAATCTGTACAGAAAGCCTGGCAGGTATAGACGACGCTGAAGGGATGATTTAAAAAATTCTTGCAAATTTGATAAGAAGTTGTGGAAATCTATAGAATCTCATCTGATGTCGGGGCGGGATGGGGCCTCTCCAACGACGCCTTTGGATCTTTTGTGCAATTTCTTCCTATTGGAAAAAAATATAAGGATAGGCCTATACCAGCCAGTAAGACAATAAAAAAATTGTATTAACAGTTTCTGATGGACGTGAAACCCGCGACGCCGGCTAAATCGAGCGCCCGTAAGCAGAGAGTCGAGCCCGCGTCGCCACTGAGCAAGCGCAACCTGCAGCTACTTAGGCGGGGACCGCTAAGTAAGTACTGATTATCCCACCCACTTCAACCCATATGACGTGAAACTTAAAAATACTGGCCTAAAACATCACACTGGGCATGCAGACGGTATTAAGTTTTGTTTCGAGTTTTCAATTTTACTGGGAGTTGTAATTGTGGATTTTTTTCATAACACTTACATATTTACATATTTATTATTACATATTTAAGAGATGTAGCGTTTATCAATCTTATGAGCAGCCGAATGTAGAAACTACTTTTCGGGAGACCACAGCCAAATAACGTATTGAAGGGTTCATACTACGCATTACGTAACATAGTTCAAAAGTAAGTAATTTTAGTGAATTAAAATTCCCCAAGTTGGCAACCCTTTTCATTTATATGTTACGGGAATCCCTTGATTGTATTAGGCTTCAATTCCATAAAAAAAATCACGATAGGCGCGCAATCAAATTGATTAGGGTTAGGTTCGATCAAAAAACCAGAAGACAAAGTAATACTGAAATCCTTTCTTCACCAAGATGAGAATGACAAATATAGCGTACATGCAATGAACTTGGAGATGCAAAATGACTGGATAACTATCGGTGAATTCTGCATTCCGCCAGCTCTGAAGTGGAAAACTACTTTATGATTGGTCGCCTGCAATTCTGAAATTATATCCTTACGCCTTCCAGATGACTCTCCCAGACCAATGTAATCTAACAAGATAGGGAATAGCCACAGAAAATACATGCTATAAGTGTGGCGAAGCACCTGGAATAGCTAGGCAAATACTGGTGGGATGCAGAGTTCTTTTAGAAAAGGGTCATTACTCGCGGCGTCATGATAAGGTTTTGGGAATTATACGGGAAACAGTCAGTCAAGCGGTCGCAAGAGCCCAGAAAGGAATGACAACAGCACAAGCCCCATCCAGTTCACCAAAGAGGGCTCTAAAACAAAACCAATAAATAAACCCTATTCGATCATAGGCTCGGCACCGGATTGGACCCTTGTGATCGATACGTATGATAAACAATACAAGTTTTTGTCTGACGTAGCGATAACTGCATCCAGGCCAGACATTTTGCTTTACTCTCGGATACTAAAGCGCGTGCTGCTCATCGAACTCACCGTGCCGTTGGAAAATAACATTCTCAAAGACCATACATTTAAATTGAATAGATACTATGATCTCACCAACGATATCACAAAAAACGCTCATTATGTTCACCTATATGCGGTAGAAGTAGGCGCGAGAGGTATTCCTGCAAAATCCTTATACACATTGCTAAAAGATCTAGGCTTATCGAGAACGTCCGTGAGCTCAATATTAAACCGCGTAACAAAGGCGGAATCGTATCAAATATGGTTAGGCAGAGGGAGGAGTTGGAGTGGTGAAGGTGAATGTTGATGCATTGTAAAGTAGCTATTACTTAAACCTGCACCTGGATCGTAAGCCCCAGGCACTGCTCTTGGCTCTTTTCTCTGCAACGCGATGGACCCGGCACCCGCACGGTGAATTCATGGAATGCTAAGTTATCGTCTCTCTCTCGTAATTTTTATTTTGTTGCTTCAAGGTGGCAACACTTTTCGTAAGATAACTGTAACTTTTAGGTAAAAATGGTCACTTGGATGTGTTACGTAACCGGAGGGGGAGTACAGAAAAAATGTTACGGTGTGTTACGTGTAACTGTAGTAAAAATAAATTGATTCTCTAAAAGCAGTTTTATTAAAATGCTATCAAGGCACGACTACTAAGTTAAAACTTCTCTTTCTTCAATCGTAATTATGATTGAGGTCTAAGTAGGACATAGAAATAGCGCAAAACAAAGTTCCGTAATAAGAAATATAATTTTAGTAGAAATATCTTCTACAATAAGCAATGATTTTGTCCCTTTTCAATTAGTTTTATGAATATATGTGTGTTTGTATGTTCCCGTGTGAATAATTAAGTAAATGCTCAATTTTATTTTTAGATTTGCCGCCCCCGACACCTGAAGTGGAGGAGCCAGTTCAGGACGAAATCGTCAATCACTATTTGAGTCGTAAGTCCATTTGTAACTGTCGCCTTTTACAAAGACGAAAAGGCATACTGCCCCCCACCCCGCCTGTACCTCGCTACGCCTTTGGGGTCTTGTTGCGAAGTTTTCTTTTTCATTTGTGTATGTTTTTGATGCTCAGAACCAATGCCAGAGCCGGAACCGCAGAGGTCGAAATCCCCGGAACCTGCCGTTTCAAATGTGACCGTGCGGCAACCGGACGCCACTGAGGTGACGCAAGAACCCACTGAGGTGGTGGAACAGATATTTGCGGGTAAGTTCTCTTTGGTTAGGTTCTAATCGCCTCCGTGGTCTAGTGGTTAGGGCCATCGGGTGTTGATCGAGAGGTCCGAGGTTCGATTTCCCATTGTTACACACCGGGATGTAGTTGTGTTTTTTAAGCGCACAACACCTCCACGATGCGTACCATTCGGCTAGCTCAGGCGGCAGGCATCATGAGACTCACCGGTGTTTGAGTCCTTTTCTCTTTGTGGCTGTGAAATAGAAAGAATGAGATTAGGTTATTGTTCTAAAAGAATTCTTAATAAGGGCGCCACCAATGATGTAGTATTGGGTTTAAATAAACAGGAATATAAATTTCATCAGTATATTGTTTTCTAAAAAGAAATACAACTAAGTATTTAACGAGTCAGCCTTATCAAAACCGAGTTTTAATAAAAAATTTTTACTCGTTCAATGAAATTTAACAAATATGCTAACCTATTTCAAATAATTTTTTTTAAAGAAGTCTTAACATGCATGCATTTTGATTTCTAAATTCAGGGTTAGGAACCGGTTTACAAATACCGGTTAATTTTGGAGAAAAACCGTTTTTAATGTGTTCATTTATTAACCGGTTAATCAGAAAAACCGGTACCAATTACCGAGAAATTCTTTTACAACAAAGAACGTCATTTGAATACTCGTGCCATCTTAAATTTACCGGTTAAACTCAAAAACTTCCACGCTATACGCGGCACGGGCCTCTCGTCGGCCGGCCCGTGCGCGCCGTGTGTTACCTCTCTTTCACATTATTGTAGGCTTAAGCCGCGCTAGCTTGCCGGGTCGCTCATTCTGCAGAAGGAATAATTTGCACGTCACGCGCACGATCTTGAAACTTAAATTAACCGGTATATTTCGCTCAACGAGAACGAAATTTGTGAAATATCGGTATACAAGTTTAACCGGTTACTAACCGGTAACCGAAACCATAATAGCAATCGGGTTAAAAAATTAACCGGTTTCCGAGCCCCGAATTCTATTCCAAAAGGTGTAATTTCTTGAATATAATATCCATTATAATATTGAGTTTCTATTAAACCTATTCCTAATTTAAACAAGTTTATATGTATATTCTAAATTATGTCTTGGAACCGAATTAAAACATGTTTTACCCACTACCTACATTACCTAAATTCTTAAAACAAATTACATACTATACGGCGTGACGCCATTATTAATGAATAAACTAATAAATGGAGAACATACAATGAATGTTCTTCAAACCATGTAAATGGATATCCCAGGCAGGCACCGAACCCACGGTGGTGTTATCCCGTTCTGTAGCACATGGTTCAATCTCGTCGGTAGTGCATTGATGTGGCTTACATCCCAGAAATGTAAAACGAAGTGCAAGGAACCACTACATATGTAGGAAAATACGCCTCACTGGTTGGGAAACCCTGGTCTAGGTGTTCCAGCTCTAAGTATACTACGGTACCAATTGTGCATCGATTCACGTCGATTGTGCATCGTTGCGTCCGGACGTGTAGCAGTGACAATTAAAATAATACGCTTAGCGCGGCGAAAGCCGTTGCTAGAGATACCTAACTATCGCCATGAGTGATTGTGATGTGATAGTTAACGAGCTCCTCGCGTTCCTTCAGCAGAAGTTGGACGTGATGGATGAAGTCAGCGCCATTCAGATATGTAAGTCCAACTTCAGCGAAGACGACATACGTAATGCTAAGCAGCGGCTGTTCAAGTCTCTCAACAAGATGGACCAGATGGTGTCTCGCCGGCGAGATGGGACACAGAAAAGCTTGCAGGACATCATCAACCTGCTCAAGGTGACCGACCCTGACGACGTGCCAACGTTTGTGGCGAGAGACCTAAACAAGCTGCCTCCCGTCACCTTCGACCACGTCGACGTAACCAGCCTGCTGGAGGACATCGTGGCCCTGAAGGCGAGCGTGGCGGACATGATGCGAAAATATGAAGCATCACAGAATACGGTCAGTGAATTGCGCAAAGAGGTCGATTGTTTGCGCTCGTCACTGGCCGTATCTAGGTCATCCAGCGATGACTCGAATGTAAACACGAGGCGTGGAGCGTGTGTGACGTCGGCGCCGGCGTCGAGCTGCAAGTCAGCAGTTTGCTCGCCGAGGCCGGCGCCCCGCGCCGAGACAGCCGCGCCCCGTCCGCCACCGCCGACTGCTCGTCCGCAGCCCGCAGCTCAGCGATCGTCAGCGTTTCAGACAGCGGCAGCGCAAGTCACCGAGTCCCAAGGTCACGAATTCGTCTCTACGTGATTACGCAATCATTACGGCTCAGGTAGTACCGGAAACAGAGAAACAAATCTCCCCCGCTGAGGAACGTGATGACGACGGTTTCGTCAAGGTCCAGAAGAGGAAAGTGCGCCGACAAAGAGGGACACAGAACCGCTGCGGCACCGCACCTACAGGGCCCAACTTCCTGCTGCGAGCCGCAATACCGACCACGGCCGTGTACCTGTCCCGCCTGTACTATATCACCACTGAGCAGGACGTCGGACAGTACATACTGAAGAAGGCCAACTTCAATCTGAGGGTGCAGCCATTGGAGTCGCGTCATAACGCTAGTTTTAAAGCGTTTGTGGTGCGAGTTCCGAACTCTGCGCTGGACACCTTCATGAAGGAGGACTTTTGGCCGAAGGGAGTTGTGTATAGGAAATTCCGTGGAAGGATTCCTAACACCACCGGAATGGCGCAGAATACGCCTAAGAAATAATTTTACTAACATAGCCTATTAAGTACTATATACTAACAAAATTGTATTTTATATTATGTATGTTAGCTTATAAGGTATGTATCTATGAGCCTTAGTTGTTCGAGTATAAACAAAAAAAAAAAATAAGCTGAATTTCCACCAGGCATCAAGATCGAAGTGCAAGGCTTAGAAGAGGAGGCTGTATGCGAGGTGGGCGCTGAACTAGCGGCGGCAGGGGGAGTCCTATGTGCGGCCGGAGCGGGAGGAACCTACGTCCTGGTGCCGCTGGACTTCGACCTTCGAGACCTGGTCTCGGCCCAAGCGGAGGCAGTCACCGTGTTCTGGCTGGTGAGTAATGTTCTCCTAACCGATATTCGGTCACGGCGGCCAATCTCCACAGAGACTAGCCATCTGCGCAGGAGATATTATAGCGCACAAGCGACTGCGCAAACGCAAGTGCACTCTCTGTTCTTTCACTCGCCTAGTGCGATGGGACGGTTAACCGACACGACCGGGGCGAGATCAGGCGCAGCAGGACCCACTGTTTAACGTGCCTTCCGAAGCACGGAGGAGCTTGAGATGTTTCTTATTTTGGTCACCCATCCTAGGACTGACCGCAACGAACGTTGCTTAATCGTTCGCTGAGCGCACGCGCCAATGCGCCACCAAGCTCCTCAAGGGTGGTGAGTATGAAGGAGGCGGTCGGTGCGCTGTAGGATCAGGATCAGAACCAACCTGCAGAGATTTAAATCGTCAGATGCGCCTTGCGCTTCCAAAAAGTGACTATGTTTTATAATGTCTGTGTGCGTTACATGACAAATTCATACAACATCGCGACGCGCCATAAAAGTTGACCCCTAAAATCGCTAACGGCGAATTATGCACGGGGTCAAACTAATTTGGTGCAAACGACAAAACGACGTCACGTATATCGATCTCGCTCACGCACATTGAAATTGTTATTGTTCGGTCTCTGTCGTATGAACACGTGCCGGACGCCAAATTAAGTAAGTAATTTATTTGGAACATGATGAAAATAATTAATAAATAGGTAGCTACGCATGAAATGTAATTCCCTTAGATTTGTTGGTATTCCTCGAGTTTTAAAACCCTTTCTAGAGGCACAGGAAGGCATATTTTATTCTTTTACACTTGAAATTAGGGAAAGGAAAAAATCCATTTGACGTCCAACGCTCGATGCTTTCTGCCACAGACTACGACGGAATGAGTGAGCTCACTTTTTTTTTACGTTAACACATTTTCTAACGATTTAAATCTCTGCCAGCCTAGGCACTGGTGCCTCTAGTCTATAGGATCATCCAGAGCGAGTCAAAGAGAAAAAACTTCTATCTGTTCCCTTTGTACATCTAAGCCACTTTTTTCTCTGTCCAGTTACTTGGCGATCTGTGCTAATACAATAGGCCATTCATTTGAGGAGTATGCTTTATTTTTTTGGCAGTAAAATCCATTGAATCAGTTCTTTTCATCTTTTCACAGCGAATCTTTTTACTAGCGTAGGGATGTCGTTTTAATCGGGAGTGTGAGACACTTCCATCTCCTTTGAGCTCAAATGCCACAGCATTAACATGAGTAGATATTCGTTACTGATATGCATCGCTATCCTTGGCAATCTCCTGCTTAACTCTGAATTTTCAGGATCTTTAGGGGCCTAAGCCACTGAACCAATTTAATAAAAATTGGTATAGAAATTGTTTAAAAAGTGTTTTTTATACCAAATCAGAAATAGGTCCCTAGTGAACGCGTGATATAATAAAATTCGCGATGTAACTGAATTCCACGCAAACGAAGTCGCAGGTGAAAGCTAGTATTTCATAAACTGCAAATTTAAAATTGAACTTTGTTTATTTATTTATTTATTTATTTAAGAAAGGTACACATACAGATTGTAATCACTGATGCCTCGAATAATATTAATGTACATTATAGTTTACACTAGACTACAACCCAAAAATCAGTGCACACATCTAGCACATAGTATGTCGCGGTAACATAAGTTTACATGTTGGGGAAAATTAAAAACTAAACAAACCAAATATTGGTCAACTTCACCAACCCCGTTCCAGCCAAGATAACCTTAAGAAGATTACCGTCACTTCTTATCTTCAATGAGAAGAATGTTACAAAGTGCCACACATGATCGTCCCAAGCTAAGACAAGGTTAGTGTAGTTGGCCATTAGAGTGTACAAAAATTTTTCCAATCCCAACGATTACGATAAAACATTATTTAAGTTATAATTCCATTCACATTAACACTTAGTTAAATGAAACAGGTGACAGCGTCAACCAGAGAATTAAAATATTATCAATTATTAAAATCACAATCTAAAAATCTAGAGAAATGTTCTGTTAACTTATTAAGTAACCTACTAAACAATGATAGAGATCAGAGATACTGATAGTTTGATAGTAGTCCACATAAATAGATAGGTATACAGATAAACACTTTATTTACAACTTCAACATCACACACATACATCTGAAAATTACACTTATATTAGTAAAAAAACAACAACAACAATTTGTAACCTCCTCCTTCTCAGCGATAGTTTTTTTTGTCTACGTCACAGGACATGGGCAAAACGCTGATATTCTGCCGCAACCCGTGGGGTTTGTGCTCGCAATATTGAAACAATGTCTCATGACTAATGAAAAAAAATTTAAAGATTTGATAAATAATCCATCACGCCATCAAAACATCGAGCGAATAATAAAATGAATGCAGTCGACTGAAATCTTAAACGGGGATATAGGTAGTAGGATCTCGAAACAAACTCACTTCCTCACTCCCATTATCAGAGCGATTGCAGATATTCTGCCACAACCAGTGGATTTGTGCTGGCAATATTGAAACATTGTCTCATGACAAAAAAAAATACTAAAGATTTGATAAATAACCTATCACACCAGCAAAACATAGAGTGAATAATACAATGATTGCTGTCGACTGAAATCTTAAACGGGGATATAGGGAGTAGTATCTCGAGTCGACAAACTCAGTTCCTCATTCCCATTCTAAGAGCGATTCTTTATTCCGAGTGATTCCTAACTATAATGGTGATTGTCACAGAAAGACTGCCTGTCCCAGCAAGAACTATTGCCGACCCAGTACTACCACAGGCCGGTGAACCTGCCCCAGTGGACCGATGTCGGTCCGTTGGCGGGAGTTGTGGCCAGCCTGAGCACCTACAGCGGCATAGAGCGGGCGTTCCTCGACGAGCTGGCCAAATTGTTGGGGGCTACGTATGTATTTATTTACTCTGTAAAAAAATATAATCAGTAGGTAACTTATTTGTGACATTAACAAATTATTGATAAAGGGTAGGGTAACCTAAAATATTGGAGTATATTGTTTACAATGATTGTCTTAACTAATGTAATACAAGTAGACGACGTAGTAATACTTTATTCTCAAAATAAATTAGTTGATTTTATTTGATTGAATTTAATATCATGAATTGATTAAGAGCGTCCGTGGCGCTGTGTGGACTCGGCACTTGATTTCCAATCGCCAGGTCCGGGGTTAGAGACCGCCAATGTAACAATGTGTTTTTCGTTTTCGAATTTCATATGTACATTTGTCTGACGCTCCTACGGTGAAGGAAAACATGGTGAGGTAACCTGCATACATCTGCGAAGAAACTCAAAGGTGTATGTGAAGTCGACCAATCCGCACTGGGCCAGCGTGGTTGACTAATGCCTAAACACCCTAACTTAGGGTAGGCTCGACCCCTCGGTGGGAACGTATATGAGTAGTAGGGCTAGCACAAACATTTGCGTTGAAGTATTGGTATCGTCATCGTAATTTTTTGTATGAAAATGTTAGTTTGGAAGTACGCTTTGTAAGGGCGCTGTACAATTCTCATGCAGTAGAATCCGGTTATAACGACGGCCAAGGGACCGGTGATTTTACGTCGTACTAACCGGAAGTCGCACTAAACGCACTGACAATTTTTGTTTTTTATTGAATTTTTGTTATTTAGTTTTGTTAATTGTGGATCTTGTCAAATGATTTACACCAAATACCTTCGCAAGAGATACATTGAAATCGCCAGCTTCTAAACGGTGAATTATAATTCTTTTTTCTTCAATGGAGAAACTTTTTTAGAAGTCGCAAATTACCGCCGTAAAATAAGCAGGACCTTTCACATTCGAATCAGCGACATGCGGGCAAGGGAGGTGTGCGGGGCGGAGATGGTTTCTTACCTACGATTTATTTGTAAGCACGTCAACTCTCGTCGTCGCTGTAACCGAACAATTTTGTGTGAAATTTCGTCGTTAAAAGCGGTCGGTCGCTGTAAGCGGAGTCGTAATAAATGGATGTACTTTCATAGTGGCTCATATTAAACCCAAACATGTGCCTATACTTGCGTCGCCAAAAACGGTTGTTACATGCGAAGTCGTACTAAACGGACTATACTGTACTAATATTTCACGATGACGATACGTATTATGTAATCTGTGACGATACGAATACTTTGACGCAAATATTCGTGCTAGCCCTACTACTGTTATGATGAATATCATTATTTACAGCACGCAGCTCCGTTTCTGCCGCCGAAACACGTCGAACGCGCTCGCTTCCACTCACCTGATTTGTCCCTCCCCTTCGGGGGATAAATATGTGGGTGCGGTGAAGTGGGGGTTGCCGGCGGTTAAAGCGTCCTGGCTGATGCAGTGCGCGAAGGAAGGGAGGCGAGTGAGCGAGAAGGAACACCTCGTTGGGGACACTAAAGGTGAGTTTGCTTATCACTTTCCGTTTGTGGTATTCGTGATGGTATTAAAAAGCAACATACGGTCGCGGTCAGAAAATGTTTACCAGTTTTGAAATTAGATTCTTTAACATACTTTTTTCACTTAAGTCTAAAATGTCATATCAGGTTACTTATTACCTTTTAAAAGTTATTATGCAAAATGACGCATCGAGAATGACAAAGAGAATTATTTATCACTTTTTGATTATGAAACTCATTTCTTTATTTGTTGACATGACATTTAGCAAAAATGATTGGACGTCTTTTGGACAAGAGCAAAATTTTACTGATTACAGAAATGATTCGTCGTTACGAAAAGAACGGTTTCACACAAATTAGTTATTTTGCTGCTTTATATGATGAAAGCGCTGGCGGGATGACCTAAAAAATTTCCACGAAGATTGGTGGCATGTGGCTCGAGACAAGATTTTGTCGAGGGATTTGGGGGAGGCCTTTGCTCAGCAGTGGGACAGTATAGGCTAGAGAAAAAAAAAATGATGTGAGTGCTCGGACGAGCGGACGAGTTTTGCACAGTGCTGGACTACACAGACACCATGCTGTTAAAGTGGAGCTGAAACCTCACCACAAAACAGCCCGCGATAACATCTCGATTTTTAATTGTTAGAATACTATATTTACCGATGAAAAAACTTTTGAATCAAGCCAAATCGGAAGATTAACTTTATGGCGCTATAATAGAACTCGGTATGATGAAGCTCATATC
This sequence comes from Schoenobius gigantellus, assembly GCA_963935595.1. Taxonomy (NCBI): domain Eukaryota; kingdom Metazoa; phylum Arthropoda; class Insecta; order Lepidoptera; family Crambidae; genus Schoenobius; species Schoenobius gigantellus. Next base: position 5,978,629 of record OZ012544.1, on the reverse strand, counting down.
GTGCCTCAAAACGATGTCAGGTCGATGAGCCTCGACGGCGTCGGAGAGCGTTGGAGAACTGGCTAGGTACTGCCAGAATTATATGTCGCTTTAGGAAGAAGTGATGCTGCCTACTGTGCGCGTAGTGTATCCTGCATCAGAATTCCCACACATTACTTACGTTCAAGATAATGCACGGATACACATGGCCCGTGCTATGGCGTGGCTGAACCTGCACCGTGACATTCATCCCATTCAATGGCCCGCTCGCTTTGCTGATTTAAACCCTATTGAAAATTTATGGGGGCTTTTGGTTCAACGCTGGGACTATCAAAATAAAAGAAACCCTCATGCTCCTAGATCACACTGTGCTACGTGCCGTCATAGCTGCGGAGGAAGGTTATACTAGATATTAAATAAAGATTTTTAAAGTTTCCATTTTATTATTTCTTCATATTCTTAGTTAAAAACTTAAATATTACCTAGTTTTTTCAAAAAAAGTTTTTTTTGACGACACGGTTAGTCATCGCCTACTGCGCAACGGATCGCGGGTTCGATTCCCGCACGGGACAGATATTTTGTATGGCCTACAGAAATTCGTCCCGGTCTGGGCGTATGTGCATGTGAGATTTAATCTTGTAATTGCACCCACGATACAGGAGAAAATCCTAGTTTGGGGCGAAGTTTTTTTTTAAATATATCAAACCTTGATAGTCATTGATTTACTACCAAACGTAGATAACGCATGAACGATCGAGAAGTGGGCAGGTGAAGAACTGCTCAAACGCGACTCGTGCAATTCCTTTCCATAGTGAGTGATTAGCTGTCGGCACATAAACATGCCGAAGTGCGCTTTCAAAAGTTGTGGTAACAATAGCCAGAAACGGCAGAAAAAAGACAGGATTTCATATTTTGCGTGAGTAAACTCATTACACATCTTATCATGTATTCAAATATTCGATTTATAATGGATTTATACGTAAAAACCAATTAAAAAACAATTATTTTAATCATAAAAATGTCGCTTCGCGTCAGTGTCAGTACATCACAATCGTCTCGCTCGCACGGGCGTCGTATCACGATGTGCTATCTCATTCATGCGTTGGAGCGACAACGCGATAAGCAATTTCAAGCATTATGTTTAAGAGCATATAAAGTTGATATTTTCTTGTAGCAATTACTAAAACGTCGTTTGCTCTGTGGCTAGGTATGAAATGATGTAACTTCCCACGGTTGTACCTACTTAAAATAGTTGCCGTAATAATGCAGAATAAGGTTGAATTCGATAAATACGGTACTTTCTTTATGGTAATTTTCATTCGAGCGTGCATATTCAAGTATATATCAGCGAGTACAAATGTATAGTCGATTAGGTGACAGATTTCAAGCGCGTTTTTGTATGAAGCGCACTATCTACGTTTGGTAGTAAATTAATGTTGATAGTAGTAGTCAGTCCATCTCCTAGAGCGATTGGTTGTCATATCATTAGAAAAAAGTTAATCTATGGTCCATCAAATTATTATGAATTAGACATTTAGAACTTATGACCTAAATGTGTGCATGCAATTGTGATCCTTAAGGTGGTAAACATTTTCTGTCCGCGACCGTACATATATTACGTCCCGCTCGCAATGTCGTCCGCCCTATCCTTATGGAACCCTCTCTGAGATAATTATACTATACATAACATTTTGATTTTGATCCCTCTTGTAGAATTTATATGACATTGAAATCTCATTTGGTTTTGAGCTGTAATGTTTAGTCAGAATTCTTACAATTTCAGTAAAAGTTACCTCACTTGATTTTTTTGGTGTAATCAAAGCCAAAAGGGTTTCAAAAACTTGTTCACCACATATTGTATAGAAATTTGCTCGTTTACTGGCGTCATTTTTAATATAATTTGCTTCAAAACAATATTGTAGTCGATCAATATAATTGTCCCAGTTATTACACTGTGTATTGAATTCACGAAACATCACTGATTTGCACTTCATTTTTTTACTTTTATACCTCGTCACTACTATTATATCCAATAAAACAGTGTTGTTTTGTAATAAAATGTATTGAGTTAAGGAGCAAGTATTTTATGATATTATGTGATAGCTCCGCCGTCCCCTGTGAAGCCAGTTTCCGAAGAACCACCTCCCAACGTGGCTGTTTATAAAGAAAATAAAGTTCTCTCGCCTGCTGTCAGTTCGGTTTCAAAACGGGACTCCATTCCGAGCAGAACTGAAATGCTGAAAAACATGAATTTTGGTGAGACCATTATGTCTATTATTTTCTGGGTGTAACCCAATATATGTATAATAATAGAACTTTTTTCGTAAAAATATACTACTTACTGTAGTTTTTAGCTAACATTTTAAATTACCTTTTTTTTTCGAAATTCTATATATTTTCATGGATAGTTATTAAATATGTTGTTGACAGATGAGGACATCTCGCCGGCTTCCCGGTATATAGCTATGTCTCGACAAGGCTTGTTGGCCTCGCAGGAAACGAAAAGTGTACAAGACTCGAAAGACGATGGGGATCAAGGTAATTATTTCTTCTTAAAAATGGTGTATATAAGTCCTTTGTAAGCAAACATTGCGTGTGGTTGCATATGTTGATGAATGCATGCGATGGCAGTAGTTGCATAAAGATGTTGTTGCTGTTTTCAATTTATACAACTGTACCCAAATTTATGTATTTTTTTTAAAACAACAACTTTGGTTAAACATACTGCCCACTTAAATAAGTGGATACCGTTGCCGATAGTGGCTTCTGTAAGATTTGCGAATCTACAACCCATACGAGGATTGTACGTTGCCAACATGTGACATAAGATGTCAAGTCAGTTACATTAATGAATTTTATTATTTTATTTTAATCTCAAATAATTTTTTTTCCTTGTCCAATTTGTAAACTGTAAATTTCAACGGGATTCTTTCAAATCACGAACAATATCATGAGTAGGACTAAAAAAAAAACTGTCCTCATTTTCTTACAATTATCATTCACATTCACACAGAAATCGTCAATGAGAATGTTGTTTCTTCTTACCTTGTTTGCCAATTCAATTGTATAAACAAAATCTAAATGGATGCCCCCGTTCCTGTATTATTTTCTGGTCGTCTTATAATAGATGAATTATGCAATAGTAACACCATCTTCCGCGAAGACAGCTCCCAGAGAGCCAGCGGACAGCGGGGCCATCAACAAGGAGAACGAAATGCTCCCACCAGCGGGAACAGTCGTCCCGAAGCGAGGGTCTATTGGGAGCAGGGATGAAATGCTGAGAAACAAGAATTTGGGTGAGATCACGGCTGTTCATTGTTTTCGTTTCTGAGTGGTGGACATTAAACATGATTATTTACCTAAACAGAAGTTAGCTGCAGGCATGCTTACTTACGTGTCAAAAGGCAATTGAAGCTTTTTTAAGTGATATACGATCATTGAGCCACTAACAAATGAAAATCGAGTCCGCGCTCCAAAGAAAAAACGTTTAAAAGGAGCAAAAATCAGTGATAAGTTGTAATAAGCAAAATTATGCAATATTCTTGTTATAACATGATTCAGATGTATACTAATTTTATAAATCTGAAGTTTGTTTGATTGTTTTTCTCTGTCTAATCTCTGGAACTACTGGTCCGAATTGAAAAATTGTTTTCGTGTTGGATAGTCCATTTATCGAGGAAGGTCTTGGGCTATGTAATATCACGCTACGATTAATAGGAGAGGAGAATCAATGTAAAATGTTGCTCAAACGGAAAAATCTTGAAGATACAACTAAGAACGCGTTAAATTCTTTTAAGGCGAAACGTAGTTCGCGGGTACAGCTAATTAAAATATATGTTGAAATGAATTTTTAGATTTTCATTTAGGTACTGACAATGCGTTTGATTTAATGAACTTTTCATTTATTGATTTATTTATTAATCAATTGATTTGTAAGCATAAAATGAAAAGTCACAGTAATACTAGAGACCTTTTATTTTTGAAAATCCAAGTAAAACAGTCACATGTTTTAAACAGACTGTGCGAATCTACGCACGCCCCCGCTAGAGGAGGCTCTGTCGAGTCCCAACCTGGCCGGGCTCAGCCCCACTATTCGGAGGCACCTGCAAGCCTTCAAGAGGGGAGATATACCTTCCAACGCGATACGCACCCCCAATAACCCGTGTAAGTATATTATTGTCAAAAAAAATCAAATAATAATCCAAAAAAATATTGTCATAAGCAACTTACAAAAAGAATTGAAATCCCCCCAAAAATATTTTCATGTAAAATGTTGCCAAGACGAGGCCATAAGGCGCGCACTGTCAAAAAGTTATCCAATCTCATGTAGAGCAGCTTATAACGCTACACGTGCGATTCGATTACGTTGCTTGTAAGTATCTCCGTTTGTGTAGAAAACACGCACAGTCCAACACACAGAAAACGCATCCACGCGCGTTCATGCAGATCACGCGCCTACAAGCGGTGAAAGACGCACCCACGCGCGTAGGTGCGCGCGAGGCGCAAGGTATGGCACACCGAGTCGCAGGCCGTGCGTGATTTTGGAAGGGCTTGACGTTGACTTTGGAAACGCAACTACGCGCGTGAGTGCGTAAAAAACCCGCATGATGATGCGGATCTGCACTCCCGCAAGTACGCGCGTAGGTGCGTCGACACACAACATGCAGCGTGGTGCGTGGCAGTGTATGAATCGCCTTATTCTACAATCCCAAGCTTTACAAACTCCACAGCTTAGTCAAAATATGTGGCTTGGCTGTTTCGTCACTACAAGAACTATTGTATAAGTTGGTCATGTTACTTCTGTCGTAAAACGAAAAGAATCTGCCGTATCAAGAATCTGTCCAAACCAGAAACTGTCCTTAAGGCGAGGAATTTCCACGTGCAAGCCCATATGTTCCGCACTTCACACCGTTCATTTGTAAATGACGTTAGCGCGGACGCGGCCACTGAACAGGCGTTAACATCATGTGCCGCACAGTAAAAATATAACAGTACAACAAGGACGTTTTATATCGTATGCAATATACTTTTTGCTAGGTTACAAATAAGTATTGATTTATAAACTGAGGTAAGTACCTACAGTAATACAACCAATAAAGATACAGCTTTATGACTTCATTGCTATTTTTTATTGTATCTTCACTTGTATGTAAATATGGACACTTTTTAATTGTTACATTACATAGTATTTTTATTTGACAAACAACCACGTGATTTTTTTAATAACTTAAAAAATATCAAAGTTTAAAAAGCTTTTATTTGCTAGTGACGTCATTGTACTCGTCCACCATTATAATACCGATACAAACATATATTTTATAAGAAAGAGACGTAAAGCAATTATCAATAATTAGAATTTTCAAGATTCATCATAATTAGACCGTTTCTTCACAATTTCAAAGGTTTTAAATGTTTCTATGATGTGTTATTAATAAAATGTAAATTCAAATTTTATGCATATTTCTTTTGTGCAGTATAGAATGCATCACTAGAATACAAGAAATGCTCGATTAGCTAGAACTGGCTAGAAGTAGTATTTAAAACAAAAGCTAAGAATATGACTGACGCGGCGGCATATACTTATAAAGCACTGTTAAATTTTTTTGTTTGACTTCGACGGCTATTCGGTTTGATTTAGAAATAGTAGATTGTTACACCGAGCGCTAAGTGACTTATTAATGCCCGCGGATGTTTGGTGCACGAGCACTTGCTCGAGGGCACTAATGACCCGAGGGCATTAATAGCTCACTTACGAGGTGTGTAATCTGCTTTTCCTTCAACTTATTAAAAAATAATAAAAAACTGAAGTTGACTGTAGAAAAACTTATTTATTTATGACAAAAAAAATGCAAATTGTTCTTATTAAGAAACCAAACCTTATCTTGACGGTGGTGATGGAAGTGGAAAATCCACAAAAAAAACTCACTGTCATGTACACCACAAAACCCTTATTTCTTGCCGTTAACATGAATGTGCACCAAAAAACACCACTTTCACTGCACAATATTCACTCGAATACAATTTTTAATTTATTAAAATAAAAGCTAATCTTCGCCATTAAAGCCAATTGCCTCTCTTTTTTAAATAAAATTGGCTTTGTAGGGTCCTATCTAACTTGTTTTGCGCATGTGTATTTTTTGTGACATGTTATACAACCACTCAAATCTCTTTGGAAAAATGCCTACATTTTGTATGAATTGTATGAATATGAATTGTAATTTCTTTTTAAATTAGAAAAACAAACAACAGGGCAATTATGTTGAACGGGTCATTAATGAAATTTCATACAATACTACTGCCGTTTTCCAGGGTAGTAATGTATTACTTAGTGTTGCCTTTTCCGATGATTAGAGTAAAATTAATGAGTAGTTTGAAGAAAAATATTTTAATAGATATATGTAGGTATTTTAATACATTACTGAATGAATAAGTACTATAACTTATTTCGATTTGATTTGTTAACCGACTTCACTGACTTCACGAAGTTATGAGGTAACACATACCTCATAGCTTCGTCATTTATTAACTGATTTTCAAAATTCTTTTTGCATTCAGAAAAGTATATCCCCGAAGTGGTTCCATGCCATCAAGTCAGGATCTAGTATTAGAATCCCAAGAAAATCGAGAGAATAGGCACGTCCAACGTCTTTGCTGTTTTTTTTCTGAAGCTATTCAGGTATTTGCGTCTGAAAGACATCATCTCAAGGATTCTTCCACTATGCTGAGCTTACGATGGATCCTTAACTTTAAGGAGTTAGGGGGTTAGTCTTTAGATATAAAAGGTACGTATTGACTCTCAGTTAGGTATATTCTTTCAAGTTGACTTAGAGAGTTATTATTAATTTCACGAAAAAAATAAACATATTTTTTTTACAAAAATACCGACACCACTTCAAAACAAAAACTACTTCAAAATAAAAATGTAATGTTGTGTGTTTTATTTTATTGCTACTAAGTTGGCAAACAAGCAAACTGCCCACCTGATGGTAAGTGGTAACAGTCACCTATGATACATGTGGTTCCTGTGCGATTCGCAGTAAAACTGCAAGCCCCACAAGAACCACAGTGTACGTTGCCAACTTGTGACATCAGATGTAAAGTCACGGTACCCAGTAATTTCAGTGCCATATCTTACCCTTCACACCGGAACACAGCAATGCAAGGACTGCTGATTTGCGGCAGAAATAGGTAAGACGGAGGTATTTTTATCCTTGCCTTAGCAAGCATCAAAAACGATAGTATTTTTGTTTTTAATTATATCCCAATTTTTGTGACAGGTATCTCTGGCAGGTATGTCATCCATCATATTATTATTAGATGAATTCGAAACAAGCTCAAACCTGTTTTTGATGTGCTACCATCATCAGCGCTGGCCAAGTGCGGGTTGGTCGACTTCACACACAACCTAAGAATTTCTTTACACGTGTGTGCAGCGGTCGGCGCGCCGGCGCGCTACTTAGTGGTAGGTATTTATAACGCTGCATTGCGTGAGTGACAGGGGCGTGCATGTACTAAACAAGATTATCAAGAAGAAAGCCACAAATCGCTATGAATATCAGGCAACCGTATTAGTCTCTAAGCAAACTGGTTTTAAAATATTAATTAATATTCTACCACCTTAGGCCTGTAAGAAAACTCGGGAAGTACTTACACAGCTAGCGTTCTTTACCATGATGACTTTATATTTGACGACACGGTTAGCGCACAGAGTTCGAGTGATCGCCTACTACGCAACTGGTCGCGGGTTCGATTCCCAAATATTTTTAACCGACTTCAAAAAAGGAGGAGGTTATCAATTCGGTTGTATTTTTTATGTTTGTTACCTCATAACTCCGTCATTTTTAAACCGATGTCCAAAATTATTTTTGTATTCGATAGAGTATAGAGCAAGGGTGGTCTCATGGTCACCAAAGTCAGGATCCGATGATGGGATCCCATAGAAAATCGAGGAAAGCACTAAAAACACACTTCTTTCACTAAAAAGATTTCATTCACTGAAAAGTTAAAAATAAAAAATATTTTACAAAAAATAAAAAACGACTTCAAAAACACTGAAAGCTTAAAAATAATATAAGAATAGGTACAGACAACATCACACTTCTATATTGAAGTCGGTGACAAATTTTAACACTTTCTAGGAGATTATCGTTTGGCGCCGACTTCAATACAGAAGTGTGATGTTGTCTGTACCTATTCTTATATTATTTTTAAGTTTTCAGTGTTTTTGATGTCGGTTTATATTTTTTGTAAAATATTTTTTTGTAGTTACGGGACAAATATTATGTATGGAATACAGAAATATGTTCCGGTCTGGGCGTATGTGCATGTGATATGTAATATATTCTATGTTTGTAACTTTGATGACACGGTTAGCGCAGAGGTCGAATGATCGCCTACTGCGCAACGGGTCGCGGGTTCGATTCCCGTACGGGACAAATATTTTGTATGGCCTACAGAATTTTTTTCCGGTCTGGGCGTATGTACATGTGATATTCTATGTTCGTAACTGCACCCACAACACAGGAGAAAATCTTAGTGTGGGGCGACGTTTTCAAAAAGAAAAAAACTGCACCTACGACACAGTTGAAAATCCTAGTGTGGGCCGACGTATTTATATAAAAACACTTTCATTACTGAGTGACTGACAGATTACGCACAGCCGTAATTAAAAGGCACAAAAAGCGGAAATTTGACATGTATGTTGGAAATTCGCCATCTAAGGGGGTAAAACTAAAAAATAATAGTTTGTATGGAACCTCTATGACATTTATGCGGGCGAAGCAGCGGGCAAAAGCAAATATTTTATAAAGTTTCACAAAATTCCGCTGATCAGATATATTCTTTTAATACAATGAAGTGATCTTTACATAAATCGAACGGAAATTTATGTTAATTATTTTTTACTTTTTTATAATCAACTCACGCTTGACCATAAATGTTACGAAATTTAAAAGATTCCTAAAATACTATTTTACTGTTCATAATCATATATTTAATACATAGGCTCGAATAAAACTCTATTATTTAGCTACATGTATAATGTGCTGTTGATTCTACCTTCTAAAGCTTTGATGCAAGGCGTTGTGAATAAAGGGGGTAACATTAAGTATTTAAAGGAATTCAGCAATAAAGTTTTATAGGAAACATTATTTTGAACCTATAAATCGTTGCATATTTACTTGAAGAAATTATCATACTGGTTTATTAACACTGCACTGTGCTATATGGCCGCGGCAATAAAATATAAACATTTGGGAAATAAATATTTACCACTTTTCATTCAGCATTTTTTGTATGCATTTGATTTAACATTTCGTCTTTGACTTCTTTTATTAGCGATTTTTACACATAAAATAACTTATAGAAAAAAAGAACGAAAAACATATTTTTTCACACATAAAATAATTTAGGAAGAAGGATTAAAATAGTTTTCTCCTTTATAATACCTAATCCATTATTTACACTATTCACCATATTACTACACTAATCTATAATAATAATGAAAGTTAACAAAATAAACACAAACTGCAAAATTAAAATTCGATCGTAAAGAAACACGTAATATATTTTTTTGCGCCCGCGACACGAAGCGACATGACCATACCCTGAGACGACTTGGCGAGTACTGTCTTATATGGAGCGCGATTGCAACCAAGCGAAATTATAGAATTTTCGTCATTTTCCTAAATATTTTATATGACATCAAAAAATCTGTCTTCACAGTTCACTAGATAATAACGAACTACATGTTTTGGTATAACTTTTATACTGTTTTATGTATATTTCGATTTCAAATCGTGGTTTTAGTTTTTGATTTAGACCTATGTTTGGATTTTTTTTCTATCGAGTGAAATGGAGTAAATCGTGTTTCTGCTTTCACAGTTCACTAGATTATATCTTCAAGTTTAAGGTGTGTGAATTTCAGAATTGTGGGTTCTAATATTATCCAGATCTAGACGTTCTAAGATCGGCAAATTTGGGAAATCCTCGCCTTAACCGAATAATTGGAGAAAAGTAATCAACAGTGAATCAATTGTTCACCTAACGCCGATGTGACGGTAGCGAAACGGCCAAGCCATATATTTTGACTAAGGTGTAGATCATTATCGGTTATAATAATTTCCAGAGAATATCTTTACTTTTCTTTATTGGTACTAAGGATACAACGTTGTTTCTCTAGTCATACACAATTGGTTATTATAACAATCTTTAACTTTTCTTTAATGGTACTAAGGATACAAAGTTGTTTCACTTGTGCATTCAATGGTACTCGGTTCCTCCTCTGGTCTCTTCTAGCTTGTTTCCACTCCATAATAGCGTTTGATTATTCGTATATTTCAGTTGATAACACGATCGAGACACCAGACAGTGCGTTCGGAGCAGCTCTGAAGCCCGGCTCGGGCCATCTCACTCCGGAGAAACGGAAACATCTATGGAAGTTTGTCAACGGACTGCCCACCAAACAAGACATTGAGGTGGAGGAAAAGATACAGACAGTGAGTAGAATTCCCATTCCGCCTATCGTTCAAAACTGCTGAACGATAGGCTGACCTGAACAGACGGCCCTGGTACAGAGTATTCTTCTGTTATAGCTTGTAATAATACAATGTTTCTATCCCACAGCCTTTGTCGGAGATCCGCAACAGATTTCTCGCGCAGTACAAAATGGACACACCCACGCAACCAGTGGAACATCAGGTCGCGCCGAGAAAACTAAACCTTCAGGTTGGTAACAATTCCATCTTTACATAAAAATAATAGTAGATTTTACAACAAGTGCACAAAACGAACCATTTGATAGTAATGTCGAGGATAAAATGGTTTTATGGACGAGTTATAAACTCTGCTTTTCACTTCGATTGTGAGGAAATAAAACAGTAGTATAACATAACATTTCTTTATGTCTTAAAAACACTTAAGGCAAATAAATTACATATAATAAAATAACAAATTCTATCTATGAACTTCTTATTGTGTTTGGCTGTATAGCTCATTTTCTTTGCCTTAATATAGATACATTTATGTACATACAATATAGATACGTTAATGCACTTGTGCACAAAATTCGATTTTGTGCAGCCTATATCCTGCACAAATAAGTTCTATTAGAACATGAGAAGTGAAAATGTTATTTATTTATTTCTATGAATTGATTTTTAGTAGATAACTTTTGATTGGTCTTATACAGCCTTATTAATAAAAATTTTACTTCTTGGATCATCATCGGATTAGTTACTTCATGTTTTGTCTTCTTTGTTATACTAATATTATAAAGCTGAAGAGTTTGTTTGTTTGTTTGTTTGTTTGTTTGAACGCGCTAATCTCCTGGTTCGAATTGAAAAAATCTTTTTATGTTGGATAGTCCATTTATCGAAGGCTTTAGGCTATATAACATCACGATATTGTTATTTTCGGACATCCACGCGAACGAAGTCGCGGGCACAGCTATTATGAAAATAAAATAAGACAAAACACGGAGTAAATAATCCGAGCATGATCCAAGGAGTAAAATTTTTATTAATAAGGTCGTAAAAATTTGACGTGTTGTCGTCTGTACTTTGGTTGCAAATATTATTTTCTATGATTAAGTGATTTTGGATATAAAGTATTTTGGTAGTGTTTGGATTTGAAACTGTTTAATTTGGTAATGATACCTTGAATAATAATTGTTATCAGGACCAAGCTGAAACGCCTCCAGCTAAAATGCCTAAACTGTCCGCTGATCAAGTGAGTATTTTATCCAACATTATTTTAATAACGTTTAGGAAAGATTATACTTCGTTTTTGTAAAACAAAATATAAATAATGTATGTATGTAAACAATGAAGTAGAGGTGGTCAACAAAGATTTTCATTTTGTCAAGTTTTATTTTGACCTTGGCCTTGAATGTATTAATAAAATATTAAATACTGCCTTGAATGAAGTAATTTAAGAAATTATACAGTAACATAAATTAACCTTTGACGTCTGAAATGAATTTTATTTGGGTTGTTTTATCTGTACATCCACTAGAAAATAGTAGTTATCATTCACAGCTCATATATGTCCACACCGAGGGGCACGAGCCTACCCTAACTAGTTAGGGCGATTAGGCCTTAGTCAAACTACGCTGGCCCAGTGCAGATTGGTTGACTTCACATACACCTTTGAATTACTTCGCAGGTGTGTGCAGGTTTCCTCAAAATGTTTTCCTTCACCGTAGAAGCGTCAGATAAATGTACATATGAAATTCGTGAAACGAAAAACACATTGGTATATGGCAGGATCGATCGCGGGCCTCCCGATTCTACTCGGGGCACAGTCCAGTGTCGAGGCCACAGCGCCACTGACGCTCGTAACAGTAGTAGAGATAGGTACTTAGGATTTTAAAAATATTAATTGATTGGATTCGCGGCCAATGGCCGTTTTCAAATTATTAAACGATAACTATAACTACACGCCATAAACTATAACCATAGATCGCTGATTCAATCCGGCTCGAAGGGCCATAAAGATGCAGGCACTGTACTTCACCTTAGAGATGATATTAATAAAAAATATATTGATGATTTAGATAACTGCTGATGATATGATATGAAAGTAAATGGGTGCACGTCTAGTGATGCGCGCGCGTTTACGTGAACTGGTTTAAAATTGTTAATGACAGAAATTATTGGGTGTTAATAATGGAAGATCTAGGCACAATGCTCGAAGACCTCTGTAGAGTTTCCCAACAAGTGGGTCTTAAAATGAACATGGACAAGACCAAAATTATGGTGAATTCCCATGTAGTACCCACTCCTGTGAAGGTTGGCGGCTCTACACTGGAAGTTGTTGACGAATATGTTTACCTGGGACAAATAGTCCAGCTCGGTAAGTCCAACTTCCAGAAAGAGGTAAATCGACGAATCCAACTCGGCTGGGCAGCGTTCGGGAAGCTACGCAGCATATTCTCGGCCAATCTACCGCAGTGTCTTAAGACGAAAGTCTTCAATTCGTGCGTGTTGCCAGTGATGACGTACGGAACTGAGACGTGGCCGTTTACAATGAGTCTCATCAGAAGGCTCAATGTCACTCAAAGGGCAATGGAGAGGGCTATGCTCGGGGTTTCTCTACGCGATCGCATCAGAAATGAAGAGATCCGTAGAAGAACTAGAGTCGCCGACATAGCCCAAAGAATTGCAAACCTTAAGTGGCAGTGGGCAGGACACATAGCTCGCAGGACTGACGGCCGTTGGGGCGGAAAGGTCCTCGAGTGGCGGCCGCGTACCGGGAGACGCAGCGTTGGTAGGCCCCCCACAAGGTGGACCGACGATCTGGTGAAGGTCGCGGGAAGCCGCTGGATGCGGGAGGCGCAGGACCGATCGGTTTGGAGATCCCTGGGGGAGGCCTATGTCCAGCAGTGGGTGTCTCTTGGCTGAAATGATGAATGGCGGGGGCGCGATTAGAACCTTCGTGCTAGGTACAACTTTTTGCTCTAACTCCGTTCAATACCTTAGAGCGTGACGTTTGCGTAAAACAACCGGCCCGTTTTTTGGTCGAAGTCTTGACTGTCACAGCAAGATACAAGCGAGCGTCTATCGAATTTGATGGTTGAAAAACGACCTGACGTTTATGACTGTCAAACTCTTAGATGATTGGATTCTTTTGGGGTTATAATTTATTACGTCATCCGTTAGAGAGAGAGAGAAAATCAATTCATGTAAAATTGGAGACAAAAGGTATAATACCTTTTGTCTCCAATTTTACATGAATTGATTTAAATAGCTAGTTAAATAACGACCAAACAACTACAATCCAAGGTACTTAACGCGTTTGTCTGCACTAATTGTCGTCCGCCGATTTTGGCATTAAAATTCTGTCGGTGACGACAATGACACAATGTGAAAGCCTTCGTTAGAATGCATGAAACTATCAATCCCACGATATCGTGTAGTTATCGTTATCGTCTTAGTCTTATGTGAAAACGGCCAATAGCGTGAAGTGAAACGAAACCAAAGAGCCTATAGATCATAGTAATGAAACAAAATAAATTATATTTTTACTGTACACCGACCTGGACAAAATATTGTTGAAAACATTAAAAAATGTACATGCTGGGCTGGCAGTTCGTATAATTGGACACGAAAAACTTTCGTATCCTGTCCGTAAAGTATCTTGCCTCGTATAAATGGATACGTTTTGTTGGATCGACTCATATTAGTTGGTACTCTTCACTTTTTATCAGGGGGTTATTGCCGAAGGAAAATCAATCGCGATCGCTATGAATTGGCTATTTGACAGTTGTCACGTTAACATATGATATATGGTAAATGAGGTAGCCTATGGTGGATAATAATTATTAAATGTGATATTTTTTATAATAAGTAAGTATAAACATCTTAAGTTTGTAAAATGAATGTGAGTTTTTTATCTGTGGATTACGAGAACTGAAACGCGGGCGACCGCCATGTTATTTGTGGAGTAACGTCACATTACACAAAATAAACATTAGGGATGCCCAAAAAAGTATTTTATGTCGATATATCGTATCGCAAACGTTTGTATAGATACATGATATTATCAAATGCTTTTGCATCCATGCATAGAATATATTTGATATTTTTATAAATGCTAAGAAAATGAGATCAAAAGAATAAAAAGAAATCAAACAATCATTTTTTTGCTGTGACGATGAGGATGCTGGTTTAGAATTATCACCGTCGCTGTGATCCAATATTCCTTTATGATGTCGTTTGAAATAAGTTTGGGGATTTGTAGTATTAATTTTTGTTTGTTTTTTTTTACAACGGTCATCTAACACTTCACCATTTTCTGTTTTAATAAAATAATTTCAAAAAGTTGACTTTACTATCGATGACATAGTTAAACGCTTGCTAATATGAATACACACAGAGATTGAACTTTTAAATTTAAGCAAAGTCATTTGTCTACTAAGATTCGATAATTTTTTTTCACAAAGTTTGTTTTCGTTACACAATAAAACAATAAATTAGGTATATCTGGTGTTACAGTCATCATATTTTGTTGATTTAATTTGTACAGTAAAATGTGATCCATATAAACAAAAAAATAAACTTGCCATTTCAATGTACTCGTACCTATAGGCTTCAAAAAGCTAGAGGCCCGTTTATGGGGAAATTAATAACTTTTAAGATAGTTGTTATAAGTTCATGTGTAAATGTTGTTATTAAAGCTTAGTAACGTAAAATTAAAATACATTTACGAATAATAATTAGTTACAATTATTATTCGTAAATGTATTTTAATTTTACGTTACTAAACTTTAATAACAACAAATAAATGAAAATTAAAAAAGAATAACAAAGTTCCACAAAGATTTGCCTTTTTAGAATGTTAAAGCGCATATAAAAAGACTTACGAATAAAGTCAACCATTATTTGAATGACACCAATGCTTAGTGTTAATTTTTACGAGATATTACTGGTTATAATGTAAAGAAATGTTGTCCTGTACAAGTATTTACGTAAAAATGCAAATATAATAATTTTAATAATATACAAAAATAATATAAATATAATGAAAATTTATTATAAATGTTGTTACTTCTGATAATACTGATAAGTTTCTTGTACCCATTCTCTTTATCAGTTAATAGATGTCCTGAAGTCCTGAATGGATGGTAGGTAAAAAAAAATGACAATTCAAAAGAGTTTTCTATCAAGTCATATTTAAATAAAGAGTATTTTGATTTGATATAAATATTATATGTATGTTGATGCGATACGATACCAAGTATGTAGGCATACGATATATCAAAACGTATCGTATGAAGTATCGATATATGGTGGCGTATCGGGCACCCCTATGTGTTATGTGTACTTACTTTTATAACCTATCATTAATAAATCACGTTTCACGTTTGTGGTTTTTTGGGAACATACTGAAATATATTGATGAGCCCATCACACTATATTCGGTATAATTCTCCATATCATTAGGCAGCTGTAAAGTAATACAAATATGATAGTAACTTTTATTTTAAACATGTTTTATGTCCAAATTTTAGGTAAGTTTAGTTCTTGTTTGGTTGATTAGAGTCTAATTTTGTTGATATCTCTGAATACTTACATCAAAGTGATCTTCACAAAAATATATAGCAGATTTATTAGATGTAAACTCTGGGTCTCGGCTTGCTAACTTTTCCGACGTATGGGACATTTAGGAACGTGTATTGACAATTTTTCAGGACATTTGATTGTAGTACTTCTACACATACGTTTTGTAGCTTGTCATTTTCATAATTGCCGCAAAAAACAGTAAATACACTCAAAATAATAATATGCTGATTTAAGAGTAAGAAATGTCTCCCGCATTCAGTTCGTCGATTCTTTGTTTATTTTATGTAATGTGACGTCACAGCCAGCAAATGTCACGTGACCGAGTGCTTTCGCGCGAATTTCAAATTAATGAAAAAAAAAAATATTTTTTTGGAGTAAATAACGTTTTTACTATAAAATAATAATTGTAAGATACATAAAATAAGCTTGTATAAACATTAAAATACTTTTCCGAAAACTGTCAAATAGCCAATAATTGCAACGTCAATAAAATCTAACCATATTAATTGTATGTGTGTTTATAATTGGTATTTGACGTGTGTCGTCTTCGCGAAATCAAAACAATATTTGCGTATCGAACAGAGCGCGGGTGGCGCTAGCGTCGGCAGTGGTGCAACGGAACACGGCAGGAATACAAGCGCTTCGTGCGCTGCGAATGCTTCGTGCGCTGTTAGAAACGCCAGTGCTGCTAGGGACACGAGTGCTTCGAGCGTTTCAAGCGCTGCTGGGAGCTCGGGCGTTAAAGATACTAGCGCATCGAGCGCCTCAAGCGCTAGCAGCACGCTGCCGCCAGCGGTGGCGGACCAGTTGCAACGCTTAAGCGCTGCGCTCAGCGGACGTACGCCGCAGCGGAGACGCACTCGGCCTTCGGGAACCACCCCCGTCGCCCCTCCAGGTCAGTCTCCACGATGTTAATCACCATAGCTCATATATTATGTCCCCACTGGTCTACCCTAATTTAGTGTTTATTCAATACCTATAGGTACTCGACACTTCTAAATAATGTTAATATGTCAATGCTTAAATGTCATGTCAATAAATTAAAATAATAATGAGCCGATTGATAAATAGCACAACTTTAAACTTTTGTGGTTTCTCAGTGTTATTGCATAATCAATTGTGTAATAATTTTATAGATCGGATTTTTTATAGATCGGATTTCAACAGTATTAACTTGCCAGTACCATTTATACGCCGATGACCTGCAAATATACTGTCACTTTGATCCATCCAACATCAGTGCAGCCATTTTATTACTAAATAAAAATCTTGGGGCAATACAGAGGTGGGCAGAGTCGTTTGGGCTCCTTGTGAACCCAGTCAAATCTCAGGCCATTCTCATAGGTAGTAGTAGACTAAGGTCCAAGATTAATTTAAATTTGGCTTCACCTCTAAATTTTAATGGAATGACGTTACCTTTCACTGACAAGGTTAAAAATCTGGGATTGTTAATGGACGGCGACATGTCATGGAAATCCCAAATTAATGAGATTAGCAGACGTTTGCACTTCTCAATTCACTCTCTCAAACGACTCCAATACTTTCTCCCCTTCGATACTAAAATTATGCTTGCGCAAGCTCTCCTACTCCCTATTCTAGACTATGCTGATGTCTGTTTTCTGGATCTGAATGTAGATCTATTAAATAAGCTTGAGCGGCTACAGAACCTGGCAATTCGGTTTATTTTCGGACTTCGAAAATTTGATCGAATTTCACAATTCCGCTCTGACTTAAAGTGGCTACCGATACGAGAGCGCCGTAACGTACACATTTTGACGACACTTTTTAAGGTTATAAAAGACCCTAACGCCCCGAGCTACCTCAAATCACGTTTTCGAATGTTGCCTCCACCATCTCGTTCTGTGCGCTCTTGCTATGGTGATATGCTCGAACTCCCCCACGCCAATACCAACTTCCTTCTCCATTCTTTCTGCTTTCGAGCTTCCCAAATGTGGAATCATCTCCCGACAGTTGTTCAACAAAGCCCATCTGTGCCATCATTTAAACGCAGACTCAAGCAGCACTTTCTTTCTCAACTCTCCACTTCAGTGTGATAACGAATGTGTACAGCCTCATCATCTTAAGTAAAAGTATATATAATATTATATATTGGTATAATTTATGTATTTTTTATGTATATACGTGTGTTGTATTTGTGGTTTATATATATATTTTTTTTTGAGTTATTTTATAGTGAGAGTAAATATGTAGTTTACGCGCTTGTGTGTTTCCCACAAAACAATATATCCTTCATACTCACAGGTTGGCTGGAAGAAATCTCTATGAGAGATAAGTCCACCTTTGTGTACATTGTCTGTTATATTTTTTTAGTATAAGTTACTATGCGCAATAAAGAGTATTATATAATTGTGTATTTGTAAAATAATAAATAAAAAGTAAATAAAAAAAGTGTGTTTTAGGGCTTAGTCTTAGTTCACGCTGGCCCAGTGCGGATTTGTTGACTTGACATACACCTTTGAATTTCTTCGCAGATATACCTATGTAGGTTTCCCAAGAGCGTCGGATAAATGTACATATGAAATTAGATTTTTTTTTTATAAAAAATAGAACCGACTTCAAAAACACTGAAAACTTAAAAATAATCTTCTTCTATATTGAAGTCGGCGCCAAACGATGATCTCCTAGAAAGTGTTAAAATTTGTCACCGACTTCAATATAGAAGATTATTTTTAAGTTTTCAGTGTTTTTGAAGTGGGTTCTATTTTTTGTAAAAAAAAATTAACTTTTTAGTGAATGAAATCTTTTTAGTGAAAGAAACCCTAATTTAATACCAGCTCACCTTCCAGCTGGTATTAAATTAGTGTTTTCCTCGATTTTCTATGGGATGGCAAAAAACAACACTTGCATTCTTTTTTTTTGTCCAAGAAATAACTATTTCTATAAACATTTCTCTGCATATCTTTCTATCGATAAGGTAACTGATTGAAAATAGTATATTCCCTTACTTTTAATTTAAATTGTCAATGCTTCTAAATTATATAAACCAATTGTTGTTTCGTAGAGCCCGGCCCGGAAACTGAACCCGGTCCGGAATCTCAACCCAACACGGTGGGGTGGGACGACACTACGCCCGCTAACGAAATGCCGCAGGTCGCCCCCACGCCGCAGAAGAAGAAATTCATGCTTTCCTCCAATGTTGACGTGAGTTTTTTTATTAGCTGTGTTTTGTGCCGGAAGTGTAACTTATTTCGTCTTAAAGAAGTCTACCCCAATCTTCGCTTTCTCGCTCACTGTCCTAACAAACCAAAATGGTTGATAAGATATATAAGAGAATATTATTTTGATGTGTAGGTTAAGGTTTAAATAATACTAAAGCTAGTAGATCGAAAACGAACTAACAAATTATGAGTATGCTTTCATTTTTAACGGTTTTATTAAGCTTGCCCTGTTTGTTTATATGTTTGGGTAAAATTTAGTAGTTTAAAATTTTACGCCCTTCCTGTTATCAGATTGATCTGATATTTGGTATACACATTTAGTTCTGATGACAATACAATAGTGGTGTCGATTCAGACCCCCAACTTAATTAAACTAAACTGATTTGACAGGTCTAAAAATAAAGCTGTCACTTTTAATCCTTTAGAGAAAAAGAGAGATGGCGATAGTTTTAATTAGGGATGCATCGATACGCCTTTTTGCCGATACGATACCGGTACCGATACTCTTATAAAAATTTCGTCGATACCGATACCGATACCATTACAAACGCTTAGTGAATTAAAATTAAATTAAAGTAAAATATATAAAACACAATTTTGGTTAAATTATATAAACAGTTACAGACTTTGAATAAGATTATTAAAATTAAGAATTAAGGGTAATAGCTAATAATTATTTAAAATGTAATCAATAACTGTGAATAATTAAAATTAAAATTAATAAGTTTGTTTAAAAAACACTCAGTTTGCAGCATTCTCAAGTTTTGCGGAGAAAGCCGATTTCGCAAGTCTGTCTGTATAAGACCTGTTGTGGAAAATAATCTCTCAGAGGCGACAGAACTCATTTGGAAACTGAAGTACTTCTGCGCCATTTTTTTCAAGTGTGGGTATAATAGGTCATTGCGCCAGAAAACAAACGGATCTGCGTCTCTCGATATATTAGGAGATCTTAGGTATCTCTCACTTCCTCAAACAAGATGCGCGTTTACATTACTTTTTTAAAGCGCGAAAATTGAAAGTTGTCGTATCGGCAATAAAAATATCGCCGATGCCGATATATCGGCAAACCCAAAATATCGCCGATATATCGGCATCGGTATCGGTATCGGATGCAGCCCTAGTTTTAATCCTGTCAAATTAGTTTAGTTAAATTAAGTTGTGTGTCTGAATCGGCACCAGTGTCATTTTAAATCCAATATGGCCGCCGCTACAAAATGGCGGATTTCATATTTTTCGCAATTCAAAATGGGTATCAAGGCATACTTGTAGAGTACTGAACACTGAGACAAAAATGCAAAACTTGAAAATAAAATAAGTAGGTAAGAAAACATCGATTTCATTGAAAATACAGAATGAAGATAATGAACACACAGCAACACGCTAGGCTTTACATGTCGACCTTGAGATTATGTCGCTCGTAATAGTGGCGGTTTTCGTAATGCAAATGTAAAGCTTGACGTCTTGCTGACTGTACTAAAAGCTAAAAAATAATTCAGTAGGTCCTAGGCCCCTTTCATTAAATCACTCTCATCAATCTAGGGCATTTAACAGGCAAAAAAATAAAATTGTGGGGCGTTTGAAATTTCAATCGTCAGTCGACCGCTCACTCAAATCATTACAAAATAGTACATTACGATATTAGTGCGTTACGCACGTATATCGTACGACGTTTTTTAACACATTTGCGAGGAAACAGAAAAAAAAGATATTCACAATACAAGTACAAAGAAAAGAAAATTTGAGAAAAATGGCGCGAGGATTATTTTCTGCCGTGGCTGCGTGAAAATGTTATCAAAGACGCTAGAGCATGCAGCCAAGTTTTTAAATTACCGAATAAACTGTTTTTTTTTATATTTTAAATAAACTCAATCTGTGAATGCACACTGTTGCTTTCCCGCCATTTTAACAGCGCGCTAGCGCTGCCTACTGACTGGCGCCGCGCGGCGATTAGTTCGAAATTTGAATAGCAACAGCGCGCTGCTCACTAGCTGGAGTCGTGCGGCGGCGATCAGTTCCATATTTGAAATGGCAAATAATACTGTTATGGAATTTGTATGGACTATAACTAACTATTTGCTTTGGTAACAAACGCGTTTTTTATGACCCGCTTTACATATTTAAAACCGGTGGAATTACATCAGCTTTACGAGCAAGGGTGTTAAAAATGCAATTTACACATTTAGCCAGGTTATGCTATGCCGCACTATTTTATTATTTGTCTGATGAACGCCCTATATTGACGAGGAGAGCGGTTGATTACTGGTGACGGACGACACTACGTTAGCGGAAAATATTCGCCGAACGATTCCCCACGTTCGTTCGCCGCCGTAGTGTTGTAACGAGGTGCTATATTTTAGATATAGCAACTCATTGCATTCCCGCCTAACCTGACTGCATTTGAATTTTATCCCTGCGTTCCAGATAAAGCACTGCTACTTTCTGAGGCTAACATCTGATGTTAGCCTCGTTTTGCGTTTCTTATAAGAAATGTTGACATTTTTAGCCGCGCTAATTGTTACAAATGAATCGCAAGGTACTGATTTTTCGTGCTGAATTTTGACCTCACCTACATAGTCCAGCCACTTAAAATTTTTAATAATATAAATTAGAATTGGCTAATACTATAAATATCTTTCAAATTTTTTTTTTAATCCGCTGAAAATCCTTTTTGATTCATGAAAAAAAGATTCCAAATGTCAAATTTGAAAGCTGTCAAAAAGTGGTATCAGAGGACCCATCTATTAACATGGGTATTTGATGCTAGCATTTCGTGTTAAAAATGCTTAAATGAAACGCATGACAACCAGCAAGAAAAACTAGCATCACCGGCTAATGAAACGCAGAGATGCTCAAAATGTTGGTATTTATAACTAAAAATGCTTATCTGGAACGGGCCGTATGTGTTTCTCTCAATGACATTCTGTTCTCCCGTCATTCAGTTACCGAGATCAAGTCGACGGTGAGACACGATGGTACAATAATATTAACATAAATTAATGTTATTATCAGCAATGTTTCTGAAAGATCAGACAATATCATAAAATCTTAAAGGTGAGTTTATCTTAAAGCCTTTAAGATTTTATGATATTGTCTGTATAAGTTTATATTTTGGTAAGTTTTTATATTATTATGTTTGTATGTCAGTCTCTACAATAGTCCGTATATTTGTCACAGAGCGCCTTTTCCTTTTTATCCTAATATTTGTAACGGCGGGAAAATATAAATCGGTGGCAGAACATCGGTCCTTCCTTTACGGCCTACTTCCCTCCTGACCGCTACGTCACCACTGCACCAGTCACCACGCTACAGTGTAAACGGGGTGTGTGTGTGAAAAGGCGCGTGTCGTTCCAGAACTGCGAGGAGATAGCGGAGATGATCGCGTGGCTCGGCGGCGAGGTGTGCGAGGGCCCCGAGCTGGACGCGGGCGCGACGCACCTGCTCTGCGCGGCGCCCACGCGCAGCGAGAAGATCCTCGGCTCGGTGGCGGCGGGCCGCTGGGTGCTGCACCCCGCGTACGCCGCCAGGTCCCGCGCCCGCGGCGCCTTCCTCGCGGTACGTGGCGCTCGTTACATGCAGGCAGAGGGACCGAGGGCCGCGCGGCCGCGGGACCCTCGGCCCGGTGGCGGCGGGCCGCTGGGTGCTGCACCCCGCGTACGCCGCCAGGTCGCGCGCCCGCGGCGCCTTCCTCGTGGTACGTGGCGCTCGTTACATGCAGGCAGAGGGACCGAGGGCCGCGCGGCCGCGGGACCCTCGGCCCGGTGGCGGCGGGCCGCTGGGTGCTGCACTCTTTACCCGTGTATTGATGCTTCTTAAAATTAGGCAATGGGATTAATATCCATGCAGCCTTGGCCTTGGTTCTTTTTGATTTATGAAAGATAAAGGGAACTAAAACCCTGCAGCCGCGTTTTTTGTTTGTATTAGTATTTTCTTATGCAGCGTTGAAGGCTAACCTTAAGTCCTTAAGTCATACATATAACTCTTTAGTTTTTTTAACTTTATCATTATCGTGATGGTTAAAGAAAAAGGTACTGAAAATTTACAGCCAGTTTACTATTTTATTTATCTTCATAACATTTATTTGTAATATTATAAAATTTCTCTCATCTTAAATCGATGTTTAATAAATCATTATTTATCATTAAATAATTTAACTTCACAGTAGGACTACGAGGAACTAGGCATCCTCGTAGACCTACTGTAAGACATTATTATCTGCAGTAGGACCACGAGGAACTAGTATTCCTCGTGGTCCCACTAGTAGGAGAAATTAGTAGGACCACGAGGAAACAGCCGGTATAACATAGGCTACAAAAATCAAAATGCTGCCAAAGTTACTATTCCACGCGGACGAAGTCGCGGGCACAGCTAGTATACAATATATTTGTATGACGTGGGTGTATATATACAGGAGGAGGATTACGAGTGGGGTAACCCAAGGGCCGCCTGCCTGCCGTCCCTATCGAACGGCGAGCGTCAGTTGGCGAACGCGGCGTACAGATGGAGATCGGCGCGAGCCAGCGGCAGGTGAGATTGATATTCCATTGCCGTCGAGACCCAGGCGTACTCATATGATGACACGGAAAATGTGCGCTAAGGCCCACGACATCATATGATGACGGAATTTCTCGGCCGACTTTTTACGTTATTGTGTCACAAGTACGGCTTTATTTGGCCTGCTGTTTTTTTTGGCATATAGACTACTAAATGCTCTTTGAAATGGTACCAAATACTCGTTAACCATAACTTTAACTTTTTGAAAATAAAAAGTTTAGAAACGTCAAAGCGTTCACTCATTTTGTGTCACTGGGTTACACCGTTAGTGAACGTCAGTTAGGAATAAATTGGTTGAAATCGCTGTTTTTTTATCGTAAAAGGTATGTAAAGTGATATTATTTCTTTTGTTTACAGTATTTCCAGTAATAATTAGCATAAACAATTGTATTTTATTGTATATTTAGTTTATAAATCCGCGGTAAATTGCTCCGCGGTAGAACAAGACGCCAATTTATTTTCAACATATAATTTAAGTAAAACAACACAATAAAACTATAAATAACCATACATATTATTATAGCCCTATGTTTAAAGATTTTTTTGATATACAATAGTTTTGGAAATATTTTTAATGAAAAAAAAAAATGACGTAATGAATTGCGTAACCCTTCAAAGCGCGCGCACTTAGAATTAAAAAATTGCATAAAATAAATTATAGTGTCTACAATAAAATAAAAAATACGTATGGATAGCTAATTTAATAAGGAATGAACTTATAATAGTTAATTAGATAAGGATTCATAATTAAATTAATAAAGGGCGAAAATGTTCGGTAGGTTGCGCAAGACCCAAAGAAAACATTTTTTTTTTTCAAAATTTTTTTTTAAACATACAACACTATAAAACAATAAATAACCATATATATTGTTATAGTTGTAATCTTCAAGATTATTTTGATATACAATAGTTTTGGGAAATATTATTAATGAAAAAAGAAAAAAATAAAAAATTCCTTCTGTGACGTAATGCATTACGCAATCCGGGCGCGCGCGCACCTCACAATTAAAAAATTGCAAAAAAATAAATTATTGTGCCTACAATAAAATAAAAACTACGTATGGATAGCTTATTTAATAAGGAATAAACATATAACAGTTAATTAGATAAGGATTCATAATTAAATGAATTACGAGCATTTTATTATTTCTATTTTTTGAACGTAATAATGGCCGCTTTGATCTCCGATAACTAATAAAATAAGTATCGGAATGCTTTCAAACATAGATAAGTTTTTAGTTTGTTTCAATAGCTTCTCAGAAATGTAGCTGTGATACCCTCAATCCTAAAAATTTGATTTCAAAAACAAAAACAAAAGCTACCTACGGCCGAGCGCGGCAATACCTAACGGCGCGGCTGCGAGTCGCGGGCCCCCGTACAGACCGCCTGATTAGGGGCCCGGGTCTCCACGGGTTAACCCCTGTCTGGTGTTTGGGAGACCTGACTCAATTCTATAGGGCCGGATTCGGTCGCCAATGGGAGGCAAAATATTTTACGTTTGGTTAGGACTTCAGGTCGCCATCATAATAATAGTGTTTACAGTGTGTTGACAGATAGAGGGAATATAACTAGATCTGTGGTCTGGGAATACAGGCGAAGCTCTCCCATCTTTTCGTCTTTCATTTCATTTCATTCATTCACTTCATAATTTTCGGCGTCGATGGCGTAGTGCGTAAGGCCTTGTCGCCTTCCAATCGGGAGGTAGTGGTTTGAACCCCGCCATGTACCAATGTGATTTCAAATTTTGAATTCATATGTACGTTTATTCGACGCTTTTACGGCGAAGGAAAAAATATCGTGAGGAAACCTGCACACATCTGAGAAGAAAGAATTTCTTAACAGGTTGTGTGTGAAGTCGACCAACTAAGGAGTAAGGCCTAATCGCCCTAGTTTAGGGTAGGCTCGAGCCCCTCGGTGGGGACGTATATGAGCTGTTGATGATGATGAGTTCATAATTTTCATCGCTTAAAATCACGTGAAATGAAGTTCACGCACTAAATTGATACTGGATATTAAGAATCGCTTTAAGAAACTGACTCCTGAGTGTTATTTCCAAAAATACTCTTTGAACTGAAACGGTGCAAAAAAGCAACTTTACTACACTATTTTAGTTTTCTTCTTAGATAGGTACAGATAATATAATATGGCTTAGGGGAAGGCAAAGGGATATGGATACCATGCAGTAACAGCCTTTACCGGTTTACATTTTGTAATATACAAACAGGAGTTTTCCAGACGGCCTTATTGCTAATAAGCAATCTCTTCCGGACAACCTTGGACCGGGGAATACATTAAGGAACGTTACTTCCAGGCCGGGTCCTTTTGCGGGCGTGACCGCGTTACTGCACGTGCCGGCGGCTCGACGGCGATTGTTGGCGCGGCTGGTCACCGCGGGCGATGGACTCGCTCCCGATCTCGAGTGAGTGTCCTTAAAGTTCCCTCATTCACCCCTTCACTCACTCACCCACTTAGTCACTCATGATGACACACGCACTCACTCTCTCACCCACTCATTCACAACAATATACCTTCGACGGCGATTGTTGGCGCAGCTGGTCACCGCGGGCGATGCACTCGCTCCCGATCTCGAGTGAGTGTCCTTAAAGTTCCCTCATTAACCCCTTCACTCACTCACCCACTTAGTCACTCATGATGACACACGCACTCACTCTCCCACCCACTCATTCACAACAATATACCTTCGACGGCGATTGTTGGCGCCGCGGCTGGTCACCGCGGGCGATGCACTCGCTCCCGATCTCGAGTGAGTGTCCTTAAAGTTCCCTCATTCACCCCTTCACTCACTCACCCACTTAGTCACTCATGATGACACACGCACTCACTCTCTCACCCACTCATTCACAACAATATACCTTCGACGGCGATTGTTGGCGCGGCTGGTCACCGCGGGCGATGCACTCGCTCCCGATCTCGAGTGAGTGTCCTTAAAGTTTCCCTCATTCACCCATTCACTCACTCACCCACTCACTCACAACACAATACGTTCGACGGCGATTGTTGGCGCGGCTGGTCACCGCGGGCGATGCACTCGCTCCCGATCTCGAGTGAGTGTCCTTAAAGTTCCCTCATTCACCCATTCACTCACTCACCCACTCACAACACTATACGTTCGACGGCGATTGTTGGCGCGGCTGGTCACCGCGGACGATGCACTTGCTCCCGATCTCGAGTGAGTGTCCCTAAAGTTCCCTCATTCACCCATTCACTCACTCACCCACTTAGTCACTCATGATGACACATGCACTCACTCTCTCACCCACTCATTCACAACAATATACCTTCGACGGCGATTGTTGGCGCGGCTGGTCACCGCGGGCGATGCACTCGCTCCCGATCTCGAGTGAGTGTCCTTAAAGTTTCCCTCATTTCCCCATTCACTCACTCACCCACTCACTCACAACACTATACGTTCGACGGCGATTGTTGGCGCGGCTGGTCACCGCGGGCGATGCACTCGCTCCCGATCTCGAGTGAGTGTCCTTAAAGTTCCCTCATTCACCCATTCACTCACTCACCCACTCAGTCACTCATGATGACACACGCACTCACTCTCTCACCCACTCATTCACAACAATATACCTTCGACGGCGATTGTTGGCGCGGCTGGTCACCGCGGGCGATGCACTCGCTCCCGATCTTGAGTGAGTGTCCTTAAAGTTCCCTCATTCACCCATTCACTCACTCACAACACTATACGTTCGACGGCGATTGTTGGCGCGGCTGGTCACCGCGGGCGATGGGCTCGCTCCCGATCTCGAGTGAGTGTCCCTAAAGTTCACTCATTCACGCATTCACTAACTCACTCACTCATTGACACACGCACTCACTCACTCACCCACTCACACACAACACTTATAAGTTCTACTGCCGGACATGCCCCCCTAGACAAATGCCACACGCTAAAGGACAATGTCGAAAATCGCCCCATGACCAACAAAGATTTGATTTACGTCATAATTATATGCATATTTTATAACACTCATAACAAATATATGTATTCGACGGACAAATCAAAAATATATAAAAGTACTTTTAGAAACAAAACCAAATGTAGTTACCTTTGCTCGACTGAATAGAATTAAGTCGATTTTATGTAGGTATGGAGATTTATTTATTTGTGTACCTCTGCGCTAAACGTGTCTTTTGTACTATACTATAGTTATATACTATAGTTTTTTCCTATCGCTGCCCCATGATAGAGCAGTCATCTGTACCCTAGGTATTTATAGTTTAATTTTCTCCTCCATAGGCCGCCGTACGACAATGCAGACGTGAACGTCTGCTTCGCCGACGTGAAGCGCTATCCCCTCTCCGAGAGGGACGCAGCGTGGCTGATCTCAAGGCGCATACCAGTGTGCGCCCCTGTATTGCTAAGCTCGTATTTGACTGACGACACCCCGCCTAAGCCAGAGGAACATTGCTTACCCGAATTCAGACCCAAGTGACTCGAAGACGGAGTTTCGATCAGAGTGCTAGATTATTCAATTCGCGTCAAAGGAATTGAAGACTCTTAATGTCTATCGGCCTTAATAATAATAAAAAAAATAGTTCTTGGATCATCCTTGGATTAGTTACTCCGTGTTTTGTTTTGTTTCCGCACATGTCGACTGTCATATGTCAAAATAGGACAAAACACGAAATAACTAAACCGAAAATGATCCGAGGAGTAAAATTTTTATTAATGGGTCCGGATGGGAATTATATGCGTTGAAAGGATTCTCAAAATAAAACCAAATCAAACTTGAACGGAGATTTACGTTCGATCAATCGGAAGCGTAGATTTTTAACAGAAATGACTCCATCCCACGTGATTGTAAGTGAGAATTTTGACCACCTCCGTGGTTTAGCGGTTGAGACAACCGTATCGATCTGGAGGTCCGAGGTTCGATTCCTTGTGAGGGCAGAAGTTTTTCTGCTTGGTTTGGTTGGTTGATCGTTTATTTTTAATATAAACATTAATTTTAATAATCTGTACTGCAAATTCATTACAATTTTCAGCAAACAACCATAAAAATATCAGTGGGTGGAGTTCTCTATTTTCTATCTTGATTATTCACACTATTTATTGTAATCTCAAAAGGAGCCAATTTATCGTGTCACTGAAGATAGTTATTTTATTGTACATAATGATTGTTGTATATTAAGACAATAAAAAATTATTCTTGTATGATGTTTTTGATTATTTCAACACTGTCACTATCTCACTAATTTTTGCCGCATAGCAGCATTGCTTGCATTGCTGTGTTCCGGTTTGAAGGGTAAAATATGGCAGTAAAATCTGACACACGAAACATGAACCTGTCATTTTTTCAAGTAGCTACACTGATACAATGGCCCCATGTAGTTTAGTTCAACATGGTGATTTTGATACTTTGTAATAAACAATTTCATAATATTTTTTCCTTAATTTCTGTCGAAATATTACAGATATTAAGTTATTTTAACATTCATGAAATCCAAATACAGCGATTTCTTATAAAAGGTTCATTGTTGGAAGTTCATTGAAACTAAATTAACATTTTTTTTTTTTTTTTTTTTTTTATGTAAGGCCCGGCAAATGACCTCCTCCCGCCTGATGTTAAGCGGTGAAAGAGGCCCAAATGAGTTGACAGATAGAGTAGGGACGACATCCACTATCCTACCTGCCCGCCCCTTGCCGGCCTAAAAGATGCTTTTTCACACCTCTTTTGAAGGAACCCATGTTGTAGGATGGAGGAAACACGTGCGCAGGTAGAGAATTCCAAGTATGGGATGAACGACAGAAGAAGGAATCTTGGAATTTCTTGGTACGGTGTGAAAAGGAGGACACAGTGTACGGATGACTCCGAAGGCCCTTACGCGTGTTTCTGTTAAGGAATGGAGAGGGAGGGATAAGGTTAAAGAGCTCCTCAGAGCATTCCCCATGGAACATTCGGTAAAAGGCGCTAAGAGAGGCGATGTCACGACGAAGTTGTAGAGGCTCGAGGGTGTTAGTTGCCTCTACATCGCCAATTATTCGAATAGCGCGACGCTGCAATCTGTCCAGAGCATCGAGGAGGTACTGAGCGGAGCCGTCCCAAAGGTGCGAGCAATATTCCACGCAAGACCTAACCTGAGTTTTATACAACAGGCATAGTTGGCCCGGCGCAAAATACCTACGCACCTTGTTTAGGACACCGAGTTTCCGTGAGGCAGCAGTTATAACGGATTCGATGTAGTCTCTGGGGTTCAGATCGCAGCGAATGTTCATTCCCAGCAAGGTGATGTTACTCTGTGTGTGAAGGGTTGTGCCCTGAAGAGAAGGAGGGGGGAGGAAAGGTGACCTTTTCGCCGAGAACGCGCACACCTGTGTTTTCTTAGCATTGAACTCGACAAGATTGTTGGAACCCCATTCGGAGATGAGGTCCAGCGTCCTGTTGAGCTCAATGATAAGATTCTGCCTCTCCCTATCAATATTGCCACGAGCAGCCCCTGAGCTTCCGTGATATCCCCCATGCACTGTACTGTCGTCTGCATAGCAATGTATACTTCCCAAGGAAAGCATGTCATTGATATGCAGAAGAAACAATGTTGGGGATAGAACGGAGCCTTGTGGAACACCAGCATTCACTGCCACGAACCGCGAAGCGCAGCCGTCAACGACAACGCGAATTCTACGCTCGTGGAGGAAGCTGGCAATCCACGTACAGAACTGAGCGGGCAATCCGTATGCCGGAAGCTTGGAAAGGAGAGCCTTGTGCCAGACTCTATCAAAAGCTTTGGCGATGTCGAGACTAATAGCCACAGACTCGCCGCGCTTATCGATAGATTCACCCCATTTGTGCAAAAGGAACGCTAGAAGGTCACCTGTTGACCGTTTAGGACGAAACCCATACTGACGGTCATTAAGCAACGAGTGACCTTCCAGGTAACGGATCAGCTGGGTGTTAAGGATCCTCTCCATGATTTTACACAAAATGGACATTACCTAATATTTCATTTAAAAAAGTATAACTCCTTTTTTTCCTACTATATTCAAGGAAAAAAAGACAATCCTTTCACAAATTTAACATTCTAAATTACTACATAAATAAAAAAATATATGAATATTTTAAGTATCAAAATGTATTTTACCTTCTGTAGACAGTATTACCAGAGCTAGAATTTTTGAATTTGCCGCTTTTTTCCAAGCTCATGTTTCGTGTGTCAGACTCTACCGTGCTTGTCACAAGTTGGCAACGTACACTGTGGTCTGTGGGGGTTGCAGATTTGCTGCGAATCGCACAAGAACCATATGTACCTACTATAAGGTGACTGTTACCATTTACCATTAGGTGGGCAGTGTGCTTGCTTGCCAACTTAGCTGTTTAAAAAAACTATCATAATATTTGGGGCTGCAAGTTGGACAGCGAAAGTTGATTTGGTGATGACTAACAGGGTTGAACATGAACGGAGATACAAACACGAAGTAATAATTTATACCAAAACATTTAATATCTATACTTACATTATTGTATGTACATACAGTGTCATTTTTTATGTCATTCATTTTATCACTCACTTTGGTTTGGACTAAAGCTAATGTAAATTACAAAAAGCATATTTACATGAGTTTTTACTTACTAAAAAAATGTTAACAAAAAACATTCACATTATTCCATCGTGGTGCGCTTAACGAATTCCAGGAGCGTTCGATATTTACGGATTTTCTTTTCGTTTTCGACGAAAATCAAAACAATTTGATTTTCGCAATATTTAACTGACTTTTATTTATCGAAAACGAAACTCTATGAACAAATAAATAATGAAGACAAGTTGTAAAAAAAACGTCCGACGTAGGCTATTTAAATTTTTTGTATAGGAGCGCGTTCAGAGCCTCTGGGTGTAGTTGTCCGGTTGTTTTTTAACTCGCCCAGCAGGCCTATTCGCTAACTACGGTTGGTAACTATAACTGTCATTTGTGAAAGACACTATATCCATTACTGGTTTAGTGATCTTATGTGTTACGGCGGCGTTCATGATAGCAGTAATGGATATTAAGTTCCTTTCAAAAATGACAGTTCTAGTTAGCAACCGAAGTTAGAGAATAGGCCTGCAGACTTGCAGAGGCGTTGAACGGATTGCAGCTACCAAATCTTTTATCTCCCTCTTTGAAAATGAAATGAAATTAAAAATAATTTATTTGGACATTGTAAAAATAACGAGTAACATAGTATATGCAAACACTGAACTTATTATGTTCAAAATGTCTTTCACATTAATTTTTATTTCTCTCTCTTTCTATCAGATGACATTTTAGATTA
This sequence comes from Schoenobius gigantellus, assembly GCA_963935595.1. Taxonomy (NCBI): domain Eukaryota; kingdom Metazoa; phylum Arthropoda; class Insecta; order Lepidoptera; family Crambidae; genus Schoenobius; species Schoenobius gigantellus. The sequence goes on along the minus strand of OZ012544.1, from coordinate 5,946,577 downwards.
TGGCCCTCGATATCATCCAATCATGTAAGAGTATTTCAGTAATAATGTCTTGAACGGGCCGGTTGTTTCACCCGCGCGAGACGCTCGAAGGCATTGAACGGGGTTAGAGCGAAAAGTTGTACTTCGCGCAAAGGCTCTGAACGCGCTCCAGTCGGCAACACGTCAACCTTTACATTAGCATCACAAAAGTCGTCGCTATTACAAGTGAAATATGAGCGGACTCAAGGTCAAAATGTAACGTCTGGAGTGTTGCTGTTAAGCTGAACGCACATGTCCGCGCCGCAAGCGCCGTACGCGCCGCATTTTTGGAATTCGTTGTATGAAATTATATGAAACCTCGCACATTTGGCCGCAACGTTCGCGCCGAATTTCAAAAATGCGGTAGGTGTCCGGGTATTGAAAAACGGATGCTGATGACGTCATATAATGCGGCGCGTGCTGATAGATATGTGCGATCAGCTCATAATTTAAAACATTCGACGATATAGAAACATAGACGTCACATGACGTCATAGTGATACGTCTCCACTCCTTGACATTAATTCGCTTTATCTCACTAGAGGTATTTGATTATTTCGATCACTTCGATAATGCAAAGAATATGTGTTGTTTTTTATTACATAACTGGCGGGTTCTCCATTGGGTTCAGTAGCGGATCTTACCAAACTCCATGAGTGCTGCCGTTCAATTCTACTTATAAGTTACTAGCTTTCCGCTCGCGACTTCGTCCGCGTTATTTTTGTTTTTCCGTAGTAAAATTACCCTATGCCTTTCCCCTGGTCTCGAACTATCCCTATACCAACTTTCATCAAAATCGGTTCAGTAGTTCAAAAGATTTGATTGTTTGTTTGTTAGTACAAACAAACAATCAAATCTTTCCTCTTTATAATATAAAGTGTATAGACAACAGAATCGAAACTAAGCTCCCACTTGCAACAATTTTGCTAAATCTCTATTTAAACTACAACTAGATTTAACCCATACAAAGATGTCAAATTTTTCAATCTAAATTTAAAAATTTGACACGAGTGTATTGAATAGCATGCTAAAATTCACTGTGAATTGATCCACCATTGGTCTGGGTGGATCCTGTGCTGCAAGTGGACCTTAGTCGTTGCGATCGGCCAATCGGAACGCATATATTGACTTACGATCGTTACATGACTCATGACACGCTCTGATTAAAAGAAGTATCACAGGATGAACGCAGACCAATGATGGTTCACAGTGAATTTAAGCGTGCTATTTAATCCACTTGTGGATCTAGATGGTGGATTCTACTGCACTGAGAGAAATTGAATATTACTTATCATGCTCAGTTCGCATGTGTAATACTAACAATGTTATATTACTAACAAACATTTTACTCAGGCCATTCATACATAAATTAATAATTTAAATAACTTATTGCCTATTCATGCGTACTTTTTGACCATATTTTTGAGGACAGCCCCATTTCGGGGGTAGTTTAGGCCGGCGTCCGCTAGTTCGTCGAAGGAGACCACTGTGATGGTCTCGAAGCCGCATCTCTCGGCCAGCTTCTGTGAGGCGGGGCCGGTGAACAGGGTCTCTGTTCCTTTGATCCCTTGCGATAGGCATAGCGGCTCCCTGTAAGATTACCCCGTTAGGAATAGGAATTGAAGAACTGTCCAGAATGTTATTCTTTATGTAACAATTATGTTATAAATGCGTTTAAGTGGAAATCATGCCGGTCATTTTTCCATACAAAGTCCCCTGTTTCCTTCCTTGATAATGACAATAGTTGCTCTATTTTTACAAACTTTTGTTTAACTTGCAATGTATGTAAGTATGTATGTTAGCCACAATAGATCTGTACAGGTCGCAGTGGCTCGCTGAGGGTTGCTACCCGTCGCCCACAGCCACCCCCAAATTACAAGTATGAATGTTCGGGTGAAATCTTGCAACTCAATTTTGAAGCAGATATGTTTAACCGATTGAGCTGAAATTTTGTATACACGTTCTGTTTGGATGACAATGCATGGTTGACTGCGTGACGTCATTCTAAATCCAAGATGGTGGCATACTCAAGATGGCGGACCAATTATTTTTAATGCACCCCTACAATATGGGTATCAAATAAAGAGTCTTGCTAAGAGTAACTCGAAAAATAATGTGACGTCACTATTATTCCAATATGGCGTACTTCTAAAGCTAAAAAAATAATTTTGAAGTAGATATATTTAACAGATTGAGCTGAAATTCTGTATAGATGTTCCGGCAAACGACCTTGCAACAATGATGCGTTGAATGAGATGAACAGACTGAGAAACGTGACCAGTGATGTCTAAAAAGTAAAAAATAAATTAAATGTAAAAAATACCCTTTTAAAAACAAGCTTTTATTTAAATGCGCTAAAAAGAAAAAAATAAACTTTTACTTATAACGCCATTTCACATTTGACACAATTTATATGACATAAAAGCATGTCGCGAGATTTACTTTTGTAGATAAACAAGTAAATTAAATAATTTGATGTGAATAATTTTATACATTACAATTTTCAAACTAAGTAAATACCTACGAGTAGGTATTTAAAAGTACTCTTTAAAGTACTTTTAAGTTACTACACACAAGTAAATCTCGCGACAAGCTTTTATATCACAGATCAATATATGTAGCAAGCTATTTTATATCATATAAATTGTGTCAAATGTGAAATGACGTTATAAGTAAAAGTTTATTTTTTCTTTTTAGCGCATTTAAATAAAAGCTTGTTTTTAAAAGGGTAATTTTTTCCTAAAAGTCCTGCCACTATTAGCATGTTCCCATGTTTTCTTTTTATTAGGTTAATTATTACAAGAGATTAATGGCCAGTTTCACCAACCTTAGCTTAGGAAGCTCCTAAGACGTATGCTGTCACCTTTTGTCTTTAATAAAAAGAATGTGACAGCATGCCACCCAAGCGTACCTACTACGTAGTCCGACATCAGATCTTAGGTTATCTATATATTGGGGAGTACCCCCATATCCAGGGTAATCCCCCACAGGCGTTACGACCCGGCCCGTAGCTGGCCGGTCTGTCAAGGGGTGGTCCGGAGAATTGGGTTTTCCCAGACCCTGGATCGCCCTGACAACGAACAAGATGGCCATCGAGGTTGGTTTAGCGGGTATGCCCCGTTTGCAGTAGCCCACACACGCCTGCCGACTCGTAAAAAAGGCTATCTTTAGCAAATTTTCAACAATATTAGTTCCACGGTCTAGGCGTGAAAGTGTATTTTAGACAGATTGAATAATTTAATGACATTAAATAAATGAAAAAAAAAGTCGAATTTTCCCAGGAAATCTACTCGTGCACGGCGACTGCTTTATTTCAAGGAAATATAGTTGATAATAATTGCATGGCTTCTAATGTCACTTGCGCACTGTGACCGAACGAAAACGTTGGAAAACTGGGGTACAAAATAAATAAAGCATTTTTGCAATTTAGGAGTCTCCAAACTTTGAAGCCTTAGAGCCATAATGTTTACTACAGTATGTTTCAAGGGCCAATCAGTTTTATTTTTTCTGCCCCTAACTATATTTCTAGACTAGTCGCAGATTGCGTGACCTAAGCAAACATACGCTTTTTTTACACGCTTTTATTTAACTTGCAATGTAAGTATGTAATTATGTAAGTATTTATGTTCGGGTGAAATCTTGCAACTCAATTTTGAAGCAGATATCTTTAACCGATTGAGCTGAAATTTTGTATACATGTTCAGTTTGGATGACAATGCATGGTTGACTGTGTGACGTCATTCTAAATCCAAGATGGCGGCATACCCAAGATGGCGTTGAATGAGATGAACAGACTGAGAAACGCGTCCAGTGATAACTAAAAAGTAAAAAATAAATTAAATGTAAAAATACGTTTTTAAAAACAAGCTTTTATTTAAATGCGCTAAAAAGAAAAAATAAACTTTTACACTAAAACTTTTACTTACTTATAACGTCATTTCACATTTGACACAATTTATATGACATAAAAGCTTGTCGCGAGATTTACTTTTGTAGATAAACAAGTAAATTAAATAATTTGATGTGAATAATTTTATACATTACAATTTTCAAACTAAGTAAATACGAGTAGGTAAGTACTTAAAAGTACTTTTAAGTTACTACACACAAGTAAATCTCGCGACAAGCTTTTATGTCATATAGATTGTGTCAAATGTGAAATGACGTTATAAGTAAGTAAAAGTTTTAGTATTTCAATTAATTACTAAGCTGTCGCGGGCCGGAGTAATGGCACTGGCGGGCCGGATTTGGCCCGTGGGCCGTAGTTTGGAGACCCCTGTTCTAGACATTAAAAATGTATATCTATTGGTGAAACTAATGACATCTAATATTGAATTTTTTGATTCACAGCTGTTTTAATATATTAAACTGAAAGAGTGATTTTTTAGATTTTTTTTTATCGAGCTAAATATTATTTATCATGTTCTTGTCTCTAAGAATGTTTAGATAATATAAGTATTCAACAATATCATATATGAATTTGAGAACTGTACTTTTTATATTTGTGGCGGTGCAGTCAATCGAAATTGCTTGAAAACGGGAAACTTGACAGACAGATTTTTTGTATTTATAATACTAGTGCGAATGTTGTGTTGCGCATTTTTTACCCTTAAAGTAGCCAATGTGTAACCAAAAATTTTTATTTTAAACAGCACCAAATGTAAATGCCTTTGCACTTTTAAACTTTCGCGTTGCACGATTAACATTAATAAGAAAACGGGAATTAACGCGATAAAATTGCCTTTTTAAATTGCCTGACGTTTCAGTCGGGTTACACCGACCGTAGCATTTCTCCAGTCCGCCTGTGACCATCATGGTCGGAGTAACCCGGCTGAAACGTCATCAGGCAATTTAAAAAAGGTAATTTTATCGCGTTAATTCCCGTTTTCTTCTTCATGTTAGGATTGAGGAGTAGACGATATCACCTGGCGTTTAGGAGTCGCGCGCCGAGTCTCTCGCCCCGATACTCCCTATGGACCATGAGGCCCGCGGCGTGCAGGGCTCGGTCCAGGCCCATGTGCTTCATGCCGTTGCGCGCTTTGCTCACATAGTTAATGGCCGCGCTCACGTTCTTCCAGCTTTCACCTGGGGCCTGAATTCAAGAACGCAGAAAGTTGACATTAACTGATTATTTGTAGGTATACGACACAAATTCGATTTAATAGCCCTTGTATTATATTTAGATAAAAATAATTATATGAATTAGGATTTGGTACGTCAAATAAATTATAGTCAACTAGTTTTACTTTACGCAGCTTCGCCCGCGTTGTTTCTCTTTTCCAGTGGGAATTTTATATTTTCCTGTAGGAAAAATATTTTTGTAGCCTATGTTAATAAGGGATAATGTAGCATTCTAATGGTGAAATAGTTTTTTAAATCGGTCCAGTAGTTTTTGAGTTTATTCGTCACATATCTATATACATACAAATCTTTCGTCTTTATAATAATACTCGTAGTACCTATAGATTACTTACTCCGAAAACATGATATTAGACACCGTGTTCCTGAGGGTATGTATTAACTTGGCCCTATTATACAGACCATCAAACTGAGTAACTTTCACTATGAGACCAATACAAAAAAACCGCGTAAAAAAACGTAAAGTTCAAGACCTACTATTAGACCGAATTAATATATGGCACAGAAGATTTTCTTTCGAGATTACAGGGTTGGCCTCATAGTGACATTAGTTCAACTTAATGGTCTTAGTAACAGGCCTAAGTTAATGCATTATCAGGAACACAGTGTATAGTTTCTAATAGCATGGAAGTAAACAGATTGAATAAATTTTTATAAATTAAATTGAAGACAATAAATAAAACGAAATTGTAAAATATAAGTTTTTTTTCTTTTCTAAGAAATGTCGCCCCACACTAGGATTTTCCCCTGTGTCGTGGGTGCAGTTATAAAAATAGAATATCACATGCACATACGCCCAGACTGGAACAAATTTCTGTAGGCCATACAAAATATTTGTCCCGTACGGGAATCGAATCCGCGACCCGTTGCGCAGTAGGCGATCACTCGACCTCTGCGCTAACTGTGTCGTCAGTGATAATACAGTGAATATTATAAAAAATCAATTAATTAAATGAAAATTAAATGACAATGTGCTAATATTAAAACAAATTAAATTGCACCAAATAAATTAAACTAGATTAAATAAATCGTGGAGCTAACGAAATTAAAAGCGCTCTTACGTCTATGGCATGCCAAATAACCAACTGTTAATCAAGTCCATCCAAATAAATGATCGCACCTGTGGGACTTCCATTTCGTCTTCGGTGAGCACATGGCACAAGTTGAGCGCCACGAGAGTCCTGTTGCCACTCTCCTCGAGGTAGCAGCCGAGGCTCATGCGGTCCTCCAGCATCTCCTTCCAGAGCCCTCGTACGCTGCTTATGCTCACTGGATCGTTGGCGAGATCTGGAAATAGATTAAACACAGACTAACTTCCAAACGTTGTATAAAATAGAACAAACTACTCGTAGTTAATTAGGTTTACAGTGTATTTGCGAGTGTTACCTACGACATACTAAAACTTTTAGAGGCTTTCATATAAATTTTTGTTTCATCATCACAGCTCATATACGTCCCCACTGAGGGGCTCGAACCCATCCTATGTTAGGCCTAATCGGCATATAACGCTGGCCCAGTGCGTAATGGTCGACTTCACATACACCTTTGAATTTCTTCGCTAATGTATGCAGGCTGCCTCACGTAGGAGCGTCGGCAAATGTACCACATATGATATTTGGAAAACGAAAAACACATTGGTACATGGCAGGATCGAACCACGGACCTTCCGATTAGAAATCCACGCCGAGTCCACAGCGCCACCGACGCTCTCGAAATTTTTGTTTATTGACAATTTTATTTTATTTTGATAAATAATAATAATTAGGCTCTTGAACCAACCGTCAACGTGACTACACAACGGCTATGGGATCAGGTGCGAGTAATTCAGCGGCTTAGGCTTCTGGATGCCTCCGCACTTGAACGGCTACGCCTGGAGACACTAGCTGCTTGACCGAGTCCTACCTCGATGCAGAACCCACTGGCTGCGTCCCCTGCTCCCATAATGGGGTTGAACGAGACACCTGCGGGCCCTGTGGATTCTGTCATCGATGCTAGTGGTCGGACAAGCGATAGTATAACTGACCAGGTAAGAGAGCAATTGAGGGGGGCTTTGGAGGATGCGATTTCCCAATATCGATTTGCACCGGAATCTAGGCCTCGATTACTTCGTTTGCCCACTCATAAACGAAATATAGCGCTAATGGGAGTCGTGAACGCTTTGCTGTCCCCATATTTACGGGATAGTGAAGATTTAGTTGATACGCACTCTATCATGTACTGTGGTGCGATCGCGGTATGTCGCGTGGCACGTGTTCGGTTCCCGGACTCAAAACGTATAATGCGGGATACCGGGACCGTACCTGCATGGCAAGAGCGGATAGAGCGTCGTATTAACACGTTTAGGAGTCTCATTGCAAAGCTAATCTGCTTCAGTCGAGGGAACAGACGCCCTCGAATAATGCGTTTCGTGACACAGGCATTTGATGGGACTGGTATCAGACCTCAGCAATACTATGCCAATGTCACGGAACGCATTGATTACCTGAAGCAGAAAGTGTATGCGTGGGCTAACCGTATTCGTCGCTACAGAGAACGTGTCAATAGATATTGGCAAAATCGTCTCTTCAATAGCGATCAAAGGAAGATGTACCGAGATTGGGAGGGAACTGACAAGCGTGGAGGTGGTGGGCAGCGGGCAGATGCTGATACCATGAATGATTTCTGGCGCGGCATCTGGTCGGTGCCTGTCGAACACACGGAGGGAGATTGGACGCGAGCTGTCGCGCGGGAATGCGAACCAATCGTGCCGATGGAACCAATTTCCATAGTTCCTAATGACGTTAGTTGTGCAATACGTGTGACACAGAACTGGAAATGTCCTGGGCCAGACGGATTGCACAACTTTTGGATAAAATGGTTTCGAGGTTCTCACACCCGCTTGGCAGCACAGTTCCAAGAAGCCCTGGAGGTGGGTTCTCTCCCCAATCTTCTGACCACCGGTATGACCTTCCTGCTCCATAAGTCTGGTAGTACCATGGAAGCAGAAAACTATAGACCCATCACGTGCTTACCAACAATTTATAAGCTCCTTACATCCATTTTGAGGCAAAAAATTAATGCACACTTAGTTGTGAACAAAATTTTGGCCGGTACTCAAAATGGGTGTAGGGTTGGGTCCCGTGGTACTAAGGAGCTCCTCCTCATTGACATGACTATTTGACTCGGTGCCTCACTCATGGCTGGAGAGGATTTTAGATCTGTATAAAATAAATGCAGGTCTAAAATCTTTTCTCAGCACGTGTATGAGGCAGTGGGCCACAATTCTTTGTCAACTAGGCGGTGCATCGGGCCCCTCTGGCCCGCAGGACTTGATTAGGATTGAGCGGGGCATCTTCCAGGGCGATAGTTTGAGCCCTTTGTGGTTTTGCCTGGCCCTGAACCCTCTCAGCACGTTGCTGAAGGAGTCAGGATTAGGCTATCGGTTCCGTAGAGGTGGTGAGGTCATATCTCACCTACTTTATATGGATGACCTTAAGTTATTTGCACATAAACGCCAAGATCTAATAGAACTGTTAAAAACAACAGAGGTTTTTAGCAATGCTATCAAGATGGAGTTAGGTGTGGATAAATGTGCGGTCATGCATGTACAGCGAGGGAAAGTTGTAAATTCTGAAAATTAACAACTTTCAGAGACAATTACGCTGCAATCCCTCTCCGAGATCGAGACCTACAAGTATCTTGGTATGTCACAGTCATTGGGTATATCGGAAGTTGATATCAAGAAGTCTCTGAAGGACCGCTTTTATTGGCGTCTGACAAAAGTTCTTAACAGCCTTTTGTCGGGTGGCAATAAAATGCGTGCCTTCAACGGATGGGTGATGCCTCTACTGATATACTCCTTTGGCATACTGAGATGGACTCAAACTGAGTTAGACGCTCTGGACAGAAAGGTACGTCAACTGCTAACATCTCATCGCATGCTTCATCCACGATCGTCTGTAATGAGACTGTACATCCCGCGGAAGCTGGGGGGTCGTGGCTTTCTAAACGCCAAGAACCTCCATAACCGCGAGGTGTATAGTCTCAGGGAGTATTTTCGCAACAACGAGAATGGTGTGCATCGAGAGGTAGTAGCAGTTGATAAAGGCCTCACGCCTCTCTCCATGGCGAACGAGAACTGGCGCAAACCATCGGTGCTAAGCACTTAATACCGGAAGGACGTATGGAAGAGCAAGGAGCTGCACGGCCGGTTCTATCGTTCCCTTACTGGGTCTGATGTGGACCAGCTGGCGTCAGTGAACTGGCTACGCTTTGGGGACCTCTTCGGAGAAACCGAGGGGTTTGCCTGTGCAATTGCAGACGAGGTTATCAAGACGAACAACTACAGAAAATACATCATGAAGGACGGAACCGTCGACATCTGTCGGGCATGCCACCGCCCTGGGGAGTCCCTTCGACATGTAGTCTCTGGTTGTTCGCATCTTGCTAATAGTGAGTATTTACACAGCGAGTATTATAAATACACAACAGCGCCAGTTCTTGGGAATGGTCGTGCCTTGCTCTGATCGTTGATCGTTGTTAGTATTAGATTTGGCATGAGTAAGATCAGATAGTACCGCTTGTGTGTAAATCTGCAGGTCATTTGCATACAGGTGATAGGAATTTGAAAACAAATGTGTGATGGAATCTATAAAGATGGAAAAAAGAAGAGGAGACAAGACGCCACCTTGCGGGACGCCGGCTACGATGTCACACCAAGTTGAGTGTGTATCACCCAGTCGGATACGCTGCTGACGACCGTGCAAGTAACTGTGAAACCAATCAATAACGGCTGGAGATATGTTGAGAGAACGCATAATGCTGAGCAAGATGTCAAAATCAACAGTGTTGAAGGCATTACTAAAGTCTAATAGTGTTAGTACTGTAAGCTTGCCCTCATCCATTCCCCGTCGAATGTCATCGGTAATCTTGATGAGTGCCGTAGTCGTACTATGACCGGAACGGAAACCGGACTGATAGGTATTAAGAATATTGTTTCTATTGAGAAAGGATATTAACTGTCGGTAAACCAGCTTCTCAAGGATTTTGGATAGGAATGTAAGAATGGAGATAGGACGGTAGTCAGAATATGTGCTTGGATTTGATTTTTTGGGCAGTGGAATGACATCTGCCTCTTTCCAGCTAGTCGGGAAAGAATTAGTCGAAATTGATGTATTTAGGATTTTGGTGATGACTGGAGCAAGGATATTAAGGAGAGGAATGATCATTTTACGACTAACGGAATCACATCCTACAGCACCAGATGTTATCGATAATGCCGCTCTCTCAACATCACAGTCCAAAAATTGATGCAGAAGAAAGGAAGAAAACTTGGGTGATGGTAATGCAGCGAGTCTTTGTAAAGTACTGACCTTACTATTGTCAGCAAGAGGATAATTTTTATTTTGATTTGATAATACTTAGTAAGTAGGTATTATAAAAACATGATATATATATTGTTACGTGGGATTGCGTTCCTTATTTATTTCCAACTCTCGACTTTTAATGCTGCTGGATCCACACACTTGCCAAAACACAAATTCAAACGTGTGGATAGTGTTTGACTTTGTTTTCGTAGCTGAACCGATTGATGTTGGGTTTTCTTTTGTCACAAATCAAAGGGGATTTACCGCAAGCGCTTACGACAACACGTTTGTGCTAGACATGTGTAGTTCCGGATCGTAATAGTTCCAGGAACTATGTCCGACACTGGAACGACATAGTTCCTTTCCGAGGCGTTGATTTAAACAGGTCCACAGTTCCATTCACGTTCCATTTCTGTGGACCTATTCTGTCGTTTCCCGCATGTCCATGTCCGAACCGAGACATGTCGACGAATCACAGCGGCGAGTCCGAGAGTAGGAGCGTTCCCAATAATAAATAAATTAAAATTGCCTTAAAATCCGTTGAGTAGTTTAAAAGATCTAAGCGAACATACAGCGGAAGCGAATTCATTTTATACTATGTAAAGACACGGTAATAGTATATAGTAAAGATTACGAGTATAACACGGACCGTAACGTAATGCATAATGGATCAAGGAACTGGAACTGTATGAATAGATATGGAACTAAACCTGTCTATGCCCATGATGGCTAAAGGAACTACATAGTTCCGCGAACATGATAACGAAAATAGTTCCGAAATGTTAAGTAACCGTTCCAGGTTCAATCCATTACAGGACATGATTTGCGCATGTCTAGTTTGTGCACACAGACTTAGAGCGCACAAACGTTTGTATGACGGATTAGAGGTCATATAGTTTAAAAACGTATCTGATACATAAGAGGCGTCCGTGGCGCTGTGGACTCGGCACTGGCCATCTAATCGGGAGGTCCGCGGTTCGATCCTGCCATGTACCAATGTGGTTTTCTTTTTTCAATTTTCATATGTACCTTCATTTGCCGATGCTCCAACTACGAATAGAAAACACCGTGAGGCAACTTGCATACATCTGCGAAGAAATTCAAAAGGTGCATGTAAAGTCAACTAATCCTCACTGGGCAGCGTGGTTGACGTATATGAGCTGCGATGATGATGACATAGAGTCACCTTTTTGCTAGGTATTACATAAACCAGTAAAGTAACTAGCCCTCAAGGCGCATAGTGGTCCCAATGACCTTGCGTCGATCGTCTTGCACTGATTACATTCCTATGTAATCAGTGCGGGACGTATGTAATCACTCCTGTGAGTTTTAATTAAAAATTAATAAATACGAATAAGAAAAATCTAAAAAGACCATCCGCTAGAATATTGTTCACTTTATTTATTGAAATCGAAAGTATATGATTTAACCTAATATTTACGACGCGATTAGGTTTAAAGTTTCAAAATCGAGGCATGTTTGGGTCACATTTTAACCAAGTTTTAATTAATTTATCAAAAAATTAAAAAGACCATCCTCTAAAGAATGCGTTGAATAATAATATATCTTTTTTAAAGATTTTTTATTCAAGATTTATGAAGAGAACCGGTTTTTCCTGCAGTGATTTTTTTATGATTGACCCTACTTTGCGCCTTAAGAGGAAATCGTACGGGTCGTTTTTTCATACAAACGTAGTCCCCTGTTTCCTTCCTGGATAATGGCACTAGTTGCTCTATTTTTTTCAATAAAATCAATGGCCACTATAAGCATGTTCCTATGTTTTCCTATTTTAATAAGTTTATTATTTAAGATTTTAAACCTTCAAAAACCTAAAAAATCGACCTAATTTTCTGCCGTATTCAAACGTCCAGCAAACAAATTGAACAAGATTATATGAAAAAAGCAAAACATAGAAACACAGAAAAAGCCTTGCTTATTTTCGGTCCCAGTTGCAGTTGTCCCTATCGCGCTCAGTTCAATTGTTCGGACACACAGCGCGACAGCAATACATTTTACAAATAAGTACATATTAAAACAATAGGGGGAGGGGGGGTCGTGCTCATCTCAGTATGGTCTGTGCCCACTCCAGGATGTTAGGCTATGATTAAAAATGGATGCCAAAATACTGATAACTTCAATGGATGAGCAGTGACGGTCTTAGAAAGCATGCTATTATGCGTAAGATTATTATAACCTCTAACAGCGGCATTATATTTGATCGCGTAGTTTCCCACGTTAAAAACGTTATAAGTATAGTAAAATGCATAACTTCCAAAACGTACTGCTAGCGATGTTGAGAGTTTCGTCGGGAAGAAAGTGCTCTAACATGAGATCGAGAGCCTTCTCGAAGTCTGCTGGGTCCAGATCTTGGATGACAAAGCTGCGGCCCTTGCTCTCCCACTTGTCGTACACTCGAGGGCATGTCGAGTCCCAATTGCGCTTAAAAGACGGCATTAAAACGCAAAATGTGAAACTTCTTCAAAATAAAATGTTATCCGCACGGTAAAGTGAATGAAACACACTCGTGTGTAAACAAATTCTTCCGGACCCAGTAGTATTGTATTTATATCCAAGATATGATTAGACGGTGAAATATCAGTAAGTACGATTGATTTCAGCTGATATACATCTTTAGATTTTCCGCGATGTGACCTCGTAAAATGAACATACAATTTGATTGACATTATTTTGGTAATAGTTTTATTACAAAACGAGGCCTTAACTTAGTCTGGGTTTAAACCTGATGCTCATTCACTTGTTTTTATAACAGTAGAAACAGCGTCAGGTTTTTGGCTATTGGCACTTTCCTATGTTTTCCTTCTTTTCATCCAAAAGTAAGAAACGACCAGATGTTCCGCCTCATTCCAACATCCAGTAAACAATTTTGACGTGATTATATAAAAAAAGCAAACCATAGATGCCTTTCTTTAATTTTGGCCAAAGCCTTTCTTTAATTTTCGACGAAAATAGTAATAATATTTTCGTCGAAATAAATTATAAAGTAAATCGTTTTATCTTTTGAGGAGGATATAGGGTACGTCTATTCGAACTGCAGTTGTCTCAGTTGCTCTCTGCTTGGCTGTCAGGTACAGCACGACAGCAATCCACTTTACAAATACCAATTTTGAATATTGCAAATACCTCTTAAAATTCCAATTTTAGAATTCTCTCGACCTTAGAGATCGATATTTAAGACACTTTCCATCCAGGGTGAATTTTTTTTGCTCATCCTATATACACTTACCTATTATAAGTAAACGTAAGAACAGCATACGATAAAAATTGATTGATTAGTCCCATGTGGTTATTATGACGCGTGAAAACAATTTTGTTATCGATAAAGCAGTGCAAATAATAGCATAGTAATATGTGGTACTGTCGGTTTAAATAGGATTGTGGTCTTTATTTATTTCATACGTGGTATTTGAATACAGTCTAAAATGGAATATTTTTTATTCAATGAAGTTGACAAACAGGCATACTGTGGACTCTGCACTTGCCTTCCAATCGGGAGGTCCGTGGTTCGAGACCGCCATGTACTAATGTGCGTTTCGTTTTTCGAATTTCATACTTATACGTACATTTATCCACGTACAGGTGTTGGAAAACATCATGAGGCAACCTGCATACAATCTGCGAGAAAATTCAAAAGTCTATGTTAAGTCGACCAATCCGCACTGGGCTAGCGTGGTTGACTAAGGTCCAAACACCCTAACTTGGGGTAGGCTCGACGCCTCGGTGGGGACGTACATGAGCTGTAATGATGACTACGTATATTATGTTGTAATGTGTACAAAAACCGCTTTTCATATTTTCGATTATCCTGACTTTCTATTATCTCAATGCCGAATGACAACAATTAGTCAGGTTAAGCGAGTCTCTATTGTTATTTTTTATAACATGAATAAGTTAGAGTGTTTGATTGATATTTTGAGCTATTATAATAGCTTTCATGCCTGAAGCACTGAACTAATTTTAATGAAATGGCATACACGTGAACAACAGCTGGCACTTCATAATTTAATAACTTAATGCGAATTCAGAAGAAACTTAGGAATGGAAAAATACTCGAACAATTGATAACGATTTAATCGTTTTTAATGCACGAACAAACTATTAATAGTTTTATTAATGAAATAACACGTAAGTCAAAAATACGATATCGGACCATTCTTGCTTACATCAGCAGAAAATTCACGCTGCTATCGGCTTATAGATTACGAATTGATAGCAAGAACTGAGTCATGTGTGTGGCGCTATTTTGAATAGTTCGTTTGAAATCGTGCAGTAGTGGTCGCTTAGAGGCCTACATTACACGATTTCTCGGACCCTCTCTGTCGTACGTGTCACGATTTATCGGGCCCTGTTTGTCATGTGCTCTACCTAAGGCCTATTACATAACACGATTTCTTGGCCCCTGTCTGTCGTGGGCGTAGGTAGGGGGGGGGGGGGGAGGGCTTGGGGTCCGGATACCTATTAAAAATCAACATACACTATCTTAGAGCATTCATACGGGAGACGGCAAGGCTGGGCGAACCCCTCTACCAATTTACGCTGACCATATGACCATACATGTTATAGCTAGTTGACGCGCGCCCGCTACCATTTGGTGTCGTTTTCGTGTCGCACTAAGAGCTCCAAAAAAATGGTTAATTGTGCAGTTTCCTCTTGCAAAAGGCGATCCAGCTACTCAAATCTTCGAGATCATGGCGTTTCTTATCACATGTAAGTATAAAATATACATCAACGTGTTTTATTTGTTTACAATTTGGAAGTAATTTTTATACTGTTACGATAGAAAAATACAATGGTGCGATGGTAGCTCAACACAATACACGGGCGTTATATTATCTGTGACACGGGCATTTGCTTAGTGCTGGGACAACGTGAGTGTATGATGCTTATTCATATTTTTATTTATCATTCACTCCGAAGTTTGTTTATTGTTTAACCAGATAATGTTAATATCGGTGCATAGATTATAGGTAGTATAAGATTAAAATAGAAATTCAAGTGGAATTTAATTGAACAAAAAAATATCAAGAAAATATTACTTATTATTTTGCTTCAACTTTGCGTTGTCGTTTTAAAAAACTTTTCCTATACACTTACTTACTCTAACCAATTTTTCGACTGCGTCTCGCTTGATTTTAAGCCTATTAAATAATATATATTGATATTTTACAAAATGCAATGTAAGTTAATACTCCAGTTAGAAAAATGTCATGTAATGTCCTCTAAATTTTATGTTGTAGTTAAGGTCATAAGTACAAAAAATGAGCTATTTTTTGTACTTTTAGTTATTATTATACATTAGTAAAGAGCACAAAGCAAGTGATTGTCGTGAAATATACAGAGAAAATTTTAATAATGCAACATCATTATTAAAATCACACAATAAAGCTTTTTCTTCTTATTTTAGTGGCTTTGAAGTTTGTACGGCCAATGTAAACAAAAACACTTTCAACGTCACGTTATGTATGACAAATGAATATCATGTCTGTACTGCATGTAAATAAAAACTTTCATAGTAGTAAATATCTACTAAGCTAAAATGGTAGAATTAACGTTATATACGAATTAACTTTAACTCACATTTTTTGGTGCAACATAAAGGAAAATGCCCGATATCGTCCCAAGCGTTATAACACGTTGGGCCTTATCGCAAATGATAGGTTTTCTAAAATACTAATTTTGTTTGTATGGCAGTAAGTTGCTATCTCGTGCTTTTTACTTGCACGATATAGCAAATTGCTGCCATATGAGCAAAGCTAAACGAAAAAGTACCTATCTATGAAACATGTTTATAACTATGTAGATATGTAATAAAATCAGAAATCAGTTCTTGGTATAGTAACAATACTCACGTAAAACATGTAATACATTCCCGGTATCCCCCCACCCTCCCACTGCACCCCGCGCTAGCTTGTTTCGACGTGTTCAGGCAGGTAGAAGTGTAGAATAGTAGAATAGTATTTGACACAATAAATGTCTGACTAATTATATGTGTATTTATTATTTATCTTACTTTATTACATTACCCTTAAGATATACCCCTTTATTCATTATCCTTCTGGGATTGCCGGATAAAATTTTCAAAATCATTGGAAAATTGAAAACTTAGCGGGCAAAGCCGGTGCTGGGTCGGAATCTAGTCTCTATACTACATCACTACATATTATAAAAAATAAAACCGACTTCAAAAACACCAAAAAGCTATAAATAATAATAAAACAAGACTACATTATGACATTACAGTTTTATATCGAAGTTGGTGCCAAATTTTAAGTAACTGTTGTTCTTATATTTTTGAAGAGTTTCAAGGTGATCATTGCTTGGTATCGACTTCAATAGAAAACTGTGACGTCGTAAGTAGTCTTATATTATTATTATTTATGACTTTTTTGTCAACATGTAGGATAAAATGTATGCTGAAAAAGTATAAGGATCCTGTGGGATACCAACAACTAATAAAAATCAGAAATCAAATCAACGGGGACAAAGTTGTGAGCAGAGAGCTAGTTTGAGTAGAGAGCTAGTCTGTTCCCCGAGAGCTGATACGCATCGGAGCGCTTACTGTGTTTCGTTAACTGAAAATATAAATCGTTGACAAATTCATAAAAAACGTTGACAGACAACAAGTTTTGAGGCGAGCCTAACGCAATCTGCAACAAAGCTTATTATTTGTTCCGAATCCAACACGATTTTCGGCAGTGCGAACGCAAAAGCATACACAACAAATTTTGAGATTTGTATCATACAACAAGTTGTAAAACATTGCATGTTTTATGTTTCTCAGTGCAAACGCACGGTTACATTTCAATCATTCACTCACGACGACCCAAATAGTTACTCATTCTTTGTGTCACATCACTAGGGACATTCATTCTTTGTGGTGGGGCGATTGCGTAGATACACGTTAATTTGTCGATGTGTGTGTGTTTCTTCATTGTAGGGTAATATTTTCATAGTGTGTGTATGTAAACATAAGAACAACGTCTCTGTAAGTGTATTCTACATTTTCGTAGTGTGCGTGCGTGTTTATCTCGCCTCCCGCGAAAAGTGGCAGAAAAATTTACACTGCGATTTGTTGCGTACCGCATCCATAGGTTAAATGATCTAAGTACACTATAGATAGAATGAACTTTTCCTTTCTACATTAGGCAAATTGAAGTTTTAATCTGGACTATCGAAAAGTTATACCTACGCCTATGGTCGTAGTATTGGCTTCTAAGAGAAAACAATCATATTTGATATATGACTCAACTCAACATACCCTCGAAACTATTAATTTAAGAGTAAGAGCAGACCAATTCAGCGAGTTATAATTGTTAATGACTCCTTTAATTTAAAAATCCAGCCAACTGAGAGATGGACTCGCGCACTGACGGTTCCGTAGAATCTTATCTAAGTATATAAGTACCTAACTTGATTTTTTCACAGCTGAGTTTCGTACAAACTTATCTAAGTATATACAACGTGTCTCATAGCTCCCCATAAAAATTATAATATTTATTTAACCGAAAAGAAAGAGTCAACCTTAATTATACCACGACGTTGCATCCTCGAGATTTATATATTAACCAGGTAGTCCACTTTCCAATGTACCGGGCACCAAGCACAATTTTAGAGCGAAGACATAAAAATAAAAAGATAGGTAGGTAGTTTTAGTATTATTCACCCGCTCGAGCGATGTTACGCCGTTTGACTCATTCGCTTTCTTTGTGCGGGCATCACAGCATCGGAATATTAAAGATCAAAGTTTTATTATTTTATAACTTTATTTTTAGTGTGTTGTGTAGTTGTTATAGATACCACGACGTTGCATCCTCGAGATTTATATATTAACCAGGTAGTCCACTTTCCAATGTACCGGGCACCAAGCACAATTTTAGAGCGAAGACATAAAAATAAAAAGATAGGTAGGTAGTTTTAGTATTATTCACCCGCTCGAGCGATGTTACGCCGTTTGACTCATTCGCTTTCTTTGTGCGGGCATCACAGCATCGGAATATTAAAGATCAAAGTTTTATTATTTTATAACTTTATTTTTAGTGTGTTGTGTAGTTGTTATAGATATCAATATGTGTAAATGAAAACGTAAGTATTCTAAGCAATATATTAAGGAAAAGATTCGTAAACTAGAGAAACGTTTGCGTCACCGCCGCCGCCGCTGCGAGCATTTTGATGGTGCTGGAAGTACCTATGTAAGTTTAAATTATAAGTGTTTATTGTTTATTATATTGTACTATTTTTTCGACACGTTCTCATCTTTGCATTTCGTTCGTTTAAAGCAAAACTTTATTTCGTGTTTGTTCGAATCAGTAGATTATATTTAGCTCACTAATTAATTTCATTTTGAAATTTATTGAGCAACAAAAGAGCCTTGCTATTTGCGCATTGCCTAACGTTACTGTTTAATTAGAAAATATTCTGTATACAGTGTTAAATAAAATGGTATCCACAGAATACCAGCATCAAAGCACTCTGTGCCTCTGCATGCGGGGCCTATTTGGCCTAAAATCTATCTGAATATATATTTATATTTTTTTGTTACATTGTGTGTTGTATTTTTTGTACCAAATAAACGTCTATTCAAGCAATAATTCATAATTACTAAAGAACCGTGAATCGGCACTTTGAAACACGCCTTGTACACGTGTTTAAGTGTTATTATTTCTTTATATTTATAGAACAGTGTGCCTTGGAACTATGATGCGATTATAGTCACGCACAGTACTACGATGCGATTGTAGTCATGTTTTTTGGTCAGATTTATTGGTACCGTGACGCGATCACGGTCTCGATCACAACACTTCGTGTCATGATGCGATAATGAACTAGCTTATTTTTTCAACAGAATGTTATTATCTCTTTATATTTTATAGAACTGTGTGCCTTGGATCTATGATGCGATTATAGACACACACAGTACTACAATGCGATTGTAGTCATGATTGTTGGTCATATTTATTAGTACCGTGACGCGATTACGGTCTCGATCACAGCACTTCCTGTCATGATGCGATCATGACCTAGCTTATTTTTTGAAATAATGTTATTATTTCTTTATATTTTATAGAACAGTGTGCCTTGGAACTATGACGCGATTATAGTCACGCACAGTACTACGACGCGATTGTAGTCATGTTTTTTGGTCATATTTATTAGTACCGTGACGCGATTACGGTCTCGACCACAGCACTTCCTGTCATGGTGTGAGCATGACCTAGCTTATTTATTCAACGGAATGTTATTATTTCTTTATTTTTTAATAGAACAGTGTGCCTTTGTACTATGATGCGATCATAGTCGCGCACCGTACTACCACAGTATAGAGAATGGTACTACGATGCGATTGTAGTCATGTTTTTTGGTCATATGTACACAGGCTGAGGATAGCCTCGCAGAATATGACTCGCCTCGCAGAATATTAGTAATGTTACTCGCCGACAAACTACTTCGTAGTTTTGTGTTTATGTTTATAATAGTACATTTTGTTAAATAAAATAAAATAAAAATCTATGGAGATGATGAATTGGCTTCAGTGTGTTCACATACATCCCATATGTTCAGTCAGTGGTTCATGTGACTGAAACTTGTAATGAGTGACAACCTAGTAATGTACAGGTGATGACATCAGAAGCATCAGCCGAGTGTCCCATACCATCCACTAGCTCTCAGGTACTTGTAAATGATGTTAACCCTCCAGCAACCAATTTATTTGAGAATATTTTAGAGGTCTTAGGGACCTCAAAAGGGAAACACGAGCTTTTCGGAACAAAAATCCAGGATGAAATCTCTGAACGTTGGGGTCATATATAGTGCGGAGGCTTAAATAAGGATTAAAAGAAAGAGTTAGAGGGCAACATCTTCATACCTGAAAACTTTCAATTAGTTAAAAGACCCAAATCGAATCCTGAAATCACTGCTGTGTTACTCAAAGAAATCAGCTTATATTGGAACTTCATTATAAAAACACGCTTAATCGAAGGAAATTAATAATGTATTCATTAGATTATAAGTTTAAAAAGATATTGCACGTGTACGAAGTGATTCATTTCTCTTTGGCGGGAATCTCACTAATAAAATTAAAGCATCGAAGTTGGCAGAAATATCGACTCCAAATCAAGAAAGTTCCAGCGGCGAGTACTTCTTCTTCTAATAGGCCTTCAGTCAGCCAGCAGGGAAACTGCAAAGCTTCACCGCGTCAAATGCCACGCACGCAGAGACGTGGTTAGGCGAGGAGTCACTCGTACCATTAGTCTGCGAGAAAAGCACCTGTAGTAGATCGATATCAGACAACGAAGTCTCGACCAAAGGCGCCGATCAAAACATAATAGAAAATAATAATAATAATTATTATTATTATGATCTTTATTTACCTTCTTTCTTAAATATAATTTTTTTTTACAATATAAATATAAAAAATATAAATATTATAAAAAAACCTACATCTAGCGGGTCCATCGGCAGCGAGATAATGCCCAAACTACCGGTGGTTAGGGCTGCAGGGTGAGGAACCTCCTGACAATTATTATTATTATTATTTTGGTACTTAAATGAAAATTTTTTTCACACCTGAAAAAAAAATACAATCGCACCAGTTCTCTTATGAGTTGTAACGGGTAAAACGGATTACAAATTTCTTTTTAAGAAACCGAATCTCAAAGATGTTTACCTATAAGTTCACGTTTTTCACAGTCAAATATTGTGACATTACGTTATGAAATTAAGAAGTTATACTAAATGAGAGCAGTAAGATGATGCAATGATGAATTAGATCAATTTATATATAAACTAACTAGCATAATATTTCCCACCTGTAATGCTCTTTTCTTGCTAATTGTCAAAATTTGGGAAAGAAAACAAATTTAATCCTTGACTTATTGAAATAATAAGCTTTAGATATATGTTTACATACAGTTTCCTTATGCATAAGCATAATAGAACAATACAATCATAAGCCAGCCATCATAATAATAGCCAGATACAATCATATCCTTAGAGTTGTAAGTTAAATTAAAGAGAATCAGGTACCTATTATTATAATAGATACAGAAATCTATACAATCAAAGGGCAGAATGGTTCGGGATTTTTTATCAATCTCGGTATCAAACTAATATAGCTAAAAATTGGGTACAAATCTGGGTAATGGAATACACCAAATGAAAATGTTTTGTTTTTTTTTTTAAGATTAGCATTCCCCGTAACGGTGGTTAGTGGATCGTACCTTCGACTTTAAGTTCTTGCGATCACGGGTCAATGATACTGTACTCCAATTCCTTAGATTTTATATGTTTTAGATATGTAATTCCACAGAATTCTTCCTTGTTATACTAGTTGTTTCTTAGTTCCTCCACTGAAAAACCAGACAGCCAAGCCTTAAGGGAACTGTCCTGGAGATTCATAGTACAGTGTTGGGTTAAATATATGTAACATGTCTATGATCCGGGGCCGGGGCTCTCACACTGGGTTTTACAAACATAATTTTTAATAAATTGTTATATTTTGTTATTTGTTGGATTATAAAAATAACATATGGAGGAGAGAGCACCTATTTTGTGTACAACTACTACCATTAATTTAAAGAAAATAGCCTTTGTGAGTTATTTGCCAAGGAGTGATCTGAAACTTTCTATGGTGAAAATCTAGAATATTTATAACATGAAATCTGTAAATATTGTTCATTAATCCACCAAGATGCCGCTTACTATCAGGTTTTTTTTATGAAATAGGGGATGTAAAAGACGGATTTTGGGAATATAATGTGTTTGAAAAAAAAAAATCCTACCTACCAAAAAACTTAATAAAATCTGTTCTAAATCAAAAAGAAAATTCAAGTAATTAAGATATACCTAAGGTACCTTGGTAATTAGCGTAAGTACTTAAATTATTATAACAAATTGATGAATCATTCGGAGAATCCTTATTATTTATAGCTAAATATGTATTGCGTGTCCTGAGCCTTGATCTCGAACTGGAAACAAAACCTCGAAGGTCGCGTGCACTTGATATATTCCAACGAAACTATTTTGTAATTTTTCTTGAATAAAATGAAAAGCAGAAGAAATAATATACTTCGATTATAACTAGGGATTGATTTTTCTAAGGTCAAGGTATTGGTAAAGGAATCACACCCATAATACCCCAACCAGTTACACCACCTATGAAACTCTTGTTATGAACTATCAATTTAGATGTCTATTTTTTAGCCACTACGCATCAATCGTCGAAACATTATCTTAGATTTAAATTTGAGCAAATAACTTAAGAATTTCAATGTCTTCCCTTTGCATTTGCTTCAGCTTCATACATTTTCACTAAGCTTTTGAAACCCATATTATCTTATCTTAGAAGTCTAGTTTACTATTATAAATTATTTAGGTGATTTTCTGGAAATTCTTATCATGATTCTATCAAGAGTCTATCATGCGTAATAAAACTCTTATTCACTGATTTAGATTTTGTTATAAATTATAAAAAAAAGTCAACATATACCGAATTAACGACAAACTTTCTTTTTTTTTCTCTCTTCTAATCAAAAATTTCTCAAAATACTCTAAACATCCTACCTGGTTAATATATAAATCTCGAGGATGCAACGTCGTGGTATAATTAATGGTTAAACAAACTTACCTTTGTGATGTTTGACCATAATTATACGAGACGTTGCATCCGAAGAGATTTATACTCCCTCCCTACCCATTATTTGCTGTGTTGCAAATAAATACCCAATGTTTTTGAGAAATTTTGCTCTAAAGGAATGAGTCAAACGGCGTAACATCGCTCGAGCGGGTGAATAATACTAAAACTACCTACCTATCTTTTTATTTTTATGTCTTCGCTCTAAAATTGTGCTTGGTGCCCGGTACATTGGAAAGTGGACTACCTGGTTAATATATAAATCTCTTCGGATGCAACGTCTCGTATAATTATGGTCAAACATCACAAAGGTAAGTTTGTTTAACCATTAATAACTTGTCATATCAATCAAAATTTATGAAAATTCAATTTTAGAACAGTTTAAGGTTGGCACTTTTGATAGTTTAAATGAAATTAAATACTATAATTTTTTGGGGAGATATGATACACGTTGTATGAGTTCCTAACTTGATTTTTTCACAGCTGTAAAAGACTGTGGACCCGATCATTCGATATATATTTCAGATTGAAATCTCTTAGGCGTTCCCGAGAAAAGGAGTCTTGCTTGACAGACAGACGGACGGACGGACAAGAAAGGGATCCTATAAGGGTTCCGTTTTTCCTTTTGAGGTGGAAACTATTATAGAGAAACGGGCATTTTTTAAAAATATCCATCTGGCACATTAGTACTAAAAATATTTTATGTATTTCAGCACTTTTTTTTTTTTTAAATAATTTGTGCTTGTTCCAAATTCAAAATGTTTTTAATCACTCACACTCACTTACTCACAGTGAGTGGACCAGACAGATGATATTGCTTTGTTGAGATTAAGCTGTGATTGTCGTGCCTGGAAAAAGTGACAGGAGTTAAGGTACTGTTTTAATGAACAAGAAATTAAACTACCTACTTATATGCTTAAATAGTAGAATAAGTTTTATTAGTGACCAGTCTATCAGTTATCTACGTACTAACCTATCTATAATTGCACTAAGATTTACACTGTCTTATATTTTTTAACCATATTCTTCATAATGTGTCCGCTTCGAGGGAACTTCAAGCCGGCGTCCGCTAGTTCGTCGAAGGAGACCTCCCTGATAGTCTCGAAGCCGCATCTCTCGGCCAGCTTCTGTGAGGCGGGGCCGGTGAACAGGGTCTCTGTACCCTCGAGCCCATGCGATAGACAAAGAGGTTCCCTGCAATATTAATGTATAGGTATTATATGGGGCCTGAGGGATGACAGTTGTGTTGTGCCGGTTAGGAACGTGCTTATCATCACTATAACTGCCTCCGTGGTTCAGTGGTTAAGATCACCGGGTACTAATCTGGAGGTCCGGAGTTCGAATACCCATGAGAACAGAAGTTATTCTGCCCGGTTTGGTTGGTGGTCCTGAACTTTGACCAGAATGGCAAAAACAATGGCAGAATGCGTCTGTCTGCCACCTGAAGATGTCAGTCCCGGATTCCTCAGTTGTTCAACAGGGCTTAGGGACCAGGTGGGGGGGGGGGGGGGGGGGTCTGCCATCAATCGGATCAGTACGGGCGTAGGTAAACGAAGTCAATTATCACTGCTTAAAACGGAACCCCACATGACTCGAGGTAGGACGTTATCAGCGTAGCTATTATTACTGATGAGGTATCCCTGTTGAAACAAAATATATGGCTATCTTCCATTGCGCTAGTACCTGGCAGCCAGTATCCGAGCACCCAGCTTGGCGCCGCGGTACTCCCGCACAACCACCAGACCTAAAGCACTCAGCGCCATGTCTAGCCCCATGTGCTTTATGCCATTGCTAACTTTTTTCACGTAGCTGACTGCATCGCAGGCATTACGCGCAGCCGCGCCTTTGACCTGTTCAATATATAGTATATCTAAAAACTACTGAAATCTCCTCCAGTTAAGTTTTTACCCGACTTAGCCGTTATCCAGAAACACCAGTGGGACTTGTTACTGAGTTGTCTGCGCGAAGCAAAGCATTCGTAAAAATCGTCGTTCGTCTAAGCCAGCCATACTCAAACAGTGGCCAACGGGCCGCATGCGGCCCGCCAAGCATTTGAAAGTGGTAGTAACACGTTGTAGCTTCAAATTACCTATTATAAATTCAGCAGGATTATTAAGCGCAGCGCAGGGCACTGATAGCGCGTGTTAATGAATAATTATACAAATTTAGAAGTTATTTTTAAAGAGAAAAGAAGGAGTACGCTGAATATTGGATAATAGTGCTTGATCAATATAAGACTATTAAAAAATGCGCCCAAATTCTGCTTACGTTGTTTGCATTGACATTTCTTTGTGAGTCATCTAATTCAAAAATGAAATATGCAAAGAACGTATGATACGGAAACCGGCTTACAAATTCTGTTATATTTTAGTGTCTTCGCGGATATTTAACCGACTTCGAAAAAGCAGCCAAGCAATGATAATCTTGAAAGTCTTAAAATTATAAGATTATCTTAAAATTATAATTAATAGGCTAGATGACTAAAAAAATGTTTTTGTTTTAATAGAAGCTAATTCATATAATAAACAGAAAGAAAAAAATCGGTTTTCGAATAACTATAAAAACAACCAAGATATAAGGTATTAAAGATTTTTCTCCATCTCTTTCTAGCAAAACGGCAATTTACAAGGAATTTATATAGCCGTACTCAACAATGACGTCACGGTTGATGTCGGATCTCTGTCTAATCGCCTTCAAATTAACAACTTAAAATGCTTGTATCTAATGTATTTCTAAAATAAGAATTAATATAGTTACTAGAAATTTGGCATCAACTTCATTATAACATTGTGATGTTGTATGTCAATCAATCATCCTAGCTCATATCGTCGCCACCGAGGGGCTCGAGCTTTGTGGTCTTTCTGTGATGCAACAGCGCGCGAGGATGTTTATAAGAGCCATAATAAGAATTTCCACAATGCGCAGCGAGCTGCTTTCTCGTTCAATAAGAACTATCGAACTTTCAAATAGGTTATTTCTAGCAACCAAAGGGTGATATAGTACAAGAGTCTACGTGGGTACCTCTATCGTACCCTGTTTCTGCCCCAAGCAAGGGTGCTTGCATTACTGGGTTTCAGGGAACAAGACAGTGAAAGGACAATGTCGAAAATCGCCCCATGACCAACAAAGATTTGATTCACGTCATAATTATATGCGTATTTTATTTTTATAACACTCATAACAAATATATGTATTCGACGGACAAATCAAAAATATATAAAAGTACTTTTAGAAACAAAACCAAATGAAGTAAAATATAGGAATGGTTATTGTTACCTTTGCTCGATTGAATAGAATTGAGTCGATTTTATGTAGGTATGGACATTTAATTACTTGTATAAATTATGTTTTTCATAACCTACAACGTAAATTAAATTAAAACATACCTGCGTCAATTGACTACTCGCGCGCTATCGCTTGTTAGTTCGTTGTGTTTTTGACTTGCTTTATAATTTCGAGATTTCTTGTTCTTTACTACGTGGCTATAATTAACGTTCTTTGATTGACTGCAATAATTATTATTTAAATAATTGTATAGGTATGGAATATGTGTATTGCTCTAACGATATAAAGTGTTACTTCAACTAACCTCAAAATCTGATTCATTTTGATATTTAATTGGATTTCGAAACTTGTCCGTAGTAATTGACGTGGACGTACAGTATTTACTAAGGTCTAATTATACGAAAATCGTTTTTTCACTGCTGTTGGTATTGGGGCGAACAATGTATGGACGCAGAACAATGTCCTTTACTGGATAGGGTACTGTGACTTTTTACATCTCCTGTAAAATCGCAAGTTGGCAACGTACACTGGTGTCTTTATAGCTATTGCAAAAGGTAACATAGGTCATGTAGCCTTTTACCATCAGGTGGATGGTCTGCTTGTATGCCAGTTCAGTAGTATAAAAAAAAATATCATCATTTCAGCTAAGAGACACCTACATTTACATAGGTTTCCCTCAGGGATCCCCAAACCGATTGGTCCTGCGCCTCTCGCATCCAGCGGCTACCACGACCTTTGTCAGATCGTCGGTCCACTTTGGGGGTCTACCAACGCTTCGTCTTCTCGGCCGCCACTCGAGAACCTTTCGCCACAACTACCGTCCGTTCTGCGAGCTATGTGTCCTGCCTGCCCACTACCACTTAAGGTTTGCAATCTTTGCCGTTTATTATTTGTTTGTTTGTATGTTTTTTGTCTGAACGCGCATCACGCGAAAACGGCTAGACCGATTTCAATGAAAATTTTTTAGTTTGCTTACTTAAAGTCAGAATTAGGATCTTGGGTACTTTTTTACCCAACTGCACAAAGAAAGTAAATAAAATGCTTTTTGCCAAAAACGTGGGTCAGTACCGCGGGCATACTACTAATTTATTATACCTAATGATGATAATAGTTCATACTATTTCATGTCTGCCTTGTTGAATTTTAAAACCGATGTCATTTTCATAACCAGCGGCCCCAAAAATCTTAAGAACGGTACCCATATTGTTTTTAAGACTTTGTTACCCCATTTTACCCCTTAAAAGGGTTGATTTTTGAAATACCCTGAAACAGGTATTTGACAATTTAGTTAGAGGATTAACTTCGCGATCTTGGTGCTCCATACACACCTTGAACCCCCTTTTTACCTCTTTGGGGGTGAGTTTTGGAAAATCATTTCGTAGCGCACGCCTACATCATAATAGCTATATGTGTGGCAAATTTCAGTCCGTACAGTGGTTTGGGCTGTGCGTTCATAGATCAGTCAGTCAGTAACGGTTGCCTTTTATATAGATGATGATGCAGTCGCGTAGTAATAGTAAACAAAAATGTACCGGCGACATGTCTCCATCATTAGCGTAGGAGACGTAGCAAGCGTTCAGCGCGACGAGGGTCTTTTGGCCTTCCACCGTGGTGTAGACTCCGAGGCTCATGCGCTCTGAGAGCATCTTCGTCCAAATCTCCTTGAATTCCCCTAAGCTGACGGAGTCTTCGGCGAGGCCTGGAAAGGTCAAATAATGTTTGTCATCAAAATAAGGTTAAATGAAATGACTGAAAAATAAATTGCGTCAGATATGCCTGTAAAATGATGGTGTATAAAAATGTCAACTGTTGCTGAGCAAATGCCGTCATATTGGTATGCCAATTAGGCATTTTCCTTGGCATATACATATATTATTTTGATCTGTAGACGGATAGTAGACGGTTTACAGCTTAGGTAATATGCCTTTTAGACATTCATTCAGATAGACACTCTGATCAGAGAGGGCCAAATGTAATGAGAGTGGCCTAATAAGTATGTAATCATAAAAAGTTACTATAATCTATCTTGTTAATCTATATTTGTTACCGAACTCCTCCAAAACGGCTTGATCGATCTTTATGAATTTTTTTGTGTATGTTCGGTAGGTCTGAGGTAGGTAGGTCGTAAACTATTTTTTATTATGGCGAAACGTAGTTCGCCGGCACAGCTAGTCTAATATATAAAAATCTCGTGTCACAGTATTTCTTACTTAGGCCAAGTTCCAGCAACAGGCCGCGCGCATGCCGTGCACTATTTACACGAACCGTTTCGACCCACTTTTGACCCCCCAGTAGCTCAGTGCCTATTGCAAGGACCGAGATAAAATTGTACCTACGAATCTTATACTAGTACCAAAGCAGTATTCCAAATTTCATAGATATAGCTTCAGTAGATCCTGAAATATGATCCTGAGAAAATAGCAAATTTTGGCACTGACTGATTCACTCACTGACCGGTAATCAAAACCTTTAGGCCTTTTCCAATTGTCCTAGCGTTATGAAATTTGGCACACAGGTCGTGTGTTATATGTAGATTAACAAACATTTAAGAAATCGGTCAAGCGTGAGTTGGCTCAATCTAAAATCTAATTTTTTTTTTTTTTTTTTTTTTTTTTTATGTAAGGCCCGGCAAATGACCTCCTCCCGCCTGATGTTATGCGGTGAAAGAGGCCCAAATGAGTTGACAGATAGAGTAGAGACGACATCCACTATCCTACCTGCCCGCCCCTTGCCGGCCTAAAAGATGCTTTTTCACACCTCTTTTGAAGGAACCCATGTTGTAGGATGGAGGAAACACGTGCGCAGGTAGAGAATTCCAAGTGTGGGATGAACGACAGAAGAAGGAATCTTGGAATTAAAAAATAATTAAAAAAAAAAAAAACCAGTGACACAATGAGAATACGATGAGGAGGGGGGGGGGGGGGGGGGGGAGGATAGGTGGAGGGGGTATAACATATGTCATAAGAAATTTAAGAAATCGGTCAAGCGTGAGTTGGCTTAATCGAATATCGAATTTTTAATAAAAATATTTATGAACCAGTGATAATCTATGATTTAGAACGTGTTAAAACTAAATTTGAAATACTCAGTCAGGTATATGTTTATCGCGAACAATTCCCCATACCTATGTTTGTCTTATGCCATCACAATACATAAAAGCCAGGGTTTGAGCCTCGACTGTGCTGATATAGATATTGGCTCATCTATATTTTCCTGTGGTCAGGCTTGCGTGGCTCTATCTAGAGTGAAAAATCATAACGGA
Source organism: Schoenobius gigantellus (assembly GCA_963935595.1). Taxonomy (NCBI): domain Eukaryota; kingdom Metazoa; phylum Arthropoda; class Insecta; order Lepidoptera; family Crambidae; genus Schoenobius; species Schoenobius gigantellus. Next base: position 5,916,882 of record OZ012544.1, on the reverse strand, counting down.
GTCCATTTAATCAATTTTGACCTAAGTTAAATCAAGGCGCAAGATAGCGCTATTGTTGAATATAATAGGCTTAGGGAACTGTTTCGACCTGATTTACCCAAATTATCGTGAAAAACGTAGGGTAAAAAAAGTTCCTGACCGGGAGTGGGCTCTGCGGCCCAATTTAGCTCGAGCTCAAATTTCAGATGATTTGCCTACAAAAAAAGTTGCTCTGAAACGCAAAATGACTTCTAAGGTTAACAATGGACGCGGGCGTGGCTAGGGCTTGTAATTCGAATAATCGAATATTCGAATATTGCGAATATTCGGTCATTTTCATTATTCGAATATTGAGGAACATAAAATTCGAATATTCGAATTATTTTTATCTATCCGAGCATCGTCGGTGGCGCTGTGGTCTCGGCACTGGTCTGTGCCCCGCGAGTAGAATCTGGAGGCCCGCGATCGATCGTGCCATGTACCAATGTGTATTTCGTTTCACAAATGTCATAATGTACATTTATATGACGCTCCTACGGTGTAGGAAAACATCGTGAGGAAACCTGCATACACCTGCGAACTAATTCAAAGGTGTATGTTGAAATCAACCAATCCGTACTGGGCTTGGTTTGACTAAGGCCTAATCGTCCTAACATAACTGGTAAGGGTAGGCTCGTGCCCCTCGGTGGGGACGTATATGAGCTGTGATGATGATGATTTATTTATTTATTTAAGATAGGTACACAAACAGCACATAATATTACACACTTATTAATCTGAAGTATAACAGAACAATTCCAATACATGTGCCTGTCCATGTTGAAAACCTTGTTTATAGTTTTAAGACCTTGACATTGTCTGTCACTAAATAAAACAGTTGCTGATCAATTCATAATTGTGTATTTTCTTTCATAATAATAATTGTATAAATATGCCGAAATCTCCTGCAAAATCCGGGGCCAAAACCCCACAAGTGGCGACCAGTGAACCTGAGGACCTAACAGGCATCAAAAAAGAAAGGAAAATCATACGTTCCCTGTTCACAAAAAATTGTAATATCTTTGAAAGAATGTTAGAGGACAGGGACACACTCACATCGACAGCGGCTCAATTCAGAAAGGTCGAAGAACTACATAATAATATAAAAGACCTAGATATAGAGGTAAGGAAATATATGCGCGACGGCGAAGAGAAAGAATTGGAAGATGAGTTGGAAAGCGCATTTGAATACCAATCAAAATGGATCACTTTAGACTTGAAGTATAAATTACGTTGTACCAATAGTTCACCCCAAGATACCGGAAGAAGAAACTTCAAACTGCCCAAACTACAATTCATTACATTCGATGGAGATCTTAAGAACTGGCTGGCCTTTTGGGGACAATTCTCAAAAATTGACGCCGACTCAAGTATTGACCAAACAGATAAGTATCAATACTTACTCCAAGCGATGAAGGAAGGTTCTGAACCACGATTTTTAGTAGAAAGCTTCACGCCAATGAGTTACTATGAGTGTTTATGTCAGCTGAAGGCCAGGTTTGCCCGCGAGGAACTTTTGATCCAAGTTTATGTACGTGAGTTGTTAGCTATGGTAAATAGACGCGAACATAGTAATGTCACTACACTATACGATAAGCTTAGTGCACAACTAAGGGCTCTTGAGACTCTTGGCGTAGCTAAAGATAAATTTGCTGCATTTCTATTGCCCATGATCGAATCCGCTCTACCGCAGGATATGTTACAGTTATGGGAAAGGACAAAGAAAGACAGCACGAACACTACATCAGAACTTTCGGAGCTACTAACATTCCTTAGAAAGGAGGTAGAAAGTGAACAGCGGGTCTTACTAGCAAAAAGAACTTTTTCAGATGGAAGTAACGACACGGAGACTTCAACATCACATATTAATCAAGAGCCGACCGCTAGCTGTTTACTTACCGGTACGTCTAAGAAAACATTTGTATGCGTATGGTGCGATAAAAATACTCACAGTAGCGTAGAGTGCTTTAAAGTTAATAAGATGAGTATCGATGAGCGTCGTGAATACCTGAAAAAGAAGAGAGTGTGTACCTTATGCCTTAGACCGGGCCATTATTCGAAGATATGTAGAGCAAATGTCAAATGCATCGTATGCGGTCTGCGCCATTCGGTAGTATTCTGCTCAGGAAATAAACAGTCTCTGAATAGTAATACGTCCCACAGCTCTTCTAATGCTTCTACAGCGCGTGATGATCCTCCGATTACAGCAGCTAACTTCAGTGCGGCGCCGAGGAAGAACCCAAGCACTACATTACTGCAAACTGTTTCGGTGATTGTCTGCAACGGCGGTAAAGAAATGACAGTCCGCGCTATGTTCGATAACGGGGCTCAGCGTTCCTATTTATGTGACGATATAGCGCGAAAACTAGAAATTTCTCCTTTAGGTAATGAAACGATAACTCATTCTTTATTTGGCGGGGTTAAACTAAATTCAAGTCTGTACAATATTTATGATATTAAGGTAATGAATGTAAATAAAAACTTTGCGTTTCAACTTACTGTCCTAGGACAACAATGCATCTGTCGTGACATTCCCAAATACACCTCCACTGACCTCACACAACTACTAGCCAAATACAACATTACACTGTCAGATGACAATAGATCCGATGACATAAGTCTTTTGATAGGTGCCGATTTTTCTGGTTTGGTTTTAACAGGTGAAATGGTCAAATTGCAAGAATCATTGGTTGCAATTAATACAAAACTCGGTTGGACTCTCCAAGGTAAAATAAATGGTCCACCAAGCACATACTTGCAAGCAACCACTAATATTGCTATGTTTTGCTCTTCAGATATTTCAAACTTTTGGTCTTTGGAAACATTAGGCATCCGTGATCCAGTTGAAACTAAGACCAAATAACAGTCTGAAGAAGAAGTGTTGGCAACATTTGAAGAAAATGTGACTATTAACAAAGAGGGACGGTTCGAAGTAAATCTTCCATGGAATGTAGGTCATGACGAGTTATTAAATAACTATGATTTAGCCTTTCGTCGACTTGAGTCTGTAACGAAAAAATTGCAGTGTAACGACTTATACGAAGGGTACAATAAAGTTTTTAATGAATGGCGTGCCTTAGGTATAATTGAAGTCGTACCGGACCCACACATAGATCAAGAATCGTCACACTACCTGCCACACCATCCTGTCATAAGGGAAAAAAGTCTCACGACGCGGATAAGACCGGTATTTAATGCTTGCGCAAGAGACAAAAACGGTAAGTCGTTAAATTTATGTTTAAGCAAAGGGGTCAATCTGCTCGATCGAATTCCCAAATTGTTAAATGGATTTCGTCAAGGGGCTATAGGCGTTACTTCTGATATCACCAAGGCTTTTCTGCAGATATCAGTGTCACCAGAAAATAGAGATATGTTAAGATTTTTGTGGTGGGACGATCAAGGCAAATTGACTACTTACCGTCACTGTAGAGTGGTATTTGGCTTGACATGTAGTCCTTTCCTACTATCGGCTATAATTCAGCATCACTTGAATCAGGTAACAGGTGGCTTACGTGACACTGCTACGCTTTTAGCTAACTCATTCTACGTATGTAGATAACTGTGTAGTGAGCTTGAATACGGCGGAAGCTGTACAGAAGTTCCAGGCCGAAGCCGTAGAAGTGATGAGTAAAGCGAAATTTAATCTAACTCAGTGGGTAATATCGCCTGTACCTGGCAAACCTAATGATGATATCGTGTCGGTACTAGGTCTCGATTGGCATACTGCAGAGGACCAGCTTAGTTGTCATATGGACGAATTACCACCAGCGTGCGAACTAGGTAAGATTACCAAGAGACGCTTGTTATCTTTAGCCCAAAGGATATACGACCCAATCGGGTTTTCCTCAGCAGTAACGTTAGTACCTAGATTAATCCTTCAGGAAGCATGGCGCCGTAAGTTGGATTGGGATGAGAAAATACCAAGCGACCTGGAAAATAAGTTTATCAGCTGGCACGAATCCTTATCTAACTTAAAATCATGTAAAATACCGCGTCGACTAACTGATGCCATTTTCAGTGAATGCTCTTTACAGTTACACATGTTTTGTGACGCTAGCGGTCACGGATATGCTGCGTGTGTGTACTTACGAGCTGAATTACCATTAGTAAGACTTCGTTACGACTAATTTCGGCGAAGTCAAGAATAGCTCCTCCAGAGAAACTCACCATCCCACGGCTGGAATTACTCGCAGCCTTAATTGGTTCTCGTTTAATAACCGCGGCACGGGAGGATTTAAATCTAAAATGCGATGAACGCTGCTGGACTGATTCTGGCGTAGCTTTGTGCTGGATCAAGAGAGAGTTACCATGGAACACTTATATAGGAAATCGTGTTAAAGAGATTCGTAAAAATACAGATGTTAATAACTGGTTTCATATTCCAGGCACGTCGAACTGGGCTGACATGGCGTCTCGTGGTTGTGATGCGGCCCACCTTGTTTCTTCCCGCTGGCTAGAGGGACCCACGTGGCTCACTATGCCACCTGAGAAGTGGCCAAGCTCGCCTCTCATCGTAGACGAGGTGCAAGTGGAACGTGAGCTGAAAAGACTACGTTGTGTAATACGAACATCTGTCCCGTTAAAGGTATGACTAGCAAACTTTTATATTTTTCCAAATACACCAATTTTATTCGTATGGTGGCATGGGTGCTTAGATTCGCACACAATACACGCACTAATGATAAACTGATAGGAGAACTAAGCTACGAGGCGTATGAACAAAGTGAGATGAGAGTAATTAGAATGTTACAAGCTGAGAATAAAGAATATATTGAGAAAAAGATACAAGGCCTTACGTATTTTACTGACAAAAATGGGCTGATAAAAATAAAAACAAAATTACTACTTACCAATGTTCCAGAGACCACGAAGTTTCCCACTGTGATACCTGCAACGAGTCCACTCGCTCGCCGACTGGCAGAGCAGCGCCACGCGCAGCTTCAGCACGCAGGCCTCGGCACGGTGATGGCTGACTTACGCGCCAAATATTGGATCATAGGCGCAAGACATTTGGTAAAGTCAGTTATTGCTAAATGCAACGTTTGCGGACGTTACAGAGGCAAACCGATATGTACGCCTACAGCGCCAGTCGAGCGCACGCAGTGCTCTGCAGCGTATGAGGCTACTGGCGTCGATTTAATGGGGCCTCTATATCTACGTGGAGAAGGAAAATACTGGATAGTGCTGTACACATGTGCTGTCTATCGTGCAGTACATTTTGAAATAACACAGTCACTATCCACTGAAGCTTTTATCATGACATTGCGTCGTTTTATAGCACGTAGAGGTAGAGTCAGAGTCATAATAAGTGACAACGGCACTAATTTCGTTGGCACAAAGAATTTGTTGTCAACACTCGACTGGGACGAGATTAAACGCTTTTCCACCATACAGGGTATTACGTGGAAACTTAACGCCCCCACGGCAGCGTGGTGGGGCGGCTTCTGGGAAAGGTTGATCAGGATTTTGAAGGACTTATTAAAAAGAATACTCGGGCGATCTATAGTCACTTACGTAGAGCTAGAGACCATCCTATGCGATTGTGAGGCCACGATGAATGGACGTCCGCTAACATATATTGAAGACGACAACACTTTCTCCCTTGAGCCGTTAACGCCAGCACATTTCTTACGACCGCTGCCGTCAAGTGATGTAAATGACTTTGACCTCTTAGATAGTAAATGTTTGAACAAGCGACTTCGTTATCTACAGAAACTTAGAGAAGATTTTCGTCAACGGTTTCGGTCAGAGTATCTTACTACTTTAGTACAAAGGGGAAAAGAGAAGAAAGACATTATAAAAGTAGGAGATGTTGTTTTAATCGAGACAGAGGAGAAGAGAATTAAATGGCCTCTTGGTGTCGTGGAGGAAGTATATGAGGGTCGAGACGGAATCAGTAGAACAGCCAAGTTAAGAACTTCTGTTGGGTATAAAGTACGTCCTTTTCAACGCTTGTATTTACTTGAGGTCACTGATTCCAAATCAGAATTGCCGCAAACAGGTAGGTTAACACCTGAAGTTATACCAACAAAGTTGAATTCGGTAGATACTCCTCAAGTTGTACCTGAGACAGTGACTCGTTCAGGTCGAGTCGTTAGAGTACCCAGTAGATTGAACATTTGAATTTTGTACACTACGATAAACATAACACACACCCAACACATACATAACACACCATAATTTCAATTTTATTCATATTCGAAGTTGTATTGCAAGCAAGTACGAGTTATCGTTTCATTTTTTATTTTTTAAAAGGGATGTTGTTGTGAGTGCTACAAGTATTTTCGGTTTGTGTTAACGCACGGTGATGCGACCGGGCCAAGTCCCATTTTGTAATTATTTTAATTTAATGTAAGTATTTCCTTTTGGGCGTGGAGGATGTTGAAAACCTTGTTTATAGTTTTAAGACCTTGAAATTGTCTGTCACTAAATAAAACAGTTGCTGATCAATTCATAATTGTGTATTTTCTTTCATAATAATAATTGTATAAATATGCCGAAATCTCCTGCAAAATCCGGGGCCAAAACCCCACACATCCCATGACAGGCGTACACAACGTTATTCATATAAACTACGGCTTTCTAGGTTAGTAGGTATATTTTATAATTCATTAAAGTTATTATTACATACATACTCAAGCAAAATTTTTATTTCACTATTATTTTTTTCATATCGTAGAAGTAGCAAGCTATTTGATTTGATATCTATTTAAAGCTCCTTCCCTAATATTAAGTTTTCTTTGGTTTGTATTCGCAATGTTTAATGTTTGTTGTTAACAAAAATTTGATGTTTTAATTTTGAAATATATGTAGGTATACTTAAATAACAAATTTTGTTTTTTTTTTTCAATTTACTTCTATTGTTTTTGAACTGCTTACATAAAATATTATTTATTACAGTAAAATATTTGCATGTGGTTACTATTCGAATAGTATTCGAATACTTCGAATATGCCCTCTAAAAATAACGAATATTCAAATATCTAAAATGTTCGAATAATTACAAGCCCTAGGCGTGGCACAAAAAGAAAAAAAATAGGTACGATTTCTTGAAAAAAAGTATTGAAATCCCAACAAAAAAATTCCTATTAAAAAGGGGGCCAAGTTCCTATCGGCTAATTGTTCGCCTAAATAAAAAAGGGTTGAAATCCAATCCAATGCCAAGTTTAGATGCACTTTAAAATCGATCATAATCATCTTTATCAACAGCCTGATCCACTGGTAAACATTTGCCATTCCCAAGACTCGCCACCACACCCAGTGCTCCGCCTTCCGCATCCAGCCACTACCCGCCACCTTATTCACGTCAACGGTCCATCTGGCCGAAATTCACTTTACCATACACCCAACTTAAAATATGGTATAGCATTATGTTATCTGTGGTATAGTTGTGAAAATACGTAGGTACTTGGTTAAAAATATCTAAAATTATAATACTTCTAAATTTGAACTTGGCAGGTTAATTTAATTATATAAATAATAAATTGAATTATACAATTAATCAAGTGTTACGTACAGCACGAAAACCTGCCAAATTAATTTCTATTATGTTCTATATCTATATATATATATAAAAATTTCGCGTCACAATTTTTGTCCGGAATAAACTCAAAACAACTTAACTGATTTTGATAAAATTTGGCTTACCGAATGTTATTTTGTCCAATTTTAAAATATAGGATAGTTTTATTATTGTGAATAAAATGGTTTGTAATTATTTGTAAGTTCTATAGATTTGCACCAACAGTATTCCGTTCTGTTGTATTGTTTTCATAGCTAAAACTTTGCCGCCAATGCCATTACGTATTTCAAAATTGTTATATCTTGTTGCTTACGTTATTAAAGTGCTTAGTGGAATGTGTTATGTGGCATCAATAATACAGTCTTTTTAGAAGTTTATTCAGTGTTTTATTGATAAAGTTAAAAAACGTAAGTAAATGTCCAGGTGCTTCAGCTTTTTTTTTATTTAGGGTCAATAGGTTGTCGACTATTTGAGATTTATTTCGACAGTTGTGTGTAGTAATTAATTGCTGTTTCAAAAGTAAATATGTTTACAACAAAGTTGAAAAATAAAATAATTTTATTTGATACCATTTTATTGTTAACAAATTCATATTCGTCCTGCGTGCTAGTAAAGGTCATTGACAGGGTCCAGCAGCTGATCGTACCGTATTGTAAATCGATATGTAGACTAAGTTCATACTTGTTATATTATTATTAAATATGTTTTAAGTTTTTGTAATGTTTTAAGCTTTACTTAAGATATAATTACTGCGTGACGTGTTCGTGCTTGAGAAAAATAAATCTTTTTTTTGTATTTTATGGTTTTCATGATAATATCATAATTTTAACCATAGTTATAGTGATAATGATAATGTGACAGTGTTTATGATGAAAATTACCACCTAAGTAGGTAATTGGTTATAGAGCCCTGAGTTTTTATTGTCTCGCAGATGGTATGAAAAGTAGAGTATTCACCTCTGGAATAAAGCAGTGTCTTCGTCTTAGGCGACTTGAACCCCTCGCTTCACTTAGGACTCTACATAACTCCCTCGCTTCGCTTCAGGAGTTAAATTTTAACTCCGTCGCTACGCTCGGGAGTTAACTCTAGAGTCCCTCGTTACGCTCGGGGTTCAATATGGCGCCCGTGACGTTAGACACTGCTTTAATCCTTGGTGCATAATCTACTATTACGAGTAAATATAATGTCTTATTTTAGGAATCAATTACCAACAATAAATAAACAATGTAAGTAATACCGCAGATAATATAACGGAATACATAATTAATCGACAAAAAAATTAAAGAGAACATGTTCTAAAAACGCACAATAAAGTTTAACGCGTGATTCTTCAATTGAGAAAAATATATTAAAAACAATATCTAGAAGTAATAAAATAGAAGTAACAGAACAAAATCGAAAAAAGATGTATGTTTTTTTCAATCATCACATCAAAGAAGGTGACAAAAAGGTTCCAATGACTCTACTATGAATATTGGAATGCACAGCGTGGTATGGTGCCAAGGTACCCAGCTCTCAAGCTGATAGGAATGCTATTATTCAAATAACAAGCCAGTTAGCCGTGAGACAAGCAATACCAGTTCTGAGTCAAGTTTATAAAAACAAAGTTTGCTACTTTTCCCGTCCACGGAATTTTCTTTTAACGGCCATAAACATGATTTAAAATAGAAGACCATATTTAAGGAGAAGATAAAAATTAGACCTTCCGAGTAGAAAAAGCTCTCTCAATTTCCGAACATAAAGTCAACTTTCTCTATTCTCTTCCACTTGTATTGGAATTTCTCTGCTGCCCTATCTCTGTCAAACGTTTCATTTCATCTAATCAATAAAAATCAAAGAGTTCTTGACCTAATTCTCTCTAATATGTGTGACGTTAGTGTTAAGGAAAGGAATCCAACTATGTCTTGAGTAAGATCGATGGTCATCATCCGGCACTCGAGGTTAATGTTTCTTGTAAAGTAACGCCTAAGCTTCTTAACAAGAAGAATCCATGAACACGTAGCTTTAAACGGGCGGATTATGAAATAATTAATGCGATGTTTGCTCAAGTTGACTGGGCGTCGATGTTTAGTAATGCCGATGTTGATGTGATGATGAATAGATTTTATTCAAAATTAGATGAAATAATCGAACTCTGTGTTCCTAAAATAAAATCTCGCAACAAGAAATATCCAATCTGGTTCTCAGACCCTAATTCCGGAACGTGAAGCATTAAGATCACGCAGTAAGAGGTTTGCAAATCCGAGAGATCTTATAGAATTAAGACGTGCAAGTGACAGAGTCGATAAATTTATGAAGAAATGTTATAATGAATATTTAATTTGTATACAAAATGAAATCACAAAAAACCCGAAGAAGCTTTGGTCTTATATAAAAAACTTACGTAATGGTAAGTCTGATTTACCTAATGAGTTAAGGTTTTTTAAAAAAAAATCTTTATTATAAGTTTTTTCAGTATAAAAATGTCATCCCTATTATTGTGTAACCATTTTGTAAAGTTATCTGGCCTCATTGGACAAAGGAGAGGCCAATATACTATTATGAAAACCAGTTTTATAATTAAGGTACCCAAAGGCACGTCTTTGGACCTCAATACGGCTACATTCCGCCAGTATGTGATATGCGTGACTATGCGTCCTCAACTACGCCACAAACACTGCAGTTAGGTGTATCAGATTTGCGCATCATAAAAGCAAAACAGTTGAGCGGAACATGACCGGATTGAAGTCTTAATGCAATAACAAGCTCTTGTCTACACATATCACTCGCAATAAACCATAAGAAACGAGGAAGGGAGGGCTGAATCACCTTGTACCAAATGCCCTTACTTAAGGATCGCTTGTCAAAGTACTCGGATCATATGTCTATACAAGCCTCTTTGACTATTGACAACAATTCGGAGTGCCAAGGAAAACAACTATAAACGTCTCCGTCAGAATTAGCTTGCTTTGCCAATCGATCCACCTCCTCATTTCCACGCAGTCCAACATGTGAAGGAATCCATTGTAAAACAATTTTCTTTCTTTGTTTATATACAATATCTCTAATACATTTTAATATACGATAAGCCAATGGAAACCCTCTAAAAGATGTCGTGTAGCGTATTAAATGTAGCAGTGCACTTTTTGAATCCGTGAAAATAACGAATCTATCACCATGTAAGGATTCGATATAGGACAAAGCTTCCAAAATAGCGATCAATTCCAAATGCATAATGGATAATTTAGGACTTAATTTGAACTTATATGAGACTCCTATTTCAATGGCAAGGAAAGCAGCGCTAACACTATTGTTATGTTTGGAACCATCTGTATAAATGTGATAAAAATCAAAGTATCTTGCATTAAGTGCTTCACTACAGAGGTTCTTCAAATGATGAACATTATAACTGCGTTTTGATTTATGAATAGATTCTATGTAAGGGAATACTATATCTGATAAATCCATATTGCTGACCCATGTGTCCATTGAAAACATATCGAAACTACTACTACAATAAACAAGCTCTTGGTCTAACATTTCGTGTGATAATAACAATAATGGCTTCTTTTTGCGGGCCCAATAAGGCCTAGTTTTTAGATCATCTAATATTTTAATATAGTCAATGATGGGAAAATTGCTAGATTTTGATTTTAAATAACGAGCGAGGCACCGACGCGTTACAAACAGTGGAGGAAGCAAAAGTTCGGATTCCATCACATGGTTAGGGGTACTTCGAATGAAACCACCGATCAACCGCAAGCAAACATTTTGTAAACGATCAAGTTTGATCAAATGTGTCTCAGCAGAACTACCATAAAGAAAGCTAGCAAAGTCTATCCGGCTTCGTATAAGAGCAATTTAAAGTCGCCTTAGCTGAATTTGATGAACTCCCCATCCAGGTCCTACCAGCACCTTAAAAATATTAATAATCTTTGTTATTGATGATGTGTTTTTTCCATCTAAGATTCCTATCCAACCACATTCCAAGATATTTGACATTATCTACTAGTTGCAATGATGCCCCGTTCAGACGTATATCCGTGGTGTATTTACGGAAACCTCTATTAAACAAACAAATTTTACTTTTACTAGGAGAAATATCCAGACCTACTTCTGTGAGCATGTCATTAATAACATTTAAAGCAGCCTGGATCTTTAACTCACCTTCCTTAACCGTAGAACATTGAACGTATATAGCGAAATCATCAGCGTACTGGGAGATATGAACAATATTTTCTAGGCGTTTACAAATATTCATAGTTATAACGTTAAATAAGAGTGGTGAGAGTGGATCCCCCTGGGCAAGGCCACGGCCTGTGTGTCTACTTAAAACATGACTGCCTATTTTAATTTTAAGCACTCTATTTTGAAGGTAGCGCCACAAATATTTGCAAATAAGAGACCCAACTTGTAAATTGTCCAGAGACTGGATAAGTAAAGTATTGTCTACATTATTATAAGCGCTGTCAATGTCCAAAAAGCAACATAAAGTAGAATTTCCTTCAGAAAAACTGGCTTGAATGTTGGACACCAGACAACTCAAGTTATCTAAACTGATCTAGACCTACGAAAACCTACTGTATTTGCGGATAACTTCTCGTTTTTTTCTAGAAACCATTCCAGTCTTCTGTAAAGGATATAATAAAAGATTTTGCATAAACAAGATATTAACGAAATAGGGCGGAGAGAGGAAACATCTCTAGGGTTACGCCCAGGTTTTGGGATCGGAATTATACAAATGTCATGCCACTGAGAAGGGACGAAACTATTAGCAAGGAAAGAATTATATAGGGATAGAAGAAAACGTTTGCCTACTTCGGGCAAGTGTTTTATCATTGAATACGATATATCATCAAATCCAGGAGATGTATCCTTATTCGTAATACATTTAACAAGCTCCGGGATAGAGATTTCGGATTCTAAGGTAGCATAAGCAGAAAAGAGCAAAGGAAGGGCAGGTGGAACGTAGTCAGGTGTAAGGGATGTTAACAAGCTTTCAGCAGTTTGTGCCTCGACATGGAGTCGGGGAGAACTATAACCTTTCAACCATCTCATTTTCTGCCACAACAGTTTGGATGTTGTCGACGAGTCAACTAAGGTGCACACGTCTTGCCAGTGCTCACTTTTGGCCTGACGAATTAGTTTCTGCGCAAAATGAACCAATTTTTGAAACGGTCTAAATTTTCAGGAGTAGGATTGCGTCTTAGTTGTCCCAAAGCCAGTCTACGGCGAGCTACAGCACAAGAGAGTGTGGACGACCAATAGGGCTTAGGGGAAAAGGTTGAAGTAGGGTTTTGATTAAATGTATATAGGGGAATATATTTATCGGCGGCTTCATTAATGATACTCAAAAATAAATCATAAGCTTCTTGGAGGTCACTTGGTATATTATTCAATTCACAGAATTTATTTTCTAAATACGTGGTATATAAAGGCCAATCTGCACGGGAAAAGATCCTCTTGATGACTGGTGGAAGTTGACAAGGTGCTAAAAGCGAAATTTTTATTATTAAATGATCGCTACCCAAATTTTCATTTAATACCGTCCAATGTAATCTGAGTGCGATGTCTACAGATGCTAATGAAATATCCGGAGACGATTGTTGAAGATTGTCATTACCTAAACGTATACGTGTGTGACCCGTCATTCAAATAAACAAAATTACTGTCAACAATTGCATCATGGATGAAGCCGCCTCTACGATCCGTTTTATACGACCAACTAACATGATGCACGTTAAAATCTCCCAAAATTAAAGTTTTAGATGGCCATAACGAAAGTAAATTATCCCAATCTGTTTGATTTGTGACAACCCTAGACGGACAGTAAATTGCGACGATGTACTCAATTTTTTCACAGTTAAATAACTGAACACTAACTAACTACTTCAATGTCAGAATTATTTACCTGCACATGTTGTTGCTGCGCCTTAATAGATCGGTGTAATATTATTGCTGTGCCGCCGTACGAATCGTCTCTGTCAGCTCGAAAAACATTATAGCCACTTATCTTAAAGTTACTTTCGGATTGAAGCCATGTTTCACTTAGGGCAGCAATATGGATTTTTTCTTGACGTAACAATTCAACAAAGGAAGGGGAATTCAATAAAAGAATTTCAGCAGCGCATTTGATAAAGTTGACCACAATATCTTAATTTGTAAGCTGAGGCGCTATGGTATTCATGGGCCGCTTCTATTATGGTTTGAGTCCTACTTAAAGCATCGGGTGTTAAAGGTTATACTGAATGGATACGAGTCCAAATCCTTTACTGCTGCCGCTGGGGTACCTCAGGGTTAAATTTTGGGACCTATACTCTTTTTGATTTTCATAAATGATATTTCTGAAAAAAAAAACATTTTAGTAGTTTGCAGATGATTTAAAATTGTTTAGGCCTGTGAAAAATCAAGAGGACATACCACTGTTGCAGAAGGAACTAGACTCGATACAAGAATGGTGCGATAGTAATAACATGGTGTTGAATGCAAATAAATGTCAGTTTATTAAATTTACAAGAAACAAAAACGTTTTACACTCTAGATATACAATTGGCTCCAGAGAACTCTCTCAGGTCCATAATGTTCGTGATCTCGGTATCATTTTTGATGACAAGCTTGTATTCGTTGAGCACATTAATAAAACTTTAAGCAAGGCTTGGTGAATGCTGAGTTTTGTGAAACGAATTTGCAAGAACTTTCATAACACTAGGGCGATTATTTGCTTATACAATACACTGGTGCGCTCAGTGCTGGAGTATGGCTCATCGGTATGGAACCCACAATATCAAACCCATGCAATCGTGCGAGTTACGAGAAACGTCTCAAACACTTCAAATTTGACACACTGGAAAAGCGTAGAAAAATTCTGACGTCCTTTTATTGCATAAGCTTTTAAATGGAAACATTGATGCACCTGATATGTTAGCTCAAATAAATATTAAAGTACCAAGGAGTATTCCCCGTCACACCATGCTAAAGCCCTTCACCAGATCAGTATATCGTACTAAATTGGTGGCATTGGTCTTATGGAATCATGTAATGAAATCTCGGAAAGTATTGATATTTACTTCCATTCTCATAAAACAATAAAGAAAATGTTATAAGTGTCAATATTGTAGTGCAAATCTAATTTTTTTACCGTTTTTTATTTAGAACTCTGGACTTTCACTAATAGATAGCTAATTATATAAGGTATAACATAGGCTAGTTTTTATCAACTTCAACAAAAGTTACTATTTCACGCGGACGAAGTCGCGGGCGCAACTAGTTTTGAATAAAAACAACTGTCCAAATTTCACGTTTCTACCATTAGCGGTTACGGCTGTGCGTGCGTCTATAGATGGGAAGTTGGGAACTTCTCCTTTTATATACCATAATACATGTCGCCGGCAACCGCTTCTCCGGCAACGAAAAAAAATATTTACATCTAGAAACAAGCATGACACACAAGTCAGAAAGTAAACAGAAACACTTATTACTTAGAAATATGGAGCGTCTCACAACTGCATGGAATAGGAAGCCCAGGGGCTTTACCATGATCGCTGATAGCAAAGTTAAAACAATATTGAAACAGGGAGACACCGCCCTTGCTGCGTCTAGCGTTTTGAGTTACACAATCAAGGGGTAGTGTTTGCTAACGGAATGGTTTGGCAACCTAAAGTGGTAACGTTGCGTTCTAGGTACCTTTCCCATGTAAGATGTAGGATATTTTTTATATATAAAGTTAGTCACGTACGTTTATTTTAGATTTATGTTATATTTGAAGATATTTGTTAAATCATTGTATTTAATTTTACATCCTAGTTTAATGTCGTATTCTGTAGTTAATTTAGTCAAATTTTAGTCTAGCTTTTTTCAGTCGCGAAACCTTACTATTTTATAATTTTTGTACAAATATATATAAAAACATGACCCTGCACAATCAATGTATACTAATACACTAATGTATATACTCGTAGTAGTAGATTAGGAAGTAACAGTTTTCATAATTACTTTTTCACAAGATCATACCACTAGCCACGCAGATGGCTTCGTCCGGTACTAGATGCTGCACCAGGATATCGAGGGCCCTCTCGTCGTCTTCTGGCGCCAGGTCCTGTATGACCCAGGACCTGCCGTCGCTCTCCCAGGAATCATACACTTGCGGACGTGACGAGTCCCAAGTACTCTTGAATTTATCAGATACCATATCTGTCAGGGTCTGGAAAATAGTTTGCAGAGTTTCAGAGCATCCATATTAAAAGTTGCAGTTTTCAATTAGTTGTCAAAATCAAAGTATTGGCATCAAATACACCTTCGGGCTTTTAGTAGAACAACCCTCTTAACATGGGTCAGCCAAATATTATATTATAGTTATAGATACTGTTATTAATATTTGCCCACAAACATTTAAAACGTTTACTTACATTTACGGAAGAGATATAAAGTGCACTTTCCGACACAGTGTTAATATATCGACTAACTACGCGCTCAATTAAGATGCATGTTAGAGAAACTAGACGTCTCGACCAACAAGCTATATTTACCACAATCGAATCCGTACTAATATTATACATGCGAAAGTGTTTCTGTCTGTCATTTCGCTTAAACCGCCGGTACAGAGATAGTTTGAGTCTCGGGAAAGGACATAGGATTGTTTTTATTGTAGAAATCATCCTTCAAAGTGGGTGAAGCGAGGGGTGAAAGTTTGTATTGGAAATCAATAATCACTGAATCGATTTAGATGAAATTTGCTATGGAGATAGTTTGAGTTATGGGGAAGGATATCAACAGATTGGATAAAACATAAACTATCCAAATTATAAATTTCACGCGGATGAAGTCGCGGGCAAAAGTTGATGCGAACTTATTACATTCAGCGCCGTGAATGCAGCTGTGAATATACCTAAGTATGTAAATTATACTTGTTGCGCTTAACATATTATCAAGGATGTCGTCTATGATATTTATTTATTTATTTTATCTTAGGAAAACCAACAGCTCACAAACACAGATAACGCTAAAATATGTAACAAAAAGCCAATAATAGGTTTCCACTAATAGATATAACATAACATAGAATTGCTAAAAAGCGATCAAGTTCCTATACCGTACACAAACGTAAAAAAGTGAAATATAACATGCTAAAAAACTAAGAACAAGTATAAAATAACATAATATTAAACAACAATATATAATAATTGACTATGTTAAAAAAATGAAAAATAGCATAATATATTGTAAATGGCACCTATCCTGTAGCGCATGTTATAATTACAATACAAGCCAACCTTACACATGTTATGTGCGAAAATAAATTGGACAATATAGCCAGTTTTGAAACACTTACCTGCCAATAATTCACAAAACAAGTAAACGTCGTGCTGTTGTTACACTGGTGTTAAATAAATCGAGATCGAATCTTTTGCTCAATTTATTAAAATTGCTGCTTGCTCGTCGTACAAACGCATTCTGCCTATAGTTGGTAGACGCTGAAGAAATGTTAAGTATTGGCCTATGCCGCAGACCTTTGGAAGGGACGTTTAAGGCCAGCAGCGATAACAATTCAGGACAGTCTAACTTGTTTGAGGAAATTTTTAATAAAAATAGAATGTCAGCTATTAGACGGCGGTTTTCGAGCGTAAGAATATGGTGTTTTTTGCATATAGCGTCATAATCATTTGAATGATAGCTTTCCTTGGTGCGGTAACACAGATATTTAATGAACTTACGCTGTATTCTTTCAATACGCGACACGTAGGTAAGGTATTTGGGATTCCAAGCTTGAGACGCATATTCCAGATGGCTCCGAACGAAAGTGCAGTATAGTATTTTAAGCGTTTTAGCTTTTGTAAAGTCACTAGATATGCGTCTTATGAAACCCAGGGCCTTACTGGCCTTCGCGACAATTTTATCTATATGTAAGTCAAAGAGGAGCTTAGAATCAAAATGTACACCAAGGTCGCGTATTGAACTTTGTCTCTGTATGATTGTATTTTTTAGTGTATAGTCAAATTGCTTTACTAGGCGTTTTCGGCTAAAGGACACCACGCTGCATTTGGAGGCATTAAGGTCTAGGTGGTTCTCTGCACAATAGTTCTCTAGACTTACGAGATCTTGCTGTAGAGCCAGAGCATCACTGGAACTTGACACCGGAGAGTAGATTTTCATGTCATCGGCGAAGCATAAGACTCGAGAGGATCGGAAGCAAGTTTCAATATCATTTACGAAGATAATAAATAACAAGGGACCCAACAGGGATCCTTGAGGGACGCCGCTGGGTACACTGAGCCATCCTGATATATAGTTATTTATAACTACTGCCTGCGACCGATTCCGAATGTAAGAAATGAACCACCTTAGCAGATTGCCACATATACCAAATTTTTCCAGCTTAATATTATGAAACAAGTCATATTTTATTACTTAGTAAATGAGAAATGTATATTTATGAGTATGTAATTTGAACCTATATCCTACTGACTAGTTTAGTGGAATAATATAAACATCAATGTAAATTGTGTTTATATACAGACCGTCAATTTAAATTGTGTTTATATAATAAATATTATACAGGGTTACAGATTAAGTCGACCTAGATCCTTTAAGAGGTTGTAGTTGCCATCGCACCTTATCTCTACTGATTTGATTATGAACCACCATATCCCAAACTTAACTGTTTGCAATGTTGGGCTTTGAAGTTTTGTTTATATTCCCAATTTTTTGTATATTAGCAAATTTTTATTGCCTCTAAATTATTTATGCAAATAACTAATAAATTCGCATTGTCGAAATATACGTATCTCATATTTTAATTAAACTATATTGTCTGTCTATATAAGTTATAAGTGGTGGATGAATGTCACATCACTTAATAAGTTTTAGGACGATAAAATAAACTTAGTATATTGTATGTGCATGAGAAAGAGGCGCGAAGCAACTTCAGAGCGGACTAGATGTTTGGCGCGATCTGTACTAGAAGCAAATTCAAATTCAATTCGAAACGAATCAATGAATCAGCAAGGTGATAAATGGTGAATATTATTATTTATTACCTTGCTGAATTATTCGTACTTCCTTTTTTTATATACAGATTTAATAATAAAATTTTATTACTGACAAATTTTTGCTCAAAAAGCAGATTATTTGTAATTTTTCGGGCGTATTTATAACAGTTGATATACTTATGTAGTGCGCAGCGCAGCGTTCGGATACACGGTGCACAGTCAAACTGTAATTTGGGTTACGTTCAGTTTTAAATATTCGAATATTCTCATTCCTTGCATCACTGATTAAAACGGATCCGGAAACATATTCATCAATTGTAATAATGTCTGATATAAGTAGAGTAGGTATATAAAAACAGAATATAGGTCAAACGTTATTCTTCGCTGAATGAATTACACGCCCAGTAACTTTCGTTGTATTCTACAGTTTGGGTCATTCGATAATATAGGTATGTATGAAGTATAAATTCAATGAAGCCGCAAAACGATGTTTGTGCAACTTCTGTCTGTGCTGTTGTTCTCGGAAGTTTATTTATTTACTTGGTCGGACGGAGCTCACAATTAACATTATCGGAGGAAACGTGGCGTGGAGTTTTGTAAAAGAAATGAAGTGCTGGGACCGTTCAGGGAATGTGGAGCTAGCCATCCTTAGATAGAACTTATTTCATGATCCGTAGAAACAACTTCGAAATGAACCAGCTGTTCGTTGGCCTGCTTGGGGTGGTTGATTTTACTAGTGATTTACGTCCTGCCAAAACAAAAGTTACGCGCCTTAGACAAAAGTTACGCGCTTATGTTTCCGCAGTCGCCCGCAGAAAAATGTATGAAAATGACATTAGCCTGTGACAAACTCACGCTGTTTTTTCCGGAGCTAATGTCATGGCCATAAATTATGAATGACTGCGGAAGAATAAGCATGTGGGTTTGTCTAAGGGGTCTGGACCACCAGAACGTGCAATGTGATGCAATCTCCGGTGTTGTGGATAGAGCTGTCGATTATAATGATACAAATAAGGGTTGTTACGAATGCAATAATTTTGAGATTCGCTGATGCGGATGAGGATTATTAGAGAATCACATCCGCGGATGCGGATTCTTACAGGGTTAATTGTAAAACACCTGCATCCTTACAGGATTAGACACCTAACATCTTTAATTATAATGCTTGTTTTACGAGGTTTACGGTAACTCAATAAATTGAACAAAAATCAATTTTAAAGTTTTTATTGCACTGTCGTGACATAAGTCTATGTTTCATTTATAAACGACGACGAAAGACGACGCTACGCTTGCGCGCTGTGCGCGTAGAGTTACAAACATTCTAGAGGTATATTAAATTAATATTTATTTTTGTTATGAAACTAAAATCTAACGAATTATCAAAAGTCGTAGAACAAACATTGTTGTTTATGATGTTAGCTATCTAATCCTGCGAGGTTGCAGGTGTTTTACAAATAACCCTGTGGCCTGTATGCATGGTAATTTTTTAGTTACTTGAAAACATTTTATGTGCTTGTTCAAACAAGCAAACTGAACAACTTTCACTATAGGACCAACTTAGAAATCGCAAAAAAAATCAGCTGTTCCACACATCAAGGTTCAGTGAATGTTGAACATATGTACCTATGGAACAGCTGATTTTTACTACACTAAAATGTTGCAGTAGGTACCTATTTTTTGGATATTTTTGAAAATTAATATAAAATTAAATAGGTGAGTTAATTTTTTAATTAATGTTTAATTCATTCTACTGCCGCGTCCCGAAGCGTCCTTTAGATCAGGGTTTCTTGAAGTGGGGTCCACGGTCCCCTTAGGGGTCCGTAGCATGTGTATCAGTGGTCCACAGTACGTCAGTCTGTAAACATTGTGTAGTAAACTCGACGTAAACATGACATGCGTCTTGCCTTGTCGAAGACAATCCCACAATTTAACGTTCTCATTGATGCCAAACAGCTGCACCCTTCTCATTAGCTTAGTAGTAAGTGTAATGCAAGGATCAATAAAAGTATTTTTTTATCAATATTTAATAAATAAGGTGTTCTTCATTTCCAAAAATATGGTTAAACAGGGTCCGTGGAATTGTTTAAATTGTGAAAGGGGTCCGTGACTGCAAAAAGTTTAAGGAACCCTGCTTTAGATTATCCGGGGTGATAAAAAAGTAACTGTGTATATTTTTGTAATAAAACCGACTTCAAAAACACTGAAAAGTCAAAAATAATATTATAATAGGTACAACATTTCTATATTGAAGTCGGTGCCAAACGATGATCTCCTAGAAAGTCTTAAAATTTGTCACCGACTTCAATATAGAAGTGTGATGTTGTCTGTACCTATTCCTATATTATTTGTAACTTTTCAGTATTATTGAAGTCGGTTTTTATTTTTTGTAAAATATTTTTTATTTTTAACTTTTTAGTGAAAGAAACTCTAATATATCGATTTTCATGGGATCCTATTATCAGATCCTGACTTTGGTGACCTTGAGACCATCCCAGGAGTATACTCTATCGAATACAAAAAGAATTTTGAAAATCGGTCAACAATTGGCGGAGTAATCGCGTAACATATACACAAAACACGTTGGACACACGTAAAAATTTAATGATTTTTCTCGATTTTTATGGGATCCCATTATCAGATCCTAACTTTGGTGACCATAGGACCACCCTTGGAGTATCCTTTATCGATTACAAAAAGAATCATCAAAATCGGTTCATAAACGACGAAGTTATCCGCGAACAAACAAAAAAAGCATTGTATACGGTCGAATTGAGTAGCTTCCTTTTTTCGAAGTCTAAAAAAGTATTTGTGTAATAAAAAAATCTTTATACATATATGAAATCGATCAATTTTAATTTAATGTTCATCGTCTTACTTACATACAATGCCTGTTACATAATGTGTTGTGTACATCATGCTACGCACTGCGTTTTTGTTTGCATACAATTTGGTCTTTTAAATGTTTTGGACATCTTGTGTGAATGGACCTATTGTGGCGCGTAATGTTGTTGAAACATTCGACACAATATCACTTCAATCAAACAAACTTTGGCATCCAAAAGCATACTCTTTATGCTCTTTATGTCGAGTGCTATCTTCTAGAAAGTGTATCGTGTTTGGGATTCGTGAGAATTGTTACTGACATTAAAATCTTGAATGCCGGTGAGCCTCAAATACATATTGATTCAACTTTGTTTTTTGATAGTTATAATCACTATTGGGGTTGTTTATCGTAAATAAATAACTGAGATAAGAAAATATGGAGCATCTTCGGGTTATGTGATAAAATTTTGTTAAAATAATTTGACTTTACTTGATTCTTACAAGTTAACAAATGTGCTTTGTTGCAGAAATCCTAAAAGGAATCCTACGATATATTCATATGTAGCAATGTGTTGGGCTGTTGATTTTATTCGTCATCTATTTTTATACAGTATCATTGCGAGTAAGTTTAATTCATTTATTGTAGAATTGAAAAAAAACACGAGACAATAGTTGTGTATATGATTCTATCTTGCTAGAATTGCTTTGCTTTGTTAGTTTTCAACAGTTAATTTGTCACTATTGATTATCTTATTATTGGAATTGATTGGTACGATGGACTCAAGTGGAACAAAAAGTGTACTAGGATCCATCAATGGATCCAAGTGGACGAAGGGGAATCTGGCGTCTCCTTCAATTCATCAGAATTTTAAGAAATATCTTTAAAACGGAAAACAATCAATTTGGTTGTTAATTTTAACTGTTAAAATTCTTAAAGGTTGCAGTTGCCAGTATATCCCTGTACAGAAACCAAATAAGTTCAGCTGTGATGAGTCGAAGACATCTTTAGCGGAGCATTTCTTTAATGTAATCTTCGCCGAGTTCCAAAGCAGCCCTCCGGTTTGCGTGTGCGTTCAAATGTGCGTGGGACAACCAACGTACTGTTACCCCAACGGCTGTCTCAATAAAAACGACAGCAAAAGGAAAAATACCAATGAAAGGCCATCAGCTCCTCAGGATCATGAAAGTGGCGCCTCTAAAACAATGTTTATAATCGGCGAGGGAAATGATTTGACTCACGCATTCCACAATAAAGCGGACGATACACGCGGTGGGTTAATCTATATTTTAGAAAATACAGGCAATAGGGCAATGTAATGCTGGATCCACACAGTCGTGAGAGCGCCTTGTGCGGAGTTTGGAGGTCGTGAGTGCTCGTCATCCACTCTCTCGCACTCATGGCGCCTGATCTTAACCCATGGAGAGTGTGGAACCATCATAAAATAGCCCCAAATTGCAGCTCAGATTATCTCTTCACGGAGAAGAGGCAGCGAATAAAGGGGGTTGGCTGCGCCCTGTCGGGGAGGTACTTTCTCAGCCAAGCTGCTCGTGACAGTGATAATGACACATATCTTGACTTATCGATATGAAAAAAACTAGGTAGGCACGGTTTTGAATAAAGTTAAAGATTTCAGCTCGGTTGATTAAAGACTACGCTTATTCTAAAGCCACTGGTGTAGAGGAGGTCGCGCTGTGGACTCGGCACTTGCCTTCTAATAGGGACGTCCGAGGTTCGATCCTGCCATGTATCAATGTGTTTTTTATTTTTCTAACTTCATATGTGAATTTGTCCGACGCTCCTACGATGAACGAAAACGTCATAGGGCAACCTGCATACATCTGCGAAAAAATTCAAAGGTGTATGTGAAGTCGACCAATCCGCACTGGGCCAGCGCGATTGACTAAGGCCTAAGCCCTAAACACCCTAACTTAGGGTTGGCTTGAGCCCATCGGTGAGGATGTATATGACCTGTTATGACGACTGATATAGTTTAAAAAATAAAATTAAGAGGACTTCATACATTCGCACCGAACGCGTGCCAGTGCCTATGCGTTTAATAACAGATGGGGACAACACAGCGGTGTTGTTCCCATCAGTTATTAAATTGTGGCTGTATGTAATCGCAGTCGTATGCATAAAATATTTTTTTGCTGTCTTTAAATGTTAGAATGTACATAAAAGAGACAAAAACACAAATTTTGACTTTGCTTAACATTTCAAAGCACACATAAGTATGTACATACAATTAAGTATTGTGGGGTGTAAATAAATTGTAATGAACATAGAAACAGATGTTTTTATTCCACGTTGGATTCGGTAGTAAATATTTAAGAGACTTTAAAATCATGTTTTATATCCTCTGTGCAAACTTCCCTAACCAACCTTTTCCCTACCGACCAAGATTTATGTTGTGTTATTATGAATAATACATTCGTTTCCCTTTATGATACATTCATAAAATACATTTAACTTTACAGTGCAAAGGCAAAAGTCGATCCCAAGGGAATTCCTCGGCGATCCCCTCAAAGATATGTACAGAACGCTGTTTAAATACAAAAAGATACCCTCCGTGGAGTTAAGGTACAATCTCAGAGAAAAAGTGAAAAATATGAAATCAGATAAACTTAAGTTGGACACTGCGGCTGTTTCTAAAAGGAGGTGGCCAGAGTCACGCCACAACTTATTATACGACAGTAAATTATATAGTGGCAGCCAGCAAGTTAACAGACAGAACATGGCACCTGAAAAATTGAAAATTTTTATATCAAAACCCGAAGAGGATCAGCGCTCGATTTCATCTAAATATTTTAAGAGAGATCTTCGTAGAAATGAATATTTTGACAAAAGCCAAACCAATGATATAGAAGAAAGGGTGGATGTAATTGCTAAACGTTTCTCAATAGAAACATTAATTGAAAATATTATTGGTAATAATTTTGACGAGGAGAATGTTTCAAACATTGAATTCAAGGTGACGTATAATGATGTCAATGATAAAGTGAACGATTCACTTATAAATTTTAAGGAGAAAAAAGATACGGATTACTTAGACAATAATATAGCAATTGTTGGTTCCAAGAACATAAAAAAAACAGTAGATGATGATTATAAACATAAAGATGACACAAACATAGCCGACATGATCAAGAAATGGAATAATTATACGCTTAATGAAATTATAGCTGCTTTATCAAAACAAATAGATCTGCAAAACAATACTGGGATGGACATGTGGAAAAATAGAACCTCTACGAAAGACAATTCTATGTCACAAACACAGAAACCTTTGAAAAAGGATAAAACCGAGAAAACCGATGTTTTGACTGACAGTAACCTCGTAATTGACCAATCTTCACCAAAAAACACAACAAACGAATAAGAATAATATTTTAATATAATTATTTACCAATGAATCAATTTCTTGTTGATTAATACCATGCCTAGCAATATGTACCATGACATGACATGCAACTATGACATCGTATTTTATTTTTGATGTAAGTATTGATTATGTATAAATGAAATGCATTGCTTTTAATATACACTGAATTTACTTTTATATAGTTTTTTAGGATACCTGTATAGTTTCCCTTCATTGCATACAGCTTGCTCGCACTATAATTTATTGATAATAAAATACATTAAATTATTGATCTAACTATGAGATGTCTTTGGTTAATTGGATTTTTGAGTTTGAGTACATTCTGAACTTTAATAATTTATTATATCGCCCGAAATAATATTTCAAATAGAAAATGAAGACCATTGCTACCGATTTGTAACTCTATCGCCCGATACATATAGTGGCTGACCGTTATGAAACAGATTTTGAAAATACGAGTATGATTGTAGGGCATATTTTTGGTTGATCATCATATGAGGCCTTAGTTCACTTAAAGGAAAACAAACTCACAAGGAACGAAATTTTGCTAAACCTCAGATCTGAGGTAGTTCATTCAAAAAAAATTCATTCATTCAAAGAAAGGACATTAGAATGGACCAATTTCTATTAAGTTTCGAGGGAACTTTTTCCATTGCTGTCATTAAGCAGTGTTGGATATTCAACGTCGCGTTAAGGGTAAACTTTAATACAGAAGAATAAGGACATTTTTATTTTATCGCCAATCTTGTGTTAATGAGGTCAGTCAGATTTTTTCGTAGAATCGATTATGTTCCTTTTTTCAAATTCATTATACATGCATTTGTTAAGATTTCAATTAATATGACAGAATTACGGCTGCTATTTCCTGTAACGAATGTTTACTAGTGATGGAAAGAATAATATTGTTAGGATAAAACAGGCGAGCTAGAAACAGTTTGTCTTTTAAAAAGTCTAGGTTTGTGGCAGACAGTGTTTGGATTATTTAATTTGTAAATACAAATTAACGAATGTTTGCGAAACAGTAAAACTTTAACTTATACTCGTAAGTTTAATATGCTCAGAGTTTAAATGGATAATGGTGACAGAAAAATAAACATTCTATATAAAAAAATGAATAAATAATTGTTCTAAAACTACCAGCAGGCGTGGCACGGGCGGCCATGACTGGACTCGAGTCACGCATTATCTCACAATTTCAGTGACATAATCTCTGTCTTAAAGAGTAGCACGGTGGCGCGTATTTAGTGTGACTGACGTGGTAAAAATTTCTTGACGCTCGTCAAGGAACAAGTGTGACCGAGTTTTTTCACAAATTTCTTGGCGTGCCTGTGCGCCGACTGCTGTGGTTGTAGCAAACCTTTAATACTTTGGAAGATGTAGCAGCAGTCGGAGAGTAAAAAATTTGTCATAAAACCCAGTCACACGTGTCTCTTGACGAGCGTGAAGACATTTTATCACCCACTAAATACGACCCACCGTGCTCTTTTAAACATAGAGATTATGTCACTGAAATTGTGAGATAATGCATGACTTGAGTCCAGTCTTGGCACTTTGGCAGCCCGTGCTACGCCTGCTGGGTGATATAATGTAAACCATAGAGTTATAACAGTCACAGGTTTAAATTAAATTTCGAAAAAAAAAATTGTTGTTCTATACCTTTAGATTCCGTGGATGTTCAACATTTGTATGGAACAGCTAATTTTTTTAAGATTTTCCCCACAGTAAAAGTTGCTCAGTGTACTTGTCTGAACAAGCACAGAGAAATTTGGCTCCTCCTCCTTAAACTTTTCTAAGTACTCGATATAAGGAATGCTCGTGGAGGCACATAAATCGGGCACCACGTCCGCCAGAGCCTCAAACACAAACAGATGAGTTTAGGGCAGCATTCCTCTCCGAAGGTGGAGTCGTTATTAGGTATCGCGTTCCGCACTCACGACAAATGGCGACGAATGAGCGCCATTTTTACAAATGGACGCCGGGCAACTTCTTCAGTGTGCCAGAAAATTATTTCAAGCGGTAGTACGCAGGATTTTTTAAGTCTTTCTTCATTTGAAGATTTTTATATTTAGGGTGGGGTCCTGCCATATTTGACAACTGACTTTTAGGGGATGTGAACGGAGAAAATAAGATTTAAAAAAAAATATAAGTACACAAATAGTTTGTCATGTGTCATAAATGCCCTGATGTTTCCGAAGAATGTCTGTGCAAATGCCGTGAAAGGCCTCTAGCTCTACTAATATAGTTCTAACAAATTTATGTTTTATAACCTTAAAAAAATGATTTCATCTGTATCTGATTTTTGTTATATTCGATAAAGAGTGTATTAATTGTGCATACATCGTGGAGTTTCGCCACATAAAGTTGGGTAAAATTTCTTAATTCTGACGAAATCTTTCCCTACATGAAAACTTTAAGGGTTCTAAAATAGAAAAAAGGTAGTTATAAGTCTAATTGAGAAAAAAAGCTAGTTGTTCTGTATTACAGTAATAACATGCTTACAGAATATACAATATATTTAGTTAGGTGAAGTCTAGGTGTACTATAAAAAATTAAACTCCAATAGAAATCGATTTTGAACTGACTTTAAGGAGGAGCTTCTATGTTCGACTGTATCTATTTTCTTTTTTTTATGTTTGTTCACCGATTACTCCGCCATTCGTGAGCCGATTTTCAATATTCCTTTTATCATCGAACGAGTATACTCAAGAGGTGGTCCCATTGTCACAATGTTGTGATCTGATGATGGAATCCCAGGCAAATCGAGGGAAACCCACGTAGGTCCATGGGGAAACCCCTAAATTTCATAGACACGTCCATTGTGTTTCATGTTTTTTCTTAAGGTATTCAGGTGTTTGCGTCTGGTGGTCATCATGTCATGTTACTGAGCAGATGATGGCAGGTTTCTGGTAGATTAGGAGTTCGGGAATAATTCTTTCAAAGCTGTTTAGAGAGAAAGACGTTTTATTTTAAGCTATTCTGGTGTTTGCCTTGGCTCTAATTCTAATACGCATAATATAATAACTTAACTAAAAATATTTAAAATAATTACAAAAAAATTAAACCGGCTCATCACCTGGCCATCTAGTAGCAGCGATACAGTTGGGATGCAAACGACGGCTAAGCGGCAACGTCATCGTATTCACAGGCGCGCGAGCAAGACATGCAACAAAATAGCAAAATGGTCATATCTTCGCAAATAATCTGCGAGAATTTAATTTATAAATTTATATAATTCTTTTATAATTTTTTATAAAAATACGTTGGGGTGTCTGAGTTGGGAACCTTTCATTAGGCATAATGTTGTTTGTCATAAAGACGCTTGGCATAAATCACTAAGCATAATAAACGAAAAGCATAACATTAACGTCACATAATTATTTCATTGCATAATTTGTATAAGGCACAATTATCCAAAGGCATAATTTTATGAAGCATAATTAATGAAATCCCTAATTTCTTATGACATAATATTGGTAGTCCTAAAATGTTTTGCCATAATTTTAAGTGTCATAATTAATGATATCTCTAATATTTTGGGGCATTTATTTATAATTAGAAATGATGTTATTTTAAAGGATATAATGTTTACTCTGTTTTACTTAACTTTTTATAATAACATTTCATATATTATTTTATTCAAATATGATACTCGAATCTTCTATATTTTCATTTGATATAATTTTTGCATAGTATATATATTTATTTTTTTATTTGAAAAAGTAATTCATTCATGCTACTAGTGACAGAAACGAATCGCTGCAAAACCGACTCCACGTAGTCTTGTTTGTCCTACCCCTAGAGTGTTATTCAAACCCGCGTAGGCGCGGAGGAGTGAGGCGGCCCGTGAGCTGAGGAGCAGGTGGTGAGCGAAAACTAATCTGCGACGATAAGCTCGCGTGGGACCGCCGGAGCCCCGCAGCGTCGGAGCCGTGACAGAAACCATGCATGTGCATGCTTGCTTGCGTGGTACATGCTTGCTTGCATTGTGCATACTTGCTTGCATGTTGCATGTTTGCTTGCACGTTGCATGCTTGCTTGCATGTTGTATGCATGCTTGCATGCATACTGCATGATACATTGCTGCATGCTTGCTTGCATGTTGCATGCATGCTTGCATGCATACTGCATGATACATTGCAGCATACTTGCTTGCATGTTGCATGCATGCTTGCATGCATACTGCATGATACATTGCTGCATGCTTGCGCGCAAGTTTATGCCTAGAGAAATTCTGCGTAATCGTATTGTTCGTTGTGATTAATATGCTAAACATTATTTATGCTTTGAAAAATTATGCGTCAAGTTGTTCTGTGTTTCGAGTTTATGGGTTTTAATACTTATGACAAATGATTTTCTGCCACACAATATTATGCTTATTACCATTCTGCTTCCTGATTATTATGCGTCTTGACGATTATTTCAATCGAAATTATGGAATATGATTTTATGACAATAATTTTTATGCCTAGAAATAGAGAGCCGTCTTAGTTTATGTGTTTTTTAATTAACACTTTTTATGGAGAGATTCACTTTCAGCCTTAAAAACTTTGAAATTTATCAAAGTTTATATCTTAATATATAAAAAAATATACATGATGTTGGTAAGTATTAAAAGTGTATCATTTTAAAAGCAATCTTTTAAAATGACACACAAGAAAAGATATTAAAGTACTTAAATTGCCATAAGACCTGATATTAAATATCCAATCTGCGAGGTGGACGCAATGTTTACTATACCTTTCACATACCTATTAATAATGTAAGTTTTATGGACTCAAACAAGTTAACTAATTTTCATTGCACTATTGATTTGAAAAATGGTAAAATAATGCTTCTGTTTATCATCAAATCATAATTCACCACGAATGTTAAAAGCTTTCAAATTGTTAAGCATAATAAAATGATAAAGTTCTTTTACTCACGTATCAAGATAAATTCCGAAAGTATGCTACATTAAAAGCTATGATTAATCCTATTAGAGCATAAAGTATTAAGTGCAAATTACTCACAACGTCACAACTTATGAACATTCATCTCGCCTTACAATAAATAGAATAATAATTTTAATATAGAAATTATATAGTTACTAATATCTATCCGTGTTCAAACAGAAAATAAATTCAAACCACAAAGCGTTCGTTACTTATCTTTACAGTCAACCAATATCGTATCGTGATAAAATAAACTAAAAATGATATAAATAACGTTCTAGATATATTTGTGAAAGCAACAATATAGCATTAAACCACGAGCCTGTACGTGCTCTGGAATATCGTGGTTCAGGCTTCTAAGGGTAAATGGACTTGGATGGCTGCAATAGAATTTTAGTTTCATTGATACGAGGCTCGCTTAATGTATTTGATACTAGCTTTTGCCAGCGGCTTCGCACGCGTTAAATTCACGGAAGATTAAAAAAAATAAAATAAGGCAAGTATTTTTCGTTGGTAACAAAGAGTCTGTGTACCGATTTTAGCTTCCTACCTTGAAAACTGCGAAAAGTCCCATATAAAAATTCACCCCCTTTTTCCCCGATTTCCAAAAAAAACAATGATGCACGATTTTTTTGTTAGTCACATACTCGTATAGTACGCATACCAATTTTTAGCTTCTACCTTGAAAATTGCGGAATGCTCCATACAAACTTCCACCCCCCTTTTAGGGAAGTGGGTGGTTAGAAAGAGACAAAAAGTAGCCTATGTCATTCTCCATCCCTTCAACTATCTCTACTTAAAAAAATCATGTCAATTCGTTGCTCCGTTTTGCCGTGAAAGACGGACAAACAAACAGACACACACATACACTTTCCCATTTATAATATTAGTGTGGATAGAGAATTCTCATGAGTTGCCGTGGAATAGCGTCGTAAAACTCGTAAACATAGAGATCAAATATTTGTGTACAAAATTATCAAGAACTAGCCGTGCCCGCGAACTACGTTTCGCCATCAAAATACTTAACACAGTGTTTAGTTTTTTCCTTCATTTTATTCCAATGATGATTTAACTTTATTCTCCCTTTCTTGAGCATCGGCCATTTCGAAATTAGGACAATTTTCGTAGGTTCGTAATGCTCTTCTTTCTAACAGTCCACAAAATTAAATACATTACATATTACTACGAGTATAAACACTAAGTATAATTATTGTTTTAGAGACATTATTGATATTAATAAATTATTCTTCAGTAGAAAGAACTACACAGTTGCAAGAATAATCTTTATCGTATTCATGTTTCGAATTAAAATAAACAATTGTTAATAAATTAGAACTGTATACCAATAAAGCTTAGATTTTATAATGGGTGTTGGTAACACCAACAAAATATATTTTTTGGATATGACAACTTGGCCAATTTTGACTGGTCGTACAGTAAGCTCCTTGTCAAACTATACTGTTTGACCTTTGAACCGTTCTTATGTCGCTCGTAATACTGGCGGTTTTCGTAGAGTTAATGTATAGCATGAATACTGGGGTTACTGTACAAATACGTTTTCCGTATTCGATATCCGATCACGGAATACAGACACGGAGTTTCGTGAACGTAGCGCAGACGTTCGTTTCTTCTCATTCGGGATTTCTACCATTCTTCCTAAACGTTCGTACAGAACGTGTTCCGTTCGTAATAAAAACGAACGTGTTTTTTTTTTTTTTTTTTTTTTTATGTAAGGCCCGGCAAATGACCTCCTCCCGCCTGATATTAAGCGGTGAAAGAGGTCCAAATGAGTTGACAGATAGAGTAGGGACGACATCCACTATCCTATCTGCCCGCCCCTTGCCGGCCTAAAAGATGCTTTTTCACACTTCTTTTGAAGGAACCCATGTTGTAGGATGAAGGAAACACGTGCGCAGGTAGAGAATTCCAAGTGTGGGATGAACGACAGAAGAAGGAATCTTGGAATTTCTTGGTACGGTGTGAAAAGGAGGACACAGTGTACGGATGACTCCGAAGGCCCTTACGCGTGTTTCTGTTAAGGAATGGAGAGGGAGGGATAAGGTTAAAGAGCTCCTCAGAGCATTCCCCATGGAACATTCGGTAAAAGGCGCTAAGAGAGGCGATGTCACGACGAAGTTGTAGAGGCTCGAGGGTGTTAGTTGCCTCTACATCGCCAATTATTCGAATAGCGCGACGCTGCAATCTGTCCAGAGCATCGAGGAGGTACTGAGCGGAGCCGTCCCAAAGGTGCGAGCAATATTCCACGCAAGACCTAACCTGAGTTTTATACAACAGGCATAGTTGGTCCGGCGCAAAATACCTACGCACCTTGTTTAGGACACCGAGTTTCCGTGAGGCAGCAGTTATAACGGATTCGATGTAGTCTCTGGGGTTCAGATCGCAGCGAATGTTCATTCCCAGCAAGGTGATGTTACTCTGTGTGTGAAGGGTTGTGCCCTGAAGAGAAGGAGGGGGGAGGAAAGGTGACCTTTTCGCCGAGAACGCGCACACCTGTGTTTTCTTAGCATTGAACTCGACAAGATTGTTGGAACCCCATTCGGAGATGAGGTCCAGCGTCCTGTTGAGCTCAATGATAAGATTCTGCCTCTCCCTATCAATATTGCCACGAGCAGCCCCTGAGCTTCCGTGATATCCCCCATGCACTGTACTGTCGTCTGCATAGCAATGTATACTTCCCAAGGAAAGCATGTCATTGATATGCAGAAGAAACAATGTTGGGGATAGAACGGAGCCTTGTGGAACACCAGCATTCACTGCCACGAACCGCGAAGCGCAGCCGTCAACGACAACGCGAATTCTACGCTCGTGGAGGAAGCTGGCAATCCACGTACAGAACTGAGCGGGCAATCCGTATGCCGGAAGCTTGGAAAGGAGAGCCTTGTGCCAGACTCTATCAAAAGCTTTGGCGATGTCGAGACTAATAGCCACAGACTCGCCGCGTTTATCGATAGATTCACCCCGTTTGTGCAAAAGGAACGCTAGAAGGTCACCTGTTGACCGTTTAGGACGAAACCCATAATGACGGTCATTAAGCAACGAGTGACCTTCCAGGTAACGGATCAGCTGGGTGTTAAGGATCCTCTCCATGATTTTACACAAAATGGAAGTGACGGCTATAGGGCGATAGTTAGCCGGATCAGAACGATCTCCCTTTTTGGGAACCGGCTGGACATTGGCCTCTTTCCAAGATTTCGGCACACAACCAGCAGAGAACGACAGACGGTATAGACGCGTCAGGACCGGAGTCAACTCCGCTGCACACTTCTTAAGTACAATCGCAGGAATGCCGTCTGGTCCACTTGTTTTTCGAATATCAATCGACTGTAGCTCCGCCCGCACATCTCGCTGTCTGATGCGGATATCGGGCATAGTGCTGCCACAATGAGACAGTGTCGGAGGTTGTGCACCACAGTCATCGATACGGGAATGGGCCGCGAAGAGTTTTGCCAGGAGGTCGGCTTTCTCCTGCGGCTGATGAGCAAGTGAGCCATCGGCATGTCTCAGCGGTGGCAGCGAGGGTTGGCAGAAGTTTGATTGCACAGCTTTGGCCAGGCGCCAGAAAGAACGGCTACCCGTAGGGTGCGCTAGCAGTTCCTGACCCACTTGTGCAATGCGCTGAGCGTCCGCTCTAATGTAAGCCCTCTTACACAACTTGGTGGCATTATTATAGGCTGTTTTCAGTAGGTTAGTATTGGGATCCCTAGAAGCTCGACCTCTGATCCAAGCGCGGTAAGCTAGCTGTTTGTTTTCAACAGCAGAGGCACACTCGCGATTGAACCAGAGGTTACGTCTCCCTCTACTGACGAGATTGGAATGTGGAATATAATATTCCATTCCTAATCTGATCTCGTCAGCAACAGACGCAGCGCAGGAGTTCGGATCCATCCCACTGAAACAGCGCTGCCACCAAGGGACAGACGCGTAATAATCCCGCATACCGTCCCAATCTGCTGACGCATAGTGCCACAGACGGCGTGCTGCAACCACAGGCGACGGTCGCGACGCCTGAGGCACTGAGACGGATACCAGGCAGTGATCTGAAGATCCTAGTGGAGCTCGAATCACCACCTGATATCCGTCGGGGCGATTTGTCAGCAGAAGGTCCAACAAAGAGGGCGCTTGACCGATAATATCTGGTACCCTGGTGTGCTG
Source organism: Schoenobius gigantellus (assembly GCA_963935595.1). NCBI lineage: Eukaryota > Metazoa > Arthropoda > Insecta > Lepidoptera > Crambidae > Schoenobius > Schoenobius gigantellus. The sequence goes on along the minus strand of OZ012544.1, from coordinate 5,883,068 downwards.
GGTAACCAATTGTGTCAGGTCGTGCGTGAGAGAGAATGCGTGGGCAGTCCTACCCGCATGGTCAGTTTTAGAGGAACTTAACCACAACTCGTGGTGAGCATTGAAGTCCCCTAAAAACACCAGCTCGGCGGAAGGAAATTGCTCCTGCGCGTCATCTGCCACCCGACTTAGGTGTTCAAAAAGTCGAGTTGTCTCCAAGTCACCACGGTGGGAACGATAGACGCACACGTAGACACTGCAATGAGTGCCAAAATCGACGTGTACCACAAGGAGGGAAAAGGAAGGTTCCTCCAAACAGCGCGGGCGACGACAACAAACGTCCGCCCGGACGAACAAGCAAACACCTGCCTTTGCCTTGAAGGACTCCTCAAGAGCGTAGCCGGGGTAATTAAGGTAGCTTGTATCGGCCGGGCAGATAATTTGCGTCTCTGTCAAAAACAGCATTGCTGGACGGGCTGTCTCGAGATGGTGGTGGACAGCCAAGAGGTTAGAATGGAGCCCGCGGATGTTAGCGAGCCCCACCTCGAATAGTGGTGTTTTGGTGGGATAGTGCACCGCTGTACGACCAGTCCTAATATTGTGCGCTGACATGTTTGTTGGAGTGAGAGGTGTGAAATTGAGGTGTCGTTGCAGCGATTAGCATAGTTAACGTGTGTAGGCCTGTTTCGCCAGGGAACAGCCGACAGCTGATTTGCGCTGACTCTCCGCACGAAAGGGCCCCCGAACCCCCCCGGAAGTGGTCGCCGGGACCCACCGTCCGGTCACCAACCGGCACGACGGACCACCCCGAGATTATGCGTGGCATGGTGGGGCAGCCTCACGGACTGGTTAGGTCCGCTTGGGCCCCTGTACTGTACCACGGGCGGCCAGCGGAACAGCCGTTTCTTCGGGTCTTCCTGGGCGGAGGGTCAACGCAGTCAACCTGGCACTGGGTCGACGGAAGCCCACACAAACCACACGAATCGCAGCAACGACCCCTCAAGCTCTGGCTGTGCGATGACTGATCCCGAAACGCGGACACAAAATGCCCACTTGACGGGTTTTACGTCATGCGCACGGTGGTCGCTAGCCAGTCGGGTTTTTCAGGCCCTACCACCAGAAGTTGGTCACTCGATTAGCACCACCCGGGGATCACGTGTAGGGTCTCGAGGGTAAAACCTACGGACGTGAGCGACTCCAATCCCAAAGTGTGCGGCAGTCGATGAGTATTTTGTATAGATTTGATGCATTCGGATGCCCGCATTCAGAAAACGAATGCGAAAGAACGTATTTATGCGGTTAGCCTTAAAATGTATTGAGACTTCCGTTTTTGTAACGTGTACTGTGCGATATAGTGTTGCTGGCATAGTTCGGTTAGCAAACTCACCGTGATGACTAACATCCAACACACAAACTTGGAGTTATCGTTAGTTAGTTCACGATCGTTGCATTATCACGGTCTCGAAGGACACTAAACACAGGTAACATCTAACATCGAACATCCAATAGGCCCCGAAGCGGTTCTCAAACTTTTTTGGTGACGGAACCCTTTTGGAAAGCGAAATACTTGACGGAACCCTAAAATAAAACAATAGTTATTAAAAGTGTATTCTTTATTAATAAGCATACTAAAAGTACGACCAGAGAGGGTGTTTTGATTTTTCTAAATTATTGCGGAACCCTTATAGGGGTATTGTGGAGCCCTAGGGTTCCGCGGAACACACTTAGAGCATGGCTGCTCTAGGTACCCTTCAGGGCCTACTTTCATTTAATACCCCTATTGCTGGGTTTGAAAAGCAACTGTTATCCATCTTTTTTGAGCGGCGGCCATGTTGAATTTACGTCAATGTTGCTACGTTCATAGTGCTCTACTGATCAAGGCCTTTAATTTGATACCCATATTGCAGGGCTTAGAAACGAACTTTTATCAGTTTTTTTTGAGCAGCGGCCATATTGAATTTTGTGTAGTTTTCCTAGGTTCATAGTGCTCTACTCTTCAAGGCCTTTCATTTGATACCTATATTGCTAGGTTTGGAAACGAACTTTTATCCACCTTTTTTGAGCGGTGGCCATGTCGAATTTACGTCAATATTGCTAGGTCCATAGTGCTCTACTCTTGAAGACCTTTCATTTGATACCTATATTGCTAGATTAGAAAACGAACTTTTATCCACCTTTATTGAGCGGCGGCCATGTTGAATTTATTTATGTGTTGCTAGGTTCATAGTGCTCTACTCATCAAGGCCTTTCATTTGAGACCCATATTGCTGGGTTTGGAAACGAACTATTATCCATTTTTTGAACGGCGGCCATGTTCAATTTATAGCAATTTTCCTAAGTTCATAATGCTCTACTCTTTTAGGCTTTTGATTTGATACCCATATTGCTAGGTTTGGAAACGAACTTTTATCCTTTTTTTTGAGCGGCGGCCATGTTGAATTTAGGTCGATTTTGCTAGGTTCCTAATGCTCTACTCTTCAAGGCCTTTCATTTGATACCCATATTGCTAGGTTTGGAAACGAACTTTTATCTCTCTCTTTTGAGCGGCGGCTATGTTGAATTTATGTCAATGTTGCTAGGTTCATAGTGCTCTACTCATCAGGGCCTTTCATTTGATACCCATATTGCTGGGTTTGAAAACGAACTTTTATCCTTTTTTTTGAGCGGCGGCCATGTTGAATTTAGGTCGATTTTCCTAGGTACCTAATGCTCTACTCTTCAAGGCCTTTCATTTGATACCCATATTGCTAGGCTTGGAAACTAACTTTTATCCACCTTTTTTGAGCGGCGGCCATGTTAAATTTATGTCAATGTTGCTAGGTTCATAGTGCTCTACTCTTCAAGGCCTTTCATTTGATACCCATATTGCTAGGTTTGGAAACTAACTTTATTCCACCTTTTTTGAGCGGCGGCCATGTTGAATTTATGTCAATGTTGCTAGGTTCATAGTGCTCTACTCATCAATGCCTTTCATTTGATACCCATATTGCTGAGTTTGGAAACGAACTTTTATCCGTTTTATTTGAGCGGTGGCCATGTTGAATTTAGGGCGATTTTCCTATGTTCATAGTGCTCTACTCATCAAGGCCTTTCATTTGATATGCATATCGCTGGGTTTGGAAACAAACTTTATCGGCAGTCATGTCAAATTAAGTCAACGTGGCTAGGTTCAATGTGTTCTACTCTTTAGGTTTTTCGTTCGATATCCATGTTCCTTGGGTGGATCCAAAAAAATGTGATCCGTCATTTTAGACATTAGGATCAAGAGTCCCGTCCCGTCCCTCTACGCGTAACCCAGAACATTGCAGTCAGATATTTTTTTTAATTATCAATATTAATCTATTACTTTTAATAGTTTTCAATGGATGAAAGAGTTTAAAAACATATAACACCTTTCAAAATACCTTGAAAAGAGTATCTTCATTTTTCAACATTTCAAATATTTCAAAAATTGTACCGATTTTGTGAAAATTAGTCAAGAATTAAAACAATCTACAAATTTTATGGTCACTCGATAAGTATTATCATAAAAAATGCTTTATACATTGGTTATATGGCTTGATCTTTTTGCCTTACCACCACGGTACGACATAAGAAAAAGACAATTTGGTTGGCGAAATCCAGTTGGGCAATTTTATTTGTACTATGTGAAACACTTCATTCCTGCCTTTCAATTTTCGAAATCCAATTACTTAAGATCAGGCTGTATGGCGTAGTTCCATTGCCTTTCCTTCGTGGAAGAAAATACCTTCTCTCTGTACTATGTGACAGACTTCTCAAAATAATTTCACGTGCGCCATGTTGTTTTTCTACCTAAAGCCAATTCGAAAATTTTATATGGTATTTTTTCACTAAAAATAAAAAGTGAATTTAAACAAACGAAATTATGCCTAAATGTTCTTCCGGAAAATTCTAAGCATTGTGGTGTAAGCCATATCAAATTATGTCCAGTAGTTTCGGAGATCTTTCCGGACAAACAGACAAACAAACAAACAAACAAACCAACAAACAAACAATTTTTTTTTAACTATTCTATCGTGTTCTGCTAATGATTTTAAGGCGACCTGTGTATTTTTTTTCTTAATATTTCGCAATTACAGATTTTTGTACCCCTACGATTTTATTATATATAGAGATATAGAGATAAGAGAAGAGATAATATAGATAGAGAAGAGATAATATAGATTCAGGTTTAAATGCCTAAGACTGTGCGCCCCCTCATCTGATGTATTTTCAATTACTCAGTGTAAAACAAACCATTAAAAAAATTGGTTTCTTCTCAGAGCTTGCAACGTACATATTTATATATAGCATTACATAATCATAAAGATATATTTTCGTTTTACCTCGATTTACCTGGGATCCCATCATCAGATCCCGTCGTTAGTGACAATGGAACCACCTCAGGAATATACTCTTTAAAATACAAAATAAAATTGAAAATCGGCCCACAAATGGCGGATTAACCGCATAATATACACACAACAAAGATATATACGTGTCTAATAATTGAGAACCTCCACCTTTTTTGAAGTCGGTTAAATATGGGGTTTGCTTTAAAAAAATGAGGATGTTTGTATATTCTATAGTGGATATTCTGACTAACGTATTTTTGATGATTTATTTACTTCACAATTTAATCATTCTCCTCTATAAGGTCTGACAGGGTCGACTTATCCCCTGGATAAAAGTTGTATAAATAAAAATAGAACCAAATTATTTTCTTGCGAGCAATGTTCCGGCGAAATGAAAATTAATGGACAGACAGGCGCTCAGTTTTCTAATTTCCTCTCAAAATCATTAGTGTTCATTCTCCAGCAATCTAGCTCTCTACTATAACTCCAAACGTTTCAATTAAACTGTTTCCAATTAATAAAAAATCAATTACTCCCGCCACGCAGTCAAGTTGTATTGTTATGGCGAAGTTACCGCGCAAAATGAGTTCTGAGCGGAGGAAAAACCTCAAACTTTTTTGCTCCCGGCCAGTAGAGTACAGATTTCTCACTATTCCGATGATTTAGCCTCCCCCCGTTATTTCGATAAGTCTTGTTTCGCTTATATTAACTCGGCGGGCGCTTAAGCGAAGATTTAAAACCAACATTGTGTGCCGAACGGAGTTGGTGGGGGCTAATTTATATTCGAAAGATAAAGTTTATGGCTATCGTGCCTCGACTTTTGAGCGTCTCAATTGGTTTTCTTGTTTGCAAACGAATCAAACGGCGGCAGTCCGAGGTGTGATGGACAAAAAATTTTTATTTGTGCTCCAACCAAAATAACTCGTATTCGGTCATGGCTTGTGAAGTATGTAGAATGAGAATTGACAGAGAAGTACACATCACTCATCGGCATCACATCTATCCATGCATGTACCGCATGCTGATTATGTAACTGTGATTGCTAACTAGAACTGTGATTTTTAAAGAACCTTTTTATTACTGCTATAATGAAGGCTGTCATCACAAAACCATTCATTATCATCATCACAACAGCTCATATACGTCTCTATCTAAGAGGCTCGAGCTTAACCTAAGTTAGGGTATTTAGGCCTTTTTTTTTACAAGAGGGAAAATACAGTTTTTACGGTATTCGACAAGGGAATTGAGCTGACTAGGCCACCCCAAGGATATGTAGGACTCGGGTAGAAGACCCACTACCGGCTAAAAACCCTCTAGATACTTCTACCTCCGTGGAGACACAATCGGGATTGGCGTTAGCCATTCCCCGATTGTAGGGTATTTAGGCCTAAGTCAACCACGCTGGCCCAGTGCGGATTGGTCGACTTCACATACATTTTTGAATTTCTTTGCAGATGTATGCAGGTTGCCTCACGAAGTTTTCCTTCACTGGAGAAACGTCAGACAAATGTACCTACATATGAAATTCGAACAAAGAAAAACACATTGGTACATGTCAGTTTCGAAACCCGGACCTCCCGATTGGAAGGCAAGTGCCGCGTCCACATCACTACCGACGCTCTTACCACTCACCTAACTATTAATGAATATAAAGTTTCTTTCAATAATTATAGTTCTAGTAAGCAACAGCGTCGGTGGCGCTGTGGACTCGGCACTGGACTGTGCTCCGCGTAGAATCGGGAGGCCCGCGATCGATCCTGCCATGTACCAATGTATTTTTCGTATCACGAATTTCATATGTATACATTTATCTGATGCTCCTACGGGGAAGGAAAACATCTTGATGAAACCTGCTTTCACCTGCGAAGTAATTCAATGGTGTATTTGAAGTCACCAATCCGCACTGGGCCAGCGTGGTTTGACTAAGGCCTAATCGCTCTAACATAACTAGTTAGGGTAGGCTCATGCCCCTCGGTAGGGGTACGCCCGTCGCGCTGGCCAGCGTCGCACGGGAGATGCTGACCAGCGCGGCGGCGTGGGAGGCTGTCGCCTCCTTCTGCGAGGACGTTATCTCGCAGAAGGAGGCTGCGGAGCGGGCGCGAGAGGATGACCCTCTCGCTGCACCGCTCCGGCGCAGGCGGTTGGGGAGGAGGAGGCGTGCGTTCCTCAACGCGCGCCAGCTCCCCTAGCAAGCTGGCGGTTGAAATGGCTCGGCCGGATGACCACCGGCCGAGAGATACTTTTCACCCCTAGCTTGGCCGTCTGGGGGGGTCGAATTTCTCAAGATACTTGTCGACCCCCTCCGTAGAGGTAAGCCCTGGCACCAGGCAACCCTCCAGGGGGCACAATCGGGGAATGGCCAACGCCGATCCCGATTGTGTCCCCACGGAGGTCTAAGTATCTAGAGAGTTTTTAGCCGGTAGTGGGTCTTCTACCCGAGTCCTGCATATCCAAGGGGTGGCCTAGTCAGCTGAATTCCCTTGTCGAATACCGTAAAGACTGTATTTTCTCTCTTGTAAAAAAAAAAAAAGGCTCATGCCCCTCGGTGGGGACGTATAAGAGCTGTGATGAAGCAGCCGACCGACGTTAGAAAATCAGCCCCCTGGTCATTCGACAAGGAGGTCGTATTGGTCCACATTTCGGTGGTCAGGCGGGTTGGTGGTTTTGTTCCGAACTTACCAACCCTCCAGGACTTTGCGGTAAATCCCCTAAGTCAGCTCTTACATGCACGGGAAGAAAGGGAGCGACGAATCGACACAAACATGCATACGTCGTACGAGATATTAGTCATAGACCTCAAGACCTGTAGGAGTTACGAGTACTTGCACATTACAGACCCAAACTATACGCTTCACGCCTTTAGGCGCGGAATGGTAAAAAAGCAAAACGATAAGCGATCGCAAAATGGTAAAGGAGCACAATGGTAAAGGAGCAAAATTGTAAAAGAGCATAACGCCAAAAGCGCACAATTACGCACACCGCTTATTCCCGCTAGGCTCTAGCGATTTCACTTGCAAACAGGAGTATAGCTCTACGTTGTTCTATTTCGAGTAACGTCACACTCATCGTTGTGACAGTGATAGATTAAATATATTGCCGTCTTACCTTCTCTTCCTATTGATGTTGTAAGACGAGAGTTCACTCACTGTAGTCCTTCGCGGAGAGACGGAAAACGCAAAATGAAACCTGTCTACGACATAAAGTATCTGTGGACCGAGAGACAAAGGGAATCTATGGGTGGTTGGCAAAAAACCTCGTCTCCGCGTCCGCATTATCCGGCAACTTAACATAGAAAAAAGAAGCCTCTTCCTTCTTTCGCTTGAACGAGACCGGCACGACAGACAATTTTGGGAGCGTACTAAACAAATTGTAACTTTTATTATATAAAGTTTTTTTACTGCAAGAAAAGGACTACTCATTTCTTTTATGTAGAAAACCCTACAAAACCCTTTACCCGTCTGGACATCCTCATCATAACAGCTCATACACGTCCCCACCAAGGGGCTAGGGCCTATCCTAAGTTAGGGTGCTTAGACCTTAGTTAACCAGTGGCCCAGTGCGAAATTGGTCGACTTCTCATACACCTTTGACCTAGTTTATTGTCTTTGGTTGCAAAGTAAACGTATGACGTTCAAAGACTTTAATGAATCCGGTCTTCTTGGCGACAGCTGGCTAGCAATAATAGCGATTTCGCAGATTACCGCGAAAACTTGCGTCGTCCCGAATAATGGCGTCCCCGCGTCCAACAGTGTGGGTGCAACAAAAGGATTTTATTCAAATACTCGTAGTTCTCGGCCGCGGTATTATATTGAAATTCTTGCGGAGCTGCAGTCGAGATGGCGTTTCGGTTTCGGACTTTGCTCCGTTTGTTTTACATATTATTTCGGCCTCTTGAAGTTTTGGTAAAGAACTGACTTTAAAGTAGATTGCGAATATTTCGAGCGTCAAGGTGCACAAATGTTCAGCGCTTAATGATGTTAGAGATTTTTTGTGAGAATTAATACAAAATGTTGTATGAAGATATTGGCTCGTGTTTTAGGAATTATTTGTTAGGAATAATTCCTCTCAGAACTACTTACCTATATGAAATTGATGCAAATTATGTGTTAGTAGATTTTTTTACATAGGACAGGGAAGCACTTGGCCTTCATCTCGCTGATGGTAAGTGACGATAAGGCCGAAGGTGGAAGCGAGCTTCACCTGGACTCCTCAACAGCTGAGGAACTGGCCATCTTACCTCTAGTTGTCGGAACACAACAATGCCATAAACATTGTTATTATGGCGACAAACTTAGGTAAGACGGTGGTAGCTAGCCAGTCGGGCTAAGACCACCAACCACACATACCGAGCAAATGAATTTCTGCCCCCAGTGGGAATCGAACCCCGAACCTCCCGATCAGCACCCGGTGGTCTCAACCATTAGACCACGGAGGCGATTAAGACCACGGAGCGGAGGCGGTTATGGAGATACAATAAAAAATACGATTTTTCCAATACTTTTGCATAATATATTATTAAGAGTACCGGCACACAGCGTCGGTGGCGCTGTGGCCTCGGCACTGGTCTTCTAATCGGGAGGTCTGGGGTTCGATCTGCCATGTGCCAATGTGTTATTCGTTTTCGAATTTCATTTGTACATTTTGTCCGACGTTTCTACGGTGAAGGAAAACATCGTGAGAAAACCTGCATATATCTGCGAAGAAATTCAAAGGTGAATGTGAAGTCGACCGATCCGAACTGAGTCAGCGTGGTTGACTAAAGCCTAAACACCCTTTTTTTTTTTTTTTTGTCGGGGGGAAATGCGTAAGCACACCGTACCCGCCGTTGGCTAGACGGCAGGCGTGTGTGGGGCTGGCCCGGCGAAGTTCCAGGCCGACCCACTAAAACCCCCCGGTGTTCTCCCTGCCCTTGTGGGCGCGCATGGTAAGGTAAAGCCTAAACACCCTAACTTAGAGTAGGCTTGAGCCCCTGGGTGGGGATGGATAAGACATATATTTATTGATATTATTTTTTTAATTTATTATAATATCAATTTAACAAAAATGTCATAAAGAGATTCACATCCACATATCCACAAATATTGGCACAAACAAGCAAAACAAAAGAAAAAAAAAACAAGAAAGTAACTGAGCAAATAAATATTATAATTATGATAAACAAATAAAATGTAAGTTCGAAAACTAAAACCCGACTACTGAAAAATCAAATAGTATGAAACAAGGGAAAATATCTTATCTGATAGGGTTATTGATTTTTTATAAACCACGTTACCACTTACCAGCAGGTGGGCAGTATGTTTGTTTGTCAACTTAGTTGTATAAAAAATGTGTTGAACTGTAAGACCAAAAATGAGAATTCGGAAATAATTACATATCTTACACTCTAACGGCCTTAAAAATAAAAATTTATACCGAGAATAATCCTCGGAATAATTTATTCTGTGTTTTGTCTTATTATAGCACATGTCTAATGTAATATGTTAAAATAAGACAAAACACGGAATAACTATTCCGAGGTTATTCCTAGGAATCTGGGGACGGCAGTGCCCCCGCCAAGTCGAGCGCGAAGCAAACACTGCCGTACCTTCCTTTACTGGAACCATTTCGCCGCATTTTCTGGCCCCTATTTGAGAACCTCTGGATAAGACCAGAATGCAGAAATTTTCGTCATCCAGTAAGCTATAATCACATACTTAAAATCCAAAATTTCAAGTCTGTAGGTCATTTAGTTTCGAAGTTAAGCGACAGCAAAGTTTCGCATTTATGAGACTCACTCACTCACTCACTCACTCATGATCATCAAAATAGAACTAGTACTTCCCATAAACTTAGAGAGCTGAAATTTGGTACAGAGTTAGGGTTTAATGTCCATATAAAGGGAAAACTATAAAAACTAGGATAATCAAAGATCTGGAGTACCTGGTGACCCTGATTAGAAAACACAAGAGCCCAACCAAACTATTAGAGATATCGACATACCGCCTTTACAAAAAATATTCAACTTGGTGGGCCGCTTCCAATAAAGAAAAGAAAAAGAGAAAAGAGAAAAGAAAGATTTGTAATAATAAAAAAACTACCCCTAAAAAGAAAAAAACTGTGTCAAATAAGAAAATCTAATAAAATAAATCAATATGCTCACGTTTCTACAAAAAGAAGTGAAATCCCACCAAAAACATTCTGTATAAAACTAGCCAAGTCTCGATGGAGCTGCTTGTTTATCTCTAAAAAGTAATGAAATCTAGACAAAGTCGTGCCAAGTCTAAGGTTCCTTACTGCGATTTCTTTATTATTATAGTTAATGTTGTGTGACTTGGTCGTTGAACATTCTTTATACGTTAGTGGGTACAAGTCAACGGCCAAGTCACACAACATTAACTATAATAATAAAGAAATCGCAGTAAGGAAGGTACTAGGTACTATAGACGCGGTTGTCAATTAACTTAACAAAACAGTACATTTTAGTAGTAGTATTATAAATATACTTTTAAATGCGTGATTTTTCTGTTTTTGGACCTTATTTTTTTCATTTGCAGCGAAGTCAATAAGCATTTTATTAAACATTTACAATCTCACAAATCGGACACCAGTCTATTTGCCTGTTTCAATTCTGCGAATGGGTGAGCATAAATCCTGAGGATTATTCACTTTGTTTACAGCACAACAAGATTAATAGTCGGTGGCACGCCACAATCAGACAGCGGGACGTATAGCTATTTGAATCATAATTGCAACAATAAGCTAACCGACAACAATTGAGGCTTACTCGTGTACTGTCGCAGAAAATTGTCATGTGCCATTACGCGATTTTCGTGAATCGTGAAGCCAATTTCGTATTACGTGAATCACGTCATATTCCAAAAAGCTAGTTTTTGGGGCCCCGAAACCCACAGAATGTTTAAGGAATATATATTTTACGCTCAATTTGCTTCTGCTGATTGCTTATTAGATCTAGGTATTCTCATCGATCTACCTGGGATCCCATCAGAACCTGACATGGTGACGAGATAACCTCCGGGAGTACACTATCCCGAATAGAAAAATTTCGAAAATTGGTTCACAATTCACGGAGAAATCGTTGAACATACATATAAAAGATATAGACAGTGAAACATAGAGGGTCTCTTTCTATTTTTTAAGTCGATTCAAAATGTTGTTCAGGTGTAGCCTATTTCCGCTTTCACGTTATAAACTATCTTAGATGAAATTTAAACAAAGAGTTTCCTAGTTGTGGTGAATCAAATTCGATTTCCGGGTACACCTAAAGAAGTTAAAGAAGCACTAGTAGATTTTTTACCGCAACTTCCCTCTTCGATGGAAAACAGAACTGGGCCATTGTTCATTAAATTCAGAGGCAACTTTTAAATCGTGACGCAGCCCGAAGTACTCTCCTATGCACGACGCTGTCTTCTCGCTGGTAGTTAATTAAAACTTTTTATTAAAAGCGCTACTTCCGCTGTTTTGAGAAGGAACACGAAATATAAATCAATAGGCAACTGTTATGAAATTGTTTTATTCACAGTTAAGATGTGTTGGAATTTATGAAATCAAAACTTTTAATTGTTAAATATATTATGCATACATTACAATAATTCTTATTCAGCAAATTTTGTTCGTGAAAATAAGCAAAAATTTAAATAAAGCATTTACTACAATAAATAAAATGTATAAAATTAATCACATTTTTATTGCAAGTAATATAAGTTCTATGTCAGTAGAAATATCGTGCGCAAATATTAGGATCAATGTCTTTGATACCAGTCCCCTTTCCGTCTGCTTTTGCTGGTTGTACAGTACAGTATTTATTGTTTACAACTTGAAATTCTATTGCGGAAGGCAAAATAAATGCTATGAAATTCTAGCGCCTACCTGACTGTGGTGAGTTGATCCGTGATTGGGAGGACATACATAGAACCTGCAATCTGCAGGAGGACATGTACCATTGATGATGTAGAGGTAACTAACAACCTTGAATCTCAAAATTTTGCGTCACTAAGCGCGTTCTATCGTCTTTACCACGGCAAGTGTTCCAGAAGCTTTTTTCCGTAATCCCACTTTCTCCTTTCCTTTTAAAGATAACACGTGCTAGCGTTGTCACCGACTAACATTGACTACCATTCCAACGCGAAATAAGAAATTTGGTAATTCATTTTCAAATCGCACTATAAAAAAAGGAACTATACCAGCACACTTCTCTCATTCTTACCTACATCCTGGATCTTTGAATATCGGCAAGGTGAGGTGTGGCTCTATGTCCTTAGGGCAGCGTATCTTCTCTCCTACACTATCATTTGAACTCGTGGAATGAGTAATTTGCTAGGCCCACTATGAAAATAAACCTAGTTCACCAGACTACCCTTAAACTGACTCAATTAAGGCAGCCGAATTGTTTAAAATCTTAATCTTTAAAATTTATTATCTAATTAGAATCTGTGAATTAATTAAGGGACACATCAACGCCAATGCAACTTCTAGATGAGTAAGGTGCAAATTTTATTCAATCTCAGGGTACAAGGGGATAATCTGCGCAATTGGAATTTCAGAGTGAGCACTAAGTCATGGCCGGAACCCGACGGGCAGAGGACGCGGCCCTAATTTCACAAGTGACGCGAGAACATTTTTCAATCAACCCTCCATCCACGAACACACGCCGTTGTAATCGAGCGAAAACAAAATGGCGACTCACGGCCGCTCCTAATTCAAAATGGAATGCGCTGCGGACGGTGAGCGATGAGTTCGGGGATCGACTGTAGTGGTTTTACTTGGTAGCGTTTTATTGGCTTTCTTTCGAAGTGCTCTAATAGGTATTGATGGAATCAAAAGGAAATTACAGTGACGTAATGGTATTTTTGTAAGTATATTTTCTTTTCGTGCTGTGGGCTGTAGGCTGTAGTCAGTAGATATTATAAGAGCACGCGAGTATTGAAATCTGGAAAAGTTCCAATTGGAATATTTTGTCTTCAGGCACCGTCAGGGCCCTTTTTTTCTCGGGGGAAATGCGTAACCGCACCGTACCCACCGTTGGCTAAACGGCGAGCGTGTGTGGGGCTCTTCCGGCAGAGCCTACCCACTAAAACCCCCCGGTGTTCTCCCTGCCCTTGGGGCGAGCAAGGTATGGTCCACACTGCGACTCTACTACCCACACACCCGAGCAAGCCCGACCCGCTGGTCGGGCTATCGCCAAGGGGGGATTGCCCGAGAACACCAGGGCAATCCCCAGACGGAGTGCCTTACGGCGGTGTGCACCGGGTCAACCGTGTGGGCAGGCCTCAACGGCAGGTTTATTAGACGGGTATCGCTTGTGCGAATGCCCGAGGCATCTTCAGGGCCCTACCATGATCCTTAGAGCTAGGTCAAACAATACTGTAACAGAGACACCGCTCTTGCTGCGTATCTCGCCATCCCGTTATCAGTGAGCGTTCATGGTTAGGGGGTAGTTCGCGTCAAGACTGTCAATACTACGAGGCCTACGTAGGGTTACCATAACTCAGGATTTATCCGGAGATCATGGCCATTTTCACCAACAATCCCTAAATTTGAGGTCGATCGCAACGGTTTAGTTTCGTTTCGGCTGTAACTTATTTGCAGAATTGGGCCTCAGGAAGCTTATTGTACGAATATGTCTATAAAAATCACTTTTTATGGTTCCGTATTTTAATAAGAGGAACGGAACCCTTATATGATCACTTTGTTGTCCGTCTGTCCATCTTCCAGTCTGTCCGTCTGTTTGTCAAGACTTTTTCGTCGGGAACGCGTAGAGATATCAATCTGGAATTTATATCAAATACTCGAGTCTACAGTCTTTTCAGCTGTAAAAATCATACTTGTAAGTCAACACCATCGAAAGATATGACTGTTATTGTGGCACATTTTCGACAAGGGAAACAAAATCTATTTCTGTTGACCTAGGATCATGAAATTTGGCAAGAAGCATTATGTCTTATCATGATAAGGGAAAAATCTGAAAACCGTTAATATGTAGCTAGGAACTTATACATTAGTTTGTACGGAACCCCGGTGCGTGAGTCCAACTCGTACTTGGGCGTTTTTTATAAATAGACCTCCCACAGGCATGTGCTCCTCGACTAATCCTCGAAAGAGAAGCCCAGCCAGCCAAAGAATAAAGTAGCCAGATAACATTTAAATGTAGGCTGGACATATATCTGCAATTAAAGAATTCAGTATGGAATCGCAACAAATTTTGCTCCTAAACTCCAAGTTTCAACATGAAGACGGCACCTTATGATCACGAGGAAATTACTCTTTAGAATACTGAAAATTAACGCTCTATTACACCAATATTGCATGGATTATTTCTGACCATAAAACTGATACTTAGCTTTGATGTTATTATGGGATCGCATCAAATTTCCTGCTCCTAAACTCCAAGCTCCAACATGAAGACTGCACCCTAATGATCAAGAGGAAATTACTCTTTAGAATACTGAAAATTAACGCTCTATTACACCAATATTGCATGGATTATTTCTGACCATAAAACTGATACTTAACTTTGTTGTTATTAGGTTTTGCAACCAACCTATTCTTGAGGGTAAACACAGAAATGTTTATATTATGCCTTACTCCCCGCTGGTCACAGTAAAACCTTTTTAATTGAAAAACTTCTCGCAGACAAAGAGGCTTACGCTGTTGGCTGGCGCGCCATGGAAAACTAGCCAAATGCTCTTATCTTATGTTTGCCCCATTTTGAAGCTTATGACGCATCGTACAAGCAGCTGCTAGCGATTTAGAATAATTTTAGTTTCAACCCGCTCACCCACTCTCCTTATTTGAGGAGGAATAGGTGTATGACAGTTTGATATTATTTTTTTAAACAAAAAATAAAACTGACTTCAGAAACACCATAAAGTCATAAATAATATAAGAATACATACAACATCACAGTTTTGTATTGAAGTTGGTGCCAAATTTTAACTAGGTACATCATTTGTTTTTACATTTTTTAGACTTTCCACGTGATTATTGCTTGGCGCCGAATTCATTATAAAATTGTGATGTTGTATGTATAAAGTTATATCAATCTTTTCGGTTAGTTTAATAAACGCGTATTAGAATTTGAGATATTTATTTATAAATACTAGAATAACTTAAATTAAAACATCTTTCGCTCTAAACAGTATTGAAAGAATTATCTCCTTACTCCTAACCTACCAGAAACCTTCCATCCTCAGCTCAGTATTATAATATGATGACTACTAGATGCAAATATCTGAATATTTCAACAACAGCATTAAACACGTTGGACGTGCCTATATGAAATTAAAAGATTTCCCTTGATTTTCATAGGATCCCATCATCGGATCATGACACGGTGACAATGGGACTACCACGGAAGTATACTCTTTCGATTACAAAAATACCCACAAATGGCGGGTTAATCGGTGAACATACTTATAAAAAACCTTTTTAAAAACAAGCTTTTATTTAAATGCGCTAAAAAGAAAAAATAAACTACGAGTATTACACTAAAAGTTTTACTTATAACGTCATTTCACATTTGACACAATTTATATGACATAAAAGCTTGTCGCGAGATTTACTTGTGTGTAGTAACTTAAAAGTACTTTAAAGAGTACTTTTAATTAAGTACCTACTCATATTTACTTCGTTTGAAAATTCTAATGGATAAAATTATTCACATCAAATAGTTAAAGCTTTGTGTTGTAATTTCTTGATGGAACTCCATGGTATCTTGTTATTAAAACACTAATTTCACAAGTTCCACTTGAATCTTTATTATATTTAAATTATTGCGACCGGTTTCGATACATCATCGTCAGGCAAATCAATCGCAATAATTTAAATATAATAAAGATTCAAGTGGAACTTGTGAAATTAGTGTTTTAATAACAAGTTATTCACATCAAATTATTTAATTTACTTGTTTATCTACAAAAGTAAATCTCGCGACAACCCTGGTACAGAGTCTCCCTCCAGTTAAAAAATATCTGCCATGTATTTACTATTTACTTTGTGGAAATAACAAAAAATTACTGACATGTTGTGATTTAAGGTAAAGGATTTGGGGACTCGATACGTTACACGTAAGTAGGAGAATTGATCTAGGCGTGACGTCATGCGACATTTCAAATCAATATATCGTCGAAAGTTCTCGACTTTTTAAGAAATTGGCTAAGTGCGAGTTGGACTCGATTCATTTTATGGGGGGTACCCACTCCTGTGAATGTTGGAGGCTCTTCAATTCGTGGGTGTTGTCAGTGATGACAAACGAAACTGAGACGTGGCCGCTTACAATGGGTCTCATGAAGGCTCAAAGTCACTCAAAGGGCAATGGAGAGGGCTATGCTCGGGGTTTCTCTACGTGATCACATCAGAAATGATGAGATCCGTAGAAGAACTAGAGTTACCGACATAGTCCAAAGAATTGCAAACCTTAAGTGGCAGTAGGTCTGACGGCCGTTGGGGCGGAAAGGTCCTCGAGTGGCGGCCGCGTGCCGGGAGACGCAGCGTTGGTAGCCCCCCCACAAGGTGGACCGACGATCTGGTGAAATTTGGTATGCATGTCACCTAAGCTATGGAAAAGGACATGTAATAGTTCCCGTGGGAAGATTAAAAATTGTTAACGAGCGAAGCTTTAGACCCAGTGCTGAAGTCCACGCAGACGAAGTCGCGGGCAGAAGCTAGTTTTTAATAACCTATATCAGTGCTGACGAGAAGAAATTCAAAGGTGTATGTGAAGTCGACCAATCCACACTGGGCTATAGTGGTTGACTAAAGCCTAAAACACTCTAACTTAAGGTAGGCTCGAGCCCCTCACAATCAGGGAATGGCTAACGCTGATCCCGATTGTGTCTCTACGGAGGTAGAAGTATCTGGAGGGTTTTTAGCCGGTATTGGGTCTTCTACCCGAGTCCGGCATATCCTTGGGGTGGCCTAGTTAGCTCAAGTCCCTTGTTGAATACCGTAAATGTATCTTTCCTCCATAAAAAAAGGCTCCCATAGTGGGCTCGTCGTCAATGTTAAGAGTGATGTAGTTGAAAAACAATTTTATATCGTGTCTAAATAAGAAATCGCAAACAAAGTAGTATGTCTCCATCCAACTATTGATAAATAATATTTAGAGACTGTGCCGATGTATTTATAGAAGTAAGTTGGTGAATAAAAAAGCCTGCATTACCATTCGGTTGTTTTTTTATCTCTTTTTAAAATGAGTATTTCAGCTGAATTTCTGTCTCTGTTAGTAAATAATTTAACGATTTAAGTTCATGACATCGGCCATCGATCGGCTATTTATCTTTATGGAGTTTTTTTTATACACAGCTGTATTATCTGTGGAGCAAAGTATACAGGTGTCGTCGGATCTTCTCTGAAATTGTTTTAGATGGATCCCGAGTCACAGATTAGATAATAGTTACTACGTAACCCGAGTCTTTTGCTGTGATGGTCAAGTGATGTGATGATTTTATAAGTACGAGTATTTTTTCCCCAGATACTTTGTCATGTTACATAGAAAAGTTTAACTCTATTCCTATTAAATTCTGCTATTTCTGTCTTTATTGGGTTGTCTTTGTTTATAAGGCAAGGGAAGTACAAAATTTTTATAAGCGTATAAAGTTCCTTTGCCCTTACAGATTAATTTGTGATTTCAGGTTGAATTTAGAACAGCTCGCTCAATCTTTCGCGTTGAAAATTGCCCCGAGGCTTTTCTCGAGGAAATTACAGTTACAATGGAGGCATTTTCTATATCACGCGTCGTATGTAAATGAGCATAACAAAATTTCTCAAAGCCTGTCGCTGTGTACAGTCAACTTATAGGTTTTTAAAATAACTTAAAATTATTAATTAAAATAAATATTAACAATAGATAAATTTAATTTAAAACACCCCACTTTTATTTTTGTCTCCATAGATATTAAATTTAGTACAAGTAATATTATAATAATACAAAAATAATAAATCTGTCGTCAGGGATATTCTGCTAAGAAATGAACTAAATTAATACAGTTTTATGATTTCATGGTTTGTGTCTATATTTGAATCAATTACGCTGTTGGTTTGATTACGTGATATAATTGCTGCATCTTGAAACTTGAAATACCTTGAGTTCAATATTACGTATAGGTAATTCAAATTGGATATCAATGGCAATACAGCTCAACCACGGTCTACTGGCTATGTACCTTCGTAGAGTTCTCCACGGGCGTTATTCTGCCCCATTATCATACCCTCAGCAGTTCATGTACACATTGTTCTCACTTAATCTATCAAAAGAGCCCAAATACGAATCAGTAATTATGTCCCGAAGTATAGTAGAAGTGTAGTTCGCAGGCACAGCTAGTTTACAAACATAAACTAAATATTTAATTATCTACCGATATAACAACACAGGGAGAAAAAAATTGCCCTGGCTGGTTTTCTTGCTGGTTCTTTCCAGTACAAGGTCTCCCGCCGTAGACTTGTGAACCAATGGCGTAGCTGCTTTGACGTGCAAAAGTGATTGTTACAATCCTATTTGAATAAAAGATATTGAATTGAATTGAATAATCTTTGGAAGGACTACTGTTTAAAAGGAAACTAAAGGAATGGCTGTTCGAAAATTGCTTTTAAGTATAACTTAAAGGAATACTTTAATGTGACTCATGACTAATTTGTAATCTGAATTAATTAATTGTCTCTATCATCTTATTCAAATGTTTTTTTTTTTTTTATATTTTATGGTCGACATTATAATATTGTTGGACATAGGCCTATGTCCAACAGTGGGCGTCTCTTGGCTGATATGATGATTATAATATTGTACGCCCGAAAATGGCAATCTGTCTGTTGACACTGATTATTACTCTGTGACATCTTAAATTGTACACATAATAATAATAAATTATCTTATTTAAACCAAGTTGTGTCAGACCATAGACTTGTTAGTTTTCTCGCATGTGACTGTACCAGAGAACGCAGCCGAGGGTGACATCTTCATGCGGAATTTACAAACCACCTCCCGCTAATTGACCGCTCCTTTGTGATGTGCAAATGTGCTGTGTTTATAAGGTGTGCGGAAAAGTAAGCGTGTGGCATAGGCCCTAGACAAATGTCACACGCAAACTTTTTCGCAGTCGTTCCGCAGAAAAAATGTATGGAAATGACATTAGCTTTCGACAACCTCACGCTATTTTTTCCACAGCTAATGTCATCTCCATACATTTTTTCTGAGGAACGACTGCGAAAAAGTTTACGTGTGGCATTTGTCTAGCGGTGGGGGGAGGGGGGGGGGGGGGCAGTTCACGAAATCTATATTCTATTCATTTAAAGAGATTGCTTGCTTTGCTGCATGGCAATATGGTTGAATATTGCAGAGCTTTAATTGCCCCTACATTCACGAACGAAAACATCACTATTTAGTACATTTGACAATTTGGAATAGGACATCATTATTTGGGTTTCCTACCTCCAAAGGAAAAACACTTTTCGTTCTCCGTCTGTCCGTCAATACCATTTTTTAGAGGAACGCGTACATATAACAAACTACTGAAATTTATATCAAACTAGCTATGCTCGCGAACTACGTTTCGTTTTAATAAACCTCAGCACTCTCAAAACTTTGGAGAGGGCCAATCGTCTAGGGAGCATCGGTGTCGCATTGGACTCGGCATTTGCCCCAATCGGGAGGTCCGGGGTTCGAGACCGCCATTGTACCAGTGTGTTTTTCGTTTTTCATATGTTCATTTGCTCATTTGCTTCATTTTCATATGCTAGATGGAAAGCTGCGAAGAAATTCAATAGTGTATGTCAAGTTGGCAATCCGCACTGGGCCAGCGTGGTTGACTAAGGCCCTAACATAGGGTAGGCTCGATTCCCTCGGTGGGGACGTATATAAGCTGTGATGATGATGAATCACTTTGGGGTATAATTTTTTTACAAAAAAATAAAACCGACTTCCAAAACACAAAAAATCATTAATAGTATAGGAATACATACAACATAAAAGTTTTATATTGAAGTTGGTGACAAATTTTGACTAAGTAACTATATTTTTTTTATTGCAATTAAGTTGGCAAAAAAAGCAAACTGCCCACCTGATGGTGAGTGGTAACAGTCAACTATAATACATGTGGCTCCTGTGAGATTCGCAGCAAAACTGCAACCCCCACAAAAACCACAGTGTACGTTGCCAACTTGTGACTTAGGATGTAAAGTCACGGTACCCAGTAATTTCAGTGCCATACTCGTATAATGACGAGTTAGGAATATGACGAATCAGGAATATGACGAATTCGGAATGTGACCAGTTAGGATAGTGTCGAATAAGGAATATGATCAATCAGGAATATGACGAATCAGGAACAAATCATTTTTGCGTAGTACGGTACTACATGCTTCCTTCACACTGGAAGCTCAAACAACAATATTTTCCTCACACCGTGAACTGGTCTGGCGTTAACATAATTTGCAAGTTACGCGTAACTTTTGCCTTCGTGATTTTAGGGGCGAGATGATGATGCAGGAAGCTCTCGTTGGAAATATCGTATGGTGCTCATCGGCGGGTTAACTTTCCAATTAGGTTGCTCGTTTGTTTGTTTCTAGACTGTAGTATTATATTATCTGTGTTTCTAGTAAGCATGTTTGTCGCCTTTGTAGGGTTACCTACCGGAGGGAGACCGTACCAGGGTCACCTGCTTGCGGTAAAAAAAAACAAAAACCTTTATTTGGTAACTTAGGTTAGTTTACAATAAATCATGGTCGGAGCTACCTTTTAAGCAAGAGTTATGCTTGTGCTAGGAAGCTCCGCTCTTCCTTGACAATAATTTACCGAAAGTTCCAACAATTTCTTAATATTATTATTCATATGAATATGTGTGTTAGGGTGTGGGTATATTTTATTGTAGGTCATGGCGTGCGCTGAGTTGAGCGGACGTCCGCGCTGGATCTCGTGCGTTCGGCGTGCTGTTTCATGCAAATTCATAAAGTAATGCTGCCTGCGTACTGCTGCTGGCGCTGCTGCGATATTATTATGATTATAATGTCGTGGGTTTTATGTTTATAAATTTAGCTAGCGTTTTTCTAGCGTATCTGCAATAGGTATTCTCTTTTGGTGATTCGCTGTCGTACAAACTATAAGCGTACGAAGTCGCGGGCAAAGACTAGTATTTTATAAATTTGTATTACCGCTCTAAACTGACGGGATAAAATTTGGCCGGGGTGTCCAAAAATAACCTTGTATTATGTTAGCGACAATCGCGACATGTCACATATCTTCACGCAAGTGTGACAGAGACAACGCTATACGAAGCCGTGAGAAGTCGATTCTCCTTACAAAACTCGAAGTGCATATACAGGCATATACCAACGGGGACTGCTTAAGAAAAAAAAGTGAATGACTGATGACGTATACAAAAACTTTTCAGGACATGGGAGTTACTAGGGCAAACCAGAGATTTAAATCTCTGGGGCAAACGATATCTCGAAACCAATTTGAAGTTATGCAAAAGCTATCGAATTCCTATTGTGATAGTCCGTTTCGGTGGATGTATTGTGCTCAAATTTTCAGCTGCTAGTATCGTTCTCCATCCAAAACTAAACTACACGACACGACTACACGTCCGCCATTAGCCTGCGGTCACGTCTGCACGCAGGTTGTCCGCCGCCGTGCCAAGCCGCCAACTGATTATTGTTAGTGCGGGGCAGCTGGCGATATTACGAATAGATTTGGAAGTAAATGGTCACAGTTTACGTCAGACAAATACAAATTAAGTTTGTTCATTTATTGTGGGTAAAAAACGGCATACAAATAACAATTAATAGAATACTAAAGATATATAAAATAACTGCCATAAGCAGTTTTCGCTTATACAACTCAACCAAGCTAAGTTAGCACCTCGCGTCGATTACGACACACTGACGCTTAGGTTCGGTCTCCAAAAAAGGTTTCGCTAGGACTTAAAAAAAGTAAACAAATGTTTGTTAGATTTTACTTTTATAATTAGATCACGATCGCGGGAAGGTGAGCTGGGAAGCGGGCGGGCGCTGCATTTCAGCGAAGTGCAAACTTATCTTGGTTGAGTAGTAGAACAATGTAATAATATTTTAAGTTGCAATGTGTGCATGCGTAGTATACATTACTATAGTAATACGGGAAGAAAATATTTAAAAGTTGTTAGTTGATTTATTCTAAGTCAATTTTCACGAAGTCTGTAAAGATTTCTAAATTGGATGTTGATACGCAGCTATTAACAGCGAATAAAGTATAATTTGGCTTAACAAATTTATGTTCATATCCTTCTAAAAAATTTGGTCTGGTCTAAAAAAAGTTTTGTATCGATGTCCAAACATGGATTATAACGTTTTGGATGGACCCATCCCACAATCCATGTCACTCATGAAATCGCTCATATTATGAAAAGTCCTCGCCGTTTTTATTATATTATTGCCGTTCTTCCTTCAAAGAGTCTATATCTGGACACAACGGTAGGTAACTAATTTGCAACAATACCTCTACCGTTTAGAGCTACTAGGGTTTGAAATTTTCCTGTTCTCGTTTTTTCGTTCTCGAATCTCGGCACCCGTCAATTTTCTGCTTGAAAACAGAAGAAATGGGAATCAAATCTCCCTAAGTGTTATTGACGAACTATTGGAAAATAAGCTTTACTAGTTCTTACACGGAACTATTGGGAATAAAAATTGCAGGGGTTTTAGATTACCAGGTCTTAAAGTAACTGTATGCACTTGAGAAGACTGTAGCCATTTACCATCAGGTCGGCTCAGACCAGCCTGCTTATTTAGAAACTTCATCATTTCAGGCGTTTACGTGCCTATGTTATGTAACAAAATGGATTAAATAAGATTAATAAACATTATAAAAAAAAAGGCAAGAGACACCCACTGCTGGACATAGGCCTCCCCCAGGGATCTCCAACCCGATTATTTTTGTAACCCGATCTGTTCTGCGCCTCCTGCATCGGGGGGCTTCCCGCGACCTTCACCAGATCGTCGGTTCACCTTTAGGGGGCTGTCAACGCTGCGTCCCCGGTACGCGGCCGCCACTCGAGGACCTTTCTGCCTCAACTGCCGTCCTGCTAGCTATGTATCCCGCTCATTGCCAATTAAACTTTGCAATTCTTTGGGCTATGTCGGTGACTTTAGTTCTTCGGATCTCATCATTTCTGATGCTATCGCGTAGAGAAACCCCGAGCATAGCACTCTAGTCTATTGCACTTTGTGTGACCGAGCCTTCTTATGACATCCATTGGCCACGTCTCAGTTTTGTATGTCATCACTGGCAACACGTACGAATTGAAGAGTTTCGTCTTGAGACACTGCGGCAGATGGGCCTTAGAATATGCTGCGTAGCTTCTCGAACCCTACCCAGCCGAGGAGGATTCGTCGATTTATCTCTTTCTGGAAATTAGACTTACCGAGCTGAACTATTTGCCCTAGGTAAACATAAACGTCAACAGCTTCCAGTAGAGACCCTCTAAGTCTAACCTCTTTGTCAACTTAGATGTATAAACCATTACAATAAACCGTTTGCCGTTTGTTTCCTTAGGAATAAAAAAAAGTTATGTAATAGAGGTAATACGAATGCTATGCATAGTCAACACAGAAGCCCTGAACAACCAGTGCTATTACAGCTCTGCCGAAAATAGCATTAGAATTACTTTTTTGGCCTCGCACAGTACTTATCATTACCTTTTTGGTCTCATTTTCATAATTATTTTTTATTTTTACTTGCTTTTTTTTTCATTTTATTCTATTTGTTTTTAGAAGGCATATTTACAGGCTTAGACCTAATGCGATAGTAGTTTAACTAGTTTATCCTCGTACTGGGCTTGTTTTTATTGCTAAGCATGTTATATTGTACAAACAAACGATTGGCCGATAGAATATCTTCGTGGTCTCATAGAGCATCGCCATTCGCCACATCACTGAGGTAATCCGTCTCCGTGATTATCCGGATTCCGTACAGCCGCCGTCCGTTGCAAAGCGCGCTCAGACAAAGGCGGCGCTTGCAAAATTTAACGTTTTCTGACCCCGACATGTTTGGTCAAACTGCATATTCAGTGGCCGAGCCGAGACATTCGCAAAGAGCAATAATGAAATGGTCCGTTGATTTGGTGTTTGGTGAATGTCACTGAAATATAGCTGCATTGGTTTACTATCATACAACATTGTATAGAAGTGTCACCTTCGATTGGTGAGCCTCAACTAGCTCTTCAGTTGTGTTTTTTTTAATATAATATAATTTAATTTTGGTGACGCTGTTTTTTACATATGTTGCATTTAGCGTCAAAACTGCATTATAAGATTGACCTCAACTTTGAGATGCATTTATTAATACGTGCCTATAGGTACCAATTATACAGAGTTAATTCTAAAACACCTGCAACCTCGCTGGATTAGATAGCTAACATCATAACTACAACGTTTCTTTTACAATTAATCCTGTATATCTGAGATTGTCATTTTCATCAATATGTAAAAATGACTATTCTTTTTGACATTATTTGCCGGTGCACTCACCTTGAGAATGACCACAGATGGCGCTTGATGGCGGTAGGAAAACTTATGGTTCTCATTGTTTATTTACTGTGGCCGGGAATTATTCAAGTTTATGCAACATTAAAAGATTTTTTAGTTTAATCGATATTTCAAATCGGTATTGTGTATTCTCCGTCTATAAGCCTAAAGGCCTTCAGAACCATCATCCTGCCCGTAACGAAAACGACCAAAATGACCTTACGGTGTAAGCGTAAGCGTATTTTAGTCACATTCGTGTTTGTTGGTGTTTAAAAAAGCGCATATAACGGCAATGCATGGGAATGCTATTAGTCACAAGGTGTCGTAATGTCAATTCCTATACAATGCTGTTCTATACGTTTTAAAGGACGCGAAAAGCGTTTGACAATCCCCGCAGCCCCCCTAGCATGTCCACCAAAACACGATATGATAAAGCGGTTTATCGCGGTGAACTTTCAAAGTACAATAGGGTTTCGTCCTATTTTGGCAGTTCACCGCGATAAATCGCTTTATCATATCGTGATTTGGTGGACGTGCTACGGGGGCTGAGCCTCTAGCCAAATGCAAACGACAAGAAGACTTCGTGGCATAGGTATTGCCAGAATGACAATGTGATTGTCAGTTAGTGTCCCCAATGGAAATGAACAAGAGCTAAGTAGGTACTCAATACTTACGTAAATGACAATAGCAGTATCAACAAGTGAGTATTTGTGGAGTATGAAAGCAACTTAATACGTCACCATATAAAGTAATACCAGTAACACAATCAAATGTCGAGTTACGCTCGATGTAGGCATGAGTTTTTGCAGGCTCTCATTGTCGGTTTATTGTACGGCCCGCTCATTAGGGGCGGCCGGCGCGCGACAGCTTGGCTTAATGCCCGCTCTGTGCCTATCATGCTGGATTTACGTCCCCACGGCCCGGCTAACCTTAGTGTAACGTGAGGAGCCACCTTAATTCATGTACCTACGGAAGAGATTGAGATTCGATTTTAAATTCTTCGCTTCGTATTGTAACTCATTATCTCAGGCACAGCACACCTGCGTCAATGTTAAGTGTTGCATCTAAGGAGTTTGTTACAATAGTTGTACGTCTAACGCCACTAACAATGCTACAGAATCAAAATATTCTTTTCATTACTCATACTCTGAAAGTAGGTCTGAAGTTGCCTGAGTAGCGGGTTGAAAGTAATACTTTTCAGCCCTAGGGAGAATCACTTTCAACTGACAGCTGCTGTCAATTTTAAAAAGAAACTAGTTCTTTTTTCACGTTTTTATTGAATAATGTTCCGGCTTTCTGTATACAGCCACTCAATTACAGCGCGGTATAAAATTGAAATAACATAATGTTAAGTATTTAAAGAATATATTTTTAAATGACTTTATTATAATTTATTTTTAACTATTTCTTTAAAATAACATAGATTTTGGCAAAATATTAACCATTTTTTAAATTATGAAAATGCAAAATAATGGCTGAATAACTGGCCGGCCACAAAAAAAAAAACAAAATAAGCAGGAAAGCGGCAATGCGATCTTCATTTGTTTTTTACATTTGTAGAGTTTTGTTAATACTTCCGTATAGCAAAGATTTGTTAATTATATTTGTATAACATTGTGTTAATAATTAACACAATGAGTTCATCTGATTCAGGTATGGAGTTAACGCCTGATTTTATAGGAGAAAGCAGGCTAAAAGCAGAAGTTGTTGATTTATGTAAAATAAAATTTACAATTTTTTCTTTAGCTAATTCATTGTTTTATTTTTACTTTCCTTGTATTCGTAATGAAAAGCACAGTGTTTACCTCGGGTTAAAGACTTATTTAGTCCCTCGAACTATTGGTGCCCTCGCTACGCTCGGGCGCCAAACACCGTCTCGGGACTAAATAAGTTACTTTCACCCCTAGGGTAACAATATACTATTTCATTACTCATACTCTGAAAGTAGGTCTGAAGTTGCCTGAGGAGCAGGTTGAAAGTAATACTTTTCAGCCGTAGGGAGAATCACTTTCAACTGACAGCTGCTGTCAAATTTTAAAAAAGAAACTAGTTCTTTTTTCACATTTTTATTGTGAAAATCCATGTTTCCACTCAAATACACTTAATTACACTCAAGCAACTCAATTACAGTGCGGTGTAAAATTGAAATAACAATGTTAGGTATTTCAAGAATATATTTTTTAAATGACTTTATTATAATTTATTTTCAACTATTTCTTTAAAATAGCAGATTTGGGCAAAATATTTACCATGTTTTAAATTATGAAAATGAAAAATAATGGCTAAATAGCTCGCCGGCCACAGAAAAAAAAAACAAAATAAGCGGGAAAGCGGCAATGCGATCTTCATTTGTTTTTTCCATTTGTATTAACTGTTAATTATATTTGTATAAAATTGTGTTAAAAATTAACACAATGAGTTCATCTGATTTAGGTATGGAGTTTACGCCCGATTTTATAAGAGGAAGCTTGCTAAAGCAGAAGTTGTTGATTTATGTAAAATAAAATTAACACGTTTTTTCTTTAGCTAATTCATTGTTTTATTTTTACTTTCCTCGTATTCGTAATGAAAAGCACAGTGTTTACCTCGGGTTAAAGACCCTCGTACTATTGGTGCCCTCGCTACGCTCGGGCGCCAAACACCGTCTCGGGACTAAATAAGTTACTTTCACCCCTAGGGTAACAATGTACTATTTCAACCCTAAGTCTCGACAGTCCATCATTAGCGTACCTTGTTTTTTCATTCAGTGTTTTCATTTCTTTTGTTTCACTCCGAAACTTTCAAGTGACAATCATTAAGTTTTTGCTTTTAATTGAAAGTCGTTTAACTCGAACAGTTTAAAATGTCCAGATTTAAAACGAGCTCCTAGGGTCCATCTTGTATCTAGCATATTATATACCCCTAAAATAATTCTTTGGGAGATCAGTTATAACCGGTATTTTCAAAATATAATAACTCCTACAATTTTTTTCAATTAAATTTTAAGCCGTTTCACAAACTTTAACTTATTCAAACATATCTGAAAGATTGACTTTTTCAAATGCAAGCGAGAATAATGTATTTAAAGAGTTCTTTTCACTTCGATCGCAAAGATTTCATATATTTCACGCGCTAGATCTCCGCCGAGTGGCGACTCGAGGCCAATATCTATGCAAATGCATAAAAATTCATCTGCGCTTTTGTCGTAAAACAGAAATAGGGAACGGACATTCACCGACACTAAAGCAGATGGCTAAGTTCCCAGCGTAAGAGCAACTTTAGAAAACAATGACAATACATTTTAATGTAAAATGTTAGGTTTTCATACTTTTTAATAAAGAAGCCGAATCTGTAACGATTATTGGTAACTGTTTTGCTAAATAAGTGATTTTTATGCGTACCGTACCTGCCGATAGTTAGTCGACAGGCATGTGTGGGACTCCCTGCTGAGTGCGTTTGAGCTGCACCGTACCGATGGCTAGTCGTGTGCGTGGGGCTCTCCCTGTTCAGTGTGTTTAAGTACCGTACCTGCCAATGGCTAGTCGACAGGTGTTTGTGGGACTCTCCTTGCTCAATGAATTTGAGTACCGTACCTGCCGATGGCTAATCGACAGGTGTGTGTGAGACTGTCCCTGCTGAGTGTATTTGTGCACCGTACCTGCCGATGGCTATTCGTCGGGCGTGTGTGGGACTCTCTCTGCTGAGTGTATTTGTGCACCGTACCTGCCGATGGCAAGTCGACAGGCGTGTGTGAGGCTCTCCCTGCTGATTGTGTTTGTGCACCGTACCTGCCGATGGCACTCCCTGCTGAGTATGGGGCTTACCCACCAAACCAACCTTGATGTCCATCTGGTCCATAGTCAGGACGATCCAGTGTCTGGGCAGCCCCAATACTCCAAATATATATATTTTTTTTTAAGAAAACGTCGCCCGCACTAGGATTATCTCCTGTGTCGTGGGTGCAGTTACAAACATAGAATATCACATGCACATACGCCCAGACCGGAACAAGGCCATACAAAACATTTGTCCCGTACGGGAATCGAACCTTTTTTTTTTTTTTTTTTTACAAGGGGAATGCGTTTGCGCACCGTCCAAGCCCCCGCAGGGGCAAGGGTGTGTGGGACTCCGCAGCGAGCGACTACCCACTAAACCCCTCGATATGCCCTCTTTGGCGCCTGGCGCAGCCACGTCCAAAGGACGCGCCGCTGCCGAACGAGGTCGTGGGAATCCTTACAGACCGACCATAACCCCGTCCGCGGCATCTGCCCACCAATGGCGGGCCCCTCACGCCCTCTCCAAGATGGAGATGGAGAGAAGTTCCCGGGGCATACTCCGGGTGGTAATTTTTTACTGTGGTTTTCTTCTACGCGGCCCGACGCTCAGTGCGCCAGGCCCCCGGCCCCGCTCAGTGCGGGGTAACGGGCTTGCCCGATGGCAGACCCCACTGGATCCACCGCCGCGCACACGAGCCGAAGCTCAGCGGCACCAAAGCGCCGACCCACCGCAAAAAGCGGCCACGGTGGCCACACGAGGAGGCCCGCCGAGTAGCACTCGGCCATCCCACGCCCCCCTCATGGGGGCCGCACAAGTGTGCCGAAGCCACACGTTGATCGGGTTAGCCTCAGTCCTTGGAACAACGACACGCCGGAGCTCTACGAGTCTCCGAGCCTCGGACCAACGACATGCCGAAGCTCAACAAGGACCCACACCAACCCGATCAAAGGGGCAACGGCACAAGGCGCAACGCGCCATGACCCGCGAGCGGGTCCCCAGGCGACACACACAACCCCATCTTCAAAAAGAAGGGGAGGTGACGCCCCACATGGCCACCTGAAGTGGCCCGCCGCGTTAAACCCGGCCACACCACGCCCCCTCCACGGGGCAGCTGTCAGACTCTTAGCCCGCGGCAGAAAATCTGCCGGGTTGCCCAGGGTGCACCACGAGGAGGTGTTCTGACATCGCATCCCACGGGAATCGAACCTGCGACCCGTTGCGCAGTACTCGACCTCTGCGCTAAACATGTCGTCATTTTTTATGTTTATTTTTATACAAGGCGCAATTTTCGTATCATTTGAAGTAATTTTATTACAGAGCAGAATACATCGATAAAAAATAAACAAATCAGGTTGGTACTGATTTTGTTTATTTACAATGACATTGTGGATTCAACGAGTTTGAGAAGTCTTGTGTTCAAATAAAAATTACATTTGAACACACTGAACTTCGATGGAAGATGATGAGAGAATTTTGAAGAGTTATGCGTCAATACATAGAAATTTGAATAATGTAAGAAACTTTCACATAATAACAAATGACATCAG
The DNA here is from genome assembly GCA_963935595.1 of Schoenobius gigantellus. NCBI lineage: Eukaryota > Metazoa > Arthropoda > Insecta > Lepidoptera > Crambidae > Schoenobius > Schoenobius gigantellus. Next base: position 5,852,944 of record OZ012544.1, on the reverse strand, counting down.
CTAACGAGCACCGACCTCCGGATCAGTCGGAAATAAGAGTTTGAAGAACATGCGCGGCATAGTTAATTATTTCGTAACATCGTTTTCATACAAACTCAGATTTTGAAGTTCGGTGACTTCAAACCGAGTACCCAATGATATTTTATTATAGATATATCATTATCACTTTCTAACTTCAGAAATTAAGAAAATGCTTGTACAGACTTTGATATTTCCCATAATTGACTATGGTGATGTGTGCTATCTCGACCTGAATGCAGATCTACTCAATAAACTTGACCGACTTCTAAAAAACTGATTTGATTCATTTATAATTTATAAAAGTTTGATCATGTTTCTGAACATCGGCTGCGTTTGAAATGGTTGTCTATAAGGCAACGTCGGCACATGAGAACTTTGACTACACTCCATTCATTACTTAATAGTCCCAACAAGCCCAGTTATCTTAACAATAGTTTTGAGTTCCTATGTTCCTCACATGATAGATCCCTTCGTTCTACCTTTAATGGTCTCCTCAAATGCCCCGCCCACAAATCTAATATCATACACTCGTCTTTCCTAGTCCAGTCAATCCTGTTATGGAATGTTCTCCCGCTTGACGTCAGAAAGTCATCAAGCAAACTAAGTTTTAAAAGAAATTACGAAAGTTGTACCATGAGAATCTTTTTACACCTGTTGATTAGGGATATGTAGATTATCTTAGAAATATCGTCACAAAAGTTCATTTTCGTTTTATAGTTTCGTAAATTAATAGTATATATTAGTTTATTTTATGTATAATATTTATGTATTAGTATTTTATGTATACAGGGTGGAAATAAAAATTGGCCCTGGAGGGGAAGTACCTTAAATCTTTATAATAGCTGAATTTACTGAAAAGAAACATTCCTTTATTTTTAAAAAGAAACATGACTGCTTTCACAGAATTCTCAAAAAACTTATATGTAGGTAATTATTTGACAAACTTTCATTTCGCAAACATTTGCGAAACCTGTATTATGTCAAATGATTGTTTTGGAAGTAATATACTTTCAAAACAATGCGTGGGTAAATTCTCCTTTAGGGATTTCGTTTATTAGTTATTACAAAATTCTGTGAAACGATCTTTAAGTTAAAACCAGTAGGTCTTTTGACCATAGTTATTTCGAAAATAGTTAAAATGCGATTAGTTATTATAATATGTAACCAGCTAACTAGGTACCTTCTTCTGTGTAAGAAAGATTGTTGTATTAACGTAGATTTTGGTTAATAAAATAGGTATTTACCAAGCAATGCATTTTGTCAAATGTTATTTATGCTTTGCGTTGTTTTGCCAACTAACATGTTTAAAAAAATTATCAATTTGTAAATTAATGTTTTAGCATAATATTTTTTTTAGTAAATACATATATTGTTTAATGAGTAGTTTATTAAACAATAGTTTGTAAAATAATAAATTTATCGAGTATAATTTTGTCGAATGTTATTTTTCAAATGAAAATTTGTTATTTGTTTTTTGTCAAATGATCGGACACCGTGCGCAACAGTATTCCACCTCGTTAAGAAAAAGTTATATGAGTTTGTAACCTTATAACTTTTGAATGATGTTTGGCACAAGTTATAAAGACATAAAAGATGATATTTTAGATTTTTTTTATTATTATCAATAGCATATTACACCCGTCGCACTGCTCGACTGTCTTAATGTCGTTACTACAGACGCGCTTATTATCTCCTCCTTTTTATATGAAGGTTTATATTTTTTATGTGTAGGTAGATACATCTTACCTTTTTATGTACTCCGTCCACTTCGTTTTACAACAGCTTGCGTTTGCTTGTTTTCTTTTTGCTCTTTAAGATTCCGTACCTCAAAAGGGCAAAACGAACCCCTTATAGGATTACTTTATTGTCCGTCTATTTGGCAAGACCCATTTACTCAGGAACGCATGGAGATAATAATCTAAAATTTATATCAAATACTCAGGTCTATGGTCTCTTTCAACTGTGAAAATATCAAACTTATTAGTCGACGTGATCAAAAGATTTTCGCCATTTATGTCGCATATTTTGCGATTTCACAAGGGAATAAAAATCTATAGGGTACTTCCCGTTAACCTAGAATCATGGAAAAGAAGTAATGTAAAGGAAACATCTGGAAACCTTAAATGTGTAGTTGGGAACTTAAATACTTAGATAACTTTGTACGGAACTCTCAATACACCAGTCCAATTCGCACTTGTCCGTTTTTTTAACCGACTTCAAAAAAGGAGGTTCTCAATTCTATGCGTATGTTGCTTTTTTTGTGTGTATGCTACGCGATTACGCCGCCAATTGTGAACCGATTTTCATTTTTTTTTGTATTCGATAGAATATACTCCTGGGGTGGTCTCAAGGTCACCATAGTCAATCTAATGATGAAATCCCATAAAAATCGAGGGAAACCCTTAAATTTTATAGATATGTCCAGCGTGTTTTGTGTGTATGTTAAGAGATTACTCCGCCAATGAGGATCCGTAATGATTTTAACTATAAATGTAGCTTTGTAGACAATTAAAAAACAATAGTAATGGTATCAAAATTTTTTTCTACGATGAAAATTGACGAAATTATAACGAAAAAACAGATCGCTCCGTCAAGCAGCCGCCTGGCAGGCGTGTGACGTCACACGACACGTTCTAGGCAGACTCCGCATCGGTGCTAGCTATCACTTCCGAGTTTTCGACTAGTAGCCGCGCGCAGCGTATCATGCGAAATCGTATTACATCTTTGTTTTTTTATGTAATAGTGGTAGTAGTATTCTAGAGGTTCAGTACAGATTGAGCAATGAGTAATAAACTAGAAATCGGTTTTGTGCAAGGTCAATCGGATAATCTTCCTATTTTTGACATTTTTATGGAATCTGGTTATCTGATTACTTACCCATTTAAAGTACACCAGTGCCGAAATCCGTGGTTGGAAACTTCAAAGGTATGTGAATAAAGCTACATATTTTAAAATTAAAATAATAATATGTATAGGTTATTGACCTCTAAAGTTATGTCACTAAGTTATAAACTAGTTTCTTATCTATGTTTAAAACATTCAAATAGATATTGTTTGATGTAGGTAGGTATAGGTTGGTATTCTGAGCACAAAATGAGTAGGTAGGTCTATTTCGTAAGATGTACGAACGAACACAGGGCTGTCTTCAGGATCGCAACGTGACAGTTTTGAGCGGTCTGGATCATTCATAGTATGGTGGTGATGTTATTATCGAAACACAATGAGGGTGCAGCGTGGCGCGGAATATATTCTTTATTTACACTATGAGCGTGCGCTCCCTTTTGATTTTCTCTTTTAAAACACACATTTTCTATTATTCCTAATACGTAAACCGATCCTATCCGTACTCGCGGCCGTACCGCCTAACTCAAAGCGAACACTCGCTACCATTATCGTGACATTACAACAATAGTTTTAATGTCAGGTGACATTTGAACTGTTGTTCTAATGTCACGAAAGCGATAGCGAGTGATCGCTATGAGTTAGGCAGTAGCCCCCCCTGGACTGCTGAGATGATTTTGAGTGTAATATTATGTCCTGGGGCCTTATTCTGCTAGCGTTAATGCATTTGTGGCGTGTCAATAACGCTTCAATAACATCGCTTTTTGAGATAGTTATTGTTGGTTAACCGAATACTAACTAAACATTTGTTACTATTGACTTATCAAGAAATTGTAGTACAAATAAATTGTAGCAGAAAATGCGCATAAAAGCGACAAAAGCAGTTTTATTGAAACGCTATCACGACGCGACAACGACGTTAAGATTAGCGGAATTAGGGCCCTGGTCGTTGGTTTTAGTTGATTTGTTTACTGAAAAATTGATAATTTTTGGCTTTGGTGCCCGTTTTGTGTAGGCGACAGGCTGGAGTACTGTATGGCCCATACTGCCAGATATGGCTTTGAGTGTAAAAGCTAGTTTTAACAGAGTGTTACCTATAGCTCTGCTAGACCCCTTTTGGAATTATAACCATGTTACCGTCACAAAGAATGTTTCCATTTTTCAATCTGGGCGTGCAGCTTATGGCGATGAAGCCGTAGGTTAGGTGCAAGTAAAGAGAACTGGCCACATTGTGCACTGTTAAAGCCAGAATAACGTCAGAACACAAATAGATTCACTATATCATTATACGGTCTAATATTGCATGAACTCATACAACGGTTAGTCTCTCTCTACTCGTTTACTGTAGGTAGAATACATACAAGTCTCCCTGCCTGCCACAAAGAGTTTTGTTTTTTTTTCATTGATTGTAGCACTAAACAAGAAAACATTCAACCTTACTTAAAAGAATAATAATAAATGATTTATTGCACATAAAGATATAGAAACAGAAATTTTTTCATGAAACCATCAATATGAATAATTTCTCTGCAGATGAAGCTTTGGCCCTCTACAGGGAATTGGATCTGTCAAAATCTAGTACACATTTTTAAGATTTGGATGTTCAAAGCTAGTACACATTTTTAAAATTTAAAATGTATAGAAAAGAACTCAGTCATTTTTCCGTCATTATTACAATACTCAATACTTTATACCTCTTCGCCCGTGAGGCTCGTTGGAAGCAGACGTGTGCCGCTTTCAACAGCGAAATTCCATCCAATTTAAGTGCAATAAGTTATCTTATTACATAAGTGCATAAGTCGAAATTGCATTTAGCTACGAGCTTGTTCTGCTAAAATACAATAATAAAATTAAACCAAGCGACAGGCCGAGCTACAAGGTTACGGCAAGGAGCAGCGACGCGAGACAGGGACGGAATATTATTTTTTAACCCTTTCCTGCGCGTAGTGAAGAGCTGCTACGAGGCTACTACGAACTATGATTGTGACGTGAGCACGCATTACGAAACTTAGCTACGTACTCCATCCAAGTCGGCTTACTGTGCAACTGTGATTCAAACAAACCCTATACGCTTTGCGATGGATAACGTAATGAACAGGTCAGTTTCCGACACGGATCTCCTGATGTCCGGAACGAAAGATACCACCCCACCCAACTATATAGTTTCCCGTACAAAAAGACGAAGAGGCGATGATAGCGTTTCCGACGAACTGACTGCTTTTAAAGAAGAGATCAGACAGATGATGAAAAATTTTCTAACTGAACAAAAGCAAGAACTTAAAAATATTGCACCCACCCTCAGTGAAATACAAAAAACGAACTCGAGTATTCAGGCATCTTTGTCTTTCCTTTCATCTCAGAATGAAGAACTAAAGAAGAAAATTGAACAACTGGAAAATCAATCGATAGAGGACAAAAAGTGCATAACAATATTAGAGGAGAAAATAGAAGATTTGCAAAAGAATGCCCGTATAGCAAATTTTGAATTTAAAAATGTGCCTAAGCAGATGGATGAAAGTAAGGAAGTTTTAATACAAATGGTACAGTGCCTGGCGAAGACCGTAGGCTGCACTTTAAATCCGACGGATATCAAGGACATCTATAGATTGAGAGGTAGAAAAGAAAACACACCAAATACTCCAATAGTAGTGGAAATGTTATCTACAATTATGAAAACCGACATGCTCAAACTATGTAAGGCCTTTAATATTCGACATAAAACAAAGTTATGTGCCCAACACCTTGGTTTACGCACGCAAGAGGATACGCCTATATTTGTTAGTGAAAATCTAACTGCCAAAGCTTCAAGGCTGCATTATCTTGCCCGCGACTTAGCAAAATCTCAGGCATATAAATATTGTTGGACGGCATATGGAAAGGTGTTTGTGCGAAAAAATGAGAACTCCCCAATTATAACTTTAACCAGTGAAGCGCAAGTACACAAACTGTCAGTGGGAATGTGACTATTGCGACAAGGTATTACTATTTTTTGTTACCAATCATATCAATCTATATTAGTTATGGTGCATTTATTTTGCTGTGAGAATTATACTGTTATTATTATGCCTGACTCGCTGCTGATATATGTAAACTGCACACCTTATTCTTTGCCATGCACACAACCATATCATGTCGATGCTTGTTGCCATCGTACTAGATTATTTAATTTTAAATTATTGTATTTTTTCTTAACATTAAACAATAACACTTCGAAATCTACAGCCATACAAAACAAACACGTCTTTACACACAACGCACACACCAAAGAGATAAAAAAGTGGTTACACATACATTATACACGCTCACACTCACACCCCACACATATTCACATATTACCTACAATGCAATACAATAAAATATCCCCCTCTTACCATTTACGAATACTACTGACAGTCAACCTTAACTTCTTCAAGGTCACAAAAATTTATAATTAGTGATGTGCCCCTTGTCCTTTTTAATTTCTCTTATAGTGTGATAAAATATTATATAACATTAAATTTACCTTTTAATAATAATAATGAATGATCCATTGTATAACTTGAATCAGACAGACAATATAGATATTTCTCTCTCGGTATCTTGTGACGTCGCTGACTTTTCGAAACATATTAAGGTAAATGAGAGAGACTTAACTGTTGTGTCGAAGAATATAAGAAGTATATACAAAAACATGGATGACCTGGAGGCATCACTAGCAAATTTTAGCATTGACGTGGACATCTTGGTCCTGACGGAATGTCGCATCTGTCCAAGTAAGCCCATCCCTGGACTTGCAGGATATGAGTCTTATGTAAGTACAAAACACATTAATCAAAATGATGGTGTAGTAATTTTTGCTAAAAAAAATATCCAAGCGACAGTTAAGGAAATTAATGTTTGTCATGCTTCCAGTATACAACTGGAGGTATATGGCATTACTGTAATAGGAATATATAGGTCACCTTCAAATACCAACGCTGACATTTTTATTGAATCGCTGAATGCCCACTTAGAATCTATGAATTCAAATAAAAATATAATATTAACGGGTGATATCAATATAAACCTTATTTCTAAGCAAAATGAACAATCTTACGAACGAAGTAATAGAATAAGTTATTTAAATATGCTCTCCATGCATGGGATGCTTCCAGGCCATACATTAATAATAATAATAATAATAATAATAATCATTTATTGCAGGTTACTTGGACCCATATACAAACGAATAACACAAATATAGCATAAAATAAAATAAAATAGTGTAAAAGTCTTAAAAACTATGAGATCCTTTTCATTTAAAAATCGTCAAATGGTTACTCCTATTTTTTATTACAGTTCTTATGCACAGAGAGCCAATGTCTATAAATGGGACTATACAAGTCTTTGTATACGGTTTTGAGTATAACATTGTCAGAGCTACGAATTCGATCCCAAAAAGACGCTGTTCTCATACGGATTACCGCATAGAAGTCCGAGACACTAGCATCGGCGAACATAGTCGAGGCACTGCAAAACCTAGGTTTTCTCATCAGGATGCGAAATATATCATTATATTGCACTCTGATGGCACTATAAGATTTACAGCTGTAGTTCGCCCATAGTTGACAGGTGTAGAATCCGAGACAGTAGGCTTTGAATAATGTCAGCTTAACCTGTTCACTACAACCGGCAAACCTTCGCGCAATCATATTGCCTCGAACAGCCAATGCTCTTCTCTCTCGTTCTATGTCGAGGTTGTCCTTCATATCTTCACTCAATATGTGCCCTAGGTATTTAAAATGACTTACCCGTCGAACTGCTAATCCATTTAGTTTCACTACAGGCACTCTTTCAGGACCCCCTCCCGACTTAAATAGTAGAAGCTCCGTTTTATTCACGTTGTATTTCAATCCGTGAGAAACGGTATATTTCTCACAGACCGAAACCAGCTTCCTGAGTCCCTTGATCGAGGGACTGAGGAGCACCATGTCATCCGCGTAACTAAGACTATTTACACATGTTTCGGCTATATGACAGCCCACTTTTGTGTCCCTCAGTTCCTCGATCAGTTTGTTTATATATAAATTGAAAAGATCCGGAGAAGTAAGGCCACCTTGACGTACACCGCATTCCAATCTATAACTATTGGAAGTCGCGTCGCCCCAACTTACATAATTAGTTTGGTTCCCGTACCAGTATTCAAAAATCTTGATCAGATGATCAGGAGTACCCGAGCCTCTGAGTTTGCTCCAGAGAATTTCATAATTCACCAGATCAAAAGCCCTACTCAGGTCCAAAAAGCATGCATATACCGTAGTATTACGACTAATGTAATAGTTCACAGTATGCTTTAAGCTATAAATAGCAGAGTCAGTTGAAAGACCTGAACGGAAACCAAACTGAGCATCATTTACAATAATATATTTTTGCAGTTCCGGTTGTAACAAACGTTCAAATATCTTGCCAATCACTGTACCTAATGAAATAGGCCTATAATTTGTTGATGACGACAAATTACCCCTTTTATTTTTAACAATTGGCACGACCTTCGTTCGCATCATGTCTGAAGGCAGATAAGAATATTTTAAGCAAAGATTGTAGAGACAGCACAACTTATTAAAGATCTCTTTCCCTGCATATGAAATATGCTCGAGGCTCAAATCGTCATGTCCAGGAGACTTTCCTTTAGCCATAGATCTCACAACCGTTGCTACATCTCTTGCCGTAAACTGAATTATTTTCTCCGGGACATCGGTACTACTAGACTTATCTATAACTTTACACGAACTGACATGCTGAGGATCAATTTTGAATCCATTCATAAAGACATTGGCTATCTGTGCGGGCTCTTGCTTACCGTCTACACTTAAGGGCAGGTGTTGCTTTACTGTGAATTTACTAGTTTGTTTCCAAAATGATACAAAATTTTTCTGATTACACGAAAATGCTAATTTATCGCATTTTATTTTTTCTGCATTTTTTTGACACCATACAAGTTGACTCCTAAATAATTTTCGACTTAAACACATTTGCTCATAATAATGCCCAGATCGGGGCTTACCAACAACAATCCACGTTTTGAAATGCATTCTATACAGATCGTGTTTGCTTTTTAAAAATACATTCCAGCCCGGTACGATTTTATGTTTCCCAGTCCAAACCACACGGGAACAAGCCGAGCTCTTAGCCCCGTTACTTAAAATCATAACTATAGAATTATATAAATTATCAATAAATTTTAAATGGTCACCTATAAAAACACATTTGCTATTATGCATGTCACATTTATCACAATAGTTGCACGTCAAGTTATCATTTACATCCAATAAACGTTTATTACAGTAATTATAATAATCGTTAATTTGTATACTATCCCTAACCCCCCAACGTATGCCAGAGAGATGTAAAGGGTCGTCTCTGGACATGACGCCGAGTTTGGAAACGATTCCCAGGTCACAAACAACCCGTAACGGAAAGTGATCTGACCATGAACACTGCGCTAACACATCTATGGATGCGATGGTGTCCCACGCCGCCTCAGTGGCAACACAATGATCCAGCCATCTATGCGCACCATTAGAATCACTAACATACGTAAAGCAGTCTGAGTTTAATCCGAGTTTCTCTATGTCAGCACACATCCATTCCTGTTCGCGACAAAAACTTAACAGCTCCTTACCAAATCTTGCACTTGGATGTGCATTAAAGTCACCCAGTATATAAGCGTTTTGAACATTGCATTCTTCAATCAGTGAGTTTACCATGGCCAAACAACTACAAAATTCGGTTAGATTATCGGGTTCATCGGTCGGCATATATACGTTTATGACGAGAATGGCACTCGCATTCAAGTCAATTCGGATTGCACAAATACGGTCACTGGCGCATTCCACCACTGACACATTTGGGAACAGTTTTTTGCGCCAGAGAATAGCAAGGCCGCCATAAGGTCTACCCCGTAGGATTCCGGCTGATGTATCAACCGATGACGTAGCGGTAGCAGCAAACTCAGGATCCAAAGCATGCATGAATTGGAGATCGTGTGGCAGGAGCCAGGTCTCTTGTATAGCGATGATGTCAACACTTCTGCACAATTCTCTAACATACGAAACCGACCTCTTAATCGACCTACAGTTGTAAGAAATCATTGTTGTAAAATTTTTGGTATTCAATATTCTTGTAGTATCCATATTAATTTGTTAGGTTAGTTACGTTAATGTGTGTCTTTAGCGCTATTTTTGGGCGGTCGTGAAAGCGCCTGTATTTGACTCCCTCCGGCCAAAAATCACTTGACAAGAATTTACCAAGTTTATCCTTATTTATAACAACTTTAAACGAGTTGAAATCCGTATCATATTTCTGTCCAAGTAACTGTATATCCTTACATTCTTCGTTTTTTTCATTAGTTATAAAATCTTTTAGTTGTTCTATTGTCGTACTTTTTGCTAATCTAGACACGTATAATGCTACTTGCATCTCCGCTACTATAATCTTACTCGAACGTGGCGCCGAGCCACATAGGTTGGTGTTTGTTTTACGACGTTTTCGTTCCACTAGTGTGAATTCGTCTGTTATACACTCCGCCGTCCGCCTATGGTTCGGATTCGTTTGACACTCGGTGACGGCTACGTCACGGTAGCTAAACCACTGTGCAGTGTCGTCCTCCCGCGGCTTAGTGCATTCAGTGCGACTGGGCGCGTGCGACTGTGCGGTCGCGGTCTCACATGTTTTTGTTTCTAGCTTTCTATGCGTGTGCGCAGACGCGGATGACATACATTTCACGGGAGTTTTACTTAGATCAACGCTATCAGATACACCTATGTCTATGTTGTTAAAACTACACGGATTTTGTGTTTTATTATATTCGTGTTTTTTCGTATTTATTATTGGCGAATTCTTGTCCGTACACGACTTTTCTAGTATCTTTTTAATGTCTTTTATGGAGGACTTTAAATTTTGTATATCTTCGTGATTTCTTTGTTCTACCGTATTCTGCTGCCCCACCTTCAACTCATTGAGGTCCGTTTTTATTTTACTCAGTTCTCTAAGAAATGCAGTAACATCCACGTAGTCAAACGTAACTGGAGGTAGTTTAGATAACGTTTTCGCCACAAATACAGGAAGCTGATCCGGTTCATACTCTTTAATTAGCTTAATTATTTCTTGAACACTTTTTTCTTCGGAGCCTTCTTTTCGTCTCGTAAACCTTTTCGATGGTGCCATAAGCGAGAATACCAACTGTCTAGCAGTTTCGATGTCGTCATACGAATAGGTACTCGTACAAATCTGAACGATTCCCTTCTCGTGCAAAATATCCACTTTGTCAGCAACAAAAGCCAGCAATTCGTTTATAATCACATTACATGAGGAGCACTTTTGCTTGTTATCACTCGAAAGTACATTGTTATTCCTTCCGGATTCGGCGGTATGCGCGGTCGGAGGCGAGCGGATCATCGTGTTGTGTGTGCCAAGCACAAAGCCCGAGCGCCAACTCATATCAAGCTTTGCAACTTGCCAAAAAAGTGATCAAGTTCTTAATAAAATCCACAAACATCATAGTGACATTAAAAAGTAATCTTACTACGGCCAACCAACTACGAGTATACTTTATTACTGTAATGGTTTAATACTGTAACTTTAATACTGTAATATTAATTACATTACCTACTAGGGAAAAAAGTTGCCTAGATCATTTTATATTAAGGGTAGACACTCTTAAGAAATCAACTCAAATAGCGGTAATTAATACAACCATAACGGACCATAATATGATTTTTCTAAAAATCTCGGATTTATCGACTCAAAAATATTCCCTTAAAACAAAAAATATTATAGATTTTGACAAAGCTCGCATACATTTAATTGATAATAACATATTAGATTTACTGTCAGTAAATGACCCTAATTTATTGACAAATTTATTGATAGGAAAAATACAACAAGCATTAAGGGATAGCACTCAAGTTAAACTACTAACGAAAAAACAACGAATCATAAAACCATGGATTACTACTGGTATTTTGCGATGTATAAGCAACAGAAATAAAATGCAAAAGAAACTTCGTATTGATCCAAATAACGTAATTTTAAATATAACTTATAAAAGGTATAGAAACTTTCTAAATAACTTAATAAAAAATCTTAAACGGAAATATGAGAGGGAACTATTAGCAAAATCTACAAAAAAACCTAAAAAATTATGGAATAATATTAAAACTATTACAAACTTAAAGTCTTCTAATAATGGTAACACTGAACTCTTAAATATAAAATCTTCTCCTATTGAATCAGTTAATAGCGTAAATAGTTTCTTTGCTGACATTGGTAGGGAATTGGCAGATAACATTACCTCTCCAATTAACCCCAATTCACTGGCGACTTTTACTTCTTTTTTTACAAAGGACTCCAGCCTAAGACAATCAAGCTTTGTCTTATGGAATACCGATAATGAAGAAGTAAACCATGTACTTATGGGACTAAAGTCAGATAGCGCGCCTGGGTGGGACAACATCTCTACCAGATTCTTGAAGTATATTGGGAATGAGGTCGTCCCTATCATTTGCCATCTTGCTAACTTGTCCTTTGAGAAGGGTGTTTTTCCCGCACTTCTTAAGAAGTCAGTTGTTACACCAGTACACAAAGCGGGGAACAGAAGCGATGTCAATAATTATAGGCCAATATCTGTTCTACCATCAATTGCAAAAATTATTGAAAAACTGTTAAACAAAAGACTGGTAGCCTATTTAAATAAATTCAACATTTTATCCAACTCTCAATTTGGATTCAGGCGTGGCTTATCTACTGAAGATGCTGTGATAGGCTTAACATCTCTAATTACAGACAATTTAGATAGAGGAAATAAATGTATAACTATATTTCTAGACTTGAAAAAAGCTTTTGACACCGTTTCTGTTCCCTTACTGATAAATAAACTTGAAAAAATTGGTATTAGAGGGCACGCGCTATCGATTTTTACGGACTATCTCTCTGAAAGGAAACAGTCTGTCAAAATAGGGCAATATGTAAGCAGAGACTTGAATATTACTTATGGAGTTCCACAGGGCAGTGTTCTTGGGCCGACCTTATTCCTAATCTACATAAATGACCTTAGCAAACTCAGGCTCCCTGGTGCACACGTATTTTCCTATGCTGATGATACTGCCTTAGTTTTTAATGCTGCAACCTGGGATAGGGTTAAGCGTGATGCAGAAAAGGGCCTGGCCTTAACTGCTGACTGGCTTAAAGTTAATTTACTTACACTTAATATTCATAAAACAAATTACATCTGTTTCACTATTAGTAATCGTACCCAACCTAAGTACAACTTCGCTATAAAGTTACATGATTGTCTGAATCCTGTTTCCGATAGGTGGGATGGATGCGCATGTCTCGTGTAGAAACAACAAAATACTTGGGTGTAGTGATTGATCAGAGACTGTCTTGGCATCAACATGTAGAAACAATATCTAATAAGATTAGGAAACTCACCTGGATTTTTAAAAATTTAAGACATGTTGCCCCCCAAAAACTATTGAATAGTATATATTCTGCCTTAGCACAATCTATAATTACATATTGTATCCCCGTTTGGGGTGGTGCATCTAAAGAAAAATTTTTGGAAGTTGAGAGAGCACAACGTATACTACTTAAAGTTATGTCATTTAAGAAAATAAGGTTCCCTACTGAACAACTGTATCAATTGAATGATTTACTAACAGTTAGGAAACTGTACATTCTATCCTCAGTACTAAGAAGACACAGACTTTCAAAATACGACCCAAGCTTGTTAACCAGAAGACGACCACATATTGTTATTCCCAAAAAACCGTGTAATACTTACTTTGCTAGTAAACAATATGATATAATGTCAGGACAATTGTATAATAATACAAATAAGATACTAAATATTTATCCAAAAACATATCGTGATTGTGTGATAAAAATTACTGATTGGCTAAAAACATTAAATTACGAAATGGCAGAAGGAATGCTAAAATCTTTAAAATTATATTAACACATATCTCCACATACACACATACACGCGCACACATACACACACTCACATACATACACACACACACACACACATACATACACATACACACACACATACACGCACGCACACACATACACGCACACACACACACGCACACACATACACACGCACACACACACACTCACACACACATAGCCACGCACCCAAACACATATACACACACTTTCACTGACCATCCTGTTTTACTTTTTTGTTTTATGTAATGTATTGTATGATATGGAAGAGCGGGGTCTTCGAGCACAAGTATGCAATACTTAAAAGAAGGCTCCAACCATTATATTTAAGAAAGATGTGAGTTTTTAAGGAAATAAAACTATTATTATTATTATTATTTATTGCTTTTCCACAATGAAATTCGATGTTATTTTTGATTATAACATATCGAGTATCTGACGCAAAAAAAAACGTACTATCTGCCTGCTTCGAGTATTGAAGTAACAGACACAAGTGCTAAAGTAAAGCTACAAGATTTGCTGGATCATACTATTGGCCGTGTTTTGATGATAAAAGGTGTTTACAGACCTTCTCAAATACGTCTCAGGTTTAGGAAATGGGGATGTGTTGGTTCATCGGGGCAAAGTGAATACAAACAACGATAAACTTTGAGGTAAATTATATTTAACTTTATAAATTTTGAGGGAAACATGTCCCCTAAATAAACAGACCTGAATAAAAGATTCTTGTAGGTCCATGCTCTTATAACAACAATATTATATCATTGTTTCCTTTATAATCACCTTCATATTCTCGTAATAAGCAAACAATGAAACGGAAAAAGTAATTTTGTATGGAAAAGTAGCGATTTTTTATTTTGTATGTTTTTATGTGTAATAATAAATTAAATATATAATGATTCTAGTATTATTTCATAGCTTATATATTTGAGATCCTGTATCCAAAATTTTGTATCCGTAGGTGTAGAAGTAAAAAGTTGCAGATTTTTGAAACGCAACTCACGCTTTCATCCCATAGTGTGGCGCGCGGCGGCGGCGGATAGTGTCGACTGACGTCACAGCCTGTCTGTCGGCAGGGGCGGATTAATTAAAATCAGTTGATGCAAATTGGTTTATAACTTTACATCGGATGGACCGATTTTGGTGATTTAAAAAACATATTTATTGTGATACAATAAGGAATGTTACCATGTATGTTGTATTATGAAAAGCCATACCATTACGGGACCTCATTGTGAAACGATTTTCAAAATTCATTTTGTATTCTGACGTTGAACTCGTAGTATACGTTGTTCAGATTGATCGTCTAATATAAATAATCTATCATAAGTAAAGTAAAATAAAAGAAATGCTTGTATTACAAATACTTAATATTCGCAGTAACAACGAAACAGAGTTCTAACAGAGTTTAAACCATTTATCATAAATTTCTACAACGAATTCGATTGCCAAAATAAAAAACGACGCGCAAACTAAAAAAGATCTAAAATTCAAAAACCGTCGCCCGAGGCGAGCGGTGACTTCCGATCCCGTGACGTCACATCCGGCGTCCGCAACGGAAACTGTCCGCCATTGTTGAATGAAAATAATGGGGTATGTGAATATTATATTACAAACGCTCAACAAAGGCTTTGATTCTATGCGAGACATCCGTCAGAATCGGTGACGCAAAATTATCGCGCGAAATGTTGCTATTATTTTAAAGGTTTTTGTTAAAATAAACTTGTTAGAATAAAATTCCCTTGAAATAAAAACTCATAAAAATGGCACTTCATTCAACATGTTTCAAGCCCCATAACAATTTTATACATAAAAAATTAAAATAAATTTGCCGTTCCAGTGTACATACAGGCTTCAAGATACTAGTTACTAGAGGGCTCGTTTATGGGGACATGTATGTAGGTATAGGATATTTTTACAACAACATTCCACAATAGGGATGTTATGGAGCTCCGTAACCGTAACCGAAACTATCGGATATCCGAAATAAAATAATATCCTTAACCGTAACCGTATCCGTTTCACAAGTTTCGGATAGTTTCGAATAAGGGCGGAGCTTAAATAAAACGACATGTTTCGACAGGTTTTTTTCACCGCTCGCGCGCCGTGTGGATCTTGCAGTGTGTTGTATGTTGAGTAGATATATAATAATTGCTTACCTATATGACTGATTATAATACCAAATGATAACCTAGACTAGATAAAACTTATAAATAAAACAAAATTGTTACATACTATTTGTGTTTATATTTTACTTCTATTTAATATCCGTAACCGAAACTATCCGAAACTAACGGATAATCCGAAATAATTACATATCCGTAACCGTATCCAGATCTGAAATATCATATCCGTAACATCCCTGCCACAAGGTGTTACTGATTTGCCTTTTCTTTAAAAGCGCCTGTAAAAAAAAGACCCTTTTGAGTAAAGGTATAATTATTATATTTGAATGATGATGCCAATGCCTGGTGTTAATTTGTAGACATTACTTATCTAATATATAAAATTCTCGTGTCACAGTGTTTGTTACCAAACTCCTCCGAAACGGCTTGACCTATCTTTATGAAATTTTTTGTGTATATTCAGTAGGTCTGAGAATAGGTCGTAAACTATTTTTTATTACGGCGAAACGTAAGTTCGCCGTTATTTTGGCGAAACGTAGTTCGCCGGCACAGCTAGTTATAATATAAAGAAATGTTAATAACCTACGTAACGGCAACTATTTTCTATTCTGAGTCATGATTTATTGTAAATATCGACTCATGATAAAGCTGATAAGTTTTTTCCTCCATTCTTCTTATCAGCTAAAAGACGTCCTGAATGGGTAGAAGGTAAAAAAATTGGAGGATTCAAAATGCTTTCGGTCAAATCATATTTGAATAATAGTACATTGTTACCCCAGGGGTGAAAGTAACTTATTTAGTCCCGAGACGGTGTTTGGCGCCCGAGCGTAGCGAGGGCACCAATATAGTTCGTCCCTCGAACTATATTGGTGCCCTAAATAAGTATTTAACCCAAGGTAAACACTGTGCTTTTCATTACGAATACAAGGAAAGTAAAAATAAAACAATGAATTAGCTAAAGAAAAAACGTGTAAATTTTATTTTACTTACATAAATCAATAATTTCTGCT
This sequence comes from Schoenobius gigantellus, assembly GCA_963935595.1. NCBI lineage: Eukaryota > Metazoa > Arthropoda > Insecta > Lepidoptera > Crambidae > Schoenobius > Schoenobius gigantellus. Next base: position 5,835,975 of record OZ012544.1, on the reverse strand, counting down.
TTAGCCCGCTTTCTCATATAAAATCAGGCGTTAACTCCATATCTGAATCAGAAGAACTCATTGTGTTAATTATTAACACAATGCTATACAAATATCATTAACAGTTAATACAAATCTCTGCTATACGGAAGTATTAATAAAACTCTACAAATGGAAAAAAACAAATGAAGATCGCATTGCCGGCATTGCCGCTTTCCCGCTTATATTTAGTTTTTTTATTCTGTGGCCGGCCAGCTATTCAGCCATTATTTTTCATTTTCATAATTTAAAAAATGGACAATATTTTGCCAAATCTATGTTATTTTAAAGAAATGGTTGAAAATAAATTATAATAAAGTCATTTAAAAAATATATTCTTTAAATACTTAACATTATGTTATTTCAATTTTACACCGCGCTGTAATTGAGTGACTGTATAGAAAGTCGATACATGGTTCAATAAAAATGTGAAAAAGAACTAGTTTATTTTTTATAATTTGACAGCAGCTGTCAGTTGAAAGTAATTCTCCCTAGGGCCGAAAAGTATTACTTTCAACCCGCTCCTCAGGCAACTTCAGACCTACTTTCAGAGTATGAGGTGGTATGAGTAATGAAATAGTACATTGTTACCCTAGGGGTGAAAGTAACTTATTTAGTCCCGAGACGGTGTTTGGCGCCCGAGCGTAGCGAGGGCACCAATAGTTCGAGGGACTAAATAAGTCTTTAACCCGAGGTAAACACTGTGCTTTTCATTACGAATACAAGGAAAGTAAAAATAAAACAATGAATTAGCTAAAGAATTAACGTGTAAATTTTGTTTTACATAAATCAACAACTTCTGCTTTAGCCCGCTTTCTCTTATAAAATTATTCGTTAACTCCATATCTGAATCAGATGAACTCATTGTGTTAATTATTAACACAATGCTATACAAATATAATTAACAGTTAATAAAAATCTTTGCTATACGGAAGTATTAACAAAACTCTACAAATGGAAAAAACAAATGAAGATCTCATTGCCGCTTTCACGCTTATTTTGTATTTTTTTCTGTGGCCGGCCAGCTATTCACCCATTATTTTTCATTTTCATAATTTAAAAAATGGTAAATATTTTGCCCAAATCTGTTATTTTAAAGAAATAGTTAAAAATAAATTATAATAAAGTTATTTAAAAAATATATTCTTTAAATACTAAACATTGTTATTTCAATTTTACACCGCGCTGTAATTGAGTGGATGTATAGAAAACCGGAACATGGTTCAATAAAAATATGAAAAAAGAACTAGTTTCTTTTTTAAAATTTGACAGCAGCTGTCAGTTGAAAGTGATTCTCCCTAGGGCTGAAAAGTATTACTTTCAACCCGCTCTTCAGGCAACTTCAGACCTACTTTCAGAGTATGAGTAATGAAAAATACATTTTTACTCCAAATCATTTCCACTTCTGACGGATAAATATTATTTCGAAGTTCCGTTACACCCTGTATTAGGATTAAAGCTCACCATCATAACAGGACAAATACGTTCCCACCGAGGGGCTCGAGCCTACCCTTAGTTAGGGTGTTTAGGCCTTTAGTCAACCACGCTGGCCCAGTGCGGATTGGTCGACTTCACATACACCTTTAAATTTCTTCGCAGATGTATGCAGGTTACCTCACGGTGTTTTCCTTCACCGTAGGAGCGTCAGACAAATGTACATATGAAATTTGAAAAACGAAAAACACATTGGTATTTGGCGGTATCGAGCCCCGGACCTCCTGATAAGAAGGTAAGTGCCGAATCCACAGCGCTACCGACTCAAGCTCATATAGCCTTCTATTTGATAATCCCGTGGATGTTGTAACAACTAAGGGAGCTTACCATAATTAGGTACTGATATCTTGGTAAAGAGATAAAAATACACAAAAACCAATCAATCAATCCGTGTGGCCAGTATACCTTCGGGAACTCGGGAACAATGAGTCGATCTTTCCGTGAGTCGGTCACGGAAAGATACCTGAAAAACTCAGAAAATAAGAAATTTTCTAAGCTCAGAAAATAAGAATACTCGCTTAGTCGAATGTACTGTATGTGGTACCTCAAAGGGAAAAATCGGAATCCTTATAAGGATCACTTCGTTGTCCCATTGTCTGTCTGTCAAGACCCCTTTTTCTTCAGGAGCGCAAATTGAAATATGTATCACACTAGTTACTGCCCGCTACTTCGACTGCGTTCCCTCGGGAACTTATTACAATTCGTGATAAAAAGTAGCCTATGTCCTTTCCTGGGACTTAAACTATCTCTTTACCAAATTTCATCTAATTCGATTCAGCGGCTTAGGCGCAAAGAGGGACAGACAGACACACTTTCGCATTTATAATATTAGTATGGATATACTCTATATATCGGGATTACGGTCTCTTTCAGCTGTGCAGAAATCAAACTTATAAGTCAAAGCGATCAAAAGATATGATATATGACCATTTATGTCACATATTGTCGCATATTTTGCGATTTCACAAGGTAATTAAAACCTAAAAGGTATTTTCGCTTGACCTGGCATCATAAAATTTGGTAAGATGCATGGTCTTTTAGCATATTATGCTCAGGAAAAAACTGAAAACCGTTAATATGTACATAGTTAGGAACTTGTATACCTATATAAGTTTGTACAGAACCCTCGGTGCGCGAGTCCCATTCGCTCCTGGCCGGTTTTTTAAAGTTTCGTGTTTGTCGAAGAATTCTTCTACAATAACTACATTTCGTCCGAGTCACTGCTTTCTCCCTGTTCATTGGAAAAAACTCAGAATTTTAAACTCTTCTCTTTGTGAATGTGGTCTAGGTGATGCAGATGCTTACCTTTTTTTCAAAAAAATAGGTGACGAATAAAACCGGTCAAGTTTGGGTAAGGTTCATAACATAACTATGCGTCATATACTGCTCTATGAGAACTTATACTGCTGAAATCAAATTATTATAAACTACTAGCTGACCTAGCGTACTTTGTATCGCAATGTTTTTTAACAAAATTACTGAAATGTTTGTTCAAATTATTGTCATTTTTATGTTACACATACCTTGTCCTAACAATAACGAATACATAAAACCAATAATCATCCCATTTGGTGGAGTCATTCGAAAGTTATGGGCGTACATACATTTGGAAGATCCATTTTTATTTATATAGATTTGCTATTAGGAATATACGGATTATTCGGATTAGGATAGATTCTGGTTTGGGCAGATTCGTTTTATGACAGATTCTTGATTGGACAGATTTTGTACAGTCATCCACAGAAACCAAATCAAAAAGGACAAAACTTGAAACCAGTAAGACATCAGTAGCTAGGGGGCGTCCATAAATTACGTGAGATGCTTAAGGCGCATAGTGGTCCCAATGACCTTGGGTCGATCGTCCCGCACTGATTACATAGGAGTGAGTGAGTGAGGTTGAGGGGAATATTTAAGCAAACCTTTACGCGTAAGATGAATTATTTCAATAAAAAATTAATTAAGGCGAATAAGAAAAATCTAAAAAGACCATCCCCTAGAATATTGTTCACTTTATTTATTGAAATCGAAAGTATACGATTTAACCTAATATTTACGACGCGATTAGGTTTAAAGTTTTAAAATCGAGGCATGTTTGGGTCACATTTTAACCAAGTTTTAATTAATTTATCAAAAAATTAAAAAGACCGTCCTCTAAAGAATGCGTTGAATAATAACATATCTTTTTTAAAGAATTTTTTATTCAATATTTATGAAGAGAACCGGTTTTTTCTGCAGTGATTTTTTATGTTTGACCTTACTATGCGCCTTAAGGGGGGGAGGGGGTCGAGTCAAATCTCATCTAATCTTACGTTGGAGAGAGGGGGTCTCGGCAATTTTTTTTCTGATTGAAACAAAAAAAAATACTATTTTGGTCCATTTAATCCAGATTGTACATGCTTAAGATTTAATCTTAAGCGTAATCGTAATACGATTAAGATCATTCACTAATTAGTTCGAAAGAAAATAATTTCTAGTCTTAACTAGTCGTAAATAAAAGCAGGAAGCATTTTTTTTTTCTTTTTATAATAACAATCCAACGCGTTTACGTAAGAAACCCACATTTTGAAAAATCTCACGTGAGATTGGGGGATGGGGGAGGGGGTTAAATAAAATCTCACGACATCTCACCAGGGGGGAGGGAGGGACATAAAATTTAAAAAAACACCTCACGTAATTTATGGACGCCCCCCTAGGTGTGAGATAGGGCGTTGATACATCGCCGAAACTGTTCACAGCTAGGCTAGAGTAATTTATGAACAGTGACCGGAGTAGGTAGCGCTATTTTTCGTACTTGCGATACGTGGCATTAATATGGCCATTCTCGGAAACGCGTCGCTGATGTAAGTTTGGCAACGTTGTGTTCTCACTACCAATGCATAAGACAGGACTTCTTTTATCCTTGTTATAAAAAATGACGCGTCGATGGCGTAGTGCTAAGGCCGTCGCCTTCCAATCGGAAGGTAGCGGTTTAAGCCCCGCCACGTACCAATGTGTTTTCAAATTTTGAATTCATACGTACGTTTATTCCACGCTTATACGGCGATGTTGAACATCGTGAGGAAACCTGCCCACACCTGTGAAGAAATCAATTCATTACAGGCTGTGTGTGAAGCCGACCACCCGCACTTGGCCAGCGTGGTTGACTAAGGCCTAATCGTTGGTTTAGGGTAGGCTCGACCCCTTCGGTGGGGACTTATATGACCTATTGATGATGATGATGATTAAAATCAATATAATTTATTCAAATCCCGGAGAAGTCATTTAGAATCCCGGGGATTGTCCATATTAACATCAACGTTTGCGGTCAATGAACCCAAATAGCTCTACCTACTCCGATCACTGTTAATGAGACACTTGAAATACCAAAACGTTTAATTTAAGGAAATTTTATTAAGGTTTCCAGTGAAAACATCTTGGAATTTTTTAAATCTTCTTATTCTAAAATAGGTTAGGTCTAATTTAAGGTGAGGCACAAACATAATTATACAACACAACCCAACTCACTCTTAGGGCGCTTGCGAACTTATACGTATTCGGTTCGTATTCGATTCGTGTTCGGTTTTGATCCGGTTTGGCCTTCCTAGTGATTGTATGGACGCTTGCGCACTCATACATATTCGGTTCGTGTTTGATCCGTAAATTCTTACTTCGAGTCGATGTGCATCAGGATGGCGGGTCTCCATCATTTATTTATATTATTTGATGAAGTTTTTAATAACGTTTATTTATGTATTTATTATATTGCTTAATCGTTTTTTTATATACAGGGTGTAACTGAACACCCCAATAACATTTAAGGGTATGTATCCATCAGAAGTAGAGATGCTGTAGGAAAAATATTAGGGCTAACAACAAACCTACTTTTTTCCCATACAAACTAAATAAATTATATTTTGGTATTAAGTGCCCACAGAAGTACGTTAGCGTACGAAGAATACTACGCTCACGTGTGTCACGTGTCATTTGGTGCCCCTTAAATGTTATTGGGGTGTTCAGTTACACCCGGTATAATGACAATTTATACTGAAAAACATATGTTATAAGTGGAATGCTAAAACGCCTACAGCTTATTCAAATATCAATTAATTACGCAAATACAATTATTTTTGCTCGTAATTCCTTTCCCATATAACAAACTTTCCTTAGTCCTAGTTCTGAACCCTTTCCCATATTAAATATGCTGTCTCATTCTTTCGTCCCAAGGTTGCCTGGAAGAGATTGCTTTTCAGCAATAAGGCTACCTATTTGTATTGGTATGTTTTTTTTTGTAATATATTTCATACATTTTATGTTCTTTTTTCATACATTTTATTGTGCCATCAGAAGTTAAATATTCGATTTTAAAAGAAACTGCTTTTAATTTCTGGAGGTCCTGAATGTTTAATTTAATTTGTTACGTTACATCAAATAGTTAGTAACTTTAATGTTAGGGCATGATGCCGCCATTTTTATTATCAAAGCCGGATTTTGTCTAAACTAAGCAGCGGCCGTACCGCCTAACTCAAAGCGAGCACTCGCTATCGTTATCATGACATTAGAACAATAGTTTTAATGTCACAGATGACATTAGAGCTATTGTTCTAATGTTAAGAGAGCGATAGCGAGTGATCGCTATGAGTTAGGCGGTAGCCCTCCTGGTATTAAAATTATAATGTATATAATTTTTGGTATTAAATAGTGCCAAATGAGTACTTAATTGCAGTGGGTTTTTAAAAACAGGAAGTGGTCCCACCATTCTGATGTTTATCGCACAACCGTCTCAAACACAAATCGAATACGGATAAGTGCACAAACGCTAGGACGTAAATTTCCTGTTGGGTTTTTTCACGTATCGAACACGAACCGAATACGTATAAGTGCGCAAGCGCCCTAAGCCTTCCAGGGTTCCCAGACAAAGTGACAATTCAAAAACGATAACGAAGTTCGCTTAGAACAAAATGTATGGGATCGACATATGCCATCGCTAAATAACGTGGCGAATCGATCAAAGTCATCGATATGTAAGTTGGTAGACAAATTGGTTCGCAACGAATCGATGAAGTAGCGAATTGTGTTTCGAAACTATCATATCTCATTTTACGTTAAATTGAAATGAAAATATTTATTTTAATCATTTATTACACCATTTCTTTTCTATTTCTCAGTTTTGAGCGCTAAGATAACCAATATGTTGTTATCTAACAGAGAGAACAATTCGATACAGCGATCGCTAATCCTTACGTTGGCTCGGAATTTGTTTTCGTTATCTCAGAGACGATGACGAATTTAGTTATCGTTTCGCTATGAAAAGACCACTTGTCTGAGCCTCCAGAACCTCTCCGCTCCCAATGGAAAACACGTTCGGGACAGGAAGGCCCAATTCACCGAACAAACCCTGCCGGCGAAGGCCCAGCAGTATAATTAAGTATTGCTATGCCTAATGAGGGGTCACCTAGTTAAATTCGTTTATGACCCCTAATAGGCGATCAGGTAAGACCCATATTTTGCAGTCAAAAGGTCCGTCTGGGCTAATATTTCCATAACTGCTTAGGGTAAATGGTACATCTACGAAGGCACGCCTTCTTTCACCGCTTTCTGCGGCGGCATGTTTCCGCAAAAGGCCCTCTTTCCGCGCCCATTTCGCGGCTTCCTTCTCGAGTCTAGACGATAGCTGCGCATACCGTCGTACTGGTCACCATCTTTTTTATGATGTCGGCCAACGTGAGGCCATTGTGGCCCAGCGCGCAAATCTAAAGTGGTCGCCAGGCCAGGCACGGAACAATACCCTTTAGCGGCTCATCTAGCTAGTTTGGTGTAGTAGGCCAATTTAGGCCTCAAACGAGGAGAAATTGACCTAGACCAGTGAAATTGACCAGAAATTCTCCAGTTCCCAGCAGTGCTAACATGCTAATGAAATTGCACAAAACCTGAAATTTCTTTGTTTAGAAGCGAGACTGGAATCGATTCTACTAATTATGAATATGGGTCAGTTTTAAAAAAAATTGTTCCACCATATCGCTTTTTAAATTTTCTCAACTCTATCGTCTTTTTGTCTTATCGGTGGGGCGTGCGCTGCGACGACTGCAGCGTTCACATCGTGCTTGCAACAAAACAACAACTTCGTAAATAATCCTCGAAAATTTATTTTTATATATAATAAAAATAAATTTTCGTCGCCATCGGGAGGGAGTTCATCTTCACACCTTAGAACCAAAATGGTCGGTTCTCGAGACATTTTCTCCCGCGTACGCTCAGGTTGTGGAATTAGCTCCCTTCTGGGGTTTTCAATAAGGACAACAGCATGAAGTTCTTCAAAAAAGCGTGAAGAGGTATTTATATTTAAGGTTGGCAACGCACGAATGATACTACTGATGTTGCAGGCGTCCATAGGCGGCGGTGATCACTTACCATCAGGTGATCCACATGCTTGTTTGCGACCTTTGTGGTATTAAAAAAAATTACGAGTTGCACTCCGGGAGTGCCGGCAGAAGTGAAAACTTAAGTATTAACGTTGTGCGTTTTGGATATATTGGAATGGTTATGGAATAATTTTGCACGAATTGCTTTAATTATCAGAATAAAAGTACTATCTTTTATGTGGTAGAATACAATATTTATTTATTGCGCTATCGTACACAAACATGACAGTTTATATTACATTAAAAAGTTTATCCCTCAGAAAAATCAACTTCCTGTTGTAACGTTGTGCGTACATAATTATATAACTAGTAATAATGAATCAAAATATTTACAATTAAATTAAAAATATGATCAAAACAGACATTAATATACTACTTAAAAACGTAATTATATAACAAATAAATAATATTTAATTTATACTAACTTACCTAATTAATATTTACAACAAAATCAAATAAAAGCACAATTTAGATTTTTCCTAACAAAGTAAATAAATTGATTAAAACTGTCTCAAGTGACGTGTGACTTGCAGTACTTTTGACAGCCGCTATTGTTCTCGGCCGGCTTACGTGGACCCCTGTCATTGTTCTCGGCCGGCTTACGTGGACCCCTCACCGCACCTCGACAGTTCCTGCGGCCATTTCAATTTTAATTGGTCTTACGAATTTTCGATCAGTGTCACGTGTCCTGACGCGAGTTTATCATTTTTTACCAATTACAAAAAAAATGTACAACGCCGCTAAAGAAGTTCTCACTTCAAAAATGGGTGGAGCTGATGATGATGAGGAACTGAGGCTTGCGCTTAGTGATAGATAGATGTGCCGTCGGAGTCTATTTATCATCAGATTTTCGATGATTTCTCCGAAACCGATAACAAACTAATGGGTCTGTAGGATTAAGGATATGTAGTCCTCCTGGAATTCCCTGGCTTTTCAGGACAACCCCGTGTGCTACTTTCCGTTGATTAGGAAAATGCTCGCTTTGTTTAGTTTTCTCAGGAACACTCCTCCATCAGCTCTGATAGCCGTTGTGCACACGTCATCCGTTAGTCTATCTAGGTGAGTTCTCTGGATTCTGGTTTCGCAGCACCGTTTCCAGTTCGACCTCTGTGAACGGTGGATCATTCCGTCTCAGGTGATTATCCTTCCAAATGCTATTGTCAGTCATTGCTCGGATCATGATATGAGACAGATGACAATCTTTCATTACAATTCCTGTTTTTCTTTTCGTGAATAGTTTCTCACTTCACCGACATCGCTTTTGAACCGAAATCATTTCATTGACTGAACAATATTCCAGCGTTCGCAGGAAGTTCGCACAGCGAATTATTATTGAACCGAAAAATTGTTAATCCCGCACGGACGACGGGAGCTCCGCCCAAAATTATGTTTAATACACCTTTGATATGCAAATGCCTGTTTCACGGTATTCAGTGCGGTTGGGCGGCACCAACTACGGCCGAAAAACTTGTTTCGCCGCCTTTGTACTCATAATAAATGCGAAAGTCAGTTTGTCCGTTTACACGCACGGAATAATTTGTCATCAATTTAAAGTTGAAGTGAACCTACTTCAACCTACTGTGAAGGAAAACACCGTGAGGTAACCTGCATACATCTGCGAAGGAATTCAAAGGTGTATGTAATCCGACTAATCCGCACTGGGCCAGCGTGGTTGACTAAATACCCTAAATACCCTAACTAAATACCTAAGGGTAGGGTTGAGCCCCTCGGTAGGGACGTATGAGCTGTTATGATGCTCAAATCATTTAGAGATTCAGTCAATCATCTTTTTACATTGTAATATATATATATATATATATATATATATATATATAATATAAAGCTCGTATATCTATATCCCTCCTAATTTCCGAACAGGTGTAGAGTCAACTTTTTTTTTTTCATTCCTACTTGTATTTGCAGACATCTTGAGTATATTCAAGATGTATGCACATACAAGGTTAATATGATTTCATTAAATAAGATTGTTTTGCTTTGTTTTGACGTCAATAAGTGTCTGTAAAGGCCTATGTTGAATAAAGATTTTTGAATTTGAATTTGAAATTTGAATATCTATACTAATAATATAAAGAGGAAAGATTTAATTGTTTGTTTGTTTGTATTGAATAGGCTTCGCAACTACTGAACCGATTTTGATGAAAGTTGGTATAGGGATAGTTCAAGACCAGGGGAAGGACATAGGGTAATTTTCCTACGGGAAAATATAAAATTCCCACGGAAAAACAAAAATAACGCGGACGAAGTCGCGAGCGGAAAGCTAGTATTTTATAAATTTGAGGGCTCTATCTACAGATCAAATATAAGATTTTTGTAATCGATTATCTCAATTTTCTGTCTGGATTATTTTCTAGTCCCTGCGCAAAATATACGTTTATGTAAATCAACCACAGTTCAACATACTTTGGCGAAAATTGATTTTTCTATATGGCAATAATGGTTTCTATGTGGCATTGAATAGTGCGACGTAATCTTAATAATATATGTTCTGTGCCCGCAAACTACGTTTCGCCATAATAATTAAAAAAAAAAACCCTTTTCTTTAATAACTATCGACCACAGACTCGTGGTCCGTACCCTTTTAATGCTGTATTTTCTTTTTGATCTATGTATAAAAAAAGCCCTTACCACCTAGGGGTGTAAAAAATAGTTTACGACCTTTTCTCAAACCTATAGAATATACACAAAAAAAATCATAAAAATCGGTCAAGCCGTTTTGGAGGAGTTCGCTTAAAAACACTGTGACACGAGAATTTTATATATTAGAAGATTATAAATTCTCCTCTAAAGCTACAAACTACGAGTATGTTACGGGCTGCTTGCAGTGCCATTGTTGTTTTATAGCGGCGCATAGAAACAATGCAATAGTTAGCATGGTATAAGCAATATTAAAATATATGTTTTTTTGTTATACAACTAAGTTGGCGAACAAGCAAACTGCCCACCCACCTGATGGTAAATGGTAACATTCACTTATAATACATGTGGCTCTTGTAAGATTCGTAGCAAAACTGCAACCCCCACATGAACCAAAGTATACGTTGCCAACTTGTGACATAGATGTTAAGTCACGGTTCCGAGTAATTTCATTGTCATACCTTACCCTTCAAACCGGAACACAGCAATGCAAGCACTGCTGCTTTGCGGCAGCAATAGGTAAGACGGAGGTACAAGCAGACTACCTTTTTTTTTTTTTAACGGTGGGAAATGCCTTACGCATACCTTGCGCCTGGGAGGACGCAAGGTTATGTCGGACTCTCCGCGGCCCCTGGGGGCAGAGTGCCAGTCAGAAAACCGCGGCCTACCGACTAAAACCCACCGATGTCCCTCACATACGCCTTGGCGCGAGCACATCCATTATCGTCGCATCCTCTTCATTTGAAGAGGATACGCCGAGAAGGGACGCGTCGCTGCCGGACAAGGTCATGGGAACTCGGGTGAATACTTACACGACATCGTCGGCGTCTGCGCAAGCAGACTACCCTGGTACAGAGTCTCCTTTCGGTATTATATAAAATACAATACAATACAGAATAGTATTATGTAAAACTGAATAAACTAATATAAACAACATAATTAAACAATTTTTTTTGTCGCCTTAATCTGCTTTCATCAATTTGCATAAGCCAATAATCCTTAGAAAAGTGAACGAGTTTTGTATAGGTACATTCAAAAATGGCCCATCCACTTCTCGCGAGCCCGAAAATAAAGAGAGGCTGAGAGGACCCGCCTCCTATTCATGTCAACTCGTCAAAATTCCTTAAAATTTGCAAGCATCCAAGTCGCGCCATTCATTCGAGAAATCTTGGAGCGTCGAATGCTAAACAGGAAAGCGTCGGGACGGGAAAAAGGTTATATTTATGGAACAAGAAATATTTTCGTGTTGCATTACTGAGTTCTACATGTATTCAGATTGGATATAATTGAACGGCGATAATGTATGGCGGAATTTGAAACGTATAACCCTCGAGTTTTCTTCATTGTTCTTGGAAACAAAGAATATTAGGGAATTTGACAAATGTAGAATTTATTCGGTAGCTGTTTGGAATCTGAGATTATTTCGAAATATGTTTCGTTGATTAATTTGACAATAGATAAAGTGTACATTTTAACAGTATCGTTATCATAATTGTTGTATAAAACACTAGAAGTAAAGTTATTTTTTGAAATAATTTTAAACATAAAAAACCGGCCAAGTGCGAGTCGGACTCACGCACCGAGGGTTCCGTACAAACCTGTAGGTATATAAGTAAAAGTTCACCCATATACTTTATTATTATATGATGTAACTAAAAATTTACGGTTTTCGCAATTTTTCCATTATCTGTGCTATAAGACGTTACTTCGTACCAAATTTCAAGATTCTGAGTTCACGGGATGTATCCTGTAGGTTTTGATTCCCTTGCGAGTGTCGAAAATTTGCGGAAATTTGCGGCATAATCGGTTGTATCTTTTGATTGCGTTGACTTAGAACTTTGATTTTTTCACAGCTCCAAGGGGCAGTAGACCTGAATAGTTGATATAAATTTCAGCTTGGTACCTCCACGCGTTCCTGAGAAGAAGGGTCTTAACAGACAGGCAGATGGACGGACGGACGGCCAACAAAGTGATCCTATAAGGGTTCCGTTTTTTCCTTTCGAGGTACGGAATTCTAAAAACAAAAAAATTCAAGACTTCTTATTTGCCGGTTAGATAGAGCGATCTGATATGGATTGTGAGATAATTACCACATAAATACAAACCGCCTCCGTGGTCTAGTGATTGAGACCACCGGGTGTTGATCGAGAGGTCCGGGGTTCGATTCCCCATTGTGCAGAAATTTTTCTGGTCGATTTGGTTTCTGAGCCCGCCTGGCTGGCTACCACCGCACAGAATAGATGATACCAACATCTTACCTAAGTTTGTCGCCATAATAACAATGTTAATAGCATTGTTGTGTTCCGACAATTAGTAAAATAGCTAGTTTCTCAGTTGTTGAGGAGTCCAAGTGAAACTCGCTTCCACGTTGAGCCTTATCGTCACTTACCATCAGGTGAGATTAAGGGAAAGAGCTTCCCTGTCGTATATAAAAAAAAACACATAGTCTTACCAACGAAGCTATCCCTAGGATATGGGGCCAATTTTAAAAAATCCTGAGTAACTGTCCCTAGGAAATGGGCCAATTTTAAAAAATCCTGAGCAGTTGTCCCTAGGAAATGGGGTCAATTTTATAAAATCCTGAGCTGTTGACACCGACTACACACTAACACAGTTGATCAAGTGTCAGCTTTTTATTGTTTACTCAGGAGTCGGGTTTCAGTTTTTGAAATTTTTATGTACCTACGTGTGACCTTGATTCATTGTTCTTTGGTGTATTTTTTTCTATTTACTTTAGTTTTTTTAATTCTATACTTAAATCATATTCTATGCATATTAAAGACTATTGTATTCTGTCTATACCAGAAATACTCACAAAGCAAAAACGATTTATATCAGAAAAGAAAATAATACGTCTGTGGAAACAGCAGCGACAATATAAAGATTCGAAAGATCTAAAAGCATGCACAATTCGTAGTGGGAACCCCGTCAAGGTTCTAAATGAAGCTTTCGCGATCGTCCATCACCCGCAATCGCGCTCACGCACCTAGTAAGCCTTTTTCCCTGGCCCTCTAAATTAATCGCCTAACGTGACGTCACAACCCACTGAGGGGCCAAATTGCCTCGTATGATTAAACGTACACCCTCACAAGACGAATGCTGAGGAGCCCAGATAAATGGCTGTGTACTCCGGCATGAGACATGATATACCTTATAATGTCTCACCGCTGGTTTTTGACGAGCAATGTTTAATTTATGCTAATTTGCTCACATCATTCTCGCAGGTGCGGTTTGTTGTTTCCCTTTGTCATTTCGGGGAGTGCTTTATCTTTTGCATTAATCAAAAAGTTATAAAACGTTCAATTTTTATGTATAAAGTGGCGGTTTGTCCAGCGGTTCCATTTGTAGGAGAATGGTGATTTGATTTCTGTTAAAGTTGGCGCCCAACATGGGATGTAGTTGTTTCAGAGAAACTCGTATTAAACGTTGTAAGAAATCTATATTACCAAGAAATCATCCAACCGAATGATAACAGTTGCATTAACAAATTTGTAAAATAAGAAACGAAAAGGCTAAGAATTCTATAAATTAGAAAATAACTAATTTACTTTTAAAGTTGGCGCTCAATATGGGTTGTAGTTGTTTTCAAAGAAACTCGCATTAAACGCAGAAAACTGTATTACAAAGAAATCATTCAACCTAATGACACAGTTACATTGAAACATTTGTAAATCAGGAAACGAAAAGAGTAAAAATTACAATGTAGATATTCTATAAGAAAGAGTAATTAATGAAGCTTATTGGCATTACAGCGAGTAGTAGGTAGCGAGCCCTTTGACATCGCTTAAGTCTCGTCCGGTACCCTCATTGTAAATCAACTTACACTATATAGAATGAAGTTTTTAGTGTACCTTTACACTAGGCAAATTAAAGTCTTCAACCTGGACACCCCCCACAGCAAAGTTATACCTACGCCTATGGCTGGCCATTATTAGAACATTTGTATATTTTTCAAATGTCTCAAATGACGAGTAATATATTCTGAAAAAAAAAATACTAGTATATACTGAAATAATAGTATTCAGGATTAACCCTCGAATGGTTTCCTAATTTTTATATCACCATTTTTTATATGTTGTCAGTCTATTTGGCCAATTATAAACTATCATATATTATACTTGAGTCAGTTGAGTCTACAACAATATAATACGCCTATTATTTATACATTTAATAAAATAACTATTTATTTAATAGGCATCCAGCCGTATAATTATTTATAATTTATGGGCACTTGTGGAACATTTAATACGTTCGGGTTCCCCCATAAATTATTACATATATTATGTTATTGTAATTTTATGCGACTGCTTCTATTTATAGCTTGTAAAATATGGCAGCGATAGAACTTTTTTAGTGACTTTTGCCGATGCGTAATTTAATAAAGTCCTTCTTATTTATGGTCACAAAACCTGAACACATTCACTACGATAATACTTGTATATATGAAGTGTAAAAACAATTCGAACAGTTATAATTGCAATGAAACTAGAGCCGAAGCTATAAATAATGAACGTAGTTTTCACAACGGTTATTATTAAGCGAAATTTAGTGGCCGGTTCCTTACCCCGGACGTGGCTGCAGCAATTAAGCCTTAGTTATGAGCCAGGACTACGCGTACACAAGGCGCCGTGCTGAGAACTGAGACATCCTACACCGCTAGAATGTTCAGGCATAAAGAAAATGTTACTTTGGTCATCAGTCTTTTTTCCTGAAAAATTATACCCATTTCGCAATTTACTTTAATCCAATTTGCTGTTGTCTTGAGCAAAGAGAAATAAGCATTTTTGTGAGGTGAAAAACGTCTGCCGACTCACCCCGCAATGTGCGTAGCATACGCACTGAACCGACCCCTATGTCTCTTGTCCATAGTCGAGGTGATCCATTGACTGGAAAAACCTATGTATCCGAACCAAAGAGGTAGGACTTTGGGTTTTGTTTCGAGTATACCATCTCATCGCAGAAGAATGATTGCTGTAAACTCCCTAAGTCGGCTTGTACGACTTCTACGAGAGGAAGGTAAGCGGCGACACATACATGTATTCTAAATACGTCACCGCATGGACGACATCGCACCACACTTAGGTGGTGTAATGTTATGTCGGTTTTTCCGTAGTAGAAGGGAGAGTGCAAGCCCTCCAGGCAACCAAGTCGACGAGCGATGCTTTTTTGCAAGTGCATTCATCAATAGAAGATCTGTGGAGGAGAGATCCTTCATTACTGGACGTGGTCACGGGAACTCTTTCGAACACTTCCACGATCTTAATAAAGAAATAAATAATATAAAATAATAACCTTGGCGGCGCTTGTTGTCTTTTTTAAAGGATTATATTATATGGATCCAAGGCATCACACCGGGCCTGGCCTTCTCACCTTATATAAAACGCTGATAAGTTCACAATTATTCGGAGTCCAATTTATCATAAATATATAAATGCCATTGAAGTTATACAAAAAAAGTAATTGCGCTTTGTACAATTAATGCTCCGTTGTTCGACCAAGGAATCGTTTAGAAAGTTTAGTCTACTTGAGTTAAAAAATAGACGTATACAACTAGAAACTAATATATGATATTTGTTATAATAAGTATGATTACATCCCTATTATTAATACGTTGTGTTACAAAATACCCACCAGAATTAATTATCTTAATTTAAATAAGCTATTTGCGCTAAAACGATATCGTACTAAGGCTGGTCTGAGGTCGCCTTTAATCAAAATGGTGAACTCCTATTATACTAACTTTACAGTTTAAAAAAACGAGTATTCGAGGTTCTTCAAAGAAGCACTGCTTAAGTAAACTGCTGTTTGTTATTCACACAGGATAAGATCCTTACTATGCTAATAAAATCTATTAACATGCAATATAGTATGTACTGTCGGGATCAAACATTAAAACGCCAACAAATATGTTTTAATACACATACTATATTTAATTACTACCAGAATATATCATAAAAGTTTACAATAGACCGGCATGACGGCCAACGTCAAGTCAAAAGCTTCTCTTATTTTGAAACAAACCTAATTTACATCTTTTTATCTAAGAAGGTTGCGTGATGCGTCACTACAGTATCTACTATGTCAACGCAAGTTAGAAAAATGTAAGGGTGTCTAGTAATATGTGGTAAATGTAGTTGGTGGCTATACTAGCCATACTTTGAAATATTTTTTACTTATATAAAATAGGTATGTATAGTTGCTGTTTATTTACCTAAATAAAGAGAAAATTATTTTACAAAAAATAAAAACCGACTTCAAAAAAGTTAAAAATAATATAAAAATAGGCACAGACAACATTTTTTTTTTTTTTTTTTTTTTTTTATGTAAGGCCCGGCAAATGACCTCCTCCCGCCTGATGTTAAGCGGTGAAAGAGGCCCAAATGAGTTGACAGATAGAGTAGGGACGACATCCACTATCCTACCTGCCCGCCCCTTGCCGGCCTAAAAGATGCTTTTTCACACCTCTTTTGAAGGAACCCATGTTGTAGGATGGAGGAAACACGTGCGCAGGTAGAGAATTCCAAGTATGGGATGAACGACAGAAGAAGGAATCTTGGAATTTCTTGGTACGGTGTGAAAAGGAGGACACAGTGTACGGATGACTCCGAAGGCCCTTACGCGTGTTTCTGTTAAGGAATGGAGAGGGAGGGATAAGGTTAAAGAGCTCCTCAGAGCATTCCCCATGGAACATTCGGTAAAAGGCGCTAAGAGAGGCGATGTCACGACGAAGTTGTAGAGGCTCGAGGGTGTTAGTTGCCTCTACATCGCCAATTATTCGAATAGCGCGACGCTGCAATCTGTCCAGAGCATCGAGGAGGTACTGAGCGGAGCCGTCCCAAAGGTGCGAGCAATATTCCACGCAAGACCTAACCTGAGTTTTATACAACAGGCATAGTTGGTCCGGCGCAAAATACCTACGCACCTTGTTTAGGACACCGAGTTTCCGTGAGGCAGCAGTTATAACGGATTCGATGTAGTCTCTGGGGTTCAGATCGCAGCGAATGTTCATTCCCAGCAAGGTGATGTTACTCTGTGTGTGAAGGGTTGTGCCCTGAAGAGAAGGAGGGGGGAGGAAAGGTGACCTTTTCGCCGAGAACGCGCACACCTGTGTTTTCTTAGCATTGAACTCGACAAGATTGTTGGAACCCCATTCGGAGATGAGGTCCAGCGTCCTGTTGAGCTCAATGATAAGATTCTGCCTCTCCCTATCAATATTGCCACGAGCAGCCCCTGAGCTTCCGTGATATCCCCCATGCACTGTACTGTCGTCTGCATAGCAATGCCGGTCGGTGCCAAACGATGATCCCTTAAAATTTGTCACCGACTTCAATATAGAAGTGTGATGTTGTCTGTGCCTATTCTTATATTATTTTTAACTTTTTTTTAAGTCGGTTTTTATTTTTTGTAAAATATTTTTTTATTTGTAACTTTTTTTTGAAGTCGGTTAAAAAGTCGGTTAAAATTCCCTATCTCAAAAACTACTGAACCGATTTTGATGAAACTTGCAGTATTCCCTAAGTTGAACAATAGTACAACAAAAAAGAATTAAATCAGACTTGTAGTTCCGGAGATATGCGAACACAAACATAAAAACATACATCATCTACATACATACACTTTTGAAATTTGGCACATTTGTTTTGACGCTGATATAGACTAACATATACGAATACTGGGCAGTTCTGGAAATATTACATACATACGGGTCGAATTGATAACCTCCTTTTTTTGAAGTCGGTTAAAAAGGCCAACAACCGCCCTCCTAGACAAGATGTCTTTCGATAATCGCTATCGCAATCGCTAAATGGACAATGTATGTGATTTGACAAATGCGCTCGAAAGCTAAGCGAGGGCTTATGTCAAATCCCATACATTTTCCTTTTAGCGATTGCGATAGCGATTATCGAAATGCGTCTTGTCTAGGAGGGCTGAACTAAACAAAGTTTACAAACCGAATCCTATAAACTATATTTCGTAACGTCGCTTATTTCTTGGTCTTGTTAGTATCGCCACTTATTAGTTTGGTGTCTTTATAATATATATTAGTTTATTTATTTAGATATATTTATGTATTAAGATTTAAAAAATCTACTTGTTTCGTTTATAATTTTGTTTTATGGGTACACCTACCACATTCCTGCACCACCTGAAGGTTGACTGGCAGAGAATGCCTCAGGCATTAAGTCCGCTACTGTACACCAATGTACATAAAGAATTAATAAATAAATAAAATAAATCCTCGAGATATTCGTTCTTTTCCATTGGCAGTTCCAAAGTGATGTCTCTAATCAGCTGCGTCAAGCCTGTCTGAGCTGTCTCTAGCTTAATAAGATACGGATCCAGCAAACGGCTTACCTTGTATCGCAAACACCGCAAGTCTTCGCCGCAGAGAGATAAATCTTAGCAGGTTTATCGCTTTGTACGTCGTTCATTGCCGCCTCTAATCCCGCCTTTGAGGTGCAATTTGTACCTGCAACTGCTGGGAGTACGTACTTTGTATCCTGTTTGATTGTAGGATTATTTTAAATGCGGGAACATGGCTTAGCATAGCATAGCTTCTGTCTTTTAAAAGTTAACTTCTGTTCTGTCGTTTAAAAAGATTTCATTCACAAAAAAATAAAAAATATTTTACAAAAAATAAAAACCGACTTCAAAAACACTGAAAAGTTAAAAATAATATAAGAATAGGTACAGACAACATCCAACTTCTATATTGAAGTCGGTGCCAAACGATGATCTCCTTGAAAGTTTCAAAATTTGTCACCAACTTTAATATAGATTTTTTTGTGCATATTTGGTAGGTCTATATACCCCTAGTAGGTGATAAGGGTGGCCCTTCAGAATTTTTTGACAATTATTATGGCAAGACATAGGTAGCGGGCACTGCTAGTATACATCTATACTACACGGCGAAAAAAGTAAAATTCGAAGAGGAAAAAAAAGACGAATGACGTTTTAAATATTTACATAAAAAGATAGTATAAAACCTTCTTGCATGACAGCAGAAAAATATAGTTTATTTAAGAAAAGCTTCTACAATGCAGTTTATGTGCTGTAAATTTTTTTTCTTAAGGTAAGCCGGAGTCTTTAGCATCTGATTTATTTTTCAATTTTCGGTACATAGGCGTACTCTCTGTCCCCGTATTGTCCGAATTGGATGAGACCAACACAACCAAAATGACCGGATCAGACGCTTGACCTACTATTAAACCTGCCTTCTAAAGCACTGAGGAGTTTGATATGTTTTAAAATTTTGGACACCCATCATGGTCTGCTCGCTTAACTTTAGCAATAACGCCATAATATGCACATAAAGTCTATCTAGATAAACTTTAAAAGCTGTTTACATAAATACTTTGTAGACGCTGCTGTGTCGAATTATTTAGGCTTGAATAAATACGTTCGGATTTAAACTTTTTCCAGCGACGAACTTATTCGCAATAGCTTAGACGACAATCAACTTACGACTTGTTCAGTGAGCGACAGTTTATTGAACTTTTACAGAAAAACTGTAATCACTGCTAAATGAAACGCAATCATACAATGTCTAGACGAGTGACACGACGTGACCTTTGAGAGAACTAATTTATCACCTCCAGACCGGTACCGAGGTGTCTTCTGTCGCATTAGTATCGCTATTACTAGCTATTACTAGTTACAGGTGCCCTGTGGGGCTAGCACACAGAAGAATCGAAAATCGAATCGAAATCCGAATCGAGGAGTTTGTATGGCAATTTTATTAGCGCCACGGCGGTGAGTAGCAGAACTAATAAAATTGCCATACAAACTCCTCGATTCGGATTTCGATTCGATTTTCGATTCTCCTGCGTGCTAGCCCCACTGTTCGCTGCCGCAATTCGTGATTGTATTAGAGAGAACATTGTAAAGGGTCATTTACATGGTGAGAGTTTCTCGAACGTTTTGGGGTCGAGAAATCGACGATAATTACTTACTGACTTAGACGGTTATTTACGTTCAACTAACTGTCATACGATATTCGAAGGATAATGATCGCCCACGCATTCTGTTAACACAACAGCAGAAATTGCAATGAGATACTAGTCTACGATTTCTCGGTTTGTCTAAGCACGTTCACATATAAAATTTCTTTGAGTTTCATAGGAGTATCGTACAAATTGGTGTGAACCGATTTGTTTGCGCCATTTGCCATTCAAGGTCACTGAATAGCGTGGTATTGTGTGTTTTGGAAATTTTGCTTACACGTACCGGAGGGAGACTCTATACCAGGGTCGTCTGCTTCGGTACCTTTGTCCTACCTATTTCTGCCGCAAAGCAGCGGTGCTTGCATTGCTGTGTTCCGGTTTGAAGGGTAAGATACGTGTGACAGTGAAATTACTGGGTATCGTGACTTAACATCTTGTCACAAGTTGGCAACGTACACTGTGGTTCTTGTGGGGGTTGCAGATTTGCTGCGAATCTCACAAGAACCACAATGTACTTATAGGTGACTGTTAGTTTACTACTTACCATCAAGTGGGCAGTGTGCTTGTTTGCCGACTTACTTATACGGAAAAAAACAGTATGGAAATGTACTATTTTATTGCATTTTTGCAAAATAAACTAAAAAAATGAATAATTCAGTACATGAAGCGCCTCCGTCCCGTGGTCCAGACCAACTAGTTGAGACCATTCGGTGTGACCAGTTCGTCAACTGGCAAGTGTTAAACTGGCGACTGCACGTGAGCTAGCACCTTCCGATTATTTTTGTAGTCAACTCGCGTGCACATATAAATAAAAAGGGAACAAAAATCTATACAAATAAATAAAATTGAAGTGTCTGTTTGTAATGTCAAATTAACAAGTTTTTACTAAATGGGTATGAATGTATATCGGGTACCAATAACAAAAAAACAATTTAAAAATTTTATGTCTGTCTGTCTGTTTGTTCCCGCTAATCTCCGGAACGGCTGGACCGATTTTGACGGGACTTTCACTTTCACTTCACGCGGAGGAAGTCGCGGGCACAGCTAGTCTTTAATAAAATCCGAACAGTCTTAGGTATGTAGAACTACTCGAATTCTTTTTCCTCGTTGTCATTACCTAAAATAGTCATAACAGAGGAACCCACGGGAGTTTGGGGACCAGGAAGGCATAAACCGTAAAGAGGTTTTCCCCTGGCGATCGAGACCCGTGATCACGTGATCTTCGGTTTGGGTTTGTTGACCCAAGCCAAAGGCGCGGGTCAACAATAGGGACAAGTGGAAATGACAATTATTATTCCGCACGTGCATCAAATGACGTTTTTTAAAACATTTGCGAAAAAATTAAAACAACGAAAGGAAGTCAATGAGAAACAGTTAAATCCTTGGACAAGTAATAATTAACATTACAGTTAATTACAACTTGTATCGAAATGTACTATTCATGTAAGCACATACATTGGAAAATATGAAATGACTATTTCATACAAAAAAATTGTACTTAGGTACAAAAAACATTTTGATTAAAAACCTCATTCATGCATTTGGAGGCGGAAGGAATACAAAAAGCACTAGTGCGAAAAAGAATAACATACCGCACGCTAAACACACGCAGAAAGTCTACTTTTTAACAAATGTATTAAAAACGTGCTTTGCTATGTAAATAGAGCATCGATCATAATGCCCTTTACCAGGCTCTCGGTTAAACTGTATAAAAAACGCATAAGCTTTAATTATAAATAATTATATTTAACTGGACTGATATTCTTGTTTCTATTTAATGTGGAATTAATCATTGCTATTGTGATAAAAGTAACCTCAGGGGATTATTTTATTTTTAAAATATTATATTTTTTTAATCACGGAAACTAGTATGCAGGAAAGGAAAACTTCGACTTACCACAGGAACCTTCTTATCTTGAATAGACTATAGTTAGTGTTCACTTGATAAACCTCTTCATCACCGTTCGGCTCTATACAACCTTGAGGTACGGAGTAATATTATATCTTCTGAACTTTAGGGTGAGGTATAGAAATCTTTTTTGTACACATATATCAAACAAACATAAAAAAACATAGAATATAAACAAATGTACAATATAAAAAAATTTACAAATGTACATACTTATCTCTATCTTACAGGCTATCCAAGAGGTTATAGGGCTATTATAAAAGGCTTATGAATACAAACACTTTTATCGACGTATTTAATTCAGCTTCACGTGAGTTTTCGTTTCCACGACAGTTTTCGGTTTCCAGGAAAATTTGTGATACACACGTGTCCTTACCATTGAAGAATAACAAATGCGAATAACAAAGAAGAATGTATGTATCTATTATAAGTTTGTATAAGTATATGTGTTCCTTAGTAAGATGAATAACAAAGATGTAGCTATCTATTTAATGTTTGTATAAGAATATGTCGGCGGTTTGTACAAGAGCGGAGGTGGCGTTGTGGACTCGGCACTGGAGGCTGATTCTCACGGATTTGAAAAATTTTTTGAATTCCAATTTTTCTCGAGCGAAAGTCATAGCTCGGCCAATCGCTCAGCCAATCTGAACACTGGGCAACTCGAGCTCCGCCATTTTTAAAGGAACGAAGCTTGTTTAGTCTTGAGTAGAAGGACCCTAACAGCAGCCCTTCAGTGGGGACGTATAATTATTAAGAGCTGTGATGATAAAAGACACGTGTTCCGTACTTATAAGATAAATAAATAAACATATTTATTAGCTACGGCTCGCTGTTTCACCTACGTAAGTCTTGATCCCGTAAGAGTATCAGAATAATAGACTATAAAAACATCCTTTGAAAAATTACGATAAAGTTGTTACTTCTTTAAAACGGATAGTAAACACATAAAATTATGGAAAAATGGAAAATTGATATAATTATAAACGTACGATTCGAATGTACGTATAATGTGAACTGACACATCTAATCTTGTGAAACTGAAACGTTCTACCAACAGTCGATTGGTCCATGAACTGTTGGTCAACATTATCTTTAAACCATTAACTTTTCATCCAAACGACTTTTCACCCACGAACGTTTCGCCAACATAACTTAACGACGGTGAATTTTTAACCAACAGAATGTTTTGACCAATAACTTTTTATCCGAAGATCATTTGGCCCATGAACTGTTCCCGAACAGAATGGTAACATTAAGAGGAAATCATACGGGCCTTAAGGGCTCTTACACTATACACAACAAACTTTTTCATAAACTGGTATGATTGGTAAGTGATAATCAGACCGAGGACAGAAGCTTCCCTGAATCCCTCAATACTGAGGAACTGGTATCTTACCTCTAGTTTTCGCAACGCAAAGATGTTAGCATGGCGACAAATTCAAGTAAGACGTTGATTAACCAGATGAGCCAACAACCAAACCAAAAGAAAACTTACTGTCTAAATGGTCTTATGGTATTCTCAACTGTTACACCACGGCAGTAGTCTATTTTCGGATTATTGGAAATAAGAAGTCTTTAATATGAATTAACAACACTTTTACCTAGTAAGAAGCCAGCGATAGATTCTGCATATCAGGAAAAAAATAAAGGTTTTTATCCCCTTTTTCTATTCGCCGAAATCCATGCGCTGTTCCCGTTAAATTGCCAGGAGTACATAAGCTCCCACTATCCTATCGGAAATTACCAGATTTGCCGTAAGCCTGGCAACCCTGATTTTAATTCGATAAACGCGGAAGAAAATGATCCAGTATTATTTAGGCGGGGTTGAGTTATTGGATTTTGAAACTTAAGTTGATCTGGTTCGCGTCAAAGTGAAATGTGACGTCATTTCGTTATTTAACGTCTTTTAAAGTATATAAACTTTAAAGGATTATTTTTTTCACGGAACGGAACGGAAGTTCTTGGCTTTCATCTCATCTGATGGTTAGTGATGATAAGGCCGAAGGTGAAAGCGAGCTTCACCTGCAGGCCAATTATGGATCTTTCATCGTATGACATGGTATAAATTTGAGAAAAAGAAGTCATGAAATGCTGCATTTCGTATTACCGATCTCCAATGATATCATCACTATGGCATAATTTCAATGATGTCATCATTAAATAATGAACAAATGATCAAAAATCTGACCGGAAATCGTATTTTTCGTTTTGCACTATGATATTATATGATATCATTTGCAAAACCATGAGATCGGTAATAGGCCCCCTGGACTCCGTAACAACTGAGGAGTTGGTTATCTAACTTAGTATTAACAATTTACGTAGAAATAAAACACTTTTGTTTTGATAAATTAGAATCTTCTTTTACACCGCCGAAAAATAACGTTTACAATTAATCTACTTATAACACTTTAGGATCGACTGATCGTTATGATATTCACGATGGCATGGATTTTTGTTGCAATCTCCAAAATCGTTTTAGATTAAGTAAATTGTCAACGACTAAGTACATTGTTTATTTAAAAAAAACTACTGATTTACACAGTGGAATGTAAGAATACCTACTCACTTCTGGAGTGTACCAAAGTAGTCTGTAGCAGTTACAAAGATTTTTAAATATAAATGGAAACACATGTTTTTCGGAGTATATTAATAAGTGTGATAATTTGAGCACAATCCATGGCATGATATCTCAGTTCTCAATTTGAAATTTGGATTAAACGTCTTTTAATACGATTGCATTTGCGATTCGCTGACTTTAGCGTAACGTCTACTTTTAAAACTTATCTTTAGCAATACATGTTTATTTAAGTCGTGACTATAAGCCGGCTTCCCGTTGGTATAAACGGGACTTGATGGCGGATATATCCCGCGGGAATGCTGTTCGCACACAAATAAACTGGATCTTAGGAGTCGGGTGCACGCCCGCCGGCAGCTAACGTAAACCACCTTTCAAATGAAAGCTTTGCAGCTAAACTGTTTGCGTTTGTGAATAAAATGTAGGTTGATATCTTATGAATGCTTTAATATACGTTAGTAGGCAATAATTATATTTTTTCATAATGCTTGGCCCAATATACGATACGATTCGGCGCTTCGCGAAGAATCTGAAGAATATCGTGACAAGCGAACGTCACGAAAATCCTGCCCTCCTAGCATGACCACCGAAAGTCGGTTAAAAAGGTTGGATTTGTTAGTTATGGGCTATGAGTATTGGGCATTGTTAATATGTTAATGTCAATAAAATTTCAAGGTAGCCATTATATTTTAGTCGCAGTGTGGACCCTATCACGCGCGCCCATAAGGGCAGGAAGAACACCGGGGGGTTTAGTGGGTAGGCCCGGCTCTCTGCCGGGAGAGCCCCACACACGCTCGCCGTCTAGCCAACGGCGAGTACGGTGCGGTCACGCATTCCCCTCGAAAAAAAAGGTAGCCATTATATCTAAAATATTTTGACAGTTCATATCGATTTATCGCTTTATCATATCGTGTTTTGGTGTTCATGCTACGGGGGCTACTCATATTCGAAGGGATTGGTCGTTGCAACTGCGCATCTATTTGTTTAGTAATTCAATACGTCATCATCATCATCACAGCTCATATACGTCCCCACCGAGGGGTTCGAGCTTACCCTATGTTAGGGTGATTAGGCCTTAGTCAACCACGCTGGCCCAGTGCGGATTGGTCGACTTCACATACATCATTGAATTTCTTCGCAGATGTATGCAGGTTGCCTCACGATGTTTTCCTTCACCGTAGGAGCGTCAGACAAATGTACATATGAAATTCGAAACGAAAAACACATTACATGGCGGGTCTCGAACCCCGACCCCCCGATTGGAAGGCAAGTGCCGAAACCACAGCGCCACCGACGCTCTTCAATACGTGCTCCTATTTAAAAAGCGAATCATCGATTGCAAATAGCAACAAAGTCCTAAAAGATCCCAACTCCCCATCCTATCTGCGCTCCCGCTTTCAATTTCAGTTCTTCGTCGGGTCTAGTCTAATAATGTTCATGGGACTACTCAAAATCGCTAACCACACCCCACGAATACGCCACAAGAAAAATATTGTAAGAATTAATAGCAATTTTGTCCCACATAAATTGGATCTAGTACTCCGGAAATATCTCTTTCCATACAATAGGCCGACCATATAAGAAAACCCTTTCTTTGTTGGGAGCTGAATGGGGACATAGATGCCTTTCACTCGGATTCCTTGCGAATATTTCCACTGAGATTTTATAAATATATGAATCTAGTTTATTCATGACTATTGAATTTTAGTGGTACCCAGTTGAGATCTATCATTCTTAAATTGTCCAGCGAATTCGTATTGCTTATAATTTACTAGCTGTGGCCCGTGACTTCGTCCGCGTAATTATTATATTTCTACCTGATATCACTTAATTGTATTTTATCTCTCTTCCAATTTTTTAAGTACTAAAAGCCTAGGATAAACGTCATATAAACTTGAGAGCCCTTAGTTAAGTCACTTCAACTTGCAAGAGTTGCAAAATCCGTTCTTAGCGAACGTTTACTAACTATTATTAACTACCTTCCTGCCAAATTTCAAGTAGCACAAAAAATTTAGTACCTACTTTCATGAGCGAGAGCCCATAGATTCCCTTAATCCGGCCCTGTCACCAAATCTATTTTCAGCGTCTACTAACTACCTATCTGCCCAATTTCAAGTTTGTAGCAAAAACATGAACGACTTTCTAACAAACTTGCGTTTAGAGCCCTTAGAGGTCCTCAATCCGACCATATTATGATGTCAGAATTATAGATTGACTACTAAATAATAAATACGTACTTGATGTCACTATTCTTGAAGTGCATTTATTTTATTTGACTGACACTGTGTTTGATTCCTAACTAGGTGCACAGAACGATCTACTGTAAAACATACCAACCAGGGAAAGCCTTCGGACAGTTGACAATTTAACGCGCGACAGATTGTGATTTAACAGTTTCACTTCGATAGATTATCATGTACAGAAAAATAATGCGTTAAATTGTACGCAGTATCTTACGGTTCCCAATCTTTCGATAGTTTACAATCTCGCGAGATAGATTATAATATAACGATTTTACAATTTTACGGTGACATACTCTTCAATAAATTGTTACTGAACGTTCAATTGAAGTGAGGTGATTTCATAGAGGTTTGGTTTGGAAGAGGTAGTCTTTATTTCTAACCTATGGTTAATAAATTATATGTTAAGAATTAGACATCTTGAAGAATGAACCCCTTCAGCCATATTGATAACTGTTTGTTTGATGAACATAGTATCACGACTAGATAAATTCTCTTAAAATCGAAATTTACTTTTTAGGAAGATCAAAGATAATGGCAAACACTGTACATACAATCTATTCTAGAGTGACTTACAAAACCTAACAGAAAGCCATTTGATTCCTTGAACTCGGTATGTGATCAAATTTTATACCACGTTAATAATTATTAACACCACATCATTACTGCTACAATTTAGTGCACAAATATTTTGAGACTAAAACAAAAATGAGATGAAATAATTTGATAAATAATTTTGAAACGGACGGACGGACTTTAAAAAGAACAGAGAATGCTTAAACTTGAGCGAGGTATCAAGTTTCTCGAGAAATTGTTTGAATCTTGGCTACGATGTTTGGCAATCAGCTAATTATTTGGCATAGCGCATTAGCTGATTGGCAAATTGCACCTTGATCAATGTCGACGACGGCGCCCAAGCCGGTGACAGCATTAGCGTCAATTTGCTGCATTATCTATGAGACTTAGTCGCCACTTGGTAATACACTTAAGCTTTTCATGGCCAATACCTAACATTGTTAAACTGAACGTATTGCTTTAAACCTAGTTACTCTGCTGATGAAATCACGTCGACGGACATCAGAACATAATAAAGTGAAGATAGTTATCTGGACAACTCTTTTGTTTGCGGGCCACTCTATGTAGTTGTTCATACCGTAAAGCAGCGGTGCTTTTTTAAAGGATTTTTTACAACTAAACGCTTAAGGAATAAAATGTTTTTATTCCTTAACCATTATTATGCCTTTTAACCGATAAAAAATCATCATCATAACAGCTCATGTAAGTCCTCAAAGAGGGGCTCAAACCCCCTTTTTTTTAGGAGGGGAAATCCTTCTTACGGATTCGACAAGGGGCCGACTGACGAGGCCACCCCAAGGATATGCCGGACTCGGGTAAAAACCCCATACCTGGCTAAAACCCCTCCAGATACTTCTACCTCCGTAGGGCACAATCGGGATCGGCGTTAGCCATTCCCCGATTGCAAGGGGCTCGAGCCTACCCTATGTTAGGGTGATTAGACCTTAGTCAACCACGTTGGCCCAGTGCGGATTGGTCGTCTTTACATTCTCCATTGAATTTCTTCGCAGATGGAAGCGGTTGCTTCACGATGTCATCCTTCACCGTTCGAGCGTCAGACAAATGTACATATGAAATTTGAAAAACGAAAAACACGTTGGTTTATGGCGGTCTCGAACCCCGGACCCCTCGAGTGGAAGGCAAGTGCCGAGTCCACAGCGCCACCGACGCTCAAAAAATGATTACACACTATGATATAAAAATAGTAATAAAACTACATTTTTCGGATTTACTCATGTAGGTATATTTTTAATTATTAAGCCCGTCTCGAACGCTTTGCAGCACTCATAGCCTTCAGTCATTTCGAGAGAACGAATGCTGCTTCACGCTGCACCAATGAAGCTTCAGTCATCCCGTGAACATGAATGTGCAAACTGTGAAATACTCGTGCAAAAAATGACAGTATTATTAAAATTCAAATTCATAAATCTTTATTCAACATAGGCCTTTACAGGCACTTATTGACGTCAAAAAAAGGTTGAATCTACACCGATATTATCACAGTGAAACTCAATTTGAGTAGAGTAAGAATATAAAAATGTTTGCTTTCAGCATCGTGTTTGAGGCATGACTGATTTAAGCCAATGTTTTGTAGTAGGATCGTTATTTGTATCGGATAATATTCCTTCCGGATAATATATTGTAACCAAAGAATATGGTTGTTCAAGGAACTTATATACAACGTAACTAAAATGACATGGGGTAGCAAAAACATCATAAACCATCCAAATATACATAGAAAACTAAAGAAGCTGATAATTTTCTACACAAACCTGTAATAGAATTAAAATCGAAGAATTGTTACTTGTTTTATTAAAGGTAGACATAAATAGAATAACTAACTAATGAATCACCAACTCCTATAGTGGCTTAAGGACGCATATCGAAAAAATTGATAAACGAACTTTTCCACAGTAAAAAACTGTATCCGGAATGGTACAGACGAGCAGATATTTTATTCATAAACCTAGCTTCGAAGTTTAAGATATTCTGGACCGCTATAAGAGGATCAATCAGCATCAATTTAAATCTGAAAAAGAGAATATCGGATTGTTCGATTGCAGAAGAAGGCAAATTGTACTAAGAACGTCGTTGAGTAACTGGGCCACTCTCACTAAGGCGAAGGCGAAGGCGTTTACAGTAGTACATCTATTGTTGTCCATCAGTGTGATAAATGCTGATGGA
Source organism: Schoenobius gigantellus (assembly GCA_963935595.1). Lineage (NCBI taxonomy): Eukaryota > Metazoa > Arthropoda > Insecta > Lepidoptera > Crambidae > Schoenobius > Schoenobius gigantellus. Next base: position 5,805,979 of record OZ012544.1, on the reverse strand, counting down.
CCACATTTCGTTGATGAGAAGTCTAGACGTTCAGTATTAATTATTTCAGTACTAGCTTTTTTCCGCGGCTTCGCTCGCGTTAAATTCGGGATAACACGGAAGATTTCCAAAAAAAATAAGGCAGGTATTTTTCATTGGTAACAAAGAGTCTGTGTACCGATTTTTACCTTCCTACCTTGAAAACTGCGAAAGGTCCCATATAAAATTTCACCCCCTCTTTTTTGGGGGCAGATTTAAAAAAAAAATCATGCATGATTTTGTTGTTAGTTACAAATAGTCCGTATACCAATTTTAAGCTTTCTACCTTGAAAATTGCGGAATGCTCCATACAAACTTCCACCCCCCATTTTAGGGAAGTGGGGGGTTATAAAGAGACAAAAAGTAACCTTTGTCACTCTCCATCCCTTCAACTATCTCCACTTAAAAAAATCACGTCAATTCGTCGCTCCGTTTTGCCGTGAAAGACGGACAAACAAACACACACATACATAAACTTATATTTGCTACGACCGAGAGAAAAATACACACATTTGAATTTATTGGCTGAAATTAAATTACATGTTGACATAGAAGATAAAAAGAATTATTTCGATGGACAGTTTGAAAAAAGCTTCGAAATTAAAAATAAATTCTTTTAAAATAACCTGATCTTTAATATCTCTCTCGCCCGCAGGCTAACGGGAATTGGATACCGAAAGCCGGAAAATAAATCAAGCTCATGGGCATAATAAACTGGACTGTTGGTGACGATGGCATTAAGAACTAAATGTTGAGAGAGTACGAAACATCTACTGTGGGTCAAAGTACGAAAGCTTACTGTTCGGGCCGCCCCCACCTTAAGATAAGATAAGAAACCCTTCTGAAATGGGCAGAGAAAAATCGAGGTACTTTTTATGATTCAACAAAAATTCCTTAGAATAACCGGCATTACTTTAAGTTTATTTTAGCAGTTGGGTTGTGGAAGGGGAAAACCGGTTTTCTCCCACCCGCCACCACAAACAAACAAAGCAAGCGCGCGCGAAAAATGTTCCTTTGCGGAGTTTCGAATATATGAAATACGTTTTATTTTTTTTTAGTGCATTTCTTAGGAATAGGAATGCAGCAATGCTGGTATTTTTTTAAAAACAGAATGAAATTTTTGAAGTGAGAACTTCTTTAGCGGCGTTGTACACTTTTTTTGTAATGGGTAAAAAATGTTAAACTCGCGTCAGGACACGTGACCCTGATCGAAAATTCGTAAGACGGATGGAGAGTAGCCAATTAAAATTGAAATGGCCGCAGGAACTGTCGAGGTGCGGTGAGGGGTCCACGTAAGCCGGCCGAGAACAATAGCGGCTGGCAAAAGTACTGGAAGTCACACGTCACTTGAGACAGTTTTAATCAATTTATTTACTTTGTTAGGAAAAATCTAAATTGTGCTTTTATTTGATTTTGTTGTAAATATTAATTAGGTAAGTTAGTATAAATTAAATATTATTTATTTGTTATAAAATTACGTTTTTAAGTAGTATATTAATGTCTGTTTTGATCATATTTTTAATTTAATTGTAAATATTTTGATTCATTATTACTAGTTATATAATTATGTACGCACAACGTTACAACAGGAAGTTGATTTTTCTGAGGGATAAACTTTTTAATGTAATATAAATTGTCATGTTTGTGTACGATAGCGCAATAAATAAATATTGTATTCTACCACATAAAAGATAGTACTTTTATTCTGATAATTAAAGCAATTCGTGCAAAATTATTCCATAACCATTCCAAAATATCCAAAACGCACAACGTTAATACTTAAGTTTTCACTTCTGCCGGCACTCCCGGAGTGCAACCAGTCATTTTTTTCTTGAGGGGGGGGGGGGCTAGAGCTTCTATAGCCCCCCTCCCCCCGTGGGTGCGCGCCTGCTCAACTGATGGTAAATGACGATAAGGCCGAAGGTGGAAGCGAGCTTCAGCTGGACTCTTCAACAACTGAAGTATATTACCTTTGATAATCGAAACACGTCAAATTTATTAACATTGTTATTATGGCGACAAAGTTAGGTAAGATGACGGTAGGTTACCAGGCAAGCTCAGAAGCCCTACCACCAATCAAGCCAAGCAGAAATCTTTTGTCAGTCTAATTTTGACTGTATTTGACTATCTAGTGAGCTATGAATCTTGAATAGGAGTTGGTATGTAATTGGAATTATAAAAAATAGCAACAACAGAACAACGATATTCGAAAGACAAACAAAGAAAACAGAAAATTTTACACCATTATTTGCCCATAATTATACAAACTGTCTCTCGGGATTCGAAAAATAAGATTATGTAAAGAGCAAAAAAACTAGACAAAATAGCAGACAGCAGATAGATATTTAGTATTTTCCACTTATTTCTACCTTCTGAAGCCTTGTTCGGACTACATAAGCAATTTAGTCGAGTACCGGGTGCTTAGTACTTAAACGTATGTGAAACACAAAAACTTAGTCGAGTAGTTCATTAAAAGATTCAGTTGAATCAATCCATTGCGTTCTTATTTTCAAGTTGCAGCGCATAACATGAACTACAAAAATTAAGTCGAGTAGTTTAGTAAAAGATTAAGTTGAATCAATCCATTTCAAGCAAGATTGCTCAGGTTTCATGGACTAAACAATTCCGACTCTTGCTCACTCTTACTCAAACACATACAATACACACACACACACACACAACACTACACTAATAATAATAATAATTTTTATTTGGCAACTAATTAATACACCAACTTAACCTAAGTTCACTATTAATTTGACGAAGAAGCGTTCATACAAAATTACTAGTACTCAGGATAGGCACGAGAAGCCGTGCTAGGTTAGCCCTGTGTTACGGCTTCTCCGATCCTCATTTTTATCACAATTATACGAGTAAGTCTTGTTTGGAATTACAACGAACAGGTACCTATTGCACTCACAGTACCCGTCAAAGTTGTCCGCTAGGCTTAAATGTGTGTCAAAAGCATAAATTATAAATATCCAACTTTCACCTTGTTTACACATCATCTAATTACAGTTTATACTAAGGTTTTTTATTGCCATCGGTGGCAGACGAGCCAGTAGCTCACCTGATGGTACCACCGAGGTTGTTTATTGCCATCGGTGGCAGACGAGCCAGTAGCTCACCTGATGGTAACCACCACTTATAGACATCTGCAATACCAGGGGCATATCTCAGTTACTACTTACCTGGAGAGAAATGCTCTTTTTAAGCCTCGTTTGACGTTGGACATATCGTAGCGCTCAGCTGGATGTTCGTCAAAGAGTCTGCCCGTACGTGTAAGAAATGGATGCTGAAACCGAACTGTGCTAGGATCGGTTCCGGGTGATACGGATAAACTCCACTGCGGTGCCGGGTGGTGCGATGGTAAAAAGGTAACGATGGCACCATTGTGAAAGTTTCTCAGAGCGCTCTTCGTCAAAGAGCCGATAAATCACGCACAGAGAGAACCAAAATCCAACCTTTGCTCAGCGTCTCCATGCATTGTGTTGTTTTCTTTGAATTAGTGGAGACATCAGTAGCTCTCAAGATAAAATTCTATCTGGTTCAAATTAATGTACAAACACACACATCTACACATCACAAACAAGCACTTATGCCCTCAGAATTAAATTGGTTCTTTATATTTAGATTGCTTATTGCTTTGAACTTGCTAAAAATTATCGTGAGACATACTCGTACTTAGAGATAATATCTAGACGGCTCACTCCCCCTGAATAAGGGTCCACGATGGACCCGAAACTAGTCGGACATACGAGTACTTCGTGATAATAGCCGTCTAGATTTATGCTTATTGCTTTGTTAGAATGTGAAGGCGATTACTGTTTATTATATTTTAAATTTTGAATATCTCGATTAGTGGAGGAATCACTAGCTTCCCAGATACCGGGATTTTCTACTTTGGGATTTAGGGGCGTACTTTGCACCCTGCATGAATATCTTATAAAAGAGTGTTTTGTATTGTCCTAATATTCCAAAATTTATAACTTTGGTGTTTATTGTTAGTATAACAATTATTACGAAGTCATTTACTGTACTCAATCGTAACGCGAACGATTAATTGACTGTATTATAGCTAGATAGCGACTAAATAACACATATATCCTATATTTAATTACTAAAGAAGTCCGAACAAGGCTTCACTCAAATTGTCAGCAAATCTAATATCAGTGAGCGCGATGCGTTAAAAGACTCCAATTATCATTTGGATCGGAGCGCTCATTGAGTTAATCGAATTTTGAATCGCTTTCTTGGAGTATCTTTCGAATTTTGTCGGGTGTTGCTTCGATTAAGTAAAATAAAATGTGAGTGTCAGACATTGTTTGGCAATAAAATAAAAAATCCCATTATTTATCGCATTCTAAATTTACATCAAGAGTTTTTGGTTTTGTTGGAAAATGAAATTTCCTTTAGTCCGTGTTGACGTAAACTCGCGGTAGACCCGCTCCGCTCCTGCTCATTGACGCACGATACGTCATACGTCAATGGCGGCGGTCGGGCGCGGTGGCGGGTGCGATGTCTCAAACAAATCGCACAGTAGGTATCCAGATGATTCGTGCTTGTTTACAATGACTCGCGGGTCTGGTGGCGGGCTAGGCATGAGACATCAAACATAGCAGAATGAATGAGTTGACACATCGACGAGCTGCGATGGAAATAACGGGCTAACTAGTGACTGGTCTGTGCGCCGCGTTCGCGACAATATCAAACGTTGTTGTCTGAGTGTTTGCATTGCTGTGTTGCGGTTTGAAGGGTAAGATAATGACAGTGAAATTACTAGGTACCGTGATTTTATCTTATGTCACAAGTTGGCAACGTACACTGCGGTTCTTGTGGGGGTTGCAGATTTCTTGCGAATTTCAGAGGAGCCTATAGTTTAATTGCGTAACGTTAAGGTGTCTTTCAGCTTCAATGCTCAAAGTTTAGGTATTTTAAATTTCAGCTTTTTTCAAGATCAAAGGAGTGCATCTTCTGCACGTAGTACTATCATCTATTCTGTGCCAGAATACAGCAAGGCAAGTACTGCTGCTTGGCAGCAGAAATAGGTAGGACGGAGGTACCCAAGCAGGCGACCCTAGTACAGAGTCTCTCTCCGGTAACTTAGGCACACTTAGGCGCGCTTGTCGAATTAATATGTTATTTGAGTTTTATTTGGGTTTGTATGTATCTATGTTATTACTGCGGCGACTGAAGTCTTCGTGGAGAGCATTGATTTACCGTCAACGACTAGACACACAAATTTAAAGAAGAATCGACACAAGTGCTCGAGCGTCGAGCGTCATTGTAAAGCTAACAATATATTGACAAGCTAAATGCGTTTACCCAATTTTAGACGGTATGTTTTAAGAGTAAAGTTGAAATTTTGTAACGTTGGTAAAAAGTCTGCCCATTTAATGTGCGATGTAAACTTGGACAATGTAAACTTGACATCGTGTACGTCAATGTTGAATTTGAATTGTCTGTGTCCTACTATTCTTAACATCGAGCACACAACCATTGCTCGGTGATTCTTAACTATCTTTTTTCCCCTCAAGTCGAGCAGGAAAAACAACATAACTTTCTTTGAAAAGTAAAGCATCTACAAAAGTGCCATTATTGTTGCTATTGTGACCCAAACTCTCCATCTCTATAAATCTCTTTATTCGTCTATTGACTTAAATGAATTATCATATATATTTTTTCATGCCACACATCTGCCATTGAACTAGGTATATGAGCTACATAAGTTAAGAGTAATACAGAAATGCGTATGATGCGCTTTTCAGGAGATAGTGACATTTCAAAATAAAATTTAAAAAAAACTGGCCAACTGCGAATAGCTCTCGTGCATCGAGGTTTCCATACAAACTTATGTTAGTAATAGTAATGTCCTCCTAACCGATATTTGGCCACGGCGGTCAATCTCAAGCCAGAGACTAGCCATCTGCGCAGCAGATAGGTATTATAGCGCAGAAGCTACTGTGCAAATGCAAGTGCTCTGTCTCTGTTTCTTCACTCGTCTAGTCCGATGGGACGGTTAGCCGATACGACCGGGGCGAGATCAGGCGCAGGACCCACTGTTTAACGTGCCTCCGAAGCACGGAGGAGCTTGAGAGTTTCGTATTTTGGTCACCCATCATAGGACTGACCACAGCCAACGTTGCTTGACCTTAGCAATCGTTCGCTGAGCGCACGCGCCAATGCGCCACCAAGCTCCTCAAATCTTATCTAAGTATATAAGTTCCAAAAAGCATATTTAAGGGTTTATTATATTCGTAGTTACAAATAAATATATAAATACGTATACTAAATTTAAATAAGTTACAGTTTAAATAATCTTAAAAGCTATATCTAAAATTAAAAGTTAATCTAAAGCAATGAACTAAAATAAGAAGTCCCCCCGCGGCATGGTTCCGTAGATGCTGGCAGCGTTTCCTCGTTGTATTGCAATAGCAATACGTTGAGCAAGGAAGCTGCCGCTCTGTGGTCGCCAGTAACATCCACTAGCCTTTTCGAAATATTTTTCCTTTTCCCTTTATTTTAAGGGTTTTGTTGTTTCGTTCAATTTTAGGTCAACGGGAAGTACCCTATAGCTTTTGATTTCCTTGTAAAATCACAGAATATGCGACGGTCATATCGTTTGAACGCGTTGACTTACAGGTTTGATTTTCCCGAACTAAAAGAGATCGTAGACCCGCGTATTTAAAAATTCACTTTGGTATCTCTGAGCGTTCTTAAGAAAAAGGGTTTTAGTAGACAGGCATACATGAAGATAATCTTCGACTCCTGGGAGTCAATATAGACTAGATCCATTAGGTATAGGGTCTAAGATGGGGAGAAAGATACACAACCTACGTGTAGCTTAACAACCTATACGTGTAGCTTAAAACGTGAAATTCCATTCCACGTTACGTTCTACGCAAATTTCACTTAAAATCATATGTTCGACGCGAGACTCAGCGCAGCGATCTCTCCATCCCAGGAGCAGACGGGAAGGATTCATCTGTCTCCTTAATAGGTCTTTTTCAATGATAAGGGTTCTCCCCCGGGATGCGGAGATGGCGAAAATTTAAAAAGATAAATTAAAACTGCGCTCCACTCCGTTTGAAGGAGCGCGGGCGAATTTAATTTGCTCACCTATTTTTGTTTATTTTAGTCCCTTTTTGATATAAAACGTCTCCTTGGACGGCGCCGATGCGATGGGTCTGACAGCTGCTTCCTTTTACTTTGAAAATATTTTCTTTTCTTATATATGTAGGTATTACGTTTAGCTAGTTTTGCGTTTATGGTGAAAAAAATCGAACATTTGTCGTATTATTAAGATAAAACCTAATGAAAGTATCACGTCAAAAAGAACGTAAAGGCATATTTTATATGCAGGGTCAAAGAATTTATCCTACATCAATTAAATATTTTTTTGCATCAATAGTACATTAATGCTGCGGTCCGCATGTGGGTAAATTAAAACAACAGTATATTCGTGATACGATAATGTTTCAATACTATGGTTTTATTATTGAATAGGTATATTACCCTAAAAATATTTGGTTTTATTTTTATGTCATTTCACCGAAATAAGCTAAGAAAACGTTTTCAGACAGCGATTTAGATTTCTTTTCGTTTTTCCATTGAATCCTTAGATTTATTTTAGCGGTTAATTGCTTTTGGTGTTTCTTGAACTTCGGGTGGTGTTAAAATACTTTCATCACTCTACGAACTCATTTCATACAATGAAATATAATAAATTGACAAGAATACCTTTCCTTTTAATTCATGTTAGATACCTTTTTTGTCGTGCTAGTTTGAAATTTAAATAAAACTGTGTGTACCTCTTTAATTAGTAATCATGTGCGGGCTTTAAATTACATTGCCGGCTGCTCGAACGCGCCTGATAAGAAATTGCTGGCCACTGTATAGCCTAGTAGGTACAGCAAGTACGATTATCCCAAAGGAGGTTGGGATGTATTGTAGCGTAGCTTTTTTGAGAAAATAAATTTATATTACTCCAAAAATAAAACTATGCCGTTAAAGTCCGAATATTTACCAATAATGGTCAATATAAAATTACTCGTATGCCGAAATTTGAACTCATATAATATTAGTCATTCTGATATTGTTAACAATTTATTATTTGGAAATCCTGTAAAGCTTAGAAAAAATCGAGTGAGATCGCTTATCGCTTCCCGTGTACGTTTACGTATCAAAATCAAATTCCCGATTCGGGGTTCGATTCCTGTACGGGACAAATATTTTGTATGGCCTACAGAAATTTGTTCCGGTCTGGGCATGCATGGTGATATTCTATGTTTGTAACTGCACCCACGATACAGGAGAAAATGCTAATGTGGGATGATGTTTTTTTAAAACAATAAACAAAAAAATGCTTTCATATTATTAAACGTTGTTAATCAAAATGCAAAGTTTGGAAAGATAAAAAGTGTGAAATTTCTTAAACAACAAATTAAATAACATGTCTACAAATAATCAAATTGGAGTTTGCGCGTACCTACCCTGGCTGTCAATCAATTCGTTATATGATTCATACCTAACTCAAATCATGTTTGATGTATTCGATGGTCAGCTGTTTCCGCATAACTCATTTTCATATTGAGATAAAATCAGTCGTCCGCAAATGAAACCTCAAGTCCTTTAATGCATAATTCATGAAATACAAAGGGGTCCATACCCTTTTGGGTCAAGGAACAAGGTGATTTTAGGGTTTTGAACCTTAATAGAGAATTGATAGTTCCGCCTTGGGTCCTTCCATCATGTAGCGATACATCAAATCGTCCCTGCTTGGAATTTAAATTGTGTTTGTTCGGGACACTTTTAATGGTACCTACGATGGACTCTATTATTTCGTACAAATAAGTACATAATGTACTTTTAGTGCATTATCTCCTTCGCAGTTTATAACAGTTGATAATGCAGTTTTGTGTTTAGATAAGAAAGGAAAGATTTGCCGTATTTTACCAGCGCTTGTTGATTATAGCATCGTTTGTTTATTTTTCCCGACGCTTCGCGCTCTTTATATGGTTCATTTCAATTAAATGTATAATCGTGCAACATTAGTTTTTAATACAAGTACGGATTGTAGGTAGGGACGTGTGTCAAACTATAGTTCTGTAAACGTGTTTTTTAAAAGCAATTGAGAAAAACGTGAGTAAAACGGTTACTGTTATAAGATCAAATAGTGGGATTTCGCTTAAATTTCAAATGACAGACGTTTAAAAAAAAGGCAAGGGTTAAAATTGTCACTTAGCTTACTCAAAAAAATATTGTTTTGTGCAGAGGCTTATATATATTCAGACAGAAATTTCAATATATTTACACACCAATAGGCAATTGCAGTATATAAGTTATAATCGGCATTTAAATTTTACATGAACATGTAATTTGCATTATACATTCGTTGCTTCGTCCTTTGAGATTAGGTAATAATTGTAGTAACACGTATAATGTCGCCTTTCATCCACTAAGTTAAAAGTAGGTATTCACACCTTTTTTTTTTTGATGGTGGTACACAAACTTTCCTAGAGACACCAACCATATAGTCGCTCATTCGCGTTTTAGTGCTTCGCCGATCACCACGTATCCTACTTAATTTCTTAGAAAACGTTACTATGCCGAAACGAAGCCATAAGTAGGAAGATAGTGATTACTTACGCAAGAAAATAAGAAAGATTGAAATCATGTTAAAAAAGCGCGAAAAGCGTACGCGCAATCGAATAATTTCAAACAATAGTAGCTCGTCGTGCCCAGCCTCACCGGGCGGCGGTGGCACTTCTGACGCTATCAGGAAACGAAGGTACGCAGTTGTTAAATAATATTATACTTATTTATTAAAAGTGGTTAACATTTGTATCACTTAATGTGATGTAATGTGTTCCTATATTTATATGGGATTATTTCATAACGAAAAACCACCACTGGTTTTTAATATTGTGTAGTGTACATCTATACGGGGATGTTACCGGCACAAAATATTATACCCAATAATATTAAAGTACCTGCCTGTTATCTATAACAGATAATCTTTAGTGATGTGTATATCTATATGGGATATTACCTACCTACCGTCACAAATAATTACCACTGGTATCTTGTATGTAGTGTACATCTATGCGGGATGTTACCGTCACAATATTTTTTATGTACGGTGTACATTTTATATGTTATGTTACCTTCATGACTAATAAAGTATGTGCACATTTTAATGGAATGTTGCCTTTTAAAGTTTCATACGGCACTAAAGGGTTTATTCTCACAAACATTGGTCGTTGAAATACAACCGCATTTAAAAAATTAAGCAGCTGTTATGGATATCTGACAGAGGTGTATTCTTCTGTGTCATATGTATTTTTGGACATACAGTTTCCTGTATGCAACACAAACGTATTGCAGGTGAAAGTGAAGTGCAATGAGAGGTTGACATAGTCTCGATTGTAGAAGAGATCAATTCAGATCCATCCCCTTCTATGGCTGCAACTGCAACAACAGCTTTACAGCCTTAAGATTCTACCGAACTACCTGCACATGTGAGCAGTGAACCAGTTCGTGTTGAATTGGATGAAGAGATTTAAAGTCTTTTGGGTGAAACACCCTCAAAAAAAAAAAAAAAAAAAAACTGTGCCCTGATATTCATCAAAAATAAACACACCAAAGTTGAACCCCGAGATAAAGGCAGCCTTATCGGAAATGCTTGTTAAGAAAGATAAAGCATTAGAAAATAAACAAATACAGCAGGCAGTTGCTATATCTTGCATTGGTGACGCTCGGACCACATTATTTTCTTTAGAACATAAAGACCAGTGAGTCTAAAAACTGTTAATCGAGGCCAGCCGTTTAATGTGCGATGCACAACATACCGAGTCAAAAAACAAGACGCTTTTTTATTTGCTTAGCATTAAAAAATGACATAAAGGAGCAACTGTACAATGCTGAAATTGACAGTTTTCTATTTGGGGGAAAATTTGCCGACACTCTCAAAGCCGCAAAGGCGATATCGAAGTCTGGTGCTGAGATAAAGATTACTTCATCAACCAAGAAAACGCTTGCGGCGACAAAACCAAAGCAACCTTTAAATCGTCCTTTAAAGCAGAAGCCTCCGTTTCCGAGGTCCAGGCAGGTGGGAGCACCGTGGAGGACGGAGCTGGCCCCGCCAGCGCCGCAGGCACCGCGCCCGCCGCGACAACAGCAGCTGCCGCGACCGCCGCCGCGCTCGCAGCAGCACCTAGGCCCACGTCGCTAGATTCGGTATGTTCAGCAGGTCGTTTAAGTAATTTTAACGATAATTGGCAACTCTTAACTTATAACCCGGTTATATTATGATGGATAAGATCCCTTTTTCCGGACCTATTCATAAATTATGGGAACCTAAACTGCTGACCTTGTTAGCTTCTGAATCTTTACAATATAGAGTGGCCATTACTGAATTGATTGATTCAGGAGCTATTTCACCTTGTCAACCAAGTGAAATAAACAGTTCTTGTCCAGCTATTTTATTATTAAACAACCAATATGTAAAAACAGATTTTTTTAAAACTTAAAACCTTTCATAACAACACGGCATTTTAAAATTGAAGATTACAGAACTATAATGAAATTAGTTTCAAAAAACAGTTTAATGGCCAACATAGATTTAAAAGATGCCTATTTTTTAATTTCAATCCACCCAGCTCATAAAAAATATTTTGGGTTTATATCTGAAGAAGAAGATAAACTAAACGAATTTAACGTTCTTCCCTTTGGCCTTAACACCGCACCATTTGTATTAACAAAGTTGCTTAAGACGGTGATGTACTTACTTCGATCCTTAGGCCATATATATGTGTACCATTTTCTTAGACTATATTTGTGTCATTGCTAGGGATTATCAAAAATGTCTAGCAAATATTGCTGAAACTAAAAATATTTTAGAGTCCTTTGGATTTATTACCAACATTGAACGACACGGTTAGCGCAGAGGTCGAGTGATCGCCTACTGCGCAACGGGTCGCGGGTTCGATTCCCGTACGGGACAAATATTTTGTATGGCGTACAGAAATTTGTTCCGGACTGGGCGTATGTGCATGTGATATTCTATGTTTGTAACTGCACCCACGACACACGAGAAAATCCTAGTGTGGCGCGACGGTTAAAAAAAAAAAAGTTGTATGATTCCTAACACTAGTTGTAGATTTATTGGTTTTATAATAGACACGAAAAAATTTATATATGTTTATAGTACATAGGATAAAAGAAATATTATTAAAAAGGAATTGCTTTATTTTCAACATAAGACAAATTGTAAAATTCGACGTTTCGCTCGACTGCTGGGACTCCTCACCTCATCCTGCCCAGCAGTACAGTATGGTTGGTTGTATACCAAACAAATGGAGAGATGCAAATACCTTGCTTTATGCAATAACAATAGTTACAACAGCTACAACAATTGCAAACAGATTTTTCCTGGTGGAAAAATTCCATTGATAAAACATTTAATCCTATTAGACAAGACTATTACAATATCGAAATTTTTTCGGATGCGAGCAAAAAAGTAGCATGCGGTGAGACCGCTAGTGGACAATCGAGTATAGAGAAATCATCACATAAATTATTTAGAACTTTTGGCCGCTTGTCTAGGCTTTAAAATATTCACAAAAGGAGAAATTGTCTAATATTATTGCTCATTGACAACACAACTGCTATTTCGTATATCAACCGCATGGAGTTCGATTTCCACACCTTACTGATATTAACCAGGAAACTGTGGCAGTGGTGCGAACCTAGAGGTACATTTGTGTTTGCTTGTTACATAAGCTCTAAAGATAATATAATGAAATAGCAGATGCGGAGTCAAGAAAATCTCACCCTGATACTGAATGGGAGATAAAAAATCATGCATTTAATCGAATTCTAAAGGCGTTTTGCAAGCCTGACATTGATCTTTTTGCCTCCAGAGTCAATAAAAATGCAACTTGTATGTTTCTTGGAATAAATAAGGATCCAGATTACCGTGTTCAGGGGCTATGGCGGTAAACGCTTTTACCTTGAATTGGAAACATCTTTCATTTTATGCATTTCCGCCTTTTGCTGTAATACTAAAGTTTTACGAAAAATAATAACCGATCAAGCTGAGGGAATAGTATGGTTGTTCCCTTCTGGCCTACACAACCCTGGTTTCCTTTATTCCAAGAGCTTCTTTGTTCAAAGACTGTACAATTACAGCCCTTCAGATAACGTTTTGTTGTCTGTTTCTAACGGCCTGCCCAAGCTCACATTGATAGCAGGGAAGTTATCCAAAAGGCACTTCTGAAGAGGAGCGTACCACCGTCATCATTAGACATCATGATGGCTTCCCTGTCAAAAAATTCCATCAAAGAAGATTATTCGTAATACATCGCTGGGTAAATTTTTGTACAAAAAAAAATGGTGACGTGTATGAAGCATCAACTTTCTCCGCAGGTTATTTATTTTCTTACACAAATATTTTATTCGGGTTTACAATATGGATGATTAAAATAATAGTCATCGCTCTGCTCTATCTTTGATTTTGGGATCGAGAGTAAGGTCGAATGACCGCATTACAAGACTGTTTAAGGGTTTTTCAGACTTCGTCCTCCAGCCCCTAAATATGATACATTACCTGGAATCCTTCTCTAGTTTTAGATTACCTGTCAAAAGCTTATCTAAATACCACGTTGAGTTTAGAGAAATTGTCAAAGAAGATTGCAACACTTCTTGTACTCGTAACAGCACACAGAGTACAGACGATTGCAAAAATAAAATTAGATCAAGTAATTATTATTAAAATTAAAGATTTGATTAAAACATCACGTCCAGGATCAAGTCAACCAAATTTGTGTATACCATTTTACAAAGACCGCCCACAGATTTATTTATTTATTTAATCTTTATTGCACTTAAAAAACAGTAAAAAGGGCGGACTTAATGCAACAAGGCATTCTCTACCAGTCAACCGAGCGGAAAGTAAAAAAAAAAGACATTTTGATATGTTTCAAAAGACCTCATAAGGTAGTATCTACCAATACAATCAGCAAGTGGATTAAGGACACCTTATTAACTAGCGGAGTTGATATTCAATATGTTCTGCCCACTCTACCAGACATGCAGCTACCTCAACGGTGCATAGGGCAGGTGTCAGTATTGACACAATAGCTAACATTATGCCAATAAATAATTGATATTATTTGTTGTTGCGTTGATTCCTTTATAGATTTGTTTTTTTTTGGTTACAGAATGAATATCATAATATATTTTAATTATTATTTGGTTTTAATATTTCACTTGCTTTCAAAATCTACAATTATTACCTAATCTCAAAGGACGAAGCAACGAATGTATAATTAGTGATTAAACGAACTTACCTGAAGTGAAGTTCTATCATAATTATACGAGTTGCTTCGTCCGAAGAGATTAGGTCCCTCCCTCCCAATATGCCCCCTTTAAAGTGAAATATATAGGTTTTGCGGGACTTTCAATTAAATGAGCGACTATATGGTTGGTGTCTCTAGGAAGGTTTGTGTACTACCATCAAAAAAAAAGGTGTGAATACCTACTTTTAACTTAGTGGATGAAAGGCGACATGATACGTGTTACTACAATTATTACCTAATCTCTTCGGACGAAGCAACTCGTATAATTATGATAGAACTTCACTTCAGGTAAGTTCGTTTAATAACTAACTATACGCAACTGATTCAAAAATATAAAAAAGTCGTTAAAAGTAAAACTCTTTAGTTGACCGTATGACCTGCATGTTATCTGTGGTATGTTTTAATAAATTTTGATAAGTTACATTTTTGCGAAAATTATGAAATACCCACTTTAGAGAAAAAGTGTGATGAATAAAATGTATTGCGGTCCTCGTGATTAACGGTTGCGTAAACTTATAGTAACTTGTGTGTCTTTCTTTACTTTACTTTTTTTACATACGACAGGGAAGCTCTCGACATCTCACCTGATAGTAAGTAAGATAAGGTCGAGCTTCACCTGGACTCTTTAATAGCTGGTGAACTGGCGATCTTACCTTAAATGATCGGAACACAACAATCCTACTAACATTATTATTATGGCGACAAACTTAGGTAAGACGATGGTAGCTAGCCAGTTGGGTTCAAAAGCGCTACTACCAACCAAACCGAGCAAAAAAACTTCAGCCCCCATTGGGAATTGAACCCCGGACCTCCCGATCAACACCCGGTGGTCTCAACCACTAGACCATGGAGGTGGCTAAAGTGTGCTTGTGAGTTATCTTCCTTACACCCTACACTATTTTGGTATAGTTATTATTCTAGTGTTCACTTCTATTGTAGTGTTAACTGGGACACTATCACGGTGATGGTAGTGTTCTAGCAGCAATTAACGCTATGGCCTTCTATTTACATTTAGTCTAACAACTGAAATAGTTTAAAGACGTTATTTAATACCGATTATACTATTAATTTATGTGTGATGACGGTATTATATCCACACGATAATTAGTTACTTTTTATGATTGACACTAATAATGAATGTAGCGTTAGCGTGAGCTTTATATCTAGAGCAACATATGGTTAAAGCTCACCGTTGGCGCAAATAAGAAATATCACTATTATTACGTGTGAATTCCTAATAATGCTTTCAACAGTATTTCCCGACGCATTAGCTGTTTCTTTTTCAACTCTTACGCTTGAAGCTACTGAATCATGAGCACGAACCACAAGTATTCAATCGTATTGATTGAGATCGCAAAATCGCGAATGAACGAACGAACATTCCGAATGCTGTGTAAATTCATTCGCCAGCCATAAACTTCATTCCATGCCGTAGCATTCGTAGCGCTTATCGTCTACGCGTTAGTTCAGCTACGATATATCGTAGCGGTAGTTCATGCGGTCAGTAGCCGTGGCCGTAGCCGTAAGCTACGACGTAGTTACGTAGCGATCATCGCTGCGCTACGGTTAATTTTCAAGTTGTGTTTGGAACAAATTGTTCGGTGTTTTGTTTAATTTGCCACTCCATTAGGTAGATTGTGGGGTGGTTGCTCCTTGTTTTCAAAAGCTATGATGAAGCAATTTGATCGCATTGTGTGCAAGCGGGCGAACGTCCATTTGCAAAACGTTTTCATTTCTTTGGGTGTTTTGCTTTATGCTACTAATGCAGCATAAGCGGTGAACAATGGATTGTTTTTTTTACATTTAGGTTTTATTTTGTTATGTAGTTGAAATATTTTATGCCCTTTGCAGGAAATTGAATCTAAGGAGCTTTGAAGTTAATCTTTTATTTGTTGTGTAAAATTCTTAACGATTATATAATATTCTTCACTGTTCCCAGATCCCCGATTATTTGCGGTCTTGTTTCCATGTATTACCACCTGGTCCTCGTCCTGTGCTTTCTTGTGTCACTCCCAAACCCCTTGATGTCCCTAAGTGTAATTCGAAGTTCTTTTACAACTCTTTTACTGTACGCGCTGCAATAATGTGGAATGCTCTCCCAGCTAACATCCGTGAAAGTTCTTCCATAACTACGTTTAAGAGTAGATTAAGAACTCACTTACTCTCGAGTTTATCGTAATATGATACTTTATGTATTGTTCATATGTATCTTTGTATATATTATATTGTCTTTATATGTAAATGTACACCATCTTCCCGCTAATATAATTTCATACATCTAGGGTTGGCTGGAAGAGATCTCTTAAAGAGATAAGCTCGCCCTTGTACATCATTTGATTGTAACTATTTTGTTTTTGTTTTAATTGTGTATAATAAAGAAAATATAATAATGTATCTTACAAAAGGTCAGACATCTTCTTTTGAGGAGCAAAATTGGATTGTTGATTAAAAGCTGGAAGTTTGTCTTTTATCAACACTCCAATACTTTACTTTTGCAAGGAACGATAACCTTACGGAGTTCGAGGTATAAGTTGTTTTTTTGATACACTCTACCCCAAAGCACTTCCGAGGACAGCTATCCACAGCCATTCGCACTGTAAAATCGCAGCTCACTTTATGAGCGAGAGAATGAAGTGTATTCTGAGAGCGCAATATTTGCGGGGCCACTTCGTTCTGTTGGACGTGACTGGAATCCGGCGTGGAAGCAGATTTTGGCAGTCCTCACTTGGACTACGAGCAACAGAGTCATAGATGATTCGATGTTCGTTATACTTTGAGGTTTTATAGCAACGGTAAAACTCTAGCATGGCTGTAGTAGATTTTGCAAAAATAAATTGAGTCTTATTAAAGATGAGTAATGAATGGATAATGTGATTTTTTCATCTTTAAAGCAAAATATAGATAGTACTTAGTTCTTGTGTATTGGTAATTAATATATTACAAACTGTTATTTAACTTGCAATGTATATATGTTCGGGTCAAATATTGTAAGTTAATTTTGATCCATTTGCCGGTGTCCGATTGAGCTGAAATTTGGAATACACCTTTACCTTTAGTTCTGATGACAATTCAATTATGCATAATTGGTATCGCTGTAAATCCAAGCTTTATTCAAGTTCTCTATAATAATTTTCTTTTCAAAAATGAATAAATCCATAAAGAAAATATTTCGCCTCGGGCGGGGATCGAACCCCCACCACCACCACTTCAGCATGATGACCACTTCAGCCATCGAGCTCTTATCAGCCCCAACGAAATCTTTAACTGTATTGATATTTTATGAAATTTGTTAAGCCCAAGTAGTGTTTAATTAAGAACTACTATTAATCATCAATTTAGAAATCTGTAAAGATTTCTGAATTATTGTTTTTCTTTTCTGTAAGATCGATCGGTCGAAAGCCCAGTACGAAATTTTTTCTTCATCGATTTATTATTTTTCAATTTATTTATCATTTTTAAAGCTCATTTTGAAATCACTTTTGTTTTCTGTATTTTTCTTTTTCAAATTAGAAAAAAATTATTCATTTTTACCATATAAGTCTTTCTCTGTTAACATTTTTAAACTATATATATATCGTGGGAAATATGCAAACCGCTATAAGCAAGTTTAACGGCTAAATGTGTTCAAGTACTCTTTTATCTCCATCATTTGTTTGTAGTTGGGAGTAACAGTATTTACAATGCATTTAGCTTAAATCGTGTTGAGTTGGTTTTGAAGAAGTCGCCCATGATCTTGACCACTGCATATATTAATATTGTGATTTACGCTAATCAAAGAATAATCTATAAGTCAAATCAAGCTCGCTTTCACCTTCGGCCTTGTCGTCACTTACCATCAGGTGCAATGAAGGCCAAGAGCTTTTTTGTTGCTTAATCAATAGAAAATAATTGTTCCTTCTCTTATTCGTCAACTGACTATCTTATGTCTGACGGGATGTGTTCCGATTCGAACGAAATGCTCATTACATTATTACAAGCATTTATTTACTTTCACCACTTCCTGGTTTCCGATTGAGCTGAAATTTTACATGCATATGTATATCGCGTGGATATACATATGCATGTAAAATTTCAGCATAAAAAAAATTTCGCGTGGATATACATATGCATGTAATTTTACATGCATATGTATATCGAATGCAATATTATGACGATTTATGGAGCTGATCTAATGCTGGAGCTGGAAGGTGGCCATAGGGACTCCGCAATAAAATGACACAACCCCGTCGAGTTTTTTTTTTATGTAGGACCCGGCAAATGACCTCCCGCCTGATGTTAAGCGGTGAAAGAGGCCCAAATGAGTTGACAGATAGAGTAGGGACGACATCGACTATCCTACCTGCCCGCCCCTTGCCGGTCCAAAAGATGCTTTTTCACGCCTCTTTTGAAGGAACCCATGTTGTAGGATGGAGGAAACACGTGCGCAGGTAGAGAATTCCAAGTGTGGGATGAACGACAGAAGAAGGAATCTTGGAATTTCTTGGTACGGTGTGAGAAGGAGGACACAGTGTACGGAGTTTGCGGCTTTGGGCTCGTTTGATTCGTATTGACGAGTACTAAAAGCTTGTATTTTAAAAAAAGTTTTTTTTAAATATAATTTTTCTTGTTATTATGATGACAAACATAAGATGGTGGTTCAAAGGTCCTTAGTCCTTGCACCAACCAAACAGAAAATGTTTTGTTCCCATAGGGAATCGAATCCCGGACCTACAGATCAACACCGAATGATCTCAACCACTAGACCACGGTGGTGCTCTTTAATTTCATAGCAACACTCCATACAAAAGTAAATATGCCAACAATTCGAAGCTCAGGTAACAAAAGAAATCACAAAGTGCTTACGGATCAAAAATAAATAAAAAGTACAAGAAATCACATTTCCTCGGAGACAACTGAATAATTACAGAGTTGGTCTTCAGTCAAGCGGCTAACCAGGTACTCGAATTAAACCTGGATTCCGGCTGGGACAAAGAACGGCAAATTGCATTTATACTGAGCAAAGTTTTCTGTTCTCATTTACCATAGTCTTAAAGTTAAACGTACAGTATTTTTTAACAATATCTCAAGACATAAATATTATCGTGCTACAGCGAATCGTGATCGCGGTGTTCAATCCTAACAGATATGAAATTATCATCCTTAACTGCCTCTATGGTTGAGATCACCTCATATTATTCTGGAGGTCCGAGGTTCGATTTCTCACGGGGTACAAGTATTTCTTGCTGAAATCTTGTTTTGCTATAAACAAATCACAGCAGGGCTACAGCAAGAAAACAGCAACAACAAGCAACAGTATATATGTGTGTTTACATGTTCACTATTACAATAATAATTCAAGTTGAAATGCTTCACATGATCTCATAGTATCATTGAATGTCTCTTTATTACAATTGACAATTGATGACAATTCACAATGGCATTCAATACTGAATAGCATTGATCTATGGAGCAAATACTTCTCAGTTCTCGCTAATTTCAGTCACGTTCGGAGGTAATCGATGAAAGCCTTAATTGGATCTTATTCGTAATCGTGGTACAAACCATTTCCCTATGTACCCTACATACATATATGATAGATTGGTAATAGGGACCAATTAGAATTACGGACGATTAGTTGTTTATTAGTGTAATTATTATGGTAGTAACTTTAATTGCGTTGTTTGAAATTTGGGGCCTTATTAATATACTTTCTAAGCCTATGCTTTGCCTTTTTAAAACATTAATCAACTTTCAATAAATGTAATGCGACAAAATAAAGATTAGACCATGGAGCATAAAGAAAAGGACGTGATACCAAAATGTGTCGGTTGGGTTAATGTGTGCTTACAGGTGCCGTGTAATTGTGCTTAAGCGCTGGGCTGGTTATGGCACCCCAGTGTCCAACCAAGCTTTGTTTACTATTAAATGTGTGGGAGACCACAGATAGAAACCACCAAGCCATGTCGGTGTGCGCAGCAGAACGTGTTTAATAGTAGATTATGCACCAAGGGATTAAAGCAGTGTCTAACGTCACGGGCGCCATATTGAACCCCGAGCGTAACGAGGGACTCTAGAGTTAACTCCCGAGCGTAGCGAGGGAGTTAAAATTTAACTCCTGAGCGAAGCGAGGGAGTTATGTAGAGTCCTAAGTGAAGCAAGGGGTTCAAGTCGCCTAAGACGAAGACACCGCTTTATTCCAGAGGTGAATACTCTACTTTTCATACCAACTGCGAGACAATAAAAACTCAGGGCTCTATAACCAATTACTTAGGTGGTTAAACACTGTCACATTATCATTATCACTATCACTATAACTATGGTTAAAATTATGATATTATCATGAAAACCATAAAATACAAAAAAAATGATTTATTTTTCTCAAGCACGAACTCATCACGCAATAATTATATAATTATAAAGCTTAAAATATTACAAAAACTTAAAACATATTTAATAATAATATAACAAGTATGAACTTAGTCTACATATCGATTTACAATACGATACGATCAGCTGCTGCACCCTGTCAATGACCTTTAGTAGCACGTAGGACGAATATTAATTTGTTAACAATAAAATGGTATAAAATAAAATTCTTTTATTTTTCAATTTTGTTGTATATTTACTTTTGAAACAGCAATTTATTACTACACACAACTGTCGAAATAAATCTCAAATAGTCGACAACCTATTGACCCCAAATAAAAAAAGCTGAAGCACCTGGACATTTACCTACTTACGTTTTTTAACTTTTTTTTTATTAGTATGAGCGGCTATGTTTTGTCACTGCGACCTACGAGATCTATTGTGACCGCCACTATTACAGTTCTCCCACAAGCCCAGCATCTTCTAAAAAGTGCAGTATTTTCTTGGGGGAGAGGTGCTTGACCTCATCTGGTAACAGTAAGTGTTTGCCCAGGTGTAGGCTGCGTTTACGCATCAGTGGTCCACAGTTTGTGAGCAAGTGCATAGGCGTCTCTTCTGCCTCGTGGCAGACCCTGCACTCTCTGCACTCACTCAACCCCATGATGGACTTGTGCTTATTAAGGCGACAGTGTCCAGTGAGGGCTCTGACCAAAGTGCGTATGTTGTTCCTGCTTAATCCTCGGATCTGTTTGCAGGTACTACGGTCATAGGCTTTTATGAGTGCCTTAGAGTGTTTAAGTCCTGGCATATGCAGCCATGCTTTGTAGGACTTGTTGTCGTAATGGGTTTCAAGCGTTAGACGGGCGAGGCTTTTGGGTATACCACAGAATGGTTCAGGACCATATTGCGTTCCTTCGGCCCCAGCCCTGGCGAGCTCATCGGCACATTCGTTGCCAGTGATTCCCGCATGCCCTGGGACCCATCTAAGTATTACTCTGTTACTGTGTCCCAGAGTGTTTAGGCGGTTCATACAGTCATCCACTAGCTTTGAGGTCACGAGGTTACTGCTCAACGCCAGTAAAGCTGCTTGACTGTCTGAGTTTATGTATATTGTGCGGTTGGCTTGGTTGATTACAAGGTTGGTTTCCGCACATTCTGAGATGGCATAAACCTCCGCTTGGAAGATGGAGGCGAAGCTGCCCAAGCTTTGTGAGAACTTGTGCAGTGGCTGCTCTCTATATATACCAAAGCCCACTTTGGACCCCATCTTGGATCCATCGGTAAACCATACGGTGCTTCCTGTCTCATAGGTAACTTGCTTGTTTAGCCAGTCATCCCTAGAGAGAAGTTCCACTTTGTAGTTTCTATTGAAATTGCAACGTGGAGGCATGATATCAGAGTTCATGCTTAGTATTGGTGTCTCATTGACTAGGTCTAATAGAGACCTTTGTCGAAGGGACAGACATTTGAACCCGCCTTGGGCATTCATCCTGTACGCACACGCTGTCGCCTCCTTGACAATAAACATGTCCAGGGGTGTGAGTCGCAGTAGCGCATTCAGGGCTGCCCCAGGCGTGGTGGAAATTGCGCCTGTAGCCATGAGACAGGCAGTTCTTTGTAGACTGCCTAACCTATTTGCAGCGGTTTTTTGTTTGGCTTTGTTGTACCACACCACTGAGCCGTACGTAATTATCGGGCGTACAATGGTTAAGTACAGCCATAGGACCGATCTGGGGCTTAGACCCCAGTTGGTCCCAACCATTCGACTGCAAGCCCCTAAGGCAATTTTTGCCTTATCTATTATGTTGGTAAGATGTGAGTTCCAAGTCAGTTTCTGGTCTTTTTTAACTTTATCAATAAAACACTGAATAAACTTCTAAAAAGACTGTATTATTGATACCACAAAACACATTCCACTAAGCACTTTATTAACGTAAGCAACAAGATATTACAATTTTGAAATACGTAATGGCGTTGGCGGCAAAATTTTAGCTATGAAAACAATACAACGGAATACTGTTGGTGCAAATTATGGAACAAATTGTAGAAACATTCTTTATTTTTAAATATGCCGCGTAATTTTTCCAAATGTTTATCCGCTGGCAGCGAGTGTTCTTGCTTTACTCTGCTTTTATTCGTTTTTATCGATAGTTAATGGTGGCCGTCAAAAGATGGCGCTTTTTGCATAAAACGTATTTTATCAATAAAAAATAAAGTGATATGTAATTGTTTATTTAGCTTGCAGTGTTATGTAGATAAATATGTTACAATTTTGGTAAAGAAATTATGTATTTAGAGTTTATAAAAACATTATTTACACAGGTAGAATGTTTTTGTCTCTAGTGGATGCACGCTACTGCTGTATGGGCGTAGAACCTTTGCCTTCCTAAGCTAGCATCTATGCTAAATTTTCATACAAATTTTATGTTCCATATTTAAAACACTTTAATCCCTTGTGAGTTTCATACAAAATTATATCCCTTGGAATATAATGTCTTGCTTTACGTTGAAGTTAAGGGGGACCTAATTAAACATTGTCGAGTAGGTGGTATGAAAAGCAACTTAAAATGTGCGCGCTAGCTGCGGCCGGCACCTGCGATCTGTGTTAACCCTTAACTGGTATCGGAGGTCAAAATACACCCCAGTGCAACATATTTTTTAACATAATTTTGCAGTTTTATAACCTACACTCCGGCGCATCGAGCTAATCTCATTACGTCGCGGGGTGCGGCGGGCGACGGACGTTGGTCGTTCTAATATTACTGGGAATAAAGATACGGTCAAAAATCACCCCCGACACTAAGACATTTTGGTTGTCATTTTTTTATTATTTCATTGATCTCATATTATGTTCCTATATTTGTTATAATGATTATATAAGAAAATAGTAACAAGAGTTATTTATCCATAATTGTTAGATTTTAATAGAACTTAAGTCTACTAAACTCGACTCTTAAAAGGGTTTGGAATTCTTGTTGTAATGTTTTGACATTTTCATATTGTTTTTAGTAATAGATTCTTTATATTGCTCAAATATTACTACTTTAGGTCTTAATTTTGAAGATGTGATTGGGATATTATAGCGTAGCTTCCTCGACATTAATAACTCAGCTGGTGATAACAAATTGTTTTTAGAAGTTGTCCTATACTGCAATAAAGCTATATATGGATCTGTTCCAGCCTCTTTACATTTCTGAAGTATGTTTTTTATAACTTTAACAGAACTTTCAGCTTGTCCATTTGAGTTTGGATGATAAGGTGCTGTCATTTTATGTTCAATATCCCATTTATATAGAAATGTTTTAAATTCTTTAGATTGAAATGGAGGTCCACCATCTGATACTAATGCCATTGGTATCCCATGCCTACAAAATATCGATTTTAAGTTTATTATTACATTCTGAGCTGTGGTGTTTTTACCTAGCAAAGCTGTCTCTATGAACTTCGAATAATAATCAGTAACAACTAAGTAAGTGGAGTTGTCAAAATGCATAAAATCAATGCCAACCTGCTACCAAGGAAATTTACAAGGAAATGACAATAGACTGGATATTAATATATTAGAAAATAATTCCTATACATTACAATTTCATGACCAATATTAATAACAACGAAGAGGTTGCCAAGCAACATATAAGCATAGACACAACACCACTACATGACAAACCTAAGTGTCCGGGGCTGATGCGCGTATATGTTGCGTCATTCCCTGCCCGGATTAAAAGGCCTGGTGACTTTATTCCGAAAGCAGGACGCCTTTGAGGTGATGCCTGTCTGCATGATACGTTCGACAGCAAGGCTTGAGACCCACTAAAGTTCTCACCTTTTTTAAACCAAGTCTATGATGACTTACGACGGACGCTGTAAAAGCCATCTGCGGTCAACAGCATAGGCCAATAAACAAAGCGATCTACATTTTGCCTTATAAGTTAGTACGATAAAATGAATTAAAAACTTAACAAGTACAAGCTGTCAGGATATAAAAAGCATCAAAGTATGGTAAAATACGTTATTATGGAAATCGCATGTCGAAATTATACAAAACATTTTCTTCATAAGCCCCCGGGCATTGTTTGGCTAGTTAATTTCCTGCTTGTGACAGCCGTAGTTTCAGGTGGTCTCGCTTGAGTAATTAATGTGATACAGTGTGAGGTATTTCTTTAATAATTATTCTAGGGTTGCCTACTATCAGTATTGTTATTCTTGAAGTGTTTATGATGAATGTAAATACGAGAAGAATTTGAAACACTTGTATTCTTCATAGTCATCCTCTGTATCCATAATAGGCTTTGGTGAAATATTGACTCAGGTATCAATTTTAAATCCAAACTGCCAGAGTAAGAACCATTTCTTGTACAGGGGTTCGTTAAGGATGGATTATTCAAAATTCTCATTGGAAGCTGCGAAGTCGCCATACAAAATATAAGGAAACTATAGTGTTGAGTTTTATTAAAACGCCACGCAGCAGCATAGCTAGCATAGCTAGTATTTATATAAAAATATAATAATCTCAATAGCTTACTAATTAGTAGAATTTTCGATTTATAAAGATATAATTACATTTTTTTAAATTGCATTGCATATTATACGTCGATCAGACATTAAAAATGGACAGTATTACTTTGATAAGATGTATGTATTAAGTGACAATTTTCTTATATTATGTTCGTCAGATTTATAAACACTGGCTATTCTCTTTTTTTATATAGTTTTAATTACTCTATCCCTTTTTTATTGTTTATCAATGTAGTAATGGAATGAAAAACAAATGACAAACTATGTGTTGTCGCTATGTCCGGAGCACTTTTTCGGGTGAAGAGTAGACATATGAAAGAAGAAAGAAAGATAAAAAATATTTAATAGCTGCCAACCCTATACAAAGAGGATTCGCACGCGACGGCGACATCCGTCATAATTTATTACTCGTAGCTCACGAAATCAGAAAAACGATAAGTGCATTTCGAATATACTTTCCGCAAGCAATTTTAGTCGGCGGAACTGTAAGTATAGGCTTAAGGTTTATTAGTAATAAAAACAATACTAAAACTATAATTGTTCAAGAAATGCCACTAAAGGTGTAAATTGTATTTCAAAGTACATTATAAGTAAGAAAATGTCGTTGGCGATTTTCAATTCATATTCTCCAAAATTATGTTATCTACATTTAAATAAAATTACGATTAATATATTATAAGAACTTGTGTAGAAACAAGCTTAATAAATCATAATGATATTTCTGAAACTTTTCTGTTGCTTCGAATGCGAAATAAATATTTTACCTTCAATCCGCGTTGACATCGCAAACGTAGCGAAGCATATACTTTGTAGGTATGTAGAGGAAGAGAGTAAGGTAGGCGTAGCAGTAGTACGTATAACGTCATATTATGTAGCATAAACGTAGCAATTGTAGCAGACATGTAGCGTGTGGGTAGCAGATGCGTAGCACGTAGCGCGCGCAATCGATCACGCCAACACACGTAGTGTTGAAATTTTGAATTAGGTTCGAATATAATTCAGAGGGGATTTAATGAAATTCCGTTCGTTCAATGCATTTCGGTAAAGCAAAGTTCCCTGGTCACGTCGTCTTGGCGTCGACTTTAATTTCCGACACGCGTTTAACGTGATACGTGCCTTAATGGTTCCGAGCTAACGGTTTCTTACGTACGGCCTTCGAAACTGAGTAAGAGCTTAAGAGAAATATTAAGTATAATTCTTTAAAGGATAAAAAGTTAATAAATGTAAATATATTTTTTTAAACAGCTGCAATATGCAGCTGTTTATAAAAACAGTTTAACTACAGAAATAAATTGAGGTTTTCTCTAATATTATTTTTCATGCAAATCGAAATATGCATATAAAAAACTTATACATTCGTATTGTCGATAGTTAGTAGCTACTTTTAATATATTTTTTAACAGTTTTGTTTTTGGGCTGTCACGTAGCGGAAGGCTACGGGCATAAAATGGGGGAAAAGAGGTAGGAGCTAAAGAAAGGAACACGGTATTAAAGTTAAAAGTTATCTATTTACAAAAAAACAGAGTTTAGGAGGGCACTGCCTGTACGGACTTAAAATTAACGTAGTTTTTATAACTTTTTTCACAATTTAGAACGTTAAGACACGTCAATTGACTACTCATGCGCTGTCGCTTGTTATTTCGTTGTTTTTGACTTGCTTTATTATTTCAAGATTTCTTGTCCTTTACTACGTGGCTATAATAACGTTTTTTGGTTGATTGCAATAATTATTATTTTAATAATTGTAAAGGTATGAACTATATGTATTGTTCTAACGAAATAAAGCGTTACTTCAACTAACCTCAAAATCTGATATTTGATATACCTATAATTCGATTTCGAAGCTTGTCCGTAGTAATTCATGTGGACGTAAAGTATTAACTAATGTCTAATTACACTAAAAGCATTTTTTCACTGCTGTTGGTATTGGGGCGAACATTAATATATGGACGCAGAACAATTTCCTTTCGCGTAGTTCATGGATAAACATTTTCATTAGGGCGATTAGTATAAAAATAATGATTTGACAAAACTACACAAACAATTTACTATTCATTTAATCGGCAGTGTTTCCAATAACGCTCCGGACTCAACCAGGTGGGCAGAATGGGTCATCCATGGGTTAGTAATAGGCGCTTGTTGACTGCACGGAGTGTAAAGCTAGACGAATTAATATCGGACCAAAACAAACTAATATATTCAATTAGTGCACGGAACATCTGGCCCGGTTTACTCACGGGATACAATATTGGTTTGCGATACTAATAGAATCACTCCTTTGTTGGTATAGGAGACGTCTACTTGAAATATATCTTATTCGAGAGTGTGACATATTTTTGATGATTTAGTAGTTTATAAGTTGTAGTTTTCGACGAACATGCGACATTAAGTTGCATTCCGGATTAATTCAATTTCGAGGAAGTTCTATTCGCATTTCACCTGTTTAAAAACAGACAGATTATTTTAAAACTACTTGTTAATAACTCAAATATTAGGTCCTTAAATATGAAATTGTACTGACCACTTTGAACCCAAAATATCTCCTCTATGGTTAGGAATTCCAAATTGAAATTTATAAAGCTACTTACTCATGTATTTGTGTGTTTGAAAATTATAGTTCACTTCTTTTTTCCTCAATTGTTTTTTTCTTTGCGTCACTCAGTTTACAAAATGGAAAACTTGAAATATCGCATTATTTACGAGTACGAGTTCCACCGTGGCGCCAGTGCTGCAGAAACGGCTCGAAGGATTAATGAGGTGTATGGCGACGGTGCCGCAAAAGAAAACACAGTGCGGTTCCAAAGTTTACGTTCTGGAAATTTCGACCTGCAGAACAAGCCCCGTGGACGGCCGGAGACCAAAGTTGATAATGAAGAATTGAAGGCTATTGTGGAAGCGGATCTATCGCAAACCACGTCCGAGTTAGCTGCAGGCTGTGGTGTTAATGATGAAACTGTTTTAATCAAATTGAGAATTTAAATCGAATCATTACTTGTGATGAAAAGTGGGTCCTTTACGATAATCGGAAGCGCTCATCGCAATAGCTGAACCCTGCCAAACCAGCCGAACCATGCCCCAAGCGAAAATTAACTCCAAAAAAGTTACTTGTGAGCGTTTATTGGACTAGTGCTGGTGTCGTTCACTACAGCTTTCTTAAATCTGGCCAGACGATTACGGCAGATGTCTATTGTCAGTAACTGCAAACCATGATGGAAAAGCTAGCTGCTAAACAACCGAGGCTGGTCAATCGCTCTAGGCCACTGCTGTTTCATGATAACGCTAGACCACATACTGCACAACAGACGGCTACCAAATTAGAGGAGCTTCAATTGGAATGTCTAAGACATCCACCGTACTCTACGGACCTTGTTCCAACAGGTTACAATTTTTTTCGAAATTTGGATAACTTTTTGAAAGGGAAAAAATTCAACTCCGATGGGGCAGTCCAAGCCGCCTTCAAAGAATTTATGGATTCCTGTCCGAATGGTTTTTTAGTAAAGGGATCGATGTACTACCTATGAGATGGCAAAAGTGCATAGATAGCAATGGTGCATACTTTGATTTAATAAATATATTATATTAAAAAAAACGACTTTATATTCCTCCCATACAAAACGCCAATTTCATATGTAAGGACCTAATATACGGATTTGAAGTGTTGATCAAAATCTTTATCCCTAAAGTTAAAGTGACGGCTTTAGTTTAGGATTCAGAATTTGTTCTTTTTTATTTTTTTAAATATCATTTCAGAAGAAACAAATTTGGGTTAAGATTAAAAATTAAATTTTTCTACCCTTAAATCGAATAATGAAAATTTTCAGTTAAATGCCTACGATACGAAAAAAAGTTACACTTGCATCGTGGTTTCATAAAACCACGTAATTACTTTTTTAAAGCAACAAATTCTATTAAAATCATCGAATCGTATATTTCTAAAGCCTGGCTCTATAAAGTATATCATTGATACATTTGCATTTTCATCAATTAGTGTCTCCCTGGGGTGAGCTTAACGTGCAAACAGTCAGATGTAGGCAAACACATTAAACGTGAACTCGCTTAATCATTATTGGATTGCAAATTATTGCTTAATATTCTGTATTATTTCTGTATAATCTCAGATCGAATATATTGACGGCACCACAAGTCATACGGAAGACAATCAAGCACCTTTGCAACAAAACGACTTTATGTATCGTGCTAATTGACATGCGCAAAACCTAAGATACTCCAACTTATTTTTATCATAAAGAATTATATAAATTAATTAAATTCCCGCGGATTATTTTCGAAGATATGTTCATCGTCCTGTTTTGTTATATATCTGGAAAAACTCTATGGTGGCGTGCCTGCGAATACATTAGCCGTCACGCCGCCGATAAGAGGTAAAGACTACAGAGTTAAGTAAGTTTAAAAAGCGGCATAGTTGAAACTTTGATTTTGGATAGAAAATACCATATATTTCATTAGTGGAATCGATTCTTCTTCCGATTCTGAAAAAAGGTTTTGCGCAATTTACTTAACACGTTGCATATAGTTCACAAATCTAGGATTCGTCGCAGGAGAACTGATAGCAGACTAAAGCCAAACAACGTAATGCTGAGTCCCTGTGCGTGACGGAGTTCCCTTTTTATGGTTGGGCCTCTCCGCTCTGAGTTTTGGGCATACCTTACCAACCTCGACAATCCATCTTGTCAGGAATACCCAATGCTCCTGACCGGTCTGGAAGAAGCTAAAGGCTGGTGGCGACTCGTGTATAACTCCTGAGTGATAAAAATGAGAAAGTTGATATTTCGAAAAAAGAAAGTCTCTGATCGAAAGGCTGTCTGTGACTTATGCCAGACGAGTTATAAGCTATTGTTACGTTTGTGGGGTGGGTGTTTAATAGAAAATCGCGAAACACCGACAATTAGAGATAAGATTTAATTAAGCACCAATTAAGCAACTTTACTTAACACTGAAAACTACTTTTCAATCACTGAAAACTTTACAGTAACACTATGGACACAAATCACTTCACTGTAAGACGTTACTAAGCACTGAACACACAGAATTCTTCACTATGTATCGCTTGATCCGCTCGGTTCGCTCTCTTGAAAAGAACTGTCCGGCTGCATTCGCCTACGCGCTTATATAGTAGGGCCGACGAACATTCGGGGCATTCGAGAATGTTCCATTCTCGAATATTCCGTACCCAATCGATTATTTATCTTCTCTTCTCGAAAGTTCCGTGGTACCCTTCGCGCTTATGTAGTAGGACCGGTGAACTTTCGCGACATTCGAGAAGGTCCTATTCCGGAACATTCCATACCCGATCGATCGTTAGTCTTCTAGAAAGTTCCGTGTATGCCTTCGCGTTTCTACAGTAGAACCGGTGAACTTCCGAGACATTCGAGAATGTTCTATTCTAGAACATTCCATACCCGATCGATTGTTTGTCTGTCTAGAAAGTTCCATCGCATTCCCGATTATGTTTGTCTTTATGAGCATGTTCTATCTCTGTCTGCCAGCTGTTTAGAAGTTTCTAGATGCATCTCGATCTATCTTTTATCTCTGGAAGGTGCCCACTATTGTTGTCTCTTTCTTATCGTGCTATCTCACTCACTCCTATTGAAAATATAGTCATATATCGAAGTGTGGTTCAAAGGCCCATAAGGGGTCCTGAAAACGCCTGAAAACGGGTTTTTAGGTTATGATGTGGTTCGATAGAGGGTAGCCTGAAACGGACTGAAAACATGTTTCAGGCGCCTGAAAACAACGGCAACTTGGGTAAAATTTCGATATTCTAGTATGTGATAGAGCACCTCCTGAAACGCGCTGAACTGCGTTTTCAGGCCGCTGAAAACGCTTCTAAGGCCAAGAAAACCACGCCGGAAGTTTCTTATACCATCGGCGCAACACTACCCCCCTCTAAAACATGCTCGTCCCGAGCATCGTTAGAACCGTGATACCTGGCCAGTCGATCAACATGGACAATCTTGCTTGGACTGCGCTGATTCCGTTGTATGCGGTAAGTGACGTCGTTGATTCTGGTTACAACCTTATACGGGCCTTCCCAATCTGGAGACAATTTCGGGTATTTCCCTTTACGTCGCATCGGATTGTGCAACCACACCAACGAACCTTCATCAAATCTCGCATGATTAGAATTCCGGTCGTATCGCGACTTCATTTTTTCACTAGCCTGAAGTCCATGTTCACGAATGTGATTGTAAACACCTTCCATTCGGTTTCTTAAGCCACTCACGTACTCCGTGATGCATTGTGGGGTATCCGGAGGTCGCCCTGTTAACAGGTCAGCAGGTAAACGAAGTTCTCTTCCGAAATTCGCACTTGCTGGCGTGGCAGCTGTGCTCTCATGAGCTGCCGATCTATATGACATCAGGAAAAGGGGAATATGTCTATCCCAGTCTTTTTGGTAGTTCTCCACAACCTTCGCGAGGTGTCTCTCCAATGTCTGGTTGAATCTCTCAACCATTCCATCTGACTGTGGGTGACATGGTGTAGTTCTCGTCTTATGAATCCCCTTGATTCGGCATGTTTCTTGAAATACCTGGGATTCGAAGTTTCTGCCTTGATCGCTGTGAATTTCGAGTGGCACCCCAAATCGACTGAACACCTCCATTACCAACTTCTCCGCCACTGTCACAGCTTCCTGGTTAGGAATGGCAAACGCTTCAGGCCATTTGGTGAAATAATCCATCACTACCAAGATGTACTTGTTTCCAGACTCTGATGTTGGAAATGGGCCTGCAACATCTAAGGCAATCCTTTCCCAAGGTGCTCCAATGTTGTACAACTTAAGCGCTCCTCTGCTGCGTGTATGAGGACCTTTGACTGACGAGCAGCTCGTGCATTTCTTACACCAGTCTTCCACATCTTCACGGCAGTGAATCCAATAGAATCTTTGCCGAATTTTCAACAAGGTCCTTTTCACTCCAAGGTGCCCACCGGATATTCCATCGTGATAAAGTCTCAGCACTTTACTGACCTTCTTCTTTGGGACTATTATTTGCAAGTGCGCATCCTTGCCATTTGTCGACTCCCACTTTCTGCAGAGTACCCCGTTATGCATGACTAAACTTTCCCACTGAGCCCAGCAACTCTTCGTGACTGTACTCATCGGAGCTACTTCATACCACCTTGGCTTGGGTACTCCCGCTTGGATCCAATCGAAAATGGGTTTGATGTCAAGGTCCTCCTGTTGCGCTTGCTGCATGACTTCATCACTCCACTCTCCGCTAACAGTGTCGGTTCTCAACATCCTTACGCAGTCTTTGGCCTCTTGTCTCTGACAATGCTTACAGTCATCCTGGCACGGTCTTCGGGAAAGGGCATCAGCGTTGCCATGTGATTTCCCACTGCGATGTTCAATGATGAAATCATATTCCTGGAGTTGTTCAATCCATCGCGCCACTTGACCTTCAGGGTTTTTAAACTCTAATAACCACTTGAGAGCAGCGTGGTCAGTCCTGATACGAAACTTGCGTCCCAACAAATACTTGCTAAAGTGTTGCAATGTTTTGACAACCGCCAGCAACTCTCTTCGAGTGACACAGTAATTCCTCTCCGGTTTTAACAGCGATTTACTGAAGTAAGCTATCAGGATTTCCTGGTCCCCTTTCCTTTGCCATAATACTCCCCCAATGCCAGTATTACTTGCGTCTGTGTCGACAATAAAGTCATTCTCTGGATCTGGGTATCCCAATATAGGTGTCTCAGAAAGTCTTTGCTTGAGCTCGGTGAAAGACGTTGCACACTGATCATTCCAGATGAATGGTCGTTTTTCTTCCGTCAATTGATGCAAAGGCTTTGCTATATCCGAAAAGTTTTTCACAAACCGTCGATAGTATGAGCAAAGTCCCAAAAAGGCACGAACTGCAGTCTTATCTTTTGGCGTTGGCCAGTCCTTAACAGCGCTAATCTTCTCTGGGTCTGTTTGAACGCCATCCATTGAAATGACATGTCCCAAATAGTTGACCTTGCGCCTAAAAAGCGAACACTTTTTTGGACTTAGTTTGAGATTGGCAGCTTTTAGTTTGGATAAAACTTGCTCTAAATTCCTGAGGTGATCATCGAAGTTTTTCCCAACTATGATGATGTCATCCAGGTATACCAGGCAGGTGTCTCCCAACAGGCCTGCTAGAATCTGCTCCATCAGCCGCTCTAATGTCGCAGGAGCGTTGCACAACCCAAATGGCATTACGTTGAACTGCCAAAGTCCCTTTCCAGTAGAAAATGCAGTTTTCTCTTTATCCTGGTCCTTGATTTCCACTTGCCAGTAACCACTCTTCAAGTCCAGGGTTGAAAACCATTTCATACCGTTCAACGTATCCAAGGTGTCGTCAATTCGCGGCAGTGGATAACTGTCCTTCTTGGTAACGTCATTGAGTCGACGGTAATCGACGCAAAATCTCATGGATCCGTCCTTCTTCTTAACTAAAACCACCGGTGAACACCATGGACTCGTCGAAGGCTCAATTACATTACACCTTTTCATTTCTGTGATCATGTCTTCAACTTCCTTCTCCCTAGCTACTGGTACTCGTCGAGGTCGTTGGCGAATTGGCGTAACATCACCAGTGTTAATTTCATGCCGCACTACCCCAGTTCTTCCGATGTCACCATCGTGCATAGAGAAGACGTTAATAAACCGCATCAGAGAATGGCGTGCCTTGAGAAGTTCATCTTTGGTGAGGTCACCCTTGCAGTCACCCAGTAACCTTTCGATGTCCAAATCCGTGCGTGCCGGTTTATCATTCGTTTTGGGTCCTTTACAGCTCCGTATCTAAGAGATTTCCTCACAAGACCCGATAGGCGTTCCTTTGTTAAGGTCGTGCTTGGTATCACTTAAATTGAGAACTCGTACAAATGCTGCGGATGACGTTGTCACGATCGTGCGAGCTGTTATCCACGGTTTGTTTCCAGCTAATTTTTCTACTAACACGCAGCGACGAGATCCTCGCCCCGTATTGCATGGTAATTTTACCGGGACTAGGGCTTGTGACCTTGGTTGGAGAATAGTCCTTCTTGCACAGTAGACTTTTCCATTCACTCCACCTTCCATAGGGACTTCTTCAACTCCAAAATTTAGGACGCCACCCTTTAAATCGATGTTACAGCCGAATCTTCTCATGAAGTCCAACCCGATGATGCAATCGTCGACGATATTCGCAACGATGACGTCGTGCCAGTAGTTCTTCTCTCCAATTCTGACTACCACCTCTCGCTCCCCCAGGACGGAAATGTGCTGGCCGGTAGCCGTTTGCAGCTGGAGATGCTTAGGTCGGACTAGATGATCTCTAGACAGGTGTTTCAACAGCCGAGGACTGATCACGGTACGAGAGGCTCCAGTGTCGATTGTGAGGTGGCAAGGTATTCCGTCAACACTTCCCCTGATGACCAGACTATTTCCGTCACTCGCCTGTGAGATCATAACTGGGACATTTTGACTACTAGCCAGCACTCGTCCCACAGCCCTGGCTTTTACTCGTTTCCCTGCTGCGGCTCCTGCTCCTCACAGGCTATTTGCCGTACCGTTGAGCCCGTGTCTTGCCTCTTGTTCCTTTCCGGGCAACTGGATTGTAAATGGCTTCGTTCTCCACAGTGGTAACATCTCGGTCCAAATTCGCGTCGGGGTGCAGCCGGCTCCTTGGTGGAAACTTCCCGCACCCTATATGTCCTGGAATCCTGACGCACTGCTTCTACCTCTAGGGCATGAGCAATCGCATCCTTCAGACTCCCATGGTGGCCCAACCTGACAGCAGCTCTCACTTCCAAGTCTCGAATCCCGTCAATAAAGGCTTGTACTAGCATGCTGTCCACGAATGAGGACGATGCAGATTGATATGCCTTCCTGACCAACTTTTCTATCTCCAGGGCCCACTGTTGTAATGATTCATTACGACCCTGGGTTCTGTCCTTCAGCTGGGCTCTGAATACGTGCTCTAAATGGCTGTCACCGTAACGGGCTTCCAAAGCTTCTAAAAGGCGGTCATAAGTCCTGTCATTTCCAAGAGCCTCCAGGACTGTGAGAGCTCCTTCGCGCAGCGCCAACGTTAGTGCCGTTTTGGCCTGTTCCTTGTTCCATCCATTCGCCTTAGAAACGGACTCAAACTGAAGCTTGTATGCGGTCCATGACGAGGTACCATCAAATGGAGGCACTTTAAATCTTCCACCTACTGGTACCGGTGCCTCTAGTCCACTGGCCACCCCGTTGGCGACTTTTATTTCAAGCTTCTTCACGTCGTTACTTACAGCCTGAAGGCGGTCCTCGAACTTGATTTCCAAATTGTTGAGATCCTCACGAACCTCCGATAATTCCCTCTTCCATTGCTTTGCGGCCTCTTGAACTTCTCGGAGGACACTCAGTTGTTCATCCTGTTTCTTGGCGTGCTCTTCCTGCCTCCTGGCCTGTTCCTCTCGGAGGACGCACAGCTGATCTGCCTGTTGTCGGGCTTGTTCTTCTTGCCTCTTCGCCTGCTCGTCCCGGAGGGTGCATAATTGTTTGGCCTGCTCCTCTCGAAGGGCACACAATTGTTCCGTCTGTTGTTTGGCTTGTTCTTCCTGCCACTTGCCCTGTGATTTCATCAGGAGCAGGATTGTATTTAAATCTACTTGCGGTGGCGGCGGAGTCGCTGTAGAGGTACTTGCAGCTCCCGCATGGGCTTCGGCAGCAGCCTGGCTTCGCGTCTGGACCCTCTCCGGCTCCTTATCTCGCGGCGTAATCGGCATTTTCTAACCCACTTCTGACACCAAATGTTACGTTTGTGGGGTGGGTGTTTAATAGAAAATCGCGAAACACCGACAATTAGAGATAAGATTTAATTAAGCACCAATTAAGCAACTTTACTTAACACTGAAAACTACTTTTCAATCACTGAAAACTTTACAGTAACACTATGGACACAAATCACTTCACTGTAAGACGTTACTAAGCACTGAACACACAGAATTCTTCACTATGTATCGCTTTATCCGCTCGGTTCGCTCTCTTGAAAAGAACTGTCCGGCTGCATTCGCCTACGCGCTTATATAGTAGGGCCGACGAACATTCGGGGCATTCGAGAATGTTCCATTCTCGAATATTCCGTACCCAATCGATTATTTATCTTCTCTTCTCGAAAGTTCCGTGGTACCCTTCGCGCTTATGTAGTAGGACCGGTGAACTTTCGCGACATTCGAGAAGGTCCTATTCCGGAACATTCCATACCCGATCGATCGTTAGTCTTCTAGAAAGTTCCGTGTATGCCTTCGCGTTTCTACAGTAGAACCGGTGAACTTCCGAGACATTCGAGAATGTTCTATTCTAGAACATTCCATACCCGATCGATTGTTTGTCTGTCTAGAAAGTTCCATCGCATTCCCGATTATGTTTGTCTTTATGAGCATGTTCTATCTCTGTCTGCCAGCTGTTTAGAAGTTTCTAGATGCATCTCGATCTATCTTTTATCTCTGGAAGGTGCCCACTATTGTTGTCTCTTTCTTATCGTGCTATCTCACTCACTCCTATTGAAAATATAGTCATATATCGAAGTGTGGTTCAAAGGCCCATAAGGGGTCCTGAAAACGCCTGAAAACGGGTTTTTAGGTTATGATGTGGTTCGATAGAGGGTAGCCTGAGACGGACTGAAAACATGTTTCAGGCGCCTGAAAACAACGGCAACTTGGGTAAAATTTCGATATTCTAGTATGTGATAGAGCACCTCCTGAAACGCGCTGAACTGCGTTTTCAGGCCGCTGAAAACGCTTTTAAGGCCAAGAAAACCACGCCGAAAGTTTCTTATACCATCGGCGCAACACTATTATAGGTATTTCATGAATGAGCGCTGTATAGATGTTGATAGCGTTGTTGTGTTACAACAATCAGAGGTAGCATAAGCCAGTTCCTTAGATATCGAGGAGTCTTGTTGAAGCAAAATTCCAATTTCAGCCTTAACGTCACTTATAGTCAGGTTAGATAATGGGCTAGCTTCTCTGGTTTTTGTAAAAAAATGAAGAAAAGTCAAACGCTCATTCAAAAATGTCAATAAAAGGGAATTAGCTAGTGGACGTAATATATTTCTATTTTTACTTTATACTAGCTCTCCGCTCGCGATTTCGCCCGGGTTATTTTTGTTTTCCCGTAGGAAAATTAGGTACCCTATGTCCTTCCCCTGGTCTCGAACTATCCCTATACTAACTTTCATCAAAATCGTTTCAGTAGTTTCGAAGCCTATTCAATACAAACAAACAATCAATCAAATATTTCCTCTTTATAATATTAGTATAGATTATTGACAAAATTAATTTGCGCGACAGCTTGCGTTGGCCGTCATAGACTAACGAACCTTAGCAAGTGGACAATTCAAATCTCAATGGCG
Source organism: Schoenobius gigantellus (assembly GCA_963935595.1). Classification (NCBI taxonomy): domain Eukaryota; kingdom Metazoa; phylum Arthropoda; class Insecta; order Lepidoptera; family Crambidae; genus Schoenobius; species Schoenobius gigantellus. The sequence goes on along the minus strand of OZ012544.1, from coordinate 5,768,382 downwards.
CGGCTGAGAGACGTGCCTTACAATACAATAGATGATACCTTTCACAGATCCCTCCTTTCGGTAGGATCTGACCTGACCTGTCTCAGGATTATCAGCTTGCTTTGATGTTCGACATCAAAGATAGCATTTTTGTTTTTGTTTACATTCGCGTCCCCGAAATTTCGATCACTGTGTTCGATTAATTCGGGCTAATGGCCCTTACGGGACCTCAATAAAAATTTTGCTTTCATGATATTCATTTGTTGGTTGTAATTAGGTAGACATTGCAAAGATAAACTTTGGGGTATCACTTTTTGATTGATCACTAGTGTCTACCTCACACACTAGTGATCAATCAAAGTGTTCTTGGCTCATAACTTGTGAATTCTGTGTCATATAATATTATATTTCATAAAATTAATGCATCAATACAAGCTAGCGCATTGATTTTTTTGTACCCATAAGTTCCTTGCTGAGTTGGAGCTGTGTCAAAGTCGTCCCGTGTCTGTAAGCTTTACTATCTATATACTAATATTATAAAGCTGAAGAGTTTGTTTGTTTGTTTGCTTGAACGCGCTAATCTCAGGAACTACTGATTCAAATTGAAAAATTCTTTTTGTGTTGGATAGTCCATTTATCGAGGAAGGCTTTGTTTGGTATTATTTGATTCGCGCATTCAAATTTAAAACCGACACAAATGCACTGGGTTATATTCCTTTTCCTTCCCTTTCCCACATGCACACTTGTTGTCTTCTTCTAAAAAAAATGGCCGCCTAACTCGCTCTGCGTGCGCATCTATGCAATCGAAACTCATCGCAAAAATATAAAACACCAATAATAAATATCAAAAAGGTTACCAATTGTGACGTTATAGTGTACTAGTACGGAATATATAAAAATCAGTGGAATTCTATCATAATTACGGAGGGCCCTCCAAGTGAACTGCGTGGTCTCACAAGACAGAAGGAGAGTATTCTCGGTAAGTGTGCATGATTTCTATCCATTTTATAACAACTGTATATCTCCACTTGTTTTCCTTGCAGTTGTAATCTATCCGTCTTAACTCAGTGCATTTATAACGTAAAAATATTCAAAGATACAGTCCACTCATCGTTTCCTTAATAACCAGTATACCTGCATTTTAATAATTGATATTCCCGCACCCATGGTGTTGATCGACTTCTTATCATCGCCATCATTTCTGGTCCATACGAACCGTATAATTTGATCGCCAAATATCATCATTTTATTCCATACTTATAAATAAACTAACAATTTCATCGCTAAAACTCGTAATCGCGTCGTCCTTAACGCGGGTAACCTACTACATCTTTTATAATTTTATAATAAAATACATATTTTATTAATATTAGTAAATGTTCTATCGCATATATAATTGTTTTATCGCACCTCATAGCAATTCATTCACGTCTTGTTAAATAGTTAGTTGAGATTCATTGTTTTAACCGCACCGCTCAGCTACTATTTTTTATTTGTTTATATTTCTCCCGCACCGCAACCGACGTGAATGTATTGCCGATTTATATTTACCATAAAAATACTTTGGTAAGTATAAGTATATTAGCATTCTTTTATAGTCGCATTTATTAGGAAGTATTCCATTTTTCAAACGAACATTTACCTACTCGCCACTTTATGTTTCGATTACACGTTATTAATAACTGAAGAGAGGAGGTAGATAGATTTTCACTCAATAGCGTGTCGCATCATCCATTTACGCGTACATTGCGTACTGTTACTTCATAGTACATTGCTCGCTTAATATAATTTATTTTTATTTCGTAATATTCGTTCAGTTTAAACAAATATATATAAAAAAGGTTCTTTATCGATTCGCTGTATTGTATTGTATTCGACAAAGAGTAATTTAACGCCTCGTTTTACGAATTTTGATTAACAAAGTTAACATGACTTCTCGAAAGGCTACTTCCGATGTTGATACTTCCGAAGATGAAAATACGATTACTTTGTTGCAATCCAAACGTGATGCTTATTTTGCACGTATGCAACAAATTTATAAATTGGCTAAATCTGCTCATGAGAGTGAAAGTTTAAAAGAAAAATTTCTTAGCAATGTCGTAAATATTGACAACTTATATACAAAGTATGAGAGCATCTTAGACCAGTTTCACAGTGCTCAGTTAAAGATAAATCCAGATTTAAAAATTAACTTTCAGTCATGGAATTCATTTGAAGAAATTTTTTGTTTCTGTAAACGCATTCAACAATTCTTAGATTCCGAGACATTAAATAAAACATCTTGTGATATTAAATCAGATGTAATTTCAAAACATCATCCTAAATTGCCTAATATCGAGTTAATGTCTTTTAATGGCGAAATTTGTAACTGGCCATTATTTTATGAGCAGTTTAAGCGTGTTATTCATAATAACCCTTCCTTGACCGACAGCGAGAGAGTTGTATATCTCGTAGGAAAATTAACTGACAGTGCAAAAAATATATGTGCAGGTTTAATTCCTACTGGTGAAAATTACCCTGTCATATGGCAAACACTTATTGATAAGTATGACGATCCGCGTTCTCTCGCTGCTGCATATTTAAACCAGCTATTAAATTTTAAACCTATAATTACGAATAATGTTGCTAACCTAGATTCATTTATTAATATTTTTAACTCATCTGTTGAGGCACTCAAACAATTAAAATTGTCCGATCTATCGGATTTTATATTATTGCATCTTGCTTTAAGAAAATTAGATAGCGAAACGATTAAATCTTTCGAAATGTTTTATGGCACTGAAAATATTCCAACATACAAAAATTTAATTGAATTTATACGAGGACAGTGTAAGGTTTTGTCACGTACAGGAATTTTAAATACCACTTGGAATTCCACTAAAAATGTCACCAAAAATATTCCTAAGCCTATTACAAAATCCTTCGTTAATACGGCTAGTAATAAAAATGCCTGCGTGTTGTGTAAGAGTATTGACCATGAACAACTTTATAAATGTGCAAAATTTTTAAATAAAATGTCTCCCCATGAAAGATTTAATTACATAAAGTCTAATTCTTTTTGTTCTAATTGCTTAAGTAATAAACACAAAAGTGTGTCTTGCACTTCGCAACGTAATTGTGCGACATGTTCTTCGCGACATCACACATTACTACATTTTTCTGATAAAACTTCGAATAATCTATCCATGTGCACCCGTACCGCTCATGCGCCCGCGCCGTTCGACAACCTGTCCGCCGAACTCGGCACGCACTCGGCGCGCGCCTCGCCGCCGAACGCACCCGCACCCGCGCCGCTAGTTGTAGACCCTATGACTGCTGCAAATAAGAGCGATTATCAATCGCATCCGCAGCCAGGGAGCTCATTAAATACTTTTGTGAGTAACGTTCCCAATGTTTTACCCGCGCGTTACACGACACTTCTTGCAACTGCAAAAATAATTATATATGACAAATTTGATCGTCCGCATCATATTCGCTGTTTAATCGACCCTGGTTCACAGAGCGATTATATTGAACTAGATTGTTGCAAAAAACTTTCTTGGAATATCTATAATAAGGTGCGACATACGGAAGTTCTAGGTATGGGTGGAGCTTCGCAACGAATTTTGGGCTTAACTGAGCTCAAATTTACTTCTCGTTTCAATAATGACAGTAAATATAAAATTCAACCCTTAATTGTCAATAAGATCACATCTCAACTGCCCAACACGCGCGTTGACATTTCATCCTGCGAGCACTTGCGCAACTTACCTTTAGCTGATGACACTTTTTATGAACCAGGCCCCGTTCAACTTCTCTTAGGAGTGAACACCTATTGTAATATATCGCTTTTTAATAAAATCATTCGAACTGATCGTGATGGTTTGCCTTATGCTTTAGAAACCACATTAGGTTACGTCATTATGGGAGATGCGCCTATGGTCTTCCCCGACACCGCTTCTCACTCCTTTTGTACTGTAAATACGATTGACCCCCTTCAACAATGTGTTGAACAATTTTGGAAAATAGAAGAATTGCCTTCTCAAAAATATTTAAGTCCCGCCGACGAGGAATGTGAAAATATATATTCGTCTACTACTGTTCGCAATAGTGATGGCAGTTACTCAGTTGACTTGCCTTTTAAAGAAAATCCTCAGATTTTAGGAAATTCTTATAATCAGGCAAAGAAGCGTTTATTAATGCTCGAAAAAAGATTAGCTCATTCTCCTGAATTACGCATAAAATATAACGATATTATTCGAGATTATATCGACCAAGGTATTATATCTCGCATTTCACCCGAGGAGTGTACCTCACAGGGATACTATCTTCCTCATCATCCTGTGATCCGATCCGATAAGGACACAACTAAGGTTCGCATTGTGTTAGACGCCAGCACTAAAACCGAGAACGGTTTATCATTAAATGATGTACTTCATACTGGTAGTAATTTACAAAATGAAATTTTTCATATATTAGTAATTTCTCGTCTTTATCCTATTGCATTTTTCGCTGACATAAAGCAAATGTATTTATGCATTTATCAAAATTCTCATCATCGCAAATTTCAACGTATTTTATTTCGTTTTAATGAGTCAGATCCCATCGATACTTATGAATATAATCGCGTTTGTTTTGGTCTTTGTTCTTCTCCGTTTCTTGCGTTAAGAACAATAAGACAACTCGCTAACGATGAGCGCTCTAGTTTTCCTTTGGCCGCAGACGTGTTAGAAAGAGACACATATATGGATGACCTGGGATCTTCTTCTCCTTCTATCGAAGCAGCTGTACAGATCGCAGATCAACTGATCAATCTCTGCAAAGCCGGTGGGTTTGAACTAGTTAAGTGGACTAGTAATTCCCCCGAACTTTTATCGCACATACCTGAGTCTCATCGTCACGCGGAATCCATCTCTTTAGATGATACAAATACGCTCAAGATATTAGGTCTTCGTTGGTTGCCCAATTCTGATTCCTTCTATTTTTGTGTAACCCCACCTACACCTGTAGGCACAAAGCGTGCAATCCTTTCTGCCACAGCTCGTTTATACGATGTCTTGGGACTCGTAGGTCCGATCATTGTTTTTACAAAATTATTGATAAAGGAATTATGGCTATTAAAGTCTGATTGGGATGATGAAGCACCTCCGCATGTTTCAAATTCTTGGCATCAATTTATCCATGAGCTACCATTAATTTCTAATATAAGATTTCCACGCCATCTCGGTGTTAAATCTAACTCTAAGTTAATTTTACTGGCCTTCGCCGATGCAAGTGAAAAGGCATACGGTTGCGTAATTTATGCGTATGTTTTGACAAATAACGAACCTCCAGTAGTCCGTCTTATTTGTTCAAAGTCCCGCGTCGCGCCGTTTAAGTTTGTAACTTTGGCTAGATTAGAGTTGTGCGCAATCGTCCTTATGGCAAAACTGCTACGCGTAGTGTATGATACGCTGTCGAAAAGACCTAATATTGAAAAGGTTTACGCTTTTTCAGATTCAGAAGTTGCACTTTGTTGGGTGCATTCTTCCCCGCATAGGTTCAATACTTTCATCGCAAACAGAATCGCAAAGATCCAAGCTTTGTTTTCATCTGATATTTTTTATTTCATTTCCGGTTCGCAAAATCCCGCTGACTGTTTATCACGCGGACTTCTCCCTTCTCGATTAATAGAGCATGACCTTTGGTTTCACGGTCCCGCATGGGCATCTATGCCTATATCAAATTGGCCTGTTGTTAAATTTAATCCGCGTTTTAATAAAATACCAGAAGAAAAAATCCTTAGTCACGTTGTCACCGACAATGTCAAAGAAAATATTATTCTGACCTTGAGTGAAAAATTTTCATCTTGGTCTAAGCTTCTACGTTGTATAGTTTATTTATATCGATTTTTTAAGATTCTACCACGAAATAAATATATTTCTGCGGATGATCTTAATTTCGCTGAAACTAAATTATTGAAAGCTATTCAGGAATCATCGTTTTCTGAAGATATAAAAAATATTAAACAAGGCAAACGTTGTTCTGCAAAAATTCAAAAACTTTTTCCGTTTATTTCTCATGAGAATAAATTATTGTTAGTTGGAGGCAGACTAAGGAACTCTAATTTAGAATATACACAAAAACACCCAGTTTTACTGCCTAAAAAGGGACATATAATTGACATTTTAATAGATTTTTATCATGTTAATAATTTACACGCTGGACCTCAGCTTTTACTTGGGATTTTACGTGAAAAATTTTGGATCTTATCTGCCCGCAACGCCGTACGTAAACGCATAAATAAATGTTTAAATTGTTTTAAAATAAATCCAAAACCTAGCTACCCCGCTATGGGTGATTTACCTAGTAGCCGTTTAGAAAAATCTAAAGCCTTTTTACATACAGGAACTGATTACGCAGGTCCGTTTTACATCACTATGAGTAGGAAACGTGGCGTCCATAGCCAAAAGGCTTACTTGTGCATTTTCATTTGTCTCGTTACAAAAGCCGTTCATCTGGAACTGGCATCAGATTTGACATCTGCTTCTTTTTTGGATGCACTAAAGAGATTTTTGTCTAAACGTGGTACTTGCCAATGTCTTTATAGTGACAACGGTGGTAATTTCATATCTTCACGATCTTATCTGAATGAACTTTATGAATTCTTAAAGTTCGATAATTATTATAAATCTTTTCATTCAGAATTAGCTAAAAACCGCATTTCTTGGCATCTAAATCCTCCCACCGCCGCTCACTTTGGAGGCCTCTGGGAATCTAACATTAAAAGTGTCAAGAAACTACTGTATAGAGTTATAGGTAAGCAAATACTTTCTTATGAAGAGTTTTTTACTAGAATTTCTCAGATAGAAGGCGTACTTAATAGTCGCCCGTTGTATGTTCTCAGCTCGGACCCATCGGAGCCCGCAGCTCTTACACCTTCACATTTCTTAGGAACACATTTGCATTTTTTACCCGCACCTAATATAGATGATTCTCATAAGTTATTAACACGATACGCTTTAATGGATTCTTTGGTCCAATCTTTCTGGAAACGTTTTAGTTCGGAGTACTTACACAATTTACATGTTCGTGAAAAGTGGAATACTTCTTCTAAACCAGTCGCTGTAGGGACTGTTGTGTTGCTTATGATGGAAAACTCGCCACCTTTACAATGGCCCTTAGGTATAATAACGCGTGTTTTTCCCGGTAAGGACGAAGTGATACGTGTCGCGGAAGTTAAAACTAAAAATGCTATATATCGCCGACCCGTGGTCAAACTTTGCCCATTGCCGATTGAATAAAATTATGTTACTTTACGTATATCATGTATAGTTTAAGATTAGTTTAGTAAATGTTTCATTCGCTTGTTTACGCACAAGTTGTTAGTTATACCGTTATATTTACCTTACCGCTTAACTTATAATAATAATTTTAGTTACTTTTCTTTTTTTTGAAGGCGATCCTTCAAGGGCGGGGGAATGTTTGGTATTATTTGATTCGCGCATTCAAATTTAAAACCGACACAAATGCACTGGGTTATATTCCTTTTCCTTCCCTTTCCCACATGCACACTTGTTGTCTTCTTCTAAAAAAAATGGCCGCCTAACTCGCTCTGCGTGCGCATCTATGCAATCGAAACTCATCGCAAAAATATAAAACACCAATAATAAATATCAAAAAGGTTACCAATTGTGACGTTATAGTGTACTAGTACGGAATATATAAAAATCAGTGGAATTCTATCATAATTACGGAGGGCCCTCCAAGTGAACTGCGTGGTCTCACAAGACAGAAGGAGAGTATTCTCGGTAAGTGTGCATGATTTCTATCCATTTTATAACAACTGTATATCTCCACTTGTTTTCCTTGCAGTTGTAATCTATCCGTCTTAACTCAGTGCATTTATAACGTAAAAATATTCAAAGATACAGTCCACTCATCGTTTCCTTAATAACCAGTATACCTGCATTTTAATAATTGATATTCCCGCACCCATGGTGTTGATCGACTTCTTATCATCGCCAGGCTTTAGGCTATATATCATCACGCTACGACTAATAGGAGCTGAGCATCAATGACAAATGTTGCAAAAACGGGTAAAAAATATACGGCGAAACGTAGTTCGCTGGCACAGCTAGTCTAATATATAAAAACTCGTCTCACAGTGTTTGTTCTCCTCCAAAACTATAAGAAATACACTGTTAAAACTTGGTAAGTAGATGTATTCTGTGAACCGCATTAAGATTTTCACACAAAAATAGAAAATAGCAATAAATTTTGGGGGTTCCCCATACATAGAATTGAAACTCATTTTTTTTTCATCAAACCCATACATTTGGGGTATCTATGGATAGGCCTTAAAAAATCATATTGAGGTTTCTAATATCATTTTTTTCTAAACTGAATAGTTTGCGCGAGAGACACGTCCAAAGTGGTAAAATGTGTGTCCTCCCCGTCCCCCCCCCCCTGTAACTTCTAAAATAAGAGAATGATAAAACTAAAAAAAAATATATGATGTACATTACCATGCAAACTTCCACCGAAAATTGGTTTGAACGAGATCTAGTAAGCCGTTTTTTTAATACGTCATAAATCCTACGGAACCCTTCATGGGCGAGTCCGACTCGCGCTTGGCCGGTTTTTTTTTTGTGTATATTGGGTAGGTCTCGGAATAGGTCGTAAACTATTTTTATACCCCTAGGTGATAAGAACTTTTTTGACAATTATTTTGGCAAACCTAGTTCGCGGGCACAGCTAGTAAATATGATTGTTTCGATGCTAATATCAATAGGTTCAAAAAAGCGAAACAAAAAAGAGAATCACGGAATTGTGGTCCGGGGCCGGGGGGTGTAGTAGGTTTTGATATTTTTTACTTTATGTGAAGTATATGCTTGAATGAGTTTTACGCTTTAAAGAAAACAGCTTATTATTTTATTGTTAACATCAACCAAAAGCGTACATTTAAACAATATACCTACATAATTCAATTACATCATAGGTCATAATTTCATATGTATATAGGCCGATTACAGGTATAAACAGCATTCGTAAGACGGCTACTATTTTAAAATTAAATTACAATTATACAATTTGAATACAAAATTTGGAACAAAATGAACTAAAAAGATTGTAAAATTTTGAGTTTTATTTTTTACAGTTATCAAAAAAAAGTATTAAGTCATCTAAATTACATATACAATATCGTAATGGAAGCTGTATCGCATATAGAGAAGCCGAAAATTGTGGGTGAATATCACATCGTAATATCCGACGTAGTCAACAAAACGCATCGTTGTAAATTACATTTCAAATATCGTATGACATTCTTGTAGAAGAGTCTCTATTTTTTGGTCTTGTAAGCATGTGATGTGATTATAGCCTCAGCGATATCGTCTGCAACAAAAGCATACGATTTACCACCCCAAAACGTGTAATCCCTCCGTGTAAATGGGCTTTAAGTAGAGACTATGAAAAGTCGGTAAAGAAAATCCGACAGTCTTAGAGACGAGTCACATCTGTTGTCAAGCAACAAAGGAAACGCTTGGAAAAAATAATATACAATTTACTGTCCATTTCACAAAAAAAAGTCAATAATACCCACAAAATCCGATCCAATGTTATCCGAATAAAAAGTGGTACCTTCATTAAAATAATATTGGAGCGGACAGTTTGAAACTCGAATATTTTTCGGCTCGTCGGAAAAAGTCAATATATATTTTCAAATCAAGTTTCGCCAAAAGCAATCTTTGCCTCCTCCCGACAAGTTTGTTATTGATCTCATTATAATTCCGAGGAACTTTTCGAAACATTGTTGAAATTGAATGGGATTTTGGCTAAAGTCGGGCAGGAGGTGCCAGAATGTTGAAATCAGTTTGCCGATGGCGAAAAATTTGAAGACTTCGTTCACCATTCATTTTTTAATTTTATAATTGTGAACTACGAATAAGTGCTTCTCTATAAAAAAGTCACGGTAAGTGTCAATATTTATATCTAATGCTTGGGCTCCAGCTTTCAGTTCAACGCCTGCGTCATATCAATTTAAAAATAACGCCTTATATAAGTGGCACATCTTCGGAGTTCGCTTCAAAAGCTATTGACGTCTCATGCTAATTAACGTCCTAAGCTACTATATAGCCATATATGTACGAGTATGATTTGAGAGGTATTCCGTTTGTTATTGCGTTACAATTAGATGAAGCCCAAGAAGATTCTGGCTGAAGGTAGTCATCAAGGTAGCTAGAAGGTGCTCAAAATACGTACAGGTCATTATCCTCGACATTTTTTTTCTCTCTCGACAGTTTTCGACAACACCTGGTGGCTTATGGTTCTGCTGAAGGCAAAACGTGGTAGCTGTCCTCCCAACTTCCACAGAATGTTGATCGAATACTTCTTTACTGGGCGACGGGTGGGACTGTTCGTTGGCGGCCACGGGCCCCATTTTTGAATCTTCTATCGGCTGGCGTCGAGCGTTCGACGAGCGTTTTCGATTCGTTTTCGACGAAATCAATATAATATTACAACTTATATCAATATTATTTTGATTTTCATCGAAAACGAAATGAAAATAAGCAAAAATCGTGCAAAGACGACCCTTGACGAGCGTTCGACGTCAGACGAAAGATTAAAAATTGAGCCCCAGGTAATGTGTAAGGCAGCTGCCCGCAAGGCTCCGTTCTTAGACCCACGCTATGGAACGTGCAGATGAATGATCTGTTTCGGCTACCACTTATATTCTTTATTGCACAAAATTTTCAGATACAGACAAAGTATAAGCAGAAATATATAAGGGCGAGCTTATCTCTAAAAGAGATCTCTTCCAGCCAACCTTAGCTTGAGAAAATTAATTAAATGCGGTACGAAGTGTACATTTAGCTTATTCTTAAACAAAGATATGCAAATGCTTTTACGGATATCAACCGGCAAAGCATTCTTCAGTTAAGCAGCGCGCACTGTAAAGGACTTGTGGAAGAACTTTGATTAATAATTAGGAATATCAAGTGGTTTTATAACACAGGCACGCTTAGGAACGGGGATCGGGAGGGAGAAGGTGAATCGGAAGGTAGATCGTAGCTTACTTCGTTACTTAACAAAAACTAATTAATAAAAAACAAAAAGTAATAAATAACAAAATAATAGAAAAACAAAAAAACTAACTAACGACTAATTTAAAGTCAAATATCGAACGCATAGACCAATCTCGACTTATATGTCGTAGTGAAATTAGAGATTTCATGTTTTTGTGTAATGAGACACGTGATAGATGAACGAAAAAATTTGAGGCGATATAAAAAAAGTTTCACTTTAAAAAGTGAGTTCAGAATTATTCAATAAGGTTTTCTGCTTCCTGATGATCGAGTTTTAAAAACAGCTCTTGGAAAATATGTTTGGCTTCCAATTAATTCGGAAACCACATTAAATTGTCTTAAACAATTAATATATTTTTATAAAGTAGTGCTAACTGCATCAAACTGACGCAGACTTAAGTCTTAAGTGGCCCACAAAGTTTCGATCATAACATAGAACGTTGCGCAAAAACAATGACATTTTAAAAGTGTATTCTATGACGCACAATGACTCCGCCCGCTGTCGGCAAACGTAATGGTAATACTGCAAAAAATTCGGCGATAAAATACCGACAGACAATTCGGGCAGTGCTGTGAACTAGTGGATCTAAATTGAATCGGAATTGAACTGTTCTCGCGTGTAGCGAGTGTGAATGTGGCTTAAATTTGCCCGTTGATTTTATTTTATTGAAATATTAAGCCACGAGAGATATTCGATTCGAAAATCGAATGTATCGGACATACGCATTTCGTGCTGCAATTTTTAACCTTACATTGCGATTCTGGGAAAAAAAACCTGCCCCAGTGCGAGATGGACTCGCGTACTGACGCTTCCATATTATTTATTAAGTTAAAAGTTCTTAATTTAGTACTCATTTACGGTTATTAATTTTTTCCTTAATATGTGCTGTAAGAAATTGCTTTTTTAATTTCACGACACAAGGTCAACGATAAGAATACTATTGGCTTTGAAAAACTATAGGTCTCTTGTGACATCTTAAAATATGGAACTGTATTTACGAGAATGTAGTATATGTTCACAAAAATACAGATTTGTTGTGTAAAAGCACTGATATTCATTCAGTAAATACTAAATACTAGGCATAAGAACATGTAAGCTTTACTGAATCCTAGTCTCCAAAAATTAATATTTCTTTTATGAGGTCGTGTTGTACGTCTAAGAATTCAAACAAATATCAAACAAAGAATACGTTATGAATTTAAGCAAATTCAATTCAGCTTAAACAAATTTAATAAGATAATCAAAGATTTATTTTTTGATTTATGCGTAAAAAGCACAAGTGAAACTGAAAGAGCACTTATTAACTAACTGTTAATAGTATGTGTGTGTGTGTGAGTGTGTGTGTGTGTGTGTGTGCGCGCGAGTGTGTGTGTGTGCGCGCGAGGGTGTGTGTGTGTGTGCGCGCGAGTGTGTGAGTGTGTGTGTACGTGTGTGGGTGGATGGGCGTGCGTGTGTGTATGTGTAAAATTAATTTATTTCTTATGTTTTATTTGGTTTTGGTGCACAAATTATATTTTATTTTGTTCCCGCAATCAGAGTTTTAGTACACCCGCTAGGGTTGGCTGGTAGAAATCTCTTATAGAGATAAGCTCACCCTTGTACATTTTTCTTTTTTGTAAAACCTTTTCATGTAAATTTGTGTACAATAAAGAATCTATCTATATAAAAGCGTATTATAGTAGCGTGAATCTTACCTCGCCTTAACACAGTCACGACTAGCATAAAGAACTTCTATACGCACTACCCACAATGATTTTGATTTTAAAATATCAAGTCTCGATGTTGTGAAGCTAATTTGTTACATTATAAATGTTGTGAAGTTTATTTTTAGTTACATTATAAATGTGTATTTTTAACCGACTTCAAAAAAGGAGGAGGTTATCAATTCGGTTGTATTTTTTTTTATGTTTGTTACCTCATAACTCCGTCATTTTTAAACCGATTTCCAAAATTCTTTTTGTATTTGATAGAGTATACTGCAAGGGTGGTCCCATGGTCACCGAAGTCAGGATCGGATGATGGGATCCCATAGAAAATCGAGGAAAACACTATTAAATTAGGGTTTCATTCACTAAAAAGTTAAAAATAATTTTTTTTACAAAAAATTGAACCGACTTCAAAAACACTGAAAACTTAAAAATAATCTTCTTCTATATTGAAGTCGGTGACAAATTTTAACACTTTCTAGGAGATCATCGTTTGGCGCCGACTTCAATATAGAAGAAGATTATTTTTAAGTTTTCAGTGTTTTTGAAGTCGGTTCTATTTTTTGTAAAAAAAATTTGTATGTGCTTGCTCCAGTGAAAACTAGGATCTAGTTGCTCTCTACTGCTAAGCAAATGTGGATTCATTATCAACAAATAATGTATGTCTGTTTTGTTTTCCGACTTTAAGTGTGGTTGTAGTGTTCTCTGTACTATTGAAAATAAATATTCATTTCATTTCAAGTGTCGATTATATGACGGACAAGACTACTTTGGTTTGAAAAATATATTGGCGTTACTACCTCGTACCTTAATTGAATAAATATATTTAAAATTAATAAACTGTCCCAATTACGACGTCCAGCATCTATCTATAATATATAAAGCTCGATTGTATGTGAAAAGCTAATATTGCAATGCTGGCAATAAAAATTAAAAAGAGTAAACAAAAAATTAGATCATCCGAGTTTCTTATCTGTTTTTCTCCAGAAAGCTCTACCAAATTCCGAACTCATGGTAGAGTAAACTTCTTTTAATTTTTTTTCAGGTATTGTCTGTAAACATCTATATATAACCTTGTTGTAATACTGTTGTTCAATTAAGCATGTTTACCTGTGAACAATTGTAATATCCGGAGAAGAAATTTTGAAAATTAAATCAATGTAACTGTATTGGTAGACCAAATGAATTAAAAAAATAATAAAGAACAATGTTGGCAATGAAAATTAAAAAAAGGAAACGAAAAGAAGTAGATTCAGCGCAAACTCGGAGTAGATCTTCTGAGTATGCGCTGGAGATATGGTATCGCTCGCGTGTGCAATATTACTCAAGCAGGAGCATTCTAACTCGCTTACATAGTCTAATGAAATGCTGGACCGCTAACATCGGAGCGAGGCCAGTGCTATTTATTTATTTATTCGTCACCAAAAAGTCCTGAATATGGCAACGTTGCTAAACTTCCGTTAGTGTAGTGACATCGAGCGCACACCACACTGCGCAAACGAGCTTATATACAGAATGAATATACGTATACAGAGTGAAAAGCTTCTAAAAAAAATTTCCGTTCAAATACAAATTGAAATTGCAGAAAAATGTATAGAGCTGACATTAACTGTGATTTTGCCAGATATTTTTTCTTGGAAAGACATGTTTGTCGTTTTTATCTAGAAATGTTGTAATTTAATATAGCAACGTTAAATTTACATTACATACATGTTTGGCTCGGCAGGCCTTATTCCTTAAATAATACAGCAACGTTAAATTCACATTATACATACATGTTTGGCTCGGCAGGCCTTATTCCTTAAAACATGAATAGATATACATTTATTCGATACATAGGTGTCACACACATACACACACACACACATATAGTTATGTACTTGTGTAATTACACAATCAGCCATCTTGCTTTATTCAGAATTTCAAAATTTGTGCTAAGTTTTGATTTACAATGTTGGCGCGACGTCGTGAGAGGAGAGTACTAGTGCCCTGAAATACAGGCTTCAGCTTAGTCCAGGCACCAGTCTCTTACAATCTCATATTATGTACATTCTATGTCTTAGTACTATTGCATAGTTATTAAAATTGTGGAGATTATGTTCCAAAATTCCTCCACTCAGCCATGACGCTAGTTGCTTCTGTAATTCAATTGAAAACGTTCACGATGTCGAGGTTTGTGGATTGATAATATGTTAATTAAGTAAAGAATCGTATTCCACCTAACCTTATTAACTTAAATTATCAAAAAATTCTCAAATATCTTGTTATTAAAACACCAATTTCACTAGTTTCACTTGAATCTTTATTATATTTATGTTATTGCGACCTGTTTCGATACATTATCGTCAGACAATCCGGTGTAATTATCTGAACAATACCGTACCTGCTCTAATTCTAACCTAAACGCATTCACTTGACACCGATACAAAATAAAGTTTCTTTAAAACTAGAAGGTTAATTGTTGACTGGTCAAGGTTCTCGTTTGCCAAATAACTTTAAGCCACAACACAAACGATATAAGCCTTTGGGATTCTCGCCGGCGTGCCATGAGCCGCCTGGAATATACTACTATGTAAATTGAAAGTCTTAGCTCCTGTTGTTCTAGGTTTGGCTCCGGAGCTCCTCGTACGCTGGGTTAAACATAATTAGATTTCCGCCCATCGTGTTTTGTTAGCACCATTTTATTTTATTAACGTCAACTATATTTGTGTTGGTAAACGAAATGTTAATGTATTAAAAGATTTTAGAAAGAGCGTTGGTGGCGCTGTGGACTCAGCACTTGCCTTCTAATCGGGAGGTCCGGGGTTCGAGACCGCCATGTACCAATGCGTTTTTCGTTTTCGAATTCCATATGTACATTTGTCCGACGCTCCTACGGTGAAGGAAAACATAGTGAGGCAACCTGCATACATCTGTGAAGAAATTCAATGGTGTATGTGAAGTCGACCAATCCGCACTGGGCCAGCGTGTTTGACTAAGGCAAAATTGGGGGTAGGCTCGGGCCCCTCGGTGGGGACATGTATAAGCTGTTATGATGATCATGAAAAAATTTGTTTTTATTTTTTTAACTTTCTAAAAATTGCTGGTAAAGTGTGAGTAAAAAATCGCTTGCTCTTTTCAAATAAATAACGATTCCAATTTGTCAGGATATAGCTCGTTTCTCGCGTTAAATTTTGAAAGAGGAAATGCAATATTTCACCTATATGTGTTGCATTACGCTTCGAAGTCCGGAACCCAGTTTGTATGTGTGTGTCTTTGGGTCGTCGCACGCACACAATAACAACAAGGGTGTAAATTAAGGTTGATAAGGATGTAAAAATGTTGACATCCGCGGATGCGGATGCGAATATTCGTAACACCCATAGTACCTTCACCCCTGGTATAAATCAATAATATATTTTGTAACACTGCTTTCATGTCACTCCCTACCCTAAGTATTGGAAAGATCTCACTGCGGACCCACCATACCACTGGCCTTACCCCTGGGGGTAGGGTGGGACTTAACCATACCACCATAGTAGTGTTGGGATTTCAATTTGCTTCAAGTGGCGTCCGCGTAACGGGAGCTGCCGCGTTGGTAGGCCCCCGCAAGTTATAACGACGATTTAATGAAGGTCGCGGGAAGCCGCTGGATGCGGGCGGCGGCAGGCAGGACCGATTGGTTTAGAGATCACTAAGAGAGTCCTATGTCCAACAGCCGGCGTAGGCTGAAAAGACGAGGAAGAATAATTATCCTTAGCTTTTAATATAACTTTGGTATAGATTCGTAACCCCTTGGTTTTTTTTTCCAATATTTCTATAACAATTTTACGACGAAACGATTGTACGCTTTGCTGGTTACGCAAGGAAGTCGGTGTCGAGGGGGCAATTAATGTAACATTCGACTTGACGACCCGCAAAAGTTTTAATGAACCCGTGGTTGGGTTGCTCCCGACTTCCATGCGAGGGGCTCACGAAGCCGCTAAGTGAAATTGGAATCCTGCTGAATATGTAACGAAGTAATTCGGCATTTATAGTAAGCGTTAAATATAATGAAATCGCTTATTTTATAATTCAGTGGAGGTCTAACACTCCGATCTTAGAATAATAACGCATAGAAACCCAACCGACGCGCACGATTTGATGCAACTAAATGTGAGCCATAAATGTCTCACTACGCCGGCAGCTCCATACTGTTTTTATCGTAGTGTGCGTGTTTCGCGCGTAAAAGACTGCACATATCTGTGTCAATTTTGCTTCACTTTAATCATCGCGCTCTTTACCGGGCTATCCTTCTATGCGTTATTATTCTAAGACTCCGATATTAAAATGTTAAGATTGAAATAGGCGTTTACATTCTACCACCTCGAAAAGATTCTGTATATTATTCAAAATCACAGTGCAAAAGTGCATTTTGGGCGCGTGTTGTATAAGCTGTTGCCCGCGACTTGTCTGCGTGATTTAGTTAGATTGTGAGATAATTTATGATAAAAAACAGCTTTTGTCCTTGCAAGGTGCTTGCTACCTCTACACCGAATTTCATTAAATTTAATCCAGAGGATTGCTTCCATCCGTCGCAGACGGATAGGCAGGCGAAGACGGGCATTCGCACAAGCAATGCCCGTCTAGTGACCCTGCCGTGGAGGCGTGCACGGTTGGCCCCGGTAGTGGAGTCGCAGTTTGGAACTTACCTAGCGCGCCCAAAAGGGCAGGGAGAACACCGGGGAGTTTCAGTGGGCAGGCCTGGCAATTTGCCGGGAGAGCCCCACACACGCTCGCCGTGTAGCCAACGGCGGGTACGGTGCGGTTACGCATTTCCCCCCGAGAAAAATAAAGGCCTGAAAGCGTAACAGACAGACAGAGATACCTACTTTCGCATCTATACCTGAATCTAACCCGAACCTAATCACAAAGCTGAAGAGTTCGTTTGTTTGGTTGAAAACGATAATCTCAGAAGCTATTGGTTGGAATTTTTCTATTGTTGGGTATATAGCTGTGCCCTACTACTACTACCTGTGCCCGCAGCTTTGCTTGCCGGAAATTCAGCTTGGTCGCAGCGTGATGTTATAGAAGTCTTTCTCCTCCCTCGACAAATAGGCTACCCTGCCTTCCTCGTCAAACAGGCTATATAGCCTGTTTGACGCTTGTGATTATTTTCCCGAAGGAATTTTAAATTTTCCCGTAGGAAAAATAATTTTATACTACACCTGATCGGAACAGCAGTCATTATTCCCTCAAAAGTGAAAGAGAAAGTAAGTCTTTTCTACGACCTAAATAAGCGGGAGGAAGAGTTATATGAAATGGATTTTCATCATTCTATCGTGTTTTAGCGAGAGGAAAAGTGATACTAAATTCCATTTCTAACCTGTTAGCGCCTCCGCGGGGTGGAGGATGGGGAACGCGCTTCTCCACTCACCACGACCTGTGCTGAGTTTTGCCGCGCTGCAAGGTGGCTGTATGATCTCAGATCTCTGTGTTATCATAAAAATAGAAAAGAAGCCCCAATTTTTCATAAAATCTGTGAATTTATTTATTGTAATCTTTTGTTACGACGTGAGTTTATTACGTAATAAAAGTTAAAATGTCTCTCAGAATATCGAATTCTAGTAGTGGATGTGATATCGGAATGACACCCATACAAATGTAATAATATGTTCAATTCAATACAATTTTAAATCAATTTTAATCAAACACGTTTTTATATGTTCCTCACAGGTTTAGTATAAAGCACTATGTAGCACTTGGGAGAAAGTCACTTTCGTCCCGCGGTGAACAATGTACTATTGTAGCCTATGTTAATCAGGGATAATGTAATATTCTAATGGTGAAATAATTTTTGTAGTTTTTTGTTTATTCGTTACATACGAGTACATACATAAAAATTCTTTCATTTTTTTTTCTTTTTTTTTATGGATGGCCTGGCAAATGACCTCCTCCCGCCTGATGTTAAGCGGTGAAAGAGGCCCAAATGAGTTGACAGATAGAGTAGGGACGACATCCACTCTCCTACCTGCCCGCCCCTTGCCGGCCCAAAAGATGCTTTTTCACGCCTCTTTTGAAGGAACCCATGTTGTAGGATGGAGGAAACACGTGCGCAGGTAGAGAATTCCAAGTGTGGGATGAAGGACAGAAGAAGGAATCTTGGAATTTCTTGGTACGGTGTGAAAAGGAGGACAAAGTGTACTTCGGATGACTCCGAAGGCCCTTACACGTGTTTCTGTTAAGGAATGGAGAGGGAGGGATAAGGTTAAAGAGCTCCTCAGAGCATTCCCCATGGAACATTCGGTAAAAGGCGCTAAGAGAGGCGATGTCACGACGAAGTTGTAGAGGCTCGAGGGTGTTAGTTGCCTCTACATCGCCAATTATGCGAATAGCGCGACGCTGCAATCTGTCCAGAGCATCGAGGAGGTACTGAGCGGAGCCGTCCCAAAGGTGCGAGTAATATTCCACGCAAGACCTAACCTGAGTTTTATACAACAAGCATAGTTGGTCCGACGCAAAATACCTACGCACCTTGTTCAGGACACCGAGTTTCCGTGAGGCAGTAGTTATGACGGATTCGATGTAGTCTCTGGGGTTCAGATCGCAGCGAATGTTCATTCCGAGCAAGGTGATGTTGCTCTGTGTGTGAAGGGTTGTGCCCTGAAGAGAAGGAAGGGGGAGGAAAGGTGACCTTTTCGCCGAGAACACGCACACCTGTGTTTTCTTAGCATTGAACTCAACAAGATTGTTGGAGCCCCATTTGGAGACGAGGTCCAGCGTCCTGTTGAGCTCAATGATAAGATTCTGCCTTTCCTTACCAATATCACCACGAGCAGCCCCTGAGCTTCCGTGATATCCCCCATGCACTGTACTGTCGTCTGCATAGCAATGTATAGCTCCCAAGGAGAGCATATCATTGATATGCAGAAGAAACAATGTGGGGAATAGAACGGAGCCTTGCGGAACACCAGCGTTCACTGCCACGAATCGCGAAGTGCAGCCGTCAACGACAACGCGAATTCTACGCTCGTGGAGGAAGCTGGCAATCCACGTACAGAACTGCGCGGGTAATCCGTATGCCGGAAGCTTGGAAAGAAGAGCCTTGTGCCAGACTCTATCAAAAGCTTTGGCGATGTCGAGACTAATAGCCACCGATTCGCCGCGCTTATCGATAGATTCACCCCATTTGTGCAAAAGGAACGCTAGAAGGTCACCTGTTGACCGTTTAGGACGAAACCCATACTGTCGGTCATTAAGTAACGAGTGACCTTCCAGGTAACGGATCAGCTGGGTATTAAGGATCCTCTCCATGATTTTACACAAAATGGAAGTGACGGCTATAGGACGATAGTTAACCGGATCAGAACGATCTCCGTTTTTGGGAACCGGCTGGACATTGGCCTCTTTCCAAGATTTCGGCACACAACCAGCAGAGAACGACAGACGGTATAGACGCGTAAGGACCGGAGTCAACTCCGCTGCACACTTCTTAAGAACAATTGCAGGAATGCCGTCTGGTCCACTTGCTTTTCGAGTATCGATCGACTGGAGCTCCGCCCGCACATCACGCTGTCTGATACGGATATCGGGCATGGTGCTGCCACAATGGGACAGTTTCGGAGGTTGTGTACCACAGTCATCGACACGGGAATGAGCCGCAAAGAGTTTTGCCAGGAGGTCGGCTTTCTCCTGCGGCTGATGAGCAAGTGAGCCATCGGCATGTCTCAGCGGTGGCAGCGAGGGTTGGCAGAAGTTTGATTGCACAGCTTTGGCCAGGCGCCAAAAAGAACGGCTACCCGTAGGGTGCGATAGCAGTTCCTGGCCCACTTGTGCAATGCGCTGAGCATCCGCTCTAATGTAAGCCCTCTTACACAACTTGGTGGCATTATTGTAGGCTGTTTTTAGTAGGCTTGTATTGGGATCCTTAGATGCTCGGCCTCTGATCCAAGCGCGGTAAGCCAGCTGTTTGTTTTCAACAGCAGAGGCGCACTCGCGATTGAACCAGAGGTTACGTCTGCCTATACTGACGAGATTGGAATGCGGAATATAATATTCCATTCCTAGTATGATCTCGTCAGCAACAGAGGTAGCGCAGGAGTCCGGATCCATCCTATTGAAACAGCGCTGCCACCAAGGAACAGATGCGTAATAATCCCGCATACCGTCCCAATCTGCTGACGCATAGTGCCACAGATGGCGTGCTGCAACCACAGGCGACGGTCGTGACGCCTGAGGCACTGAGACGGATACCAGGCAGTGATCCGAAGATCCTAGTGGAGCTCGAACCACCACCTGATATCCGTCAGGGCGATTTGTCAACAGAAGGTCCAATAAAGAGGGCGCTTGACCGATAATATCTGGTACCCTGGTGTGCTGGGTGACCAATTGTGTCAGGTCGTGCGTGAGAGCGAATGCGTGGGCAGTCCTACCCGCATGGTCAGTTTTAGAGGAACTTAACCACAACTCGTGGTGAGCATTGAAGTCCCCTAAAAACACCAGCTCGGCGGAAGGAAATCACTCCTGCGCGTCATCTGCCACCCGACTTAGATGTTCAAAAAGTCGAGTTGTCTCCAAGGCACCACGATGGGAACGGTAGACGCAGACGTAGACACGGCAATGAGTGCCAAAATCGACGTGTACCGCAAGGATGGAAAAGGAAGGTTCCTCCAAACAGCGCAGGCGACGACAGCAAACGTCCGCCCGGACGAACAAACAAACGCCAGCCTTCGCCTTGAAAGTAGCCTGTATCGGCCGGGCAGATAATTTGCGTCTCCGTCAAAAACAGCATTGCTGGACGGGCTGTCTCGAGATGGTGGTGGACAGCTAAGAGGTTAGAATGGAGCCCGCGGATGTTAGCGAGCCCCACCTCGAATAATGGTGTTTTGGTGGGATAATGCACCGCTGTACGACCAGTCTTAATATTTTGCGCTGCCATAATTATTGGAGTGAGAGGCGTGAAACTAAGGTGTCCTTGCTGCGCTTCGCATAGTTCGTTTCGCCAGGGAACAGCCGACAGCTGATTTGCGCTGACCCTCCGCACGGAAGGGCCCCCGAACCCCCCCGGAAGTGGCCACCGGGACCCACCGTCCGGTCACCAACCGGCACGATGGACCACCCCGAGATTATGCGTGGCATGGTGGGGCAGCCTCACGGACTGGTTAGGTCCGCTTGGGCCCCTGTACTATACTACGGGCGGCCAGCGGAACAGCCCTTTCTTCGGGTCTTCCTGGGCGGAGGGTCAACGCAGTCAACCTGGCACTGGGTCGACAGAAGCCCGCACAAACCATACGAATCGCAGCAACGACCCCTCAAGCTCTGGCTGTGCGCAGACTGATCCCGAAACGCGGACAAAAATGGCCACTTGACGGGTTTTACATCATGCGCACGGTGGTCGCTAGCCAGTCGGGTTTTTCAAGCCCTACCACCAGAAGTTGGTCACTCGATTAGCACCACCCGGGGATCACGTGTAGGGTCTCGAGGGTAAAACCTACGGACGTGAGCGACTCCAATCCCCAATCCTCCAATCCAATAATGTAAGAGCACTGTCTTTCTCGAGTGTTTATAAACTTTTATAAATAGCCATGCTGTTGCCTACATTTTTCCCCGAGCTTACATTGATTTGTGATACATATTATTAGGGCAGAAAGGTTCTCTAGTAGCGACTACGTCTCGGGAGACGCACCGTGGGTGCCTTCCACAGAGGTCGTGGGAAGCTGGATACGACTAGCGCAAAATGGATAGGCTTATATCTCGAGGGAGCCTATGTACAATAGTGGGCGTCTTTAGCTGAAGCATTGGTGACGATTGATGCGTAATCAATCCCTAATGTAAGTTATATTTTTTTATATTCTCGTAAAGTTTTTGTTTCCTTTGTTGTCTGATGTTTCAAGTTGCGTGAATGATTTGTTTGCTTTAAGTTAATAAAAGTGGAAACAAGTTAAACTGATGCGAACCGTTTTTTATACGACCACAAACAACTCATTAAAATTTCTTTGCTTCCTCTTTTGTTTTTTCTTTTTACGAATATCCGACAATTTTTACAACCGAGAATGATAAAACCGAGAATTTTTGTAGTTATATAGGATACTGTTACAATAACAAGGTGAGATTAATAAGTTTAAGGTGAGATAACTATTTAAAATACACGTTAAAATTAATTTGAGAGCTACAGAAATATTGTTATCAATGCCCCTTGGATTCAAACATTGCATTGAAAAGCTATGCACCTAAAACTCATTCAGAAATGTTCAAGCATGTGAATAGCTGAAAGAATTTTATAAGCAGATATGGCGTTTTATTTTGTAACCGATAGATATTTCAACGATATTTTTATACATTCGAAGTATTCGACATTTTTTATTCGCAATACGGCTGCAGAAGGATCTCGGTTTTTTAAATCTGAATGAAGTAATGATAAGGTTATGGAAGCAAGCATCAGCTGGTGCCCAGCTTGCATGATGTATTAATTGAAACCGTTTTTAAATAATAAATAATGTCTTTCTAACGCTATGGCAAAAAGCGTATATGCGTCTTATTATGAATACAAGTGCTAGGCTTACTTGCGACAACTTTTGTAAAGACCTATGAATTAATACAGATATTTAAAAAAATACCAACATATAAATAAGTTAGATATAAGTGCCAGACTTTTCGAATTTATTTTGATTCTATAGATGTGTTTATGATGAAAATATTGTTAAATGATAAAATTGCAACACCTAGACTTTTACAACGTCTCGATGTAAGCAATAGAGTGACGGAAAAGAAGAATAAAAACCATCACAAAAGTTCGAAAACACAGCTAGGCTAGGCGGGAATGCAACTAGTCGCTAGATCTTTAGAAAAAAAGAGATAGAAGTTGAAACGGTACTGGCACTAGGGTTGTTACGGATGTAAAAATGTTCATATCCGCGGATGCGGATGCGGATATCAGTTTTTTTAAGATATATAAGTTTGAAGTGCACAAATACATGAAAATCGATTTAATTTTTATATCTTATTTGAAAACATATTTTGAGAACAATGTTAAAATAGTTTTTACAACGGGTAAGCACGCGCAAGGCACGTGTTACTCTGGTTCCGCCCATTTTATTAACATGTTACCTGTTGCAGATATGAATCCGCATCCGTAAAAGCTCCGCATTTATTGATGCGGATGAGATGTCTGAATTAATGCGAATATTCCGCATTTGCGGATGCGAATATCCGTAACATCCCTGATTGGCACTGAGCGCTCGCGAAAACACGATAATGCTACGGTCTACTAAGAGATGCGGTATACAGTCCTAGTAGTAAACATAAGGAAATCAGGACAGATGTATGAAAGATGAAAGATATTTAAAAAATGTATAATTATTGTTATAAAACTAAACTTAATTTTAAAAATGTGATAAGATGAAGAGGAATGAATATTTTTAATGAAGCAAGACGAATCAAACTAAAGGTACGTGATGTGAAAGAGGACTAAATAATTTCTACGAGTTGAAGTATAAATACACTAGAGTTCGCAAAGCGCTGGCAGTTTTCTTCTATCGAACTAATCTACATTCTAAAGGAACGAATTCGCTCAACACATTTTGTATCTTCAGATTCTCCAGTTACTGCGATGTATCTGTACAATTGGAGTTTGGTAGTGTTATATGTGTTTGAATAAAACATAACAGTCCTCTGAAGATAACGGTTTGTTAGTTTAACCTTGTTTTTTTAATACACAACACTTGTATGCTTGTATTTACCAGGCTGTTCACTCTCTGAATCGCGATCTTGATTATGAGTTTGCTGAGTTTCTTGCCGGTTCTTCTCAGAACAAGGCTTCCTGGTAGACTCTTGAACCGATGGCATCAAATTTCACGTTCATAAGTGTACAAACTGTACCTAAATGAATAAAGAAGTTATTCATTTCAAGCAACTGTCTCTTTACATAAGTTTGTAATTTTTTGGTTATTAATGTAGAATTGTAAAGATCTTACGGTGAGGGTAATGTAGAATTGTAAAGATCTTAAGTTGTAAAGATTGTTGTTCATTTTCTTGTACATGCTGTGATTACCTATTATTGGAGTTCAATTAGTAATAATTCCTTACAACTGATAAATTCGGTGTCGAGAGTCGGTGGTGCTGTGGACTCGGCACTTGCCTTCCAATCGGGAGGTTCGGGGTTCGGGACCGCCATGTACTAATATGTTTTCGTTTTAAGAGTTTCATATGTACGTTTATCTGACGCTCTTACGGTGAGGGAAAACCTGCATACATCAGCGAAGCAATTAAAAGGTGTAAGTGAAGTCGACCAATCCGCACAAGGCAAGCTCGAGCTCCTCGGTGAGGACGTATATGAGTTTTTAACTCGGTTGGTGATCCTCAGGTAAGACATAGCATTGAAATTACTGAGTACCGTGACTTTACATCCTAAGTCACAAGTTGGCAACGTATACTGTGGTTTTTGTGGGGATTGCAGTGTTGCTGCGAATCTCACAGGAGCCACATGTATTATAGGTGACTGTTACCACTTACCATCAGGTGGGCAGTTTGCTTGTTTGCCAACTTAGTTGCAATAAAAAAACTATGGGGACAAGATGGACGCTACGGGGAGAGTCCCACACACTATTCGGTTGTCAGTAAGACGTACAGTGAGCAAAAGCATTTCACCTCATAAAAGATGGTCATTGCCC
The DNA here is from genome assembly GCA_963935595.1 of Schoenobius gigantellus. Classification (NCBI taxonomy): domain Eukaryota; kingdom Metazoa; phylum Arthropoda; class Insecta; order Lepidoptera; family Crambidae; genus Schoenobius; species Schoenobius gigantellus. The sequence goes on along the minus strand of OZ012544.1, from coordinate 5,743,025 downwards.
ATTCGCCTATATAACGGGCCAGCCCTAGTTCCGAGAGCTTTGAATGGTGTCCACATTCTAGTTATCACTAATTGGTAGCGTTGGAGATCCTAATTGTGTCGTCTCTAAGAATTTGACGCCTGATATGTTCACCTAATAGCCGTGAAATTTGGTTCACTCACGGAACGAGTCCGTTGCAGGGAGTTGTTGTAGCTATGTTATTCCACAAAAGTATATGAACAATCGTAACATAATATGAAAGCTTACAAAGAAACTCGAGAAAATATCTTCAAATCAACTACGTAATCGCAATTTTTTTCTTACACTTTTTATGACTAGGGGGTGAATTATGAACTTTTATTTCCTGGTAGATTTCGCCTCCAATTATACCCATTATAACAGCTCATATACATCCCCACCGTGGGGCTCGAGCCTACCCTTATTTAGGATGTTTAAGCCTTTGTCAACCATGTTGGCCCAGTGCGGATTGATCGACTTCACATTCACCTTTGAATTGCTTCGCAGATGTATGCAGGTTGCGTCACGATATTTTTCTTCACCGTAGAAACGAGGACAGGATAACATTCCGAAAACGAAAAACACATTGGTACAGTAATCCTTATCAACCTATACCACAGAATTAATAATAGTACAAAAGAACAGAAGGATCACTCTCGAAGAAAAGCCAAGTTTAGGTATGAAAATGACCTATTCTTACGACCTTCATCTGACTGCACGGGAAATTGAAATTTATTTATTTATTTATATATTGCATTACAAGTGTGAGATGAAGTTACACATTGTACCTTGTTAAGGCGTTGCAATTAAATATGAATAGAGAAGGGCAGACATTTAGTTTTACTAACTAGGAATTATTTAATTACATTATTATGAAGACGTGATATTGTAAAGTGCCTAATTACATGGAAAATAAACAAATGGAATAAATTTTAATAAATTTAACAAGAGTCAATAAATAATATTAATATGAATGAATTAAACGAAATGTCAATAGATTAATTGGAATGCCAAAGAATAAAATGAAATGTCAATGTATTAAAATCAAATTAAATTAAATTGTATTAAATTAATTAAACTAGATTAAATCTAATTAAGTCGTTCATAAAATATATAAGTCAATCGAATTATTAGATTTATTTCGAAAACGTGATACTACGAGTATTAAGCGCCTAATTAGGTAAATGGAAGTAAACAGATTGAGTAAAATTTTTTTGAAGTAGATTGGATGGACGTCAGTAATTAAAAATTAATATTGTACCCAAATGAATAATTAAATGTCAATCAAATTAATAGGATGTCAGTTGATTAAATGGAATGTCAATAAATTAAATGAAATGTCAATAAATTATATGTAATGTCCATGTGTCAATATCGAATTAAAATGAATTGTCAATAAATTAAATGAAATGTCAATAAATTATATGTAATGTCAATTTGTCAATAACGGATTAAAATTACATTAATTTCAAATAAATAAACTAAATTAAATCAATTTAAAATAAGTATTTTGTATATAAGTCAACATGAATTATTAATTAAAATTAAGGCTTATTAAATTTATCACTAAGTTATTCTTCTATAGTGTAATACATTTTTCCAAGGAGTAATTGCTTTACCATTTTTAAAAACTTTGGCTTACTTTTTTCGTTTTTTATATGTTCGGGTAATTTATTGTATATTTTTATAGACATAGAATACGTGTCTGATCTTTGTAGGGCTAGTTTACATAATATTTGCCTTAGATTATTTTTGTAGCGCTGAATATTATGATGGGGGATATCGCTCTCCTTGACATATAAATGTGAGTATGTTCGTACAAACTTGTACATTTCCAGAATATACATACATGGAAGGGAAAGTATGGACAATTCCGAAAAATGCGGCTTACAGCTGTCAGTTTGTTGGATGTTCGTAAGGATCCTGATACATTTTTTTTTGAGAATAAACAGGTCGTGCATATCTGTGCTATTTCCCCATAAGATCACGCCATAGTTGAGCCACGCATGAGCATATGCATAGTAAGCAGAGAGAGCAATATTTAAATTTGTAGATTTTTTGAGTTCTCTGAACGCATATGTAAATTGAGAGAGTTTTGTTTTAACTTTTTGGATATGAAATTTCCAATTTAAGTTTGAGTCAATTACTATGCCTAGCAATGTAAATGATGGTACACATTCTAATGCAATGTCATTATATGAAAAGTTAATGTCCAGTTTAGATTTTTGGTAAGGTCTAAATTGCATTATTTTAGTTTTAGAAAAGTTGATCTCCAAATTATGCTCATTCATCCAATTGACTATATTTTTAATAACATTAAATATTTTGTCGTTTATGCCTATGCTATTCTCTACTGAAAACAACAATGAAAAATCATCTGCAAACATTACGCATGTCTCATCTACTATTTTGGGAAGGTCGTTAACATACAACAAAAAAGTATACAGCCAAGAACACTTCCTTGCGGGATGGAACCACTCATTACCCGTTCTTCAGATATGACTGAGGTGACAAGCTGAGACACCTCGTCAACGCTCTCAATTTGCACACATTGCTTACGGTTGTTTAAAAAGGACCTAAACCATTCATATGCATAGCCTGGAACTCCTATTCCGTATAATTTATTTAAAAGAATATCGATATCGGTTTTATATCCTGTATATAAAATCGGCCAAGTGCGTGTCGGTAACTGAACACCCCAATAACATTGAAGGGTATCCACCAGAAGTAGAGATTCTGTAGAAAAAATATTAGGGCTAACAAACCTACTTTTTTTCCATACAAATTAAATAAATTATTTTTTGGTATTAAGTGCCGACAGCCCTACGTATGCGTACGAGGAATACTACGCTTACGTCATACAAACTAAATAAATTATTTTTTTGGTATTAAGTGCCGACAGCCCTACGTAAGCGTACGAGGAATACTACGCTCACCTCTGTCACGTGTAATTTTGTGTTTAAATTTCTTTTGTGTTCAGAGCTGATTATGGTTGTCACTTGAAAGCTTTTGCTTTCAGATTAAAATCAAATAACTCTGAAAGTATTAGGGTTCCAGGTCTCAGACAAACACCGTAGGTTCATTTAGTTATATGCCCCTTAAATGTTATTGGGGTGTTCAGTTACACCCGGTATAAGAAGACTAGCTGTGTCCGCGAACTATGTTTAACATTAAAAAGTTTCCTTATTTTTGGATAGAGATTTTTCAGCTTCCTGTGAGAGTATTAATTAATCCTTCCCTAGTGGACGCTTACATAAGTCAACGAACCCCTCTACCGAATTTCATGCAACTAGCTCCAGTAGTTGGGGCTCTACGTTGACACCCCTGGGTTGTTACAGGTTCGGTGATGCAATTTACGTCTTTTAGGACATTGGACAACCACTAGGGTCTCCCCATGCCTCTGGAATTCTCAGAGACGTTTTGAGCTTTTCTACATATATAGGTACTAAACCTTAATATTATATAATTAGGATTACACACTCGGCATTTTACCAGAGGGAGACTCAGTACCACTGGAGTCTGCTCAGTTTTACCTATGTCTGCCACTGCCACCAAGCAGCAGTACACAAGTAGAAGTTACTGGGTACTCCGTCCCACCACCCATGGCCGTTCCAACCTAGCGGTTATTATGGCCGAAATACGGGAAATGAGCGCGTAACCTGGGTCTGTAAATTACTGAGTACTGTGACTTGACATTTTTTGTCATGAGTGGGCAACGTAGTTACTGTAGGCGACTGTGTCTATCACGTGGATAGTTTGGTCAGGGCCGGCCAGAAAAAAAATCGCATGATTTCGTCGTGTAGCAAAAAACACAGTCACACATAATAAAAATATCAGTAGGTTAGTGGAGAATTTTGCGTGTAGTGATTAACTACTATGTTACTACAAAAGGTAGCTTGGTAGCTTGCCATCTTTGTTGTGTAAAAATAAAAGAGCCAAGCGGCCTCATCATTTTCTACTAACATTACTAAAGCGAACAGTAAAGTTTCTGGTCCATAGGAATTGAACACCGACCCCACAGATCTAATTAAGTGCCAACGCACACGATCGACTATCAGTTACCGATTTAGTCATCATCATCCTATTTTTTGTCCCATATCACTTGGGGTCGGCTCTTTGTATCATTTGGCGCCATTGCTCGTGGTTTTTCGTTATTTTAGGACTTGCGCCTATCATCTTAAGGTCATTCCTTATTGTACTCATCCAAGTGGTAGGGGGGCGACCTCTACATCTTCTTTCCCCGTGATTTCAGCCAAATTTAACCTGGTCGTGATCATCGTCTCTACGCAGTATGCATCATGTGACCGAACCAACGCAGCCGACTCTTACACATCTTTTCTGGCACGGGTGCAATCCCCGTTACCGATTTAGTGACGGAACCGATTTAGCAACGCACACGAACGACAAAAAACTCGCGAGTTGTTCATTTGCTAGATCTGGATGCACTCTAATAAAAAACAACGTGTCACTGCTCGGCGATCGATGTACCAAACACCGTGCACCTCTGTCGATAGCCACTGACAAAGTAACAGACGTGTGCTTTGAGTTAGTCGAAGAGTTGGAGGAAAATCGGACCGATTATCGGGCCTACAAAAAGTCGGTAGTGTGCGTTTGTCGTAAAGTGGTTTCTAAAGAGGAATATAGCATGGTAATAGTATATACTACTACCGTTCGTAACTAATAGAGTTGGTTGTTTGCTTATGCGTGGTAACTTCCGATTTTATATTAAGGAAACTTCTACGCATACAAAACCGAGCCTGTAGGTTTTTTAAGCGTCTTGATATTCTCAACTGACATTAAAGTAAGTAACTTTACTCTTTGATCGTTTACTCGTTTCATTATATGTTTTTGACGTCGAACACAATGAGTCTAGTTCGTTTTACTCCGAGTTCCCCGGAGCACTGAAAGTGAGCAGGCTTCAAAGGATTGCGAGTGGATTGAACGTCTTTCTTGTTATTCCAATTTGTGGATTGAAATGAAGAATTACCGGTAGATATTAAAACTAGGCTGCGTACTTTCGATCAAAAAACCAGGTCACGAAATAACAAAATAATATAGAACATTTATCAGAAAGTAAATTTATATTTTAGATGAAGACTTTATTTCTTATACTGGTTGTTCTTAGTCTTTGATAATTAAATAATAGATTGTTCAATAAGGGCCGAAAGTGAGTAATACTAATTCACTATTAATCTTTAAAGATTCCCTAATGAAAACCACAAACAAAGGTTATTGGCAAATTATTTGTGATCCGTCGATCAGCTCCACTGCGGCGCACGGCAATGCTACGCACGTTGATTTAGCTTCGATATGTAAGAAAATGGTATATAGTGACAACGTCCACTGCAACCCCAAATAAATTGACGTCATTGGCTTACGCGTGTCCCCCTCTAACATGACCATCGAAACACGATATAGAAAAGTGGTTTATCGCGATGAACTGTCAAAATACATATCGTTTTTATCATATTTTGACAATTCACCACGATAAACCGCTTTGCCGTGTCTGTTTTGGTGGTCATGCTACGGGGGTTTGAGCGGATATGACACTCACGCAGCTCAAAGCTGCGCATACTATACATGATTGCTTGCTGCGTACGATATATGCACGCAGTCTATACACGATATCAGCGTGAATCCATGCATGCATGTGTTCGTAGCGTTATTAAGCTTTGCGACCGTGTATAGCGTGGCCGTGATGGGTGGTTACGAATTTAGTTAGTAATGGAAACGTCGATCCACAAGAGTTAACAAGCGGATACGTGCAGCTTACCTGGAGACGCATTTTTAAAACAACAGATTTCAAAATCGCATTCCAATTTCTAAATTCACTATTTTTGAAAGTCATTCCGTGAATTCTGCAATAAGTGGTCCTAATAACCACTCGTGTTCGATTTCTTCAGAATATACGCAAGATATACACGTTCGTATTACGAACGATTCATTACTGGTTTTATAATTTAATGAGTTATTGCCATGCCGGTTTTTATTGTTTGTTCGTGAACGGTATCAAATATAGAATTAGTTTTTAATGACAACACTGAATTTGTGTGATTTAAAATCTTCAAAATTGGTAACAGTAGAAATTATTTCGCACGTGATTTGTACTCGTGTTCGAATTCAAGATTCACTTCTAATAATTCGAGAATGCGTCGATCTCCTGAGTCTGGACATCGTGCACCACGTGCGCCGCAGTAAAGCAACACCTTGAACACAAACGCTGATATAGCGCGATCGAACGAGAATTTATCAAATCGAAGAAAGGTGGCGTCATAAATTACTGATAATATTCACAAAAATCCGCAACAATAAACAGCTTATGTGAAGCAGCATAAGTGTGCGATAATTGGTTTTAATTATTAACAGGCTGAGCGAATCAAGCGATCACATCCGCTTCGAACTACAAATCACGACAAAAACGTTGGCGCAAGTGATGAGAGTTTGACGGTTCGCTGGCGATTGGCTGTTTTAAACTATTATTTAAAATGGACCGCCCTTTTCTTGTTGAGTCTGGGTTAAAACCACGTTTTGATAGAGCTCAAATACGAGTATGTTTTGTAACTGATAATTTGCAATAATAGTGATTAGATTGGAATGGGAAATATACGAGTAATTATCATTATACGAATAGCTATCGTAAACATGCTTTGGATATTTGTTAAATATTTGTATAGATACTTTAATAAACAAAAATAAATATTTGTATAGGTACTTTTAATAAGCAAAAATATCATTTTAGCAATACAAAGGAGAACAATGAGTCCTTCTTACAAACGTCCTGCAGGTAAGCACGGCGCGTGAGCTATAGAAGAGAAAGTGACTAACCCTCGTCCCGTCTCGCTTCATTGTTATATGAGTGAGCGAGAAGAAACATGTTATTTGTCTCTTGTCCGGTTTTGTCGACGGTCCATACTACGAATACTGGGGACTTAGACAAGGTAACAATTGAAAATCAATATAGAAGTTAGAAAATAACAAAATGTATGTGGAATGATTCCACATCACAAATCATTCTTATATTATTATATTGCAGTTCGATACTGAACCTATGACGTAAACGAATCGAACGCGAATGTTACTTTGTCTAACCCCCCTGGTTATGCACAATGCTTTGCTAGGTGCAGGATGTTTTTTATCTAAGAAAAAAAATAGTAACGATCAAACCTCACGGATTATCCAAGAATAATATGTAACAAGTTTTGTTATAATGGTGAGGTACTGAAGTCATTGGAAAGAGGACTTTCCAAGCAATTGTAAATGTACCCTGACCTTCAAAAGTAAGTACTACACTTTTAAAATTAAATTTTTCCCTAAACTACAAAAGATAAAGGATTTAAACAAAAACATTTTCAGTTCATTTCGTCAGGTTTCTCGGAAGTTAGAGTTTTTTATACATAGTATTTTTAATACTTTTTATTTTGAAAATATATTTTGCCTACTTTGAAAGTTATTGCAATTTTAAAAGTACTACTTACTTTTGAAGGTCAGTGTATTTATGTCACAAATGATTACACGAAAGTTTAAAGCGTCACAGCGACAAATCTGCGTCTCTTGAGACTTACGCCAGCCCGAACATTAAGTCCTTTGGCCGTATATCAAGCACATTCAGACACATTGGCCCATTTAATGAATTGCAGCCAACTTGCCTGATGGTTCCGAAATCTGTTGTGATTTAAGCGCCGCATGCATAAATACTGCGGGATACGGGATAAGGCAATTTCACGCAAAAATATTTGCGTAGAATGAAAAAAGCTTACGGAAAAGCATGATGGTTTATATTTGGGTATCTGGTTTTATATTTGGATTTTTATCATGACCTCCACCTGGGTCGTAAACTCGCAAGTCCCAGGCGCTGCCTCGCACTCCTTTTTCTGCACCGCGATGGACCCGGCACCCGCGCGGTGAATCCACGGAATGCTAAGAAAATTAATATCTCTAACTACGTAACATTATACCTAATACCGTATAAAGGTAAGGCAAGGAGGATTATAATGACAAGGATTGCTCAGCTGAAGTGGCAGTGGGCGGGACATATAGCGAGAAGAACCGATATCCGTTGGGGCCTAACGGTTTTTGAGTGGCGACCACGATCCGGACGACGCTCAGTGGGTAGACTCTGGACCAGGTGGACCGACGATCTGGCAAAGGTCGCGGGAAGCCGCTGGATGCGGGCAGCACACGACCGATCGTTTTAGAGATCCACGGGGGAGCCCTATACCCAGCAGTGGGCGTCGTGCGGCTGAGATAATGATGATAAAGATAATCGAATGTTTTAATATCTGGTATCGGGTACCTCTATCTTTCCTTGATGTGAAACATTTATAGGCGCGCTTTGGCAGTAAAACCAATGACATGACTCTGCGACGCAAGTCCGAGGCAGCGCTCTCGATTCCAAAATTGACAAAACTAGAATTCTTACCCTATGATTTAGCGAAAACCCGAAGTCTCTAGGGTGGCCCAGGCACTAAGATCTTGATGGATTGGACAAACAGACACAGGCGGAAAGATGAGCACATATTATAAGCAAAGTGTGGGTCACGCTAAAAAGGCCGGTTATTTCAAATACTACGCGCTCACACGAAAAGGTCTAACAAGTATTTCGCAGTTGAATTCCAGTGACATTGTATAAGGGTAGCATAGCCAATTTGCCGGGTTAATTATATCAAAGGGTCTCCGGCTACATGACGCTTCATTATAAAGTAGGTACGCAAATTAACGCGCGCCTAATCTCCAGGCAGCTGCTTTATAGCGCCATTGGTACAGCAGTGAGCAGCCAGTGAAGCTTAAGCGGCGACAGAGTCGAAATTATAGTAATCCTTTCGAATTTTCCGAGAATTCTGCGTGGAAAAAGTACGTTGTTATGTAAGTAGGTACATAACATTTCAGACAAGCTTTTTAAGAATTCGATTCGGTTCCATCATTGAGCGTCAGTGGCGCTGTGGACTCGGTACTGTCCTTCTAATTGGGAAGTCCGGGTTCGATCCTGCCATGTACAAATGTGTTTTTTGCCATGTACGAATTTCATATGTATAGTCGATCAAGAAAGTGGTTTACCAATTTTGAACGAAACATCTTTAGGGTAACCTTTGTAACTGTCAGTATGTTATTGCAAAGGAAAATTGACTGTGTTGTTTAATGATGAAAACTGAATTTTAACCTGAAGGTGGTAAACCATTTTATTGGTCTATTGACTATACATTTATGCGATGCTCCCACAATGAAGGCGAACATCGTATGGCAACCTGCATACATATTCAATACTCAATATGTTATTGCTATCAACAATGCAACATTAGATGTTAATAAATGATACAAACCAGTTCATCATTGGGACCCCGTTGCGCACGGCAAGTTTGAAAAGGGAGAGGGTGACACCTTCCAATCATTCTGTTAATTTTTTATAAATATTCAAACGTTATTGGTTATTAAAGATTTTTCAACACACTCTTTCGTAAAGTGTCTCTAATTTCACCGGTTTTAGATACATAAAGCGGCTCATAAAACACGCGTGTGCAATTCAAAGGTGTATGTGAAGTTGACCAATCCGCACTGGGCCAACGTGGTTGACTAAGGCCTAAACACCCTAACTTAGGGTAGGTAGGAGCCTTCGGACGTAAATGAGCTGCGATGATGATGATGATAACAAGACGCTGTCGTTGTGGGGCAAGTTGTACATACGCCTGTTCACTAGACAATGGCAGTGACGGTTCACAAAAAAGTCGTATCCAATTAAATTCAAAGTCAATTGCTCTTTCAAAAAATAGCATAGCTCTATGCTGCTGATTTTTATCAGACCTGTCTTTATGTAAATGAGAGCATCGGTGGCGCTGTGGCCTCGGCACTGGACTGTGCCCCGAGTAGAATCGGGAGGCCCGCGATCGATCCTGCTATGTACTAATGTGTTTTTTGTTTCACGAATTTGATATGTACATTTAGCCGTCGCTCCTGCGGTGAAGGAAAACATCGTGAGGAAACCTGCATACACCTGCGAAGTGATTCAAAGGTGTATGTGAAGTCAACCAATCCGCACTGGGCTAGCGTGGTTTGACTAAGGCCTAATCACCCTAACTAGTTAGGGTAGGCTCGTGCCTTCGCACGGTTAGCCACGGCGCGGCCTGCGTACTTGCGGGTCAAACGCCGTGGGATGTCGATGCACGCGTCCAGTCGGAGGTGTATCGGCATCGGGTTGCCGTCCGAGAACGGGGGGGACGATCTGCCCCACAGGAGCTGGAGGTAGTTCGTACCCAGGCGCAGAGGGAGGCTCTGCGCCGGTGGGGTGAGGCACTCGCCTTCCCAGCTGCCGGCCACCGGACGATCGAGGCGATCCGTCCGGTATTGGAGGAGTGGGTTGGGCGCCGGCAGGGCAGCCTTTCATTCCGCATGGTGCAGGTACTGACCGGACATGGTTGCTTCGGTCACTACCTGTACCGAGTTGCACGTCGGGAGGAAACGCCGCAGTGTCATCACTGCGACGCTCCCGACGACACGGCCGAGCACACCCTGTTGGTGTGCTCGGCTTGGCGACGCCAGCGCAGCGAACTTAACGCTGCGCTGGGAGGCGGAGACCTTTCGTTGCCGAGCATGGTCGTGGCCATGCTCCGCGGCGAAGCGGAATGGGGGGCTGTCGCCTCCTTCTGCGAAAATGTCATCTCGCAGAAGGAGGCTGCGGAGAGGGAGCGGGAGGTAGATCCTCAGGCCGCTCCCCTCCGCCGCAGACGGATAGGCAGGAGAAGACGGGCATTCGCTCAAGCAATGCCTGTCTGATGACCCTGCCGTGAAGCCTGCGTGCACGGTCGGCTCCCGTGCACGCCGCCGTAAGGCTTCTCCGTCTGGGGATTGTCCTGGTGTTCTCGGACAATCCCCCCTTGGCGATAAATAGCCCGACCGACCGGTCGGGCTAGCCCGGACGCGTGAGTAGTGGTGTCGCATTGTGGACCCTACTACACGCGCCCTAAAAGGGCAGGGAGAACACCGAGGGGTTTTAGTGGGTAGGCCTGGCACTCTGCCGGGTGAGCCCCACACACTCTCGCCGTCTAGCCAACGGTGGGTACGGTGCGGTTGCGCATTTCCCCGCGAGAAAAAAAAATGGGTAGGCTCGTGCCTCTCGGTGGGGGGCGGAACGTATATGAGCTGTGATGATGATGATGATGTCATTATGTATGCATCTGAAGGAGATGGATGAAAGAACAGTTTGCGTGGTGGAGATGAGTATGTTAAGATGTATGTGTACTGTGACTACAGTGAGTAAGATTGGGAATGAAGATAAGAGAAGTTTGAAAGTAGCACCAATGACAGAGAAGATGAGAAGTAGCAAGTTAGCGTCCTGAAAGCATCTGATGACAAGGGATGAGAGTCATAATACCAGGAGAGTTATGGACGTGAATGTATACGGACATAGGGGATTTTCTTTATTTTTACATACTACTGGGAAGCCTTTGGCCTTTATCTCACCTGATGGTAAGTGACGATAAGGTCGAAGGTGGAAGTAAGCTTTACCTGTACTCCTCAACAACTAAGGAACTGGCTATATTACCTCTAATTGTCGGAACGCAACAATGCTATTAATATTGTTATTATGGCGACAAACTTAGGTAAGACGGTGGTAGCTAACCGGGCAGGCTCAGAAGCTCTAACACCAACCAAACCGAGCAGAAAAATTACGGGGAATCAAACACCGGACCTTCCGATCAACATCCGATGGTCGCAACCACCAGACTAAGAAGACGAGTAGGATAGAGAAAGACCAAAGAAAGTATGGATGGGTCGCGTGAAGGATACGCGTGTGAAGAATGTCAGTGCTGAGATGACGTGTGATAGAGAAAACATGGAGTGCCGACCCCACATAATAGTAGGACAAGGGCAGGATAATGATGATGATTATGCTTAGGTATTTATGGAGCCCTTATAATAACGTTAACGTTTGTCTAATGACAATGAAGCTACCCGCAACTATTTAGTGGTTAAACACGGACATTCACACTGTTAAAGTACTCCATACATTTGCATACTAATGAGAGTAATGAGTCTCTAGTTAACCCTCATTCGGTTTAAGGTGACAAAAATTTGAACACTAAGAACATTGTCGAAGATTAAAAGTGAATTTTTCAGAGGGTGTATCGCTTAATGATTATGTTTGTAGCTATCAAGTTAACGCTAACTGCTTTTAGTATGCTTATTAGCTATCATTTAGACAGGATGTTCTATAAACTTTATCAAGAAGAATAATGTATGAGCCGATTTGGATAGAGATAAAGTTTAGTAAGCATCGGGAACAAAATGTATATAGGTACGCAACAAATTTAGTCGTTGCGCTAAAAAGTTTGCCTCGCCCCGCGCCAAATATTGAAGACACTGATAAAATAACAATACTCGTAATTATTTAAACAATTATGTACAAGATAATATAAGCCCAACTTGACAACTGATAACAGCAATATAATCTGAAGCATCAAAAAAAAAAAATAGATAAAATCTACAAATAAACATCATATTATTTAAAATATGCCAACGTGCCAGGCATCGCCAACAATACCAATGCTTGGAGCTAATCTGTATCTCTCAAAAATAAGGACAATGTAAATTAATGTTATGACATCATATAGGACATGGCAATAGGCAATTCTGGAATGTTGGAAATAGTAATTTTCTGTCCAATAAACGTCCCGAATCTTAAAGAAGATTGGCAAACTTCCATACATTTTCAAACCTGCGTTTAAAGGTCGCGTTCACCAATGAAACTTAGTGATATTTATAGAACACCTTTAGACTAACAAAAAAAGTAATTGTTAGTACTCTGAAAAAGTAGGGGGTTAAAAGTTACTCATTGTTGATATCGCATTAAATATTTTAAAGTTAGAAATTCATTAGGTGTGCCGTCGTCGTGTAAATTGTAAGCAGTATTGTCCTATAATTATCTTCTTAGATCACCTGTATGTGCCACTTTGATCAAATAGATAGATATCTATAAAATGAGTTTTGATTATTAAGAAATATGATTTCTTTATTTTATTGGCTGCAATTTCGCACACAGTTATTTTTTGGTATTTTTAGCGATAAAGTTGTATAAGTACTGTTAATTTAAAATAGCCTAACAAGTGCTAAGTCGTTGAAAAATCCAATAAACCACAAAAACTCAATAAACAAACCGAACCACAAACGAACACAAACACAAACAAAACAAATGAAAACAGAGTGAAGTGATGAATGAATGAATTGCATCAATGTTTATGTGACTAGAAAGCAAAGGAATCTCTGTTATACGGTCAAGTCTTTAGTTATTTTTGTGTAGTGAAGTACGAAAGTAAGTTCTTCAGTAAAAACTAAGTGCAAATATCTCTTAACTCCGCGTCTTCAAAACTCACGATTTTTTGGAGTAAATTCTATACATTCAACTTTATTAATTTTTTAGGTTTTCAAATGTAAACGGTCTATAAAAATATGAGGTCGGATTTCGCCAGTCTTCTTTTCCAATTTAGCTAGTGACCGCCCTTTTCCATTAGGCTAGTGACCGCCCTTTGCCATAACAATAATGCTAACAGCATTACTGTGTCCCGACAATTTCAATATATCTAGCAATTCACCTGTCAGGATCATTTTGCCTAATCAGCAACTTAAAAGGATAACTTGGTTGTTTTTAAAGTTTTTGAAATAGCTTTTGATGGACAGACGGACGCACGATAGGACGAGCACATAAGCTTCACCGAACAAAGTATGGATCACGCTAAAAAAACGTGTTTAATCCTTATTTTGGTACGGTCTTCTTCAGGAAATCCCACTGTGCTAAAATATTAAGTCCTGTTAATGTCACTCACGTGACACGGTTATCCAAATCCGAGCATGGAGGAGCTTATCCTATGTGCACACGAAGTCTTAATGAAGGCACATCTCAGCCGAGCGCTGCAGGCGATAGATAAGTCTGCACCCCAGTAATTATAGGCGCTATAATTAGTGCAATGGTTTGCACTATCTCCCAAGCGCAGCCAAACACACATTAATTAGTTCCAGTTTAAGATGCTCCGCGAAGTTGGATGGAGCTGTGTTGCTGGATTCAAGAGCATCGCGGCTAAGTCTGATGTTAAAAATTACCGTTTGCTGGGTGAATGTACCCTAGGTATAATATTTTCGATATGAACATTGAACAATCAATAAAATAGAAGAATCTCAAGAAAGTTAACGGTGTTACTACAAAAAACTTTCTAACAGCTGTTGTCTAAAGTTGGTTATGGTGTTTGAAAAAAACGAATAAAAAACAATAAAGAGAATTCATAGGAATAGGATTGAACTTGAATCTATTACAAACCGTGTCAATACCATGTCTAATTAGTAATTACGCTAATGAGGACTTATTGTTATTATCCAACACAAACAAAACCTCAACATTATTGACCTCCTTTTACTATGTTTAGTCAAAGTTTAGCCAAAGGAGACTTTACTTTTGTACAGTGTTAATAGCAACGTATCAACATCCAGCTCAGCAGTCCCTAAAAGATTCGTATCCTGCCCGTGAAAAGAAAAATCTAAAGTAAGAAATATAGACAATAATGTTGTTTCATTTGTTTTAATTGGATTAGATAAGGACAACGTCACGTTCAAGCCAGGTTAATCTTAGATAACATTTGATAGTTCTCGTCAGTGTTTGGTAGTCTACGTGCGTAGCATGAGTGCGAAAAGTGAACATGAACAGTTAAAGTTTTGTGTTGTAATTTCTTGATGGAACTCCATGGTATCTTGTTATTAAAACACTAATTTAACATTCAAGTTGAACTTGTGAAATTAGTGTTTTTATAACAAGTGAACATTCTTTTTTCTTCCCTTCCTTTTTAATTTATTAAGTTACTTTCCCGTATTCGAACAATTTCAATTGACTGTACCGCCATAGAATAGATAATAGTACTACGTACAGAACGGCCACTCACCTCCCCGCACTCATTTCAAATACCTCATCCTACCCGGCACTTCGTTGTAGACATCACTACATACACAAGGGCTCGCGTCATCGCTCGGGCGAATAGACGCGAGCGCCAGTCGATAACAGAGACAGCGCTATGCGGGTAAAAGAGAAGGCAGTCACTGCACTTCTCGCGTCATTTCGATTGATAACCCTGCACTCAGCTCTACTAGATTCCACGCACACATTTGCGCGTGTGCGAACGTGATTTTGCTAATGTAGTAGTGATAGGTAATTGATTTGCGAACGTTGTATGGAGTGTCCGAGGTGTGGTACTGCCACAAATATTAAACATACAGTTTTTAAAATTCATATAATAATATATTTTTTTAACATTTCATCTATACATTCTTAAAGACAGAGAAATGATTAAGTAATAATATTTCATTCGATAGAAAAAAAATCCAAAGATCACTGTTCAATATTTTAAAATTGCCGTGAATCAGAAAATACAAAACTATATGACATAAAAGTTTTACCAATAGACGTGCACTTTTATTATCTTGCAGAAAATTGCAAAAGTACATTTTTTATTTTGTACCCCAGTTTTCCAAAAATCGATTAAAACCTGTAAAATGTAACGTTTTAGTGCGGTCACCGCGCGTAAGCGACATTAGAAGCTATGCAACTGGGATGATGACTGAATTCTAATTTTCACATCTCGACATAAAATATTAAAATAGCGTAGAAAAAGATGCAATCATGTGAAATTAGAATTAAAATCGGCTTAGAAATACATAAGATACAAGCATTTTAAGCTGTTAATTTTGAAGCGATTAGACAGAGAGATCCAACATCAACCGTGACGCCATCGTTGAGTACGGCCATATAAACTCCATGTAAAATGCCGCTTTGCTAGAAAGAGATGGAGAAAAATCTTTAATACCTTATATCTTGGTTGTTTTTATAGTTATTCGAAAACTGATTTTTTTCTTTCTGTTTATTATATGAATGAGCTTGTATTAAAGCAAAAAAATTTTTTTAGTCATCTAGCCAATTATCAACTATATATTAGCTTGCAATAGAGCAGTCGCCGTGCACGAGTAGATTTCCTGGGAAACCTCGCCTTATGCACCAGCTGTGCTCTCCAACGTTTCGCTTTAGCAAAGCTCAACACTGTAGTTTCCTTAGTTTTTGGATGGGGATTTGTCAGCTTCCTGTGGGAATTTTGAAAACCTTCCTTAGTGGGCGTCATAAGGCAACGAACCCTTGTGGTAGGTAGTTTCATGGTGTAGCTCCAGAAACTTGGGTTCACGGTAACCCAAGTTTCTGGTTCTACGTTGATACTTCAGTAAGTCGCTTTCCAAAGACTTTTATAAATATAGGTATTCAAAGAAAATAAGTCACAAACAAAAAAATAATACTCTTTTTTTAACTAACTCAAAAAAGGGGAAAGCTCTATATTCGGCTTATCAAAATTCCTCTTCCATTTTATTTTTCCCTATATTTTAATGTTATAATTTAAAAAATGAATAAAATTAATAATGAAAAAATTCCTCTCGGGCTGGATTTGAACCCGAGTCTCCAACACACCGTGTTTTTTTTACGTCGCCCCACACTAGGATTTTTTCCTGAGTCGTGGGTGCAGTTACAAACATAGAATATCACATGCACATACGCCCAGACCGGAACAAATTTCTGTAGGCCATACAAAACATTTGTCCCGTATGGGAATCGAACCCGCGCGACCCGTTGCGCAGTAGGCGATCACTCGACCTCTGCGCTAAACGTGTCGTAACGTGTTGACGCTTATACCTCTCGGCCACCAAGCTCTTATTAATTTTTTTTATAGTCGTATAAAATTTATAAGTTTGTTTTTTTTTCAATAAATCTGTAAAGATTTCTAAATTGGATGTTGATACGTAGGTGTTAGTCTATACTTCTATACTAATATTATAAAGCTGAAGAGTTTGTTTGTTTGTTTGTTTGCTTGAACGCGCTAATCTCAGGAACTACTGATTCAAATTGAAAAATTCTTTTTGTGTTGGATAGTCCATTTATCGAGGAAGGCTTTAGGCTATATAAGATCGCGCTACGATGAATAGGAGCTGAGCATCAATGAAAAAATGTTTCAAAAACGGGAAAAAATAGTATGGCGAAACGTAGTTCGCTGGCACAGCTAGTAGTATATAAAGAATACTTTGGCTTAGTAAAGTTCATAAAGAAGGCTGAGAGTAGGTAGGAATTTTAATAAGCCGAATATAGAACTTTCTCTTTTTTTAAGCTAGTTAAAAAAATATTATTTCTTTTTTGTTTGTAACTTAGTATTTTCTTTATATACCTATAGTTATGAAAGGCTTTGGTAAGTGACTATTTAAAAGTTAATATAAAATATGGCGAATAGTTAATTTAAAAAAAAAAAAATCAAATGTACAAATGCACAGAATGTTCTGCCGAGTACTCGTGTTCATTATTAGTGTATTTTTATAGTTTCATACTCTATAAAAATCACACGAAACAATATTTCCGAGACTAATTATAGTAGCGGTACTAATCACAAAATATGGAAGTCAAATTAAAATAGGACTAGCTCCAAGAACTTTTATAGTTAAGCTTAAATCTTTATGACAAACAGACTACAGTAATAAACTAAGTGAGGCTTATGTACAATATGTTGGCATCCCCGAGCACTGAGTTGCACATTACTTAACAATGAATGCAAACAATTTCGCTTTGACGCTACTGCTAGTGATGTTGTTAGAACAAGCAGTTAGTAACTATAGCGCATACCGCTTGACTAAGACAAGGTGCTTACCGTGCGATATTAATTAACAATATCAAAACCTTGTTTTGATATTCCTAGTCCCGCTTCTCGGGAAGTAGCGTACGTTCAACTGAGGATGTTTGTTTATTTATTTTACTAGAGGGAGACTAGTAAATCAAGTAAGAGTCATGTGCATGGGTACCTCTATTTTACCTGTTTCTGCTGTCAAGCAGCGGCAATGCCTTTCGCAGCAATGCAAGCAATTGCTGTGAAAGGTAAGACAGGTAGTGAAATTACTAGGTAATGTGACTTGATCATAGAGTTTGCTAGATAACAAAATAAAATAATATCTTCGTAAATAATCTGCGAACATTTATTTTTATAATTCTTAATAATAAAAATAGTTATCCCCGAACAATTTTTTTTTTCATCGAAAAATGTATAAATAAAAAAAATGGAAAATTTTTGTTCTGTGCTAGTAGGTAGTTATTTATTACCTTTAAAAAGTTGGATGAAAGCTTTATTGAGTCGGAATGTGGTACGGGAGTGCCGAATATATATGTATGCCGATGACATGTGCATCGTTTCCGCGTCAAGGAACATTTGTGAGGTACAAAAACATGTGCAAGATGACTTTGAACAAATAACCAAATGGGCCCACGACAACGGAATTATTCTCAACATTAATAAGACGAAGTGCATGCATATATATTCGCCGCACAATCGTGTCGCTGGGGGGGGGGGTGCAAATTGAAAATTATGCAATTGTTGGTCATTCGTACAAGTGTCTGCATAATAATAAATATAATTGTATATGTTGTAAAATTGAGTTTGTTAAGGATTTTAAGTATTTGGGTTTAAAAATAGATACACATTTTAATTGGAAACTTCACGTAAATGATGTCTGTAATAGGCTAAGATCAACATTAGGAAAATTTTTTCAGCTAAAAAAGATAGTAAACAGGAAAACTATGTGTGTAATATATCACGCACTTGCAGATTCAATTGTAAGTTACGGTTTGATTGTATACGGTCGAACATTTGACACATATTTGCAGAGTATCAAAAACATCCAGAAAAGGTTACTTAAGTATTTGGTGAGTAAAAATGTAAAAGATATGTGTAACAAGGATTACGACAAACTGTTTAGCATCTGTAAAGTTTTACCAATAGATTATAAAGTCAAATATTTAATAGGATTAGAATATTATTTTAGTGAAGAATTTAAAAACATAGTAAACAATAAGTACAATACTAAAAGTGTAAGGGAAAAGAAGTTGATACAACCAGGTGCAAAAAATTATTATGGACAAAGACTACCCAAATATTTAGTGCCTCAAATTTATAATAAGTTTGAATTACTAAGACAAACTCGAAAGTCGATACTCGAAAGGCAAGTGGACCAGACGGCATTCCTGCGATTGTTCTTAAGAAGTGTGCAGCGGAGTTGACTCCGGTCCTTACGCGTCTATACCGTCTGTCGTTCTCTGCTGGTTGTGTGCCGAAATCTTGGAAAGAAGCCAATGTCCAGCCGGTTCCCAAAAAGGGAGATCGTTCTGATCCGGCTAACTATCGTCCTATAGCCGTCACTTCCATTTTGTGTAAAATCATGGAGAGGATCCTTAATACACAGCTGATCCGTTACCTGGAAGGTCACTCGTTACTAAATGACCGACAGTATGGGTTTCGTCCTAAACGGTCAACAGGTGACCTTCTAGCGTTCCTTTTGCACAAATGGGGTGAATCTATCGATAAGCGCGGCGAATCGGTGGCTATTAGTCTCGACATCGCCAAAGCTTTTGATAGAGTCTGGCACAAGGCTCTTCTTTCCAAGCTTCCGGCATACGGATTACCCGCGCAGTTCTGTACGTGGATTGCCAGCTTCCTCCACGAGCGTAGAATTCGCGTTGTCGTTGACGGCTGCGCTTCGCGGTTCATGGCAGTGAACGCTGGTGTTCCGCAAGGCTCCGTTCTATCCCCCACATTGTTTCTTCTGCATATCAATGATATGCTTTCCTTGGGAGCTATACATTGCTATGCGGACGACAGTACAGTGCATGGGGGATATCACGGAACCTCGGGGGCTGCTCGTGGTGATATTGGTAGGGAAAGGCAGAATCTTATCATTGAGCTCAACAGGACGCTGGACCTCGTCTCCGAATGGGGCTCCAACAATCTTGTTGAGTTCAATGCTAAGAAAACACAGGTGTGCGTGTTCTCGGCGAAAAGGTCACCTTTCCTCCCCCTTCCTTCTCTTCAGGGCACAACCCTTCACACACAGAGCAACATCACCTTGCTCGGAATGAACATTCGCTGCGATCTGAACCCCAGAGACTACATCGAATCCGTCATAACTACTGCCTCACGGAAACTCGGTGTCCTGAACAAGGTGCGTAGGTATTTTGCGCCGGACCAACTATGCTTGTTGTATAAAACTCAGGTTAGGTCTTGCGTGGAATATTGCTCGCACCTTTGGGACGGCTCCGCTCAGTACCTCCTCGATGCTCTGGACAGATTGCAGCGTCGCGCTATTCGCATAATTGGCGATGTAGAGGCAACTAACACCCTCGAGCCTCTACAACTTCGTCGTGACATCGCCTCTCTTAGCGCCTTTTACCGAATGTTCCATGGGGAATGCTCTGAGGAGCTCTTTAACCTTATCCCTCCCTCTCCATTCCTTAACAGAAACACGCGTAAGGGCCTTCGGAGTCATCCGTACACTGTGTCCTCCTTTTCACACCGTACCAAGAAATTCCAAGATTCCTTCTTCTGTCGTTCATCCCACACTTGGAATTCTCTACCTGCGCACGTGTTTCCCTCATCCTACAACATGGGTTCCTTCAAAAGAGGCGTGAAAAAGCATCTTTTGGGCCGGCAAGGGGCGGGCAGGTAGGAGAGTGGATGTCGTCCCTACTCTATCTGTCAACTCATTTGGGCCTCTTTCACCGCTTAACATCAGGCGGGAGGAGGTCATTTGCCGGGCCATCCATTTAAAAAAAAAAAAAAAAAAACTCCAAAACTTACTAAAACGGTGCTAAAAACAAAGCTACGAGCTGCTTTGCTCGATTTGGTAGGTTAGTTGATGTTCTGCATATTTTGTGTTTGTGTAAATTACATTTGTTGTCATTCACTCACTTATTCATTAGGTACCTGAATAGATTGTCGATATTTATATGATCTACATTTCTAAGTTTATTTATAGTTCGATATTAGGTTATATTTATGTGAAGAAAAGAGCGCATCTCGCCCACAAACGTGAAGTTTGGCGAGAAATATATACACGGTTATTTTTTTATCACCCTGGAAAATTTTAGGGATGCTTCAGGACACATCCAATATTATATAAAAAATAAAAAAAATGAAATAAAAAATAAAAAAATATATAAAAAAAAAATAAAAAAATCTCTAAAAATGCTGCTCACAACTAGTGCAGCATTTTTTGTATTTTTTAAAAAATTAATATAAAATTAAGGTTATTTTTTTTATTTATATTTAAATCATTCTAATACCATGTCGTGAAGCGTCCCTTAAATTTTCCAGGGTGATAAAAAAATAACCGTGTATATTTATTTCAAATGTAACCCTATATTGGCATTAATAAAAATAAAAAAGTAATTTTATAATTTGGGTCAAAAATTGCTAAAAGGGAACTAAACTAGATTTTTCTCAAAAAATTAAATTATTTTTTTGCAAACCCACAATCTCTCTCTTTCCAATTATTACTTAGCTTTTTCGTTGTGGTAGATCGTTTAGTTTTAAAGATACACCGTTTTGTCTACACGAGTGTCACAGCAGTGATCTGGTTTTTTTACAGTTTATCGTCGAGACATCTAAGCATGATATGTGCAACATCATGGGGACTCTACTGTATAACGCATACAATGCTTAAATAATCCAAGAGAAGACAATTCGAAAGTGAAATACACCCATCAGACTTGCAAGCGCCAATTATCACTCAACAGCATCATCACATCACAACGACGGCATCCGGCAGATTATCCGGCAATTTGTACACGCTCGTTAATTCACCTAGATTATATTTGCGCAAAAATTACTGCCAATTACGAGCAACACCTGCTCCATCGCAGTAAATAAACAGTCAGACGTCGAGGAAACAATTTGGATGGAAACGCAAATTCCGGAACTCCACCTTGTTAAAGTCGAGCTAAAGTGGGAATAATTCAGAGCCAACCGAATTAATTGCCCCAAGATAAGAGGCGCGCAATAAATATTACAGAATACTAATGGAACATCATAAAAACCTCTTTTGTTTCGAGTTTTGAGACTTCCTAAGAATGTTCGTTTTCTCGTGGTTTTCTTCGCCGATAAATGTCCGGAGGTTTTGCTTGTTTCGGGACTCTGTTGGTTTTAGCGGCCGGGATTTATTGTGTAGTTTCGGATGAGCTTTCGCATATCTCCGCTAACGTAGGAGCCAAAGACATTATAAGAGATAGACCGACAATACGCGCGGCCTCTAAGAAACCCCCTTCAACCACACAGCGGCCAGGCGGCCGCTACTCATACTGTATTTGTACTGCATTCGACTGTCGAGCGCGCGTCAAGTTATAAAAATACTTGAACATGCCCAAATAACTTCGTTTTGTAGTGTAAAAAACGAACAGTAATAAAAACTAAATCACATTGTAACATTATTTATTACCGATGAGTCTTAATTATGTTTATTTATTTAGCTATTCATCATCATCATCATCATCACAGCCCATATACGTCCCCACCGAGGGGCTCGAGCCTACCCTATGTTAGGGTGATTAGGCCTTAGTCAACCACGCTGGCCCAGTGCGGATTGGTCGACTTCACATACATCATTGAATTTCTTCGCAGATGTATGCAGGTTGCCTCACGATGTTTTCCTTCACCGTAGGAGCGTCAGACAAATGTACATATGAAATTCGAAACGAAAAACACATTGGTACATGGCGGGTCTCGAACCCCGACCCCCCGATTGGAAGGCAAGTGCCGAGTCCACTGCGCCACCGACGCTCTTATTTAGCTATTATCATATCAAAATTGGTTGAAGGGGACTTCATACATTTCGTTTGCATTGTTTGTCTACTCTTATAATGTCTTTAGTAGAAGCTAACTACAAAATAATATAATAGAAACTCCTTGATACATCTAAGTTAACCCTTTAACAGTGGACAAGGGGTCTCACAGACCTTTTGTAAGTTTTCATTTCCGAGATTCATAATATTTCCTCCCCACCCACACTCGCCCGAGCTTTTACACGGCTAGTTTTTACACGACCGACGTGAATGACAGTTGCATCGTTCAGTGTGTATAAAGTGAGTTAAGCTCATTTCAGACTACGCTATACTATTGTGCTATATAGTATTGCAAATAATTTATAGCGTATAGTAAACCAATAATATATGGTACAGTGAGTTAAGTGTGAACGTGTCCATAATAAATGTATGGTGCGCGATATTGCTGTGCTATGAACTATATGCTATTATATTATAGTGTAGTCTGAAAACACCTTTTTGCTTGTTCAAAGTTCTGACGGAGTCTCTGAGACCCTATAGTAAATATTGTATTGGCCAGTGCCTTTGAGATTTAATTAATATTGTGTCTTTTATTAATTACAACTCACCATTACATGTCCACATTTTTCTTACAAGTAATATTACCATGAAAATATTTTTCTTGTAGTCAATGTAATTTATAATGGCTGAATTTAGTGAATCAAGACCATCTGGTACAAAAAGAGTGGTGACTAAAAAAACTGAAAAGGCTATGTCTGTTAATGTTGATTACAATCTTATGTTTCCTTATGATAAAAGTCCATAATTTCTAAATAGTTTAAAATCCTATGTATCCTTTTACAGTACAAATTATTACAAATTATTGATGTCCATATACTTCCCCGCGCATATATTATGAGTCTGGGAGACCCCAAGTCCAGGCTTGTGGTACAAAAAATTAATGTCCATATTTAAAGGTTAAGGTAGCATGTTTTATGACTTTTGTCAAACATAGAGTAGCGGAGAGACTACATATATGAGGTTGAAATGATATTTTATAATTATGCATTGAAAAGTTTCGAGCTTACACAGTAAATATACTATTTAGTTTAAGAATTTTATATCGTAAAATGGATTTCAAAATATTCAAAAAATTTCAATTACGAATTCAGTTTATTTTCGTGCGCTCAAGTCCAGTGAATATTATTCTATTGAATGTGTATGTTGTTAGTTTTATCATTGTCTTTTCATATACAAGGAACAAGTTCCCATTTTGTTTCTACATTGGTTATGCAAAAATGTGAAAAATGTGAAATGTGACTTCTGTATATTCTCTTTATATAGTTAGAGGCATAAATATACACAAATTGCGATGTTGTGTGTATTCTAATATTATTTTTTAACCTTTTCGTGTTTCCGAAGTCGGTTTTAAAATTTTAGATTTTTCATGTTGTCTCTATTTTATGTACAATGAGGAATATATAGAAAAAGTTATACAGTTTTTTTTCGTAAACCGAAATCAGGGTAACGAAATAAATAAAAATAGGAACACAATACGTCCGGGAACATGTGATGTTCGACAAAGGGTGTTGATTCGCGCGCTGGAGTCAATGCTGTTATGCGAACATCGTTCGATAAATTTGTTTCCTATTCTCGACGAGGTACGCTTTTGGACTTTCCGATGTCTTTTGTACCACGCAGGGGCCCCTACCATGATCGCTTATAACAATGTTAAAACAATTCTGAAATAGAGACACCGCTCTTGCTGCGTACAGCGCCATCCCACTCTCAGTGCGGTGTGATGTTTAATATTGTTTTGTGCGATCATGGCCAGGGGGCAGGACTAAAGTAACAAAAAACAGTATAATAAATTATCAAAGTCAAAAATACTGTCAACTCTAGTAAGCTATCATGTCAGAGTACCGGAACACCGCACCAATCATTCTGCGTAGGTTTACTTACTCTTCAATTTTATTGAAATAGGGTTTGCACATCAATGAAAAATGTAATGAATTTTTTACTGATGGTATGTCATACTCATACAGTGATACTATATTTTTAAATATTGTAAATGAACTCTTTATAAGGGAGCATTTAATCCCCTTTCTGCTTTATGAGTATTTTTTTAACACCATGTATAGTACTTAATAGGCTACTCGTATGTTAGTAATGATATGTAGGGTTTTATAAAATACTAGCTTTTGCCCGCGGCTTCGCTCGCGTTAAATTCGGGGTAACACGGAAGATTTCCAAAAAAAATAAGGCAGGTATTTTTCGTTGGTAACAAAGAGTCTGTGTACCGATTTTTAGCTTCCTACCTTGAAAACTGCGAAAAGTCCCATATGAAATTTCACCCCCTCTTTTAAGGGGTTGGGGGCAGATTTAAAAAAAAATTATGCACGATTTTTTTGTTAGTCACAAATAGTCCGCATACCAATTTTTAGCTTTCTACCTTGAAAATTGCGGAATGCTCCATACAAACTTTCACCCCCCATTTCAGGGAAGTGGGGGGTTAGAAAGAGACGAAAAGTAGCCTATGTCACTCTCCATCTTTTCAACTATCTCCACTTAAAAAATTACGTCAATTCGTTGCTCCGTTTTGTAGTGAAAGACGGACAAACAAACACACACACACACTTTCCCATTTATAATATTAGTATGGATAATATCAATAAGAGGCTAGTGCACGTTTTGGTGCCGACATCTTTACAGATTTTCAAAAATATTTAAAACTCGACTGCATATTTTAAAAAAATTGCAAGCGAGAGCGGTTCTGCCATAAGCCAACCTCCGTCAAACGACACGCTGCGAAGCTCCGTCACGCGGCTTGTTTTTTTTCTCTCTATTGAGTGACGTAAGGCCAATGGCGTGTAAATAAATATATCGTTCGGGAAGTACTCCGTAAACTGTATTTATTTGATTTATTCCGTTTTGTTTACTTCTATTTCGGCAGAGGCGTCTGAGTGACAATCAGCCGCGTGTTTGGATTGTTTGTTTTGTTGCCTATTTTTTTAATGGTATTGCTCGGTGGAGGAACGATGGAAATTCTCTTTGCGATCTATTTTAACGCCTTGGAATTCTATGTGTAGATTTGTTTTATATCAACACAAGAAATATAGCATACAAATATACGGCATACTTGTTACTTAGTTGTAACTATAGCCTGTGGATGCTTGCGACTAGAGGCTACTGTGTACAGCTACAAGCATAGGCTACGGCCACATTTACACTGTGCGGTCACAGTCTACAGCAGAGGTTCCCAACCTTTTACCCTATGCGCCTCACCCAACATTATGCTAAAATACTACGCCCCCCTACGGGCTGAAATAGGTAGTGAAGAAAATTAAGCAAACGATGAAAATATTGGCATGTTTAGTTTTATTCAAAAGATAGTTGCAACGTGTCGCTGACTTCGCATAGGTGGCACCGTCCGCGTCGCGCGAGTTTATATGTACAGTTTTAATAAATATTATTTATACAGTTTAATTTTGGAGCCGCTCGCTTCGCACGTTCACTCTACGCCCCCCAAGTGGGGCCCGCCTCACTGGTTGGGAAACTCTGGTCTACAGACACAGTCTACGGCCACAGAATGGGTAATAGTACTTTGCACTCCTTTGATCTTGAACAAAGCTGACATTTTAAATAACTAAACGTTGAACATCCAAACTGACTCACACCTTAACGCCACGCGTTAGCGTATGTTGTTACAGTTGTTAGTAATTCTGATGCCTCATGTCGCTATAAGCTCAAGCGAAAGGGTTGTTGCTGATGCTAAATAATCACTCGCGTGCAAGAAAGCACGCGAAACGTTGCTATTCAAGATGAGTATGCATTTAAATAAAGAGCGAGGTAGCCCCGCTGATTTCGCACTCTCGGTGTGAGCGGAACGGTAGGTACTTGTATTATACCTAAACGCGTAGTGACAGAGGCCTGCTACGTCCGCAGGTTACAGCTACATGCTACGGTTAAATGCTACGGCCACACTTTTGCGTCGCACTACTATTAAAAAGGCTAGGTACTGCTGTAATGCTACTTCAGCTTGCGTAGTAACTATTAACTGATCTGTGCTTCAGCGCTCGCACTCACGCAGAGGAACAAAATATTGTCTGACTACTGCAGACTCAGACTGTAGGTATTTTTTATAAAAATGAAATGACATTTTTATTCATACAAAAAGCTTAACTATACATAAATTAAACAATCCCCCATACGAGGCTATGCCTGTCCTATGAGGAAAAAAAACTATGATTATTTTATTATTTATTTGTTTGAAATTGATTTTATTGTATAGTTTAAAAATCATTATATATAATTATTATGTTAAAAATGCTTATGTTGTCTGATCAAGCTTCTCTAACAAAGCCTTTACCTACAATTCTGTACTGAACATACAATTCACACCAGCTAAACAACTTCTATTAAAACCCAGTTATTTTGCATGATCTTCGTCTACTACAAATAAGTTACTGAACAGTGAGTTCAAATAAAACTGGAAGCGCTAATTAATCATTTGAAGCTGAGCGCTCCTCAAACAAAGCAGTCTTCACCTGCAATAACTGTACTGAACATACAATCAACACCAGTTGAACAACTTCAATTGTATCCAGTTATTTTATTCGACCTTCGTCGCCTACAAATGAGTTGGTGAAAAGTGAGTTCTAACAAACCTTTCAGAGCTATTTAATAATTCAAGCGAGTTTGTGTCCAGTGCTCGTGTTCGTGTCCAGCGTATTCTTTTTTGTTTGTTGGCTGAAAGCTTTGGTTATTTATCTTAAATATTACCGTCAGCACTAAAATTGTATGTTACATGGGCGGAAGTTTTTAGAGTATTTGGCCATAGTTTAGAGGAAATGAAATAATTAAGGCGCTGCTTTCCCGTTTCCTCACAATTTTGATTTATTTATTTATTTTATATATTTATTTACTGTACCGCCACAAATATAAGACATAGAGTTCTATAAATTCATATATGATATTTTTGAACATTTCGTCTAAACATTCTTAAAGACAGAAACGTTAATAATAATATTTCACTCGAAAGAAATAAAATCCGAAGATCAATATTTTAAAATGTTCAATATTTTAAAACTGCTGTGCATCACAAAATATAATAATAAATGGCATAGCAGTTTTATCAATAGACGTGCATGCTTATTGTCTAGAAAATTGTAAAATCGATTTTTTTATTTCGTACCAAACTATTCCAAAAATCGATTAATACGTGTTGTGAAAGGCAACGTTTTAGTTCGGTCACAGCGCGTAAGCAACATTAGAAGCTATGCAATTGGGATAATGACTGAATTCTAATTTTTACGTCTCGTCATTAAATATTAAAATACCGTGGAAAAAGATGCAGTTCTGTGAAATTAGAATTAAAATCGGCTAAGAAATACGTTAAATACAAGCATTTTAAGTTGTTAATTTGTAGGCGATCAGACAGAGAGATCCGACATCAACCGTGACGTCATAGTTGAGTACGGCCATATAAACTCCTTGTAAATTGCTGTTTTGCTAGAAAGAGATGGAGAATAATCTTTAATACCTTATATCTTGGTTGTTTTTATAGTTATTCGAAAACCGATTTTTTCTTTCTGTTTATTATATGAATGAGCTTCTATTAAAGCAAAAAAAAATTTTTAGTCATCTAGCCTATTATAAACTGTATTACCTAGCAATAAAGCAGCCGTCTTGTACGAGTAGACTTCATGGGAAACCTCGCCCTTAGTCGCAGTATCGCGATACGTTACCTTCATTGCCGCTCTTCCCTTCAAACGGAACACAGGTACCCATGTAGACGACTCAGTACCGAGTAACCTTCAAAGCCCAGCTCCTTTTCCGCTTTTTTACATACGACAGGGAAGCTAAGGCTAAACCCTCATCTCACCTGATGGTAAGTGATGATAAGGCCGAAGATGGAAGGGAACTTCACCTGGTCTCCTCAACAACAACGAGCAACTGGTTATCTTACCTCTAATAATCGAAACAGAATACAACAATGCTATTAACATTGTTATTATGGCGAAAAACTTATGTAGGACGGTGGAAGCTAGTCAGGTGGGCTCAAAAGCCCCACTACTAACTAAAATAGCACAGATTAAGAACAAAAAGACCATAACGGATACAGTCTACATGTCATATTCTTTTTAGTCATAATACCTTAAACTTGCCCATAAAGTAATCTTAGCAATATAGGGCGAGGCCGCGCCTACTGAAGTACAGCAAACGCTGATAAATTGGTTCGATTCAATTTGATTCAATCATAAAGTCTCTTGAAACCGTACAAAATATATGAGTCCATAAAACCCCAATTCAACTTTCCCCGCAAGGAAATACTTTGGGAACAAACTCATTTCCCTCGAACGCAAAATTGTTTTGATTCGCTGAAAAACAAACAGGGATGATTTGAGTTGTGACATCGCGTGTGTCTATAATATGATTTGTTCCTGATTCGTCATATTCCTGATTGGTCATATTCCTTATTCGACACTTTCCTAACTGGTCATATTTCTAATTCGTATGACGTCATTTGCTAGTATCTTTGTAGAAATGTAAATTGAACTATACTTTTATTTTTATACGTTAAACTATTGTCAATATACCAGTGGATTATTGTTGGCAACAAATTTTATTTTGTGCTTGTGAATGCTTGTGGTGAATCGTGTCTTTGTTCCAAGGTGTATCTTTACAAGATGGTTCGGCGACCACTTTTCTAGGGCAATCCTTGCTGGCTATCTGGAGATGTTCAATATTCCCAAACTTAAACTCTATACATGCATGCATTAAGCGTAGAGTATTTAGAATTTTAGCTGTGTGTGCAAACAAACTAAAAGATGGAGAGATTTGCATTTAAATTAAGAGTCTTTTTTTATTTATTTATTTAAGTATACAAAATTTTTTACTAATTAATTTGACATTAATAATCCAACGCCAAACTGCAGTGCAGTTTGGCGTTAGCATGCACTCTTACAATAAATCTTTATACTGCTCTATGAGCTTGAGAAACACGTAACAAAATCTGTATACCTCCTAGCAAAAAATTACATTATTTACCAGTTAATACATTTGTTCCCATAAACTGCCTAATCCGTGTAAACAATATTTTTATTTTATTTGTAATTATTAACATTACAATCATTAAGCATAAAACAAACACCATCACTACCAAGTACTGCATAGTGTAGCTTATATTCATACTATTATATTATATCATATTACTATATTCTCATTTATATATCTATTATATGAAATTATTAAGATGCTATCTAAAACCTAGTGCAATAGACAACTTTTCAATTTCCTTTTTAACATGTACTTACTAACTTTTCTATCTTCTCTTAACCAATCTATCTCATTGTATATTTTTGGAACAATATATTTACTACACCTTTTTCCATAGTAATTACATGCCCTTGCCTGGATCATCTTTCCCTGGACTACACTTCTAGTGTTGTACTTATTTTTTACTTTGACTTTAAATTCTTCACCATAGTAATTTTGCATGGCTATAAGATACTTAGTTTTTAATTCTATAGGCATAATTTTGCATTTCAAAAATAGCTTATCATAATCCTCCTTAAACTGGTCTTTGGTTTTTTTACTAACTAAACATTTAATCAGTGCCTGGAAGACCTCGGAACATTCAGCGCAATATGACGTTATAGGTATCGTAAAAGGTCATCCCGCTAAAAATGAAAAATAGTTTATTTATTATTCGGACTTACTCGTCCAAATTGCAGTCCTTTAAGGTTTAAACGAATCAAAAGCGAGTGCGAACGCTCCAGAAATTATTTGCCAGATGAATATTCAGATTCATCTGCATGTTCCTCTCCAGCAATCAGGTCGTAAATTACACAAGTTTACTCATGAAATATTTATAAAGCGTCATCAATAATTAATATAGCTGCGGTTATCTGACCATCAGCGGTCGCCCACATTTCAGAGCGTAGTAGCTGGCTTCGTCAAATTGTCGAATTAATTTTAATTTCGAGATCCTACGCCGTTTTGAGTGCACGGCACGCTCGTAACCGCTCGTTATGTCGACTGTAATTTGGCGGCACGTGATAATTACCAGCGATCATATTCGATAAACGCTCGCAAAAATAGCCGCAGATATGCTATATGCAGCTGCTCAAAAAGACGTAAAGGATTGATTGAATTGTCTATTTTCCGTGCACTAGGATCTATTTCTGACGCAAAGCGCCAGTGCTTGCATTACTGTGTTCTGGTTTGAAAGGTAAGATAAGGCAGTTAAATTACTAGGTACCGTGAGTTTACATCTTATGTCCTAAGTTGGCTACGTACACTATGGTTCTTGTATGGTTAGGGTTGCAGTTTTGCTGCGAATCTCAAAAGAACCAGTATTATAGGTGACTGTTATCACTTATTATCAGCTAGGCAGTTTGCTTTTTTGCCAACTTAGTTGTTTAAAAAATATGTCTTTTTGTACCCTTGTACGCTTTATTCATGATTCATGTCTGAAAATCCAATATTGAATAGGTAGATAACCGACATACAATCGTAAAAACTCTGGAGAAGCAAATGAACGTAGAAAAATAGTACGTAGGCAAATAGAAAGTAGGAAATTATAGACCCATTGCAATACTCTCAGTTATAGACATAATAGTGGAAAAAGTACTTGTACAACAAATCAGTGAATTCCTAGAGAAACATAATATATTATCAGACACACAGCATGGGTTTAAGCGGGGGTGCTGTACTGTCACCGCGCTGACAAGTTTCACGGATGATGTTAACAGAAGTGTAAATAGTGGTGAACAGGTTATGGTGGTGTTTATTGATTACAGAAAGGCATCTGACCATGATGTGCTATTACAAGCAATGCACGAGTATGGTATAAGGGGACCCATTAATAAGTGGTTTAAAAACTACCTAAGCAACAGAACAATCCGCACTGCTGTCGGCGGGGTGGCAGTAGCAGAAGCTGCTGTGAGTTTAGGGGTACTAACTGGCTCTGTGTATGGCCCAGTGTGTCACATAATGCATGTGCATGTCACTAATATATAAAAAAGTGTAGAGTATATATGTATGCCGATGACTCATGTCTTTACTATATTCTTCTAAAGATATATATGTGAAGTACAATTAAACATACAGAGTGACTTTGAGAATATAATAAAGTGGGCGCATGACAACGGAATAATAATACATTTTTCCAAGACAAAGTGCATGCATATTGGGTCATACATATGAATGCCTACATAACACTAATTCTCCATTAGAGTTAGTGTCCAATTTCAAATTGCTTTGTTTATTTCTACGGTAACTCTGAGCTAACCGTAATGAAATGTACTTAATTTTAGTTGCATACTATTTACAGTGACTTATAAATAAATAGTAGATAATAAATAGAATAGGTGAGCATGAGTATTTTGCCAGCAAACTGTATGGCAATTATTTAATATAATTAATGTATTGTACCATTATTGAATAAAAAAAGAAAAAAGTGAACGTCGGATAAACAAGTGAATATTGGAACACCAAGTCACAGATTCCTACTACGTACCAAGTGAACGCCTGGAAACAAGTGAACATAAAAAACATTAAATTTTATTTTTCCGAAACGTTCGATGTTTTTTCTCGATTTAGTTTATCTTAACTTGCTTAAATCTAGTCGTTTCACGCAGAGACCAATTTCACCAACTTTCTTTTAGCTGAGAAGATAATCCTAAGTGGTATGCAGTCTCTTCTTGCGTTTAATGAAAGGAATGTGACAGCGTGCCAGTTAAGATTGTCCTAATCTAAGAAAAGGTTAATGAAATTGCCGTAGAAAGAGACTTTTTAAATAATTATGGATATCTTCTAGCATTTGGACCTATACACATTCACTTCATCTAGCTAAAAATAATCAAACTTGTGTACCTACCTATAAAACAAATTTAAGAAAAAGTATTCATCACCCTGCGCTTATTCACCTCTTTCTCATCTGCATCATACGTAACTTCAGCACTGACATTCTGTACATATTCTTCTTCACGCAATCCATCCATACTTCCCTTACGTCTTCTTCTTCCCTAGTCCGTCAGATTATAAAAAGTAATATTTTAAAATGAGCGAGCAGTGAGCGTCGTTGGCGCTGTTGACTCGGCACTGGCCTTCTAATTTGGAGATCCAACCATGTACCAATATGTTTCAGTGATGATGTGGTGATGATTTTAAAATAAATTGCGACTTTTTTATGCAATACAAATGCGTTTATTACGTTGAAAACAGAATTTTTAATGAGTAAAAAAGTAGTAAGCATTGCGTTTTATATGTTTGTTTTTTAATTAGTCTGGGATTGGACCAGGAAGATTGAACGTTAAGTTCAATCTTCCTGGTCCAATCCCGTTGCGCCGCGCTGCCGCGATTCGTTGCATGCAGAAGTCGCGACACAATGTGTTTTTCGAATTTCATATGTACATTTGTCCAATGCTCCTACGGTGAAGGGAAACTTAGTGGGGTAACTTATATACAACAGCGAATAAACTCAAAGGTGTACCTGAAGTCGACCATTTACGCAGAGCCAGCGTGGTTGGCTAAGGCCTAAACACCTTAACTTAGAATAAGCACGAGCCCCTCGGTGAGGACGTGCATGAGATGTGAAGATGAATTACCTACCTTAAAATAAGAGATGCCAATAATTCCGCGCATCCGACCTTTGAGTGCTGAACAACAGCCCTGGGAGTAGTTCGGGAACATTGTTTCAACACTATGGGAACTAAATTATTCACCGCGTACACAAATATTTCCAGCGGGCGTACTAACGGATACGGACGCGTGAAAGCCATTTAATGTATCACTTTCGCACTCAACAGTGTCGAATGTGATATTTTCGGATATATCGTTGGTCAGTTTAAGTAATGAAATTATACTATCGCCCGAAGATAAATGTAGATTGGTTACTTCATTCGACCGATTAGTTTAGGTTCTTTGATATCTTACACATTCTTGAATGATTCAAACTTTGCTCTAGGTTGCCTGATATTATAGCTTTGGCAATGAGGTCTGAGTTAGATTTTTTTGTATTTCTTGACACATTTTTAAAATGTTTAATTTATCTGATTAAATACTCATTTACGAGTATATTTAAAATTTGCATTCAAACAAAGAAATTTGGTTAAAAATAAAACAAAATTAAACGTAACTTGGTTAATGAATCTTACTGGAAAATTAAGGAGTGAAGAATTATCAGGGCGGCTTAAAATATAGCAAGCAATCATTTTATCCTTGCTATTTGTTCAAAATTGACAGAGACAGAATAATGTGTTAAGCGCGGTTAGTGTTACAAGTATTAAAATGAGTGTTGTAAAAGTACAGAATTTCGATAAGCTGCGATATTGTTGTTTTTTAAACCGACTTAAAAAAAAGGTTCTTAGTTTGATATATGTTTTTCCGCGAGTATTTCGCGTTTGGCTTAATCGATTTTGATGCGGTTTTCAGAAAAGTATTTGCTACATTTAGAAGAAGGTTTTGGTTTAACTTAAAAGATAGATTTTTTTACAAAAAATAAAACCGACTCCGAAAACACGTAAAGGTCTTAAATAATATAAGAATACAAACAACTTCACAGTTTCATATTGAAGTCGGTGCCAAACTTAGAGCATAAAGTGCCAAGCAATGATCACCCTAGCAAGTCTTAAAAATATAAGAACTAAATGTAAGTGCTTAGTTAAAATTTGGCTCCAACTTCAATGTTGTTTATATTCCTATACCTATTATTCATATCTTTTGGTGTTAATGACGTCGGTTTTATTTTTTGTAAAAACAATTTTAGAGTCAGTATTTCTTTTCCTCAAGTGGCAGTGGGTAGAAAGTACATATTATTCGCAGAACTGGCGGCTGTTGGTGTGGAAAGGTTGGTGGTACCCCCCCCCCCCCACAAGGTGGACCGACGATGTGAAGGTTGCGGGCATTCACTGGATGCGATAATAGCAGGACTCTCCATGGGGAGGCCTGTATCCAACAGTCACTTTGTTTTGCAATGGTTTTTTAGCCACACCGACATTTTTTTGTAATTCCTAATTGCAACTTGAGAATCAATTCAAAAGTGCGTAAACAACTGCCTAGGGATCAGCGCGCCTCCGTTCTGTCCTTATTTGTTTATAATAAATTTCCTGCTTCGCTGGATCGATCACGGGGCCGGATATTATGTGCACTGTGTTCTTTCGTTATTAATTCCGATTTCGTCCGAATTTATGTTATCTGCGTTATTTTTGTTGTATCACATTATTTTCAGAGTAGCGTCTTTTAGATTAAAGGCAACATTTCAGAAGAATATGTCAGTGTTTCCTTTATGTAGTTATTCTTTATGTTCAAGTGTGTACCTACTGTATCGGCTGTAAATAGCAAACTACATTATTTTCAGATTGTTTTCCTTTTATATACAATTAAAGTTGGTTTGACAACTCTGTATGGATGAAATTAAAGATGATCACTGGAGTGGACGTATTCTAAATTGAAAATAAAAATTTTTATCAAAGGGAAAGATTCTTTCATTTTCATAAATAATTAAAACTGCATATATTTTATTTTTATTTATTATCAGGCACCTTTTTTATTTATTTGCCGTGTTCTGCGGCATGCCGATGGTATTAGGTAATCGTCCCCGAAATCGCCTAAACACCATACCCTTTGGCCAGAAGTCCTCCTTTAAGAAAGTGTCCAGCGCGATGTTTGGGATCCGAATCACAAATGCTTTAAAACTGGCATTGTGGCACGACTTCGGTTGCTGCACCCTCAAAACGAAGTTGGCTTCTGGATGTACTGTCCTATATCCCGCTCTGTATTGGTGTAGTGCAGGCGGGACAGGTACAAGGCCGTAGTCGGCGCCGCGGCCCTCAGCAGGAAGTTGGACCCTGTCGGTGCGGTGCCGCAGCGGTTCTGTGTTCCCCTTTGGCGACGTACTCTCTTTTTCTCGACCATGACGAAGCCGTCGTCGTCACGTTCCTCGGCGACGGATCTCAGCACGTCTCTTCTCGGCACTGCTTGAGCCGAAACAGTCGCATAGTCACGAGGAGACGATACCGTGACCTTGCTTCCTGTGATTGGCACTGTCGACGCTTGCAGCTCGACGCCGGCGATGATGACACGCACGCATCGCACCTCGTGTTCACGTTCGAGTCATCGCTGGATGACTTGGATACGGCGAGTGACGCGCGCAAGCTGTCAACTTCTTTGCGCAATTCACTCACTGTATTCTATGATGCCTCGAACTTCAGAATCACGCCCGCCATACTCGCCCTCAGGGCAACGATGTCCTTAAGCAGTACAGTTACGTCGACGTGGTCGAAAGTGGCGGGAGGTAACTTGCTGAGATCTTTCGCCACAAACGTAGGCACGTTGTTTGGATCGGTTTCTTTCAGCAGGGTTATGATTTCCTGCAGGCTCTTCTGCGTTCCATCACGTTGTCGAGAAACCATCTGTCTGGTCCTGCTTGTTAAAGTACCGGTATAACAGCAACTTTGCAGCTTTAATGTCGTCCACGTTAAAGCTGGACTTACAAATCTGCATCGCGCTGATCTCGTCCATCAGGTCCAGCTTTTGTTGCAGAAACGCGAGGAGCTCGTTCGCCACCAGGCCGCCCATAGTATCAGCTCTAGCAACGGCTTAAGCCGCGCTACACGTATTTGAATAAAGTCACGAGCGCACGTCAAGACACAACCGAGCGCAACGAAACAGATTTGCTTGTGATATTGCACATGCCTTAACCAGGTATCGAACAAATTACATTCTGTACTTTTACGGTACTAATCGATTGCGAATCGATTGTGAAAATAAATCAATTTCCAACGTGAATATCAGCGGCAAACGTCAGATGACATTGTGATGGTATATATCCTATAGCATTCCTTGAAGAGGAGCTTACTCTGCGAAGCTCATAGTTCTTTTTTACATTTATCTGAAGAAACACTAATCCGTCCCACAGAGAATTGTATTCCGCACGAACAATAAAGGTCTAAGTTGTCTGGAGATTTTCCGTTTTATTAATCATATAAGTAACGCCGTATAAGGCCGCGTTATACCACCAATTTCATTACACGAATCGAACGTTTCGCCACGGAAGGCGCAGTTAAAGCCACGCGTAAAGCTTAGTGGGCTCGGTAAAAGCATAGTGTACGTAAAAAAGTATGTCTTCTTCACATATGTCGAGCGCGGTTTGCATTGGTATGTGTTAGTGCCTCTGAGTCGCATGATACTAATATTAATAAATTCATGAACTTAAAAGAACTAGATCCATAACCTCGTAGAAGCGGCCACCGAAACGTGTCGGAGTCTTACTGTATAGACGCATAGCTAGCAATATATTAATACGCTAAATATGCTCACCCAAATTCAGACGGTATTTTATTGCGATAAAGGTGAAATTCAAAAAGCACAGGCACAATGACGTATGATACGAGCTTTAAAATTAAGGTCATCGAACACAAGTTATGTTTATCTAGTTCGCCCTTTACCGAGAAAAGCCAGTGTTATGTCATTGAAAAAAATAAATTAATACTATCTCTATAAATACACGAATACATATGAATATATATAATATTCCATTGAAGTATTTCTGCAGTTTTTTACTGAACACTACGTAATTGTGACGTGTTGTTGCCACGTGTGTACGAAATGAGACTGGAAGGAAATCTCAGCTCATTCGTCGCATTGAACAGTCTTTTGACTATCACATAATATTACACGAGATTGTGTATCTAGTTCTTTTAAAGTACATTAATGGTTTAATAATATGCTTTATTTGCATAATTCCGTAAATGAGTTACTGAAATGAAAAGAAGAATGTTTTATTTGGTAGGTGACAACACACAATTGAAAATTAGCGGCCTTATTAATAAAAAAATTACTCCTAAGATCATCCTCGGATTAGTTACTCCGTGTTTTATCTTGTTTTGACATATGACAGCCGACATGTGCGGAAACAAGACACCGAGGATGATTCAAGGAGTAAAATTTTTATTAATAAGGCGATACGGCTCATATTTCTGATGTTGGGCTTAGGGGAGATCTAATGCGCCGATTGTTTCGTGTCTATACGCTGTGGAGTGAAGTTTTTCTATACCTAATAATTTGCAGATTTCTGTCATTGTTGAGCTTAGAAATTCTGTTCCGCGGTCTGAAACGATACATTTTGGGATTCCGTATATTAATATAAAATTATTTACCAATGAGCGTGCTACTGTGATCGTATCTTTAGATTGAATTGGGAACGCATTTACGTATTTTGACATTTCGCATTGGATTGTTAAAATATAATTGTATTCATTTTCATCTTTTGTCATTGGCCCAACTAAATCGAGATAAATTTTTTCCATCGGCTTGTATGCCGTTGTTGTGATCTCTAAGGGCTGTTTCACACTTTTGGAGTGTTTCATAAATTGACATTTTTTACATTTTGATACAAATTCATATACATCTTTATCTAATTTACTCCATGTATATTTACGTTTTATACTATTCGTCATGCGTCTCACACCTGCGTGTGCGCTTGTAGGTAATAAATGATAATCATTTAATATTTTTGACTTTTCTTTTTCGTCTATTATTCTTTTTACCTTTGACAAAATATTTATTCGTGGTCCTTCCCACTTTTTCCTTTTACTTATTTCCTCTTTTATATCTTTGATAAATTCTATTTTATCTTCCTCTTTTATAACATTTATATGTTTAATATTTAATTTTTTACAAAATTCTTGTAACATATCAGCAAATTCTGCTCGAGTAAAGTGCTGATTGTAACTTAAGTCTAATAATATAGTATTTTTACTAGGCATGAATAATAAAGATTTGTTTTCATGACTTATTTTATTTTCTTTTTTATATTTATTTATATTCTTTTTTGTTTCAAAAATAAAGTCTACACTATCGATAGGTTTTCGTAATAATTCTGATATTATCGGTATACCGTTATTTATACTGTCATTTCTTTGTTTTTCGTCACATCGTTTTCGCAGTATTTCAGATTTGTCAGAGCTCATCGAATCTGAACTACTTTGAGAACTATGTCCGTCATCTAATAGTCTTTTTTGTCTCCTTGTCATTACATTGCAAGTGTCATTTTCTGACATATTTTTTAAGTCGTCTGATGTTATCACTATCCTACTTAAACTGTCTGCTACGACATTAGTAGATCCTTTTATATATATTATATCGAAATCAAATTCCTCTAACTCTAGTCTATATTTTAGCAATCTACTTTCTGGATTTTTCATTTTAAATAAACTTACTAATGGACGATGATCTGTTTGTATTTGGAACTTTTTACCTATCAAATAAACTCTAAAATATTTTACGTTCCACACTATGCTTAATAATTCTTTATGTATTGTCGGATAGTTTTTTTCTGCTTTATTTAATGGTCTGCTAGTGTAAGCTATAGGTTTCATATTTTTATTCATTAATACGCTAGCTATAGACAATTGACTCGCGTCAGTCTGAAGTATAAAATAGTTGTCTTCACTAAAATTAGGATATTCTAGTAATGGTGGTTGTGTTAACTTTTCTTTTAATAATTCGAATGATTTTTGACATTCTTTTGACCAGTTAAATTTAACGTGTTTTCTGCATAAATTATTTAATGGTATTGTTATTGTAGCAAAATTTTCAATAAATTTTCTATAATAATTACAAAATGCTACGAATCTCCTAACTTCGTCAGAATTCTTCGGAACTGGGAAGTTTTCTACCACAGTAGTTTTACTAGGGTCCGGTAATACTCCTTTATCTGTGATTAAGTGACCTAAATATACTACCTCTCTTTTTAAAAAATCGCATTTTTGCGGATTGAGTTTTAAGTTTGTCTTTCTAAATCTTTCAAAAATGTCTATTAAGTTTTTATTGTGTTTTTCTAAACTGCTGCCCATGCAAATTATATCGTCGCAGTAAATTAAACATTTATCTTGAGATATCCCAGATAGGGCTATCGAGATAAGTCTGCTGAAGGCAGAAGGACTTATCTTTAAACCTTGAGGTAGCCTGACCATTCTATACTGTTTTGAGTTTGCTGAAAATGATGTTATGTCTCTACTATTCTCATCTAATAGACATTGGTAGAAGCCATTTGATAGGTCCATTTTTGTGAAATATATTGCTCCTGACAAAGAGTCTATTATATCGCTTATGTTCGGTATTGGAAATGATAAATTTTCGATTGATTCATTTACTTTCCTAAGGTCTATTACAAGTCTATATGATTTTGTTCCGTCA
Source organism: Schoenobius gigantellus (assembly GCA_963935595.1). NCBI lineage: Eukaryota > Metazoa > Arthropoda > Insecta > Lepidoptera > Crambidae > Schoenobius > Schoenobius gigantellus. Next base: position 5,703,190 of record OZ012544.1, on the reverse strand, counting down.
TCATTAGGTTTTTTCTTTACTAATAAAATTGGTGAGTTCCACGCACTTGAAGTTTCTTCTATTATATTTTGTTCTAACATTTTATTTATTTGGTTGTCTACTTCTTTTCTTAATGATATAGGTATTCTGTATGGTTTCGAATGTACTTGTTGAATATTAGGTTTTAATTGTATTGATTGAGTTCCTATATTTGTGTACGATAACTTATCTCCCTCTAAATAAAAAATATCCGCGTATTTACTACAAATTTTTTCTATTGTTTCTTTATCATTTCCTTTTAAATGTTTTAATTTAATTTTATTCAAAACTTGTTGGGCTCTCGTACTGTTATTATTTACTTCTCCAAAATTACAATATGTGTAATTACTTAATGGCTCTAATGTTGTGTTAAAGTTTTCCAAAATTACTTCCGTTTCATTTGTATTCAGAAATGTTATTAATAATTTTCCGTTCCTTATTTTCACTATTTGACTCGCTACATGTAAACCCGGCTTTATTTCATTAGTGCCTAACAAGTAATCATAATGCTCATTGTGTTCGTTACTTGGAATTGAGTATGCGATAACCGTTTCGCAACGCGGTGGTATACACTGACGATTTAAAGTTATCAAAGGTGTTTCATTGTTACATTGTAATGTCTTTGTTCTTGGTATAACTTTGTTATGACTCACTGTTTTCGACGAATTGCAATAAGCGTTCGTGTGGACTTTAAGATTATACTGACCCTTTATTGTTCGTAATGTAATTGTATTTGATGAAAAGTTTATTATTGAAATATATTTATTTATGAAATCTAACCCTAAAATTCCGTCATAACCGTTCGGTAATGTTGTAACTATGTGAAAATTCTGTATCATATAAATCTTAGTATTTGGAATATATAGGTTTATATATTGACTTCCTAATGTTTTTATTATTCCGCCTATTCCGTGTACGTCCGTTGAATTATTATTATTAATATTTTGAATTCTTATTACACTTTGTTTTAATAATGAGATATTTGCACCGGTATCGACTAAAAATGTTTTTATTTTATTATGTAAATATAATTTTATCGTAAATTTTGAGTTCGTATTGCAGATAAAATAACTTTTTTTTGGTTTAGGGACGAAAACATTTTGATGTTGATGGTATTGGTTCCGCAGCTTCTATCGCGTTCGTGTGCTTATAACCGCGTCCTCTATATATATGTCCTCTATAATTATATCTGCCTCTGGAATTACGAAATTGGTTTTGTACGTTATTGTATCTTAAATTCCGCGCATTATAATTTCCTCTATGCTGATATCGCGCGTCCCTATTATATTGGTTAGTCACGGTCGGATTGTTTGTCTGTCCGTATTGTCCGTGACCTCTCTGGTAATAATATCCTCTATGACCTCGTGACCTATTACCCATACTAAAACCTCTGTTATTACCCCTAAAATTCATAGCCGACCTGTCCGCGTTTTCTGTTCTTCTTGCATTTATTTCTACATCTTCTTCGATCGCGGCTCGAACTGCATCTTTCAAGCTATCATAGTTCCGTGCTGAAATTATTGTGGCTATCTGTCTGTTCCGTAATCCGTTGATGAATTGTCGGATTGCGTATTTTTCATTAACCGGCCTTAGTACCTTTTCCATAGACTCGTCCGAGTTCGTTTGTGAGATTGTCAATTCCGAGAATAACGTTTCCAAACGGTTACCTAATTGTGCTATTGTACCATCACGTTGATTCGTATTTTGCATTTGTGTCATAATGGATGTTGGGTTTTTCCTAATTAATAAATATTTTTTTATATCAGAAATAAGTGTATTTAATGAGTCATATTTTTGATTTAGTTTTAATTGAGCACATTTATCTAATCGAGTTTTTAATATGAAATTAATTAAATATTTTTCATGTGTTGGTTCTATGCAACTTAACAATAATTCTGATGTATTTATTAATTTTTGTATTGTTTCCTGTTTTCCATCTAAAATAGGTAATAATGAATTGGCCGTTTTTAAGTCGAAATTTTCCATTCTTATATCTTTGCTTGTATTTGCGGTTTGGTCAAAATTAGGTTCTTCAGTTTCTATTAAACAATATTTTTGAATCTTTTCGTAGTGTTCTCTTATTAATTTGGCAAGTGTTATTGATTTTAAACTAAGTAGTTTGTCACCTACGGTCTGTACTATATCGTCAAATTGTTTTACTAATGATTTTGCTTCTTCTAATTTTCTTAAAACGTATTCTTGTCTTTCAAATCTTTTACTACCCAATTTTCGTAAATCAACTCTAATTCCCGAAATTTGTGATTCTATACTTTCTATACCTAATTCTAAATCTTCCATAGCCTGAAATGAACATTACAAGGTTATAATTATTCACAATTTTTCCATTATATAATAATATAACGTGTTGCACAATTATATCGTTATACAATAAAAATGCGACACAAGCTCTTTGGCTTGGCCGTCTTTATTTAAATAGATACTTTTATATATATATATGGGGCACGTACCTGTCCCTTGAAGAGGTAAGGTAGTTAAAGCAATGTGTCCCGGTTCGCTAGTAATCTTCAATTACAAAGTCATAATTAATAATAAAATATTGGTTAAATAATTAACCATAATTCATTTAAGTATGTAAAGAGTTTTAATACATACTTCAAATACTCGTAACTTTCACTTTCACTTTTTATTCTTCTAATAAAGCTCCTTCATTTATCGTCCTGCTTCGGGACTCGAACTTCTCCCGGCTGCGACTTTCCTTTGTCACCAACAACCTCCCGGCAGCCTGCGACTCAGCAAAAAAAATTCTTCTTAATCTTGATATTTATTTTTCTGTATACTTCATATTTTATTAATCTTGCTATTTATTCTTCTTTCTTATATTTCCATTTTCTTCAGAGTTCGTCGTTATTCGTTCTCAATTGTCTTCGCAATGTATGAATTTCCACTTGTCTGTTTATATGCCGCTGGTATTTTTTTCTACACACATGTATGAGAATAATTGTCAAGGCGATGCAGATTACTAATAGAATTGTAATTAGCAAGTATTCGTTAGTCGTCGTGATCTTTATTTCGTTTATAAGTTCATTTTTGAGTTCTGTTTCAAAATTATTTTCGACTGGATTTACTGCCACTGTTATTGGCATTTTCACTGATCACTATTAATTTAAAAATTTTCACTTCATGAAGAATAAATTTTAGTCCGTAATTATGTTCATTTTGGTTTGATGTTGTTTTCTAGTGATTTTAGTCTGAGTGGCGCGGGCGCGCGCGTGCGCGCTACGGCGACGACGCTCCGCAGCCCACTCCCGCGCACACTGTCACGTTTGGCAGGGTCGCCATCTGATGTTGGGCTTAGGGGAGATCAATGAAACCCGTGTGTTTGCGTTGAGAGTAACTTTACTACTACCGCCCCAGCTACATGGATTGCTTATATACTACATATTAATAATTGCAACTCAAGAATGAGATCGATCTTGATAAGTTGTTTTTGACAGATGGTCCGGACATAAATGTCAAAACTATATCTTAAGATCGATCTCAACTTTGAGATGCGTTTATTAATACGAGCCTAAGTGTTCAAGTTGTTACCGCTTGTTTTTTAACTAAAAGCGACTTCTCTCGTTGAGAAAGACATTATTGCTGGCACGTACGATTTGACCTACTTCTTTGCTTATACTACGGTAAAAGCATAAAGGCGCAGTAAAGATAAGCCGTCTTGATATTCACATTAACTGCGCTATTGGTTCGCTGATCGATCATTTCTTTCCGTAACATAAAATTGTGTGCGAGATTCTGCAGATTTTGTGTCTGAAGTTGGTACTTAAGCATGTTTAACAGTAGCGTGCTATAAAGCATGCCGCAAAATCAGTCTCTCTCGAGCCATTTTGAGGATGATAATATAAGCATGTTTTCTAACATGCTACTAAAACCATGTCTATTTTTGTACCTAGATCAATTTTGCACCAAGAGCAAATATAAAATGCGCCCTACACTAGGCGGTTTGACTTGTGAAAGCAACTTGGGAGTGAAATATTTCGTCGAAATCGGTACCTATGGGAAGTCCCAATCGAATTGGATGAAACTAAATACTATTTATTGGCTACAAGTTGACTGATTTGACAAATATACCGATGCCGCACGGACAACCACGTTATAACATTGAAACGGTTTAAAAATTTATTAATTTCAATTAAATAAATTTATTGACAAGTGACATGGTAATAAAATGCTTATCTACTTTTACCGGCTGTAGATGTAGATGATTCTCGACGCCGACACGGTAATAGTTACCGTGACGCCGATGAAGAAAAATATCGTGAGCGATACATGTGCGAAGAAATTCAAATGTGTATGTGAAGTCGACCAATCCGCACTGGGACAGCGTGGTTGACTTAAGGCCTAGACACCCTTACTTAGGATAGGCTCGAGCCGCTCGTTGGGAACGTATACGTTCTGATTGCGAACTATAATTTTTAGGCTATGCTATGATGTATGGATCGTCGGTGGCGCTCTGGTCTCGGTACCGGACTGTGCCCCGAGTAGAATCGGGAGGCCTGCGATCGATCCTGCCATGTACCAATGTGTTTTTTGTTTGTTTTGTGAATTGAATTGTTTCACGAATTTCATGCGTACATTTATCTGACGCTCCTACGACTAAGGAAAACATCGTGAGGAAACCTGCATACACCTGCGAAGTAATTCAAAGGTGTATGTGAAGTCGGTTGACTTCCGCACTGGGCCAGCGTGGTTTGACTAATCGCTCTAACATGTTAAGCTGCCCAGCTAAGCCCCTTCTATTAATCTCTTTTCTTACGTAATAATAACAATTACTACCTCAGAAAGTGACTCAGTACTAGAGCCGTCAGGTACTTTCTATCTTACCTATTTTTACCAAGCACCGGAACACAATTGCAAGCGTGTTCCGGTGAGAAGGGTAAGGTAAGGTAAAGGCAAGCCGAATTACTGGCTAATAAATATTTAATTTTGACCATAACTGTGAGTTGTTAAATCTTTTCTCACAAGGTAGGTACACCGCCTCCGTGGTTTACTAGTTGTAATCACCTGGTATTGATCTGGAGGTCCCGGGTTTGGTTCCTCATGGGGGCAGAAGTTGTTCTGCTTAGTTCGGTTGGTGGTAGGGCCTCTGACTCCGCATGACTAGGTATCACCGTCTTACTTAAGTTTGACGCCATAATAACAATGTTAGCAGCATTGTTGTATTTCGACAATTAGAGGTAAAGCTCGTTTCTATCTTCGGCTTTATCGTCACTTACCATCAGGTGAGATGAAGGCCAAGAGCTTTCCTACTGTATCTATATTAATAGTATAAAGTGGAAAGATTTGATTGTTTGTTTGTTTGTATTGAATAGGCTTCGAAACTACTGAACCGATTTTGATGAAAGTTGGTATAGGGATAATTCGAGACCAGGGGAAGGACATAAGGTAATTTTCCTATGGGAAGATATAAAACTCCCACGGGAATACAAAAATAACGCAGACGAAGTCGCGAGCGGAAAGCTAGTGTATTATAAAAAGATCATGACGCATCTACTTTGGGCTCCTTGAAGGTGTAAGTTTGCAAATCTTTCAGGAACCACTACTACCATACTAATCTTTCAGGAACCACTACTACCATACTAATCTTTCAGGAACCACTACTACTATAGGCGACTGTAGATACTTATCATCTGGACTGGGTGTTTGGTAACTTATGCCCGAATTCACCAAAGTCATATAAGTTTTATACCAAGGATAAAGCTATGAGTTACTCTCGGCTAAGGCCCGATTTCACCAACAATAACGCAAAACTGGAATAACTATACCATGTATAAATTTACACTATACATTAATTTATTCTCGGATAACCCATTTCACGCGTTACTATTGGTGAAATCGGGCTTTAAGTCAGTTGTATGAAAAAATCCACAGTGTTTCATTTACCGAATCACCCTGCCAGAGATATGTACGACTAAAAAGTTATAATGTAGGCAGATATAAGCCCTTCTCAACAAAAAGTAAGGTGCAAGTCCTTCCCTCCTTTGAGTGCGGAATCCTAAAACTCGTGGGACAGAATTTAAATCACAATTTTGTAAGTAAATGCCATTGTTTTTCGGCGAACGACCGCTAAGCAATACGCCGCTTTGACTTCAGATGTCGACCCTTTTCAGCGGGACTTGCAAAGGAACACGAAATTATGTTATGCAAATATGATACACAATGTCGCGCCGCAAGGCTCCCCATTTTTCAATACCTGTCCTTTACGTTGGACGAGCTGCGCAGACTTTCAATTTGAGACCAGAATTAAAGTTTTTATTTTAACTTCAATATCAGCTTTATTTTGTTTATTTTAGGGCTGTGTAATCTAGCATAATTTACGCCGTGTACCTTCGGTCGCGTTGTATTTGCTGTTACCGCTCGATAAAGATATCTAGACGGCTTTATTCACGAAATATGTCGGTTACTGCCCGACTAGTTTCAGGATCGATTGTCTCGCACTAATCATTTGAGACTGAACGAGAGTGTGGAATTTATAATAAAATTAAATCCTTGAGTGTAAGCTGAAATAAATGAATGTAAAAACAATACATACCACAACAATCACCCTCTATTTTGTTTATACAAAAAGAAAGTGCATGGCTCAAAATTCACCATGCGATTTTTCCTTTTTACAAACTGAAAAATTTCTTACCGAGAAAAACAGTTGTTATCGCTTGCACAACGGAAGCGCTTCGAAGTGACGTCACATCCGGCAGGCCTGCGTGTGTTATCGTCTGCTCTCCACAATAACGTTTCAAGTGACGTCACAACCGGCAGTTCAGTATTTAAGACGGCGAATTCGTGTACAAAACACAGTGTGCTTTCGATCATCATAGGGTATAGGACGGTGTTTTCTTTTAATGCTAAGCAGTCAGTTATTTTTGTGAATCTTTATAGGTATATAAAAGGAGAAGTTCCCATCTATAGACGCACGCACAGCCGTAACCGCTAATAGTAGAAACTTGAAATTTGGACAGTTGTTTTAATTCAAAATACGGACGCCCACTAAGAAGGGATTTTAAAAAATGTTGACCCTGAAGAGATGAAATAGGGGTTGCAAGTTTGTATGGAAAAATCTTTAAATTAGCAACGATTTTGATAAAACTTGCTCTTAAAAACATTTCATTGAATACGTGTTTCATGGTTTATTGGAATTCATCCCCTTAGGGTGCAAAATATGGGTTGAAAGTTTCTATGAAATATTTAAAATCTGCTCCAATTTCTATGAAATTTATTAAGATATAAATAACAGTCTTCAATATAATAGGCTATACAACATTATTTTTCCTACGGGAAAATATACAGTTCCCACGGAAAAACAATAATAACGCGGGCGAAGCCGCGAGCGGAAAGCTAGTCGTTTATAGCTTGTAGTGAATTTTCTTGCTAAATTGTAGAAATATGGGGAAATCTTAAAGTTAAAAAAAAACAAACTTATTCCTTTAGTTCAATACAAAAAGGAAAGCTTGTACATATAGTTCACTTATACATATGTTACTGAAGTAAACAAAATTTCTCAACGCAAAGCACTTAAATTAACTAGATGTCAAGTCTATACAAACCAAGGGCAGGATGGTTCAGGTTTGTTTGATCAATCTCGGTACAAATTGGCAAAAATCAGGTACAAATCGCAAAAATCAGGTACAAATTGGGTACAAAAATCATAAAATGAGGGGTTATTGCCCCTCATTTTATGATTTTTGTAAATGAGGGGCAATAAAGTACAAGAACAAATAGTTCTAGGTTTCTTTTTTTTTTCTTTAACCAAAAATTAGTAGCCTTCCCCGGAGCGGTTCTTAGTAGATCGTACCTTCGATGTAAAAGTTTCTGCGATCACGGGTCAGAGATATAGTATTCCAGTTTCTTAGCTCTTTCTAGTTATTTCATTTGGACAATTCCACAGAATTCTCCTTGATATTAGGTTAGTTCTGTTAGGTCAAAAGTCAAGCAGCGGAGCCCTACGGCCTCCGGGAACTGCCCTGGAGATTCATAGCACAGTGTTAGGTTAAAAATATAATTAAATATGCCTATGATGGTAGTCCCTTTCTTCTCCGAATATCGATCGTCCGAAAATCATAATCCCGAAAACGCTTGCTATAATCATCACTTTCCATAATGTTCGGGTATACGAAATTGTATATTACCTAATCGTCTTTAGGTCTAATGCTTTTGTGTCATAATATCGGGTGCTATAATAATAAGATATCCTAATTTTAGTTGCTATAAAGTCACATGTCCTAAGTGTTATATTGTATAATATTGTTAGTCCGAATGATGGTTTATAATAATATTGTTAGTCCTAAAACATGTTTAAAAGTTGATTTATCTTGGTTATGTCATCAATATCATAAAGCTTAGACCTACTATCAATAATGACTATTATAGAAAAGTTTTTTAGGAATTTTAAATATTATAGATTGTGATATTTATAGCAAAAAAAATTAGGTCATATTATATTTAGAGATTTCGGTTTTTGGGCAAGTGATATTATGAGAAATTAAGTTAGGAGTGCTTATCATTCGGACATATGATGATTATGTCAAAAAACATTATGACACGTTAGATTATGGATAAAAAAAATATGAGACAAAATAGAGAACCGCCTATGATCTTAGGGTCAGTGGGTCTAACCATTGATTTAGTACCAAACGTAGATAACGCATGAACGTTCGAAAAGTGGGCCGATGAAGAACTGCTCAATCGGGCCTCGTGCAGTTCTTTTCCATGCGTTGGAGCTACAACGCGATAAGCAATTTTGAGCATTATGTTTGAGAGTATAAAGTTGATATTTTCTTGTAGCAATTACTAAAACATCAAGTTTAATGTGGCTAGGTATGAAATGATGTAACTGCACACGGTTGTACTTCAAATAGTTGCCGTAATAATAAAGAATAAGGTTGAATTCGACAAATATGGTACTTTCTTTATGGTAATTTTAATTCGGGTGTGCATATTCAACTACCTATTTAACAGCGTACAAATGTATAGTCGATTAGGTGACAGATTTCAAGCGCGTTTTTGTATGAAGTGCTCTATCTACGTTTGGTAGTAAATCAATGGGTCTAACACTGAGTTCTGAAGGAATCCCAGTCAATACATTTAATTTTAATGTAATAAACATAGCAAATGAATTCTAAACATAATTTTCAATAAATTGTCAAATTTTCATATTTCTTGGTTAATAAAAAGGACATATGGAGGGGAGAGCACCTATTTTGTATATAATTATTGCTATTCATAAAAAGAAAACAGTTTAATTTGTGAGTTATTTGCCAAAGTATAATGTAAAACGTTATATGGTGAAAACTTAAAATTTAGCATGAAATGTGTAATTGTTATTCAATACATTCATTAATCCTACTAAGATGACGCTTACTATCAGGTTTTTTTAATGAAATAGGGGACGTAAAAGGCGAATTTTGGAAAAGTGTTTGAAACAACCCTACTACCCACTACTAAAAAAAAATAACAAAATCTGTTTAAAATCATGAAATATAGTAAGTTATTATGTACCTTTATGTGGGCCGAGTATTATCTATTATTATTTATATTTAGCCGGCGATTAAATAGATATTTTCCCTGAGCTTTGCCCTCCAAGCTGAAAACAAAAAATAAATAACTTTTGAAAATTCACTGTAGCTAACCAATTTTTAAATTAAATGCACGCGGAAAACGTGAAAAATACCTATGGATTTTATTCGCAGAAATTAAGATAAATACTTTTTATTTCGCAAATCAATAAAAAACTCCTTCGGTCGATGTGTCACAGACTACACGAGTTGAGTGGTTAGAGATGTTCAGAGCACAGATTAACAATTCACTAAGTAACGTATTCAAACTGCGGAAAATAAGTAAAACGGAACGGAAATCTGCATACCACCGTTTTCATTTCAAAACTTGCACAAATCCTATTTAACACCCACTCGCCGTAACAATACGTCAACATACGGATCTTTCGAAATTCTACAATATGCAATAAGTATTTCCAGCTAAAGTTATGTTTGGTTGAAAAACAAAACGTAATGAAAAATTAACCATAAACAAACTGTGAATGCCTTCCAAATTCTATTCGACGAAACTATAATTATATGATATATAAGTTTAAGTGTATTTTATTATATGTCCCTAAAAATGAGTTTTGAGAAAATAAACCCACCTAAGGGGAGCACGGGATTTTGGGCGAAAAAAAACAATCTTTGTAAATAAGGCCAGGATAGACGCGAGATTTATTTTATTTATGCAAAAATTGAATAATGACCAAAGATAATTGCAAATGTCACTGACGTGACGTGAACTGACGTTGACACTTGACATTGACATTGTGAAATTCATTGACAAAGTTGTTGTAATTATGATTTTAGTTGTGAATTTTGTATTAAAACAACAGTGAAACTAAAGTGTTTTTGCAAAATTAGTGTTTTATGAAATTTTAAGAAAAAACGGTGTTACAAGCTGATTGTCTTGATTAAATGTAATAGCTAATACAGTGTTGTGTGTGCCTATTAAAACCTGTTGCCTACTAAACGTGTCATTTTCTTACACAGTTTCTTTTAATTTTTTTTTGTGGTGAACTAGACTCCGAACTAGCCACAAGCGGAGAGAGCGGGGAAGTTGACCCGGGCTGATCCGTGCTGCCGTTGAGGGTAGGATGGAAAAGGAAATTGATTTACTACCAAACGTAGCTAGAGCAGTTCATAGAAAACCGCGCTTGAAATCTGTCACCTAATCGACTATACATTTGTACTCGCTGATATGTAGTTGAATATGCACGCCCGAATTAAAATTACTTTAAAGAAAGTACCGTATTTATCGGATTCAACCTTATTCTGCATTATTACGGCAACTATTTTAAGTACAACCGTGGGAAGTTACATCATTTCATACCTAGCCACAGATCAAACGACGTTTTAGTAATTGCTACAAGAAAATATCAACTTTATACTCTCGAACATAATGATCGAAATTGCTTATCGCGTTGTCGCTCCAACGCATGCATGAGATAACACATCGTGATGCGACGCCCGTGCGAGCGAGACGATTGTGATAATAATAATAATAATAATAATAAACTTTATTTGCGTCAGATATGGTTACAGTCATGGTGTTACTTAAATAGTCGATCCACATATCCCACCTATTCGGCATGCAAAAAATTCAGAAAGATGTTGTTGTTATAAACATTGCATCATAAAATCTATACCAATAAAATAACACCTATATATGTCATGAGCATCGATTCTTAGTAAATGTTTCTTTTATAAATTCATAGTGGTCTTTTTTGAACCTTCATAATCAATTTATAATAATTATATTAAGCAAATCAGATTAACAATATTAGATAAACATACAATAAAATAAATCAAAATGTCAAGAACTTAAAACTATTTTTACATGTCAATTTCTATATCTACAATTTTTATAAATATATGAAATTAGTCAATTAAATAAAATGTACAATAAATCAGATTCAGTTTCCTTTTTTAATGTCATTCGGGCACTTAATAGGAAGAAGTAATAAATTCATATCCTTTGCTTGAAAGTAGTCGTCTAATGAGTATAAACATTTATTAATAAGCCATCTAGTCAGTTTGTTTTTAAAAGTGTTAAAAGCATAATTTTTAAATTCATTTGGCAATTTATTATATATTTTAATTGTCATGGGGTAACAGCTATGTGCATACAGTGTAGTTTTCATATTAGGTACATGCAATCTATTACCATTTTTTGTATTAAATTTACAATTTTTGGCCCATTGCATAAATAGATCAGGGTGTTTTTTAACAAAGATACAGCATTCCAACACATATAGGGAATAAACTGTGAGTAATCCTAGTTTCGGAAATAAAGGTTTGCATGAAGTCCTTTGGTCTACATTACAAAGTCCACGTACACATTGTTTCTGTGATATAAATAATCTTTTAATCTCTGTAGAATTTCCCCAAATGACAATACCATACCTAATATTAGAAGCAACGTAGCCATGATAAGCTTGAAGCGCCGTTTTCAAGTTGCTGACTTTTGCTAGTTTCCATAGAGCGAATCTGTTAATTTTGCTACAAACTTTGTCAATGTGAAGCTTCCAAGAACATTGACTATCTATTTTTATACCCAGGAAGTCACCGACATCACATTCAGCCAAAGTATTGTCCTCATAAGCTACTTCAATATCATTTGTTGGTTGTTTCCGATTGTAGAATCTTAAATATTTTGTTTTCCCTAGATTTACTTTCAAGCCGTTTAATTTTAGCCAACTTATTATATTGTTAACTGTCTCATTAATTAATGTTTGGTAGTTTTCAATTTGATTGTCAGTTATAACTATCGATATATCGTCCGCAAACAGAATGCAGTACTGATCAGTTGCGTCTGGTAAGTCATTGATATGTATCAAAAAAAGTAAGGGTCCAAGTATGCTGCCTTGAGGAACTCCCACTTTAGGTTGTAAGATACTAGACCTAAAAGCACCTTCCTCATTCTGATTTGTTATTTGTTTAATCTCAACATACTGCGATCTGTTTGTTAAGTAAGATTCTAGCCATTTGTAAGCATTACCCCGCAGGCCATATATCTCACATTTTTTCAGTAGTATTTTATGTGAGACTAAATCAAAAGCCTTGCTCATGTCGAAAAATACTGCTGTAGTTGGTATATTTTTGTCAATGTTTTCAGTTATTTTTCTAACCAGATCGAAAGCAGCCAGTGAAGTAGATTTACCTTTTTGAAATGCATTTTGTTCGCGTCTAAATACATCGATTTTATTGAAATATAAGGTAATTCTGTTGTGCATTACCTTCTCAAATATTTTCGAAATAACTGGAACTAATGCAATTGGCCTGTAATTGTTAACAGTTTCTTGATCGCCTTTCTTATATATAGGCTTGACAACTGATAGTTTCAATTTTTCGGGAAATGTTCCTTGAATAAATGATAAATTTACTAAGTAGCATAAGACAGGAGTTAGAACAATGGCACATAGTTTGATAATTTTGGTACAGAGGCCATCGAAGCCAGTGCTGCCTGTAATTTTCAAAGACCTTATGATTTTTAAAATTTCGTCATTAGAAGTTGGTTTCAAGAATATACTAGAACCAGTACCGTTAACATTTTTGAATATGTCAACATTAGACGTCGAATTAGGTTGCTCAATCAAAGAATTTACAAAGTAGTTATTAAATTCATTGGCAATGTCCGTAGGGTTTGTCACAGGTTTATTTTTAATTAATATCTTATTAATGTGCGGGTTATTTACGAAGTTGTCATTTTTAATAATGTTCCATGTAGCTTTACATTTATTTTTAGAATTAATTACGTAATTTTCATTAATAAGTTTGCGGGAATTATTTATACAACTCTTTAAGATTTTAGAGTACCTGTGATATTTTAACTGATTAGTAGTATTGCGCACAGAGTAATATGTAAATCTCAATTTCCGTTTAGTAGCACATGATTTCCTTAGACCTTTAGTAATCCAACGACGAGCCATGGCTCGGTTTTTCATCTTTACTCGTTTTATCGGAAAGCACAGATTGTAGAATAAGATCAGATCATCATAGAAGTTATTAAAAGCGATGTTTAGTTCTGATTCATTAAATACTGTCGACCAAGTGAGCTTGGAAAGAGCTTTGCTGAATTTCCTAATGTTGTCTGGGTTATAGTCTCGTTTCAGGATAAACCACTCTTTCGGAGGTATACTTTTCTCTTCAACAGTAAATGATATGGCTTGACCAGTGTTGTGGTCTGATAAACCCAACTCGTGCAATGCGCTATTCACATTTGTAATGTTGCTAATGATTTGGTCTAAGCAGGCTTTGCCTCTAGTAGGCAATTCAATATGTATTTGGAAATTAAAAGATTCTATTAGTCTTCTATATTCCTGACTTTGCTTTGTACATTTTAATAGGTCAATATTAAAGTCCCCCATAATTATTATTTTTATTTTTGTTTTACTACGCAATTTTTCCATTAATGTTTGCAAGCGATTTAAGAAGTCAAATGGGTTTGAATTTGGGATTCGATAAATACATATAATTATACATTTATATATCGGTATATCAATTCCACAGGCTTCAAATACAAATTCGTGGCTAAGTTCTTTCACAAAAGATAATTTCGTAAATTCAATATAATCTCTACACAGTATACATACTCCTCCGCGTCTTTGTTTTGCCCTTGTATAAGAATCTGCTATTTTAAATGTGTTCAATTTAAGGTTTTGTTCGTCCTCAGACCTAAGAAAAGTTTCACTGAATCCAATTATATCTATGTCAATATTCTTCATCCTTAATTCATCTAGAGTAAGTTCTAATATATCAAGTTTACTTAATATCCCTGCTATGTTCTGGTGGAAGACAGTCAGAAATTTTGAATCGTTATTTAAGTAGGAATCATTCAAACCTCTATTTACGTAATTGTTTGTCTTAATTTTATTGTTATTGGGCACGAAAAAAAGCACGCTTTATTTTCGACGGCTTAAAGTAGCATGGGATAGTACCCTGTTTAGTCTCTTTTCTTTGCTGTGAAATTATCGAGTCAATTAAAGCTCGCAAGTCATTAAATAAAATTTTCATTCCAGTTTTATTTATGTTACCAGTAATGCTATTGAACATTCTAAAGGTGTAATCTAAATTGCAGTTGGAATCTAACACATAAGCATATTTATGAATTTTATTACTTTCGTAAAGTTTTAAATTAAACCTTTCAATCCGTTCATTAAATATCATAGAAGCTTTGTTACATTTATATGTCGGAGTACAAATAATAACATTTGTATTTTGAACCTTTTCTAATGCATTTCTAATGAGATCTACTAACTGACTATAGTTTTCCGTATTACGGAAATCTGTTTCGCCTATAAAAACTATACAATAGTCGTCCAAAGTAAATGTTTTTAGTTTTGATTCAATGCCCCTTAGCAATTCTATCAATGTTACATACGGGGTGAGATAGTGGCAATAGTCAAACTCACCAAATGTACGTTCAATATTTTGAAGGTTATTAAGGCCCATCGTACTACTAACAACACACAATTTTTTCTTCCTCCGTATGTGTTTCTGGAAAGGCATGTTTGCTTCCGTAATGTTTTGTTTATTATAACGTATGTCTGTTGTCTCTGCATCTTCTCTATACCTTATTTCTTTTAGGTTGTCAGCTTTAGACTGCATGTTGGTGATAATATTGGATAATCCCGTATCACTGTTACCTATCGTATTTTGATTAGTATTTACATTTTCACTGCATTCATCAGCATCAATATCATCATTCGTTAAGGTATCAAAGTTTGCTGATATGACGTTGCATGTCGAGTGAGAAGGTGATTGTTCTATATCATGATACCTTGCTCGTTTCTTCTTTTTCTTTAATGATGATATTGGAGTTTGCACTTCTGAAAGCCCTACCTTTTTCAACATTTTAATTATACTTTTGCAATTTTCCAGTATACTGACACCTTAGATCATTTAACCTATGGATGCGGTACGCAACAAATCGCAGTATACATTTTTCTGCCACTTTTCGCGGGAGGCGAGGTAAACACGCTACGCACACTACGAAAATGTTTACGAACACACACTATGAAAATATTACCCTACAATGAAGAAACACACACACATCGACAAATTAACGTGTATCTATGCAATCCCCACCACAAAGAATTAATGTCCCTAGTGATGTGACACAAAGAATGAGTAACTATTTGGGTCGTCGTGAGTGAATGATTGAAATGTTACAATAAATTGTATTTTTATTACTATACCCTGTTCGGCTAGAGTTAATAAAAATACAATAAAGACAGGGTTTCTTAAACTAGTACTACAAAGCGAGGCCTGCTAATTATTTTTAAAATGCTTTAATTAGTTTTTTGTGTCAAATACAGCAATTTCACTTGCTATTTAGCTGATCGACTGATATAAATATATATTGAAAAAGGCACGGACCACGAGTCTGTGGAGAGTTAACTATGTATTAAATAATATATATACAGCATGTCCCAAAAAATAGTGTCAAGCGAAAGTCCAGAGTTAGAGCACCTCTTGGAGTACCCGAATCACCCCCATGTATGTTCCGCGATTATTCGTAGTTTTAGAGTAATAATTTTTTTTCTACCTTTTTGAAAATTTCGATCTAAAGAACTTAAAAATTTTTAATAAAAAAAAGTTGAACATATTTTAATGTTTTTCTTTATGCCACTGAATTATCTTTAGTGCTTCTTTTATGTCTAAAATAATCAGCTTCGTAACTTTAGTGGAAATTTAGAAAACAGTAGTGTAAAGTCAAAATTTGAATGTTAGTTAATAATTACTTAAAAATTCATCTTTAAATTAAAAATCTAAACAGGCGAATTCATGGTTTCTAAGTATGTGTAAAAACTTCTCTAGACTCTCTGCTTTCATAATAATTTAAAAAAAAAAGTACTTAATAGGGCTACTTTGGTTTAAATCGGCCATCAAAAACAGCAAGGTGAAAATTTCATAAAACTCGACTTCTGAATCATTTTTTTTCTAAATTCTAATTATTTATTAATAAACCAAAAATGATTGTAGAAAAGCTAAAAATTTATTATTTGAAGGTCAAAAATAACTGTTCCTGCTGCCATCTTTAATAACCTTTGAAGGTTTATTATAATTTAATAAATGAAACAAAACATTATTTTCAAAGTATTTATTATTCGATCGCTTAAAGAAAGTTTTCAAAATGACGACCTTCGTGCTCAATACATATTCTACATCGTCTAAAAAAGTTTTCTTTTAAATTTATAAATGCAATTCTGTTGTTTTTTTATTGTTTCTTCCGCTTGTCTTAATGTTGTTCTTAACACTGTGACGTTTGTAATGACGTTTGTCTTGCATATCCATAAAAGTAATGCATAAGAGCATATTCTTGCGATGAAAAAGACATCACAAAATGAAGAGCTTGAAAAGTCCGTTAAGAATGCCAAATTTGTCAAAATCCCGTATTCACACAAAACCAAATCGTAATCGCACTCAAGGTCCGTAAAGAAAGCAAAGTTCGTCAAATAATCACAAATGAGCGTATCGTACGTAAGGCGCAAACAAAAGCAGGCAAACGACTGGCGCCAGAACACAATAGGCGCTCGGACTACACCCCCCGCCTCATCCCCTTGTCACAAAGAATAGCATTCCTCAGTTACAGTTATCCATTTCACCAATGAGAGTGAGAGAGATAGCAATAATGCGGTCTCTTTCATATCCTCTCACTCGGGCAATTTTTTAGCAGGTAAGTACTGCGGTACATCCAACACTACAACCGATGTGATCCGCGAGAAAAATATTTGAATATGGGTTTCATGTAGTTAATTTTTGCTAAATTGTAATTAATCTGAACCTTAGAAATTATAAAAAGACCAGATATTTTTTTTTATCATCTGATAGGAATTTGGTAAATTTTATGAAATTTTCACCTCGCTGTCTTTGATGGCCGATTTAAGCCAAAGTAGCCCTATTAAGTACTTCTTTTTTTAAATGATTATGAAAGCAAAGAGTCTAGAGAAGTTTTTACACATACTTAGAAACCATGAATTCGCCTGTTTAGATTTTTAATTTAAAGATGAATTTTTAAGTAATTATTCACTAACATTCAAATTTTGACTTTACACTACTGTTTTCTAAATTTCCACTAAAGTTACGAAGCTGATTATTTTAGACATAAAAGAAGCACTAAAGATGATTCAGTGGCAAAAAGAAAAACATTAAAATATGTTCTACTTTTTTTTATTTAAAATTTTTAATTTCTTTGGATCAAAATTTTCAAAAAGTCAGAAAAAAAATTATTACTCTAAAACTACGAATAATCGCGGAACATACAAGGGTTGATTCGGGTACTCCAAGAGGTGCTCTAACTCTGGACTTACGCTTGACACTATTTTTTGGGACACCCTGTATATATATACACGGTTATTTTTTTATCACCCTGGTTATTTTAAGGGTGGCTTCAGGACACGGTAGAAGAATTATTTAACCATTAATAATAAAATTTACTCACCTGTTTAATTAGATATTTATTATCTAAAATATCCAAAAAATACTGCACTGGTATGGACACTGAGTGAAGTTGTAGGCAAAACATTGAATGAACGCGAACTGGCAACAACGTCGCCGATTCAAAGTCATCACTGAGTTGATCACAATTTCACCTTCCTACTTTACGGGCTTACTTAGGACCGGCAAAACAAAGTTTTTAAAGAAAACAAACTACTAGGTAGGTATTACGGTTATGGTAGGTTGTTTTGGCGTAGTTAAAAAATTGGAATCAACTTTAAATACTTACCTACCTAGGAAACAATTTAAATCAACTTTAGTTCTAATAACAAAAGAGTTCTAAATGTAAAGGAAGTCCTCTAACTCATACATAGTCGTGCACGTTTAAAACTATACATGACCACAACAACATATCACTTTGGTTAGTGTTCAACGTCTCGAAATGCAGTTTTCGCTTCCAAGTCTTACGTTTGTGGGTTCACTTTCTTACACCAAACACTTAATTTCACTTCACAAGTAAAAGTCTACGGTCTACCGGAGTAAGGTCTGTGTATTCGCGAGATGTGTTAAATTGAAACTAAAATTCGAATGCGCCCGATTGCCGCGTGTCAGGCGCGGGCGCGACATCGCGATACGTTTACACGCGCCGGGCTCAAAGGCGAACTAAAGCCGGCGAGCCGGCCGGCTCGTGCCGACAAGCGACAGCAAACAACAAAGCGCCGGCGCACAGTGGTCCGGATTTTCAAAAAGGTGGACATAGGATCGAAAATGCTTATTTAACTTAACAAAAAATTGTTTCGCATAGGAAATTTAACGCTGATTAATACTTATTTCTACAACTTATCAAAAAAACTGCTCCTTCACGTCAAAAAAAAATATTGAAAATAAAAATGTATGGGAGAAAATCTATTTTATTTTTTTTCTCCGTTCAGTATCAAAGTATAGCAAGCAAACCTCATATTCTGGTAAGTACTTATTGTCCTTAATACGACGACATATAAATTGCTTGCGTATCCCTGCGGCCTTGGCGCCTACGATGCTATAAAGTTTAAAAATTTTATGTTGAATTATCTTATTATTATTAACGAGTTTTTCTATTAAAATTAATCCAAAATATATTTTTTAATAAAACAAGCCCCCCGCGTGCCCCATCCTTTTATTAGGCTCGCCCCCTATTACTTGGGACTTAAATATAACTGGCGAAATTACAGTGTACTATAGTGTAGTATACACCTTTGCCTTCGGGGAATATAAAGCGTGACGTTATGATAAAATAAGCATTTTTGCTTATTTTTGTTTTAAATAATCTTCTGTTGATTATTCTTTCATCTGTTGATATTTCCTGTTGATAAATCATGGTTGATATTGGTGGTTATACTACTAGTGTGACTTATCTTGAAAGAAACAATTAGAAATAGATTTAGCCCTGAAAATGGCTTTTTCTGAAGTCTTGAAAATTACTATTTTAAGTCATCATCATCATCCGAGCGTTATCCCGGTTGCGACCTTACGGGCCGGGCGGACCCCGGGCCCGTAAGGTCGCAACCGGGATAACTTATCTTCCAGTCTAACCGGATACGGCTGAATATCACGACCCTTTGACTATTTTAAGTAGTCCTGAAAAGGACCACAACTTAACTACTACTACTAACAAACTCAATTCTAACAATTACAACATCACTAAATCTGTCACGTTTACATTAATGGATCATGTTCAGACTGCAACTCCTGTAGATCCATATTTTCGGTTTCTTCTGTTACTACCTCAGGCAATAACAAAAGCTCTTTAACATCTGGAAAAAAATCGAATTGCTTTGAGTTGCTGTATTTTGGTCGAATATGGGATAAATATGGGTCTGAACTAATTAAAAAATTATGAAGCAAGTCCTCGTTGGTCTTTATCCTGTTAAATTTTCTTGTGTGAGACTCACGAACTCTTCGAAATTCTTTATTTCTTGCTTCTCCAGCTTCTTCGGAAAGAATGCCAATTGGTAGGAGGCCAAAGTGATGACAAATGTCTGCACCGTGTATGAGTAGCTTGTGCACACTTGCGGGCATATAAAACCATGGGTATAGATGAACAAAGATCTCAGCTGTTTCTCTGCAATAAGTCCTGAATTTTTCAATATCTATGGCACATCCTGATGAAATCGTTTGAAGAATAACCGCAAAATGCTTCAGCAGGTCTTTGTCAACATTGGTTATTTCGGCAGATTTCTCATAATCTCTAAAAAACCTTCTGGCTGTGTTTCCGTCGTTTGTGGTTCCAAAGCCTTTCTTCACAAAATCCACAAGTATTCCCATTTGCTGTTTGAATTCTTCTTGTGTCAAATGTTTCTTCGCAGCTTTTAGTTGCTTGTTAGCACCTCGTGCAGTCCACATCTCAAAGTCCATGTTGTAAGATATGTGTAGAATACACTCCATACAACGAATCCACATATGAAGAGTAGAAAGTCCATATTTATAAACATCTTCTCGAACAGGTCTTGTAAATACTTCTGACAGCTTGTTCATCTCAGTTGGCTTAGCAAGGCAAATATTGCAGGCAGATGCAGACGAAGTATCCGTTATAATAGTGGCCACTTTTCCGTCGATCATTGTCATATGAAGCTTGTGACTAATCTCTAGCCCTGCCCATTTTGTAGAATCGATGTTTTTTATTTCTTCCTTCAATGCAGCTTCTTCTTGCTTGATGTATTCTGCTGTCTCTTTACAAAACTCGAACTTAATGGGCCTGCAATAATGTGTTGAAGAAGGTGTTGGGTTTTCCCATATGGTGCTATTATTAGAAACTAATTTAAGAGGGACAAGACTTGACATGAAAACCGATGAATCACTGAAGTCTACATCTTCACTCCTTTGCTTGTAGGTACTTTGTGAAGAAGCACCATCAAAACCCCATTTACTAATTAACTTCAATCCTTCAGTTTACGAATCAATCTGGGTACCAGTAATTTGAAGAATCTTCTGGACTGTCAGATCCAATAGGGCTTGAAGCTTCACTCTGGCTCCTCTCTCAGTAATTTCTAAATCATGAGGATAGCATCCATTTTTAGCTTCAAGGAGTTTGTGATACGATGGTAACACTGGAACTTCACAATCTAACAGCGCTTTCCTTAAACACAAGTATTTCCATTTTGACAGGTTCAATGATGTATAAAGACCAAGAGCATAATCTCCATCAAAAGTTTTTTTCGTATTTTTCTTAAACAATGTGGCTTGAACGATAGCAACACTATCAGGGTTCTTCGTTATATGGTCAATAACACGAGCTAAGTCATTCTTCTTGTCTATCCTAAGTTTTTCGACTAATGCAAAAGTAAGTTCTTCCGGCGAATAGTCCAAAAGAGACTCTGAACGTCTTTTCTTCTGTTTGTTGCTGAGGTCAACAAAAGGCTTCCTAATCTGAACTTCGGTAGATGTGCCCACAGTTGTTGTACTAGATGTCGACGGAATCACAGCTGTTGTAGTATCGATGTCAAATGAATTTTTGTCTGACGATATGTTTTCGATAACTTCATCTTGGGCTTGAAAAATCTCGGATAAATTAACAGTAGTGCAATTTGGCCAACTAATATTTGATTGTAACCACGCAGCATGTCTATTCATGAAAGTTTTCTGATTTCTAGAAGCACTTGTCCATCTGCGATTGATATTACTGACGTAGTTCTTCAAAAAGGTCTTGATTATTATTTCTAAATCTTGTGAACATGTTTCAACTGGGATATGTAGAATAATAGCTTCATAGAGTCGTGCCCAATTTTTCATATCTCCTTCAACACGGAGGAACATAAAGATGTCCAAGTTTGTTACAAATGCAGCCATAACGAAACTCACTAAACTTTCACACAGCACGGATAATTAGATATGTTGCTTCCTCAAGGGTTGAGAAACAAGTGCCTTTAATTGTTTCATGCACAGATATTTATAACAAACACACGCGCGCAAGTAGTGACTGACAAAATTAGTACCACATCTTCAACAGCCAATCAGCGTCGTCGATGTCTCCGGTGGTGGGGGTAAATGATTCTTATATCACAGGAGTCGTTTCAGTCAGTTACAAATAGGCAACGAATCAGCACGTGACTGTTGTTGAAGACTTTTATTACTATTTTTTATTAAAATAAAATGAAACAAATGCTGGAATGCGTATGTTTTAATTCTTATATAATTAAGAAATTATATTTTAAATTCAGCATAATTGAAAAACTCGATAATAATTAAAAAAATAACCAATTGAAATTTTAAACTTTGAATCGTCGTAGGCGTCAAGGCCGCAGGGATACGCACGCAATTTATATGTCGTCGTATTAAGAACAATAGGTACTTACCAGAATATAAGGTTTGCTTGCTATACTTTGATACTGAACGGAGAAAAAAAATAAAATAGATTTTCTCCCATACATTTTTATTTTCAATATTTTTTTTTGACGTGAAGGAGCAGTTTTTTTGAAAAGTTGTAGTAATAAGTATTAATCAGCGTTAAATTTCCTATACGAAACAATTTTTTGTTAAGTTAAATATGCATTTTCGATCCTACGTCCACCTTTTTGAAAATCCGGACCACTGTGCGGCGCTCGGCGCCGGCGCCGACTGTCTCTGTCTTTCACTATTGTAGTGTCTAGTGCAATAATAACTCTTATTTCAAACGAGTTGTAGATTGATCTTGCTTGAATTAATAACGCGACGTTGCCGCATTTTCCTAAGCCCGTAGTAGTAAATGCTTTATTCATTCATAATCTTACCTTATCTTGTAGTAAACAAGAACAATGTCTATAATTTAATATTATTGGCGGATAAAATTTAAAAAATATAACCACATGTTTTTTTTATTGATATGAGTCGTCTAGCGTCTACCGAGCTGCCTCTAAAATTTTCCAGTACGATAAAAAAATAACCGTGTATATTTTCAGTCATAGGCGTAGGTATAATGTTTTGATGGGGAGGGGGGGGGGACGAATTCGTATTTTCAGTTAAAGAAAGACAAAAGACAGTAAGCGCTCCGACGCGTAAGTAATTAGAACGACACTCCGGAGTGCGATCAAAACAATGACTAGTGTGACTTGACTTGCGCCACGCTTCTATCTGAACCCGTCGAAACAAGTTAGCGCGGGGTGCAGTGGGAGGGTGGGGGGATACCGAGAATGTCTTAGATGTTTTACGTGGGAATTGTTACTACCAAGAACTCATTTCTGATTTTATTAGGTACATGTCTACCTACATAGTTATAAACATGTTTAATAGGTAGGCACTTTTTCGTTTAGCTTTGCTCGTATGGTAGAAATTTGCTATCTCGTGCAAGTAAAAAGCGAGATAGCAACTTACTGCCATACAAACAAAATTAGTATTTCAGAAAACCTTTCATTTGTGATAGGGCCCAACGTGTTATAACGCTTGGGACGATATCGGGCATTTTCCTTTAAGTTGCACCAAAAAATGTGAGTTAAAGTAAACATAAAATTCCTTGCTACACGAATGTGGCATTAATTCTACCATTTTAGCTTAGTAGATTGTTACTACTATGAAAGTTTTTATTTACATATAGTAAGACATGTTATATGTTATTCATTTGTCATAACGTGACGTTGAAAGTGTTTTTGTTTACATTGCCCGTACAAACTTCAAAGCCACTAAAATAAGAAGAAAAGGCTTTATTGTGTGATTTTAATAATGATGTTGCATTATTAAAGTTTTCTCTGACGACGACGATGACGACAATCACTTGCTTTGTGGTCTTTACTGATGTCCCCAACAACTTGCTGCATAAAGCAGGTGGCATGAAATCGCAATGCAACGCGGAAACGAAACGAAAACGCGGTTAATGGTGACCGCAAACAATAGTTTTTCTATTTTGTCTGCTGTCTGGCAGTCAACGTGTAAAATTATATAGAAGTACAGTTGAATAAAATATACTTGAAAGTTTATGAACATTTTGCATCTTTTCAGTCTTTTAAACAAAAAACTAAAAGTACAAAAAAATAATTAATTTTTTTGTACTTATGACCTCAACTACAACATTTTAGAGGATGTTATTGACATTTTTCTATCTGGAGTAAACTTACATTGCATTTTGTAAAATACCAATATAGATTATTTAATAGGCTTAAAATCAAGTGAGACGCAGTCGAAAAATTGTTTAGAGTAAGTATGTATATTGTATGGCCGACTTAACCATGAGGTGTACGGCCATTAAATAAAGAAAAAAAAAGTATATTGTATAGAAAAAGATTTTTTAAACTACAAAGCAAAGTTAAGCAATATAAGAGGTAATAATATAATATTTTCTTTATATTTTTTTGTTCTATTATATTACACGTGAATTTCTATTTTAATCTTATATCTGGTTAAACAAACTCCGGAGTGAATGAATGATAAATAAAAATATGAATCAGCATCATTCACTCACGTTGTCCCAGCACTAAGCAATAATGCCCGTGTCACAGATAATATAATGCCCGTGTATTGTGTTGAGCTACCATCGTACCATTGTATTTTTCTATCGTAACGGCATAAAAAATACTTCAAAATTGTAAACAAAGGAAACACGGTAATGTATATTTTATACTTAAAAGTGATAGGAAACGCTATAATCTCGAAGATTTGAGTAGCTGGATCACCTTTTGCAAGAGGAAACTGTACAATTAACCATTTTTTTGGAGCTCTTAGTGCGACACGAAAACGACACCAAATGGCAGCGGCCGCGCGTCAACTAGTTTTATATAACGTGTATGGTCATATGGTCAGCGTAAATTGGCAGAGGGGTTCGCCCAGCGTTGCCGTCTCCCGTATGAATGCTCTAAGACTGACACTGACGCGACATGGTTATGATTAAAATAATTGTTTTTGATTGGTTTTTAAGTATAAATCGCATATTTGAATACATGATAAGATGTGTAATGAGTTTACTCACGCAAAATATGAAATCCCGTCTTTTTTCTGCCGTTTCTGGCTATTGTTATCACAACTTTTGAACGAGCACTTCGGCATGTTGACGTGCCGACAGCTTGACGTGCCGACTTACTATGGAAAAGAACTGCACGAGTCGCGATTGGGCAGTTCTTCACCGGCCCACTTTTCGAACGTTCATGCGTTATCTACGTTTGGTAGTAAATCAATGAAGGGAACACAATATTCAGGGTCATAAGCCCGCCTCCTTCCCCTTGACTGCAGCCAGCGGGACCCAGGCCTGGAAGTTCTGGGTTTCACCTGTGACTAGATTCGTCGGCCTCCCCACTCCGAGCTAGTAGTAGAGCAAATGGTGATGAGGTTGTGAAAGTGTTCATCCATCATCATCATCTTTTGCGAGGGAGAAAGATTGTAACGTAATCTTTGAAGTATTACTTGTTAAATTTGTAAAAAAGTCAAGTTTTCAAGTCAACGCATCATATAATAGTCCGTTGGTAATGTGATTTTTTTATAAAAAAAGTGGGTTTTCTTTGGTTCCCTTTAACACAAGAAAATCTTACACTTCACATCGATGATTAAATTGTACAGAACGAAAATTTGATACTAAGCGTAACAACTACATAGGATATGAGGGAGTCTAGGAAAGTATTAAGTAAAAAAAGAAAGTACCATGTAAGAATTTATATTATCATGAAAAATTGTGCCATTAAATAAATTGATAGGTTTCATTTAATTGATAGTTTTTATTTAGTTCCTGGTAACGTGGGGCACATCTTTTAAAATAAATTCTCATTAAATTTTACTAGAAATATTATGAATTGACAGTCTTCAAGGTAGTTATATTAATTTACTAAATGACCCGGTCAAGCGGTGATGTGGCTCTGTAGTTATGATTACAACGCCATATTAAATATATAAATAATAAATTAGCTTACACCGTCATCTGTGAGAAACTTAGGGAACTTACAAATAATTTCAAACCATTTAATTTGCAATAATAAATATTGAGGTCAATAATTGAGATAAAAACTACCCTATCTTATAAGTTGGACCAACTTACATGCAATAAATCAAACATCATCAAAATTTGTTAATATTTTCGGAGTTTATCACGGACAAACACTGTGACACGAGATTTTTATAATTTTAGAATAGTGGGCCCGGCAGATGGTGTCTTGTCCGATTACTGCACCATCTACCGGGTCCAGTTGTACGTATAAACCTTCCCTGAACTTATTCCAATACATACAGAAAATTTCAAAAGAATCGCTAGAGTCGAAGAGTTTTTTCGAGACTAACACACAGCGTTTTATTTTTATACTCAAACTCAAAAATCTTTATTCAATATGGACCTTTACAGGCACTTATTAACGTCAAATAAATAAAAGAATCTAATTAACCAACAAATTAATTAACAATGTAAGAAACTAAGACAAGCAATGAATGTAATGTACCTTGTATGTACATACACCTGATACACCCCAACCATTCAGTTCATAATAAGGATGTATGCAAATACAAGTAAAATGAATAAAAAAAGTTCACTTTACACCTGTTTGGAAATTGGGAGAGCATTCTCAAGAAACAGGCAAGAAACTACAAATAAGACCTGTAGAATATTACTACATTGCGTTAGTTCTGAGCTTCCTTTCTGTACGAGCCTTATTCACGCACTCCAAACAGTGAAAGAATTCGCACGAATGTGATATCACCCGATCCAATTATCTGATACAGGCACATCAATGCGTTTTATGTTTCGTGTTCACTTAAAAAGCCCCGTTTCTGCGAGAGAAAGTTAAGGAGCTTTCTTAAATTATACTCCACATAGGGTTTTTGGAGTGACATTGTGTGATATGCCTTTTTTGGTAGTATATTTATTTAAAAAAATAGGTTTTGTCGTGGACTTAACAGCTACTGTACTGGACTGCAGAAACGGGATACAGTATACTATTAAATAGTATAAAAGAAATTGTCTTTTTTTTCTCTTCTCTATACTTCTTTACATCTATCAATCAACGTCAAAGTTAAAGTACGTTCGTTTATACAAAACTGGCTTACCGTCGACAGCTTCACCCACGTTATTTTCATGTTTCCCGTGGGAATTTTTTTCTGTGGGTTATTCTATATTTGCCTAAAGTAAAAACAAAGCAAACTAATGCAAAAGCGTTTTAAAAAGCCCCGTTGTTGACGTTAAGCACCTGTTAGTATGATACTCAAACAAAAAACAAAATTCAACCCTTATTTCACATTTCTAAGGCGGGAATTTTCAAAAATGCTTAAGTATGTGTTTACACATTTTTAATTATCAGCTTCAATACAAAATTCAAATCATGGCTTCTAAGCTTCAAAAATGACGGACTTTCATACAAACATTCAAGCCGATTTTACCCCATTGAGGCCTGAATTTCGTAAAATCCGTTCGTAGATGACAATTCCTATTCATAAAATAATTTTCAAGTTATCCCGATTAATGTTAATTGAATCTTTTTGCTTTTATTTATAACATATATTTCTTTCACTATGTGCTAGATGGTAAGTGGTAAGTACGTTATGTTAGTGTTAACGCCTGCGTAGTAATTGTACATACTAATTAAGGCGTTAAGCTGTTGGCAACATTAGTGTTAATTATACATTCGTTGCTTCGTCATTTGAGATTAGTTAATAATTGTAGTAACACGTATCATGTCGCCTTTCATCCACTAAGTTAAAAGTAGGTATTCACATTTTCTTTTTTTTTTTGATGGTGGTACACACCTTCCTAGAGACACCAACCATATAGTCACTCATTCGCGTTTTAGTGCTTCGCCGATCACCACGTATCCTACTTAATTTCTTAGAAAACGTTACTATGCCGAAACGAAGCCATAAGGAGGAAGATAGTGATTACTTACGCAAGAAAATAAGAAAGATAGAAATTATATTAAAAATGCGCGAAAAGCGTACGCGCAATCGAAAAATTTCAAACAATAGTAGCTCGTCGTGCCCAGCCTCATCGGCGGTGGTACTTCTGACGTTATCAGGAAACGAAGGTACGCAGGTGTTAAATAATATTATACTTATTTATAAAAAGTGGTTAACATTTGTATCACTTAATGTGATGTAATGTGTTCCTATATTTATATGGGATTATTTTATAACGAATGACCACCACTGGTTTTAATATTGTGTAGTGTACATCTATGGATATCTGACAGAGGTGTATTCTTCTGTGTCATATGTATTTTTGGACACACAGTTACCTGTTTGCGACACAAACGTATTGCAGGTGGATGTGAAGTGCAATCAGAGGTCGACATAGTCTCGATTGTAGAAGAGATCAATTCAGATCCATTCACTTCTATGGCTGCAACTGCAACAACAGCTTTACAGCCTTTAGATTCTACCGAACTACCTGCAAATGTGAGCAGTGAACCAGTTCGTGTTGAATTGGATGAAGAAATTTTAAGTCTTTTGGGTGAAACACCCTCCAAAAAAATGGGCCCTGATATTCATCAAGATTTAGCTCCGCGACTAGGACATATTGCAACTACGGGTTTAACTAAGTAAAATAGAAAGGAACTTCTAGAAAAACATCTTATTCCCAAGAACTGTATAAAAATAAACACACCATAGTTGAGCCCCAAGATAAAGGCAGCCTTATAGGAAATGCTTGTTAAGAAAGATAAAGCATTAGAAAATAAACAAATACAGCAGGCAGCTGCTATAACTTGAATTGGTGACGCTCTGACCAGATTATTTTCTTCAGAACTTAGAGACCAGTGAGTCTAAAAACTGTTAATCGAGGCCAGCCGTTTAATGTTGCGATGCACAACATACCGAGTCAAAAAACAAGACGCTTTTTTATTTGCTCAGCAGTAAAAAATGACATAAAGGAGCAACTGTACAATGCTGAAATGGACAGTTTTCTTTTTGGGGAAAAATTTGCCGACACTCTCAAAGCCGCAAAGGCGATATCGAAGTCTGGTGCTGAGATAAAGATTACTTCATCAACCAAAAAAAAAAACACTTGCGGCGACAAAACCAAAGCAACCTTTAAATCGTCCTTTAAACCAGAAGCCTCCGCTCCCGAGATCCAGGCAGGTGGGAGCACCGCGGAGGACGGAGCTGGCCCCGCCGCCGCAGGCACCGCGTCCGCCGCGACAACAGCAGCTGCCGCGACCGCCGCCGCGCTCGCAGCAGCACCTAGGCCCACGTCGCTAGATTCGGGTATGTTCAGCAAGTCGTTTAAATAATTATTACGATAATTGGTAACTTTTAACTGATGACCCGGTTATATTATCATGGATAAAGGGTTATAAGATCCCTTTTCCAGAACTATTCATCAATTATGGGAACCTAAACTGCCAACCTTGTCAGCTTCTGAATCTTTACAATATAGAGTGGTCATTACTGAATTGATTGATTCAGGACCTATTTCACCTTGTCAACCAAGTGAAATAAACAGTTCTTGTCTAGCTATTTTATTATTAAACAACCAATATGTAAAAACAGATTTTTTTAAAAACTTAAAACCTATAAATAAATTCATAACAACACGGCATTTTAAAATTGAAGATTACAGAACTACAATGAAATTAGTTTCAAAAAACAGTTTCATGGCCACCCTAGATTTAAAAGATGCCTATTTTTTAATTTCAATCCACCCAACTTATAAAAAAATATTTAAGGTTTATATCTAAAGAGAAACTATACGTTCATTCTTCCCTTTGGCCTTAACACAGCACCATTTGTATTAACAAAGTTGCTTAAGCCGGTGATATACTTACTTCGATCCTTAGGCCATATGTGTACTATTTTCTTAGATTATATTTGTGTCATTGGGATTACCAAAAATTTTTAGCAAATATTGCTGAAACTAAATATATTTTAGAGTCCTTTGGATTTATTATCAACATTGAACGACACGGTTAGCGCAGAGGTCGAGTGATCGCCTACTGCGCAACGGGTCGCGGGTTCGATTCCCGTACGGGATAAAAATTTGGTATGGCCTACAGAAATTTGTTCCGGACTGGGCGTATGTGCATGTGATATTCTATGTTTGTAACTGCACCCACGACACAGGAGAAAATCCTAGTGTGGGGCGACGTTTTTTTTAAAGAGATTTGTATGATTCCTAACACTAGTTGTAGATTTCTTGGTTTTATAACAGACACGAACAAATTTCATATATGTTTAACACAAGATAAAATAAATATTATTAAAAAATAATTGCTTCATTTTCAACATAAGACAAATAGTAAAATTCGACGTTTCGCTCGACTGCTGGGACTTCTCACCTCATCCTGCCCAGCAGTACAGTATAGTTGATTGTATACCAAACAAATGAAGAGATGCAAATACCTTGCTTTATGAAATAACAATAGCTACGACAGCTACAACAATTGCAAACAGATTTTTCCTGGTGGATAAATTCCATTGATGAAACATTTAATCCTATTAGACAAGACTATTACAATATCGAATTTTTTTCGGATGCGAGCAAAAAAGGGTGGGGGGCAGCATGCGGTGAGGAGACCGCTAGTGGACAATGGAGTATAGAGGAATCATCCAAAGACATAAATTATTTAGAACTTTTGGCCGCTTGTCTAGGCTTACAAATATTCGCAAAAGGAGAAATTGTCTAATATTATTGCGCATTGACAACACAGTCAACTGCTATTTCGTATATCAACCGCATGGGCGGAGTTCGATTTCCACAACTTACTGATATAACCACGAAACTGTGGCAGTGGTGCGAACCTGCTTGTTACATAAGCTCTAAAGATAATTTAATGAAATAGCGGATGCGGAGTCAAGAAAATCTCACCCTGATACTGAATGGGAGCTAAAAATCATGCATTAATCGAATTTTAAAGGCGTTTTGCAAGCCTGACATTTGAACTTTTTGCCTCCAGAGTCAATAAAAAATGCGACTTGTATGTTTCTTGGAATAAATAAAGATCCAGATTAACGTGTTCAGGAGCTATTGCGGTAAACGATTTTACCTTGAATTGGAAACATCTTTCATTTTATGCATTTCCGCCTGGTGGTGCCCCAAGTAGACTCCACCACGTCGGCGTTTCACCGAGTAAGGAATTTTGGGTTGATTGCTGATGCCCTACTACCCGCTCATCGAAAGCATTGTGGCTTACCCCGATTCCCGTTGTCTCCGTCCGTCTCCTCCGTAGCCGGTGGACTTCCTGAGCTAGCTCGAAGGAAGTCGCGGCTCCTGAAGTTCTGCAGTGGATCCACCGGTGGAGACCGGAGCACTACAAAGGCCTATTAGGCCACCATGACTCACACACGCGATTTTGATACCTTGCACAACACAAAGCGGGCTTTCGCACCCCGATATTAGGTGCGCCGCGCAAATCACTATTTGCTTGAATATTGTGTATTATATTTTATTCCGGCCCGCACATAACCTCTAAGCATGTCATGACATTTTGACTCGACTCAACTGACATATCACATGCGGCCGGCCGCCAAAAAAGCTGTCACTGCACAGACTAGAATGCAGTGCCGCCACTCGCTCTTCCTCGAGCGTGAACATCCCCCCGCTCCGGACAGTCCCGGACTGTCCGCCAAATCAGTCTAAGGGGAGGCGAGAAAGAGTAGCGACCGCGCGCTTCAAAACAGAATCCCCAACTAGGACCTCGGCAAACCTGGGCACACCATCAGACCCTAGAGTAAGTTGGACAATGCGTCCGCGACGCCAACGTAAGGGTGGCAGGTTTGGGTCCTTCACTAACACGAGGTCTCCAACCCTCGGTGGGTTTGTCTTATCTGACCACTTAACGCGCTGTTGCAAAATGTGTAAATATTCAAGGTGCCAGCGGCGCCAGAAACTCTGGGTAAGCTGCTGGAGCAACTCAAACCGCGAAAGGCGTCCGGGATTGATATCTCTATAAGGATACTCGGGCAGGGCGTTAAGTGGTCTGCCTATCAAGAAATGGTCCGGCGTGAGGGCCTGCAAATCGTTCGCGTCGGTAGACAACGGACATAACGGACGCGAGTTGAGAACCGCCTCAATCTTATGAAACACCGTCGCGAGTTCCTCAAACGTGAGAATAGTCTCCCCAATAACGCGGCGAAGGTGAGTCTTGGCGGCCTTTACAACAGATTCAAAAATCCCTCCCCAGTGAGGGCAAGACGGCGGGGAGTATCGCCATGTTACCCCCCTACGGGAGAGCGTGGATCCGATCTCAATATTATTTTTATCTAAAAATTTACAAACTTCTCTTATATGTCTATCAGTGCCCTTGAAGTTCGTCCCACAATCGGACCGAATTAGAGAAGGCAGTCCCCGGCGGGAGACAAATCTGCCTAACGCTGCTAAGAAAGCGTCCATGGTGAGCGCACTCACCACCTCCAAATGAACGGCTTTAGTGGCCAAACAAACAAACACACACAAGTAAGCCTTTTCAGTCTTAGCATTACGGAGTCGCGACGTTTTTATAGTGAATGGTCCCGCAAAATCAGTTCCAACTCCTAAGAAGGTCATCGATTCATTCACACGATCAGCAGGCAAATCACCCATTTGGGGCTGCATCGTCTCGGGGCGTAAACGATAGCAGGGCAGACATCGAAAGATAACAGATCGGATTATTCTTCGCGCTGACAAAATCCAAAACTCCCGTTGGAGGAGCGCGGTCAATGCATTACATCCGACATGAGCATTCTTCACATGGCGATCAATGATCAACAATCGCACCAATGGTCCGTCCTTGGGGAGCAACAGGGGATGACGTGATCTATAAGGCAAGTTAGCGTGCCTCAATCGGCCTCCTACACGCAACAATCCTTTATCATCCAGAAAGGGAGTCAAACGCACCAAGGGTCCCTTCAATTTGGACGTCCCGGTACGGAAAATCTTAAGTTCCGGTTCAAACGCTCTAGACTGGGTCATACGCACCCAATGCAGAAGAGCATCTTGGCGCTCCTGCGGTGAGAGGACCGGACACAAATCTTTGTCCTGAGGCCGGCGACAATTTCGAATAAATCTTCTTATCCAAGCGGTCACGCCGAGCAACTTGTCCAGAGAACTGTAGCGGTCTAATAAGAATTCCCGCTCTGGAGCCGCCATAGTCTCGACAGCGTGAACACGCAAGCCCGGATTTGGTACCTTCACCACAGCTGGTGTGGAAGGCCAAGACGATTGTAACAACCATTCGGGACCCCACCACAGAGTGTGGTCAATAAGCTGAGGGGCTTCGCTGCCACGTGATGCACAGTCAGCAGGGTTTATTTCACCTGGCACGTGGCGCCAAATCAACGTGGCCTTCGAGGCCTGTATTTGGGATACCCGATTGGCCACAAATACTTCCAGGGAGTGGACGGAGTTCTTAATCCAACACAGGACAACCTGACTGTCGGACCAAGCAAAGAGCGACTCAAAGTCCACACTACGTCCCAGGGTGTCAACAACGTGGTTCATCAACCGAACCAGAAGAGTAGCTCCAGACAATTCTAACTTCGGAATCGTTAATCGAGTCCGAAGTGGAGCAACCTTACTCTTAGCAATTAGCAAGTGGAGCTTAACAGCTCCTCTATCATCGACCGTCCGGATATATACGACGGCTGCGTATCCACTCTCAGACGCGTCACAAAAACCATGAAGGCTGGCTGTAAACCGTCCCTTAGGCAGTATATGTCTAGGGATACTAACACGGTTAATGTCGGGGAGAGACGACATAAAGGACTCCCAATCTCGCAGCAAACGGCCCGAGAGGGGCTCATCCCACGACACTTCGGCTGACCAAAGTTCCTGTAGGAAGCACTTCATCCAAAACACTACGGGACTAATCCAGCCATTTGGGTCAAAGGTACGAGCTACTGTAGACAAAACTAACCGTTTCGTCCAGACCTTGGGGCTTGGCAGCTCCAATCGATAGGTGAACGTGTCCTGGACAGGTCTGTATTGCACTCCCAAAACAGACAGTAAATCTGGAGTGTTGGCATTCTCAAAAATATGAGGCTCCTGCTGGTGGTCGTCTGGCAAGTCACACAAAAGCTGAGGTGAGTTGGACATCCACTTCCTCAGTTCATAACCACCAGCCCCGAGAAGAGCAATTAGTTCATCTCGCAAAATCAAGGCTTCCTCGACACTAAAGGAGCCCGTACAAATATCATCCACAAATGCATCCTCCTTGAGAACCAAGGATGCGCGAGGGTATCGTAACCGCTCACGTTCAGCGAGTTCCACAAGTGAGCGAATTGCCACAAAGGGGCTCGAACGCAAACCGTATGTATTGGTGTTCAGCTCGTAGACCAGCATGGGATCCCTGGGATCCTCCCTCCATAATATGAGCTGATATCGTCTATCGTCCGGGTGAATCACAGTCTGCCGAAACATCATCCGGATATCGGTCACAAAGACGACGGCATGGCGACGGAAGTTGGTCAATACATCACCCACCTCGTGGTGCAACTTCGGTCCAGCATGCAGACATTGATTCAGCGAAGCTCCGGTAGACGTGGGAGCTGACCCATCAAAAACAACGCGTATCTTCCCGGTGGAAGGTTTCAAAACCGCGTGGTGAGGAAGAAAATTATGTTCCTCGTTTCGCCAGTCCAGTCGCGAGACCGACATGTGCCCCAGTTGCTCATATTCTCGCATGAAGTCGACATACTTCTGTTTGAAGTCGGAGTTCCTACTCATCCGACGCTCCATGGACAGCAGCCGCTTCTCGGCCAACGGCCGGGAGCTGCCAAGTGAGGGGCGAACTGACAAAAAGGGCAAACGAGTGATCAGCCGTCCCGAGTGAAGGCGACCTGTATTGTTCTGGTAGAACAACTCACACTCCTCGTCCAAGGGGTTCACTCGCTTCACGGTAGGTGGCTCTTCCACCTCCCAAAACCGTTGAAGGACATCCGATAAGGTGGAGCTAACAGTTATGTAACTGTCCACCGATGGAGATGGTGGGTTATGCCTAACTGGTCCCATCACTACAAACCCAAGCGATGTAGATAAGGCTACCAGCCCACCCTTCTGTAACTCTCTCCTCTTCCACATCGGCACCGAGCAATAAGTGAATCGGACCGGTTCGGTGGAAGGAAGGGTCAGCCAAGGTCAATCCTGATGTCGCATCAACGACAGCGCGCGAAACGTGCTGTTGCGGAAGCTGACCAACAACCTTCTCATAAACAATCGCGGTAGCGCCAATTTTGGGCGCTGAAGAGAAGTGGGGGGAGAAGGACAACAAAACCTGACCGATCGGATCCGGGATCCGCAGGTCTCCGATTCCTCGTATCGATTCAAGGTATGGAGATGTGTTCAAACTCAACTGCCGGACCAGCCAGCTGGAGGCAATGCAACCCTGAGCTCCCGTATCCAAAAGGGCGCGAACTAAAACAAAGGTGCCCCTCGGGCCCCACACCTGTACGGAGGCTGTTGGTAACAGCACCTGCTCCTGTGGGGGGGTTGCAGCCGACAGTTGGTTTAGTGAAAATCCTCCCGCATTCCCCGCAACGGGGGGGAAGGGGGGTCCGAAGAAAAATGCGTGCGCGGCGGAGGAATAGGGCGCTCAAGGCGCTCGAGCGGGTCCCAATCCGGCACGTACACACCCCGACCAAAGCTGCATCGGGAGGCCGGGCGGTGCCCATGATGGGCGAAAGTTGGGGGAGCCCGCGATAAACGAGGTCTCTCCATCAGAGGGGGAGAGAAGCGTATCGGCTCCCGGCGTGGCTCCCTAATTACCGCGGCCCAATCCCGCGGTGGCGCCTCATAAGCGGCGCGTCGATCCCCCCCGCCCGTAGGGGGGGTGGGGCGCCCAATCCTCTCACTGGAGGGGGGGCGCCTGTCCAATCTCCGCGGAGGGGTGGCACGCCCCTCCGATCTCCTCGGAGAGGTGGGTGACCTAGGAGGGCCCCCGCCCGTGTGCGAGTCCCTCTCTCTCACCACCTCACGAGTGTCTCTATTGTTGAAGCACAAAAGGGGGTGATGGGCCCCTCCACAACAGTGGCAATCTCGTGGGTGGGGGCAAGCCGATGCCATATGGGCCCCCAGGCAGCGGTAGCACCAATTCCGCTGCTTGGCCATATTCCTACGCCCCTCGGTGCGTAGGCTAACAAATTTGGGACAGGCCGGCAAACGATGGCCATCCCGCTTGCAACACTTGCAAGGCATCGGCCTCTCCCTGTGTGGAGAGTTCTGCCGCACTGCAGTATACTGCTTGTACGGGCGGCGCTCTCTCCGTGGCGCTGCCCGGGTCGCCTCATAGCGACCTGTACTCGGTCCCGGTATAGGAGCCAGATCCAAGTGGTCGGTCATCCGACACTCATCCTCCAAAAATCTGAGGAGATCCGAGAAGGGGGGGAGGTACGAGGCACTATTGCCCCCGTACCTTTGTTCGAAGCGTCCCTTCATCTCCATGGGAAGCTTATCGAGGATGAGGTGGAGCAAAATAAAGGACCACTGGTCCACCGGTAGATCAAGTCGTTTGAGCGCGTTAATAGCGCTCAGCAGCGGGTTCAAAATCTCCTTCCTCAATGAGGAGACCCGCGATACTCGTGGCAGCCCTAAAATGGCAGCCACATGTGTGTCCGCTAGCAAGCGAACATTCTGATACCGGGCGGTCAACAACGCCCTTGCAATATCATAACTGTCATCATTGACAGGTAGATGCTGGACAAGTACACCAGCCTCTCCACGTAAGGCAGAGAGCAAATAGGCCAATTTCTGGCTAGGGAACAGGTCGTCCCTCGAGTGAACCCGGCTATCAAAGAGGTTAATGAACCCCATCCAAGAAGCCAGGTTCCCATCAAAGGTTGGGATGTCTAAAGTGGGCAGTCTGCCCAGCAAGCCGGCCGGGGTAGGCTTGACCTCCCCGGGCGTGCACGACTCACCCCTCCGGGCGGATAGGATTGCCTGAGCCTTGTTTATAATCACATCCGCCTGTTCAAAACACTGATCATAATCGGCATTAAATTGGTCGACTGCCCGCAACTCAGCGGCACCCTCGGCTGGGTGGTCGAGCAAATATTGTTGATGAAGAACGAAAAGCTGCTCCAATTCCTTCAAGCGAGCAGGTACTCCCTCATGCCGAATTAACAAAGCCTGTTCTCGGTCTGGTCGGTCTACCAAAGCGACGGCACTAGCAAACCATCTCAAAATCTTTTGTGCACCCGCGCGGGCACCACTAAGCGGGCTGACTGGCGGGACCATTTTGCACCAAAATTAATAAACACTATAATAATACACGGACAAACAGACCGACAACCGCAGACAATAAAACAGATCGGGAGGAACTTCAAAGGCAGAACAAAATATATAAACAAACCAAAATCAAGTATAAATGCTAGAACTTAACTAGAACAACAAGGCATTTAACAACAGAATTTTTCAAACAAATTAAATTCAAGTATTAAGTCAATAACTTAACAAACATAATATTCAAGGGCAAACAAAACAAAATCAAATGTAAATGCTAAAACTTAACACAGCAAAATAGTGTATTACAACAACAGCAAAGTCATTTAGCAGCAAAGTTTTTTAAACAAATCAAATTCAAGTATAAGTTTACAACTTAACAAACAAAATAGTCAAGGGCAGAACAAAGATATGAAAAAACAAACCAAAATCAAATATAGGTAAATGCTAGAACTTAACTAGAACAACAAAAGACATTTAACCCCAATTTTTCATATACAATGACAATTAGTTAAGGAGATCGGTCCACAAATGAGCTGGTAGTTGGTTTAAAATCAGCAATCAAAACCAATTAATATGTATTGCCCGTTTGGACAACCAACAAGTTTACAATATTAATTGTACAATACTAATCAAATACTCAAATCTAAGAACCACTCAAATCTAAAAACCACGCTCTGCTACCAAGAGATGGTGGTGCCCCAAGTAGACTCCACCACGTCGGCGTTTCACCGAGTAAGGAATTTTGGGTTGATTGCTGATGCCCTACTACCCGCTCATCGAAAGCATTGTGGCTTACCCCGATTCCCGTTGTCTCCGTCCGTCTCCTCCGTAGCCGGTGGACTTCCTGAGCTAGCTCGAAGGAAGTCGCGGCTCCTGAAGTTCTGCAGTGGATCCACCGGTGGAGACCGGAGCATTACAAAGGCCTATTAGGCCACCACGACTCACACACGCGATTTTGATACCTTGCACAACACAAAGCGGGCTTTCGCACCCCGATATTAGGTGCGCCGCGCAAATCACTATTTGCTTGAATATTGTGTATTATATTTTATTCCGGCCCGCACATAACCTCTAAGCATGTCATGACATTTTGACTCGACTCAACTGACATATCACATGCGGCCGGCCGCCAAAAAAGCTGTCACTGCACAGACTAGAATGCAGTGCCGCCACTCGCTCTTCCTCGAGCGTGAACACCGCCTTTTGCTGTAATACTAAAAGTTTTACGAAAAATAATAACCGATCAAGCTGAGGGAATAGTATCGTTGTTCCCTTCTGGCCTACACAACCCGGGGTTCCTTTATTCCAAGAGCTTCTTTGTTCAAAGACTGTACAATTCCAGGCTTCAGATAACGTTTTGTTGTCTGTTTCCAACAGCCTGCCCAAGCTCACATTGATAGCAGGGAAGTTATCCGAAAGGCACTTCTGAAGAGGAGCATACCACCGTCATCCTTAGACATCATGATGGTTTCCCTGTCAAAAAAATCCATCAAAGAATATTATTCGCAATACGTCGCTGGGTAAATTTTTGTACGGATAACAATGTTGACGTGTATGAAGCATCCACTTTCTCCGCAGGTTATTTTTATTTTCTTACACAAATATTTTATTCGGATTTACAATATGGATGATTAAAATAATAGTTATCGCTCTGTTCTATCTTTGATCTTGGGATCGAGAGTAAGGTCAAATGACCGCATTACAAGACTGTTTAAGGGTTTTTTCAGACTTCAATCCTCCAGCCCCTAAATATGACATTACCTGGAATCCTTCTCTAGTTTTAGATTACCTGTCAAAAGCTTATCTAAACACCACGTTGAGTTTAGAGTAATTGTCAAAGAAGATTGCAACACTTCTTGTACTCGTAACAGCACACAGAGTACAGACGATTGCAAAAATGAAATTAGATCATAATTATTAGAGATCAAGTAATTATTATTAAAATTAAAGATTTGATTAAAAAATCACGTCCAGGATCAAGTCAACCTAATTTGTGTATACCATTTTACAAAGACCGCCCACAGATTTATTTATTCATTTAATCTTTATTGCACTTAAAAAACAGTACAAAGGGCGGACTTGATGCAACAAGGCATTCTCTACCAGTCAACCGACGGAAAGTTAAAAAAAAAGACATTAAAAGAGTACATTGAGAGGACAAGGTCTTTAAGAAACGACTCTACAAACCTTTTGATAAGTTTCAAAAGACCTCAAAAGGTAGTATCTACCAATACAATCAGCAGGTGGATTAAGGACACCTTATTAACTAGCGGAGTTGATATTTCAATATTTTCTGGCCACTCCACCAGACATGCAGCTACCTAAACGGCGCATAGGGCAGGTGTCAGTATTGACACAATAAGCAGGACTGCAGGGGGGAGTGGCAGTTCCAATGTGTTTGCTAATTATTACTATAGAAATATTCAACCAGATGAATCAAATAGTTTTGCATTGTCTATCCTTAATAGCCAACATTATGCCAATAAATAATTGATATTATTTGTTGTTGCGTTGATTCCTTTATAGATTTAATTATTTTGGTTACAGAATGAATATCATAATATATTTGATTTATTATTTGGTTTTAATATTTCACTTGCTTTCAAAATCTACAATTATTAACTAATCTCAAAGGACGAAGCAACGAATGTATAATTAGTGATTAAACGAACTTACCTAAAGTGATGTTCTATCATAATTATACGAGTTGCTTCATCCGAAGAGATTAGGTCCTCCCCTCCCAATATGCCCCCTTTAAAGTGAATACCTACTTTTAACTTAGTGGATGAAAGGCGACATGATATGTGTTACTACAATTATTAACTAATCTCTTCGGACGAAGCAACTCGTATAATTATGATAGAACATCACTTTAGGTAAGTTCGTTTAATCACTAATAAGGTTGAGCACAAAATTGGAACCGTATTGTAGTGATTTTGAGTGAACCAAACTCGGTGCTATCTAATTTTCTCAAAATACGGATCCATTTTGTCGCTATTGTTGCTAAATAAGCGTACGAAAAATCACAATCTCAATTACGATCGATTGGATTTGGTTCAAGAGTAACCCTACAGGCGGGAAACTCGTATAGAACTATTTATGGGAAATTAATTAAGCACACTTCAAACTGACCCAAAATTACCACCACAATGAACGACAGGATTAAAATAGGATAGACAAAGAAAAAAAAACAATCAGTGTTTTTCTTGCCTTCTGTCGAGTTCACATGTTTACTCAGGACAAGGGCTCGAGGCTCACGTTACATGCGGTCTTATGACACCAGAAATTGATAGATATTAAATAGCGAAGTTAATAGTAGCTATGTATGGTTGTAAAAAAGATATACAGTGAGTAAGTTAATTTTCTTTTAATTTGATTAATATTTATTATATCATTTTTAATAAGAGATGCATGCTCAAATCCCGCCTGAGGTGTATTTTATTGTATTGATTTTTTAATTAAATAAAAGCTTTATTATATTTTGGGTGATAATAAAATGCAATACAGTGAATAAAATCCGACATATTTATTGGCATCATTTATAGTTTCCCATTAACAGATTAATGTTTACAGGACATTAAATGGCTCGGGGTAGGTTCATTTTTATTTTATCACTTGCACGAGCGTAAAGGCTGCGCTGGGGAATTAAAAAACATTGTAGCGCCGGCCAGTGTTCAATGTTAGCAAATACCAAAACGAATCGAAGTTTTTACTAGCGGTCATATAGCGCTAATTGAATTGGTGTTTCATGGTACTGAGCTGAAGGGCTGAGAAAATAATGTAGCTTATCGTACAAATAGGTAACAAATAAGAGAGGGTAGATTCACCCAAATCGAGAACTTGAGCTCCGTAATTTTTATATTTTAAAATTAATATTTGATTGTGTAAAGTAGTGCAAGTGTAATTATATTGTTGTAAAACTGATGTTTCGCCTGTGGGACTGTTATCAGCAATTTATTCGAGCTGTGGGGATTGTGAAGTGATAAAGTCTGGATTGTTTCGTCTGGTGGAAGTATTGGACTAATGTGCAACCCAATTGCAGAACAGTAAATACGTATGAAGTGCAACAGTGTAGTGGAGGATTAAGTGACTTTTTTGATGATTTGAACTGGTTTTTAGTCTGGAATATTTGTGTCCTGTGCGTGAATTTGCAATTTCACAAAATTTTGGTACGAGCGTCTGCTATGCTGTGACCCACGAACTATTACAATCGCCTGATATAAGTCTTGCT
Organism: Schoenobius gigantellus; assembly: GCA_963935595.1. NCBI lineage: Eukaryota > Metazoa > Arthropoda > Insecta > Lepidoptera > Crambidae > Schoenobius > Schoenobius gigantellus. Next base: position 5,661,912 of record OZ012544.1, on the reverse strand, counting down.
TTGATAAAGTACTTTAGTGTACGCTCGATATTGAACAGCACTGTGAAATTGCATATACGCTAGCGCCATCTATGGTGCTATTGACATACTTAATATCATACTCCAATTTGCTTTGAGTTGAGCTCGGTAGTGGGTTCCCGCAAAACTGTGGAGATGTCGCCGCCCAGCACAAATAGTAAAACATCGTTAAAGTGTGCTGCCTGTTTGCAACTGATTGAAACTAGATTATTTTTGAAATGTTGCCTTTGTACGAAGACCTATGACATTTTTATAACGTTTTTATAACACTATGACCTCCGATCATAAAGAGCAATGGCAATGTCAGGAGTGTAAAAATAAAATTCCAAGAGGTGATAACACAGAAACACCAGTTAAGCTCTCGGATCCAAATGTTACTCATCGCAAACGCGCTAATCCAAAGCAAAGTGTTGTATCACCGCAGTTATCTGAGAGTGAACCAAAGAGTAATATGAGTGAACCGAGTCCGACACACGATCTAATACAAGAGATGCGTCTCCTACGCGAAGAAATGAGTGCAGCTAGAAAGGAGATGAAAGAATTCCGCACCACGATTTCTGATCTTACTGCCGCCGTCGAGCTATGCAACAAACGCATAGATGATATGTCTGTGCGCATTGATGGACTTGAAAACCGCCAGCAGTCCATGTATACTACATCTTTATCAGAGAACACTATTTCCGAACTGAGAGCCGAACTTAATGATCGCGACCAAACATTACTAGGTAACGATGTTGAGATTGTCGGTATACCCGAGGAGGCCAACGAGCGCACAGTACATCTGGTGCTCGTCGCAAATAAGTTGGGAGTACCATTAGAAGAGCGGGATTTGGTGAATGTAGAGCGCGTAGGCGTCTGGCGACGAGTATCCGAGGGTGGGAATGATTCCGCAGTCCCTCGGCAGCGATCGCTCGTGGTGCGGCTGGCGCGGCGTGCGCTCCGCGACCAGCTCCTGGCAGCGGCGCGCGAGCGGCGCGGCGCCACTACAGATGGCCTCGGCCTTTCCTCACTAGCACAATCCCTCTACGTTAATGAAATACTGACTCCGGCTCATCGAAGCTTGTTCTACAAAACGCGAGTGGAGGCGGCACGAGTCAAATGGAAATATATCTGGACTCGCGACGGAAAAATCTATACACGTAAAGAACACGGTACTTCACGTCACAAGCTGAAGATGGAATCTGACATCGCTAAGGTTTTTGGGGAAGAGTGATGTTGGCCCTTGATGTTCGTCGGTCATTCATAAAGGTTATTTTTATGTATAGTTTTAATTTGGGTTTAATTTGTGTCTATGGTGGAATGATTTCTTTGGCGTGTTTTTGTAAATTTTTGTTTAATTATTATTATTTTTCATTTATTTTGAGTAATACCACACTTTATTTGTGTAATTATTGTGATGTTTATGAAGAGCCTTTGAATAATGTTTGGCTTAGTAGTAGCACTGATACTAAACTGAAGTATGTTCTTATGTTTTAAATAATTTATTATTTGTTACATTTTTTTAAATAGTTTACACCATTATTTTAATATTAATTATCAAGTTACTGTCACAAATCTGTAGTTATATTGTAATTTGTATTTGCATTTGTCGTTTTTGCCTTTATAGTTATAGATGGTTTGTATTAACGTTAATGTGTGATGGATATTGTGTATTGCGCCTATCTTTGCTCCGAGCCGTACACGGTTTGCTTTGCTTTGTATTTTTGCTTTAATTTGCGCAGCTTTGCAGAAATGTGAATTTGGCGCTGGCTTGAACTGTATGGGCAACTTGGGCAAGGTATACCAAGTTTGCAGAAAATTTGCTACATATAAGAATTCAAGACCTATTACATAGCTTTGAAAATTTAGACTTAATAGTTTGTTTATTATTAGTGTCTTTTCATTCATATTTCGGTTTAAGTTCAAGGGAATTTCTTTGGGTTTATTGAATGCAGGATCTCTTGGGACACGGCATGACGAGTTTTTGGTGGCAATTGATCGTTATAATGTCGATATCCTAGCTATCAACGAGACTTGGCTCCGTGCAGGCGAGGAAGCTCGAGCCCCCGCGCCTGCCGGTTACCGTCTGCGTCACACTCCAAGGCCCACTTCTGTACGTTCTCGGGGTGGTGGGGTCGGGTTTTATATCAAACGCGGTATTAGTGCGCGCATAATTCCGTCCAACTCAGCTGTTGAACAAATGTGGCTAAGTCTTAATATAAATGGTAGAAAACTTGCGGTCGGGACTGCTTATCGCCCTCCTTGGCTTAATGTTGACACGTTCATAGACACGCTGACCGACACAATCACATCCCTTGGCCAATACGACCGAATACTTTTGCTTGGAGATTTTTAGATAAACGTGTTGATATGCCCTTTGAGTCCAAAACTAAAAAAAATAATGAATTCCTACACTCTTTGTCTTTAACACAGCACGTGCACCAGGCGACCCATTTTACTCAACACAGTGAATCATTAATAGACGTTGTTTGTTCTAATACTCATATTATTGATATGTGTATTAATTATATTCCAGATCTCAGTGACCATGCAATAATTACATTTAGTTTAAATTTAAAAAAGGAGAAATCACACTCGGCACTGCTTACATACAGACCTCTAAAAGATATTTAGATGGGAAAATCTGGAGACAAATGATATAAATACGACGTTACAGGCATTTAATGATTGTTTATTGAAGTTATTTGATAGGTATGCTCCAATGAAGAAAGTTTATGTGAAAGACCATATATATCCCTGGATAACATATAACATCAAACAAATGATGAGGTTGCGTGATCAGGCATATACTAGGAGTCGAGCTACTAGGTTAGACTCGCATAAAAAGTTTTATAAGGAATTAAAAAGTATTGTCACCTTAGCACTTCGTTCTGAAAAGGCGGCTTATTTCAATCAGTGCATTAATAAGAACATTAAAAATCCTAAAGTCCTATGGAAAAATATAAAAAAAAAATTGATTTTAAAAAGAAGCATCATGATCTGCCACTGCACATGAGTGACCCAGACAAAATTAATCAGCACTTCATGAACTTACCTGGGGAAACCACCGTAAATATCTCCCTCAATCATTATTATCGTAGTCACAGATTTGGATCCAATACCTTTACACTGAGACCTGTTGCTGAGACAGATGTGAGTAGCATAATAAAGTCTATGACATCTAATGCATTAGGATCGGATGGTATTTCATATAGCATGATTTTGCTGACATTACCACGTACTCTAAAAATAATCACGCGTATAGTTAATAGATCGATCGAAACGGGAGAATTCCCAGATAAGTGGAAGAATGCTATCATCAAGCCTGTGCCTAAGACGAATCGTCCTAGCAGCTTCAAGGACTTACGACCAATAAGTATATTACCGTTTCTGTCAAAAATACTGTAGAAAGCAGTTTGCCTGCAAGTTACAGAATACTTAGAAAAAAATAACATATTACCTAGAAAACATTCTGGTTTTAGGAAGTTTCGTAGCACAGCTACTGCCTTAATAGATATTGTAGACGACATTCTTTCAGCGCAGGATTCTGGCAAAGGAACCCTTCTTACACTGTTGGATTTTTCGCGTGCGTTCGATACTGTGAATTTAGAGCTATTGTTAGCGAAACTTGAGTACTATGGGTTCGAGCCAAATACTTTGAGGTGGTTTACTAGTTACCTGAGCGGCCGCATGCAGCATGTCGAGACCAGAAATAGGCGCGGTATAGTTTCTGTCTCCAAAACGACTTCACTCCATCGAGGGGTACCCCAAGGATCTATACTTGGACCAATCCTATTTTTCGTGTACGTTGCAGATATCACCAACAATATTAGGAACTGTCATTACCATATGTACGCTGATGATCTTCAGATATATGTAGCAACTAAACCTGAACATACCGAGGATTCCGTCAACCTATTAAATGCAGATTTGGACCGTGTATCTCAATGGTGTTATGAAAACGATCTGGTGTTGAATTCGAGTAAATCCAAATTTATGGTACTTGGCACAAAAAAACAAATATCTGGAATTGTCACTAGAGATCCATCTGTATCAATTGGTGATAATCGCCTGGAGCGGGTTACGTGCGCACGAAATTTGGGATTACTTGTTGATGACAAACTACAGTTTGAGGAGCATCTAGGTGAGATTATGCGTAACCTTTTTTACAGATTGAGGGTCTTATACGGTGTTAGGGACTACTTAGATGTAGAAACTAGAGTGAGGCTATGTGAATCACTGGTGCTCTCGAAACTCAATTACGTTGACACTGTATTTGGAGAATGACAAAGTGTGTCCGTCTGTCTGTTACCATTTCACGCTTAAGCTGCTGAACCGATTTAGATGAAATTTAGTATGGAGATAGTTTCAGACCCGGGGACGAACATAGGATACTTTTGTCCCCAAAATCATCTCCTAAAGGGGTAAAAAATGAGGGTAGAAGTTTGTATAGGGAATCTAAATCCGCTAAACCGATTTAATTTAAATTTGGTATGAAGATAGTATGACATACGAGGATAGTTTTTAACCACGAAATCATCCTCTAAGGGGGTAAAAAGGGGTGGAAGTTTCTACAACCGCAATATCGATTGTGATGATATATTGGTATCGATATCGGTATTAGTATTTGTTATTGGTACCAACAAACCGACGTAAAGCTTTGTACTTTGTACGGACGCCCAATAGCTGTATACAGACGTTCAATAGCCATATATGGACGCCCAATAGCTGTATACAGACGCCCAATAGCTGTATACGGACGTCCAATAGCTGTATACGGACGCCCAATAGCCATGTCATATTGGGACGTCTAAAATCTGTATACGGACGACGTTCAATAGCCATATACGGACGCCCAATAGCTGTATACGGACGTCCAATAGCTATATACGGACGTTCAATAGCCGATCGATGGCGATCATGATTGCAGGCATACGGTACTATGTGGCTGCAAGCTACCAACTGTAAGATGAAAGCACTGTTCCCAGTAAATTATTCTTTTTATTATTAACTATAATTTTATTAATGTAAATATGAAATTTGATAGATAGATAGTTATAACTCTTTATTATAACATACAGGAAAAAGAAAACACAGGAAAAAACAAATACAACAACAATGTTATAATGAGCGGTCTTATCGCTAAGAGCGATTTCTTCCAGACAACCAGGCGTTTGGAAAGATTGATAGGATGTTAAGTTCAGATTAATTTTATTAATTAAACTGCAGGCTCCAACACAAGGTACGAGTAGTATCCATTATTACTCCCAGATTTTTTACAGTAGAACTGAAAGGAATATCAGACCCACGAAATTATATTATAAGGAGTGTAGTGAAGTCAATTTTTGCTAGAAATCGTGAACTACATACAACTATGCTCATTCCAACACAACAGACATTTAAAAATATATATTGAAACAAATTAAACGTTGAAACTGTGTGCTACATAAAGCGATAGGAAAAGAATGAGATAATAAATCCAAAGCTGGCAACGTAGCACTCCCAAATACGGTCCATCCTGTGAGGACGTTAAATAATCGATGCCATAGGTAAGTTACGATCAATATATCTAGGATGCCTATAATGTATCACCATGGTTGGGGGTTCAAAAATGTTGGGGCATGACTGCAAGACGAATATCACGAGAAATAAAATTATCGTAAAACGACGTATCCCAAGGAGCTGGAAATCAGAAAACTAAGCAATATTCATTAAGACATGTTAAATAAAGTAAGGGGAACTAAGGGACGTCGTAATGATGCACGACGTGCATGACGCCAAAAAGATTGTAGGATGTATATATATATAATAATATATATAATTATATAATTACCCAATTTATTCCAATTGCTAAGTATCATGACTCCGTAATTTAAATACATAATTCAATATTTAATATTAATTAATATTCCAATTATTATTCTTAATGTACGTTCTTGATTTTAATTTAATAGCTGTTTAAGCCAAATAATTACACAATTAAATAATCTGACAAACATAGGCATTTGATATTACAAAATGAATCGTTCTATATAACATTTCATAGGTTTCATATAAATTGTATATATATATGTATGTGTGTGTACATATGTATGCATGTGTATGTATGTATATACGTATGTGTGTATGTGTATATATGGTTATATGGTATTTTTACAAATTAACAAAAACTAAACCTAATCAAAAAATACTTAAAACTAAGAACATTAAAATTTTAACTGTTTAAAGCCTGTGAATGGTGTATGGCGCGTTGTGGTTCGGAGCAAATAGGTTAGCGTTTTACAATGGGGTGGATCATCTTCTATCGTCCTTGTGGCTTCACTGAAAACCAGCGTCACAGTTCCTTGTGACTTAGAGCTGAGTGGAGTCGCTTTTGGTCGCTTTTTGTAAAATTGTGTGTCATTTTTCTTTGTAAAATGTTTTGTTGTTTAACTGACTAGTCTAATTGTCATAATGTGTTATGTTAGCGCCAAATAAATACTTTTTCTTTCTTTCTTTCAAATTGTACCCAACGGGAGATTCTTTCGTATAGTAGTTAACACCATCTGAGAAAAAGTTACAGAAATGGAAAAAAAAAATTCCTACTCGGTTTCGTTATGGAAAATTTGACATTTGAACCCGTCTACTGCTATTAATTCCGAGAGTCTGTCATCATATAACATAAAAAATTAACTACACTAGAAAAAAGTCTTGATTGAAAAATTTTAGTGAAGCTTAGGTTTTATCTAGCAAAGTTCATTATTAATGAATGTATGAACGAAAACTTTATTGCTTGTAACATAAAAGCTTTCATAAGCCTAGAAGACTGTTTATAAAGAAAAGGCGGCCTTCTTGCCAAAGCTGCAATCTCTACCAGGTAACCTGCACGTAGGGGAAAGCTAGCTTTAAACTTTTATTTGACGGATTAACACAAATAGCATAGTATATTAAAGTTTATAATTAAATCAGTAAAATTCGAATATACTAAATAAACTGCATTATAATTAATATAATTCATAAACTACACAAGTATTTATTGATGTCTAATTATACAATAAGTGTGTATTCACTGGTGTTTGTTTTTGATCGAACAATATATGGACGCAGCGTTTACATTTTAGCCGCCGAGGGAATGCGTTTTTGACAGGACCTGGCAGTTCCATATGCCCAATAGAATTACAGTTCATTTTCAAACTGTGTTTTGGATAGACCAAAAATGTTAATTGTTCCATGTAAGAATATATCAGGACCTTTCAAATACGCATCCTCTCGGCGACTGAACTGTAGTGATAACTTGACGTGAATTTGAGGGGTGTGTAATGTTTGATATAAATACTGGTGATCTAACATACAAATAATATGATTTCAATTCATATAATTTCATTTCATATAATAGCTGACTTCGTATAATAAACATTTGATATAATTTTAGATTCTCTAATTTCATGTGTTATAATGAACATTTGATATAATTTGTTAAATTTTTATGTTACCGACTCAAGTTGCCTTACAATTCTAGAAACTATCTTAAACTCTGTTCGAGGTTTCACCTTCTTCCTTTGCAAAAGCGAAGAGAAATGTCAGATATTGTATTTTTGCTAAAGACAATTACTAACAAAATTGATTCACCTGAGCTTCTTTCCAAAATTTACTTGTTATTCCATCAAGATCAATAAGATACTACATCTGCCGGCAGTTTCAACAAATTACTGTTAAAACGCATTTCTGTGGCGAGCAAGCAAAAGCTTAAACGAGTTTTGCAAAACATATTATGACTTTGATATATTTTATTCTAGCATAACAACAGCGAGGCGGTTATTAAGCCAAGATTTCTTTTCTAAAGCATAAAAAGGGATTTGTTGCACTCACGATATTAATTGTCAATTTTCTTTCATCATTAGCAGAACATAATTAATTCATTATCTTGTCCACACGTAAAATTATTTAATTTCTTGATTTTAAACGTGGAGACCTGTCATTGGCCAACTGTATCTATTTATTGTCAATTGTATGTTTTATGTGCTGTTGGTCTTCCAAATAACAAATAAATAAATAACAGTTTTTTGACATAATACCAAATGATATGAAAAACATTTTATACTATAACGTCTGTTGGTTTGCAATGCATTTATTAACTTGCATGCAAGCAAGCACCATGTAAGCAAACACACAGCATGCAGACAAGCATGTAGCATGCAAGCAAGCAAACATCATGTAAGCAAACATGCAGCATGCAGGCAAGCATGTAGCATGCAAGCAAGCATGCACCAAGCAAGCAAGCATACAAGCACCGTGCAAGCAAAGCAGCGTGCATGCTTTCTGTCACGGCTCCGGCGCTGCATGAATTAATTACTTTGCTGAATATTATTTTAGATTAATGTATGATCAAAATGATATTTCATAGAAAATTATTAAGTAAACAATGTAAAAATTATATCTAATGAAAATATAGAATATGGTGATTATAGCAATGTAGCTTTATGCAAACTGTTGTTATAGAATATGAGTATTATATCAAATGAATAATATACGAAATGTTGTTAAAGGAAGTGTCGTTAGACCATGTAAAAATTATATCCAATGACTGTTATTTCCTTTGAAATTAGATCATTTGTAATTATAAGAAATGAAAAGCACCCGAATTTGAGCCCTTCTAGATGTATAAATGTAGGTAGATGTAATAAATAATAAATCATTTTATTTGTGTAATTTTTGGTACATTATGGTCTTAACTAAAATAAGATTCTCAAAAATCTACCACATAGGTGTACCTACACTATATAAAACCACATATTAGGTAGTCACAAAATTAAACAGCTAATAAAAACCGTCCATTTTCGATCCATATTCGACCAACTTATAAAATGCCCTTGGTAAAGGTTTTCGTACAAGTAATGTTGAACATTAGTGAGATAATGTTTTGAAGTTCAATTTAGTGCATCACTCAAATCGAAAAAAATTGGATTACTTTACATACTTGTTCTAACTAGTACATGTAAGTATGTATACAGAAATAATTTCAAACTGAGGAAATATCCACAGAGAGCTATAAGCGTTTTTCATGTTTAGGTAAAAATACCTAACTTCCCATTATAAATTTTGTTGGATTATTGTACATCTGTCATCTGTATGAGGTATCTTCAATGCCAAATTTCATAGTCGGAAGAATTTTTCGGGTTACAAATGCCCCGTTGATTGGAGTATACGTAAAATAGGTAGTGAATACAAATTCACAAATCATAAAAAAATATTGAAAAATAAAACAATAATAGCATTGATGATAATAATAGTACTGTAATAATAGTAATAATACATTGCGCGTGGTCCAACACGCACTTGGCCGGTTTTTTGACATTCATGGCCAATTGCACTAACCTTGTCTTAGCTTAGGACTATCTTAAGTGGCATGCTGTCACATTCTTTTCATTAAAGACAAGAAGTGACTGCATTCTTTTTAGGAGTGTCTTAGCTAAGACAAGGTTAGTGCAATCGGCCATCAGTGTGAATATCAGCATTCCGTTTGTATATCTCTTTACATCAATCAACACTTTATATGGTTATTTAAAGAGTCAAAAAAAAAGACCTTCCGACTTTCTTGTCTGTTCTTGGAGGCTACCCCAATTTCCGTCTACCTCATACGCTTCGTTGCAAATTATTTTTGCTGACAAAAAAGATTTAAATAAGGTTGTAATAATCTTCTAATTAGAATTATTTGTGTTTTGGTGTGTCTTGAATAAATATTTTTGATTTTGAATGCACAGAGGTGACAAATATGTATCAAGATAAGATAAATAACATAGGATAAGATATGATAAAAAATTTATTCACTATTATAGGCACTATTTATTATACATACAGATCTTATGATAAAATATACTTAATACGTTATCCAGAAAAAATATTACATAATCATTTTGAAATAAAAAGTGGCTAATTTTGATGATACATGAACTAAGTAACAAAAAATTGTTTACTTGTTACTTAGGCATCTTTATTAAACGTCACTTACCAACAAAGAAATCACTAAATCTCGCTGCTCACAAACGCCACTTTAATTAATCCGAAAAAGCCTCAAAATAATAACCAGACAAAAGTTGAGCCACACGAAGAATTAATTAAAAAGTTGTACGTGGCGCGGCGAAGTTTGGACACGCCGAGGAACATGTTCCCGCTTTTAGTACACACGTGCGACGCGAGATACTTTTCAAAGAGTTCCCAAATAAAAAAGAGAAGCGCCGAACACCGGGATTATGAAGCTGCTCAACCAAGTGTAGTCCGAACGTATTACCTACTAGTCCGTGGTTCAGTGTAAAAGCTTTTAGTTGTAAAAGAAAAATCTTTTTTAAAATTTCTCTTTTTTATGTTCTAGGCATTGTGAGCGTCGGTGGCGCTGCGGACTCGGCACTGGCCCTCTAATGGGGAGGTCAGCGGGTCAATCCTGCCATGTACCTACCCACCAATGTGTTTTTAGTTTTTCGAATTTCATATGTAAATTTATCCGACGCTCTTACGGTGAAGGAAGACATCGTGAGGCAACTTGCATACATCTGCGAAGAAATGTCTCGCTAGAGTCACTGAGCTCACGGAGGGACTTTAGCTTTCTCTGTGTGTTCTACCGTCTCTTCAACGGGAGTGCTCCGAGGAACTGTTCGAATTGGTACCAACGTCGCCTTTCTATCATCGTACCACTCGACACCGCAGTGGGGTTCATCCATATTACCTGGAAGCAATGCCGTCTAGTACAGTTCGCTTTCAGCGCTCATTTTTACTACGAACATGTCGCCTCTGGAACGAACTTCCCACTGCTGTGTTTCCCGAACGCTACGACATGTCCCTTTTCAAGAGAGCTTTAAAGAGAGCACTATATTCAAAGTTGGTAGCGACTTAGCTATGTCCCTAATATTGGCAAAATCTATGGGCGGCGGATACCGCTTACCATCAGGTGGGCCGTCTGCTCGTCTGCTACTTACAGCAATAAAAAAAAATGGTGGTGTATGTGAAGTCGACCAATCCGCACTGAGCCAGCTTGGTTGACTTTGGCCTAAATACCCTCATTTAGGGTAGGCTCAAACCCCTCGGTGGGGACGTAATGGGCTGTGATGATGATGATGATTGTATAAGATAATATCTGCGATAGGTATTCTGTTGAGCACGATTAAGAACTGTGTCATCATTTGGGACCAAGGCATAACACACACATGAAATAACACAATTTTAAAATTACTGGGTAAGATTATAATCAATGGCTTAGATCTGAGTTGCAATCCAATATTATGTGATCTTAACAACATACCGTTTATAGAAGTTTTTCCTATGCAGGGTGTAACTGAACACCCCAATAATATTTAAGGGTATGTATCCATCAGAAGTAGAGATTCTGTAGGAAAAATATTACAAACTAACAAACCTACTTTTTTCCCATACAAACTAAATAAATTATTTTTTGGTATTAAGTGCCGACAATCCTACGTAAGCGTACGAGGAATACTACGCTCACGTCATTCAAACTAAATAAATTATTTTTTGGTATTAAGTGCCGACAGCCCGACGAAAGCGTAGGGGGAATACTACGCTCACGCCTGTCACGTGTCAATTTGTGTTTTAATTTCTTTTGTGTTAAGAGCTGATTTTGGCTGCCACTTGAAAGTTTTTGCTTTCAGTTTAAAATCAAATAACTTTGTAAGTATTGGGCTTCCAGGTCTCAGACAAGCACCGAAGGTCCATTTAGTATCTAACTTATATGCCCCTTAAATGTTATGGGGTTGTTCAGTTACACCCGGATACCTACTATTTTAAGATCAAAAAAAATATTTTTTTTACATACGACAGGGAAGCTCTTGGCCTTCATCGCACCTGATGGTAAGTGATGATAAGGCCGAAGGTGAAAGCGAACTTCGCCTGGGCTCCTCAACAACTGAGGAACTGGTTATCTTACATCTAATTGTCGGAACACAACAATGCTATTAATGCTGTTATTATGGCGACAAACTTAGGTAACACGGCGACAAACTTAGGTAACACATAGCTAGCCAGGCGGGCTCAGAAGCCCTACCACCAACCAAACCGAGCAGAAAAATTTCTGCCCCCATGGGGAATCAAACCCCGGACCTCCCGATCGACACCCGGTTGTCTCAACCACTAGACCACGGAGGCGGTTGACAGTTAATTTGCTCCAGATGAAATTATGTGAATCTAAGAAAATTCAAAATCCAAATTGTATTCTTTTTAATACTGAGGTTTATTGGACAGACCGGTGTCGTATATTGTTTAATCAAATAACTAATAATGTATGCAAAAGTTAAACTCGGTCGGATGTCAGATAGAGCTTAAAATTCAAATTGTTAGATGTAACCACAATCAAACAAACTGAATAGAAGCCAATTAAACTGTTAGAAAGTCGTTGCAAATAATTGAGATACTGGGGTCTCAATTATTGAGAGTGTGTGTGAATGTTATGTTATACAGACTGACTACTTAACTGATATGATTACGCCATCAAAGATACCGCTTGCTAATTTTGCATTTTACGTCAGCCCGAAATTGGGACTTCAGATTCTCGGCTTAATCAGCTGTGCGTGTTCAGTTGATTGACACATTGATCATGAATCAATGAGCAAGCCATCAGGTAACCCGGTTTGATGGAGGCGTTCACTTTAGAGTACATACTTTTGTGAAAGTAATGCTCAAAAAGCCACGATGTTACCCAACTCATCTGGCTTACTCTGAGGCACGTGTCCTAAGCGTTCGCAAGCTTTATTTATTACGTTAATAAAGCTGTACTAGCGAGCCACAAGACAGTTTTTGGTTCCTCAGAGTATAAATGTCTTCTTAAAAAACGAGTGTTTAAAATTAATACCCCCTGTGTCGCCACTTCGTTTGCAAACAGACACAAGAATTTTCTATTCCCCTTCATTTACAACAAAGTAGTAACTTCCTGTAATATAAAGTCCTACCACCCACTTGCTGTCAAATCGAAGTTATTTGACTAGCTTCTACAAATAAGCTATGAACAAACGGAACTTCTGTTGAAAAATCCTGTATGATCAGCAGATTAGATAGATTCTGTTTGTTTAGGCAATGGCAGATTAGATACACACACAACATAAAACAAAAACACATACATGCACACACACACATATACACACATACATACACAGAGAGAGAGAGAGAGAGAGAGACGCACACACACACACACACGCGCGCAATATAACTTAAAATATTATGTAAGATTTACTGTGCCAGATTATTATTTCTTGTAGGGTAATCATCAGCTCTAGTCCCCAAGATTACCTAGTTTGGGGACTATCGGCATCTAAGTTGTAAACTTTTTTTTTGGAAATAAATCATTTATTATTATTATTTATTTATTATTTTACCACCTCTGTGATCTAGCGGTTGAGACCACTCAGGGTTCATCTGGGGGTCAGGGTTTCGATTCTCCATGGAGGCAGAAGTTTTTCTGCTTGGTTTGGTTGGGGGTAGGGCTCCTCAGCCCATATGCCTAGCTGCCATCGTCCTACCTAAGTTTGTCGCCATTATAACAATGTCAATAGATAGATAGATAGATAGATAAACTTGTTGTGTTCCGACAATTGAGGTAAGATAGCCAATTCCTCAGTTGTTACGGGATCCAAACCAAGCTAGCTTCCATCCTCAGCCATATCGTAATTTACTTCCTTGCTGTGTTTAAAAAACATACTACTCTGACAAGAGACAAATAACATGTTTGTATTCGCTCTCTGACATAACAATGAAATGAGACGGGACGAGGGTTAGCAACTATTTCTTCTATGGTTCACGGGCCGTGCTAGTTTTTTACCTTGTTTCTTAAGTCTTTGGCTAGACCTGCTGGAGCTGAATCATAAGAGCGATTAAAGCATGTGATTTAAAATCATGAGCACGAAGTCTGTCAAGATGCTGTCAAGTGAGTGTTATATAATGTTGTATTGTCCTATTTTCTATGTGTGCACTTGTATAATGAGATCATAATATATCTTCTGTTCATGGAAAGAAACGTATTTAGGGGTCGTCTTTAATTCAGTTGAAATTCAGAAATCTATTCAACATAGGCCTTTACAGGCACTTATTCGACATCAACACAAAGCGAAATGTTCCAATTTTAAGGTAGGAGACATATTTATCTTTGTAATCGTATGTGCATACATCTTGAATATAATCAAGATGTCTGCAAATTGGAAACAAAAAAAGTAGACTTTACACCTGTTTGGAAATTGGGAGAGCCTTCTCGAGAAGATGGTAGAAGAAGAATAATGGTATGCACTCCGAGCTTCCACTGTGACTTGACTAGTTCCTCTACGGATCTAATAATTTCTCATTCGATCGCGCAGAGTAGAGAAACCCCAAACATAGCCGTGGATTATACAGCATACCAATAGTTTCTTTGCGAAATGACGCATATTCAAAAAATGAACCGCTAGTTTCATCGTGTCTATAAATTAATATTGGCAAAATTTTATGGCGTAAAAATTTACGAGGTACGCGTAATAAATTTCGCGGGCGTTACAATGAAACATAAATTTTAGAATGTTATTCACAATGCTCAAATTTATTGCTTAGCCGTATTGTTGCCAGTTTTACGAATCTCTATATTGCATTAATAGTATCGGCTAGAGGTCAGAGGGCAGCAACAAAACTTTCGTTGTCTAAAGAGAAAAAACCGCATTTCTTTTTTGTAATATTTCATCTCTACCATTCCTCACAAGAGCAAACTTTAATCATCCACTGCAATAAATAGTTTGATTTTTGTGATAAAAATTATAAAAGTTGTAATTTGAGTCGTATTTTCATGACAATAGTGTTTAATTCTGTATATTTTGTCCGATTGTTATCTTTTTAATCGACTTTCAAAAAGGAGGCTCTCAATTCGACGCGTATATTTTTTTTGTATGTTATGCGATTATCCCGCTGATTGTGGACCGATTTTCGAAATCTTTTTCGTCTATTGTCTCCAAAGTCAAGATCTGATGATAGGATCTCCGGTAAATCGTGGGTAACTCCCAAATTTTATAGGCACATATCACTTTCTTTTTCACGTTTTATTTAAAGCTACTCAGGTATTTGCGTCCGGTAGTCTTCATCTCATAATGCTGAGCTGACTATGGAAGGTTCCTTTAGGATTAGGAGTTAGGGGATAGTCATTTTAATATTATGATCACGTATTGACCCGTGCTTCTATTCTTTAAAGTTGTTTTGGTGAGCTGATGTTAAATTCACTAAAAAGATTAAATAGATATTTTACAAACAGTGCCAGATTAAGCTAGCGCGGGGCCTGTAGTTAATTCATTCAACGGGCCCTTGGACTGCTTTAGGTTATCAAGGTTATGGTATTAAATAAAACATAACTGTTACAAACATTTCTGTATTTATTTGGGCTTTATTAACAATACTGACATGAAATTAATATTCAACACAATTACGAAACTACTACAAAAATAGCTCAAATCGAAAGTACCCGTAGTAGATTTATTAACCTCTAATCATATTTTTGTTGATTGGTCGTTTCTTGCCTGCTCTTCTCGTGAAGGCTTTCTCAATTTCCGTACACGTGTAGAGTCACCTTTTTTTCTTCCACTTGTGTTTGCAGACATCTTGATAATGTTTGAGATGTTTACGCACACAAATTTAAGTAGCCTACTCGTACCTTCTAATTAGTGTCTTTTCACACGTTCCGGTTTAGCCGGTGCCAACACGACCCGAATTTGTGTTCAGTGGCGTCTAGACCATCAACACGAGTCACGAATACAGTAGCGTAGTGACTACATGCATATTATATACATTCATTAAATTTTCTCTCTTCTCTAAAAATAGAACGTGAGAAATCGATTGAAATGTTGATTTTGTATCGGATCCAAGGCCGTAGGCAAAGGAAGTTAAAACGTTATTGGATTCATCCGATTAAAATGAAAAGGAAACAGATCGTCCTACACTTATTTCCCAATCTACTAAAAGATGAAGAGATTTTTCCCGCATTTTCAAATGTCAATGTCCTCTTTTGACCAGTTGTAGGTCATACTGGTTTTATCCTATAAAACTGGTCTAGCTTCAACTAAAGTTATCAACAATTTAATAGCTATCGGTAATAAACCGGCGACCGGGTCTTCTCCCAGACCCAGCAAGCGCCGGCACACCCCGGACACTCTATACAACGTTCGCAATTCAATTCTACTACTTAAGCAAATGACGTTTGTACACGCGTTAGCTCTCACGACATCTACTACGGGAACAGGGAATTGCAGCGACACCCCAACTTATTTTTATTATGAAAAGAATTAAGTTAAATAATACAATAGCTTTTCGAGGATAATTTGCGAAGTTATATCCTTTTTTTTTTTGTTTTGTGGCATATCTTGCAAATTTTAAACTCTATGGTTGCCTCTGAGTACGATATTCGCCGCACCGCGCGCGTCCTTCTAATAGAAGTAAAAGATAGAATTAAGTAAAAATAAAAGTCGGCGTGGTTCTAAAAAAATGTTTAGTAATAAAATGGGACCCATGTTTTTATTTGTGAATTCTATTCCACTCTTGATTTTGAACAAACCAAGTTTAGGTTTTGCGCAATTTCAATAACACGTTGGATATTCTAAATCCGTCAATGCACTGCACTTCACTGTACTTCTAGGTATTTATTGATACTAAACAATATTTATTGGGTCATTGCTTTCAGTGCGGTGCTGTGTTGATCCGAGACACGACCATAGATCAGAGACGCCTCAGTTGTGTTGAAGAGATTACGTTATTTAAACTGCACTATATTTGTATGCAGACAATGCATCTGTACTGGGGTGACCAGATCTTTTTTAAATTGACAGGACAGTGATTATATGATAACATCTAACGAAGTGCAATATTACGAAGGATAGATTAAAAATTTGCTCGTTTTCCGGTTATTAGTTTTTTAACAAAACCCCAGCACAAAGCAATTTTATTTTTCTGTGGCATTCGAATCAAAGATCTTTACGCGTTTGTTTATTAAAATTTCTACAAAAAATTTGTTAATTGCAATCAGAAAATATTATATGTAAGTATCTATTAAATTGTAGTTATACTTACTCCGTGTATGGAACATAGATAGTGACAAAAGTACTCAAAAATCGAAAAGATAACTAAAAGATGTTTACCAAGTCAACCAACGCGGCAACGTTACATTTTGCTGAATGAAAGTTTGTTTTTATTTCAGCGCACTAAATATAGCAGTTCGTCGGTGACGCTGTGGACTCGGCACTGGCCTTCTATCGGGAGGTCCGCGGCTCGATCCTGCCATGTACCAATGTGTTTTTCGTTTTTCGGTGTGGACGTATATGAGAAGTGATGATGAAATATTGCAGATAGAAAACTAGGATGAAGTACTTTGATTAAATAACGATAAACTTTGATTAAATAACGATAAACTTTGATTAAATAACGATATACAGACTTATTTTTTATCACCCCGGAAAATTTAAGGGACGCTTCAGGACACACTCATTATTATAAAAAAAATGAAATTAAAAAAGTTAAGTAAAAAAAATATCTAAAAATATTGCTCTCAACTAGTGCAGTATTTTTTGGATGTTTTAGAAAATTAATATAAAATAAGTATGTGAGATATTTTTCTTTTTAATATTTAAATCATTCTACTACCATGTCGTGAAGCGTCCCTTAAATTTTCCTGGGTGACAAAAAAGTAACCCTGTATATTGCAGTAAAAACACGCAGATATTAACAGTTCTTGTTTTTTTAGGATTTCACACACACGTCCACTACAGCTAGATATAGACCTCTCCAAGTGCAAGCCACTGAGTACGATCCTCAGCTACTCCTATCCAACTTTTGCCAGCCTTGCAATGATCGTGGTTCCACCTAATCTGATGGCGTCCTACACTTCGCTTGCCAACAGGTGTCCACTTTATAAGTAGTGTATTAACTGTTCCAACTGGCAACTCATTTCTATTTTACTCAGTTTAAAAACGGAACTCATTGCCAGCCACAACCATTCCTTCCATCTTACAACCTCGGGTCCTTTAAAAGAAGCGTCTTGCAGGTCGGGAAGATGAGGATAGCTAGTGCAGCGTGTATTCGATATATATTATAGATACTGGTATAATTTCAGCTTGACATCCCTATGTGTTGGTGAGAAAAAGGGTCTTGACAGATAACGAAGTGATCCTAAGGGTTGCGTTTTAAATTTTACGGGACCCTAATAAAACTGCTTCTGCGTTTATCTCAACAAATATGAAATTGTGAATGCCATACAAAAACTAAGCGCGCGCTAAACGCTTGTCCTCTGAACGTAACCTTATGGTATGTATCTAATTTTTGGCCTTACTTCATATCTCAACTATTCCAGTTAATTGATTCTACACAATATGTGGTCACTTTATCGCAGACTAACGCCGTGATACAGACGTGTCGTTCATGTTCAGGTCACGTCCGTGAAACACGTAACGCGGAATGAGTAAATGCGCACGCTCACATAGATAATGCATCAATTTATTTGTCTCGGTGCAAATGACTGGAATATCTCTGATATTAGCATACGAATGTCATCGTTTAACTTTATTCTGTAAGGAGAAGTAGGTTTCAGGTTTAATTTGAAAGCTTTTATTTAAATATGTACAGCTTTGTTACCATAAAGCAATAAAGGATTTGAGATAGCTTTTTGATGAATTCAATTTCCTTAATGCAATTGACAGTTTTGAAGTTGTTAACAGCATGGACTTTTATTGTATTACATCATTATCATAACTCATATAATGTCCCCGCCGAGGGTCTCGAGCTTACCCCAAGTAAGGGTGTTTTTAGGCCTTAGTCAACCACGCTGGCCCGGTAAGAATTGGTCAACTTCACACACACCTTTGAATTTCTTCGCAGATACATGTAGGTTGCTTCACGATGTTTTACATATGAAATTCGAGAATGAAAACACATTGGTACATGGCGGTCTCGAACCCCGGACCTCTCGATTGGAAGGCAAGTGCCAAGTCTACAGCACCACCGACGCCGTTTAATAATAATAAATAAATAATTTTGATTAATCGACAAGAAGCAATTAATATTGCGCTAATCGAGCAGTTCAGTCGATTCCGTATCGAATGTTCATTGCGAGCGATTAATGATTTTTGCTGCCACAAATCGTGGGTCAGCCGCACAAGGAGGCGTGATTAATCATTGATTAAGTCCTGGACACGCGTAAAATTGGTGACCCTATTTGGGGAAACCAATTTTTACTATGTTGCGTATATCAGTTTTGTAATTATCAGCAAAGTTACCCACCACCCATGTATTAACAAGTTTTTATTAACTCGTCAGTTAACTATATTGTAACTTTGATTTTAAATAGATAGAAATCAGAAGTAATAGTAGTTGTAAAATAATAAAATTTCAACACACACTGAGTTTCAACACACACTGATGTTTTATAATTGATGGTTAAACAAACTTACCTTGTGACGTTTGACCATAATTATACGAGTAGTTACATCCGAAGAGATTTATTCACCAAGTAGTACACTCTTCAATGTACTCGGCATCGTTGCACAATTTTAAAGCTAAAACATAAACAAAATAATTAATCGGAACGCGGCCCCTCTTACCGTCCACTGACAGCCCGCCGTTTGCTAATGTCATTTATTTAGAGCCATTTCGCAAAAATAAAAGGGTGTTGCAGCCGCGTGCAAAATGCTGCTAAAATTTAGGCTATTTCTGGTAGGAGTCGTGGAAGATGAAAATGCGTGTTGCGGTGTACTTGCGTATATTCGAAGTGAATCGTTAAATACAAAATTCGAGGGAAAGGGGTCAGGGAACAATGTATAGCCAATGGCTTTAAACGTTAAAATTAACGGTCGCATCTGGAGATCGCTAATTGGTGCGAGGCTGTGTCATGCTGTCAGACGATGTGTGACGTCGTCATGACGTTGCGGCGACTGCAGTTGCGTAGCCTTTGATGCGTCCGCTTCTTGCCACTAGATGGCTCCAGGAGTGTTCCAAATTAATGCGCGAACAAAGGGAATTTTCTTACTTGTCAATAAATGGGATGGGCGGGAACTTAAATCTCTTCGGATGTAACTACTCGTATAATTATGGTCAAACGTCACAAGGTAAGTTTGTTTAACCATCAATTATACTTCTTGTTACATCCTCGAGATTTATTCACCAAGTAGATGTTCAGCGCTTTTGCGAAATGCAAGATCAAACAGACTACAATAAAAGTATGTTTGAACAAAACTATAGTTTTATTTTCTAATCAACATCACAGATTCGACTTGGTTAAACTTATTTATTTATGTCATTATCACTAGACTAATACAATCATATAATATTAATTAACAATCATAATATTGTAATAACAATTAACAACCGTTATATATATCAATGTACTTAACTTTAATTAATAATAATCATAGTATAACCTTACTTATCAATCACAATCATTTAATAATATGGCTTCTGCAAACGCATTTTCGTTTTCAGAAGAAAACAAAGGTTGATTGTAAAACTTTGAAAAGACACATGAGTTCCCTGACCAACCAGCAAATTTCTTTATGACTTCCACCGAAATACCTTTTCGATAAGCTGCAGAAGTTGCAGCATGACGAGTGCTGTGTGCTGAGAAGGTATTAGTATCAATGCCACTATCACGCATTGTCTCCTTAATCCACCTACTGATGGTCGAAGTACTGGCCTTATAGTAGGGAATTTTCGTAGTTATTAAAAGGTGGTCACGGTCAGCACCCAAATCTGGCCGAAAGTTAGAGGTGGTACTTATATATGTTAAGAGAGCTTTAGCAGGACATATTTTTTTGTTAAAAGGGAAAAAAGGAAGAACAATTCTGGGAGCTGGGCGGTTAGGAGTAGAAGTTTTGATTAAATCTGTTACAGTTATTTCAATGTTAGAGCTATTAGTCTTGATATTTGATAACTTTAAGAGGGACAACGTCTGGACGCGCTGTCCTGACGCTAATGCAAGTAGAGTTACAGTCTTTTTTGTTATTTGCTGTAAATTAAGGCTCTCATTGGGATATAATTTTTCTATAAAACTAAGCAGTATGTTCGGGTCCCATGTAGAATGGTATCGTGGTACACAAGGTCTACTTCTAAATACCCCTTTAAGGAATCTTACAATAAGGTCATTCTCGCTAAAAGATTTACCAAATATTAACCCCAATGCAGATCTACAACTATTCAAAGAAGAGTATCCTACTCCACTGTGAAACTGGTCTGTCAGAAAGTCTAAAAAGGCAGGAACATCCTTTTCATAGAAATTAATATTTTTACTATTGCAATAGACCCACCATTTTCTCAGTGCAGTATTATACTGTTTACGCGAATTTGGCGACAAAGATGATATCATGACCTTTATTGTTTCTGGATTAAGTCCTCGCTGTGAGAAGACTTCCCGGACAACCGACACGAAACCAGGGTAAGTGATTTCCATAGAGGGTGGGGCTCCCTGAAAGGGGACAACAATAAGTCACGATCTGGGTACAAATACATTAGTTCGTCACATGCTAGGGATTTAAAAAGTGGAAACCATGGTTGCCCCGGCCATAGCGGTACAACCAAAATGCCTGTTGCTTGATCTTCTATAATTTTACGTAAGCATTTAAGTATGAGAGAGAAGGGTGGAAAGGCGTAAAAAAAGTATGGACCCCAATCTAGGGTAAACGCATCAATATTGAAAGCGGATGGATCCCGCTTCCAAGATACATAAAGTGGGCATTTGTTATTAAGACGAGAAGCGAAAAGGTCAATTACTGGTTGACCAAACTTACAGACTATCTTATCAAAGGCATTCCTAGAGAGGCACCATTCCGTATCTATATTTGTCTGTCTGGATTCCCCATCTGCTTCGATATTTTCTTTGGATTTGATATAAGACGCAAAGATAAAGAGCTGTCGCTCTTCGCACCAAAGCCATATTTTGCGTGTTATTTCATTTAAATACGGGTATTGAACCCCCCCCATTCTATTTATATAGGAAATAGCAACAGTATTGTCGATACGTAGCAAAATATTTGCATTAGTAAACTTCGTGGCAAAACACTGCAGGCCTAGAAAGGCAGCCTTTAATTCTAAAAAGTTTATGTGATAACAACTCTCAGTTTTATCCCAAAATCCGTTTGACTTTTCTCCCTTACAGAAGATACCCCATCCTGTCAAGGAAGCATCAGAAAATATTTCAAGGACATACTGTCCACTACTGATATGATTTTTGAGAGACATAATGTTTTGCTCCCACCAGCTAAAATCATCAGTTAATTTATTATTAAGGGTCATGTTTTTGTCATAGTCATTTTTTGAGTCCTGTAGCGCATAAAACTTTGCAGTTTCCATGCGTTTTGTATAAATCCAACCATATTTAGCAGCTTGACACGCAGAAGTAAGTGTACCAAGAAATTTTGCAAATTCTCTGATGGTCATAATATTTTTTACCGATACTTCTTTAATCATTTTTAATATTTTCTCTTTTTTACTAATGGGAAATCTCAGTGACATGTCTTTTGAATTCAACTCAAATCCGAGAAACCTACATACTTGAGAAGGGTGCAAGATATTCTTTTTATAGTTAATTAAAAAACCAAGTGAAGTTAATAGGTCAACACATTCGTTTACACTATCAAGACAAGAACTGTAAGTATCATTTAGGCAGAGTATATCGTCTAAATATGTAACCATTAAAATTCCTTTACTCCTAAGGTGAGAAACAACAGGTTTTAACAGTTTGGTGAAAATATATGGTGCTATACACAAACCAAATGGAAGACATTGAAATTCAAACGATTGAGCACCAAAATTAAACCTTAAATATTTTCTGGAAGAAGGATGTACGGAAATTAAAAAGTATGCATCCTTGATATCTATAGTTGCCATGAAGCACCCTGGAGACATCAGCTTAACAGCTGTGCGAATGTCCTCCATTTTAAAATGTTGAGGATCGATGTATGTATTAATTTTTTTAAAATTCAATATAAATCTGGAAGAACCATCACTTTTGGGAGTGAGGAATATTTTTGATATAAATTGCCCTTGCTGTTGTGAACAAGGCAACACAGCACCAATTTTACATAATTTATTAATTTCAATTCGAATATTGTTTGTTTCTAAATCTAAAAACTTATTGTTTGCGGGGGCAACATTTTGAATAACTGTGCAAGTAAGAGGGATTCGATATCCTCGAACAATATCTAGGATCACTGGATCAGACATAATTGATTTCCAATTATTAATAAAATATTTTAATCTACCAGCATAGTTCGTTACCTCTACTGCGACTTTGTTGCAGTCCTGGGTGCAGATCTGCCTGTCTGGTACCGTCCACTCGGCTGTGTTGTCCTCCCCGGCCCTTGGTAATAGGGGCGAGATTTGTACCCGGTTGGTCTCATCCCGCGTTGAGAGTGGCGGACGGCTTGTCGAGGAGGACCCTTCCAGTTTCCCTGGTGTGTTGTTTGCTTTTTTGTAGGAATAAAGTCAGATCTCTTAACTTGAAGACCAGATTTTTCCGCTGTTTTACTGGATTTAATTTTTTCACCAAGTCCTTCTCCAAAATGTAGGGAATCCCTATTCACATCTTTTACAATATTTAAAATTTTTTTGTCTAAAGAAGGCATAATCAACCTTCGCCTATTCAGTGTATTTTCATAGTGCAGATCCATAAATATTTGGTTTACTTCTGACAATTTTTTTATTATATCGATTTTCTCCATGTCACAGGATATAAGGTTGGATATTATTGATGTAAGTCCAGCAATTCCAACCCCTAAGTGGTATTGAGCCCTTTCTAAGCGGTTATCTCTGTTCCTACTGGGTTCAGTCAATACTGCTGCCACCTCCGCATTAAGTTTTGGTGCTTTTGCCAAAATAAAATTTTCAGGAATAAGAGTTTTCTCCAAAATTGTACGCTTTAATTCCTTGTTCAATCCCTCTGACAAAATTCTCCCCCAACGCTGGGCAACTTCCTCTTGAATTTTGGGGCCCAGAACCTCTGGCCTTTTCTTAGCATCACCTAAGGCTTCCAAGATATCTATAGGTAAGGTCTCCAAAACTGGTTCCGGGAGTGGTGGCTTGCTTTGAGTATTGCAACTTGCAGCCACTGAGCGTACAGATTGTGGGGAATTTGTATCATCTAACTCATTCCCATTGTCAAAGTCGGGCACATTTGAGGTTTTTCCTCCGTCACTAAAGTAGTCATTCTCACTAGACTGATTTTCCTCATCATCATATTCTGTAATTAAAATATTCAACATTATGGTAATGATCAACCAAGGCCGTCATAAAATGACTGTGATCTCGTCACAGTACTAGGCAAGTAAGCCTTAATTTGTGACCAAAGACTATAATCTCGTTATAGTACAGGCAAGTAAGTCATAATTTGTGATTAAAGACTATAATCTCGTTATAGTACTGTATTATCACACCGCCAGGAAATTACAGGATACCAGTCACTCTGTGGTACTTTGTTACTATTAACAACTATACAACCTCCATTTGATAAACTGTAGTGGTGGCGACCATAGTCTCGCTATAGTACAAAAAATGCCCCAGCACACAATAAACCTGATCAAGTATTCGTCAATATAAACCAATAACGGCGACCATAGTCTCGCTATGGTACAAAATTCCGTGTAATATTAATACAAATACACCCTTGCAGCTCCATAGTAATTTTTTAATTAGTGGTACCTACTAGATTAGATGAAAACGGTGTACCTACTTATTTTATTACAAAATAACAATGACAACCGAACAGATAAGGGCGCCCCGCAATAAGAAAATGTTAAATAATTATACCCGATTGGTCGTGTCATGACAATATTAGATTACTAACATATTATCTACATACAGGGAAAGAGTGACTACAGAGTGTATCATCCCCCATCAATTCTCGGTTCCATGTCGATCCTAATTTTGGAAAGAACGAAGTAGTAGGTTAGTAAGCGCCAAATAAATAGACTTACCACTTTGGTACTTTGAAAGTTGCTTTTCATAATGTCGAATCTTTCTCCTAGCACGATCCTTTGGGTTTTCTTTGTGTTTTCTTTTACCCATCATTCACAAATACAATTTATAATCGAAAAATTTCCAAGAAATACAACAAGAAAAGCGAATGACATTAGCAAACGGCGGGCTGTCAGTGGACGGTAAGAGGGGCCGCGTTCCGATTAATTATTTTGTTTATGTTTTAGCTTTAAAATTGTGCAACGATGCCGAGTACATTGAAGAGTGTACTACTTGGTGAATAAATCTCGAGGATGTAACAAGAAGTATAATTACAAATATTCTGTGTCAAATGCCTTTATAACACCGAGATGACCAAACTGAATGGGTGGTTGAAAAACTATTGTGGTGGATGAACATGTTATATAAATTTTAATCACAATCTAAATCTAACTACAAATTACATTGAATACCCGACAACCGTGCCTCACGACACGGTTTGGTTTATAGGTAAAGTAATCTTAATGGTTTTTATGAACCTACGCTGAGCAAATTGCTTTTAAAGCTTTACTTTAATTAGTTAAGAAGGCGAGAACTTTGATGGGTCCTTAAGCTTTGTTGGCGAACCTTACCTGGTGGATATTTATCGGACAGGCATCACCTGGGTGTCCCTCTGTTCGAGTAGAGTCCAGGAGCCGGGTTTTAGCCGGGTCGGAGAGCGATGGAAATTAAGCACAGTTCGCCATGTAGTAAGGGGCGGGGAGAAGTGACCAGCAGTCCTATTATGGATCTTTCATCGTATGACATGGTATGAATTTGGAGATATAGAATTCATGGAATGCTTCATTTCGTATAACCGATCTCCAACGATATCATCACTACGGCAAAATTTCAATCATGTCATCATGATATAATGAACGAATGATCCAAAATCTGACCGAAAATCTTATTTTCGGTTTTGCACTATGATTTCATATAATATCATATGAAAACCATGAAATCCGTAATAGGCATGCAGGTACATATCTGTACTTAGTATATCGTATAGTCATGATGTTAATGCCTGATTTCTAGCGCTGTATACGTAAAGGAAAATTCATGAGACGTCGCGTCGCTGCCGGCCTAGTACGGGTTACTTTTTAAGCCGGAGCCAAAGGACATTGCTCTGCGTCCATACATTGTTCGCCCCAATACTAACAGCAGTAAAAATATGCTTTTCGTATAACTAGACATTATTAAATACTGTACGTCCACATCAATTCCTACGAAATAAATAATCCTAATAGCTTCGAAATTGAATTACATATCAAAATGAATCAGATTTTGAGGTTAGTCAAAGTGACACTTTATTTCGTTAGAGCAATACACATAGTCCATACCTATACAATAATTAAAATAATAATTATTGCAATCAATCAAAGAACGTTAATATAGCCACGTAGTAAAGTACAAGAAATCTCGAAATTATAAAGCAAGTCAAAAACACAACGAACCATCAACGATCTAACAAGCGACAGCGCGTGAGTAGTCAATTTATTTATGTTTTGATTTATTTACGTTGTAAATTGTGGAAGAAGTTATGAAAAACATAATTTATACAAATAAATAATTGTCCATATCTATATAATATCCACTCAATTCTATTCAATCGAGCAAAGGTAACAATAACCATTCGTATATTTTACTTAGTTTGATTTTGTTTCTGAAGGTACTTTTAAATATTTTTGATTTGTCCGTCGAATACATATATTTGTTATGAGTGTTATAAAATATGCATATAATTATGACGTTAATCAAATCTTTGTTGATCATGGGGCGATTTTCGACATTGTCCTTTCGTGTGCTTGTTCCGACAAGCAAACTGAACAGCTATGGTCCTATGGGACCAATCTAGAAATCGCGAAAAAAAATCACCCGTTTCATACAAATATTTAACATCAGCTGAACCTAGATGTTTGGAATTTTTTCGTGATTTCAAGATGGGTCATATTGTATAAGTTGTTCAGTCTCCTTGTCTGATCAAGCACAACAAATTTGACTTTTGTTAAAAAGTAACCCTGTATGTATAAAATATCTTGACTGACCGACTGATTCATCATCGCCGAGCCAAATCTACACATAAAAAAAATTAGGATACTTATAAAATTTCGCCTGCAGGTTTCTTTTAACGCTGTCCAAGAAGAGCTTTTTGGAAATTCAACCCTTGAGGTGGTAAAATAAGCGTTGAAAATTTGCATGGGCTAAGATTACAACCCCACTTTCTAAGAATATTGAGTCAATTCAATTCAATTCAATTTTTAGGTGAAGTGGAATATTGAGTCTGTCATCCTTACAGTTTATCCGTCAATTTTGACAGATAAACTATGGGGGATGACAGCTGTCAAACCGGACTTCTTGGAACGTGACGACTATAGTTTAATATGAGCGAATGTTGTCATACGCCTCACATTCATTCATCGCCCGACTCACTTGTTGAAACGTAACAAACTAATGCTCGCGTGGGTACTTTGTGCAAAGTTTACTTTGATTCTGTCGCCTTTGTCGCGGTATGTAGGGAGAAGTTACAACTTGTTTTACTGGCACATTTCGCTCGGCGCTCGTTCCACCCGGTCGCTTTATGCGCCGGCTACGTGCGACAGTTTCAGGTTAGTGCTAAGTGCAAATAAATGTGGCTAGCAAAATATTTATAAGCACACAAACGGATTACTATCTTGACAAAATTATTACCTAAATCTCAATGAAGGTACCTAGATAGCTGTCCAAAAGTACTAATGAATAACGGACCTAAGATAGTCTCGACGTGTGTATACGCGCGGGTGCAATGATTGTATCTATACTATGTATAATATAATACGCGAGTCGCAGTGTATAAAGAGTCCAATACACTTAATTTCATGTTGCATACAACGTAATTAGTTTGTTCAGAATCGACAGTGAAATAAATTCCACTAATAAAAGTATGGGTCAAATTTTATTTAACTAAAATTTTTCAACCACGCCGCTGCTTAAAATTACTAAACTCTATTGTCGTAGGCAATGACATATAGTTACGCAAACGTCAATGGTCGTAGGCCAATGGTCGTAGGCGCACCTGCAAAAGTACTCGCAAGCGCGCCACCATGGACTTTTAAATTGCAAGATATGCAAAAAACCAAAAAAACAGAAGGAAATGTCCTTGTTAAAAACCGCGAACATTTATTTTCATAGTTTAAATAATTCTTTTATAATTGAAATAAAGCAGGGCGTCTGAGATTTTCCCCTAATATTAACAGGTTGTATAAGATTTTCATAGCATTCCATGGATCCGCCGTGCGGGTGCCGGATCTATTGCGTTGCAGAAAAAGTAGTGCGAGGCAGCGCCTGGGTCTTGCGACCCAGGTGTAGGTTTAGAGGGCCCTCTTAATACCAACTTTAAATGCATTTAAGCTAACATGGTCAAAGAGTTAAAAAAAATATAACGCCTAAACTATCAAGATAGCTAGTTGCATGTAGTTTCGTGTTTGTTGATACGTAAGCTAACGGTCCGCTGCTCGACATCTCGCCGCAAGCCGCAGGCTGGTACGTGTCTCTGATTTTATCTCCCGCTTCGGACGTAGCGTTAAATCTCAGCTTATTTCTTACGGCGCAATTCCCCTGCCAATTCTTTAACACATTCTTTTTACTTAAGTATATTTTTGGCAAGTGTAACGATGAAATATCAGTTGGAGTATGTATGTGCGTGTTTGCGAAAATGTCACCTTACTGAAGATTGGGATTGGAGCCAAAAAAGTGCTAAGAGCAAGTTGTTGATTAAATACATGCGAGGCACTTTAATAGAATACACAAAACAAACATTAATATATTGCCATTAGCAGGTCAGCACGTTTATGAAATTTTTATTAACGATTGATACATAGATCATGAATTAAACACAAGAAATAAAAAGTAACTTGTAGTTCCAATGACAGGCTTGAAAAAACAAGAGGCTCTTCTATGAAGAAATATAGCTTTCTACAGCAAAGTATCAATATTTTTATAATCTAAAGCTATTGTGTATGGTACCAACATAATATAATTATTCTTTTGGTATAGCTGATAGCCGATAAAGCTGATTAGTTTCTTGAGCCCATTTTCTTATAAGCTAAAAGACGTCTTGAGTGATTAGTAGATAAAAAAGTTGGACGATTCAAAAGAGCTTTCTATCAAGACATATTTTAAAGCGTTTTGATTTTGATTATGATGTTGTATACGTTTGGATTTGTGAAGAGTTGAAGTGATTTGTGACTCGAACGGAACACGACAATGTTTGATATGATAGCAGTATGTAACAATAATGAAGAAGAAAATCGTCGATGGGCTCAACCGAATATTAACAAATTCAATTAATGAAGATACTGTCCTAGTCAAGTTTCTGTTGTTAAAAGATGACGGGTAAAATCAAATGACGAAGTTGTTACATAGGTACCCTAAAAATATTCTTGAAGGTATGCTTTGCACCACTTGATCTAAAGTCATCATCTCTATTAGTGAGCTACAAGCTCAATAATAGGGCGTTCTCCCAAAAAAATCTAGGTTGGTAGTACCATTAGTAGAGGAACTGAACGAAATGAACGAAAGTGTTGAATTTTTAACATATTGTACTTACATGAGACACAATGGAGCTAAGTGTACAAACTCCAAAAACCTTTACACAAAATATACAGTCGCAAATCCGAAATAGATGGAAAGATTAGCAATATAAGCTACTTCCCTGAAACTTTTCCACGCAATATAAAATGCTTGTAACAAAATAGAAGACATAAATAATAAATATCGACATTATTTCTCAAGAAAGGGACACGTTAAAATATTTAACGTCCATTATTTGCGTCTGAAAAATGTGGGTCCCTTCCGTGTCCGTACTTTGTATGCAAATATGACGGCCCAGTTGTATTGGAAACATATTTGGTGGTAACTCGCACTGTCACGTTGGCGAGTTTAAGTTGTACGTGAACCTTATTCCGCCTATACAACTTTAGGTTCACGTAGAATTCTAACTTCTATTTAGATAACAATAATAGTATTGCACAACATAAAATCAGTGAACTATTTATTGTAAAATGACATGCAAATTTTATACCATGCTCTCATCGCGAGACTGCGTAGCTTCCATAGTTGGAGTTGCAGCACACTGTGTATGTCGTTATTTAAAATTTTATTGTCAAGAGAATTCTATGCCACTTATTCCCCTGGACAACGATATGTAAGATTCGTAATACGTAAAATAGGAATGAAATAAAATACCGAATACTTAATATAATTCAATTGCCATCTAATTGTCGCCTGTCCATACCGAACCTAAATTCAACAGCGAACATAATCAATAATTATAAACAGCAAAGATTCAGTTTAGCAAAGTTTCACTTGCGAAATTACTTATTTTAGCGCTATCTTCCATATACGGCGTACAATTTAACTCCATTCGCCACAACATGCGTATTTATAGGTTTACTAATAGACTGCGTTACTGACATGCAGCGGCCACGTAGACAGTGCATGGCAGTAGTGATACTAGCGGTGGAAATAATCAATTTGAACGGAAAAATCGAATCATTTTAATCTCAATTAGGTACGAAAAGGTATTTTTAAGTCAAATTAAAATGTTTCTATTATTATTTTGGTCTATTTATAATTCATGTACGAGAATTAGTAACGGGCAAGTATATACCAAAACGGGCTCCACAGTACACTTATTTGAAGTTACATAAATGCGATTCAAAAGTTATCGATGGTAGATTATTATGCTGATATTTTTTTTTGTAGTTACAGAACATGACCAATGGACTTTAGATACCTCACAATAGTGCAAATATACAATAGCTATATTTTTTGAACTAATTTATATAAGTCAATAACTTTATTATGCATGATCATAAATGACGATAACGCCGAAGATGAAAGAGAATTTCACCTGGGCATCTGAGGAACTGACTCTTACCTCTAACTGTCGGAACACAGGAAAATTATCATTGTTAGTATGGCGAAAAACTTAGGTAAGACGATGGCTAGGTAGACTTCTAAGCACTACCAACAACCCAACCAAACAGAAATATTAAGGCGGTTATTATAGCGTCGGTGGCGCTGTGGTCTCGGCACTTGCCTTCCAACCTGGAGGTCCGGGGTCCGAGACCTCCACGAGTGTTTTTTGTTTTTCGAATTTCATATGTACATTTGTCTGATGCTCCTACGGTGAAGGAAGACATCGTGTGGCAACCTGCATACATCTGCGAAGAAATCCAAAGGTGTTTAAGACGTCGACCAATCCGCACTGGGCTAGCGTGGTTGGCTAAGGCCTAAACACCCTGACTCAGGGTAGGCTCGAGCCTTCGGTGGGGACGTAAATGAGCTGTTATGATGATGATGATATTGACGGAGCTAGTTGCTTTGTTTGGGGTTGTTTTGATATCAACTATTTTAAGAAAATTTCTACACAAATATATGGTCAATTCGTTCACTCACATCTACTATAAATGTATGACGGACGTTGCGAATCAAGCAACCGTTGCATAGCTTCAGCAACAAGAACCATGCCAAGTCAAGCGCAAAAGTCATAACACAAGCGAACTCCTCAAGCGTACAGCAGGCATATGTCGCGGCAAAAACGCGCGCAATCAAGTACCGTATGTACCCGCCGTACATTCGCGGTATGGACTTAGTGTGCTCCTGTTATGCGGCATTATTTCAGATGCGCGTGGGCGGGACAAAAGTACGCGATAATGTCCCGTTTATGACCCCAGTGATATATCTCTCTTCTGTTTGAAGACAACAGCGCTCCCATCTCACCTACGAGTATTTCCAGCCGGTTGAAATTTCTAGACGGCTCCGAGCGTGAGGTGAATTTTCAAATTGTAAAGGTGTTCACTTAGCGAGGGCGGAATTTGTCGCAGACTGTTTTTAGTGCCTGAAATGGATGATAAAAATATTTTCATACTGGCCAGGTGGCGTTGGGAATTATGGATTTGAATAATTTTGTTTTAGTACTCCTTCGTGAAGACGTTTCTGAGTGACATAGAGAGGAACGGTAGAATAACTTTATAATGTACACATAGCAATACGCTAGACATGTTCGACCTTGAGACAGCTTTTATGTCGATCGCATAGCCATGACTTTCGTAATGCAAATGTGAAGTTTGACGTGCTGCTAACTGTACTTAGTATGTAATTTCTTTATTGCATATTACGTTTCGCTATATTAAAAAATAGTTTAGGACCTATTCTCAGACCTACCGAATAAACCTACATAAAAAAATTTGATAAAGATCGGTCAACCCGTTTCGGAAGAGTTCGGTAACAAACACTGTGACACGATAATTTTATATGTATATTAGAATGTATATTAGAAATATTTAACTAGCTGTTGCCCGCGACTTCGACTGAGTGGAATTCAGTTATATTGCGAGTGTGGTTATAATTTTCACGCGTTTCCTTGGGAAGTCATTGAAATCCGGAATAAAAAGAAGCCTATATAATTTTACAGGTCTTCAGCTACCTCTATCTCCAAACACAGGGTAGTTCCGGCGGGTAAGTAGATTTACAGTTTTTTCTTTGAACATTTAAGGTGAAACATAGTTGGCGGGCACAGGTAGTATAATTATATTAATAACTAGCTGTGCCAGCGAACTACGTTTCGCCGTATATTTTTTACCCGTTTTTACAACATTTGTCATCGATGCTCAGCTCCTATTAGTCGTAGCGTGATGTTTTATAGCCTTCCTCGATAAATGGACTGTCCAACACAAAAAGAAATTTTCAATTTGAATCAGTAGTTCCTGAGATTAGCGCGTTCAAGCAAACAAACAAACACACTCTTCAGCTTTATAATATTAGTATAGATTACAATTCATCCGTGTTTTACATAGTAGTTTCTGTGTGAAAGAGTAACAATCATCCATACATACCCACAAACTTTCGCGTTTATAAGCAAGTAATAGTAAGGATTAGGAATTTTAGTAAATTATTTTATTCAGATTAGATCAATATTTTATTTTATTTAATAGGTACATAAAACAGGTTACAATCACAACTATATATAACAAACGCTTACACAAGGATCCTGGACAAGACTATAACCCACTACATATGTACACAGTGGTGTTATTCATGTAAACACTATAAAATAAAAAATAGATTAAACAAATTAAAACTAAACAATTACACTATGTAAAAAATATATTGTATATAGAAGATGAACAGTACACAAGCCATGAAAATCATTAGTACCTATGGATACTGTCTCATAGCACGATATACAGCCGCTTTAAAGTAGTTGAGCGTCGATCCAAAGATGACGAGTTCCTTATGAAGAGTATTATACTGTCTGCACATTCTAATTATTGGATTATAGAAAGAGGTATTGTTTCTATAAACTTCCAAACAAAACACGCTAGGATTGCGAGAAACATGTCTCGTGTTAAAGTTTAATGAACCCAATAAAACTGGTGAGTCAAAAATGGGGTGTACAATTTTATATAAGTATGTCAAATCCATATGCTTTCGTCGAGATTCCAAGGAAATAAGTCCAAACTTCTCAAGTCTATCCTCATAAGACAACAAGGAGCGCCCAAAGCCAAACCTATATGCAGTCATTTTCAAAAACTTTTTTTGCACGCGTTCAATACGAGTGACGTGGATGGAATAATATGAAGACCAGATTACAGAGCCATACTCGAGCACGCAATATGTAATTCTAATAATATAATAATATAAACATTGGAAAACAATCTCAAAATCCTTATTAATTATTAATATTATAAACGCGAAAGTTTGTGAGTATTAATGGATGTTTGTTACTCTTTCACGCAAAAACTACTGAATGGATTTGGATGAAATTTTGTAGGTAGATGGAAAAGTAAGTAGTTCCCGCGGGAAAGTAGATTTACAGTTTTTTCTTTGAACTTTTAGGGCGAAACATAGTTGGCGGGCACTGGTAGTATATTTATAATAATAATTACAATTCATCCGTGTTTTACATATAATACCGTTATGTTTCCACTTAAAGTATACTTAACCTACACACATCAATTTTATTAAGATTCCTCATTAAGTATTTATTAGTTTGCTTCTATTAAGTTTTGTCTGGAGTTTGCAAACCTTACAAAATATTGAAATAAAATTAGTAGTTAGTAGATTTAATAATAAAATTCTCAAAACAGCTTTTTAATTAGAAGTCTTACTAGATAACAATGAATATTTTTTCATTACAGTACGAAGTCATGCAACAAGTTCTTTTTTAAATAAATATCCAAAATATGAGAACAAAGTTATTACTTTATGATATGAGCTTAGTTTTGTTGACTAAAGAAAACTAAATTCTATTTATAATAAAGATACTAAAATCTGAAGGCTGAATTGGTTTCCAAAGAATTTTAATCTTATGTAGGCATACTACAAAGATTGATTATTGGTGGATCACTTATCACCTTGAATATCTAAAGGGTTTGCTGCTAAAATTAAGCTATTCGAGACGGGCAGTTACTGGAAATCCTTTTATTATCTAGACGACGAGGCACACGATTATTAAATCCATCTAAAGCTTTGATCCCATCAGAAATGGGTTCATACTGTCCGCCACCGCCTGTTTAATCCAATCAACCAACGTTGAAATTGTATCGTAATTATCTACTATTTGAAGCTATAATTAGCATCGAGCTGATGTTTTTGTAGAGTTTTCTTATTAACTTAATGATTTGGTAATTTTTATTTCCTTGTCACTTTCCCAACTCTTCTCGTTTTTAACTCAACTTTTCCTTAGATGGTCTCTTTCTTAAACTTGACATTTTCCTAACTCGTCACCCTTCTGGACGACTGCGTCATTTTCTTAAAGTAGACACATTGCCAAATCATATCATTTTTAATTCTGCTTATTCTTAATTGGTCTCTTAAACTTGACCTTTTTCTAACTTAACACTTTCCTAACTCCTCATTTCCAACCAAATTAAAAAAAGGAGGGTTCTATGTTCAACTGTTATTATTTTTCATGTATTTTCACCGATTACTTTGCTATTCGTGAATCGATTTTCAGAATTGATATGGTATTCGAAAAAGTTAAATCCCGAGGTGGGCACATTGTCACTATGTCTCCTGATACCTGACCGTGGCTCTCCCAGGAAAATAAATTCCGTGGACCACGACTAAGGAGGCAAACAGCAGCATTGAGAAAAAGCCGAGTTAAAAATGAGACGAGTTAGGAAAGTGCCAAGCTGAAAGAGACCAAATAAGGAAAAGTCTATTCATAAATAACAAAAGTTGGGAAATTGTTAACTTTAAAAAAGATACTAAACAAGAAAGAAACCGAGTTATAATCGAGACGAGTTAGAAATGTGTCAATTTTGAAAATGAAACCAATTAAGAAAAAGTCCAGTTAAAAAATAAGACAAGTTAGTAAAGAGTCTAGTCTGTCAAAATGAGGAAGTCTTCCGGAGGGTTTTCTTTCTAAAATATATTTCATTTATAGATGATATAACTGAAAAAATATTTTTAAGTTCTAGAAATTATTATATTCTAGAAGTTAATATGTTAGGCATTTTACAGCAGAGCCTTTTTAAGAGGTAGACTCATGGCCGATTTCACCAACCTTATCTTAGTTTAGGAGACTCCTAAGACGTATACTGTCACTTTTTGTCTCTATTCAAAAGAATGTGACAGCATGCCAAATAAGAGTAGGCACTCTAAGTTAAGAACTTTTAGAAGAACTCGAAGACAAACAGATAGACGAATCTTGGCTTCGCATTCGGACAGCCTACACAAGAGCCGGTGAGGAGTTGCTGGGTCACTTTAATCCAAGAAGGGAGAACTGGATGTCCCAAGAACTGTGGCAGGCAATAGAGCTTAGGCATAAAATCAAGCTCCAGCTGCTTTCTGTTGAGGAACCAGAAGTATCCAGTTTGCGCGGTCACTATTGCACCCTCGGCTCCTCGATAAAGAGGGTGGCGCGCCGCGACAAACGTAGAGCCGCCGACGAATTAGCGGACCGCACCAACGCCGCCGCATGCCGCAAAGATATGCGCGAACTGTACGACATGACTCATCGCCTTAGTGGTCGTGGCGCACGTACAGCAAAGAAACCGCTGAAAAGTGGCGACGGCAGCCTTCTGTGTGCCTCGGGTGAGCAGCTGCAGCGTTGGAAGGTGCACTTCTCGATCCTGTTGGAGTAAACCCAGTCTTCAGACCACCCACGGACCAGCACCGAGACACCGGGCACATTACTGGACATCCCTGCAGTGCCACCCACCTTTGAAGAGGTTGTCACAGCTGTGACTGCGTTGAAACCAGGTAAGGCGCCAGGCATAGACAATGTGCACGTGGATATGCTGAAGGCTGATACTGCTACGTCTGCCTCGCTACTACATCCCCTTCTGACCCGGATCTGGGAAGCTGGACAAGTACCCGCAGAGTGGAAACAAGGACTCCTGGTGAAAGTCCCCAAAAAGGGTGATCTGTCTCGGTGCGATAACTGGCGCGGCATCACACTGTTGCCTTCCGCTGCCAAGGTACTAGCAAATATTCTGGTCAACCGCATCGCACCTAAAGTGGCCGAGACTTTAAGAGATGAGCAGGCAGGCTTTCGCCCCAGTCGCACCTGTACTGACCACACCAACACCTTACGCATCCTTATTGAACAATGTGTTGAGTGGCAATCTGAATTGTTCCTCGCATTCGTGGATTTTGAAAAAGCCTTGGACACCGTGTAGTGAAGCGCATTGTGGTTAAGTCTCGGTCGCAGAGGAATACCGATATGCATTATCCGCATTGTTCGTGCTTTGTACGAAGGCAGCATATTATGCAGGGTGGTTCACGAAAAAGAGCTGGGAGCGCCCATACGCATATCTGCGGGTGTTAAACATGATGCCTGCTGTCCCCGCTCCTGTTTATAATTCTACTAGATGACGTGATGAGGAATGTGATAGCGACACCGAGAGGCAGTAAATGGAGTACCAACCACCTTGAAAACCTTGACTATGCGGACGACATCGTATTGATTTCGCCGATTCAAGCCAATTTAGAAGCAAACCTCGAAAGACTTCGAGCGGAAGCTGAAGCTGTAGGCCTGCGAATCAACAAACGCAAAACGGTGAAAATGCGAGTCAGTCAAGTCGGACTCCTTAGACCCATTATTGCTGGAAGGTGAGCCATTAGAATCCGTCTCTAAGTTTGTGTACCTCGGTAGTACCATCACGAACCAAGGAGGAGCGGACGAAGACGTGGACAGTAGAATAAAGAAGGCCAAGGCTATAGGTTCGCCCAACTCAAACCTGTTTGGGAGTCCAATGTGCTCACTCGACGCATCAAAATCTCCCTCTTCGAATCAATAGTTAAGTCGGTGTTGCTCTTCGGTTGTGAAACGTGGAGATTGACGAAAGGGCTGACGAACAAATTACAAGTCTTCGTCAATAAGTCCCTAAGGTCGATCCTCCGCATTTTCTGGCCGAAGACTACACGAAATGAAGACCTGTGGAACCTCTGCCAGCAATTACCTATCGGCGAAGAAATCGCGCTGCGGAAATGGAGATGGATAGGCCACACACTTCGAAGAGGGACGGCAAGCAACGCCAACATTGCTTTTGAGTGGCAACCATCGAACAGTCGGCGAGCCCGTGGACGTCCCGTACAGACGTGGCGCCGGAGCGGGGATTGCGAGCTACGAGCAGTGGGACTAAGCTAGAGTGAGGCCAAGAAAGTCCAGCGGACAGAAAGGCGTGGCGGGACCTTGTGACGGCCCTATGCACCTCTGGGGTGTCTTAGGAACGGCAACAACAACTCTAAGTTAAGAAGAGGTTAGTGAAATCAGACATTAGACTAATATCGTTAGTCTATCTTGCTTATTTCTGCCCCCTAGGCAGTGCCAAGCAGCGTCAAGACCTTGCAGTAGATTGCTGTGATTTGGTTTGAAGGATGAAACCAGTAGTGAAATTTCTGGGTACTATTACTTGATATCTAATGTGATAAGTTTTGGCATCGTACATTGGAATACTTGTAGGAGTTGAAGATTTGCAAATACAAGAACCAACCGTAGGTACCATAAGTGAATGTAGCCACTTATCATCAGTTAGGCAACCTGATTGTGTGCCATCTTAGTTGTATAAAAGAATATA
The DNA here is from genome assembly GCA_963935595.1 of Schoenobius gigantellus. Lineage (NCBI taxonomy): Eukaryota > Metazoa > Arthropoda > Insecta > Lepidoptera > Crambidae > Schoenobius > Schoenobius gigantellus. The sequence goes on along the minus strand of OZ012544.1, from coordinate 5,623,894 downwards.
TTTTTGATAAAAGTCATAACTCTATTGCTGCTGACTGACTTGATCTAGACTGCTGATCACATGCTTTCCGACAGACGTTCAGTCAACACTTTCGATGAACAAAAACTGTGATCCTTACATTATTCCTGCGTTGCCTCTAACTTTTCACTTTAGAAGAACCTTCCTTAGATCTCAGCAAATATTAGAAAAAGAAATCAACTGAATCGGTAATTCTCGAATGTAGCGCTTAGCAACACATTTATTGATCCATGAACATTATTTAAAGATTCATAAGATATTAAATCCTTGAGATAGTGCGCTCCATTAGCGAAACATAATTATTTTCATATTTTGCTTTTTCATTTCGAGGTTAATGCAGGCTGCCCAGAGCAGAGGCACATGGAGAAAAAAAATGGAGACAGAAAAAAAGGTGTCTTGGTAGAACACCGTTTTTTTTGTCATCCGTTCATCCCAGTTCAAATGAGAAGAGAGAACAAGAAGATATTCTTATATTTACTTAAAAAATTCATATTGACTTCATATTGTGTAAATTTAAAAATTTTATATTATTTTCAATGAATGTTCGCAAAATTAAGAAATCGACCAGTCACACAATTCTGTCCAATCCGCATTGGGCCAGCGTGGTTTGACTAATGCCTAATCGCCCTAACATAACTAGTTAGGGTAGGCTCGTGCCTCTCGGTGGGGTCGTATATGAGCTGTGATGATGATGACACAATTCTGTGGAGCGGTTAAAAAGGCGGGAGTTAATACATGTATCCTGAACCGTTATGCCAAATTACCTTACCCTTACCCCCACTTACCAAATACGTACATAACAATTAATTACAAAGACTTACTGTCATACTAGCTAACAGGTTTTACAAAGCAGGCGTGCCACGAAAAGCTAACAAAACAAATTAAATTTTCATTTATGCGCCAGCAGGAAGCATTTTTCTCAGAGTTTAGCCGAAAATAAGATTAAAGCGGCGCATGCATTTTTGCACCGTTCATTTGGAGTTGTTACTGCATGAATAAATAACTGAACAGAGCGGTCTCTTAATACTGTGGGGCATTACTTCGCCAACCTGTTGTGCATATTTTAATTATGGACAATTCGAATAAAGAATGTTTAGATGCATTTAACAACACGTACTAGATCTAAATGTATATTTTTCTATAAAAAAATAATATAAGAATAATGTAAGACAAAAGGGTCGCCATTTTCAATTTTCAGCCTCCATCTTCGCCACATTATCCCACAGAACAAAAGCCGAGTACGAACGATTACATAAACCACACACACACACACACACATATGATGTAATACAGGGCTGAGGTAATGATTTAAGGGGTAATATTTTAATGAAATAGAATGCCTTAAATTGATGTACATAAAACAACAGTAATAGCGACGGATTTCGTAATGCTAATGTAAAGCCTGACGTGTTGCTGGCTTTGCCCTATTCAATTAACACGTCATAGACAGCTAATCATAAAGACGTGTGTGGGTCTCGCTCGCAAAAGACGTGGTATGGGTTGTTTCTATCATGATCGCTTTTTCACGTACCTATTGGCCGATTGTTTAAATACCGAGTAAGCAAAAATTATTATAGTAGAACTAGTACAAAGTTTTAAAATAAAGTTTGCATCTCACAATCACACCAACTGGCGTTCAAATTATATTCAGTGAGAGTAGTAGTACTTGAACGTTCGTTTTGCTTTCGACGAAATTTAATAGAATTGTTCAAGTGTGCTTGGATGGCTGAATTTTAAATAAACAAAGCGGAAATAAAGAGGTCTCGGGGCTGATTTTGGTAAAAACAAAAACTGGATCATTATATTTTTGAAAAAAAAAATTCCTAGCCGGGAATCGAAATCGATGGATTTGAAAAACATTTCAACCAATAGTGTCGCTTATAAAGACTAAATACTGGGATGCAATAACATATTGTAAATTAAAGGACATGGCTTATTTTTGACCAAATAGTATTTAATTTTACATATATTAACTAAAGTTGACGTCACGGTTAGCGCAGAGGTCGAGTGATCGCCTACTGCGCAATGGGTCACGGGTTCGATTCCCGTGCGGGACAAATACTTTGTATGGCCTACAGAAATTTGTTCCGGTCTGGGCGTAATGTGATATTCTATGCTTATAACGGTGGTCATCACTTACCATCAGGTGACCCACATGCTTGTTTGCCACCTTTGTGGTATAAAAAAAACCGCTCTCACGACACAGGAGACAATCGAAAAAAAAAGGCTATTAATTAATTCTTCAAAATGATGGCCATTGTTATCGTACTACTAATGTATACACAATACTATCTATCTATCCGGAGTTCGAGGGGTTACTAGGGGCGACGGAGGGGCGTCCCCAGCGGGCCACTGCGACCTGTACAGATCTATTGTGGCCGACCCCTCTATTTTAAAGGTCTCCAAATAGGCCCGCGGCGTTGAAAAAGCCAATAACCTTCTTTGGAGACAGAGCCTTCGCATCATGTGGTGGCAGACTAGGTCCATCCAGAGCTCGGCTCCTTGTGTGGATGAGAGCATGACATTCACAAAGAATGTGAAATGGTGTCTCATCATCCTCACCACAAAATCTGCACGTGGGAACATTAGTCAGGCCCATTCTATGCAGATGTTTGTTGAGTTTGCAGTGACCAGTTAGGGCTCTAGTGAGCGCCCTTAATTGGCCCCTGCTTAGTTGGAGGTTTTGTATTGCAACTCCGGGTGAAAATTCCCTAATGAGCTTGTGTTTGTACCCAATCTCTGAGGACTCTCTTTTTAATCCCCCTCGAAATTCCACAAGCTGGTTCTGGTCCTATGAGAGCGCTCTGGGAACCAGCCCTCGCCAGTTCGTCGGCAATTTCATTGCCTCGGATATTGGAGTGGCCTGGAACCCAGCCAATCATTACCGAGTTACTGGTCCCCAATTCATTCAAGGCCTTCGTGCACTCTAAGGTGATTTTGGACTTGAATTCTACAACATCAAGCGCTTTTAGAGCAGCTTGGCTGTCCGACAGGATGAGGATGTTCTTACCCTCATTCGACATGTTTGCGTGAACGCAGTCGATAATGGCATACGTTTCTGCCTGGAATACGGTGGCATATGCGCCCAGGCACGTGGTTCTCCTGGATTTCGCACTTCCTCCGAAGACACCTGCACCTGACTGGCCCTCTTTTCTAGAGCCATCAGTGTACCATATCTGGTTAGCTTTCGTAAAGGGCTCAGGGACTTGCTTGTCCCATTCATCCCTATTAGGAATCATGACCTTGTAGTTCTTCTTGAACTCCAAAGTTTCAATCATGGCATCGGCTGGCATTGCCATGACAGGATTAACCATTAGGCTGCCCTGTAGCTTCCTCATGGTTTGGGATTTCCATCTCGATCTGCCTCCCTCCACAGCTCGGAGCATTGCCATCCTAGCCTCCCCCTGTATGAACAGGTGGAGTGGTGGGAGGTTCAGGATAGCCTCCATTGCAAGGATTTACACAATACTATAGTAGCCAAACGAATGATTCAAATAAAGTCATAATAAATTAACATTACTAAATTATTCTAGAATAAAAACTATCGGCCTTAACTCTTCCATGTTCAGAGCACTTTGAGATAATCTGGAATTGGGCACTTTTAGAGCTCGTTAAAGCTAGTACTAACCTTCCGTTCTGTACTTGTTCACTCGTGTGTCGTTACGCTGTCACGATTCAGTTTTGCGCTAGCATTTTCCGCATGTTAAATTACTAACGCGCCAGGATTTGCGTTGCTTTGCTCATGGGCAAACTAACTTCTTTATGTTGTTGGCAACCGACTAATGTACAATTGAAAACGAAATGCTAATAAGTGAAGTTAGGTTTGTAGTTGACAGCGCAAAATGTTTTAATATTATTTCTTAAAAGCTTTTATTATTACAAACTTTTATGACAAGCTTTTATTTACTTTCACCTGTCCGGTGTCTGTAATGAAATCTTGCAAGTTAAATTTGACCCACTTCCGGGTTTCCGATTGAGCTGAAATTTTACATGCACTTTGCGTGACAATGGACGACACGTTTAGCGCAGAGGTCGAGTGATCACCTACTGCGCAACGGGTCGCGAGTTCGATTCCCGTACGGGACAAGTTTTGTATGGCCTACAGAAATTTGTTCCGGTCTGGGCGTATGTGCATGTGATATTCTATGTTTGTAACTGCCCCCACGACACAGGAGAAAATCCAAGTGTGGGGCGACGTTTTTAAAAAAAAGAAGAAAAAAAAAGTAAGAAGAAATGCAATATTATGATGATATGGAGCTGATCTAATGCTGGAGCTGGGAGGTGGCTATAGGAACTCCGCAGTAAAACGACACAGACCCATCGAGTTTGGGCTCGTTTGATTCGAATTGACGAGTAGTAAAAGCTAGTATTTAAAAAGGTTTTATTTATATATTTTTTACATTTTAAGTCTTTCTAGCACAGACTAATTTTCGGCTACTATTTTACGAGTACATATGTACGTAGAGTCAGTAACACGTTAAGCTTTTCATTCGCATTGCGAAAGCCGGCACTATAACGAGATACATAACAGTATGTAAAGTCAAAATTATTAATAACATACGCTAACGCGCGGCGTTAAGGTGTAATTCAGTTTGGATGCTCAAAGCTTAGTTATTTAAAATGTCTCCTTTTTTCAATATCAAACGAGTGCACCTTCTGTAACGTAGTACTATTATCTATTCTACTGTGATCTAGTTCGTTTATAGTAATATTCTTCTCTGACGCATTCACAGGTTGGCTGGAAGAGATCTCTCTAAGAGATAAGTCCACCCTTGCTCACTATTATATCTGTTTATTGTTTTGTACTATTTGTTTTATGCAATAAAAAGTACGTCAATGGTTGTGTGAGACAATATTATCTAATAAAGCGACCAAATCTGTAGTCGCGAGCCATTCGCACGAGAAATCGCCGATGCGTGACCCGGCCGGCTCCTGTCGAACGCAAAACGCGCTCTTTGGTAATTAATCGAGACAATCTGTCTCCGCGTCCGCTGGGCTGCTCACTTATAGGAGCTTTACTATGATCGCTTAGAACAGGGCTAAAACATTGAAACAGAGAGAGACACCGCTATCGAACCGTATATTGCCAACTCGCTCACACTGCAACTTTAAAAGGAAATCGTACGGGCCATAGTTGCTCTATTTTTTTTTTCAATTAAATCAATGGCTACTATCAGCGTGTTCCTTTCTTTTCGTTTTTTTATTAAGTTAATTATAAAAGAGATTTAAACCTTCAAAACCTAAAAAAATAGCCTGATTTGTGTTATATTCAAACACTCACCAAAAAAACAAATTACTCAATTAACTAAATTATATTAAAAAAGCAAACATATAAACACAGATAAAGCTTTTCTTTCATTTTTAATGCAAAAAAGTAACTAAACCGGTTAAGTTTTAGCGGAGATAACACGGGACTATGAAGCGTATGTTTTGCGTGCTTTTCATAGTTAAATTGTGAGGAATTAAAATAGAAATAAAATGTAATAATAACATGCTTACATGGACTTATGTCAAATAATAACCTCAGACCTGTTCTATATTCTATTCCGCAATATTCTTAGTTATTTTTATACTACAACTGACTGTATATTCTTAGGCGACTGTATATTCTAATTAATGTATTTAAAATTTAAAAAATAATAATTTTGACTCAACAAATGTAACTCTAAATTGCTACTAACACTATTAATTATATCGTTCAAAACAAGAAGAATATCATTAATAGTGTCAGTATTATTATATACTATTATTTATAAGAAAATACTGCCATGCTACCTCCTAAATTTCTGTGAAAACCTGGACTAATTTATATTGTAAACTTTAAGAATTATCTTCATTCAACTGAATAAATCTTATATAACAGATCTGTACCAGCTATTTAATGTATGTAGGCTGCATGTACTGATTCTATGCTAATTGTAAATTCCCATAAATACGTACATGTAAACACGCGAAAAAATAAATAATAAACGGTCATAGTAAGCTCCAAGCTTTTACTCTGTTGTTCATTTGGCCACTTAATTGGGCAAACGAGACGTGTCCTCAGCGCTTGGCGTCGACAGCTGACCGAAGATTTCTGCTACGTGACATTGTGATCACATTGTTTTGTGGCGTATCAATGCGAAAAAACAAGAAGTATCTATGTATGTATAGATATATATATATTTTTATGTTTATATAATTATTTTTATTTTTCAATTTTTAACACTGACACTAATTCTCTGTAATTCCAATGGTTGACTTGTACACAATGCCATTATGTCGTTTTAATTCATTAAGTCCGTTTTTTGTACATGCTTTTTTCGATTGAAATAAATCACCATCATGGCTCAGATATGTCCCCACCGAGGAGCTCGAGCCTACTCTAAGATAGGGTGTTTAGGCCTTATTCAACTACGCTGACCCTGTGCGGATTGGTCGACTTCACATACATCTTTGAACCTCTTCGCAGATGTATGCAGGTTGCCTCACGATGTTTTCCTTCACCGTAAAAACGCCGGCAAATGTACATAATGAAATTTGAAAAACGAAAAACACATCGGTACATTGCAGGATCGAACCACGGACCTCCCGAATAGAAGGCTAGTGCCGAGTCAACAGCGCCATCGACGCTCTTTGATGAATAAATAAGTATAATTCAAAGCAAGCGTAGGTTTCGTGCGAAGAGTTGGTTGGTTTGGTACCCATGTGTTTTCCGCGAGACATCTTAGAGCTCAGCCTACCATGATTATCACAGACACAAGCAGACAGCGTTCTGCTGTGTAAAGCACCATCCCGTACTCAGTGCGGTTTTAATACGGCATACGATACGTCACGGTAAACAAAGTTTTGAGTGTCAAAATCGTCGTTTCTAAGACAATGTTCGGTAACACATAACATGTCAATTTTTTCTTCTAATAAAACTAAATTAATTTCTAAATCTTTGTCCGAAAAGCCTTGAATTTTTTTAATGAACAATTCCTCTGTTGTCTTATTAACTAATTTTATTGAACTATTTATAAACTCAAATTAATTTTGACTTAAAAGGACACATTTTTTAACGGACTTTACTACAACTTTTTACTTCTGGGTTTCATTTATACGTGTCGTCATTAATGTCACCAAAGCACGTGTTCTCTCGCTGCGTTGTCGCACTTCCAGAGTTGTTCTTTACCTGACGAAGACACTGTACCAGAGTCGTCTGCGTGGCTATTTCTACCACCAAGAAGCGGCGCTTGTATTGCTGTGTTCCGGTTTGAAGGGTAAGCCAGGTGTTGTAACGAGGTGCTACATATTGTAGATATAGTAACTCGTTGCATTCCCGCCTAACCTGACTGCATTTTAAATCTTGTCTTTGATATAATTCAATTCGTCTTTCCCGTCACTTAATAAATGACTGATCAAAACGCCAAAAGTTGTGAGTGCAAAACTACCACGAAAAATTACTAATATTACAATATTTATCAAAAATATCCCAATAATTATAATAGAAATCAAAATATAAAGTCTTCCTTGTTAACTTAGGCACTTATGCGTGTCTTTTATTATGTTGGTAAGTTTTTATAACATATTTGTGATCCATAGCCTATAATAGTCTGTATATCTGTTTCAGAGTGCCTTTTTATCTTAATATTTGTAATTCTGAAATAATATATTCAGTGGCATAATTTTGGTGCATTATTTATTAACTTACTTCCCTAACCACTGCACCACTGCGTCACCTACTGCACAACATGTCACAGTGTGATATTGCTGGGTACTGTAACTTGACATCCTATGTCACAAGTTGGCCACGTAGATTGGCGATCTTGTGGGGGGTTGCAGATTTGCAAGTGTTATAGGAGCCACGTGTACTGTAGGCGACTGTAGCCACTTACCATCAGGTGTGCACACTGCTTGTCTGCCAACTTTGTTGTATTGTATAAAAAAACCTCGAGATCACCACTTTGATTACGCATTTAGAAAGTAATAATAATAATAATTTATTTACTTATCTCCTACAATCTTACATTGCATCTTAAACTATAATTATATGCCTATCACTACTTGTATGCCTATCACTACACAATACACTTAGGATTGTGAGAGACTGGTGACTAAACTAGGCTGTTGCATGTATCTCAGTACACCTGTACTCTCCCGTCCGCAAGATGGTCGTTAGTTATTGCAGTAAAAATAATAATAAAGAGTAGCCCTTTAGGTAACAAAAATCTTACTACAGTTTTATTTTTTTAATAATTATTTTTGTTTTTAGCCATCAATAAGAATAAATTTTACAATGGCAAAATGCTTGTCTGCGCTCTAGTGTACTTTATCACTCAACATTAAGTTGGAAACTGTAATTCGCATTATTTGCATTATTAATATCTCGTTGCTTTTTTTCTATCGAAATCTAGTTTTTCTTATTTCAAACATGGAAATAAGAAACATCTCTTTATCCAAAAATACAAAAAGATAACATCAACAATATGTACAAAGATCTCCCACTACACATTGAGTTTTCAAAGGACTGAATGCTACCATCATAGACGTTAATCATCCTTGCTACCATTAAAGTGATTAATATCTGCACAATTTTCGTTCAAGTCATTCTATTATATACTAGATTCTATTATATACTTTATTGAGAGAATTATCGGTTTAATTATCGAGTATTTTTCCGCCCTTCATAATTTTTTTTTCTTTTTTTTTTTTTAAAAAACGTCGCCCCACACTAGGATTTTCTCCTGTGTCGTGAGTGCAATTACAAACATAGAATATCACATGCACATACGCCCAGACCGGAACAAATTTCTGTAGGCCATAAAAAATATCTGTCCCGTGCGGGAATCGAACCCGCGACCCGTTGCACAGTAGGCGATCACTCGACCTCTGCGCTAACCGTGTCGTCGATAATAGTGTCAATACATTCGTGTATCAATATTTTTATAGTTGTCAATTATGAACAATCTAGATTATTCATTCACGTTTTCGTTACAAACTTAAGCTTTCTAATCTTCTAACATCTCACGGGAAACGAGTCAGTTAGTAGAGACACCTTACGCGAGACACTTGCAGACTCAACCTCTTTAGAGATGCATATTTGTCAGTACTTTGTGGAGTGGTGCAAGATGTAAGATAACAGTAATGAGCATTTGTATTTTAATGGACTTTCATATCGTATTTTAGAAATAAGATGTAAAAGTCATATTAAATTTGGACACCCAATCTGCCGCGCTTACGAAGAACGCATTATGTACTAACTGTGTAACGTTTATATCCCTCGATTTCTTAATTCGGGATCGAGTCTCCTCATAATTTTGCGCTAAGTCAAGCCATCTTATTTTGTCGGTTCTAGCAAATGAGCTTCTTTGAGGTCTCTCTTTATATTTGACCATCACGGTGCTGAATTTCTTTCAGGTGACGTGTTGACCACGTGTTTATTGGCGGGAGACCATACAAGCTCAAGCTCAGAGCAAGCTGTTCTCTGCGTCCATTAATGTGGTCATAGCATCTGAGGTGAATTCGTCAACGCTTGGTGCAGCTTTAAATGTTCCTCGAATATTTATGTAAATGTCTTTCGAATTTGAATAAACTAACACCACAGTTTTTCAATGCATTGTTAAATTGTGCTAAAACTATCTATAATTCGAGCGTTGGTGGCGCTGTGGACTCGGCGCTTGCCTTCCAATAGGGAGGTCCGGGGTTAGAGATCGCCATGTACCAATGTGTTTTTCGTTTTCCAATTTCATATGTACAGTCTAACGCTCCTACGGTGAACATTGTGGGGAACCTGCATACATCGGCGAAGAAATTCTAAAGGTGTATGTGAAGTCGACCAATCCGCACTAGGCCAGCGTGGTTGACTAAGGCCTAAGCACCCTAACTTAGGGTAGGCGCGAGCCCTTCGGTGGGGACGTATATGAGTTGTTATGAATGATGATCTATATAATTTAAGTGGGTAGTAGTTTCATTTTTTGTTTACTATTAAGAAATTCAAATAATAATTTCAATTTAATTCATTTAGGAATATAGTCACCGTGAGTGAATGTTATTATAGTTACTATTATGCGGAGTAAGATATATAAAGCTATTTTCGACAGCTTTGACGTTAAAAACTCTACAAAACACCCAGATAAACCTTATTTCAATCAGTCTGCAAAAAACAACGAAGTATGCTCAAATTTCTTTTTTCAGAAGTAAAGTTTTCTTGCAAGATAGGTAAGTATAGTCACGGGAATTTGTTTTTATTTTTATTCTCTTGTAGAAGTTAGAAATATCAGACTCCTTTGTTGAGGTTTTGAAAGTTTTATTCAAGAGTATCGGGTTCTTCAGTAGGAAAACAGCCTCCCTATTTATGGCCGTCTTAAAATAACCCCAAATTTAGTTTCCGGGCGCTTTTTGATAATTATTTATTAATATTATTTTATTTATAATATTATTAACTATTATGAATTATTAATTAGTTATTAAGAGTGAATATGTTGAATTTAAAAAAAATCTCATTACGAAAACAAAACAATTACAAATATTATTTGACCTAGAACATTGCCGAACTAGAACTAGAAATTGGGAGGTCCGCGGTTCGAGACCGCCATGTACCAATTTGTTTTTCGTTTTCGAATTTCATATGTACAATTTTTATGCCGCTCCTACGGTGAAGGAAAACATCGTGAAGCAACCTGCACACATCTGCGAAGAAATTCAAAGGTGTATGTGAAGTCGACCAATCCACACTGGGCCAGCGTGGTTAAAGGTGCTAAGGCCTAAACACCCTAACTAAGGGTAGGCTCGAGTCCCTCGGTGGGGACGTATATGAGCTGTTGTGATAATTATCTAGACAAGCGGTAGCCTGTCCAGTCAAGTTCAACGAAAAAGAAACTGGCGACGTACCAGCCGTGTGTAATATTACACGAAGCATTTCGAGTTGACTGGAAGAGATTTTAAAAGAAATAAGCCATACATTTCTGTACGTATATACAGGGTATAAGTGACATTTCTTTTAACAGTGAGTTTAGACCATGATCTTAATTTGAAAATCACTGAATAAATTTTCCGAATTTTTTATTATTTTTTTCTAAATGTTGTGATGTAATATAACTTAGTTAACGTTTACAAATCATATTCTGTCAAAAAACACAGTAAATACACAAAAAATAAACTTCGCAATGTAAATCGTATAATATTTCCATCATACTGCGCGCGGAATCAGCTCTTTGGGTCATGGAACGTCAACGCGCCATACATTGCGTAACAATAAATAAAAATAAAAATGAAAACTCCTTTTTTTCGCTTTAAAAGCTTTTTCGGTAAATATAAACATCGGTAAACATATATTAACATTGGTCTAACTCACTGTTAAAAGAAATGGGACACCGTCACTTACACCTGGTATGTTGTTTATTCTGAAATCGTATTTTACTATGAACAATAAACTGTAGAATAAATTCAGTAGTAAAAAATAAGGCCCCTGTTTTTAAATCATTCGTCTGGCGTCAAGCGTCGTCTGTGCTCAATTTTGTATGTTTCGTTAGCGATGAAAATCTATTGAACATTACGATGATAAACAATATTATTATGATTTCCATCGAAAACAAAGCAAAAATTATTAAAAATAGCTGACAACGCCCAAAGAGCACTCAACGGTTGACGAATGACTCAAAATAGAACCCCTACATATTTCAAGGGTACAGCGTGGGACTGAGTTTCGTAGTTTGCAGTTTATTACGTAACTACACATGTACTAGTACTTTCCACTTACACTTGTTCACTGCACTGTCTTCCACTTTTCGGTTCACTACTTGTCTTCTCTTCCTGTTACTTTTTTTCCTATTATTTGAACTACTTACGGCGCTTTGTCGGCTCCTTAAACCCGAGGATTTTTCTGGACTTCTGAAACAGATACCGAACTTTAGACAATTTCTTTACCAAATGACGAAACTAATTAAGTCAACTTCAGAGTGGTGGCGAATGGAAGACCACATTTGTAATCGGCGACATCGACATTTGTAACTTTGATAGAGGATGTCGCACAACACTGCCGGCCTTCTCATCGTGTAGTGCGTGACGGGAAGCTTAGTTGCAATGATGCGAGAATATAATATTCAACATCGCGTGTTCTTCGTAGAAGCTTTTTCTCGTAATAACGTCTCAATCGTTAATACACAGCGCGCATTCCTCCGCGTGCAATTGTTTCTAACCGCCGATTTTGAAGTGGATTAAGAATTTTCAGGAATACAGTACGGGTCCCAAAAATTGTTACACGTGTTCTGTCTGCGTTGACACCAGAAGATGTGTCATTTGTTCAAGTTTCTGTTGAGGAAAGCCCAAGGTCAGCGAGACGTCGCGCTCAAGAGCTCGGAATTTCGCGTCGGAGTCCTCAAACCATTTTACAGAAACATTTGAATCTTCACTGTCGCCCGATCGATCACCATGCGACTTCTTTTTTTGGAGGTATCTCAAATCAAAGGTTTATGTCAACAAGCTACGAGCCCTTCTCGATTTAGTGGACGCAATTAGAAGAGAAATTGCATTAATTTCGGTGTAAATGTTGGAGAAAATGATGAAAAACTTTGGCGAGCGTCTCCAAGAAGGTATCTCCGTGTACGGACGCCACCTATCGGATATTCTGTTTCACACCAATTTTGTTATATCCAATAAAAAATCCCTTATGTAGCACTTGATCTTTATCTCACCCAATGGTAAGTGATGAGAAGACCGAAGGTGGAATCGAGCTTTACCTGAACACCTTATTAACAGCCAAGGAAGTATGTAGGTAATTCTAGCCTCCTTACTCTTTGTCGGAACACAACAATGTTGTAAATATTGATATTAGGGCTACTTTAAGTAAGACGGTGGTAGCTAGCTAAGCGGGCTCAGAAGCCGAAGAAAGGGGTAATTGGTGTACATACAAAGTACCAAAAATTGCAAAAGAAAGATTGTAATTATAAATAATAAACAAAACTAAAAGTCCCCCCAAGGTGAGACTCAAGGGGATGGGGGTAATTCTGTTCCCCCCCTGTATCCGCCTTTGTTCTAGTGCATGATATCATTATCAAGGAGACCCGACCTGGAATGACGCGCAGGGAAAGAAGAAGAAAGTGATAGACCAAATTGATGAGAAATAAATTATGCTAGCTTCCGCTTCTGCTCCCGCACTCGCTGCCGCCATTGCTGTGCGCTTAGCAACGCAACTGTACAGATTGTCACAGCTTCGGGATGCAAGCCCCGCTCATTACGCGAGTTATAATGAGATTTGTGTCCCGCTTGACCCTCTTAATATAATTTAACGGGAAGATGGAATGAGATCCGGATTGTGTCTAATGTAATTATTTTAACATTTGAACCTCAGCTTAACGGGTGGGTGCAAATCGGTTAATTTCAGCGAAATTGGCATTACAATTTGTTAAGCACTTCATGCAAAACATCAGTAAGTCTGGATTATCCAACCAATAATATTAGTAGCCCTCCTAACTATCTATCCTCTGCGGGCCTATTTAGAGGTCTTAAAAAGCAGGGTCGGCCACAGTCACAATAGATCTATGCAGGTCGAAGTGTCCGGCTGAGGGACGCTCTTCGGCCGCCCCAATCCTCTCTCGGAATACAGATTGATCTGTAGGTTTACTCTTGAACCAATTCCGAGTGATCAGCACTGAGATTGTGATTTTCGTACGCTTATTTAGCAACACTAAAGTTGCGGCACGCTATGATGGTCGTTTTGACAGCTGTCATCCCCATAGTATATTTGTCAAAACTGACGGATAAACTATTGGGATGACAGCTGTCAAAAAGGGCCAACATAGCGTGCCGCAACTTTAGCGACAAATGGGATTCCGTATTTTGAGAAAGTTAAATAGCACTGAGTTTGGTTCACTCAAAATATGCGCAATAAGGGTCCAATTTGGCGCCAATGTGGACATTTAAGCGTACAAAAAATCACAATCCCAATGTCGATCGATTGGAATTAGATGAGGAGTAAGCCTGCAGATAATCCTAACCGATTTTCCCAAAATGGCGGCCAATTTAACTATCTATCTGCGCGGGAGATATTGTAGTAAACAAGTCATCACAGCAGCTCATATATGTCCACACCGAGGGGCTCGAGCCTACCCTAAATTAGGGTGTTTAGGCTTTAGCCACGCTGGTGGCTTAGTGCGGATTGGTCAACTTCACATATACCTTTGAATTTCTTCGCAGATGTATGCAGGTTTCCTCACGATGTTTTCCTTCACCGTATAGGAGCGTCAGACAAATGTACATATGAAATTCGAAAACAAAAATCACATTGGAAAATGGCGGTCTCGAACTCTGGACCACCCGATTGAAAGGCAAGTCCACAGAGCGCCACCGACGCTCTAGCAGTGTTGTAAACAAGTGTTTGCGCATAAATAGGTGCTCTCTCAGTTCCTTCACTCACATAGTTTTTTAATGTATATTTTGGCAAATAAACAACCATACTAACCATATTCTGACAAATAAACTATTGTTATCATTATCACCTCCGTGGTCTCGTTGTAGAGACCATTCGGTATTGATCTCGAGGTCCAATGTTGGATTAAGTTTTTCTTCTTGGTTTAGTTTGTGGTAGAGCTTCTTATCCATCTAAGCCTTGAGCCATCCAATATATATTTACGTTTATACCTAATTGGGGTGTGCTTGAGCCGCCCACCTCACCTGATGAATTCGTGAATTTTATATGCCTACGACATAATATATTTATGTATACACGCTATTGGGGAGTGCTTGAGCCCCCACCCCACGGATCCATGCATTTAATATTCCCACGATATGTATTTCTATATACACGCTATTGGGGAGTACTTAAGTCCTCTACACCACGCTTCCATGCATTTAATATCCCCACGACATATATTTATGTATTCACGCTATTAGAGAGTACTTGAGCCCCTTATTTCACGGATCAGTGCATTTAATATCCCCATGACACATTTATGTATACACGCTATTGGAGAGTGCTAGAGACCCCCACCCAACGGATCCGTACACTTAATTTTCCCACGATATTCATTTACATATACACGCTATTGGGGTTTACTTGAACCCCCCACCCCCACGGATCCGCGCATCTAATATCCCTACAACACTATAACCGCAAATAGGCAAATATTCTATCGAACGTTAACCGAGCGTTTCAAATACGCAATGGCTATCCAACAGGTTTATCCAAAGATCCGTGACCCACTTTAGATTTGCCCATCCGACGAACACGGAGTCGCCATTAGATTAGGCCCGCAGGGATTTTGGGCATCGAATCAATTTGGAGCGGGCTCGCGGACATTTTATTACACTGTATAATAAAGGGCGAATACGGTGACATTAGTCCGTCCGTTTCGTGATGACGCAAATATTATAGCTACAGATATAAATAATGCATGGTTACGAGTAGCGGGCGTAGGTTTACATTGGAGGTTGTAAGGAGTTACATGTCGCATTGTTTTTATCACTAACTAGTGGGATTACAGCGCTACCTACTGGGTCTAATTGTACTTTTAAACCTTCCATGGACCTTTTCAAATATACACAGAAAATTTCGTAAAAATCGGTCGAGCCGTTTAAAAGTTTTTGCGAGACTATCACACAGCGTTTCATTTTTATATATAAAAGAAGAAGACTAGCTGTGCCCGCGATTTCGTTCGCATGGATGGCGGAAAATAACAATATGTCGTATATTTTTTAACCCGTTTTTGCAACATTTTTCATTGATGCTCAGCTCCTATTAGTCGTGGCGTGATGTTTTATAGCCTAAACTCGGAGGTCATCCAACCATTTAGATGTAATATTACATAATCACTTTTGCACGTCAAACAAGCCACGCCAATGGTTCACATGTCTACGGCGGCAGACCTTGTACTGGAAAGAGCCAGCAAGAAACCAGCAAGGGCTATTTTTTTCTCCCTGTATTGTTAAAGAGTCGTCAATTGTAAGCTGATCTCAAGGAAAAGTTAGTGGTTATAAGCATTATTGGAAAATACAAAAAATTGACTTCTGCAGTTACAGAGAGCACATCATAGGGCAAATTAGCGGAGTCCCATTTAGTAGTATGATGCAGTCGCTGTGATCGAAATGGATCTACATCATTATCATCATTGGAACGCTAATTAAGAAGTTTTATACATTCATATTGTTGTAGCACCGAGTGATTTAAAACTCGAACGAACATACCAAATTATAGAACTGCCACAGACAGCAACCTTGCTAGGTAATTTACGCTCGTAACCAACAACGTAAGTTTCTACAGAAAAATGCATTCCGCTTTTTAAACTGTTCCATTAAAAAGTCCGCGTAACTTGCCCAATTTATTACCGCCACCTATGGAACGTGACATTCATGAGGGCGTAATGAGATTATTTCGCATTACAATGTTCGCCAAGTTTCAAAATGTTTTCGTACAATGTCATGTTCAGCTATCATTCAACGTCGAAAGTTCCCGAACAATTTCAATATGGCTGCGGGTGTCAACTATGTTGACGGTTAATTGATTCTGCATTCTTAAGCTACTGGGTTTGTACTTTGGCAAGTAATAATAGCTCCAAGAGCTTGGGTGGTGCTGTCCGGGGTTCGAGACCGCCATCCACCAATGTCTTTTCGTTCTTCGAATTTCATATGTACATTTATCTGACGCTTCTACGGCGAAGGAAAACATCGTGAGGCAATCTGCATACATCTGCGAAGAAATTCAATGGTGTATGTGAAGTCGACCAATCCGCACTGGGCCAGCGTGGTTGACAAAGGCTTAAACTTAAGGTAGACTCGAGCCCCTCGGTGCGGACGTATATAGGCAGTTATGATGAAGTAATAATAGCACTTGTTAAATAGGGTTGTCAATTTTTTATACAACTGCACATCCCATGACTACAGTCGCCTTTATTACATGTCATTTCTGTAAGATTTGCAAATCTATAACCCAACAAGGAGCCCAATGTTCGTTACCAACTTGTGACATGAGCATAACATAAGATATCAAATCATAGTGTCTAGCATTTTCACTGCCTGTCTCGCCCTTCAAACCGGAACACAGCAACAGCAGCACAGCAATGCAAGCACTGCTGCTTGATGGCTCAAATAAGTAAGATAAAGGTAGGTAGACGACTATAACCTTTTTAGTACTTGTATATATACATCCCATCCGAACATAACTACGATGTCTGCAAATAAAAAAAGGAAAAAAGTTGACTCTACTATTTTTCCTTTTTGTATTTGCTGTTGTTGTTCGGATTTTGGGAGAGCCTCCTCGAGAACAGCCAAAAACTCGGAGGGTACAATTTTTTTATGAAATCAAACAGCGACACCTGTGAGTATACTTCCGCCTATCAGTGGACATCGTTAGCGATTTATTTTTGAAGCTACGCCAAAGGTACGTTCTTTTTCAAATTTAACGAAATTCGAAAAAGCTCTTCACGCCAATTTCTTTCACAATCGTTCATAAAACGCCACTTTAATCCCAGGCTGTAACAATTATCGTGTCCTCTCCAAAGCTTATGCATATCCTCAATCTATCGAAGTGGGTACGGCTGCAAATCCCCTAAGATTTGTGGCCGCTTAGCAAAAAGTGCCTCCGCTCCTCTTAGCATAGCATTCAATTATCTGCGATATTCATTCAAAGATTTATATGCTAAGATAGCTTCCGGCTGTTTGTGAGCAGTGGATTGACCCGAAAATGGGTTGAGTTATCAACGTCTTCTACTGCCACAGCTTAATGGAGTAGACTGATATGTATATCACAAAACTTGGTTAGCTTGACTTTATCTCTAGCTCGGCGCCAATGATATGAGAATAATTACACCTAGTCATCGTGACCCAAATTTTATCAATAATTATAACACGAAATTTAGGAAGTCACCTTAAATTTAATTACTGTTGATCTAAAAGGGCGCTTTTCTAAGGTAGTAAAATTTTTATTAGTTCTATCAATAACACATGCAAAATCAACACTGAAAACATAACATATTATTTTTTTAATATTTGGTAAGTTATTCTTAGTAGTAACAGAATTTAATAATCTTTTAGAGAAAAATAAGTTTGGTATAATTCCTTGTGACCAAACTATTTTGGTAAATCAGTTTGGCTATAAGGAAATAGAGGATCTTATAAATGGGTCAACGAGGAACGATTAATGGCATACCGCGTGGTCTTATTGGCCAGTGGCACCAAGACGAACCACATTTCCTCGTGTTCCCACCAGTGGGGCAAAGTAGTGGAACCACGGGTAACGACCCAAATTATATGAAATCAGCCTTTATATATCATTATTCAGAGCTATTGAACTGCCGCAATTATTTCAGAATAGAATCAAATGCTCTGGGTATATGTAAATGCGATATGCATGACAAGTGTGTCGGCAAATAGGTATCTCCACCACCAGCTGTATCTCCACGCGCAAGGCGGGGTGCCTCAGAACGTCCTACTATTCAGCGTCAGGGACTTGTCTGTCGAGCGTCTACTCCTCTAGCGTACCTACTTACTGCAGGTGTTGCTATCACCAGATCTGATTTCGTGTCGCTTAAAGCTTGTAATCCAGAAGAACCCGAAGTGCGAATCCAGAAGTGCGTGACTCGAATAAGCATAACCACTACCGGATTTCACCACCGTAGACCGATAATCAGTAGCTGAAGAAGACCTCGTCCTATCGAGGAATAAGTCAAAATCATATACGCTTTCGTTGCACAAAACGCATAAAGGCACATGACTTATATTGTGGTTTTGTAATGTCATTTCAATACGATTTGGTTACTAAAGATAGGTATTTGACATTAACTCCATACAAAATTCGTGAAAATTCTATCTCCAGTAAACAAATCCAGAGATAGATAACATATTGAAACTGTCGTTAGTGCATAGAAAGTAAATGCCATTTCGACTAGTTCTTCAGGCAGTACGCCATTCAGGCTTTTAGCCACAAACGAAATAAAAAAATCGACCGAGACTGCATCCGGAGCCGCAAGTTTCAAAATAAACTTATTAATTTGTGACGCTGTCTCGTTCTATAGAATTACAAGCATAACTCACGACTAACGACGCTGCGCCATTAAACTGGCGCTATCGCTAGATATCTTTCGTTATGTCGGCGTCAGATATCGAGCGGCGAAAAGCCGTCGTTATAAGGTTTAAGATGCACCAAAAACAAATGCTTGAAATGTAAATTTACCTCTATATTCTGTGTATTTATTTATTTTTTTATACAACTATGTTGGCAGATAAGCAAACTGACCACAACCTGATGGTAAGTGGTGCCCACAAGGTGGTAACAGCCATAATACATGTGGTTCTTGCGAGATTCGCAGCAAATCTGCAACCCCCTACAAGAACCATAGTGTACGTTGCCAACTTGTGACATGAGATGTAAAGTCATGGTACCCAGTTATTTCACTGCCATATCTTACCCTTCAAACCGGAACACAGCAATGCAAGCACTGCTGCTTCTCGTCAGAAATAGGTAAGACGGAGGTACCCAAGCAGTTGACCCTGGTATAGAGTCTCCCTCCGGTGATATATGATTATAAATATTTATGTAGCATATTGTATTTCTTTTTGCATATTGTATTTTTTTTGGGCACTCCCCATTAAACAATCTTTATTTACCAACTTACATTAGATAAGGTTGGCTGGAAGAAAACTCATTCAGAGATAAGTTCGCCTTTGGGCATACAATTGTTTTTTGGTGAACTGGGTATATTTGTTCAAAAAATATAAAACTTTATTGTCACAAAAAACTGACAACTATATTTAGATCTCTGATTTCTGATCTAGGTATCTAAATACTTATATTTCAGAAAATCAGTGTTCTCTCCTAGATAATTTCACAAAAAATATTTTACAAAAAATAAAAACCGACTTTAAAAACACTGAAAAGTTAAAAATAATATAAGAATAGGTACAGACAACATCACACTTCTATATTGAAGTCGGTGCCAAACGATGATCTCCTAGAAAGTCTTAAAATGACAATGCCAGATTCTAACCCACCATTTACAGTAATATGAAATATATGAAAAAATCTATATGATTTTTTATCTCGTACTGATTGCATTATTACTTTTTAAAACTTGCGGATATTAAATAAATATTAAAATAATATGTACCTACTATTTCCGTTGAGAGAAGAACTAATAAATGACAAATGCGTTTTGTTGTACGACGTACAAATAATAAAATATCAATCAAGTTTTCGAAAAATATCGTTATCTTTTTTAACATTATGGATTTTATGCGCATGTCGGTTGTAAATTAATTAATGTTTATAAATAAGTTTTTAACAATTCTAGTTCCATTAATTTTTTATGTGCATACGCATAAATAAGGAACACCTATGTAACCTAACGAGTAAACTAAACGCCAATTCTGGATTGATATTGTTTGACATTTACTTTTTCTTATGACTCTGTGGTGTGGTGAACTTATGACAAATGACAAAATGAATGAAACAAAGACGGTTTTGCTTTACCAATATTGCTTATTTAAAAGATGTCGCAAATAGGGAATATATAGGTATATTATGATATACCTATTCGTTAGTAACGATAGATATTTTTGTTAATCGGTGTTGCAATTTTTTATTTAAGTACATTTACATTATATGAAGAGGAACGATTGGTAAGTTTGTTTGTAATTAATAAACTCAGAAACTGCTTAACCGATTATAAAATTATTTTACCATTAGAAATGAAGTGGTATATCTCTTAGGTATATCTCTGATATCCCATAAGATCGGAACATATGTGGGAATAGGTTATCTATTGTAATAAGCTTAATCATTTATCGACAATATCGATTGATTTAACTCAACAATTAATAATGGGCTATAAGATTAATATATTTACCTACTTTAATTATCGTAAAACGGACGAATAGGTACCTAGCCTAGAAAGCGCCTAACTATTAATTTATAGCAATTACAGTTTTCTGCATAAATGTAGTTCGAGAAACGTAAGATAATTGTTCTCGTTTTAGTATATTATAAAAAAAACCGCAACATCTAGAGAATTTATAACTTTTATGTTTTAATGACCAATATTACAGCTATCAAATGTCGTTTTCGCATTCGTGTAAATCAATTTTATGAGGTGGGGTAAACTTCTATAGAACTTCTGGCATTGTCCTTTGTCACCGAATTGAATATAAAAGTGTGATGTTGTCTGTACCTATTCTTATATTATTTTTAACTTTTCAGTGTTTTTGAAGTCTGTTTCTTTTTAATATTTTTTATTTTTAACATTTTAGTGAATGAAATCTTTTTAGTACAAGAAACCCTAATTATAGATAGACATATTAATCTCGGGATCCTTGTGCTACGCGTGCAGGTCACCCCCTGGACAGTTCGGTCTGTTGGCAGTACTGGCTGAGTCTACGCCAAATCAGAAGCACCCCAAACACAAGGTGCTCCTCAGAAGATATGGAGAACCTTACGCATTTTCCCTGCGCGACGGTTTCAGAATAGATGTGTAGTCACCCCCTTTCTTCCTCTGGAGTTGACTCAGGGGGTTCTTCGCAATAACGGCTATGCAAAGATGTGGACTACTAATCCGACTATGAAGCGTGGTAGGAGACCAATCTCCTCGTCTGATAAGTGATCCAAGCAAAAATTGGGACCTATATGAGTTGAAGTGATAATACGTTGATGACATTTACGCAGCGTGTCTGTAACAAAATGTTTTTTCACGTAGAACCAAGCGCGGATCCACCGTTGTGGGCACGATGGGCATGCCCACAACTCTAATATACTTGTGATGTTCGTCAGAAACCCTCTCTCCCTTCTTTTTGCTTCCTTTCTTCCTTCCATCCTTCCTAACAACACTTCTGTTCATCATAACACCCAGCGCACCCTTGCCATCATCCCACTTCCCAATTTTACACTCTGGGAGATAGAGCATGAATGTACTTTATCTCCCTTTCATTCGCGAATCACTTAACCCACAAGAAAACAAAAAAGAAAAATACTTGTGACATCACACTTTTAAGATCTTTTAGGAACTATAGGCTGATGACACTATATCTAATACAAAAAAACAACAATGAACCTTTGTCAGGGCAATGGTTTTGTATGTATTTTATGTATTTTCAGGTGTCTGTGACCACAACCTATTACGAGGGCTGGATCCGCGCTTGCGTAGAACATGGAAGCTCTTAGACTTCATTTCAGCTAACATTAAGTAACAGTGAGGTCGGAGATGAAAGCGTTTAAATCGAAAATTAAAGTTTAGAATCATTATAGATTTAGCTCTACTTGGAGTGCTCTTAACTTGAAAATAAATGCAGCGTATTCAAAATTAAGCTGCTTAATAATCGCGTAGTTCGCAACTACAAAGCAACTCCTAGCGTTTGAAAGCTTTCACTGCACGGCTTAGAGTGTCTTCACATGAGCGTTTCTCTGGCGTAGACGTCAAACAGGTAGCACATATACGCAATGTCATTTGTACGCTGCAGGCTGCAAACAAGAGGGGCGGCGGGGCGGCACGAATGTGTTGCGTCTCGCCGAACTCGCCTAACTCTAAAACGCCAAGTTATGGTAAATACACATTGGTAAGTTTGCTTCGCATATTTACGAATGCTTAGAATTAAAGAAGGTTGTGTTTATAGTACATGTTATGGTTCATGTAAGACTTGTAAATCTACAGCCCCTACAAGGGCTCCAATGTATGTTGCCAATTCGTGACATAAGATGTCAAGTCATAGTACCCAGTAATTTCATTGCCTGTCTTACCTTTCAAACTGGAATATAGCAATGCAAGCACTGCTGCTTGGCGAAAAGTAGGCAAGATGGAGCGAGACACCCATGCGGACGACCTGGTACAGAGTCCTCTGGAAAAAGAGTAGCTTAAAATGCGTTAAAAGTGCAGCGTAGCTAGAGGATACAGTAAAAGAAAACAAAGTATTACATGTTCAATTCATTTTTTTTCTTTTATTGTAGTATTCTGCTGTGAAAATTTGGCGCCCAACGTGAGGTACGAACACATCACACTGAGATGAAGAGTTTTATGCTCCGCCGACTAACTAGACTCACTCTCTCTCTCCCCAAGCCATACTTGAATGTTTATAAATTTATTAATAAGCGTTGTGTAGCTTAGCTTAAAGAAAACGTAATCGTCAACAACTTCCAGTGTAGAGCTTCCAACCTTCACAGGTTCACACACTTCCCAGAAGCTAGATGATAAAGTTAAAAAAATAAAATATTATAAATTCATTGCACTTTGTTTTCTTTTATTGTAATGATCTACTACGCCATAATTTGGCGCCCAACGTGGGGCACAAACCAAGCTAGCCTGGCTCTTTCTCTCTCTACCCTAGCCATACTTGATTTTATTAATTCATTAATAAGTTTTGTGTAGCTTAGTTAGCTTAAATGCAATTTTAAGTTCCTACGTAAACTTTCCTTCTTAAATCTTTTGAGGTACAAAACCCATTAAAACGTAAATACTTTAAGGTGATATGAGTCGGGTCAGCGAAAGTGTGATTTTGCGTCGTGTTTGTCGCCCCATCTGCCCGTAGCACACGTCTATCGAACGCCTACCATAAACGCTAGTGTGAAGGAGCTCTTAACACAATCTCGTGCGTTACTCGCTAGCAGTTAGTTCGCGAGGCTATGTCGCGTCACGTCTCGCCACTCAGTTAGGTCGTTAAGAACAACTCGAGGTGCGAACTGCGACATTGTTAGTCCCCAGGTAATACGATGTTTTATTTCTATGTCTGTAGTTCCTAACGCTTGCGGATCAGTCCAGGATGAGGCAGCATTAAGTCGTGCTTTAATAATAATAATAATAATAATAAACGTTTATTTCAGGTGACTAGAACCATACAAAATACATTACAATTTTTGGAAAATAAAATTAAAATAACATTATAGATAAAATAAAATTAAAATAAATACATTTTAAAATTCCTCAAGTAAAAGTTAATTGTATATAATAATAATAATAATAATGTCGTTATTAAAATAAATAATTAAATGGCCAGAATCTGATGTAAATAAGATAAAACATTTAAGATACAAAACATGCAAACAAATGAGAGTTTAAAGTTAATTTAAAGTTAAGAGCTTTAAAGTTAGAAATAGATTTTGCTTTTGTCAAAATGGCTTAAGTCAATATTTATAACGCGAATTTTAGTTTTCATAATAATAGTGTTCGAAGGGGTCATTATTAAGTTTTAATAATAATAATAATAATCCCTAATCCACTATCCCTCATGATGAGAATCTCGTGAAAGCTGAGAAGGACAAAGTCAGCAAGTACCTTGACTTAGCTCACGAGGTAACCGCCATGTGGAATGTTGATTCGACGATCATTGTTCCGATAGTTGTTTCGGCGAATGGCTTGATAGCGAAGAGTCTCGACCGACATCTTAAGAGGCTCTCGCTTGAGGAATGGATCAAGGGTCGGATACAGAAAGCAGTGATTCTCGACACGGCACGTATTGTCCGGAGATTCCTCTCCCTGCAGCCCTAACCACCGGCAGCTTGGGCCTTGCCTCGCTGTTGGCGGCATACTAGGTTTAAGTTTTTTATAGTATTTTGTTTTATATATATATATTGTAAAAAACTTAAATTTAAGGATATTTTTGAATAAATGGATAATAATAATAATAAATACTTTATTGCACACAAAGATATTGAGACAGAAAATTTTCAAATACAACACAGATGTACAACACAGGCGGCCTTATTGCTAATAAGCAATCTCTTCCAGGCAACCTTGGACCAGGGAAATACATATAGGAAATTTAAATCGGGGATGGGTGCAGTAGTAGCTATATATGGTACAATGAAGGACTGATTTAGCTAAGGATTTAAGGATAGAAAGTGATTTCGGACTTGGTTCTTAAAGGACTCCAGCGTACGAGCTCTCTTAATACTCTCAGGGAGAGAGTTCCATAGCCGAACGGCATATGGGGGAAAAGAGTATGAAAGAAAATCAGTACTGAAGGGTGGAATATCAAGAGTTAAATTAAAATTCGATCGTAAAACACGACTCGAATTTTAAGTTACTTTCTGCTTTTTATTTTCGCAAAAAGACGTTGTTCAGTTTTTTTCATTATCCTTCAAGAAAGTTTTTTTTTTATATTTATTTTGTATTTTATATTTTCGTGATTGAATATAAAACTAGTTAAAATGCTTAAAATCTGCTTACTTAATCGGCTCATTATACAAATAGCACTGTAGAATCTATTTATTTGTTATTACATAAGAAACAAAACAGAATATAATCATAACAAGATAATACACTGTTAAAATAACGAATCCGACAAGGAATGACTACACCGTATTTAAAAACTTTTCTAATCGAGCTATTTTTTAGAGGTAGCTTAATTAAATTTTGACTAAAGTTGCGGCACGCTATGATGGCCGTTTTAACAGCTGTCATCCCAATAGTGTATTTGTCAAAACTGACGGATAAACTATGGGGATGACAGCTGTCAAAACGGCCATCGTAGCGTGCCGCAACTTTAACGCTACGTAAGATGTTATACGAAATAAATACAAAAACTGTAAAAATTCCAACACAAAATAATTTAGCAATAAAATAAATTTCAGACATTTTGATATTTTTTTTAATCAGTTTTGACGGGGTACTTTAAAAACGAATTATACAAACTCATATCCTGGGTAGGTAGTCTACGCTCCGTGCAAAGCGGCTGAGTGGAACATGACGTGGGTATGACCAACTTGACATGTAAACTAGAGCCTTGACAGAAGCAAAGAGTATAGAAATTATTAGGACGACATCTGTGCGGTTCAGCTAACATCTTAGACAGATCTAGAAATCATAATATCGTAAACGTTATTATTCATTTCAAGATCGTTATATATACATACAGTCATGTACACTATTCACCAGATTTTCTTTTTTTAATATTCAAAAAGGAATAAGACTAAAGTAAAAATTATCAGTCCAATATTAAAATTATCAGGAGTCACTGATTTGAATTCTGAATATTACTTTTAAGCTTGCTTTACAAGTACACCTTTGATTTCTAGTCTTTACAATCAGATACCCATTACGTAATAGACAACATAAAAATCTCGTTAAAGTTCCCTCGTACCTATAAATACCCAAGCATAATCTCCTCGACACTATTACTGGAGCGTTGCGCCACAAATAGCCGGAGGATACGCTTCAAGAGAGCACTGAATCTAAATTGAATTTGAAAATTGCACCAACAAGCGGCGGTGTTGTAAAAAAACGCAGAACTTTTTATCCCCGTTGCAATCGCAAGACCTGCACATTCATCTACTAAAATAGGATGTGACGTGAAGGATTTCAGGCCAGAGCCAGCCACGACTCAAGTACGCTCTGTGGTTGATATACGTTTGATATACAAAGCCTATCCTAGGTATTCGGATAGTAATCTTTGCTAGAGTGTATCTGTTTACGGCACGTACGAGTATTGTTTGAGTGTCGCACGCCCTTTAGCAGAAGATCGAAAAAAAATTTTTGACTTCATGCAACTGTCCTCTCGAGTCGGTGATTGTTGCCCTTGCCGCTATCTTTTTTTTTTCTTGAGCTGAGACGTCGTGTGTTCGCATAAAAAAATATTCTACTGTAATTTTCGTCACAAAAAAACCACCTTGAGATAGTCCCCATGTATCTGGAGACTATCTATCTAGGTAAGTGTAATTTCTTAATACAACGACTTTTTTTTTGTACTTTACACTACTGGTAAGAATTTGCTCATAGGCCAACCCTTCTTCATTTTCTTAATTCTTACCAACTGGTAAGAATGTGCCCTACGCTGACCATTGAAGGATAATTTAACTCCCTACGCCACACTCTGCAAGAGTCATAGTCCTCACTCAAGAATCTCCAAACCAATCGGTGGCTCAACTTCCTGCGACATTTATCAGACTATAATTCCACTTTGTAAAGAGCTCCTAACGCTGTCTCTCAATACGTGACGTCATTCGAAGTCTCTTCTGTCCCAACGGCCATCATTCTGGCCTGATGGCGCTTAAGACTCGCAATAATTACAAGTATTTCAATGTAGACTTGTGTAACTCAGAAGTGATTGATGGAAAAGATATATATCCGACGCAAAGAGTGATTGTAACAGTATATCACTTCAGTTTAAAATATATCTGTAGCTCAGTAACTCTTTCACTCGCTTAAGATATCCGAGAGCATTGAAACAGCATTGAATTAGTAACTCGGTAACTCTTCTCTTTCGTTCGGCCAGATTTTACGAATACAAAAGGCCGAGAGTTTTAAGTCAAAGCAGTCCTAAACCTGTCAAGTATGAAGAGAAATCAGGTAACTGATTTTTCGCATTCACAAGAATACTAAGAAAATGATTCTAAGTATAAATTGTAAATCTCTTTATAAATGCTAAACTCCATATTATAAACAAGTTAATTAAACTTTAATTAAGAAATTGATAGACAGAAAGCAGACATATTCTTCTCGGTGATATATTCCGCACAAGTCTATTTCAATGACTTTAGTTCTACTCATCTCATCATTTCTGAATTGATACTTTAATAATAATTGTGATTTAAAATTTTGTTGCATGCTTTTAAGATTGTAGTTTCATATCCTGAATTTAGTACTTACAAGCTGACAAAGGGAGTGAGGGGTTCCGAATGCCATATGGCTACCAAAACCCTGTCCTGAGCGATGAGTTGTAGTATAGAAATTACAGTGAGGCTTTGTCATCTAAAACCTAAGCAATTGCTTTATATACCACCGGCCCTGAGCGACAGTGGCGCTGTGGACACGGCACGGCTGCTAATCGGGTGGTCCGCGGTTGATTTTCGTTTTCGAATTTCAATGTACATTTCTTCGACGCTCCTACGGTGAAGTAAAACATCGTGAGGCAGCCTGCATACACCTGCGAAGAAATTCAAAGGTGTATGTGAAGTCGACCAATCCGCACTAGGCCAGCATGTTTGAAGACCTAAACACCCAAACCTAGGGTAGACTCGAGCCCCTCAGTGGGGACGTATATGAGCTGTGATGATGCTGATGATCTCCGGCTCTACTCACTGATCCCTCAGCAGTGACATACCGGAACATGTATACGTGCATGTCTGCTTTAGAAGAACATCGCGAAATCCAAGTTAACCTGCACTTTGCACGCGCTTTATATCAACTTGTGGGAGGTCATCATAATCAGCAGTGTACAAGTGGTCTTACTCAGCAGTGAATACAAAGTCATTCTACTAATCCGTCACTCTACTGCCAAGTTTGACATTAAGTTTTCGATGGAGTATTTTAAAAGTTACTTAAATTGTTTTGTTTAGAGTGGAGAATGAGCAGCGAAAAAGAATCAAGAATTGCTTATAAAAGTTTGTCAGAGATTTTTTTAAGTATTTTTCCATGGAAAAACTTTGTAATAGCTTGTATCAATTTGTGCGCGCACCATTAATTAATCATGATTATGAGTATAGGTTAGTTTTAGAAAGTTGCCGTATCCATGAGTATTGGATCTGAACCCGAGGAGAGAGATTGCAGCCACAAGGAGTGAGATGGTTCATATAATTAGATTGCGGACGACACCCGCTGAAGTGTTAAAAGGAAATGCACAATTTTTTTTCTTGTTGCTCACAATTTTAAATAGGTGTAACACCTTTGAATGTTTCTGCTCAATTTTGATTGTTTTTAAATTATTAAGATTTGATCTATTAAGGAACATACAGGGTGAAAGAATAGACGGTTGTTGAAGAGAAATACCTGTTAGTCGCCACGATTACAAAAAAACACTCTGAAAGAAACATTGCACAAAAAGAAAAATCTTCTTGTAACTTGTAACCAAACCGCTTAGTGAATTTTGAATAATATGCATTTTTTTCAATATGAAAATGTAAAATTTTTCATTTGGTGGTTCTTCTAATGAGGATCAGTCATGTTTTTTGTTGGATATGCAGACTTATGGTGACAAATAAACCAGTAAATACTGTGAAAAAATTATTTAAATCGGACTAAAAATGACGAAGATACAGCAACTTTAGTGCATTAGTTTCAAAAACGCGCCCGAGAATGAAGCGACTGACGTCATCTGTTATGATCGGTTCACAGTGCGGTTCGATCGGCAGCGCAGTCAGACGGAATACTTGATTTGTACGCATTATTGTCGTTCGTATTAAGTTTATTTGGTTATAATGTCATTATACAAATATTGTATTGTGCCAAAATGAAAAAATACTATCGTTACTGCACCCAATAAACATTTTTTTCTGTTCCGAGAGATGCAAAGATAAACAAAAAATGTAAAATAATGAGGAGAGACGATAAAACTCCTCTTGCAAGCAAAAGTATTTTGTACTGTTGCGAAGATCATTTCGATGTAAGAATTGTGGTATCTAACGCTAGTACGGTTTAAAAGTTCAACGTCCAATCCAAGTCACTCGTACTACTTATCGAGAGGGCGCAGAGGATAGTCTTGAAGTTTAGTGCGTTTCTTTCCTATCAACACCCAACTGAAGACCTTTATAAATTTTGGGACGTACTCTCGGTGAGGAAACTTTACATTCTCTCTGTAATACTAAGAAAACATACTCAAATTAAATTCGATCCGGATGCAACCGTGGCTAAAAGAGGGACTGGCAGAGTGTGCATCGCACAAGCATTTAAAACAAGCTTCTCACATCACTTTTTTCCTTTCCTTGGCACGTTTTTGTACAATCGAATGAACAAAGAATTAAACATTTATCCACTCTGTAAGTTTCTTGCAAAAAAAAGTAAAACAGTGACTCTTAAGTTTAACTTACGACAGTACAGAAAAAATGTTAATTCCTGTAATCTAATATAGGTCCTACTTAATAATTCATTGTAATATTTAATTTAATTTAATTTAGGTACTTGCAATATTTAAATTAAGACATACTTTAAACACTTATATCTAATTTTGTAAACACTAATAGTGTACGGTTCCGTGAGGTGGGAACCTGGTGACCAGTAATACAGGTTTACCTAGTACAGGCACCAGTCTCCCACAATAGATTTAACTCAAATCTATAGTCCTATCTTTTCATTTACTGATATGTTGTATTGTGTGGAGAAAAAAATAAACTGATTATTGAATATTGATTATTGAAAAATTTTATTCGTATATATGTAGGTAAAATAAATACCTATAAAAGTTAAAATAAAATTTGATGGAGATTCTCCTAAAATCCCACAAATATTATAAACGGGAAAGTTTTTACATTTGTTTGTAACTCAATCACGTGGAAACAACTGTAGTATAAATAAAATTCATTTAAATAGGTGTGTATTTATTTACTCCTACATATATTTATTTACTCCTACATATACTTACTGTATGATCGTATATAACTTCGATACATAACAGCTTTGTTTATGCTGGAATGTCGACTCAATAGTCATAATATGTAATCCGACCCCTTAGGTTTTGAAGAGCCAGGGCCTTACTTGAACAGTAAAGTCATTATTAAATTAGTTCATAAATATTGGAGTTTTATTTATTTTCAGCTAGAAACGGATACATATGGAAAATCATCTTAAATATAAAATGATGGGCAGCCAACTGAAATTAAAAAGGGAGTAATGCCACATAAATTTGCTTGCACAAAATAATAAAGATAAAATTACTGTACAACGACTAGAGGCAGAGGTGCGATTTGTAACTCGTCGATTAATCAGTAATCGTAATCAATGAACGAATGCTCAAGTATAATGATAGTAAATTTATATTTTTTAAGCTTTTTCGTCTGTACCTACTGCTTTCCTCTTCTATTATGATAAGTAAAAATATTGAGAATTCACAAAAAAACCCCACTGCTGGGAATCATGCCCAGCATCAGCGCATTGCTAAACAATTTTGTCCAGCACATCTCAATGCTGGGAATCAGACCCAGCATCTGCCCACTGCTGGGAATCATGCCCAGCACCAGCCCACTGCTGGGAATGTTACCCAGCACAAACCCACTGCTGGGAATGTTACCCAGCACAAACCCACTGCTGGACTATATTCCCCAGCATCAGCCCACTGTTGGGAATCTCGCCCCGCAACAGCCCACTGCTGGGAATCATGCCTAGCACCAGCCCAATGCTGAACAATCATGCCCAGCACCAGCCACCAGCTGGGAATTATGCCCAGCATCAGCCCACTGCTGGGAACTCTTGCCCAGCACCAGTCCTATTGATGGACACAGCCATCTAGCATCAGCCCTCAGCTGGACACTGTCGCCCACCACCATTTTAAGGCATAAATACTTAAGACAAACAAACAAAATACTAAATTGTAATAAATACAAACAAATGAGATACCTCGGGAGTCACCTCTTTCATTTCACGATTAGTCGTTAATGACTAATTATAAAATTCCAGTAAATATTATATTGTATGTGAAATGAAATCAGTCATCATCGACTATGATCGCCGATTGACTCGACGAACATGCCGAGACCGCTCGAACGACGTTACAAAATACCAAACGTATTCGATTATCGGTTTCAATCGAACAAAATTAGCAAATTTATGCATTTGCCGATGAGTACAAAATCGCACCTCAGGTTATAAAAAACGACGGCAAATCGAATATTTGGAAGGTGTGGTTAATCCCAATATTTGTCATGAAAACCTTATAATACCACAACAAGAATTTGTGCGATGTGATGCTACAAGTTCAAATAAAAGTTCTGATATTGATCCTTTTGGAGATGAGATGCCTACATTTTTTTTTTTACTTCAAATTACACAATATACCCACTTACACTTATTTAATTAATTACCGAGTCCCTCGAAACAAAACTAAACTATTTAACTTAAATAAAAATCAAACAATGCACGTGCGGCACAAGCATCAAGTAATCGGGAATGAATATGATCGAGCGGTCGCACGGATCATAACAGATGGCGTCATCGTAAACAATCAAGCTGGAGCGCGCGTTTCAAAATAGTCATTCAGAAAAACTTTATTAAATCCATCATTTCTTGACGGATTTTAATAATTTAAAAAATGAAATGCTCAGTAATTTATTGCGCATACGATGCACTTCGTAAAAAATCAGATTTGCTATTATGTGATTGATCCTAAAAGCTAACGTGCAAGTATTTCTTACAAATTCCTCTCTTTTGAACTCCGTCGAAAAGAATATCTCCTGGTTTTCAAAAGTGTGTGAAAATGTACTCAAACTTGTTTGATAAATCACTAGCCAGTACTAAAAACGCTACATGAAAGTGCCAGCCTCCATTTTTATACTCAACCAATTGAGCTACTTATAACTATTTTTTCTTTTTTAAATAACTTAGAATTTTAAATTAATGGCAGTGTCTAGATACTGCCATTTGAGAAAATGAACTGCCCAAAGAAAATTGGTATCAAGCTTTCAGTTTTTCACTTTCATTGGTTTGAAATAAAAATATTGGGCTTAAACAGTTTTGTTTGAATTAACATTCTCCAATTATTGGACGAGATCAAACAAAATAAACGTTTATGGTGCGCTACAATAGAATTTTCCTTATTGCTTCGCGTTAGGGTTGACACCTATTAATGTTGTGTTCAACTTACGCCTTTATTATAACGTTACTGAGGGCCAATTTTTTAATCGTCGGTTAACATTTCTTCTTTTTTGCTTGGTGGCGTTTCCCTTTTGGGTGGTTAACGTTTATTACAGGATAAAATATGACATTTTGACAGTTTAAGTATAGAAATCTGTCAAACTACCATAATTACAATTACATTTACAGTTAAAAGTTAGATGACTGACGATTTAGAAATCAGCCATTAGTAAGTTTATTATTTTGTCTGAGTCATTTCATTATTGATGTATTACTTTCACCTAGTTCTGTCCTCAAGTAGTGGTGCTTGAAATGCTGTTTCGGTTTGAAGGGTAAGGCAGCCAGTGAAGTTACGCTTTATTCGCAGAATACCAGATTCTCAAAATAGCAGATTACCAGATTGGCAAAATAGTGGGTATTGTGACTTGACATCTTATGTCACAAGATACAACGTACTATCGCGAGCACTTCCGCCTGACCATTTAAAAATTTATTCGCTTGAATCGTACGGAAGCGCCGTGCTACGCCCCCTTAAGTTTTGGCCTATTAGAAAAGAAATACTCTTTTTCTCTCTAATCGGCGTTGGGGGGTTCCTCGGCGGCTCAGCGGCAGGCCGAAGAAGAATCTTTTATTTCATTATTCCATGTCTATTCGAGGTCGACTGGGTGGGGCTAGAGAGCGCTAGTGCAAACGAAAATGAGCGTAGCGGTGATCAGGCGGAATTGCGCGCGATAGTACGTACATTGGCGTCTATGTAGGAGTTGTAGATTTGCAAGTCTCACACGAACCATATGTACTATAGGCGACTTAGGTACAATCAGGTGCGGCGGGGCGCTGAGGACTCGGCGTAAGCCTTCTAATCTGAAGGTCCGGGGATCGATCCTTTTTTGTCTAGTGGGGAAATGCGTGACCGCACCGTATCCGCCGTTGCCTAAACGGCGGGCGTGTGGAGGGCTCCCCCGGTACAGTGTCAGACCTACCCACTAAAACTCCCCGGTGTTCTACCTGCCCTTTAGAGCGTGAGTAAAAGGGTCCACAACGCGATACTACTACTCAAGCGCCCGGTACGGGGTTCGATACTGCCATGTACAATCGTGTTTTTAATTTTTCGAATGTCATATGTACGGTCAAGAAATTTAATTCCCGACCCATTTTGTTGACATATTGATGACGCCTTATCAAAACCACAGTATCGGCGTTACAGCACAGAACGCCTGGTCAGTAAACGATGCTAATGCAGCAGCCGTCTTTGCTTAATTAAATTATAGTTCGTCGTTCTACGTAGGTAATAACTACCTTGAACCAGCACACAGTTGTCCCTAACAGCACGTCTTGGCAAGGGGATTCTCGTTGCGCGCTCGCTCCGCCGAAACAAAAAATACACCAACTTATCGGACGACTTATGGGTGTAGTAAGTAAATTTCTTCTTACCTAAGGTGAAATACTTGCCCAGCAGTAGGATTATGGGTTGGAATGGGTTTTTTTTAATACAAATGAGTTGACAAACAAGCTGGTTGCCCACCTCACCACAGCTCATATATGTCTCCACCGAGGGGCTCGAGCCTATCCTAAGTTTATTTATTTTTATTTATTTATTTAGGTAACAAACAGTCGTAATACAAACAATTTCAAGAGTATGTTTACAATAAGATCTATAGTACCATTAATTTATAACTCCATTAATGTTGTAATAACAATTAGTTACATTAATAAAATATAACCAATTAGCATTACTTGCGCACTACAAGTGAAGGATACAAGATTAGAAAAAAAAAATGATTTAAATAACTTAAAGGTGTTATACAAAGTACTAACCTTATTTAAAACTAAACAAAAAGTAACAGCGTCAAATTAAAAAAGAAAAATTGGGGGGGGGGGGGGGGGGAAGAAAAAAAAAAACTCACTATTTAAACAACAATTTGCCCACATTCCCTTTGAAAACATTTAGGGAAGTTGAAAAAAATATCAACCTCACTCAAAACTTTATTAAATAAATTGAAAGTGCGCCTAAAAAAGGTATTCTTCGCATAATTTGTACGGCAGATTGAAACATAAAAGGTATTTTTACGGATATTTCATCAAAATATTCAAGGCTTTTCTGGAAAAGACTTAGAAATAAATTTATTTTTAGACTATGAAAACATAGATATACTTTGTATTACTGAGCATTGGCTAAAAAATTATGAGTTGTTAATAAGTTTAAATAATTATAGAATTGTGAGTTCATTCACTAGAAAAACAGCTATTAGAGGTGGATCCCTAATCATTTTACATAATGACTTACAGTTTAAACAACGAAAAGACATAGTTTCTCTTTCCATTGAACGAATCATTGAGCTGTCATGTGTGGAACTTGATAATTTTATTATAATATGTGTATACAGACCCCCCTCTGGAAATTACTCAGAGTTTGAATCCAGTATGGAAGATGTATTAAGAATAGTATCTAGCAAAACTAAAAAAATCATTGTATGCGGTGATTTTAATATAAATATTTTAGAGGAATCACAATTATCTAGTAGATTTATTAATTTATTTAAGTAATTTACCTGAATTATGTTTTTCAAGAACCAACCCGAATTACAGCTACGTCTGCTACTTGCTTAGACAACATCTTTTGTAACTGTAATGTACAAGATAAGTTAATTATTAACTGCATTAATTCTGACCACAGCGGTCAACTAGCTTCGTTCGAGCACCATCATGTTTGTTCTATACGTGAGATTACCTGTAGACCTATAACCAAACGCGGGATAGAGAAATTTAAAAAAAATCTTGTTAATCAAACTGCAAATTTGTCGATCGAGGGGACGAACGCCAATAATCTCTATAATAATTTATTCCATGTAATTAAAAATGAATGTAATGATATATTCAAGGAAAAGGTCATTAAAGTCAAAAACGGGAGTAAGAAATTCAGTGACTGGGCTACTCCGGGTATATACAAAAGTCGAAGGAAACTGTTTGACCTTTACGCTTTAAAAGTAACCTCTAGTGACCCCTCTTTCATAAATTATGTTAGGAATTATTCTCAAACATTTAAGAAAATGTGCATGTCCGCAAAAGCTATGTACATAAGTAACAAAATTAGTTTATCTAAAAATAAAGTAAAAACCACCTGGAATATCATTAATCAGGAAACAGGTAAACTTAAAAGTACTACAAATTCTTTCTCATTAGAAATCAATAATGAAACAATCAAATCAGACAAGGCAGTTGCCAATGCATTCGAAGACTTCTTCTCTCGCATACCCATAGAAACTACAAGTAGTCTCAACTCGTGTTCTGATGAAGCTGTAGCTCTCCTAGGGCAGAGTGTAGAGAGGTGCAACAAGGTTTTCAAATTTTGTCACATTGACGCTGACACTGTGCTAAAAACATTTCGTATGATTAGTACGAAAAAAACTGAAGATCTTTGGGGTATTTCGACCCACATAATCAAATCGGTTATAATAGAACTTGCCCCGCAACTCGCGTTGATATTCAATAAATGTATTGATGAAGGTGTCTTCCCCGACCTCATGAAGAATAGCAAGTTAATACCATTATTTAAATCTGGGAATAAAAACGATCCTTCAAATTACAGACCAATTTCGATTCTACCAGCACTTAGTAAAATATTCGAAAAAATTGTATCTCAGCAGTTAATAGATCATTTTACATGTAATAACATTTTTCATATGAACCAATTTGGTTTTACCAAAGGTCGTTCCACGACAGATGCTGGAGTTGCACTTCTCAAACACATTTTTGCCGCTTGGGAGTGTAAACAAGATGTGATTGGTATATTTTGTGACCTGTCGAAGGCTTTCGACTGCGTTAGTCACCAGACTCTTTTAAATAAACTCAAACATTATGGTGTCACCGAAAAAGCAATTAGCCTTATGGGGTCTTATTTGTCCAATAGGGTCCAGAAAGTTGTTATTAGCAAAACTGAGTCTGTTGGTGCATCTATAACTATGGGTGTACCTCAGGGATCGATATTGGGACCTTTGCTTTTTTTAATTTACATTAATGATCTCCCACATTTCACTAACAATCTGTGCGATACAGTACTATTTGCAGATGATACTTCTTTAATATTTAAGGTTGACAGAGGTAATGAAAATACTGACGTTGTAAATAGTACTCTTTCTAATGTATTGCATTGGTTCACAATTAATAACTTATCATTAAATTCAAATAAAACTAAATGTATAAAATTTTCATTGCCAAATGTAAGGAAAGTGGATACTATTGTGGAAATGAATAATCAAATTATTGAATTCATTGATTGTACCAAATTTTTGGGCATTACATTAGATTCACGTTTGCAGTGGGACCCACATATTATACATATTATATAGTCCTTGGCAAACAGACTTAGTTCTGCGGCATATGCAGTTAAAAAAATAAGACAACTTACTAATGTTGAAACGGCAAGATTTACTTTAGTTATTTTCACAGTGTTATGTCGTATGGACTACTACTGTGGGGATCGGCTGCTAGTATAGAAAGTATTTTCGTACTTCAAAAAAGAGCAGTTCGCGCTATTTATAATTTACGAACAAGGGATTCTCTAAGAGATTTATTTAGAGAAATTAATATATTGACCTTAGCAGGACAATACATATATGAAAATTTGATTTATGTCTATAAGAATTATAATACATTTGAAACCAATTTCCACGTTCACCAGTTAAACACAAGAAATAAAAATAAACTTGCCGTTCCAACGTACCGACTCCAAAAAACTAGAGGCTCATTTATGGGGAAATGTATAACGTTTTACAACAAAGTTCTACATAGTGTAACTGACTTGCCTTTTCATAAGTTTAAACATTTATTTGTCTAGTAATAAGTTTATGTGTCTGTAAGTCTTTCAAAAATAAATAAATAAAATAAATAAAAATAAATAAAGCGCATGTAAAAAAGACTCTAATGAGTAAAGGATATTATAAAGTCAACGATTATTTAAATGATGCCAATGCCTGGTGTTAATATGAAGTTATTATTCGTTATAATGTCAATAATCGTGTTGTTGTGTATAGCTATTGATGTTAACAAATGTTGTTTGCAGAAAAGAACTGACACTGATTTTGAATTAGACTAAGTTATCAAATGTTTGGTAACAACATTATTTATTGTATTATGATTAATGTATACGTCTATAACTTATTTTTTGACATTTTAAGTGTATGTAAGCATACCGATTGTATTTTTTTTAAAAAGTTTCAATGACTATGTAACAAAACCAAAATTGTAAATGGCGATTTAAAAGAGCACTGAGCAAATCAAACAATGCACGTGCGGCACAAGCATCAAGTAATCGGGAATGAATATGATCGAGCGGTCGCACGGATCATAACAGATGGCGTCATCGTAAACAATCAAGCTGGAGCGCGCGTTTCAAAATAGTCATTCAGAAAAACTTTATTAAATCCATCATTTCTTGACGGATTTTAATAATTTAAAAAATGAAATGCTCAGTAATTTATTGCGCATACGATGCACTTCGTAAAAAATCAGATTTGCTATTATGTGATTGATCCTAAAAGCTAACGTGCAAGTATTTCTTACAAATTCCTCTCTTTTGAACTCCGTCGAAAAGAATATCTCCTGGTTTTCAAAAGTGTGTGAAAATGTACTCAAACTTGTTTGATAAAACACTAGCCAGTACTAAAAACGCTACATGAAAGTGCCAGCCTCCATTTTTATACTCAACCAATTGAGCTACTTATAACTATTTTTTCTTTTTTAAATAACTTAGAATTTTAAATTAATGGCAGTGTCTAGATACTGCCATTTGAGAAAATGAACTGCCCAAAGAAAATTGGTATCAAGCTTTCAGTTTTTCACGTTCATTGGTTTGAAATAAAAATATTGGGCTTAAACAGTTTTGTTTGAATTAACATTCTCCAATTATTGGACGAGATCAAACAAAATAAACGTTTATGGCGCGCTACAATAGAATTTTCCTTATTGCTTCGCGTTAGGGTTGACACCTATTAATGTTGTGTTCAACTTACGCCTTTATTATAACGTTACTGAGGGCCAATTTTTTAATCGTCGGTTAACATTTCTTCTTTTTTGCTTGGTGGCGTTTCCCTTTTGGGTGGTTAACGTTTATTACAGGATAAAATATGACATTTTGACAGTTTAAGTATAGAAATCTGTCAAACTACCATAATTACAATTACATTTACAGTTAAAAGTTAGATGACTGACGATTTAGAAATCAGCCATTAGTAAGTTTATTATTTTGTCTGAGTCATTTCATTATTGATGTATTACTTTCACCTAGTTCTGTCCTCAAGTAGTGGTGCTTGAAATGCTGTTTCGGTTTGAAGGGTAAGGCAGCCAGTGAAGTTACGCTTTATTCGCAGAATACCAGATTCTCAAAATAGCAGATTACCAGATTGGCAAAATAGTGGGTATTGTGACTTGACATCTTATGTCACAAGATACAACGTACTATCGCGAGCACTTCCGCCTGACCATTTAAAAATTTATTCGCTTGAATCGTACGGAAGCGCCGTGCTACGCCCCCTTAAGTTTTGGCCTATTAGAAAAGAAATACTCTTTTTCTCTCTAATCGGCGTTGGGGGGTTCCTCGGCGGCTCAGCGGCAGGCCGAAGAAGAATCTTTTATTTCATTATTCCATGTCTATTCGAGGTCGACTGGGTGGGGCTAGAGAGCGCTAGTGCAAACGAAAATGAGCGTAGCGGTGATCAGGCGGAATTGCGCGCGATAGTACGTACATTGGCGTCTATGTAGGAGTTGTAGATTTGCAAGTCTCACACGAACCATATGTACTATAGGCGACTTAGGTACAATCAGGTGCGGCGGGGCGCTGAGGACTCGGCGTAAGCCTTCTAATCTGAAGGTCCGGGGATCGATCCTTTTTTGTCTAGTGGGGAAATGCGTGACCGCACCGTATCCGCCGTTGCCTAAACGGCGGGCGTGTGGAGGGCTCCCCCGGCACAGTGTCAGACCTACCCACTAAAACTCCCCGGTGTTCTACCTGCCCTTTAGAGCGTGAGTAAAAGGGTCCACAACGCGATACTACTACTCAAGCGCCCGGTACGGGGTTCGATACTGCCATGTACAATCGTGTTTTTAATTTTTCGAATGTCATATGTACGGTCAAGAAATTTAATTCCCGACCCATTTTGTTGACATATTGATGACGCCTTATCAAAACCACAGTATCGGCGTTACAGCACAGAACGCCTGGTCAGTAAACGATGCTAATGCAGCAGCCGTCTTTGCTTAATTAAATTATAGTTCGTCGTTCTACGTAGGTAATAACTACCTTGAACCAGCACACAGTTGTCCCTAACAGCACGTCTTGGCAAGGGGATTCTCGTTGCGCGCTCGCTCCGCCGAAACAAAAAATACACCAACTTATCGGACGACTTATGGGTGTAGTAAGTAAATTTCTTCTTAACTAAGGTGAAATACTTGCCCAGCAGTAGGATTATGGGTTGGAATGGGTTTTTTTAAATACAAATGAGTTGACAAACAAGCTGGTTGCCCACCTCACCACAGCTCATATATGTCTCCACCGAGGGGCTCGAGCCTATCCTAAGTTTATTTATTTTTATTTATTTATTTAGGTAACAAACAGTCGTAATACAAACAATTTCAAGAGTATGTTTACAATAAGACCTATAGTACCATTAATTTATAAATCCATTAATGTTGTAATAACAATTAGTTACATTAATAAAATATAACCAATTAGCATTACTTGCGCACTACAAGTGAAGGATACAAGATTAGGAAAAAATTAAAAAAAAATTATTTAAATAACTTAAAGGTGTTATACAAAGTACTTACCTTATTTAAAACTAAACAAAAAGTAACAGCGTCAAATTAAAAAAGAAAAATTGGGGGGAAAAAAAAATAACTTACTATTTAAACAACAATAGGCCTTAGTCAGCGTGGTTTCACTAAGGCCTAATCGCCCTAACATAAATAGTTAGGGTAGGCTCGTGACAGTTGAAAGTTTTGTCGCGGCCGGTAAGTGCTCGGTGGCCCGTCAAAACGGTATGTTGGAGACGAGGGTTCGAGTCCTGCCCGAGACGAAATTTACATACATACATAACACTTTATTGCACATAATTTCTTCTTGTATTTTTTCTTGTATTTGATTTATTTTCGTCATTTTCTTATATTATTTGGCATTTTTAAAGAAATAAATATACAATTATTTATTTCTTTAAAATAAAGTCATAAATATAAAATATTAATGTTATTAAAATGAAAATAGGTATATTGAATGAAATTATACAAAATGTCACACACATTTTAAAAAAACCGAGATATTTTTAGCATCGATTCAATTAAACAGCTCAAGCGGTTTTATCAAAGGAACAAAATATTAAAGTTTAATCCATTGTTTAGGTTTTATAAATTAGATTTACCTTTTCAATTCTCGACAATTGTGTATGTTACACCTTTTTAATTAAATATTTTCTTTTGCGAGATCTTGACAACCCTGCGTTGGATTAAATGAAAACAATTTAAAATAGACACACACGGACACAACTGAAGCAAGCTGGATGTAAGGAGAGTAGATGTAAACATGGAAAATGCTGTCGTAAATATTTATTGGTTATAGTAGGAATTTGCCGTTTTGTACTGAAAAAGTTTATCAAGTTTGTTCATGGGCGAAATATTATTTTAACCAATGTGTTACTCTCACCGCCTTATTACAGAACATGGTTTAAACTTAGACTTGGCTGTCTCTATCTAGTCACCGGAGAGAGACTCTGTACCAGGGTCGTCTGCTTGGGTACCTCCGTCTACGTTGCCAACTTGTGACATCAGATGTAAAGTCACGGTACCCAGTAATTTCAATGCCATATCATACCCTTCAAACCGTAACACAGCAATGCAAGCACTGCTGCTTTGCGGCAGAAATAGGTAAGACGGAGGTACCCAAGCAGACGACCTTGGTACAGAGTCTCCAACGTATATGGGCCGAAGTGATGATGAACATGAATAAAAATCATATACAGGGTGTAAAAAGACCCATATCGAAGCCCGCGTCTGCGCATTCAGATTATTAAAATTAAGTTATATAAAAAAATATTAATGGGAAACTAAATTTATTTGTAGGTTTAAAAAAATCAACTGCAAAAAGCACTACGCAATGTACCGCACGCTCGCGCGCTACGCATATCATCTAAGGCAGCTCGTGGCGGCAAAAGACAGCATTGAGCTGCGAGTTCCGAATAGATTATCTGCGGCAAATTTAAAATAAGCCAAAAGAATCATAATGAATCTATGATAATGCTGCGAAATTAAATGATCTATTCTCTCCTCCGTAAGTCCCATAGCCTATAAACTGTTTTAAATAAGTAGGATAATATGCCAGTAACGACAACTGTTACTTTAAATTGCATGCCAGTCAGCTGGTAATAAGACGCTATATTTCTTATTTATCCTAGTTTAAGCCTGTTTTACTGTCATATTCGACGGTATAAAACCAATTCTCGAATAACGGCTTTATTCTTTGTGTGAGAATTTGACATTCGTATATCCTCAAAATCAAATGTAACTAGGCAATGACTAGAGGAGTGGAACCTCTATCGTGCCTTAAAAGGAAAATTCTATGGTGGCATTCAGATGGATATCCCGACAAAGGCATGGTTTTTTAAATACAGATCTGCAGACAAATTAACCACTTCAACAATAATACGGCTACGTCTCGGATATGTCTGCTCGCCAGTCTTTCTAACTAAAATTCGCATTCGAGACCATTCTATATGCGAATGTGGTTAGAAGGATGGCACCGTAGACCACATTATCTGCCCTAGACACCAAACCTCATCGTACGACCTGCTTCCTGAATTTATTTCCCGTCCTACAAATATGAATTTCCATCTCACACAAATAAACACCACATTCCTCAATACCCTTTTTACAAGCTTTTATTTAACCTGCAATGTAAGTAAGTATGTAAGTATGTATGTTCGGGTGGAATCTTGCAACTCAATTTTGAAGCAGATATCTTTAACCGATTGAGCTGAAATTTTGTATACACGTTTAGTTTAGATGACAAATGCATGGTTAACTGTGTGACGTCATTCTAAATCCAAGATGGCGGCATGCCCAAGATGGCGGACCAATTATTTTTAATGCACCCCTACAATATGGGTATCAAATTAAAGGTCATGCTACGAGTAACTCGAAAAATAATGTGACGTCACTATTAATCCAATATGGCGGACTTCTAAAGCTTGAAAATCAATTTTGAAGTAGATATCTTTAACCGATTGAGCTGAAATTTTGTATACACACACAGTTTAGATAAAAATGCATAAATAATTGTGTGACGTCATTTTAAATCCAAGATGGCGGCATACCCAAGATGACGGACCAATTATTTTAAATGCACTCCTACAATATGGGTATCAAATAAAAGGCCTTGCTAAGAATAACTTGAGAAATAAAGTGGTGTCACTATTAATCCAATATGGCGTACTTCTAAAGCCAAAAAGATAGTAGAGATATAGTAGTAGATAAACAAGTAAATTAAATAATTTACACATAAGTAAATCTCGCGACAAGCTTTTATGTCATATAAATTGTGTTAAATGTGAAATAACGTCATAATTAAAAGTTTTAGTGTAAAAGTTTATTTTTTTTCTTTTTAGCGCATTTAAATAAAAGCTTGTTTTTAAAAAGGTTTTTTACATTTAATTTGAAATATATAGAAAAATACCAAATTAAATTATAACTAAGGTTTCTACTTAGCGTTTTATGTCTGCTTTTGCGTCCACAGGTAGCCCAATCAGCTAAGTATTTTCTAGACTGTAAAATTTTACCATTTATAAACCGTAAATAAATCCGTGTTTTCGCTACTCGACATTGGCGAATTGTCAAACCTGATAGAAGCCATTTAACCTAAAAATTGAATTAAATTGAAATTAAAATGACCAATCTGAGAATTAACTCATGACTTTATCCTTGATATAAAACTTATCCGATTAAGGTGAAATCGGGGCTTAGGGTAATAATATGAATATCTAATCGAAAACGAATTGTAAGTAAAACATCACTATCTAACCGCCAAATAATAATTTGTTATTAATAGCTACCTAAAATTTACGCATTTCAACTGATACCAAACAGATAATACAGTTGTATATTCACGGTGACACAATGGAAAATTAATGTTGTGTTGTGTTAACTGTTTTATTTCGTATTTGAATTTGATAACATTTATTAAATCTGTTTTTTTTAAACATATTTGACTTTTTTAATTGACATTTCTTCACGACTAATTTATGATATATTAGGTCCTTACATATGAAATTGGCGTTTTGCCGTACTGGCCACTATGATCTCAAATATCTCCTCTATGGTTAGGAATTGCAAATTCAAATGTATACAGTTATTCACTCATGTATTTGTGTTTCGAAAATTATAATTCACTTGTTTTTTCCTCAATCAACTCAGTCCCCCAACGTGACGACGCATCCTTAGTTAGGATAGGCTCGAGCCCCTCTGTCGGTGGGGATGTATGAAGCTGTGATAACTTTTTAAACTAGACACACTACATAATATTATAATAATAATGATTTGTCATAGTGTATGTATAGTATTCTACTAGTCAAGGCCTTTCATTTGATGCCCATATTGAGGGAGTTGTAAAACAAATGTAATCCGCCATTTCGTGGCGGTCATCTTGGACCAATAGTCATTAAACATAGCTAAGAACACTCCCGACTAATTCACCTTAAACAAAAAAATCAAAATGAAAATCGGTTCATCCGTTCGGGAGCTACGATGCCACAGACACACACGCACACACACACACACAC
Source organism: Schoenobius gigantellus (assembly GCA_963935595.1). Classification (NCBI taxonomy): domain Eukaryota; kingdom Metazoa; phylum Arthropoda; class Insecta; order Lepidoptera; family Crambidae; genus Schoenobius; species Schoenobius gigantellus. The sequence continues at coordinate 5,579,634 of OZ012544.1, read as the reverse complement.
AGTCACGTCAAACTTATAACACCCCGTCGTTTTTGCGTCGGGGGTTAAAAATAATCGTTGACATAATTTTAACGAACCTTATTAGCACACGCGCCCCAAATTAAATTATTCGTCAAACAAGAAACACACGTGTATTATAAAATTACATAATATCGCGTCATCCTTGTTGTGAAGTTTTCTAACAAAGAGTGTGGAGACCCAACGCCGGATGTGACGACTAAGCCCATTGTGCCAGGACTGGCGAGAGCTTTTACTGTAGCAGCAAGAAATTTCTTAGCCACAATAGCGTGTCGCCCATTCTGATGTTAAATTTTGTGTATAGATGTAATGCTATCTGATGGTACCAACAATATTTTGTCAAACGGCTTTGTCTGGTATAGCTATTTGCGTCGAATTACTTCAGTATGTCACGTGGGGCTTCTAGGACCCCATAAGTATTTTGTGATTTATAAACAAAAAAATACCGATATTTATATAGAAACTTTAAGAACTAATCTTTACAAAGCATCTAAGTTTCAAGAGCACAAAAACTTAAAACAGTCATCACAATAATGGTTACTTCGAATCACAGACTACAGATTGGTACCTATTTATTATACATAAAAATTACATACACACTTACTTCTAAGTTTCCTGTATTTAGACCTTACACATAGATAGTATCAGCATTGGAATCATTAGATTTGCAATCAAATATTGAAGTTGATAATCGAAGGAAAGATTAGAAGGTAAAAAGTATAATACTGTATTCGTCGCTTGCCATATGGAGGTGCCATCGAAACACTAAGGCGTGAGTAGGGGGGCTCATGGGCTAGGAAGCTAAATGAACGCACAGTCGCGTACGACTTGTATTGGATGAAATATGACACCAATCAAGTGGATTGGGGTCTAATGAACCCCACGCGACTAACTAAAGGTTGACGTTTTCTATTATAATGATTTTTTATAAAATCAACGCTAAACAATGTCTAATATAAACAAATATTAGAGCATGCATGTGAATTCATTCCCACTACTATTTAGATGTATGCAGATAAAAACTCAATTTTAACTCAAACTCAAAGGAAGGGTTCAAAGGACTACGCTCGGGGCTTCTTTACACGATCACATTAGAAATGATGAGATCGGCAGAAAAACTAGAGTCACCGACTTAGCCCAAAGAATTACAAGCCTTACGTGGCAGTGGGCAGGGCACATGGCTCTCGTGAGCATGCTCGACGATCTGGTAAAGGTCGCAGGAAGTTGCTGGATATGGGAGGCGTGGGGGAGGATGTCCAAAGGTCAGCGTCTGATAGTTGAGATGATGAATAGAGGCAAGCCTAGCTCCGTGATGCTATTAAAAAATTCTCTTTTCTCCATTTTCTCCTATTCATCAAAGTCAAAAACTTTCCTCGATACTTCAAAATGATCTCACCAAAACTTATTCCCATGTGTTAGCGAGCGAAGCTAGAAATAGTTTTGTTTTATGCGTTCCGCTAGTTGGGTTTAAACGAGTTGCGGTATTCGCCCTATGTGTTAGCAGACCGGCTATTTGTAAGCATATTTCGAGATAAGTCTACGGTATTATTTGCACTACATAAACACTGAGAAGGGATGCTTGCCTGATCTAATTGAGGTGTGTCTGTTTAACCTTTGTAGTAAGTCCGCCTTTGTGTAACGTATGATTTTGGTTTAGCATGTACACATTGTTTTTGAGGGAAACATTTGAAATATGATATTATGTTTCCATAACTGCGCACCCAAAATAACAGATAATAATTGAATGAATAACTCCATCATTTGTGATGCTAGAATAATCAAACTTTTATTTAGACTATAACATTTTTTAATTTTTCACTTTTTATGGGCTGACATTTTTGCTTGAGTATCAGGCAAAAATTTCACGGGGTAGGTATTTTAACGAGACTATTCAAAAGGTTTGCTTTATAGTAAATCGTTTTTGCTGCTGGTAAATATTGACGACTACGAAGACGAGGACGACGACGACAACGACGACGACGACTACAGGATTATAACAAATAAATATTGACGACAAAAATTGGACACTATCTTTCGTTTTACAAAACATGGTCTAAGTTTAGTCTTGGTTTAAATCTGATGATGTCTCCGTTTACTCTTATTAACAGCATTAAGCATGAGGCTTAAACTAAGACAAGAGTTTTGTAATTAGACCTTATCTCTTTTCAATTGCATAATATCATGTGGATAGTATCAGTTATTGTGATGAATGAATGCGTTATTGGTATTATTCGTACATAGAAAAAAAAAAGTTAAAAATTAAGCTAAAACAAATTTCGTTTCTGTAATGATGTTTCGTTTCAATTTCATTTCTATGGTGAAATATACAATGCGTTTGGGAAGACTAAGAAAAAAATTAATGATTGTTAACTTTCATGATATGTCAAGAGTAACTCTATAAAATTCACTCGAGAATTTAAACGTGCCGTTGGGCATATTAGTGAAGGAATTTTTATGGTTACCTACGTCAAGTGTCGGCGGAAAATTTGTTTTCAACAGATAATCAGTCGTAGAAAAGTGTTGGGAATTTAGTCCCATCCCATTCGAGCCAGGGAATGTGATGGAAGGCGGCGTCGAGGTATTCTTTTGTCACATAAGGCCTTCAAATCGGGAGGCCCGGGGTTCGAGACCGCCATTGCACCAAGGTGTTTTCGTTTTTCGAAATTCATATATAAGTGAAGTCAACCAATCTGCACTGGGCCAGCGTGGTTGACTAAGGCCTAAACACCCTAACTTAGGGAAGGCTCGAGTCACTCAGTGGGGACGTATATGAGCTGTTATGATGAATGAACTAACCCAAAAAGTTACAATAACAGTTAGATCAAGTATTAAATGGAATTTAAAGAATTTTTCTATGTATTGAATGAATGAATGCACACCGAGGGATTCTAACTATGTACAGCCGGCTTCAAAAGTAGATAAACATTTTATTACCATGTCACACCAACTATTAACAATGCAATATAGGTGTAACCATACTAAAAAAATGAATAGTTGGTGTGGCATGGTAATAAAATGCTTAAAAATGCTTATCTCCTTTTGAAGCCGGCTGTACGTATTTACAGTTGTTGACAGTATTGGTCATGTGCGTTCCTGGTGTAGAACATTTATGTTTTTCAGAAATTTGTTTTTTATAATTTTGTTTTTTTTTATTACTTTTTGTTTGTTTTTTTAGTTTCTTTTACAACTTTTTGTTTCTTATTAATTAGTTTTTTATCATTTTGTTTCCAGGAGGAAAATATTTAAGTTATGATTAAAAACGTGATTTTAATTTTCCCCAAAATATTTCGTGAAAAGATTTCATCCCAAAAGATTTCATAAAACCACACAATTTAAAAAATAAAATAAACCAGAAAGAAGTGTATAAATAAGTGGGGAATAAAGAAAAAAAGGTATTTGCGATACTCAGTTTTTTCAGCCTAACCCTCGAAATCAATTTCGTCAAGCATCATATCCATTTTTAAAAGTCAAATCAAGGTTGGCAGTCAAAGGTGAATAAAAACTCCGAGATAAAACTCAGCTCTAAACTAGGGGTATGCCTAGTTTTCTTTAGACCTGAATTCATAACGTCGATTTCTGCTTAAACCAATGATAGAACTCGTTCCGTGATAACATTTTTCTTAGAATCAACGAATTAGTGAATTTTTGCTTAGTCTAAGTTTAAACTATGTCATTCAATAAGACCGCATATGTTTCGTTTTCCACCGCCAAAAACTCGGTCATCGATAGTCGGTCGTGTGCGTTTGCACTTAATCGTATTTAAGTCAATGTGCAAGTCGCATTAAATATAATAGATATAAATATTACTGCAAAAAAAAAATACGGGTTGCACTCCGGGAGTGCCGGCAGAAGTGAAAACTTAAGTATTAACGTTGTGCGTTTTGGATATTTTGGAATGATTATGGAACAATTTTGCACGAATTGCTTTAATTAACACAAACATGGCAATTTATATTACATTAAAAAGTTTATCCCTCAGAAAAATCAACTTCCTGTTGTAACGTTGTGCGTACATAATTATATAGCTAGTAATAATGAATCAAAATATTTACAATTAAATTAAAAATATGATCAAAACAGACATTAATATACTACTTAAAAACGTAATTTTATAACAAATAAATAATTTTTAATTTATACTAACTTACCTAATTAATATTTACAACAAAATCAAATAAAAACACAATTTAGATTTTTCCTAACAAAGTAAATAAATTGATTAAAACTATCTCAAGTGACGTGTGACTTCCAGTACTTTTGACAGCCGCTATTGTTCTCGGCCGGCTTACGTGGACCCCTCACCGCACCTCGACAGTTCCTGCGGCCATTTCAATTTTAATTGGTCTTACGAATTTTCGATCAGTGTCACGTGTCCTGACGCGAGTTTATCATTTTTTACCCATTACAAAAAAAGTGTACAACGCCGCTAAAGAAGTTCTCACTTCAAAAATCTTAAAAAACCGCATGCATTAACTGAGAATTGAATTTACTAGAATAAGTTTGTGACCTAACCATTGGTTTAAAAGGAATAACAATATACAAATGAAAGTTACGACTTTCGTACAAATCCTTATAGTCATTTTAACCGACTCCAAAAAGAAATAGGTTCTTTAATAACCCACATGTTTTACATCGGTAACCAAAAAACGTTATTTTTGCGTGACTGCCTCAACAATGACATTTATAACAAAGCAATGTGGAAAAACACCGGGGCGGTCAGAAATCTTACGACACCGACTAACCAGATTGCCCGCAATATTTTCGTATTACATGGCGACGCGCCGCTATAAATATCCCCCGTATGAACAAGGCGTAGTGACATAATATTATTCTCCCAGCGAATTGGGCAGAGTCACAATGATTGTCGTAATTTGACATTATAACATCGTTACCGGAAAAGGCCGGCGCTGTGTTCCTAATGATAATGAATTGAGTGGGACGCGTAAACAGTATTCAATCAAGTTGAGAGTTTAATCAGTGCGATGCGCGCTTGTTGAAGCCGACGTCGAGTGGCGTCTGAGATAGTAAGGTAATAGGTATATTGTTATTGATTGATGCTGAGTTCATTCAGTTACGGATTGAGAATACATTGGTTGGGGCTTTCTTCCCGTGGACGTATGAGCTAACTAAGGGAGTTTATCGCAATGGAGAAGTCTCACCATGTTGAAGATATCTAATATATTTACCTCGATAGAATTAAAACATAGACCTAAACTGATAAGCCAGTGATTTTTTGAAATCCGTCAAGAAATGACTGAAATATTTATTAATTTAAAGGACATGTTCTAGTCTGGCTCATATAGATGAACAGTATCTCAAGAAAAAAAAACTGATTCTTATCCATCTACTAATAAAATATGTATAATTAGGTAAATACAAATATCTTTATTTGCCATAAATAGGGTTAAGAATTTTGGTGTTCTTAAATTTAAAATGTGAACTTAACCTAATTAGCCATTTATTACAGCAGGCAAATATTAATCATAGTTTCTTATCATAGTGACTTGGCCGTTGACTCGTACCCACTAACGTTTAAGAATGCTCAACGACCAAGTCACACAACATTAACTATAATAATAAAGAAATCGCAGTAAGAAACCTTAGACTTGGCACGACTTTGTCTAGATTTCATTACTTTTTAGAGATAAACAAGCAGCTCCATCGAGACTTGGCTAGTTTTTTACAGAATGTTTTTGGTGGGATTTCACTTCTTTTTGTAGAAACGTGAGCTTATTGATTTATTTTATTAGATTTTCTTATTTGACACAGTTTTTTTCTTTTTAGGGGTAGTTTTTTTATTATTACAAATCTTTCTTTTCTTTTTTTTTCTCTATTGGAAGCGGCCCACCAAGTTGAATATTTTTTGTGAAGGCGGTATGTCGATATCTCTAATAGTTTGGTTGGGCTCTTGTGTTTTCTAATCAGGGTCACCAGGTACTCCAGATCTTCGATTATCCTAGTTTTATATTTTTCCCTTTATGTGGCCATTAAACCCTAACTCTGTACCAAATTTCAGCTCTCTAAGTTTATGGGAAGTACTAGTTCTATTTTGATGATCATGAGTGAGTGAGTGAGTGTCATAAATGCGAAACTTTGCTTTCGCTTAACTTCGGAACTAAATGACCTACAGACTTGAAATTTTGGATTTTAAATATGTGATTATAGCTTTTATTATTATTTCACTAATTCGGGGCTATTTGCGTCACTGCGGCCTGCGAAGATCTATTGTGACTAGCCTCCAAGTAAGGCTTATTAGGCCTTACAAGTGCTCCTTTAGCTGGGCACTGTCCAGGAATGATAAGATATTCCCAGCTTGGATTGTTTTTATATCGTCTGGGTCGAGAATGTGGCTCCCCAGTTGTCGGTTCCTTTTGTGAATAAGGGGTTCACAAAAGCACAGGAGGTGCATTGGTGTTTCACGCTCCTGTTCACAGAATCTGCAAGCATCAGTTTCTTTTAGTCTCATATTGAATAGATGCCTGTTCAGCTTGCAGTGCCCAGTCAGAGCCCTAATCATCATGCTCAGGTTGCCCCTGTTGAGCTTCAATAGCTCGTCAGTGCGCTTAAGAGAGTATGGTTCGATTAGTGCTTTTGAATGTGTTAACCCAGGCGTTCTTTGCCAGTCCGCTTTTGCCTCTTGCAGGAGGTGGGTTTTTAAGTATTGCATAGCCTGGTTCTTTGAGATACCATAGAAAGGCTCTGGGCCAAATTGTAGTCCCTGGGCCCCAGACCTTGCTAGCTCATCGGCTTTTTCATTACCAATGATTCCAGAATGACCCGATACCCATTTGAGGGTGATCTTGTTTCGTTGCCCCAAGTCATTTAGTTTTTCCACACAGTCTTTTACTATATTTTATAACGTTGCCGTTTAGTGCAAGTAAAGCTGTGATTATAGCTTACTGGATGACGAAAATTTCTGCGTTCTGGTCTTATCCAGAGGTTCTCAAATAGGGGCCTGAAAATGCGGCGAAATGGTTCACGTAAAGGATGGTACGGTAGTGTTTGCTTCGCGCTCGACTTGGCAGATATACAATTGAATTTTTCAATTGAAATCTTTTTGATTATCAAAATAATAAATTAATAGCGTCTGACAAAAAAAAATAAGCCGAAGCAGTTCGAATCGCATTTTAGCGTTTCGAGGGGAATGCGCGACCGCACCGTACTCGCCGTTGGCTAGACGACAAGCGTGTGTGGGGCTCTCCCGGCAGAGTGCCAGGCCTACCCTCTAAACCCCCCGGTGTTCTTCCTGCCCTTATGGACGCGCGTGGTAGAGCCCACACTGCGACTACCAATACCAATGCACCCGATAAGCCCGACCTCGTTGGGTTATTGCCAAGGTGGAATTGGCCGAGAACACCAGGGCAATCCCAGACGGACGGCCAACTGCGTACACTGGGCCAACCGTGCACGTAGGCCTCCACGGCAGGGTAATTAGACGGGCATTGCTTGCGGGAATGCCCGCCTTCTCCTGCCTGTCTGTTTGCGGCGGATGGGAGCGGCTTGAAGATCATTCTCCCGCTCCCTATCCGCGGCCTTCTTCTGCGAGATGACGTCCTTGCAGAAGGAGGCGACTGTGGACTCTTGCTTTCTAATCGGGAGGTCCGGGCTCGATCCTGCCATACCAATTTGTTTTTCGTTTTTCGAATTTCATATGTATGTACATTTATCCCACGCTCTTACGGTGAAGGAAAACATTGTGAGGGAACCTGCATACATTTGCGAAGAAATTCAAAGGTGTATGGCATCATCATCATCATCGCAGCTCATAAACGTCCCCATCGAGGGGCACGAGCCTACTCTAACTAGTAATGTTAGGGCGATTAGGCCTTAGTCAAACCACGCTGAACTGGGCCAGCGTGGTTGATTAAGGCCTGAACACCCTAACTTAGGGTATCCCCACCTTGCCCCTCGGTGGGGACGTATATGAGCTGTGTGGATAATGATGTGAATAATAGGAGACAATAAAACAATCACAATTCGTATCGAATAATCAGTTTACACCAATACGGGGTCTATGACCTGTAGGCGATAAGATAACATACAAAGTTATACATCGTGCAGATAATATTAAAAATAGAAAATAATAAATGTAACTAAACAGTTAGGTATTTTTGTTTGATTTATAATATGAAATATAAGCGTATATGAGCTGCGATGCGAACTTTGGAGCCATGTATAACAAATAAATATTGCCTCCGTGGGGAGTCGAACCCTGGTGGGTGATTTTGTAACTCATCGGCTATCGGCAATAGTATCGATTTGATCATTCTGTTTGATTAAAACTGATGTTTAATATGTTTAACATTCTGCAACGTCGTCGTCTGAGTGATCTTAGTATATTCAATTGAATGATTAAACCAATACTTGTAGCCAATGAACATAATTCTGCTCTTCTGCACTAAGTTCATCTAGTTTGATAACGATTGCCGATCAATCGGTGAGTTACAAAATCACCACCCTGGACCTCCAAATTAACACATGCGGTCTCGACCACGGGGTGGTTAAATTTATGATGTTGATCCCTTTCTTGCGATCTGTAACCACACAAACGAATAGCCACATTAATATAATTCAACTAATTATTCCGTTAACTCCCACCCAAGTCACGTTGTACCGTTACTGGGCAAAAAAAAAAACAGAAGCGCGCGATGCGTATTTACAAAGCGTTATTTATTTCCCCGTCGGATATTCCGATACAACTGACTGGCAGTGTCAACTTAGTTAAGAAATACACGGCCCCTTCGGCATTTGTTTAGCCCATTGTGGACAGAAAGTGTTTTGGGGGGAAGATAAAAACAATCCATTTTTAGAACAATGACGCGACGCGGAGTCGAACACAATGGATTCCTTTTCGTTGAGAAATGGAAATCGTTACGATTGGAGTTCCGCGTTGGGAGTTTTAAGAGCGATTGGTATTTGTTTACGTAGGTTTGCGTAGAAAGTGACGTACCAAGTCGAAAAAGGCAAGTTTCGAAATTGAGAAGGTCATAAATTTTTGGTTTTCTGAAATAATATTTTAAGAAATATTTAAATCTAATATACATTATAAATATCTCGTGTCACAGTGTTTGTCATCGAACGCGTCCGAAACGGCTTGACCGATTTTTATGTTTTTTTATGTACTCGTATATAAGTCTGAGATTAGGTCGTAGGTTTTTTATACCTCTAGGTGATAAGGGTAGCCCACACCAGAATTTTATTGACAATTATTATGGCTAAACGTAGTTTTCGGACACAGCTAGTTAACACGAGTATTACAAATGTTAGAGTTTCTATGATTGAATGTATTCAATATGTTATTCAGTTAGACAAATATGGAACGTTTGCAGAACCCGTGTAAACGGTTCATCTCTGGGCTTCATAAATCGATCATATATCATACTAGCACTCCAAACTGCAATGGCTACCAATAAGTCATAGGAGAGACTGCCACATCCTTACCCTTCTCCATTCTTTGCTTATAAATGCATCTTATTACCTTAAATTCTGTTTTGTTCTCTAGTCCTCAAAAAAAAAATAGAATCCTTCGTTCCTTAAACGACCTGTCTCTAGCTCTCCAACCTCTCGGTTCGATATTGTATGACAAGTCCTTTACGGTCAAAGCCGTTAGTTGAGCTGTGGTATTCCTTACCATACGACGTGCAGGTTTGCATGACTCGTTCAGGCGAGGCGATCAAAGCACATTTTCAGCAGCTGAAAATTTTCTCCCTTACTGTATAAAGTATTTATGAATTAAATGTAGTTTATGGGTTATATTAATCATTTTACTGGTATAAATAAAATCACAATATTAAAACTAATAATCTTTTTCTTTGTTTCCTACTAGTGGGCCCGGCAGACGTTGTCCTGCCCGATTCCAGCGCCACCTACCGGGTCCAACTTTACGTTTAAGCCTTCCTTGGACCTATTCAAACACACACTAAAAATTTCGTAAGAATCTGTCGAGCCGTTTTGAGTTTTAGCGAGACTAACACAGCGTTTCATTTTTATATATAAAGAAGAGAAGAAGAAGAAGACTAGTGGGCCCGGCAGACGTTATCCTGCCCGATTACAGCGCCACTTACCGGATCCAATTGTATACGTATAAACCTTCTTTGGACCTATTCGAACACACACATAAAATTCCGTAAGATTCTGTCGAGCCGTTTCCAAATTTTAGCGAGACAAGAGAAGACAAGAGAAGATATATAAAAATGAAACGTTGTGTGTTAGTCTCGCAAAAACTCAAAAACGGCCAGACCAATTACAACGAAATTACTTTAACTGGTTAAATTAATTATTTAATCAGTGACTGCCAATAATTCTAATCTCAGAACCATACTTGATCCCGAAAAACGTGCGGCGCATTTTTATTCTGTGGTATCCATACGTTCATTTCCGCATACCATAGCATAAAAATGCGCCCCACGATTTTTGAGTTCACCTATAGCTCTCACCTCTTGGGCTGATTTTGGCCTTTTTAATATGCATAAAAACGTAAGATTTTCTACATATTTTTAACCTAAAATAAATCTTTAATTCTTTTCCGCGTGTGTATCTATCTGTTTGCAGTAGATTCTTGCAAAGAAGTTAAACCCTCTGAACTGCTGGAAATGGAGGATGAATGCATCGTTATCGGGTTCTGAGTTACCTTAAAAGATTCAGCTCGATAGCTGGTCAGAAAATGATTCAAACCTAGGTTGCAGAATTTCACTCAAAAAAGGTGACATGCAAGAAAGGGAATTAATAAAATCGTGGTAACAACCAATAAAATTGCCAACCAAGTAAAGTGTTATGTAACAATCTTATTTTGTAGCACGTTATTGGCGGAAAACAATGCCCCACTTTTGGTTCAGCTACTTATCACTTGCACTATTGGTATGGTCGTCGGGTACCTAACCTTGAAATGCTCTGGCAAACGACTAGACGTTTCTTTCAACCAACTCAAAATTTGCTGTCGAATCTCTCAAAGCAAAAAAGCTCTTTTCGAATATCTTCGGTTCGTAGCTCTGCGGTTTCAACGTGAAGGATCTCAGCAGGAACACCAGCCCCGCCTTTACTTGTAGCCGAGCGTACCTTGTACCTGTGAACGGAATAGTTTTTGATGTCAGTGCGGGAAGTATCATGTCATTGTGCTTGAGTCATTAACATAATATTATGTAACCTTGGCGTATATAGCTCGAGCCTCGAATTGTTTTGGCTCGACCCGCATGCGAGCTAGATGACGCTAATATGACGTTCATGTTTTGCGATTATGATATTTTGATAATATTATATTTATGGACGGAGCGAGTCAAAAAATCCTGTTGCGAAAATAAAGTTATGGAACAAAAGTACGTAAATTTTATTTTTGTCGTATTGAAAGTATTGAAAATAATTATTAATTTGTGATTTATTTGCAATAAAAATGACTGCCCCCAATTACTCACTAAAATTGACCTAAGAGTCCAGGTTAAGATAGCCCGGAACAAAATTACACATACCGTGTTTGGCGCAAACACTCCCATTGCAAGACTATGCACATTGATAAATTAATATAATAACCAACTACATAGATGTAATATCTTGCAAGCAAATTACATTCCTTTTTATACATCAAAATTGTAATATTTTTTAACTCAATAGAGAATTAACACTTGCATTGAAATATTTGCGTGCGATTCCAACTTACACTTGGGGAGTTTTTGAAATGAGTACCTACTGATTATTTAAAAAATCTTATAGGTTTATTCCATTTACAGCCAATATCAAGTATTTTAGACTCTTTATAGACGGACTTCATTTCAAGTGCACACGCACAATAATCTAACTGCGCTCAGTGCAATTGAATGGCAGTTTTATTGTCGCTGTGCATTGTTTGAATGCAGTTAATTTACACTACAATTTAGTATTTGGAGTACAGGTGAAATGCAATCCATCCATCTAACACTCATTGATACTCACCAAGGCATGCCCTTTTTCCTTCCCCGAATGACAAATTTCCAAATTTCGGTAGATTGGATATATTGCATGGCGCAAATCGTTCAGGATCAAACTTATCTGGGTCTGGATAATACTTGGGATCTCTGTGTATACCATAAACAGGTACAATTACTATCTCATCCTTTTTCACCTTCAAATTTCCAGCTGGTAATATTGTATTTTTAGTACACACTCTTTGAATGACGCCGATAGGAGGATATTTTCGTAGTGATTCGCTCAAAACCATATCCAAATATTGCATTTTTTCTATGACTTCAAAAGTCTTCTTCTCTTCAAAGTCACCGAATGCGTGGTCGATTTCTTCATGTAACTTATGCAGCACATCAGGATTATTCGCCAGCTCTAAGAGAGTAAAATGCATAGTGTTGGCTGACGTTTCGGCTCCAGCTAAGAAGAAAAAGAATGCTTGCGCGGCCATCACTTCATCTGTTGGTTCCACCTCGTAACCAGTTACTGGATCCCTCATGGTCCCTGATTTTTGCAAATCAATGCATAAATCAATGAAATCGTGTACAGCTATTGCTTGTTTCTTACGATCGTTCAGAACACTTTTGACCGCGCCAACAAAAAAGTCTTCGTATATTCCGAATGTTTTCAGTTTGAGCAATTTAAACAAAGCCGGTGACACAAAAGCAATGACAATCTTTAAATTGGAGAAAAATGTTGGCGATAATGTGTTCCAGGACATGTCTATGAATGGGGAATCCATTGAATTTTCCATTTGCGTATCAATGCCGAAAACTGATGCACCAATCGAGGCTGTTGTATAAGTATATAATGCTTTATAGGGTTCAGTTCTCATCCCGTTCTTTTCTTTCATCATATTGACAAAATCGCTCGCACATCTTTCAATTATATAACACATGTTCTTTAGTTTTGCACTGGTGAATATTGGTGAAATCTTTTGCCTGAGAAGTCTCCAACGCTGGTAGTGATCTATCGATAGAATATTATCTCCTAAAATATCATTATCGTTCACTGGAATACCACGACTGTAGAAACTCTCAAAATCCGTTGCAAAAACAGCTTGTACATCACGTAGATCCCTCAGAAGCAGGCAAGGCTTTATACCAGTATAATGACCAACGTAACTTTCCGATTGATGTGAATCATACATTTTTTTATAAACTTCCGCCAAAGAGCAACCATCGCGCATAAAATCAATTATAATGTCCCCAAGTTCAACCACATTTCTTCTTTTCCAAAAACCACTGTATTTAGTTCTGTATAGATAAAAAGTCAACAGTACTATACATAGAGTCAAAATTAATATAAGATACATTGTAGTAGACGTGCTACACAATAAGTGTGGAATACACAACTAAAGTATTAATGGCGTTGTCCGCCACAAGATAGCCTTGAGTTCAGATTACTTAAATAGTTTGATAGCATATTTTGCTAATGTAGACGCTGAGTCATTGTTTATATGATGTTTAATATTATCAGAGCATTACCATGCTAGAAATATAATCAAGTTATAATAAGCAATAGCTAATATTTAACTATTCAAGCTTATATTATTATTAGGTCCTTACAGATGAAATTGGCGTTTTGCCGTACTGGCCACTTTGATCTCAAATATCTCCTCTATTATTAGGAATTCCAAATTCAAATTTATACAGCTATTTATACATGTATTTGTGTTTCGAAAATTATAATTCACTTGTTTTTTCCTTAATTGTTTTGGACTTTTCAATCAATTGTTTTGTTATCAACTTTTTGGAGTCAATTTTCGCTTGGGGCATGGTTTGACTAGTTCAGCAGGGTTCAGCCATTGCGATGAGCGCTTCCGATTATCATACAGGACGCACTTTTCATCACAATTAATGATTCGATTTAAAATCCCTTCATTATTGTGCCGGTTGAGTAATGCAACGCAGCAGTCAACGCGCGTTTGTTGATTTGCTTCACTCAATTCGTGAGGTACCCACCTTTCAAGCTTTTTCACCTTCCCAATTTGCTTCAAGTGGATTAAAATAGTTTTATCTCTAACACCGCAGCCTGCAGCTAACTCAGACGTGGTTTGCGATGGATCCGCTTCCACAATAGCCTTCAATTCTTCATTATCAACTTTGGTCTCCGGCCGTCCACGGGGCTTGTTCTGCAGGTCGAAATTTCCAGAACGAAAACGTTGGAACCAAAAATGCACAGTGTTTTCTTATGCGGCACCGTCGCCATACACATCATTAATCCTTCGAGCCATTTCTGCAGCACTGGTGCCACGGTGGAACTCGTACTCGTAAATAACGCGATATTTCCAGGTTTCCATTTTGTAAACTGAGTGACGCAAAGAAAAAAAACAATTGAGGAAAAAACAAGTGAATTACAATTTTTGAAACATAAATACATGAGTAAATAGCTGTATAAATTTGAATTTGGAATTCCTAGCCATAGAGGAGATATTTGAGATCAAAGTGGCCAGTACGGTAAAACGCCAATTTCATATGTAAGGACCTAATATTAAGTTTAGGGTCATTCATCTGTAAGTCCTAAAGTATACATACACAACATCTCTATATAAATAAAAATGAATGTATTACTATGTTTGTTTGTCCTCTATGCGTTCCGAAGCCATTCATCAGATTGTAATGAAACTTTGGTAGGGTGTTATGGGGACACCCGTGAGGGTTCCTAGCAAAAAAAAAGGCATTTACGTGGCATTGCAACGCATGCCGGGTACAGCTAGTCTATATAAATAAAAATGAATGTATTACTATGTTTGTTTGTCCTTTATGCGTTCCGAAACCATTCATCAGATTGTAATGAAACTTTGGTGGGGTGTTATGGGGACACCCGTGAGAGTTCCTAGCAAAAAAAGGCATTTACGTGGCATTGCAACGCATGCCGGGTACAGCTAGTAAGCTATAATTTTGCCTTAGAAATGACGTGATTAAGACTTCATTGTTGGTTGGCGCGTTTGATAAAAGTTTTTATGTTTCTATGCTTTGATTTTCAAGATTTAAACAAAAATGTAAAGATTATGCAAATAAAAAAAAATTATCTTATAAGACAGACTTATTAAATAAAATCAAAATCGACTGTATTAATATAAAAATATTCAATAATTGATAAATTAACTTGGACATCTGAAATAACATTATTCGAGTTTATTTTCTCCAATCATTCAGCTAGGTATTTGAGATCATAGTAGGTAGCAAGTAAAGAAAACAATTATATTAATATATTTAATCATTATCATATCATGTGATGTGGACCTGGACATATTGGTAATCTTTACACGGAGGGTCTACAACCTAGTGCTCCCCTAGCGCGCAGGTCACACCTAGGGCGGTAATTGAAGGCGGCATGCATAGGAGACATTTCTCCCCTAGAACCAATGCCTATTTATTATTATTCCGAATAAATATAACTCGTATGCCTATTAATATGAGGTATCTTCTCATTAATCACCGCTGAGCAAAGATAAAAGCCACTGGCTTTTGTTAGACGTGTTAATTGTTCAATTGGGATGATGACTGAATTCTAATTTTTACGTCTCGTCATAAAATATTAAAATACCGTAGAAAAAGATGCAATCATGTAAAATTAGAATTAAAATCGGCTTAGAAATACGTGAGATACAAGCATTTTAAACTGTTAATTTGGAAGCGATTAGACAGAGAGATCCGACAACAACCGTGACGTCATTGTTTAGTACGGCCATATAAACTCCATGTAAATTGTCGTTTTGCTAGAAAGAGATGGAGATTTTTTTTTAATACCTTATATCTTGGTTGTTTTTATAGTTATTCGAAAACCGATTTTTTCTTTCTATTTATTATATGAATGAGCTTCTATTAAAGCAATATTTTATTTTCATTCATCTAGCCTATTGAAGGCGGCCTGCATAGGAGACATTTCTCTCCTAGAACCAATGTCTATTTATTATCATTCCAAATAAATATAACTTGCATGCCTATAAATATGAGCTATCTTCTCATTAATCACCGCTGAGCGAAGATATAAGCCACTGACTTTTGTTACTCGTAGACTTGTTAATTGTTCAATTATCATCACTACAAGCGACATTGCAATTAAATTTAATAGCAACACAATAACTAACTAATGTCAGCAACTATTCCTAATCGTTGCTATTCAAAAGCGATAAGGCGAGTAAGTGCCTCATTAAAGGGCAAATTTAGGACAATGTAATTGTTGGTCGGAATTTACGGCAGTTCGAAACGATTATTTAGTAGAGCTCTCGTCAAAAGTAGTTTAAAGTGAGTTACTTTGATTATTTCGTCATGCAAACAATAGAATCCAATTAACAATAATAATTTGTCGTCATATCATTTTGTTCTACGATTATGATAAAGGGCTAAAATAACGGTTTGAGTTAATGTGACAAGATTTTTTCTGAAGTATAAAGAAAAGTGGAAACAGATTAAATGAATCTATACTAATATACTAATATTACAAAGCTGAAGAGTTTGTTTGTTTATTTGAACGCGCTTATCCCAGGAACTATTGATTTAAATTGAAAATTCTTTTTGTGCTGGATAGTCCATTTATTGAGGAAGGCTATAAGCTATATAATATCACGCTACGGCATCAATGAAAAATATTGCAAAAACTGGAAAAAAATATATGACGAGACTTAGTTCGCCCGCGAACTAACAGCTAGTATTTTATATTCACTTACTAGCTGACCCGGTTAACTTCGTTTCATCTACAGTCGGTATAGTGACAGATCATCATAGCAGATGACATATTACAAATGTTATAGTTTCTATCATCATCATCATCACAGCTCATATACTTCCGCACCGAGGGGCTCGCGCCTACGCTAAGTTACGGTGTTTAGGCCGTAGTCAACCACGCTGGCCCAGTGCGGATTGGTTGACTTCACATACATCATCAACAGCTCATATTATTATACGTCCCCACCGAGGGGCTCGAGCCTACCCTAAACTAGGGCGATCTAGACTTCACATACACCATTGATTTTCTTCGCAGATGTATGCATGCTGCCTCACGATGTTTTCCTTCACCGCAGGAGCGTCAGACATATGTACATATGAAATTCGATAATCGAAAAACACAGTGGTATATGGCGGTCTCGAACTCCGGACCTTCTGATTGGAAGGCAAGTCCACAGCGCCACCGATGCTTGCCAGTAACAGATGACAAATTTAAATAAACAATCTCAAAGTGTATTGTCATTTTCCCTACAATGTTACCGTTTTTACTTTATATCATTTGCTTTATTATTGGGATTTTTCATATTATTATATTTTTATACCACCTATGTATTGAAGTGGCCATATGGAAAAAGCAAATATTCAAATGGGTGTATTCTACCAACTCTCAGGCTACTTTGCAACCAGATAAGTTATTGTAAAGTTCACTGACTGGGCCTCGACGACTGATTGCAATCATAACGAACGTTGCCACTTTAATATTCTTACGATACATACCTACATAAAGTTTTGTTTTCTCCACCAAAGGTTCTGTAATCGAATGTGATTCCGAGCAAAATTGTTGAGCCTTAAAAAAATAAATTGCCTTGATTAGTTTTTGTGACAAAAGGGTCTGTGTTTTATTTTAAGATTCCGTCTTTTCTATGTTAAACCTTGTTTATATAATCTTTGGGCGCGCTCAAAAGCTTATTACGGTCTGTTTTCATATTGGCGTCAATTTATGCTAAATATTTTATCGGAGTGAAGGTCTTTATCATTCTTTATTATAACAGCCATGTTTCTTTTTTACAGCACATTTTTATCTAAAAATGCTTAAGGTATTGCTCTCATTTTCAGTGATGCTATATTTAGCAGAGGGAAACTCAGGGAGGTATTTGAGCCGTCTCCGTGGGTACCTCTATCTTACCTGAAGGCCAATTCCGCTAATAAGCCACCGCTGAATCGAAACTAAATGGTTGTGTTCGACCAATCAAAGCGGCAAATTATCACGCCACCTGATTGGCCGATTGCAACGGCTTAGTTTCGATTTGGCTGTATCTTTTGGGTAATGCACGCAATGAAGGGAAGCAAAATAATTGAGTATTTTACATTTTTATGTCATAAGTTGGTAATGTAAATTGTATTTCTTTAAGGGTTTCAGATTTGTTAATCTTACAGGATTCTTGGTCAGTAAACAAGACTCTAAAGATGGCCATTCACGGGAACTCCATTTGGCAGCGCTCCACACCAGTAAACGACGTCCAAATTCTCACCACACTCACGAGAGCTGCTCGGCGTGAAGCCACTCCATATTTGTCTCAGTTGTCCTTATCCTTGTTAGCGTTTGGATCGACTTTCTGAAACATTTGCAGTAATCCTTCTATGGCGACATTACGCTTGTTTTTGCCATGATCACAGATAATCATGATAGTCATTGTGAGAGTTTCCAGAGACACGGTGATTCTCTGTACATTTCAATTACCTCCAAAAGAAACTCTTTCCCAACCATTATACATTTACATTACCTACCTAGTGTTCGGTACGGCGGCGTCCGGCCGACTGAGCTCAAAATGGATTCCGATTTCGACACTCACGAGCCGAATGGCGTGGAGTGGTGCCACGCGGCGCCCAAATTCACGATGAGTTGGATGGCGGCCGTTGGAGTCGCGCCGCATTGGATTTTGGAATGTTTGGAAATCCAAACATAGGAGCGACGCCACAAGATCCATATAGTTTTTAACATTCACGACAAGTTAATGCACAAATTTTGGGTAATGGAGTGGACCGCTGCCAAATGGAGTGCTCGTGAATGGCCACCTTTATGAGTAAAGTCGATTATTTGAATGATGCCAATACCTGACAATGCTTGGTATAATGTACTTAAATAAATTTTGTTGTGTATTTATTTTGATTGAATTTTGTTGTGTAGATGTTGCTGTGTATGGTAACAATATAATTTATTGTAAATGTTGTTACTTATGATAAAGCTGATAAATTTCTCGCGCCCATTCTTGTCATTTATTTATTTTTTTAGTCTTTATTATTTAGTCATCAGCTATAAGATGTCCTGAATGTGTGGTAGGTAAAAAAATGGGACTATTCAAAAGAGCTTTCTAATTTAATATATAAAAATCTCGTGATACAGTGTTTGTTATCGAAATCCTCCGAAACGGCTTGACCAATTTTTTTTTTTTTGTGTATATTTGGTAGGTATATTCGTATAGCTCTGAGAATAGGACGTAGGCTATTTAGTAGTAGTAGTAGTAGTAGACGTTTATTGGCTATTTTTTATACCCTTAGGTGATAAGAATGACACTCTCCAGTTTATTTCACAATTATTATGGCGTAACGTAGTTCACAGCTAGTACCTAGGTATAATAATTAGAAAATTTTAAATTTATTTTTTTATTTTGTTTTCGCATCCAGTATAGATGACTGTAGCCACTCACTACCACTTTTCTTGTTTAACTACATAGTTGTATAAAATAAAATCTCAATCCATAATATGGACATAAGTAGATGATGATAATCGTTGGAAACCTATAATTATTCCCATTTAATATAATCTATTCATAAATTGTGTTAAAACTTACTGACGAAAATGTTTGGTGAATACAACGCAAGCAACAATTGGCTAGATGACTAAAAAATTTTTTTTGCTTTAATAGAAGCTCATTCTTATAATAAACAGAAAGAAAAAATCGGTTTTCGATTAACTATAAAAATAATCAAGATATAAGGTATTAAAGATTTTTCTCCATCTCTTTCTAGCAAAACGGCATTTTACATGGAGTTTATATGGCCGTACTCAACGATGACGTCACGGTTGATGTCGGACCTCTCTGTCTAATCGCTTCAAAATTAACAGCTTAAAATGCTTGTATCTTATGTATTTGTAAGCCGATTTTAATTCTAATTTCACATGATTGCATCTTTTTCTACGCTATTTTAATATTTTATGTCGAGATGTGAAAATTAGAATTCAGTCATCATCCCAATTGCCAACAATATTTTGGAGGCGTACGTAGGTACGTGACCATACATCCTGCTTTAGGCGGGACAATTTACCCTCCATCAACCAATCGTGGTTATACGGGCCGAAACAGCGGGAGATGTGCGCAGAACGCACTCTAGCCGCGCACACTTCTTGACTCCCTACAAGTTATTTAAATCATTTGTCCCTGTGTCCCTCTCCCCTTACGGGTTGGACAACACACGTCACGCCTTCGGTGTCCGCCACCAGGTCGCCGTGTGCCCACCGTTGTGGTACCGCTGGCTTCGTCTATCTTTCGTCTCCTCTTCTTTCTTCGGGCGGTTGTCCTCTTCTTGCTTCGCCTCTTCTATCGAACCCACTCCTAATCGAGTACCACCGTCGCGCGAAGTCCCGTAACCGCTGGAAATTCGC
Organism: Schoenobius gigantellus; assembly: GCA_963935595.1. Classification (NCBI taxonomy): domain Eukaryota; kingdom Metazoa; phylum Arthropoda; class Insecta; order Lepidoptera; family Crambidae; genus Schoenobius; species Schoenobius gigantellus. The sequence continues at coordinate 5,559,351 of OZ012544.1, read as the reverse complement.
CTCCGTCCCCACGAGATCGCAGTAATAAATCGGACCCGTCTCAAGCTCTTTCACCTTATCGACCAAGTCCCTACGCGCCTCACTGTACAACCTACACTCCCATAGTGCGTGATACAGGTCCTCATCCTCGCACTCCCCACAAGGACACCTAGTACTGTCGACCAGTGAAAACCTAAACAGCCTACCATTGAAATGACCATGCCCCGTCAGTAGCTGTGAGACTTCGTAGTCCGGCTCGACCCAAGTAAACCTGAGCCGGGCCGCCACGTCCGGGAAGAACCGATACGTCTCCCTCCCCTGTTTCGGGAGACCTTTAGGCGGGACAGTCCAGCTTTCGCGCTGTCAATCCCCCTGTCCCCAGCGAAAGCAAAATTGTCCTCCTTTCGTAAATGCACCAAACGGAGCAACGGCGGGCAAGGAAGTGGAGGGAAGTAGAGTATTTGTGTACCCTGTCCCCCGAGCCATGATCGCCTAAAACAATATTAAGACCGCGAGCGGGATGGTGCGATACATAGCAAGAGCAAGAGCAGTGCTCTTTTAATATTGTTTTAACCTTGCTATTAATGGTAAGGCCCCTGAGCTCTATCTATCCTACATACATCATCATCATCACAGCTCATATACGTCCCCACCGAGGGGCACGAGCGTACCCTAACTAGTTAGGGTAATTAGTCCTTAGTCCTTAAACCACGCTGGCCCAGTGCGGATTGGTTGACTTCACATACACCTTTGAAAAAAATCGTGTCGTATACCTTTTAATAACCTTCAAGTCAGAAGTTTAAAAAGTCTTATGTCAATTGCCCTTCTGACCATTCTTGGCTTAGTAAGGCGGCGTGGACGGGCGACAGGTGCCATGCCGACAGTAATGAGGCCGCGACCCTCCTCATGGCCGACACATATTGCAGCCTCGCGTTACGCCGTCTGACTGCAGCAAATACTCCGTGGCAGTTACACAAATGCTTTACATTTGTTGGTACCTGAAATGGTATTTTACGGAAAGCAAACACTTGGGCCCGTATTCGCTTCGCCTCGCTGCGGTCGTGGTTCAGTCGTTAGAATCCTTCACTTGCTTGTAAATCAACTATGGCCCTCGCTTAAAATCCGTCCTTTATTCACTAGTTGCATAATATACTATTTTTTGTTTTCTTCTTCTCACTGTTTATACCTGCGTACTATTAGGTACTATCTACAGTTATCTGGGGGCACGGCAGTGCTCCCGCCAAGTCGAGCACGAAGCAAACACTGCCGTACCATCCTTTACTGGAACCATTTCGCCGCATTTTCAGGCCCCTATTTGAGAACCTCTGGATAAGACCAGAACGCAGAAATTTTCGTCATCCAGTAAGCTATAAACACATACTTAAAATCCAAAATTTCAAGTCTGTAGGTCATTTAGTTCCGAAGTTAAGCGAAAGCAAAGTTTCGCATTTATGACACTCACTCACTCACTCACTCACTCATGATCATCAAAATAGAACTAGTACTTCCCATAAACTCAGAGAGCTGAAATTTGGTACAGAGTTGGGGTTTAATGGCCAAATAAAGGGAAAACTATAAAAACTAGGATAATCGAATATCTGGAGTACCTGGTGACCCTGATTAGAAAACACAAGAGCCCAACCAAACTATTAGAGATATCGACATACCGCCTTTACAAAAAATATTCAACTTGGTGAGCCGCTTCATTTGATGTCAAAAATCGAAGGTCTGAAGTATCTGATGAAGAACCCTCAGCTGGTCTCCGCTGTATTAGAGATATGGTAATGCCCCCTTCTACTATTGGTATGTACATTAAAAAATCGACTGTAATTGCAAAAATCCAGCGTAGTGGTACACATCTTCTAATTTAATCTAGCCTATAGCGTCCCACTGCTGGGCGAATGCCTCCCCTTCTGCTTTTAATACGCATATAAATAAAATTAAAGTAAAACTCTGGATAAGACTAGACTGGCTTTTATACTTACAAGTTTACAAAGATTTGTAATAATAAAAAAACTACTCCTAAAAAAAAACTGTGTCAAATAAGAAAATCTAATAAAATAAATCAATAAGCTCACGTTTCTACAAAAGAAGTGAAATCCCACCAAAAACATTCTGTAAAAAACTAGCCAAGTCTCGATGGAGCTGCTTGTTTATCTCTAAAAAGTAATGAAATTTAGACAAAGTCGTGCCAAGTTTAAGGTTCCTTACTGCGATTTCTTTATTATTATAGTTAATGTTGTGTGACTTGGTCGTTGAACGTTCTTTATACGTTAGTGGGTACAAGTCAACGACCAAGTCACACAACATTAACTATAATAATAAAGAAATCGCAGTAAGGAACCTTAGACTTGGCACGACTTTGTCTAGATTTCATTACTTTTTAGAGATAAACAAGCAGCTCCATCGAGACTTAGCTAGTTTTTGGTGGGATGGTATTTTACGGAAACCAAACACTTGGGCCCGTATTCGCTTCGCCTCGCTGCGGTCGTGGTTCAGTTTTCACGTGTTTCTTCCATATAGGAAGGCCTGTCACCAGCAGTGGGGTGTATATAGACTGTAATGATGATTAGTTAGAATCCTTCACTTGCTCGTGATTCATCTATGGCCCTCGCTTGAAATACGTCCTTTATTCACTAGTTGCATAATATACTACCTATTTTTTGTTTTCTTCTTCTCACTGTATATACCTGCGTACTATCAGGTACTATCTACAGTTATTGAATTTTTCGGAATTTCTAGAGCCGATCCCGAATGTGCCTCTATGGGGGTGGAAGTTACTGGAGGGTGGTCTAGCCAGGTATGGGGTTTATACCCGAGTCCAATGGCATATCCAAGGGGCGGCCTTGTCAACTTTTCAGACCCTTGTCGATTCCACCCAAATAAAAAGGTTAGAACAGTGACGATTAACGCCTATTCTTGGTGAATTACTTGCGTCAGGTTAGGTTACAAGTGTGACCAGCAAAAAAAAAATTTTTATTCGAAAGAAAATCATTTTCATTTCTGAAATGTTATTAATAAGTATTTTAACAATCGGAATTAGAATTTTTGATGTTTCGAATTATCAATAAGTTGAACTTTTTGTTATTCGATCTACTGAAACTCGGTATTTTGGGCAAAGTAATTATAACGTTAGGAATATTGAAAGTTGTTATATTAGGGATTTTAAACCATTCGGAGTTACGAAAATCATTATTTATAATAATTCGTCATGTAATTATATACTAAAATACGCCTCTATTAAACGCTCGGGCCAAGAAATTGCCATTTACAACAATCGTTTTTCTATCGAAGTATATAATAAGCTTAATTCATTAGTGCTTGTCAACGAACAGAACTGTGTAATCTTTGATTCAGATCCCGTCATAATGAAAATCTTACAACTGATAGGTTGCCTTGATAATATTGTGTGACCAAGTACTTTATTTTGAAGATTTCATCTCTTCTGTGTTATATCTTTTGGAATTATCTTTCGGCACTGCGTCATAGCTTACATAGATAGCTTATTACGGTCTGTGTAGATGCCAAATATTTGAATGGCGTTAGAGTATTTATCATAGTTTATTAATTATGGCCATATTTTATTAGATTTTTTTTTGGAATTCTATAATTAATAAGAATACAATTTATGAAATAGAAATATGAAAACTTAGTTTCTTTTCGCTCGTGACTTCGCCCGCGTGGATAACTCAGTTTTAACTCATATAATATAATATTAATACCTAGATATTTATTAATACCTCTAAAACAAGAAATGCCGGATTTGCCAAATAAATTATTCCAACAATAATGAAACTGATTAAAATGTTTAAATTTTCAAATAAAAAGATATCAGAAATATATAAAAAATTCAAATAAACTTTTTTTTAAAGAAGGCCTAGCAAATGACTTTATTCCTTATAGTGATCTGGTGGTAAGTGGAAATAAAAGAGTCCAAACGCGAAGATACCTAGTGCGGGAGAGAGAATACACGCCGCACTCGCCACCCCCTTCTTGCCGACCTGCAGGTGCTTCTTCACACTACTTTTAAAAGGCCTGGATTTGTAAGAAGGAGGAAACAGGTGTTGGCGGAGAGTTCCATTTTTCGATCGTGCAACATCAACATAAACGTTGTCTTGTCAAATTTACTTGTTCGCGTTGGAATGGTAGGTTCGCGAGTATTTACAGATTGTTATTTGGCGATTTTTAATTAAGTTTTTAAAGGTTGGGAGTGCTTTTATTAATTTATTAGCTGCTACAAAAGAATGATTTGATTTTAATTGCATTATGATGGGAAAATAATAAACAGGGGATAAACAATCACGAGATGTCAACAAATGAATGTCTTTTAGAAAGCAGAATCTTCGTGATTCTGTTACTACCGATTTTTACTTTAATTTTACCTTTTCAGAGTTACAATTATGTTTCAGGAAAGGATTTTAGAGAAAACCGTATAAACACTGTATTTAGAACAAATACCTCCACCAGCGCGTTAGTAAACAGTTTCGGAGAAGTTATGTCTCCCTGTCTTGCCCCTCGACGCAGTGGGATTGGTTTGATTCCTCTTGTACTTGGACGGTCATGGTTGCGACCTCAACACCTTGATGTATCGGCAGTCGATAAGACATCTCTGCATGGACTTTACCACAGCTCAGGTCTCGATGGTGTCGAAAACATCCACAAACGCTAAACATAAAGGCTGGTTGTATTCTACCGTTTTTACAATAATCTGGCTGAGAGTGCGTATGTGGTCCACTGTACTGTAGACTTTTCGAAACCGGACCTTCTCCGGTGGCTGGAAGTCCTCGAATCTTTGAGCGAGTTGATTCGATATAACCCGTGAGTACAGCTTGTACACTTGGGTTAGAAGAGAAATAGGGCGGTGGTTTTCAGTATCATGGAGTCATCCTTTTTTAAAAACATTACCACTTTGCTCCATGTCTCCGCTGTAATGCAATGTAGATAACTGAATTGCAGAGCTTTACAAGCTCTGTCAAGACAGGTGTTCCTCCTGCCCAGAGTAGCTCAGTAGCTATTCCGTCATCCTCCCGAGCTTTGTTATTATGAAGCTTCCCAAGAGCTCTACTAATCTCGTCCATATCAAAGTCGTCGCATTGAGCTAGATTGTTAAGTAGCGTGTGAGCCTAACACGTGGATCATTGAGCTGGGAAAGTTTTTGGGAATATAATTCCCCGTAAATCTTTTCGACCTCAGTGTCTCTAGCTTCGCGGTGACGATTGTATTATGTGACGTTCTGAGCTTCGTTATAACCACTTGGGGCTTGAGGCTTAGTAATCATCTCAACTTTTTATTCCATGCAATATATGATCCTCAAAAAGTGGAAGTACTAAAAACAAATGACCAAGTACTAAACTATCATATTATAACTGTATCAACTGAACACGTAGTTCATTTTTAAAATCGTGATCGTATTTTCAGATAAGTACTTTGTAAAAGAACAAAGACTCAATAGTTACGCGATAATGTTAAAGGGATTAGACTGGACTAAACTCGCTTGTCAACAGCCATAAAAAACTTGCGACATCACAATTTTGCGAAAATATTTTGGCTCGCCGTCAGTCTTGCGATAGGCTTAAATGATAAAGTTCTTAAGCTGACACAGATTATGCCAAAGTTAACCGAACTAAAAATGTTGGAAGTTCAGCCTGGAAACACGCCAAAGTAAGTCGGCCAGAGCGGAAAGTTTCAGAAAACTAAAATACGTTTCCGATTCTTGTTTCCGTGGTAGATTATACGGGGCTAACTAACTCGAATGAAACTATTAATTCCACCACTTCAATTATCTCGATTCTAGACGAAGATTTGTGAAATAGGTATTCTTTTTTACATACAACATAGAAACTCTTGGCCTTCATTTCATTGATGGGAAGTGACAATGATGCCGAAGACGGGAGCGAGTTTCACCTGGACTCCTCAACAACTAAAGAACTGGCTATCTCACCTCTTAATTGTCGGAACATAAACAATATTTGTAATATTGTTATTATGGCAACAAACTTAAGCGATACGGTGTTAGCTGGCCAGGCTAACAAACTTCTAAGTTACCACAAGGTATAATGTCAAAAATTGTCATCATCATAATAATATGCGTCAATACTGCATTGCAGCAGCTTATGTATAATCCACGCTATACATCCAAATTGGTTTATGTTTAATCCACAATGTAAATCAATGTTTTGAACAATTAAAAAAATCTTCATCTCTATTCTTCTGTCTATACATCGTAAGATTGTTGCGAAAACGGAAAGATTGCAAAAATCCTAGGAATATTGTAAAGGAATATTTTTATTTTATAAGGGCCAATTTTTCAACCATCAAATAACTTTATACCATTCCCCCTCTTAAAAGCTTATTTTATTCACTGAAGACAGTAAATAAAAAGCACTTTTAACCACTATTTTGGTGTTTGAATTTAGAACAAACCGATATATTTGATCTGCTGCTGCTACCGATATATTTGAATGCTGTACAATCTACTTGCACAAATAATACTCGATATTAAATGTCTATTTTCACTTTAATCTTTCTTTTTCTCGTAGTCATGGTATAAAATATAGTATGCAACTCTTGAATAAAACGGATTTATACCGAGGGCCATGAATGATTCGCGCCGCTCAGGATTCTAACACTTGAATCAGGATTCTAACTCTCGCTACGCTCGTGATTCAATTATCATGAATCACTCCCTACGGTCGTGATTCAGTCGTTAGAATCCTTCACTTTCTCGTGATTCATCTATGACCCTCGCTTTAAATCCGTCTTTTATTCACTAGTTGCATAATATACTATTTAACCATTGACGTATATCTTTTAACCGTGGAATAAATTTGGCGGGTTGACAGATTTTCTATATTTTTTTTTTACTACAATAATTCTTTGTCAATTAGTTTCTCAATATCCATTTTATCGTCATTTTTGCACGTGACAATTGCAAGTACCTTTGATCATTGTGCAATTTGTGCATAGACAATATTAAAGAAAATAAATTTCGGGTTTATCTTGGCATAGTCTACAAAGATAGATTTTTTTTTCAATTTCAAAATGATTAAATTTGACATTAAATCCGTTTGTTTTGATAACTTTTAGAGACATTTAACAAAACATATTTTAAATTAATAGATCAAATTAAATGAAGACATTTAACACGAGATATATAAATTGATAGTTTATAACAAGAGTTTCGTCGAGTGGAGCTTTTAAAAGCTTTTATATTTTTGTTTATTGTTAATTAATTATGTAATTAATTATGACCTTCTGCGTTTTTAACCAAACATTTATTACTTTCACTTAGAACACTGATTATATATTATAGAACTTCAAAAATTTCATATGTTTACTGGTGACGGTGATAAGCGATAAGTCCGTCATTAACACTTCTTGAATCACAATGAGAATTTCATAGGTTGTGCAACTGGTTGGGGTATTATGGGTGTGATTCCTTTACCAATACCTTGACCTTAGAAAAATCAATCCCTAGTTATAATCGAAGTATATCATATTTTCTGCTTTTCATTTTATTCAAGAAAAAATACGAAATAGTTTCGTTGGAATATATCAAGTGCACGCGACCTTCGAGGTTTTGTTTCCAGTTCGAGATCAAGGCTCAGGACACGTAATACATACTTAGCTATAAATAATAAGGATTCTCCGAATGATTCATTAATTTGTTATAATAATTTAAGTACTTACGCTAATTACCAAGGTACCTTAGGTATTTCTAAATCACTTGAATTTTCTTTTTGATTTAGAACAGATAAATTTATTAACTTTTTTGTTGGGTAGGGTTTTGTCAAACACATTATATTCCCAAAATCCGTCTTTTACATCCCCTATTTCATAAAAATAAACCTGATAGTAAGCGGCATCTTGGTGGATTAATGAACAATATTTATACATTTCAGGTTATAAATATTGTAGATTTTCACCATAGAAAGTTTCAGATCACTCCTTAGCAAATAACTCACAAAGGCTATTTTCTTTGAATTAATGGTAGTAGTTGTACACAAAATAGGTGCTCTCTCCTCCATATGTTATTTTTATAATCCAACAAATACCAAAATTTTTCAATTTAATAAAAATTATGTTTTTAAAACCCAGTGTGAGAGCCCCTGACCATTTATAATCATAGGCATGTTACTATGTACTTATTAACCCAACACTGTACTATGAATCTCCAGGGCAGTTCCCATAAGGCTTGGCTGTCTGGTTTTTCAGTGGAGGAACTAAGAAACAACTAGTATAACAAGGAAGAATTCTGTGGAATTACATATCTAAAACATAAAATCTAAGAAATTGGAGTACAGTATCATTGACCCGTGATCGCAAGAATTTAAAGTCGAAGGTACGATCCACTAACCATCGTTACGGGGCAGGCTAATCTTAAAAAAAAAAGAAACAAAACATTTTCATTTGGTGTATTCCATTACCCAGCTGTGTACCCAATTTTTAGCTGTATTAGTTTGATACCGAGATTGATAAAAAAAATCCGAATCATTCTGCCCTTTGTATAGATTTCTGTATCTATTATAATATAGGTACCTGATTCTCTTTAATTTAACTTACAAATCTAAGAATATGATTGTATCTGACTATTATTATGATGGCTGGCTTGATTGTATTGTTCTCTTATGCTTATGCATAAGAGAACTGTATAAAGCTTATTATTTCAATAAGTCAAAGATTAAATTTGTTTTCTTTCCCAAATTTAAATTTACAACCAAATTATGACAATTAGCAAGAAAAGAGCATTACAGGTAGGAAATATTATGTTAGATATAAATTGATCTAATTCGTCATTGCATCATCTTACTGCTCTCATTTGGTATAACTTCTTAATTTCATAACATAATGTCACAATATTTGACTGTGAAAAACGTGAACTTATAGGTAAACATCTTTGAGATTCGGTTTCTTAAAAAGAAATTTGTAATCCGTTTTACCCGTTACAATTCATAAGAGAACTGGATCGATTTATTTATTTTTTTCCAGGTGTGAATAAAATATTTTCATTTACCAGAATAATTATTAAATTTTTCCTCTATTATGTTTTGATCTGCGCCTTTGGTCGAGACTTCGTTGTCTGATATCGATCTACTACAGGTGCTTTCCTCGCAGACTAATGGTACGAGTGACTCCTCGCCCAACCACGCCACGTCCCTGCGTGCGTGGCATTTGACGCGGTAGGGCTTTCCAGTTTCCCTGCTGGCTGAATGAAGGCCTATTAGAAGAAGTACTCGCGCAGCTGGAACTTTCTTGATTTGGAGTCCCGATATTTTGCCGACTTCGATTTTATTAGTGAGATTCTCGCCAAAGAGAAATGTATCACTTCGTACACGTGCAATATCTTTTTAAACTTTTAATCTAATGAATACATTTATTAACTTCCTTCGTTTAAGTGTGTTTTCATAATGAAGGTTCAATATAAGCTGATTTCTTTGAGTAACACAGCAATAATTTCTGTATTCGATTTGGGTGTTTTAACCAATTGAAAGTTTTTAGGTATAAAGATCTTGCCCTCTAACTCTTTCTTTTAATCCTTATTTAAGCCTCCACACAATATATGACCCCAAAGTTTAGAGATTTCATCCTGGATTTTTGTTCCGAAAAGCTCGTGTTTCCTTTTTGAGGTAAAATATTCTCATGTAAATTGGTTGCTGGAGGGTAAACATCATTTACAAGTACCTGAGAGCTAGTGAATGGTATGGGACACTCGGCTGGTGCTTCTGATGTCATCACCTGTACATTACTAGGTTGTCCCTCATTACAAGTTTCAGTCACATGAACCACTGACTGGACATATGGGATGTATGTGAACACACTGAAGGCAATTCATCCTCTCCATAGATTTTTTTAAATTTTATTTTATTTAACAAAATGTACCATTATAAACATAAACACCAAACTACGAAGTAGTTTCTCGGCGAGTAACATTAGTAATATTATGCGAGGCGAGTTATATTCCGCGAGGCTATCCACAGCCTGTGTACTAATATATATGACCAAAAAACATGACTACAATCGCATCGTAGTACTGTGCGCGACTATGATCGCATCGTAGTACAAAGGCACACGGTTCTATAAAAAATAAACAAATAATAACATTCTGTTGAAAAAAAATAAGCTAGGTCATGATCACATCATGACAAGAAGTGCTGTGATCGAGACCGTAATCGCGTCACGGTACTAATAAATATGACCAAAAAACATGACTACAATCGCATCGTAGTACTGTGCGTGACTATAATCGCATCATAGTTCCAAGGCACACTGTTCTATAAAATATAAAGAAATAATGACATTCTGTTCATAAAATAAGCTAGGTCATGATCGCATCATGACAGGAAGTGCTGTGATCGAGACCGTAATCGCGTCACGGTACTAATAAATATGACCAAAAAACATGACTACAATCGCATCGTAGTACTGTGCGTGACTATAATCGCATCATAGTTCCAAGGCACACTGTTCTATAAAATATAAAGAAATAATGACATTCTGTTCATAAAATAAGCTAGGTCATTATCGCATCATGACACGAAGTGCTGGGATCGCGACCGTGATCGCGTGACGGTACCAATAAATCTGACCAAAAAACATGACTACAATCGCATCGTAGTACTGTGCGTGACTATAATCGCATCATAGTTCCAAGGCACACTGTTCTATAAATATAAAGAAATAATAACACTTAAACACGTGTACAAGGCGTGTTTCAAAGTGCCGATTCACGGTTCTTTAGTAATTACGAGTATTAATTATTTCTTGAATAGACGTTTATTTGGTACAAAAAATACAACACACAATGTACCTAACAAAAATATAAATATATATTCAGATAGATTTTAGGCCAAATAGGCCCCGCATGCAGAGCCACAGTGCTTTGACGCTGGTATTCTGCGGATACCATTTTATTTAACACTGTATACAGAATATTCTCTAATTAAACAGTAACGTTAGGCAATGCGCAAACAGCAAGGCTCTTTTTATTGCTCAATAAATTTCAAAATGAAATTAATTAGTGAGCTAAATATACTTTAAACGAACGAAATGCAAAGATGAGAACGTGTCGATAAATACACTATAAACACTTATAATTTAAACTTACATACTTCCAGCACCATCAAAATGCTTGCAGCGGCGGCGGCGGTGACGTAAACGTTTCTCTAGTTTACGAAGCTTTTCCTTAAATATTGCTTAGAATACTTACGTTTTCATTTACCCATATTGATATCTATAACAACTACATAACACACTAAAAATAACGTTATAAAATAATGAAACTTTGATCTTTAATATTTCGATGCTGTGATGCCCGCACAAAGAAAGCGAATGAGTCAAACGGCGTAACATCGCGCAAGCGGGTGAATAATACTAAAACTACCTACCTATCTTTTTATTTTTATGTCTTCGCTCTAAAATTGTGCTTGGTGCCCGGTACATTGGAAAGTGGACTACCTGGTTAATATATAAATCTCGAGGATGCAACGTCGTAGTATAATTAGGTGGGAGATCTGATGATCACACGCATGAGCCCAAGCAAGCAAATTCTTCTCCATAGCCTGGGAAATATCAGAACAGCTAGGATTGGCCATTTTGATCGCTATCATTCTCAATGACTTCATACAATTTGCAGTTATCCTGGATATTAGAACTTATCCAATTTTCCTGATTTCATAGCTATTCTTCGACATAATATAAAACTTGCTAGCTACGATGTTGCTATGCGCAAAATTCGAGAGCGCCAGGATTGATTCGGTTATTTCTTTTGGAAAATTATTTGTTTGTGTTGTTGAAGGAGCTTATGAAGAGAAGAAATAAATGTAATAATGTTCTGAAATCCATAACACGAATGTAACTGCTTGATGTAATCCGAATATTAGTATAGAGGGAAGCAGTTTGAGGAATTAAATAAGGGGGAATAATAAAACGATCGAATAAAAAAACAGGTATCGATTGCTGATGAGATATTATTTTAATAACTTGAGCGGTATGAATTTGAGTAAGCGAAAAGTATAACTAAATTGACGACGAATATTAATTAATAATAAAATCCAGAATGAGCTTACAAAAAGTGGGTTATGAATATTCGATTTTGGATATTAAAATTTTAAACGTGCGATTAAATTACTATGTGAACGACTAGAAATACAGAGAGGGCATCTTTTTGTATAAAAGACTAATGAGCAGGGGGACGGGGGGCGCAGCCATCACAAAAGAAAATAGGGGACAAAATTGCCTACTGCAGGTTAGGTTAGGTTCAGAACATGACCATGCGTAGCGGAGCGAGCGAAGCGAGCGCAGCGTCATACTTACTATTCTATGGGAACCTATACCACTGATGATATTATTAAGATCTTCCAATTTTAACATCTTCTTATTCTTAAATAGGTTCAAGGTGCGGTACAAACATGATTAATAGCACAACACAACCCAACCTTTTCCCATACATTTTGAGATTAGGTTTGTGAAAATTTTAAAATTAATATCTCGAAAACTACGCATCCTCAAGAGGGGGGAGTGGTACAGGGGGTAGCTCCCCTCCTCCTCTCGTTAATAATTTTCAAAAATTAATAACATTTTTTTTTAAATTTGAACCTAAGTACTCATTTGAGTTCATTATGATATTTTCAAAGTAGTTTTTCTATTCGAAACACTTCATTTAAGCCGATTTAAAATGCCGCTCACCATAAATAAATAATTTGCCAAATACTGAAAAAATGCAGGACATAATATTTGTTCGAGTGTCACTCAAACAAATATTAGTTCACTAAAATATTATGAAGCTTCTCATTTTGTATTTGAAGTAACTCGAATGAATGTTTATAAGTTACTGTTCTGTTGATTTATCGTTATTCGCAGTCAGTCGCTCACTTAGTAATACAATAACCCAAATTAATTATTTTTGTCTCTTAAATTTTTAATTTACAGTCACTCGATTAAATACTACCCTTAAATAAGTATCTGAAAATGAAGAAACCTAGCAAAACGAGTCATAATATCAAATTTGGACGACTTTGAGGTCAGTGACCTTAACGACGTGCAAGAATTAGTGTTTCCATACTCAGAATTTTTTGAATTAAGAACGTCAATGCGGACATCTTACGTTCAATAAAGTTGTCTGAATTTTGAATATAGAACGTCGATGCTTAATCGGAACAAATATTCTTATTACGCGTTATGGGTGCGGTGTGGGATGAACAAATCATAATTTACAGTGATCTACGCAAGGCACGTACTTACGTCCATCTTTCACGTAAGTCATCCGTCTTCCCTTGCTCCGAGACAATTTACACACAGTTCGTTCTGTGTCGCGCGCGTTTTATTATGCAAAGTAACATTACTGGGAGAAATGGCTTGTGGTTCATTCGATTTGCCATTTGGTTATTTCATGTTATATAATGTTGTGAATAATATAAAGGAAACCTTAGAGTGATAATGTTTAGAAACCTATAGTTGCCATGTCGTGTCGTAGAAAATTGTTCATTCGAATTAGTTATGTGTGCAAAAATAACTATTAACTAGATGCATTATAGATCTGGCGGTAAAGGCACAGCAATACCATTTTTTTTCGAAGCCATACAGGACATTTTCGATCCTCCCCCCACCGTAACTTTTCTGAAGTGTAATTGTCAATTCACAAATTATCTCTCTCTCTGTATGTGTGTGTGTGTGTTAAATAAAGTCCGAAAAAATTGCTTGTAAATAAAGTTTTACTGTCATCAAGTATTTTGTTGAACGAAAATAACTATCGGGTTAACAGACGTTAATAACGTCTGTTAACCGGGTTAACAGACGTTATATTATTCGTTAACAGACAGCGAAAAGTAATTAGAATAAGTACTCGACCTGGCTCTACATAATATCTCACAGCTTTTAACGGTAAACGAGTACCTATAGAACTTGGCAGCATTTTTAAAGGTAGAATGTTTTTGATAGGATCAGCAGTCATTTTTCGAGTTATTACCTCGAGTTATTACTACATGTTTTGTTTTCAATGTAACACTATTTTTCACATTTGAGAAGGTTGGCGTGGAAGGTTTTTATTTTATATGTACAAAAAAGTTTGGGGACCCTTGTACTAGTGGCTAGCACTTACATCGTCCATTTGCAGTCCCGGGGAAAACCAAATGGAAAAAAGCACACGAACCCCTAATTGCCTACAAGCGGGTTATTTTATTTATTTAAACACCCGGAGCGACCCTTTCTCAATATTGATGGGCCTCGGACTCTTGAGCCGCAATCTTTGCGAGCCGACCCATCGACGCTTATGTCGTTTGGTTAGAGGCTATACTTGAATGACGCAATCACCCAAACATGTTTGCACACGTCGCCGGAATAGATTTATATTCAATTTAACTTTTCGTTGTTCGGTTTCCATTTGTTACAATAAATATGGGATCGCTGATGGCGGGAGCCCCTCGAATTCGGCGTTGTGGTTTTAGTTTCGAATCCTCGCTATGATTTATTTGACAAATAGAGTCTAGCTTCAAAGTGAATGGATTATGCGTAAGCTGCCGCGATTAGGACGTCAATTGGCTTGGATTGGTACGTAATTGATTTTTTCCCTTCTCTCAAATTTGTGTTTGCAGACTTTTTGATTATGTTTGAAATGTGAATTCGAATCTCGTTTTGTTTTTGTACATAAAATTTTAACGACCCATAGTGCATAATTTTTACGAAATGTATATATTTTTTTATTAACTTTTCTGATACATTTTGAAAGGAGGATGCCCACTTTTGTATGGAGACTTGCCCCACAAAACATTTCCATGAACAGAAACAACTCTAGGCTTATTTTAAACGCTTTTTGTACTTGAATAGAAATCAAGTATTGTTTTTTTAATTAAAGCTACAGTTCTGTAGATATCCATAAAAATTGCTCCTAACCTAACCTATGCGACCTGTACAAATTGCAGGAAAAACGTCAAACTAGTTATGCTGAACTATCGATCATTAACAATCAATTATAATAATACTATCAATAAGCCTATTGATATCCAATATTATCAATAATAAGGAATAAAATGTCTAGGTAACTGAAATCGCAAGCAACGATCCACCTAAGTACAGATTTGCAGAATTTTCAACATCATCGCGAGTCATTCGTTTTTGATAGGGTAAATGCTCTATGATTTTTGACCCTCATCGAGCAGCGTATGTTAACGTAATGCGCTACATTAAAAAATATAAAATATTTTGAATAACATTCCCTTTGTGAAAAATAGCGTGGTTAAAAATGTTGACATTAATATTGTATAAAAGAAACGCAAAATATACATTAATATTGATGTTAGCGTGCTTGGATTAATGGTGCGCTGCTTAGATGGAAAACGGGGTTTTATACTCTATGCGATCTATCAACCTTCTGTCATTGAAAAAATTGCTTTTTAATTGAAATGATGAAATTTATAATTTATTAGAAATAAATATTTAAAAATGTAATGAAAGAAATAATGCATAACATTGAAAAATGTGTTACTGTAGTTACAACGAAAAAATGCATAAATATGCAGTTGCCATTTTGTAACAGGAAATGCATGTAAGTGTTTATTTTATTGCCGAAAATAACTTTAGCTTCAATCTGTTTTATATTACACTGAAAAATCATGTTTTGATAAAATATATTTAACTAGAAATACCGCTTTATTGGTCGTCGACCTTGATAGTGGGGCAAAATCGGGCATCCTCCTTTGTGCTCATCCATATCGTATTTGAATCGTATGAAAGCAGAATTGATAAATATTAGCTTTCTTTGAATATTTCGTTATTCAACATAGCTATAATTATTAACTGTTAGTTAAGCCGATTTTGGTTTAACAAAGTAAAAAGAGATCAATGCACTTAAAATTTCACTCGGGTTAAATAAGCCATCATAGAGCCATCATAGAGGAGCTTCGAGTGCACAATTTGCAACATCTGAGTCCGCTTTTGTCGCATGGCAGAGCGATGGGAGTTTGGACACATCGGACCAGGGGAGGGAGACATATTGGTTCACCTGGGTCGAGCCGGATTATCAAGTCTCACAACTCTTGACGGTCGTAGTCGGTTGTAGAATGAGGCGCGTATGGTCATGGTCGATAAGGTCAAAGCGCTTGAGATGAGTTCGGTTTATTACTGCAATCTCGTGAAGACGGAGGAGAATTTAGACCGGCTTCTAAATAATTGCATTCGATTCGTCTACAACTTGAAAAAATTTGACCACATATCCGAGCATCGGCTGCGTTTGAACTGGCTGCCTATTCGGCAGCGTAGACACGTAAGAACACTTTTCGCTTTTCCTAATGGTCCCAACACATCCAGTTATTTATCCCCGCATTTCCAGTACTTATGTGCTTGTCATAATAGGCCCCTTCGGTCATCATCCAATTATTGCCTTAAATGTCCATCTCACTGTTCTGAAATAATTCATTCCTCCTTTTTTATTCAATCCATTCTTCTCTGGAACGCTTTGCCGTTGGATATCAAAAAATCGACTAGCAGGTTAAAATTCAACAATAAATTACGAAAACATGTGCATCAGAATTGTATTTTATAATGTCACTTATTTGTTGGCCTTATTAGCCTTGCAACTTGATAGTTTGGTGTCTTATAATATGTATTAGTTTATTTATTTAATTATATTTATGTATTAGGATTATAAAAAGTCTGTAAGTTTCTTTATTACTTTTATTTTATGGGTACATCTACCACATTTGCTCTCTGCACCACCTGAAGGTTGACTGCTAGAGAATGCTTCTGGCATTAAGTCCGCCATTGTACACATTGTACATAAAGAATTAATAAATAAATGAATTTCCAGTGGCTCTGGGACTTCGCGTGATAGTGGCACAAGATTCGGAGTGGGCTGTAAGATATGAGTGAAGAGAGCAAACGGACGAATAGGTCATAAAGGTATATAAAGCCAGCGGTACTACGAACAGTGGTCACACGACGACCATACAGCGGACATCGAAGGCATACCGTGTGTTTGTCCACCAAGAAAGGAAAAGGACATAGGGACAAAGGGGATAAAGGATATTGCTCTGCGTCCATACATTGTTTGCCCCAATACCAACAGCAGTGAAAAAAAGCTTTTCGTATAATTAGATATTAGTAAATACTGTACGTCTACATCAATTACTACGGACAAACTTCGAAATCGAATTATATATCAAAATGATAATGAATCAGATTTTGAGGTTAGTTGAAGTAACATTTTATTTCGTTAGAGCAATACACATAGTCCACACCTATACAATTATTAAAATAATTATTATTGCAATCAATCAAAGAACGTTATTATAGCCACCTAGTAAAGAGCAAGAAATCTCGAAATTATAAAGTAAGACAAAAACATAACAAACTAACAAGCGACAGCGCGTGAGTAGTCAATTGACGTGTGACGTTGTAAATTGTAAAATAAGTTATGAAAATCATAATTTATACAAATAAAAAATGTCCATACCTAAATAAAATCGACTCAATTTCATTCAGTCAAGCAAAGGTAACAATAACCATTCTTTTATTGTACTTCATTTGGCTTTGTTTCTGAAAGTATTTTAAATATTTTTGATTTGTCCGTTGAATACATCATCATCATCATCATAATTTCAGCCAATAGACGCCCACTGCTGGACATAGGCCTCTCCCAGGGATCCCCAAACCGATCGGTCCTGCGCCTCCCGCATCCAGCGGCTTCCCGCGATCTTCACCAGATCATCGGTCCACCTTGTGGGGGGCCTACCAACGCTGCGTCTCCCGGTACGTGGCCGCCACTCAAGAACCTTTCCGCCCAAACGGCCGTCAGTCCTGCGAGCTATGTGTCCTGCCTACTGCCACTTAAGGTTTGCAATTCTTTGGGCTATGTCGGCGACTCTAGTTCTTCTACGGATCTCTTCATTTCTCATGCGATCGCGTAGAGAAACCCCGAGCATAGCCCTCTCCATTGCCCTTTGAGTAACATTGAGCCTTCTGATGAGACCCATTGTAAACGGCCACGTCTCAGTTCCGTACGTCATCACTGGCAACACGCACGAATTGAAGACTTTCGTCTTAAGACACTGCGGTAGATTGGTCGAGAATATGCTGCGTAGCTTCCTGAACGCAGCCCAGCCGAGTTGGATTCGTCGATTTACCTCTTTCTGGAAGTTGGACTTACCGAGCTGGACTCTTCGTCCCAGGTAAACATATTCGTCAACAACTTCCAGTGTAGAGCCTCGAACCTTCACAGGAGTGGGTACTACATGGGAATTCACCATAATTTTGGTCTTGTCCATGTTCATTTTAAGACCCACTTGTTGGGAAACTCTACAGAGGTCTTCGAGCATTGTACCTAGATCTTCCACGGTCTCAGCCATGACCACGATATCATCGGCAAAACGAAGGTGAATCATGTACTCGCCGTTTATGTTGATGCCGAGTCCTCTCTAGTCCAAAAGCTTAAATACATCCTCCAGCGCAGCTGTGAACAGCTTCGGCGATATAACGTCACCCTGTCTCACACCTCGCTGAAGTCGTATTGGTTTCGAGTTCTGTTCCTGAAGGCGGACTGACATAGTGGCGTTTTCGTACAATGACTTCAACACTTGGATGTACTGGTAGTCTATTTGGCTCCTCTGGAGTGACCTAAGCACGGCGCAGTTCTCATACAAACGCCAAGCATAGTGGCAGATTATACTCCTCGGTCTTCTGTATAACCTGCCGCAGCGTATAAATGTGGTCTAAATCCGAACAAGCCGGATTCCGTAAAGGCTATATATAGTACCATAGCCTTTACGGAATCCGGCTTGTTCGGGAGGCTGGAAGTCGTCAAACCTGCGCGAGACGATTCGTGATGACTCTCGAGAACAGCTTGTATACATGACTCAGGAGCGTGATGGGTCTGTATTTCTTCAACTGGGTCCTGTCGCCCTTGTTGAAGAAAAGTGCCACCACACCCCCGTGCCATGCTTTAGGCGTATTGCCCTCGAGTATGATGGAGTTAGCCTCTGCAGCGCTTTCCGGACTGGTAGTCCACCCGCTTTCAAAAGCTCAGCTGTAACTCCATCATCACCCGGTGCCTTGTTGTTTTTTAGCTGTTTGAGAACCACACTAATCTCGTTCAGGCTGACGTCCGGGATGTCTTCGGTTTAATGCCGTTTAATCAATTTGGCTTTAGGATCTGTAGCCTGAATGACAAGTGCCTGCGATGTTGTGTAAAGCTGTCCATAAAAGCGTTCAATCTCAGCCATAAGCTCAGGTCGAGACGTAACGTCTCTGCCGTCCTCTGTCTTCAGCTTCGTCAGCAGACTCTGACCGAGTGACAGATCTCTTGGGAACACTTTGGAGCCCTTGTTCCGCTCGATGGCTTCCTTAATACGTTCTGTATTAAATTGGCGTATGTCGTAAGTCAGAGACTTCGAGATCTGTTTGTTGAGTCGCCGACGAGCATCTTCAGAGGACTGCAGACCCATCCCACGCCTTTCTTCCATCAGCTTAATTATCGGCTCTGAGATCTTGCTCCTTTGCTTGGTACGGCTGGGTTTGAAAAACTTCGAACCCACCGTAAGGACAGTTTCCACAAACCTGTCATTATATGTGTCTACATCCGTGCAATCCTCCAGGCAAGCGAACCGATTCTGCAATTCGAGTTGAAAGCGCTCGGGGTTTTGAATCTGGATGGCTCCAGGACGGAGCGTTGACTTAATGCATAAATATTTGTAATTAGTGTTATGAAATATACATATAATATATAATTATCACGTAAATCAAATCTTTGTTGGTCATGGAGCGATTTTCGACATTGCCCTTAAAATAGGTAACTTCCCTACAAGTTATTTAAATTTGTCCCCTTTGTCCCTGTCTTCTTCCTTTTGCACCAAGCATTGCGTGCAGGACTGTACAGCTAGCAGGCTCCGCGCACACCTCTCAAGATTCGACCTGTATAACCAGGATGGTGGAATAGAGCCGTGGGTATAAGGTTGTGTCCTCTGAGTAGGTTTATGGTACAATACATGTCTTTGCTTTATCATTCTTACGGCTGGCTTGAAATGTCATAAAGATCGGTCAAGCCGTTTTGGAGGAGTTCGGTAACAAACACTGTGACACGAGAATTTTATATATTACAAAGAAGCTGTTAACATGGATAGGTTCGGTTTGAAAAGGTGTTGACCAAACACCTTGTATAGATATTTTGTACTTTTTGTGCGGTGTGTTAAGTTTCTAATTAGTGTATTTAATTTTAAATAGGTTTTTTTAACAAACGACAGGGATGCTCTTGGCCTTCATCTCAGTTGATGGGAAGTGACGATAACGCCGAAGGTGGGAGTGAACTTTACCTGGACTCCTCAACAAGTGCGGAACTGGCTATCTAACTTTTGTCGGAACACAACAATGCTATTAATATTGTTAATAGTTATTGTGGTTTAGTTCAGTAGATATTTTAGGTTTTTAAATATCCATCAGTTAAAGTGATCCAAGTGATTTGGTATTAAATTTTTTATAATGTTAATTTATTCTGAACGTAAAAATATGTTCAAATTAACATTAAAGTATTATAAAGTGCAAATCTCAGTAATCCGGAAATCCGAACTCCCCAAATCCTCGATAGACATGGCTTACCCAAATCACTGACTCCTTCCGTTTGCAATTAAGGACTAGGAGTCCCCGTCTAATTAGACTTTTTAATAATATAATGAGGTAAGTAGAGCGCCATCTTGAGTTTAGTTGTTCCAGAAATTAAATATAGTTGGGTTTAAATGTATTTATTTGTTGAATTCTCTTTTTTATATATATTTATTTTAATGTTTAGCTCCATCAGAAATATTTATTGTATAATTAGTATGTACTTTATGACTTAATATTAACAAAGTTGATAAAATAGCATTTATCTTACTGATTACATCTGTTAAGGTTAAGGCGCTTCTTTCCCGTTTTCAAACAATTTCGATTTACTGTACTGCCACAAATATAATATAACACATACAGTTCTAAAATTCATTTATGATATTATTGAACATTTTATCTAAACATTATTAGAGACAGAAACATGATTATGAAAAAAAACAACAACTCCATGGTCTAGTGGTTGAGACCACCCGATATTACTCTGGAGGTCCGCGGTTCGATTCAATATGGAGGCAGAAATTTTTTACTTGGTGATAGGGTTTCTGAGCCCGCCTGGCTGGCTACAGCCGTCCTAACTAAGTTTGTCGCCATAATATCAATGTTAATAGCATTGTCGTGCCGTCGATTGAAGGTGAGATAGCCAGTTCCACGGCTGTTGAGGAGTTCAGGTTAAGCTCGCCTCCTTAAGCCTTATGTGTGACATAATCTCTATATCTTAAAGAGTAGCACGGTGGCGCTTATTAAGTGGGTCTGACGTGATAAAAATTTCTTGACGCTCGTCAAGGGACACGTGTGACTGAGTTTTATTACATATTCTCTGTGTTCTATGTGTGCAGCGAGAAACAAAATTCTTCTGTCTTCGCTGCATATGCCTCGAGGTGCTTATGCGGGCTTGCACTAAAAGGACTCTATTCCCACAACAGATTTGTGTAGTTTTAAGTAGACTTATTTGTACAAAAATAAACATGTATAAAGAGTATTAAACAAATAAGAACAAAAAGTTTTGGCTTTCACTATCAGGCTACATTAGCTCGTGTGTTGCGAACAAGCCTTGTAAAAGACAAATCCAGCATTGGATTGAAACCGAGATGATGATTTTGAACAACTTATAATACGGTCACGGTCATTGAAATACGAAAACAAATTTTCTTACACAAAAAATATATAGTAACCAATTGACACCCCAACTGACGTCACCATAAATTCAAGATGGCCGACACTACACCTGAAACGGCGGTCCTTTTTGTTCGCAACCTTCCTGAAATAGGTTACAATTGAAAGGACCGGCGAGAAGAATAGCAAAATATATATCTCAAAAGAAATGTGCCATACTTATACATCGCTAAACTCACCTATGTACACGCGAAATGGAAAAGCTCGCCTCTTTAAAGGCCGGACTGAAAATCAATTATACCAACTTATCAGCAAGAAACAGTGTTGCTAACATTAAATAAACCTTTTGAAAGATAGATTAAAAACGTTAGGCCTTTTAAAACAATCAAGTATTTGTGTGTGAACGTTAACGTTTTGCCGACTAAAAATTTCATAATTATTTTCTAAAACAGCAGAGGGTAATAAGGCCTATTTAATTGAGGTAAAATCGGCTATTACGACATCCACGCGAAAAAAGTGAGCAGCGACACGTGTTTTAAATTTGTCATTGGCGTAGGTATAGGTATTTCGATGGTGGGTGTCCAGATTTTAGACACTACCAAAAGCTCCTCCCCCCCGCCCTCCGCGCCAGGAAGGAACCTTTTCCTATAAGTAGCAGACAATTTGACAAACCAATTTCCTACTATATTATTTTCTGATGGCTACTTACTTCTATTGTTAACTTACTTATTTTTACCAAGATGAAAACTTCATTCTTTCCAGTATTTAATTTTGATATTTCAATGGGATATTTTAATGGGTCCGGACCCCAATACACCTTCCTTGCCTATTATATACTTACCAATGTTACAGAAAACTGATGTACATTTTCATTTCGCGATTGTATGTCTTCATACTCAAATAGATAATAAAATGAGTTACCTAACAATTGTTCATTCTGGACCTTTGTAATTTGCTTACTTTATGTACCTATCAGTTTCTTAAAAAATAAATATTTCTGTGCTATACAAACCCTTAGGATTAAGTCGGTCATAATAATTGATATCTAACTCTAAAAAGCAGTTATTTGATTAATAATTAATCAAATCACTGCCTTATTAGAGTTAGATAACTAAACACAACGTGTCTGTTAGAGATTTAAGACACTAACACCCAGTTTCTGAAAGGCTGATCAAATCATTATTCAACTAACATGTCTGTTAATTTAACAGCAGTGTCAAATCAGTTTCAGTTTCTGAAACGTAGATTAGCGAAAAATTAACAAATCATTGATCATTTTGATTTGACAATAGAATTATTTTTAGACATGGTCACATTTTTGAAATCGTTCCTTTTTTATCATATTAAGTTCATTCTCAACGGTAATTTATCTGTATTTGACGTCAACAATTGTCATTGTTGACGTCTACTGTTTGTATACTCTTTAGTGTTGACATTTGCTTGAAACAGTCCACGAATATTTAAAATTTGTTGTTTGGTACATAGTTACTTACATGTTATGTATAAAAATGTCTTCACGAGGGAAAAATTTTACTGAAAAAGACCGACTTATTACCAAACATAGTCTTAGTTTATATCTTACGCCGTCTCTATCTTTTATTATCAACACACGCGAAACAGCACCTAAACCTAGACTAAGTTTAGACCACGATTCGTGACAAGGACGAAAGAGGTTAAAACTGTCGCTGTTAACTATAGCCTTACCAACTTGCATTTGGCTCGGCAAGGCGATGGTGGCTAGAGAATAGCAATTAGCAAGATAGTGGCAATATAAGTTATTCCTTCAAATATCTCGTTTGTTCGCATGAGTAAAACTTATGTCTAACATCAAACTCAGCATTTCTCCTCATACTTTCAAATTCAAATTCAAAAATCTTTATTCAACTTAGGCCTTTACAGGCACTTATTGACGTCAAAACAAAGCAAAACATTCTAATTTAAAGGAAACATAAATTTAACCTTGTATGTGCATACATAATGAATATACCTACTCAAGATGTCTGCAAATACAAGTAGTAATGAAAAAAAAAAAGTTGAATCTACACCTGTTCGGAAATTGGGAGAGCCTTCTCGAGAAAAACAGGCAAGAAACTCGAAAGGTCAAATTTTTTATCTCCTCTTTTAAATCGCCATTTACAATTTTGGTTTTGTTACATAGTCATTGAAAGTTTTTAGAAAAATACAATCGGTATGCTTACATACACTTAAAATGTCAAAAAATATATTAATCAATATTAATATTAATCATAATACAATAAATTATGTTGTTACCAAACATTTGATAACTTAGTCTAATTCAAAATCAGTGTCAGTTCTTTTCTGCCAACAACATTTGTTAACATCAATAGCTATACACAACAACACGATTATTGACATTATAACGAATAATAACTTCATATTAACACCAGGCATTGGCATCATTTAAATAATCGTTGGCTTTATAATATCCTTTACTCATTAGAGTCTTTTTTACATGCGCTTTAAACTTATGAAAAGGCAAGTCAGTTACACTATGTGGAACTTTGTTGTAAAACGTTATACATTTCCCTGGATCAGTACTAGCTTCTAACATCGCTATTAGGGCTGCTCCTCACAACTGCCTCTCCAGGCCTAGTAATGAAGACTGGAGAAGAGCAGCGATGAATATCAGACCTAACAAAGTTGAATGGGCTATAGATTCATTCAAACCTTTTAAATCCGCGGGTGAGGATGATATTTTTCCTGCTCTGCTACAACAGGGTAAGAATATCCTTACTCCGGTTCTGGTAAAGATCTTCAGAGCTAGTTATGCCTGGGGATATATGCCAGAAAATTGGACTATGGTAAAAGTTCGATTTATTCCCAAGGCTGGTAATAAGGACTACGCGCAGCCAAAGTCCTTTAGACCCATAAGCCTCACCTCCTTCCTACTGAAAAGTATGGAAAAGGTCATTGACGTGTGCATTAGAGACGGACCACTAAGAAAACGTCCTCTGCATGCAAAGCAGCATGCTTATCTAAAAGGAAAATCTACAGAAATTGCCTTGCTCGAACTAACCGACAAGATAGAACGGGCTCTAGAAGATAAACAAATAGCCCTCTGTGCTTTCCTAGACATAGAAGGAACCTTCGATAACGTAACCATTGAAACCCTTTCCAAGGCAATGGGCGACAAGGGGATTGATAAAACAACAACCCGTTGGATTGAATCGATGCTCCTTAACAGAATTATCAGTGTAAGTCTTCACGGAACCGTAAAAGGCTTCAAAACAACAAGAGGGTGTCCACAAAGAGGCGTCCTATCGCCACTACTGTGGTCACTTGTTATTGACCGCTTGTTAACTGAAGCCTCAGAAAAGGATTTAGATGTTCAGGGCTACGCAGATGACGTTGTAGCATGCGTCATTGGTCCCTGCCAAAGCACTGTCTCATCTATACTACAAAAATCTCTTAACATCATCGATAGATGGTGCATTGAGAACAAATTGTCGGTAAATCCAAACAAAACGACGATAGTTCCCTTTACCAGAAAGCGCAAGCTAAACAAGCTGGTAAATCCTGTTTTAAGGGGGACTCAAATACCTTTTTCCACAGAAGTCAAATATTTGGGCGTTACGATCGACCAAAAATTGACGTGGAATAATCACATTTACAATGTAATCCAAAAGGCAAAAAGTGCTTTAGGAATATGTTGTCGTTTAGCAGGAGCGAAATGGGGCATAAACCCAAAAATCGCCCTGTGGATGTACACTGCGATCGTCAGACCTATGGTAACATATGCCTGCGTGGTTTGGTGGAAAAAAGTCACGCAAGTGACAGTTATCAACAAGCTAGGCGGTCTACAACGAACAGCTTGCCTTATGGTAACTGGCGCCATGTCTACAACCCCAGGAGCTGCGCTTAATGCCCTGCTGAACCTACCGCCCCTTCATCTATTTATAGTGAAGGAGGCGAAAGCTAGCATTTATAGAATAGAAAGCACTGGGAAGGTAAACTGGTACTCTCAAGCATTGAGGTCACTGCGACAAACAGTGCTTGAACAAAAACAACTAGCTATGACTACAGATGTCATGCTTCCACTCTGTAATTTTACTAAAAACTACTCAGTGGAACTACCAAGCAGAGAGGAGTGGGCGGAAGATCATAACCTCTGTAAGGCTGGAAGCCTAGTTTGGTTCACAGACGGCTCCAAAATGGGTCAAAATGTAGGATGCGGGGTATATGGTGTGAGACCGAGCTTTAACAAAAGCGTTAATCTTGGTCAGCACGCTACTATATTCCAGGCGGAGGTGTACGCCATCATAGAATGTGTAGAAGCTAATCGCCAACGAAACTACAAAAACCAAACCATTTATATCTTTTCAGATAGCCAAGCAGCTCTTAACGCTATTCAATCGAATGTTATATATTCGAAACTGGTGACAGACTGCGTAAATAAACTAAATGACCTGGGACAACAGAACAGAGTTATTCTGAAATGGGTACCAGGACATTCAGGTGTCGTCGGTAATGAAAAGGCCGATGAACTTGCAAGGGCTGGAGCGGAGGGTCAACAGATAGGTCCAGAACCTTTCTGTGGCATCTCGAAACGTCATGCCATGCAACTCCTTAAGGAAAACCTTCTAAGCGAATCAAAAAAATACTGGCTAAACCAACCAGGATTAGTACACGCTAAAACCTTGATAGAAGGATACTCGCAAAAACGAACTACTGAACTTTTACAGTTCAGTAGGACGAACACCGGTGCGATTGTTCGGGCCTTAACTGGTCACTGCAAGCTAAACAGACACCAATTTCACATGAAATTAAGTGAATCTGATATTTGCAGATTTTGCGAACAGGAGCGTGAAACACCCCAACACCTCTTGTGCGATTGTGGACCTCTAAGTCACAAACGAAGTATCCACCTGGGAAGACACTTAATCAGCCCAGGGGAACTGAAATCTCTTAAAGCCAGAGCCATCTTGGATTTCCTGGTGGCGGCCAGGCTAAAAGAGATACTGTAACTTGGCGGCGAGTCACAATAGATCTTTTAGGTCGCAGTGACTACAGCTTCATTGAAGTTGCATAGCCCCATCAATAAGAATAATAATATACATTTCCCCATAAATGAGCCTCTAGTTTTTTGGAGTCTGTACGTTGGAACAGCATGTTTATTTTTATTTCTTGTGTTTAACTGGTGAACGTGGAAATTGGTTTCAAATGTATTATAATTCTTATAGACATAAATCAAATTTTCATAAATGTATTGTCCTGCTAAGGTCAATATATTAATTTCTCTAAATAAATCTCTTAGAGAATCCCTTGTTCGTAAATTATAAATAACGCGAACTGCTCTTTTTTAAAGTACGAAAATACTTTCTATACTAGCAGCCGATCCCCACAGTAGTAGTCCATACGACATAACACTGTGAAAATAACTAAAGTAAATCAATCTTGCCGTTTCAACATTAGTAAGTTGTCTTATTTTTTTAACTGCATATGCCGCAGAACTAAGTCTGTTTGCCAAGGACTCAATATGTGAGTCCCACTGCAAACGTGAATCTAATGTAATGCCCAAAAATTTGGTACAATCAATGAATTCAATAATTTGATTATTCATTTCCACAATAGTATCCACTTTCCTTACATTTGGCAATGAAAATTTTATACATTTAGTTTTATTTGAATTTAATGATAAGTTATCAATTGTGACTTTTGACTCTAATACTCGTAATAGACGCATTAGGTCTTCTTTGGGTCGCAATAATTGTTTCAGTTACGAATGTATACTATTCCTATTACAAAGAATCGCCAAATTGTGTCCAGAAATCTAATTCGCGATAACAAACTCTACTCGGAAGTAGGCAGAAGGTACCTACTCATACAGTCGGCCGTAAAAGTGGTTTAACGCCCCAAGGTTGAAATTCAGTTTCATGTCATAAAACAATACAGTTGACTTTGCTTTGCAATAATATACTGACAACTACCAAACGCGAAGTTTTATCAAAACTGATACACCACTTTCTTGGCTCACCGTACCTATCTATGCAAATTCCTCGTCTATCAAGGATTATGGGAGGCGACAGGATTGTCGGATTATCGAGATTAGCGCTGCAGGAGCCGGCTTATCGATGCGGAGTTCTTGAACGAAATTAAGCAGCAAACGAAAATTAGCATTCTTTGACGCGGTTAAAAAGTGTCTTCGAGAATTCCGCACTTTTTGCCAAGTTTCCAAATAAAAACTTCTTTATTTTACAGCCGACTGTTGCCGTAAAAGAAGCTTTATTTGTTACTGCAGCTTCTTCAAAAATGCTAAATAAATAAATCCAGACTCAGTTAAGCTGGATTTTGTCTGCAAAGTCACGAGAATTTGTAATTTGTAAAGAATTTGTGAGTTTGCTTTACTCGTAGTCAATTTTCACAAAATCTTGGGTAAAAATAATAATAATATTTATATAGAAACAGTAAGTACACACAGCAACGGTAGGCTTGACATGTTGACCTTGAGACCACCCTTATGTCACTCGTAATAGCGGCGGCTTTCGTAATGCAAATGTAAAGCTTGACGTGTTGTTGACTGTACATAAGTATTAAAATATTGTGTGATAATGAACGCTTAAGTTTGAAAATCTATTTATCAATACCCTTAAAAATAGGTATGGGTTTAGGGTGAGAGGTTGCATGTTTGTCGTGAGAGGTTGCATGTTTGTCTGTGTGTGCGCAGTCGAATGTTCCTATTCATCTTGAGAATGGGTTGATAAATTTCGATGCGGTTTTTATATAATGATAAATAGTGGAAAGAGAACATGCAAAAATGTCCGGTGTGTGTGAAAGTGTATACATTCTTACATGTGTGTGTTTGTGTGGATGAGTGTTTTATGTGTGTGTGTGTGTGTATCTGCTTGTGTGTATGCGGTGTATGTAACAAGTGGTTAGCTGAATTTTTGCTAATATAATGCTTAATGTGGTATTATCAGAATGCTATCTATGGCCTCATATAAGTGCCGAAGGAAGCTTTATGTGACATGCTCGGTTTGAATAAGTCCTCAGTAGCTTAATTGGTCATGGCGTCAACACGGAAGATACAAGTTTGAATACTGCTCGAGGTGTGCTTTTTTTTCTATTGATTTATTGATTCATTAAGAGCAATGTGTATAACGAGATTATTACAAAATTACACTATCCGATTATTCTAACATATGCTTTCATCAAATGCACTCAGGACTATGTTTGTAGTACAATATTACCGGTTCGAATACTCCAATGACTAATTGATAATCTGTAGTACTATTATTGAGGATGCCAAACCAGTAGAACCACATCTCAAATCTATTTAGAGCGGAATAAGGTCATATACTAAAATATACATGACTTAATGTTGCCAGCTTTCTGTTTATTTATAAATAGTAAAAACTGAGCCTAAAAACCGAAGATTGTTCTAATAAAGAGTTTCAGTACTAAATAAAACTAGCTTTTTCCCGAGACTTTGTATGATTCTTTCACCGACTACGAATTACCAAAAAAGTGTATTGCAAATCACTCCAGGAGGTACTATTGATGAACATTTTAACCAAAAGCAAATCATTACTGTTCCCATATAATTTGACATCTGACAGCTGTCAACGTGTTGTCAAAATGCAAACGGCAATGTTTGTGATGTGGCTCAAACGTTGTAAATAGTGCCATTGCCCCCACGACGACGGCTCAAACGTTGTAAATAGTGCCGCCGATTCGCTAGTAAAACGGATTTATATAAATAGCAAAATAACGTCTCCAAGTCGCCATTCTACCCCTTGGAAGAAACTGCGGGGAAACTCACTAAAATCCACTTTCTATAACTAGGTTCCGAAGACAGCTGTTTGAAAATAAGTCGTTAAGCTATAAAGTTACTCAGTAACTTTTATGGAGAACGAGCTTAGCGGTGTATAGTTGCCCGCGTTAAAATCGGAACCGAAGGCACGGGTAGATTTTAGTGTTGGAAACTTTTTTTTTAAAGTGAGGTGCAATTTTTTTACACAAAAAGTGGGCAAACAAGCAGGCTGCCCACCTCGAGTGAGTGGCTAATGTCACAGAATAGATAATAGACTATGTATAGATGTTGCACTCCTTTGATCTTGAAAAAAGCCGACATTGCAAATAACTAAACATTGAGCGTCCAAGCTGAATCACACCTTAACGCCACGGGCTAGTGTATCATATTACGTTGCTTTCCACCTGTGCCAAGACCGCGGCAAGCAGAACAATATACTCCGAGCGAAGCGCGGCAGCCATGATGCTTTTTTACACTCTCAGTGTGCGCGGAGCGTCGGTGGCGCTGTGAACTCGGCACTTGCCTTTCAATCGGGAGGTCCGGGGTTAGAGACCGCCAGGTACCAACCAATGTGTTTTTCGTTTTCGAATTTCATAATATGTACATTTGTCTGACGGTCAAACATCGTGAGGCAACCTGCATAAATCTGTGAAGAAATTCAAAGGTATGGCGTGGTTGACTAATGTCTTAACACCCTAAGTTAGGGTAGGCTCGAGCCCCTCTGTGAGGGACGTATATGAACTGTCATGATATTTTCATCTACGAAATGTGATGTTTTTTAAACCCTATTTTGTACAAAGATATTGATGGGCAGTTTTTAATCTGTCATCATCACAGCTCATATACCGAGGGGCACGAGCCTACCCTGTTAGGGCGATTAGGTCTTAGTCAAACCACGCTGGCGCAGTGCGGATTGGTTGACTACACATACACCTTTGAATTAATTCGCAGGTGTATGCAGGTCTCCTCACGATATTTTCCTTCACCGTCGGAGCGTCAGATAAATGTACCTATGAAATTCGTGAAACGAAATACACATTGGTACATGGCAGGATCGATCGCGAGCCTCCCGATTCTACTCGAGGCACAGTCCAGTGCCGAGGCCACAGCGCCACCGACGCTCTTAATCTGTGTTGGGATTTTATTCCAGAGTTGAGTTGCACGAAAGGATTTCCTTAAGCCTTTATGCCAGTTAGGTAAAGAGTTAAATTCACTACATACAAGAAAACCGCAGCATTTTAATGTTCATCATCGACCACAGCTTTCAGAACGAGCACAAAAACCAGACGACACTAATGAGGGCCTTATTAAGGAATATAACAAAAGGAACATAAACATAAAAACAAATGAGCTTCCTAATTACATAACTTGGTCCAAGTTCTTGGCCGGTGACCAAAATGGTCGGACTTAAACAGTAGCTGTTAACTCAAAGCGGCATTGATTTAAACTTCGGTTAAAGGTTTAAGTGAATGTTTGGTGGATGGAAATAGTTACGAAAAAATTAATACAATAGTTTTTTTATAATAGTTCTAGCCTCGTTCCACCTGATGGTATGTAGAAGTAGAGTCCAAATGCGAATAAAGCTAGTGCAGGAGAGAGAATACACGCTGCACTAGCCACCCTCATCTGCAAGGTGCTTCTTCACACCTCTTTTAAGGGACTCGGAAGAAGGGAACATGTGTGCTGGCAGTGTTCAGTTTCTTGATTGAGCGACATAGGAATGAATTGCCAAATTTCTTGCTTCGCGTTGAAATGGTGGTCGCAGTTAGACGGTGACAATGCAAGCCAGTACGTGTAGTCTTTAGAAGGCAAGGAAAAGGTGGGTTTAGTGATAACAGTTCTTCAGATCACTTGCGATGGTAGAGGCAATAAAACACTCTTATTGACGCAACATTGTGACGCAATTAGATTATTGTAGACTCTGTACCAGGGTCGTCTGCATGTGTACATCCGTCTTATATATCTCTACCGCAAAGCAGCAGTGCTTGCATTGCTGTGTTCCGGTTTGAAGGGTAAGGTATGGCAGTGAAATTACTGGGTACTGTGACTTAACATCTGATGTCACAAGTTGGCAACGTACACTGCGGTTCTTGTGAGGGTTGCGGATTTGCTGCGAATCCCACAGGAGCCACATGTATTATGGGTAACTGTTACCACTTATCATCAGGTGGGTAGTTTGCTTGTTTGCCAACTTAGTAGCAATAAAAAAAATCTGAGGTTCAAGGTTGTTAGCCACCTCTACATCGCCAATTATGCGTGTTGCGTGCTGCTGCAACCTATCCAAGCATCGAGTAAGTACTTGGCGGACCCATCCCAGGGGTGCGAGCAATATTCTAATACTATTTTGTATGGTTTGATACACAGAACACAGAAAGAGGTTAGAAGGGCTATGTGGGCGGGACACGCGTAGCCACAACTATGACTAAATGCTCATACTTGTGGCCCCGCAACGCGAACGCGTTGTTTAATCACTGACGGACAACTACAGTGAGTGTATCGTGAAGCGCGGCGCTATAAATATAAAAAAATGCCTTCTTGTGCTATAATTACTTGTAAAACAAGAAGTCAGGTGTCAAGTGTAGCTAAAGAAGGAATTTCTTTTCATCGGTAAGTAGTAAATTAATCATAATGACCATATTCCATAGATCATAATGTCAAAATCCACCAAAACTGAACATAACGATAAGTTACATAATATTTTTCTAAAAAATATACATTACCGGCAATGTACGCCCGCAATTTTTGCCATATTACTTAGAGCGCGTAATGTAGTACACCGCTTTCGGTAGTGACGCATTTGGCTTAATGAGCATTAACGCAGTAGTCGCAGTACAAGGAATAGTGCCGTGCTAATCAAAAAACGCACGCATTACATTTTATCGATAAATGTATATTTTAAAATATTTGTATAAAGTAAAAATAACATATTATTTGTCACTTAAAATGCCATAATAATAATTATTACTTATCGATAATACAGAATGTTTGGCGAAGCTAACACCTACCCTTTCTAACATCCTATTCATATAAGTACGGCGATGTAATCAAAGATTAAAATTGTAAAATTAATTTAAATTTTCACGATACAATTAGTTCGATTAGTAAAAAAATTATGGGCAAATTCTAAACTAATTTTACAACTTAGAATTTTTAATATCACCATAATATTTATATGACTATTTTAGCATAGGTAGGTGGCCATGCAAGACATGAAGATTTGAGTACTTTAAAAAACACAAATTTACAGGTAAATATTTACTTTACAAATATTTACTTCTCCATCCAACTAAAATATCCTAACAACTAAACTACCGCACGTTCGTTTGTCAGATTATCCATTCTAGTTTATGCTTTCAGACCGGTGCATTATAGTATTATAGTTTTTCTTTTATTTTACGTCTAACCTACAACATTTTTGACCTAAAAAGCTTTAATTTTGTTACATAGAAACAAAATATTACTTGAATATTATTAATTATAAACGTATAATGAAAGTAATAATTATTTTTTGGTTTTCTAAATATTTCAAATGGTTAAATTGCTGGCAATATTTAATATCGATAGCTATTAATCGATGTCAATCACTAAAATAATGTTATTTGTACACGCGGCTCTGGACGTCAGTGAATTTCTGTGAATGAGGAGCCCAGTGAGCGTTGTGATTGGTTCAGCCCGATTTCGCGCGACTTTGCATGGGCGGTGCAAGGAAAAGAAGTGGGAGCAAAACTGGCGACAGCGGTTCCCGTACAAACGGTGCATGATTGCCTTTCTAACCTCTTTCTGTGTTCTGTGGTTTGATACGACCGGCTTATTTTTTTCTGAGGTTGACTTAGTTTCCTTTTATACGTCCTCAGCTTTGTTAGATTATTTGAATGTCTATTTTAGTTACTTATTTAAAATGTCGGCTTTTTTCAAGATCAAACAACTTCTGTACGTAGTACTATTCTTTGGTACTAGAATACTATCAGTATGCCCCCATAATTACTTTCAAAGCACCTGTCGCTTTTAATTAAGATTTTAGCATTGAAGGCTTCATCGTTCTTAATTAATACTGAAGGCACCTTGTTACTAAGCCATTAGTTTAATTGCGTCCACTATGATCTGAAATCGAAATTAAGGCGTTATCATTAAAGCCTTACTGAGTGTCCGATTTCAACAAACGCGCGATCAGCTTAACGAGGCGTCCGTTGGGTGGACCCGCCTCTTTATTGTATAATAACCTCTGTCATGATCGCTTTGCTTTAACAGTCACTGCCCCATAAATACAAGATTAAATGACGACTATCTCTTAAGGCAGTGTTGGATATATTAACTGTCGAATTTAAAGCAGTGTGATGGACTTTGAGATACACAATAGGGGGCCTGCTTGAAGTTTCACAAGCACTCTGACAAAATGTATGTAGCACTTAGACGACGAAGCAGAATGTTACTACGGAAATCGGTAGGTCAAGATACGCTGGTTCCACTGTTTACAACTGGAGTCCATATAACGTTGAGCTGCCTGCTATCGAAGACGCGTTGTCTGTAATGAGCACTGATTGGTAGAAATAAAGGCATTGTGATAATCAAATGTTTGTAGAAGCAGCTATATTGGCAGTATTTATCAGGAAATAAAAAAAATAACATAAGTACTACGTTCTGATCCCAACTTTATTTCCACTACCGTTACGATCGTTATAATTAAGTCTGCTTAGCTCTTACCGCGATATATCTACATGCTTTATTTAAGTTATAACCATGTGTGTGAATTCTAGAGTCCCAACACAATGATACTCATACTGTATATTGTGAAAATAGGTAGTTACGTGCATATGATATTGTGTGAGGGTGTGTGCAACTGTACCATTTCTAACTTTTTGAGAATCTGTCCATATAATAATCTGTCCTTTTGAGACTGTCTGTTCGAGAATCTGTCCTTATGCGAACAAAGGGAATGAACTTGCCATGAAATGTCGATATATTCTAACCACAAAGCAAAAGATTTTACTTCATGTTTCTAACCCATTATAATTATAATATATATTTATTTATTCGTTATTTTTATCGATTATTATTTATAACGTATAACCTAAAATCTCGATATATTTTAACCGCTGCCGTGATCGAGTGGTTGCGACCACCGGGTGTTGATCGGGAGGTCTGGAGTTCGATTCCCTACGAGGGCAGAAGGTTTTCTGCTTGGTTGTAGTTTGATTGGTTAGTGATAGGGCTTCTGAGTTCACCTGGATGGCTACGATTGACTTATCTAAAAAATTGTTGTGGAGTCCAGGTGAGGCTCGCTTCCATCTTCGGCCTTATCATCACTTACCATAAGGTGAGATGAAGGACAAGAGCTTCCCTGTCTTATGTTAAAAAAACCTGAACTAAAAGCATCTTGTAGGAAATTATATTATTTTATTAGAGCTATTCAAAAAAAAAACACCGAAGTATGTAACGTTTTAAATTGAAAATAACTGAACGAGACGAGATGCTACTAGCGATATATTATCAAAGGTCATTGACCCTGAATCGGTGTAAATTCAGGGTCAATGACCTTAGTCGCATAGCTCTAGGGTGAGGCACTGGGTACTAAGACAAGTGTTTCATTCAATATTCAGCATCAAAAGATGAGTCCAACGAGGTACTATAAGCCGTTTATCAAATTTGGTCGAAATAATGGTCAGGTCCCAGGAGCATAACCCTAGGTGGAGGTCTTAGGGTGCTTGTATCTGCGTCTTCATACTCAGTACCGAAAATCTAGTTCGAAGAGTTGCTATAAATCATATTTTGAATTGTTATATGAAAACTAGCTGCGCACGCGAACAACGTTTTACCGTTATTGCAAAAAAAAATCGATCCGACATTTGTGGACCGATTTTCAAAATTCTTTTTGTAATCGAAAGAGTATACTCCCGAGGTTGTCCTATTGTCACCATGTCATGATCCGATGATGGGATCTCATTAAAATCGAGGGAAACCCTTGAATTGTTTTTGGTGAATATATTCAGGTATTTGCGTCTGGTAGTTATCATGTCATGTTAGTAAACTGATGATGGAAGGTTGCTGGTAGATTAGGAGTTCGAGAATAATTCTTTCAAAGTTGTTTAGAGCGAAAGACGTTTTATTTTAAGTAATTCTGGTGTTTGCCTTGGCTCAACTTCTGTTACGCATGTATTAACTTAACTAAAAAGATTGAAAAAAAATTACTACAAAAAAAATAAAATCGACTTCGAAAACACCAAAAGTCATAAATAATATAAGAATACATACAATATCACAGTTTTATATTGAAGTCGGTGCCAAGCAATGATCACCTAAGCCTTAAAAAATATAGGAACAATTAATATACGAGTACTTAATAACTTAAGCACCAAATTCGATATAAAACTATGATGTTGTATGTATTCTTATATTATTTATGAATTTTTGGTGTGGTCTGAAGTCAGTTTTATTTGTTTGTAAAAATTTTTTTGAACTTTTTTTCTATATTGCTACAATATCGGCAACGCGTTTGTGATGCGTTGGTGTTGCAGGCGTCCATAGACTACGGTAACTGCTTACCATCAGGCGGGCCGTAAGTTTGTTTGCCGGCATCGTAGTATAAAATAAAAAAATAAAAAAAGTGCAATGAAGTGGCAACGCAATGCGATCGTGCAAATGTAAGGAGGAGCCATAACTCGTTTCGTGACTGCGTGAAACCTAATTAGTTGATAATAATATGTGCACAAGCTTTTGTTTATTAGATTCAAAAAAAAACAAAATATTTTATTCAACTTGGATTTTACAATCTCTTTTGAAAGTCAAGGAAGCTACGCCAATGGTTCACAAGTCTACTGTACTTGTACTGGAAAGAACCAGCAAGAAAACCAGCAAGGGCTATTTTTTTCTTCCTGTATTGTTCGACTCTGTCGTCAATTGGAAGCTGACCTCAAGGCAAAAATTTGAGCTCAACTTCCATAATGAATTTAGATTTGTCAGTTCTCTTCTTAGTACAACGTTGCCAATACTACTTAATGAATTGTTATACACAACAACACGGTTATTTACATTATAATAATTAATAATTTCTTCAAATTAACACCAGGCATTGGCATCTTGTAAATAATCGTTGACTTTATAATATCCTTTACTCATCAGAGTCTTTTTTACATGCGCTTTAAACTTATCAAAAGGCAAGTCAGTTCATCATCATCATCACAGCCCATATACGTCCCCACCGAGGGGCTCGAGCCTACCCTATATTAGGGTGATTAGGCCTTAGTCACACGGAAAAAACGTAAGGGTTATAAATAAATAAAATACTGTTGAAAATAACCCAGCATGTTTGTCAATATAACGCCTGCAAAGTTGGTAGCTAAAATCAAATATGTCAACTTTGTTATCATTACTTGATAAGTATTAACCGTTACAATTTGTTAATAACACTTCTTTATTGATAACATAGTAGCATTCATTAGTAACAACAAAGTAAAATAGACTGCATTTAGCCAATTTTACTAGGTTACTACAACCGGTTAACTCGGTAACTGCTGCAAAGTTACTCGGTTTTCTCAAACAACTTATTAGGCTACTACAACCGGTTCACTCGGTAACAGCTGCAAAGTTACTCGGTTTTCTCAAACAATTTATTGGGTTGCTACAACCGGTTCACTCGGTAACGGCTGCATAGTTACTCTAACGGTTCACTAGGTAACTGCTGCAAAGTTACTCGGTTTTCTCAAACAATTCATTGGATTGCTACAACCAGTTCACTCGGTAACTGCTGAAAAGCTACTCGGTTTTCTCAGCCAATTTGCTTGTATCCCACTAAAAAAATAAGATGAATCATTGAAGTCAAAATGCTCGTTCACGACAGCTTTAATTACTTCATCATCCCCAAATTTTCTTCCCTGAAGGTCTTTTTTAAAATTTTTCAAGAGAAAAAAGTCACTGGGAGTTAGGCGTGGACTGTAGGATGGGTGATTCACTTCATCAAAGCCAGTTCCTCGAAGGGCTTGCCTCGCAATTCGCGCCGTATGGACTGGCGCATTGTCTTGCAAACACAGAATTTCTTTGCTAATTTTCCCTCTACTTTTTTCCACAATAAGATTGCGTACTTTTTTTATAAGTGCTGCATAATACGCGGCGTTCATTGTAGTTTTTTTTTTGGTAAATAGACAATGAGGAAAATTCCTTCCGAATCCCAAAAAATAGTAGCCGTGAGTTTCGAAGTCGACTTTTCGACCTTAAACTTCTTTGGCGGCTTCTCTCCCTTGTTTAGATTCTGGATCATATTGTCGAATCCACGTTTCATCCACGGTGACAATACGGTTACAAATTTCGTCCAAATTGTCATTGCACAAGTCGTTTCAACTCGACGCTGCGCGCTGTTTATCGAGCGGCGTGAGCATTTTTGGAACCCAACGTGCTCTAATTTTATTCATGTGCAAAGGATTACTGATGCCCAACTCTTCTGCTATCTGCCACATTTTTATTCGACGGTCCTCCAGTACAATTTTTTTCACTTTGGCGATGTTTTCGTCTGTGACGGCGGTGCGGGGGGGGGGGGGGGTTCCTTTCAACTTGTCCAACGGACGATGGTCCTGCCACAGTCATTTCACTACGATGATTCTGGATAAATTTGCCGTTTTCCCCTTTTTTACGAGGAATTTTATGACGGCACGATGTTCCAATTTCGTGTAATGCAGCAATGACTCAGATATGTTGATGTTTACAGATCTTCTTTCACAAAACACTAGTGACTAGCGCGAGTGAGTTTCTGGTTATGAGTGGGTGCGAGATCGATTTACCGTGGTTGTTTGTTGTTTTAGCTGAGCAGAGCGGTTATTCCTCTTTTTGATTTCTCTAAAGGTTATTCCCAATTAGGTAACTTGGTTGTTTCATAGTTTAGCAATAATGTAGTTTGCTATAACTAACCGATTATATTTACTCATTTAAAAGGAAATAAGTAACGTGACTCGAATTAATGAATTCATCTTATACACGGTTATTTTTTTATCACCCTGGAAAATTTTAGGGACGCTTCAGGACACATCCAATATTATATAAAAAAAATAAAAAAAATGAAATAAAAAATAAAAAAAAAATAAAAAATCTCTGAAAATGCTGCTCTCAACTAGTGCAGCATATTTTGTATTTTTTAAAAATTAATATAAAATTAAAGAGGGGGTTATTTTTTTTATTTATATTTAAATCATTCTAATACCATGTCGTGAAGCGTCCCTTAAATTTTCCAGGGTGATAAAAAAATAACCGTGTATATCAATAGATCAGTTGATGTCTTAAAATCAACCAAAAATTACTCGATTAAAATCAATAAACAATTAGGTTGGAATCAAATAAGTTCTACTCATCTATTATTAAATAAAAATGTTTGTAAAAATCAACCAATTGAAATAACTTGTTTAAAAACAACAGCATACTTATTAAGTGTTGACAAAATCACTTAATAGTTTTGGATCATGTTTCAAAGTGTTAAAATTTACCAATTAAGGTATTTGTTAATAATTAATGTTTTATTTGTTATTAGACAAGAATATTTAGCAATACACACAGGTCTGCTTTATACCAAGTTCACTTAGATATTTTTAGTTAAGTCTTAGTTAAAATTTACCGATGTGATTGTAACCGAGCCAAAAAGGTACTCTGCTAAAATAATATATTTTCAGTGCAACCACGCTGGCTCAGTGCGGATTGGTCGACTTCACATACATCATTGAATTTCTTCGCAGATGTATGCAGGTTGCCTCACGATGTTTTCCTTCACCGTAGGAGCCTCAGACAAATGTAAATATGAAATTCGAAACGAAAAACACATTGGTACATGGCGGGTCTCGAACCCCGACCCCCCGATTGGAAGGCAAGTGCCGAGTCCACTGCGCCACCGTTACGAAAGATAAAAAAGGAGAGTAACAAAAAGTAGGGACGAGCCGGCCTCGACTGGTGACATCGGTTCCCGTACAAACAGTGTAAGGCGGTTAACACATTGCCGCCGCATCCCACTGCGGTGTACGGAGGGACGAAATCCGCATGCGGCACGGGGGATACGGAACCGTGCCACCGTACGGTTTGCTCCGTATCTCCGTCCGGAGCTGCGGTGCACGACGCTCCGCATTACCGCATTATCTAAGTCGAGTAGAAAGGACGCGTATGCACGTCCTCTATACGTAAAAATCCGTACGATACTGCGGCACACTGTGGCATACCCCGCGGACCGCACCGCACCGCACACCCGCACGGAGATGCGGTGTAAATACCTGTGTTTAATTAAGATTCTTTAGTCAAAATTAAAAACCGCAGCATCGCACACCGGAGCGGTGTTTGGTGCAATGTGTTATGCGCCTAAGAAGGCATTTCCACTCCTCTTTCTGATTTCTGTCGTAAGCTCCAAGTGGCAGTAGGTATAAAGATAGGCTGTATGATAGTAAAAACAACCTCGTTTCCTATATTACATAGGTTTAATTGCAATGTTTTTTTTTTAATTTTATCTTGTCAAATTTCCTAATTGTATAAACCACGAGGATATTACAAACAAGCAAAACAAAAATCCTTTTGATTTTGTTAGAAAGTTACTTCTCGTTGAATCATCTAATTGTAATATCAAAGATTTGTGTTGCGACTAAAAGCTTACGTGGGTATTGATGTAACATTCTGAAGCTCCATCGCTCATAGGAAACTTTCCCTTTTTTTTTTTTTTTTTCTCGGGGGGAAATGCGTAACCGCACCGTACCCGCCGTTGGCTAGACAGCGAGCGTGTGTGGGGCTCTCTCGGCAGAGTGCCAAGCCTACCCACTAAAACCCCCCGGTGTTCTCCCTGCCCTTATGGGCGCGCTAGGTAAGGTCCACACTGCGACTCCACTACCCACGCGCCCGGGCAAGCCCGACCCACCGGTCGGGCTATCGCCAAGGGGGGATTGCCCGAGAACACCAGGGCAATCCCCAGACGGAGGGCCTTACGGCGGCGTGCACGGGGCCAACCGTGCACGCAGGCCTCTACGGCAGGGTCATTAGATGGGCATCGCTTGTGCGAATGCCCGCCTTCGCCTGCCTATCCGTCTGCGGCGGATGGGAGCGGCTTGAGGATCTGCCTCCCGCTCCCTCTCCGCGGCCTCCTTCTGCGAGATTACGTCCTCGCAGAAGGAGGTGACAGCCCCCCATTCCGCTTCGCCGCGGAGCATGGCCACGACCATGCTCGGCAGCGAGAGGTCTCCGCCTCCCAGCGCAGCGTTAAGCTCGCTGCGCTGGAGTCGCCAGGCCGGGCACGTCAATAGGGTGTGCTCGGCAGTGTCGTCGGGAGCGTCGCAGTGGTGACACCGCGGCGTTTCCTCCCGACGCGCGACTCGATGCAGGTAATGACCGAAGCAGCCATGTCCTGTCAGTACCTGCACCATGCAGAACGTGAGGCTGCCCTGCCGGCGCCCAACCCACTCCTCCAACACCGGACGAATCGCGTCGATCGTCCGGTGGCCGGCAGCTGGGGAGGCGAGTGCCTCACCCCATCGACGCAGAGCCTCCCTCTGCGCCTGGGTACGAATCCGCAGCCATGTCCTGTCAGTACCTGCACCATGCGGAACGTGAGGCTGCCCTGCCGGCACCCAACCCACTCCTCCAACACCGGACGAATCGCGTCGATCGTCCGGTGGCCGGCAGCTGGGGAGGCGAGTGCCTCACCCCATCGACGCAGAGCCTCCCTCTGCGCCTGGGTACGAATCCGCTCCACTTCCTCAGGAGCGGATCGTCCCCCCCGTTCACTAACGGCAACCCGATGTCGATACACCTCTGCATGTACGCGTGCATCGACATCCCACGGCGTTTGACCCGCTAGAACGCAGGCCGCGCCATGGCTGACCGTGCGATAAGCTCGCACGGCCCGGGTTGCTATGACCCTCTGCGGACGTCGCAAGAGGGCCACCGTTCGGGGGGAGAGGCACTCCGCCCATATCGGGGCTCCTTAGAATGCCATCGACCGTATCACCCCGTGATACAGTCGACGGCACGCCGATCCTGGTCCTCCCACATTAGGGAGGACCCGTCCGAGTGCGGCTGCGGCGGCGCACAGCCGTGGAGCGAGGAGCTTAAAATGCTCCCCGAAACTCAATCGGGAGTCCAGAACCAAGCCGAGGTACTTGAGAAAAGCATGGCCCTCGTTTTGTCGAGGGCCACGTCTAGGCCCAGGAGGCGGATGCGTCGGACGACTAGTGAGGTGCCGACCGACGCAAGGTGAGCCGCCTCCTCCCCCGTTTTAGCCCTCGCCGCGACAAGCGTGTCGTCGGCGAAGCAGACGACCTTCGTTCGTGGCGGAAGGTCGCCTCGCAGGACCCAGTTGTACCCCAGGTTCCATAACAGAGGACCTAGTATGGAACCCTGGGGTACACCCGCCGCCATTGTCCACGTGTGGACGCGCCCATCCGGCCCCTCGTAGAGGATGGATCTGCCTTGCAGGTAATCCTCCACGAGGGCGCGGAGGTACGGAGGCACCCGGTGGAAGCGGAGTGCCTCCTTTATGCACTCGTGGGGCAGGCTGTTAAAAGCGTTGCGGATGTCAAGAGACACCGCAACAACAGTCTCCCCACGAGCTGTGGCCTCCTCAGTCCACCTCTTGAGTAAGGCCACCGCGTCCATCGTGGACCGGCCGGTGCGGAAGCCGAACTGGTTGTTAGCCAAGTCCGGCCCCTGGTCCTCTAGGTGCTCGATGATGCGGGAAGCGAGAATCTTCTCGAAAAACTTCCCGGCTTCATCGAGCAGCACCACCGGCCGATACCCAGTCGGGGAATCAGCGGGGCGGCTCTCCTTCCTTAACAGGCAGAGCCTGCCCGCTTTCCAACGACTGGGGAAGCGGCCCGAGGCGATGCTTAAATTGAGCACCGCCCGGAACCGCTCTTCGAGGTGTCCCAGGGCGAGGGCCAGAACCCTGCTTGGGACACCGTCCGGTCCCGGCGCCTTCTTTTTGCGCCGGAACCGTTCCCTCACCATGTCGAATTCCACGTTCGACACGGGAGGGATGGCGGCAACCACTTCCACCGGAGGAGTGTCCGGGGGGACCATTCTGGGGGGCTGGAAGGGACCGGGATCGGGAAACAGAGTCCCCAGCACCCGATTCAGCAGCCCTCTGTCCATAGCGGAGGTAGGGGGAGCGGAAGATTTAAACTTCCCCCTCACCATCCGGTACGGACGCCCCCACGGATCATCGTCCAGGAGCCGTATAAATTGCTCCCTGGACTCCTCCTTAGCCCTGCAGATTTCGTTCCGCAGGGCCTTCTTGGCTGCCGCATACACCCGACGAAGTTCAGCTTCCTCGTCGGGTGTAGTTCTGGCGCGCCTACGACAACGCACGTAGGCGCGCCTGGCCCTCATACTGGCGGTACGCAGGTCCGCAATCTCCTGCGTCCACCAGTACACCTGCCCCCTTTCGGGGCAGGCCTGCGCCCTCGGCATGGCGGCTTGGCAGATGACCTTCATGTCGTCTGCGAAGAGATCCGCCATGCCGTCGACATCCCCGGCGAGATGGGGCGGCACTGCTGTCCATGCCCGCACCATCGCCGCCTCCTCCGCCACATCCGGGCGGAGCTTGGTGAGCGCCCATCGCGGGAAGACACTCACCGCGGAGCCCCTGCGGAACAGGGTCCTTGGGGATGCCGTGGAGATCTCATATCGGATATATAGGTGGTCCGATAGGGTCTCCACTTCTTCCTCAACTCGCCAGTCATTAATTCGACTGGCGAGTGAGGGGGATGCAAAGGACACGTCCACCACGGACGTGCCCTGCACCCGGACGCAGGTAGGGATGGAGCCCCTATTTAAAATCTGGAGCCCCAGGGACAGAACCCAGGACTCCAGATCTCCACCCCTCGCGCTAGTGCGGGAGGACCCCCACGCTGTAGACCACGCATTGAAGTCCCCCGCAACTAGAACTGGTACCGGGGCCGTCCTATGGACGACCCCCTCTAGCGCAGCCAGGAAGACTGTGAAGTCCGCCCGGCTGCGATTGGGGGAGAAATAAGTTGAAACAACTAGAATTCCCCCCCACATGGCGGCAACGTAGCCAGTGCCTCTCTCTCTTAAAATAAGAGAGGGGGCTGTGCCACGCGCCGCCCGCATTATGGCGGCGGAATTATCCTCCGCCACTAACCAATTTGACGATTGTGGCGGAGCGTAGTACGGCTCCGACACAATCGCCAAATCCACTCCCCACTCCGTCGCGGTCTGACATAGGAGATCCTGTGCCGCGGCGCAGTGGTTCAAATTAGCTTGGAGGAGCTTTATGGGACCACTAGACATTGGTGGTCTCCATGGGCTCCTCCTGGGCCGTCGCTGCGGCCGGTGCTGCCTGTGGTGCCGGACTTCTTAGGGCCACGGTCAGTTTCACTGGGGCCAAACGGCCCCTGACCGGCGGAGGGTTGCAGTTCATGCCCCCCATGCGGTGACAGGCTGGTCGTTTGGCATCCGCACAGACGGCACAGTTCAGCTCCGCCATGCAGTCAACCGCCTTGTGACCTTCCGATCCGCAGCGGAAACATAGTCCGCTGCGGTCCTTAGCGGAGGGGTACTTTCGAGGAACTCCATCCTGGAAATCCCTCCGGCGGGTGCGGCATCAGCTGGTACGGCCACGGCTGGGGCGGCCTCGGCTGATTGAGCCGTCGGGAGCTGCACCTCCGATAACTCTTCCTCCATTGCGTCGTCGGCGGTAGGATCCTCCGAATCGGCGCTCTCTACCATCGCAGGGGCCGCCTTTGCACCGCGGCCCCTTGGGCGTTCCACCTCCCGCTCCGAGAAGGCCCGGCGAAGGGCCTTCATTTCCCCCATTAGACCGTCCAGTTGAGTCCGGAGGCGTTTGTTGTCGGCTTGAAGCCGACGCACCTCCTCGGA
The DNA here is from genome assembly GCA_963935595.1 of Schoenobius gigantellus. Lineage (NCBI taxonomy): Eukaryota > Metazoa > Arthropoda > Insecta > Lepidoptera > Crambidae > Schoenobius > Schoenobius gigantellus. The sequence continues at coordinate 5,515,061 of OZ012544.1, read as the reverse complement.
GGTATTTTTGGACGCCAGAGCGCGCACAATTTCGAGTAAAGAGTCGGAGGACTCTCTAATTTCCCTCACGGACGTCCCCTTGAGGTGCTTCGATTTCTTGGCGACCTCCACTAACGACTTTGCGCTCTCCTCAGCCCTGGTGCAGAGTAGTTCAGCAGTGGGCTCGGGAGAGCGCTTCCCCTTTCCCTTATTTTTGGGAGCCGCTACGGCTTCCGACTCCCGATCCGACTCCGACTCCTCAGAGTCGGCCTCTAACTGCCTGAGCTCTCGCATCGCCTGCGAGAGCCCAACCCCGTGCGATAGGCCTCCCCTACCCCTTCGGGTTCGGGGAACCTTTGGTGCGTACGGTGCCGTGACCTGCTCGGCCTCAGTCTCCAGATCCGTTGCCAGCGGATCCTTAAAGAATCGACCCAGGATGGACCTCTTCCTTTGAGCGGGCTGCGACATCGCTGGGAAATCAGTTTCCGGCGACGCCGCATTCGTCCCGCTAATTATTTCCCTGTAAGAGGGACGAGACGCATTCAGGCGTATGCGAGAGCTGCGACGGGGCGCTACACTTCCGACGTCCGAGACTGACAGTACCGGAGACACTACCCCCTCGACAGCCTTAACCACAGCAGCATCCACCGGCGAGCGGCTTTTTTGCCTCCCGGATTCCACCGAGAGAATTAGGTTGCTCGGGTCCCTGATGGGCCCCCCCTCGCCAGCGGTGTCCGTCTCGGACATCATGTCCGAGTCGGACATGACCCAGTCGTAGGCCCAGCCCAGCAACGAATTTGTTGGCGAAAACAGATTAAAAATCTATTCCTCGCACAACACAACCAGAAACAACCAATCCAAATCGTAAGCAAAACAGTCACACGAATCCGAAGCCAAGTCTTACACAAAAAAAAATCGTGAGTGAAAAAAAAAACATATATACCTAAGTGTAACTTAATCCTACAAAAAACAACTAAAACCTACCAAAAAAAAAACCCCCCATAAAAAAAACAAAAATTCTTAATACTACCAAAAATAATAAAAATAATAATAAAAAGAAAATAACACCATCAATTATAACAAAATCAAAGACAACGCACAAACAAACAATACCAAGACTGTAAGTACAAACTATTTATAGCCGGGCCGGGCCGGGGCAATGACCCCGCGCCACTAGCACAGACACTGACAAAAACGAATACCTTATATCTAGGGACGCAAGTAATCTACAATTCAATACAACAACAAAGACGACGAAGTAATAATTTGTGTGTTTGACTTCAAACACAAAATTATTCAACAAACAAGACCGTATTAATAACGGAACAAGAACGACAACAATGATACAACCATAATATAATCAAATAACAAAAGAAATTATTGGAAACAAAACCGAAACAACATAGGTAAGGCAGGGACGCGCGCGCTCGCTGTGATAGCTCGCTCGCGACTATAGGAAACTTTCCCTGCCAATGGAATAAACTATTCATTATCTTGATTCTAGATCTTTGACATGAAACATGAATCTAATTCTCCAAATGCACCCTTATAGACTGCTCCGCTGAATTCAAACCCGCAACTAAACACTTCCCTTAATTAGGTGAAGATTTCATGTTTTGTCAAGAGACTGCTTGAAAAAACTTTCGTATGGAAAAAAAATATTATATTGTGTAATATTTACGCCCAAACCATTAAAATTCCAAAATAAAATACTCGTACGTGTTTTCATGTGATGGACAGGTCCATAGAGAAAATTCATTCAAAATCACAAATAATTCTTTATAAAAAATTCTATAGTCTCGATCTGAGAGAATCTCCATTACAAAAAGTAGGTTTTTGAGTAATGCTATCATCATGCCAGCTTGTTCGGTACACTCTGGCAAATGTATTCAGGCTCTCCGCTCCGGCGGCCGTTAAATGATTTATATGAGTTTTGAACAAGCAAACCGATTCTGATGCAAATTATCCTAACTCGCGAGGCGCTATGCAAGCTGCGGTGAAAAAGAGTCCATTTTTAAGCTGAAATGATAGAGTAGGTACGTTGTAGTTTTATTTCTGACGTAGACACTTAGACATGTTATGTACGTTCGTTACTTAGCGTAGCAGCAGCTTGGTTGGGCATTGGTGCGTGCGCTCAGCGAACGATTGCTAAGATTAAGCAACGTTGACTGTGGTCAGTCCTACGATGGGTGACTAAAATACGAAACATCTCGAGCTCCTCCGTGTTTCGGAAGGCACGCTTAACTGTGAGTCCTGCGCCTGATTTCGCCTCGGTCGTGTCGGCTAACTGTCCCATCGGACAAGGCGAGTGAGGGAACAAAGAGTGCACTTGCGTTTGCGCAGTCACTGTGCACTATAATATCTCCTGCGCAGGCTAGTCTCTGTTGAGATTGGCTCCGTGACTGCATATCGGTTACGAGGACATTATTACTAACGTAGACACTTTTTTTTGACATGGCACACACCACCGATTTTCAAAATTATTTTTGTATTCAATTGAATATATCCTGGGGTGGTCCCAAGGTCACCAAAGTCAGGATCGGATGATATGATCCCATGAAAGCCGAGGGAAACCCTAATTTAATTTATATTAGGGTTTATTTCACTAAAAAGATGTCATTCACTAAAAAGTTAAAAATATTTTACCAAAAATAAAAACCGACTGCAAAAACACTGAAAAGTTAAAAATAATATAAGAATAGGTACAGACAACATCACACTTCTATATTGAAGTCGGTGCCAAACGATGATTAGCGTTTCCCTCGATTTTCATGGGATCCCATCATCAGATCCTCACTTTGGTGACCTTGGAACCACTCAAAGAACAACCTCTATCGGATACAAAAATAATTTTGAAAATCGGTCCACAATTGGCGGAGTAATCGCGTAACATACACACAAAACACTGACTACTATTATGTGAACAAAATATGAAAATTCCTCCTCGTCAGAGGAGAGATCCGTGCCGCAGTGTGGGACGTATATGACTTGATGTGATGAAAGAAGGAAAGAAGAAAAAATATTTATTTGGCGCTAACAAGTAATAAATTAAGGTTAAATTAATTGAATTATATATTTTAAATTAATGAATAAATTGGATAATCAATTAGATAAAAGCATAGAAACATTGAGTGTTTCATAGATATTTCCTATAGTTTCTTTTAGGAATGATGATTGGTTGTATATGTTATTTCCTATATTATTGTTTTGAAATTTACTTGTGTTGCTTGTGTACAATAAAGTAATAATGAATTATTCAGATACCTTCTACCACTTATATACTATACTTTGGACTCTATTATAAACATGTATACATTATTAAACATCAAGTCAAATGTACAGTACAAAAGATCCTCAGGGTCGAAGTGCAAGGCCCTCAAGGGTCCTCCATTATGAAATAAGATAAAACATCAAGCCATTCCTTTGTAGCAGTACAGTGTTATTAACGTTCATAGTGTAAAATTAACTCAAAAACACTTCCGCATCATGGACGAGAAGACAAATTAGCGTCGACAAAGGACTACGCAAACTAATTGAACCACTATATTTCTGAAACTATGTCTTGGAATAATAAGCTGGGCTCTTTATAAATTAACTTTTATATTTTTTTTTCAAGTGTGAATGTGGCAGTTCCCGGTTACTGAGTGAGTGTAAATGTTTAGTTTGAAAACTCATTCAACCAATCAGTCCACAATAAGGTGTACTTGGTTTTAAAATTACTATTTTGTAATGTCATTGTATTTTGGAATGCACAGTACACTGGGGAGCAAAAACAACTGTTTCGCAAAAGTTCTTTCGATAAATTTGAAATAATAATTTCATTTCAATTGTGGGGGCTAGGAGTCTTATTTAGGACTAGCTGTGCCCGCGACTTCGTCCGCGTGAAATAGTAACTTTTGTTGAAATTGATAAAAAGTAACCTATGTTATACCTTATATAATTAGCTATCTATTAGTAAAAGTCCCATCAAAATCGGTCCAGCCGTTCCGGAGATTAGCGGGAACAAACAGACAGACAGACAGACAAAAAAATTTTAAATTGTGTTTTTGTTTTTGGTACCCGATATACATTCATACCTGTAGCGTACACATATTTATTTAATTATACATATGTTATTTATTTACAATACTAACGCAATTAAAATTATTTACAATTATAACTAATTATTATTTTACCTAAGTTCAACTTATCACTAAAAATACAAATATATAAGAAATAATAATATAAACATCTATTCTATACTTACCTTAACTATTTACAAATTATTACTAATATATTACAAAACATAAAATTATATTAAGGACATTCAGTGATATTAATATATTACGAGTAAAGCATAGCATTGCGTCGCGGGAGAGTATCTGTCGCAATGTACAGCAGACTTAACACGCGCCTGTTGTATTCCAGTTTTTTGCATTCAACGTTGCATTGATAACGCGATGACGTCGCCACAGACAGTAGTGCGAAGACTGAATCGACGCAAGGCACACGCTTCTAGTTTCGCGGTTTTTGCACCTATCTACGCACGCGTTGACACCGTAAACAACAGCTTTGTGTTTTTACTTCCATCTCGCCTTTTGACCATCTTATTTGTGGAGTATTGGTGGAATACAATATACCACCACCAAACTGGTGACCCCGAACGAAACACATTTTTTAACATGGAAGAAGGCAATCAACATTCCAAAGCGCAAGGGCCGTGTTCCAGTCGAAGCGATGCGAGTGCGAGCGATATCCATCACGTGGGAATTAGGAACATCCCATTCTACCCGGACAAGCCATCGCTATGGTTTTTAATGCTTTAAGGTCAGTTTGTTCTTTGTAAAATTACCACAGACACGACGAAATTTTACTATACCATCGGTATGCTCGACCACCAGTACGCCCTTGAAGTCGCTGACATTATCGAGTCTCCGCCTGAATCAAACAAATATTCTAGGCTTAAGACGGAGCTGATAAAGCGATTGTCAGCATCAAAGGAACGAAAGGTCAAACAACTGCTGGACCATGAGGAACTAGGTGATAGAAAGCCGTCACAATTTCTACGGCACCTGCAAGACCTTGCCGGTTCTGGTGTTCCAGACGATTTTGTCCGCACCATCTGGACAAGCAGATTACCCAATAGCATGCAAACGATTATTGCTTCCCAGTTGCAGCTCCCGCTAGACAATTTGGCTGACCTTGCCGACCGTATACACGACGTCGTGCCATCTACACCCGCTGTAGCATCCACATCTGCTGCTCGCCCTGCGTCTTCATCGAACTGTAAGCCAAACGATACTGATGATCAAATCGCAAAGATGTCTAGACAGATCGAGAAGCTGACTCAGCAGGTGCATGCTCTCACCATGAGGTCAAGACCCAGATGGAGCTCAGGAAGGAGACACCACAACCCCAGTCGCAGCCGCAGTCGTTCGCAGTCCAACTATAATAAGTATCCGCTGTGTTGGTACCACGCGAAATTTGGCAGCAAAGCCAACAAGTGCCAGAAGCCATGCAATTTTAGGGCGGAAAACTCGCAGGGCGGTCGGTGATGGCGACTGACGATTGCCCTTCTAAAAACGGTCGCTTGTTCGTCACAGACCGGTATTCCAGGACACAATTTCTCGTGGATACCGGTAGTGATTTGTGTGTGTTTCCTCGTACAGCGCTAAAAGAACGTCGACCAAAGACAATGTACGAGCTATGCGCCGCCAATGGAACTGTCATAAATACCTATGGCTCTATTAATTTTAAGCTAGATTTAGCTTTAAGGCGTGATTTTTCGTGGCGTTTTACTATTGCTGATGTTAGCAAACCCATCATTGGTGTTGATTTTTTGTCTCATTTTAATTTAGTTGTAGATATAAGAAACAAAAGATTGTTAGACAATTTAACGTCATTAAATGTGTCATGTGTGTCAGCAGATAAGTGCATTAACATCTCTTCGGTTAAGATTACATCCGGTGATTCGCAATACCATGCTATACTTGCTGAGTTTCCCGAATTAACCCGACCCGCCGGCACACCTAGAGTAATTTTGCATAAGACAGTACACCACATTAATACCACCCCAGGACCACCTGTAGCTAGCAGGCCACGTCGTTTAGCGCCAGATAAATTTAGGATAGCCAAGCAAGAGTTTGACGTTATGATCCAGGATGGGACTGCTAGACCCTCAGATAGTCCCTGGTCTTCTCCTCTGCACTTGGCCCCCAAAAAAGACGGATGGCGTCCGTGCGGTGATTACCGTATGTTGAACGCCCGTACCATTCCTGATAGGTATCCGGTGAGGCACATCCATGATTTTGCACACAACGTTGCAGGATGTAAGATATTTTCCACCTTAGATCTTGTTAAGGCCTATAATCAGATACCTGTCAGAAATGAGGATATACCCAAAACGGCAATCACGACACCATTCGGCCTCTACGAATTTCCATTTATGACTTTTGGTTTGCGTAATGCAAGTCAAACGTTTCAGAGATTCGTAGATGAGCTGACTCGTGACATGGATTTCGTATATCCATATTTAGATGATTTTTTGGTCTACTCGGAAGACCAAAAATCCCATGAACAACATTTACGATGTTTATTTAAGAGAATGTCCGATTACGGAATTTTGTTAAACACTACAAAGTGCGTCTTTGGTGCTTCTGAAGTGACTTTTTTAGGATACCATATATCTAGTGAAGGTATCAAGCCACTTAATGAGAAAGTCAAGGCTATACAGGAGTTTCCGCAGCCAACGACCGTTAAACAGCTTAGGAGGTTCTTAGGAATGTTAAATTTCTATCGCAGATTTATTCCTCAGGCAGCTGCAGTCCAAGCACCTCTTAACGCTTTACTAACAGGCTCGGTCAAAGGCAATCATCCTATTGCCTTAAAAGATGATAGTCTTAAAGCTTTTGAAGACTCAAAAATCAGCCTCTGTAACGCAGCACTTTTGGCGTATCCCGATTGTCAAGCTCGTTTAGCACTCACTACTGATGCTTCCGATGTTGCTGTAGGTGCTGTTCTTCAACAGCAAAAGGAAGGTCATTGGCAGCCTTTAGCATTTTATTCTTGCAAATTAAGTCCATCACAATGCAAGTATTCACCATATGATCGGGAACTTCTCGCCATATATCAGGCAATTAAATATTTTCGTCACATGTTAGAAGCTAGAAATTTTACCATCTTTACGGATCATAAACCTATCAGCTTTGCATTTCATTCAAGGAAGTCAAGCTGTTCTCCTCGTCAATATAGGTATCTCGATTTTATTTCACAATTCTCTACCGATATTCAACATCTTTCCGGTAAAGACAACGTTGTCGCGGACACTCTATCGCGCATTGAACAATTAGATACCCATATTGATTTTGAATCTCTAGCAAAAGCTCAAGAATCAGACGAACAAGTTAAAGATTTAATTGACAATAGTACTTCACTTCGGTTAACGAAAATGAAAATACCCGGTAGTCGGTACGAGCTGTTCTGTGATATCAGCACACCAACTCCCCGGCCATTCGTTCCGAAAATCTTACGCCGCAAAATCTTTGACTGCTTACACTCACTTAGCCACCCAGGCATCAACACTAGTGCCAAGTTAGTTGCACAACGTTTCGTGTGGGATGTGGGACTGCAGAGAGTGGGCCCGAACTTGTTTAAATTGCCAACGGTCAAAAATAAATAGACACGTCTCTGCACCTATAGGTAACTTTTCACTACCCCGAGGAAGATTTAAGCATTTGCACATAGATCTTATTGGACCTCTTCCGATTTCTAACGGTTATCGCTATTGCCTCACGGCAGTCGACCGGTTCTCACGATGGCCTGAGGCGATACCTATAATGGACATATGTGCAGAAACAGTTGCCAAGGCTCTTTTGCGTGACTGGATAGCTCGTTTCGGTTGTCCTACCATCATTGTTACGGATAGAGGAAGACAGTTCGAATCTGAGCTTTTCAAATTCCTCTCTAAAATGATTGGTTTTGAGCACCGTAGAACTACAGCCTACCATCCAGCCTGTAACGGCCTCGTCGAACGTTTTCATCGGCAACTGAAAGCCGCCATCATGTGTCATGCTAATACCAACTGGACTGAAACACTTCCACTAGTTCTTTTGGGCATCCGTAGCACTTTCAAGGAAGATCTCCAAAGCTCATCAGCCGAGATTGTATACGGCGAACCACTGAGACTTCCTGGAGAGTTTTTCCACTCAGATTTAAATGGAACCACAGACATTACTGATTTTACAGCACGTCTGAGGTTGTTTGCTCAAAAGTTACAACCCTGCTTAGCTTCACGACATTGCACTGGTAAAATTTTCATTCATAAAGATCTGGCAAGTACTAGCCATGTATTTTTAAGAGACGATACTGTTCGTCGCTCCTTACAACCAGCTTATACCGGTCCGTATAAAGTTTTAAGCAGAGGTTCCAAAACATTTAAAATAGAAATTAAGAGCAAAGAGTTGACAGTATCAATAGACCGATTAAAACCAGCCTATATATTGTCCCCTGAACAGCACCCTGTAGAAATAAAAAATAACTCTCCACTTCCAGTAAATAAAGATATCATAACACCAGTAAATACTCAAAAACAAAAAGTCACTCGTTTTGGTAGAATAGTTCGCCTACCGAACTACTATCGCCCGTAGTGACGGTCTCTGGGGGGGAGTGATGTGGCGTACACATATTTATTTAGACTCAGACTCAGACTCAGACTCAAGACATTTATTTTCACAAACACTACAACATTTAATTATACATATGTTATTTATTTACAATACTAACGCAATTAAAATTATTTACAATTATAACTAATTATTATTTTACCTAAGTTCAACTTATCACTAAAAATACAAATATATAAGAAATAATAATATAAACATCTATTCTATACTTACCTTAACTATTTACAAATTATTACTAATATATTACAAAACATAAAATTATATTAAGGACATTCAGTGATATTAATATATTACGAGTAAAGCATAGCATTGCGTCGCGGGAGAGTATCTGTCGCAATGTACAGCAGACTTAACACGCGCCTGTTGTATTCCAGTTTTTTGCATTCAACGTTGCATTGATAACGCGATGACGTCGCCACAGACAGTAGTGCGAAGACTGAATCGACGCAAGGCACACGCTTCTAGTTTCGCGGTTTTTGCACCTATCTACGCACGCGTTGACACCGTAAACAACAGCTTTGTGTTTTTACTTCCATCTCGCCTTTTGACCATCTTATTTGTGGAGTATTGGTGGAATACAATATATGGTGGAATACATTTAGTAAAAACGTGTTATTTTGACATTACAAACGGACACTTCAATTTTATTTATTATAGATATGTTAACTTTATTTTAGTTATGGCTAATGAAAAACATTAGAAGCAAATTTTAAATAACACACCTTTAAAACGTTTATCGTTCGATATTTAGGAGGATTTTCATAGGAATCGGTTTGATGGCCTTCTCAGAAACCTAAAATTTTCTTCCGACAGTCTTTAAGAATTTTCCTTGAATTGTTACGTACAAGTCTCTGGCAGCTATTAATTATAGGAAACTAATCGTAATTTTATAACTTTTAAATACATTTCAACTTTTTAGCGAGTCTTTAGTAAGAATTTTTTATTGTACTCGTAGTTTCTTCCTGTTCGTTAATTTTGTGTAGCAAATCCTATAGCACCAATAAATTTCAATAGAATTTCTTCGTAAACCATTTCAACATAAGTATTTTATTGTAATTAATTCTAATCTGCCGGTGACTACTTATTTCAGGTCACCAGTTTAGAAGAACGAAAAAGTTTACGAAGCCGTCCAAACACTCCAAAGGTCACAATTAAGCTAAGCTGCGCTTTAACTTCCGTGCCTTTGAAGGGCCTTGAGGAAACGTGGCTCGACTTTTTGCCGAAACACTCGAGAGTATAATAATTACCATCACCTCCCTCTTAGTACAAAACCTTCGCTCGTACCTAAATTTGTGTAAGGGTAAATTGTTTGGAATCAAATTGAGATTGTATTCTGTAAAAGTTTCAAGCCGACAATAGGAATAATTTTATATTTTTCCTGTTCTAGATTCACAATAGACATTTCAAAGTATACAAATGCTTGCAAGGTAGCTTCATTTTTGATGGCTTTACATTATTTATATTTATTTATTGTTTTTTTTTTTAATATATATATCTCGTGCAAAATTCATATAGCATAATAGTCTATTCAAATATGCCAAAAATGTTATAGAGGTTATGTTTACAATATATATATATGTATATATATATATATATTTTCTCAAAACTACTCATCTCCGGCAGACGGAGGTTGCAGGGGTTTCTACCCCTTCCCTCCCTTGCCCTCCCCATCAGCAAATCCCTATCAAGCGAATACTGTTAAAAAATATTTTACAAAAAATAAAATCCTACTTCAAAAATACTGAAAAGTTAACAATAATATAAGAATAGGTACAGACAACATCACACTTCTATTTTGAAGTCGGTGCCAAACGATGATCTCCTAGAAAGTCTTAAAATTTGTCACCGACTTCAATATAGAAGTGTGATGTTGTCTGTATTTAATTAGCGTTTCCCTCGATTTTCATGGGATCCCATCATCAGATCCTGACTTTGGTGACCATGGGACAACCCTTGGAGTATACTTTATCGAATACAAAAATAATTTTGAAAATCGGTCCACAATTAGCGGTGTAATCGTGTAACATACACACAAAAAAAACATACGCATCGAATTGAGAACCTCCATCTTCCTGGAAAATAGTTATTTACATAATAGTAAGTAATGTATGATTACTTACAGCTATTACGAGTACAATACATGTACCAACTTCAGACCAAAAACCCATACAATAAAATGTATTTAGTAAAATCAACCTATGTTAAATTACTTCACGTATATAACACTGTCTGAATAATAACTGAATATTAGCGAATTCTAGCGACGCGCTAATGTAGGTACAATTGCATATTAAAGTGCGCGGGGCAGTAAGTGACATACATACTTGCGACTTGACGTCGAATTGCAGAGCAATCAATTAGATGAACCCAGTAGTGAGTTGGTTAGATGAAGAAAAATAAATGCTTCCACCCCTCGGCCTTAATAGGCTCATTGCAGGATGTTGGGGTGTCCGTTGCGTTAACCGGACGACCGCATCGGACGTCCGCTTCGCGTGCTGTTTCATGCAAAGCAACGCTGCATAAGTCGGATTGCCCGTCACGCGCGACACTGTCGCCCTTAGAAAGGGGGGGGGGGGGGGGGTCTTTCATCGCGCTGGCCATGTGCGGGTTATTAGGAACGCCTAAGCATTGTTCATTGATCAGAGCTTGAGCATAGCATCGCAAATAGTAGTGCTACTATCTATACTATATAAAGCACGTTTTCGCGTGCTGTCATCAGTAGCGCACGTTTTCGCGTACAAACAACTTAATCAAAACATTATTTGCAGATTTGGAGTGTATTCCTTTTGGCTTGTATTCCGCTAGGTCTTATTTGAATCCATTACATCCATGGTTTTGAAAAAGCAACGTCCAGCCAATTTGGCTTTGATAGCAAGCATACATAATCCATAATACCAAATCGATGCATAAATATGCTTGTATACAGAGAAAGTTACATAAAAACACTACATATATACATATAGTGTTTTTAGGTGTATTTAAACGAAATTGTTACTTTTAGGTGTTTTTCTATAGAAAAATACCTAAAAGTAACAATTTAATTTTCTTTGCCTACCAGATCGCAAGTCTATACGCGCCCTGTAACCGGGCATACGCTAGTACCCAGCATAACACCCCAGGCGCCAATATATCCACCTAACCTAATTACATCAGGAACGAGATCTATTTATATTACACTACAAGGGACCCGCGTGACCTAGAAAGGTAGTTCAGACTTTTAATTTAAATAGTCTTAAAAATGTACGTAAAAATTCACAGCGAGATTTCTCCTAATGGCCTTAATTAGTTTGGCATTCGGTCCGAGTAATTGGGTTTGCGTAATTAGGCGGTCGTGGGAAATGGATCAGGATCTAGGGCTTGGTGAGATTTGGAAATCTTGTTTAAAGAAGTCCGCTTAAATTACTAGTTTTTCACGAAGTTCTGATATATTTGAATCTAGTAAATACCGGTAACTACGTCCTATTTGTATTGTGGTTGACCTTTTAAGTCTCCAATAGATCCGTGGTGTTAAAGAAATCAATAACTTTTAATGGAGTCAGTCTTTGCATCGCGATGTGGGGCAGGGTCTATAGTCAGCGCACGACTCCTTTTTTTAACGAGGCGGAATGCTTCTGCGCAACATATTTGTCCTCAAGCGTATGTGGGACTCACCCCGCAGCCTTCTGAGCATATTCACTAAACCAATCTCGATTTCCTTCATTTCCATAGTCGAGGTGATCCGGGGACTGGGAAAATCCAAATCCAACTATTGGAACCACTCCTGGCTAGGCCGAACGGGCTCCTAGTATGGATGATCGGTGTATGCGAATACGATGTTGCCGCTTAGCTGTCGCACCGCTGTTAGAGGTGAAGACGACAGAGATAAGCAATAGACATGTGCAACTCCGGACACATCTATATCTTTGGATATACAGGATGGATTTTTGAGATGGGATTTAAAGGGCAGGTACATTAACCGTTATAGTTACAAGAAAATATTTTTAGGCAACCATCCATAACTTTTTAAGATATTCTGATCTGCATTCACAGATTTTGGAAAAAAGTTACAGTCAACAAAAAAAATGCTGAGATAGCAAAAAAAATTTTTTTTTGCCTATCGATCCCATTTCATGTATGGATCAAAAGTCTCTATTGGACCATTTAAGGTATGAGTACTAGAAACGACAGAAATCGCCAAAAACATTTCCCATACATTTTGTACGGAAAATCCTCGGATCCTAGTGGCGTTAGATCGGGGCTTTATTGGACCATGTGCCTATCCACTGTTTCCTGAATTGTCTGTTTAAAATGGGAACGCGTACGGCAACTGTTATGTGGTGGAGCGCCAACTTGTTGAAAATAAACTTAACAGTTTCACTTTAAAGTAAAAAATTGGATTAGTAGAGAGATCACCGTATGAAATAGGAGCTGAGGATTTTCCGTACAAAATGTACCTATGGGAAAAGTTTTTGCCGATTTCTGTCATTTCTAGTACTCATACCTTAAATGGTCCCAGAGTCTTTTGATCCCTACATGAAATATATCGATAGGCATAATTTTTTTTTTCTATTTCAACATTTTTTTTGTTGACTGTAACTGTGAATGCAGATCAGAATATCTTAAAAAGTTATGGATGGTTGCCTAACAATGTTTTCTTGTAACTATAACGGTTAATGTACCTGCCCTTTAAATCCCATCTCAAAAATCCATCCTGTATATCTCAAAGTGGATATATGTTACTCTTTCCCTTACCAAAAAATTAACATATCCCATATCCTCCTAACTCCAGCCGCTCCGGCGGATCATGCGGACGGACGGAGCAAGACCGAGAACGTAGACGTCGTCGTACGTGTTATTTGTAATTTACGCTATGAAGCGCTGTAAAAATACAGTCTCTTAGCATTGAATTAAGATAAAGCGCTGAAGCAAGCTGCTTTATCGACAATTCGCTACTAGGTAAAGTAAAGCAAACTGTGAGCGCACAAACTCAAAGTGTCTGTTATTGTTTTCAATACGATATTTTGCATCTGCAAGTACAGAAGTAAAATTACTTATAATTCTGATTTCACTCTATAGTTTTTGTACTGAGTAGTTTGTGATTTGTGATAATGTAGAAGCGAAGTTACTTATCCTGTAGTCATTCTCGCTCCGTAAGTTTAAATAAATCTCTCCGTAACTCCCGGATATAGATATGTTAAGCGGAAAGATATATCCTTACATATCCAATCTTTGATTGACATATGATATAATACATATCCAATCTTTTACCGGAGTTAGTAAGCTCATGCCTATATTTAACATGCAGCGTATTTGAAAATTTGATTTTGGATAAAATCTGACCCACGTTTTTATTACTGGCATCGATTCTACTCCCGATTCTGAGAAAAATATATTTAGGTTTTGCGCAATCTATATATCACGTTGTTAACAGTTATATGCTAAAAACAGTACAAATTCCACGCGGTAACTAAGCACAACAATTACCCGTGAAAAATTATTTCAAGAAAAATTCCTACAATAGACCAAATTGCTCCCACCTATCGGGAAATTTCGATAGCTTTTTGTGTAAGATAAATAAGGGCGCGAATATCGTCGACGCTCGAGAATATTCTGCAGCGAGAACGTTTCGGAATTCGGGCCTCCATTAGCAGCAGATAGTTGGCTTAGCGATGCCGACGAAATAAAGTCCTTTCAGAGCTTTTATCCCTTCCACCTGCTCTATCTGGCTTTTTTGCGAAGTGGTGGGCGCATCGGCATTGTCTTTAGAACGCTTACTCGTTCCATTTTCAAAGATAGTTCTTAGAGGAAGCTGGTGTTGAAATCCGAATAGCTACTGAAAATTCTAAACCTTTTTATACTAACGAGAATTGCTGAAACTAGACACTTTAGCGTCCCGATGATGATGGAGCGAAATTAGAATTTTCGTATTTCCGTAATTCTCTTGATGTATTTTTAATATTCAAACACAACCTCAATTTTTTTTATTCAAAGTATAGATTCTAAATGCTCTATGAATAGACCTTTACATGCGCTTATTGACAAACAAAACACAAAAATATTTGGTAGGTTTCCAGGTCTAGTGTTTTATTCAGTCAACTATTTTTATAAATATACATTCATTGTCAATTATTATATTAAACATAGTTTGCATTCGGTCATCCGAAGCTATAGCGAATAATGGCATTTAAAAGATAAATCACGCAAGCTTATATTTTCATAGGGGTAAAAAATACTTAACTTTTTGTCAATTTTAACCAATTAAGAACAAAAATAGAGCTCCACGTAAGATTATATTTGGCTATGGGAGGTTTTAGCTTATTAGCTCCTTTTAAAAGAAACTGATAACTATATAAATAGTTGATACCAATGTATCTAGCCGCAGCGATAATGCTGACCTTTCCGCAATCAAAGCACTTGACTAACTTCATATTGAAAAAAAAAATGAATTAACTGTGTCATTGTGTCACACTATTTTTATTATTAGCTTGACAAAACTCCCAAAGGTCATGAAAGAAGAGTTAAGTATATTGATTCAGTGCCAATCTTACTTGTAAGCGAAGCCATTTAATCTAAAGAGATATTTGAAGCACCTGACTTTATTAGAGCTTGCTGAATAATCTCGCTGTTTTTAAAGCATTAGAAGTGAATATTAAATTCGAACACGAATAATATTTAAATTATTTTCTACTGTTCCCAATTTAAATTTTTTTTGAATCACTAGAATTCAGTGATGTCATTAAAAACAAGTTCTACATAAGATATCGTTTCACACAAAAATAAAAAAATAAAAGCCGGTACGCAATAATATGGCCATTTACGTATATAAATTACTAATTTAAAAAAACCAGCGATGAATCGCAATAAAACGAAACATTTTTGTTACGTATATTCTAGTAGTAGAAATCAAAAAGGAGTGGAAATTGCAAAATTGACGGAATAAATATTCAAAAATTAGTATATTTGGAAATATGCATTCGAAACTTACGATTTCGAATGCGAATTTGAATTCGATTGCTTCAAAAATGCGTCTTCCGGGAAAGGCTCGCGTGGAGCGAGTGTGCTTCGAAATAAGAATAAAGCAATAATTTATTCTACTCAAATATAATGATTTGTGCAACAGTAATTTTTATAATACATTAATCATTAATTAATAATTTTTATAGTATCAAAATGCTTCCAATATGTTGTGCATCTACCTTGATAGTCCCTACTACTCTTAAGTGGACTGGCAAAAATGCCTAATGGCATTAAGCCCGCATTAAGGTATTCTACTTACATAATGTATTAAATAAATAAATAAATAATTTTATAGACGGGGGCCACGGCTGTCATGGCCAGTATGAGACAACAACAATGCCTTCGGTTTTGTCTAGTTTAATTTTTTGGAGTTATTTAGTAATGAGACAAAATAGAGGAAATACATAGAATGTTAACTGTGCCAATTAAAGGTGAACCCATCAATTTTACGAGTATTTTTCAGTTTTAAGAAGTTGAACAGCCTTTTCTTTTATTCGTAATTTCTTTTGCTTAGGTAAAGACAATTTCATGTTTATTGTATTAAAATACAAATCCTAAAAATTTCACTATCTACTGGGTATGGTTTAACTTATGTACCAGTTTATTAAGAATCCCAATAATTCTAAAAAGTTTGTTGTGGCAGTGACATTGTCGATACACAGATCGATAGTTCGAAGTGATATGATTGTCGTGACGGTTTATATGAACCGTTATGCATACAATAGGTTACACGACTTATGAACAAAACGGATTAATAACTTTAAGGAGTAACATAGGTTGTTCACGAAGTATCGTCTTATCTATACGCATTGAGAGCCATACTCGATGGAACGGGTCATACGGCCCGCTTTACTCTCTGCACGGAAGCCGAGAAATTCTCAGTACTAACGACAGGAAACCTAGACACATCTAGGAGGCATTACACCTGTCCCTTCCGTTAGGGGGCCGCGAGAGCTGCCTTTCTATAATCAACACAACCACGGGGGCTCACCCCCTCACAGACCTCCAACCTCCCCTATAGTCTGCCCATGCCTCGCAACTTATTTACGGTCTTACTACCGCTTTAACTGCGTCATCACTGACGCTCCTGATCTCTCTCACACAACTAGGCGGTTTCATCGCCTGCATCACCAGATGCCTCACGTGGTCCAACCACGTGCCCTTGACGCAACAGTGCACGCCCCCAGGCTCCCTTGACGCAACTCGTACGCCCCCAGGCTGCCCTTGACGCAACAGTGTACGCCCCCAGACTACCCTTGACGCATCTCGTACGCCCCCAGGACTCCCTTGACGCAACTCGTACGCCCCCAGGCTGCCCTTGACGCAACAGTGTACGCCCCCAGGCTACCCTTAACGCATCTCGTACGCCCCCAGGACAAGAGATCAGGAGAGGCCCGGCTCTCCGGCCACTGTTGGACACACAGAACATAGAAACCTCTTCCAGTGTTCTGTGGTTGAACATATCAGATGGACCATACTTCATGAACTTGCACAATTCTTAACTAAGCCATCAGGCACTTACCATAATATATCCTTATATTATTTATAACTACGCCACCTGGCCAGTTCACACTCTCACCTGCTGCACCTTTCTTCGCTCCCAGGTCCCGCCTTTTATCACCCGATCACTATGATGTTCAGAACTGAATTGAACAAGTTACAAGAGAAAAGCCACATGTCTGCCTTATAGGCAAAGCAGAATAACATTCTTAAAATACCGACACAGTACAATACCATTATTACCACTGAGTCGACACAACGCTATTTATACTGACAAAGGAATTGGGAATGCTGCTGGTAGTATCGGTAACATTAATAATTCACATAATTAGATTCATAATTTATTTATTACCCAATAACAATATTAGAACCATAATCATTGTATCAATTTACTCACTTCGTTTCTTACCGGAAGTTGTCAGAGTATTCGCGGAACTCCGCGACACTCCCGACGGAAAGAAGAAAAAAGAAGAAGTTTGTAGTACAGTAAATGACGAGCCCATTGAGCATTTTTTTTTCATGCTTGAGTGGCTGCCTTCCTTCTGGCCCACAATATGGGTCTTCCTATCATTAACTTCTGCTATATCTGATGAGTCATCCATACGTGTTATAGTAGTAGACAAACTTCTGCCGGTCTCTTCAAACAGCCTCCGCCATGATTGATACATAACTGAAGAGATCAAAAATTGTTTTAATGCTTAACGTGTAGGCGACACCAGCTCAGTATTCCGTTTATACCCATTCATTTTCTTAACGAAATCAAGCTCTGAATGGGAAGTATTTCCTTCAACATATCACCAGTTGGTCAGATGAAGACAAGTTTTGAATCCTATACATTCATTTCAAGTTTCTTTTCCATGGCCTGCACCAAGGAAAATTAAATTGGAAACATTTTTAACTCCTACTATATACTTATCTTACTAACTCATTCTTGTACTCTATGCATTGTGGGCAATTCACCAACTTTATATTCTTCACTAGATAACCAGATCTCCTCCAGTAGGACCTCCCCAAACAAAAGAAAGTTGATGTGGTCAAAATCTCTGTCCCAATATAAGAGGTTCGTTTCAAATTTAATTCGGAAAAAAATATTTTTATTAAAAAAAAAACTACAATTAACAAAACTTTTAGTTATGTAATTTAATATCTTTCACTTGTCTTAATGGTATTAGGGTAACAGCCACCACTGCTAATTTAACAGTACCAACTATCTATCTATAATCTATAAATATTTATCTTGATTTTTTTTTTCTAAATATATTTGACATAATGTGCACTGTATAGGTTGCTGAGGTCTCAGAACAATAATCTGAGGCTGAGGTATAGGTACAATTTGTTTATAATAACCATGGATAGGTACATCTAACCACTGTTAAGCATTTCTAGATGTTCAAAAATAGAAATAATTTTGAGTTACCTATCTTTCTAGGAGTTCCTTATAGGGACCATGTGTAGAAATCATTTTAACACATATTATTTTATGTAACCTAAAAAAGATATTCATTCCAAAGAACTATAAGACTTTTTTTGTGAGTTTGCACTTTCCTTAAAAATCTAAATACGTCGAGAAACGAGCAAATCAAAACAAGAAGAAATCCTGACCCAAACGGTTCGGAACTCGCGTCCTCAGCATACCGTGTCAAAGCCCTGATCAATGTGGCCACCGAAGACCCACCAGTCCGGGCGAAATCTCGACTGTGTTAAAAACCTTTGCCACTTTAACTTTGTAAACCCAGACACTTAACTTTGTCAAGCCCAAACAGACTTTATTCATTGCTAACCACGAATTGTATGCTACAAATTCGCACAGTCCACACAAACCCCCACCGAGGGGCTCGAGTCCATCCCAACACAGGGCGTCCAGATCTCACTCAACCACGCCGGGCCAGCGCGGGTCGGTCGACCTCACATACAACCCCGAATCTCTTCGCAGAAGCAAGCAGGCTCCCTACCGCAGGAGCGTCGGATGCACATACGAAAATCGAAAAGGCGAAGAAAATAAAACACTGTCACATGGCAGGATCGAACCCCGGATCCCCCGACCAGAAGGCCAGCGCCGAGTCCACAGCGCCACCAATGCCCAACACATCAATTCCACTATAAATTACGAACGTGACATTTGTTACCTATTATTGTCATAAGACAAAACACATATTGTATCAGTAAGAAAACGCTTAAAATTATTGAAATGGCAGTTCATAAAATCAACAAGTCATCCTCAGCACATTCACAGTTTAACAATGTATATTGTTAAACTGTGTCACATTTTAGTGGGATACTTACTATGGTCACAAATATAGTAACATCTGTGACCCCTCCTCCTTCATACCCACATCCATTATGATGCCAATTTATTATGCCTTAGTGTTACCAAATCTTTGGGTACAAAGGGATCAATCCGACCTGCGGCGGGCGGTATACCATGTATATGCCAGAATAGATAACAGTACATACAGAAGTTTCACTCCTTTGATCTCGGAAAAAGTCGAAACTTTAAATAACTATCTTTGAGCATCAAGCCGAATCACACCCCAATACCACGCGTTAGCGTATGTTATTCGTACTCTTACAGCCTCACGTCGCTACCAGCTTCGAGCGATAGGCTTGTTGCTGATGGTTAACAATTAAGCGCGCGAAACGCCACCACTCACTGTAAGTATGCACCGTACTATTATTTATTCTGTGCCAATATCAAGAGCGCGGCAGCACCGCCGCCTTTGCACTCTCAGTGTGCGCGGAACGGTAGGCACCTAGGCCTTACCGTGATCGCTCATAGCTACGCTAAAACAAACTAAAACAGAGACGCAGCTCATGAACTACGTGTTTTTGATTAAGAGGATTAAGTTCCATGACAATGGGAACTAATTATATAGTTATGACATTGCTAATATATTTAAAACAATGTCAAGTATCTTCAGCATTATAATTATTATCAATAAAATATGAAATTTCGCTTTTATCTTTTATTATATGATTATGCAATATAAAGTTATCATTACTACTAATCAACTTATCAATTAACATTTCTGCTGGATCATCATCAGCTTAAAAGTCTACTTCTCAGTTCATTACTTCATATTTAGACCATTAGGTTTACATGAAGCAAAAAAATATTACCAATTAACATACTCGTACATTATATGGTAACATTGTGAGTGTAACCTTAATCATAGGCAGCAACTACACACAGGAAAATTAACAACAAAATACTAGAAGCAAACATTCAAATCATTTTAAATTCAAACTATAACACTATTTTTAATCCATCAAACATGCCTACTTGTAGCATCATTCGTACACTGTGAAAGATGCTGTGTTCCGATGGTTATTCTAAATTTGAATTTACAATAAGAATGTATGAAGAAATGATGAATGGTGAAGCCAATTGCTTATTCATACTTACAAGGCATGTGGATTTGATTTTTTTTGTATAGCAGTGGTTCCCATCCTTTTCATTTCCAGGGACCTTTATGTACCAACAAAAAACCTCAATAAATTTTAAAGAATATTATTGTAAATAACTTAATAGTGTCGTGCCATTCATCCTTTACACATATTTGTAGGACTAATATTATTGCTCGAAGCAACCAGAAAATTATCATTATGTTCTCAGTCGATTCGAACCTTGTTCTGAGATTCCAGAGAGACCCACAAAGATCTGCTCCGAGGAGTAGGTAAGTTTGCATTTGCGGACCACTTTTCTCCACTGGCTGGGCTGGGAACCATTGGTATAAAGAAATAATATTTGACTGCATATGTAACAAATCATCTATAAAGCCTTTGAATTCACAATTCATTTCTTTGCCAATTAATTGTTACAGACTACACAATTCACATTTTAAGAAAAAAGACTAGCGTTTGACTCTATTGCCAATGCAACGATTAATTACTTACCATTAAAAATTAGCAAAGTTTGATATTTTATATACCTGTTAATTCTAATTTATTGTAAATTAGCACTCTTCCTTTCTTAAGTATCTGTCTACAGGCACCTACAGATGAAATTGCTCTATTGCTATAATTCTGCTTTTACAATGCAAATCAATTTTCAATGCAATTGACCCATATAAACTATAGGTATAGAGATTGTCTTCAGCAATGTAACCGTTTATTTAATAGCCGCTATTCCATCTAGCTGTTTGTTAGAGATCCTGTTCACTTTATTTCATCAGATCAGAGGAAGTATCTTTAATTTTGGCTTTTTTAGTTTAGAATCAAGCATACTTTCTATACACGTTGTAAAAAACTTTTGCACCAAAGTGGTCTGGTACTTAATTCCATGACAAGCGAGTTACAATACAAACAGAGCTTTTTTACTCCATTCGAAAGTTATTCACTTGTGGAGTATTCTTAATTTCTTACCAGTTGGTGCCCCATGGGTATCTAAAATATCAGTAGTGTACCTAATTATATTGTTAATATTTTGTATACATTCATATGTACACCTCATCATTTATCTAAAAATATACTATAGAAACCATCAGATATTTAGAGGCAAGCTATGTCCTTAAGCACTAAGAAACAGCAAGAATGGTCAAATTAAATCAAAATCAAATCAGTTTATTAATTCGTTATTACAGGTTACAATGGTTGGCATGTTTTGGTGCTAGCATTATTTCCATGATGTTACCTACCTGTGAAACTTAACTAATTATGGTAGTTTAAAATAAAAAGCTCAAACTTTATCTTCACAAAAACATCATATTAACTTGCAAATGTTAAGCAAATTTATACCACCACTAAACAGTGTCCATTTACTTAGCCACTTGGTGATGTTTTAAAATGTAAGTAAAATAATGTAACATGACCACACAAGGTCGAAATATTTTCAAGACTTAATCCGTAAGTGGCACTTAGTATCGAAATAACACAAGGAAGAAGAAATTCTTTGGAATAACTTGTAACATGTAGGTAATACAACAGTTACTTACCTATGTATGAGTGAATTCACTAGTTACAATGTACTAAAATGTCTTGAAAATGGTACTTCATTTCCCCCCTTTTGTTTCAATCATCCCATATCTTTTTTTTAATCATTGTGGTTTTGAATTTATTTTATTTTATGTAAAAAATTTTCACAAGTATTTCACAAAATAAAGCAGGTTATCACTTACCTACAATTCCTACAAACTAATATGAGTTTATATATCTTAATATACTCATATACTTTATGAAACCGATGCAAGCAATTCTTCCATTCCAATTATAGTAACCAAATAATAAACTTTTCTTTCTTTCAAATCAATAGAATGTTATTATTGGTCAGCCAATACCTAGTTCCACTAACTTCTAAGCACTATGAATTAATCACCATTGGATTAAATACACTATGGATAGGTCAATTAACAGTCGCTTCGCATTTTAGTAAAGAACACAAAATGCATAATAATACAATAAGTAAGTAAAAACCCACGAATTTAAAAGTTTTTTTTTAATGCTACATGGGCTTTAATTTTGCACTACCAACAAAACATAGTGTCTTCAAATTTGAGTCAACATTTTGGTTTATAATTACTCTAGGTCACTAGCAATCGATGGTGAGCTTTCACAATGTGCCCACCTCAGCCGACTCTATTTCCCGTATATAAAACTACTCTTTGGACTCTATTTTCATTTGGCAAATAGGTGTCGGTAAAACTCCACAGTTAAAGAAATTCCTCTCTTCCCGCCTTTTTTTAAGTAATTGAAATATACGATTAATTTGACCATTATGTCACAGCCTTAGGCCCCACAGAACACATATACCCAAGGTTAGGCCCTCAGATCAAATACTACTAGCGGAGCTTAGGCCACAATTTGATTATTTGTTTTTTTTTTTTTTCTTTTTAAGGACCAGAGATAATATAAAAGGTATCAACGAACCACATAATTTTAAAAACGACCATTTTCAGACCATTATTTAGCTCGTCCACAAATCAACAATGATTTGCGTTATTTAATAAAGAAACTCAATCTTTATTATTTTTCCTCACAAGCGTGCTGAAAAGCGTCGCACAACACACGCGCGTACACTGGTTACCCACACTGGGCGCTATTACGCCCCGTGAGTTACAACCAACACACCGCACATATATATATATATATATATATATATATATATATATATATATATATATATATATATATATATTATCCTAAAAATTTACTATTATAAAAATTTGTCGATACCACTAACTGGTACGCACAAGCGATTTGATCATTATTAAGCAAAGACCTTTGTGTATTGCGGATGTATACAAACGAAATAAAAAACAATTATTACTACACAAGTTGCCGTTGAAAAGGTGGTAATAAAACTTGTATAAAGGTTATAAACATTAATAAAATTTACCGAAATATTAAAACACATCGGCACCAACTTTATCCACAAAAATATTGAAACGCGTTTTAGAACACACAGCATATTTTTTTTTAAACGTAGGAATTCAAAGAACACCTTTGAATAAAAGACAAGAACGTAATTCCGTAACTGTAATAAACAAAGACACATTTAACATTTAACACAAATAAAGGAAGGTAGATACACATAGGAGTAAGGCAGGCTGATAATTAATTTTATTTGATTGCTTCGGGTAGCCCGTTTAATATCCGAACTATAGTAATCAATGATTACTGGACTCATTACAAAATTTGCATATTCAGATAATAGGTAGGTAAGCTATAAAGAACCTCGTAAGTAAACGTTAACTTAACGAAATAATTATTGTAATATTACTCCAACCTCACAAATAACACGTGGGCGAATGTTACTCCAATCACCGGGAAAATAATAATCCAACATAACCTGTCGGGATTCTCGTAATTCAAGCCTTTTTTATACTCGAATTATCCCAGCACCTCCACCATTTTATGTCGTGGCGGTTTATATGAACCGTTATGCATACAATAGGTTACACGACATAAGAACAAAACGGATTAATAACTTTAAGGAGTAACATAGGTTGTTAACGAAGTATCGTCTTATCTATACGCATTGAGAGCCATACTCGATGGAACGGGTCATACGGCCCGCTTTACTCTCTGCACGGAAGCCGAGAAATTTTCAGTACTAACGACAGGAAACCTAGACATATCTAGGAGGCATTACACCTGTCCCTTCCGTTAGGGGGCCGCGAGAGCTGCCTTTCTATAATCAACACAACCACGGGGGCTCACTCCCTCACAGACCTCCAACCTCCCCTATAGTCTGCCCATGCCTCGCAACTTATTTACGGTCTTACTACCGCTTTAACTGCGTCATCACTGACGCTCCTGATCTCTCTCACACAACTAGGCGGTTTCATCGCCTGCATCACCAGATGCCTCACGTGGTCCAACCACGTGCCCTTGACGCAACAGTGCACGCCCCCAGGCTCCCTTGACGCAACTCGTACGCCCCCAGGCTGCCCTTGACGCAACAGTGTACGCCCCCAGACTACCCTTGACGCATCTCGTACGCCCCCAGGACTCCCTTGACGCAACTCGTACGCCCCCAGGCTGCCCTTGACGCAACAGTGTACGCCCCCAGGCTACCCTTGACGCATCTCGTACGCCCCCAGGACAAGAGATCAGGAGAGGCCCGGCTCTCCGGCCACTGTTGGACACACAGAACATAGAAACCTCTTCCAGTGTTCTGTGGTTGAACATATCAGATGGACCATACTTCATGAACTTGCACAATTCTTAACTAAGCCATCAGGCACTTACCATAATATATCCTTATATTATTTATAACCACGCCACCTGGCCAGTTCACACTCTCACCTGCTGCGCCTTTCTTCGCTCCCAGGTCCCGCCTTTTATCACCCGATCACTATGATGTTCAGAACTGAATTGAACAAGTTACAAGAGAAAAGCCACATGTCTGCCTTATAGGCAAAGCAGAATAACATTCTTAAAATACCGACACAGTACAATACCATTATTACCACTGAGTCGACACAACGCTATTTATACTGACAAAGGAATTGGGAATGCTGCTGGTAGTATCGGTAACATTAATAATTCACATAATTAGATTCATAATTTATTTATTACCCAATAACAATATTAGAACCATAATCATTGTATCAATTTACTCACTTCGTTTCTTACCGGAAGTAGTCAGAGTATTCGCGGAACTCCGCGACAATGATACGAGCGAAAATCATCTATCTAGCATACGGGTTTTGAAAATGCTGTGAACACGATTGTACACAAATCAAACAGGTTATTAACAGAACGTTAAGTTCAAATAAAATCGAAAGTCACTAGAATTTCGATATTTTTCCATCTTCTATATCTATTGACACTAAAAAGTAAGCATCTTAGAGTTGTAGCCATATAATCACTTTATTATTATGTTAAATACTGTACGGTAATATCCCATTTTAAGTGTTGAACATCAATGTATTTATTTAAACTTTAAGTTTTATATAAATCTGTGTCTACCATTCGGATTAAAATTAGAGAAAAATATTTGGTCGTTGCATGGACTGCAAGATGAAATAAAACCACATTGAACTAGTTCGAAAATACACTCGTCAATAATTTCAGTTTAGTTTCTTTTTGTGTACACCACTTATTTTGTGGTAAACTTTGCTGTAAGGGGTTTTTCTTAAAAGGAAATCTGTAACCTTTGGTCCAAAGACAAAGACAAAATTGTACGGTCATTAGTAATGGAAATAGGTACCTCCTTCCCACTTTGACGCTGGCTGGTACATACGTACTGGTTGGCTGGACGTACCGGTGGTGGTGCATCGAAGCCAGAGCTAGAGCTGCATCCGCATTAATCCCCCTCGATGCGGACGTCGTTGTTCACATCTCTGCGGCTGCTGCTTGCGGAGCCCCCCTTGAGTTTAAAGTCACAAGACAAGCTGCTGATGTTCGACCTCTACTGGTAAGTACCTTTAGCTTCGGTCGACTATCGGTGGCTGTCGTTCTTAATTCCAAACTTGGAACTTGGAACATCTTTAATTTTAGTGAGTAATAGATGAAGTACTTTCTCCATAACTGAAAAGAAAGTTGCCAATTGATTTTGTTTTGTTTAAGAATATATAAATCAATTGATACTTACACGTTCAGACATTTATTATGAATAACCACATCACGTTCCAATATTAGTTTGTATTCGTTTAGAATACTTCTGTCAGTGCTCGAACACGATATACGTGGAGCTTACTTATGTAATAATCACTCAAACAAGCTTTACGTGGAGTATAGGTATGTTATTTATTGCAAGGAACCACATCAGGTTCCATAAGTATCCAATATCAGTTTGTCTGTAGAATACTTCTGTCAGTGCTCGAACACGCTATACGTGGAGCTAATTTATGCAATAATCCCTCAACACGCTATACGTGGAGCTTATTTAGGCAATAATCCCTCAACACGCTATACGTGGAGCTTATTTATGCAATAACACACACACGCTATACGTGGAGTATTGTACTACACACACGCTATACGTGGAGTATTGTCATTTATTGCAAGAAACCACATCAGGTTCCATAATTATCTAATATCAGATTGTCTGTTTTAATTTACAGTAGGTACTGTCAACGCTCGAACACGATATACGCGGAGTAGGTAGTACCTACTTACCTTTTAAAGCGGCATTTTTTACAACACGATTTACGCGAAGTTAGGAGAAAAACAGATGCCAACACAGTTTACGTTAAGTAAACAAACCCACACGATTTAAGTTTAACTTATAAGAGTTCCAGTAGGTACAGGACTTAAAACACGATTCTCGTATTTTTGTCTAATAATTTAT
The DNA here is from genome assembly GCA_963935595.1 of Schoenobius gigantellus. Lineage (NCBI taxonomy): Eukaryota > Metazoa > Arthropoda > Insecta > Lepidoptera > Crambidae > Schoenobius > Schoenobius gigantellus. The sequence continues at coordinate 5,488,193 of OZ012544.1, read as the reverse complement.
ATATCATACATAATATGTTTATGTTGAATAAAACAAGCACAGTTAACAATTTTGCATTTAGCAAAATGTAAATGTTTTAGCGAACATTTTAGCGAACTGTCATTTAGTGAAACATTAAAAAACGTTTGTGGCGATGATGGCGGCGCGGCGTCGGCGCCATCCTGGCGGGCCGTGCGGCGGCGCGCGCGCCTTTACGGCGCTATCGCCACTTTAGTTTTACATAAACAAATTGTTTTTAACAGTTAAGTATAGCAGCGTAATGTACTTACTATTGATTTCCAAATTATTATCATCGAAAACACAATGTGACTAATTTCGGGATTCATTTGCACTTTCGGTTAAAATCCTACAGTAATACTGACGCCGTAATTTTTCTTGTTCACTTTTTGTTCTAACTTTATGATTTATCCATAATTCATAACTATTATGCGATCTGGAGCGCTTTTACAACCCATGACGTGTGACTCGAACCGCACGAAAAAACGTAATGGCGTTCACAGGCCGACCAAGCGACCGAGGTGTGGCGAGAGTGAGGTAGACAAAACATTTTTTTTTTGTATTTATATCTTTAAACAGTGTGATAAGAACGGCACCATACTACGTACTGCTGCATGTAAACTATGGTAATCATCTTCGGAGGGATGCAAAGTATAATAACCTTTAGCCGTAATAATTGTAAAAAATCTTGAGAGGGCCACCCTTATCACCTAGGGGTATAAAAATTAGCCAATTCTCAGACCTACTAAATATATACAAAAATTTCATAAAAATTGGTCAAGCCGTTTGGGAGGAGTTCGATAACACGAAATTTTTATATAAGATTTTTTAATTAATTACTGAAAAACGATATTGAATATTTTTAAACTAATATCTTTTACTATAATTTTTTCATTAAGATTCAAGAATTTTTAGATAAGCTCAGGTTGTACTTAGATAAACTGCACAATTTTAAAGGCTTTAAACTAACAGCAATTTAGCAGCATTTGAAAAGAATTAGGATTAGGTTAGGACAAAGTTAGTGAAATTTGAAGGCTGAATCATGGCAGGACGTGAGGAAGTGACGCTTCATCCTCATATTATAGGCCTGTGCGTTGTATGAAGCGAATTAAGGTTAGGTTATATTTACGAGGCGTTTCCCAAAAGTAAAGGTCTCCAAGCTCCTTGCGATCAAGTGTAATTTTATTTTCCGTTAGCTTATTTTCTTTCTGAGAATATTTGAACTTGCCGAATCGAACGTTTAGTGCAGAGGTTCCCAAACTTTTTTTCTCATAAACCACTGCAATAATTTTGATGGTTCCGGTGGATCCCCTGCAGCTATATTTCTACCATATTTCCAAAAATCGATAAAAATGTGAAGATTAGATCTAACTATGGAAATTTTCGTTGCGGCTAAGTTCCAACCACGAATTAACAGTTTTCGAACTGTTTAGTTTAAGCCTGTAGGCTAGATGAACTTTTACCATACAAAAAAAAAAAAATAAAATGGAGGCAATTTTGACAGCTCTGTGTAACAATTGGTGATTGAGGAAAAAACTGGTACATATCCATTAATGATAAATAACTCGAAATATAACAATTTAGAGAATAAAACAGTGGCATTTTTAATCAATAGATAGTCAACAAAACATTTGGTCCTTCGAGCCGGATTGTCAGTAAGTACAAGTGCAAATATTGTGATCAGTGAAATACGGTGGCAGTCGGAGACGGTGGTAAGAACATAAAATAATTTACTTTGATTCTGAAAATAAGAATAAATATTCTTCTCTCTACTACGAAGTACGGTTTTGAGATCATTTTTACCCTTTATCTTACACTATTTAAACATAATGACTGAAAGTGATGTGATAAAATCTGCTATCATTAATATTACCGATAGTTCGACGAAAATTCTCAAATTATATACATATACAAAGAAATGTGCAAAACAGAAAATCACAAAGGGTTATTTAGATACTCGGTTAGAGACATTAAACCAGTATTGGAACAATTATCAAAGATTACATGAACAAATTATTACAAATTTTGCTAAGTCATTGTTACAAGTTGCAGGGTATTCTTCTGAACAGAATTACGACATCACTGAGGAAGCATATATGGACTTAAAATCATTAATAACTGACTTATTATATGAATATAAACAATCAAAAAGTCAGCAATTTGATTATGTAAAGAGTAACAACCCTCATCCCGAAGGAAGGAAATTGAGACTACAACCTATTCCTATACCAACCTTTTCTGGGGATTACAATGAATGGATAAGCTTTAGAGACTTATTTCGATCACTTATTCATGCTGATGACAGTCTAACAAAAATAGAAAACATCATTATCTAAAGTCAAGCTTGTCCGGGGAAGCTGAACAATTATTAAAAAACATACCTCTTTCAGAAGCTAATTATGAGGATGCTTGGAGAAAACTTGAGGACAGATTTGATAATAAAAGGGTTATTGTAAACAACATACTCAACCGGTTTTTAAGTCAAAGAAAAATTACCACTGAATCTGCAAAAAACATAAAAGAATTATTAGATAATACCACTCAAAGTCTCACATCACTTAAGAATCTGAATATAGATACTTCCACATGGGATGCTATTATTGTATATATTGTTGTTTCAAAGTTAGACTTGGAATCGCACAAACTTTGGGAACAATCACTTGGAAACTCCACAAATATCCCTACTATTAATGAATTGATTTCATATCTAGAAAATAGATTCAGAACAATGGAAATGATTCATGTTACACCTATAAGAGAATCACAAAGAAAAGATATAAGCAAGAATGCATTGAATAATAGTAATAAAATTTCATTGAAAACATTTACTACCGAAATGAATACTGTTTGTACTTACTGCTCATAAAATCATTATATCTGCCACTGCAAGGATTTTGCTTTACTGGATATTCCTCAGCGCCAAGAATTTATAAAAAAGAATAACATTTGTTTTAACTGCCTAGTCAAAGGTCATTCAGTAAATCAATGTCGACAAAGCACAACATGCAAAAAATGTAGACGTCGTCATCACACATTGCTACATAATACAAATTTCAAAAAGCTTGATTCAGTAAAAGAACAACAAGTGCAATTACCTTCTGAACCTGGAACCACTAATGCTGTTTGTAATTTCAATTATAAAACTGAAATAAAAAACACACAAATAATATTAGCTACAGCTCAAATTGCATTAAAGGGAAATAATGGTCATACTTACATATTCCGAGCCCTTATTGATCAAGGTTCTCAGGCATCATTCATCACAGAAGCTGCTTCACAAATGCTGAATTTAGCACCTACTGCGATTCGTGGCAAAATCACTGGAAGAACAGATTCATCAGTGGTTATTACGAAATCTATAGTTACACTTACAGTCCATTCCACAAAAGATAGCTCATCATCTATTGAGGTAAATGCATATGTTTTGAAGAAACTCACCTCCTTGTTACCTTCACAACAAATTTCACAAGATTCCTGGCCCCCTTCTATGCAACTTGATCTTGCTGATCCCTATTTTCACAAGCCAGGGTCTGTAGACTTTCTACTTGGAGCTGATGTGCATGCACAAATTGTTAGGGAAGGTATACACAAATACAAGTCTCTTATTGCTGTAAATTCCTGTCTGGGCTGGTTGATTTCTGGAAAAGTCACACAACCGGAAACGCACAAACATAATGTTATTGTTATGCACACAAAATTAGAAGTGGATCAGTTGTTAAGACAGTTTTGGGAGATTGAAGAATATACTACACATAAAAGACATATGACAGATATCGAGACACAATGTGAGGAATACTTTAAAGCGTTACATTGTACGCTTACCTTTCAGTAATGACTCACTGACACAGCTTGGAGATTCACGATCGATTGCAGAACAACGATTACATTACATGGAGAAACGTTTCACAAATAAACCCGAGTTCCGCTATGATTACACAAATTTTATGAAGGAATATGAATTACAAAGTCTCATGATGAAAGTACCTGAAAAAGAAAGAAGTATTAATATGTCACAAATTTATTACTTACCTCATCATGCAGTACTCCGGCCGACGAGCCTGAGTACTAAGCTGCGTGTGGTTTTTGATGGAAGTGCTCTACCTACAAAAGGAAAAGCGATAAATAATGTGCTACTAACTGGGTATCCTTTACAACAAGACATTAGAGATTTAATAACACGTTAGAGACAACACAAAGTTTGTTTGGTGGCCGACATACAGAAGATGTACAGACAAATTCTTATAGCCAAAGAGGATGTTGACTACCAAAGAATTTTGTGGCGGGAAGACGTTACACAAGAAATACAAGAATATAGATTACTCACTGTCACATATGGTACCTCATGTGCACCTTTTTTAGCTATTCGCACCCTTCATCAGCTTGCTGAAGATGAGCAACATGATTTCCCTGCAGAGTCACAAATATTAAAGAGAGATCTGTATATGGATGACTTGCTGAGTGGAGCGGCAACTGAAGAAGAAGCGTCCCACCTGCAATGCCGCCTAACAGAGTTACTGGCGCGTGGTGGATTTCCCCTACATAAGTGGTCTTCTAATTGTGAATCCGTGTTAAGTCACATTCCTGAAAAGGATAAAGAAACAATTAGTGCAGTGAATATAAAAATTAATGATACAGTGAAACCCTTAGGTATTACTTGGAACTCGCAATCTGATAATTTTGAACTCAAACTTATCTTAGATTTTAACTATAAACTTATTACCAAGCGAAATGTATTATCTTCCATTGCTAGAACCTTTGACTGGCTAAGTCCAAAGTAGCTTCTGTTAAGCAGGTTTCACTTCCACGGCTTGAGCTCTGTGGTGCAGTGTTACTGGCCAAGTTAATGTGTGATGTTAAGACTTATCTTAAAATTCCTAATGAATGTGTATATGCATGGACAGACTCTACCATAGTTTTAGCATGGTTGCACAAGACTCCCAGCACGTGGTCTACATTTGTGGCTAACAGAACATCTGAAATTTTATCAATGACTAATAGTAATCAGTGGCATCATATTAATTCTGCTAACAATCCAGCCGATGTAGCCTCACGTGGTTTGAGTCCAGCTGAATTATTAAATTCTGAACTTTGGTGGGAAGGCCCACACTTTCTTAGGGAAAATAAGGACCTCACATTTAATAATTCAATCTTACCAGATACTATATTGGAATCTAAAGTGAAAATTTATTGTAATTTAAATTGCGACAATAATTATGTTATTTCACATTTAAATAGATTTTCTAGTTTATTGAAATTGGTTCGTGTTACTGCTTATTGTTATCGATTTGTAAATAAATGTAAGAATAAGATAGCCAAACTACAGACTACAGCATCTATACCACCATATTTAACTTCTTTTGAAATTGAATTTGCCTTCAGTGTTTGTATTCGTTTAGCACAATCACTCAGTTTCAGGGATGAAATTCAACTGTTAGCAAAGGGCAAGTGTGTTCACAAAACAAGTAAAATTTATGTTTTAAATCCCTTTTTGGTAGATAATGAAATTGTTCGTGTTGGTGGCCGGTTGGCTAATGCAGATATTCCTGATTATACAAAATGTCCCATACTGTTAGATTATAATTGTACTTTATCAAAGTTATTAGTATCCGATGCTCATTTGAAAACATTACATGGTGGTCCCCAGCTTACTTTAAATTACATTAGACAGAAATACTGGATTGTGCGAGTTAAGAATCTTGTGAGAATTGTAATTAAAAAATGTATTGTTTGTTTTAAGCAAAGAGCTGTACCGCTAACTCCTTTTATGGGAAATTTACCTAGCTTTAGAGTAAAGCCTACACGTCCTTTTTTGACTAGTGGTTTAGATTTTGCTGGACCGTTTAGCCTTAAGTTATATAGTGGTAGATGTAAGAAGTTTTCAAAAGCTTATGTAAGCTTATTTGTATGTACCGTCACTAAGGCCATCCACCTGGAATTAGTCTCAAATCTTACTTCTGCAGCGTTTATTGCTGCTTTTAAGCGTTTCACTTCTCGACGTGGTCACTGTAAGGATTTATGGAGTGACTGTGGCACGAATTTTGTGGGTGCCGCACGTGATTTAGACAAAGCTTTTAATACCCTTATATCTCAAACAGTCACCGAAATATCGGAGTTGTTATCCAATGATCAGACTACCTGGCATTTCATACCGCCTGGTGCCCCCCACTTTGGAGGTCTCTGGGAATCGGGAGTAAAGTCTGTAAAGGGACACCTGAAACGTGTAATTGGACAGACAAGTCTTACTTTTGAAGAGTTTGCCACACTATTATACCAAGTTAAGCTTGTGTAAATTCACGACCACTTACCTTAATAAATAATTCTCCTGATGCACCTCATTTAACACCCGGACATTTTCTTATTGGAGAACCTTTATAGCAGTACCTGAAGAGCCACTGATTAATGCTCAAGTTTCACCTTTGGACAGATGGCACATTGTACAACGTATGGTTCAATGCTTGTGGAAGCATTGGCAAATCGAATACCTTACTACACTGCAACAACGTTATAATTGGACTAAACATTGTCAAAATATTGAACTGGGTACTGTAGTCCTTGTGAAAGATGACAGATTACCACCAGGAAAATGGCTTATGGGTCGGGTTGTGCAGAAGCATCCAGGGTCTGATGGTATATGTAGGGTAGTAACTTTACAATATAAAAATAATCTATTCAAACGACCTGTAGTAAAATTATGCCCTTTCCCCTTGGATGATTCTAACCAAGTTCATAGTTAAGTGATATTCATTAATATGTGTAAGTTATATTGTTGTATTGTACTTTGAGTAAGTTACATTTTGTGCTGTTTAAGGACTCATACAGTCCTTGGGCCGCTGGATGTTTAGTTTAAGCCTGTAACTTTTACCAAACTAAAAAAAAAAAAAAATTTAAATGGAGGCAATTTTGACAGCTCTGTGTAACAATTGGTGATTGAGGAAAAAACTGGTACATATCAATTAATGATAAATAACTCGAAATATAACAATTTAGAGAATAAAACAGTGGCATTTTTAATCAATAGATAGTCAACAAAACACGAACTAAAAATGGAATATGCAAGTTTTTACAAGTAACAGTCGCTGAGCTTCTTGAAATATTATCTGCCTGCATTGTTTGGTAAAGTCAAGCCAGCCTTTTTACTCATAAATCATTAGTTATTTATTTGTTAATCGGAGGTACATTACTTACCAAACCAGCTTTTAGTTCTTCACCATCGAAACCAGATAAATTTTCGTGGACCCCCGCTTACGAAATGTGAACCCCCGTTTCTTTGTCACGCTAACGTAGACCCCTGTTGACTCTCCCTTGAACCCCTGGGGGGTCACCTGGACCACTTTGGGAATCAGTGGTTTAGTGCCTTCATGACACTCGAACAAGATGAGCACGTCAACTCGAGATCTCCATCAGCCCCCTATCCATGATCGCTCAAAACAATATTAAAACCGCCCTATGAGCGGGACGGCGCTATACGCAGCAAGAGCGGTGTCTCTGTTTCAATATTGTTTTAACCTTGATATAAGCGATCATGGTAAGGCCCATACTCAGTGTGAGCTTCGCGTGGTAATACATTTTCTTCACTCAGCCCCCCCTAGCATGACCACCGAAACACGATATGATAAAACGATATATCGATATGAACTGTTAAAATAGTTGGATTTTACACCTATTTTGAAGTTTTGAGTATATTTTGGATATTGGTATTGTTATATTGACTATTGTTAATATATTAATGTCGATAAAATTTCAAGGACGTCATTTTAAGCAACATAATATGTTGACAGTTCATATCGATTTATCGTTATATCATATCGCGTTTCGGTGTTCATGCTACGGGGGCAGGGCTTAAGCTATCAAAATCAAAATCAAAAATCAAAATATTTTATTCAACTTGGATTTTACAATCTCTTTTGAAAGTCAAGGAAGCTACGCCAATGGTTCACAAGTCTACTGTACTTGTACTGGAAAGAACCAGCAAGAAAACCAGCAAGGGCTATTTTTTTCTCCCTGTATTGTTACAGAGTCGTCAATTGGAAGCTGACCTCAAGGCAAAAATTTGAGCTCAACTTCCATAACAAATGTAGATTTGTCAGTTCTCTTCTTAGTACAACGTTACCAATACTACTTAATGAATAGTTATACACAACAACACGATTATTTACATTATTATCATTAATAATTTCTTCAAATTAACACCAGGCATTGGCATCTTGTAAATAATCGTTGACTTTATAATATCCTTTACTCATCAGAGTCTTTTTTACATGCGCTTTAAACTTATCAAAAGGCAAGTCAGTTACATTTTGTGGGACTTTGTTGTAAAAAGTTATACATTTCCCCATAAATGAGCTTCTAGTTTTTTGGAGCCTGTACGTTGGAACGGCAAGTTTATTTTTATTTCTTGTGTTTAAATGGTGAAGTTGGAAATTGGTTTCAAATATATTATAATTTTTATAGACATAAATCAAATTTTCATAAATGTACTGTCCTGCTAAAGTCAATATGTTAATTTCTCTAAATAAATCTCTAAGAGAGTCTCTTGCTCTTAAATTATAAATAGCGCGAACCGCTCTTTTTTGAAGTACAAAAATACTTTCTATACTAGCAGCTGATCCCCACAGAAGTATTCCATATGACATGATGCTATGAAAATAACTAAAGTAAATTAATCTTGCCGTTTCAACATCAGTAACTTGTCTTATTTTTTTTACTGCATATGCTGCAGAACTAAGTCTGTTTGCCAAGGACTCAATATGTGGATCCCACTGCAATCTAGAATCTAGAGTAATACCCAAGAATTTTGTAGAATCGACGAATTCAACAATTTGGTTGTTCATTTGCACAATAGTATCAACTTTTCTTACATTTGGCAATGAGAATTTAATACATTTAGTTTTACTTGAATTTAATGATAAATTATTTACTGAACCAATGCAATACTTTAGAGAGAGTACTATTTACAACGTCAGTATTTCCGTTTCCTCTGTCAACCTTAAATATTAAAGAAGTATCATCTGCAAATAGCACCGTATCGCACAAACTATTAGTGAAGTGTGGGAGGTCGTTAATGTAAATTAAGAAGAGCAAAGGTCCCAATATCGAGCCCTGAGGCACACCCATAATTATGAGTGCACCAGCAGATTAGATTTGTTAATGACAACTTTCTGGACTCTACTGGACAAATAAGACTCAATAAGTCTAATTGCTTCTTCAGAGACACCATAATATTTGAGTTTATTTAAAAGAGTCTGGTGACCAACGCAGTCAAAAGCCTTCGATAGGTCACAAAATATACCAATCACATCCTGTTTACGCTCCCAAGCAGCAAAAATGTGTTTAAGAAGGGCAACTCCAGCATCTGTAGTGCAACGACCTTTAGTAAAACCAAACTGATTCATATGTAATATGTTGTTACTTGAAAAATAACCTGTTAGCTGATTAGACATAATTTTTTCAAATATTTTACTAAGAGCTGGTAAAATTGAAATTGGTCGATAATTTGAAGGATCGTTTTTATTTCCCGATTTAAATAAAGGTATTAATTTGCTATTCTTCATAAGGTCAGGGAAGATACCTTCATCAATACATTTATTGAATATAAATGCGAGTTGGGGAGCAAGTTCCTTTATCACAGATTTGATCATGTTGGTCGAAATACCCCAAAGGTCTTCAGTGTTTTTTGTACTGATCATGCGGAATGTTTTCAAGATAGTGTCGGCGTCAATGTGACAGAATGTGAAGCCATTGTTGCACTTTTCTACACTCTGTGACAAGAGGGCCACAGCTGCATCGGGGCACGAGTTGAGACTACTTGTAGTTTCTATGGGTATATGGGAGAAAAATTCTTCGAATACATTGGCAACTGCAATGTCCGAATTAACTGTAATATTATTGACTTCCAGTGAAATCGAATTTACTGAGCTTTTAGATTTCCCGGTTTCCTGGTTAATGATATTCCAGGTGGTCTTTACTTTATTTTTTGATAAGCTAATTTTGTTGGTTATATACATAGCTTTTGCGGACATGCACACTTTCTTAAATGTTTTGGAATAGTTTCTAACAAAATTTATGAAATTACGATCATTTGAGGTTGCTTTTAAAGCATATAGTTCAAATAGTTTCCTACGGCTTTTATATATGCCTGGCGTAGCTCAGTCACTAAATTTCTTTCTTCCGTTATTGACCTTAATTACTTTTCCTTAAATATACTATTACATTCATCTTTAACTATATGAAAAAAAATATTATACAGATTATTAGCGTTGTTCCCCTCGAGCAAATTACTAGTTTGATAAATAATATTTCTTTTGAGTTTCTCCATACCGCGTTTGGTTATAGGCCTACAAGTAATCTCACGTATAGAACAAACATGATGGTGCTCGAATGAAGCTAGTTGCCCGCTATGGTCAGAGTTAATACAATTAATAATTAACTTCTCTTGTACTTTACAGTTACAGAAGATGTTGTCTAAACAAGTTGCAGATGTAACTGTAATGCGGGTAGGTTCGTGAAATACATAATCCATATTAAATGATTTAAATAAGTTAATAAATCTACTAGATAGTTGTGATTTCTCTAAGATATTTATATTAAAATCACCACAAACAATATTTTTTTTAGATTTTCTATATACTATTCTTAAGGCATCCTCCATAGCGGACTCAAACTCTGAATAATTTCCAGAGAGGGGTCTGTAGACACATATTATAATGAAGTTATCAAGTTCCACACAAGACAACTCAATAGTTCGTTCAATAGCGAGTGAAACAATGTCTTTTCTTTCCTTAAATTGAATGTTGTTATGCATAATTATCAAGGATCCACCTCTAATGGCAGTTTTCCTAGTAAATGAACTCACAATCTTGTAATTATCTAAACTTACTAATAATTCATGACTTTTCAGCCAATGTTCTGTAATACAAAGTATATCAATGCTTTCAAAATCTAAAAATAAATTTATTTCTAAGTCTTTACCGGAAAAGCCTTGAATATTTTGATGTACAATCCGTAAATAACTAGGCTTATCTTTGGTATACTAAATTTCATCTAAATTTTCTCATCGATTTAGACTTAAAAACGTAACAGACAGGTAAGTAAGAAATAAGCGTTCAGTATCAGCGTTCCGATATTGCCTTTTAGTGCGTAGTGCGAATTGCTGGTACTTAATATTTTGGTTCTCAGGCCCATATTACAAGCCGCTTACCACAGGCGACCGAAAATAATTATTGTGGGGAATTTAATTATTCTGTAATGGAATCCATATGTTTTGGTGCATTGCGGACGCAATGTTTTCATAGGTGCGTCGAGAATACAGCAATTAGTTTATAAATGAAAGCGCTTATTAGTCATATTAATGTTTGCTCACTTCGCATTATGGTAGGCTATTAATCAAATATATTTCCTATATTATTTAAAACTAGCTTTTGCCCGCGACTTCGTCCGCGTGGAAGTCCTTTTTTATTGATTCCCTCAAGGAATTATTTCAGGGATAAAAACTATACTTTATCCTTCCCCACCGCTTAAACATAATTTGGTTATTGATTCCCCGTACAAACTTCCACCCCCTTTTCTCCCCCTTAAGGGATTATTTCTGCAACAAAAGCTATCCTATACCCTTTCATGGGACTTAAACTATGTCTGTACCAAATTTTATCTAAATCGGTTCAGTAGTTTAGGCGTGATTGCGTAACACACAGACAGACAGAGTTAGAATATTATTATCTTAATCTAAATTGACAAGGACTGTGATATTGATGACGTTGCTATGATGTTGCTATGTCATAGATAGGTACGTTTATTTTTTGTTTATATGTTGTTGATGTTTTCGAGTCATCATGTTTGTTTTTATCAAAACAGGAAAGCTTTTTGTTTTCATCTCACCTGATGGTAACTGACCATAAGGCCGAAGGTGGAAGCGGGCTCCTGGACTCATCAACAACTGAGGACTATCTTACCTCTTTTTTTTTTAGAACTTAACAATGTTATCATCATTGTTATTATGACAAACTTAGGTAAAACGCTGGTAGCTAACCAGCCGAGCTCGGAAACCTTAGCTTCAACTAAGCCTGAGAATCAAGCCCCGCGGATCTCCCTACAAATAGTGGTCTAATCTATATGGAGGCAGTTTAAAGTGTCACAAATCACAGTATTTGTCTCTGAGGTTCATCATCATCATCATTTCAGCCAAGAGACGCCCACTGCTGGACATAGGCCTCCCCCAGGGATCTCCAAACCGATCGGTCCTGCGCCTCCCGCATCCAGCGGCTTCCCGCGACCTTTACCAGATCGTCGGTCCACCTTGTGGGGGGCCTACCAACGCTGCGTCTCCCGGTACGCGGCCGCCACTCAAGGACCTTTCCGCCCCAACGGCCGTCAGTCCGGCGAGCTATGTGTCCTGCCCACTGCCACTTAAGGTTTGCAATTCTTTGGGCTATGTCGGCGACTCTAGTTCTTCTACGGATCTCTTCATTTCTGATGCGATCGCGTAGAGAAACCCCGAGCATAGCCCTCTCCATTGCCCTTTGAGTGACATTGAGCCTTCTGATGAGACCCATTGTAAACGGCCACGTCTCAGTTCCGTACGTCATCACTGGCAACACGCACGAATTGAAGACTTTCGTCTTAAGACACTGCGGTAGATTGGCCGAGAATATGCTGCGTAGCTTCCCGAACGCTGCCCAGCCGAGTTGGATTCGTCGATTTACCTCTTTCTGGAAGTTGGACTTACCGAGCTGGACTATTTGTCCCAGGTAAACATATTCGTCAACAACTTCCAGTGTAGAGCCGCCAACCTTCACAGGAGTGGGTACTACATGGGAATTCACCATAATTTTGGTCTTGTCCATGTTCATTTTAAGACCCACTTGTTGGGAAACTCTACAGAGGTCTTCGAGCATTGTGCCTAGATCTTCCACGGTCTCAGCCATGACTACGATATCATCGGCAAAACGAAGGTGAGTCATGTACTCGCCGTTTATGTTGATGCCGAGTTCTCTCCAGTCCAAAAGCTTAAATACATCCTCCAGCGCAGCTGTGAACAGCTTCGGCGATATAACGTCACCTTGTCTCACACCGCGCTGAAGTCGTATTGGTTTCGAGTTCTGGTCCTGAAGGCGGACTGACATAGTGGCGTTTCCGTACAATGACTTCAACACTTGGATATACCTTGTTCTTGTTCGGGAGGCTGGAAGTCGTCAAACCTGCGCACGAGACGATTCGTGATGACTCTCGAGAACAGCTTGTATACATGACTCAGGAGCGTAATGGGTCTGTAGTTCTTCAACTAGGCCCTGTCGCCCTTTTTAAAGAAAAGTGCCACCACACCCCCGTGCCATGCTTTAGGCGTAATGCCCTCGAGTATGATGGAGTTAAATTGCTTCTGCAGCGCTTTCCGGGCTGGTAGTCCACCCGCTTTCAAAAGCTCAGCTGTAACTCCATCATCACCCGGTGCCTTGTTGTTTTTTAGCTGTTTGAGAGCCACACTAATCTCGTACAGGCTGACGTCCGGGATGTCTTCGGTGTAATGCCGGATCAATTTGGCTCTAGGGTCTGTAGCCTGAATGACAGGTGCCTGCGATGTTGTGTAAAGCTGTCCATAAAAGCGTTCAATCTCAGCCATAAGCTCAGGTCGAGACGTGACGACTCTGCCGTCCTCTGTCTTCAGCTTCGTCAGCAGACTCTGACCGAGTGACAGATCTCTTGCGAACACTTTGGAGCCCTTGTTCCGCTCGATGGCTTCCTTAATACGTTCTGTATTAAATCGGCGTATGTCGCGAGTCAGAGACTTCGAGATCTGTTTGTTGAGTCGCCGACGAGCATCTTCAGAGGACTGCAGACCCATCCCACGCCTTTCTTCCATCAGCTTAATTGTCGGCTCTGAGATCTTGCTCCTTTGCTTGGTACGGCTGGGTTTGAAAAACTTCGAACCCACCGTAAGGACAGTTTCCACAAACCTGTCATTATATGTGTCCACATCCGTGCAATCCACCAGGCAAGCGAACCGATTCTGCAATTCGAGTTGAAAGCGCTCGGGGTTTTGGATCTGGATGGCTCCAGGACGGAGCGTTGACTTCATCAGTCGATACCTCTCAGCTTTTACATTAAGATTCAATGCGCCTCTCACCATTCGGTGATCGCTTCCCGTGTTGAACGCATTGATCACTGAGACGTCATTGAATAAGCGAGTCTTAGTCGACATGATGAAGTCAATCTCATTTTTTGTCACGCCATCCGGACTTTTCCAGGTCCATTTTCGATGCAGCCGTTTTTTGAAGAAAGAGTTCATCATATAGAGTCCCTCTCTCTCCATGTAATCGGCTAGCATTTGACCACGGTAGTTCCGGATTCCACCTCCAAATTGCCCCACTTTCAACTCACTATCGCCGCGCTTGCCTAGCTTTGCGTTGAAGTCTCCCATGACAACGGTGTAATGAGTCTTGGAAGCATGTATTGCCCGAGAAATGTCCTCATACATAGCTTCCACTTCCTCGTCGGAGTGTTTCGAGGTCGGGGCGTATACCTGTATGACCTTCAGCGAATACCGTTTGGTAATTCTGAGTATAAGGTACGCCACCCTATTCGACACACTTCCGATCTGTACAACGTTGTTCACAAGAGACTTGTGGACGATAAATCCGACACCACCTTGGGACAGGTCTTCGCCCTCCCGGAAATAGAGCAGGTTGCCGGATTTGAGAACCATCGTGTCCTCACCCTTTCTTCGGACTTCGGACAGTCCCACTATACTCCAGCGAATCCTGCTCAATTCCTTTTCGAGTTCCAGCAGCTTCTCCTCGGTCCGCAGTGTGCGCGCGTTATATGTGGCCAGGGCCAAGGTCGTCTGACGGGGGATCTCCGCAGCCCGGGGATTCTTTGCACCCCAGGTCCCAGTACCGCGCCGACGTCCGTCACCGCCGGCACGGCCTCCAGAACCGCCGGGCACTTGGGGCCTTTGTTTAAGGTTTGGGTTCATGGGGGGGTTTTGGGCCATCTCCCACCACGCTGGCCCAGTGCGGGTTGGTGGGGAGCGCCAGAGCCTCGTCTGTTATAGAGCAGGGTGCACCGCGTGCAGGTGAGGTTGGCTTGGGTCCCGATAGATGGTATTTGGAACCCCTTGCACCCCACTCGCACTCTGAGGTTGAGCACCCTAATTACTTATTTTAAATTAGGATCGACTCTGGAGACCATTTTATGTTAAGAATTCATGATTATCAAAAATTACCCAATGATGCCACTACGATCTACAATGTGTTGAATTTCGATGTATGTTTTGGAGTGAATAATACAACATGTTGTATTCATAAGAGGGATAGAACACTAACAATATTCTACCTCTGAATTTCTGCTTGACGTTATTCTCTTGAAGAGCGTCGGTGGCGCTGTGGACTCGGATCCGGGGTTCAATCCTGCCATGTAACAATGTGTTTTTCGTTTTTCGAATTTCATATGTGCATTTTATCTGAAGCTCAGACGGTGAAGGAAAACATCGTGAGGCAATCTGAATACATCTGCGATGAAATTCAAAGGTGTATATGAAGTCGATCAATCCGCACTGGACCAGCGTGGTTGAATAAGGCCTAGAAAGAAAGAAAGAAAGAATCTTTATTTGCAAGAATATGGTAAATATAGGTTCTTACAGTTTGGTTCCATCATATTCTGTCGAATTCATCAACGTGCAAATGTCATGGGTATTATGTCGGCGTTAAAAATGTTATAATTATTGTTAAGCAATGTCAAAAATAAATCAATGCTATGTTACAAATGTCAAAAATATAAATTTTATGTCAGAGATAAATGTTTGTCAATTCTAAACCCAAGCAATATCAAATTAGTGTTCATAATAACATTTTAAAGAATTCAAACTAACGGCAATGTCAATACAATAATAGTCAATAATGAAAAAAAAATTAAAACTGTTCAGATAAGTACTCTCCAACACTGTAATATCCTTTAGACAACAACATGTTAAATAAAGCCTTTTTAAATTTCGAGAATGTGAGATTTGTGATATCCGTCGGTAGTTTATTGAAGATTCTGATCGCCATACAATATGAATTTTTAGAAACGATTTTTAACCTTTGATATGGTGTATATAGACTATTACCTTTTCTACCTCTGTACACGTGTAAATCGCAATTCATTTTAAATAAGTGAATGTACTTTTTCACAAATAAACACATCTCAAAAATGTATAGACTAGGAAGTGGCAAAATTCGCAATGCCTTAAATAATGGCCTGCAGCTAGTAAGAAAGTCTACATCGTATATAGCTCTTATACATTTTTTTTTGACTTTAAAAAGGACGTCTAGATTTACTGAGTTTCCCCATAGCACGAGACCATAACGCAATAGTGACGCTACGTATCCATGATAGGCAGATATTGCAGCCTCTTTTGATACAATCTGTCTTATTTTTCTTAGGGCATATACAAATCTATCAAGTTTGATTGCTATCATGTCAATATGAGACTTCCAGTTACACCCTAACTTTGGTCAGGTTCGAGGCCCACGGTGGGGACGTATATGAGTTGTGATGATGTTATCCTCTCGGACGTCCATGATATATATTTATGTATCCTGGACATAAATTGGAAACACTGAGGCACTTTTTTATCAAACCACTTCAAGTTACATATTTGCGTCAGAATTTAAACCTGTTTCTTCAAAAATCTATATTATTTTATTAGAAAATTTAATCAACCATAGTTTGGTGTAAATTTTATAACAACGTTGATTTTTCCAGCGTGATACAAAAATAAACAAGACTCAAAACTTTGGCGACAAACACTGGCTATTGGCCAAAGCTGTAGAGAGCAACATTTTTCATTTGTCAATTGCAAAATAAGCCTGCAACAGTAAAATTCTTATCTATGTCCACATTTTGGGAGCATGTTGTATATTCGAAACGATTTTTCGAGTTTTTGCGCTACATTTTGAGTAACAGTGAAATGATGCGATCGAGTGTAATCTGTAAAATTAAAAAAAAAATACTTTTTTAAATACAAGCTTTTAGTACTCGTCAATAAGAATCAAACGAGCCCTAACTCAATGGGGTTGTGTCGTTTTGTTGCGGAGTTCCCATGGCCACCTTCCAGCTCCTGCATGACATAAAGCTGATGTACAGCTTCATGTCATCATAATTTTGCAATGTCACCAAATTTCAGCTCAATCGGAAACCGATACGTGGATCAAATTTAACTTGCTAGATTTCATTACAGACACCGGGACAGGGACAGGTGACCGTAAATAAAATCTTGTAAAGAACTAATGTTGCGGGGTCACCTAATCGATTGCGCCGATATTGATAGTAGGAATTTTGATTGAAGTTGACTCCAAATAAATATAATCTATTTAATTTGTCTCCAGTTTTGAGTAAAAATATATATAAAAAAGATGAGTTAAAATATGTAGATGGTGCGTGAAACAGTGGAACAGTTGACAGCGCAATGTCGATTCGTGCGCCTTCTTCCGTTGGCTGAGGTTAATGTGTGACTTCATAGGCATTGGGCTTGAACCACAGACGTATGAAAGGAAGTTGGAAGAGGAGCAATCGCACTATTTACCAACGTTTGAACCAAAACCAAAACGTTACCGTTCCCATATGTATTGACATCTGACTGCTGTCAAGGTGTTGTCAAAATGTATGGGAACGGAAACGTTTCTGATTGACACAAGAAGCGTTCGGTTTGAGGAAACGTAAACACTCAGAATAATATTATTCTTCTGAGCGTGACGTGACAAAAGTTGCATTTTTATCTGTTTTCGTTATCCGTTCGGATAGCTGAAAAAATGACAAAAATGGCATTGCGAGCTTCCAATTTTGCCCTAGCTCTCGAAGAGGGTCAAATTGGGTCAAACGTGGAAGTTTTTGACATTTAATAGTTTTGACATTTACTAAACGTAATATTTTTGACACGATTGAATTAGTTTTAACGAAATAAAAATATTTTCATTATTAAATGGAAATTATGATCGTTAGTCATGATTTCATGAAGCAAGCTTATTACGTCATAATACATCCCGAATCTGGAAACTGAAAATAAAAATTAGGTTATAACCAAAAAATACTGCAGTATTTTGAAATATTTTTTTTAGTTTTTTTTTTATACACGGTGTAAAAAAACCAATCACAAAGCCCGCGTCTACGCATTCAGACCATTAAAATTTTAATATAAAAATGTTTTTTTATGGGAGACGAAATTAATTTTTTAAGGTTTTAAAAAACAACTGCTAAAAGTACTACGCAATGGTACGTGCGCTCGCGATTTCGTCTCTGCGAGCTGTCGGCTCGCGGCGACAATAGACAGCGTCTCTGTTGTTTCCGGTATGATAAAAAAGTAATCCTGTATAATAAATAGCCCTTAAAAATACCTTACGGGACTTTTTCCGTAAGGAACGACTCGCCCGCACTTAATACATCCTTGCGGGCAACCCATAAGTATCTCTCGGAGCAAGGCATCCTTCTTCCTTCCCGATTTAAAACCAAACAAGAGCACTAGCCAATAATTTATTGGTCAGTTGCGTCCCTAACAAGGAAATTTACGCACACATTACATTAGCCCGGCGGTTTATTGCGGTGAGGTCCAAAAGAAAATGTGCTCCTAAATAAATTCTGTTTAGACGGCTCGCCAGCTACGCGGTAGTTCGGGCGTATGTAGTAGATATGGGATTGTTCTATGAGTGGACTTACGATAGATTATAGTCAACTTTGTACTTGTGTATGTGTGACGTGATTCAAGCTTCAGATGTATTTTTTATACAAGAAAGAGGAGACTGCACGGCCACAGAATATGATTTTGGTTCATATACCGGGTGTAACTGAACACCCCAATAACATTTAAGGGGCATATAAGTTAGATACTAAATGGACCTTCGGCGCTTGTCTGAGACCTGGAAGTCCAATACTTTCAGAGTTATTTGATTTTAAACTGAAAGCAAAAACTTTCAAGTGACAACCATAATCAGCTCTTAACACAAAAGAAATATAAAAACAAAATGGCACGTGACAGACGTGAGCGTAGTATTCCTCGTACGCTTACATAGGGCTGTCAGCACTTAATACCAAAAAATAATTTATTTAGTTCGTATGGGAAAAGAAAGTAAGTTAAGGAAAAATATACGGGCTAACACCCTAATATTTTTCCTAGAGAATCTTTACTTCTGATGGATTCATACCCTTAAATATTATTGGGGTGTTCAGTTACACCCTGTGTAAGGAATTCTGGTGGTTTCCTATTCCTCTCAGGATATTGACGCTCATGCGTTTTTGGCAGAATCCGGTTCTGGCAGAATAATCAGCGCCACAGCTTGCTGCGGCAATATGCTGAGTCAGATCGGTTTCGCTTGCACAGTGCACTACAAGCAGTCACTAATACGTTTTTTCTATGTTCCTAGTTTTTACGGTGTATATGTCAAAAGCCTTGTATCTGTACTGTGTAAATGAATAAATGATTTACCTATCTAACCATCATGCAGTGGCGCTTTGATGTCTTCCACACAAGTTTCATACAAATCGCACTTTCATTTACGGAGGGGATTTGGGATAGAACTGGATGATAGGTGTACAAATGGGTCAGAACGTGTAAGAGCGAGATTACACCATCAGTATTTTATCAGTCTGATCCATCAGTCTGGTATGATTGACGCCAGAATGATCGTGTGACCCAGTGACTGACGAAATACTGATGAATTTTCGCTAGTCCAGCGGAGACTGATGAAATACTGATGCCAGACTGATGGATCAAACTGATAAAATACTGATGGTGTAACCAGAGGCTTTGTCTCCAGGTTTGCTAATGGGAAGCCTGTTTAGTTTGACGTGAGAGTTTGACACAATATGATGATACTTCAGCAGTCTTATTCACAAATCTTCGGAAACGAGCCGAATCCATTCGACAAATGCTATTCAGAACGCAAACGAATCGACTTCGGAACGCCTTCGGAAAGTCATTCCGAAGGTGTTCCTAAGTTTTTATATCATTAAGAAGCGACATAAACATGTCTGGAGAGAGCTTAAAATTTTTGGAAAAGTGTGGTCATCATTATAACATTTTATACCATACGAATATTAAAATTTTGATAAACACTGACTGTTACATTTTCGATAAAGTTTCTGACAGCAAACTGACCTCGGCAATGTTTCCAAAACCTAATGTCATAAGAAACGAAATGAAATGTCAATAATATTCGATTCGACTTTTGTGAATAGGTCCTCGACGGAAACTTTCCGAATCGCTATGAAAACTTTTTGAATCGAGACGGAAAATTCGTTTCCGATATTTGTGAATTGGTTGCTGAATAGCATTTGTCGAATCGAACGGACACGGAAACGAATCGATCTGGCTCGGTTCCGAAGATTTGTGAATAATGCTGCTGTAGATTAAAAATGAAACAAATTCAGAGGAATAATTAGTTAGTACTAATAATTTCGTATAATGATTATTACATTAACACTACTAATTATATAGGTATCTTTCAGACTTAACAACATAATGGTTATTATGTTCGGTTAAACTGATTATTTAATTATCAAAGCAAATTTGGATATTTATCTAACATCTATTATACAATGCCGGCACACAATATTAACCTGAAGATACCTCGGGCACTTCGTAAGCTAGCGCGAAGCCCTCGGGGCGAAATAATAGCCCTTATCTGCCACAAAAATCTTCATTGTCGAGCTCATAATTATAATGGAACAAAAACATTTTGCCAGAAAAATAAGTACGCAGCTAAGCTGAAATTTTCGTTGATTGAAAGATGAAACATAATTAATCCTGTTATTTAAATGGCGTTTCTCGTCTTTTCCATTGACACGGGTTAAAATAGAAATTCACGGGTGAAAAATGTCCGGACCGATCAAAGTTTTTGGGCTGCCATCTGAAGTTACAGGTAGTTAGCGAACGTCAATCAATTTCAAATATTTGAATTTAGAAATTTTTACTCGCTCCATCGGTTAGTTCAAAAATTTTATTCTTTTTTCCAGGACGATAAGGGAGCTTTCACTGTCTAAAGCTTGTAGCAAATCACTCTAAATTTGTTTCGTTACTATGCAGAAATAAAATTTTGTTGAGAGCTTAAGTAAAAGTTAATCTTATTTAAAACACATCTCAAATCCGCGCGCATGAAACATGTTCCTGACCTTGTATATTGTTTTTATTACCTAATAAAATCTATTACATTGTTCGCCTCATTGTGTAAATCAGAATTTCACTCGTTTGCAGCCATAATAAAAAAGATATTTGTTGAAAATGCGAGTAATTGTTTACTGTGAGTGCTGAGTACTGAATGCTGACTTAATATCATTAATTATAGACAACTAGCATTACTTTACGCTGCTTCGCCCGCGTTGTTTTTGTTTTCCCGTGGGAATTATATAATTTCCCATATGAAAAATAATTTTGTAGCCTATATTAATCGGGGATAATGTAGCATTCTAATGGCGTAGGAATTTTAGAAATCGGTCTAGTAATTTTTAAGTTTATTCATTAAATACATACATACAAATCTTTTCTCTTTATAATAATAGTGTAGTGTAGATAATTGAATCACGAGATGAGTTAACGCATAGGTATATGTATTACTCGCTACTCGCACTATACTTACTTTAGTATCACTCGTATATTTTGTTACATTCAAAGTGACTACCAGTTGTATTTACTTTTAATCATATAAGATACATGTGAAAATTAACTTTGTAAATATAGATCATTTACAAAGTTAATTAGAAGAAACCAAAATAAGACCTTCCGAGTTTCTTGCCTGTTCTGCTCATGATGGGTTACCCTATTTTTGAACAGGTATAGGGTCACCATTTATTCTTCTTCTAATTGCATTTGCGGACATCGTCGGATGTGTGCACATACCAGGTTTAATAAATCATTATTCTCTCATTACAATTTTTAAGTTTGTTTTTGATGCTAATAAGTTCCTATGAAGAGCTTTTCTTGTCTTTCTTAATATATTAAATTCTCGTGTCACAGTGTTTGTAACCAAACTCCTCCGAAACGGCTTGACCGATTTTTATGAAATTTTCTGTGTTACATATTCGATGGGTCTGATAATAGGTCGTAAACTATTTTTTATGGGTCGAAAGGGGTGTTTTTTTTTAATTATTACGGCGAAACGTAGTTTGCGGGTACAGTTAGTATTTAATAAAATTTTAAATTTTCATTCTTATTTTAATACATCAGAATATAATCAAAATTAATCTTATTTAAAATTTGACTATTTACAGGCAAGATAATTGCTCTCGTATCTATATTATACTTATCTACACTTACTAATATTTATAAAGCTGATAAGTTTGTTTGTTTGGTTGAACGCGCTAATCTCTGAAACTACTGGTACGAATTGAAAAAATATTTTTGTTTTTGAAAAATTACCCAGCACATTTGACAGGATGCGACAAAAAGGTCATGGAGCTAAGTTTCAATTTGACGTTTTCCAGTGTATGTGAAAGCATATGGATTGTTTTTACTTACGAAAGTAAAAACAATCCATATGCTTTCACAGTGGTAAAAAAATAAATGTTAACTATGACAACCCTATTAGCGCGATAGCGGTCACTCATAGAACGAATCGCGCACGCGGACCATTGTACGCGCGTACATAATTAGCCACCACATTTGACACGATACGACAAAAAGGTATCAGTAGAGCTAAGTTTCAATTTGACGTTTTCCAGTGTATGTTTAATACTTACGAAAGTTCCATATCATTTCCTTTCACAAAAGTAAAAATAAATGTCAACTATGACAACCCTATTAGCGCGATAGCGTGTACACTCGTCGAACGAATCGCGCACGCGGACCATTGTACGCGCGTAATTACCCAGCACATTTGACGCGACGAGACAAATAGGTCGCGGCGACGCTTAATTTAAATCGGCTTGTACCTCTTTGTCGGAGGATTTATTTGCGGATCAGGTAAAAAGGACATAGCAGGGCCGGCGTTTAAGGGCTTTATAATTGTTTCGATGATTGCGGGTCATCTGTGGATGGCGTGCAAAAAATTGGTCAGCGACAACTGGAATCCGGGGAAATCCGCGCGATCCGAGCTCATTAAAACTAAATTAGGCTTTGGGAATGAACTGGGTCGTTTACCTACTTAAGTAATCAAGGCCTACTAAGAAAACCTTTTGGTAGACACAGCCTAGCTATATTTACCATTGACGCATAGATTACATAAATAAAATATTCGTACCTACTTCTTCACAGTTTGAATTAGCGTTGATTTCATTTATTATTATTCTTTCGATTTCTATTCATCTTTAATACTTACAAATGAAAGTGCTTGTAAATCCACTGCGCAAATCACACTTCAGCGTACGTATTGCACGGCTGTACGCAGCTTCACGTAACACGATACAATCCGCCGATTGTCGATTAAACCGGTTTATTTAGGTTATAGTAAAGTCCTTAAAACGTTCGCCTCTTTAACTACTAACGGTGGCAGACGAGCAAGTAGCCCACCTGATGGTAAGTGGTAACCACCGCTCATAGACATCTGCAATGCCAGGGGCATAGGAGTTGGACATATCGTAGCGCTCAGGAAACACCGCAGCTGGGAGTTCGTTCCAGATTCTGTACGTACGTAGAAGAAATGAACGCTGAAGCCGAACTGTGCTAGACCAGATTGGTTCCAGGTGGTACGGATGAACTCTACTGCGGTGGTGGGTGGTGCGATGGTGAAAAGGTGAAGAAGACACCATTGCAAACAGTTCCTCAGAGCGCTCTCTGCTATAGAGCCGATAGAGCACGCAAATAGAACCAAAGTCTCTCCTTTGCTCCAGCGTCTCCATTGAGGATCACCGACGATGCGGAATGCACGCCTTTGCAGAGAGTCAAGAGGGTCGAGCTGATATTTGAGAGCTCCTGCCCAGAGGTGCGAGCAGTTCTCCGGAGGCCCAGAGGTGCGGGCGAATGTGTTTTTAATAGCATCAGCCGCTGGCTAGGAGTGAAGTACTGCTTTGCAATGTTCAGGACGCCTAGGTTTTTGCTCGCCAAGAAAGGATCGAAGCAAATCGATCGTCTTCTCAAGAAAAGATCCGAGCAAAATCGAAATAAATCGATATTAACCAGTATATTTCAAACCGGTTCCGCGCCTTCGTGTTCTTTAGTTATATCGTTCCCACTAGCGTTTGAAACGCTAGTGGGAACGATATAGCGCTATATGTCACAAGAGCTGTTTCTGTTTAATATTGTTTTAACCTAGCTCTAAGCAATCATGGAACGTGGGGCTCTTGCTTACGCAGGCTGTATCATGTTTCTTACCGCCTGTAAGACATAAGGCGCGTTCCATCTAAGCACAGATTTGCAGCATTTTTAAAATTCGTAAGCTTTTGATGCTAGCATCGTATGTTAACGTAATGCATTCAATTTTAACAATATCTTGATTTTGAGTTAGTTTCCCTATGTTAAAAAATAGCACGGTTTAAAATGTTAACATTTCTAAAAAGAAACACAATATTGTTGACATTTATTTTGATGTTAAAATTCCGGATATGTCAGGAAAATTCCTGTCATCTGGTAATCCTGATGAATCACTAGCTCCCAAGATACAGGGTTTTCCTAGTTTGGAAGTTAGGAGTACACTCTGCACGGTATATTTAACATATTAATATGTAAATACAATGTAACTATCGGTATTGTCTTAATTTTTATTATATGTATACATAATATATTATGTAAGAGTTAAAATCGAAAGGTTATTATTTTGGCGCCGTGCACATGCACACAACGTTATAAAATGGCGAGTTGCTACAATACTCAGAAAAGATATACACGGGGCTAGAAAGACAAACACGCCCAGCCAATATTCCGGATGCCGCAATAATAGGTAGGGTTTTCGTATAAGCGGCGGCGGGTGAAATATGGTAGGGCGGCGACCGCAAGGTCTATTGGGATAACGGTGTGTCAGTTTGTCGGCCTCTCGAAATATTGCGAGTTCAACTAGCAATTTAACTAGACACCTAACAGAAAGAGAATCAGCTTGTACCGATTCCTTCATTGCGAGGTAGATCGTGTAGTTTGCCAGATCATGAACACCTTGTAATGCCGACATTTCGACGAAAATGTACTTTTAATATAAGTATTGTGACACCATTTTTTAAAAATATTGATAAAACGCAAATTCTGCAAAAAACACATTCGTTTCACACATACATTGCTTTCACACATAATTCACGAATAAAATCTTAATTACATCCGAGGACCTACAAAAAATAGTCCGTACATCACTCTTTTTCAATTAATTTCACAATCTCAATGAAACGTCATTTTTTCACGTGACGGTTGCAAGTACTTTTGATCATTGTGCAATGTGCAGACAAACGTAAATAAAATAAAGTACGCGTTCGTAAAGTTCGCGTAAAATAAAGTTCGAGTCTACAAAGATAGTTTTTTTAATATATAAATCCCGTGACCTGCTTCGGTAGGTTGATTTTTACGAAATTTTGGATGTGGCATAAAAATAGAAAGAAAGAGGAAGTGAAGAAGAAAAATTTAGAAAAGCGACAATTGAAGTAAATAGTGAAGTGAACAGAGGAAAACACTGCAGTGATCAAGTGTTAGGGCAAGCACGGCGAGAACGAGTAACGTAACAATCTGCAAGATCAAACCCCGTGAATAGTAAGTGTAGCGGTTTCTTAACAATAGTTCCTATCCATCTCACAAGCAGTAGTCAAGCGAAGAAACACCGCGTCAGCATACGAGGTGCTACTCTATCAGCGCCATAGTAAATCCTCGCCACGTAGCCGCGTCCATCACGTCGGTAGGTTGAGTTTTAGAAAATTTTGGATGTGACATAAAATAAGAAAGAAAGAGGAAGAGAAAAAGAAAAATTAAGAAAAGTGAAAACGGAAGTAAATATTGAAGTGAAGAGAGGAAAACAGTGCAGTGATCAAGTGTTAGGGCAAGAACGGCGAGAACGAGTAACGTAACAATCTGCAAGATCAAACCCCGTGAATAGTAAGTGTAGCGGTTTCTTAACAATAGTTCCTATCCATCTCACAAGCAGTAGTCAAGCGAAGAAACACCGCGTCAGCATACGAGGTGCTACTCTATCAGCGCCATAGTAAATCCTCGCCACGTAGCCGCGTCCATCACGTCGGTATGTTGAGTTTTAGAAAATTTTGGATGTGACATAAAATAAGAAAGAAAGAGGAAGAGAAAAAGAAAAATTAAGAAAAGTGAAAACGGAAGTAAATATTGAAGTGAAGAGAGGAAAACAGTGCAGTGATCAAGTGTTAGGGCAAGAACGGCGAGAACGAGTGACGAAACCATCTGCAAGATCAAACCCCGTGAATTGCCCATGAGTACAGAAGTAAAATAAATGCTACATTCATAAAAAATAGTTATTTGTTATACGTGAGTGCAAAGTTGCTTTTTAACCGCGTGCTCAACTTTGATGACCGAGCAAGCGAAGGAGTCTAAAATTGAAATCCTGAGAGTTAGCGAAGGAATCAAAAGAGTACAAGGTGAAAAATCTTTGCACTCGAGTGCAACACGTAACTTTTCATCCCCCCTCAGCGAAATGACTAAATGCAAAATAAAACATTTACAATCACAAGATACTTTTATTTCAGTTTAGGTACATATTTACTACAACATTAAAATAAATTTCTTCGTCGCTGGAATCGCCCATTTTCGTTTTTTTTACTTGTTTTCATGTTTTTTTTCTTATTTATAACAATACGATGTCAAAACAAAATGGAGCGCGCAAAGCAAATTAAATACAAAAGTACACCAAGGAGGTTCAGAGTCTGAGTTTCTAACAAATTTTAAAAAAGTTGTATGATAAATTCGGCACCATGAAGATGGAAGTAAATAGGTTTAATGATGTTTTGAAATCACATTCCTAGTGCACGCGATGTTCTAAATTCAAATTTACTTTAACTTCAAACGGCTTTGGCGGTCAGATATCGAATAGCAAAAATACTCTTTCCGAGATGGGGGGATGAAAAGAATATTTTTCTTCAATTCGAAAGCGGAAACAATCGTAACGCAAGCGGTTCCGTGACAATACATTCCTTTCAATCTCACAAACAGTACTCGCGCGAAGAAACACAGCGTCAGCATACGGGCTGCTACTCTGTCAGCGCCACGGCAAATCTTCGCCACGTAGCCGCGTCCATCACCGTGGATAAAGTATAATGCTTCATAATAATTTTCATCACTCCCCTCGCTTAAATCGGCCGCTACGCCGGAGCGTGTCGCGACTGCATAAATATTAGGACGGGAGAGGTGCGCTCAGAATACGCCGACAGAAACGTGTTGTTAAATATTTCGCCACTTCTTGAGCGAGTTTTTGCATAACAGCGAAGCTCTTGGCTTTCAAGTCACCTAATAAGTGACGATAACGCCGAAGATGGACGAGCTTCACCTGGAATCCTCAACTGAGGGACTGGCTATATTACTTTTTAATAAATAAAAACCACAATGTTTATTTATTGGAAAGATAAGTTCCGTGTGATCGACACTATCGATCAGTATCTTAAAAATACGATAGGTATGTAATTTTCTACATTTGGCTGGTTAAATTCCCCGTTCAGACAGGCGATTATTTAAAAATAGTTAGTTCATTTTGAATTATTATCAAAATCAAAAAGAGATCTTGATCCGCCCTTTTTAAAGAAAATGTAATGTTCAAAGTATATACTTGTAAAAGGACATTGTTCTGCGTCCATACATTGTTCGCCCCAACACCAACAGCAGTGAAAAAATGCTTTTCGTATAATTAGACATTAGTAAATACTGTACGTCCACATCAATTACTACGGACAAGCTTCGAAATCGAATTAAATATCAAAATGAATCAGATTTTGAGGTTAGTTGAAGTAACACTTTAATTCATTAGAGCAATACAAATAGTCCATACCTATACAATTATTAAAATAATAATTATTGCAATCAATCAAAGAACGATATTATAGCAAAGTAGTAAAGAACAAGAAATCTCGAAATTATAAAGCAAGTCAAAAACACGACGAACTAACAAGCCATAGTGCGTGAGTAGTCAATTGACGTATCTTTTAATTTAATTTAAGTTGTAAGTTATGAAAAACTTAATTTATAGATATAAATAAATGGCCATACCTACATGAAATCAACTCTATTCAGTCGGGCAAAGGTAACAATAAACCATTCCTATATTTTACTTCATTTGGTTTTGTTTCTAAAAGTATTTTTATATATTTTTGATTTGTCCGTCGAATATATATATTTGTTATGAGTGTTATAAAATATGCATATAATTATGACGTAAATCAAATCTTTGTTGGTCATGGGGCGATTTTCGCCATAAGTTTGCTTATAAAGGACAATGAAGAATCTGTAAAAAATTCTAAATTGGACGTTGATAAGTGTGTTAAGCCAAAGTAGTCTTTATTCACTGTTAATAACAACAGTCAATAAAGACTACTTTGGCTTAACACAATTCAAAAGAGATCAATAATTTAAAGATTTCGTCGAAGAGCTCGGCGGCCGAGGGGTCTAGGTGTCAACAAGGTATGTTGCAGACGCGGGCTCACCCCACCTGAGACGATTTTATTTCTTTATTGATATTATTCATTATTCTATTTATTTAGCATTTTAAAGAAAATGCAAAGCTCTATACAATGTTATTTTTAATTACCAAAAAAATTTTGTGTGCTTGTTCAGACAAGCAAACTGAACCACTTTTACTATGGGACCAACTTTGAAATCGCAAAAAAAATCAGCTGTTCCATACATCTAGGTTCAGTGAATGTTGAACATTTGTATGGAACAGGTAATTTTTTTTGCGATTTCAAAGTTGTTCCCATAGTGAAAGTTGTTCAGTTTACTTGTCTGAACAAGCACACAATTTTTTTTTGGTAATTAAAAAATAAACTTGTATAATATAATAAAATATTGTTAATCGCGACTGCCAATGAATTTCAACCATTTAAACTCAAAATGAAAAAAGGTTTTCAATTTCAACGCAAAACTATTACCAACCTAATTTCAAAGGCACTTCAATCGCTTAAATAAGCTATTGTTGAATTTGTAGCGGTTCAGATTGTAAATGTCTCTGGCCGGCAATGGGCAGGCAGTTCTATAAATAATTGCCTCCAATAATGCCTAAGTTCCGAAGCGTACTAGAGCTGTTAGCAATTCAAAGGTTCCATCCGACTCAGGCTAGAAGTTAAATATTGTCTTTCGCCGATCCACTATTGTCTACGGGATTATTAATTGTTAGCAAGCGTACATTAGAGAGGGCCAATCAATGTGGCTGATGTGGGTGCAACCGTAGAGCAACGGAAATTAATGGAGAAGAGGCTATCATAATCTGATCATTAAACCTCATAATGAAAAGCTATCTGTTACGAAAGTAACGATACTTGTGATAAAACTACACTTTTCGGATTTACGCGCGTATATTTAGCTCAACATATTTTTATTATTTAGCCCGGCGTTTCGAACGCTTTGCAGCATTTCTGCCGCAAAGCAGCAGTGATTGCATTGCTGTGTTCCGGTTTGAAGGGTAAGATATGGCAGTGAAATTACAGGGTACCGTGACTTTACATCTGATGTCACAAGTTGACAACGTACACTGTGGTTCTTGTGAGGGTTGCAGTTTTGCAGCGAATCTCACAAGAGCCACATGTATTATAGGTGACTGTTCCACATACCATAAGGTTTGCTTGTTTGCCAACTTATTACGCTGGTGGGCGTCATAGAGTCATCACGTGGCCATGAATGCTGCAAAGCGTTCGAAACGTCGCGTCGGGCTTAATAATTAAAATGTGTTAAGCTAAATATACGCCAGTGAATCCGAAAAGCGTAGTTTTATTTAATTTTGTAGTACTCGTGCAAATAAAAGACAATATGAAATACTTGTGATCATGTGTTGACTTAATATTACTTGTCCAAGTAAAAATTCCTGTTACGAGTAGTGAGTTTTTCTCAATCTCCTCATCGTTATTACAGTAAAAATTAATGGAACGAAATTTCATAGGTTTCTCATACATTTTCATATCTGATTTCATCCGTTTCAATTTCTATTTGTTCGCTATAGATTAAGGTATACAATTCCCCGGGGTATTTATCATCAAACTTAAATTCGTTTTCACGTTAGGCGTGAAACTTATACACATAAATCTATTACTGCAAAAGTTTTCTAAATTTGATATTGCCATCATAAGCGTTAAAATGTGCTCAGTATCTTAACCACCATTGTCACTGTTTGCGCTGTTGGCCACTTCTAACACTTCTATCTCTGTGGATTCCAAGCGTCAATCTGACGAGCCCTTCGCACTAAAACATTCATGCGCATTAATTAAATTGCGTCCTGGATCTACCTGTCAATTTGAATAAATGGACTAAGCGCTATCGACCTCACTTCAACATAAGCGAAGTGTGAAATCAAATTGTTAAGCGAGGTTCAGACGTGACAAATTGAACACGCCTTTTGAGACTTTATGCAAGTTCGCAACTGGGAAACTGTTATCATTTGTAGTTGTATTCTAAGCATACATGAATGCATATTCTTCACTACAATTCACACATATTCTACACAATTTGTATTGTAGAGTTTCGGAAATGGTAATATTCAGGGCGGGAAGAGGTCCCCAATTCGTACCTGAGTTGCGTCTAAATGGGCAACTGGTTAAAACTGTGGAGGCTTTCAGGTACCTTGGCCACATTATTACATCGACTCTAGTGGATGACGATGACATAGAACGTCAAAGACGTGCATTGTGTGTAGTTGGCAATATGATCGCTGGAAAATTTTATGGGGCGGCACCTGACGTGAAAATTACGCTTAGGTCGTTCTGCCAAGCCTTTTACACCTGTCAATTATGGACCCAATACACCTTAAGAGCGCACAACACCCTCAGAGTCGCCTACAACAACATCTTTAGGCACCTGATGGGCTTACCTCGAAGCTGTAGCGCGTCCGGTATGTTTTTTGACGCCCGGGTGGACACCTTCAACGCTATTCAGCGTAAGCGTATAGCGTCTTTTATGTGCAGAGTTGACAGATGTAAAAATGGCATTATACAGAGTTTGTCAGACAGACTGTTGCTGACCGCAACGTATAAACGATGGATGGCTATTGCCACCTAAATGTATTTAGATATTAATAACTTTAATCTGATTTAATTTGTGTATAATTTTTATTTATACTTTTTTACATTTGTGTATATGATATGGACCTGGTCTGAAATAAAGATATATTATTATTATTATTATTATCCTCATCATTTCTGATTTGGAAATAGGTCTTAATTTTATCCACAATAATTTGTTCGAATAAGTTCCTATCAACAATCTTAATGGCCAATTGCACTAACCTTGTCTTAGCTTAGGACAATCTTAAGTGGCATGCAGTCACATTCTTTTCATTAAAGACAAGAAGTGATTGCATTTTTCTTAGGATTCTTAGCTAAGACAAGGTAAGTGAAACTGGCCATAAGTCTATTAATTTAAGATATCACTTGGGTCATCATCACAACAGCTCATATACGTCCCCACCGAGGGACTCGAGCCTACCCTAATTTAGGGTGTTTAGGCCTTAGTCAACCACGCTGGCCCAGTTGGTCGACTTCACATACACCTTTGAATTTCTTCGCAGATGCATACAGGTTGCTTCACGGTGCTTTACATCGCTGTAAGAGCGTCAGATAAATGTACATATGAAATTCGTAAAACGAAAAACACATTTATGCATGGTGGTCTCGAACCCCGACCTCCCGATTGGAAGGCAAGTGCCGAGTCCACAGCGCCACCGACGCTCTTCAATCACTTGGGTACATACAAGTATTGAACCACCACATAGGTGGTTATGTAGCCAAAAGATTTTGCAACTTTCAAGGCAGTTGCGAATTGAAGATCTAAAGCCAGGTGTCAGAATAAATTATGCGCATTGTCAGCGTCTCCTCAAAGAGTATTGGCTACTCCACTCATACGCTGGACCACAATGCATATTAGAGCGTTAAGTCGTATTCTATATAGTTAATATTTAGATAGCTCGATTGTAAATAGATAGAGTCTAGAATGTTATCTACATTATATATATTGACTTCTTCAATATTTGTTTCTATATTATCTTTGTTAATATTGGTTTATTAATATCAGCTGAAACATCCAGTGCTTTTATACAGACATGGGCTTTCAAACCGGTCCTGGCTGTTTACATCATGTGGTCTACTGAGTCCTGAAATGTGTCCTCCACTTTGTGGGAAACTTACCAACGCTG
Organism: Schoenobius gigantellus; assembly: GCA_963935595.1. Lineage (NCBI taxonomy): Eukaryota > Metazoa > Arthropoda > Insecta > Lepidoptera > Crambidae > Schoenobius > Schoenobius gigantellus. The sequence goes on along the minus strand of OZ012544.1, from coordinate 5,455,983 downwards.
AGCATTTCCACCCCAGCCATCGTCACTCCTTACCAAAAAAAACCTTATACTGCGCATATTAATAAAGTTTAACTTTGAAGAATTACTGTCTGTTCATCAGCCCTTGTAGCGTCCGTCCTTTGAAATAGACTACCACTCTTCACGATCTGCCTGGCTCCAGCAGTTTCTTCATTGACTTCAACCAAACAACTGACCGATTGTTCTTAATTATAACTAGTACATTTTAATGAAGCATCTCTAGTGATATTTGTAGTTAGTTGTATTAATTGATATTTGTAGTTAGAATTTGCTAATCGAAACCAACCTTACTGTTAGCTGGGACGATAAATACGTCGACTGGTATAGGCACAGAGTTTCAATTGAACCAGCCCTTCCACTTAAATTATCGCGTGAATGAATTAACTGCTCAATCCATTTCCTGGGCGACGTCATGTCAAATTGTTCAGTGTTGCTGATTTTGATGAGTATGGTAATTTGTATTTGGATTCACAATAAATTTGTTACAGGCATTAACTTTGGAAAGTAGAGTCATTTGGGTTATTAATTTTAGACATATATGATCCAAAATGTAGTGTGAAAGTTTCTGGAAACAAACACGCATACTGTTTTAAAAAAAATATTGCAAATATGATTCATTTGTATATTTGTAACAAACTTCAGGGTGTGCGCAATTTCTGTAACAAGATTTACAAAACCGCAATATCAATAATACTAATTTGCTTTTATTACTATAGCTAGCTCAGCAAAGTAAAATCGAAAAATGGTATCCACTCTCCTTGCCTATGACGCTCCGTCTTCATCTTAGTGCCATTAATCTAGCTATGTGTGTAATATTTTGTGCCGACAGATGTTATATTTACCGCAAAAAAATATATTGTTTCCCTATAACTGCTAGGCTGTGTACAGTATCACGTGCCAAGGTAATCATAGGAAGGGAGATGGGTGAAGATATATGATACAGGAAAACTCCATAAAATTATTTTGTTTTTATCCTTTCACGTAAAAATAGTGCTTGTCATGTTTACGAGCGTTTTGGACATGTGATTGTTGGAATCGAGGAATATTATTGTTTATAGTCTAAGACTTATATGTAGGTTACATAAGATTGATAAGTTAACAGTGATTATGTGGGGTTTTTACTTAACACTCCCGACCTCTCACTTGACTGCTAAAGAAAGCTTATCCCAGAGTACAGGTTGTAGGTACCTACTCAATCCGGGTGGAGTGATCATTGATATACTACCAAACATAGATAGAGCGCTTCATACAAAAACGCGCTTGAAATCTGTCACCTAATCGACTATACATTTGTACTCGCTGATATACACTTGAATATGCGAGGAATATGCACTCCCGAATGAAAATTACCATAAAGAAAGTACCGTATATTCAACCTTATTGTGCATTATTACGGCAACTATTTTAAGTACAACCGTGGGAAGTTACATCATTTCATACCTAGCCACAGAGCAAACGACGTTTTAGTAATTGCTACAAGAAAATATCAACTTTATACTCTCAAACATAATGTTTGAAATTGCTTATCGCGTTGTCGCTCCAACGCATGAATGAGATAGAACATCGTAATACGATGCCCGTGCGAGCGAGACGATTGTGATGTACTGACACTGACGTGAAGCGACATGTTTATGATTAAAATAATTGTTTTTTTTAATGGTTTTTACGTATAAATCGAATATTTGAATACATGGTAAGATGTGTAATGAATTTACTCACGCAAAATATGAAATTCCGTTTTTTTTTCTACCGTTTCTGGCTATTTTGAATGCGCACTTCGGCATGTTTACGTGCCGACAGCTAATCACTCACTATGGAAAGGAACTGCAAGAGTCGCGATTGAGCAGTTCTTCACCGGCCTACTTTTCGATCGTTCATGCGTTATCTACGTTTGGTAGTAAATCAATGGGAGTGATAAATAAACCCACCAGTGTTTTTTGGTGAGAGCCATTAGCAAGTCATTTGAGCACTATGATCAACTATAATTAATTCCATAACAGTTCTGCATAATATTGTTTCAGAAATAATGATAATGAATAATAGAATTTGTTATGTTATAATAAATCTGTTATTATTTACATTAATTACTTCGCGATTTTCCTTACATACTGATCATACCGAACCTAGTGTTCTACTGTTATTTTAATCGATAATAATGTACTCGTACAGTCGATCCATACACCTTCATAATTTCTCTTTTTAGAAAAACAACCCTTTTTACAAGCTTTTGTATAAATCACATATTGTGTCGCTTTTGATGTAGGCTTACAATAGCTGTCCTTAATATCAAAGTAACAACCTTTGACCCTTTTAAAATTAGAATTTCGTTGGCATCAAAGCTGATATGTATAAAAGTCCTTCATGCTTTTGTCTCTATACATTATTTAAATCGGCCATGCACTTAGGCATAAAACTCAACGAACATAAGTCACTTTTTAGTTGTTGTTTTTTTTCAAATATTTAACAGTGTGGACGACGTAACAAAATTTTAACATTGAGATGGCCGTGATTATTAAAATGATCCTGAAATGTAAACAAGCTTTCGATTCAAATAATTCAACTATACTTAATGATACTAATTCGAGTGCAGACGAGATCGATAGCAGTGCTGACACATAAAACCGCTATAGCATAATCCGGAAATGATTGCTGTCCATTTTCGAATAGAGCCAACATTTGGTGCGGGTGTGAATGACAGATCATTGAAATTCTCGATACTGCAGGACCATATAGATACGAGTAAATGCAGCTGGAACAATTTATTTGTTTATACTTGTTTTTTTTTTCAAAAATGTTGCGAAGTCTCACTCTCTCAGCTATGTTCATCACCATGGTTGGTCGGATGACCAATCTTAAAATAGAATCTTACTGAGCACCTGCGGTTCCAGGAGACCGTTTTACTACATTAAGCCAAGTGTTCGTGGGACTCTTTCTCGTGAAACTCCGACGCCTTTTGTCTTCAATCGCGAAAGCGGAAGCTCGCGTTATTGATCATCGTGATCAATCAGTTATAAGTTGATATACTTGTGTATATTTACCAAACTTGTTAATTCTAATAATGAAGTTATTGTAACAAAAATCTTTTTTTAAAAACCTATTCGATTCAATTCCGGCTCAATTCCGTCACTAGTAGGTACTCCGAATGGATCTGCTAATCAGTGAGCTTAGGAGAGTAACCTACCTAGTAAGTAGACTTAACATTGTTTTGGGATATACTTACTTAAAAGTCTTTTGATATTTCAAAACTAAGTATAATAAGAGCTTTAAATTTGCATACTTCACTTTTAGAATCAAATTTATCACTACTTCAATAAATTGTTAATCTAGTCTCTGTTATTTTTATTGGGGCAATCTGTACCAATTTTCAACTTGTTAGGTTCGCTGAGTACTGCTGTTTATACTTTAACGAGCATATTCTGAACTACTTTTTATATCCATGTAATAATATGGATATGATTAAATACACGTTAAATGTTTAACAAGAAATCTATTTGTTCATTCAAATATCTGTGAGTTTATTAAGAGTAAATTATAAGTTTGAGTTTATTCAGAGTTTATTTTATGGTAAGAATTTCTGCATCATACCAAAATTTTAAAACACAACAGGAAGCTGTTAACCATCATCTCACTTGATAGGTTGTTACGATAAGGCAAGAGTTGAAAGCGAGTTTAACCTGGAGCCCTCAACAACTGAGGAACTGAACCTTACCTGTTAATTGTCAGAACATAATAATGTCCTCCTAACCGATATTCGGTCACGGCGGCCAATCTCCACATCTGCGCAGGAGATATTATAGTGCACAAGTGACTGCGCAAACGCAAGTGCACTCTGTTCCTTCACTCGCCTAGTCCGATGGGACGGTTAGCCGACACGACCGGGACGAGATCAGCCGCAGGACCCACTGTTTAACGTGCCTTCCGAAGCACGGAGGAGCTTGAGATGTTTCTTATCTTGGTCACCCATCCTAGGACTGATCACAGCGAATGTTGCTTAACCTTAGCAATCGTTCGCTGAGCACTCGCCAATACGCCACCAAGCTCCTCAAGAGAACATAATAATGTTATCATGGCGACAAACTTATGTGAGACGGTGGTAGTTAATCAGGTGTTCAAAAGTTCTATTACCAACCAAATCAAGCAGAAAACACTTCAGCTCTTTTGGGGAATCGAACCCTGGACCTGAAGATCAACACTGGGAACTCTCAATCACAAGACCACGGAGGCGACTAAGAATTTTGATATACAATTGGAAAGCACTTATAAAATTACGACTATGCTTACTCTTTTTTTTACAACTATTTTGGCAGCTATGCAGGCTGCCTACCTGATGATAAGTGACTATAGTTGACTATAGTAAATGTAGTCCCAGTAAGATTTGCTAGTCTAGAAGTCTCACAAAGACTCCAATGTATGTCGCCAACTTGTGACATAAGATGTTAAGAACACTACCCAGAAATTTCATTGCGTTTCCCAACGAACTAGAACTGCAATGCATGCACGGCTGCTTTGTAGCATGAGCCGGTAAGATAGAGGTTACCGCGCAGATGACTCTAGTACTGAATCTCTGTATTAAAGTTATCTGCGCGGCATCATAGAGTAGATGACTCTACACAACAGATCATTCCTCTTCCTACACTCTACCGGAGGGAGACTCTGTACCAGGATCGTGTGCTTGGGTACCTATTTTTGCCGCAAAGCAACAGTGCTTGCATTGCTGTGTTCCAGTTTGAAGAGTAAGATATGGCATTGAAATTACTGGGTATCGTGATTTTACATCCTAAGTTTGCAACGTACGAGTACACTGTGGTTCTTGTGGGAGTTGCAGTGTTGCTGCAAATCTCACAGGAGCCACATGTACTATAGGTGACTGTTAGCACTTACCGTCAGGTGAGCAGTTTGCTTGTTTGCCAACTTAGTTGCAATAAAAAAAACACTACAGAATCGAAATGCCTAAAAATATATGGATTTATCGGTTATCATAAATCGATTTATCCTACGAATCGAATCGAACTAACCTCGCATCGAACACGCTCGACGGTCGGCCTATAAAAACGTGTATTTCACGTCACGCAGAACATAAGAGGGACTATTTTATTTTCTGCGGGAGGCACGCTTGCACAAGCCACTTTATACAGCGCAGCGTGTGTCCAAAACCATTCTATTAAAACTTGGTCCGCGGCGAGCCGGCGCGGCGCGGCGGCTTATTTTGCATACGAACTGTTGGCAGTTTAATGAACATGCGAATAGGAGCTTGCGGATAGGCTTGGGGTTCGAAAGGAATTATAATTTGATACATTTTTTTTGATAATCTTAGTGAATGTTAGTTAGCATACCAATTCTTTTTTATCTTTCGGTGATTATAATATTTGTTGTTGTTGTTATCCAAAATAAATAAAAAAAATTAACAAAAAACATAAACCGACTTCAGCAACATAAAAAAGTAAAAAAAAAATATAAAAATACATACAACGTCTTATTTCTTTACATTAACAATACTTACTTAATTCTTACATATTGCCGGTTCCTAGTAGAGATTTGCTGCCTTGGCAATGAGGTCATCATCATCATCATCATCATTTTAGCCAAGAGACGCCCACTACTGGATATAGGCCTCCCCCAGGGATCTCCAAACCGATCGGTCCTGCGCCTCATGCATCCAGCGGCCTCCCGCGACCTTCACCAGATCGTCGGTCCACTTTGTGGGGGGCCTACCAACGCTGCGTCTCCCGGTACGCGGCCGCCACTCAAGGACCTTTCCGCCCCAACGGCCGTCAGTCCTGCGAGCTATGTGTCCTGCCCACTGCCACTTAAGGTTTGCAATTCTTTGGGCTATGTCGGCGACTCTAGTTCTTCTACGGATTTCTTCATTTCTGATGCGATCGCATAGAGAAACCCCGAGCATAGCCCTCTCCGTTGCCCTTTGAGTGACATTGAGCCTTCTGATGAGACCCATTGTAAACGGCCACGTCTCAGTTCCGTACGTCATCACTGGCAACACGCACGAATTGAAGACTTTCGTCTTAAGACACTGCGGTAGATTGGCCGAGAATATGCTGCGTAGCTTCCCGAACGCTGCCCAGCCGAGTTGGATTCGTCGATTTACCTCTTTCTGGAAGTTGGACTTACCGAGCTGGACTATTTGTCCCAGGTAAACATATTCGTCAACAACTTCCAGTGTAGAGCCGCCAACCTTCACAGGAGTGGGTACTACATGGGAATTCACCATAATTTTGGTCTTGTCCATGTTCATTTTAAGACCCACTTGTTGGCAAACTCTACAGAGGTCTTCGAGCATTGTGCCTAGATCTTCCACGGTCTTAGCCATGACCACGATATCATCGGCAAAACGAAGGTGAGTCATGTACTCGCCGTTTATGTTGATGCCGAGTCCTCTCCAGTCCAAAAACTTAAATACATCCTCCAGCGCAGCTGTGAACAGCTTCGGCGATATAACGTCACCTTGTCTCACACCTCGCTGAGGGCAATGAGGTCGCAGTTTGTTTTTTCCATCATATTTAATTTTTTATATATCTTAATCTTAAGCAATAAAGTATTCATTCATTTATTTTTTAAGACTTTCTAGGAAATGTGATGTTGTATGAATGCTTATACATATTATTCTTTATTTTTTGTTGTTTTTGAAGACTTTTCTGTTTTTTATGTAAAATAATCTTATTTCAATCTCTTTAGTGAATTAGAATTCGACCCAAGGCAAACTTCACAATAACATGAAATCAATTATCTTTTGCTGTACACAGTGTTTGAAGTATTATTCCAGAACTCCTAACAACTTAATTGTTAAGGTGTTACATTTTTCACAATCAGCTCACATGAATCACTTAACAAAATACACTAACGCATAAACATGATCCCATTATACTGAAAATCTCATTATAATAATATTATTCCTTGGAAAAAAACCTCACAATTTACCTTCGCTTCGCATAGTAAAAGACGAGCTCCGGAATCGGCCTACTATAAAATAAAAATGTACGTACAACGTTAAGTAAGTAGGTAGATCAAATAAGTTTGTTGTGGTATCGACGTCGTATATTGTGGTATCTGCATCGACTGTAATACATAAGTATCATACGATAAGTGAGATACTTGAAAGATCCAACAGTATAATATTGTAGAGTTATTAAAAAAAGTCCGCACAAGAAAGTCACCGTCAACAGTATCAACTGAGAGTATTTACCGCCAGAAGACGATATCAAGAAACGGAATTGCCAATCGAAATGCAAATTGCCGCAAACGATTTCGTTGAAAATTCAGTCGCGAATATACTCCGGATCGCCCTTGATTCCACTCGTCACTTCAATTATATCTCGAATAAATTAGAAAATTTCACCAGGGCTACCTGTAACTGTGCTGAGATAGCACGTTTGTTTGCCACTTGTTTTCAATTTCAGTTTTTTTAGTACTTTCTTTTTTAAATTTATTTTATATTTCAGCCAAAATACGCCCACTGTTGGACGTACGCCTTTCCCAAGCAACTGCAAATCGATCGCTTTTTGCATCCAGCGGCTAGCTGCGACTTTCACTAGGTCGTCGGTTAACCTTGGGGCTACCAACGCTGCATCTCCGGGTATGTACTATAGCGCGCAGTTCCGCCTGATCACCGCTACGCTCATTTTCGTTTCAGTCAGTCAGAGTTTCTTCCGCCATGGGCGGGTGCGGGCTTCGGGCATTTGTCGCCCATTGCCCGGGCATCTTCTCGGCGAGCGGTAGCTCGCCGGTGTTGGGCACGTCACGTAGTGACGGGCCCCTCTTCGCCACCCCCCTGTGCTACCACTCCGGGATCGAGGCGCGGCCCTCCGCGGTCAAGCACACCAGGTTAGAGGGGCTTGTCCCAAGCCCAGCGAGCGCCGGCGAGCAGGCCGCGGCTTACTCTGCGCCCGGAGGAGCGGTGGGGGGAGGAGGAGGCCGTTGGTCTAATTAGGGTGGTGGTGTCAAATCCGGTGGTGGTGTCGCTTAGGCGAGTCACGCGCGCGAGCGGTGGGGTCCCGCGGCAGACTACAAGCCATAAGCGACACGGGGTCTGGTCAGGTGGTGGCGTCGTCAGCGAAGTCGCTGACGAAGCGGAGTCTTGGCCGGGGTGGGTCGCCTCGTCGTGGGGATGCAGCTGGTGATGGTGGTGGTGACGCTGGTAGGTCTTGGTCTCTCTCCGCCCTGGGCGACAACAAGTCGCGGGGCAGCGCTCGTCCGGAAGAGTCTGGAGGCCTGGGGACATAGGGAGCAATATTGTGGAGGTGGAGGTGGGGCCCGTTGTCGGCGCTGTCGAACATTCGACGCGCCAGACGGGCGACGAACTCCTCCACCGTCGGCATCCGAACGTCCCGGGCAATGACGTCATTCCTGACGTAGCGGCCCGCGTTCGTCACGACACGGAGAGAGACGTTCTGGACCACCTGCAGTCTGGAACGCTGGGTCGGGGAGCACAACGCATACCATGCTGGGGCGGCGTAGGTGAGCCGCGTACGAACGTAGCTCTTGTAGACCATCAGTTTCGTACGCAGTGGTAGTCGGGATGCCAGCACCGGGCGCAGGATGCCACGGGCCATCTTGGCCTGGTTGACGACGTGGTCAACCTGGGGCACCATGCGCAGTTGGCGGTCGATGCGGCATCCGAGGTACGCAACTGTGGTCTGCCAAGCTACGTCCTGTCCGCGGAGTGTCAGCGGCGGTGGCATGCGGCGCTGCGACCCGACCAGGATGGCGGCCGTCTTACCCACGTTGATGGCCATCCTCCAGTTGTCCAGCCATGTTGGCAGGCGGTCCAGTAGTTGCTGCATCCGGGCGGAGGAGAATCTCACCTTCCGCGACGAGGTGAAGAAGGCGCTGTCGTCGGCGAATAGGGCCAACACCACGTCCCGCTGCCCCTCCTGGAGCTGGTCTTGGAGGGTGGGGATGTCGTCGGTGTAGGCGGCGTACAGGCACGGCGAGAGGCAGCTGCCCTGGGGCACTCCTGCGAGGATGGGGCGTGGCTGGGAGGTGGCGTCCTCGACCGAGACCACGAAGCTCCGACCCTGGAGAAACGACGCCAGCAGTCTCACGTGGGCGGGCGGCATGCTGGTGGCGGCCAGCTTGTAGAGGAGACCGGGATGCCACACACGGTCGAAGGCCTTCTCGATGTCCAAGAAGACCCCCACGGTGTGGTTATCCCGGTTCATGGCGGCCGCGAGGTGGTGGAGCACGCGCGCCAGCTGGAGCGTGGTGGAGTGGCCGCTGCGGAATCCGAATTGCTCATCCCGGAGTGGGACGAACGGGCGGATCCTCCGCAGCAGCAGTCGCTCGAACAGCTTGGCCACGTGAGACAGCAGCGTAATGGGTCGGTAGCTGGACGGGAGGCGCCTGTCCTTACCCGGCTTGGGGAGGACGATGATACGCCCCATCTTCCAGGCCACGGGGAAGTGGCCGGTGCGCAGGATGCCATTGAAGAGCCTGGCGAGGGTCGCCAGGCCCCTGCGGGGCAGCTGCCTGAGGGCCGCGGAGGAAACGTTGTCGGGCCCGGGCGCTTTCCGCCTGTTGAGGCGGAGCACCGCTTTGCGCAGCTCTGCGGGGGAGATGAAATCGTCACCCCGCAGCTGCGGCGCTGGGGCCGACAGAAATTCCTCGACGCGGCTCAGCACGTGCCTGTGGTGCTCGACGACAGCGCAGTCGGTGGACGCTGGGTGTGGGGTAAATACCTCCTCCAGGTGATCAGCCAGAATATTGGCCCGGTCAGCGGCGGCGTAGCATCGCCTGCCCGCGCTGTCCAGCAGCGGGCAGACGGGGGCGGTGGACTTCGTCAGCTGTCTGTTGAGCCGGAAGAGGTCAGCGGTGCTATCGGCCACCTGGTCCAGGTGACTCTCCCAGGTGGCACCGCGCCATACCTTCACGGCCTCAGACAGCTGGGTGGTGAGGCGATTGAGCTCCGTCTTGACCCGCGGGCACCGGGTGCGGGCCCACAGCTGGCGCAGCTCGCGCTTTCTGCGCATCCGCGCGCGCAGGTGGGCAGGCAGTTCCTCCCTGCGTGACTTCGCAGGGGGGCGGGTGGAGGCTGCCTCCTCGGCAGCGCGGATGCTGGTGCAGATGTCGTCGGCGGCCACGTCCACATCCTCCGGGGAGGAGAGGGGGCCGCCGAGCGCGAGATCGCTGAGCGCCGAGCTGAAGGCGCCCCAGTTGGTGCGGGGGCGCGGAGCTCTCGCCTGGACGAAGTCGGCCGCCATGCTGGTGGTGATGAGGATGGGGAGGTGCTGCGTGTCCATGTCGTACAGCACCTCCACGGAGACCGGGCAGGGGATGTTCTTCGTCAGGACGATGTCCAGGACGTCTGGCTGATACCTGGCGGTGGTAGGAATGTGGGTGGGGGCGTCAGGTCCCACCACTTCGGCGTCAAGTCCGGTGGCGGCATCCAGGAGCATCCTCCCGGCGGGCGTGATGCAACGCGATCCCCATTGGGGGTGCTTCGCATTAAGGTCGCCCGCCACGAGAGTCGGCGTGTCGTCGCCGAAGAGCCCCTGGATGTCGGAGAGTTCTACTCTGGATGCGGGGGGGCGGTATGCTGCGTAGATGTGTAGCTCCCGCCCGGCTGCACTCACCCTCACTCCGATGGTGCGGGTGGAGATGAATGGGAGGAGGTTGAGTTGGTCGTGTACCACGTCGCGACGAACTAGGGCCGCCACGCCTCTCCAGGCGCGGCCCTGTGGTGTTGATTCGTCGCGGCGGTAGACGTGGTAGTTGGGCAGCCGGAAGGTGTTGTGCGGGAGCAGAAAGGTCTCACCCAGGAGGATCACGTGCAGATCCTGCGACTGGGCGAGTAGGCGCAGCTCCTGCGCCTTGTTCCTTACCCCCCCGGGATTCCAGTAGAGAACTCTCAATGTTTGAGGTCCTGTAGTAGGGCCACCAGTATGTCGATGGCCCGGTTGATTGCCGCCCGGTGGTCGCCTAGCTCCGCGGCCATCGTTAGCTGGCTGATCGCGGTTGCCACCGCGACCAACACCGATGTGGTCGAGGCCTGCGGGAGCGGGCGGGTCTGGGGGGCCGGTTGTGGTGGTGGCTGGTAGGGCTGGCGTGGTTGCCGCGGCAGAGCCGGCGGCAAGAGTGGTGGCTGGGTTTGGGATGGGCCCTGGTATGAGAGGGGCTCTGTCGGGGTTCTGCGGACGGCCGGCATCGCTTCCTGTTGGGAGGCTGGGTGTCGGCGGGGCGGCTGGTGAGGGCGGGGCGGCGGTACGGGGGTGGAGGCCGCCGCAGGTTGGTCGGAGGCAGCGGCTCTGCGGCCGCGCCTACCACGACCACGGCGTCTGCGGCGCTTCACCGCCTCACCTCTGGTGGTCGGCGGGTTGGCGGGGGGAGCCAGGGTCGGCCCAACATGGGCCTCTGGTTCGTCCGCCATAGGAGGCGCCGGATAGCGCGGGGGCGCCTGCTGGCGCGGGGGCGCCTGTTGGCGCGGGGGCGCCTGCTGGTTCGAGGGCGCTTGTTGGCGCGGTGGCGCCTGCTGGTGCGGGGGCGCCGACTGGCGCTGGGGCGCCTGCGGTCGGGTCGGGACGGGGGGTGGCACTCTCATGCCCCTCTGCCTAGCCTCCCGCCGGAAGGCTGGACAACGGCGGTCGTTGGCCGGATGCGGCTTGGCGCAATTGGCACAAGTGGGCGGCTGGTCTCGCGGGCGCGTGCAGTCGGCGGCGATGTGGTCGCCCGCACAGCGCACACACTTAGTGGGCCGGTGGCAGTTAGCCGAGGCGTGCCCAAACGCCTGGCATCGGTGGCACTGCGGGGGGCCCCCGCGGCCGCGCCATCCCTCAATGGGGACGCCCGGCATCATCAGGAGCTCGGTCACCGCGTAGAGGCGGGAGAGCTCCTGGGCATCGAGGTGCTCCAGCTGCATGTAAAAGAGGCAGCCGGAGCGGCCGCGTTGAGGTGGTATGTGGCGAACGTGAGTGGCCACAAACCCACGTTCGCGAAGCGCCGCCTGGATTGCTTCCGGCGGGGTATCAGAGGGCAGCCCTCGTAGTGCTGCCTTAGAGGGCAGCTCGCTGGCCGGCGTATACGCGTACCACGTGATCGTGGGGTCGCGTTCGGACGCCTCGGCCAGGTACCGCTGTACGATGCGGTACTCTTCTGGGGTTGTGGGAATAAATCGCACCCCGGTGCGGTATGGGCGGGCGTTAGGCGGCTTACCAAGCTTGCCCGCCAGCACATTGAAGTGTCGGGTCCACTCCGGCAAGCGCTCAACCACTATGGGAGGGTAACCGCGGGCCCGGGCGGCGGCTGGAGTCGCTGACTGGTCGGCGGCAGGGGTAGCCGACTGGGTGATCGGCACGGCAACAGGTGGTGGCGTGGGGGCTCGAGAGCTGGGTTGGGAGGGTGCGGCGGCGAGGGCGGCGTAGGTCGCCGGCCCCGACTGTGAAGCCACGGCTTCCGGCTCGCTGGACGTCGGCGCGAAGGTCGCGTACGACGTCGATGGCGTGGGTGAGAGTGGTGGCGGATCGGACATTGCCTCTCCTGCGGCGGTACTTACGCCGGTCTCGTCGGTAGGTGAGTCGGATGTCGACTGTATGTAATAGCTCGACTCGGGCGAGCTGGATGACTGGTGGTGTTGGGGGGGCGAGGGCCCGGTGCGGGGACGCTTATCATCCCCGCCGTCCTCGCTGCTTGTGGGGCTCCTGGGCCGGGGCTCACGGGTTCTGCCGCTGCTCATACCGGCGGGAGGCGTTTCGCCTAGAAACGCCCCAGCGGTAGTGGGCGGCGCGGCTTGGACCGGAGCAACCGGCTGCGCGGCGGCCGCAACAGCCCTGTGCCCAGCAGGCCGCAGTGACGGCTCGGGGCGGCGAGTAGCGGTCGCGGCGGCGGTGGTGGTGGTGGTGGTGGTGGCCGCAGCGGCCGTGGCGACGGCGGCGACGGTCAAGGGCCTCCTTGCGCGGGGGTCGCGCGGGGGAAGGGGTTTGTCCCCTGGCATGGTGACGGCACAAAAACGAAACACGGACAGCACTTGGTAAGTAGTCTAGCACACAGTAAACTGAGGGCGATCACCCCTCCCTATTTATCAAAATAGGGAGCGGGTATACGCAACACACTCACAACACAAACAAAAAAGCGTCAATATCGCGGGTAGGTATAAGCGTCTATGTCGCGGTGTAAATAAAAACTCAACGTGGGTAGATGTGAATCCACCCACGGAGCAGGACGGCGCACGGAGCGCGAAATGCGCGCGGCGCGGTACGGTGCGTTCGCGGGAGGGGGCTCGCGGGTGCAGGGGCTCAACGATTGCTCGGAGCACTCCTGGCACGACCGGTCGGCAACACTCGCGGAACAGCACTGATGTCCTCATTTTCGTTTGCACTAGCGCTCTCTAGCCCCACCTAGTCGACCTCGAATAGACATGGAATAATGAAATAAAAGATTCTTCTTCGGCCTGCCGCCGAGCCGCCGAGAAACCCCCCAACGCCGATTAGAGAGAGAAAGAGTATTTCTTTTCTAATAGGCCAAAACTTAAGGGGGCGTAGCACGGCGCTTCCGCACGATTCAAGTGAATAAATTTTTAAATGGTCAGGCGGAAGTGCTCGCCATAGTACGAGTATGTACGCGGCCGCTACTCGATGCTATTCGTATATAATGTATCGATACAATACTGGTACGTTGTATGTTCGCAAGAATATAAATAAATAAATGAATTCAAAAAAAAACAACGACATTCATAATTTAAATTAAAGAAATAAAGATGATCTAGCCGTGCCTAATAAGGCTCCATAAAATAAGCAAGTCTTTTGTTTGCGCAAGCGTGCGTTTTTACAATAAGCTACCTTTAGATATAGCTGATGTGTCAATAAACAAGTTTAAAAAAATTGTAAAGTGTAAACTCATAAATAATGCATATTTTGATACTGCTTCTTATCTCAATGATAAAAACCCTTGGACATAAGCACCCAATTGCTCAGGTTCCATTTCTAGTTATAAATGATTGTTTTTACTGTTATAAATGATTATATTGTACCATATAACGATTGTGAATACGATCTCATGAAAAAAAAATACCCATATGAGTTTCTTGTAGCTTCTTCTCAGACGGGGCGCGTTTTCCGAAGCCATGGTAACTTTAGTTTTTAAGTGACGATTGCAAGTGATCATTATGTGATTCTATACAATAAAATTATTTTGATTTGATTTGATTTGTACCAATGTATTATTACTCGATACATTTGGTGTATCGATTTGATTAATAATGTTTGAGTCAAAATGCACATTTGCACAGCGACAACCCTATCAGTCAGCGAGAAATGAAAACCGGAATAATCGCTGCTTCAATAAAGGAATCCAATTTCTATTCTGTGGAATTAATAAGGGCGTGATCGGACCGGCACAGGTGCTTGACTTATAGGCTGTTCGATTTTTACATACCTACAATAAATTGTGCACGTCACCCAAATTGTGATCACGCTGCTTTCACAGTTTCACCCAGTTTATTTATGTCCGCGGCGCAGTAATATTTTGTTTATATATGGTGTTCCAAAAAGTGATGATTTTTTGCGATTTCGGAGTTGCTTCCGGAGAAAAAGTTGTTCAGCTTGATGGTTTGAACAACCTCATTAAATGATATCACAACTTTTTGAAACAAACTATACGACAAAGTCGGCAAACAAGTAAAATGCTCAGTTGATGGCAAGTGGCTGCATTCATCTAGTATTTGAGGTTCCTGTATGATTTATCCTGTATGATTCGAAAATAAGCATCCTCTAGGAGTACAGTGTCAGTACATTGCCAACATGTGACAAAGGATGTATAGTCACAGCAACCCAATAATTTACCGCATGTCTTATCTCTCAAACCGAGACACAGCAACGCATGCAGTGCTCTCCCAGTCAGAAAAAATTAGTTAGAGGTACCTCTAATTTATTAAATCGAACATACCTTTTTAATGGTGGTGTAAGGTAAATGTCATTTCGCACGTACTGCCTAGTGCAAGTGGACAGGCGTTAACCGTTTGGCCGCGGTCTGTGTTGTGAGACGGAGGAACTTCCACTGTTGGGCTGATCATGAAATCGTTCCCCTCTGAGACACGAGACACGGCTAGGACCACATACACGAATCTCATTTAAATATAATATGATGCCAGAATATTTTTCTAATGTTGAACACTCCTCGTCTTTTATTTAACTGATTATGATTACTTTAACCATATGTATTTAGAACTAATGATTTAAGATTTATAATGCCTTTGACATAATAGTGTAAAAAAATACTATTCTGTCTATCACTTTTTCGTTGTGAGGTCACAGTCACTGGGCTCTTAAATGTAACATCCTGTACATAGGCAGTGTCGAAACTAGAAATATTATTTGATCTCCAAATGGATCCAAGACGAATTCGGGCTGATTGTGAATGCATACGCTGGAAATAGACTGCTCGTTGCCTACAGTGTGAACTATGTTAGCCTGTGATTTTCTATGCGACATTTCGGGATTATTTATGATTTTTCCCTGCTGTCATCACAATAGCATTCTCTTTTTTAGGCATAATCAGTTAGCTACGTATTCATTTTGATAATCAGTCATAAAGTTAAAAGTCAGTGTGATGATGAATTGAAAATAATGGCGGTGCTTTCTTTCTTCCCGTGTAGGTACGCATAACTTAAAAGTCGACAAATGTGAAAAACTCGAAATAAAACCCTGCAGCAACCCGTTTGATCAACCTGACGAAGAAGGTCAATTGCTCTCCATCAAAGGAGAGAAGCGCGCCCAGCAGACGGAGAATGGACATGAGTCACACATTATCTCACAATTTCAGTGACATAATTTCTATGTCACGAGTAGCACGGCGGCGAGTATTTAGGCTGCGGTCCGAAACAGATAACAGCGCTCATAGTGCTAACGATTATAATCGCCCGATCCAAATTAAAAAGCACACTAAAAGTGCGTTTATCAGCATGCGTACGATTTTGGTCCGGACTTTAAGCATACTATCAATTTGTCAAACCAAATGTCTAGATAAAATTTGGTTAGGGTAGGTTTCGATTGCTTCTCAGTACTTTTGTTTTGTGGATTTTTGATTACAAATTTTTTTCCTCGCTGGCTCATTCAGAACAGCTACATTCATTTTGAGCCGATAACACAATTATCAAAACAGCTCGCTTACAGTTATTTCACTCCAGAGCATTAGCGCCATTAGTTCGATATGACGTTAATTATGATATCACCTGGCTCTCCATGCTGGCTAGCCTTTAGCGTGCTAACAGCATTTGAGCGCTATACCGACTTTTATTGATTTTCGGACCGCAGTCTTAGTGTGACTGACGTGATAAAAGTTTCTTGACGCTCGTCAAGGGGTTGTGTGACTGAGTTTTATCATAAATTCTTTGCAGCCCGTGCTTCGCCTGCAGCAGTGGGCAAAGGAGTCGTTGACGACAAAACAAACAAAAAAACAAAGTCAAGTAGTACTTAGTTTCATACCTAAGGCCGATTTACGCCAGGCAAGTTAATTGCATCAGTCTTTTTATTAGTTACAGACTCGACGCAACCCAAGTGGGTACAGCGCTATCGCTTAACGCTGACTCGAGATATCAGTCAATACCTAACTACACCTATCAGTATTTGACGTCAGCACTGATACAAAGTTCGTGCCTATGCGGATGACAGCCGCATGGAAGCCGGCCTCTAACCGCCTCCATGGTCTAGCGGTTGAGACCATCGGGTATTGATCGGGAGGTCCGGGGTTTGGTTCCCCGTGGAGGCATAATTTTTTTCTGCTTGGTTCAGTTGGTGGTAGGCTTTTGAGCCCGGCTGTCTAGCTTAGGCAAGATGGTGGCATCTTGCCTAAGCTTCTCGCCATAGTAACGATGTTAAATAGCATTGTTGTGTTCCGACAATTACTCATCAGGAGCCACTCTAGCGCGTAGGTCATGCCTAGGACGGTCATTGAGGGGTCTAGGCGGGCCCATGCAGTATGTTGACTGTATGGGCCCGCCTAGCCATCATAGCATAGACCAACCTAGATTATACGATCGCGTATATACTTGTATCACAAGGTATGCTTTATCTTATATTAATCAAGAAAGACGACATAATCGCCAAAGAACACCATCGTCGCGAAAATCATATAAGTATCTAAAAATAAAGCAATTAAGAGGCTTAAATTCCCCGAGGCCGAAACTTGTTCAAACAGCGTTGAACGTTATTGCGTTCAAAATTCTTTCGAGTTGTTAGCGAGTTGCACCGATTTAACTTCAGCTCAACTGTTCGTTATAAGTTGTATGATGCTGCTACGTAATTACCTACTGTTATAGAACAACTTCTATTTTTCACTAGACATTTAGCGCTGAAAGATTTCATACAGCAATTTTCTTTCCGATATTTTCAGGGAGAGGAATTTGGACACGTATTTTTTTAGCGACCCGTCTTAGCTTCGCAATATTTTATTAACTATTTCTTTAAAATAACATAGATTTGGGCCAAAGATTTAGCATTTTTTCCAATGATGAAAATGAAAAATAATGTCTGAAAAGCGGGCCGATCACAGCAAAAAAAAACAATAATAGTCAGGAAAGCGACAATCCGATTTTCCTTTGTTTTTTCGAGTTGTAGACTTTTGTTTATACTTTTGTATAGCAGAAATTTGTATTAACACAATGAGTTCATCTGATTCAGATATGGTTTTAATGCCTGATTTCATAAGAGAATAGGTTAAGGCAGAAGTTGTTGATTTATCTGCACTATTATTATAATGAGGAAAGATTTGTTGTTGTATGTACGTAACGAATAAACTCATATCTACTGGACTGATTTCAAAAATTCTTCCACCATTTGAATGCTACATTATCCTTGAATAATAATAAAAGAATAACAACACCTTATAACCTTTTGGTTATAACCTTTTGGTCTTATTGAATTTGATTTTATATTTTTGTTTTTTCAATCTTTGTATTAATTTAATACATAAAACTAGAATAACTAAAAATAAAATGTCTTTCGCTCTAAACAGTATTGAACAAATTTATACTTGAATTTGTTAAGAGAAATCATGAAACACATTAGACGTGAAATTGAAGGATTTCCCTCGATTTGCCTAGGATCCCATCATTAGATCACGACATGGTGACAATCGAACCACCTCGGGATTGTACTCTTTTGATTACAAAAATAATTTTGAAAATCGGCCCACAAATGGAGGGGAAGTTGGTGAATATACATAAAAAAATGAAAATAGATACCGTGGAACATAGAACCTCCTCCTTTTTAGAAGTCAGTTAAAAGTTTTTTTGTTTATTTTTTATTTCGTTTTCTTGACTAGGGCGTGATCTTTCCAATACACCCTCGTACAAAGCATGACTACTTATAAAGTATTCTTAATCGGAGATTAAAATTAACTGTTATAGAAAAACAGCTGACGATTTCACAACAGCAAACGCTCGTAAAGCTCTTATAAGTTCATTTATGTCTTTATTTGTAGGCTGAGAGTAAGCTAAAATTTCTCCTTACACAATAAAGATTCGCCGTCATTTTATT
Source organism: Schoenobius gigantellus (assembly GCA_963935595.1). NCBI lineage: Eukaryota > Metazoa > Arthropoda > Insecta > Lepidoptera > Crambidae > Schoenobius > Schoenobius gigantellus. The sequence goes on along the minus strand of OZ012544.1, from coordinate 5,437,489 downwards.
GTGTGTCGTGACCGCCGAGATGTGGGCATAAAACAACGGAGCGGCTAAGGCGTTTCCGCAAGTGACTGCCGCAATAAAATTGTTTGCTTTATGAAGTGTATTTTATTGTGAGGGGAATGCGTGTGAAATGTTAATGATCTATGCTTTTAATGTATGATAGGCCTCCGTCACTACGCGCTTAGGTAGAAGAAAAGTACCTACCGTTCCGCGCACACTGAGAGTGCAAGAGCAGCGGGGTTGCCGCGTTCTTGAGTTTAAAACAATGTTTCGCGTGATTTCTTGGGCGCGCTTAATTATGTACCATCAGCAACAACCCCATTATTGCTCGAGCTCGTAGCCAGGCACTGTCACTACGCGCTTAGGTACAAGATAAGTACCTACCATTCCACGCACACTGAGAGTGCAAAAGTTTATCCGCACACATCAGTGCCGATACGTGACGATCAGTGCCGTGACGATCAGTACCGTGACGTGCTATACGCACTTATCAGTGGCATTCAGTGCCGATGCGCGGTGTGACCTTAGCTGATCCAATTGCACGAACATCTTTGAGTTTGCTATTTCAAAAATGCCTCGATTTACAAGAGCCCAAGTTAGCAGCAATTGCTATATTATAAGATGAAGATAATAACATAAGTCGTGTGAATGGAAGGCAGTTTTAAAGTTGGTGTCCATGAATTTTTTATTTGCAAGTTAGTAGTAAACAGTATGTGATCAAACCAAATCTTATTCGTCATCAATCTTAAAATGCTTGAAATCGTCCGCGCCGTCAGTGAAAATATTCTTTCCGAGAAATACGCGTCGGATCAAGGCGAGCGTCGGCGCAGCACTGAAGATCACTGAACGTCATGTGACGTCACTGACACTCGCGAGTACGGATGGCGTTGTACAAAATGTATGCTACAATATCATTCTTTACTGACACTGATGGATACGTTACTGATCTTCGCATGTCGGCACTGATGTGTGCGGATAGACCTTTACGGTCTTATTACAAAACCTGGTTTAAACCTGGTCTAAAGTTAGTCTTGGTTTAAATGTAGTGCGCTTTCACTTGTGTCAATATACATAGATAGAGACAGCGTCAACTTAGTCCTGGTTTAAACCAGGACTAACTTTAGTCCATGTTATAAGACGGTTAATGTCTATCCGCACACATCAGTGCCGACACGCGAAGATCAGTAACGTATCCATCCGTGTCAGTGAAAAATTATATTGTAGCATATATTTTGTACGACGCCATCCGTACTTGTCAGTGTCAGTGACGTTCAGTGATCTTCAGTGCTGCGCCGACGCTCACCGTGATCCGTGTAAGACATTGAAAATTCATGGACACCAACTTTAAAATTGCCTTTTATTCACAGGAATTATGTTATCATCTTCCTCTATTATTAAAGCAGCGGCAATTTCCGCTCACTGGGCTCTAGTAAATCGAGGCATTTTTGAAATAACAAACTAAAAGCTGCTCGTGCAAATGCATTTGCTAAGGTCACAGCGCGCGTCGGCACTGAACGCCACTGATGAGTGCGTATAGCACGTCACGGCACTGATCGGCACGGTACTGATCGTCACGTGTCGGCACTGAAGTGTGCGGATAGACCTTAAAAAAGCGGCAGGGGTACGCGCTCCACTCGAAGTATATTGTTCTGTGTGCCGCGGTCTTGGCACAGGTGTATAGTAACGTTTCGCGCGCTTTCTTGAGCACGCTTGATAATTTAGCGTCTACAACAATCCTGTCGCTCGAGGTTGTAGCGGCGCGCGACGTGAGGCGTGAATTACTACTTATATTATTATACATATGTCACCGTAAAATTGCATATACCGTTAGATTATAATCTATCTCGCGAGATTGTAAACTATCGATAGATTGTGAACCGTAACATACTGCTCACAATTTAACGCATTATTTTTCGGTAGATTATAATCTATCGAAGTGAAACTGTTAGATCACAATCTGTCGCGCGTTAAATTGTCAACTGTTCGAAGGCTGTTCCTGATTGGTCAGTTTTACAGAAGATCGTTCTGTGTCCATAGAATTAGGAATCAAACACAAGTGTCAGTTAAATAAAATAAATGCACTTCAAGAATAGTGACAGCAAGTATGTATTTATTATTTAGTAGTTAAATAATATTTCTGACATCATAATATAGTAATAAAAATTGTAACCAAATGAGAAAATCAGAAATGTAACAACATTTTCTTTTCAAACACAAATTAAGATTGAAAAAAAAAAAAATTTCGCCGAAGCAAATTAAACACAAACTACCTAATTAAAATAAAAATGAAAATCGAAACGTAACAAAATTGTCTATTAGAAAAAAAAAACGATACAAAATCTTGACTTATTGTAAGAGTACCTAATAAAAATAATATGAAAAAAAAATACACCAACAAAAATGTTTCCTTAGTCTATAAGTTCCCAATACGGGAACATTTTTATTGATGCATTTTTCTTTTATATTATTTTTATTACTCTTACAATAAGTCAAGATTTTGTTTCGTTAATTTTTCATACCATATTATGATGTCAGAATTATTGATTAACTAATAGTGACATCAAGTATGTATTTATTATTATAAATACATACTTGATGTCACTATTCTAGAAGTGCATATATTTTATTTGACTGACACTGTAAGACGGACCAATCAGGGACAGCCTTCGGACAGTTGACAATTTAACGCGCAACAGATTGTGATTTAACAGTTTCACTTCGATAGATTATAATCTACCGAAAAATAATGCGTTAAGAGGATTGTGAAGTAATCGTGCGCGGCGCGAGAAGGTATTTCCTAAAATGCTATCTGTTTCACACCGCTCTGCCTCCGGCCCCGCGTTTACACCACAAATACAACATGCGCAAATTCTCACGCACACTACGACAGCCTGCAGCGCGCGACTTGGCGGCTGGCGGCCGGCGCGAGAGCTCGAGATTATTATTCTATATCGTTCGTAATGTTTTGCGTTGCTTATATTTCTGACTCCCTTTCCGCTCGCAACTTCGCCATCGTTACTTTCATTTTTCGTGTGGGAATTTTATGTATTCACAAAGGAAAAATAATTTTATAACCTATATTACTCAGTGATAATGTAGCATTCTATTGGCCAAAGAATTTTTAAAATCAGTCTGGTAGTTTTTGAGTTTATTAATTACAAACAAAAATAGAAACGTACTTGATCTTCTTTCTTCATAATATTTTAGTAGATAAGTTTCGGAATACAGAAATTATTTACATTTCGTAAATTATTTCTGTATTGAAATTTATTGTGAAGGCACTTAATATTGGTATCCCTATAATACCTTATAGGATTGAGATTGAGGGTGAGGACTATTTGTTATGAAAGTATGTAGGTATCCTACATTTACCTGTCTAAGGAAAATGCCATTTTTTAAGATGAGTGTTATACTGAATTAAAATGATTTGCATTTGAGATGTGAATCTTTTCTGAAAAAAAAAATACTAAACATATATCCATACTAATATTATAAATTGGAAAGTGTGTGTGTGTGTGTGTTTGTTTGTCCGTCTTTCACGGCAAAACGGAGCGACAGATTGAAGTGATTTTTTAAGTGGAGATAGTTGAACGGATGGAGAGTGACATAGGCTACTTTTTGTCTCTTTCTAACCCCCCACTTCCCTAAAATGGGGGATGGAAGTTTTTATGGAGCATTTCGCAATTTTCAAGGTAGAAAGCTAAAAATTGGTATGCGAACTATTTGTGACTAACAAAAAAATCGTGCATCATTTTTTTTTGGAAATCTGCCCCCAACCTCTTAAAAGAGGGGGTGAAATTTTATATGGGACTTTTTGCAGTTTTCAAGGTAAGAAGCTAAAAATCGGTACACAGACTCTTTGTTACCAACGAAAAATACCTGCCTTATTTTTTTTTGAAATCTTCGGTGTTACCTCAAATTTAACGCGAGCGAAGCCGCGATCAAAAGCTAGTTTTTACATACAAACTAAATAGGAACAGCGATACAAAAATAAAAAGTAATTTAAATGATAATAAATTTTTTTTCATTGGGCTGGTCTACTTTTAATATGAGCATTAGCATAAAACAGAAAGCGCGGATCTTCAACCAGTGTGTCCTACCAGTGCTTACTTATGGAGCCGAGACATGGATAACAACTAAGGCCATCATTCACAAACTAGAGGTGGCACAAAGAGCAATGGTAATAAAATTGGTAGGAGTAACACTCCGGGACAAGAAAACGAATAGTTGGCTCCGAAAACGGAGTCAGGTCTCGGACATTACACACCGCGTAGCAAAGCTCAAGTGGCAACGGGCTGGACATATAGCCAGAAAACCGAACTCGTGGTGCAGAACTGCCTTAGAGTTGACGCCATGGAACCGTAAAAGACCCAACGGGAGACCACAGATGCGGTAGAAGGACGACATCGTCAAGATGGTGGGCACGAAGTTGATTCAAGTAGCTCATAATAGAACGGAATGGAGAAAGTTGAAGGAGGCCTATACCGCCATGGTAGAAGCAAAGGCTTAGATGATGAATAATATTTTAAAATAATTATATGATTATTTTTGTTGGTGTTCACCTCAATTTCTTTAAAAGTCAAACGTAACATCATCTGCAACTAGCTCCATCTCCAAATTAGTCAGCAGCAAAACAGAAGTGATGTGCGTCGGTGGAATCAGGGTTAACAACAGGGCTCTATGACTGATCCCTCTATAAGTTTCCATAATTGTTCCTCAAACCCAAGATTCCTCGAAAAGCCCGGAATACCAAAGGAAAAGGTGGCTAGATGACATTAAAAAAGTAGGGTCCGGGGTTCGATTCCCCATGGGGACAGAAGCTTTTCTGCTCGGTTTGGTTGGTGGTAGGGCTTCTAAGCCCACCTGGCTAGCTACCACCGTCTTACCTAAGTTTGTCGCCATAATAACATGTTAATAGCATTGCTGTGTTCCGATATCAGGCCAAGAGCTTCCCTGTCGTATGAAAAAAATACTTATTAGTAGGACTAGGATTATATATAATCAGCTGCTTTAAATTATAGTGTTAAAATAAAAAAAAACCTTAAAACCGTACGAAGGGTGCCTTCTCCACCTACCCTACCTACCCTGCCTACCCTACATATATTATTTACTTTGTAGTTTGTATTTTTTATACATTCGTAGATTCCATAACGCGAATACACGTAAAATAATATTAAAAATAACGATATTTGCACAGTTTGTTACACGTTTTTTAGCTGCTCCAACTCGGTTATACGCAAAATAGTTTGTGAGCAACAAAAAACGAATTTCTTTTGAGTTTGTGTCTTTGTGGCACATATCTATTATAACAAACAACTACATACTTACAATTTATATTCTTATTTTGATTATGGGAATTTACAGTTAGTTAACAGGCTACAGGCTGCTTACCCTTAAATAAGGTTTGTATTGAAATAAGATCCTTAAAATAAAACACTAAAATCAATAAACGTATTCGAAAAGACATTTACTTTTTCATGTAGAAGGTATTTGTGTAGACTTGAGTAATACCTTTCAGTATTGATCGATATATCGATATTACTTTCTCCTCCCTAGGCAACAATAACTACGATAACATTATGTCACATCACTAGATTATGCCCCATCATGGCCCCATCATGGCCCCATCATACCCCTGCCCCCGACCCGTATCGTGCGATAGAGAGAGTTGCAAGAACTGGTCGAAATTGCCTACAATTTCTGTTTGAAATATTGTTTCGGGCGATAACTGTTTTACCCCCCTAAACCTTTACGAAATGAGACACTTTTGGTCTTATTCGATTCAGTATACCTTAAACTATGTTTGTACGTTTTGCTTTTTTTGTAATTCAGTAAAATTTAGTCCAAAAAAGATAAAAATGCTCGAGGTAGTTTTTAAGTCTAAAATATAGATATTTAGATGCTAATAATTTATATTCTGAGCAATATTTCTTCAAAATCAAAACGTACAAACCTAGATCTTTATTATATCTACAACATTTCCAAACATTATGAAAATTGGACTATGTTTAGTGGGAGAAAAGCGTTATCGCTTTTTGTATGAAAATTTACAGCTTCACAATCCTCTTAAATTGTAAGCAGTGTGTTACGGTTCACAATCTATCGATAGTTTACAATCTCGCGAGATAGATTATAATCTAACGGTATTTACAATTTTACGGTGACATATATAACATACGCTCACCCGTGGCGTTAAAGTTTAATTCAGCTTGAACGCTCAAAGTTCAGTTATTTATTTGTTCTGTGATAATATGAGTATAGAATAAGACGAGTGATGTACCCGAAAGCTTAGCTTTTCTTTTATCGGCAGCAGAATAATGTTATTTGCTCGCGTATCGTGTATTCACGCTTTTTAGCATCTTGCCAGTGAATGTCGCTTTCCACTGCGCGGCTTTGGTGATAGGTAGGACAGAAATTAAAATTAGATCCCTACTATCCTCCTAATATTTTACCGAAGAGCAATGAATCCTGGGGGGTTAGGTTACAACTTTTCCTCCCGCTTATTCTGTTTGTAGAAAAGACTTACTTTCTCTTTCATTTTTTACAAAATAAGTAGTGTATAAAATAATATTAAATTGTCTACTATAGACAATTTATTCCATTACACTGAAACATTATTTAGTTTCCAACATCTTTATGTGACCTGGATTGATTGCTGTTGAGCATATAAATACGAGAAAAGAAATAAGAAGAAACTGTCTGTCAATTATGCTTTAACGCGTAAACATTTTGCAATTTTTAATTAAATTTGGTATAGTGAGAGCTTTCATCCTTCTTATCCTATTTTCAATGTCGAATTTAATGAATTACTTAGCAGCACACGTCATATAAACTAACTTAAGATTTAAATGAATTCCACGCAGATGATGTCACGGGCAATAGTAAGTGAGTGAGTATATTTTTTCCGTACTGGGACCTAATTCTGCTAACTTCAACGTTGAAATAACTTTTCAACGAAATTTTAACGTCGTTGACGTGTCTTTATAGCGTTTAACAATAAAGCTGCTTTTGTCGCTCTTATACGCAATTCCTGGTGCAAATTATATTACCTACTACAATTTCTAGTAGTAGTATAATAATAGAATTCTACTTGCGTACTACAATTTCTAGATAAATCATTAGTGAGAAATGTTTTATATGACCAACAATAACTGTCTCAAATCTCGTAAAGATTTCTAAATTGGATGTTGATTCGTAGTATTAACAGTGAATAGTGTTTCGAAGAAGAGTGGGCTAGAGAAGGAGGGTTTAATTCTAAGGGTTTAAGAGTACCACTAGACCAGCCACACGCTGGCATTGTATTTATTCACGCGGTGCGTCACGTCGTTCAGTCAATTTTTGTCTTACGATTACTACTGTAAAATTACTGTTACCTAATAACCAAATTGAAGGCATATTGCATTGCATTAGGCTGTTCAAATAATCAAAGAATCTCCGATCCTCGCGTTTTCCTGACTTTAGAATGATGATGAATAAGTACACTTCTCATGACCAGAACTCATATGTTTCCCCACTGAGGGATCGAGCCTACCCTAAGTTAGGATGCTTAGGCCTTAGTCAACCACGCTGGCCCAGTGCGGATTGGTCGACTTCACATTTTCTTCGCAGATGTATGCAGGTTGCCTCACGATGTTTTCCTTCGCCGTAGGAGCGTCGGACAAATGTACATATGAAATTCTAAAAAAGGAAAAACACATTGGTACATGACAGAATCGAATCCCAGACCTCTCGATTAGAAGGCCAGTGCCGAGTCCACAGCGCACAGTAATTAAAACAATTAGATATACCAAACCATACCATTAATTAGACATACCAAAGGTTGACTTTTTATCCTTATTTATATCTCCCATGTTTAAGTCAGGTATGTTTAAAGTTTTAGTTTTACTAAATAAATATATGTAAATTAAGAAACCTATTTACCTATATGAACCCGCCTGGCTTGCTATTACTATGTTATCTAAAGTCGCCTTTATTCCGTGTTTCTGCAGTTGGAAGTAGGTATTCCGGATCTGATTCGCATGTACACACAGCAATATCATCACTGCTATTATACCACCGATGGGCTCGAGCCTATCCTTAGTTAACGCCTAACGGCCAGCTTTAACATTCTATTAATCTGTGGATTTGGTTACTAGCGATAATTAATGGTTAAACAAACTTACCTTTGTGATGTTTGACCATAATTATACGAGACGTTGCATCCGAAGAGATTTATATATTAACCAGGTAGTCCACTTTCCAATGTACCGGGCACCAAGCACAATTTTAGAGCGAAGACATAAAAATAAAAAGATAGGTAGGTAGTTTTAGTATTATTCACCCGCTTGCGCGATGTTACGTCGTTTGACTCATTCCTTTAGAGCAAAATTTCTCAAAAACATTGGGTATTTATTTGCAACACAGCAAATAATGGGTAGGGAGGGAGTATAAATCTCTTCGGATGCAACGTCTCGTATAATTATGGTCAAACATCACAAAGGTAAGTTTGTTTAACCATTGTTTAACCAACCATACCACGGCGTTGCATCCTCGAGATTTATATATTAACCAGGTAGGATGTTTAGAGTATTTTGAGAAATTTTTGATTAGAAGAGAGAAAAAAAAAGAAAGTTTGTCGTTAATTCGGTATATGTTGACTTTTTTTTTATAATTTATAACAAAATCTAAATCAGTGAATAAGAGTTTTATTACGCATGATAGACTCTTGATAGAATCTTGATAAGAATTACCAAGGCACAGAAAATCACCTAAATAATTTATAATAGTAAACTAGACTTCTAAGATAAGATAATATGGGTTTCAAAAGCTTAGTGAAAATGTATGAAGCTGAAGCAAGTGCAAAGGGAAGACATTGAAATTCTTAAGTTATTTGCTCAAATTTAAATCTAAGATAATGTTTCGACGATTGATGCGTAGTGGCTAAAAATAGACATCTAAATTGATAGTTCATAACAAGAGTTTCATAGGTGGTGTAACTGGTTGGGGTATTATGGGTGTGATTCCTTTACCAATACCTTGACCTTAGAAAAATCAATCCCTAGTTATAATCGAAGTATATCATTTCTTCTGCTTTTCATTTTATTCAAGAAAAATTACGAAATAGTTTCGTTGGAATATATCAAGTGCACGCGACCTTCGAGGTTTTGTTTCCAGTTCGAGATCAAGGCTCAGGACACGCAATACATATTTAGCTATAAATAATAAGGATTCTCCGAATGATTCATCAATTTGTTATAATAATTTAAGTACTTGTTGAGTTCAATGCTAAGAAAACACAGGTGTGCGTGTTCTCGGCGAAAAGGTCACCTTTCCTCCCCCTTCCTTCTCTTCAGGGCACAACCCTTCACACACAGAGCAACATCACCTTGCTCGGAATGAACATTCGCTGCGATCTGAACCCCAGAGACTACATCGAATCCGTCATAACTACTGCCTCACGGAAACTCGGTGTCCTGAACAAGGTGCGTAGGTATTTTGCGCCGGACCAACTATGCTTGTTGTATAAAACTCAGGTTAGGTCTTGCGTGGAATATTGCTCGCACCTTTGGGACGGCTCCGCTCAGTACCTCCTCGATGCTCTGGACAGATTGCAGCGTCGCGCTATTCGCATAATTGGCGATGTAGAGGCAACTAACACCCTCGAGCCTCTACAACTTCGTCGTGACATCGCCTCTCTTAGCGCCTTTTACCGAATGTTCCATGGGGAATGCTCTGAGGAGCTCTTTAACCTTATCCCTCCCTCTCCATTCCTTAACAGAAACACGCGTAAGGGCCTTCGGAGTCATCCGTACACTGTGTCCTCCTTTTCACACCGTACCAAGAAATTCCAAGATTCCTTCTTCTGTCGTTCATCCCACACTTGGAATTCTCTACCTGCGCACGTGTTTCCCTCATCCTACAACATGGGTTCCTTCAAAAGAGGCGTGAAAAAGCATCTTTTGGGCCGGCAAGGGGCGGGCAGGTAGGAGAGTGGATGTCGTCCCTACTCTATCTGTCAACTCATTTGGGCCTCTTTCACCGCTTAACATCAGGCGGGAGGAGGTCATTTGCCGGGCCATCCATTTAAAAAAAAAAAAAAAAAAAAAAAAAAAACTTACGCTTATTACCAAGATACCTTAGGTATATCTTAATTACTTGAATTTTCTTTTTGATTTAGAACAGATTTTATTAAGTTTTTTGGTAGGTAGGATTTTTTTTATTTTTTTATCAAACACATTATATTCCCAAAATCCGTCTCTTACATCCCCTATTTCATAAAAAAAACCTGATAGTAAGCGGCATCTTGGTGGATTAATGAACAATATTTACAGATTTCATGTTATAAATATTCTAGATTTTCACCATAGAAAGTTTCAGATCACTCCTTGGCAAATAACTCACAAAGGCTATTTTCTTTGAATTAATGGTAGTAGTTGTACACAAAATAGGTGCTCTCTCCTCCATATGTTATTTTTATAATCCAACAAATAACAATTTATTAAAAATTATGTTTGTAAAACCCAGTGTGAGAGCCCCGGGCCATATGATCATAGACATGTTACATATATTTTCCCAACACTGTACTATGAATCTCCAGGGCAGTTCCCTTATGCCCCTGCGGGGGCTTGGACGGTGCGCAAACGCATTCCCCTCGTAAAAAAAAAAAAAAAAGGGCAGTTCCCTTAAGGCTTGGCTGTCTGGTTTTTCAGTGGAGGAACTAAGAAACAACTAGTATAACAAGGAAGAATTCTGTGGAATTACATATAAAATCTAAGGAATTAGAGTACAGTATCATTGACCCGTGATTGCAAGAACTTAAAGTCGAAGGTACGATCCACTAACCACCGTTACGGGGAAGGCTAATCTTAAAAAAAAGAAACAAAACATTTTCATTTGGTGTATTCCATTACCCAGATTTGTACCCAATTTTTAGCTATATTAGTTTGATACCGAGATTGATAAAAAATCCCGAACCATTCTGCCCTTTGATTGTATAGATTTCTGTATCTATTATAATATAGGTGCCTGATTCTCTTTAATTTAACTTACAACTCTAAGGATGATTGTATCTGGCTATTATTATGATGGCTGGCTTATGATTGTATTGTTCTCTTATGCTTATGCATAAGGAAACTGTGTGTAAACATATAAAGCTTATTATTTCAATAAGTCAAGAATTAAATTTGTTTTCTTTTCCCAAATTTTGACAATTAGCAAGAAAAGAGCATTACAGGTGGGAAATATTATGTTAGTTAGTTTATATATAAATTGATCTAATTCATCATTGCATGATCTTACTGCTCTCATTTAGTATAACTTCTTAATTTCATAACGTAATGTCACAATATTTGACTGTGAAAAACGTGAACTTATAGGTAAACATCTTTAAGATTCGGTTTCTTAAAAATAAATTTGTAATCCGTTTTACCCGTTACAACTCATAAGAGAACTGGATCGATTGTATTTTTTTTTTCAGGTGTGAATAAAATATTTTCATTTAAGTACCAAAATAATTAGGTATTATTATTATTTATTTCAAACAATATCTTAAATTTAAGTCTTTTACAATAAATACATATAAAAACATAAATATTATAAAAAACTTATTATTATTATTTTCTATTATGTTTTGATCGGCGCCTTTGGTCGAGACTTCGTTGTCTGATATCGATCTACTACAGGTGCCTTCCTCGCAGACTAATGGTACGAGTGACTCCTCGCCTAACCACGTCTCTGCGTGCGTGGCATTTGACGCGGTGGAGCTTTGCAGTTTCCCTGCTGGCTGACTGAAGGCCTATTAGAAGAAGAAGTACTCGCCGCTGGAACTTTCTTGATTTGGAGTCGATATTTCTGCCAACTTCGATGCTTTAATTTTATTAGTGAGATTTCATTTCTCTTTGGCGGGGCCAAAGAGAAATGAATCACTTCGTACACGTGCAATATCTTTTTAAACTTATAATCTAATGAATACATTATTAATTTCCTTCGATTAAGCGTGTTTTTATAATGAAGGTCCAATATAAGCTGATTTCTTTGAGTAACACAGCAGTGATTTCAGGATTCGATTTGGGTGTTTTAACTAATTGAAAGTTTTCAGGTATGAAGATGTTGCCCTCTAACTCTTTCTTTTAATCCTTATTTAAGCCTCCACACAATATATGACCCCAACGTTCAGAGATTTCATCCTGGATTTTTGTTCCGAAAAGCTCGTGTTTCCCTTTTGAGGTCCCTAAGACCTCTAAAATATTCTCAAATAAATTGGTTGCTGGAGGGTTAACATCATTTACAAGTACCTGAGAGCTAGTGGATGGTATGGGACACTCGGCTGATGCTTCTGATGTCATCACCTGTACATTACTAGGTTGTCACTCATTACAAGTTTCAGTCACATGAACCACTGACTGAACATATGGGATGTATGTGAACACACTGAAGCCAATTCATCCTCTCCATAGATTTTTATTTTATTTTATTTAACAAAATGTACTATTATAAACATAAACACAAAACTACGAAGTAGTTTGTCGGCGAGTAACATTAGTAATATTCTGCGAGGCGAGTCATATTCTGCGAGGCTATCCTCAGCCTGTGTACTAATATATATGACCAAAAAACATGACTACAATCGCATCGTAGTACCATTCTCTATATTGTGGTAGTACTGTGCGCGACTATGATCGCATCATAGTACAAAGGCACACTGTTCTATTCAAAAATAAAGAAATAATAACATTCCGTTGAATAAATAAGCTAGGTCATGCTCACACCATGACAGAAAGTGCTGTGGTCGAGACCGTAATCGCGTCACGGTACTAATAAATATGACCAAAAAACATGACTACAATCGCGTCGTAGTACTGTGCGTGACTATAATCGCGTCATAGTTCCAAGGCACACTGTTCTATAAAATATAAAGAAATAATAACATTCTGTTGAAAAAATAAATTAGGTCATTATCGCATCATGACACGAAGTGTTGTGATCGAGACCGTGATCGCGTCACGGTACCAATAAATCTGACCAAAAAACATGACTACAATCGCATCGTAGTACTGTGCGTGACTATAATCGCATCATAGTTCCAAAGCACACTGTTCTATAAATATAAAGAAATAATAACACTTAAACACGTGTACAAGGCGTGTTTCAAAGTGCCGATTCACGGTTCTTTAGTAATTATGAATTATTGCTTGAATAGACGTTTATTTGGTACAAAAAATACAACATACAATGTAACAAAAAAATATAAATATATATTCAGATAGATTTTTGGCCAAATAGGCCCCGCATGCAGAGGCACAGAGTGCTTTGACGCTGGTATTCTGCGGATACCATTTTATTTAACACTGTATACAGAATATTTTCTAATTAAACAGTAACGTTAGGCAATGCGCAAATAGCAAGGCTCTTTTTGTTGCTCAATAAATTTCAAAATGAAATTAATTAGTGAGCTAAATATAATCTACTGATTCGAACAAACACGAAATAAAGTTTTGCTTTAAACGAACGAAATGCAAAGATGAGAACGTGTCGAAAAATAGTACAATATAATAAACAATAAACACTTATAATTTAAACTTACATAGGTACTTCCAGCACCATCAAAATGCTCGCAGCGGCGGCGGCGGTGACGCAAACGTTTCTCTAGTTTACGAATCTTTTCCTTAATATATTGTGGGTCAAACGGCGTAACATCGCGCAAGCGGGTGAATAATACTAAAACTACCTACCTATCTTTTTATTTTTATGTCTTCGCTCTAAAATTGTGCTTGGTGCCCGGTACATTGGAAAGTGGACTACCTGGTTAATATATAAATCTCGAGGATGCAACGTCGTGGTATAATTACTTGACATTAGCTCCATACAAAATCGTCAAACTTCTATTGCCAGTAAACAAACCTACAGTTAAAAACAATACTGAAATCGGTCGTAAGATAACGAACACCGGAAACTATCCACAACGTCACAGTATAAAGTTTCATATAGCCCGCATCCGGCGCAGCCCCCGGCGCGTTGTGCCGCGACCGAAGAATTTTGTTTTATGCGATTCAAGTATAAACAAACTTTCGGCTCGGTGACGACAAGCACATTTCGCCGGGTCGTTTATTTGCTTATATTTTTTACATCGAACACTTTTGTTGGCGCTAGAAATAATTCTGCTTGGCGGGAAAAGAAAACTTTTTATTGTTACGGTTTTTTGCGAGTACCCGCTCCGGTTGTTCGCAAAACCGTAATGATCGTAGAAATACATTGCTTACGGAATTTGTTTGAAAGTTTAAGCGCATATTTTTTGTTTGGTTTACGGTTTCATTGCGTTTATCACCTGCTTTTTTAACTAAGATACATTTACTCTTGTTTTTAATCCAGCCTCGAAGTTCGTTCCACCATAAATGGTGGAACAAGTTTGCCCTTAAAGTGGTGTTTTACCCTCGCCTTAAGAGGAAATCGTACAGTCCGTTTCTCCATACAAACGTACAACGTAGTCCCCTGTTTCCTTCCTGGATAATGGGACTAGCTGCTCTATTTTTTTACAGGTAAAATCAATGGTCACTAGAAGCATGTTCCTATGTTTTCCTTTTTAATTAATTATTAAAAGAGATTTTAAACCTTCAAAAACCTAAAAAATCGATCTAATTTTCTGTTGTATTCTAACGTCCAGCAAACAAATTGAAGAAGATTATATGAAAAAAGCAAAACATATAAACACAGAAGAAGCCTTGCTTTAAATTTTAATGCAAAAAGTAATTAAATCGGTCAATTTTTCGCGGAGAAAACAGGGGACTACTAAACGTATATTTTTGTGTACTTTTCATTGGTATTTTCCGTCCCAGCTGCAGTTGTCCCTATCGCGCTCAGTTCAGTTGTTTGGACACAGCGCGACAACAATACATTTTACAAATACCTATTTTTGAATTCTCGCGACCTTGGTGTTCCTCTTAAAGATGTATGGATTGTAAGAATACGGGAATATGGACTCCAGCAGAGAATTCCACAACTTGGTTCTTATCTATTGGGGCATCTCAACTAGTTTATTTTTTTCTTATATATGTCACTACCTCTGACACAATCAGAGCATTTGTTTGCTTAGTCCTTTCATACCAGTTCTTGCATTAACTCCACTCCCACTTTCACTCTGCGTACTTTTTCTTTATTACATCCATTACCTTTCTTACTTTATTTACGTTTTACTACCGCTACTGGGAGCGGGGTTGGGTGTCTCATTCATTTATTACATTATATTCAACAATATTTTACTGTAGCATCAATTTTACATTTAGTCCCAATACCTTGTATTGTAACTAAAAGTAAAATTGATTGAAATATTTACAATATATACAACATAAAAAAAATTTAATGGTGTCAAGTTGTATCTGGTTACAATAAAGAGAAAGTAACAAATTTTAGTTTTTTAGTTACACATTCATATTTATGTTGTGCAGGTACTTTTGTTTCGTTATTCTAATTTTAATTCCTCTGCTTTATTTTATATTTCCTAATTTCTATCATTCTGTCTTTACATTCGGTGTACGAACGAACGTATTCCTATTTCCTAGACAAGATATAATTCGATAAAAACTGAGATTTGGCGCTCACTTTTGAGAGCGTCAAATCTCATAGTCAAAGGAAGGCTTGTGTCAAACCCCATTTTCCTTTTAGCCATTGCGATTACGATTATAGTATCGAAATGCATCTTTTTACAAGCTTTTATTACAAGCCTTTATTTACTTTCACCTGTCCCGTGTCTGTAAAGATTTTGCAAGCTAAATTTGACCCACTTCCCGATTTCCGATTGAGCTAAAATTTTGCATGCATATGTATATCACGTGACAATGCAATTATAAAAGCTTGTTAAAAAATATTTTTTTTACTATTAATTTATAAGGGCTGATTATTCGTCGTGTTGCTCGTCGCGTAACAAGTCGCTAGAATGGAGATTGGCCCTTTGGGGAAGCCAATGCTTGGTAGTGGGCGTGAGGTAATTGGGATCATGATTAATGAGATCCTTATTTTAAGAAGTGACTTTACATATCGAATGATATTTCGGGACATAAATCCTAGAGCAGGAATTTTAGAGCACTGTTTGTAGTTCTAACGTAGAGGTAATCTGAACAGGTTTAATAAGGTTTCAAGATCCCATTGAAGCTCAGCTGTTGACAGGTGAAAAGTCTACAGGCTTGTGAGAAATTGATAAAATTATTTACTTTAGTTGTTTATTTTCAACAAATCAGGTAAAAACATAACAATCCGTCTTTATGAAAATAGATTTGGGAATGACAATAGATTCTCAGATACGCTTTGATCAACATATTGACAATATGGGCCAATCGGCACGGAGAATGCTCGGTTTTGTTTTAGGGCAATCAAAAATATTCAAAAAACTAAGCACCAAAAAATTTTTACTTATTACTTAGGTAACAAGTATGCTAGAGTATTGCTCAGTGGTATGGAATCCTAACTATCAAAAGTACAAAGATCGAATAGAGAGCATTCAGAGACGCTTCACATTGTTACGTTCATGTTTTAGGGAATACAAATGGATGCCGCATGCTGATCGGTTTCAAACTTTCAATAGACAGATATTGATGGATGATCATTAACAGATAGACGTAAAATGCATGATTTGTTGTTTTTATACTGACTTTTGAGTCAGTCAGGGTTTCTTCCGCCATGGGCGGGTGCGGGCTTCGGGCATTTGTCGCCCATTGCCCGGGCATCTTCTCGGCGAGCGGCAGCTCGCCGGTGTTGGGCACGTCACGTAGTGACGGGCCCCTCTTCGCCACCCCCCTGTGCTACCACTCCGGGATCGAGGCACGGCCCTCCGCGGTCAAGCACACCGAGTTAGAGGGGCTTGTCCCAAGCCCAGCGAGCGCCGGCGAGCAGGCCGCGGCTTACTCTGCGCCCGGAGGAGCGGTGGGGGGGAGGAGGGGGCCATTGGTCTTGTGGGATGGTGGTGTCATGTCCGGTGGTGGTGTCGCTTAGGCGAGTCACGCGCGCGAGCGGTGGGGTCCCGCGGCAGACTACAAGCCGTAAGCGACACGAGGTCTGGTCAGGTGGTGGCGTCGTCAGCGAAGTCGCTGACGAAGCGGAGTCTTGGCCGGGGTGGGTCGCCTCGTCGTGGGGATGCAGCTGGTGATGGTGGTGGTGACGATGGTAGGTCGTGGTCTCTCTCCGCCCTGGGCGACAACAAGTCGCGGGGCAGCGCTCGTCCGGAAGAGTCTGGAGGCCTGGGAACATAGGGAGCAATGTTGTGGAGGTGGAGGTGGGGCCCGTTGTCGGCGCTGTCGAACATTCGACGCGCCAGACGGGCGACGAACTCCTCCACCGTCGGCATCCGAACGTCCCGGGCAATGACGTCACGAGCGCGAGATCACTGAGCGCCGAGCTGAAGGCGCCCCAGTTGGTGCGGGGGCGCGGAGCTCTCGCCTGGACGAAGTCGGCCGCCATGCTGGTGGTGATGAGGATGGGGAGGTGCTGCGTGTCCATGTCGTACCGCACCTCCACGGAGACCGGGCAGGGGATGTTCCTCGTCAGGACGATGTCCAGGACGTCTGGCTGATACCTGGCGGTGGTAGGAATGTGGGTGGGGGCGTCAGGTCCCACCACTTCGGCGTCAAGTCCGGTGGCGGCATCCAGGAGCATCCTCCCGGCGGGCGTGATGCAACGCGACCCCCATTGGGGGTGCTTCGCATTAAGGTCGCCCGCCACGAGAGTCGGCGTGTCGTCGCCGAAGAGCCCCTGGATGTCGGAGAGTTCTGACTTTTGAATGGAATTCTAAATAGTCCAAGTCTACTCAATCAGACAAATAAATTTAAGGTTCTGCCGAAGCTGCCTCGCCATCCAGTGTATTTATTTATACCTGGGACCTATAAAACTTCACCACTCCCTATTTGCCTAGACTGTGTAGATTATATGAAGAAATCATCAAAAAGCCATTACGATAGATTTATTCCATAACAACTCAATAGCTTTCAAACGTAAAATGTTAACTTCATACTTATCAATAGAACGATTGCTATCCTACATTAAATTATTGTACTGTATTCCTTTAAGGTAAGATATTGTTAACCGTATATGTTTATGGTGAATGATGAGGCCGCCCGCCGTCTAAAATTGTAGTTGCACCTACCTAACAACTAATTATTAAGTGTTTTTTTTTTAAATTATGAAATGATGTAAACTCTGTTGATGGTGCAATGAATAAATTAAATAAATTTAAAGTGGTAGTTGTTTAAGATTTTTCATTTTTCACTTAAATATTTGTAATAGTGAAATTTCGCTCATACGCTATCCTCACACTCACACTGAGTGTGGACAATCGATCCATGGTCGTTCGCATATCTAGACACCTTAATTTCGGGTAGGACATAAGCTTGTTTCTATATGGGTGGCATAATAAAAACTTTGCCCAAGCACATGCAGTAAAAAGTACATTACTTATACTGCCGCGGCCTGCAGGTGCAGCATTGCCGTTGCCGGACGATCGTGATGAGACGGCACCGAGGCACGCATTTGGCTCAGATGTGGCCAAGGCATATAAAGTCCTTTTCTTGTTTCTTAAAAAGTTGAAAATAGAAAACCATACATAGTATCATCTAATGGTACTACGGTAAAAAAGGCGTTCAATTCGTGTAATGACGCATTCTTTTTGTCGTACTTCGAAATTTAAATAAAACTTAGGTTATATTCTTCTTTAGTCATATTCGAGCTTTTTTTTTTATTTACTAATTTAACACTCCACAGACTCGTGGTCCGTGCTCTTTTCATGACTGTAATCTTCTCATTGTGATCTATTTTGTTATTATAATTATTATATTAAGACTTACGACTACTTTTTACTCCTAATCTAAAGTGAGTTGCGCAACTCAATCAATTTAAAAATTTAAATATATATCTTAATAATATTATACCTATATATACTTAAATATACTCAAATATATATCTTAATAATATTATACTATATGTTAATAATTTATGTATGGACTATTTCACAAGATTTGGTCAGTTAATATACTCGTATTTAGCATAACATATGTTACGTCTGTTTTTTTTTTTAGTTACACCATGGTCGCTCCGCTTGATAGGGCCCTGAGCACCATTTTTTATTGTATTCCATGACCACTTCATCTGTTGCTATGCTGGGAAGGGCAATGAGACGTCTAATTGCGTCGTCCTCTTTCAACTCCCGGTAGAAGTAGGTGCAGGATACCGTGTGTCTGGTAATGGCAACCACCGCGTGAGGGACACTATCGTGTACAGGGTTCTTCCTTTCTGCTCCTCTGAGCACAACCACGTGATCGTACGTTAGTCCGTGTGCTTCGTGGATCGTCAGCAGTCTAGATTGTTCTCCGGTGCCGAACCCTTCTCTCCCATTCGCTTCTTTCTCGTCTTGAGTAAAGGTAAGGAAGAGAGTATTTGGGTTGCCCCTTCGTAACACCGCCTCCGATACCATTCTGCATGTCATGGACCTCAGCACTTGCCGTGATGTGTAAATACCCTTGTAGATGTTTTGGAGGGCATACACCACATCCATCGGACTTCGGTGTGTGCAGAGGAGCTTTTCTGTTACCGACGTGATGGCGGCGGGGCTTTCGTAACGCATCTCGAACAGGTTGTCTCTGTCTATGAAGGGGATCTGATTTGTATCGGTCATTAGTACCAATTCTCTTGCCCCGGTCAGCCTTGTATATTCGAGCTTAAAAGTGTTCGTTTTATTTTCAAATTACACTGTTGGTATCTCGAGCCTGCTGGATGAGAAATGACTAGGCACTTTCTGACCCTGTACTGTAAGTACAATTTATCCTAAAGAAGATTGTGTTAAAAATGATCGTTCATCGTTATATGTCTAAGAAAATTATTGAAACACCTCTGCATTCAAATAAATCAACAAAGTCAAGAGCACTTACTATGTGAATAGCGCGGAATAATTCAACATAACTTAATTGTTAGTACAGCCCGCCAAAGTTGCTCGAAGAAACATCGCTCGCAAGAGTTCAAAGTGCTGTAACTCAAGCACACGTTTGGGAGCAACTTCGCAAACAAACGCGTGTGAACGTTTTGATCCTTAAAGTTGTTCATATACCACGTGGTTGAATGAAAACTACAAATCAAGGAGAATAGAATATGACGACACTTACCAAAGGCTAAGCATCGGGCGTCATTTCCTTCTGTGCCTCGCCTTTACTGCGTGTGTTTAAATTTTTGAACTTACTTTTTATACTTTTTTTTATAAAAGTTGGCAAACCGATTGCCCAGTCAGTGATAAGTGGCTACAGTTGCAGCACACGTGAGTCCTTGAGGCGAACTTAATTCTTAATTCGCTAACATATAGCTTCCACAAGGAACTTGTAACATGAAAATGATTTTTTTTTACCAATACACATAACTGTTTCTACAATGCTTGAGACCTAGTAGGCAAATTAATGTGCCTGTGTCAGGAGGTCCCGCTCTTACGTACCTCGGCTATGCAGAATTTATCGGTTGGTCACAAGTAGCGTTTAAATAAACGAAATCATAAAACTAATATTAGCTGTGATTGTAAGTATGGTTGTGTAGTGTGTGTGTGTGTGCGTGTGTGTGTGTGTGATTTTATCATGAATATAATATGAGGCAAACACACATACACACACATATGTTCATAGTTAAGCCTTATCGTCAAGGCAAAAATAACAATAAACTGTCTGTCGTAGAACCAAGCAGATTACATCCATGAATTACTATCGTTAACATAATTCGTAACTTTGTAATTAGCTGCAGCACACAATTTTTGTTTGATTATTATTTTTTGATTTTAGTCAGAGGTAAGCTAAACAAAACTCGTCGGTGGCGCTGTGGACTCGGCACTTGCCTTCCAATCGGGAGGTCGGGGTTCGAGACCCGCCATGTACCAATGTGTTTTTCGTTTCGAATTTCATATGTACATTTGTCTGACGCTCCTACGGTGAAGGAAAACATCGTGAGGCAACCTGCATACATCTGCGAAGAAATTCAATGATGTATGTGAAGTCGACCAATCCGCACTGGGCCAGCGTGGTTGACTAAGGCCTAATCACCCTAACATAGGGTAGGCTCGAACCCCTCGGTGGGGACGTATGTGAGCTGTGCTGTGATGATGATGATGAAGCTAAACAAATATCGATACTATTTTGTTATAAAAAATAATACCCAATGCCTCGAACGAGTTCCCTACTCTATTGAACCTCGTAAGATGCTTATCTTACGCGATTCCATAGCTAGCTTATTATTGCCCTAAATTGGGACTGTCGCTACTTTTTTCAAACAGCTCAAGATGTTTCAAAAACACCTCCTACGCGACACAGTTTTGCGTACAAATTGACTAGATTGGCAATCATATTGTGTCGTATGAAGTCTAAAGCTCAATTCAAGGTCATTGGAAGGCTGTGACGCGACTAATTTAAGAGGCTGAATAACGCCAACGACCTTGAGACATGCTTTGTACCGGATTACGGGCGCGGTGCGTTATTGTAATTGAGCGAAAAAATCAAAAAGAAACTGGTAACTTATTTTAAGATATGAAACATCAATATTATCAAATTAAGTGTTACGATTTAATTCCCTGAAAATCATTAAATAGCCTTTGTTAAATAACTCGGATTTTCTTCTGGAAGCTGTTTTTGATGGGTGTCTTTGGCAATTTTTTTAACGAGAAATTTTGATTAAAATTTGTTTTGAGGACATGGATATTCTCAAAAATGTGCTCAAGAGTAACATATTTTTTTTTTACTACGGTATATTAAACAGGTTTTATTAAAAAAAGTTTTAAGTGGGGCTCGATGAGCTCAGCTCAGAATTGTCAGCCTCATGTAGTCGCTAATTGGTCAATTTTATTCACCAATCACCTACAAACGGCATATTGTGTGTTCCAACAAAATCGAAAGAAAATTAGTCATATTATAGTTGTGTACGTATGGATGGACAACTAATTGTAAGCCGATACAGTCGCCAATTTGATTAGTTGTAAAATTGTATCGTGTGGAAGGGGTTTAACACGACTAAATAGTGCTGAATCAAATCGATTTATATGACGAATAAAAAATGTTTATTCGTCAGTCATCTTGCAAGCGGCATGTCGTGTGTTCCATCCAGCACAGACGACAAAATCGAAAGCAAATTTATATATATAAAAAGAGATGTTCACATCTATATACGCACGCTCAGCCGTAACCGCTAATGGTAGGAACGTGCAGTTTTGACAGTTGTTTTAATTAAAAATGCACTAAGAAGGGATTTAAAAAAAAATAGCCCTAAAGGGATGAAATAGGGGTTGCAAATTTGTATGAAAAAATCTTTGAATTAGCATCGATTTTGATAAAACTAGAGATTCATCCTCTTTAAAAAAAAATTATTGAACCCGTGTTTTATAGTTTATTGGAATTCACCCCCTTAGGGTGCAAAATAGGGGTTGAAAGTTTCTATGGAAAACATTTAAAAACTGCTCCAATTTCTATGAAATTTATTATCTGGACTTAAATAGGCTACAAAATTATTTTTCCTACGGGAAAATATAACATTCCCACGCGAAATAATAATAACGCAGGCGAAGTCGCGAGCGTAAAGCTAGTTGAGCATAAAGTTGTGTACGTGGATGGACAATGTAATTGGGATGATGACTGAATTCTAATTTTTACGTCTCGTCATTAAATATTAAAATACCGTGGAAAAAGATGCAGTGCTGTGAAATTAGAATTAAAATCGGCTAAGAAATACGTTAGATACAAGCATTTTAAGTTGTTAATTTGAAGGCGATTAGACAGAGAGATCCGACATCAACCGTGACGTCATCGTTGAGTACGGCCATATAAACTCCTTATAAATTGCCGTTTTGCTAGAAAGAGATGGAGAAAAATCTTTAATACCTTATATCTTGGTTGTTTTTATAGTTATTCGAAAACCGTTTTTTCTTTCTGTTTATTATATGAATGAGCTTCTATTAAAGCAAAAAAAAAATTAGTCATCTAGCCTATTGTAAGCCAAATTGATCAGTCGTAAGATAATTGTGTCGTGTGGAAAGGGTTTTTGCATAATTTCATAAATACCTATAATTTGATGCCTATATTATGTTAAATAATTGTGTCGTGTGGAAAGGGTTTTTGCATAATTTCATAAATACCTATAATTTGACGCCTATATTATGTTTGTTCACAGTACTCGATAATTTCCCTGTTTGTCTTGCCCTCCGAAACGAAACACAGCAAACGCCATACATGATGGTACCTGATAGATGATACCAGATGCAGATGACTCAATGTCTTCCTCTGCTATTATGTTGTATGTATAAAAGCTTGTTGCGAGGCTATTGACTTGACCTATTTTATAAAAAACACGAGCTTTACTTTACGCAGCTTTGCCCGCGTTGTTTTTGTTTTCCCATGGGAATTATATATTTTTCCGGAGGGAGAAAAAATTTTGTAGCCTATGTTAATCAACAATAATGTAGCATTCTAATGGTGAAAGAACTTTTAAAATCATTCCAGTAGTTTTTGAGTTTATTAATTACATACATACATACAAATCTTTCCTCTTTTTAAT
This sequence comes from Schoenobius gigantellus, assembly GCA_963935595.1. Lineage (NCBI taxonomy): Eukaryota > Metazoa > Arthropoda > Insecta > Lepidoptera > Crambidae > Schoenobius > Schoenobius gigantellus. Next base: position 5,413,966 of record OZ012544.1, on the reverse strand, counting down.
AATAGTGTAGATATATTTTTTCTTACCAATATCAAGATCAACTTAAATAGCTATTGTATTATTGTTTATCTACATTATCGCGGCTTTAATATTATCTTTAAAAAATGTGTCATATAATGAATTAAAATTTATTTTCCTCTTTTTGGAGTATTAAAATAAAAGCTTGTTTTTAACAATGTTTTTTACTACTTATTAATTTATTTTATATTTTTTTATTTTGTGTTGGCAGCCATCTTGGATTTAGGTTATTATTTTTTCATGATGTTCTGTACTTTCCAAGCCAAGCGCTTTCATTTGATACCCATATTGGGGAGGGTATTACAAAAATATTTAATCCGCCACTTTGTGATGAGGGTCATCTTGGATTTCATTTTTATGGTGCTTCCGTATTCTACAAGTCAAGCCCTTTCATTTAATATCCATATTGGGTGGGTTGTACAAAAATTTGTAATCTGCCATTTTTTGGGGCGGCCATCTCGGACTGAATATAGGTACTTACATTGCAAGTAAAATAAAATCTTGAAAAAACACAAATAAAACGCAGACATTAATTCGGAGCTTGTCGAAGGGGCCTTAAAAATCCATTTCATCAAACCACACAGCACATCCAATTTTATTGATATGAAATGCATACCACTCGGCGCTAATGGCAAATGTGGTTGCTGGCATATCGCGGTAATATCCACGTGGCCGCTGTAATTATATGTTATAGGTAATTTTCACTATGAACCTATCGGTAAATACATCTTCACATTAATATTAGCTATTGAGGAAGTCATGGAAGAGATTTATAAAGCAATAGCTGACCGTATGCAACTTTGTTTGCATTATAACTAACTTTTCCCGTAGTAAAATTACCCTATGTCTTTTCCCTGGTATCGATCTATTCCTATACCATTTTTCATCAAAATCTGATCAGTAGTTTCGAAGCCTATTCAATACAAACAACCAAACAATCAAATCTTTCCTCTTTATAATATTAGTATAGATTACTAGCTCTGTCCACGAACTACGTTTCGCCATAATAATTCTCCAAAAAACCTTATCACCTAGGGGTGTACAAAATAGTTTACGACCTATTCTCAGACCTAACCATTATACACAAAAATTTCATAAAAATCGGTCAAGCCGTTTCGGAGGAGGAGCTTAATTACGAACACTGTGATAGAAGAATTGAACCATACCACAAAGTTTTATTGGCTTCGTTGAATTTTAACACAAGACATGTTCTTCGAAATCCTAATATATTTTGTTAACAAGTTTATTGAAACAACACTTCATTCTATAATCTAATAACTGGAATGTGCAGACACTATAATGGTCTTCATAGGAGCTCGACATTTATTACATAGTCTATGCTCATGTGCTTAATGTATTGTCTGTGCGAATTACACAGTCTGATTTTGTCTCACCAAAATGTGTTTCATTAGTTTTGTCTCGTCATCCCTCTAATTAAGTAAAGGCCTTGATATTAGTCAAATCCCATGGACCTCACATGGTGTCAGAAGTGCAAGAAATAGCCACAGTAAGTTTAATATGTCTGAACATTCAGAGCGCGAACAAAAAGCTGCGGCGTCATCGGCAATGGCGTCGTCACAGCCACACGCACATGGGCAGATGTCGACGGTAAGCTCAGGATTCCTAAAACCACTAAACTTAAAATGCAGCAATATGTCGCTAGAGTGGAAAAACTGGAGCACTCAACTAAAAATCTATCTACGAGCTAACAACTTGGAAAACGAGAAGGACGAACGCAAAGTCGCCATCTTGTTACACTTTATTGGCGAGGATTCGCTCACAATATTTTATGCATTCAATGTTGATATAGACACAATAACTTTCGACAGCCTTTTATCGAAATTCAAAAAACATTTCACACCACAAATCAACATAACCATGGAGCGCCACAAGATATTTAACCGACGACAAGGCAATGAGGAGTCGATCGATGAATATGTTACTGATCTGAGGAATATTAGTAGACAATGTGACTTTGGCAAGATAGCCGACACATTGGTACGCGATATATTCAGCTGGAACCTAAACCCCAACAATCAACATATAAAAGAACAGATTCTCATAAGAAAGCCTAACACATTGGACGAAGCCGTAGACCTAGCAAAACATATAGAAGCAACGAAACAACAAGCCAAGACACTAGAGGAGAGTACACCCTTTGTTGGACAAGTTCAATCCAAATACAGTCACCAGGCAAGACCTTGTACAAGAGGATATAAACAGCCGAGCAACAACAGACTATCAAGCAGTTCTAGGGGCTCAAGCAACTTCAGACAGACTGGGGGCCCCAGGCAGCCAAGCGGTTTCAGACAGAGGAGCAGTTCCAGGCAGCTGTCCAGTAACAACTGTGGTAAATGCGGTCAGGTACATAGATTTAGATGTCCCGCCAAGGGTGTACAGTGTAATAAATGTGGAAAATATAACCACTTTGCTATTGTATGTAGAAATATTAAGGTACAACAAATTGATGTATGTGATGATAACAATTCTCTTTTCCTAGGGTCTATCTTAATTAATAATATTGAAACAGAACAATGGAGATCTAATTTGTGTATTAATAACCTTAATGTGAATTTTCTTTTAGACACTGGTGCAGACACAAACATTCTATCAAAAAATACATTTGATAAACTCAAATTATCACACAATGTTATAAAGAAAAGTAATCATAAATTATCTTCTTATAGTGGGGAATCAATACCAACTTTAGGCCAATGTAATTTAATAGTACAGCATAATAATGCATCATTTAATGTTATATTTCATATTGTTGATTTAAACAGTCAAAATATAATTGGTAGGGAAACATGTCAATCTCTAAAGCTTATTAAAAGAATTCACAAAGTAGATATAAGTACATGTGAAAACATTATTCAGTCTAATAATGATTTATTTCAAGGTATAGGATGCTTAACTGACTTTACCTGTGAATTAAGGGTCAAACCTGATGTAATTCCCACTGTCGACGCATGCAGAAGAGTTCCATTCAGACTAAGGGATAGCCTAAAGTCTGAGCTTGCTGAATTGGAGAAAACTGGTATTATTTGCCGTGTCGAAGAGCCTACGGAATGGGTGAGTTCTATTGTTCTTACAAATAAAAAGAATGGTAAGCTAAGACTGTGTATTGATCCGCGAAAACTTAATAGGGCTATCATGAGACCTTTTTATCAATTTCCTACTCTCGATGAGATAAAGTCAGACCTAGCCGGAGCAAAATTCTTCTCCACGTTGGATGCAAATAAGGGCTTCTGGATGCTACGACTCTCAGAGAGCTCGTCAAAGCTGTGTACCTTTATAACACCCTTTGGGCGTTACAGGTTTACTCGCCTACCTTTTGGTATCAATGCAGCACCAGAAATCTTCCAGGCCGAGATGATAAAAAGGTTTCACGATATTAAAAATGTTAAAATTATGATGGACGATTTCTTGATTTTTGGGAAAACAAGAATCGAACATGATGAAGCCTTAAAAAATGTACTAAACAGGGCCCGTGAAATCAATTTAAAATTTAATAAAGAAAAGTCTGTGATTTGTGCGACAAATGTAAAATATTTGGGTCATATCTTTAGTCAAAATGGTGTACAAGTCGATGAAAACAAAGTCAAGGCTATATGTGACATGCCAAGACCAAATTGTATAAAAGATTTACAAAGATTCATGGGGATGGTAAATTATCTCAGTCCTTTTATACCTAACTTATCTAGAGAAAATAGTTTTTTAAGAACACTTTTATCTAATAAAACAGAATGGCTATGGCTAGACCAACATGAAAATGAATTTAATAATATTAAACAACTTATTTGCTCAGCCCCAGTTCTTACTTACTATGACCCAAATAAAGATGTCACTATGTCAGTCGATGCCTCGAAAGATGCTCTTGGTGCTGTGTTATTACACGAAAAGCAACCAATAGCATATGCATCTGCCTCCCTAACTATGTCTCAAAAGAACTATTCTCAAATTGAGAAAGAACTTATGGCTGTTCTATTTGGATGTACCAAGTTTCACCAATACATTTATGGTAGAACAGTCAAAGTTGAAACTGACCATAAACCACTCATTACATTATTTAAAAAAGCCCTATATGACATTCCTCCTAGACTGCAGAGAATTATGCTACGCCTTCAGCCATATGATATTGATATTGTATATAGACCAGGACGTTTTCTTTATATTGCCGACACATTGTCTCGTGCACCCCTTAATGAAAACACATTATTAGATTTAGAAGGTGATATAGATTTGCACATTAATTTGGTAATATCAACTTTGTCAGTCAGTCAGAATAAACTTATAGAAATTAAAGAGTCACTCAGTCAAGATCTTGTTCTTATAAAAATAATGGAATTTTGTGAAAACGGTTGGCCTGAACACAAAAGATCTGTTGGTCAACACATAAAGCCCTATTTCTCATTAAAAGATAAGTTACATGTTGTTAATGGTATTTTATTTATGTTAGATAAAATTGTTATTCCGGAATCTATGAGAAATGATGTATTAAAATTGATTCATATAGGTCATCAAGGGATTAACAGTTCTATTCGCTATGCTAAAGCTACTGTCTTTTGGCCTAATATGGCTGGAGACATAGAAAAGTATATTAATCAATGTCATATAATGTCTTACCTATCGTAGAAACAATTCTAAAGAACCTATTCTGTTTCATAATTATAAGCTATTGCCTTGGAATAAAGTTGGTGTTGATATCTTTGAACTTAAATCAAAAAAATATTTGATTGTTGTTGATTATTATTCAAAAAATGTCGAACTAGCACTGTTGAATGGTAGCTCGAGTGCAAACATTATTATAACACATTTGAAATCCATATTTGCTAGACATGGTATACCCGAAGTCATGATATCTGACAACGGCCCACCTTTTTCTAGTTTTGAATTCAAAAATTTTTGTAATGATTGGAGCATACAATTAAATACATCTAGTCCATACTTTAGCAGATCTAATGGCATGGTCGAAAGAACTATTGGTACAATCAAATATATGCTAAAAAAATGTAGCGCTGATAATTCTGATCCTTACCTCACTTTACTTATGTATCGTAATACTCCTAAAAAATCAGGATTTTCCCCTGCTCAACTGTCGATGTCAAGGAATTTACGATCAATATTACCTGCTTCAAACTTACAACTAAAACCTAAACTTGTGGATGTTAGTATGCTTAAGAAAGAAATTGAAAAACAAAAGTTGTATACAAAATTTTATTACAATAAACATGCTAAGTCTTTGGTTGATGTTAAACAAGGTGACAAAGTGTACTTTAAACATAAACCTAATTGTGTCTGGGTTCCGGGTACTGTTACACAAGCCTGCAGCGAGCCACGTAGTTATATCATCACGTCCCCTCAAGGTGAATTTCGTAGAAATCGCGAACATATATTGAAATCTAGCGCTGCTCCCTCGTGTGATAGTATACCTGAAAACAAAACAAATGTTAGTAGTAGTTCAAATACTAAGGTCAATAACTCGCCACAAATGACACGTTCTGGGCGAATTGTAAAACGTCCAGCGCGATATTTGTAATTTTTAAGTACATAGGTATTATTATTAAGTTTTTTTTTTCTAATTTAGTTTAATGTTCAATATTTATTATTTTTAGTCTTCCAAATGTAATCATTTTCTAGACATTTTTTTTTGTTGTTGTCACTTGTCAAAGGCATGTCAAAGTTTTTTTTTTATATAATATTTTTGGCTAGGCATCTAGGCCTTTGAGCCAGTCATGTCAAAGATACTCTTATCAATTATAGACTATTAACGATACGTTCAAAACTGTAAGACTACAGAAATGTATGTACCCTAGTAATAGGCTAAGTTTACTTTAATAATATGTTAATTTCTTACCTTTTTATTAATTTAAATCCTTAGTACTGTTTCAAAAAGGGGAAGATATTACATAGTCTATGCTCATGTGCTTAATGTATTATCTGTGCGAATTACACAGTCTGATTTTGTCTCACCAAAATGTGTTTCATTAGTTTTGTCTCGTCATCCCTCTAATTAAGTAAAGGCCTTGATATTAGTCAAATCCCATGGACCTCACACCTTTACCTATCTATACTGATATTATAAAGAGGAAAGATTTGAATTTTTGTATGTTTGTATTAAATAGTCTCCGAAAGTACTGGACCGATTTGAAAAATTCTTTCACTAATAGAATGCTACAATATCACTGAGTAATATATAATATTTTTCTACGGGAAAATATGGAATTCCCACGGGAAAAATAAAGATAACGCGGACGACGCTGCGAGCGGAAAGCTAGTCAGCTATAAAGCGGTTATGCATCGTCTTCTTCTCAGATAGTGTCTACTGTATTCGTCCGTGTGTTCGTTACCTGAATTCGCGTTTATGATAACTCACCATATTATTAACTGCGCAGTGGGTTTGTTCAACATTATTTAAGTATTAATTAATTTTACATAAGTTTTAGAGACTATTCGACAAAATCAAGCCAAGAAACACAAGGAGTACTCTCTAAGTCCGGAGTCAAAGTTTAGTTACATCGTAGAGTATGGTTTCAATAAGTACTGTGTAATTTTTTCACCCTTTAATTGTTTTCACAATTTACCCCGCTGATAGTATATGTTTTGGGTTATAGTCTTTTTGACAATACTTATTGTAAACGTTTGCTTTAAATGCGATTTTAAATAAAATGTGCCTAATAAATTATAATAACAATAAAAACATATACTTAGAGCCCACTACGAGAACATATAAGTACTCGTATTTACATTTGAACAATTACGAAAGTTCATCGTAATAATCTTTCACTGCTGACTGTAGATTTTAACATTGAATAAGTACCTACTCCAAAGAGTTGTAGGTTGCTTAGATTTGGCTAAATCTTGAAATAGGCCAACAAGACATATTCTGAAAAATATTTCGCTTTTCTTGCATTTATCCAAAGGATGAAATTCTCATATGCTTTCATATACTGTTCACAGGATTTTGTAGGTAAAAGACTTTGTATCACATTTTTAGCTTCCGATAAAATCCTTCATCGTCATTTTACTTTTTGCAAAAGCAGAATGAATTTTGCGCCATTTTACTTTTTCACAAACTTCTTTTTTTAAATTAAGCCCGCGTGCTTCTTACTTATCATGCTGCCAGTATCTATTTCATACAATGTTGGCGATCGATCTCTTTGGTGATTGAAACTTTTATTCCAAAATCTAAATTCAAATCTTTTTAGTCCCTGAGGGATTAAAAAGGTATTTTGGTCGCTGTTTACGAGGAACCAAGTAACTATTTTTGAATAGATAAAAACTATATTTCATCATCATCACAGCTCATATACGTCCCCACCGAGGGCTCGAACCTACCCATGTTAGGGTGATTAGGCCTTAGTCAACCATGCTGGCCCAGTGCGGATTGGTCGACTTCACATACACCATTGAATTTCTTCGCAAGATGTATGCAGGTTTCCTCACGATGTTTTCCTTCACCGTAGGAGCGTCAGACAAATGTACATATGAAATTCAAAAACGAAAAACACATTGGTACATGGCAGTCTCGAACCCGGACCTCCCGATTGGAAGGCAAGTGCCGAGTCCACAGCGCCACCGAAACTATGTTTAAGATATCTGAAAACTGATTGTTGGCCCTGAAAGTACTTTACGAGCTCTATCAAATGGTATTAAAATAAAGTGGTCAATAATAGTTTATGAAATTAACTGGATCTATTCGAAATAGCGATGTTTCCATCTTCAAAACATTCAATATGGTGACAAAGACTCATCGCATAAAACGATAACAAGTTATCAATAATATTGAATAAGAACGCAATTTACGAATGAATAATTTATTCAATTGCATTTTGTAACAATATCGTTAATATTGTTCCGATTGGCATTAGAAATTACCAACGACTTAACGAAATAATTTTGTAATATAAATCCATAAACTTGTTAAAAGTCCAAAGCTTGTAGGAGTATTTATTTATATATTTTTTGATCAGATTCGGACTTGAAATTCCAATACACGTATATAAATAAAATAATAAGCAAACATTAAAAATGCCTACGTAACTATCGCAATATAGATTGCAAATGCTTACAGGAAACAGATTATCTCGCAAACATTTTGCTCATTAATAACCTTTGCAATTTATATCATCCAATTCATGTGAACTATAAACACAATACACCTCGACGGAATAAACCCACCCGCTGAGCCCTTCACCCGATCGGCAATTGACATCAAAATGTGAAATCGATACTCACCAGATAGTCCTATTGATTGCGTCTATTTAGCAGACAAATTGATATAATTTGGACAAACGAACAGCCCTTCGTTGCCACGCAGTACAAATTCAGTGTGTTCGCAGAAATGAGTTTGCGAAGATGCGTGTTGAATTTTAGACAATCTATATTATAATACGACGTTGACGCCAGTTCACGTCCCTAATCTATGACGCCAGTTCACGTACCTAATCTATTTCGAGGGTTGTTTAAAATATGATTATTATTTAGCTAACAAATATTGCTTTAGCTTTTTAGCAGATTATAATATACATATAAGTTTACAGTATTTGCGATTGTGAAATTCGTTAAAAGAATATTTTGATGTATTATCAATTTATCTTTCGTAGTGGCGCTGTGGACTCTGCACTGGTCTTCTTATCGGGAGGTCCGTGGTTCGATACTGCTATGTGCCAATGTGTTATTCGTATATGTACATTTGTCCGACGCTCCTTCGGCGAAGGAAAACATTGAGACTATCTGCATACACCTGCAAAGAAATTCAATGATGTTGGTGAAGTTGACCAACCCGCGCTGGGCCAGCATGCTCGAATAAAGCCTTAAATGCCCTAACTCGAACCTCTCGGTGGGAACCTATGTAAGCTGTGAAGGTGATGACATTGATAAAAGCAAAATCTATAAAATTACATCATTCAACAATGGCTTGCCATTTGTAAATAATTTGATTTAAACCTGCAAACAGTTAAGAAAGAAATTGAGTCACTCAGCAAGAATTATCAGTCCAGATTGGAACAACACATCAACCACTTAGCTGCTGAACTACAGGGTGAAGGCAGTGTGAGATACTCTCGCACCAAGAGAACTAGTATACCAGATCTTGCAACAAGATACGCAGACAGAAGATGAGAATGCCACCAATGGCTGCACAACTCAGTTGAAGATCTAACATCATATTAGATTATTATTGTTTCAAGGAAACAGATGGCTCAGTAGCAGGATATAAAAAAAATGATAATAAATTTTCTACAAGCAGGTAGCGCCAAATAAAGACAATTTAACAAACAGTATGATGGACATTCAATTCCAATAGTTCCGTTTGAATACCTAAGCAGTGATCGATGGCATAATCTACGCCATTTTTACAAAATATCTGCTCATTTTATCCGATTCTTATTTACCTTCGCCGTAGTTCTCAGTGCACCTGAAACAACCCTTCACAAATCACAATAAAGCTCAAGCAAGAAGTGTCGTAAAGAATTTACCTCAGTTTTTTGTTTTGATTAAATTCCTCCTCCGTCCGCGGTTCCGTCTGGGGAGAACCTTTTGTTTTTCCTGGCCGCGTAAGAGTTACGGAGGTGAAAATGAAGATTGTCTGGCAAACTTTAATATGTGGCACTTATGAGTAGCACAATTTTTATATGATATAGTTCTTTTTTATTATTAGGTTCTGTATTTGTGACATGGCGTGCTCCTTAAATGCAAAATAAATTGGGCAAAATTCGATTTCCCATAGGATCTGACATTGTTCTGCTCGCTTTGGTTGGTGGTAAGGCTTCTGAACCCGCCTGGCTAGTTACCACCGTAGTCTTATCATTGTGGTATTCCGATAATTAGAGGTATGTTAGTCAGTTCCTCAGTTATTGAGGAGTCCAGGCGAAGCTCGCTTCCACCTTTGGTCTTATCATCACTTACCACTAGGATTCTGGTGAGATGAAGGCCATAAGCTTTCCTGGTCTCAGACATGACATTTCATACCCCCTCATTGTAGAATATGTCAACATTAATGTGTAAAAAAAACACTCGTAACCGTGACCGCGACTGGCTATGCGGCCCAAGAACATACTCACACACTGACATACTTATACGAACACGCAATCACAGAAACATTCATGAACATGACAACGAAGTAAGACTAAAATCACAAGATAACACACAAAATATCCATCGTTAATTACCCTATCTACTACAAACACACACTTCAATCTGTATGCACTCACAACACCACAACACTCACAATCACATATAAATAATTACACACATATGCCACAAAATCACCTAAGCTACGAGTAATATAATTATACACTGTTTCCTGACACACAATCACAAAAACACAAAAGAAGCAAACACACCAGAGACATACAACCAAAATTCCTCCTTTTAACTCCCCCCTCTTTCAATTCCCCTCTTTCTCCCCATCCCCGTCCTCCTCTATTTGCAAACAACCTTGCACTCTCTTTCCATTAAAGAAGAGTAAGAATGTATCAAATCGCATTCTTGCTCCTTCTTCATTTCTCATTGCGAATTCACACTAGGTATACTAAATCAAATCAACAAAGAAAAGGCAGAAAAAGATTAATGTCTATACTTGAAATTATAAAATGATGAGTTATTGTCACCAACTAATTACTATTGAATTTGCTTGGCATACTAAAGAATAAAATGATCAGTTATTAACGCAAACCAATCACTCCAAAACTTGCTTGGCGTACTAAAAAAAGGACGATCCAATATTGAAAATCCAGTTTGCCTTTAAACATTCAAAAGAACTAAGCTACTGAAAACCAGCAATAATAGACTTGGCAGCGATACAAAAATTGTACTACAACAATGATTGGAACAATAACACAAAAAAAACAATACAGACTAGAGCAGAGTATTTCGAATCTACTGCAATATGATAGCAATGGAAATGGTTTTTTTTACAAACCGTATTTATAGTGCAGTTAATTGCTTTTGGATTAAGTTTTCATTATTGCTTTGTTTTATTTATGGCGTGCTTGATCTCATAGCGTGAACATTAAATCTATACAAATAAATAAAATTGAAGTGTCTGTTTGTAATGTCAAAATAACAAGTTTTTGCTAAATGGGTATGAATGTATATCGGGTACATATAACAAAAACACAAATTAATTTTTTTTGTCTGTCTGTTCCCGCTAATCTCCGGAACGGCTCAAACGATTTTGACGGGACTTTCACTAATTATATAAGGTATAACATAGGCTTTTATCAACTTCAACAAAAGTTACTATTTCACGCGGACGAAGTCGCGGGCACAGCTGGTAGTAACTACAGCTAGCACTCAGTAAAGAAGAATTAATTAGGAGCGTCGGTGGCGCTGTGGATTCGGCACTGGCCTTCTAATCCTGAGGTCCGCGACTCGATCCTGCCATGTACCAATGTGTTTTTCGTTTTTCAAGTATGTGCATTTAGCCGACGCTCCTACGGTGAAGGAAAACATCGCGTGGCATCCTGCGTACATCTGCGAAGAAATTCAAAGGTGTATGTGAAGTCGACCAATCCGCACTGGGCCAGCGTGGTTGACTAAGTCCTAAACACCCTAACTTAGGGTAGGCTCGAGCCCCTCGTTGGGGACGTATATGAGCTGTGATGAAAGAAGAATTAGGGTATAAGCGAACGAGACCCCGTTGTGGTCTGCCATTTGACGACGTCTGGAGATTTCTTAACATTATTTCAAGTTCCGAACCTCTAAGGAAAAAATGGAACCCTCACTTCGTTATCCACGTGTCCATCTATCTGTCTGTCAAGACTCTTTTTCTCAGCAACGCGTAGAAATATCAAACCTGTTATATCAAATAGCTGGGTCTACGATCTCCTTCGCGATTAAAAGATATGGCCGTTTATATTGCATATTTTGCTATTTCACGAGGGAATCAAAACGTAGGGAGCTTCCCGTTGACCTAGAATCATGATATTTGGCAAGAAACAATATCTTACAGTGTTTACGCTCGAGGAAGAGCGAGTGGCAGCACTAGTTGGTCTGTGATTCGCATATTTAGTTTTGGGTTCTGTGGCGTGGCCGGCCGCAGTGTGACAGCCGAGTTGACTTAAAAAAATGTCATTGAACTAAGTTTTCCGCGGCGCACCTATTTATACCTTATTATGGTCGCGAAAGACCGCTTGTGATTGTTGTTTCAAAATTGTTGATTGTCGGCGAGAAGGTGTGAATTAGTGACTTATTAGGAAAATGTATTGGTGGTCCGGTTATTGGTCGGCGGATTGACAGCAGCCCTTCAGAAAACGCGACTTCCTTCGAGCTAGCTCAGGAAGTCCACCGACTACACACGGAGTCTCCATCCGACCGGTTTTGGGTAAGCAATAATATATAATAGTCGGATTCAAACTCAGCAATAAAATAATCGGCGAAACGCCGAATTGGTTGCGTCGACTTTAGGCGTCACCATACAGCACATGTTAAGAAAAATCTGAAAAATCGGTCAGAGCAGAGGGAAGAGCAGTTGTGAAATCGAACGATATGAAACATAAACGGTCATACAATAATCTGATAACGTTAACTTAGAAGTTTGATTTTTTCACAGCTAAAAGAGACCGTAGATTCGAGTACACAATACAATTAAAGTTTGATATATCTACACCTTCCTGCGTATAAGAGTCACATCAGACGGACAGCAAAATGGTCAGAAGGAGGTACGGAATTAAAAAAGATGTAGAAATGATACCAGCAATGATAAAATTAATAGGGAAGAGGACTCTTCCCTATTTATTTAATCACTGCGGCTAAAATGACGAAGACGACGTAATACAAACAGCTAGTATCATTTCTACTTCTCTTTTAATAGGCTAGATGACAAAAAAATCTTTTTTGCTTTAATAGAAGCTCATTCATATAATAAACAATAAGAAAAAGTCGGTTTTCGAATAACTATAAAAACAACCAAGATATAAGGTATTAAAGATTTTTCTCCATCTCTTTCTAGCAAAACGGCAATTTACAAGGAGTTTATATGGCCGTACTCAACGATGACGTCACGGTGGATGTCAGATCTCTCTATGTCTAATCGCGTTCAAATTAACAACTTAAAATGCTTGTATCTAATGTATTTCTAAGCCGATTTTAATTCTAATTTCACAGGACTGCATCTTTTTCCACGGTATTTTAATATTTAATGACGAGACGTAAAAATTTGAATTCAGTCATCATCCCCATTCAATGACTGAAATCGTTTGCCACTGCTCGCCAAAGTGCGGGGACAGAAGTGGACTGAGCAACGCTCACTACGAATTTTATTTTATTTTAAACGCTACCCAACTTCTTTGATTTATATCAACAGTCTTAACTATACGGCGCCGCCGAGGGCAATTACTACACGAGGTCACAGCGAAGGATCATTTTTCACGGGATAAAACTGATTTAAAGGCCAATTTCCAGATTTATGTTGTGGCGCAAAATTATATGCTTAGGAAATAGTTAAACAATATATCATAGTGGAGTCCGACCCAAACATTACAGATTAACATGCACAATCATCTATCAAGCTAATACCGCAATGTGGTCGGGGCACACGGGGAGCATTTTACATTTAATTTATACAGGATTACTTTTTATTCCCCGGATGATTTTAGGGACGCTTCAGGACACGGTAGTAGAATGATTAAAACATTAATAAAAAAATAACTTGCCTATTTAATTTTATATAAATTTTCTAAAATATCCAATTTTTTTTAATTTTATTTTTTATTTTTTTAAATAATGGAGTGATAAAAAGTAACTTATTAAGCAGGAGCCAAATTTTGTGTGATTGCTCAGACAAGCAAAATGAACAACTTTTACTATGGGATCAATCTTGAAATCGCGAAAAAATCAGTTATTCAATACATTTAGTTTCAATGGATGTTGAACATTTGTATGGAACAGCAATTTTTTTTCGCGATTTCAAGGTTGATCCCATAGTAAAAGTTGTTTAGTTTGCTTGTCTGAACAAGCACACGAAATTTGGCTCCTGCTTGTAAATTAATTAATCCTGTATAATAATAATACATGCACACGAAAGTCAATTAAAAAATACGAAATAATATTTTTTTAGACACAAAAGAAAAACTCTTGCATGGCCTTCATATTATTTGATGGTACTACGATAACGCTGAAGATGGAAGCGAGTTTCACCTAACTCCTCAACAATTGAGGAACTGGCTATCTCAAAGCTTACTGTCGAAATAGAAAAAAAATTATATGGTTATAATAGCTACAAACTTGGGGAAGATGGTGGTAGTGACGAATACGGATAATAGATGGTGGTGGTGCTATGTGAGTTCAAAAGCCGTGCTAGCAACCAAACGATGCAGAAAATTCTGCACCTCGCAGAATCGAGGACCGGACTCCCAGGAATAATGTTACAGACATGCCTCTTACCTGGTGAAGCAAAATTTTTATCCTCAAATCGTAATTGATTTTAATCAAAATTCACTTAAACTTATTATCATACTATCACCATCATCATTATCACAACAGCTCAAATACGTCCCTACTGAGGGACTCGAGCCTACCCTATGTTAAAGTGATTAGGCCTAGTCAATCACGCTGGCCCAGTGCGGATTGGTCGACTTCACATACACCATAGAATTTCTTCACAGATATATGCAGGATGCCTCACGCTGTTTTCCTTCACCGTAGGAGCGTCAGATGAATGTACATATGAAATTCGAAACGAAAAATGCATTGGTAAATGGCGGTCCTGGATCTCCGACCTCCCGATTGGAAGGCAAGTACCGAGTCCACAACTCCACCGACGCATATCATAGTAGAATTCCAGAATAGGTATATGAAGTTATAAAAGTGACGATCAGCTCATTTTTGCAGATTTAAACATTATTCATCACAGTTACTTGGGTTGAGGTGGATTTTATAATGAGACGTAAATTAAAAGTAGTTGTCTGTGTATTCATTAAACCGTTTTGCGTGATTCAGTTTTGATTATGCAACCATTTTTGTTTAAATTACTATAAGTAGCATTTACATCACCAATACTGTTGGCATGTTACCCAACACTAGTCGATTGTTGTGTACAACACTACTTGAAGCGCGCCTCTCGCCCCTCTCCATCGTAGGACACCGCATTGTACGGTCGTGTCAATTACCTCTCTCATTAATATTGTATTTATATAATTAAACTTATTCAGTGCTCTAAGTCTATTAAAATCACAGTAATCAAATCTCAGCGTGCCTACATTGTTTGTAACTACAGTGCTCAATTAAAAACCGTATGCGAACTAGCGTGTTTCCTTTATAATACAGTCCACTACCATCACTACACCGAACAAATACACAACCTGTTTTCTTTATAATAAGGGAAGGATTTACATCTCCAAAATCCCATTGCGGGGAATACAGAAGACGCATATGCATGACCTCAGTACACCTCCGTCCTTATATAACGTTTATACTACGTGGATACGTCGCGTGATAACGGACCATTATTATGTCATGCTATCCTCCTCGTATGTTAACAATGGTGGGTAACAGTCTCATGAATATAAATTTGTATGTACCCATTTAATTGGGATACAGGGATAGTTCTGCTTGAGAGACTCGCTCAGTAAACGAGGAAGCTACTTAGGAATAAGATTGGTAAGAAATAGTTATAGCCCTTTTGGATCTAGTCCACTGCTACAAATTTTATACGCTGATTACGATAAACTTTAGAGATTCAAAACTTTGAAAAATAGAATAGGTTTAAAATAATTTATAAAACTAGAAAAAACCGGCAAAGCGCGAGTTGGACTGGCGCACGGACGGTTCCGTACAAACTTATACATGCATACAGGGTTATTTTATGGGTTATTTTATATATGCATACAGGTTGCAAAGTTTAAGGGACGCTTCATAGGATACATCCATTATTTTATGAAAAAAAAATTAATAAGATATTTTAGAAAATTCATATAAAATTTAAAAGGTGAGTTATTTGTTTTATTAATGTTTAAATCATCTTACTACCAAGTATATGCTGAAGCTGAAGTCCAGAAAGGGTTTTTATGAGATGAAAAATTATAAGTACAAAACACGAGCGGTTGTGGTATTGTGGTACAGTTCGCCACACTGTTTCATTCTTCGCTTTTCAAAAGTTGACTGAAAACCTTCCATATACTAAATAAATTATATTTTCTTTGCCTTGATAAATAAAATTCTCGTGTCACAATGTTTGTAACCAAACTCCTCCGAACCGACCGATCTTTATATTTTTTTTTTGTGTATATTCAGTAAGTTTGACAATAGGTCGTAAACTATTTTTCACACCCCTAAGTGATAAGGGTGTTTTTTTTTACAATTATTATGGCGAAACGTAGTTCGCGGGCACAGCTAGTAATGTTTATATTTATTTTTGTTTTGTTTATACAAGGTTGCGCAAACGTAATGTCACAATATGAACTGGCTACCATTTTGTCAGAAATGAAAAAATAATACTAGGTCTGTTCTAATAAAAGGTTTATTTGAAGTATTTTATGTAAGACTAGCTGTGCCCGCGACTTTGTCCGTGTGAAATAGTAACGGCTGTACCGATCTTTATAAAAAGTAGCCTATGTTATACCTTATATAATTAGCTATTTATTAGTGAGAGTCCGGTCAAAATCGGTCCAGCCGTTCCGGAGATTAGTGGGAACAAACAGATAGACAGCCAAAAATTTTTTTAATTGTGTTTTTGTTATTGGTACCCGATATATATTCATACCCATTTAGTGAAAACTTGTTATTTTGAAGATTGATAACATTAAGCTGCAAAAATGATATCGCTCAAATGACGAACAAACTAAATTATGCACAGTTGTGCTCGTTTTGCAGTATTTTGAATTGGTGATCGCAAAACAACTGACTCCAAATTGCGCCAACTTGTCCAATAAACAATACGAAAAATATGAGTCGAAATCTGTAAGTTTCATTATATGTAATATAGGTTACAGCAGGAAATTGGTGTTGCAAGCCATCAGCCGGTATACACGAGTTGATCTGGCAACTGCAAATAAATTACAAACTGACCACCGCTTAACCGAGCCGAGGCAGTTGGCCAACTGTAACGCAGTTATTTATCAAGTTTACCGAGTTAGGCGGCTCGGATGCAACTTCGATCGCATCTTCGGAGTTGGTTGGACGCATACGGGATGCAACTTGGTCTAGCTCTTGCGACTAAAACTACTTGATACTTCGATGCACCATTATGTGATTTACGTGTTGTCAAAGTATCTCTCTGTATAGGGAAGGACTACAGATATTTTGAAACATACTATTACTTAAAAAATATTTTACAACAAACAAAAACCGACTTTGAAAACACTGAAAGTAAAAAATAATATAAGAATAGGTACAGACAACATCACACTACTACGAGTATATTGAAGTCGATGCCAAACGATGATCTTCTAGAAAGTCTTAAAATATGTCACTGACTTCAGTATAGAAGTGTGATGTTGTCTGTACCTATTCTTATATTATTTTTAACTTTTCAGTGTTTTTAAAGTCGGTTTTTATTTTTTGTAAAATATTTTAATGTTTTAGTGAATTAAATCTTTTTAGTGAAAGAAACCCTAAATACCTTTTTTTATAGAGGGAAGATACAGTTTTTACGGTATTCAACAAGGGACTTGAGCTGACTAGGCTATCCCGAGGATATGCCGGACTCAGGTAGAAGACCCAATACCGGCTAAAACCCTCTAGATACTTCTACCTCCATAGAGACACAATCGGGATCGGCGTTAGCCATTCCCCGCACCTAAGTAAGTCTTACTTACCTCTATGGGGGGGGGGGGGGGGGTCGACAAGTATCTTGCGAAGTTCGACCCCCCTAGGCGGCCAAGCTAGGGGTGAAAAGTGTCTCTCGACCGGTAGTCAGTCGACCGAGCCGTTTCAGTCCCCAGCTTGCTAGGGGAGCTGGTCTAGGAACGCACGCCTTCTCCTCCCCAACCGCCTGCACCAGAGCGGTGCGGCGAGAAAGTCATCCTCTCGCACCCGCTCCGCAGCCTCCTTCTGCGAAATACCTGCCCACCTTCGGTGAGCTGGTATTTAATTAGCGTTTCCCTCGATTTTCATGGGATCCCATCATCAGATCCTGACTTTGGTGACCTTGTTACCACTCTAGGAGAATACTCTATCGAATATAAAAATAATTTTGAAAATCTGTCCACAATTGGCGGAGTAATCGTGTAACACACACACAAAACACGTTGGACACACATTAAAATTTAAGGGTTTTCATCGATTTTCATGGGATCCCATCATCAGATTCTGACTTCAGTAAACATGAGACCACTCCTGGAGTATACTCTATCGAATACAAAAAGAATTTTGAAAATCGGTCCACAATTGGCGGCGTAATCGCGTATCATACACACAAAAAAAAACATACGCATCGAATTGAGAACCTCCTCTCTTTTTGAAGTCGGTTAAAAAGTGTAAGTTTTTAAGGAAAATAATTATTAGGATATGTAATAGGTATTTCTAAGGAGATCTTAAAAGGTAGAGGAGTGTATGATCGAGCGTCATCGCCTGCAGTGCTACGAGCGACGTAGCAGATTTTGTAGCTGCCTACAGAGTATCCTGGCCGCCCCGAGGACTACGAGAACGCTGCAGTTGCTACGACTTATAACATCGGCGAGCTACGAAATCATGATGATCTTGATTTCAATTTCTATTCTTGACTTTCATATTTTTTGTGATGCGCCAATCATAGTTGTGTGCAGTAGCTTAGTGGCGTTCTAAATTGAACAATAAAATGTTGGTAAAATGTATAGCGAGCAAATGTCGACTCTTTTTTTCCGGGGGAAATGCGCAACCACACCATACCCGCCGTTGGCTAGACGGCGGCGGCGGGCGTGTGTGGGGCTGACCCAGCAGAGTTCCAGGCCGAACCAATAAACCCCCCGGTGATCTCCCTGCCCTTATGAGCGCGCATGGTAAGGTCCACACTGCGACTACCACTACCAGCATATCGACTCTTGCCTGTTAAACCATTAATTGTACTATTCTCAGAATTAAGTTGTACGTAAAAAGATAAGGATCGACAGATTTTAAATGAAAATTGTTTTGAGTTGGATATACAACCATCCTGCATCCCTTAGACTTACAAATAGTTTGGTTGTGAGCAAATATAGAAGCAATCAGCAATGGCTCAGGCTTTGCGATATGAATAATGATAAATTCATTAGTATCTGTCCAATTCTCTGTTGCTGTTAACACTTGGAGACCAAATTGATGAATTGTCCCTCGGGAGATTACGGCTATTGTCTGGCGCTAGCCTCAAGGTTATATCAGTAGGTACATTAAATTACTACTCAAAACTTTTAAATATATAAATCAATTGTGCAAACACTTTAAAAGAGGTACCATTTGTATTCAAACATATAATTAGGTGAAATAGAACTTGAATTCAGTAGTTCTAACCGATATTCAGTCATAGCGGCCAATTTCAATAGAGATTGTCTGCGCGAATCTTTTGCAAGCTCTCTGTGCCTTTATTCAATAAGTCATTAGGTCGGTTAACAGACACATCCGAAACAAAAGCACCGCTTGTCTTCCGAAGCACGAAGGAGATCGAGATGCTACACATTTTTTGGTCACCCACGTTGCTTTACTTAAGCAACCGTTAGTCGGGTGCACACTTCACTGAGTCACCAAGATCTTCAATCTCACTTTGTTATGTGAGGTATCATTGAATAGGTTCGAAAATCATCTTTAGGTTTCTTTTATCATTTAAATTTCAAATAAGTGCTTATCGTTACTGATCCTGTAACTATCGTCTACTTATTAAAGGAATTTCATCATAAATAATATCGTTATTGGTGATACTGAACTTTAATATTTTTAAGAGGTATTTTCGAATCAAAAATCTATTAATCGTGTTTCTGCTTCTTGTTGTGTCTATACAAAGATATGAAGGAACATAAATATCTGACTTTTAGATGTGTAAGATCATTCAATTACCTATGGCATAACATCAAACGAAATAATTAAGATGCTAGTAATAAAACATTATTCTAAGTAACCTAGTATATCGCTCTCTATATCCCTTTGCTTAGTGAAATTTAGAACGTGTGTCTCTAGAATGTTCCTCGGAGCGAGTCGGGCTGCGGGATCGAACTTCAAACTAGTCCTTGCAGTTATCTAGGTGTTAATAGCTACGCCAGTTTCTTGTTATTCCGTGCATAATTGATGTCCTCGTAACAACTTCGACGAATTGCTGAGTTTGTTCGCTGAATTAGCACTTTGCAGAGACCAAAAGCACATTTTCTAGGTCAGAGTTGACATTGCAATTTATAGTGCAATTAAACATGTAGATAGTTAATTCTTTCCTGAGTCGACTACATCGGTCTTATTACAAAACCTGGACTAAACCTGGTCTAAAGTTAGTCCTGGTTTAAGCCTAGTGCGCTTTCACCTGTGTTCATACACATAAATAGAGACAGCGCAACTTAGTCCTGGTTTAAACCAAGATTAAGTTTAGACCATGTTTTGTAATAAGGCAGCATCGGTCTTATTACAAAACCTGGACACCTGGTCTAAAGTTAGTCCTGGTTTAAGCCTAGTGCGCTTTCACCTGTGTTCATACACATAAATAGAGACAGCGCAACTTGGTCCTGGTTTAAACCAAGATTAAGTTTAGACGATGTTTTGTAATAAGGCAGCATCGGTCTTATTACAAAACCTGGTTTAAACCTGGTCTAAAGTTAGTCTTGGTTTAAATGTAGTGCGCTTTCACTTGTGTCAATATACATAGATAGAGACAGCGTCAACTTAGTCCTAGTTTAAACCAGGACTAACTTTAGTCCATGTTTTGTAATAAGACGGCATGAGTTTCCCGTAATTATATTGCTGCAAAGACACATAAAAATTAAATCACAAACCTGTTTTAACCGACTTCGTAAAAGGAAATTCTCATTTCGATATATGTTAGGGTCAGGTGATAGGATTCCAGGAAAATCGAAGGAAACCCTTAAATTTCATAGACACATTCATCATGTCTCATGTTTGATCATATTGTATTTATTGAAACCATTCAGTTATATGCGTCTGATAGTCACCATCCTAAGGATTCCTTCACCTTGCTGAGGAAATGATGGAAGGATCATTGACTTTAGGAGTTAAGAATTAGTTTTTTAATTATAATTAATAAGTATTGATCAATTGTTGTATTCTTTTACGTTACTTCGGTGAGCTTCGGTGAGTTTAAAATAAAAATATTTTGCAAAAATAAAAACCAACTTCTAAAATACTAAAAAATCAAAAATAATATAAGAATACACACATTATCGCGTTTTTATTTTGAAATCGAAGGTAATTTTTTAGGACTTCCAGGAGATCGTTATTTGTTCATGATTGTATGTTAGAAAACATGCTGTTTTAGCGTCTGTATTTAAAATACGGCGTCAAAAGACTGTTTTTGAGTTTATAAATAGAACTTAACGATATGAGTAAAGATGAAACCAATTAAAGATTGAAATTCAATTCCTCGCAACTTGCTGACGACGAATTGAATTTAACAACGATCCAAAGAGATTCCGCCCAAACGACAGGTGTTGCCGTTCCTAACGCTCCATATTTCCTATCTACTCCTCGGAAATCTGTTTTCGCAACAATGCAAAATATTCACCGTCCTCTTTATCGAGCACGGCCGTATAGAAACTTCGAGCGGGAGCAAAATAAGAGGAGACAATGTCGAACTGAAACAGTAGGTATGGGAAAGTGCACTTTGTTCATACATGCTACGGCACGCTGAAATTTGAAGTTCCCCTTTGAAATTTTATTGGGCGGGAACTTGTTTATTGCCGGATATCGGGTTTGTGGGTTGTTTTGTTTGTTTTGAAAGTGTCTTCATTTTCATAAGTATTACAATGTAATCCAACTAATATTATAAATGTGAAAGTGTGGATGTTTGGATGTTTGTTACTCAATCACGCAAAAACGGCTGAACGAATTTGCATGAAATTTGGCATACATGTAGCCTTTGACATGGAAAAGAACATAGGCTACCATTTATCCCGATTCCTTAAGTAGTTCCCGAGGGAACATTGAAAATTATTTACGAACTAAGCCGCGGGCAGACAGCTTTGAAGTATGCATGTCACCTATGCTATGGAAAAGGACATGTACTTTATATTCCTTATTGATCTCTGAAATAGTTCCCGTGGGAAGATTAAAAATTGTTAACGAGTTAATTTTGTTACAGATAGATAATTATTTAGTTTTAACTCAAAGCTTTTCACAACGACTTGAATGATTTAATGCATTGTTTTCATTTGCTTGTTACATGTATTTAAAATAAATAAGGAGGTATACCAGTAAAAATTTTAAAAAAGAGGACGCATGCGCATTCGAAATATTTACTTTTGTCCGCCGAACAGCAGGCCTATTCTCTAACTACGGTTGGTAACTAGAACTGTCATTTTTGAAAGAAACTTTATATCCATTACTAGTTGAGTGATCTTATATGTTAGGGCGGCGTTCATGATAGCAGTAATGGATGTTAAGTTTCTTTCGAAAATGACAGAACTAGTGAGCAACCACAAATTACGATTTTTACTTTTTTTTAAGAATACTGAATCAACGCGCTCAAAATTTGTTTTACAAAAAAGAGCCACATGATTTTTGCCTTGGAAACTTGGTATACTAAAAGCAGAACAGAACCAACAGCGACAATAAACTCTACATATAAAGCAAAACCAATCCACAACACAATAGAACTCGATTATTCAAACAAATAAACAATATTACAACCAGGGCATTTTATGCAAAACAGATCCACATCTACTTGGAACCATTATACATTACACATATTTCTATGATTAACAATTACTTTTAAAACGCTAAATGGAACCAAGTTTCTCTGGATCCGTTACGCGTATAATAATTCATAATTTAAATACAGATGTTTTTTTAAAAATGGAACCACGCGTCTTTGACTCCATTATGCATATAACGTTTTGAAACCTATCATCGTTCAAAGGTACTAAAATGATATGACTAGTTACAGTTTATTTCATTGCGTATATAGCTCAGTGTAGAAAAAACTTTAAGGTTTTTTTTACTAAATTAACTCTTCACAAACTCTTTTTATTTATATCTTTTCTTTTTGATCTATTCTATATATTATTATTATATTAAGACTTACGACTAGGTACTTTTCACTCCTATTCTAAGGTGAGTTGTGCAACTGAATACATTTAGTCATCTATTCTTACTTGAAATATTAAATCTGTATCTATGTAATATACTAATGTCTAATAGACGGTCGAGACAGGATAAATTAGAATCATTGTCTCGGTCCTCATCAATGCGGTGGGAAGCATCAAAGTGCCTTTTGGTGGATGAAGCTAGAATTGGTAGGTACTACTCAGACTGACTGATACGAATCAGATACCCTCCATAGACAGAGACAGCCTGTTCGAGATGCGTTACGGAAGTTCTGCTGCCATTAAGTCTGATATAGAAAAGCTCTTCTGCACACACAGAAGTCCGATAAATGTAGTGTACGCCCTCTGAAACATCTACGTACAAACATTTACACATCACGGTAAGTACTGTGGTGACCTCCTTGCGTCTATGACACCGCAATTCACCTCATTGCGTAGATATGGTCGATGGCAAGGAATGTCACCCTTATAAATATAGAATATTCTGGAAGATTAACGGACGAGCATCAATAGCTTTTAGACAAACGATCACCAAGAATAAAACGTGACACATTGTAATGAGAGTTGAGTAGTATAACATATTGATATTATACCTATATGGTTTAAATTAACGTCCTAAGTTCCCAACGATCCCGGAGCGCGCGTAAGGCGCTACAGTACTGAGGTCCATGATATGCAGCATGGCATCGGAGGCGGTACTATGAAGGGGCGACCAAAATATTATCTTCCTTCCCTTAAGATAAGAAAAAAGCGTATGGGAGGGATGAGTTCGGCACCGGAGAACAATGCAGACTACTGACGATCCATGAAGCATAGGGACTAACGTGTGATCACGTGGTTGTCTTCAGAGGAGCAGAAACGAAGAACCCTGTCCACGATAGTGTCTCACACGCAGTGGTTGCCATAACCAGAAACACGGTATCCTGCACCTACTTCTACGGGGAGCTGAAAGAGGACAACACAATTAGACCTCTCATTGCCCTTCCCAGTACAACAACAGATGAAGTGGTCATAGAGTATCTACAATGATAAAATAGTGCTAAGAGCACTATCAAGCGCAGCAACCTTGGTGTAAGTCCCATCAAGTTTTAAAAATAAACAATAACCCTGGAACCCGAAGCGAACACGTTACTTACATGTACTATATAAATGCATAAACAGGAAAATGTCAGCACAAGTTACTTAGGAAAACTAGTATAATAATAGCTCTCTATGTGTATTATTTTTTTTGAGAATTAAAGTTTTATTACCATACAATAAATATACACGGTTATTTTTTTATCACCCTGGAAAATTTAAGGGACGCTTCACGACATGGTATTAGAATGTTTTATATATGAATAAAAAAAATAACTCGCTTACTTAATTTTATATAATTTTTTTAAAAAATCCAAAAAATGCTGCCTTAGTTGATTAGCAGGATTTCTAGAGATTTTAATTTTTTTTAATTTTATTTTTTTAATTTTTATATAATAATGGATGTGTCCTGAAGCATCTCTGAAATTTTCCAGGGTGATAAAAAAACAACCGTGTATAGTTTCATTTTAAGCTTCAACTGTGGTTCTTTTTTGTATAAGAGAAACCCATCAATTAGTAAACGTTAAAACGAACCACATTCACATTTTTTTATTATCTAGAAAGTTTTAAGAGTATTCGGAGCATATTTATATACATATATTTAAATAAGTAATCTATCAATACCTTCAAATAAAATAAATAGTAATTTTACTTCATATAACAGAGCTGCACATGTTTTTGTAAATCCTTCGATATCTCAGAAGTGTGTGTTTGCTGGGTGGTTCCTTTCTGCGTAAATACGGACTTATAAGTAATAGTACCTTCTTAAGTACCACGTTCTTTTTATACGGGTTTGTGGGTAGTTTTTGTTGATATTGATGGAAAGTGGAAACATTGTTTGGAGTTTTGTCAGTGATATAGATGGGAAATGATAATATAGTTTCGTCGTGTCATCTTTTGTAGTGAATTTTCTTGCTAATTAATTAATTTATAAGTTTGGTTGAAAAACAAAACGTAATGAAAAATTAACCATAAACAAACTGTGAATGCTTTCCAAATTCTATTCGACGAAACTATAATTATATAATCTATAAGTTTAAGTGTATTTTATATGTCCCAAAAAATAATCAAAACAAGCGGTCTATATGTCAAATTCCGAGTATTGAGAAAATCAACACACCTAAAGTGGAGCACGGGATTTTGGGCGAAAAAAAAAATATCTTTGTAAATAAGGCCAGGATAAACGCGAGATTTATTTTGTTTATGCAAATATTGAATAATGACTAAAGATAATTGCAAATGTCATTGACGTGACGTGAAACGACGTTGACAATTGACAGTCATTGTGAAATTAATTGACAAAGTTGTTGTAATTATGATTTT
Source organism: Schoenobius gigantellus (assembly GCA_963935595.1). Lineage (NCBI taxonomy): Eukaryota > Metazoa > Arthropoda > Insecta > Lepidoptera > Crambidae > Schoenobius > Schoenobius gigantellus. The sequence continues at coordinate 5,388,395 of OZ012544.1, read as the reverse complement.
AGTTGTGAATTTTGTGTTAAAACAACAATGAAACCAAAGTGTTTTTGCAAAATTAGTGTTTTAGGAAATTTTAAGAAAAACCGGTTTTACACTTTTACTCGCCTCAAGCCTCGACGAAATTTCAACTGTATTGACCTCGTTGTACTTTGTTAAGCCAAAGTAGACGATATTCACTGTCAATTACTACGTATTCCGGGAGTCAGCGAATACCTACCGATTTTGCAAATCTTTATAAATAAAAATGAATCGCCGAAATGGCTGACTGACTTCAAAACGACTACACAAAATTGGTTCATTCTTTTGTTGTGATCAAGGTCAGGACAAGGTTTGTATAGAAGAAAATGTTAAATAATCTAACAGTTTTTAATCTCTTAATATGAAGTGTGAGTGAGCTACAAGCTGACAAAACATTGCTGGATTGACGTGTTCGGGTTTAGTTCGGTCACAGCACACAAGCTACCTACATAAAAAGTTTTACAATTGAGTATCTATACATCTATATCTATACAAATAAATAAAATTCAAGTGTCTGTTTGTAATATTAAAATTACAAGTTTTTACTAAATGGGTATGAATGTATATCAGGTACCAATAACAAAAACACAATTTAAAAAAAAATGTCTTGTCTGTCTCTTTGTTCCCGCTAATCTCCGGAACGGCTGGACCGATTTTGACGGGCCTTTCACTAATAGATAGCTAATTATATAACGTATAACTTAGGCTACTTTTGATCAAGATCTTACAAAAGTTACTATTCCACGCGGACGAAGTCGCGGGCACAGCTAGTCAACAATATTACCATGCAATAAAGCAATCGCCGTGGACGAATATATTTCCTGGGAAAACCGCGAACGAGCGGGATCGTACTACACATTTCAGTAACGGTGTCTCACTTTCAGTATTACTCCTTGCTCGAAGCGATCGTGGTAAGGCTGTTAAAAGCCTTCGTTGCTTATGTAATTACCAAAAATACGAGTAGGATAGGTACCTACTAACTACCTAGTAGCTTTTTCTGAGTTTAATTTACATAAATAGGTGATTGCGTGGCGTTCTGGTATAAGATTGGTAATTACTAACATTATTTGTTTGAACAAGAAAAAGTTGCTGTACGTGTTTTTCTACATAGTTCACGATGTTTCGATTATTTTACACAGAACAAGGAAGCTTGGCTTTCATAAGGCTGAAACTGAATGTGAGTTTTATCTGTGGACCTAATAAGGCCGCATCGCAGAATCATAATACGAATCATATTATGATTCATATTATGAATGGAGCGCAACTCATCATAAATAATTATTTTATTTGACAGCGTTTGTATGAATATTCGTAATTGGTTCTCAAATTAGGCATTGCTTAAGTCTAAAATTGGGACTATTTTACGAATATTCATACAAAGCAGTCAAATAGAACATGAATCATAATATGATTCGTATTATGATTCTGCGCTGCGTTCTTTTTAGATCCGCTGGTCTCCTCATCAACCGAGGAACTGACTACCTCACCTCTAATCGTCAGAACTCGTTTTTTTTACATACGACGGGAAGCTCTTGGCCTTCATCTCACCAGCAGGCAGAGCACGGGCTTGCAAGGCTGGACTTGAGCCACGCATTATCTCACGATTTCAGTGACATAATCTCTATGTCAAGGGGAGCGTCGGTCGCGCTGTGGTTTTTTCTGGCTATGGCCATGCCCTTCATGGCTGATTTTGAAGAGGCGCCATTTGTAAATGTGAATATATCAATGTCATGAGGATGTGTGTATGTATACTGTTTATTTCCTCATCGCGCAAAGAAAATTATTTAGCTTAATTAATTTTATTAATATAACGCAGTAAGCGGAGCATTCTGTGTGCAGGCTGCCTGCATCACTGCGACTCGGGTCGGAGCCGGTTTGTGACGTAGCGATGCAAGCGCGAGCTTACAAAACTGCGCGCTCCAGGGGCTCTATCTTTGAATCATTTGTCTGGCATCGAACGCTTTTCAAACGTCATCTGTGCTCGATTCCTATTGTTTTTTGTTTCTCTTGCGATGAAAATCAATAGAACATTACGACGAAGATCAATATTGTTTTGATTTTCGTCGAAAACAAAACGAAAATAAGTAGAAATCGAACACTGACGAGCACTCGATACCGGAAGAATGATTCAAAAATAGCTCCCCTGGTGGCATGCGCGCGGTGGCGTCAACCAACACTATTTTCAAGTACACTATTTATTATACGTTGTTATATTTTTTGTTGTTATGTGATAGTAGATGTAAATATATAAGTAAACTAGCTTCTGCCCGCGACTTCGTCTGCGTGGACTTCAGAATTAGGTCTAAAGCTTCGCTCGTTAACAATGTTTAATCTTCCCACAGGAACTATTTGAGAGATCATTAAGGAATAAAGAGTTCAGTATGTCCTTTTCCATAGCATAGGTGACATGCATACCAAATTTCAAAGCTGTCTGCCCGCGGCTTAGCTCGTAAACAATTTTCAATGTTCCCTCGGGAACTACTTAAGGAATCGGGATAAAAGGTAGCCTAAAGAACATAGGCTACCTTTTATCCCATTTCCATGTCAAAGGCTACATGCATGCCAAATTGCATCCAAATCCGTTCAGCCGTTTTTGCGTGGTTGAATAATAAACATCCAAACATCCACACTTTCACATTTATAATATTAGTAGGATAATAAAAGAAAATGTTTTGATAAAACTCCGTATGTAAATAGTTTGAGACCCATATGAACTAACGAGTTACTTTTTATACGGATATACCCTCGTGATCGTAGGTACGACTGCGGGCCGCAACTAGTAAGCTACAAAAGACAATCAACCCGACATTGTGTAACTACAGCGATTACTGCGGATAGATCCGGCGCGTACAGCAACAGTGTTGCGATTAAGGTACACAGCAGTACATCGTAACTGCGCGTTTACTCTCTAAGTGAGGATCTCGGCATTATGATTACAAAAGTTCCTGTCCTGGAACTGGTCCTTACAAAGGTCCTGATGGGTGACCAAAAATCTAAAACATCACGAGTAGATTTTGCGTCTGATCTCGCACTAGCCGCGACGTCTAAACGTGGCATCGGATCCTGCCAGCGAAAGAGTACCGAGACTACCCTGTTGAGATTGGCCGTTGTATGTTCTAAGTCAGCAAATCTTCATCACTTATCACTGGTGAATGTTTGCTTCATCAATGAGGGCAAGCAAATTCAACGTGTAGCTCGCATTCATCGTTCACTAGCCTCATTTCTCAAATCACCAGTCCATCGTATGACAAGGCGCCCTACATTGCCCAACCGTGGTCTCTAAGCGTGTCTTCAAAAGTTGTCTGCTCGTGTGCCACATATCCGATTACACACATTGCCCATTCGTCAGCTCACATTTCTTTCAGGGTTCATTTTTATCTAGGACAGAGAAGCTATTGTCTTTCATCTCACCTGATGATAAGTGACTATAAGACCGGAGTTGGAAGCGCGTTTCAGCTGAACTCCTCAACAACTTAGGATCTGGCTATATTACCTCTAATTAGAGGTCAGAGAGTCAACAGAGGAGGTGTTGAGGAGTTCAGCTGAAACGGGCTTCCAACACCAGTCTTATAGTCACTTATCATCAGGTGAGATGAAAGTCAATAGCTTCTCTGTCCTATATAAAATGAACACACAATGCTATAAACATTGTTATTATGGCGACAAACTTAGGTAAGACGATGGTAGCTAGCTAGGCGGACTTAATTGCCAACCAACCAAAATCGAGCAGAAAAACTACTGCCCCTATGGAGAACCGAACTCCGGACCTCCCGATCATCATATACACAAAATAGAAAGTATATTTGCTTACGGATGTAGAGAGTAGGCTATCTGTATCTGTTAGATTAGTCAGTTCAGTTACAGCCTGCTAATGAGTACCCGGAATTAGGGTGACTGCCAAAGGGCAGTGTTAGACAATCGTGTAACGGCTATTGTTCAATCAGTAACATTTCCATAATAGTGAAAGTGAGTCTGTGCAAAGGACAAAGTTGAAAATCGCCCCATGATCAACAAAGATTTGATTAACGTCATAATTATTGTATAGGTATGAACTATAATGTAGGTATTGCTGTAATGAAATAAAGTGTTATTTCAACTAACCACAAAATCTGATTCATTTTGATGTGTAATTCGATTTTGAAGCTTGTCCGTGGTAATTGATGTGGACGTACAATATTTACTAATGTCTAATTATACGTTAAGCATTTTTTCACTGCTGTTGGTATTGGGGCGAACAATGTATGGACGCAGAGCAATGTCTTTTGATGTCTTTATAGTCGATGTATATTTTTTTGCCGATGTGTCATCATCTTTTTAGTCGAAAGATGCCTCTTGGACATGATCTTCCATCAGTTGCAGTACCCTTAGATGCGATTGCGGTGTGGGGCGGTTCGGATGATCGATGATATGTGATAAAATTTAGCACCGATTTCAAAAAAAAAAATGGTATGTTGTTTGTATACTTTGATTATTTTGGACTTTTTGTTTTTGAATTCGGTTTTATTTTGTTTTTATTTTAATCTATTCGGTGAATTTAATACTAGCTCAACGAAGTAACTTCAAGGAATACAACTGAGGGTCAATACGGTCGTGCTTACTGCATTTTAAAACCTAACATTTTAAGTACTAAAAGTCAAGGATTCTTCCGTCATCAGCTCGGCCCATGACCACCAGACGCAAATAACTGAATTGCTTCAGAATAAACATGAAAATTAATGGGATTCCCTCGAATTTCCTGGGATCTCATCATCAGATTCTGACTTTGGTGACAATGGAAACAATCGGGAAGTAGGAAGGAAATTCCAAACAAAAAGGATTTTTCCAAATCGGTTAATAAATGATTGAGTGAGGCAAAAACATACAGTCGGACTGATAATCTCTTCCTTTTTGTGATATCGGTTGAAAATCAGCTGCTCCATACAAATATACAACATCCATTTGTTTTTTTGCGATTTCAAGATTGGTCCCATAGTGAAAGTTGACCAGTTTGCCGTCTGGCTCCTACTTCAAAAGGAAACTTGTTCATTGTTATTAGTTCATCATAGGACTGACCACAGCGAACGTTTCTTAACCATAGGAATCGCTCGCTGAACGCACGCGCCAATGCGCCACCAATTTTCTCAATTTTTTTATACTACTATGTTGGCAAACAAGAAGGCTCCCTTGTTTATTTTTTATTTATTTATTTTTGAAAGGCTTACAGACACATAAACTTATTACTAGACAAATAAATGTTCAATTCGCTAATTACAAGCCTTCGCATATATTTATCTAAGCCAATTGTAATAAATTACAGGGGAAAAAATTAGTATAAGTAAACAATGACAAAAATAAGTTATAGTTACACCACTTTTAGTCTAATACATTTACAAGAAGAAATAATAATAAAACAAGAAATAACTAAGCAATCAGGCCGCAGCCGGGAAAACCCACCGCCTTAACATCATAGAAAGAAAGAAAGAAAGAAAGATATCTTTATTTGCTAGAATATGGTGACACAAGTTCTTAAGGTTTAATGGCTCTACATACTCTGTTGAAGTCGTCAACGTGCAAAATGTTTTCGTCAGGCTTTACAAATGATTGTTTCTAAGTAATATAATATATGTTGTACAATAGTCAAGATATTAACAATATTATAATATCAATGTCATAGAAATTAAAATTAGAATTACAAAATGTCATAGTTAATCATTAATTACATACAAATCAATTCAATATCAATAAATTCGCGATATATTATTCCAATTGTCATTATACACCTAAATTATAATCATAATAACACATAGAATTTATAAAATTAACTTAAAACATTATTTCAAAAATAGTCAGATGGCAATGTCAAAAGGAACGTCATAACACCAAAATATAATGATTCATCAAGCAGCAAACTCTTTACGATCAGACAGGTACTCTCCAACACTGTAATATGTTTTTTTCAGTAATATATTAAATAATGTACTTTTAAATCGTCTATATGTAAGTTTTGTAAGCCATTCTGGTAATTTATTGAATATTCTAATCGCCATATTATAAGAGTTCTTGGAAACAATATTTAGTCTTTGATATGGTGTATATAGTCTATCACCTTTTCTACCTCTGTATGTGTATATCATTAAAAAATCATACTATATATCATTAAAAAATCGAATGTTCATTAGCCGTCTGACTGACGCCGAACTAGTGCAGAAGAGATCTACGTCAACAGATTGTTCACATGAAAATTTATTAAACGCCGAAGCACTGCGCATAAAAAATTAATTTTTCCTATACCTAGTATAAGTAAATGGTACATTAAGTAAGGGTCGCTGTCGCAGGCCAGATCGGTGGGTACTCAATCCGACATGCTCGAGCAACTCTGGACAGTCAATACCGCCTTGAATTATGTTGAACAAGTAACAAATGTCACTAACATTACGTCTGTATTCTAATGGTAGAAAATGGTGGTGCTTGCATCTCTCCCGATAATCCACAGACCGTCGCTGTGCCTTGAAGTCAAGGCAGGCCCCCGTCACTCGCGCAATGCAGCGTTATAAATACCTACCGCTAAGTAGCGCGCCGGCGCGCTGACCGGCAGAGGGCCGCCGCCACCCGCCGCGCCGCACGCGAGACTATTATCGAATTTTGTATTTTTTTTTTGTATTTATTTTTTTATTTTGTTTTTATTGTTTTTTTCCTTTATTTTATTGCTTTTTTGATTATTATATTAATTTGGTTTTTAATTTCTTTTAGTTTTTTATCAATTATTTTCTTTATTTATAATTTTCTTTTCAGAACTAAAAACGGGATTTTAATACCTAAATCGAATAATTTTCCGAAAATTTTCAGTTAAATGTTGATGCGAAAAAAGTACACAATAATTACACACAATAATTTTAATTTAATAAACTTGATTAACAATACGGTGGTTAATTTGTACTGTGAAGCTATAGGATGTCGTTGTTAAAAGACAAATAATTTTTTTTAAATATATGCACACTGCTAATTTAGAAGTAAATTATGAGGAATAATGTAATGATTAACACCAATCATGTATTTTACCATATTCTTGCAATATTAATTATTAAATACTCTGGGGCTTTCCTCGCAATCACTTTATTTAATTATAATCCTATGTATATCAATAAAATAATAACATTAAAGTTTTACTTAGACTATTTTGTTTATGTTCTTTGTACAACCCTTAAGTTTTCGCTCGATGACGCAATCACGCGGTGAACGCGGGAATCTCGACTCTCGGCGCGCGTTCATAGAGACCTTTTCTTCTTGCAGTGACTTTTGTCTGTCGGCTTTGGCTATTATTATTACAACGATTCGAGCGTTTCTATGGGAGTGATGTATCTGTTACGTAGTAACTATTATCTAATCTGTGGTCAAGGTATCGTAAAAACTTTCTTTGTATACCCTCAATACGCTTGTTGTAGATTTGATACTGCGGGTTCCACACCGGTGATGCATATTCAAGGTTGCTTCTTACATACGAGCAGTATAATATTTTAATTATTTTCAAAGAACGAAAGCAAGATGATTCCCTTATGATAAAACCAAGTGCCTTAGAAGCTTTCTTCACAATACTCTCAACATGTTTGTCAAATGTTAATTTACTATCGTGTATTACACCTAAGTCTCGGATATATGGTACTTCGCTAATCGGTTGACAATCGAGAGTATAGCCAGTTCCAAAGCGCGTTTTAAGTCTAGAGTACGTGACAAGAAAGCATTTAGCTATATTTAACTGTAGATCGTTCAGCTTACAGTAAGAAACGAGTCTATCCAAGTCTTCTTGAAGGTCATTAACGTCGGAAACCGACCGCACAGCCTTTAGAATTTTCATATCATCGGCATACTGCAGGACATCAGAATTCAGGAAACACGAGCCAATGTCAGCTATGAATATATTGAATAACAGGGGACCTAAGAGCGAGCCCTGGGGTACACCGGAGGGAACAGAATACCATGCAGATGTATATCCACGTAGCACTACGGCTTGTGTACGATTATCAATATAAGAGCAGAACCAACGGTATAGGTCACCGTGGATACCAGCCGCTAATATTTTTTGACGAAGCATATGATGGTCTATACGGTCGAAACATTTGCTGTAGTCGGTGTACACTACATCTACCTGAGCCCCCTGCTCCATCGCATGAGTTATAAAATCATTGCTTAAAATAAGATTAGTTATGGTAGACCGCTTACGAACAAATCCATGCTGAGACTCGCCTAAATTTCCACGAACAGCTTGATATACCTCGCTGTACACAATCCGCTCAAGGATTTTCGAGAACAGGCAAAGCTTGGATATTGGACGATAATTTTCTACATCAGACCTATCACCCTTTTTATAGACTGGTGTAACAAATGCTGACTTCCAGATTTGCGGAAGTTTACCTTCTTTTAGCGAACGTCTAAAAAGTATGCAGAGCGGCATCACCAACCTCTCAGCGCAATTAACAATAAAAACAGGTGGAATGGAGTCGGGCCCACCAGATTTAGAGAGATCTAAATTTTTCAGCAATTTTAAGACTCCTTTTTCAGATACGTGTATTGAACCAATTGCGTTAGCACTCTCAGGTAGTTGCTGCGTGCCGGTAGAAGCTGTATCTGAAGCTTGATAGGTCAAATGAAAAAATTTGGCGAATAAGTCTCCGACACCCTCCCTTGTTTCAGCAGAATCCCCACGAAAACAGAGAATATTAGGAAGCGTGAAGGAATTCTTTTTGTTCTTAATATAAGACCAAAAGGCCCTGGGGTTGGTTTTTATAGAAGCTTCAATTTTCTCTATGTAACCATCAAAACAAGCGCGCTCAAGCATGACAGCTCTGCTGCGCAGCAAGGAAAAGGTTTGATAGTCGGAAAGGTTGCCGTAAGTCTTATATCTACGGTGAAATTTTTGTTTTTCCTTAAGTTCTTTTATAAAGGCCGAGTTATACCATGGGGGGTGAGATGAATGCCTTATTGACTTAACGGGGACAAAAATATTCCTAAGCTCATATAATTTTGCATAAAATAGGTCAACTGCTTAGTTGATGGCAGAGTAATCACATTTGTGAAACAAATTGGTGGTTGGTGTTCTGTTTTTCTTTCAGTCTGTGAAATTGGACAAATTCGGTTCTGATAACTAAGGGTTTATGGTGCAAATCTATAGGTGATGCCAGTGGTTCGTAACATTCATCAACCGTTACCAACCCATTTTTTTTTATTTTTTTTTTTATGTAAGGCCCGGCAAATGACCTCCTCCCGCCTGATGTAAAGCGGTGAAAGAGGCCCAAATGAGTTGACAGATAGAGTAGGGACGACATCCACTATCCTACCTGCCCGCCCCTTGCCGGCCTAAAAGATGCTTTTTCACACCTCTTTTGAAGGAACCCATGTTGTAGGATGGAGGAAACACGTGCGCAGGTAGAGAATTCCAAGTGTGGGATGAACGACAGAAGAAGGAATCTTGGAATTTCTTGGTACGGTGTGAAAAGGAGGACACAGTGTACGGATGACTCCGAAGGCCCTTACGCGTGTTTCTGTTAAGGAATGGAGAGGGAGGGATAAGGTTAAAGAGCTCCTCAGAGCATTCCCCATGGAACATTCGGTAAAAGGCGCTAAGAGAGGCGATGTCACGACGAAGTTGCAGAGGCTCGAGGGTGTTAGTTGCCTCTACATCGCCAATTATTCGAATAGCGCGACGCTGCAATCTGTCCAGAGCATCGAGGAGGTACTGAGCGGAGCCGTCCCAAAGGTGCGAGCAATATTCCACGCAAGACCTAACCTGAGTTTTATACAACAGGCATAGTTGGTCCGGCGCAAAATACCTACGCACCTTGTTTAGGACACCGAGTTTCCGTGAGGCAGCAGTTATAACGGATTCGATGTAGTCTCTGGGGTTCAGATCGCAGCGAATGTTCATTCCGAGCAAGGTGATGTTACTCTGTGTGTGAAGGGTTGTGCCCTGAAGAGAAGGAGGGGGGAGGAAAGGTGACCTTTTCGCCGAGAACGCGCACACCTGTGTTTTCTTAGCATTGAACTCGACAAGATTGTTGGAACCCCATTCGGAGATGAGGTCCAGCGTCCTGTTGAGCTCAATGATAAGATTCTGCCTCTCCCTATCAATATTGCCACGAGCAGCCCCTGAGCTTCCGTGATATCCCCCATGCACTGTACTGTCGTCTGCATAGCAATGTATACTTCCCAAGGAAAGCATGTCATTGATATGCAGAAGAAACAATGTTGGGGATAGAACGGAGCCTTGTGGAACACCAGCATTCACTGCCACGAACCGCGAAGCGCAGCCGTCAACGACAACGCGAATTCTACGCTCGTGGAGGAAGCTGGCAATCCACGTACAGAACTGAGCGGGCAATCCGTATGCCGGAAGCTTGGAAAGGAGAGCCTTGCCATTGCCGTGCCATTACAAAACACAAGATCGAGCAGTCTATCATTTACGTTTCGTATCCCGTTATATTGAGTTAAGCTGCATATGTTAGTAGTGTCCAAGAAATCAACAAGAAACTGACATGAGTAATTTAGTGGTGAAAAACCAATGCTATCATTATCAGGCAACCAATCTACCTGATTTCCAAAATTAAAATCACCAACTACTATAAATTTATCCAGCAAATTAGATAAAATTAAATTATTCAATTTATGTGTAAAATTTTGTAATTGTGTATTATAAGAGTGTCCGAGATTTTCTTTACAAAGGTATAAGGCACAAATATGTATATTGTACGTAATTGCAGGCTTATTATGTTTGAGCATGATAGTTACCCAAATGTCCTCCGCGGTACTACGCCACTCACACCTTTCAACAGCAATTAAATCGTTTCTAACGGCTATTAAAACACCACCCCCTCTCGCCTGTGATGTGCGGCAATAATCATGATCACGTCTCCAAACTACATAACGCTGATCGAACAATTCACTACTATTCACACTCTCCTCTAACCATGTTTCTGTTAATATAATAATATCATAAGAACTTAGACAGATTCTCCGTAAAAAACCAATAGTTTTCGTACGCAAACCACGTACATTTTGGTAGTATAAGTTAAGAGACATCGTAATGCATTACACAGCCTATATAAGTAAACAAACACATATTATTATTATAGTAGGAAAGTTTGATTGATTGTAACGGAAAACATAAGAATCGTAATGAACTAATTGGTAGGTAGATATGAACATAATGCTAACAGATAATGAGCACAGCAACGCTCAGTGATCATACAACAAGTTATAAGCACTAAATGACGGTATATGTGTAAAAATAAAAAACAAATACTGCTCTAGCGTAACCACATATTTCGATGGGCAGTAGGGTTTGAATATTAAAAAAGAGATATGCGACCATAAATCCAAGGCGGTAGGATTCAATATACTATGATTATTCTTAAAGTGGTAAACAATTACTTTGTACTGATGCGAAACGCAATGATTTACTAGACGAAACTTACAAATAATAAATAACGACCAGCGAGTTCTAAACTGCAGCCCGATTGCAAAAATTATGAAATGAAATTTACAATGGTGAACAAAAATTAGTGTTAATGATTTATGTATTACTACTACTCGACGATTTTGACCAGATCCTTTTCCGAGTTTATCAATATTACATGCGATGTGTCCGATTTACTGGCGTATATTTTGGCATGTTTGACCCAGACATAACGAAAATTCTTATCAGCCGCTATCTTTTTCGCCTTCGAAAGTAAAACCTTATTTTGAAGAGTGAGGTGGTCGTTAATGTAGATCTTATTGTGGTCTCCACGCAGCTCGAGTCGATCAGTAGTCAGCGGGCCCGTCTTAGATGCATATTTAGCCGCAGCCACGAAGTCTTCCTTAATATACCGATTACAGAAACTAATGATAATCGGTTTTGTATGTTCTTTCTCTCGCGTTGGTACTCTTGTTATGAAATTTATTTGAGACTTTGAAATTGGATATTGTATTTTTGCCCCTATTTTGGATAAAATATCATACAGGTTTTCGCCACTGAGTTGGGGTACCCCTTTAACTTCGACATTGTTCATCCTCGTCCACTGCTCATGTAGGTTAGCGTTATGTTCTAGGTTATCCAGGTGGGCCTGAAATGTATCAATCTGACTCTGCATTTTCTCCACCTGTGTCAACCGTTCCTCGAATTGCTTAAACTTGGAATTGAATTCATTAATCCCCTTATTTGTTTCATCTAAAGAGGATTTAATATTAGCGAAGTCGGTTCTAAGTGCAACAACCTCATCCTTCAAGTACTCCAAAGGAGCCAATTTCGCCGCGATAGCCCTTATTTCAGCTAAGAGACGTGATTCCATGTCGATCCTGGGCGATGATGTAGGTAGATTTGAGGTCGTCTGCTTACACTTAGAACAACGCCACGTAAGTTTCCTGTCACCCAACTTGCGGTGACCAGCTTCTGTTATGCCCGCGCAGTGGAAGTGGAATTCTCGGCTGCATGCAGTGCAATGAACACCCTCCGAAAGCATCTCCTCACAAGCTCCACACTTATATGTTTCCATAATGAATGGAATAATCGAAATCGCGAGGGAAAATAAAAAGAACAAGCGGATTATTTTTAAAGTACACAGAAGGTGAAACCAGCGTAGCCAATCGTGCGAGACACCGATGGTTCGGGATACGAGTCGTTAGACAGGGGTCAACTAAAAGTGGTTATATTAAGTACTCGCGCTAACACGTCTAGTATTATTGGCGATATACAACTGACTTGTTGGTAACAATCCTTCCAAGGACGCCAATGTATGTTACCAACTTGTGACATGAGATGTCAATTGTTCCCAGTACCTGTACAGTACACAGTAGCAATCGCACTATTTATAACGGTTCCAACCAAATCAGAAACGTTTCTGTTCTCATACATTTTGACAACACCTTGACAGCTGTCAGATGTCAAAACATATGGGAACGGTAACGTTTTGGTTTTGTTTCAAACGTTGGTAAATAGTGCGATTGCCCCTCTGTAATCAGTGCTAGAGTTTACAAAGCTCAAATACAAACTCGACATCGAAGTAAAAAATCAGCAATGGAAGTAACAGATCATTATATAGTACCTATTTACCCAGTCGGGATTAACTATATTAACGTCGAAACTCAACCCTCTCAAAGTTGAGTAAAAAACAGCTCCTGAAAGAATATCCAACGCCCCAACAGTGAACTTAACTTCTCCCAACCTCATGCTAGGGTTATTGTTGAAAAGAACAAAATTATGCCACTTTCCCGCATTCCCTTGTTCTCATTAGCGCAACTAAATGTAAATTTATTCATACAATTTCATTATCATTGAAAAATGACGAGAATTCGAGAATAAGATAAAGACAATCACAAGCGTCTGGTAATTTCATGTATAATTTGGTGAGGCGGATTACATGTTTTTTCAATTTACAATCATTTACTTAAATGAACTGCTATTGTGATGATACTATTTTGTACAATAAAGTTAGCATATAATAATCATACAGTAGTAGTATTCGCTATTCTAGCCGAAATAACCGAGTACCACCGACGCTATGTCGGAGGTACTCGGTTAATTCGGCACTGAGTTTCTAATCGGGAGGTCCGGGGTTAGATCCGTTTCTCCAATTTCATATGTACATTTGTCCGATGCTCCTACGGTGTAGGAAAACATCGTGAGGCAACCTGCATACATCAGCGAAGAAATTCAAAGGTGTATGTGAAGTCGACCAATCCGCACTGGGCCAGCGTGGTTGACTAAGGCCTGATCACCCTAACTTAGGGTAGGCTCGAGCCCCTCGGTGGGGACGTACAATACATGTGCTGTGATGATGATACCTAGGGCACTCTTATTCAGAAAACAAGCGAATCGAAAATTTTGTCAAAACGAGTTACAATAAGATTTCGACCTAAAAAGCAAGTGAAAGAAAAACAACCATTATCGTGATGAAATACACCTTATTTCGTTACAAAAACAGTTTCACTGTAACTCGTTTTGAAAAATGGCGCTGCGTAGAGATGTCGCCTCACTATGCATCTTCTATCGCATATATTACGGGGAATGCTCCGAGGAATTGTTCGGTCTCATACATGCCGCCTCTTTCCGCCATCGTTCCACGCGACAAAAAATCCATGCCCATCACTTAGATGGTTGGCAGTCCACAACTGTGCGTTTTTCTCGCAGTTTCCTGCCTCGTACAGTCAAACTTTGGAATGAATTGTCGCCTTCGGTATTGTAGTGCTTTTACTTGCTAAATTGTAGAAATATAGGGAAATCTTAAAGTTAAAAGAAAAAAAACAAACTTATTCCTTTAGTCCGATACAAAATGAAAAGCTTTATTCTGGTAGGTACATGGTTGTAATTCACTTATGCATAATGTTACTGAAGTTAACAAAATTCCCTCAATGCAAAGCACTTAACTAAATGTTTAATTAATACAAGCCAAGGGCAGGATGGTTCAGGTTTGTTTGATCAATCTCGGCAGGTAAAAATCAGGTACAAATTGGGTACAAAACTACAAAATGGGGGGCAATAAAGTACACGAACAAATAGTTATAGGTTTCTTTTTTTTAAATGAGTAGCTTTCCCCGGAGCGGTTGTTAGTAGAGCGTACCTTCGATGCTAAGTTTCCGCAATCACGGGTCAGAGATATAAAATTCCCGTTCCTTAGATTATTCTCTCTATATATGTACAATTCCACAGAATTCCTCCTTGTGTTAGGTTATTAGGTAGGTTAGTTGCAGCGGAGCCCTACGGCCTCCGGGAACTGCCCTGGAGATTCATAGCACAGTGTTATGTTAAAAATATAATTAAATATGCCTATAATCTTAGGGTCAGTGGGTCTAACACTGAGTTCTGAAGGAATCCCAGTCAATACATTTGAATTTCATGTAATAAACATTGCAAGTTAATTCCAAACATAATTTTCAATGAATTGTCAAAGTTTCTTATTGGGTAGTTAATAAAAAGGACATATGGAGGGGAGAGCACCTATTTTGTGTATAATTACTGCTATTAATAAAAAGAAAACAGCTTAATTTGTGAGTTATTTGCCAAAGAAGGATGTGAAACTTAATATTGTGAAAATTTAGAATTTAACAGGAAATTCGCAAGTGTTACTCAATATATGCCTTAATCCCACTAAGATGCCGCTTACTATCAGGTTTTTTTAATGAAATAGGGGATGAAAAAAGCTAATTTTGGAAATGTAATATGTTTGGTTTAATATTCAATTTACCCTCTAATAAAAATAAAATTAACAAAATCTGTTTTAAATCATGAAATATAATAAGTTAATTAGATACCTTAGTGTGGGCGGAGTATTATATATTGATAAAATTTATTTCTTTCTATTAATTTAATGAATCGCGCGCCGGCGATTAAAAATATGATTGAGCTTTTACTCTTCAAGCTGAAAACAAAAATAACTGACTTGACTTTTGAAGTCTTACTGTACTTTTCAAATTAAATTCACACGGAAAACGGGAGAAATACCTATGGATTTTATTCGCAGAAATTAAGATTTAAAATGCTGTTCGCAAATCATAGGTACCTAATCAATAACAAATTACTTCGGTAGATGTCTCACAGACTAGTTATCCAGTTCCGAGATCATAGCATAGACGCGTTCACAGACTACGGTGAGATAGGGCGCGTTCCATTCACGCACAGATTTGCATTTATGCAGCTACTAGAACCGAGGTCCGTTTGCCGAATGTTAAGCGTCGTATTGGCGACGAAACCAAATTCATTTCATAACACTCGTAAGATTCTTAACTTGTTTCAAGATGTGTCGAGTCAACATACGGATCTTTCGAAATTCTACAACCTGCAATAAGTATTTCCAGCCAAGGTTATAAGTTTGGTTGAAAAACAAAACGTAATGTAAAATTAACCATAAACAAACTGTGAATGCTTTCCAAATTCTATTCGACGAAACCATAATTATATGAAGTATAAGTTTAAGTGTATTTTATTAAAATATGTCTATAGAAATGATCAAAACAAACGGTCTAAATGTCAAATTCCGAATTTTGAGAAAATCAACCCACCTAAATGGAAGCACGGGATTTTGGGCGAAAAAAAACTATCTTTGTAAATAAGGCCAGGATAAACGCGAGATTTTTGCAAATGTCACTGACGTGACGTGAAACGACGTTGACGTTGACACTTGACATTGATATTGTGAAATTAATTGACAAAGTTATTGTAATTATGATTTTAGTTGTGAAATTTGTGTTAAAACTACAGTGAAACCAAAATGTTTTTGCAAAATTAGTGTTTTATGAAATTTTAAGAAAAAACGGTGTTACAGTATTTCCGGACCGATACGACCTTCAAACTTTCAAGAAAAGAGCGTATTCCTACCTTAAAGGCCGGCAACGCACTTGTAACTCCTCTGGGGTTGCGGGTGTCCATGGGCGACGGTAATCACTTACCATCAGGTGATACGTTTGCTCGTTTGCCCCCTATCCCATATAAAAAAATGAATTCGGTCATTATCTTGCTAAAAGTACGAAAGTACTAGTTTTGTAACACAATTTGTATATACTTGTATGCAGTAAAATAATTTATTTCATGTAAAATTGTAGGGCGCGTGAAAAATATAACCTTTCATATTATTATAAATGCTATTTACACATTTACTCAGAATTCACATTATTATAAATGCTATTTACTGAGCTTACGCTACACTTTTATTTTTGTGTCTAATCAATGCCCTAGACTGATCAGGAGAGTAGTGTAATGACTGGTATCTAGGACCTTCTTAATTATTTTTTAGCTTTCAGTACATTATCTATATCATCATTATTTTTCTTTACAATAAATCCGTTTGATCTTTTTTTTCGGGGGGAAACGCGTAACCGCACTATACCCGCCGCTGGCTAGACGACGAGCGTGTTTGGGGCTCTCCTGGTAAAGTGCCGGGCTTACCCATTAAAACCCCCCGGTGTTCTCCCTGCCCTTATGGGCGCGCTAGATAAGGTCCACACTGCGACTCCACTACCCACGCTCCCGAGCAAGCCCGACCAACTGGTCGGGCTATCGCCAAGGGAGGTTGCCCGAGAACACCAGGGCAATTCCCAGACGGAGGGCCTTACGGCGGCGTACATGGGGCCAACCGTGCACGCAGACCTCCACGGCAGGGTCGTTAGACGGGCATCGCTTGTGCGAATATCCGCCTTCGCCTGCCTGTTCGTCTGCGGCGGATGGGAGCGAGATGAGATCCCCACAGAGCCCCCCATTCCGCCTCACTCCCTCCACCTCATCGCGGAGTATCCGCGATGAGGTGGAATGGGGGATCTGACCTCGACTATGCTCGGCAGCGAGAGATTTCCGCTTCCCAGCGCAGCGTTGAGTTTACTGCGCTGGCATCACCAAGCCGGGCACACCAATAGTGTGTGCTGGGCAGTGTCGTCGGGAATATTGCAGTGGTGTCACCGCGGTGTTTCCTCCCGACGGGCGACCCCGTGCAGGTAATGATCGAAGCAGCCATGCCCAGTCAGTACCTGCTCCATGCGGAATGTGGGGCTGCCCTGCCGGCGCCCAACCCACTCCTCTAACACCGGACGAATGTACCGGAAGGATGTAAGCACGACAGTTGTGTATTTTTAAAATCAACCCTGTAAATGGCGATGTAAATAAGGATGCAAAAAAAAAAATAAAAGGTTCAAGTTTCTTCCGAGTTTTTTAGAATTTTATTTCAACTCGTGCGGTGTCACGATGACAGCACTCCGGCATT
Organism: Schoenobius gigantellus; assembly: GCA_963935595.1. NCBI lineage: Eukaryota > Metazoa > Arthropoda > Insecta > Lepidoptera > Crambidae > Schoenobius > Schoenobius gigantellus. The sequence continues at coordinate 5,370,684 of OZ012544.1, read as the reverse complement.
TAATGATTGGATACCTAATCTCCACGTTAGGCTTTACTATCTTCAAGTTCTTCATCAACATTTTAGCCGAAGGACGCCTTCTGTTAAACATAAGCCATAAGCCTCCCAAGGATCTTTAATAATAATAATAATTTTTATTTGGCAACTAATTCATACACAAACTTAACCTAAGTTCACTATTAATTTGAATAACAAGCGTTCATACAAAATTACTAGTACTCAGGATAGGCACGAGAAGCCGTGCTAGGTTAGCCCTGTGTTACGGCTTCTCCGATCCTCATTTTTATCACAATTTTAAGTCTTGTTTGGAATTACAACGAACAGGTACATACCTATTGTACTCACAGTTCCCGTCAAAGTTGTCCGCTAGGCTGCAACTTAAATGTGTGTCAAAAGCATAAATTATAAACATCTAACTTTCGCCTTGTTTACACATCATCTAATTACAGTTTATTATACATTACCATTAAATGTCGTTAATATTTTAATAATGAGGGTAGCTATTCATTCATAGACACGCCACAAAAACTGCGAGTTATTGTACACTGGTAGCGGGGGCCTAAAATGGCGCATGCATGAAGTTGATCTGTTGCGTTGGTTATTTTTATTTATTAAGTGCTAAATTAAGTTATAAGCTTTGTAAATCTATTGGTGTAAACATAAAGACAGATGCAAGATACATTTAAAACAAGGCATTTGGAGATAATTATTTTGTTTTCCTTTTTTAATTTTAAATTATTAAAATTGGTGAGAGAGTTGAATGCGTGTGTTGTATGTGTGTGCGTGTGTGCATGTGTGTGTGTATGTGTGCGTGTGTGCATGTGTGTGTTTGTGTGTTTTATGTTTTATGAGAGGAAGTATGTAAAGTCTACAGCTATGAAACGATTTTTAACAACTTTTCAGTCTCATCATAAGAAAATGTATCCAGAAAAGAAGATAATGCCTTTTTGCATTTTGCAGCCGTTAAAGAATAAACTTTGATATAGCCACTAACCTTTCTGTATAAGAAAGGACCTAGGAAACATTAAAAGTTTTCGGTTTGAATCATGAGGTCCTTTCTTCGTTTCTCATTATATTCTTTCATATTGAATATAGTGTTATTATGTGTCATTAGTATAATTTTAAGTATAAATAACTGCCTTACTGTCAGAATCTTTGTCTCTTTATACATATAGTTGTATCGTCGGAAATTTAAAAGGTTTGTTAAGCATCACCTTTAATACAGCTCTTTGCAAATCAAATCAAATCAAATCAAAAGTACTTTATTTCATAGGCCCTTGCGGGCACTTAAAATCGTCAATTTTACACATTTTACAAAATTATTAAAACATAAAAAATATTCGACTAAAATCAAGCTAACCCGTGCGCTAGTGGCAAGTACATCCGCGGAGTTGATGCCACGCATGTAATCGCCAAGAGCGACCCGATTCCGAATGTAGGGGCTAACATGAGAAGAATCGGGCAAGAAACTCATGTGCCAAAACTCTTTTAAAATCGCCAAATGTCTTACAAATTTTGAATATTACAAAACTATTCAGAGAACGAGCAATTCATTTCTTTTACTGCCACGCTGCCTTATCATTCAAAAAATCTTTAACACTATAATAAGCCTTTTTGCTTAACTGAGCTTTAATTAAAATTTTAAATTTATTTACTGACAAGTCATGCATGTTACATGGCAGCGTGTTGTACATTCGTATACAGTGACCTGCAAAAGAGTTGCTTATTTTATGGAGCCTATATGTGGGCATTGCTAGCTTGTCTTTATTTCTTAAATTAATAAATGATAGTCACTATTTTTACTGAATTTGATATCTTTATTCTTGTGTGCATACAGTAAGTTTTCATAAATATATTGTGAATGTACAGTCATAATATCAATTTCTTTGAATTTTTCTCTTAAAGACTCTCGGGAGCCCATCCCATAGATCGCCCGAACAGCCCTCTTCTGCAGTACAAAAATGCAGCCAATATCGGCGGCATTTCCCCACAGTAGTATCCCGTATGACATAATACTGTGGAAGTAGCTAAAATAGACTAACCGCGCAGTTTTCACATCTGTTATTTGATGAATCATTTTTACGGCGTATGCTGCAGAACTTAGTCTGTTCGATAGGCATTCAATATGAGGACCCCATTGTAACTTAGAATCTAAAGTTATACCCAGAAATACAGTTTGATTGGCCAGCTCTATTTCCTCATCCCTAACCTTGACTTTGGCTTTAACTAATCGAACAATCGAGGAGCTTGGTGGCGCATTGGCGCGTGCGCTCAGCGAACGATTGCTACGGTTAAGCAACGTTCGCTGTGGTCAGTCCTAGGATGGGTGACCAAAATATGAAACATCTCAAGCTCCTCCGTGCTTCGGAAGGCACGGTAAACAGTGGGTCCTGCGCCTGATCTCGCCCCGGTCGTGTCGGTTAACCGTCCCATCGGACTAGGCGAGTGAAAGAACAGAGAGTGCACTTGCGTTTGCGCAGTCACTTGTGCACTATAATATCTCCTGCGTAGATGGCTAGTCTCTGTAGAGATTGGCCGCCGTGACCGAATAACGGTTAGGAGGACATTATAATCGAACATTTGGCATAGTGAATCTAATGCATTTTGTTTTACTTTCATTTAACAACAAATTATTGGCGCCGAACCAGTGAACGACCTTGGAGAGTGCAATGTTTACTTCGTCAATATTAATTTGTCCACGTTTAACTTTAAATACTAAAGACGTGTCATCTGCAAACAAGACTATCTCATGGTCGTGTCTTACAAGGCGAGGGAGGTCATTAATATATACCAGAAATAGAAATGGACCTAATATTGAGCCCTGCGGCACCCCCATTTTTACAAATGATCCAGGTGACTGCTCTACATTGATGACCACCTTTTGAATCCTGTCACTTAGGTAAGAAGTGAGAAAATCCAAAGCGGTACCACGGATACCGTAATAGTGTAATTTCCTGATTAACGTCTGATGTTGGACACAGTCAAAAGCCTTCGATAAGTCACAAAAAACACCATAGGCATCCTGCGACTCCTCCTAGGCCTCATAAATGCACTCTAACAATTTTATTCCAGCATCAGTCGTGGACCGTCCGCGGGTAAAACCAAATTATTTAATATGCACTAAGTTATTATTACTAAAATGTTTCTGTAATTGCTTAAGCGCGGTTTTTTCAAAAATTTTACTGAATGTTGATAGTACGGATATTGGACGAAAGTTAGAAGGATCTGAAGTACTACCAGATTTAAACAATGGAGTTATTTTGCTAAGTTTCATAAAATCAGGAAACACACCACTATCAATACAGTTGTTGAAAATTAAAGCTAAATGTGTAGCAACTATTTCAACAACATTATTCCCCAGAGATCGGCAGTTTTTTTAATGTTCAACGATTTGAAAGTGTCTATGATGTCACATTTACTAACATGGTTAAATTTAAATACAGTATTACAATAAGGAACATTTTCTTTCAACAAGGATTCTGCAATGGGGGTGGAAGAGCCTAAAGTGCTTGTCAAATCTACAGGAATTCGAGTAAAAAATTTCTCAAATTCATTAGCAACATCCGAGTCTGAACTAATAAATTTACCATCAATTTTAAGTTTATAATTATTTGCTGAAGCTTTTGTTTGGCCAGTCTCTGCATTGATAATTTTCCAAGTAGATTTGACTTTGTTTGTACTGTTATAAATTTGAGTACTAATATATTTAATTTTCGCAGTTTGACAAACCTGCTTAAAAATTTTTGAGTATGACTTAACATAATTTTGAAAAGATTCAGTTCTATTAAACTGTCTTTCTGAGTACAGCTCATACAATTTTTGCCTACTTTTGTGTATTCCTACAGTGGCCCATTCGCTAAACACTGGATTAACAGTAACAGTGATCTCTTTGGTTTTGAAAATTTTGTTAATTTGGTTGCAAAATGTCTCAAAAAATAAATTATACATATCATTTGGTGACATATCCGGTGATAAAAAAGGAAGTTTACAACATAATTCAATTCCAATACGTTTCAATCTGTCAGCAGTTACTGGTCGACATATAATTTTACGTTTATTGACTTGTTCTGTGTCAATTTTGAAGCAAGCTAATTGCCCGCAATGGTCTGAATCTAAGTTTGTAATAACTTTCTTACTTACAGGTACTAGATTACTATACAGGGTGTCTCAGAAACAATGGATAAACCTTTAACTGTTGATAGGTTTCGTCGAGACCTCTCTAATCTCAAATTTTGACTTTAGTAAAAATATCTCGGTTTTCAAGATATTTGATAGTTTATGATTTTTTTTAAAAATGCCACTTTTGGTTGGTTTTTAATGTGCCATTTTTACAAATACGGACTTTTTCTGATTCAGGTTTTTTTAGCTTCTAACGGAATAGTTCAGCTATCAATAACAGTGGTTAAAATTGAGCTAGCTAATCACGAAGTGCTTGGAAAAAACAATGTTCCAAAAAAAATTAAACAAGAAATTATTTTTCTTCGTGTTTGGTCTGCTACCATGTAAAAATAATGTATGACGCTCATCGTGCCCATTATCTTAAAAAAATGCTTAGTTATTCTAGTTTCAAAAAAGGTATGATAAACTTATGCTTAATGTATCTCTGAACTTTTATTACTGCTTGAATAGCAAATGGTATGAAAATTTTAAAAAGATTGTTTGTCGGATTAATTATTTTTCGGATTAATTTTATTCGGTTAATTTAGTTTTCCAGTATTAAGTTTATGCTTTCTTGACTTTCTGACTGGTTGAATAGCAAATAAAATGAAAATTTGAAAAAAAAAAGTTTTTTTTTCCACTAATAAGCACTTAAAGCTTATTTGTAAACATTCGTTTGCGAGTCACAGAGTTGAGAAACGTGTTTTTTTTTGTGGCCCCTGCCTGCCACATGTCTCATCCACTATGCGCAATCAAAAAGGAGCCTTATCATTAACAGCACATGAGTCATAAGCATTTGCAACCTTACCTGCTATCGAATTTCCTGGAAGGACTTTTTTTACCTGCGTCTGATCATTGGGTTCTTTGTTACGATTGTTAGTGTCCTTCTGAACTCCGGTTGTGACCCACGCGTGTTTTCTGTATTCGAGAGATTCGATAGAGCTTCGATGATTTTAAACGACATTTTGCTGTGATTTTGGACTTGACTAGCTTTGCGATTCGGATATTGTTTGTGCTGTGAAACCTATTGACAACTGGTGATCATATGGACTTGGCTAGCTTTACGATTTGGATATTGTTTGTGCTGTGAAACCTAACTGACAACCAATACATAACACTGAACATGCCTAGACATCAGTACACGTCGCGCGAATATGCAAACATGCATTTCGTTTATGGCGAATGTCGAGGAAATGCTAACGCTGCTGCTCGTCTGTACGCAGAGAGGTAAGATTATTTATTTTCTCTTTAATTCAATCAATCTTTTTTTTTTTTTAATCACACACATTTATTGCAACTTTAGTTAAACGTATCAGGATGGGTCTTACATTATGTTATCCTTCTAAAAATAGTCACACGCCGTGTTTAATTAGATTTTAAAATTAAATGAATTAGTAAATTTAATAACGTCATTTTTTGTATTAGGTACCCCAACGCACGTCACCCGGACTATCGAGTTTTTGCTCGGGTACATAATTCGTACTGCGAAGGGAGGCTTCCAGGAAGAGGCATTGGTGGTGCAGGGCCAGGAAGACCAGAAAGAAACGACGATGAAGAAGTAGTAGTCCTCGACGAAATAGAAGAAGATTCAACACGTTCTGTGCGTGGAATTGCACGTCGAACCGGCATTAATAGAAGCAAAGTGCATCGCATATTGAAAAAATACCTTTTGCACCCTTTCCATATTCAAAGGGTCCAAACTCTACAGCCTGCTGACTATCCGCGCAGGATTGCATTCTGCAGAATCATGTTAAATAAAATAAGGGAGGACCCGCAATTTTTCAATAAAATTTTATGGACGGATGAATCCTCATGCCGGAGAGATGGATATTTCAACATCCACAATCTACATAGCTGGCAAGTTGAAAACCCACATTTGATGAGGGAAGATCGGTCCCAAGTTCAATTTAAAGTTAACTTGTGGATTGGGATTATTGACGGACAGGTGATCGGGCCATATGAACTTCCAGCTACACTGAATAGTGAAATTTACCTTAATTTTTTACAAAATGATTTACCCGGCATGCTAGAAGATGTCAATTTAGAAGTGAGGCGGAGAATGTGGCTTCAAAATGATGGGTGCCCAGCTCACTACGCAATAGTAGTAAGAAATTATTTAAATCAACACTTCCCACAAAGGTGGATAGGCCGGCTCGGCCCTATTTTATGGCCGCCCAGATCGCCGGATCTAAATCCCTTAGATTTTTTTTATTGGGGATGTCTGAAAGACCTTGTCAACGCGAGGCCAGTATCCTCAATAACAGAGTTGCGTACTCGCATACAAAATGCAGCTGCACACATAAAAACGTCTGGTTACGCGCGCCGCATCAAACTTTCTTTTATAAAAAGATGTAGGGCGTGTATCAGAGCGCAAGGACGCCAATTCGAACATTTATTGTAAATTTAATAAAAAATTAAAATTTCATGTTGTTTTATTTCAAATTCTTTATTCAAACTAAGAATTAATAACTATTCCGAAAAAAATCTTTTTAAAATTTCATACCATTTCCTATTCAAGCAGTAATAAAATTTAAGAGATACATTAAGCATAGGTTATCATACCTTTTTTGAAACTAGAATAACTAAGCATTTTTTTAAGATAATGGGCACGATGAGCGTCATACATTTTTTTTACATGGTAGCTGACCAAACACGAAGAAAAATAATTTCTTGTTTAATTTTTTTTGGAACATTGTTTTTTCCAAGCACTTCGTGATTAGCTAGCTCAATTTTAACCACTGTTATTGATAGCTGAACTATTCCGTTAGAAGCTAAAAAAACTGAATCAGAAAAAGTCCGTATTTGTAAAAATGGCACATTAAAAACCAACCAAAAGTGGCATTTTTAAAAAAAAGTCATAAACTATCAAATATCTTGAAAACCGAGATATTTTTACTAAAGTCAAAATTTGAGATTAGAGAGGTCTCGACGAAACCTATCAACAGTTAAAGGTTTATCCATTGTTTCTGAGACACCCTGTATATATTGTCTAAACAGGTTGATGTTGTGTTACAGAATCTAGTAGGCTCCATAAATAAGTTGGAAAGATTGTGTGATTTAAATAAATTTAAGATTTTATAGGTTTCAGTGTTCTTTTTAAGAAGATCAATATTAAAATCTCCACACACAATCAAGTATTTTTTAGATCTACGCAATTTGTTCAAGGCTTCATCCATGATTTCCTGAAACCTATCATAAGCTGAGGAACCAGGTTTGTATACACATACCACAATGAGTTGCTCAAGTTCTATATATGATAGTTCTATTATGCATTCTACAGAGAGAGACACAATATCTTTCCGTTCTTTATATTTTAAGCTTTTGTTTAACAGAATCAGTGACCCCCCATGTACTGTGTTGACTCTGCAGAATGAACTACCAACCTGGTGATTATTGAAACTAAACATGAGTTCACATCCCTTAAGCCAATGTTCTGTAATACACAAAATGTCAATTTGTTTTGAATTCATGAATAATTCCATCTCTAATTGTTTGCCCTTTGATAGTCCATTACTATTTTGATGCACCAGATTAATATTTTTTATTTTATTTAAATTAATACATTTATTTTGCGGGCATTTTTGAACACATTTTTTTTATTTGACTCTAATGATAATGTCATATTAAAATCATTATTTATGTATTTATATTTCCAAGAGGATACCTCTTTTGTCTCTATATCTAATTTAAATAGCTTGGAACAGATTCCACTGTCATACTATTATTTAAATTATACTGCTCAATAGAGTCAGTTTGTTTAGCCAAGTTCTTGGCTGAAGTTAATAAAAAATATGATAGTGAATTTGCTATCTGTCCTTTATAATATTGAGGCAGGTAATATCTACCTTTAGTCAAAGTATATACATTTTTACTAACAATACTGTTAGAGTCAATTACAAGGAATTTATTATTATACTGACTGAATAAATTCAGAGTCATATTTAAATTAAATCTATAATTATTTTCCGCATCTGGCAAATTTTTTATGTAGGGGAATGTAAACATTACAATTTCTTTAATCTCTAATTGTTTTAATTTTTCAAAGTAATAGGTTAACTTTTTTTTGTTGACATTACCCCTATTTCCAATAAATATAAATAATTCATCATCCTTACTAAATGTGTAGTAAAATATTTTGTGCATAATTTCATGTAAATTAGCACAAGGAAAACAATTATTTATAATCGACTGCTCCGGTGAATTTATCTTTAAGCGCAAATTTGAGCCCATGTCCTTACCAATATTATCGCTGAACATAATTATATTTTGAGAGGAACTGACGTCAAGTTTACTGCCACACAATGATGATGGAAGTAAAGGAGAGACCTGGGACTCTGAGGTTACCGGAGTGCCTTGTCTATCTGGTGACTGTGGAAGATTGCCGTTGTTACAAATACAACACTGATTTTTAACCAGTGAGTCAAAGCGCTCAGAATTATCTTTGGATAACTTTAAAATTTCATCCACTGCCATAGAATACTCCTTAATTGCCTTTTGAGACAATTCATATTTCTTTGTAAGATTTTTTAAGTCATTTTGTAAACTTTGTATTTTTGACTCTAAGTATTGTGTGTCAGTTTCATATTGTTTCAAGTTATTTTCTAATTTAAAAGTACATGATTGAAGTTGCTCTCTTAATTCAAGATTTTCCTTTTTTGTTTTAATATTTTTAGTTTTAATATTTTTAGTTAAGGATTTAAAATATTTCATAGCTCTTTTTGATTTATTTATGAACTTATTTATTTTAATATATTTTTTTAGTTTATTCCTACTGCAAAATGCTATTCTTGACTTGTCATGTACTGAGTCCTCTTTGGTGAGGTCTACAATGGTCAAGTTAGAAATTGCAGGAGCAACCAACTGCGGGGCACAACTAACCAATTCTTGGTATAGGCTGTCATTCTGCTGAGCAGTGACTTTCAGAGCAGTCTCCTCCAGATCTGAGATGTGATGATGGGCCTCACGTAGTTCCTGTTCCAATTTGGAAGTTCTTCTAAGGGTCTGCTCGTACTCATCACTGCATTCATCGAACCTATCAACTATTGACTGGAGTCTGTCCCGCTCATCAACAATATCATTAAATCTAATATGTAACGATGCTAATTCACTTTTAAGCCTACTGTTATTATTCAAAACCCCTACTAGTTCCTTCTCATTATCCTCCCTTTCATTTTCCAGTTGGACACATTGCTCCTTTGCAGCCTTAAGTTCCTGCAAGGTCAGTTGAAGTTTAGACTCCTCTTGACGTGATAGGGCCCTTCGTGTCATCATTTTAAGGTTGTAAATTACAAGTAAGAAAATTTATTAACGAAGGAACAATTTGTCAACTAAAAATGGGAAGGTAGGTATTTCTAAAATTACCGGTTAATCACAATATGATATTTAAATGATTATATCAGTGTAGAAACTGACTATATCTTCATTGAATATCCGCTTATATACGAGATATAATAATAATATTCAAGAGAAACAGTCACTCAATACTTACTTTGATAAAATCAGCTGTTTCGAGGTCAGCGGTATCGACACTTTTATTTCATTTAAAGTCACAAACAATCACAACCATTAATTACCTATAATTAATCACGTATATGTACACCTATTAAAAGCTTGATATTGGTAATTGGGCTTTAAGAAATTAATTTAAATAATTAACAAATACGGAGCACAAATATTTTGATGTTTGACTTAGTGTTGCCAGACGAGAAAAAAATACAATTGCGCTCGTTCAATACGTAGTACGTAGGTTTTGTAGGTACCACCCCATGCTGTAATGCAGTATGCCAGAAGCGAGTGGCGAGCGAGATTGAATTTAATATTTTTTTTATCCGGGATGTGCCTTATTCTTTTAAAAATAACTATTAACTTTCGAATTCTAGATGTAAGTGCTAAAATATGATTCTTCCAGGTAAGTAAATTATCAACTATGACTCCTAGATATTTAATCGATGTTATATTTTGTAGTTTAAAACAATTGCAATCGCTGCTATCTGATTTGCAGGAATGGGCTTTAATTGTAAATGTTTCGGAAGGTCGGTCCATTGCGGATTTGGAGAAAAAAATATACTTTGTTTTGCTAAGATTTAAAGTAAGGTTCCCTCTTAGCCAGGATATTATCTCCTCAAGTCCAATTTCAGCAAGCTTGAAAGTTTCACTCCAAGTTGATGCGGAGAAAATTAATATAGTGTCATCTGCAAAAGTGATGATACGGCCCCCTTCCAAGTGAATATTGCACAAGTCATTAGCATAGATCAGAAAGAGGGTGGGGCCAAGGATGCTTCCTTGAGGCACGCCATAGGAAGTATTTACCTCCTCACTGATTACGTCATCTACCTTGACTCGTTGGATTCTATTGGATAAGTAATTGGAGAAGAGGTCAAGCGCCACTCCTCTGACTCCTGCTCTCTCCATTTTACCAATGAGGACAGGGACAGAGACCGTGTCGAAGGCTTTCGCTAGATCCAAAAATATGCTTACACACTTGTGATTCTGCTGATCCAACTTTCGAGTAATAAAGTTTGTAAGTTCGCTAACTGAGTGTTACCCGCCATAAACTCAAACTGATATGGAGACAAAATGTTGAATTTAGTTAAGTAATTTACGAGTCGTTTATTAAGTAAGCGTTCTAATATTTTAGACAATGAAGACAATAATTGAGATCGGGCGATAATTGCTAGGATATTCACTGTCACCATTCTTAAAAATTGGTTTAATCATTGCAACTTTAAATAAGGTCGGGAATATCTCAGAAGTAAAGCTAAGATTGCAAATATGTGTAATAGCTGGAATAATTAGATTTTTAGCAAGCTTTAGAACCTTTGAGGGGATGCCATCAAAACCAACGGCACATTCTGACCTCAAACTCATGATAGTAGATTCCACTTCAATAAAATCAGTTTCCAGTAGTACGAAAGAATTGCAATTTCTTTCAGGTAAAACAGAATAATGAGCTTCAGCATCAGCGGAATGGTTAATGAGTATGTTATCAGCTAAGTTTTTGCCAACATTTGCAAAGTAGGAGTTCATGTTCAGATATATGAATAAGGCTAAAAATAATACAATTAAGAAGGAAATTTGTGATAACTTTAAAAATCCAAAAAAATGTGGGAAATTATAAATAAACTTGCAGGTAGAATAATGCATGCAGTTGATGAGCTGCTATTAAAATCATTTAGATTAAAAGCAAAAACATTAGCTAATAAATTCGCTCAGGACTTTGAAAATAATGTTTTGAGTATACTAAGTACATGTAATGTACCATTGCTCGATGAGACATCATATGTTTATACTCCATCCTTAACACTGCGAATGAATAAAACTAACGAAATTATTGTTTCAAAAATAATAAAAAATATGAATGAGAGGAAAAGTCCAGGATTTGATAAAATAAGAGTCAAAGACATTAAATATGTCACTAATCAAATATCTCCTGTAATAACTCACTTAATAAATCAATGTATTTCTAGTTCTACATACCCGGACAAATTAAAGATTGGACTAGTGAGACCAATACATAAAAAAGGTTGCTATCAAGATATTAATAACTATAGACCAATCACAATATTATCGTGTATAGACAAAATCATTGAAAAATATTTCGGTAATAAAATAAGTGACTTCTTATCGAGTAATAGTATTATTAATGAGAAGCAATATGGCTCTCAGAAAAATAAGAGTACAACTCAATTATTATCGCAATTTACTGATGAAATAAATAGTCATTTGAATGATAAAAATCATGTAATTACTGTTATGATTGACTTTAGCAAGGCATTTGATACATTAGATTTTGAAATATTGCTTAAAAAGATGCAGCAGAATGGTGTGCAGGGTCCCATGATGGAATAGTTCAAGAACTACCATACACAAAGATACAACACGGTTTATATAGCAGGAGAACATAGCGAACTAATGCCATCATCTCATGGTACCGCCCAAGGCTCAATTATCGGGCCAATTGAGTATTTAATATATGTAAACGATATGTGTAAAATATTCCAGCATGCCTCTGTATACCAATTTGCTGATGACACCTGTCTAATTACAGCACATAGTGACGTAGAAGTGGCACAAAATATGATGCAAAAAGAATTTGATATGTTGTGTAAGTGGGCACATGATGTTGGTTTAACAATAAATTATCAAAAAACTAATGCACATACATTCTCCATATATAAAGACTAGCTTGACCCCACAAATAGTGGCTCATGAACATAACTGTATGCATTTGAGGCAAACGATTTGCTACTGCAAACCAATAGACAATGTAAAACAACATACATACCTCGGATTAAAAATAGATTTCAAATTTAATTGGAGCCCACATATTCATCACGTTTGTAATAGACTAAGAGCTATACTGGCTAAACTATGTATACTCAAACATAAGATGCCATACAATACACTAAGATTATTTTATTTGTCTATGGCAGATTCTATGATAGGATATGGTATCTCTAGTTATGGAAGAACTTTCAAAACATATTTAAAAGATATCTACAACTTACAAATAAGATTGTTAAAAACCATAGTACCGTTAAAAATTAAGTATAAGTATAAAGATAATTACGACAAATTGTTTCAATATTGTAAAGTTATTAATGTTTATGACAAGGTTGATATGGCTATTGTATCTGAAAATATTGATAAATTCAATCATTTAAAAATAAGGAAAAGGCCAAATAACATGCGTAAATTACAAAATATGGCCACATTTGAATTATATAAATTTAACAATTATTATGGTAAAAGAGTGTGGTCGTACATCCTTCCCTATATACTACTAATACCCTAAAGAAATAACAAATAAACTAACTAATAAAAATTTAAAACAAGTAAAACGAATCTTAAAAAGCTATTACATTCCTAAAAAGTGTATAGACAAGGATGTAAATCAATCAAGTGAAAGAGTAATTGATGTCTACCTATCTACTTAATAGTACATTACGATGTGAGTGCGCTATGGTAGTTATAACCCACAAGACGGAATTTCAGCCCAAGCCGAAGGCAAGGGCGCTATGGCGCCGAGTGTGCGACTGGTATGCGCATGTATGTCATATGACGTCTTTTCAACACACCTGTGAGAAAAAATACTTAACAAACCGATTTTTTTTTTCATGATTGAATAAAGCAGATCATTGTTGGTTTGTGGAGAAAACTAAATAATGGTAATAACACACGCGTGTTTTATGAGCTGCTTTATGTTCCTAAAACCGGAGAAATTGGATGCACTTTACGAGCGTGTTGAAAATTTTTCTACATTAATTAAAAATGTACATTAAAAGTTATATATTTCTAATTTGTACATTGGAGATATATCACTTTTAATGTAGAAATAAAAAAAATTACAAGAGTAACTCCCCAGAGATTACTATAATCTTTAATATCTGTCAAAATAGTGTCACAGTAAACAATTGTACTCCCAGTTTAAACCGTGTTTACTTACATTGTTTGTGTTCAATCGCTGATTAAGTTATCGCAAATAGTGCCAAAGTCGGAGGATCGTGGCAAGTTACGTTATCCATCGCAAACACAAAGTTTTCAGGGAGATATTTCGAATCTTTTTAAGAAGCACATGCGGTAAATATATGATTACCTTCATTTTTAACAAATAAATCTATCGCAACTAACGAGAACAATATCACATCAACCCGCTGATGAATGTCAAGTTCAAAAAAATTATTTATAAGTTCACAGACTATTAAAGATACTACGTATACAGCCACAGACTACTAAGGTGCGTTCAGAAAGAGGGTGCTCCGCGTTCCGTTTCGCGCTAAGAGTATTCTGTTCATAAGACCGACCGATAACACCTGGCGAGGCGCACGCCTATACGTATCGACGCATAGCTGTTGTCAGTGCTTTCCAAACTTCTTGTCGGGTGTCCTATTGGTCATTATCTATTAGAATGTTCCGCTGTAATAAATGTGACGGTGAATTCAGAGATGGGGCTCAGTGCTCTGTGTGTCACAACCAGCTTGATTTTCCCTGTGCTGGAATCACAGAGGTAGGTTTTCGTAAATTGGGAGACAGAAAGGCTACCTGGAAATGTCCTTCCTGCAAAAACTCTGCCAGTCCACATCCAACATCTAGTAAGCATCTGAAGACACCAGCTCACACTGATTTGGAAGACGTCATGGAGGAGTTAAAGCGGCTATCCACATTAACAGCCTCTCTGCCACAGTTGGTACAGAGCGTGAATGGGATCCACGCTGAATTGTCACAGCTGAAGACGTTAAAACCGGAGCTCACTGAAGTGAAGGAGTCTATTGATTTTATGCAGAACTCCGTGGACTCTTTGTCGGTAAAGATGGAGCTTATTGATAAGGAAATTCAGGGTCTCCTTAAAACCAAAGAAGACGTAAACCGCTTGCAGCAGCGAGTAGATCACCTTGAGGGCCTGGTACGTGATGGGAGAGAAGATCGAGGATGAGCAATATCGAGATTAAGGGAGTACCTACCACCCAAACTGAAAACTTGTTCCAACTACTTGAGAAAATTGGTAAGAAAATAAACTATTCCGTGCCGGCTGAGCACGTCAACTATATTGCTCGGGTCCCTACGAGAGGTGATAGTAAGAAAAAAAATATAATTGTATCGGTACACAATAGATATTTAAAGGACAATTTTGTCGCTGCTGCGAGAAAGTGTACAATTTTTGCTACAGATTTAGGTCTCCATGGCGATAGCAAAGTCTACATAAATGACCACCTTACACTGGACGACAAACTTCTCCTCAACAAAGTAAAGAAGTTGGCTAAAGAGAAGGATTTCGCTTACACTTGGGTAAAGGGTTGCAAAATATATGCGCGGAAAAACCAAACGTCCCATGTGATTATTGTAAAATCAGAAGCCGATTTAAAAAAGTTAGTTTATGAATGGATTTCTGAATTCGAACAGATGACACTAAATGAAGCGACTACACATTTTTACAAAATATTATATGACTTGCGTAATGAATTGATCCCTTATAAAATTTTCCGTAATAATTCAAAGTATCCCCCCTGGTTTAGTAAATCACTCAAAAAAATTCTGAAAGAAAAACACAAGTACCATGCAAAATACAAAAAATATGGCAATATATCTGACCGAGATTCATTTGATCTGCTGCGAGACCGTGCAAAGGCATTAGAGGGGTCACTGTTTGACCAGTATATCAGCAGTATTGAAGAGAACATTAAGACTAATCCTAAGGCATTCTGGTCGTATGTAAAATCTAAGAGTTGCAATAACGCATACCCAGCTGTGTTTTATTATGGTCAGCGCACATCAGGAGAGGGACAAGTCATATGTGAAATGTTTAATGATTATTTCTGTTTTTCTTTCTCGTGTAACTCCAATACAACTTATGTTCCGTTACTGGTCCCCAATCCTACCAATGACATTGGTGATGTAAGGATTGATATATTGGAAGTCAAGAAGTTGCTAGACACCCTTGATCTGAGTAAATCGGCGGGCCCCGATCATATACCTGCAATATTTATAACCAGATGTTCTAAGGCCTTGGCAGTTCCACTCAGTATTTTATTTGAAAGATCTCTTAGTGAGGGCATTGTTCCAAATATCTGGAAATCCGCTTTTGTTACTCCAATACATAAACAAGGAGCGAAGGACGTCGTTAACAACTATAGACCCATTTCTAAGTTATGTTTATTCGCCAAAGTCCTAGAAAAAATTGTCCACCAGCAGGTCTATTCGGCTGTTAAGCTTGCATTAAGTCCGAACCAACATGGCTTCCTTAAGGGGAGATCAACCACGTCTAACCTAGTATCTTGTAGTGACTACTTGGCGAAACATATGTCTGAACCATCCCAAGTTGACGTGATCTATACAGATTATAGTAAGTGTTTCGATCGCATTGATCACACAGTACTTTTGTATAAGCTTGAGGCCATTGGAATAAAAGGCAATTTGTTCAGATGGTTTACTTCATATGTAAAAAACAGAAGTCAGACTGTTGTACTAAATGGCTACACATCCTGCCCTACATCAATCCCATCAGGAGTACCTCAAGGTTCATTGTTGGGTCCGCTATTGTTTAACATTTTCATTAATGATGTTTCGTTTTGTTTTAAGAATGCTAAAGTTATTTTATATGCCGATGATATGAAAATCTTATTACCGATTAGTAACAAAAATGATGCTCAGCGTCTTCAGGAGGATCTAAAGGCATTTGAGGAATATTGTAACTCGAACAGACTTGACCTTAATGTCGCTAAATGTAACATTTGCACGTTCACACGTAGACCCGATCCCGTCATATTCACTTACAAACTCCACGGCGTTGCTGTTACAAGAGTAACCACTATACGTGATCTTGGGCTAATTTTTGACAGCAAGATGTTATTTGATGATCATGTTGACAACATTGTAAAGAAAGCATCCAGAGCCCTGGGTTTTGTAATGCGATTGTCATGCGATTTTAAATCTATTAAAACCCTAAAAATACTTTATTGTGCCTATGTGCGAAGTCACTTAGAATATGCATCGCAAGTGTGGAACCCGTGCTACGCTACATACGAGACCCGCATTGAAAAGATACAGAAGCGATTTTTACGTCATTTACAATATAAAGTCAAAACGTATTATTCTGATTATTTGGATCGCTGTCGTAAATTTCATATCCTTCCATTGTACGAGAGAAGACGCATAGCTGATGTAGTGTTTCTACTTAATATAGCAAACGGTGTGGTCGACTGCGGTGACCTTTTAGGTAAAATTAATTTAAGAGTTCCTGTTGCAAAACTCCGTTATAATGACCCAATTTACATCCCTTTTACCAAAACAAACTATATGCATAACACATTTTTTGTCAGAGCAAGCAAAGCATTCAACAAACTATCCAAGCAATACGACCTAGATCTGTTCAATACTTCTCCCAATATTTTAAAACGTCAAATCAGCAACGACTTCTTTTTAAATAAGTAACATTGTCATCCACGGTAACATCTATGTTTTACTTTATGTTATCAAGTAGTGTGATTTTTGTCTTTAAATATTTTCATTTATAAGTAGCCGTACTTTATGTTTGTTTTACTGTTTTATGTTTTGTTTTACATGTTTTATTTATCTTTGTAACTACAAGTGGAAACTGATAATTGGCCATCAGTGATTTAGTTGCCCTACCTAGAATGTGTAACTAGCTGTAAGTTTCCCTAAAATATTAAAATAAAATAAAATAAAATAAAAATAAAATATTAAGATTTATTTATCTCAGGGTCATTTTTGTTTTTTTTTTGTATGCTTTTTTCAATGAAATAAACAGATTTAATTTTTTTTAAAGTAATTGACAGCTGTCAATGGACTGTGTTTTAGTTTTAGGAGGATCTGATTATTTGTTTCATCACGTTTGGTAGAATTAAGTTTGGTAATAATTTTAATTACATGCCAGGTCCTTCTTGAGTCCATTCCAGCCTTTTTTATTTCGGACATATCATGTTGAGCTTTGACTTTTTTGAGAATTTCTCCACAAAAATTTCTATATCTCTTATAGGAAGTTATTAGTGTCTGATTTTCAGGGTCACTCTTTAAATTACGATGAAGGCTATCACGATGTTTAATACAACGTAACAGACCTGGGGTTATCCAGGGTTCTCTAATCCATTTTCTACATGGCACCAGTTTATTTTTGGTATTTTTGGCGATCACCCTCTTGAGCTCCTCTACTAGTACTTGAGCCTTATTTACATCATCAATAAGAATTATTGAATTAATAGTCCATTGATCTTAAGATGCTTAAAATCAGTAGCTTTCCGCTATTTGCAGATCGTCTGTCCAACCCACAAGTACAAACGCTGTCGCTCCTCTCCTGGAACTCGGCCAGTCGAAGGCCTTCTCGCCCAAATGGCATCTGATCCTCCTAGTGATGTACTTACACTAAAGAAGGATTTTTGGAAATTCTACCCCTAAATGGATAAAATAGGGGCTTAAAGTTTGTCTGGAATTCCGTCATTTTTGAAGTTAGAAATTTGAAACTCACGATAGCAGCACTCCGGTAGCAAATAATTAAAGAAGCATTTCAATATCCGCTGTGGAACGTAACTAGTATTCACGTAATGTCTATATCTAGTTAGTGCGGTCGCCCAATCGCATTTCGTCCTTCACAATCTGGAGACCCATGTCAATGTGACGCAACCTTGCAATTGTAGGAGTCTGAACGACGCGACGGGACTACCGGAGCCACACGCGTGTATGCTCGAAGACCTTGAAGTGACAATTGGTGGACGACAATTGGGCGAATGTTTACGTGGTCCCGTGTCAGTGCGATTGACGGGTTTGGTTGGCAGTTGAAAAATGTTTAGTGTAATCCTACTTTCATGAACATTGAGATCCCTACTAATATATTATTAAAAATGCGAATGTAACTCTACCTGTCTGATTATCATGCTTTCACGACTAAGTCAATGTTAATGAAGTTTGGTATAAAGATAGTTTTAGCCTTCAGAAAGGATATAGGGTCCTTTTTATCCCGAAATTTAATTTCCTAGGAATCGTGAGATGTAATCGAAATCGCGATACAAAGTAATTCGATGCAGACGAAATTAGTCGTTAAACAAATCAAGTCACGGGTTCATAAAGAATCATTGAATTCTTTCTGTTAAAAGAATCGTCGAGATAGCATTCTCTTGAAATTAATTCTACGAACGCAAAAGCAAACGGGAAAATATTTGCCCTTCGACAAGAAGCTTTTGCGGGTAGTCACAGTATAATTTCCATTTGTCAAAATACTTTTCCTCCTATCACGATTGCTAACTGCGAATCTACTTGTGTATTTAAAGGTGTTGTTTTTACGGATAAGACTGTTTTCATTTTATGGACTGTTCAATCACTGTTATTGAAAGAAAGTATTGCCTAATCACCTATAATTCTAAAATTATTTTTCTACGGTTAGATTATGAATGATCTAGTAATTTTTATTAGCATATTAACCATATCCAGATTTGGTAGACTGCTGAATACATTTGTGTGACTAACACGAATTTTACTTCTTTTAATTAACTGACGTCATTCATTTTCGTCCTGACCTCATTGAAAAGTATATTTTCATGATCTATCTCTCATAGTGATACTTAATACGCTATATATTTCACAGTGTAATAAAACCGACGTATACTGATTGTACAGGGTCCCTCAAGATATTTTTTTAACAAAGTTAGTAGCTTATTGTATCACCGGATCACTGTTTTGTTAGATAAAAACAACATAGTAACCAACGGCTACCAGTCACCTAAGCAAAGTGACGTCGGAAGTGCCACAAGGCTCTCATTTAGGTCCTCTCATATTTAACAAATTTGTTAACGACCGATAGTGTGCTGTTTTTTACATTCCACTACTTTCATGAAGCTGGCGATCTGAAGTTCCTTATTCCATGTGACACTATTGACGATGCTTGTTTGCTTCAGTGATGAAGACCGGTGGGTTGAATGGTACCATGTAAATCATATGGACTTAAATACTGATGTGTCACCATACGAAATTCACTCACGCCTCATACAAAAGTTAGAGAATATTAGGCACTTGGCTTGTATTATTTGACAAAAAGCTTACCTTTACATATCATGTAGAGCCATGTCATTTAAAAAGCTAGTCACATGCTTGGTTTAAAAAAGGATATTCGAACTCTTCATCTTTTCGCAAAGGTATTGTTTGCGGTAGGTTCTAAATCAGCTCTAACAATATTCACTGTAAGGAAAGGAGCGGGGACACATTTCTTTATACAACTGAGTAGTAACTAAGGCAACAAGCTACTCACGCGATGGTAATTGATTGCAGTCGCCTATAGTACGTGTACATTTGATTCCTGAAAGACTTGCAAATCAAACCCTACAAATGTTCATGCGCCAATGTCCGTTACCAACTTGTGAGATAATATGTCAAGGAACCGTACCCAGTAATTTCACTGCCTATCTACACGTTTTAAACCGGAATGCAACGAGGCAGGCACCGTTGTTTGGCGGCAGAAAAAGGTAAGATAGAGGAACATGCAGATGACTCAGCTACTGAGTCTCCCTTTGGTACGTATATGCTAAATTTATCAGACAGGACCAATATTTGGTAGTCAAAACAGAGTTGTAGACCACGTCATATTGTTACGCGGATGGTATAACAAACTTCCGGCGTGGTTTTCTTTGCCTAAGAGACCTTTAAGCAGCCTGAAAATGCCGTTCGGCGCGTTTCAGTAGGTTCTATCACATACTAGAATATTGAAATTTGTCCCAAGTTTCCGTTATTTCAGGCGCCTGAAATTATCAGTCCGTTTCAGGATACCTTCTATCGAACCACACCATAACCTGAAAATCCGTTTTTACGCGTTTTCAGAACAACTATGGGCTTCGTTATATGACTAAATTTTTAATATGAGTGAATGAGATAGCACGATTAGAAATAGTCGGAAAGTTGTCGGCGCGGCGTTTCGATATTTCTATAGAAAACCCACCCCACAAACGTAACAATATTATTATCGTTTCTTTCTTTCTTTCTTCATTATATAGAATTATTTTTTAAGAAGGAGTCAGATTTTGCATGTTTGTTCAGACAAACAAACTGAAAAAGTTTTACTATGGGACCAATCCTGGAAACTTAAAAAAATCAACTGTTCTATACGTAGAGCAATTATAGGCTAAATGATCTAAGGTTCCATACACCATCCACTGAGCCTTTTTTTCGAGAGGACCGCACCGTACTCGCCGTTGGCTAGACGACGAGCGTGTGTGGGGCTCTCCAGGCAGAGAGCCGGGCCTACCCACTAAACCTCCCGGTGTTCTCCCTGCCCTTATGGGCGCGCGTGGTAGGGTCCACACTGCAACTACCACTACCAACGCGCCCGGGCTAGCCCGACCTAACTGGTGAGGCTATCACCAAGGGGGGATTGCCCGAGAACACCAGGGCAACCCCAGACGCAAGGCCTTACAGCGGCGTACATAGGGCCTACCATGCACGCAGGCCTCCACGGCCACATCTACTGAGCCGATGAATGGAACAGCTGATTTTTTACCACAAAAAAATGACTCCTGCTTCAATAATAATCCTATATACTCAAACAAAACTACTATTAACCAGTTCGCACCAACGTCACAAGTTGGTCCAACTCCGCACGAGCAAATAAAACCAAAAGATAACCCCAACACATGTTACACACCTTATTATGTTGCATCAAATCAACTCATATTCCCCCCATCTTGCTCATGAAAGAAACATACGCAATCGCATTACTACGTCACGCTCGTAACGTGGCCAGGGTCTAACCATAATAGCTTAGAGTTAGGTTAAGACAATATTAAAATAGAGACAGTACTATTTCAGTACGTAGTGCTGTCTCGCTCCCCTGCAGATTTAATACTGTTTTAAGCCATCACGGTAAGGTGGCTGTTCGCGCTAACGACCCTTTATGATAGGTGCTGAGATGCGTAATACGGAAGATGAGGCAGTTACGACTGTACAAACATCTTGTGTGGCGAGAAAAATACACAGGATTAGCAAGATTGCTCAATTCGGCACTATTTTGTGAGCATGTGTGTCTTCACTTATTCTGATATTGTTTCGCCGAGTCATTTGAACATAAAATTGCTGGTATTGTTGGTATTTTTGATGAAACAAATGCTGCTCTGTTTAATTCGGGAAATAGTTTTTCAATTCCATTCTTTATTGCATAAGAAATTAGGGAAGGGAAGCGGAAGGGAAATTGCATAACAAATGGAGATGAGCATATAAAAGGATTGAGAAAAAGTCTGTATTACAAAAGAGATATTATAAAAAAAAAACTTGTTTAAATACAAGCTTTTAATACTCGCAATACGAATTAAACGAGCCGAAACTCGATGGGGGTATGTCATTTTATTGCGGAGTTCCTATGGCCACCTTCCAGCTCCAGCATTAGATCAGCTGCAAATCAGCATTATATTGCTTTTTTAAAAGTAAAAAAAAAAACGTCGCCCCACACTAGGATTTTCTCATGTGTCGTGGGTGCAGTTACAAGCATGGAATATCACTTTTTTTGCAAGATTTCATTAGAGACACCGGACAGGTGAAAGTAAATAAAAGCTTGTAAAAATAATTACAGTGAAAACTAAGTAATGTTATTTTGTATGGTAGTGACATAATTAACTTCTTCTGATTGCCGGTATACTGCTAATAAAGCTGTTAAGTTTCTTGCACTCATTCTTCTTGCCAGCTTAAAGCCGATCTTAATGGGTGGTACGCAAAGATTAATTTGACTTTTAAATAAAGTTCAGCAATGGGTTGCTGAATAGAACGGTCTAAGCACTGATATTACGTACAGAAGGATTATTATCCTTTGCACGTAATCCTACCATACTTTCTGAAGTCCTACACTATCCTTGCGGTTGTCTACATTCGTGTCCGTTACTCCTTTAGTAATGTGGCTCTTATCCATCTCTCATCCCATCATTCCACGCTAACCTGTTACTTCTTTTCTGTCCCCGGTTCTCCTTTTAAACTGGCACGATGTCATTGTGGAAGAAATAGTTAAACCTGTAAACACGCCTAAAAGTAATATATAAATGTACAGTTCAAGCGTTGAAATGAAGGATTGAATTTAATAAAAAAGCTCCAGTGCAAACCCAATAACAAACCGGGTCAACTATAGGAATTCTATACGTAGGGAAACTCTCTCGCATATTATATCAGTCTTAGCTCGACAGGGACGCAATCAAACTTACGAATATTATTTACGTTTTATGTTTTACTAAAGATACAATATTAATCATACAGTACCTACTTTACTAAAATCGGTAAAATTGTCCGTTCTGCTCTGTGGTTCCACTGTAATTACAAAAACCAATCCTACATTTATCTTTTAAAACGAAATTAGTCATTAACATTGAAAATTAGTTTTAGGGTTCCGTATCCAAAGGTTAAAAACGGAAACCCTATTCATAAGACTTCGTTGTCCGTCCGTCTGTCCATCCGTCTGTCCTACCGTCTGTTTGTCACCAGGCTGTATCTCATGAACCGTGATAGCTAGACAGTTGAAATTTTCACAGATGATGTATTTTTGTTGCCGCTACAACAAGAAATACCAAAAACAGAAAAAAATATTTAAGGGGGCTCCTTACAACAACAAAAGTGATTTTTTGATGTTTTGTCTAATGTTGCATAGATAATGCTATGCAACCCTTCGTGCGCGAGTCCGACTCGCACTTGGCCGGTTTTTTATCTACACGATGAACCTAAGACTTTGAGTCTCTAGAGAGGCTTATCCTATCGGGCTTGGATGACACTGATGCCTCTATTCGGACAGTGGGACACTTTTGAGATGATACCTTTTACTAGAAATCCTACAGGATCAGCAATTAAAGTACTTCTTAAGTCGTGTTTATTTGGTGTTAACAGGTCAATGGAAAAATAATAAACACAGGGGAGGGTGTTTGGCGAATCGGACTTATTCCGTTGCCTAATAGTCGGTACAAGAGAAGAGTTAGTGCGGTAGCACATGCTCCTAGCTGGCCCCTGAATAAGTCATTAATTTTTGTTCAGTAAGGCAAGTTTTCTATAGCAAGGGGCCTGTTAAACAGCCATCGCCAGGTATGCTACATAACATGCTCCATCCAACTCATCAAAAAAATGTCGCAATTTGCGCTGAACACGACTGAGTGCGGCCCTGTGCCATATATAGCATCCGAAGTGGCCCCGAGCGACCGGCTGGCCGTCCCTTGACAAATTCACGAATACCTTGTACCCTTGTTAGATTCATCAGTAGTGTACACGTGTCATGTGACATTCGTCGTGTGCCTCAGGCGCGGAATGAAAAATCGCCCTTCACAATGGTGGCCCGACCGAGTTGCACTGACATGTATTAGCAACAGCTTCGTGACACTAACTTGCCCAAGAAATGTACGAAAGCTTGTTTGTATGTATCTGAAATGAAATGAAAAGAGCTTTATTTTCGTAGGTATAAATCATACACTTGAAAACGTCAAAATGAATTAAGAAATAAAATAAAAATAAAGATTAAATCTACCACTCGCTCGCAATGCTGATTTTCCCGAGAAAAGCGAGCCAGAAACTCGTGGGTAGCTCTTTTCAAATAATTTATAATGACGAATGACAATCTAGAAATAGTTCTGAGGAATTTTCAAACAGCTTTGTTTCTCTTTGCATCTTTTGTAGCTGATAAATATTGAATAATTAATATTACAATACAATTAATTCTTTTCTTATTTTAATTATTTTTGTAGGAAAAATAATAACAAGCTAGTATTAGAGTCATAATTATCATGCTTTTAACTCATATACATCCCACTACAAGGCACGTCTTTAAGGGGATTACCTCGCATAAACTTAAAAAATACTGCATGTTTGAAGAAGATTGTAGAAGAAACCTATTGAGCAAGAGTTATAAAAAAAATATATGTTATACGCAAGGTCAGGAAGTATAGATCGTATTGATTAAAATTTTAGTTACTTATACCCAGTTGTTTAAAAAAAAAATAGAAAAGTCGCCAATTTTAAACTTATTTACAAATTCTCTCAGTAACGGCTTATTACTAATGCATGAATTTTGCATCAATAAAAAGGTAACGATGTCTTTTATAAATCGTATTGATCAGATTTTAAATAACTTCAAAGTTCTTTTAAATAATAAAGAAAAACCTAAAATACTATAAGAACCCCGCGCCAGGCACCTCCGCAACGCCCGGACAGCAATACTCGATACGAGAATCTAGTGCGTTCTTGACTCTCGTAACGGGTGGACTGTACGTGCGTTTTTTCGTGCGACATCATTACGAAAAGTGACAAATTTTGAATGACTTTTAAATTAAATCGGATTGTAGATAGTGTTAATACTTAAAATAAGTAATATTAAGGACAATAATTAGCTTGTAAATGTATTTAATAAGTTTTTATTTAGTATTTGTTATAAATAGTTGTCATAGAGTGAAATTAGTTCAGATTAGGTAATAATGCCTAAGCATAAAAGTAAAAGCCTAGTGGCTCGTGGTCGAGCTCTCCAAAATTATTGGTAAGAAGTTACATTTAGGTATTATGAAAAGGTTAAAATTTATTTCTCTTTCAAATATTTATCATAATGAGCCCTGAAGTTATGGTAAGGATCTCAACCACTGCATTACGTAAAATTATCGTGTTTGGCCTCATTTGAAAGAGCAGGCCCCGTATTGTGAAGTATTATCTCCATGCAGTTTAATGACTGGCTATTTTTTATTTCGTAATGAACTCTAATACCTTGCTAATAAAGTTCATAACTTACACACAGTTTTTGTTGCCCGTAAACCGAATGGAAATAAGAATTCATAATACGGGGGCTGACTTAGATCAAAATAGCTATGATGATTTTGTCTTCTGATCCAAAGGTAGGTACAGGATCTCAACATTCTCAACCACTGTATTACGCAGAACTGTCGTGTTTGGACTCATTTAAAAGCTCGCCGAGGTCAAGATGACTGTACTGGTTTCGCCTTCTTGATGATCAGCTCCGAAGGTAGGTATAGGATCTTAAGCATATTAACGACTAGCAATGTAGTTAATTATTTTTATTCTTACACTAGTTTTCACATAACTACCTATATTTTTTTTTTTGCTTTTATTGTTTTCTTTTTTTCTCAATGTATGTATATTCATAATCTAATAGAAATAACCACCAAAGACTCCATTACCTACTAAAAAAATATTTATGTATGTAACACATGCTACGTTATACAGTATGACGACACGGTTAGCGCAGCGGTCGCGTGATCGCCTACTGCGGAACCGGTCGCGGGTTCGATTCCCGTACGGGACAAAGATTTTGTATGACCTACAAAAATTTGTTCCGGCTTGGGCGTATGTGCATGTGAGATTCTATGTTTGTAACTGCACCCACGACACAGGAGAAAATTCTATTATGAGGCAACGTTTTTTTAAATAATTGTTGTGTTATGTATGAATAATTAATATTACATATGCTGTACTTATCTATATATTATAACTATGTATATCTGTTTTTTGTCTGTAAGTAATTGTTATAATGTAATAACTGTTGGTGAGTCTAATATTACGTAGAACTTTTGTGTCTGGACTCATTTGAAAAGGCTCACCGAGAACAAGATGACTGTGATGATTTGCCTTCTGACGATCAGCATAATAAATAAATAAAAGGATCGAAGGATAAATTTTATAATACACTAGCTGTGCCCGCGAATTCCGTTTCGCCTCACGATAGGTTCTTTTGTTTTATTCTAGTTTTCCCGTTTTATTGTAAAAATTTTCCCGTAGGAAAAAAGTATCATATATCCGTCTTCTCGTCCTAAGCTACCTCCCCACTAATTTTCAGCCAAATCCTAGTTTTCCCATTTTCCCGTGGGAAAAGTATTATATATTATACCTTATATAATTAGCTATCTATTAGTGAAAATCCCGTCAAAATTGGTCCAGCCGTTACGGAGATTAGCGGGAACATACAGACAGACAGACAACGGGAACATACGTCTCCGGGACGGCCAGACCGATTTTGACGGGACTTTCATCAATAGATAGCTAATTATATAAGATAACACATAGTCTACTTTTCCTACAGTAAAAATTCCCACGGGAAAATGGGAAAATTAGGATTTGACTGAAAACTGGTGGGGAGGTAGCTTAGAACCAGGAGACAGACATAGGATACTTTTTTCCCACGGGAAAAAATAGACGGGAAAACTAGAATAAAACAAAAGAAACTATCGTAAAGCGAAACAAAGGTCGCGGGCATAGCTCGTCGTACATAAAGTCGAGGCGGCATGGTTAGCGCAGCGGTCGAGTGATCGCCTACTGCGCAACGAGTCGCGGGTTCGATTCCCGTACGGGACAAAGATTTTGTACGACCTACAAAATTTTGTTCCGGTCTGGACGTATGTGCATGTGAGATTCAATTTTTGTAGCTGCAGCCACGACACAGGAGAAAATCCAACTGTGAGATTCTTGTGAGAACAAACGTTCTTTGAAGAAAAAAGAGTGTAAATAAATATATGTAATCTGTATAGTGCCCAAACTTCTATGAAACGGCTATTTAAAAATGAAGCCACTATAATTATTTAAAAATTATTAAATTGATATTACACTTGACTGTGCTAATAAATGTGCTTATAAAGTTTTCTGTTTTTAGGCAATCAAAAAATCTACAAAACTCCTAAACAGTTCATAAGGAACTGCCTACGACGAAAGTAAAAGGAATTTCGCCAGAATCAAACAAACTACGTTCTGTCGCTATTGACGAGGGACCAGTACAAAATATGAGGGTATGTTTTAGCGTCATCATACTCTGTGATTTGTCAGAATATAGATTTTTATTTATATTTGTGTTATAATCTAACTACAAATTTAAAATTAAGATATATTTAACTGCCTAGTAATCATGAACATGCTATTTTTTAGTTTCAACAAAATGAAGATTCTTTGCCTGGCCTTATTATCGAAAAAGAAGTACAATCACAAACAGAAGTCCTAAACATATCTGGAAGAAGAGTTGTCTTTTCACATATCTGTTATGTATTGAAATAAAATAAATATGATAGATGACTTGTTTATTTTAAATCAAGTAATCGCAAGACAGGGACTGACAGACTGTCAGTATCGACATGACAAAAGGTGGCGCGAAACATAAAAACTAAACACAATCAATTACCATAGATCAATCATATAAGCTGCATTCACAACATCTCTCCCCTTCTAAAAATTAAGTCTTTGTGGAGGTTTCACAACTCTACCATAACGAGAAACTTTTGGAACATCACTATTAACAGCCGCACAAACTTTGTTTTGGCTTACATTCACTTTTTGTGGTGTTTTACTGAATGACTCACTTTGAACGCTCACTTCAACACTTTGTGGGTTTTCACTGGTAGAACATGAAGGTATAATAGCACTATTAGAACACATAGGTTGAATATTATGTGATGGTGCTACAGGCGATGCTTTGCTAAAATTATTTGCTTGATTCTGATTTAAGTTAACAGGTGGTTGAGGAACATCAATATGTATAGGTACACCACCTGTATCACCAGACATATCACACACATTAGGTCTTAGCGAATCAGCATGTACAAACTTAATTACAGAATTTACTTGCACTAAATAAGTACAGTAACTCAAAATCTTCACAATTTTACCTTTTTGCCATAGTTTTGTCTGTTTGTTTTTAATAAAAACATCCTCATTCAACTGATATAACTTTTTAACTCTAGGTTTTAATTCAGAACTGCCTCTAACATACTTGCTATGGCTAGATGGTTTAAGCAGATCAAATCTGGTTCTAGGCCTTATTTTTAACACGGCTTCAGATGGGGAAATACCTGATATTGTAGATGGGGTATTTCTATATGCAAACAGAAAACTAGACAATTTTAGTGAAATTTTATGTTCTGTTATACTGTCCCCTTTTTCTAAAAATAAGGCTTTCTGTAAGTCTTTTTTTACAGTTTGAACTCCCCTTTCTGCAAAACCGTTGCTAGAAGGATGTCCTGGTGGAGACTTTATTGGAGAAATGCCATTAGCTTGACAAAAAGAAACAAA
Organism: Schoenobius gigantellus; assembly: GCA_963935595.1. NCBI lineage: Eukaryota > Metazoa > Arthropoda > Insecta > Lepidoptera > Crambidae > Schoenobius > Schoenobius gigantellus. Next base: position 5,342,022 of record OZ012544.1, on the reverse strand, counting down.
TTCTATTGAATTGAAAGGTGGTCCCCCGTCTGAGACCAACTCAACAGGCAGACCAAAAATAGAAAAGACTTCCTTCAATTTTGCAATTGTTTCTGAAGCTACAGTGCCTTTGTTCATTAACTTTACTTCAAGCCATTTCGATTTCTGATCATAAATAAGCAAAAATGTATGATTAAACTTGTGTAAGAAGTCTATAAAAATTCTATAAAAATTATGAGGAGATTCTGACCAAGACAACAGAGTACTATTAGTAAAATTTTGACATTGTTGGCAAATTTCACATGAGGTTATAAACTTCTCTATGTCACTGCTAATATTTGGCCACCAGCAATATGATCTTATTAACATTTTAGTACGAACAATACCCATATGTTGTTCATTGAAGAGTTTTAGAATTTCTGGTCTTAACGAAGCAGGAATTACTACTCTATTGCCTCGCAAAATACAATGTTGTTCCACTGACAGCTCATTCCTATGTTTGAAAAAAGGTTTCAAGTTTACATCTTGAATTGTGTTTGGCCATCCGGACACAATAAGGTCTTTAACTTTCAACAATGCTAAATCCTTGCCTGTTGACTTCCTGATGTCATCCGAATTTATCGGAATTTCACTAACTAAATTAAAACTATAAATAAATTCAGGAATGTCTGTTGGCTCATTTGAAGGTAAACGAGATAGACCGTCTGCATTACAAATTTGTGTACCCTTTTTGTACACAATATCATATTGATAACCAGACAGAATGATAGCCCATCGAGTAATCCTTGAGGCGGCAGTTGTAGGAATATTTTTATTCTTTGCAAATATGAACTGTAATGGTTGATGATCAGAAATAAGAGTAAACTTACGCCCATATAAATATTTATGAAATTTCTTGACTGCAAAAATCAAAGCTAGTGCCTCACGCTCTATGTTACTATATTTCTGTTCTGCTTGTGAAAGTGTAGAACTAGCAAACATCACTGGACGTTCTTCACCGTCAATGACATGGCTTAATACTGCTCCTACACCATAACTACTTGAATCACATGTAACGTAAACTGGAATATTTGGATTGTAATGCGTTAACACAGAATCAGATGTTAATAAATCTTTACTAACTTGAAATAGTTCTTCACACTCTTGGGTCCATTTTTCAGATAAATCTACACCAGTCTTACAAAGATCATAAAGTAATTTTAATTTAGAGGAAAGCATGGGTATGAATTTAATATAATAGTTTAAAAGTCCAAGGTAAGATTTTAATTCTGTAATATTCTTTGGAGACTGAACTGATTTTAATGCTTTTATCTTTTCCTCCGTAGGGTGAATACCTGAAGAATCAATTATATGGCCCAAAAATTCTACACTTGAATTAAAAAATTGACACTTTTTTTTATTAACTTTTACATTATAATTCTCAAGACGATTTAAAACATTTATTGTATTTTGGTAAAATTCTTCTAGACTACAACCATAAGTCAAAATATCATCATAGTAACACTTTGTATTTTTTAGACCTGATAAAATGTTCTCCATTACAGTTTGAAATATACCAGGTGCAGAACTGACACCGAAGGTTAATCTTGTGTAAGCAAAAAGTCCAATATGTGTGTTAATGACTAAAAGTTCTTGTGACTTTTCACTCACCTTCAGTTGTTGGTACGCTCCTTTTAAATCAATGACAGTAAAATACTTATTTCCACTAAGACAAGCAAAAATATCTTCTGGAAGTGGCACAACACAGTGATCGGCATCCAGAGCTGGATTTAAAGTTTTTTTGAAATCTACACAGATTCTGAGATCTGTTGAGTTTTTCTTTGGGACTACAACTATAGGACTTGCCCAATTACTAAAACTTGCTTTTTTTAGTATTCCCGACTTACACATTTTGGTGATCTCGGTTTCAACTTTACTTTTTAAAGCATAAGGCATATTATAAGCTCTATGAAACACTGGTTGAGCCCCTTCTTTTAATTTTAATTCGACTTTAATTTTTTTAATACAAGATTCTGACTTATCCTCAAAAACATTTTTAAATTTATTTTCAAGTAATGAAACCAAGGTTTTGATTTTTTGGTCACTTTCATTGGACACATTTGTCTGACTATTAGTATTTTTAGACAGTTTTGACTGACTGCACTCGACTTTCACTGACGTATCTGACTCGACTTTAACTGTATTGACCTGATCATGAAAACTGTCTGACTGGCATGACTTAATTGCTACTGGTAAGGTTTCACATGGTTCTGACATTGACCAACGACAAGCATTTCCTAACCTACATACTTGGTCACTAACCATTGACTTAGGTTTAACTACAGACCTAAACTCATTCGGAATAAATAATAATTTTTGATGCCAATTTGGGTTCAAAATATTTAACCAGTTTCGTCCCATCAGGGGTGTAAACTTATGTTTACTGTCTAATATAACAAGAGGTAAATTAAAAATATTATTGTTGACATTTACAACCACATCAGTTTCCCCTAAAATTTTTACACTATCTCCTGTTAAAACTCTTAAATTATACTTGACATTCGACAAGCTTAGATTTGATAAATATTGCTGATATCTTTGACATGCATGACAGTTCTACATGCTCCACTATCAATTTCAAAAAGGATGACCTTACCATCTAAATTTAGTTTTACTTGGACTGGTTTCTCTTTTTTTGCATTATGGATGGATGACAGAAATCCCAGTAATAATTCATCTGGTTCAGATGACTCGTCAGACAGTTCTTGCTCATCTAAAACATGCATATTTCCTTTTTTACAAACGTGACTAGTATGGCCCTTCTTCTGGCAATTAAAACATTCCCATTCTTTAGCTGGACATATATCAGTATCATGTTTTCTGATTCCACATCTGTGACACGTTTTAGACTTACGACTAGACTCACTATGACTTTGACTCTTTTTACTTTTAATGTTAGATTTTTTTATTGACAACTTATCTAAATTTTCAGTTGTGTTGTACATCAAACTTTCAGTACACATAGATTTTAATTGACCTTCAGCCAATTCCATAGATAATGCTTCTGACACTGCTATTTCGAAAGTAAATTTATCCATGGATAATAGTTTCTTTTTAATTGCTTGAGATCTCAACCCTACAACGAATTTATCTCTCCAAGCTTCTTGTAAAAAGTTGCCAAAGTTGCAATGAACAGATAAACCTTTGAGTTTTTTTACAAATCCCTTTATGTCTTCGCTTGGCTCCTGCACGGCAATCCAAAACTTGTAACGCTCTGCAATTAGTAGTCTTTTAGGACTGAAATGTTCCACTAGAGTCTTCGTTAGTTCTTTATACGACTTGGTGCACGGTTTTTCTGGTGTCAGCACATCCTTTAATATAGAGTATGCTTCACCCCCAATTAAAGTCAGCAACAACGACACTTTCATTGGCTCTTCCACTAAATTACAGATAAATAGTTGCTCTAGACGCTCTAAGTACGTAATAATATCACCTGTCTTTGGGTCAAATTGTTCTATGCTTCCGATTAGACTAGCCATTGTATTCCGGCGATATACGACGAAGATAACCTTACTGAGTGTGAAGATGACTTTATCGACCGAATACAACTTTCTTAGACTACTTGACTGACACACATAAGCTCGATCGGACTCGTCGCCAATTGTTATGTATTGAAATAAAATAAATATGATAGATGACTTGTTTATTTTAAATCAAGTAATCGCAAGACAGGGACTGACAGACTGTCAGTATCGACATGACAAAAGGTGGCGCGAAACATAAAAACTAAAAGCTGCATTCACAACAACGATCTTGTAAATATGCACAAATTCTTGTAACACTTATTAATTCACGAATGTTTGTAAAGCACTAACTGATTATTTGAACTTCACTTTGTATAACGCTATTATTCACAAGCGATAAATATTTGTAATAGTTATTAGTCCTTCATTGTGTTTTTCTATATTTTCTTATTATAATTGTTAGCGTCCAACATTTGATCTCAATATTGTAGCTCAATGCCTACGTGACTGACAAATGTCATATAATTAATTATTTTTTTTTGACATTTATGTAGTTGTCTATTGTTATGGCCAGTATAAAAGCGGACCAGGGTCATTAGGAAGCCAGTCTACTACCAGCTCTAGTATTGAACGCAAACGGCTAAGGAGTAGCTAAGCTCCTTACACCGGCTTGGAACCTAACTACCACCGCCAGGCCTTCGTGATCATATCACTTCATGCCGGTTCCTTCACGCGTCTCCACCGCGCCTGCTACATGTGCCTACTGCCGTCTGCCTACGGAGCATCGTTGGGGCGCTCCTATGCTGCCTACCTATCCTCTGAGCTGCCTATCCGGAGAGCTGTGCTGCCGTGCCTGTTCCTGTTCCGGCTATCCGGCTGAGCTGCTACTCGCCCCCGCGTCCTACCCTGGCCAGGCTAGATTTTTATATAAATATTGTTGTACATAGCTAGATCTTAGTTAAGTTAGATAATTAAGTTCGGTCGTGCCCTCCTTATCACCCTACCTTTGCATTTATTTTTTAATTATACGGTATTAACTTTTAACCTTGTTTTTCTTTTAGCTTCCTCCCTTTTTTTTGCACGAAGCCTTCCGCTTCGCGACAAGGTAATAAAGTAAATAGGGCTTGCAAAAACTTTCTGAACAGCCAAATGTTGTCAAAAAAGGCACGACTGGCTGTTCATGCGTTTTGGTCCCTACGCTTATGTATGGTAGTGAATGTTGGGTGTGGCAAAAGAAGGATGAAAGTAGGATTAATGTAGTGGAAATGAGAGCTTTGAGAGGAATGGCTGGAGTGACTCTGATAGATAAGTTTCTATAGATATTTGATAGATAAATTAAATAAGTTAATAGTGTGATAATTTGATAGATAAATTAAATAAGTTAATGTGTGGGATGAAAGAAGACGTAGTGACAAAAAAAGAAAAAGGAATGCTAATATGGTTTGGCCATATAGAAAGGATGAATGGAAGACGACTTACGAAAAAATTTACGAGGCAAATGCAAGTGGACAAGTCGGTAAGGGACGACCGAGACGAACTTACCTGGACCAAATAGGGGACATCTTGGACCTGCACCAAAAGGTCAGGTCAAGAGTACTCGTAACCGACGAGCGTGTACGAAAGCATTTATGAAAGTGGAGGACGCTAGAGACGTATGCTTAGACCTACGAGCACTTAACCCAATAGAGATGTAATTCATGCGAATTCAAAAGAAAACAAGAGTGTCAACTAGCTGCGGTGCGCAGGAGGTTATGATCGCTCCGAGCACCTCCGAGGTACTCCGATAGATTCCGATGCATTGCGAGCCCGATCGCTAAGGCGAGGTGTTAAGGACTATTATGCGTGCGTCGCGAGCGGCCGCGAGATTCTTTACGACGATGAGAGATGGACAGACATTTACAATTAAATAAATATTTAAAAATATCCCCTATACCCTGGTTACCATCTAGCACTAAAGTACTCATCAAGACGAATCAAACGAGCCCATACTCGATGTGGCTATGTCGATTAATTAATGAGTTCCTATGGCCATATTCCAGTTCCATCATTAGACCCTGGTTGCGTCGTTGCTTTACTGAGTTTCAATGGCCACATTCCAGCTCCATCATCAGACCCTGGTTACCATGTAGCACCAAAGTACTCGTCAAGACGAATCAAACGAGCCCAAACTCGATTAGGATGTGTCATTTCATTGCGAAGTTTATATGGCCACCTTCCAGCTCCATCATCAGATCAGCACCAATGTCATCATAATATTGTATTGTCACGCGATTTACACTTGTATGCTAAATTTTAGATCAATCGGTAACCGGGAAGTGGATCAAATTTAATTTACAAGATTTTGTGACAAACATCCACATAGGTGAAAGTAAATAAAAGTTTAAAAAAAAATAAAAAAAAACCACATCAAAATCCGTTGCGTAGTTTTAAAGATCTTAACATACATAGGGACAGACAGCGGAAAGCGACTTTGTTTTATACTATGTAGTGATGAGAAAATATATGTCGCTCAGAGAACGATTAAAGTAGGCAAAATAACACTGACTGGGCGGCGTGTCTGTAGTCTTATTTTATCTTGAGCTTGATACTTTGTAGTGCAGTTGTCTAGAAAGAGATGGCGTTAACGTGGGAATACTTTTACCAGCGGGCAAATGCTGAAGGTCATTGGGCGACGTAATACCCTTAAGGGGATTACCTCGCATAAACTTAAAAAATACTGCATGTTTGAAGAAGATTGTAGAAGAACCCTATTGAGCAAGGGTTATAAAAAAAATATATGTTATACGCAAGGTCAGGAAGTATAGATCGTATTGATTAAAATTTTAGTTACTTATACCCAGTTCTTTTAAAAAAATGTAGAAAAGTCGCCAATTTTAAACTAATTTACAAATTCTCTCAGTAACGGCTTATTACTAATGCATGAATTTTGCATCAATAAAAAGGTAACGATGTCTTTTATAAATCGTATTGATCAGATTTTAAATAACTTCAAAGTTCTTTTAAATAATAAAGAAAAACCTAAAATACTATAAGAACCCCGCGCCAGGCACCTCCGCAACGCGCGGACAGCAATACTCGATACGAGAATCTAGTGCGTTCTTGACTCTCGTAACGGGTGGACTGTACGTGCGTTTTTTTGTGCGACATCATTACGAAAAGTGACAAATTTTGAATGACTTTTAAATTAAATCGGATTGTAGATAGTGTAAACAATTAAAATAAGTAATATTAAGGACAATAATTAGCTTGTAAATATATTTAATAAGTTTTTATTTAGTATTTGTTATAAGTAGTTGTCATAGAGTGAAATTAGTTCAGATTAGGTAATAATGCCTAAGTGGGGGTGATTCTGAAGCGACCACCTAAAACTATAACTAAATAAAATTAGAGATAGAAATGTCAATCACCGTTTGGTATTCAGAACTCACAAGTTAACTCTAAAATTAAGAGTGACGTTACTAAACTACTCAATTTAGTGTTAGATGTTATTTTCGTATTCTGACATGCTTCCTAAATGTAATTTTTTCTATAATTTTAAATATGTCAAACTAATTTTAGGAGGTGAACTTTTAGGTGCCGTCTTTTATCTTGTTACTTTTTAACGATTTTCTAACATTACCGAAGTCAATTTTTTTTGTGCAACTTGCCAAATGGATGATGAATTGGTTGTTATGGCATTTATAAGGAAAGGCTTTTATAGCATCAACTGCCAAGTCGTGAGTTGTAATTTGTTTGTTCCCAAGTAGTCTAATAGTACTGACATTTAGATGATAGGTAGGTTATGTATGTATGTATTTACTCTTACAACAGAAATTAATATTCTATCTGCAGATAGAAGTATGCCTATCTAAAATTTGTTGCCTAGCAATTACTATTATTTGTCAATAAATAACAAAATACGCAATTTTAAAATTCAGAGGAAGTCACGAAGCAATCACGAAGTACCTATCTATACAACTACAGACTACCACGTATTTTTTTTTATTTCATGGCATAGGCGCGAAGCCATCACAATCGCAGAATAAATGTCGAATAATTTTTCTTTTGTGATAAAATGAATGATAAATAATAAACCTTTTCTGTTATTTACAAATACGATCAAATCTTACATTAATAATTTCTGATAGTAAAATTAGTAGAATATAGCTGTTTTTAATGTTTCTAAATTATCCCGTTTTTCTACAGCACTAGGTGTATTTATAATCTGTGTATTCAATTTAAGAAATTGTCAAATACAGTTTAAATTAAGAGAGTCCGGCGTTTCAGAATACAAATTACCTAAAACTAATTTAAAATTATATGTTTAATTTTAGTTTTAGTTTTAGTGCAGGTAACTTCAGAATTACCCCCAGTATAAAAGTAAAAGCCTAGTGGCTCGTGGTCGAGTTCTCCAAAATTATTGGTAAGAAGTTACATTTAGATATTATGAAAAGCAATCCGCACTGGGCCAGCGTGGTTGACTAAGGCCTAATCACCCTAATAAAGGGTAGGCTCGAGCCCCTCGGTGGGGACGTATATGGGCTGTGATGATGATGATGATTATGAAAAGATTAAAATTTATTTCTCTTTCAAATATTTATCACAATGAGCCCTGAAGTTATGGTAGGGATCTCAACCACTGTATTACGTAAAATTATCGTGTTTGGCCTCATTTGAAAGAGCAGGCCCCGTATTGTGAAGTATTGTTGAGATTGTATTATGTCCACGCAGTTTAATGAATGGCTATTTTTTATTTCGTAATAAACTCTTAATACCTTGCTAATAAAGTTCATAACTTACACACAGTTTTTGTTGCCCGTAAACCGAATGGAAATAAGAATTCATAATTCGGGGGCTGACTTAGATCAAGATAGCTGTCTTCTGATGATCAGATCCAAAGGTAGGTACAGGATCTCAACCACTGTATTACGTAGAACTGTCGTATTTGGACTCATTTAAAAGAGCTCGCCGAGGTCAAGATGACTGTACTGGTTTCGCCTTCTTGATGATCAGCTCCGAAGGTAGGTATAGGATCTCAAGCATATTAACGACTAGCAATGTAGTTAATTATTTTTATTCTTACACTAGTTTTCACATACCTACCTATATATTTTTTTTGCTTTTATGGTTTTCTTATTTTTTCAATGTATGTATATTCATAATCTAATAGAAATAACCACCAAAGACTCCATTACCTACAAAAAATATATATGTATGTAACACATGCTACGTTATACGTGGCTACAGTATGATGACACGGTTAGCGCAGCGGTCGCGTGATCGCCTACTGCGCAACCGGTAGCGGGTTCGATTCCCGTACGGGACAAAGATTTTGTATGACCTACAAAAATTTGTTCCGGCTTGGGCGTATGTGCATGTGAGATTCTATGTTTGTAACTGCACCCACGACACAGGAGAAAATTCTATTATGAGGCAACGTTTTTTTAAATAATTGTTGTGTTATGTATGAATAATTAATATTATATATGCTGTACTTATCTATATATTATAACTATGCAAAATAGTGAAATTATACATACCCATAGTCTTTTTGAGGAGCTAATGCAATCTCCTGGTGGACAAAATCTCACACAGCAGTATTCAGGTACATCAGTTAAGTCCATACCTTTCCATTTTAGTAGTAAAAATAAACTCAAAAAATATGTTAAAATTAATAAATTAATTAAGAATAAACAAAAATTAATTAAGAATCATAACTCTTTTAAAAGTAATATTAAATTACGAAAGCAGCGTGCTTGCTTAATAGATTCGTTGGACATTTTTGACTCAAAATTGAGAGAGAGCAGAAACATGTATGAAAGGGACATACAAGAATTAAATAATGTCATTAATAACTTGCAAAATTCTTTAGCAAACATGACAAAAAATTATTACAATGCTCAAAATGAAATTAAGGAGCATATCCAATCAGTCACAGAGCTAGCCACACTTTGTCAATTTAATGAAGACAGATATCAGGCCTTACTGGACAAACACTCCTTAAGTTCCACTAACGATAGCTTAACATTGGATAGCCAAATAATTTATAATGTTGTACCTGATCATGCGTGTCCTGCTCTCAACATGGTATCTCAGCCACCAGCAGCTGACTATGCACAATTACTACAGACTTCAGTGGTCACAAGTGACAATATTGTTATGTTTAGTGATGACATTGGCATAGGTATGGGCCAACTTCTAACAAACATGGGACATTCAATAATGAACTATTGCATGCCTGGTGCTTCGTACTGTGACATACTAAAAAAAGTAATTGAATGTGAATTTAACCAGTCTACTACATTGTTGTTATTTATTGCAAATAGAGGTAATATGAACAAAAAAGTCCTGACTCATTATTTAAATAAATTAAATAATTTAAATGTACAAAAAATTATTTTGTTCACATTACCTTATTACAACAACTTGTCACAAGAGGAAAATAGTGTAAGATATAAATTGAATTTAAAGTTAAGTACCTTATGTCATAATAATAAATTTCATTTAATTGACATCAATAATTATGTAAATAGATTGTATTTGACTAAAGATAATAGATATTGTCTATCAAATTATTATAAGAGACGAATAGCAAAATCGCTATCATATTATTTTTATATCTCAGCCAAGAACTTGGCTACAAAAATTGCTCCTATTGAGCATCGTAGAAGTAGGATGACTGTCAGTAATATTACTGATGTATTAGTTAGTAAGTCTTTAAATTAGGTATTGAGACAATAGAGAAATCCTCTTGCATAATGTTAAATAAAGAACAAAATGAAAATTGTTTATTAGATAATGTACTGGAAGACCCATTTGAATATAATAAACATGTAAAGTTTATCAACCTGGTGCACCAGAACATGCAAGGAATGATGGGCAAAGATCTGGAAGTTGAGTTATTCATGAACAGTAGTAAAGTAGACATTTTTTGTATAACCGAACATTGGCTTAAAAGCTACCAGTTCATGTTTAATTTTAGCAACCACCAGGTTGGTAGTTCGTTCAGTCGAGAAAATGCAATTCGCGGTGGCTCATTAATCATATTAAATAAAAAGCTTAAATATAAAGATCGTAAAGATATTGTGAACCTCTCAGTTGAACGAACAATAGAAATTGCCTGTGTAGAGTTGGACCAGATTATTGTAGTGAGCGTATACAGGCCTCCTTCGGGATTGTATGACCACTTTGAAAATATAATGGATGAAGTTTTAAATAAAGTCTGTAAGCAAGGCAAACAAATATTAGTCTGTGGAGATTTTAATATTAACTTATTAGAAAACTCTAGTTTATGTATGAGAATTAAAAATTTGTTTCAGTCATATAATCTTAAAAACTTATTTCTGGAGCCAACACGAATTACTGAGTTTTCTGCCACATGCATTGATAATATTTATACTGACATAGAACCATTAGCACAAAATGTTTTTAATAACTTAGAATCTGACCACTCTGGTCAATTTGTTACTATACCTTACAAATGTAAGCTTATGGCGAAAAAGAATATCACTGTTGTACCAAAGACTGCTGGCCGCTTGGAGCGTTTCAATAATAATCTTGGTATTAATTTGAAGTATATTGATTATGACGAAGACCCAAATAAATTGTATGAAAACTTTTTTAACACATTTTGTTGTGAATTTAAAAATATCTTTGTTCCAAAAACCATCTCAGTCAATGGTAGATTAGCTTTTAGTGAATGGGCCACACCAGGTATTCACAAAAGCAGAATAAAACTTTATGAACTTTACAATGAGCGTTCATTAAATACTAGTGATCAATTTAAATTGTATGTAAAAACTTATTCCAAAGTATTTAAAAAAGTTTGTAAATTTGCAAAGTCCAATTATTTAAGCTCTAAAATAAAAAATAGTAGTGACAAAATTAAAACGACATGGAACATTATTAATAATGAAACCGGAAGAGTAAAAACTAATAACAACAATTTTTGTTTAAATATTGAAAATAAGAAAGTTACAGTAGTTATTGAGGTAGCTACAGAATTTGAAAAATTCTTTACTGACATTCCAGTTTCAATCACAAAATCTTTGGATTCCTCCCCCACTGTAGCCGAATCTATTCTAAAAGATTATGTTAAAACTTGTGATGATAAATTTAAATTTGCCCATATTTGTGCAAATGATTTAATAAAGTCATTTAAAACGCTGAATAAAAAGAAAACCGTGGATCTGTGGGGCAACTCTGTAGATGTTTCCCAATCTGTAATAGAAACAATAGCTCCAATACTTGCTAGTATTTTTAATGATTGCATTGACTGTGGTGTGTTTCCTGATCTAATGAAACTGAGTAAAATTATTCCATTACATAAATCTGGTAGCACATCAGACCCCAATAATTTTAGACCTATCTCTGTGCTACCTACTTTTAGCAAAATCTTTGAAAAAATAATGTTGGAACAAATGCAAAGCTTTTTTAACAGAAATAATCTTCTACACTGTAAACAATTTGGTTTTAGAAAGGGTCGCTCAACAACTGATGCTGGTGTTGAGTTAATACAAAATATATATGAGGCCTGGGAGGACTCACATGATGCGCTGGGCGTTTTTTGTGACTTGTCCAAGGCGTTTGATTGCGTTCATCATGACACCCTGATCAGGAAATTACACTACTATGGATTTCGCGACACTGTTCTGGATTTACTCATCTCCTATTCATCATCATCATATATTGACTGAGAGGATTCAGAAAGTAGACGTCAACGGGGAGAGGTCCCAGGGCGCCTCGGTTAAAATGGGAGTTCCGCAGGGTTCAATTCTTGGTCCTTTTCTATTTTTAATATATATAAATGACTTGCCTGCTTTTGTACAAGACAGGCATGAGATTGTATTATTTGCAGATGATACTTCACTTATGTTTAAAATTAAAAGACGATTGCAAATTTATGACGATGTAAATAGTTCTATCTCAAGAATAGTTTACTGGTTTAATGCGAATAACTTGTGCCTCAATGAAGGGAAAACTAAATGTATAAAATTTGTTTTACCCAATGTTAAAGAGGTTCACACCACTGTTAACATAAAGCATAAAAATGTGGACCTTGTGGATACCGTAGTATTTCTTGGTATTACTTTAGATTCAAAGCTTCAGTGGGGCCCACATATTGATAAATTGTCGAAGAGACTTAGTTCTGCAGCCTACGCTGTATGGAAAATACGTCAGCTGACTGATGTTGATACAGCAAGACTTGTATACTTTGCCTATTTTCATAGTGTGATGTCGTATGGCATTTTGCTGTGGGGAAATGCTGCCGACATTCAGACTGTTTTTGTGCTGCAAAAAAGGGCTATTCGTGCTATTTATAACCTTAAAATAAGAGACTCTTTGAGAGAAAAATTTAAAGAAATTGGTATTATGACCGTCGCGTCGCAATATATTTACGAGAATATAGTATATGTTCATAAAAATATACATTCGTTTTGTAAAAACAGTGATATTCATTCAGTAAATACTAGGCAAAAGAATATGTTAGCGTTACCAAATACTAGGCTTAAAAAAATTAATAATTCTTTCAAAGGCCTTTGTGTACGTTTCTACAATAAAATCCCAAATAATATTAAAGCACTTAACTTGAATAAATTTAAAGTCGCTATCAAGGGCGCACTTATGAAAAAAGCATATTATAAAGTGTCTGATTATATGACAGATAAAACTGCTTGGGATTGACAAAAAATGTGATAATTGACGTTTAAAGGGTGTTAACACTTTGTGATAGTGGGATAAATTTCATTCGAGTAACTGTTCCACTCACACCGACAGGCATTTCTATATTATTTAAAAAAAATGTATGTGAAATATAATATTGTAATGTTGGCATTTTAAAAGAGGAGACAAAAAAAAAATACAAGACCTTCCGAGTTTCTTGCCTGTTCTTCTTGAGAAGGCTCTCCCAATTTCCGAACAGGTGTAGAGTCAATTTTTTTTTTTTTTTTTTTTTTACTTGTATTTGCACACATCTTAATAATGGTTGGGATGTGTGTACATACAAGGATTAAATAATTTAGTTAATTAGATTCTTGGTTGAAGATTTTTATGTTTTTATTTTGACGTCAATAAGTGCCTGTAAAGGTCTATATTGAATAAAGATTTTTGAGTTTGAGTTTGAGTTTATATCTGTTTTTTGTCTGCAAGTAATTGTTATAATGTAATAACTGTTGGTGAGTCTAATATTACGTAGAACTTTTGTGTTTGGACTCATTTGAAAAGGCTCACCGAGAACAGTGATGATTTGCCTTCTGACGATCAGCATAATAAATTTTATAATACACTAGCTGTGCCCGCGAATTTCGTTTCGCCTTACAATGGGTTCTTTTGTTTTATTCTAGTTTTCCCGTCTAATTTTTCCCGTAGGAAAAATGTATCATATATCCGTCTCCTCGTCCTAAGCTACCTCCCCACCAATTTTCAGCCAAATCCTAGTTTTCCCGTTTTCCCGTGGGAATTTTTACCATGGGAAAAGTATTCTATAGTATACCTTATATAATTAGCTATCTATTAGTGAAAATCCCGTCAAAATTGGTCCAGCCGTTCCGGAGATTAGCGGGAACAAACAGACAGACAGACAACGGGAACATACGTCTCCGGGACGTCCGGACCGATTTTGACGGGACTTTCATCAATAGATAGCTAATTATATAAGATAACACATAGTCTTCTTTTCCTACAGTAAAAATTCCCACGGGAAAATGGAAAAACTAGGATTTGGCTGAAAATTGGTGGGGAGGTAGCTTAGAACCAGGAGACGGACATAGGCTACTTTTTTCCCACGGGAAAAATTAGACGGGAAAACTAAATAAAACAAAAGAAATTATCGTAAAGCGAAACGAAGGTCGCGGGCATAGCTAGTCGTACATAAAGTCGAGGCGGCATGGTTAGCGCAGCGGTCGAGTGATCGCCTACTGCGCAACGAGTCGCGGGTTCGATTCCCGTACGGGACAAAGATTTTGTACGACCTACAAAATTTTGTTCCGGTCTGGGCGTATGTGCATGTGAGATTCAATGTTTGTAGCTGCATCCACGACACAGGAGGAACGACACAGGAGGAACATCCAACTGTGAGGAAACGTTCTTTGAAGAAAAAAGAGTGTAAATAAATATATGTAATCTGTATAGTGCCTAAACTTCTATGAAACGGCTATTTAAAAATGAAGCCACTATAATTATTTAAAAATTATTAAATTGATATTACACTTGACTGTGCTAATAAATGTGCTTATAAAGTTTTCTGTTTTTAGGCAATCAAAAAATTTACAAAACTCCCAAATAGTACATAAGGAACTGCCTACGACAGAAGTAAAAGGAATTTCGCCAGAATCAAACGAACTACGTTCTATCGCTATTGACGAGGGACCAGTACAAAATATGAGGGTATGTTTTAGCGTCATCATACTCTGTGATTTGTCAGAATATAGATTTTTATTTATATTTGTGTTATAATCTAACTACAAATTTAAAATTAAGATATATTTAACTGCCTAGTAATCATGAACATGCTATTTTTTTTAGTTTCAACAAAATGAAGATTCTTTGCCTGGCCTTATTATCGAAAAAGAAGTACAATCACAAACAGAAAAAGATCTTGTAAATATGCACAAATTCTTGTAACACTTATTAATTCACGAATGTTTGTAAAGCACTAACTAATTATTTTAACTTCACTTTGTATAACGCTATTATTCACAAGCGATAAATATTTGTAATATTTATTAGTCCTTTATTGTGTTTTTCTATATTTTCTTATTATAATTGTTAGCGTCCAACATTTGATCTCAATATTGTACCTACGTGACTGACAAATGTCATATAATTAATTATTTTTCAAAAATCTTTCGTTTGACATTTATGTAGTTGTCTATTGTTATGGCCAGTATAAAAGCGGACCAGGGTCATTAGGAAGCCAGTCTACTACCAGCTCTGGTATTGAACGCAAACGGCTAAGGAGTAGCTAAGCTCCTTACACCGGCTTGGAACCTAACCACCACCGCCAGGCCTTCGTGATCATATCACTTCATGCCGGTTCCTTCACGCGTCTCCACCGCGCCTGCTACGTGTGCCTGCTGCCTACCTGACCACTCCGTCACGCCTTCTATGGGTCCCTGCTGCCGTCTGCCTACGGAGCATCGTTGGGGCGCTCCTATGCTGCCTACCTATCCTCTGAGCTGCCTATCCGGAGAGCTGTGCTGCCGTGCCTGTTCCTGCTCCGGCTATCCTGCTGAGCTGCTACTCGCCCCCGCGTCCTACCCTGGCCAGGCTAGATTTTTATATAAATATTGTTGTACATAGCTAGATCTTAGTTAAGTTAGATAATTAAGTTCGGTCGTGCCCTCCTTATCACCCTACCTTTGCATTTATTTTTTAATTATACGGTATTAACTCTTTAACCTTGTTTTTCTTTTAGCTTCCTCCCTTTTTTTTGCACGAAGCCATCCGCTTCGCGACAAGGTACTAAAGTAAATAGGGCTTGCAAAAACTTTCTGAACAGCCAAATGTTGTCAAAAAAGGCACGACTGGCTGTTCATAGATGCGTTTTGGTCCCTACGCTTATGTATGGTAGTGAATGTTGGGTGTGGCAAAAGAAGGATAAAAGTAGGATTAATGCAGTGGAAATGAGAGCTTTAAGAGGAATGGCTGGAGTGACTCTGATAGATAAGTTTGGTAATAGTATGATACGGGAAATGTGTGGGATGAAAGAAGACGTAGTGACAAAAATTGAAAAAGGAATGCTAATATGGTTTGGACATATAGAAAGGATGAATGGAAGACGACTTACGAAAAAAATATACGAGGCAAATGCAAGTGGACAAGTCGGTAAGGGACGACCGAAAGGAACTTACCTGGACCAAATAGGAGACATCTTAACAAAAGGTCAGGTCAAGAGTACCCATAACCGATGAGCGTGTACGAAAGCATTTATGAAAGCGAATTCAAAAGAAAACAAGAGTGTCAACTAGCTGCGGTGCGCGGGAGCTTGTGATCGCTCCGAGCACCTACGAGGTATTCCGATAGATTCCGATGCATTGCGAGCCCGATCGCTAAGGCGAGGTGTTAAGGACTATTATGCGTGCGTCGCGAGCGGTCGCGAGATTCTTTACGACGATGAGAGATGGACACACATTTACAATTAAATAAATATTTAAAAATATCTCCTATACCCTGGTTACCATCTAGCACTAAAGTACTCATCAAGACGAATCAAACGAGCCCATAATCGATGGGGCTATGTCGATTAATTAATGAGTTCCTATGGCCATATTCCAGTTCCATCATTAGACCCTGGTTAACCTCTAGCACTAAAGTACTCGTCAAGACGAATCAAACGAGCCGAGGCTCGATGGGGTTGCGTCGTTTCTTTACTGAGTTTCTATGGCCACATTCCAGCTCCATCATCAGACCCTGGTTACCATGTAGCACCAAAGTACTCGTCGAGACGAATCAAACGAGCCCAAACTCAGATGTGTCATTTTATTGCGAAGTTTCTATGGCCACCTTCCAGCTCCATCATCCGATCAGTACCAATGTCATCATAATATTGTATTGTCACGCGATTTACACTTGTATGCTAAATTTTAGATGAATCGGTAACCGGGAAGTGGATCAAATTTAATTTGCAAGATTTGATGACAAACATCGGCATAGGTGAAAGTAAATAAAAGTTTTAAAAAAATGAAAAGAAAACCACATCAAAATCCGTTGCGTAGTTTTAAAGATCTTAACATACATAGGGACAGACAGCGGAAAGCGACTTTGTTTTATACTATAATAGTGATGAGAAAATATATGTCGCTCAGAGAGCGATTAAAGTAGGCAAAATAACACTGACTGGGCGGCGTGTCTGTAGTCTTATTTTATCTTGAGCTTGATACTTTGTAGTGCAGTTGTCTAGAAAGAGATGGCGTTCACGTGGGAATACTTTTACCAGCGGGCAAATGCTGAAGGTCATTGGGCGACGTAATACCCTTAATGACTGGCTGCTGCAGTATCATGTTGGCCAGGCTGGTTGGTAGGGGGTTTATTTCAATCTTTTCATCTCTTCACGGAGGTGAGAGTCGCTTCCCAGCTTTTCAGCATTATTTACGATCCAAATACTCCTGATTACTTAAAGAGTAAATTTCAAGCGCTTGGTAGTACTCATACACTCAACTTACGTTCTGCTGCAAAACTCACACTTGAGTTTCCAAGTCATAGATCCGGGTTCGCTTCGGACTCTTTCATACTTTCAGCTATACGCATGTGGAATAGCTTACCCCCTAACTATAGATCAGCCTGTAGTAAGGCTTCATTCAAACGTCAGATACGAAGACTCTTTTTGGAATCTGTTTAGTTTTATTTGACAGTATTTCATCATAATATTAGCATTATTTATATATATTTATTATATATCATATATGTAGTTTTATATGTTTTTAATATTTATATTCTATTATATCTATGTTTACTTATTTCATCCTAATTTAAATATACCTACTTATGTCGTTTGCGACTTTAATTCGTACACCGTCTACAATTTCTCCCACATTTTTACTGGTTGACTGGTAGAGAATGCCTCAGGCATTAAGTCCGCCTTTTGTACATCTTTTGTTTTATGTACGATAAGGATTAAATAAATAAATAAATAAATAAATAAATAAATAAATAAATAAATAAATATTTTATATAACACAAATTTTTCAGATTCCAGCGTTTACCTTTGTCTCGTCCTTAATATCTTGTATCATTTACATGTTAAGTCGTTCGTAGACAGCGCTACGCAAATCTCCGACACCGGCTTTAGAGACAGTTGCATTTGCTAATAAATTGCAAATTTGTATTATGGAATGTTGGATTGCAATACGACATAGTCACATACGAGCGACTGTCGAACTAAAAATGCACGTCAACGCTTGGACACAGCGACCGATTGTATGACTTACAACTTTGACATACTTTGTTGTACAACTTTGACATACTTTGTTGATCGCCTTGCTATTGCACAGTTAGCAACCGGTTGCTTTTACCGTAACCGATTGCCGCAATACAAAGTCATGGAGCTTCAAACGTATTTTGAATGTCATTCCTTTAAAGTCACTTTAATCGATGGTTAGCTTACTGAAACTTTACTTGTACATGGCGAAATAGGCCCTATATGTCGAAAACGATTGTTAGTTAACGATAACGCCTGTTTATGTGCTGGTGAAGTTCGACCTTAGTCTTTAATCGATTGCGGGAATACAAATTTATAAAACACCGTACCGAAGCAGCTATTTAGAAGATAGTCAAGTTTGTTGAGCATTTAGGTCGAGATAGCACACATCCCCCTAGTCGATAGCAGGAATAATTAAAGATTGTACAAGCATTTTCTTGGTATCTGCAGGCTGAAAGTTCTTTAATCGATACAGTGACCATAGCATACCCGTCACTCTCTGGCAAATGCTAGCAATGACCTGAAATTTGTCGTCAATAGTACCAGTCAAAATGAAAAATAGACAAATCAACAGGTACAAGAAATAAACCTGCATCTTCAATGCCGTGTTGACGCCATGACTGATAAGGCCACTAAGAACTTTTCGAATCCTTACGAAACGTCAACTGTTTTGATTTGTTACGTTGTTAAGCCAAAGTAGAGTTTACTCACTGTTAATAACTACGTATCAACCAATGCAATCCAATTAAGAAATCTTTCAATCATCAAATTTAGATTTCGTCAAAATTGATTTATACTAAAGGAAGCTTACAAAATTATGTCGTTTCTTAAAAAATGTAAGCTTATGTGAAAATAAATGGCAAACATAGAAAAGGCAATACAATAAAAAAATTACCTTGGGTGAAATTCGAACCTGCATCTTCAGCATACCGTGCTGATGCCAAAATGCCAAGAGTATCGCAAAGTTTACAAACGGAGGGAAACTCTGTACCAGGGTTGTCTGCTTGGGTACCTCCGTCTTACCTACTTCTGCCGCAAAGCAGCAGTGCTTGCATTGCTGTCTTCCGGTTTGAAGGCATTGAAATTACTGGGTACCGTGGCTTTACATCTGATGTCATAAGTTGGCAACGTACACTGTGGTTCTTGTGGGGGTTGCAGCTAGTTTTACTGCGAATCTCACAGGAGCAACATGTATTATAGTATTATAGTGGGCAGTTTGCTTGTTTGCCAACTTATCGCAATTAAAAAAACGTTTCTATATGCAAATGCTCGCACGTTCCGTGAATCGCCACAGATGTTGTTTGCAAGCTAAAGCTGCCTCACCACACGTTTGATGATTGATCCGTCTGAGAAACTGGTTAATTGAACTCAAGTCTTTCGGGAACAGACTGATTGAGGTCGTTAGTAAACTAATTGTTTAGTTTTTCGGGTGGACGAATGCATTTACTATGGAGATAATAGTACATTCTAGATCTTCGACAAAAAAGCTTGCGTCTTTAAACGTGGATAAGCTAAACGATCCTGAGGTGAGGAAGAGATATGCTGAAGCCTTGTCTGAAAAGCTATCGCCAGCTGATGAGGTAGGTGACGTTGGTGCTGCTTGGAGAACTTTGTCATCTCATATCATGGAAACTGCTTCAACTGCACTAGGCAAGAAATACCGTCGCAATGAGGACTGGTTTGATGGAAATGATGAAGTTCTGCGAGCAGCGCACGCCAAACATCGAGACCTCTTGCGACATCATAGAAGGCGAAGAGGAAGCGTTGCGGTAGTCAAGGCTAGTGACCAGGAATTGCGTAAGCTGTCTCGACATATTAAAGACAAGTGGTGGCAGGACAAAGCTAGTCACATGCAATGGCTCAGTGACACAAACCAGCTCGGAGAGTTCTACAGTTAGGTACGTAAGCTGATTGGTACATCCTATCATGCAAAGGTTCCTTTAAGGTCTTTAGACGGTCGGAATCTTTTGATGAGCAAGGAGGATATACTTAAGCGCTGGGCAGAACATTTTAATACCCTGCTTAATGTGGATCGATCAGCTGATCTGCAAGGTATCAGTATAATGTCTCAACTCCCTGTTGCTATTGAGTTGGATGAGCCTCTCTTGCGTGACGAGGTTGTTACTGCCATCAGACAGCAACAAAACAAACGGGCGGCTGGCATCGACCTTATACCGGGAGAGCTGATAAAATACGGCGGTGAGGAGTTGTATACGTTGATATGGGAATTCATTCATATTGTTCGTATGTGGGAGGATGAGCGCGTTCCGGATACCTTTCAAGTATCGCGCATAAGTGCTCTCTATAAGAACAAGGGTTACCGGTCTGACTGCAACTCCTACCGCGGTATTTCGCTCCTATCGGCCCCTGAAAAGGTATTTGCTAGAGTTCTACTAAACCGCCTACAGGACCTGTCTGAAAAGATCCTGCCTGAAACCCAGTTTGGCTTCCGACCTGACCGAGGCACATGCGAAGCGATCTTCTCTGTGCGGCAATTACAAGAAAAGTGCAGAGAACAGGGACGTCAGCTATACCTCTGCTTTGTTGACCTGGAGAAGGCTTTCGACAGCGTGCCACGTGAAGCTCTCTGGATGGTGCTAGGAAAGCTGGGATGCACGGAAAGGTTTGTGAGGCTTCTTAGACTCCTGCATGACGACATGCAATGCTGCGTCGCCGTAGACGGTGAACAGACGGACTTTTTTCCCGTTACCTGTGGGGTAAAGCAAGGTTGCGTCTTAGCACCTACTCTGTTTGCCTTATACTTTGCGGTGGTAGTTAAAGAAGTCTCACAGACTGTCTCACAAGGAGTGCGCATCCGCTTCCGCATGGACGGCAGTCTTTTCATCTTAAGAGAGGCTCGACTTAAGGCTCGCACCAAAGTCTCATATGCACTGATCACTGAGATCATGTACGCTGATGACTTGTGCTTCTTGGCAGAATCCCCAGACGGCCTGCAACAGCTGATGTCCGTTTTCCACCAAGCATGCTGTAAGTTCGGCCTGAAGATCAGTGTCAATAAGACGGAGGTGATGTCCCTAGACATTCACGGTCACGAGACACTGACCATTAAGCTTGGTGAGAATGCGCTGAAGCAGGTAAATGAATTTCGCTATCTGGGGAATACTGTAACGTCTAAGTGTGACTTTGATGCTGAGATCTACAGCCGCCTCGGTGCTGCAGCTGCAGCATTTGGCAAGCTGTGTTCCAAGGTTTTCCGCTCACATGTCCTTAAGTTAGCCACTAAGATTTCAGTTTATATGGCAATTGTGCTGCCAAACCTCTTGTACTCCTCCGAGACGTGGTGTGTGTACCGCCGCCACATACGCACTCTGGATCGTTGCCACCTTAAATGCCTCCTTACCATCATGAAGATCAGATGGTCCGATAGAGTGCGAAATACCAAAGTTCTGCGACGAGCACATGTTGGTGGCATTGAGGCCTATTTAATGCGTCGGCAGCTTCGGTGGTGCGGTCACGTATCACGTATGGTAGAGAATAGAGTGGCGAAGCGCATATTCTACTCTGGACTGGAGGAGGGCAAGCGAAAGCAGGGCGGACAACTCCTCCGGTTCAAGGATGTCCAAAAACGACATATGAAAAGATGCAATATAGAGCCCTCTCAATGGGAGCGTCTGGCAGCACAGCGGCCAGAATGGCGCAGGTTGTTAAACAGCAAAGTTCGCGAGTTCGAGGATCAGCGTAAAACTGACCTTGATACCAAACGCGACCAGCTAAAGGCACGCCCACCTGCTGCCATAACATACCGTTACGAAAACGGCGTACTTACGTGCCCGCAATGTGCACGGAGTTTCACCGCGAAGATAGGCTACATAAGTCATCTTCGGGCGCATGAGCGCCAAATAACCGGCTAGGAGTCGAAGTGGTCGCCATGACCGAAACCGGTCGGACTAATCATCATCATCATCAATAGTACATTACTCCAGAAGCCGGAG
Organism: Schoenobius gigantellus; assembly: GCA_963935595.1. Lineage (NCBI taxonomy): Eukaryota > Metazoa > Arthropoda > Insecta > Lepidoptera > Crambidae > Schoenobius > Schoenobius gigantellus. The sequence continues at coordinate 5,319,691 of OZ012544.1, read as the reverse complement.
AGTTAGGGATGGCCGGACGAGTAAGCTTTCAAGAGAACATTTTCATACTTACTCTCTTACTTTCGTAGTATCTCTTCTTAGTCTGTGATTACTTTCCTGGCCTAGGCCGGTAAAGTAATGCATGAGCTAAGAATTACAAACTTCTTGTCTTCTTTTTACTACAATAATGCCTACATTTCCGAGCATGTTTGAGAAAAGTAGCTTTATGTATAGTGTCTGGGACTCTCCCGCAGAAAGCGGGAACTACCCACGGAGCATTTTAAAACCACCCTACATATAGCCATCCTACAGCTGGTCTTATTAAGTAACTTAATTGTCTCAAAAGAATGTATAAAAATATAGACACCAAGTACACAAATCAGATTCGCAAACGTCTAAATAAACAAGAGCGACTGTGCGGAATATTATCAGGCTCCTTAATAAGTGCGACGTTAAAATGGCGATCGAATAAAACGATAAGAAATTACGCGACGCCATCAGTATTCAGGCGGCGGTGCAACCTCCAAGGCATCGTTACAAATACCGGGCCGGTTATTCAATTTCTCTTTTTAAAGGCCATCTTTTTCTGTTCTCATTTCCTGCTGTTTCGTTCGCGAATTTTCCATCTGACATTTTTCCTTAATATTCCGCCTTCTTGCTCAGAGAGAGCTTTGAACAGCTGCGTTTTAACTAGTGCCTAAGGTCACGCATATATACTTAAAGAAGTGGTTAATGATTTTTAGACGCAACTGGGAAACTCTTGCGGTCTTATTACAAAACCTGGTCTAAAGTTAGTCTTGGTTTAAACCTAGTGCGCTTTCACTTGTGTTAATATACATACTCGTAGATGTAAATAAATAAGTAGTCGTAGACGTAGATAAAATAAATCAGTTAATTCCCCTGATTAATGGTTTATAAATCAGTTAATTCCCCTGATTAATGGTTTATAAATCAGTTAATTCCCCTGATTAATGGTTTATAAATCAGTTAATTCCCCTGATCCCCTGATCCCTGACAGCGTCAACTAAGTCGTGGTTTAAACCAGGATTAAGTTTAGACATGTTTTGTAATAAGACGGTTAGCCTTCATCTCACCTGATGGTAAGTGACGATAAGGCCGCAAATGGAAGTGAGCTTGCATTTGGACTCCTAATCAACTGAGAGTCTTAGATAAGGTAACCTCTAATTGTGGAAATGATACAAACGTTATTATGGCGACAAAATTCAGGTAAGACCAGTTGGACTCACAAACCCCACCACCAATTAAAATAAGCTGGAAATTTTTTGCCCTCACGGCAAATAGAACCCAGGACCTCCAGATTAATACCGGGTGGCCTCATAACCACATTTATAGTAATTTAACATCTAGATTTTTTTAATAAAAGCACAGATGAAACTTCAGTACAGATGCGTCATTTTGTACAATAAAATGTGACCGACTTAAGTCGGGCTATGCTTCGGGCAGTTTTTATCTTACACGTAAAGTCGCGAGATGACGCTTCTAGTGCCTCTGCCGATTCTGAGCAAGCTCTGACAATCAAGCTTTTGCTGCGTATTCACTATCTTGCATTAAATAATTCTCGCATGCATTCAATAGATGGCGCTATAATTAATAATAAATTTATTTTATGTTTTTATTCTACTTAATTGGTGTCTTTACTAGGCTGCCGTTCAATAAATGTGACAGCCTTTTAGAAAATCAGGTGTATATAAATGAACGGCGTTCATAATCATCATCATCACCACAGCTTATACATATATGTCCCCACTGAGGGGCTCGAACCCACCCTAAGTAAGGGTGTTTGAGGTCTTAGTCAACCACGCTGGTCCAGTGAGGATTGGTCTAGATCACACACACCTTTGAACTTCTTCGCAGATGTATGCAGGTTGCCTCACGATGTTTTCCTTCACCTTAGGAGCGTCGGACAAATGTAAGTAGGTACATATATTATGCAATTCGATAAACGAAAAACACATTGGTACATGGCAGGTTCACAAAAACATTTTAAAAATCGATTATTGTAGCGCCACCCATTGATGCTTTAATCGAATTGTTTGATGTTTGTTCGTGACAGGTACCCATGCCAATAGACTGTACGAAACTAGCATAGCTAGTTACTATATCATAATTAGGCTTCAAACCATCTACAACTATTTTCGCCGCCAGACAATACTAAAATGTCTGCTAAAAAACTTCCAAGTCTGTAGTGTTCCCACATTTTTCCTCTTGTTAGTGAAATGCACTTCACGACAATTTGTGAGGTTGCATTAAACTCGTCCAGCAGCGCGCCCGGCTATCTCAGGTACGCTAGTTTCCCGCCGAGTTATTTTCCATTCAAACGTTTTTCAATTTTAAATTGAATTGTTGCAACTTTTCAATTCGAGCTCCCGGCGCTTATTTCTTGCACCGCTGTAGCTTCGTTTGACAATGATTTCAGTAATGTGATTGGGTAGTGTTTATGTTTAATTCAATTCTATTTGTTAAAAAAAAACACGATCAAATGCGAGTTGGACTCTCGCACCGAGGGTTCTGTACAAACTTAAGTAAGTATACAAGTTCCTTAAGTAAGTAAAAATATTTAAAAAACTTTTTAAATACAAGGTTTTAGTACTCGACAATACAAATCAGACCAGCCTAAACTCGATAGGGTGTCGTTTTTTTGCAAAGTTCCTATGGCCACCTTTCAGCTCGAGCATTAGATCAGCGCCATGCCATCATGATATTGATATTGCATTGTCACGCGATATACACATGCATGCAAACAAAATTAGAAGTGGGTCAAATTTAGCTTGCAAGATTTCATTACAGACACCGGGACAGGTGTAAGAAAGTAAATATAAAAGCTTGCAATATAAAAGCTTGTAAAATGTAAATTCTTTAATGACCCAAAAACCGCGCCACGCGGCCTAAAAGCTTCCCCACTTCCGGCTCCGAAATGAACTTGTAGACAACAAAGACGCATGACACTTCAAACAGAGTAAGTGTTTTTTGCGCTAAGTGAATCTGTCAGATCTTTGTAAATAATATTGCATTGCATCAGAATAAAATAATATTGCGAAGAACAACCCCTTAAATTGCATTGTGAACCACTTTTTTTTCAGATGCTATTTTGCGTTTGCCACCTGTCATGCTATTGAGGGTAACAAGTTCCGCCGCTGTAAGAGAAAAGAAAAAATTTGAGATTTGAAGAGAAAAAATGAAAAATAGTTTATTTCCTTAACCAATATATCACTATTTCTACAGTGCTTGAGACCTCCTAGTAGACAAATTAATATTCAATTTTGAACACTATTATCCACCGAACTAATTCCCTATACCTACTGCATACTGCATTCAAAATGTAGAAGCTTCCTCACATGAAATTGAATTACATTAGTAGCGATGCGAGTGCGTGGAAGTGATTTAGTATCCCTCGCATTGAAGCATTGCCTGGATGTCTACATGACTTGTTTCTTTGAATAATCATTGCAATTATTTCTTTGTCAAATGGTTCAAATTTTAAGCTGCAATTTGCTTAGATTTCAGGAGATTATAATGTCATGAAATTTTAATAATCCTTGTAATTATTTCTTTTTCAAATTTTAACTGCGGTTTGCCTAGATTCCCAGAGGTTACAATGTTAGGAAATTGCCTAGATTAGCAGCAGGGATAATTTTAGGATTTAGTATACATAATAATAATGCCTGTATTTTGTCGGTCTGTAACATTGGAATACTATAAAACGTAATGAGAAGACACTCGAAATTTACACAGAACACTTTTTCGTGTAACTACATACTATCCCGGCTAATAATAAAATTAAAGTCAAATCTCCCTACAAAGAACTTCATGAAATTCATTTTGGTCGTGTTATTCCTTGAGCTGTATCTTTTGAAACTTAAAACGTACGGACTTACAGTTTGAGATAAATACTCTATTCCATTACAGATGACTGATGACATTTTTGATTGTTAGAAAAAAGTATAGTTTTTATTTTCAATTTTTTTCGGGTTTGATTCTGTCCGAAATAGTCAAGACGCCAACACAGTATGTTAATACAACGCGGGTTTGAATCTCTTTGGACTTTCTTTTTTACCTTACATTTATTTTTCAAACATTTTTTTTAATGCGCGAATATTGAAACTCCATACTGTTTGTTCGGTAGGCATTGGTTTAACTCGCAGAACATAATGTAGGTACTTAAAAACCTCAATACTATTATATTCTGAATCGGATCTTCATATGTTTTTATGAAGGTTCCGCAGTAACGGTATGTATGCAAATGGGACTTCTGCAATTCAATATCGTTCCCTTTGTCTTGGGACTGGTATGTTTCCGTCGATCGAAAACACCATAATATGTTATGTGAACGTATATCTATTTTTGATTATTGACGTTATGTTACACGGTGTGAGCAGTTGTTAGTTACAGTTGCGCTTAGGTATACTTCATCATAACATCATCATCATCGACTCATATACGTCCCCACCGAGGGGCACGAGCCTACCCTAACTAGTTATGTTAGGGCGATAAGGCCCTAGTCAAACCACGCTGGCCCAGTACGGATTGGTTGACTTCACATACACTTTTGAATTACTTCGCAGGTGTATGCAGGTTTCATCACGATGTATTTCTTCACCATCGTCAGATAAATGTACATATGAAATACGTGAAACGAAAAACACATTGGTACATGGCAGGATCGATCGCGGGCCTCCCGATTCTACTCGGGGCACAGTCCAGTGCCGAGGCCACAGCGCCACCGACGCTCAATTTAACAGCTCATATATAATAGGTACGTCCTCATTGAGGGGTTCGAGCCTACCCTAAGTTAGGGTGTTAAGGCCTTAGTCAACCAACCCAGTGCGGATTGATCCATTTACCTACATCTATATACAAACTGTACGTATAAACTTGTATAAGTAGGTGTGTAATATGTCTCTAGTAATACTGCGTGTGAACTGTCACACATTATAGAGGTAACAGGAACAGAACCTGGGGGCTGATCCTCACGGATTCGAAAAAGTCCGAAAACATTTTTAATCGAGCTGTAGTTACAGCTCAGCCAATCAGAACACTGGATACTGCAAAGTTAAATTCTACAATAAATTTCTAACGTAACTGAAAATAAATTAAAAGATATATAATATGATACTAAAAAAAGGAAATAGAAAAAAAACATAATTTTAATTTTACGTCTCGACTTCTCCCGAGCCCTCGACACTTTCCGCATAGAAATGGCGGACCTCGACATGTCCTAAATTCTGTTTGGCTAAACTGTGATCACCGCTCACGTCAAAACTCGAATTAGACCTTTTTACGAATTCTGAGAGAATCAGCCCCTTGGTCGCGAAACGATAAATGTGACTACAGTTTTATTACAAAATCAAATCTTTAACCTTTAATCAAAATCATAAGAGTCTCGTAGTGAATGCTGCGGTGCGGTGATGAGTTTCGGATTTACGTATGGCTGCTCCCTTTCTTCCCGTAGATAATGCTGTTGGTTAAAGTTAGTACCTACCCTTTTATCGAAAGCATTGTAACGGCCAATTCCTTGTCCCACGTTCCTCGCCTTACATGCACACAGCTACATCTATACGTCCGCGCACAATACAACGTATGTTCTGTTGACTACGAATGTTGGTGGCCATTGTGCGCGTGCAACTCGCTCTAGAATAATTTCGCCGAATTTTTAATTACGTTTTACTGAGTTATTTCCACAAATTATTAATTATCTATGTGCATAACTACAGTAAATAATTTGAGTTAGCAACATCAGATGAACAATTAAGCTGACACGTGGTGTGAAGTGCCTTACACAGTACCTATCCCGCATCGAAGACATTCTAGGAGTGCAAAGTAAGTGTGCATGTTCCATAATTTTTTTCAGTCGTTATTTTATTGTTCCTAATTACCTAAAACGGCTGATTTCCATTACAAGTGTTTTCGATAAAAGGGTAGGTTCTAACTTTAACCAACAAATTATGTAAGAGGCAATTAACCCTCGATCACTGGCCCGTGACCCCAGAACATTAAACTTTTTGGACATTATAATATGTGTGAATGCAATTACGAGTATACCAGTATTTTTTAATGTGTGTTTTATTACGTATACGAATAAAAATGTATCTTTTACAATCAATTCTGTTTTACAAAATGTTACAATAATTAGCCTTTTTATTCAAACTATTAAAGTCATTCCCTAGAAAAAATATAAAATAACTTTTCTGTTTCTAATAAAACCGTTCCTAATAAAAAATTGGAATTAATTTTTTAATAAAAAAATTATTTACTGGGTTCTCATGATACCCCACGCAACCTTTGACGCGTTCTCACGCAGCCAGTGCTTGGGCTACACTGTCCCTGCCATTTTGTTTGACGCTTTTATAGATCGGTTGAAGCTATACAGACGCACGAGTTTATAAACAGAGATTTTGGTATTCATTTTTACGTTCACACATCTCTGGGGTGCTGATGCGCGCGCGAGTGATCGCGGGTTATTAAGTTATTAAGTGCGTTATTAATTAAGTGCGAGTTGCGGGTTATTAAGTGCGTTTGCCGCAATAGTGAAGAGACCTTCTCGTGGATAATGTAAGAGACAATCAAGGGCGTTTGTCGCAATGATGAAAAGATCTTTATATAAATTCGAAAAAGAACCCCCAATCCGTCTGACCAATGTGGATGAAATATGATGTACAGTCGACCACAAGTCAAGCTTTTTTTTATTGATTAGCACTACGAAAACCGCCGTTATTACGAGCGAACTAAGAGCGATCTAAATGTCAACAGGTAGTGTTGCCACGTGTGCTAGGTAATTACTTCTCGTCTGAGGAGAAATACGCGCACAACAGTGGAACGTGGGTTTCAGTGATTAAGCCTGCTAGTCTTAATTTATTTATCATTTTTATCATAAGGCGCAATATTGCTTGTCATAGTCCTACCACAATAAGTTGTTATTTTTGTACAGAGGCAGTCTTTCTGCCTGACGCATTTTTTCTAGTTAACCTTTAGATAGTGCAGGGAAAGGAAGTGTTAAATGTATCGAGAAGCAAAATGAGATAAAATAGAACATATCGGTCAGTCAATCTAGTAACATTTAATTAGGAACCCCCTAGATACTAAAAAAAATTACTGAGATATTAATATTTCAATAAACATAGTTGTAAAAAGTAAACACAGAACAATTTAAAATTAAAAATTTTAATGACGGCAGTTGGTAACAGCCCGCTTTGTGCAAATCATGCGTATAATGTCGCTCACGGAGAATCAGTTTAGGTTGTGCTCTGAATGGAATGCAAGCCACTATTTATTTGAGCGTTTCCTACAATAGACAGAGGGGGTGAATCGATTGATTCTTTCACATCTCGAATACTTGTATGTACGAGTGGAGGAGCGTGCAAATTCAGAATTCTCGCGCTAAGTGTATTTCAATTTCAACCGGTTGTATTTTGAATAGCATTCTATATATTTAGAATAAAGCTTTCGTGCCTAAGCACATAACTTGTTTTATAAATGTAATTGATTTATACTTGTTTTATATCTTCTTCTTTGCTGAAATGAATCGCTGTGTGTTAGTTCCGCAAAAAATCAAAAACGGCGAAACCGATTCTTATAAAATTTTCTGTGTGGTTTGAATAGGTCCAGGGAAGGCTTATACGTACAATTGGACCTGGTAAGTGGCGCTATAATCGAGTAGGATAACGTCTACTGGGCCCACTAGTCTTTTTATACATAAAAATGAAGCGCTGTGTGTTAGTCTCGCTAAAACTTGGACTTGGACCCGGTAGGTAGCGCTGCACGGAGGGACACGCTCCATACAAGGGCGGTCATAAATAGTTAAAGTCCTGTTACTATCAATACATTGTATTATTTTAGTGACTTATAGTTGTAAAAGTGTTTTAGGAACATTAAAATGAAAGAAGTACATGTATTTACGGAATAAAAAACGTTTACTTCAGTAAAAAACAAATATAAACAATAACATACTTTTACCTAAATTTATCATGAACAAACACTTAAAAATTGGAATGTAAAACATATATTTTAAATAAAATAAGAGTCAAAACATTGATAACATTATTTAATTATAATAAAATAATAGAAATAAATAAATTAAAATTAATTAAATACAAAAAAAACAAAACAACTAACAAAATACAAATAAATTATTCTTATTCTAACAATATTAAACATGTAACAATTCTATTACACTTTGTGACAGAGTATTTTTCTTTTTAGGGGGAAGTTTCCGAAGACTTGTAAAGTTTCCTTATATAAGGATCTGAATGTAATAATAGTCGTTGTATTAAATCTTGATTGGTAACTTCACGTGACATTTTTCGAGTGTGACTTCGTCTATAAATTTTGATATACTTATTTGTCGCTTCAGCAGCTTCTTCGGAAAGTTCTCCTATAGATAACAATGCATAACTTATAATATCTGATCCATGTACGAGCACCTTGTGGACAGAAGCAGGAAGACTATACCACGGATATTCCTCGACCAGGCTGTATGCTGTTTGTAATGCATAGTCTTTAAACTTGCATTCATTAATTTTATGTCCAGAAGATAACGTTTGTAATATTACACAACAACGATCTATGAGATCCTTATTCAAACCTGTAATTTCAGCAGATACAGCTGATTCCAAAAAAAACTTCCTGGCCGTGTTTCCGTCGTTAGACGTCCCGCTTCCACCACTACGCGGCTTGTCAACTATTAAACCTAATCGTTCCCTAAACTGGGACTGTACATATTGTTTTTTATTTGATAACAATTGTTTATCACTATCTAGCCTAACTTGCCATTTTTTTATGTCTAATCTATATGAAAGATGAATAAAATATTCGAAGAAACGTATCCAAGAATGTAGTGGTGATAATCCAAATTGGTATCTACTCTCTATTACAGGTTTTTGTAAACATTCGTCTATTTTATTCATCTCTTTAGGGGTAGCATTACATATATAACATCTACTTGTAGATGTTTCACTTAAAGCACTACAAATTTTACCATCTACCATTGAAAGCTGCAACTTATGAGAAACGACCAATTCACGATTGTCGATCTGAATAAAAGTAGGTTGCAAACTTTCAATTTTATCCTTAAAATAAGCTTCCTCTTGCAAAGACACTGCTGTGCTTTCTTTCAAAAATTGAAATCGAATAGGACGGCAGTACCTAGTGGAAGAGGGTCGAGGATTTTTCCATAAAATTTTACAATTATCTTCAGCTAATTTTACAATAATTTGAAGGGGTACATAAGATGTTACAAACAAACTACTATCTTCTAAAGTTGAATCTGAAAAAAATTGTTTGTATTCACTATGTCCAGTGCTGCCATCGAATCCCCATTTCCCAAGTAAAGAGATATTAGACAAACAATCATCAGGAATCTGATCTAAGACCTCTTTTTGAGATTCAAGGATTCGAGAAGCTGTGTGATCAAAAAGACTTTGTAATTCAACTTCAGCTGAAGACTCGGAAACAGTTATATTAGAAGGGTAACATCTCTGTTTCGCTTTAGTAATTTGTTGGTAACATGGTAATACATTAGGAGAAATCTTACTATTAACAAAGTTTTTAATTAATAAATACTGATGTTTTGTCAACTGAGCATCAGTCACAAGTGACAAGACATCATCAGTGCTAACTCTAGATATACACGAATCGCATGAACAGTCTGAAACATCAAGCAATGCACTCACAGTAGAATCATCAGACTTTGACAAATCAGCTACTCTCCGACGTTTAGTCCTTTTACTACATTGCGTAAAAGGTTTTCGAGGACGACCACGTGAATGACACGGCGACGTTTCAGACGGAGTACATTGCTTATTGTTTTTCACAAGTTGAATTTTTTCAATAACATTAAACCACTCGGAATTCTTATATAAAAGCTTGGTTTTATCCCTATTACATTTTTTCCAGAATCGAGCAATAGCTTTACATAAATTATTAACAATTTTCTCTAAATAATGAATATCAATGTTCTCAGCATCGAGAGTAGTCAACAAACTTTGTAGGACTTGACGACACTTTTCCGAGTCATTATCGGTATTGACAGTTAGCCATATTTCAAGAATATGCATTCTTGAAAACGAGCATATATATAAATTACCTAAAACAAAAAAAAAACGGTTAAAATTCAGTCACAAAACCTACACAAAGCACTAAGACTAAATAAACTAATTTCGTAGCAAATGCTACGAGATAATCTGGCAACCGTAGCACCCTTGTCATCGCCAAAAGGGCAGATAAGGGCAGCCAAGTTTTAATTTTCCTAAGATAAGAAAGTCTAAAGATTATGGTGCAATATACCTCCATAGTCGGAGCGAGTGGGAACATATTTAAAAGTTTATTCAAACTTTGAATATTAAAATATAATACTCCAAGAAAAGTCGCCTCGTAGCAATGACATACTAAAGAAAATATATACTAAGATACAATTAAAATAAAAATATTAATTATTACATACCCTGTTCTTGGATATCCATTTCAGAAAAAACTCACACAGCACTCACAGGTCCCGCAATGACAACAAATGACGTCACGCTTTTTAATGACTCACCGATAACAGTATTTACGATTGGCGATGCGCTCTCTTTGAATGCACAATAGATAATGAAGGCGCACTCTAATTACTGACCTATTTATAGTTTCAGAAGGTACCGCAACTATCCAATGTAACGACAAGGAATAAAATGTAAAACAAGAAAGCAGGTTTTTAAGATTTATGACCTATGGATGTCCCACAGTGCGCTGTAATCGGGCAGGACATCGTCTGCCGGGCTCATTACCAATATATAAAAAATGAATTGCAATTCGTTTGTCTAGGTAAAAAGTTTCTAAAAGATAAATAATAGGGAAATTCTTAAGCTTAATTTTGTATCAAAAATGGTGGCTTCGCGATTGTTGTTATCTGTCAAAGAAATACGAAGTTCACCGAGTTAGCCAGTAAGGAACAAATTCAATAACTCAAAATGTTGTAGTAAAAATATGTAAATGATAAACTGAAATTTTATCGAATATTTTGTAAACGGTTGAAGCGATCAGTAATTCAATTTCGTCTCGTCATTATCAAGACCGCATGATATATGTTTCGGCTCTTTTTCATTTTGTTGGATGAATCCATGCACGCCAAAACGAATTTTGATGACACTCAGTATTATTCTGGAGACCTAGATCACAACAAAGGCTACTTTCATTTCAAAATGCTCCTAGATCGTTTCTCATACGAGTGAACCGCAGAAGGTAGGTCGCCACAGATAATACACTAAGCAATCATTTTACATTATAAATATCATGTCATTGTTAACTCGAAATAGCAAGGAAGAGATCGTTGTTGCCCCGATCAATCAACAGACGAACAATTAAGCGGATTATCGGAACATCCATGATTCATCAGCCGCCTCACGGTACATCCACAAACGCCACATGTATACGTCTTGTGGTTCGTTCCCACTGAACCGGGAAATGTTAGATTGGTGAATTGAGTTTGTGTTGGCCTTGAATTATCCTACAGTAGCACGTGATTTCGTCTCATCCAGTTGACGCTCTCTGTTGGACATAGGCCCGTCAGGAATGGGAGGTTTGGGTCGTCAGCATACTCCTAGCGCGTGGGACGTACGAGTATATGGATTGATGTAGTGAGATGTATAATAGGATGTTTTAAGAGTTCGCTCAGTGGACGACAAAAAATCGTGTCGGATCATGTATGTGTAAATCGGTTAGTTACCTACTAATGCATGTGAATCTTCGTCACTATGCATTATTGTCTATATACAAGTCGGTCATCTCGTGTGATTTTTTTTCTCAATCAGATGGTCTAAAATAATAAGCTCACCAAAATTATTTAATTAAATGGACAATTTTATTAAAATATTTTTATTTATGTACATACAAGAAAATAGGACAAGAATATAAAAAAGAAGAGTATAATGATGCCGCTTACTTTTTAAGAAATTTCTGTCAACAGACCTGCGGACAGTTGATTTATGTAAAATATAGTAAGACAGTGTACGAAATGAAATAATTGAATGATACGAGATACAAATGATACATTGTGGATATATTTTATTGGTATATATTTTATAGTAATAAGATGTAGAGTTCCGTAGAGCATTCCACAGTTTGGCCGTTTAAGTGGTGAATGAAAGGTGATAAAAATCCTGTATTGCGGAAATGGAAACTGAGTAGTTTTTGAGATGGGATCTACAAAAGACATCACAAGGTTGTTGATATCAGGAACGATTTTTTAAATACGGGGCTTTTAGATTTTTTTCCAAAATAAACGACAGTCACACTCATTCGTGGAGTGTGAGGCATTGGCGTTCTGTCAAATTCGAAATCCGACACATCCGATAAAAAAACGAATCCGTCACAAATGAGAACTAACTCCTATTCAACCACTGTCCACTCGACGTTAAATCGTAGTTTCAGAGATGATTTATTCAGCGCGGGCCTAGTCACGTCTCGTATGTAAATAGGGCCGAACCGAGCCTTTGGCGTATGTATCAAAGGGTACTCGGAGCTAAGCTGCAAAATGTACTCGGGAATACTTTGTATTTACAAAGAATATAAATTATGGCGAGCTTTGGAAGTCGCTGTGGTATCGGCTGCAGTATTATAAAGTTTCATATTTACAAGCTGAGCTCCATTTAATCGTGCTTGTGTGTATGATAGGAGCGGAAGGATCAAAGAGATGATATTTAATGTGTGTATATTTAAACACTGTTAGTGTATTGTTACAGCTAATAGCCGAAAAACGGTGACACCTAGTTTTAGCCGGCTAAACTCAACTAATTCTCAACCTAAGCTTAATCTAAAGAATTCTAACCTAAACTGCTGACTGCACCTAGTTCCACCCGGGTAAAATCTATAGTTACTTACTAATATTATAAAGCTGAAGAGTTAGTTTGGTTGAACGCGCTAATCTCAGGAACTACTGATTCAAATTGAAAAATTCCTTTTGTGTTGGATAGTCCATTTATTAAGGAAGGCTATAGGCTATTCACGGTTATTTTTTTATTAGCCTGGAAATTTTTAGGGACGCTTCAGGATTATCCAAAAAAATTAAAAAAAAGTAAAAAAAAAATAATCTCTTAAAATGCTGCTATCAGCTAGTGCAGCATTTTTGGATATTTTAGAAAATTTATATAGAATTAAATATGTGAGTAATTTTTTTTATTAATATTTAAATCATTCTACTACCATACTAACTTTCAAACTTTCGTGTTGCATTATTACGGTACGTGTAGTAGGTAACGCGAGGACGAAAGCAAACAGCTAGGAGAAGCAAGCATCCGGAGGTAAGCAGGCAGCCAGCGTATATGCCCTATGTCAAAGGAGTGACAGATAAAATCGGGACCGTGTTAAGAACCTACTGCATACCTACTGTATTCATACCCGGTATAAGGGTAAACAACATGGTGGGTACACCGAAGGATGTCTTGCCACTACAAACTCCAGGTGTCTACAAAATTGATTGCAGCTGTGGTAGTTCTTATATAGGCCAAACGAAGCGGTCCATAGCTGAAAGGGTCAAGGAACATATCGCGGCTGTGAAAAACCGACAAACCAGCAAATCGGCCATTGCGGAACATCTCCTCGAAGCAGGCACCAACCATTGGATAGAATTTTATCGTACGCAAGTCCTCTCCGCAGATCGCCACTTTTATTCAAGAGTAGTGCGTGAAGCGATTGAAATCAAAAAACATCCAAACAATTTCAATCGGGAAGATGGTTTCAAATTATCAACTGCGTGGAATCCAGTGGTGACCAAAACACAACCTCGATTTGCACAGTCGGTTGGTTCGGGCTCGGCAGTCGATTTTCGAAATACGGACACTGTGAGTGTAGTGTGTGACGGTACTTGGATGACAAAAAATATGCCGGTGGTTCGAGAAGAACGCCGCATCACGGAGACCTGACAGCGCAGCTCCAGTCCGCCTGCGACCACGGCTGGTGCAACCTAGCCGAAACGTCAGGCAATAAAATAGGTATGTAAATACCTCGTGTTTATCGTGTTAATTCCCGTTTATATGTTTATATTCTACTACCATGTCGTGAGGCGTCCCTTAAATTTTCCAGGGTGATAAAAAAAATAATCCTGTATAACATCACGCTACAACTAATAAGAGCTGAGCGTCAATGAAAAATGTTGAAAAAACGGGAAAAAATTGTATGGCGAAACGTAGTTCGCGGGCACAGCTAGTTAGGTATAACCGTACTTCCGGCTTTTGGCCGTAACATAAACCAAATTAAAAGTTTGGTGTGTTGCGGAGATTACTAAATAAGAGGCCGAAAGTGGATGAAAATATGTATATTGCGAAATAATTATAGAAATATGTACAAGCAGTGTGATTGATAGCAAATGAGACAATAAGAATGACATTATGGGCTTTTCACAGTGAAGTAGAAAAACATAGACAAAACTATACAATATGTACAAAAGAGTACGCAACATCCTCCCCCTTTGTGCAAGCACTAATTATTGGAAGAAATATTTAGTCTCACAAGCTTGCTCAGGGGACTACGTAGTGTACCTGCCGCAGTTGATACGTCCACCACCCGTACTACATTATCGCGTCCTGGGTAAGTCGATATGACCCGACCGCGTGGCCATGTTCCGCGAGGGAGGTTGCTGTCAACGATGAGCACAAGGTCGCTTGTTGATATCTGGTTCGCCAGATGTTGCAGGGGAATCTGTCTAGGTTGCATTGTAGGCAGGACTTCCTTCACCCAGCGTGACCAAAAGAAGTCTGAGAGGCGCAGAGCCTTTTTCCACTCAGCCCGACCTACAAGTACCGAGTCATCCAAGGTGGCCGGCAACGCGCTGTTGGAAGATGAGCCAATCAAAAAATGGAACGGCGTCAAGGTCTTCTGATCATCCGGGTGGACAGACACGTGTGTCAATGGGCGAGAATTGACGATTGCTTCAGCTTCCGCAAGTAAAGTTATGAGCGTCTCCTCTTTTGGGGCACGGTCCTTCAGGGTAGCGCTTAGAGCTGTCTTAATTGAACGGACGAGCCTCTCCCAACAACCACCAAAGTTCGGGGCGGCAGGAGGAATGAAGCTCCAGTTGATGCCGTTACTCGTAGCAAAATCGTGTACGCTATTATTGTAGAAGGCTCGAAGTATTCGGTTAGCGCCAACAAAGGCCGTGCCATTATCAGAAAATATTGTTGTCGGAGCACCTCTTTTTGCGATGAATCTGCGAATCGCCAATATAGCAGAATCTGCGGACAGTAAGTGTACCAGCTCTAGGTGTACTGCTCTCGACGTCATACACGTAAAAAGTGCGACGTATCTTTTGTCGTGTTTTCGACCAATCGCTACGATGATGGGACCAAAATAATCCAGCCCAGTGAAAGTAAAGCAGCGAGTATGATGTGCCATGCGCTGAGGTGGTAGATCGCCAGTTGGTGGTACTTGTGGCCGGTTCTTGCGAATTTTGCAGAAAGTGCACTGATGCGCTACGGATCTCACGGTGCTTCGAAGATGTAGCAACCAATATCGTTGCCGTAATTCATTGATTACCGCTTCATGGTTTGCATGACCCATCTTGGTATAGTAGTGGTACACCAACAATCGCACCACTGAATGCCGGCCATCTAAAATAATTGGGGCTTTGACCTCAGGACTCAATTCCTCAACTGCTGCAATCCTTCCTGCTAGGCGTAGAATATAATCTTCTCCCAATACAGGTGATAGTTTAGCCAAACGGCTATTCTTGGGTAATGGTTTGCCATAAAAAAGACAGTGAAATTCTTCGGAAAAACATTCTAATTGCGTTTTTAATAATACATGCCTTTCTGCGGCTTTCAGGAACTCGAGAGTAAGAAGAATGGGGTCAAGTGGGATGGGAGTATTGGTTGTGGACGTATTTCTTAAACGACGACTATGGTCGGGAAACGGAGAATTTTGAATAAGCTGCCGAAATATAAACGCGGCTTGGTGAACACGTGCGGTAGCGCGTACCAAGCGCAGCCAGTTGCTAAATCGTAAGCAATTTGCTGTGACTGCTGAAGGCAGTATGGCGCGCTCGTTAAGGACCGCGACTACTTCTGACTTTTGCTTCAATTCCGTTTGAGCTAGCGGTAACTCGACAATTGGCTCTGAGGGCCAATCGTCAGCAGGAAGAAGAAGAAATGACGGCCCGGTAAACCATCTGCTAGTAGAGTTCAAGCAGCCTGACCGTAATCGTGTAGCATCATCAGCGACGTTCATGCCTGTCGGTACCCACCTCCAGTCCCTAACGCTAGAGATCGCGGTAATTTCGCCTATGCGGTGAGCAACGAAAGGCTTGAAAGTACGTGCGTCACTTCGCAACCACGCAAGGACGGTAGTAGAATCGGTCCAAAAAACCGTTTGGATCGGTTTTTTGACATGACCTTCCTTGATGGTTGCGGCGAGACGTGATGCCATTAAAGCAGCCTGCAATTCCAACCTTGGGACTGAGACTGGTTTCAAGGGTGCAACTCTGGCCTTGCTTTGTATAAGTGCAAGTTTAACGGATGTGTCAACGTACAAAAACCGCCAATATGCAACACAGGCATAAGCCGATTCGCTCGCATCCGCAAAGATGTGAAGTTCGCGATGGATGGGTTCGGATTGGCTAGCGTGTGCATACCAACGTGGAATTTTGAATGTTGTCACCTCCGAAAGTTCTTGTAGCCATTCTCTCCACTTTAATGCTTCAACAGTGGGAAGCTCTGTATCCCAGTCAATATTAGACCTCCAAAGCTACTGGAAGAGTATACGACCTTTGACCACTATAGGCCCGAGTAAGCCTAAAGGGTCATATATACGCATTAAATGCGAAATAACTACGCGCTTGGTAAGTTTTGTAGGTAAGATTTCATTTAGACCAGTTCGAAATCCCAAATAATCTGTGGTGGGAATCCACGCTATTCCTAGTGCCCTTATAACGGAAGTGTTACCTAAATTGACTTCGGAAAGTGTGTCTACTCGTAGGTCATTGGGAATAAGTCTCAAAGCAGACGGATCGTTTGAGACCCATCCTCGCATTTCCATGCATGCCAAACTGTGTACAATCACTATGTCTTTGGCTATTTGTGCGGCATAGTCAGCATCATCATGGGACCCGAGATAATCGTCCATGTAGTGGTTCTCAACAATCGCCTTTGCTGCGCTTGGGAACGCATGAGCATGTTCAGCAGCGTTTTTGTTTTTAACGAACAGCGCAGTAAAGGGGCTTGAAGAGGCACCAAAAATGACAGACGTCATTCTGTACTCCCTGATTGTTTGCCTCTGATCCCCATCTCTCCAAAGAAATCGTAAGGCGTCTCTGTCAGCAGGTCTGATACGAATCTGAGGAAACATTTCCTTGACATCTGCTGTCAGAGCAACGCGACCTTCCCTAAACCTGTATAAAATGTGAAGGAGATTTTGAAGAAGATCTGGACCAGAAAGCAACAGAGAGTTCAGACTGACTCCTTCATTGGTTGCTGCTGCGTCGTGGACGACACGGAGTTTTTGTTTTTGTGGGTGATATATGCCGAAATGTGGTAAGTACAGCTGAGGCGCTTCTGAATTTTGAAGCTTGGAATGACTGTAATATGAGTCGACAGAGCATTCTTCTGCGTATCCCCTATTAATCATATTATTAATGAATGCCTTATATGCTGCTGCGAATACAGGCTCACGACACATGCGTCTTTCGAGACTTAAGAGGCGCGACAAAGCCTGTGGATAGCTGTCAGGGATGTATGTGGTATCATCACGCCATGGTAAACCAACTTGAAAACGGCCTGATGGTAAGCGTTCAGCCGTAGCCTCCAAAATTTCGAGAGCACGCTTGTCGTGTTTATTGTGCAGCGTTTCGACCTGGCTTATACCTATAGCGTCTAACTTGTACCCTTCTTTTATTAAATATTCTAAATTTTCAGTATTAGCTGCACTCTCCTGGTCTATAAATGTAGTGTGGTTAACAAATTGCAAACACTTGGTGGAACTGTTTGACAAACCGTAAAGAGTCCAACCTAAGGGCGTGAGGCAAGCTACTGGTTGATTATGAGTACCTGTACGTACGAGTTTATTGATTGACAAATGCCAATGTTCTGCGCCTATTAACACCATAGGAGTAGCTTGTACGTATGTGAGATACTGTGTAATGCCTTCAAGATGCTTATAATTAACGATACTTTGCTTGCGTACCGTCTGTGTGTGAAGTGACAACGACGGTAAAGCTCGAGCGCGTTTCACTTCAAAAACGTCGTGTGTATCGACCCTTAATTTTAAAATCCACATAATTTATGTCAACAGTCTTACTAAGACCCCCGATACCGTTAATACTTATTTGTTGTCGTGGTCCCGATGCTCCGATTTTTGCGGCGACACCGGCATCAATAAGGGTGGCGGTGCTGCCGTCGTCGAGCAAGGCGTAAGTATCGTAACACCCAGCTTGACCAAATACGGTAACAGGAATGACTTTTAACAAAGTAGTGGGATTCGACGAAACGCATTTGGTGTCAGTGCCTGCTGATGTGGTTGAAATGATCACCTTTTCCTCAGGCGCTTCGCAGGTAAAATCAGAAGGTGAGCATATATTGGTAGGAATAGCATCAGAAGCATTATTTACAGTAATGTCAGTTCGAATTGGCCAATGGCCACCGTGGAACAAAGGGTTATGGTATAATGTACACCCGTCGACACCGCAAGGGTTAACTTTGCAAGTTTTCCATTTGTGCGACTTGCGGCGTAGACATCTGTAGCACAGTGAAACGACTGTCAGTAATGTTACTGATGATATTTTTAATAAATCTTTAAATTAAGTAATGAGACAAAAGAGACATCCTCTTGCTTATCATTAGGTAGAAAAGATACTGAAAACTTTGTAAATGTATTGCAAAACCCATTTGAAAACAAAAATAAAGTAAATCTTATCAACCTGGTGCACCAGAACATTCAAGGAATGTTAGGCAAGGATCTGGAAGTGGAATTATTCTTGAACTGTAGTAATGTAGACATCTTTTGTGTAACTGAACACTGGCTTAAAAGTTATCAGTTCATGTTTAATTTCAGCAATCATCTGGTTGGTAGTTCGTTCAGTCGAGAAAAATCAATTCGTGGTGGTTCTTTAATAATATTAGATAAAAAGCTGAAATTTAAGGATCGTAAGGATATTGTGAGTCTTTCGATTGAGCGAACAATAGAAATAGCCTGCGTGGAGCTGGACCAGATTATTGTATTAAGTATATACAGGCCTCCTTCAGGATTATATGACCTTTTTGAAGATACTATGGATGAAGTATTGAAAAAAGTGTGTAGTTCCACAAAACAAACCATTGTTTGTGGTGATTTTAATATTAATTTATTAGAAAATTCTAGTTTATCTATTAGGATTAAAAATCTGTTTTGGTCATATAACCTTGGAAATTTATTTTTGGAGCCAACAAGAACAACTCAATCGTCTGCCACATGCATTGACAATATTTATACAAATATTGTTCCTTTAGCAAGAAGAGTTTTTAATAATTTAGAATCTGACCATTCTGGACAAATTGTTACCATTCCACTTAAATGTAAAAGCATGGAAAAAAAGAATATCACTGTTGTACCAAAGACTGCTGGTCGCTTAGAACGGCTGAAAAATAATATTGGTATTAAATTAAATTATATAGGTTATGAAGAAAATCCAAATAAATTATATGAAAATTTTTTTCATACATTTTGTTCTGAATTTAAAAATATTTTTATTCCAAAGACTATATCGGTTGATGGCACTTTAGCTTTTAGTGAATGGGCTACACCAGGTATTCACAAAAGCAGAATAAAACTTTTTGAACTTTACAATGAACGCTCATTCAATACTAGTGATGAATTTAAACTTTATGTAAAAACTTATTCCAAAGTGTTCAAAAAAGTTTGCAAGCTTGCTAAATCTAATTATTTAAGTTCAAAAATAAAAAACAGTAGTAATAAAATTAAAATGACATGGAATATTATAAATAATGAAACTGGAAAAGCTAAAACTACTAATAATCAATATTGTTTGAATGTTGATGGTAAGAAGGTAACAGTTGACACAGAAGTAGCTGCAGAATTTGAAAAGTTCTTTACTGATATTCCAGTCTCAATCACAAAGTCTTTGGATTCATCCCCCGCTATTGCTGAATCTATAGTGAAGGATCATGTTAAAGTTTGTAATGATAAATTCAAATTTGTACACATTAGTGGAATTGATATAACAAAGTCATTTAAAACTTTAAATAAAAAGAAAACTGCGGATCTGTGGGGCAATTCCGTTGATGTTACTAAATCCGTAATTGAAACAATAGCTCCAATACTTGCTAACATTTTTAATGATTGCATTGACTGTGGTGTATTTCCTGATCTTATGAAGCTAAGTAAAATTATTCCTTTACATAAATCTGGTAGCACATCAGACCCCAGTAATTTTAGACCTATCTCTGTGCTACCTACTTTTAGCAAAATTTTTGAAAAAATAATGTTGGAGCAAATGCAAAGTTATTTTAATAGGAATAATCTTCTACACTGTAAACAATTTGGTTTTAGGAGGGGTCGCTCAACAACCGATGCTGGTGTTGAGTTAATACAACATATATTCGAAGCCTGGGAAGACTCACATGATGCGTTAGGCATTTTTTGTGACTTGTCCAAGGCATTTGATTGCGTTTATCACGAAATCTTGATCAGAAAATTACACCACTATGGGTTTCGTGACACTGCACTAGATCTTCTAATCTCTTATCTAAGTGGGAGGATTCAAAAAGTAGACATCAATGGAAAAAGGTCTCAAGGTTCTGCAGTTAAAATGGGAGTTCCGCAAGGTTCGATTCTTGGTCCTTTTCTATTTCTTATATATGTCAATGACCTCCCTGATTTTGTACAGGATAGACATGAGATGGTATTATTTGCAGATGATACTTCACTTTTATTTAAAATTAAAAGAGGTGTGCAAATTAATGACGATGTAAATAATTCTATCTCAAGAATTGTTCACTGGTTTAATGTGAACAACCTGTCACTTAATGAAGGGAAAACAAAATGTATAAAATTTGTTTTACCCAATGTCAAAGAGGTTCACACCACTGTAAAAATAAAGGATATAGGTGTTGACCCTGTGGACACCACAGTATTTCTTGGGATCACACTTGATTCTAAGCTGCAATGGGGCCCACATATCGATAAATTGTCAAAGAGACTTAGTTCTGCAGCTCACGCTGTATGGAAAATACGTCAACTGACTGATGTTGATACAGCAAGACTTGTATACTTTTCTTACTTTCATAGTGTGATGTCGTATGGTATTTTGTTGTGGGGAAATGCTGCCGACATTCAGATTGTTTTTGTACTGCAGAAAAGGGCTATTCGAGCAATCTATAACCTTAAAATGAGAGATTCTTTGCGAGAAAAGTTCAAAGAAATTGGTATTATGACAGTAGCGTCGCAATATATTTATGAGAATCTAATATATGTTCGTAAGAATATTCATGTGTTTTGTAAAAATAGTGATATTCATTCAGTTAATACTAGACAAAAGAATATGTTAGCTTTACCAAATACCAGGCTCCAAAAAATTAATAATTCTTTTAGAGGCCTGTGTATACGTTTCTACAATAAAATCCCAAGTTGTATACAAGAACTTAGCTTAAACAAATTTAAAGTTGCAATCAAAGATGTACTTATTAAAAAAGCATATTATAAAGTGTCTGATTACATGACGGACAAAAAAGCTTGGGTTTGAACTCTCAATTCTAATATTTAACAATGTATTGCGTTTTGTTTCAAAGAAACGTTCAGTGAGAGCAATTTATTTATAATCTAAGTTCACGCACTTCTCTCAGAGATAGCTTATATAATGTGAATTAACACATCTATTCTTGTAATGGAAGTTGAGCTCAAACTTTTGCTTTGAGGTCAACTTCCAATTGACGACTCTGTAACAAACCAAAATTGTAAATGGCGATTTAAAAGAGGAGATAAAAAATTTAGACCTTTCGAGTTTCTTGCCTGTTCTTCTCGAGAAGGCTCTCCCAATTTCCGAACAGGTGGAGAATCAACTTTTTTTTTTTTTTTCTTCATTCCTACTTGTATTTGCAGACATCTTGAGTATATTTAGGATGTATGCACATACAAGGTTAATATAATTTCTTTAAATTAGATTGTTTTGCTTTGTTTTGACGTCAATAAGTGCCTGTAAAGGCCTATGTTGAATAAAGAATTTTGAATTTGAATTTGAATTTGAACACCCTTGATTCACGTTGCCATTGCCATTTTTTTTCGATAGGCAGTGCTTTAAATTCTGTACATGTCATTATTTTATGCGCCTTCTTACAAAACAGACAGATAATTTTATTTACATTGGGCACAAGGGAAAGTGAATTATTATTGGCAGTAGAAATATTTACACTATTTTTTGGTTGTGCAACAGAATAAACGTTCTCTCGTTTGTTGTGCCTGTCATGCGTTGAGCTTAACGGTTGCACGTAAGAAACGTGTTCAGGTGACAAGCCAAACTTGACGTATCGGTCGAACTCCCGTCCGAGAAAAACGGACAAAAGTTCGAGCTTAGGACGCTCAGGTGTTGAATTGTCGGCCGCAAAATCTGACCACCTCATTTTAATTGTAGGGTTAAATTTACCTAATATGGTGTGGTAGAGTTCGGGGGAATGTAAATATTCGACATGGTTCAGCATACGAATAGTAGATAAACTATTACGAACCTTTGTGGCGAACGTACCCAGTTCGCGCAAATCATTACCCAACCGAGGTAAGTTTTTCAGCGAGTTGACCTCCTTATAGACGATCATCTCGGGACGTGCGAAGTTCTGTTCCAGCACGCTGATTATTACGTCAGGCTCGGAGGCAGCGACAAGTAGGGCCGCCACGGCCTCACGCGCTGGACCGCGCAGAGCTTGCTGCAATCTCCCGACATTCTCTAGGGGAGAAAATGACGTTTTGGTTGTGTCAAACAATTTTTTGAAATGCAACCATTGAGACGTATCCCCAGAAAACGGTAAGAGATCGGTACATTTCTTGGTATGGTTTTGATTGACAGCGAGAGCTTTCGCTGCTTCCGCTGTATTTGCCACTGCTTGTATCAAACTGTGAATGTGAGGTCCACACAGGTCATTGCCTATGGGAGGTTGTGACTGGCTATGAGCCACAGCCTCAGACGTATTTGTGGCCTGTGATGGCTTGGGATGAAGATGAAATTGCTCAGGAATTCCAATGCCTACGTGAGATTGACAGTTCTGTGCACACATCTCAGGCAAATTTGTGGCTTCAGGAGCATTCAAAATAAAAGGTGTGTTACGAACCGCATCTTGTACCCATGCCTCTGTTCTATCCGAGCGGTGCGTGCGACTGGATCTGTGGTAGCTGCTACGTCGGCTACTTCGGCTAGCATCGGCTTCGATCGCCGCCAGTTCCGCCTGCAGCTCACACTCCTCTACCTCCTTTTGAAGTTCAGCAAGCTGCATTTCGCGTTCGTATTGACGTCGTTTCGCGAGTGCTTCCGCAGCGGTCTTACGCGCTTTGATTGTAGCCGCTGAAGACGTTGACGCACGGGACCTGAACACTTGAGAAGTATTAGATGGATGAGGCGCTGAGATGGGTTTAGTGGTGGTATTTATTTCGGCGAGTGAAGCTGCTTTCGACCTAGTAATCATGGTAATGAAAATATGCGATGGACTGTATGACAACTAAATGACAACTAAGATTATGTACGTATATAAATCGATAGATGAATTTTAGGCGAGATGGATGAATCGGTAATTTTTTTAGCTCGATGGACCAAATGTTGCGGAGATTACTAAATAAGAGGCCGAAAGTGGATGAAAATATGTATATTGCGAAATAATTATATAAATATGTACAAGCAGTGTGATTGATGGCAAATGAGACAATAAGAATGACATTATGGGCTTTTCACAGTGAAGTAGAAAAACATAGACAAAACTATACAACATGTACAAAAGAGTACGCAACATGGTGTATATGAAAAATGACCAGTATAAATACAAAACAAATACGTAATACACGATATGTCATGGTCACTTCAATTTATATGCTATCTGTAATTCTGCAGGCCAATTATGGATCTTTCATCGTATGACATGGTATAAATTTTGAGATAAAGAAACCGTGAAATGCTTAATTTCGTATTACCGATCTCCACGATATCATCACTATGGCATAGTTTCAACGATGTCATCATGATAAAATAAACGAACGATTTAAAATCTGACTGAAAATCGTATTTTTCGTTTTATACTATGATATCATTTGAAAGCCATGAGATCGGTAATAGGCCTGCTGTTCACTTGCAGTTGTCAGATTATGTCACAGACAAAATTTGCCATATTAAATGGGCGTGCTTGGGGGTGCAGTGCGGACGAGCGTGGCATGAGGTAACTAGGCGTGAGTCGTTAACGGTTTTTGCGTTAAGGGGCCACAGTACCTACTACTAGGGCCGCCATTCGTTTTTTATTAATTTTGATAAATTAAAGTCGTTTCTACAAAAAAAAGATCAGTCAACTACTCAATACAGATATTTCAGATTTTTTGAGCTATTCAGGCATAGATTAAATGTATAGGAATAATCATAATCCGAATTATTGCTCAAAGTGGCCACTTTTAGCTGACTGATCTATTTTTTGTAGAAACGTCTTTAATTTATCATAATTAACAAAAAACTAATGGCGGCGCTAGTAGTAGGTACTGTGCCCTCTTAATGAAACAAAACCGTTTTTTATAAACGCTCAACTATTTGATAAAACAGTTGACGTTGTTATTTGGTTGCAGAAACGTCAAACAAGAAACTGATTATATATCATATACGAAATAGCTGACGTTACACCAACTAAAACATCTTTATTTCTAACTTTGTTTGCTTAAATGAGCAGTTGAATTTAATTACGAACCCAGTCAATAAACGAAATTAACTTTACTTCATACTTTTTCGGATTTATAAGCTTTTTTTACCGCTGTTTTTTTTATTTAATTTGAAACTAATATTACACATTATAATACATGAATTAGTTAATTTAATTTTTTATAAAATTTTACTATAACTCAAGCTATAAAAAAAATACGCGTTGATCTCAACGTGTCTCTTAAACTAATTAAACGGTGGAATTATAAAGTTGGTAGATTTAATTACTAAAATTTACGGGATCAAAACGCGTTTTCTTTCTTATTGGCTCCGATCCTTCGGCCAGTTTCAACCGGCCATGGTCACGGACTGGCAGATTTGACTATGTAGTTGTAAAAAGAAAACGCTTAATTCGGTAACAGTAGAAAAATGGTAAAAAACGATTCGTTTATTCAACGCCCACTAAAAGAGGTAGGTAACAGCGAACTCGAAGTAAACAGATAGGTTAGTCCTACTGCTGAGCATTCCTCGTTAGACAAGGAGAGATAGGCCTACTACACCCAATGACTAAAGAACACATTATACCTAATACAAACACCTAGACCCACGAAAATATAAAAAATATCGATTTCTACATTGGCCAGCACACGTATAACTTCTCGGCCTGTTTGTCTACACCGAAATGTCATTTTTGACAGTAGCGAATGAGATAGCTATTGTTTGGTGTCGAGTAAGTGACATTTAATGATAGACAAATTTTTACCTCGGAGTCCTTCTGCTACATGTACTGGTTAGTTAAACCAGGAGATAGCGAGATCGTTAGTAATATCCAGTTTTATTATCGATATCAAGGTCTTGTTTATCAAGCAGGGAACAACACTTATCCGCCATTTTATCTGCCAAATACATGTTTAGGTATGCACGCTATTTTCGTAGTTAGGGCCGGTCCTCTTGTTTCTTTAGTCATTCTCGATGACTATACCACGCTTGCCACACGGACTGGTTAAAGGTTTTTGTTGCGAACCATCTATTTCAGTGTGTGTCCAACATAATATTGTAGAGAGCCAGGTTCAGTATTTATGTAACCGTAGCGGGCCAAAAGAAATGCCCAATATCGGAGGTTTAACTAAGCATTCTCCTATTAAAATATAATAATGAAAATAAAATACAGTGGTATTTTTCACTTTCCATTATGGATGATTTATTTAAAAAAGCATCAATTTACATTTTTTTTACATAGCTTAGTTAAAACCTGATGACTGACATCTTTTTTGCTTGCTATGTCAGCTGATATTTTAGAAGTGGCTATGCACC
The DNA here is from genome assembly GCA_963935595.1 of Schoenobius gigantellus. Lineage (NCBI taxonomy): Eukaryota > Metazoa > Arthropoda > Insecta > Lepidoptera > Crambidae > Schoenobius > Schoenobius gigantellus. The sequence continues at coordinate 5,293,554 of OZ012544.1, read as the reverse complement.
ACAGACGTATAAAGGGAAGCTATACACAGAATGCGGCGCGGGCCGGATGAAGGACTTATGCAGGCCACATTGTGGCCCGGGGGCCGTATGTTGGACAGGCCTGATCTATTTCTTAGCAGTGTGACTACGGTAAATTCCTCACTTCAAATGTAAAACTCTTCCGTTTACGGTGTTCCGTATCCTTTAAAAAAATCTTATATAAATATTTTCTCCTGACAATTAAAAACAAAGTAATAATAATTTGCCAAAAGCATTTGCAACCGTTTTGAAGTGATGCCCATTACACATGGCAATAGCTTTTCTATACTAATATTATGATGAGGAGAGATTTGATTGTTTGTTTATTTGTATTGAATAGGCTTCGAAACTACTGAACCGATTTTGATGAAAGTTAGTATAGGGATAGTTCGAGACCAGGGGAAGGACATAGGGTAATTTTCCTACGGGAAAAAATCCCACGGGAAAACAAAAAAAAAACAAACAAAAAAACGCGGGCGAAGTCGCTAGCGGAAAGCTATCATTAGATTGATGTAGGTACTTGTAATTGCGAATTTCCCCGAAGTGATTTCATGTTATTAAACACTTAGGACAGTTAAGTGATTTTATAATAGGGACTATTGTGGTTTCAACACCCGATATCCAGACCAATTTATTTCACCTGTAATCGGAACAACTCGTTACTCTAACAATAGTTATTGTATGGCAGTAAAATATTTAACATGTTATTGTTAAATGAGGAATTCACAAAACTACCAACAAAGTTATTTAAAAGGAAACTCAAAAGCTGGTTTATCGAAAATTGTTTTTATTCTGTAAGTGAGTATTTTGACTATTTCAAATTAAAAAAAACTATGTAATTTATAAACTACCTATGGAAACTATGTAAAAAATACTACTGACAAAATCAAATTGACTTTTATATTGTGTAAATTTATTTAAGTAATGTAAAATTTTGTTTCTTTTATTTTATAGACTGTAACACCGTTTTTTCTTAAAATTTCATAAAACACAAATTTTGCAAAAACACTTTGGTTTCACTGTAGTTTTAACACAAATTTCACAACTAAAATCATAATTACAATAACTTTGTCAATTAATTTCACAATGTCAAGTGTCAACGTCAACGTCGTTTCACGTCACGTCAGTGACATTTGCAATTATCTTTGGTCATTATTCCCTTTTTGCATAAACAAAATAAATCTCGCGTTTATCCTGGCCTTATTTACAAAGATAGTTTTTTTTCGCCCAAAATCCCGTGCTCCCCTTTAGGTGGGTTCATTTTCTCAAAATTCGGAATTTGACATTTAGACCGTTTGTTTTTAGAGACATATTATAATAAGGTACACTTAAACTTATAGATCATATAATTATAGTTTCGTCGAATAGAATTTGGAAAGCATTCACAGTTTGTTTATGGTTAATTTTTCATTACGTTTCGTTTTTCAACCAAACTTATAACTTTGGCTGGAAATACTTATTGTATATTGTAGAATTTCGAAAGATCCGTATGTTGACTTGACACATCATGACACACATGTTATGAAATGAATTTGGTTTTGGGGAAGGTTCCGCCGCCAATACGACGCTTAACATTCGGTGACCGGACCTCGATTCTAGTATGTGCGTAAATGGAACGCGCCCATTTTTCACCTTAGTCTTTGAACGCGTCTATCGTCTATGTTATGATTAGTCTGTGAGACATCGACCGAAGTAATTTAATATTGATTTGCGAAATATACATTTCTGCATTATCTTAATTGCTGCGAAGAAAATCCATCGATATTTCTCCCGTTTTCCGTGTGCATTTAATTTTAAAAGCTACAGTGAGATTTCAAAAGTCAGTTATTTTTGTTTTCAGCTTGAAGAGTAAAGTTGGGGCAAATAATATTTTTAATCGCCGGAACGCGATTCATTAAATTAAATGGATAAATTGTATCAATAAGTGCAAAAAATCAATAAGGTATCTAATTATCTTACTATATTTCGTGATTTAAAACAGATTTTGTTATTCCACTGACCCTAAGACCATAGGCATATTTAATTATACTTTTAACATGACACTGTGCTATGAATCTCCAGGGCAGTTCCCGGAGGCCGTAGGGCTCCGCTGCTTAGCTAGACAAACTAACCTAATATCAAGGAGGAATAAATATATACACGGTTATTTTTTTTATCATACTGGAAAATTTTAGAGGCAGCTCGGTAGACGCTAGACGACTCATATCAATAAAAAAACATGTGGTTATATTTTTTAAATTTTATCCGCCAATAATATTAAATCATAGGCATTGTTCTTGTTTACTACAAGATAAGGTAAGATTATGAATGTAGATGATGTTGCGTTAAGTTTTTAATGAGTGGACTGTATAAGGTGCTCGTAAAGTTAACATTTAATATTCACTCGTCCAGTCAACGACCTTGACCTAGGCTAAATATGTTACAAACAATAGGAAACAAATCCGCGAACTATACGCTTGTAAATGGTAATGAAAGGGTTGTGGACTTACTGATGACCTAATAGATAGGTATTTCTTGATGAATCCAGGCGGCTTGTCTGCCTAAACTCTTGCAGTACAACACGTTTCAATAGTACTTATTATTTTGCATGCAGGCCTGCGAATACGTTATTGATCGTCCAATATTTTTGTTCCTCTTAGACACACAGAATCACAAACAACTTTGCACTATATAATTGCTTTTTTATATATGGATTACGACGATATAAAGAGATTTGTGCGCGCACGTTAATGTTCGCCCTTTTTGCTATGGCGGCTATATACTAGCTGAAGAATAACTTCTCTGAGTCCATCAGTTTGACAGCACGTTGATATTAGGATGAGAGGGTAGGAAGTACCCACATACAAGCGTAATAAATATAATTAATTAAGTACCCGAAATCAAAAACAATACTCAACATCCCCCCCGCCTTGAAGGATCTCCTTCGAAAAAATAACTAAATTAACAACAAAAATAAACAAAAGTATCATAAACTAGGATTATACAACCTTAACTAAAGTTTCATAAACTAGGATTATACAACCCCAAGTCTACGAATACGCGACTACATTATGTATGCTGGTTATAATTATTGAGAGGGCAACGGACATAACTTAACTACTGGTCGTTTAAGCAGACCACTCTTAGTTTTAACCTCGGCGACACGTACAACCCCGTCTCTACCAGGATACAACTTTGTTACAACGCCAAGAGGCCACTGCAAGGGTGGTGCGTTTTCAGTTATAATTATTACTATGCAGCCGATAGTAATCGGAGTCGCAGGCGTGTTCCATTTTTCTCGTATCTGGAGATTATGGAGATATTCTGATCTAAAGCGAGACCAAAATGATTGGACCATGGAGTCCAGTAATGAATAACGTGAGAGAAGGTTAGTCCGTTCATTGCTAAGATTAGCCGCGGGAATAAATGTTAGCGGTTCTAAAGAAAGAAAATGCGAAGGAGTTAACACGCTCGGTTCTGATGGATCAGAACTAAGTAAATATAGCGGACGGCTATTCAAAATCGCCTCAATTTGTTTTAATATCGTTGTAAACTCTTCATAGGTCAATAATTGAGTACCTATGACTTTAGTAAGATGTGACTTAACGCACCTTATATGAGATTCCCATATGCCCCCAAAGTGAGGAGCACTGGGAGGATTAAGTTTCCATTCGATGCGGAGCTTAGCAAGTTCCTGATTAAAAACCTTAAAATAATCATCGGATTTTAAAAACGAATGTAGTTCACTGAAGTATGATTTAGATGCAATAAAATTAGTGCCATTGTCGCTATAGAGACATTGACAAGGGCCGCGACAGCATATGAATCTCTTGAAAGCATCCAAAAAAGACGCGGAACTAAGATCCGAGGCAAGTTCGAGGTGAACTGCCTTAGTTACGAGGCAAACAAATAAGCACAAGTATGCTTTTTGACTCCTAACCCCACGTTTACGTGTTAAAGTTATATAAAATGGGCCGGCGTAGTCCACGCCTGTGTGCGTAAAAGCCTTACTTTGTTCTATACGGCACTCAGGTAGATCGGCCATATTTGGAAAGTAAGGTTTTGGATTCAGTCGAAAACAAATATTACATCGATGAATGCGCATACGAATGATACGACGAGCGGACAAAATCCAAAATTTCTGTCGTAATATCGACAACAGAAGCTGTGGACCCGCATGACAATTACGAACATGATAACTATCGACAATCAAGTCAATGATATGTCCCTTAGATGGCAACAAAGCTGGATGTTTGTATGAGAACTTTAACGATGAGTTGGAAAGACGTCCTCCTACACGTAAGATACCATCATGAAGGAATGGGGAAAGCTTGCGTAAAGCAGGTGAACATATATTATTATGTTCCAGTTTTTGTACATCCTCAGGAAAGGATGAACGTTGGACAGCCTGTATAACTGCCAACTCAGCTATATTATAATCATTCGCGGTAATAAATTGATTACGAGGGATTCTTCTAATAAATCTCAAAAAATATATTACGGAGCGAAGGTACTTATCCCAGTTCGAAAATTTCGAACTTAAAGTTAAAAGTGGATGTTCCGTAGCGGTAGTGACTACATGCGAAGTGGTTTTCGCCTCAGGAAGCTGAGAGGAAGAAACTACAAAATCGGACACTGGCCATTCACTTATCGGGAGCGACATCCATGGCGGCCCAGAAAACCAAAGCTCATGGTCAAGAAGTCGAGCAGGTAAAAGTCCACGCGAGACACAGTCAGCGGGGTTTTCGATACCCGGAACAAAACGAAATTTGGTTTGCGAAAAATTCGATTGAATTTGTGCGATGCGATTCGCTACAAATGTATTAAATTTGTGTGGGGATGAATGTACCCAACATAAAGCTACTTCCGAATCGGAGAATGCAAAAACATCAGCTATATTAAACCTACAAGAAATAGTGTCATAAACGATACGTAAAAGTTTCGACATTAAAAGTATCGCGCACAGCTCCAGTCGAGCGATCGTTACAGTTTTGACAGGTGCGACCTTTGATTTTGAGCACAAAAGGCGCACAATGGGTTGGTCACCATTAATCACATAGGAGTATATAACGCAACCATACGCTTTTTCAGAGGCGTCTGAGAAAGCTACCAAATAAAGTTTAGAAGTACCAATAACGCCTAGGTGGCGTGGAAACCTAATACGTGATATCAAGGGAAGTTCCTTAATAAATTGATGCCACAATTCAATCATGAACTGCGGAGGTTGATCGTCCCAATCGAGTTTAAGAAGCCATAGCTCTTTAATTAATAGCTTTGAATAAAGTATGACGGGCCCAACGAGACCTAGAATGTCATACAAGCGAGCAGTCGCCGATAGAATGGCGCGTTTGGTTCCTTCGGTGTTCGGCGGCGAAACGGTAAATTTAAAGCAATCTGAAGAAGGTAGCCACTGTAGGCCCAAAATTTTTAAAGTAGTATTGTCGTCGAAAGCGACAAATTCCTGATGGCGATGAGATTCGGGAATGGAACTAAGTAATTCGGGCGAGTTACTAGTCCATTTTACTAACTCAAAGCCACCAGCTCGGAATAACTGGATTAACTGAGATGCTATCACTACAGCTCGATCTAAAGAAGGAGCAGAGGAAGCTAGATCATCCATGAAAATGTCTCTTTCTAGCACTTCGGCGGCCAGTGGAAAATTCTCACGCTCATCATTGGCTAGTTGCCGTAAAGTACGGATGGCGAGGAAAGGCGAAGACCGAAGACCAAAGGTAACTCTATTAAATTGATAGATTTCGATGGGAGCGTTGACAGAAAAACGATATAAGAACCGCTGATAACTGCGGTGCACGGGGTGTACTTCAATGCACAAGTACATTTGGCGAACGTCAGCAAAAAAAGCTATTTCAAAAATACGTACTCTCATAAGTATATGAAAAATATCGTTCTGTAGATTGCACCCGGTGTGCAAAACGTCATTAAGTGATAGACCGGAGACGGTTCTAGCACTGGCGTCCAAAACGATGCGAAGTTTGGTAGTTTCCTTGTCATCACGAATGACAGGATGATGCGGTAGGTAAAAACCCGGGGACAAAGTATTGTCCTGAGAAACTAACGAAATAATATTTTTATCTAAATAATCGGCAATGACTACATTATATCTTTCACGGAGATCAGGCGATCTTAAAAACTTATTTTCAAGAGACAAAAAACGTCTTTTTGCGGTAGCAAATGAATTACCAAGTTGCCCCAAGTTCTCTTTAAAGGGTAAGCTAACCGAGTAGGTACCATTAGCATTGCGAGTAGTGTTCGCCACATAATTATCCTCACACACTTGTTCGTCAGGAGATAAAAATGTTTTTGTGGGTAACTCCTCCAATTGCCAAAACTTTTCCAAAGTTTGATCCAAAGGTTCGCGTGAAAATGCACAAAATGAATGAGTAGACAGATGTGTAAACGTAGGTACATCACCTAATAAAATATAGCCTAAACTAGTTTCCAACGCAATAGGTAAATTGTCTTCAGGTATAATTTTGTTAAATAATAAAATTTCGCAGTATTTGTTAACACTTAACAACATTTCAATGGCAGCCGGCACGCTAAAATCATCGTCCGCTATAGGTAAATTTTTCAAATAACTGAGCGACGATGTATCGACGCGAGCGTCGGGCAATTGCGACGTTATAGCGTCAACCACAAGCGGTCGAGATAAATAGTTCCCGCCATTATCAAATCGCGATGTGAAATTAACTGAAGTTACACCTAAAATGCGTTGAGATGTTCCACCTATTCCTTGCACCTTAGTAAACCGGTTTTGCGTGGAGATACGCAGAGATAAGCGTTTACAACAAGAAGCTGTTATGTAATCGCTCTGCGAACCCGGGTCTATCAAACACCGGACAAAATGAACGCGATTATTATTGTCTATTATTTTTATTTTCGCGGTACCTAATAATGTAGTATACGAGCGACTATCACCTTGGTCTCGTGACATATTGCATACCGATGCATTATTTTCGATGGAAGTAGATGGAGCGTTACAAACTTCAACCTTATTGCAAGTGGCCGAAGGTTCATTGTCGAGCGTACGACTTTGAGACTGAGTGAAGTTATTCCGATTAACAGTTAACTGTTGATTAGATTGAGTCAGCTGGGAAGCTGGAGCGTGCGCATGGCGTTCACGCTGCATATGCACACCTGGATGCATATCTGTAAAATGTAACATCGAGTGATGATTTTTTGAATTGCAATAACGACATGTGCCGTTCGAAGTGCATGAAATTAATTTATGTCTAGGGCTAAGGCAGCCATTACAAAACGCATTAGACTTAACATATTTAAAACGTTCGAGTGGAGTCATTTTTATAAAACGTGGACAAAAATATAGTTTATTATTATGACTATTAGAATTACATAAACCACAAATGTGTTTTTGTTGCGATTGGATGTTAACAAACGACTTCGTTAGGCCAGATTTCGGAGTAGGTAACTGTTTATTTTGCGAATGTTTATGAATACTGGGTTTGTTACAAGATGATGAACGGTATATTATTTTACTTTGTTCTTTTACAAACTCAATTAAATTATCATACGATGGTGTGCATTCTTTGCGGTAGGTCATTTCAAACAACCTTATAGTCTCAGAGTCTAATTTTTGTAATGATAAATGAAGTATAATAAAATCTGTCAAATTGTGTAAATTAAGTTGTTTTAACGCCCTAACCGAGGAATCAAAATTATTGATAAAAGAGTCTAAACCGACAGTCGAGCTACAAGAAATGGGTTTAAAATCTAAAATTTGATTAATATAAGAAGACGCTAGAGACCTAGGATCGTCATACTTTTGAACTAGGGCTTCCCATATAATATTATAGTTCTCCGCAGTGGGCGGTAGGCCGGCGCATACAGACGCGGCCTTATCAGTAAGTTTTCCTACCAAGTAGTATATACGCTCCGAATCTGTAAGTTGTGGATTATTATGTACCACATTTTTAAACTGGTGATAAAACGTAGACCAATTTCTAACGTCCCCGTTAAACGAGATTAACTCTATAGGCGGTAAAGAAGGTAAACTTTGCTTAAATTTAGGAACAGATGGTTCCGTTTTGGTCGCCGTTTGTTCCAATTGCAAATCCTTTATGACACGCTTAATATGACAATAAAGATCCTCAAATGATATCCACGCCTGATAGTTTATTGTTGACTTAGGATGTAACCTTAAGTATAAAATATTATAAGCGTCAAGTACGCGTTGATAATCGATACGTAACTCTTCTATAGTTACGATATTACTTAAGAATTTTAGGAGATTATCCTTATTTGATTCATCCTGTAAGTCACAAGTAGACAGGTCGTATATAGACTGCATACGCGTAAAGTACGCGTTACGTTTTGACTCCAATAATGTTAACTGCATTTTATCATCACTCTCCCTTTTTTCCGTCATTTTTGTATAACAAACAACAGTAAGTGATTAAGTATAATCTAAAATTGTATATAAAACCAAAGTGTGAATGACTTATAGTTATCTATAAGTATTGAACCTTGAATATAAAAATCCAAGTTGACGCGAATTAGGTAACTAAGTAAGTACCTACCTAACATATTAATTAATAAAGTTAAAATATATTTTTTGTGAAAATAAACAAATAGATATTGTATACCTATTACTATACCTATAGAGCTATGGTATTGCACAATAGCAACAAGCAGATTTAATTATGTAAGTATATAGCGGCGACGACGAGTACTAAACTCAAAAAAATATATAAGTAACGGTGAGTAACCAGGTACCTATAACTTAATACTGACTATTATATTAGGGGTGAGTTTTTATTTCTAAACTACGCGTTTAGATAAGAAAGCGATGCAGAAGTATCTGCTAGTAAACAACTAAACAACGAAACGATATTCCTATTTTGCCTATAAATTGCAGAGTACTGCAAGGTAAAACTAGGTTTCAATACTTGATAAGATACGAACTAACGAATAAATAAAGAATGCGGGTGGCGGAACACTACGCGCACGATTCGATACGCAGCGAACGAGCTAAATGGAACACGAAGGCCTACCTAAGTATAGGTTTATAATACGAGCAATTATAATGTAACTTAGTATCCTTCTAGCGTTATTATATCGATGTTAAATATGTTACCGAGGAACACTACGAGTTTTGATAGTAAAGTTACTATTTAGGACAATCAGTAAATTGCGCACAATAATTAAACCAGCATAAATAAGCACTTAATATTTTTGTAAATGAAAAATAACGAAAATTCCCGATACCTAAGCAAGGCACCAACCGGACCCGATGTGAATTGTTACATTCAATCCGGCTCGAAGGACCAAAAATATAGATGATGTTGCGTTAAGTTTTTAATGAGTGGACTGTATAAGGTGCTCGTAAAGTTAACATTTAATATTCACTCGTCCAGTCAACGACCTTGACCTAGGCTAAATATGTTACAAACAATAGGAAACAAATCCGCCAACTATACGCTTGTAAATGGTAATGAAAGGGTTGTGGACTTACTGATGACCTAATAGATAGGTATTTCTTGATGAATCCAGGCGGCTTGTCTGCCTAAACTCTTGCAGTACAACACGTTTCAATAGTACTTATTATTTTGCATGCAGGCCTGCGAATACGTTATTGATCGTCCAATATTTTTGTTCCTCTTAGACACACAGAATCACAAACAACTTTGCACTATATAATTGCTTTTTTATATATGGATTACGACGATATAAAGAGATTTGTGCGCGCACGTTAATGTTCGCCCTTTTTGCTATGGCGGCTATATACTAGCTGAAGAATAACTTCTCTGAGTCCATCAGTTTGACAGCACGTTGATATTAGGATGAGAGGGTAGGAAGTACCCACATACAAGCGTAATAAATATAATTAATTAAGTACCCGAAATCAAAAACAATACTCAACAGAATGAATAAAGCATTTACTACTACGGGCTTAGGAACATGCGGCAACGTCGCATTATTAATTCAAGCAAGATCAATCTACAACTCGTTTGAAATAAGAGTTATTATTGCACTAGACACTACAATAGTGAAAGACAGAGACAGTCGGCGCCGGCGCCGAGCGCCGGCGGCGGCGTTTTGTTGTTTGCTGTCGCTTGTCGGCACGAGCCGGCCGCGGCTTTAGTTCGCCTTTGACCCCGGCGCGTGTGAACGTATCGCGATGTCGCGCCCGCGCCTGACGCGCGGCAATCGGGCGCATTCGGAATTTTAGTTTCAAGTTAACACATCTCGCGAATACACAGACCTTACTTCGGTAGACCGTAGACTTTTACTTGTGAAGTGAAATTAAGTGTTTGGTGTAAAAAAGTGAACCCACAAACGTAAGACTTGGAAGCGAAAACTGCATTTCGAGACGTTAAACACTAACCAAAGTGATATGTTGTTGTGGTCATGTATAGTTTTAAACGTGCACGACTATGTATGAGTTAGAGGACTTCCTTTAAATTTAGAACTCTTTTGTTATTAGAACTAAAGTTGATTTAAATTGTTTCCTAGGTAGGTAAGTATTTAAAGTTGATTCCAATTTTTTAACTACGCCAAAACAACCTACCATAACCGTAAAACCTACTTAGTACTGTTTGTTTTCTTTAAAAACTTTGTTTTGCCGGTCCTAAGCCCGTAAAGTAGGAAGGTGAAATTGTGATCAACTCAGTGATGACTTTGAATCGGCGACGTTGTTGCCAGTTCGCGTTCATTCAATGTTTTGCCTACAACTTCACTCAGTGTCTATACCAGTGCAGTATTTTTTGGATATTTTAGATAATAAATATCTAATTAAACAGGTGAGTAAATTTTATTATTAATGGTTAAATAATTCTTCTACCGTGTCCTGAAGCCACCCTTAAAATAACCAGGGTGATAAAAAAATAACCGTGTATATAGAGAGAATAAGTTAAGAAACTGGAATATTATATCTCTGACCCGTGAAACAGGAACTTACAATCGAAGGTACGATCTACTAACAACCGCTCCGGGGAAGGCTACTAATTTTTGAAAAAAAAGAAATCTATAACTATTTGTTGGTGTACTTTATTGCCCCTCATTTTATAGTTTTGTACCCAATTTGTATCTGATTTTTATCTGCCGAGATTGATCAAACAAACCTGAACCATCCTGCCCTTGGCTTGTATTGATTAAACATTAAGTTAAGTGCTTTGCATTGAGGGATTTTGTTTACTTCAGTAACATATGCATAAGTGAATTATAATTATGTACCTACAAGAATAAAGCTTTTCATTTTGTATCGGACTAAAGGAATAAGTTTTTTTTTTTCTGTCAACTTTAAGATTTCCCTATAATTCTACAATTTAGCAAGAAAAAGCATTACAAGAGGAGCAGTGGTTTCAAATTAAATGTTTGAATTAAATTTACAAATTAATGTTATCTTACTCTGACATTGAAGTTGTAGAATTGTTTTTTTTTTCTTTTGTTTTGATTCTTTGTTTATTATGACCATTGGATTTAATATGTAATATTATTTAATAATTCATCTGTTAAGTACTTACCCATTCCTATTATTTATATTGCTTTGACATTGAAGTGTGACATTGAGTTCTGGAATTGTTTTTGTTTTATGTTATTAGTGATTGTGATTATTGGACATAATTCAGTGAAGTAGCATTCTTTAAGAACTATTTGTTGAGTACTTACTTATTTTATGCATGCCAGATTCTGGTGAAATATGCAGTCTTTTTTTTATTGATAATAGGTTTGCGCTTGACCCAGAATCACCTGATGGTAAGTGAGACTGGGTCTAAGATGGAGCGCGCTTACCTAGTAAATGCCCATTCACCCTTTTTTTAAAAAGACCCAGGCTATAATAGTCTGGGAACACCGATAAAGGTAAAGAGTTCCATTCCTTGGCGACACGAATAAGGAAAGAATTGCCGAATCGTTTAGTTCGGCAAAATGAAATGTCCACAGTGTAGGGATGAATCCCCGACGTGCGTCTTAGATCTCTAAAAAGGAATGGAGCAGGAGGTATAAGACTATGTAGCTCTTGAGCGCACTCTCCAAAATGTATCTTATAAAATACCGACAGACAGGCCACTTTACGCCGATGTTCGAGGCTTTGGAGTTTGGTCTCGAATAGATGACAATTATTTACCAATCTCAGGGTACGACGTTCAATTGAGTCCATAGCAGCCAGCTGATATTTGGCAGAGCCGTCCCAAAGGTGGGAACAGTACTCCATACACGTTCGAATTTGAGCTTGGTAAAGTTTCAAGAGTTGTTCTGGTGTGAAGTACTGTTTAACCTTAAATAGAATGCCAAGCTTTTTCGCAGCAAGCACTGCCTTGGACTCTATGAATTTGCCGAAATTCAGATTAGAGGATAACTCAAGACCCAGAATATTTAGGCTATCTGCTATTGGTACCGATACATTCAGGAAAGAAGGAGTCAGATAAAATGGGGTCCTTTTGGCGCTAAATAGACACGCCTGCGTTTTGTCAGCGTTGAATTCGACTCTATTGGCAACCCCCCAATTCGATATTGCTTTACGAGACGAATTCACCCTTTGCACCATCATTTCTCTGAGAGATTGAATTTCTCCTCGACTGGCCTGTGGGCCCGAAAAATATCTTGCTATGATTGTGCTGTCGTCGGCATAACTAATGACACCGGGTATTAGCATGTCATTAATGTGTAGTAAAAATAGCGTAGCAGATAAAACAAACCCCTGAGGGACGCCAGCGTTGATGGTGTAGATATCCGACTCGCAACCATCAACAACTACGCGTATTGAGTGATTATACAGGAAGTCTGTAATCCAGATACACAGGCCAGGAGGTATACCGTATGATGGAAGCTTGTTGATGAGGCCGTCGTGCCAGACCCTGTCGAAAGCTTTGGAGATGTCCAATGAAACTGCAATAGCTTCACCATGCTTTTCGATGGCTTCGCCCCAAAAGTGTGTAGCGTCCACTAGAAGATCACCGGTGGAATGGCCACGACGAAAGCCGTACTGACAATCGCTAAGAAGCTCGTTATCTTCTAGGTAGCTAAGGAGTCGGATGTTCAATACACGTTCCATAATCTTGCAGAGTATGGAGGTGATAGCTATGGGTCTGTAATTCGATGGGTCAGAACGACGGCCCTTCTTAGGCACAGGTTGCACATTCGTCTGCTTCCAATTCATCGGAACCTTCCCCACCCCCAAAGAAAGACGGTACAAACGCGTAAGGACCGGAGACAGCTCCGGTGCACAGGTTTTAAGTACCAGGGCAGAAATACCATCCTAGTCTAATTGCAATTATCATTTGTACCATATTTCAAGCAAATAAATATTACTTACTTACTTACTATAGTGTTTCAAAGAAACGCTTCAAGATAGTCTTATACTGTTTTATGACATTTGATATTTACGAGTACTTTGCACGATCTCTTAAGGAGATCTTGAGCTGATAAATATTGCAGAGTTCTGAATTATTCCATTTTCTTCAATGAAGAGCTTGAACATGATTATTTGCCTTATAAAATACTAGTACTTACAATAATTGCTATCTAAGTATAAAATTTTAAATACAACCCAATTCTCAATTCTAGACACTTGGCACAAAATAATATGTCAAAATTATAAAGGTTTGCGACATAAAGTTTATTTTAATTATAACTTATTGTTTATTTATGTTGAATTTTATATTGTAAAATCTAATATTAATCTGCTGTGATAAGTCTCACGGAGGCTTAAAAATTTTCTTTCATCACATCTACTCACTTATTCTTAGTATTTATATTTTATTAAACAATTTATGAATTAAGAAAAAACATTTGCTCAATTTTGCACAAGTTTATTAATTCAGACAAAATCCACAAAAGCCCTTATATTAAAGCAAAAACCTTGAATAAAATATCGCTCAAATACGCACGATGCCCTTCGCAGAGCGCAAAAAGCTTTAATCAGATATTCCGTCGGAATCCGTTAAACAAACCACGTTTTAACTTAATGGCACTCGATAATTGATGTAAATCTTGGAACGGAGTACCTACATTAGATGAAATTAATTTTACCATCACGAAGATGTCTGTTAATTATTGAGAATTTTTGGAGGAAGCATTGATTCTAAAGCCGTGTTTCCATCTGCAAAAAACTTGCGAAAGAAATGTCCCACAGTCGTACGTAAAAACGAAAATCTTAAATTCAATTGGCAAAATCACGAATTTGAAAATTCGGGTTATTATAATTCCGAACGATTCGGGATTCCGAAAATCTGCAGTCTGATTTATCATAAATCCTTTTATCAAGAAAATTGCATTTATGACTTCGGTTACTTTTTGTATGTGTTTCTTGCACCGCCTCGAAATTTTCTACCCTACCTTCAGGGTTGACTGGTAGAGAATCCCTTAAGGCATTAAGTCCGCCAATTGTACTGTGTAATTTTTCACTTTTGCAACAAAGTGTAAAATAAAAATAAATAAATTGTTTCTAAAGGATTGTCATATGAAAATCGAAATATTCAAATTCGGAATTACATATTTCGAAATTTTCGGGTGTTTCCTTGTATGTAAACTCCGTGGTAAGTGCAGCCGCACAATCACGACAGTGACTCATGTAAGACTTTCGCGACTATACTTGCAGATGGCGACGCGGCTTAAGGGTATAACGGGAACGGAAATGCCGCTATAGGTTACCGCTATAGGTATTGCCGCATTCACTAAATTATAGAAATTGAAAATGCTTTCAAAGGGGTTTCAGTCAGTGATATTAGGAAAATTCTTGAGACATGATTTGCCAGAAATTATAAAAAGCAAAATAGTTTCTAAATAACAAATATAGATTATTTATTGCACTCATCACAATTAAAATACAGTAGGTACAATATGGTTCTTTATTTTATTTTATTTTATTTATCCAATAGGCACACTTACAGCAATACATATGAAAACACAAACAATTAACTCAAAAAATACATCAGTCATTATATGCTTGCCACTTAAAAGTGTACACAACAATTGCTGCAGAATTTTATAATCAGTAAATGAACAAAAGATCTCTTAAAACTAAGTAAACTAAACTAAGTAAAACTAACTATAATAAAAACTCGACCTTAAGGGATAGATTTCTGCAATTTACGTCTGAACTGTATATAAGAATCATTGAAGATATCAATATCCGGTAATTTAGCATTTATTTCATTGTAGGTAGAACAAATTCTGGAAAGGGGATGATGCAAACCTAAGTTAGTTCTAGATTGAAACAGACTAAAAGTTTTGGTTATGAGCTTCCGGGGATAGTGATAGGGAACAGATAATCGTATCATCTCCAGTATGTTAGTACACTTAACCTTGTTATTTAGAATCTTGTGTAAAAACAGCAAGTCCGCAACAGTACGTCGGTATCGCAGAGTTGACATCTTGAAAAAAGTTAATCTCTGCTCATAAGGTCGATTGTGAGTAATACCAGGAGTGACAAACGCAAGATGACGGGTAAATGAGCGTTGTATGCTTTCAATGCGCTGAGATGAAGAAGCATAGACTGGGTTCCAAGCCACGCTAGCATATTCTAGATGACTGCGAACCAAGTAGTTGGCTCTTAATATTAATGAGGGCAAAGGCGGTCTTATCGCTAAAAGCGATCTCTTCCAGAAAAACCTTTGGTTTGGAAAATTGGTAAAAAATGAGAGTGTGCCAATAAAAACAAAAATCAAAAAATAATAATATCAAAAATAAAAACAAAAATGGAAATAAAACAAAAAAAAATATGATATTTGCAAGCAAGTACCCGATACCGGCGCAGACCTAAAAGATGTTGATGTAGCTTTCGTTTAAAAATCGCTAGTGATTTGGATTTCCGAATAACAGGCGGCAAATCATTCCATAACTGAGAAGCCTTGATTGTAAATGAATCCCTGTAATAACCCGATCGCGTAAATGGCTGTTTGAGTACATTATCCGACTTGGACCTCAGTTCACGAGAATGGTCCGATCCCAGAAACCAGAAACTTTTTAACGTGGCTAGGAGTATGTCAAAATCAACCGTAGTAAAAGCGTTACTAAAGTCTAATAAAACCATTGCAGTAACTTGCTGATTTGACATTTCCCAGCGTATGTCATCAGACACCTTTGTCAGTGCAGTAACCGTGCTATGCCATAACCTTACTTGTACAAAGGCGAGATTAAGGGCTTAAATATCAAAGGTCTAATACAAGGACGTGCATATACGTGAGGGAGGGCTTTATTGTCTCACCGTTGCGTTCGTTATGTTGCAGGGACCTTACCACCATCAAAGTCCAGCTGGAGGGGGGGACCCAGCTGAAAGTGTTGTAATGTCCTCGGCGTATTTACCGTATGAGGAAAAGGAACCGGTCTCTTCGCACATCAAGAAACTGGTTGAGCTATATGGGCACGACAAACTTGTCATTGCCCTTGACGCAAACGCGCATCATGTCGTCTGGGGTAGCACAGACACAAACAGGCGAGGAGAGGACCTACTGGAATTTCTGGTGAGTTCATCTTTGCTTATATTAAACAAAGGAAACAAGCCTACCTTTATTAACAAGACTACCTTTATTAACAAGACAAGAATAGAGCGGAGGTTATTGATGTCACGGTAGCGTCCAAAAACGCATTCGTTTCGACAGGTAATTGGCATGTGTCAGATGAGGTCTCGCTTTCAGATCACAACTATATATGCTTCAGGTATAGGACCAAACAAGTGTTAGGATCTGTACGACGAAGGAATCCCAGGAACACAAACTGGGAATCATACAAAAGGGACCTAAATGTTATCTTAGGCACCGAGGTTAAAAGGCTGAATACAATTCAGGAACTTGAAGCGGAGGCAACCCGTGTTACAGATGGTCTTATCAGTACCTGGTCTGATAACTGTCCAGAGAAAGAGATAAGACGAAAAAGGGAACAATGGTGGACACCTGAATTGAGCAAGCTCAAACGGGAGACTCGAAAGGCTTTTAATCGGGCTAAGGTGACGAAAGATTTTTCACTATATGCAAAACAACTGACCAAGTATAGCTGCGAGGTTAGGAAAGCTAAGCGTAAGGCATGGCGTGGCCTCTGCGAATCCATAGAGGCCATGCCTGCGGGTTTACGACTTTGTAAAGCAATGGCAAACACGAAGTCGAATGTACTCACAGTAGTAAAAGATGCGACCGGCAAACTGACAGAAACGGGGAAGGAGACTATACTCACCATGTTTGAGGCCCACTTCCCTGGATCTGTTATCCTAGACTCAGAAGCAGATGACAGGGTCTCGAACGATGAGCCAAACGTTCATACTACGAGGGAGAACTGGACATCTGCTAAAAAGGTAGTAACGGAAGAAAAGATTCGGTGGGCGTTGGAAAGTTTCCAGCCCTTCAAGTCCCCTGGACCTGACGGAATTTATCCAGCCTTACTACAGCATGGTAAAGAAACACTGGTGCCGATACTATGCCGGCTTTTCAGGGCCTGCTTAGCATTCGGATACACACCGGAATCATGGAGGCAAGTCAGAGTCAGCTTTATACCGAAACCGGGGAAGGCTGACTATGAACAAGCAAAATCTTATAGACCTATAAGTTTGTCGCCCTTCCTACTGAAAACACTAGAAAAACTAGTTGATAGGCACATACGTGATGGGCCACTCAGGAAGCGACCCCTGCATCATATGCAATGTGCTTATCAGGCAGGTAAGTCAACGGATACTGCTTTGCATCTGGTTGCAGACAGAATCGAGAATGCTTTAGACTCAAAGGAATTATGTCTGGGAGCCTTTCTTGATGTAGAAGGCGCCTTTGACAAGACCACCATTGAGTCTATTAACAAAGCAGCACAGAAACACGGCATCAGCAAAACCATCACCAGATGGGTAGACTATATGCTTAAAGGCAGAACTATCACTGCTGACGTCATGGGTGAGTCAATGAGTGCCAGGGTAAGAAGAGGATGCCCGCAAGGAGGCGTGCTCTCACCACTATTGTGGAGCCTAGTGGTGGATTCATTGATCTCACAACTGAATGAAGGGCCATTTCGCACAGTAGGCTATGCGGATGACTTGGCCATCTTGATTAATGGAAAAGTACCGAGTGTAGTATCCGGCTTAATGCAGGAAGCACTGTGCAAGGTAGAGAGATGGTGTGAGGAAACACATCTAACCATTAATCCCAACAAAACGATGGTTATACCATTCACGAGGAAAAGGAAACTCAGTGATATGAGGAATCTTTTTCTGTACGGTAAAGAACTACCATGGTCCACAGAGGTTAAATATCTGGGAGTAGTACTTGATAAAGAACTTACGTGGAGAAAGCATGTAGAAGATACTCTAATAAAGGCACAAAGAGTCTTTAATATGTGTCGATCTACCTTCGCGAGAACCTGGGGTCTTAAACCGAGGATACTTTACTAGATATATAAAATCATGGTACTTCCCATTATAACATATGGAAGTATCGTCTGGTGGCCAAGGACAAACCTAACCACATGCAAAACGGCACTAAATAAGATTCAGAGACTTGCCTGTATGGCAATCACTGGTGCTTTCAGAACCACTCCAACGGCAGCCATGGAAAGATTTTTGGATCTCACACCGCTGCACATTGTCATACGTAGTGAAGCAAAGAAAGCGCTCCACAGACTATAGACTGTACATCTGTGGAATGCAACTAAGCCCCACACGAGACACACAGCACTTGGCAAAGAAGAAGGGGATTGGCTACTGGAAATGGTCGCTGACAGGATGATACCCAGGTACATCTTTAGGATGTCATTCAGTATACAAATCCCAACAAGGGAGGACTGGAACAAAGGACTAGCGCCTCCTGATAGGAATAGCATGATTTGGTACACAGACGGTTCCAAAATGGACACTGGTACAGGTGCAGGAATTTATTCCAAAGGCTTTGAAGCTAGTATTAGCATGGGCAAGCTTGCTACAGTTTTTCAAGCAGAAATGTATGCAATCCTTGCCTGTGCGCAAGAAAACATTGATAAAAGGCGCAATGGACTAAACATATACATCTTAAGCGATAGTCAAGCTGCGCTAAAGGCACTGATGTCATACAAAGTGCATTCTAAACTGGTCCAGAATACCATCAATGTACTAAATAAGCTTGCGAAGAAAAATACAGTACATCTGATATGGATTCCAGGACATGAAGGTTTCTATGGAAACGAGAAGGCCGATAGTCTCGCGAGACAAGGATCGGAAACCAACTTTGTGGGTCCGGAACCTTTTGCGAGTCTGGCACACTGTTCAGTGAACTCTGTCATCAGAGATCAAGCAAAGAGAAGACACCAAAATGAATGGGTCGCTCAGAAAGGAATGGCGCACACCAAGCGGTTCATGGGCCTGAATAACTTCAACAAATTCACAATGAAGTCAGGCAGAATGCAAATCCGACTCTTGTTAGGTGCTCTGACTGGCCACTTTGGCACTAATCGTATGCTTGCAAAAATGGGTCTGAGCAACACAGAGACCTGTAGGGCCTGTAATGAGGGAGAGGAAAGCATGGAACACATGTTGTGCCACTGCGATTCCCTTTCTCGTAGGAGAATGAGTCTCTTCGGGATCGGATATCCCAAACCCGAAGACTTCAAGGCTATCCCCCCTGGACCAATTGTGAGACTCATGAGTGAACTCAATTGGTCCATAAATGGTGATAGCAATCTATGAATGTAGAAATTGGGGAAGCACAAAGGATCCTTAAGGGTCGAAGTGCAGGGCCCCCTGGGGGCCCCCCCATTATAAGATAAGATAAGATAACCGTGCTATGCCCCGGGCGGAAGCCGGACTGGAAAGGACTTAGGTAATTATGGCGATTTACAAAAATATTGACCTGTTGGTGGACAAGGCGTTCTAGAACCTTAGACAGCAAAGAAAGAATACTAATAGGTCTGAAGTGGGAGGGTAGAGTAGGACTAGAGGTTTTGGGGATCGGTATTATGGCCGCTTGGCGCCAACACTCAGGAAAAGTTCCCGTCGCGAGGGAGAAATTAAAAATATGCGATAGAATCGGTATCAGGTATTCAGGTATCCGTGAAGGATCATTCTCCGACTTATTCCATCAGTCCTTTCTGCATTAGATTTAGTGGATTTTATGCTTTTTTCGACTTCCCTGTTAGTAACGGAGAGAAATGTAAAAGCAGGACGTTGGGGGTCGAGATTACTGAGCAGGTATCGCAAAGAAGATGTTTTAGTGAGGGGATTAATAAGAGAAGGTGTTGTGAAATGAACATTTAATAATTCTAGGTCAACGCTAACATGAATCTTTGTCTTATTTTTGCCAATACCAATGGAATTTAGAAAGAACCATGTTTTAGCAGGTTTTCCATTAGAGACAGAGGAGTGTATGTGATGACGCTGCGCATCCCTACACATCCTACTACAACGATTACGAAGCTTTTTGTACCGGTCATGATGAAGTTCAGTTGGATTTTTCCTGAAAGGTAGCTTTGCAGCATTACGTTTATGCATCATTGCCTTTATATCATCAGTGAGCCATGGAGCAGGCATGTGTTTCAATCTCACTGGACGCAATGGTGCGTGTATATCAAATAAGTCAATAAGGATAGTGTTGAAAATTTCTAGTTTCTTATCGATAGTACCAACATTAAACATTGCAGTCCAATCAACGCAACCAAGGTCATATAGAAAGGATTTCGTGTCCATATTATTAAGATTACGCTGCATAATCATGCGAATTTTATACGATAAATATATAAGATCGTGATAAGAGAACGCCTCTGCCGGGAACTGGCCATGATCACTGATGCGTTAAGTAGAAGAGACAATCGCAAGATCCAGCAAGGATGGCTGATAACCAGGTGTTTACGCCACTTAACATCATCTATGGGACAGCAAAACATTATCTGTGGATCGCAACTGGCAACACTACCCTAGAAGGCGGAACTGGTCGTTCACTTCAAATTTAAACGTCTTCCGAGAAGCAACCAATACTTAACTCGACTGTAAAATTCTAAAACGATTGTAAACGGAGAAATAAATAAATTATAATTTAGAAATTAAACGCTTCATTGAAAAGGAACCCTCCTGCCCTAAACATTTGGTCCATCGAGACGGATTTTGAAGATTGAAGCAGCTAAACGAAGATCACTTCATCACCGCAGTAACGGTCAGGTCTTTGTTCCTTTTCTTATCCTAACCTAAACGATTGTGTGCTAAAATCGTGTTAAGTTTCAGTATCGTCTTGGATCGTGTTCGTGGTCGTGTTGCTGTGTCTGGAATATTCAAATTTCCAGCCAAAAAAGCCGTTACTTAAACGTGAGTACTCTTAACTTTTCTAAAAGACCGCTAAAATGATGGATAGTGATAGCATTAAAGTGTCTGTTCCTTCGCATTCTCCTAAGAGAAAGCCAGTAGATGATCTCAGGAAAGTGAGGGGTACTTTGAAGGGCAGATTAACTCAATTCAAAAAATACGTTGAGTCATTTTCGAGTGCTAATTTGACTAAAATTCAAATTGCGGAGATGAAACTACGTATACAGACAGCTAATGACGTGTTCCAGAGATTTCATTTAGTGCAAAGTGATATCGAACTTTATTCTTCGGAAAGCGATATAGCTTGTAATTTAGAATACGTAGAATCGGTTGAATCTGATTATTTCACTAGTATGGCCGTAGCAAATTGTCTTATTGCTAGCGAAAGCAATGATGAACCTGCTCAATATTTAAAAAATACCGTTACTTCAAACGTTAAACTGCCTGAAATTAAATTGCCAAGTTTTGACGGATCATTCGATCAATGGCTTGAATTTAAAAATTCATACGTTACAATGATTCACGAGCGATCCGACCTTAACAATATTCAAAAATTTCATTATCTTAGATCATCACTACACGGAAACGCTCGACAAGTAATTAGTGCTTTAGAGTTCACATCGGCTAATTACATTCATGCATGGGAGCTACTTGAGAATAGATATCATAACACTAGACTACTAATCAGTAACCACGTAAAAGCGTTATTTAATATTGTGCCAATAAAACAAGAATCACCTTTACTCATTAGAAAACTAATCGATACCATATTGCGTAATTTACGGGCGCTTAAAACGTTAGACGAACCTACTCAGTCATGGGACACTTTAGTTATTTATTTAATTGTCACTAAGCTAGACGCCGTAACGGAACGTGAGTGGGAAACGTACAAAGGATCGTTATCTATACAACAATCACACTCTAAAATTAAATTGGAAGATCTGCTTTCATTTCTCAAAAACAGAGCAGACATGCTAGAAATGATTAACGTATCTAGCACTAAGTCAAAAGATAGGCCAGTGTTTCACGAAAATAAAGGTCACAATTTGATCAAAACCACAAATAACGTTCATAGTTTTGTTTCTACAAATAACGAAGGTAACACTAAGTCGAAATCTTCCAATTTAAATAAGAGCGTACGCACTTGCACTTTATGTAATCACAATCACGCACTGTACACATGTATCAGTTTTCTTAATTTATCCGTGAGTGAAAGGCTGAAATTCGTTGAGAGTAAAGGATTGTGTAAAAATTGTTTACGCATAGGGCATGAAGCTAGTGTTTGTCTATTCGGGCCATGTAAACAATGTTCTCGCAAGCATAATAGTTTGCTTCATTTCTTCGATAACACTGCGTGTACGCCGCCGCTGCCGGTCGAACCCGTAGCAAGTCCGAGTGGGGTGCACCAACCATATACGTCATCGTTGCATACGTTATCACTGTCTGCCAAAGCAAATAATTCTACTCGCGGAAACGAGACGTTCGGAGGGAACCGACCGCCGTCGCCCGTATTATTGTGTACTGCGTTAGTAGAGGTGGCAGACAATAAACATGAATACCACACAGCGCGGGCGCTGCTTGATTGCGGCAGCCAGCACTGTTTCGTTTCAAGCGAATTATGTAAACGTCTTAATACGTCTTTTATACAGTCCACTGTTTCTATATCGGGTGTAGGTCAAACTATAACCCAAGCAAATCAATTATGCGAAATACTTATACGTTCTAAACATTGCAATTTTAATACGAAACTCGAATGTTTTGTTTTGCCGCGTATAACAAGCAGTTTACCGGCAGTGAACATCGACGCGAAATTACTAAGCATTCCAGATAATATTGAACTCGCTGACCCTACTTTCAATGTCTCGTCTCAGATTGACTTGTTAATAGGTGCCGACAAATTCTGGGATCTTATAGATACGAATTTTATACGTTTGCCTTCGGGTCCTTATTTACGCGAATCTAAGTTAGGGTGGCTATTGTCGGGGCCTATGTACACAAAGAATTTGCGCATTAATAATCAAATTTGAACGCTCACAAGAGTATAAACGAAAATATTGCGAATTTATGCAAGAGTACATAGATTTAGGGCATATGGTGAAAATCGAACCACCAATTCAGCCTCATTATTATCTTCCTCATCATGGTGTAGTGAGGGAAAGCAGCAGCACTACAAAATTGCGCGTAGTGTTCGATGCTAGTGCCAAAACGAGCTCAAATAAATCACTTAACGACATCCAGCTACCTGGTCCAGCGTTGCAAAACGACATTTTCTCAATTCTCTTGAGGTTTAGACAATACAAATATGTCGCTTGTGCCGACGTTGAGAAGATGTTTCGCCAAGTGAGCATACAACCTGATCAGAGAAAATTACAGTTGATACTTTGGCGCGATAATCCTACTAGTTCGTTAGACACGTATCAGTTAAAAACTGTCACCTACGGAACCGCATCAGCACCTTATTTAAGTATGCGGTGCTTACGTCAGCTAGCAGCTGAATGTGGAGACGACGTCATATCTCGCACCATCAACGATGACTTTTTCGTGGATGACCTGATAACGGGCCATGACGATCAAGCCGCTTTGATCGAAATTTGCGAAAAAACATCAAAGGTTTTAAAGAGCGGTGGGTTTCTATTACGTAAGTGGACATTTAATTCGGATGTAGGTAACAGAAGTGATACTGAACAATACCTCATAGGCGAGCATACACAAAATAAAACGCTAGGTTTGGGTTGGTTGAGTGATTCGGATCAATGGTACTTTACTACCGAGGTAGAAAATAATTATAATACAAGTACGTTAACTAAACGTGTAATGCTTTCCGTAATATCACAAATCTATGACCCGTTAGGTCTCATTTCACCAGCGGTTATAATACCTAAAATATTATTACAAAAGCTGTGGATATGTAAAATAGATTGGGACACTACTGTGCCTCCAAGTATCGCTAAGGAATGGGATAGTTTTATAAAACCCTTACACGTATTGCCTACGTTGCGCATTCCCCGTGGAGTGTTGAGTGATAATCCAGAACAAATTGAACTTCATATATTCACTGACGCGTCGCAAACAGCCTACGGTGCCTGTGCATACGTTCGTACATATAATAGTAACGATATCAATAGCGTATCAGTGCATTTATTGTGTGCAAAAAGTAAAGTTGCGCCATTAAAGCCTATTAGTATTCCCCGCTTAGAACTTTGTGCAGCATTAGTTGGGGCAAAGCTATACGAAAAAATAAAAAAATCGTTACGTTTAAATTTTACAAAATCATTTTTCTGGTCAGATTCGACTATAGTTATCGGTTGGCTACGAATGCCACCTCATGCGCTCAAAACATTTGTACAGAACCGTGTGGTAGAAATTAATGAACTGACTGGTGACTCAGTTTGGTTACACGTTAGCAGTGAGAACAATCCAGCCGATTTAGTATCCCGCGGACAATATCTCGACTCGTTAATAAACAACAAGCTGTGGTGGCACGGTCCAACGTTTTTGCATAGTCTCGAATCATTAAATACGGAATTTACAATTCCAGATCAATTACCCGAATTAAAGTCAATTACAATTATTAATTTAACTAGTTCATGTACAGAAAATAATTTAATTCAATTCGATAAATATTCCTCATATAATAAATTATTAAGAACATTCGCATACGCTTTGCGTTTCATTCACAATGTGCGTACGCGCAACAAGCAAAGCTGGCAAACCGGTTCTTTATCAGTAAGTGAGCTCAACGCGGCGAAATGTTTGTTAGTACGGCATACGCAAATACAATCATTCCCGGATGTTTATGATTGCTTGAGTAAAGGTAACTCACTAAAAACAATTAAAAGTAAACGAATATCTGGACTAAACGTATTTATCGACTCTAATAATATTATAAGAGTTGGGGGACGATTGAAAAACTGCACAGAATTTTCATTTAATAAAAAACATCCAATACTTTTGTGTAGTAAGCATCCATTTACGAAGTTGTTGATCAGGCACGAACACCTACGTTTATTACACGCCAGCCCTCAGCTGCTTTTAGCTTCTATTCGTGAATGTTGGTGGCCGCTGAGCGCTCGAAATTTGGTAAGGAGGATCGTTCGTGAATGCGTAACGTGTACGCGAATGAGAGGTAAAACTCTCGTACCTATTATGGGAGATTTACCTAAGGATCGACTTGATGCTGGGTTCTCGTTTCAAAGAACCGGAGTCGACTATGCCGGTCCGGTATATATTTTAAATAAAAAGGGCAGAGGTTCTCGTCTAACTAAAGCCTACATATGTGTATTTGTATGTTTTTTAACTAAAGCTGTGCACCTGGAACTCGTTACTAGTCTGTCTTCTAAAGATTACATATTAAGTTTAAAACGGTTTATAAGTCGAAGAGGTAAACCTGATATTATCTACTCAGATAATGGCAAAAATTTTGTTGGTGCGGAAAAGGAATTGCCATTATTTTTTGAAAATAATTCAAATGATATTGTGGATTACGCAGCAAACAATAGCATTAAATTTAAATTCATTCCACCATACTCTCCTCATTTTGGCGGACTTTGGGAAAGTGGGGTACGATCGTGTAAGTATCACCTTAGACGTATCGTTGGTAACGCTAGGTTAACCTACGAGGAATACAGCACGATCTTGGCACAAATCGAAGCCATACTAAATTCTCGTCCGCTTTCTCCCCTTTCCTCAGATCCCTCAGATCTTAATCCCTTGACACCAGCTCACTTCCTTATAGGCCGATCGATGACTGCGCCTGCAAGTACTGATCTTACCACTGTCTCCGCTGCATCTTTATCACGCTACGACAGAATCGAGCAGCTGCGTCAGCACTTCTGGCAGCGTTGGTCTAAGGAGTATGTCGCAGAGCTTCAGACGAGAACAAAATGGAAGACGGAGGGAGAAGACATTGCTATTGATAGTCTTGTACTGGTCAAGGAGGACGGTGTACCACCATTCAAATGGAAGATGGGGCGTATAGTACGCGTTTATCCTGGGAGTGATGGAGTACGAAGAGTTGCAGATATACGCACTTCTACTGGAATCATTCGTCGGGCATTTTCTAAGATTTGTCCACTACTGCAGCAACAAGATTGAAGTAAGCGATTAACTCGTTGGAAGATGGATCTTCCAAGGCCGGGGCCATGTTTACGCCACTTAACATCATCTATAGGACAGCAAAACATTATCTGTGGATCGCAACTGGCAACACTACCCTAGAAGGCGGAACTGGTCGTTCACTTCAAATTTAAACGTCTTCCGAGAAGCAACCAATACTTAACTCGACTGTAAAATTCTAAAACGATTGTAAACGGAGAAATAAATAAATTGTAATTTAGAAATTAAACGCTTCATTGAAAAGGAACCCTCCTGCCCTAACACCAGGAAAATTATGTGTTGCATTTAGTGGGAGAATATGTAGGTTGCAGGAATCTACTACTGAACGCAATCTTGCGGATCTGGAGTTTTGTTTTAAGATGCAGGTATTAAAATCTCCCATAATTATTGTATGGTCAGTTGTTGGAACCAAAGCTTCTAGTATGGATTCGAATTTGTTGAAGTAGTCGATATGAAGATTAGGGCAGTAAAATACCCCAAGAAGTACCTTTGTGTGTCTTAACAAAACTTCGATAAACAGGTGCTCAGATGTCCCCAAATAAGGCAATGGTGACTTATCAACAATTTTAAAAGGAAAGTTACTTCTAAGATAAATGGCGACTCCATCACCACCCTTGTCAGTTCTATCATTGCGGATAAGGTAAAATCCGGGAAGAGAATAGGACGTGGATGAGAGACAAGGCTTTAAGAACGTCTCCGAGACCAGGATGGCGTGAACATTCGGGTTAATCGAGAAAGTTGCTAGCAAGTCAGGGTAATGCGCAGGTATACTTTGAGCATTAATATGCACTACATTGAAATTTTTTCCATAGGGCGATAAGCTTGACTGCACAAGATCACACAAAGATTCAGGTAAGCTATGGAAACTACAGTCTGATGACGACGTTACGGATTGAAAGCTGGACAGGTCATCATCACTCACATCACTAAAAATAAACAAAACAAATTGTCGCACTACGCCAGCAGTGTGAGAAAATTTACAAGAAAAATATGCATAAATAGATAACTAATGCATGCAAGTCATCTACTACTAATAATACAAAACAAGCAATATAACAATAATATCCCACATTACATAAGCTCGATTAACTAAAGTAATAAGTTATTAGCATATATTTTATTTGATAACAGGGGACAAAGAAAGGCAAACAATTTAAACTAAGTCAAAAACCATGCCAAAAAGGCTGTAAATACATAAATAAGCACTAAAATTGTTATAAAAATACTAGGTGCAAGAAAACATTACCAACTAAGCTAAACGCTTAAACATTAAAAAGGAATTATTAAGCATTTCATAAAGTACCGGTTAATACAAAAGCGGTTTTAATACAAAATTAGCTTTATGATTTTGCATCCCTTGCTATACTATTATATTTCTAAAAAGTGCTCAATGTTACTGTTGTCGAGGAAAAAAAAGTTCTGACAGTGACATCATGACATGACATGTTGTGCTCGACCGAGATATTAAGGTAAGAAGCCACTTTACCTTAAAATTGAATTGAATTGACTCAGACAAAATAATAACCTAACTGCCTTTAATCAATTAACTAAAAACAAAATAACTGCCATCAGTAAAAATAAGCAGATACAAAAAGTATGTATATACAGCAAGAAACAAAGGAGTTGTTGAGTAAAACGCGCTTATATGACTATACAACACAATGTCCTAAATTGAGAGATTAATGTATGGGATTGAAGAGTGATTAATATTGTAATGTGAATCATTATTCTACAGACATGGCTACAAATTCTTCCATGGTTTCGAGTCTGTGTCTCTTGCCATCTTGTTGTTTGATGTGTATGAAACCATTTGCAGTCCAACAATTAGTGATACCGTACTTTTGTCTAGCAGCCATAAAAACACTGTGTCGAGACTTAGTCAAGAATTCGGAGAGTGACTTTGGATCCCTTGAGCATAGCTTTATTTTTCCAAAGCCCTGTCCTTACTGAAGCCTCGGAGAACTTCACAACTATGGGTCGTGGCTTACTATCATGGGACGCCTGTTTGCCCATCCGATAGCTAGAAACAATGCTACTAGCGGAGAAATTTTGTACCTTACATTTTGTAGATAAAGTGAAGACCACAGTGGTACAAGTATCTTCACCTGCTTTTTGAGGGACACCATGGACAAGAAGCATCTTTCTGCGAAAATGCATTTCTGTGCGATCCATGCTGCATTGTAGACTGGTGATTTGAGACCGTAATGTGGGATATTATTGTTATATTGCTTGTTTTGTATTATTAGTAGTAGATGACTTGCATGCATTAGTTATCTATTTATGCATATTTTTCTTGTAAATTTTCTCACACTGCTGGCGTAGTGCGACAATTTGTTTTGTTTATTTTTAGTGATGTGAGTGATGATGACCTGTCCAGCTTTCAATCCGTAACGTCGTCATCAGACTGTAGTTTCCATAGCTTACCTGAATCTTTGTGTGATCTTGTGCAGTCAAGCTTATCGCCCTATGGAAAAAATTTCAATGTAGTGCATATTAATGCTCAAAGTATACCTGCGCATTACCCTGACTTGAAATTCAGTGTTAAGTGCTGAAATAGAATTTGGGCTCTTACGTGTTGCTTGCTTTAATTCAGCCTGGAATTCCGCCATCTTTTTGTCAAATTGTTTCTCCAAGTTGATCATATTGACTTCAATCTGTGACTGATTCATTTTGATTTGGTATTTAGTAGTGATGTGGGAAATGTAAAAGGAGATTAAACACTGCAGGCGAGTAGTACTTACTTAGGCTTCAAAATTGTGCATAAATAAGTGATTAAAAACTACAAATAATATTATAAATTACAAAAATAAATGGAGCGAAAAATTTATGATGTTTACTTGGCATCTACCCTCGAGAAAAAAAAAATAAAAAAAATAATAATACAAATATATAATAATTTTTTATATTATAAATTAAATATTCTTCGCACCCGAGAACAATTGATTGAAGGGCTCACCAATCGATAGTGATAAAAGTGCATGCGATCTTTGCGTTCTCTTCAAAAATTATTAATTTGAAATGAAATTGTTAAACAGCACTTATTTGTGTGAATCAATTCACAATGCATAATATATTATGGTGATTTAATATATCAGTAGACAAATATGTAGCATCTTCGAAGCGTCTGGTCGAATATTGTACGGAAAAAGTTTACATAAACTTTACAAAATACTTCTTAGCGCCACGAACGAGAATAGTGCTAATTACTACGCATACTCAGAGGTTGTAACTTTTTCGCTACGAGCACTACAAGTGCTACAAAAATTTTACACCAGCTTAATTCAATTACATCAAATCAAGCTGTTGGAACAGCAGCCCCCGTAGCACGTCCACCAAAACACGATATGATAAAGCGATTTATAGCGGTAAACTGTCAAAATACGACGAAACCCTATTGTATTTTGACAGTTCACCGCGATAAACCGTTTTATCATATCGTGTTTTGGTGGACGTGCTAGGGGGGCAGGTGGCAGTGGGCAGGACACATCGCTCGTAGGACTGACGGCTGTTGGGGTGGAAAGGTCCTTGAGTGGCGGCCGCGTACCGGGAGACGCAGTGTTGGTAGGCCCCCCACAAGGTGGACCGACGATCTGGTGAAGGTCGCGGGAAGCCGCTGGATGCGGGAGGGGCAGGACCGATCGGTATGGTGATCCTTGGGGGAGGCCTATGTCCAACAGTGGGCGTCTCTTGGCTGAATGATGATGATGAAGCTGTTGGAAGAACTTACTAGGACTAGTTGTCTTTCCCACAGAAAATTACTCCAGAAAACTGTATTCAAAAATATAATACAAGAATATCTGAAACTGTATATATTCTGCAAGACACGTTTGACGATGTGGTTGTAATAATTAAAAAAATATTTTTAATTTCGTCAGAAAGAGACTCAATGATGAGCAACCGCTCCGTTGTTGTTTCACAAATTTGCAACATGTTGTATTCCCCCCCACCCTAGTAATCAGTGATCTAATGCACCGCAAACTTACTACTACTTTTGCAAAATTACCGAAACACCATTACGAAGTTTGTACTTAATTTAGCGAATAATTTTATGTGACAACAGGACAGTTCTCGGAGCTCGTTACCAATACTGGAGGAAAGGAAAACTGGAGCAAATGAAATTGAAAGAAAAGTAATCAAATAAGGAGCACGCTATTGCAATATTTAATGAAGTAGAGAGTACGCACGGATAAAAACTGTACCTAAAAACGTTACTAAATGTTTGGCTGGAAGATAATACTGAATCTAAATTTTCTTCCGATAATAACATACTGTCATTAGGTACACGAAAGTACATGAAACCTGTTTGATTAATAAGTCCATGCATGAAACATTCATCTTTATGTCATCCGATATTTAGATGTCAACAAGTCGACATGGAATTTTAGTTGTTCTACAAATTTGTAAATCAGCTAGAGAAACTAATACGAAAAAGTTACGTGAATTTAAGTTATTGAGTTAAAGATACTGGACTGCTGCGTGGTATTGTTACCCATTGAATTTGTGCAGCAAAAAGTATAAATCCGTACAGCGAACTTTTATACGGGATTGAAAATAAAAACATTTACAATTATCTAGGCTATACTCGTATCCCTGGGTTGGGAAGCCCGGGTCCTGCATTGCATCGGTTGCCGCCAGTCGCTGATCCCCTGGATGCCCCGGGGGATCACCGGCCTCCCCTTTTTGGGGAGGTGAGAGGGGCTCGCCATAGGCGAGCAGGCGCCGACGAGGTCGTGGATGTGTTCATTCGAGTTCCCATGACCTTGTCCGGCAGCGACGCGGCCTTCCTCGGCGTGTCTTCTTCTGATGAGGAGGACACGGCGATGATGGACGTGCTTGCGCCAAGGCGTATGTGAGGGGCATCGGTGGGTTTTAGTCGGTAGGCCGCGGTTCCTGGCTGGCACTCTGCCCCCAGGGGCCGCGGAGAGTTCGACATAACCCCGCGCCTTCCCAAGCGCGGGGTATGCGTAATGCATTTCCCACCGAAAAAAAAAAAAAAAAAAAGGCTATACTCGTATTCAGTGATTTAATCAAAATTGTTAAATATTGTACTTGTTATTGTAATCACTCAGCATCCGAATCTATAAGCTGCTTTTAATGTTCCGAAATCCACCACAAAGTATGCGTCACCATTTGAGCTACAGTAATCTTACGATCTTGGCTGTATTCAGATTGTAAATTAAAAATCTCAGAGTAAGCAAAAAGGATGGCTGATGACTATCAAATTACATCTGCGGGTTCTGAATATTTGGATGATACTGTACATAACGACTTGAGAATTGACTTGTCTCTTGAAATTCGTTCCTTCTGCAAAGGATTGTTGTTACATATTTTATGACGTCCACGAATATCATATGGGAAAGCTGATTTGAAATCAACCCTGGGCTCATATTACTATGATGATTGAATGAAAAGTATGATGGACAGGACTTCAAGTTGAAGGCTTAGTTGAACCGCAAAGATCAAGAGCGTTGGAGTAGTAATTAATCCTGCTAAGTTTGTATTTGGTCAAAGTGAGATTGAGTTCCTTACTTACTTAGTCTCTCCTCAACTTGTGTTGTGGTAGGGAGTCAGTCCAGGTTGACTGACTATTTGCGACTTTAATTTTCTTTCGAGAACCCATATCTCATCTGCAGATCACACTCTGCCACTGCATAACTCAAAATACAACAGTGGTGCAATAACATAAAGTTTTCTTGAGTCCCGAAGCAAAATGGTGACAACCTTGCGACAATGGTGACAAATTAGAAATCTGTTTATCAAACTAGGACATTAACTTGACTAATACAATAGAGTTGCCCATAACCGGGATGGTTTTCAGCTCCCCCAGACTAGTGATGTTCGTTTTACTTTGAAGTCAGCACGGGACTACTGGTTGCAACGGCTTATGTCCGGCATGGGTTCACAACAGCTGATATTGAGTCGTCCAATCCACTTCATGTTAGATCATGTTAAGAGCGGTGCTTACGTCAAGGAGCATCTAACTCCCGTCAATAGGCATCAATTCACCATTCCCAGCAGGTCGGCATCAAGGTGCAGTGGAAAAATATCTAGACTCGGGGGTTTTTTTTTTTTATTACTAATTTAACACTCCACAGACTCGTGGTCCGTGCTCTTTTCATGGAATCTTCTCATTGTGATCTATTTTATTATAATTATTATATTAAGACTTACGACTACTTTTTACTCCTAATCTAAGGTGAGTTGCGCAACTCAATCAATTTAAAAATTTAAATATATATCTTAATAATATCTATTTATACTTATCTTATATATACTTAATTATACTCAAATATATATCTTAATAATATTATACTATATGTTAATAATTTATGTATGGACTATTTCATAAGATTTGGTCAGTTAGTATACTCGTATTTGGCATAATATATGTTACGTTTTTTTTTTTTTTTAGTTACACCAAGGTCGCTCCGCTTGATAGGGCCCTGAGCACCATTTTTTTATTGTATTCCATGACCACTTCATCTGTTGCTATGCTGGGAAGGGCAATGAGACCTCTAATTGCGTCGTCCTCCTTCAACTCCCGGTAGAAGTAGGTGCAGGATACCGTGTGTCTGGTAATGGCAACCACCGCGTGAGGGACACTATCGTGGACAGGGTTCTTCCTTTCTGCTCCTCTGAGCACAACCACGTGATCGTACGTTAGTCCCTGTGCTTCGTGGATCGTCAGCAGTCTAGATTGTTCTCCGGTGCCGAACGACTCGGGGGGGTTGTATACTTGCACTAAGGAAGATCCAGCAGCTAAAATCCGAAGTGAGCAAGACATTACAAATACTTTTGGATCAAAGTTGGTTTGAATTCTTGAGTATGTAATAAAAATGTTTGCCAGGAAGACACTCAATACCAAAGTCGACTGCACGGGTATCACTATGTGAGTTTTGAGTCTGCCACTATGCAGCGGATGCTTGTTCCGGTTCGAATGGTACCTAAGTCAAAAAATTACATTTACTAAGTACTTTACATGTTACGTCACGAGTTGGCAATGTACATTGCGGTCCTGGAAGGCGTTTTAGATTTGCAAACCTTATGGTGACCAAGTGGTCAATAGGCGACTGTAGCCACTTACCATCAGGTAGGCAGCCTGTTTATTTGCCAATAAAGTTCGAACTATTAATAAATATTCAAAATCTAGAAACCTACAATGCAACAATATTAAGTGTATTTTACCACTACTAACAATTACCACTACAGTTTATTCAGAATCAAGAGCTGCACTCTTCGAAATACAGTCTGGAGCGTATTCTTTTTAAACTAGCAAAACATGTAGCTTACCACAAAATTTTTATTTGACATTATTCAGGCGAGCCGCTTTCATCGGAATATATCAAAAGCAAAGTTTTCCGTGCACTCACGCGAGTCCACGCGAGGCCTATTGTCCTGATCCGGCGATACACAGTTCTGATACTGCGCACTCACGAAGTTCTAACAAAGGGGACAAAACTAACTTGCACGGGAAACTAAAAGCGTGAATCCTTCCTGAAGTTGCGCATTATCATAATGGCGCGCCCACTACCGAGGTTCGTTACTATCCGGCCACGACCCTGAGGTTTGTAGCGGAAACTTTGAATTGAAGCCATGAGAAATGTCATCAATCTTCTGCGTTTAACGACACGAGAGCAGTTACTTTTCTGATCTTAGCAACAATACGCCTATTACGTCACCACGGCACTGTGCATTAGTGGAGAGCACTAGAAGAAGGTATACCATGAGCAGTTGAGGTTGGCTTTGGTTACGTCAGCTGTTATTCACCACCATTATCTAACACCATTACTTCATTTTTTTATGTGTGATTTTGTATCTTCTTTGAAAATCCTACTAATATTATAAATGTGAAAGTGTGGATGTTTGGATGTTAGTGCTAAATAAATTGAAAAATGACGAATAAATCAATAAAGAACTTCCCGCCCAAGATGAAGATTTTTTCTTTATTGATTTTTTCATTAATTCACTTTACATTACCATTACTTCACCTAAGACTGACAATAATAACACTGTCAACAACATTGTTGTGTTGCGACAATTGTGACGAGAAAACCCATTTCCTCTCCTTTTGAAGATTCTAGGTGATGCTTGCTTTCGTGGAGTCCTATTATCGTTTGCCGTCAAGTGATATAAAGGCAATATTCTAGTTGTCAATCTTAAAAAAGTCAAGTATTTCTAGATTATAGAATCAAGAAATCTATCGGCATTTTAAAATTCTAACACGCATATCGCTGTCGCTTATCGTTGTCGCATATCGCTGTAACTAACCATTAAGTTGACTTTTATGGCCCGACCGGAAGTTCGGCGGTCCGTCCGTTTTGTGGCGTAGTTATTGCAGTGTCGCTTGTTTTCTTGAAATTAAGATTTGCGTGAAACCAAAATTTCTGCTTGTCGTCTGTTTCGCGTTTTCGGTTGCACTCGAAAGGATTTCACTACACTACAGTTAGTACGTTACAGAAAACATGATGTACTTAGAGTAATTTTAAATATAATGGTAATAACAAGCATAAAGTTATTGCAAATATTAATTTTAAAAGTTTACGTATTGATGTGTCACCGCAAACCTTTTTTATTTTTTATTGGAAATCTAAATAAATATGATTAAACTCGGCCAAACGAAGGTTTCGCTTACCCTTTAAATTTCGCTAATTTCTTATCTAACTCTTCTCCTATCTCATATATACATGTGTAAAGTTACGGTCTGTAACTTTACACTTTCACAAGGCATTAACAGTTGTTGTCTCAATAAAACAAGATTAAAAATCTTCGTGTACACTTCATTGGGTCTTTGCAAGGATTATCGTCTTATTATTGTCTGTGTGTAATTAATAATTATATGTCTATATAGGTATGTTAAATACCCTTCCTTTTTCTTGGCATATATCGCTGGCAACACCTCAAAATTTTCTACCCTAACTTAATGGTTGACCGGTAGATGCCCTAAGGCTTTAAGTCCACCAATCGCATATTTTTTTTACTGTGCAATAAATGGTTAAAATAAATAAAAAAGAATAATCCCTATATTATTTTGCCGCCGAACAAAATAAATATTTAAAAGTGGCATCACAACACTGACATATTGTCGTCTGCAGACAAACTAGTCGCTATGTCTCCTCTACAGGGCTATTAATCACACCCTGTTCCCGAGCAGCTAGGGTCCGAGTCCTCGAAATCCTCGGATGACCTTCGTGTGAAGATGACTTGGTAAAATAATGGCGGCATTGTGCGCGCGACGCTATTGTGAATTTTGTGTGCCTCGGAACTCGCTGTACAACTTGTTTGTACTTAATTAGTGCGAACGCACACGACAGCTATTTTCGCCTATCGGTCACACTATTGGTGACCGATTTTTTGGCGAAAATGAAACATAAATGGAGTTCTACGTTGCAACACACACGAACTACAAAAAGTCGCCAAAAAAAGTATCAGTGAATCTCGGCCCTGTTATCGGCGAAAAATGCAACGTTCGTAAAAATGTATGCCTGCCTACTCACCGATCGACAGTTCGCCGCTTGCATTTGCTTAATAAGAAAGAACATGTCATTGCTTGGTGATGGATGTACCAAACACCTGTCAAATTCATTATATCCATGACGTGTACTTCTAATCTCTCGATAACCACAGACAAAGTGACAGACAGTGAGCGCTGAATCGGTCAATTCTGCTGTTGGCAGGGATCACATATCTAATAAAATTCTAAAATTCTGCATATCTTCATTACCCCGCTCACATCCATTTAAAAAAAAATGTTTGTGTGATTGCCAAAATGTTTGAAAATAAAAACTATTGCTACTTCGCTATATAAATTCCATGCTTTCAAGAAATCAGTTTGGAATTAAATCGAAACTTTCTACAGCGGACGCTGTGCATCAGCTCACTAATTATTGAGTATAGGAACTTGATAGTGACGTTGGGAATATTTCTCGACCTAGCCAAAGCTATTGATACAGTTTCTGTTGCCATTCTATACGGAAGATTGAGTCATTAGGTATAAGAGGCACTTAACTAATATTATTTAAACGTTATCTGAAAGGCCGCACGCAACGTGTGAGAATCGATAGTGTTGTCAGCTCTGAATTAAACAATACCTCTTTTGGTGTTCCCCAAGGAAGTATATTAGGCCCGACTTTATTTTCGATTTACATTAATCATACCATATGCTGACGACACTGCTTAATTTTTTCTCTGCAAACTCAAAGGATTGTATATAAATGTGCGCAGTATTGTAAGCTTAATTGGCTTCAGCATCATTTACTAACGTTAAATGCTGATAAAACAAAAT
Organism: Schoenobius gigantellus; assembly: GCA_963935595.1. Classification (NCBI taxonomy): domain Eukaryota; kingdom Metazoa; phylum Arthropoda; class Insecta; order Lepidoptera; family Crambidae; genus Schoenobius; species Schoenobius gigantellus. The sequence continues at coordinate 5,256,943 of OZ012544.1, read as the reverse complement.
ATATACCGGGTATAAGTGACGGTGTCCCATTACTTATCACAGTGAGTTCAGACCAATGTTAATATTTGTTTAACGATGTTTATTTTTCCCGGAAAAGCTTTTAAAGCGAAAAATAAGGAGTTATCATTTTTAATTTTTATTCATGTCATTGCATTATGTCATGGGGTGGAACCGCTAAATCGCTGTTAATAACTGTTGAGAGAGCACAATAAAGGTATCTAAATTTCGCACCTTTATTTACCCTGCGCAACTTTTATATAAGAATTGTGAAGTATTAACTGTAAGACAATTATTTACAATCAGCACAATTATCAAACAGCACTCTACACTTACTTTTAGCACTGAAATTAGAAATTAAAAAGACGTAAAGATTTTGTTTGCTCGCAAAATATAGGAACTTAACACTTTTTTGCACCGAATTCCTTTATAACAGAGTAAACGCAAAACTGAGTATATTATACAGTTGTACCTATTATAAACCTAAGAGACTTCTTCAAGAATACTCTGCAAAATATGTCTTACGAAGATACAGAAAAATTATTAATAGTAGATAAGTAATTTGCATTGTCTGTTTCTAGTGTTTGTTGTGTATCATAATAATAATCCTTATGTAGCTATTATTAACCCAGATTCCCCTGAAACTATTTTTTGTATTTTTTTAAATTCCTTTTAACATGTTTTTTTTATGTATATAAGAGTAGAAGTCCAGGAAAAATAATGAAAAAATAATGAAATAAAAGGAAAGTATTCTTTAATAATAAAAAAAACATAAATTACTCGAACTATACATCCACTGAACAAAAGAACGCCTATGAGGCATTTCATCTCACTGATTGTTACATTACTCATTTTGTTTTTCTAATTTGTATATTCATATTTACTAAGAGTTCAAAGCATTTCTCATTTTTCATTCAAAATAAAACAGCGGTGACTGTAAGTTTTTCTGGGCCTGCACAGGACGCCATTCTGGAAGTAGAATACCAATATATACCAATGGAGTAATTTCGCTGCGCGTCGGTCGGTAATGAGCGTCGGTGGCGCTGTGGACTCGGAGAGCGTCGGTGGCGCTGTGGACTCGGCATTTGCCTTCCAATCGGGGGGTCTGGGTTCGAGACCCGCCATGTACCAATGTGTTTTTCGTTTCGAATTTCATATGTACATTTGTCTGACGCTCCTACGGTGAAGGAAAACATCGTGAGGCAACCTGCATACATTTGCGAAGTAATTCAATGATGTATGTGAAGTCGACCAATCCGCACTGGGCCAGCGTGGTTGACTAAGGCCTAATCACCCCAACATAGGGTAGGCTCGAACCCCTCGGTGGGGACGTATATGAGCTGTGATGATGATGATGATGAATTTCTCCATGCTTGGAGAATGAGAGAAGTGCTTGGAGATGGAGAAGATGTGACCTCAAGTTCCACAAATCGTTTCTTACATAGGTAATAATGATAACGGTACTTCATCTTCGTCCTCAGAATTCTCATTGTCATCGGAATATACATTTGCTTGAGCTGTCAACTAGAACCTAAAAAACCATAATACACAAATAGTAATAAGTCTACATAAGTATTAGTTATATATATTTAGGAACATGGACATAGGCAGGCCACATATTATGTAGAAGCGAAGATGGCCGTTGGATCCGGAAGATCCTTGAGTAGAGACCACGCACTGGCAAGCGTAGTTTGAGATGCCCTCCGACAAGATGGTAAAATGTCCGGGGCTGCCATGCTGACCTCATATGATTACGCATGGCAGGGAGGATTGGCGCAGTTGAGGGGGAGGGGGGTTGTTATGTCGAGCACTGCACGAAAACAGGCTGAAATTGGGACAGAAAACTTTAAAAATAATGATTTCACAAACAAACCTGGAAAATTGTTCAATGTCACAACCTCTTCATCGCCAGAATCCTCATCTATCACATCCGCAATGGCATTATCAGGAGGTAAAATTACTAAACTTCTTGGCAACTCATCATCCTCATCAAAGCATTCGAGTTCCCCGATGATTACATTTAAACGCAAAGGTTATTTTATGCGATATCTGGGAAAAGAAGTAGGATGTGTATTCCCCTACTAGGCGTTTTAACGCCCACGACAGTATTGTCAAGAAATCAGATGAAAATAACCTAAAAAAATTGTTTATTGTTTTCTTATTTTCTAGCTTAAACATGTGAAATTATGATCAACAACAAATCTTATTAAATTGTTAAAAAAGTAAGTGAAAACTCACCTTTTTGAACCCATAATACTAGTTATTTATTCCTCTTAGCAAAAAATAGCAAAAAGAAAAATAATACATATTACAAACATTAAAATTTCGTTACTAATGAGCGCACAAAGAATGTTTCTAACGTATAAATACAGAAACAACAAGTAAAACAAAAAAATATGAACGCAATTTGAGGGTAGATTTAAATGTTTTGGGCGTTATAACGGCCAGTAGGGGAATCTGGGTAATGTTATTGATTTTGCATTTGATTCTCCGTATTTTTAATTCTGTATTTGTTTGCCTGAAACACGGGTTAATCCTAGTTCAGGCTCACGGTTATATTTTTCCTATATAATTTAATCTTGCCTTGACTGTAATGTTGTAAAATGTTACCTATATGTTACTGAAATAAAGATTTATTTATCATTTATTTTATAAGAGTTGTTGGTGGAAAAATTGTCCCGATTATCGGCTCAATTTTTCCGACCGCCTCAATGCATACGTTTAGCACTTAACGGTGGCCGACTTTTTGTAGAGTTCGTGTGCGTTGCAACGTAGAACTCTATCGACCGTTTGCACCAAATTTACGTTTTACGATTTCGTAAAAGTAACAATATAAATACGTAAGAATTACACCATAATCTAGTTTCAATTGTAGTTTTATTTTATTATTTACGTTTAAAAAGGTTAAGTGTACGGCGCGAATCATATATTTAATAGTGAAACGACCTATTTTTTGGTATTAAGTTGTTTGTTACTTTTTACGAAATCGCATAACGTAAAACTTGGTGCAACCGGCTGTACATGTTTCATTTTCCACCGTCAATATGGGTCACCGACAGTCGGTCGTGTGCGGTTGCACTTATGTCGGCTTAGAAAAACCCCTCTCTAAGCACGTAATCAGGGCGCGTAGCCAAAGTAACTTAGCGTTCGTTTCATTTATACGTTCTGAATTGAATTTTGAATTGAATTAGAATTTTTTATCGGTAGCTTAACATCCTGGGGTGGGCACTAAACCATACTGGGGTGGGCAGTGCTCACCCCCCTCCATATACACCTATCGTAGACACGAGGACATAAAAGGAGATTCGTGATGTGGAACCCATACATTTTCATCTTTTTTAAGAGTACTGTAAAGTGACAACTCATAGCTCGAGTATGCACATTCAAAAATGCAGTTTGTTGCACACCGCTTAGAGTTGAAAGTCCGAGGCAAGTGCCTACATTTCATATTAAAATGTTGTTTCGGGCGATAACTGTTTTACCCCCCTAAACCTTATGGTTTTGTAACGTTGATAACAATACGCAGAAATGAGTGGCGGTTTCGATATTCAATTTGATTACTGATAAAGAACTTTAAGCGCCGTTAAGTCTTCACATGCCGTTATAAACAATTGACAGGCTCAGATTTAATACAGAGAATTACCCTTGTCTAATTATATTCATGTCCGTAAGCTTGTTAGTTGTAGTAGCGAAATTCGTAATGTAAAATAAAACTTATTTTCAATTACCATTTAGTCTCATCGGCATTGTAATACTGCGATGCGATACATAAGAATTTTGGTACCTACACCTGCGAAGACATTCAAAGTTGTAACTGAAGTCGACCAATCCGCACAGTGCCAACGTGGCAGACTAAGGCTTTAGGCCTTAATCAGCCACGTTGGCCCAGTGTGTTGACCCTATCTTAGGGTATGCTCTAGCCCCTCGGTGGGGACATATATGAGCTGTAGTGATGATTATGCCAAGAATTTATTTATTTATAATCTTAATTTGTAGTTTGTATGATTAAATTTGTATTCAGTTTATTTTTTTTTATGGGATAGGGGCAAGCGAGCAGACGTATCACCTGATTTACCATTGTCCATGGGCGATTACCGTCGCCCATGGACACCCGCAACCCCAGAGGAGTTACAAGTGCGTTGCCGGCCTTTGAGGTGGGAATACGCTCTTTTTTTGAAAGTTTGAAGGTCGTATCGGTCCGGAAATACCGCAGGCGACAATTCGTTCCAAAGTTTGACTGTGCGAGGCAGGAAACTTCGAGAGAAACGCACAGTTGTGGACTGCCAACCATCTAAGTGATAGGCATGGATTTTTTGCCGCGTGGAACGATGGCGGAAAGAGGCGGCAGGTATAAGTCCGAACAATTCCTCGGAGCATTCCCCGTAATAAATATGATAGAAGTTGCATAGCGAAGCGAGATCTCTACGCAGCGCCAAGGTATCAAGCCGATTTGAAATTTCCTGGCGGTTGACGGTTCGAGTCGCTCTCCGTTGAATGCGGTCCAGTAGGAGAAGTTGGTATTGGGGTGCCCCAGCCCAAAGATGAGAACAGTATTCCATATGAGGCCGAACCTGCGCCTTGTAAAGCTGAAGGCGGTGCGCCGGAGTGAAATACTGTCTCGATTTGTTGAGCACACCAAGCTTCTTAGAAGCTAATTTAGCTTTAATAATAATAAATAAAATTAATTTATTTCAGGTAATATACACCCATAACCTCTTTACCCTCTAAGTGACCACGGAACTGGACTTCGCTCGATATGTCGACACCAAGGATCCCAATATTGGCTGAGGCAGTTAGGGGAATGCCCTGAAAGCGAGGAGATACGACAAATGGTATTTTCTTTGCGGTTTTTTGGAAATAAACTCTTTTTGTTGCTATCTGAGGCATTTCATTGCGAAAGCAACATACACCATTGTTCTTGTGCAACGCAGTCTACACTCCTACGAGTATATAATGATTTCTTAGAGCCTACTTATCAAGAATTGTGGAACATTATTCAGTAGTACCTGCAATTCAAATTCCCCGTACTGAAACGTTAATATTCATCAGAAGCCGGAGCTAAAACAGCGGAAAAGGCGAAAGCGAAATGTATTTCCGATTATTAAGCTGGCGCGAGTCCAAGGTCCGGTTCTGCCAAATCTGAGCGCATATATTGTCTTTCAAGTGTTCGATACGTGATAAAAGAGGCGACGCGATTGGTCGGGAGCAACGGTTCAGTTACTTATTGGTGGGATTGGCCCTCAGCGGGCGTACCATGATGTCCATGATCGCTTGGAGTAAGGTTAAAACAATATGGCACTAGAGACGTCGCTATCACAGCGTATAGTGCCATCTCGCTCTCACTGCAGTTTCAATACTGTTTTGAAAGATCATGGTTGGCGCCACAGAACACAATGAAAGCAGTTAGATGTCAAAATGTTTGCATCCGTAATAACCCTATTGAAAACATCGTGACGTGTGATTTTAATATATATTAGTTAAATAATAATGATAACAATAATAACAATATCTTTATTTGGAACAAGATTACATAAATAATAACGTGTAGGTAAGTTTTTTTTTTGTTTAAAAAAAATCGTAGCCCCACACTAGGATTTTTCTCCTGTGTCGTGGGTGCAGTTACAAACATAGAATATCACATGCACATACGCCCAGACCGGAACAAATTTCTGTAGGCCTTACAAAACATTTGTCCCGTACGGGAATCGAACCCGCGACGTTTCGAGCAGTAGGCGATCACTCGACCCCTGCGCTAACCGTGTCGTCTCAACTCAACAAAATGTCTGCATTTTGTTGAGTTTATATTGTTTGGCTATGACCGTTATGTAACAAGGTTATGTAACCGTTGTAGGACCGTTATGTAACCGTTATGTAACAACCTTACGTATTTTAGTGGTACTCTTCGAGCGGTATATATGTTTGGTGTATTGGACGAATACTTAAAGGAGATGTAGGTTCGAGCTCTGCATATAAAATGGCTGACGTTTGAATATGTGTTTTAATATGCATTAGTAAAAACTGTGTCGCAGCCATTAACGCCCATCCCTAGAAATATTGTCGACAGTAGTGTTCCAATAAAAACTAACACAAATTTAGTGACTGACTGAAGTAACTTACCTCAAAGTTCAACATAGGAAAACATTCATCATCATCATCATCATTTCAGCCAAGTGACGTTCACTGTTGGTCATACATAGGCCTCTCCAAGAATCTTCAAACCGATCGCTCCTACGCTTTTCGCAACCAGCAGCTTCCCGCGACCCTCACCAGGTCGAAAGATCGGCAATCGTTATCAAATTGAACGACTTAATGAAGCAAAATAGAATTATGTTTATTGGCCATAAGTATTAGTTGATTCGACCGATACATTAATATGTGAAAACTGCCCGAACGACGACGTTACAAAGTGTTAAATGTTTTAAAAATCAGAATTATTAAATCTATACGATGCCCGATTGCCGATGAGTTGCCCCCCAGATCGTCGATCCTGATTGTGCGGCTGCGTCTGCTGGTACGCGGCCTCTCGAGGACCTTTTCACCCCAACGGCCGTCAGTCCTGCGAGCAATGTATCCAACCTACTGCCACTTATAAAAAACATTGTTAAAATTTAAAAGCTATTAGCTTTTATGAATTCGTTACCCATAGTTCCACTTTACGTATTACCGAAGTCACATACTTTAAACAGCATTACATAAGACAGTTTCCTCACGTGGATTCAGAGTTGTTTGCGCAGAAACTACCCAAGCCTCAAAATTAGCTCACCAATTACTGATTATCTAAACGGCGCATAATTACTCTATTTAGTTCAATCAACAAAGTTAAATACTTCAATAAAACGCGATTCCCTTTCAGTAAAGTTAGTTCGATCGAGCACGGTTGTTTTCGTAGAATAATTGGAGGCCTCAAATTTTAGTAATTTCTAAATATAAACAGAGCTGACGCAACTAAGAATCACAAAGACGATTAGTAAGGTAATGAAACTCGATTAAGGTGTGTGTATTCTACAAATAAAATAGTTCTGTTGGCGAGCGTCAAATTTGGAATTACAGAGATTATTAAAATTTGGAATATTAAAAAATAATGCTATTTACATACTAATATCATCGCCATGATCAGCATAATATATTCGCTGGGTGCGAAGTACTTGATGGGGGTAATGACATCTATCGCAGCGCTCATGGTGGCCAAAAGTAGAAATAATGATAGCTCTGTTATCGTCATAAACGTGAAAGCAATCTGTTTAGACTTAATTATCTAATATTAATAATCGCATTATTACTCCAACAAAAATGAATTATAGCAGTTGTTGAATTGTAAATTGCAATAATACTGGCAGAAATAGTAAATGAAAGTTTTAGCGATTCTCGACTACTTGGAAACTTAAACAACGCAAGAAATGGGACTAGGAAACGGAACTGGAATCGGAAAACAATCAAGAGAAAAAACATCATAAGCTCATTTAAATCCTGTATTTGATATTATGGGTTTAGTATCCTGCTGCACTAGTATTTGGCTAATTTTGGCTTCAATCGATAGACATGCCCCAAATCAAAATCTAAAAGCTTTATGTGCGGAAAGCGTCGTTTTTGAAAAATCTTAATTTTGATTTTTGAGGTTAATTGTCTGAAAAAATTATATACTTATATCAAAAAATAACACAAATAATGTAAAAAAGAATCAGTAAATTCTAGTTATATATTATGTGTACAATTTTTTTTCAACACCCAGAATTGACTCAGATTACCTCAAATATGTTGGTTGGTTAGGTTAGGTTCAACATTGGGGTGCGATGTCAGAACACCTCCTCGTGGTGCACCCTGGGCAACCCGGCAGATTTTCTGCCGCGGGCTAAGAGTCTGACAGCTGCCCCGTGGAGGGGGCGTGGTGTGGCCGGGTTTAACCCGGCGGGCCACTTCACGTGGCCATGTGGGGCGTCACCTCCCCATCTTTTTGAAGATGGGGCTGTGTGTCGCCTGGGGACCCGCTCGCGGGTCATGGCACGCTGCGCCTTGTGCTGTTGCCCCTTTGATCAGGTTGGTGCGGGTCCTTGTTGAGCTTCGGCATGTCGTTGTTCCGAGGCTGGGAGACTCGTAGAGCTCCGGCGTGTCGTTGTTCCAAGGACTGAGGCTGACCCGATCAACGTGTGGCTTCGGCACACTTGTGCGGCCCCCATGAGGGGGGCGTGGGATGGCCGAGTGCTACTCGGCGGGCCACCTCGTGTGGCCACCGTGGCCGCTTTTTGCGGTGGGTCGGCGCTTTGGCGCCGCTGAGCTTCGGCTCGTGTGCGCGGCGATGGATCCAGTGGGGTCTGCCGTCGGGCAAGCCCGTTACCCCGCACTGAGCGGGGCCGGGGGCCTGGCGCACTGAGCGTCGGGCCGCGTGGAAGAAAACCAAAGTAAAAAATTACCACCCGGAGTATGCCCCGGGAACTCCTCTCCATCTCCATCTTGGAGAGGGCGTGAGGGGCCCGCCATTGGTGGGCAGGTGCCGCGGACGAGGTTATGGTCAGTCTGTAAGGGTTCCCACGACCTCGTTCGGCAGCGGCGCGTCCTTTGGACGTGGCTGCGCCAGGCGCCAAAGAGGGCATATCGAGGGGTTTAGTGGGTAGTCGCTTGCTGCGGAGTCCCACACACCCTTGCCCCTGCGGGGGCTTGGACGGTGCGCAAACGCATTCCCCATTGCCGGGGGTTTCCCCGAGCTTCGGCTCACCCGCGCGGCGGTGGATCCAGTGGGATCTGCCGTCGGGCAACCCGTTACCCGCACTGAGCGGGCCGGGGGCCCGGCGCACTGAGCGTCGGGCCGCGTGGAAGACAACCACAACAAAAAACCAGTCCCGGGGTGTAGAGCGGCGCAGAACCGCTCCACAAAGTAGCAGAGCCAGGAGGAGAGTCCGGCTATGGACATGTCACAGGCAGAGGGTCAGCGGGAATAAGGCCTGGCTGTTGTCCCCTTCCCCTTGTCTTGTGACGGACGGAGGAGCTGCTGGGGGGGTTTTTAGTGGGTAGGCCCGGGCCGTGTACGGTCTGGGGAGTCCCACATATCCTCGTGGTTTGGCTCGATCACGAGGAATGCGTAAATGAATTTTCCCCCCTCCCAAAAAAAAAAAAAAAAAAAAGGTTGTTCAACATTGTATTCCAGAAGGGTTATTTTTTTTTGAGACTACCCAGAACCGACATGGGGCACCTCAAACACAGTTGCGGATAGGTTAAGTTACCTACTGTAGAACTCTCCGAGCTGGTTTGTGTCACTGAGCCATTGCATGTGACTAGCTTTGTCCTGCCACCACTTGTCTTTAATATGTCGAGACAGCTTACGCAATTCCTGGTCACTAGCCTTGACTACCGCAACGCTTCCTCTTCGCCTTCTATGATGTCGCAAGAGGTCTCGATGTTTGGCGTGCGCTGCTCGCAGAACTTCATCATTTCCATCAAACCAGTCCTCATTGCGACGGTATTTCTTGCCTAGTGCAGTTGAAGCAGTTTCCATGATATGAGATGACAAAGTTCTCCAAGCAGCACCAACGTCACCTACCTCATCAGCTGGCGATAGCTTTTCAGACAAGGCTTCAGCATATCTCTTCCTCACCTCAGGATCGTTTAGCTTATCCACGTTTAAAGACGCAAGCTTTTTTGTCGAAGATCTAGAATGTACTATTATCTCCATAGTAAATGCATTCGTCCACCCGAAAAACTAAACAATTAGTTTACTAACGACCTCAATCAGTCTGTTCCCGAAAGACTTGAGTTCAATTAACCAGTTTCTCAGACGGATCAATCATCAAACGTGTGGTGAGGCAGCTTTAGCTTGCAAACAACATCTGTGGCGATTCACGGAACGTGCGAGCATTTGCATATAGAAACGTTTTTTTAATTGCGATAAGTTGGCAAACAAGCAAACTGCCCACTATAATACTATAATACATGTTGCTCCTGTGAGATTCGCAGTAAAACTAGCTGCAACCCCCACAAGAACCACAGTGTACGTTGCCAACTTATGACATCAGATGTAAAGCCACGGTACCCAGTAATTTCAATGCCTTCAAACCGGAAGACAGCAATGCAAGCACTGCTGCTTTGCGGCAGAAGTAGGTAAGACGGAGGTACCCAAACAGACAACCCTGGTACAGAGTTTCCCTCCGTTTGTAAACTTTGCGATACTCTTGGCATTTTGGCATCAGCACGGTATGCTGAAGATGCAGGTTCGAATTTCACCCTTGCAGTGGCTGGCGAGGCGGGGCGGCTCGCTCTCTTTCCGCCTGGTGCAACTCCTTTCGGGGCATGGTTGCTTCGGGAGGTACCTGTGCAATATTGCGGGGAGGGAGCTAACTGCCACCTGCCATGAGTGTGGGGCGACCGACGATACGGCGCAACACACGCTGGAGGTCTGTCCAGGTTGGGCAGTGGAGAGGGCAGCCATGGTGGCGGTCGTGGGAAGCGACTTGTCGCTACCGGCCGTGGTTCACGCCATGGTCAACAGTGACCAGGCCTGGCAGGCAGTTAAGGCCTTTTGTGAGGCGGCCATAAGCGGGAAGGAGGCCAGGGAGCGGTCCCGCGAGGAGGACCCCCTGGCGGACCCGCTGAGGCGAAGACGCGTTGGTAGGCGGCGTCGGGCATATGCCCAAGCGCTGGTGCCCTAAAGGGGGTGTGGATGCGACTTCCGGGCGATAGAAGAGGACAACTATCGCCCGGAACAATAGTCGATGGTGTGGCAGCGCGGCGACATACACGTTTTCCGGTATGTCGCCGCATCGCGGAGTAGAGCGGTTTAGACCGCGGGTTGGTGAGCCCGTTATGGGCGTAGCGATGGCTCGTGGGGTTTTCGGAGATAAGGTCCGACTGTTATTCCGAACCCACGACCCATCGCTGATGACGGAAAACAGGAGGAAGTTTTAGTGGGTATTCCCGACTGGGTGAGTCCCACACACCCCCGCACCGAATGTCCTCCGGTGCGGGATAGTGCGTAAACGCATTTTGACCTCCTTATAAAAAAAAAAAAAAAAGGTTAAGTTACCTAATCTTGTTTTATGATCAAAAATGTATGCGTATAATGTCACGGTACACAGTAATTTTAATATAAATTAAAAGATAGTTTCTGATTTAAATATTTCCTCACAATGCCGCCATTAAATTTTAAAGTGACAGCCAACAGAGTTGCGGACGCTAGGTGGCGCTGAAGTCGTGCACACAGCCAATAAACGTCCACTGTTGGGCAAACTATTCTCCTATTGCACTGGGATTACAATTTGTTTCATTCACCTCACGTCAAGCGCTCAACTATTAAAGATTTCCTTTCATCATCAGCGGACCTAAAAGGTCTGCATCACAGAATCATAGTATGATTCATTTTGTTACTCATAAAATGGCCAAAATCTCGACAATACGCATTATGAATGGAGTGCAATTTACCTTTTTTTTATTCAACTTAGTTGGCAAACAAGCAAACTGCCCACCTGATGGTATGCGGTAACAGTCACCTATATGTGGTTATTGTGAGATTCTCAGCAAATCTGCAATCCCCACAAGAACCACAGGGTACGTTGCCAACTTGTGACATCAGATGTAAAGTCACGGTACCCAGTAATTTCACTGCCATATCTTACCCTTCAAGCTGGAACACAGCAATGAAAGCACTGCTGCTTTGCGGCAGAAATAGGTAAGTACCCAAGTAGTCGACCCTGGTACAGAGTCTCCCTCCGGTAAGAACTTATATAAGTTTGGCCGTTTTTTAGTTTTAAGGGCATGTAAAAAATACTCGTAAGAGAAACGGTTATATCAATCCTTTAAATTACTCTGATCCTTTAAAAATAATTACAATTAAAACTAATGTTATTGTGTATGATAGGAACATGAGCGTATTGTAAATGTCAGTATTTCTGATAGAGATGATAAGTATTTTGCGCTCATTCTTCACACCAGCTAAAAGACATGATAAAATGGGGGGTAGGAAAAAAATAGCTTTTTATTAAGTCATATTTCAAACAAAATCATTCCGATGTGATTTGATATACTTAGAATTTATCTTAAAATGTTCTATCAGCAAATGCGTGCATTTGTGACCCACCCCACGCGTTTTGTTGCTGCTTGGAATAAGCAATTTCGTAGCACTGAATTAGCGACGAGCAAAACAATTCGGACTTGATTTCGTCCAATCAGATCGTCTCTATTCTGTCCGATTTGCATTCACTCCCATTTCAAAGAGATATTTTTGCGAACAATCTGGAGAAACGGTATTAAAATCCGAGTGACACTTTAACACGATTGCAAATGCTTGTTTTATTGACACGAGTTTTGGTTGTTTAATGTACGAAGTAAATCGTTGGAAGTCGATCGAGGAGATCAATTAAAGAACAAACTTTAGATAAACTAATGCTACACTGACCTGCAAAAGTAAGTACCACACTTATAAAATTGCAATATCTTTGAAAGTAGGCAAAATATATTTTCAAAATAAAAAGTATTAAAAAGACTAATGTATAAAAAACTATAACTTCCGAGAAACCTGACGAAATGAGCTGAAAATGTTTTTTGTTTGAATCCTTTTTCTTTTGTAGTTAAGGGAAAAATTTAATTTTAAAAGTGTAGTACTTACTTTTGAAGGTCAGTGTATTTAGGAAACAGGTCATAAATTCTTCATGAATTTTTATAAAAGAGGCAAATATATATTAGTGTATATTATTTATGTTTATGTATTAGGAACTCAATTTTTTAAGATACCTACATAAATATCAATACAAATATTTTAATATCTATAATTATAAGATTTATTTGTTTTTTCGGAACCTCTAACCACATTGTTTCTCCTCATCGCCCAAAAATTGACTCTAAATTGACAAGTCTATGAATAATATTAATATTATGGCATAACAAACATTTTCCATAACTTCACAAAAGGAAAGTTTAAATTGTCATTTTTAATCACAGCTGCGAAAGAAATTCTATCGTCGTAAGATCCTTTGTTAGTTTGACGGGCACAAACTTTCCAGTTCAGTGTCATAGGGCAAGATAACACCAAACTTATAATGACATCATTATAAGCTTGAATTAAATCCACAAAAGTTTTTTCTCAATGTATGTACGTGCAAGATTAAAAGTCTACCATGAATCTTTTCGGATTGCGTGGAATAGCTTTATTCGCAGAATACCAGATTCTCAAAACACAAGATTGAAAATAGCAGATTCTCAAAATACCAAATTCTCATTTTACCATAAGTACACTTGAATTTCAATAACTAAACATAACATTTCAATATATTATGTTTTATTTGTTTTATTTTGATGTTTCGAATCAAGTAGTAAAATTGAATCTAATGTACTTATATACATAATTTACTTAAGTCTTCTTATTGAAGCTAAAACATGGATACATTCGCTAACTGTAATTTTATTATTCATGCAATCAGAAATAATTTTATGATTTTTTTTATCTTTTTTCAAATCCTTTGCCCTTCTTTTTTTATCTACACAGAAGAGAGAATTTCTTTTCAAAATTATTCTTTTTTAATCGCTTTTTAATTTTCGTAAAAATTGAAAAAGAGATTGATTGGGGTGAATAATAGCGTTAATTCTGCGGTGCCAACCTTCTAACTCTACAGAGCAAAGATTAGTAATTGCACGACCTTCTTGAGATTCACTGAATTTTAACTTAACACTCATCCTTTCAAGGGATTTCCAAAAACGGTAATAGCAGCCTTTGATTTTAGCATCGGGATATACTTCCTTCACAGCTTGGATCACCGCAACTTCATAATCTCATTTGTATACGGCTAGCTTCATTCAAAATTGTTCTTTTAATATAGAAAACATTCGATGGTACGTGTGTTGATTTTTAATAGGGAGTAACGCGTAAACTAAAGGGACAATACTGATTGTATCTTCACTGCGTGCTAAATCGACATGCAAGGTGTACATCTGATAGAAAGGTTTTGGCGACATTTTAAAGGTGCCATCAACGTAAATAATATCTATAGATTAAAAAAATACGAAGCTCGTTAGCCATTACTGTACCAAATATTAAATGTCTGTCATTTGTTGCAATATCATACCCGTCATATAAAAAAAGTCATTTACGAGTACAACGTGCTCTGGTATTTACATGTTTTTAAAATTTAGAAATGTTGATTTATTTAAATTTAGATATTTATTTCTAGCTCTGTTTAATATAATATGTTTTTTCGAAATAAATTCCGGCAATTCATGCTCTAGTTTTTTAAATAAATTTCCTTCTAGGAATCGTTTTTCAAAATTTTTTTGTACTGGTTTGACGCTAAGGCAAACATCTTTTTTGCAGTCATCTATGCAACCGTCAATGATATTTCGAATATTGTCTGGTTTGCACGCATGCATTGGACCTCTTCATATTTTATTATTGGAATCTAAAAATTGAGGTATTGCATTCTTTTTAAAGCAGCGCCAGTTTGTCGATCCAGATTTGTTTTTTAAACAAAAATTGTACCTGTATCCTCCATGCAGTAATGCTTGTTTTTTGACTTAATATAAATTTTAGGTCACTATCATCTAATTTATTCAGGTTCATTACAAACAGATTAATAATCTTTAAAATAAAAGTTATTACATAGATTAAAAGAAAGCAAGTTCCTCACTTCACTTTTATACGACAGTGACATTGTCAATAAATAGTCAATAAATCATAAAGAAAATCAGACAGTACGTTTCTTTTTATTCAAACCAACAAAAGAGAATATAATCACTTCATGTAATACACTCATGTAATACCTACAATAAAAAAAATGTTAATAAATTTTGATTTCGACTGTCCAAAATCTCCTATTTTGCGAATCTGGTATTTTGAGAATTTGCTATTTTGAGAATCTGGTGTTTTGAGAATCTGGTACTCTGCGAATAAAGCCTGTCACTAGGCAATGCAGCAAAATAGAGACCTGAACTTATAAATGCTAAGGAATGTTGTTCAACAACTTTACGAGTATATTGGGTAAATCCATTAAGCTCCCATTTAATTATGACTAGCTTTTGCTTGCGACAACGTACGCGTGTAATTTTTACGACTACGCAACACCAATTAACATTCAGCCCCCGACATATACATACTGTCCTTTAAAATATACCTAGAATTCGTATTAGTTACATTTTATCCATTGCGTTGGGAAACCGCTATGGAAACAAACCCACGCAACTTTTCCTGGACACAGTGCGCCCTGATGACCAAGAAATACTACAGGTCAATTACTTGGGGCCTCGGCACTGGACTGTGCCCCGAGTAGAATCAGGAGGCCCGCGATCGATCCTTATGTACCAATATCTTTTTAGTTTCACGAATTTCATATGTACATTTACCTGACGCTCCTACGGTGAAGGAAAACATCGTGAGGAAACCTGCATTTACCTGCGAAGTAATTCAAAGGTATGTGTAGTCAACCAATCCGCTCTGGGCCAGCGTGGTTTGACTAAGGCCTAATCGCCCTAACTAGTTAGAGTAGGCTCGTGCCCCTCGGTAGGGACGTATGTGAGCTGTAATGATAAAACAAATTGGTTGTTTAGGTTTGATTGAATTTGATTGGTTGTACATTAGACTCTTAGAGCATTCATACATAGGTTAAATGATCTAAGTAGGTTAAATGATCTAAGTATAGACTTGACTGATTGACTTGAAAAAAAAATGAGTATTCACTGGAATTTTTGGAGAATTTGCCATTGATATTACATGTGACACAAAAGTATGCAATAGATTTGAGAACAGAATTTTACGCCCGCTATGTTGATTTCGTAGGCTTCGTCGGTTTTTCCTTTTTTTAAAGGGGATTGTTGTGGGAATGTTGAAAAATCCTTCCTTGGTGGACGCCCTCATAAGCCAAAGAACCCCTGCACCGAATTTCATGCCTCTACAGTAGTTGTGCTCTTCGTTGAAACCTCAGTCGGTTACCAAAGCCTTCTACAGATTATACAGTTTTGAAGATAGTTGTACTAAAACGTGTAATAAAATTTGTATTACCAAGTTAAAATTCTTGCCACATTTTTTATCAACTATTTGCCTGCGTTATATCGCGAGTTCTATTACCTCGCGTTCCGTAGGGAACTTATTAAAATTCGGGATAAAATTAAGCCTATGTCCTTCCGCAGGGTTCTATGCTAAACTTCATTAAAATTAGTTTAGTGGTTCGGCCGTTCGGGCGTAAAGGCGTAACAATCAGAGTTACTTTCGCATTTTTGAAATCACTAGGGATTTCTTAAGTAAAAGAACCAGTTAGAACTAGGTTATGAAACAGTATATTAATCGCACAATTGTTGTTCCACCCCGTGGAACTACAAATATTAAAAATAAGACAT
Organism: Schoenobius gigantellus; assembly: GCA_963935595.1. Lineage (NCBI taxonomy): Eukaryota > Metazoa > Arthropoda > Insecta > Lepidoptera > Crambidae > Schoenobius > Schoenobius gigantellus. The sequence continues at coordinate 5,240,644 of OZ012544.1, read as the reverse complement.
ATTGTTGGATGCTATTATTTATTCATGCCAACTGTAATAATGGGTTTGATGGTAAATGTGCTTCGAACTCTTTCGAGCCATTAGCTGATACTCAATATCGATAACATTCAGCTAAGTGAAATGTTTTCTTCGTACCTATGAACGTTCTGTTCTCTGTTTAGGGTTGGGGCATGCAATTTGCAAAAGGTTTCCCGTTTGCTCGCTCGATTGAAATTTTATGTATAAAGGTTCATGTAAATGTTTTGTTACAACTTCAGAATTTACAATTAGGTGCAAAGCTTTTAAAATGTTGAAAATAAAATCAAATTTATTGCTTTTGATCTGGAATATGTTTGAATAATGATTTACTGTATTGGATTTTTATTGGTTCAACATTCAGGTACGCCTAAGAATGGGTTTTCTCCAAAGATCTCCACACCGATATTCCTTGTGTTGTTCACATCCAACGATATTCACCACCACCAGCACCAGTCCTGAGAGCAATATGTTCTGCCCACTTTCACTTAAGGCTCGCAACTCTTTGACCTTTGTTACCTTGCAGATCAAATTATTTCTGATTCTGATCATTCCGATCACTCGGAGAAACTGCGAGCACAATTCTCTCTATTCACCCGACTCCGTGGTCCACCGGAAGTTGATCGGAAGGTCCGGAGCTCAATTCCCACCCATAGGGATAGACGTTTTTGCTTGGTTGGTTGGTGGGAGGGCTTTTGAGTCCGGCCTGGCTAGCTGCCTTACTTAACTTTGTCACCATTCCAACAATGTTAATGGCATTGTTATATTGCGACAATTAGAGGTAAGAAAGCCAATTTCTCACTTGTTGAAGAGTTCAGGTGAAGCTCGCTTCCACCTTTGGCTTTATCGTCACTTACCATCAGGTTAGATGAAGACCAAGATTTTTCACGTCTTATTAAAAAAATATTATTAGGGGACATGTTTGGTACTAATAATCTCGAATTGAACACTTTGGTCTCGAGGCAATGCGGTAGATGAGCCGAGAATATGCTGCGTAGCTTCCAGAACGCAGTTCAGCAGTTGAATTCGCTGATTGACCTCTTTTTAACTGACTTAAAAAAAGGAGGAGGTTCTCAATTCGATGCGTATGTTTTTTTTTGTGTCTATGTTACGCGGTTACGCCGCCAATTGTGGGCCGATTTTCAAAATTCTTTTTGTACTTAGATTACTAAAGTCAGGGTCTGATGATGGGATCTCTTGAAAATCAAGGGAAACCTTTAAATTTTATAGGTACGTCCACATGATTTATATTTTTTCCGAAGCTATTTGCGTCTGGTAGTCATGAACCGAGCTGATGATGGATGGATCCTTAACTTTTGGACTTAACCTGACCTTGGACCTAACTAAATAGATTTCATTCACAAAAAAATAAATTGTAAGCAGTATGTTTCGGTTCACAATCTTTCGATAGTTTACAATCTCGCGAGCTAGATTATAATCTAACGGTATTTGCAATTTTACGGTGACATCTACAATGAAGTGCGGGGTGGCATGAGGTGTTTAAAATGAGTACGGGGAGGTGAGTGGCGTATGGAATACTATTATATATTCTGGGTTTCTGCATTAAAGTCGGTGCCAAATTTTTAGACTTTCTAGGAGATCATCGTTTGGCACCGACTTCAATATAGTAGCACAGTTTAACTGTGACAGTAGTGTAATGTTGTCTGTACCTAATTTTATTATTTTTAACTTTTCAGTGTTTTTGAAGTCGGTTTTCGTTTTTGTAAAATATTTTATAGAAGTTGTAATATTTGCTCCAGATAAACCTACTCGTCAACAACTAACAGACTTCTGACAGTCACTATTACATGGCAATTGGACTTCATTTTTATCTTACGCATATTAATTAGATTGGGCACTAGTCTTTCTAATATGTCGCTAAGGTCGTGTACGATCCGGGCAACAGAACGTAAATAGATAGACGCTTTTGAGACATGGTGTTGGAGACGAATGCTTCCATTCCGTGGACGGCCAAAAGAATAACTTTGTCCATCGATTCAACCATCTGTTTCCAAAAGATCTTAGGTTACTTTGGTCACATTTCCCGAATTTGACAAGCTCGTTCTAGTGGGAAAGGTGAAAGGCAAGACCTTGTGGATGATCACCTATTACACCAGGTGTGACGACATAGCTATTCTAACGGATTCGCTATAGTGACTACCTCAAAATAAGCAGAGAATCAGACTTCATGGAAGTTCCTGACACACAACGCCATGGGCAACATTCAAGGATACGACACAACCTTTAGCAGGCCTTTATTCCAGTGTCTCAAACACGATTACTCGCCGCTTATGTTCATGCAGAGTTTTCTCCAGATCAAAAGCTTAAGCATATCCTCCTGTGTAAAATTCAAGTGATATAACTTCTTCCTGTCTGCCCCGTTACTATCAAAATTCAAAATAAGTGACTTAACGAAAACACCGCTAAATCTAGCTACATAATAACATACAGCAAAATACGAATAGTATGAAATATAATAAAATTACGAGATGATAAAAGCGCCACAATACAATCCGATAACACAATTACTCGAAAAATGAGTCACTTCAGCGTCGTTAGTATTAAATTGAGATATCAAAAACAACAAGCGGAATATTGTATTTCAATTCAGACGGAAAATACCTCACATTTTTGGATGATTACCATATCGATATAACGAATTATCGAATCAATTATTTTGGTTACTGAAATTCCGAACGAACATTGTGTGAGTACTCGTCGTTCATTGACACGATAATCGATGTTAAGCATCATTTGCCATGGATAGTTTATGAATTGCTGAACGTTAATTGATATCTTATTCTGTAGAAGGCAAATAACGCAGGAAATGAATTATTGCGTGTGGTGTTTACCATTTATAAGCTATTTTTAGTATTAATTTAAGTGTACATAGGATGGGATGAATGCTGTATTTTTAGGGAACCTTAAAATGGCTAACGAGAATGACATATAAGATATTATGGCGGCTAACTTAGGTATGACGGTAGCAGATAGTCCAGTCGTTCTCAGGTGCTAACCATAAACCAAACTGTTAGACAAAATCATACTCAGGAATTGAACCTAGATATTCTATACCAGGTAAAAAACTAGACACGGGCTTTAGAAATACAAAATTGACTTTGAGGAATCAGGCTCAAAATTAGCTGTGCAGTCTCAAAATAAGTAGTGTAGGCTCAGCCAAGCAGTGAGTAATTGCAAAGTAATATTTTAGTTATGTCATAAAGTGGTATCTACTTTATATGTTATTTCTTGTCATTTATATATTTTATGTGCAAAGATTAAAAAAAAATATCATAAATGTTATTATCATTTTTTTGTGAAACTGATAGACCTTTTTTAGCCAACTCTTTTCTTGTAATCTAAAGCCACTTGACAAAATTCAAAATTTTTATCTTAATACAGGTCATCATTAACATTATTTCACTCTTTTGTGGTAATATAGTATGTGTAAAGTAAAAGCCCGAACTACTGTAAATCATAACATTTTCCGGTAAAACCTAAGATTTACCACCTCACAATGGTAAAAGTCCGAACTGTTCTGTGATCATTGTTTATTTCGGACTTTTACCATCATACACCCGGTAAATCCTAGAACTTACCACCAAGACGCAGTCAATGTTGAAAATATTTTCAAGAGGAAATCATACGGGCTGTTTTCCATAAAAACTTACTCCCCTGTTTCCTTCCTTGATAGTGGCAATAGTTGCTCTATTTCTTTTAATCTATGCATGGTCCCACATTTTCCTTTCTTTTCTTGTGTTAATTGTTAAGGGCGATTTAATCCTTCAAAATACCTAAAAATTGGCAAATTTTCAGCTGTATTCAAACATCCAGCAAATCTTATCTTATCTTATCTTATCGTAGGGGCGGGCCAGTATGTGAAGCCTTCGCACTTCGACCCTTCATGAATCTTTTGTGCTTCCCCGTGTTTAGTCCTTAAAGCCTTCACCGCCTTCGGTCCAATCAATCGTGACCATGAGTCTGATTATATCCCTTGGTGGCATGGCCCTGTAGTCCTCCGGTTTAGGGTATCCCATTCCCGTCTTTAACCTCCTGCAGGCTAGAGCATAGCAGTGGCACAGAAGATGCTCCATGCTCTCCTGCTCTTCCTTGCAGGCCCTACAAGTTCTGGAACTGGTGTTTCCCATCCGGTTGAGCATGATCCTAGTACTAAAATGGCCGGTCAAAGCACCTGCCACTAAGCGAGTCTGGGATCTGCTCGATCTCAATGTGAATTTAAGCCAGTTCTCCATGCCCATAAAGAGCTTGGCGTGTGTCATTCCTTTATGATTGGCCCATTCTTCTTGGTGCCTCCTTTGTGATTGAGCTCTTAGGGCTGTTCCAACTGTTTTTAGAGTAATTCCGACGAATGGTTCCGGACCCACAAGCTGTGTTTCCGATCCCTTTCTCACCAGGTGGCCAGCCTTTTCATTTCCAGCGAAACCTTTGTGTCCTGGTATCTAGACTAGCCGAACCGTGTTGGCTTTACCCAATTTGTTTAATACTTCAATCGCGTTCATTACCAGCCTAGATTCCACCTTATGTGATACGAGCGCTTTGAGCGTCGCTTGACTGTCACTGAGAATGTAGATATTCAAGCCTTTGCGACCTTTATCTAGATTCTCTTTTGCACAAGCTAGGATGGCGTAAGTTTCAGCTTGAAACACAGTGGCCAGCTTTCCCATGCCAATCGACATTTCCGTCTTATTGCAGTATATTCCTGCTCCTGTACCGGATTTCATTTTCGATCCGTCCGTGAGTCAAAATATTTGAAGTCAGTTAAAACTTTAAAAAAATATTTATTGACAAAAAATACAGAAATACTTATTTTATAAATAAATAGTAAATAAGTCTACTCGCTTAGGGTAGTGATGAAGTGATGAACCTCGATGCTTTGGAAACGTGGGCTTTTATACTATTGTGTCCATTGTCTTGATGCCTGTTCTAGAACCTTCTTTCTTGGAAATCCATGGTAAAACAATGGTTGGCGTGAACGACGATGCTGGCATCAAGTTCATGTCAACATTATCAACAATACCTCGTTCTTTTAATGTCAACATTATATTTTTTATATCTTCCTGATTTCGGGTGGGTTGACTATCCCCCTCCAATTTTGAAGTCCGAGATTTGGATCGAATCTTGGATCTGAAAAATTTAACTAAGAGACATACTGCTATAATTGCTATAATAAGAATGATGCACCCATATTGGACTACGTTATGAGTTCTTTCCAACTGCAAGTTGTTAATTTGATTAAGTTGCTTTAATTTTGTTTTTATTTTTTCCGCATCATAAGATATTTCTATCTCGGGAACATCATTACTTCTATTTAATTGTATATTTGCCACAATTACTTTCGATTGCGTCTGCCTTGTTATAAATCTCGTGATTCCCGAAATACTAAGTTGGCAGTTTTCTCCATTTAATAAGTAAGATCCTTGGATCCATAATTTTTCTTCCTGATTTCCACATTTAATTCCAACTTCCTGAGTTTTATTTGTATAAATATAAATTACTTTAGACGTTATTTCTTGGACTACTTCGTCTGGACATTTCACTGGCACTAATTGGCACTGATTTACCCGTTTCCACAGTATATTTGTTTCGCAGGTATTTATTTGCAACACACTTCCCTGACAAATAAAATTCCTGAGTTCCGAGCAATCTTCAACTTCGTAGGCTTCAAACTCGTTGTATGCCAGAGTAACCTTTCGCATCAAAGGATAGGTGCAGGTAGGGATGTTTTGGATTATAGGAACAATTTTCCTTGTATTATAAAATGCTGACTTAACTAAAGGTATTTCCAAAACAAAGTATACAATGTTATCAATGATTCTACTCTTCACTTTTATAAAAGGCTCAATATCATTAATACTACTAGAAATCATTATATTTTCTGGAATTTCATCTAAAGCTATTTGCAAAACATGCGATTGTATTATACTATAATGATACATGTGGTGTTCAGAAAAAGTAATAGCAGTAGACAGTCTTTCAGCAACATCTTGCAACGTTTCTGCTTGAAATAATAAACCTAAAGCTACTCTCTGTTGAATCTTATTATTCGATAATGACACATATTGTTCATTTAATTGAATTTGAATATCAGTTATTTTCTTAATTTGATGATTATATTCTTCTAATGTGTCGTCTGTTACAGAGATTTGCCTATTATAAGCAATTTTCATAGTTTCTAAGTCCTTTTGAATATTATCTAAATCATTTTGATCTAAATTACCACTAATCGCTTTTATTACAGTACCTAAACCATTAATCAATCCTCGCTTTGTTCTAGTTTTAGATTGGATATTTAAATGACGACATATTTCTTCTATATGATTCATAATTATATTAATTCTATCGTAAATAACTTGAACATCTTCTAACTTGCTTTTCGACTTGGCAGAATTTACAGCTGCTATGATAACATTTTTATTTAATAAAATTGGCTTAATATCTAGTTTGTGTATGACCGTCCATCTTCCTTCGATAAGTCGAGTACGTTTCATTTCTACTAGTAAAATGTGCTCATCCGAATCTAACTTTCTGAACTGGTATCCGAAGGTAAAGACGATTCTGCAACAACCAATTCTTCTATATGATATGTCCTACCATTACTTAGTTTATATTTATTATTTAACTCACAGCTAACTATTTTAAATGGACCTAAAAATCTCGGTTTTGTTTTATGCCTTTCTGCCATACTATTTTTTAAATATGTAGTATTACCAACTTTAAATTGATTTGGCGGTCTTATATTTTTATTTAATCGCTCGTTTCTTTTATTCTTTTGGTCCTTTAACTTACTGGATATATTTTGATTTAACTTATCTACAAGTTCTTTTTGTTCTGCTGTATAGTTTTCAATAGTAACACGTAGATCATCAAAACTTCTTAATTTAGGTTTGCGACCGAAATGAACTTCAAATGGTGCCATATTAATTGCACAATGTCTAGTATTATTATAAGCATGCGTAATATAAAATATCTTTTGATTTCTGTCCAAATCTGAATCTCGCTGTAATCTAAATAATTCCTGAATAGTGCTGTGTAATCTTTCAACATCTGAATTCGATTTATGATGTTGAGGACTCGTAGTATGATTAATGATATTGTACGACTGAAACAATTCATTAATTATCTCGCTACACAATGATTGCTCGCCATCATGAATAATTTTCGATGGAGCTCCTAACATTGAAAAAACTTCTAATAAAGTATCACAAACTTTAGACTTCTCAGTCGGTTTAATTACAGCATACTTAGAAAATTTATCTATAATACTTAAATACCACTGCCTTTCTAACGACATAAAATCTATGTGCCATATCTCCATTGGCTTTTGCGGAGTTTCCGTTTCACTAAACTCCGTTGTATAAGGATGTCTATTATATTTTTCCTTTTTACAAGACTCACATTGAAAAACAAACTTTTTAATTTGTTTTTGCATGTGTTCCCAATAATACTTTTCTCGTAACTGTTTATACAAACTCTCTATGTCTGCATGCCTGTTATCTTGTAAGTGATAACTTTTAATTAATTTTAATTGCTCTTCCTTATTACTTATTTCTATTAATGACTTAGTATATCTAACTGGCTTAAACTTAGAGTGATCGAAATATTTTCGATAAACCTCTGAAACTAAATAATATAAATCCTCATTTGGGATGATAAAGGAATATTTTTCTTTTGTTAAATACTCTATCATTAATTCTTTAATTACTTCCTCTTCCATATTTGGTGGAATATAAAAATACCAAATACCATTCTCTCTAGCAGCCTTTTTATAAGGGGCCATTTCAAAAATTACACGCCTTAATCTTTTCGGTGGGTAAGCATTTACGATAGGGATTCCTCCATCGCTATCACACTGATTCGAACGAATAGTTACGCTAGCACTATCCGACCTAGTAATCGAACTATTTGTTAATGCTAAATCTTCCCCTAAATTAACATCCATAGAACTACTTATACTATCTGTATTAAATATTTCGATTCTACTTAACGCGTCAGCTACAAAATTATCTTTTCCTTTAACATGCTCTATACTATAATCATAATCTTGTAATTTTAATTTCCACCTGGTTAATCTTTGATTTGGTTCCTTTAGCTTGGATAACCAAATTAATGCTTTGTGATCTGTGCGCAAAATAAATTTTCGGCCATAGATATAAGGTCGAAATTGGGTAACAGCCCATAAAACTCCTAACAATTCTTTCTCCGTTGTATTATAATTTTGCTCAGTTTTGCTTAAAGTTCGTGATGCATAAGCTACTGGATGATTATCTTGGCTCAACACAGCTCCTAATGCTATATCTGACGTATCTGTCGTAATCACAAATGTTTTATTAAAATCTGGAAATGCTAAGATTGGTGCATTACTTAATAAATGTTTACAAGTTTCGATTGCTTGAAGATATTTTCCATCATTAATATTTATTATTGCACCCTTTTTCGTTGCCTCAGTAATTGGCTTAATAATTTTACTTAAATTAGGAACAAATTTTCGATAATAACCTAGTCCTAAAAATGCTCTAACTTCTTTTAAAGTTTTAGGTATAGGAAATTTTTTAATTGCCTCTATCTTTTTTTGATTAGGCTTAAGACCATCTTTATATAACACATGGCTTAGAAATTCAATTTCCTCAGTCATAAATACACATTTATTTTTATTAACTTTAAGATTAGCTCTTCTCAAAGCTTCAAAAACTTGTTGTAAACGGTTTACCATCTCCTGTTTACTTTTTGAAAAAACTACAATATCATCTAAATAGCATAAGCAAACATTATTATCAATCTCGTTCTTTAACACGCTATTCATCATACGTTGAAAGGTTGCAGGTGCATTCTTTAAACCAAACGGCATTCTCAGAAATTCATAATGTCCGTCAGGTGTACTGAACGCTGTTTTCTCGATAGAGTCATCATTCATTAATATTTGATGATAACCAGATGTTAAATCTAAAGTAGTAAAATATTGAAAACCTTGTAACTTGGAGAAAATTTCTTCTATGTTCGGAAGTGGAAACTTATCCGACTTGGTTTTCTCATTTAAGCGACGATAGTCTATCACCATACGCCACTTTTGCACACCCGATTGATCAATATTTTTTTTAATAATATGTACCGGAGATGCCCAAGGAGATTCCGAAGGCCTAATAATATTTTCTTGTAATAATTTACCTACTTGTTTCTTTACCTCCTCTTGCTGAGTTTGAGGTAACCTATATGGTCTTTGGTAAATTGGCTCCTCATTAATTAAATTAATATTATGATTTATTTTCGTAGTCGCACTATTTGTTACATCTTCCGTAAACAAATCGTTATAAGTTTGACATAAGCTCCGAATATTACACTTATCGTCTTCTGTCATATGAAAAAGTAATAATTCGTGATTTGGCATTATTAACTTTCGTTCCCTTAAATCAATTTTTTGCTCCAATTTGCTCAATCATATCAGTCCCCATTAAGATATCATACTTTTCACTAAAATTATAAATATAAAATTTCATTTCAGTGTCTCCCTCACCAAAATATTTTTTCCAATAAGGAGTTATAATTACCCCATTGTGTGAAGTAACTCCATGAGATGTTCTCACCGTGAAACTTTCCGGTTGGAAACTTTCAGAAAAATAGTTTTTAAACGCCTTAACATTTATAAAAGAACGTTGACTACCGGTATCTATTAAAATTTTAAGTTTCGGATTATCTGTCTCAAAATACGGTAAATAAGATTTCACATGATTAAATTCTATCTCATTTTCTTTTGATACTGGCCTATACAAAAATTTTCACCATGTTTTTTGCTATTGTCACATTCACATTCCACGTTTTTACACCTATTTCTATTCTCGTGATAATAGACTTCTTCCGCGACAAAGCCTTTGCCTAAATCTACTTGTCCCGGTCTCAGTTGAGGAGCGGTCCTCATACTGACGTCTTGCGATTGATACTGAACGTTCGTTGTCGTAGGTCGCTCATTTTTCCGTTCCGCGAAAAACCTATGTTGCGGGCGATTGAATACGTTGTTATGGCTAGCGGTCCACGGGAATCGACGATGATACGACCCATTGTTATGCGGAGACGTGTTAATTGGTCTTTGTTTCGGACCATAGTGATTGCTCGGATACTGAACATTAAAATTCCTTCTTGGCATGGCTTGATCCATTATCTTTGGAGTAGGAATCAAATTAGAAAATTTTTGTCTAATATTTTCAAACCTTCCTTCAGCTTCTAATTGTAAAATTTTAGATGCACTTTCGTTAAAACTACAGTTTGACACATAAATTTGATCATGATACGGTAAACTATTTCTAAGGGCATTTTGCGCCGTATTTAAATATGCTTCCATCATTTCATCTAACATAGCATTATTATTATACTTATCATGTAATTTGCTTTTTATAAAAAATAGTTTTTGTTTCAACTGAAATATAAGGTCTTTATAGCTGCCTTTCTTTTTCTCATTCGACAACTCAACCAACAATGTATTCAGTGAACGATTATCACCGCACTCACTTTTTAATGTGCTTTCAATATTTTTCCACATAAATCCATGGTCAATCATTGAAATAATAAGGGCAGCACGCCCACTCAACCTACGTAATAATAACATAACATTCTGAGGATTGGATTGGAGTCGCTCACGTCCGTAGGTTTTACCCTCGAGACCCTACACGTGATCCCCGGGTGGTGCTAATCGAGTGACCAACTTCTGGTGGTAGGGCTTGAAAAACCCGACTGGCTAGCGACCACCGTGCGCATGACGTAAAACCCGTCAAGTGGGCATTTTGTGTCCGCGTTTCGGGATCAGTCATCGCACAGCCAGAGCTTGAGGGGTCGTTGCTGCGATTCGTGTGGTTTGTGTGGGCCTCCGTCGACCCAGTGCCAGGTTGACTGCGTTGACCCTCCGCCCAGGAAGACCCGAAGAAACGGCTGTTCCGCTGGCCGCCCGTGGTACAGTACAGGGGCCCAAGCGGACCTAACCAGTCCGTGAGGCTGCCCCACCATGCCACGCATAATCTCGGGGTGGTCCGTCGTGCCGGTTGGTGACCGGACGGTGGGTCCCGGCGACCACTTCCGGGGGGGTTCGGGGGCCCTTTCGTGCGGAAAGTCAGCGCAAATCAGCTGTCGGCTGTTCCCTGGCGAAACAGGCCTACACACGTTAACTATGCTAATCGCTGCAACGACACCTCAATTTCACACCTCTCACTCCAACAAACATGTCAGCGCACAATATTAGGACTGGTCGTACAGCGGTGCACTATCCCACCAAAACACCACTATTCGAGGTGGGGCTCGCTAACATCCGCGGGCTCCATTCTAACCTCTTGGCTGTCCACCACCATCTCGAGACAGCCCGTCCAGCAATGCTGTTTTTGACAGAGACGCAAATTATCTGCCCGGCCGATACAAGCTACCTTAATTACCCCGGCTACGCTCTTGAGGAGTCCTTCAAGGCAAAGGCAGGTGTTTGCTTGTTCGTCCGGGCGGACGTTTGTTGTCGTCGCCTGCGCTGTTTGGAGGAACCTTCCTTTTCCCTCCTTGTGGTACACGTCGATTTTGGCACTCATTGCAGTGTCTACGTGTGCGTCTATCGTTCCCACCGTGGTGACTTGGAGACAACTCGACTTTTTGAACACCTAAGTCGGGTGGCAGATGACGCGCAGGAGCAATTTCTTTCCGCCGAGCTGGTGTTTTAGGGGACTTCAATGCTCACCACGAGTTGTGGTTAAGTTCCTCTAAAACTGACCATGCGGGTAGGACTGCCCACGCATTCGCTCTCACGCACGACCTGACACAATTGGTTACCCAGCACACCAGGGTACCAGATATTATCGGTCAAGCGCCCTCTTTGTTGGACCTTCTGCTGACAAATCGCCCCGACGGATATCAGGTGGTGATTCGAGCTCCACTAGGATCTTCAGATCACTGCCTGGTATCCGTCTCAGTGCCTCAGGCGTCGCGACCGTCGCCTGTGGTTGCAGCACGCCGTCTGTGGCACTATGCGTCAGCAGATTGGGACGGTATGCGGGATTATTACGCGTCTGTCCCTTGGTGGCAGCGCTGTTTCAGTGGGATGGATCCGAACTCCTGCGCTACCTCTGTTGCTGACGAGATCAGATTAGGAATGGAATATTATATTCCACATTCCAATCTCGTCAGTAGAGGGAGACGTAACCTCTGGTTCAATCGCGAGTGTGCCTCTGCTGTTGAAAACAAACAGCTAGCTTACCGCGCTTGGATCAGAGGTCGAGCTTCTAGGGATCCCAATACTAACCTACTGAAAACAGCCTATAATAATGCCACCAAGTTGTGTAAGAGGGCTTACATTAGAGCGGATGCTCAGCGCATTGCACAAGTGGGTCAGGAACTGCTAGCGCACCCTACGGGTAGCCGTTCTTTCTGGCGCCTGGCCAAAGCTGTGCAATCAAACTTCTGCCAACCCTCGCTGCCACCGCTGAGACATGCCGATGGCTCACTTGCTCATCAGCCGCAGGAGAAAGCCGACCTCCTGGCAAAACTCTTCGCGGCCCATTCCCGTATCGATGACTGTGGTGCACAACCTCCGACACTGTCCCATTGTGGCAGCACTATGCCCGATATCCGCATCAGACAGCGAGATGTGCGGGCGGAGCTACAGTCGATTGATATTCGAAAAGCAAGTGGACCAGACGGCATTCCTGCGATTGTACTTAAGAAGTGTGCAGCGGAGTTGACTCCGGTCCTGACGCGTCTATACCGTCTGTCGTTCTCTGCTGGTTGTGTGCCGAAATCTTGGAAAGAGGCCAATGTCCAGCCGGTTCCCAAAAAGGGAGATCGTTCTGATCCGGCTAACTATCGCCCTATAGCCGTCACTTCCATTTTGTGTAAAATCATGGAGAGGATCCTTAACACCCAGCTGATCCGTTACCTGGAAGGTCACTCGTTGCTTAATGACCGTCAGTATGGGTTTCGTCCTAAACGGTCAACAGGTGACCTTCTAGCGTTCCTTTTGCACAAATGGGGTGAATCTATCGATAAGCGCGGCGAGTCTGTGGCTATTAGTCTCGACATCGCCAAAGCTTTTGATAGAGTCTGGCACAAGGCTCTCCTTTCCAAGCTTCCGGCATACGGATTGCCCGCTCAGTTCTGTACGTGGATTGCCAGCTTCCTCCACGAGCGTAGAATTCGCGTTGTCGTTGACGGCTGCGCTTCGCGGTTCGTGGCAGTGAATGCTGGTGTTCCACAAGGCTCCGTTCTATCCCCAACATTGTTTCTTCTGCATATCAATGACATGCTTTCCTTGGGAAGTATACATTGCTATGCAGACGACAGTACAGTGCATGGGGGATATCACGGAAGCTCAGGGGCTGCTCGTGGCAATATTGATAGGGAGAGGCAGAATCTTATCATTGAGCTCAACAGGACGCTGGACCTCATCTCCGAATGGGGTTCCAACAATCTTGTCGAGTTCAATGCTAAGAAAACACAGGTGTGCGCGTTCTCGGCGAAAAGGTCACCTTTCCTCCCCCCTCCTTCTCTTCAGGGCACAACCCTTCACACACAGAGTAACATCACCTTGCTCGGAATGAACATTCGCTGCGATCTGAACCCCAGAGACTACATCGAATCCGTTATAACTGCTGCCTCACGGAAACTCGGTGTCCTAAACAAGGTGCGTAGGTATTTTGCGCCGGACCAACTATGCCTGTTGTATAAAACTCAGGTTAGGTCTTGCGTGGAATATTGCTCGCACCTTTGGGACGGCTCCGCTCAGTACCTCATCGATGCTCTGGACAGATTGCAGCGTCGCGCTATTCGAATAATTGGCGATGTAGAGGCAACTAACACCCTCGAGCCTCTACAACTTCGTCGTGACATCGCCTCTCTTAGCGCCTTTTACCGAATGTTCCATGGGGAATGCTCTGAGGAGCTCTTTAACCTTATCCCTCCCTCTCCATTCCTTAACAGAAACACGCGTAAGGGCCTTCGGAGTCATCCGTACACTGTGTCCTCCTTTTCACACCGTACCAGGAAATTCCAAGATTCCTTCTTCTGTCGTTCATCCCACACTTGGAATTCTCTACCTGCGCACGTGTTTACTCCATCCTACAACATGGGTTCCTTCAAAAGAGGTGTGAAAAAGCATCTTTTAGGCCGGCAAGGGGCGGGCAGGTAGGATAGTGGATGTCGTCCCTACTCTATCTGTCAACTCATTTGGGCCTCTTTCACCGCATAACATCAGGCGGGAGGAGGTCATTTGCCGGGCCTTACATAAAAAAAAAAAAAAAAACAACATTCTGAGGATTCTCTCCTACTACATTTAACCATTGTTTAGCACTATTTAAATAACTGTATATTGTGTACACGTCACCATCGTACGTTGGGACGAAACTTATTAACCTTTGCGGGTCCATCGCCACTTGCGTGGGACCTTGTGAGCCATTAGGTGCTGAGGGCACGTAATTTGAATATCCCTCCATCATAGGACGAGGATCGGTCATACTTTCACTACCTCTAAATACAAAAGTAGGGGGTTTTATGATAGGAATTTTGGATAATTAAAGGATGATGCTTTATAGGTACTCACAGCACGCTGAGTCCGATGAAATTCTTGATCATTTTATTCTTCCCTTTTCTTGACTTATTTTTATTTGGGGTTGCTCAGTTCAAGACTTAAGAGTCACGCCGTTGATTTCGGTACTCGAAGGTTTTCTTGGAGACTCGTCGAATTTAAAACAGCTTACTAAGCCCCGCTAGTTGGGCGCCAGTCAAAATATTTGAAGTCAGTTAAAACTTTAAAAAAATATTTATTGACAAAAAATACAGAAATACTTATTTTATAAATAAATAGTAAATAAGTCTACTCGCTTAGGGTAGTGATGAAGTGATGAACCTCGATGCTTTGGAAACGTGGGCTTTTATACTATTGTGTCCATTGTCTTGATGCCTGTTCTAGAACCTTCTTTCTTGGAAATCCATGGTAAAACAATGGTTGGCGTGAACGACGATGCTGGCATCAAGTTCATGTCAACATTATCAACAATACCTCGTTATTTTAATGTCAACATTATATTTTTTATATCTTCCTGGTTTCGGGTGGGTTGACTCGTGTACCAACTCATGCTGTTCCCCCGAGGGTATGCCAGCCCCTTATCCCATTCTTCCCTGGTTGGAATGTATACTGCATAGATACTCCTAAATACGTATTAGGTGTCATCCTATCACTGGTCATGCGCAGTAGTAGGGTTTCTTCTTCGAGTTTCATTCCCGTGTGTTTTGTACGTGGCCCGTTATCGCTCCACAGTCCCAAAGTGCTGAGCCTGTAGAGCGCTCTCATGGCCTCTCTCTGTATAGCAATGTGCAATGGTTCAAGATTAGGAAATCTCTCTAGGGCCGCCGTAGGAGTAGTTTTGAAGGCCACCGTTATAGCCATACAGGCCAGTCTTTGGAATTTTCTCAGGAGTTCCCTGCACGTGACCAGTTCTGTTCTAGGCCACCAAATGATACTACCGTAGGTGAGGATCGGCAATATCATTATTCTATAGATCCAATAAAGGATCTTGGGCTTAAGGCCCCAGGTTTTGCCAAAGGTAGAGCGACACATATTGAATGCCCTTGTGGCCTTCTCAATAGTAAGCTTTACATGTACTTTCCACGTAAGTTCTTTATCTAGGGTAACTCCCAGATATTTGACTTCAGTAGACCATGGTATTTCAGTACCACATAAATTGAGAGTACGCATGCCGTTGAGCTTCCTCTTTTTTGTGAATGGTATAATCACAGTTTTCTTCGGATTGATGCTAAGGGAGGTCTCCCTGCACCAAAGCTCAACCTTTTGTAGCACCTTCTGCATCAGGCTGGCTACCACACTCGGCACTTTGCCATTGATCAGGATGACTGTGTCATCAGCGTAACCCACAGTGTTCAGTGGTCCTTTGTTTAATTCTTCGATCAATGAGTCAATCACAAGGCTCCACAGTATGGGAGAGAGGACTCCTCCCTGAGGACATCCTTTGGTGGTTGTGACGCTTATTGTATCGCCTAATATGCTTGCAGTTATCACTCTGCCCTTAAGCATGCCATTTATCCATCTTATTATGGTGTCATTGATGCCATGCATTTTTGCCGCTTTGCTAATGGAGTCAAATGTAGTCTTATCAAAGGCACCCTCTACATCGAGGAATGCACCTAGGCATATCTCCTTTGACTCCAGTGCCGTTTCAATCCTGCTGACTACATAGTGTAGTGCAGTCTCAGTTGATTTGCCTGCCTGATAGGCACATTGCTTACCATGTAGGGGTCGTTTCATGAGTGGGCCGTCCCTGACGTATCTATCAATAAGTTTCTCTATCGTTTTTAACAGAAAGGATGAGAGACTTATCGGCCTAAATGCCTTAGCCTGTTCATAGTCAGCCTTACCCGGCTTAGGTATAAAGCTTACATTTATATGTGTCCACACTTTTGGTATATGACCAAATGCTATACATGCTCTGAATAGACTGCATAAAATGGGGACCAGTATTGATTCACCTTGTTGTAGTAACACAGGATATATTCCATCATGGCCTGGAGATTTATATGGCTGGAAGGATTTGATCGCCCACCTAACTTTTACTTCTGTTACTACCTTTTTAGCAGACGTCCAGTTCTCCCTTGTGGTATGGGTTTGGGTTCTTTCACTTTCCCTGGGAGCTTGTTCGCCTGCATTTGTGTAATTACATATATAAACTCTTTATTGCACATAAATTAATAAAAAAAAAACAAATACACAAGAGAAACATGTACAAAGGTGGACTTATCTCTAAAAGAGATTTCTTCCAGTCAACGTGTGGAGACATACATTTGCGGACAACTAGACAATGCAATACATATACAATTTTAAAGATATATACACATATACATAAAATAGGATATATATATACCGAAAAATAATATATAGGTACTAAAAATTAACTATTTAAATTATTCAGATCGAGCTGAGATAGGAGATGCTCCTTCAGTCTAGCCTTAAAAATGTCCACTGACTGGCTATCGCGAATCCTCTCGGGCAGCTTATTCCAAAGACGCGCCGCAGTAACTGAGAAGGAGTGGAAAAAAAAGCGTGTATTGGAAGAAGGCTGCTCGAGAGTTATGGTGACACATGTACGTCTGGCATATGGTCGTTGGGATAGGAAGTGGAAACGTGAGCGAAGGTATTCGGGGTATTTGGGATTATTAAAGATTTTGTAGAGGAAGGTGAGGATATGCAACTCATGTCTCTGCCTTATAGAAAGCCATCCAAGTTGTGTCCGATATTCCGTTACATGGTCATACTTGCGCAAACCGTAGATGAATCTGATGGCAAGATTTTGTAAGCGCTCAAGCTTGTTTAGCAGCTCCTGGGTGACGTCCAAAAAACAAACATCTGCGTAGTCCATCAGTGGTAATAGCAACGTATGCGCAAGCATAACCTTAGTGTGATAGGGAAGAAAAAACTGCAGACGCTTGAGGGAATGATAGGAGAAATACATCCGTCTGCTTATCTCCCCTACATGAGCTGACCAAGAAAGATTGTTGTCTAGGATGAGGCTCAAATTGCGAACTTTGTCCATGTACGGAATGATAACGCCGTTATAGCGAACAGGTGGCAAGGGAAGCACAAGCGATCCCCTCAAACGACTACTTCCAATTACAATAGTCTGTGACTTGGACGGATTGACAAGAAGTCCATAAGATTTGGCCCAGTCACTAATCGCCACGAGATCAGCATTCATACGCTCAACAGCCGAAGAAACTTCAGAGATAGAGAAATGACTGTATAATTGAAGGTCATCGGTGGAGGCGGAGGCAATTCTATTGATGAACAACGCAAAAAGCGATGGTGATAAAACTCCACCCTGGGGCATACCAGCAAACAATTCACACCAACCCGAAGAGGATTCCCCCGACCTTACGCACTGTTTACGACCACGAAGGTAAGAGTCCAACCATGGAAGAGTCTGATCAGATATGCGTGCTAGCTCAAGAACTTTGAGCAAGATGTCGTAATCCACGGAGTTGAATGCATTGCTGAAATCAAGCAAAGTAATCAGAGTGAGCTTTTTACTATCCATCGCACTACGGATGTCATCAGTAATATTCAGCAATGCACTAACCGTACTGTGTCCAGGACGAAACCCAGACTGAAGTGAACTTAAGAGTCTGTTTCTACATAAATGTGAATGCAGCTGGCGTTGGACAGACCTCTCTAGAACTTTGGAGAGTAAGGGGAGAATAGAAATAGGGCGAAATTCAGAGAAGGAGGAAGGATTCGACTTTTTAGGCAAAGGGATCACATATGCACACTTCCAAGCCTCCGGAAAAGTATTAGAACTTAAAGAGCAGTTTAAAATATGAGTTAGTATTGGAACCAGACTGTCTAATATGAGAAGTAGCATCTCTCGACATATGTTATCGTTACCCAAGAAATTTACCATAGAACCAGGGAAATGTGTTTCAAACATAACAGCCAGTGCTTCATTTCCCGTTTCCGTTAGTCTACCATCAGCATTTCTCACTGCTGTGAGTGGGTTTGCTTTGGTTTTAGACATAGTTTTGCTAAGACGCATGCCTTCAGGCATTGTTTCAATTGATTCGCAGAAGTTACGCCACGACCTGCGCTTAGCCTTCCTACCTTCACTGTTATACTCAGTAAGCTTTCTTGCATATTTCGAGTACTCGTTTCTACGTTTTGCCTCGTTAAATACCTTTCTTGTTTCCCTTCTAAGTTTGGAAAGTTCCTGTGTCCACTTTCTTAACCGTTGTCTCTTTCTCTGGACAGTTTTGTATCCAAGCATGCATTCGACCTTTGTTAATTCGGTTAGCTTCCATATCCAGCTCTGGAATAGAGTTTAACCTTACAGTAGTGACCCCTAATTCCGACCCCGATTCAAGGTCTCTCCTATAAGAAACCCAATTGGTGTTCCTTGGGTTTCTCCTACGTACAGTACCTAATTCAGTGTTAGTTCTATACCTAAAGCATATGTAATTATGATCAGAAAGTGATACTTCTCCAGACACATGCCAACTACTGCAACCGCAACCGTCACATCAATTACCTGAGCCCTATTTTTGTTGACAAAAGTGGGCGTGGTTCCTCTATTGAGTATATATAAGGATGAACTTACCAGATATTCCAGTAGGTCTTCATCTCGCTTGTTCGTGTCAGTGCTGCCCCACACGATGTGGTGTGCGTTAGCATCTAAGGCAATGATGAGTTTCTTTCAAACATCCAGCAAATAA
Organism: Schoenobius gigantellus; assembly: GCA_963935595.1. Lineage (NCBI taxonomy): Eukaryota > Metazoa > Arthropoda > Insecta > Lepidoptera > Crambidae > Schoenobius > Schoenobius gigantellus. The sequence goes on along the minus strand of OZ012544.1, from coordinate 5,221,384 downwards.
ATTTGACGAGATTATATGAAAAAAGAAAAATACAGAAAAATAACCAAAACCTTACCTTAATGCAAAAAGTAATTAAATCATTTAAGTTTTTGAGGTGAAAACAAGGGACTATGAAACGTCTATTTTGTGTAGGTACTTTTCAGTTGTCTCTATCGTGCTCATTTGTTTGGGGGCACAGCACGACAGCAATACTTGCATTTTACAAAATCCTATTTTTGAATTCTCCTGACCTTAGTGTTTTCTTTTAAGACGCATAAAACGTGGATTTTTTTTAGATTTGTTAAATATTTCAATTAATTTCTAAAATACCAAATAATAATAAGTAATTTTACATTTAGCATAAATACCCAATGAAATATGTAAAAACATTAATTAACGTTAATGTATTAATTAACTGTCGGTAAACCTAATAAAAATATAAGTTACATAAAAAAATATGAATAGCTTTTTCCGTTGTATTTTCCATCAAAGAGCGATTTTCCTCGAAGACTTCATAACAAATTGTGTGGTGGCATTCGTGCACAAATTAGTGGTATCGGATCAAAAGCTCCATTAATTTGCGAAGAAAACGACGGAGCGCCTCATGAGTGTAAATTATGAGGGAGCCAAATTAAATTTGCCCATTGCCCTATTAAAATTCGTGGCTGGCTGCTAACTTCGCGCACTTTGTGAGCACGCTTCGTCTGAAAAACAACTGGCATTGGTAATGAGCGCTTCTAATGAAAAAATAATATTTCAAGTAACATTAATTGCAGTGGTTGACAATTTTCCAAGACCCACCGCCCCGTGGAGATTGCTCTGGGATTTTGTCACGATGTAATTTCTTTGAGTTTTAATAGGCTGCACTGTTTTGATTTCAATGGTAGAAAAGCATACAGGCGCCTTAAAATTAGCTTTACACTTGCAGTAGGAAAACATCTGTTTTATAGGAGACATAAGGTCGGTACAAAGGTCAAAGTAAAAAGCCGGCTGTGTACCTATTCCAGACAGATAATTAAAGCAAAAGATGCTTTTTCACACCTCTTTTGAAGGAACCCATGTTGTAGGATGGAGGAAACACGTGCGCAGGTAGAGAATTCCAAGTGTGGGATGAACGACAGAAGAAGGAATCTTGGAATTTCTTGGTACGGTGTGAAAAGGAGGACACAGTGTACGGATGACTCCGAAGGCCCTTACGCGTGTTTCTGTTAAGGAATGGAGAGGGAGGGATAAGGTTAAAGAGCTCCTCAGAGCATTCCCCATGGAATATTCGGTAAAAGGCGCTAAGAGAGGCGATGTCACGACGAAGTTGTAGAGGCTCGAGGGTGTTAGTTGCCTCTACATCGCCAATTATGCGAATAGCGCGACGCTGCAATCTGTCCAGAGCATCGATGAGGTACTGAGCGGAGCCGTCCCAAAGGTGCGAGCAATATTCCACGCAAGACCTAACCTGAGTTTTATACAACAAGCATAGTTGGTCCGGCGCAAAATACCTACGCACCTTGTTCAGGACACCGAGTTTCCGTGAGGCAGTAGTTATGACGGATTCGATGTAGTCTCTGGAGTTCAGATCGCAGCGAATGATCATTCCGAGCAAGGTGATGTTGCTCTGTGTGTGAAGGGTTGTGCCCTGGAGAGAAGGAAGGGGGAGGAAAGGTGACCTTTTCGCCGAGAACGCGCACACCTGTGTTTTCTTAGCATTGAACTCAACAAGATTGTTGGAGCCCCATTCGGAGACGAGGTCCAGCGTCCTGTTGAGCTCAATGATAAGATTCTGCCTCTCCCTACCAATATCACCGCGAGCAGCCCCTGAGCTTCCGTGATATCCCCCATGCACTGTACTGTCATCTGCATAGCAATGTATAGCTCCCAAGGAAAGCATATCATTGATATGAAGAAGAAACAATGTGGGGGATAGAACGGAGCCTTGTGGAACACCAGCGTTCACTGCCACGAACCGCAAAGCGCAGCCGTCAACGACAACGCGAATTCTACGCTCGTGGAGGAAGCTGGCAATCCACGTACAGAACTGCGCGGGTAATCCGTATGCCGGAAGCTTGGAAAGAAGAGCCTTGTGCCAGACTCTATCAAAAGCTTTGGCGATGTCGAGACTAATAGCCACCGATTCGCCGCGCTTATCGATAGTCAAATGTGATGTGACGTCAATATAATAATAATATGACGTCTCTTCACCAAATGACAATAAACAAATAATGCAAGTAGTACAATATTATTTTAATTTTCTTTATCAAAGTATCGTAAGTCAAGAAAATCAACATCAACGTTTAATATAAAAACAAACACAGGTATAACACCTTAAGTTCTCATAAAACTTCAATTCGTCTTGTAAAAATAAAAAGACGATTCCCTTTTATGGTTTACGGGCGCTTAACTTGGCTCAATTTCTGCTTTTTACATCGAAAGAGTTCTGTATCGTATTGTTTCGCCGCGGGAGCCCGATGAAATATATTTCAACGATGAGATTTTTAATAAAGATAAGTTGGACTTTCATGTTTGCCCAGATTAGATGTTTCAACGTCTAATTAAAATTTGGCAGCATTCGAAGACTTTTGTTGCAATATTCTGTAGGAGTTTCGGTATTGTTCTCCAGATATTTTGTTGTTATAATCATCATTATTCATACGCCCACTCTAAATTTAAATTTTGGAAGAGGACTAAGTAAAATAATTTGCCGCTATATTTTATTTTGAGCAACAAAGTGTAGGTAATTCTTTGTGTTGACTTTCACGTTTTAATTGAAGCAAATAAAATACAAAGTTTTTTCGTGAAATATTCGACTAGTATTTTAAAAAATTGTATTATTACAATATAAATATATAAACGTGAATTAACACTACACGAGGTATTTACATACCTATTTTACTGCCTGACGTTTCGGCTAGGTTACCAGTTACCTCCAGATTGATGGTGTCGCAATGGGAGGTCCTGTAGCCCCTGTACCAACCAATCTCTGGATGAAGTATTTCGAAGAGAAGGCGCTGAAGAGTGGCCCCAAAGTCGTAAAACTTTGGAAGAGATTTGTGGATGATGTATTCAGCATCGTGAAAGGGGTCTGGGTCATGATTTCGAATTTCATTTGTTCGATGAATCATAGTTCGATTGTGTTTTGTTCGATAACTATTTCGTTCGAAAGTTCTTAGATGCGAATGACTTTCTGCCGACGAACGTTAGTTCGAAAGATTTTATTTCGATATACGTTCTGTCGACGAACTGTAGTAGCTTTTATTGCTTATAAAATTGATAATGAATTAAATAAAAACAAGGTCTATCGCCCTATAGCCGTCACTTCCATTTTGTGTAAAATCATGGAGAGGATCCTTAACACCCAGCTGATCCGTTACCTGGAAGGTCACTCGTTGCTTAATGACCGTCAGTATGGGTTTCGTCCTAAATGGTCAACAGGTGACCTTCTAGCGTTCCTTTTGCACAAATGGGGTGAATCTATCGATAAGCGCGGCGAGTCTGTGGCTATTAGTCTCGACATCGCCAAAGCTTTTGATAGAGTCTGGCACAAGGCTCTCCTTTCCAAGCTTCCGGCATACGGATTGCCCGCTCAGTTCTGTACGTGGATTGCCAGCTTCCTCCACGAGCGTAGAATTCGCGTTGTCGTTGACGGCTGCACTTCGCGGTTCGTGGCAGTGAATGCTGGTGTTCCACAAGGCTCCGTTCTATCCCCAACATTGTTTCTTCTGCATATCAATGACATGCTTTTCTTGGGAAGTATACATTGCGATGCAGACGACAGTACAGTGCATGGGGGATATCACGGAAGCTCAGGGGCTGCTCGTGGCAATATTGATAGGGAGAGGCAGAATCTTATCATTGAGCTCAACAAGACGCTGGACCTCATCTCCGAATGGGGTTCCAACAATCTTGTCGAGTTCAATGCTAAGAAAACACAGGTGTGCGCGTTCTCGGCGAAAAGCCTTTCCTCCCCCCTCCTTCTCTTCAGGGCACAACCCTTCACATACAGAGTAACATCACCTTGCTCGGAATGAACATTCGCTGCGATCTGAACCCCAGAGTCTACATCGAATCCGTTATAACTGCTGCCTCACGGAAACTCGGTGTCCTAAACAAGGTGCGTGGGTATTTTGCACCAGAACAAATATGCCTGTTGTATAAAACTCAGGTTAGGTCTTGCGTGGAATATTGCTCGCACCTTTGTGACGGCTCCGCTCAGTACCTCCTCGATGCTCTGGACAGATTGCAGCGTCGCGCTATTCGAATAATTGGCGATGTAGAGGCAACTAACACCCTCGAGCCTCTACAACTTCGTCGTGACCTCGCCTCTCTTAGCGCCTTTTACCGAATGTTCCATGGGGAATGCTCTGAGGAGCTCTTTAACCTTATCCCTCCCTCTCCATTCCTTAACAGAAACATGCGTAAGGGCATTCGGAGTCATCCTTACACTGTATCTTCCTTTTCACACCGTACCAAGAAATTCCAAGATTCCTTCTTCTGTCGTTCATCCCACACTTGGAATTCTCTACCTGCGCACGTGTTTCCTTCATCCTACAACATGGTTTCCTTCAAAAGAGGTGTGAAAAAGCATCTTTTAGGCCGGCAAGGGGCGGGCAGGTAGGATAGTGGATGTCGTCCCTACTCTATGTGTCAACTCATTTGGGCCTCTTTCACCGCTTAACATCAGGCGGGAGGAGGTCATTTGCCGGGCCTTACATAAAAAAAGGTAAAAAACATCAATGTACTTTTTGTCAATGCGATTTCGAAGGTTATTTCATAGCAAGCAATTAATAGAATATATCAATGAATTTTTACGAACTGTATAGCTTGCGTTGCCCACCGTGCTTTTCTTATAAGTACAATTGAAAATAAATAAAACAAATTAATCTTTTTAAAGTAATATTTTTAGAAAAGTAAGGTCCCTATTGACAAAAACAAATCAAAAGTAATGAAGATAACCTTTACCCTAATTAAAAATCAAACATATTTATAACAAAACTTATGTAGATTAATGGAAAACATTATTTTCAAAGAAATATTATTTTATTTTTTGAAACAGCTAATATAAGCTGTAGCACTTATCAAATCGAGAGACTTCATGGTTTCCTTTTGGCTTAGAATATGTAGTAGTTTTAGTTCTTTACTCTATTGGTTACTTTTTTTAATTCTCGAAACCACTTTCATCTCGAGCTAAAACTCTTTCTATTAATAATTTCGTGTTCTTCTGCTCTTTAACTAATTCTTGTATAGTTTTCCATTTTGTTCGCCCTAACAGCCCTAACAATTCCATCGATGATTCCATGATTCCACAATGTTTTGTGACGAAGGAGAATATGCTTCGAGCCGATCATACACGGACCAAGATTCTGGTGGAAATAAAGGTGGAATTAACTCGCCAATTAAAAAAAGTAACCAAAAGAGTAAAGAACTAAAAGTACTACATATTTTAAGCCAAAAGGAAACCATGGAGTCTCTCGATTTGATAAGTGCTACAGCTTATATTAGCTGTTTCAAAAAATATAATAATTTTTCTTTGAAAATAATATTTTCCATTAATCTACTTATGTTTTGTTATAAATATGTTTGATTTTTAATTAGGGTAAATGTTATCTTCATTATTTTTGATTTGTTTTTGTGACTAGGTACTTACCCTACTTTTCTGAAAATATTAGTTTAATAAGTTTAATTTCTTTTATTTATTTTCAATTGCGCTTATAAGAAAAGCGCGGTGGGCAACGCAAGCTATACAGTCCGTAAAAATTCATTGATATTGGTGGTGCCCAAATAGACTCCACCACGTCGGCGTTTCGCCGATTATTTGATTGCTGATGTCGACCAAATACAATTAAAGAATTTGCTACTTACCTTGTCTCCGTTCGGTCTCCGTATGTAGCCGGTGGACTTCCTGAGCTAGCTCGAAGGAAGTCGCGGCTCCTGAAGAGCTACTGTTAACCGATGGAGACCGGAGCACTACATAGGCCTATTAGGCCACCACGGCTCACACACGCGACGATAAATGATTTGGTGAATTTACACTTTCACCGACACTAAAACTTTGGCGGACCCTCGCACCAACAATCACTTGGTGCGCCGCGCAATACATTATTTGTTATATATTTTATTGAAACGAAAAATCACCGCCCGCTCATAACCTATTTCAATGTCATTCCGTATTCGACTCGACTGACTGACATGTTACATGCGGCCGGCCGCCACAGGCTGTCACTGCACAGACTATAATGCAGTGTTGCCACTCGCTCTTCCTCGAGCGTAAACATCCCCCCGCTCCGGACAGTCCCGGACTGTCCGCCAAATCAGTCTAAGGGGAGGCGAGAAAGAGTAGCGACCGCGCGCTTCAAAACAGAATCCCCAACTAGGACCTCGGCAAACCTGGGCACACCATCAGCCCCTAGAGTAAGTTGGACAATGCGTCCGCGACGCCAACGTAAGGGTGGCAGGTTTGGGTCCTTCACTAACACGAGGTCTCCAACCCTCGGTGGGTTTGTCTTATCTGACCACTTAACGCGCTGTTGCAAAATGTGTAAGTATTCAAGGTGCCAGCGGCGCCAGAAGCTCTGGGTAAGCTGCTGGAGCAACTCAAACCGCGAAAGGCGTCCTGGATTGACATCTCTATAAGGATACTCGGGCAGGGCGTTAAGTGGTCTGCCTATCAAGAAATGGCCCGGCGTGAGGGCCTGCAAATCGTTCGCGTCGGTAGACAACGGACATAACGGACGCGAGTTGAGAACCGCCTCAATCTTATGAAACACCGTCGCGAGTTCCTCAAACGTGAGAATAGTCTCCCCAATAACGCGGCGAAGGTGAGTCTTGGCGGCCTTTACAACAGATTCAAAAATCCCTCCCCAGTGAGGGCAAGACGGCGGGGAGTATCGCCATGTTACCCCCCTACGGGAGAGTGTGGATCCGATCTCAATATTGTTTTTATCTAAAAATTTACAAACTTCTCTTATATGTCTATCAGTGCCCTTGAAGTTCGTCCCACAATCGGACCGAATTAGAGAAAGCAGTCCCCGGCGGGAGACAAATCTGCCTAACGCTGCTAAGAAAGCGTCCATGGTGAGTGCACTCACCACCTCCAAATGAACGGCTTTAGTGGCCAAACAAACAAACACACACAAGTAAGCCTTTTCAGTCTTAGCATTACGGAGTCGCGACGTTTTTATAGTGAATGGTCCCGCGAAATCAGTTCCAACTCCTAAGAAGGTCATCGATTCATTCACACGATCAGCAGGCAAATCACCCATTTGGGGCTGCATCGTCTCGGGGCGTAAACGATAGCAGGGCAGACATCGAAATATAACAGATCGGATAATTCTTCGCGCTGACAAAATCCAAAACTCCCGTTGGAGGAGCGCGGTCAATGCATTACATCCGGCATGAGCATTCTTCACATGGCGATCAATGATCAACAATCGCACCAATGGTCCGTCCTTGGGGAGCAACAGGGGATGACGTGATCTATAAGGCAAGTTAGCGTGCCTCAATCGGCCTCCTACACGCAACAATCCCTTATCATCCAGAAAGGGAGTCAAACGCACCAAGGGTCCCTTTAATTTGGATGTCCCGGTACGGAAAATCTTAAGTTCCGGTTCAAACGCTCTAGACAGGGTCATACGCACCCAATGCAAAAGAGCATCTTAGCGCTCCTGCGGTGAGAGGACCGGACACAAATCTTTGTCCGGAGGCCGTCGACAATTTCGTATAAATCTTCTTATCCAAGCGGTCACGCCGAGCAACTTGTCCAGAGAACTGTAGCGGTCTAATAAAAATTCCCGCTCTGGAGCCGCCATAGTCTCGACAGCGTGAACACGCAAGCCCGGATTTGGTGCCTTCACCACAGCTGGTGTGGAAGGCCAAGACGGCTGTAACAACCATTCGGGACCCCACCACAGAGTGTGGTCAATAAGCTGAGGGGCTTCGCTGCCACGTGACGCACAGTCAGCAGGGTTTATTTCACCTGGCACGTGGCGCCAAATCAACGGGGCCTTCGAGGCCTGTATTTGGGATACCCGATTAGCCACAAATACCTCCAGGGAGTGGACGGAGTTCTTAATCCAACACAGGACAACCTGACTGTCGGACCAAGCAAAGAGCGACTCAAAGTCCACACTACGTCCCAGGGTGTCAACAACGTGGTTCATCAAACGAACCAGAAGAGTAGCTCCAGACAATTCTAACTTCGGAATCGTTAACCGAGTCCGAAGTGGAGTAACCTTACTCTTAGCAACTAGCAAGTGGAGCTTAACAGCTCCTCTATCATCGACCGTCCGGATATATACGACGGCTGCGTATCCACTCTCAGATGCGTCACAAAAGCCATGAAGGCTGGCCGTAAACCGTCCCTTAGGCAGTATATGTCTAGGGATACTAACACGGTTAATGTCGGGGAGAGACGACATGAAGGACTCCCAATCTCGCAGCAAACGGACCGAGAGGGGCTCATCCCACGACACTTCGGCTGACCAAAGTTCCTGTAGGAAGCACTTCATCCAAAACACTACGGGACTAATCAAGCCATTTGGGTCAAAGGTACGAGCTACTGTAGACAAAACCAACCGTTTCGTCCAGACGTTGGGGCTTGGCAGCTCCAATCGATAGGTGAACGTGTCCTGGACAGGTCTGTATTGCACTCCCAAAACAGACAGTAAATCTGGAGTGTTGGCATTCTCAAAAATATGAGGCTCCTGCTGGTGGTCGTCTGGCAAGTCACACAAAAGCTGAGGTGAGTTGGACATCCACTTCCTCAGTTCATAACCACCAGCCCCGAGAAGAGCAATTAGTTCATCTCGCAAAATCAAGGCTTCCTCGACACTAGAGGAGCCCGTACAAATATCATCAACAAATGCATCCTCCTTGAGAACCAAGGATGCGCGAGGGTATCGTAACCGCTCACGTTCAGCGAGTTCCACAAGTGAGCGAATTGCCACAAAGGGGCTCGAACGCAAACCGTATGTATTGGTGTTCAGCTCGTAAACCAGCATGGGATCTCTGGGATCCTCCCTCCATAATATGAGCTGATATCGTGTATCGTCCGGATGAATCACAGTCTGCCGAAACATCATCCGGATATCGGTCACAAAGACGACGGCATGGCGACGGAAGTTGGTCAATACATCACCCACCTCGTGGTGCAACTTCGGTCCAGCATGCAGACATTGATTCAGCGAAACTCCGGTAGACGTAGGAGCTGACCCATCAAAAACAACGCGTATCTTCCCAGTGGAAGGTTTCAAAACCGCGTGGTGAGGAAGAAAATTATGTTTCTCGTTTCGCCAGTCCAGTCGCGAGACCGACATGTGCCCCAGTTGCTCATATTTTCGCATGAAGTCGACATACTTCTCTCTGAAGTCTGAGTTCCTACTCATACGTCGCTCCATGGACAGCAGCCGCTTCTCGGCCAACGGCCGGGAGCTGCCAAGTGAGGGGCGAACTGACAAAAAGGGCAAACGAGTGACCAGCCGTCCCGAGTGAAGGCGACCTGTATTGTTCTGGTAGAACAACTCACACTCCTCGTCTAAGGGGTTCACTCGCTTCACGGTAGGTGGTTCTTCCACCCCCCAAAACCGTTAAAGGACATCCGATAAGGTGGAGCTAACAGTTATGTAACTGTCCACCGATGGAGATGGTGGGTTATGCCTAACTGGTCCCATCACTACAAAACCCCAGCGATATAGATAAGGCTACCAGCCCACCCTTCTGTAACTCTCTCCTCTTCCCACAATACACGCGGCCTAGAACATCGGCACCGAGCAATAAGTGAATCGGATCGGTTCGGTGGAAGGAAGGGTCAGCCAAGGTCAATCCTGATGTCGCATCAACGACAGCGCGCGAAACGTGCTGTTGCGGAAGTTGACCAACAACCTTTTCATAGACAATCGCGGTAGCGCCAATTTTGGGCGCTGAAGAGAAGTGGGGGGAAAAGGAGAACAGAACCTGACCGATCGGATCCGGGATCCGCAGGTCTCCGATTCCTCGTACCGATTCAAGGTATGGAGATGTGTTCAAACTCAACTGCCGGACCAGCCAGCTGGAGGCAATGCAACCCTGAGCTCCCGTATCCAAAAGGGCGCGAACTAAAACAAAGGTGCCCCTCGGGCCCCACACCTGTACGGAGGCTGTTGGTAACAGCACCTGCTCCTGTGGGGGGGTTGCAGCCGACAGTTGGTTTAATGAAAATCCTCCCGCATTCCCCGCAACGGAGGGGAAGGGGGGTTCAAGGAAAAATGCGTGCGCGGCGGAGGAATAGGGCGCTCAAGGCGCTCGAGCGGGTCCCAATCCGGCACGTACACACCCCGACCAAAGCTGCATCGGGGGGCCGGGCGGTGCCCATGATGGGCAAAAGTTGGGGGAGCCCGTGACAACCGGGGTCTCTCCATCAGAGGGGGAAAGAAGCGTATCGGCTCCCGACGTGGCTCCCTAATAACCGCGGCCCAATCCCGCGGTGGCGCCTCATAAGCGGCGCGTCGATCCCCCGCGCCCGTAGGGGTGGTGGGGCGCCCAATCCTCTCACTGGAGGGGGGGCGCCTGTCCAATCTCCGCGGAGGGGTGGCACGCCCCTCCGATCTCCTCGGAGATGTGGGTGACCTACGAGGGCCCTCGCCCGTGTGCGAGTCCCTCTCTCTCACCACCTCACGAGTGTCTCTATTGTTGAAGCACAAAAGGGGGTGATGGGCCCCTCCACAACAGTGGCAATCTCGTGGGTGGGGGCAAGCCGATGCCATATGAGCCCCCAGGCAGCGGTAGCACCAATTCCGCTGCTTGGCCATATTCCTACGCCCCTCGGTGCGTAGGCCAACAAATTTGGGACAGCCGGCAAACGATGGCCCTTCCGCTTGCAACACTTGCAAGGCATCGGCCTCTCCCCGTGTGGAGAGTTCTGCCGCACTGCAGTATACTGCTTGTACGGGCGGCGCTCTCTCCGTGGCGCTGCCCGGGTTGCCTCATAGCGGCCTGTACTCGGTCCCGGTATAGGAGCCAGATCCAAGTGGTCGGTCATCCGACACTCATCCTCCAAAAATCTGAGGAGATCCGAGAAGGGGGGGAGGTAGGAGGTACTATTGCCCCGTATCTTTGTTCAAAGCGCCCCTTCATCTCCATGGGAAGCTTATTGAGGATGAGGTGGAGCAATATGAAGGACCACTGGTCCACCGGTAGGTCAAGTCGTTTGAGCGCATTAATAGCGCTTAGCAGCGGGTTTAAAATCTCCTTTCTCAATGAGGAGACCCGCGATACTCGTGGCAGCCCTAAAATGGCAGCCACATGTGTGTCCGCTAGCAAGCGAACATTCTGATACCGGGCGGTCAACAACGCCCTTGCAATCTCATAACTGTCATAGTTGACAGGTAGATGCTGGACAAGCACACCAGCCTCTCCACGTAAGGCAGAGAGCAAATAGGCCAATTTCTGGCTAGGGAACAGGTCGTCCCTCTAGTGAACCAGGCTATCAAAGAGGTTAATGAACCCCATCCAAGAAGCCAGGTTCCCATCAAAGGTTGGGATGTCCAAAGTGGGCAGTCTGCCCAGCAAGCCGGCCGGGGTAGGCTTGACCTCCCCGGTCGTGCACGACTCACCCCTCCGGGCGAATAGGATAGCCTGAGCCTTGTTTATGATCACATCCGCCTGTTCAAAACATTGATCATAATCGGCATTAAATTGGTCGACTGCCCGCAACTCAGCGGCACTCTCGGCTGGGTGGTCGAGCAAATATTGTTGATGAACAACAAAAAGCTGCTCCAATTCCTTCAAGCGAGCAGGTACTCCCTCATGCCGAATTAACAAGGCCTGTTCTCGGTCTGGTCGGTCTACCAAAGCGACGGCACTAGCAAACCATGTCAAGATCTTTTGTGCACCCGCGCGGGCACCACTAAGCGGGCTGACTGGCGGGACCATTTTGCACCAAAATTAATATACACTACAATACTACACGGACAAACAGACCGACAACCGCAGACAACAAAACAGATCGGGAGGAACTTCAAAGGCAAAACAAAATATATAAACAAACCAAAATCAAGTGTAAATGCTAGAACTTAACTAGAACAACAAAGGCATTTAACAACAGAGTTTTGCAAACAAATTAAATTCAAGTATTAAGTCAATAACTTAACAAACATAATATTCAAAGGCAAACAAAACAAAATCAAATGTAAATGCTAAAACTTAACACAGCAAAATAGTGTATTACAACAACAGCAAAGTCATTTAGCAGCAAAATTTTTTAAACAAATTAAATTCAAGTATAAGTTTACAACTTAACAAACAAAATATTCAAGGGCAAAACAAAGATATGAAAAAACAAACCAAAATCAAATATAGGTAAATGCTAGAACTTAACTAGAACATCAAAAGGCATTTAACCCCAATTTTTCATATACAATGACAACTAGTTAGGGAGATCGGTCCACAAATGAGATTGTAGTCGGTTTAAAATCAGCAATCAAAAACAATTAATATGTATTGCCCGTTTGGACAACCAACAAGATTACAATATTAATTGTACAATACTAATCAATCAATCAAATTTTACAACAACCACGCTCTGCTACCAAAAGATGGTGGTGCCCAAAGTAGACACCACCACGTCGGCTGTCACTGCACATACTATAATGCAGTGTTGCCACTCGCTCTTCCTCGAGCGTAAACAGATATATATTAATTGCTTGCTATGAAATTACCATCGAAATCGCATTGACAAAAAGTATATTGTCGTTTTTTACCTTGTTTTTATTTAATACATTTTCAATTTTATTTGCAAAAGTTAACTACAGTTCGTCGACAGAACGTATATCGAAATAAAATCTTTCGAACTAACGTTCGTCGGCAGAAAGTCATTCGCATCTAAGAACTTTCGAACGGAATAGTTATCGAACAAAATACAATCGAACTATGATTCATCGAACAAATGAAATTCGAAATCATGACCCAGACCCCGTTAAAGGGTGTAGATAGGAAGTAGATCAATATATAGAACACCTTAACTCCATTCACCCGAGGATAAAATTCACCTATGAGATGGAGGCGGACAGATTCTTGGATGTGAAGATTACCGCCAGACCCGATGGGTCACTATCACACTGTGTATACCGGAAACCTATACACGCAGACAGATACCTACACGCAACGTCACATCATCATCCGCGTCACCTACAGTCTGTTGTGACGTCTCTCAAGAACAGAGCCTATGAACTCTGTGACTTTCAGCATTTGGAGCGCGAGCTAGATCATGTTCAGGAGGTACTTAAAAACAACGGATATCAAGTAACGCGGGGACGAAAACAAACAGCTAGGAGAAGCAAGCATCCTGAGGCAAGCAGGCAGCCGGCGTATATGCCCTATGTCAAAGGAGTGACAGATAAAATCGGGACCGTGTCAAGAAACTACTGCATACCTACTGTATTCATACCCGGTATAAGGGTAAACAACATGGTGTGTACACCGAAGGATGTCTTGCCACTACAAACTCCAGGTGTCTACAAAATTGATTGCAGCTGTGGTAGTTCTTATATAGGCCAGACGAAGCGGTAAGCTGAAAGGGTCAAGGAATATATCGCGGCTGTGAAAAACCGACAAACCAGCAAATCGGCCATTACGGAACATCTCCTCGAAGCAGACACCAACCATTGGATAGAATTTTATCGTACGCAAGTCCTCTCCACAGATCGCCACTTTAATTCAAGAGTAGTGCGTGAAGCGATTGAAATCAAAAAACATCCAAACAATTTCAATCGGGAGGATGGTTTCAAATTATCAACTGCGTGGAATCCAGTGGTGACCAAAATACAACCTCGATTTGCACAGTCGGTTGGTTCGGGCTCGTCAGTCGGTTTTCGAGATACGGACACTGTGAGTGTAGTGTGTAACGGTACTTGGATGACAAAAAATATGCCGGTGGTTCGAGAAGAACGCCGCATCACGGAGACCTGACAGCGCAGCTCCAGTCCGCCTGCGACCACGACTGGTGCAACCTTTTTTTTTTTTTTTTTTGTCGGGAAAATACCTGGCGCACTTTCAGCGTACCGGGGAATCGGCAGCGGGGGTATGTGGGGATTGCACCCACTAAAAACCCGACAGCGTCCTGCAACCGCGTAGTCCAGGGGAGCCTTCCGGGAGTCCGAATGGAATCGTCCAGAGCTCGACCCCAGATACGGTTAGCTACCTTCTGGGCAGCTACGTCTTCTACGTCTTTGAGTAGAGGGTAGATTCGAAGCCTCCCTCATATCACCGCTAGAAAGGCATACGGAAACGCACGCCGCCTCCCCGGAACCAGATAGTGAGTTATGGACCATCCCCAGACCGCAGCTCAAGGTTCGCTGGCGACAACTCCTCCCTCAATCGCGGAGGCCTCACGTACGTGAAGCGTCTAACGCGCTTGTTCGGGGCCGCCCGGCAAGCCGGGCTACCCACCTGGTGGGTTGCCGTAAGTCCGGCATCGGCGCAAGGGCCGCAGTGGGGCGAGGCGACGCAGGTCGCCGCCTTATGCCCGGTCTCTCCGCACCGGAAACAATCCCGGCTGCGGTCGACCTCCTCCACACAAAGTGCGGCCATATGGCCCACCTTAAAGCACCTGTAGCAGCGTGTCGGTCTGGGGGGCAAAAGCCGCACCCCAGCCGAAAACCACCCCACCACTAGTTGCTTATCCTTCACTAACGTCTTTGCGACGGCGATGGGAACACTGGCGTGAATCATTCCCATTCCCGAGAGCCCGCGAGTGACTTCACTGACTCGGATTTGCTCTTCGGGACAGCCTCCAACTCGAGCCAGTGCTGCCGCGACGTTTTCCTTGTTAACGGAGTCAGCGAGGCCCGTGATACGCAAATCAACGCGTTTCACGGGCCTCGTGACTCGGATTTCCCCAGGGAGCGTGCGCTGGATTAGAGCGGCAATTCCCGCCGCGCGCTCTTCACTGCGCTCCCCGACGACCTCTATAATACGGCCTCCAGTAGCCGATCTCCGCACATTAGGGGCAGGGACCACAAGATCTGTGCCCGAAAGTGGCTCAAACACGCGGTTTAAAACTTCCGCGTAGGTCAGGCCGGCCATGCCTTCCACCGGCGGCAGCGAGATGACCACTGCTGCCGACTTCGGCGCTCGAATGCTGGGCTTGCTAGATCTACGCTTTCGCTTTCTCCTTCTCTTTCTCCTCCTTTTCCCCCCTCCTCCCCCCGGGCCAGGTGGACCAGAGGGAGCAGAGGGGCCAGGTAGAGCGGGGGCAGCACCCATAGTAGGTGCTGCAGGGGCCTTTTTCTGGCACCTACTTCTGGGTTTCTGGGGAGCTTTGGTGGTCTGCTCGACCCATTGCCTCGCTAGGTTATTTTTCGCTTGAGAGGGTGCCACACGCCTAGGCACCGAAACCTCACGAGTTATCTTCTGGGATGATGGCTGTTCAGCCTCGTTCCTGACTGTTTTATATCTTCCGCCGCGCGTCACGGGTATCCAGTCTCCGTCCGAGGACTCGGATATAGGAATTGCACGCGAGGTTGCCGCTGCTGGTATTGGGGCAGTAGCTCCCTTTCTTCTTTTAACCGGTGGTCGGGTGGTTGGACCGGACCGGACTATTTCTTCGCTGACAATGTTCGCTCGTGGTGGTGTTGGGCGAGGCAATCTTCTACGGTCATTAGCGGCTGGTGCAAGATGAGCCTCTAGCGCTTCGAACCTTGCATCCATACTCGCGCTCAATCGAACCAGCTGTGCCGCTATCTCTCGTATCTCCTTGTTATTTGAGGCATCTCTAGGAACAGAAGGGGGCAGAGAGCGCCTCGGCGGCGTTCCTGGTACCGGCTGATCATCAGCGGCCACCGTTTCGCCTGCCAAGCGCTTCATCCGCTCTTCCCTCAACATTCGCTCGAGAGCCTCAGACTCTGTCCTGTGGCGATGCGTCTCTTTTTTGAGTCGCTCCAGCTCTGAACTTAATTCGGCGACCTCTGATGATTGGGTACGCCCCTCCATTTCCTTGAAACATGCGCCAATTTCCGCTGCGGCATCCTTAAGCATCTTAACAAAGGTCCCCTTAAGGTTGCCGGAGCGGAGGGCAACGTGCTTTATACAGTCCAACTGCTGAGCCACCATGCGCCCAAGCTCGTTGGCCGAGCGCATTGAGTCGGCCTCGGTCTCCGTAAGGTCCGACTGCCTCAGCTGGGCGATGGGCGATTTTGGGCCCTTTTTAGGCGGGCGAGTCCGGGGTGCAGGAGTCCTTTGCCCCTTTCTCAGCTCTGCTTCTGCTTCTTGCTGCCACCTCTCTGCTAAAGCCATTTTGGCTTCTAGATCAGCTTTCTTCGATCTTGGTGTTGCCGACGCTTCTGCGTCACCCTCAATTGGACGAGTTCTCTTGCTCGTTTTTCTTCTGTGGACATCCAGGCTGGTGTAGGACGCCATGGATCCGACGGAAATATCGTCGGAATCCAACACACTGCTATCATCTCCCCTTCTACCACAAACGGAAGCCGATGTTCTGGCTCCCGAAGCAAGCTTAGCCACCCCCATATACGTGTGGCATCCGCCTTCCCCTTGGCTCGCAGAGGGGCAAGGAGAAGGCGTGAGGGGCTCTCCCCTGGCTTCACCAGAGGTACCCTCCTGGGGACCATACGACGTTTTATCACTTGCCATGTTATAATAAAATCCCCCCAAACCCCAGGACAACACAACAAATACCAACATCTCCCTCCTCTTCACACAACCACACATCACCTTCTCGCTGTTGCGTAGAGGGATAGGGAGTGGGCGTCCAACCATAATGCTCCTGCCAGACTATTGGCCGTCGGCGAGTGATAGCCCCTACAAGTGAAGGACTGTCACTCGTCGCCGTTGCCCGGGGTGCACCGCGCGGAGGTTGTCTGTCACCGCACCCCACGACTGGTGCAACCTAGCCGAAACGTCAGGCAATAAAATAGGTATGTAAATACCTCGTGTTATCGTGTTAATTCCTGTTTATTGTATATTTATATTGATAATGCAACACGAAAGTTTGAAAGTGAGAATAGTATTATTACAGAAACACGGACGCTGGGCATTATTTCACCCAATCTTCTCGGCAGGCGCAAGTAACCAAGTGACGGGTCCTCTTTGCCATCCAACTGTGCTAACACACCGGGCTTAATGTACGGCCCTCTGTGGTCGGTTGGGACTTGCCACAGACCCATGCGAACAGACTGCGACTTACACTGCGTTCTGAGAAGCAGTGGGGTGATAAGAGGAGCAAAGTCTTCTTCGGTGGGGTTGATGATGTCACCGTCAAGTTCGATGAACCGACTAGCTCTTCGGGTACAAAAATATACTATGCCGATACATTTAGCGCAGAGGTCGAGTGATCACCTACTGCCCAACGTGTCGCGGGTTCGATTCCCGTACGGGACAAATATTTTACGAAATTTGTTCCGGTCTGGGCGTATGTGCATGTGATATTCTATGTTTGTAACAGCACTCACGACACAGGAGAAAATCCTTGTGTGGGCGACGTTTTTTTTTTCAAAAAATACTACTACTATAGCTTGTCTAAATAATAATCATTTGATATGACTTGTCAGTACAGCACCACTGTTAAAATAATTTTTGATAAAATACCATAGAGTAATTAAATTTCAGCAAAACGGCGTTCTCCTTACATTTATGTACTAGCTTACTCAGTCGGTTGTTGATTCTTGCCGTTGCGTTGGGTGTCAATTGTCAGCTTCGGGCTTAATGAGCCTCTAACTAGTTCCAATTCAATTCAATTCATTTATTGCATAACCATAATGTATAACAGATGATAAAAGAAAAGCAAGCAGATCATCATGGACCCTGTCGGGCACGCAATAATTAGAAGAGAGGAAGCGCTTTCTTAATGAATATTATAATGATAAACCTATAGCTAATTTTATATTTATTATCAATTAATTTTACAATGCATGTAAAACGCGCACCTTCTTAATTTAAATCAAATAAATAAAATCAAAATCTAATTAAAATTAAAATCAATATTACATTATAATTAAAATCTAAATTTAAAATAAATTAAAATCAATATTCAATTACAATTAAAATCAAAATGAAGTCAATATTATAATCAGAGTTAAAAATTAAAATTTAAAATTGAAGTCACAATCAAAACTAAAATCAAAGTCAAAATTAAAATCAAATTGAAAAATTATAATCATAGTTTAAATTAAAATTAAAAATTACTTAAACTAAAAAAAAATTAAAATTTATCATCAAAGTATTCATTTAAATCATAATAGCATTTTGCAATTAAAAATTGTTTCAATTTATTGGCAAATATATTATCCTTTATTTCTGTTGTAATTATGTCAGGTAGTTTATTATATATTTTAATAGAGAGATTATAGGTATTTGAATTATTAAGTTTTAGGCGGGTGCTTGGTAGTACTAACTTATTTTTATTTCTATTTCGCAATGAATACTTTGTCGGAATATCTCCTCGTATTTCATAAAAACATTTATATTTACGGACAAATCTGCACATTTCTAAAATGAAAAGGCAGGGCAAATTCAGTATTTTATATTTTTGGAAGAACGCAGCTATCAGTTTGGTCAATATTTGCTATAATTCGAATAAGTTTTTTTTGAAGGGTGAATAAAGTCTGCTTGTCAGTACTGTTTCCCCACAGAACAATGCCGTAGTTGAGCCAGGCATGTGCATACGCATGGTAGGTAACTATTGCTGTTTCTATGCTGGTTGTCTTTTTTTATTTCACGGAGTGCATACGCAAAGCTTGACAATTTAGACTTTAGTTTTTGTATGTGCGCTTTCCAATTTATGTGAGTATCAATCACAATACCAAGCAATGTAAACTCTTTCACGCATTCTAGTTTCGTACTATTATAATTGAAATTTATATTTAGGGCAGCTTTTTGGTGCGGGTGGAAAGTCATTATTTTTGTTTTTTCAAAATTATTTTAAGATTGTGATCTCTCATCCAGTCTGAAGTTTTTGTGAGCAGCGAGTTAAGTTTTTCATGAATATTGCTGTCATCCTGGCATGAGGTTATTAGCGATATATCGTCGGCAAATAAGACGCACGGTTCCTTCATGATTTTAGGAAGATCGTTGATATATATTAAAAACAATAAACATCCTACGACACTTCCTTGTGGTATAGATGCATTAATAACCTTGCAATCAGACCTTACGCATGAGATTTTTTTTGTAGTGGTATCAAAGTGCTCAATGTCCACGAATTGCTGCCTATCCTTTAAGTATGACGCGAACCAATTGTATGCTACACCACGGATGCCAATACCATGCTTTGGTATCGATTCGTTTAATATTTTTATTAATAAGTCGTGAAATGCATTATAATTTTCGTTTATATTTTTATTGGGATTTATTATATCGTGCCAGTCTATTAAGCGTAATTGCGACTTAAATTTTGACATACTATTAAACAATCGTTTCTCTACATACCATTCAATTTGTTTCGTTTTTTGAGGCATTTTTAAATGAATAATAGTCCCTGCGTGATCCGAAAAACCTAGTTCCCTAACTTCAGTTCCTCGGGTGTATTATATACTTACCTCACTTCAGATAGAGTATGATTATTATATTGTGACAATTTTTATTGATGTTTGTCCTAAGAATAATCATTTGATATCACTTATCAGTACAGAATCACAGTTCAATTCATTCTTCAAAAAAATAAAAATAAACTGATGATGTTATTTATAATGATATTTTTGTTATAATATGTGCTACTTGGCTCAGTCAGTACTGCACGAGGCTCTTAATCTCAGTGCCGTGGATTCATGGCCCACGTTGGGCGCCAAATCAAATATCTTAAAATATAATAAAAAATCCGGACATTGATTGATAATTATAACATCAAGAGTAAAAATGTTATCTATTATGCAAAATTTGCAAAGTCGTTTTTTTTCAAATGTCAGTTGACAGCTCGAGGTCGTTGACTTTCGTATTTTTCGTTCGGAACGGATAATGCCTATTTTATAAAATAAATATCACAATCTAACGACAACCAATTGAATGTAATCTCAAGTCAATATTTGTTTCGAAATACAAATCACACAGAGAACAACAATAATACCAACACAAAAGAATGCAGAAATAAAAGTCCTTTGTTTTTCAAAATTATCAAAATACGATTTATTAACCCATTTGATATTCGACGACGGGACTGGCCAGTGCTACACGATCGCTTAGAAATTAACATCAAGTTACATTAAGGCACCGTTTTTTTTTTGCCAGAGTCCCGCCAATTTCATCGTAAATTATGTATTCACGTAACGAATTCTCCACTGCACGTTAGACACACGGTAAGTGCCGGAATGGCTCTCAGGGTGAACCAGAGCGCAGGGTTGTCGATTCCGCGAAACAGATTTATTAATTTAAGCCTCATCACAACCACACAGGGCGTGCTATAAAATCTGGCACTTAATTAAATATTGATTGAGCACTCGTGAGCACTATCTGACGCATGTAACGTGGGGAAGCCCTTGTGAATCTATACATATTGTTACTTTAGAATATTTTGTGTTATATCGTCATCTTTATCAACAATACACTCAATCGCTATATCTGTAGGGTTGTCCTTATCACTCCGACTTAATTTGTTTTTAAATAACATGGAGGCTCTTCGCCTTCATGTCATCTGATAGTACTTACGATAGTGCCAAAGATTGAAAGGAGCCTCACCTGGATATTTCACAACAACTGAGGAACTGGCAATCTTGCCTCTAATTTTCGTTACACAACAATGCTATTACCACTGTAAAACAGTGACAAACTAAGATAAGACGGCAGTTGTTAGCTAAGCGGGCTCAGAAGCCCTACTAGAAACTAAATCAAGTAAAAACGTTTTGCCCCCATGGGGAATCAAACCTTGGACCTCCGGATCAACACCGGGTAAACCGGTTAGTATAAAAGTCGCCTTTCCCATTTTAAAATAACTTCATTAGCGAACGACGTAATCTCCTAGATGTAATTGTAATGCTTTTTCTCGCTGAATTGTAGAAATATAGGGAAATCTTAAAGTTAAAGAAAAAAAAACAAACTTATTCCTTTAGTCCGATACAAAACGAAAAGCTTTATTCTTGTAGGTACATAATTATAATTCACTTATGCATATGTTACGGAACTAAACAAAATCCCTTGATGCAAAGCACTTAACTTAATGTTTAATCAATACAAGCCAAGGGCAGGATGGTTCAGGTTTGTTTGATCAATCTCAGCAAAAATCAGGTACAAATTGGGTACAAAACTACAAAATGAGGGGCAATAAAGTACACCAACAAATAGTTATAGGTTTCCTTTTTTTCTAAAGAAATTAGTAGCCTTCCCCGGAGCGGTTGTTAGTAGATCATACCTTCGATGCTAAGTTTCTGCGATCACGGGTCAGAGATATAAAATTCCAGTCTCTTAGATTATTCTCTGTTTCTAATATTACTTGTGTAATTCCACAGAATTCCTCCTTGATATTAGGTTATTAGGTAGGTTAGTTGCAGCGGAGCCCTCCGGGAACTGCCCTGGAGATTCATAGCACAGTGTTATGTTTAAAATATAATTAAATATGCCTATAATCTTAGGGTCAGTGGGTCTAACACTGAGTTCGGAAGGAATCCCAGTCAATACATTTGAATTTCATGTAATAAACATTGCAAGTTAATTCCAAACCTAATTTTCAATGAATTGTCAAAGTTTCTTATTGGGTAGTTAATAAAAAGGACATATGGAGGGGAGAGCACCTATTTTGTGTATAATTACTGCTATTAATAAAAAGAAAACAGCTTAATTTGTGAGTTATTTGCCAAAGAAGGATGTGAAACTTAATATTGTGAAAATTTAGAATTTAACAGGAAATTCGCAAGTGTTACTCAATATATGCCTTAATCCCACTAAGATGCCGCTTACTATCAGGTTTTTTTAATGAAATAGGGGATGAAAAAGGCGAATTTTGGAAATGTAATATGTTTGATTTAATAATCAATTTACCCACAAATAAAAATAAAATTAACAAAATCTGCTTTAAATCATGAAATATAATAAGTTAATTAGATACCTTATTGTGGGCGGAGTATTATCTATTGATATAATTTATTTATTCAACTAATTCAATGAATCGCGCGCCGGCGATTAAAAATATGATTGAGCTTTTACTCTTCAAGCTGAAAACAAAAATAACTGACTTTGGAAAATTCACTGTAGCTTTTCAAATTAAATTCACACGGAAAACGAGAGAAATACCTATGGATTTTCTTCGCAGAAATTAAGATAATGTAGAAATTAAGATTTCGCAAGAAATCAATATTAAATTTCTTCGGTCGATGTCTCACAGACTAATCATAACATAGACGATAGACGCGTTCAAAGACTAAGGTGAAAAATAGGCGCGTTCCATCTACGCGCATACTAGAATCGAGGTCCGTTCACCGAATGTTAAGCGTCGTATTGGCGACGGAACCTTCCCTAAAACCAAATTCATTTCATAGCATGTGTGTCATGATGTGTCAAGTCAACATACGGATCTATCGGAATTCTACAATATGCTATAAGTATTTCCAGCCAAAGTTATAAGCTTGGTTGAAAAACGAAACGTAATGAAAAATTAACCATAAACAAACTGTGAATGCTTTCCAAATTCTATTCGACGAAACTATAATTATATGATCTATAAGTTTAAGTGTATTTTATTAAAATATGTCTATAGAAATGATCAAAACAAACGGTCTAAATGTCAAATTCCGAATTTTGAGAAAATCAACCCACCTAAATGGAAGCACGGGATTTTGGGCGAAAAAAAACTATCTTTGTAAATAAGGCCAGGATAAACGCGAGATTTATTTTGTTTATGCAAAAATTGAATAATGACCAAAGATAATTGCAAATGTCACTGACGTGACGTGTAGCGACGTTGACGTTGACACTGGACATTGATATTGTGAAATTAATTGACAAAGTTATTGTAATTATGATTTTAGTTGTGAAATTTGTGTTAAAACTACAGTGAAACCAAAGTGTTTTTGCAAAATTAGTGTATTATGAAATTTTAAGAAAAAACGGTGTTACATAATGACATTGCAAAAATTACTTAATGATAGATTTGATTTCGCTAGTTTACTAAACGCAATGAAAACTTACAATCCCTGGTTGATTTTTAATAGGTATCCATATTAGCAGGGCAAACTAAGGTAGGTTTTGAGAGATAAAATAATGAATGCGAACTTACAACGACCTAAACCCGTACTACATTGACGTACTAAAAGACTGCGAACGCTTTTTTTATAAAAAAGTGTGTCATGAGTGTTATTAACAACGTTTAATAATCATTCAGAATAATAACTAAAGCATACAAACAACCTTATGAAGTTTGAGCGTACGCACTTGTGGACATAGACCGAAATATTTTTAACAATATTATTATTTGCGTAAAAGGCCGATAACTCGTTAAAAGCACTGACGAGAAAATGTTTTAAAAAGTTTGTTTATTTCTCCTTTTTTGCGCAAATCATAACACCGTTATATTATTTAAAATACGTATCATTTTATTTATTAGCATTAGCAACAACCCAATCAAATTGTTCAAGAAACCGCACGACTAAAGAGCATCGCGCGAAATGCAACGATTAATATTGTTGTGAATGCCTTATTATAATACAATCAAATAAGATTGTAAGTAATTGAGTTTCTATGTTCAATTGATAGCTTTCCAGTGCACATAGTTCTGCAATTAACACAAACCTGACGAAACACCTAATAACCTAACCTAGAAACTGAATGAATAAATGAAATAAACTTACTTTGAACCTAGAAGATGATGAATAAATGAAATAAACTTCCTTTGAAGTAGTAAATTTGGAAAACAAAGAGTTCGTAAAGAATCATTTTCTTTTTTCTAGTGTAAACTGTTCCCGAGCAAATTAAATTCGATTTTGAAATAACAATCGAAGACAAAAGTACGGTTAGTATTATAGTAATAATAATAGCCTTTATTTAACAATCTTCCTTACAATATTGTTTACAATAATGTTATTTAATTTAATTGTTTGACACCGGGACGTGAAGATTGTCTTGCGGTTAGTATTAACAGGGGGTAAATATTTTAAAATATTTGTACGGTAAAGGTGATTTAAGAAAAATAATTTGATATTATTGTGGGCTACTTACATTGTCACATTATATTAATTTACATTATTTATTTCATAGTATTAATAGTATTTATATCTATTAATTTATTATATTAATTGAACTACTTATATATTAATACTTACCTATTTACTATAATATTTACAATCATTAACATACATAATAGGAAAAACTATTTACATAATAAATATATATTTACATTATTATAATTAAACATTCTATGCAAAGACACTAATACCAAACATTCAGTACATCGCCGTTCGCATAGAATGGAAGCGCGCACCACCAGGCGAGCCTAGCCTATTGTTTCGCTAACCGGCTGGCGGCTCACGCGCAATCCGCGCAATGTACCGCGTATAGCAGAGTAGTTAGTCGGAACCTATACTTGACGCCGACGCGACGGCACGCTTAATTGCTCACCCGCTTTGTTTACGTTCGCGCATCTACCTATATTGCTGTAATAGTATTGTATTTCTTCTTGTGCTTGTTAACTTTCTGCTGTCCACTGTGTACTCCTTCTGTGTTGTGTAGTAAACATATTTAACTGTTGAGTGTTGGACTTATTTCGCCTACATAGTAGGAATAGTGTATATGGATTATCTGTTTACTTCGTGAGTAATACCACCATACCACGCACATAACCACCAAACTGGTGACCCCGTTGAACTCGAACTGTTCATCATGAGTGACGACAGCACTGAATTCGCCGAAACCGTCGGTACACAAGAAGCCGGGAAGGACAATATTACCCGCCGCGCGAAAAAGACGGAGCGCGTTTCCACTATCGAGCCATCCGACTTTAAGCCGTGCAGTTTGAAGGTTCCGTCATTTTCACCGGATGATCCGGAAATTTGGTTCGCCCTTTTAGAAGGCCAATTCGCCGTGTATGGCATAACGGATGACACGACAAAATTTACCAACGTCATCACAAATCTTGACATGAACCACGCCAAGGCAGTTAAGGATGTCATCGTCAACCCTCCGCCTCGAAACCGCTATGACACTTTAAAAAGCGAACTAATCAAGCGACTTACCGCCTCCCATGAGAAGAAGGTCAGGCAGTTACTTACACATGAGGAACTAGGAGACCGCAAAACATCACAGTTTCTCCGTCATTTGCAAGATCTGGCTGGACCGAATGTGCCTAAGGAGTTCATCCAATCTATCTGGACCAGCCGCCTGCCACAGAACATACAAACGGTATTAGCGTCCCAGCCTTCGCACTCCCTGCAGCAGCTGGCAGACCTAGCTGACCGGATCCAGGAGATCACCGCACCTGGTCAAGTATCGGAAGCTTCCACGTCCTACGGAGCAGCGCACGGTGGCAGCAACAGCATGGCGAGGGAGATCAGTGAGCTTCGTCAGATGGTGGAACGGCTCGCAGCAAAATTGGACGACCACACCTGATCGTCACGACCCAGAAATCGCTCAAGGTCTCATCAGCGTCGTGCCTCTTCGCGTTCCGGTTCAAGATCGGCCTCCAGCTACCGGAAATACCCCACCTGCTGGTACCACTCCAAATTTGGTGAGGACGCTAAGAAATGCGTGAAGCCTTGTGACTTCGGGAAGACGAAGTCGGGAAACTCCGCAGGCAGTCGGTAATGGCGACTGACGATTGCCTCACCTCTCCAGGTCGCCTCTTCGTAACCGACCGCACTACGAAGACACAATTTTTGGTCGACACTGGCAGCGACCTCTGTGTCTTCCCTCGCAGCCAGATACGAGAGCGCCGCGCAGCTACGAGTTACCAACTCACCGCAGCAAACGGGACTTCCATCTCCACGTATGGTTTCGTCCACTTCGACCTGGACTTAGGATTACGCCGTACATATCCCTGGCGTTTTGTAGTAGCAGACATTACCAAACCCATTATAGGTGTAGACTTTTTGTGCTTTTACAACTTAATTGTAGACTGTAAAAAAAGAAAGCTTACCGATAGTACTACCACTGTTTCTGCTTTAGCTTCACTCGCTATTAATTGTAAAAATGTTTTGTCAGTGAAGGTTCTGACTGGCGAATCGCGTTACCATCTTCTGCTTACAGGTGAATTCTCTCAGATCACGCGACCAGCTGGAACGCAACGCGCTATACCTCACAACACACAACATCACATACGCACTACACCAGGTCCTCCAGTTTCGTCTGCACCCAGGCGTCTAGCTCCAGACAAACTAAAAATAGCAAAGGGTGAGTTTAATGCTATGTTGGCAAATGGCACAGCTAGACCTTCCGAGAGCTCGTGGTCGTCACCGTTACACCTGGCGCCGAAGAAAGATAACGGTTGGCGTCCCTGTGGCGACTACCGGCAGCTCAATGCACGCACCGTTCCGGACAGGTACCCAATACGTCATATTCATGACTTTACACATAGTATCTCTGGTTGTAAGGTCTTCAGCACACTTGACCTTGAGAAGGCGTACAACCAGATACCTGTCTGCGCGGAGGACATACCGAAGACTGCCATCACGACACCGTTCGGTATGTTCGAATTCCCCTTCATGACGTTTGGTCTGCGAAATGCAGGCCAAACTTTCCAACGCTTCATAGATGAGGTGACGCGAGGGCTTGACTTCGTCTACTGCTATTTGGATGACATTCTGGTCTTTAGCAGAGACCACCTTCAGCATGAAGACCACCTGCGTCAAGTTTTCACCAGACTTCGGGACTATGGCTTGGTCATCAACGTATCCAAGTGCGTTTTTGGGGCTCCCGAGGTAACCTTTCTGGGTTACCGTATCTCGGAGAGCGGAACCAAACCACTGGACCAAAAAGTCCAAGCCATTCGTGAATTCCTCCCACCCAAGGACATCAGGTCACTTAGGCGATTTCTCGGCATGGCCAATTTTTATAGGCGATTTTTGCCTAACGCCGCCGTAACCCAAATGCCTTTAAATGCCCTACTCATGGGAACTCTAAAAGGGTCCACACCTATCACCCTAGCCGGCGATGCTCTGAAGGCTTTCTCAGACACCAAGGAAAGTCTCTCCAACGCAGCTCTTCTCGCACATCCAGATTGCCACGCCAAGCTAGCGTTGGTTACAGATGCATCAGACTTGGCTATCGGTTCCGTCCTTCAACAACTTAAAGGCGACGCGTGGGAACCCTTAGCGTTTTTCTCCCGAAAGCTCAGCCCGTCGCAACAGAAGTACTCACCGTACGATCGTGAGCTTCTCGCGATCTACGAGTCAATTAAGTATTTTCGGCACATGCTTGAGGCAAGGCACTTCACAATATACACGGATCACAAGCCGATCAGTTTTGCCTTCCGCGAACAGAAGCATAACTGCTCGCCTAGACAATTCCGACATCTGGATTATATTTCTCAGTTCACGACCGACATAAGGCATATCTCCGGCAAGAACAATGTCGTTGCCGACACCTTATCTCGCGTCGATGAACTGAGCATTCCAGTATGTCTAGCTAGCCTCGCCCAAGCCCAAAAGACTGACTCAGAACTAGCCGGATATCTTTCAGAAAGCTCATCACTTCGACTTAAAGAAATGGAATATCCTGGCAGTCGGATAACCTTGTACTGTGACGTCAGCACACCGACTCCCAGACCATTCGTCACAAATGACTTCCGTAGGCAAATTTTTAAAAGCCTACATTCACTTAGCCATCCCGGTGCCACAGCCACCGCACAGCTTGTCGCTGAAAGGTTTGTTTGGCCCGGAGTAAGAAAGGACTGTCGCGAATGGGCTCGGACTTGCTCGTCATGCCAACGCACAAAGGTTAGTCGACACGTGTCCGCACCTTTGGGTACTTTCGACCTCCCTCGCGCGCGGTTTAAGCACGTACACATCGACCTTATCGGTCCCTTACCAATTTGTCAAGGCTATAGATACTGCCTGACAGCAATTGACCGATTTACGCGCTGGCCTGAAGTCATGCCACTGCCCGATATATCAGCGGAAACAGTGGCAAAAGCATTAATCGCAGGTTGGATATCCCGTTTCGGTTGCCCCTTAGACATTGTAACAGATCGCGGCGCACAGTTTGAGTCTGCGCTGTTTCAATATCTCGCCAAAACCATAGGCTTCCAACACAAGCGCACTACCGCCTACCATCCGGCCTGCAACGGACTTGTGGAGCGCTTTCATAGACAGCTCAAAGCCTCCATCACCTGTCATTCCCAGCAAAATTGGATCGAGGTGCTGCCGTTTGTACTTCTCGGCATACGCAGTGCATTTAAAGATGACTTACAGTCTTCTTCTGCCGAATTGTTATACGGTGAGCCCTTAAGGCTCCCCGGCGAATTTTTCGACCCGAGCACACCCTGTACATCTGATTTAACAGATTTTACAGCGAGACTTCGCTCATTCGCCGAGGCTCTTAAGCCAGTGCCAGCTTCCCGCCACAGTAAACACAAAGTATTTGTGTTTAAAGAGCTAGCCACTACCGAACACGTCTTCCTTCGCGAAGACGCTTCGCGTGCGACTTTCCAGCCGGCGTACTCTGGCCCTCACAAGGTGTTAGATAGAGGTGACAAAGTTTTCAAAATTCTTTTGAAGGGAAAACCCGTGACAGTCAGTATTGATCGCCTGAAACCAGCATTCATGCTTTCAGACGAGGAGGACCTGCTACACGTACATACACACACGTACACACCTCCAACCACTACTGTCACACTTCCATATACTCATTCACACACACAATCACATCACACACCATTACCATCACATACCAGCACACCTTCTAGCACACACACTGACACACTTCCACCTACATCACGTCAACCTCACACGATCACTCGTTACGGAAGACATGTCCGATTTCCGGATTATTATCGCCCCTAACCAGGTCTCTGGGGGGGAGTGATGTGGGCTACTTACATTGTCACATTATATTAATTTACATTATTTATTTCATAGTATTAATAGTATTTATATCTATTAATTTATTATATTAATTGAACTACTTATATATTAATACTTACCTATTTACTATAATATTTACAATCATTAACATACATAATAGGAAAAACTATTTACATAATAAATATATATTTACATTATTATAATTAAACATTCTATGCAAAGACACTAATACCAAACATTCAGTACATCGCCGTTCGCATAGAATGGAAGCGCGCACCACCAGGCGAGCCTAGCCTATTGTTTCGCTAACCGGCTGGCGGCTCACGCGCAATCCGCGCAATGTACCGCGTATAGCAGAGTAGTTAGTCGGAACCTATACTTGACGCCGACGCGACGGCACGCTTAATTGCTCACCCGCTTTGTTTACGTTCGCGCATCTACCTATATTGCTGTAATAGTATTGTATTTCTTCTTGTGCTTGTTAACTTTCTGCTGTCCACTGTGTACTCCTTCTGTGTTGTGTAGTAAACATATTTAACTGTTGAGTGTTGGACTTATTTCGCCTACATAGTAGGAATAGTGTATATGGATTATCTGTTTACTTCGTGAGTAATACCACCATACCACGCACATAACCACCAAAATTATATTATAGACTATGTAAATAAATAGAAAACGCAATACATCAGGCGTATAGAAAACCAGAAGTATCATCAAAACTTACCGAATTAGTCATCCTTCCCATTTCTGTGTAGTAATCACTCTCATAACAAGACCCTCATGTGGTTCATCTACTTTATGCAGGGAATTTGTCATCAGCGATTATCCCCTATGCTTTTGGTTGGATTGATTTGACCTCAAGTGTATTATATTTTTATGTGAATTAAAAAATATATAAAAATTAATTATATGTAGTATGTATTTCCTCTTTATGATACGACTTTTTACTTGTATGCTCGATATACCTAATACGGCATTGAGTCGTTTTTGCATTATACAACAATAAATCTATTTCAAACCCAGAACAAAAGTTTCAGTGTAAAATACATTTTAGTACTTCAAATTTCAAACATATTCCTACTATTTGTGTTTTATTCCTGTATTGTATAATATTGTAAAAAATTCTCAAGATTATTTTGACAATTGCCCTAATTGTATCTCTAACTTTTTGTTATTCAAAGTACAAAACAAAACAATCTGACAATTTGCAAAATATCACCTAAAATGAAAGAGAAGCTACGTCATTAAATTATAAGGCTTATCGTCCTCCACAAAGTACACCGTGAAAAACGAAGAACAATAATTGAAAGAAAAATAGAATGCACAAGGATTGTAAAACATGCCCCTTCAGGTACAAGAACACAATACACAGTACAGCAGACGTCGGGAACAACTCAAACAGCAAGAACTCGACAGGGTGGAAAATTCCACGTTGTTGGATGTTTTATATTTGGGTTTCGGATACCTACCACAAATGTAAATCATCTCGTCTAATTTCCATATTACAAGGGATTCTGCTTCGTTGAGCCTGGAAGCAGATGTGTGTTATAGTACTGTCGTAGTTACTTTGTTACGAGAAACAAATAAATTTGTACTTGTAACATGCCTAGCGCGAAGCTTGCGGAGGGGAACACACAAATGTTTTACTTTTAAAGATTAAAAAATCTTCTGCCTTTTAAATGTTATATTGGTAATCGTTGAGAGCGTCGGTGGCGCTGTGGACTCGGCACTTGCCTTCCAATCTAGAGGTCCGGGGTTCGAGACCATCATGTAACAAAAAAAAATCATAAAATCGGTCAAGCCGTTTCGGAGGAGTTCCAAAGAGTAGGCGCCAAATTTTGTGTATTTATTCAGACATGCAAACTGAACAACTTTTACTATGGGACCAAACTTAAAATCGTGAAAAAAATCAGCTTTTCATATGTTTTATTGCAACTAAGTTGGTAAACAAGCAAACTACCCAACTGATGGTAAGTGGTAACAGTCACCTATAATACATGTGAGATTCGCAGAATAACTGCAACTCCCACAAGAATCACAGTGTACGTTCCCAACTTGTGACATCAGATGTAAATTCACAGTACCTAGTAATTTCACTGCCATATCTTACCCTTCAAACCGAAACACAGCAATGCAAGCACTGCTGCTTTGGGGCAGAAATAGATAAGACGGAGGTACCCAATTAGATGACCCTGGTACAGAGTCTACCGGAAGGAGACTCTGTACCAGACACCACGTCAATACATTTAGATTCAGTGGATGTTGAAGATTTATATGGAACCAAACTTCATTAAAATTAGTTCATTATCTTAGGCGTGATAGCGCAATAGATAGATAAACTTACTTATGCATTCATAATATTAGTAGAATTGTTGAACAGAGATTTTACAGTAAGAACCAAGTCAAGCTTAACATTTGCACGATAACCATCACTATTGCAAGCGTCAGTTGGTCCAAAGGTCAAACGGTACTTCTCGCCGCTCTAACTGTACTCCAAAAAGTAGTACTCTAAAAATCTCGTGGTTGCGGCCTATTAGGATCTTTGGACTGATTCTATAATAATCAAGTTGTATAAGACTATGTATAATGTTGGAATAATACAAAGTAGTACAATATGTGGGCCATAATGATGGAATAGATCTAAGAAACTGATGTTTTGTTACATAAGCTTTCCGTTCGCAGCTTCGCCCGCGTTATTTTTGTTTTCCCGTGGGAATTTTATATTTTCCCGTAGAAAAAATAATTTTATAGCCTATGTTCATCAGGGATAACGTTGGATTCTTAATGTGAAAGAATAATTTAAATCGGTCCAGTAGTTTCGGAGCCTATTCAATACAAAATAAAAACAATCAAATCTTTCCTCTTTTTATTTAATATTAGTATAGAAAATCGTGCATTGAATTTTACATGTATAGCTAAGCTTGTTAATGAAGACTCCGGGGATCTACATGAAGATGTATATAATGATTTTCTGACTGCGCCCGCTAAGTGCTGAAATGGCTCTTACGGCCCAAACGCACCGTTAAAGCCGCCATTTTCTCAGAATAGCCAATTACTATACTTAATTCCCTGTCTCCGAATTTATGTGCATGGAAATCGTATGCTAAATATTCGATGTGCATTATAAATTTTTCCGTACTTACCTTAGCTTGTAGTAAAATTGATTATATCGATTTAATTTGAAAAAGTGTTGATTGCGTGTTTTTAATACTTATTCAAAAAGTAATCATGGCTCAGACCATGGAAGAGCTAAGCACAATGCTTGAAGAACTTTGTAGAGTTTCCCAACAGATTGTCTTAAGATGAACATGGACAAAAACACAATTATCGAAGTCGAAATCCCATGAAATACCTACTCACTCCCGTGAAAGTCAGAGGCTTGAAGTTGTTGATGAATATGTTTACCTGGGGCAATTAGTCCAGCTCTTTAAGTCCCACGTCCAGAAAGAGGTAACAGACAAATCCAACTCAGCTGGGCATTGTTCGGGAAGCTACGCAGAATATTTTCGGCACATCTACCGCAGTGTCTCAAGTCGAAATTCGTGCGTGTTGCCAGTAATAACGTAAGAAACTAAAACGTGGTATCCGATAAACTATCATAAATTGCTGTGACATGACAATTTACATCACAACTCCCAAATTTTTAATAAACTGACCATACTTATACTTTAGAATTAAATCCATTTTATTAAAGTGTTTGTAAAATGTATTTTTTAATAAATTATAAGAGACAACCCTACATGCAGTTGCATACGCCGTGGCCATGTCGAGGGCTCTTCAGCTCTCCTGAAGAGGCCTAGTCATTTGGGTCAGCGGAGGCAAAAGTTCTATCTTGCAAATTTTTAATTTGATTAGTCATCATATTTCGAATGGTAGATAATTTGATGATTTAATGAAAAAGTATCGATAAATTCTATCGTCGAGTGTTTCTTGTTAGGGATGTATCTAGCGTCCGCATTTGCAATTCTCTCATGCTGTGTGCAATACAATACCATTAGCTGATTGATTTAGTGTTGTATAATTAATGAGCACATGGATCAACATCAACATGGAACATTTATAACATCTGCGATCCGTCGTCTTACTAAGCGTTTGGCAATTATAGTTTAAATGAAATTGTAATTCTCTTATTTTCTAGTTTAATGTTTATTTATATAAAAAATGTGTTGAAAAGTGTCATTAGGAAAATTGAACAAATCGATTTTTGACAAATTGATCTAAATACGTCAAATATATTTTCGGTCCACCTTATAAAATCGAAAAGTTAACTAACAATTGAAACACCCTCAACTCAGTTGCAACATGTTATGATCACTAATTCGCCAACTTTGCAGCGAAACTGGTTCGTATCAACGCTTCGCTTATGAAAGTTTCCATCAATTTCGTTAGAGCTGTACACGAAAGTTGTTTGGCCGGCAAACTTTGTGAGCAAATTGTTATGGATATTGATCGAAACTATGAGAAAGATTTAGCGGAACATAATTCGTTGCTGGTGAAGTAAGGGACAGTTTTTCTTTTGTGTTTAGTACTTGATTAATAGGTTTCATGTTCATAAGTTTGTTCAATAAATCACGTGCGTAATTCGGTCGAGATTCACTGTGCCTGTCAACAGACGAGACGCTGGTGCTTCTCGCCATCATGGACTGATGAATATCATGTGGTCAATTAATCCTCCTTTAACGAGTATTTATATCACGTTAGGTACCAGAATAGATAGATAGATTGCTGTTTGATGAAGTATATGATTTTGTTTTGAGCATTTATGTATAGTAAATAACACAAACAAGGAAAGTGCACACACACACATACCAAACATAACGGCCAAGTGCCAGTTGGACTCGCGCACCGAGGGTTCTGTACAAGCTTATCTATCTATCTTTTATTTTTCTTATCTTGCATTACATTAATTAATATAACTGATTTTGGTAAGGTCATGGCAGAATAGCAGGGGTTGTGGACATTCTGAGCCATGGACCATTTTGTCTTAAGTTTGATCTATATTGCATTATAACTTACGTATAAAAATGTAATTATAAGACAAATAAAATCATTCTATTCTATTCTATTCTATCTAAGTATATAACTTCCTAACTACATATTTTCTGTTTTCGGATTTTTCCTCAACATGTGCTATAAGACCTTGCTTCTTGACAAATTTCATGATTCTAGGTCAAAACGCCGTGGGATGTCGATGCACGCGTACATGCAGAGAGTATCGACATCGGGTTGCCGCTAGAGAACGGGGGGGACGATCCGCTCCCGAGGAAGTGGAGCGGGTTCGTACCCAAGCGCAGAGGGAGGCTCTGCGTCAATGGGGTGAGGCACTCGCCTTCCCAGCTGCCGGCCACCGGACGATTGAAGCGATACGTCCGGTGTTGGAGGAGTGGGTAGGGCGCCGGCAGGGCAGTCTCTCGTTCCGCATGGTGCAGGTATTGACCGGACATGGTTGTTTCGGTCACTACCTGCATCGGGTCGCGCGTCGGGAGGAAACGCCGCAGTGTCATCACTGCGACACTCCCGACGATACTGCCGAGCACACTCTGTTGGTGTGCTCGGCATGGCGACGCCAGCGCAGCGAACTCAACGCTGCGCTGGGAGGCGGAGACCTTTCGCTGCCGAGCATGGTCGTGGCCATGCTCCGCGGTGAGGCGGAATGGGGGGCTGTCGCCTCCTTCTGCGAGGACTTCATCTCGCAGAAGGAGGCCGCGGAGAGGGAGCGGGAGAATGATCCTCAAGCCGCTCCCATCCGCCGCAGACGGACAGACAGGCGAAGGAGGGCATTCGCGCAAGCAATGCCCTTCTAATGACCCTGCCGTGGAGGCCTGCGTGCACGGTTGGCCCCGTGTACGCCGCCGTAAGGCCCTCCGTCTGGGGATTGCCCTGGTGGCCCCGTGTACGCCGCCGTAAGGCCCTCCGTCTGGGGATTGCCCTGGTGTTCTCGGGCAATCCCCCCTTGGCGATAGCCCGACCAGGTAGGTCGGGCCAGCCCGGGCGCGTTGGTAGTGGTAGTCGCAGTGTGGACCCTACCACGCGCGTCCATAAGGGCAGGAAGAACACCGGGGGGTTTAGTGGTTAGGCCTGGCACTCTGCCGGGAGAGCCCCACACACGCTCGTCGTCTAGCCAACGGCGAGTACGGTGCGGTCACGCATTCCCCTCGTAAAAAAAAAAAAAAAAAAAAAAAGGTCAGCGGAAAGTACCCTATAGGATTTGATTCCCTTGTGAAATCGCGAAATATGCGAAAACATGAGGTGACATAAACGGTTATATCTTTTGATCGTGTTGACTCCCAAGTAGCATTTAAAACTGTATAATATAATATACGCTGTACCTATTATGTAATTGTTGAAGACTTTTGGCTGATCAATTTTTGACTTGTAAGCTAAGTCTGATTATTGATTTGTAAGCTGCGTCTGATTTTTGACTTGTAAGCTAAATCTGATTTTTGACTTGTAAGCTAAGACTGATTTTTTCACAGCTGTAAGAGTCCAAAGACCCGTGTATTATGAATTTCAGTTCGATATCTCTGCGCGTTCCCGAGGAAAGTTGTCTTGACAGGCAGACAGATACACAAACAGACGGACAAATGGACTGGCGGATAGGCGAACAGACGGACATCAAAGTGGTCCTATAAGGGTTCCATTTTTTCTCTATTGAGGTACGGAACCCTAAAAAGGTAGCTTTATCGCCGTAAACGTAGATCTACTAGACAACCTTTAGGTAGAACAAACATATGGTATGGTAGGTGTTCATGTGAATAACGTAAATTAAATAAAATTTGATAACATTATTCATATAGTAATATAAATAATATAAATCTTCCTTATTTATGTTTATTTGAATGTTAACATTCAACTCAATCTGATTTCTATTACCAACAAAATTGTGCACTATTCCACTTTTCTTCTGTCTTTCTTCATGACTGAGTTGAGCCCGGAAGAGATTGCTGTGCAGCAATGAGGCCGCGTATTGCTTTTGTTTCTATGTTAATCGCTGTGTTATGTAATTAGGTGACATGCAGTGTTGTGTATGTATGTATAAATAGCCTCGCAATATAATATACCTACTACTTTTTTACCCTATAATGACTCTAAAAATATTTAAACAGTCATTACAAGTTCTTTCCGCGGACCTACGCACACCTGAAACACGCGTCACGTCCACAATAGCTGTAGGTAATATGGTCTATGAAAAAGATGCACAAGATAACTTCGTCAAAGGTGGCTCCTTTGATGCAGGGAGTGTAGTGTTTTGAAAGGACCTTTTCAGAGGGCAAGGTTTTTAATCCTGTAATAATGAGGGTTCCGTTGAGCTTTTACGAAGATTTTGGGAATTTTTGTTGCATTAGATGCCATGTAGAGTTTACCGCTTAGAATTAAGGCGAGGTTGCCGAGGAAATCTATTCGTGTATGGCGACTGCTTTATTGCAAGGTGATATAGTTGAGAATTGTGTAGCTTCTGATGTCGCTTACAAACGTTACTTTAACACATTTAAATCGTTTTTTGGAAAACTGGGGTACAATATAAAAAAATGTATTTGTTCAATTTTCTAGACAATAAAAATGCACGTCTATTCGTAATTTTTTCTTGTCATTTATTGTTGTATTTTCTGATTCACTACTGTTTCAAAATATTGAACAGGGTGATTTTTGGATGTTTTTCTAACGAGTGAAATAATATTATTCATGTTTCTATCTTAAACAAAGTTTGAAAAAAGAGTTCAACAATATCATACCTGAATATTAGAGGTGTATGTTTTATATTTGTGGCAGTACAGTAAATCTAAAATGTTCGAAAACGGGAAAGTAGCGCCTTAAGTGATTCTGATTTCATAGCGTATATGTGCTTTTTAAAATTTTTGAGAATTTGTCCTTTTGAAAATCTGTCTTTTTGAGAATCTGTCCTTATGCGAACAAAGGAAAAATACATCTCTCCGTCTACCTGCCTATCTGTCAAGACTGTTTGCGCCTGTAGATACAGATATAACCAATATGGAGTTATCGCTGTGGTTGCTTAAGGCGCATAGTGGTCCCAATGACCTTGCATCGATCGTCCCGCACTGATTACATAGGAGTGAGTGAGTGAGAGTGAGGGGAATATTTAAGCAAACCTTTAAGCGTAAGATGAATTATTTCAATTAAAAATCAATAAAGGCGAATAAGAAAAATCTAAAAAGACCATCCGCTAGAATATTGTTCACTTTATTTATTGAAATCGAAAGTATATGATTTAACCTAATATTTACGATGCGATTAGGTTTAAAGTTTTAAAATCGAGGCATGTTTGGGTCACATTTCAACCAAGTTTTGATTAATTTATCAAAAAATTAAAAAGACCACCTCTAGAGAATGCGTCGAATAATAACATATCTTTTTTAAAGATTTTTTTATTCAATGTTTATGAAGAGAACCGGTTTTTTCTGCAGTGATTTGTTTATGACCCTGCTATGCGCCTTAAGGTGTAGACCCTAATTCTACTTACCGTCCCTCTCTTTGCCTTTACGGCTGAGTGAGACGCAAGAAAACGCAGCAGTAGCTGTCAATCGGCTACCATATTATATTCGACAATTTTGTCGCAACTCACGGCGGACGTGCCTCTCGTTTATAATTCGATTACTATGCATAAATCTACAAAAGTGCCCTATATTTATGTTGTGTGATCCCCGGGGACACAGAGCTGACCTCCCAGACCAGCAGAGGTTAGTCTCGCTCCACAGTTTTTTTCTCATTTTCTTTGTATAACTACATTCTGATAGCAACCCCTCTTGCGCAACACCAAAGACTTTTCCTGAGGAACGCGTAAAGATATCAGACTGAAATTTATATCAAATACTCGAGTCTAAGGTCTCTCTCGATTGTGAAAAAATCAAACTTGTAAGTCGACGCGATCAAAAGACATGAAAGTTTGTGTTGCATATTTTCGCATATTTTGCGATTTCACAAGGGAATCAAAACCTATAGGGTACTACGCTTTGCCCTAGAACGGGGGTGGTAAACCTTTATGTATTAACGTGCCATTTTTTCTAAAGAAATGTTTAGTGTCATTATAGACGTGCCATCATTATGATTTTAAATTCGTGATTATTGGGAAAATATTAATACTAAATCCTACTAACTCAAAACTCTTAGTGAATGTCTTGATCAATGGCACGCGTGCCATTGGTTCGCCATTCCTGCTCTAGAATCATGAAATTTAGCAAGATGCGCAGTCTTGTCAAATCTGAAACTTTACTAGGAACTATATACTTAGATAAGCTTATGCTGAACCGTTGCGCGGGTCCAACTCGCTTTTGGCCGGTTTTTATTTATATTTTTGTACAACTAAGTTCGTAATTCGGAGCATCTTTGGCGCTATGGACTCCGCACTAGCCTTCTTAACGGAGGTCCGTGGTTCCATCCTGCCTTGTACGAATATGTTTTTCGTTTTTCGAATTTCATGTGTACCTTCATTTGCCGATGTTCCTACGGTAAAGGAAAACATCGTGAGGCAACCAGCATATATCTGCTAAGAAATTTAAAGGTGTATTGTGAAGTTGACCAATCCGCACTTGGCCAGCATGGTTGACTGAGGCCTAAACATCCTAACTCAGAGTAGGCCCGAGCCCCTCAGCAGGGACATATATGAGCTGTGGTGATGATGTTAGCAGACAAACAGACCTCCCACCAGAGGGTCAATTCTACTATTAATCCATTGCCGAACTGAACAGTTGCTTTCAACCAATCAGAACAGTACATTATCACGTCACTGAACATTTGAAAATCAATAGTGCGCTCGAATTAGTCGATCGCTACAATTCGATTTCGGTTCAATTGTAACTAATTAGTAGAACCGCACCTCTGGTGGTAAGTGTGCTACAGTCATAGTACATGTTGCTCCTGTAAGTTTCACCAACATGCATCCCATGCAAGGCCATTTATTCCTTCTACTTAAAACTACATTACATTTTATTTTATTTAAATTTTATTTTTTATTTCATCCTACCTACTACATTAAATTTTATTCTACTGCATTGAACTCGACTGCTGTGTTTTATCAGTTTCTGCTAAATGAGCGCAAGTTTAAAGGCGACATTATTTAAATACGTTTTTGGACAGTACAGTTACGTTCGAAACTGTACTCACCTTCACACCCGTATTATGTATATTGGGCAATCTCAAACTGTTTTCATCAAATCACCGTAAACGAACGGAGTGAGATTTGCGGAGCGTAGCGGAGCTATTAGAACGCAGCGAAGCGTAGCTCAAATATAGATCTTAAAATCGCATGGAGCTTTATCAGGCCCTACCGCCTACCGCCCTACCGATTTCGTACCGCCCTGTGACATTAGAACAATGGCGAGTGCATCACTATGAGTTAGGCGGTAAGGCCGCCGGTAATAGGACAGGTGTAAAGTATAATAATAAACACTTTATACCCATCTTAGACGAGTTGCTCTTACTTTTTATTAAAATATGGTTAAAATATCCAATCCTTTGGTTGGTTGGATATTTTTTTTTATTTAGTTTCTATTAGAATGTGCAATAATATTGTGACTAAACTCATTGTGATATTTCAGTTCTTATTTAGGTGAAATAATTGGAAGAAATGTGTCTGACATGTTCAACTGGTACAACAGATAAGAGAACTTCTTAGTACAGAGGATTTGAACTAGCTTCGATTTCAACATTTATACAGCGATTGGCGAACGGACTCACTGCTGACTGACCTACAAACACGCACTTCGTCGGGTTTTATGTATACAGTTTCCGATCAATTTTACGAGTTTCCCACGAAGCTACCTAAACACCCCCCATTACTTTCAAACTCCGTATCTTTTACACCCTTTCACACAACCAACATAGAGCACAGAAAGCTTAGAGCTACCACCATATACAAACACTAATCGCCTGTGATATTCTGTCTTGGCTGTAGAGTGAAATATCGGGACAACCACGGTCCATTTATATAGGTTCATTAATACTGCTGCTAATTAACTATCCTTTTCAACGTTTAAAAATTTGCATAAGAAGACTTGGTGTTTCTTGAAGAACTTTGCATTTTAATTCGCCAAGAGATTTTTTATAATGTTATAAACAATAAAATTTATGTATCTGAATAAAAATAATTTGATTATTCATTCAGACGGTTGTTATTTCAACATTTTGATTTTTTTTGGACCAATTTAATTTTTAAGATCTTATATTGAATCAAGGCTTTCTCCAATTCTCTTCAGATAGTTCTCTCCTTTACCCTGGCTAACCTGTTTTTTTGATATTTCAACCGTTCAACTTCCAATATGCTCAATTCTTAAATTATTTCTTCCTAAAAATTATAGTCGTTTTGATTTTCACAGATTATTACATTAAAGTTAATTATTCTATTTTGGATAATCACTTCAGTTACTTCAGAATCCTCGTTCAATTTCACGTTATCTGTTTAGAAGTGCAGAACAACTCTCAATATTAAGGCTTTTACATTATAAATAAGCTTCTTACCGACGATGTTCAGTTGTTCCTAAGCAGCTTATTGCGTTGCTCATAATCCTCTCAGTAATAGCCAAACAGATTAGGGTATTATATTATATGTTTTAATTATATATTATACGGAGTATACGCAGAAAGGGATCAAGGTATATCTGAGAATATCGTCCTTGAACAAGTAAATGGGATATTCTATAATGCAAAACAAGTAATGAAGAAGAATCTTTTTCATTAGTAATTCAGATTCTTGGACTAGCCAAGCAGGATAACGGCGGCAGCTGGAAGGTACCAACGAATAAAATAGTAGAAGTTCTGGTGTTAGAGCTCAATGTTATTGGTGAAATTAACTTTCAAAGGCTCCGCTGGCTCGGGCATTTGGAATGGGCGGGGAAGGATCGTGTTACCAAAAGGGCTTGTTTAAGGTTGGATTCGTGGTGAGGGAGCGGGAGAATGATTCTCAAGCCGCTCCCGTCCGCCGCAGTCGGACAGGCAGGCGAAGGTGAGCAATCGCCCAAGCGATGCCTGTCTAATGACCCTGCCATGGAGGCCTGCGTGCACGGTTGGCCGCGTGCACGCCGCCGTAAGGCATTCCATCTGGGGATTGGTGTTCTCGGGCAATCCCCCTTGGCAATAACACGACCAGTGAGGTCGGGCTAGCCCGGGCGCGTTGGTAGTGGTAGTTGCAGTGTGGACCCTATCACGCAAGCCCATGAGGGCAGGGTGAACATCGGGGGCTTTGGTGGGTAGACCCGGCTCTCTGCCGGGAGAGCCCCACACATGCTCGTCGTCCAGCCAACGGCGAGTACGGTGCGGTCACGCATTCTCCTCAAAAAAATAAGGATTCCGAGCAAAGCGAGTACCGTTGCGTCAGTGCCAGTGCGTACGCCGCGGCTGTGGCGCAGCGTCTCTGCTCTTTGATTTCTGAGGGCAGCGACAGTGTCACGGCGGCCTCCAGTTGTTTTGCAACCGGTGACCAGAACTGGCCAATTGTTCTTGCATTTAGTGCAATCACATGCTGTAACGAACATGAATCAAACGTTTGTGAAAGATTTACAAAAATATTTGATCAAGTGGAAAAGATGACGATCTATTGCTTTTATATTACTTGAGTACTTACCAGAAACCCAATCGACTCAATTTATAGTTCCCGCAATGAACAGGGCATCTACAAATTCTTAATACATTTAAATGATCCTCCTCCGCCTCCGATATAACCTATGAATCTTATCGTGTAGATCGAGCGATACAGCGATACTAGGAAGCGCGGTCCGGCCTCTGTCACCGCAGCGTCAGTGGCGCTGAGGTATAATGATGTAGCGTCAGTAGCGATGAGGTAGTTACGTAGCGTCAGTATCGCTGTGTTTATACACGATTTCATACAGTTTTATGGAATCTTGTACTATCGCTCTGACGTGGCGTTACCAACGTGGCGTCACTTACGCCAGAGCCGCGTCACTACCTCAGCGCCACTGACGCTGCGGCAACAGTGGCTGAGCCGCGCTTTCCCTCGTAGTGTCCCTGTATCGCTCGATCGACCCGTGTATACAGGGTGATAGGAAAACATGACCTATTTCTTGAAAGGGGTTATTCTAGAGGTCATTAGCAATAAATTAATACCAGTAAACCAGGGGTCAAAACTGGATGGTTACCTTGTTGTGACGGTTCTTCGATTTTTTAGATTTTTTCTGACTTGCTACCAAAAACCATTAATTGTGAATAAACTCCCCACTTTAAACATTGAATTGATACTTTTCTGAAAGCTGAAAAATTTGTGATCATTCAAAAAAATGCGCTTGCCCAAAACTTACATTATCTCAGAAATAAAAGGACTTAAGTAAGATCATTTTTATTTTTCCCGAAGTTCGCCGTAAATTATTGAAAAAAAAACTGGATGAAAGTTAACGTACAAATTTTAATTAGTTAAATAAGTAACTAGTTTCATAAACTTTCTAAAAAGGTAAAAAAGTTATTAACCTTCTTGGCTGTATTTAAAAAATCAGCGCTGTAGTTCAAACTTGGCAATGACACTTGTGATATTTCATGTTTAACATATTACGAATTTCATAGGTATGGTGGGACGCAGTTTAATATTGAGCCGGTTGATCAAAGTTCCGTTCTCAGATATATCATGAAACAAAGATCAAATTCCATTGGTATTGATGGAATTTCAATAAAAATGTTATTATTAACTATTGACAGCATACTTGACTATATCACAGAAATAATACTCGTAAACAAATCCATGTCGACTTCTTCTTTCCCTGACTTGTGGAAATTTGCGATTGTTCTACCTTTGCCGAAGAATACGAACCCTGGTGAAGTTAAAGATCTACGAGGAACCATCAGCATATTACCCTGTATATCTAAAATACTCGAGGGAATTGTATGTCGGCAATTAACTAGTTACCTGGAAAAATTAACATACTTCCTGACTACCACTCGAGTTTTAGAAAAAAGCGTAGCACAGCCACTGCGTTAATAGATGTAACTGGTCTGAGGCCTCAACACCCTAACTTAGGGTAGGCTCTAGCCCCTCGGTGGGGATGTATAATGTGCTGTTATGATGAATGCATCTATGGCGTGCGCGAGGTCTCTAATTTGAAATATTATTCATATCCCTTCGATTATTTTATCAACCTATCTATTATCCATATTTATCTCTTTTACCTCAAATTATCCCAGTGTCTCAAGACAAAAGTCCTTGACCAGTGCATGTTGCCAGTGATGACTTACGGAAGCGAAACGTGGCCATTCAGTATGGGTCTCGTCCGATGGCTCAAGGTCGCTCAGCGGGCAATGGAGAGAGCAATGCTTGGGGTCTCCCTGCGTGATCGGATCCGAAATGAGGAGGTCTGACATTGCTCGAAGGATTGCCCAGCTGAAGTGGCAGTGGGCGGGACACATAGCGAGAAGAACCGATGGCCGTTGGGGCCGAACGGTTCTTGAGTGGCGACCACGATCTGGACGACGCTCAGTGGGTAGGCCCCTGACCAGGTGGACCGACGATCTCGCAAAAGTCGCGGGAAGCCGCTGGATGCAGGCAGCGCGGGACCGATCGTTGTGGAGATCCATGGGGGAGGCCTGTGCCCAGCAGTGGGCGTCGTACGGCTGAGATGATGATCTCTTTATTGTTTTCTTTAAGACATTCGATATTTGTCTAAGTTTGTTCCAATTCTAGCGCATATCCCTGTCCTTCAACTTGTTGCCATCCACTATTATCACATACTGTGTTGATACTCGTATTTCGATCTCATAACATACTTCTATTAGCTAAAAGGGAAATATTAAACTAAACATTTAATACGGCATCATTTAACAAAACTCATTGGATTGATTACTTGACTGGAATCAACGATATCAGTCTGTACCTCAAGAGTATCGTGGGTCCGCAGTGTTTGAAATCAGTTTAAGATTTTCTGAAATACCTACTTGTCATAATGTCAAAAAACAGTTAAGTCATTACGAAGATCAACTTCTTTTAATTCACAATGTATATTTTTAAAGTTAATATTATCATTTCACTTTTTATGATTTTTAACAGGGTTCGCTATTTACCTCTCCCTATTATACTTACACTTACAGAGTACTTACACTCTGGGGCACAGCTTTGCTTCTTGTCTCCTAATGGCGGCAGTAAATTTTCTTCTCCAAAAATACTCAGAGCACTTACTGGCATTCTGGGAAATGGCAAGTGGGTAAAATGATACAGCAACTTTTTCGTAAAGTTTATTCGGTCTTATTTTAAGTTTGATACTCGTCATAAGATTTCAATATTAACTGTTAGGTAACATGTTTCGTTTTTATAAATCTCAACGCATCTGGTTAAGTTTCATTACACAAAACTTAATCACAAACAACATTTAGGTAATTCGAAAAACAAATTAATCGAATATCGTCGGGTGCGATGAAATCTTTGCGAAATTTCGCATTAAAGACTCAGATTTGAAAGAAAGAAAGAAGACATTTATTCACGGCTCAAAAAACATACACATAATAATAATAAGTATTAATAGCATGGCAAAAAGTAAACATTATACAGGACAAACACCTTATCAGCAAGTTTTCAATTAGCCGCTATACAAAATAATAATTTAATAAATACACACACAGAGAGTTTATAATAAATACCAGAAAATAACTAAAAAAGAAAATGCTAACTTATACGCAGGTAACTAGGTGTGGCCTAACCTGAAAATAAATACTTATACAAACAAAGTTTCAATAACTAAACTACTGGATTATATACAGTTAGAGCTGGTTATTTAAATAAGTAGTAAGTATGAATATTATAAATTACTGCATCCCTGGAAAGACAATGATTATTTTCGTGTTTTTTTTAACGATAGGTTACATGCATAATATAATAATGATGCGTATATTTTGTTATATTCTCGAAAATTAATTTCAAATAATAAATTTGACTTCGGAAAAATGTAAATCTCTTCAATATGCAAAAGCCCAAATGGCGTATTGCGTGTTTGGTCATATGCGTCGAAACCGGATTTTATTTTGATGCCAAAGTTGAAATGGCAGCTGAAAGTTTTTCCAACTTTCTCCCCAGATTAAAAAATCCGTCGATCGGAAACAAGAGAAACATCAAAATTTTTACGCTTGCACTGTAAACATCAAAACTTATATGTGAATCGATA
Source organism: Schoenobius gigantellus (assembly GCA_963935595.1). Lineage (NCBI taxonomy): Eukaryota > Metazoa > Arthropoda > Insecta > Lepidoptera > Crambidae > Schoenobius > Schoenobius gigantellus. The sequence goes on along the minus strand of OZ012544.1, from coordinate 5,176,392 downwards.
AGGTGTCTAAATTTTAAAACAGCTCAAATATTTGCATTTCTTAAGAGGAAACCATACGCATCGTTTTCTCATACACACGTAGTTTCCTTCCTGTATAAAGACAATACTTGCTCTATTAAAAAAAAAATCTATTGCCATTAATAGCATGTTCCTATATTTTCCTTTTTTATTTTGATGATTTAAACCTTCAAAAAGGTAAACCTCAAACATCTAGCAAACAAATACGAGATTATTATGAGAAAAGCAAAACATAAAAACACAGCCAAAGCCTCTTTAATTTTTAATGCACACACTAATTAAATCAGTCTAATTTAAGAGGAAAAACTACCAAACGTGGATTTTGTCACGGTAATAGTTAAATAGTATAATATACCGTGATTTTGTGTACTTTCATAGATATCTTCGGTCCGAGCTGCACTTGTTTCGCGCTCAGCTCGTTTGTTCGGGCACAGCGCGACAGCAATACATTTTAAAATAACTATTTTTAAATTCACTCGGCCTTGATGTTTCCTATAAGGCCAGGCCAGATCACGAAATCTACTGTTTCACGAGGGTATCTTATTGCATTATAATAATTATGGTTAATTTTGTTATGTTCTTAGTATATATTTTTTTGTGTAAGTACTTGATCGTATATTAAAATCAAATATTAGATCGCTATTGTTAAAAAGGTGCGAGTTGGACTCGCGCTCTAAAGAACGCGACATATTTCCGGTTTTCAGATTTTTTTCTTTAATTTGTGCTACAAAACCTTGCTGCTTGCCAAATTTCATGTTTCTAGGTCAACGGGTAGTACCCTATAAATTTTCCGTTACATTCCCTTGAGAGTGTCGAAATATGCGGTTTTTTTTCGGAATAAATAGCTGTTTCTTTTTAAGTTAAGTTAGAAGTTTAATAAACAGCATCAAGGGACTGTAGACCTGAGTATATGTTTGTTAAAGGGTCTTGACAGACAGATGGACAGACAGACGGACAAGAAAGATATCCTATACTATAAGGGTTCCGTTTTTACTTTTGGGGTACGGAACCCTAAAAATGATATCTGTCTATGCTCGCATCTTTACTATTTCGTAATGATAATAGGCTAGTTGACCCTTTTTTTTTTTTTTTTTTTTTTTATGGATGGCCCGGCAAATGACCTCCTCCCGCCTGATGTTAAGCGGTGAAAGAGGCCCAAATGAGTTGACAGATAGAGTAGGGACGACATCCACTCTCCTACCAGCCCGCCCCTTGCCGGCCCAAAAGATGCTTTTTCACGCCTCTTTTGAAGGAACCTATGTTGTAGGATGGAGCAAACACGTGCGCAGGTAGAGAATTCCAAGTGTGGGATGAACGACAGAAGAAGGAATCTTGGAATTTCTTGGTACGATGTGAAAAGGAGGACACAGTGTACGGATGACTCCGAAGGCCCTTACGCGTGTTTCTGTTAAGGAATGGAGAGGGAGGGATAAGGTTAAAGAGCTCCTCAGAGCATTCCCCATGGAACATTCGGTAAAAGGCGCTAAGAGAGGCGATGTCACGACGAAGTTGTAGAGGCTCGAGGGTGTTAGTTGCCTCTACATCGCCAATTATGCGAATAGCGCGACGCTGCAATCTGTCCAGAGCATCGAGGAGGTACTGAGCGGAGCCGTCCCAAAGGTGCGAGCAATATTCCACGCAAGACCTAACCTGAGTTTTATACAACAAGCATAGTTGGTCCGGCGCAAAATACCTACGCACCTTGTTCAGGACACCGAGTTTCCGTGAGGCAGTAGTTATGACGGATTCGATGTAGTCTCTGGGGTTCAGATCGCAGCGAATGTTCATTCCGAGCAAGGTGATGTTACTCTGTGTGTGAAGGGTTGTGCCCTGAAGAGAAGGAAGGGGGAGGAAAGGTGACCTTTTCGCCGAGAACACGCACACCTGTGTTTTCTTAGCATTGAACTCAACAAGATTGTTGGAGCCCCATTCGGAGACGAGGTCCAGCGTCCTGTTGAGCTCAATGATAAGATTCTGCCTTTCCCTACCAATATCACCACGAGCAGCCCCCGAGGCTCCGTGATATCCCCCATGCACTGTACTGTCGTCTGCATAGCAATGTATAGCTCCCAAGGAAAGCATATCATTGATATGCAGAAGAAACAATGTGGGGGATAGAACGGAGCCTTGCGGAACACCAGCGTTCACTGCCACGAACCGCGAAGCGCAGCCGTCAACGACAACGCGAATTCTACGCTCGTGGAGGAAGCTGGCAATCCACGTACAGAACTGCGCGGGTAATCCGTATGCCGGAAGCTTGGAAAGAAGAGCCTTGTGCCAGACTCTATCAAAAGCTTTGGCGATGTCGAGACTAATAGCCACCGATTCGCCGCGCTTATCGATAGATTCACCCCATTTGTGCAAAAGGAACGCTAGAAGGTCACCTGTTGACCGTTTAGGACGAAACCCATACTGTCGGTCATTAAGTAACGAGTGACCTTCCAGGTAACGGATCAGCTGTGTATTAAGGATCCTCTCCATGATTTTACACAAAATGGAAGTGACGGCTATAGGGCGATAGTTAGCCGGATCAGAACGATCTCCCTTTTTGGGAACCGGCTGGACATTGGCCTCTTTCCAAGATTTCGGCACACAACCAGCAGAGAACGACAGACGGTATAGACGCGTAAGGACCGGAGTCAACTCCGCTGCACACTTCTTAAGAACAATCGCAGGAATGCCGTCTGGTCCACTTGCTTTTCGAGTATCGATCGACTGGAGCTCCGCCCGCACATCACGCTGTCTGATACGGATATCGGGCATGGTGCTGCCACAATGGGACAGTTTCGGAGGTTGTGTACCACAGTCATCGACACGGGAATGAGCCGCAAAGAGTTTTGCCAGGAGGTCGGCTTTCTCCTGCGGCTGATGAGCAAGTGAGCCATCGGCAAGTCTCAGCGGTGGCAGCGAGGGTTGGCAGAAGTTTGATTGCACAGCTTTGGCCAGGCGCCAAAAAGAACGGCTACCCGTAGGGTGCGATAGCAGTTCCTGGCCCACTTGTGCAATGCGCTGAGCATCCGCTCTAATGTAAGCCCTCTTACATAACTTGGTGGCATTATTGTAGGCTGTTTTCAGTAGGCTTGTATTGGGATCCTTAGATGCTCGGCCTCTGATCCAAGCGCGGTAAGCCAGCTGTTTGTTTTCAACAGCAGAGGCGCACTCGCGATTGAACCAGAGGTTACGTCTGCCTCTACTGACGAGATTGGAATGCGGAATATAATATTCCATTCCTAGTATGATCTCGTCAGCAACAGAGGTAGCGCAGGTAGCGCCTTTTTTAAAGTAGGGCTTAAAATGTTCATAATTGTTGTATTAGACCATAGCACATGAATATTATTTTTTTCGATGGCTAAAAAGTGCAAAAAATCTATTTTAAATTAAGATTTTCAATTTTGGACCGAAAACACGGTCAGCCATCATAGTCTGTTGATTATCTGTGGCATACATCAAATGACGTCAGTCTTATAGTAAACAAAGCACCGAGGCGAAATAACCTCACAAAAACAATGCTTTCTATTAAATATCTATTAATACTATTATCTATAATAATCTATAAATAGCTATTAATACAAATAATTTACGATATTTACACATATAATAAATAGTTTTAGGAAAGAATAGTGCAAATCGACGAGTTGTTGAATCAAATTTGTCATTTCTTTGTTTACTATATGAGTGACGTCACGGCCCTGACCACAGGATATCAAAGCGTTTACGGCGTGAGATAAAAAAAGATTATTTCTAGCATTTTCAAATTAAAATTTTACAGTAATCATTCATTGTTATTTATTAAAATCGGTATATTGTGGAACCTTATGCCAAATACTGTTAGAAATAAACAATATTTTAATAAATTTTGATATGAGTCAACTACCCTATTGTCGATGAACATTACGAAATAGTAAACATGGAATCATATTTAATCATCAAATCTTTTTTTTAAAGAGGCTATCAAGCAAGATATTAATAATCTATTCAGTTTTTGTGTATCTCTATTTCGTTGTCAGTTTGTGCAAAAGATTCCACATCGCTTCAAGCTCAAACATCAATTTTTTCGCCCGACTTTGAACTGGCTTGACCTTAACGAGCTAATATTGAGTTATAAGTTAGTATATTTTGTTTGGAGCTATAAAACGTCCTCGTTTTACGAGTATTCTACATCAAACTCTAGTTTGTGAAAGTTCAAGACATGCAAAACTGCTAGTTTCCGTTCAGTTTGCTTAAAAATTGCTGACGATCCTTAGCTGTTCTCCTCTCCAGTAATATCACGTTGCGGAGATTTATGCCCTATTCCCATAGCGCGCTGCTTACTTGGCAAAGCGCGGTTTCTTGAACAGTTGAATAATGTACCGCTCCCGTATATAGGCATCTTTAGCGCCTTTTGGCTGAAATGGGCATATCATCAATATTGTTTTGTAGATAGTGGCGATATTTTGTTGAGGATTTCGCTGGATCCATTCACGACTGTATTGCTTAGGTGCGGAGATTGGTTTTCCGTTAGCACCGAGTACAAATAGAATAGTGATTGAAAGCTTGATTTAGGTAAAGAAATCAGTTGATTCGTAATTTTCCTTCTAAATAGAATTATGGTGTAAGCATTTTTGTGGATAGTTACTGAGAATATCAAATAAATGATAATAGTGAGAAAAATGCTAATAAGTTATCATTCAAAGAAGATAACCGAGAAAATAATATATCCGATCTTACTTTAAAATCTACCGTATTTATCAACGATATCATTAATTTCCACAATCGCCAATAAGCTTAGAAGACACTTCATTTAAAAATCAACTAGAAAAATAAATAAATATCACATAAATAAAACAAACCGCAATTGCTCGAAACGGATTTGGAAAATAAGGAAAAGATAACATCGCACCATTTAACATACAAGAAAGATACAAAAAAGCCCCGTGTGATACAGACTGGATCCGCACGGCTGATTAGGCAGAATGCTTGCCTCGATAAAGCACTTCGGTCTATCTAATTAAACATTTGGTAACGAAGCTATTTAGGTCAGCCCATTAGGAGTTCTATCACGCGCAATCTCACAGTTAGGTATTGAACGCTCTGTTACATTAGTTGTGTGCACTTAACATTATATCGGAGTTTGGTTTGCTATATTCGATGGATAATAGTTTGGAATAAAAGTTTTATAGAGATATGGTGATGAGCTTTTGAAGAGAGATAAAAACAAAAGATAATATTAGTGAGAAGAGACTTAGATACGACACTGTTTAGTGGCAAAAAAGTGCTAAAATTTGGAATTTTGGAAACGTTTTCAATTTGCCGAGATCTGTCTGTATCATACGTTCACAAAATAAAAAGACTCTCATATTATAGTATACAGTCTTTAAGAGTCTAAATATTATGTACATCGATTACGTCATTAAATGACTAGACTAGAATGAGAATAGAGGAATTAATTCCCGCTTAAAACGTATTAAATTTTCAACACCACACACTTTACAAAATGCCAACCATTAATGTTATCAGCATACAGCAATGTGATTTTATTAATCTTCAACCATTCACAATGGTTAATTTTAGTAAAACAATAGTTATTTATATTTACAGGATCCAAATGATATCCGGATATTATGTATGTACATGATATTAGATGAATTCACGAATGACATTTATTCTATCACGATACTATCTAAAAACCTTACAACATTACCTGTAACTTCATATTTTACACGAAAAGACTGTCTATTGAACAATTTACAACACGTTTTGTTTGATTTTACGATATTTACAACCATGTATTTGTCCAGGTTACACTTAGCGTCACTTCACTACACTGTAACACTTTACACATAATTGTAAATATCCTCCATTTCTCATACGTTCATTTCTGACATCGCCGCTTGAGGGACCCTGGATTTTTGGAAGTGCTGAGATGGGGGAGAGGCCGGAGGGGGTAGAATCGAACCATTTCCCGGACCCTGAGTCTGTCCTGTTTGGGCTTGGACATCTGGTAGGTTGCTCGCACTGCTCATAAATGTAGCATTCTTCGGCAGAGTCATACAATTCGACGCGTTGCAAATTTGATTCTGTTGCTGATAACTAAACCCCACCTTTCTCGGTAATGTCGTACATTGCCCTCTATTTGTCGGCGGGCTGGCTTTCTGTGACAGATTGGACATCTGAATCCCTGTGTGACAAACGTTAGGGCAATTCGAACTCGTGAAGTGAGGCACCCTGTTCGTCATGGCAATAATGGCGTTTTTATCTTGATGATCGATGTCGACTATAGTACTGGAGCTTTGGGAATGGCCGACGAAGTAATGAGGGTGCTTCGAGGACACGCTATCGAATGTCGAATTATGGTTTCGCTTTTGCTGCTGCTGCAACGCTTTTACTTGCAGTCGCGTTTTGTCTCGCTGATAGTACACGCCGGCGAATATAAGGACATTTAGGATGAGCAGGGAGCATCCTATCGCGATGGTGACGCTCAAAGCCGTGGAGTAGGCCGTGTACCCGGCGACTTCTAAATTGGAGACATCTTGGGCCGTATTGTTCGCAGCGTGACTCTGCGTGACCGCGGAGCCAGGCCTCGCCGACATAACGCTAATGCAGGTAGTGACGTAAGTGTCCATTGTGGTCGACGGCATGTCTAGGGTGACGTTGTAAATGGGCTTGCGATACATTTCGAGGGTCGGGTCGAAATAGTTTGCGCGTGTAAGCGGGTCAGGTCTCACGAGCCCGTCGTACAGTTCTGGGTCGTTGTGGTTTCTAAAGAGGTTGTGTTTCGCAACTGCGTCCTTCATCCCGGCCCTATGGATTTCTGGGATCAGCCGGAGCCACACGGAGAGTTGGTGCGCGCGGTAATGGTTTTTCATGCGCGGCTTCATGCCTGCAATAGAATGCGGAAGGGTCAAGATATTTAGTGGGCGTCTAAATTGCTGGTTCAGTGAGGCGGAAAGGTCCCGTAATTAACTTTGAAGTTGATATTGCGCGCGCGTGTCCAGGAAATTATTTTGGTGGCGGCCATGAAATAATTTTAATTTGTTGCCGGGTTTATTTAGCGTAAAATTCCGCTAGTTGGAAAACTACTGGGTTGTTGCGTTCATTTAAAACAACTAGGCGTTCTGAAAGCGGAGATGACTGTTATGTTGCTTATATTACGTTAGGGTTTATTAACTCAAGTCATATTTTCAACAATACGTCCTTTGATGATACTCGTGTCTAGGTAGTTTTTATAATCACAATGTAATTTACCTTACTAAACGTTAGTCAATAGCAAGACTATAAAAATACTAATACTAAAAATCTGCTCACCAATCTCCAAATATTTCTGGTGGAGCGTATCGTACTCATCCCATACTATGCTCTTGTACCGGTTCCGCTCCCTTGAGATCGGCAACACGCCCTCTTGCCGCTGAGCCTCATTGGGGTTCCTAATAAAAACGAAATTGATTAATTAAAAAAGTAAAAAACTTCGAGAGTTCCATTTAGACATAAAAAGGTAAGCGGAGTAGACTCTTAATGATTTCCTTTTACGCTGATGAGTCGTAAATTGAGTTTTGGCGACATCCGGCCGGACCCTTGTTTTTGTTCATTTAAAGGTTATTGTTAAGACGTTTGGTACTAAGATTCGACTCCCCAAGGTGTTTGAAAGGGTGAATCAATGTTGAATATTAAACTTGAATTGTTTCAATCTCTATTCATCAATACGGAGATCGGAAAATCATAAATTACTGTGGTGATGCGTTTAAAGACATTAACATCTATGCTAGATGATTTAATATGTATATAAAGGTTTTATAAAGTTTCATAAAAGCACATAAGAAAATGAGAAGACTAAACTTTGCTTATTGCATTGAAAATTTAATTTTTTTGATCGTATTAAATCCCAAAGTTTATGAATTACGAGCAGTGCACACTACACCCTCCGAAAGGAAGGTCGGTAGTTAAGCCCACCATAACGTTGAAATATTTTCTCCTCTCAAACTCCGCTCCCCAGACTCATTAAGACTTTCCAAAAAAGTAGCAACAAACAAAACTTCACAAGCCTCCGTGATAATTTTCCATTCCGCTACCAAACAAGGCGTAGCAGGAAGTCGGCCGTTAGCAGCGTTTCGTATCCGCCAAATCGCGAAAATAATGATACTATATTGTTCTGCTCCACCCCTTATGTCGAGGGTGTAACGATGTGGACTGTGTAGACTCGAAAACTTTGCTTTTTTCGAAATTACTTCATTATTGTCTCACAATCTTCGTTGAATCAAGTGCTTTTTAATGCAAATATTGCTAGGGTTGCCAATTCGAATTCAAATTTCCAATTCAAATTCAGTATAGTTTATTCAATTTAGATTATTACATTATCACTTTTGCACGTCAAAGAAGCATCGCCAATGGTTCACAATGAATCACATTCAAATTCACCTAAAATTCAGATCAGTAATGCAAATTGACGCGTTGAATTGCAAATAGTACGAGTAAATAGACACTGAAATAAATAATTATTTAATATAGATCGTTCGTGTTATTCTTCACTAGCTTATTTGCATTGTCAGTGTACTAAGATAAAAACTATTGAAACATGACCATGTTTGAATTCGAGCCTTTTAAAATTCATCAATCATCATTATTGCCACTTGAATACATTCACATTATGATACCTACGAATTTTATTTGTGCGTCGGTATATATCCATGGTTATGTGTTAATGACTAAGGCCTAATCACCCTAGTTTTGGGTAAGCTCGAGCCCCTCGATGGGGACGTATATGAGCTGTTGATGATGATGCTGATATTTAAATTGTATTTTTACGTGCTTTTGTCAGCACTTGCATGTATCAGCAAGTATCAGGAAACCGAGACCAGACAACATTTTAACTGTATGTAGGGTCTATGACACCACACTGTCCATATGATACAGGAGGATTAAACACTTACCCAGTCCTGATAAAATTCGCCAAATATAGGATGAATGTCTCGGAAAGTGCAACTTCAGACTTCGTGTAGTTCTTCGGGAAGTGTCCGAGGCCCTCCACTAACGGTGCTCCGAATAGGTAAGGCAGCTCTTCACCATGGACGGAGCCCATACGCTAAAACAATAGAACATTGTTCACCGAGGTAAGAAAGTGACCGATTCCAGCGAGGGTCTAGTTTGAGTTCAATACAGTCGATGTGGGAATCGCACTTTCTTCCGAGTGATACACAGTGCTTTATACTACACCTGTAAGGAACATAAAAAAAAACTCTACTGATTGAAATGTATATTAAAACTAGCTGTGCCCGTGAACTCGCCAAAATAATTGTGAAATAAAATATAGCCTACCACCTATTCTCAGACCTTTAGTAGATCTGAGAATAGGTCGTAGGCTATGTTTTTTAGACAAAAGTTTTCATAAAAATCGGCCGAGCCATTTTGGAGAAGTTCAATAACAAACACTGTGATACGAGATTTATTAGGAAATTATTACAAGACAATAAATTGAAACGGTTGTTATACTTTTGCAACAACGCGCTCGTTAATGACTTTAATCTTTTGACATCTGCTTGATTGTCATACTAAATTCTTGTGGATATCTTTTCTTTTTGTTATTTGATACTTGCTTGATTCACTTACTAAATTTAAAAAAAATAAATCAGAGAACAAATGGTGTTGCTTGTACTATTTCCTCCCGCTAAGGCAGGAAGAAATGAATTTTATACAACATTTCCTCCCGCATATTTTGGTGAATAAAAAGACCAACTTTCTTTCGGAAATTCCAGTGACTACCGTTTTGATTAGCTATAATATAGACATCATTTGCTTTATCTAGTTGTTGCCCTCAGCTTCGTCTGCCGTGAATTCAGTTGTATCACCAGTTTATATTGAACAATGTTAGAATAGCCAGGGCGGCGCACAATAATTACCAATAACCAAACCAGGCTGCCCCCTCAAATCGAACCCCGAAATCGGGAATAGAACATCAGACTACGGAGGTGCTTATCCATACAGAGTGTAATAGGACCCATAACGAAGCCCGCGTCTACGCATTCAGACGATCAGAATTAACATTTATAAAAAAATATATTGATTGGAAACAAAATTTGTTTCTAGGTTTTAAAAACAACTGCAAAAAGTACTACGCAATGTAACGCGCGCTCGCGCGCTACGGATATCGTCTCGTAGCGACTCGTAGCTCGTAGCGTCGAAAGACCATGTTCGTCGTAAATTAAAAACTTTTGTTTGTTAATAAATACAATATATTTTTATTATAATACATTTTTCTTTAATGTTTCTTTGGACGAAAATTTCCAAAAGTATGGTATATAAACCCCGAAAAAATAATTATCACTTTAAGCCTTAACATCGTGGTAACTATTAATTTCCTATGTATGGTCTAGTAAACAAAAATGATATTGACGATGGGTGCAATACGTGGGCTTCGACTTCGCGTTCGGTCTTTTCACACCCGTCATACATATTTCACACAAAGATGAAAGTTCTTTCCATTCCAAAACAAATTCAATTTCGATGCTTCATCCAAGAATAGCTAACAGAGCGAATGTATTAGCGCATAATAAATATTCATACCAGCACCCCAACTCAATACCTACGTTACTTTACTTTAGCGATTTAATCACGATCAAACAAGCTATTTTGGTACCGAGTTCGCTATTCGCTCTGATAGGTTAGCAGATAGATTCTGCAATCAGTATGATAATGAGCTATCGCGTTGGAGATTCGCGAGTACTTTCCAGCGTAAACAGAACCATTTAGTGGAGGAGGAGTCAAGGAGTCCATTGTGATTTTTCATTCACAGTGGTATACAGTAGCCAAAGCCATTGTCTATCTTGTAAATAATATAAGGACTTGTTACACTGTTCTGTTTTATGCTGCTACATAATAGTAACATTACAATTGCTGTTGGCGACACCAAAATTTGGTAAGTTGATTGCTATTATTACCAGTGATGGATTACATAGTGCAATTTTGCAGGATTCCATGAGAAATTTTCTGACGAATGGGCTTCTGAGACCGCCCGGCTAGCTACCACCGTCATACCTAAGTTTGTTGCCATAACAACAATGTTAATAGCATTGTTGTGTTCCGACAGTTAGATAGAGGTAAGCTAGCCAGCTCCTCAACCGTTGTGGAAAGGTGAAGCTCGCGTCCATCTTCGACCTATCATCGTGGTCACTTATCATCAGGTGAGATGAAAGCCAAGAGCTTCCCTATTGTGTGTACAAAAAATCACAATTACTCTGAAGTCATCATCAACTGAGTGCGTCGGTGGCGCTGTGGCCTGTGCCCCGAGTAGAATCGGGAGGCCCGCGATCGATCCTGCCATGTACCAATGTGTTTTTCGTTTCACGAATTTTATATGTACATTTATCTGACGCTCCTACAGTGAAGGAAAACATCGTGAGGAAAATTGCATACACTTGCGAAGTATTTCAAATGTGTATGTGAACTCAACCAATTCTCACTGGGCCAGCGTGGATTGACTAAGGCCTAATCGCCCTAACATAACTAGTTATGGTAGGGTCGTGCCCCTCGGTGGTGACGTATATTAGCTGTGATAATGATGATGATGATGATAAACCAATTAAGCCACGGAGGACTTATCCAACCCGGGTGAAGTTTCAACTGTATTGATCTCTTTTTACGTTGTCAAGCCAAAGTATACCTTACCTACTGCTAATAACCACGTATTATAGCATTCAGCTTAGAAATTCTGAGAGTCGTTTAAGTAACCAGTAATCAACCCCTCGGTGGGGGACGTATATGAGCTGTTATGATGATGATGATGAATTAAATAACGTATAAGATTATTGTCTACTCGCTTCTTTTTCAAATTCTAATCATATAAATGTATTAAAAAATATGAAGAATGTTTCCGGAATCCCGCAATCAAGCGTATATACTGACGTAATCTTTCAAGCTGCTAACCTTAACTGCATTAGCGAATATGAACATTGATGATTGCTTAAGTAAGCGAATTGAAAAAAATCACAAACTGCTAAGCACGAACATGTTTGTCTCCGCTGGGAACCAACGTGCGTATTTAATTTGAACTAAACTATAAAAGCAATGAGGAGTCAGTGAGAGATAACTTTAAATTAAGCAAGACACTCATATCGTCTTATTAGAAAACATGATCTAAGCTTAGTCTTATTTTAATCTGACCCTGTTTCTGTCTAATCTTTTAAAACACTATTGAAAGAGCACCAAGTCTAAAACTATACTTTAATTTTTTTTCTCTTATCTGATTGTCGCCAACTGAATGTAATATGTTAATAAGCAAACATGTATTGCTGCTCATAAGTTTCACTTATTTTCTCATAGAAGGTGATAAAAAGTAGAGTGTCCACCTCGTGAGCAACACTATTTTAGGCTCTAGTGTCGGTCTTTGAATCCCTTGCTGCGCTCAGGATTCTGCTTTGGATTCTTTCGCTCCGGTATGTATTGAAAAAAAAAACACACTTTCCGTTACCTTTCTACTATTCTGTTCTGTTTTAGTAATAGTGAGTGGAACCGAGGGTATGAGTCGCGGAGCTACTATCACCTACTAAAATTAGTCGCTATAGAACCAATGATAAGAATATTTGAGTTTCTCTTACCTCAGACAATAAATTTAGAAATTCTCAAAGAGGACAGACCAAAAGATGAGATAAAATTCAAAACGCTGTTATTGTGATAGCAACTAATCTAATGAATAACCATCGAAAATTAATTCATAGGCAGTTTCATTTCAAGAATAACACGAATGAGAATGCTATTCATAAATTCCGTGCGCCATGTTAATCATTCAATGGATATAAATAGTGATTTAATTTTCGCTTTGATCATTTCGAGAAATTCTGAAAGGTGCTTAGGGAAATGGATATTCGATTATAAATGGAATCGCGAATAAGAGGTTCGCATTTCGTGAGATCTGATCCCCTCCGATGATGTTAGCTGAATTATAAATAAGTTGTTTCCTTGTTGTGATTCAGAAATAGTTCAGTCCATCAATTTATTGTTTTCCAAAAGTGGGAATATAAAACATTTAAATATAATTTTGTTTCATTTCATTGACTACTGGAAGTAGTCCCATAAATATTAGGAGAGTTATTATATTTTATCAAGCGATCAATGTAATGATTGTAATGATGATTATGGCCGGATGCTGATATACATTTTTTCTTAGTTACTTGAGATATGCCAATTTAATATACACTATATAGAAGTCCAGACATTTTTTAACGAGAGAAATGCGTTTACACATCGTCCAAGCCCTTTGGTAGGGGCAAGGGGGTGTCGGACTCCTTGGCTTTGGACCGCGACTACCCACTCAAACCCTCGGGAACACTTCTCTGGCCTTAGATTCGCTGCTACGTGCATGCGCAGGACGCTGGGCAGTCGCTTGGTCTGGCCCATAATTTCAGTAAAGGGGAACAGTATGGGTTTCCATCTCCGCCAGAGGCATGGGAGCAGCTAATGTCCACTAGCTGCCCCCATCACCACAGGGGCCGACTATAATGCAGGCGACACGGTACCTAATCGTCCCCCACAAGGACGGCGGAATTAGGACATTGTAGGCCCTCCGACGCCTCCTCGCGCCAGCAAGGCCGTGATAGAACCGCTGTCCTAGCTTATGGGAAACGGGGCTAAATCAACCCTTATATTGTGAACGATTATCTAATTCATCTTATTGGAACGAAGTTCCTTTTGGGACGTTGGGACGTTTGGACGCTAGCCGCCAAAAACTGTACGTTGCAAAAAAGCATTATAAAAAGGGTTACACCGCATATTTAGTATATTAATTGCAATACAAGGTGAAAACAAGCGATAAGTTGTAACTCCATGTAAAAAATTTTTGGAATGATTTCTAAATCCTGCACACCTTTTGCTACACCCTAATTACATTTTTTATTACATTTTAAGGAGTAACATGGCTTCCATTTAAAAATCTTAATCAATTCTCCAGAAATTTCTCTGAAAATCATACGCATTGTGTCTGTAATCTCGATCTCTGATGTGTTGTTTTTGAGTAATTATTAAATAACTCGAAAGCAACGCACGGTTTTCTTCACCTTGGGTAGCAAGGGGGTGCAGCACTTAGAAAAATTTCACCGTATCAAGTCAGGACTTTATATTTTTGACTGTTTTTATGAGAAATTTCAATTTTGTATAATTTAAGGAAAAATATTTACAAAAATGATAATATCTTGGAGACGGTGCATCACAGCTAAAAAATAACGAAATTTTTGCCCCAGTCAAAGGTCAGTGCTTGTGGGTAACTCTATACGACATGAGTCACAAATAGGTGTTTTTAAACAATAATAATCTCACCTGAGGATAGTCCCCATCCTTGGTCTGGTAATCGAAGACATAGAAGAATGTCTTGGGTCCGGAATCTGGCGAGCTCTTGGCCACGCTCAGGAAGTCTCCGGTCTGCACCAGCGGGGCCACGTACTGGGCGTCCGATATAGCCAGCACTGCTGCGTCCCTCGTATTTATCGGGTGCTAAAATAAATCGATGCTTTAATGGTTCGCTTATATGGTTGGTTAACACAAAATTAAACTCGCTGTTAAAACACGATCGCGCTATACGCTGAATTAGTTGACTCTGTTTTCATATTCCACATGTTTTAAGCGCTGATAATGTCCCACAAGTGAAATAAGTAGATTTGAATTCCAAGTGTATTGCAGCACATTGTATTTTATACAAATATGCGATTTTCATAAAACGACATTTTATGTATGATTATTTAAAAAATGTTGTTTGTAGTTTGTGGAATGATGTATTGTGGCCTTTTAAAGTTGAACTTATAAGAAGATCCAGAGGACATAAAGCGCTATGCTCGGAGTTTCTCTGCGTGATCAAATCAGAAATGATAAAATCCGCAGGAGAACTTACCGACATAACCCAAGGAATTGCGAACCTTAAGTGGCAGTGAGCAAGGCACGTTGTCCAGCGGCCTCAGGACTGACAGCCGTTGGGGCAGAAATGACCTCGAGGGCGGCCGCGTATCGGGCGGCATCGTATTGGTAGGCCCGCCACAAGGTGGACCGACGACGACCAGGAGCCTTATTCTGCTAGCGTCAATGTATTTATGGCGTGTCAATAATGCTTCAATAGCATTGCTTTTTGAGACAGTTATTGTTAGTTAACCGATAATAACTGATAACTAACTAAAACTTTTGACACTAATGGCTCATCAAGAAATTGTAATAGGAATAAATTGCACCACGAAAAGCATATCAAGGTGACAAAGGCAGTTTTATTGAAACGCCATCGAGGCACGATAAGAACTTTGGGCCTCCACTGTGTAGGATCTCCAAACTAACTGGTTTGGAGATTCTTGGAGGTCCTTGGTGATCCTTCGAGCAGGCTTATCTAATACTAAGCTCTTGGCTAATACGAGAATGACGACGATGAAAATGTCAACTCGATGTCTTAAATGCCCTTCTAAAATATACTTTATGGACATAGAGATGTTCACAAGGTATAAAAGGAAAAATATTTCCTCCGTCAGTTATAATGAAAAGATATCACATACACAAGCGTGACATCATGCGACATACCAAATCAATATAGTGAGTGCCGTATAGTCCCCTGGGGTATGCTGAGGTGGAATAGTGACAGTTATATAGTCTCCTGGGGGACTGAGCTAGGGATTCCAGTGGAGACTCAATGTACCGTCACAAGTTTCTGATAACGTTTACAAAAATTAAGTCATCATTTAAAAAAGTTAAGTCATCATCACTATTGTCACATTCACAACGGAAACGCCACCTATTGTATAATTTTCATGAAAACATCGACAAATCTCAAGAGGTTTGTTTGTTTCATACGAGTATTCGAGCCATTAGAAACGCTGACCTATATGATAACTCCGGTGAATCTATACGCTCACTGAACAGAAATACGATTATATTAACGTTCATAAAGGATTTGTTCAGTGAATTCATACAGATAAGTGGGAACAAAAGTAAGGCTAGAGCGGCCCAAGGATGGCGTTCATTGGCGTGAGTTAATGGCAAACTAACAAAAGAACATCATTAGACACCGATATCAGATATTCAAGCGTCGCACTCACGGGGATTTGCTGAATAGTTGTAATTTAAAACTTCAGTTTTTTCTAACTGTACCGTCTTATCTATACAAATAAATAAAACTGAAGTGTCTGTTTGTCATGTCAAAATAACAAGTAATAACAAAATCTATAATAGTAGTAATAACAAAAAAAAATGTCTGTCTGTCTGTCTGTCTGTTTGTTCCCGCTAATCTCCGGAACAACTGGACCGATTTTGATGGGACTTCCACTAATAGATAGCTAATTATATAAGGTATAACATAGGCTACTTTTTATCAAGATCGGTCCAGCTGTTACTATTCCACGCGGACGAAGTCGCGGGCACAGCTATTTAAAAATAAAGTCTTAAAAAAATTTATAGAAATTTCAAGCTCGTAGCGAGTAACTAACCATTTTTTTATTTATTTTATTTTCAAGTTTTTTATTTTCGTTATAGTGTACTTACAGTATTCTACAAGTCAAGCTCTTTCATTAAATATCCATAATGAGGGGGTTGTGAAAAAAATATATAATCCACCATTTTGTGGCGGCGACCATCTAAGATTTACAATGATGATTATATTAAATTGTCTTGTCATCGGAACTAAAGGTGTGTACCAAATATCAGCTCAATCTGTTAACAGGAAGGGGGTTAAATTTCAAGTACTAAATATGATCCAAACAAATTAACAACCTACCCTATGTAGGTAATTTAAATGGCAGGAGTCACTGCTGGACACTGTCGACTTACGCATTTATTCCACTGCTTTTTACACGTTTACATCCTTCTAATCCTTCTCATTACACGATCTATATCCTTCTCATTACACGATCAAATTAATCCAAGACACGACGTTAATAGAATGTCATATCATAATGGGGATATTGTGGTGAGGATATTGATACCGCGTTCAACAAACGATAGAATATCTGGCAGCTGGAGTCCAGCCGCCATTGAACAGGGAACTGGGATATAATATTACAAAATCGATTGTGAGAGTATTGTTCCGGGTCACGTGTGTTCATGTTGTCATATCAAAAGATAACAGAGTTGGTATCTCCGAGGCGATACACGAGAAGTGAGTTAGTTATATTTGACTTTAGTTCCAATGTACTTACAATATTTTCACAGCAATGTTTAAATATGTATTAGGCAACTAAGAAAACCAGCGCACACGAACTGGTGACAAAAGAAAGTAAAATGAGGAGAGGAACGTGCTAAGAACTACAAAGTATAAACAAGTTTTGAAGGCCGCTACATTCGTTGTTCTACGGTGTGAAAAGTATCAATCAGGATTCTAGTAAGCACGCATAATCATTTCAGCCAAGACATGCCCATAGTTAGACATGACCTATGTCCCCTTAGCGTCTCCAAACCTTCTGCGGTCCTGAAAATCGTCAGTCTACCTTGTGGGGGCCTACTGACGCTGAGTCTTCAGGTACGCGACCGTCACTCGAGGGCATTTTCGCCCCAAAGGTCATCAGTCCAGCGAGCGATATGTCCTGCCCACTGCCACTTAAGGCTTAAAGTTCTTTGAGTTATGTTGGTGTCTTTAATCATTCTACGGATAATGACATTTCTGATTTGACCACGTAGAGAAACCACAGGGATAAACCTCTCCATTGCCCTTTGATCGACCTTGAGACCCATCGTGGCCACATCCAGTACCATGTGTCATCACTGGCAACACGGAAGAACTTTTGCAACAGTATGACGATATTTTATACAACCCCAGATTTAAAGCACATATCTAGGTGAACGAAAAAAAGAATATTGCTTTAATAAACTCATTCATATAATAAACAGAAAGAAAAAATCGGTTCAGTAATATAAAATATGACGTGCGATATTACAAGACCATTTTTCTGAAATTGAATGAAAGATTCCAAGAGTGCCCACACAATTGTGTATAACATGAGTGAAAATGTATTTCGGAACACTCTGTACTACAAGTAATCAGCCCCCCTCCCAACATTATATTAACAACTTAGGTACATTAATATGCATAGGATTAGTGTTATGTTACGTATAATCTGATTTCAATTACGACTTATTAGTATAGAAATATCATTCTAAAATTAGCAATCTAATCCGGAAGTATTTTATCTCTTCGAAGGTCACAACGTTACATAGTTGTGCTGGATTGCGATGTGTGATTTCCCAGCAGTATTTGCGGTGTTTGGAGTTACTAGTGCAAATAATTGCAAACTTCCAAAAAATATCTATCTAATTGCCTACAGTCGCTTTGCTTGCAAAGTGGTGTTAGAAAGAAGGCATACTTACAATGATTCGTACCTAACCCATACATTTCAATGAATCGAAACTAAACAAAATATCGATATCTTAAGTACCAATGCGTTTCGAATATCGCAAACAAAATCCGCTTAACGTCAAATTAGTATTCAATAGCGAGCTCGTGAGCACCGAAAACAATAAAACGAAGTCGACACAGATTTGAGTTGGGTAGAATGGGGGTTTGGCAGCCGGACGAGAGGAACGGGACCTGCCAGATCACCGAGGCGCCGGCTGCGGGCTAGATACCAAAGTACAGCTTCAACTGTGCTTTGTTATTTTATTAAACTTCTTGAGGGATAACAACAAAATAATAAGCAATAATGAAAGAGAAGGCGGATATCGTGGTTTTAGAGTTTTAGTGAAAAGGAATATCTTTATATCCTAAATAATGAAAATCTAATCTAATAAATAGATACCAAATTACAGCTTCAACTGTGCTTTGTTAATTTATTAAACTTCTCGAGGGCAAACAACAAAATAATAAGCAAATATGAAAGAGGAGGCGGATATCGTGGTTTTAGAGTTTTAGTGAAAAGGAATATCTTTATATCCTAAATAATGAAAATCTAATCTAATCTAATAAAACCGTCAGTTATATAATAAAAATAAATACCAGGCACGTAGCTTTCACAAAATTACAAAAAAAAAACACAAAAAATAGATGTCTACTTATGTATGGGATTTAATAAATACTTAACAGAGAACTAAGTCATTGAAGGTTCATTGAAAACGTAGATAAAGTTGAAACTAACTAATCCAAACTATCATTTTCTATAAGTCGTAATTACAGAACTTCGGTCTTTGCTCTCAAATTTCGACAATCACGATAATGGCGCTTATGCGCATTGAACGTTTCCTGACGTCTCCTTTGATATTTCCTTGTTATTTAGTTCACACCGCTACTTAGTGTTCAAGGGTCGAAAATTAATAGCGGAAATGTAATTTCGAATCACTGGTGGACGCAAACACGAGGCCTATTCAAATTTTCTCTCAGTTAATCAACGAAACTCAAATTCCAATTTCGGTAAATGTACCTTCGCATTTTACTCCAAAGTTGAGGCGAGCATTACATTATAAAGCACCTTTCGCGCATTCAAAAGGACGCTTAAATCTTTACGGGGTAAGATTGCTAATGGCATAACCGAATGCTCGTTTGCGTAAAGCACCAGAATTCAATTTATTGCTGTCACAATCACAATGTACCGATCCCTGCATTGTTGTGTTCCGCCTCGGAAAGCATTTTATCAGACAGTTATCAAAGGTTTTCTTACACTTAACTTTGTAAAAGTGGGTGACATTATCTACTAATGGTACTTCGTAAATTATATGCTCCTTTTGTGCTTGTTGGTATTGATTTTTTAATGTAGACATACAAATAGATATAACTATCTCTTACTATGTCTGTCTTTTACGCTTAAGTGATTGAAAGAGCTTCAAATATGAGTATACTCGTAATATTCACATGGCTTATTAGTTGAGCATGTACCAAAAGGACCACCGGGAGACTCTGTAGGTACCTGAGTCGTCTGCAAAGTAGCTTTATCTCGCTCATGATTTGCGTATTATATTAACAAATTGTTTTTTATATTGACTCCTTATCTTGTAACAGCTGATAAGATGTTTCTAGGAAAGAATCTTTAAGATGGATGTGGTATTATGTTTTTGGAAAGACATCATACACGTAGAAGTAACGCCTGCAATCTTTACTTCAACGTGTATGTTGCGTTGCCTAACAACCTTATCTAGTATACAGACGGTTTTCCACAAGGCGGTGCTCGAGGGCCATGCTGTATAAAGAATTGCCTGCCTCGCAGAGAATACCCCCACAATACTTAACTATATTATCTTTTGTCTCATTAATCACTTGAATGGAACTTTGATCAATTATCGTTAAGAAGTGATCAATCAATTTGCCTTGTTCGCTTGCTAATGTAATTAAAATTAACGGAAGAATTTGAAGACAATGAGTTCTAAGGCGGCGACATATTTTTTTTATCAAAACTAGACTATAAAGTAGTTGTTGTTCTTATTTAAATGTATGTTTGAAAAAGTCAACATTCCATGAAAGTGGGCAAATAGTAAAAACATAGAGTTATGGTTGCAGAAGCGACCAATACAAGAATTATTCATAGCAACAGACAGTTTGATGCACAATTAAATTTATATGAATTTGCAATTATTTTGGGAGTCAAATTATTAATCAATGCAATATAGATGTAACCATACTAAATAAAAGAAAAAGTTGGTATGATATGGTACTAAAATGTCCATCTACTTCTGGAGCCGACAGTAGCTAAGCACGGAGTGACTGAGGCCTACCCGAGGGTTATTTCAACAGAATTTACCTCCATTTATATTGGTAATCATCTTAGCTATGAGACGCCCACTGTTGGACATAGGCCTCCACCAGAGATCTCTGAACCGATTGGTCCTGCGCTTCTAGCATCTAGCGGTCAACGCTGTACTACTAAGCCACACTGCTAAGCCAAACTAAAAAAGCTGATTTATTTAGCATTTCCTTAACAAAAATGCAAAGTCACAAATATAAAATTTATGCTTCACAATCTCAAGGCGTTCTCATACGATATACCCCATAAAATATTACTGTAAAATATTTTTTTTAATATAAGTTACGAAACTAGTTTACTAACATTACTGGCATGTTTTTACTCTTTGTTCAAAAGCTCACTTTGTTTCCTGGTAACATAATTCGAGCCATGTTTAGCTTCGCCGCCCGCAGTGTGGTCGGGGCGCATGCCAAAAAACAATTAGGGCCAGCGATGTCAGTACCGGAGTAAGTTATTGTTATTATGACGTGTTCATGAAAAATGCGAGCGTGAATAGGTGTGTATACTACGAAAAAAAAAGGGAGAACGGCGGGTTTCTATATATTTCGAAAGTCTAGATGTGCGTTATATCATGTTGCTATATTTAAAACAATTCATTCAATGTCATTCTCGATCCATCTACCGCAGTATCACAGGACCAAAGGACAATGTCGAAAATCGCCCCACGACCAACAAAGATTTGATTTAAATCATAATTATATGCATATTTTATAACACTCATTATAAATATATGTATTCGACGGGCAAATCAAAAATATTTTAAAGTACTTTCAGAAACAAAACCAAATGAAGTAAAATAAAGGAATGGTTATTGTTACCTTTGCTTGATTGAATGGAACTAAAGTCGATTTTAGTCGACTAGAGTCGATTTTATGTAGTTAGGGACATTTTTTTATTTGTATAAATTATGTTTTACATAACTTCTTCCACAATTTACAACGTTAACACACGTCAAATGACTACTCACGCGCTGTCGCTTGTTAGTTTATTGTGTTTTTGATTTGCTTTATAATTTCGCTTAATTGATTTGATTTGCTTTATAATTTCGATTTTGCTTAATAACGTAGCTTTAATAACGTTCTTTAATTTATTGCAATAATTATTATTTTAATAATTGTATATGTATTGACTATGTGTATTGCTCAAACGAATTAAAGTGTTACTTCAACTAACCGCAAAATCTTATTCATTTTTGTATTTAATTCGATTTCGAAGCTTGTCCGTAGTAATTGATGTGGACGTACAGTATCCACTAATAACTAATTATAAGAAAAGCATTTTTTCACTGCTGTTGGTATTGGGGCGAACAATGTATGGACGCAGAGCAATGTCCTTTTCAGTTTATACGTATTGCCAGTGAAAGTTCAGAACAGAGATGTGGCCGCCTAAAATAGGTCTAAAAAGGTTCAAGGTCACTCAAAGGGCAATGGAGTGGGATATGCTAGAGGTTTCTCTACGTGATCACATCAGAAATGATATGATTCGATAAAAAACTAAAATCACCCACACAGCCCAAAGAATTGTGTACGTTAGGTGGCGGTGGATACATCACACGCAGGACTGACACAGGAAAGGGGGATTGGGAAAGGTCCTCGAGAAGCGGCCTCGAGAAGCGGCCGGTGGTATTAGTAGGCCCCATAAGATGAACCGACGATTTAGTGAACTTCAGGGTAAGCCGCTGAATGCGAGAAACGCAGAACCGATCGGTTTGGAGATCTTTGAGAAGGCCTATGCCCATCAATAGGCGTCTTTTGGCGGAAATGATGACGATGGACACGACATGTTGATTCATTGCCAAAACTGAGAGACGAGTTCGAGGAATTTGCGAATTATGCTATCCAAGATTTTCCTATTGAAACAGGACTCACAAAGTTATTAGTCGGTCTATTAGTCAATATCAGTACTAATTAATGCACACTGTCCAATGTTGTTCCTCGATACATAGGTTTTCATGCAGCAGATTTTCGGTCTATAAGGCCCACATTCCACCGAGATGGAGGCGTGACTAATAGAGAAATGAAGACATGTTTTTTAGAAAGCCGATAAAACAATATGTGCAAATAACACATTTCTTTAGGTTTTCAAAACACGTCTTCTATCAATTTGCATCTTGTCCACTTTGGTGAAGTCCGGCGCTAATGACATTAAATAAAATTTCTTACCTGCACCGTTCTCTCCCAGTCCGTGTATTCATTTACTATCGTGAAGAAAATCTCGCTCAAGTGATATGTGTATGCGTTGCGCACGTAAGTCCTGTAAACAAATGTTTAGGTTAAATAACGTCATTGATATGTTATTCGTTGATCGTACAAAGAACTAATTTATCGTAAAATAATTTTTATCACAAATTCCAACATACAACTTTCAAACTTTTTACCCAGCTCGATTATTCAGAATTCAGCGTCAAAATCGTCTAGGACTTACAGACTTTAATGAGTGTAAAACATTGTTTAGTTAGCTAGAAAAATCACGACTCCTAAATACTCAAATAATTCAATAAAAATAGCTTCTATTTATTGTCTGTTCTTTCCTAATATAAGGCATTCATGTATAAAAATAGAATAAAAAATCTTGAGAGAGCAAAATATGTACAATTTATTTCTTGCACAGATTTTATTAGTTTACTAAACTGATAGTGGGTGTTCAAAGGACGAATAAAAAGAAAAAGGTTCTCAAGAATTCCTTTCGGGATCGAACGAGCTACAAAATTAACATGAAACATCGGGCCTGGGCTGTGTAGTAAGGGCATTATTACTTTTTCCGTGTTATGATAACAAACGTGTAATTACAAATTATTTCACTAAGGCGAATTGCGTTATATTTCAATGTCAGTTCAAAACAATGTCATTTTTGTTCATGTTATGAAGCTATTTGCAATAATTAAGCTGTGAAATGTTGAGAATTAGACGATAATTACTGTCCATGGATTCACCGAATGTGGATCCCGGGTCTATCGCAATAATAATAAAGGAACTATGAGCAGTGTGCCTGGAATTTACAACCTAGCTGGTAAAAGTAGCAATTTTGCGATGTTTCAACATTTATTCCCACTACCCTGGCTTACTTTGCATAATTATATTTGATAGGATTCCGTGAGTTGAGAAGTTCTCGATAAGCCTAGATCTATTACCAACAGTTACAAGGATTTGCCAGAATCTCAAACAATTCATTCACTTTTCAATACAATATACCAAGTGGGATCACAGAGAATTTTCCGGGAACAGGCATACTTACAATATTCTGACTGCATTGGGTCATATAGAGATGATTACTGTATTGTAAAAATTAATTTTAAATTCTCCTTTTTCAAAACATAACCACAAGATAATGAACATAAAATATTCAGAGGAAAAGAGGTACCCAACAGGGTGAAAAAACGCTGGCGCCTCACCGTTACGTCGGCTTTTTAATTTTCCCTATTTATTTATAAAGGGCCTGAAAAAGCCTTCATCGTCGCTTTGGTTCAGAGTCGCGTTATGAACATGATTGTATTATTTTTAAAAGCTTTTGTTCCGAACCTCTTTTATATTTTGCTACGTGCACGAAACGTGACAAGAGAAGCCCATGGAATGGCTTTCGCGGAATTTTCGCACGCGTTGCTTATTACCAATCTATATCTCTATAGCGACTTTGACCTTCAAACAATTTTGACTTCCAAAACAGGAACCAATTTGAAACTGTGATTATCCCAAACGAAATATAGTTTAACAGAGAAGTTGTTTCAGAATGTATGGAGTCTGGTCCATAAAGCTGTACACTTATTCCAAAAAATATGCAGTAATATAACATACAGTTTCTAATTGTTAAATTATTTACTATAAGCTCTATTTTTTGGTTTATGTTGTTTATATAATGCGAATTATTGCCACACAACAGACTACCATCATGGCGGAAGATGTCACTAACTTATTAACGTTGACGTATTAAAGGTTTACTTTAACACTAGATGGGTTCTCAGTCGTCAGTTTCAAATAGACACGTTGTTTCATTTGCACGATGATCTCTTGTTCACGTTGAACTATAATCTTGAATCCATAAATAATTTGTGGAGTCTCCTATTCCATATGCGCACAGTATTGACCGAGGAAATAGCTTATGCTCAATAATTACGCTATGAATAATGCAAAGAGAACTAAGGATGGCTTATACGCCCACATAGTTTACAAAGTTATTTTATCGTTTACGCTCGCCTGTTTGCGGGACCATGGTATCATTTATTCAGAGAGGGGCCCACAAAATCATCCGATACGTTGAAGCACCGTTCATTATCACCTATTCCTATGAGTCATGTAACCGAGCCTGAAGGTCGACCACCAATTTGCAGAGCAAACATCACCCTTACCTTATTATTCTATCCCGCCTTTCGCCCTCAAATCCGTTTTGTATATCCTGAGCCGAGAATTTCCAAAGGGCTTCACTAGTAACCACTCCGAATAGAAGATCGTATTTATTCTGGCCTCCCCTGATCCCGAATATCCTATCGCCGCTCCTTTTATCCGCCTTGAAGTTGTTAACTCCGGATACGCTAGTGAAACCCTGAAGGTCATTCGGTATGAAGAATGTTAGGAGCTCCTTCGCGTAGTCCGTCTTGACGACTACACCATCTACTGATGGCCCGAAGGCTGTGAGGTAGCTGGGCGTGTTGATTTCTGCCGACATTAGTTCTTCTAAGGGTACTTCTCTTAAACAATCGACGATTAGCTCATGGTCTTTTACGATGTCTTCTGGGAGGGTGCAATTTGATTGCTTGGCTAGTTGGACGGAGTAGCTGACTGGATCCTCGACTAGCGCCCACGAGCTCAGCGCGGACCCAGAAAGCAGTATAGCTCGATGGAACAGACCTACAATAGAAGGGTTGATTAATAAAAGTGAAAATATTTTTTAAGTTTTCCCGGAATGTCGACGCCAGTTAATAAATGGAGCAGTATGCTTAAAATGGGGCAGTGTTTATTTTATAATATATATCTAGCAATACGGCTGCATAAAGCAATTTTAAAATTACGCTCAAATGTCTCTTGCGTAAATATAACATGCTTGTTGGCCAAAAAATATGAATTTTGTCGTAATGAATCTCAACTTTATTTGTCACTTGAAACAGCATATTTTACTTTTTGTAAATATCTTAACATAATTAATAATCACACTACGAGTACTAGTAATAATACTTACTAGCATAGTATGTATCGTGGTATTTTGTGAAATGTATACATACACACACAGTGTATACTACACTGTGTGTGTATGTTGTGTAATTCAAAGGATTTCAAAATAAACATCGAACAAGTAACTACACTCTCCATACAAATAGATAAAATTGAAGTGTCTGTTTGTAATGTCAAGTTTTTACTAAATGGCTATGAATGTATATCAGGTACCAATAAGAAAAACACAATTTAAATTTTTTTTGTCTGTCTGTCTGTTGTTCCCGCTAATCTCCGGAACGGCTGGATCGATTTTGACGGGACATTCACTAATAGATAGCTAATTATACACGGTATAACATAGGCTTTATACAGGCATACTTTTTATCAAGATCGGTTCAGCCGTTACTATTCCACGCGGACGAAGTCGCGGGCACAGCTAGTATTTAATAAGTGAATAAATAGAATTACATGTAGAATTTTAATGTGACTTTTAGAGAGTTGGGCGCAACATTAGCGATCCCCTTTGGTACCATTTAAGGACGGTGGCATTTATGAATAACTAACTTTCCGCTCGCGGCTTCGCCCGCGTTATTATTGTTTTTCCGTGGGAATTTATATTTTCCCATAGGAAAAATAAATTTGTAACTTATTTAAGCCCCGAATAATAATTTCCTAGAAATTGGAGCAGATTTTAAATATTTTTCATAGAAATTTAAACCCCTATTTTGCACCCTAAGGGGGTGAATTGCAATAACCCATGAAACACGTGTCCAATTAAATATTTTTAGGAGCATGAATCTCAAGTTTTATCAATATCGTTGCTTATTTAAAGATTTTTCCATACAAACTTGCAACCCCTTTTTTTTTCTCTCGCGGGGAAATGCGCAACCGCTCCGTACCCACCGTTGGCTAGACGGCGAGCGTATGTAGGGCTCACCCGGCAGAGTGCCAGGCCTACCCACTAAAACCCCTCGGTGTTCTCCCTGCCCTTTAGGGCGCGTGTAGTAAGGTCCACAATGCGACACCACTACTCACGCGTCCGGGCTAGCCTGACCCGTCGGTCGGGCTATTTATCGCCAAGGGGGGATTGTCCGAGAACACCAGGACAATCCCCAGTCGGAGAAGCCTTACGGCGGCGTGCACGGGAGCCGACCGTGCACGCAGACTTCACGGCAGGATCATCAGACAGGGCCTATCCGTCTGCGGCGGAGGGGAGCGGCCTGAGGATTTACCTCCCGCTCCCTCTCCGCAGCCTCCTTCTGCGAGATGACATCTTCGCAGAAGGAGGCGACAGCCCCCCATTCCGCTTCGCCGCGGAGCATGGCCACGACCATGCTTGGCAACGAAAGGTCTCCGCCTCCCAGCGCAGCGTTAAGTTTGCTGCGCTGGCGTCGCCAAGCCGAGCACACCAACAGGGTGTGCTCGGCCGTGTCGTCGGGAGCGTCGCAGTGATGACACTGCGGCGTTTCCTCCCGACGTGCAACTCGGTACAGGTAGTGACCGAAGCAGCCATGTCCGGTCAGTATCTGCACCATGCGGAATGAAAGGCTGCCCTGCCGAACTACCTCCAGCTCCTGTGGGGCAGATCGTCCCTCCCGTTCTCGGACGGCAACCCGATGCCGATACACCTCCGACTAGACGCGTGCATCGACATCCCACGGCGTTTGACCCGCAAGTACGCAGGCCGCGCCGTGGTTAACCGTGCGATAAGCTCGCACGGCCCGGGTTGCTATGACCCTCTGCGGACGTCGCAGGAGGGCCACCGTTCGGGGGGAGAGGCACTCTGCCCATACCGGGGCTCCGTAGAGTGTCATTGACCGTATCAGCCCATGATACAGTCGCCGGCACGCCGATCCTGGCCCTCCCACATTAGGGAGGACCCTTCCGAGTGCAGCTGCAGCGGCACACAACCGTGGAGTGAGGAGCTTGAAGTGCTCCTCGAAGCTCCATCGGGGATCTAAAACCAGGCCGAGGTACTTAAAGTGTGCCTCGACCGGTATGCGGACCCCCTCCACTCGGACACGGAGCCCCGGTGGGTCCTGCGACCAGGGACCGGAAAACCCGTTCATTTGCTTAAGCCGTTCGAAAGGGTAACCCATTCGTATGGTAACCCAGTGAGCTCGGTAAGCCGTTCAACAGGTTTCCCAACAATAACGATAACCCGTAAAATAGGGGTTACCACCCACAATAATAATTTACCGCTTACCTAATCTTAAAGGTTTTTAGTGTTTATGCGCTTAACCGCTTACTGTTCGGGTTAGGGTAACCCTATCCCTCACGCACACCGAGCGATTGAAATAGCACTGCGGGCGCAATAACGCCAGAGTTCGGTCGCGACCTTCGGCAAATATGCGGTACAAAAGCAATCTACACGCGATATACCTAAGGTCTAAAATATTTTTTACAAATTAATCAGCGTTTAGAACGGTAACCCATTTGGGGGTTTTTGATATCGGTTAGCGGTAACCCGAATTAATTCAATCGAAGGGATTAATGTGTAAACCGGTAAGCCGTTTGAAAGCTTACCGTAAGGCAAAGGGTTTAAAAACCCAGTATTATAAAATACCCCATCAAAACCCTAAGGTAACCGGCTATAACGGTAACCGGGTCCGGTCCCTGCCTGCGACGGGAGGCGTGGAACATCATGGCCCTCGTTTTGTTGAGAGCTACGTCCAGGCCCAGGAGGCGGATGCGTCGGACGACGAGTGAAGCGCCGACCGACGCAAGGTGGGCCGCCTCCTCCCCCGTATTTGCTTTCGCCGCGAAGTGTCGTCGGCGAAGCAAACAACCTCCATTCGTGGAAGGAGGCCTCATTCGTGCCTCGCAGGACCCAGTTGTATCCCAGGTTCCATAGTAGAGGACCTAGTACGGAACCCTGGGGTACACCCGCCGCCATTTCACACGAATGGACGCGACCATCCGGCCCCTCGTAAAGGATTGTCTTACCGTCCAGGTAATCCTCTACAAGGGTGCGGAGGTACGAAGGCACCCGGTGGAAGCGGAGTGCCTCCTTTATGCACTCGTAGGGCAGGCTGTTAAAAGCGTTGCGGATGTCCAGCGACACCGCAACTACAGCCTCCCCACGACCCGTGGCCTCCTCAGTCCACCTCTTGAGGAGGGCCACCGCGTCCACCGTGGACCGGCCGGTGCGGAAGCCGAACTGGTTGGCAGCCAAGTCCGGCACCCGGTCCTCTAGGTGCTCGATAATCCGAGAAGCCAGGATTTTCTCTAGAAACTTCCCAGCCTCATCGAGCAGCACCACCGGCCGATACCCAGTTGGGGAGTCGGCGGGGCGGTTCTCCTTCCTTAACAGGCAGAGGCTACCCGCTTTCCACCGACTGGGGAAGCGGCCCGAGGCGATGCTCAGATCCAGCACCGCTCGGAACCGCTCCTCAAGGTGTCTCAGGGCGAGGGCCAGAACCCTGGATGGGACACCGTCCGGTCCCGGCGCCTTCTTCTTGCGCCGGAGCCGTTCCCTCACCGTGTCGAATTCCACGTTCGACACGGGAGGGATAGCGGCAGCCACTTCCTCTGGAGGGGTGTCCGGGGGGTCCATTCTGGGGGGCTGAAACGGACCAAGATTGGGGAACAGAGTTCCCAGCACCCGGTCCAACAGCCCCCTGTCCATAGCAGAGGTGGGGGGAGCGCAAGCTTTGAACTTCCCCCTTATCATTCTGTTCGGACGCCCCCAAGGATCATCGTCCAGGAGCCGCATGAATTGCTCCCTAGACTCCTTCTTGGCCCTGCAGATTTCGTTACGCAGGGAAACTTGCAACCCCTATTTCATCCCTTTAGGGTTTTTTTAAAATCCCTTCTTAGTGTGCGTTCGCATTTTGAATTAAAACAACTCTACAAATTTCACGTTTCTATCATTAGCATAGCAGTTACGGCTGTGCGTGCGTCTATAGATGGGAACATCTCCTTTTATAATATAGATAGATTGTGTTAAGAGTTTTAAGTTATGTTTTGTCACGATCAATAATGTACATAACACTTAACATATTCGAAGCTGTGTTTGAATATGTTAGATGAATTCTAAGTATATTATTAAATTCACGCCAACAAAATTTTAATTTGAAAACATCGCATATATTCTAATTTGAATAATACATAATTTAAAAGTGAAAACATGTGAGATGAAGCTTAGGGCAAGTTCAATATGCCTGCCCCGAAAGGGGGCAGGTGTACTGGTGGACGCAGGAGATTGCGGACCTGCGTACCACTAGCATGAGGGCCCGGCGCGCTTACGTGCGATGTCGTAGGCGCGCCAGAACTACACCCGATGAGGAAGCTAAGCTCCGTCGGGTGTATGCGGCAGCCAAGAAGGCCCTGCGTAACCAAATCTGCAGGGC
The DNA here is from genome assembly GCA_963935595.1 of Schoenobius gigantellus. Lineage (NCBI taxonomy): Eukaryota > Metazoa > Arthropoda > Insecta > Lepidoptera > Crambidae > Schoenobius > Schoenobius gigantellus. The sequence goes on along the minus strand of OZ012544.1, from coordinate 5,146,230 downwards.
CAAAGAGGAGTCCAGGGAGCAGTTCATCCGGCTCCTGGACGATGATCCGTGGGGGCGTCCGTACCGGTTGGTGAGGGGGAAGTTTAAAGCTTCCGCTCCCTCCACCTCCGCAATGGACAGAGGGCTACTGGAGCGGGTGTTGGGATCATAATTCCCTGATCCTGGTCCGTTTCAGGCCCCCAGAATGGTCCCCCCGGATATTCCTCCTGAGGAGGTGGCTGCCGCCATCCCTCCCGTGTCGAAAGTGGAATTCGACACGGTGAGGGAAAGGTTCCGGCGTAAGAAGAAAGCGCCGGGACCGGATGGTGTCCCATCAACGGTTTTGGTCCTCGCCCTGGGACACCTCGAGGAGCGGTTCCGGGCGGTGCTTGATCTGTGTATCGCCTCGGGCCGCTTCCCCAGGCGGTGGAAGGCAGGCAGGCTCTGCCTGTTAAGGAAGGAGAGCCGCCCTGCCGATTCCCCGTCTGGGTATCGGCCGGTGGTGTTGCTCGATGAGGCGGGAAAGTTCCTGGAAAAAATCCTGGCTTCCCGCATCATCGAGCACCTAGAGGGCCGGGAGCCGGACTTGGCTAATAACCAGTTCGGCTTCCGCACCGGTCGGTCCACTATGGACGCAGTGGCCCTCCTCAAGAGGTGGACTGTGGAGGCCACGGCTCGTGGGGAGGCGGTGGTTGCGGTGTCGTTAGATATCCGCAATGCCTTCAACAGCCTGCCTCACGAGTGCATTAGGGAGGCACTCCGATTTCACAGAGTGCCTCCGTACCTCCGCGCTCTCGTGGAGGATTACCTGCAAGGCAGAACAATTCTCTACGAGGGGCCGGATGGACGCGTCCATGCGTGGGCAATGGCGGCAGGTGTGCCCCAGGGTTCCGTACTAGGTCCTCTACTATGGAACCTGGGGTACAACTGGGTCCTGCGAGGCGACCTCCTTCCACGAATGGAGGTCGTCTGCTTCGCTGACGACACGCTTGTCGCGGCGACAGCAAAAACGGGGGAGGAGGCGGCCCACCTTGCGTCGGTCGGCACTTCACTTGTCGTCCGGCGCATCCGCCTCCTGGGCCTGGACGTGGCTCTCGATAAAACGAGAGCCATGATGTTCCACGCCTCTCGTCGCAGGATCCCACCGGGGCTCCGTGTCCGAGTGGAGGGGGTCCACATACCGGTCGAGGCACACCTCAAGTACCTCGGCCTGGTTTTGGACCCCCGATGGAGCTTCGAGGAGCACTTTAAGCTCCTCACTCCACGGCTATGTGCCGCCGCAGCTGCACTCGGACGAGTCCTCCCCAATGTGGGAGGGCCAGGATCGGCGTGTCGTCGACTGTATCACGGGGTGATACGGTCGATGGCACTCTATGGAGCCCCGGTATGGGCGGAGTGCCTCTCCCCCCGAACGGTGGCCCTCTTGCGACGTCCGCAGAGGGTCATAGCAACCCGGGCCGTGCGAGCTTATCGCACGGTCAGCCACGGCGCGGCCTGCGTTCTTGCGGGCCAAACGCCGTGGGATGTCGATGCACGCGTCCATGCGGAGGTGTATCGACATCGGGTTGCCGTTAGAGAACGGGGGGGACGACCAGCTCCTGAGGAAGTGGAGCGGGTTCGTACCCAGGCGCAGAGGGAGGCTCTGCGTCGATGGGGCGAGGCACTCGCCTTCCCAGCTGCCGGCCACCGGACTATAGAAGCGATACGTCCGGTGTTGGAGGAGTGGGTAGGGCGCCGGCAGGGCGGTCTCTCGTTCCGCGTGGTGCAGGTTATGACCGGACATGGTTGTTTTGGTCACTACCTGCACCGAGTCGCGCGTCGGGAGGAAACGCCGCAGTGTCATCACTGCGACGCTCCTGACGACACTGCCGAGCACACCCTGTTGGTGTGCTCGGCTTGGCGACGCCAGCGCAGCGAACTTAACGCTGCGCTGGGAGGCGGAGACCTTTCGTTGCCAAGCATGGTCGTGGCCATGCTCCGCGGCGAGGGGGAATGGGGGGCTGTCGCCTCCTTCTGCGAGGACGTCATCTCGCAAAAGGAGGCCGCGGAGAGGGAGCGGGAGAATGATCCTCAAGCCGCTCCCATCCGCCGTAGACGGACAGGCAGGCGAAGGCGGGCATTCGCTCAAGCGATGCCCGTCTAATGACCCTGCCGTGGAGGCCTGCGTGCACGGTTGGCCCCGTGCACGCCGCCGTAAGGCCCTCCGTCTGGGGATTGCCCTGGTGTTCTCGGGCAATCCCCCCTTGGCGATAGCCCGACCGGTTGGTCGGGCTTGCCTGGGCGCGTGGGTAGTGGAGTCGCATTGTGGACCTTACCTAGCGCGCCCGTAAGGGCAGGGAGAACACCGGGGGGTTTTAGTGGGTAGGCCTGGCACGCTGCCGGGAGAGCCCCACACACGCTCGTCGTCTAGCCAACGGCGGGTACGGTGCGGTTACGCATTTCCCCCCGAGAAAAAAAAAAAAAAAAAAAGGGCAAGTTCAATATAGAATCTCGAATGTTCATTAAGTACTCATAGCATAATAATAATTATTATTAAGTTTTTTACAGGAAAAGCAGTTTGTTGATGGGCAATAACTTTAAAGCTACCCTGTAGGTCAGCTGACTGTTCAAGCAATTGCCCTTTATTGAACTGATAATTGATAAACAATCAATTATGGAATAATAGTTTGATTTAAATAATGAAATGCACTAGTTTAAGGGACATTTCAAAAAACATTGCCTATTCCAGATTTCATTTTTTTTGTAAAATCTATAAAACTCTTGAAATTATTTGAACAAAGATGTTCGCAGCCACGGAACTTGATAAGTTTGTTAATTGAGCAAAAGGCAATCGATAAACCGCAATAATACATCGCGCATGCTTAACATTTCCACATAAATTTGTAATTGCTTCAATTTCTTTAAGATAACTCAGTTTAATCGGATAATTTTATATTGAATTCGTTTATGTGTTTTTAACCAAACCTTTTTCCAAATAAAAGATATGACCTGCAATCATTTAATGACTTGTCTATACATTTTATAGGCATACATACTTGTGTAACTATCAGCACAAATATTAGTTTTTGGAACACTTATATTAACATTGAAATTATAATATACATTTAACTTATTCTAAAATCGTTGAAGTTAATTGACAATTTATACTGAAAGGCAATTTCGGTGTTAGTTGTAGATCCAGAACCATTAATTATAGTTAAAGTTAGTCTATCATTAGCTTTCTATCGTGTAAAGCATGTTATTCAAAACAACTCTATGATTTTGATGATTATTTCTGATACAGGTTGGAAATTAACATATTTCCATTCGGATAACTTCATTTTAATTACATCCAAAACGTCCGTTTCCCATCCGGGGTTATTCGGACGGAGTTTAAACGTAAACAACGATTCCGGGACCTATTAAAAACGTAATTAGAGGTCGTTCGTGATTATTTTACAATTCGAATAAATTATTTTACACTAGCTATGTTTTATCCGCGACGTCGTCTGAGTGTATTTCAGTTATATCGTGATATTGTGAGTTTAATTACACCATGCATTCCCTAATGGAACTCATTAAAATTCTGGAGACAAAGTACCCTGTATCTTTCCTCAAGGCTTGAGCTACCTATTTTTATAGATTTTTTTTTATCAAAATTGGTTCAGCGGTTTAGACGTGAAAGCGTAACAAACGTACAGACAAAGTTGTTATCGCGTTTTTTGTATTAATGTGAATTTCATGGGTTGTTCCCGTTACGGAGTGTTGAAATGTCTGAATTCTGGCTTTATTTTCAACATTTTCGATATAATCGTTATGATAGATTTCAGTGACGGTATAGTTCTCGTTAGTATAGTTAGACAAAATTGCGGTTTACCGGAGCCCTCGGGTTCGATCCACGGCTGAAGCAAACGTTCATTGAGTTTTTTTGTCTAGAAAGTGTTTAGAGCCGCAGTGCCCGGCAAGTTATTTAGGCGTATAAACACGGTGTTAGATATTTGAATAAAATATTATTTTACATAAATTCTTAATAAAACAAGGTATTATTATTGGTCGTTAAGACTGAAATTCTAAAATTTTTGCCCAACAAAGACCTCTGTAAGCACTTATTGATATTAAAAAAGTTGACACTACCGATACGGTATAGAGCGTCGGTGGCGCTGTGGACTCGGCACTTGCCTTCCAATCGGGAGGTCCGGGTTCGAGACCGCCATGTACCACTGTGTTTTTCGTTGTTCGAATTTCATATGTACATTTATCTGACGCTCCTACGGTGAAGGGAAACATCGTGAGGCAACCTGCATACATCTGCGAAGAAATTCAATGGTGAATGTGAAGTCGACCAAACCGCACTGGGCCAGCGTGGTTGACTGAGGCCTAATCACCCTAACATAGGGTAGGCTCGAGCCCCTCGGTGGGGACGTATATGAGCTGTGATGATGATGATGAAGATACGGTATACGGTAACATTTTTGATTTTGACTAAATTAGTGTTAAATACGATGGCTTGAGGGCAAACATTCGAAATCACAACATGAATGCTCAAAATTATTCCTATTCCAAGATGGGTCTATAATTTCCAATCCTTTGACTAATGTACACACGCCTGCACAACAGACTAAACATGTCTGTTTCAAAATAGTACTTATTACAACGACATAAGTTGCCACAGTATTTACCTTGATGTGCTGTCGTCCGTACCTAAAGCTAATAGCGATCGCAAAAAGCGACTCACCTGGCATAACGGTTGGCGAAATCATGAGGAAATTAATGCAAGCGGCTCCAGAACCATGACCGAGCATGGTCACGTTGCCGGCGTCTCCGCCGAAAAGGGCTATGTTCTGCTGCACCCAATGCAGCGCTGCTATTTGATCCATCAGTCCGTAGTTCGCAACCCTGGCCTTTAAGTGCGGTATAGGGTTGGCATTGAGGAATCCTGTGGAAATAATGTATGGGTTAAGGGTCATTTGAATCATTTTACTAAAATTAGGCTCGGTACCGAGACTACTGAATACTTTGCGGCGGTATATTTATGTTACCTATTTGCCGGAAAGCAATGGTATAGTGGTAATGGTAGTACTCAGTATCGAATGGTGTTCCAGTGGAAAGTAGCCTACGATGAGAATAGGATTGATGATGGACGGTGACGAAATTGCTTTAACCAAGGTAGATTATGCGGATGAAGTCTAAAAAGGCTATTATATTTTAAATCAATACAACAAAGAATAATTGCTCCAAAAGTTGATTGAGATACTGATACGTATTTCTTCTTATGAAATAAATTATATTTATTATTTAATTTATTAAAACAGTGATCAGCTTACAATCTTAATTAAACCGGATAAAGGCTTAACACTGAAGAGTAAATAATTATATCTCATCAAATCCGGCAAGTGAAATAAGATGAATCAGCGTTAAGACGTTGTAATTATTGTGAGGAAATCAAAGATGAAAATGTAAGGACAGAATGAAATATAAATCCAAAAGGTCAAGTTCGAATCGAAATGAAATATAAATCCAATAGGTCTAATTGGGAGGCGGGTTTGAAAACAAACGCAAAGGGATCAAAGTAGGACAAGAAGATAGGACGTCCACAATGCCAGAAAAGATATTAATATGATTAGATTGTGTTGGCATGTTTTTTTTACAAATGTCGTGTTCATATGAGGAGTGATATGTATACTTATATCAAAAATATTCAATAAAAAGATGGGATTCAATGTTTAAATTTTTCTTCGTTGATGAGTGCCATATTACTTATTATATGATGATTAACTTTAATAAAATTAAAGTTAGGAAGTTAAGAGAGGATTCTTAGTTGATGTATTAATCATGTGGTTAGGTACATACTCGTACTTACCGAATTAAGAAAAATATTTCACAAATCTGAATTTAGTTCGAATAAATCTAAAACTTTCTAATACATCATGTTCCTGAGGAAATGCATTAACTTGGGTCTAATAATCAGACCATCAAACTGAGTAGCTTTCACTATGAGACCAATACTAAAATCCCGGAAAAAAACAGCTGCTTCATAGAAAAGTGCAAGACCTACTACCTAGTACAAGAGCAGGGTTTCTTATAGTGGGTCCACGAACCCCTTAGGGATCCGTAGCATGTGTATCAGGGATCCGCAGTAGGTCAGTCTGTAAACATATTTACTAGGAAAGTGTGTATAGTAAACTTGACGTAAACATAACATGCACTTGCCTTGTCGAAGACAATCCCACAATATAACGTTATATACGTTGACTTAGTAATAAGTGTAATGAAAGTAGGTACCAATAAAATTATTTTTTTAATATAAATAAGGCTTTTTTCATTTTCAAAAATATTTTTGACAGGGTACGTGGAATTGTTTAAATTGTGAACCCTGTACTAGAGCGAAATTATGGCACAGTGCATTTTTTCGGGATTTCAGAGTTGGCCCTATGGGTGACATTTGTTCAATTTGGTGCTCTTAGTAACAGGCCTCAGTTAATGTATATCCTCAGGAACACGGTGTATATACAGATTGGTTTTATTTTTTAATTGCTTACAATCAAGTGTTATAAGTCGAAAAAAATATTCTACTGTAGCTAAAACAGAGCAAGATCTAATACTTGTATTGATTTTATCAAACAACAATTATGTACGCAGTGAAGATGTTTCTAACTATGATTATTAACCAATTATATTTTAAAAAAGAATGTGCAAGCATAGCAGATTCTTTTTATCTGTGATTATCGACAATCAAGTACTAAATAGCCGAAACTGCGGCGTTGGATACGCCTTTACGCTAAGCTTTCACACTAATGTTAAGGTAAGGAAATTACCTTCCCTGCAGATCTAATACTTGTATTGATTATCAAGCAACAATTTTGTATTTCTTATATGTGACTTTATTTTTCTTTGTTGATTTCTTTTTTTAAAGATTTCTTTTTTTGGGATTTGAACCCGCCACTCCAACATTCTTGATGCCTTCACCAACTAGGCCACCGACCTCTTACCAGCCCCGACGAATTTTTTTTCTTTATTGATTTATTCACCATTTTTCAACATTTACGTGTACTTAACGCAGATGTTTTTAAGTATACAAATCTCTAAAACATTATTATCCACTGACGTTAAAAAACTAATGAATGCTACTATATAAATGGTGATTTAAAGTAATTTTATGAACGATGCTGCTTTCGAAAACAAATACTAGGATTTTAAAGCACACGGCGAGTAAACGAAAAATGACCGTACGACGAGGGTGACTTGTGTTAAAATCCACTGGCATTTCGAAGTTGGAAACTCGACAAGAAATGTTTAATTAAGCAAAGTGAGACGTGACGAAGTCATACACCAAGAGCTAGGCATCGCGTTATTAGATTAAAGAAAAATAAGGCTAAGCTAAACACACCGGATAGGATGTTTTAATAACGGCTATGAATTTGTTTTCATACTCAATAGTGTAATTAAAAAAATCGTAATTAGAAAAAATACAGAAATTATGTTGTAAGTATTTTTAGTAATCACGAGTAAGGAATCAACGGATCGCCCAAAGACTTCATTAAGGTAACACTTGACGGTATTTGCACGTAAGGACTTTATTAAAAGTTACATGATAAACTTCAATTATAGTTACCTAGAAACGCTGAGGCTACAAAATTAAGATGGCAAACAAATTTCTCGGTTTAGTCGTCGTCCTTATTTCGTCCTTAATTAATGATATATATTGACTTAATTAGTGATATTTAAAGTGTAATAATTCATATTATTACACTTTAAATATTGATATCGTGATAACGGTATAAAAATATTGTGTCAAATGCAATACTCTCAAAGTTTGTGTGTTCAATATATATCTACATCCTAATTGTTTTCAGCACACGCTTTATCATCGAATCTGTCACATCCACGCGCACACTAAGTGGTTGGGTAATATATGTGAAGACTTAAGTTTAATGGAATAATGTGAAACTTGCAAGATATTACATTGAATTATCTACATGACTTAGATTATGAACATTATTTATAGCCGTTTCGGGAATTTCGTTCTCTGTATGAACCGGTTGGTTTCGTTGGTCGTATTTTTTGTTAGAAACCACATTTTAGGTCCTGGCCTTAACAAGTTTCGAAGTTACTGCTTATTTGATGCCAAATATAGTATTTGTATCTAATTGTTTTTATTAAGGTGTGACAGTCCAGTGTATTTTCGAAGTATATATGAAACTAGCACACATAATATGAAACATCGTTCACTGTCAGATTATTCATAGAATTATTATAACTATCTGATTTGTTTGATTCCTTTTGCTTTTTTTGCTTAGCTTTTTAATAAATGAACAAGTCTTGTAAAATTATTGACCTCTACGTTGAACAGACATATTTTTAGTATCTTGGCAAGGAGCCTGCCTTATAAGAAACATAATAGTATACTTGCCTAAGATGCCGAGCCTGTAATTGATGGTGATGACAACCAGCCCCGCGTAGCTAGCCAGCACCGCACCATCGTATACGTTTCCAGAATTCCATTCGAAAGATTCCCCATGAATGAAAACCACCACGGGGTATTTAGCTTGTAGTGTTGGTCCGACTAAAATAGAAATACATGTTAACCAAGACGTACCAAGATCTATCTCTATAGGCGAAAATGGGTAACACAAAATATTAAGACAAATGTGTTAATATTTAGTGTTGTATATCTTTACTTAATGTGACATATAATTTTCAATAATCCATTTCAATCATAAATTACTTAATATTATTTGACAAAATAAGTATTTTATGTTTTCGGCAATCTCATTCTACAGAAATCAATCAGGGCAAAATCGAGACCACGTAATGTTGTTTGTCCTACCCTTACTATATTATTACACGAAAGTCGTAGAGCGAAATTACATAAAATTATAAGATCTAAAACTTTATTAAGTGTTAATTACATCAAGTCAGTATTTTTAAGAAATGAAATAATATTACTTGAACATTAGATCATCTGTATTTATATCAAACATTACCCACCCATTATCAGGACTATTTTCAAAAATACAACCCTTTTCTTGCAGTCGGGTAAAAACGTGGCTTAGGAATATGGAGTTATAATTAATTTATGTACTTTTGCCAATCTTTAAAAAAGCAATACACTGGTTGTTGTTAAAAAAATCGCATCAAAATGAATACCTACCCTAAAGCATTAATAGATGTTAGCACTAATTGTTAACGTTGAACATAATAACAAAGCGATTAATATTTAATACGAAGTACCTCTTGAAAGACAAAGTCTCAAAATATATTTTTAAAAATGTGATTCAAATAAAGCTGGAATATGTGAAAATATTATTTCCATCTTGGGAATAGCAGATACCAAAGTTCAACCTCGACGTCAACCGCATTCTGGAATTGGAATCGTGACTGAAAAGGAAATTACTATTTGCAAACTTAAACCTCGTCCCGGCTTTCATTGTGATCGCGCTCTGTTAAATTTTAATATTTCATGTCAATAGTGTCCATTGAGAGAATACTGACGACTATTGTGACTGTGGGAAAAGTTTTCGTTCGGCGTTGAATTTCTTTTTATAAAAAGCTCTTCTTTGGTGATTGAAAATACCTGTACTTGAAACATTTTGGAAATCTGGACAAAGGATGAAATAAACGATGAATTGAATAGAAGGTTCAGAGTGAACGTGTTTTTGTATAGTACAATTTATTAAATGTTCATATAACTGCAGTTTGATTAATATAACTCACATTCTTATCAAGCAATGCTAATATTTGGCATTGCTTAGAACCAAACAACACCTGGTTTCGTCCAGGATTTCTTTGTTCACACGCACAAAGGCCATACATGATTGCTTACAGAGAAACATAAAACGGTATGGCGACAAAAGGGGTTCTGCTTTTATCGGTAGATAAGTATACATACCTGTACCTATTCATTCTCTTTGTCACAAGATTAATGAAGTGTAAACAATAGTATTCTCAATATAGACGAGTTTGCATACGACTTTGCCGTTCGAATGGTTGCAATTATGTTAATCTCGTTTCTACTGATATGGATTTAAAATCGTCTAGACTTTTAGTTATTATTACCTAAATAACAGCCAATAAATAAATAACATTTGCATTATTTCCAGCAGACTTATTGGCAGTAACCGCTGGTGTAGGTATATATACTGTAAAAAACGGTGATTATCGAGAAAGTACTCTTAATAATAAAGATTTTTCTAATGTTAAAGATCTTTTGTCGTGTTAGTATTTTTTCGGTGGTGCTGTGGACTCGGCACTGGCCTTCTAATCGGGAGGTCCGTGGTTCGATCATGCCAAGCACCAATGTGTTTTTCATTTTTCGAATTTCGTAGGTACATTTGCCGACTCTTCTACGGTGAAGGAAAACATCGTGAGGCAAACTGCATACATCTGCGTAGAAATTCAAAGGCGCATGTGAAGTCTTGATCACCCTAACAAAGGGTAGGCTCGAGTCCCTCGATGGGGAGGTATATGAGATGTGATGATGATGATTTTTTTGTCACATGACATTTTCATTCATTTTCAGTAATAAATGTACTGTACTTAAAGAATTGTAATAAAACTCTAGCTATAGTCAGGAATCAAATTTTTAATATTTATCATAACTCTATACAAAATTATTCACTGAAGTATGACATGATAAATAAGTTCTCTCAATTATGTGCAACATATACCAGTAATAATAACTATAATATACATGTTTTGAATAAGTTAAAAGTATGTGTACATCCCATATTATAGGATAGCCCGCAAAAGAACGCAGTACCATATAGTGCTAATATTTCCAATACAACTTCAATCATTGCAAAAAACATGTTAGGATCCGAATCTTTTGTCTTCAACTTTAAATATTTTATAAATTTGCTGTAGGAATATTTACAGAAACAAGTTGCATACTTAATATGTCAGTTTACTAGCCAATGTTTTCTGATTGCATTTGATATCAATTAGTGTTAACACTAGCCTAAGACCATTTACAAACAATGCTCTGCGCTGAGGATGACCCAAACAGCTAGAATAAATTCATGCGACGTTCTATCCAAAAAACTCCCCTCGTTTGAGAAATAAAATACATTATCACTTGAAAGAATTACGAGCGTCCAAGGAGTTCTATTTCAGAACGGAACGAGCATTGCTTGTTAAATGTTGTTGTGAACAAAAGCCCGGTATCCTTATTTATGTCTACGCGGAACCGCTCAAAGCATTCTGTGTGCGCGCTGCCTTCGTTTTGCTATCAACTTCTCGCATGACAGATTTGCGCGCGTCAGATACTCTCTTTGGCTACGCTCCAACGGAAATGAATTATGTTTTTCTCATTGGATTCCGATGTTCATATTGTTTCACAGGGCTTTGAAAACGTTCAGTTATTGTTGAATAAACATGAGGGAATAAACAATAGTGAGCGAATTCGATTTAAGTCATTGTGTATTGAAATATTGGGTTGCGTCATCATGTATGTTACGAGCAGACCCATTATTTTTTTAAATATCCATTATCTTTGTATAAATTATTTAGAGCAATTTGATATATAAACTTTAATCAAACCTACGATACTAAGTATGAAGCAATATTGCACTTTCAAGTACACTGTTTGCAAATATGCTAATGCACCTAGATCTCGACCATTAAAGTCTTCAATGTTATGTTTTGTGGTTTATAAACACATAATGTTGGGGTTTACTATCTCAATAATGCTATGAAATGGTGCATCAGAGTTTACCACTTCAGTTACTTGGTACCTCCTACAGATATGTTGTTAATTTTCCATCACACTGAATAACTTACTTGGCATTTAACCTACATATCTGCATATCTAAGTCGTCCTTGACATCATTATTGTATTCAGTATTGGAACAATTTTAACAAAAGTAGTCAGTTCAGTAGCGTTACTCTTGAACCATTTCCGATGGATCGTCATTGGGATTGTGATTTTTCATACGCTTGAGTAACAACACTAACGCCAAATTGGATTCGTATTTTGAGAAAATTTAATAATACTGGGTTTGGTTCACCCAAAACGCGCACAATACGTGGTCAATTTGGGGCCAATGCGAAAAAATAAGCGTACAAAAAATCACAATCTCAATGCCGATCGATCGGATTCGGTTCAAGAGTAACCCTACTGTTCTGACTGAGATGCTGAGTTTATTAATTTACCACTTGGTGACACGAAAGCTCAAAATAAATAAAAACTAGTTTCAAGTAAAACTTACCTTGGACTGGCGTATAAATATTCATGTACAAGCAATCTTCGCTTTGGTTCTTGAGGCGTGGAAGCAATCTCCTCAAATATTCTAGTCGGCCTTTTGGCATCCTCTCCAAGACTAATGTTTCGTTACTAATATCGGGAAGCCTTTGTGGACATACTGGACCCATTTGGTCGACCGTCTTCACGTCGTCCCAAGGAGCTGGTGCTCGTGTTGGTGCGAACCTTTTGAATTTATAATTATGTTTTAAAATCTGATTATTATGTAAATCAAGATACATTTTAACTTATAAGAGGCGATGATAATTTGACGACATTGCTTGAAGGAACATTCAAATTGGATCAGCAAGTGCAATTTACTTGGGGAACAATACAAAAACATATTTCTTATTATTAATAATTCTGTAAGTAAAAAACTTTGACAATAATTATGTGGTATTGTTAATTTGTTAATTTTTATTTAATAACTAAATTTACAGTTTTCTGTTTTAAGACTTGATTCTCATAAATAACGGAACAAATATTTTTTAATGAATCGAATCACGTAAAGAAATATTTAATAAAACAGTTGATTTTAATAACATGCTGAATAAATTAACCTAGTCTGACGTCGACGTCTGGTTTAGGCTATTACGTATTATGTTTGTTGATTAGGCTATCATTACAGCTGATTGAGTATCTATCAAAAGTTGATTCAGAGTGATAAGAGGTCACAAACAAACTAATAACTTACCTATTCGATCCTGTTGGAGGCGTCGCATAAGGTACACCTAAATAAGCCTCTACCGGCTTTAAATATTTATGTTGATCCATTGGTAATATAACACCTTGCAACTTTCCGTACCTTGTACCAATTACTCTGGTCCTTAACATAGAATTCCTACCACCAAAGTTATTCCCGCTCGAATTGTGAGTTAACAGTAACACTAATAATAACACTAATTTAACCCTCTCAATCCCGTTCAATTTCCACCTTTTCTTAAACAGTTTCTGCAGATCGTTTAATGTCGTCTCTTCTATACACTTTGAATTAAATATACTCTGCCAGTACTGTTTTATTGAATTGCAAAGGTGTAGTGGCAGTCGGTCGGTAGCCATTTTCTGTAAATATCACCTCTGTGTCCATATCATTTTTTTATTCAGTCTCAAATTTTTGTGAGCTCGTTTTCATCGGCTGGACTTAAGTGATCTTAATTATAATTTGTCTTCCTAATATTGACATGATGAATGGACTGGACTGGAGTTCGAGCGGCTACCTGAAACAATACGAAACATTTATTAAAACACGTGAAAATGGAAACCAAATTAATTCCAATGGGAGCCTTTTTCGAATGCAAAGAAATAAGCATGCTTCATTTAAGATTAGGTTGGTACATGTAACTGATTTTTAACGGCGTATAATTAACTAACAATATAATTTAGTTTCCCAATGCTGCCGAACGATTTGCACCCGGTTACATACTGATAGTAAAAATTAATTATAGTTATGACTAGATGTGCCCACGACTTCGTCCGCGTGGAATAGTAACGGCTGGACCGATATTGATAAAAAGTAGCCTATGTTATACCTTATATAATTAGCTATCTATTAGTGAAAGTCCCGTCAAAATCAATTCAGCCGTTCCGGAAATTAGCGGAAACAAACAGACAGACAGACATACAATTTTTAAAAAAATTGTGTTTCTGTTATTGGTACCCGATATACATTCATACCCATTTAGTAAAAACTTGTTATTTTGACATTACAAACAGACACTTCAATTTTATTTATTTGTATAGATAACTAACAATATAATATAGTTTTCCAATGCTGCCGAACGATTTGCACGCGGTCACATACTGCTAGTAAAGTTAATTATTATTATAGTTATGATTTCCATGCCGGTTGTTTAGAGATTTATGATCCATTTAGTTGATTCAAAAGAGCCTTTCATCAAGTTATATTTGAATAGACTATAGACTATTTTGAATTGGAACATCCATCTATGCAGATTGCATTTTCGTATGACATAATAAATGGCCCATATAGTGAAATGAACCTGAATAAACATCTGATATCGCTCGAAGAAGCAAACCATTCTCATCTCCTCGTCTCCTTCGAGACAACGTAAAATTTGCATCTAGCTATTTTCTAGTTTTACGAGCAATCTCTCATAAATTAGCGAGGAAGTTATTGAGTCAATTTATTGTGTTCTTATATGTGCGTACTGCCAGCGAGGCACTTGCCAGTTGACCCAATTAAACTATAAAGTGCAGTCGTCTTGAACTATGCAGGCATTTCTATATATATTTTTATTAAACCAAAGTTCTGTTTGTGAAATACTATATCATTGTAATGTTGGCAATTTAAAAGAGGAGACAAAACGAAATTGACCTTCCGAGTTTCTTGCCTGTTCTTCTCGAGAAGGCTCTCCCGATTTCCGAACAGGTGTAGAGTCAACTTTTATTCTTTCATTTTACTTCTATTGGCATACATCTTGATTATGGTTGGGGTGTATGTAAAACAAGTTTTCTTATATTTTTGATTAATTTGTTGGTTAATTAGATTCTTGTTATTACGAAGCATATTCATAAGATGATGTCAAAAAACTAACCTGGGCAAATCCACTCAATAGTGAAAGATTGATATGTGGACAGTTCCATACTTTATATGAACGCTTATGTGCAAATCCAGATATATGTGAAAAGTACTACCATGCTGTTACATGTTTTTCAAGAATTATTACACCTTGTAAAACCTTTTATTACTAAATCAGACACAAACATTTGTTGGCTAACATTGATTATTTTTTGGCTAAAACCCTAGAAAATCCGCTAGATCTAGCCACAAAGCTAGTTAGCTAGCTAGTTCTGGCCAAAACAGCAACACTGCCGTCCGCTCTCCAGGGCCCCCCTCCCTCAACCCGGCCGAAAATCGGTCCAGTTTAGGCGCATGAGTCGGCAGACAACTCATTTTGCGTCTTCGTGTGGCACAAACTGCACTTATGTATGAAACCGAATGCAACGCATATTGCGCGACCGAAATTACGTGACTCACAACTCAAAAAATTACGTCCGTTTGGCCTCACCCTTATTTGTGGAAAATAACAAAAGCTTTTGAAGCGCTAAATACCAATGATATTCAACCGTGAATTTCACCCAGCAACGTTGTAAAACCGGATAAGCCGAGTTGTGTTCGCTCGTTAACTTGAATTAATTATAGGGAAAAAAATTGTGTACCGCTTTTTACGGCGTGGATATTCAATCATATAAAACTGCGCCCCCTGTTTTTGTATTACACAAACCTTTTGCTTTATTTCTTGTGGTTTGTGCGCTCGACGTACAGTTGTAAAAGTTAAGCTTCCAACGTCAGCTCCAAGATGGGTGATCGTAAAACATCTTGAGCTACTCTGAGCTTCGAGAGGCAAGTTTATCTAATCTCGATCAGATTGTATTGCTGAGCTGTTCCATTGGAGTTTAGGAATGAAGGAAGAGAATTCACTTGTGGTTGCGCAGGCAGGCTGGCCACGGTAATTATATACTATTTATTTATTTAAGCTTTTTCGTACATCATATGATCGAGTGTACAAAAGGCGGACTTAATGATTGAGGCATTCTGTGCCGTACTGTGAACTGACCGTATGATTGACTGATTGGCCGTCATCAGCAACGAGCATCTTAATGACCCTTTTTTGATATCGTAATATAACTTTAATAACTTTCGAGCGACAGCGATAAACACTTGGGTAACACGAAACGTTTTCATCAAACTCGACCCTATAGAAATTGTTTTGTGGGCTTCAATCCAATCTAAGATTCCAAAGGTCAAAGATTCTTACGTAAACAGAACTGTATGTATAAACCCACCCACCTTGCTCATAATATGCTTTAGAGGAAATCAATTAATTCAATGTTTTCACCAATAAAGCAAGTAGAACGATTTTAATAATTTCAATTAGTTTGAACAAATTATTATTATTATTTATATAATTTTACCCTGCGTTGCTGTGTTTCGGTTTGAAGGGTATACGAGTAAGATATGGCAGTGAAATGAGCCAGAGAAGAGCGATTGCGCTGCGCTGCGATTCGTTCGTGAGTGCACGCGCCCACTCACGTATTGAGGTAACGACGCCGACGCACAGTGTGTATAAGGCCTATCACAAAAACGCGTCGCGCGCGAAATCGGCATCACAGAAAGAAATCAAGGAGGATTTTAGATAATTACAATTTCGAATTACTACCACGAATATGAAACATACAGTTCAAAAATAAATTTATATATGATATTGTTGAACATTTAATTTTATCTAAACATTATTTTGTATAAACGTGTTATATTTAGAGTGTGTTTAATGTTTTTAATTAATATATTGCTTGTTTATATAATAAAGATTTCATACAATACAATACAATACAGAAACATGATTAATGATATTTTACTCGATAGAAAAAAAATCCAAATTTACTCTGTTCAGTTTTTTAAAACAGCTGTGACTCGAAAAATACATCAATAAAAAAATTACATAACAGTTTTACCATTAGACGCGCATTTTTACTATCTCGACAATTGCAAAAGTAAATTTTTAATTTTGTGCCCCAGTTTTCCAAAAATCGATTAAAACCTGCAAAACGTAACATTTTAGTTAGGTCGCAGCGCGTAAGTAACATTAGAAGCTATGCAGTTATCAACTATAGCAGTAGTTGCACTTGCACTATAGCAGTCGCCATGTACGTGTTGATTTCCTGGGAAACCTCGCCTTAACTCCATACGAGATTATTTTTTTTATTTTTTTATTTATTCACTAAATTTTGTTTTTCTCAGTTGTCCCAGCTCTTTCTTATCCGATATTAATTGTGAACTTGCGTAAAATCGTCCAAACCAAACGTGATGCTTGTGGACGAGATGTACTGGCGTTGCGACGCCGACAAGTGAGTTTGACGCAAATCGCGTGTATATTCGCGACAAAATCGCATCCGTTTGTACAGAAATAAGCTATATAAGGGACAAGTATATGTTCACGAGTAGCTCAAATGACATAGCTTAAGTCAGTTTTTAATTTACTGGAGGGAGACTCTGTACCAAATCGTCTGCATGGGTACCTCCGTCTTACCTACTTCTGCCACAAAGCAGCAGTGCTTGCATTGCTGTGTTCCGGTTTGATGGGTAAAATATGGCAGTGAAATTACTGGGTACTGTGACTTAACATCTGATGTCACAAGATGGCAACGTACACTGTGGTTTTTGTGAGGGTTGCAGATTTGCTGCGAATCTCACAGGAGCCACATGTATTATAGGTGACTGTTACCACTTACCATCAGGAGGGCAGTTTGCTTACTTAGTAGCAATAAAAAAAACGTACACTGTGGTTCTTGTGGGTGTTGCAGCTAGTTTAACTGCGAATCTCACAGGAGCCACATGTATTATAGGTGACTGTTACCACTTACCATCAGGAGGGCAGTTTGCTTACTTAGTAGCAATAAAAAAAACGTACACTGTGGTTCTTGTGGGTGTTGCAGCTAGTTTAACTGCGAATCTCACAGGAGCCACATGTATTATAGGTGACTGTTACCACTTACCATCAGGTGGGCAGTTTGCTTGTTTGCCAACTTAGTAGCAATAAAAGAAATCTTACCGAACTTCGTTTGGATATTACTGCATACCTCCAAATGGAAATAACTTCAAACTTCGTATATGGTTTACACAATGTCTGGAAACTTTTATTAATTTATATCTATAAATAACAAATAGATTCAGCGTTACCTAAACAACTTATCATCGTGAAATTCAAAGTGAAGAAATCTCCGTTCAAATAGCGCGATTATGTCAGAAACAAACTACGAGTATTGTGCCGTGTTGTGTTGTGTTGTGACGCGTCAGAAGCGTATCGGTTTCATTCTTTTTATATGGCTAGAAACACATTGCCGCCACAACACAACACACTGTAATAATGTGTTTCTAGCCATATTAAATGTATGAAACCGATACGCTTCTGACGCGTCACAACACACCACGACACCATAGTTTGTTTCTGCCTTTACGTTCCAAATGAAGTCGTTAGGAGTCTCGTGTTGAATTCGATGTAGACGCCACAAAAACCGCACATGTATTGATTGCCGTCCCGGATTCGTTATTGGTATACATCGATCTTGTCCCGAACGGGCACTGAATTCCCGCGAGATGTTAAAAAAAGATGACAAATGGCTTATTCGATATTCCTCGCGAACGCTCGTGATAAATCTGTAAAACTGTCATTATACGTAAGAAATGTACTGTTAGGATAGCGGGGCGTTTAATGGAGCATATTACAATATCTCCCACTTAGGATTCTTGTCATTTTTTACTTGGGAAGTCAATCGAAATTCTATATTGATAAAAAATTGAGTCGCGTAAATAGTACCAGGCATAGACTTAGAATATACTGGAGTAAGTATAATTATGTCTACGGTCCTAAGTACTATAACATTAATATTATAATTAATAAAAACACGTTGTCCGGACCAAGGAGACAAAACCCAAAGTTACGGTAACAAAGTGTTATAGAATTTCTGTACATTACAACAATGTCCTTGACTGTGCTATAAACAAGGTCAACACCCTATCAAGCCGGAACATACGTAAGTTAAAAAAGTCATATAAGTTATGGCATCATTGAAAATTCGAAATTGTAAAATGAAATTTGAAATCCCTCATACGAATAGTCAGGTCTGTGAAAAATCATTTTACAATGTAAAATTTTCAATTACACCTTTTATATGACTATGTAAACATGGGTAGGTTTCGGCTTGTCATATGTAAATATACCTTGTCTTATGTAAATACGAAAAATGTTAGTCACTGCTATGAAGTATTCGGGATATGTTAGCAAATTAGCATGTCTTTTGAAGTTAGGAGTAATCGTTAGCATCTGATTAACCTAGATTGTTATACATATTCGACTATTTGTCAATAAATTTTCCTACATAAGTCAAATTCACATTAAAATAAGCTGATGATAATCACTTGTAGTAACCCCCCCCCCCCCCTCTTACTCGATGTGGATATCATTATATATTTGTATTTTTGTGGTACCCGTGGTAAGATAGCGTTCAAGGCTGTTCATGGATTCTAAAAGAGGAATAAGTATTGCCAAAGGCTTGTTGACGTGTATATTAAGGTTTGATCATAGAGGCATGTCATTTTGATACCAATTACAAGGGTTTTATTATTACCTACAAATAAATATACAATTTAGTAAAATAATAAAACTGAACATTTAAAAAATAAAATTAATCAAAAATTGTATGGTAATGAATGATTTTAATTAATGAAATGTAAGTCGGTCATGATATGTCTACTGCTGGACGTCGGCATTATCAGAAGGGAAGATTTGGGTCATCTCCTACCACGATGACCCAGTGCAGATTTGTCGGAATGTCTAGAATCTTTTCTGTTGGTGTTTGGAACCCTTAATATCCTCAAAAAAATCAAATAGAATATTCAAAGAGTAAAAGTATATACCTATATAATCAAGCTTAACAGATACGCCCACTAGATAAACACTCAACACACTCTTGCAGTAAAAAGCTTTTATATTTGAACCGGAATGGGTTGTGCAAACACCCCGAGCCGACAACATTAAGCAATAACTTTTTATACTTACTAAAAGAAAGTAACCAAACACTATTTGCAACGGAACTCGATTTAGTCCAAAGAAAGTTTCTCCATTTACATAAGGGGACGAAGATCATAGTTTTTCGCAGAATATCATATCGTGCCATGGTCGTTTCCGATTTATGCGCTAAACGTGAGACTATGCTTTTAGATGTTGTAAAAGGTTTTGCTAGAATTCTGATGGCGATTCACTATGGATTGTTTTATCTTCGTATTAGTCGCAATGATGTATAATAATGTATCATCATAACCGGTCATATACGTCCCCACCGAGGGGCTCGAGCCTACCCTAAGTTACGGTGTTTAGGCCTTAGTCAACCACGCTGGCCCAGTGCGGATTGGCTTCGACATCAAAATAAAAAAATGTGAAGTTGCTATTCTTACATGATTTTTTTTTATTTTTGTGTTTTTGAATTCGGTTTTTATTTTTTATAAATATTTTAATATGTATTTTTTTTGTGAATTTAATACCAGCTCAACTAAGTAACTTGGAAGAATACAATTGAGCGTCAACAAATGCCTATTGTATTTAAAAAAAAACTAACCTCCAACATCTTAAAATCAAGAATCCTTTCTTCATCAGTTCAGCTCATGCGTAACAGACGCAAATACCCGAATAGCTTCAGATAAAACATGAAACACGTTAGAAGTGCCTTTAAAATTTAACGATTTCGCTCGATTTGCCCGGGATCCCCGTCCATTCTTACTTTGGTGACAGTGGGACCGAACGGGAATTATATGCTCTCTGCCTCTCAAACAAAAAAAATGTGCGAGATGCCTTAATCAACTGCAAACCGAAAGCGAAAACTTTCAAGTGACAATCATCATCCAGCTGACTATGGAATTAAGGCGTTTCTTTCCCGTTTTCGAACAAATTCGATTGACTGTACCGCTACAAATATAAAAGATGCAGTTCTTAAATTCATAAATGGTGTTGTTGAACATATCATCTAAACATTCTTAAGGACAGAAACATGATTAATAATATTTCACGCGATAGAAAAAATTCAGAGATCACTCTGTTCAATACAGTTTAGATCATGGTTCAATATTTAAAAACAGCTCTAAGTAAATCAGAAAATACAGAAATAATGACAAAAAAGTTTTACCCATAGACGTGCATTTTTACTGTCTAGAAAATTGCAAGTTATTTTTTTTGTACCCCCAGTTTTCCGAAAATTGATTAAAACCTGTAAAAAGTAACGTTTTAATTCGGTCACAGCGCGTCAGCGACGTTGAATTGCAATTATTAGCTTTCCGCTCGCGGCTTCGCCTGCTTTATTATAATTTTCCCGTGGGAATTTTGTATTTTTCTGTAGGAAAAATAATTTTTAGCCTATTATATAGAAGACTGTTATTTATATTTAGCAGCTCGGATAATAAATTTCATAGAAATTGGAGCAAATTTTAAATATTTTCCATAGAAACTTTCATCCCCTATTTTGCACCCCAAGGGGATGAATTTCAATGGACCATGAAACACGTATTGAATAAAAAGTTTTTAAGAGAATAATTCACAAGTATTATCAAAATCGCTGCTAATTTAAAGTTTTTTCCATACAAACTTGCAACCCCTATTTCATCCCTTTAGGGTTCAAATTTTTTCAAATTCCTTGTGTGCGTCCGCATTTTGAATTAAAACAACTGTCTAAATTTCACATTTCTACCAGTAGCGGTTACAGCTGTGCGTGCGTCTACAGATGGGAACATCTTCTTTTTTTTTATGTATATACATAGATAAATAGATATTGCCTTCCAATAAACTGATGCAAGGCTGTCGACAGTTAGGATCAAAAAATAATTTATTTAGTTTGTTTGGAAAATGGGTAGCTTGATTAGCTGCATTATTTTTACAACAGAATCTCCACTTCTGATCGATACATACCCTCAAATATAATTTTGCTCTTCCCTTACAACTTGTATAGGAAAAAGTTTTTACATTTCAAGACTTTACCTCACTCATAATGCTCATTAACGAAAAAATTTTGATCAAGTTTATAATTTTTGTCTTGATCACACCACGCTTCTCATTTTTGTTTATATTCATTGTTCGCTAAAGCTTTGATATTAAACTTTTGTTGTTTCTTCATTATTTCATGGGTCATTAAAATTGTAAAGTTGGCAAAGAAAGTTGACTGAGACTCGAACCAAGGCGAACCATTCACAGAACCTTTTAATGGACTTGATTAAATACAACAAAAGCAATTTGAAATTAAGTCACCTACTTGAACAAAGATTAATTGGTTCAGATAAGTGAGAGTTTAGATAACAAACGTTTCAAGCGGTTTGTTTTGTGCTTCCGTTGAAATAGAGGCTGATTTCAGCGTATCACTTTGTAATATTTCATGCGTTTTTGGAACGTAGTTCATTATGGGAAAAATATACGTTACAAAAAACGTTAGGTACCTACGTAAATTTTATACATTTATTATTAAATAACTCTAAAACAATGGATAGGAGATCGACACACGATGCCTAGATTTTGTCAATGAAAGCCTTATTGAACCCAAAAAAAATATATTCTTAAAATATAATAAAATATTTGTCGAATAGCATAAAGAGCTTTGTTCCTATTGGGTGTCTCACGACACCACACGGATTTGTTTATTATTTTGATAAATATAATTAAGGTTATTTTGGTGTCTACATTGGATTAAATTGTTGTTTTTAAATAAAACAGACACGGCATCTTTTGGAATACTAAAAAGTAAATAATAGCATGAGGTAACAAAAATTATCACTTTTTTATTGAAGACTTGGAGTGAAGTAGTGAAGTGTTGAATTTGTTCAAATTCAATATCGTTTATTCAAATTGGATCATTACAGCGAAGGCTGTAGGGCTATATTAGAAAAATAAATAAATAATAATCGCTTTTGCACGTCGAAGAAGCTACTCGAACGGTTTGCAAGTCTACGAGAGACCTTGTACTGGAAATAACCAGTAAGCAAACCAGCAAGGGCTATTTATTTTCTGCCTGTATTGTTACAAAATCCTCTATTGTTAAGAAAGTAGTCATCATCATCATCGGAAAGTAGAAATCATCCCTGTATTGTTACGAAAGTTGTCATGGTGACAACCACGTATGTTTATGACTATGAGCATTATGACGCAGGCTAGAATTCTGCCTGTGGTGGAATATTTCTTGCTTCTGGCTTCTAAGCCCTATTAGGCCGCAACACAGCGCCTTGATTTAATTATCCATTTTCGTATCGAGGGTGCGGAATACATCAACGAAATAATCCTGTGATTATGTTGCCTAGCTGTTTTGCAAACAGCGTGCGATCCTTTACGCCTGTACATAATACATCACACGCTCTTTGCGAAGCAACTAGGCAGCTAATATAAAACACATCTCAAGAAATTGCATCAAACTTTTATGTTCATTTCGTAGAGAAAAGTATGAATAACCAGAAACGGTAACTCTTAAGAGCGACCATCAACTTTCCACTTTCAGCGCGCTTGAAGTTCCAACGCGAAATTCCAAAGCGAAAATCTGTCTTGCTTTTTCTAGGAAGCTGCGATACAATTTCACGTTGAATACAGCGGTATATGGTAAAACATTAGTGTACTTTACTAAGTAAATAATAAATTAAGTTTAAAATTTATTGTAAAATGTTGTGTATATATACATATAAAAACGAATAAAATGCTTTTTTTTTTCATTTATTGTACAAGACATTCAATACATTTTTTACAAAGGAAATGTCATATCGACGAAAACCTATAAGGTTTATGAGTCGAATGACGAGTTCGTTCACATTGTCATAATCATTATAGCCATAAACATAGGTTCACAATAATCAACTGCTCAGAAAATTGCAGTGTGGGTTATTTTCTAATAGATACTTTTTTATAGAACGTATAGATTTACAGTCAGCTAAATATCGCTGCAACAGATAAGTGGGCAGAATATTTAACACTAATGGAAGAAAATATTTAACATACCTTTTGCCATAAGCGTTGTTATACTTAGGTAAAATATAACATTTTACATTTTTCGGTTGTCTGAGGCTATTACATCTTTTGTATTTATTCAAAAAGTGGAGGTTTTTGTACTCATCCTTCAGGGTTGCTACTTTAATTTTGTTAAATACAGACAAAACCTTGCAATATTTAAACAGTTCAGAATAGTCTGCTGAGTATTTATTTTTAATGTGTTTTGGTACTATAGTCTTTAGTAGTCTTATTTGTAAATTATAAATTTTATTTAAATAAGTAATATAAGTTTTGCCATAGCTACTAAGACCGTATTCTATGCTTGAGTCAGCTAAAGCTAAATATAACATTCTTAAAACTTTATATGGCATTTTATATTTGAGAACATATAACTTGCTAAGCTAATTGATCAAAATGGAATGATCTTGACCCTGGTTGCTTTTAACGGTCTAATTCATTTTTCTTTTAAAAGCTCCTATTTCCGGACATGTTATTTTATATCCATAGATTATTATACTAAATAATGTGATCAAGAGTATTTCAACCGTATGAAGCTGTAATTATCTTATTGAATCGTTCACATTGGACATCATCATCATCATGGACAGTCTCATTGTGAGGAGAAATATGTTGGACCTAATTTTCCTGTTCAATGTCTTCAGAAATAAAGTGGATACTTCTCAAATACTCAGCAGGATTAATATTAGAGTACCTCACAGACTACCACGTTATGCGGGACCTTTATTTGGTAAACCAATCGCCCGCACTAATGTACTGACCCACTCTGCTATATACCGTTTACCTGATAGATTAATAGATTAGTAGATATCGATATTTTTCATGATAATTTTCATCAGTTTCGAAAGAGAATTTCAGAGTTGTTGAGGGAGGCTAAGTCTATTTCTGGGCTATGTTTTTGATTAGTATTATTACTTATTACATAGGTATACTCGTATATATATTTTCATTAATGTTAATACCTAAGTGTTTTGTGTATTATAATTAAAGTGTTTCGTTTAATAAGTAACGTGTTCCTTTAATGCTTATTTTTTTTTACTAGCCGTTAATGTTTTTTTTTATTGCACGGTGTGGCTGCCTTTAAAGAAGTTTGCATTTTATATGTCTCTTGTGTTGTATGTAATTAAATGTAAGATACAATGTAACCTTCACTGGTGGCCAAATAGATAAATAAAATAAATTCACAATTTACGTTGCAGTATTAAATTATAATTATTCTAGCTGCGCCCGCGAACTTCATTTCGCCGTTAGATAGAAGGCTTTACTCACGTGGAAATTCTTAACAAGTGATAGAATTTTTATTCATGTGACAGTAAGCATAATGTAAAATTAATTACCAAGCAATAAATGTTCCTTTATAATATATTCTAAGCATTTTAGCGAAAGCTGCATCAAAATTTTAAACTACTAGATAGTAGTAGTTTAAAATCGGTTTCCGGACAAACAGAGAAAAAAAGAAACCTTTTTTCTGAAAGCTATTCCATCGTGTTCTGCTAGTGATTTTAATTTTGAGTGGTACTTAAATTAGGAGAATTTTTGTGTAATAAGTACCAGTAAAAAAATTACATAAAAAATGATGAAGCTGATCATTAACATTGATGTATTTGGGTCCAGGATGCAGTATCTATAACAGGCGCCAAAACGCAAACCCATATCGATAAAAGCTCTATGATTGTGTAACAAAAATCTATCGCTATAGCTTTTAATTTTGACAGCCAAAATGCATCAACTAAGTTATATTTAAAATGCGATTAATAGATTTATGTTTGCTGACTCCGTTTACTCGCCGACAATTATGCCATACCAAGAATCACCTAACACTATTAACAAATACAATTTTGTAACCTTTTTATGACTATGATCAAGTAGAATTAGAAAATCGCTACCGTTATTTGCATTTCATACTAAGTTAGAATATAAGACTCTGCGTCGACAGTTTGATCAAAAATAGTAATGGATGCACCATTACTATTTTTGATCAAACTGTCGAAACAGAGTCTTGTATTGACGCCGCAATGACCAGTAATTTCAAGGCGATCGTAATAGATTTTAGTTTGAAAAAAACCCCCAAGGTTTCGGTGATAAGATAGTCTCATACAGCGTTGGATCAAAAATGCTTTAATACGGATAGGTATTAAGTAGATCGGCCTCATATTTGAAATTCCCTTCCACCCTTTTTGTTCGCATCGGAGCCGTGACAGCCCCCGCAACTTCCCCGATCGTCGTAAAATAAAATTTAATTCTACTTTTATTGAAGGGGACGGAAGTACGGATTCCCGATAAGCCCTTTATTGGGCAAATTAAGAACAGTGCGATATAAAATAGGAAATCGATACGTTAATATTCGTACGTATAGAAAAGAAAACACCAAAATGTTTATAATTTATCGTAAATTTATTGAATTACAATGCGGAAAAGACGTCTCAATTGGGTAGGCAACTCATTATTTGAACAAAGACTTATTATTTGAGAAAAAAATAAATAATTTAGATTTGAATTAAAAATACAATACAAAAAAAATGCGTTTAAAAAATTAGTTATATTTAAAATGCGATGAAATAGATTTATGTTTGCTGACTCCGTTTAATCGCCGACAATTATGCCATACCAAGAATCACACTTTGGATATTATACCTGCCACTATTACACAAATACAAAGGATACAACCTTTTTATGACTATGATCAAGTAGAATTAGAAAATCGCTACCGTCATTTGCATTTCATATTAAGTTACTTTCATACAAGACTACTAATCGAAGATGCCATCACCTGCAATTTTCGATTGTAAGCGTAATATCGAGCAATCTTCCCAATACACACACGATCCTCTCAAATTCAGTCAGCAGCAGTCTCTGATACTGAAGCTAAGATACAATGTTCCAAATAAAATGACAGATAATTCGCCCAATTTGACGGTCTAGTTGTCATAAAGAGCGAAACTGGAGACATCCTCGTCGTCGCATTGAACTCGATGTTCGCCAATTTCCCACGGCCAGTTCTCAAATCTGTCACGTCTTCAAATTCATTAGGTCGTATTGCTGTCATTCTTTCACATTCATCGTTTCTCAGAATTTTTCCTTATTGCGACAGAACGTTGGATGGGAATTCAAAATTTAATTATTTGAAAGTATTAAATTGTCACAAATGAAATATTTTGTTTCTCCGAGAATATCGTGATTGACTGCTGAATCTTTGATTTGCAGCCTGTTTTGTTACTGCATGGTTACTTCTTATTGAGTTGAATTGAATCTTTATTGAGTTAAAATAAGTCTTGTTTTCTTTGTTTTCTTTCTGACACCAAATCAATTGCTGTTGTAAATTCTGTTTCATTTTCATAAATTTACCTGCGTCTGGTCTTCCAAAATTTTCTGTCAATTTTTTGACACGTGAAATTTTTGCATAGAAATATAGAATATAGCGGCTCAATACATAATACCCATATTAATGTCTTTGTTATAGTACAAAATATGCACCGGATGAAAAATTTATCGGTGAATAAAGAAGACGTTCCAATTTAACACCATAATAATTTACTATTGAAAATGGTTCCTTTCCATATTTCAGAAAAAATACTCCATTAGTTCAGTGACGAGAAACGAGAAAACGTTTCACTTCACTAGTCCAATCAAATGAACTGTCAAGTGAACGTTTTTTACACACTACAGTGACGATAAGGCTAAAGATGGAAGCGAGCTTCATCTAGACTTCTCAACAACTGACCTCTTAATGTAAGGACATGATAATATTATTGTCAATGGAGAGCAGTCACCTGGATCATTTGTAAAAATGGGGGTGCCGCAGGGCTCAATATTAGGTCCATTTCTATTTCTGGTATATATTAATGACCTCCCTCACCTTGTAAGACACGACCATGAGATAGTCTTGTTTGCAGATGACACGTCTTTAGTATTTAAAGTTAAACGTGGACAAATTAATATTGACGAAGTAAACATTGCACTCTCCAAGGTCGTTCACTGGTTCGGCGCCAATAATTTGTTGTTAAATGAAAGTAAAACAAAATGCATTAGATTCACTATGCCAAATGTTCGATTAGTTAAAGCCAAAGTCAAGGTTAGGGATGAAGAAATAGAGCTGGCCAATCAAACTGTATTTCTGGGTATAACTTTAGATTCTAAGTTACAATGGGGTCCTCATATTGAATGCCTATCGAACAGACTAAGTTCTGCAGCATACGCCGTTAAAATGATTCGTCAAATAACAGATGTGAAAACTGCGCGGTTAGTCTATTTTAGCTACTTTCACAGTATTATGTCATACGGGATACTACTGTGGGGAAATGCCGCCGATATTGGCTGCATTTTTGTACTGCAGAAGAGGGCTGTTCGGGCGATCTATGGGATGGGCTCCCGAGAGTCTTTAAGAGAAAAATTCAAAGAAATTGATATTATGACTGTACATTCACAATATATTTATGAAAACTTACTGTATGCACACAAGAATAAAGATATCAAATTCAGTAAAAATAGTGACTATCATAATTTAAATTTAAGAAATAAAGACAAGCTAGCAATGCCCACATATAGGCTCCATAAAATAAGCAACTCTTTTGCAGGTCACTGTATACGAATGTACAACACGCTGCCATGTAACATGCATGACTTGTCAGTAAATAAATTTAAAATTTTAATTAAAGCTCAGTTAAGCAAAAAGGCTTATTACAGTGTTAAAGATTTTTTTAATGATAAGGCAGCGTGGCGGTAAAAGAAATGAATTGCTCGTTCTCTGAATAGTTTTGTAATATTCACAATTTGTAAGACATTTGGCGATTTTAAAAGAGTTTTGGCACATGAGTTTCTTGCCCGATTCTTCTCATGTTAGCCCCTACATTCGGAATCGGGTCGCTCTTGGCGATTACATGCGCGGCATCAACTCCACGGATGTACTTGCCACTAGCGCACGGGTTAGCTTGATTTTAGTAGAATATTTTTTATGTTTTAATAATTTTGTAAAATGTGTAAAATTGACGATTTTAAGTGCCCGCAAGGGCCTATGAAATAAAGTACTTTTGATTTTGATTTTGACATTGATAAGTATAGGTAAGATTGTAGTAGCGGGCTCAGAAGTGGTAAACCACCACTAATCTAACCGAAGAGAAAAATTTCTGCCACCATCGGCAAACGAACTCCAGACTTTCAGATCCATTCTGGATGGTCTTGGTCTCAATCACTAGACCGCGGAGGTGGTAAAAACTCAAAGACAGAGATAATAGTTATCTTTGATTATGATTCTGCTACTGATCTACTTGCACTGGATTTGCTGTAAGTTGAAAATATTGCCCCACATCGTCTCAGATTATTCCATTTTCACCTCGCAGTAATAAATGTTAAAGCACGATTTGCTGATCCACAGCCTTGATGTTCCCTATTGGATTTTCTCACCCCGCTCCTCTGGAGAGAATTCGGATATATTTAATTTTCACTTCCCCCTATTCTGTTCGCGAAAAAATGTCTTGGATGCTGTTAAGCGTTTAAGTTTCCCTCGGGGCGGTTACTCTGTAGCTCCTTCGAGTTGCCCAAACTAAATTCTGTTCATTTACTTATCTAAATGATTCACAATATGCTTTAGCCCCTGAATACTGATATCGCTATTGTAGCCAAAGGAAAGTCGCTGTTTACAAAATTAAAGTAAGCTCAGGTCATTTATTTATTTATTCATTCAAAATGTAAACTTACAGCTAGATTAGTCAACACACCAACACTGTTACTTAATAAAGTCAGTTAAACTTATGAAAACTATATAAACGTCATCAGTAAGCCTTTAATTTTAAGTTATATACGCCCTAACACCTGAGTATAAGGGCTCATACCATTCGAGGAGGAATTAGCCTACTAAAACACAGCTAGCTTCGAGATCAAAGTTTTGATTACAGACTTTAAACCAGTTTCTGTACCCTATATAACCGTAGATTTATTTACTGGAGATGGAATTATGACGTATTTTGTAGGAAGCCAATGTCAAATATCTATCGATAGAATTGAAGAGCGGAAGTAACGCGTGTTGTCTTTTATTTATTAACGTCAAACGCAATGTTAAGAAATTAAATCCATCTCCTGTTTAAAATTTCGAAGAGCTTTCTCAAGAAGATTGGGCAAGATATTCGGGAGATCAAATATTTTGTTTACTCTTTTTAGTTGCCATCATTACAACAATGGAGTTTTGATCTCGATGGCGATCTCCAACCCTTTCTCCTTCTATCTCCTGGTTTCCCGACATGATAAAGACAGCGATGATTTTCTTAAAATCTGGGGGCCTCGACAAGGTGACAATTCAAAATGGATAACGAAGTTCGATTAGAAGAAAAAGTATGGGATTGACATAATAATATGCTATCGACAAATAACGTAGCAAATTGATTCAATTCATCGATATGTAAGTTGTTAGACAAATTGACTCGCAACAAATCGATGAAGTAGCGAATTGTTTTTTCGTAACTTTCATATACTACTCAAAATAACTTGCTTTTCATTAAAATGAAATGAAAATATAAATTTTAATCATTTATTTTACCATTTGTTTTCCATTCCTCAGTTTCGAGTAATTAGATAACCAATAATGATGTTTTCTTATAGAAAGAACAATTCGACACGGCGATCGCAAAACCTTACGATGGCTAGGAATTTGTTTTCGTTGTCTCAGAGACGATGACGAATTTAGTTACGATTGCCACTAGTCTAAGCCTCCTGCAGGCCTATTCTCTAACTTCGGTTGCTCACTAGAACTGTCATCTTTGAAAGAAACTTAACATCAATTACTGCTATCATGAACGCCGCCGTAACACATAAGATCACTAAACTAGTAATAATTGATATAAAGTTCCTTTCAAAAATGACAGTTCTAGTTATCAACTGTAGTTAGAGAATAGGCCTGCTGGTCCTCCTAATGTTGGCTTTCATCCTGAGTCATGAGTAGCCGCCTACAGAGAGAGACAAAATCAAAAACACCGTCCAATTTGAAATTTATTATCGCCAGAATAAAGACAGAGTCGCAATACGTCCCAATCAACATTCGACACGGCAAATTAAACCTTAATACCCAGCCAGTTGAGAATATAATAATTTGCCTGCCGCCTGTCACTCTCACGGCGAACTGGCGGAACCCACGTCAACGCTTCCATATTTATTACATACAAAAAAGGCATATCGAGAATGGAATTGGCAGAGTCTGTCGTCGCATTGTTTTATGCGGAAACTCTTGATCGATTGATCCGGGGCTATGCTGTGAAATGTAACGAATTCTATTTGTTGCTATGTATGAAAAGTCACGTGTCCAAACGAATCAAAAATTTCGTGAAATTATATAACTTCGTTCGACCATGACGTGTTTTGGTACAGGGGCTGATCCATGATGTCGTTTTGGGGGGAGGGAGGGGGGACTTTCTGACAAGGTTCCTCGGACCTAGAGTTAAACCGCAAGTGAACAAAAAATAGTATTATTTTCCTTGATTATTTGCAAAATGAGAGTGAGACGGTACTATGGAATTCCTGGTGTTCACGCTCGAGGAAGAGCGAGTGGAAGCAATAGTTGGTTTGTAATTCGCATACTTAGTTCTGGGTTCTGTGGCGTGGCCGGCCGCTGTGTGACAGCCGAGTCGAGTTAAAAAAATGTCATTGAACTTGAGATACCACGCGGCGCGCTCTCTCGAGTAAAATTATTATTGTCGCGAATGTCCGCTAATTGGTTCGTTTATTCGTGATTATCGGCAAAGGTGAATTGGTGACCTATTAGGGAAATTTATTTGTGGTTCATCAAGCGATTTTGGTCGGTGGACTGACAGCAGCTCGAAAGAAAACGCGACTTCCTTCGAGCTAGCTCAGGAAGTCCACCGGCTACATGCGGAGTTTTGGGTGAGCGATAGTATATTTCGTTTTGTAGGGAGAACCTAGTCGGATTTGATATCAGCAACAAAACAAAATAATCGGCGAAACGCCGAAATGGTTGCGTCGACTTTAGGCGTCATCACCTGGTCTTTTGTTGCATGGCAGTTATATAGTTTTTTGACTCTTCGCGAACTTGCTATTTCTGACTTACGTGGTGTTAGAGCTCCAACGAATACAATGAATGGTCGGAAGATTCCCTCCATGGTGGCCACGCATCGGAAGACGAAGCATTGGTAAGCAGTGTTAAGCTTTATTAAAACCACCTTGATTCTTGTAAATAAGCTAGCTGTGCCCGCGAACAAAGTTTCGCTTTAATTAAGGTCAACACAGTTGTTTTCTTATTTTTGGATGGGGTCTTTTCAGCTTTCTGTGGGAATTTTGAAAAATCCTTCCTTAGTGGGCGCCTTAAGTCAACGAACTCCTGTACCGAATGTCATGCTTCTAGCTCCAGTATTTTGGGCTTTACGTTGATACCTCAGTCAGTCACTAACTAAAGCCTTTTATAAATACAGATGATTCGATATGATCATCATAACAGCCCACACACGTCCTCACCGAGGGGCTCGATCCTACCCTAAGTTAGGGTGAAACACGCTGGCCCAGTGCGGATTGGTCGACTTCACATACACCTTTGAATTTCTTCGCAGATGCACGCAGGTTGCCTAACAAAGTTTTCCTTCACCGTAAGAGCGTCAGACAAATGTACATATGAAATTTGAAAAATTAATAAAAGAATAGGTACGGACAACATCACACTTCTATATTGAAGTCGGTGCCAAACCATGATCTCCTAGAAAGTCTTAAAATTTGTCACCGACTTCAATATAGAAGTGTGATGTTTTCTGTACCTATTCTTATATTATTTTTAACTTTTAGTGAATTAAATCTTTTTAGTGAAAGAAACCCTAGAATAATATCAGCTCACCTCGGATTTCCCTCGATTTTCATGAGATCCCGTCATCAGATCCTGACCTTGGTGACCTGGGACCACCCCAGGAGTATACTCTATCGAATACAAAAAGAATTTTGAAAATTGATCCACAATTGGCGGAGTAATCGCGTAGCATATACAAAAAAAAAACACGATTCGAATTGAGAACCTCCACTTTTTTTGAAGTCGGTTAAAAACGGAGAACACTTTGATATACGGCGGTCTCGAACCCCGGACCTCCCGATTGGAAGGCAAGTGCCGAGTCCACAGCGCTACCGACGCTCGCATATGATTTGATGCCCTCTCAAAATGTATTTGTACATGTGCACAATAGTCATGATTCGTTATTACAGTGTTAATCGAACTTACTCAACCTATGGGAATATTATCAGCTGTATAGGAGCACAACTGCGACGCAGAAAAATCCAATTACATTCTACCCAGTTTCTCATCATTGGAAGTAAAAAGAATTATTACTTCACTTACTTATCTCCAATAACATCACGGGATCAAACAACCGATGAATTCCTAAGCCCACACCGGTAGTTACGCAGTTAGATAACAGTAATTGAATCGATTGCCTAAGGTGAATGATATATGCTGGCAATTTTGTCTCACTCCTCTGAGCCTCTTGTCATAACGCAGGGAAATGGAATCGAAAAATACGGTGTAATGCTTTACGATGAACCGAACGTAAAATGGTTAGCAATATGTTAAATTGAGGTGCGTGAAATGGGAACACGTAAGGTGGAGTTACTTTATAGGTCCAATGAATGTCTCAGATTGGGTGTGAGCTTAAGTTGAGCGTATGAATTGTATTACTTTGTGTGCACCTTAAAATCAGGTGAATATATTATAAACTGACTAAGAACAGCTGATATGTAATTTATTAGCACACGAGCAACCCGTCCGCGGCTTTGCCAGCGTGGATAATTTATATTAAACTATTACCCGTGCGAAGCCGGGGCAGGTCGCTAGTTATACAGACACCTAAATCCACCTTGCACCTTTGGATTATATTGTCCAAAACATTAAAAAAATGTTTGGTCGGCCAAAAAGTGTTTTAAGAATTGTATCCCGCCGGACCACCCTGTACCATTAGACAGTACCATTGATGGTACAAATGGCACTGATTTATCCCATAAGTACCAGTAAAATAAATACAAGCGTGACACTCGACGTTACTTGAATAAAAATAAAATGTGATGGTTACCTGGCACATTCATAATCAGCAGATCAGACTGAACATGAATACGTTAGCTACAAAATTACATAAAAACTTTTTGGTTGTTCAAATACTCTTTAAAAGTTATAACGATATAATCCGAAAGTGCAAGGTGGCTCGATTTAGGTATCCGGGAGTGTATAAACCTTCTTCTTGAATCACTCTATCTACTGCTAAAAACTGCATTAAAAGCCGTTGCGTAGTTGAAAAAGATCTAAGCGTACAGACAGCGGGAGCGACTTTGTGTTATTATGGTATATAAAGATTTGCTTATTGATATAAGTACAAAAGCCAAAGGAGATAGATGCAACAAAATTCCGCAAGTCGTTCGCACTACGTATATTGAAAGATGTATCCCCTAACTCCCAACCAACAAGAAAAAACCTCCTATTCTCAGCTTGATAATATGAGATAACTACCGCAAATACGTGAATATAGTTTTAGACAAAAACAACACGATGGACGAGCCTAAAAAATGTTAAGGTTTCCCTCGATTTTCATAAAATTCCGTCACCGCATCCTGAGTTGGTGACAATGGAACCATCTTAGGACTATACTCTTTAGACTATAAAAAGATTATTTAAAATTAGCCCACAAATAGCGGCGTAATCGGTAAAAAATAAAAAATAGAGACAGTCAAACAAAGATCCTCCTCTTTTTTGAAGTTGGTTAAAAAACAACTATAATACAGAGGAAAACAGATTACTCGTTAAATGTAACATTTTCAACAGTAACACGATACCCGTCTCTAGAAAAGTATTGTATAACCACAATCATTACTAAAACGCGGCCGAAACGCGGACTCGGAATAATTAAAATAATTAAGAAAGCGCTGTACCGTTCCAGCTCGGTTCACTGGGCTTAATAATTAAAACTCATCGCGTGAAATATCTCTTTATAATTGAAATTCATTTTGGCAGACAATATGGCTAGCTAGGATGTTCCGCAACTTCGTTCAGGATTTAAAGACGGGTTGATTAAATAAGTATTTCTTAAGTCCGCCCACAGAGCTACAGATTTTGTTCTATCTAGAACAAAAAAGGAAGTGTAATAGGCGAGTATGTAAAACATAGTAAAAGGCCAGTGGGCCTAGATAAAAACCACACGCTTATTTTTTTCCGCAGTCGTTCCGTAAAAAAAATGTATGGAGATGACATTAGCTGCGGAAAAAGAGCGTGAGGTTGTTGTCGTTTCGTAGAGAAAAATGTATGGACATGACATTCTCATGTCATGTCCATACATTTTTCTCTACGAAACGACTGCATAAAAATATGCGTGTGGCTTTTTGTTTAGGCCCACAGTACTGCTCAGCTGTCACTGGAACGGAAAGAAGTCCGGCCAACAAGCAAGCGAACAGAATTGCAGATGAGTGGTACAATTTTGCAACTGGTCAGTCGGTCGGTACCTATTCGTAATACAAAGAGCATAATTTTGTTGTTCTTGTTAAGGTCAGCCAACTTCAAGAAGGAAGGCGGAAATATGTTCATCGGTTAACAATATTGGTCGATTTATTTACACATTACATAATATATTGCAAAAGTCGATAATTTTCATAAAGCTTATAAGTTTCAAGCAACCGCTTTTTATATCAGCTAAGAGAAGTCCTGAATGGGTGGTAACTGGCAGGTATAAAAAAATGGATGTTTCAAGAGTT
Source organism: Schoenobius gigantellus (assembly GCA_963935595.1). Taxonomy (NCBI): domain Eukaryota; kingdom Metazoa; phylum Arthropoda; class Insecta; order Lepidoptera; family Crambidae; genus Schoenobius; species Schoenobius gigantellus. Next base: position 5,110,779 of record OZ012544.1, on the reverse strand, counting down.
TCCCACGAAGTCGGATTTGTAGAAAGATAACGAGCATTTAGATTTCATTTCATTTCCATTATTTGACAATCATTGAAAGAACTTTCAAACGATGACCCTCTAAGTTCCAATCCCAGGAACTGAAACAGCCTCATTGTTGGCTGGTATAACTAGCTGTAACAACAAATAAAAGTAATTACTTCTATTTTCATCTATTACTTATATTTACTTGAAGAAAACCTTTATTCTATTGAGTATCCGTTGATTTTCAATGGGGAGTGTCCGGTCCCCAAATTTCCTCCCTTACTTAGGTATTTATATATTTGGACCACCAGGAATTTACGGCCTAACTATCAACACAAAATCTTAACCTAGCAAATGTAACGAAGGTAGCCACATCATGTACATTATGTGCTTACGCCTATGACTCGATAAATGTAACTCCTATTGCTGTAAGCCTACCTAAAGACTACAATCATATTAAGCCAATTAAATAGCAAAACTTAGCGTTTCTTGTTATAAACACGTTTTCTCTCAGACAGGCTTTAATTTCCCCGAAGGCTGCTCTAATCATTGCCTCAGTCGTTTGTAGTTGGCTCAGACACTCCTGTTGGTGCTCGCTCTACGTGACTTGTTCATATTACTTCCACACACAGTTACAGGAACGTGTTTAACGCGTCATTTATTTCGTGTAATTGTTTTTGTTTAACAATGGAGACGATGACAGTGTGCGAAATGGGAAAATCTATTTAATCCGTCAGTTATTTACCGTCAGTTTTTACCGGAGGAAGACTCTGAACCAGGGTCTTCTGCTTGGGTACCTCCGTCTTACCAATTTCTGTCGCAAAGCAGCAGTGCTTGCGTTGCTGTGTTTCGGTTTCAAGGGTAAGATATGGCAGTGAAATTTCTGGATACTGTGACATTACATGTGGTGTCACAAGTTGGCAACGTACACTGTGGTTCTTGTGGGGGTTGCAGTTTTGCTGCGAATCTCACAAGAGCCACGTGTATTATAGGTGACTGTTACCACTTACCATCAGGTGGGCAGTTTGCTTGTTCGCCAACTTAGTTGATAAAAAAGATAGATAATCAAAAATCGGCCAACTGTGAGTCGGACTCGCGCATCCAAGATTCCGCATAAACTTCTAAGCAATAAGTTCCTAACTAAGTACATATTTACGCTTTTAAGATTTTTTTCCTTAACATGACGTAAGACATTGCTTCTTGCCAAATTTATGATTCTAGGTAAAAGGGAAATATCCTATCGGCCTTATTAATAAAAATTTTACTCCTTGGATCATCCTCGGATTGTTTACTCCGTGTTTTGTCTTGTTTTGACATATGATAGCCGACATGTGCGGACTCAAGACAAAACACTGAGTAACTAATCCAAGAATTATCCAAAGAGAAAAATTTAGTAGGCCGTATAGGTTTTGATCTCCTTGTGAAATCACACAAGTTTTAATCTTATTGACTTACAAGTTTCAATTTTTCACAGCTAAAGGAGATCGTAGACCCGAATATATATTTGATATATATTTCAGTATGATACCTCTACGCGCTCCTGAGAAATAGGGTCTTTACAGACAGACACACGGACAGATGTACACAAAGGGAAACAGTAAATGATTATATTTTGAAATTTTTGGCCTTTCTGTGTTTAAATAGAGAACGAAAACATAATTTTTTGTCTAAAACTTAATTTACTCTAAGAAAAAGAACATTAGCTACTCGTAAATGAATGCCAGAAATAAGGGTGACTCATTCATACTCGTAAGTGACTATGGTAATCAAACGCACACATAGAACATTGGACATAACACTGACAGCTCCATACGCACACGAGCAAAAAAATGCGTCACACTTGAATATTCTTTGTGGCTGTTCACATAAATATTAAGTTTATGATTTTAAATCATATGCTTTGACAGAGAGATACGCTGAAACTATAAGCATGCTTCAGTGGTATGTCATCCAAGTACCAATAAGTACAAAGCTGTGGACTCAAAACTTGAAAATTCATAAAAAAATTTATTCGGCATAAGCTTTACCAGGTACCTATTGAAGCTAGTTAAACAACATTTAACAAACTGCATTCAGAACAAGCGACATACATACGGTAGCATTGAACGCCACTCATGCGGTCATCCATGGTCGTTAGTGCTGTTCCGAGCCATTTTCGCTTAAGTGATCGCTGTACAGTCAGCACCAAAAGTGCCTTATTTTATTAGCTAAAATATTAGTGCCCACCGTAACTGCCGATAGCTAGTAGACATGCGTATGTGGAACCCTCCCCGCAAGGCGAGGGTCATACCCACAAAATTAACCTCCGTGTCAATCGTGCCCATAGTATGGACTTCGATACCGGAAAATGCGGCTTTGTGGATCACCCCGGGACAGCGCAGCCAGCTACATGCAAAATATTAACTCCCTTAGATTACCGTAGACATAAAGGTTACCGAGACGGTGGAGGGTGGGGCTGTAATCTTGCGCATTGGAAGCCACCCTAGCTAGATGAATTCGCAAAAGCTATCCCTAGGCCACTATTTACGTCATCGCCTTGTTCTATGAATTTAAGCAGAGGCTGAGACATTCACAAGTCGAAAATTCACATATTATGTACTCAATATCTGCGCGTTAAATAATTGCGTAAAATACGACTGGGATTTGCTTCCTTTGCACTAATTGGAAATTAAAAAAGTTTTACTTTGTACTAAATGCTAAGTACGAGTACCTATTACTAAATTATAGGCCTATAATTAATTGCTTTATTCATTCTTTAACCGGGTATGAACATATAACAATTATCTGACAATATGTTTTCTCGAAAGTCATGTAACAAGTTTTTGTTCTGAAGTACTGGGGCGCTAGAAAAGTGATGATTCTGTAAGGCTTGTTTAATTAAAATAGAGGCCTTTTTTCATATAAGGGGGGAATATTGTAGGGACACACACACACACACATGCGAAAGTAAAAGACTAGGTTAAAGATAACTCTGTATTTCTTTAAATCACACTGTCATATAAATAAATACAGAGTCAACTTTTACCTAGTGTTTTGTTTTTGCTCTATTTACCCGTGCCATCTAACAATTCAATGAAATTACTGGAGCCTTGATAATGGCAGGAATGCAACCTCTCCAAAGTCTCTTCAAGTGTTCTTCATTGAGCACCAGCTAACTTATTTCTCACATCGTAACAATTAAGGTGCTGCCTCAATTGTATCAAGTCGCATAATGGTTAATCTACATATTTATGCCCTCAATCACTTAAAATCAGGATCAATCTGAAAAACATATTAAGAAAATGCGTACAGTTTTCGATACGGATGTACTTTGGTATACAGCAGCACCACCGCTTTGCCTTTTTTCTCTTATGGTAACATTGATTGTGTAGCACTATGTAGAATCGCCAATTACTTATTAACTTCTGATGCTGGCTGTACGTTTCCATTTCGTGCGCTCAGTGTTTTACCCATAAAACCTAATGCCCCAGCCCTCTGCGGCGAAAGCGCGATTCGCAACGCCCAATTTCAAAGATTGAAACACTTCGGCTCCCGGCTCTCACGGCTATTACGAAAAAGTATCATTACCAAAGAGGCTGGTAAAGAGTGTAGATAACAAATAAATCTATACCATTCCCCCTCTAAAAAGCTTATTTTATTCACTGAAAAAAAACAGTGAATAAAAAGCACTTTTAATCACTATTTTGGTGTTTGAATTTAGAACACACCGATATATTCGATCTCTATCTCGATGCTGTGCAACCAACTTGCACAAAAAATACTCGATATTAAATGTCTATTTTCGCCTCAATCTTTTTTTTTTCGTAGTCATAGTATAAAGTATAGTATGCAACTCTTGAATAAAACGGATTTATACCGAGGGCCATGAATGACTCGCGTCGCTCAGGATTCTAACACTTGAATCAACTCCTACGGTCGTGATTCAGTTGTTAGAATCCTTAACTTGTTCGTGATTTATCTACGGCCCTCGCTTTAAATCCGTCCTTTATTCACTAGTTGCATAATATACTACTATTTATTTGCACGAGTACTACACTTTTTGGATTTACTCGCGTATATTTAGCTTAAAAACATCCCGAGTCATCCCGTGACAAAATAAAACTGTGTATGTATGTATGTTGTATGTATTCTTTTATTATTTATGACTTTTTGGTATTTTTGAAGTCGGTTTAATTTTTTTTATTCATATTATACTTATTTGTTTCCAGTATTACGGTCTTTCATTATTTCCTCACAATTATTGAGAAAAGCACTATATATATCTCAGCGGGAATGTTATCGCCGGACTCGTAATTACTGTCAAGCTCTAGGTACTCTACTTGAAAGCTCTACTCGTCCGGCAATCCCTAACTTCCCGGCCTCTGCAGTAATGTACTATTAAACTAAATATAGGCGAGTAAATGTGAAAAGTGTTATTTTATTTAAATTGTATGAAATATACCAGTTCTGCTTCACTGATACATAGTACTACATTTACATCTTTTTCTCGGCACTATCCAAAGGTTTACTGGGAGATGCTTTTGGCATTAAGTTCGTCTCTGTACTGAAGGGATAAATGAATAAATACTTCATAAGCCTTCCCGCGCTTAAGTTTAACTCTAGTACGAACATGACAGATACGTACAAAAATGTTCTGCTGCCAGTTAATATTTACTTATAAATACATAATTTTCTGTTACATGAAAAGATAGTTTAAAGTACTTAGGTATCATAGTATTAGGTATCATCACGTAAATTGAGCACATGGTATAACGATAACTAAACAAGCCCTTGCATTTGATACCCATATTGAGGAAGGTGTGAAAAATCATGTAATTCGCCATTTTGTGGCGGCAGCCATCTTGGAACGATAGTCATCAAACATAGCTAAGAACACTGCCGACTAATTCACTTTTCAAACAAAAAAAAAACAATATCAAAGTCGGTTCATCCGTTCGGGAACTACGATGCCACAAGCAGACACACACACACACACACACACGTCAAACTTATAACATCCCGTCGTTTTTGCGTCGGGGGTATAAAAATCTATACTTTGACTCAAACTTAGTGTAAAATCTAGATAATATAATAAAATCAAGTCTTATTTGAATTTCCTGCAAGTTTTTTTACTACATTTTGTGATAAAAACGATTCGTTGCCAATTTGTAAAGTTACATGTAACGGCATCGGGAGAAAGCACTTTTATTGTGGGATGAGTCATGATGTTTTTACGATAATCACCCTATTCCATTTCAGTTGGTTGGGCAATACCCGTGGTATTGATATTTTAGTGCCGAACGTAATACATTTCGTTTTATTAAGATTTTCCGTGTAAGCGTTTCGGGATTTCGTGAGTTTTTCCGCTCGAGTGCTCTCGTGAGGGTCGGAGTATTGAATGTGTGCCGGCGATATTTCTCGGTATTTAGCTGTTAACCTTTGTCTGGCCCAGGTAAGGCCTCTCAGCGTCATTAGCTTTAAAAAGACAAATAGCTCTTGGGAATCCAAATAACTCATCTAGTGTTTGTTCGGGAGTTACAGCCACATTTGACGCGGGCGAAATCCAATTGTTATATTGGAAAATAATAATTCCGCATTTTGTCCCCTCCACACAATCGTTCTGGGTGCTGACTCGGCAAATGTGACCCGCTAATATCCGGGGAGAAAAAAAACTTCCTTTAAAGGCCAGCCAGCCAGCCTGGAGAAATCCGCAGAGTAATGCCTCCTCAAACGCAGAAACGGGTCAAGATACGCCAGCTAGGGTTGGCACCGAGGAAATATCGGTCGAGTGTTCTCCTCGCGTAATATACTTCGAGTGGGCTCACTGCTAGCTTATAAAGTGTAAATACGTTTTCTTGATAGCAAAAATATCATTTCTCCTATTCATATAGTGTGCCCGAATCTCCCGACAGAAAAGTTATTCTTGGCGCGTGTAGACGTTTGACCTCGACGCAGAGGTGAATTAGGCAAATATATATCTCACAAACATCCACCAAATGTGATTGCTTTTCTCTATGAATTAGCCTGCCATCATATAATATGGTCACTGGAATACGAAAAAATACGTATAAAATAATAAAACAAAATATATTTCGATAAATATAGTTCCGTAGTTCATAGTTCCGTTCGTTTTAAAAATAACTTATTGCAAACCATATCAAACCTCAAATTGCATAGTGCCGTTCCTTACTCCATGTCAATAAAAATATTTAATAAGTTACCAGAACATTTAAAAGCCGAAACAAAATATAAGAAATTCCTGAAGTCACTGAGAAAATTGTTACATTTTAAAACCTATTCTTTAAATGAGTTTTTCAATGATAGGCTATAATTAATATCCGTCGCTCTCCCCCTCTTCGCATTTTTGTGGTGTGTAATTTTAGAGCGTGTAATATTATTTTAACCATGACATTATAATATCAACCTGGATTTTATTTAATTTATGGTTTTTTTTATTTTATTTATTGACATTGACTTTGAGAATTTTATGAATGTGTATAATTTTTAATAATTGTTTTGTGGATTAAATTAAATTTTGACATGATTGTAAATTTGTAGATTGACTTATATACTTATACTTGAATTTAAAAAAAATGTAATGTAATTTTAATTTATTAATGTTGCTCACACCCATTTTTTTATGTTTTTTTATTTTTATTATTTTTGAAATGTAAATGTTAAGTTTAACTTACCAATGTTGCTGTGCCCTTGCAGGGTTCATGTTTGAATCAACTTATATATAAGACATCAAAAATGTACAACATGACAGCAATCATATAAATAAATAAATAAATGATTATTTTTGTTAGAGTAATAGACTGCCAGTATTAATTTTACAAAAAATATAGATCAAGTACCTATTCAATAAAACCATTTCGTTAAAATAAGCAAATTAGCATTAAAAACACTTAAATAATCCCACGCCAACATAACGCTTTATAAATTTCTAATTTATGTTTCAAGAGCTTTTGTTCATAAAATTAAAACAATTTGAGAAGAATTCCAAATAGCAATCCACCTTTCACTATATAATTTAATCTACAACAACGCCCACATGGCGCATATAATGATAAATTACACGGTGCTTATAGAACATTTGATATTAATTACAGTAGCCTCACTATTAGTTTCAGAGAATGAAATTAAACCGAAAGGCCTACCCCCAAACCTTGAGCAATTCCGGTTACTCGCTGTGAATCCCAAATGGATACGGCCAACGGGCTCTTGTCTAGTACCCTTAATCACTTCTCTAAGATGGCTGTGATTATAATTGGTTCTGCTGCATCGACTAGTAAAGCTATTGGCGAATATTCCAAAGGTGTTCTTATTGAAGCTATCTTAACACTGATTGAATCTTTTGAGCCGGGTCCTTGTGAACGTATAAGCTTTGAAGTGTTACTCTTGTAATAATAATGAAGGCCGTGTCTTCGTACTTGTCCTGAAAACGTGTGTTTTATATTTTTTCAATACACTTGCTCGTAAAGTGGAACTAATTTGACTGGTTTTAGATACATAAAGCAGCTCATAAAACATGCGTGTGTTAGAGATGAGGCTAGCTGAGGCACGCATCACTCCAGCAATGAGTCCAGCAATGCTGCATATATATTAGTTTTGTCTACAAATGAACAATGATTTGTGTTACTTAATTCAAAAATTCAGTTTATTAAGTTTTTTTTCCTCACAAGTGTGTTGAAAACCGACGTACGATATACGTGCGTATATTGGTTATACACACTCGGCTCTATTACGCCCCCCCCCCCTTCGGCTCGGGCACTAACCACCATACCGCACTTAATGTACTATTACGTTGTAGTTAATTATTTAAATTACAACTTACGTTTGATCTTTAGGCATTCAATTTGACGTTCACTCAATAATATTACGTTAGTTATTTACATTGCTATTAACTCCGTTTTTTGTATGATTTATAATTTTTGTTGATGAGTTATTTACTATCATCTTTTTACGTAATGATACAGACGATTATCTCATTACCCTCCAGAGTACTGTTATACATTCACAATAATTTAATTTTTAGTTGAGTCAATAAGCCATAATATATTTTTAGGTGCTATTCAGTGAATGAATTCTGGATCAATGTACTACAACTGTAACAATTTATCAATTACTTGTAAGCCTTTTGGTGGTGCCCCAAGTAGACTCCACCACGTCGGCGTTTCACCGACTTGTATTGCTGAATTTTATTTGACTACCAACTCATAGAAAGCTGGTATTACTTACCTTGGCTCCAATTGTCTCCTTCCGTCTCCTCCGTAGCCGGTGGACTTCCTGAGCTAGCTCGAAGGAAGTCGCGGCTCCTGAAGATCTGCAGTGGATCCACCGGTGGAGACCGGAGCACTACAAATGCCTAATAGGCCACCACGACTCACACACGCGATTTCGCACAACACAAAGCGGGCTTTCGCACCCCGATATTAGGTGCGCCGCGCAAATCACTATTTGCTTGAATATTGTATATTATATTTTATTCCGGCCTGCCATAACCTCTAAGCATGTCATGACATTTCGACTCGACTCAACTGACATGTCACATGCGGCCGGCCGCCAAAAAAGCTGTCACTGCACAGACTAGAATGCAGTGCCGCCACTCGCTCTTCCTCGAGCGTGAACATCCCCCCGCTCCGGACAGTCCCGGACTGTCCGCCAAATCAGTCTAAGGGGAGGCGAGAAAGAGTAGCGACCGCGCGCTTCAAAACAGAATCCCCAACTAGGACCTCGGCAAACCTGGGCACACCATCAGACCCTAGAGTAAGTTGGACAATGCGTCCGCGACGCCAACGTAAGGGTGGCAGGTTTGGGTCCTTCACTAACACGAGGTCTCCAACCCTCGGTGGGTTTGTCTTATCTGACCACTTAACGCGCTGTTGCAAAATGTGTAAATATTCAAGGTGCCAGCGGCGCCAGAAGCTCTGGGTAAGCTGCTGGAGCAACTCAAACCGCGAAAGGCGTCCGGGATTGATATCTCTATAAGGATACTCGGGCAGGGCGTTAAGTGGTCTGCCTATCAAGAAATGGCCCGGCGTGAGGGCCTGCAAATCGTTCGCGTCGGTAGACAACGGACATAACGGACGCGAGTTGAGAACCGCCTCAATCTTATGAAACACCGTCGCGAGTTCCTCAAACGTGAGAATAGTCTCCCCAATAACGCGGCGAAGGTGAGTCTTGGCGGCCTTTACAACAGATTCAAAAATCCCTCCCCAGTGAGGGCAAGACGGCGGGGAGTATCGCCATGTTACCCCCCTACGGGAGAGTGTGGATCCGATCTCAATATTATTTTTATCTAAAAATTCACAAACTTCTCTTATATGTCTATCAGTGCCCTTGAAGTTCGTCCCACAATCGGACCGAATTAGAGAAGGCAGTCCCCGGCGGGAGACAAATCTGCCTAACGCTGCTAAGAAAGCGTCCATGGTGAGCGCACTCACCACCTCCAAATGAACGGCTTTAGTGGCCAAACAAACAAACACACACAAGTAAGCCTTTTCAGTCTTAGCATTACGGAGTCGCGACGTTTTTATAGTGAATGGTCCCGCAAAATCAGTTCCAACTCCTAAGAAGGTCATCGATTCATTCACACGATCAGCAGGCAAATCACCCATTTGGGGCTGCATCGTCTCGGGGCGTAAACGATAGCAGGGCAGACATCGAAAGATAACAGATCGGATTATTCTTCGCGCTGACAAAATCCAAAACTCCCGTTGGAGGAGCGCGGTCAATGCATTACATCCGGCATGAGCATTCTTCACATGGCGATCAATGATCAACAATCGCACCAATGGTCCGTCCTTGGGGAGCAACAGGGGATGACGTGATCTATAAGGCAAGTTAGCGTGCCTCAATCGGCCTCCTACACGCAACAATCCTTTATCATCCAGAAAGGGAGTCAAACGCACCAAGGGTCCCTTCAGTTTGGACGTCCCGGTACGGAAAATCTTAAGTTCCGGTTCAAACGCTCTAGACTGGGTCATACGCACCCAATGCACAAGAGCATCTTGGCGCTCCTGCGGTGAGAGGACCGGACACAAATCTTTGTCCTGAGGCCGGCGACAATTTCGTATAAATCTTCTTATCCAAGCGGTCACGCCGAGCAACTTGTCCAGAGAACTGTAGCGGTCTAATAAAAATTCCCGCTCTGGAGCCGCCATAGTCTCGACAGCGTGAACACGCAAGCCCGGATTTGGTACCTTCACCACAGCTGGTGTGGAAGGCCAAGACGGTTGTAACAACCAGTCGGGACCCCACCACAGAGTGTGGTCAATAAGCTGAGGGGCTTCGCTGCCACGTGATGCACAGTCAGCAGGGTTTATTTCACCTGGCACGTGGCGCCAAATCAACGTGGCCTTCGAGGCCTGTATTTGGGATACCCGATTGGCCACAAATACTTCCAGGGAGTGGACGGAGTTCTTAATCCAACACAGGACAACCTGACTGTCGGACCAAGCAAAGAGCGACTCAAAGTCCACACTACGTCCCAGGGTGTCAACAACGTGGTTCATCAACCGAACCAGAAGAGTAGCTCCAGACAATTCTAACTTCGGAATCGTTAATCGAGTCCGAAGTGGAGCAACCTTACTCTTAGCAATTAGCAAGTGGAGCTTAACAGCTCCTCTATCATCGACCGTCCGGATATATACGACGGCTGCGTATCCACTCTCAGACGCGTCACAAAAGCCATGAAGGCTGGCCGTAAACCGTCCCTTAGGCAGTATATGTCTAGGGATACTAACACGGTTAATGTCGGGGAGAGACGACATGAAGGACTCCCAATCTCGCAGCAAACGGCCCGAGAGGGGCTCATCCCACGACACTTCAGCTGACCAAAGTTCCTGTAGGAAGCACTTCATCCAAAACACTACGGGACTAATCCAGCCATTTGGGTCAAAGGTACGAGCTACTGTAGACAAAACCAACCGTTTCGTCCAGACCTTGGGGCTTGGCAGCTCCAATCGATAGGTGAACGTGTCCTGGAGAGGTCTGTATTGCACTCCCAAAACAGACAGTAAATCTGGAGTGTTGGCATTCTCAAAAATATGAGGCTCCTGCTGGTGGTCGTCTGGCAAGTCACACAAAAGCTGAGGTGAGTTGGACATCCACTTCCTCAGTTCATAACCACCAGCCCCGAGAAGAGCAATTAGTTCATCTCGCAAAATCAAGGCTTCCTCGACACTAGAGGAGCCCGTACAAATATCATCAACAAATGCATCCTCCTTGAGAACCAAGGATGCGCGAGGGTATCGTAATCGTTCACGTTCAGCGAGTTCCACAAGTGAGCGAATTGCCACAAAGGGGCTCGAACGCAAACCGTATGTATTGGTGTTCAGCTCGTAGACCAGCATGGGATCCCTGGGATCCTCCCTCCATAATATGAGCTGATATCGTCTATCGTCCGGGTGAATCACAGTCTGCCGAAACATCATCCGGATATCGGTCACAAAGACGACGGCATGGCGACGGAAGTTGGTCAATACATCACCCACCTCGTGGTGCAACTTCGGTCCAGCATGCAGACATTGATTCAGCGACACTCCGGTAGACGTAGGAGCTGACCCATCAAAAACAACGCGTATCTTCCCGGTGGAAGGTTTCAAAACCGCGTGGTGAGGAAGAAAATTATGTTCCTCGTTTCGCCAGTCCAGTCGCGAGACCGACATGTGCCCCAGTTGCTCATATTCTCGCATGAAGTCGACATACTTCTGTTTGAGGTCGGAGTTCCTACTCATACGACGCTCCATGGACAGCAGTCGCTTCTCGGCCAACGGCCGGGAGCTGCCAAGTGAGGGGCGAACTGACAAAAAGGGCAAACGAGTGATCAGCCGTCCCGAGTGAAGGCGACCTGTATTGTTCTGGTAGAACAACTCACACTCCTCGTCTAAGGGGTTCACTCGCTTCACGGTAGGTGGCTCTTCCACCTCCCAAAACCGTTGAAGGACATCCGATAAGGTGGAGCTAACAGTTATGTAACTGTCCACCGATGGAGATGGTGGGTTATGCCTAACTGGTCCCATCACTACAAACCCAAGCGATGTAGATAAGGCTACCAGCCCACCCTTCTGTAACTCTCTCCTCTTCCCACAATACACGCGGCCTAGAACATCGGCACCGAGCAATAAGTGAATCGGACCGGTTCGGTGGAAGGAAGGGTCAGCCAAGGTCAATCCTGATGTCGCATCAACGACAGCGCGCGAAACGTGCTGTTGCGGAAGCTGACCAACAACCTTCTCATAAACAATCGCGGTAGCGCCAATTTTGGGCGCTGAAGAGAAGTGGGGGGAGAAGGAGAACAAAACCTGACCGATCGGATCCGGGATCCGCAGGTCTCCGATTCCTCGTACCGATTCAAGGTATGGAGATGTGTTCAAACTCAACTGCCGGACCAGCCAGCTGGAGGCAATGCAACCCTGAGCTCCCGTATCCAAAAGGGCGCGAACTAAAACAAAGGTGCCCCTCGGGCCCCACACCTGTACGGAGGCTGTTGGTAACAGCACCTGCTCCTGTGGGGGGGTTGCAGCCGACAGTTGGTTTAGTGAAAATCCTCCCGCATTCCCCGCAACGGGGGGGAAGGGGGGTCCGAAGAAAAATGCGTGCGCGGCGGAGGAATAGGGCGCTCAAGGCGCTCGAGCGGGTCCCAATCCGGCACGTACACACCCCGACCAAAGCTGCATCGGGGGGCCGGGCGGTGCCCATGATGGGCGAAAGTTGGGGGAGCCCGTGACAACCGGGGTCTCTCCATCAGAGGGGGAGAGAAGCGTATTGTCTCCCGACGTGGCTCCCTAATAACCGCGGCCCAATCCCGCGGTGGCGCCTCATAAGCGGCGCGTCGATCCCCCCCGCCCGTAGGGGGGGTGGGGCGCCCAATCCTCTCACTGGAGGGGGGGCGCCTGTCCAATCTCCGCGGAGGGGTGGCACGCCCCTCCGATCTCCTCGGAGAGGTGGGTGACCTAGGAGGGCCCCCGCCCGTGTGCGAGTCCCTCTCTCTCACCACCTCACGAGTGTCTCTATTGTTGAAGCACAAAAGGGGGTGATGGGCCCCTCCACAACAGTGGCAATCTCGTGGGTGGGGGCAAGCCGATGCCATATGGGCCCCCAGGCAGCGGTAGCACCAATTCCGCTGCTTGGCCATATTCCTACGCCCCTCGGTGCGTAGGCCAACAAATTTGGGACAGGCCGGCAAACGATGGCCATCCCGCTTGCAACACTTGCAAGGCCTCGGCCTCTCCCCGTGTGGAGAGTTCTGCCGCACTGCAGTATACTGCTTGTGCGGGCGGCGCTCTCTCCGTGGCGCTGCCCGGGTCGCCTCAAAGCGGCCTGTACTCGGTCCCGGTATAGGAACCAGATCCAAGTGGTCGGTCATCCGACACTCATCCTCCAAAAATCTGAGGAGATCCGAGAAGGGGGGGAGGTACGAGGCACTATTGCCCCCATACCTTTGTTCAAAGCGCCCCTTCATCTCCATGGGAAGCTTATCGAGGATGAGGTGGAGCAAAATAAAGGACCACTGGTCCACCGGTAGATCAAGTCGTTTGAGCGCGTTAATAGCGCTCAGCAGCGGGTTCAAAATCTCCTTCCTCAATGAGGAGACCCGCGATACTCGTGGCAGCCCTAAAATGGCAGCCACATGTGTGTCCGCTAGCAAGCGAACATTCTGATACCGGGCGGTCAACAACGCCCTTGCAATATCATAACTGTCATCATTGACAGGTAGATGCTGTTCAAGTACACCAGCCTCTCCACGTAAGGCAGAGAGCAAATAGGCCAATTTCTGGCTAGGGAACAGGTCGTCCCTCGAGTGAACCAGGCTATCAAAGAGGTTAATGAACCCCATCCAAGAAGCCAGGTTCCCATCAAAGGTTGGGATGTCTAAAGTGGGCAGTCTGCCCAGCAAGCCGGCCGGGGTAGGCTTGACCTCCCCGGGCGTGCACGACTCACCCCTCCGGGCGGATAGGATTGCCTGAGCCTTGTTTATAATCACATCCGCCTGTTCAAAACACTGATCATAATCGGCATTAAATTGGTCGACTGCCCGCAACTCAGCGGCACCCTCGGCTGGGTGGTCGAGCAAATATTGTTGATGAAGAACGAAAAGCTGCTCCAATTCCTTCAAGCGAGCCGGTACTCCCTCATGCCGAATTAACAAGGCCTGTTCTCGGTCTGGTCGGTCTACCAAAGCGACGGCACTAGCAAACCATCTCAAAATCTTTTGTGCACCCGCGCGGGCACCACTAAGCGGGCTGACTGGCGGGACCATTTTGCACCAAAATTAATAAACACTATAATAATACACAGACAAACAGACCGACAACCGCAGACAATAAAACAGATCGGGAGGAACTTCAAAGGCAGAACAAAATATATAAACAAACCAAAATCAAGTATAAATGCTAGAACTTAACTAGAACAACAAGGCATTTAACAACAGAATTTTTCAAACAAATTAAATTCAAGTATTAAGTCAATAACTTAACAAACATAATATTCAAAGGCAAACAAAACAAAATCAAATGTAAATGCTAAAACTTAACACAGCAATATAGTGTATTACAACAACAGCAAAGTCATTTAGCAGCAAAATCTGTTAAACAAATTAAATTCAAGTATAAGTTTACAACTTAACAAACAAAATATTCAAGGGCAAAACAAAGATATGAAAAAACAAACCAAAATTTAAATATAGGTAAATGCTAGAACTTAACTAGAACAACAAAAGACATTTAACCTCAATTTTTCATATACAATGACAATTAGTTAAGGAGATCGGTCCACAAATGAGCTGGTAGTCAGTTTAAAATCAGCAATCAAAACCAATTAATATGTATTGCCCGTTTGGACAACCAACAAGATTACAATATTAATTGTACAATACTAATCAAATACTCAAATCTAAGAACCACGCTCTGCTACCAAGAGATGGTGGTGCCCCAAGTAGACTCCACCACGTCGGCGTTTCACCGACTTGTATTGCTGAATTTTATTTGACTACCAACTCATAGAAAGCTGGTATTACTTACCTTGGCTCCAATTGTCTCCTTCCGTCTCCTCCGTAGCCGGTGGACTTCCTGAGCTAGCTCGAAGGAAGTCGCGGCTCCTGAAGATCTGCAGTGGATCCACCGGTGGAGACCGGAGCACTACAAATGCCTAATAGGCCACCACGACTCACACACGCGATTTCGCACAACACAAAGCGGGCTTTCGCACCCCGATATTAGGTGCGCCGCGCAAATCACTATTTGCTTGAATATTGTATATTATATTTTATTCCGGCCTGCCATAACCTCTAAGCATGTCATGACATTTCGACTCGACTCAACTGACATGTCACATGCGGCCGGCCGCCAAAAAAGCTGTCACTGCACAGACTAGAATGCAGTGCCGCCACTCGCTCTTCCTCGAGCGTGAACACCTTTGTAACTAGAAGATACTCAACATAAGCTGCAATTAGACAACCCTAACATATTTTAGAGCTCGACCCCATTTCGGAGCGCACTAAGCGATTTTTAACGAATAGCTTGCTTATTTATCTTACTTCTCTGCTCCACGCAGACACATGTTAAATAAATAATTGAAACGTACAAGTGAATATCTATTTATTGCTTTCAGTGACTGTGCAGAATCAGTAGTAGGCACTAAGTATACATAATGAGAGGGAGAATTTGCGTTGTGATTGGTTATGACTGGTGCTCGAGAGAAATCAATATTCATTATAAGAGGTGGCAACATTTAATACGTCTTCCTCTCCATCGCT
This sequence comes from Schoenobius gigantellus, assembly GCA_963935595.1. Lineage (NCBI taxonomy): Eukaryota > Metazoa > Arthropoda > Insecta > Lepidoptera > Crambidae > Schoenobius > Schoenobius gigantellus. The sequence goes on along the minus strand of OZ012544.1, from coordinate 5,095,037 downwards.
CTCCATCGTTTCACCTTTTCATACGTTCTTCAAATTTTTTGCTTCTTTCTACTTTTACCTGTACGACAAGCCGCTCAATTCGTTCATGTTTGTTGCATTTAAGACATATTCAAGATACTGCAAGTGTATCCAACTGTTCGACGACTTATTGACCTTATATGATGCCAAACTCCTGAAGAGATATCAATATCAGTTTTGTATCTACCTTTACATGGCCGTTTCAGAAAAACTAGCGCAGGTTCATTAAATTTGTAGGATGTTGGTGAATTGAGGTAAAGTTACATTACGGACTATCGAAACGGCTATTTTGCTAAAGGACGAATCAGTATCACTTTACAAAACATCTTTACAATTTAATTTCAATACATCAGTGTCAACCCTATCACATATTTATTACTCGACCCAATTCCAAGGCGTCTTGGATCTTTTTATCGGATGAAATTTTTATAATCTACTCTGTTCTCCTGTCTCAGAGACGGTAAGTGGTCTGAATTTGTGCATTTGTCGGTAGTGAATTCTTTTGTACTTCAAATTTATTATGGTTTCACATGACGAAAGGAGAAATAGGGCGATAAAAAGAAGCACCAGTTTCCGTGTACTTCATTGCCTTATCCGTAATTTTTAAATAAGCCTTAATTTGAGTGATTTAACATCAGTGACAATCTAAAATACCAAATACAAAAGCTACATAAGACACCTTGCTTAAAATTTTATTTTAACAGATTCCAATCCAATTTATATACAGACAAATGCGTCATTTAATAATAATATTCTATAAAAAGCTGTACTCTGAATTACACTAATGAAGTAAGTTGACATAATAATAATAATAAATAGTCGAGTAAAGTTTCCTGAAGATCCTTTGACGGAGACGGGCTTAGAGTAGCCTATTGTCCAGACCTTATAATAGCTTGAAACACATCGTACTTATAATGACACTTTAAACAATGGTATAACATAGCTTTTCATAAAATACATTATAGAAACAGTCGTTGTTTTGTTTAGAATGAAGCTCTTCTATAATATTTCATATGTGAGTTGTGGCAGACGCAACTTTGACAATTTAGTAGTTTTTAACACTGCGTTTGTTGTTTTGTCTTTTAAAAAATATAACTATACAATATATACATAAATGTAGGTGATTTCAATCGTATAATTAAATTTTTTACAATAAAAAATGCTAATGCAATATTTACAAAATCACTATATTAGCGATAGAAAATGTATGAAAACATACAACGATTTAACTTTATTTATTTCCATTAAGAATCTGCCGCAAGTATTTGATTCTATTGAGTGAAATGAAGCAGGTAATAGTTTGGAAATAATTTTCCATAACATTTAATTTTGTGTAAGTGTAAGTCTTTTGTGCATAATATTAGATCATTTGTATAAAGCCGAGTGCTCCTTTTAAGGAGCATGAAGTAAGTACGGTCAAATGCCTTCAAGCGCGACACTTTCCAGATCCAACGACTCTAGTGCTATTAAACATGGAGGTCAGAATCGTATAACAAACTTGGTTTTTGATAGTACCTCTCCAGAACTGTGGTCGTAACGATCGCTCCCCGAAGTACAAGTTACGGCGTTTCCAAAAAGGTTTGGATACTTCGTCTTATCAAAGTGACTCAGCCAATCGGAGTGAAGAATAGCTTAAAGAGCTCCCGGCACAAAGACTTGTGCTCTCAGCCGCAAGCCCTTAATTTAGGCTTGCTCGATGGACTGAACTTTAGAGCGTCCTTAACAGTTGAAGCGTTTGAAATATACGCCTCGAGTAAAACATTTTATTTTCTCCTTTAGTGCGTACCCTGATTTAAGGAGTGCATTTAAGTGGCACCATCCCACAGGCTCAAGCCCCTGGGCTGACGTAAAATATTATTCTTATTTTTCATCGTTTAATATAATTAATGATTAAACGAACTTACCTGTACGTGAAGTTCAATCATAATTATACGAAGGCTTCGTCCGAAGGGATTAGCAAATAATACTTGTAGTAACGCCTAGTGATACGCCAGTCACGCACTTTATTTGAGGGTATAAATAAAATTTAAAATGAGTCTCACGTCAACAAGGTGGGCGACCTATCCGCTCGCTTCATTTAGTTTAGAGTAGCCGCATCCGGAATATTTCACACAAAAAAGGGGACTTGTAGTTGGGAGGGAGGGTTGCTAATCCCTTCGGACGAAGCCTTCGTATAATTATGATTGAACTTCACGTACAGGTAAGTTCGTTTAATCATTAATTATACTCGGCTTCGTCCTCGGGATTAGCAAATAATACTTGTAGACTTTTAGAGATAATAGTGTGAAATATTTTGTTTATTCCTGAATTTTCATTAATTTATGTTAATAAGAATAAACATCAATCATCATTTGAATTACTCGTATTATTAACAATTGTTCTGGCAAAATAATTATTTCCATTAGTATTGACATTACTTATGGTTCTATTATAGAATCGATAGAATGTGCTTGAAGAGCCGCTCCATCCAGCGGTTCGTCTTATTTGATCTAGACCGACACCTAGGTGATGAGCCGCGGATGTAGCGGCGGCGTGCTGTGCGCGGTTATTTACCGCGTTTAGATCAAAAACGCTATCGCGCAGTGTGTTCTTTATTCACTGACTTAAGGTTTGGGAACCGACAGCATTATAAGGCTTTTTAGCACTTATGAAGAGAAGGAAAGATTTCAATATTTTTAATATTAATCTAGGACAAGGTTTGTACTTTGTGTGCTGTCAACAGCGCAATGAGAGTGATGAGTTTTTTCGAAAGTTTTTCAAAAGACAATGTTTCATTGGCGTAAAATTGGCTGACATAATTAATAACTATTGAAGTATCCCACATATTTGAGCAAGGGAGGGCGTAACCGAAATATTCCTTTAAAATATCTTTTTACTCTGTCATCTTCTCGTAAATTATTTTCCCCTAAGCAGGGCGAGCGCGGATCTATAGGAGTTAAGCGTGCCATATTGAGCTCCCTCTTCATAATAGTTTGTTGAAATAAATTATTTGTGGAATTGAAGGATTATACAAGTCACAATTATTGTCGTTACAGTAATTGAACCAGCGCCGTAAATAAACATTATATTGTTTAAAGGAACTTTGGAATATAGATGCTAATATCGGCGGTACACTCCACGCCGTCCGCATAAGTTCCCCGCTATACAATGACAGAGAACGGGGTGAAAGCATAAAAATTAAAATCGGCCCAGGAAATGCATCTGGGTCCCTATGCCAGGAGACATAATCAGTGCATTTAGTATTTATTTGACTAGCGAATAAGTCTACTTGAGGTGCCCCATACGATGAGACAATTTCCTGATATGCCCAGTCCGCTAACTCCATTTTTTTTTTTAAATACGTCGCCCGACACTAGGATTTTCTCGTGTGTCGTGGGTGCAGTTACAAACATAGAATATCATATGCACATACGCCCAGACCGGAACAAATTTCTGTAGGCCATAAAACATTTGTCCCGTACGGGAATCGAACCCGCGACCCGTTGCGCAGTAGGTGATCATGATCACTCGACCTTTGCGCTAAACGTGTCGTCGATTCTATGTCAGGATGTATCCGCCTTGATTCGGCATCTGCCGTTATATTATCTGATGAGCTAATGTAATAAGCCATAACATACAAATTGCGACATTCACACCACTGCCATAATTGACGAGTGATGTCAGTGAAGTGGGGGAACTGAATACCCCCCATTGTATTGATGTAAGAGATTACTGTAGTGTTGACAACTACTTACATTTTTGGCGACCACTTTTAATCTTAGAAAAGCAGCTAGAATTTCTAGGTAGTTAATGTGTTGTGTTCTCTCCTGAATGCTCCACAACCCGCTAACCTTCTCTTTGCCACGTACAGCCCCGTATTTGAGGCGTCTGAGAAAATTTCCAGAACATGCGTATCATGTTTGATTTTACAAAACGGTATTTGTATTGCGTCATTCCTAGGGATATTTATAAATTTATCATAATTATCATTAATGATGATTTTAAGTTTAATTACTTAATGCGCTCGAATATTTTTTTTTATTTTTTATTTTAGTATAAGGCTAGTGTATTCTACAGCCGGGCAAACTGAGACTAGTAATTCGACTATTTGTGCGAATTGACGCATTCAACATCTTTTAAGAGTTAACAATTTTTTTTTTAATTTCTGATTTGTGATCTGGAAATTTTTAGTCTAGATTAGAACGAAACCTTAAAAATGTACATATATTACTAGATATCATTAAACTTTTGGCCTCGTTAATTAAAATCAAAGAGAGGTAATGAATTTTTTGGTTTGTATATTTGGCCAATAATTATCTAAATAATTAGTTGATTTTATGTCCGCAGAACGGAGTAATCGGACAATTGGTTTCATTGCCTTGATGGTGCAGTACTCAAGCCAAATAGTTCTTGTTCAATTTGAAATCTTAAATATTTTCTTGAATTAGGGTCAATACTTATTAAATAAAAGGCATCTTTTAAATCTATTTTTGTCATGAAACAATTTTTGTTTTAAATTTTAGCACTGAGCGTAAATTTTAAATTTTTAAATGATCTGCTTTTATAAATTTATTAAAGTTATTATTATTATTTTTTTTAAATTCAGGATGAAACGATGTTTACCATTTGGCTTAGGTACCAGAATATACTTGATAAAAATTGCCCTTCAGTAGGTTGGCATTTTGAAAAAGCACCATTAGCTAACAAGTTATAAATAGCTTAATTGAAATCATCTCTTTCTGTGGCTAAATAATGTTTCACCTTTGGAACAGGTAATTGGTTAACGGGACTAGTGAATGGGATTTCGTATCCCTTGATGCAGGATAGAATTTCTGCATTCTTAGTTATAAGAGACCATTGGTCATAAAAAGAGGCAAAGTGCCTGCATATTTTACTGGATTTTGCAGCGATCGCGTGGCGGCGGGCGGCTGCTGCGAGTGTCTCGATGAGCTCGATGGCCGACCTCTACTGGCAGGGGGCTCCTTCGTCTTCGGACGATTTGGCTGCTTCCGAGTAGGATAAAGGCCCTTCCAGTTTAATTATTCCTGGAGGTGCTAGGCGTCGGTGCAGTCGCCTTTTTTTTTGTTTGTGGCTTATGCAATGAAGTTTTTAACTCTGCACCCTATTTGTTTATCGCTTTTGCAGTCTTAGTAATTTCTGACAGGTTTTCGCCTAATGAAAGAATAAAAAATGGTTAACTATTTTGAAGCTGGTCTTTCATGTCCTTTTTAAGGGAAGACAGAATAAAATTCCGTCGTATGACTGAATCCGGTACTGTAAGTCACAGAGAATACCTTCTGTGTCCATCAACATTTTTATTAATTCTGGGTCACTGTTATTTTTCGAGGTCAGCGAATTAATAGCTTGGTTCAAGCATGAAATAGCCGTAGAAACTTGTTTTTGCCTAATTTCGATATTTTTATAACGTTTAGCGTTTATATCGGAGATAGCCACCTTAATTTCGGCATTCAGTACCTACGGGAGCATTAATTAGTTTGCAGTTACTCGGCGAAAGGTATTTAACATTAATGTGTGTTCCAACTTAACTGCAAAGTCTTTGTGAATGTCGGCTCCAAAAGTATTCGAAATAGTTGGATCCTCGCCCAATATTTCAAGTATTGTGGTGTTTAGCATCGCATTAGCTGACCCAGGCTCGTCGGTATCCGTCACTTGCTCAGGCGCGCCGGCGGCGGCGGTGGTGGCGGTGGTGGCGACCACCACGGGGGTGACCGTCATGACGGCACAGAAGATATAAACGGCGGGCTCGCACAGAGCGTAGCCACTTCGGCGGGTTCTGGGTCGAGGTCGACCTGCATCTCCGAACGTGGCTCAGAACCAATAATCCCATCGAGCAGTAGGCCAATTATAAATCTTTCATCGTATGACATGGCATAATAAATCATGAAATGCTTCATTTCGTATTACCGATCTCCAATGATATCATTACTATGGCATAATTTTAGATGATGTCAATATCATATAACGAACGAATGATCAAAAATCTGACCGAAAATCATAATTTTCGCTTTGCACTATGATATCATATGATATCATTTGAAAACCGTGAGATCGTAATAGGCCTGCAGGTTTAAAATGTTGTTATTACGTTCTTGTTTTGAAAACCACCGATATCTCCATTAGTCATAAAACAGACCAAAGTACTGTTCGCGAGACTAATGTATAGGGTAGTACAGCTCCAAAGAGAAGTACGCAAACCCGGATAGGTTATCATTACCATAGGGTAGTACAGCTCCAAAGAGAAGTACGCAAACCCGGATATGTAACCATTGCCACTATGAATACACCGATATCTCCATTAGTCATGAAACAGACCAAAGTACTGTTCGCGAGACTAATTTATAGGGTAGTACAGCTCCAAAGAGAAGTACGCAAACCCGGAGAGGTTACCATTACCATAAGGTAGTACAGCTCCAAAGAGAAGTACGCAAACCAGCATAGGTAACCATTACCACTATGTATATACTGTATTTATTCTTTAGTATATAATCATAAAAAGTAGGTGCATGTTACGATTGGATAATTATTATTACTGCAAATCAGTTAAGGAACAATCCTAAAATACTGTTCGCAAAATTATTATTGGGTAGTGCAACCCCAAAGAGAGGTACGCAAGCCCGGTTTAGTGAATAATCACTGTAGCAATAACTATTATTTAGTAAACTTTCTTCTTAGAGATATAGTGTCATAAAAATTCACATAAAAGGGGTATAAATAAGCCCACTAGGTAGATATGAAATAAATCTTATTTAACAGTTTTCGTAAAACTATTTCATTGGATTATAAAACTTCATTTCAGAGGAAACCAGTAAAAAATAAAAACGTGACAAATTTACCATTATAGGTATAATTCGTCATTAACTAATTAAGTTTCTCTAGTACTTATGAGAATAAAACAAGATGGCTGACTTATCATACTTCTGCCCGTTATCAAACGAGCATTGTACGGGCAGCAAATAGAAAATGACATTTTCGGCCATAGTCACTAATAAATGCACTTATTCACACAATGACTAACCTTGAGACTCCGAGCGGGAACGCCTGTCGGGCAAGCTGGTACGACTCCGTGTACGGCATCTTCGTAACACTTCGAGTTTTTTAAACTTAAACAACAGATTTGACAATCCTCCTCACTTTTCCGCTTAGGCATTATAAATAAGCACTACCTCACTTAAAGTAAAAACTTTTAAGACGCGAGAGTGTGATCGTGGCGAGCACTAAAAAGCGAATGAAGCGAGCGGATAGGTCGCCCACCTTGTTGACGTGAGACTCATTTTAAATTTTATTTATACCCTCAAATAAAGTGCGTGACTGGCGTATCACTAGGCGTTACTACAAGTATTATTTGCTAATCCCGAGGACGAAGCCGAGTATAATATAGATCATACGCTTCGTAGAAAACGAAGTATGTGCTGTGTGAGAGAAAACCTGACAATGTTTCGTTTGTGCAATTTTCTTTTTGTGTGCTTGTTTACGAGACTTCGTCCCCCCTATTTGTAGCAGAAATTCTAGCCCAGTTTTGATGCATTCTACCCTGTGACGTTGATATGAACTCTGAGCTCCAAATCGAAACACTCAGATGCTTTTTTTTCACCTTATACATATGTTCATCATGAACCCATCATAACACGACACTGTCTTCTTTTATCTTAAGTATGATTGTAACCAGTTATCAATTCCGTCTAAACCATTAATTGCAATTTGAGAAATGAGGCAACGTTAGAAGTATCTTACTTGTCTGTTGATTAAAGGCTATATGATGTCACACTGAATTGTACACGGCGCCCTTTAGAGGTCATAAAGTCATGAGTTTAAATAAAATCAATCAATCAATGATACCCAACTGGCTACCAATCAAAGCGTCTAACCAACAATTTTAATTCCTTATAAAAAATATAACGCCATTATAATATAAATTAAAATATTTAATTGTTCGAAACTAAAAAGCAATTCAAAATCAAGCTCTGAAAACTATAAAGTCAAAACATGACATTCATATTACGAGTATACCGCGGTCTTGAGTTTAGGTTTAATAGATGATTTTTAATCGTCACTTAACTTTTGTTCGATTCATAAATATGATTGTTTGACAGCTTAAGGTCCAATTTCACCAATATTTAAACAGGCGATTTGTTAATCAACAATCAAGTTTTTGACATTTTACTCATACAATAACCCCCAGTTTCTGAAAGGCTGATCAAAATATTGTTCAACTAACATCCATGTCATCTTAACAGCAATGTCAAATCAATTTGAGTTTCCGAAACATTGGTTAGCCAAAATTTACTTATCTCTAAAAATTTGATTTCTTGTGAGAAATAGATTTAGACACGGTCACATTGCTGAAATCATATATTTTGTTTTATTCATGTGTATTTTGGAAACCCAAAATGGGTCTTTCCTTAATAATTTTGCAATAAAATTGACAGCTGTGTGAACTAACACAGTGATAAGTTGATTTAGCTTTCAGCAACTCAATTCATAGTTAGCATTAGATTGACAGCTTGTTAGTTAATTTTATTGCTGAACAGCCTTTCAGAAACTGGGTGTAACCCCCAGTTTCTGAAAGGCTGATCAAAATATTGTTCAACTAATATCCATGTTTACGCTCGAGGTAGAGCGAGTGGCAACACAGCATTATAGTCTGTGGCGGCCGGCCGCATGTAACATGTCAGTTGAGTCGAGTCGAATACGAAATGTCATGACATTAAAATAGGTTATGAGCGGGCGGTGATTTTTAGTTTTCAATAAAACATATAACAAATAGTATTGCGCGGCGCACCAAGTGATTGTTGGTGCGAAAGCCCGCTTTGTGTTGTGCAAAAGTTTTATCGTCGCGTGTGTGAGCCGTGGTGGCCTAATAGGCATTTGTAGTGCTCCGGTCTCCACCGGTGGATCCACCGCAGAACTTCAGGAGCCGCGACTTCCTTCAAGCTAGCTCAGGAAGTCCACCGGCTACATACGCAGACTGAACGGAGACCAATCGGATCCAAGGTAAGTAATACCAATTTTCTAAGAGCTGGTAGTCGGTGAATAAAAACCAGCAACATAAGTCGGTGAAACGCCGACGTGGTGGAGTCTACTTTGGGCACCATCATCTTTTGGTAGCAGAGCGTGGTTCTTAGATTTGAGTATTTGATTAGTATTGTACAATTAATATTGTAATCTTGTTGGTTGTCCAAACGGGCAATACATATTAATTGGTTTTGATTGCTGATTTTAAACCGACTACAATCTCATTTGTGGACCGATCTCCCTAACTAGTTGTCATTGTCATTGTATATGAAAAATTGGGGTTAAATGCCTTTTGTTGTTCTAGTTAAGTTCTAGCATTTACCTATATTTGATTTTGTTTTGTTTTTTCATATCTTTGTTTTGCCCTTGAATATTTTGTTTGTTAAGTTGTAAACTTATACTTGAATTTGGTTTGTTTAAAAAATTTTGCTGCTAAATGACTTTGCTGTTGTTGTAATACACTATTTTGCTGTGTTAAGTTTTAGCATTTACATTTGATTTTGTTTTGTTTGCCTTTGAATATTATGTTTGTTAAGTTATTGACTTAATACTTGATTTTAATTTGTTTGAAAAATTCTGTTGTTAAATGCCTTTGTTGTTCTAGTTAAGTTCTAGCATTTACACTTGATTTTGGTTTGTTTATATATTTTGTTCTGCCTTTGAAGTTCCTCCCGATCTGTTTTATTGTCTGCGGTTGTCGGTCTGTTTGTCCGTGTATTATTATAGTGTTAATTAATTTTGGTGCAAAATGGTTCCGCCAGTCAGCCTGCTTAGTGGTGCCCGCGCGGGTGCACAAAAGATTTTGAGATGGTTTGCTAGTGCCGTCGCTTTGGTAGACCGACCAGACCGAGAACAGGCTTTGTTAATTCGGCATGAGGGAGTACCTGCTCGCTTGAAGGAATTGGAGCAGCTTTTCGTTGCTCATCAACAATATCTGCTCGACCACCCAGCCGAGGGTGCCGCTGAGTTGCGGGCAGTCGACCAATTTAATGCCGATTATGATCAGTGTTTTGAACAGGCGGATGTGATTATAAACAAGGCTCAGGCAATCCTATCCGCCCGGAGGGGTGAGTCGTGCACGCCCGGGGAGGTCAAGCCTACCCCGGCCAGCTTGCTGGGCAGACTGCCCACTTTAGACATCCCAACCTTTGATGGGAACTTGGCTTCTTGGATGGGGTTCATTAACCTCTTTGATAGCCTGGTTCACTCGAGGGACGACCTGTTCCCTAGCCAGAAATTGGCCTATTTGCTCTCTGCCTTACGTGGAGAGGCTGGTGTGCTTGTCCAGCATCTACCTGTCAACGATGACAGTTATGAGATTGCAAGGGCGTTGTTGACCGCCCGGTATCAGAATGTTCGCTTGCTAGCGGACACACATGTGGCTGCCATTTTAGGGCTGCCACGAGTATCGCGGGTCTCCTCATTGAGGAAGGAGATTTTGAACCCGCTGCTAAGCGCTATTAACGCGCTCAAACGACTTGATCTACCGGTGGACCAGTGGTCCTTTATTTTGCTCCACCTCATCCTCGATAAGCTTCCCATGGAGATGAAGGGGCGCTTTGAACAAAGGTATGGGGGCAATAGTGTCTCGTACCTACCCCACTTCTCGGATCTCCTCAGATTTTTGGAGGATGATCCGACCACTTGGATCTGGCTCCTATACCGGGACCGAGTACAGGCCGCTATGAGGCAACCCGGGCAGCGCCACGGAGAGAACGCCGCCCGCACAAGCAGTATACTGCAGTGCGGCAGAACTCTCCACACGGGGAGAGGCCGATGCCTTGCAAGTGTTGCAAGCGGGATGGCCATCGTTTGCCGGCCTGTCCCAAATTTGTTGGCCTACGCACCGAGGGGCGTAGGAATATGGCCAAGCAGCGGAATTGGTGCTACCGCTGCCTGGGGGCTCATATGGCATCGGCTTGCCCCCACCCACGAGATTGCCACTGTTGTGGAGGGGCCCATCACCCCCTCTTGTGCTTTAATAATAAAGACACTCGTGAGGTGGTGAGAGAGAGGGACTCGCACACGGGCGGGGGCCCTCGTAGGTCACCCACATCTCCGAGGAGATCGGAGGGGCGTGCCACCCCTCCGCGGAGATTGGACAGGCGCCCCCCTTCCCGTGAGAGGATTGGGCGCTCCACCCCCCCTACGGGCGGGGGGGATCGACGCGCCGCTTCTGAGGCGCCACCGCGGGATTGGGCCGCGGTTATTAGGGAGCCACGCCGGGAGCCGATACGCTTCTCTCCCCCTCTGATGGAGAGACCCCGTTTATCACGGGCTCCCCCAACTTTCGCCCATCATGGGCACCGCCCGGCCCCCCGATGCCGCTTTGATCGGGGCCAGTACGTGCCGGATTGGGACCCGCACGAGCGCCTTGAGCGCCCTACTCCGCCGCCGCGCACGCATTTTTCTTTGGACCCCCCTTCCCCCCCGTTGCGGGGAATGCGGGAGGATTTTCATTAAACCAACTGTCGGCTGCAACCCCCCCATAGGAGCAGGTGTTGTTACCAACAGCCTCCGTACAGGTGTGGGGCCCGAGGGGCACCTTTGTTTTAATTCGCGCCCTTTTGGATACCGGAGCTCAGGGTTGCATTGCCTCCAGCTGGCTGGTCCGGCAGTTGAGTTTGAACACATCTCCATACCTTGAATCGGTACGGGGAATCGGAGACCTGCGGATCCCGGATCCGATCGGTCAGGTTTTGTTCTCCTTTTCCCCCCACTTCTCTTCAGCGCCTAAAATTGGCGCTACCGCGATTATTTTTGAGAAGGTTGTTGGTCAGCTTCCGCAACAGCACGTTTCGCGCGCTGTCGTTGATGCGACATCAGGATTGACCTTGGCTGACCCTTCCTTCCACCAAACCGGTCCGATTCACTTATTGCTCGGTGCCGATGTTCTAGGCCGCGTGTATTGTGGTAAGAGGAGAGAGTTACAGAAGGGTGGGCTGGTAGCCTTATCTACATCGCTTGGGTTTGTAGTGATGGGACCAGTTAGGCATAACCCGCCATCTCCATCGGTGGACAGTTACATAACTGTTAGCTCCACCTTATCGGATGTCCTTCAACGGTTTTGGGAGGTGGAAGAGCCCCCTACCGTGAAGCGAGTGAACCCCTTGGACAAGGAGTGTGAGTTGTTCTACCAGAACAATACAGGTCGCCTTCACTCGGGACGGCTGATCACTCGTTTGCCCTTTTTGTCAGTTCGCCCCTCACTTGGCAGCTCTCGGCCGTTGGCCGAGAAGCGGCTGCTGTCCATGGAGCGTCGTATGAGTAGGAACTCCGACTTGAAACAAAAGTATGTCGACTTCATGCGAGAATATGAGCAACTGGGGCACATGTCGGTCTCGCGACTGGACTGGCGAAACGAGGAACATAATTTTCTTCCTCACCACGCGGTTTTGAAACCTTCCACCGGGAAGATACGCGTTGTTTTTGATGGGTCAGCTCCCACGTCTACCGGAGTTTCGCTGAATCAATGTCTGCATGCTGGACCGAAGTTGCACCACGAGGTGGGTGATGTATTGACCAACTTCCGTCGCCATGCCGTCGTCTTTGTGACCGATATCCGGATGATGTTTCGGCAGACTGTGATTCACCCGGACGAGAGACGATATCAGCCCATATTATGGAGGGAGGATCCCAGAGATCCCATGCTAGTCTACGAGCTGAACACCAATACATACGGTTTGCGTTCGAGCCCCTTTGTGGCAATTCGCTCACTTGTGGAACTCGCTGAACGTGAGCGGTTACGATACCCTCGCGCATCCTTGGTTCTTAAGGAGGATGCATTTGTGGATGATATTTGTACGGGCTCCTCTAGTGTCGAGGAAGCCTTGATTTTGCGAGATGAACTAATTGCTCTTCTCGGGGCTGGTGGTTATGAACTGAGGAAGTGGATGTCCAACTCACCTCAGCTTTTGTGTGACTTGCCAGACGACCACCAGCAGGAGCCTCATATTTTTGAGAATGCCAACACTCCAGATTTACTGTCTGTTTTGGGAGTGCAATATAGACCTGTCCAGGACACGTTCACCTATCGATTGGAGCTGCCAAGCCCCAAGGTCTGGACGAAACGGTTGGTTTTGTCTACAGTAGCTCGTACCTTTGACCCAAATGGCTGGATTAGTCCCGTAGTGTTTTGGATGAAGTGCTTCCTACAGGAACTTTGGTCAGCCGAAGTGTCGTGGGATGAGCCCCTCTCGGGCCGTTTGCTGCGAGATTGGGAGTCCTTCATGTCGTCTCTCCCCGACATTAACCGTGTTAGTGTCCCTAGACATATACTGCCTAAGGGACGGTTTACGGCCAGCCTTCATGGCTTTTGTGACGCGTCTGAGAGTGGATACGCAGCCGTCGTATATATCCGGACGGTCGATGATAGAGGAGCTGTTAAGCTCCACTTGCTAATTGCTAAGAGTAAGGTTGCTCCACTTCGGACTCGATTAACGATTCCGAAGTTAGAATTGTCTGGAGCTACTCTTCTGGTTCGGTTGATGAACCACGTTGTTGACACCCTGGGACGTAGTGTGGACCTTGAGTCGCTCTTTGCTTGGTCCGACAGTCAGGTTGTCCTATGTTGGATTAAGAACTCCGTGCACTCCCTGGAAGTATTTGTGGCCAATCGGGTATCTCAAATACAGGCCTCGAAGGCCACGTTGATTTGGCGCCACGTGCCAGGTGAAATAAACCCTGCTGACTGTGCATCACGTGGCAGCGAAGCCCCTCAGCTTATTGACCACACTCTGTGGTGGGGTCCCGAATGGTTGTTACAGCCGTCTTGGCCTTCCACACCAGCTGTGGTGAAGGTACCAAATCCGGGCTTGCGTGTTCACGCTGTCGAGACTATGGCGGCTCCAGAGCGGGAATTTTTATTAGACCGCTACAGTTCTCTGGACAAGTTGCTCGGCGTGACCGCTTGGATAAGAAGATTTATGCGAAATTGTCGCCGGCCTCAGGACAAAGATTTGTGTCCGGTCCTCTCACCGCAGGAGCGCCAAGATGCTCTCTTGCATTGAGTGCGTATGACCCAGTCTAGAGCGTTTGAACCGGAACTTAAGATTTTCCGTACCGGGACGTCCAAATTAAAGGGGCCCTTGGTCCGTTTGACTCCCTTTCTGGATGATAAGGGATTGTTGCGTGTAGGAGGCCGATTGAGGCACGCTAACTTGCCTTATAGATCACGTCACCCCCTGTTGCTCCCCAAGGACGGACCATTGGTGCGATTGTTGATCATTGATCGCCATGTGAAGAATGCTCATGCCGGATGTAATGCATTGACCGCGCTCCTTCAACGGGAGTTTTGGATTTTGTCAGCGCGAAGAATAATCCGATCTGTTATCTTTCGATGTCTGCCCTGCTATCGTTTACGCCCAGAGACCATGCAGCCACAAATGGGTGATTTGCCTGCTGATCGTGTGAATGAATCGATGACCTTCTTAGGAGTTGGAACTGATTTTGCGGGACCATTCACTATAAAAACGTCGCGACTCCGTAATGCTAAGACTGAAAAGGCTTACTTGTGTGTGTTTGTTTGTTTGGCCACTAAAGCCGTGCATTTGGAGGTGGTGAGTGCACTCACCATGGACGCTTTCTTAGCAGCGTTAGGCAGATTTGTCTCCCGCCGGGGACTGCCTTCTCTAATTCGGTCCGATTGTGGGACGAACTTCAAGGGCACTGATAGACATATAAGAGAAGTTTGTGAATTTTTAGATAAAAATAATATTGAGATCGGATCCACACTCTCCCGTAGGGGGGTAACATGGCGATACTCCCCGCCGTCTTGCCCTCACTGGGGAGGGATTTTTGAATCTGTTGTAAAGGCCGCCAAGACTCACCTTCGCCGCGTTATTGGGGAGACTATTCTCACGTTTGAGGAACTCGCGACGGTGTTTCATAAGATTGAGGCGGTTCTCAACTCGCGTCCGTTATGTCCGTTGTCTACCGACGCGAACGATTTGCAGGCCCTCACGCCGGGCCATTTCTTGATAGGCAGACCACTTAACGCCCTGCCCGAGTATCCTTATAGAGATGTCAATCCAGGACGCCTTTCGCGGTTTGAGATGCTCCAGCAGCTTACCCAGAGCTTCTGGCGCCGCTGGCACCTTGAATACTTACACATTTTGCAACAGCGCGTTAAGTGGTCAGATAAGACAAACCCACCGAGGGTTGGAGACCTCGTGTTAGTGAAGGACCCAAACCTGCCACCCTTACGTTGGCGTCGCGGACGCATTGTCCAACTTACTCTAGGGTCTGATGGTGTGCCCAGGTTTGCCGAGGTCCTAGTTGGGGATTCTGTTTTGAAGCGCGCGGTCGCTACTCTTCTCGCCTCCCCTTAGACTGATTTGGCGGACAGTCCGGGACTGTCCGTAGCGGGGGGATGTTTACGCTCGAGGTAGAGCGAGTGGCAACACAGCATTATAGTCTGTGGCGGCCGGCCGCATGTAACATGTCAGTTGAGTCGAGTCGAATACGAAATGTCATGACATTAAAATAGGTTATGATTTTTAGTTTTCAATAAAACATATAACAAATAGTATTGCGCGGCGCACCAAGTGATTGTTGGTGCGAAAGCCCGCTTTGTGTTGTGCAAAAGTTTTATCGTCGCGTGTGTGAGCCGTGGTGGCCTAATAGGCATTTGTAGTGCTCCGGTCTCCACCGGTGGATCCACCGCAGAACTTCAGGAGCCGCGACTTCCTTCGAGCTAGCTCAGGAAGTCCACCGGCTACATACGCAGACTGAACGGAGACCAATCGGATCCAAGGTAAGTAATACCAATTTTCTAAGAGCTGGTAGTCGGTGAATAAAAACCAGCAACATAAGTCGGTGAAACGCCGACGTGGTGGAGTCTACTTTTGGCACCATCAATCCATGTCATCTTAACAGCAGTGTCAAATCAATTTGAGTTTCCGAAACGTTGGTTAGACAAAATTTACTTATCTTTAATAATTTTATTTCTCGTGATAAATATTTTTAGACACGCTCACATTGCTGAAATCCTATATTTTGTTTTATTCATATGTATTTTGAAAACCCAAAATGGGTCTCTCCTTAATAATTTTGAAATAAATTTGACAGCTGTGTCAACTAACACAGTGATAAGTTGATTTAGCTTTCAGCAACTCAATTCATAGTTAACATTAGACTGACAGCTTGTTAGTTAATTTTATCGCTGAACAGCGTTTCAGAAACTGGGTGTAAGTGTCACAAACGGTTGTTAGTTAACTTTAACCGCCCGTTTAAATGTTGGTGAAATTCGGTCTAAGTATAGGAAACACGTTAAACGACCATATTTTTCTCCAGTTAAGTATGAATCATACCTTTACGATTAAGTGGCATACGACCAATCCGCAATGTTAAAGTATTTTTTTTTTGTTCTTTTGTTCTTGTACTCACTTTTTAGGGCCAAATGGCTCACGCAGCCAAATGACAAGCCAAATGGCAACAAACGGAAACCTTATAGATTCGTCATGTCTGTCTGTCTGTCTGCCCGTGTATGTTAGTGCCACTTTTCTCCGAAACTATAAGAACTACACTGTTGAAACTTGGTAAGTAGATGTATTCTGTGAACCGCATTAACATTTTTACACAAAAATAGAAAAAAGCAATAAACTTTGGGGATAGAACTGAAACTCATTTTTTTTTTTCATCAAACCCATACGTGTGTGGTATCTATGGATAGGTCTTCAAAAATCATATTGAGGTTTCTAATATCATTTTTTTTCTAAACTGAATAGTTTGCGCGAGAGACACGTCAAAAGTGGTGAAATGTGTGTAACCCTGTAACTTCTAAAATAAGAGAATGATAAAACTAAAAAAAATATATGATGTACATTACCATGCAAACTTCCACTAAAAATTGGTTTGAACGAGATCTAGTAAGTAGTTTTTTTAATACGTCATAACTCCTACGGAACCGTTCATGGGCGAGTCCGACTCGCGCTTGGCCGGTTTTTTATTCAAATACTTTGTGCAACTAGACCATTTTTTCAGTTCTACCCCATAACAGAAGATACTGCGTGAAGAACAGTCACAACAACAATTCGGATATCTGTTAATCGACGATAAGGTGATTCTGTCGATGTAATTCCAGTTCGACCGGAGCGAATCTGTTTCGATCCCTTCTAAATTGTTTTGTTATGTAAATACTCAGCGGAGGACGAACAAAACTCCGAATCCGTGGTGGAAAGGGGAATATAAAAAGGAACTCAATAGGGCTGTCTGAGAACTCAAATTCTTATCTGGCCCATCATTCTCTGGCGTTGAGAGCCTCGCTGTAATGTGCCGTTTATTTTTTACGCCCAAACTCCTACTAATTGCTCTCTCTCTCGAGCGAATGTCGCGAGTTTGGCGCAGGGAACGGAATCGCTTACAATTGAAGGGGTTTCTGATGGGGTATTTCATAGACTTGTCTCTAACTTCTTCGTAACTCGTTCTTCAACGAAATTAACGCAGTATGTTGCTTAAATATGTAGTGAGGAACTTATTATATAGTATATACTTAGATAAGTTTGCCCGGAATCCTCTGTACGCGTCAAATGCATTTAGATCATACATAAATAAATAAAACTCATATTGTTCTTAAAAATGTAAGAAATAAGATAAATGAAATGTATAGTCCAATTCGTACTTGGTCGGTTTTTTTTTGTAAAATGATCCGCTTTCGATATGAAAATCTCGCACTACATTCGAGATGTTGTGAAATACAATAGTAACGAAAGTGGAACGCTTTCAAGAAAACCGCTGTAATTTTGCATGAAAAACTGGCGGGCCCTTACATCGCTTAATTTATGGCTTAATTTATCAGAACAAGCGGGCGAAAGAATGTGTATCTAACAAATTCAGAAGCATTCTCGGGAGGTGTTTTCGAAACTTTTCAATTCGTTTGTTTATTCGATACTGGTTTTATTCTAATTCCTTCTGTGAATTTATGGTTTACTAGCTGTGCCCGCGACTTCGTCCGCGTGAAATAGTTACTTTTGTTGAAGTTGATAAAAAGTAGCCTATGTTTTACCTTATATAATTAGCTATCTATTAGTGAAAGTCCCGTCAAAATCGGTTTAGCCATTCCGGAGATTAGCGGGAACAAACAGACAGACAGACAGACAAAAAATTATTAAATTGCTTTTTTGTTATTTGTACCCGATATACATTCATGCCCATTTAGTAAAAACTTGTTATTTTGACATTACAAACAGATACTTCAATTTTATTTATTTGTATAGATGTATAGATTATCAAACAGATTTTTAAATATTTCTCAAAATGTTGACTATGGTTAGTCAAAAATTTCTCAATTAAATTCAAATATTAAATCAAATTCAAATATTAATTCAAATATTTCTCAAAAATATGACTATGGTTAGTCAAAATTTTGAGAAATATTTAAAAATCTGTTTGATAATCCATCTATACAAATAAATAAAATTGAAGAATCTGTTTGTAATGTCAAAATAACAAGACAGCGTGTGTTTGTGGTTTACAGGAAAATTTGGCACTACGTCATTAAATATGTTTATAGATATTTAAAATTTTGCATTTGATATTGCAATTGGACTTTAAGAAAGGAATTTGCATTTCACATTGTAATTTGACTTTACATGATCCATACTAATATTATAAATGCGAAAGTAACTCTGTCTGTCTGTCGCGCTTTCGCGCCAAAACTACTGAACCGATTTAGATGAAATTTGGTATAGACATAATTTGAGTCCCAGGAAAGGACATAGGATAGCCTTTATCACAGAAATCACCCTTTAAGGGGGAGAAAAGGGGGGGTGGAAGTTTGTATGAGGAATCAATAAACGCTGAACCGATTTAGATGAAATTTGGTATGGATATAGTTTGAGTAGTGGGGAAGAATAAAGAACAGTCTTTATCCCCGAAATCATTCCTTATGGGTGTAAAAAAGGGGGGTTGTAAAGGGAGTTCCACGCGGACGAAGTCGCGGGCAAAAGCTAGTATTTAATAAAAAAAAAACTAGATTTTTATATAGCGTTCATAAATTTGTCATATGGAATTAAACAATCTCGTGTCACCGTGTTTGTTATCGAAATCCTCAGAAGCGGCTTGATAGATTTTTGTTTTTTTTTTCTGTCTGTCTGAGAATGAACCACTGTCAAATTAGAACTCAA
Organism: Schoenobius gigantellus; assembly: GCA_963935595.1. Classification (NCBI taxonomy): domain Eukaryota; kingdom Metazoa; phylum Arthropoda; class Insecta; order Lepidoptera; family Crambidae; genus Schoenobius; species Schoenobius gigantellus. The sequence goes on along the minus strand of OZ012544.1, from coordinate 5,075,883 downwards.
CTTCTTCGAGACGAAGAAATAGATATCATTTCTGTCTCATATTCCCGCGTATATGTACATAGTATATTATCGTGTTCCACGTAATATATAAAGCTAATACATTATGGCGAAGTCGTGAAGCCGTGGGAGGCGTGTTTTGCAAACAAATTTATCGCTTAATGTATCGGTCCGCCCGCAATGGCAGTGTTTGGATACTTACGTGGCGGAGCTAAATGTATTTATTTGTATATTTTCCATTTCCATGCGCGTGCATGCTAATCTTTTTGTCGTTTAATCGACGTCGCGATTTTGTGACTATCGAGTCAATTCTGTCGATGCTAAATTGATTATTTTATACTTCAAATAGCAGTTTATTCTGTTAAAATTTGGGATAAATAGTAGCTTATGTCCTATCTCAGGTCTCAAGCTATCTCTGTACGAAATATTTTAAAAATTGGTTCAGTCATTTGCAACATGCTTCAAAATGTACATATGAAATTCGAAAAACCAAAAATACATTGGTACATGACGATCTCGAACCTCGGACCTTCCGATTGGAAGGCAAGTGCCGAATCCACAGCATCAGCGACGCTCTTGCGATACTTATTCATAATACAACAATGCAAGCACTTTGTAGGCTTTGCGGTTCTGCCTTTCTATCTCTGGATGCGTTTACTGGAGATAGAATTTGACATTAGCTCCATATAAAAGACGTCATTTTATATGGAGCTAATGTCAAACACCTTTCGCTAGTGACCAAATCAACAGATACGAGTAGAATACTCAAACCGACGTTAAGCGTTAAAGTATAACAGATAGACAACATATAGCCTATGTTCTTCTTCAGTAGGATCAAGTAGTATAACAGGGTCAACAAGGTTACATGGGAATTTACTCTGTTAGTTTTCCAACTCGTATCTATGGCACCTTTTTACGCGTTACGTTTATGCTATGTGCTTATGCCCATCTTAAATAGCTGTCACCGGACGTCTAATTGCCTGGTAAACGGAGCTAGCGATCGAATTTATATCTTGGGTTAATTTCTACAGATTTGGAGTAGTGAAATTGTTTTCTTGTTGGAAAACAATGAAATTTTATTGATTAAATATATGTTCTCTTTAATCTACAATCGCTTGATGTTTTTTTTTATTAATACATTTTTGTGTATAGGCACAGTTTATTTGTATTGTACATACAGTTGGGAAACATTTTTCATGTCGGACGATACCGCCGGCCGCGTAGCTACTTACGCTATCAGTCGCAAATGTGGAAGGGTCGTCAAAAGCGAAAAATATCTGATTTGGTTTCAAGCGATAGGTTTTTGCATTAGCTAGCATACCATACAGAACATTCTTAAAAATCTCATTAACTACCTAAGTAAGGCTCAGTCATAGCAGTTTAGTTATCAGGATAATAGAAATGCAGATATCATGTTGATTTTGAGATGAAAACATTTCTATGCTCAAGAGAATGTATGTATAAAATGTATAGGAAATATACCGATCTTATCAATTTGGAATACTGCCAAAGGTTCTCAGATTTCTTCCTTTTTGCGGCGTTCGGCAGATACGCAGCCCACATTTAGTCTGATTGGCGTTCCTAATGATATTGTTCTGATTCTCGTGTTACCAATGTTTATTGATGACTACCGCGGTATAAGATTTCATGTTTTGTTTTAGTTCACAGAAATGGATTTCATTGGACGTTCGTTCGTCGCGAAAGTTTTAGGTGTCCATTACATTTGAATTAAATTAGCTATTAATATTTAAGCAGTTCTCCGTAATTTTGTAATGGTTCAATAGGAATTAGTCTAGGAATAAGTCTACTATCCAACGATACATAGACAATTTGATTTCAACTTATTTTATATGCACACAGTTCAGAGAGAATGAATCATAAGTACTTTGACAAAGTTAAAAAGAGTATCATCATCAAAAATAAATAAATCAGTACTACGGATCAGCCTCCCGATTCACAAATGTCGGATCACGGATTCCACTCGGAAAGTTACGTCCCGTCTCAAAATAGTGACAGGTATAGAGATTACGTGATTCGATTGTTTTCCAATTTCCAACAGTTCTGAATAACGGGGCAGATGAATAATAATAGACGCGGCAAGGGGCGCGACTCACGTTACACAAACGCTCCTAGCAGTTAAAAAATTCTGCGTGGATCACTTGTTGTTCGAACATGACGATTGATGCTTGGAAAATAGGAATATGACGTTTTGATTAAATTTATCGTGCTGAATAAAAATGTTTACTTCCATGGTGGCGTTCGGGACCGCGGTCCTGGTTCCGAATGCTGCACCAAAAATAAATATTAATTCCAAGAGGGCGTTCGAGACCGCGGTTCCGGGTGGTGATTTTGTAAGTAATTGATTGATCGGCAGTCATTATCAGACCAGATGACTCAATGAAGAAAAGCGGAACTATGTTTATTGGCTATGGGTACCTATTGGTTGATTTATTCAACAAACCGATGTTACTACAAAAAGTTTTTAAACACTGTCTTAGTTAGACACTGTTTAAACATGATGCTATCACTATCTATTCTTTACGAAAAAACTGAACCAGCGTCGTGTTTAAACTGTGTCTAACTTTAGACAGTGTTTAATTTTTTTTTGTAGTAACACCGTAAGTGTTTTAAAAATCTTTTTCAATCGAACAGAATTATCAAATCTATACGATGGCGGATTGCCGCTGAGTTACAAAATCACCCCCCAGCCCCCTTAGACAAGACGTACGAGTATTTCGATAATCGCTAACGCAATCGCTAGAAGGAAAATGTATGTGATTTGACATAAGCCCTCGCTCAGCTTTCGAGCGCAACTGTCAAATCTCATACATTGTCCATTTAGCGATCGCGTTAGCAATTATCGAAAGAAATCTTGTCTAAGGGGGCTGGTCCCAAAAGTCCGAAAACCCTAGACAACGAAGTTACCGTTTCAAACATTCCTCTGTTGATTTTATTTGATCGTTAAGTAATTTTGTAATTGCACTTAATTTGTATTATTTATGCTAACAAGAATGTGCCTATCTCTATAATCGCATTTGTATGATAGTCACGTAAATATCGACATACATTGCTTACTAGTTATTGCTGTCGTTTACTGGAGAACGTGGGAAACGTGGGTAACGTGAGGCGTAGCAAGCAATAATGTCGCATTAGCTCTTGCGCATTTGCGATTGCAGAAATGTAATCAGCAGCTGAGATTCGCATTGTTTTTGACAGCATCAAACTTATGTGATAGAAATAGTAGATTGTACAACAAGGGCATAAAAAGAGTCATTGTGGCCCGAGGCGATTTTATCCTATACAATCGTATAGTTAGTTGAGGGGTACATAAAATGACTTGTTTATGCTAGTGTTTTACACTCTGCTTTTCACTTCGATTGCGAGAAAATTTTACAATTACTTCAAAATATAAACGGAAATTTAATTAAAATTATATAATAACTTAAATATGTAACAATGTTGAAAAATTAAAGAACCTAAATAATAGCCATTTCCCGCCAGTAAACTTTTTTTTCAATTTTTACATGGCGATGGCTTAGGTACACATTTCATTTTGCCATGTAATAAATATAATTCGATGCGTTTTAATAATAACCGGTTACTATTTTTATCTGGTTTAATCACTTTTGAGGTAGAAAACACAAGACAAGACATTAAGTAATTTATTATTGCACGAGGGCAATAATAAATTACTTAAGGCGAGGTGCATAATCTGCTTTTCTTTCAAGTATTACCTATAAGAATAGTAGATAAAAAAACTCACGTCAAAAAACGTAAATAGAAGTGTAAGATTTTACGTATTGTACTTAGGATATTAAATAAGTAATACGTATTGTTTCCGTGACTGGTGCTTTATTTCGAGGTGATGAATCAAACATAAACTTCATAATATAAACAGTTTGACATATTTTTATATTAGGAGCTTTTATTGAAAAGAGGTAACAACACAACACAGCCCCCTCAATAAAAGCTTGCTCGTTAAACAAACTATAGATTTTTTAAGCCTTAAGGCATAACCTGTCTACAAACTTTTTAAATGCCATGGTACCTAAAGGCTTTGTACATACGTCAGCAATTTGTTCAGATGACCTGACATATTCTAATTTAATCACATTAGTTTTAACTTTCTCACGAACAAAGTGATAATGTATAATCTACATGTTTTAGCCTACCGTGTTTCCACTCATTATTGCAAACCGAAATAGTAGAATTGTTACTAAAACTTTTACGGGATTAAAACGCGTTTAGTACCTTATTTTGGCTCAGACGTTTCGGCCAGGTTTCACAGGCCGTGGTCACGGGCTGAATGTAGCAGCGATGTTACGCCTTAGTGTCCGATGAAGAATCTTCCTCCACCGTCACACTATTTCTCCAACTACCTCCGCACACAACACTAACAGTGTCCCTATTCCGTACGATAGCCGTATTCTGGAGGTTTACCGACTGCGAATTAAAAGGAGATTTTGTGTTTGCAAACACCGGATTCCACGCTGTTGACAGTTTAAATCCATCTTCCCGGTTGAAATTATTTAGATTTTTTCTGATTTCAATCGCTTTTCGTACTACTCTTGAATAAAAGTGACGATCAGTGGAAAGGACTTGCGTACGGTGAAATTCAATCCAGTGATTTGAGCCTTTTTCTAAAAGATGCTCCGCAATCGCCGATTTATTAGACTGGCGGTTTTTGACAGCGGCTATATGTTCTCTTATCCTTTCATGGATCGTTCTTTTTGTTTGGCCAATGTAAGAGCTGCCACAATTGCAGTCTATTTTGTACACCCCTGGTGTTTGTAAGGGCAAGACATCCTTCGGGGTGCCCACCATATTACTCACCTTTATGCCAGGACTATAGATTGTCGGTATAGAGTATTCACGCAATGCGTGGCAAAAATAAAGTACCAAACGCGTTTTAATCCCGTAAAAGTTTTAGTAATTTAAAATGCAACGCGAACGTTTAAAAGTGTATATAGTAGACTTGTTGTCTTCATAAAGAGTGACATTTGAAATATTTACACTGAGATGTAGACATATAAAGCGCAACCAACAGGCTTCACTAGCCGCTAAACTAAATGCTAAATATTCGGCTTCAGTACTAGATTTAGCTACTGAGGTTTGTTTCTTTGAAGTCCATGATACTGGACAACCGAACAGAAAAAAACACATAACCAGATGTCGACTTGCGATCAACTACATCCCCCGCCCAGTCGGCATCTACATAGCCACATATAATAGACTATTATTTTGGCATTTGTATGTCAGCTTATATGCTAATGTGCCCTTGACATACCTAAGTATTCTTTTAATCGCACCCCATAACTCATTACTGGCACATGACTGATATCGGCTAACAATATTAATTGCAACGCATAAGTCTGGTCGTGTACACAACATTACATATGTAAGGCAGCCAATAGCTTGTCTACACCTATTTTCAATTTGTTCGTTTTCAGAATTCTCCCTAATTAAAAGTCTATGATTGAAATTAATTTCAATAGGTGTACACGTAGCATTACAGTCGTACATATCAAATTTCTTGAGAACATTTTCTAGATATTTACATTGATCAAGAGTTATGCAGTCGTTATTCTTACTGAACACAATGCCCAAGTAATGGTGAACAATTCCTAAATCACGCATCCTAAAATTATTACCTAGAGTGTTTTTAAACTCTTCTACTTTATCCTCTGGTTTTCCAAATGAAAGAATATCATCAACAAAAAGTATTAAAAACAATAAATAATCATCAGAATTTTTAACATAAAGACAAGAATCATATTCACTATTTTTAAAATCTAACTTAACCATGAATTCGTGAAATTTCATGTTCCAACACTTTGGAGCACACTTTAAACCATAAAGTGACTTTTGTAATTTACAGACCTTATTATTTTCTACTTCAAAACCCTTTGGCAAAAAACATATAAATATCTTCTTGCACTTCACCATTAAGAAAAGCATTACACACACCCATTTGATGTACGATTTCAAACTTATTGTCAAAAATATTCTAATAGTAGTTAGACGAGCAACAGGACTATAAATCTCCTTAAATACCATATCTTTTTGTAGAAATCCATGAGCTATTAATCTCGCCTTGTATGTTTTGACATTTCCAAACTCATACCTTTTAAGTTTTCCTCTTTTAAGTCATCCCTTTTAAGTCTCATTTACTATTAATTATTTCTTTGTCTTTAGGTTTATCTACAATTACCCAAGTATTGTTTGCCTCAAGCGCATTAATTTCGGCTTTCATTGCTTCAAGCCACTCGTTAGCCTGTTCGCTGGAGATGGCTTCATTGTATGTGCGAGGTTCAATGAGATCCTCTTCACCAAAATAGCATTCATAGTCATTTAGGTAATTCGGCATATTAGTTCTAGATCTCAACCTATTAGACCAAACATTAGGTTCTGAGGGTGGTGTTCCATAGTCACTACCTAAATCGTGTGTTTCGGTTTGAGTGTGCGAGGGTCCCTGCTCATTGTCTAAAGAATCACATACCTGCTCATTTATTGTAGTATTTAGTATGTTACTATTTATTACTGACCCGCTTTCATCAGTATCATCATCACTATCAGTTGTCAGTGGGACTTGGTACGACTTGTGCGTTGATTCCTCAATCGAACTGTTATCTGGAATTGGCATAATATTACATAACACTTCTTCCATAGTCACTACCTAAATCGTGTGTTTCGGTTTGAGTGTGCGAGGGTCCCTGCTCATTGTCTAAAGAATCACATACCTGCTCATTTATTGTAGTATTTAGTATGTTACTATTTATTACTGACCCGCTTTCATCAGTATCATCATCACTATCAGTTGTCAGTGGGACTTGGTACGACTTGTGCGTTGATTCCTCAATCGAACTGTTATCTGGAATTGGCATAATATTACATAACACTTCTACCTTATTATGTTATTATGTTATGTCTTTAAAATATACGCGAAATCCTTTCGTTTCTTCCCCGTACCGAACAAAAATTCCCACCCTACTTTTTGGATCCAGCTTTTGCCTCTTTTGTTTTGGTATCAAAGCAGCTACCTTAATACCATACTCCTTTAGAGTCTTAATGTCGAAAAGCTTACTATTGTTAAACCACAGTTGAGCTGAAGTTTTATTTGGGACTCTAGTTGGACCAGTGTTATTAATTACATAGACAGCAGTATTTACTGCCTCAGCCCAAAATTCCTTACCTAATTTCTCGCGCTGCTTCAGTCAAAGTCCTCATCTCTCGTTCAGCTCTTCCATTCTGTTCAGGAGTATATACAACAGACTTTTGGTGTTGAATGCCATATTTACAAAGAAGTTTACCTACACTACTGTTGACAAATTCCAGACCATTGTCTGTTGTTAGCGTCTTAATGTTCATAGCGATGATATTATTTACATGAGCTATGAATTTGCTGAGATAATTAACAACTTCATTCTTGTGTTTTAAATAATAGACAAACCTGTAATCGGAGTAATCGTCTTTCAATAATAAAAAGTATTTAGCTCCTCCCAGTGATTCGGTTTCAAAAGGGCCACACAAATCTGAATAAATATGCTCGCATGGATGACAAGCTCTACTGGAGCTTGGTGGAAACGAGATCTTCTGTTGTTTGTTAATTATGCAGTCACGACATTTTTTATCATTATTATTTGTAAAAGTAATATGTAAATTTTTCAAAAAACTTCTGACATTTTCAATGTTTTGATGTGCCAAACATTTATGCCAATCTGTCAGAGAGAGAGTGACATGACATTCTTTGCGGCCAGTATTTTTGTTAAAAGGTTTTACCAAAAGTTTAAATAAATTACCACTTCTTTCAGCCAAAACGCGTACGGTATTATCGCTATCTATAATTTTACAGTAGTTTTTACACGATTTAAGAAAAAAACCTTTATCTAAAACTCTACTTACAGAAAAGAGATTAACCTTAAGCTCGGGAACATACAGTACGTTCGACAACACGGTTTTCATAAAAACAACAGTACCACAACCCTGAACGCCTAGTTTAGCACCATTTCCGATTTTGACGCCCCGGCATTGAGTTTCTACGATGGCTGTAAATAGACTGCGATCCCAACACATATGATCACTAGCGCCGCTATCTACGATCCAGTCTTCCAAAGTACCAGCTATAAAGGCGTTAGCAACTGCTGACGTTTTCGTCTTCCTCTCAGCTTTATTTTTCCGGAACCAACACCTTGACATCACATGCCCGGTCTTCTTACAGTATTCACACACAAGTTTCCTTCTCTCTGCACAATCACGGATGTGGTGAAAACCGTGACAATATCCACAGTTTCGACGTGTGCTGTTTTGTTCGGTACTGCCTTGAGCTTGTAGAGCTTCTGGTTGCTCCCTGCGTGAGACTCTTCCTTCCTCAATTGTCAGCCTTGAAGTCAGCTCTGCAAGACTTTGATTAGCAGAAGATTCAAATGAAGTTACAAAGTGTTTGTATGTTTCGAGCAAACTCATTAGAATCTTTGTAACAACCATTGTCTCTGAGATTTTCTCTCCTGCATTTTTAAGGAGCATTGCGATTTCTTCTATCTCAGAGAGAAACGACACAACATTATTGGAAAATTTCAAGGAGAAGAATTTTTCAAGTAATACGTGCTTATGAGTTTCAGTAAGGGGTTCGTATATAGATTTAAGCTTTTGCCAAATTTCGTAAGCAGTTTCACAAGTAAGAACGTACGATATTTGTTTCTGATCTAACCTGCTCACGATGATCTCCTGCGCTTTGCAGTCATGCTCTGCCCATAGTTTTTCATCTTCGCATTTCGATGGCTTAACATTTTGAAGCACTGAATAGACGCCTTTAGCTTTGAGCTTGATAATAGTAGAGAACTTAAATACTGACCAATTTTGCCCGTTCGAAACCACTTTTTCGGAATCCATTCTTTGTTCTTAAATTCCCGAATCACGTATTTAATTAAATTTGCCGTTTACTTTTAGCCCATAACCACTTAGGATATTAAATAAGTAATACGTATTGTTTCCGTGACTGGTGCTTTATTTCGAGGTGATGAATCAAACATAAACTTCACAATATAAACAGTTTGACATATTTTTATATTAGGAGCTTTTATTGTAAAGAGGTGACAACACAGCAGTGATTTTAAGGGTAAAAGGTTTTCTATAACACTGTCGGGTTCATTTAAAATGTGTTCCGGAGTTAATAAGTCGCTAGATGATTCCATTTTAATTCTTAATACGAAGCACTCAAAATAAGACAGTATCACACTTCAACGATTCCAAAAATATTGTCACGCAAAATTATTAAAGTTTCCGCTAATTTACATTTTTAAATCAGAGTTGGCAGTCATTATTTTTTAAATTTGGAACAAGTAGTATAGAAACGTATATAAACTAAGAAAGTATCGATATCCGCTGGCTGAATAGATAACTATTCCATTGAGATTGGTAACTTCTTTGTGCGATTAAAAAAAACAAAACTGTGCAATAATGAAATTTCATACATTTTTATTGCAGTCATTATTTTTTAAATTTGGAACAAGTAGTATAGAAACGTATATAAACTAAGAAAGTATCGATATCCGCTGGCTGAATAGATAACTATTCCATTGAGATTGGTAACTTCTTTGTGCGATTAAAAAAAACAAAACTGTGCAATAATGAAATTTCATACATTTTTATTGCTCCAGAGCACTAAAGACTCGCTTTGTGCTCAGTTTTCAGTGTGATTATGATGAAATTAAAGCATAGTTGGAAGAAAAATATATTTATTGGTTGAAAAAAAGTTGAAGTGTGGAAAGTGGGAACTCGCCCAAATGTCTCGGCGGAAATACCACGGGTAAAGTCAAGTCGACCAAAATATTGAATTACATTTGTTTATGCACTGAAACGATAAGATGAAATAACTAACAATGTAAAAAAGAGCATCAATACAACTAGTAAAATGTTTAAATAGCTTTTGGTGATTGAGAATACTTTTATTTGTAGGATATTTTATTTTTCCCCGATCAAATCTAACTCAATGTTTTAAAAAATATTGACAACCTTAAGGCCCGAAAAATTGGAATAACTATAACATGTATAAAATTTATACTGTAAAGTCAGCTTCAAAAGAAGATAAGCATTTTAGTACCATGTCGCATGAATTATTGACAATGCAATATAGGTGTATGTAACCATACTAAATAAAATGAATAGTTGGTGTGACACGCTACTAAAATATCCTCTACTTCTGAGGCCGACCGTAAATTTATTGTCAGATAACCCATTTTAGCATTTTAGCATGTCAGTTACTTGTTAATTAGACGCCATCTTTCTTATTTATCCTAGTATTAAGTCTGTTATACCGTCAAATTCGACGGTATAAAACCTACTCTCGAATGACGGCTTTATTCTCAGTATGTATAAGTATTTGGTGAAATTCATATTGACTTACCTGAGAGTGACTCATCATGACGTGACGTGACGTTATCCTTGGTATGAAACTTGTCTGACTTTGGTGAAATCGGGCCTTAATGTGAGAAATAATTTTCACCAGAAGAAAAGGTTGGTAGAAAAAGCTGGAAGCGTGACGCATGGAACCGCAATGACGTCGCGTGATGCGAGGGAAATCCATTACAGTTGGACGCAGTTTGACGTGTTGGAGCAAGTTCGGAGTGGCGAGCGTGTGGGGAACTGTTGGCGGAGCCCGAAATTCGCAAAGCTCTATATTTAGCCTCCATTAATGATAATGACGAATTCGCGGTAGGTACTAGAGTTGTGTAACTCAGGAGTGATTGATTCAAAAGATATAATCTGATGCAAGGAGTGATTATATCAGTATATCACTTTAGTTTAAAATATATCAGTATCTCAGTAACTCTTTCACTCGCCTGAGATGTCCGAGAGCATTAAAACTGCATTGAATCAGTAGGTAATTCAGAAACTCTTCTCTTCGCTCAGCAGGGTGATATCAGGTGACTGATTTTTAAATTCACATCAATATGAAGAAAATTATTCGAAGTATATATAAATGCAAATTAATTATAAATCTCTTTATGAATGCTAAGCTCCAAATAATAAATATGTTAATAAAAATTTTAACAAATTTACAGACACAAACCACACATTCACTATCCCACTGACAAAATAGAGAAACACTGAGTCACTGAGTAAATGATCTAGTTTCTCAAGCATCAATGCCTTGACATGAATTATTCAACTGAGCTAAAGAGTTAGTGATATAAAATAGTGATATATATTAGCAGCTCCAAAAGACACATATCTCTTTTTATATATCTCTTTTTAAACCTTATGTGGTGGAATGTGTATTCTTATGTTATTATTTTTCGTGTTTCTGAAGCCAGCATTTGTAATATGTCGCTAGTAAATTGAAATCGCTAGTAAATCTAAATCTTAACTAAATAGAAATATCTATTTAGTTAAGATTTAGTCAGTACACTGACCCTGTTGTTATAATCTCTTCACACCTGCTAGGATTGACTGGCGATCTTTTAGATGTGTCCCCGCCCTTGCAAATATACCTATTTGTGTTTATTTTTATATTTACGAGTAAGTGTAATATATCTGTATAGTATAGATATAAGTCTCAGAATTACATGGTACATCTCCGATAACTTGTACCAACCAAATTTTATCCAATCGAAAGTGGAAACTAAATATGACCCGGATCGTACGTACACAGGGACTAGTTTCAATGTATAGCGACCACAGATTAAATATTTTTATACACTGGAATAGAACATTTTTTGGTCTCTGATGCCTTTATATTTTGCCATTTATTCCTATCATGTGATGTAGAATAATGTTGAAATAATGTCGTGTAATCTGAATGTAGTAATTGTGGGTCGTTACTCGTGGTCACACTACTTTACCCCACTGGAAGGCCTTCGAGGAAATGTATAGCGAGGTGCTATATCCTTTGATATAGCAATTCGTTGCATTCATGCTTAACCTTTTTATATTTCTCATTATTTCATTCTGTTCTCCCGTCACTCAATTACCGATATCAAGACGTTCGAAAGCCGCCACGCCACATTCTAATGAAAGAGAATATTTTATCATCAATACGTTTATATATTAAAACAATATTGAGTTCGACATGTTCTATCTTAATAAAATTTAGACACTTAAATGCAAGTTTTCCACCTTGGTCATTTTTTAATATGTTTCTATTTTTTTACAATAGTAATTTATTTGTTATAGAGCGCATTTTTATCGAAATGTAATTGTAACTCAAATAAAAACAGAGACGGTATATCTGGTGCCTCATTTTTTGACCCATACTGGCCCTAATTATTCTACCACTAGGCCACCATACGACGTTACACTGGCGACCAACGTGGGGCGCTAGTGTAACGTGGTTTTAATTACACTTGTGAAGATTGGATGCCCTACGATGGAAGTTACCCTATGCATTACCTGGAGTCGGGCGCGAGAGTAGTGGTATCTCATTGTGAACCCTTCTACATGCGCTCTTAGGGGCAGGGAGAGCACCGGGGGGTTTTAGTGGGTAGGCCTGGCACTCTGCTGAGAGAGCCAACATTCTCGCCGTCTAGCCAACGGCGGGTATGGTGCGGTTACGCCTTTTTTTATTTATTTATTTAATACTTTATTGCACAAAATAAAACAGTACAATTGACCGACTTAATGCCTTATGGCATTCTCTACCAGTCAACCGTGAAGGTAGGGTAGAAAATCTCGAGGCGGCCTTTCCCCCTAAGAAATATAAAAGATTACCTGGAGCAATTAGCCTAGCTCGATAAGTCCCATCCTCGTGGAAGAAATCAATAGAAAAATTCAACTCGACTGGGCAGCGTTTGGGATGCTACGCAGCATATTCTCGGCCCATCTATCACAGCCTCTCAATACGATACTTAAACGTGGCCGCTCATAATGGACTTGGTAAGAAGGGTTAAGATTACTCAAAGGAGATTGCCTATGTTCCGCTTTTCTCTACGTGATCGAATCAGAAATAATGAGATCTATAGAACGAGTAACATGGCCAAAATAATTAGGAATCTCAAGTGGCAGTGGGCAAGACACAGTGCCCGCAGGACTGCTGGTTGTTGGGCGGTCTTCAAGTGGCGGTCACCTAGAGACGCAGCGTTGATGTGCACTCCACAAGTTGGACCGACGATCTATTGAAGGTCTCGAGAAGTCGCTGGATGCGAGAGGCGCAGTACCTTGGGATATTCTTGGGGAGGCCTATGATTATGATGATGATCTCACTGGGCTCCTCTGGGACTTTTGCACTGCTCACACAATTGGGATGATGACTGAATTCAAATTTTTACGTCTCGTCATTAAATATTAAAATACCGTGGAAAAAGATGCAGTCCTGTGAAATTAGAATTAAAATCGGCTTAGAAATACATTAGATACAAGCATTTTAAGTTGTTAATTTGAAGGCGATTAGACAGAGAGATCCGACATCAACCGTGACGTCACTGTTGAGTACGGCCATATAAACGCCATGTAAATTGCCGTTTTGCTAGAAAGAGATGGAGAAAAATCTTTAATAGCTTATATCTTGGTTGTTTTTATAGTTATTCGAAAACCGATTTTTTCTTTCTGTTTATTATATGAATGAGCTTCTATTAAAGCAAAAAAATTTTTTTAGTCATCTAGCCAATTGTGATGATGACTGAATGCTACTTTTCACGTCTCGTCATAAAATATTAAAATACCATAGAAAAAGATGCAATCCTGTGAAATTAGAATTCAAATCGGCTTAGAAATACATTAGACACAAGCATTTTGAGTTGTTAATTTGGAAGCGATTAGACAGAGAGATCCGACATCAACCGTGACGTCATTGTTGAGTACGGCGATATAAACTCCATGTAAATTGCCGTTTTGCCAGAAAGAGATGGAGAAAAATCTTTAATAGCTTTATCTTGGTTGTTTTTATAGTTATCCGAAACCTGATTTTTTCTTTCTGTTTATTATATGAATGAGCTTCTATTAAAGCAAAAAAAAACATCTAGCCTATTGCATCAAGTGGATAAAAACGTTCGCTTGGTTTTATTGATCGAACTATGCGGTCAAAGCATCTGGCCAAGGGGGTTTGAGAATATAACCATTTTTGACAAGCCTACCATGTCATTTTCATGCGGATAAATGATTGCTAAGATAAGTACAATGTTGCCTGCACTGTGAAAAAGTTATCAGATCTCACTGAGAGCTAAGCTCCATACGAGTTCGATAGACATTGTGTGACCTCTTTGCTCCAATAATGACATCTTTTCTTGCGAGGGTACTCTGTAATTAATGGTCTGAGAAAGTTTTTGTGAGATCTTGAAAGCCGGATCCCATCCATGACTATCGCTGTGTAAGTGTTGCAAGTTTCTTTGATCATTAGACACATAACGATTATCAGGATTTTAACTACAGCGATCGCCGAATTTATGTCAAAGAGTACGTGTTTCGGAATCGAACCTTCACAGTGATTAAAAAGCTTCACCAATTCAAGCTGTGTAAAATTAAAATTAATTTTCATTAATTTATTCATATGCCAAAGATGTATTGTTATTAAACATGCTATTAATTTATGAAGCAATGTAATATGGCATAAGAACCACGACTCTCGGGTCGACTTTATGAATAGTTGTTGTGCAATGATATTGTTTTGTTGAACTTATATTTTATCCCGCAAATTTTAAGGCGCATAGTGCTCCCAATGACCTTGCGTCGATCGTCCCGCACTGATTACATAGGAGTGAGTGAGTGAGAGCGAGGGGAATATTTAAGCAAACCTTTACGCGTAAGATGAATTATTTCAATAAAATATTAATAAAGGCGAATAAGAAAAATCTAAAAAGACCATCCCCTAGAATATTGTTCACTTTATTTATTGAAATCGAAAGTATATGATTTAACTTAATATTTACGAAGCGATTAGGTTTACAGTTTTAAAATCGAGGCATGTTTGGGTCACATTTTAACCAAGTTTTAATTAATTTATCAAAAAATTAAGAAGACAATCCTCTAAAGAATGCGTTGAATAATAACATATCTTTTTTAAAGATTTTTTTATTCAATATTTATGAAGAGAACCGGTTTTTTCTGCAGTGATTTTTTATGATTGACGTTACTATGCGCCTTAATAATATGGACGTGTATAATTTATAAAACATGTTATTTCTGAACAATTTCTAACAAAGCAATCAATTCAAATTGTAAACCGTTTATTCGAATTGGATTATAACACAATCACTTATGCACATCAAAAAAGCTACGCCAATGGTTCACAAGTCTACCTTGTACTGGAGAACACAAGCAAGAAACCAGCAAAGGCTATTTTATTTTCTCTTCCTGTATTGTTACAGTGTGGTCAATTAGAAGCAGGCTTCAGAGCAAAAAGGTTGGGCTCATCATCCAAACTAACATCAGATAATTGCCAGTTTACATTATACATTTTCCCAACATCAGACTTTATTAAAATATTATTAAAAGATACCATCAGGTGTGGAGCTGACCTCACGTCCAACTGTTTCTTTATTAGGTAGTGTTGATTTTAATTAGTTTTTAAAGTGAATTGATTGGTCTATTGTGTTTATAGCAATGTATTTATAATATTTTACATCATGCCCCATAAAGGATCTGACAAGTTTTCGGAGTCTCGTTTTCAAACTTTGCGTCTTGTAGGTATTTGGATTATGTATGAGTATGTAAGACTACACTTGCTGTAAGATTCAATGTATACAAGTATACAAGGTGTTTGGCCAATACCCCATAAGCCAAAACCTATTCCTTGTTAATATAGTTATATAAAATTTATGGCGTCATTGAAAATTCGAAATTGTAAAATTAATTTTCTAATTCCCCATAAGTTTTATTCACAGACCCAACTTTTGTATGGAGGATTTCAAAATTAATTTTACAATTTCGAATTTTCAATGACGCCATAACTTTTATGACTGTTAACATGGGTAGATTTTGGCTTGATAGTGTATTAACTAAGCGAGGTGTATACATTAAAAAGTTGAAAATATGCTGAGAAGCAGTATACACGGTGTTTCATAATAACCAATAAATAATCAATGCGTTATCTAAAACTAATTATTAAAATGTGTTTACACGTAATGTCATTCAACCCAAAATTTTCATGTATATCATAGTATTATCATCATGTCTATGATTTATATGAAAATTTTGGGTTGAATGACATTACGGGTAAACACAATTTAATAATTAGTTTTAGATAACGCATTGATTTATTTATTTGTTATTATGAAACGCCGTGTATAATACTAATCTCTTTAAACCTATCTCTTTAGAGAAGTGCGTCAACTTAGTTTATAAATTGCTTTCACTGCACGTTTTTGTAAATATAATTTTGCATTAATAATACATATAAATGTTCATGACCCAAAAAGCTCCAAACGCAAATAGCTCCGACCGAGACTTAATTTAAAGACCCTTAGGGCCAATTTTTTTTAAATCTACATAGTCAACTTCAACATATTTTTTTACAGATTTAAGGTATTACAGAAATGCATATAATTATGATATTAATTCCATCATGATACCTCCAAGCGTCGCTGATGAAACGGTTTTTATAGATTAAGAGACTGACTACGATTTCAGGTTCCATTTTACCTTTTGAAGCTCGCATCTCTAAAAGCTAATAATCGTCAAACTCGACCAAAACCATTAAATTGCAAAGGTTTAGCAAAGGTTTCAATCGCACAGCTTTCATCAAGTTCAAAACTTAATATAATTGAAATATACCCACTTCTATACCTTCACTGAGAAACTGGTTAACTAAATAATTAGCTTAGCTTAGCTTTTAGTTACTCGAAACCGTGCCACTGGCTTCCCTGCTTATTATGTAAATGACTCGGTAATGGCCCGCTAACTTCGGTAAAGGGCAAATTAAGTCCGATGGAACTCGAGTTGCCGATGAGATTAAGGAGACAGATATCAATCATTCAAAATTTAAACTCAAACGTTGTTTCTAGTTTCGACATGTTTGTGTGCGTATGCGGTTAGTTTTTTGAGGTTATCTGTTTAACTCAAGATGGTTAATGTCCGTTGATAGGTTGGCGTGACCGAATATCGTTTGGGAGGACATCATTATTCTTACCATAATTTTTAGCCATAATACCGCTTATTCGGTTAGGGACAGATTCTGGTTTGGGCAGATTCTTGATACTGCAGATTCTTTTTTTGGTAGATTTGTTTTACAGCATAAGTAACATGATCAACATAAATAACATAATTTATGTCAAGTGATTGTTTGAAGTCAAACTCAAATTACAGCGCCTATCTCCCAACAAATATGGATATGATTTTAAGTTTATCTCTAGTAGCTTCGTGTTCGGCTTTATTGAGGTTAAAGCCAACTATAAAACGGTCCGTGTTAAATTAAGCAATCAACGATTTGACGATTAAAATTACCCCAACTGGTCCAACCGCACATTCGCGAAATGTATCTGCCCATCAGAAACCCGCTCAGCCAAAAAGTTGTTTACATATCCATCCATCACCCTGATCGGATGGTGACGAAGTAATTAAAATATCTTTTGTTTTAATAAAACCGCCCCCATTTTGTGGACACAATGCCTTTGTTACGGCTAATGGGTTCTGTAATGCCTGAACACAGATTGTGTTTTTTAAATATCTGACTAATGAATCGGCAAATTGCAAGTTCGCTCGGGCCAATTACTGAGTTTGTTATGGCTGAAAGGAGCTGAATTTTAATTGATTGTCCGACATCCTAGTGTTTGTATTTAATTAATTGTTAAAGGTGAATGTTTGATGCTGTTTCGTGTTGATCAGTCACGTAAAAAGTAAGCAAGTGCAAGAGTATTTTTAAGTTTTGAAATCAACTTCGTTATTCTTTCCAAAAGCTGCTTATTAATAAAAACACCATGGACAGACATTTCACAGTAATAACAAATAAAAATAACACAGCAAATCAACTACACAAGCAAATCAACAATAACAAGAAAGTAGCAAATTATAAGAGGGAGACTCTGTACCAGGGTCGTTTGCATGGGTACTTCCGTCTTACCTGCCGCAAAGCAGCAGTGTTTACATTGCCATGTTCCGGTTTGAAGGGTAAGATACAGGGTACCGCGACTTTACATCTGATGTCACAAGTTGGCAACGTACACTGTGGTTCTTGTGGGGGTTGCAGTTTTGTTGCGAATCCCATAGGCGCCACATGTATTATAGGCAACTGTTACCAGTTAACATCAGGTGGGCAGTTTGCTTGTTTGCCAATTTAATAGCAATAAAAAAACTTCGAGCTCTGATTGACCAATGCGCCACGCTAACTGCAAGCAAATTTTTAAAATGTCGGATGGGAGCTCGGAGTAGGAGTTTATCCGGACTCCGGGCACGGTGTCGTCACGGGCAACGTCACTCAGAGCACTGTGTAGCCACCAATACTGATGAGCGGTTAGGTTCGTGGAGAATGTAAGGAAGAATAATTATCACTGTGGTGCTACTGTGCCGGAACTGTGACTTCACTGATAGCTTTAAAGGTGCGCCACGTGTTTACGCCGATCATGTGGCGTGATGTTTCTATCCAATCTGTAATGGCCAGTACACACTTTGTTTAGTGTTTAGTGCGAGTGCCTTGTTTAGTGTTAAGTGTTTAGTAAAAAACACGTTCGGACAGCTTCTGTTTAGTGTTAAGTGTTTAGTAAAATTAAATGTTAAATGTTTAGTGTTTAGCGAATAGGAACGCGTTCTATTTTTTCTGCGAGTCCCCTTCTGCTCTCCCGCCTTCACCCCTCACTTGCAGCTAAACACTCACTAAACACGTCTGGACAGATCTGTTTAGTGTTTAGTTCATATAATATAATGAACAAATAAACTAAACACCGTTTACTAAACAGTGTAGGGACAGCACCTACTAATCACATAACACAAAACAGTCTACTAAACACTAAGCACTTAACTAAACAAAGTGTATACCGGCCATTAACCTTCCTATACTCGCGCATTGGTCTGTGAGACCGACGAAACACTTTTTTCAACTTATTTCTTTTCTCAAAAAAGCTGACGAGTTGAGGTTTTTGCTAGCTGCCAGATTTGTTATTAATATCATTTTAGTGCACAACGTGCATTTGTGCATGATGCACGACTGGGTGTATTTGGCTTCAGTTGGTCCATGAAACCGACGTGAGTATAGGCGTAACTTTTTATGTAAATATGAAATTTCTACATTATCACTTACTTAGTGTTTTTTGCGTGATTTGTTATGCGTTGATGTATACTTTGACCAATTTTATTCATTATAGGTTAGACTTTACATCAAGATTGGGCGAAGAGCAAATCAAACGACTGTCGGAGGAAAAATTTTCTGACTCTGATTATGATGATGAAAATGACAGTTATGTGGAAGATTTTGTTGAGAGATTGGAAGAAACATACGATACCGAGCAAAAGGGTGATTAAGAAGAAGCTGACGAAGAAGTTCAAAGATCGTCAAAGAGGAAGATCGTCAAAGGCCTAGAGAGTTTTACATCGAAAGGGATGGATGGACAAGATGGAACAAGACTCCTGCCTCCAAAATGTGCGAGACATATAACGTTGCTCTAGGCACGAATAGATGGCCCATGGTAGTTTAATATAGCCTGAAGAAAATTAGTCGCAGGATCTTTCTTGAAGTTTTGTCCTACGATCTCCTCAACTCCTAACTCCAACGTCAAGTTCTCAGCACATCCTTGCCTAGAACAATCAAGCTGAGGCTCACCGAAATATATCGATTGGATGGTCCCGAGTCTGCGGCAACATCTAACAATAATAAAATTGGTCGCTGTGGATACTGTTCCTCAAAAAAAGACCGTAAAATGCGCTACAACTGTGCCAACTGCAAAATACACTTTTGTTTGGAACATGCTATTATGGTATGCTCTAGCTGTTATGGTAAGGCTGATAACTAAGTCTACTTATGATTGAAATGTCGTTTGATAAATATTTTCAATATTTAAAAGGTTTTTTTTTTTGTTTTTTTTTAATGAAAAATGTTTTTGTTTTGTTTTTGTAGTACCTAAGAAAAAGCATGCAATTTTGAAGGCTGTTTTGTGAAAGACTGATAGACAGTTGAATAATTAATAATAAAGTTCTTGCATACCACAATGTTTTTATTATATCCTATAATTTTAAAATAAAATAATATCTATGTAGGTTTTCTTAGAAAAAGAATATGAAACAGGACTCCAAATATTCGGTCCGTGACACCGCGCGCGGGTATAGCTGTTACAAAAAATGGCGCGGGTATACGAAGGTTAAGCAACACCGATAAACACGCTCGCGAGCTTTGGCCGGAAAAGACACGTGCTGCGTGGAGTGATGTTTCGTCGGTAAAGCAGCGACGATTAGTTAGTCAATGTGGTGTATTGAAGTGAGTTTTGTGTGCGTTATTATCATAGTACTACTATTTTTGTATTTAAGTACTATTGAATATGTTAAACTACTAGCTAGGTACCTTTTTATACAATTCTGTACTTTTTTGATAATATACATATATTCTTATTACTT
Organism: Schoenobius gigantellus; assembly: GCA_963935595.1. Classification (NCBI taxonomy): domain Eukaryota; kingdom Metazoa; phylum Arthropoda; class Insecta; order Lepidoptera; family Crambidae; genus Schoenobius; species Schoenobius gigantellus. Next base: position 5,055,420 of record OZ012544.1, on the reverse strand, counting down.
TGGATTTATGTTTTGTTTTATTTCGAAATGTTATTATACTTTTATTTGTCACAAAAAAGGCTTGCTTTTAATTTTGCATTCCTTTTTATTACTTATTTTTATCAGTAACCGTTTATATTTAATGATTAGTTATAATTTCGAGTATACTCTATCACTTCACAGATTTGATGGCAGTAGGCTCCCATAGTCGGCTTTTAAGACATCCACGAAAGGAAAGGATTAAGCGACGTTACAAGCACAATTTTCGAATCTCTAAACACATTATTGTGTTCTCTCGGACCCTTATTTTCGGAAAGGTTGTATCAAAGCAAAAATGTGAGCAATAAAATCACTCCGCTCTCGTTTGAAGCAACCAATTATTCAACATACCCGTCAAAGGTTAGAAATTTGGACATTATAATATAAATTCGTTAATGAGAATAAATAATTCCTATTTGCACGACCCGTTTTTGCGTTTCACGCGGACAGTCCGCCAGTTTTCATATTTATAGCAACCACTCGCGGCTCTATTCACGTGGATAACTCATTATTGGCTGTACTGATTTTGCCTGCGGAGCTAAAAAGGCCGATTTCGCAGAATCCTTATATGATCATAGTATGATTCGTGTTGAATTGAGTGCAATTCATAATAGGCAAATTATATGTGACAGCTTTGTATGTAAAATGGTCTCAATTGACACTAAAGCAATGCCTAATTTGTGAACAAATAAATCGTGCACAGTACCATATTACCATCGCTTCACCATTTCATTACCATAGATAGTAAGCTTATATTTTATAACTTATTATGTACTTATTAGTGTAATTTGAGAAAATTGTAAGTTATAAAACTTATACTTTTTTTATAATTTAGATGGTAGACTGAAGTCACGCGTAAGCGGTCTACTATCTACAGTCTACCATCTTTTTTATAAGTGTACATCCCGTACATTTAAGTGATCCTTCGAGCCGGATATGAACCAGTGACCTATGGATTTTAACACTCTGAATGGCTACCGAGCATCTAGTGGCCTATTTTGAATTGGTTGTTTGATTTCGCAAACATCACATGCGACTTTGCTCGACGCCATCACTGGCTTGCCCGTTGGCCAAAGCCGCTTGCGACACGATTTGTAAAGAAACGCCGAAAAAAAATTGCACTAACTTGTATTTGGTTGCTACAGCTCAGAATCGCCAGCCAATAGTAGCTGTAAAGGGGTCTCATTCACGAGTTAGAACGAAAATCCGATGAATTGATGTAATGTAAAACAATATTGTTGGTAGCTGTGGCTACGGGTTACGGGTACTTTCCGGTTTGCATCTCTTTCTCACTCTCTCAAGAAATAATTTTAAACATAAAACATTATGAGGGTAATAAAAAGCTAATGAACCTTTATTGTGCGCTCATACATAACGGGGTAAATTTGCAAAAAAGTAGTATGAAATATATTCAATATGCCTCGTACCATTGAATCGGGTTAAGGAGATAACAACAGGGAGATACACTAGTTGGAATGGAGCCAAGCCTTTTCCCACAGTGAATCCCCATGAATTTATGATGGAGGAACAAAGCGTATCCCGTTGTGTATGTTGTAATATTTCGTGCCCGTAATACCGTTATCTCTTTCTGCATGGAAATCATTGATATTTTTAAGCGTGTCTGTGTAGCTGGTTTGGACAAAATATCATCTGGCTTTAGTGTTCAACCTGAAGTTAGTTTTTTTTCACTTATACCAATGTGCTATCATTAATGGCATTTTGAAATGACTTTAACACTCTTAAGTTAAAACATAATATCGAGTGGACTGTCTCCTACCTCTCTAGCTCAGTGCAGGTTAATGGGTAAAATGGCGTCTCTTACGCTGATCATCAGAGAACTCTGCGAGCAAGTGAGCTTGCTTGAGTCCCGACAGGCAAACGGAATTTCTATACACCGTTCGTTAACGAAATTCGATTAGTATATTCATTTTCTTTCCTAAAACGGAAAAAGGTCAAGCACCTTTCCTTTTGTTAAGAGCCTGGCAATAAGGTATGTGGGGAAACTACTGAAAACCCCTCTGATATTCTCTCCCCACCATTATCATAGGAGGTATTGGACTTGCGCACTATGAGAGTCTTCCTAGTGATGATTGGAAGTCTGCTGCGTGACCTCACCCGGGATATTTAGCTAGATTTCCGCTCTTCTTCCTAAAAGCATGCCTGCCGGGGACCGAGTGCCGACTGTTGCCCACCCAGTGGTTAGCTGACTTCGCTAACTCGGTGCACGGACCGCAATGGGGCGACGCAGGACACTTGAGGACACCCGCTTTGTGCCGAGCTTGGCCACAACGGAAACCGACTGGTGACGTTGACTAGAAACGGACTGATGTGGTTCACTTTGAGGTACCAGTAGCAAGCCCAATGGCAAAAGCCTTACCCTAACAGGAATTATTATACAGTCTTACTTTTTATGATATGGTCCTAGCGGTAGCGATGTGAATTCTACCCAGAACAGTCCCTATGAATCTCCGTGCAACCCCCTAATCGGGCTAATGTTGCCGCAACTTCTACCGTCGACGAGGCTCGTCAGGATATCCACGCTCCTCACAGTTCTAATATATTCATTTCCTCGCTGAACATTATATATTTGTGAATAAGAAACTTTTCCCCAGGCTAATTTAATTATCCAATTACAAAACAGACTTGACGCTACAGAAAATGTTGAGCCCAATAATTATTAAGTTTACGGGTTCCTAAGGGCGCAGTGTTACCTTCAATTTATATTTAGTATCGGAGTTTGGAAGGGACATTTGAGTTTGGATCCGAAGGCGAACTTATATTACGGCGTTACACCGACCGTTTTATTTGTATACGGACTATAGTTTAGATTAATTTGGAAACGATATTTAAGGACCTTTAACCCTTACGGAGGCGAGTGAAAATTTACTCTTGGAAATGCCGCAGGCTGTGCCCACCATTTCGAATTCATTGATATCTGTACATTGTAAGTAGAGCCGTGATAAGAATAGCAGTAACATTGATAAGAATAGCGGTAACATTGAATCAAATTAAAATAAAATAATATCAAAATCGAATTAAAATTAAATTAAGATCAAATCCAAATCAATACATCACGATCATCTCTTAACTTGTAGCGAAAAGTAAATACATTGAAAGGTCAGAAAATTCATTGATTTAAGATTGCCTCTTCGTAATAAGACCAATTGGTTTTGAATACAATTTATAATTCATAAAGATTAGGTACTGGAAAGGAGGCGTTGTTCAATACAAATTAAACTTTGATACAACATTTGTTGTTTAATATCTCCAAACGACTATAACGAGAGAATCGTTTTTTGGAGTAATTGAGTCGTCAAAGTGAGTTGTAGCGTTTATTGCCTCCAAATATTATTCATGATGATTGTTTTGAGTTATGGTTATTTTTTAATCAAAATGTTCTTTATTCAATAGTGACTTGATAGAAAGCTTTTTAAATACTCAATTTTTTTTTACCTACCACCACCTATTCGTTCATTCATTAATGGCAGTTAATTCGAAATGGGTTTTCCAAAAGTAAATTTTCACTTGCCACTGTAAAAGTTAAAGATCCATATTTTTTTCGTAATTAATCTTAACTATCCATACACAAATAACACAGTGTTCAGGACATCTTTTAGCTGATAAGAAGAATGGGCGTAAGAAACTTATCAGATTTATCAGAAGAACGAACATTTTCAATTAGTTATACTGTTAGTATACACAATACTTCCAAACAATGGTATCATTTGAATTTATATGTATTAATTTAAATGATATCATTGAAAACATACTAGCGGTGATTGAGAATGCCTATATCTTTTGATAAGACATGAAAAGAGAGAAATTTCGGAAAACAGCTGCACGAGAAATAGAAGCTATCACGAAAATTTGGTAAACAAAAAATAATACTTACTAAAGCGGACACAAGCCAGCCACGATTTCATACAATATACAAAATACTTACGATCTTAACAGCGCCACTTATCTATTCAGAGATCCGACATCAAAAGGACTTGTGATATTTCAACGATTCTTCCCTCAGTTGTTGCCCGATCAAGTACTTTAACATCAACGAAGTACGCCGAGTGACCGTCTAATGAAAAGTGGATCGTTTTCCGAAATCATTATGCATAGTATACCGAGAATAATTTTGTAAAGGGCAATTTTCTTAATTCCACGTCACGAAACTTGAGTAATTTATGGAACACGACCGGTAACATTCCTGGATCGCTGTAAACGTATAATTATTTTGTTTTGGCCCCATTTTTGTATAAACGGTGATAATACGCCTGGCAGTTGGATAAATAGCGTTGCCAACATTTTGACTTAGATATTGTAATGCTTATTCGCTTAAGTATGATTTGATATTAGAAGCTGATAGAAATAGTTTTTTAAATTACTCCTCAAGGTTTCTTTCACCTATACCAACCGCAAAACCAAGGTCACCGCAAACCTCAAAAATGTGTGTAAGTGGCAAAAGACTGGGCATATTGACACGCACGTTCATTGAGGTATCACGTCAGTCCACCTTTAAATCAAAGTCAATGCGAACTTATTGAGGTGTGAGACAGTAGGAGGTCATTTGATCGCCGAAACTGGTCACAATTGCGTCGGAAGGTGTGTTTAAGCTTTAGTGTGTATTGGACAGAAGAGTACAACATAAACAAAGAGTGAGTACATAACATATACCTTCATTTGGATGATAATATCGTAGCCATGGCTAAGACCATAAAAGACCTGGGCTCGGTACAATGCTCGATGTAGTTACCCAATCAGTGGATTTCTTATTTAAGAAATCCACTGATTGGGAAACTCTTGGCCTTCATCGTAAGTCATGATAAGGCCGAAGGTGGAAGCAAGCTTCACTTGAACTCCTTAACATCTGAGGAACTGACTTCATAACCTCTAATTATCGGAACACAATTAACATTGTTATTATGGCGATATACTTAGGTGAGATGTTGGTAGCTCGCCAGGCGGGCTCAGAAGCCCTACCATTAACCCTAACCAAACCAAGCAGAAAAATTTATATTCTCAAATTTTTCGATGCCCCCATGGGAAATCGATCCCCGGACTTCCCGATCAACACTCGGTGGTGTTAACCACTAGACCACGAAGACGGCAAAAAATAAACATCTTAATATGAACATAGACAACACAAAAACATGTCCGATTCTCGTGTCTTACCCACTCCTATGAAGGTTGAAGGCGCTATAGAGGAAGTTTTTAATGAATATGTTCATTTAGGGACAAATAGTCGGGAATGCGAGTAGAAAGAGGTCAATCGACGAATCCAACTCAGCATATTCTCGGCCCATCTATCGCAATGTTTTGAGGCTGTTCGCCTTATCGATTCGTGCATTATGTCAGAGATGTCATACAGAACTGAGACGCGATCTCTTACAATGGGCCTCAAAAAAGGCTCAAGGTCACGCAAATCGCAATGAAGAGGGCTATGTTTCTCTTGGTGATCTTATCAAAAATGACGGGATCCGTAGAAGAATTAAAATTACCGACAGAGCCCGAAGAATTACGAACCTTAAGTGGCAACGTGCAGGACTCATCACTCTCAGAACTGACGGCTGTTGGGGTTGAAAGGTCCTTGTGACGTCTGCGTATCGGAAGACGCAACGTCCCCACAAGGTGAACCGACGACTTTGTGACTGGTGCAAGAAGCCAATGGATTCGAGAACCGATCCGTTTGGAGTCTATGTCAAACAATAGGCATCTCTTAGCTGATAAGGATTGTGATTTTGTATATTTTTCATTTTTTCTGTTTGTAGTCCTAATTTATACTTCTGCTTCTATCATCTTACGATTGTGTTGTAAATATAAATTGAATCTGCATTTAATGGCGTCACAAAAAGTTTGCCATGTTGCGATTGCTTTCAATTGTCGATTTCTGACTTAATGGGTCAATCGTAAGCTTGCAGCTTTTTGCTTTTCTGTAAAACCTGCATTTTCTGGCTTAATTGGTCAAACTTGCATCTTCTGGATTTGTCAACTTATGTTCTGACTTTTTAGGCTAACCTTGCAATTTTTATGCAGAGAAAATCACAATTATACAATTACACCAGCATTTCCCCTTAATTGCCATCAATTTTTTACTTATAAACTTGGACGTTACCGTCCGGTAAATTATAAAGGAAAATTTCCATAAAAGCGTGTCAGGTTCGGTGGAAATAATGAGCACGCAAATTAATGCAAGTAAAAATACCCTCGTACTTATTATCCGGAACGTATTTTAATTATTTTTCAAAACACGAAACAATTATAATTAAAAATTAAGTAATGCCAAGGAAGAAGAAAAGCTTTTTAGTGACATGAAAGCGTTTCGGGATTTCCTTTTACTGAGAGTAATTAATTAAATAAATAAATAATTATACAGTTTTAGACCATTTAAATCACGTTTAAAGATACTTTTTTATTTTACAATTGCAATTAGATAATCTTTTCTCTTTCTTCTTTTCATACACGGGATCTAGCGATGGTCACTTCTGTCCGTATGTAGGTACCTATATTATTCCATTATTTAATTAATAATAATGTCCTCCTAACCGATATTCGGTCACTGCGGCCAATCTCAACAGAGGCTAGCCATCTGCGCAGGAGATATAGTGCACAATTAAGTGACTGCGCAAACGCAAGTGCATTCTCTTTCCTTTACTCACATAGTCCGACACGACCGCGGCGAGATCAGGCGCAGGACCCACTGTTTAACGTGCCTTTCGAAACACGGAGGAGCTCGAGATGTTCCGTGTTTTGGTCACCCATCATAGGACTGACCACAGGCAACGTTGCTGAACCATAATAATCGTTCGCTGAGCGCACGCGCCAATGCGCCACCAAGCTAAATAAAACAGAAGTTGCATGTTTTATATAAAAGTATTTTATATTAGCATTCCTGCGGACTTTACAGTTTGATGTTCAGACCGATATAATTATGCCGTTCAAAAGAAAGGCAGTTGTATCTCATCTTCGACTGTACATTGACTGTCTAATTGAAAGTCATAGTAGGATGTGCGTGTGGTGTGAGAGCTCTTTTTTTAAAAGTTATAATATTTTTACGAAATAAAGGAAGAATTTAGGAAATAATTGTGAAAACATCATGGTGAAGATAAAAAAATGGTGAAATCAATAGGGAGAAAGTTCTGGTCGATTAACTGGAGCACTCACTCTGCCAACCAGAGAAAATACTGTAACTCCAGTCTCAAAATATATTAGATATAAATGTTCAACATTTTAATGTGGAATAATTGTGCTGAATTTGTGCAACCTATTCACAAATATTCAAAAGATTTTAACGGTTTATTAGGATTTGGTAAATGGTTTATTTAGAACACTCAATTCTCTTATGGTGCAGACGGAGTGTTCCAAAACTTACCAACTTTAGCTAAATAAATAGTTAATATTCTTACTCTGTTTTACGAGTATAACACAGAGTCAATTTGTGAATCAAAAATCTTGACGTAAAACATAATAGTTAGAGATTAAATTAAAAATATACTTTCTTTACAACATCCCGTGCGAGAGCTCCGTATTTTAGATTTTATTTACATAACCCAAACTTAAATACAAACGGAGGCTACATCAGAAATTGTGAAAATGGTATCACTAAAGTTTTGAAACGTTTTCTATATCTGAGATTGTTTAATTTTAACAATAATCAACTTTTTTACATTTCTATGCGAGAAATTTGTTTAGGGTGTCCATGCATACATACAATAAAATAATATTATTTGTACTTATAAAAAAAAATATGTTATTTTATGCCTAAGGTAGTACATGCTGGCCTAAAAGATGCTTTTTAAGATGCACTTTAACCTTAAAGATGTCCAGATTATACTGATCCGGGAAAATAGTCCTCGGCAGAGTTTCACTTCTTAGCTGTTCGTATAATGAAAGCGAAATTGCTTCACGCGAGAGGTATATCAACAGCATTAGTGTGAAAACCCTCACCGCGCCTGGTCGACCGGTGGCGGAAAGGGGCAGGGGGATCAAATTATCTACGTAAATCTTTTGCACACTCTCCGAATTGTAACCGATGAAAAAAACCGAGAGGCAAGCAGCAACGCGTCTTCGGTGGTCGAGGCTCTGGAGATCATCCTCAACGAGTGTGTCATTGCCGATGAGTCTCTTGGCATAGTGCTCCACTGAGTCTAGTGAACTTGGAGGATTTTACATTCTTTACCCATACAACCATTTTCGGTAGCAAAATTTTATAAAAGTCACAGATTAGTTATAAACCGTAACAGTGTCGTAACTATTTCTATACATAATGACTGTGTGCGTTTTGGTTGTAGCGTCTAGTAACCGGTGTTATCACTTTGCTCTAAAAAAGTTACAGTAAAAAGGTGTTGTAAGTGTGTCAACAAATTCTGTCATATTTTTACTATATTCATTTACGACACATTGTGTTTGTGTTTATGTGTAAATATTGTCGAAACTAAATAAATAATTGCAATGCTCAAACAAATGCACTAGCATAAAATTGCGTTTGTCAGGAATCAAGCTATGAGTAAACAGTAAATAGTGCGTAATGACGGTAGACAAAAAATGTGTCCCACAAAAAAAAATGTCACCCTACACATTTCTTGCTTAGAAATGTAATAAAGTTGATTAATGTTAAAATTAAACAATCTCAGATATAGAAAACGTTTCAAAACTTTAGTGATACCATTTTCACAATTTCTGATGTGGCCTCTGTTTGTATTTAAGTTTGGGTTATGTAAATAAAATCTAAAATACGGAGCTCTCGAACGGGATGTTGAAAAGAAAGTATATTTCTAATTTACTCTTTAACTATTATGTTTTACGTCAAAATTTTTGAATCGCAAATTGACTCTGTGTTATACTCGTAAAACAGAGTAAGAATATTAACTATTTATTTAGCTAAAGTTGGTAAGTTTTGGAACACTCCGTCTGCACCATAAGAGAATTGAGTGTTCCAAATAAACCTTTACCAAATCCTAATAAACCATTAAAATCTTTTGAATGTTTGTGAATAGGTTTCACAAATTCAACACAATTATTCCACATTAAAATGTTGAACATTTATATCTAATATATTTTGAGACTGGAGTTACAGTATTTTCTCTGGTTGGCAGAGTGAGTGCTCCAGTTAATTGACCAGAACTTTCTCCCTATTGATTTCACAATTTTTTTATCTTCACCATGATGTTTTCACAATTATTTCTTAAATTCTTCCTTGATTTCGTAAAAATATTATAACTTTAAAAAAAGAGCTCTCACACCACACGCACATCATAGTAGGTACACAATAGAGGTAATGGGCTCTAATTACCAACTCCGGCTCAGAACGATTCCCTGCCTATCAAGGCGCTTCTAATTCAAACCTTTCGTCTCCGGAGCATGTAATGTAATAATTCGCGGCTTTTGTACTCGAATTAATAATTTCTTCCTAATTAAACGCATTTCGCGGCAGGCGCTTGTTAAGTAGTAAAATTTTACGCGCCTAATGAGCTCCGTTCAACGCGGTATTTATGGGGAGCTGGTTCGATTGTGCTTGGCTTGGAAATTGGGATGTTTGTAACATAATTGGGAACAAAAGTAACGTCGAGTGAACCGGTAAATATATCTAGGTATGTATCTCTGTTCTCGTCTTTTATTATTTTTTTGTTTTCTACATGCGGTAGTAGGCGCGAGAGGTGCATTGACCAAATGTTTATATGCGTTGCTACGTGATTTCTGCGAGTTCACTACTAAAACGTTTACAAAAGCGGCACTAGCGGCATCGTATCAAATGTGGTGGAGGGGGAGCCAGGGGTAGTAGGTATGTAAATTAATGCATCATAAAGTAGCTATTTAAACCTCCAGGTCGTAAGTACCAGGCACTGTTCATGGCTCATTACTCTCTAGAACGTAATGCACCCGAAATCCGCACGGGGCTTTATGCATCAAATTGGCACTCCAGCCAAGGCGTTCGAGTCTATCAACCATCTACGAGTATACTAATATTATAAAGAGGAAAGATTTGATTGTTTGTTTGTTTGTATTGAATAGGCTTCGAAACTACTGAACCGATTTTGATGAAAGTTGGTATAGAGATAGTTCGAGACCAAAGGAATGACATAGGGTAATTTGCCTACAGGAAAAATCTGACGGGAAAAGTTAGTTATAATGCAAACAACGTTGCGTACGGCCAGCTAGTAATAGTATATTTCGATTCAAGTGCCGAAAGTATTTCATTTCTTCACGAGTCACGGTTAGTTGACCAAGCCAAAGGCGCAGGTCATCAATAGGGACGAGTGGAAATGACGATTCCGCACGTTCATCGAATTACGTTTTTAATAAATATGCGAAAAAATATAACAACGAAAGGAAATCAAGGAAAAAGAGTTTAATCATTGGACAAGTAATAATTAACATTACGTGGCGTTTATTTTAAATTTAATTCATGTACTCATATTAATAGTATTTACGCTGTAAAATAGTCATTTTATAGAAAAAAAGGTACAGAAAACTTTTTGATTAAAAACCTTATTCATGCATTTCTAGGTTATATGCAGAAGGAAAACAAAAAGCACCAGTGCGGAAAAGAATGACTTCCGCACGCTAAACACATGGAAAAGTCTACTCTTTGAGCAAATTTATTTAAAAGGTATTAACTCACAGGTGAGTGGTGTATTATCTAATACTCAGCATGGTTTCCGACCAGGTCGAGGCACTACTAGTAATCTACTCGCATATATGACAGATGTGATTGCAACAGTTGATAGTGGTGGACAGACCGATGCTGCTTACTTTGATTAGAAAAAAGGTATCGATTTGGTATTCGAATTTGGTTCGAATGACGTACTGCTCATGAAATTTGAAAGTGTCAGTTTTACTAATGTATTTCTTTTTCACAAGTTATGCTACCAGATAGACAACAGATACGTAGAATACGCAGGGTGCAGATTGGAACCGTATTTCACATGTTCCGGGGTCAGCCAAGGATCAAAACTAGGATCGTTAGCATTTATTCTAATCAAAAGACTGAGGACTGACGATAACAATGGTACCTGTTTGTTAAGTAAACGCAGTTCTTTGTTTAATATTTAATGTGTTTAGTACACCCTATAATTAATTAATATTAAGGTAACATAATATAAGTCTATAATTGGCCCATGAATGGCTCATTTTTTTCAATTTGTAATTTTTTGTATATTGTGCTGTTGACCTAAGGAAATAAATAAATAAATAAAATTCAAACATTCTTTATTCAAATATGAACTTGATGGAAAGCTCTTTTGAATTGTCCAAATTTTTCACTTACCACCCATTCAGAACATATAACTATATAATATGTGTGGAGACGCAAAATGCCAAAACACTGTCCGAACCATTCGCTCGCACTAAATTGCTAAAGGCGGCCTTTGACGCGAGCATTTCGCATTCTCAACCTCATGGCAGAAAACATTGACATATTTGCTTGTCCTCTGAGTGAATTTATACAGACATTACCTGTACGTTTAGAAATAGATAAATAAAGCTATCATCTCTTTGAGGTTTTAATGCTAGAATAGTTATTTTTTCACACAGGGAAAAAGTATTTTTTGTTAACTTCGGATGGATAGCGAAGGGATACTGGGGCCTCATCCCACTACTATTGTGACCGTTCCCTTATTGTTTGACATCTGACAGCTCTGAAGGTCGTGTTCTCATAATGTACGGGAACGGAAACGTTTCTGATTTGGTTAAAACGTAATAAATAGTGCTAATCGCCCCTCAGGACTATGTCACTCCAACTCTCTCTCTCTTCAACTCTCTCTAACTCTCCAAAACCAACCAAGCAGCAAAAGCAATTCTTGTTCGCATGTTTAGACAGCAAAAGGAGCCTTTTCGTGTTGCATTGGTTGAAACATGTTTGAATTAAACGACTACCATCTTTGTATTAGAAACATTAGGCTGAGTTGAGAAATTAAGTATTTTCATCCAAGAATATTGGCAATAATAGTTGTGAGCGCGATGTCTTAAACGCAAAATACCTAAGTAGGAAATTTTCTGAAGAAGGGTTAATTCTTAGATATTTTTTTGCAAACTTATGGATGCAACATACTCGAAGTATACCACTTTGCCGATGTAGCAATATCACCAGACAGGGAAGACCTTTAAGTTAACGGAAATAAAATCTTAAACTTAGCTTTCCACGGCCGAAAAGCCGTGTAGACTTTTACGGTATAAAAAACGTTGTTTCACAATTATCTAAAGTTATTTATGATCTTTCATCATCAAACTGATCAAACCTGACGCTGTCTTTGTCTGTAATTATTAAGACAAATGAAACAGCATCTTATTTATTATATTGTGTAACTCTTGACAGCGGCTTGTAGAAAGACTGTTGTTTTTTTTATTCCACTCCAGGGTTTTTTTACCCATAATGATAAGAATAATATGTAGGCCACTATAACCCGAATCAACCAAAACCCTAAGAATATCCGAATGCTTATAGGGTCTGAAAGTATGCTTATAAGCATTCCTATATCAAAAGTATTAAATTTAATTAGGTGCATTACTTTTTTGCAGCAATGAGTCCCTTACTGTGTACCAGAATGTTGATTAGTGACTAATGCCAGGCTAATGCCTGGCATTAGTCACTAATCAACCTTCGCCTTTTTGCACCAAATGAAGTGAAATAGTAAATAAATACCTTGAGAAGGAAGAAAATCCGTCACGAGATTTGACTATATTCATTTCCCAGTTAAAATAAAACTGGGCTTAAATTAATTTCATCGTTATTTTAATCCACAAAATATTTCGTACTGGGAGCTGAATTTCACCAACATCGTATAACATTTCTCATTGAAGTGGCGTGTTTCGGCGATGGCTCCGAAGTTTCAGCGTCGTATGTGGGTCGCTATAGCAACAAATTTAATCGCATGACGAACTCTAATTTTCATCAGTTAAATTTTAATAAAACTCGCAGCCGACTGCGTCCGCTAACATGTGACGTTGTGTTGTTTCGCGAAAAATTCAATTACACCGTTGTTTAAAAAGGTGATAAGGTACCGTGTTTTTGAAACTTAAAATTTTTATGTGTACATAAAAATAGATTCAAATAGCATTGGTTTAAGGCTTTATTTCGGAATTTAAGCAACCGCATGTTCCTCCTAGATATCATGAGTGTACAATTACGGCTTTAATATGTCAGTTAGAAAGAAGGCACTTGACAAGCCTACCTGTATTTATTTGTGGCGTTGCATTTTTTTGAAAAATGCTAATTAAGTTGAAAAATACTTAAATCTTTACTACGTACCTACTCGTATATCATTCACTTCACACACCATATTTTACTTGTACTGATGTGTTTATTTTATTTAATACTTCCAGTACATGTGTGTACAGAGGCGGACCCAATTCCAAAGGCATTATCTACCAGTTAACCTTTGGGTGATGCAAAGAAAAAGTAGTAGATGTACAAAATTAATATGTAACTGGTTTAACATTAATTGGGATGTTGACATAAATCGCAAATACAGTCATATACACGGTGTTTCATAATAACCAATAAATAATCAATGCGTTATCTAAAACTAATTAATAAATTGTGTTTGCCCGTAATGTCATTCTACCCAAAATTTTCATGTAAATCATAGACATGATGATGATACTATAATATACATGAAATTTTTGGGTTGAATGACATTACGTGTAAACACATTTTAATCATTAGTTTTAGATAACGCATTGATTTACTGGAGGGAGACTCTGTGCCAGGGTCGTCTGCTTAGGTACCTCCGTCTTACCTATTTCTGCCGCAAAGCAGCAGTGCTTACATTGCTGTGTTCCGGTTTGAAGGGTAAGATATGGCAGTGAAATTACTGGGTACTGTGACTTTACATCTTGTGTCACAGGTTGGCAACGTACACTGTGGTTCTTGTGAGGGTTGCAGTTTTGCTGCGAATCTCACAAGAGCCACATGTATTATAGGTGATTGTTACCACTTACCATCAGGTGGGCAGTTTGCTTGTTTGCCAACTTTCTGCAATAAAAAAAAAATACCTTGATTTGATTTGAACACCTAATGATTAACAAATTTCTGATTTGCAATGGGACTTTTCTGTTTTAAGTACAGGAATTTGAAGATAGAAACGTTTTGAATAAGGCACCACAGGTAATTACCTGTCAGTACCTACTTGGTCACCTAAAAAGTTTTTAATCGGCGATCCCCACCCTCGAGCTTGTAAACTCAAAGGTTCCGATTGATTTTAGACCCTCATCGCTTATAAAAGGCCTCTGAGAACTGAACTCCGACTGAGTGTCGAGCTAAGCCCCGGATTGGCCTAATAAATATTTCATCGCTACGACGCGGTCTCTTAGACCGTGCGTGCAAATAATAATGTGCGTGCTGTTTACCACTAACCTAGGGGTTATTATTTGGAAGTTACCGACCATTTCCTAATCCGGCCCGTAAGCTATGTATGTTAATGGTAAACGAGTTGCTTGTTATGATATGCTAAGTAAATAGCGTTTTCCGATGGATTAGACTAAACATACTTAGGTTATACGCAGGTATGATTATTATCATTGATGATTGTATAGTTTAGGTGTTAATTAATAACATTGAATGTTATATTAGCCGTTGAATCATTAGCCTAGATTCATTATTTAAAGTTGTCATCTACAAAATAAATGAGAAAATTAAAGTGAACGCAATAAATAATATATCTATTTTGACTACGATGAAATGATTATAAATCATTCGTACTTTGTTTTATATTATAACCAATAATGAAACTCTTCGGGTAGCAGTCTGAAGTGACATTGTTTAAGAGAGGGATAAAATAATGTTATCAAACACAGAATTGTTTTCATTAGCGATGATAATTATATTGTCATAAATAACTAAAGAAGAACTTTACTTAATTTAAATTCGTACCAAATTATTCAAATTAAAGAAACAACAGAAAAATTGTCTCTGAAAGACAATTTCTCCCCTTATAATACCGAAACACACCCTTAGTCTTAGTATTATAAGGGGCACACACATAACCCACACTTAAAGCAAATATCAAGACTTCCTTAAAATACATCCTTAACATTTCAAAATAATTGATACATCAAACTGCTCAAAATCATGACCGGATGTAGTAATTAGGAAATAACTTGATTCTGACGAACGTCCATTGTTCAAGCTTCGCTGACGAAGGTCCAACAAAGGGCCGATGCGACCCAATTAGACATTTCTCGTGTGACAAGAACCCCGTGCGCGTTGGGAGGGTTGATCGGCGGACGGAACACACAGAGATTTGTAAATGAAATCACAGCCGTGGTGCGGAGAATATTGTGATAATCTTTGTTTCGATGAAATTCGTATTGAAATGTCTCGATTTTGAACACATTTTTGGTAAACAAGCACACAAAAGTAATTATCGTATAATTCTTTTTTCCCTTCTGATCTGATGGAAAATGGCTACGGTTACCTACTGATATCGTCTATAGTACAGTCGGGTAATAAAATGTTTGTCAACTTAGAGTCGATTTTTGATTGCACCAGTTAAAGAATCAATATAACATCACAAAATATGAGACCAAAAATCAATGCTGCTATCATTTGAATAAAGGACAATGTCGAAAATCGCCCCGTGAGCCCGTGACCAACAATGATTTGATTTACGTCATAATTATATGCATATTTAATAACACTCATTACAAATATGTATGTATTCGACGGACAAATCAAACATATTTAAAAGTACTTTCAGAAATAAAACCAAATGAAGTAAAATAAACGAATGGATATTGGTACCACGGTAATAGTATATTACTGTGTTGTTACCTTTGCTTGATTGAATGGAATTGAGTCGATTTTATGTATAGTATGGACATTTTGTTATTTGTATAAATAATGTTTTTCATAACTTCTTTCACAATTTACAACGTTGAACGTCAATTGACTACTCACGCGCTGTCGCTTGTTAGTTTGTTCTGCTTTTGACTTGCTTTATAATTTCGGGATTTCTTGTTCTTTACTACGTGGCTATAATAACGTTCTTTGATTGATTGCAGTAATTATTATTTTAATAATTGTATAGGTATGGACTATGTGTGACTAATGAAATAAAGTGTTACTTCAACTAACCTCAAAATCTGATTCATTTTGATATATAATTCCATTTCCAAGCTTGTCCGTAGTAATTGATGTGGACGTACAGTATTTACTAATGTGTTATTTATTATACGAAAAGCATTTTTCACTGCTGTTGGTATTGGAGCGAACAATGTATGGACGCAGAGCAATGTCCTTTGACGTTTACTGGTATAAGGTGCGTTGTATAAGTTACATGGTTACCTGGACCCTAATGCTGCAGCATCAAGTAGTCTGCGGGATACCCAACTTCTCAGTAACTTACTAATTTGAAGTTAAGTGCTACTACTTGATGTCATCAATTATTAATATCTATTTGTTGAATTATTTCCGATCGAATACTTATGAGGTTACTAGATATTCAATAGCGGTGCCCCGAGGTGACGGCGCTTGAATTTAAATATTATATTTTACTTTTTAGAGGTATTTTGTTGTAGCTTTCCATTTTACTTTTGCAAATCGAATTTGTACAACGGAGCATTTTGTGCAAGCCATTTGTGCCTTGTTTTCCCGTATTGACGCATAAGTTTGCCGGTTCAAAACAATAGTTCGTACAAATAAGACTGAATAGTGAGTATGTAGCCGGACCTTAAGTTGTGCTGATTCAAACAGCCACAGAATTCGCGAACACAAATATTAATCTACACAAACGAAACAAAGTTTCTGATACTATCGGACAAATTAGCGGGGCTGAGTTTATTGTTGGTCGGTATTTATAATGTACTAAGGCTGGGCCCCGCAGGGCTTCCGCGACAGTTTTCGGACGACAATTTGTTGTAATTAGCAGAACGGGAGAGCGACCTTTTTAGGGCGATTTCCAGCATTTTGTTTAATAAAAATGAGGCCTTTCACTTTTTATATTATTATCCTCGGCAGGTTGTAGAGCAGGCACCGGGGACTGTGAAGATGCCAATGCTTTTTATTTGTTAAGAATTTTTCTGTAGTGAAAGTGAAAAAAATTAACAATGGCGCAGAAATTACGAAAATAATCTTATGGAACAATATGTAAGTTGTAAATTATTTTTTTTTTTTTTTGGGTATAACACTTATAAAAGGAAAGGCAAAGGAAGCATTTACATTATAAATACCTTCATCAAAAATACAAAAATGTCATTTCTTTTCAGGCGCTTATTGAGGTCACTCACAAGTACAGAATTCTTATAAAAGAAAACATGATACTTAATGTGGCAAAATTCCAATTTAAGGCGTATGCAAATACAAGTAAAAAAGAATGTCGATATTGGGAGAGCCTTCACGAGTTCAACACTTAGTCTAGGAACCTTCTTAAAAATTATGTGTCTGAGTAAAGAGAATACGTAACGTATTCTCGCACTAAATCACCGTCACATCACCAAAGCGACAATATTTCACCGAGACAAATCGCGGAATAGACACTCGCGGAAAGTTATAATTAAGCCTCACACTGCGCTCGACTTTCCGTCGAAAGAGCTCGCTCAAAAGTTTGCTCTACTCGGAAACAATAGGCAAATACTTACGGGGGAAGGGGGAAAAAATCTCCATACTGATCGGTTCTACGCTGCTCGCATCCGACCGTTCCCCGTGAACTTCACCAGCCCCCTAACCATGATCGCTCAAAACAACTTTTTTTTTAATGTTTATTAATCTTATTTAATCCATTTTGTTACATAACATAGGCACGTAAACCTCTAGGGTTTATCTGTGCCTGCGGGTCGTCTTACAATATTACAACCATAAAACACAAAAAATACATATAAGTACATACAATAACTTTGAAAACATTTAAGTCCTTATAAAACATACTCATCTATCACAATATATTATATAAGTACTATGTGATACATCCTGGTTGATTTAATATGTAATATAATTTTAGCTTATTTTTATAGTTGCTTTCATTAGCATACATATTTTGAAGTTCCTCCGTCAATTCATTTAGAAAGTATGGTATAATGAAGTTTAACATTCTACTCCCATAAAAATTATTTATTTTAGGTAATATATATTTACTTTTGTCAGTTAAATTCCTTAAATTTTCAGGCCTTTTTCTTTCTATCAAATATTTTGGGTTGTTAACTTCTGTTAAAATATTACATTTAATTTTATCATAAACATTTATTACTCTGCAATATCTAAACAGTTCTTTGTCACTATTCTTATATCGATTCCTTATATATCTAGGCACAATATTTTTAATTATTTTACGTTGCATTTTATATATGTCGTGAGTGTATGTTGGAAAAGTTCTTCCGTCTTACTGAGTCCGTAATTGATAACAGAGTCTGCTAGGGCCATATATAGAAGTCTAAGCGTTTTATACGGTAATTTATATTTTAAGACCATTAACTTACTCATAACTGAACGTAGCTTGGAACAGACATGATCCTTGTGTGGTCTCCAGCATAATCTGTTATCAATAATAAGCCCAACATAGGTATGACTATCCACAGCGTCTATCTGCTGACATGTACATGGAGATGTCATTTTATGCAGGCAGCTGTGGCTATGGGACACGATCGTCGGTCTGGTAAATGTTAAAACCGCACTGATAGCGGGATGCCGCTATACGCAGCAAGAGCGGTGTCTCTGTTTCAATATTGCTTTAACCTCCCTATCCGCGGTCATAGTAAGGCCCCAGATCATTGGTCTACCTTGTAAGGGGCAAATCTATATGCGTATCCCGACGTGCGGCCACTACGACTTTAAATTAAATTGAAGTCAAAACTTAAGCGAAACATCACACCAATAAGACGCAAAGCCTCTATGCTATTGAAATATCGAACGAAACGTCCACTTCTGATTGGTTGAACGCAGTGTTTTATTTTTGGTTCGGTTTTGGCTTAGTGGAAATGACCTTAGGTGGGCCATGTTCGGCAGCCGTGCATATCCAAACTGTCTTATTTTGAACAGCCCCTTTACGATGATCATTTGGGTTAGTTTTAAAATCACAGAGAGAGCGAGATAGCACACACTTATATCGAAGAAAATAGTTATATTTTAACATTATTTTAACTTTGCTGTTAGACACGGCGGTGACAGAGGTCCTCGCGTCAGATCGTAAGTCTACTTCAAAATTACTGTAGAGTATCTGACATTGCCGCTCATTGTCGCTTGTCTACCAGGGGGTTGATTCTCACGGGCTCGAAAGAAGTTCGAATTCGAATTTATCCTCGGACGGTAATCACATAAGCAGCTGCTGAGCCAATAAGAAATAAGAACACTGGACATTTCGAGCTCCGCCATTTTTGAAAGGAACGTCGCTTGACTTGTCTCGAGAAGTTGAATCAGTTTTTAGGGTTCCGTAGCCAATTGGCAAAAAACGGAACCCTCATAGATTCATCATGTCTGTCTGTCTGTTCGTCCGTATGTCACAGACACTTTTTTCCAAAACTATAAGAACTATACTGTTTAAACTTGGTAAGTAGATGTATTATGTGAACCGCATTAAGATTTTCACACAAAAATAGAAAAAAGCAATAAATTTTGGGGGTTCCCCATACTAAGAATTGAAACTCAAAAATTTTTTTTCATCAAACCCATACGTGTGGGGTATCTATGGATAGGTCTTCAAAAATTACATTGAGATTTTTAATTTCATTTTTTTTATAACTAAATAGTTTGCGTGAGAGACACTTCCAAAGTGGTAAAATGTATGTCCCCCCCCCTGTAACTTCTAAAATAAGAGAATGATAAAACTAAAAAAAATATATGATGTACATTACCATGCAAACTTCCACCGAAAATTGGTTTGAACGAGATCTAGTAAGTAGTTTTTTTTAATACGCCATAAACCGTAAACCGCAATTTATCTTTCATTCAATCAACTCAAATATATAAAAAAATATGTTACCTGCTGCTACGGAACCCTTCATGGGCGAGTTTTTCACTTACCTTTCTATAAAGCTATTATAAGATGAAAAAATCTCCAATAATATAATTTATATCATAGACAAAGAAATAAGTTAAATTCTACAATAAATATATGTAATCAAAAATAAATTTAAAAAATACAATAGTAAGCATAAATGTACTTATATGTAAGCAAAAATGAAATTAACGGCTTGACTACTCTCGATTACGCTAAACAATAGGTACGAGAGACTTTTTATAAAATAGGCGGAGTTTGGCATGTCCTGTGTTCTGAGGTCCGATTCTACTAACAAGCCTATCGGAGCACATATTTGACTAGGTACTGACAAACATGCTAATTACTAGCACGAAAGCATGCCATTATTGAGCAATTGGTACTTTTCTTTTTCTATTTATTAAAGGCTTTATTCACAATGTGACTATGTCAGCCTGATAGGTAGCTTATTACTTGGTACTTGTGTCAAGACGTGTGTCAAGACATTGTTAGTAATCTAAAAGAGCATCTTTTAGAACATGCTCAAAATCAAAAGTCGTTTGAATTTAAAGCTTATTGCTTTAAATTCAAACGACTTAACTAACTTATTTAAACTAGCATGCTTATTGCTCGCAAATGTGAACAGTTGCAGAGCATGCTAGCTTTAAGCATGCTTCTTAGCATTACTTTTTATGAGTATGTCTGTCAGTATCCATGATTGTTCGATGACGTGATAATGTGGCGCTCTGATTGGTCGAACGCAACGGTCTAGCTTCGGTTCAGTGGTGGCTCATTAGCAGAATTGACCCCTGATTAGCTGAACTTGGTTTACCGCTCAAGCAAAACGTAATTTCGATCATTTTTATGAATCGTGCGAGAATCAACCCCCAGCTGAGTTGGGAACTATAAATTTTCTACTCCCAGATCTGGGTGTCCTTGTGTCCGAAAAAGGCAGTGTTGGATCGCAGCCAGCTGCTATCGGCCTGGAACCTAGGCGGTATAAACTTTGATTGAGTGTCCGCGTGGCTCACTCGAAAATTTTAGTACGCACAATGCACAGACCTACCAAATCCTTGGGGTATAATAATAATTTCACGTTCTGAATCGACGGAAGGAAATGATTCCTAGTTTAATTTTTCTATCATAGATGCTAAGAACCGAAATTTAGAGACAGTATTACGAATTTATTGACATTATTATAAAAAAACCGGCCAAGCGCGAGTTGGGCTTGCACGCTGAGGATTCGGTGCAAATGTCCGACGTTCATTTGTTTTTCCGACATTCACATCCTATGAAGACTATTGGTATAGATAGGAGTAACAGTAGAAAATAACTTTAAACGGGACTAGTTTATTACAAAAAAAATGGTTCTATGTCTGTAATAGACATGGGATTACTGGAACAAAATATTGGTAGGAGTCCCGTGATGGGGCAACTCAAAGAAACTAGTGGAATAGACCCTTGCCGAGTCCCCAGCATAGGGGACTGAGGTGAAACTAGTGAGTGCTGTATAGTCCCCTGGGGGACTGAAGTGGAATAGTGAATACTGTACAACCCCCTAAGGGACTAAGCCAGGGTATTCTAGTGAAATACCCCATATTTAAATACATGTTTGCATTTTACAGTAACATTTGCGGTTTTTTTGGTAACATGAGACCTTTAAATACCTTGTAAGATCTTTTTTCTTGTCAATTCATGATTTTAGATCAACGTAAAGTACCCTAATGATTTTGATTCCCTTGTGAAAATATACAAGTTTGTGAAAAAATACAAATTTGTGAAAATATACAAGTTAAATGATCTTTTGATCGTGTTAACTTACAAGTTAGATTTTTTCCTAGCTAAAATAAACCGTAGACACGAACATTTCATATAAATTACAGCTTGATATCTACGCGTTCGCGAGAAAAGAGGTCTTGACAGACAGACGGACAGACGAACAACGACATTATCCTATAACAGTTCCGTTTTTTTCTTTTGAGCTATGGAACCTTAATAAACCTTTCCCAAAAATACCTATCATGTCCATAGTCTTTACCGGATGGAGACTCTGTACAAGGGTCGCCTTCTTGAGTACCTCCGTCCGTCTTACCTATTTCTGCCGCAAAGCAGCATTGATTGCATTGCTGTGTTCCGGTTTGAAGAGTAAGATATGCTTATTTGCGAACTTAGTTGTATAAAAAAATCTACTAAACAGTATATTTTTACAGGAGAAGCATAAGCTGTTATTGAAACTGAGTTAGCAGAAACTGGTGCTTACAAAATTGTTAATATAAAAGTATCATGAATTGGTATTCGCAATCGTGGTTATTCTAGGGAAAAATAAATAAGATAATTAGTATTCACTAAAGACCTAAAAACAAGACTGCTTTAATTATCCCAGAGGAAAATTATACTCTACTTTTCGCACTTGCGTGAAAATGTTTATTGCACTAATATAAAGTACAAGTAAGATGTCCATATTTTACAGATTTTTCAAATAAGTTTTGCACAGCTATTTATCGGTAAAACATTTTCCTTGTAATTGATAATCGTATAATAATAATATAAGTAAATTTGATCAAAAACAATAGGGAAAAGAATCGCCGTAGAAAAAGCAATAAAATAGAAAGCATAAGAACAGAAAGCGGATCCGAACAGTTTTTCTTTGCGTGATAAATTGTTTTTCATAAAAAATGTGAAATATAATGTTACAGAATCTATCGTTCGGTATTCCGTGAAAGGGAAATTTATGGTTCGCTATAAAAAAAATGCGATACCCAAAATTGGAAACTTTTGCTATCGACACTCCTGTATTATTTATGGACATGTTCAAGTTTTGGGTGTATATTACTTGTGGACATTTACAACATCGGTGGCGCTGTGGACTCTGCACTTGCCTTCCAAACGGGAGGTCCAGGGTTCGAGACTGCCATATGCCAATGTATTTTTTCGTTTTCGAATTTCATATGTACATTTGTCTGACGTCCTATGGTGAAGGAAAACATCGTGAAGCAACCTGCATATATCTGCGAAGAAATTCAATGGTGTATGTGAAGTCGACCAATCTGCACTGAGCCAGCGTAGTTGACTAAGGCTAATCACCTTTGCATAGGGTAGGCTCGAGCCCCCCGGTGGGGACTTATTATGGGCTGTGATGATAGGTCAATGGAAAGTACCCTCACCCCCGAACAGTCATTGATGTCTGAAATTTTTTTTTCATTATTGATTATTTATCATGATTATTTGGAATTTTTATCAGGTAGAATTAAGTCATAATAATTGTAAAAAAATCTATAGAGGGCCACCCTTATCACCCAGGGGTATAAAAATAGCCTACGACCTATATTCTTAAACCTACCAAATTAACCCAAAAAAAATTTAATAAATGTCGGTCGTAAAATCATACGTCATCTCAGCACTGACATTCCTTGCATGCATTTCCTTCTTCATGCAACCCGCATACATAGATAGATAGGCGATCTCTGCCAGGCAACCTTTTTAACCGACTTTGAAAAAAGGAGGTTACTCAATTCGACCGTATATATGCTTCTTTTTTTATGTTTGTTCGCGGATAACTTTGTCGTTTATGAACCGAATTTGACGATTCTTTTTGTATTCGATAGAGGATACTCCAAGGGTAGTCCCATAGTCACCAAAGTTAGGATCTGATAATAGGATTTTATAAAAATCGAGAAAAACCATTAAATTTTTACGTGTGTCCAACGTGTTTTGTGTATATGTTACGCGATTACTCCGCCAATTGTTGAGCGATTTTCAAAATTCTTTTTGTATTCGATAGAGTATACTCCTGGGGTGGATAGGGTCACCAAATTCAGGATCTGATGATGGAATCCCATGAAAATCGAGGGAAACCCTAATTTAATACCAGCTCACTGAAGGTGAGCTGGTATTATATAAGGGTTTCTTTCACTATAAAGACTTCATTCACTAAAAAGTTAAAAATATTTTACATAAAATAAAAAGCGACTTCAAAAACACTGAAAAGTTAATAATAATATAAGAATAGGTACAGACAACATCACACTTCTATATTGAAGTCGGTGCCAAATTTTAAGACTTTCTAGGAGATCATCGTTTGGCACCGACTTCAATATAGAAGTGTGATGTTGTCTGTACCTATTCTTATATAATAATATAAGAATAGGTACAGACGTATTTTTGTAATGGTAGGAAAAAAACATACGTGTCTCGTGTCACAGTGTTTGTTATCAAACTCCTCCGCAACGACTCGTTTCGCCTACGGCGATAAGGCCGCCTATTTTGCTGTTCGTGTATGGCAGTCAAAATTTTTAATAAATTAGATCTTGACATAAAAAATGAAAATAAATTGCCATCGATTAAAAGAAAATTGTTTTTTTTTCATTAAAAAACTGTTTTTACCCACAAATGAAGTCTTAGGACAAAATGACTAACATAATAATAAAATTACTCATTGTTCGAGTAAATAAATAACTAATTAAGTACATATTTGACAATTAATTTTTTTATTTTTTTTTATTGCTATGACTTTTTTTTTCATAATTGTGACATCTGTGATACTGACATTATTTAGAACTTGTATTGTATAAGTTTTTCATTGTAAATTGACATTATAATAATATAAACTCACTAGCAATGTTGCGGTGCCCTTGCAGGGTCCATGTTTGTAAGTGCTAATTTGTGTTCTGGTCTGTAAGTAATTGTGCAAAATAAAGTGTTTCTATCTACCTTTTTTTTTTTTTTTTTTTTTTTTTTTTAAAAAACGTCGCCCCACACTAGGATTTTCTCCTGTGTCGTGGGTGCAGTTACAAACATAGAATATCACATGCACATACGCCCAGACCGGAACAAATTTCTGTAGGCCATACAAAATATCTGTCCCGAGCGGGAATCGAACCCGCGACCCGTTGCGCAGTAGGCGATCTCTCGACCTCTGCACTAACCGTGTCGTAACATGGCGGCGCGTATTTAGTGTGACTGACGTGATGAAAATTCCTTGACGCTCGTCAAGGGACACGTGTGACTAAGTTTTATCACCAATTTCCTGGCGTGCCTGTGCTCCGACTGCTGTGGTTGTAAAGGGCTTTAATACTTTAGAAAATGTAGCAGTAGTCCAACAGTAAGAAATTTGTGATAAAATTCAGTCACACGTGTCCTTTGACGAGCGTCAAGAAATTTTTATCACGGCATCACGTCAAAAGATGCAACATAGCCCTTTTGTGGAATGAGCATCGTTTAAGATACCCATTATGTAAAGATTTCCGTGCCTATGTACTAGTTTTAAAATATATAATGTAGCATTAAGTGTAAATGGTTTACATATTTTAAGACAAGAATAAAAAGTGTTTTAAAATTTACTTTGAACACGCTACCAATACGATTGATACGAGTAATCTTCAGTAAGGGGGTAACAAAATAAAGGTTTAATTTACAATGAAATGTGAGGGGGCAATTTGGTAGAGACATCAGCCTCTACCAAATTGCCCCTTACTTTTTCTTTACAGTGTTTGTAAATTAAACGTTTGTTTTGTAGACATTAGAATTCAATAAATCAATAAAAATAATTGTAATATATTTATATATAGCAAAGTAATTAGCTATTACATGTTCCAAAAAATCAAAATAAAAAATTAATTACTTATGTATTAATGTGAGATACTCGACAATGGAATCATGATACTTTATTTATTCAACGAGGAGCCTAAAAGAGCGAATCAGTTATATCTATCACTAACATAACCAAATAATCGTATAAAAAGTAATTATTTCAATAAAATACTCTGAAACATGGAAAAGCTAGGAAACTACGTAGTTTGATGAAAACTTCACAATATTTTTTCATATGACGTAAGTATATAAATAGACGCCCTTTTTAAAATATCACGATTGAAATGTATAATTTTAACCACAGTATGATTTTATATAAATGTATAAACAATATGTCTCCTCATTTAAGTATAAATTTCTACCCTTTAGCTTACAGTCAAATTAACCCCTATTTATTAAAAATATATT
The DNA here is from genome assembly GCA_963935595.1 of Schoenobius gigantellus. Classification (NCBI taxonomy): domain Eukaryota; kingdom Metazoa; phylum Arthropoda; class Insecta; order Lepidoptera; family Crambidae; genus Schoenobius; species Schoenobius gigantellus. The sequence goes on along the minus strand of OZ012544.1, from coordinate 5,029,513 downwards.
ATTTTATGATTTTTATAACCTCAATGTGTCGTTAAACAACAAATTATTTATATTAGTTCTCTTTATAAACTATTGAACATTTTTACTCCGAAAACAATCGAGATTTATCGAAATCATCGAGATTTTTTGCAGTTGTTTTTAATGCAATTAGAATACATTTATATTAAACAATATCTAGATAATAACGCAAATTCTATAAAACAGTACATTTTGAGATGTATTTAAGCATTTAGATTCTAGAATGTATTTTTACAGTCATAACAATTATTTAATACCAAGCTCTACAATCTCTATCAGTACTTTCCGTCTCTACAATCTCTTCTTTTATTTTAAATGTAATTGTTGTTGTTTTTTATATTTTGGATTTCTATATCATTTCACTTCAACATTATTTCACTACCTTATCGTATTTATATTTTTACTTCGTCTTCCCATTGAAATTTATTAAAATTTAAAAGCCATTAGTCAACAAAAGTTTATAAAAATTAAAAGGACGATTCCTAGAATTTCTAAGCGCTATTTTGTAACATCAGCGTACTTAAACACAACACATTTATATGGCAATTCCATACGGTCTGATTTAATATAGAAGGCAATAAAGATTTCACCAATACAGACTAGTATTATCCTTACAAGAAAAGTTTAATATTGTCAAAAGTACTTACATATCAGTAATGACTCCCGATGGACAACAAACCAGTCAGCCGAGAAAATATAGCCTGAACACAAAATTCCACACTGTCACATCAAAGGGAAACACGCGAGAGATATGCACAGATAAAAATCTAACACACCACAAAGGTCGGATGCACTGTCAAAACACAAAACAGTTCCAATTTCACAATTTCAACACGTACTCGTTTTCGAAATCCGAACGCGTCGGACCGAGACCTGCCGGCGTTCGGTTCCAACTGAAACGGTGCCCGGCCGTCTATAGAATCTGCCGTCCCTATCGCACTAGGGTGTTCCCGACACTTTGATATCGCGGGTCTCGCTCGCACAACCTGAAAGAGAGCGTGCCGAGAGTACTCGTAGTACGTATAGGTCAATATGAAGCCTCCTCGGTTGCTGGAGGCTGCAGTTAGGGTGCCCTTAATAAATGATGTTAGAGGGGAAATCCACTTGCTCTAGTGATTTCGCTTAACGTCTGGCGGCAACTAAGATGACAGCAAAATTGAGGTTGACAAAGCCGTTTGTTATGATTAAATGAGAAACTCACATTAATTTTAAATAATAAAAATAATTGCAATGATTACATATTATTTACATGAATGGTATTGAAAAAAACATGGCGTTTAAGCCTTATCATCAGGAAAAACAATAAATAGTTATTTAATAAAACAATACAAAAATGTTATGCACTGAAAAGTAATTCTTTAAACTTCTTAAATAAAAAGCAATGTAGTTCTGATTTCACTTCAAGTAATCATATCTATCAGTAACAACAAAACAAACAATAAAAACCGGCCAAGCGCGAGTCGGACTCGCCCATGAAGGGTTCCGTAGGATTTATGACGTATTACAAAAACTACTTACTCATTCAAACCTTGCATGGTCGAAGTTTGCATGGTAATGTACGTCATATATTTTTTTATCATTCTCTTATTTTAGAAGTTACAGGGGGGGGGGACACATTTTACCACTTTGGACGTGTCTCTATTCACGCAAACTATTCAGTTTAGAAAATAATGATATTAGAAACCTCAATATGATTTTTGAAGACCTATCCATAGATACCCCACACATATGGGTTTGATGAAAAAAAAATGTTGAGTTTCAGTTCTATGTATGGGGAACCCCCAAAATTTATTGCTTTTTTCTATTTTTGTATGAAAATCTTAATGCGGTTCCCAGAATACATCTACTTACCAAGTTTTAACAGTGTAGTTCTTATAGTTTTGGAGAAAAGTGGCTGTGACATACGGACGGACAGACAGACAGACAGACATGACGAATCTATAAGGGTTCCGTTTTTTGCCATTTGGCTACGGATCCCTTAAAATGATGTAGACAATTTTCATTACCATGGAAACAAACTATATTATTGTAAAAACATATTAAAACAATGTATATTGAAAATAATTTTAAAAATACTTAAAGTATGCAAAAAAAATAATCTTTGCATCAATACAGTTTATTAATCATATATTAAATGTGTTACCAATATTAATGTAAAAAAATACTATACTTTTGAAGTTAATCTATAATACTGAAAACAAATACGTTCGCTAAATATTCATATACCTATCTTTTACATAATTAATTAATACTGACAGGCCCAATTAAGCTTGTCCCAGACCGGGATTATAACGGCTAACTTAGTGGGTGGTCCCGTCCTTCGACAGAAATCCCAAACACACTCTGCGTACGAAAACGCAGCCCAACCAACGAGAAAAGACATTTTGTCGCAGTAGGTAATAGTCCACCGAACAAAGTCTTTGTCCTGAATCAGACTTACCGCGCGGACACCCTACTAGATCTGTCTCAGCTGGCCCGCGCTGCGCATGCCCACTCGAAATCAAGCCGAGCCAACATTACAGTACACACCCCGAAAATTAATTATTTGAAACAGTACTACCGAACAGTTACTCGAATGATGGACATTATTCATGCCTTTTGCCATTGATTAGATGACGAGCTAAAGCATATCGCAACAGACTGTACAATTTACACTACTTCGAGATAATATATGAGTATTTTCCTTGCATAAGGCTTAGTAACTTGTTGTTATTTGACAAACTTTTTGGTTTTTTACCGACTTCAAAAAAAAATGTTCTTAGTTTGACCTGTATGTTTGTGCTCTGTTATCTCGCGTTTGGCTGAATCCATTTTTATGCGGTTTTTTGCTAGGTACATTTAGGAGAAAGTTTTCGTATTTTAAATTAACTAAAAAGATTGAATTATTTTTTTACAAAAAACAAAACCGACTTCAATAACACCAAAAAGTTATACTTAAATAATAATAAGAATACAAACAACATCACAGTTTAATATTGAAGTCGGTGCCAAGCTTAGAGCATCAGGTGCCAAGCATTGATCACCTGGAAATTCCTAAAAAATACAAGAACAATTAAATTATGTAAGAACTTAGTTAAAATTTGGCACCAACTTCAATATAAAACTGTGATGTTGATTTTATTATTATATTATTTATGACTTTTTGGTGTTTTTGAAGTCGGTTTTATTTTTTCTTTATTTATATTTAAGTAAGATTTTGTTCGCTGTGATGGTGTGATGCGATCTTTATCGCAGTAGCATGGTTAGGGATATTATTCATGTTTTTAGCATTAATTAGCTGACAAACTAAAAAAGGACAAAACATACTGTTACAATTGACAAATCTGTTTTGCCTTTTTTCGTCATTTAGTTATTAATATTTTGTACCTTGTGAAGTGGTGATACGATCTACATTGCCAAAGCACGGTTGATGTCAGTTTTCATATTAATTTACTTTTAAAATGACGCAACAGCTGGTAGAAATTTATTAATTTTATCGTTGTCATTATCGGGATGAATTCACGGGTGACGAGTCGTTTTTGCTCGGGCCGTGTACGTCAGGGTAGAGGGGTTTGATATATTGTGCAAGACTAGCTTTTCCATTTGTCTGCAAAATTCCGTTTCAATTAAATTTATATGATGGAGATGTTGATTGGTTATCTTTGATGTATTGCTCAAAACATTGTTAAACAACTAAGTTGGCACATACAGCCATACAAGGACGTCAAAGTACGTTTCCAATTTGTAACATGAGATGTAACAGTAGCAGTACTGAGTAATTTCATTGCCTGTCTTACGGCCGGTTGCACCAAATTTACGTTTTACGATTTCGTAAAAGTAACAATATAAATAAGTAAAAATTATATTATAATCTAGTTTCAATTGTAGTTTTATTTTATCATTTACGTTAAAAAAGGTTAAATGTACGACGCAAATCATATATTTAATAGTGAAACGCCCCATTTTTAGGTATTAAGTTGTTACTTTTCACGAAGTCGTATAACGTAAAACTTGATGCAACCGGCTCTTAGTCTTTAAACTGAAATGCAGCAATGCAAGCCCCTCTCAGACAGGCAGAAATATATAAGACAAAAGTGTAGATGACTCTGCTACCTCAGAACTATAATCAAAGCATGAGTAACCTTTATGACATTTGAGCGTACATGCTTTTAGATATTTGACATTATTTTGACACACAGATTTAAAAAAATACGAAATTGTCATTTGCATTAAAGGCTGATAACTCGCAAGCACTGACTGAAGTATTGCACAGCCAAAATGGGAAGCCATGTTGACAAATTATAATATTCGACCTTTGACGATTTTTTATTCAGCATCACAAAGGTAAGCAAAGGTATTTTGGCGTCTATTATAATATTAATTTTTAATTTTTAAGTGAGTCGAACGGTGACAGACTCGCGTATACTATACAGCAAAGCATTCCACAATCTGACCGCTTGATTGGTGAGGGAGTGTGAGTAAAACTCTGTATTGCAGGAATGGAAACTGAGAAATGAGCATCGGTGGCGCTGTGGCCTCGGCACTGGACTGTGCTCCGAGTAGGATCGGGAGGCCTGCGATCGATCCTGCCATGTACCAATGTGTTTTTCGTTTCACGAATTTCATATGTACATTTATCTGACGCTCCTACGGTGAAGAAAACCTTCGTGAGGAAACCTGCATACACCTGCGAAGTAATTCACAGTTGTATGTGAAGTCAACTAATCCGCACTGGGCCAGCGTGGTTTGACTAAGGCCTAATCGCCCTAACTAGTCAGGGTAGGCTCGTGCCCCTCGGTTGGGACGTTTAAGAGCTGTGATGAATGATGATGATAATGATGAAACTTAGAAATGTACATATTATTATGATATATTTAGAAGTTAAGATTTGTCTCTTCCTCTTCAATGTTTTTGGTATAGTTGAAAAAATGGGTTAGGTAAAGATTACGATTTAGTGTCCCTATATGCATTAGTTTTTTGTTGTGTCTGGTACATATTCTCTCTCTGGTAAAAATGGAGTGTATGGGACTATGTGTTTCGTGATTCCACTCAAATAATTCATGGGTTTGGTTAAAAGTTTCAAAACAATATCAGAAATAATGTCAAATATCATATTTTTTGAAAACAAACTTTTAATTTGAATGCAGGTTACCTCACGATGTTTTCCTACACCGTAGGAGCGTCGGATAAATGTACATTTGAAATTCGAAAAACGAAACACACATTGGTATGTAATACAAAAGATTAATAGAATAATCCCCTTTTATCAGAGGGAGACTTCTTATCTAAAATCGTCCGCGCGTATCTCTATCCATTGGCCTATTACAACCAGACGAGCAAAGTATTTGAGTTTTAATTATAGCACCTAATTTCGTTAGGCATCACGCCGAAAGCAAACGATCTTAATCACGTCTTGACACAAAAGATACATTTCCAAATAAATAATTTGCAATGTAAGGCACTCTACTAACCCAAAGTAGATTAAGGTGTACATTGATAAATTAACATCTTTGCAATGAACTTTCCAGGCCCCTCGCGGAATATGAAAGGAGTGGCAGAAGTAAAATTTCAATAATTAAAGATTATAATTTTGATCTCGACTTTTGTAGGCGCCGACGTGAAATAATTAATTTCCCTTTACCTTGATACTAATGAATGGGACCTCGTTTTAGGTTCAAGTGTTTATGTACAGATAGTTAAATGTAACGTGCGCTTTCTTTAGATTTTGATTACTTTGGAAACGAAAATGAAAATAAAGTAATATGAAAGCATTAAAAAATACGCATATACCAAAAAAGAAAATATAGTTACAGCCTATGTATCTTCCAAAATAAATTTTGTCAAATAAGGTATAGGTACTTAATTAACCTGTCTGCATTTTCAGTTTTCGAGATAGTTTGGTATAATCTATTTGACCCGGATTCATTCCTCATGAACGCATAAGAAATTTTAAACTCATTTTATTTCGAAATTTGTAATAAATACCACAAATGAAAAATGAGCTCCAAAATATATATAGAGATTTTTATTACTGACCCATTTTCTTTGCAGCTAGGTGTTTCTATTTATTAAATACTTTTTTCTCATAATTTTACCGCATAGTTTCTCTGTTCCGCGAATTCCATTTGATAACATTTCTAAGAATACATAAGATGGGTATCAAAAATTTGATTCCACTTTTTAGCACAGTTAATCTCAGGCAAATTTACAGCCTTTGTATACAGCTGGACCAGTGTCAGAGGGGTTCGTTTATTGGGCCTTTCTTACCCCAAATGTTGCCTCAATAGGGGTAGAGAAATTTGGAAGGAAGGTTTAGCAGAATAGAGTTAGCAGGATAAATGGTAGACCAAAATCCTACGGCATATCAAAGTTTTACTACTTCCTTATAAAGGGACCATGGTCCCACTGAAATATAAGACAACGGTGTGATATACTCGTATAACAGATACCACTTGTATCTGTTGTATATCGGCCTAGAGATTAATGAACTTATGTTAGAATTATACTTAGAACTTACATCATTTTATAATTGTTACTCCCTATTTTCCTTAAAAATGTTAAATAATTTACTAAACAAATAAATATTAAAAATTCACCTCTAGTTTTGACGCCACAACCAATAGGGCCAACGAGGCCTTATTCGATCGATACGAATTTGCAGCTGTACTGATCTCATGTTACTTTGACTTAAACCACTGTTAGTAGGACTTATCCGTCCCAAACGACATTGCAGCTACTATATTGTTATGATGACGCTGGGTCATAATTACATTTCTCCCTTGGCGATAGCCCGACCAGTTGGTCGGACTTGCCCGGGCGCGCGGGTAATGGAGTCGCAGTGTGGACCTTACCTAGCTTGTCTTAAGAAAAGGTGTGGCTTTCGCCGGAAGCCTGATTTGGGCGGTTACATTTGAAGGTAGCGGGGTGAAGGCGACCTTTCGCCATGGCGCTTCGCGACTGCCGGGGATTGCCCCGAGCTTCGGCTCACTCGTTACCCGCACTGAGCGGGCCGGGGGCCCGGCGCACTGACCGTTGGGCCGCGTGGAAGACAACCACAATAAAAAACCAATTTCGGGGTGTAGAGCAGCACACATACCGCTCCACTAAGCAGCAGATCCAGACGGTGAGTCCGGTAACGAACAGTTCACAGGCAGAGGGTCAGCGGGAACAAGGCCTGGCTGTACTCCCCTTCCCCCTGTCTTGTGACGGACGGAGGAGCTGCTGGGGGGGTTTTTAGTGGGTAGGCCTGGGCCGAGTATGGTCTGGGGAGTCCCACATATCCTCGTGGTTAGGCTCGACCACGCGGAATGCGTCAATGCATTTTCCCCCCTCCCAAAAAAAAAGGCTATATCTCCAGCTACATAAAGATTTACATCACACGACTGATGCATAATAATTTTTTTTTTACAAAAATAGAACCTACTTCAAAAACACTGAAAACTTAAAAATAATATAAGAATAGGTACAGATAACATCACACTTCTATATTGAAGTCGGCGCCAAACGATGATCTCCTAGAAAGTGTTAAAATTTATCACCGACATCAATATAGAAGTGTGATGTTGTCTGTACCTATTCTTATATTATTTTTAATTTTCAGTGTTTTTGAAATTAGTGTATTCCTCAATTTTCTATGGGATCCCATCATTAGATCCTGACTTTAGTGACCATGGGACCACCCTTGCAGTATACTCTATCAAATACAAAAATAATTTTGGAAATCGGTTTAAAAATGACGGAGTTATGAAGTAACAAACATAAAAAAAAATACAACCGAATTGATAACCTCCTCCTCCAACTCCTTTTTTGAAGTCGGTTCAAAAATATACCTCGGGTCAATATGACCCGATGTCTTTATCGCCGGGTTAGATGGACTACTCTCAAAGCCTGTAATCAATGTAAAGCCAGCGTTGACCTTACATACCTAAATTAAATTAGTGTTTTCCTCGATTTTCTATGGGATCCCATCATCCGATCCTGACTTTGGATCCTGATCTATGGGACCACCCTTGCAGTATACTCTATCAAATACAAAAAGAATTTTGGAAATCGGTTTAAAAATGAGGGAGTTATGAGGTAACAAACATAAAAAAAATACAACCGACTTGATAACCTCCTCTTTTTTTGAAGTCGGTTAAAAAGAAATTGCAGCTGGACTGATTTCTTGCTAGTTTGTTAAGCCAAAGTACACAACATACCGTTAATAACTACCTGTCAATTCTAATTTGGACATCTTTACAGATTTTATGAAAATTAGTTAAGAATAAAGCAAACGTATAATATTTAATTTGAAACTGCATTTTGTTTAAAAATGCTACATAAAATGATTTGTCTTCACGATGCATTAAAGTCGCAAGTTCGTGATTTTTTTCCTTGTAAGTATTGATATATATTTGCAAATCAATTTTTATAAACGATATTTATGTATAAAACTGTATGTACCAGTTACCAAAACTTTTTTTTGTTTACAATTTATTTGCCATGAGATTGTTTCATTCTTATTATTTCAAGGATGATTTTTTCATTCTTATTCAACACATTAACATGTCGCGTCCCTAAACACCAAAACTTCCCGGGCAACGGTCATTAAAACAAACTGAATCTAAATCAGAATGACTCCGGCCGGTCCTGGCCAAGTCGGGAACTGTTCAAATATAGATTGAGGTGACAAATTGGTTTTGAATGTTACATCGCACAACTTTGTACCGATCTGTTGGTTTTTCAGAAGTTCCGTAATGCGAGGCTTTGCGGCGAATTAAAAGCGACGTCGCCTAATTCGATGCGACATAATTTTTTAATGTAGATGGAAGAGGAGATATGCTTTGAGATTTCGTGTTATTAGGGGAAACTCTATAAAGCGATCGTCATACCTATGATTATGTATTGATTTGAATATTGGGCAACAAAGGAGAACGGTTTAAAGAAGAGTTCAATTGATAGAGATGATAATGTTGAGATTAATAAGTGTGACTAGATTGGATAAGATTAGGAAAGAATGTATAAGAGGAAGTTTGAAAATAGCAAGCGTGAACTAAGCACGGTATGAGCATGTGATGAGGAAGCATAAAAGTCGTATTGTCATAAGAATTATGGACATAAATGTGGACGAACTTATGGGTAGAAGAAGACCTGAGAAAGTAAGGATGGATTGCGTGATGGAGGTTATGCATGCGAAAAATGTCAATGCTAAGATGACATACGATAGAGATGAATTGAAGAAGAAATTATGTTACGACGACCGATGTGATGATAAGAGTCACATAAGAAATACTCTAAAAGTAAAGGTTATTATAAAGTCACCGATTATTTGAATGATGCCAATGCTTGGTGTTAATTTGTAGACATCAATCGTTGAAATGTAAAGAAATATTGTGTCCGGTAACGTCATATTTTTTTGTGAATATTGTTACTTCTGATAAAGCTGACCAGTTTGTTTCACGCATTCTTCTTATTAGCTAAAAGTCGTCCTGATGGTACGTAAGAAAATATTTTATTTTATTTTTTATTTTTTTATTTTTTTTTTTTTTTTATTTCAAGTCGTGTTTGAATAAAGATTACTTTGATTATAATAGTGATAAATTTAACTCCCGAATGAAATGCAACCTTGTATATTACCGAAAAACAAAACACGTTCAACGTATCGCTCCATCCGTTAAACTCTCAAGTATACAAGCTAATACATGATTGATTGATGCTCCCAGTCAGCCAGATTTAATTACACGTGTAGTGCCGACACGCGCTGATCAATTTTTTGAAAGTGTCGCGTAGGCGTAGGTAAATGTGATTCATCATTTCCATTTGTCATGTTGTCGGCTTATTTCGGGGATGTTACCAGTCATGGGAATCAACGGATAAACTAACAGAAGATATTTTATTGGGCTTACGAAGATTCCTACAGACAGAATCTTCGGAATGCTCTTCCTCGGGACAACAGAAAATGTTGGAAAATAGATTATCATTGGGGTGATCACACGATATGGGAATAGAGTTAAACAAAATTGCAACTGTATTTTTGTACTGTCGTTGTGTCTGAAACACCTTTTCCGGTTAAAGGCATAACAATATAATGAAATATCATTGGTAGCACGTGATTTTATTTACAGACTGTGAAGAGCCGTTACGCCAGCTGAGAGAATAAACGTTGAATTTTAATTCTTTCAAACGGCGCTCGGACGTCTCAAATTAATAAGATCAAACGCTCAGCCAATCTTTTGCTGCGGAGAGGATCGGACCTAAAAAGTCTCCTCCGTTTTTCCTGCCACAATGTTTATTATTATTATAAACATCGTCCCTTCCATACTAATTTCCGCATTGAGCCGTCCTCGATCTTGTCGAGGTCATATTCCAAAAGCTTCATCCGAAATACGATTATCGAAGAATTCGAAACACTAGTGACTTTCTGTGTGTGATCTTCCTATTATATTAAAGATATAAAATTTGTACGTTAAGGGGTTCAAAATAGTGTTGGAACCAAACATCAAAAACATGTTAACCATATTTTTACGACTGGCAGAGCTGTCAATTGGTCGGCCACAATATCTCAATCAAAACACAACCATATATTAAATATGGTTGTGTTTTGATATGATATTTCAATGGATAACTGATGTCCGGAAATTAAAAGATTTCATTCGATTAAAAGCAATAGAGAAAGTAATATATAGTCCCAGATGGGCAGTGGCTTTTGTCCGTGATATTTAAGAAGATTGGATTTACTTTATGGCTCTCTCCGAGTATTTGAACGGATTCCGTTGCGTAAGACGTGATTTATTGTCTGGTTAAAAGTAATTCATCATCAAATCATTTGCAATTTTTAGAACCAGATTCGAACCAGTGTCTTCAACATACCATGTTGAGGCTATTGATGACTTATCCAACTCTTCATTGGGTTTGTATTGATGTTTTTTTTACCTTGTTAACCCGCCATCGGTGATCGAAATGTATGTCAGATGGGGTGTTTTTAAAAATTCGAATTACATTTTTCCCTTTCCTTGTTTTTGATTAGCTCGTACGTCCCATATGTTTATTTTAAGTATGTTATTAGTGTACAAAACTAAAGGAAGTGAAACAATTGTAAAAATATGTGACTTTTGCATAATAGCATTAAGTTATCAAAAAGTAGGTATGTCTAAAATGATAATTGTTTTAAAATAATAAAAAGTCAAATAGAACAGTTGTGATGTTGAACAAGCATATATAAATATATAAGCACAGTAATTGATATAATTAGGAAAATCGCCAATAGAAAATCCCGGCGCTTAAGAACATCGTATCTAATAATGAAAGTCCTGCGGGTGAAGCCAAATTGGAATTTAACTCATAAAATTAAAAAATGCTTCTAATTCAGTCTGCAATACTTGTCTGAAATAAAAATAATCCAAGTTAAATGAAAGCTTGTAAAAATAAGAATGCTTTCTATTCCACCCTTGTGTAAGTACCTCGAGTCTACTCTATATCATGTTTCCTTCCCTCGCATCGTTCATTATCGTCCAAGTGACTGTACAAGTGTGTCACAACTGCGCCATTATGCAGCGAAGCCTGACAATCGAGGGACAAGTAGAGCAGACTCCGCGCCAGTAGCCCTCCAGTTAGAGGGACTACCCTCAAGGCCTGTAATCAACGTTTCCAACTCAAAGTTCGCCGTACAACGCAGTTAAGGCGCGCGCATTTTAGCGACGCGGGGACACCGCGCAGAAATATACAGTGATTTTTGTATTCGAAATATTGATTGCCGACTTAGAGAGTAGCCCTCCAGGTCGCGAAGCCATCGCAGTCATTTATTACCTTTACGAGTGGTTTAACAATAGAAACAATGGTAGCCCAAGTTGAATTCACTTTTGTTCAGATGCATGGGAGTTGAACAAAGCGCGAATGTCACTGTGCTTTTTGTTTACCTACCTATCTTGGATGTGTTTTGGATTTAGGACAATGTACCCAAATATAAGATTGCAATATAGCAGCAATGCTAAAGCAACGATCGTCAATGAATTCAATTGTAAACTGAAGCAAAACTTTTTTTTACGGCTTGTTTCTTTAATAATAATAATAATAATAATGTTTATTCAGTAAACGTTAGTTTCACACAGAGTTTTTTAAGAAAAATCTTAATTATCCAATTAGGTTGACAAAGTCTTTGTTATAAAATTAGGTAATAAATTATACTTAAATTAAGAACTAACTATTAACATAATTCACTTTGGCAGCGGCCACTGCACTAGACTCTAGGCCTGTGTCGCAGGAACCGGTACAATTACTTTATATGTACATTTACTAGTTTTTGACGGCTTGTTCGTTTAATAGACTTGTATAACACAATAAAACTAACTTAGAATAAACCAATTAAACAGGACTAAGGAAAAATCTATTGATCGCGTTTATGGATGTGTGTGTGTCTGTGCGTGTGCGTGTGTGTGTGTGTGTGTGTGTGTGTGTGTGTACGTACAGTTACTTATAATGAGTAATGATTGCCTCCGTCTCCAGGTAATCTAAGTTACTGAGGTGTTCACGTAAAGATCGCCTTAGCTGATTGGCAGAAAGATCCTTTACGCCCTTTAACGTTGAGGCCAATTTGTTATACACAAAACGATGGGAATATGGAGGGAAACGCTGTGCAAAACTTGTACGGGTGGTAGGTAAGGGGATTTTAAAAATTCGACGATCGGCTAAAGTTTTGAAGTCAGAAGAGGAAATTATTTTTTTATGAGTTGAGATGGCTACTTTAACTATATAAAGTTGTCGAACTCGAGCAACTTCGCTTTCTTTGTAAAGCTCGTTTGTGGAGAATCTGAAGGGTTTGCGCAGCATCACCTTCAAAACTGCCCGTTGAGCTCTCTCCAATTCTATAATGGATGTTTTTGGTATGCCACCCCAAGCAGATATGCAGTATAGGAGAGCAGACTGACATACGGCGTTGTAGACCATTTTTAATGTCTTTTTACTTGCAGAGTTGCGTAGGCATTTCATAATAAAAATGATTTTTCTAATTTTCCCTGATAGAGTTGAGACATGATTCTTAAAGGAAAGGTTTTCGTCAAGGGTAACCCCTAGGTATTTAATACTGTCAATCTTGCTTATTGGAGTACAATTACAAGTGGTCTCACATGAATGTATGACGAGCTTTGGAAGTGCTTGGGGTCTAGATACTCGCGTCTTCTGAAAAGCCATAAATTTAGTTTTTTGCACATTCAAAGTTAAAAGGTTGTTATTTAGCCAGTCAATAACATTGGACATACCTTCATTGGCTAATTTAAAGACAGATTCCCAGGACTTTCCATGGAACAGAACAACGGTATCGTCAGCATAACACACAAGATCAGCCCCCGGGATAGGAACATTAAATATATCATTCACATAGACCAGAAATAGCGTCGGGCCAAGAATACTGCCTTGAGGCACCCCGTACGTAACCAACAATTCTTCGCTAACGGCTGAGTCAACTCTAACACATTGACGCCGATCGGTTAGATATGAGCGAAACCAGTTCAGAGCTAAACCTCTAATACCCATAGATGCTAATTTTTGAAGTAGGATTGGAATCGATACCGTGTCAAACGCCTTTGCCAAATCAAGGAAGACGCCAACACAATTCATATTTTTATCCAACAAAGTCGCGATGCTTTCTGTCAGTAAAACAACGGCATCCTCCGTTGACCGGTTTCGCCTAAAACCAAATTGCTTATCTGAAATAAGTGAGTGTTTTTCCAAGAATTCTTTTAAACGCCGACTTACTAGCTTCTCAAGAAGTTTAGAAAATATGCTCAACAGAGTAATTGGTCTATAATTACTTGGCGTGGTTTTGCTTCCATCTTTATGAATAGGTGTTATTACGCCCAGTTTCCACACATCCGGAAATTTCCCAGTAGCCAAACTTAAATTAAAAATGTGAGTAAGTGGAATACATATAGTCGGACATATTTGTTTTATTAAGCGGGGAGTGCAACGATCATAACCCGGAGCACTATCGGTATTTAGTTTTTTAATTAGATCTAAAACCTCATAAACATCAGTAGGGTACAAAAATAACGAGTTCTGTGGTGAACTTTTCGGTATAAAATTTAAAGCTAAGGCTTCTTCAGTTTTATTTGTTTTAGTAAGGGTTGTATTAGCTAAGGTTTCCCCAATGCTGGCAAAATATTTGTTACAATCGGAAAGGGACTTAGCGGGATCATCAGATTTAATCAGTTCTGCGGCAACATTACATGGTTTAGGGAAATTGCAAATATCTTTGATGACTTTCCAAAGTTTCTTGGGGCTATTTTCACTATTGACTAGTTGCTGGGTTTCATACTCTGCTTTAAGTCTGTATTGGAGATTAGTTAGGAAGTTACGGTACCTTTTATAAATAATCTGAAAATTATTATCGTCTTTATTATTTTTAGCTTGTCGGTGAAGGAAGTCGCGATGTTTTTGGCACCTTATAAGTCCTGGGGTGATCCAGGGCTTGGTATTAAACTTAGAGCGAGGCACTACCTTTTCTTTTGTGTTGATAGAGACTGTATGGTTGACGAGATCATTAAGTACACCCACAGCGATATCGACATCGTCCGATTCAGTTACATTAGACCAGTCGGTTGAATTCAGGGAGGATACAACTGCAGAGTAATCGGTAACTACTTTGGATCTCTTACGTTTCTCACGTCTCAGTTTAATAGAAGGAACACCCAAAATGCAGAGGTCATGATCGGTTATGTTAGTGCGTGTGACAATGCCCGTCGCGAAAAACCCGTTCTTAATAAAGATGTGATCCAAGCAAGATTCTTTTCTTGTTGGCATTGATATGGCTGGTAATAGTTGGTGTTCCGCTAACAGACACTGGTATTCTGAACATTGTTCGGTTGAAGGGCTATTACAAATATCAATATTTAGATCTCCTGCCAGTATTATAAAATTCTTATGAACCTTTTTAAGAGAAAGATCTAGAGTAAATAAGAAATTGGCCACAGAGTTAAAAGATGGTGAGCGATAGATTCCGAAAATAGTGACCTCCGGACATAGGTTTATTTCCAAGCAATTACTGTCATCTATTGGGGGTTCTGTTACGGTGGGATTCCATATGCTGCTCACGTACGCAATTACTCCTCCACTCTTATTTATATGTTTGTAAGTACGATAACTGTTGTAACCGTTAATGAGAGGTACAACTGAGCCTTCATTCAGCCAGCATTCGGTCAATATTATGACATCGAACTCCATGCCAAGACGACCTAGGGCCACCTGGAAGTCATCCATATTTTTTGAAACACTTCGAATGTTAAAGGTTAGTATTTTAAAATTAAAGTTTGCTTTTAACAATAAGTCTCTGCATAGTTCCAGGCTCTCAAGCGTCATACAATTAATATTTAATACGTTGTCAGAGTTTGCGTCAACGTCACAGTTGAATTTGTGTGTGTGACAAAATGTTATTTAGATAAGTTACTTGAGAGCAAGGACCAATGCGCCTACTTGAAAAAAATACACAAATGGACTCTGGTGGCTGAAGGAAGGAGATACGAGGTGTGTTTGTTAATGAAATAATTGTGTGTTGTGTTGTTGTATGGTGTGTATGTGTTTGTGTGTGGTGTGGGTGTGTGAAATTGAGTTGTATTATCCTTTTATCAGAAGTAAAGAACATAAAATATGCTAAAAAGTAATAAAAAAAATCAAATAAATCTAGCCACATACTTAAATTAATCTGTAGTGGGACAAACCGCTGGCCCCACCTTCTGGTCGAGATCGCTAGTAGTGTGAATACGGATGGCAGGTTTGTGGTCATTTTCTCGGACGTAGATGCCGCCGTTACGAGTCCAGCAATAACGAAAATTGTTGGCAGAAGTACGGATCCTAGCCTCTCGAAATAACACACGGTTTTGTTTAGTGAGTCGCTCATTGATATACAATTTAACCGGTGTGCAGTTCACAATATTTTCTGAGGTAAGATTTCTTCTTGCTTTCGCGGCTTTGACTAGTTCGTCTCTTTTTTGTCGTTGCAGTAATCTGACTAAAATTGGACGTGGGTTTTGGGCTTGAGAATCTGGTAATTGTGGGTCATGGGGATGACGCTTCAATCCTATACGAATAACGTCATCAACGTCCGCTTCATTTACTTGCACACCTATCTTTTGACTCGCCGTTAGTATAACATGAAGTAAATTTTCGTTTGTCATCTCCGGCACTCCGACTAATTCGATGTCGTTCTTCATGGCGTTTTGTTCTTGATTATTAAACTGGGACTGCAGTTGCGATATTGAGGATTTAAGGTCAGCAATCTCTCGATGCGCGGCCTCTAGTTTATGAGCAAAAACTTTTTGGTTTTCGGACAGGGATGTAGACAGGGTGGAGATCTGCTGCTTCAGCTCAACTACTTCCTGTCTCAGAAGCCCTATCTCAGCGTTGTGTTTTTTTAGATCACTCATATCCAGTCTCAGCTGACGAATTTCGGTTAACAGAACGGACATTTCTGGGATTTTGTTCTGGCACTGCAGAGGATCCTTGTTAGCCTTAGATTTGGGTTTCGAACCGCGGGAAACGCAAACATTTGAAATAGTTGGTTTTTCTTTGGAGGTATCCAGTATTGGGCGAACAGGTGTTAATGTATTATCACCTTTAGGTAGTGAGCAAACACAGCTAGGGCAGAGCCATGCATCTTTGTATTCATTCGAAAATCTTTTGTAATTATCCTCCGATATATTTATGCAGGTCAAGTCGAATGTCTTATCACATTTAGTGCAGATCATATACGATGAACTTAGGATCCCACTTCCACATGCATTACACTTTGCCATATTTTAGTTTCAATAGCGAGAGCGTGTCAGATCTAAAAATATTTGTAACAGGACAATATTTATGTTTTCTCACTACTTGGTGACAAAAAAAAAAAAAAGAAACGAGTCACGCTTCTGCGTTTTTATACTCTTTGGCAAATAGCACGGCGCATGCGCGGTGACGTTGTGATGACGAGCGGTTAACGTATGCGCGCGATTTTGGTGTTTATGCGCTTTGCGCAACCGCGGGAGTTACCTGCTGTGTTCTGTTGGGTCACGCGTCGAACGTAATGGCGGCGCGCCGGTTGGAGCACAATGCATGTTTCACCCAGGTAGTTGAATAGAATAAATCACGATTATACTGTAGAACTATTACGCGTATCTTGTGAAAGTAGTCTTTGGTTCATAATCATTTCAACCAAGAGACGCCCCTTGTTGGATAGGCCCAATGATCTCCGAAGCGATCTGTCCGGCGCTTCACGTATCCAGCGATGTTTCTTGGATTCTTTTAACCTGTTTACTACAACATCTTGTAATAAAAAAGGAATAATTCTATTACACAATACTAGAACTTTATCAGCAGCATATTGCGAGTATTATACGAGTCTACAATTTTTTTATCCCGGAAACGAGATCACTTAATAAGATCCAGAATAAGCCAGTGAACCGTGCAGTGGGCGCTGAATACAAATAAGTTGTAATCGAAAGCCAGTCATTGGAGCAGAGACTGCTTAGATTTTTAAATTTATCATGCCCTTCATTTTTATCACGATATTTATGTAGTGTAATATTGTTTTGGTGCAGTCATGGATTTAGTATATATCGTCGTATCCGACGAAAACTGCCCCAATGATTGTTAGGGCTTTTTTCTTTTATTTTATTTTTGGTCCTTATTACATCGTTCACTTTGAACCTTTTCTTGAAAATCTCAGTATTTGCACAACACCTATATGAACGTAGAAAAAAGCCACTACCACCCTAACGCCGTTGTTTGACGCGAATAGTGCACATTGACGCATGGGAGGGATGGAGGTGCAAACGCCACTCAGCCTTTATTCAACGGACAGCACGTAAAGAGTGAAACATTGATTATTTAAAAATTTATACACTATTTAAAAATACAGAGAGATAATTTAGGTCTTAATGGCAAATGTTATGATTTATATTTATGTTTTAAGTATCTAAAGTTGCTGACATAAACAAATATATTGTTTTATGTTCACTGCTGTTAGACGTGTTAATACGAAGAATAAGGCCCTTACTTCCGTTGTAGCTCTTTTCTACGGAATCGCTTAAATTCTAATGTATGGAAGAGATCAAGCCACATACGCTCTTGTGTCTTTATTCTACGTGCAAAATATTGTTTGTTTTATTTCATTGGTTTATTGTATTATAAATTACGTATATATTTTTGTTTTTAATAACTGACACAGATTTTTTTCAATTTTGAAATGCTAGTAAGTTTCTAAAATATATTTCGAATGCTCGTCTTATTGGCTACCTAGAAGGTAACGACCTCCTCAGTGACCGGCAGTACGGTTTTCGGCCAAGACGGTCTACCGGGGACCTTCTAGTGTATGCCACACACCTCTGGAGCGAAGCGATTGAGAGGTACGGTGAAGCTCTCGCGGTTTCACTGGACATCTCATAGGCATTTGATAGGGTCTGGCAAGACGGCTTGCTTAGCAAGCTTCCTTCATATGGACTACCCCCAAACCTTTGCTCATGGATAACTGATTTCCTGAGGAACAGATCGATTCGGGTAGTCATTGATGGCTGCTCGTCTGATCCCTTGGCTATCGATGCCGGAGTCCCCCAGGGGTCGGTCCTCTCTGCAACACTTTTTCTGCTACACATCAATGATCTGTTGAAACCCGGTATCTTTGGGTACGCAGACGATAGCACAGTTGCAGAGAGATATATGTCCGATGCTAAGGCTGGGAAGACCGAAATTGAGCTGCTCAGAGCGAACATGGCGGAACGCGTGATTTCGACCCTGCAAAAAGTTTCGGATTGGGGGGAAGCTAATAGAGTCGAGTTCAATGCCTCCAAGACCCAGGCGTGTCTTTTCAGCTCCAAGCGGAACCCGTTCAACTTGGTTCCCACATTCCGAAGTGCCTTTAACGGACCATTTAAGCCTACTGGGCATCGACCTCTCACCGAACCTCAACTTTGGGCGTTCTATTGAGGCGAAGGCGGCTACTGCAGCTAAAAAGCTTGGCATACTCTCGAAGGTTAGGCGGTATTTCACGCTGGGGCAGCTTCTTACACTTTATCAAGCGCAGGTCCGGCCGTGCATGGAATACTGCAGCCACCTTTGGGACGGCTCTGCTAAGTACCAGTTATCTACTCTTGACTCGGTAGAGCGCCGGGCGAAGAGGTTGATCGGTGAAGACACTCTGAAAATTTCAAATTTCCAGAGTCTTGAACATCGCCGCGCAGTGGCCCGTTTATCGGTTTTTTACAGGCTACATTTCGGAGAGTGTTCCCAAGAGCTGTTTGATCTTATTCCACCATCTCCCTTTTACTACCGAGGCACCCGGAGAACGGCAAAGACCCACCCCTACGTAGTAGAAATTCCACTGCTCCGCACGAAGCGTTTCGTTTCCACTTTTTTAATGCCTACTGCAAAGGAATGGAATTCTTTGCCGTCCTCTGTGTTCCCACCTCATTACAACCCGGGTCTTTTCAGGACTAGAGTGTGGCGGCACCTAATGAGTAGGCACGCTCTACCTTAGTCCCCACCTTTGCTTACCATCAGGCAAGATGAGGACAAGTGTCTACACATAAACTATTAAAAAAAATTATTTTGGCGGCATAAGTACGAAAAGGTCATTACGGCTTTTTTCTCCTCTATTAAAACTTAAAAAATGTCGTATTCAATATACGAAGGTAAGAGTTTAAGGATACATCCTACAAAACGATTTCAAACTAAATTATATCATTAATTATTTACATAATTTTTAAAGTCTTACTTTTAAATTTAGTTGGATTTGTCGATTGATCTAAAATAAAGTCGCTTGGGAAACTACTCAGCATATTCTCAGTCCATCTATCGTAGTGCCTCAAGACGAAAGTCTTTGATTTCTGTGTGTTGCTAGTTTCCTTTATCTGAGAGACCGAAACGTGGTTGCTTAAAATGGGCTTCTTATAATGACTGTTATTAAAGGGCAATGGAAAGGGCTATGCTCAGAGGCTATAATTCTGTGTGATCGAATCATAAATGATGAGATCCGCAGAGAAACCAAAGTCACCAGCATAGCCCTAAGAATTGCGAACCATAAGTGGTAATGGGCAGGTCACATTGCCGTCAGTCCTACGATTAATTTTGATGAGCAATGACCAAACAGCGTTGGTTTAGGCCCTTCACAAGGAGGACCAACGATTTGGTGAAGCGCAGGAAGGCGCTGAATGCTAGCAAAGACGGACGGCTCGGTGTGGAAGTCCTCGGAGAAAGCCTATGTCTAGCAGTCTCTCAGCCGAAATGATGATGAATGATGAAATTAAATTGAAACTCATACTGGGATTAAAGCTGGATACATAAAATGCATGCTTATAATCGCTTGCACAATGCACAATTATTCAGCTGTTTCGATCAAGTATGGGTATGATGAAGATAAACGCATTGATTCTCCATTACCACTAGGATGTGAACATGAAATAGAGTTTCTATTGCAAAAGATAACTTCAAATGAACAGCGTCAGGCACTGAACAGTTTTATTGGTAATATTGCATTTTGGATTCCAATACTAAACAAGATACAACTTTTTACAAATCTTTTTACTTTCAAAATCAAATCAGTTTTCTAAAACGTGATAAATGCACTTGGCTAAATTACAAAATTGCCATAGTTCTATTATTTTGTCTCAAATTCCCAATATAAATAGGCAAAAACTTTTTTTTACATACCACAGGAAAGTTCTTAAGTTCTTGGCCTTCATCTCATCTGATGGTAAGTGAAGATAAAGCCGAAGGTGGACGCTTCATCTTGACTCCTCAACAGCTAAGGAACTGGCTATCTTGCCTTTAATTGTCGGAACACAACACTGCCATTAACATTATGATGGCTATAAAATTAGGTAAGACGGTGGTAGTTAGCTAGTCGGGCTCAGAAGCCCTACCACCAACTAAATCGAGCAGAAAAACTTTTGCCCCCATGTAATTGAACCCCCTGACCTACCGATCAACACCTGGTGGTCTCAACCACTAAACCACGGAGGCGATTTTTGGAAGAACCTCTCAATAATAAATTACCATCTGTGATTGGAGTAACAGAATAAGATATACTGAGCACAGTTAGAGGAGAAATAGCTGTTGAACCAAATTTCGCGACTTGTTTGTAAAGTCAAGCAATATGATGAAAGAATTATACAAAAAAGTCGTGAAAGGGTGGACATACATAAAAAAAAACAAATATGTTTCAACAACAAATGAAATTATTATATAACTAAATACAGCTCATAATATAATTTTTAAAATCACAGATGTTTGCTCAACCATGTACTTAAACGTTTCAGTTGCGTCATTTGACTTAGATTTCGATAGTCCAACTTCAAGGCTTACAATTTCGTTCCCGCTATGATCAGAAGTGAGTTTCCTGCTAATAGGTTCTTTTTCTGATACACATCCCAATCCGGGTAAAAACCGGGGTCCTGGTAAAAATTATCGTGAATAGGAGATCTTTATAAGAAAAGCCCTCAAAATTCTTGCAAGCTTTAGTAAATAATAATGGTGAAACAATACAGAAAGAAATGATAGAGCCATTCAACTGTTTAGAAAAATAAACGAAAAATTGAATTACATGCTTCTAGCTCCAGAAATTTGGGCTCTACTCTACGTTGATAGCTACCTCAATCTCACTCACTAAAGAGTTTTTATCAATAACGATAAATTCAAAGACCTCGAGTACATATGCGATGCTAAAATTGTTCCTGAATAAATGGACAAGGATCTACAAGTATCACAGAGAGTACTTACATTAAAGACAATTGATTGAGATTTTTTTTCTAATAATATTGTTGGTGACAGTTGAAAAGACTGATAAATGAAACCAAAATGATATAATATTTCTGTACTTAATAATTTGAGAGGTGTTTACGATAATTTCATTATTTTCCTATCATTGCTGTTATTTTTGCATGACCCATAACTAAGTCGATTATTTGATAGTTAACTGCTTTTTGTTTAATTTGTTGATCGTTATTATTTTTTTTAAATTTACTTAAATATTTTTAAGCAATACACAATTAAGAGTTATTTTGTATGCCTTAATTTAC